>CM046481.1:0-4800000 GCA_025433615.1 Fusarium sp. LHS14.1
CAATAACGCTAGCGTTTATCTCTAACCCTAACCCTTAATTTTTTTCTACTATAATCCCCGCTTTTATATATTATCTTTATACTTTCTTATAATTCCTCTTTTTATATATTATACTTCTTATTATTTTTCATTTTCGCTTTTTCCTTCTTGATTACTTATAACCTTACCCTTATTATAACCCTTACTTCTGATTTAAGTATATTGCTTATTATTTTCACTTTACTTATATTATTAGTTATTTCTAAATTAATTATCTCTGTCCCCATTTATAACGTAATACTACTATTTAACCTTATTTGCCTTTTTTATATTCTTTTTTCTTAAAAGATATATATATTACTTATTATTATATTTTCTTATCTTTCTTAATCTTAACCCTATACTTACTCTAAATCCCGGTATTATATTACTTTGCTCTAATTAATAACTAAAAAACCTTATATTTACTTTTACTCTGAATTATATATTTACTACTAGCCCTAACCCTAACCCTCGTGCTACCGCACCCCTGCCGGCAGCTAATTCTATGGGTTCGGGGGGCTTTTTTCTTACTATCTTTTTTTTTAGATTATTTTAATACTCTAATTTTAATTTATATCCTCTACTCTTATTCCCTTACTCTATAGTATATATTTTCCTTAACTCTTCTTTTTTTTTTAATAATACTAATAATAATAAGTATTTTTAATATAATAATCCTATCTCTTTACTCTTCAATTAACCTTATTATATTCATCTTCTTTATTATATCTTTATTATTAATTTCCTTTTACTAATATTATATGTCTTTTTTATATTCTTTTTTTTTTCTTTATATATATATATTACTTAATCTTATATTTACTCTTATTTCTTAATCTTGTTTTTCTACTTACTGTTAATCCTAACCTTATATTATTTAATACCTAACCCTAATTAAAATATCTTATATTTACTCTTAATCCTAATCTTACTCTTCTTGCTACTTATTATATTTTATTTACTATTATTCTTAACCCTATGCTTACTTCTATTATCTATATTATACTAAATTAAACTCTATATTTACATTTAACCCTAACCCTAACCCTTATGCTACCGCACCCCTGCCGGGAGCTAATTCCACGGGTTCGGGGGGCTTTTTATTTCTATTACCTCCCTTACTATTAACCCTTATGCTATTATGCCTATGCTCTTATATTTTTAAATCCTCTTACTTAGCTCCTTATATATAATTAGCTTTCTTTTTCTTTTTCTTTCTTTATCTTCTTATCTATGTTTTCATTCCCAGTTTATTCAATTATGCCTCTTTTATATTCTCCTTTTCCTTAAAACGCTATATTAGTTTTTTTTATTTATTTTCCTTCTCTTATTACCTTTTAACCTTTATTATTTTATACTTTATTTCTTTCATACTCATTTTCTTTATCTAATTTCCTTTTATTAGAATTTATTTCTTATATTATTAAATCTCTTATTTTATATATTTCTCTCCTTCAATATCTCCTTTATTATAAGTTTATATTTATATAAAAAAAAATATAAAAAATAACCTTCTCTTTGATTTCCTTATATCTTCTAATATATATATATTATTATTCTATTAATATGTTTTATTTATTATATCTAGCCTTATATTCTATTTTTTCTTTGATAAATAGTCTTCTTTTTATATACCCTTTTATCTTTTCTATCTAATTATATTCTATTCTATTATTTATAATTCTCTCTCTTTATTTTAAATCTTAAATTCTTTTTTTAAACTTTCTATTTATCTTTATTTTTTTATTTAATCTTTTTTTTTATATATTATAATAATAATTATATATATATTCTTTTCTTCTTTAATAATCTCCCTTTTGTACTCCCTTAATATTCATTATATAATCAACTACTTTATATCCCCTAGCTATATCTTCAAGCTCTTAAATATTGATCCTTTGCTACGTCTTTATTATTACTTTCTTTTAGATTCCCCTAATCCTTTAAAGCCTCTTAACGGCGGGAGTTGGCTTTTCCTATACTTATTATATATCCTTAACTAACCTTAGCTATTTTATAATAAGCTTTATCTCTTTTTCTTTTTCTTTTTCTTTTTCTTTTTCTTTTTCTTTTTCTTTTTCTTTTTCTTTTTCTTTTTCTTTTTCCTTTCTTTAATTTCATTTATCTCTATCATTTACTTTTGCCTTTATATCACTCTTTCTTCTTTATTCCTCTCTTTTACTCCTATATTATCTATCTTACCTTTCTAGCTTTAATTCTTTAACTTCCTTCCTCTGCCTATCTATATCTACTCTGCAGTCTCTGCCATATATACGAATACCCTGCACATGTTCCATGCTTGTAGCCCACCCCAATCAATCTGTCTCCCCATCCATCTCCATACCTCCTGCTGCTTAATTCTCCCCGCATCCAAACTGCCCCCTTCCTTTTTAAACCCAAGCCTAAAAAACAACTCCTCTGCCTCCACCGGCATTAGCGTATATACATACGCGATCGTCGATGCTATAATACCCCGGTACCGGCATTCCCCTCCTGGAGTTCTCTGCCAGCCACCCTGTACCTCGTCTTCCTCCCACCTAGTACATATTTCCTGCGGAAGAAAGCATTCATAACAGCCTCCAAACCCCTCCATTGCTCCTTCTCTCCTTAAATAACTTTGCATCCGAAGCCCCATATCAACAATCCTCCTCTCTACCCCCCACTGGTCCGCGCCATCTCGCAGTCCATTATGACATGGTCCGCGCTGTTATCAACCAAATCCAGCCGATAACAAAACATGCAGCCACCAAATAACCGCTCCTGGAGTCTCTCCTTGAATAGCTCAACCTCCCTTGCTTCGCTTATGGCCCTGTTTGTCACCCAGCTTCGAATCAGCCGTACGTTAACTTCCTGCTCCCTCACGTCCACCTCCTCATCCTCTTCGCTCACCTCTAGATCTTCCAGTTCAGCTTCCTCGCCAGCGGCCCGGCATACATCGCACCACTCCTCCCCTTCCTCGCAGCTATCTCGATCAACACGCCCATCCATCTCCGAGTCCAAGACCACACGTCTGCACACTCTCCCGCTGACGAAGTCTTCCACGGACCCGTAACCCCCAAACCCTATCGGCCTCCTTGCCTGCCCCTCGACTGCCACCCGCACCACTATCGCCTCGCTCTGCTTGCCGTCTCTCCCAGCTCGTCCACTCTGCTGCGCGTAATCTGCCATCTCGAATGGCATCTCTATATGCATTACTACTCGAATATCCGGGACGTCAATTCCCAACCCGAGCGCATTGGTGGCTACAATCACCCGCCCTCCGCCATATCGCTCTCGCTCTATCCCACTCATCCAAGCCCGTAGCCTCTCCGCCTTGCCATCTCGAGTATCAACATCTCGGTGGTAAGCGTCGCAGTTTAGCTCAGTCGCAAGAGCATCAGTTGCCATGACTGTGTTGCAGTATACAATCATCTTCGCCGGCCATGGATACTCCTCGAGTTTCTGATCCAGAATCTCTCGGACCCTTATCGTAACCGCCTCGCTGGCCTCTTCGGGGGTTGTTGCTGCCACCGTCTGCACGCTATATGCGACGTTCGAGCGTGTCGTGCTGGTTCTGATCATGGTCACATCCTCTGGTCGCGTATTGATCAGCTCAAAAAACTCCTTCTCCTTGCTTGGTGGCAATGTTGCCGTCAGATATACCATCTGTACCCCCACCAGTGCTAGCCGTCCAAGCTCTCTCAGCCTCGGTCGGAAGTCCCGCGTGCCCTCCAAGATGGTATGAGCCTCATCAAACACAAATCCGTCGAGTTGCGCCATCACTCGAAGCCCTTCCACGTAGTCGTGGAACCGCTTGGTCATTGCCGACTCGGGCGTGACGAAAACAAGCGACGCCGCCCCTGGGGATTGATCGCTGCGCCACTCGGCGCATGGTATCTTCATCTTCCGGCAACGTTCCATCAAGTCGCCCTGTAGCGATACCAACGGGACTACGACCACAGTCACGCCGCCTGGGCAGCTCGCCGCCGGCAGCATGAACCCCAAGCTCTTCCCACCACCCGTTCCCATCACCACCACGATTGGGCTCTTGTTCATCATGATCGCTTCGATCGCCTCTCGCTGCACGCCCCTGAATATAGCCTGCTCTCCGTAGAGACGAGTGAGTTCACGGTCGATATTGATCCGGCGGCGTAGCTTCCACCTCTTCAGCTGCAACTCTTGAAGTGCTTCGTGGTGTACGGATGCATTCTTCCGCTTACGGCCCGGCTTGAGAACCTCGCCGAACCCTCCCATCGCAGACGGAAATCCCAGCAGCCGATGCCACTCTTCACTGATATATCGAAAGTTGACTCGGCGCTCGTTGGTCTCGAAAGCTCCCTCAGTTACGAGTCTTCCGTAGATTAAGCCTGCGATCTTGGACCCGTGACCAGCTTGCAGATCATACGGACTATCCCCATCATCATCGCTATCGCTGTCGCTGTCGTCGGAGTCTGCTTCCCGCAGCAGTCTCGTGTGGGCTGTGGATGCATTCCGGAAGTATCGTCGTCCGATCGCAGTTGATATGTGCCTCCAGCTGCTGATGTTGAGCTTCTGCCCACACGCTGCAACACCGAGCCTTCGGATGATGCGTGCCAAGCGCGGTGACGTCCAGTGCTCCCCGGGTCCTAGCTTCCAAGCGCCTTGCCCGCCCTCCCCAGCCTGGCTAGCTTGTTCTTGACTAGCCTCTGCAGTGCCGTCGGGTTGCTCGTTCTCCTGCGGGCCATTGCTCTCCGCTGTACCTTCGGTAGCCCATAAACCAGCGTCAAAGCTAGACCGGTCCCATACATTTGCCTGGACATCCTCCCAGAACAGCAAAACAAGCCACAAGAAGTACACCAGCGGAGTGCCAACCTCCCGCGGTAAGAACCGATGAATGATCTTGAGCCTTCCAGACGTCGAGAAGCCTTTGTGTACACCCGTGACGATCATAACGAGCCCCTGGTCAATCAAAATGTTCCGGATTCCTCCGTTGGCTGTGTTGCGGTGTCGAATCGTGAGAAGCTCATATGCCCTTGGGGGAAACCCGCCACTCAGCTGCGCCAGAAATAGCAACAACTCCAAAGCTTTCTCCACCCGGAGACCATATCGATATGCCGCCTTTGCATTTAACTCTATGCCACCATCGCCATCACCCACCGATTTAACCCACGCAGCCCTCAAGCTATCGTCCTGTAATATCTTTCGAACGACCCAGCCTTTGCTTGCGCCTCCATCATGCTGGAAGAGTTTGTCCACAAATGAATGACCAATCGTCTCGTCAGCAGCGTTGTCCAAGAGCTCGTCCCACGGGATCTCGGGTAAGCCAAGCTCAGTCGGAGACTGATCAGAAAACTCTTTGCAAAACAGCAAGTCCTTGTACAGTACATCTTCCAGCTGGTGGACTGCCATTCTCATCATGGCCTGTACGTCAAGAACACTGAGACGGATGCCCTTGAAGACGATGTGTTCCTTATCCCAGCTTACCGACCCCTGGGATGCCGTATTGTTATGTGCAGCCATGCCAAAGTTTCGGAGTCGGATAATGAACTGCGTTGGCGTCGTTTCCCAACCCTCTCCTCCTCCGACCATGAACCGGCGAGTCATCTCGGATATGAGCGCAAAGTTGCTCGGGCTATTCTCCTCTGCCTCTTCTTGGTTCTGGCCCTGCTGCATCTTTTGCTTGATGGCCTTGGCTCTCTGATCAACTGCGTACTTGACAATACAGAGACGGGATATCGCCATGATTGCGGAAAGCTTTGGGGTGAAATTCGCATAGCCCTCCCAAGTACCATCCGCACGGACGCTCAGAACCGTCAAGAAGCTGACGAGAACGCTGTCATACTCCGTGTCCTTGGTGAAATGATCAAGAACGGATATATAAAGCTCCAAAACGTCATTTTCGAGCAAATCAAGAAGCTTGGATACTTCGGGAGCCTCTGGGTCACCGCCATGGTCCTTCCAAGCATCGGTCAGGTCATCTGCGTGCTCCATCATCGTATCGTATGCATTCTGCTGTCTCCTGCTTAGCTTGAACGGTGGCCGATCTGCCTTGTCTTCGAAAGATAGACAGCGAACGATATAAGCAAGTAGTTGTTTGACCACGAGCGTGTATCGTCTCTGAGTCTCGGGCTTGAACCGGAAATGAAATGGCTTGCTCCTCTCCTTGATGAGTTCCTTGCGGTTGACCTCGAACAGAGCATTCCAAGAGACATTTTCGGGAGTAATGACGGCTTTGGCGTGGTTAACCATTCGATCAAATGCGATATGTATGAACCGAAGCTGAGCGTCGTCTGACTCGTCCGGGTCGTTCGGATCGACTTCGTATTCCATAGAGATCAAGTCCCTCAGAAAGTCCTTTTTCCCGCTAAATTCCTTCAAGTGAAGAGCAGAACCAAGCCGGCGAAGCCATGGATTCGGCGCTGTAAAGTCATTCTCCCCATCGATGCGCCCTGCCTCTTGGCTCCGGATGCCATTGCCTTTTCTTTGAAATGCGTCGATGGTCGCTTGAAGTCTAGCCTGCGAGCCGTGGTCTTGAGACCTTGACTGATCAAGATTCAGCCCTCTTGCTACTTCGAATAGCTCGCTGCCCGGACCTCGCAAGAATAATCGCTGATAATACACCCCAGTCCTCCACGGACTGTTGCTCCTTTCCTCTTCGGCCGTAGCAGTTGAGCGACGCCCACCCTTGAGATCTAGATCCCACCGGTGCTCGATCTTGAGATGCTCTCGAATCCGTCGCAACTCCGTACCCACGTATCGGCAATCCGGCGGGGATGTGCTCTGCTCTGTGACAAACTCGCATCGGATGCCTCCCGTACCTGGCGGACCCAATCCTGCAATTGGCGGTGCATCATCGGGCCTTGGTGGTAGATTGTCGTGGGCATCTTGCTGATTCTGGAAGACTTCATATTTAGATGCCCACTTCTGCGCGTCCTTGATCATCTCAGTGCTAAGATGATGCGGACCGCTGCGAAGATGCACCTTGACCTGCTTCTGTGTGACTGTGATCCGGCATGTTCGACAGCAGAGAAGCCGGAGTTCTGGGTCATATATGAAGTACTCCATCATGAATGATTTTAAGAAAGCAAAGATTAAAATTTCCTCTCTAAACTCTAGTAGCAACTACGCAGCATTAATACCAGTTCAAACCCCCTTTATTCTACATCGATAATTCGAGCTGAGCGTGATAAACCTCATGGTCGACAGCCACCACCGACCCTTGCAAGTCAAGACGCTCTATCATTGGCTGCGGCGGTTAACCCCATGTTCGCCAACCCTGTCACCCAACAACCATCAAAGAAAATAATCTCGAAGTAAATACGCCGCCAAAGTACGATACTAATAAATCTATATACTAATATTAGTATCAATCGACTCGCAGATATTTACTTTATATTATTCCAACTTTTTAGCTTACTATAACTGTCACGGGGGCCATTTTGCTAATCGTCGGCTGGTGCTCATTTTAATCGTCGGCACATCCATGTCATGCAAGCGCCAAAAAATCTCCCATATAAAATTAATCGTCGGTTGACAGCCGACGCAAGCCATAAGTGTCAGGGTCAGGCATTGGGTCAGCTATAGATAGAAGCCCTCTGGGCTTCTATAGAGATTCTAGAGCCTTCTATAGAGGTTAGGGTCAGGGTCAGGGTCAGGCTTAGGGTCAGGCTTAGGGTCAGGCATTGGGTCAGCTATAGATAGAAGCCCTCTGGGCTTCTATAGAGATTCTAGAGCCTTCTATAGAGGTTAGGGTCAGGGTCAGGGTCAGGCTTAGGGTCAGGCTTAGGGTCAGGCATTGGGTCAGCTATAGATAGAAGCCCTCTGGGCTTCTATAGAGATTCTAGAGCCTTCTATAGAGGTTAGGGTCAGGGTCAGGGTCAGGCTTAGGGTCAGGCTTAGGGTCAGGCATTGGGTCAGCTATAGATAGAAGCCCTCTGGGCTTCTATAGAGATTCTAGAGCCTTCTATAGAGGTTAGGGTCAGGCTTAGGGTCAGGCTTAGGTTAATTAAGGTTAAGTAAAACCTTCTAGAATAACCCTAGGGTTATATAAGTCTCTTTTATTTCTACCTAGCTTAACCTTGCTTAGCCTCTAAGCCTTATATCTCTTTTTATCTCTTTAGTTATTATATTCCTCTAGCTATCTTAGCTACCCTATACTTCTAGCTATCTAGCTTCTTAGCTACTTAGCTACTTAGCTATTAGCTACCTACCCTATAGAATGCCCTCGCAGCGTTGCCCGACCTGCAAAGGCAGCTATAGTGACCTCCTAGAGCATATACGCAAAAAACACCCTGCCGAGACCTATACAGACCGCCAGCTACAGCCCCTTGGCTTAGTCAGCTGCCCTCATTGCGGCACAGCCTGCCGGGGCTCTCACGGCATCAAGACCCACAGTGCCAAGATCCACGGCATAGAAGGTAAAGGCCATATTTCTACCTTACCTAGGCCAAGGACCTATTACCCTCAAAGGGCTACTAGCGCCTCTAGGGCCTCTTTAGCTTCTTCTTCTAGCCCCACTAGGCCTAATCAGGCTAGCCCGGGCTTAGTCAGCTATAGAGGCCTTATAGGAAGAAAGAGACCAGCGAGAACCCCTTCTCCACAGCTACAAAGACCTACAAGGCGGCAAAGGCAGCTACAGCCTAGCCGTACCCTAGAGCCTACCCTAGACCGACCAAGCTCAAGGGAAAGCTATAGGTCTTTTTCTAGCTATGAAGAAAGGGGAAGACCCTCTAACCCTAGGTCCCCTAGCCCTAGGTCCCCTAGCCCTAGGTCCCCTAGCCCTAGGTCCCCTAGCTCCAGGCCCCTTAGCCCTTGGACCCCTAGCTCTAGCTCTCCTTGCCCTAGTACCCCTAGCCTCTTAAGGCCCTCTAGTCAGGGACCTACCCTAGAGCCTCTAGAAGAAGATACCCTAGAGCCTCTAGGGCCCCTAGAGGAGCCTACCCTAGAGCAACAGCCTAGGGAGCCAAGGGAGCTTACCTTAGAGCCCGAGCCCGAGCCCGAGCCCGAGCCCGAGCCCGAGCCCGAGGAGCCTACCCTAGAGGGACCTACCCTAGAGCAGCTTCACAACCAAGCTATAGCCCCAATCCTAGCCAAGGCCTCTATGCAGAAGCTATTAGCTTTTGCAAAGATCCCTATCCCGGAAAAAAGGCTACATGCAAGGCAGGCTGCTATTTTCACAGCTACGGCCCATAAAGCTGCAGCTGCCTTTCTAAAGAGACCTACTGAAAAGGCTCTCTTGCATTTCCTTATTTTGCCTAGGCTACTAGGGTTAGGGTTACAAAAAGGAGGCCTAGCTACCCTTCTTAGGTCTTTCCCTTCTAACCTACCTACCCTAGAGAGCCTACAGTCCCTTGAGCAGCCCCCCAAGGCAGCTAGACCCTCTATAGCTCCTAGCCCGGCCCAGAGAGCAACTAGGCTACTAGAGAGAGGCTTCCTAGGCCGGGCTGCTAGGGCTCTTATTGACCCGACCCCTATAGCACCTAATTCAACGGAAAATAGGGCTAGGCTGCTAGAAAAGCACCCTATCGGCTCAAAAGACCCCTTCCAAGGCAAGACCCGCCCTAGGGCCGGCCAACCAATCACATCAGAGACGATTATGGCAGCTATAGCCTCTATAGGCAAGGAAAAGGCCCCGGGCCTTAGCGGCTGGACTAGGCCTCTTCTAGACCTAGTAACTAGGAAAGACTCCCCTGTGATAGCTTTCCTTAGGCTGCTAGCTGATATGATTCGCCAAGGCACGGCCCCTGGCGCCCACTTATTGTGCGCTAGCCGCCTAATAGGGCTCGAAAAGCCCGATGGCGGGGTTAGGCCTATAGCTATAGGAGACCTTATCTATAGGGTAGCTATGAAGGCGATCCTGATGACCTCCTATCAGCTAAATATGCTCTTACCCTTCCAGCTAGGCGTGAACAGCCCAGGCGGGGTCGAACCCGCTATTTTCCTCCTTTACGAGGCTATTATAGGCCCAAATGAGGCTAATTTCCAGCAGCTAGCCTCTATAGACCTCGCCAATGCCTTCAACTCAGTAGATAGGGCTTCTATAGCTGCCTCGGTAGCTATGTATGCCCCTACCTTCTATAAGGCAGCAGCTTGGGCCTATAATGACCCTTCTATCTTAGTCACGGAAGAAGGGTCAGCTATAGCCTCGGCCAAAGGCATAAGGCAAGGTGACCCTCTTGGACCTCTTCTTTTTTCCCTGGCCTTTCGACCTACCCTAGAGGCCCTAGCTAGGAAGCTGCCAAGGGCAACCTTAGTAGCTTACCTAGATGACCTCTATATTCTCAATAAGGCTCCGCAAGGCTCCCTAGAGGCAGCTAAGGAGGTCTTAAAAGGCTCCCCCTTTAGCCTTAACCTAGCTAAAAGCAAGGAAAAGGCTATAGAGGACCTTAAGCTAGAAGGCCTTAAAGCCTTAGGCACCTATATAGGCCCTATCCGGCCTAGAAGAGCCTTCTTGCAAGACAAGCTAGCTACCCTGCAGGAAGCCCTTGAGGCCCTGCAAGACCTCCCTAAGCAGCACTCTTTGCTTCTTCTTAGAGGCAGCATCCAGCTTCTTCTAAGGCACCTTCAGAGGCAGCTAGACCCAATCGGGCTAGAAGACCTCTGGGAAGAGGCTGATACCCTTATAAGGGAAGCTATTTTAGCCCTAGTGGCTAGAAGCCCTAGTGAGTGCCCCAAGGAGCCTAACCCGAGCCTTATAGCCCTCCCAGTCAGGGACGGAGGCCTAGGAATACCCTTACACAAGGACCTAGCCCACGAGCTCTTCCAGGCAGCCCAAGAGGCCTCGCAGCCTACCCTAGACCTCATCCAGAAGCCCCGAGCCTCGCATCCTACCCTAGACCAAAGCCAGCCTAACCAAGGCCAGCCTAACCAAGGCCAGCCTAACCAAGGCCAGCCTAGGCTAGGGAAAACAGCCCAACAGGTGCTAAAGGAAGCAAATAAGGCTAGGCTAGCAGGCTTCCTAGAGGACCTTCCAGCTAGCTATAGGCACGCTAGGTTAGAGAATGCTAGCTATCTCGGCCGTAAGTGGCTAGGAGTCTTGCCTACCCAAAAAGCCCTATCTTTTGCAGACTCTGAGGTCACTGAAGCCCTCCGAAGCCGGCTTTTCTACCCAATCAAGCCAATTAGCCTACCCTGTAGCTCTTGCGGAGCTATAGCTGCCTTAGGCCATCAGGATACCTGCAAGGGTGCTAATAGAAGGTGGATTGCAAGGCACGACGCTATAACTAGGGCCTTTATAAGAGCCCTAAGTAGCCAGCCTATCCTAGAGGTCGAGAAAGAACCCCTAGTCCACCCGGAGACCAGCCTAAGGGCTGACTTCGCAGTTACCCTAGGAAATAGCCGCTATTACTATGATATTCAAATCGTAGCTATTTCAAAGGATTCTGCCAAGGAAGACCCTTATAGCACCTTGAGAGAGGCTGCGGAAGAAAAACGCAGAAAATATAGGTCCTTAGGGGCCTTTTTCCAGCCTCTTATCTTTTCCGCAGGTGGCCTTATGGACCTAGAGACCGCTAAAGCCTATCAGAAGCTCCAGGACCTCCTCGGCCCCTTTGCAGCTAACCAGCTAGACTCCTCTATAAGCCTTGCCCTTATGAGGACTAGGGCTACCTCGGCGGCTTCTATAGCCCGAGATCCCCCTAGTGGCCTAGCTAGGTCCCTTTGGAATTCCCCTAGAAGGTCTTCTTAGGGCTATTTCTTTTATCTCTTTTTATCTCTTATTTCTTATTCCTTGTTTTCCCTATTTTTCTTTCTTAGCTATATCTTTTTTCTTACTTATATCTCTTTCCTAATTATATCTCTTTCTTTCTTAGCTATATCTCTTTCCTAGCTATATCTCTTTCCTAGCTATATCTCTTTTTTTAGCTATATTTCTTTTTCTTTTTCCTTAGAAAAATCTCCTCTCTTTACCCTATAAGCTATATCTTTAGCTAGAAGAGAACCCCTGGGCAAATTAGCTTAGATAGTAAATACTAACCCTATCCCAACCCTAATGGCTGGCCAAGGCGATTGACTTGGGAGTTCCGTCAGCCGCCTCGATCTACTACCGAATGGCGTCTGCGCTCGCGGGGACTCCTCACAAACCCGACCAGCGGCTCTCGGAGAAGCTCATAGAAGAGGCATCTCAAGGTTCTCTATTTGCGGTTGAGGACCTCCTTGCACTTGGTGTGGTCCAAGAAGAAATCCAACCATCGAACACGGCAGCAGGAGACAACCAAGAGTCCCAGACTCACAGCAACTTCTTCACAATGGTACAGTCCGAGAAGCTTACCCATTTCCACCTTCTGGCTTTTGTTCATGAAGAGACTGCCATGAGAAATATGGTCAAGGTCAATGACTCAGATCAGGTCGATATTGAGTCCTTGTGTCAAAGTCCTTCGAGTCGGTACGCACCTGGTCCAGATTACGGCTTCCTCCACAGGGGAACAGCGCTTCATCTGGCGACTGCGAAGAACAATTTACTGGCAGTGAAGATCCTTCTCGGAGAAGGTGCTAGTCCATATACGCCAAACGAGCGAGGAATAACGCCGTGGTGCCTTGCCGTCATGGCCAAGAACATAAACCTTGTGAAGCTCTTCAGGGAGAGCAGGAACCAGGTTCCCCTCAAGAAGCTCAAGTCACTCACCGAAATGGCCCTTTCGATATCTACGCCGTGGACTCTCCTAACTTGCGGAGCAAACCACGCCCAAAGAACCGTCGACACGCTCCACTATCTCCAAGACTGCGGATTGGTGCACCCTATAGGGTCATTCGAGGTAACAATGGCCCCTTGGAGCTCCAACCCAGAAGCACTAAGAATGTTGCTCCCTGGAGGTCTTCCAAGGGAGGATGAATATTCGCCAGAGAAACTGTTATTCCTGGCCACAAATTCGCAAGAGCCCGAATCCGTCGATCTCCTTTTGTCGTCCATCCCAGCCCTACAGATGAAATCTGACACATTCTTCTTGTTGGCCGGCATGATTGCTCGGCTGGGAGCCTCATCTTCTGTCATTTTCGAAAAGGCACTCAAAAAGCTGGCACCAGGCTTTGATCTCAACACCAAGTTTTCCATCACCACGCAGGGCGCCCACCTCGGTCGTGGCCTCACCCTTCTACATAGGGCATTCGAGCTAGGCCGCGTCGCCCACATCAGGCTGCTGACTCAACACATGGGCAGCGTCCCTAGCCCTCCCCCCGTCAGTGACCCATCGCCAGATGGAGCCGGCGGGGGCCTCACGCCGCTTGGCATGCTCCTTGCCGCCCAGACTCAGCACCACTACCTCGCCCTCCGCGACCTCCTTACTCAGGAACCGGGTCTTTTAAGCGGCATCAACACCATCACTCTACCGGAAATACGCGGCAACTTCCTCCACCAGGCGGCCCGTCTTGCTGAGGAGAACCCAGCGGCCGTTATGCTCACCCAAAGCATCAAGACGTTGCGCCTCCTTCTCACGCACTTCCGCGATACCGAACCGGCGAGTCTTCGGGCTCTACTAACGGCACGCACGAGTGATGAAGAAGATATTGCGCCGCTGCATTTAGCTGCTTCGAACGGGCTCGTTGCCCTTGCCGAGTTGCTCCTCGAGTTCGGCGCCGACCCGATGCAACGGTGCTGTGGCGTTGACGAGCTTCTACCCCTTGCGCTTGCGGATACGCGAGGATACCCGTTTTGGGCGCAGACTTTCCGAAAAGCTCAGAGCATGCAAGCCAAGGAGGGGTTTCCCTGGTTCACCGAGAAGAGCCCAGTCGCGCGGCGTATGGGGCAGGCATACGAGGAGCGGACGTTCCAGATGGTGGAGATTCTTGATAGGGCTATGAATGGGACTCAAGAGGGAAAGGAGTCCTGGGAGAAGCGTGCGGGAATGATCCTGGGACACGAGCAGAAGAAGAGGGTCACTTCGTTTCAAGGAGAGAGTCAGCGGTATACTATGTGGGAGGTTATGTTTGACTCGGGTGAGCGGTACCTTGTTACGAGAGATATGTAGGAAATAGTGGTTACTCTTTCAGAGTTTATAACCTTAGCCGTGTATGTTTTGAAGCCTGATTTACTGTGTCTCCATATTATACACGGGATATGAAGGGTCCGAGGATAACAAGAATTTGTGTAAATATCACCTCAGACTCCTCCCATCTCTCTCTTATCGTGTTGTCTTTACTCACCTCCCTCGGCATCTCATGGATCAACACCAGAGGCTGTCCTCGAATTACAATTACTCTTTTGTCTCCTCTCAGCCTCAACCCAGCACACTTTCTCTCGGCATCACCACCAAGATGCATCGTACTAAGACTTGGCAAAACTTCAAGGGAGTTTCCAACTAGCAGAACACATCCACCAACACCCCGCAGCCAGTTCACCCCGTTTAGAAAGTTGCCCCAATCTCCAATCAAGGCACGATGATTGACAAGTGAATGAGCGCAGTAATGAGTGTTTCTCCAATAAATGACAATTAATGACGGAACTATTATTATCACAAGAATGGCATAATGCTCGGCGAGTCCTAACGGGATAGACGGAAGCGTTTGCAACACCCCCGGTCTTTAACTTCCAGGTTTATTCAAGCCACGTCAGGTGACTAGATCTACCCCTAGAGCTTAAAATAACCCCTCTAAAGGGATACTAGCTTTCCCTGCGGATCCCATTCCTTAGCTATCCGCTTCAGCTTACGCTAATTATTCTTACCATACCGCCTCTACACCTACTACGTGCTACCCGCGTAGTTCATATATATAAACCCATTGCCTAGCTAGCGCTTCTCCGCCGTGCTCTCGATCTTAGCGATCAGCTACCGCGAGCTATCCTCAACGAGGTTATCTAGCTATATATCCTCCCACGTTATCAATAGCTACACTATTATTAATAGTATATCCCAAGGTTCCAGGCCGAAATTATTACTATTATTTTTCTACATTACAGAGAGGATATTCATGGGGATAAGCTAGAAGAGCAAGAACGGAATAATACTACTTCCTTTAGTAGCTACAAATAGAGCAGCATTGCGAGCTTTAAAGCAAGGCATAATATTAGCGAGCAAGGAGTCAAAGGTAGCAGATATAACGGTTAGTATATTTTCCTAAGGGATAAACTAGTCGTATTAGATTTATATTATAAAAGGAATATTAGTATTATTTTAAATAAGAGGTATAAGCTGTATCTAGTAATATATATAATATATATAATAAGCGAGTATTCTAAATAAGTAAGTATCTTAAAAATCTTAACCTTTAAGATAAAAATCGCTATAAAAATATAATAAATTATTTAATTAATTAAATCTAATTATTAGAATATAATATACTTAATAAGCGAGTATCTTAGATAAGTATCTTAAAGATCCCTTAACCTATATCTTTATTATTTAATTAATTAATATATAACTAATATATATTATAAATAAGTAAAATATATAAGTAAATAAAATAAAAATCCTAACTATTTTTATAAAAATTATAATAAAAATATTATAAATTATTTAATTAATTAAAATTATTTATTATATTTTTCCCTAGATATGTTAATTATTACTTAATAGATCCTTATATTATAGCTAGGCTTATTATAGATATTATAATATTTAATACCTAGTTGCATTAACTTCCCTGAATTACTTTCTATAATAATTTAGCTATTACTTATATATAAATATCTATTTAATTAATTATTTATTTTCTTTCTTCTATTATTATTACCCCTTCTTTCTATAATTAAGTCCTTTTTACTCTCTAGCGCTAATTTAATATCTTATTTATTTATTAAAGGTTTTAAACCTCTACTTAAATAAGAGCTATCTTATATATAATTGCCTTTATTCCCTTTATAAGAGACTTTAATACTTTAAGAATTAACTCTAGAGAGCTATTTTAATACCTTTTAATTTATTTCTTAAGGTATTTAGATTATAATTAGGCCTTAAGTATAATCTTTAGGATCCTTAATATATAAGATATTAATTAATTAAATACCTCCTTAACTAGGATTAATATCTATAGCTATATATTTAGCTTTAAGATTATACTTTTTAAATTAAGAAAAATAAGCCTTACCCTTTTAAATAATACCTTAATATTTCTTTTATTATAATAGCCTTATATATTATATAAAATACTAAAAAAAGCTTAGTCTTTAAAATATATATTATAGAGTATTTAATTAAATATTTTATTTTTTAATTATATAGTTTCTTTAATATATTAAAATACCTAATATTAAAGAGCTAGAATAAATAAAATAAATAAGGTAATATATAAAGCTAGATAATTTTATTCTCCTTATAATATCTCTTAAATTTAATAAAATAATAACTTTTATAGCTATTAAGGATTAAAAGATAATAAGAATTAATTAATTAATTAGTTATATATTAATTAAAATATTTAAGCTATTTAAGACTAATCTTATTATTAATTTAATTATTTTAGGTTATTATAATTACTTAATCGCCTAAGAGGTTATTCCCTTAGTATTAATTAGTGAGGTAATATTAATTTATATTAATAATAAATAATAAAATTAATTAGCCTTTTATATTAATTATTTAAATAATTATAATTTATTTTTAATTTCTAAGTTAAATTAATTTTACCTCTAAATACTTTTTTAAGCCTATAATAATTATTTTATTTATAATTATATTTATAAAGAAGCTAATTTTATTAAAGTTATAGATATTATTAAATTAGATATTATATTTATAATTATATTTATTATAAATTAAAATTAATTATAGATAATAATTAGATCTTTATATTTAGCTCTTAAATAATTATATTTCTAAAAAAAATATATCTTAAGGTCTAGGTATTACTTAATAAAGTTTAAGGCCTAGTTTATATTAATTAATAGTATATTATAGTTAGTAAATAATTAATTTGTTATTATTTTTATATTATATAGCTAGGGGGGAAATCCTCGTAAATCTAAGTTAAGAATAAAGTATTTAAAGATCTCTTTTTTTAAATTGAATAATTAATATAATTTTAGGGTAATATTATATTAAGATTAAATATCTTTTTATTAATACTAAAGTATTATTAGGTTAATTATATAGATTATTATAATATATTATTATAATATATTAGGTAATTAAGAATTAATTAATTAAATAGAGAAGGTACAAGTTATGGGATTCTTATTTTACTTATTTATATATTTTATTTACTTATAATATATATTGATAAATATATTATAAAGTAACTATAAGGCTAGAATATTTCTTACTCTTTAGGCCCTTTAAAATAACCTAAGATTAAGTCTCTAATATGCCGCAAGTATATATATAATCTCTTAGAAGACTCTTAGCCGCTAGCAATAAGGCATATAGTCTCGAGGCGATATTATTACTAACTCGCGTTAGCTATCTAATCTAAAGAAATAAATCTTTATTTATTTTATTTTTAACCTAGATTTATAAGAATTTCCCTTATAGCTATATAATATAAAAGAAATAGCTAATTAATTACTTATTAATTATAATATATTACCTATTAATATATATTAAGCTTATAAATATATTTAGTAATACTAATAGCTTAAAATATATTTCTTTTATAAATATAATTATTAGAGAGCTAAGTGTAAAGCCTTAATTATTATCTATAATTAATTTTAGCTTATAGTAAATATAAACGCTAAGTATAATATCTAAATAAATAATATCTATAACTTTAATTAGATTAGCTTTCTTATAGGTATAGTTATAAATAAAATAATTATTATAGGCTTAGAAAGGTATTTAAAGCTAAAATTAATATAGCATAAGAACTAAGAGTAGATTATAATTATTTAAGTAATTAATATAAAAGGCTAAGTAATTTAATTATTTATTATTAATATAAGCTAATATTACCTTATTAATTAATACTAAGATAATACCCTCCTAAGTAATTAAGTAATTATAATAATTTAAAATAGCTAGACTAATAATAAGATTAGTCTTAAGTAGTTTAGGTATTTTAATTAATATTTAGCTAAATAATTAAATAATTATTATTATTTCTTAATCCTTAATAATTATAAAAGTTATTATTTTATTAGATTTAAGAGATATTATTATTTAAGAAGGCTTATAATTAAGAAATAAAATATTTAATTAAATATTTTATTATTTATATTTTAAAGATTAAGTTTTTTTTAGGCTTTTATATTATATATAAGGTTATTATAATAGAAATAAATATTAGGGGGGTATTTAAAGGAGCGAATTTTATTTCTTTTAACCTAGAAATTATAGTCTTAAAGCTTAATATATAGCTATAGATATTAATATTAGTTAAGGAGGTAATTAAATTATTAACCCCTTAGGCTTTAAAGATCTTAAAGATTATATTTAAGGCCTAATCTTAGTATAAATACCTTAAAAGATGGATTAAAAGGTATTAAAATAGCTCTTTAGAATTAATTCTTAAAGTATTAAAGTCTCTTATAAAGGGAATAATAATAATTATATATAAGATAGCTTTTGTAAGGGTAAAGATCTAAGACCTTTAATAGGTAAATAAGATATTAAGCTAATATTAAAGGGTAGAAAGGATTAAATTATAGCAAAGAGGAGTAATAATAATAGAGAAAGGAAAATAAATAATTAATTAAATAGATATAGATATATAAGTAGTAATTAAATTATTAAGGAGTAGTAATTAAAGGAGGTTAATTAGATTAGGTATTTAGCGCTATAGTATTTATAATAAGCCTAGGTATAATATAAGGACTTATTAGGTAATAATTAAAATATCTAGGAAAGAATATAGTAAGTAATTTTAATTAATTAAATATTTTATAGTATTTTTATTATAATCTCTAGGAGGAAAGTTAAGATTTTTAAGATACTTATTTATCTAAGATACTCGCTTATTAAGTATATTATTATAGACTATTGAATATATTTTATTATATATATTTAATATTTTATTATATATTTTTTATATTTTATTATATATTTTTTATATTTTATTATATAGTTTTTATATTTTATTATAATATATATAATAAGTATATAGATTAGATAAATATATAGATTTAAAATTATTACCTTTAAAAAAGGAGCTATAATAAAGGTATAATAAGTAATAAAATTAATTAAAGCTATTCGCTATATTCTTCCCTAGATATTATAATAATTATTTAATATATTCTTATATTATGCCTAATCCTACTATATATTCTATAATGCCTTTCCTTTACTTATGCTAACCTTCTTAAGCTATTATCTTTTAATAACTTACCTTTTACTTACTTATTAATATTTATCTAGCTAATTAATTACCTTTTTTCCTCTATTATTATTATCCCTCTTTTTTATAGCTAGATTCTTTTTACCTATTAGCGCCGGCTTAATGTCTTATTTACCTATTAAAGGCCTTAGTTCTTAGCCGTTAATAAGGTATTCTTATATATTATTACCTTAGTTCTCTTAGTAGTAGACTTAAGAGCTCCTAGGATTAACTCCGGGGAGCTACTTTAATACCGCCTAATTTATTTATCTAGGTATTCCAACTAAGATTAGGCCTTAAGTATAGTTTTTAGTATCTTTAAGACCTAAGGTATAAGATAATTAGCCTCTTCCTTAACTAGTATTAGAGTCTATAGCTATATATTAAGCTTTAAGACTATATTTTCTAGGTTAAAAGGTATAAGCTTTACTTCTTTAAAAGCTACCTTAATATTCTTTTCTATTATAATAGCCTAAAATACAATATAAAAAATAAAAAAAAACTTAGTCTTAGAAATATAATTTATTAAAGAAATAAAATATACTAACTATAGCTAGGTCTTTTATTATAACTTTCTTTTTAATAACCTTTAAATAAGGGGACCTTATATATTTTCTTATAAATAGAATATTATATAAAATAATAAAGATAAATAATTAATTAATAATAATAAAGATCTTCTTAAGAAAAGAGCTCTAAAGCTCTCTTATCCTTAATCTAACTTATAAAAAGTATAATAATAAAGCTCTAAGTATTATAGCCTTAGCCCTTTTTCTATATATAGGAATTTACCTAATAGCCTAAAATAGCCTAATATGCCCTTCCCCTAACTTATAGCTCCCTATAAGGCTTTAATACCTATCCTTATAGTTCCTAAAAAGCCTTATTAATATTAGACCTGTTACCCCTTATGCCTATTTTAGCTTATAGCCTCCCTAGCTAGAATTTATACCCTCTAGGATATTTATAAATTATTTAATTAATTACCTTAGTTCTTTTGTTATTTCTTTATTTTTTTATTTCTACTCTCCTTTAAGATTATAGCTAGGGCCTATAGCTAAGCGGCGGCTTATATAATATTATTTTACTAAGATAGTTTTATAAGCCTTATTAATATATAAGTTATATAATTCTTAATTAATAATTGCTATATAGGTTAACTTATTATCTCCTTAAGTTAGCCCTTTA
The DNA here is from genome assembly GCA_025433615.1 of Fusarium sp. LHS14.1. Taxonomy (NCBI): domain Eukaryota; kingdom Fungi; phylum Ascomycota; class Sordariomycetes; order Hypocreales; family Nectriaceae; genus Fusarium; species Fusarium sp. LHS14.1. The sequence continues at coordinate 20,350 of CM046481.1, forward strand.
GACCTAGAAGCCTTAATATAATCCTTATAGCTAAGCCTATTATCCTTTTTATTAAGGTATTTTTATTATTATTCTCTAAAATTAAATAAATAAATTTATTTAATACCCTAGATATTAAGTATAATATCTAAGATATAAGGCCTCTTATCTTTATATTATCCTTAACTATAATTAATTATTATTTAATTAATTAATCTATTACTTTTTTATACCTTTATCTTTAATTATTTCCCTTTAGAACTTAATAATAAGCTTAATTATATATACTTAGAGTTATTTTTTAAGGAAAAGTAAAGATACTTTAGGGTACTTAATAAGAAAGACTTTAAAAATTTACTTAGAATCTAGGGATCTTTTATTTTCTTAGAGGATATTAAAATAGTAAGTTTATTTATTATTATTTATATTATTAATAGGGAGAATTATTAAATTTTAATTAATTTCTTAGGGTTTAATATTAAGTTAATTAATTTCTTTATTATAATTTCTAACCCTAAATAAAATACTTTAAAATCTATTAAGGAATCTAATAAAATAAATTCCTTACCTTTAAAGATAAATATGTTATCTTTAACCTTAAGGTCTTAGCGCTTATATTATTTAATTAGATTATTAAGTATATCTATAAAGGTTAGAGCTATAAGAATAGCTAAAAATAGCTTAGATCCTTAGAGAAATTATATTTTATCGCTAAGGTTTATTATTAGGGCTAGAATTAAATAATTAATAATCTAATTATTAATAATATTAATAAACTTTCGCTCTATAGGTATATAACCTCTTATATTAATATAGAGCTATTTTATAGCTTTTAATTTATTAAAGAAGCTTAGATTATATTTAATTTTATCTATATAAATTAATAAATATCTTATAATAAGTCCTTTTTTAGCTTTATATAGATAATAATTATCTTAGATATTAATTTTATTAATAATTATAATTTAAAAAATACCTTTAAATATATCTATATTATTATTATATATAATATCTTTAGTTTATCTTATTTAACCCTAAGAGTCTAATATCTAATTATAGATTAATAAATTAAATAATCTAATTAGTTTATTCTTTTCTTTATTAATCTCTAGGGTTATAAGATAATAAAGCTAGGTAAAGGTATTTATATTTAGTTTTATTAGCTCCCTAAGGGTCTAAAAGAAAAAGAATAAAAATAAAAGGCTATATTTTTATATTCTTTATTATAAAGTTATTAGAATTATATAAAAGTTAAAGTTATAAGGCTAATTAATTATTATAAGGGATTTTCTTTAAATAAAAAAGATATTTTATACTTAGATTATTTAATTATTTAATAAGATATTAAAATAAAAAAAATCTATTTTCTTTTTATCTTAAATAATAATTATAAAATAATTATTATATTAATATTAAATAATAATAAAGAATCTCTTTTTAATAAGGGATTTATATTATTTTCTAGGCCTATAGAATCCTATATTAAAATATGCTTTAATTTAATTATAATAATTTAATAAGTATAATATTAAGGTATTTTAATAAGAATTATATTTTAATATCTTCTTAGGGATTTCTATTTTATACCTAATAATTATAATAATTTTCTTAAGCTTATTTATAAATATTTATAATATTTCTTTAATTAAGATATTAAGTAATATCTTTTTAATATATATTAAGTCTTAATATAAATATTATAGACTCTTAATATAATCCGCCTAGGAAATATTAAAGGTTAGGTTTTAAAAGTAATTTCGCTAAAGCTTAACTTTATTTAGCTTCTAATTAATTAATTATTAATTATTTATTATATAAGGATACTTAAAGGTTATTAGATCTTAGTAGTTTTATTTTTTATAAGGTTAAAAAAATAGTAGTTATTTATTATTATATAAGTTAGGAATTATATTAATAATAATCTTATTTTTCTTAAGAAAACTTCTTTATTTATTAATACTTTTAACCTAGGTAATAAGGTAAGCCTATTTTAGCTTTAACCTTATATATCTATAAGGGCCTATAGGGGTAAAATATATAATCTTAGGTATTATCTTAGTAATTTAGGAGGTATAAATTAAATATAATAATTATTTTTATCTTTATAATAAATATATAATATAATTATAATATTATCCTATTTAATTAAATATAGAAAGACTTAATACTCTTTATAATAATAATCTTTAAAGAGGTATAAAGGCTATAATAAGAGTAATTATTAGATTTATTTTATTTTAAAAATTATTTTAAAAAGGTTTATTATTTATTTAAGAATTAATTATAATTATATAAAGTAAAATAAAGGTATATTATAATTTAATTAATTAATTTATAAAGAAATAAAAAAAATAAAATAAGCCTATATAAAGAAAAATTATAAAGTATTATTTGTATAGAGAATATAAAAAGAGAAGGTTAATTATCTATTCAATTTAATATTAAATAATTCTTTTATTACCTATAAAGGTTAATTATAATTTATAGTCTTATATATAAAGGTTACCTAAATAAATTATTTATTTTTAATATATCTTTCTCCCTTTTTTTATATTTAACCTCTTATATGCTTTATTTTCCTTTTCTCTTTATTTTTAATTCTATATTATTTTATACCTTTTAATTAATTAATTAATTATATTTATATTACTTCCTTAGGAAATTCTTATTATTAAGTAATAAAATCAATTTCTTAATATCTAGGCTATTATTAAGACTTAGACTTTATATATTAATTTTTAAAAAGGTATTTCTTTATAATAAAGTAATTATAATAGCTTTAAGATTATTCCTTAAGAGGTAAAAAATACTTATTTCTCTTAGGCTTATTCTTAGATCTTTTTTATTTATAATATTCTTTTTAATTAAATAATTAAATAAATCTATAAATATCTTAAGGTCTAGATTTATTTTTATTTTATTTTTAATTAAAATAATTATTTTTTATATATAAAGCTTACTTTTAATAATAGCCTAAGCGAGAATCTAAAAGTATATATAAAAATATTCTTTAAATATTATAATATTCTTAATAAGGTTATAAAAGAGCTTATATCTCTAATCTCTAAGTACCCTCTTTAGCTTATTTATATTCCCGCTAATTTTATTTATCGTTATAGTTAATTCTTTAAGTAATTAATTGTTTATCTTAAATATTAAAAAGCTCTTAGGATTACTTTTCTTAATTATTATATTTTATTATTATTATTATTATTATTATTATTATTATTATTATTAATTATACTTAATAAATATTAGCTAAAATAAAGAATATATCTTATATCTTTTCTTAAGTTATATCTCTATTAAGGGCTTTATAAATAAGAAATATATTAATTATATTTAATATTAAAAGCCTTATAAATAGGAGTTTATAGCTAGGTATTAATTAAAGTTTATTTCTAAGGGTCTTTTAAAATAATTATTTCTAAGAAGAGACATATAAATAAATTTATTAAATAAGGCTTTAATTAATTAATTAAATCTAATATTTTATCTTTATATTTCTTATAAATACCTTTTAATTAATAGGTTTATTAAAATAAATAATTAATTTCTTAATAAGTTATAAAAATTTACCCTTAAGGAGAGGGCTAATAAGATTAATTTCTAGGAATTAATATATTTTAAGTAATTATAAGTTTTAAATAAATATAATATAATATTTCTATTATTTTAACCTACCTTATAATAAGGCTTAGTTTTATATCTATAATTATTTTTTAATTAATTACTTACTTTTAATTATTTTTAATATTTTTATTAAAGCCTTTATTTATTTTTAATTAATTTTTATTACTTTTATATTAAGCTTATTTTCTAAGAAATAATAATTTTAAGTATTATATATAAAATATCTTAAATAATATTATAATTATTTCTTATTATATTTTACTTATCTTAGATAATATCCTATATATCTTAGGTAATATCCTTAATATCTAATTAAATACTCTATATATCTCTTATAAAATAAAATATCTAGTTTTATTAAGAATTTCTAATAATTATATTATAATATAAAACTTCTTTTTTATCTCTTTTCCCTTATTAAAAACCTAAGGGTTTTTATAGGTTTTTAATATTAATTACTTTTTTTATAATTTCTTCTTAGATATTCTTATATTAAATAGCTTATTTAATAATAAGGCTAGGGAATTAGACTTTTATATATATTAGGGTTTATTTCTTTATATATAATATCTTACTCTTTTTATTAAGATCTTCTTCTTTATTATCTATGTTATTATTTTTATTATTATTTTTATAATTAATTATTTAATTATTTAAATTCTTTATATTCCTTATTATTTATATATTTTCGTTCTTTTTATATTCTTTAGAATTTTCTTTTTTCTCTTAAAAACTTTTAAGGGCTTTCTCTTTATTTAATTTTCTTTCTTATTAATTACTCTTATGTTTTATAAACTTCTTTAAGTAATTTCTATAGATAAATTTAATAACCTTATAGCTATTAAATATATTTAGCTTATAATAATTTACTTTATTATAATATTTAAAAATATAAAATAAATTATATTATTTATATTATTATTTTTATTTTTATTAATATATTAATTAATTAAGGAATATTAAACCTTAATATTAAGTCTTTAATCTTTAGAGGGGTAATACTTAGTTTATAGATATTTTTCTTATTTTATTTCTTTATAACCTTTATTTAGAATATATTAATCTTTTGTTATATCGCTTTTTATATCTTTACCTTTCTTTTTAAAGACCTTAATCCTTATTAACATAAGGTCTTTTATTATAGCTATATTATCTTAATTAATTAATCGCTAAGTAAGAATATTAATCTCTAGAGGGTATATTAGCTCTTAGTTATAAATAAATTAGAAAGGGGAATATTTCTATAATACCTTTATAGCTATTTTATTAATAAATAATACTTTATCTAGGTTATTATATTAATTTATTTTTTTTTTTTTTTTTTTAGGTTCCTTAAGGCTATTAAAAGGGAATAATATTTTTATTTATTAATATTATTAGCCTTAGGGTTATATAGAGATATTTAAATCTTTTATATTTTTAATTCTTTAAATAAAGGTAAGAATTCTTTTTTAAATTTAAGATTATTTTATTATACTATATTTTATTTCTATTAAGTATTTAAATCCTTAGTTAAGTGGTATATATTAATAATTAAAATAAACCTTAATTATAGGATTAAATATTTAAGTAAATTAAATAGCTTTTAATAGCCTCTAAGGGGTATATACTTAATAAGTTAAATAATATTATATTACTTCTAAAATCTAGCTTTATATATTATTCTAGAAATATCTCTTTTTTATAAAGTTATAAATTACCTCTCTCTTTTTATAGTTATTATTAATATAATATAATTTAATTAATTTCCTTTATATTAATTAATTATTAATTATTAATAGAGATAAATTATAGTCCTACTTAGCTTATTTTTAGAGTTATTACCTTTAAATAAAGACTATAAGGGCTTTTCTCTTAAATTATTATAATTATAAATATATTAGCCCCTTAGGTTTCTTAAATATATAAAGGTATTTAGTTATATCTTTATACTCCTATAAGTAAATATTATCTAAGATATTAGGCTTATTATTAATATAGACTAAATTAAGATAAAGATTAATAAAGTCCTTAATATCCCTTTTAACCTAGGTATTTATTTAATTAAATAGTCTTATATATTTTTATAATAAATTATCTATTATATAGTTTTTCTTTTTAGGTATATATTTAAGTATAAAATTAAATAAAAAGAGGTAATTAATTTATCTTAGAATTAAATATCTAGGGATATTATTTACTTTATTATTAATTTAATAAATTAATACTTATAAATTAATCTTAAAGATAAAAGGGATATTATATATTATACCTCTAAGGTAGCGAAATATATAAAAGATTACCTTATATTCCCTCTTTATTATATTATATTTAGTCTTAATTAAATTATATAATCTAGACTTAAATTAAATAGGCTTTTATTTTCTATTAATTATTTATATTAAAATATATCCTTAGCCTAAGAGGCTTATATTAATTATAAGGATTATTTCTTTAGCCCCTTTAGAGTAATTAAGAGTAATATTAATTAATAATATTATAATTCTTTTCTTTAATATCTTTATAATTCTTTTTAATTTATTTCCTAAATAAACTTAATATTTTTTTTAATAGATTTATTAATATTTTTATAATCTATATAAATTATTTAATCTATTAATAATAATACTTTATAATATTCAGAAAAGATTTTATTTTCCTTATATTAAGGTAAACTTTTTATTTTAAAATCTTTATAATTTTCTTTTCTTTTAATTTCTTCTTAAAAATTCTATAGAGGTATCTTATTATTATTATTATTATCTTATAGAATTAAGACTTTTAGCCTATAATTATATAATTAAATAATTTAATATTTATAAATATCTTATTAAGGTTAATTAAATATGTTAAAATAAAGTAATATATTCTTAATGCTTTCTTTTCCTTATTATAATCTATTATTAATCCCTTAATATAAATATTATTTAAAAAGGATTAATATATATTAGGGATAAGGTCTCTTAAGATTTAAATAATATTCTAAGTAAACTAAGTAATTAAATTTATAGCTCCTTATAGTAATATATATATCCTTAGTAACTTAATTAATATTATAAAACTAATTAAGTCTCTATTAATTTTTATTAACTTTATTTAGTTATATCTTAAGAAGAAATCTAAGAGTAATAATATCTTATATATCGCAAAGTCTATAGAGAACTTATTATAGCCTAGAGGAATAAGGCTATCCCTAATTATATATATATTTATTAATATAACTAAATTAATTAATTAAAATTAATTATTCTTTTTCTAAATAGAAAAGAATAAATTCTTATAAGGGTTATAATTTATCTAAGGATTTTCTTTTTATTTAGGTTCTTAGAAGTTTAATAACTTCTTTTTTATAACCTTTAAGGATAGATATACCTTTTGCTTATAAAGCCTTATATTTAATTACCTTAATAACCTATAATAATATAATATATAAATTAAGTTTCTTATATTTTAAAAACTGCTATATAAGTATTATTTCTCTATTATATATAATCTCTAGGAATATATCTAATTCTTTATATATAAAAATATTATTTACTTAATTAATTAATCCCTAGAGTTATTCTTTATAAATCTTAATTCTATACTTAATATCTAAAAACTTTAATATAATCTAGTCTTAATATTTTAAATTTTCTTAGAGTTTTTCCCTTATTTTCTTTTATTTCTTAGCTTTTTATTTAAAGTCTCTTTTTAAGGTAAAGCTATTTAATAAGATATTATCCGTTAGATAAATCTTAATATCTTTCCTTTTATAAAGAATATTAATTATAATCTCTTTTAAATTGCCTTAATTAAATAAGTCTTTTATTTTTTATATTTTATATTTCTTTCTTATTTATTTCTTAAATAAATAATTTATATTTATAAGAGCTATATAATATTACCTAATTATCTCTATTTTAATAATATTAATTATTTTCTTTTTTAATTCTTAACTTAATTATTATAATAATATTAAGATATTATTAAGTTTTAAATTATTTTCTTAATTAACCTTAGGCTTAGAGAGAAAATTGATATTTATTTTAATAAAATATTATTATTTATATTATAGCTTAATATTTCTTATTTAATAAAGCTAATAATAGGGGTAATTACTTATATACTACTTAATTAATGATTAAAAATATAAAATTATTTTTAATTAAATAATTAAATAATACTTTTATTAAATAAATAAATAATATCCTAAGAATAAAAAAAATTAAGATTCCCTTAAAGGTTATTATATATATCTTTTATTAAATTTATATATTTCTAAGGTATAATTAAATAATTACTTAGCTATATATAATAATTTTATCTTAAAAGAAAGAAATAATTAAAGCCCTTATAGTTATAACTTTAAGACTATAAGCCTTTATAAGCTCTTCTAAGATAATATTTCTTTTAGAGCTAATATCTATTATAGCTTTTATAATCTTATCTTTTATCTTATTAATTTAAATTAAAATCTAAGGTAATTTTTATAATTATATAATTATCTTACCTTAGCCTTATAATATTAACTTAATAATATTAATTTTTTAATAAATTAATTTATTATATTTAATAATAATTTTATTTATCCCTATAATTTTTATTTTACTTTAATACATTTTTATAATCTTAGTCTCTTTATCTTTTATACCTATATTAATAATTATTATATAATTACTAAGCTATAAGTCCTTTATAATTTTATTAATTTATTTAATCTAAGGTTTATTATTAATAAGGATTATATTTATATTAGCTCTCTTATTAATCTTTACTTAATATAACTCCCCTTACTCTTATTTACTAATTTAAATTGTTTTTATACCTTAATATTTCTAATTAAATAATCTTTATATCTTTTTAATAATATATAAGGTAAGTTTAATATAAATAATTTATTTAATATTATTAACAATATCTTAATAATTTTTTATTATTTTTCTCTTAAGTTATAAAAATAATATAAAAAGCTTATTTATTATAATTAAAATCTTTTTAATTTAATATTTATCTTTTAGCTTTTATAAAATGGAGGCTTATTTCTCTTTAAGTATTTAAAACCTTTAGTTTTTTTTTTATTAATTATAAATATTCTTTTTACTAATATAGACTTCTAAATAAACTATATTACCTCCTAGGCCTTAATAATATCTTTAATATAAACGCTCTTTCTTATATTAATATTAATAGCTATAATAATTATAATAAGTATTTAAAGCTCTTTAATATACTTAAAAGATATAATCTCTTTATTAATTAAAATAATATTAATAGAGATTTTTATTAATAAGTTTTAATTATTAAGCATATCTTAGTTTCCTTTTTTAATATCTATAAGTAATTAATTAAATCTTATAAGAGATTTATATACTAATTAATAAAGATTTATAGCCTTAGGGTTTTTTTTAATTTAATTATTAATTATAATATTCTCTTATTAAGTTAATTAAAAGTTAATCTTTATATAATTAAATTATTTTATTCTTTTAATTAAAAGAAATATATCTAATTTTAGGAAATAATTTAATTAGTTATAAATTAACTTAGAGATTTTAAATCTTCTAAAGGCATAGACTAAATTTAATAATAATATCTTATTAGACTTTCCTAAGAGTATAGCGTTATTTTATAGGTTATAGCTTATAATTTTATTCTTTTTATTATAAGTAAGGTTTATATAGTTATTTAGGAAATAATTTTTTCTATTATAATATTAATATATTATATTATTTTAATAATTACTTTACCTAAGTTTAAATACTATTATTATATAAAAGTCTTAGTTATTTTATATTTAATTAAGTAATAATATATTTATCTTAAAAGTCTAAGGTATTCCTAAGGCTATTTATTTATTATATTTTCTTTTAAGAATTTACGCTAATTATAATTAAGATTTTTACCCCTTTATTATATTAATTATAAATTAGCTAAGTTATATAGTTAATTAATTAATCTTTAAGGTTATAGCTTTGTTAGATTTTTTATTAAGGATCTTTAAGGTCTTAATTATTTTTATAAAAAGCCTTAGGTTTTTAAGAGGAATTAAGGCCTAGGTAACCTAATAGGTATCCTCTTTACTCTAAGGAAAATAAACTTTTTAAATCTTAATTTTATTTTTATAATATTATTTAATTATTTAAGTAAATATATAATACTTTATAATTATAAGCTCTTAGATATTTTATTATATTTTTTATAAATACCCTTAATAATTTCCTTAGGAAACACTTTATAAATAGCTTTAGATTAATTCTTAGATATCTTTGAATTATTATTGATTTACTTAAAGAGATATTAATATTTATTTAGCTATTTAATAATAATATAAAAATCTACTTTTAAATAGGTTTTATTAAATATTTTTAATTTTCTTTAATAATTTCTAATTAATTAAAATCTTTATTTATAAAGGTTTTTTCTAGGCTCTCTTAAGTAATTTATTAATTAAATTTATTTATAGCTTATTAAGCTTCCCTCTTAATCTCTAAATTAATATATAACTTAAAGAATATTATTCTTTTTTCCTTAGAGATATTTATAAGTTTTACTTATTAATTAAAGTTTTAAAGGTATTTAATTATATCCTTTTTCTTAAAGAGAGGAAATAAATTAAAAGAAATAATAAAAAAACGATTATTTAATCTTTTAATAAGGATCTTAAAAAGGAATTTATTAATCTTATTATTACTTTTAATAGCTTTATTACCTTTTATCTTTAGATATTAACCTTAGATATTATTAAATCTCTTCCTAAGGTTAATATTCTTATTATTTTAAGCTATAATTATAAAAATAATAATTAGAATAATGATTTATTAATTAATTAATTTTTAATAAAAATAATTTTTTATTTTAAAATTCTTAATTATAATAATATCAAATAAGTTAATAATTAGGGTTTTTTTTATTATTATTAGGATAAAAATAAAAGAAATAAAAATATTACTTTTAATAATTATCTAAATAAGGATTTTAATAACTAAGACCCTTTATTATTATTTAATTAAGATTTCTCTAAGTATTTTAAGTAAGGCTAAATTATTAATCTTATTAAGAAATATTAATTCTTATATTACCCCTATATTATTATTATTATTTCTTTCTTAATTTATAATAAGTAAATACCTTTATTTCCTTATATTTACTTTTTATAAGGTATCCTAAGGGTCTATCTTAGCCTTAGCTTTTTAGAGGAATTTAATTAAATAATATCTTAAAATCCAGAATTAAGAGAAAGTAAAATATATTTATAATTAATCTCCCTTTTAAATTAAATAATTTCTTAGGGTTTTTTTAATTCCCTTTTTTCTATTTAAAGTAATCCTTAATATTTTTCTTTTTTTTAGCTTAATAATAATAATTATATTTATAGTGTATTAATTAGTAATATAAAAATATACTCTCTTATTTAATTAATTAAATCGCCTTTAAATAACTTATCTTAATAATAATAGAAATAGGAGTATTAAATATCTTATATAGGGGTATTAATTTATTAAAGAAATAAAATATATTAATTATAGCTAAATCTTTTATTATGATTTTCTTTTTAATAACCTTTAAATAAAGGGATCTTATATATTTTCTTATAAATAAAATATTATATAAAATAATAAGGATAAATAATTAATTAATAATAATAAAGATCTTCTTAAGAAAAGCGCTCTAAAGCCCCTTTATCTTTAATCTAACCTATAAAGAAGATAATAATAAAGGTCTAGGTATTATAGCCCTAGCCCTGTTTTTATATATAGGAATTTGCTTAATGGCCTAAAATGGCCTAGTATGCCCTTTTAAAAGAGCTAGCTTTTTTCCCCTTAACCTAGAAATTATAGTCTTAAAGCTTAATATATAGCTATAGACTCTAATACTTACTAAGGAGGGATCTAAGCCCTTAATCTCTTAGGTCTTAAGGACCCTAAGGATTATACTTAAGCCTAGATTTTAATCTAAATACCTTAAAAAATAAATTAAAAGGTATTAAAATAGCTCTTTAGAGTTAATCTTTAAAGTCCTAAGGTCTCTTAAGAAGGGAATAAAGGTAATTATATATTAAGTTATCTTATTAATTACTAAGAATAAAGACTTTTAGGAAATAAATAAAATACTTAATTAATACTAAAAGGTAAAAAGAACCTAGCTATAAAAAATAGGGGTTATAATAATAAAAGAAAGAAAGTAAGTAATTAATTAAATAGATATTAATATATAGGTAATAGCTAAATTATTAAGATATAATAATTAAGGAAGGTTAAAATAATTAGGGGTTTAATATTAAAATATTTATAACTAACCTAGCTATAATATAAAGACCTATAAGGTAATAATTAAGATATTTAAGAAAAAATATAATAAGTAATTTTAATTAATTAATTAATTTATTTTATTTTTATTTTTATATTAATATAAATGGTTAAGATTTCTATTATACTTAGTTAATTATTATATTCGCTATATATATATATTATCCCTTTTACTTAATAAGATAATATATTTAGCCCTTAATTTTTTTTTTATTTAATTCTTTTAATCTTATATTTTTCTTTTTTTCCTTAAGGTTAAATATTAATAGGTTTTTGATATTTATTTCTTAATATTATATTAAGGCTTTTAAAAGCCTAATATAGAAAATATTATATAATTAAGAGTATTTATTTAAGAGTATAAGGTAATATATTTATTTATTAATCTTATTAAAGATCTTAAATAATTAAATATATCTTAATAATAATTTCTTTTTTTCTTACTTTAATTTAAGGTTATTAATAAATAATTTTATAAGGTCCCCTTATTTAAACTTTATAAATTTATAATAATAATTATAATATTTTACCTTTTTTTTAATAATTCTTTTTTAATATTATTAACGTTTGATTTTAATCTCTTATAGCTATTTTAATTATACTTTTACCTCTAGAACTTAATTTACTAATATATTAATATTTAATTATAAATAAAAGTTAGGCTTATAGCCTATAAGTATATTATTAAGAGAAGTTCTTATTATTTTATTAAGGGCTATATTATAAATAAATTATATTATTAATAATATTTAGGTTATTTCTCTTAGTAATTTACTATTAAGTATTATAAATAATACTTAATAATCTAATTTATATATTTAATTTATTTATTTATTTAAGGGTAAAATATTATTAAAAGCCTTTATTTAATTCATAATATATAATATAATTTTAATTAATACTTACTTATAAAAATAAGCCCTTAATTTATAATAACTTCCTATAAAGCTTTAAAATATAATTTTATTTTTATATAAAAAAGCGTAATAAAGTCTATTATAATTATTATTATATTAATAAAAAAATATAATATATTTTATATACCTATTTACTATAATTAAAATAATATTAATTTCTTAATCTTTATATATTACTAAGGGTAATCTTATAATAAAGTCTATAAATAATTTAATTATATTAATATAAAATTAATAGGTTTTTTAATTTATTATATAAGTAATACCTTTTAATAATTACCTTTTAATAAATTATATATATATATTCTTTAATATTAGTCTTTATAATTTCTTTATAAAATTTCTTTTTAAGGAGCTTAATAATTCTCTTAGTGCTAAAATAACTTATTAATAAGTCTTTATAATATATATAAAGGATATTTTTTTAAAAATATAAAGTCCTTAGGGATATATACTTAGTCTCTAAAGAATAAGAAATTATCCTCTTTTATAATCTATCTAAAGGGGTTTTTTTTCCTTTTTTTCTAGGTTTTATAATATTTTCTCGTGGTTTCCTTAGAGTTATTATTTTAGGCTACCTTAATTAATTTTAATAATAAATCTAATAAAAATACCTATATTAATAACTTATTTATTAATATTATCTTAATTATTTTTATTAAAATAGATTTAATAATACTTAGCTTTACTTTTACTTAGTCCTTAAATTATTATAAATTAGGTATATCTTTAATATTACTTTCTTAAAATTAAGATAAGAGTTTTTATTTTTATAAAGACTTTTTATTTAACTTAGCTCTTCTTAACGCTTAAGACTTTAATACTTTTAATATAGGCTTTATACCTAGCCTTATTAAGTTTATTTATATTCTTATAAGAGCTTAGATCTTATTTATTTTACCTCTAAGTATTTTAAGTAATTTAAGACTTTAATCTTCTTCTAAGATATATCTTAGAGGTTTTAATAAGATATCTATAAGCTTTATCTTACCTTTATAATATTTAATTAGAAAATTATATAATATATTATCTTACTTCTTAATTATTAGGTTTTATAATCTTTATAAATATTTATAGGTTTTAATAATTATTAAGGACTTTAATTTAATTTAATATCCTTTTTAAATAATATTATTAATATTTAAATAACTTAATAATAGCTATTATTTCTTAATCTAAGGTATTATAATTAAGTTTTATTATATTAAACTTTCTTAACTAAAAAGTAATTAAATATTATTTACCTTAATTATTAAGCTATAAAAATATATTTATTATTATTACCTTAAATATATTTATCTCTATTTATATTAATTATATTTAATTAAAATATTATAATTATAATACCTTTTAAAACTTTATATTAACTTAATAAAATATTATTTTTTTTTTATTAATTAAATAATATTTCCTTAGTTTTTTCTTATTTATATTTCCCTTTATAAGGCTTATAAGTAATTTTATAATTTCGGAATACCTATAAATAAAATATCTATAGAAATTATAAAATCTTAAGAAGACTTAAACTTTTTTATATATTATTAGCTTAGCTTATTTAATAATTATCTTTATTTATTAAGGATTTATTAAAATCCCTTCTCTTAATAAAATAAACTATAGGAATTTTATTTCTTATTAATAAAAAAAATACTTTAATTGCTTTATATATAACTCTATTTTTTATATTTTATCTAATATTTCCTTAATAGCCTTTATATAAGATTTTTTATTTTTTAAATAAATGAAAATATTATTTAAATATATTATATAAATTATATTAAGGAATCTATATAGAGCTTAATAAATATAATACTAAAAGATAGTAAATATATTTATAAGGCTAAATAATATAGTTAAATATTTAAAATAATTATAATAAATATAAAATCTAATTTTTTATTTATTTTTTTCCTTAATATAAATATAATAATATATATCTTTGATAATATTCTTAGAGAAATATCTTATTTTTTATGTCTTATTAATAATCTCTAAAATTAAGGGGAAAAAAAAATAATTCTTAATAATATTAATATTAAGGCCCTCATAATCTATATAAAAGTAAAGTCCCTTATTATTTTTTAAAATAAAGAGGATTAAGGCCCTTATAAGGCTTTTTAAGGGTTTAATATACCCTTTCTAAATATTATTAGCTAAATACTCTTAAAGCTCTTAGAGTTTAATATAAGAAAAGAAATAAATTAATCTATAAAATAAGTCTTTTTTTTTATTAAATTAATTATATAATTAATACCTTTATATCTTAATAATTTCCTTACCTTTTTATAATTAAATATTTCTATTTTATTTATAGTTTTAAGTAATAAAATAAAATCTCTTAAAGGTTTTAGTAGTTCTTTATTAAATAATAAATAAGGCTCTTTATAAGGAATAATAAAATAAGCCTATTTAAGGTTTTTTACCTTTTTATAAAATCTTTATATTAATAATAGTTTAATCTTATTAATTTTCCTCTTAAACTATTAAAGCTTTTCTTTTTTATTAATTATAATAAAATAATTATAGATAATAAATATTGAAAATAAGATATTATTTCCTTAGAGTATTATCTTATTTTTAATACCTTTATAAATATATTTAAATTATTTTAAGTATTCTTAATAATTAATTATAATAATTAAGATATATTATTTATAAAGGACCTTTAATTTATTTCCCCTTATTATTTTATAAGATCCTTAGACCTTATTAAGGTTCTTAAGCCCTTATTTTTTAATAAATTCTTTACTTATATAATCTAATATTATTAATATAACTAAATATAGTCTTACTTTCTTTTATTTCTAGCTATAAATTATAATTATAATATTAAGTTAAAGCTTAGCTTAGATATTATTATCTTTTATTAATACTTAGGCTATATTATTAATTAATTATTATTTTTTATTTAGCTTATTTATTTAGGTCTTTATTACTTTAAATAAGCTTATAAAAATATTTAATACTTTTATATATATAATACCTAAGCTTATTTCTTAATTAATCTTTTAGATTTTTTTATTATTAAGATAATAAATCTTTAATAAATTATTTAAGATTCTCTAAGGTTTTAATTAAATTATATTTAGGTTATTTTTATTAATAATTATTATTAAAGTAATTCTTTTATTTATTTTATTATATTATTATATCTTAAAAATAAATAATAAAAATAATTATTTTGTTATAAATTTCTAATAAAATTAATATATTAAGATTAATATAAGCTTATAGCTTAGTTTATAATTTAATAAAATAAAAAAAAGCTTATTTAAATTTAATATATCTTAAGAAGTATTTCTTAATAAAATTATAGTAAATATAAAAGTCTTATAAGGTTTAATTTTCTTATTATTATAATAATTTTAATTATATTATTAAGAATATATCTTAATTTTTTATATTTTTAATTAAATAAAGGATTTACTCTTTAAATCCCTTTTAATCTCCCTTAAGTATATATTATTAAATCTTATTATATTCCTTAAGGTATTAATTTTATCTCGCCTAGCCTTATAATTTATATAATTAAGTATAAGTAAGATTTTCTTATATCTCTTTTAGTATTTGTAAAAGACTGAAGAATAAAGACTATAAAGTCCTCAAAGACTGTAGGGTAGATGACTTAGATAGGAGGTGAATAGGCAGAGGAATTAGTCTTAATAAATAGCTATAAAGCTAAATAGCAAGGCATAGGGTAAGTAAAGTCAAGAGTAAAATAGATAGAAAAAATAAGAAGAAAACCAGCTTCTTATTGGTATATAAATTGTGAGTATTTATACAAGATCTAAGGAGCTAATTCTAAGAGAGGGCTAATAGCTTATATAGCTAATGAGTCGGAATCTATTAGTCCGATTCGGGTGAAAGTTATACCGCCGGATAGCCCTAATTCCGGGCTTTCTAACGGTATTAGTTTCACTAAGAACGGATAACTAGAAGCCGAGTTATGCGTTATTCTAATATAAGACTTCTAGGGTTTTAAACTAGGAAATTTAAAACCGGATAGAAAATACCCATTAGAAAGGCACGGCTTTCACGGCTTTATCGGGCTCTTTAAAAAGCCCTAAGTCCGAAGTCACGTGACCTTCCTAATTAGGAAATAGAGCTAAATATAGCCGAAATAGACTATCTTATAACTCCCTAATATCTTGCTTATCTAAGCATATATTGCTTAGGTAAGCCAATAACTGGATAGCGCATAAGCTAAACTATAGGGTATCTAAATCCTAGGCTTATATCTTATAAGCTTATTTTTCTAGAATTTTATTTATAAAAGACCTTCTTATTATAAGGACTTTTACAGTATTAATAATATATTTTACTAAAAGCTTAGTATAAATTATTAAGCTAATTATTATATTTATAAATTATAATAAAAAAGGTTAACTTATTAATATTCTTAATATTAATTTCCCTCTCCTTATATAATAATAAATTAGAGTATTTTTATACCTTTTTATTAATTTTTCTTTATTAAATATTTATAATAACTTAATTAATATTTATTTTTTATCTTAAAATACTTTTAATTCTTTTAATTATTTAATTTATTTCTTAACCTTCGCGTATTATTACTTAATTATTAGGGTTTTAATATATTTATTACTAAGTTAAGGTTATAGATATATAATATTATTAACTCTTATAGTTCTTAATAAAGGGGAGTTTTTAAGGCCCTCGCGGGCTATCTTTAAAAAAAACTATTTCCTAAGTAGCTTATAAGAGAAGCTTTAGAATTATTATAATTATAATCCCTAAGGTTATTAAAACTAGGTAGGTAAAATAATTATATTATATTAAAGCTTATTAAATCTAAGATACTAAAAGCTATAATAAAAGATAAAGGCTTTTTTTATAAAGCCTTATTAAAAGGCTAGTAGTATATAAGTTAGTTATTGCGCTAGTTTATATAAAGTAGCGTGATATATATAGTCGCGGGGGAAACCCTTATAAATCTAAGTCGAGAATAAACTAAATAATAATTTATTTTTTTCAATTAGATAGCTTATATAATTAAGGGACCTAATTATAATATATAGATATGCTATATTACTAGTAATAAACCGTAGTAAAAGAGACTCTATAGGCTTTCGCGGTATATTAAAGACTTAATTAAGGATTATTTTAATAGGCCTAAAATATAAGAAGAATATTAGACTCTTAATTTAATTATTATATCTTAAGTAGTTAAGATTAACTTGATTAAATAGAAATATAATAAGGTAAGAGATTTTTAATTTATATACTTATTTAATCTATATGCTTATTATATATATTATATATTATATCTTTTATATTTTATTATATATATAATATATAATATATCTTATTAAATCTTTTCTATTTTTTTTAATTATATCTTATTTTATTTAATTATGTCTTAGCTTATTTAATTATATCTTATTTTATTTATTTATTTTTTATATTTATATTTTCTTTCCTCTTTCCCTCTTTTTACCTTTAGAGCCCCTTTATCTTAGCTTAGCCTATAGCTATTATAGCTAAGGGTAATTCCCTAGGGCCTTTACCTTCTTACTAAGAGCCTTATTATTATCTAAGCTAAAGGTCTTCTAGAGAAAAAAAGAAAAAGAGCCTTAAGAGCTAAGGTTAAAGTTAGCTTATATAGCTTCTTAGAAAAGTAATATAAGCTAAAAATAATAGATTAAAAGGGTATTAACCTCTTAAGAGCGAAAATAATAAATAACCTTAAGTCTTTTTAACTTAAAAAAAGCCCTTATAAATATTAATAACTAATATAATTAGCCCTTAGTCTAAGAAGATATTATAAATACCTCTTATAATAATATTATAATATTAAAAAATTAAGAGCTTATTTAATTTAGCTAAAAGACTATTACTTAGATAAATTAGGAAGGCTAATAGCTTAAGTAGCTTCTTAATACTTTAGCTATAAGAAGATATAACTTTAGCTTCTAGGGCTATAAAAGAGCTATTAAGGCTTTTAAATTAATAGGCCTTAAGAGAAAGGTTCTCTTAAAAAAAAAAAAGCTAGCTTTTAATATTTTCTTTAATTACTTTATAGAGGCTATCTATAAAGGAATAACTAATTAAATTACTAATAGGGGTATCTTAGATAGAGTCTAAGGGAAAAAAAGGCATTAAGGCTAATTAATTATCCTCTAGGGTATAGGTCTCTTATATAAGAAGCCCCTAGAAGAAAAAAAAGCTAGGCTTTATTAAGGTAGCTTATAATATATATTATAAGCTAGGAAGGCTAAGCTAATTACCTCTATAAAGAATAATCTCCCCTTCTTAGCTAATATAGCTAAGCTAGGCTATATTAGCCTTAGTAGCTAGTTTATGGCTATATAGCTAAAGGATAAATTATATAGGGGTTATATTAGCCTCGCTCGAGCTATTTAATATATACCTAGTTATAAGTTATTATATTAGCTTAAAATAACTAAGGCTAGCTTTTTAAGCTTTTAAAAGAGAGTTATTAAGGTTAATATATTATTAAATAGACTTATTTCTTTTTTTAGCTATTTCTTATAAAATAAGTAATATAAAAATAAGTATTAAAATAAAAAAGAAAAAAATAAAATTCTTAAAGCTTAATTAAAAGTTATTAAGGGTTATACTAAGTATAATAAAGAAAGAGACTATAGTATTATTAAACTTATTATCTTTAATTTAATAATCTAAGATTAAAATAAAAAGCGCTAAGGTCCTCTCTTTTAATTCTCTATAGAGCTTTATAACCCTAGGGCTAGAGAAATTACCTCTAGCTAAGAATTAAGCCTCTTTTAGGTTATTAAGGTTATTAGAGAGGGCCTTATAGCTAATGAGCTATTATTAACTTACTTTAAAAGGTAGTCTCTCTATAGGCTCTAAGTTAAGGCAATAAGATATATAGACTCAAACCTACTTTATTATTATAATATAATAATCTTATATAGCTTTCTTAAATTTATAGCTAAAAGGCTTTTTTATTAGCTATAAGATATCTTATTAATTAACCTTAAAGAGAGTATTTAAAGGAATTTTATAAAAAGCTATTAGGCTTATAGCTTCTTATATAAGCTCTTTAAAAGCCTATAAAAAAAATAAATAATTTAGCTTAAAAATCTCTCTTAAAGACTTTTTAATTAAGTAAAGATTAAACAAAAATAACTCTCTTAGGAAATCCTTTTTTTTACTAAAGTTAGCTAAATACCTTATTAATCTTAGCCTTTAAAGCTAAGGGTTAAAAGTAATAAAGTTATTAAGTTATTTTATAGCCTTAGCTTTTTTATTTTTAATAGCTAAGGCTTAGGCCTTAAAGATAGCCTTAGTATTTAAAAAAAAAAGAGGGCTTTAAAGATATTAGCCTTTAATAAGACCTTAAAATATTTATTATAAGGCCCTTATTTAAAGAGCTATTAATAGGCTATATTAACTTATTAATAGCTTTTAATAGTTATAAAAGGCTATAAGGCTATTACTTTAGAAGGCTAGCCTTTTTAACCCTTTTATTAACCCTTATAGGAGACTTATAAGTACTCTCTAATTTATTATAACCTAGAGCTAATATAGAAATAGCTAGGCTTAAAGGTATAATAAAAGCCTTATTATATAGACTTTCTAAGTTATAAAATAAGAGGGCCTAGAGGAATAAGCTTAGGTAGTCTTATAAGGTCTTATTTAGCCTTAAAGAAAATTAAGCTTAATAATTTATTCTAAGGTAGGCTTAATCTTTTAGAGGGAAAGCTAATAAGGCTATTAATAGAGATATTATTAGATTTAATTAAAAAAATTATAATTTTATAGGTTTTATAAATTAAAAAAGAAAAAATAAAGCTATAAATAAAATAAGTTATAGCTATAAGGCTTATAAGTTATTGAAATATAAGTAAAGATAGATATTAAAGGTAAATAATTAAGAAAAATTTAAGTCTTTATAGAAAAATAAATAAAAAAAATAAAATAAAGGTTAAAGCTTATTAACTAAGGAATTACCTTAGTTATAATTAGCGAGGTAATTAATATAGCTAGGTAGCTAAGTTATAGCGATAATTAAAGAATTTTAGTATTATATTAGCTATATTAATTATTTTATTAAAATTCTATTTTATTTACTTAAAAAATAAATAATTAATTCTAAAAAATAACTATAAAAAAAGGACTTTTTTTTACAGTCTTTATAGCTTAAAGTTATATATATCTCTTTTTTTAGAGCCTTAACCCTATAAGAACCCTCCTTTTTAAAAAATATTAGCTAATTAAGAAAAAAATATCGGCTACCTTATAGTCTATTAGCGTAAAAAAATTCTCCTATAGAAAAAAAATGTCAGTAGCTTAGCCGATGTTTTTTACAGGTGATAAGGACTTATCTTACTTAGGGACAACCACGGGCTTCCAACCTCGCGCTCGGTGAGTCGCTCCGCACCACTCGTTCGCTTAGCGCGCTGGCGAGTCATTGTCCCGGTCAAGATTTCTGGGGAAAGGAGGACATCATGGAGAGATACGGATGTCCAATCTTATCTGGGGGCGGGGAATTAAGAGCCTCGGTGCGTGGGGCTGCCTATCTGCGAGCAATGTAGCTCGGTGCATGGGGTCGAGCTCACTGCCCCTCGTGATGAACCTCCGCGCAGGATGCATCCGTCTGATAGCCAAACAGATTATCCTAATAGAAACCAGTTGGACGAGTCCCCGAGTTGAAGGTATTCAAGATAAAAAGGTTAGTGTCGCCTACTTATCAAGATAAAGCGCAACGCAACTTGGACTCTCAACATCCTTATCTCCAAGAGCTTCAACTCTTTAACTAAATTGTTTCGACAAAATGGGCTCCATTCCGACTGAACAGCCGAAAATCCGCATCGCGATCGGTAAGTCACACTGGAGACAGGATGCGTTGTTATTAGAAACTTACAATAATTCTTAGACCGTGGTGGTACCTTCACCGATGTGCATGCCTATGTCCCAAACACAAGGCATGAGCAAGTCTTCAAGCTCCTCTCGGTGGACGCAAAGAATTACAAAGATGCTCCCACAGAAGGCATCCGCCGGGTTCTAGAGAAGTTTAGGGGCACGAACCTACCACGAGAGGAGCTTATCGACACCTGGGACATTGAGTCTATCAGGATGGGAACGACCATTGCCACAAACGCTTTGCTGGAGAGACAAGGCGAGCGAGCTGCGCTCTTAACAACCAAGGGCTTCCGTGACCTTCTGGTTATTGGCAACCAAGCCCGGCCGCATATCTTCGACCTCACGGTGCGGAAGCTCGAGAATCTGTATGAGACAGTGGTCGAGATCAACGAGAGAGTGACCATGGAGGAGTTCCTCGAGAATCCCGAGAAGCAGTCGATCGACATCAGCAAAGACTCGTCTCTTGTTGAAGGTTCGACAGGCGAGGTTGTTCGCATCCTCCAAGTCCCCGATATGAAAGCGATCAAGGGGCAGCTGGAGCAGTTGTACAGTGAGGGATTCCGAAGTGTAGCCATCTGCTTCATGCACGCTTATCTCTATCCAAATCACGAGAACAGCGTGGCAAAATTGGCTCGGGACATGAGGTTCGACGTCTCGGTATCTTCAGAGCTTCAACCCACGGTAAGTTAATCCAATACCAGAGGCTATCAATGGTAGCTAACCACAACTTACAGATCAAGATGGTACCTCGGGGTAACTCAGCCACTGCAGATGCTTACCTCTCACCGTTGATCAAGAGATACGTGAAAAACTTCGGCACTGGTTTCAAGGGTGGTGTTGAAGCTATTGCTGGAGAACTTCTCTTCATGCAGAGCGATGGAGGTCTCTGCCTTTGGCAAAAGTTCTCCGGTTTGCGCGCGATTCTCTCCGGGCCAGCAGGAGGAGTCATCGGTTACACAAAGTCTTGCTACGATGATGGGGAGAAACGTCCACTTCTCGGGTTTCATATGGGCGGCACATCAACTGATGTTAGTCGGTTTGCCGGCACTTACGACCATGTCTTTGAGACCGAGACGGCAGAGGTCACTCTTCAAGTACCCCAATTGGACATCAACACGGTTGCTGCTGGCGGAGGAAGCATCCTCCACTGGAAGAACGATCTATTTGCCATTGGACTTGATGTGAGTAACCCGTGTCATATACATTGCGCATGTTCCGTTTTCTGATACGCTGCTAGTCTGCTAGCGCGCATCCTGGCCCAGTCTGTTATCGCAAGGGCGGTCCATTGACAGTCACGGATGCCAACCTCTTCCTTGGACGACTTCTCCCCGAATTTTCCCCAGCCATCTTCAGTCCCAACGAGGATAAACGGCTTAACTATGAAACAACCGCCAAGGCATTTGCAGAGATGGCCCGCATGATCAACTCAGAGGAGGGTCTTGACTTTAGCCCTGAAGAGGTGGCGAGTGGCTTCCTTCGCGTGGCCAACGAGGCCATGAGTCGCCCAATTCGTTCCTTGACAGAGGGCAGAGGTATCAGGACGAGCGACCATACTCTGGTTACCTTTGGAGGTGCGGGAGGACAGCATGCCTGTGATGTTGCTGAGGCCTTGGGTATCGACATGGTCGCTATCCACCGCTTTTCCTCCATCTTGTCTGCCTACGGTATCGCCTTGGGAGACTTGGCCCACGAGGTTCAACGCCCACGAACAGATAGCTTGGTCAACATGGAGAAGAATCTCAAGGCTGAGTTCGCTCCCTTGGTGGACGAGGGCAGTGAGATACTCGGCCAGCAGGGATATCTTGCTCAAGATGTCGAATACGAGCTGTTCCTCAACTTGCGATACGCCGGCACCAACAGCTCCCTCATGATTCGGAAACCGGCGGATTCTTGGGATTTTGCTTCCATCTTTACGCGTCAGCATTATGATGAGTTCGGTTTCACCCTTGACCGCGAGATCCTGGTCGATGACATCCGCGTTAGAGCTCTTGGGAAGACGAGGGGCCAGAACTTTGAAACCATTTCCCAGGCGCTCAAGTCGGTCTCCACCAACATGGTATCTCCGAAAAAGAGCGTGAAGAAGACAAAGCTCTACACGGCGGGTGTCTGGGATGATGTCAACTTGTACAGGCTTGACGATCTCGCTCCTGGCGATATTGTTCCGGGACCTTCGGTTATTCTGGATCAGACTCAGACAATTCTGGTACAGCCTGGTTGGTCCGTAACTGTCCTGCCTCGCCATCTTGTTTTGGAAAAGGCCTTGCAGTCCACATCCAAGACTGGAGAAGAGGACGAAAGCTTCATTGATCCCATCCAACTATCTGTCTTTGGCCACCGTTTCATGAGTATCGCCGAGCAGATGGGCAGATCACTCGAGAAAACTTCGGTCTCAATCAACATCAAGGAACGATTAGACTATTCATGCGCTATCTTTTCACCAACTGGCGGTCTCGTTGCAAATGCTCCCCATATTCCTTGCCATCTGGGCGCCATGAGCTTTGCCGTTGCCTATCAGGCTGAGTTGTGGGGGAATCGTCTTCGTCCAGGCGACGTGCTAGTCTCCAACCACCCTGCAGCTGGCGGTTCTCATCTTCCCGATGTCAACGTCATCACTCCTGTCATTGATGAGCAGACCAACGAGGTTCTGTTCTGGGTCACTTCTCGTGCTCATCATGCGGACATTGGCGGTATCTGCGCCGGTTCTATGCCGCCCCATTCAGAAGAGATCTGGCAGGAGGGTGCATCTTTCACTTCATTCAAACTCATCGAGCAAGGGAGGTTCAACGAATAGGAGCTCCGCGAGCTGATGCTCGAGAAGCCTGCTAGGTACCCTGGATGTACTGGCACCAGAACTTGGAGTGACAACGTCAGTGATCTCAAGGCCCAAGCTGCGGCAAACCTCAAAGGAATCCGGTTGATCCAGGATTGCATCAAGGAGTACGGTCTGAGTACTGTCCAGGTGAGTCAAACCCTTTCACGCATGCAAGTTAAGCTAACCAAATTCCTGCAGAAATACATGAAGGGCATCCAAGCCAACGCCGAGAAGATTGTTCGCAGTCTTCTTCGCAAAGTCCACGACGAATTCAGCGGCCTTCCCCTGGAAGCTGTGGACTACCTTGATGATGGCTCGATGATGTGTCTCAAGATCCACATCGACCGTGAACAAGGCTCTGCGACCTTTGACTTCACTGGTACCACAGGGGAGCTGTATGGCAACCTGAATGTCCCTCGTGCCATCACCTTCAGCGCAATCATCTACGTGCTCCGGTCGCTGGTCAACGAAGATATCCCTCTCAACCAGGGATGCCTTGCACCCATCGATGTCATTCTTCCTGAGGGAACATTTTTGTCTCCTTCCAAGGGAGCCGCAACCGTTGGTGGAAACACTGATACCTCGCAGCGTGTCACAGATCTGGTCCTTCAGGCTTTCCAGGCCGCGGCCGCGAGCCAAGGAACCTGCAACAACCTCACGTTCGGTTACGGAGGCGAGGTTGTGAACGGAAAGGCAAAGCCTGGCTTTGGCTACTATGAGGTATGTCTGGACATGAAGAGATTTGTTGTTTGGCCGAATAGACTAACACCATGAATAAACAATTGCAGGAGGATCTGGTGCCGGCCCGACCTGGGCAGGCCAGTCCGGAGTCCACGTCCACATGACCAACACCCGGATCACAGACCCAGAGTCTCTTGAAAAGCGATATCCTTGTATCCTCCACGAATTTTCCATCCGTAAAGGTTCTGGTGGTACAGGAAAATACCCAGGTGGAGATGGCTGCATCCGTGACATCGAGTTCCGACAACCTGTTCAAGTGTCGGTCCTCAGCGAGAGACGTTCAATCCCACCCCCGGGTATCCAAGGTGGTGCGCCCGGCAAGCGAGGTGAAAACATTTGGGTAAGGGTTGATGAGTATGGGGCTCGTGAGATTATGCTGGGGGGTAAGAAGACGTGCGAAATGAAGAAGGGCGATCGAATCATCATACGTAAGTACATCAAACTCATGAAGACAGTCCATGGCTGATAACTCGAGTAGGAATTCCTGGTGGTGGAGGTTATGGAAAGGTAGAGTAGAAGGATAAAAGTACGAGAGGAGGAGCGGCAGGCAAATAAATGACCATGGTTAGAATAGGTCAGAGTTGGCACATGTTTTAAAATGACTACGGCTAGTCTACAGGAGGCGAAATCTCCTCTAATTGAGAATGCTCTAGAGCAGCCAGTAGCTTTCTGCTCAGACGGATTCTTTATGTCCTGCGTGCTCAACGAAATGAGCGCTCTTGCCCCCAACCATGACATCGGCAGCATTCCCAACAACGCCATCCGGGCCATCAAAGATAAAGGCAATCTCCTCCAACGACAGACCTCTAGTCTCCGGGAACACGAAATAGACCCCAACGAATTCGACCATAACCCATCCGACAAAGATGATATAGAAGCGCCAGGAGATGTCCTCCAGTCCAATTGGCACTACAAAGGTTGAAAGCATCATGAAGCAGAACTGGACGAAATAGAAGAAGGACAGTCTCTTGGTTCGGAGACGATAAGGAAGAATTTCGGGTATGTAGAGTCCGAGGTTGCCGTTGAAGCCGAGATTATAAGCCGGTGAAAAGAGGTAAATAAACGCGACCACGGTATAGGCGGCAGCCTTATTGTTGTTGTCCTTGGCAAACATGGCACTGCCTGCGGTGATGCATATGTCGATGATCCAGATAGCAGTCAGAGACCATAAGAAAAGCTTGCGGCGGCCAACCTTGGCAGGCAATGTTGCAAAGTAAATAGCCGAAATCCAAGACAACATCTGATTGGTAGCGTTGATTAGAGTCTGCTGGAGGTCTGATTTGAGCCCAACAGAGTGCAGGATAGGCGAGAGGTAGTAGGAGACAAATGCGTTGCCCGACATCTGCGAGCAAATTGCTGCCCAAACCATGATAAATAAGCGCTTGCGGTTACCAGAGGTGCTTCCCAGGTCCTCCAAAAAGACAAACATATTGTTTTGATGGGATGCTTCAGCACCGAGCGTCTCCAGAATCTCCGTATACTCATACTGGACAACGGGGTCGGATGCATCACCCTCGCCGTGGTACTTGGCAAGCATGTCCAGTGCTTCTTCGTTGCGGCCTTTGCTGACAAGCCATCTGGGTGACTCGGGAAGAAACCAGACAAATATAAGCTGGATGATAGACGGAAGACCTTGGAATGCTGACGGGATTCGCCAGGACGCCGTGCTGTCGATGCGAAACGTTCCGAAGGTGCACCAGCCCGCAATGATGGCGCCGACAGAGTAGAAGGTGAGGAAGAGAGCTGTAGCTGTACTTCTCTGGGCCGGATGGGCGATCTCAGTGATGTAAGGGGCACCGGCACCGGCAACGACGACGCTGCCTGCGCCAATGATGACGCGGGAAATGATGAACATTGCGATGTTGATTGCCGCGCCCTGGACAGCGGCTCCAACACAGCAAAGAGCAGCTCCACTTGCGAGGCCAAATCGTCGTCCAAAGATATCAGCTGTGGGTGAAATCAGAAAGGTGCCTATGATTCCACCCAGCGGGTAGGCAGCATTGAAGAAGCCCAGGACAGCACCGGTAGGCGCCCCGAAGTAACTCTGCCAGTGCGAGACAGACTGAAGTCCGTTCATTAAACTGCCGTCAAAACTTTTACACCTTTAGTTAGCTGTCTGTAATTGCATGCTTTTTTCCTGGATAGACGAACCCTTAGGAGAAAATGGACAGCAGTGGAATGAACATAAGCAAGTTCAGAGTTCGCAAATTACGGAATCTCCACCAACGTCTCGTATCGACGGGCGAGGGAGGCAGGACCATGTCCTGAGGAGCGTTTGGAGCAGGCATGGGATCAGAGGTAACGATGGTAGTGAGTATAATGTTTGAGCAAATGATAGCTGAGTGACGGACTCCAGGTGCAAGACCCGATCATATAACATACTATTTAACCTTGCACCAGCCTCATCAGGAACACGAACTACGAACCACGACCTCGGGACTCACTTGGCCGAATGTGATGGGCAAGGAGGGGCCCCAAGGGGAATCACACGGTGATGCGGAGAAACTGGGGAACCCTAACTTCAGTAGGCCCGGTGTGGACATCACGCGGTCGGCCATGTTTGCGTTCCCCGGCATATAAGGGCCAACATGCCCCGAAAATCTGGGAGGGTGAACCCACCGGAGTCACACTGGCCCAGTCCGTCTGACGGTGTAACATGGCCCGAAGCACGACGTCGTACGTTCTCGACCGGCGCGACAGCAACAGATACTAACGATGGACGGTCTAGATGCGAACGGTGCAAGCGGCGTAAAGCAAAGTGTGACCGCCAAACTCCAGCGTGTCAGCGCTGTGAGCGCGCGCATGTCGAATGCGAACATGCTGGCCGACGCAAGCCAGGATTTCCGGCCGGCCACCGTCAGGTGCTCGAGGACAAGATCGGTGAGTGCTCGCTCGCTTAAGTTACTGGCTTTTGTTTCGGCTCATGGCTCATCATGTTGGTCGCTAGAGATGCTCGAGGCCGAGCTGCGAGCCATCCGTGGCAATCAGGAGGCCACCGTCTCGTCCGGGCCTGCTGTCCAAGCCGCGCCCATCTCATCCCATGAAGAGACTTCTCCCGCGGCCTTGACGCTTCCTCGTCCAGCTGCTGTGGCGACATTCGAGCGTACTCGCAAGATCAAGGAGCGCCGGCCGCCAAAAGATCTCGTCATCTCTCTAGCGTCGCTGTACTTTTGCCACATCCACCCGTGGTTCCCATTCCTAGACGTTCAGCGTATATGCGCAGACATGGGTTCTGCAGATGAGCCATCATTGCTCTATTACGCTCTCTTCGGAGTCGCTTTACCCTTTTCATTTGATTCGCGCCTTGACCAAGCATCCAGCGACTCGTTCTGGAAGTACTCCAAGCGCAGTATATTCGTCGACGTGCTTGAGGAGCCATCGTATAGCTCCCTTGAGGTGTTGAATGTACTCGTCTTGGACCTATCTGCTATGACCCATGGTCCTCAGGTCTGGGGACCTTTAGCAGTGGCGACAAAGCTAGCTGTCCAGCTTAAGAACACGGATGGGTTGGTATTTCGAACATCAACAGGAACTGAGAGCCATGAGGCACTGAGCAAAAGTGATGGCCTCTTTCGACAGCGGTTGTTCTGGGCCATATATGCACTTGACTGCAGCATCTGCATCACAACCAACCACGCCTCATCCCTAAGTGACGATCATGTCCAACACTTCCTCCCTACCCGACAGTCAGTTTGGCGAGAAACTCCCACCGGGATGGCCGAGACCACCTTCGCTTCTCCTTTTGTTTTCAGTTTCCAGTTGGAGCTGTTTGATCTCTCTCGGAAAGCTCACAGAGTAGGCATCGGCTATGCCATGTTTCGCGATAACCAAGAGCCAATAGTATCCTCCTGGTTGGAACACCTACAGAATGTCTCTGCCGAGCTCAGTGCTTGGATGGAGGCCCTCCCGTCTCAACTGCGTTGGCACAGCAATGACCATGATACAGTAGTCATGGATCGTGCCCGAAAAGCAATCCCGCCCGCGCTCTTTATGCTTCATGGCTACTTCCATGCCCTCGTCATATACGTAAATGGCTTTATGGCGTTACCATCCCACAGCACTTTGCAATCTGAAGCTTACTCAGACACTCGTCAACAATGTCTGCAGCGATGTTTATGTAGCTTGGAAGCATTGTCTCGAATCGCCACCACGGCGACTGACCAGGTCAGCGATAAGCTTGGTTGGCCTTTCGCCTGGTCAATCTGGGTCGCTGGTCGCTTCCTGATCGCACGCAAATGCATCACAGGAGAAACTGAGTCGACGGCGGTCGTAAGGCTGTCCCTCTTCTCAGGGCTTCTCATCAGCATAGGCCGTTTCTGGCAGATCAGCGCAACCTACGCACGGCTCCTGCGCCAGGCCATCTCCGAGCTAGACACGGGTTCCGTTCCGGGACAAGGCACGGTACTTCAGCTGATGGCGGATTTGCGAGTCACTACGTCCCAGATAGAAGATCAGTTCCGGCCAGATCCTTTCTTGCGCGGAGTCATCGATCAAGACCAGCCAGGTTCAACGTGGGAGAACCCGAACCAGATGGACGCGGAGCAGTCTGACACTCTTCTTCCCGTGTTTGCTGATCAAGTATACTTCGATATAGCTCCACGGGGTCCAGATAGCTGGTTTCGTGTACCGTTGTTTGCCTCTTCTGCATACCAGCAGTTCAACATGTATGGGCAAGAGGATGCATAACGTATTTCTATTCAAACTAAATGAGACTTGGTTTCTTACACCGTCGCACAACTAAATGACATCTTTTCTGAACTACTCATCACTGTGTCTGGCCGCCCCGGAAGTTTGACATGCACCAGGACTGGTTCAATCAATCCCTCAAAGCGCAACCCGACAGTCGTCTTTCCTTCTGATTAGTGCCAAGAAACCTTCGCCAATGCCATTTTCCCTCTTCTTAGAAACGGCACGGTTGCTTCTAAGGAAGGAAACAGGCTCACGCG
Source organism: Fusarium sp. LHS14.1 (assembly GCA_025433615.1). NCBI lineage: Eukaryota > Fungi > Ascomycota > Sordariomycetes > Hypocreales > Nectriaceae > Fusarium > Fusarium sp. LHS14.1. Next base: position 50,516 of record CM046481.1, read on the forward strand.
CGGAACAAACTCCAATTCCTCCCACCCTGGCATCGCAGGTCGTATGCCAGCAACCTCTGCAAGAAACTCATAGATGGGAGCACTTCCCCAAGCATGGCAGTCCGAGCGGTGCGAAACGTCATCTTCTTCCCAGGTAGTCAAGCCTAACGACAGTTGGTGGCGCCATGGCCCCCAGAACTCAGCGAACAGGTCTTCATACAAAGATCCTCCGGCGGCGCTGATCGCACGTAACGTATAGAACGTCATCGATATGGATGTCTTAACGAGCGGACTGACTCCCTGGTGCGTTTTGAGGGCGTTTCGTAGCAGCTTTTGAGCAGCGGTTCCGGATTCTGCACCACTGAGGACTGCCCAGACCTGGTTATGCTGGCTACGATCGACCATAGGGTCAGAACCTGCGGCAATACTGTCTGTAAAATACTGCCCATCGAAGCAGTGCTGTTTGACAGCGTCTACAATCTGGCTTGCTCGATGAGAATATTCGTCTGCCAGAGCTGACCGGGCTCCGCATGTGAGCTGCAGCGTCGCTGCTGCTCTGAGAGTATACGCATACAAGTTGTTGGTATACGTCGAGATACCGGACTTTGCCGCCGATAGTGGAATGCCGTACGGCCGCCACTGCTCGGCCCAGTCGTGAAAGTTCCAGACGCCTCCTTCATTCTTCAGGGACACCAGGTCAAACCTATGATCGATGCGTGAATCGAAGTAGTCCAAAACAGCGTCAAGAACCGGTAGGAAAGGTCGAATGAACTCTTTGTCGGCGTAGAACTGGAAGTGGTCGAGTAGCATACAGACCCAGTAAAGAGAAAAGTGAGGGATGATTTGCAGCTGGCTTGAAGGTGCTCGACTCGCCGTCAGTCCAATGCGCGATTGGAACGAGCTATGTAGCTGTAGGATTGCCTGTCTTGCCAGACGATCGTCTGCGGATAGGTAATATGTGAAGAGTGACGAACTGCGTGTATCCATGGCGTATTGAAGTTGTTCGTAAAAGGGGCAGTCCTCGTAACAATCGTGCATACAGTTCTTCAATGTTCTGATGCTCGTTTCGTACAACTCTTCCATGACACTCTCGTCTGATCTCATCTTCAAACTTGAGAGTACTTCTAGAGGGTAGTGTGTCGTTTCGATATCGATGCCGCGCATTGTCAGATCCGAAGAGCCAGCCTGGATGTTGAGTCTGATGAATCGGAAAGCTCGCCAGTGGAAAGGCATGTATATTTCCTCTGAAGCTTCATTATCTTAGTAGCCTAGGTCCAGCAATCCATCTTTCCCCTGCAAAGTATAAATGTCCCTAGGCCCAATTAATGACTTGCTCGTGTCTAGCCGGTTTTCCTTGCGGCGAAGATAAGGGACCAACTCTGGGTCGTCCTCGTAACTCTCGGAGTATGTGATAGTAAGGCGGGCTCCCCCAATATTGGGGCGTTTGAAACGGAAACGGATGAAGGCGGTGGTGTGGCTCTGAGCCTCGAGGTCCAGTTGGTGACTCGTACCAGCGGGGATGAGGATGTCGCTGTCTCCGGGGTGGAAGGTTGTCACCGCAGCCTCCCAGGCATCATGACTCAAGGAGCTCTCAACGTTATGGATGGTCTTGAACTGGAATTTCTGTCTTGTCATGGGTGGGATCAGACGGGGTGACAGTTTCCATGGTGTCGTGACGCCCGTGGAATTTTGGTATTGGAGCAACACGGCTGAAACCCACTCCAGGGATGTAACACCTGTGCTAGAAACCTTCTCGTATACGTGTAAAAGTCATCCTCAGCTTCGTCGATGCGCAGAGCCACAAATGGATCTATTGCTGTCTGCCAGAGGCTGCTACTTCGAATCTGCGGCGACCAGACGGCATCGTCGACAGTTGTTGCTATGCGGACACCGCCTGAACCCAAGCGTGGAAAGCTGGTCCCCCAGGAAGTCCCGTGGAAGAGTCGCAATACATGAATTGCGATGTGATTTTCGCCCATACGCAGGTATGGACTGATGTTTAGTTCATCGTAGAACCAAAGATTGGCATCACCTTTGACTGGTCCGAAGGCGACAAGCTGCTTGTTGACGTAGAGCTTATATCGTTTATCGGCGGTGATCTGGATCTCGAGGGACGACGGTACGTCCTCGGAAATGAACAAGGTTTTGCGGAAGTGAACAAAGCGTCCTGCTGTAGACGTGGAATCCTCGCGGAAAGCAGGATTCCACATCCAGGTTGTGTTCCAGGTTCCCGCCGCCATCGAGGGTGTGTAGTTGGCCAAAGACAAAGGCAACAGAAGAACGCGTCAAAATCCAAAAGGGAAGCCGTCTGTTTCTCGGATTGGGGCGGAATATTTTCTCGTTAGTTAAGCTCAGGTTTATTTGTGCTCGTCCTTAGCTTGGCCGAATGATGATTCAAGGGGGACGGAAATTCGGGTTGTGTTAAGCCGAATCACCCGCTGCAGGATCGAAGAATAAAAGAGCACGGGACAACTTACACCGCACCCACTGTTATCCAGCGCTCCGCACGACTATGCCGTTAATGAACAGATTCAAGGCAAGCCAATGGCACGAGGGAAGGGGTGAAATCTTCAGATGGTGGAGACACGGGGAGACACGGGGCGGGTTGAGTCGAACAAAATCAGAAGGTGTTAACGAAGTTGAACGAAGTTGAACAAGGTTAGTAAACGAGAAACAAGGTTGAACGAACGGCGCTAGCATACTTTTGCACCGGCAATGTCGTCCTTCGATCCTTGTCCTCTCAAACTGCATAACAGGCTTTTCTGGGGAACTGTGGGGATGTGCTCGGATCTTGGAGCCAGCTTAAGGATCCGAGGCAGAGTGCTGGGGGTCTGTCACTTGTGCCGTTATAAGGAGAGTCATCTCACGAGAAAATAACCAAGATGCCTCAGAAACAATCAGTCTCGAACGTGCCGGCATTTCATACACTCTCAGCATGGTTCAATTTCATCATTTACTGTTTTTCGGCTTGATCGATGCCACCAGTGCTGCCCCCAGTCATTCGGTGCCGGCGACACAGCCAAAGGATGCAGTTGCGATAGATGCAGCACCTGTGGGTGCTTCGTAAGTCTTCAAGTTCTCTCATACTTGTGTGCTCACTAGGTATTCATCTAAAGTTATTATATTCGAGTTCTTCATGTGGCCTTCGTACATGACCAACATTTCGTTGACTCGTCCTTGCATCGATCACTTTAACAAGATTTACGGTCAGAAGATGCCCATTCGCATTGGAGGAACCACTCAGGATAGAGCGACGTACGATCCTACCTTCGGAGGTTATGTCTCGTACAAAGTCAATGACCCTCTCGAGGCTCCCATGAGCCTTACTTACGGTCCCAGATTCTTTGATCTGATCAGTAGGTTTTGTGCCGGAGATCAAGTTCCATGGCAGTGAGAGCTGACAAAGGTGCTTGCAATAGAGAGTTTCCAGAGTGAGACGATCTTGGGCAAGTTGGGTCTTTTTCGTGACATCTACAAAGCTGATATTTAGCAGGATTTAACCGCGGCTTAAATAACAGGACCAACACCTTTGCTGCGGTCATGGAAGCCAAGTCAAGGGTCCAGGAGTACTTGTGGGCTCTAGAGCTCGGGAGCGAACCTGACTGTGAGATTCATGACAACCATTTGGTCCACGATCATCAATGCTGAATCTTTTCTGTAGTGTACTATGAGTACTGGCGATATCCTGTTGCCGTGGCTCCTTGGAATGAGACCCAGGAGGCAGCAGATGCGGCCGACTGGGCCCAAGACTTTGTCAACCACTGGAAGAGCCCGCTTCCTATCCTTGCTGGAGGGGGATATGCCATCCCATTAGAAATTGCGCCCGGTTGGCCTAATTTGCCGTATCTGATCAACACCTACAATCGGACTGTGAAGGCTGCCACCAAAGTCTATGATGGGCACTTGTATGCTTTCTCCAATGCAACCGAGGATGATTTGGCGGTCGAGATGACACACCAGAGGACGGTGGACGACTTGAACCTTCTCCCGATTTCCAGCGCGAGATCTGTTGACAGGCCTTACATTCTCGGCATGTACACTGCCTCAATATTACCAACCACACAAGTGTTTTTGCCGTCGTTGATGCTGTTTTACCAGGCGAAACAGGGTTTCACGGCCTTGACTACGAAATGGATGCATCCTTCGGATCGGCAATCCAGGCAGTCGACAAGACACTGCGTGCACTTTCACTTGGCATCCAGCGAATGTTCTACCACCAGGGCACCATTAACCAAGGTAAGCTCATGGAGCTCAATTAATCTAGCCATCAAGTTCCCTGACCACTTTCTGTAGCCTTCAACTGGTGGTTGAGCGATCAAGTGAACGCTCCCTTCTACGGGGCCTACTTCGGAGCTCTTGCTGCAGCCGGGGGTGACCACATCATGGCAAGCGACGATGGAACCGACCCATACGCGCAGTATATCATTTACCGACAGGGCAGACCATTCAAGCTTGTGTTTGTCAACACTGATTACTACTCAGGCAGCGGCTCACGCTCAGAGACTACATTCACCGCCGTTGGACTGAAGAATGCAACGTCAAAGCAATCCGCATGACCGCACCCAGCAGCGAGACCAAGGTTCCGCTTGAGCAAACGAATGCTTCTCTTGAGCCCAGCATTGGAGGTATGTTCAACATTCCTAATGGCTCTGCTGAGCCTCTTTCTGAGAATTATCTGCTAACTTTCCATCACAGGTCAAACCTTTTCCAACCAAAACTGCAGGCTTCGAGGTGCCAGGAAGATGGAAACATTGAGAGTTCAAAAGGGGAAGCTTAGGGTAACTCTTAAGGCGTCGGAAGCTCTGATTATCTTCCTATGAGGGTTATCGATGGAAACCGTAGTTCGCATCTTTGACATGGACTTGAGAATGGGTGTTCGGCAGGTTGCTCTGAGGGGCCAGCCAACCTTGCTCGACTATATCAACTACCTACCTAGGTAGTCACAACTGCTCCATACCGGTTCGGCAGAGATAGAGACGGGCTTGATAGCTCGTTTCCTTGGTCTTCGGGCCAGCGAGATACCCAGACTTGAAGGGAAACAGACGGGTAAGAGAGAATAACAGAAGCAGATAAAGGGTGCCTTTCGGCTTTATCAACGTGCTGCTCTTCGGCAAGAGCCATTGGGTTTAGGATCTCAGAAAACAAAGATAAACTCGTCGTTCATCAAGTCGGTCAAATCATCAAATGCGTGCGAGCCCACACGACGTCCCGTCTCATCCAGTACATTATCAACCTGCAGCTCCTCCATCGTCTTCAGTCTCCGAAGTCGCTCCGCCTCCTCTAGTGAGTGCAAGCTATAGTCTTGGATGATGGCGTCTTTGCCTGCCAGGACGCGACGACGGCTATGGTCGCGGTTGAGGTGGGCAAGGTAGACGCTCGTGATTCCGACGAGGACTATGATGGCGCAATACAGTATCAGATTCCAATACAGACCCCGAAAATACTCGGGGGCCTCGGAGGGTCTGTACAGCAGAGGGCCAATAATGTTGCCGAGGGATTGGCCAATGAACAGGGCAGACGAGTTGCATTTTCCTTTGGTGTCGCCAGCGGTATTAGAAGAGGACCAAGAGTAGATCAAAGGGACTAAACCGTGAGTTAGTTCTGTCATACTTGAGCAGCAAAGCAGCAGACGTACCTATGCCTGGGAATACCGAGATCATGTAGTAGCCAAATAGCAAGGTCGCCTTACGGTCATCCGAATGCGGCGTTGATAGCATAATCATGCAACCCGCGATAGGGAACAAGGTTAGAAAGGCTATAACTGGGCCCTTTTTGCGATACTTGGTCGCTACGAATGAGCCGCCCACAGTAGAAACTAGCTGCACCAATCCAAAAGGGGCATTGAATAGAATAGCTTGGAACGAGTCAAAGCCGAATGACCGGACGAGCAGTGGGCCGAATGAGGCGACGCCACCAGAAGGAACCCTGGAGCAGGATTAAAATAAAAACGAGACGCAAGTTTGGGGCAGATGGCACACACGAGATGCTGAAGATGAGGGCAAACCACAACCAAGTCTTGAGGTCTCGGATCGTCTCCCACAAGTGGTCCCATCGCCAGCTGCGCGACATGACACCGGTCTGATTCATTCTCAGTCGCTCGATCGCGATGAGCTTGTCATGCTTGCTAAGAAACTTGGCCTCTGCCGGAGAGTCGGGCATGTACGCAAACAGGACGAACGAGAACAGAACGGTAGCAATGCCGAAGAAGATGAAGATGGTCTAGAATAAGTAGTGAGTGGTCCGCCCGCTCGGAAGGGCCATACGAGTTTGATCTGGTTGCGTACCTGGTAGGGTCTGAGTCCGAATTGAAACTGGGCAAGCCACCACGTAATCAAACTCCCAAACTGCAACTCATCAGCACAAGAGCGTAGGAAATTATCTACAAGGCAAAACATACCAGATTTGTGAATCCATTCATAGCATACCAGTAAGACATTCGTAGAGGTTGCTCCCGACGGCGCCAAAACATTTGTGTGATGGCTATAAAGCTCGGGGCAATACTGGCCTCGAAAGCACCCAGCCAGAAGCGAGCGAGAAGCAGGGTCTTGAAGGTATGCGCCGCAGCCATCAGGGTGAGGGTGAGGCCCCAAAGGACAACCATGAGACTGGTGAATCTACCAATCGGCAACTTCACAAGCAACCATGCCAGGGGGAACTGCGCTATGAGCTGGGCAACATAGACGATGGAGCCTAGCCAGGAGAACTGGTCACCCTTGAGACCCGTGTCCTCGATGATGCCAAAGATTGATGCGTAAGCCATTGTCGCCTTGTCAAGGCCTGAGTATTGAAGTCAGCCAAGTGTGACATGAGCGTGGCGAAGAGCAGCCATGTCACCTTGCAAAAAGTAGACAGCCAGCATCAGGGGTAGAACAACAAGGTCGATTCGCCGTAGCACGCGAGCGTCATCTTCGGGGGTCACTTTGATGCGGCGTTCGGGCGATATTCCAAGCTCTCGCATCACCTTTGCTGTGGCATTTCCATCACGATGTCCGTGGTCGGAAGCTTGGACGGCAGTCTCGTCGCGTTCCCCAGGCTCGAGCAAGGGATGTTGGTCGTAATCCTCTTCAGTAGTACGCCCAGAGCGGCCCACGCGATCTGGTAGAGGCATAATGGATGAAGCTGTCCGTCGACGTGTCTTCTTCCTAAATGCTGAAGCAAGGACGGATCAAGTGAATCAAGGGATGATGATGACAGCGATCTTTACCACTCGAGGCAAGGGGGTGACCTGATTAGATAAGGAGAGACACACGCCGCAATTGGCTGGAGGCACTTGGTTATAGGGTAGGCAATGGGTCAGACACCCGGCCGATTCTTGGAGTTAACAGCAAGACAAAGACGTAGAAAATAGTTCTGGAAGGGATTCTGTAGCATTTTGCCATATTCAATGTGGCTTACTTGATGATTTTGGGTATAAAACTCGGTAATTTGCGTTTGCTTTCTCGCACTAACCTCGCTTTTTGGGAATATATTCGGAACGCTGGAACCATCGCTTTGTTTCCAAAACGGATGTGAAGACGGAGTTTCTTGAGCACTTTGCCAACGGTTCTAACTACTTGGCCTAGGACATTGTGAGAGCATCAACCACATCTTTTTCTCAAGATCATTGTGATCGGTGCTTGCGACACTGTCTTAAATGCTGCTAAGTAGACAAGATCATAGGGGAGGAACGTCACGTGAGCGTGACAGGAATAAACCAGGGAGAGTTTCCGAATTAATCCTCAGCTGTTGCAAAACGGGAAAGGTCAATTGTCATCACGATGGACCATAACCTGACTTCTCTCGACTGCGTCTGCATGCACGCACAGAGTTGCCAGGCAAGCCCAATTGAGTGATGCTTGATGGCCTCTACTACTCTCACCGCGAGAGGAGCTTGGTGTGGACGGGTACTCTATCTCCTTGGTTGCGTGGGACTGCCAATGCGCACTAAGCATGGACCTAGACCAATCACGATTAGTCTCTCCTTTTGCTGACTCAAGATGCGATAAGGAATCAACACAACCCAGTGTTAATTCATAACGTCGGCCACCCCACAACCGACCACCCCTATAACCGACCACCCATTTCCACAAAAACACTAAGGTTATGCGATCGCGATTATCAATTAATAACCAATAACGGAAAGTCGTATTAATCTGATTTTTAGACTAGTGAAGGTTTAGATAGAATATATGCTCTAGATTACTTTATTTTATCCTAGAAACCCTTATAGCGGTCCTGCGCGGCTATATGACCTTAAGTATTGCCTTATGAGCTTTCTTAATTATAGGAACCTTTATAAACTTAGCGTTACTATTATAGACTACTTTTTTCCTCTTCTTTGGTCTTAATTCCTTATTTTAATGCTTTAATATTAATATTTCCTTTGCTTACTGCTCTAAGGCAATATTATAATCCTTAAATTAATATTTTATTTTCTTTATTAGTAGCGATATAACCGGAGGGACCTTATATGTTAAGGAGATTATATTAAGTGCCTATTTAACCTAAACTAATGAGCGAGGGGTCCTTAGAGGATATTTAGAAAGACTTTCTATAGGTAAAGAAGGCGTTCTAGGCCTCTTAGGTGTCTCTGTGATTATTGGGTTTATTAGGACCCGGGCTACGCTGACTAGATATAATCCTAATACCTTCTAGCCTGCTCTGATGTTATTCTTGGTGATTACTTTGATCTAGGCCTTATTATAGTTGACGAGGAAGGTTATCTTGCTGATTAGCGTGGAGTCTGCGATAGATGAAAGGTTAGAAAGATATTAATGGTATGTGTTCTTTAGAGGGCTAAAGACGGTAATATTAAGGGGCTAGAGGATATAAGAAGAGTAAGGGAGAAGAAATAGAAGATAGATATTATTATCGTAGTACTTAAAGAGGAAGTCTTTAGTTATATAACTATTGTAATTATTAAGAATAAGGAGTCGTGGTTCCTAGGGGTCCTTAGGCGCTGTCTCCGGGATAAATATATTATATAGCTATTAGAGCGCGATCTAATTATTTATTTGTAAGGAGGTGGGTCACGTGCGTGGTCACGTGACCCCTGAAAAGCCTTATGGATAGAGGTGTGGCACAGTTCCGGCACGTTGTGCCTGAACTGGTTGATCTTTTGGTCTATTGGCTTAATTAGCATGCCACCTAATTATGTTACATTATTTACCTTTTCTTAGAGTATATAAAGTTTTAATCTTCGAGGAAGTTAATATTATAAAGGAATTATTATTATTAGATTAATCTGCCTTTAAAGATTACTAGGGGCTTTAGGACTTTCCTTATAGCCGAGATATACTTAAGAATTAAAATCTAATACCTTAAACTAGGCTATTTCAAAAGTGCTAGTTTCTTCTCTGCTCGATTGAGGACTAGACTGTTAAGTCTGATCCCTTCTATTATACCGACTTTATTTACGTTATAATAATACTTCTGCTTAATCTTCTAGATAGGCGGCATTATTAGAAGTATAAAGAAAGCCTTAATAAGTTTAGTAGAGGCGCTGTGATACCAGTTAGAGTTAATCTTCTTACCTTTAAGTGTCTTGATATCTAGGAAATATATTAAAAACCCTTAAGCTAGTTCTTTCCGATGCTATCTTAGAAGCCATTACGTATAGCTACCTTACTGGTAAAGTCTCTGACTTATAAGTAAGAAATAGGGTAGCCTAGGTCGTGCTAGATAAGAATCTAGTCTTGTAGCTTCCTTTCTTGCCGTAGCGTAAGCTTTTGCCGGGCCTTAGTATGCTCTTTTCGCGGGTTACTACTATGAATCTGTCCCTTAAGGGTAGAACGCGGTATCCTATGCGCGTCGGCGGCCTTATTAATCGAAATGCCGTCTGCATATATCTATAATGCATCTTATATATTCTGTTTAGTCTATTTAGGCATAGCGAAAATGATATAGAAGTCGGTTTAGCGATAGCTTTAATATTGGTTGAGAAATCGCGGTCTGAAGATATGGCCTGGTGGTGTTGCAAGGTGGAAAATGGGTGGTCGGTTATGGGGGTGGTCGGTTGTGGGGTGGCCGACGTTAGGGTCTTAGATAGTGTTCTAATTAAAGGGCTGCTCTCTGAAAAGTCAAGCCGCACAATTTGAGCATGGGTGCTCACAACCGTGGAGCAGATTGTGAGTTGTCCAAAACCTCTTTAACCAAAATTCTAGGTGACAATCTTGTCGATATTTACAGTTCTGTACTAGGGATGTGACAAATACTAAGAAACCTCTTGCTTTCACTTAAACTATAAATAGGTAGGCAAATGTGATTTAAGGATGATACTTTGCGCGGGGTGTTGTAGCCTCATTGATTTCTCAAGGTTAATGTACTAAGCTTGTGTCGATCATCTGTTAAAGAGCCCGTCCCGCGCTGTTCCTTGATCTCCTGAAGCTAATTCAGTGATCACCGAGGGCCATACCGGACAAGTCATCTTGCGTACCTAGTCAGCGACACGCGTTTCCTGATGTGTATCAGATTTGAGACACGAAACGCGTCCCATCAAGAGTAAGCCGCACTGTGTCTGCGCGTCCACGTGACAAAGCACTGGGCTATGAACAATGCAGGGTCTATTTTCAACAGACCAACGAGCACGCTTGGGTTGAAATTATGCTTAATACGAGGCTCTTGTACCTATCACGCCACAAGTAAGATAGGAATCGTGGGGCAAATCTGTGGGGTTCTTACGACATGCCTTCATGACGAGCCACAATGACGCGCTTCCACCAGTCTCATCAGCAATTCCAACAAGATCGAGCGAACTACCTGGGGGTACAAGAACCAAATGGGAAAGCAGTGAGGCGGGCAAGCGGAGAACCGGACAAGACTCGGCGCAAATCTGTGCCTTGAGTTAGACACATTATCAGCCAAGAACTGCCAAGCCGCGCTGTAACCTCTTAGATGACACCAAGATCCTCTGCCAAGATCTCTGCCAAGATCTACAGATGGAGAATCACCTGAGACCGGACCTTGTTATGCCTGACTTGGACCTTTAGGAGGTTGAATCTCGGATGTTTCCAATGTCTTGGACAGCTGTTTTTGATCGTCTAACCGTCCCTGAGGTGGCGAGACCGGAGGAGAGTGGTTGTGACCGAGGTTGAAGGGCAAGAATGAACCGTCCTACCGCAGCTTGCGACGCGTTTCTTACTCTTGTGGTCATTCTGAAACCTATCATCTTCTCTCTTTTTTTAGCCAGGAGAAAGCCTCTTGTTCCAAGACTGGCGCTTGAAGAACCACAATAGAAGCATTGTAAACTAACCTTGCATGCAAACGTTGCGATTCGTCGGCGGAGTAGACGCGGCCTCTCTCCTTAGCAGGGCAGAGAGATGGGCGGCCGAGTCGCCAAGACTTGGCGGACACTTGGCGGACACACAGAACACTTGGCAGTGGCGGCTTGCAATCAGGCCGCGAGTACGCAGTGCTGAATAGCCTTGGCATCAAGGCAATGCCTGCAATGAGACGAGCGGTAATATGCCTCATCTACATGGTGATACTTGATCGACTCCTTACCTGTCTCACTTTGGTAAATCACTCTCCTGTTGACTTGGCCCGAGCTAGACACTGGTCTGGCACTGCGAGCCGGAGCAAGGCTGACGATGTCTTGTGCGCGATTTCTTTTTTATTTATTTTCCTGGGCATCGCACTCAGTCTCTTGGCGATCCCTTCTGTCTGTCATTGTCACTCTTATTGGAACCTGGGCAAACTTTGTCAAGAGGTGTATGCATCCAACTTCTTCTCTTGTCAACATTGCCAAGGTGCCAATGTTCATTTTCATTTTTGCTTTTTCATTCAGACCCACCGAAAGATGCCTGTCCTCAACTTGAGCGAGCTCAACATTGTGCTTGGCGTTCTTGGTATGTGACCATGCATCTTGGCGACGGCTCTTTCTGACGTTGTTACAGGCGCCTTCACCGTCTTGTATGGCATTGTATCTGTCAAGATCAAGCAAGCATGGTATCTTGGCGAAGCGCGTAAGTACAGTGCCTACCTATCCGCGTTTGTCCCATGCTAACCATCGCAAATCAATCAGTCCCTGCCGTCGTTGTGGGCATCATCCTGGGCCCGCTTGCCGCCAAATTTCTCGATAGCGAACGATGGGGTTCTGCCGAGGCTGGGCAGACCAATGCCATAACGCTGGTGAGTCTGCTTTACCCCTGAGTGGCTTGCAGCGCCCAGAGCCTTGGCTGACTCGCGTGCAGGGCGTCGCACGCGTCATGATCGGCGTGCAACTGGTTATTGCGGGCTACCAGCTGCCTGCCAAGTACAACTGGGTGCGCCGCAAGGAGATGGCCATGTGTCTGCTGCCCATCATGACAATGATGTGGCTGTGCACATCGGCATGTGTACTTGCGACAGTCCCTAAACTCACCTTCCTTGCCGCCCTCGTCATTGGAAGTTGCGTTACCTGCACCGATCCCATTCTTTCACAGGCTATCGCCAAGGGACCATTTGCCGACAAATATGTTGCCCGCCCGCTGAGAGAGATTATTTCATCAGAGGCGGGAGCCAATGACGGCTTTGGATTTCCCTTCCTTATGTTGGCTACGTACCTCATTCGACATGCTGATATCGACGGTGCTGGAACCGAGAATCATGGGCATGAGGCACGGTCCGAGGCTGTTGGCCGGCTCGGCGGCGGCCCTGGGGAGGCGATCAAGCAGTGGGTTATTGAGACCTGGCTGTATATTGTCCTTTTGTCGGTCGCCTACGGCATTGTTGTGGGATCCGTTGCCTGCAAGGGCATCCGGTATGCGCTAAAGCGGTAAGAGACTGCCCCATCCCTCTACTCCAAGAACCCTTATCCAACATGTTCTTTCCAGGAAACTTGTCGACAATGAGTCGTACGTCCTTTTCCCGGTAGCACTCGGGCTCTTCCTCGTCGGCACCTGTGGCGCCATAGGTACAGACGACCTGCTGGCCTGTTTCGTCGCTGGTAGCGCCCTAAACTGGGACGGTCACTTCCTAGAGGAGACGATCCAGCGGCACGATGAGGTTAACTCGTGTATCGACGTGCTCCTCAATTTCGGTGGTTTTATGTACATCGGCACTATCATCCCTTGGTCAGAGTTCCATGATCCGGATGGAACAGGCCTAACCTACCCCCGGCTTATTGCTCTTGGCTTCCTTGTCCTTGTTCTCCGTCGAATTCCAGCCATCATGGTTATGTACAAGGCCATGCCTGCGGTTTGTCAGAACTGGAAAGAAGCGCTCTTTATGGGCTACTTCGGCCCTATTGGTGCCGGTGCCGTCTTCTATGTCGAGCATGCGAGGCATCAATTTCCCCATCCTGGGGAAGGTGACGAGGAGGAGAGCAATCTCGTCAGAGCCATGGGCCCAACCGTCTACTGGCTGGTCTTCTTCTCAATCGTGGTCCATGGGCTTTCCATCCCAGCTTTGAGCATCCTGTACCACTACATGGGCGTGCAGCCTATTCAAGATGTGAATGACGCTGTGGAGGTCCGGAGAGCCTCACTGCAGATCCCACGGCCCGTTAACTCGGTGCAGATGGACGACAACGTCTTCCTTACGTACAACAGCTTTAGTGTCCCAGCACGTAGTGAGGGCTTGCCGGTGGAGGAGGATAGACGGCTCGAAGGTATGCACAACATTGAGTTGACGGATAGCGCCCAGGAAAGAGAGGAGGAGGAAAAGGAGAAGAGAAGACGGAGGAGGACAATTCGGTACATGGTCTAGCCTTCAGTAGATGCAACGCAACCCTTAGTTTACGAGTCCATGAGAATCTGAGTTTATATCTGGCTTCATTGACTGGTAATTACCACAACGCTTTGCTGTTTGGCATTACCATACGACCTTGAGTACGGAATCAAGTACGGCAAGACTTTGAGCCCTGTTTTCATGTATCAAAAGAAGCTATGGGCCGCCACAGCAGAACAGATACTTAACAGCACGTAGCGGCATTAAAACCTGAAGTCAAAGTTCTCGTCAGGGTTTATGCTCATTTGCAACCTGACGAAGATCGACGGCGAAGAGGCCTGACCCGGAGCTGAGGCTTCATAGGCTTCACAGGTTCCATGGCTACCAATAGAAGAAATCTTCGGAAGGCGCCAGTTGGTAATCAGATATAGCTAATCCGGAAAAGGCCTTTGTTAGCTAGGAGGGGACAAAGTGGTTGCGAGACCTACCTGTAGAACAGTCCAGGAAGGGATACTTGTTGGCAAACTCTTGACTAATCTTCCATCCCAAAAAGTTGTCGATACCCAGAAAGTGGGCTACGTCAGTTCCGGGATAACTCTCAGGTGATGGAAGTGAGCTTTTGGTGTAGCCCGAGGGTATGGCTTCTTCAGTCACCATCCGTCGATCAAGTTCCGCGATGATCGCCTCTTCCACTGGGTCTGCCACAGATCCATACAGGCTCTGCATTTCGGGGCTAACCTCAAACAAGACCCAGGAGGCGTCAGTAAGGTAGCTCCGGCAGGTACCACCTTGTGCGCATCCGGATTTGTCTCGACGAAGGATCTGATTCTCAAAGATGTCGAGCACATTGACGGCTACACCCCGTTGTGGTTGCTCGACAACAGAGTTGAGAACGAGATCCTTTGTCAACATATCCAAGTCAACTGATTCATGATCCAGCACCAACTGATCTCGTAGCTCGGGCCAGTTGAAGAGATCAAGGCCCCAGAAATGGGTAGGCTTTCTGGCTTGTAATGGCGTTGGGCGGAATGGCGCCGGCACCTTGTCCTTGGGTTCGAGACCAAGCCGCCAACTGAGGACTTTTTCCATATACCTAGCTCCGTTCTGTTTTGTTAGTAGGACATTCGCTATCGAACCTTTAATAGGATCACTCACTACACCATATACATATGATCCTAGGCCCATGCAACGAGTCCCAAAGTCTATTGCAACGCGGACGAGCTTCTGGTTCCACTCATCGTCCTGGCTCGGTAGTGTAGATGTTGCTTTTCTCTTGATATACTTGTCACAAGCGCCAAAGAGTTTAGATCCGAAGAGAGTTATAGATGTTATGACAATGTGGTCTTGAGAGAGCATCCATGGTGGCAATGGCATTGTCAATCCTGCCTCATCCTGCTCATTCACTGGCCAGGTGCTGGTGCACACGTTCAAAAAATCCGAGTAATTGTCGAGGGGTTCATTCTGTAGCGGCTGGAGGTTTGATATGCCTGGATCAGTTGCCCTTTGAGTCTGTGTAGTCACACTGCCGGTATCGGGTTCAGTGTTGGGGCTTTGGTGAGCTAGTGGCTCTCCTTCTGCCAGTGGCGAGCCTGATGAGTCGCGATGTCCTCTCTCATCGGCTGGGGGCGTGCCTATGTCTTGGGATCCCCCGAGTAACGCGTCGAATACCTCATCATCTGTGACATATGAGTGATTTGGTAAGAGCGGACGCGAAATGCGAAAAGGGAGCACAAGCCACAGGGATAGTGGCGACATCACTTACTTGCTGCGGTCGAAGCGGCGTTGCTCAAGCTCAGTAGCTTTTTTCGTAGCCGGAGAAGAGCATCCTGCAGCCGCCTGTTCTCTTCCATCAACTTGAGATGGGTCTCAAGTAGAGTTGCATAACGACTGCCTTGGTCTCCGGATGCAACCGCCTGCTGAAGCAGGGCAACTGTCTCCTCGAGACTGCGTACACGCGCAAGATTCTTCTCGCGGAGACATTGCTGTGAGATGCGGTTCTGGGCCCTCTTGCGTCCTCGTTCCGCGCCATCCGTAGTAGGGTCTGCTTTTCTTTTTCCCGATCGGCGAGAAGGCTTGTTATTTGGGGGCATGATGATAGATACTTGGTGTTGGTGGAATAAACAGATTGATAGCAGTAGCGGTGGAGAACGTGAGGGGGCCCCAGTGAGGATTTCCCAAGTATTTATGTTACGGATCCTGGCCGGGGATCTCATGTACCCCGGCCCCGAATAAAGCTAGTTCCCGTTTCCTGCGCGGGGTCAGGGGCATGTGCCCATGGGACGGATCAATGGAGACACTAGAGACGCAGATTAACGCGGGGTCCCCTCGGTTTGCAAGAGCCGACGAGACTTGGTTCCATTTCCTTCCCCAGGACGGGGCTAAGGCGAGTGTGGGGAGGAGGGTGAGAATCCGGGAGGTTCCCTAGGTAGCCAAGGTGCCCGGCTTGCCTTATCCACACATATAGGTAACTGCAGAGCTTCTGTGACCAAAATTTCCGTCATTCAAGGCACACGAGTAACAATACCAAGGTTATCGAGTGATTCATAGCCATTCCAACTTCCTCTCTCAGCCAACAAGTTCCTCTGGCACTTCCACTGTCTTGTCTCTCAGGTAATCAGCAAAACCCTTCCCGAACGCGTCTAATCTGGTCGAGCTGCTAACTCCCCGGCCTAGAATGCCATAGATCACAAAATGCACAGCAAAGATGTGTCCAAACTCGACCCGTTCAATGGTGTAGCTGTCATCCGCATCGTCACCAAGAAGGTGCCACATCTGTTTCCTCGAGAGATATGTCCGCAACCAGTCCCACTGACGTTGAGTGCGTACAAATACCCCCACGTTAAGGTTGCCACCCTTGTCGCCGGATCTTGCAAGTGCCACGTCTCCGAGTTTGATCTTTCTTTTCGGGCCAGTGAAATTGACCGAAGAGGCCGTATCGTAGTTGTCTCGGCTGGACAGGGGCCCAAAAACAGGTGGGATCCCGGCATCGAGTGAGGGATGAATAGACGAAGAGACAGCATCGTTGACGAATGTGACTGTCTCTCGAATGGTCGACTGCCCCCAAATAGCAGGGTAGTAGGCGAGAAAAGGCTTAGGAAATGCGGTGCGCATGTCCAGAGAGCAGTGAAAACCTGATTTTCAACACTTAGCATGCTTAACACAGGTACGATTGGGTTTGCCATGTCTTACCATGGAAGTGCTTGAGTGAGATGTCCGAAATAGCTTTAGGAATCAGCATGAGTGATTTGGGATCCTTTCCCTGCGCTATGATTCGTATGTACATGGTGCTGCTATTTTGCGTACGGGGGTTATCGGCCGGTACTCCCACGCTTTAATCTTGAGGTCAGCACTTGACTTACATCTTGCCTGAGAGGAGAGAAACTTACCGTTGGAACTCAAGTATATCCATGTCGTTGGCCTTGCCCCCAAGCTGAAGCCGAACCTGCTTCTCGAGCAAGTCGCATTTCGCTTCCCAGTCATATCCAGCTGTGTTCAATAGCAGTTGAGACTCGTAGCCACCCTTGTAGAAGATGGCCACCTTTGTCGATGGCGGCGGAGGCAGGCCCCGGACCCCACTAACATGGACCCTATAAAAGATGTGAGCAATCGCGAAACTCAGATTTCATGAGCATCAATCGCCGAAATCTTGGCGTGTAACTTACCGGTCGGGCCCGATTTGCTTGACAGTAACTTCATCAAGGACAGCCTTCGAATCACTGTGGAGATAGACGTTTCCTTGAAGCTCGTAGAGAAGCTGGCACTTTACCGTGTCTTCGTCAACAAACCCACCTGTACCAGGGTGTTTTGTTATCACGCAAGATCCATCTGCGTCCACCTCGGCAATGGGAAAACTTGGATGGGTGAAGTTCGGCCAACCGCCGTACTTGGCATCGGTAAAACCAGCATAGTTGCCTCCAGTCACGTATGCCGAGCATTCAATCAGATGGCCTCCGACCAATCCGCCGGCTAGCTGGTCGTAATCAGTGTCACCCCATGACCACCAGTACCACGCAGCAGCGATGACGGGGGAGGCATCAGACACTCGGCCTGCAATGACAATATCAGCGCCGTTCCTGAATGCGGCAACGATTCCGCGGGCGCCCAAGTAGGCGTTGGCTGACACGATCGTGTCAGGATTCATGTCAGCGGGTAGCGTCATTTCTGGCCCAGGCTGAACGCTGTCGCTCACAGAGTCGAGATGTGGAGGTGGGGAGGATCCCGCAGTTTGCAGTGCTGACGAACGTCGGCGAGGACGTCATCACCAGAGATATATGCTACAGTCAAGTTGGCATTCCTCTCTTTCACCATCTCTGCGACAGCCTCGGCCAATCCTTTTGGGTTGAGGGCGCCTCCGTTGAGGGCAACTTTGATTCTCTTCGTATTGATCACCTCCAAGGTCATTTCCAGGCCTTCCAAGGCAGAGACTTCATATCCAGGATGCTTTCCATTGGCGAAAGCCTCTGCGTTTGCTGCTAGGTTGACCTCTGTCGATTATATTTAGTTTTACCCTGTCCGCAGACGCATGTGCTTACCCGCAAGATAGTCACCCGTGATAAAGTCGACATCTCCAAGGGTTGCCTGTTTCAGTATCTCCTCTGCAGGATCACCTGTATAACAGCGTTAGAACCTATCATCACATACACACTAGAAAATCAGGCAGCCAAACCGCAGTAGCCAGAACAGTTGGCAATGCGAGCGGGTCGCTCCCCCAGCTCTCCTTGCCTCCAAGACGTCATGATGTTGGTTTAGTCTTGACTTGTTGTTCTTGTTTTCCCCTTGTTTTTTTTTTTTTTTTTTTGGAGGATTATTTAGTAATAAGTCACCGAAGTAGTTCAAGATACTGGGCGTCGGGGCCAAATAGCCGCACAAGTAGCTGTAATGAGGTTTTGGCAATAGATTCCTAACCGTTTTTATGGCAACACCATCTCGCAATATCGGATCATCCAAAGGCCAAATTCATAGCGTGGCATGGGAAGTATTGTCCACTCCACCCCCTTTCGTGATCTGCATCGCATAGCGTTTTTCTTACGGTGCCGAAGTTTCCGCTAAAGTATCTGACTCAGAAAAGCCTGACATAATGTTATACGTTGATGCGTCGCCGAACAAGCTCACCCCCAGAATCATTCCCTTTTTGTTTTATTTGTGTAAATCATGCAATAAAATACAACTAATCTAGATATTCCGCGGGTGAAAAGTCATGCTATTGCTACCGGACCGAAGCCAACGGCTTGCGACCAAGAACCATGGACAACTACTCTATACAGGAAGAAAGCGCACGCATCTTGCACGACAATCTTCTGTGTGACGAATGGCTCGATCTGCCCCCTTCATTCACCGAGAGCGCAGAGAAGATTACTTTCATTGGTGACCCGACGCCATTCATCCCGACGCCTTGCAAGATCACTGAATCTGCCTCCTCCTTGACTGCTCTGCTAGCGGTAGCGGCTAGTGCTGTGGCCGCTGACCGTTATGGCATCGGGTACCAAAAGATCGAAGTCAACACGTGAGTCATTGAATATTTCATCAAGTTGAATAAGGGTGTATGTGATCTAGGCAAACTAACTAGGAATAGGGATCTTACATCTATCTTCTTGGAGTCTGTTCTTCTCCCAGCGGTCAACGGCAAGTCGTTCCTTGAGCACCCACGGATTATGTCAGAGGTGAAGAAGGGAGACTTGTATGACCTGAACCTACCTATCCATGTTGCGGCCACGAATGTCTATAAGACGAAAGATGACCGCTTTTATCACCTTCACGGATCCATGAACCCTGGGCCAACAATGGGTATGCTTGGCGTTAAAAAGCAAGACGTCACTAGAGACGAGGCCATTCAGATCTACGCAGATAAAGTGGCACAGTATGACGCAAAGTTTCTCGAAGACAAAGCCAACGATGAACTCCGGCAAGCCGGTGTGACCTGTCTCACCCCTGACGAGTTCTTCGCCTCCGATCACGGCAAGATCATCAGCGCAGAGCCCCTATGGAACAAGACAAGCGTGTCTGCGCCTCGCAGCACCTGGCCAGCACCTGACCATGAAGGCTTTAAGCCTCTAGCGGGTATCCGTGTCATCGACTTCTCGCGAGTTATTGCCGCACCGGTCATTTCTAAGCTATTGGCTGTCTTGGGCGCAGAGGTGATCAAGGTAACCAACGAAAACCTTCCTGACCTGTCCGCTCTCTGGGTCGACCTCAGCACCGGAAAGAAAGACGCAAATGTTGATATGAAGACTGCCGAAGGAAAATCTACATTCACGAAACTCGTCGAAGGGGCTGATGTTCTTATCGATGGGTACCGACTAGGCGCACTGGCACGGCTTGGTTTTGACTCGGACAGCTTGCGCAAGATCAACCCGACTCTGATTTACGCACGAGAAAACTGCTACGGTTTTAAAGGTCCTCTGGCTCATCGGTCCGGGTGGCAGCAAATCAGTGATTGTCTAGTGGGCATCTCGTGGCTTCAGGGCCAGTTCATGGGGTTAGACGAGCCTGTTGTCCCATTGCTACGTAAGTAACCCACATGTCTTTTGTCGCTTGTTCAAGTTGCTCACGATTTCCTTAGCGAATTCCGATTACCAGGTCGGCTTAGTTGGGGCTATCGCCATTTTACAAGCCTTGTTAGAGCGCACTCAACAAGACGCAACGTACAACATTGATGTCAGCTTGACACAGTACAACATCTGGTATTACAGGCTTGGACAGTACAACGAGCTGCAGTGCAAGGAACTCTTGTCTCGTAACAAAGGTTTTCATGTCAGGCATTTTGACGAGATGCAGACGCTGCTTGTCAAAACCCATGCTGCCATCAAAAAGGTCCGGCGGGATATTTTTCAACACCCAGAGTACTTTTGGAAGATGTCTGGTAAAGAATGGGGTGCCGAAGATGATATCTCTATTCTAGCCCCGGCATTCAAGCTTGAGAAGTCCCGTCTTGAATATCTGATCCCGTCAGGGTCGCGGGGAAGGTCACGACCTGAGTGGTAGACTTGGCTGACCTGGGTGTCGCAAGATCACGATACAGAGATATGAAGGCACACGTCATAGTATCAACATAAACTAAGTTCAGTATCGTATGTGCATCAAGCTTAGATGACCGTGTAAGTCCGTGAGAGAAAAGAAGGGCCCATCTACACTACTTTACTCACCACCGTGCCAGATGGCTATTGTGAGTCTGGGGAGCCTGTATTGGACACTGGCAAGTTCTCATGCACCCCCCTCAGCTTATTTCGTATAAATTACGAAATACCTCTCCAAATAGACCAAATCCGTCTCCCACTAGTAATGCCGAGTCATGGTCTGTTGACGGAGTCCACGAAAACTCCGAGTCCGAGCCTTTCTCCAGAAGCTAAAGTAGCCCGTCTTGGCGCTCGAGGTGTGTCAGAAATTTCCGTGTCAGAAATATCTCACCTTCTAGCTGACCCACTTACTCACTACCTGGCTTGATGTCATGAACCAGTACATGCAACATCAGAGCGGGTGTTTATTCCCTTCTACAAGATGTGGCTCGAAGCGAGAGGAATCGTAGGATCATGTGCCTAATCTCCCCTGCTCTTTTTTGTTATGGCTTGCTGTGCAGTAGCCGCTTACGTCGTTTTTCGGTTTCTTCGAGCGTACGAGAAGTTGCTCGGCTCCATCAAACCACCCCATGATGCCTCCAAAATTAACCATGTGGAGAGGCCGGTACTCGAAGTCACGACAGGACACTCACCAAAACAACACCAGGTCCATGTCTTCAATTTAGATGGCCTCACATGTGGTTCTTGTGTCACAGCTCTTCGTACCACCATCGAGGAAATTCCAGGTGTTCTTCAGGCATCTGCATCCCTCGCCTTGCTCCGAGCTCGAGTCACAGCCTCTGAGGCAGTGACACAGACAACCATCCTAAATGCGATACGATCTGCTGGTTATGGCGCCGATCCTGCACCTGTGTCTAACTCTCATGGCTGGGCCAACCTTCTGTCCTCAATCCAGGCGCCATTGGACAATAGGAGACGCAATGTTTTGGCTTACCGGCGTGACTTCGCTGTCTCGGCCCTAGCGTCGTTGATGATACCTTTGATTCACTGCGTATCCGGCATGTTGCAGCTTGGACCTGATCCCTTTATAGATCTTACCCTATGTGTAGCCATCGCTGTCAGTCTTGTGGCTAGTTCTGGCATCCACATTGAGTCAGCGCGTGCAATATGGCACTTGCGTAAACCCGACATGTCGACACTTGGCTCGCTCGGCATCTTGCTCTCATCAACACAGGGGGTTTCTCGCGCCTGGGCGGCTAATCAGTCCGGCACGTATCGGTTTTACCATCCTGCTTCGGATTCTATCCCGATCCTGTCTTCTTGCGTCCTGGGCAGTCGGCTGCTTAAGAATATCTTGACTCAGCGGAGCCTTGACTTCGGCTCGCCCCTAGCGAACCTGATTCCAGCTACGGCAACAATCTGCCGTGATGCTAGCGGGGAGGATCCTATTACCGAGCCCATCGACATGGTCTCGCCCGGTGATTTTGTTGTCGTCGACCAGGGACAGCACATACCTGCCGATGGCATTGTGGTCAGCACCGACTCAGCTCTTATCACCGAAGCTTGGCTTAACGGTTCAAACTTGCCGCGAACGGTTCGTCTTGGCGATGCTGTGTTCGCTGGGTGCCGTGTCGAACATGGAACACTGGTTCTTTCAGTCAAATCCTGCGGCCTGTCCACACGGCTGGGTGCGATGATGGGATCTGTCGTTTCTGGAGAACTCAAACCTCAGGAATCACCCCTCGACAGTGCGGTCCAGTACTTCACTACAGCCGTCATTATCTTTGCGGCTGCCGTGTGTGCAGCACAAGGCTTCTCTCTACCCGAAGGTAGCTTGACAGAGATGCTTGGCCAGGCGTCAAGCGTCATGTTGGCTGCATGCCCTTGTGCCTTAAGCTTGAGTGTTCCTACTTGCAAGTTGCTAGCGACAGGTCTGTAGACACCAGGAAAATTGTTGAGTTAAATGGGCAACTAACTCTTTGACACAGTGAGAGCATCAAAGGCTGGGATCCGACTAGTTACCACGTACAGTCGATTCAAGGATGTGGCAGGCATCCGAACACTCCTCTTCGACAAGACTGGAACACTCACACACGGCGACCTACGCGTTCGATACGTTTCCCTTGCGACATTCCCGCCACTACAGAGCACTCTCATCTGGAGAGCTATCTGGGAACTGGAAAAGGATGTTCGGCATCCAGTAGCGCATGCTATAGTCCGTGAGAGCCTTCGAAAGATGGACGGTCTAGGTGCCCCGCCGCCCACACAAACAACTTCAGACGTGGTCGTATCTGAAGTGTTGCATGAGCTGGGTCGAGGGGTCCAAGGCACTGTGACTTCCACAAGTTCCTCGAGTAAGTGGCACCTAGCTATCGGGAGCCGCAAGTTCATCGAATCATTGGGTGTCCACGTTGACTTTGCCAGCATCCCCGCGGACTTGAGGTGCGCCGTAACCACCCCAGTTGTCGTGGCCATCAACGGGATGCAAGTTGGTGTACTTGTCTTCGGGGATGTGGTTCGGTCTGAAGCCATCCCCGTAATAAAGGAGCTGAAGAAGATTGGCGTCAAAATTGGCATGATCACGGGCGACAATGCTGCCTCCGCAAATGCCGTGTCACGGCAAGTGGGCATAGACGCCGACATGGTTTTCGCCAACTCGCTACCGCGGGACAAGGCAGATGCCGTTGCCTGGTTTCGTCGTCACGGGCCAGTATTAGTCGTTGGGGACAACCTCAATGATCTTCCGTGCTTCATGTCAGCATCTTTCAGCGTCTGCATTCCGGGCCAAGAGATGGCCTTTGGAGATTTTGATGCTGCAGATGCGACTTTAACGCCATTCAAGTCAAGAGACAGCGAATTATATCCGGAGTTATTAAGGCGTATTCCATTTCTGGTCTACCTGTCACGCCACACTGTCAAAGTTGTTTCGCAGAACATGTGGTGGGCTGCAGCTTACAACGCACTCTCGCTGCTTTGGGCTTCAGGAGTGATTGGCTCTACAAAGCCTTTGTCTTCGTGAGTGATACTCTGTTGAGCCCAGTTTGTTTCTGAAAACTCGCTAACTCATCAAATATAGCGTATGGTTCAGCCTGGGCATGGGCTTCAGTAGTGCCGTTGTTCTCTTGAATAGTTCAAGGATTGGAAGAGAAAGCAAGATGATGACACTCTCTAAGTAGGTCTATCTTGATATATCAAGTTTATTCTCTCATATTACACATATGCAACGTCCATAATTAGTCATGTATGTGTGAGTGGTGCGCGTCTAGCAGTTTTGTTCACGGACGTATCAGTAAGTGTATCACGGAGTCTCTACTTGAAGCAATGAATGCATGGCACTTTCAAACCCCAAAGTGTACAATCAGAGACCTATGTAGAAACTCTTTTGCGAATGGCGGCAGCTATCGAGGGTCCAACGGTAAAGGGTGAGCATACTACAATACCTAGTAGCAGATGCCCTTCCTTCTGTATGTCTACATAGCACTCCTCACTTCCTACTCTCTCACAGATCCCCTAGCCTTGGATATATCTCCTGGTTAAATTGCATTCTCTACTGCCTCTTCAAAGGATCGTGCGGCTTAAGCTCTGTAAAGGCACTGGAGGAAAGGTCTTGTATGTAAACTCGCAACCAGTCCGGTAACACACGAACCCAAGGAGAAGCAGACGCGGTTGCGGGGACCAAAACATTCCTAGCATTCCCTCCGTAGAGAATCCCCGTGATCCTGTCCGCGAGGTAACCCGTTGTCATGCTCGACATGCCCGGCACGGACTTGATGCCAGTGAACATGTTGGTCTGGACGTGACTGGGCAATATGCAGGAGACGCGCACGGCAGTGGCTTTGTGAACGTGCTTGATCTCGCTATGAACGCCTTCATATATGGTGATGGCGGCTGCCTTGCTGGCCGAGTAGTCAGTTGCGCCAGCGGTCGCCATGTGTCCGGTTTGCGAAGCAACGATGAGGAGATGTCCATGGTTTCGAGCCACCAGGGCGGGAAGAAAAGTCTTGATGGTCCATATGAGGCCTATCGTGTTAACTCCCAAAGTGCTTGCGAGTAGGGTTTGAGTTAGTCGCGGGCATCGAACTCAGAATTGGGGGCACAAACAGCTCAATATCTCTTTTGGTGGCCGCGAGAACCGGCTTGCCACGACACACGCCAGCATTAGCAACTATAACGGTGGGGTCTCCGACCTCTCTGCTTGGTTGTTAGCTCCAATACCCCATGGGACGCGACAGCCGAGACTTACTGTCTGATCTTTCCAGCTACAATCTGAAGTTGCTCGTAGTTTGTCAGGTCGCATTTGTAATAGTGGACATTAGATGCTATCGACATTGTCAGTAAGCGTGACATGGTAAAGCAGATGCTTTTGTTAGGCCAACTAACGAGCCTTGTATGTCAAGGGTAGAACGTCTACCACGACAATCTTTGTGCCCCTCCTCGCCAACTGCTGCACGGTTGCGCCTCCGATACCACCAGATCCACCAGTGACGAGAATGATTTCCTTGTTCCAGTCGAAGGATGCCTTGGTACCGTGGTTAAGGGCTCGTTGAGTGAGGTGCTTGTTGACAGCATACAGAAAGCCGAGGCCAGAGACAACGAGACTGGGAACAACCCAAGGTTCTAGATTGCAGTCACGAATTATGATCTCGGCATTGGACACCAAAGACGCAAAACTTGTGCTTGCTTGCGACATGGTGATGTGATGGAGGATGATCAGAATGAGTAAGATGAACAGCAAATCTTTACAACACTGTGAATCGTTACAGCCCGTTGAAGCTAAGTTAAAGAAGAAAGAACCCGGATTCAATGCAGATATCAGCACCTACCTTTGCTAGGCAATGTCACTAGGGTTGCAATACGCTGTTCGTGTGTTTGATCTACCCATGTCAGATATTCCTGACACCCCTTGTTCGGACGCCTGTGCGTAGGGCAGTAGATCACCCCTCCGGTCAGCAAAAGATGACAAGGAAACATCGTTGTTAGCCAATTCGCTGATTAGTTTACTGTGAGGCGATGAACCTTGGAATGAGTTGCAACACGACCGAGAGCAATGACCACGGGGGCCATGACCTGATCGGTTTCCAGCCGGCTCATTGTGGGCAGTTCAAAGAGGGGCGTTCTATGAACCACGATCCCAATAGTCTCACAAGTTAGATTGTGCAAGGTTGTGAACTCCTTCTGATTAACTTGAGTAAACACCTTTTCAGGGTCAATCATGGTGAATCACGGTGAGTCCAGTGTAGCAAGCGGATCGATTCATGCACAAAGGCTCAACATAGAGCAATGGTAAATCTAGCAGCCAATCTCTAAGTAAGAGGCATAATCATTGACTCAAACCACGAGATATCCACGACAAAGCTGTCTCCACAGAGTTCCAGCGATACAGAGCCGCTGCCACGACAAAAGTAAGAATACTTACCTTGGCCCACCGGTTGGACCCCCCAACGATTTGATCTTCCATGGACTCGCCTCGACGGAAACCCAGATGATTCTTGACCGTGACCTTGCCTTGGTTACTGTCGTCATAGGGAGGGTATCGGGCTCCAGTCAGTTTATGCAGCCAGGAAGGAATTTCTACAATGGTTCTCTGATGAGTAAAAGCCATGAAGCCGTATTTTCCGTGATAGTATCCCATCCCCGACTCTCCAACGCCACCAAACGGCGCCCCGGGCACAGCGTAGTGCATCAGCACGTCGTTGATGGTAACACCACCCGAGTTCGTATTATTAAGGACTAGATGCTGTGTCAGTCAATGGAGATGGTACCAGCCTTTGTGTTCTCACCATATTCGACTTCAGAGCGCTCGTTACTAAACATGTAAATAGCCAAAGGGTGGGGTAGACTGTACACAGAGGTTAACACTAACTGCTGATGATCACAACAAATTACCTCGCCTTCTTACCTTTCAATCTCTCTAACCGCATCCTTGTATGTTCCTCTGATGACTGGGCAAATGGGACCGAACAATTCTTCGCTAAGCAACGAATCTAGGGGAAGTATCAAAGTCAGCACGTGTGTTCCAACAATCAGGCTTGGCCTTGCAAGGAATCGTAAAAGCGCCACTCACCTTTCATGTCAACATCAGTCACAACTGCTGGGCTCATCATACTGTTTTCTTGATCCACTTTGGCCTGGTGTACGTTGCCCTTTGAGTCGCCCAGAAGCGTGGCCAGGCGGTCAAAGTTCCGCCTGTTGACAATCTTGCACATGTGCCCAGAACTGGAAAACTTGTTGGTCCAGTAGACGAGCTTTTGTACGAAGGCATCATGAACTTTGGGGTCCACAAAGACGTGGTTTACAGAAAGGCAGATCTGTCCAGCGTTGAGAAACTTGGCCCAGGCGATGGATTTGGCCGCGAGCTCGACATCAGCCTTGCTCGTGA
Source organism: Fusarium sp. LHS14.1 (assembly GCA_025433615.1). Taxonomy (NCBI): domain Eukaryota; kingdom Fungi; phylum Ascomycota; class Sordariomycetes; order Hypocreales; family Nectriaceae; genus Fusarium; species Fusarium sp. LHS14.1. The sequence goes on from CM046481.1 coordinate 77,513, forward strand.
CGATGGCAGGACCTTGGCCTCCCAGCTCTAGCACAGTTGGCGTGAGGTGCTTCGCAGCAGCCAGTGAAACGTACCTAGCCACTTTACTAGAGCCGGTGAAGAAGATGTGATTGAACTTGAGTTCGAGAAGGCTCGTCGTTTCTTGGGGTCCTCCAGTGACCAGCCGAATAGCCTCGGGGTCAAGATATTTGCCGACCAAATCGGCCATTAGATCCTGAGACGCAACCGAAAGCTCCGAGGGTTTGATCAGCACACAGCAGCCAGCCGCAATAGCAGCGATCACGGGCTGCAGTGTCAGGAGAAAGGGAAAGTTCCAAGCCCCAATAACCAAGACCACGCCAAGGGGTTCTTTGCGGACACGCGCTTTCGCAAGCCTGCCCATGATGAAACCTGCCGACTTAATAGGCTCGTCCGCCGCCCACTCTTCGAGATGCTCCAGGTGCTCCATTATATCGGTTTTGAGTCCAAGGAGGTCGGATGTTAGGCTTTCCATCTCATGTCTTCTGAGATCGGCAGCAAGGGCATCGGTGATAGCTCGTTCATTGTCTTCCAGCATCCACCAAAACTGCTTGAGCTGCCACTTTCGCCATCGGAGTGACTTTGTCTTTCCAGTCGAAAAGGTGTCGGTCAATTGTGCGTGAGCGTTTTTGCACTCTTGGAGAGAGGCGTAGGGTCTCGCTGTGGGCAATGTGGTCATCTCGAAAGGGTGGCAATTTCAGGCGACACGATGTGAACAGGGGAAAGGGGCAAATCAGAGTGAAAGAATGGAGGGGATGCAGCAAGGCTCATGAGATTATGATGGAACTCATAGCAAGTTGGTCTAGTATTGGCCATGGGGCCCCGGCCAAGGCCCCTCAATCCGTGTCATATTTTTCTGACTCGACAAACTTCAACAAACTTCAACAAACTTCCCCTCGCCCTAGTGTCTCACGGTGCGGGGTCAGATCTCCCTGATTGTAACCTCCAGATTTCTTTGTCAGATTCAGATATCATTTCCAACCGGGAGTATGAGTAATAATATGGTAACTCTGGCCCGAGGCCTAACTGTAATGCCAAGACTATGGTACTCTGGATAAGATATGGTCACAGCTCAGAAGACGTTTTTGCTTCTTCACAATCAACAAGCCAAATTTCCCTCATTGTCTTCCTATCGAGACATTTGGTAGTGCCCTTACCTCGCAATGAGCATCAAGTCGACCTCAACCCGTGACAAGGACGCCAGAGTCGTAGGACCAACAGGTAGGTCAAGCAAATCACATTGCACGTCTTCCTAACAAGCCCATTCTAGGCTCTCACGTCCGGGAGTTGATCCCCCCTAATGTCGGCTCTGGGCCGCATCGCAAGAATGTCCAGGCTGTAACACTCGCTGTTTGGATCACAACAGCTTGCCTTAGCACAGCTCTCTTTTACCAGCCATGGGTTGGAGTTGGGTCAAACTATAGAGCCGCAGCCCTGGGGCTTGTCTTCCCTGGCGCAGGATACCTTGCCAGTGCCAATCCTTTGGGCTACATACTTTTTGTTCTTACTTTGGCCGCTATTCCTCCCGCCCTGTTCGCAGTCAGTTATAACCCCTTGAATATGCCCTTCCTCGCTGTTGTGTGCTAATTTGAACCCTCAAAAGTGGTTCGGAGCTGGCGCCATTGTTTTCCTCATCCTCGTTTGGGGGCTCTCCATCCTCGGCGCATACGCTGTTACGTCTGATACCGTCTGGGAGTCAGCAGGCCTCTATACCTTTGGCGGTCTTGTAGCAATTTTTGCCTATGCAAATCGGTCTGCAAGCGCTGAACGGATAAGAGGTCTAAAGACACGCGAAGCTAGAAATGTCATCATCCCACAGCAACTCGCTCGGATGGACGAAGCTGCTGCCAGAGAGTCAAAGCCAGAAGAGGATGAAGAGCTTGATTTAGAAGCTCTTCGAAAGATTCAGTTTCTCTTTGATCAGGCTTTTCAGGATCTCGACGACTGGTCTGGCTTCACCGTTATCGACCAGTTCCAGACTTCAGCTCTACGATATCAGATCTACCAGATGATGTACATCCTTGGGCTTTACCAGGCAGTGTATGCCCCCAATGTCCATGGATACGTTTCAGAAGCATTCCGGAGAGTCATTGAAAGATCTCTAACCAAAAAGGTTCTCGAGTTCTGGAAGTGGGAGCGACTAGCTGGAAAGTTTTCGCTGGATTGGGACCCGGTTCAGCACGACAACATCATGGTCACGGGATTCCTTCTTCATGGTGTCATGCTTTACACGGCAAACACTGGCGATTATCGATACACCCAGCCTGGAAGCCTCAACTTTCACGTCACCGATAACCGATGCTACAAGTACAGCGTTCATGATCTGCAAGAGTCTTTGGTTAGACAGTGGTCATCTAGCCCTTACTTCCTCATCCCCTGCGAGCCCAACTGGATCTACGTCATGTGCAATCTTCAAGGAATGACAGGCGCTGTTCTCTACGACCGGGTTTTTGGAACCAAGGCGACGCAGATGCTTCTCCCTTCTTTCGAGGAATCACTTAACACCAACTTCACCGAGACTAGTGGTAGCGTCTTGACTATTCGCTCCGAGCTTACCGGCTTCGCTATTCCGGGAATTGCCGGTGTTGCTGGAGACTTGGCCGTTGTCATGATGGGCTCTGGGCCTTTGCGCAACCTGTCGCGTCGGCTCTGGGCCGTCGTCCGAGAGGAAAATGTGGTTTTCGACGAGGAGACTAAGGAGCTCTCCATGACAGGTTTGGTAGGTGCCGACAATATTGATACTGGAAATTACACATCAAGCGCCAACGCTGTGTTCTCGCAAGTTGCCATTGGCGCAGCCGAGTATGGCGAGGAGGCGCTGAAGTCGGCTGCGATTGAGAAGCTTGAGAAGGAGTGGGGGCTCCTAACCACTTCAACGGGATCCAAGTCTTTCGATCTCACCAAATGTTCAACTCTCATGAACTATGCTGTCTTAACAGCGACTCTGCTTCGCCCTGGAGCCTACAACCGCATGGTCCAAAAGGTTCGTGCATCTAGCCACTCCATCCACCAAAAGCTAACATGAAACCTGCAGGGACCATCGGAGACAGCTTTGAGCGGCCCAATTCTGTCTGAAGTTCCATATCCTGGTGTCCTCGTTGCGAAGGCGCGGTCTCATACATCCAAAGACTTGGAGCTTGTCCTTTATCCCTCGGCAGACGATGGAGTTTTCAAGTTGGGTATTTCTCGCTTGGAGCCTGGCGCACAGTACAAATGCCAAGGGAAGGTGGTTAAGGCTGATGAAGAGGGTAACCTGTCGTTCTCTGCCACGGTTAGTGGTCGAACAAGGTTACACATCCGCTCCATGTAAACTACTCATGGGTTTCATTCAAGAGGCGGTCAGACGACCTTTCTTAGTCATACATGCATGAAATAAACAAAACCCCTCTCACGTCAGCTTCATACCACTGATTTCTTAACTTCTATCAAGTATCCACGATGACTTCCGTCCAAGACATTCCAGAAGGCGAGCAGCTTCTTGAGACTCTATGGCGAAAGCCTGGTAGAGCAGACTTACGATGTCTGTTGTGTCAAGAGCCCTTCACCGACGATGCTCTCATTCGTACGTTCCGCGTTGAGTCTCCGGGCAACCACAACCCCGGTTATAGCACCCTAGTGCCCACTAATAAGGACGACATCCTCTTCTTCGATCGACATATGAGCTGTGCGACGGAGCACCAAGTCAGGTTCTCGGCGGTATCTCATGTCTGGGACTCCGACGTCTCCCACGTGCAGCAACAACAGCGGACAGTCTCACAGACCCCAGTGGCTGCACGTAGCATCTTAGATATCTCGACAAAGATTTACTCCGGCATTGCAGAGTCCAAGGATACGGCTAGCGAACTATGGCTTGACTACCTAAGCGTGCCCCAGTGGTCTGAAACCCTGAAGAACAGCATTATTCGCATCATGCATAAGCTCTTCACCACGGCTGAGACGACGATCATCTACTTGGGCGATGTCGACTCAGACGTGGTCAAACAGCTGTACGAAAAGGAAAGATCGCCAGAACGCCTTGCTGCTGTCATCTCGGTGTGCAACTCGCAGTACTTCAAACGTGTTTGGACCGCCATGGAGTTCATCAGAAGCGGGCGTGTCAGAATGATGACAAGCGATTGTACATACCTCGGCGATCTGGGCGACCCTGCGTTCTTCAATCGACTTTACGACGTCTGGAACGTGGAGCTGAGACATCATGCTCAGGCCCAACATTTGGAAGCGAAAGTGCAAATGGGCAAGGATGGCAAGAATGGCAAAAATCAGGTTCCATGGAGCCTTGGCTCACTGAGAGAGGCAAAGGCCTTAAAGAGAGTCAACTTTGCAATGGGTTCTACACTCCTCAGTAAGAGGGGATGCCGAGACCAGATGGACTATCTACATGCCTTGAGAGGCATAGTCCCTGCGAGCTCAGCCACCCCCATGACATCCGACTTTAAGACGGAATTCTACCAGGTCGCCTGGGAGTGTTTAAAGGCTGGGGACCTGTCTCCGTTGTTCATAACTCCATTTATGGAGATGGGTGATCCCAGAGGCCCTGGCCATTGGTCCGAGTTCGCCTTTTCCGACGTCTTCACTTGGTCACTTGGAGATGAGAGACATACCCCGGTTCTTGACGGAGAAATTCGATTCAATGACATCGGCCAGCTTCTTTCTATGAATCTCCAAGAAATAGGTGTGGTGTCAGTAGTTCGGCAGCCCAGAGAGCTGACCAAGCACGATCTCCTGCTCAGCTTCTCATATGCGGCCAAGATGGCTCTGGAGTTTGATGGACCAGATGTCAAAGACTTTGTTGCCGCCATGGAAAGGACACATGGGGCGGTGTCATCAATCATCATGGAAAACCTAGAGGCCAGAAAAGAAGTACAGCGTCTCCAAAAGGCTCTGACGAGGAACTTCAACAAACCATTCCTGCCACGCTGGCCGGTACAGGGCGAAGACGATGCAAAGTGGCTTGCAGAGGCCTTGTCACTCTCGCAGGTTCGATCCGGAGGCACACAGAGCATCCTAGCCGAGAACTCTAGTGGTTATGGTACCATGAACTGCGCGCCGCACGACTACACGGTGGGCATCACATGCATGGGTTGCTACAGAATCTTTTCGCACAAGGTTGCCAGTTTCGTGCCGCCGACAGATCTACAATTTGCAAGGGCTTATCGTGTCCCCCAACTGCATTATCGCATCTCGCATAAGAATGGGCTTGCTTTGCTTGTTCGGAAGGATAAGATTGTTGGGCGCATGATGTGGGCTACGCCAGCTTGTGCCTGTGCAAGGACAGAAGCGGTAACACTGAGAATGCCCAAGTTCTTTTTACCAAAGTCATTTTACAACAAGTGACTGGATAGCTAGATTTACCACTGCCAGATAAAGTAGACAATGCTTCAGCCAATCTCTTTTTTTTTTTTATTCCGTACGCCATGCTTAACCTTCTAGTAACTACAATGCCTTAAAATAACCTCATTAATCATGTTAGCACCAAGTTGGAGGCACTGGCCAGTGTCTGAACATGGTTTCAACTGCTGTTGACCACTCCATCTCAAAAAGCATGGCTAGTTGGTCTATTTCCTCTTTTGTCGGCGTCTTATCTCCCCACATCTCAGGCTTGGCCGATTCGAGAGCTGCGAAGAACGGTATAAGCCCATCCTCTTTGATCTTGGTAAGGCATAACCACGCCAAGTTCCAGCTGCGGTTACTTAGAGGATCATTGATGACCCGAACATATGAGGTCGTAATAATCTCGCCACTAAATGGGAAGTTGGGTGTCAGCCCGTGGAGGTCGATGAGAAGTTGATGACTGTCCACATAGTTGGCCCAAGCGGCCGTCATTGGCATTTGAAAGGCGCGGGCATCGGATTCTGATTTGCAGCAGGCGGCAATTCTCTCTATGCGGACAAGCTCGTTGAGTGTTCTGATGCGATGGGTCATGAGAGAGTCAATCAGGTCGGGAATTGGTGTCTACAAGGGTCAGAATTGATTCAGATTCAGGATGGTGTACTGCTGGAGAAACTCACTGATGAACGGCTGTGCGTGCTGGGATAGGAAGAGGACAGTAGCGACATAGTAAGAGCAGAGATGGTACGACACCAGTAGTAATCAGGTCCTTACTCCGTAGACGTACGGAGTATGCTGAACGAGGTATAGATGACGCTAAGCCCAAGAGATACCTGGTTGCAGACAGGGTAGGAGACTGATGAAGAAAACGATGTGCTTGATATGGCAGAGCGCAGTGGTAAAGTTGGATGACAGAGGCGGTTGATATAGAAATAGCAACTTAGTCAGGGAGAGGGTGAAGATGATTGATGGAGATGAGAGCCTTCTGGAACAGGACTTAAGCATAAATAATGCGAGAATCTCAGACCGAAAACCCTTGATGGCGGGTGGGTACGTCCTCGGTCAAAACAATGCCCAAAATAAGGCGAACCATGGCTTTACGAGTTAGTTCCAGGGCCGCCAAGACTTACAAGAGTCACGCAGGTGGAGCCTGAGTTGCTCAATTACATGCAAAAGTGCTGGGGGAAGAATGACACCGTGGGTGGCAAGTGGCCCAAACAGCTTAGGTCTGGTTTAGCATCACACGATTTAAGCGGGCAAGGCTGAGCTTCGGGCAATTTTGGTGGGTTACTCTAGTTAGGCGTTGTTTCGGCATGTCCGGGTCTCTTCAACAGTGGTATCAAATTGGTTCAGGATGAGGAATGACAACACCAACGATGCATCAGTATGCACATTAGCAGTCGGTAAGTAGCACGGCATTTGTATTTATCGATACTTGAGACTCAAATTTCCCTCAAACCGTGCCTGATCAACAACAAAGCCACTCTTCGTCCTCGCAACGCCAAGACCCCGAGGCCGTCGTTCGTCGTCCGTCGGCTCCGGCTCCGAGACTAATAAAAGTTTATGTCTATGCTCCCGGACACCGAGAATCTGCGAGCACCGAGTCATCCAATCATGTCTAGTATAGACGTCACCCCTGACCCACTTCACGTGAGCCCCTTTCAAGGACTTTTAACCACCGGATTCGCAGATTCTCGGGTTCCGGAAGATGCTCAGCCATCACCCTGAGCCTGAATGCACAGCATTTGAGCCGCAGCCATGGAAAACGACGAATCATACGGAGACTCTGACTTTGAGCCGCAGGATCAAACATCCCAGCGGCCATTAGCGTCTTCGCGAAACAGCCACCGGCTTGCAGTCAGTCTTGCCGTCTCTCCCGAGATGAAGAACGCTGACCACTAACCGGCATTTCTAACAGTGTACAATTTGCAGAGAGAAAAAGGTACCGAATCATATGGAAATATTCGATATTTCAGCTATTAAATATTAACCTTATCAGATTGCCTGCGATCGACTTGACCCTTGCTCAAATTGCATCAAAAAGGGTTGGAATTGCGAGTTTCCATCACGTCAAAGATCTGCTGTTAAGGGGCAGCGCATTCATATCACCTCTGTGTAGTAAGCATGAGCCTATATCGATGACTAGTGTGGCAAAGCCCCTCTCCTAACTACAATCACTACAGCGAGAACAAGATCAGTAATATCGAGAAGCAACTACAGCATGTAATCGGCATCCTGGAGCCATATGTTTCAGCCTCGTCAGCCAGCGCACCATCAGCCTCTGAGTCGCCCAGGCGCAAAAGACCCTGCATAGTTAACGAAGGAGAAAGATCTCAAGTCGCGCCCCGTTTTAATGCGTCATTTCCCCTTACACCATCAACAAACACCACGTCAACACCTTTGTCTGCCTTTGAGGGCGACTCGTCACTCGCTGCTCATACAGCCATGGCCAATAGCTTACTAGAGACAGCAGTAAGTTCGTCGGCCTTGCAGCCTCGGATGGCTGAGGGGATGGAGAACTTGCGTCAGCTGATCAGCGTCAATGGTGAAATACCCGATGCTTATGGGATGGCATCTTCACATAACCCAAGGCTCGGTGCGGTACCCATGTTACCCCAGGGCGAGATGTCTATGCCTCCTATTCAGACTGTCTTGACGGTCTTAGACTTGATGAAGGGTGAATATCACTTTGCTGTCATGACTCTTCACAGGCTTGCTAACGGAAATTGACCTAGGGAACCCTCGTTTTGAGTCAATGGGCTTCCACATGTTCTTGTCAGCCACAAAGTTCATGGGGTATTTGAACAGGGTATATACGCCAGGAGAAGTGTCAACACTTGCCGATTTTATCACCGTAAACGGAGCGCTTATCGATGTGTTCCTGCGAAGCATTCTGCTCACCGACGACATTGACATGGGAAGAGACTTTCAGCAGCAAATGAACCTTTGTGAGGGAAATCTCGAGAATGCGTTATCCAAGCTCCCTGTTCACATGCCGCACACGATAGACCACATCACAGCTCTGACTTTTGCTGTAAGTGCCTCACGTATTGACTGCCCGGAACTATTCTGACGCGCCAGCTCACAGGTATATCACGCAATCAGATCATCTCAGACCTCTCTTGCCTGGAGTTTAGTGACTACCGCCATACATATGAGTATTACTGCCGGTTTTCACCGTGCATCATCAGCCAAGAATGAGTCCAAGCAAGAGACTAATCAGAAAGCATGGCTCTTTTGGTCACTTTACAGTGTTGAGAAAGGTCTCTCCCTGCGACTTGGCCGACCCTCGTCCATCTTGGATTATGACATCACAGTACCACTGCCGCAACATGAGGATCCGGAAATCACCGCATACACGTCAACCTTCATCCGTTGGATCAGGTTATCTATTGTGCAGGGCAAGATCTACAAGATGCTATATAGCCCTGCAGCACTAGCGGAGACCTCAGAAAGAAGAGCAACCTGGGCTCGTTCGCTTGTCGAGGAAACAAAGAAGATTTACAAGCAAGTAGAAGACGCAAGTGTAAGTCAATTTCAACGTCCCTTAATAACACTAGAGGAAACAGTAATCTAATCTGGAATAGACTATAACGAGCAACAACAGATGGAAGACAGTATCAGGAAACGAGACGGTGCTTTCCTTCTTCTCAGAAAACGTCCTGTACTATTCCACTTTGACTCTAATACTGAAGTCCCTGCCTCCAGACGAGGGTTCAGCACACCATTTTGCATCAGAGTGTATCACAACGGCAAGAATCACTCTTCAGAAACATCAAGATTACTGCAAAGCTCTAGGGCCCGATAGTGGCAGACACATTGACGTCTATGTCAATTGGTGAGATCTATCCTTACTCCTAGACCGCAACCTGATACCTGCTTGCTGACTGCCTCCTAGGACGATTTTGTATAATCCATTCGTCCCTTTTATCGCCATATTCTGCCACGTGATAGAATCTGGAGATGTGGAAGATCTCAACCGGCTACAAGCATTCGTTGCGTCTTTAGAATCTGCACGCATGTATTCACAGGCCACAGCAAACATCCACCGCCAGTTTCAAGCTCTATACAACATCGCGCAGCAGTTCACAGAGATACGGACATCAAACGAGCTTCTCAACGACGAGGCCATCACTGAGTTTGACGAGTATATCCAGGCATTAGGCATTTTCCCATCCCGAATGACATATAATGATAGCCTTGGACTTCTCCCCAGCGCTGAAGCGGATGACATGGAACTCAATGGCTGGGGTTGGTCTCAGGGCCGATTAAATTGATTTGTCGTATTTCATTATCATGTTTGGTTTGGTGGACCGAGACCAAGGGTTCTCTTGTATTAGCTTGATAAGATTGGCTGCAGAAACAACCCAAACTTGTTAGAAGGGTCCAATCAAAGTTGGCCTAGTCAAGAATATAGACAAAAATGCATTTTCAAGGGATATCATCTCTGTTACAGAAAGAGAAGGTTGAGCTGTATATGTCACAGAACGCATGGGTGGTGAGGTGTGCAAGTCGGTATAACACGGACTTCAATTAGCTCTAAGAGTAAATAATATACACAGCAAGAAAGGTGAAACTAGTAAGGATGTGGAGTCCACGTGACTATGGGCACCCGGGAATGTATCCAACTGCTTAGCAAGAAGCTCCAGTAGGGACTCCCTTGCACTTGTCAGAGGTCTTTCCACCAGTGACCTTGTTGCCAGTCCAGGTCCAGTTCTTGCAGCTGGCGCAGAGAATGTAAATGTCAGTGCCGCTAGACTTGACAGTACCGGTGACCTTGTTGATGGTGACATCAGTGATGGGAACACCAGCACTGGGAGTACCCTTGGGAGAACCGTTATCGTAATCCTGCTCAATGACGATACCGTACTTGGCAATGTTCTGGAGAGTGATGGTGTCATACTTGACATCGGAGACAGAGCCAGTGGCACCGTAAACAGTCTTGATGCGGACACCGTTGTCAGAGTTGGCAATGACAGAGTTGAGGATGCGGACAGTCTTGACAACATTGTCGGAGCGGCCACCAACGGAACCGATGGACAGACCATGGCCACCGCTGCAGTTTCCTCCAGTGAATGTGATGTTGGTACCAGAGTTGATGGCAAGGCAGTCGTCCTGGTTCTTGACAACAGCACCAGAGATGTAAACACCGGTAGAGGAGCCGACGTCGAAAGCATCAGTGTTGTGGCCACCCTGGGTGTCGCCCAGAGAGTTGTCCATGTGAACACCATAGACGCCAAGGTTGGTGACGCCGTTGATGCTGAAGGCCTGAACAGGGGTGTTCAGGACGTTGAGGTTCTTGATGTTGGAGTTCTTGAGGGAGTGGGCGCTGAAGAACTTGGGCTTAGTCTTGCCGCCGTTGCTACCCTTGGTATCCCACCAGCGCTGGCCCTGGCAGTCAATGGAGTGACCAGAGGCTCCCTCAATAAGGAGGTTGTTTCCGGTAAAGGCAATGAGAGGACCCTCCCATTCCTTGTAGCCAAAGGTAGTCTTGCCCTGGAAGATGACCTAGAGGAAATATGTTAGCAGAGAAGAGTATTAGCTGGGGAGTAATCACGAACATGAGTGCCATCCTTGAGCTTGGTCAGGTCAAGAGTAGTTCCCGCAGGGACGGCAATGTTGTTGAGAATGATGGTCGAGCAGCTAGCCTTGCCCTTGATAGCAGAAGCGGCATCAGTGAAAGTGCAGCCAGCGCGAGCTTCCAGAGCCGTAGGGAGGGCAAGAGCCGAAGCGGCAAAGCCAGCGAGCATGAACAGAGGAGAAATCATTTTAGATAGCTAGCTATCGAGTTTGAATGAATGAATATACAAAGAATGAATGAATGAGTGAAGTAAGTGTTGAGAAGGAATGAATGTATGAGCTGTGAAGTTGAATAGACTATGCCAAGTGAGCGAAGGCTTGGCACTTTATAGACAAGACCAGCCATGAAACAAACCATTCGAGACCGTATAGAAGGTTCATAGCATATGCCGTTCTGCCGGAATTGTCACTCGTGTCGAACTGTTTCGCCGGGGTACGTGTCTGGAATAGGAAACGTCGGGCCGTTCGGCACCAGCCCGGTGATGGTCGAGCCGTTGTCAAGGATCCACCCTTGCCCTGAATTTCGGCTCCATCAACACAAGCTTTCAGCTCCGGCTTTGTTTAGCTCCACCGTTATTGGTGGCCCATATTTTTCCATACTCATGGTGAGTTTCACCTTTAGCCCAGACATTCAAAATCCACGGGAAACCGGCACAGCGACATTGAAATATGTGCTCTAGACTGGTCTTTCTTTGTGTCTGACCGTCTTGTAAATGAGACCGCTCAGTAATCATCATCGTGGTGCTCGTACGGGTTAGACTTTAGGAACCTCCTTCTGAAAAGTGCCCCTTAATCGTTGACCTATTTTTCCGTCTACGAGGCGGTCAACCACCACGCGTCGTCATTGCCACAAGTCGTAAACATGATTTTAGTTGCTAGTGAATTTGAAGCCTGTTACTGAATGTATCATCACCAATTCGTAGCAATTCTTTGTGACGGTTTTCATAGCGTCTACAAGTAACGCCTCTGAACACCCAACGCCCGACGGGGCTACCAGCCTACCACCAGGCGCACCTAAAATACTCTAATATGAAGCTTCTTTTAGTGAAGTTTATTAACTTAGCGTCACGCGCCACTCTGTAGACTACGGTTCTCTTAATTTGACTAGGTCAGCAAATGAGTAGTATGCTGCCTTGAATATGGCTGTTCACCGTAAGCGAATGGTATCAAGTTATTCAAGATCAATCCCACAACAGACATGTGATGAACTAGAATCAAGGTCTCCTATTATCGATTCCTAACCTCACCACACAGGGCACAGAGGGTTGCATTTTGAACTTAGCAAATAGCCATCTAAGACATATGCAGTCAAACATATTCGGTTACAGGTTTTTACGTAAGTGCTTAAGCCACTTCATACAAGTCACTATTGCCAAGCTTCACATGCAAAGCCTCGACTGTGACAAATGAGGGCAGACATTGACTACCTCCATGTGGTGTCTTTCAAGCTGTCTGTCTGTCTTCTGGCTCAGTTATCCCATGAAGGGTGTCTTTCAAGCATAACCTATGAACTGTTTGTTTTTTTTTTTTTTTTTTTTTTTTTTTTTTTTTGGGGGGGGGGACGCAACAAGCCTTGTCTTGCAATCACCTTTCCAAGCTATGATACTTTTGAGAACTACATCATGCACCACTACCTATTCCTCATCACATTACCAGATGTTGGGGTTTGAGCCTTGTATTGAGCAGAAACGATAGGTTATGGAAGTACGGAGATGCGTGCTACTGTCCAGATCTGCCACAAGTCCACGAACTGATGTTTGGCATGGTCAGGCCTAGGGTCGCGATTTAAAGCAATCGACTTGAATGATAGAGCTCCCGATGATGTCGAGACGGCAATAGAAACCAATGCCCCTCTAACAGTAGTGACATCACTGCTTTTCAAAGCAACCATCCCAGACAGCAGCGCTGAGCGGGGTAATTCTTCAGCTTTGCGAGCCTCGAGAACTTTGCAGGGGGAAGACAGTTAGTTCTTGAACCCGAACAATGGAAGACAGAACTCACATATTGGTTTGCCTTGGGGATAGCGCGATTTTAACTGGGCATACGCAAGACGATCAAGAAGCACGATAGCCGTGGCCTTAGTGCAATGAACATGTGGGCTAATCTACGCAGTAGTTTCATGCAGGACACGTTATGCGGAAAGATCAAGTTCAGATCTCCACACCACACATCCCTGAGTTTTGTTGGAGTTATGGTGGTTGTGGTAGCTTCTTCGGTTCTCATTATTTTGAGCTTCTTTGAGGCCTTTGTTGATCTGATGCTTGCCAGGTGGTGTGGGAGCCGGGTGCTTCTATGGGCATCATCGGAAAATCTCGCATTACTAGAAGGCAAGCAGAGGGTGAAGAGTAAGATTTCGGCTAGGGAGGAGATCAAAGCGTAGGTGGGAAGAAGATGGATAATGGCAGTATGGCATAGGTGTTGCTCATTCTCAGGGTTGTTCTAGTTGGGCTTGATGTGCGCAGACCACGATTGAGGATCCATGTGACTTTTTGACAACGAACCTATGTTACCGCCAGTTTGCCTTTATCCAAGCTTTACATCGATCTATAGCAGATATTTATTCCATCTCCTTAAGCGGCAAGTCGTGCAGTTTTGCATTAATAGGAGTGGTTGATGAATGATTCAGGGTTGAAGGTACTTGCTGACTCTACTGATATCAGGCGGCAAGGAAAGTACCGTGTACAATGGCCATGGACCTTACTGTAGAAGGGCTAGCTCCGGGATGCTCTTATCGATAGAGTAAAGTGGGGACGTGTCTCAAAGGGGTTATCGGCTTTGCTCCGTGATCCACTTTCCCGTGGCCGTCGGCTCTCTCCGAACCTACCCTTGAGGTGAAAAGAACATCACACGAGAATCTCCTGTGGTGACACGAAGGACGACAGGATGATACAGATTGTTTATAAATTAATATATCTTTGTTTTAACTTCACTCGCTCTGCTGATAGGCCTGCCCTTCTTAGCTGCAGACATCTTGACATACTTGGACAATAATTCAATATTTATTGGTACACTTTCATAATCACAACTGGCATCAACTTCTTGACTGGGAGCGATCCACGATCTAGCCCAGATACAGTTAGGGTCTCACTTGCTAGCGTCGCACATAATGCGCTATCATATTCCAGCCTAGACTCGGTGTGTTTCAGATAATGCTCTAGCAGCCCGCCTGTACCTCTGCCAACATGATAAAATATGCGCCCTTCGTCTGCAGCAACTAGCCTCGATGATGCACGCGCATAAGTCCAAGTGCGACCAATTCTCCGACGAACTGCACACGCAGCCTATCCCATTGACCTTGTAGACGCTGACGCTTGGCCCACGGTCATCAGATGAAACAAGATGGATAAGGTTGCATGCATCGTGGCCTGATGGTCGAAACAAGTTTGATCCTACCGCCACGTTAATTTAAGCTTACTCTCTTGGGCTCAAAGAAAATTCCACGTTGGTTCGCCGAAAGCCCAAAATGGTTATGCTTGAGCGCCAACTGGACGAGAATAGCAGTCCTCGATGTCGGCGCTTTGTTCATGGCATCCACCTGACTGACTCCACTAACTTCATTGTCCTAAGCGCTGGATGGTAATTGGACCTTGCGGGGAGTTTTGCCTCGCTGACGGGAGGGTCTTTCAGCTGTTTCTGCCGACTGCCAAGACTCATACGGGGCTGCAGCGCTTACGGGAGGTGGAGGCTCGGGATCGCCGTCTGTTGATTCTCTAAAATTCGCGTCTCTCTTCGCTGTTAGAGCTGTAGATTTAAGGCACAAGTACTACGAAAGGATTGCCTCCAGTAGATTAACTGGTCAAGTCCATCCCCGTCAGAGCTCAAGTCTTCTCTCCTTTCTCCCACATTGAAGGCCAAACGCGACCCCATGCAAAAGATCAGCATGACATTCTTTGTGGAGAGCCGATCCTTTACAGGGGTCTCGAAACAATAAATCCCCGCGCCTCATGGACCAATCTGGTTCCCAAACCTCATGTTTTGGTGCGGCCTCCCATGCAGCTATTGAAACGGGCGCCTAATCTGCCTTGGTGAGAATCTTGGCGCGCCAAACTGCATGAATGAGGCGCTTCTACCCCTTTTCAGACAACATTTATAAGAACAAGCTCAGTCTCCCTCTGGTGACTTGCTTGAACAATCCAGACAGCCTTTTCCTTGACAATTTTCTTCCTTCTATTTCCTTTTTCCATTCCTTCTACTCTCCTTTCCACGCACTCGCTTTTGACAAGCGACTTGCTTCAGACTCTCCTTCAAAACTATACCAAACTTTATTCCTTCTCTTTTACCTATCTCCCAGACCAGAGCAAACATGTCCCGCTTCATTCTTTTCGGAACTGCTTTTCTGGCTTCTCAGGTTGCCGCTCATGGCTACTTGAACACCATTACCTTGGATGGTGTCGACTACGCTGGCTATAGCCGCTGGAACCCTTCCGTCGATGCTATCGGATGGAGCTTCTCAACTCCCGATGAGGGACCTGAGATGGACATCTTTAGCCCTGACTTTGTCTGCCGTCGGGAATCTCAGGCCGCCAAGAACTATGGAAAAGTTGCGGCCGGCGGCTCTGCCTCCTTTTTCTGGACCTCGGATGACAAGCAGACCAACCCCAACGGCTGGGCTGAGTCGCATCAGGGACCCATCATCACCTACATCGCTCCTTGCAATGGTGACTGCGCTTCTGTGGACAAGACACAGTTGAAGTGGACCAAGATTGCCGAGGAGGGCGTCGTGTCTGGTCCTGCAAACGCTGGGGGCACCTGGGCTACCGACAAGCTTCGTCAGAACGGCGGCGTTAACTCTGCCACTATCCCAGCGTCCATTGCCCCCGGCAAGTACGTCATCCGAAATGAACTCATTGCTCTTCATCGTGCCCATCTCAACGAGCCCGAGTTCTACATGCAGTGCGGCAACATTGAAGTCACTGGATCCGGAACAGATGACCTCTCTGCATCTGGCGTTGTTGCCTCTCAGCTTTACAGCACTTCTGATTCGCAAATCTTTGGCTTCTCTATCTATGACAACCAGGGTTCGACTTGGACTATCCCTGGTCCCCCTCTGTACACTGGTGCTCAGGCCGCCCAGGTCAAGAGGACAGTCAGGTTCCGGGCCGCGGTCCGATACCGGGCGTAGGTCTATCAAGGTGATCAAGCTTTAAACAAATATGGAATACCCGGAGTATAGGAGTTGGTTGGAATCATGATTCTTTCTTTATATAGCCAGACTATAAAATTGTCGCAAGCGACGCATATACTAGATGAATACTTTGTACAATATACACGGTTGAAGATTTACCACCCTCTCAAATGCGAGCCGCGCATAATCAATCCTCCTCCATGTGGCCCTGGACAAAGGTAGTAGCTAATGTTACCACCCTATGACTTAGGCCTTGGAACCCATGGAGGCCTGTGACATTTGGCTTGCAACCTTGAGCTCACGTTGCATCTGAGCAGCCAACTTGACGTCAAAGCCGTTCTCAAAGACCTTTCTGACTTCTTCCAGAGGGAGTCCCTTGACCTCGGGGTAGAAGAAGACGACAAAGAGCCAGCCGAAGAAGCAAATGCCCGCGTAAAAGCCAAAGGCACCACTTGGAGTCATGCCTTTCATCATGGAGAGGAAGGTGGACGCAATGATGATGTTGCAACCCCAGCAAGTGACGGTGTTCATCATGGTACCGAGAGCGCGAACTTCAAGAGGCAACAGTTCGGTTCCGACCCAGCCGATGGTTGCGACACCGCTAGCAAAGAAGGCAACGTAAAGGATGATGGTGACGAGAACTACAATGCCGGCCCAGTTGACTGAATCAGCCTGGAGAACAAGGTCCTTGGAGATAGGGATCCAGTGGAAGGCAACCGCAGCAACGACCATGCTAAGAGCCTGCAAGTGAAGTTAGTCTCAAGTCTGTTCTCATGCCTCTGTCTCGCGAATCTTACCATGCCAAGTACAGTCACAAGCAAGATTATGCGACGTCCAGCCTTATCGATGACGACCATGTTGACAAACGTGAACAGAAAGTTGGTGGCGCCGACAACGATGGCGACAGCAGTGGGCTTGTTGAAACCAACGAGAGAGAATAGGGTCGCGGAGTAGTACATGAGAGTGTTGAAACCACCAAGTTGGGAAACTAGATTTTGTTAGCGATAGATGCCTAATGTACGTCGCACAGGGAGGACTCACTGGCCATGACAGTGCATGCACAGATGAGGGCTCGGAGATTCGAGGGAACGCAATGCAGCTGCTTAAACTGCCACCAAAGAGACTTGTCGGACACAATCTGGGATTCAACCTCAACAGTCCACACAAGTCGATCAACCTTGGCCTTCATCTGCTCTTCGGTAGCATCGGGATAGACTTGGCGCAAGCACCTCTCGGCTTCATCTCTCTTGCCATGGGCAATAAGTTGACGGGGAGATTCAGGGCATCGAGGAAGAAGAGCGGCCAAAATGATGGGTGGGATGCCTCCAACGGCAACCATATATCTCCAGCCGTGGGGAACGTCGGTAAAGGCGGCACCAAGACCGTATGAGACAAGTTGACCGAGAGTAACGCTGAGGTTGTCAAAGGCAATCATGCGGCCCCGGTACTTGGCAGGAGCCAGTTCACCGATATAGAGAGGCTATAACGCCCAATATTAGTTACTGCCAACAAAACAAAGGACCAAAGGAAGCCTTACAATGATCATGGCAGCTGATCCGACACCTAGACCAACAATCAAGCGTCCAGCAGTCATTGCCGCAAGATTGAAAGCTGCCGCTTGGATCACTGACCCAATAAGAAACAGAGCACAGCCAATGTAGATTCCCAGCTTGCGGCCGTACTTGTCAGCGGGCAGACCGGCGATCAGAGCACCGATGAGGGCGCCGCCAGAAGTGATGGATGTGACCAGCTCCTGCTCGTGGGAGTCAAGCTCGTGGCCCAGGTCGCCCCCAAGAGTGACTAGCACAGCAGAAATGACGCCAGTGTCGTAGCCTGTTTTTATGTTAATGATGTTGCCAGCGCAAAGACTGCGTCGCTGAGTTAGGGATCTCACCGAAAAGGAAGCCACCCATGGCAACGGTGAAGGTGATCATCCACACGGATCTGGAGGGCTTGGTATCTTCGATAGAGTCATCGAAATCAACCATGGTGCCCTGGGACTCCTCGACGTGCTCAATCTTTTGCGATATCGACTTGCCCATCCCATGGCCCTCTGTCGAGGACTTGTGGTCGTGGGCATCATCAACCGTGTGGCAAGACATTTTCCGAGTGTTTCAGGGCCAGCAAGGTTATGAGAAAAAGGCAAAGATTGACAAGAATAATGAGCAATGTCGAGTTCTGGATTGCAGACAAGCTTGATGAGGAACGATATCTAGAAGCAAGGCGCAAGGCCATATATATAGTCGCATCTTGGCTTACGACTCATGCGCAAATCACCAAAGCTCTGACTGGGTAGTCCACCAAGAAACTCAACCTTTCCTCAGGTCGGAGCATGCCATCGCCAGTGCCGTCTGGGGTCCGGGGTGAGCTAACGGGGGTGGATCACCTCCATTTCGTCGATAGCTGGGGGTGGCGTCGGGCCACATGCGGGGTAAAACCTGGAGTTTATGCGCGAATTATTACCCTGCAGAGGCTATGGGGAAGTTTTTTCCATCATCTTTGTCGTGTGCTGGCTTAATATCACTTGGTAGTGCCAAGCAGTTCCGTGGTTGTGCGGTAAGCATGGCATAGGCCTGATATAACGTGGTTTCATTACCTGGACTCCAACTCGGCGGTCCGCTTATTGTCCAAACAACATCTGCACTCTCCAACCATCACCACTTGCTCGTGGCCTGTGCAGCTTGGTTACGTGCAGATGGCTGCCTCTATAGGCCAGGGATGGTCTAACCCCCTTCCATCACTTCTCCCCGTGGCCGAGCCTTTAGAGGAAGAAGAGACCGGGTTTGTCATTGCATCATCATCATCGAAAGCTGGATGAGCTAATCCGTACCCAGGTCCGAGACGGGGTTTATTGCAGAGTTCGGCTTTGGCCCACCCCTGGACAGCCGGAAGGAAGCCGAGTACTTTATGCACTTCATACATGAACTAGCACCATGGGTAATATTTCCTTTGGCAAGTTACTCCGCATCGTGGGGATAACCTCAGCTACAGTTTGACGTCTGCGATCCGGCTCGACACTTTGGCACAGAGGTTCCCAAACGCGCTCGACATTTCCCCTTTCTGGCCTATTCGATACTTGCCTTTTCGTCTCGCCAGATAAGCTTGAAGAGCGGAATTCTGGATGATAGCCATGAGACGTATCATAGCCATGCATTGCGTATCCTAATCCCCATTCTCGATGATCCAATCGGGGCCGTCAATGAGAATGTATTGGCGGGAATCGTTATATTGCGCTCATATGAGGAGATGACGGGTGAGTTGGCTTGACTCAACCTGGGTTATCCGGAAAAAATAACCACTTTCTAGATATGGATGGGAGCACTCACCTTACAGGTAGCTCAAGGCTACTCAACTCCGAGTTTCGCTTTGCAGCCCAAGGCGGACTTGGAGAAGCAGCCAGCTGGGTTGTCCTGCGTCAGGACATGTATGTGTCTCTGACGCGATCACGGCCGCTCCGCACCAACATGGATAGTTACCGGGACTCTCAGTCCTTTGTCGATACTTGCGACGAATCCTTGGCCAATCGAGTAGTCTTTATCTGCGGCCGGGTGTTGGCATACGCTTTCGGCCCAGAGTCGAGACTCGATCCCGTCTTGTGGGCTGAGCTAGGAGAAGACCTCAGGAGATGGTATGAGGCAACGCCGTGGAAAGTCTTGTCGTGGTCCCCCGATTCGCCAGCCCGAGAGGGTGGCGAGAAGTCTGTGTTCCCTACACTATGGATGGCACGCCACATACAGGGTACCTGATCCCCTCACGTTCATCCAGGAAGAAACGAGTGCTGATTGCCGTGTGAAGTTTTAGGATATCAGCATTACTACATTGCTCGGATGCTGCTCAACATATTCGATCCTCAACTGTGGACGCCAGGGTTTGATGCAATCCGTTTACGAGCAGTTTCAGATGTAAGCTTTTGAGAAAATATTTGATGGGCATACTTTACTGACTCAGACCAGGAGGCTGTACGGAAAGACTTGCGGACATTACTTGGCCTGACCATCAGTAACCCCAATCTGCCCACTGCCTATTTTACAGCACATCACACCTTGTACGCTTGTAAGCTGAAACCACTCCGCAGTTGCTTGTCTTCTGGCGTCTAACATTGGCCGAAACAGGTGGAGTCTACCTCAAAGACGAGCGTGAGCATCAAGAGGTCTTTAGATTTCTAGAAGACATGTCGAATACCATGGGGTGGCCAACACGAGAGGTGGCTACACAGCTACGCAAAGACTGGGGCCTCGACAAGGGGATCCCGGAAAATGCCTCCATTTCTCCGCATCAGTTGAGCGCCCAAAGGTTCTCGGGGGACCAGGCCTGGGATCCGGAACCTGGGGTATGGGGTCAAGGCAGCCCCATGGACGAGGAAGAAAATAGCGTGATCCATTTGGGATAGGCCAGTGCGAGTCAGTAAGCGAGGGGCGGGCTTGGTTACCAAGTGAGACTGGGAGGGAAATATTCAGCGAAGCCACGCAACCTGGCCTGGTTTAGCCTCGTGGGGGCAAGACAAGGTTTCTGCCAACTCCAAGTTCTTGACCTCGGGATCGGATCTGTCTCCACTCGTTCTGAACCCTGGTTAACCGCGTATTGACTGCTGGTTATCCTACGGTTGCGAGCATCACACCACGGAGGCATTGCGACTGGGAGCATTGAATATTTGATGTTGCTCAATAATCTTGAGCATGTGCACTTTGCCACTAGAGACACTGGAAATGGAATTGAGAATGACTAAGTGATCAAAACCACCAAACCGGATTATGTGACTATAGAGACAAGGAGAGTGACCATGGCATAGCACGTGGTACACTCTTCAGTTCATGATATACTACTCATACATAAGTCTCCTCACGGCATATAAATGACGCATCACTGAGGAATGAGATCACTCTTCCATCCTGGTTGGCCACCCCCATGAATCGAGGAGATGCTTCCTTCTATCCAAGTGATCAGTCTTGATAACCACTCCATGAACTCAGAGTTACTTACGCAAGATCGGTAGACCACCCAAACTCCGTGGTCGTCTTATCTAGAATATTGATGACAGCACCTTGCTGACTTCTTTGAGAACAGCGATCGCCTACCATGGAGATTGCCATGCAGGCGGTTCTGAATCCGGCGTTAGCTAACTTAACAAGTCAAGAGAAATCTAGACTTACATGTGCATCGGGTTGATTTTACTCATTGATTCCGCGATCCCACAAATAATCTCAAGATCGTTCCTTACTTGGGCCTGTTTGAGTCAGTTGCTGCACCATACATCTAAGACCAAACGTATCAGAGGTGTAAGTTTGCACATTACTCACATCAATCCAACGAGATGCCTCCCTCCGAGCTCGGCAGAGACGAGGTACGCGAGGGTCATGGACGATCAACAGTATCCTTGAGAGATGGTAATACTGGAGCCCCGCAGCAATGCAGTCATTCAACAGCCAGATCTCAGGGAAGGGTGCCCCATTGCATTTTCGTCGTGTCATGACTGGGGTGAACGAAGCTGGAGTACTGCTCATCCAGGAAGCAGTCGATTCAAGTAGTTCGTCGTACGTGGTGGTATCCTTCCCCTCACCAAAGCAGAACCTCACCACTTCCATCAGCTTAAGGAGCATCTTGTTTGTCCTGGAAAAATCATCGCTGGTATGAGTGAGATGCTCTAGACTAGATCGGTAAGTGTCTTGGTCGATGGGTGCTTGATTCATGACTGCCAGGAACAACTCTTGTCTTAGACATGCCCACATTACGGCGTCGTGAAACGTGACGGGGACTTGAGTCAAAAGAGGGGACACATGCAGCCTGGACATGTCTAGGTGTGGGGGGATCAAGTCTGATGAGACATCATCGTGCACTGAGGTGGCTGGAGGCACAGGTTAGAGACGCTCATTCTAGCCCACGACATGAAGATAACACTGGGGAGAGGAAGATGTAATTCCACATCAAGTTGAGTCAAGATGAGGAATATCTGACCTTGAAGGCTTTCGCAGAAATGATAGAGTAGAACAGCAACGTCGAGATGTGACATGTCCATGCCCGACTGGATCATCTGCTGTAAGAAATCATCGTGAGATGGAAGCTGTCGCCTGTAGACATCGAGTTCAAGGTTCAGAGCACCGCCTTGAACAGCGCAAAGATGTCTAGCGGCAACGACCAGAATCAGTTCGAGAAATGCGGGACATGTCGCAGCTATCGACGGAACACATGTTGAGAGGTATCTAGTTGGATCGTAAGAGTCGAATGCAGGCGCGATATATTTGATATAATGACGGAATAGCTTCGCCCTGGTGCGATCGTTGAGTGGCGCAGGTGGTAAGTCTGCATTGGTGAAAGTGCGATCATGTGAGAAGGAGTTGGAGCTTGATGGGCTGTGATTAGAGAAGGGGTGATATTGATGAGGCCCACCTAAGGCCGCAATGCTGCCGCCAGCATGTCCTGGCAGGGGTGCATGATGCACTCGCTGGCAAGAGAAGATGGACGGCTGTGAGAGGCCAGGGTCAAGTCGGGGAGAACTCCCTGATGACCCTTGAATGGGCGAGACATAATCGCGATCTTTCTGCTGCACAAGACCCGCAGAACCGGCACTTGAAGCAGTCTCGAGAGATGTTACTGGCTGTCGGTCAGGACCGGGTGGGGAGGTGCTGCGATCAAGATTTTGCTGTCGCAGTGGCTGTCGTGATTCTCCATCCGACTCGGCATCGTCGTCGTAATACCGAGCAACCTCCAGACGTTGATCGAGGAACTTGAGTCTCTTGCCAGCCGTCTTGCACCAGACCTGGGAGGAGGAAAACTCGGGTTGAGGCTCTCTAATGAATCAATTAGTACTCAGTCATCTTGTATCCTCATCGTGTTCCAGTTGAACCGGCTACTCACCCGGTCTTGGATTTGTGCCGGAAGCGAACCCTGAGATTTCGGTTGCAGTCAATGTTCTTTTTGACGCACTGCGCGCAGGGTTTTTCCCCGTCACCTACAAGATAAGCCAGTCAGGGTACCCGTGACGAACACATTGAACTCTGCAGCTGGTCGGTACTTACACTTAAGATGTCTATCAAGATGAGATTCCGTCAGACAATGTCGTCACCTGTGAGATCAGAGGGAATGGGACAACTTGCCTCGCACGGCAATTCTAGGAAGGCGATCAGTCCCGGATGATCAAGATAGGCAACTTGAGACTTACCTCACATCCGGGCCTCCGAGGACCGGTGGGTGGCATGGCAGCGAGAAGACGGGACGAAGAGAGAAGGGAGGCAAGGGTCGAGAAGCGGGTCAGGGCTTCGCTGTTTATATCCCTTTTCGACCTGCAGGGAAAATGTCCAAGCTCGTGGCGGAGACGGGGGCGGGGTAAATGCGGGGGGCGGAGAGAAGGCCTTCGACTCATGACACGGAGTGTCCCTCTCTAGCGTGGGATGCCCAACATGGTAATATCTTGATCAAGATTGGGTCTTTGGTGGTTGATGTCCACATTGTGGTCGAGGTGTATAAGAAAGGACGCTTTCCATGGCCTTGGTGGTTGCAGTTTACTACTCTGATCAGCACTCCTTTTCTAGAACAATTCTACTGCTCCTTGAGCGAAAGTGGCGACGGCTTTTTCCAAGTTGCCCTATTTCTACTCTAACCTCTTTTGTATCATCTTCTTGGCCGATTTTCTTTCATCTTGGCCGGAGAAATGTCAGTCTCGGTTGCCTCTCTGGGCACCACGCCCTATGCTGCGGCATTGGGGGTTGTCGCAGTCATCTACTTCCTGATCTACCCCTTTGTTCTTTACCTCAAAGACTCCAAAGGTAAAATATTTTCGTTCTTTCTCCGTTGCCTCAATGCTTACCATGGCCAGGTCTTCGACGATTCCCAAACATGTCCACCTTCTCGGGCATGTCCAACGTACCCTTCATGATCCTCGCTCATGGAGGCGCCCGATCTTCCGCGATGGCCAAGATGCACAAACAGGAGCCAATCCTTCGAACTGGCCCAAACACTTTGTCCTTTGGTAGTGTCAAGGCTATCAAGGGTATCTACGGCCACGGCACCCCATGCACCAAGGACGAATCGTACGTGCTCACGGCCGGAACTCATTTCCACTTGGCCGATGTCGTCGATAAGCCCGACCACGCACGAAAGCGAAAGGTTCTGTCCTCCGCTTACGCTCTCAAGAACCTCGAGGAGTGGGAATACAAGGTTGCCGACAAGGTGCAGAGAATGATGAACCACTTTGAAAAGTGCTGCACGGCTCCCTTGTCCAAGGGCGTCAAGTATCCCAATCCAGAGGACATCAACGTCGATTTCCGTGCTTGGTCCAACTTCTTCTCCCTCGATGCTATTGCCGACATTGGTCTCTCCGAGAAACTTGGCCTTCTTGACCGGGGTCACGATCGAGTCGAAGCCCAGGAGAAGAACGGTGACATTTTCGAAGCCAACCTTCGAGAATGCCTCTATCCCACTGCTCGCAAGCAATCTCTCCTCCTTTGGAGCTACGATAACTACAAGCTACTCGACAAGATTTCCAACATCATTCCTTACTACAGACGCATGTCCGAATCGAGCCGAGGCTGGGATGCCATTGTCCTCCGCCGTGCGAACCTCCGACTGCAACGGTACAATGCTGGTGAGAAGCTTGATGACTTCTTCCAAGCCCTCATGGAGGATAAGAGCGGTAATCCTCACAACCTCGAATGGGGCGAGGTTGTTGCTGAAATCAACATCATGATGAACGCCGGAAGTGTCACTACTGCCATCGCCCTTGCCAACGTCCTCTATCAGCTGCTTCTCAACCCCGACAAGATGGAGACCCTGCGAAATGAAATCGACTCAGTTTTGGAGCCTGATGAGATGGTTGCTCCTTACGATAAGGTAAAGCATCTTCCTTACCTTCGAGCCTGTTTGGACGAGTCCCTTCGACTCTGGCCTCCTACTCCTCAAAGTCTCGCTCGCAAGACTCCTCCTGAAGGCACAACCATTATGGGTCAGTATATCCCAGGCAACACCACTGTTGGAATCTCAGCTCTCGTGGCGCACCGTGACGAGACTGCCTACCCAGAGGCCGAAAAGTACCTCCCGGAGAGATTCCTTGGCGAGAAGGGCAAGGAGCTCCAGCCCTCCTTCATCACTTTCTCGGCCGGTGCTAGAGGCTGCATTGGCCGCAACATCTCTTACCTTGAGCAGGCTGTTTGTCTTGCCTCTATTGTACACAGGTACGATTTCGCTCTGCCCGCAGGCTTTGAGCTCAAGCGGGAAGAGACTATGAATCACATCTTGGGAGAGATGCCTGTCAAGGTGTGGCGAAGAGATTTTGGCGAGGAGGAATGAGGGATGAAAAGTATAGAGCATAGCGAACTTGATATTGAATTTGTAATTGGGAACACAATAATAGGCTTAGCTTGTACCGCCTCATTATGAATAGATTGAACCAACCTCGAACCAGTCAACTCCTTGTTAGACAAGATCCGATTCCTTGACCAAGATATCCCTGGTGACTTCATGTATATCACGGAGACCTGCAAGATGCATGTTCACGGTCAAATCCCCACACATGGCTCGAAGCACATGTCTGACACCCTCTTCTCCTCCTAGTGCTAATCCATATGCATATGGTCGACCGACAAGGACGCACTTGGCGCCCAGAGCAATTGCCTTGATGATATCAGCACCGCATCTGATACCACTGTCAAAGATGACATCAATCTTGTCTCCAACAGCATCAACAATCTTGGGCAGCATTCCAAGGCTGCTGGCCCCACCGTCCTGTTGTCTTCCACCATGGTTGCTCACAACAATTCCTTGGACACCCACTTCAACACACTTCTTGGCATCGTGCACACTCTGAATGCCCTTAAGAACAATAGGTCCATCCCAGTGCTTTTTGAGGAACTCGACGTCTTCCCAAGAGTGGGAGTGTCCGGGAAACACAATCTTGGCCCATTCTCGAGCCGCCGGCCCAAGACTCGCTCCGGTTGTTCTGCCTTGAGCTGATTGGTACACGCCACTAGGAGCACTGGAGATGTCGTATCCATGCTCTTCCTTGAACATCTTTTGGAAGACGGGGTCTGTCAACCCAATTTCCACACCGATATGATCTGGGTGGATGAATGGGTTGTAGCCATTGTCTAGATCACTGGGACGCCATCCAAGCACATAAGTATCGAGTGTGACAAAGAGGGCTGTGTAACCGGCTGCCTTGGCTCGCTTCAAGATGGAGATGGTGATGTCGTCATGATCACGGCTTGGCCAGTAAAGTTGGTACCACCGAGGAGCACCTGGGCCGTTTGCAGCTGCCACATCCTCGATGCTTGTGCTTGATGCTGTGCTCAGAATGTATGGAATGCCAAGTGAAGCAGTAGCTCGGGCAGTGGCAGCCTCTCCTTCAGGATTGAAGATCTTTTGCACACCAATCGGCGCAATAGCAACTGGGAAGGGCAGGGTATGGCCAAGAACAGTTGTTGTCGTGTCTGAAAACCTCTCGTTGCCAGCATCATCCTTTCGGCTGGGCACTAGGCGTCTAGGCACAATGGACCAACGAGTGAAAGAGGTAAGGTTGTTTCGATAAGTTGACCCAGCTCCGCAGTTGCCGTGGATATAACCCCAGGAGGTTGCCGAGAGTACATTCTTGGCCATGGGCTCCCATTCTGATGACTGAAAGGTGAAAGAAGGGCGAGCGAAGTGAAGTCCAGCATCGAAGATGGACTTTTCGTACTCGAGGACATCAGAGCTCGTTACAGGGGCCATGATAAATGATTGAGATGTCGGTAGAGAAGCTTGGTTGATAATACGAGTCTTGGCATAGGTTGCAGTCGAAACTCTTATATCTTCATGAATTATACCTATAACCTCGGTTATCTTTCATGGCGCGACAATTACATCATGTCCTTGTGAGTATTTTGCCCTGTTTCATCATCAATTCGGTTTTTAGATGAGGAATTTTCCGACGAAAAGGCAAAACAAGACTTGAGAAAGTATAATGACGTCGAAGATAACAGAATATAATGGGGCTCAACGGCAACTTCGGAAGGGTCGGCAAGACTGTGGATCTTGGAGATCAAGATACGAATTTTGCATTAAATTGTGAATATTCATGGCATCTGTTGTAATTACTTAAAGAGAAAGTACATGTCTGGGAGATAGCTCTGTATGGCTCATGGCTTACTTGACCTACCTATCAGTGAGGTGTTTTACGTTCAGCCAGCCCCGACAACTTCCGGGCTTACAATCCGGCTTTCGGCTTACTAGTATTGTCTTTAGTTACCAAATGTATTGGATTGGCAGGCTAAGACGAGATTGACGAGGGAAATGATCCTACTCGACCTCATTAGGTGGGTTGACTTGTAGTGTTTTGGTCGCTCGTGGGTCTAATTAGGTGAGTGAAACAATCCGTTCCAGAGACAAATACACTGACAATCAGACAGCATTGCGAGAAATGTCTCGGCTATGTGACCTGCTGGATCCTAGGGCTTTGTAACAATGATGCTGATGCTCTCGCATACACCAGCGGTATCCTACGATCAGTCGAGAGCCTAGGTTTCGCAGTCGCTGATGACGAACCTTGCTGTCTCTTTGCTGCCAGTGTTCCCTTCACTTGTCACGTGGCTTGGAAGAGTGCTGCTCTTGAGGGTAAACACGATGAGATTCAAGACTCGGAACGGTCCGATAGTTCATGAAGCCCAGTAGATGAAGTTTCTGGCAAGTCGCCTGCTACTATCACGGCTAGCGCATGATGTATCGTTTACAGCTCCCAAGGTCACGTTTTCAAGGGACTGAAGCACCTAGTCAGGTCATTTCTCTCTTCAATAAGACGAGGATAGCTGTAGTTCCCTATATAATCCACTGTCTCTTACTAGAAGCATCATATGGACCGCAGTTAGAGAAATTCGTGTCACCAAGAGGCGTTGGGTGCATCATGGCTACAATTCGCCTCTTGGAGGATATATTGGCATCGCAACCCTCAGTTAATGATTGATAAGGGGAGTCGCAGTCTAGCCTGGCCGGCAATCGTGCTGTCGCCCGTAGAGTTTACATTTCTAAGCCCGATTGCTTCTAGCATCAAGGGAAATACAGAAGCCACAAGCGATGGCTTCTTCGTCCTCTACGCAGCTGAAGCCATTGCTGGGTTCAGGCTAGTGAGCAACAGACCTCGTTACACTGAAGAGATCATTGCTGGCTCCTTGGCGTTGGGAGGGATTATCGTAGCACTTTTTCCATTTATGACGTCCGCAAAACTAGAGAACCGTCAGCGAGACCTAGGGAACCATGTCTTTGACGCAGCGCCTGGAGTTGCAGATATACCCGATGAGCAGGACCTAAAAGTTTGGTACACCCTCTAAACTAGTCAGAGAGGGTTATGTCCCAGAAGCCCATTCCGGGATCTTTATGAATCCTTCTTTTTGGTGTTGTCGGGATCTACGAGGGTTCTGTCGGCCCGGGATGGTCGGCGATTACGTATCATTACATAAACCATCCGGTTCACAAACTCTTGTCGGTTGTCGGCGATGCGGAAGACGGACCGTGTGCATTATCATCAGACTAGGGGGCTAAAAAGTTTAATGTTAGCTTGCTGTACCTTCTCCTGACACATTACTGAAAGACGCCTTCTGTTCAAGACGCCGACGCTTAAGACATTGCTCACTGAGCCTCGAGCTTCCACCACTGCCAAAGAACGTTGATGATACGAAGATAAGCACCGCCAGAGTAAGTGTGAAATACCCAGTCGACACTACTTATCGATAGCTATTGTATATGCCCTCCACTTTATGCCGCCAAACTAATCACCTCGTTCTGTAGATCAAGCCTATTGGCACAGGTCGTGATCTAGGATGCACCCCATTTCGTCTTTTTATCCCAAGGCCAGGGATCAGCCTGTGTCTGAAAAGACCCCCAGACTCTTCTTCAAACTAGCTGGCACCAATTTCGTCTGCTTCCAGCTCCTTTTCTTTGGCCTATTCTGCTATATCCTTGGATCCCTCTTTCAGCAAACAGATCACACTCAAAATATTCGAATCGTCTTTGTTGACTACGACCGAGATGCCATCGGTCGTGCTGTGCGGCTTGCGTATACCAGCATCCGGGGGAAAGCATTCCCGACTTTGGTCGAAAGACCTGCATCAGAATTTCCAACAACAAATGACCTGGTGGGCGCTGTTTGCAGGACTGAATACTGGGGCGCTCTCTACGTGATTAAAGGCGCGTCGTTGAGACTGCACGAAGCATTGGCGGGTGACAAATCATACAACAATACGGATGCTATGGGATACATCTGGAATGAGGCTTGTTATCCATCTATCATCGGTGCTGCTGTGTCGGTCAACTTGCAGCTACTATCCGACACTGCAAGAGTGGCCTATACCACAGCAAACGGGACCGCCAACATATCATCTATAACCAGCCCAGCTGCCCTTTCGGCCTTTGCAAATCCATGGAAACTCCGGTCCATCAACATCCAACCGACACCACAAGGCTCAAGAGCGATTTACAACACCGTCGTCATCATCATCGTTCTGATGCAACAATTCTTTTACTTGGGCACTCTTAACGGCCGCTATGCCCAGCTCAAAGTATATGCCCTCGTCAATCCATACCGCATCATAATCATTCGGAACATAATCAATTTATCATATACTTTCATTGGCTCACTCCTGACCATGGGCGCGATCTGGGCTTTCAGGGCAAGCTGGGATGTCAACGGAAACCAGTTTGTCCTGTCTTGGATCACCCTGTGGCTCTTTGCCCACATCAACTTCCTCATCTTTGACATCTTCACGATATGGTTGCAACCATCTTTTGTCCCGATGGCTCTGATATCGTGGTTGGTCTTCAACATCACGTCGGTATTGTTGCCCATTCAACTAAGCCCGGGGTTCTATCACATTGGCTACATGTTCCCAGCTCACAACTATTATCAAGTGCTGATAGATATCTGGTCACGTGGTTGTAACCCCAAGCTATACTATTCGTTGCCAGTATTGTTTGCCTGGGAACTGGTGGCCTTGGTTTTGACCTCTGTTGGCGTTTTTCGAAGGTGTCGCCTTGCAATGGCTGCTCATACGGGTTAAGTGAGCGAGGACAATGCATATTGAGCTGCCTTGTTACCGACAAATCACTCATAAAAACAAATCTCTCTATTCTAACAAGATTGCTAATGAACGGATGAAAGTGACCCGACAAGCTCATATCGGACAAATTTGATAAATAGTCCGATGGTTTCAAGCTTAGGGGGCCAACCAGCGCGGCCCAGTGAGAAGGCGGAGAAATTTGTAAAGTAGCCGCAGCCAGTTATTATTAAGGGGTCGGCGACTTTATCGGCAAGTTGTCTAGTCAGAGAATATCATCCAACCCGTGATTACCAATGGTCGTGGATCAGACCAGATTTGCCAGAGGTGTTCAACACAGAAAGCCAATCCAAACTATTCGAGGCAAATTGGTTGATGAGCCTGGACCGATGCTTACATCGAGCCTTTTTCATGTAGCTAAACATCAGCAAATCCTATGAGCGACAGCATGGAATCCCTGGGTCCGGGGACGTAATGAACATCGTCACGAAGAAGTTGCTGCCTCACAAGGCTTTTTTGCTTCAGGCAAAGACTTGGCGCAGATAGACCACAGTGGCTCAGAGTTGTCTTTTCTCAAGACAATACCTACTTGGACGAAGCTGGATACAATTACTGCTGTACTCCCGTTGTATATATGTATGAACCGGTCTCAGGTGCTATATCATTTGAGTCACTAAATCCTCAAACCATTAGCGCTATCAAATTTGCTTTGTTTACCATTCCGGTGAGTATTATTCCGTGACAAAGGCTTAAAAATCACAACACCACTTAGACCCCCATTGTTAAGTTATCAGCTAAGTAGCGGACGGAGACGTTACGTAAAGCTTGCTACTTGGCTTAAAAGCACCGACTTTTAAATTCCTCCTCGGACAATATCTATCAACTGATGCTGTCGGATAATTTATTCGGGTTGGAGAATCATCCGAGATGGAGCGAGTTCCGATAGACATGATGACACATTATTATCCGTGTGGTCGCCGACTCGTATCCATCATGGTCGTAAAGGGGTCATATAATAGTAGAGAAGCGATAATCATGAATATTTCGACGACCAATATCCGAGCTACAAACATCACAACGTTTTTCTTGAATACAATGCCCTCAAGCGCTCTCACAGGCCAAGAGTATACCATCTACAGATCTAAAGACGGAGCAATCATTGGTACTAACACCCGCATACCGCCTTTGGGACCCCGAGATGTCCTCATTCGAATCACCCACTCCGGCGTTTGCAACGCTGATGCCATGTACGCCAGTATGGGTGCGCCAATCGCCCTAGGCCATGAGGGGGTAGGGCTCGTGGAGGCGGTGGGATCTGAAGTAACACAGCTTTCCCCTGGAGACCGGGCAGGTGGAGGTTATCATCGAGGCTCATGTGGCACTTGTCGATATTGCCTGTCCGGACAGGATATCTACTGTGATCAACGGGTCATCTTTGACTCTAGAGAGCCAGATAATGGCACATTTGCGCAATATTACATCGGAAAGGAAACCTATGTTCACAAGATCCCAGAGCTTATCAGCAGTGCGCATGCCGCTCCGCTTCAGTGTGCTGGTGCGGCCACCTATGTCGCCCTGAAGAGCACCATCCGTCCAACGTCACGTGTGGGAGTGATCGGAATTGGAGGACTGGGACACCTTGCGATTCAGTTTGCTGCCCAACTAGGAGGTGAAGTCGTTGCCCTGAGTACTACTAGGGAGAAACAGGAGGAGGCATTGGGATTGGGTGCGCGAGAGTTTGTGCTCCTGGAACAGTTGCCCTTGAAGCGGCCATTGGACGTTTTGGTCGTAACAAGCTCCCGATATCCTGACTGGGACAAGTCAGTTTCTCTACCCGATGCTAGAGCCCCACAATTAACCACAAGTTCAGGATCTTGGGCCAACACCTCTTGGCTCGATGCGGTGTTGTGGTGCCGCTAACGGCGTCTCCCGCCCCCCTTTCTCTACCGTGAGTCAAGGTTTTCTTCAGTTATTAACCAACCAACCACAAGCTGACTTTTCCTAGCGCTGGTCCGATGTTATCCAACGGCTGGCGTGTTCACTTCAGCCTCGTGGCATCGAGGGCGGATCACGACGAGATGCTTCGATTCGCGGCAATTCATGGAATTAGGCCTCTTGTTCAGACGTACAAGTTCGACGGAGCATCTAGCATCGAAAAGGCTTTCAAAGATATCAAAGAAAATAAAGTGAGGTATCGAGTGGTACTGGAGTTCTGAGATGTATGCCATAAGTCGTGGTTGAATTGATTGTAGGAATCACGAAGTATCAAAATGGGCAACTCCCCTCTCATTTCTCCAGCACCTTAGCGTAGTAAATGTGCATTCGATTATATCTTGATATATGTCGCAGAAACTCCATCTATAGTAGGAAACAGTCTGTCTGCTTCGGCGTTCTTATATGATTACTCCGACACGTCTTAGTTGATGACGTGCCGTCAGCCAGAGACCCAGTTTCACCGATGGCGCAAGTGCCGGTAGGATAGCGCAACGTATTTGAAATCCCAGTAATTCATCATACGATGGAAACTTCAGAACAGGTGTTACTCTTGAGCCTGTATAGATTCCATGAGGGCGGTTCATGGCAAGGGGCCAGATTTCGTCAAGAGGGCTGCTCTGGGTGAAGAGTAGCGCCCCCACGTCATCCCACAGGACACTTCCAAGCACTCTCACTTTCCCCTCGTAGTTAGGACGCCTTCGATCTTCGGGTTTTGTTTCAGGATCAAAACCCGGGTCCACTGCTAGGACGAACTTTTCACCGCCGTTGATAGGGTCGAGGTACGATTTCACGACATCTTCGTCAATGACTAGAAACGCCTTCTCGTGGACACCACGAACGTCCTTTGAGTCAATGTGTTTGCGGAAGTGCCTAGGGTCAGGTGTAAGATTACCAGAAATTAGGCTCTTGGTGAGGAACAACTTACTTCTTGGCAGCCTCGATATCCCCGTTAGGAATTTCAAGCTCTTGACCATCCAGCCAGTGAATTCTGCAAGCAGCGCGGACATCGTCAATGCCCTTCACACCTCTGCCCCAGTCGGAGATGTCTGACTCAAACTTGGCCTTGAAATCGTTCCATGCCTCAGAAGTGTGGCTATGGCACAGCCGATACGCGACGAAACCACATCCCCAATTGCCATGCCCCAAGTATGTCTTTGCCAAATCCAACCAAGGATCGAGATCTAGTTCTTCGGGTACTCCACGGAGTTCTCTCCGGCATTGAGCCTGTGCGTCGAGCTGGCTATGGCACCGGATCAGGAGATACGCGGGGTCATTACCCTCCAGGACTGAAGTGATTTCTAATCTTTCATAGGCCTCGTATTCTTCTTTCCGTGTAAGATAAGCTGAACGCCCAGCGTAGTCGGCTTTCCGTTTCAAAAGGTGGACGGAACAGGAAATGGGCTTTTCACGGAAGCCTCCCAGGGGTGTCGAGCCCAGTGGTTTCTGAAGCGGTATGCTGCTACCTTTGTATCCTTCCATCGGTAGGAATATCGTGTAATCAGCATGGGCGCCGCTATCGACGAGGTCGTAAAGCTTGTTGGCCAGATACAGCTGTATCTCGTCAGCTTCACTTCCATGTGTTGGGTTGTGGGAGGCGAGCTGGTCTATCACAGGCTGCCGAAGACGTTCGATGTGCTTAGTGACCCATCCATGGGCCATCTCGCACATGGAGTCAAAGTGAGATTTGGTATGCTGATGCCAGAGGGCGGTCAGCGAAATTTCCTCGAAATCACCTCCGTTGGCCGCCAATCTTCGACAGGCGTTGATGGCTTCCTCGCAGTCGTGCAGGTCGTCCCAAATCCGATTGTAGACAGTCCGCATAGCTTTCTTCATCCAGCCTTCGTTCAGGTATTGGAAGACGTCGATGACGGCCACGATGTAACGACAAGCCATTGGAAAATTCCACTCATTGTCAAGATCCAGTTCCTTCCAGCGTCTCTCCGACAAGGGCGCGATACCCTCCCATAGTCTCTTCTTCATGGTGTAGAGTTCAGTAGCGATAGGCGGAAGTTGTTCGTCGTCCTTGGT
This sequence comes from Fusarium sp. LHS14.1, assembly GCA_025433615.1. Lineage (NCBI taxonomy): Eukaryota > Fungi > Ascomycota > Sordariomycetes > Hypocreales > Nectriaceae > Fusarium > Fusarium sp. LHS14.1. The sequence goes on from CM046481.1 coordinate 111,596, forward strand.
GAGGTTGAGCCGGCTAGCCATGGACTTGACCGCAGCCTGCCCGAGATTATGATACTCAGTAGGTGCCCACTGAGAATATGGTTTCATCATATTGGTGAATTCCTCCTTTGTGATCAGTGGCAGAACCGTTTTGCGGCCCTGGGGGAGATGGCCCCCTCTGGCGAAGGATAAAAAAGTGGCAATTATTTGAGGTTCCATCGGGATGTCTGAACTCCAAAGGACAATGTCTTTGAGGGGGTTTCGATTATAAAAGACTTTTTTGAGAATAGGGAGGGTAACATTCCCTCGTTTGACGGCTTCTTCTCTCCTAGAATGCCCAGGCGGAGATGGGTCAATCTCGGTAAGGGCCATATCCAGGCGTAGCCAGAATTCAGATCGCGAATGGTCGGGTTCGTCAGACATAGTGGGCGATTTTATTGGCGTGTGGTTGAAAAAAAAGTTTTGCGTGCGTATAGTATAATAGGTCAATATACCTATAGGTCAGCCTCCGTAATCGACAGGTCTTGGGGCTGCCGTGAGTAGAGTTGTAAGTATGCTCGTAACATTCAGGAGAATGAAAAAGAATTCCCTTTTGTCTATGCCTCGGGTTTTAATCGGTTCTTAATCCAGGCCCCTGACTGACCCTCCCTTCACGTGGCGAATGAAAGAGGAAATGCCCGAGCGTGTGTGGACAACCAACAACCAACAACCTCGTATGACATGGTGTTTCCATTCACGCTTAAATGTGAGGCCCCACCTTTTCAGCATGAATATTCATGAGTCCAGTTAAAGCCTATGCATTGCAATTATCAGTGCTGGAACTTCTTCATAGGTAGTTGCAGGTTTCCCAAATCGAAATGCAGAGCGTTTCCGGGTCATCCGTAATAGTTCTATGACACCCGTTGCCTCCTCAAATTTTCACAGTAACGGTGTTGGTGAAGGGATCAGTGGCTCGGCAGTTGGTTGCAATCTCGGCTCAGGGGTGTCCATGGGGCATAACCAGCCAAGAGTTGCCACAACCTTATTGCTTCCGTTAACCGATGGCTTGGCAAAAAAAGTGCACACTATTTCAGTGTATCAATAATAACATGACCTATGTACGGCATTGCCTCCGATTTGCAGAGCGTTTGTGATCGCTGAGTGTCGATATGAAAGCACTATCCCCTCACATCACTGTCAACACGGGCTCGGTTACAATGCCCAAATGGACATTTGAGAGAGTAGTTGAGTAGAGTAGTGTATGATGCAACAGTAGCCACGTCTTCAGTGGGATGCATAAGAGTTTCACCCCATTGTGACCCATGTAGGCTCCATGCAACGCTTAACGATGGCTTTTGCAACTCAAGGCCTGACCCTTTTATCTGGGAGTGAAAAATGTGCGGCTTAGCAATATTGCTGCACTCATGAAGTCACGTTTAGTATGAAATACTCAAAGCTTGATTTGATGTGTTTCAAACTCATTCGCCTAGGGTTGATGGGTTTGACTTTAGGGTAGGTGAATGCTAGGGGGTTCTGTCCAACCGCGATTCTCTTCCTTTTCCACGCTTCAAGTCACCTGAAACTACCTCTTGGTTACATGAATGTCTATGCTTTCCTTTGTATTAACTACTGTTGCTCGATCTGACCTTGTTTAAGGCTGGCTTGTCTCACTGTTGGTATTAGAACGCGAAGTGAATCTGCCCCTTGTTCTGGCAGCAAATACAACACACATCCCTTCACAAAACTTCTTTACCAAAGTAACCTAGCATCAACATGAAATTTTTATTTTCTACTGACAAAGCTGGATCTGTCCTTTTACTGCCCCCTTAATATCATAAGGCTGGGCCACATACTTCCTGCCCCTTGTCTCCGGGCTCGGGATCTTTCTAATGCGTTGCTGACCCAGTACCTTACCACAACCCCAATCGGCCTATTCTGTATTAGAAATGAATTGCTGGACTCCAAGTGTTTCCGGAAACATACCATTGGACCGCCCTGAGTCGCCGACTGAGGACAAGTGTCGACCCATTTGACTTGTCCGATCTTGTTGCCATTCTTATTCCCCTCGGTGGATTCTTGAGAAGATACGGTGACTATCCTGGCGTTTCTTCCCTTGAAGTCTTTTCTGCCGGGATATTGGCGGTGGTACAGCTGAAGAGCCGTAACCTGACCGCACATGGCTTGATTTCCACCTAGCCAGCCCACATTTTGTGATGTAACCCTGGCAAGTTGACAGAGTTTCAATGCCGAATAGACCGGCGTATGCTCCAGGTCAAACGAATAGGATCCGTATCCTTTTTGCGATGAAGCCAGAATGACTTCATCGTCAAATGCCAAGGCCGTCATGGCGGAAGGTCTCGCGTCCTGACTGGCGCCGTAAGCTTTGATGGCATCAACCATTTCGCCATAGGCATCAATGGCCAGCTGCAGCAGTTGACCGTCGGAGAGAGTTCTGGGGATCGACTTGATGTGACTGGTGGTCACCCAATGGTGAGAGAGTGAGGATACACTCGGGGACTGGTTGGGCCATTTGTTCGCCACCAACGGCCAGTCCACCTTGACCTGTAGGTTGCCCGAAACCCGTGGCTCCGATTCTGGGAGCGTATAGGCCTTCTTTGACCCTTTGCCGGCCCCTAGCACATCGTCGATCAACGCGCAGAGCAAGATGGAGACCAGCAAGGCCAAGGCTCGCGAGGTTGCGATGATCATGGTGAAGAGGCGGGGAGGCCTTGAGCTAGAGGTCTGTAGGGGTATTAGCAAGACCGGAACATGATGGAATTACTGCGATTGTGAGGAATTTGAGTATCGTACCGGAATCACGGGTTTCCATCCAGAGCGCGACCACGACGAAAGAAACTTAATCTTTGAGGTGTCAGATTGTCAGATGGATCTCCGGTCGCATCTCAGCTGTCTCGGCTATTGACTGGGTTTTGTTTGCGGATTAGTCCGAACAAGGCCCCTGAAGGAGTGCCACTTGGCAATCTAGCGTGGGTCAAGGCGCCAGTTAGAAGCCGCCATTGAAGCCTCTATCAAAAGCCACAGGACTGATTCGTTCTAGCACAAGCGCACTTTGACGCGCCAGAGGCCTCGCGTTAAAAAGTCCAGGCCTCTGAGCCAGAGCAAACACCCCCTGAGCTAGTCTTACTCAGGTCATTCCCCACCGCAGAGCAGGCTCATGGACCAACAGCAGATTGGCGATAATCAAAGGTTAAAAATACACAATCGCGACTTGGCGCGGAGTGCCACGGCTGTCACGGCATCCCCAGCCCCTGGAACGCGGCCGATCCCCCGTTTCTAAGGCTCTGGGCGCCCAAGTCGACATCTTTTGTTTGGCATTATTTGAGCTTGCCGTGTACTGTATTGGCGCTAATCCAATAGAGGGGATTTACCAAGGCTAGAAAAATGTCCAGCAAAGGCCAGCACATTGCTTCGTGGGAAATAGGGGTCTCGATCAGCTTACCGTGGCTTTACTCAATCCTTTTAATTAGTTGATCCTTCTCTGTGGCGCACCAACATTGACAATATCCATCCTTCTAGAGCCTGCTTACCTCCTGGCTCATCTATGGACGGACATTTGCTGGACAGGGGTGGGTGCCTCAGGCCGCCACCGATAGCTTAGCTCCGGCCACTGGCTCCACGCCTTGGCTGGTCCCAATGCATTCATCACACTCACTTCGCCCATTTTTCTCGTTGCCTACGTCTCTCGTTTGGCCTTTCAAGATGAGTCGCCTAGTATGGCATTGCCTGGCCATCACCGCGCTCATCCAACAGGCAACTCCTTTCCCGTCGTTTCCGAGCCTGGGGTCAATGCTGATCCCCAGAGATGGAAATCAGTTTGATGACGTTGACTCGTGGGACGCCAGTGATCTTTCATACATCACGAAACTTGCGGCCATCGGAGATTCGTATTCGGCTGGAATTGGCGCTGGAAACAGACTTGGAGACGCAGGCCAAGGATCCGATTCACAGAGCGGTAAGTTTTATGCCTTGTTACCAGAGAAACAAGCATCTGACATGATCTTAGACTGGAGCTGTGGTCGACATGACAATGCCTATCCTAGTCTAGTCAATCAGGACGGCAGGCTTGGCGACAAGTCTAAGAGAAGATTTCAGTTCCAATCATGTTCTGGTGCCACCCTAGAAGATCTCAGGAAGCGGCAGATCCCTCACATTGACAAGGGTCAACAGGTTATCTTGGTCTCTGCAGGTAAGCTTGACAGCTGACCGGTAAACAACCCAAATCTGACACAATCCTAGGTGCCAATGATGCCGAATTTGTCAACATTTTGAATCATTGCATCTATCAGTGGGCTTCTTTCGACTCATCGGAAAAGGCATTTGATATACTGGGAAATTCCATTCCTGGGCTCCTCAAAGACTACCCACACCTGGCCGAGTTCCAGATTGAGGAGTTGACGCGAAGTTGTGACGAACAACTAGAGATTTCCCGGGAGCTCGTCGAGAGTGATGAATTTGGCCAGAAGATCGATGATGTGTTGAAGGAGGCCAAACGCAAGCTGGCACGCGAGTAGGTACTCTTTTCTGACTTGATTTTGTTGCAGTTGCTGACAGAACTGCCAGCGGTACTATCTACTATACTGGGTAACAAAAGGGCTATTCCTTGTTCCACAACTTGCGACTAAACGTTGATAGGTACGCCAAGCTTTTCTCGACAACCATGACCGAGTCGTGCAACAAGGTTTCCTGGTCGACATGGACTGAGGTTAGTTACGGCCTTGAAGAAACCGGCGGCCTGAATGCCATAACTAATATCCGTAGGAATCTCACGACTATGCAAGAAATACGGAGCATCTTACAATTGACCTGCGGACAAAGATTAACGATCTTGTGGATTTGATCAACCAGAAGCTGGTAAGTCTTGCCTGACTGCACCCCCAGAACTGTCTCTAACAAATTTCCCCCACAGGCATCAGCCGTAGAAAAAGCCGGATCAAGCGTCCAGTTCGTTGATTATGACTCGGTAGTGGGAGATCTTGGGGGGCGATACTGTGAAGACGGGGTTGATGAGAGGACATCAAAGAAAAGCACGAGGTATTATTTGCACGATTGGACGACCTATGTCGAGAATGCTGACTTTGTCATAGGTTCGGTCTCATGTTTTACGAGCTCAACACCGCGGATCAAGCGGACAAGACGCCCTTTGACCGATCCGAGGACCGCCCCGGAAACAAGACCTTTTCTGGCTCCCAGAATGTCTTTGCCCATATTGCCCTTGCCATGGGCCCGGATGCCAAATTTACTTTCGACCAGAACGCGAACGGCACTGCTTTGAGCGACTTCAACATGCCGATGGGAAATGATGACTCAACATCATCCGATGGGGGATGGCGAATTCCCAACGTTCTGCCTGATGGGTAAGATTTCTTCTTATTTCTCATTATGTGACAACGGCTAAAATGCAATTGCCAGATATGCTCGAACTTTCCATCCTCAGATTCTCCTCCACCAGGTCATTGCTAACCGCATCATCTTCGACATGATGAGCCAAAACAACAAGGTCAATGGCTACGGAGAGCTCCCGCGGGTCACCGAGATGGGTTCATGCCGCGCTGATTCCGGACCTACAACGTACCTGACACATCAGGGAGCCAAAACGGGCGAATTGATTCAGAAAGGCGTCAAGCTCCGGATTCTCCCTGTGGGTGATTCCATCACGTATGGACGCCATGAAGCGGGTGATGGTGGCGATGGCAATGGCTACAGAGGAAGACTGAAGGAACATCTTACGCGTAAGACCCATTGATCTCAGATTGCTGCGTCGCCAACTCACTGACACTTTTGCTAGAAAATACTGTTGTATTTGCCGGCGCAAGAGCAGCCGGAACTATGGAAAACGGCAACTTTGTGAGCACTGATGCATATCTCCTATCAGATGGATGGCTAACTATCGACGAGGCTGCTTGGCCGGGAAAGACGATCCAGTTCATGGCAGATCATGTTGATCCTTCTCTATTGCACCGCCCCAACCTCATTCTTCTCCACGCTGGTACAAACGACCTGGAAGACAGAGCGCGGTACTCGACAGAAGGAAACGACCCTCAGGGGATGGCAGATCGCCTAGGTGCCTTGATCGACCAGATGTTCGAGGCATGCCCCGACGCCGTGATGCTCGTGGCCATGATTTTGCCGACCTGTGACCCTCACAAGTCAGCCAACCACGAGGCGTTCATCAGCATGATCCCCAGCCTTGTCAAGGAGCGCAGACTGCAAGGTAGACGTATCCTTGCTGTCGACTTTACCGACTTCCCACTCGATCAACTATACGACTGCATTCATCCAAAGCCCGATGGCTATCACAAGATGGGTGATTGGTGGTATGACTACCTTACTCAAATTCCCCCATCATGGGTTACGGAACCTATTGGAGATGATCCGGTTTTACCCAGTGGTGACGGCCACAGATACGGAGGAGTTAAAAAGCCCGCTCCCGCGCCCGAGCCCAGCAAGGCCGCTGCCGTATCCTGAAATGGGCGCATTTGAGGCACTGAACGACTGAGGGGACTGAGTAGACCATGTACAAAAGTTGTTTGTTTGAAAGCGCCGGTGAGGCTGCGTTGCATGTCAGGAATAGCAGGATTGGCGTGTACACGAGGTATTGGCATAGGAGTGGTCAAGTCTTGCATGGTTTCGGATGGCGATGCAGGCGTCTTTGGATTTTCTTGGCATTGAGTATTAAGGGCATATACATTATCATAGATTAAGCAAACTGTAGAATTGAAAACACTTGTCATCAACATACTGCGGTGGTATCTACCAAGAGATAGAGAATTGTGAAGCAATCCTGTTACCCGAGAAATATCCGTAGGCAACCTAACACCTCTGAGCATTGCTTTGTTTACTCTCCAACACTGACATCGATCTCTCTCCCATTCTCCCGGAGCTGCTTCGGTAACTAATTTTACTCTCATATTTCGCAAAATGGAGGATGTGATTCGTCCTGGAGAACAGGCTACTCGAGCCATGTTCGAGCGAGGATATCGGACATGGTCCAGGCTGTGTGAGTTGGCGTTGCAAGACCCAGCACTACCGATGAGTTGCCTATCACGCCTGGAAACTGCGGTTTTAAACCACCCATATTTCCCCGAGAATGTCAACGTCAACACGTTTAACAATGCTGCTGTAACGAAGGGGAAAACTACCTGGATCGCCGGCGATGAGCATCTTCCTTCTTTCAAGGATGAAGTACTTTTCCAAGTAGCTTGGAAGGAAAAGACGCAGGTTGTTTTCACATCAGACCCGCGGCGTTCAACGACGGTTTTACCGGATATCTTTGACACAAACAATAATCATATCCCGATATTAATGCTGGCTTGGGCCTATATCCTCTCAGCGCGATGGGCCGAACTCATCCCGGGGGCATACATCTCCCAAACCAATCAATGTGCCTCCAACGGCTCAGGGATATCGGACATAGGCAAGCCTGTTGTCTCGATCAATCTTGGCCAGGCCGATGAGAGCGCCGTGAATTGGTGGAGTTCCATCTTGACGGAAGGAAACGGTTGGGACGCAAAAGTTTGCAGCTCAAAGGGAGTTCTACACTCTCCTTGGACTGTCAAACTTGCTTCAGAACGAGGCTTCATCATTGGAGACAACCCAGCGGCGCCAAGCTCCGCCGTTGACTACACCGCAGCATCTTCGATCATGGCCCTTTGTTACTTGTCTGATTACTCCAGCTTTCACAATATTCATGATCAAAGCCGAGCAGCTCTCACAGCAGCCTTGTCGATTCCACTAGCCAAGTGCGACAATAGGCAGATCGAACTTGCCATTCCCGAGCTCTCAGAAAAGTCGGACCGGAAGGACAAAGCACCGACGACATCTCTGCTTGCGATCGAGGCCCATCATCAATTGGACCGACTTCTAACACTCAGTTGCAACCCAAGAGGCCTAAAAGGACTTCTGGATAGCATCTTCGTTGAACCTGATGTGGCAACCAACATCTGCGGGATCTGGCTACAGGGTTCATTTGCATTTCTAGATGCAGTCAAAGATCCACATCAACTCTTGCGGACTTTGATGAAACGTGACCCGGAACTCGGTTTTCTATGGCTTGGTGCCTTCTTGACCGGAGCCCATAACCGCTCCCTTCGAGAAGCCGAGGAGCTTCGTGGCCTGTCGATCTCAGTGCGGCTGCATGGACAGGGACATTTGCATCATTTATTCAGGCCCCAGTGCTCTTGGAGACACTCGGAGGGGGCAAGATTTCTCGTTCTGATGAATGCTGTCTCTTGTATCTTTCGCACGGCGTTGACTACACGACACCCCCGCTCTTCCCGTTTCTGCCATTCGGCTACACTGCAATCGAAGATACGAATCTAGATGTGCACGAGCACACACTTTGTGGGATGACTCATGGTCTCGCGTATAAATGCTTTACCTGGTCCTGCAAGGATGGGAAAGAGGTACATCAGCACTCACAAGACCGGATTCAGTCAACTGTCCTGCGCCCGAAGAACGGTCAAATTGCAGATTACCATGATGATATTATCGACAACTATGAGGCGCTCGATTACGATGACCTGGACTCAGAAGATGAAAACTCAGAAGCCGTGACCCGAAATATCTTTACATGGCTTCGTGGCGAAGATGGTTTCCCCATTGCGGAGAGAGCTATCCGTGAACATGAGTGGATTGATAATCTAGACTCAGACGATGACAGTCCAATCGAGGGGGATGTCCGCTCAACAGTGGGGGGAAATCTTCATGGGTGGATAGCGAGGATATCGACACAAAGATCAAACTCAATCTGAGAGGTTATCCGGGAGTGGGTGGTGTTCAAGTAGCGAGATTTGGATCCTCTTCTAGGGCATGAGGCGCGCAAGATATCTGACATGAACAGGTCGTTCATCTCAATGATCTTCTATCCCACTCATTACTCAAATCATTGCTATGTTTGACACCGGCTCTATCTCTTTAAGAAGATTATGACTGTCTGAATAATATGTCAGCGTTCTAGACCGTCGATGCATGCTCTCCCTGGGTGCTACAAAGCATCCGTACAGAGAAATCGGTGGTCCGGGCACTGAGGGAAAGGATGAGCCTACCATCTGTCAGCAGAAAGATGGGTCGGACATTACAGCAGCATCTCGGGCTTTCAACGGAGCCCGGATATCTATCACAAAAGTCTTCTCACCATATAGCCACACATCTCCCGAGCATCCTAAAACAGGCGGCCATGATAGAAGACCAACTATATCACGAGATTGAGGGTCCTCCTAGCCCCCTCTGGGCAAAAAGATGCAATTCTTGAAACCTTAACCCCAGCGGTCAAAAGTCCGGGGTCCGATGAGCAAAGATCCCTGCAACAGTCGTCGAGGCTTCCAGGGGCGCATAACAAGCATAACCACCCGCCACGCTACTCCCAATCGGGGCGATATAGCCGCCAGGCACGAACTCCTGCAAGTGGTCTGTAATGCTCTAGATTCTGGCCTCATTTTCTACCAATAGTTCTTGAGCCTTCGTAAAGGCAAGGTTGTTTGTAGCTTGCTGATCACCATCCGCTGTTTAACCCCGCTGGGAGAGCAAGGGCCAATTCACGATCGATACGTACTTATAGATGCTTCTCCCACGTCAAAGAAGAGTTTTTTCCCCAAGACGGCAAATCTTCTCTTTCTCATCCTTGGTGTACCCTCTACCATGGCGCGTGGTCTTGTTTCTCTTTGTATTGGCGCCTTGTTGGCTGCCTTGAATCCAGTTGCCGGAGCTTCAACTGTTGCACAGCCCGCCGACATCGTCCTTCGAAATGGAAACATCTACACCATGGGATCGTGTGATACCCCGGTATCGGCACTGGCTGTCCATGGTGGCAAGATCACTTATGTCGGAGCCGAAAACAAGATCAAGAATTACATCGGAAAGAAGACCAAGGTCGTAGATCTTAAGGGTCGCATGGCCATGCCTGGACTGGTTGATTCGCACATGCATCTCCTTTCTGGCGGTCTCTTCCTTCTCAAGTGCAACCTTAGCTACCAGACTCTGCCCATTGAGGATGTCATCAAGCATATCCAAGGATGTATTGATGGGGAGACCGGCAAGACCGACGATGACTGGCTTGAAGTTGTCAACATGGACTATGCCGGTCTCGTTGATAAGAGCGGCACAGTGAGCAAAGCTCAGCTGGACAAGATCGACACCAAGCGCCCAATCATCGTTCGTTCTAGCGACTACCACACAGTCATCGCCAACTCCCGAGCGCTGGAGCTTTCCAAGATTGATGCCAGCACCAAGGATCCCTCCAATGGCAAGATCGTCCGCCTTCCTGGTAGCAACGAGCCCTCCGGTGTCCTTCAGGATGATGCATACAACCTCCTGGTAGGCCCGCCTCCTGCTACAGATGAGGAGAACCTGGAGGCTGGTCGCGCTGCCCTCAAGCTCCTGCGAGAGGCTGGTATCACCACCTTCCAGGATGCCGCCGCAACCGAGGGGCATCACACCGTATTCAGCGCCCTCAAGAAGGAAGGAAACCTAACATCGCGAGCCTACTTTGACTGGCGAATTGAGGCCCCTAAGACTCTCGATGATGTGCCCGCTCTTGTGAAAGAAGTTGTGGCCCTCTTCAAGAAATACCACGACTCTACCCCCATCGGTCCTAAGCCCACCACCAAGTGGCAGGCTGTCAAGGCCTTCATTGACGGTGTTATTACTTATCCCGCCAACACTGCTGCTCTCATTAAGCCATATCTGCTCCCCGTCAACGGATCGGACGACGAGTGGGCACCTGATCCAGATTCGCTAAATGACCCGTATTGGAAGCCCGAGATTCTCACCAAGACCCTTGAGCTGCTGTTCTTGGCAGGCATTGACGCTCAATTGCACGTCGACGGCGATCTTGCAGTCCGAATTGGCCTCAACGCAGCTGAGTCTTTCCGTAAGAAGCACCCGCGAAAGAGCTTCAAGCTGGGTCTCGCTCACGACGAGCTCTCTCACGAGAAGGATTGGCCAAGATTTGCCAAGCTTGGTGTTGACCCGATTGTCAGCTACCAATGGGCGCAGCTTGCGTCTTCTTACATTCCCGACACGTTCAAGTCCATTGGCGATGATCGACTTGACAACCTGCAGGCCTGGGCTCAATTTGAGAAAGGCGGACGACCTCTTGTGTATGGAAGTGACTGGCCAGTGAGTATTGAGCAAATCTTTGATGTTCTCACATTCTGACGACCGCAGATTGATCCCCTTGACGAATTCCTTGCTTTGAAGGTGGCCGTGACTCGATCAGGAGATACAGAAAACCCCAACTCGCCCGCCAGCCAAGGACCGCCTTTTGTAGGCGTGTTCCCAGCAGGCGAGGGCATTTCGCGCAAGTCTGCGCTTCACTCAATCACCATCAACGGCGCTCGTTTCCTGCGGGCCGATAAGCAGATCGGCTCGCTCGAGACCGGCAAGCTAGCGGATATCATCGTTCTCGAAAAGAACTTCTTCAAGGTTCCAGACGAAGAGTTGGGCCGACAGCGCGTTCTGCTCACCATGGTCGGCGGAGAGGTTCTTTACGTAGCCGATGGTCAAGACTTTGGAGTCAAGCCCAAGTTTCCCAATGATGACAAGACCAGCACAAAGCTTGCTCGTCGCACCATCGGAGGCTTCGCCGCCAAGTCGCTCTCGGATGAAGGCAAGGCTAATGCAGCCAAGCTGAGGAAGAGGGGGGTCTGTGTGCACAAGCACTGATAACAGTTAGTTATATCTGGGTCGTTTAGCAAACGGCTAAGCCGAGTGGGCTTGGACAAGACGTTATTTTTATGAATCCATTGTGTGCTACGCCTCTGCCGGAATTAAAGAGTGATTGCTATACAAACTGAGTCATGCACAATCTATAATGTGGCCACTCCTTAATGAACAAACTGACAGAAACCCAACAAATCCACCTGATGCCGCAGCTGGGAATAGTTCCATGTAGGATGCAGCCACTTTGACCATGGCGTGCACCGGACCGTTCCCCTGCATGAAAATGGCTTTAATAACCCTTCCCAATCATTGGACCATCTTATCGACAGACATTATTTCCGCAAATCAAGGGTCACCCGCGCAGGATTCCGACATTCCAGTAGGAGTCGCCGCATCGGTGGCGCCAACCTCGATATCGTTAGCAACGACAATGATTAAGCTTAGAACGACATTGCCGGGGTAGCTCCCATTGGCAGCATGGCTCGGTTACTTCCCAGTGGCGTGCATATCTAACCATGCCTCCTTGGTTATCTTGCCTGGTGTCCAGGGGGGCCTGACCCTTGAGCCCACCTGGTAACAACATGCTCTTAACTTGCCTTTTCCCAGAGATTCGGTAACCTGCCATGTCCGTCTTTTGCTGAAGGTTTCACTCTCCTCCAACTGCAGAGCTTCTTTCTTCTGGGGTGTCTTGTTCTTGTTGGTTGACTCGATCTCCGACTCGGCCAAAATGGCTCCGGCGCCGTCGGGTGCTGCCGTGCTGGTAGGTGCTCCACGCCACCCCGGATCGCCAGGCGAGGCTCCTCTTTCAAGTCTTTCCTGGGGTGATCTGCGTGTTTGTGATGGGCACTGACATTCACTAATAGGGCGCCATCTACACGCTCATCGTAGTGGCAGCTCTGGTCATCGCGGCGCGTATCTATCTTCGCATCGCCATTCAGAAACGACGACTGCTGGCTAGCGATTTCATCATGATACTGGCTTGGCTCTCAGCGGTGTCGACATCAGCTTTTGACATTCTACTCAAAAAACACGGAGCATTAGAGGCCCACATTAATTATACTCTCACCAACTACGAGGCAGACTCGATAGAAGAGTTTGAGCATGTACTGAAGGTAGGCTAGGCTATGTCTGGTGTTGACCTGTCCTCGGCGGATTTCATCAACTTCGTATTGAAGATCCGAAGCTGACATACCTGTAGATGATCTGGGCCTCAGTCATCCCATTCTTCACCACATTTTACCTCTGCAAGGCTGCTCTCGTTTCAGTCTATCTCCAACTATTCCCGCCATTCATGAAGAAGAGAAGGATGCTATTGTGGGTGACAATTATTTACTGTGTGGCTGCCTACATCGTGTCGATCGCGCTACAGCTCTTCCTCTGCTTCCCAATCGAAAGGAACTGGTACGTCGAATGCTCTTCTCCCTTGTTGATTATCACTCTAGATGATCCTGGGTTGTAACAGGCGACTGTTGCTGATAAGGATCCCCAAGGTCAATCAAGGAGCCAGAGAAAATGTGCCCTGAAGGTGATCTCAAGCTCGTTTTTGAGGTAGCTTGGGCCTTGCACTTCACCGGAAGTCTTGCTCGTATGTCACACTCAGCCAGTTCTCTCTAGCAACACGCAATGAAACTCACCCTGCCTTCAGTCTTCGCTCTCCCTTTCCTCATCCTACAGAACCTAAACATGCGAACCAAAACCAAGATCGGAGTCTATTGCGTCTTTCTTCTTGGCTTGATTGATATCGCCTTTTCTTTGACGCGTTTCTTGACAGTCCTTTTAAGTCATGATGGGAGCTTTCGAGCCATCACAACAATCGGTACGTGATCCTTGAAGAGCATGCCCATCTGATATGCGAAGAATGACTCACAAAGCTATTCGAATTTGACAGAACTGTGGAGCGCCTTGGATGTTTACGTCGGCCTCATCATTGCCTGTCTCCCCTCCCTCCGACCCTACCTCCGCCGCAACTTTGGAGCATCTTACCAATATGACTACAACGAGTCAGGAAGAGTCACAAAATCGACAGTTACTCGAAGACCGGGTCAAAGTGGGTTCGAGGAGCTTGGCGAAGGTCCCTACGCTGGACCATCAACAGACGGGAGCCGGGCGATAGCGAGTCGTCATGCTGCAGAGTCGGCCGAGTTTAGCACCGATGGTGATGACGACAAGATAAGCAATAGGAGCGACATTGAGCTCGTAAATATTAATGTTGGAGATAATGGTAAAGAACGAGCCCATGCCTAAAAGGCAGCTTAGATAGGCGTGTAAACTAGAGCATCTCGTAGAGACAAACGGCTAAACGCAAGAAATGCCACGAATGAAGACACGAGATAGAATAATTAGATAATGATGACAGTGCATCGAGGCGCCATTTCCAAGCAGATGTGCTAGACTACATCGGTAGAAACGGGGCGCCATCCACTAATAAGGCAGATCGAGGTGAGACATACAGCAGAAGTCAGGTTGCAGCCGGCGAAAACAAGGATATGCAGTCAGCATCTAATCTGAAATAAGGATGGGGTCAGTACTATATATAAAAGTTAGAACACTTTTAAATGCCCCGAATCATACTTGAGTCTTCTCTCCATCTGCCTAGGGCCTCACACTGAGTCGGCCCCGTCAACGCCATGGCCTCAAATCTCTCATCTGAGGAAATCATCTCCTCATTCCAAGCTATACTGGATTGCCAGGACTATGGCAAATGGGAAGAGCTTGAAGCCTACATCCAGCCAACTGTTGATATCGTTGGCGGCTCACAAAAGCGCGACGAGTTCATTGCCTTTCTTCGCTCTAGCGTTGAAGACGGAACCCGAAAGGCGGAACTAGATAGCTATATCGTGGACCATGAGTCCCAAGCTATAGCTGCCAGAATCATCAGAATCGAAAGCGTTCAAGATGGGAGTGCCACTTCCGAGTACCAGGAGATCATCATGGCCTGGTTTGTTGACGGTCGTCTCTCAACCTTCATAACGATACAAGACAATGATGCACGTCGAGCAAGGCACCCTAGCGCACCGAGAACTCCTGATGGAGTTGCACAGCGAGCGCCAACATCACTGGACCTCAGGGCACAGTACCGCCAGTACATCGCCAGCATGAATAACAGGACTATGGAAACCGAGCTGGGGAATTTTGTTCAACCCATTGTCACCCACAATGGCCGCACAATGACAACATCAGACTACATGAGACCAATCGGAAAGAGTCAAGAGGCAATTGAGTCACTCAAGCTGGAGGTACAGAACATGCTGGTTGATAATCAATCAGGGACGGTTGCCGTTCGGATCAAGTTCACGGGTGTCTCGGTGGGAGCGTGGGGGAACGCAGGACCCAGCGGAAAACCTGTTACGTTTCATGAACATGCCATGTATTAGTTTGAGGGAGGCAAGGTTTCCTTTGTTTGGGCTGCTCTAGACTTTGATGAGTATCGACAGCAGGTGAAGGATAGTGACTGATGGGAGGTTGTTGCGAGTCTTGATAAGCTTGGATTGTTTCAAGTCTACTACACATCTTATGAATACTGGGCTTCACTGAAGAATGCATGACTGGAATGAAGAAAATTGGCTGAAAACAAGACTATAAATCACAGGAATGATTCAGCTTCAGGCTTGCTTCACAGAGGTCAAGTCGTTTCCAGAGTTGCTGCGTCATATAAAAAGTTCTCAACCTGGACCCAGAGTTCAATATTTCTGATATGCAGCCCTGCCACCGTCCCTATGAGCTTTCCTAACGGGCTTCTCTCTCACATACGACCATACCTGCTAGAGAATTCTGGATCCCGTCCGCTCTCCGTGCGACAAGCTGGCAAGGGGCGGATTAGTAGTTGGGTCGGTGACGACCAGCGAATACCCGCTGTTGTATGTTTTTGCATCTCATTATGGCTATCAAGCAATTATTTTTGCTCTCGAATTGATTAATATTGATGTAGTCAAGAATAAGGAGACTCAGATACTTGTGGCATGCAAGATATTGGCCCCGCCATCTACAGCAGCCTTTTATGAACCGAAAGGCCACGGGACGGGTGGGCTCCCAGGGGTCTCTATCTCTGTTCCAAACAAACAAGTGTCGTCTTCCATTCTACTTTTTCAATGACGTACTCGTCAGACACAAGATCAAAGAACACATGAAGAGACACCGCGAGTCGTCCTCAACCTGAATCGCTAGTTCCATATAGAATACTCGACTACACTCCTTGTGCGTCTCTCTATGTCGGAAAACCCATCTGAAACAATCACCTGAAAAAGTATTCTGCGACATCCATCGCTTGTCCCGCATAGCTCGCTAGCAGTGCTGATTACTTGCGGTGTCTATTCGCCCCGAAATGGGAAACCAGGCTGCTGCGTTGCAAACCGAGTTTGCTGTGTTGTCACACAAATACCGTCCGGTGGCGGCCAAGGCGGATAAAAACGGCAAGGTGAGACATTTCCGAACACAAGTGACCGGAAATGCATTCTAATTGGTGTAGTGTTGCTGGGGCCTTAGCTGTGGCTGCGCTCGTTGTTTACACTTTCGCTCGGTTATAGAGGTAGGCATCTTTCCGGCCTGCCGCTGTGGCCCAATCATAGCTTACCCTTATCGCCCAGCATCCTCTGCCGTGTTGCCCCTTGCTAGGCGCTTTCAAGGTTGACTCGCTGGCTGGGCAGAAATCAGGTTGTGGCTCAGGCTCAAAAACACGACGTTGATGGTACCTCTTTTCCTGTTCATTGATCCTCACCATCATCATGACTGCGCGTTCGTCTGATGCCGTGCGGCATGCCTTTAACAGCGCGATCCAGGACTTCAAAAACAATCTCAAGGATCCCGGTCTTTACGACCAGATTCTCCAGACAACCAGCATCGACCAGGTGTACGATGCCACCGATCAGTTACAGAAGGGGCAGAGCAAGACTGGACGCCTTCGCCACCTGTCCAAGATCGAGCCATTCTTAGACAGACTCAGAGACTATAGTAGTGTGGTGGAGACTTTTGTGCAAGCAAAACCTGACGTCCTTGCCTTGATCTGGGGCCCGATAAAGCTCCTCCTGCTATGGGCGGATGCCTTGACAAAGTCTTTCACTGCTATTTCAGACACTCTTGAGGAGGTCGGATCTCTGTTACCCGAATTTTGCGAGGTCACAAACATATTCACCAACAGTGTTCGCTTACAAGAGATACTGGTCCTCTTTTTCCGAGACATACTCGATTTGTACCTGATCACCATCAACTTCTTCAGCTTGACCCGTAAGTTCCTCGTGGGGTTGGCTACCTCGTAGAGGGAAACACTGACGGATAGCGATAGGGCTCAAGATTGTTTTCGAGACACTCTGGCCAATTCAAAGAGACCAGATAAAGCTGGTTATAAAACACATTGCCCGACACCGCGAGCTGATGCGGACCGAAGTTCGCCTCGAAGAGATTCGCGCTGCTGACGAGGCTAGACAGCGAGAACTTGAGCACTTCGCTCAGGCTGAGGAAACCGCCATCAAGCAGGAATACTTTACTCTCCGTGCCCACGTTTCTCCCAAGACCTACGACCATGATCTGTACCGACATCATGCAACCGTCTGTGATGGGACTGGGAAGTGGCTCTTTCGTGACCAGTTGTTCAAAGACTGGGTAGACCATTCCAAGGGAACGACCCGAATCCTCTGGCTCAAGGGGATTCCAGGAGCCGGTAGGTGCACATAAAGATTTTAGAGACCTACGGAAGTTCGAGTAGTAACGTCGTTCCTCAGGCAGAACATTACTTGCGAGTAGTGTGATTAGACACACCCAACCCATCAGCAAGACAATTTTCGCCTTCCTCACCTACAATGATACCAGCACAACAGCTTTGTCCATCTTCCACTCTTTGGTCTTTCAGCTCGCCTCGGATTCTCTCGCCCTCCAGACAGAGCTGCGCCAATCTAACCACAAAAACCTCAGAAACAGCCTCGAGGAGACGGCCGACCTTCTCCAGTCACTGCTTGAATGCGCAGGCGAGACCTACGTTGTTATTGATGGCATTGACGAAATTGAACTAGTTGAACGCTCGAGGCTTTTGAAGCAACTCATCAAGCTGGGAGAGGCATGTCAGAAGTGCCGAATTCTCCTCAGTAGTCGCTCCGAGGACGACGTCAGTACCGCCCTACGAGAGAAGGTGGTGGATATAAAGGTAGACCAGCGAAATGCTGGGAGTATTAAGACATTCGTAAATCACCAGATGAAGACTTGGTTCGATCAAAGATGCTTCAAAGCGGAGACTCGTCACGACATTGAGGGCTGGGCTGCACCATTGGCGTCCAACGCAAAAGGTAACTAGGCATTTTTAAATGTCCTCTACGAATTCAAGCTACTCTCTTATCTCCCAATGATATTGACTAACGGTTCCTACCAGGCATGCTTTTGTACGTTAAGGTAGTGTTCGGCTTGATTCACTGCTTGGACAATGTAGAAGCGATCATGGATCAGCTGAAGCATCTTCCGAAGTCCTTGGACGAGGCGTAAGGATATATTCAATTTTCAACATTTTCCCTCTTTCTAACGCTTATAGCAGTTACATAAGAATCCTCCAACGAATCGAGACATCAACAGACAGGGCCTTCCGTCACAATGCTCGTATGATCCTGGGCTGGGTTGGCTGTGCACCTTCGCCCATGACCAGGCATGAGCTGGAACAAGCGTTAGTAATCAACCTGGGTCAAGTTAATCAAGATCCCAGAGTCAACTCAGTGCTCAATGTGGTCGAATTCTGCGGTCCAATTGTGGAAGTGATTGATGACTATGTGCAATTTGTTCACTTCACCGTCAAGGAGTAGGTTGTACCCAAAAAGTCGAGGGAATAAGCTTAACCTTGTTTCATTAGGTACATTTTCAACGAGAGAATCGACGGCTTCATCTCACTATCGGACATGACCTTGGAGCTTGCTATTCGCTGTATTAGCTACCTCTGCCAGGATCATCACGATTTAGAATCCATTGAGGAAGAAGAGATAGAGGACAGCATACTTTCGGGATCTTATCGGCTTCACAATTTCGCGTATACGTACTGGTGGAAGCTTATTAAGCAATATCTGGCTCTCTCCAAGGTAAAATCAATCCCGGAAAGCCTAATAGACCAGCTGCAGGAACTTCATGACACACGATCAGCAGAAGGCTAACAACAGGGCGACCAAGCAGTACAGATGGAGTTCGACATGAGCGAGGCAATTCTAGCATTGAAATCGACACAACCTGATCTGGCAGAGATGCTCCTCAATGTCTTTCAATTCCAGAGTGCTTCCTCGGAAGCTGACTATCATCTCAAAAGTTGTGAGTACAGCGAGCCTCTGAGCGACCTACCTCGCTAATGACGATTTCTAGCTGAGCGATAGATTCACCTTGACCCACTCACCATCTCTCGAGTATCGATCGAATTACATCAGCGATTCAACACCAGTCTCTACGAAACGAAGAACAAGCGGCAAATCATCACCCACCACTACGGAGTCAACATCTTCAAATATGGATATCTGCGCTGCCGGTTCCACCGCCGTGGTTTCAGTGTCCAGTCCGACCGCCGCTCCCACGAGAAAAATCACGACAAGCCATAGAAATATGATATTCCTGGCTATAAGTATACGGAAATTGGATTCATCTCGAGGCAAATGGCCAATTACCACCTACAAAGTAGTCACTCGCTGGATAACCATTTAAAGCTAGCAGAGTTTGACAAGTCCAACGAGGACGAGATTCAGCCGCTTCTATTCGACCTAGTTGCAGCCAACAAATCCGAGGCCGTGAAAATTCTCTCGCCTTACATAGAGAAACTCATCGATTCAGTACGAGAGAAACTCGCACTCTCTGCAGCTTCAATGGGATCTCCTGATTTGTTCCAGTTGCTTTTCACGCCGGAGATCTTGTCCGCGGCTGTTTGCACCAGTGTCATAAAAAGTGGTAATGTCAACTTATCAGAGATTCTACTCACTAATACACAACAATGGCAAAATAAGATTTTTGGCAGCGGCACAATTGACTACACGTGGATGTGCGATCGGTTCGGTCGCATATTGGGCGCTATGATCGAATCAGATTCAGACATGCTCCATGAGATTTGGCATCCAGTTCTCGATTCTGTTCTTAACAAGACCAAGATTTTGAAAGTGGAATTACATAGTTCCAGATCAATTCATGTTATAGAGGCCACTAAGAATGACGCGAGTAGAGAACAGTTTCTCTTTACATTCTAGGAAAAGCACAATATTCTGGGACGTTTAAGCCAAACGCGCAGGCGAGATATACTGGCCAATATTGCTGCGACCACATGTTCGATTAATTTGGCGCGATATCTCTTGAAGCATAGCTGCGAGGTGGATGGGAGGCGGGGCCAGACTTTTTTGACTCCTTTGCATCGAGCGGCCCAGCACAACACCGCAGAGGCAGCACATTTTATGGAATTTCTGCTTATGGAAGGTGCAGATCCAAAGACAAGGTCCAGGAAGAGAGACCTCAGAAGTGAGAAGGGAGTAATAGGAATTTCAGCCTGGCTCGGTATTTCATGGGATGATCTGGTTGAAAGGACAACAAAGGAACGTCAACGGCAAGGGCAAGGTATTGACAGCGAGAATGATAGCACGAGCAGTCCGATGTAGAAGAGATCCTAGAAGGGTTAAGTCTCTTTTTAAACAACTTCGCCGCTTTTCATTGAACTCTCTAATACTATGCCTGACAAGAACGCCTTTCATGCTAAGAAAAGAGGTTTAACGCGATATTAAACAGAGTTGAGACAAACACACATTCATATACCATCCTCTAAATCAAGATAACGCCTCAATGTCTACTTGGAATCAGAACCAGAATCTCTTTCTGAGGCTTTGACTCACCTTCCATCGTTCTTTGTCTACTTCCTGCTGGGAGTTGGCAGCGAAGTCCAGAGCCTTTCGGCTTAGCGCAAGCTTCTCCTTTTGCATTTCTAGAACATACTGGTTGATTCGATCGTTAGCTGGGTGGAAGTCTCTGTTGTTTAGAGTGCTAAGGTAACCTACTTCCTCACTCGATCGAGGGGTTATGTACTTGGTAGCGATGACAGGGCGCAGCTGGCCAATTCGATGGACGCGAGCCATCGCTTGCTCTTCGGCCATGGGATTCCAATGAGGCTCCATCAAATGTACGTAATTTGCCGACGTCAAGTCAATACTGGGTAGCGAGTGAGTCCTTGTGTCAGCCTCTTTCACAACATCAAAAGCAGCCAGCTTACCCTTCGCCGGCGCTACCAATTGTCGCGAGTAATACGGTACATGCAGGGTTGTTGTTAAACTTTGATATTGCGCCGTGTCTCTGTCGAAGGGACTTTTGGCCGTCTATTCGTTCATAGGAATAACCACTTTGTCGCAAGGCGATCTGAACAAGGTCAAGCATCTTGGCCCAGTGGCTAAACACCACGCTGTGAAACGTCAGTACGGGGTCAATGGCATCGAGAATAAGGCCACTCTTTGCCTCTTTACAGGTCTGGTTGTAGGCCTTTTCTGGTTTTCCACCTGTTCGTTATCAAGGTTTCGGATCAATGCGTCCACCTTGGCAGATGGACAGCGAGGAAAATTAGATGTCCCCCTTTGGGAGCTCTCGACGCGAGAAGAGTCGGTCATGTCAATAGTTTCAAAATCCTGTCTGGCCGAGAGACAAAGGGCACAAAAGGGGCTCCTAGCGGGTGATTCCAAGTTGTCATGACACCTCACACACCTTTCCCCAAGGTACTGCGTCATCGCTGGATCCGGCAAGTCGTTTTGATACAGCCTCAATGGCTCTACAGCAGAGGCCGATAGTAAATCTACGCCATGGTTGCAAATAAGTCGTAGAAAATTGATGATGGTGATGGGCAAAATGTTGGTTTTGCTACTACCCTTTGAGCTCATGGTCTTTTCGTCTCCCAGGGACTCGGAGGCAATCCTGTTGGCCAAGGCGTGGAAGTAGTTGTAGAGTTCGCGGTCGTTTGGATGCAGATCAACCCTTTCAATCTTTTCCGTACGTTCAGGAAGTTTGTGGGAGTGGTTGATACTTTGCTTCGTCCGGCGAAGACATGTTGCTTGAACAAGAATGCGGAGTTTCAGCAGGCCATGAGGTCGCTTGTTCCTTATGGGATTGGAGATCCAATGGTCAAATTTGGGCTTTTCAATGAAGGGTGGTATGCGGAGGAAGCTCAACAAAGCTCCGTAGTCATCCAGAGTGTTCTGGATTGGAGTACCGGTGAGACACCAGCGTCTCAGAGACTTCAGGTCACATGCCGCGCGAAAGACCCGGGTAGATCGGTTGCCAATTCGATGTGCTATTATTGTACACGTTAGAAGAAAAGCAAGCGGTATGGGGACTCTTCACCTTCGTCAAGGACAACGCGAAACCATTCTTCAGCGAATAGTGGCCCCTTAGCAGCCCAGTCAGATCTGAGAGTTTCATAAGTCGTCAAGATGATATCGTGGTCGCCAAGTTGTTGGGCAAGACGCCCTCGATCGGTACCGTGGTATGTAGCGATAGATAGTTGGCCAGGATGGATGTGTCTGATGATACAATTAGGGGATTGATTGCTAGTGGATAAAGTTCGACTCACATCTCGACTTGCCTCTGCCATTCAGTGATTGCTATTAAAAGTAAGTGACTGGATTCAGAAGATGTTGAAGCCTCATACTCGACTTGGGAGCTACCACCAGCGTTGTCAAAGACATTGGTCTTTCTCGTGTGATTTTGGGATCATTGAATGCGTCTAAAGATCAACAGATGAGCGGTAGGACGCTCAGGGTTTTCCCAAGACCCATTTCCTATAAGAATGGTGAGTTAACGCCAGAGGGGAGAATAGCTAAAGTCATGCTGACATCGGCGAGGATTCCTCCGGCGATCAAAGGCGGGCCACTGGTTTCCTGTCCAGTAATTCTGTGACGATATCTGCCCATAACACCCATCAGCGACCCTTTAACACCAGATTCCGCACCTTAGTGGTTTACCTAGTCTCGTCGCTGCATGCTTCAGATTCCTCCCAAAGAGAAGTGCATTGCCCCATGTCAAGGGAGAAACACTCCTTCTCGCTCAGCATCGTAAGAGCCGTTTGCTGATGCCTTGACTTGTTAGCTTTAGATGGCTGAAAAATCGGGAAGATGGGCTGCACTGTTCCAACTGAGACCGAAGCCGTGAGCTTGGCGTTGTTGTCGGCTTGGTGCCCAGGTCCCCCGCCATGTCAAATATCCCCATCAGCTGACCCTTTGCTGCTTCATCAAGACATGTGGCAGGCGTCGCATTGTCACTAGCTATTACCAGATCCTCTAAACGGGGCATTTGACAGCCAGGTCGAACAAGGAAGTGTGGATTGAAGTATTCGGCGGCCAAATCAAGTTGCTGATCATCGCGAGGGGAAGGATGCTGGAAAAAGAGGCTGGCGCCAGACAGGAGATTTCCAACTTTGGTTCTGTCGTTCATAGCCCCATATACTATGATGCGGAGAGTGGGCTCTGTCTCGGAGTCGGACACTTCCACCCTTGAGTCTTGCTCTTCCCTATTCTTCTTCAATGAGTGAAGTTTTGGTGAGACTATCGATGCGTTGATCTTGACCGAATATTCTGTCAGCAGTTTGAGGAGTGCAGGCACCGTGACAAAACCAGCATATTTGCCAGTGTCTACAGTATACAACATGATGAAACTCCCACGTGGCCGCATATCGACTGCAGCTGTGATCGCCTGGCCCTTCTGGCAATCTCGAAAGAGTAATGAATTCGCAATGACTGTGATCTTTTAAAGCGCGTTTTGTTAGCCTCAGATCTTGAGAGTTGCTCGAAGCTGTCTGATAACTCACCACCCCAAAACACGTGTCGGGCAGCGTGTCAGATACAGGTGACTCAGCGCGGTTAGGTATGAGCTCTGTGTCGTCGCCCTCATCCATCACCATACGAGCGTCATCACATAACACATTGTCAGAAGTTGGAGTACGAGACGGAAGGTAGTGGTGGGATTCGAAGAAATTGGGGAAGTCTTGATGAAAATCAGGCTCCGCTGCCTGAAGGCGGCTCTTTTTGTCATATCGAGTGTCACCCTCGAAGCTCGGAGATGCAGGTCGCTTGTCCGGAAAGTCCGCGACCACAGGATCGTCGCTTTCAGCAAACATTTTATCGTCAGTCACGCATCATCTGATAGAACTGGAGATGATGAAAGTTCCAGGTTGTCTCTCTGGTCCGACAGCTGAGAAAAAAAAACCAGAAGTTGCCTCGCAAGACGCCTTATGTGACAGCCACAGATTCGCCCTGCTTCGCCCTGCTTCGCCCTGCTTCGCCCGCTATCCTGCATCATTTACCCCCAATCACATCACGTAGTTACGCGATCAGGCTGGCACGCCACAACACGGGCCAATACTGCTATTACGCCTACAGAAATGGCTACGTGTTTATGTCGTGTGGTTGTCAATCACGACGGGTCGACAAAAGAAGCAACATGCTACTTGGAAGTTAGAAAAGTTTGGCCGCTTTGTAGCAAAACTTTACTCTCAGACAGACATGAAAAGGCCAAAAACCTAAAACTGTGACTGAATAATCACATCTGGCGAGGGGGCCATGTGTTGCACAGGCTTGTGGCGGCGTCACCGGTCAGCGGTATGCTCCATAGACAGCTGAATTCTCTGCCATAGGTAATTGCTACACCATTGAAAAAGTTCAGCCTCATTACATACTCAAAGGCGGGGGTCAAGGAAACCCTTTCTAGAACAGTTATTTTGGTCTACTTTTTGCCTGTAGCGGAGCGGCCTGGTTGCCTGCAACTGTCACTCCTATGTATACAGGGGCCTTATCACGGCTAGCATGTCTGGAAATATTACCTCTCTGAGTTCGGGACGGTTTGTAAGTCTCGAATAGTTAACACAAAATGTGGTATTTGAACGGGTCGGCTGCGGGCCTCAGCTGGGAGCGTGTTCAATGTCATGGCGGTGAGGATAATGTTGGAGAAACCCTACAGGGCTGGTGCCTGCCGGATTAACGTTAGTAATGAGCTAATTTCGACTTCTTCCGACGAAGCGGGCCACATGATAGGGCTTCAGTTCCCTAAAATGGCAGTCTATTTCCACAGGTCCTACGGAGTACTCCGGACGCATGCCACAAGTTAACCTCACAGCAGTTGGGATTGGCCCGATCCGCGGATCAGGCCGACGGGCCGAATGAACCCCTAATTCTCCGTACAGATTTCCTCTCGCTACTGGTGGAAGGTTGCACTGAAGAATCCTTCGGCTATATCGGCTGGTGGGAACACATTCATAAACCGGGGTCAGATTGACTTAGTGTCGTATATGTCCGGATTAGGTTGCTGGACCTATCGAAACCGTATCGACTTTAGCCTATAAACCTCTTAGTCTCGGAGATATTGCCGCGGGCGTGATCGATAGTAGCGTTGCATAACTAGACACGCTCTAAGAATGATTGGACCCGAATGATCTGACAACGTAAAAGGAAGGCGTTGAACTTTAATTTGGAGAATGAGACATGAACTTCCAGGCCTCCCATGCGTTGTGGATGCTTCGTGTGATGCGTTGTGGGCAGACACGATGAATCGACTTTTCTCAAGAGTGGGTTGCTGTGTTGAGATGAAAGGTATAAAATGGAGGTGAGCCAAGGGAATTACTTCACAAGTAAGAGAGCTCAACCTCACATACCATTTCACCTCTTCTTTCAATATGCCCAGTCAACGTCGAGGACTCGAGTACCTCACCAAGACGGTCCTAGGGGCGCTCTTGTTGACCCCCGATGGCACGCTCGCATCACCCTCGTCCACAGGCAAGAAGGTATTTGCCCATTACATGGTTGGAGATTCGACCACCCAGCATCGCCAACAGGACATCAAGGATGCCAAAGCTATTGGCATCGACGGTTTCTCGCTCAACATCGGCAAGCCCGACAGGCCCTTTGTGCGGGCGACCATGAACGACATGTTCGACTTCGCGGCTGGTCAAGATTTTGGCCTGCACATCAGCATGGACCTTTGGGCTGCCGGCGATCTGCCAGACCGGAAGTATATGCCTGATTACAAGCCACTGTTCGTCGACTTCCTTGGGCATCCTGCATACGACCGAGGCGCCAATAGCTTCCCCATGGTCACGACCTTCTCTTCTGGAGGCACCGACAACTTGACTTGGGATGATTGGCGCAACCAGTTCGCTCAGCAAGTATTTGTGATTCCAAACCTGGATCTCATCCCAGGATACTGGGAGTTTCATCCGGGCTTTTGGGAGCATTGGGGACAGGTTGTTGATGGCCTCTTCTCCTGGGAGTCTGCTTGGCCTCTTCGCAAGGGCATGGGCGGTGCTTTCCCGGGAGACATCGGGCCTGATATGCCCCTCATCAAAGGCATGAAGACGAACAAGAAAAAGTACATGATCGGCCTCAGCCCGTTGCAGTACAAGGATGCCTACGACACCAACATCTACCGAGCCGGTGATCTGAACTTGCCTACCCGCATGCAGAATATCCTGGCAAACCGAGATGACATCTACTACGTCAACATTTTGACTTGGAACGACGGCCCTGAGTCTCACTACGTCGGCAGCATCTGGCCAGAACAGAACACTGATCCTGCGCCTGCCCACTACATGAAGTTGCCGCACAAAGGTTGGCAGCGTGTCCTCGGCTCCTTCATCGCAGCATTCAAGGGAGATGGAGTCATGAGACCCTTTGGTGGCGACACGGTCACTGGCGCGTTTTGGTACAAGAGTATCCTGTCGGACACAAAGTGCAGTGCTACTTCCAAGGATGTTGGTATTGACCAACACTATTTGAACAAGCCTGAATCTTACGAGACCGCTACGGACAAGGGTGCATATGCCGTCGTGCTGCCCCAAGGCGCATCGGGCTGGTCCATGAGGGTGAACAGCGGAGGCAAGACGGACACCATCACTGGTCTCAAGGCCGGCTTGAACTCCGGCAACACTCAGCTCAATGCAGGAGCCCAGACCGTCGAGATCCTCAACTCGGCTGGCCAAGTCGTCGCTGTTGCTGGAGGAGGTCGTTGCGTCTATGGAGGTGATGCATGCCCCGACTGCACATACAACATTAACCCCAACGTCGTCGAGTTCACCAGCGGCAGCAAACTGCCTGCTTCTTCCAAGTGCGATGAGAAGTGCACAGCCGGTGGAGGAGGAGGTGACTGGGGGGAGATCTCCAAGGATGGACAATGCGGCCCCGACCATGGCAACGCCAACTGCATTGGCTCCACGTTTGGATCTTGCTGTTCCCTCAACGGCGAATGCGGCATGTCCACTGCCCATTGCGGTACGGGTTGCCATAAGTCTGCTGGTATGTGCTATGGCGGCAAGAAGGAGGTGGACGATCCCGACGAGGACCAGGACGAGATCGACAGGAACTGGCCCGACTCTCTTACCAATGAGATCTGCAGCCTCAAATTCGATACGGATGATCCTAAAACTTTGACGAGTCGATGGATCCAGAGTGGTGCTGCTACTTGGTTCCTCAATTTCCTGAATGAGCGTGGCGCCGGGAACTGGACTGATAAGTTCTTCATGAAGGTTATGGGCCAGAATTCTCTGAATTTTGACTGCACCGAGATACTCACGAGCCAGTGCGACGGACCCAAAGGCAGAAATTGCACAGAATATATCCCGCCACCGTCATACTACGTGCATCTTCAGATGGGGAACCTCCACGCCGCCCTCGACCAACTATGGGGTAAAATGGTCACGGAAGCAATCGCAAACCTGTCCCTTCGCATCAAAAAAATCGTCGAGGAATACGGCACGCCCCCGGAGTCTAAGAATGCCCTAATCCTCAACATGTTTGTCGGCGTCTTGACCTCCCTGGCCGGTATGTCGGGACACATCAGCGACATTTCCCCGGGCAACACGATGGGAAAGTTCGCCAACCCCCTGACAGTCTTCTCCGGTATCTTTGCGCAAGCTTCGGCAGCTGACGGTGCAGTCAAGCGCGTCTCCCCTGAGGATCTGAACGATGGCCTGGAGAAGGTCTACGGAACTATGTTCATCGCTGTCATGGGCCAGCTCAACGAGACTCTCAAAACTGTCTTTGGCGGCACGCTTCCGGAGGGCTGGTCAGAAGATGACATCCACCCCGAAGACTACGTATGGATGCATTTTGCAAAGGGTGAATGGTTGAACTATCACCTGAAGGATCTGGCAGTCAACTTGTATGCCGACAACACGCAGGATAGATTTGTAAGTCAGCCCCATGGTTTTGACATGTATCAACATCTTGAAGACTCTACTAACTTGGAATGATGGAAAATAGGTCGAGTTTGCGACTGTCACGGCCATGAAGACAGGCGGTAAGAATCGCTACCGCCTGCTGGCATCTCCCTCAAAGTGCATCAGTGAGGAGGAGTGCAACAAAAAGGATGGAGCCTATTTCTACAAGGATGTAAGCAACAAACCCTCCCATGATACCCAGTCGCTTCTCCGTTCCCTGACCATTTCTCAGTACTGTCTTGCCTTTGGCTACTTAGTAGGAGGAGGAATAGCCCCAACGACTCCCTACCCTCTGGAGGGTAAAGACCTCACTACCCTACGCCAGTTCCTCCCCGACTTGAACGGAGCACTTGTAAATAACTTTGACTGCTATCCATACCCGACGATGCACCGCGATGAGTGTCCACCATTTACCTCGTTTCCCCTTCCCGATAAGTGCACCGACATCCCGGACCCGACCATCCCGTCAGGAAAGGACTTAGACTTTACAAACCCTTTGATCTATCCCAAGTGCTACGTTAACTTTGCCACTGTGCCGTGGGAGAAGTGCATCGGGAAAGAGTAGTCAATGGTGTTTCGTCAGTGGTGGAGGAGGGTAGATTGCCCTGTAGCTGCATACAATCCATTCTCGATGGTGTGTCACATGGAAGAGGAAGCCTGTATGAGACCAGCTTTGATGGAACGCCTGCTATTCTTCCTACTTGAGGTTCAACGCCCTACAATGGGTGTCGAGATAGATTATTATCTCGTTTAGTTATGCACTGTCCACACAACAGCACAACTGGGGCCTGATGTTTGTTCGCCCGTTTTACCTAAAGCAGAATATCGTAATAAACGCAATAGCACTTTACCGAAGAATCATAAAATAGGTGACAATGCCCACGCGGGCAACAAAGATGCTTTCTCCTTTTCCTCTTATGCGCGCGTCAACCTAGCCTTTTAAACCAAACCAGTGCTGCTACCACAAAACCCCTCGGATACAAAGATGGCAACGGTTTCAGACATGATAAGCCCCTTATGGCGGCCTCCTCGTCAGGAGCGAGGGGCTAAAAGGCAACGTGTCGATAGGATGCTCCCAGAGAACTTCAAATACTACGGTCACTGGGGCTATACCATCTACCGCACATACTACGGCCCTGAATCTAATGAGCACTGGGATACGCTACTCGACGCTTTGAAACGACAAACCTCCCTCGCACTCGCATATCTCGAAGACGACGAGGTGTACAACAGCGCTATGAGGCAACGAAGATGGGGACACTGTTCCCATAAAAACAAAGATGAATACATGGACGACTTGGAGCGACTCAAGAAACTGTTTCATCTTGATCTCCGGGAGAATCCGTCGCTCCTCGATGGTCTAGATGTTCGACAGCTTCGAAAGGTGTGCCTTGATGAACACACGGAGGCGGAAAAAACCATGGCTGGGAGAATGTTTCACTTCGCTCTTGTCGCTGATGAAGCAGTGCTCAAAGACATTGCCAGAGGCGAGTTTGTTGTGAAGGCGATTGCCTATGATTGGGAGGACAAGGGCGAATACTGGGGTTGGATGAGAATCCCAACGGGCTATTTGCTAGAACTTTGGCATGCGCTTATGATATCACCGTTCAACTATCATCGGGTCCTATACTTGAACGGCCCGGAGGAGGATCTTGAGAAATACATTTGGCCTGGAGATGACGCAACCAATCCAAGCAATTGCGCTTCCGAAATACGCCCTGGATTCGTTCACTACAGTGCACAGAGGCCTGAGTCTGGAGTCGAAGGAAGATGAGTAGTAGCTATGAGTGGCAGCATGAGATCAAAAATGGCACAGGCCCCGCAATTACGCCACTCCCGTGAGCCACCTCCGTGGCTGCGGCTCGGGCCGTGCTAGCGTCGTTTGTGAAACCTCCGGGTTCGAATTGCCAATTCATGAAGAAGGCCATCTTTCGATTAAAGAACATGGCTTGGATGCATCACAGTAGTACTCAGGTATCAATATCAGCATACTATTTAACCATAGGAGGTCACACGATTTTAGCTACGTTCTTAATCTTGATCGGCGATTCTACCTTTGTCCTAGCCTAAAAGTAACTAGCATCTTTAGTAATGATGACCTCTATTGCTTACTCGATCATAGCTTCATCTAGCTCTTCTATAGAATTACCGCGGACAAGAAGAGCAGCTTGAAATCTTTGAGATATCCTCTTTATATGGAAAAAGTCCCCAAGTGTGGCCCCTCTCCAGCTACATACCCTATACCAGCATGATTCAAATAAAAAGGGGGTGTTATTAGAAATGACTGCGCAAGGGGCTTCCTTTGAAGTTCTAGACTAGAAATTGCAGTGGGGGACAGACAAACAACGGAAGCGGCGAGATTAGAGATGGACCGTCTTGGTGGCGTTGAAATAAAGAGGGAGCGCAATCGCCGATATCTCTCCTTAAGATCAAGGCCAGAGAAAAACCTAAGTCGTCCTCATCAACGCTGATCACAATGAGAAAGTCTTTTCAAAAACCTTTCTTATGGCTTTTGCGACCGACAGAGAGCTGAAGTCCTGGACGGCCAAGATTCAAGTTAATTAGGTGAGTGTTTCTCCTAGTCTATTTACCCCTGTCTTCAAAACGTTGCTCTCGATTTGCATCTTGAATCTTGAATGACGTCATACCCAGCCACGTTGTGCTATCCTCAACGCCACAAGTGCTCTCCTAAGTTGTGGCGAAGCTCAAATGCTTGAGCTTGCACAGGATAAGTTATGAATCGTGCATAACTTGAGTCATTCGTGTCGCAAATGCGGAGAGCTGCTGACCACAATTCGGCACATGATATCAAGGATCTAAAGTTTATGGCGAAGGGAAAAAGCTAATACGGAGCAGTTTCTGTTTTGATGCCGTCATGTTGATGGCCTCTTGCTTAGTCTTGGTTCATGGTGATAATAATAAAGAAAGAAGATACGGAGCGAAAATTCATTCAAGGCTATCCATTCTATCCTCAATAACAAACGGGACGCATTCGTGGCAATGTCAATATGGCTATATCCAAGCTTTGGCGACCCTCTTGCCAGACCTGACACTGTCGGTGAGAGTGCCACCATTCGATTGCACCGCTCCGGGAGACTTCAAACCACATGTCCACGCTGTCTTGCTGGCCCTTGACAAGACTATCCGGCTTCTCAGCCAACACTTCAACTCTAGCTACATAAGGACAATTTTCCGAGGTTCTTTTGAAACCAAGGTAGAGCTTTCCGCCGTCAACCCACTTGAGCGGCGCAAGGTGGTCAAGACGGACCTGACCGATGGCTGCTGAGCTGCCATCTAGATAAGAAAACAAAAGTCCCACGATCTTGCCCTCCAGACGGCACGGCCTCACTCCCGTGACATGCTCAACAGAAGCACTGGACCAGAAAAAGCCATCACAGGATTGGAAGCTCGGATGAGGCGAAGAGGCCTTAGGGACGCCGGGGAGTGTGAAAACCGGGGCGGCTATTATTGGCGCTTTGGTGTTAAAGGAAAGGGCGCGAGTGCATGTGGGATGGGTATCAAAAAAGAAGTGCCCAGGTTTCCCATCTGGGGCGTCTAGAAGCGTCCATTCATGGTGGGGGAGATGATCACTCCACTGGCCTCCAAACAATAGCGTGCGTCCTTGGCTTGTCTGGAAGACCAAGGCCAACTCTCTTTTGGCCAAGTCCTCTCTGGTGAGTAATCGCAGTGCAGCAACAGTCGTCATTCTATCCGATTGTAACCACGGTTGAGCGTTAGTTCTGGCCCTCATCCAGATGAACACAATACGTTCGTTCTCGTTGAGTGGGGCATAGACCCAGGTTGAGTCGTGGGGAGCCGAGTCGTAGAATAAAAAGTCATCATCCGAAGTGTGAGCGTGGAACGAGACCGGCGCAGGGTTGCAACAGACAGAGAAGCCCGTAATCTCAGGATAGTTGTATTGGAATAATGACATCTGCATGCTTGATAAACTTGTGGATTTGGAGAACAGTACCTCCCGATGCTTGACAGTGGGGGATTGCGGAGTCGAAAACACCGTACGATAGTTTGGAGTAAGTTTGTCAGCCCCGTCGGTGTAGATCAGGGTGAATAATTTCAGACCCTTCAAACTCTAGTCAGCTGGATTTCCCCGAGATGACGCTTTTAACGAGGTTTCATACGTCGTGGGTACACCGCAAAGACCCATTTTGCCCCAAAAGTGGTATTGTCTTCCACCACACGCCGCGAACGGATTTCACCTTGGGGCTGTCATTAGATGAGGAAAACAGTAGCTTTCGGATACCGAGCTGCTCGTAGGCCACGTATAGGACTCTGGGAGGGACCCAATTATTGGGCACTTCCGTCTTGTTGGTCAGAGTGTCAATATATCCCACTCCTTCAAACGTGACATAACTTGCCTCAATAGGAGTGGCAACCTTTACCGACGGCGAAGAATCCGACAAATGGCAAAGTGAAATGGTTCTTGCTGCGGCATACTCTGACAACAGATGCTGAGCAACATTGGCTCGGACCTCTGGTGGCAAAGGCACAGATTCTTCCATTGCGGACACCAGCTGGTTTCGGAGCCAGCGGCGACGACGTTTCTCTGCGCTAGGCAAAGGGTCGGACGTGTACGAATGAATCATTTTTAAGCGATTGATAGGCTCGGGGGTGGTGATCCGTAGACAAGAAACATGATAACCTCGAATTCGGCCCCCCTGGTGGCAGGCGCCGCGGCACGGGAGGAGTTCGAAACCGTCGCTATTTTTGAACAGCCCTTGGGAGCGGTATTTAAACTGTCCCTGTGCTGCTAAGGGTTCGCGATCTGGTCGGGATCAGCCTTCCAGATCCTGAATTGACAAAAGTGCTGTACTGACCAAGAATGACGGCATCCCCATCTTGAAAGCAAAAATTGCAAAGGGGACATCTCTTTTCTAGGCATAGAGGCATAGCTTTCAAGGCGGATAAGATGACGGATGTCAAGATTTGAAGCGTGAGAACGACTAGGCTCCTCGAGTGGGGTGGCTGTTGGATATTTATACACTGGGGAGCGACAGGGACAGGCTGTGGACGGACAGACGGATTATCGTGCTCCCGCAGGCAACTAGACGGATAATCATGCGATCAAACACTGTGGTTTCTCTTTACCTAACGTGCCCGGTACCTCGATACTTGGTAATTTCGTTGCATATTTGGTCCGATACCACTTGGGGTAGGGAAACATGGCAAAACTCCAAACTTGCACCTGACCAATCGTGACCGAAATGTAACGCCAAGATGGCCGAGAAGATACCAATAGGCTCCACAGTTATCTCGCTACAGACTCGGTTGGTGGGAACCTGATAATCCCTCGCTGCGAAACCGATGCACAAGGCTCCCTCAAGCCTGAAGTGGTGTCGCTTTGCGAGTTTTCGCTGGTATTAGTGACGCCCCTAAGAGGAGTTACTGGCTACGATATTAAAGAACATAATGGCTTTGAGAGGTCTTGGTTAACTTTCTAGCGGGGTGGCTATCATGCCCTTCAGCCATTAAGTTCATTAATACACTGTCACAGACCTTGTTGACCACAAGCTGTTTCATGGTTTCTTATCGGTTGTAAAGTAGTAAGTATTAAGTAGAAGCGGTTCCGCGTTAGCATAATCCTTAGTACCAAGGAAAGTATCAGCCCAGTCACAATTTTTCAGATACAGGATGAAGTGAGTCGCGATATGCTCTATCGATGAGATTCAAGGCAACTAACAACGACGGGCAGCTCAACTGGTTACTCGGAGTAGCAGACACTTACCCACCTAACAAATTTGTAGTATTATCTGGCATCGGTCTCAACCACGATAGCATAGATAGTTATCGATCCATGACGGTGTCAAACCCTTTGCGCCCATAGCTCTTTGGTAAGTGAAAGAAGGATAACTAGTTTACTAAGTAATCACGAACGCTAGAATATCTTGGAAAACTAGTTCACCGTAAGTGGGAATGGCATACCCCCACCCGATCCTAGCTGCGGAGAGCGGTTGTGAGGCCGCCTTATTTTTACCCTCCTCGGATATTAATATGGGGTACAGACTTAAGGTTCAATGCTCAAGGTCGATCATTGCTATTCCAAGGCCATTGGTCGGAATTCGGCATGATAGCGTTGACACAATACGCATAGAAAGTGATGTTTGCCGCACCTGTCCCTGATACGGCAGGAGAGCCATAAAATGCTCGCCAGTGAGCACCAAGTGAATCTCCCAGATAGGCAAAATACGCAGCGGGTGCCTGTCATCTCTCCACCATTACCTCCACACACACCGGGGCGGCCGCGATGGTGACAGGAACTTTTTCGGCGACAGCTCGGTCCTCTTGCCATTATTTACAGAGGTAGTATGCTGTTGGTTCTGTTTGATGGAGATTTTCTGTCGAAACCCTGCCTTTGTTGGCTCCAGGTCCATGGTGTATATCCGGAGGGTATGGCGACATCGGCCGAAAGTAAGGACCCCTTGCCACTGTAATGATGATAAATGGGGAGAAATGCCTTGGAAGAAAAGGGTTTTGAAGAGACGTCAAGCTACTGTGGTCGGCGGCGCAATAAAAAGCCAAGCGAACAACAAATGGGTAAGCTGGTATCAACCAGTTTAAGATTGTTTGGGAACACTTCTAATCAATCTCATAGCACTCCCCACACAGCCCCAGGAGGGTGATAACCTGTCCCTCTCGCCCGACAGAACACACGACTCGGCCGAAACCCACCCCAAGGCACCCTCAATCAACTATGAAGCCAAGGGTCTACCCACCGGGGATGTAGACCCAGAATATCCGGCTCCTAGCCCCGAAGAGCAGCACAGCTTGCGAAAGGTGGCAGGCCGCATCCCATGGTCCTCTTATTTGCTTTGCATTGTAGAGTTGGCAGAGAGAGCCTCATTCTATGGCGTCAAAACGGTGTTCAACAACTTTATGCAGTTTCCGTTACCAAAGGGTGGTAATGGTGCTGGTGCTGTGGCCAAGAATGACCCCAACGGTCACGCTGGTGCCCTGTTAGACAATCCCGAAATGGCGTTGTGTTGCTCAACTGACTGGATCTATCTACAGGGACCGAGGCCTTCAGTTTGCCTCCGCTATGGTACTCCTCTTCAACTTCCTCGCATAAATCATCCCCATCTTTGGCGCATGGTTGGGAGATGCAAAGACCGGTCGTTTCAGAGCCATCATGTACGGCGTTATTATCGGTGGTTTTGCCCACGTCATCCTGGTCGGTGGTGCAGCTCCCTCTGTTCTCAAAGCAGGCAATGGTCTGGCCCCTTTCATGATCAGCTTCTTCTTACTTGCCATCGGTGCTGGTTTGTTCAAGCCAAATGTCGTTCCTCTCATCGTGGATCAGTACACACATCAGAAGGAGTATGTCAAGACACTCAAGTCGGGTGAGCGCGTTATTGTGGACCCCGAAACGACTGTCCAAAGGATCATGCTGCTCCCTGCCCTCCTACTGTGGCGGTGCAAGACATTGCGCAGGACACCACCTCAGGGATCCGACTTGAACAACTTCTTCAAGATCATCGCCGTCGCTACTAAGGAGAACAAGGGAAAGCTTTGGGCCAAAGACTTTTTCCATTCAGCCAAAGCCTCAACTCTTGCTGCAAAGGGCACAAAAGTGCCATGGAACGACAAAGCTGTCGACGATGCTCGCCGCTCTCTTTCCGCCTGCCAGATATTCCTCTACCTACCCATCTTCTTCCTTAATGATGGCGGTGTCGGTGCTGTGGCATCCAACCAAGGAGCATCCATGACGAGCAAGGGCGCACCTAATGATCTGCTTCACAACTTCAACCCCTTGACGCTCATGGTGGTTGCGCCAATTATGACTTACATCTTGTACCCCTTCCTCCACCGACGTCGCATCAAGTTTGGCCCCATCAGCCGAATGACTTTCGGTTTCACTTTGGCCACCATTTCGGGCGTCATTGGCACGATAGTTCAGTACCGAGTCTACAAGACTTCGCCTTGTGGCTACCACGCATCCACATGCGATGATGTTTCCCCCGTCTCGATTTGGTGGCAACTACCCAATGTCATGCTCGGAGCCATCGCTGAGCTGTTTTGTACCGTCACCGCATACGAACTTGCATACGCTCGGGCACCTCCTGGCATGAAGTCTATCGTTGTCGCTATTTCTCTCGCCATGCAGGCTTTGTCAGCGGCACTCGCACAGATCTTGATCCCCGCAATCGTAGATCCTCACTTGATTGTAAGTCTTGTCCCATGGTTAACTAATAGACATGCTAACAATATATTACAGTGGGCTTGGGCCGCTCCAGCCATTGTCCTCTTTGTCCAAACAGTCGTCTTCTGGTTCCGGCATCACCATATTAACGACGAAGAATTCATGACATACGAGGAAGACAGCGACTCTTCGGCGGAAGAAAGCAGAAAGGAAGGAGTCAAAGATCCAAAAACCGATATCGTATAAACAGTTTTGATCAGGTCTCGGCCCACGTGAAGCCAACCATGTAGGACAGTGGCTTGGGAACAAAGGGCTTGAGTAGTGGTCAAAAGGCGCGATCACGATTTGATAGCCGCTGTCAAAATAAACTAGTCTTGGGCAAGCTGGTGGCGATGCCAACCGCTTGGTTATCGAGCATATCATTTACAAATGCAGGCATGGCGCTCCATCTCCCAGTGACGTCTGATATTCTATCCTCAAGGCCTCAATATTCTCCACTCCTCCATCGGCTTCCCACAAATGCTAGATCAACTTGGCTCTCTTAGCTACCACGGTCACTCCAGCCCCTACAGCAACCGCTCCGACAAACCAGGGCATAGCCACCCTCAATCCCTCAACAATATGCGACTTGATCTTTGCAGTAAGTCTCGCCCTGAACTCTGCTCCCTCATTGACTCTGGGAAACTCTGCGTCAGGAACTGGCTTGTCCAAAAATTCACAGATTGGACCCCATCCTTCTCCCATATGGTAAATGAGCAAATTCTCAGGTGGCACCAACTCCTTCAGCTCTCGGTAGTGTCGATCATATACCATACGCACATTCTTGCGCGCCTCGTCCACATTCTTAGCCTCGAAGAATCCCAAAATCGCCTTCCTCGCGGCCTGTCCCGTCTCGGATCCAATGAGCGGTTCGGCGTAGTTGACAGCCAGATCAGCGGGAAAGCTCCACACCTGATCAAAGATGCCGCTATAGCTTGCATACCACTTGTCAAAGTCCCTAACGACAAGGATAACCTTTGCCTCTGGGTAAACCTTGACAAGCTGCGTCGCAAACAGAGCTGCCATGTCGGTGCCGGCCTCGCAGGTGCCGTAGAGCTCATCCCACTCTTCGCGGGAAAATGGCTTCCCAGTGTATGTCGGCAAAACGGGGAATGTTGCGTCCGCGGCTCGATTGATGACCTTCCAGTCGTCGAGTTTGTCGATGGCCTTCATTCCATGGTGGACATTTTGGTAGCCCAGCATTTCCAGGGCTTCAGCGATGGAGGCAGATCCCGTGCGCGGAAGACCCAGCGCGAGCACCTTCATCTCTCGCTTCGTTTCGGATGATGTCTTCGAGTCGGTCATCTTGGGCTTTGTCGTGGTTTTAGTCTCGTGGTCGTTATGGTGACTCCTCTTTTTACAGGGAGCGGGGGTGACGGTTTGTGATTCCGGACAGTTGACAGATTGTGGGTTTTGGGGCCAGAACAACGTCTCCTCGAAGCGAGGGTCTTGCATGATCATGCTATCGACAGGATTGATCTGAGTGGCTGGATGTTGGTTCCTGGAGCAGGGTGGTGCCACAGAATACAAGGGTCGGTTGGTTGGTTCAGCATGTTGCCAACTTCTCGGCTGAAGTCTCTTCGGGCCATCGCATCCTAACAGCTGCTGAGCGATTCGTGGAGTGTCGATGTCTCTATCAGAGCTATCAAACTAGTGCGGGGTACAGATCTTATCGAACAATTGCCCAGGGTAAGATCAAGACACAAATGCAACTCTGGTCATGATTGGCTTTTGGTTGTGTATGGGCTGCAAGTGCGCAATTGTTAGCGCAGCAACTCGAACGTCATTACTACCAAGACATCCTTTCTAACGAGATAAGAGCCGAGAGTCAAGGGCGGGGTAATAATTTCTGGTTTCTTGATTACAAATTGAGAGTTGGTAACTGCTACAGCCAAGTCATGCAAGCTCGCGTTGAGGCCAAAAAAGGCAATTCTCTTAGCTCAAGGTGGAGCTGGCTACATCAAAGCTTAGAAATCCCATGCATCTTTCTTTAATGTTAGGTAGTTTATTATAAATACGACTTAAGGTCTACAGATAAAGACTCTTTCAAGTTGCTCCAACATCTCTCTCTCTTTCTGTGTCTCTCTCTTCAAGATGGCGAAACTGTCTGCAATTGCCGTTGCCGGGTCCGGCGACATCGCCCGCTACCTGGCTGAGGAATTTGTTCGTGATGGTCAACACGACTTTCACATCGTCTCCCGCACCGAAAGACCTTGGTTTTCTGAACTTGGTGTTCAATTCCATTTGGTTTCAAGCTATTCAAAGGAGAACATGGTCGAGCTGTTTGACAAGTTCGAGATCAGCACCGTCATCTCGACTCTTACCGCAGGCGACGCCCCAGCATTTGTCTCTCTACACCAGGACATCTTGGATGCGTGTCACCAATCCTCAACATGCAAACGCTTAATCCCCAGCGACTTTATTGGAAATGTCGAACGCTTCCCCGACCTCCCTAGAAGACACGCCGACTCCCGTCACGCGTTTCGGAAAATCCTTGCCCAGCAGTCAGAAGTCGAGTGGACCACCGTGAACCAAGGCTGGTTGATGGATTACTTTGCCCATCTTCCATCAGGCCAAAAAACCTACATCCGACCCTATTCAGCCTGGCCACTCAATATCGAAAAATCCACTTGCCGAATTCCGGGAACCGGCGATGACAAAGTTACGTGGACGTCGGCGAGGGATCTCAGCAAAGCGGTTGTGCAACTTGTCAAACATCCAAAGTGGGATCGCTACACTTATGTCTACGGCGAGACGGGAACATGGCTTGAAGTCATTCCCAAGGTTGAAAAGCTGTTCAACATAAAAATTCAGGTGAGGATAGCATTTCTCTCGCAATGTTTCCGGATACTAACGACAACAGCGTATTCCTATATCCCGTGAGGAGATCGAGAAGATAGTTGAAGATGGGTCGGATCCCGAAAAGCAGTATATTGCAAGCATTGATGAGTGGACAGTTGCTGGGGCAGGCTTGGTTCCGATGGACGTTGCTGAGAAACAACGAGCCAAGTTTTTCGGGGATGTCAAGTTTCGAACCATTGAGGAGTTTGTACGGGAGGCTCAAGTTACCGAGTTTGTTTAGTTAGTGGCGTTGTGTCACCCTCAATAATAATCTATGAGCTCAATGGCTAGGATCAGTGGTGGGGGATGTGAATGAGGATGCACGATGTGATTGCAACACGGGCAATTAAAGAAAAGAACGAGATTGACTTTTCCCCCAACTAATAGATAATGAAAGAAAAAGTATAGTAGTAATATAGAGTAGCTTAAGAGTTTTTTTTAGGGGGAAAGTATTGTAGTATTTCTATTTCTAGTCTTTTATTTGACTACCTAATGTCAGGTGAGTATAACCGTGACATCCCTGTACCATGTCTTCTTTTCTTTCTCGGACCGCGTAGACTATTTTGCCATTCAGGGCCTAACTTTGAAAGGATAGCGCTGCTTATGTCCTAAAAAAAACTGTCCCAAGCTTGGCAGCTTAGAATCTGTTCCTTGTGATAGGGGTCTGAGTCCCTGATTTGTTCGCCATTCAAGGACACCACTTCCTATCTACTTCCTTGATCAAAAGTGGACTCTCACTCTCTACTCTGTCAATATGAAGTCCAGGCGGAACAGCTCTCCCCTGTACCTCTCACGCAGTCCACAGCTTCAATGTGCTGATCAATGGCTTGATTGGTTCTTTGATCTCAGGAGCAAAGCACGCACCATCGGAATATGGGATAACATGGACCCATACGAGCCAGATGGTCCGGATGACGAACTCATTCTACCCAAAGCCAGAAGCTTTCTAAAGCTCAAGACTCGACTGATTAAAGAAGCCCAGGACAATAGCAAGCCCGACCCCTTGGACGCAGACATCTTACGCATGTACGATATCCTACTCCGAGAGACCGAAAGCAAGCTAGCCATCTATCATGAAAGAGCTGCAAAAGAAGAAGCAATCCGAAACCTCATCATGGACACTGTGCACCCCGATATCTACGAAGCTGCCATGAATACGCTGCCCGGAAAGCACACCCTACGCCAACACGTCAAATCTATCCAAGATATTTATGCACCGACCTCATTGTTTCTACAAAGTCGAGTCAATGTGGCGTGTCGCGCTGTGTTGGACGAAGCACAGGCAGGGAACTGTGATCCAGAGGCGTGGGTTCACAAGTGGAGAAAGGCCTTCACTCGTGCTGAAGAATTCGGCTCCCCATATGTCCAAGGGCGCGAGGCAGTTTCCGATTCTTTGACGGCTGTAGATGCCCATTTCGCGCCAGGTTGGGGCTTGTCCACTTATGGGGACTACATTGACTCATCGGATAATGAGAAAGTCAACATGACCCTTCAGACCATCAGCCAGTCCTTCTTCTACTACATAAATGGTATTCCGGCACGATCTAAATTGGATGCTCGTTGCACCGAGAATGTCGCTCAAGCGCAGGTGATCAAGGTCGATATGTCTTGTCCTTGTGGACGGCGGAATCACCCTTGGGAAGCTGAGGAGTGTTCCATTCTCGAAGTTGCCATCAGAGGGTATAAGGATGGTAGGACGAACAGCCTCTCACGAAAGAGGCGGAACGATATTCTGCGAGAACTCTGGAAGAATCAATGGGGGGACCTACGCCTGAGACTGGAAAAGAAGGGTTGGGATATCCCTAAAGCCGTGTGGCCTCAGGTCGAAAAGGGACCATATTGGCTTGAATACCCGCCGCTGTACTAGACAACTTAGCTTCAAATATTTAATTTGATCTGTATTTTCTTTGAACCGAGGTGCTGTCATTCTGCCGTGCTACGGTAGCTGAGATAAGCACAGCTCTGGCGAGTACTTTGACATGTCAAAGAAACTTCTATAAAATCCATGAGGCTCCGAAAGCTGGCACTTGTCGATTCCGGGCAAGGCGCCAATACTCTCTAGCGGAAACAGCCAGAAGCCTATTGCGGGTCGCAGTGCCACGGCCAGTTCTTCTGGTGTCTCTTCCCTAGCCAACTCTTTGTATCTTTCGCGTTTCCACTTCAGAATGCCTTTCCATTCCTTGT
The DNA here is from genome assembly GCA_025433615.1 of Fusarium sp. LHS14.1. Classification (NCBI taxonomy): domain Eukaryota; kingdom Fungi; phylum Ascomycota; class Sordariomycetes; order Hypocreales; family Nectriaceae; genus Fusarium; species Fusarium sp. LHS14.1. Next base: position 152,620 of record CM046481.1, read on the forward strand.
CCTCATCTTGAACCCATTTTTCGGCATCGTTCCTGCTGCATATTCTTGGCGAGGATCGAGATTCGTGGCTGAGCAAAAAGCGGTAGTCAATATTGAGTTGGTCCTCCTCTAGGTCGAGGCTCCTGAGTAGCTTGAACCAAGCAGAGACCGCGCGATGCGGGAGGTAATGCCCGATGTGCATCTTTTCCAGTTCTTCTTTTACTGTTCTAGGATCGGTGGGTAACCTGTCAAACCTGGTGACTGACGATGTGATTGGGACAGAGCGATTCATTTTGAAACCTCTGCTCCCAGGGTGTGCAAAGGTAACGGGGTAGCACATCTGCCAAACATAGCGCCTCTGAGAAAAGATGACCAATTCTAGTCTGCGAATAACTTGCCGCAGTAGTGAAGATTGCGTTTTCTCGGACAGATGCAGCTCTCGCTTATGGGACTTTGCAGGTATCGAGAGGTTGACAAGGCCAATGCGTCGCGGATCGTGAGCCCATACGTCGTGTGCGAAGTTTGCAAAGGGTTTTGGAGACTTGTGGCGATTCCCATCCGTTTTGATCTCCAAGATATATAACTCAGGGCACAAGTAGAGAGTTCCATTGCTTTCGGCATTTTCAAACCACTCGTATCGGCATGGTAGGTGAACTCGATAAAAAGACAGTGCGGCTCGTCGCGACTCCGAGGTGACACGAAACAGCTTGCTTATGGCGTGTCGCTCCTTCAAGAGAATTTGATATCCTCGCCCGGGCTCGGGTAGACCATGTTGGGTCTTTTCGCTGTTCTTGATCGACTTCTCCTCGCGTGTGGCAATTCTCTCCAGTTTTATTCGCAGAAGACGCTCATGACTGAGTGCTTGTTCCCAAATCAGGTAGCGAATCTCAGCAGGGAGGCGGGGGAATAGCGGAAAGGTTTCAGTTGGTTGAGGGGTAGGATTGAAGATTTGCAAGTGCCCATTCGAGCTGTCTGTCGTTTTGACGGGCTCCATTTTGGTGTATATAGAGAGGAGTAGAGAAGCGAAAATTGGAGCATTGAGGGTCGAAAGACTGTCTTATGTAGGCACACAGGGACGTTTAGGCTATGACTCACAGAGTCTAATTGTAAAGGTTATGGCTTCACGCGGGTAGAATATCAGACGACGTCGCTTGATTAACATCGAGCTTTTGTTGAACAAGGTTTGTGAGACAGCGTTTGTGTGGCTTCCAGGATCATCATCAAACAGCAAGAGAAGAGATGGAACTCTGAGTTCAAAGGGGGACTTTCATCTGCAACTGCAATGATAGTGGACAGGGAAGACTTTTGTAGCAAAGAAAGTAGATGACATATTTGTTGAGCAGATATCTGACATATATTCATAGGCAGGTATCTCATGCATACACGAATTGGATAAAAATTAGTAGAAACTCTATAAACTATTAACTATGGATTTAACTCCTCTATGGTAATTGCAGATGCTAGTTAGTGTACAAAATGAATAACAAATATTAATGATGATTCGCAACATAGCCATGGAGGGATATTAGATATCCACACCACTAAGATATTGTTGTAGATCAGATCAGACGCTCAGTCATCTACGCCTTTGGCTTGACAGACTGGGGATTCCGAAAGATGTTCTTCGGATCAAAGGCGGCCTTGATCTTCTGAAGTCTCTGCAAATTGGATCCCCAATACATCTCAGCAGCCCTGTCTGCTTTTAACTGCGAATCGGGGTAGTTGGCATACATGCCCCAGGTACCCTCGCGAAGAGACTTGGAGATACTCTGTCGCAGGGCCGTGAGGAGCGAGAAGCCGTCGCTGGGGTACTTCTGTCCCTGGGACACGCTGTCATAGAACTGGAAGAGCAGAAGCGCGTCGCGGTGGACGTAGGCCATATCTGTGGGCTTGGGCTTCGCCACAGCTGAGTACTGGCCGCCTTGGATATCCATCTGAATCCACCAGGAGTGGCTGCTGCTTTTGCCTGTGGTAGAAACGGAGTTGACGAATGATCTGAACTGCTCTAGGGAGAGCTCTCGAGTAGTCAGACTGGTGGCGTAAAAGGTATCGTGCTATACTCTTGTTAGATCTAGATATTAGAGGTGAGTAAAGGTCAACTTACAGCATTGTATGAGGCACTGGTTGGGTTAATGTCCGAAGTACCAGCAAAGTGGGCAACCAAGTCAATCCATCCAACGGTCGAAGCGCTCACTTGGACATTGAGCTTGCTGAGAAGAGGCTGGAGGGCCTTTCGCAGACCGGCCTCATCGCCAACGTAGGCACCATCGATGCTATATCCATCCTTTCGAATAGCCACCTGCATCGTAATCTCGCTCGGCATAGTCTTTCCAAACTCTTGCACGTCCCAAAGACCTTGAGCGGCGGTGTTTTGGTCCCAGTTTAGACCAATGTCGAAGTAGGTCATCTTCTCGGGGGCAGGGAATGTGTTGAATTCGAGCTCAGCGATAATTCCGAATGAGGCTCCAGCGCCTCTGATGGCCCAAAACAGATCAGATCGCTCAGTTTTGGAACAGTGCACGACCTTGCCATCGTAGAGGACGACTGTAGCGCCAATGATCCAGTCAAGGGTCAGGCCATGCTTTCGCGAGACCATGCCGTAGCCGCCGTGCAAGGCATGTCCACCGAGACCAACACTAAGTATCATTAGCAAGCCTCCCAATTCACGAATAGTCATGATGACCTACCCAGGGCATGTGCCATGAGAAAGAGCTCTCTTGCCCTGGTTGTATAACTCAGTGGCCACATGTCCAAGTCTCGCTCCAGGCTGGATCTTGGCTGCCCCATCCTTGGCTAACTTCACACTGTACAAGCGGTCCAGCTCGATGACAAGATGCCCATCTTCTCCACCCAGACCAAGAGAGGTGTAGCTGTGACCACCACTCTTGCCGCTCACAGAAACACCATGCTTTGAGCCGCAGGAGACAGCAGCAGATATTTGGGCGACAGTGGTCGGAACTGCAATGGCAATTGGCTCAAACTGGAGTCGTAGGTTGTATGCGGTACCGTCCTGAGTCCAGGTCTGGCTACCTTTGGTGTCGATGGGGACTTTGGCGCTGGTGAGACAGCTAGTGACGGCCTCTCGCTTGGTGGGGACGGCTAACGATGGGGAGACTAGGGCAGCGAGGCCAATTAGACCGTGGAGCAATTGAGAACGCATTATTATTGTTTAAGATAATTGGTGAGATGAGGAGTGAATGGAATGCAAACCGACTGAGACAAAGCGTCCCGGGACTATGTATTTAACATTATGGGAATGGCGATAAACATTGGCAACGGGGCTCTACTCCACAGATCGGCGCCTTACGAGAGCTTCCGTCTGCCGAAACCCGAACGGATGAGTCCGAAGATGGAGAATACGAGGCGAGCTAGAAGTGAGGCGCCTCCTGATGACGAGAGACGGTGTTGAACTCGGTCGTATAGAGAGCCACTTCCATTCCGCAAGCCGGCAAGCCGTGAAAAGGAGAAGACAGCGATTTTCTCCTTTGAAAAGAAACGTCAATGACGAAAATTGAGATCTCATCTCATCCTCACAGAAGAATCCTGATCAACGGGTCTTCCTAACTAGCGTCGATTAGTGGCAACTTTCTCGTACCCGAAAGACCCGGCATGACGGGATGCCAATCCACAAAAAGCTAGGCCGTCTATAATTAGTACAGGTTCTGGAATGCAGTTGACGCTATGATGTCACTGCTCCCACTTTCGGAACAAAACCGCTCGGGGTAGACGATCTCGTGAACGGAAAGGAGTGCTACGTTACGATCTATTCAGCCACGCGAGACGCAAGCAGGACATCTCCAGATCCGAAAAGCGGTGATCTCATCCAGTCAAGGCGGATCTTATCCCGCAACCGGTGACTTGTGCTCAGTTTGGGGAACAGAGGGCTAGCTAGATAGGTATACATGTACAGGGTAAATAGTGTCTTGCAGCAAGATCTAGGTTGATCCGCGTTACAAAGCGGTCGCAAGAGTCTTGGCGGGTTTTGTAAACACTAGGGGATCCAATGTCTCTACTATGATTGACTACAAGAATCATTCAGGGTAATGATAATGATGAGCAAGTTGGGGGCTTGACTCTTCGCTATCATCTCGATGTCAGTCTGCAATTCCAAGATTGAAGAAGTGAAATTATCATAAAATGACAATCCTCGTTTAATGACCTTGAGTACTGGCTGACGATGCAGTGGCACTTGTGGAGGATGCCCGGCGATTTCTCCTCTACTTCCAGCCTATTATCGAATGGTATCCCCTCCAGATATACGCGTCCGGCCTAATATTCAGCCCAGAAGAGAGCTTGATACGGCGCCACTTTGAAGACTTCGGCCCCAAATTTGTGACCAAAAGGCCTCGAGTTGACACGCAGTGGCGCCCATACATGAGCACCGATGACGAGCGTTGCAGCCTGATATTTTCGACAGACAACAACTCATTGGTTACGAGTTGTGGCGATAGTTTAACCAAATGGAATGTTAGCGACGGCATGGAGATCATGAGCGCTCGCTATGACGGGTTGGGCTTCATGATACCGTCGCCAGACCTAAATTGGGTTGCTGGCGTGGCTACCTACCGGCAGTCCCCCGATGATGTTGAGACACATGCTCTTCAGGTCCGCAGCTTGTCGTCAAACACTATCAAATGGAGCCGAGATATTGACAATCGCCAAGTCTGGAGGATGAAGTTTTCGCCCGACAGCCAATGGTTGGCAGTATCCTTAAACGAAGAGTTAGTGCTTTGGGGGTTTGAAAAGAGCAACTGGAAAAGGTGGCCTCTCGGGGTTTCCCTTGAAAAGCATGACCAAAAAATCGAATTTTCTTCAGATGGCGCCCTGGTTGCCATTGCTGGATATTCGAGCGTGCCCTCCTCGGGGGGTATAGTGGTCCTTGATGCGCGAACGGGTAAGCAGCACAAGAACCCCATTGCAAAGATTGAGCGGATCCGGTCTGTGGTATTTACCCCCAACACTCACGAGATCATGATCTGCTGCCAGACAGGCATATGGTCTTGGGATGTTGTCGGGGGTGAATGCCAACAATGGCTCGGGTCCTGCGACTCATGTGGCATTGCCTCCTCCCATGACGCCTCCTGCATCGCCGTGATATCTCTTTCAACAGTTTCCTTATACAGAAAGCAAAACCGGGAATTGCTGCAACGTTTTGAAACCCCAGCGGAGGAGTCTATTCCCTCAATTGCTCCGTCTTTTGACGGCCAGCAACTTGCAGTTCACGCCGACGGAACTGTCTGGCTCTGTGATATTACATCCTCAATGTCGAAGCAAACTCGCATCGACCGGGTTTCCGTTAAGAAACTTTTGTTTCTGACAACAGAGGTTTGATGGCTTGGGCCCTTGAAACGAAGATTCAGGTATTGGATGCAACCACAGGCATCTATCTATGCGAGTTCGACATGCCTTGGTTCTGGGGCGCCGAGTTGGAACCTTGGTCCGCCGCCAGTTTGACGGTATTTTCATCCAACGGTCACATGCTTGCCGCAAGCTCCTCGTCTGGTTCTTCCTCGCTGCTTTCTGTTTGGGACCTGTCCGGCCAAAAGCTACTCCTGGAAACTGAGGTCCCCGATTCAATCTTTCAACTAGCGATTTCTCATGACGAAAATAATGGTGGACGATGGGTGGCAGCTATCACAGCACAAAACATATACGTCTGGGACGTCACGACAATGAGACTGCGATGGTCTTTAGAACACACTTCCGAATACACCCGTCACGAAGGTCCCGCTGCACTACAATTTTCCGACGGTAAACTTGTAGTATTATGGTCTCGGGGAATGCACCATAGTTTGATCTACTACAACGTCACAAACGGGACACAGCTCACGCATGTTAACCTCCCAAGTGTGCTTGAGTGCGACTTTCCCAACGAGACATTCTCACTATCGCCTAGTGGACAAAGGGCGACATGGGGGTCCGAAATAGGCAGCGAACTTCAGGTAATCTTCCTCTCGCAAGAACAGGCAAACATACAGATGGTGTTGCGATCTACGGTCGGCTTTTATAGGCCCTACCTCACTTTTCCCAATGATTCAATGGTCTTGACTAACTACGGTATGCTTAACATTAACACTATGCTAGCCGAAGCCGCTATTGAGCCAAATACGCCGCAGAACACCCTCCAAAAGAAAGGTACTTTTTATCCAGCTTTTATTGGGTATGGTTGTAGTTACAGTCGTGACTGGATTACATTGGACGGTCATCGGTTACTATGGTTGCCTCCGCACTACCGCCCATTTCATGATGTTACTGGGCTGGCATCAGGGCAACAGCATTTTGCAACGAACTCCTTCTCTGGTGTCTTTTTCATGCAGTTTTCTGAGAATGGGAGGGACTTACTCCGTTATGTTTGACACATTATAGTTACCTGGAGGATTTGGAATAGCTGGACCCTCAAGGTGGATGGGAAATGCCTGTTAAGTGTCTTTGCCTTTTTTAGAAACTAACGTAATCCACCATAACTCCGCCCACCCCCCAAGTCCGCCCACCATTTCCACATCGTGATAAGAATCATCAGGCGGCAATACACATTAATTTCTTAACTAAAATAGCTCTAAATATCAAATTAATTAAAAAACTAACTAAAAATACTATTTTCTACTAGGGGCTTAATTTTCTTCTATCTTTTTAGTATTTTATGAATATAATCTTCTAATTCCTTTGCCTCTTACTTCCTAGCTTTATTATGCGCCTATTTAATCTATATGATCGCGGGAAAAGCCTAGTTAGGGTCTAATTTAATTACTTTCCTTCTAGATCTCCTCTATACGCCTTCCTTCGCCTATAGATAAGCTAATTTAAGCTTTAATTCCGTATTTTTAATATATAAATAGTTAATTTCCTCGCCTAATTTCTTTATCTAGGTTCGGGTATCTCGATAGATCGCAATTCCGTAGTTAGTAGCGCGGTTAAGCTATCTTTTGATATCGCTGCTTAAATAAGGCGTATCCTAGGGTTAAATCTCTCCGTAGGGCTTTTTCCTTAGTATTATTAGTAGTGATATTATTGCTTAGAAAGGCCTCGGCGGCACCTAATACTTTAAAGGAGGCTTAGAAGATATTAGCTAGATGCCAGAAGCATAAAACCTGGCCTATATATTCTCCTTTATAAAAGCTTTCTCTGATGCTTTTTTATATACTATTAGGAAAAGCTGCTTTTGCCGTGGCGATATTATCTCGTAGGATACCTAGTCCCGCGTTTCTTTATAATAAAATGTCTTTAATGGCCCGAAAAGCGCGATATCGAGTAGCTATATAATATATAACGAGTAGGAAGGAAGCTAACTAGGCTATACCTTATAATCCCACGCTTCTAGTATAAAATCCGGCATTAAATAAGTCTTATAATGATCGAGGATGAGGATATGCTATTAATATGGATTAGCCGGCTTTATCTCTAGTAGGAAGATATCCCTAAACTACGAAAGAAAGAGCTAGTTATTAGATTAGCCTATAGGACTATATATATACTTCTAGTCCGGAAAAGCATTAAGAAACTATTATCCCTAGAGGGTTTTCCCGGTAAAGATAACCATAGGTATTAGATAATATCTAAGGGTATTAATTGCCTCTAAAATCGAGATCTAAAGGGTTAAATTAGACTTTAATAACTCGGTATATATTATAAGGATTATACTAAGTATAACGATCGTGGGGGTTCCTAAGGGATAAACCGGTTATGCTGGTTTATATTAGTAGAGGAGAATATTATATAACCTTAAAGGGTAATATAAGTTATATCTAGTAATATACTTAAAGGTATTAAGTATAACTAAGTTATATTAATAGCTAAGGTAGCTAGTATATAAGAAAGTATTAATAAGAGTATTTTATATACTTTTAGGTTTTATCGCGATTATTTTACCCTTTAGTCTTAATTATAGTAATTATAGAAGTAATTAAGGTAATTAAGGAGGTAATTATTATAATTACTTAGTATTAAGAGTAATTACTTATTTAATTAGTAAAGAATTATAGGGTTACTTCTATATATATAATAGGTTCTTATTAGGTTATAATATAATATCTCCCCTTTATTAGTCTTATCCTTAAGGCCTCTAAGGTTAGCTATTCTAAATTTCCCTAGGTTTATTAAACCTTCCCTTATAATTATTTCCTATAATACTAATAATATATTAAAAGTAAAGTCCTATTCCGCTATATATTATTATTATCTTTTTAAACTTATTAAGGAAATAGGCTTTAAAGTTATGCCTTATTTTTATTATTCTTAAAAATACCTAAAATATAAGATACTCGAGGGTATTTCCCATTATTCTAAGTATATCTATTATAGCTATACTTATAATAATTTAGGTATATTAGTTTCTACTAGTATATATAATTCCTATATCTTATTGCCTTCTTTTTACTAATATTTATAGCTTTATGCCTAGTAGCCGAGAAATGCTATTTAGAGCTAAAGGAGGAAAAAGTAAAAGAGGAGTTAATCTCTCTTTAATAATAGATAAATAAGCGATTATCTTATTTAATATACCTTTGCTATTAGAAGAAATAGGTTTATGAGCGGGGTATAGAGATAGTACATCGGGGTTTAAATTCTCTAGATAAATTAGAGGAGTTAGATCGCTAAGAAGCTAAGGCTATTATCGATACTTAGTCCTTCGGGGCTATTAATATTATTAATTAGTCGGCGATCTTTGATTTTAATATTAGTTCCCTTCCTTCTAGAGTTACTAATAAAAATCCCATAGTAAGCATTGCGCGCCTATGAGGTATTCTAGGGGTTCTTATATATTTTCTAAGTCTAAGTAATCTTTCTATTTAATAAAATATATTATTTTACTATTAATTTTATTTATATCGAGGATAGATTTTATAATATATTTTTCTAATTTATTAACTTTTATATCGGGGTTATTACTTATTTTAACTTAGATAATATTTTATATTAACTTAAGTAATAAGATATAAAAGATTAAATAGAGCTTAACCTTAGGTAATAAGTCTAATTTATAATTATATTTTAAGATTTTTTATTTAATTTTATAGGGTCTAATATATTTATAGTTAAGTTTTTTATTTTATTATTTTATTTTAATATTTTTTATCGCGAGGTAGATTATATCTCCCTCTAAAAAGGTTAGTCTCTTAATCTATTTTTTATTAGTATAATTTATTATTTTATTCCTAATAAATTTAAGTTCTATATATATTTCTTTATATAAGTTATATAGCTAGTTATTAATAAGGATTATTTTAGGGTTAATAATAATATCCTATAATTATTAGTAAGTATTTAGTATAAATCTAAAGTTAGTATAGGCTAATATAGTCTTTATATTTTTATTTATAGCTATATTATAGGCTAGCTAGGTAGCTAATAGCTTTTTAACTTAATTAGTTTATTTATAGTTAATATAATATTAAAGGTATTACTCTAGTATTTAGTTTATATATTTTATTTATCTATTTATCTCTTTATAGTATATAATAGAGAGCTTATAATTAATTCCTAAGTATTTAATAAGGCTTTATTAAAACTTAGATATAAATAATAGTCCTTAGTTAATAATAATCTCGAGTAATATATTATATATTTTAGTAATATAAAAGTAAAAGAGATAAGTAAATTCTTTAGCTATAATTAATTCTCTATAGGGTATAAAATAAGAAAATTTTATAAGTTTATTTATAATAATAAGAATATTATTATAAAAATTTCTAGTTATTAATTCTTTTAATAGGGGTAATTTAGTAATAAAATCTATTATAATAGCTTCTTATAGTAGCTAAGGTATTAATAGGGGTTATAGTTTACTATAAGGTTTATAGCATTATGCCTTAGTTTTTACGTAAAGGTTATATTAATTAATAATATTAATAATAATTTTCTTTATATTAAGAAATATATATATTATTTTAATTTATTTTAGGGTTTTATTAATTCCTTAGTATCTATAAAGTTAATATTTATATATTTTATATATAAGGTTATATTATAGTTCCTTTAGTATTTATTACTTATTAGTTTTTTAGTTATCTAGTAATTATTTATTATATTCTAGGACTCTAATAAGGAATAAATTACCTTATTTTATTATATAGGTAGTTATTACTATTTAGTAGGGTATTTTAATTATCTTACTTTATTTATAGATAGTAAGTCTTATCTTAGGATAATATTTTATATATTACTATATTTATTATTTAATTTTTATCTTAAGTTAATAATTATTATAAAGGTAATTTATTTATCTCTATATTTAATTATATTCCCTATCGTATAGAAGCTAATTATAATAATAATTAAAAATAGTTTTAAATACTTAGTTAGGGATAATAATTATTCCTTAGTATATTAGGATTCTATCTTAGTTATATTAATATCCTTATGTATAATCTATAGCATTGATATATTATCTTCTATAGTCTTTAATAAGTTAGATATATTCTAGTAATAATATAAGTTTACTATGCCTCTTAGTATATATAATAGTGTATTATTATAGGTATCCCTTAGGTATAAGGTATAGTAGTTATTCTTTAGTCTTAATCTTTCCTATATTTAGATTGGGTCTATAGCTAATAATGTCTACGCGGCTATTCTCTAATCCTTTAATATAGATAATAATATAGTTAAATTTTAAAAGATATTTAGTATATTATAGTTATTATCCGCTAAGTTATTAAATTATTATAAAGTAAGAGATATTCTTATAGTTAATATAAACCTTAATTTAGTAATAACTTCTTAATAGGTAATATTTAAATTCCTTAAAAGTATTAATAATAATAAGGAATTCTTTATTATAAATAGGGTAATTAAGCTTTATTCTATATAACTTATAGGAGTAGAATATAATAGGGTATAGTTATCTTTTATTATCTTATTATCTAATTTAGGCGCCTAGGGCAAAGTCTAAGGTATTAGTTTTAAGTTTAATTAATTAAGATAAGTTAAATATCTTAAGTATTAATTTACTTAGGATAAGTTCTTTAATTTTATTAAAAGATTCTTTAGCTTTATTCCTAAATATAAAGGTTTTATCTTTTTTTATAAGTTTTATTAATAATATAGTAATCTTTTTAAATACTTTAAGGAATCTATAGTAATAATTAGTAAATCTAAGGAAGGCTTATATTTCCTTAATATTAGTAGGTTCCTTTTAGTCTTTAATTACTAAGACCTTCTTAGGGTCTATATATATTTTATTATAAGAGATAATATATCTAAGGAATTTTACTTCTAAGGTATAAAATTTATTTTTCTTAGGTTCTATTAATAACTTAGTATCTTATAGTATTTATAGTACCTTATAGATATATTCTATATATTTTTCTTCTATTTTAGAGAAGATAAAGATATTATCTAGGTAATATATAATAAATATATCTAGGTATTCTTATAGTATATTATTAATTATTCGTTAGAATATAGTAGGTATATTAATAAGTCTAAAAGGCATAATAAGGTACTCGAATAATCTATACTTAGTATAAAAAGTGGTTTTTTATTTATATCTTTCTTTAATCTAAATAAGGTTATAGGCTCTTTTAAGGTTAAGTGCGGTAAAGTACTTTATTCTAAAAAGTCAATCCTTTAACTCGCTAATAAGAGGTAGCGGTATATAATCCTTAATTATAATAATATTAAATATTTTAAAGTTAATATAAAGTTAGAGCTTATTATTTTTCTTCGGAATAAATATAATAGGGTATTTAATAGATAACTTACTTTCCCTAATATATCTTTTCTATATTATATCTTTAATATATTCCTTTAATATTAGAAGTTATATTTTATTAAGTAAGTAGAATTTATTAAAGCTAGGTTACTTTTTATTAATAAACTTAATCTCGAGGTTATATAAGGTATATTCTAGTAGACCTATTTTAAGTTCTTTTATAAAGAGTTATTTATAGATCTTATATTATTAGGGTATATTTTTAAGTTATTTTTCTTCTAGGTTATCCTTTTTAGGCCTCTTAAGGTCTTTCTCTAATATATAGAATTATTATATAATTTATATAATTATTTATTATTATTATTATTTCTATCTATTATAATATTTATATTTTATCCCTATAAGTAGAGAGATATCTTATATTTACCTCTACCTAATTTCTCTATTATAAGTAAAAGTTTAAGATCTCTATCTTAAGTTATTATTTAATATAAAAGATATCTTAGTATTATAAGAGAGTATTTAGCTAATTCTCTAGTCAAAATATAGGTTATAATATTATAACTATAGGTACTTAAGTATAAGATTATAACTCTAATTTAATATAATATTAAATAAGATTCCTTAGTTTTTTCTTTTAATAAAAACTTTAAGGTAATTAATCTTATAGGTAATAACTTTATTATTATAATTAAAAGGTATTCCTTTAAGGTTATATATTATATAAGGCTTTTATTTATGCCTCTATAGTAGCCTAAGCCTATTTACTATTACTAAATTAAAATAGTTCTATTTAGCTCTATTATCTATTAAAGTATTTAATTATTCTCCTTTAACTTATACTCTTAATTCTAAGTATTATTACTTATATTCTCTACTTATAGAGCAAAGGGCCTTCTTAAGTAGCTTATTCCTTTATTTATCTACTTATTGCCCTATATCGGATAAGGTAATTAGTTTTTTTAATATTCGCATAGCATAGCTAAAGTAATTAAATTTATACTCGCTATCTATATATACCTTATAGTCGTGGTTATCTCTTATGCTATCTTATTATTCCTAGAAGCTATTGTTTGCTTACTAGTTAGTATTATTAGGTTCTTTATATTTAATATAATTAGCATAGTCCTATAGGAGCTTATCTATAAGTCCTTAGTTATCTCTAAGGTATAGTTAGATCTTCTAATATTATTCCTTATCTCTAGGTTTTCTGTTTTATATAAGGAAATTAAATCTTTCCTTTGCTATTTATTTAAATCTATTATATATAGCCTTAATATATAGCCTATGCTATAGGTATATTTCTTTATTATAGAGGGTTACCTCGGTACTAGGGTAACTTCTATCTAGGTCTTATTCTTAGTTAATTATAGTTATCTATATTGCGATAATAAATTATTATTCGAGGGTAATTAATTTATTATTATTAGGGGAGAAATAAATATTAGCTATACTAAGCGCTTTATTTTATCCTCTAACTTTATATATATATATTTTATAGGTAAGGTATAGTTTATTATTTAGTCCTTATAGTTATACTAAGAAATAATTATTCTCTTATTTACTTTAGGCATATATACTATACTAATAGTCCTTATAAGAGATTTATAAGATCTCTTTATATCTAGGGTATATTAGTTAAGTATATTTATTATCTTATATATCATAGCGTAAGCTCTATTAAGAGCCTATAGCTATTTCTTTATAGTATACCCTAATAGGAATATCCCTTATATTTATATTATTATCTTTCGCGATAAATATAGCTTCTTAGTTTTCTTATATTATTTTAATAATTTATTCTTATTATTTATTAATTTTATAGTTATATTATTTATATTCCTAGGTTATTTTATATAATCCCTTATTATATTATAGGGTAATAATAGAAATAGATTTATATTAATAATATATTTTATATCTTTTTATTTTATACTAGAGGTATAGCTTATCATTAGGTTAATAAGGTAAAGGGATTAAAAAATAGTTATTTTTTTATTTCTCCTCTAAGTATTTCTTATACTTATAGTAGTAATAAGATATCTATAAAATACTAAGGTATTCCCTATGCATAGGGTAGGTTTAGATATTATCTTATGCGCTGAATAATACTTTAGGGAGTCTAAGATCTTTGGTAATTACTTAGTATAAGGCATAGATATAGATATCTTATATATTTACTATATTTATATATTCTTAGGCTATCTAGATATATTATTCCCTAAGAGTACTCTAGTATTAGTTACCTTATTTATTATAGAGTTATAAGTAATATTCTTCTTTCTATAAGTTATTATCTATCTTCTAGTTATATCGGTTTTAGATCTAAGTAGTAGCTAATTATTATTATATTTCTATCGCTAAGCTATAATTAGGGTCTTAGTTATAGCGCTTAGCTTATTAGGTAATTATAATAGTCCTTATACCTTAGGTCCTAGCTAGCTTATTAGCGGGTTTTAATAGTAATTACTATTTTGATCTATTAGTAAAGTGAAATTATCTTACTTTAAGGGGTTATATAGTTATATAGTATTTTCCTTTCTAAGGTTTATTATTATATTTAAATTATTCTTTTATAAAATATACTTAGTTATAAGATATAATTATCTCTCTAGGATAGAGACTAATATTATTATATCCTATGCGTATTATGCCGAGGGTCTTAGTAATTTAAATAGCTATTTAAGGTTTATTATTAGCTTTTATGAACCTTACTTATCTCTTTCCTTTGGGTAATAATTATTATAGCCTAGGTTAATAATATCCTTCCTAGATATTATATTACTTTTTTCTATATATATTAGCCTTATAGCCCCTCTTATAGTAATAGTAGTATTTAATAATTAGGGGCCTTTACTAAGTGCTACTGAGTTATATAGGTCTAGGTTATATTCTATAAGAGGTATTAGTTTAAGTATATCCCTAGTTAGTATTAAACCGGGAGGTATTAACCTTATTATTTCTAAACTTAGGGTTTTATAGTTTTTTTTAAGAGAATTATTATTTATTGATTCTAATAGCTCTACCGATATAATTAATAAGGCTATAAGGTTGATCTTCCTTATATAGTTTGGCTTATATTTCTTTTTTAAGTCTATTAAAGAAAAAAGATATTAGGGGTTCCTAATCTTAGTTAAGCTTTAAGGCGAGCTAGAGGTATTTAATGCTGTATTCTAATATAAAGTAGGTCTATTAGAATACCTTAATATCTCTTTTTACTTAAGATTTCTTATTTATTATTTTAAAGGCTTATTAAAGTGCGGCTTTAAAGGTCTTAAAGCTAAAGTAAAGGTTTATAGTCTAAGGGGATAATTTAGTAAATAATTTAATAAGGTATTCCTTTATAATAGGTTTAAACTAGGCCATAGTATTTTTAGTTAGTTATCTTATAGTATATTAGACCTTATTAGATATTATAATAAACTATATAGGGTAATATATTATAAATATATATAGCTATATAAGAAATATTAGTAGCCTATAAGTAATTCTATCGAATTTCTCCGGGGGGTCTAGCTTTAGGATTTCTCTTATATCTTTTCTTTGCATAGCGGCGATAATAATACTATTAAGCCTCTAGGTATTATTAATATACTATACGTTTTAATCGCGCTAGGTCTAGCCTATTCTCTTAATAAGGTCGCGGAGTCTATCTATCTCGGTGCTTATAGTAATAATCTAGGCTTAGAGCTATTTGACTTTTTTATTATTAGAGCTTTCCGCGTCGTCTATATCTTTATCCTTAGCGTTAGCTAGGATAGGTATAATAGGTATAGGGGGGTAATTAATAGGTAAAACCTATTAGTAATTATTACTAGGAGTAGCCTAAGTAATTATTATATTTAATATTATTTAAGGTAATATAAGTAATCCTTTAAATAAGAGCTATTAATATATAATAATTATAGGGGTTCCTAAGGGATAAACTAATTATATTAATTTATATTAATAGAGGAGAATATTATATAACCTTAAAGGGTAATATAAGTTATATCTAGTAATATACTTAAAGGTATTAAGTATAACTAAGTTATATTAATAGCTAAGGTAGCTAATATATAAGAAAGTATTAATAAGAGTATCTTATATATTTTTAGGTTTTATCGCGATTACTTTACCCTTTAGTCTTAATTATAGTAATCGTAGAAGTAATTAAGGTGATTAGGGAGGTAATTATTATAATTACTTAGTATTAAGAGTGATTATTTATTTGATTGGTAAAGAATTATGGGGTCGCTTCTATGCACGTGATAGGTTCTTATTAGGTTGTGATACTAAGCACTTTGCCGGCGTTAATCTCTCCTTCTTAGATCCTAGTCTTATCGCAGTTATAGACCTAGTCTAACCCGGCGTTCTTAGACTTAATAAGGCGATTAAGGCCAGAGTAATAGCTTTCTAGTCCTTCTTTTATAATAAGGGACTTCCTCGCTGCCTCAATAAATCGTAATAGCTTTATCTTTATATTCTTATAATAGGAAAGGAATCTATTGACCTAATTCTTCCCTAGGGGCTCGCCGGGACTAGCCCTCGCGGCGATATACGCGGCGAAAGCATAGACTTCTCGCTTCGTTACTAGGGAATTTATTTCTTCTCTATCGAGGATCTATTATATGAGGTTATTTTCTTAATTTAAGCTTAACCTTTAAGTCTTTTCCTTCGATATATATATATTAGTTACTCTATTGCGATAATCCCTTAAAGTTATCCTTTTAACCCTATACTTATAAGAAGAAGCGCAAATACTAATTATTTCTATATCCTTTAAAGCCATGCGGATAAGATACTTATTGTTAGTCTCGTGAGAAGGTATTTTCGAAATTTGAAGTCGATTGAAGCAATATTGAATTTTTGAGAATTAATTGCATTTAAATGTAATAATATAATTGAGACGTCAAAAAGTGGGCGGACTTGGGGGGTGGGCGGAGTTATAGTGGATTACGTTAGTTCTGGCTTTGGCCTTCGAAAAAAAGTTTGATGCGATGCTTCTTTCTACTCCAATGCCTACATAGGTAGATAATACTAGCAGTCCCAAGCAAGCACTAAGATGTGCAATTGCTGACACACGGTTCAACTCTTGAAAGATTTATGATGCGAGCTGATCCCTCATAGGGGGAAAATACCAGTTTCGCCTATTAAACCTGTGCGTGCATCCTCACTGTTGGTCCTGCCACCAATGCGTTATCCAACACACGCCCAGCCAACTGCTGCCTACGCTGGTGGGGCCTTGCGTGTTTCAGATTCACGCCGCCAGATCAACGACATTCCATCAATCCCGCAATCGCCTCATCCCCAGCACAAGCAGAGCACAACATCGGCCATGGCCAGTCTACTAGACCTCCCAGACGAGACACTCGAGAGTGTGTTGCTGTGCAACATTGATGGTCGCACGCTTCATCAGCTCACTCGTGTCAACAAACGCCTCCGCAGGATCGCGAGTCCCATCCTCGTCCAGTGCTGGCCATATTCCCATGAGCGCCTGCTCCTGCATCTCCTACACCATCCTGAGTTCAGAAATCACGTCAAGGAGCTCAAGTTCGAAAGTCTCGTTACCTTCCGCGACCATGAAGAAGACCACTCCGGGTGTGAGATCAGCAACGAGAGCCTAGAGGCCCTTGCCGCAACCGTGGACGACGCGTGGCCAACTCTGGCCAAGTCAACAAAGTGGGCAGAGTATATCCGCAGAGGCAACACAGACGCCTTGTGCACGCTGTTATTATGCTGGGCGACCAAGCTATCCAGCCTCGACATCACAGTACCATACTTCGATGCCAAGCAGCGCCACGACTTGCTGGTCTTGCAGTTGACAAGTCAAGTGGTCCGAATGTGGAAGAAAACAGGGTCTACGGACTTGCCGCTTCTTGGGCTGAGGTCCGTGGTTTTCCGTCACTGGGATACCGAGTTCAGCACTGATGGGCTATACGCAGCGGCTTTTTTTCATCTACCTAACGTTAAAGCCTTCTCTTCATGGAAGTTTGGTCTATGGGGTTGGGGTGAAGGCTCCGAGCGAAATTACAACGACCCAACTCTTGGCTGGGTTCCTACGGCGAATCCTCGCGACGAATACATTCTAGATTTCCCCGTTGGCACTTCACCAATAGAGGAGCTTATTCTAGACGAGGTCGATGTTTCTGTGGAATCTCTCTCCAGGGTTGTCAGTGCCTGCCAAAGGCTCAAGCTGTTGCTGTACCGGCCAGGCCCAGTGTGCGACAATTCCTGGCTAAGCTGGAGGGGGCTGGCAAACGTCATACTGCACCACAAGAGTTCGCTGGAGACACTTCTCATTGATTTCGACCGGCCAGGAAATTCGATTTTCTTCAGTGATGATGAGGAAATGGAGCACGATGGGGGCGATGATGCCAATGACGATGGTGATAACCACGGACATGATGACGACCCTGAAGTTGGGAGCATTCATCTGCGCGACTGTTATCAGTATCTTGAGTGCCTCAAGAGTTTGTCAATCGATGTCAGCTTCCTATACAAAGAAGATGGCTATGGTGACTACCATATCACGCCTAGTCGTCTGCCGAGTTCTCTGGTGAACCTACGACTGGAAGGCTTGTGTCTTGCCTCATTATGGAAGCGATCTATCCAGGAGACTGAGGACCAAATGAATGACCTTGCGAGCTTGGTACAAGAATGCAGTCCGGATGGGAAGCTGCCTAATCTCCGTCAGATAACTATCGCCGAATGGTTGCCGCAGGATCTTTTTCTTGAGGCGTTTGATAGACTGGTGGAGTCAGCAAAGACGCGAGGAGTCAAGATCATTTTCATAAAACGATCGGAGGAACCTTGGAAGGAAGTTGACTGGTAATAAGGAATCCTAAAGCAGCAATATCATGGGAAAATTCGAGGGGTTAAAGTTTTCTAAACTCCAATTATAAGCCCCTGCTCAACTACCCTCCAGACCCCGTGCTTGTGCCCACAAATACGACCAATACAGCTGAATAAGTCGCGGTAGATACCAAAGTTTCAATGTTGGAAACTCGCACGCCAAAAGAGACAATGAGTGCAAAGACAACAACAGCCACCGACACTGTAACCAAGCTCTTAACTTGTGATTCATCGATGCTCATAATGATCATCGGCACGACAACAAAGAGTCCACCAGTTATGGCGATAGTGAAGCGCACAAGCCTGTCGATAAATGCTGAAACGTTCTTTGGCGGCTCACCATCGAGGTATTCCTTCTTCCTCTCGCGCTTTTCGTGTTGGGAAAATGTGAGGCGAGACGGCAGGTATCTCATGAGAGTCCATCTTAGGGGATCAACTTTGTCAGGCCTCTCGTTGAAAGCCGAATAGTGAGACTGGAACGGATCATTAAAGTCGCTTCGTGACTGGAAGTATCTCTGAAGCAGCAGTTTTCGGCGCGTCGTCTCGGCCTGATCAAGGCTTTGGTGATTCCGAAGATACTCATAGTCGCGCACAGCCGTTGCTATATGAGTTTCAGTTAGTATCTATACCCATGATCCAAGCCAATCGCAGCTCTCACCATAATCTCGCAGGGTGGTCGTCAAGCGCTCTGATTGATCTGACGTTGTATGGCCTTGTCGTTGAATGTCACTCTTCAGCCGCACCAGGTTGACGCCCAGTCGTGTGATGTTGAGCCGTTGCAGAAACTCGAAGCGGAGAAAATGAAATTGTTCTTCGTCTTCGAGAGACCTATTGACATACGCAACGAGGTTTGAATCGTCATCATCCTCGGTAAAGTTGGTTGAGTTCATCATGTGTATGTAGCCATAGACTCAAGTTTCTTGACAAGTACCCGGCCATGCCTGGGCGAAGCCGGAAAGATATTTGCGGCGAAAGTCCCCTCATGATGCCTTGCAGGGATTCGGTACTGGTTGTGTCTCAGTCGCTTAGCTGTATTGGTGGCGACCAACCATGTCTTCCATCACAGTTGATAACTTGCACAGCCCAGTGGCTCAGCTCTTGCGCCAGGTTGCCTGCTGTGCGCAAAGACCGCCTTGGGCGGACCACACGCATGTACACAGGGTGATTAAATTTCCAATTCCTGCCAGTTACTGTGCTTTGGAATTTTATGCCATCAATGTTTTAACAATGGCAGACAAGACGCCAAGACGCGAGTGGTCTAACCCCCATGACCCCTGGAATCCATGCGTCATTCTAGGCGTTTCGTTGAATCCAACACTATCAGAAGTTGAAGACGCATTTGCGCCTTTTTCCGCATCAAAGGAGAGCCTTGTTGTGGATCAAGACACGCAAACTCCCGACGAATTCAAAAAGGCGTACGAGCATCGC
The DNA here is from genome assembly GCA_025433615.1 of Fusarium sp. LHS14.1. Taxonomy (NCBI): domain Eukaryota; kingdom Fungi; phylum Ascomycota; class Sordariomycetes; order Hypocreales; family Nectriaceae; genus Fusarium; species Fusarium sp. LHS14.1. The sequence continues at coordinate 172,511 of CM046481.1, forward strand.
AAAAAGGAGGATGCGTATGCATATTTGAAAGGCTGTCTTCGACTGAAAGAGCCAACAGCCCCAAAGGCAGAGCCTAGTGAGTCAACGACTCCAAAGGTTGAGCCTGAAGGCGGCGACGTCGATACCACCTCAAAGCAACCTTCACCAACAACTCCTCCCAACACAGATTCGCAAGCGACATCCTCGTTTACCAATATACCAACGTCCCTCACCGATCCAAGCCGATTTTCAATAAGCTCCGTGGTCACGACAGCAACTACGACGGTAGCAGACCCAGGCTACACAACGAGAAACAGCTCGGCCCAAACATTCAAGTATCAATCAGACCCCGAGGGTTCTCGTCGCAGATCGAAATTTCACATCGGCAACCCCAGGCGGAGGAGGCCAAAACTCCGTGGAACCCGGAGCACAACTGGGTCTTCATCATCGATGGGCTCTCAGTTTTCCGACGCTTCCACTGACGGAGCTCGGGAGACTCTTGCAGCAATTAGCGATATTTTGCAAGAACACACAAAGACACTTGGCAGTTCCAGGGACGCTGCGGGTAAAGGCCAATCGCTCCTCCGAGGCGTCTTTACATCTCTACGTCGATCGCGCCCCAGCCCTGGGGCGTCAGATGACAACATCTCACAACCCTTAGCAGGGTTAGTTTTGAGATTTCAGCAGGTCGAGTCTGTCCTAGACAGATCGGATACTGACCCCTGTAAGTTTTAGTCCACCGGCACTTTGCCCCTTGCTGACGACTAGGTAAGACGACTTGCATCGACGGTTGGTCATTCTGTACGATGATCTTAGCAGAGACCTTAAAAAGGAGATGAAGCAGAATCGCGGCGGATGGAATAGTGCGAGTCAGTCTCAGTTTCAACAGATGATCAAAGGCTATGAGAAGCGTGTTGCCGCTCTTACAAAGCGACCATACCCGCCCAGCGCATTGGGCAATAGATTGAAAGGGGGTCGTTTGCCCAAATAGATTAAACTAAGTCCAGAACTCCACACCTTAGTAGGCTTTGGAGAGACGAGAGTGATGGCTGGAAGATGCATCTACGACATGATTTCCGCAACGAACAGCCTGTGTGTTCTCTATCGGGATAAGGGCCCGTTAAGAGTGCAAGTAATGAAAACTAATTTTTTATTAATTGCTTGTGATAGAACAAATCATTTTTATCAACTCTGGGATTTGTTCATTTTTTAACCTCACAATGTTGCAAAAGGCGTTAGTTGACAAAAATTTTCTTCTCACTAGTATTCCTGCGACTTTTTTCAGTTCTACTCTCTCAAAGACAATGAGTGGCCTCATTGACCGAATTTAGACAGCGACTCGATGGGAAAAGCGCGTTGTTGAGCTTTTCTGTTTGATTCAAATCCAAACCGAGAGTTGAGCATTGTCGTGCAGGGTAGGGGGTTGGACCGATCACGGACCAATCATGATTGAGCACTGGTGCCAGAATCATCTGACGTCATAGTATTCTGCAGTAAAAACGAGTGCCGGAATCAGCTTCCGAGAGAATTCTTACGCGCGCGGCAGACCCACAATGATTGATAAGGTCCCGCTTTCTGTGTGGGATGGTTTTAAGCTGAGTAATTTCTTCTGTCCAATCATGATGACAAATTTGTGAGCTTGGTCACGCAACACCACGGTCTTCTCCGCATTTCACATCGTATATATATCTCCCTGACGCACTCTCTTATCCTTTAATAAACCAGGCTTGCTCATCCTTGCATCTTATCCCTGTATCTTTTCTTCACTTCAATATCTCAACTACTATTGACACTACAACATGGGTGACGCTTCAGTTTACTCCTACCCTTCCCCTCTGGCTGGATACGAAAATGCCCCACCGTTGCCTGAAGAGAAGGCCGAGGATGGCAAGAGTTACGTGAATCCTCCAGCAGAGAAGCGCAGCGAGGCATACGACAAGTTTATCGCTCCTCTTGATCAAGGCATCCGAGGAGGCTTGTAAGTAGGAAGAAAAACGCTGATTGGTGGATATTGCTAACCACAAGTTGATAGTGATCTTCACATCTACTATCTTCAGACCAACCCTGAGCAGTCCAAGTATGCCAACGAGTTGTGGCAACGCATCCGAAGAGAATGTGAGTAAAATCCGGAGAACACCATCCCCTCTACCTAAGCTGACAAGATGTAGTTCCTGAACTCCGAATCTATCGCTTCTGGGATCGACCAATCGGTCCTCACCCAATCGCCATGTTCGAGGTCAACGTCTTTACACCCGCACAATTTGGCGCATTCGTCTCATGGCTGGCAATCTGGCGTGGACCTTTGTCGGTGCTGATCCATCCCAACGTCATCCCAGAAGAGGGTGTCGATCACAGGGCATCAGAGAAGCGAGATCACTTGGAGAGGGCCATCTGGATGGGTGAGAGGTTGCCACTAGATGTCAGTCTGTTCAACAAGAGTTGAAGAATGCATGCAATGATGATGAAGGGGGATACGGCGTGTAAAGGAAATTTTGATTAACTGAACATAAAAATGAGCACTCCTATTAATAAGACTTGACAATACTCGATAGTAAAGTGTGTGTAGGAGTTTGAGCCTGATAAATTTATCGGAAAAGTTTCACCATTCAAGCTCTTCGCTACCAATACAGAGCCTCGCTCAGGCGGCCGACACTGCGATCGCCCTAAGCCAGGAAGAAAGCCGCAGCCGTGGCAGCTAGCCCAACCAGCGCGTACTTTCCAACGTCTATAGCCCGAGAGTCGTTTGTTTCAACAGCTGGAGATGACGCAGCTGGTGTTTCATGCGCCGCGCTCGAGCTCCCTTGAGATACAGAAGTCTCCTCCGCCTTTGAGCTGGTCGCCGTTGAAGAAATTATGACATCTGTTGCGGATGCCGGAGAGGCAGTGTCCGGGTTCTCAAGCTTGTCAACACCTTCAGTGATGACAGCAGGAATCATGAGAGATGCCAGCTCCGTGTTGGTGGTGACGAGAGAAGTCGACACAGTCTTGCCCTTGCTTGCTTCCGAGGCCATGTCGATATGGCATGTGGCGGCACCTTTCTCTCTGTCGAGTTTGCAAGCAAGATCCTCAGAGCTATACGCGCACAAATGTCAGATCAAAGATCATATAAAATGAAGCTCCGAACCTGGAACTCACAAATAGCCAGCTTCCTCATCTCCAGCGAAATAGTATTGAATGGAAAGGGTGGATGGACCCTGGACCGCAGTCTGGGTGCCAAGAATATGACACTGCACATTTTCGACATGCTCACCACAATGAAGAACGAATGTCGTGACCTCGGGATTGGCATCAACGACCGCGCCGTACATGGTCTTGATTCCTTCAACCGGAAAGACGATGTCCAAGGTGGTAGTCTGCGCAACAGCCATTGCAGCTGAGGCGAGGAGAATAGAGAGTGAAGGTGACATTTTGTGACTGGGGGAACAGGCAATGTTCACGAGTATAGGTTGCAGTGATGTTTGAAATGTTTGGAGCATCGTGGAGTTATAATAACTCGCTTACCCGCCAATACCTTGTTGGCTAATAATTCTGACTAGAACCTCTGTGAGTAGCAGGGATGAATACGCCACGTTCAGGTGTGTTTCTTGCCTCATTGGTGTACGCGCTTAATATTTCTAACCCTTCTTAGTGGAAGTACCTTGATGACTTGAGCTGATGGCTGAACAGCCTGGACTGGGGAGCCGATATAGCCGTACCTGGCGCCACAAAACAAGACAAGAGCACAGTCGAACATCATAGAACGGGAATGCTATGAAGGCTAGCTGCCGGATCTGTATCAATACCTCCTTTCGAAATGAACATGAATTCCTACCCATACCCGAACTAACGCTCAATGAGGTTGGAGCAGAGATTCATGACGCAAGTGATGTTGCTTTCATACTTGATCTCGCCCTCCAATTCATCACTTGCAGGCCCAAACCTGTTCCAGACTGGTATAAACTGCCCATTCTCCATGTTCCCGAACCTGCTGAAGGCTGCTTTGAGAACTTCATGCTCGGCAATCTTGTCTACATCTCCTGGCTTGACAAGTTCGGATCCAGATATGTAGTCCTTCCCTTGTTGGGTCCTAGCTGAGACAATTCCCAAAGCGCTCGTCTTGAAGCAATATGTGATCATGGCAGCTAGGCCTGCTGCCAAAGCCGTGGCAATGCTGGAGCCGGTCGATTCTTTGGTTGAAGAAGTCTTGTCAGCCAGGTAGAGAGGCAAACTGTTACCCCCGCTGGTGTTGACGCTCACGCCTGGGAAGATGAAGTCGTTGTCCTTTCCAGCGTGACCATAAGCACTTCCATCATCATGAGCGGCGCCAATGAGGAAGAATCTTTGACGTTTGTAGGCTGAGGGATAATGCTCAGTCGCATTGATTTGATCAGACGACGAGCAGAACATGAGAACCTTTTGTCTGCAGGCTCTCTCCAGCACGGCATCTAATAGTTGCTTCTCTTTGCTTCCATCTTCAGGTACGGGTATCGTCCAAGACATGGAGATGATAGATGCCTTCTTTTCTAGAGCTGCCTCGATGGCCTAAATTCCTGTAAGTGCATGGATCTGTAAGGGATGTATGCTGACTTACGAAAGCCGTAGAGGCAGCGTCTATTGTCGAGTGTCCCTTTTCAGGGCTGATATGTGTCTTGAGCCGAATCGAGTAGATGCTCGCCATAGGACAGACCTTTAGGATCATCCTTGCCATCTCAGTGCCATGACCCTTGGCAGAGATATAAAACTGCCCAACACCTCCATCCTGGTAGTCAAACGTCTTGCCCTCGATGGCACGCCCTGAGAACGCCGGATCACATGAGTCAACGCCATCATCGATCAGCGCGACAACAACGTCCTTGCTCAGCCTTTCGAGATCAGCCGTGGCTTGGCCATCTACGGCTGACGCTCCTTGACCGAGCCTTTCCCGAGAAGTTTCGATGGTGTCTTTCCAGAAACGGCCCATGCACCCGGAGAATCTTTCCATGCAGGTCAACCATTGATGCTCAGTGACTGGGTTGGTTCTAGCAGACCTCTTAGAGGAGCCGCTAGACACTTGAATTTCAGTTCCCTTCTTTCCTTCTCTTGCAATGACCTCGATAGTGTGTTCAGGACTGGGTGCCGCAGTGCTGGCTTCCCCAGTCTCTTCCACTGCTGGTGTCGAGGCTTGTGTTTCCTCAGGTCCTGGAGAAACAACATCTGCTGTCGTGACATTGCGGATGAGATTGACATTCTTGTTGAGGCGAGCTCGGAATTCTTCGAGGTTCTTCTGCACCTAACTCCTGGTATCATAGAGCTACGGTGATCAGTCAGTACTGTTTCGTGCCTTGTATCAGAGCTGCTTACATCAGAATGGGGCGGAATGCAAAGATTGATGACCTCGAGTTTCTGAAGCTGTGGCAATCCCTCCGGCTCGCTCCAGGCCCTTAACACAGCGTTATTGCCACTCCACTTGAGAGTTACTTCTCTGAGTATGTTCTTAGCCCCGTCATCAGAATCATCATCGGAGACAGATGAGCTATCAGCCTTGCTGCTGATATTACAGATGACGCGAGGATCAAGGTCAGACTTTTGCCAGTCCAAATGCTCAATCATGATCTTATCAAGCGAAATCTGGATCGCCTCATCGCTATGAGGAATCTTGCCGCTGTCTTCAACTTCGAGTTTGAGAATGCGACGGACGCCCTTGGCATAGAGCCAGTCAAAGAAAAACTCCATGTCCTGTCGGCCCAGGGCTCGAGGTTTGGGCGCTCTTCGTCCGCTGTGTATCACCGTCACATCTGGGAATCTCACGTACATCAGGACTTCGTCGAATTGGATACCGCTGCTACGATCCTTTCCGAATCGTTCGTTGAAGACGTGAGCTTGTATCTCAGACGGGAGGCCCTCATAGTCGAAGCAAATCTGGACGTCTGGTCCTCAGTTAGCAAAGTGACATGCACCTTGAAAATGAAAATGCCCTGACCTTTATGGACGTTTTTGCCGTACAAGAAGGAATTTGCCATCTTGATGGTTCGCGTCCTCATGTAGTGCAATTTCAAGATGCTCAGAATCTTCGCAGAGTTCTTCGACAAGACCTTTGGGTTGGGCTTTTTGGATGAAGTCTTGCTCGACGAAGCCATCTTCTTCTCCCTCCTCTTCTTGTCCTCACTAGCACCGAGCCTTCCTGTTGCAACTCTCTTCAACGGAGTGTTTGGTGCATTATTTCCTCCTGTGAATCCAGTCTCTACCCTGAGAACACCTATCGCATGATCGAATCGTCTCTCGTTTTTGGCATGGTGTCTTGTGCTGGAAACCTCTCGTTCGGGTGCTTGATCTCGCCAATTCCTCTCTTCCCTCGCCCGTCTGTCTTGTTCTTCTTTCTCCTCCTCTTTGAGCTACTGTCGCAACCTCTCACGCTCATCCAGCATGTCTGCATCTGGCTTTCTTCTGTCGTGATCTCTCTCGGGTCTCTTCCATCCACTGTCGCGTTCGGGCCCGAACTGAGCTTTTGGATCTTTTCCGCGCAGACCTGCTTTAGGAGACTCCCTTTCTCTCACCGCGACGTTAACGGTGGATGTTTTGGTCTCTGCTCTCTCATCTTCTGCCTCTCGCACTTTGGCTTCCCGCACTCTAGCCTCTCGCTCTTTTCGTGCGAGTTCCTCCGCTAGGTAGACTTCTGCTGTTCTTTCATGCTCACCGTAGACGGAGTACTCAATCGAGTCTTCTCTCCTCACGTACTTGATGTCCAAGAAAGTGTCAACAGGTCTCAAACTCGCCGTCTCCCTCAATTTGTGGACTGCCTCGCGATCCTTCTCCAGCAGAAGCTTGATGACATCTACCCTCTCGTCAGTACACTGAGAGTACTGAACTGCCCAGTGGAATGGTGTCCTTCCAGAACCATCCTTAGCCTCCAAAGCTCTGTCGCTAGCGAATTGAACCAAGATCTGTAGTGCTTTGAGTCTGAGGTCCTTCTCGAATGCCAATGTGAGACAAGTCTTTGCAGAGTCTCCTTCGCCACATGGAGACTCGAGCGCGTCTTCGATGCATTTGGGATCAGAACAGCTATTCAGCATGTAACCGACCAACTTCCAGGTGTATCTTCTGAGGTGGATAGCCTGGTATAGAGGAGTCTGTCCGTCGTCGTTCCTAGTCTTCAAATGATCCGGATATTGGGCGAATATTCTCTCGACTAATGGCCTGACGTGTTGTGCGTTGACTGCCTTGTCTTTGACCAATTGGACAATTCGGTGCAAGAAGGTTACGCCATCTTCGCTAAAGTGCTTGACAGTCTCTCCATGGTGGCGAAAGAACTTGTCAACATGGTCCTCGTCGGCCTCGCTGTCAAAAGTCCTCTTCAAATCAGAGATGGCGAGTTTTACGAGATCATCTTCCTCATCTGTCTCCTCCTCATCGTCATCAGAGTCTCTTTGTGGATCTCTGTCCTCTGCGTCCGACATGATAGCTGATGGGCGAGGGCTGTTCGCGACGTGGTGGTGATGTACGACTCAAAGACAGAGATTGCCCAATCTCCTTGAACTGAGCGGAATTTCCTGTCCTTGCAAGGGACACGCGGAGGAGGTCTTCTGGCCCTCAAATGAAAGCTTGTACCCTGGCCACTTGGCAAGTACCTCAACGTCTATAACTTCCCCCTCTCTTGTGCCTAAAAACCCCTGCTTTGCTGACACCCGGAAATCCTTTGCGCATGCTCACGGCGGCTATTTGGCGCTCCCAGAGTTAATTGGCAAGGCGTGGTTTCAAACCCCCTGCTAGGGCTCACTATCTCCCCACTGAAAAGCAGAACCATGCAGCGTCACGCGCCAGTGGGCGGTTAGCCAATCGTCCCCAAGGTTGATTTGACTTGTCAATGGGACATGAGAGGGAGCCAAGTTCCAGTCTCGCGGCGGCTATCGTACCAGTTCAATGCCGTTCAGATCTGTGCGTTTTTGTGCTGCATGTGCAGCCTTCTCTAGACTATTTCACATACTTTGGCCCTCCAAGAAGGCCACCAAAGGTGCACATGGATCCAACTGTCACCGAGGATCGGCAACTCCCATTCCTCACCTGGCTGGTAAACCAGGAGGGATTCAAAACTTTTGACAGAAGGATGGGACCAGGTGTGCTGTATCTTGAAGGAGTTGCTAGAGACTCAAAAAGAACCGCCATGCTCACCCAACATATATACACCAAGTACGAGTACGCATACCTAGACATATGGGGAAAAGACTACGGATGTTCTGCCTTTTACTTCGAGTTCAACAAGTATGGCAGCCGCTACAACAACATTAGGGCCATGCTCATCTCCTTCATCAACGAAATGGCGTGGCAAAACTGGCGTAAGATGCCAGACGGCCCAGTCATTCGCACAGTGCTTGACAACCTGGGATACCACCACCGCTGGTCATTGCCGGATCTTTTCCAGCTGTTCACTTTGGTCAGGAAGTGTTCGAGTGTGAACAACTGCGCCATCTTCTTGAGCTGTTTCGACGAATGTGTGGAAGAGGAGCGGACATGGTTCCTAACAAGGGTCATGGAGCAGTTTGGCCGCAATGAGTGGTACTTCCGCATTGTTATCACGACGAATGGTCCTGATAGTTCGATCAAGAAGTTAATTCCCGAGTCTCGAGTCTTGTCCATGCAAGACTGTCCCACGGGGCCAAAGGGATACGCAGCCGACGAGAGGGGCTTGGAGCAGCCTGAGCTTGAGATTGCTCTTGAGAATTTGCTTAAGAAGCGTCCGGTTCTAAAGCAACTTGAACCACAGCTCAAAGCCATCATGGATGAGTGTTCTAGTGCACCTCATCTTGGCCACAGAATCGTCGACTGGCCCAGTCACCACAAACGAGGATCAGCAATCGAGTCCATCAGTGCCGATATCAGTAGACTGCGCCCAGTGACACCGGAGAATATCGTGCGCCGGTTCATCGAAAGCCACTCTAAGGAAAAGCAAGCACTGGCAAACGACGCCTTTCTATGGGTAAAATATGCTATGCAGCCATTGACAATTGAGGCTCTGGGTCACGCAATCGTTACGTCGACAACACTATTGCCCGGGGATACACTCCAGGATTTAGATCCCGGGCAACTTGCCCAAGATCTTTCAAGAATCCTCTGTGGAGTCATCATCATTGAGAATCGAGAAGCCAAGTTCTGCCACCCCTCGTTTTACTGTACACCTCTACCACTGGGCGATGAAACCGAAGATGAAGAACCACCAGCCAGCCACAGTTATCTCACACATGCGTGTTTGAATTATCTTCGGAACCATGAAGTGCAAAAGAAGTATTCTCGATTCCGGGTAGGAAACTATGACAGAAGCTTCCCCAGTTGCGCCCTCCTTATTCCTCGAGACGATCTTCTATACTATGCTGTTCAATTCTGGCCTGAGCACTATCGACTCGTTAACAATCATCAATGCAGTCAGAGCTCGCCACTTACCGAAACGGCATACGGCTACCTTGACGACATAAAAACGAGTCGAGACTGGTCCGAGGCCTATTACCTACTTTCAAACCCTTTCAAGCGCATCCAGAGAAGCTACCTCACTGTGTTGCCCATGGCTACCGCGCTGGGATGGCAAGACCTTGTTTGTTTGATACTTCTCAATAACAAGGACGCAGAGTGGTTCCAGCAAGACATTTGGCTGGCAATTACAGAAGCAGCTCGGAACGGCCATGTAGATGTCGTTGGTAGACTCTTGAACGAGGTTCAAGAGGTTCAAAAGTTGGCGCTGCAAGATGCCATCTTCTGGGCTGCATCTCCTGGGAACGAACAGATAATCCTTCAACTTCTGGACAAGGTTGAATCACCCCGAAGATTTTCCTGGCCTGAGAACATCCTTTTCCGCGCGGCATCTGCTGGACTTGAGCCCCTGGTCTCGGTTTTGTGCGGGTCTGGTTACGACCTGGACGACTGGAACGACCAACATCGCTACACAGCTCTTCAAGCAGCCATCTTCTGGGATCAGTTCGATGTGGCAAAGATTTTGGTAACCTCTGGAGCCGACTTGACTGTCCGGGACACCAATGGAATGACCGCCTTTCTCATAGCTACTAGGTTAGGCCAGCCAGAGATGGTGCAGTTGCTCCTCGATCACGGCGCCGACATCAACGACCAAGACAATTACAACTACACAGCTGTACACATTGCTATTGATGCGGGCTAGTATCGAGCGCTAGATCTGTTCCTCAAAGCCGGAGCAGCCGTTCACTTCAGCAACTCCGAGGACGGCCTACCTCCCCCAATCACTCTTGCAGCAAGCCTCAACTGTAGAGATTGCATTCGTGTGCTTTTGGAACACGGAGCAGATGCACGTACTCCCTCACCAAATGGATCCCCTCTGTACAGTTCCTGCGACAGCGTTCAGATGATTGAGACCTGTCGTTTGCTTCTTGAACACGGAGCAGATCCAAACGAGTCTTCCGAGGAAAGGGCAATGCTTCTTGCTCGCGCTCTGAGTTCCCAGAGCAAGGACATGATCAGTCTCTTGATTGAACACGGCGCCAAGCTCGACTCTTTCGACCCGTGCGAAAACATGCAACTCAGGACACCCCTGTCAAACGCAGTTTGGCAGTGTTCCCTCGACATGATAGAGTTTCTCATCGATAAGGGAGCCTCAGTCAACTACACCCCCGGGGATGATCAATCTCCCCTGTTTGCCGCAGCCTATCAGGGGACAGACATTGAAAAGGCAAAGTTTCTCCTCAGCAAGGGCGCGGACATCAACTGGAAATGGTACAGTGGCTGGACTGTACTGCACGCTTCATACGATGCCCCCGAGCTTGTGTCACTCGTTCTTGAGCACGGCGCAAATATCAACGCGGTGTGTGACGACTATGGCACCGTCTTGATGATGGCTGCTAGGTGGGGGCACATCAACACCATCAAAGCCATATTAGCACATCAGAGCCCGAAAGCAGACCTAAACATTGAACACGACGCAAGTGGTGCGGGCCGTTCATTTTCGGCTCTCTTTTTTGCCGTTGAGAACCACAACTTTGACTGCGCGAGCCTCCTCCTCGAAGCTGGAGCCTGCCTAGGCGAGTTCCGAGACCCAGAGCAAGTTCTTTCGCGCTTTTCACGCCCGTTGTCTGAAGAAAAGATCCCGGAACTGCTCAGTTTCATGAAACTCTGCCTCCGTCAAGGGACAGATGCCAAATACGTCGATGAAGATAAGAACACTGCACTACACTGGTTAAAGCAACATACCCCTGTGGAACTCGTCAAGTTACTGATCGACTCCGGAGCCCCAGTCAATTCTCTGAACGAGAAAGGTCTGACACCACTGGTTGTTGCCACCCAAGAGGCCAATGTCGCTGTCATGAAATACCTCATCGCCAGAGGAGCCCGGGCAGATATCTTCATCCCATACCTCGGAAGTCTTTTGCACATAGCCTGCCATCAACAAAAGAATATCAATGGCGACGTCTACCTAGAGATGGTACGAGTCCTTGCCGACGCCGGAGCGGATCCCAATGCATTGGGACCTTTGCCCGCTTGCGAGCCTCTCTTGTACATGGTCATTGCCGGGAGCACCTACTTGACTCACCATCGCTCTGTTTTCAAATATCTCGCGAGCGATCTTCACATGGACGTCAACAAGCCTACCCTCTATGGAGACACCCCCATCATCGCTTTAGCCAGACACTTCGACGCGAGTCACCATGACCTAGAAGAGCTGCGATATCTCATTCGCCACGGGGCAAACATCAACGCGGCCGATAATGAGGGCCGACGCGTCGTCCACTATTTTGCTGCTAGTACAGAGCCCTACATTGGATATAGAAAGATCCGCTACTTTGCCAAAGCCGGCGCTGATCTCCATACCCCGGACAGCTACGAGAGGACCCCTTTACATATTGCAGCAGGCGGGAGTGACCCTGTAGAGTGTACTAGGACGATTCTCAAAGCATCTCGCCAGAGCTTCAATGTCAACGTCAAGGACATGGATGGATGGACACCTCTTATGTATGCATGCAGGTCCTCCGAAATGGCACACGCCAACATGCTCAACCTGCTCGTGAAAGAATGCGGGGCTGATGTCTGGCCTGTGAGCTACGACGGCCAGTGTTCGGCCCGGAAACTCGTTCATTTGGTTGATCTTTCGGAATATGATTGTCCACTAGAACTTTTGGAGCCTCCTGAAGACAAGAGGGAGCGCATCGGCCCAGACGGAGTCAAGCAGGTCTGGGATCCTGCATTCCATACGACAACCCCAGAGGCTTACATCAGCGCGAGGTGTGATAACTGTCTCCTGGTAAGTTTCCAAGCTTTATACCTCTATGTGGTTACTAATACATGTCGTGTCGATAGCCGAGTTCTGGCCAGTGGCATAGGTGTCTAACCTGTTCGACTGAAAGCATCTGGTTCTGTTTCAAGTGCTTCCCTCATCGGAACGAGGTGCACAGAAAGGGCCACATCTTTAAACGAGTCACCTTTTTTATCGAGTCGGGGGATGAGCAGAGTGAGCACGACGGCCAGGATGGGGAGGCGTCAGATGGTGACGAATCTGGTGTGTTTCGGGGGCCCTCCGGGTCTTCTGAGACTGAGGAGACTGACACTGAAACCGACGACGACGACGATGATGACTAGGTCGATAGTGGCTGTTGCAGTTCATTGGCAGACATTTGAGGTTGGGCTTGGGTTCTTGTTGCAAAGCTTGGTGAACTTCACATGCAGGGTTGAAGCAGGGTGAACTGAGTGTATGTATGACCATGCCTATGTACAAAGTTTTATGAAAAGAAATCGATTCCCTCGCCTATCCATCCTTCTTAGATGTTCTTAAACACAGAAAGACTAGAAAGAGCAGCACCAGGCCACGAAAACAGAGTGTTCGAGCTGCAAGAAGATCCAAGGGCCTGGTTGTTCATCCAAGCAGGCTCCCAGTAGTACAGACCCCTTCCACGGTTGACTTTGCTCACGATGCTAGCCACCTTTTCAATAAACTGAGTCTGACCAGCGGCGGAGAAGGGAATGTTGCGCATATCGCTGGGGAAAGCTTGCGCAGGCGAAGGGCAAGAGGTAGGCCAGTTGAGTTCACTGACAACGATTTCCTTGCCCCATTTGCTAGCCATGTTCTTCAACGAAGTCTCAAGAGCGGAGAAGGTAGCGCCAGCTCCGTAGAAGGGATAGTAAGAGACACCCATCATGTCAATGTCGGAAGTCTTGAGGCCTCCAGCGTTGAATACGTTGGTGTAAAAGTATTCCTGAGTACCCCAGTCCCAACCCTTGTCGAGGTGAATCATGATCTTGGGCTTGGGGTTGAGAGAAGAGTCCTTGATGCCGAATGATGCAGAGTTGAGGAGTCGGCCGATGTTGTAGAACGACTTGGTCGAGCCGGTAGGGAAGAGAAGACCAGCGGTGATCTCATTACCGATGGAGATGATGGAGGGCTGAACGCCAGCAGATTGGAAGGCGTTGGAGACTTGAAGGGTATAGTTGTAAAGTCTCCAGGCAAGATCATCAATACCAGTCGGCCAGCCAGAAGGAATCTTTTGGTTAGCCGGATCAGCCCAGGTGTCGCTGAAATGCAGCGTAAGGTAGACACTCAAGCCAGCAGCCTTGGCACGCTTGGCAAGCTTGAGGTTGTAGTCGAGGTTGTAGTCGCCGTTGGATGGGTTCACCCAGACGCGCTGTCGGACCGAGTTGACGCCATTTGCGACCAGGATCTTTTCGAGGGACTGCGATGAGCCGCCGTTGGTGTACTTGATCCCTTTTGCCTCTTCAAGGAGTAGGGAAGACCAATCAACACCGCGATAGGTCAAGGCCGAAAGGACCAGAGAGCAGTATGAAATAAATGCCAAGAACCGAAGAGCCACCATCTTGTCGTCCGTACAGATCCAGTGTCTATCAATTGAAGAAAACCATTAGTTTCAGCCAGCGACCACGTCTTTTAAGTAGTCTCGGTTCACGGACCTAAAACCCCGTGGTCCGATTTTGGCATGTAGCATCGCGACTAGGATGTTTGTTTCTCCTCCAATCAAGGGTCCATATTACGTCGCGCTATAGTGTTTCACTGCTTTTTCCTCCGTGAAACTCAAAGTCCTTAATAATGCCTCGTATCAAATAGGAGGTTCGTTAGCTTCGGATAGAGGACCAGATGAATAAGTGGCCAATCGGAGGTTGTGCGTCCGTTGCAGGACTGGCTCCTCCGGCTCACACCGCCATGAAATATGGTGTGTCTATCGCGGAAGGCACGGCTTCATAGACTTTTCGAGATCAGATACTTTTTTAGAGCCAGTTAGGACGACTTGAGAGTTTTGTATCACCGAGATGAGCCCGAAATATTGCATCAACTTCCTGATTTAATGTCGGCGGGCTCAAGTAGTTCTTGGGGAAGACAAGAGAATTGACCCAAACAGTGTCTTGGGCATGCACAATTGGTCTATTCCTTAATAGTCTCAACACTGCCACACCCCGTGATCGTCGAATGTAGATCTTTTGAGGTTGCATCCGCGATCCGCACCAATGACTGCCGACGTCGAAACGGCACATTCAGCCGAATTGATTTGTCACTTTAGATTCCCGAGCTTTATCGGTGTCATTTCATTTCCGGGGAAGACCATCATTTCCTTTCTAGTCACCTCTCAAACTTGGAAGAATGCAACTGCAGGGTCACTGTGTTAGTTTGGATATGATGCTATGATGTGTTGACAATGTGTTCTTTATCACACATAAAACCCGGCCCTGGATGGGCTAAATAAGGCAGAAGATCACACCTGCAGGGCGCTCAAGATTAAGGTGCTTGATTAGATATTGGCGCTCGGGACAGAAGATTACTGTCCTCATCGGCTTAATTCTCTAGGTCAGGCTTGAAGCCATAAAACGTCTATCTGTGGTTTTCTTATGGTTGAGATGCTCAAGGTTTGTATGCGAGTAACAGTCCCTGTTTAAGTCTAGGGTGATAGCTTATCAATCGAAAAAATCTTGCTGAGGTCAAGGCTGTGAATAGGTTCCTAGTAATTAGTCTTCCAAATTCCCCATAGCTATGTCATCTCTTGAAAGCGTGCTCCAGCGCTGGATGAAGTCTTGGGTGTCACTCTAGCCAACATTGTCAAATTGTGGAGTTGCATTTTCACACGACAAAGAACTCGACTCCGAACGGTGAGCCCAGTTTTTAATAATTTAGAATATGCGCGATTTAATATTCGGTGCCTTTGTTCCATATCAATTGGCCTGATGCCACCGAAAGAATCAAGAAAATGTTGTTGGTTGAGTCACTTGAGCTGGCGAAATTGCGACTTACCCTAGGGCTCGACAGAGTCTATCTAGTGGAGCAACTCTCAGTCGGTAGCAAGGTGACAATAAAGGATATCTAACTTGATTTTCTCTACTATCTTGCACTCGAATGTCTAAGATCAACTTGAATGATACAAGGAGGCCCTAACAGCTAAAACTGAACCCAAGCACCAATCAACCCCTGTTTCAGTGAAATGGCAGAAACACTCAAGGGTTGCGTTACAAATTAAACGATCTTGGCATTAATTAAGGAATTATTCGTCTAGTTTAGTCCTTTTAGACTCCGTGATATGCTTTTGTAACAACACCCAGCTCAATCTCACTCGCGGGCTTGTCCCCATTAGTGCTGCTCGCCCCGCCATGCTCCTCCCCAAATGCCGCCCTGTCAAGTCCAGCCTGCTGTTCTGTCGGTGAAGAAACACGACGTCCAGTTTCCAGCTCGTTTGTTGTAACAGTGACTTCGTTCTTCTGGTAAATCTTGAGCGGAATACTGTCTCCACTGTTGATCTGTTCCTGACTCTCCGAGATGCTGAGTCCTGGCTCATGACTTGTGCCCAACCTCGTTCTTCGTTCCTCGCGGGTAACGCTGGTGAGATTTCCGTAGTTCGACCTGAAACGGGAAGTAGCCTCGCCGGTGCGCTGGCCTGATGATTTGCCGTATCTGGCAGCGAAAGAGCCCAGTCTAAAGACTCGTTGAAGAAGTGTCCACGTGAGGGGAAGGTTGGCGGTGATGATGGCTGTAGATACTTCGCGGATGTACCAGTAGATCCACTCGCTGCCGTATGGATCTCCCAAACTGTAATACTTGCTGAGAGCTGCTGCCAGGATCTAGTTGATAAGGTTAGCGTAATCGACTTTGAGAATTCGGACCGCTTCGAAACTTACTGTGAAGATTCCCAGTGCAAACACGGCACACAGGACAACCTTTCTCTTGATGGCAAGCTGCGACTGCAAAAACACCGGCATCGGAAGGGCAATAATCATTATGTCGGAAGAAATGTTCATGACAGCGTTTGTGATCATGTGATTGGTCTCTGCTGAACAGTTCACTAGATCCAAAGTTAGTCGAATTGAACATGCAATAGTGGCAACATCGGATGTTCCTACAATCTTGAGGCGGAACTTGCCAGTAGTGGCTAAACGGTCTGCACCAAGCGGAAAACCACAGGATCTGCATCACGACAAATCCCAAGACGACGTATCCAGCAACGATCTTGACAAAGAAATTTTGCCGCAAACTCAGACTGGCGTATCATTAGCATGGTATCGTCAAGGGGAAAGGGAGAAATACTCACGTTAGTCGACCGTACATGAACAAGAGACAGCCCTTGACACCCCAAAGCGTAAACATCTGCATCTGCTCGGTAACCAAGACGAGCTTGGATCCGAATTCTCTGTCGGCAATATCCTTTCTGTCACTGAGATCAATCTTTTCTCCGGGCTGGATGAGATTGGTTGGCGTGTATGTCAATACTTTGACAATGACCAACAATATTGTGTATGTGATCTAAAAATTGTTAGCGTGATGAAGAATGGGGTCGTCGCTGTTGGAGCTTACCATGGTGAAAACCATGAGGTAATCATCAGCCAACATGTTCTTCCATGATCCCAGTAGCATTCTTCTCGAGATCCTAGATACGCGTTAGATCTGAGAAGCGAACTGTCAAAAAAAAGGAAAAAAGAAACGACTCACATTCTCGAGAGAACCACCACCAGGGTCAGGGCGTACCACGCCCACATCTCAGTGTCGAGATTCGACATGTTGATCGACAGAATGCAACCTCACGAGCTGCCATCCAACAACTTTGAAAAACGGGACGCAAAACCTCGGGGCATGGAAGCAAGGGGGAAGCTGGGGATTTTGAGACCCAGATTTTCAACACGCGTCAGTTAAACTCCTTCCCACTGGGGCCACAGTCCCACGTTCAAGAATAGCAAGGCATGACTTGAAAAAAGGACCCAATTTTCAACTCTCAGACCTCGAAAAGTCATCCCATCCAACAACGCCCACCCGGACATTATCGGCGTCCCCTGTTTTCGTCTCCCCCCTTGCTAGCGTTGGCGGCATGTCGACCACCTGCCAACTGCGAGTCAGAGGCTGCTCGATACCCGCCCACTAAATCGTTCTCGACGCCTGTGGAAGCTGGACCGAGCACCGAGTTAGCGTCTGGTGAGACGCGCTATTACACAATTCGGGGTCTAATCCCGACTTATCGAACGCCACGAACTGGTGGGTTTTCGGCCGGTTCGGATCAAATTGAGTGAATTTGTTGGTTCACGTACGGAACCCCTGGATGTCATCGTGGAGCCTCAAAAAGCAATAGACCCATGATCAGTTGCGCAATCGGAGCAACGTCTTAGATTCGACACGTGGCGAGGGCCTGTTAGAGTTCCAGATGCTCCTGGCAACGGATCCATTCGACCCAGATAAGAACCTTTCCATCGGAATCCAGGGGCCCCAGGAACAGAGTCGCATCGGAGGAGAGGCTCAGATCAGGCTGTTCGTAATTGCATGATGTACAGGGGTTTCTTGTCAGAGCGGGTGAGCCTTTCATTTTTGGGAGTGGCATGTCGCTTGGAGATGCAAGCGAGGCAGACACATCTAGACCGAACAGGCCACATTACGACCTTGTCACGTCTGTCACTGCCAGGGCTGAGAAAAACTCTGATTGCCGAAGTTGTTCCTTCATCCCCAGTAGGCCAAGTTCGGTCTATAACTACCCGACCGAGAGAACGCCATGCCGGGACTGCTGACGCCACCCGTTCCTGGTCAACATTCCAACTCTTGGCTTTTTTCAAGCCTCAAAAGACGAATTATCATTGACTGTCAATTTTACACTAAGCGAAATTGATCATGTACATCTGATCGAATCACACAAGTTTGTTGGTCCCTCCATGTTTGAAAGCACTGATCACTCATTCCTCGCCACATCTTTAACACCAACACTGAAATCGCTCCCATTCCCACCAATCATGAAGCACCCTGTAATCTTGGCTGTGGCACTCTTCCTCGTACTTACCCTGAACAAGCCACGTGACCATGCTGTCTATAACCTCGCCGCCGGTGACGGTCTGCATGAGACACGGTCCTTGAGAATTTTGATACCCTTGGCGAGAAACATCTTGGCATAAGACCCCTTGAAAGCGCACGTGATGGAGAAACAGATTCCCTCTTGCGAGGTATGCTACGTCGTGGCTGAACAAGCCACCCTCACTGAACTCCCAAGGCTGCATGGTGACAAACATATCCTTTTCGAACTCCTCGGTATCGCCAAATCGGAAACGCGAGACACCCAGCTTCTCCATGGTTTCAAGATAGTTAGTGTTACATCCACCGAGAAGCGTATCCGACAACAGTGCTGTTGTAGTTGGCCCGTATGCCGGCATAGAACTCAATGCCGATGCTGTCATTTAGCAGCGCGTAGATGTCGCCGGCACCGTCAGCGGTAAAGCTATAGGAGACGAGAAATATGTACTCGTATCTCTCTGCATCAGTGTCGGCGTGATTGGGGAAGCTGCTGGCAGGCTCGTAGTCGACTCTCCTCTATTTTCTGATACAGTTCTCCCACCAAGCACTCGATTTGAACTAACTAGATGAAAAAGTGAGATAAAAATACAATGTCAACACATCATAGTGTGATGTACTAAAGCCAAAACAGGACCCTATTTTTTATTGTTTCTACTGGCTGGTTTGTCCTTTGTGCCATGGGGATTATCACGCGCAAACTTCAAGACATCAACAAACACCTGGTTGCCCCACGTGATCTGTGTCGCAGTCGCCTCTGTGCCTCACATCCATCCGTCTCCTTGAAAGCACCAGAGAAGCCCTTATTGTCCTCTTGACGGAGTTAAAGTCCTATACCACATCCTTAACGAACGGCTCGTTAAGCAAACTGGCAATAGGAGATGGGTGATTTGCATCTGATTGTCTGGGCTCAGAATATTGACTCCTTCAGCCCCTCAAACAAACGCCACAGTTTCTAGATAAAACATGGCTTATGATACCATGCTGTCACGCGAGGGGCGCGCCAAGTTAATACGCCATGTTTAACAGATGTATGCTGTTTTTGAACGAGCTGATAATGCCCACCGCACCAAGAGCCAGTTCAGTGGCCTTTGCTATGGCGAGATAGGCGATTCCCATCTTTCTAATGAGGCTTCTAGAGTTTCAGATGATTGGTGGAAACGAGTATCACCACCTTTCAGAAAGGGCGGGCCGAGAAAATGAGAGGAGAAGACTAAGATGTAGAACATCACGAACCAGGCTGTGAGAAGCGTTCAAGGCACCAATTATCTCGCTTCCCGTATCAGCAAAGTCAGACGACACTCTGCACAGCCTGCTTCCACGGAAGCGGAGAAACTGCGACCGTACAAGGGAGAAAATTGATATTTCAGCCTGAGTCTGCCCAACCTGTCCACTCCCATCACCACAAACACTATGGACATCGTCAGCGCGGCCGCGGGCGTTCTCACCATCGTTGAATTGAGCATGAAGTCGGCGCAAGTCACTCTCGAATTCGTATCCAAGTTGAAAAAGGCGCCTCAAACTGTTTCCCAGCTCGCCCAAGATGTCGAAGCACTGTCCATGGTCCTCGAGCGACTGTCGAAATGCCCCTTGGACATGTCTTCGCCCGAGACCGTCGCATCGCTGAAAATCCACCTGGCTACTTGCGCGAGAGCTCTGTCCGACTCCAATGCTCTTCTAATGAGTTTACATTCTGTATCAACGACACGAGCCGACCGACTACATATGAGATTTCGCAGTGTGCGGAAGGACAAGGAAATCGAGAATGCCCAGGACCGAATTCGAGCCGTCTGGGCCCAAGTCAACTTGTATCTCACTTTGCTTCAGGCCGAAGCCACCGCTAGGGCCTCTTCGATCAATGCGAGCATGGCCAAGACCACTGAAAGCATCTTGGCCAAGGTCGAAAGAATCCAAGATGGCCTGGACAAAGATGGCACAAAGAGTGGCAACTCAACAGCGACAGGGGGACTCGTCGGAAACAAGGGCCAGCATATCCCTGGCATTATCGATCTGGACGTCATGGAGGCGGGCTCCAAGCTGGAAGAGAGTGTCTCTCGCTTATCGAGTCTGATCGACAATAACGGGTTGACGCTGGACGCGGATAATGCGGTGCAGATTGTCAACGATCTGGAGCGACTGATTCAATCTGCAAGAGACAAAGCCTGCAAGGACCAGAGCACGCTATCGCCGCCCGAGGAACCACAAAGCCTTTCCAACGAACTTCGAATGATCGGGGGCATGATTTATGCCGCTCCAGTGATAGCCATAAACCCTATAAGTGAGTCGACCCATTTACGTGCTGCGAGCCACAGCAATCCATTCGAGTACCATGATTTGGCTAATAGGTTAAAATGCAAGGTCCCCGGACCATCCTCGCGAGGGTGCCTGCGCGCGTGGGGATCAGGCAGAAGCGGCTTAGAGAGGAGATAGGCACCGACTGCGGTGTTCTTACCATTACCATAAACAAAAGGAGACGCTGTGTATACGAAAAATCCCCCGAGAACTCCCAAGGCAAGGAAGAATCTTACGCAGATGTTGTGGCTGGTCTTTCGTTCCGGCCAACCAACCATGCGCTAACCATCCAGATTTCCGTCACCCAAGGCCAGCTCTTCGAAAGTTATGTTCAAAGCATCCCAAGAATTTCCATCAGCCCCATCATCTCATGTGACTCACCGGTTTTCGGTATCGTCAAGCAAGGTCGAATCGACGAGTTCCGCGTGATGCTTGCAGAGGGCAAGACTAATATGAGAGTTCAAGACGAGAGAGGAACAGGTCTGCTCCATGCATGTCTCGGCCAGCAAGTCATTTTATACACTGCAACTACTAACATGATTGTCAGTATGCGACAGCATGGCCCGAAATTTGTCAACTTCTCATCGAGGCCGGGTTGGACGTCGATGCGATAGGGTGCTACAACCACCGTATCGAGAGAACTCCCTTGATAATAGCACAACAGTTGAATCGGATTGACACCCTACGGCTACTGCTGCAGCACGGAGCAGATCCACTTTTAGATGGAAACGAGAACCTCAGTCCGTTGGTGAAAGCCTGCGCCGAAGCGGATGCTGTATGGACTCATGTCGCAATGCGGAACTGGGCATCTACTGACAACTGCAGTCCGCTTTAAGGCTTTATACGCATTATAGCGCTCCATTTCTCTCAAGCGCAATCAACGAAGTCGATGAAATAGGACGGACAATGCTACATCGAGTGTGTGGCTCATGGCCTCGGGGACATTGTAATCGGGATGCACTTGCTGCCCTCATCAATGCTGGAGCAAACATCCAAGCCCGTGTGACCAGAAGCTACATGGCCCTCATGAAGGGTTTCACTTGTCTCCATACTCTTGTTTACTTTGCATGGAACCCTTCGACGAGTGATGAGCTGGAAAGTCTGGTCTATTTGATCCAGCGAGGGGTTTCAGTCTACGCCGTCGACGAAGGTGATCGATCCGTATCCATGACAGCATACGTCGAAAACGAGTTTGAAAACGAGGGTGAATGGACACCAACTGGTGGATACAGGGGCGACCTATGGGATGCTGCGCTTGTCACCTGTGGATACAATCTATGTGAGTTCCGCAGACTTTACCCTAGGTTGCCGAGATATGGCTCAAGGTACTCGAGGTCCGATTTTGAAAGGCTTTGGGAGGGTATTGAGCCTCTTTGCCCTTACTGGGACGATCGCAGATGGCCAGAGACTGAGACTCTTAGGGGTTTCTCTGTGGACATAGATGACGAAGGCTCAAATTCGAGTTGTAGCGATGGTTTCGAGCCATCATACTTCGAAGAGAGTGATACCGATGAACCCCAGTCAGGTTGGGTCACTGGGCCGCTTGAAGAAGAAGAGACCAGCCATGATGGCATGGTTGAAGGCGGGACCGGTGGGATCGAGAGAGGTGCTCGAGAAACCGTCAGCGACAGTAAGAGTAAGGTCGTGTGGAAGAAGATAGACCTAGGCAACCCGTGGACGGATCCTTGATGGTATCTTTTCTTATACATATGTAGGGCTTCGTCCCAGATCTTGGGCACAGGCCAGTGCCAACCAACGCAGAGCACGCAATTTAACCTATCTGTCCGGAACCCTCGCTCAAGTTATCCATGCCTCTTCGACGCGTCGCCACATTGAGACGGAATGCCAACATTTTCCCGACCCGTCACCCATCCAACCATTCTCTGCCATGTAGATGCGAAAGGGTCCCAGTCTGTCTCCTTCCAGCAAAACGACTCCTTGCCCTCTGGATATTTGCGTCTATCCTCCAAGGACCATCGCGACCAAACCATATAGCTCCTCCATACATGCCACTCAAAGAGTTGCTTCTTGGAAAGACTATCTGGATGCCGTGGGTTGAGCAAGCGGAACTCTGCCTGCCGGCCCTGGTATATTTCGAATACTTCTTCCGACTCCACTGCCAGCCATTGGCGAGCGTGGCTCCATTGAAGGGCCATGCTCTTCAGGTCGGGTAAGTAATAACATATGATCCGGCGGCTTAGCCACTCAACTCTTGGACCGAGCCAGCCGTTTCGCAGCGTCTTTTTAATTTCACGTTGAAGCTCTGCCTGGCGCCTCTCCGTCTCCCTGAGTAGCAGGACTCCTCGCTTGGCTCTGGCTTGCATGCCGTCTAATCTAGGTACGGCAATGTCCCGTAGGAAGGGGGCGATGTCCTGAACACGTCTGAGCCTGCTGAGCTCGTAAGCGTTCAGCTCGGTCCTATTTGCAGACCGAATGGCTTTCGATATGTGGTTATTCAGTCGAGGAAAAAGATCGCAAAACTTGTCTAACATCACTGAATGCTCAATGATGTTGCCATATGTTGGACCCTCAACCTCGTCGGTTTCGTTCAGGCGTCGGCCAACAATCACGTCAATAACATTGTTGACCAAGATGTTCGCGGTCCCATTGTTCATCTGAGCCTCGGCGTAGTCTCTAGGCGTCGGTGTCTCTGGTAACCCTATTAGCTCTTTGCCCAGACGACTGACATGAATCTTACTCGACGCGGTCGTGTCAGATGTCGGAGTGGTCGTTGATACGTGCTCCTGTTTAATTCGAGAGCTGCGAGCTGCCATTGCATCGCGCCACCCTTTGATGAAGCTCTCTGGTATGTCGCCAGGGATGCTTGTATCAGTTGGGAGCCGGTGGTGAGGAGATGGTGGTTCAGCGGTCGGCAGAGAAACTGTTGTCGTAGATGGAGCATGCAACGCGCTGGCGCGAAGCTGATCAGAGCCCAGCTCTTCGGAACCATTCCTCTGCATCTCTTGCAGGGTTTCCATGTTGAACAGCATGACCTCATTCATGTCAAGACTCGTACCTGTGTAGTATGAGCCGAATTGACGAAAATCAAACGTGTAGAACGAGGTCAAGTCAGACAAGGTGTGGGCAAGGAGGAAGCAAAAGTCTTCGGACGGAGATGACCCATCTGGAATGGGAATCGAACTAAGGTCTAAGCATATGTCGTGGGTAACCACCCAGAGGTCCTCTAAGAACATTCCTTCCGGCACAAATACCCCAGATGAAGTGGTTAGCCAAGGTTCGTACTGAGGAAACTCGATTGAGTTTGAAAACCACTTGGATCGTACTGGTATCCTCTCGGTAGGCCTGAACGAGGGATTGTGATCATGGGCCAAGCCATCGACGGGGAGCATGCCAGGATGGACTCCCTGGTGCGAGAGACTGGCCTCGCCAAAAAGAACGACTCTTGGTATCGTCGCCAGCGCAATCTCAAGTTCGATGACCCTCTCGTTCCAATCTACAGCACGAAACTCGGGGATTCGAAAGTCGGGGAATCTCAACTCGGTCAAGAACATCCCACCGATAAATGTAGCAATACAGGCAAAAATGAGGGGCCACGCCCCCAAGCCTGGAGTTGTGGTTGGACCAGGACTCTTGGAGGTCTCACTCTTGTCCCGAGATGACTTCTTCAGTTCCGAAAGATTGTTAGGGTTTGCAAGCTCATCATAGGGACCGCCCTCCGTATTGCTGAGGGCTGTGCGGCGAGGAGATTCAAGTTGCTGGTATGCCTTTGCGTCAAACGTTTCGCTCGGCAGCCCATCATCACCAGGCCTCTTAGAAAGGGGCTTGACTTGATGGTCAATGGATCGAGTAGACTGGTCCAACTGGTTGTGCTCCTTGGTGGCCCTTGCTGGTGTGGTCCGTTGTCCGGTTGTGCTATCCTTCTGTTTTCCAAGTGAGATCGTCGTATCAGATTTTGCTGAAGCCAAAGGCCACATTGAGTGGCATTGATCCTCTTTGGGAAACTCGTCCCCACACTTATCGATGCTGGGACGGGGAACGACATGATTGATAGATGAAATCTGAGGAAGCAGATCTGTCGCAGTTGTAGTCGTGTGGAAGGACTCAGATACATCTTGGTGAACAAGGCAATGCCGCTTCTGTTGGGAGTCGTGGCTGCAGCGGCTGTCGTTATTCCCGTCGACAGGGTGTGCCCTCTTGGATGGGATAGAAGACAAAGGTTTATACGGGCTCTGGTGGTGTTTAGAGTCGACAGGTGCGGGAGGCTCTCGGGACTGGTCAAGTACACCAGGGCGGGATCGAAGCGAGCGGTCAATCCCGGCGATGAAAGTGGCATTGGAACGTTGAGACCGTGGAACCATCGACCTCCCTGATTTGCGAATAGGACGAAAAGAGCGACTCAATCGACGAACGCGATCGAAGCGGCCGGTGGGAGGGTGTCCGACTGTGGCCTCGGTCGGCGGAAGGCGAAAACGAGAGGGTCTTTGCGAGGGTCTAGGTATGACTGGCAACTGGTGGCGTATCGTGCCTGAAAAGGAGTAAAGAGGTGGTCGAGACCGAGAACGGCGGGCGTCTGGCTTGTCTGGTGAGGTCGGGGCCATGACTACAACTTGAGAGAGGACCAGGAGCGCAATGTCGGTTTCTAGAGAGAGAGAGAGTCTGTTCAGCAAGCCGTGGATCTAAGGTCAAAGGCGTGGGAATCGAAGAGTCCTACCTGTATCAACGCCAAGGCACCTTCAGCAACAGTAGACGAGCAGTCCAGAGGGAATACGACGAGCAGATGAGCAGACGGCCGGGCCAAATATTCCGGGCACGAAGAAAGTAGGTAGACTCCCAGTAAGAGAAGTTGCAAACAAAGAAGTCCGCTCGAGCCATGTCACGTGCCAAACTGGAGTGTCACATGAACAACAACAGTCAGCGGTGGTTGGTGTTGAGTACAAACCTACGATAATAAAGGGTCAATAGGAACAAAAACATGCACCAATCACCCCTGTGATAGATTGCGTCGCAGTTTCAATAGCCTTGGAGTGTTTGCTTCTTCGTCAAAGATTCAAGCCAAAGGCGGGCAACATCACGCCCGGGACCGTGCACAAGTGGTTGAGCAACCACCCTTCAAAGAAGAAACCGTCCGTAGACCAACGTCTTGCGGCCTAAGAACGAAAAAATGTGTTTGATTACTTTACGTCATTGGCTCTCCTTAAGCCAAGGCTCTGGTCAGTTGTCCTGAGACCTTGGCCTGGGCCATGCCAGGTCTTGCCGGTCTACTTGCTCGCTCGCCATGGAACCTTCGCTCTAGGCGTCAGAGGACCCTAGAGGTAGTAATCGTCTTATTTCAATTTCCACCTTAAATATGCCAATGCCCTACCTCGCTTGAATCTTCCATTGCCACTCTTCAACATACCTTTGGCACCTACCGCAGCTCCCACGCCCATCATATCCACTGTTGTTCACGCATACCCAACAGCATGATCATCCCTCAGCTTATCTTGGCCATGGTGGCATCTACTCTTCTCGGTGCCCTTAGCATGACTGGTTGGCACTCGGTCTACGGCAAGCAGCGTATCAAGCCTGTAAGCAAGCACGTCATCAACATCTGCCAAATCCACCACCGTCTTCTCACTACATATCCGACCCGGAAACCTACCACCTTTTTCCAGCATCTCGGCCTGAACCACAGCGAGGCACCGTTCACTGATCCACGCTTTCTCATCCCCGGAGAGGCTGCCAACGACAAGGCGCACGACGCCATCAACAAGAATTGGGCGGAACGGGTGGAACGGCTCCTCAACGGCCCGCGCGAATCAGAGGATGAACAAGCCCTGTATAGCAGAGTGGCGGAGGCGATGCAGGACCACCAACTCATGGTGGTGTACATGTATAAATTCATGCCCGAGCTAGTCAAGAGCCAGGGCAGTCTCAAGTGGCTGAAGAAGACTTGCAGCCAGACTTGAAAGGAGGAGAAGTAAAGACGAGACATTTGTTACAGGGGGGCAGGAGTTCGTCTTAGCCCGTCACTTGTTCTGCAGTAGCCGAGCTCATCTGCCTCATAGAAGTGGGGAGTTGGGATATGGGTGTCGGAGATTGGACTGCAAGATGGGAGTGCGGGACACGGGATGTGCAGTCCAGAACCAATATGCAATCTCACTGAAGTGTCTAAGCTTGGTCTTGGCGCACCCCTCATCACCAATACCATCTTGTTAGTCTGTCGTCCCGTCTAGATTGCCAGTCTCATGATATCGATTTCGTCTCAGAGATAGGGCTTTCTCTTGTCTCTGAAATAGGTAGAGGCCGCCATGGCGCACCGAAATTGAGAGTCACATTGCCTTCGTATTCCCCGTATTCCTATCCGGCGTGCATCTTTCTATTGCTCCTCTATTCACGACTTCACAGTTCTACTTGTTGAGATTTGTCATTTTCCTCTCCCACTCTGATAGGCTCTCAACTTGGCATTGGAAGACGGCCAGCCGCGTCTGGCACTTGCAGACTCAGCCGCTTAGCGACATCCACCGTTTGTCAACCCGCATCCTACTCCATGCGGTTTGCACGTACTAGTCACCAGAGCGGTTCCTGTCAGGTAAGCGGTGAATGGCAAGTAGTCCAACGCCGTTTCAAGGTGTACGTACATACGCTTGAGTGGCGCCGCGCTGTAAGGAGCCAAGCATTCTACCCTCTTAAACGGCATGAAGCTAGTCTTGGCACCAACAGTGTTCAAGAACTGGGACTTTCCGCAGTCGTAGGGGGGAACAGCTCCTTTCAGGGCCTTTTTATTGGCCTCGCATCTCACTTTGGTCAACGTTTTTGCAATCCTTCTCTTGCAACCCATCCTCACCAGCAACCGCAGTTTTTGTTTCCCATCACGTTATTTGTTCATCATGCGTTTCAGCCGCCCTTTCCCTTGGGGTGGAAGATCCTCCGGATCATCCAAGCGCCCCAAATCCAGAAAGCGCGACAAGAAGCACCAAAGAAAAGGTCCCTTCCAGGGCCTGGGAAACGGTCTTCGGGATGTTGGAAGCTTCCTCGCCCAAGTCCTCTCAAACCCAGATGTACAGTACCTGGTGCCGTGGGCACTTGTTCTGTTTGTTGGCATTCAGATCTCCAAATGGCTTGATCCGCACACATCAGGTGACGGATTTTGGGGTAATCTGATGGCGATGAGCATTGCTCAGCCGGGAGCGGCATGGCCCGCGGCCATCCTGGGGATCGCCCACGTTGTCCCAGCAGTTTTGAATTGATGGACAACCGAATCAATGAACAGGACAATGTCCACCATTCCTCAAGCCCGGTTCATGTCGCCCATCTCTGCCGAGGAGGCTTTTGTTATCCCCGAATATCTAACGACGCTGAAGTCATCGATCCCCCGGTCGAATGTCATGAACGGAAACTTCAGGCTACCCCAGGCTATGGAGGACTCATTTCGACGAGCCATGAAGGAGGCCGATCTCCTCAAAGAGATCCACTATGGCTTGTTGACTGACGTCAAGCTGAGATTCGATGGGCACTATGATCAGTTGGGTCAACTTCACATCGACATCGAGAGGGCCATTATCGATATTGCCGATCGCAACGAGACGACGACGTCTTATTTCGGTGGATTGTTCACGAAAGATTGGCCCTACGCCAGAGCCAGGAGACACCACACGGCCCTTCTTTCAATCAACAGCGATATGATTGAGACCAGCAAGCTTGAGAGCGACCGACTGAGTGAACTGCTCAAGGAACTGGATGTACTTGAAACACAAGAGGAGCGTCACGGAGCCATTTGCGGACTCCGCTCAAACACACTGAAGTCGATTCGGAGATGGACAAAAGAAACAAAGGACATCCGAGCAGAAGTCAAAGTCATGTGCAACTCAGCCAAGCGCTCCAAGGTGAAATTGCGGATGGCGGAGAAAGCTCTAAGGGAGGTATGTTGACTCATTGTTGCCATTCCTGAGCAGAGACTGACGTTGTGTAGCATCTGGCCAGCATTGGAGCTATACGCACAGTCCTCTCTAAACTACATCATGATCAAGCCAAGACCTTGGAAATGGCTCTTCTCAGCTATTGCAAGTCACTGCTGGAAGCCATGCGAAGGCTGGCTGAGTTTGGGAACGTGTGAGGGTCTCTGGCCGCGCCTCCTCTTTACACGGCTGCTTGCGCCCATCTTGTGTCATTTCTGAGGCGGAACTCGACATTGGCTCAATCTTCTGGCTGGGTTATCACAACAGGGGGCCGGGCTTCAAGTGTATCAAAAGAGCAATACTGGCACATCATGGCATCATAGCATCATAGTGTATTTACCTCTTGTACGTAGTCTATCTTGACATCTCACTCGTTTAAGTGCTCTAGCATGTCTCTGCAGGTCGCCTGGGCCACTTCAGAAGTGCTCAAGCTCCCTTCCATATCCGCTGTAACGCACCCTTTCTCACACGCCGATGCAATGGCACTCATGATGGAATCAGCAGCGTTCTGCTCTCTGATTCACGCTAGCATGTCTGCCGCTGCGAAAATAGTCACGTGGAAGTCGCAACGCTCTTCAGGCTCAGTTAACCTATCAAGGGCCGGGCTATAACTATAATAAGGAATAGATCTTTAATATATTCTAATATTATAACCTAATCTTAGTATAATACACTTTTTATATTTCTATAAGTAGAAGCATCAAACCTAGCTATATCATTATAAAAAGTGTAGCTTCTTATGGGTATCTTAGTCACTATAACCCTCGTATGAGAAATAAGAGAATTTGCCCATTATATCAAAGGCGCTTCCATGCACCGGGTCAAACACGCATGGGTTCTTTCTTTCTTTCTGGGTCTAAATTAGCTGAGTATGATGATACCGATCAATCCAGTCAGCCCGGCAGCGAGATCTGATAGGATGTCCATGCCAAGATTTGTTCGGACGACTGTGTCAAGAGTCCATGGCTTTTGAACCATGCGGGTCGTCATTGCGTCGACAAGCTCCTTATCGCAAGTCACCTCCGAAATCTCATGGGTGCCTAGAAGGCATATCTCATGATGCGCTGAACACCATGCCTTGTGAAGATGTTTTTGTCGGTTGCGACTTCCCAGCTGAGTCGAATGTAATTGACCCTCATGACCCAAGTATTCACGCTCGCCGTTCTCCTAAACAAAGAGCCAGTCAATGTGTGAAGCATCTACTCCCACTACTCGAGGCCTGGTGAGCCAACGAATAGGGCGACTATTGACATACAGATACATTTTGCATTTCATCTTGAGAAGTAAGTCTCGGCAAGATTCATGATCAAGGACATCTATGTACGAGTAACCGTCTAGCTAATGTTATGAATAGCGAGGCATTTCTCACCGGGATACCCGACAGCACCAAACAAAACTGCATCACGCTTTCTCAAGACGGTCTTAAAGCCAGGGTCGAGATATGCACCAGGTTTCTTATAATGCGTTGTCCCCCACGGCCATCTTCGAGCTCAGTTAACCCATCGTGGGCCGGGCTGCAACTATAATACAGAACAGGTTTTCAACACATCATAGCATGATAACCCAATTAACACAGTGGCTTTTTCAAACCTTCTGCGAAATCACAGTAGGTCATGTAATTATTCAAGACTATTGTTCCAAGGCTTGGTCACGCAGGCTTATTTCAAACGGAAGTACCATCCGGCTGTACTAGCATCATCTCACAGAGTTTATTAGAGCGATTATTCGTACTCAAGGGCATCTTCAGCTCATACACCCGACACAGAGGTACAAACCACCATCACTACCAGGCCTCATGATATGACTTAGGGATCTCATGCGCACCTATACTCCATGCACCATCACAGCTTCGACTTATTGGCCCAGAAGGGAGCCAAGGATTTTTCCAACGGGCTTGATTTGGCTTCGATTCTCTGCTTGGTCGTCTTGAAAATCCTAGGCAAGCCTGTTTCCTCGAAAGTGACGCCATCGCGCACCATGGCAGCTAAGCCCTTGCTGGATAGAAGGATCTTGGGCATGCCGTAGCCTGTAAACCCTGCCATGATGAACTGACCAGGCTTTTCCGGGACCTGGCCAACGTGAGGCATAAAGTCTGAGCTATATCCAAGGACTAGGTGGATAGTCAGCGATATTGTCATTGAATGGAGATGCAAATTTAATGTCCGGAGGATCAACTCACTCCCAGTCCAAACCTTGTTGGTCTTCATATCGCTATCCTCCCACCCGCGGAAGTGTCGCTGCATGTAGTTGTCGAAATAAGGGGCCGCTTCGGTCACCAGTTCGTCATCTCGCACATTGTCGAACCATCGATGCTTCTTATGCCAGAACGCCTGCCTCGCACCGCCCACAATGATGCTTCCATCCGCCCGAGGGATGAGATAGTCATTGTTCATCTTGTCGAATCTGATACCGTAGGTGTTGATAAGATGAGGTGTTTTCTTGCCTTTGGGACTCTCGAGATGACTACAGATACCTCTAACAGGGGTGATGGCCCGCCAATACTCGGGGAGGAGTTGCGATGTGTACGCGTTTGCTGCGTGAACTAGCTTTGGTGCCTTGATGGTTCCGCGGGACGTGTGAACAGACCAAAGGCCACTCGAATCTCGGGTCGATGACACCGACGTCACTGGTGTGTGGGCTTGAATGTTGAGCCCACTCTTGACCAGCTTTTCAAGTATTTGATGTACCAGCTTGGAAGGCCACAGATGAGCCGCCGTATACGATATGCAGCATTTGGCGTTCTTGACCCCCGAAACCTGCCTCGGATTATCAACTGTGTCCCGCAGTACAAGGTGAGCAGAAAACGGTGATGACGCACTCTTTCAGCATCATCTCGGCCAGTGAAGGCGACATCGGCAAGATTGATGTCAGCAGTCTGAGAGAGACTCTTGAAGGTTGCCTGAACTTCATCGGCGTGCGTGGAGCCCAGAAAGACGTCCAAGGCTCTCGTAATGTGGAAATCACAATCTAGGT
Organism: Fusarium sp. LHS14.1; assembly: GCA_025433615.1. Classification (NCBI taxonomy): domain Eukaryota; kingdom Fungi; phylum Ascomycota; class Sordariomycetes; order Hypocreales; family Nectriaceae; genus Fusarium; species Fusarium sp. LHS14.1. The sequence goes on from CM046481.1 coordinate 203,867, forward strand.
TCTCCTTCTCTACAAGGTCCTTGACGGCGTACACATGCGATGCCTCAAAAGCAGCAAGTTCCGCCGTCGCTGCCTTGCCGAAAAGCTTGGTGAACTTGGGAATGTCAGAGAAAGTGTCAGGCTTGACATGTCCGCCATTGCGCCCAGTGGCACCGGAGCATATCTTTCTCGCCTCGAGAAGCACAATCGAGGGAGGGTTGGGGTTGTCCTTGAGGAGAAAGTATGCAGTAGCGACGCCGGAAAGACCAGACCCAATAATCACGACGTCGGCTTGGGCAGGTAGCTCGGGTGTGCTTCGATAGTCATCGAGCTTCTTGGGTTCGGAATTCCAGAAGGAAGATGTGGGATTCGCGACTGGCGCACGATCAGCTGTGTTGGAGGCCATTGCTCAATATTGTACGTGTTTCGGTTCCCTTCCGAGTGAGAAACGATGGGGGAAAGCAGAGTTTAAAAGACGTCGCCTGAAGAATGATATCAAGTTTGGCCAAGCCACAGATGCGGGATAGACAAGCAGCCCGCAGGAGACACCGTACCCGAATAGGAAATGTTTGCCTAGCGAACGGCGCCAACATTGTATTCCGGGGTTGAGTGTTAAACCCTCCGGGCCGGTATGTTATCATGCAAATTAGCCAGTGGTTGAATAATCGCTTTTGAATACGATGCGGTAGTGTATTTTATGGCAGACTACTCTCTGGAATGGCAGGTTGAATGAGAGCAATCTTCCTCGCACCTTGACTGTTTCGGGCAAGTAAAATGAGAGCAGAAGACAAGCTAATATCTGATAGGTCGAACCCCGCAAGATACCGACGTCAACCGGACCGGGAACTCGATGATGACGATTACAGAGAGGATCTACTTCAAATTGGAGCAACATCGGATGCGTTCATGTATATACATACAGTTGAAACTGTAAGCTCGTAGAGCAGATAAGGTCTTAATTAATGAACTGCCGCAAACCGTCAAGTCCCGAAGATCGGCACGCTGCCTAATGACTACTCTCAAGTTCCTGATTGATGGTCTTTCCTTAGACTTGGGCCTCTGACGCCTTGATGATCCTGCGAGCCATATCGGGGAGCGTATCGGCCATAACATCCATCTCGCCGAAAATGTCGGCACATGACTCCTTCTCCAAGATGGTACAGTAGGCACCCTTATATCTATTTCCATATCCGCATTAGCCACATTCAAACCCATGGTTTATACTCCAAAACTTACCCAGCTTGCTTCGCAGAAGACACGTCCCACATATGCGCCGCCGCGAACCACTTCTCCGCATCACCAAGCCGATCCAACAGGGGTCGGTACGAGTTGAGTGCTGGCTTGCCGACGCCAGCTTCATCGCACGAGACGAAATTTTCGATGGGCATATCGATGCCATTGTTCAAGAAGTAGCCCCTCACCTGTTCTGTGTCGCCAGCAGTGAAACCCCATACAGTGAAGCCAGCGTCGCGGAGGAGTTGCAGGCATTCAGCAGCCCCTTCTTGCAATGGAAGATCCTTGAAACGCTTGACAATGTAGGCCAAATCCTCATGCGAGGCAAAGGACCTGGGCTCCTTGATGCCACCGATCCATAGCATGCGGTAGAAAAGACTGCAAAAGACATCGTAGAAGCGGCGGTACCGCCCGGTGATGCTGAGATAAGTGTACTCTCGCTCTGAAATCTCAAACCACATGTAGCCTAGCATGGCGGGCTTGACACCCTCAGCACGCAGGCGATCACCCAGCCTACTCTCGAGTACATCGAGGATGGAATCGTAGGTGACGATAGTACCGACAATGTCGAACACAACGTGCTTCTTGGCGGCTGACATGGTGACTTATTGTGTAAGATAAGGAAGAGTGATTCACACAGAAAGTATTCGGAATTTTTGAATATGGAAAGGTTGACTTTGAGCTGTTTCAAGTCAAAGACATGATAGCGGCGATTTATCTTGAGCTTTATATCAACTCAATGTGATATCTTAGGGTCAACGGGATGCACCCCGACACGCGGCTACACGCGGGGGAAGCTTGAGCCCGATGTTCTCAACATCGACGGATGTGGCTTTATTGTCCGCTCGGAGAGTGACCAGGGAGTGGCTCAAAGACTTGGACAAAGTCTCTTATCAAAGGTTGCAAGCATCTGACAACGTTGTTAATGCATGTCTTATCTTTAGCCTAAGTGCCGATCAGATATCACCCATCAGCCTCCATCCAAGTTTGCCGTTCCTAGCCGACCAAAGATATTATTGAGTTACAAAGGATTACATGGTGATCTATTGTGTATGGGTAAGAGCGGGAATAAACACAATCATTATTCTCAGTGTAATTGTCATGTGGACCAGGGACAACGCCGGAAGCGCCGGGTCTACTGGATGCCGGTATCAGTGCCGGTATGATGGAGAGTGCCGTGGTGCCAGTCTCTTCTCACCGGCACACAACATTCCTCCCGACGATATTTTATGTGTCAACCGCCGAGAGTTTGTAGTCGGAATTTATCCTGAGATTTCATTCGTAACTTGAGCGTTAGCTAGTCTGATACAAACTGTAACCCATAGATCAACTCAACAACTAGCTGTACTATGCTAGGACTGCTCCCTTAACAGCCACTACTGATACCCGCTCAGGTGACCGTCGGGCTAGGCAACTAATCAATGCGGGACATATTATAGTCATCGTTAAATGAAAGTTCATGAAATTATTAAGCTATTCAAGATCATCTCGACATCACCATACCTCAATCTTGAGTTCCGTCATACCCTAAATTCCCTACCATTAGATGTTCAATACATGATTCATGCCAAGTCATCAACATAAGAATTGCTCCACCTAAGACACAGAGATCAAAAACAAGCTGCAAATTGCAAACGTCAACACACTGCCAAATGTGGGGGTCTCCTTCACTGAAGCATTGTCCGATGTGGTCGTAGCTGTGGCGGTTGACTCTGAATTCGACCCGGTCATTGCAGTTGTTATATCCAGCGTTGGGAGCTCTGTTTGAGTGGCCGCACTGAATCCTGGCTGTTCATCATGTCACTATGCCGAGAGTCATATTGCGGTACACTCGTTGGAATACTCACCAGACCTGTTCCAATTACAGACTCGAAATTGTCACATTGGTATCCAAGGACATTTGACAACGTCGCCCCCAGCCCTAGACAGGTGGTATTGCCTACATACGCGCACGAATAGGCTTCGCGCAATAGTGTTGGCCGGCAGGTGCAAGAGCTGAATTTTGACCCGTCGGTATCTGACACGTAGTCAGTGCACTCGCGGAGGAGTTCCCTAGCCCCAGCACACTTCGTTTTGATCTCTTGGCAGAGCTGATCTGGATAGGCTTCATAAGAGCTCGGCGGTGCAGTGGTTGGGTCAAAGGTGATGACTGAGCCGCAAAGACTGTTCCATAATTCACGAGCTCGATCAAAGTTGACTCCCAAATCTTCACGACGATAACAGAGGCGAAGCTCATTCTCACATCTATCGGCATTAAACGGCTGCTCATTATTCATAGACAAGTTACTTGCCCAGATAGCGAGTCCAAGTACTCTTGGTGGCAGAGGCAGTCTTCTTTGCCCGGGCGGTCCAAGACTGTAGCACATGCCTCGCCGGAGGCTAGGAATGAGTCGCAGGCAGGGTGCGCGGTAATCTCCGAGCCTGCCGCGCAAGAGAGGCTGGGAAGCGTCTCAGCGAGAGCCTCCAGGAAGAGCCCCGCAAGGACCAGTAGAGTGTAAAGAGTCTTCATGATGCAGCCTCACTTGGCGTCCAAACATGCACGGCCAAGCGATGGGCATTGTGCACATTAATATACACGGGCCTCGGCATGTTCACGAAACCCGTCGTACTACTAACTTTCCAGCTTGCGTCTCGATCCCGCCACTAAAAGGTGATTATGCAAGCCAACGTTGCAGTCACTGCGGCTGAAATATTGGCTAGGTGCTCAAGCGAGTCGAGAACGCCAATATTTGCGACAAGGCTGGAAATCGGGCTTGGGAGCTATGTCCGCTTTTGGATGGTTCTACACCCTCTGGGATATCAGCTGAACAAGTAACCCTTGGATGTGGCGGGAGCCATCACGTTGCTGGAAGACTCGGCTCAAAGACAAATACGCGATGCCTTTGCTGCTTCTTTCGAGTTTAGAGGTCATTACAAATGTCAAGATTTAAAAGACTAAGAAAGAAGCCATGAAGAGCAACATTGACTGGAGCAAGTACTTTCCACCAGGTACGTTGACCAATGTGACGTGTTCCCGCAACCTCGGGCTGCTGACAGGTGCTTATCTCCATCCAATAGCCATCTTCGGCAGTTGGATCAGGCTGCGAGTCACCTCGCTTCGTCTGAAATGCAACGAACTCAGTCGACGCTTCTCCAAATGGCGACACGGGGTTCCTACCAAGAGGCCGCCTCTGCTTCTCACGACTGGAGGCATGGCTCTACAATTATTCTTCCAGCTCGTCATGATTGGCATCATTTGCGGTCTGTGGCACATATCGCAGCGTGATAATGGTCTTGCTGCCGTGCCAGACAATGACAACGCTTCGTTTGATTCGAGAGGCTTCCACCCAGCTTCCATCTGGAGCTCATCAATTGTTTGGGCGACTGTTCCGGCCTGGATCATTTCGGCTTACTCTTCGCTCTGGTCGGCAATGCTCGAGGCTCTCAAAAAGGTCCAGCCGACTCTGGAACTCGACAGGCCCAACTCCACACGTCGCTCAAGCGGATTGATTTGGGAAGCGTGGAAACAGAGACTGTTGTCCATCTTCGGCCGCAAACCAATTCCACGGTCAACGACAACCCAGACTCGCTCAACCGCCAAGCGCACCCTATTACTGGACTACGGGGAGTGGCCAGTACTGAATGGGTTCAAAGCCATCAGACAAGGCCACGTTCTCCTAGGTATAGGCATGCTCCTCCGCGTTGCCCTTTGGACCGCAAGTGGTCTCTCGGCTGCCGTCTTTGCCGTCGCTCAAGTACCCCGGGCGACAGACACAGAGCTCTATAGCGACCAGTTCTTTGACGAGTGGCTAGGATGGTCTGAGGGCAGAGGGAACAACTATTCATCATCGACCCCAGCTCTAGAGATGGTGAGTGCTACGGTTGTGAGGGGGGCCCAGAACTATTCCTGGACGACGGAAACGCACTCATTCTTGCCATACTTTCCCACCGACAAGAATGCAACTGGAAACTACACATTTGATACAGAAGCGTACTGGGCTACAGTTGAGTGCAACGCCCAAACAGACGAGGACCTAGTACGCGCCGGCGCCATTTCGCTCACTCTGGAGGACGACGACGAGTACAACTCAGCTCAGCTTCGAATCGTGTTCAATTCAGGCGGTTGCGGTGTCTCCAAGTGGTACAACCTCTTCAACAGCACGCTAAAATATGCGAAGTCATGGTCAGTTGTCGACTGTGGAGAAGCAGCCGGTCTCATGAGAATCGGCATGTTCACGGGTACGTACAACGCCAGTGAACGATTCCGCCTCTCAAACCTCACATTTATCACCTGTAAACCCATGCTCTACCGGTCAAACGCGACCCTCGAAGTTTCTCTGTCAAACAATCCTTCCATAGCCAAGGTCCTCAACTTTACGCAGCATGACCAAGATCAGTTCTGGCCCGGCTTCGCCCGAATCTGGATCAAGGAGATTGACCTGTACTCGATTTTTGACCCAAAAACTTACATCGACATGGACAGCTTCGCCCGTCTTGTTGTTAGCCACGGCTCCAACGATCTCAGCCTTGATACCATTCCCGACAAGGAGAAGCTGCTCAGTTCATTCAAGATTGTCTTTCAGTCCTTTTTCGCCAACTATGTATCTCTACAAGCCTACTCTTCAGCAAAGAACGTCACTATGACGGGAGAGGTGTCGCGGTTGCAGTTTCGTCTTTTTGTGGTCAAGTCTCCAGCCTTTGCAGTCGTCGGCATCTTTGCGATTGTCTTCTGCGTTACTCTCATTCTTCTTGTCCACTTGCATGAGAACCGGGCCAGTATCGAGAAGTTCCTTGATCTGATGCTTGGAAACGCTCTTTTGTTCCGACGAAGTGACGGAGTTGAGCCTTTCCTGCAAACACTCGAGAACCGAGCACTTCAGACGCAACAGCCTCCGGAGAACATCAGCATGGTCAAGTTTGCAGAAGAACAGAAGGACATGGAGACTTGGGCCACGTGGATGGACGGTAAAACAGGAGATGTGTACGTGGAGGCGCCAACAACTCCCGTTCCACGTCCTCCTTCTCTGCATGCGAGTGGCAGTGGTAATTCCCATGCGCCGTTGACACCTGCTGCTGCACCAACAGCACAGAACACTTCGATTCCCATGCACACCTTACCGCATCAAAACTCGGGAGGAAACCATACGCAAGCTAATCCATGATGGAATGGGTGTCACCTTGTTCTCGTTTTAATGTGATATGTGGTAAAGATTGGGTAATTCCTTGGTATGAGTGTCCCTGTTGGTTGAGTGGGTACTATGAGATGGATTACTTCTGCGAAAATGTATACCCAGTTTGTCAATCAGTGTCGATATTTAATCATGAGTGATGATCAATCTATACCCATTTCTCCATAAATATACAAAGCAAGTTCCCGGAAGAACTCTCTGGGTAAATAAATATGAAGATGAAAGTCCCGCTCCCCGTGTTTTACAGTTATCGCCAAGTGTTGGGGATGTTTGTCTGGCTACTCCGTAGGGTAGGGTAGGGTAGCATGGCTCGACCCACGCCGTTAGCCCAGCTCCTCTTTCAGTACCCCGGTACTTAGGATCGGCGCTCATTGCAAGCAGCATGGCTTTGTATGCCAGAAGAGGACACAAGGGTTCTTGGGCGGATCAGACAAAATGCAACATTATATAATTTGCAGAGTCCCATCTTCGCCTTGAACCTGAGGTTTTCGATCATCCAACGTAGGTTAGCCATTTCTTTGAACAGAACCTCAGCGCAGCGTCAAAATCGAGCAACGCCATTATGCCAGAACAAAAGTCGGTCGCTATTGTTGGTGGTAAGTGACCAATCTTTAATGAGTTCGTTTAAACTGACCGAGGGTAGCGGGCATTTTCGGCCTGTCCCTGGCCGTGGCTCTTAGCAAGAGGGGTAGGTAATATGACTGAGCAGAATAGCTACTGGATATCTAACTGATAAATTCAAGGGCACGCCGTTACTGTGTTCGACCGATATCAATACGATGAATCGAAATACGCGCCTGACCCTGATTCTGACGTCCAGGCTGCCTCGGTCGATCACAACAAAATTGTGCGTCTCCTCGCCCTTCCAGCCGACCTTGGGCTAACCTGCGCGTTGAAATAGTTCCGAGCTTCATATGGAACCAAGATCCATTACCAACGTCTTGCAGTCGAGAGTCGTCGTGCCTGGGAAGAAATCAACGAGATAAACCAGAGCGAGAATTCATCTTCGCCCCTCTTCAATCCTTGCGGAATGCTTCGCGTCCAACCAACCGCCCACCTCGGCGCGCTAGAACGCGAAACCTTAAGCAACATGGAGCGAGATGGAATTAGAGATACCCAATTCGTCAAGAGTAACCCTGAGGACGTCGAACGTGCTCAAGAGCGTGGCTGGGATCAGAAGCTTCTCAACTTCAACATCCCAGATACGTCGCCGCAGGAAACATTTGAAGCAGTTTTGGACTCACTTGCCGGCTTCATGCGATGTAGTCGAGCATGTGCCTACTTCTATAAGGAGGCGGCCACACAGGGAGTTGCATTTCACTTCGGTCCAGAGAATGGCGCCTTTGTTGGCTTGGTCGAGGAGAGCGTTGGCGACTTTAAGAAGGCGATTGGACTAAAGACCACGGATGGAAAGTTCCACAAGAGTGACGTTACAGTCATTGCAGGTACGCGATATTCTACTGCTATGCGTGAACAAACTGACTCTTTCAAAGCGGGCTCGTTTTCAACCCAACTGTTGCCAGAGCTGTCATACCACATCGAGTCTTCGGCAGGAAGCGTCGTCACATACAAGATATCCCCTGCTGACAAGGAGCTATGGGAGAAGTACTCGCCTGAGAATTTTCCTGTCATGACATGGAAACGTGCACCCCGGGACAAGCAAGGCAAAGACACTGGAAGCGTTTACGTTTTTCCACGAACGCCTGAAGGCTTGATCAAGATTGGATATCGCGGCATCAAGGTGAGAATGAGCCAGAGTCTCCTCCTACAGGTAATGTCTAATAATTCACTTAGTTTACCAATTTCCAGCCAGCTCCTCCAGAGTGTGGTTTCACGCAGGATGGGAAATGGTCGGTTCCTTTGCCGGCCAAAGAGTCCCGTCTTGTTCCAGAGCCTGCTAGAGAGGCTATTCAGACGTTTGTATCCATCTTTCTGCCTGAGTTTGAACACAAGGACTTCTTCTCGACCAAACTCTGCTGGTACACAGATACCCTGGATAACTCCTTTTTGGTACGTTCGCGCTCCAACAGTCTCTTTACCCTAGCTGAACAACGACAACAGATTGACTACGTCCCCGCATACGCTGAAAACTCAGTCTTTGTCTGCACAGGTGGAAGTGGACATGGGGCTAAGTTTCTTCCAGTTCTTGGGGAACATGCAGCCGACATTCTCGAGCATGGGGATGAAAGCACCTCGTACATGCGCCCCTATTGGCGATGGCGTGAAGACGCGCGTAGGGGAAACGGCTTGAAGGAGGGTCCAAAGGGGCCTCGAAACATCAGTAGAGACTAGTCTTCGGTAAGGCCTCTTCGGGCCTTCTGATTCCTTCGTAAATCAGGCTCTGTTGAGGGGAGGGGTTAACCGCGGCTTCTTCCTGTTTCGATACACATCCTAGGTACCTTCCGTAGAAGAAATATTACTCACGAAGGAAAAATGACCCAGTCGATGTTTTACAAACGCTATAGTCACTTTTCCGCGAGAAAACGTCTCATCAGGGTTCTGCCTTTGGCAAGTTACTCTGTGAGCAGAGTGCCCAGATGGGAGTCACGTCCGACGAGTAAATCCCACGAGGCAAATTCACCGAGATAGATCACGGGGGTTTATTCCCGTTCGGCATCTCCGTAGCTTACGCCAGTCAAATGCGCTTATAATCAAGCATCAATCAACGTTGGTTAAGCATATGGCAAGGGTAACGGAAGTTCGGAACACGCGCAGAGAGATGTGCGTGTGGGGGAGCGTGAAAAAGTCCTTCGAATCGAGACAACTCGGGTGTGATTCGTCATCGGACAAATCGATTTGTTTTGCCATAGATTGCGCAAGGATGATTATGTGGGTGACCTACCCTTATGGACACGGCTGATCACCTCCTAAGGCGTGGGGGTGGTGGTATTCCCTCGCAACTCCTTACCAACAGCACGAGTGGAAGCTGAGACAGATTTGGCAATTCTATAGTACTCGTAACGAAGCGCGTGCCGTTTTATCCGGAGGTGAAGCGTTGGTCGTGAATTTGCCCCTGGGGTCTCCATCGCTGCGTGACAATTCTCTAGACACTGACCTTGGGTGATAGATCAATGACATCTCCGCTGCTGGAGGCAAAGCTATATAAACCTGCCAAGATCTTGGCTAAGGATAGTATCAAAACCAAGAGGCATCTCGAGCCATTGTCTTCTCATTCTCATTATCGCGTATTGTCTCCTGTGTTCACTCCGACCCTGCGTGTCATCTCAACATCATGGCCGTGGAAAATCATATCAGCAGTGGAAACGACAAAGCTAATGACAGTTTCAATCAACAGCCCGTCGATGGCCAAAAGACTAATCTTCATGTTGCGACCACAGTTGAGCCTTCTGGCCCTGAAAATGTCGTTGACAACAAGGATGTAGACGACACGACCGTCTTTTACAACCTCAACAAAGACAAAGTCGAGCCCATAACCCCAGAAGGCGAGAAGAAACTCATCCGTAAGAACTTTTGGTTTCTCCTGACTCAAACATGGTGGATTGCCTTCCTCATTCACCTCGACAAGTCGACGCTCTCGCAGGCCAGCACCATGGGAATATTTGACGACGTTGACATGTCCAAGAAGCAGTACAATAATCTCTTTGTTTTGTTCTACACGGGATATCTCATTGCTCTCTGGCCAGGAGCCTGGCTCTCACAAAAGACTGGACAGAAACAGTTCATTGTGGGATCTTTGGTGCTGTGGGCGTTTTTACTCGGGATGCATCCCCTGGTAAAGACGGGCAAGCAGATGATGGCACTGCGTTTCATCCTTGGCATGGTAAGTAACACCAACATGAAAGAATCCAAGATCCAGAAGTTAACAGTTTCGTTGAAAGACTGAATCTCAAATCGTCCCGAGCACAACAGTTCTCCACCAAGCCTTCTTCCCTCCCAAGAAAAGCCCCTGGGTCCAGCTCCTATGGTGGGCATCAGGCAGTTTCGCCAACGTCCTTCTCACCATGGTAGCCTACAAGCTCATCCTAGAACACAACGCACATCCTCTTGTTGGCGGTATCTCTTCCTGGAAGTGGCTTCACATCATCTGCGTCATCTTGACATTTATCGTCTGTTTGCCACTCGCCTTCTTTCTGCCCAACTCGCCAATCGAGGCCAAGTGGCTTTCGACGGAGGAAAAGATCCACACTATTACGGCGATCCGTGAGTCTCAGTCTGGTATTCGCAATTCGACGTGGAAGTGGTCGCAAGTTCGAGAGGCGTTCACCGATTTCAAGAGTTGGCTCTTCATGTATGTTCCGCCGGAGCCCTACTATCACTTACCAGTGCTAATGCATGCTTTATAGCATCCACATGTTTTTCAACGAGCTTCCGAACAACACATCTCAGCAACTTCCCCTCATCGTGGTTGGTTTTGGATTTACACCTGCCGAAAGCGCTCTCTTCAACATTGCCAAACCCCTCATTGGATCGTTCCTAGTTCTCGTCTCGGCCGCCATGCTGTATGCGACTAGACTCGGGACAGGTTACACGTGCGCGATATCGTACATTCCGTGCTTTGTCGGGGGTATTATTGAGGTTAGTGCCCTTCATCACAATGGCCATCTACTGTTGTACTGACTTTCACTCAGCTCGCTGCGCCGTGGTCAAACAAGGTTGCCTTGGTTGTTGGGACGCAAATTTCCACATTCAAGCCGTCTTACCTCATGGGTCTGTCTTGGGCTGGCACTACGGCGACCGGCTACACCAAAAAGCTCACAGTTCTGTCAACTTGTGTCGTTGCTGCATCTGTTGCCAACATGATATCGCCAGAGTGAGTCAATCTGTCATTCTACAGCGTGACCAGTGCTAATAGACTGTTGTAGATTCTGGCAGCCGCAGTACAAGCCTCAATACACCCTCCCATGGTCCTTCATGACCGCCTTTTGGTTCATTTCTCCCGGCATGTGTCTCATCATCCGCTGGTACCTTGTCCGCGAGAACAATCGCCGCAAACAACTTCTCGAAGCCGATGACACTAGTTTTGAAGAACACGAAAAACTCGACACGGGAGACCAGGTTATCAACATCAGCCACGAGGATTTGGATCAGACTGATCGGGAGAATCTCAAGTTCATTTATCCACTGTAGGTGAGCAGGAAGCAGTGATTGGGGTTATGACAGGTTGCTATGGACAAAGAAAGCGTGTGGGGACGTTGGCTATGGCTATCAGTTTAGAATACCATGTTCCTCAACACATGCAACCTAATCCGTAGATCTCAATCCACTTTTTGGAACATATCTCAACCGAGCATCAGGTCGATAAACAGCGTGATATCCGGAATAGCTCTCGACCAGCGTTACGCTCAATTCAAATTCAAGCCGGATTTCGGCCAACTTGAATTAAAAGATCAAAAACTTGAATTAAACCGCGAAAATTAGACTTAAATTAAAAGGATTAAATTAAATTAAACTAAGTAAGCAGAATAAGGAGGAAATCAGCTATTATTCTTCTAGCATCATAGGCACTTAATAGCCTCTAAAGTCTTATTATCTAGCCCTTAGCGTTAAGGACCTATTATTAGCTTAGCCTTATTAAATACCCTCTCGCATTCTATAGATATTAAGGGGATAGAGAGAATATCTATTGCTATCTTTATAAGTAATAGGTAGGCTTACTTTTACCTTTACTAGAAGGCTAATAGATTATTATATTATTCGGGGTTATATACTAATTATAATTTAATTTCTTAGTCGGCGGGACTATCGCTATAGCTAGGCTACTTATAGAAACTTATAGGAAAGAGGTTAAGAAGGCGGTCTCGAGTTTAATAGTTATCTCGGGGGTTAATAAGAATAGCAATAGGTTTATTAGAAGCCTAGAAAGTAAAGAAGAAAGTCTTAAAGCGCTTAAGGATAAGGTATTTAGAAGCTAGCTTTATATAGCTAACCCAGCGAGCTATTAAAGCCAGGTAGAGGATAATAGCCGCCTAATAGACCGGCGTAATATTAAGTAAGGCATAATACTTCTCGAGCTTTATATAGGCAAGCTAGTAATAGATATAAAGGTATTTAGAAGATATATTACTATATAGAGATAAAGCCATAAGATTAATAGTCTAATTTTATATTCTTAGAGGTACTTAGTATTTAACCTTGTAATTATAATATTAGTAGTTAGGCATAATAGTACGAGGAGGTAACCGCTTAGTTATAGGCTTAGTCTTTATTATATAGTAATTATATTTAACTTTAAAGTAAGAGATAAGGCAGAAGATACTCTAGAGAAGCTAAGTAATATAGCCGGGCTAGTAAGACTAGAATTATATTATTTCTTCCTAAAGAGGCTAAAGGATATTAATAATCTCTTATAAGACTCTCTAATTATTATTAATTAGCTTCTTCTCTATTAGTAATTAATAATTACTTTACTTTATTAAGTTTATATCGATCTATCTCTTAAGAGGCTCTTAGAGATAAAGGGTATATTTAATTATATAAAAAGTTAAGTTCTAATATATAGTATTATTACTATATAACTAAAGGTTCTTATAGGTATAAAAGAGGTTATTATTATTGCTATATAATATATTAGGCTAAGGTTTATTAGAAATAGAGCGGACTTAATTAGTAAAGGTATCGCGGTATTAAGGGCTTTATTAGATAAAAGTAATAATATTAGCGAGCTTTATTACTAGGCCGCTCTTTAGCTAGTCGGCTAGGCTTTCCCCCTTATTGCCTATAACGGTAATATCTATAATATTATTAAGAGAATAGTCTATAGGCTTAAGAAAAGCCTTCGCTATAAGGTTAATAATATAACTAAGGCAGCGGAGATAGATATTAATAGCGCAGCGGAAGGTTAGGAGTATTAGAAAGGTAAGAAGGTAATCTATAAAGAGGTAATTAATATATTTATTATTAAAAAAGGTATTATTTAAAGTAAAGAAACCTATAGACTTAATATTAAATCTTATAATAACCTTAATAACGAGGGGGGCTAGGTTCGCGCTAGAATAGGCGCTAATGATATATCTAAGAGCTAGTAGCTTATTTTAATTATTACTATAAGAGTTAATATAATAATTAATAATACCGAGGAGGGCTTATTGCCTAGGGGAAGTCTAGGTATTAAAGCTAAGGTTAATTATAGACTTTATGCTTTAAAGCTCTTCTCAGAGGGTCTATTAACTCTTCTTATAGTTATTAAGAAGCTAGCGAGTTATAGTCTTATAATAACGAGGCAAGGCGGCATCGATTATACTTAATAGGGTCTAAAAAAGGCATTAAAAGGTATTATAATTAATAGCGTTTAATAAGATATTTAACTCTATAATCTAATAGATAAGATTATCTCTAAATTACTTTATAGCGCCGGCTATAGAGGGATAGGCATAGGCTTAGAGAGAGGCAAGGGTAAAGGCTACCGGCGATACTAATAATAATAAGGGTATCTCGGAATCCTTTATAATAAAATACTAGGTCTTAAGATAGGTAATTAGGGTAAATATAGCCTTAACTATAAAGATATAGGGCTTTAGGCCTTTATTGTAGTATTTATATACCTAGAATAAGTCCTTAGTAATACTATTAATAATCTCTATAAGATAATAGCTATGCTTATAGATAAATAACCGGGGCTTAATCTAATAATAAAGCTATTTACTAAGAATAAAGACCTATTAGCTATAATAAAGGCGAGGGAGGGTTAAGAGGTTAAGAGTATAGGTATTAAGAGATTAAAGCCTTAATAGCTAATCCGCGAGAGAGGGCAGTTTTCGCGGCCATAATGATGATATAACTATAAAGGCAGAGGTTACTAAGGAAGGAGAGGTAATAGAGGTAAGTAGGAAATTAGATAGGTTATTAGGTAGAAAGAGGTTATTATTATCGGCGGATTAGCGGGCGCTAGCGGGTGATTATAATATAGTTAGAAAGCCTTCTTTAAGACGAGTATAAGGCTATAAAAACTAGGCAGAAAGAGTAATAAATAGAGAAGCGAGAGGGCGATTAAAATAGGCGTAAAGCTATACTAATTATTAAAGCCCTTCGCGATACTGCGATTACTATAGGTCCGCGGCAGGGCGGGGTTAATTACGTATAGTAGAGCTAGCTAAATTAGGTAATAACTTAGTACTTTCTTATATTAAAAATTAATAAAATAGCCTTAATACTAAGAATAATAAAAATAACTAGAATTTCCTATTTTAGCGGCTTTAATTTAATTTAAGTCACCTATCTAGCTTGAATTAATTAAGCAGAGATTTTTCCGCCTTAAATTGGGTTAAGTTGAACTTGAATTGGGTATGCTTGAATTGAGCGCAACGCTGCTCTCGACCAACCCTACCTGATCCACACAGTCTCTTCCCGTAGGCCACTCATCTGTTGCACCTCCGGGCCAGAAGCGACTTGGATCTCCACGCTCTACCGTCATTCGATGAAGATGTGGTGCTGTGCGTAGCCTCCATCGGATCATTGGAACACACATCTGCTTCCAAAGGAGAAGACGCAGCAAGGGCCCAATCAAGGTAAGTAGAAAGAGAATACTGCCGATGAGAACAACGACCAGAATAGCCACGCCCGAAGTTGTGATCTCCCCAGGTGACTCCATCAGGGTCATCCGACAGGTCTCCAGCTGTTGCGCTGTTGCCTCAACAGCCCCTACAGGGAGCTTTGACGAAACGTAGTTGCGCCAGTTTGACACTGCTCGTGTGGCAGACGTTAGGAGCACCATGCGGCTTGCCAATGCTAGTCGTACAATCTCGGCATGTCCGCTCATCTCTCTTGGAGCCAGCTGCGTCGATCCGAGAGACAGGGTCCGGCTGGCATAGACGGACTCGCTGCTACCAGGTATGATGGAGAGTAAGGGAACCCATGTGTTTATCCACATGAGCTCAAGAAAGCCCAGGTTTCTATCCTCTTGAGATCTGGAGCTGTTGATGTATTTGCCGACTCCGTCGTTGCCTCCTAGGGATACACAGCTCTCTCTTCCTCTTGGACAGTAGGTGTAACTTGTGTTGCACATAATAGGTACAATGGCTTGCCTGTATCTGTAAGCCCCTCCAACCTGAGTGTTGTTGGCAGCGAATATAGGATCATCGCTTGTGGTAGGGCTTAGGATCAACCGAATGTGGTAGAACAGAAGAGTAAGATCGCCGTCATGGGTCAGCGTATCGTTGGGCTGCCAGATGGAGATCTCAGAGGGCCCACTAGAGTTGAAATGGGAAAATAAATCATATGGGTAGCAAAACCTCTCTTCAAGGTTAAACTCCTCAGTGACGTACTCATCTCCGCCAGTACTGGTGCTGCTTCCATAGAGCAGTCCAAAAGTCTCCGTCCCATCTTCCTCTGTTCGCAGAAACTTCCCACGATATTCTGGTTTGTAGCAGGTAGTCAAGACGCCAAATTCGGCATGACGAGAGGAAGACTTGCTGCCAATTCCAGCCTCGGACTGCTTCACCCAGTAGTCGACGTCGACTCGAAAAGAATTGTTTCGGTCACAGGCCGGGGCCCAGTCTGGGCACTCTGAGGATATGGCGATACGATCCTTGTCGTTTGAAAGACCAACTGATGAAGCATTTGAGCCGCTGTAGTTGAATACATGCGTGTCGGCGAAACGAAGCATATCCCATGAGAGTAGCCCATCGTACTGAGATCGGGCCATCCTATTGCTGTAGTTGAGCAGCGGACTGCAATTTTCGATCGAACCAGGAACTCCTTGGACGACTGGCATTCTCCTAGCTAAGAGTAGAGGCAGAAAGATGGGTATCACCATCAGCACCATTGCACCAATCAGCCAAAGAAGCGCAATAAATTTGGCAGGCTTGCACTTTGTAGACCTCAGACATCGGTATGCGGGTGTGCTGACCAGCGCTGCTTGGGGGCTCATAGTGTTTGCCATTGCCACTCGGACTTGGTCAACATCCCATGCACGATGGTGCTCAGGAAGAAGCCAGAACAGGCTCATTGCGTAGGGTCTGAAAAGCCGGACTGCAACGGCCTGGTACAAGAGAGTGATGAGAACGACGGCAATGGCCCAGGTGCTGCTGCTTATGACGGTCGGCCATCCATAACGGATGATGGCGTCCCATTTTCGCATCTGATCCTCGGTATAGATTCCACTGCCCGTGTTGTTCATCGTTGGATTCTGGGCTCTAAAGAGCTGGGTTATTTGAGATTCGGGCAATATTCGATAGAATGAGCGATAGAGTGCGGTGTCAGGTCGCATTTTTTCTTGGCAGAGAAACAAAAGCATCAATTATATGAGTTACTCCCTTCATCATCAACCAGGCAATTTAGCTGAAGCGGCAACTTCCTTCACCTCCGTTGTCAAATCAGCCTCGATACCGCCCATGACCTGTCCCCTGCTAGTGTAGGGCGAGCCCGTCCAGGGGACGCAAGGGAGAGACAGGGCGGCGCAAAAACTTTAAGTAGCCCAGCCAATTTCGAATCAGGCCAATGGCCGTTACTGACTTTAAAGTTAGGGCTTTGTTCAAACTCACGATTAGAGACGGAGAGACAAGAATCTGACAGCCGAGATAGGGTTCTGTCAAGGCGTTTCCGGGTCTCCGGTGACATAACGTCTTTAGTGTGTCGAGTTTATTTGGACCACAGTGTCTCTGACATGAGGACGTTATCACCAAATTCTAGCTTGCTAATACACAGTACGCAGTATGCAGTGGCTCAGACTGAGGCGGAGGACTTAGCAGACCGACTGACTCCATTGTGACGTACCATATCTTCCCAAGCTAGAACGACTAAACTGTCAAGGCACATAGATCTCTTACAAAAAATGTCTCTGTAGCCATAAATATTTGCATACCGTAGTCACAATGCCTCCTTTTTCGATGATAAAGTGGAATTAGGTCGTAATCATGATGCCATTTCTCGTGAGACTTAGCAACGGTAGCACTTTTCTCAACCACTAACTGAATACCTATCCGCAAAATCCTTTTTTATAGGCAAGACTTTTTCCGTCTAATTATGAAGCGGACGGCTTTCTCTGATTGAAAGGCAATCTCTTCGAGCTTACTTGATGCTAATCAGTGCCGAGTCCACTTCCGACAAGAGTTGCCAAGCTCACGCCATGAATGAATCAGCGAAAAGGCCAGGGTGGAACCCCAGTTGCAGGGGAGGTTGTGACCTATTGATTGAGTGGGAAGCATCCAGTTTAAATCTATTTCTCTCTCATAGAAACAATTCAACTTCTCGGTCACTTTATCGAGTACCATTCATAATTTTCCCCCCTCCTTAGGGTAGGTAAGGACTGTGTGTTGAGCGAAGGCACCTGGTCCAAGTTTCATCTTTAATTATTCCCTTAACTCGAATGTGGCATTAGGCTTGTCGATCACTTGACAAAGTCGGAGTTATGCAGTCACCGATAATCTTGGACGCCATCTATTTCCGAGAGAATCAGCCAATCAAGTATGATAAGACGATAATATTGTGCAACTGCAAGTATCCACAACCTACAGGGTCTCTTTGTAGCATCGAGCCCGAAGTAAAGAGGGGTATCACGAACAAGGATCAACAATCAAGCGGGGGATATCTTCTGCCAAGAGCGATTGTCTCATTGTCAAGATACGTTGCGACACAGGAATCATCCCTTCGCGTCATTTAATCCGGAGCAAACATCTAAAAAGACGCGAACTTTTGTCACGAGAGCGGGCGCCTGTTGGCTTGGCTGCAGGTCCCCGACGCAACATAGCACGGGGGACTTTTTGCCAGACCGTCCAAAACGGCAGGTCAAACATCCTGGTCGGGTTTCACCTCTAAGCCGCTGCGGGAAGGCGAAGGCAAACAGTGATCGTCGCGTTATCGTGGATAAACAAGGTTAAGGTTATTCGAGATTAACGTGGTACGACACTGTAAAATATTAAAGCCGAGGGGATGCATCTGTACAGATCTTCTTTTTTCCCCTCAAGGTTCCTCGTGTGACCTCCTCTCTCTCTTTCATTCTCAAAATGGCCGGGAAAAGTGCATTGGTGGCCTTGCTGGCTTTTGTCTCTTTTGGCACAGCTGCCATTGACCCCCCTCGCAAACCTTATCAGCCTGTCGGTGGTGGTGATCGTATCCTCACATTCAACGAGACCAGCCCCAGTGCCAAGATTAGACCGTCCACTTTGAGCGTCGAATGGTCTTCAGCTGGTAGCGATGGCAACTATATCGTCACCAACAGCGCCGGTGACCTTGTTCTAGAAGACATCGTCACCGGAAAGAGCAGCAAGTTTGTCTCTGCGGACAAGCTGCCTGAGGATCTTCATGAGAGTTGGATCAGCAGCGATGCTACCAAGCTTCTCATCGCCACCAACTACACCAAGCAGTACCGCTATTCGTACTTTGCCGACTACTCCATCCTTGACGTCAAGTCCGGCGAGACAACGCCTCTGGTTGAAGACCAAGCCGGTGACATTCAGTACGCAGAGTTTTCTCCCACAGGAGACAGCGTGGCTTTTGTCCGCGGCAACAACCTCTTCATTCGCGACGCAGAGGGAAAGATCAGCCAGATCACCAATGACGGCGGCCCTGACATGTTCCACGGCGTTCCGGATTGGGTCTACGAGGAAGAAATCTTTGGAGGCCGTTCCACTTTCTGGTTCTCTCCCGACGCAAAGTTCCTGGCTTTCCTGAGCTTCAACGAGACTGGTGTTGGCACTTTCACTATACCATACTACATGGACGGCGAAAAGCTTGCACCCGAGTACCCTCGTGAGCTGGATCTTAGATACCCCAAGGTCGGATCCAAGAACCCTACTGTGGAGCTCAACATTCTCGACCTCTCTTCAGGCGACTACAAGCCTGTTCCTGTCGATGCTTTTGAGCCTGAAGAGCTCATCATCGGTGAAGTCGCCTGGGTCACTGATGACCACAGCGCCGTCATCTACAGAGCCTTTAACCGCGTTCAGGACAAGGATGCCCATGTGGTTGTTGACCCCACCACTTTGAAGTCCAAGCAAGTTCGTGAGCGGGATGGTACCGACGGATGGCTCGAACACACTCTTTCCATCTCCTACGTTGGTCCTCTCAGTGCTTCGGGCAAGGACACCTACTATGTGGACGTTTCCGACGAGGATGGTTGGAACCACATCTACCTCTACCCTGTCAACGGTGGAGATGCCATCCAGCTTACATCCGGAGAGTGGGAAGTGACAAACATCTTGAACATCGACACCGCCAGGAGTTTGGTCTACTTCCAAGCTGCGAAGCGTCACTCTACCGAGCGCCATGTCTACAAGGTCTCATGGAAGACCAAGAAGATCACTCCGCTCGTGGACGAGACTGTTCCTGCTTATTGGTCGGCATCCTTCTCCTCCAAGGGCGGCTACTATATCCTCACCTATCAGGGACCCGATGTTCCCTACCAGGAGCTTTACTCTTCCAACTCTACGACCAAGTCTCTCCGCGTCTTGGAGGACAACAAGAAGTTCTACCAGACCATCTCAGAGTACAACCTCCCCAACATCACCTACTTTGAGCTTGAGCATCCGGATGGCTACAAGATGAACGTGAGGCAGCAGCTGCCTGTCAACTTTGATCCTTCGAAGCAATATCCCGTTCTCTTCACCCCATACGGTGGTCCCAACTCGCAGCAGGTTGGCAAGTCTTTCCAGGCCTATAACTGGAGAGCGTACATCTCTTCCGACCCTGAGCTCCAGTACATCACCTACACAGTCGACAATCGCGGAACCGCCCAGCGAGGTCGCAAGTACCGCTCTCTCGTGACCGCCCAACTCGGCAAGCTAGAACCCCTTGATCAAATCTGGGCCGCAGAGGAGTTGATCAAGAAGTTTGACTACATCAACCCCGACAAGGTCGGAATGTGGGGATGGTCCTACGGTGGATACCTCACCGCCAAGACTATCGAAGTCAACTCTGGAGTCTTCACATTCGGCCTGATCACAGCTCCAGTATCTGACTGGCGCTTCTACGACTCCATGTACACTGAGCGATACATGAAGACCCTCGACGCCAACCGTGATGGCTACCTCGAGACAGCCGTGCACAAGGTTGACGGCTTCAAGAACATCGCTGGTGGCTTCAGTGTCCTTCATGGCACCGGCGATGACAACGTGCACTACCAACACGCGGCTGCGTTGATTGATCTTCTCGTCGGCGAGGGGGTGTCGCCTGAGAAGATGAAGATGTTTGCGTTCACTGATAGTGATCACAGCATTGTGTATAATGGTGCTAGTGTGTATATCTATAAGTATCTTACTGCGAGGTTGTATGATGAGGTTAAGAGAGAGCCAAAGAATAAGTTGCTGGCTCATCAGTGGACAAAGAGACGGGGTGATGGTGTGTCGAGAGCTTAATCTTTGAAGCTATTGACAGGTTTACGTGTATCATATGATAGACAGATAGACAACGGATTGAGCTAATAGAAGCAACTTCAATTCCATGACCTGGGTTTCATGACCCAAACGTTACCAAGCTAGAGAGTGAAAGATGGGATTACCAGATCTGAAAGTGAAGGATCGTCTCTCAGTGAAGGAAGCAATGAAACAATTCGAAGGCCATAAACAGCCTCACTATAACTTTGAAGACTTGCTAACCCAATCAGGAGACCTCTTTTGCAGGAATGCCCCGATACCCTCCTTGGCATCCTCACTCTTCGCGTGCAAAGCCATGACCCTTCCAGCCCAACGAGCCGCAGCTTCGAAGCCATCACCGCCCTCTTCACCGTCAGATGCTCCCATACCAAGCTGTGTCCAATACGCCCATTTGCCAACGGCTTGTTGCTGAGCAGACATGCCCGCCAATTGATCGATGATGGCTGAGACTCGGTTTTCAAATGCCGCGTTGCTAGCTTCACTCGATTGATCTTTTTCTGGAACTTGGACAATGTCAACCGCCCCCGGAATATCTGATGCCTTAACCGGCTGTGCTGTCGCCAGTAGTCGATATGTTGCCCCAGGAGGTAACCGGCGTGAGACGGCTGTTGATGGACTGGTGCAAGGCAACCCAATCTTTGCTCCCGGCAGAGCAAACTTTGCATCTGCCAACGCGATTGGAAAGTCTGTTGCCATGGCAAGTTGAAGCCCGGCAGCTGTAGCAAGGCCCTGAATAGGACAAACAACAAGAATCGGACTCCGTCTGATCAACGTCATGACTTCTGCGCAGAGACTGAAGAGTAGCTTGACATCATCATGACTGAGCCCAGAGAGCTCCTTCAGATCGTGTCCAGATGAGAAAACGGGTCCCTCGCTGCGCAGCACCAAAACATCAGGAAGTCCAGCTCTCTCCCTCTTCCATTCAGAAGAATTGACCAGCCATCCGTACTTCTTCCAATGCTCGCTCGTCGTATCATCTCGACGCACAGCCTTCTCCAAGTCTTCCAAGATTCGAGTTTGAAAAGGCGGCAAGATCCGCAGCTGTCCACTCACGGGAGATGTGAGAGCCTCGGTGAGCTGCCTCTTCAGATCTCGCAGGACACCAAGACTCAGAGCATTTCGTCTTGCCGGGTTGGAGAGTCGTATGTAGGCGACATTGGGTGGTAGCTTAGGGAACGGCATCTTTTGCAAAGATGCTCGGGATGATTCGAGATTCATGTGAGTCTGCGAAAATGAGCAAGGATGAAAAGATATTGGCCCTTGCCAACTGGATGCGGGTGGTTGTCAACCTTGACCCCGCATTCTCGGCTATCCCATCCGCCCGCCACCCGGCAACCCCTCGGTCAACAACCAGCGAATGAGACACAACCAAGCCTAGTCAAAGAGTGTAAATGCTAGACTATTTCCTCAAGGTAGAAACAAGACATTGATTTCCATCCCTTCATCACACAAGTAAAACAGTCTTGATATCCTTGGCAATAGCATCAAAATCTCCCTCATGCCACTCCGCAAACATTGCTCCGTGGACATAAGTAAACCCAAGCAAAGTATATCTCCCATCGCCTTGTGGCCGTAATACGAATGGTGTGTCTGCCCCGACCAAATTCCAAACCTCGTCACCCGCTCGTGTCGACGTTGGACCAACCCCAAGCTGCCCCTCGTTTGTTGTAAAAAGGAGTCTTCCTGAACAGTTCCTCTCGACCTCTCTCTGAAATTCAAGAGCCTCTGCCGACAAAGGCCTCAAAAACTCTTTCAAATCCACACGCGCCATGCGCACTCCTTCGTCACACCATGTACCTTCTGCCCAAGCGGCGTCGAGTTGCGGCAAGATGGTACGCATCTCCTCGGGAAACAGGTCGTTCTGATCATCATCACTGAGCTCGCCCTTCAGAATCTTCTGAGCACGGTACATGGTGCTTATAGATGACTTGACCCCATTCCAGTTAGGGGAATCTCCCCCGAATCCACTAAACACGCCAATTATCTGCCCACTTGCTGCAGAGGGAGCGGAGTAAAGGCCAGCGTACAACATTCGGCCGTGCATTTCCCTGTCCCAGAGGCGTAAAATCAGGTCAACTTTGTTGTTTGATGGCGGAAACTCAAATCGAAACCGGTTTATTAGCAGTGTCCTCCAGAAAACCTCCAATCTGGACTGGATGACTACTGCTCCCCCTTCTTGAATGGGAGGCTGGCCATATATCTCATCCGGAACTAAACGGTTGCTCTCAAGGTACGACCTCATAGAAGGCGTCAAGGGTGGAATCCACACACTTGACTTCTCCGGAAGAGTTTTCGAAAGACTCATAAGAGTGTATGGGCTATTGTCACAACCTGGGCGGAAGAGGCTGGTGAACTCATGGACTACACAGGCTGTCCCAATGCGCAATCCTCGGACCTCAAGAATTCCATCAGGATAAAAGTTGAAGTGCGCAGTGCCAGGATGATCCCCTTTAGACCACAAACTTAATACTGGATAAGCCTTTGGCGAGACTAGGCCGTCGCTAGCAAAATCCGGAACCCAAGATTCGAGGCCAGCAGTCTTGGTTCGCTGGGGGTCTTCTTTCAAGGCAAGATCATTCAAGCTATTGCTCGACTGTAGCATGAATTTGATTGCATCTCGGAAGACATCTGCAGTGGGCTTCTCGTAAGCTGGTTGCAGCGTCCCGACCTGACCTAGCTCCTCGCCCAGACCGAGAAAGGCATACACCTTGTCTCTTGGGTCCGTCGCCCTCATCTCCCTAAGCGGGGCCAGAACATGGCTCAGGCCATGTTTGTCTGACTTCCAAAGCTTTTTCGCGAAAGAATAACAGCTGGTAAATCCAAAAACACCTGTCCTTATCCCAGAGAGATGTCTCAGCATCGACTGATTCGGCCGGTCATCTGGGTTTGGCTGGTGAAGACGGGCTTTTGGATCCTGCGCCTTCATCATCCTCGCCTGTTCTGTGAAACGGTTGGAGTGCCCCTGAAGCGCCAGCGCAAGGCCGTGCATGGAACTGAGGCAGTTTGCCTTTATCAGCTGATCCATGAGATAGGTCAGATGGTCAAGAGTGAAGGTTTTTATCCCACAACAAAATGACAACTGCCGAGAGAGGGCTGCTTCCTGTACAACCCACGAGCGCCAAAACCAGGAGCGACTCAAGAGGGCATAGAGGGAAATCCACTCCAAAGGTTCGACTAACTCCATGCCAATCTCATGATATGTGTTTGGGTGAAAGATATTCAGCTCCGCAAGTTTCGAAAACATCTCATCCTTGGTATTAAGCAGCTTCGTCATGGTTTCGGCGGCAATTTGAGAAAACCGATCGTCACCACCAAGCCAGACTAAACAGTGCCGCGACTGCTTGAATATCCGGCCCATGAGCATGACCTGAGAGTTCCGCTCTTTGAGATCTGACTGATTAATGCAGATCTGGTCGATCCAGATATACAATATTGGGGAGGCTCTCTCTGTCTTATTTGGGCCCCCCATTGATGGTAGCGTCCGACAGTATCGATAGCCTGTCCTGGAAGCTTGGAGGCGCAAGCTTAGAATGGCCGCGTATAGGTTGGCAGTAACTGAAAAGGGCTTCCCATCGCAGATGATGTCAAAGGACGGTGCAGCCCAGGCGGCGGCCGACGAGACCTCGCTTGCATCGGAATAGACAGTGACTGGGCAACTCCAGGTGTAGGAGAGCGCATCGTAAATCGGGTCATCGTTCAAGTCCTTCACGAGGAGAGAGCAGCGAGGGGGAATGTAGAAGTCGAACTCGTTTTCAAACTTTTCCGGATGCACTTGAAGCACTCGTATTGACGTCGATGTTGGCAGGGGGTTGTAGTCGACCACATGGCGCTTGCGATTCTCGCAGTTCTCAGGCGGCCTAATCAAAGGGATAGTTACTCCCTTAGGGCCTATGCGGGTCCTCGGAGGCGTGGGCTCAAAACGCCGCCCGGCCCGCTCCCTGAGCCTTTTGTGGATTGCGTAGATCTTCGGGTCCATGGTGATACTCTTGTCTCTAGCTTTCGAGCAGTTATCGCGGGCGTGAAGTCAATGGGCGATATACCCCGCAGTGGCTCAACACAAAGCGATGGGAACAGGCTGCGCTGCACGAAGAGCCAGTTTCAACCCCCCTGTTACAGCTTATGGTGCCAAGAGATGTGCCAGGCTTGCCGTGATTGGACAAGACTGCGGTTTCATCTGGTTCACACATTGGCTGAGCCGGAAACCGCCGTGCTCCAATGGGATAGGCCTAAACATCAAATCAGATCGTAATCAAGTCGCCATCCGACTCGAACCCGAGATCTCGACAACCGCCGTTGTGTATGCATACATATCAAAAGCATTTTGACGGATAGTAGAAACATCTCATCTATGAATTGCCCTTATTTCAATCCATCCCACCCAATCCAAGCCAGTTAAGAACCAGGGAACAGGTCCAGCAGCATGTGAACCAGGCCGTCAAATTCATCGCTTGTATCCATTACCCTTGCCTCCAAAGTTGGGATGCCCCAACCCCTTCCTCTCCATGACCGCAAGTCCCTCGCCCTTTTGGCATGTAAACAGTTCCATCTCCATCAGCTTCTCGTAGAATGGCACCGACCGTTCCCAATCCCCCGTCATCAACAAGCTCCTCCGTAGATGGGGCAGAGACTCAATCACCTCCTGCACACATCTCACAAGCCAGCTTCCAAGGCCTTTGCCCTGATATGACGGATCCACCCAGACGTCGGTCAAGTATAGGAATGTTGTATAATCCGTGACGCCGCGGGCAATGCCCACAATTTTCCGCTCAGTTTCGTCAGGACTTCCCGTCTTGGAGGTTCCGCCTGGTGATTCATGACAGTCGTGTAGCCCAAAGCACAGGGAATTATCAAGCATTTCCTTCATGGCAGCTTCAGGTAGTGCATCAGCCCAGTAAAAGTCATCTGAGTTGAATATGTCAATGAGACGTTTCACGGGAATAAGGCTTGAATCGGTGGAGATGAGGTACGATCCCCGTCTCCAGGACTGCTTTCGAAGTCGACTGGGTGTTGATTCCATTGCGTCTGATGAGAGATGTGATGTTGACTGAGATGATTGCGAGAGAACGATTCATTGATGTCAAATTGATCTTTTTAAACCATTTCATATCGAATCTAGAGAAGATTCTAGTTCGGGTTGACTCAAAATATTTGAGTCACACCGAACCGGGGCTCCATCCGAGACATCGGCGCTCTTGGCCGAAAATGAAGCTAGTCTTGATTCACAACCATGCCAAGAGATAAAAATTAACGCAAAAATCGAAATCTGTACAATGATAAACTCTAGGAGGAAAGAAAATTCAGTCCAACGCTAGTATAGTTGCCTTTGACGGAATCTTATCTCTAGACACTGGATCCACAAAGCAGACACGGATTTTGTGGTCGTGCTAGGTTAAGACGGTCTAGCCAAGGTCGCCAAACGGGATGCAATTGATGCGTCCCCCTGATCAACTTGATCATCATGGGTCAGGGGATCCTCGGAATCTTCAGGCCAAGATCTCATGTGGCCCTTTCCCTTCTTTTCCTGCGAGTTGTTGCCGCTATCATCCCCCTAGTCCAGCGACTACGTCCAGAACGTTCGTCAAAGACGCATGTCCCAATACTTCCAGCAGGGACACAAGAGCATTTTCCTGGCTCTCGGCCCAACCCTTCAGCAACGACGCCAACTCTGCCCTACTTCGCCATGTCTGCGTTGAAAGCTTCCTGCATTCTTTTCGCTAAATCATCATCTTGTAGTACTCTCAGAGCCAAGATGGCAATCCCCTTGGCTGCTTGAATTGCTGCATCGAATGCGCCTGGCTCGCCGGCCGCCCTTGCGAAGCCTGGACCGTGTACATTGTCGGTAGGGCGAGTTGGGATAACAAAGAGAGGGTGCAACGATGGGCACTCATAGCTAACATTTCCAAAGTCGGAACCACCCCCTGAGATGTGGGGTTCGCTCATGTCGTCATTGAAGTCGCTGTCAAAGTGCTCTGACATGATGTTGGTGAACTCGCTGCAGAGAGGGCCGTTCGTATGGAGGTCGGCGTATGTATCCATCCTGTTCACCATCCATAGTCAGCGATGAATGCGAGCAGACACTAATGCTTCGTCATTCAATAGATAAGGGAAAGGGGGGTGGGGGGGACACGTACAACTGTTCAAATTCGATCCTGCATCCGGTGGCGATGGCAGCGCCCTTGAAACAGTTTCTTACGCGCTCCTGGAGCTTCTCATTTTCCGCCAAGGTGAGAGAACGCACGCCGACCTCGACTACGCTTCTCGGCGTGATGATATTGGTCATCCGCCCTCCCTCTTTGATGTAGACATTGATACGGTCTGTGGGCCGAATCTGCTGCCGCAGCATGCTGATCGCGCTGTATGTTAATGATGCCGCATCAAGCGCGTTGATGCCGTTCCACGGAGCCACCCCAGCGTGCGCCGCCTCACCAGTGAAGACCCCTTGGAAAATCGCGACCGACCTGCCACCGACAGCGGCTGCCCCTGCGGCTTTCATGTTGTCCAAGGGTGAGCTGGCGTGGACCATGAGGGCAGCGTCAACACCCTTGAAGGCGCCCGCTTGGATTAGCTTGATCTTGCCGCCGCCCCCTTCCTCGGCGGGGCACCCAAGAATACGGACTCGCCCTGGGGATTCCGGATTGTTTCAGGGCAGCCGCGATACCAATAAAGGAGGCGACGGAGGCGACGGCGGTGAGGTTATGTCCGCATGCATGGCCAACACCCTCAAGTGCGTCGTATTCGGAGCAAATCGTTACGAGACGACCTCCTTGGCCGTACTGAGATACGAATGAAGTCTCGAGACCAAAAGCGTGCTTTTCCACTGTGAAGCCGCAAGATTGCAAAAGGGCCGTGATGTTCTCGTGAGCTTGAAACTCTTTGAAACACAACTCAGGGTTGCTGTGAATCTAGAGCATGCGTTGGTTAGATAGCGTTTCCTATGACGTTTGTATTCTAGGCAAGGAAGCGTGGTGTTGTCATACTGCACCGTTCAGTTCTCGAAGAGCATTCAAGGATTGATCAACAGCAAGTCCAACTGCCACCGCAGAGCTTTTGCCATGAGGAACAGCGATAGTCTTGGGCTTAGTGTTACTGATGACAGCCATCTTGTGAAGCGCTCGCTGGTGGGGGTCAAAGAGGCGATGAAGGATGGTGGGTGTTACGGGATGCATACGGTGGCTTGATGAAGAAGGAACCGGTCTTTTAAGTCAACAGCATGTCAAACACCAAAAAAGATTCCACCGACAGAGCATCCTTCCTCGGCCTGTATCGTTACCGTTGTCTGGAGACGACGTTATCGTGGAGCAGGATCCACACAGCTCAGCTCGTCGTCTAGGTCGTGTATGTCTACCCCACACCAGCCTCGGGGTTGAGATAATTATAATTTCTCCTACCAATTGCCGTTGATATCCGAAGCAGACTCGTAAAGAGTCCAGATAGTGGTGCGTCGCCCTCGCCGGATGTCCCGATCTAGAGTACTACTGAGGATCGCTTTCCAGCGAGGCTCAAGCTTACTCATGATCCATTCCTTGTGAATAGGGTTTCTTGTCTCGATTACAGCTACGAGAAGTGCTCTTTGCAGGTCCTTGAGCTGGATCTTGGGGATTGTATGTTGAACTGCCTGCATAAGCAGAGACAACACCTCTTGGATCTTGTCTTCGGGCATGCCGGCGATTCGGTGATAAGTAAGCTTCCAGGCATAGTAAATTGTGACGAATACAGCAACGCCTTCGACGAGGCTGGAGACCGAAGTTGGGTAATTGTCGTCAGGCATCGTGATCATCTGGAACGTGGCGGAGAAATCCTGCAGCAAGGTGAGTTTCAGCTTGACTTTGAACGAACGCTGGAGAGGACCTCACCAGCTCTATGCGACTCATCTTCTCTTCAATGTGCGGGCTATTACTAGAACTGTCGGCTGACACATCTGATCCCATCGTCGACCAGCCGAATTCTGTAATCTCCGACTCCAGCTCAATCAAGCGAACCAGCATGTCGAGATGTTGGGCGCAGAAGACATCGTCCAAGCGTTGCTCAGTAGGATACCGAGTTCCCCAGTTCAGCTGGTACATGGGACGTGAGATGACGCCCATACGCCGGATAAGCTTTGGACGCTCGGAAAAGTATCGAGCGACCTTTCCGGAGCAGCCATAACCCATCGCATACACATCCTCTCGGTACACCCAGAGAAGCAGGCGCGATAAGAAACTGCGCAACGAAGGGCTCATAGCTGTGGCAGACGCCGATGCTGGCCGAGTCAAGGCTTCAACAATCGATGAAGCTTGAAGATAACGCACAACAGCTCCGCTAAGATTGAGCAGCTCTGCCTTGTTAATAGTGGGCCGGTGGGTGAGATAGATGTATTGAAAGTAGAAAGTAGCGAAGGCTTCGATATGGTCGACAGTCCTAGCCGACTGATGCATGATTTCTCTAAAGGCCAATGATGCCTGAGCGAAGTGCGTCTCGGCTAACATTGCTCCACTTGGAGGGAAACCATTAGCGCGGCGTCGCATATCCAAGTCTTGCAGTGAGACAGCTACGGCGCAGCGTATAGTGAGGGAGCTGTGAGAGGCTTTCTCCAGGAGAAGCACAGGAAAGGACCAGGCGAGTGTCTTGGAGGTGTGAACCTTGCAGAACTCGTCCTGATAATGCCGTAGTGCTCCAAATTCCTCGTGGCCGAGTATCAGGCCGTCAGGTCCGAGCTCGGTACTGGGAAGGGCAAGGCGGTTGATAGTAGGTAATGACTGGGATGACGACTGCGTTGCGATACAGCTCATGGCTTCCTCCCCGCGCAAAAAGGTTGCCGTTGTCTGGGCAGGTGTTTCGGGGTGTTCCCATTGGGGCATCGTCTCCGATACCGAATCAGTGTTTCCCAAGAACAAGGTTGATACGGTGTCACCAGAAAACTTATCGAAGATTGCCCACTGGAGATCATCATCGGAGCGCTGGATGTGGTTGTCTTGCAGGGCTGAGCCTAATTCATGAGCTACAACGCGTCTCTTCGGCTGGAGCGTTTGAGGCGGAAGAATTCGACGCGATGATCTCGTGCTGTGATCCTGCGTCCAATGGGGGCTGCGGTCAAGTCTGAGTCGCTCGCACCGCCGGCAAACAGGTAGACGTTCATCGCATTTGACATGCTTCGCCCTGCAGGTGAGGCAGCCTGATGCAATTCCTGATTAGCATGATAACCTCTGAATGGATCAGATTAAACTCCTCAACACACCCAGTCTAGATCGGCCCCCTTTGCTTCGTCGCTTCCCCGCCTTCGCTATCTGGGCCGAATCATGTAGTGGCATCGTAGTCGTGTGATATGAGGGAACGTGCAGTCGTTAAAACGTGTATCTTGGCGAAATATGGAGGCTTTTAGAAGACGACAATGGCGATTGTGGGGTAGGATGTCAAAGTTTCGAGTACAGCTGCTGGGGGCGAAGGAAAATAAGTGAAGTCCGAGGCCGTATCTTCATCACGAGAGGATTAGCAGTGTGGGTCCAGGCATTGCACTAATCTCAGACGACGATGCTTTCCCGAACATGGTTAACCGAATGGATTCGAGATAGCCGTCGTCTATGGTCGTCTAATCCGGCTAATTAGAAGCCGACTCAGGGGGGACTAACTCAATCACAGACCCAATGACCCAGCCTGGACATTGCCCCACAGATACCGACAGCTCGCGTCTTGGTCGTTGATGGGTTATCGATAACTCGTGTTAGCGTTTCCGACTTGGCAGTTGGAGGCTAAGAGACATATAAACTCTTCGAACAACCCCCAAGGTCTCCGGGTATCTCCCATGAAAATACAGCAAGAGTCAAGTCAATCTAGAACACCAGGATCAGCATCATGGCGGCAAGCCCTGAAACCCAGCATCCCGCGACCCAGCCCAATGTCGTTGACGAGAAGGCCATGTCAATGATGGAGGAGAATCACGATGAGCCTGACATGTCCAACATCGAAGAAAAGCAGCTTGTCAGAAAGATCGACCTCCAGTGAGCATACAC
Organism: Fusarium sp. LHS14.1; assembly: GCA_025433615.1. Taxonomy (NCBI): domain Eukaryota; kingdom Fungi; phylum Ascomycota; class Sordariomycetes; order Hypocreales; family Nectriaceae; genus Fusarium; species Fusarium sp. LHS14.1. Next base: position 234,500 of record CM046481.1, read on the forward strand.
CCCTGACTGAGGCGGGATAGCTGACTGTCTTTCTGTTCACTGACACCTTACTCGCAGTCTGATGCCGATACTCGTAGCCATCTACATTCTCCAGTATCTCGATAAGAGCAGTTTGAATACTGCCTCGCTTCTTGGCATTATCCAGGACACAGTACGCCCGAGTCTATTCCATTGCGAGGCAATAGACCAATGCTTACTATGACTATAGAAACTCGTTGGTCAGGAGTTCCCTTGGCTCAATAGTGCTTTCTACTTTGGCTATCTTGCTGCCACATATCCCATCTCCGTCCTATTTGTCAAGCTTCCAATTGCCAAGGTCCTCGCAGCGTCCATGTCAGTTCTCCAAGTATCACTACACAGCGGTCTCTGCTAACAGTACGACACACAGTTTGCTCTGGGCCGTAGTTCTCGGTTGTCATGCTGCTGGCCAAAACTTTGCAGCCCTGTGCTCTCTACGTGTGCTTCTCGGGGCGTTTGAAGCAACTATCAGTCCCGGTTTCACACTCATCACGGGATTGTGGTATAAATCATCCGAGCATGCCTCCCGACATAGCCTTTGGTTCCTTGGCAACGCCGTAGGGTCTCTTCTCGGCAGTCTCATTGCCTTTGGTTGCACGTTCATTGTCGGCGGGCCCGTTGCACCGTGGAGAGTAAGTCATTATTCCGGATGTCTTGTGTAGCTCTGGTCTAACTGGTATTTGTAGTGGCTATTTATTGTTCTCGGCATAATCACAGCAGGCTGGAGTCTCGTCTTGTATATCTGGCTCCCTGATACACCGGCCACAGCACGGTTTCTCGAGCCATCCCAAAGAGTCTGGGCTACGCAAAGACCTCAGTTGGTCCAAAAGAGTTTCAAGACAAATAAGTGGTCTAATGAACAGTTCATTGAGGCCATGTGGGATCCCAAGACCTGGTTTCAATTCCTCGTTATTACTATTGTGTCCCTGAGCAACGGCGTACTTGCCAACGTAAGTCCTCCCTACCTATGTAGATGCTTCGCTATGCTAATGCATCAATTACAGTTCAGCTCCTTAATCATCCAAGGGTTGGACTTTGACACCCGTACGTCGCTACTCCTGGGTATGCCTCTGGCTGCCTGGAACGTGATCGTTGTCATTATATCCGCCTGGGTTGCGAAGAAGTTCCGGAAGTCCCGTTGCCTCGTCTCTATGGCCGGCGTTGCTCTTTCACTGATTGGCACTGTCCTGGTCCGCCAGCTCCCAGCCACAAATCGGGCTGGTCGGTACGCTGGCATCATTCTCTGCGCTTCCAGCGTGAATACCTTCCCAATGATGCTCAGTCTCATCTCAAGCAATGTTGCCGGCTTTACGAAGAAGTCTACGGTCAGCGCCATCTTCTTTATTGGATACTGCGCTGGCAATATCGCAGGTCCCCAGTTCTTTATTCCGTCCGAGGCCCCAAAGTACACGGTAAGTAAGTATTCTTTACCGGTCATACTGATACTAATAATACTCTGTTCTAGACGGCCTTTACTGCTTTGTTTGTAATTACGTGCGTTCTCCTTGGCACTATTTTTGCCTTTAGGCAGTACCTTGCTTGGGAGAACGTGAGGCGTGACAAGGCACAGGGCGTGCATATTGATGCTGAGTCGCCTCAGAGCGATACAGTGCCGACTGTCGTGATGGAGGCTACCGACGAGACCGACTTTGAGAATAAGAGTTTCAGGTATTATCTCTAGAGTTTCACGAGAATAGGTTCTGTTTGTAGACTCGGAAAGCGGCAGCCCGACCGACTTTGAGGACAAGAGCTTCAGGTATTATCTCTAGAGTTTCATAAGAACATATTCTATTATAGAAGAATTAACCCTCTTTATGCCTATTAAAACATCTGTTCATTTTACGTCCTTATATAATACCCTTTTAAGTTATTAGTAGATATTCTATTTATGTGGGTAATAATGATAAAACTTACTCAGTCAAGAAGCCTGCGTACTTCTCTCCCGTAATCTGCTCACGCATAAACTGCTGCGCAATCTCGAATTTGTGACCCTCGGTAGCCGTCTTCAGCAGAGCTCCATGTTGCTCATCAAGAAGCTCAATGATAGTCTTCTTTTCCAGTCGGACTCCCTCGGCGGTGCTGACCTTGTGGTGAACCCACTGCCAGAGCTGGGAACGAGAGACTTCTGCGGTAGCTGCGTCCTCCTATTGAACAGTTAGATGTAATATTTATCTTAGAGTAGAAATAACTCACCATGAGGTTATTGATGGGGCTGCATCCAACACCACGCACCCATGCCTCCATATACACCAAGCAAACATGGATGTTCTTCTTGACACCCTCAAGAGTTATCTTACCGGGCACATTAGGGTTGAGAAGGTCATCCCGAGTGACAGGCACGGTGTCAGATCGACGGAAGATCTGATTGGAAGTCGGCATGTAAGTGTTGAAAATGTCCTCCGCAATTGGTGCCAAAGCTGGATGGGCAACCCAAGTGCCATCGTGTCCAGCAAGAACTTCTCGAAGCTTGTCAGCCTCCACGTTGGCCAGTGCCTTTGCGTTGGCGGCTTCGTCATTCTTGATCGGAATCAACGCAGCCATTCCGCCCATGGCATGCACGCCGCGTCGGTGACAGGTCTCGATCAGTAGCTTGACGTAGGCATCCATGAAAGGAACAGTCATGGTGACGTCGGCGCGATCGGGAAGGATGAACTTGGGATGGTTGCGGAAGATCTTAATGAAAGTGAAGATGTAGTCCCATCGTCCACAGTTCAAACCACCGATATGGTTTCGAAGCTCGTAGATGATCTGAAGAAGAGTCAGAATCGAACAAAAATCTCGGAAGATGGAGGCGAGTACTAACCTCGTCCATTTCGAAAACGGCTGTGATAGTTTCGATCAAAACAGTAGCTCGGACAGTACCCCGAGGGATACTGATATAGTCCTGAGCAACATTAAAAACATCATTCCAAAGGCGAGCCTCAAGATGAGACTCCAACTTAGGAAGGTAGAAGTAAGGACCAAATCCAGTCTTGATGAGCTCTTTAGCGTTGTGGAAGAAGTAAAGACCAAAGTCGAACAATGCACCAGAGATAGGAGCACCGTTGACGGTGAAATGTGCTTCGTCGAGGTGCCACCCACGGGTTCGGCAGATCAGGGTGGGAAGTGTTCGGTCGGTTCTCAGTTTATAGTCCTTTTCGCCAATCTTGAAATCAATCTGGCGTCGGATCGCGTCGTACAGGTTTAGTTGACCTTCAGTGACGTTCTTCCATGTCGGAGTAAGCGAGTCTAGTTCCGTTAGGTATCGCACATACCCCTTGAGTTTTCAGACATACCCTCAAAGTCAGCCATATAGCAGTAAACATTGGAGTTGAGCGCGTTGACAATCATCTTGCGATCGGTCGGTCCCGTGATCTCAACCCTGCGATCGGCTAAGCCTGGCGCTGGAGAAGCTCCCTGCCAGTGGCTATCCTCTCGAACATGCTTGGTCTCGGGTAGAAAGTCGGGCAGTTCTCCAGCGTCAAACTTCTTCTGTCGAAGCTCACGACGATGCAACAGTGACTTTCGAGTAGTCTCGAATGAATGATGCAGAACAGACAAAAACTCGCAGGCTTCGGGGGTTAGGATTTTCTGGGTGGCTTCACTGGATGCACCCAGAACAGCGTATTGCTGCTTCTTGTGAGGAACGAGAACCATGGTTGTAAGTGTGGTGTTGGAGCAATGTCAACCTGTCGATGATGAAGTTGCGGTGATCTGTGATGTTTTCTTCTCTTCTTCCGACGGCACTCGCATGATTATATTATACTTGGATGAAACATTGAGGCCCTATGTAGGAGTCTACGGCTAACATCCGATTGTCGAAACCAATTGCTAGAATTATCTCTCATCGGACGCTATCCCGGGGGCAAACTTTAACACACGATGCGATCGTTGTCTCGGTAGTCTATCCGGTAATGGCTCTACTCAGCCAGACCATTCGGCTAGTCACCATTTTTCACCAGGCCTGGACAAGTTCCAGCTTACCTTGATACACAATAAGAAGTCTCGGGGCCCTGCTCCGAGCTTGACGCCGAGAGAGGCTAAGCCGTGCCCGGCCACATGCTCCGAAGACGGGTCGGAAGGCTTCCGACAACGTGCCGTTGGTCATAACCCCGAGTGACTGGCTCCGAAATCAATCGGTTCTTCAACTCCCGATACAACTGATTGAGGGTTTTTCGGAGCTTAATACCGACTAAGTCAGGATGATGTATGTGAGGTACGTTAGGTCGCAAACAGTTTTGCCTCACTTCAACCACGAGTGGGGAGCACCACCCATCTAGATGCCAATAAACATATTAATCATTATCATTGCCATAGTCAATGATGACCCCAAAGAGCATTAGGCTCAATAGAAATAGACATAGTTATACAGTAACGATGGTTATTGACGAAAATGACTAACCTTTGACATGAATTCTGGGATATGGCATACTTACCTACCCTGCATCTCATTTCAAGTTGAACAATTTCTAAACATCCATATCAGTTTTCAAAATATATACACACCTTCCTTATGGGATCTTTGTTCTTATTATCGCCTCACGCCATATAAACTTTGCTGCATCACTTACTGGCCAATCGTTTGACAGCCTGTCCAGAACACTGGACAGTTTAGTTCCCATTCATCACCCTACAACGCTTACTAGAGTTTATAAGTCCACAACCCTGTCTTGCCACTCGCTACCTACAAGGGAGAAGATTTCTCGTATACAAGAGACATCGATTGATTAACGAGAACAGGTCGTAGCTACAATAGAAGCGGCCTAGTCCTGTCCACCGATGATATTGGCGCAGGAGTTGGTTGCCGGGTTCCACCGTCTTACCTGTGGGGGTTTTTGGGACCAATGGCGCGAACTCTTGGCTGCCATGAACGCCAAAATGCGACAGGTTCCCAGCCGCCCGTTCAGATTTCTCTCCAAGTTGACTTTGTATTCTGCCAATAGCAGTGTAACAAGTTCCTCACGCTATCTTGGCCCCTTTGTCCTCTCCGAGCTGAGACCAGGTTGAAAGCTTACGGCGTCGTCAGAGAAGTCAACTTCAAGTCCTCGACCTTTTCGCTAGAATCCGGTCTGGCCGTAAGCAGAGCCTTGGCCACGGCGGTTGCCGTCATTTAGCCAAGCACGGATCCGACTTCTCCCTGTCGCTGGATTTGATGTGAGTTCCAAGGCGAGTCTTGAGCTGGGCTTCGAATTACTCCATCTTCTGTTATGTCAAAGCATTACAAGCAAAAGAGTCAAGGGTAATGATTTTCCAGTCGCCACGTTCAAAGTGGAGAGAAGGGGTTTTGTTTCGAAGCATCTTTACGTCAAACCTGGGCTACTTGAGGTAAACAGAGGCGCCTTGACGGTGGAAAAACCAGGATTGTCAGCTTATCAATCATATTAAGATCTAAATCATTAAGAATATGTACCAAGTGGGTTAAAATGTTACGAACAGGTGGAGTGACCCCTAAGCGAAGTATCTTATCGCGGACCGTGTCAAAGTGATTGGCCAATCGAAACATTCAAAAACCGTTTCAACACGAGTCGCGCGCCGAAGCGTGGGGCCGCAGTCACTCCCCAAGACGGACTTCAGCTCCGTTTGGGTCGCCTTGCTAACTAGACCTGGAGCATAACCCGAGTGTGAAATGCAGGGGCCGTTGCATCCGTATTACGCTTAACGGTTGCGATTGAAGCCACAACTGGGTGGCGACGAATTCTGCAACGTTTCGGCGCTCCGGAACAGGAGCGGAAGTTTCTTTTAGGGGTGTCGCAGCGCTGTGTCATCCCGTTGCCAAGTCCTGTTAGTTGATATATGTGTGTCCATGTTCCAGGCCGCCATGTCCGGTCCCTGTTCTTTTTCCCAAAACATGTCCCACGCCAGATCTCGTCAATCTTGTGCTTGCACAATTATCTGCTCTTCGTAATGTCTAACTACTTGCAGGGCTGGTTCATCCTTCTGTTATGGTTTGTTTCTCACGTGGCTGGGCAGGACCCTGCTTCGCTGATTGGGTTAGTACCTGATTGTGCAGTGAGACATTTCTTCAACAAGCCCTTAGAGACACCCCTGAGTGGCTAACATGCATCATAGCAACCATGCCTCGTCAAGGGACTTGAGAATGGGAACTGTACCCTCACAGCCATATCCGAGTGCTTGTGCACCAACATTACTATTCAAGCCGAGATGTCAGAATGTGCACAACTCTCCTGCTCTTTTAAGGACCAAGCTGGTGTGTACCTGTGCAATGTTATCACTGTCTGTCTCTAACGCTGGCCAACCCAGTTGCCTCCACGTTATCGAACCAAATATGCGTCGGGTATCCCATCGAGTCACGAGCACATCAGGTCAAAGCCGCTGCTATCACCTGCGCAGCGGTGGCATTTCCCATAGTCATCCTACGATGCGTTGCTCGACTGATGGTGACCAAGAGGTTGTGGTGGGACGATTGGACAGCCCTTGTGGCAACGGTAATATCAGCCATGTCGTAGTAGCAACCATCGCCAACACCTAGCAGGTTTTCCTAATTGCCCTACTCGTTCTACAGACCCAAAGTAGGTGCTTTCAAGACGAAGGGTGTTCTTGGCTTACAGTATAATAGGCACGGATCTAGGCTTTGGTCTCCATTTTTGGAACGTCGATGGAGCAAACGTAAAGACCATTTTTCAGGTTTGCTCCGACTCTCGTACTTTATGAACAGTCTCTAACCGTCAAAAGATATTCTACGCAACCCAGATTCTATACATCCTAATTCAAGTCTCGGCCAAAGCATCAATACTCGCCTTCTACTCACGGGTATTCACGAGTCGCATGTTCCGGATTGCTGTCTGGTCAGCAGCCGCCTTTCTCATCGGTCACGGCCTCATTTTCTTGGGCTTGGTCATATTCCAGTGCAGTCCTATCGTTTCAATCTGGAACCGGAGCCTTGAATCTAAATGTCTGAACCTCACTGCCATCGGCTACGCTGGTGCAGTCTTTAGCATTGTTGAGGATATTGCTATCCTCATCCTGCCGATTCCCGAATTGTTGAAGCTACAGCTTGGGGGCCGGAAAAAGGCAGCCTTGTTGTTCATGTTCAGCATAGGATCTTTGTGAGTAATAATTAGTATTAGTATGGTCGAAGCTAATACCACCAGTGCCTGCGTCACATCGATGGTACGTTTGAAGTACCTAGTGAGCTTTGCTAGCACCTTTGATGCCACTTGTGAGTCGCATTTCTACCATCGACCGTCATTAACTAACATTCGGAAGGGGACAACGTCTATGTAGTTATCTGGTCCATGATAGAACTATCCTGCGCCCTAATCTGCGCCAGCCTCCCCGCTCTACGACCTCTGATCCAAATGTTGCCAGGAGTGTTGAGCACAGCCAGGGGATCCTCAGTCAAACACACGACAGATACCAGTCGACGAAATGGTAATACTCATCCTAGCGTTTCCGCAAGAACGGAAGAACCTCACAGAACCAAGGGAGAGAGGAGCAACTATGGTAAGATGGGGGATGCATACCTAGATATCGAGCCAAGTAGTAGGGGTGGGAGTTATGAATTGCAAACAGTCGCAAGCGAAAGGCGGATGGTTTGATTAATCCGACGATTATTTAATGAGTATAGATTAACTTAATAAGATAACCCACCTTATCAACTCCCCTTTCTTCGAAGCCAACTCATAGTGTTCATCCATCAAGACGGAGACTAGATCCGAAATCCACGGCAAGTAGCAACACCATAACGCTTCTGGCTCGCAGATACACTACTGATCTATTAGGGGCCGGTTACTAGCTTTCTTGATTAGTACAAAGATTGCTAAATATGACAGAACCAATTGACCTATAGATACTTGACATCAAAAGGAACCGTCTCGGCAAAGTCCCAATCATCCTCCTTCTCAGCATCTCCAAACACCCTGAGAGCACTAAAGACGACCTTGTACCTCCCCTCCGGAACAACTGTCCCATCAGCAAGTTCCCCTGTAAAGCCGAGCCTCCAGTTCCTCCGGATTACCCAAACATCCGGAAACCTAGGCATATTCCCGATGCTGCGAAGGGAGAAAAATTTGGTGGTGGGAAGTTGCGTATCTGTCAGCGCCACGACGTCGGCTCGGACCATTTGCGTCCCGAATAGTAAACTAACTACCATGCTTGGGTACTGGAATTGGCTATCCGGAGGTGGAGTTGTGCCGGGCTTGGGGATGGTAAATGTCTTGTTGGCTGGCTCTGGTAGGCCATAGGTGCCCAGGAAAGTTCCATACTCAACGCCTGGTAGGAATACGGGGACTTTCTTGATGCTACCCACAACACCCATGTAAGGTAGGTTGAATGACTTCCCATTATTTGTTGAGAGAGTAATTAGGCCGCTGTACACTGGCAGCTGTGTTGCATTGACATTCTTAGGTGGGATTGCCGTGACGCTCACTTCGCCGGACGAACCCGCTGGAATAGTCAACTCTCTGCAATGGCGATTAGTTTGAGACGCAGAGCTTATGGTGAGGAGAAGTGGCAACCATACTTGGGGGAAAACGATAGCTCAGCCCAATCATCGACGATAGGGTTGGGAAATCGTGCAGCCGAGTGTGACCCAGCAGCAAAGGTGTACAGCGTAGCAGCCTTGGTATATCCCAACTTATACGTCACATCTTTATCTCCCGTATTCTTGATGCTAAACTTCTTGCTTCCAGAGAAGTGATCTGTGTCATTGAACGAGATCTGACTCACACTGAGCACCGTGGTAGCATGTGCAGCATCATAGGCCTGAATAAGCCCCGAGCCTTGCTGTACGACAGGTGCTAGTATGTCGTGAACAGTCGTGCCATCGAACCATGGCTTGGGCTGAGAGGTGGAAGATATAACGCTCCGCAACTCAAATGGGTCCCGAGATCCCCGAGCCTGGGCGACAAGTGCAAATATGGCGGCTGCTAGTGGTGTAGACATAGATGTCCCAGACATGACGGCATATTCTCCCATGTTCATCGGATACGTCGAGAGAATGTTTCCACCTGGTGCTGTGAACTGAGGCTTTGACTCGACCTCCCAAGTCGGTCCCCAGGAGGTTGAAATACTAGTCAGACCCCCAGATTCCGGGTTTTCCAAGGGTTCATAGTAGTGACCAGCCACGCTAGGGTCAGTAATATCGATGGTGATGTTTGACCCTTGGTTAAGGAGAGATATCCATTCTGCTGCTTGACTCGGTATCACAACTCCGACACCTTCAAGGCCATCCGAGTAGGGGAGGATTTCTTGGAAAGATCTGCAGCAGTGTAAATCCAACCAAACATGTTTTCAGGCCAGCAGCAAAAATAAACTTACGAGTTAGTCTGGCTGTAGTATAGAATGTATTTGCCTCCCTTTGCAACCACGTTGTCTCCCTGCCGCCAGGAGCCACACGCCGAGCTATCAGCGACGCGCACAAGAACGATCTTGGAAGACAGGTCGGGCGTATCTTCCGAAAAAGGTGAGCAGGCGTCATTTGTCGAAGTCGTATCATTGCTCACGGCCCACAACGGTAGTGTCAGATTCTCCCTGAATCTGGGGCCTCCGTTGAGGAACCCAAAGGAGCGTGTACCCTTATCGACCGTGTAAGACGCAGCAGTGAGAAGAAGAGGATTAATCGTGTTCTCAACCGAGCCGATGGCATTCACATTGACCCCCGTGGCTGGAGAAGAGGTCAGGAATAAGCCTGATGTGCCACCGTTTCCTGGAGACACCATGATCGACACGCCCTCCGCAGCGATACGGGAAGCCGCTATTGCCCAAGGATCATTGGCCCAACCAGTGTAGTACCCGGCAGAATACGAGATGATGTCACTCCCATCTTCAAAGGCGGCGTTGAAAGCCTCGAGCATGATGTCGTTGGTTGATAGCCCCGTGCAACCCCAGGCCCGATACATGCCAAGAGTGACATCTGGGGCAGCACCGGTAAAGTTCAGTTCGTTGGATTGAGCCGCGATAGTGCCCGCAACATGAGTCCCGTGGCCGACGCAGTCGTCGAAGGGATCATCGTCGGGTTCCGGCTTTCCCGGAGGTGAGTAGTTGTCACCGACAAGGTCTCGGCCGTAAGCTATCAGGCACCCCTTGCCGAAGCAGCCGCCGAGGGCCGGGTGGGTATAATCGACACCGCTGTCAACAACGGCAATTCGGATACCCTTGCCTGTATAGCCCTCAGCCCTGAGCTTGTCGACTTGAGTCATCACATGAGGTGTAAAGGTATCCTTCTCAGTATCGCGACGTTTCTTCGAGCCGGATGAGGCGGATGCTGTTGCATTCCTCCCAATCATAATCGGGTTGGGCGACGGTATCTTGATCACTTTGACAGGCCAGATGCTTTTGACTTCGGGCCTGGCGGCGATCTGTTCGGCAATTTCCCCGCTCTCATCATCGGTAGCATTGTCGAGTCGAAAGGAAGCACCGTGGAAGAGTCGATAGTTGAAGGTCTTTCGCGGCTCAACCTTGATGCCTAGGTCCTCATAGAAGCTCTCTCCGGGATTTTTGTTGTCCTCCCACTCGACGATGAAGGCGCCCGGAATAACATCAGCTTCTTCTTCCGGTAAAAAAGCTTGATCGTTGGCTTGAGATGATGCATTAGCAAGGGCTGCGGGAAATAGCCCCAGAAGCGCAATACAGGCCCAGATAGAGACCGCATTCGTCTTCATGCTGGGCGAAGAAACGATGCTTGAACGAGGCCAGTCTCTTTCTCAGATAAAAACAAAAAGAAGAGCGATGAGGACTGCACGGGTAGTTTACTAAAGGGTATTAAATGGCGAACATCACGCCATGGAGATGATTAATGCCCAACTTGCCAAGCCTCGTATCCTACGATCTAGTCAAGGGCTTCCAGTGCGTGATGCTTGTATATCACATTCAGAGTTGCATTGCGATAACGAGACCTTCCTTTTTTGGGTTCTATACGGAGCACTATGTTACACTGGAGCTAGTCTTGGCTATCCGATAAACCCGAATCCGAGGATATGAAACCTTAGGACTAAATACCACCAATTATGTTGGTCCATAACGTTATACGCCGATGATGAGGCGGTAAGTCCTATCAGTCGCAAATATGTGCCGACAGATGCCAAGAAAATGTTCACTGAGATCGCTACAAGTGTTCACTATCTAAAGTGTACTTAACATGATCTAAGCGACTCCTCAAACATCTATTTATCTTCATGCCTTTAAGCCGTTTACCCCAATCAACCAAGGATATTTTCAAGTACTCCGCTTCCATAAAAAATACATAAAAAAGGAACGAGAAATAGCTCCGTCATGCCTCAAAACCTGCACCACCAATGGCATACGTCATGCCCACTCTAAAATCACATCAAGACTTGACCACCACCTCTTCCTTTTCCTTAGGCTGGGACGCAATAATCTTGGGAAGAAACAGCCAAACCATACCCATAGAGTCATACGAAGGCTTATCGAGAGAAACCATCAACATGATGACCTGGATAATGGCGAGGGCGAAGAGCGAAATGTCAAAGCGCCTCCGGTTCTATTCAACGTCAGCATCTTGCACGTACATTGAATGGTTTGTTCGAGCGTACCATGTAGAATCCAAGTATAGGTATTCTCCGTTGACCTTTGACTTTTGAAATGCTGGATAGCGCCAGGCCAGTCATGGACGAATCAGTCACCCCGGAAATCACATCCCAGATGATCCAAAGAACAACAGAGTTGCTGTTCAGATGGTAAAATATCCTCAAGATTGACATCATGGTGCGGGCAATAAGGATGGTCCACATGAATAGTCGACGCAGCAGCATTGCCTCGTCATCGGTGGAAAGAGAAAAGTCATCCCAGGTCCAACAGCAGTCGCAGGGCTCCTCATCGGGCCGGGAGCATGGTGTAAACCAAGGGAACATGCTGGCCGATTTTTAAGGCGGAGGTTGAATGGTGGCGGCTGCTGGTTTTCGGTTGTGGAGATTAAATGGTTGATAATTGAACATGAAGAAGAAGCACTGCATTTAAGCGGGGACGACTTTCATATAAATGCAGTCAGGCGTTTTTACAACAGGGATCATGTTGGTTGTGTCATGAGTAGAAACGCATGTTGATCATTGCAGGATGAGGCAGTGCCAGCCAACAGGACAAGTCTGCCCCTGTAACGCCACTCAATTGGGGCTGTCTGTCCGCCTACGAGTTTGCCTAATGTTTCAACTGCCAGCATCTGCGCCCTCACTGGCCACTATTGGGCACGAACTTAGCCCCTGTCAACATAGCCCACCCTAGATGTCAGTTGGGCCCAAGGGTTTCGCAGTGGTTACCCAAATAGGAACCCAGCATGGTTGAAAGAACACACAGGAAATGGAAAAGTAAACAAGAATAAGCAGCGTTTTGCTTGACATCTAAGAGGAACAGAGCGACCACTAGAATAATTTAGCAATCAACTTCAAGCCAGCAGACTTTTCTTTTGGCATCGCCTATAAACTAACGGTACTTGCTTGAAACCAATTGAGATTTGTATCTTTATCGCCAGTTCATGGCCGTTGCTCACCTTTGACTCTTAAGAAGGCTGAGGCGTGATCGTTTCTATTCCGAGATCGGACTTTCTTGCCGGGAATGACATCTCTAAAGAGGCCAAGCCGATCGGACACTGAATACCGGACCTAAAACCCTTGTCGATTTGTCGTCCATTTTAGCCCTTGTCAGCGGGAATTAGGCGGGAATCAGGGTAGACTAAAGACGCCACGCCTTTTTTGATCTGGGGTAGCAATTCTCTGATGTGATTGGACAGGATCTCCTGAAGGCCAGACGGGGAGGCAGAGTGCCAGCTCTCCTCTTGTTCACACATGTCAACGGTAGAGGTCTGCCAAAATAGATAGTAACTACTATATCCCACTCGTCAGCCGAGATAGTACCACTAGACATGCGAAATCTGTTGGATGACCTGAACCCTCCCCTATCTGTTGCAACATCCATTGGCCTATCAATGGAGTCGAATTAACCAAATAGATTCCTCGCAGATTACGCCATCACCACCAAAAGCAGACAATCGATCGATAAGTCACATCGACAACTTACAGCCAAACATGAGCAGGAGATTATGCATTCGTGTGCGGGGAAATTGATCACGACATCGACCGTTGCTTCTTCCAGGTTGGGGTGATATGTCAGCAATCCGATGGTCGGCATTCCTCCTTATAATAAACCCCAGCATCTCCAGCCCTGACTCTTGTTTCTGCCGTTTCATGCAGAATTTCCCAAAGTCCCGAGTCATTTGCAGAGCCCAACATGCCTTCCGCCGTCCAAGACATTCCGCAGTACACCTACGTGCCCGAGACCAAGGAGAACCTTGCTTGGGCAGACTGTATGACACCTTTTCCCACGCGACCCATTGTTTCGCCCAATCTCCCTGTTCTGGATATTAACATCTAGTAGTGGCAAACGTCAACCTCTCCAAGTACGGCACCAAGGAGGGTAACACAGAACTCGCCCGCGTTCTCGTAGACGCTATCCGGACCAAGGGCTTCTTCTACGTCACCAACTTTGACATCCCTCAAGCCAAGATCGACAGGCAGTTCGCTCTTGGCCAGGCCTTTTATGACCTTCCTCTGGAGGAAAAGTTCAAATACGTCCCCGACCTTGATGCGGGCGACTACAATGGCTACAGACCTGCTGGAAGACGAACTCTGTCGGGGGGCGTCAAGGAAAAGACAGAAGTGTGGAACATGGCTAGTAGGTCGACTGAGACACGAGATAAAACGGCTACTAACAATCACCACAGCTAAGGATGGTAAAATCACACAGCCTATCCCTACACTGCTGAAGAATCATCTCGAGGAGATTGAGGCATTTGCCAAGGTTTGCCACCCATAGCTCTAGCTCATCATGTCGCTCACACCAAGGCCAGGACCTACACGACAAGGTTCTCGACCCATTGCTTCACCTCGTCGCCATCGCCCTGGAGATCCCGGAGGACTATCTCGTCAATCTCCACAAGTGGGGAACACACAATGAATCCCACCTTCGATATATGAAGTACGGAAAGTTCTCCCCACAAGAGATCGAAGCTCTTGAGGATGGCTTGTGGTCTCGCGGTCACACGGACCTGGGCTCTTTTACACTATCGTTCAGACAGCCTGTTGCCGGCCTCCAGATCAAGGACAATGAGAACGGAAGCTGGAAGTGGGCAAAGCCGCTGGATGGAAGTCTGACTGTCAACGCTGGCGATGCGTTAAGTTTCCTGACTGGAGGATACGTGAAGTCAACAATTCACAGAGTAAGTCCAAGTCCACAACTCACAGTACAATTCTAACCCAACACCAGGTCTCTGTGCCCCCCAAGGACCAGCGCAACGTGGACCGCCTAGGCCTTCTCTACTTCTCACGCTCAGAGAACGACTTTGTTCTCAACACCATCGACTCTCCTGTACTCAAGCGCGAGGGATACACCCAGAATGAGTTTGAATCTGGCGGTCATCCGATTCCCACCATGAAAGAGTTTACTCGTCTAAAGCAGACCTGGCAACAGTCAAAGAAGAGGGGTACCAGCTATGAGGAGTTGGAGGGACAACAAATCTTGCCTGGTTTCAAGGGCAAGTATTTTGAATGATTTCAAGTGAAGGAGCTATTTTTAAAGTGAGTTTTGAAATACACAATCAAGGCACATGGGCTTCTTCTATTAGTAGAGAGCAAGACAATCTTCAAGTCGTAGCCAAGGTTAAGAATTTGCACTGAGGGCTTATTAAACCTCCCATACTATCAGGCTGAAAAGAAAGCATAAGCGGCTATGTCCGCGCGTTGCTGACGGAGGAGCATAAGGCAGAAAGTGGCCGTGTAAGAAAATGCCGCATCTTGCCTCTATCAGCGACGATCAATCTCATCTTGGTCAACATCTTACAATCTATTAATGAAACCTAATCGCAGTATCTCCTCTATCCACGCTTTTCGAATGAGACACAGCCAAGTTTTCTTCTACACAGAAAGGCTCCCATAATGGCTACGTCGATTCCCCAGGTCAATGAGTCGCAGATCTGCCAAGGCTGTCGAAACGTCCTGCAAGCAATCCTAGCGACAGTCCAGTCAACAAAACCTGGCATGACTCATGGAAAGACTGGTATCGTCACAGATTCGAGTCATGTCATGAAGGAGTTGCTAGGGCTCAGCGTTAAACAAGAGCCACTCCCTTGCAAGATGTGCGAGTTCCTCCGCCGCACGCTCACCCCAGATTCCCCGTTTGCAAACGGCCAATCCAATTGGTTGGAAGTCTTTGGGCACCCCATTAAGACTCTTCTTGGTTCTCACTCAATTCGCGACGATGATCCTATAATATCTGCAGCGCCGGCGCAGAATGTAGTGCGATCTTGGCTATTTCGGCTTGGACATCGATACGTCAGGTCTCGCTTCCGACCTGATGCTTACTTTTTCGGGATTTCTGGTCCTGAAGTCTCAGCATGTAGGCGTAAGAGCCTAAAACGCTTTGTAATGCGTCCCAGCTTACCAACTCATAGATGAGAACCTCTTGGCCGACCCTACAGAATCCGGGCCAGCACCATCATCCAGTTCAACAGCCACTGTTGTGCCCATTCCGCCACTTATCAACTTTGTTGTTCTGAGATCTTGGATAACCAACTGCCCGCCTGAATGCAGAGCCCCACGGAGCTGGTCTGATGCAGAGTGGGATCTCGTTAGCTTGATCGACTGTGAGACGCGTCGAGTTGAAAAAGCGGCCAAAGGAGCCAGATTCATCGCCCTCAGCTACGTATGGGGACAGCCAACAGAGAAAAACCCTCGCCCAATCAAGTATCCGACCCCCTTTCAGCTCCCTGATCGCTGCACGCCTACCATCGAGGATTCGATACAAGCAACTAGAAAACTCGGCTTTAGACACCTATGGGTGGATGCCTTGTGTATCAGTGGCGAAAAAGATCTGATGATGAAACAGATATCTCGAATGGACTTGATATACAGCCGCGCCGACCTCACGATAATAGCACTAGCAGGGAAAGATGCCTCTCGTGGACTTCCAGGCGTTAGCACACCACGTACCGCGGCAAACTAGAGCAGACAAGTCCTGAAAGTCATCCAGGGCAGCAGTTGTTACACTTTGGCATCAGCACTGGCCCCTTTAGAGTCAGTCATTAGCGATTCTGTTCATACTACCAGGGGCTGGACATACCAAGAGGACTTCCTCTCGACACATCAACTGGTCTTTGCCGATGACATGGTTTACTTCACATGCCCATTCGGCTCCCTATAAGAGTCTGTCGCCATCCTATTAGACGTTGAAGCACTCCTACGACGTCAAGGTCCACTGAGCTTAAGAGAAGTGAGTCAGTAGCCAGCGAACCTTGAATGGTTCTACAAAGGACCTGATTTCGTCGTTCATCCAAAGAAGAAAGGGAAATCGACCGAATCTAGCTTTCTGGAAGTCTTTCGTCACCATGTCGAGGAATACACCCGTCAAAACCTATCCTTTGACGGAGATAGCTTGCATGCATTCCAAGCAGTCCTCGCACGTTTCTCTTCCCATGGCTTACTCCATCTGGGTGGAGTTCCTTTTGACGAGAACAAAGATGCCGGGAGTAATCTCCTGTCCACTGTCCCCGTCTCGCTGAATAAATCACATGGCAAGATGTTGAATCAGGACTTCGGCACGGGTCTCACTTGGGTTCACATGGACTATGCTATCAAGAGGCGTTCCCACCTTCCATCCTGGATATGGGATGGATGAGAAGGCCCGGTGTCCTGGGAGGGGGGATGTAAGCCCCTGAAACCAGGGCAAAGGCCCAGATTCTTCGTTCTGGATGAGACTCGGGGAGGAGCATTGAACAATTCAGATTTGTTAGTTGGAGCTGAAGATTGGGCAGTGAGAGGAGAACATGCAAATGAGCCCGTGTATCTGATTTCAAAGACAGGCACTTGGGTTCAAGTCAAGCTTGAGAGCGAAAGGCCAACTAAATCAATGAGATGGACTTTCCGTATAGACAAAGGGGAAAAAGACGGTAGGGAAGAGGACACTCTCTTCGCCAGTATTTCGACAGCAGAGGGAGAACAGGCAATGCTTAGTAAGAGAAACCTTGCAGCGTTCCAGGTGGCAGAAAACCGTGAATCAACAGTTGGGTTAATCATATGGGGAACGGATCGTCAGGGAGCTGGTAGAAGGCGTATTTAGGAGCGGGTTGGTTTAGGTCGGGGTGGGACATCCCAGTTTCGTCCTACAAACCTAGTTCAACAGGAATTTCTCCTGAGTTAACATAAACTACCTACAAACTCAAGTTGAGTGAATAAATATCAACACTATCGACAATAGCCAACATTCGCCTAGGATCCTCCCCTGCTCTTGTGCCTTCCTCAATGTCTCGCGCTACGCATCCTAGAAACCCCTCCTTCCCGTGTGCATCTTACACTCACACAGCGTGAGTCGCGTTCTTGCTTCGATGGCGAAGCTTTTCACCATGCTGCACATTTTTAGTAAACCTAGCTAGGTAAATCGGGATGTAGAGTACTTACATAGAAAAGGATACAAGGGATCGGAATGAACAGGATTGACAGCCCCCCCAAAAGAGAGTTACCAGGACCAATACCCAAGTTCCGAAACAAAGCTCGCGCCTGATTTGAACATTAGCTTTGACTCAGAACTGAACTCCAAAGAAACAAATGCTTAAATGACCTACAAAGAGGGGGAAGACAACACCGCAAGAAGCCCTAAAGAGGGCATTCCCGGCAAGAACCGAAGCCGCATACTGAGGGTATGCCATGCCCAGATAACTAAGAACCGGCATGAACAGTGTGATAATACTAACGGTAAAAGACCCAGACCCAACTAAAGGCACTATCCAGTGGATGCTCGAACGCGCTGTCCATCCATACCAAAAGAGACAGATAGGAAGGGCGACGGCTCCAAAGAATGTCGGCGGTAGAACTACCTCTGGACGAATTGGTGGCTTTGTTAGAGTCGAAGCCAGGTGTTTGTTGACCCAGTATAGGTAACAGGGCAGGGTGAAAGCTCCTCCAACGAAAATACCAAGGAAGACAAGTCCTTGCAGACCAATGTTGAACCCATAGATTTCCCCAAATACTAGTGGGAAGGATTCAAACCACAGGTAAAGAATGCCGTATATGAGTGCGCAATAAAGATCCACAAAGAACACGACGGGCTCGGAAAAAGTCAGAGTAAAAGCCCTTGTTAAGACAATGAGATTGTCTTTGACAGTGACTCCCTCAATATCAATCTCCGACTGACTCTTTAGCCTCGAGTCACCCATCACAACTCTCAATCTCTTTGCTCTTCGGTAAAGGATGTTGGCCTGGTTGGTCTCGGGCATCAAGAAGAATATCATGATCAGGACCGCAGCGCAAAGCCAAGTCAGCTCCCAGATAGTCCATCTCCAACCCTTAGCCTGAGCGGCGAAGCCTCCAATGAGGGGACCCATGACCGGGCCTAGAATTCCCACTGACCCAAAGATGCCGATCCAGTAGGGAACCTCTACCGGGGGGTACATGTCCATGATTGTAGCTCCCCCGGTTGCGAGAACGGGACCACCAAAGAAACCCGCCAGAAATCGAAAGACAAGCAACATGGCCATGTTTGTCGCATAACCTGTCGGTAGTTCCAGCAAGACAAAGACGAAAAGGGTCCAGAAGTATATCCTGCTGCGGCCAATCTGTGGCATTTCGGACATGGGCGAAAAGAGCATAGGACCAAGACCGTAACCACTAGTGATATAGTCAGTTTATTTCAGTTCTGTATGGCTTAGAGCACGTACAGAACAAACAACGAGAGTCCAAGTGTCGCTGTAAGCTCACTAGCCCCGAACTCTTCCATAACGCTCAGCTCACCGGGCGTGTATATGGAGCTCCCGATGTAGATGCCAAAGTTGAGGATGCAGATTTGAACCGTCACCAGGAGCTTCCGCGAGTTGCACCAGTTTTGGGGGTTCTCCGGAGAAAGTCAGCAACCTGGTTAATTTCGTGGTACCTAAGGGGAATCAACTAGCCTCTGGGTCATCTTTGCCGTACCAATCGACAAGAACAATGTCTGTGGCGTTATGTCGTAAACTACTCTCATCTGGTATCTCGCAATTCTGGCCGTTATCCTGAGATGTCTTGTCTTGTTCGATATTCCCTGCCTTTTCCATGACCTTCAAGTCTGAGGAATTATTGGCGTGTCTCTTAACAAAATTTTCATAAATCTTGGGACTTTTTTCATCTGGAAATTTGAGCAGTTGTCGTTTTGATAACAACCGGACAAGTTGTCCAAAGACAGTGTCTCCAATGTATCCGCTCATGGCTCCTGTGGGTTAATCCAAAATCTTCTGAGGGGAGACGATTACATCCTTTATTTATATCATCATCAGATCAAAGCATTGTCCTTGATTGAGCCTCGGTATTGACAGAGTACACATTTGGTTGGCTGACATCGGACTTAACCCTGTTAATCCCGGCATCGAGGTAGTCACAGCCTTCACGTTAATCAGCCCCCGGATTTAGGATGAAGAGCGGATCAATTGGTTGATGTTGTAACATCTTTCTATTGGTGGTCAATAAGCCCAAGTAAGCTGAGGGCGTGATTCGATCCATCCTCGAAAAGGGAGGTGGCACAAAATCACGACAAGTATTCGGCACGTCGAAAAGACATGGATACAGCAAGATTAACTAGGTGCTGGTTTCCCGAATTAAACTACAGTGGGTGATGAATTAGTTGATGTGTGATGATGAGGGTGATAGCAGTAACTGTTCAAGGGGCCTAAGAAGTAAAGTGTCCAACTCAAGGATTCACTACCTGCGGGGGACGAACAGAACTATCACCTGATAACTATGCGACTACCAATAACGCTATGAAACAATTATATAATCATACCTCAAACCAGCTCGGTCTTAAGATGTGCAAAGTCCGGCTGGAGATCTTCAGGGTACAAACAATCCTGGGCTGACATTTCTCGATAAAGAACCAGGTCCCCTCCCGATTCCAACCTTTGTCCCTCTAATATCTCAGCATAGTCGGGTTGATCTCCTCTAGCCGTGGGTGTTGGCGGCATATGTTAAAATATGTATCATTGATCAATGCTTTTGGTACTCTTATTCATGGCCATCCACCACGCTTAGTCTCAAGGCACTATTTGGTGGAAGCTCGACAATACCCTCGTTAGCCACAAAAGCAAAGAAACAGCCATTGATAAATGACGCCGTCAACATGCAGGCGTAACATATCTCCACTGAGAAAAGAACTTGGAACCTGTGGTCTCCGCACTAAAGACAGTTCGGCTTTCCACCATGGAGCCAGGTGCTTGTCATTTCTTCCTGCCATCCCACAGTGTGGATTGTGAGTAAAAGCTCCCGAGTAGTGGTATCTTTCACTGTGTTGCTCGTGGCATTCCCTCAATGATGGGTGGTTTTTATGTTGAGGATTCATACGCCCGTACCTCGACGGTGC
This sequence comes from Fusarium sp. LHS14.1, assembly GCA_025433615.1. Classification (NCBI taxonomy): domain Eukaryota; kingdom Fungi; phylum Ascomycota; class Sordariomycetes; order Hypocreales; family Nectriaceae; genus Fusarium; species Fusarium sp. LHS14.1. The sequence continues at coordinate 254,840 of CM046481.1, forward strand.
TCTGGCTAAAAGCACAATGCAGTCTATGGACCTAAGGTGTTTATTAATGGGCCATCCATTAAACACTACGTCTTTGTGTCCCGGGTTCCCAGCTTGAGCCTCGTTCCATCGAGTGAGTTATCCCCCGTATGCTTGCCTTGTATAGATAGTCATTTCAATGTCAAGAAGTGCAGAGACGACTTACCACAAGCCCAGCGGGAGCTAATCTGATACGTAAGTGGGAATACTCAACTTGTTTGTCATGTTCGTTGCAAGGAGAAAAAATGGTCAAGTCAATAAATCAAGTCGAAACTACAGACCTACCTTGTCAAGTTACAAGCCTACCTCTGTTGGTTTTCTATTCATTCTTGCCCTTGCACATTCCTAGCTAGAACATGAGCTTCATTAGTCATGGCTTGCCTCGCCATCGCCCCGGTGAAGGCGACAAGGCAGTCCACCCGACCTCAGCTATTCCGGGACCATCTCCGGCCACCTACCCTACGATGATTTTGGGCTTTGTTTCGTGAATTCTTGGGTTACATCTCAAAATTCTCACGTAGAGTATCGCCCCAGTCCGGGAGAGGAGGGAGCACGGCAAAGCCCCGTGTATTAGGGCCCAAAGACCAAGCTAGCCGCCATTGGCCAAGGCCCCAGGTGTGACACTCTTCAAAAATCTCGTCCACACTCCAGGGCAGACCGGGGCTGAAGTTACAACGAAGAACCGATGTTTCGTTGGAGAGATGCTGAAGAGCTTGCCAGAGGTCCGGTGAAACGTCGCAAAAGGTGTATTCGGGATCATGAGGGGATGGGTATGGCAAGATGCCCTGACTGTAACAATGTTCTAGGGCCGCCTGCCAAGCGAGTCTGCGATGGACCACGTTGTGAAAGACGTCAGAGCACAGGTCGGTGGCTGGCCCGCTATCCAGGACCATGGTAAAGGCGTCGGCGGGCATGCCAGCATCAACCGTGGTGAGTGCCTCGAGGAGCCAGTCGGCTACAGTCTCCGTGATACAATGACTGCCAAGCTTGTATCGAATATTCGGCTCCTCCTGCGAAGATATCGGTAGCTGCGGCAGGCTTCTCAGGGAGGCTATTTGAAATATCGTGCTGAGCACGTCGACACGGCGCTCGATTCGGAGTCTGTGGTTCTCCCTGCAAAACGGAATCAACCCTCGGGCGTGGCGTTCAGGGTGAGCTACGGAAACGCGGTTCTCATGGAGCACCACCTTTCGCAGGTGTAGGCGCTTGCGGGCTGGGAGGGAATTGAGAAATCGGATAGCAACAGCTGCTGCTGAGAAGCGGAACTTTTCACGGTAGCGCTATTTCTATCACGTGCCAAAATGGCCGGACTGCCAAAAGCGGCAAGAGAGCTGTCTATCAGCCGGTCAGATATAGCCAATACGGGGCTTACCGACTTTATAAGGGAAACCCTATAGAAAGCAAGTAGGGCAAGAATTAAGACTATTATACCCCAAGACCTATATTTACTATACTCCCTAGCTACTTAACTTCTTTACTCCCTTTTATACCCTTTATCCTTATAATAAGTTAATTCTTCTACCTATATAAAGGGAAGAGACTATTAAGGTAAATAGAGAGATACCTAGAAGTAGCGTATACGCGGCCTCTGTATATATAGTAAATCCCTTAATACTAAGAATAACTATCGCGAGACCTATAGTAGGCCTTACGCGCCGATAGCCCTACGGCGGTATACCCGCTAGAAATACCTACTAAGGAAGTAGTTATTATATTAGCCTTAAAGCCCTAACTTTAATCTTAGTCCTATTATAGACCTTTTATTACCTTATCTTATATTAAGTTCCCCTACCTATTAATAGAAATATATATATTAGCTATTATTACTAAAACTATAGCTATAAACCTAGCTTTAACCCTAGAACTAATAGCTAGAGATACTATAAGAGCTATACCGAAGGATACCGCATAGGATACTTATTAATAGCTATAAGGCTAAAGTATTAACCTAGAAGAGGATAAGTCCTTTTACCTATGCCTAAGTAGTACTTATACTAGCTTTAAGTACTTATTTACCTATTAGACTACTAGCCTTAACCCTAGAGGTAATAGCCTAGACTAATTAATAACCTTAACCTAAGTTACCTTAACCTACTAAGAGATAGTTATAATAGACCTAAAGAGCTATTACCTTCTATAGCTAAGCTATAAGAGACCTAATACTAGACCTTTATATTAAGAATACCGCTATAGCGATAATTATAATCCTAAAGAGCATTAGCTATAAGCCTAATATACCCTTAAACCTAATTAAAGATACCCCGCTATAATACCCTAGATTATTAATAAATAGCCGAGGCGCCTTATTATAAGCTAAGGAGGTAAAAGAGCTAGCTATAACTATAAAGAGCATAGCTAATAAGCTAGTAATAAACCGCTAAGGTATTAGCCTAATACCTAAAGAATACTAATATAATATCCTTAGATATCTATTAATAAGGTTAAGAGATAAATATATATTAAAGAATAAGCCCTATTAAAAGCTAAATAGCTTTAACTCCCTTAAGACTAATACCTATAGATATATAAGATTAAGGAGGTATTATTATTGCCCTTATTATATATTATTTAGCTATACCTATAAAGTAGGGAGCTAAAAAAGAAATAATAGAAGTTATAACGCGAGATATATATATAACCTAATAAGGGTATCTATAACGCTACTAAGAAAATAAAAGTCTAAGTAGTAATTAGACCTACTAAAGAGCTTATAGAGACCTACTAGGCTATAGCTAAAAAGGCTATAGGTAGAAGGGACTATAGAGCTAGGTATATAGTAGTCTTCCCCTATTATATATATACGAGAAAGGTTTTAACTATAAGTAAGTAAATAGCTTTTTTATAAGACTTAGGGATAACCTAGGGTAATAAGAGATTAATAAAGACTAGCTAGCTACCTAAGGAATTACTATAAGGGCGCTATATAAAATATAAATAATATCTATAAAGATATAAGATAGCTAGAAGTATAAAAATAAAAAGGATAAAAAATAATAAGGATATTACCTCCCTTACCTCGGGACTAAGGCATAAGCTAATAAAGAATTAATACCTAGAAAGTTAAAGAAAGCTCTTAATAAAATATAAAAGGAGCTCTATAGCTATTACTTCTCTTCTTTTTTCTTTCTAATTATAGAGACCTCTTTAACTCTAATTTTAACCTCCTAGTGAATAAATAATTAACTAAGGGACTTTCTCTTACTTACCCCCCCTCGCTCTTTCCTTATAGCTCTCCCGCTCTTTCCTTATAATTAAGAAAAAAAGAGATAATTAAGAATAATATAAATATTATAAGATAAAGATTAAATAATAAAGATTAAATATATATCTATAAATAACTAAATATATAAATAAGAGGATAAATAGCCTAGAAGTAAAAGGGGCAAGGGCTTAGTAATAGCGCTATCGCCGCTTATAGATATTACTTATAGATTTCTCTTATTATTATTATTATTATCTAATAGTAGTATAAAATTAGGCTAAGTAGGCAAAGTAGAGATAATAACCCTAGTCTAATTTATCTAGATAAAAGTATTAATAGTATTAAAAAAGCTATAGAGAAGAGAATAAAAAGACCTATAGAGGTAATAGCTAGCTATATATAGATAGCGGCAATTTAGGCTAGACTATAAAGAGAATTAGCCTAATTAAGATAGATATAGCAATTAAAGGCATTATAAAGGTAATCCTATCTATAGGCGAGCTAGACCTTATCCTTATTATTATCTACTTAGCTATTACTATAATACTTCGCGGTAATAGCGCTAGCTAATTATCATAAGCCCTAATCAGGAAATATCTAGATAGCCAATTAGGCACGGAGACCGATAGAAACTAATAGAAGCCCGATGCCCTAGGGAGTAATATAATACCTAAGGAATATAGCTAGCTAGCTACTTAGAAGCCGGTTAGACTATAAGGATTAAAGGGATATAGCCTATATAAGGGAAAATATATATATAATAAGTAAGGTAAGAATTAAGACCATTATAATATATTACCTACCTTTTAATAGCTCTATAGTAGCTTAACCTCTTTACTCTCTTTAGTACCTTTTACCCTTAATAAATTAATTCTTCCCCCTAATTAAAGAGAAGAGACTATTAAGGCGAGCTATTATGCCTCCCCGTAGATAAAACTAGCGAAATATTACCCCTAAGTAGCTTAATAATACCCTTATATTAGCCCCTAAGCCTATTATTAAGCTATAGAATAAGGATAATATTAATACCTTTACCCCTATCCCTCCTATAAGTATAGAAGAAATATAGCTTAATGCCTATATCTACGCCGCTTAGGAGATATATTAGCTAGCCTATAAGAGGGCCTAGCTTAAGGAGCTAAAAGTAAGACATAAACTAGGATTTAACCCCTATAATATATCCTCTATTATATTTACTCCCTGCGATAATAATACTTATATAAAATATATACGCTACGCTTAGGGAAAGCCTAATATTAGCGCCCCCTCTTATAATAAGAAGTCATAGATTTAACTATAGACCTTCCTTAATAACCTTAATATATACTTTTTTATAGAACCTAATTATTTTATTTATAATTATTAGAGGGCGCTATATACTAGCTAGTGCCTAGAAGGGGCCCTAAAGTAATAATAAGCTACTTATATTTATATTACCTAGGCTAGCTAAATTAAGGATATTACTTAGGCTAACTTTAAATAATAGGTTAAGAATATTATCGCTAATAATAAAACTTATTACCTTAATATTATTATAAAGCTTATATATTACCTTATATAATAAGGCTAGTCTTTTAATAACTTTATTAATACCTATAAAGATATTAAGGCTAAATTCTTATACCTATTTCTTAATTCTTTCTAGGTTTACTTTATAATATAAAAATTAATTCTTACCCTTAAAGTATAGCTTATTAGCTATAATATACCTATTACCTAGGATACCTTTATTAGTATAGGAATCTAGGCTAAGATTATTACTAAGAAAAATACCTCTTATTAGAATATTAATATACCTCTAAGAGCCTTTATTATATTACTTATTAGTATTATGCCTATTAATAGCGAGGTATTAGGTATAATAAAGGAGAAATATAGTATAAATTACTATAAGTATAGCGAAGATAGTTATATCTACTTATTATACCTATACCCCGATTATATAACCTATAGTTCCCCTAAGTATACCGGTATAAAATACTAAGGAAGCTATCCTTTTAATACTCTTAGTAACCCAAACTAAGAATTTATAGCTTTATATATTACTTCCTTATAATAATAAAAGCTAGACTAGACCTAGCCCTAAGTATAATATAATTAATTATATCTCTAGGTATTAATATAGCTAGGGGGCTAATAAGAAGATATAAAGATATTATTAGATTATAGCGCTAATTAAAGTGCTATTTACCCTTAGTTCCTAAGTAAGAAAGATAGGTAGAGGATAATGCCTATAGAAGGGGCTTATTATAAGGCAGTAAATAAAAGCTAAGTAGCTTATCTAGGGTATATTAATACTATAGTTAAGATAATTAATAATACTAAGATAGCTCTTATATAGCGCTTATATTTTTATATTATAGATATTAGTAATAAGGATATTATCTTAGGGTATTTATAAATATAAGAAGTTAAGTTATTTATTTTAAGCTAAAAAGAAAGAATTTAGATATATCCCTTAATTAAGAAAAGCCTTTAAATAGTCTTATCTAAGAAAGGAGTATGCCGCGAGGCATAGAATATAATTACTATGCTTACCCTTAGGATCTATACCCTTAACTTTACCGCAGACCCTAAATTATAGATAACTAGACTTAATAAACTAATATACCCCCGGGGGTATCCTTATAATAAAAGCCTCTTAGAAGCTTCTTAGAAGTACCTAAAACTTTACTTTAAGTTCTAAGATATTTTTTTTATCTTAGAGGCTAAGAAATTAAGGCCCCTAGATAGATATACCTATGCTATTAATATTAAACCTAGGAAGATATTACCTTAGGGACCTATTTATAGCCTAATAGAGAGAGAGCTAGCTATACTTCGCGAATATATTTTAAATATGCTTTAGAAGAGCTAGATCTAAAGATTAATTAGTCTAGCTAGAGCCCTTATCCTTTTTATCCCTAAGAAAGAAGGTAAAGTATACCTTTATATTAATTATTGCGGCTTAAATACTATTATAATAAAAAACTATGCCCCCTTATTACTTATTAAAGAGAGTCTTAACTAGCTTATAAGAGCCTATATTTATATAAAGCTTAACCTTAAAGATACTTATTATTAGCTATAAATTAAGGAGAGAGATAAATAGAAAATAGCCTTTTATTACCGCTATAGATATTATAAATACTAGGTTATACCTTTTAGCCTTATTAATATACTTATTACTTTTTAATAATTTATTAATAATACCCTTAGGGACTTACTTAATAATATTTATATTATATACCTTAATAATATCTTAATATATAGTAGCGACCTAGTAGACTATGCGAATTATATAAGGAGTATATTATAGAAACTATAAAATATAGGGCTATATATAAACCCCGAGAAATATATCTTTAATACTAATTAGGTTAAATACCTTAGATTTATTATTACCCCTAAAGGAGTTATTATAAATTAAGAATAAATAATAGCTATATAAGATTAGCCTCTCCTTAGTAGTATCTAAGATATATTATAGTTTCTTAGCTTTATAGGATTTTATAAGAGGTTTATTAAGAATTATAGCCTTATTACTATACTATTAAGTAATATAATAAAAAGATAACCTAAAAGGACTATTAAGCTTAGCGATAGCACTATAAAAGCTTTTAAGCGGCTTAAATATACCTTTTAAACTACTCTTATACTAATATATTTTAACCTATTAGCCCTAATTAGGGTTAAAATAAATAGATCTAGCTTTATAATAGGGGTAATTCTCTTATAGAAAAAAGGAGATCGCTAGCACTTAGTTATATATTACTCCTGTAAGCTTATTAATATAGAGACCTACTATAAAGCACTTAATATAAAGCTATTAGCTATCTTAGAAGCCTTTAAGGCCTAGAGATAATTCCTATTATATACTAAAGAAGATATAAAGGTATTAATAAATTATCTTAATTACTATTACTTAGTAATAAAATTAAAGCTTTTACCTAGGTAAATAAGAGTATTAAATAACTTAAACCTATATTACTTTATAATTATATATTAGCCTAGGTTATTTAACCCCGCGGATAACCTCTTATAGCGCCCTAATTATAAGGATAAGATAGCTATTAATAAAAATACTATATCTATTTTATATAAATTCTTATTAAAGTTTAAAGATAAGGAGGTATAAGAAAATAGGCTAATAATAATATTAAATTAGCCTAAAAGAATATCTAAAGTAATAAATAAGGTTTTAATTATAATAAAGTAAATAGCCTTAGATAAAAATAGACTAAGAGAATTAAAATACCTTAAGAGATATAATATACTATCATAGAGTAATAGCCTAATAGCTAAGCTATAGTTAATATATATCGCAGCGATAAAAAAGGGAGGAGACTTATCTAAGGAAAATCCCCTTATAATAAGACTTTATATTGCCTAGGAACTTAACTTAATCTCTATATTAAAATAAAAGAATCTTCTTACTATTAATATAAGTAAAGCTAAAAAGAAGGATATAGGCTAGATATTTAATAATAAGAATATTATCTAATATAAGGGGAGAATCTATATACCCCTAGGATTAAAAAGTACTATTTTATTACTTATATATAACGATATAGCTATAGGGCATTAAGGAATTAATAAGATACTTTAATAGCTTTAAATATAATACTATTAGCCCTTTATAAAAAGAGATATTAAAAGGTATATTAAGATATATATAATCTATTAATATATAAAGCCTTAATAATATCGCCTATATAGCGCCTTAATACCTTTACTAATACCTATGCGCCTATAATAAGAAATCTTAATAGACTTTATTATAGACCTACTAGAGGTCTATAGCGGTAAAAACTATATCTATAATAATATATTAATAATTATAAATCGCTTTATAAAGTATACTTTATATATCCCTATAATAAAGCGCTTAATTAGTAATAGCCTTATTAGGTTATTTCTTAAAAATATCTTTAAGAACTATAGGCTACCTAATAGGATTATTACTAATAGAGGCTCCCTTTTTATAAGTAGTTTCTAGAGGACTTTTTATTATTTATTTACTATAAAGCGGCTCCTTAGTATTACTTTTTACTCCTAGATAAATAAATAAACTAAGAGAATAAATTAATTATTAAAATACTACCTAAGGGCCTATTATAACTAGGATTAATCTAACTAGGTTAATTAACTATACTTAGCATAATATATATATAATACTAGCTATTATAGCTTTATTAATATAAGCCTAGCTATAGTATTACTAAGGTATAAGCCGAGAGGACTATAATATATAGAAATACCCCTCTAATAAAGTATACTTATAGCTAAATATAGAGTAAGGCTACTTAAATAAAACCGAGAAGTAATAAAAAAGCTATTAAGTAAGGCCTAAGAATACTAAAAGTAATAATATAATAAGAAATAAGATAATTAGGTTAGGTTTAATAAAGGGGAACTTATATTACTTTAAATAAAGAATATTAAGATAAAGCGCCTTAATAAGAAGCTAATAAATAAATATCTAGGCCTTTATAAAGTATTTAAGAAGATTAATAACTATAAGATAGCCTATAAGTTAAAACTCCCTAAAGGTTTAAAAGTATATAATATATTTTTAATCTTTAATTTAGAGAAATAATATAGCCGCGATAATAAAGCGCTAATATAGCCTAATAAGCCTATTAGTAATAAAGAAGTCTAAGAGATTAATTAGATCCTTAATTATAAGGGATTATTAAATAATAGAAGATTCCTTATAAAATAAAAAGGATTTAATTACTTAGAAGACTCTTAAGTCCTTAAAAAAAACTTCTTAGACCTTAGTATTATTATATACTATAAGTAATAACTTTATAGCTAAGAAGTAATATAAATATATAAGAAAGAGACTTTATTTAACTCCTAAGGGAAGTAAAGATATATTAGCTAGGTATTATAAAAATAAGTAAATACTTATTTATTTATAATTATATAATAATACTTAGAATTAGCTAAAATAAAGGTAAAATATAGGCAATAAGAAAAATATTATTAATAAATAATTATTTATTATCTTTATTATTATCCTTAGGGCTAAGGTTATTATAAAAGGTAGCTAAGCCTATATAATTAAGTAAGATAATAGCTCCGAGGGTATAACTATACGGTATAAATATAATAAGGTTCTTAGCTAAAAAGTAAATAATAGAGGTAAGGTCTATAGTAGCCTTAAGCTACTCCTTAGTAATAAAAGCCTTATAAGTAATAGCCTCGCTACTTATATGCGATATATTAGCCTCGGCCTTAAGCTAGGTAATATAAGCCTTATAGGCGGAATCTCTATAGGTAAGATAGGTAAATAAGATAAGAGCATAGGCATAATATTTCTTAACCTTCTAATAGCTAAGTATTAATAATAATAATAAAGGGATTAAGCGGGTATATTTATAGTATTAATATTAAAAGTATTATTATTAGTCTAATTAATACCCTCTAGGGTAATTTATATATCCCTATATAAGGCCTTTTACTTAGTAATTATCTATAAAGTAATAAGTTAAAAAGACTTATAAAATAAAGAAATAATACCTTACCTTAATATATTTTTTACCTAGCTTTTAATAGCGCTTATAATATATAGAATTAGCTAAGTAATAAGTTAATAGCTATTAAGTACCTTATATAAAGGGAATAAACCTCGAATAATATAAGGAATAGGAGTAGGCATAAGAGCGCTATTATAATCTATTTTCTCGGGGGTCTAGCGGGTAATATACTATAGGTAATATTAGTAAGCTTAAGGCCTAAAGTATATTAATAGGTAAGAAGTAGCGCGTATATAAAGAGAACTTATATATTAGTAATAGCGTAAAGTAGGAATAAGAAGAGAAGAGATAAGTAAAGGCAAATAGGCATAAATAATATAAAGCTATTACAAAGGGATATTAGCTATATACGCGAAGGAAAGAAGCTACTCTAAGAGGATACTTATAAGGCATAATAAAGATACTTAAAAGAGGGAAAAGAAAAAGAGCCTTATAGGCTATAAAGAAGCTATTTTATACCCTATAATTAGCCTTTATTAATAAATCATAGCTATTTTTTTATTACTCTTTAATATTATTATTTATAATAAAAGAGAATTAATTAATTACTTAATCTAAAAGAAAATAGCGCCTAATAATAATATAGTAATCTCGCTATATTTAGGTAATACTAATAGCATAAATAGATGCCCCCTAATTAGCTCGGGCCGAGCTAATAAATAGTAGGGAATCCTATTATAAGCCCTAATCGGGAAATATCTAGATAGCTAATTAGGCATAGAGACTAATAGAAACCGATAGAAGCTTAATACCCTAGGGAGTAATATAATGCCTAAGGAATATAGCTAGCTAGCTATTTGGAAGCCGGTCGGACTATGAGGATTAAAGGGATATAGCCTATATAAGGGAAAACATATATATAGTAAGTAAGGTAAGAATTAAGACTATTATAATATATTACCTACCTTCTAGTAGCTCTATAGTAGCTTAACCTCTTTACTCTCTTTAGTACCTTTTACCCTTAATACTAATTTCTTTATATAAGATAAAAATCTATATATCTTAGCCCGCAGAGGTATTATATTAGTTTACTAATAGTATATTAGAAGAAGCTATTTAGAAGAGAGGAAGTACCTATGTCGCTCTTAGCCTAATTAAACCGCTAAAGTAAATCCTTAATAGCGGAATATTACGGCCGAGGGATATATATATATAGCTTATTTATATAATTATATTATTTATAACGATTAAGAGTCGCTATATTAAAGAATATAGTTAGTATATATCGAGATAATAGCCCAATAGTAGCCCAGTAGCGGCATAAGTAAAAAAAGAATAAAAATACTTACTAAGATCCTAGGTATAGCCTCGCTAAGGCATATTAATAGAATTTATAGTACCTATATAGAAGAGGTATCGCTAATAGCTATCTTCGAGGGCATAGACCCTACGCACTTATATTAATACTAAGGAAAAAGGCTATAAGAGGTAGGGACTTACGCGAGCGATGGCTATATAAGCATAGCAAAGAATAAAGCATATCTTTATATATAGGTCTTTAGAGGCATTTAATAGTCTTAAGAAGGAGTAAAAAGGTAATAAGGAGGGTATTTAAAAGCTTAAAAGTAAGGTATTAATAAAGGAAAAGAAAGAAGTTAAATAGGGGCTTAGATTAAGAGATATAGGCATAGAAAAGACGCGCCGAGGGATATATAATATCATAACTAATATAAAGGAGAGATAATAACCTTTAAGACTTCTTTTAAGACCGATATAAAAGAGCCTATATAGATAATAATAAGGCTATAACTATAAAGCAGCGAGCCTACTAAGAGCCTAGTATAAGCGGCTTAAGCATAGACTAGGCCTAAAAGGGCATAAAGGAAGATATAAAGAAAGACGGAAAGTAAGGCGATTCTAGGCCCATTATGGCTAAGGGCAGCTATACGGAAGTAGGGGTAGCCTATTACGTGCTAAAATAGCTGGACTACTAAAAGCGGTAAGAGAGCTATCTATTAGCCGGTTAGATATAGCTAATGCGGGGCTTACCGACTTTATAAGGGAAACCCTATAGAAAGTAAGTAAGGTAAGAATTAAGACCGTTATACCCTAAGACCTATGTTTACTATGCTCCCTAGCTGCTTGACCTCTTCACTCCCTTCCGCACCCTTTATCCTCATGATAGTTTCTTAGCAGTCTTCTTGTGCCATCTGCCCATCGTGGCCCACACATCTTGGTCTTTCAGCTCGAATCCCATGGTCGTGAGCTTAGACTTGGAAGGGATCTCCCATGGCTCGTAGGCCTTGTCGAGAAATCCAAGGATATCATGGGTGGCCTCTTCCTCTTCGACCCATGCGGCGACCCTTTGGCCCTGAGTCTCGGCGATGAGCCGCAGTGTGTACGCAACGGCCTGGTTGATCATGAAAGCGTTTTCGCGGGATACAGACCACTGACTCTGGCTCTCTGCCAAACAGCGATGGACGCCAAGCTTGAACCTGTACTCGCTCTTAAACCGGAAGGGTGTTCGTGGTGCCGGACGCTCCCGCGCATCTTTGAGTATAGGAACGAATCGAGGGAACTTGAGGGCAATCTGAAAGTACACATCAGGAGTAACCTGGCGCACCATGCTGAGAAGCAAGTCGCTCCTCATTGAAGCCTGGAGATCGAGCTGATAGTGAAAGCGGCCGGCCCATGCACTCCACTCTGGATGATAGACAGTCGAGAAAGAGACGGTGTTGAACTTAAGAGGCAGATCCTTTGCCTCCTTAGCAATTAAGCGGCATGTGTACATGAGTGCTAGATCGAGGGGTCGTCCGTCAAAAGTTGCGAGTTTCCCAGGTCCAGATTGAAAGGCATAGCCACCGTCAAGTGTGAAGTAGTGCTGGTAGATCTCGTATCGTAGCTCGTAGGGAAGAGTGAAAAAACTGGCTGGCGGCATGTCGGCGGAAGGCTGAGGGCTCCTGATGGTGTTGAACATATCTGACGGTTTAGTAATGACGGAACAAGTGCATAGGTAACCTGAGGAGATGCGCTGATTGATGGATCAAGGCAGGGGGCAGAGTTAGCGATGAAATGATCATTCCATACCTACATCAAAAGCGGTATCGAGAAGATGAGGTTGAAAGACAACAGATGTGCAGGCCGCGGTCTGCGGGGAGCCTGCCTTCTAAAGTACCTGGCCATCAGGCAGAAGTCTGGGTGGGGCAAACTCAAAACAGTTGGGAGACGAGACTGTGCAACGGGACGAGGATTCGTGGAGCATCACGATTTATTAAAAAGTTATTTAACCTCATAGCATACCCAGAGGGTAGATCAAGGCAACCCAGTCAAATAAATACAGTTATACACAGTTAAACCATCATGCCCAATGCCTCTCAATACAAGAGTCAATATCAAATAAGCTCTGTAGATGCTCTCACGCTTAACACTCTGCCTCAATAAACCTTATCTCATCGAGAAAAATGAAAGCAGCCTAGTGTGAAAGTCAGTCTCTGGGGCTTTGAGGAAAAATGATGGCCCCTCCTACACCTTGTAGTCGTCAGTGTTAGCACGGTAAAGGCCTCAAGAATGGCAGTGCAATGACTTACAAATCACCCGGTGCGTTCTCCCTCTTAACGACTCCAGCCCCGAAGGAAACAACCTTCTCGGTCAGCGCAGCCCTTGGTCCCCGAAGCCTTTTACACTGTGTGAAGAGGTGAAAGGCAGTGTGTCTGCCCTTCCCGCAAGGGCATCGAGGTGAGTCGGCACGCTGGTCCTTGGTCAGAGGCAAACTTCAAAAGACGAGTGGATGACCCAAGTCGACGTACCTTGATCGATTACAGATAGTCGTTTAGTCCAATAACCCCAGTTCTGCACTGTAGCAGAATGCTGGTTTGGGCACTGGGAAGATCGCTGTAGCATCTGAGAAAAGCGTCGCCCCCCCCAGGGATCTTTCATCGCTGCAGGCACCGTCGCGTGCTTTTGGGCTCGTTTCTGGCGATACTCATTCCATATAGCCTCGCTCTCCCTGAAGGTGTCCCCAATGTAGTATTCCTTCAAGGCTTTGTTTCTCTCCTTTGGATCACTCCAGATCGCGGCTGCCTTGGCCTCACCTTCATCAGACACCATACCCCTCCACGTTCGCTCTCTGTCTCGCACCCCGATCAAGGAGTGTGTAGGGATGAACTTTGTCGTCGTCGGACCTGCTGATCCTTGTTCTCGCCTTGACTAGGGCATCGTGGTCGGGGGTGTCGAACATCTTGGTCCGGTGGGTTGCCGCCAGCCGGCACAGAGTCATTCGAATGCTGTCAATCTTCAGCTCCTTTTCGAGAACGATCCTGTAGGCCCCCCTCATTGCTCCAGAGATCTGGAGCATGCGCTGATATTGCAGCGACTCGAGGATGCCGAGTCTCTTCCGCGTGATCCCCCAGTTCACATCCTTGTGGATAGGCATGAACCATGCTCCGCATGCATACGTGATGATGGGCAGGATCTTGGTAACGTAGATGTGCCTCATGGTCTTCAGCTTAGGCTCCCAGACGGACCCTGAGATGCCGCGCAAGTGGTTCAACTTGGCCTGGACCTTGCTCTTTCGCTACTCATCATGCTAGCTGGTGCGGGCGCCAAGGCAAAGTGTCTGCACGTACCTCTTGAATGTGCTCTTGACTTTCTCCTTCGTGCGTCTCCACTGGAAAATGGTCCGACTTGTCCGAGCCAGTTTGAGGTTCAACCTCGTCTCAATGACTCGATGATCAGACTCGAAACCGAGAACGTCCAGGGCCTGCCAACTAGTCCAGCGTTGTGTGATTTGATCGCTGATAAACGTGAGGCCGATGGTCGAACCTTTCTCGCTCGATCTTCGGGCTCCTTTAACGCATTAAGGGCCGGGCTGCAACTATAATAAAGAACAGATCTCAAACACAATATAACATCATGACCCGATGTTAACACAGTGGCCTATTTAAACCTCTGCGGCAGCGAAAGGGTTATACCTGGCCACATCGTTATGAAAGGTCTAGCCTCTCATGGGTATTTTACGGGAGGTGATGTTCTTTGGGATTATATTTGGCTTTGAGAGTTACTGTAGTTTAATGTTGGTGGACAAGGTCGTTGGCTAGAAGAACACGAGAGGCTCGGTGACAAGGGTACTACAGTCAGAAAAGGTAGCGTTACGTCTGTGTTGTAGTTTTGTTGAATAGTTTCATGTGTTAATTGCTGCGACCCTGTTGGTAAGAGCCGACTTTGAATGTCGTTACCTTGAATAATCAAACAATCTAGTTACATCGCCCTCCTCATGAACTTCGTCGCCAAGAAAATGTTCCATTTATTGGCGGTTAACGAGTCGTGTAGCCGCCATTGGCAAAGATAGTCTGACCCGTGATCCATCCACCTTCAACGCAAAGGAACTTGACAAGTGGAGCAATGTCCTTGATATTAGTCAGACGTCCTCCAATTGCTTGACTCTTGTGATATTCAACTGCATCTTGGGACTCTTGTGGATAGAAGAAAGCTGTATAACGCAAGTCTTGGTCAGTCATGTCAGCAAACAGAAAGGGGAACATACGTGTATCCATGGGCCCAGGGGCAACAGCGTTGACACTGATTTTGCGCCCTTGGAGCTCTTTGGCAACGCCACGCGTGAAGTGCTCCACTGGAGCCTTGGACCCTGCATACGAGGTATAGAAACCAGTGAAGGCTGCCAGGAGTGAGGTTACGATGGTGACGATCTTGCCGCCATCTTCAACATGCTTGGCACCAGCTTTGAGGATCAGGAATGCAGCCTTGGAGTTGACACTTGGTTTTTCGTGAGTGCACTGATCTCGAATATGCGTCGCAAGCGATAAAACTCACGCAAACATCGTGTCATATTCTGCCTCTGTAATATCGACAATAGGCTTCTTGAGCACCTTGCCAACCGTGTTCACAACGATATCAATCTTTCCAAAGTCCTTGAGAACGGATTCAAACAGTTTGTTGACAGCCGCCTCGGTCGTGAGGTCTCCCTGATAAAAGGAGAATTTCACATTTGGAAACGAGCTCTCCAGCTTGGTAGCTAGTGACTCGGCATCTTGCTTTGAGGCGGGAGAGTTGTAGTGAAGCGCGAGGTGAGAGGCCAGAGGAGCCAGAGACAGGGCGATCTCTGCACCCAAGTTCTTTACTCCTCCAGTGATAAGAGCAACCTTTCCGTCGAGAGACATTTTGAAAGCCAAGAGGTGATAGGAATTCAGTGATTTCCAAGTTTAGAAAAAAAGGGAATCAAGGGTGATGATTTATGATGACAGCAAACATGGCAACCAATTTCCATTTATATATTCGCATGTCCATCCTGATGTCGCCATCGTTCGGGTATTCCAGGTGTATCTCTACTCTCGTAAGGCAGACCAACTAACCATCAGTGAGACTCTCGGCAAATGTTCAGCTGAAAGAAAAGACGCTAAAATGCCAGATGCATATTCCCAATTGGGGAAAGCGCCCGTGTCACGAACGCTCATGGATAAGATCGTCATCCTCACATCATGACAGGAGCGATATGTCTCAGCAATGAAGACGTGGCCGAAACATCCGGTTCAAGAAGAGGGCAACAGGAAAGGCAATAGGTGAGATGTTGGGGCTTGTTTAGAAGATGACAGCACGGACTAGGTCAAACACGGAATATGCATCTTGTCCATTGGTGTGCTTATCCGCCCGCATAGCCGGGAGACCTAGACAAGGTAGTTCAGCCGCTTTGCATGCATATACCCAATTCAGCAAGGTGCAATCAATGCCACGTGATATGAGCTCACAGGTTGGGCATAACCGATTCCTACCTGCGTGGGAGAGCTCCAGGACGCCTGAATTTGACCACTCCAACTTTTCGACAACCTTGGGGCATCATTTTGCCCACCCTCCCTATTTGTACCTGCCCAGTCTTTTTCTCCTCTGATAAATCATGACCTGACATGACGAAAGAGTGGAGATTCGTCGTCAGTAATCGGCCAAGTGCCCTCAAGGCCAAAGCTGCCAGCATTCGCGGCCATGCCGCTTGCCAGGGTTGGAAAGCCCACAAGAAACCTCGAGGCCAGAAACGCCGCAGGGGCTTACCACCGCTCAAAAAGACAACTTATGAATACGTAGCTGTGGACATGCCATCGTGTTGGTTTCCTCCTATCGAGTACCAGCTCGGAGGTGGCCGAGTTGATCCATTCAGGGCTTATCCAGGATCCCAACATCCCGCTATTCCCGCATTGGTAGATCATTGTATGTGTTGGGTACTAGCAAGTAGCTTGGTTATATGCTGATCTGATACAGACCTTGTCCACATGGCTGTTGACATCCCCGAGCTAGACCAACCAGGCAACGCCGGCCTTCTCCGCTCAAGCTGGTTCCCCCTCGTCATATCAGACGAATGCCCATTCAAAGTAATCCTGCTTCTGGCAGCATCTAATGCCGTCGCAATCAATTACAAACCATACGCCTCTTGCGATCTTGTTCAGCTTCATACCAACGCAATCAAAGCCATTAACACCGCTTTCGACAGCAACGAGAAGCGTGTTTGTGATGCTCTAATTGGCGCCGTCGCCAAGATGGCGAGCTTCGAGGCCATGCATGGAGATGTCGGGTCGTACCGTATTCATATGGAGGGATTGTGCAAGATGATCGCCCTTAGAGGTGGATTGGATCAGCTAGGCCTTGATGGCTTGCTGCGACGTATTGTTGTATGGATTGACATCAACTCTTCTTTTCTGCTGCAAATTCCGAGGTATTTCCCGCAAGATGGCTTTGCGGTTGGAGAGGTCTGGGGGGAGCCGAATCCGGAGCGTTTTATCGCGCCATAGTTGAATAGAAGCCCGGGGGGTATACCTTTTCTCAAAATTTTCAGATGGAATGGCTAGGCTGCTGCTTAAGGATGGCAACATTCTCACCTAGAGCCGACCCCCCTGGCAAGTCCGCAAATCCACCTGGAACTCAACCATACTATCATGAGCCCCAATCGGGAAATATCTAGATAGCTAATTAGGCACGGAGACCGACGGAAACCAATAGAAGCCCGATGCCCTAGGGAGCAATATAACGCCTAAGGAACGTAGCTAGCTAGCTACTTAGAAGCTAGTTAGACTATGAGGATTAAAGGGATATAGCCTATATAAGGGAAAATATATATATAGTAAGTAAGGCAAGAATTAAGACCATTATAATATATTACCTACCTTCTAGTAGCTCTATAGTAGCTTAACCTCTTTACTCTCTTTAGTATTTTTTACCCTTAATAAATTAATTTTTCCCCCTAATTAAGGAGAAGAGACTATTAAGGCGAGCTATTATGCCTCCTCGTAGATAAAACTAGCGGAATACTACCCCTAAGTAACTTAATAATACCCTTATGTTAGCCCCTAAGCCCGCTATTAAGCTATAAAATAAGGATAATATTAATACCTTTACCCCTATCCCTCCTATAAGTATAGAAGAAATATAACTTAATGCTTATATCTATGCCGCTTAGGAGATATACTAGCTAGCCTATAAGAGGGCCTAGCTCGAGGAGCTAAAAGTAAGATACGAACTAGGATTTAACCCCTATGATATATCCTCTATCGTATTTACTCCCCGCGATAATAATGCTTATATAAAGTATATACGCTATACTTAGGGAAAGCCTAATATTAGCGCCCCCTCTTATAATAAGAAGTCATAGACCTAGCTATAGACCTTCCTTAATAACCTCGATATATACTTCTTTATAGAACCTAATTACTTTATTTATGACTATTAGAGGGCGCTATATATTAGTTAGTGCCTAGAAGGGGCCCTAAAGTAATAATAGGCTATTTATATTTGTATTACTTAGGCCGGCTAGATTAAAGATATTACTTAGGCTAACTTTAAATAATAAGTTAAGAATATTATTACTAATAATAAAACTTATTGCCTTAATATTACTATAAAGCTTATATATTACCTTATATAATAAGGCTAGTCTTTTAGTAATTTTATTAATATTTATAAAGATATTAAGGCTAAACTTTTATATTTATTTCCTAACTCCTTCTAGGTCTACTTTATAATATAAAAATTAATTCTTGCCCTTAAAGCGTAGCTTATTAGCTATAATATACCTATTACCTAAGATGCCTTTATTAGCGCGGGAATCTAGGCTAAGACTATTATTAGGAAAAATACCTCTTATTAGAATATTAATATATCTCTAAAAGCCCTTATTATATTACTTATTAGTATTATGCCTATTAATAGCGAGGTATTAGGTATAATAAAAGAGAAATATAATATAAATTACTATAAGTATAGTAAAGATAGTTATATTTACCTACTATGCTTATATCCTAATTATATAACTTATAGCTCCCCTAAGTATACCGCTATAAAATATTAAAGAAGCTACCTTTTTAATGCTCTTAGTAACCTAAATTAAGAACCTATAGCTCTATATATTGCTTCCTTATAATAATAAAAGCTAAACTAGACTTAGCCCCGAGTATAATATAATTAATTATATCTCTAGGCATTAATATAGCTAAGGGGCTAATAGGAAGATATAAAGATATTATTAGATTATAGTACTAATTAAAGTGCTATTTACCCCTAGTTCTTAAGTAAGAAAGATAAGTAAAGGATAATACCTATAGAAGGGGCTTATTATAAGGCGGTAGATAAGAGCTAAGTAGCTTATCTAGGGTATATTAATATTATAGTTAAGATAACTAATAGTATTAAGATAGCTCTTATATAGCGCTTATATTTCTATATTATAGATATTAGTAATAAAGATATTATCTTAGGGTACCTATAAATATAAGAAATTAAGCTATTTATCTTAAGCTAGAAAGAAAGAATTTAGATATATCCCTTAACTAAGAAAAGCCTTTAAATAGTCTCGTCTAAGAAAGGAGTATACTGCGAGGCGTAAAATATAGTTATTATGCTTACCCTTAGGATTTATACCCTTAACTTTACTATAGACCCTAAATTATAGATAATTAAACCTAATAAACTAATATACCCCCGGGGGTATCCTTATAATAGAAGCCTCTTAGAAGCCTCTTAGAAGTACTTAGAACTTTACCCTAAGTTCTAAGATATTTTTTCTATCTTAGAGGCCAAGAAACTAAGGCCCTTAGATAGATATACCTATGCTATTAATATTAAACCTAGGAAGATATTACCTTAGGGACCTATCTATAGCCTAGTATAGAGAGAGCTAGCTATACTCTGCGAATATATTTTAAATATACTTTAGAAGGGCTAGATCTAAAGATTAATTAGTCTAGCTAGAGCCCTTATTTTCTTTATCCTTAAGAAAGGAGGTAAATTATGCCTTTATATTAATTATTATAGCTTAAATATTATTATAATAAAAAACTATGCCCCTTTATTACTTATTAAAGAGAGTCTTAATTAGCTTATAAGAGCCTATATCTATATAAAGCTTAACCTTAAAGATATTTATTACTAGCTATAAATTAGGGAGAGAGATAAATAGAAAATAGCCTTCTGCTATTGCTATAGATATTATAAATATTAGGTTATACCCTTTGGCCTTATTAATATACCTGCTATTTTTTAATAATTTATTAATAATGCCCTTAGGGACCTACTTAATAATATCTATATTATATACCTTAATAATATCCTAATATATAGTAATAACCTAATAGACTATATAAATTATATAAGGAGTATATTATAGAAACTATAAAATATAGGGCTATATATAAACCCTAAGAAATATATCTTTAATATTAATTAGGTTAAATACCTTAGATTTATTATTACCCCTAAAGGAGTTACTATAGATTAAGAATAAATAATAGCTATATAAGACTAGCCTCTCCCTAGTAGCGTCTAAGATATATTATAATTTCTTAGCTTTATAGGATTTTATAGGAGGTTTATTAAGAATTATAGCCTTATTATTATATTACTAAGCGATATAATAAAAGGATAACCTAAAGGGACTATTAAGCTTAGCGATAGCGCTATAGAAGCTTTTAAGTAGCTTAAATATACCTTTTAGACTGCTCTTATATTAGTATATTTTAACTTATTAGCCCTGATTAGGGTTAAGACAGATAGATCTGGCTTTGCGATAGGGGTAATTCTCTTATAGAAGAAAAGAGATTACTAATACCTAGTTGTATATTACTCCTATAAGCTTATCGATATAGAGACCTACTATAAAGTACCTAATATAGAGCTATTAGCTATCTTAGAAGCCTTTAAGGCCTAGAGATAATTCCTATTATATGCTAAAGAAAATATAGAGGTATTAATAGACTATCTTAATTACTATTACTTAGTAATAAAATTAAAGCTTTTACTTAGGTAAGTAAGAGCACTAAATAACTTAAACCTATATTACTTTATGATTATATACCGGCCCGGGTTATTTAACCCCGCGAATAGCCTCTTATAGCGCCCTAACTATAGGGATAAGATAGCTATTAATAAAAACGCTATATCTATCCTATATAAATTCCTATTAAAGTTTAAAGATAAGGAGGTATAAGAAAGTAGGCTAATAGTAATATTAAATTAGCTTAAAAAAATATCTAAAGCGATAGATAAGGTTTTAATTATAATAGAGTAAATAGCCCTAAATAAAAATAGATTAGGAGAACTAAGATACCTTAAGAGATATAATATGCTATTATAGAGTAATAGCCTAGTAGCTAAGCTGTAGTTAATATATATTATGGTGATGAGAAAAGGAGGAAACTTATTTAAGGAAAATCCCCTTATAATAAGACTCTATATTGCCTAGGAACTTAACCTAATCTTTATATTAAAATAAAAGAATTTTCTTATTATTAGTATAAATAAAGCTAAAAAGAAAGATATAGGCTAGATATTTAATAATAAGAATATTATCTGATATAAGGGGAGAATTTATATGCCCCTGGGATTAAGAAGTATTATTTTATTACTTATATATAATAATATAGCTACGGGGCACTAAGGAATTAATAAGATACTTTAATAGCTTTAAGTATAATATTATTAGCCCTTTATAAAAGAAGATATTAAAAGGTATATTAAGATATATATAATCTACTAATATATAAAGCCCTAATAGTATCGCCTATATAGCGCCTTAGTACCTTTATTAATGCCTATGTGTTTATAGTAAGAAATCTTAATAGATTTTATTATAGACCTATTAGAGGTCTATGGCGGTAAGAACTATATCTATAATAATATATTAGTAGTTATAAATTGCTTTATAAAGTATACTCTATATATCCCTATAATAAAGCGCTTAATTAGTAATAGCCTTATTAGGTTATTTCTTAAAAATATCTTTAAGAACTATAGGCTACTTAATAGGATTATTATTAATAGAGGCTCCTTTTTTATAAGTAGTTTCTAGAGGACCTTTTATTATTTATTTATTATAAAGTAGCTCCTTAGTATTACTTTCTACCCCTAGATAAATAAATAAACTAAGAGAATAAATTAGCTATTAGAATATTACCTAAGGGCTTATTATAATTAGGATTAATCTAACTAAGTTAATTAATTATACTTAGCATAATATATATATAATATTAGCTATTATAGCTTTATTAGTATAAGCCTAATTATAGTGCTACTAAGGTATAAGCTAAGAGGACCATAATATATAGAAATACCCCTCTAATGAAGTATATCTATGGCTAAATATAGAATAAGGCTATTTAAATAAAACCGAGAAGCGATAAAGAAGCTATTAAGTAAGGCCTAAGAATACTAAAAGTAATAATATAATAAAAAGCGAGATAATTAAGTTAGGTTTAATAAAGGGGAATTTATATTACTTTTAATAAAGAATATTAAAATAAAGCGCCTTAGTA
Organism: Fusarium sp. LHS14.1; assembly: GCA_025433615.1. Lineage (NCBI taxonomy): Eukaryota > Fungi > Ascomycota > Sordariomycetes > Hypocreales > Nectriaceae > Fusarium > Fusarium sp. LHS14.1. Next base: position 277,327 of record CM046481.1, read on the forward strand.
AGAAGCTAATAGATAAATATCTAGGCCCTTATAAGGTACTTAAGAAGATTAGTAATTATAAGATAGCCTATAAGTTAAAACTCCCTAAAGGTTTAAAAATATATAATATATTTCTAATCTTTAGTCTAGAGAAATAATATAGCTATAATAATAAAGCGCTAATATAGCCCGATAAGCTTATTAGCGATAAAGAAATCTAAGAGATTAATTAAATCTTTAATTATAAGGGACTATTAAATAATAGAAGATTCCTTATAAAATAAAAAGGATTTAATTATTTAGAAGACTCTTAAGTCCTTAGAAAAGACTTCTTAGACCTTAGTATTATTATATACTATAAGTAATAACTTTATAGCTAAGGAGTAATATAAATATATAAGAAAGAGATTTTATTTAACTCCTAAGGGAAGTAAAGGTATATTAGCTAGGTATTATAAAAATAAATAAATATTTATCTATCTATAACTATATAATAATACTTAGAACTAACTAAAATAAAAATAAAATATAAGTAATAAGAAGAATATTATTAATAGATAATTACTTATTATCCTTATTATTATCCTTAGGGCTAAGGTTATTATAAAAAGTAGCTAAGCCTATATAATTAAGTAAAATAGTAGCTCTAAGGGTATAACTATATAATATAAATATAATAAGGTTCTTAGCTAAAAAGTAAATAATAGAGGTAAGGTCTATAGTAGCCTTAAGCTACTCCTTAGTAATAAGAGCCTTATGAGTAGTAGCCTCGCTATTTATATATAATATATTAGCTTTAGCCTTAAGCTAGGTAATATAAGCCTTATAGGCGGAATCTCTATGGGTAAGATAGGTAAGTAAGATAAGAGTATAGGCGCGATACTTCTTAACCTCTTAGTAGCTAAGTATTAATAGTAATAATAGAGGGATTAAGTAAATATACTTATAGTATTAGCGTTAAAAGTATTATTATTAATCTAATTAATACCCTTAAGGGTAATTTATATATCCCTATATAGGGCCTTTTACTTAGTAATTATCTATAAAGTAATAAATTAAAAGGACTTATAAAGTAAAGAAGTAATACCTTACTTTAATATATTCTTTACCTAGCTTTTAGTAGCGCTTATAGCGCATAGAATTAGCTAAGTAATAAGTTAGTAGTTATTAAGTACCTTATATAAAGGGAATAAACCTTAAATAGTATAAAGAATAAGAGTAAGTATAAGAGCGCTATTATGATCTATCTTCTCGGGGGTCTAATAGGTAGTATACTATAGGTAATATCGGTAAGCTTAAGGCCTAAAGTATATTAATAGGTAAGAAGTAATATATATATAAGGAGAACTTATATATTAATAATAGCGCGAAGTAAGAATAAAAAGAAAAGAAATAAGTAAAGGCAAATAGGCGCGAATAATATAAAGCTATTACGAAGGGATATTAGTTATATATATAAAGGAAAGAAGCTATTCTAAGAGGATACTTATAAGGTATAATAAAGATACTTAAAGGAGAGAAAAGAAAAAAAGCCTCGCGGGCTATAAAGAAGCTGCCTTATACCTCGTAATTAGCCTTTATTAGTAAATTATGGCTATTTTCTTATTACTCTTTAATGCCGCTATTTATAATAAAGGAGAACTAATTAATTACCTAATCTAAAAGAAAATAGCGCCTAATAATAATATAGTAATCTCGCTGCATTTAGGTAGCGCTAATAGCGCGAATAGATACCCCCTAATTAGCTCGGGCTAAGCTAATAAACGGTAGGGAATCCTATTATAAGCCTTAATCGGGAAATATCTAGATAGCTAATTAGGCACGGAGACCGATAGAAACCGATAGAAGCCTAATACCCTAGGGAGTAATATAACGCCTAAGGAATATAGCTAGCTAGCTGCTTAGAAGCTAGTCGGACTACGAGGATTAAAGGGATATAGCCTATATAAGGGAAAATATATATATAGTAAGTAAGGTAAGAATTAAGACCGTCATAACGTATTACCTACCTTCTAGTAGCTCCATAGTAGCTTAACCTCTTCACTCTCTTTAGCACCTTTTACCCTTAATACATACTGCGGGCCATCATGGCCAAACCGAACCTAATCTTCATATTCACTTTAAAGCACCCCTAATACCAGTCCACAAAACCGTCGTGAACCTCAAATGGATTTGCAAGCTGGGAGTTTCCGTGCCTCATTGATCTCGGGGAATCAGATGCCGAGCCAAGCGGAAACCATCTGATGAACATGCGGCACGGTGTCTCTTGACGCGAGACTCGGCATAAGTTTCGGGTCACAAGGACTATGGGCCAGTGTCATTGTCCATATTCGTACTTCTGCGCCTCGTTGCCCGTCCGAACGTCACATGAGGTTTCCTGGGGCCCCGCCCAGGCGTCGGCATCCAGGCTCGTTCGTGCATAGTATCCGGGGTTGACAGGGGCCCTCCCTGTCAAAATACTAGAGCCCCAGCTCAGATGTCACACCAATCTGGGAGCACTCCGAATTCTGTATGGTTCGTCTTGGCGCTGTGTTGCATGGAAATGTTCGCTACTAAGCAAACATGCATGGTTAGCGAGATTTTCGCCATCCCTTCCACGATCCTGATGTGGAGAAACTCGCATTCTCGGAAGAGAGCTGAGCGAGCTAAAGACTAACTGTCTTTCCATTGATACTAGGAGCTCCAAATGCCTGGATCTGGGGGCTCCCGAAGGCTTGGATCCAACGTGGCGGCATCTGTGTGGCAAATCCGGGGAAGATCAAATAATGTGGCTGAACAAAGGGTGGCATTACGAGTCTTCACTAGCAGAATGAAGGATGTCCCTTGATTGGTATGGCATTGCCATGATAGTCGTCGGCCTCTGTTGTTCCGAATCGCCAATTCATCGGCATAACCTACACCGTTGCAGGCTCTGCGCTGGATGTTGAGCTACCCAAGATATTTAGGTAGCAAACTTGTGAGCAAGATCCATGGAAGATGTTAAGTGCTCTTTCTAGAGCTATGGGTTCATAGAAAATTCACATGGCAGGCTTTGTCCTCCGGCCACAAACCGAGGCGTTGGATGCGTAAGATTGGTCACGAAACCCAGGATCAGGCCTCAATTCAAGTCTAAACCTTTGCCGACAGATTGAAAGTGGAATAATAACATCACTCATCCCCGTACGCTTGATCATCCGTTCGTGCTTTCATTTAAGAACTTTCTCATCATGTAACGCTTGGCCTCGTATATCGTTTAACCTCGTTTCGCCATCGCCTAGCGCATGCTCCATGGTCTCCGTGCCCGATTTAAATTCCATGAGCCACATGACGTGGACTTCGTTCTTCGTTTAAGGCTCGGTTCGTGGTCTAAACCGCCTTTACCCCTTTTGGGTCCCGCTGGGCCAAGCTTTGAGACTCGAGAGCGGCCGGATTATGTCGAGTCTGAAATCATCGCCAAGATTCTTCCACCACGGTATTTAAGTAAAACATATCCTATATCTCCAGACTGATTAGATCCAGGCTTGATCAGCCACCAATTGCGCTCATTTTCCGCACTTACAAAGCAGCAACACTTGCCTCTCCTTCCCCTGTTCTCTCTTTCTTCATTCCTTTCTTTCCTTCTCCAAGTATATCCATCTCAAACTCTCATCCTCTTCGTTTTATCAAAATTTCGTTTTCGATACTCTGGCCGCAATGTTGCTATTGACGGCAACTTTTGCATTGCTTCAGGCACACTCGGTGCTGGCTGGAGTAGTTGCTAGGGGGAGGACAAATCAAGATGCAGTCGTTTATGCAGCCAAAGGAACGGTATCTCTTTCGTCAGATGGCATAGATCCTCACATTCTGATTCTTGATTATGGTCAGAATGTTGAAGGACATCCCACCTTTGAGGTTGTGTCCACGTCCGGGGATGCTTCCGGTTTCGAGCTCACCTTCGCCGAGTCCAAGTATGCCTTTAGCAACTACATGGTAAGTTCTTGGCATCTCGAGTGGAAATTCTAGCATACTGACACTTCTTTTAGAGCGACGGGCCTCTTCCTCTCGCAGCTGCCATGGACAACTACCGTGTGAACCAATACAACATCTCCAGGCCTGGAGTTGTTACCAATCGCCTCATCCAAGGAGCTTTCCGCTATCAAAAGCTCAATCTTTCTACAGCTGGTGAACTGCGTCTCAGGAAGGTTGGCGTGAAGCAGACCGTTCATACTACGCCGCTCACCGAACTCCCTGGAGCTTTCGAATGTTCAGACAACGACTTGACTCGAATTTGGTATACCGGTGCTAGGACGGCACAGCTCACGGAAATTCCCAAGGACACAATTCCCAACTTTTGGCAGATTACTGATCAAGGCGCTTTTGTCGAGAGTGCGGCGCCGCAAGCTCTCGGTAGCCCTGAGGCTGCCCAGCTACTCAGCTATGAGATTGACTTTGAAGTCAAGCCCGTCACTGGGGAATTCAGCTTCTCGGTGTCGTCAGACACTCTGAATGAAGCCATTATCATTTCTTGCAACGTGGTTACTGGCGTGGTCTCGGCAACATATGCTCCTCACTCTGGCTCAATCCCAGCTGCCGCCAACGCTCAGGTTGGCAAGTGGCTGTTCGTCCATGCCCGAGTCAACATGGGAGAGGTCTCTGTATCCATCAACAATGAAACGGTTTTGGAGTTTAGCCAGACGACCAAATTCGCTGGTTCCTTCGGCCTTGGGGCACCTTTTGGCCACTCAGCCTACTACCGGAACTTGAAAGCTGCCACCCTCGATGGAGTAGAGGTCTACTCCTCTACTTTGAAGGACACTCACTTTCTCGCCGACTTCTTCATGGGAACTAATCCTGCCGATACGATTGTGGATGGCTCTCGACGTGACAGAATTGCCTACACTGGAGATCTCGACATCGCACTCGCTTCAAGCTTTGTGAGCACCTACGGCACTTCTTTCATCGACGGCTCCCTTGAGTTACTTGGTTCTTACCAAGCAACCCCGAGGTTTTTTATTCCAACCGCCAAGATCCAACAAGAACCGCTAAAGGACATTTTGGACGTCAATGTGACAGGCCTTATCGGCTACTCTTTCAATTTCCTCGACGCGTTGGCTCAAAACTACGAGGTCCAAGGCAACCTTGCATTTGCCAAGAAATGGGCTCCTCGTATTGTGTCTATGTTGGATTGGGCGCATTCCAAGTTGGAGAATGGCCTTTTCACTCTCGCCGACGCTTCATTGACGGGAGACTGGAACTACTATGATCCTCCTCAGACGGGTGCAAGCTCCAAGTTTAACTCTCTCTACGCCTATACCTTACAACAGACTCAGACTTTGCTCGTGGATGCTGGCGCTGATATCTCTGTCTACCAGAATCGCCTCGAGAGCCTTCGCGTTGCTATTCATTCTCATCTCTGGAATGATATACTTGGGGCTTATGTCCTAACTAATGAGATCCCAACTGGATTTGCCCAAGACGCCAACGCAATCGCCATCTTATCCGGTATCCCACAGAGTCATGGCATTTCAGCCAAGTCGCTACTGTCTACTCTCGAGAGCCAACTCCAGCTTCCTGCAGGCCCGTTGGCCTTCAGCAACTCTACGGTTGAGGCTGGATTCGCCCAAAAGATCAGCCCTTACGCCTCAGCCTATCACCTTCGCGCAGCTTTCGAGTCCAACGATGCCGATACTGTCAAGCTGCTCTTGAAGACGCTTTGGGCTCCCATGGCAGATCCTTCCCACGCCAACTACACCAACTGTTTCTGGGAAACCCTGGATCCTGACGGCACCCCAGGCTTGGGCCTGGTGACCTCGCTTTGCCATGGATGGGGTGCCGGCCCAACTGCCGAGCTGAGCCGCCATGTCCTCGGCGTGCAGCCCGTTAAACCTGGTTACCGGGAGTGGAAGGTTGAACCCATGACCTTGGGTCTCAGCTGGGCCAAGGGTCGTATCCCAACCACACATGGACCTATCCAGGTTCAGTGGAAGTTTGTGTCTGGCCTTCTGCAGATGAAAGTTCGTGGGCCCAGCAATGGTAACACCCGTGGAACTGTCCATCTTCCTAAGCCCTTACTCACCCCCCTTGACAAGACTGTTATTAAGTTGAATGGGAAGGTCGTGAGTGGCACCACTTTCACAGTTCGTGCTGGCCAAGAAATCAACATTAAGCAAGTCAAGAGATAATTCTTGGGTTATTAGGGTGGACATGAGTAGAGTCGTGACGATGGTAAAGGTCCCAAGGGATGGGCCGGTCGTGCTGGGTTGTATTAGCAATGGCGATGCTGGCGATGCTGGCGTTGTCTTAAGTCACGTCTGGCACTTTACTTCGAGGCTATCAAATGTAGCTAACTAAGTTGTATTCATAGCTCAGGTAGCATGTAGATTCGAAACTGCAGGCGAGTCTCATTATTGTCCCAAATGCCGAGTTCACTGCAGACTGTCAGCCGTCACCGCAAAAGATGCAGTCATCAGTAAATGATGACACTGAAACACAATACCGTATAGCTAATAGCTGGAAAAGTTATTTGGGAGTGAGGGAGCAGCGTTTTGGAATAGTAATATTACCTAAGACGCCCTGTCATGGATGCCATAAACACCAACCAGTTGACCCCGCACGGGCAATTAGATCGACACTTGCAATTCTGAAATCCCGCTTCCCAAGCCAGTCCGGTAATACACCCCCAAGCTCTTGGTAGCAACGTCTATTCGCGACGTCGCTATGGCTTTATATGAGCCTTTAGATTCCACCAGAGACGAGATCCGAGTTATCTCTATCTCGGGCACGCTAAAAGACTCCGAAGGCATCCTCGAATGCACCATGGAGACGGTATCTTTGAACGACAGGATAGGAGGAGATCAAGAGTTTCGATATCGGTCAGAAGATGAGCCAAGACCGTCTACTCCTGCATATGCTAGCTCGGCTGAATCAAGTCAATTAGAAAAGAAAGGACCGGTGTCGGGTGTCGACATCCAGCCTCGGTTCTTGTGGGGAGAGTACGAAACACTTAGTTACGCCTGGGGATCTCCATCGGATCCTTCGCACGAGATATTGGTTAACGGCCAGCGGTACCGCGTCCGCCAGAACCTTTATCATGTCCTCTATCAATTTGGAATCTCCCTCAGATACGCGTCTCGTGTGAGATTGTGGGTGGATGCCATCTGCATCAACCAAGACGATGGCCTCGAGAGGGCTACGCAGGTTAAGCGAATGAAGCAGATCTACAGCATCGCCTTACGAACTGTCGTCTGGCTTGGAAAAGACCTTGGACCTACCTACTCGGCTGTCATCGACACTGCTGCTTATGTTGATCAGCTAAGCAGGATCCTGACGCGGACAGCCGAGTTCAGCCCGGATTCGTCTTTTGACCATCGGAGCACTGACTATGAGTCCAGTGAGTACAAGGAGTCGACAGCCAGTTCTACGGATGAAGATATGGCTAAACCTGGATCGATTATGGAAGGACGGTTCATATCGGCTGGATATGAAGAAGTGTCCGAGTCTGGATTGAGTGAGGATGGGTGGTCGACATCGGATTCCGAAGACGAAAAGACAAGACGTCAGAGAGAGCTTTCTACTCAAGACGAGGAGCGTCTTCTCGATCAGTTAGGCCTATCGGAGGGGTTCCACGATCTCACTCTCCCTGTGACCGGCTCTACACACCGAAGCAATATCAGCTTGTCGCTCATTCTCAAGCCAATAATCGATAACGAGTACTGGAGGAGGGTCTGGATTATCCAAGAGCTCTCCGTCAGTGCAGAAGGATCTTTGATCCTCATTGGCAGCTCTGCTCTCGCGCTCGATGAATTGCTCGGGGTTGCGGAGCATCTCTTGAACTCTCTCGTGAGCATGACATACATGATTCCCCAACTGTACGCTTCTCAGTCTCTTCATCTGAACACTTTCAACTTTGTGTCCTTGATACGTTCCATCAACGGCGTTGCTGCTGAGCAAGAGGGCTGGCACTGGATGCTACAAGGTCTCATATCTAAATCGACCCTTGCAGCGGATAAATTTTATGGGACCGTTGGCCTGTTAAAAAGCGACGAGCTTTCCGACATAATCATCGACTACAACCGGCCCGTTTTCCAAGTTTCAATGGATGCGACGCGCGCAATCATGAAGGAGACGAACTGTCTATGTCAATTCTCCATCTACACTTCTATAGAGAATCCGAGCCTCCCCTCCTGGGCCTTGGACCTCTCTCAGGAATATGACAGATTCACGAGTCTGGACATTCAATTCCATCTGGTTTTTGAGGGGACCGAGCTGGAGATTGGATCATCTCTTTTAGATCGGCCACGCCTGGACTTTTCTGGTCGAGTTGTCGATGACCAAACGTTAATCATCAAAGGATCTATCCTTGATGAAGTTGACGGGATGGGTTCCTTCCCTGAAGACCTACTTCCACCTATCCTGCCAGGGCGAAGTAGAAAACGGATAGCGCCAATGTCGAATCCCACGACCGAAACGCATGCCTACAAAGACAGAATGGGCATGCTCAAAGCTCTCGATAAAACTCTACTATCCGCTCGTCCTAAGCCGAACAAGAGCGTGTTTCATATGCCCATGCTGGCAGTGACAGAGAGTGAACCATACAAGCCAGCTTCGTACCCAGAGGGCATGGGGTACCACACGGCGTCCAAGCTGCTCGTGTTGAAGCATTTCTGTGAGAGAAACGCCGACTTTGATCTCTGGGGTGTAAAGCTTGGCTCGCTGTTCCCCGGCATCAAGGAGGAGGGAAGAGCCAGAGTCTCTACGTCCCAGAAGCTAGCCTACCAAGCTCTCGGCAACCTTCAGCCGGCATACCACGAGGCGTGTAGTGCTTGGGAAGATATCTTTTTGTCGCGACGCAGGCTCATCTCAACTATTGAGGGACGTTTTGGTATGGCTACTCCTTTCGTGACAAGGGGTGACAAGATATGTGCGGTTGAGGGTTGTCAAAGCTTGGTCGTGTTGCGACCAGTAGGCGACTACTTTGAATACGTAGGGCTTTTGCGAGTTTATGATCTCGACGAGGAAGTTGAGCGACACCGAGAAAGAGGATTTGATAGGGAATTGATGTTGAGATAGAATATGCTTGTGTATTGGGGTCCTTTCTTTTTATAGCCGGCCATCTTCACCGGGTGCCTAATACAATAGACCTCGTCCAATTAATATATCATCCATTGTTGCGATGATCACTAATAGGCACTATTGCTCCGCCCGAGAAGTGGGGCAACCCCGTTCCGAAATCCGACCTCATCTCCCGAGCCGCATAGCTTATTCCAACCAACCTCCTTCAACATTTCCCCATCACGCAACATGCCTCGGGCTTGTGATCCATGCTCAGTAAGGAAGATCAAATGCAACGGCAAGTCGCCATGCGACGGCTGTCTAGCGGCAGACCTGCCGTGCTCACACGCGCGTAAACGCAAGAAGCCAGGGCCGAAGGGACCGAGGAAGCGAATCAAGGAGGTCATCCAGCAAATGCAGACGGCTGAAACCTCAAGTGAGGTGGAAACTGCAGAGCCCTACGGCTCCGAGCCAGACACATGCGCCGTTGAACCAAGTCCGACAACATCTGAGCCCCCACACAGCCTCTGCGACAACAGCGCCATCATCAGCGGCCAGATACCGCTATCAACGTTCAATTACTACTTGGACATATTTCGAAGCCATCTCCGCGTAGTATGGCCCGTGGTGGACTGCGACTCGATCAAATCCCGTCTTCAGGACACCAACGACCGAGCTGTCTATGCACTCGCCGCGGCGATATGCAGCGCGACGATAGCTCAGCTACATCTCACCGTCGATGGCAATCTGCATTCTCACCATCAGATGGCCTTTGAAGCCGAAAGCGCACGATTCTTACTCGACTACTCATCGCACGAGACCATCGATGCCTTGCTTACGTCCTTCTTCTTGCACGTGTTTTACTCCAATACGGGCAAGATGACCAAATCTACGCTTCTACTGCGTGAGGCCATCGCCTACTCTCACATTTTGGGTCTTCATCAAGACATATTCTACACCAACTTGGACTCTCACACGACACAATACTATCTTCGTATCGCATGGATCTTATTCATCACTGACAGGGCCCATTCCCTGCAGCACGACCTACCACCCACCTTCAAGCTCAGCCCGACACTACCTAAGCTCCAGCCACAAGAAGGCGACGGTCTCAGCACAGCCTTCTGTAGCCTATGCCGACTCTTTCAATCTTTTCAAGACGCCTGTCCGCCAGATATTCGATCCATTGGAGGGCACCACTTGCTTGGAAACATAAGCACTCAACTGCGCCGAGCAAACCCATTTCCACTTTGCGAGAATGAGGTGCAACGTGCCGACCTTGTCGTAACAGACTCTTGGCTGCGCGTCGTCTTGTGGAAGGTGGCGATCCCATATGTTGACTCAACGACGGATCCCAATGATCGAGGACTCAGCGTTGCTTTCCCAATGTCTGTGGCGAAGGATCTCCTCTCCAAACTCGCCACCCTGTCATCGTGCGCCCTCGAAGCGCATGGCCCGGGAATGGTAAACTAGCCGGTCACTTCTCTTTAGTTCATGCTAATCTCGAAATGACAGGTGTCCAAGCTGTTCGAGGTCGCGAGTTCCGTCGCCGACGTCATCCTTTGTGCGCCCGATCTGGCAGATGTCGGGTCAGTACAGGTCGGACCTCGGGAAGTCCTATACGCGCTGGGAAGTTTGATCAGCTCATTGCGGACAACTGGTCATCCTGAGCTGATCACTTTGCTTCGAGAGAAGATGATGGCGTGTGCTCTAGATCAAGCAGGGCCGACAACGTTAATGCAGATCACGGACATTTCGGACGAGGATGCACAGAATCTTATCGTTCTACATCCAGTGGACAACCAATAGGTTATGAGCTCAAAATAACGCGATTGCTCAGAGTAGCTCCTTCATCACTTATTCTGATGACGTGGATATCAGGGTCTATTGAGGACTCTACACTCGGGTCTATCTATTCCGCCTTCACCGAGATAGCACAAGCCTCGAACGGGCGAAGTTCCAACTTCTCCCGCGTGACATCCACCTCTGTATAGTTGGACAGCAGCACCTCGGCAGACGACAGGTTCACAGACGGAGGCACAGCCCAGGTGACTGGAGTCTCTCTGAAGTTACACACAACCACCGCCTTCTGGTCGCCCCTCGATCGGGAGTAGGCAAAGACGTCCTCGTGTTGTGGGCCGAGGAGCTCAAAATCGCCATATACAAAAATGCTCCGCAGCTCTTTGCGCAGAGCCAGCGTTGATCGCCAGTACTCAAAGACGCTACCGTCTGCGGCAACCTGGGCTGCGGCGTTGCAGGTCTTGTAATCATCATTGACCCTGATCCAGGGGGTACCAGTCGAGAAGCCGGCATTGGGACTTGAGTCCCACTGTCAAAATATCAGCGGTGCTCAACATCCAAGGATATCTAGATACTCACCTGGACAGGCAGTCGGGCGTGATCACGCGACTTGAGCTGGTATTCCTTCAGGGCAACATCCAAAGCTGCGGAATCCGGCCCAACCATCTCTTTGAGCCTATATTTCCACGTTAGTAATATACCCGACAAAAACTCTCAACAAATCTTACTCTTCCCAGTGATTCAGGGTCTCAAGATCCCGATACTCAGAAATCTCCCACGTCTCAGGCATGTTAGCCATACCCAGCTCCTGACCCTGGTACACAAAGACAGTTCCGCTCTGGAAGCAAAGAAACGTGGCAAACATCTTGGCAGCGAGGGTTCGGAACTCGGGCTTGTCGGATGCCCAACGGGAGATTGTCCTCGCTTGATCGTGATTCTCCAGGTACAACGCGTTCCAGCCGCGGTTCTTGTACATAAAGGTCTGCCACTTGTCGACGATGGACTTGAGATCTGACATGGCCCATTTGCGGGGGGAGAATTTGCCTTGGTCGCCGTGGTCCATGTCCACGCTGCAAGAGTCAGTCCACTGCTGGTTCTCATACTTATCATGGTGCTTACATCTCAAAGTTGAAAATCATGTTCAACTCTCCTCGGCTCTCTCCCACACTCTTGATAACCTCCTTTGGATCTTGAACTGAGGGCATCTCTCCAACTGAAAAGGCATTGTACTCCTTCAGGATCTTGCCAATGTCTTGTAAATATTCGTGGAGTCTCGGACCACAGGCAAAGTGCTCGACACCGCTCTGGTACTTGGCCGAGGGGATCATCACCTCTGCGTCTGGAAGTCCGGGGGTCTTGCTAATGAAGTTGATGACGTCCATTCTATTCAATGTTAGCCATTGTATCATGCTCGGATATTGCAACATACCGGAATCCATCAACACCCTTGTCTAGCCAAAACCGAATAATATCATGAACGGCATCGCGGACGGGAGGGTGCTCCCAGTTGAGATCCGGCTGTTCCTTGGCAAACAGATGGAGATAATATTCGTCGGTTGCCTCATCGTATTCCCACGCGCTGCCTCCGAAGAATGAGCCCCAGTTGTTGGGAGGTTGTCTCGTGCCATCTTTGTCGTATCTGGGCTTCCGCCAGATGTACCAGTCACGGTAGCTATTGTCTCGAGATGATTTTGATTCTTGGAACCACTTGTGCTGTTTCCCAATTCTGTCAGTGCATTGAAATCATAGTGTGCTCGGGCTTCGTACCTGATCTGATGTGTGGTTGACGACAAGGTCCATGAGGAACTTCATCCCCCTCTCATGAAGACCCTTGATCAGCCTCTCCACATCTCCCAAGGTTCCATATTGCGGGTCGATATCGCAATATTCTGCGACATCGTAACCCATGTCAACCTTGGGCGATGGGTAGATGGGGCATACCCAGACGATATCGACACCGAGTTGCTTTAGGTAGTCTAGCTTCTCGATCACACCGGGGATATCGCCGACGCCATCTCCATTGGAGTCTTTGAAAGAAGAAGGGTAAATCTGATAGACTGAAGCTTCCTTCCACCAAGCCTCGGAAACGGGGCTGGTGTTTGGTGGTGATGTGGCAGAGGGCATTGTGTTGAGATGTGTGTGGGATAATCTGGAGAGGTCAAGGCGAGGGGAAATGGAGGGACTCTTTTATCCCCGTGAGAGCATTAAATGGAGCACCGCCCTCGAGGTCCCATCATAACCCCAATTTCATCCTACATCTAAGCCAAGTGGTAGTTACTAGTGCCTACAACCTCAAAAACCTCCCGGTAATCCCCCCGGTAATCCTCCCGAGAATCTTTCCGAGAATCTTGACACCAATCATGTCTCACCCCCTCAACCGAACTCGCCCCCCTGATCCTTAGTTCAAAACTTTCTTCCACTTCTGTGGGGATTCTGGGGATCCAGACGGTTCGCACATGATCTCCATGGGGTGACAATCTCCTGGTCGGCGCTGAGAACTTTTTGCCCCAGACCAGGTCCCCGGATTCGGGACTCCCCGTTTTCTGGGTTAGCTTGTTGGAGGTTGTTACTAGAGAAAAACTTGACGGTGAAGCGTGATGCTCTAACCGGAGAGAAAGACATATAAGGGCACGGTGATGCCCTCCAGTTGATGACTCTTCTGACTCAACAGCCACGCAAGCATCTTCCTCTACAAGTTCAACTTCAAGTTCAACCCTTCTTACATACTCTCTCTTCGCCATCATGGGCAAAAAGGAATCTCTCGCCCTCAAGTCGGGCAACGAGGTTTACAAATCGTACCGCAACAACACGGACCAGAAATGGATTCGAGACCCTGGGCTGAGGAAGCTCAACATGGGCCTTGCCTTCATGTTCTCCTCGGCCGCAGCAAACGGTATGCATACTCTCTTTCCTTCCATTCACCATGTCTCATCAGCGAGGCCAATAACAAGACTTGGTCTTGTCCCTCTCAATTCATCCCGAAACTGCCAACTTGAACTCTTGCTGCATGCTCTACGAACCAATTCGCTAACTCGAAACAGGATTTGACGGAAGTCTCATGAATGGCCTCTTAATCATTCCACAATGTAAGTGTTTACGTGTAATATGCTGCAACTGTCCTAACAAGGATCATAGGGAGCGACGACATCGGAGACGTCAGCCCCAGCATCCTCGGCCTCATCATCGCCGGAATTAGTCTCGGTGGACTTCCAACCTTTATCCCAGCCGCATATGTCAGCGACTGGATGGGTCGCCGATTCACCATCGCCCTGGGCTCATCCATCATGGTTGCAGCAGCCATCATCCAGGCCGTCACCAACGGACCTTGGGCATTCCTCGGCACTAAGATCATGCTCGGAGTTGGTCTTGGTTTTGCTCAGACTTCTGCCCCGCCTCTGACAGCCGAGATTGCTCACCCGAGACATCGCGCCAACGTTACAAACCTATTCCAAGCAATCTGGTTCTGGGGCGCCATTCTTTCCGCCGTCGTCACCATGGGAACACTCCACATGAGTGGAAGCTGGAGTTGGAGACTTCCCGTTCTCTTCCAGGCTTTCTTCCCTGGCCTGCAACTGTTTGGTCTCTTCTTCGTCCCCGAGTCCCCGAGATGGCTCATCTCCAAGGGCCGACGCGATGAGGCCTTCCAGATCTTGGCCAGGTACCATGCCAACGGTGATACTTCAGACGAGCTTGTCAACTTTGAGTTCAACGAGATATGTACTGCCATTGAGCAGGAGCGCGAGATAGAAAAGCCCGGTATCATGTCCTTCCTCAAGACAAAGGGTAACCGTCATCGGTTGTTGATCTGCGTCTTGGTTGGATTCATGATTCAGTGGGCTGGCAACGGTGAGAAACAATTCGAGCATTAGCCACGGGGACCATCTACTAACTCTTCTTAGGCATCGTATCTTATTATCTCGCCCCCATCTTGGAGAGTGTTGGTGTCACCGACTCACTCTCGCAAGCCGGAATCAACCTCGGCCTTCAAGTCTGGAACGCCATCCTCGCCGCACTGGGTGCAATGGCTTGTGAGCGATACGGCCGACGACCTCTATGGCTTCTGTCTGCCAGCGGCATGCTCTGCTCCTTCATCGTCATCACAGCCCTGTCGGCTGTCTTTGCCGATCACGGAAGCAAGGCTGCTGGTAATGCCGTCGTGCCCTTTCTCTTCATCTTCTTTGGCTTCTACGTCATTGCATTCACCCCACTATCCATTGCCTACCCAGTCGAGATTCTGCCTTTCGACCTCCGATCAAAGGGCTTGAGCATCAACCTAAGCGTCGTCTTCGGAGCTGGCTTCTTCAACCGTAAGTTAATCCACCTCCCCTCCTCAAGCCTGATCTGACGCCACTGCAGAGTACGTGAACCCGATTGCTCTCGACGCGATCCAGTGGAAGTTCTACTTTGTCTACATCGGAACTCTGACTGCGATGTTGCCGACTATCTGGTTCCTCTTCCCTGAAACAAAGGGAAGAACTTTGGAAGAGATTGCTGTTGTCTTTGATGGTCCCGGTGTCAATCACTTGGATGTTAGCGATAGGGTGTTTGCCGGTGGCAAGTCTGTTGATGCACAGAGTATCGCCCCAAAGGCAGAACATATCTAAAGAGCGGTTCTGAACAGCCCAAGGAGAGGTCAACCTCTCTCGAAAAGTACCCAAGCAAGGGACACGCATTAGGTAGCACTCAGATTGTTAATATTCGAAAGTATGAGTAAGACATGAACACTCGAACGTCCTCTGCCGCCCATGATATTACATCACCTTCATCTCTACACACTTCGCCTCCTCGAATATCTCCCCATCCATAATTCCATGCACATACGCCTCTCCTACAAGTTTATACAGCCCTTCCTCGACTCTCCTCAGTAACAAAGGCACTCTCCCACCCTTCACGAGAATAATCCTGTCTCCCACCTCAGCCTCTTCCGGTAACAAAGCCAAGAACCCATTCTCGCCACGTCCCAGTCGTCGTTCGTACACGGGCTCCAGCAAGCTAGCAAACTCACTGTAGTCTCGCCACGTGCGCATCACGTACCCTAGGAAGGCCAGAGGACGGAACAAACTGTCCACACGCCATTGATACAAGTGGAAAACGGGCCGTAGGCTGGATCGCCACGAGTAAAATAGCTGGGACGTCGCATGGCGACCACCAGAGACATAGGTGCCCACACAGAGCGTCTGCCAGTAAACGGCGAGCGGGTCGTAGCCGTCCTCCCCTGGGCCGGTGGATGACGTGTCTTGGATGCTCTTTGAGGATACTGGGGACTCCTGCGCAAATGCTTCCCAGTCCCAAAAGGTGGCTAGGTGAGGCACAACTGAAGACAGCTCCCAGTAGATTGCCACAACGAGCATAAAAAGCTGTCCTAAAGACGCCAAGCGCGCCATGAGTGTATCACCCGCCTTGATAGGCTTGAATTCACCGCCGTCCCGTTGGAGACGATGCAGGACGGGCGAGAAATGCGTGATTGTCATCACTTCGTAGCCCTCGAGCACGAGGAGACAGTTGTCTTTAATGAAGCGGGGCGTCGCCTTGGTTCCTCGAGAGGCATGAGTCAGACGCAATCTTCCTCGAGCATCATGCATGAGAGGGCGAGGGCCGCTTGGTGCACTCCATTCAGGCACCCAGGATGGAAGCTCTAGGTTGGTAGTTGGAGTGCATGCTCCAAGAACGTCGAGGTCACCCGATTGTAGTAGCAGCTGCTGGGCAGCATGATAGTACCCCTGGTTAGTGGACAGCCCGTAGTCAGCCTCGATCGCAAAGGAACATGATTTGTTCAAATCCGCGTCTATTAGTCCCAGTAGAGCGTAAACTTCGTCCCTAGGATCTGAAGCTTGTCGAAAACGGCATTGAACCAGTAGTTCCAATAGAGTCTGCTCTGGTGTCGCAGTCGATGGCCGGTGCCTCTGCTCCCACAAAGCATATGTTGACAGATAGGGTATTACGATGGGATCAACAATTATCCCAAGCGTCACAGGGTTCCAGATACCGAGAGTGAAACCATAGTTAATACCAGCTGAGAAGCGGTCCCAGTCCATGGTAAACGTGCCAGCCATGACCACAGCCTGTGACGCGAGGAGGATTTCCTGAACGGTCCAGGCGCGGAACCACCACTCGGCACAGGCAAGGTGGAGGATGCTAAAGTCGTCTCTGAAGCGGTCGCAGAGCTCGCTTTCTATAGGCTTCCGGTCCAGCAATACCAGGGGCAGGTTGTAAGGGTCGATATCCATAGAAGGGTGTTGCCTAGAGATGGCCTCAGCCGCGAGCTCATCCAGCATGGTGAACGCCTTTACCGTGTACGCGGGACGGCTGTCTCCGAGCCACACGATAGTGCGAGCAGCATTTCGATAGATGTCTGCCATGATGGAAACCTGGTGGTTTCTCTCCAATATACTGTTCTGGTCGATACAGATGGCGTCGACCCAAATTGTGCAGGGCTGGTCTGGCTTCCGGATATTGAGCAAGGCGGTTCGGAGATTCGTAGTGACCATGAGGGTGCGTTCATTTATTTGTATAGGTGTCAGGTTGGTTTTGTCGCCCCATACATAGCTCAATGCATCGTATTCCTGGAGCCGGCTATTCAACGAGTACTCAACCAAGTTGCAAGCGATATCATCCTGGCGGGTTCCTGGGAGCAGCTCAAGAAGGCGTATCGAGTCGGGTCCACCCGCAAGTGATGCGTACTCGTACGGCTCACTGGTAAGCTCATTCCTAGTGCGATCCTAGTTTCAATGGCTTCATGTCAGAGCGACAACGAGTTGGCTGGAATTGCTGGGACAAACTGGTGGGGTGACATCTGCGGGGTGCTCGTCCTCAATGCTATCCTTCCCTTGAGTCAATCTTTCAAAAGTCCTCTCTAATTGTTTCCATACACGGTATGACATGATATTCAAGTAGCAGATGCTGCGCCTGTTGGTACAGAATTGGCAGAAAAGGGACGATTTGTGAAGAAGGAAAAAATCATGTCAGCTTCATCCTGGCTTTATGCACGGCACGGGCCACGCTCACTGATCGACCAGATTCCCGAGGTCGCTAGTTCTAGAACGCCTGACCAATTAGCAAAGACTGTTTAAAACTGAAACCGCGTTGTAGTAAATTGTTGATGGTGATTGGGTGCCCAAGACCTATGACTGATGATCGCCGATGCTCACAGTGAGTCACGTGGGAAATCTACGGGCAACCTCTCTTCTTGCAAAGGCATACCACAAACTCAATGCCGCAGTCGGTCTCTCTTCGTGATCATCGTTGTTTTCCCTCAATGTAGAAGCGTGGTATCTCCTTCACTGACAACGACGCGACTCCCACTCCAAACTCAGTCAAACCCAAACGGCTTCCTATGCCTGCAGCCACCCCGTCTCAGCAAGCCCCTCAAGGCAGAATCGTCGTTTTGAACGGCTTTCCGGGTACTGGGAAACTCACAATCCTCAAGAAGGCCAACGAGCTACTGCCCATCGACACAACATGCCTTCTAGACAACCACCTACTCATCGACCCCGTGGTGGCAGTCATCCCCGGTCGAAGCCAAGAGCACCACAAACTGCGCCGCAAGATTCGGGCGCCCATCTTTGAAAAGCTTCAGGAACGTGCACAAAAAGGTCATACTATCCTCATGACAGCTTGCCTGGTTGATGATGAAAGAGACGCCAGCGTCCTCCAAGAGCACCTCGACATGGCACACCAAGCCGACGTGCCCATTTTCTGGATAAATGTACACTGCAGTCAAGAGGTGTTGAAGCAACGCGTCGCGAGCATTGAGCGATGCCAGGGAACCAAGACGAAACTGACGGACCCGACCCTTGCCTGCGACCTGGTGGACAAGCACCGTCTTATTGAGCCACAAAAGACCGACAACAGCCCGGAAGGATTATCATTTGCAACATTAGATGTTAGTGGGTCAGTGGGTCTCTCCGTCAGCCATCTGATGAGCATCATTAAGTTGCCATAGAGCGTCATGACAGGTCGGATGCATTCGGATGGGGGATTTTTCCAGCAATCATCTTTGGTCCTGCAGGTCAGCTAAAAGCAACCTATATGCAATACCTTGCATTTTAAACACGAGATTCAAACCCTAGGGGTTCTAAGTAAGAATTGCTGACGCATAGACTGATGAAAACTTGTGTGTTCATGAGTGATATGTCACCGGTTTCTGAAGTAGATGGCATGTCTTATCCAAACTTGATGGAATAGACGGGATGAAAAATCGGGTTTATTATCAAGTAGACTCTCTATTAGTAATTCATAGCTTGCTTTCCTGAGTAAATCTTGATCGTCAATGCCGAAATCAGTGTTACATCACCGGCATTCAGATCGCTGCCCCAGCTACCCTATGCTCAAGGAGTTGCCTGTTTTCTCAATCTTGTCATCAATAACCGATGAGTTTGGCATTGCCCCGAGGCATTTATTCTAGAGAGAGAAAAGATATCTCTTTCAGAATTTGCTACTCGTCAGCCAAGTTGGATTGATAACTGACTGGTCAGATAGACTCGGGTAGGCACGGAGCGAACCTCGGTCAATGGATGAGGGTGACAAGACTGCCTAAGATAGAAATCTAGTAACCTAATATAGCTTATTGTGTTATTCTAAGGGTTTCTCTGAATCAAAGAGATCCCTAGATAGTCCTATGTAGTCAGGCGTCAACCTTGTCTTTCTCCCTCAGTTAGCTAAAGAACAGTTGAACGACATTGCTGATCTGGGCCAACGGAAAGGCGAAACTCCAGTGCTGTGCTCTAAATAAGATGCCTGTAAATCACCACTCGTTGTAACGCTGTCTGACACCCAATACCTATCTATCTTCACCAGTCGCCACAATACGAGACAATGATACTTGAAGTTGTGTCGAAGCTGCCGGACCTGCGTTACAACCCCACAAGGATTCAAGAGATCCATACTTAGTTAGGGGGCCGGGGTCTAATGGAGATGACCCGATCCAATGAAGAACACACGGGCCAGGACAGGCATTGCACGTTTTTTCCCTGCTCTGCTGCGTGCTTTTGAACGTGCACGATGGCCTCCACTCCGGTCACGATGATCGAGATTCTTCCGTGGCCTGGGCCTCTCTAGCTTGGCATCCACCCATGAGTACGAGAATCCGTACGATATCTCTCATCCAAGAGATAGAGGACGACAGGCTGGGTAGTTATAGGACGCGTACTATTGTTGATAAGGTCTCAATTGAGAAGGTGCCAAGTCGCCTAAGGTCATTCGATAACAAACTTTGTCCCTCGGCCCGCCTCGCGACCCAATTCTCGGGTTCGCCTACGAGGAATGGGTCAAAAACAATGGATACAAAACTCTTGCAGCCAACATCGGCAATTCTCAGTCGCGTGCGTGCGTGGCCTGCAACGGCACTTGCAATTGCCGAGGTAGCCACAGCGATCAATCCATGACACGCATATTGATCTGATCTGTATTTTGTCAATTTCAACAGACAAAAAGACTCAATATGAGCAGGGGACTCTTGACCTGCGTGATTCAATCTGTATGACGCGCCGAGTTGATAAGCACTCCACTCTAATTGGTTAACCCCTTAGACCCAGCCCAG
Organism: Fusarium sp. LHS14.1; assembly: GCA_025433615.1. Classification (NCBI taxonomy): domain Eukaryota; kingdom Fungi; phylum Ascomycota; class Sordariomycetes; order Hypocreales; family Nectriaceae; genus Fusarium; species Fusarium sp. LHS14.1. The sequence goes on from CM046481.1 coordinate 297,653, forward strand.
CATCTCCACGACACCTCCATCAACTCGCGGCTCCGGGAAGGAAATCTGACAAAGGCCTTAGTCGAAAGTCGCTTAGACACGAAACGAAAGGATGGAGCTTCGGCTACAGCGGGAAAGAAGAGACCTGTCACATCCATTTCCCCGTGCAGGTAAACGTGGGCTTAATCTCCGCTGCGCATGATTCAGCACACGCCAAAAGGAAAAACCTGGGCGCCACACACACGAGCCCAGCCGTTAGCGAGCCTCCATACCAATGCTCAAAAGCCTGCCAAGAATCCCACCAGCCATGTGCCAGATCGTAAACCACCCGCAGTCCAGAACCTCTCCCCTTGTCAACCGGGGAACACATCCTGCTGAAAAACGCCCCTGGCAAGCCACATCAGCCCGCTTTGACACTGACGTCTCCCCTTTCCCACATCCGCGACTTCCAATTCGACGAACCAAGAAAAAAAAGAACCATGAATCCGAGCGTAATTCCCAGGGTTTCAGCTCGAGATGTTGGCAGAGCCTAACCGAGACGAGCTTCCCGGGCTGGGTAGGAGTTTAACGTCCGTGCGAGAGAGGGGAATGTCCTCACCTAAGAAACGCCACCACACGAAACGTGGTGAGCTTCTCATGTTGATGGATTGAGCGTGACGAAGGAGCCCTTGTTCTCTTTTTTGCTGCGGCCAGTCGCGTGCATGAATTGTCAAGCGTGGCGCGCATAGGGGGCTTGTCAGTCCCTTGTCCATGGATATGAAGCTGCTGATAAATAGTCATGGGCTCTCCTGTCCGAAGAGGTGTCAGCTTTGACTACTTTACTCCGTCTTATCACTCTGTTCTCTCCTTCAGGTACCTACCTTGATTGCTTACTCTGGTCTACTTCCCTACCTCAACAATGTCGACTGAAATGGAACACATCGACCGCAAATCACTCTACACGAGCCTAGAAGCTCGAATCGACTACCTCCACAAGTTCCTCGACTTCGATGACCGTACGCCTCCCCAACCTCCACTCTAAAACACCCCTGTTGACCCATCGTAGGAGATCTGGAAGCACTGGCCTTCGGGTCCAAGTTCGTCAAGGACCTCATCCCTGCCGTCGTGCACATCGTCTACAGAAAGCTTCTCCAGTTCGACATTACCGCCCGAGCGTTCGAGATTAGAGATACAACATCAGAGGCGCCGTTGCAGAGTGTCTTGGATGATAACAGCCCTGAGCTTCAAGAGAGAAAGAACTTTTTGAACTCGTACCTTACAAAGATCTGCTCGGATCAGTCCAAGATGGCTTTCTGGGAGTACCTAGACAACGTCGGGTGAGTGACAGTTCAGCCCCATCTACAACTATCTGCGTTTCCTTATCTAATAGCTGCCCTACAGTGCCATGCACGTCGGTCTACGAAGAAGCAAGCCCCTCCGCGTTGAGTACATCCACATCAGCGCCACCCTCTGCGTGATACAACACGTCCTCACCGAGTCGATCCTCTCCCACAGCGTCCTCCCCATGTCCCGCCGAGTAGCAATGGTCAAGGCCCTGAGCAAAGTCATCTGGATCCAGAACGATCTCTTTGCTAAGTGGTGCGTCCGAGACGGCGAAGAGTTCACCGGAGGTCCTGCTGCAGCAGCGAGGGCGGATCACCTTGCTTCCACAGGTGATGTTCCTTTGAAGGAGTCTGCTGTTTCGACTTGTCCTTTTAGTGGAATGACGAGTGGTGTTCAGAGCTAGGTGGAAGAAGATTTATAATTATGGATGGGACTAAACTTTTCTGGTTGTTTACTGGTGTCTTGGGCAATACAGGGCCCCGATTAGGATTTCAATGATAATGTACTTTTACTTGATGCAATACACAAATTGAGAACAGAGAAAGCTCGTCTATAAGCGATGAACTCAGGTGCTTCCCAGATTGCTGTGCTATGGGCATGAGTTCAGTGACACCACTCCTAGACACCGATCGCCTCTAATGCAGTAAAGTCAAGATCACCGATGCTCGCCTTCTGTCAGCTATAATGGATCTCCTATTCCATGCCCAAGCCCGGGGCATAACTTGATCCAATCCTCGTCTCAGGTCTGAAACGAGTTTCTGCAAGTACTTAGGTGGACACCTGTTCTTTAGCATTGAGATTTGATTCCGTCATGTGCTCGCTACCGTGTCCCTTCACAACCCCCGCGCCGTCTTTTGGAAACGCCATTGATAACCACAAAAGCATTTGGTTTTAATGCCGACATGTGTCAGTGACTGTAATCTTTGGGAGCCGTCGCCAAGCTCACTCCTTCGAATCTCCCAAGTTAAGCGACTTGGACTTGTATTCCAGGTTAAAATTTCCAGAAAAGCAGTCAAGCCACGCCTCGACAACATCCTAAATATAAAAACCTCAAAGGAAAAAGTATCGCGTTCTCATGTCCACGAGGCCACCCAGGTATGATGAATCGATGGGCCACAACCCGAATCCATCGCAGACTCTCTTTTCACAGCTGTATCCTTCTATTGAAACCTACCAAGATCTAGAAATTTTGTACACTCAAGATAATCCAATTGTATTTAGCTAGTGGCTCAATCAGGCAGGATGGTGGGCAATGAATTGTTACTTCTGTTCTGTTGATGGGGTCTTGTGTAACCACTGTGCCATTAGGCATAAGAGATCGCCGCCTAAGAGGTACATTCCTGTCAGGGCTGACAAGTACCTCCAAGTACCTCACCACCCTAGCAGAATTGCTTTTGCGGAATTCAATGTCCAGCTGTCAAGCTAACCACAAACAAACATAAAAAGTAAACTCTACCCCGGATCGACCTGTCAAAATGTCTCACATCAGACACCAATCATTTTCAACTTCTAGATATAGAGTTATTGTACTTATTCGAAAGGCTACACAAGGCCAGGGGGCGGAGGCCTCGGAGCAACTCATCAAAAATAACACAGTCAGAACACAACCAAAGCTTATACCCAAGCCTCAATAATACGGTAACAAGTCAATGAAGCTTGCAACCGCTATAGATGACGCCGTATATAGAGTTATTGTACAATGCAGATTATATCAATATTCAGTCTATTGTAATGAACCAAAATCCAAGCAACTCCAAGATTCTATCGTCACAACTCAACTTTATGGGGTATCCTTCAAAACACCGTCAATCTCTCTTTTGAAAGTCTCAATGATAACTCTTCGATTCAACTTCTGCGTAGCAGTCACGAGGCCCTACAAATATGTCAGTATTTTGCATCTAAGAAGAAACGATTTCAAACTCACGCTGTGGGGAGTCCACTCGTCATGAGTGAGGACAACACCGGCAACAAGCTCCATCGCAGCAAGCCCGCCGCGCTTTCCTGTAGAACGGAGATCTTCCAAGACTGCTTCCTTGACTCTGGCGTCGTGATACATGTCATGCTCGTCCACGCCCAAACCCTCTGCGATAGACATGAGGGCCTTGACCTCAGGCATGATAACCGCGATGGGGCGAGAATGAGCTGGGTCAGCGTGGACCATGACATTGATGACAGTCCGGGCACCGCGGTAGATAGACTCGAGCTTCTCGAGAGCAATGTACTCTCCGCCTTGTAGCTTGATGAGGTTCTTGATGCGATCGATAACCCGCAAGTGGCCATCAGCATCAAACTCGCCAACATCTCCCGTCTTGAACCAACCATCCGGAGTTATAGCCTTCTCTGTCTCTTCTGGGTTGTTATAATATCCCTTCATGAGGGACGTGCCTCGCGCCCAGATTTCTCCCTGGGGCACCTTGGCATCAGTAGAGTATCCAAATTCGGGGACAGAAACCAGCTTGATCTCGAGGGAGCCAGCAACAGGGCCAAGAGTGTCGAGTGAGAACTCCAAAGGCGAGCCCAAGGCACCACAAGCGCATGTTTCTGTAAGACCATATCCAATGATCATAGGCGCGATCACATGGGATATAACGTGTTTGGTCCCCTCAGCGATTCCACTGGCGCCGTTCACAGTGAACCGAACCCGTCCACCAGCCAAATCTCTGACCTTGCCAAAAATGACTTTGTCAAAGATGTTGGCTCCCGGCAATCCATACCTCGACATGAAGCTCTTAAAGTTCAAAGCCGCCCAAAAAACATTCTTGAGGAGAGGGCTCGCCTCCAGTTTCGCGTTGATGCCCTTTCGGATGGTTTCCCAGACTTGCGGAACGCCCATCATGATGGTAGGACCCAGTTCCTTCATGTCTCCTGCGCAGTTTCTGGTTGATACATCAGACAATGTTCTGGGACTTCCATAACCGAGATTACCGCCGATGAAAATTGCCAGGTTCTCGACGGTTAACTCGAAGATGTGGGCCAGTGGTAAGTAACAGAGCAAGATGTCGCGATAGCTGACGACTTCATCCACGGCAGAATAGATGCCGGCAACTAAACTCTGAGTTAGCAAATTCTGTTTACTTACTCCCGAAAACATGGAAAGTTGGGTCGCAAGGGGGAAGCGTACCTCCTGCAACGAGGACCTCATGCGTGATACAGGCACCCTTCGGTGGTCCAGCAGAGCCCGATGTATACATGATACAAAACAAATCAGTCGGCTTAGCCGGAACAGGATCAACCATATTTTCCTCGCCCAGACTTCGCAGCTGCGACACAGTCAAGACCTTAAACTCGGGGTTGGCAGCCGCAAAGTTCTCCATATCATCGGGGTGACCAAAAATGCAGGAATCGTTGACAATAACGGTCTTGACGTTGGAATTTTTCAGGGGGTTCGTAGCGATTTTGAGGAGGTGAGGATCGATGAAGATGGCATCGGATTGGGTTTGAACGAGCGTGTGTTGGAATCCCTCTTCTCCGAGGGTGTCGTAGGCCGTGACGATGGAGATGGACTGAGAGGCGCAGGCATGCGACATGGCGAGCCAATTCATGCTGTAGTTGAACGATCAGATACTGGTCATAGCAAGGGCGTCATGCGCAGAAAATTACAGAAAGCAGATCAAAATGCTTACCTCGTCGCACCAAAGAAATGCAGCTTCTGGGCCGGCGACAAGCCCAGCTTCCGTAGCCCAGACCCCAATTGAAGCACAAGCGTCTCATACTGCTTGAAAGTAATCCACGAATACCCGGAAAGCTCAAAGTACTGCCACTTCTTCTCAACCTCTTTAGTCTGCCCATCCACCTTCTTCTGCTTCACCGTCTTGATCTCCTCATGAAGCTCAATCAGCTTCCTCGACCCGATACCTCCGCGGTCGGGGTACACGCGCGCGCTTCGCTGAACAATGTCAAAAACGGTATTAACACCCTCTGCAGGTCGCGCGATGAGGCCATCTTTCGCTTTTGGACTTCGTCGGGGGATGGTCTCGCCGGGGACCTTCTCATATCCAGGTGACTCGATCGTAAAGGGCGGCTTGTGTACCTGTCGTAGAGGTAGCACACCCGTTGGGTAAGGGACGCTGTGCGTATCTGTATCCATCGTGAAATGATATGATTGGACAGACTAGGCTATGTCAAGCGTCTGCAGGTCGAGTGGTAGCGACAGCGGTTACAGTAGCCGGCACATGCAAAACGGCACGAAGCGACAGCCATCCCAGAGATATATCCTCTCGGGAAACAGCAACGTCATCTCTTTTTAACTTGTGCTTAACACGTGTGTGTCACTGTGTCCCCATGGACCCTGGATGCCTCGGCTTTACCGGTACAGGGGGGGATCCCGGACAGAAAACGGTCCCTGTGGCTAACATCAGGTGCCAACGATTGCAGAAGGCCCGTCTCCATTTCTCACCTCAGCCCCGTTGTTTATCGTTTGAGCAGAGGCATTTCTAAGCGCTGTCACGGGCTTTGGACGGTTTCCGCGGGAAGTACGGAAACACGGAGTGCATTGAACGGGATATGCAGCTACTCCGTGCAAGGGGGTTTGCGATCCAATCGCAAAAGGAGATCATCTCAGCCAAGAGCCTCAGCCTCAACTGAACGCAAGCAGCTGACCAACAACGCGTAGGTAGTGACGACAGATGAAGGGTGCTGACATGCGGATGCGGAGTTTGCATCGGGAATCAGTTGAGATTCTGGGGATTTATTCCCTGCAAGTCCAATAGCATTCGGACGTGAGATCTGACAAGGCAGCCTTAAATACAGTAGCTAACAAGCTCTTTCTGAGCACGAGAACTTTATATCAACGGTTAATGACGTCGTTTACATTCACATGCTTTTTAAACGGCATTGAACAAAAAAAATGTCACGAGCTTTTTGTTTCCGCGGCGCTCAGACGGGAAATTTCAGGAAATGACATGGAAACGCCGAGAAATCTCCCCTGGACATGTCAGGTCAGCTAAGTGGATAGCGTTGAAGCCACTGCTGACATGCTGCTTCTGAAGGGCACTCTAAGAAGGTAAAAAGGAATCCATTGCATCTGAAAAACAAGGCTTCATCTCCGACGGTGCATTCATTGCATTCACAGGGTAGCCTACGACTCTGGCCACGTACAGCACAACTTCAGAGCGAGAGCGAGAGCGAGAGGACACGCGACAACAACTCTCGACTTGCATGTGATACTGACAAGGAAAATAAAGACCCCACCAAACTAAAATAGCAAGAGTCGATATGGAAATGACATGGATCAAGAGGTCATTCCAACGATTGAGGCTCATGGTGTCTGTCACTGTTTGAAGGCCCTGGGAAGTTTTGTCAAGCCCCATAATAACACCCCTCAGCCAATCACACACAGGCGCATGAACCTGAGGCTCAAAACACGAATTGCCCATTTCCTTTAGTAATTCCCAACCTCAGGCAGAACAATTTAATCCATCTCATCTCCAACAAGAAAAAACCACGGCATGAAGAAGTCGATAGCCTGCGGCGCATGTCGTTCCTCCAAGCGTAAAGTACCATGCGACAGCCCTCTCTCCAATCCCTTCCCAGGCTGATGGCGCCGTAGTGCATCCACTCGGGCGGGCCACCCTGCAGTCGATGCCGAGACCGTGGTGATGAGTGCATCTTTCCTCCCAAGGGCACCTCTTTCATCTTTCGACGGAGTCGTCTTGAACGTCATGGACGTGAGCATGAGAGTGCTTCACAGTTGGCTGTTAGGGGTCAGGCTCGCTCGGAAGAGTGGCTGGCTGCTCGGTCAAAGACGTTGGCTGCGGTGGACGCCTTTGAGTTTCTGACCGATGAGGTCAAGAACAGCTATCTACGGTGTTCTTACAAGTGGTCTTTTCACCATATTCCGAATCTTCTCATAGGGATACGTGAGAAGACGCTAGATCCTCTGCTTGTTTGGGCTATGCTGGCCATCACGGTGAGGTGCGCTCTCAATGCTCAACTCAATTGTCCCTCACTCACCACATCAATCCAGGTTCTCCCAGGCCGCTCCTCCAGGCTACTCTAGCCAGGTTGAGGCTAGCAACACATTTGCTACTCATGCCCGATCAATGGTATTGTCATTAGTGGACCAACCGACTGTCCACCGAGCCCAGGTTCTCCTCATGCTGACCGGCCACTCCTGGGGCGCTGGTGAGGGCAGACGGGCGTGGGTGTACCTAGGTATGGCCGTGAGAATGGCTCAGGTATTAGGTCTCTTTGAGGAACCGACATCCGTAACGACTCGCGACGACTTCATCAACGCCGAGGAGAGACGGCGCACGGCATGGACCTGCTTCCTAATGGACAGTCTCCTCAGCGGAGGTAAAGGCCGGGATAGGATGCTCTCAGCCGACAAGATGCGGATACAACTTCCCTGCGAATCCGACAGCTTCAACTTTGGAGAGCTAGTCATCTGTGAAAAGCTAGACGGCTCATTGCCCGAAGGACCCCGGTTGGGCGAACAAGGGAACCTCGGCATCGTCGCATATAGCATGAGGGCCGCCGATATATGGGGTGCCGTTGCGAAATGGGCCTGCACACCACATGACAACAATCAACCACCCTGGCAGCCTCAATCCGACTTTCAGTACCTGCTCTCGCGGCTAAATGTGTGGAAGGACTCGTTGCCCAAGCGGTTACAGTATGAGCTGTTCCTGTTAAGGGCACATAGCGTGTCCAACCAGGGTCAGGCGTACTGCTACATGCACTGCATCTACTTTATGAGCGTCATCTTTCTCTACCGGTCATATCTCCCCGAGGTGGAGATGCAAAAGGCGAGAGTAGGCGATCAAGAGTGGGATCAATGGTCAGCATGGTCGAGCAAGGAGTTGGTTGAAGTAGCTGAACAGGTCTGTGAGATGCTCCAGGAGATGCGCGCCTTTGGTCTCTACTTTCTACGGGGTCTTGTTCCGTGGATCGGCTTTACCATCTACACAGCGGTAGGGACGATGCTGTATTTCTACCACTTTCCCAATCCCGGTGATACACCTCATCAGATTGAGCGGAGGCGTGAGCATATCGTCGAGGGGCTGTTGTTTCTCAAAGATATGCGACAAGCGTGGCCTATGGCAGATACTTGGGTGAGTCCCCCTCTCACATTCACGAGCAGCTTCACTAACATCGACACAGCGAGAGAAGATCAAGGCGATGCAGATATTCTACACCAACATCAAAGCTGAAGGAGATCAAGCAGTAACACCAAGCGAGAGGAGAGAAATGCGAAACGCAATCATCGACTACGGAGCCCTACAACCCGATCCCGTCCGACAACCCGACTCCGAGAGCAACGACGAGCAGGTGGGTTCATCCTCTGAAGCCTTTACACAGCTACCAACAAGACCCAAGAGCGCGACAGACGGCGAAAACGACGCCACACCTACTGCCGTGGACTTTGCACCAGATCAGCTCAACTTTATCGCACCAGCCGACATTGACCTGTTTGATACCAACTTTGAGTTTGGAAGTAATATGCATGCGACATTTGCGGATGCAACACAGGGTTTCTGGGAGAGCTTTCCCGGAAGCATGGACATGGGAGGTGAATAGAGATGGCATTCTTCCCGGGCGCCAACATGCCAAGCTGCGAATTTACGGGTTTGGATAAAGAGAGGACGGAATTGATGCTGGATAACCCGACGTGCAAGGCAAGGCAATGGAGTCTGTAGAAGCACGACATTGGTCAGTTAGAGGTCAAGATCTGCAACTCTGCTGGCGCTAATCGTAAGACGAATCCCCTCTTCCCCCCGCGTTTCCTGGTAAAGGTAAATTCAGGCTAAATGCCGTGACACGATTGAAGCTCCGTCCTCGGGGAGGATAAGTACATGATGGGGAGGACATGAAGATGAACGTGGGGTGATATTGACATTTGAACTCTTCCTCTTTCTCACTTCTGTTCTCATTTCTTAACTTTCCTTCACGTCTCAGTCATTCGTCAAGATGCCTCTCGTCAGAAACCCCATTCTTCCCGGGTTCAACCCCGACCCCTCAATCCTCAGAGTCGGCTCCGACTACTACGTAGCAACATCAACATTCGAGTGGTTCCCCGGAGTCCAGATCCACCACTCCAAAGATCTAGCAAACTGGACGTTGGCAGTCCGTCCTCTCACCCGCAAGAGTCAGCTCGACATGCGTGGCGATCCAGACAGCTGCGGTGTCTGGGCTCCCTGTCTCACTCACGATGGTGAAAAGTTTTGGCTTGTGTATACGGATGTGAAGCGAAAGGATGGATCTTTCAAGGATACGCACAACTACATCGTTAGTGCTCCGGCTATTGAAGGACCGTGGTCTGATCCTGTTTATGCCAACTCGTCGGGCTTTGATCCTTCACTGTTTCACGATGAGGATGGTCGCAAGTGGTTCAGCAACATGACCTGGGACCACCGCGCTCGTCCACTCTTATTCGCCGGTATTATGCTCCAAGAGTTTGACCCAAAAGCAGGCAAACTCATTGGTCCACGAAAGAATGTCTACCAGGGAACAGACCTCAAATTCGTCGAGGGACCTCATATGTACAAGCGCAACGGGTGGTATTACATGTTGACAGCCGAAGGAGGAACGGGATACAACCATGCCGTCACGCTTGCACGGTCTCGAAATATCTGGGGACCTTATGAGGATCATCCTCAGAAGCACATTCTCACGTCCAAGGACACTCCGAATGTCGCGTTGCAGAGAGCTGGACACGGCGACATCGTTGACACGCCTGATGGCAAGACTTATATCGTGCACCTCACTGGACGACCTATTGGTCAGAAGCGCAGGTGCGTTTTGGGACGAGAGACGGGAATCCAAGAAGCATATTGGGGTGATGATGACTGGCTCTATGTCAAGAATGGCCCTGTCCCAAGCCTTTTCGTTGATCTACCCGCTGCTCGAGATGACACAGCATACTGGGCTGAACAGCGATACACGTTTGAGAATGGTCTTCACCAAGACTTTCAGTGGCTGCGAACACCCGAGCCGGAGCGCATATTCTCAATCACCGAAAACAAGCTCACCTTGATCGGTCGCGAATCAATTGGATCATGGTTCGAGCAGTCTCTGGTAGCAAGGCGACAGACACACTTCTCTTGCGACGCCGAGACAGTCATCGACTTTTCCCCAGAGGACGAGCGCCAATTTGCAGGACTTACAGCCTACTACTCTCGCTACAACTTCTTCTACCTCACCGTCACAGCACACTCTGACGGCCAAAGAGAGCTTTCCATCATGAGCTCAGAAGACTCATCTCCCCTCGGCAAACTTGAACCTCAAAAGGCAGAACCGGTAAAACTTCCTAACGAGGGCAAGGTGAAGCTGGCTCTGTCCATTCGCATGAGCAAGCTCCAATTCTACTACGCCCTCGAAGGCGAAGAACTGAAAGAGTATGGTCCCGTCCTGGATGCTTCGATCCTGTCGGATGAGTGCGGTGGACATGTAGGAGACGGGAGCTTCACTGGTTCATTTTTGGGCATGGCTTGTTCCGACTTGAATGGACTTGGGATAGAGGCCAAGTTTGACTATTTTGTGTACCGACCTGTCCACCACGAGTTGGACCGGTACGAGATTTGAACACTTCAGATAGGGACATGGCATGAAATCATTTAATGGCATTTGTCAAGGTATCTATGAGTACAGAATCGAAAACATTCCAGTGCATCCCAGCCAGTCAATGGCAAGTCTAGCACTTCTTAAGTCCAAAAGCCTCCTTGGCAAGGTTAATAGACTTGGTGCGAGCCTCATCAATCGTGACACCCACACAATCCATGTACTCCTTGAAACCGGCATCGATATCCTTTTGCAGAGACGTGCGCACACTGGGCTCACACTGAGTTGTCAAGAACCAAGGACCAGAGGCAAAGTTGTACTTGTCGTCGGTAACATCGTCGAGGAGGTCGCTGAGCGTGCTGTTGGAGGCACCGTCGACGGTCTTGACGGCTCCCCACTTTTCCTTGAGCTCGGGGATGCTCTGGGCGTACAAGAGGTTGAACTTGGCCATCTGCATGTTGGCTGTTCCTTGACCAGGTCGGCCGGGGAAAGCGTTGCGCTTGTACTGAAAGTCGCCAGACTCGAAAGCCATGAGAGATAGGACGGCAGCCATCTCCTTGACGTCGTAGATGCCGTGGTCGTAGAAGCCCTGTGTGATGAAGGGGGCGGCCTGCTTGGCGGTGCGGCATTCGTCGTTCTTGGGATCGCACTTGACAGACTTGGGGGCTGCGTGCTCGATGATGGGAGCGGCGTAGAGAGGGCCAGCGAGGGAGAGGTTGGCGAAGCCGAGAAGGGCGGCTGCGGAAAGAGAAAGGAACTTCATCTTGTTCTTGTTGGTGGAGTATGGGTGTGTGTGTGTGGATGTGTGTACGTTGACGTACGGGTATATGAACGCGTTTGAGAGAGTGAAGAAAAACAGAATGGAAATGTACTGAAGACGTCGATCAACGGGTCGTCAGACAGTGTTTATAAGATACGGCTCTGAACAAAGAGCAAAGAGAGTGAACAATGACAATGAGACACAGCCTGAACGTGGGGAAAGGTGAACAATGCAGGGCTCAGCCGCGAACAATGTAAAGGACAGGGAATGTAAGCGGGAACAGACAAGGAAGAGAGAGTGAATGGAGCCCGTAAGGCGGCTGTACCCAGTTTTGAGTCTGACAAGAAAGAAAAAAAGAGATGTCGATCAACATCAGCCAGAGAAGAAGCCAAGCCTGACTCTTTATGCCACCCGAAGCCCCCTGAGTCAATTGCTCACAAGGCAAACGAAATGTTTCAAAACTCTCCTGTCTAAACGGCACAAACGGCACGGCAGAGGCTCTCGAGAGAAGCAGCTGAAGCGTTAGTCACAACCAATGACGTCTCTCAATCGCAGGTAGAGAAACACATAGTGAAACGCACCCTGCTGCTGTAGTCCAGCGCACGCAGAACGAATCAGTCTTAGCGCTTACTGAGGGGGGCAAACTTCCCTCTTGTGACCCCCCTTGAAATCCTTCCAAGCAGGCTCCCGATATTACAGGGGAAGTTCAAAAAGTCCGAGTTTCAAAGAGAGTCCGAACATTGTCAGCTTAACCTATTAAATCTGCTCCAACACATAAAAATCAAGGTTGCAACAAGCGCGCATGGTCGCAGAAAGGGAGGCCCTTCTCCCAGACCTGTTGGGTACTGTACCCAGCCAGCCCACCCTAGGCGCGTGACAAGCCTCGGCTAAGAATGTGTCCAGCCTTATTTTTTTTAGGGGATAGCTACACCGCCACAAGTTAATCTGTGCCTGCGCCTCAGATTTGGGGTCCGCTGTAGATCTATACTTGGGACACATGCAACCTCGCGTAATCGTTGCCATTTTGAGATCTCACTGCCTTGACATCACAGCCTGACATTTTAATCCACAAGCCCTTACAGCAGACCGGGGCCTACAGGGTTTCACATAAGCTGCCAAGATTGACCCAAGGAACCAAAAGTCCAAAATACAAATGGAATTCAATATTAGCGTCGGTGATATCACTAAGCAATCTCAACCCCCATGGTATAATCCCAACCCCCCAAAACATTCCATAAAAAAACACATCCCTTCGTCACATTACTCTCCATCCCACGTAACCTTCATAGAAGTAGGGAAAGGCCAAATGCTTCCCCAGTCCTCAGTCATGTACACGTAGAATCCACCAGGTCTAGGAACCTTCTTCAGCTCTCCTTGAGCACCGGCAACCCGGCGGAGCCCCTTCTTCCGGAACAGGGCGCGGAAGAGTTCCGTGAGTGCCACCTGGCTGATGTTTCGGCCGAGGCACTCGTGGGGTCCGGTTCCGTAGTGGATGTACGATTCGAGAGGTCGGCGAGGGTCCACGACTTCTGGGTTGGGGAAGATCTTGGGGTCCTTGGCTGCTGACACGAAAGAGACAAAGACGCGGTCACCTGCCTTGACCTCGACTCTCTCTCCGTTGTCTTCTTCGATCACGTCGGCGGACTCAGCCTTGCGGTAAAGACCAAACGTTCCGGCCATTCTGATACCCTCCATGGCATAGCCCAGAAGGAGAGCGTCAGTCTCGTCACCAGTCTCGAGAGCAGCAATACGATGCAGCTCAGGTCGGTACTTTTCACCCGCAGGCGAAAGATACCAATCCAAAGTTTGAGCAAACTATTCCAACGTTAGCAATCATCCCCTTCACAAGAACAAAATCACTCACCACTTGAGCCTGGTTAGGAACCATGGCTCCAGCCGTAGGAAGAATCTGACTCCACACAATGTCCTCTGTGCTCAGCCCAGCCTTCTTAAGCCCCTTGGCCATGTTGACTCCATAAGCAGCCAGAGGATCATCCTTATTCGCCTTGCCAGTAAACAAACCCTTCATTCCAATACCGTTGGAAACCTTGACATTCATCTCGACAACCTTGCCAAGCGCCTGCGCAACCTCTCGAGCACCCTGCCTCAGCGGGAACGACTTGGCAGGGTCAATATCGAAAAAGATGCAGACAAAGATCACAGCAAGAATCTTGTACAGCTCTTGTTCCGAAAAGAGACCCTTGGGGTTCTCCTTGGTCTTGAGCGGCAGGTTAAACATGCGCGACACGAAATGCGTGTGCGCGAGGTTACCCACGTCTCGCACAACGTCGACCTGCGTCTTGCCCGCGAGCTTGTACGACTTTTCTGCCAAGAGCTTCTCGGCAATCATGGAGTAGAATGACTTGATGGCATTCTTCCACGTGTCGTTGTACAGCAGTGCGCCCATGCACTTGCGCTGCTGGGCAAAGAAGGCACCGTCTCCTGACAGCATGAAGCGACGTCCGCCCTCGCCCATGAGGTGGCCAAGACCTTCATCCCAGCATACCTTGTAGATCTCCTGGTTCTCCAGGATGTACTTGGCAGCGTTGTATCCCACAATGTTGATGCGGGCGGGAGTAAAGCTAGGTCGATCAAAGTCGAACCGATCCGCGCGCTTAAGATCTGTCAAGATCTTGCGGTTCTCGGAAGGAATTACCATGGGGTAGTGAGCGTAGACCGAGTTGCCCGTAAAGTGCTGAGGGAAAGCTCGGATGAAGAGCTTGTAAAAGACACAGCCGTGGTTGATGTTGAGATCATAGTCAACCTCCTTGTAACCCCAGTTGGTCAGGTTGCGAGGATGGTAGTCGGTCGTGTAGTACCTATCACCTCGAACCAGGGCGACGGCATCAGACAAGACGACACGAGAGATGGTGTACGTCGGAGCAATACCAACACCAGGAACCATGGGCGTCTTGGCCTCTTCGGCAACGATACCAGGGTACAACTCGACATAGTCGGGGTGCTGGTACAAGTTCCTCAGAGACTCGGCAATCTCAGGATCAGAGTTGATCTCCTCAAAGGTGTCGTAAGCCTTGAGACCAAAGTGCTTACGGAACTCGTTGAGACCAGCCAAGTTCCACTTGCGACCACGGATAATACCAAGCATCTCGACAGGCTTCATGATGCGAGGGACATTGCGACCGCCAAAAGCACCACCAGGTTGTTCAATAGCAGTAGCAAGAGCATCAACAAGTTCATTGTCGTTAAACTTGCCATCCTTGCCACGCTTGAAGCCGCCAAAGGTACGCTCAGCAGGGTCTTGAGGAACAGACATCTCAAACTTTTTGAGCGCCATCATCAAAGCACGCATGTCCATGGTGCCATAGTTGTCGCCCAGGAGCTGAACGTAGAAATCCTGTATCCACTTGTCATCCATCTCGGAGATGCAAGAGTGCCAGCGGTAGCAGAGGTTGAACTCGGCAGACACGACGTTGCCAGTGCCAGATTCAGAACCCTCCTTTGTACCAACAGAGACACCCATCTCCTGACGAGGATCAAGAGTCCAAGTGGTATCGACACGGTTAAGGTTGATAATGTTGCGGACGTAATCAATGAGGGTAATGTTGATGTACAAACCCGACGTAACAAGACGAGCAGTCTCAAAAAGCTCCTCATCACGCTTCTTCCAAGCGGCAGCAGCAGCCTCAGGATCAAGGTTGGGAGCAGGCTTGGAGAAGCGACCACCCTCGTTAATGTCAGCGAGGTTGGTCGCGACATGGTTGTGGAATCGGTTAAACATGATGAGGATGATGCAGACACCGGGAGGGTTTCCGATCAGACGCTTGTCGGCGAAAGTATCAGGCTTGAGAAGACCATCCTCAAAGGTTCGGATCGAGTCGCGGGCTTCAACGGTGCTACCGTAGAGGGGAGAGAGGTCGAGATACGACGACGAGTCGTTCTGGTTGGGGTCCTTGAGATTGGTCCAGAACAGGTCTGTTCAATTAGCAATTGTCAACTAGAATTGAGTATCTTGTGCATACCATGGATGATAATGGTGGCCCAGTACCATAGAATGCTCGACACATTGTTGGGGTTCTTCTTGAAGCCATCACGAGCCATGACGGACTCAAACACAGCCTCAGGATCAGGTTGAGCACCAAGCGACATGCCCTTGGGACGAACAGATCGCGAATAAGGGGTCTTGGCCGCACCAAGCTTGGGCATATAAGGGTTCTATCACAGTCAGTCAAGTTCAATTGATACCCAGAAGTGTGTATCCTCACGTTGAGAGATCCATCCGGTTGGCGGAAGCGATACTGATCACCCATATACAGCATTGGCGGGTGATCAAGAGAGTTCCAAAGCTTGTCGATGAAGCTGTTTGTGAGAACCTCTTGAACCTTGGAGTGATCATTCAGACTTGCGACGATCTGAATGGTCCTCTCCATGATCATGGTCTTGTCATCTTGCTGAGTCTCACCCTTGGCCTTGGCCTTGACAATCTCAAGCAACGTCTTGAGATCTATAACTCATCAGCAAACCACCTTCCTATCTCACATACAAACTCACCCTTGATCTTGAGACGACGGAGATCTTCCTTGAGATGAGGTCGGTTCACCACAGTCCTGTAGCTACCATCACCCATCTCAGTAGGCAACGGCCTCTTGGAAAGGACCCTCAGCTTCTTGAAGCTCTTCAGAGCACCCTCCTTCTTCTGATTGGATTGGCCAGCAGCCTTGGGCTGCGGCTTGGGAGCAGGAGCCTTTTCCTGGCTGTGGCCATTGGTGGCGTGGCCGTTCTTGACCTCTGCAGACGACATGATGGCGCAAAGTTGTACCGAGAAGAGAGGAGAGAAGAACGCCAGACAGAGGGGGAACACCCTTTCTTATCAATCATCATCGCACATGCTTTTCAAGGGAAACAAGAGCTTAGCTTAGCGTCAACGAGTGAGACACGGCATTCCGCGTCGCCGTGGTCCAACGACGGGGTACACCTGGTGCGGCCCGCAAGGGAACTCGAGTGGTTGGACGAGAAGCAGTGGAACACATCATTGTTACTTTTCAGGATCAACCTCGTAGCTTGGGACCGGCGCATCTGAGTGTCTTGAATCGAGTGGAGGGGTGTGCGCCATGTATCGTGAACTTCTGATAGTGTATAGACCTGCAGACGGCACAGACAGAAGCTTCCCCACAGATATTCAACACCACGATGTATACCAATCTCTGATTTGCTAAGACACCTACACCACCCATGTCTCGGAAGCAGCCCAATCGGAGGATCTACCCCCCGTAAGTCCACAGATTGGAGATGTCCTTGACGTGACTGGCTTTTCATCTCTGTGGCGTCTAAACTGGGGAGCTGTCAATCGAACTAGCCAAGGTAAATGTCTAATCGAAATGAACACAAAGAGTGAAAAACTGGCGGTCAATATTTTTCCTTCTTGCTTGGCGATTACCCTTGGAGGATAACCCTTGCTTGCAAAGTAGAGCGAGACATGGTATGTATGCATAGTGAGCATGGCCTGTCTTTCAGCTTTGCCTTTTTGACATCAAGACCTTGTATCGGTTAACAGTTTCTTACTGCCACTCACCAAATTGAGGCCTCTACCTTCTGCAGTTGAGTTCTCTCCCTTCTCCTCACCACCAACACCAGTTTCCCGCCCGGGAACCCTATGGATCGCGGTCCGAGCCGGCGCGTCCTTCTAGTCCACAAAGAGGAGCCACTAAACCTCAAAGAAGAATGCCTCCCTCCCCAATCGAGAAAAATACTAGACTAGACACAGTGCAATTTAATCCTAGACCCTTCGACTCGGCAGTCGTACACATTTAGAGGACAGCAATTGGACAATCACTCTCTAGCCTTGCAGATCACTCAACTGAGACATCCCCTCCCCATTGACAGACGACCATGTCTCTTGTCTTGGTATAGATACATATGTACGGATACATAGGGCGCCAAAGAAAGAGGGGGCGTCAGGAATTATACACATTGTCATTGGGTAACCTCCTCTTCTTGAGGCGAGCTGAAAAGCTTCTTTTGGACTTATTCGACCCGCTCTGTGCCTCCCCAAGACAATGATGTGTAAGGAGATTTATCAGCGGGCTTGCTTCCCATGCCATGTCAGTCATTGCTTGGACGATCCTCATCCATACCTACCTACCTCGTCTTGGGTCTGCAGCCATCAACCAGATTCTTTCTCTCAAGTCCACTTCTCCTCTTCAGCTCGCCTGGCCCTAGCAGATCTTTGCCCTATCAGTCCACGATCTACCTGGAGCTCGGATGGAACTACTGCCGACACCTCCACCTCAGAGCAGAGCAGAGGAAATTCTCCTCATGCACGCACAACCCTGTGTGCATGGAATGAGTGAATGATTGGTGTTGCAACACTCTTCTTGACTCTGGGAAGCACAGCATCATGTCGCAAGCTGAATCAGTTGCTCCTGGCAAAGTCCTATGACCTATTTCTCAGTCCCCAAGCCCGTCGTGCTCATCTCTCGGGCGATCGACTTGAACCAGCCATCAAAATCTCAACATCCTAGACACTGACGCAGATCCCAGCCCAGCCCAGCACGAGGCCCAATCCAATCATCGACTCCTCATTTGTATGAGACCATCCTTACCCGCCCGCTGCGCAGACCGACAAAGGACCGCGTCACCGGGTGCTACCGGAGAATGAACAAACACGCGACACAGACACAAACGTTGTGTAAGTAACAGAGTCCTCGTCAATTTGCTTGCTTGTTCGCGTGAGATAGTGTATTTTTATGCTCTTGCCCTTTCCGCCTGCCAAACTCCAACGCTATGCAATCCTACTCCATTGTCTATTTCGTCCTCAGATCGTGAACGTAAAAGTCCAGTTTGTCGCTCTCGTATACATGGCCCGTTGGTTGTTCCGCCGCGCGATAGATCTTGTTTGGATCTAGAGAATGCTCATGAAATGTCGGCTTCTGGTTACAGTTCAAGATGTGATCTAAGCCTGGAGGGTGAGTTAATCGGAAGATGCCGTATCTGTCCATGTCAGTGATCGTTCTCGACAAACGAATGTGTACTTACGAGGGCGTGAATTTGGGCGCGCACACGATGGCCACACTCTCAGGCATCATGACCTGATATCCAGCATGTGTGTGCAGGTCTCGAGAGCTCATGAAGCACGTCTGTGTTGGGTGCGTGTGGATCCATCCCAGCAGGAGCAAGTCTTCCTTCATACAGTAGTCAAACATGGACTCCTCATTCTCCGTCTCGCAAGTATCCGAAGTGCACTTTTGGTCGGGGATCAAAAGACACCGGACAAAGAGGGCGTTGTTGATGGGAGTTCCGCAAAGCATCCCACACATTTCGAGCCCTCGGCGCGTGTTCTCAGACGCAATATTAAGGAATTGCTGGCGGAGTTGTCTAGGAATGAACAACGAGCGTATAGGGTCGCCATTCTCGAGATATGCGCCCGGCTTAAACGTCAAACGCTCCTTCTTAGGAAGCGTTGGCGGCGGGCTGATGGCCTCCTTTCGAGGCACTTGGGGTCGGTCGGCCGTTGTGGGTTGAGAAGATGGAACAAGGGGAGCGTATTGAGAGAGAGGAACCTTTTGAGGTAGACTCGGTGGAAGAGTTCCAGATCCCGATGTAGGATACAACGGTTCCTTGGGAGGTAGCGAAATGGGTTCCTTTGGCGGTCGGCTCGGTTGAATCGAAGGTGTTGTCGGTGTTGTTGACCTCTCATAATCCACCGGCCTCGACTTGGAGATGGACGGATAGTTGTATGACTGCGATACCGGCGCTGTCTGGAAATCCCCATCATTACGTCGCTCACGAGCCGAATCGAGTGCCTGCCTCGTCGCTTCCATCTGTCGCCGTAGATCATCGTCGTCCCCGATACGTGCGCCATCCCACACATCCCATCTCCCTCCTCTCCGCCGGGACATGATATCCTCATCCGAGATACCAGCCTTCCTTGTCGCTCGCCTTGCCGTGTCTCTTCGAATCAACTCCTTCTGGGCCAGGTCAACTGCCAGGTCTTGGTTCTCAAAAGCATCTAGGATCTTGGCGTTTCCGGTCAAGCTTGGGTCTCGGGCCGCAAACTCTTCATATCTCGAAGGTTCCGACGTCCTATTCGCCGCCTGAGGCGGGGGCGCCATCCGTTCCCATTCCTTGACGGCATTCTCGATCTCGGGTTTCAGTTGTTCAAGGTCTTGAATTACTCGTCCGATACGTTTCGACAAGGCAGAAAATGCCTTCTTATTCTCGGGATCCTTGATCTGCGGGTGCGAGGGGAGATATTGGAGTACGAGGACCGAGTGTCGGTAGAGCATCATGTATGCTCGTCCATAATCGCCATCGGAGACTGCAAACCCGGCCTAGCAGTGTCAGCATAGCCAGCGACATAAACAGAGCAAAACTTACCTCTTTATATAATGTCTCCGCAGCGCGCGTCCAGTGCTTGACAGGAATATTCGCGTTAAAGGTGAAGTTCTCAGCCTGAGCCACCAGCTCCTTGACTGTCTGGGGCCGAGCAGGCCGCATCGACTCCATTGTGGGAAAAGCGCTGTAAAGAGGAGTTTCTCGAAGTCGTAGAAGCAGTCGCTATGTCTTTATAACCAGGGCATATTCCCCCAAGCCGCCGCGCCACGTGTTTCTGGTGAACAAAGTTTGGGAGCTGCCTGGAGTCGGGATGTAATTATTCAGTGACGACGCGCGCCCTGCTTCACGGTCAGCCGGTACCTTGTTGCCCCTCCATGGCCGATGGCGGGGCAGGGCATCAATGAAGTTAACGGGGTAAATCATAAAAAAAAGATATATTTAACTATAGAGACACATGCAAGCAATGGGTCCGCCGTTTTCCTGCTCTAGCCTCCTAATTGCATTGCTTACTCATCACCTCAGCCACACTCATCAAACCTCGTTGTTTTCTTGGATCATGGAGATATGGCGTGGTTTATAGATGCAAATCGTACAATTCCCACCCGCATTGTCCACGCCATCTATCCCATCCAGTCGGATTCTACCTGATGCTTCCCCCTCAGGCATCTCTAAGAGTCCAGAGTGCCCAATGCTGACAACTTCCGGTTCGTTCCATGCGAGAACAATTGCCGGCTTCGCCTACGCTTGCCTTGCCTTGGGTTCGGGGTCCGGGGTCCAGGTCCTTTCATCCCCGTATTATTCACTTTCGCTTATTCCCTGATATTGTTTCCAAATCAGGCAACTGACCGACGTGGGGTTTGAAAGAGTCGGTCTGAAGCGATTCTGACCAGTCCGTTAATTGTTGCGACCAGATCTTGATAATCGGAGCCACTAAAGAGACGACTCATGAAGCGAGTCGATGCTAAACCCAAAACATGTTTTCTTCTGATATCTGTATCATGTACTCCGCCTCAACGTTCTGACGCCACATCTACATGCCATGATGGCCATGATGATGATGCGCGGCGTAGGTGTCGAATCATCGCCTCCCGCCTTGTGTTGGCCAACCCCACGGCGACGGGGGCATCGTCCCATCGGCCCATCCATCCATGCCCATGATACCTGAAGGGAAGGAGCAGTGACCACCGTGTGGCCATGAGGCCTTGCTATGAGGCTGCCGGGACATCGTACGGGCTCCTTCATAACATCTCCTGAGCCGGGGGCCATGAAGGTCAAAAGCCGGTCTCTCCCCAGGTCTTGGGCTCGAATCTTGTAGACTATATCACCATCTGACCAGATCTCAATCCATTATATAATCGAAACAACTTACCAACACCTATCCCACTTACATCCATCGAAATGCAATCCATCAAGGACCAGTCTGCCGTCTCCGTTGTCGAAATCTCCCCCGAGATCGATATCCACGCGACCAGCACTTGTAAGTCTTGCGCCTGAACGAGCCTCAACAGGCACTAACAAGAGAAGCCGCTGTCAACGCTGCCATCGAGGTCTTTACCATCGAGGAGGGCCACGTTACCATTCCCAACGAGCTCTGCCCCCTCGAGGTCCTCTTCAGCACCCTCCGCAAGGTCTCGGCCGTCTTCAACCTCGACATCTGCTCCGAGGTCGACCTCAGCTGTCGCAAGATCCTCCACCGTCTTCTCCAGTCCATCTTCGACACAAACACCCAGTCCTTCCTTGAGCAGGAGACGTCCGAGATCTTTGCGCACCTCAGCGCCAAGCAAAAGGCTCGCATCCTCGCCCAGGCCATCGCCACCTTTACCATCATCTTCCGACGTCTTGCTGAGGCTGGCGAAAAGGTCACCTATGGCGTCCTCAACCGTGAGGCCCAACTGTTCGCCGAGAGCGAGCAGCGCACAATGATGCAGGACGCCATTGAGGGCAACCCCATCTTTGAGGACTGCCAGAGGAAGAGTGACATTGCCGATGCCATCCTCGAGGCCCTCGACGCTGACGAGTCTCCCGCTTCTCCTCAGCTCGTTGCGGCTGATGACAAGGTCGACTTTACCTTCTCGCCCGGCGCGGCGCTGGAGCATAAGAACATGGGTGTGCCATGGGGATTCACCGTCATGGCTCTCAACTAGATAATTCTGACGAACAAGTTTCACGACCGCGGAGTTTCAGGCGTTTCGGGGAACATATGGAGGAATACGAAGGAAACTCCCCCATTGGCATTTGTTTTAGCGCGGCGCTCATAAAGTGCCAGGGCCTCTTTTTTTGATCTAGATGGCATCATCATCATTCAGATTCCATAGGATAAACAACTCAACTCATGATCTAATCGCTCCTTGTCCCATGTCCCCTTTTTTTTCGTAAAGCTTTTTACTGGCCATCCTTACCCTTGCCACCAGCGGCCTGAGCACCCGACTGGATCTGGATGATCTCCGTCTTTTTCTTCTCAAGCTTGTCCTGAGTTTCCTTGATTTGGTTCTCGAACCGAGAACTATCGGGTCGTCAGCCGGGAGGTCAACATGGATCGGAATGTCACTCACATTTCACTGCTGATGAAATCAAGGCGACCCTTGACCGTGCTCTCAGCTTCCACCTTGTCCTGCTTCAGAAGCACAGGGCCAGTGAGCTTGTAGATGGTCTCGCCGTCTTGTAGTCGGTCAAACTCCTGGTTGAGGCTTAGCAGGGGTTGATGGTCGCGTGTTCAGGGGTCACCGCCTACCTGTTGGACTCCGAGATTTTCCTGCTTCTGGCCCTCAAGTTTTTGCCGCGAGGCGACTGCGCTCTGGAGTTCTAGACGTAGTTAGCAGCTGTGTAGTCTACTCAGGCCGAGAACTTGCCTCCTTGAAGCTTCTGGAACTCTTCCGACAGCGCCTGAAGACGCGCCTGAGGGTCCGACATGGCGCTAGACTGAGATGATTAAAAGATGATGACGTGTCTCTTAAAGCTCAAACAGGCTGAAATATTCCTGCCTAGAATTATCTCTTATGTAGTCGCCTAAAGTGAGTCCTCAAAGGTAGATTGATCTCAAGTTGTGCTGGTGCTGCCCCGCTATCCATCCCACCAGCGGCCGCTGAAATTCGCCCCGCTATAAGCATGTTTCCCCGCCAATCCAGGCTGCTCTGTCCCGCGATTGTTGCCTCATCCATCACCATCTCGAACGTCGGGTCTCCAACTTCTGCGGTGACGCCCACGTGCCTGTTGTATCGTCTTTTCTGCTGGGGAGCTTGTCAAGGCCTCGCTCTTGTCTTATTCATCTCTTCTTCCCCCCGACTCTCCTCTCCTCCCCCTCCTCGACCCCTCTCCCCTCGTTATCCTAGACACCGTCACCATGTCGACCAACTTCCGCGACCGCGCCATCGCCGAGGTGCAAAAGGCAATCACTGCCGACCACAATAAGGAGTACCAAAAGGCATTCGACCTCTATATGTCCTCCATGGAGCTTTGGGTTAAGGCGCTCAAGTGGGAGAAGAACAAGGCCCTCAAGGTCACCATGCAGGAGAAGATGGCCACCTACCTCGACCGCGCCGAGAAGCTAAAGCAGTTCCTCCAGAGCGAAGCCGATTCCAACTCGAACGGCAAGGCTGCCATGGGCGCTAACGGCACCACCGCTGGAGGCAAGGCCAAGCCCTCGGCCGAGGACGACGAGAGCAAGAAGCTGCGCAACGCATTGTCGGGGGCGATCCTCCAGGAGCGACCAAATGTGAGGTGGGAAGACATTGCTGGTCTCGAGGGCGCCAAGGAGACTCTGAAGGAGGCCGTCGTTCTACCCATCAAGTTCCCCAGTCTGTTCCAGGGAAAGCGACAGGCGTGGAAGGGTATCCTTCTCTATGGACCTCCTGGAACTGGTAAAAGTTACCTAGCCAAGGCTGTAGCTACAGAGGCAAACAGTACCTTTTTCAGTATCAGCAGTTCCGATCTGGTGAGCAAATGGATGGGTGAAAGTGAAAGGTGAGTGTCTTTGATATGACGACATGGCGTTTCTAATGCATCTGCAAGGTTGGTCAAGCTTCTGTTTTCCATGGCACGAGAAAACAAGCCATCCGTCATCTTTATCGACGAGATTGATGCGCTGTGCGGTCCTCGAGGCGAGGGCGAATCCGAAGCATCACGCCGTATAAAGACCGAGATTCTGGTTCAGATGGACGGTGTGGGCAACGACAGCAAAGGCATTCTAGTTCTGGGCGCAACCAATATTCCCTGGCAACTGGATGCTGCTATTCGACGTCGTTTCCAACGACGAGTGCATATTGGTCTACCCGATATGAATGGCCGCGCAAGGATGTTTAAGCTTGCCATTGGCGATACCGACACGGCTCTTCAGGCGAGCGACTACAATGTCTTGGCTTCCAAGTCAGATGGCATGTCTGGTAGTGATATCAGCAACGTGGTTCAGCACGCCTTGATGCGACCAGTGCGCAAGATTCTGCAAGCCACCCACTTTAAGCCTGTGAGTCAACTCTCGTCTCATGCGTGCGCATCTCTAACAATCTACAGGTAATGAAGGATGGCAAGCGGATGTTGACCCCCTGTTCACCCGGTGACCCAGAAAAGATTGAAATGACATACGACGACGTCACTTCGGACGAGCTACTCGCCCCTGACGTACAGCTCAAGGACTTTGAGATGGCCCTGGAGGATTCGCATCCGACGGTATCCAAGGATGATATCGCGAAGCAGATTGAATGGACCAACGAGTTTGGCAGCGAAGGCGCATGATGCGTGGGAAAGACAGAGCGTTTCCAGAATTGTCTTTTTTTCTTCTTCTTTTTAGCATGGCGGCGTCACGCGGAGTTTACTTGGGGCATCCACTGGTGAATGAATGTTGATATATAACGATTTGCAGGGAGTCGGGGAGGGAGGTATCTGTGTGCAAGCGTGAAACCCTCTTGTTGATACACGCGAGCATAAGTTAGATGTGTCGATTGACAAGAAACCGTGGTGTCTTGATTTGGTCTAGGGTGTGATTGCTTTTTGGAGGCTCTTTCATCCCATGTTGGGGGTTCCACTGTGAAAAGACGACGTATAGGTTGAGGCGGATTTTTTGCTGCAAACAACTCTGCGAACTAGTGTCATTCCGCTATAGGGTAAGTAAAAAGGAGGAAGTTGATGAGGACTGAAATTTAAGCAAACGTAGGACGCTGAGGATAAACAACGACAACTCTGTTCTAGTTCGAATGTGATTAGCAGTCGATCTGTACCCTATTCTCTTCCGGTCATTTGTACACTTGTAGTGTGGGAAGTCTGTGTGAATATATGATGGAAAGTGTAAGGATGGGACAGAGTCTGAGGAAGCGCAGTGATATCAACCTGAGGACGTAACTGAAGGCCACACAATGCCGTTAAAGGAGCAGATATTGTCTTTTGAAAACTCTAATTGTAGATGTGCATATATATCTACCGTTTCCTCCAATTCTTGGACCAGAAACTTGTAATGCGAATAACCCACACAATGGCCTCCGTGAACATTGTATAGAGCACTCTGTGGAGTCTAGACCCCTCTACCCCCATGACGTCGCGCCCCTACGCTTAAAAAAAACCACCAACAGTCGGTCAAAAACGGCAGAATCTCACATTTCTCATCAAATCCTCCAAACACAGCATAAACTAATAGCAACAACTCAAGTACCTATCCTTGTCACTCTTTTTCTTCTTCTTTTCTTTTCTTCACTCATGTTAGCTTCTCGAGGGCAAAAAGCGAGAAAGCTATGGCCGCTCGTATGCGCCAGGCCGACTGCCCGCAAGGCGAGCTCCCGCGTGACAGATGAGATGCTCGTCGCGGGGAATCCTGTCGCTCAGAAGCTCAAGGACACTGGGCTTTGGAAGTTCGGGAAGAGGGGGAAGAAGGCTGCGGGTGGTCCTGTTGGTGATAAGCATCGTGTGAATATTGTTAGCGAGAAGCTATGCGGTAAACACCAAACCTCACACTTTAAGATTTACTTTTGGCTGACTGTTGTAGATGACATTGCTAATTATATTGGTCCCTCCCTCGATCGACACCGCGGCTGCGATATCGTAGACATTAATCCCGGCGCTGGCCTTTGGAGTCGAACCCTTCACGATCTCGTCCAACCACGCAAACACATCCTCATGGAACCCGACGTTGAAATCTACGGATCCATGCTCTCCGACCTGATCGAAAGACCTGGCGTGCAACTCCTCCCAAAACCCGGCATCCTCTGGCGAGAAGTCAACGACATGCTCGCAACATGTATATCCCCAGAGAAAAAAGCCGATCCCAGCGCAGAACCACAGCGAAACGATACTCTTCTCGTAAACATCAACATGTCATTCGCACCACCAAAGAAGTTTCAAATGTTTGAGTGCGTCAGCACAATGGTTCTATACCAACTCATGGCATCTATAAAGACAGCCTCGCTATTCCAACAATACGGTCTAGTCAGGATGTTAATCTGGGTCAATGACGATTCGAAGCGCAGACTCTTGCCACGCTCTGCTACGCGGCGCAAGAAGAGCAACTTTGAGACTGAGCTCTCGTGTGAGTGGATCCACGAGATCGCAGGCAAGGACGCAGAGTTTGAGACCCATGAGCTCCGTGATGAGTGGATCAATCTCGAGTCTGGGTATAATACTCTTGCTAGGATGAAAAAGGCCGGCCTGACTATGCCCTCGGATAGAGAGACTTTTCTCTACAAGACGGTGACGGCTGATGAGAGCCTCATGGGTCAGAAGCTCGCTGGAGAACGAAGACCCATCCTTAGTAGACCTTTCCGCACCGAGCTCGAAGATCTAGAAGATGAATTGGCCACGGGAAAGACAGCAGAAGCTTCAAAACGTCTTAAAGCCCTTCGATACCGAGAAAGATACGACATTGAAGACTCAAACACATACCACGACCTCATCCAGCAAGGTGAGGCAGCAAGCCAAATCTACAAAACGGATCCCGCCGCATTCGCCGCCGCCGACGCAGCATGGAGCGCCAAGGTCGAGCGTCTAAAGAAGAACAACCGCAAGGAGTACGTCATCATCCGAGACAACTATCACCTCTTCCGACAGGACCCCCCAATGTTGCATTGGGACCAACGTCTTTATGAACCCCTCAACGTTCTCCCCGATGAATTCTACCCTCAGGTTCCCTGTGCGTTACTCGACGTCCAACCAAAGACAATGCACAAGCACCTCCGCCAGTTCGGCCCGACAGCCCGCGAAGGAAGTCTAGCAGACATAATCCTACGATTCTGGTTCGGCTACTCCCTATACCCCGTATCCAAAGCCATGGACAGCCTGTGGCCTGGCTTCGGCCACATGTACCCCCAGATAAAAACCGTAAGAGATCCAGCAAAGGGCGGATCCCCTTTGACAGGCCACGGAGAGTTGCCGGCTAGATGCGTCAACGAGGAGCAGTGGACAGAGATTGTCGACGCGTTTTTGAACTGGCCGTTTGTGCCCCAGTACCAGGAGTTGGTGGGACGTATGATGGATGAGGGTGAGGGTGAGGATGAGGATGATGCCAAGAGTGTATCAAATAATGGAGCAAACGGAGCTGGAGGAGTTGGAGGATCTATGAACCTGTAGGATCCTCAATGTATATGTACAGTATAGAATGTACCATGACTGGACGAGTTCACGGCATTGCAACGGCGTTGTCCTGGATATATCACATGTAGGATAGAATACAACGAATATTGTTGGACAGCAATACTCTGTTTAATACTGTACAACTCCTTTCACATCACTTCTTATGACAAATCTCGGGTAAATGTTGTTGATACATTGAAACGAAGCTATCAAACCATCCATGTCAAGCATGTCCCTACTTGACACTGGATCCCATGCCGTTTTGAGTCTATATGTGCTCGAACCGAACCGTAGTTGCCAAGATAGATGCCAATAACCACCCAAACCGATCAATCATCGTTGCCAACCCGCAACGACATGCGTCAAGTCATGCCAGCCAGTTGATCTCTCTCGCGCCAAACGCCGTCGCCTCCAGCCAATTCGTAGGCCAACTCCGTACAGAATGAAACAAATAAAAAAAGGGGGATCTTGAGCTTTTGCTCACAACAGGGCTGAGCTCACATGTTGAAGCTCTGCCACGTCTTCTCAATTGATGGGTCCTTCTTGGCGTCTTCCACCCAACCCATCTTATCTCGATCATCTGCAATGACTCGTCCGTACTCGAGGAGTAATCGAAGGACGTAAATCTGCATATCCTCCTTTCGGAGAACCTTCTCTGCCCAGTCCCTACCCTCGAGCGCAATCTTCTCCGCCACCTTGTCATGTCCGCTGATATCCTTGTATCCAAGGAAATACTCCATGATACCGTAAAAGTCCTGGAATCGGTTGTCCATGGGGACAAAGTGTACCCATGGCACAAGTCGGCTGTCGTGCCACTCTCGGAAGAGCGTGGCTTTGATTGGAAGCGAGGTCGAGTTGAGGAATCCGAGATACCGGCCTGAAAACGAGTTCCCGTCGATATCGGGAAGATACTTGTAGTCAAACTGATCGTGCATCTTCATCCCCTCGACCTTCTTGAAGTAGTGATCAGTGTACCAGCATGTGCCCTCATCATTGTTGGGATGGCACATGAGGTCCACGAAGCCAACTTCTGACCACTCCCCAATCCATTCACCTAGACGGCCCTGGGATTGGGCCTTCAAGTTGTACTTTTCCAAGGGTAGCACAAAGTTCTCGGGTACCGACAAACCAGCCTCGACGCTCGAGACCTTTGTCTCGTTGTTCATCGACACGAATCGGTGGCGATGAAAACCTCGCCAATTGTCGGCCTTGTTTCGTCCTCCAGTTGCGACACCTCGCCAGATGACCTTGCTGGTCTTGTCCTTCCAATCCACATCGTCTTCGCCGCCGGTAAATCGTTCTTCGCCTTTCCAGTAGATCGGGGGAGGGAGGAGGATTTCGTTGTTGATAGCAAGCTTGGAACCGCCAAACATGGGGAACAAGACCTTGGTCGATGAGACTGAGATGGGGTTGATGAGGAGTCCATTGAGGCCTTGAAGATCGGGTTGATGGCAGATATCGCTCGAGAGGGTAAAGTTGGAGACGAAGCCTTCGAAAGAGTGCTCCTGGGCGTTTGCGATATCGATCTCTGGAGGCATGTTAAACGTTTCCTTCATCTCGGCCGTGCGGGCAGGGCTCTCTGGTGGGCAGCCTCGTCGAGCAATAGGCCAGTAGGGGCCTGGAAGTGTTAGCGAAACGAATTATGTGAGGAAAAAGTGCCATACTGGTCTTTTCCCATCGCTTGAACGGGATTTTGGCGTGTCGGTCATGACGGCCCGGTGGGGGAAGTGTCTGGAAATCAGAGATGACATCCTTGGTTGGTAGCAGAGCACGGGATTTGGCTCCAGCAGTCAAGTAACCATCAATATCCTCCCAGGGGACGACTAAGCGAGGCTCGTCCATTGCGTTGAGAGGCATGTCCAGGTCGGGGATCAAGTGCTCAATGGATCGAATCATGTCGAGCCAAATCTGAGTCCAGAACCAGTCGCTGGTCGAGTTGGCCTTGCCATTTCGAATATGAATCGACATCTCGAAGCTGTATGCCTCCTTGCGAATAACGGGCTGGGGAACACCCCAGAAAGGCTCGAGATCATGATAAATCTGGTCCCAAAACTCCTCCACGACGATAGCATTGTTGGCTTTCGCAAACTCGAACCACTTGTCGAACCCAGGGGGAGGGTGACGGCCACGGCGTTGTCGGTAGGCTTGGGCAGCCTCTTCGAGGGTGTGGGATTCCTTCGCAACTAGTGCTCTGTATGATTTCCCGGCATCGTGAATGAGTTTATCTATGGGGTGGACTCCCCTCACGCCAGGGTCTGATACGGGCTTCTGGTCCTGGGGCAGTAGTTAGCACGTGGCAACAAGGTCGCGATGCGCTGTGACGTACTGAAGGCTTTGAATTGCCAAAAGGCTTTACGTTCACAGGTTGTCGAGTAGGAATATTAATCGAGGGTGTTCGCGAGTTTAATGTCCAAAAGGCAAAGAGAAACAGGCCAGCGACAACGGCGAAGCGTATAAAAGGGGTGGCGCGCCTTGACCTGAAGCCAGGCGCAAGCATCTTGACCATGTCGGCAGAAGTATTCGATTTCGATTTCGATTTCGATTCAATATCGGAGACGTCGAGCGGCGACTGAGAGCCGAGCGACGCAGCTCAAGGGCGGCGCAAACGCAAATGATATCTGACGCCAGCGACAGAAATGGGTTTGCGCAGCTAAGGAGGAAAAAGTTCCAATCGAGGGCGGAACGTTCGAATGCGGTAGCGGGGGAGGACGATCGCGGGAGGATGCGTCGATGCACAACGGGCGGGAAAAGCTGAAGCAGGCTTGCGAAACAAGGTACGACGAGACGAGGAGAAAATGGCGATAATGGTCTCCTTTTACCACATTGTTTCCAACAAAGAGTCGCAGGGATATCGGGTTCGTTCGCCGTTCGCGTGCGTGCGTGCTGCTGCTGCAAGGTGATGCCAAGGAGGCTACACTATAACGTGGGGAGAGTGGGTGGGTTAAAGAATGGACAGACGAGGATGTCAAGTCAAATAAAGGGGGGGCAAAGTAAAGACCAGAGCGAGAGAATGAAGATTGCCCACGATCGGAGTCAAGAGGAAGAAGAAGGACGAGGAAGATGAGGATCGGTCGAGGGAAGATGTGTGAAGGAGGACGAATGGCCGGAATGAGGGAGAGGCAAGATTTGTTAGGCCAAGTTTACTTGGTTGGCTAGAATCAGCAATTCATGGGAGGAAGCTCCGTCCAGGCCACATGTGGGATCACCAATTTAGCTGCCGTGCCGAGAGGGGTACTTACTCGCACATAGGAGATTGGATGTATCGTCAAGTACCGCTCTCAGGGGGCGCGAGCCTAGAGGTCCAGGGCCTTGCTCAGGGTCGCACGGTGGAGCCAAGTCTTCCGGGGGGCTTCCCTTTTACAGGGGACAAAGCGGCTAACCACCAACAAATCCATGATGATGCATTCTGGAAACCCACTCAAACCCTCCAATCCGTGGACAATCTTGCCGGGTTCAGTTCAGCAATCGAGGAGGGAGTTGATGAAGCTCAGGGGGAAGATCAGACGCTAACACGCGTCAGCTAGATTGTGGAATATCGCACTGTACAACTCTTTTTAGGTGCTTATGTGCCGCTGCTGGTTAGACCTAGAGCCTGGTCAAACTTCCATTTGTTTGCGGAGGACAAGCCGGGACAAGAGTCTCACTGGTCGATCATACTGCCATGGGTGTCGTCAGAGCTGCGTAGGTCAATACAGCAACAGCCTAGCAATGCCATCTTTACCCGCGGACCTGGTGAGAGATTTGCACAAAACTTTTGAATGTCTCGGCCTTGAGTTCTCGCAAGTAACCAATCCGAGTACTCGTCTATGTCGTAAACCACTCTTCAATAGCTCAGCGCGCACAACTCCAAGGGATCACCACCAGCTATTACAGTACACAGTTCGGTACAGTATTCCGGAGGATTCGTTACACCCTGTTCAGTTTGCAAAGCACAACCAAGCCTGAGACACGCAATCATCAAGGGGGACGCGTGTCAGAGCGGTTTCTGATTAGGAGGTGGGATCGTCGGAGCTTTGGGGGCCCCTTGGAGAAACGGAGAGGGAGCATGGTCCAAGCTTAAGCTTCAAGCCATTATTTTCCTGAGCATCAGATTCTATTTTGATGTTTCGAAACGAACGGGACGGGAGACATCTAAGCTGATGGCTGCGAAGCTGAGTTCAGCTGACACTCTGCCACTTTAAATAGCCGTCTTTATTTTAATCCAGTCTCTCAACGCAACACTATTTGCAATATTCATGAACCCCTCAAACTATTGAACCTATGGTTCTCGTCCATATTGCGTAACTGGGGCCGCTGCTCAGAATAGCGCAAGTTCACATGCCACCTCCTTAGCCACCGTTTTCATGCAGAGATTGACCCTGCGGTCCCTGCCTTAGCCACCGGCTGTGGACCTGGGTCCTGCAAGGTACAGGAAAGGAAAAGAGGAGCTCATAGCAAATTGAAGGTGTTTAAATGATCGAAGTTAACAAGGGAGAGCATGTTACGCGTATTAGCACAGAAGCACAATTCCAGGAGAGATTTCGTAACGACAAAACACAACTGTAATTGTCACAAATGTTCAACCACAAACTGTCGCGTGACAAAACCTCTAGTAGGAACTGATGAGGCTCCTACTCAGGAGCTGTTCATTGCCCCTGAGCTCTGAGCGGTGTAGCGCCAGGCCCGCCCGTGGCGCCAGATCTCGTTGATTTCTTGGACATCCATTGAACAAGATCTTCGGTGACGGGTTGTACTCCGAAAGTGGGCACCGAAATTTACCGCTGCCGCCGTTTGCGTTCCCTCGACCACTGCAACATCCTTGGAGCTTAAGGAGAAGGTTTACGGATCGTCGATTGAGATGGAGGCGGTGACATGCACCCGTCATGAATATTGCTCACCATATATTGAATACCTCCTGTCAAGTCCGAGCCCCGAGAGACAGTGGCAGAGTTCCGGCTCTTCTAGACTCGCAAGGAGAGACATTCATCATCATCGACCTGTTGAGAACCGAGTTGGTGGAATCACTGACAGGTTGGCATCCACGAGGTCTGAATGCAACTTTGACAGCACCAAAGCATCGAGGCAGTGCTGGCCCGTCACCTCCCAGAATCGGACTCAAATCCGCTCGAACCCGGACCTTCCGAAAACCTACCATCATGTTCGTTCGTTGCGTACGCGGAATTCGTAACATCTAATGCGGTTTTTAAGGTATTTGCTAAGCTTTTGTTGTGGAGAAGCTGTTTGAGACCGTCGCGTGGACTTCTCGAGATGGATAGGATTGACTGTCGCAGGCGACCAGTGTTCCAGGCGCTTGTTGACCAGCCAGCCAGAGGACCTGAAGCAACAAGAGCTCCAGGAACCAAGTTTTACCATGCTATTCCAAGACATGGAAAGTCTAGAGGCACAGTGTCAGCTTAGACGAGTATCAACGCCAGGCGCGCAGGTCAATGACGGGTGAAGATCATCCACCTAACCCATGAGGTTTGCCTGGCTATGCTGTTGCATAGACGACCCGAGTTTCATTTTCGCTCGTTCTCGGATGCTGGATTCATGTTTCAGATCAGAGACTGAGGCTTTCCGAGTTCCACGAGTTTGGCTGAAGGCCGAGGTAAAGACGGGTGTAGGTGGCTGTGCTCCGAATTTGTGTGATTGCTGCGCTTGGAGGGGAATGTGTGTGCCCGCGACGCTTTATCCGTATTGCCTGAAAGTCGATTGCTGCAGGATTACTGCAAGTGTTAACGAGCACAACCGTCCAGCGTAACAGCAGCGCAACGGCTTGTCAGTATTGTCTCGTTATCTGTAACTCGCTTACAAACCGTCACAGCCGATGAAAGCCACCGAGCGGTGGAGTGTCGCACAATCTCATGAGAGTCTGTCCAGCATAAAGTCATAACAGGGCCATTGCGTCTCGGCAACATCAATATGATACCCAACATACTTACCGACGTCGACAACGTTGCGGTCTACAGCCCAACTCAAGGATTCATGACGGAAGTCATCCGGGGAGCCAGGCGCATTTGTGAGAAAAAACCACAACCTGTGGGGATGTGACTGCATCTCGTTGCGGCTCCGGATGTTCCCCAGGAAATAAAACGGCCGGCGGCGGGCAAGGAAACGTGTCGGACATGGAAGTGTGAGCGTGGGGGGTTACGTATTCTGAAAAGCAATCGACATCATCACCAGGAATGCCATGCCTTGGCCCGAGAAGAAAAAAAATCGGTGAAGCGAGTTGTGTCCTGAGGCACGTTGTGTTCGGAAGCGCGGCGATAGGGTCATGGACGAATTGGAGGCGGCGATGGGATCAAAACTCGTGGAGGGCAGAGGGGTCAGCCATGAGAACCGGCTATGGCCGGTGATTTTCCATCCACTGAACAACATCCTTCCAAGGTTGAGCGTAGTTGTGCGGGCGTCGAGGCGCGTGGATGAGGCGATACAGGCATGGCGGATGGATCAGGTCGAGTCATGGTGGAAGAGGGCTAGTAACTTAGAGGAAATCGTCGCATGAGGACACAAGATAGCTAGTAACTTAGGGGAAGGCAGCGCATGATATTCAAAGACAGCTAGTAACTTAGGGGAAGGAAGACCCGCGATTCTTATGCTCGTTGGCTCCGAGCGCCTCCGAGGGCCCCAGCCGAGGACCCCAGCCAACTCCTCCACGAAGATACGGCTAGTAACTTAGGGGTAAGGAGTGCCGGGCATCACCTGGCAATGCGTGCAACTGTGATAGATGCCATTACCTAACATTACATAAACCGCCGACGGCTCCAATTGTGCGGTGCGTGTGGTAGTGGCTACCTGCGGCTTTTGAAGCTGACATCCCACGTTTCCTCTGGCCGGCGGGCGCTCAGAAGGGTTGTCGCAGAGGGTTGCTCAGATGATACTATCGCCAGAGCCATTCAGAATCAACTTTTCTGGGCAATAACACCTAGCGAAAAACATAGGATGGTTGACGTCCGGCACTTGCGAGGGGGTTGCGCCAATTGGGGAATCGGGGATTTTGGGGAAACAGAAAAAAGAATGGAGAATCTTTGATCGAGAGCGTAACAGAAACCAGGCCCTTGTCCTGTCGAGATCCAGCGGGGGGGCACGCCAGTTCCAGAAGGGATGACATTTGTTGTTGGCCAACAAGAGGACAGAAGTCGAGTCGGGGGTCTCTTTTGCTAAGCCGGAATCAGTTTGGACTCTCTGGCAATTGGTGTCGGATGACCCGATGACGGGCAGTCAGCTCCCACCCTTCAGCTTGCAGGGATGAATTTAGTGGGTGTGCTGATTGTTTGGTAGATGGATTTTTGTGGATGACCTCCAGTCCAGAACACGAGTCTTCTCTCGCGTACAACGTTGACAAACGACAACTCGACCTGCCTACCCATTGACAAGGTCTCAGATCGTAACCCCCGCGCCGTCAACCGTCTCCCGGGATCGACGCTATTACCTGATCTCTTTTCCTTCCGCTTCCAGCCCTGGGAGGGTCCCTTTGTGTCAGGTAGCTTGCCGCCGGCCGATTGCAGCCATCAACAAAAAGTCGGCGAGATGGAGGGCAGTGCTCAACAGGTCCGAATACAAATGGAAGCTGTCTCGCTCTTTCGTTGAAAACTTTTCTTTTCCTTTTTCTTTTCTCATCCCACATACTCACTCTTCTATACACTTCTTTGTTCCTCAACAAAGCTGTCTTATCTCTCTTATCAGAGCCCACTACGTCATTTCTCCCCCCACATTCCGCCCTTCACTCATAAACCGCAATCATGAACGCTGGTCTCATTGACAGCCGCTTCCTCTCCAAGCCTGAGGAGCTTGGTATTGTTGCCGTTGGTTTCTCTGGCGGTCAGGTAAGACATCCAATTCTTTCCTTGTGAAAAAGAAAATTTCACATGTGTGTGGTTGCAATGCGTGCTGACTCGTATCCTCTTCTAGCCCAAGGCCGGTGTCGACGACGGCCCTTCCGCGCTTATCGAGGCTGGTCTCCTTTCTGAGATCCGAGAGGAGCTTGGTTACAAGATCTTTGGCGATGAGACCGTCCAGCAGTTCGACGACATTGTCCCCGAGTCGGACCCCGACTACCGTGGCATGAAGAAGGCCCGCCACGCCTCGGCCGTCACCCGCAAGATCGCCTCTCAGACCTATGAGCACTCCCGAGAGGGCCGCATGACTCTCACCCTCGGTGGTGACCACAGCATTGCCATTGGAACCATTGCCGGCACTGCCAAGGCCACCCGTGAGCGTCTCAACCGCGAGATCGCCGTCATCTGGGTCGATGCTCACTCCGACATCAACACCCCCGAGAGCAGCGACAGCGGCAACATCCACGGCATGCCCGTGGCCTTCCTCACTGGCCTTGCCAAGGATGACAACGAGGAGTACTTTGGATGGCTCGAGGATGACATGCGCCTGAGCGTCAAGAAGCTCGTCTACATTGGTCTTCGCTCTGTTGATGTTGGTGAGCGAAAGATCCTCCGTGAGCACGGCATCAAGGCCTATAGCATGCACGACGTCGACCGGTACGTTTAACTTTAAACTTTCACTTGAGCCCTGACTAACTCGCAACTTTAGCCACGGCATTGGCCGCGTCGTCGAGATGGCCCTCGCCCACATCGGCAACGACACCCCCATCCACCTGTCCTTCGACGTCGACGCCCTCGACCCCATGTGGGCTCCCAGCACCGGGACTCCCGTCCGAGGCGGTCTCACCCTTCGCGAGGGTGACTACATCTGCGAGGCTGTTCACCAGACCGGCAACCTTGTGGCCGTCGACCTGGTCGAGGTGAACCCCAAGCTGGCCGACGGCAAGCAGGCAGAGCAGGACACTATCCGTGCCGGATGCTCCCTGGTGCGGTGCGCCCTTGGTGACACCCTCCTATAAGCTGGAGATGTGTCTTGAAAAAAGTGAACTTTTTGTATGATGGATGGGAAATGCATTGGGATGGGAGTATTTATGATATCCTTGAGTTGAATGATGATTGGGCCGGCGCATATAGGACTACGAGATCACTCTCGAAATAAAACGTCACAACTTCTTTCCTCGGGAACTGACTTGCCTTTGCTTTGCTTTGCTTTGAGATGAGATTTGGTAATCACAGGTAAAACTGTCGCGTATCCGTAAAGTGCTAAGAAACCCGTCAAGGCGAAAAGGATCGTCAGGGCTTGCATGACATCCAGGGTCCTAGTCAGGAGTAACACAAAAAACGTCACCTACAAGTCGGTGAGAAGCATGTCACCGCTTAGCGAATCCTCTCAAGCCTCACCCGAGGCTTACAAAAATAATTCCAGAAATCAAAACCCCAGGCGATCCGAAATAAAAGAATCCATCTCGAAGGCTGGGCATAATACGTGTATCCATTTAGAAGCCGCCAAAGCGTCATTGTCCGCCCCGGAAATGCACGTTTGGCGTGCGTCCCAGCCATCGGGATTTACTAGGGGGCGCCCAGCCTCCTCTTAACAGATGAAAGCCTCACGCAAAATAAAGGGTGTCGGACAATTTTTTAAATGATGGGCGCCGAGACTTAATGAACTGACACTGGACGAAAAAAATAATTGTGTGGCGCTCGGGTTTTAATTTCTTTTTGGTCATTTGTTGACTTGGAACTTCTTTTACTTCCATTGCCCCGTCGCGTTGATGATTTGGTAATTTGCGCCAACTTCCCATCAACAACAACATCAACACCATCTACGATTAATTACTCAGCTTCGGACGCGTCATCTCACGAGCTTCGAGTACCTGCTACTCAACCCAGCGACAAAGCGACATCATCTACCGCCTGTCTATTCAATCCCAAATCTCGCCTTGGCATCTTGACGCCCGAGACTCCGACGTCACATCACGTACAGCACATCACCCGCCAATCTCCACCCCGCGAATCGACCCGACGAGGCGAACCAACATTCCTCGCTTGGGGCATCACCGCTCCCGTCTCCCATTTGAGGCCTCTGCACCTCGAGCGGTCACAAACTCACATTGGGATTGAGAACCCTGCTTTTGCTGCCAGGCACACGGGAACCACTGGCTGATCAACGGCCGCGATCGGTGGAGGATTAGGCGCCGCGCGTTTGCGACGTGGCAGTCCGTTGTGTTTTGAGCATTTAGAAAGAAAAGCGACAGTAGGCTTTTTTGGCCTGGTCAAGGATTGGTTCGAGGAGTAAGGGCAAACGTTAAAAGGACGAGAGCGTCACGCTGAACTCCAACCACGAGTTACGATTGATTGAGCTGGGACGGCAAGGTTTCCAGACAAAACACGAGGTTACACGGCCGAGTTGATGCAACGCTTGGCCTGTATTTGAACTGGTTCTTTCCCGAGGAGCTATTACGATACCAAGTTCCCTTCAACACCGAAACTCGACCACTCGACAATCATCACCATGGTCGCCAAGTCAACAACGACCGGCTTCACCGGCTCGACTGGATGGACGGGCACCAGCTTCACGAGGTCTGCCTTGTCCTCTAGTCGAGCACCTACCAGCCATGTGCGGACCTACAACTGGCCGCCCATCCAGCTCAACTTTTGGATCTTTGTCATTCTGCTCGCCTCGACGTCCATCATTGGTGTCTTTTCCAGCTTTATCCAGATCCAGGAGCAGCTACTCCTTCCGATTCCTTGGTACGCACATCTCCAGGTCCACGTCGGCAATCATAGCTAACCTTTACAGGTACTTCCCCTACTTTATCACCGTCGGCTCCCTCACTGTCATCTTCATCATTGGTATCTTCTGGCTCATCGCTCAACGACGTCTACTCCCTGCGATTGTCATGATCGGGGCCTTCATGTTCTTTGTGCTATGGCTCGTCGGACTTGTCATTGTCGGAATACAACTGTTTGGGCCTAATGGGTCGATCCAGAGCGTTTGCGACGTGCAGGTCTTTGGGCGCAACCCAACAGGGCAGAGCGAGCGAACTATGGCCTGGCTGCAACAGCGAAACATCTGTACGTGGACATTCTCGATGTTAACCTAGACTGGACTAACGAATTGCAGGTCAATGTTGGCAGTTGGTTTTCGCCATGTCGCTGACAGGCACCGTCTTCTTCATCTGGGTCATGATCATGGCCTACCAGGTGTTTGTCAACTCATAGGAAGAGTACAACACGCTAAAAGGACGTCGAGGGCGAGACCATTTTGGTTAACGATAACGATGCATGGCCTATGAGGCACGGAGTCAATGATTTGAATGAATACACAAGTTTGAACGCATGCAAAGCGCAGCATGGGAAGGAGTTTTATTACGACCAAGAATAGGCTGCATTTGGATCATCTACATCATGATCTACAGTACTGAATTCATTCCGAGATAGATATTTTGAACAAGTAAATGGTAATAGTCAAGAGAGAATACAATCTTCACTCGCAAACAGACTCGGCAGCGTCAAACCCCTCGACTTGGCTCCCTCCCGTGCCCACACCTACCGGAAGCTATCTGACGCTAACAGCTTGCAAAGCTTCCAAGCACCTCGGCCCATGTCTTGTTCCTCTCTAGCTCGGCAGTAATGGAGCTCACAAACAGCTTCCAGACCAGAGCCCGCATTCAAGCAGCTTATCTTGAATGGCTGTATCACGGGTCGTCACACGCTAGCTCAGCCCAGACGGGCGCAGTTCAGCTCGGTAAGGGTATCAAGCCTTGCCCCACGGGATCTCACGGTGTTTCGGAGAGATTCAGCAATTGGGTTTCAAACGACCCTGATTCCTCCATGCCAGCTGCCTTGGAATTCGAAGCCGTAATTCCCGAGATCTGGGCTTCAACCCGTCTTCTGGAGCTCTTCTACTGGCTTGGCCTTGAGTGATCGGCGTCGGCCGGATGCGGGATGATGATGAACTCGGCCGTCATGGGCACATGCGAACGAGTTGAGTTGGATCAGGGTCTAGAGTGACGTAGCGCGACAATCGTACCCCCCCTGCACGCCTGAGTGAGGGGTTTGGATTCAGGTCTAACCATGAAGGCGATGACGAAAGAAGAGGGGTCGTGATAGCCTGGTTCGAGGCAGGAAATCAAGATGGATCTGCATGTCATTCCTCTTTCCGTTGATTGATCCCGAGGGGTTTCGGGGAGGTTGATCAGGGTATAAAAGGGACGGATGGCCTGGTTGAGTCTGATCTGTAAACCATCGCAACTTGTCTCTTAACTTATCATCGCCAGCTTTTTACCAACAACTCATCACCATGGATTTCATCAAGGATGCCGTTTCCAACGCCACTAAGGGCTCGAAGGACGAGGGCAAGAAGGAAGAGAAGAAGGGCGAGAGCCAGGACTACCTCGACAAGGGTATGCCCAAGCGACCTCTTCACCAGAAGACGGAACACTGACAAGTTTAGGTGTCGCCTTTGCCTCCTCCAAGGCCGGCTTCAACATTTCTCCCGACCAGCAGGAGAAGGCCACCGATTTCGCGCGAGAAGCTTATGAGAAGCAATCTGGGTGAGTGATGAATGTGGCTGGTGAGCTGAGTTGTGGCTGACATTTCGTATAGCAACAAGGTTGATCCCAAGATCTCCAACTAAGGAGACTACGGTATGGATAATGTAATGAATGCTCAGAATGATATGAGCTTTATATGAATTAATACAAATATTCCCCAACCAATTTCTTCTTACACTCGCTCTTATGATCTTCAATGTGGCCAACAAGGTGTGGCTAGTTGTGGCTACCTCTATGAACCATTGAGTTTCTTACCAATTCCTATCCCAGCAGGGCTGTGATAGAAGCGAGAAATCCTGGTCGTAAATCCAATCTGCGGAATTCCTCCGCCTGGTGTTAATGTTATGTCGTAATTGTATCTAGACTTTTGCGCAAGTTGGCCGATACAAATATTGACAGATATAGGGGCACCAAATCTACCGGAACTGCATAAATCTCCTATCGGGAATGCCGAACTGAACACTAGACCATATCAACAGAAAGCGCCAATGAAACATTACCAACACAACAGACAAGGCATTGAACTCTCGCCGCTCAACTCATTTAACGAGACCCGTCCGTCCGTGACAAAACACCACGAATCCCTTCAACAGGTGTCACGGTTGTCCCCGGCAACCAGCTGGGCTTCTGGGCACCAGGCGCATGGGTGACGGCCCACTGTCCTCCCCTCCCGCGCCGCTAAAGATACAGGGCTCCAGG
The DNA here is from genome assembly GCA_025433615.1 of Fusarium sp. LHS14.1. Classification (NCBI taxonomy): domain Eukaryota; kingdom Fungi; phylum Ascomycota; class Sordariomycetes; order Hypocreales; family Nectriaceae; genus Fusarium; species Fusarium sp. LHS14.1. The sequence goes on from CM046481.1 coordinate 338,125, forward strand.
GCCTCACTGGCCACTCCGCGGCGCCCAAGACAGCGCTACGGGGTTCTCTGGAGGGGCCGCCCGGATCCCGTTCAACGGCCTAGGCGCGCCCGACGGCGCAAGCAACCAGCCCAGCACAGCACAGAGCACCTCAGTCAAGGTTTTGCCTCCAGTTAGAGAGCGACAGCGAGTGGTGACGCTCAGGCAAAACATCGAGAACCACCGCAGGAGTCAGCCGTTTCCTCCCTTTTCCTAGAACCTAGCCAACGACCAACAAAAACCCACAGTCACTGCAAGAGCCAGCTTGCACTTCCAGCCCAGCCCAGGGCTTTTCGCCTAGACAATCACGCCGCTGCGCTGCCGCAATGCATCATGGCCACCGATGAGCAAGACCATGGCCAAGGCCCATCCGGCCAGCAGTCCTCGAGCCCCAGCAACGGGTCGCGTCCTCAGACGGCCCATCGCGTCGTCGACGACGACGAATTTGATATCGCCGAGACATCTACCACGACAGCAGACACAGTCGCAGCTACTTCCCCGGCGCAGGCCTCGACAAACCCGACCACCGCGACCTTTGACCTGATGGGTGATCCTACCAAGAGCAAATCCCCGACGCCCACGAATCTCCAACCTAGAAGCGCCTCATCCTCGAGGGCAGCGATCCGCGACAACAATGCAATGCTGCGAGTCCCCGGGCATCTAGCCCCTGAAAGCAGCTACTTTGACCCCGTAACCGTCGATTTCACACGGGGCCCTGATGATTCCCTGACCGAGGAGGACGTCAGGCGCCACTTAGGAGACGTGGAGTCTAGCTTTTTGCCCGCCCTATCGCCTATTCCCACGGCATCGACAAACAACCAAGGCGGCGTTGATGACACGTACCAATTTGATTCGCCGACAAAGAAGATAGTACCCCGACTTGGACCAACGATACAGGAGCAGGACGAGCACGATGTGACCACCACGGCCACCAACACCACCTCTAGCTTCGAGAACTTCGACTCATCCCCTACCGCCGCCGCTGCCCGGAGGACCATCTCACGAGCTGTTAGTATGGCTAGTCAGCCAGGAGATAACCAAGGTGCCGACGAGAGCGAGGATCGCGATACAGAACACGAGAGTTCCATAATATCCAGTTCAGGGGAACACGATACCCAAGGCCAGTCGCTTGCTGGTAGTACCCCTGGCCATTCTCTACGCAGCCGACGACCCAAATACTTGCGCAGTCGCTTCGGAAGCCAACGATCATCGACATCTTCTTTCGTGACAAACTCCGAGTCACACGAAGGCAGCGACATGACTGTTGGTCTTGGTACCGACTATGCCCTCCAGTCTGGCGGCGCTGTTCCAGCCATGGGGATGACACGACACACGAGCAACCCCATCTTGAGGTCCATCAGCATAGGAAGCATAGGATCAGCCTTTGGCGCAGAAGACTACACCGACACGTCATTACCGCAACTGGAGCCGCTCCCCGAAGTCGATAGTCCCGAACGACCGCGACGCTCTGGTTTGCTCAGTACGCCCAAGCCCTCTAAGGAAGGGTTCAACACTGCACCAACAGACACGGTCATAGCACGGCATGTTAGGAACGTCCAGGTACCCGAGTCTCTAGCCAAGGAGTACAAGTACAAGGGTGGACTGGAGACCCCCCGGAAACCTTCCTCGGTCACCATGGGTTCAGTCACCACGGCTCGGTCTGGAAGGAACTTGACCCTCAAAGAGCAGAGCAGCACTATCGAGAGACTGTCCAAGGAGAACTTTGATCTGAAGCTCAAAGTTATGTTCTTGAGCGATCGTCTGGACAAGTTGTCAGAAGAGGGTATCAAGGAGATGATTTCCGAGAATGTTGAGCTCAAGACCGGTCTTGCGGTGCTACAGCGCGACAACAAGGTTTTGCGAAGAAGAGTCAAGGAGTTGGAGAAGCAGATTAAGGATGAGGGCGAACGACCAAGCACAGCACAGAGCGGTACATCTTCGACAGACCAGACGGCCCGAATGGGCGACGAGGAGGCCCAGGAGCGAGAGGAGGAACTAATCTTTTTGCGCGAGCGGGTTGAGGAGTATGCGACTGAAATCGAAAGACTTCGATCTGAGAGCCTTAACAAGGAATCAGAGAGACGAAAGTTTGCCGACATTGTGAGATCACTTGGCGAGAGGACAAGTGACAACTTGGGCAGACAGGAAGAAGCCGACGTCTGGAAGGATCTCCTTGAACAAGAGACAGCCCGAAGAGAGCAAGCCGACGATGAGAACAGGAGGTTGCGAGACGAGGTCTTTAAGCTGAAGCAGGACATGTCGGGCTTGACCGGCGGACAGGGTGGTCTACACCATACGACCAACATCTACAATATCACCAAGAAAGCGCGAGATGCCAACATGGAACAGAGTCGACCTGTGTCAGGCTTGTCGGGCGAGATCGAGGGCTCCAACGGCAACTTCAGCGCGGCTACCACACTGGTTGACGAGTTGCGCCGAGAGAGTGAACAGCTGCGCCATGAGAATGCCGAGTTGCGACGAGAAGTTGGTGCTCAGACGTCAATGCTAACCTCGAGGAACCGCGAGAAAGAGCGCCTCTACCAGGAGATTGAGGACCTCAAGATGGCTCAGCGAAGAGGTCGCCCTGCGCCCTCCACCATTGACAGTCTACTTGAACGATCAGCTTCACAAGTCGGCGGTCCTGAAAGGCCACAGTCGCGTGGTAGTATCAAGACACGGACGCAGATTGAGGAAGAGGCAGAGCGCGAAGAGATGGAAAACAAGATGGCCGAGCTCCGCGACAAGATCAGCGAGGTCAAGCTGCAGAATCAGGAGCTGCAGCGTGAACTCGAGACTTGTATGGAGGACTTTGAAACAGCCATCGACGGTAAGCGTCAGGCCGAGGAAGCAGCACTGTCTCTGCAAGAGGATCTCAACAATGCCATGAATGACCTAGTTGCTTTGCAGTCGGAGCGCGATGAGGCTCTGCGCGAGCAAAGCGACATGGAAAACGAATTCGAGTCACTCCGAAAAGAAGCACAGGAGGAGATTGACGCTCTAGAGTCAGAGGCGGACCAGCATGCTGATGAGATGCAACGACTTCAAGCAGACCTCCAGGACCGCTCAGAGAATTTCGACGCCTTGCAGGAAGAGATGCGAAAGATGAGCGAGGCCCTCATTCGACTCGAAGACGACCAGGAGAGCAAGATGCGCCGAATCCAACAGCTCGAGCAGGAGTTGGATTCTTCCAACAAGGAGCTTGAGGAGTTGGAGCAGAAACTCATGGAGTCTAACGACAAGAACCAGCGATTGTCGGTGCAACAAGAGTCTTCTCAAGGAGAGATTGCCTTCCTTCGGGAAGAGCAAGAGGGCGACAAGATCCGTATCGGAGATCTCGAGGCGGCACTGGCCAACGCCGAACAGAGTCTGCGCGAAGAAAAGGACCGGGTTAAGGAACTGGAGAATCGCTTGCAGCAGGAGAGACACCAACGAGAAATTGTTGCAGACCAGGAGAAGGAAGAGGTGCAACAGTTCGTCAACGAGCTCAACAGGGAGGCGTCTGCTGCCAAGGATGAGGCACGACGCCTGCGTAAGAACTTGACGTCGAGAGAAGTGGAAGCCACCGAGTGGAAGGAGAGGCTGATGGAGCTCGAGAATAACTTGCGTGAGGCTCTGGGTGACCTCAACGGTACTCGTTCTTCCCTTCTCAAGGTATGTTTTACTCTAAGCATGGGGAGATTTTTGCTAATTCGGTAATAGTCTATTGCCAAGCTGCAACGAGAGCTTGAGAATACGATTCGCGATCTCGATGCAAGCAAGGCTGCATTGGTGGAGAAGGATCGCATCATCAAGATGCGTGATTCTCTACTCGAGTCGCATGCCCTTGAGAGCCGCAAGCTTGCCGAGCTGCTTGAAAAGGAGCGTGTTGCTCACAGAAACACCAAGTCTCAGTACGAGTCGCACCAGAAGACGCACCAGCATCTTACTCGTACCGCCAGTAGTCAGGATATCCGGATTGCAGAACTCGAGACGACACGGGGACAAGATCGCAGGCGGATCGCGATATTGGAGCAGACGGCCCGCGAGCAACTTCAAGAGCGCAACGAACTGCTTCTGCTACTCTGGCAGAAGCTCAGCAAGCTGTGCGGCAGGGAGTGGGCTAATGGCAACGCTCTTATCGATCGACAAGTTTTGCCATCTCTGGAAGTGGTTGCAAACCGTCTTCCCGGCTTCTCGAAGAACTTGCTGGCTGCCGTCAAGGCTATCGAGCTCATGGTTGGCTCATTCGAGTCGAGGATCAAGTCAGTGGAGCGAGATCTGTATCGCGAGTATCAGACTCTGGAGAACAACCTCGACGTTCGCACCAAGAAGCTAGATCGACTAGAAACTATGGTGAGGAACTCAGTCGCGTCTGGGTCATTGAGCCACGATGCCCGCTATTCTCGCCTAGAAGAGGCATACCGTCAACTCAAGGTCGAGAATACCACTCTCCGCACGGCCAACGATGTTCGAGCCCGGGCGGCGTACTCGTCCAGAGAGCCTTCTGATTCCTTGATTCCAGTCAGTACTGGCGGCTCACCATCACCATCAATACCTCGTGGACCGGGCGAACAGAATAGAGATCGATCAAGTCGGTCCAGGTCCAAAACGCGGACATCCACCATGACGAGATCATCCGCCGCAGCCCTTCCTGGTTCTTCGGCCGGCGGACTGGGTCTTAGAGACATGGCAGCCCTTACCGATGACGCAGGCAACAACAATGACAACCGATGGCTGTTCCGACTACGAGACATGGAGTACAAACTCAAGATGGAGCGAGAAGGACGCAACCAGGACCGACACGCGGCGAGGCAGAGGCTAGGAGGACTGGAGTCGGAGAACCGAGACCTAAAAGAACGGATGAAGAGGGCGCTAGGGGAGATCGACTAATCAAGCATACCATACGGGCAAAGACTGCATCGGGAGTTGGGGAGGGCTCATAGAGAAGACATACGGTGCTAGGGTGTTGATGTTTAGTTATCTTGTATAATACCAGTATCGTTAGGGACGGGGCAGCTGCACTGCATTACTACGAGGGACTTGATGGTGTTGATGAGGAAGGGATCGACATATTTGACATATTCTGGGTATTTATTACGACTTTAGTGGTTGGCTTCTGTTTCTGTTTCTGTTTCTGATGAGTGATGCCACCTGAGCCCTCCATCACAGCCACCAAGGCTGGCTAACGTCGGGACATGTTCCACCGACACGCATATTGAGCACCCGAGTCGTCAGCAAACTTGCTTTTGAGTGTCCCCATCAGAGTGTGGATTAACTTTCGGGTATTTGCGAAAAGTGTGGTGGTAGATCATGAGGAGTGCGGACTTCCGAAAGGGGTAGTCCCGCACTCCTTACGGAAGGATATAAGAATGAGAGACAGTTTGATGATGAGATGGTGGTCATCAGACACACATTGTCTTACTCCTCTTTTTGAAAACAGTAGCCATCATGTTGAGAGCTTCCCTGGCTAAAACGCCCAAAGGCTTTTGTCGACGCATGACAACAGCAGCAGCAGCCCAAAAGTCAACAAAGAAAGAAGGCGACATTTCAGACGCATTTACATCCCTCTCAGGCGCAAAGAGGGAACCCCTCCCCGATCGTTTCCGCGAACTTAAGTGCGACCTCGTTCGTGGGAGAGAAAAGGAGATTGTGGCAAGCTGGGGAAGACTACTCCGACAGCTTAAAAGAGAAAACGAAATTGTTGCAAAAAAGGGTCCTTCTGTTATTCCTCAGGTTGAGTTTTCGGATTTTGAGAAGGATGTTGATGTTTTGAAGGAGGAGATTAGGAAGAGGGGTGCTGTTGTTATCAAGGGTGTTATTCCGGAGGCTGAAGCGAGGGCTTATAAGGATGAGGTTGAGGAGTATGTCAAGAAGAATCCTTCGACAAGAGGTGAGTATTTCTCTACGCTTGTAGATGTACATGCTGACAGCTTGTAGCTTTTCCGGCTCATGATCCTCAGGTTTATGAGTTGTATTGGTCTGCTCCTCAGCTCAAGGCTCGCGCTCACCCTAATTTCCTAAGGGTTCAACACCACCTCATGTCATTTCTATGGCACTCTTCATCCCCTGATACGCCCATCTTTTTGGATCAGCCGTTTTCATACGCCGATCGTCTGCGTATTCGACAACCTGGCGATGCCTCGTTTGCTTTGGGTCCTCACATTGATGGTGGCAGTGTTGAACGATGGGAGAAGGAAGGTTACGGCCGTGGAGGTGTATACGACCGTATCCTAGAAGGCAAGTGGGAGGAGTATGATCCTTGGGATGCGAGTGGACGAGTTGAAGCCGTCAACAACCTTTACGACGGTCTTGGACCTTGTTCCATGTTTAGAATGTGGCAGGGCTGGATGAGCATGAGCCACACCAAACCAGCCGAGGGCACACTTCTAGTGAACCCCCTCATGAAGCTGTCGACGGCATACGTGCTTTTGCGACCATTCTTTCAGAACAAAAGAGGTCGTGCGTCGGCAAACTATCTCGATGAGGAGAATTGGGAGTTTATGGGTGTTGATGGTATGACGAGTGAGCTTCAAGGAGCTACGCCGGGAACGGGTCAGGAGTGTACGGATGAGCTGCATCCGCATCTGGATCTTGAAAGGACCATGGTACATGTTCCTGAGATTCGGCCTGGAGATTTTGTAGGATGGCACTGCGACAGTAAGTTCCTTCCCCTGGTGTCGAGTATAAAGCTAACACAGTCAGCCATCCACTCAGTCGACAAAGTCCACGCCGGAAAAGCAGACTCAAGCGTCCTCTACATCCCCGTCTGCCCCGTAACCCAACAAAACGCAGAATACCTCGTCCGTCAACGCGAAGCCTTCCGACGAGGCACCCCGGGACCTGATTTCCCCGGAGGAGCGGGCGAGTCGGGGCATGTGGACCGGCCCACGGAGGAGATGCTTCGGGGGTGGGCGGACGGTGTGGGGAGGAGAGCCATGGGACTTGAGAGGTTGGTTATTGATGAGGGGGCAAGGCCGGGAGCTAGGGAGGCTGTGGAGGCTTCGAATGCGGCTCTTGGGTTTTGAGGCGATGTTTGAACTGTACACGTATTGATGTCTGAAGGAGGGTTTGTACGCTGAGGAGGATGGCCTGAATTGTACACGTATCGTTGATTCCAAACTGACCACGTTTAATGACCACATGTACTCTCATTCTTGCTGTTGCCTAAAAATGAGCATGTCTGTTTGTAAGCAACACGGATATAGCATTGGATGTTCATCCTTTCATGCACGACCAATATGAGGCTTGCTCGCATTTGTAAGCCATTAAATGAGATGAAAGCATCAAAACATTGGAATTCGGATAGATTATCGTCCGGCTGTAATGCACTGCGTGTCCTAATTGCGGCAAGTTCCCCACTTGCAATGGTGATATTCGACCAAGCTCATGATGAGAATGGTGTGAGTAGGTGATCAGTAAACAAGGATCAGCCCTATCCGTGATCGTCAAAAAAACTCACGATGTTTTGCTTCCCCCTCCTTCGGGTCTCGGTCCCGATGGGCCGTCCCACTCCACTTAGAACAGGCGACGGCGTTTCAGCTCCATGGAAAAGTACATTAGTAATACACGGTTGAGGAATCATCTCGAGTTACGTAGTAAAACGGGAAAGAGCATTAGTAAAGCGCATGAGCGGTGAAGCAAGGGGTGAAAGTTGCAAAGTGGGTGGGGGGACGTCAAGGTTGCTTGGAGGGAGAATAGACAGATATATATATTCAAGAGATTCGCCTCTCGGAGAGTTCATCAAACCCGACACTCATCACGCAATCCTCTTACACACACACACCATCACACACTTCTTATTCATCATGAGCTACGCACTCTACGACTCTGCCATCGTCCTGGCAAAGGACGCCCTCAACTCCCTCTCAGCCATCCTCAAGAAAGCCGAAGCCCACCCCAACGCCGCCAGTTTCCCCCAAGCCAAACTCGCCGAGGACATGCTCCCCCTGAGCTTCCAAGTCCACTGCGTCTCCGACGTAGCCCAAAAGATTGTCGCCCGCACCACAGGCGTCGAACCCCTGTCTCTAAACCGAGAGAACTTTGACAACTTTGAAGCTTTCCACGCACGTATCGCTCAAGTGCTTGAACTTGTGGAAAAGGCGGATAGAGAAACTGTTAACAAGCGTGAGGGAGAGATTGTCACGCTTGGTCTTGGACCTGGAAAGTCGGCGCAGCTTGCTAGCAGGGATTATGTTAATGGGTATGCTCTGCCCAACTTGTTTTTCCACTTGACTACTACGTATGCTATTCTGCGCAAGGAGGGTGTTCCTTTGGGAAAGCAGGATTATCAGACTTCTTTCTTGGGCAAGTATATTCAGGCTTAGGCGGAGGATAAAAATGGTGGAGAAGATATTGAGGGTCAATAAAAGCAAGATTTTACTCATTGTATTGCGAAACTTGTGTGAATGTGTTTCTGGTTTGGCATTGACCTAACGGCAGTCTTTCATTTAATAGAGTGAATGTTTATGTATGTAAGATCTCTACTTAATATATGCGAGTGAGACTGCTTATCCACACAGTCAGATTGATGTTCACCATGGATGGTGAGGGGTGTACTAGTGAGATAACCGAGACTTTGGCAGAGCGCCACTTTCACGATGTGTTTTCTGCTGATGACACGGACTAATAAATATGATTAAATCTTACCATCTCATACCTATATTTACGCCTAAGAGCCTTTCAGATAAGAGTCACCTACACAGAGGTGGGTACAATTGGCTCACCCATCTCCAAAATTGTGAACAGGTCCCAAAGTCTAGGGTAGCCAGCTTGACTCTAGCTTTGTCATCCTCCAATCGCCACCCCGCCAAACATCAATTACACTCGCATCCGTAAGCTTCAACCTCCGACATCAACTAAACATCGCATACTCTCAAAATGTCTGTCTACTGGTGGGCGCTCCGTATGATCCAGTCCTTCGAGGTACTTCACTCACCTATACCCTCAATTCCTTAGCTAACAGTTCCCAGGACCACATCGTCGCATCGGTACGAAAACGCATCCCGACACTCCGAAATCCAATACTAACGACATGCAGATCCTTCGACGGCCAGGCTTTCATCGCGCAGTTGGAAAGATACACAAGACGATAAACGAGAAGCAATACGGTCGAAACCCTCACGAGCCGCTAGCACCTGGTGAAGCGACAGGTTCGCTCGCCCTCTTTAATTACTACGAGGAGAGTTGCCATGATAGGGCTAACAGACGGATACAGCGGATCCAAACTCGAGCGATCGACATCAGAGGTTTACAAAGCATTTCATCGACGAGTTGAAGAATCAGTTTAGGGGGAAACCGACAGAGTTGCCGAGTGAACGACCAAAAAAGTGAACAATCACGGCTACTTTTTGCTTCTTGCTTTTTTTACGATGATATGATACCCAATTATACTCTACTCTTGGAATGCGATGGAGAAAAGCCTACTTGAGGCTCGGTGATGGAAAGAGAAGGGCCAAAGATGGATGGATGACTGCGAATCGGCAGACAGGCAAAGGTTGACATGGCGTTGGCTAACAAAAACGGACTCTTTACTGTTAAAACATGAATTGAAACTGGCTAAACCCTACTCTACAAAGCGCTGAATACACTTACAACCCACCAGTGGCAATACTCACAACCCCATCAATAACATCCGCGATAAGCTCATCATCGTCTTCACCAGACCCTCCCTTCCCAACCCTCATCATGGAAACCTGTCCCGTAGCAGCATGTTTACACTGCTTCTTGGTCTTTCCCCAACACTTTTGACAAAGATCTTTATCCCAGCATTTATTACAGTGCCATACCATCTTGCCCTTTTTTATGTCCTTCCAGCATCCGCTGCAGCCCATTGATGATCGTTTGCGTTGTGGGAGGTCTTGGCCTGCTGCGAGGAGGACTTGTGTTGCTGTGGGGGGACGGTGGCAGGTTGGGCAGAAGTAGTCGATTGTGTGGTGGGTTGCGGAGCAGTAGACTGTGTCTGAGGGGGCGAGGCCTTTGCCGCAGGTTTTGCAGCGGATCGCGACGAGGATTTCAACGGTCTGGAGGCCATGGGGTTGGACGTATGGGGCTTGTTGCGCTGGAGGGATAGGTTGATATGGCGCAGCTGGAGGATAGTTGTAAGCCGGAGCTACAGGAGGTCGACATTGCTGCGACGGCACAGGAGCTTGTCCATTCCACGGCCTAGCTGGCAATGGAGGTGAAACTCTTCCAGTCTGCAACTCGATCCTCCACATGGCCTGCACAAACTCTTCCCTGTCAAACTGTCCATTTCGATCTCGATCTGCTTCATCCCAGATACCAGCAAGATCCGCCCTGGACAACCCGCTCGTCATGAATATCCCCGCGGCTTCCATGCCGTTGAGGTAGGGTTTACCACGAGCTTCGTTGGCAAAGATTGCTTCGTAGCGTTGTCGCGCCGCTGTAGGAACTTCTTGAAGAGGGGACGTCTGGGGATAGGTAACTTGCTGTGGTACACTGTTCCATGGTGTTTTGTCTGAAGGCGCGGCGTAGGAAATGGAATGTCGATGATTTGAACAATCATTAACCGCCGAAGTAGAAAGTCCAGAAAAAGAACTCGGCCGAGACTGAGATGAGATCGAAACAGACAATCTGTTGCTGAATGACCCGTGGATGAACGAGTTGAGCACATCATCAGACGGCGACTGCTTCTCCATAGCCAAGACGACCAACTGATCAGGAAGTTCAGTAGCCAACATCTGATATAAATGCTTCGACCGTGTTCCAGAAACTGCTTCCAAAAAATACTGATCAGGATCACAAGGACAAAGAACAGTGTTCCTCCCCAAAACAAACCCAGAACTCTTCAACTCGCCATTCGTCAAAGCTTGCAAACTCGTCTGCAACGACTGCGACAACATGGCAGATAGTAACTCCCTATCAGTGCGTACAATGACGGCTTCTCGCGCTCCAAAGAAAACATTGCGGATTGGTGAATACTGCCGTGATTGACAGCTTAGGTCGAGATATTGCAAGACAAGACGATGGAAAGTGGTGGAGAAGCCGCTTGAGTGAGATACTTGGACTGTTCCGTCGTTGAAACGGATGAACCAGCCGCCTAGGGGGGAAAAGGTGATGTGTTCGACTGAGGTGGCTGGTCGAGCTGCTGCGAGTACATCTTGGCGATTTGATAGAACTATTCGTGTGAGCTCAGCTCATGTACCCTGGCGTTACACTCACGTTCGCCTCCCTTGGTCATGATGGCATACGTCCCATCAGGAGCTGTAGACATCCATGATATCAAGGTACCGACCTTGTTAACATGTCCACATGCACTCCCTAAACGATCCCATATCTGCTGAAGAGGACCAGGCAAGTTCTTGCTATAAACCGTTAGCTATAATCATCAATCAAAAGAACTTCAACTCACGCCACAGAAAAGTAATCATTCCCAACAACCCAAGAATCCTCACTGGTTCCCAAGTAAACAAACATTCTGAATCCAGCAAGATAAAAGCCAATGCATCTACTGCAACGCCAAGGGCACCATCACGAATTATAAGTCTTCCACCCACCATAGCAATCTCCAGCCCGTAACCGCTAAGAATCCTCAATTGGGCAAAATCCAACCATCAATTCAACTCTTCACGTCGGGTAAATCCATGTCCCGCTGAAATCGTCGCAAGGCGTCTTTGGTGGATGTTCTTTTCCCAAATAGGCAAAATCTTGGAAGGTCGAGGCGCAGTCCATGAAGCGTGATTTGCTGGGGGTCAGCACCACGCGATTATTCCTCCGTCTCAGGCGTATTTTGCACTATAAAATGAACTACGAGGGGACCAGTAGATCAATGGCACGTAAGACAGGCCGTTGAAACGCTTGTGGCTGTTGGAAATGAGGTCACGATGCTGGACCACTTGAGAGAATCGACTGAAATAAACAAACTGACGAATAGCAATGACCGGCCTCGTCACCGAGACTTCTGCTCCTCAAATGTGGTACTTGGTTCCACCGAAAACAGGTGCCATCTGGCCCGGCATTTCCTTCTCAATGAGTCCCTTGAACCTCCATCCGGTGCAGTGACCCGGCATAAGTACCGTGGGCTTGAGAGCTTTGAGATCCTCGATACTCTTCTTCATCTTTTCTGGGGCAGCATCTGCGAGATGGTAGCCGCCGACAATCGCGTGAATTTGACTGTTGTCGAGTTCTTTGGCGTGTCTGGCAACATTGATGAGACCGGCGTGGCTGCAGCCGGTAAAGACGACAAGTCCCTTGTCTGTAGCTTGTTAGCATTGTCGTCTCAAATGTACATGATGCATACCTTTGATCTTGCACATGACAAACCGCTCGTCCATGATGAGTTCGTCCTTTTCCCAAGTATTGGTCTCAGGCTCATAGCGGATGCCTCCCCGAACTCCAAGTTCATAGTTCGTCTGTCGAGGAATTTCGCTCGAGATCAAAAACATGTCGTCTAGCACCGTCTGCGGTTGAGTATTGGTCTCAACCTTTCCGCCTGCGTTCTCAAGTTCCTCCAGAGTAGGGTCTGCTTCAAGTGACAAGATGTGCGGACCCCCATTATTACCTCGGTGCGCGGGACGATTGGGAGGGACGATAACCGTGACTCTATCGCCATCTGCTTTCCCCTCGTTGACCAGTTTGATGGCGGAGACCATGCCGCCAGAATGATCGCGATGCCAGTGAGACAAAGTCATGACTTCAACCTTGCTCATGTCGAGTCGAAGTCGCTTGGCATTTCTCTCAAAGATATCGCCCTCGGGTCCACTGTCGAACAGCAAGCTGTGGCTTTTCCCATCTTTTGTAACAGTCTAGAAAGTCAGCTACAAGCTGAGATATTACATTTGGTGTTCTCACAATGAGCAGCGACAGGCCAAGTGCGCCACAACAGAGGTTCCTCATCGGAAACTCCACCTTTGCACCGCCTCTAGCCGCTGGATCTGGAAGCACATCAACAGGCGCACCTCGGAACGATTGAGTGTGCTTGACGTGGGCATTCGGACTAGGTGAGATGTAGTCGATCTCATCGTTAACCAGAACGACGATTTCGATATTGTCGACTTCGACCAAGGAAGGGTACGCCATGATTGTATCCGATGTAAGATGAATAAAGATGGAGAAGGTAAAGTTTCAGAAGCCATGCAAGCCTCTTTATACACATGCTTAGTCTGTCGCTCTCCGCGGACACGGAGTGCCAATGCTGACGGTCTCACCTTCATTGGGAGTCAACCTGCGCCAGTGGTTCGACTCGCAGCCTGACCCTCATGAAAATAGATCAGCTTTTGCGAGGTGCGGAAAAGCGGAATTCCGTTTGTCCATCTGCCGTGCTCGGTCGCCGAGGTGGCTTTGTATCATGGCCTCATGTATGTTCCCGAAATGTTGCCGACTGGGTCTAAACGCAGAAGCCTATAGTATGGCGTCGCAAAAATGTCTCGAATGCGCAATATTTGCGGCTAGAGTTCGAGATGGAAGAATGGTTCATATATCATGTGTTGATCGTAGAGGTACTGATCAAGTAGCATACTGTCCCCAATCTCCCCAGTTGAATGGAAGAGCAATATCCAAGTTTGCCTCCAGCGCATCTTCGACAGCGTTGAGATTGAAGTTGGGATCGATATGACCAAAAACGTCCTGTCCCGAGATGGCATCGATGAGTGAAAAGTCGACTGGCTGCTCAACGCTCGGCACAGAGTTGATCATGGTCGGATTAGCCACTGGAACCGTGGATTCAGGTTGCCGAGGAACAGAGTTTGGCTGCGAATTCGAAGATGGAGCTGAGCTTGGTGTTTCTCCTGGGGGAGGAGGTGGTGTCGTATCCTTGGTGAGAGTTGTCGCGGCACGCTCCATCTCTTTCAGTACTCTCTCGCCAAGACCGGCAACGACATTAGCACTCCAGAAGTAGTCACCAAACTTCCTCAACATTTCACAGTTTCGCCGGAAAGAATGCATCGCTCGAGCTCGAAACATGGGTAGGCGGCTATGTCTCATCTTGCGATATTCGACACTGAGTGCTAGACAAACAGCATAGGGAACGAATGGCATGGGGCTGAGATGATCACGTAGCACAGCACATGCTATCCGCTCAGCTGCGAGGGAGCGACGCGCATTGGCTGATGGAGGAGGAAGAGTTGAAGCTGCTGTGAGAGTGCCTGGTCGAGGTAGTCGACACGATAGGATAATAACCGCGTGGTAGAAAGTCTCGATGGTGGCTGAACAAGTTAGCAGACGACATGTTAGAAGAAGGTTATTGCTGACCAATTAGCGAGCCCGGAACCTTGAGAGCGTCGGCATTCACAATCATGGCCTCGAGCACAGGAAGATCAATGTAGGCCACCTTGTCGAGACCAGACGCCTCCGCACTTGGTCCCGGGCGATACAGCTCAATGACCTGGTCAAGCCACTGCACCACAGACAGGAGGAGTCGAAAGCATGGTGGACGCTTCTTAATACATCCATCGAGATTCGCACCAATGTCTCTCTCATGCATCAAACATGGTCTTCCGTAAGCCGCCGCGTTGATCCTGTCGACAGCCCAGACCGCGCAAAACAACGTCTCCAGTTCTTCGCAGTTTGGCGCGTCGTATCTTAGCAGGTGTAGACCGAGGGTCTGAATATGATGAATAGCTCGACCACCAAGTTGTGCTGGGAGATCAGCTTCCTCGGAGCTGCTTGGTTGCGTATAGAGGGATAGTATGACGAGAGCCCTGATGTGAAGAACGCGGTCGGTGATGATGCTGGTTTCAAGAATAGCCCGCACCGCCGAAGAGATGGACTGCGAAAAGTCTTGGCACGTTAAAACCTCATCACCTCGATTCCTGAGTCGAAGATAGCGAGACATGGCGGGATCGGTGGACGCAGCCAGACAGACCAGTTGCCGTAGAACAATGATAGTGGGCTCATCAGAGGGACCCTCCAACGCGTTCTCTGGGATGATGGGAAAGATGGGATGGATCTTCTGAAGAAACAACCGCTTCAATTTGCGATACTCCTTTTCCGGGGGGAGACACGACAGGCAGTGCTCTCGAACAAAGGGAAGCAAGAACTGGTCCATGATCGGTGGAGGTCGTGACGTGATGAACTGAGATGCTTGGCCTGGTCCACCGCCAGTGGACGAAAGCCAGATGCCAACATCGCCCTTTTGCGAAGTCTCGCGAATCGATGCTGAACCTGTCGCCTCTACAAACATGCCCTCGGGATTCAGATCACCAACGAAACGCGAAGATGACTGTGGCTTTGGCGTCATACTGGCTGACTCGCGCCTTGAAGGTGTCGCAACAGGTCCAGTCGAGTCGCCATACTGAAACGAGGCTCTGTTGTTGGTGGTACCATTTTGCTCGGGTAGAGCACTGGAGTGAGTCTGCGTTGATCCTGTCAAGGCCAACGGAACGGATCTATAAGGTGATCAGCATGGAGAGACACATCAAGCATCAAGGCCCACTCACGATGACCGGGATGGAGATGTCTCGTCCTGGTCCTCTGGTCCAGCTACAGCTGTCGCAGCCACAGGAGAATCGTCGCGTGAATCCTCAGCGTGAATGCATCGCCTCTACATAAAAACCGTCAGAAAAGTGTCGTCGAGTCATCAAGGTGTCACAAGCTTGCCTTTTTTCGTCGACACGCGGCACAGGCGTGCTGGACCTGCTTGCGCTTGACGGGGAGTCCCCCGCGGTTGGGATCCGAGGCCACAAACTTGACCTGCTTCGAAGACGGTTGGGGCATCGCAGGTGTTCACCATGGGAGACTTTTGAGCCTCACTTGGGGGGTGGTCGCAAGGGTCAGTTGCAGATGGTGGAGTGGAGATGTTTGGTGAAACGGTGAGTGATGAGTCGTGGAATTTCCCAAGGTGAAGGCGGGACGGAGACCCTCGTCGGTGAGGGAAGCTTGGTTCAAGTGGATTAGTCATCTCGGTGAGGGTTTATTTGGGAGTGGTCCAACATGCCGCAGTTACCGGACAGCCGAGGAACCGAAGGAGAGTGTTTAATCATGCGACTGAGATGCATATCGTATCACGAGCTATTTTATGATAAGCATGTGTAGAGGTCAATATCATGACTGCGGGTTTGGATGTTTGGATTGCTTCATTTGAGGTCCCCACCCTGTGCCTATTGAGCTCCGCTGGAACTGCCTGGAGATCGCTAAAGAACCCCTGGCTACTCATGGTCATGTGGATCTGGATTTATTGATGTGAGTTCTTGGCCGTGAATGTTTGGATTGCCGAGAGAATGACGTTGCATGTTGTGCTCCGTTCTGCGGATGCTATTTTGGTGGAGTGAGATCAAGACAGCTTCATCATGAGCATCATATGGCGCTCAATACTGATATCAAGCAAAACGATAAGCAACAGTATCAACAACATCATGACACCACCTCCACCAACCCTCCCGGTTGCCCCTTCAATATCCCGTCTACAAAAGCAGTGGGACCAAGCACAACAAACAGCACAACACGATCCCCCGGCCGTGAATCCGACCCATCCACTCAACGCGAACTCTACACCAAAAACAACAATCCAAATTCACGCTCCCTTCTCGTGCGACTCTCTGCCCCACTACCACCGTCCATTCCCACTGGGAGGCTCGAGCTTCAAGGGCGGCCGTTTTGAGAGACCCTTGAACTCGCAGATTCGGTTGGCTGTGGTGAATCGCGGGGTGGTGGGGCCGGCCGCCTCCCGGACGGACGCTAACCGTGATTGGCAACAACATAAACATTGGGCCGAGGGGTCGGGTCTGCCTGGAGGTCAAGCAAGACACGCTGTGTTTACGTTGGTTTGTTGTGAATGTTTGTTTAAATACAATAATCCTTCCTGGTTTCTTTGTTGCCCAGGCTCATCTGCCTTCTTTGTGGACCAACTGTTATCCTCTTTGTTGCAGGCGGCCTATATCCTTAATTGTATACCACATCCTGGTCAGTTATGGAAGACCTGAATCTCCCTATTGCCGTGAGGCGCCCACGGCGCAGCAGCATCAAGCCTGAGCCAATGGTCGATGTACCCTCCTCTCCAAGAACCTCTGCCAAAACCCCTCGGAGAACCAGCAAGAGGCGGGTCCGCTTCTCGGATCCGGGACTGTCAGCATCCAGCGGGTTGACCCCAATGGTCGGCCGTGTATCTGTTTCTACACCAAAACGTCGTCGTCACTCTTCTGCACCCGTGCAAAGCACACCGAGCAGATTTGAGCCAAAGAGTCCTGGACTTCCTCAGAGTGGAGAGGTGACTTTTCTGTCTCTCCGCCAAGTCCTCGATGGCCGTGTTCAACGCCGTATTCGTCGCAATGGCTTGAGTGAGGAGATGAACACGATACAACAAGAGAAGCGACGAAGGGCAAAAGAGTCCAAGGCCGAAATTGAAAAGCTCAAGTCTGAGCTCAAGGCCCGAGACCGAGAGATCTACGAGCTTCAGAATGCCACCATCGTCCTCGACACCGATCGGATATGGGATCTGGAGAAGCAGATCCAGGATCTTCAGAGCGAACTGAAGAAGCGATCTAGCAACGCGAACCAGAACCGTGGATACAACTGGACCCTCGCACCGAGGGATCAGTTCCCCGGAGACTGTATGGATATGGCGCTCGACGATGACGACTTTGGTGAGGAGACGATGGCTCAGTTTGTCTGCAGCACTCCGCAGACACAGAGGGCAAGAGATTCATTCATGACGCCCCCTGCGACAAGTCCTACAGTTCCTGGATCACCGCTTTTCCCAACACTGCCTGCTTTGGACACCAACATTGGCGTCCAAGCTGGCGTCCAAGCCGATGTTCAAGTGGGCGTTGAAGCTGGCGTTCAAGCGACATTCCCTGACCCCAACCAAGAACGACTCGAAGGAGAAATGTCTACCCTTCAACTTGAAATCGCCAAGTTGACAGAGACCCTCGATTCATACAAGGCTCTCGATAGTCGGCTGAGCGATAAGCTCTCCGAATTCCGCCCTCACACAGAAAGTGATAACACAGCACCCGCAATTGAAGGCCTTGAAGCCCAGATTGAGATGATGCTCCAGACCATGTCCGACAGGGCATTCGCCTTGACCCAGCTCACAACCTCAATCACCAAACTCGGATTCTCTGGAGATGACGCCAGCGACATGATGATATCCCTCGCATCAGGTTTCCGAGCCGCTCGTCTAGAGTTGGAGTATCTCACACCAGGAGAGATTACATTACCACTCTCATCACACGGCGCAGAGGTTCTTGACCTTCTCCTCACCCGTCTCCGTGAAATGGCAAAGAAAGCCAAAGAAGACGAAGACGCCATCGACGAATACCACGAGATTGAGACGTCGCTGCGAAAACAGCTCGATGCTCGGGTCACCGTCATGGACGGCCTCAGGGCGGAGATGGGCAAGGCGGAGAAACTCATGAGCGACAAGATTGCGCGGATACGTGAGCTCGAAGTCGCTAACCAGAGACTCAAGGGCGCTGTGGATGGGTACATCCGGGATATATCTGAGCTTGAGGATCTTGTGCAGCGCATGGAGCGAGAGGCTCACGATGCTGAGGATGAGCATAATGTTCAGCTTGAAGTGAAGCGCAAGGTTCTCACTAAGAAAGAGGACAACATCGCCGAGCTGGAGGCTAAGCTGACAGACGCCCTGCAAAAGTCTGCAGATCTACAAAAGCAAATGGTGGAGCTCCAAGAGTCCAAGACGAAGGATATTTCAGAGTTGAACAGGAGACACGGTGCCGCCCTTGCGGCAGGCGATGCAAACGTGATGAAGTACCGCGGGGAGATTGACAGGGTCAATGAAGCCCTGCGAACAGCACACGCAACCATATGCAGCCTCCGCGTGGAAAACAGCACCCTAAAGACGCAAATGGAACAAGATCGAGAAAAAGCCAGCGCAGTTATTGACTCGATGAAGGAAGAGCTTCAACGTGTCGTCCAGATGAGCCAAGAGTTTCTCAAGACACCCACCAAGACGCAGGCGGAGACCACACAGGGTTCTACTAGTTCGTCGAGGACGGTTGTGAGTCGGGGTTCGTACTTTTCTGGTGGGTTGGCTCGACGAACGAGTCGGAAGAAGATCAGTAGGGGACAGGATAGTGGGATGGGACTTTTGGATGAGGATGAGGAGTTGTTGTTTTGAGACACGACATGGGCATTTTGGCATGGATGGGGCGTTTGGGGACCTTCATTCAACATTAGCTTTTTCTTTGTGCCATGATATTAATGTCATTAATTCTGAAGTACTCGGGATTATTTACCTGTGATGGATGCCTCATGATGAGTAAAATCTCCATCGCGCCTTGTAGTCTGGCGTCAGTTCCAGTCCAAGCAGTAATGCTCGCAGCAACTCGATAGGCATTGTGTTGGCCCTCAAAACGCAATCATGAAACTCCTTCTCACTATACTTTCCCAAGTTCAACACCTCTTTTCTCAACTCCATCATTTGCAACGCCCCAATCATGTATCCCACCTGATACAAAGGTGAATAGTCCCCGTTGAAAGACCGTCTCACCTCAGCCTCTGCGTTTGACGGCTCATGACCCACCCAATCGACCAAAAGATCGATACACTCTTGAGGCGTCATCTCGCCGAGGTGAAACTTGAGAGAAAATACAATACGGGCACAGCGATGCATGCGCCAGAATAATGTACCGATGCGATCTTCAGGTGAGATGAAAAAGTTGCCCATTTCCCAAAACACCATCTCCCAGTACATGGCCCAGCCCTCAACAAAGAATGAGGTCGTAAACATCTGCCGATGAGTATGATGCCGTTCACCCATGAATAACTGAAGCCTATGCCCGGGTATAAGTTCGTGAAAAGCCGTAGCACGAGAAAAGTGCCTATTGTTTCCTCTCATGACCATCTTCTTGAGCTCATGCGACATGTCGGTAGTTGGGGAAGCAACGAGAATCGAAGGACCACCAAGAAAGAATGGTGATTCCTTTTGACGCTCTGGAGACATCATAAACATTCGATATGTCTCGTCGGCGATTTCAGGGACGCTGACGAGATCGTGTTCTCGAACGAAAGATGTGCCTTCGCGGGCGAGTTGTAGAACGAGTTGCGTTTGTTCGCCGGGAGGAATAGATTTTGTTTTGACGTATTCGAGGGCCTTCTTCCAGTCATCGCCGAAATTGAGTTCTTTTGATGCCTGTTTCATTTGAGCTTCGCACCACTTGTACTGCTGTTTCGCGATGTCGATGAATTCCTCCGGTGTGTATGGAATCATCTCGGCCTCCAATTCCACAAGCAGTCCGTCCCTACCGATAGGCTCTCCAAATATCTCATCGTGGCCATAGTGCCGTACTCCGGCTAGTCTGCTCTGTATCACGGACTGGTAGTGTTGCAGAGCTGTATTCGCTTCTCGCCAGGGTGTGGTCGCCCACCAGTCAAACATGGGATCGTAAGTGGTGTAGAAGCTCAAAAACTCGTGCAGATGCTTTCGCAATTCGGCCACAATTTGAACAGCTTTGTGTGCAATCTGCTTGCTGGTCTTTATTTTGCCCTCTTCCACTTGGTGTTGGACATTGGATGTCTCCACTGTGACTTGGTTAAGCAACTCAGCGGCCTTTTCTGCCTCCATCGGCTTGACATCTTGTCTCGACTCGCATAATGATACGATGATCGACGCGAAAGGCAACAAAGGCATCGCTGCTTCTTGTGCTTTTTGATCGAGATTAAGCTGTCGCTGCCCTCGCTTGAGGTAATTTCGCAAGAGGATAAAGTCGACTCTGCCTTGTTGGCCAAGATCTTGGAAGGGCACTTGGAAGAGATCGTCCAATTCGCTTTTATAGAATTGACTCAACCGTTTGTGACGTCTTTCAGAGATCTTGATGTTGTAGTAATTGCGAAGATCTCTCAAATCGGACCGTACTCGTCTCACGCGATCAGCCATGGATTCAACATCCTCCTTCATCTTTGTCCTTGTAGGCAGATTGACCCAAGTACTGTCCGTTTCCGACGAAGAAGTCGACGCATCGCGCTGTGGCATGTTGAATTGCCGTTACTGTTTCGCAGCAATTGAGATTGTTCAACGAGACATGAGGAGAAGTTCAGCTGAGGGGATGTCTAGTTTATGAGGGCACATGGACATTTTCCCAAATGCGCCATGCCAGACATGGGAGTTGCCGCGATCATCAGCTTCCACATTCAGCCAGGGACAAGGTAGGTGAGCCATGTGGCTGCGATTGACGAATGGGTGAGCTTGAAAGCAGCCATCTTGAGCCACGGCTTTGTTGGTTCTTGTTGAATGAGAACCCTTGCTCAAAGGTCAATGAGTTGAGGCTCGCATGCATACATCCGAATGATATGCAGTAACTAAGCTTGTGTTTGTGTTTGAACATATGAGGTCACACGAGCATGCAGCTCCCTTGAAGAATTTCCTCCACTATGACGTGCCACAGGCAGATTGATGCTTTGAGAGTAGTTTTCGTCGATTTCAGCCACATCCGATTCAAAGCGGATAATCACGATAGCTCCAAGTTTATCACAGCTTCTCTCCCAAACTACTTACGATAGTCACAGCTAACTATTGACTCAATTCCTTCGGCAAGGCCT
The DNA here is from genome assembly GCA_025433615.1 of Fusarium sp. LHS14.1. NCBI lineage: Eukaryota > Fungi > Ascomycota > Sordariomycetes > Hypocreales > Nectriaceae > Fusarium > Fusarium sp. LHS14.1. Next base: position 359,575 of record CM046481.1, read on the forward strand.
TCCCTTTTGACTCATTAAAAAAAATCTCCCTCGGGCCCCTGACTCCGACTCGATAGCCGATGAATCCCGCCCCCGACATCTCCACATTTTCGTGTCTGGCCAATCTGGAGCCGACCCGCGCATTCTCTAGATCCGATGGCGCAAGCGGATCAGCACCGACGCCAGCTTTCGGAATTATCTCCCACGCCCGAGTTCGGCATCAAATCTAACGCTCAAAGACCGGGGGGTGTCTCTCATTAAGGGTCCTTCTTTCTCCCTCCGACCTTTCACAATGCTATACACTCAGTAACATTTAACTCGTTATGGCGACGCCCCTGCTTCGCGCCGCTCTCCGGAGGCATTTCGTGTCAGGTCGATTCCCCCGGATCCAGCGCCGACTCCAGTCGTCGTCGCCCAAGCCGCTCTCTGGGGCCAAGTCCGAAGAGTCAATCCCCGTGCCTAGCACCGTTGCGCCTCTGCCTCTATGGCAGCGTCTCGGTCCTCTGACGGCTGCGGCCCGGGGATATGCTAGGTCGCAGGCAAAGAGGCCGCTCACGACGCAGGTCATCACGGCTGTGGTCATCTATATTGCTGCGGATTTGAGCGCTCAGTATGTCAGTGGGAATGAGTATGATCCTGCTAGAACAGCGAGGAATGCCGTCATTGGTGCTACTGCTGCGATACCCAACTACAAATGGTATGCCTTGCATCTTGTTTGTGTTGATACTGTACTTACAATGCCCAGGTTCATCTTTCTTTCACACAACTTTAATTACTCATCGCGTATTCTCTCAATCGCCACAAAGGTCGTAGTGAGCCAAATATGCTTTACGCCAATCTTCAACACCTTCTTCTTCGGCTCCCAAGCCATCCTCTCCGGCGAGAACCTCGAGGGCACCGTCGAGCGCGTCAAGGACACGGTGCCCACCAGTATCGTCAACTCGTGCAAGCTATGGCCCGTCGTCACAGCCTTTAGCTTCACATTCCTCCCATTGGATTACCGACCACTGTTCCATGGTGTGGTCGCTGTTGGTTGGCAGACGTATCTGAGCTTCTTGAACAGGCAAGCTGAGATGAAGGAGGCTATTCGACATGAGGCAGCAGGTCATGTGGATGAAAAGCAGGGAGTTGCCTACGCTGTGCCACAAGCAGCCTAAAAGTTTCAACATTTTCTTTTGTTATTTCGGGACATGCATGATAGACATAGACTTTGTTTTCATACAGGAGAGGGAGTTACGGTTAATGGATATCGTTATTTGCTACCTACATAAGAACTATAAAAACCCAACGTGATATCTCCATTCGTACTCCCGCTTAATAATATCATCTTTTATTCCGTGCCGTCAAAACGTAAAATGGAAGCTGCCCAGTCTCTATTTCTACCACTTAACGGGCTAGCTTCTGTAGAAAGGGGATAGCCGGCGGCAAGTGGCTGACAGAGCGATCGTGGGAAAGACTCTAGCCAGCCAGGAGACCAACCATTGAAGGGAATTAATATAAAACATCTCAAAAATACACAGCCCTTTCTTTGTAATGGATCCTAAGCACTGTTCTTAGGCCAACTCGTATCTTGGTTGTGTCACCGGCGTGCCCTGTATCTCCTGGGGAGGTCTCTCATGAGGCAGCTCGCTTGGTGGCCACTTTGCGGCGTTCACAGAGTAGGCCGCTTCTGAGGCAGGTGTGTATGCAACCTGTGATGCCTCAGGAGGGGGAGTCTGTTGTCTGCGACGGCGCCAGAAGAAGAAACCAAGTCCCGTCATGGCCAGAACACCTGCGGCGATGCCAACACCGATGCCGGCCTTTGCGCCTGTCGACAGGCCCTCGTCTTCGGGGGTCGTGTTGGCGGGTTCCTTTGTAGTGGTAGGTTTGGGTGTAGGTGTACTGGCGGGCACTCCTTCGTCGTCCCATACACCGCTCCAGGATGCCTTCCAGTCGTTGCCGCCCTTGCTGATGGTCTTGTCCTTTTCTTCGATTGAGATGATGTTGTTGGTGGCCTGGATAGTCCGTCCTGGAGCTTGAGCAAGCCACCATGTGTTGGCATCCTTGTGCCAGTTGGCTCCGATAAAAGCGTCCTGAAGGAATGCCCGACCTAGGACATATTGTCCCTTGCCGTTGACGTGACAGGGAAAGTAAGGTGTAGGGGTATCGACGAGCGGCGCGGTGAGGGTGAGGTTGAGGTGCATGAAAGGAACATTGATCTTGACGGCGTCGGTGTTGGAGCCAGAGATGAAGGAAAACACCAGGGCCGATGCCGAGGAGACAATCTCTTCATACTTGTCCGACTTTGTATCCCAGAGGTACAGGCCGAGGCTCTCGTCATAATTGACGGGGAGTTCGGCGGCAATGTTATCGCAGGTAGACTTGGGGAGAGAGAGGTACGGCGAGCAGCCGTCGACGAGAACCTTTAGTCCGCTTCCGATGGATGAGTTTCCCTTGGCGAGGAGGTCGTCTTTGGATTTGAAGTCGAAAGGTGATTTGTTGCCAATCACCTCGATGCCGACATCCCAGAGTGTAATACCGTCTCGAGGTCCGCCGCTCATGCTGAGGATCTCGCCAACGATGCGGTTTTGATCGTAACCGCCGAACCAGAGAGAGCCGGACATGGATGGTTGAACTGATCCGATGTGCATACCGAAGGAGTTGGAGGGCGTCCATGCGTTCTCAAACATCCAGCCAGGAGGAAGACTACCGTTGATGGCAGGTCCGCTCATTGGAGTAAAAGACTGGTTGATGGCCTTGTTGCCGCCCATGCTCAGGCAGCCGGCGAAGAAGGGAACTTTCTGACCGCCGGGATACTTGATCCTCTGGTCCTTCAAGAGAGCGAGACTGACGTTTGTCTCTCTGATACCTCCCAGAACCATGTCGTCCAAGTACCGTATTGAAGGCTCGCCTTCGAGTTGCAGACCGAGCATGTAGGCATCGAGACCGCCGTCAAGTGCAATACCGCCCGAGGTTCCCGCAGCTTCGTCGTAGGTGCCTGCCTTGGAGGCGTAGCAGGTTCCCTCGTCGCAGTAGTCATCTTCAATTATCCAAGTCTCCCAGTTACCACCAGGGAAGAGTCCAATGTTGTTTGTGTCTCCGTCCATCTGAACAGAGACGGCCCTCCATGGACCATCAGGTCCAATAGTTCCATCCGCCCATTTGATCTCCCGCGGGACTCGCTCGGCCGAGGCGGCGAGGATGAATGCCACCAGGGCTGTTGAGAATGTCCAGGCCATGGCCTTACGAACCTGCCCGTATAAACTCCAGAATAAAAAAAACGAGTGAAAGTAACGATGGAACGTTGTAGTTTCAGAAACTGGATTACACCAGCAGAGACAAAAAGAACTGCACAGCAGAAGGTCAAAGGAGAAACAGAAAGAGGGCCAAAGCGACGGGAGGAGAGAGAAAGGAGATCATTACCGCGTGCATGCAAAAGGATGCTCAACCAACAAGTCCTAGGATGGTCAGAGGTGTGTCCCAGGTTGTCGAGGTTGCTCAGCCTATAGTCGAGGCGCAAGTTGGGCTCAGCCCACTTAGAGTGTACCAGAACAACCAACATGCATGGAAAGGAATCCCTCGTACTTCAGCCTGGCAGTCCTGGTAGCTGTACTTGCCAGGGTATGGGAGATCATGGGTCTGTAGGCGACGAGAATCATTGCCAGATAGGTACATGTACAACTTGATCAGGCCGCATGCCCCATCTGCTGCGGGTTAACTCTGCCTTGCCAGAGGAGGATCCGAGTGTTGTATTTTGGGAACTGGTCGAAAGATGAGTCTCGCCTACAGCCCTTGTCAAGTCTCGACAGCGCGATTGGAAGCGTACGCGCTGCGGATGTAACTTGGCATTGTGGAAATTAGATGCAAGTACCACTGCATGAACCAGACTGGGCCTGATTGTTGAAAGACAGAACCAACACCGTCACACTGAGTAACAAGAATCAATCTCACAAAGACCTTGGTGTAGCATCTTGAAGCAGTGGCAATGATCTGACCACCTCGTGAAAAGAGTGGAAGAGGATGGACAGCCACGTATGTAAACTCTCTTGTTCCTCCCAACATCCAGCTCCTTCACGTTTCATGCAAAGTGTGGTGCAAGTCGACATCATCTGAGCGAGTGAGCGCATCCACACTCGGCGGAAGCGGCTGGGGACCTGGTCTGAAACGCGATAAATAAACTTGCCGACAAGGATGCCTGTTCCTCCAGTTCCCATTGGCCTCGTGTCTCTCGAAGCCGGTTTAGCGCCCGAGGCGTGTGTCCCGCAAGCGCTTGGCGACATGTCTCCCCCATCAGCCAATCATGAATTCCATCAGAGGGCATTCCAGGGTCCCCCCTGAAGAAGCGGATCCGCGACCCGTCTTGGATGGCACCCTCCACCCTGTCACGAATCGATAGACGGCCGCCCCATCCTGAGCCAGGCTGTCATTTCCAGGCTGAGGCTCAGGTCACCCTTTTCCCTCTCTTTTTCGCGAAACCCAAGAGATGTAGATTCGAAAGCTCTCCCCGCAGTCTCGTCAAAGACATTCTCCATCCCCCCCGTCATCCTCCCCCTGGGTCCCGAAACATCTAGACAATCTTGACGAAGTTTCGCTCTTCAGCCCTACAAGAGGAGTGAACACAGTCTCTGAATGGGCTGGCAGCTGTCCTTTCCTGCGCAGCTGTCGCACTACGTGAGCCAAGCTGTCGCCATGTCGGCCGAAACGGCGGCACCTTTATCGCCATCGCGCTTCATGGCGTCAAAGCGCTACCGATGGACAGCCCTCGCCGCCCTCCTCACCATCTTCTTCGTCTTCTTCCTCGTCAAGAACCATGACGCTCTCCCTCAGAGGCTCCCACAGGGCATCCCGTCCACCTACACCTATACCGGCGGCGATGTCGATTGGTCGCGATTCGCATACACGCAATATGTCACCAACAGCGAGTACCTCTGCAACTCGGTCATGTTCTTCGAGTCGCTGCACCGCCTGTCTAGCAAGGCCGACCGGGTCATGATGTTTCCCTCGCGGATGCTCAAGTCTGAAGACGACGAATCGAGCGACGCCAGACTGCTCATCAAGGCTCGCGACAAGTACAATGTCAAGCTAGTTCCAATTACCATTCAGCATAGAGATAATGCGGATTGTATGTGTGTTGCTAAACTTCCCTCGTAGCAATTGCTAATAGTTTCTTCTAGCGACTTGGGCCGATTCCTTCACCAAGCTCCTTGCTTTCAACCAGACTCAATACAGCCGCGTGCTCTCGATCGATTCCGACTCCATGCTCCTTCAACCAATGGATGAACTATTTCTCCTACCCTCAGTCCCAGTAGCCATGCCCCGGGCTTACTGGCTGTGGCCCGACAAGGAGATCCTTTCATCCCAAGTCGTCCTCATCGAACCCTCCGACGTCGAGTTCAAGCGCATCCAAGACAAGATCGAAGCTGCCTCGGGCGACGACTACGACATGGAGATTGTCAACTATCTCTACCGCGACAGCGCCCTCGTTCTACCCCACCGCCGCTATGATCTGCTTACGGGAGAATTCCGCGGCGAGAACCACTCAAAGTACCTCGGCTCCGACGTTGAGGTTTGGGATCCTGCTACTGCCTATAGTGAGGCTAAGCTCGTCCACTTTTCCGACTGGCCATTGCCAAAGCCTTGGCTTCCCACACCAGAAGATATTCGCATCAAGATACAGCCCGACTGTAAGAACACGACAGAGGGCCTTGAGGACTGTACGGCAAGGATAATATGGAATTCCTTCTACACTGACTTTAAAACGAAGCGAGAGGTAACTTTCTCCGGTGATCATTGTCTGTCTCGAGTCTAACACAAGCACAGGAAGTATGCGGTGATGGTGATGGTGATGCCAAGCCGAGCCAGGCTGCAAGATAAAGGCTGTCACACCTATGAAGCGCATTTTTGTTTTTCTGGTTTATGTGGCACTTGATCATATATATCATGAAGTGTACGAACACACGTATAGAATGGATATGAAGGGCACACGTTCATCTTACTCATGTTACAACTCAGGGATTTGGGGATTTAATGAATTTCAGCGATTACATCATAGCGGGCACAAGAGGCCCGACAAGGGATAGGATCAGAGCAGCTCAAGATAGAAAAGACTGCAAAAGCGATTACATCATTTATATGAAGCTCTGTTTATACCAGGCTGCCGTGAATTGACAGTTGTGAAAGCAAAGAGAACGCCACACAGCAGCCATGCGGCACGACCCGTCACCGCGCTTGTTTTTACCATGTTTCTACGCGCCTGTAAGCCTGTCAAAGCGTTGAACTTCCTATCTGGTCAAGTCCCGCTCAGACATTGGTCAGCTTTCTGACAGCCACTTCCGACCACTATCGTTGCTGCAACTATAACGCCATGGTTTTCTGACAGGACAATCTGACAACTGAGTGGGCTTTCTGACAAAACCAGTTCATGAACTTGTCACCAAAGGCCACAATGTCGAGAATTATGGCATTCGGTTGACGAGTATACAGGATAGTCATTTCTTCAACTCGAGTATTTAAGCAGCTGGATCTGCTCCTACCTGCAGCAACACATTCCTCTTCGCAAACAGAACAACAAAGAGTTTCCGACAATCAACAATGACTTTCAGCAAAGTGTACCGCGCTACCGTCTTCGCCAAGAGAAAGCAAGGCGTGAGCCAGGAAGAGTTCTCCCGTCGCTTTGCTCGTCATGGAACCTTGGCCGGCCCAGTAATCAAGAAGCACAACGGCATAGCCTACATTCAAGTACTTCCTGATATCTCTCACAAAACTTGACCTTTTTCTGACTTTTCACTACAGCACCACGTGTTTGACACCTATGCCGAGGAATTCAAAGAAAAGATTGGACCTGAGATGGCCCCGTTCTTCACTTTTGTCCAAGCCGATGGGATCAACACCCTCATCTTTCCGACTATGGATGATCTCGTCGGCTTCTTCAAGGATCCGGCACATGAAGAAACTCTGAATGCTGATGTGGCCGAGTTTGCCGATCCAACAACCGTCACGTTTGCGGTTGGAGATGAGAATGTGGTTATCGAGGGTGGAAAGCTGCTTGTCTAGTTCATTTACCCGCGACTCTTGAGGCTGCGAGAATGAACTTGGCAACCAAATTTCATAGTACTTCGAGGAAAACAATAACAATCATGGGGTTCGACCTGCAAAAAGGGCATTGATAAGCTTCGTTCTGACAACGTGATCGCATCAGCACTAACAATAACATGGATTTGTCAGCGCCTTTGCAGCATGCTCCAAACATTGAGTTACCTTGACTCTCTTCAAACATCGTGAAATTAGCCTCCATATCACCAAAGTACGACCAAAGATGAGTGACAAGTGGCAGCCATATATCCGGGGGGCTGAAGATGACTGGTCCGAAGTCAGAGACAGCGGCCAACGCAAGAAGATCCAGAACAGACTTGCGCAGAGGGCTTGCAGTAAGTCAGCATTTGACTCGTGTTGGTTGTCTAAACAGATGCTAAGCCGTGCCTTGCATTAGGAGCCAACTTAAAAGCGAGACAAAACAAGGCCAGTTCGATATCAGGCGAAGCTGCCCGGGTTGAAACACAAACTGAGACACCCGAGGCGCGTGATGGTGTACTGACCGATAACGACGTTGAAGATCTTTTTGAAATACCTGGATTAGGAAATCAAGAAAGTGAATCACTCGATGTCGTATTTGACCCCCCAATATCAGTTGCTGATACGCAGCTCGACACCCTACAGCCTAGCCTCGATACCCAGTTCCTCCTACTCGCCTCTCTCACTACTGTTGCAGCATTTTCCTCAAATGCCACTCTGCTTCATATCCCATGCGAAGTCCCAAGCATCGATATCTTCAACCCATCACAAACGTCTCTTCCTTCCACTTTAATGCCAACCGAACTTCAGAAAACCATCCCTCACCCCCCTTTTGTCGATGTCATTCCCTTTTCGGGAGTCCGAGACCGCCTCCTCCGTTCTCTGGCTGTAATAGATTTGGAAAAGCTGACCATTGATCTGACGGGTGGAGCTTTCAAGGTTTGGGGCTCTGTTACGTTGGATGGAACGAGTTGGGAGGTCTCCGAGGAGTTTGCTAAGAAGTGGTGGTTCTTGATTGACGGGGAACTGCTTCGGGCAACAAACTTTTGGCGTCGGCAGAGGCTGGAGCCAAGCATCTCGGCCAGCGATATTCTGCTTGAGGTATAATCTGGCGGAACCAATGGGGATTCTGTTGGTCATGATTATCAAACATGACTCTTGCATAGAACCTTCTGTGTAGCTGGGGTTATGTGAAAGTTAGAACAAAGCATTAAGATGATTTCAACAAAGGGGGTATTCCTGCTGCCTAAGAAAACTTTTACGTCGATCGAAACCCGCAGGCCTATGCTGTACGAGCTGATATATGCTGGCTGAAAACATGAGGGTTCTTTCTCGTTCCAATTTGAATTGCTAGAGCTCCTTATCAGGATCCTTTTAGTGAAGAGCCATGCGTGTTCTGGACCCCAGGGAGATTCCGCCTCCTTCAAGTGCCGTGAAACGCCTTTGCAATCCTATGGGAGTCTCTCAATGCCGAAATTTGACCGTTGAAGATTTTTCAAAGGATCATAACCCCTCAGCAAAGGTTCCTTCAACAGGGAAAGGCGAGAATCTCCGACGACCGTTACACTGTCAATGCCATTCCCATACCCATATATCCCATCTCTGTTATGGCAAACAAATGCCCATCGGATATTTCTAGACTTATGAAGAGGTTGGAAAGGTTGATACGAGCGGCGATTCATGTGCCCCTGGAAGTGAGACGTAGAAGGAAACTTTGAGCGGAGATGACCACTGGAGGTTGTCAGGGATGGGTTGCAATGTGTGGGGGAGAATGGAAAGATCGGCGGCCCAACGGTTGGCCTTGGCAAGGCAGCAGCAGTTCCGGTTTGATCGGCCCTGAACAAGGGAAACCCGACAAGAAGTTGAATGGTGATTGTTGGTCAGCCGTCACAAACGGAGTTGAGGGTTGGGTCTTCAATTAACTGTCAATTCCATCACGTGGTCACGATGTGTTTGAGGAAAACGCGGCTATCATCCCGTAGCCTACTGAACTTTAATATCCAAGATTGGAATCCGATGAAGTTGGTTTTCCCATCTTGGTGTGTTGGGCTTCATACGGACAAGCCATCTTGTCAATGCTCACCTTTAAGGTTCAACTGATTGCTAATATTTCATCACATTCAACCCTTAGAGACAAGGATTCCCTTGATACCGGAGACTTTACTCCTTACCGGGTCACGGCAAGTAATATACTTTTGCCCATGGGGAACCCCGATCCTCCAAACCCCTGAGTCTAGACTCGGAAGTTCGGACTGCTGACGTGCTCTTGCTATGTGTCAAGACTTTGTCACGCTCACAGCTCGTGCCTGGTTTTTTAGCATCGATCCTGTTTGAGACGCATGGCGGACACTAGCTCTGTAGCGCTTTGACGTTCAGGGCCGCCACGGGACGGCAAGGCTTGTTAGTTGATGGAGTCATTAACAAGCCACCAACATATTCTTCAGGCTGTTTGGTCTAGAACTTGGTTAGGCGGCGGGCAGAGGTCCGCAATAAGCACGGCAAACCCGAGACATTTTCAGACATTTCAAGTGCCTATTGTCCGCTGCAGAACGGTACTCGGCAAAGTACCCCGCGAATAGCTCCGTTTCGACTTGGACGATCTTGCTACTCTCTGTTGGGACGTTGTCGTCGGCAGTTGCTGAGGGTATCAATCGGTTAGCCAAGTGTTGAAGTCTAAAAAGAGGAGCGCAGAGAAGAGAAAAGTCGGATCATTTCGGTCTTGTTCATGACTCGAGTCAAGACACACTTCGGGCAACGCATCCGCTGTACCCGGACCTATCTCATCTGCAGGATCTATCCGTACCCACAACGTTGATCTAGATTGCGATCGTGGAGGCCCTGACTTGTCAGGTTCTAGCATCGGGGAGCGCGTCTTCAGCGGCATCGATCCTTGGTCGTGGTTTGAGGCTAGTGGTAGTTTGCATAGGGCATGGCTCTGGTTCGCCGTGTCGGGTTTGTGTTGTGTCCAGGGGTCGAATGCAGACGTACATTAAAAAAGAAAGGCTCTTGGCTGTTCAATCTGGGGAACCGTTGTTCTTTGTTTCTTTTGTTTTGCGCCAAAGTTATTGTTCCTTTGTTCTTCGACAATCATGCCTGTCTTTGAAGATAGACCGTCGGTATATCACCCACTCTTCCGCTCTGATAAACTCTGACTCACCAAGTTTAGTTTCTCTACGAGATTTGGGCTCTTTATGGTGTTGGGACGGCCATTCTACTTACTCGATTCGCCGTGCGGTTCAAGACGGTCGGATGGCGTGGGTTCCAGGGCGATGACTTCTTTTCGGTGCTGGTTTTGATATTTTTTGCCATGGATGGATTCACTGTGCATCTGATATGTACTATTCAGTCACTTCCTTTGATGTCGGCGACATTGACTGACTGGTGGCTCAGATTACCTGGGAACAAACCTCGAGGCGAGCTTCTACGCAAAAACCCACAGTCAGTTTTCCATGGTCACTTTCATACATGACGACGGCTCACATCTCGAAAGCATTAACCGACTCTATCATAAAGGATTGTGTCAAGGGTTCAAAGCTGGAATTTGTCGCCTGGTATTCCTATACTGCTCTCATCTGGTCGCTCAAGGGAACCATGCTCTTCTTCTTTTCTCGAATCACCATTGGAACCTGGCATAGTATTCTTGTCAAGACGGCATCTGTCTGTTGTGCTGTCTCCTACTTGGCGGTTTTCTTTACAGTACGAGACCTGTCTTGTGTTGTTGGATATGACTGACTAAATGTTAGGTCACGTTTGGGTGCTTTCCCACACGCAAGAACTGGCAGTAAGTCGATGGCTCTGGTGCTCGGAATGTGTTCCTAACTTTCTTTCGTAGGGTTGTTCCTGATCCTGGAGGTTTGTTCAACGATACTCAGACAGTCACAGCATATTGACCAGGGTGAATAGAGAAGTGCACATTCAGGAGACAGAATCTCGTGGTGACTACAGTACTCAATGTCTTGTTCGTCTCTTCTTTGTTAAGCATAGCCAGAACAGCCTCTAACTATGGTCAGGACCGATTCTATGATTTTGGGTATTCCACTGCCACTGCTGTGGAAGCTTCAAATCCCCCTTCGCAGGCAAGCCAGACTCTGCCATGAACTCACACCCATACTTACCAATATCTTTCCAGAAAACTCATCATCGGTCTCCTTCTATCCTCCGGTCTCTTCGTCATCTCCGCCGCCATCATCCGTGCAACCCTGACACTCTCAGCCCATCCGTCCGCACTGGCTGTGAACGAATGGGGCGTTCGCGAAACACTCGTCGGTATCATCACTGTCAACATTCCCATCCTACGGCCCATGTTCAAACGCTCATTCTGGTCTTGGCAAAATAACACAAACATCAGCTCCTCCTTTCGAACAACCACAGGAGCTGGCAAGTCGACAGACATCACGGGGCCGTACGAACTTACACCGAGTATCGCCGAGGGATCCAGACCAAGCGACCGCGGAAGTCAAGAGTCCATCTTCAAAAAGGATAGCGTTAGGATGGCGGCGGTTGTGGTCAAGACGACGTACGATGTCACTCATGAAACTACCATTGATGAAGATGAGTCGTGGTATGGCGAACGGAGGGGGCAAACAAAGGCATCAGTGCAGGTGGAATCTCGCGTTTGATGCATAATTGAATGTTGGATTGGGTATGTTCTGTTCACGGTTGTGGCCCGTTTGGACGTTCGAAGGCGTTTACCCATTGTTCTCCATCAAGGTTCTTGTTGAATAAAAATAATAGAAGAGTACCCAGCGTATAAATTCAGTCGCCACTCGGCAGCCATTTTCATCCTTCACGCATCCAGCAGGATTGAGATCCTGCACCTTGCTTCCTACATCTCGACCCTCACTAACCTCACAGCACCCCGACCCCATCCTTTCTACCAATCGGTAGGCTGAAGCTGACCATGCCCATTCTTAGGTCCGGTTGTGCGTACGACAACGGTTGGGACTACGGCGTCTATTCTACTGTCCCCGGTACCACTGGTGACGGTGCCCCCGCAAAGTCCGAAGATCCCAAAGCTCCCGTGCAAGAATACTTCTGGCCCGTCCTCCGCAAGCACGGCCTTGGCCAAGCCGAACCCGGTGAACGTCCCGTCAAGTGCGCCTGTCCTATCTGCTATGACCACATCAGCATGGCCGGCCTCTCGACGCCCGAAGAAGGAGGCAAGCAAGGCCTCATCGCTCCCTGTGGCCATGTGATGTGTCCCGACTGTTGGCCCAAGCGGGAATAGGATCCCGAGACCTACGAGTTCACTGAACGCAAGTGCCCGGTGTGTCGTCTTCTGCTCCAGTGCTATTCGTGCACCCACACGGTCATGAAGGAGCCCATCCCCGACGCCACCTGTGATGTCGAAGAGCTCGAATGCGTCCCCAATTCCATGACGGAAACTTCTGTGCCGTACCAGGCCATCTGTGTCGAGTGTTGCTTCACTTTTGACGAAATCTTGAAGTACTATGAGCCTGGTGAATCCATCGGCTGGTGGTTCAAGCCCCGTGCCCCCGGTGAAGAACGAGCTTGATGTGTCCGACGTTTCGGTGACAGATGTAAGTGACGGCTATGTGTTTATGTGATTGCGTTTTACTGATTGGTGACAGTGGGTGTTATTTACGCGACGACTAGACCCAGAGACAGATAGAATTCGGTACCATAGGTATGTAGTTATGTTCTCGCTTGGAGTGATGGAACTGACCAGGATAGGTAGATGGACTAGAGAGACAAGGATTCATTGGCAGACACAGAGTGGCGAAAATAATGAGACAGAGTAATGCAAGAAATACTCGATTCACATCTTATGCACATCATCTATCAATATCGCTCAAGAACGGGTTTGTTGGTGATAACGTCCCCATCCATACGCCCATTAAGCCGAATCACCCACGCAGGTACCCAGGGTCACAACCAACAAACTTTATCGGGCCCTTGTCCAGCCAATAACGGCACTACGGTGTTCCACCTCCCCGTCCACCGACCACTCAGCGTCTAATTGCTGCTTTAAATAACTTCAGAACCAACAGAGGCAATGCAGAGAGGACCAACAGATGGAACATAAGTACGTCTCATACAGAGGCAATTCCCCGTGCGGTGCAGCCGGGAACGTTCGATTTCGGGGAACTTTTTCTTTGTTGGTTCTTGTCGTTATCTACCCCGTTAATTTGTGAATCAGTTCCACTGAGGTATAAGACTCTTCAGCTCTGCCTTTCTTTTTTCCCCGATCCAATCCTGTTTCCTTTGTACAACGGTTCATCCAAAATGTCGCCTTTATTAACAAAGAGATTGCTTTTGTACGCTCTGCTGGCAGGCGTCGCCACAATCCTCATGTTGGTTGGTCACTACGCTTATAACAACTCACTACACTGTAAGTCCCAGATATTCTCGCCAAGCAAACTCGGAGCTAACCTACGATTGAGCAAATACCTCATCCCGATCAGTCTTGACGTCCCAGTCCGAGCAGAAAGAGCAACCATTCCCGAACAAGATCTGGCAGAGCTGGAAAGACGACTCCGAAGACCCCACAGAGCGGACCGTTGGCTTTCCCCATCAATGGCGTGCCGTCAACCCCGATTGGCGATACGAACGAGTCATCGACGCCAATAGTGACACTTATGTCCGAGATAACTTCGACGAGCCCATCTCGGAGGTGTTCACACGTCTTGAGGACCCAATCCTGAAGGCCGACTTCTTGAGGTACCTGATCCTCTTGCGAGAAGGTGGCGTCTGGGCCGACATCGACGTCTTACCCCTTCAACCCGTTTCGAAATGGGTTCCAGAGGAGTATCAAGGCAAGGTGAACTTGGTTATCGGCATTGAGAACGATCATCACAAGAAACCCATTTGGCCTGGCTCTCCATACTCCGTCCAGCTCTGCCAGTACACGGTATTAGCCAAGCCAAACCACCCAGCCCTCAGAAGCATTGTCAAACAAGTAACCCAAGACCTCGACGAGCTTCCTTCTTCCAAGAACCCAGGGGAGTCAGTCACATTTGAGGAAGTCATGTCCACCACTGGACCTTTCGCCTTCACCAAAGCCATGATGGACTACTTCAACGAGATGACGGGCGAGGAGCACACCGGCAATGAGCTTGACAGGCTCAAAGAGCCACGATTAATTGGTGATGTGTTGGTTCTGCCCAAGGATAGCTTTGGGTGGTTGTCGCATGAGAATACTCATGAGGAGGGAGACCCCAGTATTCTTGTACAGCATCTATTTATGGGATCGTGGCGAGGTAGCCACCCTGGCTGAGGGGGGCAGGGCTTTTAATTGCAATGAAACATGGCGTTAGAGTAAACTCATCGGTCTTGGAGGGTTAATACAATGCGATCTAATTATTCACTTGGTTGTTGATCGTCATCGCAATCTAAATTATCGCGTGAGATGGTGAGTCGTAGCTCAAACAATCACTAGCTTCAGCTTCAATCAATGCGTAATTATGGGCTAATTATTCATTAATAAATACAAACTCTCCTCAGTCGCTTTTACCTATATCATTCCGCCTTCGACAGTGTGAACTACAGAGTGCTTATTCGCCCCGCCATATGAGATGTCGCTCTCGGACCTCATGTTCTCATACTTGACCGTGGGCGACGTCAACCCCTCCACCGCGAGAGCATATCTCCCCGCCCCAGTCTCCCCATACCTGACATGGATCTTTCCAAGTTTCTCGCTATCCGTGGTGAAGCCAACTCTTCCAAGAGTTCCACCACCCTCTGACGCGGCAATCATGACGTGGCGGATGTCTGAAGGATCAAACTCGGGAAGATCCTTCCAGCCTCTTGTTCGGAGAGCTTCCAGGAGGAATAAGCAGGCAACAACCATGTTCAAGGCAAAGGCCGCGATGGTGAATCTCTTTTCTCCGATGGCGACTGCAGTGACGCGGACTGTTCCTTTCACGTCATCTTTGAAGCCTCCAACCATGAGCTGGGCGGAAGCGTAGGCAGCCAGCATGTCATCCGTCATAGCGATGATTGCGTTTTCGATACCTCGAAGGTTACTGTCGCTGTCTGGTTCCGACTTGGTGCCGTTCATCTCAAGACTCAGGAGATGGCCTGTAATAGAGTCGTTGAACGCCGAGCCAACGGTAGAAACGTATAGGTTCGTTTCGTCGTTAGCGATTAGTTCAAACTGCCGCAGCAAGACGCCTTTCAGCCAGCGGGATGGGTCAATATCTGGGACATCAGTGTCGTTGGTCCGCTCGACGGTGATGTTCTTGCCCAGCTTGTTGACCGTCACGTTGAACCTTGTCGGCTCAAAGTCAACCTCGCACTGGGCCTGGTCAAGGTACTTGTACCAGAAACCGCCCGCAAAGGAGATGTACCTCCTCTCTGGCGCAACCGTGGCATTGTGGTCTTTAAAGTGCGCGACGCCGATGGCCAGGACGTTGTTGCCATCTCCATAGCCGATGTAGTTGGAGTACTCCGAGCCGTCGTCGCTATCCGGCATTTCCCCTTCTGCTGCAAAGAGTAGGTTGGCTTTTGAGTTGAGCACAAAGTCTGCTGACTTGTTGTAGATGCAGTTGACTTTGGCAGCGTAGCCCAACTCTTGATACTTCCAACCGAGCAGGTCGCGCCCTTCCTTGAAGTTGACTTTGCCCAGACCTACAGAGGAGCCAATCCCGTAGGATCGTCCGATGTAGGTGTAGCCGGTGCTATCGAGTTTTTCGTGGATGCGAGAAGAGTTGTGGATTGGAGAGGCAGTTGCTGCACCGGCGAGCAGACTGCCCAGCAGCTGCATTCCCACAGAGTAGGAAAACTTTCCAAGAGCTGTGTGCTTGGTCGGTCCTGCGGATCCGACTTGTGATGGGTACTCTTTTACAAAGGTCATGTTGCTCCAACTGGGAATCTGGATGCTGCCGCTGATACTCTCGTCGGTCTCGACTGGTGTCATTGCAGCAGCCCAAATGGCACTGAAGACCATTGAAACGGAAACAAAGAGACCAAGTAGTGCGATGTAGCCGATGGGCAGATCCCAATTGATTCGGGGTATCATGGCGTCTTTCCATGCTCGCAGCTGATCCAGACTCATGCTGTGCGTCTTGAGTCGCCTCCGAACGCCGAGGTTGATGATCCGGCAGATGACGATAACTTGAAGGACGGAAAGCATATTGGCAAGAATCTGGACCGCGAACTGGACGGACGGACGATTGACCGTCACGAAGTCGAGGAACGACCCCGAAAAGAGGGTGTCGTTGAGAGAAAGGCATAGCAGCGCCGTACACACTGGAGTAGTAACAATAAGTGCAATAAAGGTGTTGTAATCAGATGCAAAAAAGGCGACCAAGCCATTCGGCTTCCGCTCAGCGTTGGCCATGATGAACGAATGGCTACCAAGCTAAGCCTGGCGCAGGAGTTGATCGCAGAAGGATGCAGTTGAAGAGGATCGATCGGACAGGAATCAACGAACGGGTGGGAAGACAGGAAGATCGGCGTTAAAGGGTGAAATCCTCCCGTTCCGCATACCCTCCTGAAGAGAGGACTGTTGGTTGAGAGCATACTTTCTGCCTTGATAGAGAGACTGAAACGTACGTGGTGGGAGTGGATGTGGATTCCATCGTGCAGCACCTCTAACCGCCGAGCCACAGTGGGAACCCACAACACCGAATCGGATCGCTTTGATGATCTGCATCTAGACGGCGCAGGCGCCAAGAGCAGGGTTCCCCGGCGCTTAGTGAAACTGGGTCCATCGAAGCAGACCATCACTGCAGAGCTGTCTACAGAGGCAGCTTTCGACAATTTTGTCCAAAAGCCATTAGCGCCATGGCCGCTCATCCCTATCAGTGCCCAAGGTACTCCGTACAAACCCCCAAATCTCTTGAGTCATTTCATCCTTGAGGCTATAAGGAGTATACAGAGCTGGGAAAAGAACAAGAAAAAAAAAGAAAAAGAAATCAGGCTATCTCATGAAACGAGACGGGTGAACTCTAAGGGTAATACAGAGGCTTCAAAAGCAAGGAAAGATGACCAGAGGCATCAAAATGCCGTGGCTTTTCTCGCCTCTTCTTTCTTATTGGCTAATATCGCAAGGTGGCTGATTGGCCAGAGCAAAGCTTTTGAAGGTTGCCTTATCTTGACAGGGTATACCATGACACGGGATTTTGAGAATACGGTAGTTGTTCCTGGTCGAGCAAACTGGTCAACAAGCCCAAGTCCCTGACTTCACCAATACAGATAACACATCTTCTTGGCTTGGCTGTCAATTCTGCCTTTCACATGCACGTAAATACTGTCGGAGTCTGCTTGTAGCCCGGGCGGTGCCATGCGAATGGACCACGATTACAGCCGTCAAGATGCTTGCTCCTCCTTCAATCCGCCGATTACATCGACAGCATCTGTTAATTGATGATGTTGTAAGTGGTTGAGTACGTTTTTATCCCTGTTCTCTAGTTGCGCTCATTTTCTCAAGGCACCATCACTCCCACACTTCTTTGTCGTGATTTCCCATGTCGCATTTCAGTTTCAAGAGTTGTCTCGTTCCCCTGTCAACGCAAAGATGTTCTACGGGCCTCTTAATTGTAACCATCGGCTCCAGTAACTCCGCGTTAATTTCGTGTGCGCTCAAAAGAGACAGTAGAGAGTTGTGCTGCAGGGGAGCTAAAACATTCCCTCGCGTAATAGCTATGTTGTGCAACTCCTGTGTCAATTTAACTGGACCATCGGCTGGTTTATACTAAGTTTAAATTTTAATTCAGATTCCTCGGACCTCATTGCCTACCCTATCAGAAGCGCGCAAAATCGCTGGATTTTATCTGAGTAGTTGCCGGCTGTCTAAGGGCTGAGTTGCAACGCCCATATTGCATTCAAATTGCATATGGTGACTCTTAACACTCGAAACTCCTGAAAGAGGGGACCAATGTGTCTTAACTTTTCTCACACTGTAATCCGAATTGGCTTGCCTTAAGGTATGTTGTGACCGATCTTCTACAACCTCAATCGCCATTTGTTAAATCATGGGGTGTCAGGATCAATGAGAGCGCTTTTCAACTTAGCACTTGCCAGTTTATCACAAGGTAAAAGATATATTTCTTGCTCCGAACACGTGCAGCAACTCCATTTGGCCCCAGGGCAATATACGGTTCTTGGCTGAGCCAAGTCCCAAGCCAGGGCGACTCCAAGAATGGTAGCAATGGTGGTTCTTCAATAAAATTTATCAAGGTAGACGTTTTTCGTTCTCATTCAGTTCATTATTCTTTGTTTTCTAACACCCTACACCTTCGTTGCTGATCGATTTACATAGTACTTTGAACAAGTGTTGTGTTCTATGCTGTAAGCATCAATGTTGCGTTCCATCGTGCCAAGGACCTTCTCGCGAGGCGTCCATGTGAGAAGGTGCTACTACGAGGCGTTGGACGTAACTCTAATGCTATCTAAGTAGCATCAAATTAATATGAAAAAGTCCCAAAAGTCTCGCTCATAAGTCTTCGTCGAGTTCCATTGTCCAACGACGGCCTCATGGTTACGAGCGTGAAGGGGCTACCCTACAGACATGGCCGTCGACGCTTCCAGGTCATAAAGTAGAGGAACTTGATTCATTTTTTTGCAGTAAAAGAATATGATTTAGATCATCAATGTGTTTTAAAAGAGTCACTCTCATTTATACTTATCTAAGGGTCTAATAACCTTGTCCACTCTTTGGGTGTTCTATCTAACGGAATACTACTTGTGATGCGACGCTGTTTAAAAAGCGCTCAACAGCAGTGCCATATTCCCACAGAAGTACGATTTCTGAAGGCTCCGCAGGATATTGGGTTGGCGAACACATTTTCACAGAAATGTAGCGCAGTGAGAAGCCGGCGAGCCCCCAACGTCAGCCGGGAGCCCTCCAATGTGACAGAATTCCCAAGAAATGGAGACTCTGAGTCACCCCGACACAGAGGTGATGCTGCGAAGCGATGATCGCAGAGGATACTCTTTTCGGAATAGAATTGCCAAGAATTACAGTAAATAAAGATATTGGGGGCCGTTAGAGCCTAATCTGTCGTTTCGTCCGGGAATGTGGGAGGAGTTCCGATGGAGACATGAGCCAACGCAACGGTTGTCCCCATTTAACCCACGCAGATGACCTCGCATTTCTCGGGTTTAGAGACGAGAAACTCGGTTAGTCCCACAAAATCCCAGCTGGACGGCCGAGATGCTGGCCTTCCTCCGTCCTTGCATCTTGATGGGTCTAGACCCAGGCTATTCCTGGGACCGCTGATGCTGATCGCTTAGAAGAACATGAGAACCGAGTGCGGTCATGGCAAGTCAGAGGTTCCGGTGGACTTTTACTCTAGAAGGAGGTTTTATGTTGCCATGTTGGGGAGTTTCGTTTACGAAACTCGTTGATGAAGGTGAAGCGGTGTAAGTGGTAGCGGGGTAGAGCCCAGGCGTCATACTAAGAGACGCGGAGGCATCCAAACCGGTCTACCTTTGTCTGTTATTTCTCACTTAGAACCGTATTTTCAATCTACTGCCCCCATGTGCTTGACAACAGCGAAGTGTGGACGCGCAAGCTCCTAGCAACAGAATCGGCGTTAAGATGCCATGCCGCGCCAAGCGCCGAATCCCGCGCTCCAAAGCCCATGTCAACTATTACTCCAGCTCATCTCATATGAAACTTTGACAAATGCCTGTCAAAGAGGCAGCGAATGTGTGGTTGTCGCGCCAATGTTATCGCGCCACTCGTAGCCGCCCACGATTTAAGCGCGCAAAAAAACGCGATGCCATCTTTCGCCTGCATTAGCTTGCATTTTGACCAAAAAGAAGGAGAGTGGCTGGAAGATCCCGTTGCAAGGGTTTCGGGGCGCTTGATGAAACTTGGGACAGACCGAGGGAGAGTTTAGAAGTCGGGGCCGACGATCGGCGGAGATGGCAAGGCAGATTGTTTTTCACCATAACATCACAAGTGACCCTATTCACAACTTGAGAGAATCTCTAGAAGTCAATTGTGAAGACAAATTCCGGTGGCCTTTTTATTCTTGCTCTAACGGGACGAGAAAAGTTGTAGTGTTGGAGTTCGAGTTTGACAATGTCATCAAAGGGCGACAGTTACAGGCCTCGAATCCTTTGTTGGCTCTATCAACAGGTGCATGCATGCCCTCTTAACATATCATTATTCCCAGGGACCGTGCAACATGTGGGTGGGAACAGAATCCTTCAGCCCTAGTAGGCTCCCATAGGAACGGTCTATTTGTGTGTCCCTCTGCAGACTCCATTTGCGAGGCGATGCCGTCGTTGCCTGCCATGGAGAGAGCTCTGCCCACCATCGTGTAGTTATACTCGAGTATTTACTCTTTATCTGTCGCGTTTAATCTCGTTTGTCTTTCTCTTTTGGTATAGATTTCCTACATTCGCCAATTTTGCTTCATTCGTTTCGTTGACCTGATGCTAGTCATCAAGGCGTTAACAGACGCCATGTTTTCTCCGCTCATTTCTTTCCCTTCCCTTCACTTCTTTACAATACTCATTTTTGTTTCTCTTTCCACCGCACAAGATGCCTGTCTTCTTCGTCCTATATCTCTGCCGATCGAGAATGTTACCTTGGCCTCTGGATATATCCGGCGTGGCATCAATCTCAAAGTTGGCGAGCCAGGACAATCACTTTCCTTCATACCTAGATGGTGAGGATGTTTACTTTGTCGGTATTAAACCACAAGACCACTAACTCTGTGCAAGGGCCAACAATAACACCTTCGTATACGGACCTTCGTGTTTAAAGACCGACTTCTTAGACGCAGAATGTGTCACATACCGCGGAGGGCTTTACCTACCCAAGAATTCGACCGTTGATAGAACCACGAGTAAGGAATACACGCCTGTGGCGGAGTCTTGGGACAGAAGTACATACAATATGTTCAACAGTACCCTGTATCTGGGTAACGAGCTCACCCTGAAGAGCTTCCCTATGGCACAACCAGTTGCCTCTGAAGACACCTGGGGTTTGTACGGCGCTAGCCCGCAGCACCTCCTCGGGGTGGGAACAGAGTCTACAGTCTTGAGCGCCCTACGAAACGCTGGCCGCATTGCCTCGAGATCCGTCGGTTACTACTGGGGCATGGACTCGATCGGCTCCAAGGATGACACTCCGGGATCCTTGGTGTTTGGGGGTTACGACCGAGCCAAGACTTACGGAGACGGAGATGAGATGGATTTCACATTTGGGAAGGACAGCTGCCGGACCAAGATGATGGTCTCAATCAGTGGACTCTCGCTTAACTTCCGCAACGGCACCGACCTGTCGCTATTCTCTTCGAGCAACCTGCAAAAGCCACTCCGGGCATGTATAGTTCCCCAGAACCCATACATCATGAGCCTGAACCGGGAACCATACTTTGACAACCTTCTAAATGCCATCGGAAGCAAGTTTGTAAACTCCAGCAAGATGCAGGGGGTTGACTATCAAAGCGCTCTACTCGATCCAGAGAGGCCATGGTGAGTGATCCTCATTGCCTGTAAGAAGGCGGGCAACACTAACCCGTCAATTTAGGTATGATGGAGATTTCACTATAACATTGAACACGGGTCTGTCAATCACCATCCCAAACAACCAGCTCATTGTCCCGGAGCGGAGGATCAACGAGAACGGAGAGATCTACCGGAACGACTCACAACCCCTGCTCAGAATTAACAGGATGCAGCAGGATGGACTCCTCTCTATCGGCCGGTTCTTCTTCACCGCTGCCTATCTTGCCACCAACGAGGATGCCGGAAAGTTTACGATCTGGAAAGCCAACCCGAGTACCGACCAAGACCTAGTGGCTCTCAACCCGAGCAACAAACCCATCGACAGCCAGGTCACCTGCACGGCGACCCCCGTCAGCACGGTTTTGGCCAAGCCAGACCAAGGTGGTGACAACAATCAGAACAGCGAAGACGAGGAGAATGATAAAAACGAAAAAGACGAATTGAGCGAGACGACAGCAACTCCGACAACAACATCGACAGCAGTTTCGACAGCAACTTCGACACCCAAACCAGACACAGGTCTTCCGATAGAGGCCAAGGCCGGCATCGCCGCTGGCGCCGGAGCTGCAGGACTCATATGTGTCGGTCTCTTGGCCTGGCTGATTATAAGACGAAAGCGACGAGCAATGGGAGAATCAGATGCCATGAGCTTGGCGTCGGTACAGACAGGCTGGTCTAGATCTGACGACATGAAGCTGGCCTATCCAAGCCAAGGATATCCTCACTTTATCCCACAAGAAATGGGAACATTCAATGAACGTCGGCCCCCGGTCGAGATGCCGTGATGAAGGAGAATGAATTGCATAGCTACGGAGTTGTTTGCTTTTGTTTATGTTTGATGAGACCATGTGAACTGGGGAGGGTGTTTGTTTTGGGACAGGAGAAAAGCGCATTCATTACCATGGTTCTATTTTCTGTGTGACTTTCAAATAAATTGAGCGAATTGGTTTGTTTTTTATCCGTCTACAGTTTCGACTTGGGCTTGGTGACAACTCCGACACACTTGATCTCAATGTTGGCGTTGAGGGGCAGAGTCTTGACGGCAACACATCTGTCGAGGGTTAGCATTTATGAGAGACATTTTTAGTAGACAACTCACGTCCGGGCAGGCTTAATCTCGCCCCAATAGTTCTGGTACACCTCGTTCATCTTGGCGTAGTACTTGAGGTCAGACAGGAAGATGTTGACCTCGACAACATCGTTGATGCTGGAGCCGGCCTCCTCAAGAATGGCTCCAAGGTTGCGAATGATTTGGTGCTATCAAGTCATGAGCCCAGCATATCAATTACCATGGATGAGTATACGTACTGTGTGAGCCTCAATATCGCCGTCAATGATCTTGCCAGTTTGAGGATCCATGGCGAGAGCGCCCGAAGTGAAGACAAAGCCATTGGCAACGATGGCCTGGTTCATGAGATTGGCCGCCGCGGCCGGGGCCTTCTTGGAGGAAACAGGAGTTCGAGACATGTTGTTACAGGTAATTAAGACGATGTTTGGCGGTCAATTGCTGGCTGAGGGTTGACAGAAATGGATTACCAAGATGGGGGTGAAGCCGGGCGCGATGCGGGGAGCCAGATCTAAACACCGAAAGTCCCACGGGTACCCGACTGGAACCGACCGAGTATCTCAACCACCAGCGGAAATAGGCTTCTTAATTCCAATTTCGGGTCTAATGATGATAATCGCTGAGTAATTGAGATTAAGCCACGGATTGGAGTGTTTGCTACTAAATTCATGGGACAATGGCTTTGGATCTCATCTTCCTAATTGGGTATTAACGGTGGCCGAGGTCCATGCCAGGCCGAGATCGGGGCACCTCAAGATAAAGTAAATATGCCTTCTCAAAGGAAGAAGCCCATATTTCATCAGTACAGAGGAAGAAAGGCCTGATACTCATCGAGTATTTGGTTTAAAATGGCGTTATCTGTGTGATCATTCTAGGTCACTCAGGTTCTAGGTGGCGCGACGCACACCCACCAACACGTCCATTCTTCTCAACCCCTGACAAGAGGCACAGGAAAGAAAGGTCACGTTTCTCTTTCTAACCGCTGTCCTCGACCCGAATATCTGGGAAAAGTAAACAAGCCCAAAGCGAGGCCCAGCCCTACTCTCAGTCCTCGCTTCCATGGCAAGATCCCATTGGTCAAACACAGGCACGTTGGTTGTCATTCTTTCACCGTGACAGGTTTTTAGTTTCATCCAGACTTTCGGAAACCACTTAGAATCTGTCAACAGGGCGGTTCGACCTCAGGCCCGCAAATACTGGGCGTCAAGCATCGGGATTGATCAGCCCTGCGACGCGGTCAGCTTCGTCTAGAGGCAACACCATGAATATCATCGCGAGTCCTACGTGGCAGCCCGGAGTATGAGTTGATTGGGCTCTATTTGCGCCTTGAGTGTTTCGCTTCTGAAATATTGGCACTAAGGGGTCTACTACCGACCCAACACCGGTGGTTGCTGCTGTAGAGGCCCGCTGGTATAAGAAGCGGTGACCGGGCAGTCTGCCATTTCTTGAGATGCCAGACATTCTCTTCATTCAAGAACTTAGGCCTTTTGTCTGCATAAAAAAAGCCCAAGACTCATCGAGATGCTGTCAGCTTTCTTCCTCCTCCTCCTGGCCACCACGAGCCTGGCCATGCCCCAGCCAACCTCTCAGTCAACTTCTCAGCCAACTCCTCAACCAACGCCTGAGCTGTTGAAGCGGGTAGGTTCCATGACCACTCGTACCATGTTCCTCTAACCAATGACACTGTTGTAGAACGTGACTACCAACTCCACAAGACACGATTGCCTGCGAAATTGCACATCGCAGTGCGGCCATGGTGGTGTTTGTGATTTGGTGTGCTCCATCCTCAAATGCCCCCCGAACATGAAACGTGCGGACCTTTCGGGCGAGTTCGAGAAGGAGGAGGCAGCTAGAAGGTCAGAGGAGGACGAGGAAGAGGAGGATGGATTTGAAGACGTTGAAGTGGTCGAGACAGGTCATGTAAACTGATGCCGTGTGGAGGCAGAATTCTTATACCCCAGTGCACATATTCCGGAATGCTAACAAGAACGAGTGAAACGAAGCAATGATAGATAGTTAATGGATCTCAAATTTTCTGTAATAACCGTTAGCCGGCCAAAGGGGGCGACGCAGCTAATCCAAATCAACGCCGACGCTATGCCCAATCATCTCCCAACTTTCGAGAGAATCCAAAGAAACAAAAGAGCTAGAATCCGAGGCAGCAGAATGACTCTACTCTGCATGTCCACTGATTCCTCCTTTGATGCCTTCAAGAATGCCAGACCAGTGTCCGCCTTGTCGAATCTTAGACACATCAGAGAACTGATCACAGGCAATCTTTCGAATAAGAAGAGTATCCTTGGCCTTCTTATGTGTCTTGCCGTCGCCCCTGAGCAGATACTCTTCGAACCATGCCTCTTCGGCGGTGTCAAAGGGGAGGAACGCAAGCTCGGCGGCCCGGTCTGCGTAATCTTCGCCCTGGTAGTCCAAAACAGCGCCAATAAGTTTTCGGAACAGAAGCTCACGGGTGTGAGGAGGATGTGTTCGAGAGTAGAAGAGCGCTTCAGAGACGTTTGTTTGCGCCATGGCATCAAAGAGCAACTCAAGAGCGGCCGAGGTTTTCAGGATAGGCTGCACCGCGTAGAAATAGGAGAGCGCGATACTGAAGTCTTTATCGGAGGCGCGGCGAACAAGGACGGTGATGATGTCGTCGGCAAAGTCTGGGATGAGCGAAGGGTGAGAGATGTATTCAAGGGCTCGCTATGACAGGTCAGTGGATTGTAAAGACGGCCATGTAGAGGGGCCTACCGAAAAGTCATGTCTGTCGAGATACCACAGGCCCTTCATGAAGATCTCGTACTTCTTGGGCATTCCAGATGCCTCTACAAAGGCTTCCGAGACGCTCTCGTGCTCCGAGGTTTGGTCAAAGTCGAGGAGGATGTAGTAGAAGATGGAGTATTTGTGATGCATAGACATGTTGGCTTCGCAGATTTGTTGGTGCAATTGCTTCAGCGCATTGTCGGTTTTGGGAGGGTAGATCTTAGCTATGAAGAAATCAGCGAATGCGACCATATTGCATCCATGTTAGAGCCTACCCTTGGTGATTCCCACAGCTCTCAAAACACGGTCGATGAAGAGTGCGCCATCGAAGCTTTTGCGACAAGCCTCGATATCAGATTGAGCCTTGCGATCGTATGGGTTCGTCGCCTCAGAGGAGAAAACATGATGGATATTGGCGTAGTCGAACATTTTGTTGGATTTGAGAGTAACTCTGGAAACCTTGAGGAGCTTGAAGAGCTTGAAGATCCATCGCGAAACGGTCAAAGCAGAGCTCGGAGCTGTCGCGCTTTCACGTGACCTAACTGACGCCAGGGCACCCCGCGCCGGCAAGCGCCTTCAGGGGATTGTTTACAAACTGTGGGACTGATTGGGACATTTCCAAACAAACGCGGGGCGCAACCACTTTATTATCATCTCAACCCAACACCCTTGAGCACCGCCTTGACATATGCGCTGCATGAGCAATACATCGTTTTTCGACTAGATACCCATACTAACACTCACAATGTCGGGCGCATCCCCGACAAGACCGACCCGGCGGGCCACCAGACGCACCGCTATCATCGACTCCGATGATGAGGATGATCTCGTCTCCAACCGCTCCAAGATCCAAGAGGAAGAAGAGGATTATGAGCCAGAGCCGCAAAAAAGCCCTCGAAGGCAAACACGGGGTGGACGCAAGTCGTCAACTCCCGCTGCCGCACCCAAAGCCAGAGGCCGTCCCCGCAAGAGCGCCACCTCCACCGCCTCGATCGAACCCAGCGAGGTGTTTGATGCCGACTCTACAATCAAGCCTGAACCCGAGTCTGCGAAGAAGCCGCCACCCCGGAAGCGCAAAAGCGCATCCACGAGAAGCTCGATCGGATCCATCCCCGACCTTCCTCCTCCCACACCGCAAGCCGGCTCCCCAGAGACTTCGAGGATAGAAGCGTCCCAGGCGGACACTTCAACATCCAGTGTGAATACTACGACCGTTGATGATACCCAGGCTACCATCAAGCCTATCAAGCCCATGGACACCATTATGGAGAAGCCCATGGACATTGTGCTCAAGTCGCGAACTGTGACTATACCCATTGTGGAGGATACAACACCCAAGGCCCGTATTGTTTTGACGCATCTCATCTTGAACAACTTCAAGAGTTATGCTGGCAGACAAGAAGTTGGTCCCTTCCATGCGTCCTTCTCTTCCGTCGTTGGTCCCAACGGTTCTGGCAAGTCCAACGTTATCGACTCGCTCCTCTTCGTCTTTGGTTTCCGAGCCAGCAAGATGCGACAAGGCAAGATTTCAGCTCTTATTCACAACTCTGCTCAGCACCCCAACTTGGAGTACTGCGAGGTTGCCGTTCACTTCCAGGAGGTCATGGATCAGGTATGAACTCTTGCTTCCGAATGTTTTACCATTGCTAACATGTTCAGCCTGGTGGTGGCCACGAGGTTATTCCTGACTCCGAACTCATTATCTCACGAAAAGCGTTCCGAAACAACTCAAGCAAATACTATATCAATGGCAAGGAATCCAACTTTACAACAGTCACTACCCTCCTCAAAGACCGAGGCGTCGATCTGGACCACAAGCGATTCCTGATTCTTCAGGGTGAGGTCGAGTCAATTGCTCAGATGAAGCCCAAGGCTGCAAACGAGCATGATGACGGCCTCCTCGAGTACCTCGAAGACATTATCGGAACCTCCAAGTACAAGACACCAATCGAGGAATCCGCTGCCGAAGTCGAGACCCTTAACGACGTTTGCATGGAGAAGAGCGGTCGAGTTCAGCACGTCGAGAAGGAAAAGAACAGCTTGGAGGATAAGAAGGATAAGGCGATCGCCTTCATCCGAGATGAAAACGAGCTGGCCATGAAGCAGTCTGCGCTTTACCAGCTCTTCCTTCACAAGTGCAGCGAGAATGTTGCTGTGACTCAGGAAGCCATCAGCCAGATGCAAGCTCAGCTCGATGCCGAGCTTGAGAAGCATCACGGCAGTGAGCAGATCATCAAGAGCCTCGAAAGTGCGCACGCCAAGGGTGCCAAGGAGTTTGAGGCCCAGGAGAAGCAAACACAGGCTCTCGTCAAAGAGATGTCCAAGTTTGAGCAGGAGCGTGTCAAATTCGACGAAAAGCGAAAGTTCTTGGAGGACAAGCGCAAGAAGCTTGAGAAGACCCTCGCAAACGCTGAAACAACATCTGCTGAGGCCGACGAGACCATTGAGTCATGCGGAGAGGAAATTGAAATCCGAACCCAGGCGATCGGCGAGCTTGAGGAACAAATTCAGACTGCCGAAGCTGAACTCGCCAAGATCCGTGATAGCTTGAAGGGCAAGACTCAAGCCTTCTCTGACCAAATCGCCGCCCTTCAAAAGTCTCTGGAGCCTTGGATGGAGAAGATCAACCAGAAGCAGTCGGGAATTGCTGTCGCAGAGAGTGAGCTCAGCATTCTCCAAGAAAAGGCCAATGCTGGTGCTGTGGCTTTGGAGGAGCTTGAGGCCAAGATTGTCTCCATTGAAGAGAACAAGGCCGCCAAGAAGAAGGAGCTCAAGTCTTGCCAAGCGGAAAAGGCCGAGCTTCTGAAGGAGGCCGCCAAGATGGAGTCTGAGTTGCAGGTTCTCTCCCAACAAGAGCCCAAGATTCGCTCCAAGATCTCCAACGCGCGCCAAAAGGCCGACGAAGCTCGTTCAAGCTTGTCTAACACGCAGGCTCGAGGCAACGTGCTCTCTGCGCTGATGCGCATGAAGGAGTCTGGTCGTATTGACGGCTTCCATGGACGCCTGGGTAACCTTGGTGCCATTGATCAAAAGTACGATGTCGCCATCTCAACAGCCTGCGGTGCCCTTGACAACTTTGTCACCGAGACCGTCGAGGCTGGTCAGCAGTGTATCGAGTATCTCCGAAAGAACAATGTTGGACGAGGCAACTTCATCTGCTTGGACAAGCTAAGAGTTCGAGACCTTTCGCCTATTCAGACTCCTGAGAACGCCCCTCGTCTGTTTGATCTCGTCCAGGCCAAGGAGGACAAGTTCCGACCTGCCTTCTACCACGCCATGCAAGACACCCTCGTCGCTACAGACCTCGCCCAGGCGAACAGAATCGCATACGGCGCAAAGCGATGGCGAGTCGTCACTCTTGACGGGGAACTCATCGACAAGTCTGGTACCATGTCGGGTGGTGGCACAACTGTCAAAAGAGGCCTCATGTCTTCCAAGCTCGTCTCAGATGTGAGCAATGACCAGGTCGCCAAGCTTGAGAGTGATCGCGATGGATGGGAGGCCAAGTTCCAGGAGTTCCAAGAATACCAGCGAGAATGTGAGACTCGCCTCCGAGAGCTGAATGAGCAGATCCCTCAGCTCGACATCAAGATGCAGAAGCTCAACCTTGAAATTGAGAGCGCCGAAAGGAACGTCGCAGACCTTCAGCGACGCATCAAGGAGGTCAGCAAGGAGCACCAGCCCTCGGCCACTGATAACAGCCGCATTGCCGCTCTGCAGAAGGAGATTGCCAAACTCAACAAGGAGGTCGAGAGACTTCACGATGAGACCTCGAGCGTGGAAGAGGAGATCAAGGCTCTGCAGGACAAGATTATGGAGGTTGGTGGTGAGAAGCTTCGCGCGCAGCGAGCCAAGGTCGACGCCATCAAGGAGGAGATTTCATCCAACAATGAGGAAATCTCCAACGCCGAGGTTCGCAAGGTCAAGGCTGAGAAGCAAAAGATCAAGCTCGAAAAGGACCAAGCAAAGTCCACCAAAGAACTCGAGGCAGCCGCCCGTGATCTAGAGAAGCTTGAAAACGACATCAACAATCAGGGCGAGATTGCCGAGCAGCTCCAAGCCCAAGTTGAGGAGTCTGAGCAGGGCCTGGCCGCCAAGAAGAAGGAGCTCAAGTCACTTAAGAAAGAGTTGGATGAGAAGACGGATGAACTGAATGAGACAAGGGCGGTCGAGATCGAGATGCGCAACAAGCTAGAGGAGAACCAGAAGGTTCTTATTGAGAACCAAAGACGACTCCGCCACTGGGACGACAAGCTGTCCAAGCTTGTCCTTCAGAACATCGACGACCTCATTGGCGGTTCTTCGAGCAAGTCCAGGTCTCAGCCGAAGGTCAAGCCGCCACCGAGCGACGATGAAGACGTGGATATGGATGACGCTCCTCAAGATGATGTGGACATGACTGATGCCCCTCAAGAGGACGAGGAAGGCGAAGAGGAAGAGGAGGAAGATGAGGGCGAGCACAACGGCCAACCCAGCGAGCTTCCCCGGTATACTCCTGACGAGCTTGCTGACATGCGGGAGGAGACACTCAAGGGCGAGATTGCTGCTCTAGAGGAAAAGACACAGAACGTCAATGTCGACCTAAGCGTCCTTTCGGAATACCGAAGACGTGTGGAAGAGCACGCGGCTCGTTCTTCGGACCTGCAGTCTGCCATTGCACAGCGGGATGTGGCCAAGAAGCGGTGCGACGATCTTCGGCGCCTGCGGCTGGAAGGCTTCATGGAAGGTTTCAGTGCCATCTCCCTCAGGCTGAAGGAGATGTATCAGATGATTACCATGGGAGGAAACGCGGAGCTGGAGCTGGTGGACAGTCTTGACCCCTTCAGCGAGGGTATCTTGTTCAGTGTGATGCCGCCCAAGAAGAGCTGGAAGAACATCAGCAACCTTTCTGGTGGAGAGAAGACGCTGAGCAGTCTGGCGTTGGTGTTTGCCCTACACCACTACAAGCCAACACCACTGTATGTCATGGACGAGATCGATGCTGCGTTGGATTTCAGAAACGTGAGTGCCACCCTGCCCCTGAGACACTCGGTTGCGGTTCAGCCATTGAAGCTTATGCTCGCGTGGGCATGCCATATCGCCTCCCTAGTCTCTCGTATTTCGATAGTAGCTAACACAGTCTCTAGGTCTCGATCGTTGCCAATTACATCAAGGAGCGTACCAAGAACGCCCAGTTCATTGTCATTTCGCTGCGCAACAACATGTTTGAGCTTGCGGCGCGGCTGGTCGGAGTGTACAAGGTCAATCATATGACCAAGAGTGTGACGATTGAGAACAAGGACTTTATCGTGAGACCCCAAGGGCAGCAACGAACCCAGGGGGTTAATTCGACAACGACATTACCGTTCAGGTGATGAGCTTTCTGATGGTGTTTGGTACGGAGTTGTGTCATGATGATAATGCGGGTAATGAATGACTACAGGATGGGGGCCAGATTATGATATTTGACGATTTTTGCTTTGACAGACCGGCGAGCGTTATGATGATGGTGATACCGTGTTCTTCTGTCGAGTACAATGATACCCATCTCTTCTCAATTGGGATTCAATTATCTAGGGCCTTCCAGCTTGACTTGTCATCATCCTCGAGTTGCCTCGTCTCATCAACTGGTACCACACTCGCGTCCCACGATCCAGGAACCGGCTTTTGTACCACCACCACCCACCATAGACCAGGACTCGACTGGGCTTTACAACCTGGGACATTAAGGACTCAAGCCACTCGCCGAGTCCCAAGCGACCCTTCCCGTGCCTCGTGGTCACGTCGCAGATAGCCGTTCACGTCTGCCGCGAACCGTCGATCTGGCAGGCGCACACGCAGTGGCACGCGGGTGACAGCTGCAGGAGATGGCCAATCTGCGGAGAGGGACACTCACAAGTGCCGAGGTCGAGACCAGCTGCGAGATGTCGTGGTGTCTCGGCAGATTCTCTTCCATGTCTCGCAGGTTGAGTCGAGTTCGGCGTCTTGAAAAGGATGGCTGCGTTATCAGGGGGCGAAAAGGACAGGCGGCCTCGTACTGAAGATTCAGGAGGCGTTTGTAATGGTTAGGTACGTTCTATAAGTAACCTCGAATCAGTCTCGGAAGAGCAACACCACACTCTTCACACACAACCATCTCTCCACACGCTCGTTTCTCTTCACTGTTCATCATGTGGAGGCTACTTCCCATCACCCTCCTCCGCTTAGCTTCCGCGTTTCCTACCAACTGGAACGGCACGACTACCTGTCCTCAAGATGCCCTCTACACTTCCCTCATTGGCGATGGCGGCGAGTTTTGCTCGAGTGTTCTTGAGGGGAGCCACTGCGGGACGGGGTATAGCACGCCTCCGGAGTATATGAGATATAACCAGACGCAGATATCATCATATGTGAGTATTCTTCATGTTGAGGTTGGGAGACGTGCTAATGTGGAGTAGTGCGAGTGTATCCTGACGGACGAGAGTGCTGTCACGGCATCGGCAAACTCTTCTAGGGAGACGACGGGGGATATCACGGTTACAACAGCAGACTCGGCTTCTCAGACTGGTAGTCAGAGTGTTTCGGAGACACAGTCTGAGGCGGGAAGGCCAGGAGGGCCATCGGGTTCGACGTCGATTGCAACAACTGAAGGGCCAACATCGACACCTACGGGCTCTTCGAATGGGACTGACTCAGCTTCGTCATCTCTTGGGGAAGCGACCGGAAGTGATTCCTCGGGGTTGACATCCAACCAGTCGCAATCAGTGGCAACTGGCTCCAGGAACTCGACGACTGGACCTGTCTTGTCCTCCTCTGGTGGTAGCCCCTCAGGTTCAACCTGGACGACAACGACGGGAACATCAACTCCTGGTTCCTGGAACCAGACTCGATCTGCTGTGTCCTCCGAAGCTTCAGGCCAAGTCGCCTCAAACTCGAGCTCAATGACGACAACTGGTACACCAGGGCCAATGACATCTGGTTCTTGGAACAATACTCTATTGCCTTGGTCATCCTCTGGGGAAGCAGCAAGCCAAAGCCCGTCCAACACTAAGCCTGACAATTCATGGCCAACTACAAGTGTCTCTTGGAACTCAACCTGGCCCGTATTGTCGTCTTCCGGCGAAGCGACAGGAGGAACTCCTTTGAGTACTCCAACTGGTGGATTGATTCCAACGGCAAGCGGCACTTGGAACGAAACACGATCAGCTTCGTCTTCAATCAACCGTCCTTGGACAAGACCAGCACCGGGTAACAGCACTCGTAGCTCTACCACCAGAGCCACCGCCACAGGAGGTTCGTGGAATACCACCGGCTCTGGGACTCCAATGCCGACGACCCAAGGAACCATCTCGTCCTTTTCACAGGCCATCAATGATACATGGAGTACTTGGCCACTTTCACCAACCACGGATGCCACGTCAGATCTAAACGAGCCTGGAATGACGCGGTCCTGGTCAACTCGATCAACCTGGAACACCACCACCAGCAGCGGTTCGCTACCATGGTCTATTCCTGGAACCCCAACTTCGGGTAGCGGAGGAGGAGGTGTGTCACTTCCTACCGTTGCACCCACTTCGACGTTTATGGGCTGGAACTCGAGCGTGAGCTTGCCGACTATTAGTTGGAACGCAAGTATAAGCCTACCAACCATCAACTCGAGTATAAGCCTTCCGACTGTCAGCTGGCCTTCAGGAACTCTGCCATTCCCGAGTCTCCCGTTTCCTCCCCCTCCGTTCCCTATTCCTCCTCTACCTACACTCTCCAACTTCATACCAAGCCAGACCCCAAGCGGCAGCGTTGCACCTAGTGGAGATACCACGTCCTCTCCCTCGGGGAGCATCGATTCTGTCACAGCTCCCACAAGTCCCACGCCTACATCCGCTCCATCCGGCAGCTTCAACGAGACTGTATCTCGCTGGGGCAATGCCACTACGACTGGCGTGTCCGAGTTTCCGGCCGTTCACTATACGCACGTCACACGTACCGCGGCTCTCTCGCAGGAGACGTGCCATACTCTGGGGCCGGATCCCGAGGGTGATGCGACGAGACGTGCGTTGCTGTATAACTCGAGGCTTCGGGAGGATAATGTCTCTATTCCGATACCGTATATCGAGTCGGTCGAGTTTGAGAGTGAAGGACTAAATCCGCTCTACCTCACTATCCGTGATGAGCAGGGAGGAACATACTTGGTCGATATCTCGCGTCGAGGACAGCTCTCTGTCTTTCATCCTTCCGGGAACTCGATGTCGTTGGATGCCGTGGGGATTCACTTCTCGGGGCCTAACTGCACGTATCATATCACGATTGAGATCAAGGACATGTACGAGCAGATTGCCGACCTAGCAGGCGTCCAGTGCGCTGTGATCAAGCGAAAGAGGCTCATGGAAGACATGGACTTCAAACAGGTCTTGTATCTGGAGGATCAGTGTGGTAATCCTGTCGCCAAGTCTCTCAAACAGTATCCTCAGCTCCTTGTTGGCGGTACTGTCTGTGCAGATATCGACGTCGACGAAGAAATTGGACGTTGGGAGTTTGATTGCGCATTCCCTGGTGCTGAATCTGGATTCTTGAGGTGTCAGCAAGCTATCAAGGAGGACGTCCTCGATGTTATCACGGTCGATCCATTTGGAGGTTCATGCCCAGATCTCTCAACGGTAGTCACCACACTTGACGCGACCGCCCAGGATATTCTCGACCCAGATGTCCTCCGCAAAGACCTAGGAAATGAAGGTCTCACCGAGAGGCAAGTCCAAGAAGCAGACGCCGCAGTCGTGGCGTACACCAAGCTCTGGACCGCTCTGCGCGCCTTCTTCTCCAAGCAGTTGACATTCTCCTCGTACGGAGCGCTGGAGACGTACGTCAACGTGTACAACACCTACCGCAGCTTCGAGACAGATATTTGCCAGTCCCTCCACGTAGATGAAATCCCCTTCGACCTCAGCCTCATCGCCGGCGCAACGCGTATCCCGTCCATAACAAGCCTCAGCTGGGCACCCACAAGAACGCGCCCCTACAACATCACAATCCAAGACCCCTCCCGAATGGCCTGCTGTCCCGGAGGCAGAGTAGCCGAAACAAAAGACGACACATGCGCATACCCAAGAGAAGCCATCATTGAAGGAACAGGCTGCATCTGCGGCAAGAACTCGGAAGGCGCCGGCGTCGCGTTTGAATGGACAGAGTGTGGAAACTTTGTGGCAAGCTGTGAAGCAGATGGAGATTGTGAGGACGGGTTCATGTGTTTGACGGGGAGCTGCTGTGGTGGAGGTGTCTGTGTTGATTCGTTTGCTTGTTCGCAGAATGGGACTGAGTTGGTCAAGTTTGATGGTGTGATTTAGGGTAGATGAGGTGCTCTCGAGATTTATGGGGATATACGATATTGTTGGACAGCTAGGGGTGTTATTGAATGAATTGATCCTTTTACTTTTGAATATGATGACCTTGAAATTAGCTATGATTAAAATTTTGCGCTGGTTTGTGTGGATTGGCATATTGTGGTTGATTTGCGAGGGCATCACAGGTTTCCATTTCAATGTTCTCACACAAGAACAAGGTCCAAAACACATAGCATCACCTGCGCCCTGAAGCGTACAATTGTT
This sequence comes from Fusarium sp. LHS14.1, assembly GCA_025433615.1. Lineage (NCBI taxonomy): Eukaryota > Fungi > Ascomycota > Sordariomycetes > Hypocreales > Nectriaceae > Fusarium > Fusarium sp. LHS14.1. Next base: position 394,417 of record CM046481.1, read on the forward strand.
CAATCTCATTAACGGACAATAACATTTTGCCTCGGGATAAAATTCTACAGCACCTCACATATTGCTGCATGTTTGTTTCTACGAGACGCCTCTCGACATCCATCGTACGGTTTCAATCAACAGTTCGAGCAGAGAAATACGATGAATGAATACACTTCCCAAGTTTACAATAGCGGTGTAATTGCGTCTTCATCCGACGCGTATCAAACATTGTCACAGGTCATCACAAAAGCAGTCACAGCAAATTTCAAAGAACAAAAAAATGTTGTCAAGTGGACATGATTTGGCGTCCGATTGTATTTTGGAATCCGTTCAAAGATTCATAATCCCAAGTCATCATCCCATGCGTTTTGAATGCATTTTTGTCATAAAACCAGACACCCCGGTGATAGTCCCAAACCGTTTCAACACATTTAAGCCTTAGGGGCAGTGGGGACGATCTTCTTGCCGTCCTTGTTGTAGCGGACACGAGGGGGAGGGGCACGGTTGCGGCGACCGACGCGAGATCGGACACTGTGAGTTTCTTGTCAGCATTTCGACTGAACATACCTAAAGGGGGGAACTGCAGAAAAGCAGGAGGGAGTGTTCCAAAAGTACGACCAAGGCTCATCTGAAGCACATACGCAACCAAGGCGCAGTTGTCACACTCCCGGGAAGGACAACGTACCGGACAATCTTGCCGTGGATGGCGCAAGAGACGCAGTACTGCAGCTTCAGGTACATCTTGGGTACGGTGTACTCCGCGAAGACGGAGGCATCCGAGATGTCACCTATTGTAATTGTAAGCGCTTGTTGTAGAGAGTCGAAGGGAAGGAAAAAAACGTACGAATAGCAGCAGACTCAACCATGTTGCGGATGGTGAACCGCTTGATGGCCTTGTCCTTGGGGGTGCATCGCGAGCAGTTGCTGCATCGGATGGGCTTGACGTGGCCGCGGCCCTTCTTGTTTCGGCCGCTGGAGGGTTGTTAGCGATCGTGTTCAGTGTGCGAGGGAGCCGAAGCTGTCAATCGTCGTCGCGAGCGTGCTCAAGAATCTTGTCGAGAGGCATCGTCGGCGGCGGTGGAGGGAGTCGTACTTGTTCTTTCTCTTCTTGACCATTTTGACGGTTGCTGCTGGGGGTTAATACTCAGGTCCACGCGAGGAAAGGAAAGAAAAGAAGAAGAAGGAGGACTCACTGAAATGTGCGTTATCAAAAGGCGTTGGAGTTCTGTGGCAGAGTCCACTTTTGGGTTGGCTTGTAGGGCAAAGGGGAATTTTGTCGTGGTGGAGGGGGGACCCACTTCACGCACACACGCACACACAAGCGCACGAGGGGCAATATTTTGCGGGCAAGGGCTACGCTCAGGCGGAAACCCTAGATCATGTGACCCCACTTCTCGCTCCACCCCCCGTCTCCCATGAATTTCTGAGCCGGCGCCACCACCACGACGAGAGAGATCTTCTTCAACCCATCCCGCACCATCTGAGGATTGCTTAGGAAGGCAATAATTATTATTGTCGAGGTACGTCTGAAAGATGCTGCAAACACCCTTTTCCATGATGAGGGCTTCATTGCCTCTCACATGAGAATATCATTCTCGTCGTTGTTCAATTTTCCCCTCCTCGCGAACCGATCGCATATTTCTCGTGTGCCCTCGAGTCCGCGGGAGGAACGAACTTTGTCGCGACTCGCCATTACCACAACACCTTCAACACCGAGACCTGAATTCTAACAGTCTTAGCTAGGCAAGATGCAGATCTTCGTCAAGACCCTCACGGGGAAGACTATCACCCTTGAGGTGGAGTCTTCCGACACCATCGACAACGTCAAGTCCAAGATCCAGGACAAGGAGGGCATTCCCCCCGACCAGCAGCGACTCATCTTTGCTGGTAAGCAGCTCGAGGATGGCCGCACCCTGAGCGACTACAACATCCAGAAGGAGAGCACCCTCCACCTGGTCCTCCGCCTGCGTGGTGGTGCCAAGAAGCGCAAGAAGAAGGTCTACACTACCCCCAAGAAGATCAAGCACAAGCGCAAGAAGACCAAGTTGGCTGTGCTCAAGTACTACAAGGTCGACTCTGATGGCAAGATCGAGCGACTTCGACGCGAGTGCCCCAGCGACACTGTGAGTTTCTACTCTTCCCCATTTGACGGACATCTACTGACAGAAGCAGTGCGGCGCTGGTGTCTTCATGGCTGCCATGCAGGACCGTCAGTACTGTGGTCGTTGCCACCTGACCTACGTCTTCGACAAGCAATAAATGCATGACCAAGGGATTTGAATTGGGATTGATGACGGAACGGATTGGGTGCCAAAAATGGGCGTTGAAGGCTGTAGCATAGAGCACATCCAGTTTCTGAGATAATGCATGCTTGATTGAGACGACAACAACACATGATGATTCCCCCTACTTGAGTTGCCGTGCTCGTGAAGACGCTGCCATTGAGACTGGACACTGTTTGAGGTGTTGAGGTACTGGAAACGATGAAGTGCTGCCCCCAAGATGGACGACTGTGACTGAAGCGACATGCGCATCCGTCGCCTGGATCCTTCGTGCGACAGCATCTGAATATCGACATGCACGAAATCACTGCAGGTCCCATCAAAGCCAAGCCCAATCCGTCTCGTGAATCGCAAATAATTTCGTAGCCTCGCGTAAAACAATTGTGCCCAGCCTCGAAAAATTTCATTTCGCCAGAGCCTTGCTTGCCCTGGTGGGGCTCCCTCACCACACCTTGAGTTTGCCTTACCGAGGTCCACTGCAAGGCTAGCAAAAGTCACGCGCTAGTCGAAGGATGCCAGACGTTTATGAATTCACACATGCACAGAAGCATCACCATACTGCATCTTCAGTGAACTGCGTGTTTTTGAAACAAAGGGTATGAGTTCTCCCTCGTAGTGAAAAGCAGGTTTACATCAAGCCAAATGCCCTCAAAACGCCCAAAAGCCATATAAGCCAGATCCTACAAACTCCTCTCAAGAAAGTGCACAAGAACCCTGGGAGGCCGACCTCTCTCACGCTCGCCGCTTCTTTAATCCCTCGGATCCACCCGGGGTGTTGGCGATGTACAACTCTGGCGGGAGTGAGGTGTCGAGGCCGGCAGCCAATGACCACCTTCTTCGCCGAGCTTCGCAAAGATGAGCGTGTCGGCAGATGTTGGTTGACGCCCTCCAGCACGTCTATCGTGACTGAGAACTCTCCATGACATCGTCTCCCATTGTCCTCGTTTTCAAAACGTTCGGCGGCCCCTGGAGCATGCTCATCCCTTGTGGAGGCGATGGCTTGCCCAGGGTGCTGTCAAGCGATCCGAGGAGCTTTACTCGTCATCGGCAACCTCCGACTTTCTCTTCTTCTTCTTCTTCTTCTTCTCGCCGTCAACCTCCTTGGCGGCGGGAGCTTCCTCCTCATCTCTCTTGCGCTTCTTCTCCTTCTTATCTTTCTTGTCCTTCTTTTCCTTCTTCTCCTTCTTGGACTTCTTGGCGGACTCGGGCTCAGGGACATCGGCCATCTCCTCGTCCTCATCGGCGGCATCGTCACCGTCGTCAATGAGGTCCATGACGGACTTCTGTTGAAATAGTTAGCACTGTTCAATGTTCAAGGGTACAATTCCACTTACCATGACATCGGTGTTCTTGGCGGGCTTCTTGCCAGTGGCGTAGAACTCTAACCGGTCCTCAACCTGCTGCTTAAGAGCCTCGCCGAAGCGAGTGGAGGACTCCTCAGAGAAGTTGTCGATACGGCTGGCCATACTGCACTTGTTGGCGAGGTATCGCGAGATGCGACCCTTGTTGCGCACACTGGCCTTGCCAATGAAGCTGCTGTGGTAGATGAGACCGTACTTGGGGGTGTTGCTCTTGCTCTTGAGGGCACGGAACAAGGCCTTCTCGGCACCAAGAATCTGCAGAGTAGAGGCAGGGTACTTGGAGAGGTTGGTAAGAGATCCGGCGTGCGAGATCAGGCGAGCGGCGACAGGAGTGCCAATCAGGGTCTGGAGGTTGGGGGCGACGTTGGACATCTTCTTCTCGAGGTACAGGGCAGTTGACTTGCGGTTCTCGGCCTGCTTGACGACAGCCTCGGCGAAGCCGTGGACAATCTCGAGGTCAGCGGGAGAGATGTCGAGACCCATGGACACCTTGGCGGCATCAATGATGGCCTGAGCCTTCTCGCCATCCTCGCCAAGGAGCAGAGCCAGGTCGTGGAGCTTGTCGTCGTTGAGACTCTTCTTGTCGCCAATGGCAAGGACAAGCTTGGCGTAGGTCAGGTTGTCGGAGACAATCTTGATGAGCTCGGGGAAGTGCCATCCGTACCACTCGCGGACGCGCATGAAGAACTGGTTGACACCCTTGTCCTGGAAATCGATGGTCGCGCTGGCCTGGATGATGTGGTTGTCGTTGCGGGTGACGCTGAACTTGACCTTGGCGCGAGAGTAGGCGTGACCCATACCCAGACCGGCCTTCTCAACATCGCCAGACTTGAGGCCACCGAGGAGCTTGTCGGCGTGCAGTCGGATACCGCGAATCACGTCTCCGACAATGTCAGAGGTGTCGGCAGTCTCGCACTCGATTCCGGGGAAGACGCCCTTGATCGCACCAGCGAGGTTCTTCTCGGAGACACCCAGGACGACCTTGGTCTTCTTGCCGCTCGTTTGGGGGAGGTTGAGCTCGAGGACGGACTTGAGGTAGTCCGACACGATACCCTCGGAGACGAGGTTGATGTTCTCAAGAGCCTCGACGTGGCCCCTGGGTCTATAGTTAGCATCGCGAGTCACGCTACACCACGGGCGCAAGGCGTAAATACCGGAAAGGACTGAAATTGGCCAGCTTGACCATCTTGCCAAACTTGGCGAGATCGTTGGCAGCAGCCTGGGTCTCCTTCAACTTCAACCCCACAGCATCCTGCTGATGCACCACCTTGAAGAGGGCATAGCCCACAGGGGATTCGTAGAGAGCGTAATCGATATGCGACATCTTGTCTTGGTCCCAGCCGGTGCCGCAATTGGAGGGGGGTTCCGCGTCTCGAAAGGTGTTGGTGATGGCTGGAGACTGAGTTTTCGCACTTTTTTCCCGTAGAAAATTTCTGGCAGCTCCAAGCTACGAGCACGGGCCACCGAGGCTGAATATGGCTGGTGGGTGGTCACGTGGTGTTTCACTGATCCACATGTGGCTCAACCTCCAGCCTGCTCGGCTCAGGTCGCTGCCAGTTGCGCTTCAGATATCGGCTTAAGTCCTTGCTGACTTTGGAATCTTCTTTTCTTCGAGTGAGTTCAAGATGTAAAAATGGACGATGGCGAGATATCGATTTGCTGAATCTCTCATGTGGTATCATTTCATGTAGTACTCTGCCTCTCGCCTTGAACTCCCCACTGAGTGCCTGTTGGCCAATCCCTAGATGAGCGCACTCCCAGCAATCGCAGCACCAAAAGATGAACTTAGAATAGGTATCTCACTAAAACATAAGGAAAAAGGCCGTCAAACTCGCTGAAAGTGCAACCAATGCCGAAACACGCCCACCAAGCCTCGGTGCAGCTCCTAGGAACGCCCACTCTTCACAACCCCCATGTCTAATGTTGTACGCTAAAGACTGATGGATCGCAAAGCTCTTGATCGAGTACGGGACAGTCCGACACTCACCGCCAATCTCGGTCTGGCAGCTGTTCTCGAACCAAGGCCACTCCTCAGAAGAGTCCTCAGATCCAGCCAGCATCTGTTGACAGTCTTCAAACGCATAGATGTAAAACACCCATGGCGCGTCCTCGCCGGCTTTGATCTCTCCTGTCTGGTTGACCTGCTCGTACCAGACTCGGGAGTAGTTGGCTTTGGAGTCAAAGTTGTCTTGGTTGCAGAGGAGCCAATGCACGCCATTGGGTTCGCGAAGGTCATAGTCCGACTCGTAGACTTTCGAGGTGGCATTCATGAAACCAGTATTGTTGGATTGCGAGAAGATATCTGAGAGGTTGAAGCATGTGTACGCGCTGGGTAGGTCAAATGTTGTGAGGACTAGGCCCGTTGTCGTCTTGTTGGCATTGTCGGCTTGGCATGAGCCTTCTTCGTCGTCGGCAAAGAATGCGACTGTGATGTTTCCGTTGCTTGGACAATATTAGTATTAGAAACTTAGCGGGATAGCCGTTCATACCCTGTCACTTCCTGTGCAGAGACAGATAGTGAAAGAAGCGCAAGTAACGAGAGCGCTTGGAACTTCATGATGATTGATAGAGTTCGGGTTGTACTTGAGCAGTCCAGTGTCTTAAGAGATAAAATCAACGAGCTGCGACAAATCAATGCTCCAAATGAATGGGAATTGAGACAAACTCGTCTCATAAATACAGCTGCCTCCAAGGCGTATTGCGATCTCAAGGCGAGACGACTGTGCTCGTCGCGACGTCATGATCAACAGCATGGCGATCCTACGATCAACCCTAAGTCCAGCTCTAACAACAGACAACGAAGACATTCCTTCTCCGGAAGTGTGCCGCTGGGGTCTCTTGACTTAAGCTTATTCGCTAGTTCCTGGTAGAAGCACATGTGCCGCAAGGCGGCCGCCCGCGCTCCGTTTCTCTTGATTCTAGTGGTGGTGGTGTTGATGGTGTTGGCACAGATGAAGAAACAACGGCAACTCAATGGCTATGACTGGTATGGCGAATAAGGCTGACAAAGCGATAGAGAAAAATTCATAAGATTCTGGATTTTATCCAGGATCCTTAGATCAAGATATGCTTATACCGCTCTGCCTTTCTTGTGTATCACTTCTTCTTTACCCACGTAGTTAGTTTTTGTTCGTACCTGGCGGCATGGCAGCGGCTTTTCTCTGTGAAAGTGCCAAAAATTCAGAAACCCTCAGCCATAAAATTAAGCACTACCCAGGGGCTGTCCCAGATGTCGACTCAAGGCCTCTTGTTGCCTGGAAGTCGGGTGGATGATCATTCCATCCTAGGAGCTGTTGGTTCATCTTTGTAAGGATTAACCTGATAGACATCCCGGGACTTTCGCGTCGGCCGCCTGCATCATACCCAATAGCCTTGAGCGCTTCGTTACACCCAACTTGGCTTAGGATTAGGCATTGTGATGCCGATCAAGGCTGTTTTGGTGTTGAGCGGACTGCCTTGTCGGCCGCCAGTATCAAGGACACTGTCACGTAGGTATAAAGATGTGTTCTCAAATCGGTTTAAATTCATTCATGAGTACTTCATATGTTCATGCCCATTTGTGCTTCAATCTGGGTGCCCTATCCAGCCCTTCCACCTCGTTCTTTCAAGCCAACTTTCCCTTAGTTGTTCGGGAACCCGTTACGCAAGTTATCATACTTGGTCGCCGGATACTCGATGCAATTCTCCTGCCTCATGAGCGCCTGTGGTCCTCCAAACGTATTAACCACAGTCTTGATCAAGCTCTGATCGCCTTCCTTGTCGCCGCTGCTCTCCCACCACATGGCACCTCCCAGCCGCCACTTCTTGACGTACTCGGCCTTTGCCCACGCCATCTGCTGCGTGTCATATGTAACCATGATGCGACGCTGAGGATCATAGCAGTAGCTCGCACCGGAGGCGTTGTCGTTGTGCTCCTGGGCGCCCGCAAGAGGTAGATTCTTATAATCATAGACTCCGCGCTCCCAGTTACCCTCCCCAATGCCTTGGTAAGGACGGCCGGGACCGTCAGTGTTCTCGAAGGAGCGGCCGTAGAGGGGCATGCCGATGACAATCTTTTGTGGGTTGACACCGCTGCGGACGTAAAAGTCGACGGCGGCGGAGGTCGAGAAGGGAGTGGATTGAGGATTGTCGCGCGACGGGTACAGGTTGGCCTGGTGGCCGGCCGACGAGTCCCAAGAACCAGCGTAGTCGTAGGCCATGAGGTTCCAGAAATCCAAGTATCGGTCCATGCCGCGGATGTCGAGTTTCTGGAAGTTTTGTGCGCCTGCGGGGCAGGCCACGGTGAGCTCAAAGTGGTGAGGTCGGCTCAAGGTCTGGGCATAGGCGTCCATGGCCTGGCGGACGGCAGCCAGCAGCTCGACATAATTTCTAGCCTCATTTGCATCCTGGGGATACTCCCAATCAATGTCGATACCGTCAAAACCGAGGGTCTTGAGCAAGTCGACGCAGCTTCTGGCAAACGTGTCACGACCCTGCGGGGTGCTAGCGGGAGCCTTGAAGTTGCTGCTGTAGGTCCATCCACCGACTGAGAGGAGGATCTTGAGATTACGGTTGCGCCTCTTGAGGAGGTTGAGCTGCTTCATGCAACCGTAAAGGTTGGTGCCGGAATCATTCCAAGAGTCGCCCTCCCAGTGAATGTCGGTGTCCGCCCAAGCGTCGGTGAGATGGCTGGAGCATCATCCAATGGTGAGTAAAGCGGATCTGGCGGGTAGTGATGGGGTTCAAGCTTACACTTCACCCGTGTCGCTGCGGACATTGGCAAACGAGTAGAGAACGTGGGTGAGGTTCTCTACGGGAAGATCTTGGGGACGATGCTTCCGGGCGTAGATGGCCCTGGGATGACGTTAGTTGATGGGCATCTACGGTCAAAGGTGGGTTCGTACCAGTTGACGTAGTAAGCTACGGTGCGGAAGCCTTCAGGACCGCCGCCCATTTTGGATGGAGTAAAGATGTCTAGGAAGGATGTATTGTGAAGAAACAATGCAGCACTGAGCGCAAATACGGCGCTTATAAGTAAAAGCCAAGACCAACTGCAAGTCTTGGGTCGTGAGCTGGGCTGCCTCTGTTGGGTATTCGTGGTGATGGTGGAGCGAAGCGGCACTTGAGGGGCACAATGTGGGGAATCACTTGAGATGAGTTGGTTGAAAGGGAGCGTCAATTGCTAGCAAGCAAGCAACCTCTTAGATATAAAAGAACGCGCCGAGGCATCCTTGCCTCTTACTCAGCTCAGCCGCCATGACCTTGATTGACCCAATGTTTGCATCCCGTCCAAGAAAGAGGGAAAAAAAAGGCGTCGTCATCTGGGGCGGTGATTGGGCTTGGGCTTTCTTGATGCCAACAAGTGTGGCGGTGCCGACGTGGCGATGCAACTAACCTGGAGCCAGGCAGTTATCTAACGCAAAATGGTCCCTAAATATCATGAATAAAATATGAGAAAAATACGAGAGGTAACTGAATAGAATATTCAAAGATTAATGATATTGTTTCCTATTATTATCTCCCATTTAGCTCCTGGTTAGGTTATAAAGTGAACCCGTGATTGGCTAAACAATGTGATGCGGCTTGCCGACCGTCGCGGGTTGGTTATCCTGTTTGACTATCTCGTCGAAAATCCTGAGCTCATGGGGACTAAGCGACCAGCTATTGCTCTCGAACCGGTCATTCTCCTTGTCGTGCCAATTGCTTAAAGCTGTGAATCTGTGAGCCTCTGTAAATACTGTTGTCAAGTGTTTTCGCTCACGCATCTTCGGGTGTGGGAATATTCTTCGTCCAAGATCGAACATCCAATCCAGGAGGACATCGTCAACCTTTCCAATGTGTGGGAAACCGTTCCAGACACCATAGATGGCTCTTTTGTGGACGCTCTTGGAGATGGGCGCCGTTTTGTTGGTTTTGGGCAGGGGAAGAGCTTGCGCTGCGCTTATGAGCAGCAGGCCGAGTGCTGCGAAGGGGACCTTCATGGTGGTGATGGGAGGACGTGGACAGGAGGGGAAAGCAAGCTGCGACAGTCAAGGGCGTCAATGGGCCATTATAACATGTTGACAGTAGACCTGAGCTGTCCTGCCCTCTCTCGCAAACTCAAAAGGACAGCTTGCCAGAGGCTCACTAGAGAAGCGCCGATGAAGATTACAGTTAAGTAGATTGGCATTTCCCCTCCTATACAGGATAACAATGCTTGAGAGTGGATCAAAACCACAACTCTAAGCTTGAACAATGAGAAGTCTCTGGACAACAGATCCATCCGCGGGGAGATGGTTTATCGGGCAATGGGCGGAATACAGTACAACCATCATTGGGTACTTGAACTTCTACTTCATGGGTATGAATGAACGGTCAGAGAGAGTCATAATGCATTGAACACTAAGAGGTGCATTAAGAAATACGTTGCATAAAGGACCGGAGATAAATAACTGGATGATGAGAAAAAGGCCGAGATCCATCGATTGGGTGAGATACTGGCACATCTTGTGTGAGCATGTACTAAAGTCTTCTAGCTCCCTCCATTCACCCTGGTCTATGTGCTTGGAAGTACTGATACCTAATCACTACAATAATTCATCCTGCTTTACTCCTTGGGATATATACTCTCGATACAAATGCCGATGCTGCTCTAGAATCAATAGTGTCGCAGCTGTATGCGGTCCTAGCCGTGCAAAACTGGGTAACCACCCCCTGAAAGCCCATCTCAACCCCTCAGATCTCGTTAATTCTGTCATCATTCCGACTATGGAACTTGAACCGCCCTGACTCATGGTGCGTGTCTTGACCACATCGATAGGACTGCATATTGTTGTAGCGATGAGACCCGCGAGAACTGATGCGAGCAGTTGTGTCGGTGTACCGTCCTTGAGGCTAAAGTTGTCCACGAGGGACTGCTTGATGCCATCATAGGAGGCAAGCTGGCAACTTGTCATGGCACCGGCCCGAATAGCGTTGGGAAATACACCGCGGAGGTAGCCTTGGATGCCATCTGTCTTTGCGACGCGAACGAGGACGTCAAATACCGAGCGGTAGTTCTGTCGGAGAGATGGCGGAAGGGAGCGGTCGTTTTGCATGCGCACGTTGGCAAGATCGGCCGGATTTCCTACGAGGGCACCACATGCGCCGGATAGAAAGGCACCTGGGAGGAGGATGGTCATGGGGGCTGGACCACCGCCTTGTTTGGAAGACTGTTCCTTGATGGACTCGTAGATGGCGAATCTCGTGGATCCATAAGTCACTGCAGTCTAGTGTCAGTACAAGTGATAGTAATTACAAATAGAGGACTAACATTGACGAAGCAAGCCTGCTGATAGCTGAGCCAAGAGTTAGAAACTAGCATCTAATCGATATTTGAAGCCACTTACACCCCGGTATAGACCAGAGACACCCTCATTGCGCAGGATATGGACTATTGTTTCCAGGACATTCTTTCTTTCAGACAACGGTGTAGCCTGTAGTCTGACCTTGACTAGAAATCATGACAAGTTAGTAACTCGGTATCCTGGAACGAGAGCAAGGAAATCGCCCACCCAAGTCAAGGGGATGTGAGCATATGACAGCCAGACATGATGCTGATCCACCAAACCATTTCGGATATTGTATATTTTGCTTCGGTGCCAAGATTTTGTGTTTATGGTGTTCTGTAAGAGCTGGAAGAGACTGGACGGCTACTTGGGTATCTTGGGCCATGATTGCGGAGTGCTCTGATAATGAAGAGAAGCCGGATATGAAGTGGAACGAATGATTAGATCAACTGCCCTATTTGAAGTACTTGAAGAATAAGCAACACTTCTCTATACATCAATCAATGCCCGAATACTCCTGACAAGTCGGCGTTTTCTATACCATGTCGGAGCCGTGATGCCCCGGAACCGAGGGCGTTGCATCACCGGAGCCGGCAAGATCATCGGGGTCGGCGCTCAAGATGCCGTTGATATTATGGAAAAGGCGCCCGAATCGCCGAATCTTTATCCCTACCGGATTTGGAACGCTATTGAAAGATAATTGGGCGTTCGAAGTAGCCAATTCGGCTACTCAAGATGGAGGCCATTCTGGACACCCCCACATTTGGCCGTCGAGTCGGCTATATGCCATGTTACTCCACAACTTGTCGCCGTCAACTACCTTGCGATTGAACTGGTGATTCGGCAACTAGGGTTCTTGTAAGTGAAGAAAGAATATCGTGTTCATGGATAAATGAAGCTCACATCTCCAGATATTTAGTTTCAGTATCATCTCATCCTCAACAATCTTTCAACATGTCACGATCAGTAGCGAATCAACTCTGGCGCTTGAGTCGCCCTGCCCTCTCATCCTCCCGCGCTCAGGCTGGACGGAGCCATGCCTTTTCAACAACAAGTTCACGGAGACTTATGGGGATGGCTGGCTTCACTGAGAACCAACTCATGGTTAGAGAAGCGGTGAGCCAGGTTTGCTCGGAGTTTCCCAACACCTACTGGCAGGAGCATGATCAGGAGGAGAAGGATCCGAAGGAGTTTCACGCTGCGCTTGCAAAGGATGGATGGCTTGGCATTGCGCTTCCTGAATCCTTGGGAGGTTCTGGCCTGGGAATCTCTGAGGCGACCATGATGATGCAAACCATCACTGAGTCCGGAGCTGGAATGGCTGGAGCACAGTCAATCCACGCCAACGTCTATGCGACACAACCCCTTGCCAAGTTTGGCTCTCAAGAACAGTTGGAAACAACAGTCCCCAATATTGTCTCTGGAAAGTGGCGAGTGTGCTTTGGTGTTACAGAGCCAAACGCCGGCCTCGACACTCTTCGGCTGGGTACCACGGCAAAGAAGAACTCGGATGGATCTTACAGCGTCACGGGCCAGAAGATCTGGATTACTTGCGCTCAGGTTGCCTCCAAGATGATCCTTCTTGCTCGAACCACACCCCTTGAGGAAGTCAAGAAGCCTAGCGAAGGCCTCTCCCTGTTCTCTATCGATCTGAACAGAGACCAGCCTGGTCTTGATCTGCGCAAGATCAAGAAGATGGGTGGTCGCGCTGTGGACGCCAATGAGGTTTTCTTCGACAACTACCAGATCCCTGCCAATTCTCTGATTGGCGAAGAAGGCAAGGGTTTCAAGATGATCCTTCACGGCATGAACGCTGAGCGATGTCTCCTTGCTGGCGAAGCCCTTGGCCTGGGTTATGCCGCTCTCAAGAAGGCCAGCGAGTACGCCCGCGAGCGCGTTGTATTCAAGCGCCAAATCGGAATGAACCAGGCCATCGCACACCCTCTTGCTGACGCATATATGAAGCTCGAGGGTGCCAAGCTGGCAACCTACCACGCAGCACGACTCTACGACCAGAGCAAGACGGACTCATCCATCCGACAAGACGAGGTGGGCGTCGCAGCCAACAGCGCCAAGTACATGGCTGCCGAGGCGGCATTTACAGCTTGTGAGAGGGCGGTTCTTACACACGGAGGTATGGGATATGCCATGGAGTATGATGTTGAGAGATGGTTCCGCGAGTGTCTTGTGCCGAGGATTGCGCCTATTAGCAGGGAGATGATTTTGAACTTTATCAGCGAGAGGGTGCTTCAGCTTCCCAGGAGTTATTAGCGGTGATCATATTGTTTAAAAAGTACATAGAATACAGAACTTCTTGAATTAAAATGGAAGTCTTTACAATACGACTGTCAGATGAACTGCCACTTACACACTGAGTGAGGGGTACGTACACCCTAGTTATTCACACCGACGAGGCCTGTCTGTTGATAAGGAGAATACGCCATGTCATCCATGTCATGGAAACGATAAGGATAACCAATGACTTCCTATGGAATCCACTGACCCCATATCTCTTCTCCAAGAACCTCGATTGATCTCAGCCCTTGGTTACTTGCCTCGGGAAAAGTGGACCCGCGAGAATGTCATCGCCGGATATCCCTCCCGAAACCCGGGTCGACTCTTACCAATTCTCTTACCAATTCACAATCCATATAACAAGGTATTCTCCCCCGGCTACTCTACCAAATAAGCCGAATGGCCAGTGTCGTTGTTTTTTGATCTAAGCCAAGACACCGATCGATGAACCATGTTCTCATCAGCGGCTACCGATGACGCCTCGACGGCTACCGGCACTGTCAAGCGTGCCCGCGCGAAGCATGCATGCCGTGAGTGCAACTCTCGGCGGGTGAGGTGTAATGTCACCGAGTGCCATCCCTGCTCCAACTGTGCTTCTTCAGGGGTCAACTGTGAGGTGTTGCCTTCTCGTCGGGGGAGGTGAGTCGACTTGATACTCCTTGTATTGGATATGGCTCTAACAATTAGTCTAGATATCCACGGAAGAACAAGCGCCAGAAGCAGGTTGAGCAACAGAGACCTTCGGCGCTGAGCCCTAGTGTACAAGGCAGCGATGGGGGATTCCTCTCTCATCGACCGACGTCATCTGTTCATACAGTGGCATCAGGCGCAACTCCCCATACTGAAAGAGATGCTGCCGATACTAGAATACCAGCCAGGAGCCCTTCACCTTCAACAGACTCAGCAGCACCTGGGACATTGTTCTTTGGCGAATCCAACTTTCTTACCCTGGTACCTGGAATGCCCCGTATAGGAGAGCAGCCCGACGAACAAGATGACCAAAACGGCAGCAAGCAAAAGGCCCGACTCCTCTTCCCCATCAATAGCACACCTCAGTCTATGCCTGAAGGTGCTTCCCCCGCCAGAATCGATCGTCTCAGTGTAGGAACATCACGATATCTACGTGATGAAGGTGCCCTCACATTGCCCGACCTACAAGCTTGTACTCCAGCTCTGCAAGCCTACTTCACCTGGTTTCATCCATGCTTCCCGATCTTGGACAGGGCAGAGTTCACTCGCCAACTGGCTGCGTCCGAGGTCTCATACCTCTTAATGCAGTCCATGCTCTTCATAGGGGCGACATACTGCGATAACGCGACCATCACCTCCATGGGTTTCAGCGACAGAACAGAGGCCAAGTCGTTGTTGTACACACGAGCTAGACTCCTTTTTCACGCCGACTGGGAAAAGGATGAGATTACTTTGATTCAATCACTGTTTCTTATGAGCTTCTGGCGAGGCGGCCCCTCAGATGTCAGAGATGTGCGGTATTGGTTGGGAGTAGTCATTGGTGTGGCAGAGTCATATGGACTTCATAGATCGTGAGTTGACCCCTCTGACACGTTTAAAGCTGAGGAAACAGTGACTGACATCTTTCAGACCTAAGTTCACGACTAGAGATCCCCAAAAGGCTCGTTTTAAGAGGCGAATTTGGTGGTCCATCTACGTAAGTCCGTTCCCTACCTGACCGGACCGCGTTCTGACTCCTTTAGGTACGAGAACGGCAAGCAGCTGCTTCATTGGGTCTTCCCAGCAGGATCAGAGATGATGACTGTGATATTGAGCCGCTGAGCCCGTCGGATCTGGAGTCTGAAACCGAACACCCGGACTTTTCTCCTTTTGGCCGTTGTAAGCCAGAGCACATAACATATGCCATCAAGATGGTAGATATTGCACGGATACGTGAGTTACCAGAGAGAGCTAAATTGGTGTGAAGTACTAACTGATCTGGAATAGTTGGCCGGGTAGTCGATGTGCACTTTTCGCCTGGTAGGCAACCGTCAACTCCTGAGCAGATACAAGACGTTGGTGATGCACTCGAAGACTGGAGAGTAAACCTCCCAGAAGACATGAACCGAGGTGTCGAGGATGGTACGGCCTCAGTGTGGGCGCATCTATTACACCTTGCCTACAAGTATGTCAGATCTGCTAGTAGCCGAAGCCGTTACTAACAGAATTTGCGAAGCCACCTTCGGATCCTCATCTACCGACACAAGTTTCTTAGATACGGCCAAGATGAACAGAGCGGGCAGATCGCTGTGGCGGCAGCGTCTAAGATTAGCAGAATTGCCGAGGACATGCTTGCACAAGGAACCCTTCGATATGGACAGATGCACTTGTAAGTTGGATAAATACCTGGAAAGAAGTTCACATGCTGACCGGCTACTAGAATCACAAGTTTATTTGCCGCCCTCTGCATCCATGCCATCAGCATAAGGCGAGGCGTGGATGTTTCTCGGCGTATCGCAGAACATCGCGCGCAGATGTGCCTCCTCGGTCTCCAAGAGATCCAAAAGTACTGGAGGATCAACAACAATGTCCTGGACTTGTTTCTCCAATATCTCGACGTGTCAATTGCCCAGCGACTACACGGCGCAACACAGAGCGACGCACCCATCCACAGCATCGCAGACCTTGAATCAGGAGCGACTTCGGACGACCAGCAAGGAAGTGCAGATGCAGCCAGTCCAGGAGAGCGGACACATGACTTTCCCACCCCGCAGACGCAGGCCCAGACAAGAGTCTTTGAAGACCAATACTTTAATCTCTTGTACGGACCCTGGGAGGGCGATGACGGCATGGCGGATCTCGGCTTGGTCCTACAGGCGAATGATCCGATGCAGATGGAGAGTCTCAATATCCTGGGCCGTTCGCGGTGAATCAAAGTCTGGAGATGATATCCGAGTATGAAGTGGAGACCGGTTACTTCGGTTACTTGGGGGGAGATCAAGTAGCCGAGTCCACGGCCGGGAGCCCCGGTTCCACCGCCGTTCTCCACCCGGACCATGACCGAACTGGCGCCGTCGTCTTGTTGGCTGGTTACCAGTTGAGTGTTATACATACATGAATTCCCGCCATAGGCCTTGACCGGGGCCTTCAACCGAACTCATCCATCTATTGTCAGCCATTGAGAAGCGGGATAATGATGACGAAATCGATTCACCTCCGTCAAGCCGGTCGTATTGCTCAGGCAGTATCATGCCAACAACGAGGTTTCACAGTCTCTTCACGTCTACAGAAGGCCACCGCTGCCGATGCTGCATCATATCTTCTTGAGAACTTTGCCGACAAATCTGTTATCCGTCGCCAACTCATCGACGCCAACCAATTACAAAAGCTCGCCCTCACACTTGGTCGCCCCAACCTCAATGGCACAGATGTCTCTGAGAATGCGCCAGTGGCTGGAACTCCTGTGCCGCCAGGATATCATCTGGCATATTTCACGCCAAATGGTACTGAAGCGGACCTTGGCGCGGATGGAACAGACAGAACTTTTAATGCGTCTGCTCCGTTCACGAGAAGAATGTGGGCCGGTGGAAAGATGCAGTGGGCAGAGCCATCGAGTGGTGCTCTCCTTCGAGTTGGGGATGAAGTTGAAGAGCGAACAAGGCTATTAAGTGCCGTTCCGAAAAAGAGTCGCTCGGCGGGAGAAATGGTTCTTGTCGAGGTTGAGAAGGAGTTTTGGGGTCCAAAGGGTCTGGCCTTGACTGATCGCCGATCATGGGTCTTTCGCCCTGAAATTGATCTCAATGCTATCAAAGAGCCGCCAAAACCGCTTGAAAACGTCACTCGTGGACCATCCTCTGTGAAGGATCTGGAAACCAAGAGCGAGGGTACGCCCCCTGAACTATCTACACACGAGCATTCACTGACAAAAGTAGGCGCTCCCATCCGAGAACTTCGATGGTCACCAGTTGGCCTCTTCAGATTCTCTGCCCTCACATTCAACGGCCACATGATTCACTACAACGAAGACTGGACCCGTAATGTGGAGGATCATCCCGGCCTGGTGGTTCATGGACCTCTGAACCTAATCAACCTCCTGAACTATTGGCGCGACATCCATGGAAATGGAGAGGGTCCTAGGGATATTAAGTATAGAGCCATGTCACCTTTGTATGCGGGTGAGACGTACAACATCCGGACGGACGGTGTACGAGATATCGAGGGTAGAAAGGTTTGGGATGTGCTGGTGGAAAAGAACGGGACTGTTTGTATGAAGAGCGAGATATCAGCTTGAAATGGGATCCTGGGCTCTACCTATAATTGAGGAATCTATCTAGTCCCGAGTACGACTCTTTGTATCGTGTCGTCTCATGACCGTTGTCGGCGTTTCCGACATGCATACCACAATCAACTTGGGTGCGGCGATATGTGGCATTGGCCCCAGTGCGATTGTCTTGCTAACATGTCTTTTACTATGTCCTATGCAAAGAATTTTATCTGTCTAGGGATAGGAAGAAAAATACACACACAAAAATGGGTAAAGAAATGTTGAAGAATGACAAAAGGAGTGTCCAAATGCCCAATAGTACAATTTAAATGGGGTTGAGTCAATGTTCTTTTTTGTTCAATCTAGACTATCCTGCTCAACAAACTATGAAATTATTCTCGAACACTGAAAGCGTCCTCAAGCAGCTGCTTCTCCTCCGCCTCATGCTTCTTCCTCAATCCCGTAGCCGGGCTTGCACTAACAGCCCTTCCGGCATACAGCACCCTCCTTGCCGACAGACTATCCGACTCTCGGAGAACAGCCTCCAAGCGATCTCGAACATAGTGCCAAGCTCCACCATTATAATGCTCTTCTTGTGCCCAGACGATGTTTTGCGCGTTGGGGTACTTTTCCAAATTGGCCTTGACCTCACGCCAGGGGAAGGGGTGCAGTTCTTCGATGCGTGTGATGGCCGTGTCGCGGAGGCCGTTGGTGGCTCTGTGCTTGACCAAAGAGGCGTAGACTTGGCCGGAACAGAAGATGACACGAGAGATCTTGTCCTCGCTGTCTATTCCGCCGGCTTCGTGTTCTGGGTCGGCGAGAACAGGCTGGAAGGTGGCAGAGGGATCAGTGAAGAGGGAGATGTCGGATCTGGCGATGGGATGGCGGAGAAGAGACTTTGAGAAGAAGATGACCAATGCTAGATATTTCTGTTAGTTAACGCACTCAAATGGTGAAATACTGTAGACTTACGCTTGCGGTATTCTCGCTTCAGCTGACGACGCAGCACATGGAAGTAGTTTGCTGGCGAAGTCATGCAAACAATTTCCACGTTAGAATTCTGATGTGCTCGATCAATGGCATCCTCACTCGGCCACGACCTTCCTTCTTCATTGCACATCAACAAGAACCTCTCCAGTCGAGCAGACGAATGTTCCGCTCCCTGGCCATCATATCCATGAGGGAGGGAGAGAACGATGCCTGACCTGTCAAGCCACTTGGATTCGCCGGCAACGATAAAGTTGTCAAGCATCACCTGGGCGTTGTTGGCAAAGTCACCGAATTGAGCTTCCCACATTACAAGAGGGTTCGGGTCTGCCAGAGTCACGCCGTATTCGAAACCGAGAGCACCAAATTCGCTGAGAGGTGAGTTGGTGGCTTCGTATGGGGCTTGCTCCTCAGAAAGAGTGTTCAAAGGCGTCCATGTCTCGCCTGTGGCCTGGTTGTGCAGAACAGAGTGACGTTGCGAAAATGTTCCACGTTGGACGTCTTGGCCTGTAAGACGAATAGAGTGGCCTTCAAGACAGAGGGTTCCGAAAGCCAATGCCTCGGCAGTAGACCAATCAACAGAGCCTTCGTCAAAGCTACTCAAACGTCCAGCAAGAATGCGTTGTAAGCTTTGATGGAGCTCAAAGCCTTCGGGCACGCTGTTGACCTTTTCCGCGATGGACTTGAGCGTGGCATGCTCAACAGCAGTCTCAGTGACGGGGTACTTCTGAACTGCCAATGAAGCCGGCGAAGGTAAAGAATCCCAGCCAGGCGGAAAGTTCTTTCTCTCAGAGACGTAAGTCTTGCTGGCCTCAAAGTTCTCATTGAGCCTATCCCACACCCACTTCCTCTGCTCCTCAATCTCAGCAGCGGTAAATGTGCCCTCCTGTACAAGCTTGTTGATATACAGTTCCAGTGTCGGAGTTTGATCAGCAACCTGCTTGTACATCATAGGTTGCGTAAAGTTGGGCTGGTCGAATTCATTGTGGCCGAATTTCCGGTAGCAGACGAGATCGATGACAATGTCCTCTTGGAAACGGGCTCTCCAGTCGGCGGCGAGTTGACAAACAAAAGTGACGGCTTCAACATCATCGGCATTGACGTGAATAATCGGCGAGTCGGTGTATTTCGCTAGATCTGAGGCGTAGGGAGTAGATCGCGAGCACTCGGCATCAGTCGTGAATCCAATCTGATTGTTGACGATAATGCGAATGGTGCCGCCGACATCATATCCGTCAAGTCTTGAGAGACCAAGAGTTTCGTAGACGACTCCCTGACCAACGAAAGCAGCATCGCCGTGCAAGGCAAGACACATGGCCCGGGTTCTGTCCTTGTCGCCGCGCAGCTTCTGAGTTGCATAGGCTGAGCCAGTTGCGACGGGATCGACGGCTTCGAGATGTGATGGGTTGGCGAGGAGGGATAGAGACACGCGGTGACCTTCGGGGGTGATGCGATGGCCATCATGTCCGAGGTGGTACTTGACATCACCAGCCATGCCGGGAAGATCAGCAGTTACTCGACCTGAAAACTCAGCGAGGATGGCTTCGCGCGGCTTGCCATAGACGGTACCCAGCATGGTCAGCCTTCCTCGGTGACAGCTCCCAATCACGATATCCTCAATACCATGAACATCAACACTCTGGTCGATAAGAGAAGTGACACCAGGAGCAAGGCCCTCAGCTCCATCAAGACCGAATCGCTTCTCAGTGGGGAACTTGGTAGCAATGAAGCGCTCAAAACCAGTACTCCAGATGAGACTATCTAGGATGCGCTTCTTCTCATCCAGCGAAAACTTGAAGGGAGTTGAAACTTCGAGTCTTTCACGAAGCCATTCGCGTTTCTCAGCGCTTGGGATGTGCGAGTACTCGATGCCGTAGTTGCCGCAGTACGCTGACTCGTATGCGGACACAATCTCCCTTAGGGTCATCGACTTGTGACCTTGGGCTGCGAAATGAGGGAGGAGATCTGGGCCGAGAGTAAATTCCCGGTTTAGGTCGGCGGCAGTGAAGCCGTGATAGGCAGGGTTCAACTCTTCCGGATGCTCGGCATGAGGTGCTTGACCGTTCTTGCGAAGTCCAAGGGGGTCGATGTTGGCGATGTGATGTCCATGTGATTGATACGCAGCAACAAGTTTGCTCAGTTTCAGCAGGTCTGTCACCTGGCTACCTTGTGATGGATGAACCTGAGATTGCAGAGCTGGATCCCGGGGGGATAGATAGCCAGGGGGCAATTGGACAGCCTGGGCTGGCGACTGAGATCTATCCTCCATATTGCGGAAGTAGGTCCTCCATGATACATGAACAGATTCTGGAGACTCTCTCCAAGACTGATACATCTCATCAATGTATGAAGCAGCGCCTCCCTGGAGGAAGGACTCCGCCTGTGTCTGAAGAGTGTAAGTTACATGTAAAAGACCTTATCCACGAGTGTAGTGTACTTACTGGAGGCTCTGAAGGAGCTACTGCCTCTGCATGCGCCGTAGCATAATTTCTACCTCCATCTTTTCTGATGGTCTGGGTAGTTTTGAGCGTCGTGAGGCCTCGTGTGAGTTGGTGTTGACAACAGACTCCACGAACAAGCCTCCTACCGCCAGCAGAAGCAGAACGAGCTGACCGTAACATAATGACAGAGATTTGATGTTCAAAGTGTGAATCGACTTTGGAAAAAGTCCATTGGGGTACAAGATGGATCAAAGATCGGATCGAAGCAAGTCATTCATGGAGGTCGGGACTTGTATCCAGGCCAAGATCCAAGCCCGCGGCAATGCCATGACAACATCCACGGCAATCCCGTGGCTATAGATCAATGACCCGAAGGCTAGGCTAGTTAGCAAAGGCGTTTAGAGGCGGATAGCTGGATGAAGGTCGAGGTGGGCGAATCATGGGAGGCAGAAGGAAGGTTTTCGGATGTGACATCCGAGGGGGAGTGAGTGAGAGGCGGAGATTCGGGGAGCTCGCTTTGTCGGTGTTTCAGTGACCGAGTAGCCGACTCATCAAAGCGAATGACAGAGCCTTGGGAATGGCTCCTCGTTTAGTATGTAACTCGCAAACAACATGCATTGAGCATGAGGCTCTTCCGTATTCGATGTGCTATAGGGCCCAGGGAAGACAAATCGAATAAGTTGTTCATATGTAGAGTATCATGATTTGGTAGATGTTGGTAGTCAAACGCCTGTATTAAGTTCAAGTCTACAAAAAGCGCCAATCCATGCAGCCCTTCACAGACAAGTTGCGCCCAAGCCCATAAAGTCCTTACCTTTACTACAATACAAATGCTACATAAAGGCCTCCTTTACGCAAGAAGCATTCGAGAGGGATCCTCAATGTACTTCTTTACAATATTGAGGAAGCTGACAGCCTCCCGACCATCAATGAGGCGGTGATCATAGGTCAAGCTGATGTACATCATCTGTGGAAACAAGGTGTTAGCTTGTGGAATAAAACAAAAGCGTGCAGACTTACAGGTCGTATCACGGCCTGGCCGTTAATAGCCATGACCCGCTGTTGGATACCGTTCATGTTGAAGACGGCGGACTGAGGGTAGTTGATGACGGGGGTTCCAAACATGGAGCCAAAGATACCGGGGTTGCTGATGGAGTAGTTGCCGCCTTCGAGATCATCCATAGTGAGCTTTGCATCACGGGCCTTTATACAGTTAGCGCATTCATTACTCTTGTGCTTCTCAATGCTCACCTTCTTGGCCAGAGCAGCAACTTCGCGCTCCAGCTCGACAATGCTCAACGTGTGCGTGTTCCTCAGCACAGGCGTGACAAGACCCTTGGGTGCTGAAACAGCAATGCTGATATCGACATAATCTCTCCATGTGGTAATCTCCTTGTCCGTGTCAATGGCAGCGTTGATCTGAGGAATCTCCAGCGCAGCCAGAGTGGTAGCCTTGGTAAAGGCACCCATGTAACCTAGGCGCATGCCGTGCTTCTCTGCAACTTCCTCCTTGTACTTGGCTCTCCAGGCCATGAGGTTGGTCATGTCAATTTCCTGGAAGGTGGTCAGGGAGGCGCAGGTGTTCTGGGATTGCTTGAGACGAGTGGCGATCGTCTTTCGCATACGACTCATTTTCTCCTGCACGACAAGTCGCATTAGCTATGGGTATGGCGATTGCAAAACGGTCAACACTTACAACTCGTTCCGTTCTTGCGGGACCTCCGGTGAATGCGCTTGCGGGAGAGGCAGGTTCGGGCTTGGGCGCAGGCTTCGACTCGGTGGGTTTCTTCGCGGCTCTGGGAGGCTCATGAGGAGGTGTCTGTTCCTTGGTATGGTTCTCCTCAGCCTTTTCAGGCTCGGGATCCTTTGTCTCTTGCTTGGGTTCCTCCTTCGGTGGTTGTTGAGCCTCTCCCTCGCTCTTGGCAGCACCAGCATCACCACCCGTCACAACACGAGCGAGATCCTGTCCAACAACAACAGTATCACCCTCGGCGGCAAAATACTCGACAACGACACCAGCTTCTTTAGGCGCAACTGAAATGTCAATCTTGTCGGTTTCGATGCTGGCAAGCTCCTCGTCGGCCTCGATGGTCTCGCCAATCTTCTTGGTCAAAGTTGCTAGTGTGCCTTCGTTAAGAGACTCGGCCATCGGGGGCACCACCACGATTTCTTCGCCATTGAGCATGCTCGTGCGGTGGAAGAGACGGCGATGGGTGTCGATTGCGCTGCGGCGGCATAGGAAGGTATTGACGTGGGCTCGAGGGATTGCGCGCGAGAGACCAGCGAGGCCTGCGACGGCCCTGAATCGTATAGCAGAAGCCATCTTTACTCTGGTCCGTAGATTGATGGTGACAAGAAAGGACAGAGACACAGCTCACGGGGAAGATCAAGTCGGGATTAATCTAGCCGAGCTTCTTCAAGCATCGCACGGACTTTCTCTCTTTGGTGTTGCGATTGAGCGGGCAAAGGGAGAAGATGATGGTTCGACCTGAGCAAGAGAATTTTGGTTAGGAGTCAGAGGCTTGACAAGTCCGAGGAAAGTCAAGTCGACGTCAGGATGCCAAAGCTACGTACCCCTCGGCGAATGGTGAGTCTACGATTCCAAACGGCTAAACGATAATATTCGGATGCCGGACATTGAAACCCGGCGTTTGTGAAGCCGTGAGGAAGGATTACATTGCCGAGCTCGGCTATTACGTCTTGTTGCCCAGCATTTCTTGCCTTTAAATACCTCTGAGCTGAAGACTGGGTCGGTTCAATATCCTCTTTGCCGAAGATTTAGATCGAAACGAGATGGCTCCTGTCATCAGGTCAAGTGCTTTCGCAGCTTTGGCTTCGAGGCTAGTACAGCCGCGACCTATCACCTCGGTGAGGTAAGGTGAGCGCCGTTATGACACTGCTCGCTCAGTGATACCTCAAGCACCGTGTCTTTCCATCCTGAATGGAATTAGACACTGTACGAGTCTGCAGGTCAGAGGCACACCTGAACGCCACCTGCATCGTTCGGTACCGACCTGCTGGTTCATCAACCCAGTCACCTGGAATGGGGCACTAGGACATGTCTTGTCTGCAATAAGCATTGCTGATCAACTCTCTCGGCGAGTTCCATGTGCATATTCAACGGTATTTATTTGGTATCTCTGCATCAAATCATGCTCTAATAGCACACAAAACGCCTAGGGTCGCCCCTTGTCCCAGCTCATAGTCGTCATATCCGTTCGACATTTACTGCCGTCTCATTATGTACGTGGATGCCGCCGCCCTGCTCCAGGTCCTGAAAGTCCCGGGATGACGTGTACTTTCGCCAAGGGCTCGATATCACCGTCTGCGCGCTGTGCGGCCAGTCGGGCGCATCAAAGTCTGACGGTCCAGGATCGATTCCCGGTGTGAGCTCGTGTGTTGAGCTTGAGCCGTCGTCGTTACGCTCTTTGGTCTTGGTGATGCCTGTGAGCTTTATGCCGTTACTGAAAGGCGCGCTGGCTTTGGTTGACTGGCCGCCGCCGCTGTTGGAGCTGAGGAATGATCCTGGGAGGATCTTTCGGGCGATCGGTCGGAGCATCGGTAGGGAAGCTATCACATTGATCAGTAACCCGTCAACCATGTCAAGACGTGACAACATACCAGCTATTACGGCCAGGTTGCATTCCGCGATGGACCAGGCGTAGTGAGGACCGAATTGCAGCGTCGGTTCTGGCGAGTCCGACTTGTATCTGAACGATTCGATGAGGACAAAGATGGAGGCGAGGCAAGTCCTGGATACCAGTCAGCGAGACTCTAGTAAGCCTCAAGCTGCACACTTACACAGCGCCAAACGCGAACAAGGCGATGACAGCCACCTTTTGGCCCTTTGGAAGATGAAGCCTGCCGACTTCGATGGCGGGCAGCGCGAGGATGGCGCAGTCGATCAGGACGTGCGTCAGGACTGTCGAGAAGAAGAAGGCGGATTCGCGAACGTGACACTTTTGAGTCTTTGTTTCAAGGGGCTCTTCCCAAAAAGCCGAAGTGGGAATGCATTGCAGTGTCACCATGAAGAGTCGGAGGAAGAACCAGCTGACAGTGACAGCCGAGAGGACCTGAATCGGGACGCGAATATCGGAGTATTGAAAGAGTCGCCAGTAAAAGGTAAGAATCGCAAATTTGGAAAAGGCGATGGCAAAGGTGTAGGTCATGCTCGTGCACCAGATCTGCAACCAAGCAGTCCGCTGCTTGTCGTGGTACGTGTAGTCCTTGGAGAGGTTATAGTCCATCGGTCGGCCGAGTCCATTGCGAATCCCTACACGATGTAAGAAGAGCTATGATCGAAGAGAGAGCTGCGCATACAAATCATGCCATTGATCAAGAGCGCCAATGAGCCGATCTAAAAAATGAGGTTATTCAGAATATTCGCGCATCTATAGTCAAGTCGCGACATACCCATCCCACAATAGCAAATACATCGTCCCAGCCATATCCAGTCTTTGTGATTCGACGCGAGAGGAGTCGGAGGAGGAGAGCAGCAGTAGCCAGAGGGAGCGTCACGGCGGCTGCGGCGATGATATTGGGGGTATCATCCCTCATGGTGATGCATGATTGTGGGTATCGAGACGGTCCCGCATGAGCGTGTAGTCGATGGACGACAAGCAGAAGCAAGTATTGACGAAATGGGGAACAAGAAGATGGGTCAACAGGGCATTTGACAGCTATGTAAAACTTCTAGAATGACTCGAGGTGGTGTCGAGGTTTTCCTTCTTTCTCCAGAACCCCCCCGTCAGGCTCCAAGGACACACAACAGGTCACATCATTAGGGGACCCCCATGGGGAGAGGATTTGATGCTGTGGAGGGACGGGATCGCTCCCCGGGCCTGGGAATCCCCTCCAAGTTGGCTTCTAGCCCCTCGTGAGAGGGGCCGTGATAGGTCAGACTCCCTGCGAGGATGCAGATCATGGTGGCGATGGATCCTGGCACTCGGAACCGTCTCACGCGCGGCGAGATTGCAAACAGCTTTCGCCTCGGCCTGTCCGCCGCCTTCTTGTTCTTGTCTAGCGGGTGTTTCTTCAGCTGCAAGGATGGTGGTTGTAATGATCGTCTGTAACAATCCATGTGCCTGCATAATCGCAGCCTTCATGCATATCCCTTGCTGTCTCGGGGCTCAATACCACGTCTTCCGACCGATCCGAATTTTGTTCTTCACAAGGATATTTTTTTTCTTAATAAGGGGCTTTTGTCAGCCAACACCGAGGAAGCGGCATGCAATATCGGCTTTTGCTGGTTCAAATAAAAAAGGCGCATGAACCGGTGGGATGACCGTTGAGAATTTGGATTCGCGACAGCTTCTCTTCTAGAAACTTTACATGATTAAACTAACCAAATCAGAGTCTAGCCAAGCTCGAAAGAAAACAGATCAAACTCAAAAAGAAACTGGAAAACCCAAAATTGTTCTTCGAAATCCCCTCCCCCGCAACCATCGGCGTTTAGCTCCCGGGTGACCGTCACGGCGGCTCAGGCCACGAGCTAGACAAGCCCCCCCCCGGCCGTTGAAAATAACCGCGAAATTCCTTGCTTTTGATGATAAGGGTTGAGGCTTTTAATGCCTTCCCCCTCCCATGTGGCAGCAAGGTTTCACTGTACACCGTCAGTCTGACCAAACATCTCGACGCCGCTTGTTGAAACCTCAACGATTTTGTTCAATGAGGAGTCTAATGGTGACACGGCTTTGGATACTCCTCGGACGTAGCGATCAACTATCTCTGGGGGCTTGAGCCTCAACTGTACGACCTGAATGGAATGTTGCAGTCGGCTCAGCCCTCTCGCAGACGTACAGGCACCTCACGCCACTTAGTACGACCTACCTATTTCGAACACCTGAGGCCGGATGGTACAGTGGGGAGACAAAACGGTCGCTTACACGCTACCTCAGGGTGCAATAAGCATATTTCCAGTTTAGCCTCTTCATGTCAAAGGCCCTTGTTAGATAGAGCACTCACAAGGGAGCATGTGTACCAGATACTCATATCCATGTTGTTTGTTACAGCATCGATGGCGGCTCCTTGGTCGTCGATTATCTTGAGCGATTGATCAAGTCCACGTAGGCATCAAGCGACACCTCCGTCCTTCCACTATGGCAACGAAGATGACATCTTCTCCCTTTGCAAGTCAGCATTGTGATAGCTTCGCAGGGTATTCTGCAACCATGTGTAGGTAGTTGACCATTGTCTCGTACAACTACATTTTGACCAGCTGAGCCCCCGTGAGGCATCATACGTACTTGCACAACCTCAAGATGATTGTCACACTGAGGTTCAACCGTCTCCTCTCTAAGCAAGAAAAAGTACCGCCGAGGAAGGGCTTGATGATGATGTCTTCTCTAGATTCTTTGCCACTGCTTTCCCAGGCGTCGAACACGTTCACCAAATGGCCGCTTTTACCCCTTTTCGACGAAATGCCCCGAGAGAATGCGCCTTCCAAGGCGAGCCAGATATCTACGGATTCGGCATCCGACTCGGCATATACCTCCAATGGACTTCAGTCCTCATCGTGAGAACCTTCAAGCTGAGAGGCAGAGCTAGCCTGGCTAAGTCCTACGTCATCTTCATCTTTGCCTTCTTCGTCGCCCTCTTCTTCATGACCGCGAACACTGCCCCGTCTACCGAGAATGCGCCCAAGGGCCCCTACACTGTCGAAGTCATGATCCTCGCATATATCATCTTTGGTGGTGTCTACATCGTGCTCTTGACCGGCAACGACCCGATGCCAATCCAAAGCTTCGATGTAGACACTGTCACGCGCCTCTGTCGGCAATTTGTCTTTTGGTGTGTATTTACAGCCGCTTCTGTCTACTATATCTGGTTCTGGCTCGACGGCATACAAAATAGTGGCCTTTTCAAGACACCAGAAGGGTGCGGTGCATACGGGTTCCTCTTTGCAAAAGTATCGCTATACAACCAATCAGTCAAGACCTTCTTTGCTTTCTGTTCAATCTTGGTCACGATAGGATGGATTTGGGGGTTTGCCGTGTATTGTCTGGCGGTAGCCCCCTGCAACTATCCCATACGCAACGAGTCCCGGTTAGCTAGAGTAATTAGATACCTTCGAAGGTTCAACAGGACCCCTTCTCAGTCAAAAGACTTGGAGCGAAGCGCTCGGAGAGAAAAGGTACAGAGGTATGTGATGTTTTACCACACCTCGTATTAAGGCCCTCTAACTAGAAGCAAGGATTGTGAAAGTCTTTGTGCCGTACCTGAGAGTCTTTTCACTAATTTATTCCATCACGGGGATAGAGTTAACCCTCTACTGGAACGGTGTCCGGGGCGTATACGATGTGAATTCGACAGGCCAGCTGATCCCTCTCACCATTGGACTCTGCGGGCTGGTACAGACACTCTATGTGCCTACACTCGAGGTTAGTTTAATTCACTATAATAGAGGGTCATACACCTTGCTAACTGTTGAAGTGGCTTATGAAAAAGTTTGGCAATGGCTGGACCCGCGCAGAGCAAATTGATCTCGAAACTGGATCCGCGTGAGTTCCCCCCGCAGAGCGTCCTATTCTGCCGCTTGCTAGGACTCTTCCCTATCCCACTTTGATCTAAACCAAGACCTCTTGAGTAATCTTCTGTTTGTTATCCAAACATCCAGGTTTCTTTGGGCAAGCTAGCCGACAGTCGTCAATGCAGGGGACAAAGCCCCTGATGAGCCGGCGTCGCTTCGTGACATCCCGGAGATAGACGTATCGAGATACGTGGTCTAGATGCATTCGTTGCGATCAGGTTTTCAGGATTCTAGCAAGATCGATCATATAGATGAGGCAGAAGGCTGGATGTCGGCCATGGAACAATCTAAGACAAACAACAAGTGCCTCGGTACTCGATCATGATTACAACCAAGCGGCCTCACGAGTGTCGCAGGAGCCTAACAACGGAGGCCGATGAACCGGAGCCAGAGAGTACTTCCGGGCTATCGCACGGCCGGCAGTGGCAAATGGCCGTCTTGGAACTACACCAGATGGAACCGAAGATGGCACGGCCAGCGCCACAGCGAGATGAGCCTTTAGGGGAGTTGTTGGCTGGAGCTTGCTTAGCTTCTATTGAGCGACCGTAAAGTCTAGGATTGTTCAGACTCGTGTTAGGTGGGAGTAACTTAAACCCAGGGTTCATAATAACTTGCCAAGGAATCCATCAGGCGAGATGGTTGTTAACCTAAACTCCTTACCGGTTCCTTATCGTCACTCTCATTCAAGTTCCAGGCAACCCCTGTAGTACAAACGCATGAGGGAGTCTTCTTTGCTTGTCATAAGTGTCAAGTTTGCGGTCCTTCATCTCTGGCTGGAGATCGCTCATGAGAGATCCAGGTCCACGGTTAACAGTCCTAGTCCAGGGGAGGACGAACCATGTACTAGCATTACAAGAATTAGGGCGTTAATTAGTTTATGAATTGAAATAACACATGTAAAATTAATTTCTTTTCGCTATGATCTAACTTGACGCTCAAATAATTCGATGTACTCTGGATGCTATGCTGAGGGATGGTGCCACGCCGTGTACATAGTAACTGGCGTCCCCATGGTAACGAACGTACGGAACAATAACCTCCCTACTAGAACCGGCTCAAAGTTGGTAGCGTAAATGAGGAGTCACTCGTCCTGCACTCTTGCATCTTCTGATCGAGGAACCGATGAACTTCCTCAGACGTGGCACGCTCGGCGAGGTTAATCCTTAGCATCCTATCGTGGATAAAATCCAGGAACTCAGTCAAAAAGTTCGATTCACGATCGCGCCCCTGAATTGCACTCTTGTTCGTTTCAATACACTGTCGAAACTGTTAGCATCGGTTGAAATAAGGGGGGGGGGGTGATAACCCACCTTGTGGACAGCCTTCTTTAAATAGAAGCCGTCAGGGAGCAGATGCTTTCCATTGACGGCCTCATTCAGCCCACAGAAAGTATCCTCATGCCAATGGTCGCCTCGGCCGGGTTCTTTTTCATTATGGCGGGCGTCGTTATATGCTTGGAGCCCGGTCGGACCTCGAATAGCCCAGGTCAGGAGCATGGAGAAGACACAACCCAGAGCCCAAACATCTGACTTTCTGGAAACAAAAGACAAGTCCCACGTCCTCTGTTCGGGGGACGCATAGGTCAAGGACATACCCCCGCCCCCAGGCTGGTTTGATCTAGATTCTTTGGTGTGGAACTTGGTCAAGCCAAAGTCAGACAGTTTCAGCTTGCCGAGGCACTCGCCTGGAAAGCGCAGGATGTTTTCAGGCTTCAAGTCGCCGTGAATGCCGTGATTTTTCCTCAATTCTTCATTGGAGCCGTGACCTGGTCGAAATTTGGGCTCAACGGTGTGCATTCTACAAAGGCCCTGGGCGAGGCCGGTACACTGCTCGGCCAGCCATCGAATCAAGTCTTGAGAAGTATTCTGTGTTGGGGGCAGCCACTTGGAGGGCGGCTTTCCCATGAGGTCGGCCAAGTTGCCATCGTTGGCCCATGGGAAGAGGAATGAGAGTTCATTTCCACGCTTGAATGTGGCAAGTAGCTCAATCACATGAGGCCCAGGCGGGGTTCTTCTTAGGGCATAGAGCTCTGCTTGAAACCTTTCATGGTCGGATTCATGGTCGAGTTCTTGGTCGGATTCCTGGCTGGGTTCTTGATCGGGAGGGTGCAGGACCTTGAGGGCAAATGTATCGTATTCATCCTAGGGCTAGCGATCAGACGGCGAACTTAATTTTCTCAACTCCAGGAGAGGACTTACGAATGCATGGCGATCAGGGTGAATCTCGACCCTGTACACTTTGGCAAACCCACCCTGCTTCTTGACAGGTTGACGAGACGTCCACGGCATAATAGTTTCGGAATGAAGCTGATACTCAAGAACTTGGTTGTCCTTGGGCTTGTAGATAAGGGGGACGTGAATTTGCCATTGTTTGTCATGGAAATTCTGCATGAAGCTTATCTCGCCCTTCTTGAAGCAGTTCTCGTGCTCATCGCGCTGTTTGGGGATCAAGGGCTGGCCTTGGGCACAGAGTATGTCACCCTCCCAGATGAACGGAAGGTCATCATCACAGATCTCGGAGTTAACGAACCGTCCCAGTTTGTCCAACTCCTTGATGAGGACAAGTATTGCGAATATCTTGTGCGCTGAGCGTCGATTTTGAGCATCTGCAGACCGATCTCCGCACACATAGTTGCAATACCGCTGCGCATCGGACGGGTGGAAGATTGCTTTCAACTCTTTAAGGACATCAGAAGGCTGACAAAGTCGCAACAGCGCTTCTCTGGATAGCCAAGACTTGGTCTTCTTTTTGAAATGTGGTTCCATGGCATCGCAGAGACGATCGGCCAGACTCGATTCAGTATCGAGCGTAATAGAGATTCCCGCGCCTACCTCGAGAAAGAAGGAGTCGTTGGAGCCATTCAGTGATAGTCGTGGTGGCCGTAGGCATGTATCTCTCTCAGCTGAGCGGCCATAGTCATAGACGTGGCTAGAACCTCCAGACTTCTCAGAAAACGTGATCCGCCTCTTGTTGCTCAGCTGGCTGTCGTCGGGGAGCGGGTCGAAGGGGAGTTGGGATGGATGTTGCCGCTTTCGGGTGTCCGTATTGAACTTCTGAACAAATTCGCCGGCATTTGATTTTTGCCAGTCCATTGCGTCTTTGGGGAACTTGGGAGGGAGTTGTTCTGAGTGCATCGAATGGCAGAGGGGTCAAGGTGATAGGTGTGAAATAATGGAGGTCTCAAGAACCGCAACTGGCAGCGAAATCGCGGCCCGGGGCATGATACGGAGCTGAACTCGGGCCTTCCACCCAGGCCGGCCCGACCCGCCACTACTACACCATTCGGTCGAAGAATTGTGCCTCGAGGAGGGGTTGTGATATAAGCCACCCACCTCAGCCGTGTTGGCCGCCCACCAGGCCGCTGCGTCTTGGCAGAGGCACAGCCGACCAACAGGCTCAGAGCCACTGTGACAGGTTCTTTTCAAGCCCCCTGACGCAGATTCCTTACTGTTGGTGGTCCATAGCCTGTGATTCGTTAACCCTCCCTTGCGCCGCATATGTTACGCGGGGGTTAACACCAGGCTTATCACACACCATCCACCACATCAGTGAAAGGCAACAAGGCGACCGCACACTGACACTGAATGACTCTAATTATCGCCTCCTCCGACATTCCATGCTTGTCGCCTTCTTATTCACTTTCTATAAGGTATGATGTTCTAGACTATAAGAAGCTCTGCCTGTTCTCCGTCATCTTTCAATGGCCATCTTCCCATCTAATTATTCCATCGTTCACAGCAAAGCCATATAACTTTTTCACTCCCACTCAAACATGACCGCCTCTGCCCTCTCCAACTCTTACTACCGTTACAGTGTCCGGGACACCCAACCTATAACATCCTCCCCACGGCTGGGAGAGTCCCCCAAAGACAAGGACACTTTTCTCCCTGGACGCTG
Organism: Fusarium sp. LHS14.1; assembly: GCA_025433615.1. NCBI lineage: Eukaryota > Fungi > Ascomycota > Sordariomycetes > Hypocreales > Nectriaceae > Fusarium > Fusarium sp. LHS14.1. Next base: position 426,689 of record CM046481.1, read on the forward strand.
GGTTGACCCAAGAAAGCTGGAGAACCTCCTCGATGACATCTTCAAAGATCGTCAATACGCCGTTTCCGTATGTTAGCACTCTCCGAGCCTGCCGCACTCACCACCACTAACACGAAGCAGATGCGCAACAACACCTACGTGATATGGGCCTCCCGGAGGCTCTACGATTACGAAAAAAAGATGTGTATGAGGCCATCTTCCTGAGTGTTTGACTATGAGTACCGGCCATGCTGGCATGCGTCCGTCAACCCTCAGAAGAGTCTTGTCTCTTCATCTAATGGTTTACTCTCAGATATCTTTTGCAGAGGAGGAACTCTTTTAATTGTCCATGGCATCATGGGCGCCTTGTCTTCTTTTCTTGTTCCCTATCGTTTGGCTTGGTTTCATTTGTTCGGGGAAATACTAGCGTTTTGGACTTGGGTAGACTATGGAGACACTCGGTTTTAATAACAAAAGCAACTTCTCAGCGCGAAGCGAAAAAAGTTCCAATATAATCACTATCCTACTTGTGCAAGAGTGAAAGACGCAAACAGAGGAGCCTGCTATCTCGCATAGTAGTGGACCTTCATCTTCTCATTCACCTCGTTGATTTCGGCCTGAGTCTCAACCGTGAGTCATGCTGCAGGCCGGAAGGCGGCTGTGTACTCACCTGGCTCAGACGCCGAGGGACCTCGATAGTCCAGTTGTTGGCACGCATCTTGGGCAGTGTTAGCATCATGCGCATGATAAGTGGAAAGGGTTGACTTGCAGAAGCCGTGTAGTGCTGGCCGGGAAACTTGCTGTTGAGATATGCGCTCAAAACTTCGCCGTTGGTGTAGTGAATGGGGAGAATCTGGGTCACCAATGGAGCGACTTGATGTGATGCCATTGTATAGCCTCGTGGAATTGTGAAAAACCTGGAATTGTGAAAAATAAATCTGTCTTACAAGCCGTTCTTGAGAGTGGGAGGAAGAGAACTGGACAAGTTTGTGACGAGTTTTAACATGGTTCGAGCAAGATTCAAGGCATTATTATATACTTCCATATCAAGGCCTTTCTAACCCAGTATTTGGTACTCGTTGTTTGCAAACGCTCCTCGTGCGCACTTTTAGCCGTTCTGGCATGACTTTCCGAGAGCCTGCTTCAAGACCCAACCTCTTGCAGGTTGGTGTTTCAAAACCTCGGAGCCTGATTTCTAAAAACGCCCAATGGCCTGCCGCAGGCGCAGCGATCACCATCTCAGGTGGCAGCAGAGTGAGGCTCTGCCAAGTCGCCAATCCCCAGGTGATCTGATCTTAAGAGTTCGGCTGCGAATGTGCACCTCTTCCACACCACGGCACGCGCCCCGTTCCGTGTTCTTTCAGAGTAATTCCCGCATGGCACAGCTGAAAAACAATGCCTCGTGACCCTTTTACATATGCAACTGTGAGGCGCCCATTGAGTCATTGGTTGATGCCTCGGGAACCGACCTTGAAATCGCGATGTATAACAACTTGCTTTGGTCTCGTTGGAGGGGTAACTATTGGGAGCATCTTACTGCAACTCGGCCCGCATCGAAGCGATCTTCAGCCGGCATGAACTGGCTACGTCATGACTCCGATATCTCCGAGGGAGATATGAAGACTTTATTCTTTCAGAATCATGGGACGAGCCGCATACTCAGTCTCTCTAAGCGATCTGGGGTATGATCCCTAGTCTTCACCTACAGCATGTCCTGACCCTGCTAGTTCTCAACAAGAGAGAGGTTCTGGAACCTGTCTGGCGAATCTGAGTGGCAGTCCTGGCTTAATGCGGTTTGGACTCCCCTATCTATCTCGCTGCACGTCTACTAACCATCATCGAGGGTCATCTCAAGGACAGCAATGGCGCCGATAGCACTCTCAACGTCCTGTAAGTGCTCATGCCGGCAAGATATCCAAGATACTAAGTCGTAACCAGATTTTGTGGGCGGGTAGAGAAGAGTGGCCCTGATCCCCTTATAGTGGCACGTTTGCCCTTTCCCAAACACATATTTGACCAAGTCAGAGCCGAGTTTCGGGTTCACGGGTCTGTTGCTCGAGTCATCAATAGGAACACAAGATGTACTTTTATGCACATGCCATATCAGTACACCGAAGACTCGGGAGATATAGCCCTCGGTACTTGCTCCTTTCAGGGTATGGAGAGCATGAATTGCTAACATGGCCCCAGTTTACAACTGTAGGACAGCAGTAACATGGCCACTTGACATGGCTGTATCCGTGTCCTTCTCCCCGAAAACTCTCACTACGTACGCCGTCGTGTACGGATGCGATAAAAAGAACGCAGACCTCCTCATGAGGAAGCTTACTGGAACTGACCATCCTGTTTTTCACCCAATGCTCTTGCCGACCCTCCTGGCCGATATCGAAAGAGAGCGCCAGGTTGGTTTTTTGCGAGAGAATTCCGTAAAAATGGACCAACTCACCGTTGATTTGACAATCAACAAGGGGATCGAGGGCCCTGATGCGATCTCTCAACCGAACCAGAGCAAGCAGCTTATTGAACTATGGCAGGACATGAGCTATCTTAAGAATGGACTGAAAAACTGGCAGCGGCAGATACAGAAGATGGCGATCCACCTTGAGCAATCATTCGACACCATGATCCAAGACTCAACATGCTATGACGTGGATGTGCAGAAGAGTCTGGAGAATCTAGCGGTGCCCAGGGTCCGGATCCAGAAGCGATTGGAGGAGCTCGTTGATGAATACAACGAACACATTCGCGATTGTGCTACGGTGACTGAGGGGTTGAATCTCGCGATGTCCATGGTGAGTAGATATTAGCCGGCGTCATAAAGTTCATTCCACTCAACCAGACAGGATACCCGCACAACGAATCAAGAAATCGCCCACAGCAGCTTGGAAGTGTCTACACTGGCGCAGAAAGACGGCAGTCTGATGAAGTCAATAGCCATTGTGTCCATGTTCTTTCTCCCGGCCACATTCACCTCGGTACGTGCGAGCCCCATAAACTGTCTATTCCCTCGACTCCTGTTAACATAGGTAAAGACCTTCTTCTCGATGGACTTTTTCGACTGGCCCAAAGCTGCCGACGCCATTGGCACTGGGTATATATGGGTGTACTTTGTTGTTGCGACTGTTCTCACACTCATAACTGTGGGTTTGTTCAGGTTTAGAGGGAGGAGGGATGACAAGGCTACGGAAGGGAGCATGGTTTAGAGCTGCGTAGGAGGGCATGGTGTTTTAGGGTGTGGAGTTCTCGCAGTTCGTTAAATTCATCTCCATCAATTATAAAAGCGAGTTCTTGTTGATCTTCAATCCATGGGTGCTTTCTCAGGGCCCTCAGAGCCTACCCTTGAGTCCTATAACCAGACCGATCCTTGGTTCCACACAGAGCAATATCTACGCTCTATAAAGCTTGCTCCATCAAGTTACAAGTGAATCTACTGCTTCTCGCCCTTCCTCCCCTTCCAGTGCTTCCTCATGGCCTTCAACAACCCCCAAGCCAAAAGCCGATAAACCACGACACAAACCGCCAAGATGCCCACATTCACAACTGGATCAACATCAAACTTGTAAAGCTCCAGTACGTCCTGCCCGGTCTCGATCGGACACCTTCCATCAGGCAGTCGCTGCGCATCATTGCACGTAAACTCAACCCCACGGAGAGAATACGGCGCGACTGCACGAGTGGCGTAGCGGATGGGTGAGAGGTAGTTGAACCCCTTGAATAGCTCCGGCATGTCGATGGAGAGTACTCCTGCCATACTGTTTGCGACGGATAGAAATATACCCATGACGTTGACAGCAAAACCCGTGTGTCCAAAGAGAGTGTTGAACATGATACCCAGACTCTCACCGCAAGAGACGATACCAAAGCATGAAAAGACGCAGACAAAGTACATTGTCACCGTCCGAGGTAGACCAACCGCAATAGCACCGAGGACACCAAAAACCAGACAACTGACAATCTCAAAAGGTACTTCGAGAATGGTGTAAGACGCTAGAAACGCCTCGACGCTGTAGACCCCGTCGTCATCTTCCCTGTAAAACACATCTCGTTCGTTGGGATACACAGCTACATTCTGCAGCATGCCGACAAAGTAAAACGCACCAATCTCCTGTACGAAACCCATTCTGTTCTGGACTGAGTAGTAGTCGTTGTGGAGGGGGGCGAAGAAGAGGGCGAGAACGATGGCTAGGCCTATGACTTGCATGAGGCGGGCCATGATGAGTTCAGGTTGGCGACGGGTGTTGATGATGGCGCGGTGCAGAAGAAGGGGGAGTGACGTTGTGATTGGGGCTCGTTTGCGGATGAGGGCTCCAAGTTCGGCCGGAGTCGAGAGGTTGGCTTTTTTGAAGGATTGTCGTGGAGTTTGTTGCTTTGGTTGCAGTGAAGCTGATGGAGGCGAAGCGGGCAGACCTTGCTTCTCTGTGTCTTTGATATTGTCTGTCTTTTCGTTTCCTTCATCTCGTTCTCGAATATCAGGCAGTCGGCTACTCGAAACACCATCTTCTTTCCAGATTTGGATCAACCTCTGCACTCGTTCACGAGATTCAGCCTCCCTCTCTTCTTGCTGCAAGTCAACAGTGATCATATCCAACGCAAAGTCTGCCGGATTCGTATGCTGAGGGCAGTCATATCCATGACGCGCCAGATAGCCGAGCATGTCCTTTCCAGGTCCAGAATAAACCTGCGAGCCGCCTCGTGCCAGAAGAAGTACGTTTCCAAACTCCCTGAATAGGTCGGAGCGAGCTTGGTGGATCGTGAGAATGAGAGTCCGTCCTTCGTTGGCGAGTCCTTGAAGCACTTCCATGATTGAGTTCGCGGTAAAGGCATCAAGACCTGATGTCGGTTCGTCGAGCAGCAAAATTCGAGGGTCAGTCAACACCTGGACAGCGATGGAGACACGACGCTTCTCTCCTCCAGAGATACCCTTGACCAACTCACCACCAATTAGGTTATCAGCACAGTCTTTCAATCCCATCTTGAGGAGTACTTCTTCGGCTCGACGATTCTTTTCTTCCTTGCTCATGAAAGACGGAAGACGTAGTCCAGCCGCAAACCGGAGTGTTTCGCGGACTGTGAGTGACGGCAGAAGAGCATCGTCATCTTGGCAGACGTAGGAACAAACGGACCGGATGACCGAATCTGAGGGAACGGCGCCGTTAAAGGTGAGTTTTCCGGTCGGGCGATACTTGGTGCCCATCGAGTTTCGTAGTCGCAGAGCCATGGCGTTGAGGAGTGATGTCTTGCCACTTCCCGACGGGCCCATGATTACGTTCAAAACCCCAGCATCAAACGTAGCATTGACAGGGTTGAGAATTGTCTTCGTGGGCAATTTCTTGCCAAGCGGGCTCCTCTTGTCAATCTTCAAGGCAAACTTGTCAAGTCCTAGGTCGATAGCGCGAACATCGGCGATAGACCTCGCAGTCATCTTTTCCTTTCCGGCAGACAAGTCGGTATCCGAGACACGAGGGCGAGCGATTGTCATTTCGACCTTGAAGAAGTGTAGCCCGATCGTAGAGAGGACCAGGAAGAAGACGACGAAGGCCACCATGACGATGATGGGGCGGGCAACCCAGTTGCTGGGAAAGCCGAGTGACTCCATCACGTATTTTCCGGTGTACTGTTTACATCTTGGGTCGGATTCTCCGCCAGGATAGTGGCAGTCGTAGAAATTGCCCTCAAACTCGTTCCCAGCGTATGCTCCGAAGGCGTAGAACTAATCTTGTTAGGATAAAGGCGTTACCAGCTAGGAGAAGCCAAGGGCGTACCGTGTAAGTAATCCACTTCAACCATCGCACATAAACCGGAATGCTGTTGGCTTGAATAAACATGCCACATGCCATACTCTGCAACGTAAACACCATATTTGCGATCAAACTCGCTCCAGGAAAGTGTCTAACTGCTGCCACACAGGTCATGGCACAGGTCACAGCGATGTACTGCGTCAAGAGACTGATAGCGAAGAAGATGAAGAACTTTTCCACATCGCGGTCGAAACCTGCCATGAAATAGAGAATCACAGAGAAGAAGAACGGCACGGGGACATCTTCTGTCGGCATTCGGGCCAATCTTCGAGAGAGGATGTAGGGCAGAGCGTCGACACAGTCCTCTGATGATTCACGGTCAAAGGTCGGAATGTCGATCGTCATGCGGTACACCTCAAAGATGAGGATCAGATATCCCTGGAGGCCGGCAGCAGTGTACAGCCCACCTTGTCGAGATCGAATACCCGGTTGATCGCGACCGAGGTCGTAAAAGAGATAGCCTGTGACGAGACCCATGAAGATGGACTCCATGATGGAAGCCATCATTCCCAATGGGTCACGATATGTAACCTTGAGGGTACGATCGGTAAGAACAGTCAACTGTCTCACGAAACCAGCATGTTTCTCTGCTCGCTTGTTTCGTTTTCGGTGTCGAACATCGATGGACGTGTCAAGCGGTGTGAATTGCTTTGCACTTTCTTGGTTCCATGCTGTCTTTAACTGCTCAACTCTAGCAGTCGTCTCTTGTTCCAACTCGGGAGTGCGATTATCGACAGCGGCAATGTCGATGATGAACTCGGCCGGGTTCACAAATGGCGGAAGCTGATAGCCGAGATCTCCAAACCAAGGGACAGAGTCCTTGACGGGTCCTGAGTAAACAGGGCTGCCCTTGGTCAGGACGATCAAGTTGTCAAAGAGGTCCCAGATCTCAGATCGAGGTTGGTGAATCGTCGTGATGATGGTTCGACCCTTTTGAGCAAGCTTCTTCAACGTTCTGACGAGTTGATAGGCGCTTGTAGCATCGAGGCCAGTGGTAGGCTCGTCGAGGAAGAGGACGGACGGGTTGGCTAGTAGTTGAACACCGATGCTGGTGCGTCGCTTTTCGCCGCCGGAACATCCATGATGCTGGGAGTTTCCAATGCGAGTATCGGCACACTCTTTGAGCCCAAGCTCAAGGATAACTTCCTCCACGACTCTAGTCCGCTGTTCGGCAGTGGTTGACGGGGGAAGTCTCAAATCAGCTGAATACTTTAACGTCTCCCTAACAGTGAGGGTCGGCAACAGAATATCCTGCTGCATGACATAGGCATGGCGAACGCTATGTACCCCGACCTGATCGTTAAAAGTAGCGACTCCGTCTTGGCTGAGCTTGGGACTCATAACTCGTTCGGCGACAGTGTTGAGAAGAGTCGTCTTTCCTGAACCACTCCCTCCGATAATGGCAGTCAATGTCCCTGGCCGGATATCGGCATTCACCGAGTGAAGCAGTGACTTCATCTTGGGGCTGGTGTTGAACTTGTTCGCAAACAGCTGCGGGTACGTCGCCGGCTCGACCCACGATGGTGCCGTATCAACCGACACAGCGAGGTCGCGGAGCTGGACTCGAACAGCCTGTACATCGTCGAGAGAAATGTTTCCCGCGCCGGATAGTGAGAAACGTCGACTGTCGCGTTGCTGATTGCTAGGTTCTATTGATGTGTCCAACGAGCTCGCCCTGTCCATCTTTTCGATGTCGACGGCGTTGGACGGATCATGATGAGGCATCTTGGGTCAACAACGGTACTATCTGTTGGTCCAAGCTCGGGACATTATGGCAGTTCGAGTCGAAGCAAAATAAAACTTGATAGATTGAAAAGCTTTGGTTATTCGAGAGGTTGCAATGTTGGTTGTAAATCAGTCTATGACGCCGCAGCGCATGATCAGTGCAGAGAGCAAGAGTTGGGATGGATGCCAAGTCTAGACTTCACATGGATGAGACAAACATTTCATATGAATGACCCATGACACTTTTTAGACCATGAACAAGAAAATGTAAACGAGGTCCATGGTAAATACCCGCCGCCGGGATCTTATTTGCCATGAAGAAGCTCCATCCTTTCTAGGCGAGGTGTCGAAAATTCAGGTGACGGGCCACCAAAAGTTACGGTGGAGATCTAGCCGCCGAACCGAGGGCGGGGGAATAAACAGAGTCGGCCGCCAAGAAAAGATCCAGAAGCATCGGGGGGCACCGCTGTCAAAGGGCCGAGATTGGGGGGCTTCTGTCATTGGTGGTCTTTTGCAGTTGGTGGTGGTGGGAAGCTCTGGCTGACGTGGATGAGAGATGAGCTCGGAATGGGGCTTTCCCGAGGGAAAGCTTGGACGGTCTAGGGACAAAGAGGGAGGTGTCAAAGATGATGGATGCATGATGGAGACAGTAACGTAGTAGTTTTTACCTATTCGATATTGATATGACTGTGATGCCCTCTTGCTTGAAGTCCATGATATTCTTCAGGCTAAACAAGCGTCCGTTGAAGATGTCGATAGTCTCAGCACCTTGAAGTCCCCCCCCCTCAGGGTCCTGCAGGGCGGTAAATGGCACGATACTCTGTCGAGTTCAGACAACCTCCCATATTCAAAATCCCCTCGCTAATCAAGCCCAACTGTCGATCCCCTTGCAACATTCTTTCTCTTCACCTCCCATTAAAGTTTCTCGCTCCACGTCGGCTGCGAAACGAAGCATGCGCCATGTAACGGCTTGCAGCTCGCTTAGACACGCGATCATGCAAGTTCGGCCGACAATCACTTTTTTCAATGTCCGAATATATTGGAGTATCCCGGACGATGGACGCCCGGTTTTGCTCGATTCGGCACTTGAGGGGTCGTAAGCGAGGTCTGGGCCCATTTGCGACGCCAAGGATGGCCTCGTATACCATCCATTATTCACAACTTGAACCATTTCGAGAATGGCGGTGGCTTTGAGATCGAGGGTGCAGTATGTAAGGGATCAGATCTGATGTGACTGTTTGAGGTACTTGTGCCATAACATGTTTGACTGTCTGTGAAGTATTTTGCCAAGTGTGTTGAATATGCAAAAACCCTTGGCTGTGTGTAGATGAGTGACTGGTGGTTATCAACACCTTGAAGTTGAGTACGGTGCATTTAGCTGTGTCTTGAAGACGATATCTACACCCATGTGAAGCCATCACCAATATTGCTCGGCTGGCTAAATAAACATCCTTCCGCACCACAAGCTAAATTAATGCCCCATCAACAGAGACGATCCATAGATAACGAAATGCATGTCTTAAATAATTACTCCGTCTACAATTCTGTAACACATAGGTATTCAACTGCCGACGGCATCTTACAAACCCCACAATTTCTCCAACCCTCGATCGTGACTTTCTTCACCACGTGAACACTCAACTTGACTCGTACAACCTCAGCATCACCTCGAAATGACGAATCTTGTTCTTCATTAAAAACGTCTATGAACCTGACGAAAAGATCATAACCAACCTGTTTCTATCCGTTTCGTTTGTTGCTTGGTCCTTACTCCAATACGCCGTCTTGTGCATTCATTAGTTTTGCCTCCATCCATCGCATCCATCATGGATATTAAACCGTCCGCTTCTCCGTGATCGACTCGCCCGATGGCTTTCCAGCGATGAACCCGCTGTTTCCAGCGCCCAGCTCAAATACCTTCTTTCCGCGCAGCCACGTCTCCTTGACGCGTCCGGTAAACTCGTGGCCCTCCCACGGCGAACAACGGTTCTTCCACCGCATGTCGCCCTGCGTAAACGTCCATTCATCCGCGTCGTCAAACACGCAAATATCCGCATCCATGCCGGCCTTCAAAGCACCCTTGCGGTGTGAAAGACCAACCTGCGCAGCAGTTGCTTGGCAGCAGAGACGCACAATATCGGTGATGCTAGGAGTTTGGGAGAACTCGGCGCGCTTCTTGGCTGCTGTGTGAAGGATCGGAAGTCCGAGTCCTACAGAAGAGATTCCTCCCCATGCAGCAAAGAAGTCACCACGGCTCTGTTCCTTGACCTCGTCCTCCTGTTCTACAACAACACCCGAATCCTTGTGGGGCATGGCGGGTCGCTCGCTCTTGAGGTGCTGGGGAAGTAGCTTCAACTGAGGCGTGCAAGGTGAGTGATCCGACACAACGGTCCTGATGCACGAATCCTCCGCCACAAGCTCCTCCCAGAGACCATCTCGGTTCTTGCCCTCCCGAATTGGCGGGCAACACTTGTGTCGAGTGTCACCCTTCTCAATCTCCTCTGCCGTAAGACCAAGGTAGTGAAAGCACGTCTCAGCAGTAATATTGATTCCAGATGCACGAGCCGCCTTGAGAAGAGGAATACACTGCGTCGCCGAGAGATGAACGACATGGAGATGAAGCGAAGGGGCGATATGTGCCTGACTCAGGATCTCCTCGATGGCATACGTCTCAAACGCGGGAGGCCGAGACTCGAGGAAGGTCTTGTATGCGTTGAGTGCTCCAGTTGGCGCCAGAGGAGCTTCCGAGGACTGGACCGCGTCGCCGACGGATTCTGCGATGGGAGGGATCATCTCGGCGTGGAACATGAGCGTCGTTGGTGTGTCCTTGAGGGTCTCCATGGCGAGGGCGACATCCTTGGCGGAGATGGCTGGAAATTCGTCAACCTATGCGAGTCAGTTGTTGTCGTCACACATTTTTTGGTCCTACTTACACCTGACTCGATCAAGAAACCCTTGAAACCTCGAACACCAGCATCCACCAGAGGCTTCAGCTCATCCGCATTTCCAGGGATGACACCACCGTAGAAGCCAACGTCGACCCAGCACTGGCCTCGGCTGGCCCTGAGCTTCTCCTCAAAACCGTTCAGTGTCGTCGTCGGGGGAATCGCATTCAACGGCATGTCAATCACAGTGGTGACACCACCGCTGGCAGCTGCGCGAGTGCCAGTCCAGAAGCCCTCCCACTCTGTACGGCCAGGCTCGTTCAAGTGAACATGAGCGTCGACAAGACCAGGTAGAAGGAGCTTGGGGCTGTGGTCGACATACTCTGTGCCGGCTGGGAAGCTAGAGGAGGGGAGAATCTCGGGGATGACTGAGATGATCTTGCCGGTAACAGGGCTGACAACAACAGTAGCAGGTGTGACAACGAGAGAGTCATCAGGGAGAGTGACGACGACCCGAGAAGAGGCGAGGACAGACACAGGTCCCTCGATGGACTGAAGAGTGTTGGCAGCCGTCATGATGAGTGAATGAGAGTGGAAATCAAAGCCAAGAATGGGGGATAAGATAAAGAAGAAAGAAAGAAAGAAAGAAAGAAAGAAAGAAGAAGAGAAGAAAACAACAGTCAGGGAAAGTCAGAACCCCCCTGTCACTTCAACAATCCGGGGAAAACAGGCAAGGTAGCAGTTCTACCTCCCGATTGTGGAATCGATTCGTCGGGACTTTTTCCCTTATCTCTCTCCGAGAAGCTTGGGTCCCGGCGGGATGGTGGGGTGGATAAGATAACAACGGCGGCGGTGATATCTAGGATTAACGACTGGTTCTTTCAGAGAGTTTTCTCTTATCAGTAACCCAACAAGATCAGATCAAGAAGTACCGAGGCAAGAGATACAAGGCAGAGCAACAAGTGTTGACGCCTTCAAGAAAGCCACCCCCAGAATCCAGCGATGGCTTCCCCTTCTTATCTTGCAAGGACCCCTCCATCGGTATTTTGCGGGGTTTGAACAAGGGAAGCATAAAAAGGAGGCCCTAGCGTTTCTATTATTCGATCAAAATGTCCTTCTCCCAATCATTCTTCCCTCTTACGTTCTGAATGGTTCTGAATGGCTTCGTGCCAACAGACACCGAATTCCCGGAATGCCTTTTTTGCTTATCAGCGATAAACCGGGCCGGCCCACTTACAAAAAATAAGCCAAGGGTCCAATTCATCGGACTCGGCCGGGTACCGTTGATAACCAACCAATCAGCGGCACTCACCGACGGCGGCGTTGTGATTTAATCGAGTAACCATCGAGTAATGAGATGGTCGTCTACGAACCGGATACGTTGCAGAAAAGGGTTGGGAATGAGTGCTCGGACGGGGCATGGCTTTTACTACGACGCTATTGAGGCTATTCGGGGTCTACGGAGCGGTCAGGGCCAGGGAATGCGGTTGTTGGATCGGAAGACATCGCATGAGGAATGCTCACAGAGTCAGCAGGGCATCATCCAAAGACCAGTCTAGCTCATTACTTGCCTTCGAAAGAGGTTTCTATCGAGTAATACCCTCGGATCAGTGTGTTCCGTTTCGTTCTAGTCTCTCTTCAACTAACAAATTCACTCCGCGGAGTTGCGCGTTCTCTATCCCTCATGGCCATCATCTCGGAAAACATCACTTTGGAACACCTCAGAATTACTCGATCGAAACTTCAGAGTTGAACACGTATTTTGCTTTCTTCTCGTACAGAGCAGGATCTAACCACATCCATCCATCATCAAGCCCCTCCAGCCGAGCCCTTTTTCAACTCCTCGGTATAAGATAGGTGGTTACTTATATGCGGTTTTATATCGGCAAGTCGTACAAGTACAGGTACAGTTTCAGTTCATGCATGCATCACTCGCGTCCTTCGTCTTTCTCTTTGACTTGTAGAATCGTCTTTGTCAAAGGCAAAGGACAAACCATACACCGTTGCTCATCCCAGCCCACCAGTTTAACAACCCGTCTCATCCCTCTTTTGTGCCGTGTCTCGTCGCAGAAAATAAAATAGTGATGTCGTTATTTATACACGGCGGATGCTGTCCATCCGCCTCTTCCTTATGGCCTCCTCACTTCTGACGCTTCAGTGACTTGTGTGCCATCTCAATCAAGCCGTCCTTGGCCTCGCTCTCGGGGAATTCCGCAATCGACGCGATCGCCTTGTCCACGTACTCTTGCGCGAGAGCCCGCGTCTGCTCGATACCGTCGCTCTGGAGCACCAGCTCACGTGCCTAGACACACCCACCGGTTAGCATCGTCTCTCCAATAGCATCCTCGTGAAGGGGTGCAGAAGCGCAAAGCGACGTGATTCGTCAAACAGGACAATCAATGGAAATGCAACCAAACTTACCCTCTCTACGTCACCCTCCTTCTCAAACTTGCGGCCAACGAGAGCTCCGAGCTCCGGCATCTGCTTCCACGCAAACAGCAGCGGTGCTGTCGCCAAGCCCAGCTCCAGATCAGCCCCCGCAGGTTTTCCCAGGTCCGTCCCGCTCTGCGTGTAGTCCAAAAGGTCGTCCACCAGCTGGAACGCCAGTCCCAAGTTGCGTCCGTACGAATAAGCCGCGTCAACTGTCACAGGGTCCGAGTTGCCCAATAGAGCCGCCGCCCGACATGACTTGGAGATGAGAGAGGCCGTCTTGAGGTATGTCTTTTGGAGGTAGTAGCTGACCGTCTCCTCGGACCACTTGGGGTTCCGCTCGTCACGTTCCGTGTTCTTGAGCTGCATGAACTCGCCCTCGACGAGGTTGGCGATGACGGTAGCCAACAACTCGACAACCTCGGGGTTACGGAGACGAGCGAGCGCAACGGATGCCCGGCCGAGCAAAAAGTCACCAGCCAAAACAGCCATCTTGTTGCCAAACTCCAAGTTAGCCGACGGCGAACCTCGTCTCGAGATGGAATGGTCAATAACGTCGTCGTGAAGCAGCGACGCCGTGTGGATCAGTTCCGTGATCTCTGCCAACCGGCGCTGGCTGGGGAGAATATCTGAATTGGCATCGGGAACCTCTGTCTCGACGGCCGAGATCGGCTGGGCTGAAGGGTTTACATCGGCGAGGATCTGGACGGGAGACATCGGGGTGTCAATGCCTCGGCTGGTGGGTGTGGGAGCCGTGGGAGGTGCCTTGGGGCAGAGGTAGGTGGCTCTGCTCATGAGGAGGACGATCAAAGGCCTGACGTGCTTGCCCTCAGCCTGGGTATAGTACTTTGCGGCGCGATCGAGTGAGGGGTGACCAGAGCCCAGAAGTTTGCGGATATTGCCCGTGAGAAACTTCATCTCCTTGGCCACAGTCCGGAGAGGGTCGATATGCATCTTATCATTGGTTGCCTTCTTGACGACATTGCCCACGACATTGGAGGCGACCTGGACAGCGGCAGCCCAGGCAGAGTCTCTTCGGGGACTGGTGTGAAGGGCGGCTCTGTGTATCCTCGTGGGACCTCGACCGACGGTCAATTGTCTGCACAGCACGCAAGCGGGTGCCCTGGCGAGGGTAGAGGCAGTCAAGCTCGTCCTCGTCATCATAGATTGTCTAGCCAAGGCATCACGCACCACCGAGGCCCCCGGACGGAGCTGCATCGCGGGCCGTGTGCGCAAAATCGGGTGGGCAGTTTATTAATATCGGAAGATGTGGAGGGGAAACGATGAAGCTTCGAATTGTGTGTATCACCGCATTCGACAAGAAGCAATTCGTTTTCCTAAAGAAGTAGGTCGTCGGTCGAGTCGCTCGGCAATCGAGGAACCGCGAGGGATTATTTTTTTTCTCTCGTCGGTTGGTGGTTTTTTTGGACTTGGTTGTTTCTGTTCGACCCGGCGGGACCTCTAAACTTTTTCCAATCGAGTGAGTGAGCGAGAGCCCGCCCACCTCAGCTTCCGTGGGCTCTTGCTAAGCCCGGGGTGTTCGCGGATCCGTTCGGCGAAGCACCCGACGGGGATTGACTGAATGATGAGTCGTGATTGGTCAGATCGAGACTTTGCTACGGGGCCGTTGAGCTGGGGCGTCAGCGGATAAATACGCTGACGCACGGAGGTTTTTAGTGATGGAGGTGCTAGAGTTGGAGGGATGCCTGTTAGACACATGTTTGTTGCGACGTAGGCATCGACTTGGCAACCTGAAGCTTCCATTACAACGGCTCGCGCTCACATTCAGGCCGAAACATACATTTTATCTTTTGCGCTTGTTTAAAGAAGAAGCATGGTGTTACTTACGATAACATCCTCCATCCTGGAGGCCCTGGCGATCCAAGAACCCGCAAACTCACAAGCTGTCGAAGCTCATCATGACGACAAAGAAACCGACACTCCTTCGCAGACCGAGCAAGAACCATCATTAGACGAGCCTGAAATCGGAAACCCAATATCTCACGACCAGATTGTCAATCTCTGGAAGAACCTCAAAGCGCAAGGCAACTCGTCCTACACCCTCGAACAGCTCCTCCGCGGCGCATCCATCTATATCCCACCTCCACCTCCCAAGCCAGAACCCGTGAGTTCAACGTCTTTCCTACAAGTGCATATTCTAACAGCTCTAGTCCCCTGAATACAAAGCCCTCATGGCCCGTCTACGCCGCGAAGAAGAAGCCCGCGCCTACGAACGAATGATCAATCCCGTCCCAAACCTCGAAACCTTCCACAACCGCTTCCCCAACGCCGCATCCGCATTTGCCGAAGTCAACAAGCCCACCTCTGCCAGAGACACCGGCGACGACGACGATGCTACGATGAACGAGGTGCACCGGCAGGTAACGCTCATAATCAACTTCCTCATTAGTATAGCAGGCGTAGCGGGCACACTGTGGATTGCGGCACGTTGGTGGAGTCTACCATCGAGGCTATTTCTCACGTTGGGTGGAAGTATACTTGTTGCTATAGCAGAGGTTGTTGTGTATTCGGCGTATCAGTGGAGGATGGATGAGGGGAAGAAGCAGGATCGCAAGGTGAGAGAAGTTAAGGAGGTTGTGGAGAGTTGGGTTGTGGGTAAGGATGATGCACAAGACGAGAAGACGGTGTTGATCCAGGGAAAGGGTGCGGATGAGAATGATACAGTTAGGAAAAGACGACCAGAACAGAAGGTCGATATATGACGGGGTGTTCAACCCATTTCTAGCAAGTCAAGCATTAATGTTTCGAGCTATTGAAGCTGTCCTTCATTGCGATGTACACGGTAAGAGTGATGACGAGGTACCTACCCAGTACGCCATTATGCTGTAGACCTTGCAAATAATCCAATTGGCACATGTTTACTTATGACTGCCCTGCATCATAACATCTAAACATGGACAAATCATGTATCTCGAGTTCCACAGACTGGGGTGATATCATGGCTTGACAAGGTGGGATCGCACCATGTGACTACGCGCCAGACGCGACTCGACGCGTCGATTGGTGGGGCCTTCGACATCTCCATCATCGCCCAGGAACAACAACCTCTCTAGAACTTGTACGCGGGGAGGATCAGTTGGGTCATTTTCTCTTCAAACACTCGTTTTCCATTTTTAATTATATACCCCGACTATACCGTGCAGGTTTCGTCTTTGCCTTCTTTGACTCGAACACTCACGGACATTGTGCAACGCGAGATTCACCACACCATTTCATTGGACGAAGCATGGCGGTTCGTCAACAAACAAGACTGTCACAATGTACGCCGATTACTCTGATACCCCATGGACACCTTCAAATCTGACCTTCTTCAGGACCAACAACTCAGCGCCGTCTTCACTGCGAATGCGCGCCAAGCCACTCCGAACATACGGGAAACGGGGTACGACTAGAGAGAACTCGCCCAGGGAACCCAGTCCAAAGAAGCGACGCATTTCGACAGAGGCGACATCTTTGAAGAAACAGAACACCAAGGAGGATGACGAAGAATCACCCTCGCTCCCCAAGATTACAGCAGCAGGGGGCAAGGACTCGACGAAACCCACAGCGAGCGATAGTAAATCGCCCAAGGATGTTGTCAAGAAGGGTTCAATCTTGAACTTTTTTAAACCCGTTTCTTCTTCTTCATCCACAGTCGCCCCCAGTCCAAAGAGTGACGAGCCACAACCCCAATCAACACCGCCGTCATCACCTCCTCAACCACCCCGGATAGAAACAAGGAGAAAGCCACGAATTCTGCGGTTCGGGGGCCCATCATTACCCACAGTCAACAACGAAGAGACAGAAAGCGACGCTCAAGACGATGAGGAAGCCGAAGGAAATCGAAAGGAAGGCAAGGGACCTACGAGATCGCCCTTGAAAGAGCAACACACAACAAACACAACCGCCACAAAACCGAAGAAACTAAAACCACAAACCGTCCAGACAACACTCAACATCTCATCTCAAGCACCCTTCTCCGAGTGCAAGGTCTGCAACACAGTCTGGAACCCCCTTTACCCAGACGACGTCAAATACCACACAAAGCAACACGCGGCGGTTTTACGGGCAAGGAAGAAGGAGAGCGAAGCATTATAGACTGACACGATACCCAAATCTAACGACTAATGAACTATCCACGTTCCCGCGTTCTCCCCTCGGCTGCCTGTCTCGATTTCCTGGTCACTCGTGGCAACCATGGTGAATTGATCCGGCAGATACAGACTCTTGCCGTCGCATTCCCGCAAGTCAAACCAACCCCCAAGCATCCACTTGTCATAATGTTCCTTTCCCAGTTGCCATTTCTCAGCCTTGGCCTGCTCAGCCGGCTTTTTGCGTAGCGTTAGGGTGGTCAATGACGGCCGGGCATCTCCAAAGCATAATCCCACATCTCCATTTCTCATGCTCCTGTCGAAGCTTCGATAAAACTCTCGACTGTGCTCGGCTAAGCCTCTTCTCTTGAACTCTCGAACAGCGTTATAAAACTTTGCTGACGCTGTGTTGATATACTTGGAGCTGACGACACGATGGCTCAGAGGACTGTATAGTAATGTGATGTCGGGGATTGAATTCGGGCCCTGATTCAGATCAGGGCCCGGGGTTTTAGTCCTCCTGAACGGTTCGGGGAATCGACCAATCTGTACAGCAAGGGTATCGAGGATGGGCATCCCCGCAAGCAACTCTTGAACCCGAGGTATATGGCCCACGAGGGCATTGTGTGGCAGGCCTACGGGGGTTGAGACGACCAAATGCCTGAACCGCTTCAGGGTGTCCCTGAAGATATCAGCGTTGACAGGACCCCATCGGACACCCTTTATCAACTCATACACCCCGAGTGCATAATCCACAAGGCCGTGGCTGTGAAATCTTCGAGCAGGTGCGGCAGAGTGTGCCCAGAGGATATCCTTTTGCAAGTTACATCGCAAGTTGAACCTCTGCGGTCTGCAACCCGTCCTCTCCCAAGCCTCATAGCCGTGTGCAAGTCGCCAACAGTTCCCAAGAACCGAAGTATTCTTCTCGAGGCGGACAAGATCGGGATAGCGCCCTAGAACCACAGCTCTCGACTCGTAACAGAGTGCCCCGAGTTTCTGGACC
The DNA here is from genome assembly GCA_025433615.1 of Fusarium sp. LHS14.1. Taxonomy (NCBI): domain Eukaryota; kingdom Fungi; phylum Ascomycota; class Sordariomycetes; order Hypocreales; family Nectriaceae; genus Fusarium; species Fusarium sp. LHS14.1. The sequence continues at coordinate 444,600 of CM046481.1, forward strand.
ATGAGTTGAGATTCGACTGGGTGGACAGGGAGGGCGTGGTTTGGCCAGGCAGGGACGAAGCTGCCTCCGACGACGATCTGTTCAACGAGTGCGCTTCGAGGGTGATGCGACATGGCGATTCCGAGGGAGACCCCGAGGATGAGGTATCGGTCCTCGTTGACTGTTAGGCAGAGGTTCCAAATCTCATGCCGGAGCTCGTAGGGAAGATGGTTGAACGACATGACGCACGGGTTCTGTGATGAGATTTGGTGGTTGAGGTCGAAGTTGAGGGTGATGTTTTAATGATTCCCCTTCTGGGGTTAGGTACAAGTGGTCTTTTATATTCACAACCTCAACTAGGTTTCTGATTCACTTTGTTGGGGCTTTGTTTGATCTGTCCAGAGGTACTGGCAGTTATTCGGTGGCTAAACCTACCAACGAGGCACAAGACAAGATGTTTCACCTCAGGGTAGCCAAGAAAGGATCATAAGAGTAGATACCAGAGAACTAGAGCATTGCCTTTAATTAGAACCTCTTTTTCTTATTATTTAACTATTTTTGATACCGGTTAGATAAGTCTTCTTTGCCGTACTGTTGCCGTTTTCCACCGGCGTGTGAATGTAAGTTTAATGTTAATAAAGAGCGTTGGCCGAAAGGGCCGAAACCTATAGAGAAATGGCCAAGCCCCATTAACTAGGTTGATCATCTTTCTACTTTGGAGGGTTCCACGATGAAGTTCTTCATCAGCCCCTGCTGCGGGTAGGGCTGAGCACCCGTTCAAACAAGAACTAACAAGGTCTAGTTCGAATCAACGTCCAACATGACGCATACCGTGGGTCTTTAAGGACAATCCGACAATGGACAGGCGGTCAAAGCCTCGCTTAACATGTCCAGATAATGAAATAGGGTAGCATCGCGTAAATCCTTCCAGTTCGCAGTGTGCTCAGTCTACGTGGTTTGCGGCTGTGCTGGTCGTGATGATTGCCTAGCCACCCATGGATACATCCGCTAAGCGCGAAACGAGTGGCAGTGCTCCCATTCCAAACCTGGAGTTTCATGTTATTACTGCAATCTCAGCCATGAAAACTTGATGCTGATGCATCTTCTCCAATAATTTACTTTGAGAAAAAAAACTTCGATATGCCACGCAGATCGGGAACGGGATGCATTACTTGTCGCATTCGCCGCGTCAAGTGCGACGAGGCAAAGCCTTCGTGTCAACGCTGCATCAGCTCCAAGCGTCGATGCGATGGATATCTCCCTGAGGATTCAACCGTCACACGTCGCCAACTTGCCGAAGCCGCGCGCCAACTCTCCGTCGTCGGGCCTATTTCTCAGGCCCTCTCTCAGTATCCTCGGCACAGGAGCCATTCACCTACGCCTACTAGCATGTCGCTTTTTGACGTGTTTCGAAACCTTACGGCACCGTCGACGGCTTCATTTATCCCTTCAAAGTTCTGGACGAGGGAGTTGCTTCAGCTGGCGCATAGTGAACCTGCTGTTTGGCATGCTACCCTTGCATTGGGGGCTCTTCATCAACGACATGAGCTTTTCTGGCAGGGGCATGGACATCAGAATAGCCAAGGGCTCATGGATCAGGCACATCAGAGCTATACGCGTGCAGTGTCTTATGCCCAAGATCTCAAAGACCCAACGAGACTTTTGTCACTAAGTCTTGCACTCGTGTCCATCACCAACATGATGGGACGTTGGTCTGAGAGTCAGGTTCACATTACGGCTGGGCACCGGTTATTGAAGCAAGCTGGTACCGGCGAAGCAACAATGAGTGCGGCTGAGATCTTGACACGACTCGATCTACAAGCCATGACATTTTCCGACTCCAGCGCTCCATATTCTTACGACAACACTCCGCGGTCAGTGTACATTGATACTCTGATGCGCCAGGTAGGACAGTTGGAGAGCTATGCGCAGGCAGGCACGGCGCTGTTTGGCCTCATGAGGAGGTTCATGCTGTTGGGCGAGACGTTGGTGGCCGATGACGGCGAACAGGGTGAAGAGGCCATCATACAAAATCTGATACAGGATATTGCATCGTGGGAGTACAAGATGGCCGACTTTGAGAGGAATCGCGATCCACACAACGCCATAGGGGCCATATCCATCAGGTTGTATCACACGCTGCTTCGCATGTGCATCACTGCTGGAGGTTACGGGCCTGAGGCGCGATGGGACAGGTTGCTTGGATACTTTGAGCGTATCATCACACTCGCAGAGTTGTTGTGGTCCAACACGCCAAACACCCATGTGCAATCGCCTCTTTCACTTGAACCAGGTCTGATCGTGCCAGTGTTCATGACGTGTCAGCGGTGTCGACATCCATGGCTCAGGCGAAGGTGCATTGCATTCTTGCACAAGATCAAGAGACAGGAGGGTATGTGGTCGAGTGACGGAGCTGCGGTAGTGGCCGAGAAGATCATGGAGGTTGAAGGACAAGTGTATTACACCAGCGACCTCTCAAGAGAGAATTCTCCATCTCCGATGCAAATCGAGGAAATGTCCTGGGAAGAATGGGCAACCGGGGATGGACAATTGCCTGCAAAGACGAGTTGGGTCGGTATACCAAGAGTACCAGAGAAGGGAAGAGTGCGGGATACTCTGGTCATGGTGGAAGCTGAGCAGAAGCGGGTTCACCTGTCGCTGATAATGTCACCGGGAGAAGATCTTTTAGGCACACTTGGCGAAGTCCGAGAAGAAACAGTAACATTCTAATTGACCGCTTTTAATCGGTATCGTATCCGTATTATCCACGCTTACATACAAAAAAAAATATGCGAAAGGATGACATTTGGGGGCGGGCGTAATCCGCGGAGCCCGAGAGCTAACGGCCCCGTCCGCTGTAAGAATGTTCAATCGTCCCCTGGCTAACGGTTGTTGATCTTCCAATCGGAGGGTTGTCCTTGAGAATCCGGGTGCCGGATCTGCGGGGGGGAAAGAGGTCATGGTACGAGTACGGATCTTGACTTTCCGAAGGCGCCAAGAACCTCGCTACGATGATGTGCAGGTATGATTGTTAACGATCAACAAGACAAGCCAGCCTATGTTGAGGATACAATAAATAATCAACGGCCAGCCAGAAGTCAACTCAAACACACCAGTCAACTCACCTCTTCAATTGACCACTGCAATTGACATCCTGCCACAATGGAAGACCCTGCATTCATCATCGACGCCGTCAACGCGAGCGGCAAGGCCTCGCATCCATACTATCCATTGAACGCCCCCCTCGCGCACTATGCCGCCAACTCGCTGTCTTCGCCGGTCCTTGTGGCTTCGTTTGTCGCTGGGTCGATCGCCATCTTCGCCGTGACGCTGCTGCTCATCCAGCAGTCTGGCCGAACACTCTCCAAGGTTGCGACGGGTACCACCCTCTGGTTTGCGCTCTGTGGATGCATTCACTTGTTCTTTGAGGGTATAACAAACTACACCCATCTTCAGCTGATCAAATACTAACCTTGTCAGGCTACTTTGCTGTCCACTTTGCCCAGCTCGCTGCCCAGGACCACCTCTTCGCCCAACTCTGGAAGGAGTACTCCCTCTCCGACTCCCGCTACCTCACCCAAGACTCGTTCCTCGTGTGCATGGAAGGCATCACAGCTTTCGCCTGGGGTCCCCTCTCGTTCCTCTTGGCGTGGGCCATTGTCAAGGACCACCCGATCCGATTCCCCCTTCAGCTCATCATCAGCCTGGGCCAGATCTACGGCAACCTCCTCTACTATGGCACCTGCTTCTTCAGCAAGCGCGTCCTCGAGATTGTGTACTGCCGCCCCGAGAGCTTCTACTTCTGGTGGTACTACTTCTTCTGCAACTTTATCTGGATCATGATTCCCGTGCCTCTGCTCATCCAGAGCATCTGGGAGTCTGTCGGGGCTTTTGCCAAGGTCCAGGCTGCTGAGAAGGCCAAGAAGAAGGCTTGAGAAATTAAACTTGAGAGGAGTACGAGTGAAGGAGGGTGAAGAACGGGCAAAACATGGGGGAAGAAAGGATGTGCAAGTGTTGATGGTGTCAGGAGGAGTGAGGCTCATGTTAAGGGAAACAAGGAAAACTAGAGTTATAGATAAAACTCCGATCACGATAAAGTTTCAAGATCGTTTGACACATTTTCCCCGTTCCTGAACGAAGCACCCAATCATGACTCAATAAACGACGCATGAATCACTAGATCAGAGTCGGCCAACTCTGCTCTTGGTTCGCCGGTCTTGGCATCTCTAAAAACGGCCTCGACCCGTTAGCCACGCGTCGCCATTCAGGGTCTGTGAATGGCGGGAATTCGGGCCCAATATTAGATCCGCCTGAATACGAGAACAGGACCCCTAAAGACGACTCTGAGAAACAGATAAGATACTGAAACAGCACGGGCAAGAACGAGATCGATTTTCCCCTCTCGTCTTTTGCGAAATGCTTGGCTGATGCGCAGTCAGCCAGTCGCATCAACGAAGTGACGAGCAGCCATATTCAACCTTCCAACACACCCGCAACGTTCAAGATGCAGCTCAACATTCCTCCAAGACTCCTTCGAGTCATTGCGGGATGCGCCGCGGGGACCCTCGTCCTGGTGCTGACCCTGTCAGTCTTGATGCAGAATCGCGACACCCGCCGTGTGGGCTCAGCGAACTTGCCCTCGTTTTCGGACAACGTGACACTGCCTGCTCTGACGGAGCAGAAGCCTCACTGGACCACTGAGCAGCTTGAGCCCAAGTTTGCTTACGTGCAGTATGCCACCGATTTGGACTATCTGTGCAATGCTGTGAGCGCAACCGATGATCGAGCTCTGGTGGAGCTTGAAGTGATGGCTTGCACATTGGACTGACCTTTATAGATTATCAACTTTTCTCAACTTCGACGATATGGAGCACGACATGACCTCGTCTTGATCCATCCAAAGGCTTGGGAAGAAGGAGTAAGATCACTCCTATATGCGACAGACTCATGCCGCTTTGTATACCAGCACTGACATGTTCAACAGGACTCCAAGGGAGCCAAGGCCATCGCCAACATTCGTCTCAAGCACCCTCACATTCACCTCCGCCCCATGGAGGTCATCTCGACTCAAAAGGGCGACTCGACCTGGCGCGACAGCTTGACCAAGTTCCAGGCGTTTGCCTTGACTGAATGGACCCGCGTCCTCGCCTTTGACTCTGACTCTCTGGTGCTGAACAGCATGGACCACTACTTTCTCAGTCCCTTGGCTCCCGTCGCTGTGCCTCGAGCATACTGGCTCAACGAGAAGACCACCGAGATCGCCAAGCAGGTCCTTGGATCCCATGTGATGCTCATCGAGCCCAACATGGCTCGCTACAAGAAGATCATCAACGAGGCGCTGCAGTCGGGAGACTTTGACATGGAGGTTATCAACCACATGTTCAAGGACTCTGCCATGATCCTCCCCCACCGACGCATCGCACTCCTCACAGGCGAGTTCCGGGCAAAGGACCACTCCAAGTACCTAGCCCCCGACGAGGATGAGGAGTGGAACGCCATGGGCGAGGTATCGCGATCTTTCCTCGTGCACTTTAGCGACTGGCCTCTCCCCAAGCCCTGGAAGAGCCGCACCAAGAAGCAGTGGGAGAATGCGCTGCCAGACTGCCCGCCTGATGATCGCGAGAGGAAGGACAGGCCCAAGTGCGCGGATCGGGTGATGTGGTCTGGGTTTTATACGGAATACGACAGGCTGAAGGGGCTGCACTGTGGGATTCTGCATGAGTGATGATGAATTAGCGTGTTGATACCATTTTGCGCATGAACATGAATTGATCACCTACAGCATGACTGAGTGAGCGTATGTGTCCAGACTCTGCGACTTTTATTGAATTCCTCGCTGAAGCCCAACTTGCATAACCCAATTGCAGCTGATTCAACTAGATGTGCTAATATGTGGAGGGTGTTATTCCTTGGAATGGAAGACCATGGGCTAAGCACCCCCTGGCATCCCTCTGCCCTCACTCCCATCTCCCTTCCCTGAGTACCTATACTTATGATACCAGTCTATTAAGCAGCTCTCGAATTTTCGATGCCGACATGAGCGTGTTTGTAAACCCCGAAGATCCAGACCCGTTTGTAACAATTCTGCTGCGAAACTTGCGGTCACTGCCAGAGCAGTGGGCGCAGTGAAGGTGCACCCCATCGCACCTTCCCTTGCATCTCAAAACCTCATCCTCCATGTCTCAAGCCATGTCTTTCTCCCTCTTTCTCTGAGGAAATGTTTTTTGAACCTCCCTCGTTCATCTCCAAAAACCCGGCTCCGCTGGCCTCTTTTCAGCGCAGCCTTGAACCGCATGCTGCCGTCCACGATGTCACGTCTGCTCAGGTTCCTGCCGAGCCTCATATTCCTTTCCATCTTCTTTTGCTTTCTGCTCAACCTTTTCGAGTACGACTATCCGGACGTGCCTATACCGGATACATGGAGGGATCATCGTGTCGAAATCCCGGAGAGCGTTGGGCGCTCGGGTGGGTATCCGGGGAGTCCTTCTTTCATGGGCGGAGAGAACCTTGAGGCGCAGGATAACGATGGTCATGAGAACGCATTTGTGGGGAATGGGAAGCCTAGCGAAAGCGAGGGGAGAGTCATTAGCGAGGTCGATATCGACGACAGCGAATTTCATGACGACTCAGTCGACGAGAACGATGAGATCGAAGAGCAGGAGGAGGATGTCACTGAAAGCGCCGACAGTGACATTATCGACTGGTCCCGATTCGCCTACGTCCAATACGTTACCAACGACGTCTACCTCTGCAATTCCCTCATGATCTTCGAGGCGCTACAGCGATTTGGCAGTAGCGCTGAACGACTGATGATGTATCCTGGCCATATGCTTGCGCCTGATGCTCAAGAGTCGAACACTCATGCCGGACAACTTTTGATCAAGGCTCGCGACGAGTACAAGGTCAAATTGCGGCCGGTTGAGATTCAGCGACGTAACGGTAGTGATGGTAAGACATTGGGTCATTGGGATTGGGATTTGGGGTAAAATCTGGCCTTCTAACTTCGTTCTAGTTACCTGGGCCGAATCATTCACCAAGCTTCTTGCTTTCAATCAGACCCAATACGATCGCGTCATTACCCTCGACTCAGACGGTGTGGTCCTTCAACTTATGGACGAACTCTTCCAACTTCCTCCCTGTCGTGTTGCGATGCCCCGAGCCTACTGGTTCATGAAGGACGACCCCCCAAAGACGATGCTTGCCTCACATGTCATGGTTGTGGAACCTGACAAGGTCGAAATGGAGCGCATCTTTAAGAAGATTGAGACCATTGAGAATACCGAGTACGATATGGAAGTTATCAACAGCCTATACCTCGACAGCGCAATGATCATTCCTCACCGACCATACGGCCTACTCTCGGCAGAGTTTCGAATGAAGGACCATTCCCAGTATCTTGGCTCTAAGAAGGAAGAATGGGATGCTGTCGGGGTCTTGCACGAAGCCAAATACGTGCACTTTTCTGACTGGCCCGTCCCGAAACCATGGGTGCAGGATTCGGCGATGCGACTACAGAAGCAGCCACAGTGTCCGACGGCTGATGGCCAGGGTACCCAGGAGACCTGCGATGAAAGAGAAATCTGGAACAGGCTCTACACTGATTTTGCAGAGAATCGAAAGGTAAGCAGAATGAGCTTGGTGTTTCTTGTTTCATGGTTTACTAACATTGTATCACAGAGGATTTGTGAGCCGGTAGGCAAACCTCAGCGTCGGAAGTGGTTCAACTGGAATCGGCTAGACAGGGTAGAATCAAGATAGACGAGCTGGAAATAAACGGACATTGAGGAGAACGAGTTTTATAAAAAGTCTACCTGCCTACATCTTTGATGGTGACGTTGTTTGTTGCATGCAAGGGCATTAGAAGGCTTCCCTATACCGTGTCAGCTAACGCCATATCCCGAGTTTCCATGGCTGTCAGGATGGCGAGGATAGTCATGATCCTTATACTGTGCTCTTTCATTCACATATCCAGTAGAGGATAATCCGACACCATAGGAGTGTGGCCCGCGTGTTTGTCTCATGCACACGGCATCAATTGTTTCAAGAGACAAGGTAGATAAAAGTCACCGAAGCAGTAGTATGAGTTTCATGTGAATAAGCCATTTACACTATCGCTATGCAGCATAGATATGCCCAAGATATGTAGTTTCTCTCAATGCGAGTGCCATCTCCGGCTTGCTGTCAAAACACCGCCAAATGCAACTAAAACTTCAAAACAATCTTAACGAGTGGGTATCAGTCATATCCTCGTCCCGCCCAACATCTTACATCTTTCCACCAGGAGTCTCAATGTCAGAGTTGCTGGCATTGGCGATGCTCTCAAAGTGGTACAGGGGCTCCTTCTTGGCAGAGCGGTCAAAGAGGATCCAGCGCTTGAACCAGTGAGGGAGGGCAACGCGAAGCTGGTAGCTAGCAAACTTGCGGACGGGAACGGCAAAAACCCAGTCGAGCTCCTCGAGGGTGCGCTGCTTCGTTTCGGGGACCCAGAAGAAGATCATGACAAAGGCGACAGCGTTGAAGCCAGCGTACAGACCGAAGGCGCCCACGGTTTGCAGACGGTCGAGGATAAAGGGGAACGAGGTTCCTAGGACGGCAGCCCAGAAGAGACATGTGGCGACGGCGAATCCCATACCTGTCTCACGGTGGGACAGGGGAAAAACCTCAGCAGAGTAGGTGAAGGGCACGGGACCTTCACCAGGGGAGTAAAAGGCGCCAAACATGAAGACGAAGAGACAAACCAGGGCGGTTCGGAGGGTGCCTGTGTCGGTTGAGATAAGGGTGCAGAGACCGGCGGCGAGGAGAGTCCATGTCATCTGGGGGAAGGTGAAGAGGAGGAGGCTTCGTCGGCCGAACTGGGGGCTATTAGCTGAGTTTTTTCTGGGAGCTGCGAGTGACTTACAGTGTCAATGGTCCAGAAGGCTGGGAATGCAAAGAGCCAATTAACAAGACCAAAGCCGAAAGAACCAAGCATTGCTTGGAACTCGGTCATGGAGGCCTCCTTGAAGACAGTAGTAGAGTAGAAAGCAATAATGTTGATACCGCACATCTGCTGCGCAATCATGACAGTGAAAGCAGCCAGCGAAGCACGACGGACACGGGGAATGGTGAAGAGCTGGGTGAAGCGGCTGACATAGTTGGTCTCTCCAACAAGCTGGTCCTCAATCTCGAGCTGAGCGCTGATGTAGTAGATATCGCGGGCAACCTGAATGGGGTCGTGACGCAGCTGCATCAGGGACTCCCAAGCTTCGGGGTATCTGTTCTTCTTCATATACCAACGGGGAGACTCAGGGCAGAGGTAGATCAGACACACGAGCGGCACTGCAGGGATAAAGGGGGCTCCGAGCATGAGACGCCAGTTGATGGACCTGTCAACGTGGAAGACTGCGAGGTTGAAAGCTGTACCCAAGAAGATTCCAAAGGCTGTCCACATCTGCCACGACATGACGAGAGCACCTCGTACGGAAGCGGGAGCGTTCTCGGCGGCGTAAATGGGTACTGTCGAAGCCTTGACACCCATGCCGATGCCCATGAGGATACGGCAGGCTAGCTGCTGTTCCCATGTGTGGCAGAAAGCAGAACCGATGACAGGCCAGATACAGAAGTGTGCAGAGAAGAAAATGACACCACGACGGCCCCAGAAGTTGTTGATAGGGTCGGAGAGCCAGCATCCGATGAAGCTATTCATGTAAGTGGTGAGTTTGCCAAGTAGATGAGAAGACTTACGCAGAACCAATGTAAGGACCAGCATTTACAATACCAACCAGAAGCTTGTCCCTTGTAGTCTTGCGACCAATGCCATAAACCTCAGGGAAAAAGATGTTTGCACCATTGGATCCAGTCTGATCCCATCCCTGCACCGCAGCACCGATGGAGCACGTAGCAATGGTGAGGATAAGCTTCCAGGGCATGTCCCAGCGGTGTGTAACCTCTCGCTCAAGGACGTAGACCTCGCGGTCTGTGAGCTTGTGCTCGCCGTCAATGTGGTGGATAGACTTTGGGTTCTGGGCTACGAGAGCACCCTTTTTGAGGACGGGGATGTGGTCGGTTAGACCTTTGCGCTCGGCCCAGGTTTCGACGTCGGTCATTAGTTGGGCTTTGGGAATTCCCTCAAGAGGGTTCTTGATTCTGGTTTACTGTTAGAGGGAGATGTGGTGAGGGTTGGGGAGGACGTACTTGGCCTCGAGGTTGGTGGTGAGGTCGGCTGCTTGTTCGGTCATGGTGGCGGAAGGCTTCCCATCATCGTGGGACATTTTCATGGGTCGTTCATCAGTGATGGCATCGGGCTGGGTGCCCTTTGGTCTGTGATTGTTAGCAATTGCTTTCTCTAGATGAGAGCTTGACATACTGGTAATCAGCCATTGTGGGCGTCAATCAAGAAGCAACGCTTCAAACTCTGTAAAAAGAACAAGACTGAACTCAGAGCAGAAGCTTAAGAGAGTCTGTACTCTTCTTATATGAGACAATGGAGAAGATGAAGTGGATGATCTGGGGAAATGAGGAGCGACATGACGGGTATTTGTGTCTCTTGCTCTTTCCCCGTCGATCCCCCAGATGGAGAAAGCCCGTCTGTCCTCCCCTCCATGGGGAGAGTAGTAACCCCAGGTCCTTGCCTCCGTCCCACAGCCTTTTCCAAGTTCAAGCAACTTCCGGGGATAGGAGATCACCGGGGGGCGTGTGTGTCATGAGTTGGTGTACCATGGTCATGATGGGACAAGGAACTGTCTCCGCGAGGACGCTAGTATCCCGCATACTAACTATACGAAAAACGGATAACCGTAAAGAGTAGTTACACTCCACAATGTCATCTTCTCCACTGAACACACTCACTGAGAGTCGAGTTTCGACGTCGTGGTTCGAGGTTCAATTCTCCACAACCTCCTCCTCCTCCTCCAACAAACCCCAGCTTAGAAGTGGAGTCTTGCGCAGATCCTTGGCATCCCCTGCTTGACTTTCGGCACATGGGCCCCTGTTCGGGCCGATAGCCAAGAAGTGTGGCGGTTCATATCCTCTTAACCGCTTTACGCAGTGAGAGCCAGCCTCGACTGTTAGTCAATCATGTATCTATTTTCTCTTATCTCCTTGGCAAAAGCTTGCCAGTTCCGAAAAACACGTTCTGCCAAGTTGCGTCACAATTGAAAGAAAGACCTGCTTGAGTGAAAAGATCTACATGAATTTGAGAAAAAGACGAGCAAGCCACGATCCACAATAAAGAGAAGATCTTTTTTTTTTTTCCCACGCCACGATCTAAAGCTGAGAACGGGCCAAAAACGGTCTCCATCAGACGAGAAAGAGAGACATTGGAAACCAGGCAGCAGAATTCCGAGACTTTTGAATGGATGGACTGTTCCCGTTGACAAGGGGGGTGTGGGACGGGAACTAACAACACTCTTTACCTCTGACATCAGATTAGCCAGGGGCGTCTCTATTTTCTTTGTGATTTCTGAGCACGAGTCTGACGGCATGTTTCTCCTGTGTAGTGTAGAACTGCATCCGTCTCCCGGCTGGGCATCAAGATAAACGGCCACATGTCTCATCCTTCTACTGCTGATCACGACCGTATACGAAAACAGCCTCGACGCTCGGCTCTTTCTCTGAAACAAGCAACACGGGAGACAATCGTTTATTCCCGTTAGTACCGAAAGCGGCTGCTTGGCTAGAGAGTCCGTGTCAAACAAGCGCAAGGCAGCAGAATAAAAAAAAAAGACTCCACGAGTCAGTTTTTTTTTTTTCGCATCTTGCAAGCGAGGGAAATGTCATTGGTGAATCTTTGCCAGCCGGATAACCTAATGCGGTTGTTTTCATTGAATAAGCTCACATGGTTTTGTTGCCCTCCCGTGGTGGTGGAGGGTGTGTTCAAGACCTTCGCCTTTTGAATCCTTCACCAGCCACCGGTGTCATGACATGGAAATCTCTTTATTGATGTGAGGCTCTATAATATCGTTATGATCTCACGTGGACTTTTTTACACCAGTAACCATACTAAATTGTGTTTCAACCTTTGATCTTGATGCAATGACGTTCATAAAAACATCGTGACCGTTGATCAGATCCCAGAAACATCTTCAATTGATGTTTACCTCAACCCCGGAACAAACTTCCCGTCCCCAACCCAACCTCTTTAAGCGAAAGAGACATTAGTGGCGTGCTCTTACAACCCAGATCTCGGGGTTAGATGTCGGGACCAAGAACGCCTCACGCTAGCTATCCAACCACTCACCTTGAGAGAAATGCTTCAGCCTGGAAAGTGAGGGGATTTAATCGGAGATGAATGCTAGCGCGGGCGTTGACATTGAGGTTAATCGGGCGTTGAAGGAGGGTTGAATATCAAACGCCCGGGTGAACGCCATGTCAGTTTTGGCAGCTCGAATTGGGTTTGACTTGCAGGAGTTGTTAGATGCTTCGAGGTTGACTGAGAGAACGGTGAGACATGGCTCCTTCGAGTTTCCTTCTTTGATTGTTTAGTTTAAGGGAGGTCGGGCATCAAGGTGTTCTGACAACGTGGTAGTCAGTCCCAGATAATCTCATGATGGCTTCACCCCCTTGCGTTGGAGTAACTCTCCCCTGGTCCATTAATTGGAGTATCATGACTACTCAGGGGGCCATCACCCACAAGAACAAAGTCCCCTGATCATCTCTCGGTTCTCGGCACGTCAACCGAATCCCTCACCCATTCCTCAAACTAAAGACATTGAAACTCCAAGAGAATCAACATCCTACTGGTCCAGCTCAAGCAGCCGCATATGGACCCGGTTCTAGATCCCTCCCAACAGCCGCACTACGTTGCATCCCCTACCCCTGTAAATTCCAGGCAACCGAATTAATTCTTCTTCTCCCCAACTTCATTTATTCTGCTGCCTAGAATCTCTCTCCATACCGCTTCTCATCTTGCGGGGTCTCCGTGCGGAGTTGAAGTTGGGGAAGCGAGGTTCTTCTTGGGCCAGACTCTTTTTTTCTCCTTCCTTGTTTGACTTGGTTCAAGTCTATCAGGTCATTAAGAAACAGGGCTATGACATCATTGCCACTACGGCCAAATGCCGAGTTCCTCGTCTCCGCTTGCGGCTCACCCTTGTTCACCCATGTGGGGAGCCCTTAGCATCCCGTGATAACATGATCCTTCTCAAACGACATGAGAACGGGCGGCAAGGTGAATTTTTGACAAAACCTCGCCTCACTAGTCTACCCCCTGGCGGGGATTTCATGTTGGGCTTGATATCAGCTGAGACTATCATGGCACTTCGGACTTGGCCGCTGCAAGGAGGGAGTAAAATATGAGCAGGGGTTCTTACTCAAGCAATCTCCTTGTGTAGTTTTCTCTTTTTTACTGTTATCCTTCAAGTATACTTCTTCTGGCCCATGCTCTCTCAAGTTTTCTTTGAGCTTGGAGGGCAATTTAGTATGAGCCTTGGAAAACCAGAGGGTAGATTCAGCAAGGTCACTGGACTGGTACACGTGTATCAATGGATAATAATCCAAGGCTGTGAAGTTTATGAATTATTATCCAATGCCTCTCTTGCAATGCCCTTGTTGTCTTCATCAAGTCATATCAAGAAAGAAGAACCAATGCCAAGTTCACATCATACCCGCTTCTTATGAAACAACCACCTTTCTGTGACACACACATGAAGCAGTTGAGCACATCGACGAGAACTCGAGGTATTTTAAAACAATGAACACACTCAGGTGTCTTTTCTTTCTGCCTGCTCCAAGTGAGTCCCCCCCCCGCCCGAATTCAAGGAAGCTCCCGTTCTACAGACACCAAACTAACACTCTTTGATTATCATAGCAAAAGGATTAGGTGCAAGGCCTAAGGGTTTTAAGAAAATTATCATAAATAATTTTATAATACTATAAAAGGATTAGGCTTTTATTTGTCTCGTTCATCCTTCATTTCACTCGCAATTAGGTAGGTACTCCTCCAACCCTGGGTTCCCGACATGTCCCATACCAGACGCCCCGATGCAATCTCTCAACATCTTCCGGGATCTTCAGCGTATCAAAACCGATGTTGTAGTAAGCCCTGGCCAACTTGACGAAGTCATGGATCGTATACGGGATGTCCCTGGAACGGGGGGCCTCCCAGACGCGAGTCTTCAGGAAACATTTGGATTCGTGTCTGATGTCGTTTGCGATGAGCTCCACCTGGACAGTAACGGCAGTGGGGGTAAAGGCCCTCTCTCCAAGCGTGCTGCAACAAAATTCACATTTGTGCACTCCGTTTGGCGGGCCGAAGCCCCCGACCTTGCAGACTCTATTAGACGATGCGTGGGGATATCTCAGAGCGATCCCAGGCTCCATTCCATCAACTGCGTGCGGAAAAGCACCGGCGAGAGGCCTAATCCAGGGATGACGTTGTTCTCAATGTCGGCAAGCCCTTGGGTGAAGTCGTTCCATTTTGAGGCGGCAACACCCATGTGGCAAAGCCGAGCATCTTGACGGAGTTGACTGAGGCCGTTCCACATGAAAATCTTCTCCTGGGTCGCTCCAACATGAACCGTGTCATGGACCACCTTGCCGCCATCGACGACACCAAAGCAAATAGTGGTGACCAAGGGGCTCGTTGACTGGGGTGTATATTTTATCCTCTTCTCCTCAGAGCCGGGGGGGGGGCTTGCTCAAGTTGGAGAAGGCTGGTATGGGATTGCGCTCGTCGTAGATCTCAGGCATGGACTCTAATGACAAGTGGCCAACATCAGTCAAAGCTCTCATGAAGGTATGTCTGGGATGTATGTCTGGGATGTCTGGGATGCAACTTACCAGCAAAAGACCCGAGCGACTCTTTGGATAACGCTGCTTGTCGAAGGCGGTTATGGAAAGCGTCTGTGTTCAGCGTGACCCAAAAGCGAATCTCCCGAAGCGAGACAGCCGGCACTGCATGGCGACTTGGGTCAGTGACCTCATCAAGCTCATCCAACTGGCGTTCGCTATAGCCGATGGCGTTGACAAGTTTGGTCTCCTCCAGCTGTATCGCTTCAAGATTCTTCCGTGCGTCCTTGACGAGGAACCGCAAGTTCGGGATCTCCTTCCCGCGATACGGGATTGTGAACCATGAGTCTTGTTGCAGCACGCTTGGAGAGAGAGCCTTGAAAAGTGGTATTGTTGATGCTTGTTGTGATGATGTTGAAAGAGGGAGGTTTGTACAGTGCAAATTCTGCACCAAATAGCCGGCACACTGTGGGGCACTCTTGCCCGCAAGCCTTCACCCTTGTTGGCCCGTATGGTGTTCCATGCCAAGCACTGAAGAGTCGGCCCATCACCAAAGATCGCGCCTTCCAGATGCGAAAATGAAGAATGCGTGTGCGTTGGTGAAACCATGAGATACTGCATCAATGATCTCTATTCCCTGAGGTAAAAAAAAAAAAAAAAGGGTCCCTAAATATTATAAAATACTCAAAGATTTATAATAATATTACTTATTTTTATCTCTTATTTAGCGTATAATTAGCTTATTATGTGAGGACTCTTTGCTAAGTTTAGACATTCTGGTGTCTCAAGTTTTTTTACGTCCGGGTGCCCGGATGGACTCAGGTTCGGAGGAGTAGACCAGGTGTGCTTGAAAGGTGGAAAGACCCTAGAGCCCTGTCATGGCGAATGACAGTTAAGGGGAAATATAAATGGGAGACTAGAATCTGTGAGTAAAGAACTGTCTGAAAGGGCGATGCTGTGAGAGTTCGCGGGTGAAAGATGAGCTTGGAGGTTTGAGGTAGGTTAAAGAGTATGCCTGTTCATGCATTTTTTTTTTTTTGCCAGCTCATTGCAAACCACATCAGGCACGGGTCCGAATGTTTCCTGAAGGCTTGCATCTGGGAAGCTCCTAGGTTCAGATGCGTACATGATCGGTAACTTCTTCAAGTCGGCCAGGGCTTACTACAACATTGGTCTTGATGCGATGAAGAGGGGAATGATGCGTTCATCGATTCGGTTCGCGTTCCTGAGACAACAAGGTCGAAACAAGCTTCGATCCCGCCAACATTTGTTTCCGGAACTAATGTCGATCTCGGCAAGCTCCATTCCAATCGAGCTACTTTTCTATGACGCGGTGATGGTCAGGGGAGCTGTCATGACGACACCGAAAACAGCCATGTAAGAAGTCTTTAAAACTCTGTGATGGATTGCTCAAATTGGGCTGGGACAAATCGATCAATTGGTCTATACAACTCCACAAATTAATCCTACAACACATCATTCATCAATCAGCAACAATGAAGGGCAAAGCTCAAGTTATCCAAGAGTTCAATGAGCTCGTCAACATGTCGGCTTCTGAGCTGGAAAAGTGGCTCAAGTCGGATGACTCCAACAGCGCGGGCTGGCCAAAGGAGGACGAGAACAGCGAGACGGTCGGACACGATAGCGGACGCAAGATTGTCGAGATTCTCAAGGAGAACCCTGAGAAGGATGCTGAGAAGTACACGGACGAACAGGTTGAGCATATGCGCAAGGTTGTTTCTTACTGGTAGGGTTATCTTTGTAGTCTGATGGGGGCAATGCTAACTGTGGTATAGCAAGCGTCATCTTGCTCAGGAGACCAAGAGCAACAGCGAAAAGTCGGCCGAAGAGGTGAAGAAGACAAAGTCATACGCATCGCTCAAGAACTGGGGTCACGACTTCCTCAAGGCTGGGGGAAAGCAGGACGATGAGGATGAAGAAAAGGAAGAGGAAGAGGACGACGACAAGCAAGTTGGTGACAAGCGAAAGAAGACTCAAAATCAGTCTGGGCCAAACAAGAAGAGGGAGACTACAAAGGGGGAGTCAGAGACTAAGGACGAGGAAGAAGAAGAGGAGATAAGCAAAGAGGATGCGGACGAGCCGAAGGAATCCAAGACATCCAACGGCGAGTCAAAGAACGACAAGGCATCCAAAGATGGAGACGATTCTACTCCGACGAAGGGGCCTAAGAAGGGCGAGACTGTGAGCTGGAAGTGGGGACAAGGGGAGCCAGAAGGAAAGGTGCTCGACGTCAAGGCAGAAGAGTAAGCCGTCCCAGAGTTGTTTTACAATATGTGATACTAACCAAGACCAGGACTTCAATCAAGACAAAGAAGGGTAATGAGGTTACAAGGAAGGGAGATGAGGAGGATCCGGCCGTTGTGATTGATACGGGGAACAACAAGGCGATCAAGAAGAGTCATGAGTTGAAGGAGAAATAGAAATGGTGTTGAAGGGAAGAGTATCACGCAAAAATACGGAGTAGCTTAATATTGAGAAACATCAATCTCGTACCTTTAACACCCGCTGTTGGCAACATCTAAAAGCGACTTGCGACAAAAAATATTGAACATCAAAAATCGTTGAAAGATGCAAAAAAAGAATAAATAGGAAAAGCCCGATGCGGGGGTCGAACCCGCAACCTTGAGATCGTGTACTCTGAGTAAGAGTCTCACGCTCTACCGATTGAGCTAACCGGGCGTCTTCGCCCGGGCATCAAGCCCGTCGTGAGATGGTGTTGGGGAAGGAGCGAATAAGCTGTATTATACGTAGATGCCTCTTTCCAATGGTACTAATGTTGCTCAGCGCAGCCAAGGCATCACTTCGTGTTTAGGTACACCAGATTTGAAGCTTAGATTGAGTAACAGTTCAGTTGCTTTGGGCAACCAACACTTGGCAATCCTTAATTACACAGGAATTTTCCTCTACATCAAGAAGGTAGATCTACTCAAATACAGTCCAGCTATTCAATCACTTTGACTCAAAACAACAAAACAATGTCTCCTCTGTAGGGTAACTTTGGCAGCTTACCGTCAGCGGGGTTGCGACGCGTCCATCCACTGTGGACCACTGAAGCGCGGGACAGCGCCCGCTGAGGATAGAGGGTGTGGGGGATTGCCCGCCCGTTGTTTCATGATGTCGCTTCGCTTTGGTTGGAGACGAGAGCCGAGAGCGGGCGCGGCGCAGCTGAAGGAAGCTTTTGCTATCATCAGTCAACACAAACTCTCTTCTCCTCGTCGTCAGAGACGCTTCTCCTCCCCCGGTCGTCTCCCTCTTTTCTTCTTTCTTTAGCTATTCTATCATTCCTTGACGTTTTCTTTCTCATCAGTATATCGCGCCTTTCGTTCTCCCCCCCGCTTGCGTCACTCGCGATATGCTCTCTGCGCTGCCTTCTCGACCGCCATGACAAGTCGTCCTCCATCATGTGAGAAGCTCAAGATGTGATGGACATACAAACAGTCAACTAAACTTGCTCCCAGGATTGAGCCGTCGATCCGTGTCCGCCGCGCAATCCATGCCAACGATGCCACCCTCCTCCGCCGAATCCTCAAGAACCATCCATCTCTGCTCCTCAACCCAGACTCGTCACCCTCGGGCCTCTCCAACTCTAACATGCATCTGGCCGCTCAGCTAGGCCATCGCGAGATATGCGAAGTACTCCTAGAGCTTGGTCATGAAGATCCGTGCCCCGCCCTCAACGAGAGCCATCAGACGGCACTGATGCTTGCCGCGGCGGCTGGACACACCGAGGTGGTTCACCTCCTCTGCGAGCACGACAAGACATGCATACTCCGTCGCGATATCCGAGGCCGCGATGCTGTCATGGAGGCTAGCCTTGGTGGCTACGACACCATCCTCCAGCTGCTCCTCACGTACGTCCCAGGCGGACCCTACGATGCGGTCCGGCGCTCCGACGTCGAGGGAAACACGGCGCTGCACTTTGCGAGCGGGAACGGGAACCTGCTGGTGCTGCGGACGCTGCTGGCGGCGGGCGCAGACATGCACAAGCGCAACATCTGGAACTGGACTCCGGCCGCCTACAGCGCGACGGTCCAGGCCGAGGTCTACCTGAAGGGTTTGGTGAATGAGGTCGGGAAGCGACAGCAGCAGAAGAGAGAGATTGAGACGGCCAAGAAGGGCGCTGGACTTAGAGTCGTTGACCCCATGAGTGATGATGAATGAGGCATTTGAGGGGAGATGGTTACTCGGTGATGATTTGTTTTTGCCAAGATGCAATGTCATGGTTTCACCGGCTGGGCTGAAGTGCACACATGCATTCTTGATTCACGTTTCTACTAGCAAGCTGCGATTCGCCATGTTTTTTCTCTGTGTTACTATATCACGAACTCTTTTTTTCACTCAGCAGGCACGGAGTTAGTCTGAATTGATGCTTCTTCAACTTGACTTGTTATCAGCTGGTTAAACTTGTGACGCCTACGGCCCTGAATCAGGCCTCTCAACCAGTCAATTCACAACAAGGAAGACCCCCGCCGATCTCATGCACAATTACAGATGCAGGCTCCTTGTTTCAAGGAACCAACCTTTCACAGGCTCTGACAGGCTGACGGGTCCCTCTTTGAGCCTCACCCATCCAGAGTCCTTTGCCCGGTCAAGTGATGGTGGGCGTAAAAGAAGATGGCTGCGTGCCATGCTCATGTGTGACGCACCATTGTACTGGTCCGGCCGCGTATCACGGCAGACATGACATGGGCCCAGTGCCACGCGCCCGGTTCTACTTCTCTTGAGACTCTTGTTAGCCTTCGTCCAGACAAGCCCCCTCCCTTGGATGCCCTACCTCTTGACGTAATGACTAGTGAATCACTTGTAGTTTATGGGGTTGTCTCGTCCCCAAAAGACACACACTCACCATATTGACTCTTTTCTGACTTGAATCATGGTTCAACACTCGTTACTTGATCATGTCCATTCCTGTGCCTCAGCCAAGTATATATTGGACAGCCTCGTCTTACTGGTCTCCTGCCTTTCCTCGTGAGAACTCATCAGCCTTCTCAGCTCTTCACCTCAGCCTCTCTTTGCCTCAGACGACCCTCCTCCATGTCCAGCGACGCTTCCACACCTCTCCGTTGCAGGACCATCAACGACGTCAACCTCCCCGCGCCCGCGACAAAGCTCATCATCACCCAGCATCTCGAAGCCTCCCGAGACTCTCCGTACTGGGCCTGGATCATCGTGGGTGCCTTTTACGACAGTGACAACAACATCGTCTGGAGCACAGAGATCTTTGCGGGTCACCTGGACGTCGAGATCGACTCTGACGAGGAGAGCGGTGACGGTGAGAGCGTGAGTGCTTCGTCTGAGGTTGGGCTGAGTGACTCTGAGGACACGGATTCAGCATCAGGTACGTCTTGCTTCTTGCAATGGGATGTAGACCATTCACTCTCAGAATTGGTCTATACAAACCCTCAGTACCCCCCCTCGAGCTCCCCTTTTTTCTGATGGCTGTCCAGACATCTACTCTTCCAGCTCAGAAGACGATCTCAACATTGGCCTCCCTCATCGATACCGAGACGAAGCTCCTCCTGCCCCCGAAGTTCGACAAGTCTACCCTTACTGGTACGAGAGTACGCCATACGTCGAGCCCTCTGTCGATTCCTACGCTGCGAACTACGCTCCCCTCCCCGAGACCTACGCTGCTCCCCCCGAGACCTGGGACCCTACGCGTCAAGGGCCAGTACCTGGATACTGGCAAGCCTCGTTCGATCCAGAGATTCGCCGTTGGGTTCATACCTGGCAGCCCTTGTGTTGACGACCTCCTCCTCTCTCGACATACCTCGTCACGATGTCCGGCGGCTGGAACCCCGTTTCTGGACGCGATGCGTCTGGTGCTCGTCCTGCCTTTGCTCCCGTTGGTGCTCCCATGCCGACGCCGGGGGAGCCATACATCCCTCACTACGGGGGACCTGCACCTCAATACCACGGTTACGTGACTTACACCGGTGGTATTCCTTACAGCCACCTCGCCCCGCCCACCTACCCCATGCAGCCTCCCATGGGTGCTCCCATGGGTGGGTTTTACGCTCAGAAGACGTTTGCCTACCAGCCCAACGGGACAGGCAATGTCCCTCGACAACCTCAACCTCACCCCGCCATCGACACCAACATGCCAGCCGCCCAGATGACCAACTCCTCCGGTGGAGTGGGTTGTGAACCTGGCTACAACTACTTCTTCCCCGCTGAGCATGCCAAGATGCATGTCTTCAAGAGCAAGACACCTCCCTGGCAGCTCCCCGAGAACACTCGGATTCCCTTCATCGCCTCTCACGTCCCCTGCGGGACAAAGCTGGGCGACCTGCTCAAGGGATTCGGCTGCACCAACCCGGTGCCCAAGAAGAACCTCTGCTTCGAGGTCTACGCTGGTGGGAATGGGAAGTGGTACAAGGGATTCTGCTTCGCTGGTGATGAGAAGGAGCAGCTGAAGAAGACGATCAAGGATGTTGGTTGGGGGCCGGACAGGACTGGGGAGCCGGGCGCGAAGCCCATTGTTTGTCTTTGGTTCTGCAAGGGTTGATGAGTTTGAGAGATACCCCTGGGATTTTTCTGTTCTTCGTGGTTTAGCATTGGGAGTTTGAGGCGCTTAGAGGCGTAGTTGGGTGCATTGGTTTGTTTTTCATAGTGAGCTTTGTTGCTGATGTAAATTGATTGCTCATCTTTTGTACTTCTGATGCCACTTTGATCCCGTAGATGATACGCCAGTGTCTTTACCCCGGCACCTCGTTTTTGACTCACCCGGTATGGCTAAAGATGCGATAGTTATTAGGGTTGAATTTTCACGATGAATTACTTATGTCGTATTCATGAGTAGCACCCGCCGTAAAGTTGGTAAACCTGGTATCCCTTCTGCGCCAACACCTAATAAACAACGTCCCTTTAATACATCATCAACAAGCCATTAAGTTACCACATAAACTCCTCAGTCCATGTACTTTATCTGAACATTCTGCACCTCCGTATTGGTCCCCACCCGCAGATGCCACTTTGGTTGACCCCCCTCAAAAGTCATGGCTAGAGCAAGGTCGTCATACTTCCTCCACCCTTCAGATGGATTGCCTACTCGCTTCCACTGATCAATTGGTTTATCCCAGTCGCACTCGATCTGGCAGAGGATCTTTGTGCCTTCGCGTCTTGTGGGCGGTTCAGACGCGCGGCTGTATCTGATGGAAAAGATGCATTTGGGTGGGAGTTCGTCTTGGACGTATTTTGTGTAGGGGACCTTGACTGGCGAATGGCGTAGTACTTCTTCGCCCTATTACGACGTTAGATACCTCGTGGCAGCTCGTTTATATCACAAACCTTGACCAGATACCACTTCATCCGATAAGTAACGTTCCTCCCCTCAGCATCTATCTCGACTTCGTCCTTATCCTTGTCAAAGTCGTCGAGGAATTCGACGCTGCATCTCACCGCGATGCCATAGCTATATCGTGACTTGCGAGAAGTGACCTCAGGGAGAGACCTGAGAATTCTCTCCTTCTCTTGACTAGATGATGCATGGGTAATGATTCCGTCTCGTAGCAACCGCATAACACCACCAGATGCCACCGCCGACCACCTGGGTGGCTGTCAGTTATCATCCCTTTATTGGAAGAGGCTGTGAATACAAACCGGGAATGGGGCCGGAGTACTGTAATGTTCTCATATAGAGCTTTGAGCTTGTTGTAAATATAAGGAGAGTCGCCCAACCCGCCCACGAGGAAGATGTGCTGCCCAGTGTTAACCTCAATATTATCACAATATGATCACAATACACAAGATTTTACTCACATTTGGTCTCTGGCCCGTCGCCTGCTTAACCCGTCTGAGCTGCTCGCTAATCAACATTCGAATACCAGTATACGATTTGTCAAAGAAGAATCTCATCTCCTCGCTGCTGCACGTCAGCCAGGCTCAATCGCAGCTTCCAGAGTAGACTTACCTGGTCAATCGAAATTCAGTCTTTTTTCTCACCCGATTCCATGCTCTAACTGCTTTGATGGGCGCATCAAACACGAAATCGGGCTGCTCGGGCTGGCCATTGAATAGTCTCTTTGGGTTCATCTCCCATCTTGCCATGAAGGACTGGTATTCGTCACGTCCGAGGTCGTTAATCTTGAGGCTCGTCTTGGTATAGAGATGGTTCACGAATGCTTCGTCGATCAATGTCGCCCCTGCTAACTTGCCTGCTAATTGTCAGTGTATGACGAATGAGGGCCTCCGCAAAGACTGCCTACCGTCTCCAGTTACGCATTCTTTGACCTGATAAGGATTTGTCGAATTGATCAAATAGCTGATAACATCCTAGCTTAGAATTAGTCGAGACTTTGTTGATTGAGACGGGTATCACATACAACTGTGCCACCTCCTGCGTCGCAAACGACAAATGAGTTTCCAGCCTGTCAAAACAATTAGATATAATCCGGTAACCTGCAAGCTTCAGACTTGCCGCAATCTCTGGAAGACTCCTCCGCTCAAGTAATATCGAAAGCGCTGCGGCTTCAGGTTCTTGGATAAGCTCCAGAGTCGTATCGCCAGCATGTCGGTATTCCAGAATGCCCGCTGCTTGCGCCGCTCGTCTCATGGCCTCTTCGGCGTATGGTGGCCAAATTGCGGGCACCGTAATGGCAACCTTGAATGGCAGACCATCGAGCATCTTTGTCCCAAGCTGCGCCAGAGTGTGCTCCCAGAGTTTGGATAGGAATATGGCAACCACATTCTCGGCTGATCTTCCTCGCTCTCGTAGCTGTTGTCTCGCTTCTCTCACGTATACTGCGTCTTGTATAGTATCCTTTCCCATGTCTTCTTCCCTGAGGAGCAACATCTTGAACCACCTCATAGGCTTCATGCTTGGTGCCACCTCGTAGCCCCATTTTCCCGTCTCGAGATCAAGGACGCTTGGTACCTGGACGGGATCATTGTATCCGACTTCACTGCCTGGATATCCAGTGATCGGGACTATCGAATCGGAATATGTCGAAAGCGCGTACGAAACACCTGAGTACCTGTTGCAGTAATGGTTAGTCCATCGCCGGCACAAACAATAGGTAATACCAACGTCGTTCCAAAGTCAATTGCGATTGCCAAGAACGGCCCCGCAGAGGCCCGAGGTTGGTGATAAACCATTATCGCAACGGCATCAACGGTCAAAGATGACGATGATGAGAGAGGTTGCGTCGCGAGAGGAGAAGTAGGCCGAGACTAGAATGCAGCTACGCAATAGCTGGGTAGTAGCCTGTTGTCTCCCTTGCTGCATTCCCATAGCCTTACCGGAAGCCCCCTCAGCGCTGATGGGTGCATGAGCGCGCAGGCGGAGCTGAAAAGGCAGACTCCCACAACTGTGCGCAAGCGCTGCAGTTAGCGAACGATTGTCTTTGGCTTCTAAACGGACCTGGATGGCGCTGTAGGCTGGTCTCAGCCCCTCGGCGTTGGCTGCGCCTAGAGACATCCTGGACGACTGTTGCCGGGGGGAAACGTTACAGTGTCTTCCTCTTTAGTAGGCAGTTTACGCTCCTACAGTGATCACGCATCTTGGATCAGAAATAATTGCTCACTATCATCATGAGCCGAACGAGAAAAGAGAGTGAGGGGGTTATCCTCGTGATGGGCCCAACGGGTGCCGGGAAGAGCTACTTTATC
Organism: Fusarium sp. LHS14.1; assembly: GCA_025433615.1. Lineage (NCBI taxonomy): Eukaryota > Fungi > Ascomycota > Sordariomycetes > Hypocreales > Nectriaceae > Fusarium > Fusarium sp. LHS14.1. Next base: position 468,912 of record CM046481.1, read on the forward strand.
AACAAGCTGAAGAGAGGCGGGGCACAAGTAGGACATTCACTCCGATCCGGTTGGTGTATTTTACACTTCGTTCTGTCCTGAATCTTGCTAATCAAGACGCAGAGACGACGAGATGCCAGGGCGTCAATATCGAGTTTGGCTCAGCGGAAAACGCTAGAGTCATCACCGTGGTTGATACACCAGGCTTTGACGACACGCATCGTTCGTCTGCAGAGGTTCTTTCTGAGATCACAGAGTATCTTGCGACTCAGCACGCTATGGGCATTCCGACCAAAGGGGTTCTCTATCTTCACAGGATTTTGGACAATCGGATGAGTGGCTCTGCGATGACGTCTCTGAACTTGTTTCAAGACATCGTGGGCGACTCTGCTCTGAAGAGTGTCATCTTGGTTACCACCATGTGGAACAAGTTGCGAGCCGAAGACATAGCAGAAGCCGATAGACGAGAGCAGGAATTGCTCGACGACTTCTGGCGACCCATGATCGACAACGGCTCCTTCGCAACTCAATTCCGTGGCACCAGCGACAAGGCTGCAGCACTCGTCTACCACCTCGCCGAGAAGCAGAGCGTGGTTCTCAAAGTCCAGGAGGAAGCCTACGACCAGGAGAAGGCGGTTGTCGACACGTCAGCCGGGGCGAACCTGAACCACAGCCTGCAGGAAGACGAGGAAAAGTACAAGAAGCGACTGCGGGAGCTGGAGCGAAGACTGCACAGGCAAGTCGAGCTAGGCGACAAGGAACGGCAGCGAATCGTTCGGAGGGAGATTGCCGCTGTCGAGGCTGTACTCAAGAGGCTGAGCATGTCCCTAGACCATCTGGCGGACCGTCAAGGATCCAGGGCGCGCATCAGACGGTGGTACAGAGAGACATCGGTAAAGATCCAGGAAAACGGAGTGGGCATGGCCTTTATGGCGCTGGCTGCCGTCTTCAACATCACCGTGTCGGTTGTGAGACTCGTGGGTGGTGTTTGAGGGTGACGAATGCGACGGTTTGCCGCGACCCTTGCTGGTGTCTCAGTCTTGATTCGTTCAACGCCAGCCACAGCTGACCAGGTGCATATCGTCCACGGCTAGGTGCATCCAAGCCCAGCAATAAGATAACGAGAATTGGCAGCCTGCTGTTGATTAGGCCGATGTGTGACTGCCGACTAAGCTGCCAGATTGTTCCAGCTCAGCCTCCGCCAAGATGTACCCTCGTCCGCCCTGCCAAGAGCCTTGGGCTGCTTTGGCGGACCATGGCGACCCATCTCAACCTGGTTCGCATCGACTTTCAAGAGTCATGGCGCGGAAGCCTTCGGGGCTGAACTCTTGATGAGAAAGACTCTAGGGCTCTCAGTTACCCTCGCAGTATGGACAATATCAACATGAAGACCACCAGCAGAGATGAGATGAAGAGGCAGGCTCTCGGGCCTGAGTCCCCTCGTACCTCTCCCCCAATGAGTCTTGGGGCGTCGCAACCTCAACAGCCTCAACAACACGATAGACCAGGAAGAGAACGCATCCCTAAAGCAGCGACTAATGGAGTACGATCACAATCCGCTGAACCTAGTCGCATGCCATCGATCTTCAGATCGATAGCCAAAAATACATCAAATATCGCGAGATGGTACAACGACAAAGCCAATGCCAAATACAACCATCAAGGGCAGATTGATCCCCCCATGAATGGGGTCAGAGGTCCGAATAAGCTGAACAGAGGTGGTCGCCCAATGCGGAGCAACTCGTTTGCGCATCCACCATCCAAAGGTCGACACTGGCAGGGCGAACCTATCTCAGGACCCGTCGAGAGGATTCCTCCGAGAACAGCAACTGGGAAGACCGACCAGACTGATGGGGACATTGATGACGAGACTACCGCAAGAATTCTCGCATCTCCGAACCACAGCGATCCTGTCATCAGCCAGATCAACGCGACAATGGAAGATGACGATGTCCGAGTATCTCCCCCAAAGTTGGGGCCTGTTGAGTCTGGCACGTTTGACGTCCAGATTAATGATGGAGACACAGACAAGAAACTGAGCGAGCTCCAACAACAGCTCGACGACAAGAATGAGCTGATCCAAGACCTAAAGAACAAGCTCCAGAAAAAGGACGAGAGTCTCGAATTCATGCGAAAGAAGGCGGCGGATGCAGCGGCCAAAGCGGCAAATATGCCACCTGCTCTGGTGCTTCTGCGATCAGAGGAAGAGTTAATCAGCGGCTGGAACGACCTGGCTCATGAAATCAGCAACTTTGTCAGGGGTTACCTGAAGAACGTGGACCGGAAGAATAGAGAAAAGTGGATGACGACGAACAAGAAGAAACTCAAGGAGATCACCCCCAGCTACAAGAAGATTGCAGCCGACTCGAAGCATCTGCACTGGTTGATAGAAGCCCTGATATGGAGGTTACTATGCCAGCAAATCTTTGGAAGCTCTACCAACGAAGCACCCGTTGCCTGGGGAGGCCGACACGGAGAACATCTCTCCCAGCTAGGTATACACAGTATGTCTTTAGCCAAACTTCATACTTACAATTGTTCATAGGCAACGCTCTTATGGAGAGGCTTGAACCGGAGGATGAACGATTTCAACGTCTCTACCACCACTGGAAGGCTCTGAGCACGAATCTCTTCGACATGGCAGGCTTGCATGAAATGGCAGAGGCGCGGGTGAACAAGATCATGGAAGTACTGGGTGGTGCATTGGGAGATCTTCTCTCGCCATCAGCCGCCAAAGACACGCTCTATCTCAAGTGTCTACTGAGCATCGTCCGCAACGCCACATCTCTTGACCGGTTGTTCTCAGGCCAGATGAAGTGGTACCTAGCGTACTACCCGCCTGAGAGGCATGTTACCGAGCCAAGACCAAGTCGGATCAGGTTTGCGACGAGTAATGGGTCTGCTGCTAGTGATAGGTTCACTATGCGGCCGGCTCTTTGTCGCGCTGGGGGCGGTGACGGGGAGATATACAATGGTTTCAGACAGATTGTGGCTCATTTAATGAAGCCATAGCGAGGAGTATTAGGTCTTTGGGAATATTAGAAGGAGTTGAATTGAGTTGGCATTGTATCTTGAGAAGAAGCGGCTCGGAAAGATGATGCACAGAGTACAGAATCTAGATTAATTGATGCACTCCACTAAACCTAAAGAGGAATCACCCCCACCGCGGGGTTCAAGGCCAGGGGAGCGGGAGCGGGGCCATTTTTCGCCGCTGCTTCGAGGCCGATCCCGCAATTCGCATCCCATAGTGATACTTTTTTTTGTGACTCAAACACAAAAGAACATCCCAGTATTGAGCTTGGCAGGCACAGAATCATTCGACTTTTCGTGTATACAAAAGCTCTACCTCTCCCACCTGTGAGTCCTCCTTCTTTTTTTCTCCTCTTCATTCTTCTTATCCGCCTCAATTGAGCTCCTCCTCTCTTCTACCCCTCCATCCTTAGTGTCTGCCCCTCCGTGATACCCTCAACTTGTCCTCTGAACCTCGTCCTCGCAAACCGATCGCAACAACTCAATTCAAGCTGCTAAGACCTCCCGAAGCTTTGAATCACAGTCTCAAACATGTCGAACTACCCTGCCATCCTTCTCCGTGCCGAGGAGAAGCCCCTCGAGCACCGATCCTTCTCCCCCGCCGTCATCAAGACTCTCGTGGATGCCGGTTATCCAATCACGGTCGAGCGATCCTCCACGGATCCCAACTTTAAGCGAATCTTTGAAGACTCCGAGTATGAGGCTGCTGGTGCCTCTCTTGTCCCTACTGGCTCGTGGCCCGATGCCCCTGCTGGAACTCTGATCCTTGGCCTCAAGGAGATCCCTGAGGAGGATTTCCCTCTCAAGAACGACCACATTGTATGCTGAGCTTAATGGAATTTTTTGTGCTTCTTGCTAACTTGACTCAGTCTTTCGCTCACTGCTACAAGGTCCGCCCTTCGGCTTCGTCCACACTTCTTCTGATCTAACACCCTGCAGAACCAAGGAGGATGGGACAAGGTCTTGAGCCGATTCCCTCGCGGTGGCTCTGTCCTCTACGATCTAGAATTCCTCGTGGACAGTGAAGGTCGAAGAGTGTAAGTTTCTTCTTCTGCTATTTTCATTGGATTTGATGTCGATGTGTTGTTGAAGTTTCTGTCTTTATCCTTGCTCCCAATACTTCAGAAATCTTGATACGGGAAGTCCCTTTTCGAGAAGAGAAACCTGACTCGCATCCAAGAGGGGAACAGAGCAACCTCTGTCTCTGAGAAACCTTGACTTTTATGCCTTGGCTTTCATGCCAAGAGAGGGCTAAGGCTTGAGAGCAAAAGAACGGGCTTGCGCTCGTCGGGGAGACCAACTTGGAGACGGCGACATGCAAGTCTCTTGCCAAAGGCTCTGAGGTCAAGGCCGGGCAGTTAAATGACGCCATGGCTGATTGTAATTGTCTTGAAAACCACCACAAGGTTCGCTCCTTTTAGCGTGGTTTACATTGACAAGACACCGGACACGCTTTGCCTTTCATGCCAAGGGAGCTCTTGACCTTTACCCCCAAGGAACTCTCACGAGGAGAAAGCTCTCTTGGAAAATGTGCATTTGTCTCAAGAAGGGTGTTTTTTTTTTGTCCTTGTCTTTTTTTTTTTTTTTTTTTCCTCGGCAAGGGAACTCGGACTTCCTCTCAACCCAACACACCCCCCAACCACCACATCTCCAGGAGATGTAAAGCGATTCCATTCCGCAACACCATCTTTACCACTTAGTTCTCGAACATGAATTAATGATCATTAGGAGCGCATTCGGATTTCATGCTGGGTTTACCGGGGCCGCTTTGGGACTGAAGTCGTTGCGGTGGCAGCTCGCTCATCCCGGAGAGAAGCTTCCCTCCGTGGGCACTTTCACTGATGGTCGTGGATACTACCTCAACGAGGAGGAGCTTGTGAGCCAGATCCGCGAGGACCTCGAATCTGCAGAGAAGGCCTTGGGTCGCAAGCCTACTGCCATGGTTCTTGGTGCGCTTGGCCGATGTGGTAGAGGTGCCGTTGACCTGTTCCTCAAGGCCGGTATTCCTGAGGAGAACATCACCCGTTGGGATATCCAGGAGACTCAGGCACGAGAGGGTCCTTATGAGGAGATTGCTCAGCACGATATCTTCCTCAACGCTGTAAGAACCCCTGAGTTGTCATGAAACTTACAAGACCGTGAAAGCTGATTGGAAACAGATCTACCTCTCCAAGCCCATCCCTCCTTTCGTCAACGACGAGCTCCTCTCTCAGCCTGGCCGTAAGCTGAGCGTCGTCATCGATGTCTCTTGCGACACCACCAACCCCCACAACCCCATCCCCATCTACTCTATCAACACCACCTTTGACGACCCCACCGTCCCTGTCACCGTCAAGGACGACCAGAACACCGCCCCTCTGTCCGTCATCAGCATCGACCATCTCCCTTCGATGCTTCCCCGCGAGGCCAGCGAGGCCTTTAGCGAGGGTCTCAAGGAGTCTCTTTTGACTCTTAACGAGCGCAAGACTTCCCGTGTGTGGGCTGACGCTGAGAAGCTCTTCAACGAGAAGGTCGCTCTCCTCCCCGAAGAGCTTCGAACCAAGGAGGTTTAGACGTGGATTCACCCCCTTTGTTTCGATGCCTTGGGTTCATAGATGGGAATAGAACGCTGCTGAGCGAAGCGGTTGATAAATGGCAAGCCGTTTCACGATGAATCTTGTTGGTATACAGATCGCGCGAGATACAATTCAGTGAGAAAACTTGATGTTGAATTAATAGAAATAAAGTTGATGACCAGCGAGCTGCAACTTTCCGGGGCTTCGAGCCTTTGAAGACCAACCAAGTTAGTGCTCACAGCTTAGTACGCGATATGTATGTGCCTCTGAAGTGAATTAGATGATGAGAACCGACATTTGACATGCCATTTTAGGTATCGTGCATATCACCAAGGTTGTCATTCCGAGATTCCCATCTGTCTTTCTGCCAATTACATGGACCTCATTCCAGCACCTCTACTAGGCCCTTTTACTATATTATTCCCGTAGTGAGATGAATTTACAAGTATTAGCTTGTGCTGAATAGTCAAGTTCAAGTTGTAAGCTGCTGTCAAAGGCACCCACCCTGAAGTACGTAGTATGTGGGTAGTTGGCCTCAAGCATGGTTCGCGGACCCGTCATATCCGTACCTGACAAGGAACATGGACCGGGGTATGACATGGGTCGGAAAGATACTCGATCGGGAGAAGAGTCACATAATAGCCAGTGATGTGCGTGACAGAGGCACTAGAAGATTGGTTCACTCTGTAAAGTGCTAACTGGAATGCATTTATTGGAGATGATGTACAAGGAGCTTGTCGTATACATGCGAGGCAATGTTGATGCCAACGTCAATGCTCTCTAGGGACAGTTCACCATGCATGATTCCGAGTGACGTAGCTTCACGCTTCTCACACGTGGTCCAGACGATCAACACCAGACATCAACTTCGAGGAATGATACCCAAAGCCAAGGGATGGGCGTTGAGGAATAGGAGATGAACTGTCTCAAACAATGATATGCCCGCCTATTTTTCCGGTGAAAAAGAAGTCGAATATCCTCCGACTACTCCTGACTATCCTCTGTCAAGCAACATACGATACAGCCTCAACAATCCCCAACCCAAAACATGCTTCTCGAATATACCGACAAACGGACAACACATAGATGACAATCAGCTTACCTCGAAACTCGACGAAACTGCACCCTTGACCTATATGAGCCAAGACATGACATGATCTCGGTCCAGGTAAAACGACTTCAGTCTTGGCGTTTCCAGATCGACAGTTTCACGCCAAAACAACTTGAGAGGAGAGTAGATGAAATATATAATGAATCAGTAACAAGTAAAAAACCTGCGCAAAAATTCTCTTGGACGATGTAACAATAATATATCATTCATTTACAACCGACAGTTTATTATTCCAACTTCAGCATCCTGCCAAGGATGCTGTGCCCTAATCCCGTATTTTTCACATTTAATCTGATGACTCGTCGTCCTATCAACACTCGATGCCTCCCTACTGCTCGAGCCACGGACGGACTTTACTTCCCACTTCCGGGCCGGGGCCACCGTTTTCTGTCACATCGACACCCCTGCCCCCGTCCCTGCACGACTAGGCCCTCATCTGACAGGTGTGAGCGGGTTCCTGAAATTGGAGGGATCATGAACCTGTGTCAGCCCTACCAGAATGGCCTCAGTACTTGACATGAGCGAGATTGCCTTTCGAGCAGGGGTGTGTTTGCTCTCGTAATAAAAGACCTGCTGAAGAAGTTGTCTTCTCCGACTCTTCCGCTCTCTTCAACTCTGCAGTGTTGTGTTGTTCATCAAAGTCCCTTCATTCACCAGTCACTCTTTTTTGTAGTTGAGTCTTGACGATCTCAGCTCGATCACTCTTTTAAACACTATCTATTCGTGTACCTCTTTTTTGTGCGCTGCCATCTCAATCCCTTGGCTAGTTCCAGGATCGAAAAGTCGTCTATAGTACCCCCCTTAAGTCGATCATCATGAAGTTCTTCCTCCCCATTCTTCTCGCCGCTCCGGCTGTCATGGGCCGAGCCTGCAAGGTTCGACACTCGCACTCTTCTCAGCCCGTCGAGGTGCCGGTCAACACCCAGCCCGCTGCCATCGAGGTCCCCGACAACAACAACGGCGCCATCGTTGTGAGCACCACCGCTGTCCCCGAGGCCGTCGTCTCCCAGCCCGCCGTAGAGCAGCCTTCTACCGATGAGCAAGACAGCCCCGTCGTCTCGGACACTACCCCCAAGACCACCCTCGTCACCTCTGTGGCTCCCACCACCCCCAGCGCCAGCTCCGTCCCCGAGACTGGCTCCGGATCTGACTCTGATTCCGGCGCTTCCGAGGATCTCGGTGGCTCAGCCAAGACCGGCTCCTCCACCTTTTACGGTGGTAACCTCGCCGGTGGAAACTGCATGTTCTCCACTTACACTCTCCCCTCCGGTATCTACGGAACTGCCTTCTCTGGCGCTGTCTGGAACAATGCCGCTTCTTGCGGTGCTTGCATTGAGGTCACTGGCCCCAGCGGCACCATCAAGGCCATGGTAAGAATCACCACCCCTATTACAAGTAATTCCCATACTAACTCCTCTAGATCGTTGACCAGTGCCCCGAGTGCGAAGAGGGCCACCTCGATCTCTTCCCCGACGCCTTCACCGCTGTCGGCGGCACCGACGGTATCGTCCAGACATCTTACAAGTTCGTCAGCTGCGGCATCACCTCCCCTCTGTACCTGCACAACAAGGAGGGAACCTCTCAGCACTGGTTCTCCATCCAGGTCGTGAACGCCAATGAGCCCGTCACCAAGCTCGAGGTCAGCACCGACGGCGGCAGCACCTGGCAGGAGACTGAGCGCAAGGACTACAACTTCTTTGAGAACTCTGCTGGCTTTGGTGTCGACTCTGTCGACGTCAAGATCACCAGCAAGACGGGCAAGACCGTCACCGTGAGCGGTGTCGGTGTCGAGGCCGGCGCCAAGTACGATGCCGACTCCAACTTTTAAAAGCAAGATGAAAACGGCGTAAAAGGGAGATTCTGGTAGTTGAGCGGCTGGGATTCATGTGTAGAATGAGGTCGGGTAGCTGGCTGCCTTGACCTCGAGTCTCTTTGGGACCTTGTACATAGCACTGATACCTGTAGCCAACTGCCAGTGGGCGTTCTAGTGTGGGAGCTTTATCTTCATGTATAAATTTCACAGCAGTCTTGCTTCAGCATTGTGTTAATCATCCATTGTGTCATGAGTCTCTACGAAGAATACCTAGGTAAACTATGGAGCGAGTTGCTCAGAGTACAAAAACGAGAGGTTACAAAGGAAATCAAAAAAGTCAAAGCAAAACATCAGTTCCAAGCTCACATGAGGTCTCATAACCCCCGGCTCTTGTCTAGGTCGTTTCATAGCCGGCCCCTTTTTCGTTATCCCCAACGCCATGTCCTGTTTCTTGTTGGTCTATCAACGCCAAAGTTCTCGAGAATCCGTATTTAAAAGCCAGGCCAGAGATGAAAGGAGAATCTCTCGTTGCCCTTTCCCCTAGAGTTGTTAGTCCCTCTGCCGATGACCAGGATGCAGCTTGGACTCACTAGATGAATTGCCAACATTCACATCTTGTCCACCACAGGCTCTGGGAAGACAACGAGACGGCCATTCTCATCTTTCCAAGACTTGGCGCGAACGATCTGCGCTTCCCGCCTGCAAACGACTTGCAAGTCGAGTTCTTTCGAGGACCCCAAATCTTGCAGGTCGTCGGTCATCTTGATGACGTAGGATGGGTTCTTGTCACCTTGGATCTCGGGATCGTTGAAGATGAACCTGTCAGCTTGTTCGTTCTTTCGATGGATCCTCAGTGTGTCGATGTCCTCGTCGCATGGTTCATCCATCAGGTCTTCTCGGGGCGGTAGGCAATTGTAGATGGCCCAAAGGCATTTGGGCTGGCCATTGCTTTGGACTTCAACGACCACACCGAAGCCAGTGGGCTCCCATACTCCATCAACGTCGTCATCATCGTCGTAGTCGTCGTCGTCACTCTTCTTGAGCGCTGCCTCCCAGTCTCCGACAAAGACACAGAGCTCCCCGAGTTGCGCAAAAACAAAGCTGGTCGAGGTCTCGCTGGGATCAGATTGGGTAGAATCTGGCGTCATTTGGCCATGGTGATACTTGAAAGCCCGGTCGGTAGGTCGAGTGGTGGTGTTCGGGCTCGGAAACCCCGTCATTTGGACAGGAATGTCGAGATCGATGGCAAGAAGACTCTTGTGCATCAATCCAGGCTTGTCCGGGTAGTCCTTCTGGGCGCGGTTCCGGGTTGGCCAGAGAAAGGTCGAGCTGGGCTGGACAGCATAGCCGGTCAAGTTGCCTCGGCGCCTGGCTGAGCCCAGGAAGACGAGAGGGTTGTTGGACATTTCCATGGTCCAGCAATGATTCGCTAGGTCATGGCTGCTGGCAAAGTTGGTGTTTCGCAGTTTCTCAAAGATGTCCTCGTCAGGCATTTGGTATAGCATCCTGTCCGTGTGTCGCCCAAGCCACTTCCTGGTCCATTTGAAGTAATCGTCGAGATCTTCCGGGTTGGGCCATGCGGCCCTGAGAAATTGGACGCCGGCTGACAGGGTGAGTCCCCAGCGCTCATCCTTTGTGCGGTGGTGCCAGTCGTAAAAGTCGCGTTCCTTGTCGGTGAACGAGTCGAAGAGCTCTTGGTCAGAGAGGGGTCGCTGGCCGAGGGGAGGAGGCGGCATCGTGGTCGAGATAGAGGACGCAAAGAGCTGAGCGATCGAAGAGAGGAGTTGAGTAGGGGGGCAAGGAGTGAGGGGAGAGGAAGGAGAGAGGAAGCTGGGGCTGCCGAGTGAGTGTTGGGTTTGGAGATTGAGAGATTGAGAAAGAGGGGTGAGAATGTTTGATGCGCGTGCTTGGAGGAGTGGAGTGTGTGCTTGACAGTGCCCTCACACCGGCGTGCGGTGAATCATGATTATCGAAGCACCTCAAACCTGTGTAGGTTAAGACTGACAAATCCTGACCTCTGAATACAGGGTAATTACCGTGGGGAGCTGTGCGACGCTGAGGAGAGTTCTGGCTGCTTGGACAGTATCACTTTAGAGTTATACAGTAAAAACGTTGGACATTGTGGATTGGATCGGATGTTGGGCGCTGTTCAGTCGATTGAACAAGCAGCCATGGCCCCCGGCTAGACACCTAGGTACAGTGACCAATACTTACCCGGGTAGTCAAAAGTGTTCAAGCCCATGATCATCGCAGACAAAGACGTCCAGAGACACATTATCACTGGAGGTGCTGATCGATAGAACCAAGCCATGAGGTACACCGTACGCCTTGGCGCATCCGTAACGGAGATGTTGATGGAGTCAAACACAGCTGGCAAAGTTAGTTGCTTGCAGAAAAGGACATATTTGGCCATAGTGATTCTGTACACGGTGCTACCGTGCGCTACGTAGCCACTCTTTAAAAACAACAATAAACCTCAAACACTTCCAACATTAGGCAGTCTCAGCGTGAGCCGTCTTCTCCTCGTCGTCATCTCCTCCCTTGAGGGCGCCAGTACGCTTGGCCTCCTCAACCTTCTCACCAAATCCTCCGCTTGCGACGGTGCTGCGCCAGGCAGGAATGTTTCCGTCAAACAAGAGGTCGACCTCCTCCAGAGTCTTGCGCGAGGTCTCAGGGTAGCAAAAGAAGGCGTGGAAAGTCATGGCAATACAGAATGTGCCAAAGATCATGTACGTCTGCCACTTGATGTTGGTGAAGGAAGGAGGGACGAAAAAGGCAAGGGCAAGGTTGAAGCTGTTCACATCAGTATTTGTATGCTCAGACTCTCGTCAAACGACTTACATCCAGTTTCCAGCAGCCGCGAGACTGACACCCTTAGCACGGTACTTGAGAGGGAAAACCTCACTGGCGTAGATCCACGCAACAGGTGCCCAGGTGAGGCCGTAGACCCCAACAAAGATGTAGGCCAGAGCAATGACGGCCTTGGCAGGCTTGCCCTGGATAGCCCATTTGAGAATATCATTGCCTTGATACTATGTCAGCCACTGACATATAGAGCATGGAAACTAACTTACCATCGACACTATCGACGGGGTAACCGTGGACAGCCATAACAGCTCCGCTGGTGAAGTGGAGAACACCACAGATGACAGCACCGATGATGAGAAGCCATCTACGGCCAAGGCGGTCGATGAAGGGCAGGACGACGCCGGTTGTCACGAGGAAGATGACATACTGGATGATGGAGGATGTCAGAGCAACGTTTCCAGTCTGTTTATTGGGTCAGTCCGTGTTCTCATTCAGGTGTCGACATCACTTACCATTCCAGCCATGTTGAAGATGTACACGAGGTAGTAGAGCATGACGTTGCCGCCCCTGAAATCAAGTTAGCATGTTAGCAAAGGATCATCGAGGACCAGACTTACAGCAACTGTTGCCAGATCTGTACGCTAACACCAACCATAGTGCGCTTCCACACACCGGGGGCGAAAAGGCCGAGGTATCCAATGTCCTTGGACTCTCGGGCGATACGGACGGCCTCGCGGACTTCTTCCATCTCAGCCAAGACTACAGGGCTGTCAAGATCACCGCCGGCGTGCAGGTGGGCAAGGTTGAAGTGTGCCTCCTCCCAGCGGTCGTGCTGGGCGAGCCATCGAGGCGACTCAGGGAAGAAGAAGAGGCCACCGAGCAGAATGAAGCCGGGGATGGCTTGGATCCCCCAGGCAATACGGAAGGCCGCGGGGCCGTCAACGTTGATGGAGCAGCCATATGAGATCAGGTACATGATAAGAATACCTGTTGTTATTAGTCGGAGTGTTTGCTGATACTAGAGTCAAAGACTTACCCCACTCGATCGACCACTGCTGGATACCGACAACACGGCCACGGATGTCAGAGGGAGCAAGCTCGGCGAGGTACACAAGAACCTGAGAACTCGTGATACCGACTGCAAGACCGCTGATGATGCGGCCCACGATGAGGTGGCCAACGTTCTGGGCGGAGCACTGAAGAACAGCACCGGCAATCCAGAAACCACAAGCAATCATGATAGCATATCGTCGGCCGAGTCGGTCAGCGAGAACACCGGCAAGCAAGGCACCGATAAAGGAACCGGCAGACATAGAGGCAGTGATGCCGCCCTGCTCAGTCGATCCAGGGTCGTTAAAGTAGTCGCGATACTGGTCCGAGCCGATCCATGCGCTCATGGAGCTGATATCGAAACCAAAGAGCATGCCGCCAATGGTGCCAATGGCGGCAAGCGCTAAAGGGGCGTGTTAGTCAACTTAATGGGCAGAGTCATGATGGGATTATCTCACCGTAGATGTTCCAAATCCGATACATGATAAAGAATTGGTCTCCTGGATAGAGACTCAAAGACTCGATCAAAGAAGAGGATGATTGATGATGATGCCATCCCAAAACGCTACCCCTCTCGCCGTGTCTCTTGGTTCTTATAAAGACTTGACAGCATCCCGACTGCCTCAAGGGTCGCGCAGCTTGGATAGACAGGCGTGGAGCGCATGTAGAAGCGCACGTATAATATTGAAGCAATGAATGGGGCCGGTCAAGTCGTCTCAAACGTCATCCACAGTTTTTGGTCGACGTTAGCCCCGGGGCACCGCAAATGGTGGAGGATGGGGGATGGATGGGGTCCCCAGGATCGTCCTCCTTGGTTACCACGCTTAGATAGCGGCCTCGAGTCGTGGGATGGCGTGTTGGGTTCATCGGCGAGCCTCATGACTTGGCCCGAACCAACAGCTGCGAGCCAAGATGGGCGCCCAGCCGGTAATGTTACCGGTAAAAGCCGCGGAAGGCAGGATGGCGTCCAGGGCAGGGGTTCATGATTGGGGGTTTGGTGATGTTTCTGGGAGACGATGTGAAGTCTCTGTCACGGTCTGGTGGAAGTTGAAGCCGCCTCTGTCAGACTCCGTCAGGTACCCCGGTGGCACCTGCCCACTGTTCCCAGATCGACCACCTGGGACATTACGAGGAAGGAGCACCTCAAAGGGATCAAGGTCAACCCATGGTGAGCAACGAATTGGCCTACAGAAGAAATCGGCGAGAATGATTCCGGAATGATATCATGGACAGGGTTCCCTGCCGTATTCATGCACTGTCACCTTATAGCGCGCGCAGGAGTCGGAGCCGCCCACGTGTGGTTGCCCGCAGAGCCGCCTTGTGCCGTGTGCCGGGCGCCGGGACATCTCCGAGTGCTTGTCCGATTGATTCTCGAAGCCGTCAAGAAGGCGCAGAAAATAGGCTGTCTCGTTTGAGACAGACTATTGGAGCGCATCAAATATTTTAATGGAGGTGGCACTGAGGCTATGATCATAGCACGGTGTGTGTGGTTGTGGTTGCGAAGGGCTCCACAGTCTACATCTTGCATCCCTGCGGACAAGATGGGCTTCTCACCTTGAGATTTTTCATGCCGAGTATCGTGATGTTTGGGCTCTCAGCTCCAGAAATGCCATGGCTCTGAATCACATCTCAGGGGTTGCTCAGCTCTGTTTGGGTCGCAAGAGTTCCATGGGCCAGTGTGTGTCATCACAGGCGCGGGATGCACCCGTCGCATGTTGCTGTGGGGAAAGGGCCGAGAGTAACGCCTAGTCTCTCCAACTCCCCCAATTCCCCAGGGCCCTAATAGGAAGATTCGGGGTAGAGGGCGCCCCAGGGGGAAGACGGTCAAAGGCTAATCGTCTTCTTGGAGTCTGATGGGGGCGGTTATGTTGATACGGGCAGACGTAACTCCATGTTCCCGGTGAGTGCTTCGTGCGCGGTTTAACAACACCAGACTCTTTATCTGTGGCATGTCAGGGGGACAGGCATCTATTTCGTTGTTGTTGGTTCTTGGTGCATCAACACAGGGGACTCTTGTCAAAGTGGCGAACTGATCATCTCGTTACGGTACAACGTTTCAACAGACTTGAAAGGGTGACAAAAGGATGCGGCCAATTTGTGTGACCCAAGTCTTGACACGGTCGGCTTAATCCCGAGATGCTGGCTCTTCTCCAATTTCTCCAATTCCTGACTAAACAACCATAGCACCCAATTCGCTTCTTAGTCAAGAGGGTGATGGACTGATTTGAGCTGCAACACTGTCTGGCGGTTTCATGTCATGAATGACTTGTCCTGTCACACGATGCATCTGGCTGAGATCTGAGGATTGCAGCCTTCAAATCTTGAGTGTTTGCTTCTTAGGCCGATCCACTCTTCAACATGAACGACGCGAGTCATTCGAACCTCGTACTTGAGGGCCACGGATAACACCAAGAAGCCAGTGAATCTACCTGAAGCTAAGCCTGTTTTTATATGCCTCATTGTTGAAGGCAAGTCCTCAGCTTAGGAAACCTGATTTCAACAGCATCGTCATTGCCAAGAAACCTTGTACGAACTACAGTGACCCCTGTTTATTAGGCGCCCATTTCCCCCCAGTCTACCCTATGCTCCCGGACCTTGAATCGGCGCCATGAACCCAATCTGTACTCTGTAGAACCATGTTTTTATTAATTCGCAGAGCCTCCTCTGAATAATCTTCGGCCTTTATGGGTATTTTGGGACTCAATGACTTCACCACATCGCCCTTTCCAACCGGGCTGTTTAAGTATTCGGACCATCCACATCTACTCATGTGCTATACGCTCAACTGGTAGTTAGCCCTCCTGGATGTTCTGGTATCTTGCATATTTCTTGAGCGATGTAGGGACAGTACAGCCATGCTAGGAGCAGGTCGCAAAAAGGTGCATATGGCCCACAAAAGCCAATTGCTTGCAAAAACTCATAACAATCGGTTATAATAGCTTAGGATGGCGGCTACAATAGTAGTTGCTCTCAGAATAGCTTCCAGAGGTTATATCTGGTCACGAGTGCTTTCTTTCCTAGTTGTCCCTGCGCGAGCTTTTTCCTCCTGAGATTGTTCTGAGAAGTTTTTTTTTTTTTTGCAATCTCTAGAATGTTTGGACACGCAATTTTAGTCAATTTGGATCACTCCACGACGAGCCGCAAGTTTCATGTCCCCTGCTCGAAGGTTGCGTAGCCTCCCTTGTGAGCTTCCTCCTGGCGGTGATCGAAGATGCAGAGAAGGCCAGGCTGATCGAGGTCGCAGCCTTTTGGTCCGTAGTCTCAACGCTTCGGGAAGTCCTTGTGGGCATTCGGCCTGAAGATTAATTTCTCTTGGGGACAAAATGCGCTCCGGGGCGAGAACTGGGCTGGAACTAGACTTGGACAATATGACCTTGGCTCTGAGGAAAAGCGACACATGAATGATTTTGAGGGGTAAATATGGGCAGGAACACCATTGGGCATAGCTTTTTGTATGATAGACCCCAAACAATCGCAAGTTTCGTGATCTAGAAAGTTGTATATCTGTGTGTCGATATATTGCATAGGTTTCCATAACGGCTGTTCAAACATATCCATGTTCTCTTGTGAACAAAGTACCAAAAGAGACAACCCAACATCTATGTCCTGTCTCTCCAATACAAACTTCCTTACTCTCTGAGCATATAATACTTAGTGATCTCTGTGGTCAATCTTTCCCTTTCGTTTCAGCTCATCTTGGCTCAGCCCGGGCTCCCTTCCTTGCTCTTGCGCTCAAGATGGCGACGTTGCCAGCCTTCCAGCATGACTGGAAAACCACACCGGTAATGGGAAGCGATTTTGTTCCTTTTGAAACACCACAGCATGTCTTCTCGAGCGATGCCCAACTTTTCGCTAATGAAGTCACCGGATTACTAATTCAAATCCATCAAATTGCGATAGTTCTTACTGATGAAATTGGGAAATTCATTCAGTCTCGTTGCTGGACAGACCAAGACGAGCACATAGACCTCGTCTTTAAACCAGAGCACTTTGTAGAATCAGTCAAATACTTCAATCTGATTTGCGAGGAGGCCATTGAATCCATTGAGGCTCTTGATGGGAGACTATTTGCAAAACCATGGCTAATGTCGGATGCGATTACCAACCCCCCACACGACCTAAGAGCCATGTTGGCGAATACAAAGGAGGCCCACCAAGAAGCTCAGTATGCTGAGCAAAACCTTGTCGTCAATATGGGGTTGAGCAATTCTCAAACCGCCGCCCTAGACGACATCAACAAATCTGAGCTTCATGCAGTGCCAGCGGCTTCCCCTCGTGAAATTCGTTTCTGGGTTACTTGGAACACCAAGACCCGGTTGCGCAGGCTTTCCAACGAGATTGAATCCGGTAGTGTCATGGAGTTCTACCGTAGGTCTCTTCTCTCGCCGCGTTGCTATAAGAACAGCAAGGTACTAAGATTTCACGTGTTCAGACGAGCTTCACGCTTCTCTCATAAACGAAAACTCGAGGGATAGCCCGTATCCGCTCCGCAAACCCCTCCCAGGGAAAAAAATGCTGAAAGACAAGAAGAAAAGTCGGTTATTCGACCCAATGACTTACTTTTTCTGCCTGGGAGTCGACACCGCCGGGTCTCGAGTCCATGAGATGATCCACATTGGGGCAACCCAGGAGCGGCTCCAGCCATGGGCGGCCTTCTGGAGAATTCGTCGGGATTCTCGACTCGTTCGTATCGGCGGTGATGCAGAGAGGTGGGCAAACTTCTTTTCGGGTCTTATACATGTCGAAGACCACATACTGGCAAAGACCAATCCGAGGCTTGGGCTGAGTGCCTTTCGAACCCAAATCATGGAGTGGCGGCTCGGGTTGAGGGCGAATCCTCCCGCCGGTACGGATAGCGAGGACTACGATCAACACATTCCAGTATTGAGATCTTGTGGAGGGCACGTCGGGCAGTCCTTTCAGCCAAAGGATGAAGGCTCGCCAAGGCTGCATTGTTGCCTTGCCTGCAAGCTTAGCATCGGTTACAAGGAATGCACAAACCCTGAGATTACTCTATCCGCGGCGGACTTCAACCTGTGTGGGCGTGCCAAGGCGTCCTGGTCATGTGCGGAGGTTATTTCGAGCAAGTACTGCGATAAACACCTGGGCGAATCAAGGGAATGTGCCGAACGCACGGTAAAGACGAGTGTATCCTCCCCTAAAGATAGTCAGTAGATTATATGAAGATTGGATACAGAGGCCCTAAAGTATTACTTTTTTATGATATCCTTTTGATAATTTTATTACAATTTATGTAAATATATTCCTTATATGTGAGAGGAGTTTGACAAAACCTTATCAGACCTTGCGGAGCTACGAGGGCATATTTAACAGCCTCGTATAGGTAGGTAGACTGAGAGCAAGCTACTATTACACTCACTCTTCTAAGCCATTATGGCCTATTATTACGAGTCATTAAAAACAGTTGGCTTCCTTTCTTCCTTTCTTCCCTTTTCCCCCCCAGTGTTATGGGCTTCTGGTCCATTTGCTCAATTTGTCTACCTGCCTGAAACATTGAACGCTCTATATGATCCAAGCCTAGCTCAAACGAAACACAATAGACGTAATGCAGTGATTTTTTGAGGCTATTGTCTTCAATTCATAGCTTGACGCCCCCGAAAAGGATCCCGGCGTGGCCACCTGATCGAGATGCCTTCATTCCATCCAGTTCCAAGCTCTGATCACAACCACACCAGCAGGAGCTATCACAGCCCGAGTGGCTCGTACTGTACACAAGCCTTCCACTAGAATCGCACCTGTAACTGTAAGGAGAGGTCTTGCACCATCCATGGCCCCAAGCGCACTGAATCGAGCAGTTATCGTCCTCGTTCATGATGGAGTTGATGTTGGGGGAAGCCATGGTGGAGCTGACAATTGCCAGGAGGAGGGAGGCTTCAGGTTGTTAGTGGGACTGAACCAGCAATATTGGACTAGGGGATAACTTGCTGAGAAAAAACGTCTTCATGATGAGATATGAGAGAGAAGGCTCGTTGTAAGATAGTCCTGAGAAGTATGCCAATGATCTTTGAGCGTTTCTCGACTCATGGATCGTAGGTAGAGAGGACGCTTCTAGGGTTGTTGCTTTATACGACACCAAGGATGGATTCAATCTGTGATAAACACATGCTACTATCTTTCGTGAAGGAAAGCCGTCGCTGTCTTCAGTTATGCGCGAACAGAGGCTTGGTCTCCGAATAACACAGAAGTACCGTCACCCACACAGAACCGAGCTGGGAAGGTCACTCCCCCACGAAGAGTGGCCTTCTCAAGGCGCGTTCGCAAGTACAATACAATAGAATTCAAGGTAGATAGTTTAACCAATTAATTGAATATAATTTGATCAACATGAATTTATTTCGCCCATTTATTTCTATGCGGCCGTTCTTGTCGAGTCATCTCAGTACGCTCACACATCCAAAACCATAGCGTCTACAAAAAAAGGGGGACAAAGAACAAGCTCATCATTACCAAACGCCAAAAACATCGAGTTTATCTCATCACTTTTCAATATCACTTCCAGTGGATTGTCGGAACACAAGGCCTGGGTGGCCGATGCAGAGGCAAAAGACGGCAATGACAACGAGCCTGTCGTGGGTTAGCATCCAATCACAACTTGCGAGGAGACAGGGGATAACTTACACTCCCTCGAGACCGATAAAGAGGCCTTCGTCAGTGACCAAATCAGAGTCTTGGTATCCTTCGCTCAACTCATAGCATCTGAAAGCGCATCGGCCGAGAATCATGATGACAGCCGCGCTTAGGAAGCCAAAGAAGATGCGCATGCGGGTGCTCAGTGCACTAGCAGACCCGCTGCGGAAGTATCGAAACAGGTAGTCACCGAGAAGAACGCAGAAGAGGACTAGGATGGCGACCTGCAAGGCAAGACCGGCCATGGCGACGTCAATGCCTGTCTGGCTGGAGCCCTGGCTCACCGTCGAGAGGGCTCCTCCGGCGGCTTGGAGGGTGAGGCAGACAATGTCAGCGGGGATAAAGATCCACCAGACTAACTCAGGCCTAAATCGAGAGATTTCAGGAGCGAAAGATTGGATGCTGTAGGGGTCAGATAGGAGTATAAAGGCGAGGGAAGGGGGGCTTACGTCTTTGACAGAGTCACGTAGACAGCAGCGGTATAAAACACAGGACCAGAAGTGATGAACACAATCTGAATCATGAATCCAGGGAAAGAAAAGGGGTTGCTGTACATGAGAAGACGGCCAATGTAGCCAATAATCTCAAACAGGCAGCCAAGGATCATAAAGATCATGTAGAACCAGGTCCGCCATCGGATTCCGAGAAAGATGTGGATGCCCATGGCGAGGGCGTAGAGCACGATGAAGATGACATTGGCGGCTAAGGAGGGTCGGTACTTGTAGACACTCCACTCGAGGGGGCAGAGGTCAAGTGTGCAGTTGGCGTCTGGGCCGAAGACGATGAGGCCGTTGGGAGGATCCATGGTGTAAGTGTTGCTGTGGTGTAGTACGGAGTAGAAAAGAGGCTTTCAAATAGCTGGCCAAATTGAGATAATGCTGATTCGTAAGAACCCAAAAGGATAGTTGTTCTGTAGTTGTGATAAGGTTGCTCTGCGGCCGATGCTGCTTGATGTCGTCAACTCAAACCCACTGTTGGGTGTATCTGGATGAGTATCCAAGTCCGACGGTTGTTGGTCGTGTAAGCCGGCATTCTCGGGGCACAGAAAAGAAGGTCCCAAGGTATTTATTTACAAGACATCCCCCATCTGCACCTCTCCATCTCTTGCTCAACCTCCATGATGGTCCCCCAGATACACTACGCACGCAGATCCTCGCACTCGCTTAACTGCCACGAGGTGGAACCCGCTCGTTTGCGCCTTGCCCGTTCCAGCTGCCACAGGGCTGAGCGAGAAGCGAGTGCGAAAGGCCAGCCAATAAGATGTCTATCTTTCAGTGGACGGGCGTTAGGTCCCGAGGGGCTGGCAGCTAACTTGTCCCTTTGGGGAATCCATGCGAGATGCATTTTTGGAGGACGTCATGGACCTGGCGAGATGACGAGTCGATGCCCTGTCGAATCATTCCTTTCCATCTCTACCTTATTTTGATAATGTCCGAATGCGAATATTAACCCCTAGTTGAGACTTGTTGATGACGACGACAAATGCCAAGATGGACAAGCTGAATAGCGGTCATGCTTTGCTTACGCGGAAGCAAACAACCATTCTATCTGCTGCGTCCAATCTTGTGTGACCTTTTCTGCAAGCGCCCTCCGTGTTTGATCGCGGGTGTTTGTAAATGTTGACCCGATGTCTGCCCAAGATTTGGCGAAAGCGAGACAAGGCGAAATCCCAGCATCATTGCGTTAGCCTGGCAACAGTCGAGATTGCTACACGTTTCAAACGGGTTCGTATCATGGTGTCAAATGCGTTGCGATACACGTCAACTCGGTTTGACATTGCACCGTGGATTCATTATGGGTGGTTTTTTCTTACACGTGGAGGTACAAGCCCCCTGGACGTTGCACCAGCTACTAAGCATCCAATCCGATCTTTATCTTCAACTGTAATTACTCCTCCTGCACGTGCCCTAGCAAGTCCGTCGGAGTTTTGTGGCCCATCACGCAGAGATGCCCTCATCCCTTTCAATCTCCTCCTTGCTGGGGCACCACTTGTCCTGGAGGGCCTTGTCCAGAGTCTTCTCAATCACGCTCTTCTCCCACCACTCACCCCAGCTCGTCAGGAAGATACGGTCAGGGTCCTCGGGAAAGTCACTTCGCGTGAAAGCACGAAGGATGCTCTGGGCACCTGTCACACAGTTAGTCACTCACTTCAAACAAGCATAAATGCAGGTTCCCCACCTTCGGGAACGCTCTTGGCGTCGGGCATCTCGTGGGTCAACTTCATTCCGCTGCCGCGACCGATACCAGTGCTGGGGATAAGGCCGGGGGAAACGGCTACAACGTCGTTTGTGCCTGCGAGTTGGCGACGCCACCAGTGTGCGCCGAGGAGGGCGGTGAATTTGGTTTGGGGGTAGGTTGTTCTTCCAGACATGCCGGAGCCGGCCTTTAGTTCGGTGTCGAGGACGCCTTCATACAGTTAGCATAAAGAAAGCCAGCGTGAAGAGGGAGTGCTTACTTGGGTCAGGCACGTTGCGCACTGCACCAGAGGACACGAATACTATCCTCGACTTGGACTCAACCAACTTCTCTCGTAGGAGATGGACTAGATAATGTTGTGCTAGTCCTTTGTTAGCTCACACAAACCACGAGAATGGTATATTGAAGGCTTACACAGGTGGTTCACAATGTGAGCCTCACACCACTTGGATCCATTGGGACCAGGTCCTTCAGAACCATTGCTGATACCCGCGTTGAGGAGCAAGTAGTCAATCTTGCCCTGACCAAGCTTATCAAGCGTGCTCTCGGCGAATGACTTGACCCCCTTCAAATCGGACAAATCAAGAGGCAAAATGGTAACGCCGTTAGCCGCTCGGTCATATTGTAGCTCATCATAGGCCTTTTGCGTGTTTTGGATGTTTCGCGCTCCGAGAATGACCTTGTAAGGCTGAGTCTGCTCAAGAAGCTGCTTGATAGCTTCCAAACCCTGATGTCACCGTCAGCAAAGCCAGCCAGCCAGCACTTCAACGCCGTCAAACTCACCAATCCCGAAGAGACACCGGTCGCAACAACAGTCTTTGCAAGAGAAGCCATTTTCAAGTATTTCGTGTGATTCTGTCTGATAATCGACTCGTGTAAGCTGAAGAGAGGTCAAGCTTTAAGGCGATGTTCCGGCGGGGTTAGCGGATATAAGATGACGCACTCGAGTTTGGTTGGCGGAGGTAGAGGCCGGAACTCGGGTGGACATGCAAGGGACGGGGGATTTTCTGGGGGTAGAGCCTCACGAGCTGATGTAATCAACAGCGACATTATTAATCTCATCGAGATGTTTATTGATTACGGGTCGACTGGTTTTGTTGTGGTCTAGACCGGTCGTTGTGAGATTGGGTAAGACATCGTGGGTCAGCTTAGCTTTGAGGATAAGCACTGAGAAAGGTATCAAGCTTTGGTTCTTCATGCCAGTCTGAGCTGGTAGTCACTCTTATCTTTTCACCATACTCGTGCTTTCTCAAAAGTATCTTGCAAAGCTTATTGAAATCTCTCAGAATGAACAATTGGTAGGGCAACAAGACCATAAGCTGGCTGGTGTCTATAGTTACCAGTGAACCAATTGTCCCATCTCAAAACGGTTCAATTCCACTTGCTCACCAGACAACAGATATATCACACCCTCAACCATCCAAAATCCCTCTCCGGCCTCTTATATTGTCCCTCCTTTATCACCACCCGATAATTTTCGTCCCTCTTCTCCCCATACAAATAAAGCATATCCGGCACCGTCTCTTCTACCCCACGCACCTCCTTGAGCTTCGGTAGTCGCTCGCCCTTCTTCTCCATTAACTCGGCCACCTGCTTGTCCATGAGCCGCGTCTTGCCCTTGACGTAACCGTACAGACACAGGGACTCGATGTTTGGAGGTAGGAGGTCGATCAGACGACGGGCTGGTTTGGACTTGAGGGGTCGCATGTAGTTGACGCCGCGCTCGGTGGGTGTTAGGAGAGTTCCTGGGTCGATGTTCAGATGCTTCAGGGCGTGAAACTCTGCCAAAGAGCCGAGAGTCGTGCGAGGAGGACCATAGTACAAGATGCGGCGTGGCTTGTCGACCCCATTGTCCTCTTCCTCATCATCATCCTCGTATTCCTCATCCTCTGCAACTTCATTTGGATCCGCCAAGCTCTCTGGCCAAGGCTTCTGTCCTTCTTTGAGATCTGCCCAAGGAGATCTAGAATCAAGTCCAATGCTGAGATCAAGATCCAACCTTTCGAGCGTCTCCTTTTGTAGCGCCAGAGCCTCTCCAATCTCCTTGGTCACGACATGAGACGATGACCCATCCCGGTTGAACATCCCGCCTAGCCAAAGAGTAAACTCGCGCAGTGCCCTGGGCGCCTTGAGTATCGTGACCATTGTCTCAGTTTCCACATCGCTGTGGGTGATCTCGATCTTGTCGACGTTGGAAGAGCCTGGTTCGACGGGGAGGGACTCGACTTGGTACTCCTCCACGGCGTCAGCGACCAACTCTCTAAACTCGGGAAGTTGGTCAAAGAAGAAGAACGGGGCCGTAAAAGTGGCCTGGCCGTATCCGCTGGAACCGCCTTTTCGACCTTCAATCATCTCGACTCGCTTGAGTTTCTGCAAACAGGGTTGAGGTACTTGGCCCAACCTCATGGACTCTAGGTACGCCCCCACCATCGAGTGAGGGTTATGGTCCATTCCCCATGGAACGATGAGATCTCCAAGGTACAGCGTGGAGATGTTTTTGCACATGGCTAGTATGATGACAGCTGCAGCAGCAGGGAAGCCAAAGCGAAGCTCGTGGTCGTCCGTACCGTACCCAAGGAACTGCTTCGGATCTGGCTTCTCCTCCAAAGCCCGTCTCTTACTAGCCAGAGCATCGAGGACATCGCCTTCAATAGGTCCCAAGCCTAGGCTGCGCACCCGGGACTCGATCATTTCGTACACGGTATCCGAGATGGGGTAAGGTGTCAAACTCGGGTCCATGGAACGCCATCTCCAACCAGCAGAGTCGATGGCGAACTCCTCGACCGAATCGGCGAGGGAAGGTTGCTCAGCGTACGCAATGATGAGTGGGAACAGAGAGTCATGATCGTCCTGGTTAAATATTTGTATTCTCTTGAACGAGGCCATGGACTCGTTGGCGAGTAATTGCTGAGGGGGCAAAGCCATGTTGCAGCAAAAGTGGCGTGGTCGTGAGTTTTGGCCTCGTCCAGCTCAAAGATGCTGATGGTGCAAGTTTAATAACTCGAGGTCTTTCTTCTCGGTTATTCCCAAAATGGAGATTGCCGAAGGATTCTAGCCAAGACTCGAGCTTGTTGAGCTATTTGCTGGGGTTTCATGGGTCCTTGCGCTTTCAGGCAATGAAGCGATTTACTCAAGGGTAGAAGCACTATCTACGAAATTGGGCCTGCTTCATACACCGTGTGGTCGCTTTAACGATTAATTCTTTCATAGAGTGCGAGTTTGCTATCAGTTTCCTTCTATGTCAAAGCTGGGCAGCCTTCGACTTCGTGTAATGTGGGTGGGCTGGGCACCGAGTTATCGACCTTTTGAGAGGAGACATGTCGTTGGTCAGCTGCATAAACAACTCAGGGTCAGATACTTGACATTGTTGGGCATTCCGGCATAAAATCAGCTCACATTGAGGTATGCGAATCACTACGAACATTTTCAACAGTTACTCAGGCAAACAATCGCCTCGCCAAGCCTCGTTGCCTTGTCACCACAGACGTGTCACTCTGTATAAAATCCCACAACTGTGGCTCTTCCCCCTTCAAATGAAAAGTCCTTTACATTTCCGCCTCAAAATGCCTATACTAATACACAAAGACTGGCGCAGACTCATGGACCTGCTGACCTCGATCTTGCCAGGCAGACGTCGTCGCAAGCCGCACAAGCCGCGATACACGGTTGAGAATCCGCAGGTCATTTTCTGTCAAAAGATTCATCCTGATGCTCTCTGTGAGCTTTTGGAGAGAAAGTTTCAAAAGTCGTTTTTTGTTCAGATGCAGAATGATGTTTATCGGATTCATGCGCCGAGGCATCTGGATATGGTGAGTCATTTGTGTGGGAGTTGGAGATGGTGTTGTGCTGATGGTTTGCCTAGCATGAATTTGATTGCTGCCGGATCCCATGATGATACCCATGATGATACCCATGATGATACCCATGATGATATGACGAATCGGTTTATGCAGGTTGGTTGGATGGCGTTGGGGTTTGTCATGAGAGACGCAAGCATGGTCACCCAAGGCGAGGAAAAAGTGAGATACCAGGCCAGAGGGAGACTTATCCTCTTGTGAGGGGATTCATTTAATATACGATAAATTACTACACTAATTTATGGAATACTCTATTGCTCTAAGATGACTTTCTTCTTATGCCAGCCATAATATCTGAATGACTTAGGTGGCTCTGCTATTTTATCCTGCGTTTTGCTTGACCTGCATTCATGCAGGTCCGCAGCCTTTGTGCATCAGCCTTAGCACAAACCCTCAGATGTTTTTAGAAATGGTGGGTTGAAACAGTCACTGCCTGTTGATACACTTCACCTCTGAACTAACACCAAACTTGGCAGTGAGGCTCTGTGGGTGGCAACAGGGGCTGCGCCTCAGCCTTCTCATTCACTCCTGCATGAGGCGTCAATACTTTTGTGACATGAGATCTACTTGGCATTTAACCTCTTCTCTTCTTGAAAACCAAAACCCTTGACTGTTACGCACTCGCATTTGCAGTCAAATCGTGACCTTCATGTCTCAACACCGCGATTCGGGATCGTCGCAAGGCCTCCTGGTTGTCCGACCCCAAGAGACGTCTAGCGGGGGCGCAGGCCTCGCTGTCATTAGGGGAAGGGCAGTCGAGAACCTTCCGCTTAGACCTGCACGGCTTGGAGCTCCGTCAGCTCGGTCTGGTCTTGCTGCTGATACACCACCTAGGATCTATCAAAGGTTTATGTTGGAGCATCTTGCAAAGACTTTTGGCGATGAACACTTGTCGTCTGCGGGACCTAGCAATGCTGAGTTTTATTCGGCGGGTGGGCAATTTGCTGATGTTGGCCGCGAGCGCAAGGACAGCACGGCGGACACAGTTCTTGGAGGTATGATGCCTTGATTTCTCGACGCGGAATGAACTGGGCTAACAGATACAGATATCGATGCAAGACTACGCCAGCCGAGCCTGACTCACGAGATTGAGATAAACGACGAGACGGAATCTCTCAACCTCGAGCATCTGGGAGAGGTTGAACCAAAAGAAAAACCTGAGCCATCGCAGAGAGAGAGCGTCGATCTTAGCTGCGTCAGAAACGATTTGACGGCACTGGTGACGAAACATGGGTGTAACACATCCTTCTTTTCCTCATGCACCGGAAAATTCCTCTCCGATGTTAAACTCTGGCGCTACATGGATCAACCCAAAGTCAGGGCCATTCTTGATCAGTGTGGCCTTGAAGGAGTCTCGGATGATGAAAAGGATTGGTTGGCTGCCAAAATCTGCAGCAAGCCGCGGTCAAAGACGGACACCGGATTCAAGTCGTACCTCAAGATCCTTGCCCTTCTCATTCGTATTCAGAAACAGGGACAGATTAGACGGTTTGTGGATGAGGAGTTACATGACGGTCTACTTCCATTAAAACGAGTTGACGGTCCTGGTGGGTGTGCTCAGCTTATTCTTGATGAGAGGAGTGGTCCTCACCCGTGCTTTGCTGATTGGGATCATGAACACATTGAGGACTTTGCGTGGAAACAATGGGAAATGTGCGCGCCCTTCTTCAAAACTGAAAACGACGATCTTCGACACTACATATTTCCCAGGGATATTGCTATTCCACTTATCCCAACTAGTGAGGGACAAGTCGAGGGTGCAGGAGGACATGTCGCCAAGGTAAAGTTACCTGAAATGCATGGAAACCTCAGAACCCGTCAGGTTAGTACCACCATGGACTCAGTCATGATATCTGCTAACATATATACAGACCGGAGAAAGAAAGCAGCTGTTTGCTGTAAAGAAACTGAAGAGCTCCGACCGCGGCGCCTTTGAGGCTGAAGCCCATGCGTTAGGTCGTCTCAACAAGATCAGAAAGCAGCATGAACAAGAGAGGAACGAAAACACGAAGCACATTTCCATGATAGCGGCGACGTTTGAGATTGAGTCTGGAAACATATTGCACTTCTATCTCGTCTTTCCCTGCGCCGACGGAAACCTCCGTGAGTTCTGGAATAGGTACTCGACGGCACAAAACCCAGAACATGTGTATGGGCTCTCAAGGTGGATGGCAGAGCAACTCCACGGTCTTGCGAGTGCTTTGAACATTCTTCACGATCTCTACGGCCATACAGCCGAAGATGACGACGACCCAAAGAACCACGGCATCCACGGTGACATCAAGCCCGAAAACATCCTCCGCTTCACAAACTGGGACGGTGACCTAGGAAAGCACGGCGTCCTCCAACTCGCAGATTTCGGTTTAACAAAGTACCACCACACGGGGACAGTCAACCACGTTGATCCACACATGAGGTTTCACCCCTACTGTGCTCCAGAGGTACAGGCCAACTGGCGGACGAACCAGTCGCTCGATACGTGGGCTCTGGGCTGCTTGTTCTTTGAGTTTTGTCTTTGGGTGGTTTTTGGAAATGAGGGGCTTAGGGGGTTTGATGAATCGAGGACAGTGGTTAATTCTGACGGTAGTATGACAGTTGGCATGCTGTATGAGATTCATGGGTATGGGACTTCGGGGTGTTGGCCTTTTCCGAGAGTTAACAAGAAGATTACCATCCATGAGGGAGTGGTTCAGGTACGGCACTCCGATATTGTTTTGAGTCTGATACTGACAGTTTACAGTGGGCAAAGAAGATTCATGGATTACCTTGGGTTCCCAAGTTTATCCATGATCTCGTCGACATAGTCGTCACCGACATCCTCGTCCCCCGCAATGACTCCGGTGAACATCCCACCTCCCCCAACGACGGAAGAGGATCATCACGTTCATCATCCTCCCCGCGGAGTACTACTTCTCAAGAGTCCCGCACTTATCCCCCCATGAGGCGAAACACAACAGTGCGCTCCGAACCCTCGCACGTGCCTCCCCCGAGAAAGAGGTTCTGGTCGAAGGATTTGCCCAAGAAGCGAATCAGCATGTCGGAACTCTGCAAGAAGCTTGAGGATATGGTTGATCAGGATGATGAGTATTTTGTTCAGGGGTTTGCCTATGACATGGCGACTTTTAAAACGGCGAGGCCTTTTAGGTATGTGAGACAAAAGGGGAAACGTCCTCCTCTCGGCGTAAAGGTGTAAGATCTGCGGTCACATTACTTGTCATCAAATGACAATTTCAGGGGAATGTATTTTGGTTGGGAATGGAAATGGGGGGAAACATGGGTGGTCTTTCGGCGTCACTCTAGAACAGGGGCATGGAGCATCGGCAAAAGTGTACTCATTATCGTGTATCATTACTTGGACTCATAATATCAGTAGCCTCGGTAGTAGCTTGGACTATTACCCGCAGCTATGCCATTAATCATGGCCACAACGTCCTACATCCCTTAGTTTACCATGCAATCGCAAGAGAGGGAAGACGTACACTGGTCAGACTCTGCCTCACGTAAAAGTCATACCTATCCGTGAGAGGAGCATTCTACAACCGTCAGTAAACAACAATCCAACCCCAATCAACCATTCACATACATCAAGCTTCCACTCTCCAACACCCAACACCTTGTCAAACTCATGCTTGGTTCGGTAGGGGTCAAAAGAAGACGAGTGTATAACCACGTCAGGTTGAAGGATCCATTCTGGACGCTTATTCCGACCAAATCTCCATGATGTCATGTTTCAGATTTTTTGTCAGGTCGTATGTTTTTTTTGAGGCAAAGAGGAGGCGGTGTTGATGTTGAGTTTGCCTGAGGTGGACATTTGCCTGGTTAAGTAGGCGTCTAATTTCAACGAGGCTCTGCATCTTACATCGAGAGTGGTTTCACTAGAATACATAGTCTCGGCTACGTGTTCGACATTCGTTGAACAGACATGTCCTCGGCGAGGATGCATCTCGGTCTAAACAGACAAAAACCATAGTAACCGGGCGAGTTTTATTGATTGAGGCTCTGCAGAAACGGTGTCTGACTGCTTCATGTCGGCTCCCGTAGTGTACAGCCTGCTTTACTCAAGCCGGCATTTTATTCGTCGAGTTGAGAGGCAACTGACCAGGGTCTCTGCAGCCATCCAGTATGCCTTGTGCTGCCTTTAAAAGCCTTGTCACGAGCTACTGATATTATCTGACCGTTTCAAACTCTTGTTGTACACTGCCATTTTTGGCCGTTACAAGCTGTCTTTGCAAGCTCTTACAAACTGTCGCTGTAAGCTGTTGTTACGAACTGTTGAAAGCGACCGTGACAAGCTCATATTGGCTACCTCTTCAAGCTGTTGCAACATTCTATATAAAATCCCTTTAAAATTCTGTCATTTTTTGGAAATATTTCAGTTTTAAATCATATTTTATGGTCTTGCATTTTGCCCAAAGTGCGACCGCAGCCCAACCTGATCTGCCTCTTTCGCGAACCATTGCACTTTTGAGGCTGTGTCGAGGCATTCCCGCCCAACAAATATCTCTCGACGCTGCCTGAATTATCCGTCATCTACATTTCTTCAATTTCATCACAGTTATGGCTTTGAAGAAGCAGTACGAGATGGATCGTTTTTGGAGGGACTTTGAGCCCACGGATGAGTCTCTCAGTCACCTTGGTGGACCATCTTGTGGGGAGGCATCGAAAAGCTGCTTTTCAATTACGAGCGAAAGTCTCCTATCGGTAATTTGTGTTGGTCATTTTTGTGGCGCTGGCTAATGATGTGCAGACCAAGAACCTCAATCATTATCGAGAGATTCGGGGTGAGCAAGACTGGGCATCATGGAAGACAGATGTAAGCTCTCATTGCATTTAGCATACCCCGATTCTTCGACAATTCTTCATGCGATCTCGCTTCAAATTGATGTCGGCAGCTAAACTATCTCAGTGTGTTCCAACCGTCACCAGCACCTCCAAGCCATCATTCTCCCTCTTGTCAGTATATCCACCAGCATCAACCGTGTTTCTTCTAACAACTTCTCAGAATGTGCCCTCGAAAGGAAATCACAGATGCCGACCCCAAGGTGTTTTCACGAGTCCAGCATTATCGCATGGCCTTGTCCTGGATCCCCATTCCAAAGACCAAGTTTAAAGATGTCTTGACGCGAATGCACGTACCCTCTGTCTTTATGGACATGGTCAAGCGCCCTAGAACTGTCTTCAAGAAGCTGAAGAGCTCTGTGCAAGGCCAGCCCTGCGAAGGTACGTGCAGTCCTCGCCATGGCAATACCAACTGACTCATCATCAAGTGTACATACTATCCGTGGACTCGATTTTGACTCAGTACACGGCAATGAGCGTCACCTACTTTCCCAATACCCAACAAGTATTTGGCCTCTTTCTAGGATACGGTTCTCCCGACGACGTCACGAATATGACGTCGAAGCTGTTCAGCAACAGGGAATTTGTCGACAATCCGTTTGTTCTAATATCCGCCTTCCTTGAGCTCGAGAGGAAGCATCGCCTCAAACAGGTAGACGATATGATTGATGGGCTAAGAATCAAGATTAGCAAAGGCCAACACATTCAGAAGTCCGATGAGACTTCCGACGATCAGCCCGAGACCTTTTACGAGCTGTACAACCAGGTCGGCGTGCTACGATCTCAACTCAACATGTGGAAGCTACAGCTCGACAAGCTTCTCAGCGCATGCCCGCATCTCCCCTCATTCAAAACTCTAGGCACCGAGGGCTTTGTGCTCGAACCTGCAGACTACGTCACCGAAATTCGCGAAATCTTTGAAGAGAGCGCCATGAGATGCGAAAACGTCATGCAGGCGACCTCCCTTGCCTTTCAAAAGGCTTGCCTCCAAACCCCTCGCAGAAAATGAGCCGTATCTAACAATCACAGGAACTGGCTGAAGTTGCACGTTCAGACTCCAAGGTGGCAATTGCCGATGCTCAACAGATGAAGGCAATTGCTCTTTTAACAATGTTTTTTCTCCCAGCCACAGCAGTCGCGGTAAGTCTTCAATTCCAAAAAAGACATGAGAAATGTTACTGAGAAAATAGGGCTTTATGGATGCGCCTGTGTATGACTGGGAGGGCAAGGGTCACTACTTTTGGTACATCGCAGGACCTCTTACTGGGGCGGTCATGCTGATGTACTTTGTGTGGACAACCGTGCTAAAGACGAGATGAACTGTTGGTTATGTACCTGTTCTGTTCCCCCGCACATGACAGGGTTGCATTCGGTTCCCGCGGGGCGTTTTCATGAGGAGGTAATACCTAGAAACAGTAATCAATTCCCGTATCTTTTTTTTCTGAGGTGAGAACTCAAAGTTCATCTACCGTGAAGCCAAGAGTGTAACTTCGGCCGAGAGACGGCGGAGTCGGCTCCGGAGTGTGTTTTGTCACGAAAGCTTCAAAAGTGGACTCTTTGAAACGGTCAAAACATTATTGTCCGGGATCTTCGGTTGATGGATCCATCCAAAACCTAGGCTTTTCACCCCTTGACGATGTCACCTGGAGCGGCCGTCCTCGGGTATCCGGAGTATCTTTCCAAGAGTGTAGCAACATACCGAGGCTTGTTGGGATGTTCTTTATGCCCGTTCGACAAGGAGGGGGAATGATTACGAATCGTAAAAACGACAAGTTACGTAGTTGGTCCGTAGAAACGAAACGTTAGAAGAAAAAGACTGGTTGTTCCAAATCAAGGAGCTTGGCCGCTCTTGGTGAAGCCCCCCGAGCCTCGGTATCCGTGTCCGCCCCACCTTGGCCATCTCCGGGGAGAGGCGAGGGGTGGTGGCTTTTTTTTTCAGCTCGAGAATGTAGATCCCCGACTTGCACCGGGCGGCCGATGGTCTCCCCGGGGATATATCCTGATGGGAATAGCGTCCGTGATATGTGGCACTCCGGGCCTTGGAGGCGGGGCCGAGTAGCTAGATGTTTCTTCTCTACGTAGTAGGGGGGAAGAGGGAGAGGTTGAGAGCTGTGAGGCTGGTTGGAGGTACAAAAAGGTTGCCACCCCTCGACTCCAGTCGTATTGATACTCGTGTCAAGGTTGGACTTGTAACGAACGACGAATCCTTAGTACAACCTGTCGTGCACATACGCTTGCATCAGTTTCACCGCATTACCCAACATGGCTCGTGATAACCTCTCCGTCCTGCTCGCTGAGCGTCCCACCACGGACATCATCCCTGGCCAGACATTCTCTCAACAGACTGCACCCGCCCCTACGCCGTCCGACCTCAAGGATGGACAGATTCTCGTCGAGACTCTCTACCTCTCGCTAGACCCTGCCATGCGAGGATGGCTGCGAGGTAACAGCACTTGAACCCTTACTTGATTGATCGTCTCTAACATGTCTTAGATGCCCGATCCTATCTTCCTCCCGTTCAGATCGGTGAGACAATGCGAGGTGCCTGCGCTTGCCGCGTTCTCGCCTCCAAGAGCAAACTAGCCAAGGAGGGTGATATCGTTGCTGGCTTCCCAGGCTGGACAGAGATTGCCATCCTCCCCGAAGGCCGCTTCGAGCCCCAAGCCAACTTCCCCGGCGTCCAAGAGCCTCACGACATGCTCTCAGCTCTGGGAGCCACCAGTCTCACAGCCTGGGTTGGCATGACTCAGATCGGTGATCCCAAGCCTGGTGAGCTTGTTGTTGTGTCTGGAGCTGCTGGCGCTACTGGTAGCGTTGCTGGTCAGATTGCAAAGATCAAGGGCGCTAGAGTTGTGGGTATCTGTGGAAGCGATGATAAGTGTCGATGGCTCACTGAGGACTTGGGCTTCGACGTTGCCCTCAACTATAAGGCTGAGGACTTTAAGAAGAGGTTCAACGAGGAGACCAAGGATTACATTGACGTTTACTATGACAATGGTAAGTCAACCAACCCTCCCTGAAACTCATCCTAACCTCTATTAGTCGGCGGTGACATCCTCGACATGTGTCTCATGCGAGCCAAGGAACACGCCCGCTTCATCGCCTGCGGCATGGTCAGCCAGTACAACGCAGCCAAGCCCCAAGGACCCCGAGCCTTCTCGCAGATCATCACGATGCGCATCAAGATGCAAGGCTTCATCGTTCTAGACCACGTCAAGGACTACCCCCGCGCGCGAGCCGAGCTAGCAGGCTGGATCGCAGAGGGAAAGCTCAAGAAGACCGAGACCATTGTCAAGGGTGGGCTAAAGGTTGCCGAGCAGGCCTTGGTGGATCTTTACAAGGGGATTAACACGGGTATGTTTTTGTTGTTGTTTTTTGTTGCGTTGATGAGCTAATGATTTTACAGGCAAGATGATTGTCGAGATTAAGAATCCGAATGAGAGCCCTTCGAAGTTGTAATTGAACTTGTACGACAGAGATTGAGATTGAGATACCTAGCGGGTTGTATAGATAATGATTATGTCAATGACCTTGAAGACCTCGACGATTCGTTCACTTCGGAGTGTATGCTCCGGATCGACTGACATTGTCAACGAGGCATATCAAATGTCTCTTCTGACTTGTTCAGCCAAACTAACCAGATAACTAACCGGCAGTCTCCCTATCATGAACCGAAGTATACTCTGTGCTGGACACCATCGCGAAACACTCTGCCAAGTGTCCAGGGTAAGTCAACCGAAAAAACCCTTCACAACACCATCTCGACCGTTCACAATGAAGCCATTTTATCACCCCCCACGAGCGGCCCCGATCCCAGCAACTCAATCCCTACTAGCGAGTCCAATGACCCCCCTCTAGCCAAGGATCCGTCGTCTGCAGCTGAGGCTTAAAACGGCCTGCAGCGGTTCTTGGCTTCTTCTCTTTGATCCCATTCGCAAAGTGACGTAAAAATTCACTCAAGGCGGAAACGATCATATCAGTCTTTTTTCTGCTTAGGCTAGCTAGATCCCGGTCACGGCGTAAAAAAAATTGTTGCGTGTTTTTTCCGCCATCATGAATTATATCGCTCTCTCATGATACCCTTCATCCTTTTACCACCTTTAACAAACATCGTCATCATGGGCGCACACGAAACTCAACAGATCGACAGCGAAGCTGCTGTCGGGAACAAAGATGAAGCCATCGCCATTGTCGGAGAGGAGCAGCATGCCATCGATCCTGTGGTAGCTGCCCGCGCCGTGAGAAGGATTGACCTTTTTCTCATCCCCGCCATGATTGTCGGCTGTATGTGACTCACTTTCACTTCACCTTCGAGAGAGAGAGTTGGAACTAATCTTGTAGATGGACTCGTGTACTACGACAAGGCGATTCTAGGCTCTGCTGTTCTATTTGGTATGACTGCTGACCTTGACCTTACTATCGTGGACGCTTCGACTACGCCTCCAACTGTCGATACTCGACGGCTTAGCTGGGCAACTTCGCTCTTTTACTTTGGCATGTTGGCTGGTCTGTACCCTATGACATTCGCCCTTCAGCGCTTCAATATTGGCCGCGTCCTTGGTGGTGTTGTTGTCGTCTGGTCTGCTATATGTATGCTCACTGCTGCTGTGACATCGCACCAGGGGCTGTACGTGCAGCGCTTCTTCCTGGGTTTTGTCGAGAGCATCATTCCTACGGGATTCATGTGCATTGTGTCTGGGTATTACACTCAAACTGAACAGTCGCTCCGACAAAGTTGGTGGTTCTCGTCAACTGGCATCTTTACCATCATCGGAGGTGCACTCAACTATGGCTTTGCGCAGATCACGGGTGGTGGCCTCAAGAGGTGGCAGTACATCTACCTCCTCGCAGGATCGTTGACGTTCCTCTTTGGTCTTTTCTGCTTCGTCATGCCCAACTCACCCGTGTCGGCTTGGTTCCTGACAAAGGAAGAGAGATTCGCAGCCGTGGAGCGTCTTCGACATGGTCAGACAGGTGTGCGATGCACAACCTTCAAGACGTCACAGCTTAAGGAAGCTGTCCTCGACGTCAAGATCTGGCTTGTGGCTTTGATGATGGCATCCGCATACACCGTCAACGGCGCCGTCAGCGGATTCGGTCCCCTGATTGTGTCAACCTTTGGTTGGAGCACCCTCCACTCGATCCTCTTCCAATTCCCCCTCGGAGGACTCTGCTTCATCGTCATTCTCCTCACAGGATGGCTGGGCACAAAGTTTAACAACATTCGCATCTTCATGCTCATCTTTACCTGTCTTCCCGTCATCGCTGGATGTGCCATCATCTGGAAGAGCGAATGGTCATACCGTGCTGCGGCTCCTGTGGTTGGATACTCCATCACTGGCTTCTTTGGCGGAACTGTCAGTCTTATCATCACTATTGGAATGTCTAATGTCGCCGGACATACCAAGAAGAGTTTCATGGCTGCTACCATTTTTGTTGCCTACTGTGTTGGAAATATTGTCGGTCCTCAGCTTGTTTGGAGTCAGACTAAGAGCGAGCACTATCCTGCTCTGTGGCTGGGCTTGATTATCTGGTAAGCCCATTTTCATCTCGGTTTACTCATGTGTCTAACGACTGTAGTTACATCATCTGCATCCTTGCTTCGACTGCTCTCTACTTTGTCCTGCGCAACGAAAACAAGAAGCGAGATGCCGTCCCTGGAGATGAAGCTGAACGAGCCAAGCTAGCATTCCAAGACTTGACCGATAAGGAGAACCCCTACTTCCGCTACGTCTACTGATACCCCAAAAGTACTGTTTGAAAGAGAACATTGGAGAGAGGAAAAGCACGCTCTCGGCATCTAGTCCGCAGCTATTACCATATGCATAATCTATATCTGAAATGCCTACCCCAACGCCTAAACACTCTACCAACATGACACACCGCATGATGCTCGCCTTAAAAGATTCTCTTGATGCTGGGTCCTACCCATTGCACCTCGGAACAGTTTCTCTTGTTCCTCCACTGCTCGATCCTATCCGTCATCCACCCCGACTTGAAGTCGACCCATCGATCTTTGCGATCTGGAGGTGGAGCGATGACGTTGCCCTTGTCGTCTTTGATCTCAGGCTCGATGATCTTTTCTGGTTGTCTCGGATCACCGACTCTAAAGGATTTGGAGAGAACGCATTTCTGCTCATCTCTTCCTCTCCAGTTGAACTGAAGACACTCATCGTTGTCGCTGCAGTATGACCCGCAGGCGTCAAACGAGTCAATCTTTGCTTCAGGGGGAGCAACCCAGAAATCCCACTTTCCATTGTCCCAGTTGTCGGCAACCTTGCGATCACCTGGGTGATGGAATCTCCAAACATCCGAGTAAAGCAACGGCCGCTATAAACAGTCAGCGTGTGAAACAACAAGACATAATCCCAACTTACACCAAGCTTCCTCTGACCAAACTCCCATCTCCAAACATCCACCATGTCCTTGGGTTGGGTCTTGTGCAACGTCATAACAGGCTGACACCAGTACTTGTCACTAAACGGGATGCTATGCAGTGGATGCGGATTGAAGAGTGGCCAGTATCCCCGCAACGGCACACTCACGTTCCACAGAGCCCAGCCGACAACACTGTCGCCGCAGCAATCATCGCGAAGCATGGGAAGCCACTTTTCCGGAGCTGGAGGTTCGATGTACTGTCCGTAGGGTGTCGTTTTGCGCACTAGGAGGGCCTTGACAGCGCCGCGGCTGAGGACAAAGCCAGGTCCGCCGTTTGCGAACCATGTCTTGATATCCTGCTTGACGTCGTGGGTTCCCGGCGAGGGAGAGCCCATGTAGAGGGGCGCATCGGGATCGAAGGTCTGGAGGAATCGAAAGGCGTTGTCCCAAAAGACGTATCTAAAGGAGTTATAAGCTTGAGTATAGAAATAGTGATTGGGACCACCAACGTGTCTGTTTCAAAGAAAAAGTAGAAATCCTTGTTGGGCTTGGTCCTCCATGCGCGCTCGATCATGGGCAGGAACTTGAACTTGTCCATCCTCCAGCCATTGATGCGCGATGTCGCCTCCCTGTCCACATCGAGTGTCCCGTTCTCGCGCATCTCCTTCTGCCAGATGTAGTTTATAAAATCGGTGTTGTCGTGGTAGTAAAGCTCTGGCAGGTCGGCCAGCACATCGATAACCTGGTGTCCTCGTACCTCCTCGTCAAGATCTGAGTATACCAGCAGTTCATC
The DNA here is from genome assembly GCA_025433615.1 of Fusarium sp. LHS14.1. Lineage (NCBI taxonomy): Eukaryota > Fungi > Ascomycota > Sordariomycetes > Hypocreales > Nectriaceae > Fusarium > Fusarium sp. LHS14.1. The sequence goes on from CM046481.1 coordinate 505,969, forward strand.
CTTGCCAAAGCAAGCGCTGACGCTGTCAAACTGAGCGTCGATCCTGTCCTTGGCGTCTGCATGACCCAACTTGAGGACAGGTTGGATGGTCTGGAGGAGGTGCTTCGGAAAGCTGGCGCATAGCTCTTCGGTGGTCTTTTCCGCGGGATCGATGGAAACGGGGAAGAATGAACTCGTAGTAGAGAAGGAGTAGTACTCGGAGACGCCATAGCTGCCGTGAATGCGGCTCCAAAAGACGAGGATCAAGAATATGACGGAGCAAGAGCCAAAGATGGCCATGCGACTGAATCGCTTGTTGAGCATCATCCGCCGGGTGCCGATCGGGCCGGCGGGGGTCCAGAGGTTAGGCATGGAAGCTGTCGCTCAAACATGGCACTGAGGCCCGGAGAGCAAAAGATGTCTTGGGAGGCTGCTCGGTCGCAAGTCGACGGGAACGGAACAAACGTGGAAGAGGAGGCATCGCGGGATGGATTCGATGAAGCGGGCAGGGATGTGCTGTGCTCCAATCGAGACAGGGAACGTCTAGCGCGATAGGGGGGAAGCCCGCTGGAGGTCCACTAAAGTAACCTCTAGGGCCTGTAGAACCTTGTTTTGGAGCTTCGACTTTGTTAGAGACAGGGTGTTGTAGGATATCTGGCCCCTGAATTATTTTACAGTATTGAGAAATTTGCAGATCAACAAGAATTGGTGCCATAGCGAAGTAAAATAATTGTCTCGAGGGAGCGTGGGCAGGTCTGTCATGATGTTCCTCAAGGGTGAGTTTGGCTTCACATTCCTGGCCTGACTGCCAACCTTGGGCTGTCCTCACTTGAACCAAGAGGACAAGCTCAAAATCTGGACATCTTGCGAAACGTGGTATGAATAGTCTATTGTGAATCGGTTTAAACCCCTTTCCTGTCCTCGATGGACATCACTCCACATCCTGTGGATCACGACCCTGTGCATTGCGAGCCCTGAGTCCCGAATTTCCAGACGCAGTGCGGAAAACAGAGCTCGATGAAGGATTCTCATGAAGGGTGATAGCATTTTCTCCTTCACGAGACCCTCCGCTTGACTGGCACTCTTGTCCAACAACCCTCTTGGACTCCCTGGTAGACCACCTCTTCTTGATCCACGGGAGAAAGTTGTAGTATCCCCCAGCAGCAAAGACACCACACCAGAGAACAAACTCTGTCGCGTAGATGACAATGCCAAGGTAATCGAGTTCCGGCTGGAAGAATACAGACGCGAGGGAAAAGACATCGCCTGCTGCGTCGATGGCCACAAATAGGAACGAGATGCCGCGCACTGTTCTGTGAATCCAAATGTCCCAGTAGTGACGAAGCACACCTGCTGCGAGAAGGGCAGCAGAAAGAGAAGCCATGAGGATCATGGGCCATTCAATATCTTTGGACTCGGGGATGCGGAGGGCAATGATTAGACCTGCTTGAATGCCTCCCATGACGGCTGCGATGGGTACGACGACGAGCAGTGATCTATACACGCTCCATCTCTGATGGCTGTTAGTTTCTTACTCGAACAGTTACTGGAATGACTTCCTCACTCTCTCGTAGTAGTAGCATTGAATCCAAGTGACCAGACTCAAAAACGTCAAGATCTGGGGCTGGATGCGCAGAGCAATGTTGTACTCCTTGACGATGTTGTAGACACCAAGAGGAACACCCGCCCAGGCCCAGAGCATCATCATAGACGGCTGCAGGCCAGTTGCATTGTGTCGACGATAATTAACGACAATTTGAGGAATCAGCTAGAAGTTCGGTTCGTTAACCAATGTTTACTCTCATGTGTCTCATGACAAACCTGGATTGACCAGCAGACCTGCGCAGCGAGCGTTAGTGACGAGCCTCAACACAATGGAAAGGTGAGTATCTTACGGCCCCTAGAGTGCCTAGGACATTAGCAGCAACAGGAACATCCATTTTGCCTTTTCAATATTGATCTCAGCAAGGAGGAAGATCCAAGCTCAGTCGCGAGATAAAGACTGCGTTCAAGGATTCGGAGCTCCGAACCGGAGAAGCGAGATGGGCAAAATGAGCGCGCCAAGAAATGGTAGGCCGTGCTAACAAAATAGGTGGCAGGCTTAACATCTAGCTCCAACGTCCGTTATCGGGACCTGGAAAGCTAGAAAAGAGCATCATGTGATGGGTATAATACGGAATAAACCTAATCATGAAGTGAATGATAACTCTGTAATAATACTGGATTAAAATGGTTGACGCGATCTTCGGTGATGGGTTGGTTCTTTGCGACACGGGTCAAGGAAAAAGAGACATCACCATAGAAATCAGCCTGGCCTGGCTTGTTCTTGACCAAGATAAAATAAAATAGTAAAACAATGACAAGAAGATCGAAATTCTTGATTAATTCTAATCTTATCTTCACTATCCATATAAAATTTGTCGCAAGTTAGACGAAGAAGTAAATCTTTGCCGTTCTGGTGTCGTTCTTGTCTTGACCTTTGAGTGCTTGTTTCGCAACACCAAGACATATCACGCACCTCTCCCGTCAATACACTTTGGATGAACCCGCTGATCAATTAGCATGACATCCTGGAAGGCAGAATGCTATGGGCTGTGTCTGGGCTGTGTTTAGGCACTGACTATGCCTTGCAGGGCATTCCATCCTCCCAGGTGCCGGGTTTGCCGGGCGCTGCGGAGGGTTCCATGAACTCGACCAAATCACTGTATGTGAATACAAGATGATGTGTGTATTTCTTGGCTTAATAAATAGTAATTATTAAATCCTTCTATAAAGAACTCGTGCCATTCGCGTGGACCTCTGTGACGCCAATTCCTACCATGAAACTGACCTCATCCTTCTAGAGCCTCCGGCAAGCAGCCTTGGACGAAATACGCCCTCGAGGAGGCGCAGTTGTTTCAACTCGATGAATCGCATTCGCGTACGGATCGACGGATCCGAAACCCTGTTCACGTCAAGGCAATGTGGAGCGACGCAACGACTATAACTGCACGCTCTCGCAGACTTGTTTTGAGTTGAATCTTGGCATCGACATTCAGCAAATATGGAACTCAGGACATTTCACATGGTCGTGTCTGTGCTGGGCTTCATTGTTTTCCCAGCGGCTGTGACCTGGTTCAGCGTCCTCTCTTGGGCTGAAACGGTCGCTTTTGCTAGGGATCCATGGAGGTCCCTCGGCTGGCACAATGTGCCCTTCTATCAAGATAAAACTGGCAAGTAAACAGCATGTCGTGATAGGACGTCATGTGTTAATATGCCTAGATGCTTTGTCCGAGTCCGGATACTCAACCAAGGACTATGTGAATTCGATCCTCGGGAACATCAACATTCCATGCCCACGGCTCGAGTGCCCAGCATCGGATGCTAAACGATATATTCCCATTCGGGCGCCTTCCATTGCAAGGTCAGGAATCGACTACATTTTTGCCGTACGGGTGACGAGCAACCTGGACCAGCTGCCTACACTCCTCGGCGCCGTTCTCAACGCCATGTACTACCTAGGACCATACCGTTGCGCCTTGACAGTCATTGACGGCGGCTGGAACCAACAGATTGACGATGTTCTGGAAGAATTGCGTCTTGGGGTCGAACACATAGGTGCAGTTTATAACTACACCTCGTTTGTCTACGGCCCTAGTGTTTATAGACATCGCAACCAGGCGATTCGCGCTGTGCGTCATGCCAGGAAAGAGGTGTCAGAAGACGCGACAATTGTCTTCCTGGATGACGTGGACATTTGCAGCGAGGATATTCTCGAGTTGATTCTCCAGCGTGAGAATCTGGGAGCTGACATGACATGCGGCATGCAATGGGCTCCCAACAAATCCAACGGCATACCTTTGTTGAAGAACGACGGAACTTGTCGAGACATGCAGGGAAACAGGCTTGGTAGGGTCGCGCCCAAGAAGTGGACCGAAGAGACGGACGTCAAGGAATACTTCTGGAAGTCCTCCAAAGACCAGGCTCGCTTTCAGGAGAAGCGACCCTTCCAGGTGTTTTCCTGCTGGGGCGGCGCAGCAGCCTTTTCAGCTTCCACCTTTACTCGACTCGAGCAGATGTTCAGATTGCCGGTCGAGAAAGCAGAGTGCAGTCAACCAGACACGAGATTATTCTGCAAAGACATGTGGTCCCACGGTCGAGGAAAGATTGCAGTCATTCCCAGCGTCAACGTTGCTAGACGCCAGTACGATGGCTTTGATGTCAAGAAGAGCATAGGGTATACTTCAGATTTGATACGGGGGCAGGACCCTAAGGAGGATCGGATCGCTTGGGTGGAGGAGCCGCCTAAGGAAGTGGTTTGTTCCAACCATAGGTGGGACGCGTGGGATGCGGGTTTGCCTTTGGATGATCCGTGGGATTATGAGTTGGAGGAGGAGGTCTTCTGATTTAAGAAAGGGAATGCAATGTTAGCCTGTACTTTAAAGGATGGGAAGGACGTCCGAGAAGAATTAGAGTTTGTAGATGTAAATGTATGACGAAGAGGTTATTTCTAGAGCATGAGCGTACATGTGAAGTAGTGTCAAGCTTTGTATTCACCCAACTCCCCAGCCCCTTCGATGAGATCTACATCGAATCAAACCGGCTGAATTGAAAGGACACTACATTAAATACCCGTTAACCAGCGCCATAGCTGCCGAGTCTTGACCAACCGCTTCTGAAGCCGACGCGCGTCCTTGCTCCACTGCCCATGATATTCGAATACCACGTTGGTTAGCCGACTCGTTGGGCCTCCCTTGTCTCCACGCGGCATTGGTCCCTGCGGCTTAAAACTAGATCTGGGGTAAATGACTACAGTCGATGAATGCTAGATTGATTGGAAGTTAGTTTCCTCGGTTCTTTTGTTTGGGGCTAGGGTTGATCGACGTTGGCGACAGGGGAGAATCACGGAGGTTATTCCCGGGGATGGTGCGAGGCTTGACATGATGGGTCAGTGGCAGATCTTGTATCTGTGTCGATCAATTGCGTTTCTAGTCGTGTTGATTGCCTTGCTGACTTGCATCATGTCAGGTATGGCTTGGGAGGGAGCTCGAGCACACACGTGAATAGACAAGAAAAAACATCAAAGAGACAACGTATAGCCCTGGCTCCTCTGACACACATTAAAGGGATAATTTGGGAAAAAACAAAACCTTGAATCTCGTTTGCTTATTATTTTGCTGTTGCTATTGCATGTTGATACTACACTCAGGGATGATGCACTGGGTAATGCCCCAGCACTGGCGTTTTTCTTGATCTGCGTCGCCAAGTGAAACAAACACTTTATGACAATGTACATAATGTACATGATACAATACAGTTTACCATATAATGCCTCGTATGATGCTGTGGCTTCTTGTCCGCGGCGTCCGCGGTAGGCTTCCGAGATCGACAAAGACTAGGATTAAGCAGTGTCCGAAGTCGCTCTTCTCCTGTTTAGACAACGAGGGTAAGAACTAGTACGATGGAGCCAATAGTGTGTATGTGGAGGGTATATCAGCTGGACTTGTGTGACTGCGTGATCCAGCTGGGCTCTCTTTTCAGGCCTGTGTCTGGCAAGCGTGCCAGTATAGAAGGTTCAGCCGTATAGCAAATTCAAGTCGAATACACTACCTTTTCAGAATTCAAACTGCGGCTGAAGGAATAGTATGAACATTGTCAATAAGATGATGGTAATGAGACAATGGAACTGCAGCATGTCCCAGCTAAACCTACCCTCACCTTCAAGACACCATTCAGGTATAGCCATAACCACCCCACGCCCGTTAAGCAAGGGCCTAAAAGCCAAGCCCTCGGCTGAACCGCTCTTGCACAGACATGGATGCTAACGAGTTTCCTCTTGAAGATAAGCGGGCCGTCGTGGCGTGACGGCGGACGGACTGTACCCGTAGATCGGGAAGTGGTCTTGGCCATCTCCAAGGTTGTTCTTTTGCATCACTAGGTGCGTTATAAAACGTTGAGGTGTGGTTTTTCTGGCTTGGCGGTAGTCATGGCTGGGCAAGGGACATGTTGGTTATAACCAAGTCGCTGGGTTAATCCATTGATACATCTCTGGTCCTGAACGAATAGTCCTCAAGTTGACTGGCTTGGTTCGCAGAGGAACAGCGAGAAGAGATGAGAGGACAGATCTCTAACAAGCATTCAAACCGTAGACCATTTGACAAGACAAGAGAAACTACGAGGGTCCAAGATGGGAATTCGCCTAATTGCCTTCTTGGACTAGACAACTCCGGTTCGTCGTAACCGAGAGCGGAACCCATACAAAAAGTTGTTCCGCGACTCCGGTCCTTAGTGCACCTATTTTGTCTACAACGGACTTTTGACGGACTTTTGATCTGATAAGTCAAGAACGAAGGTGGCAAGTAATTACCTTGTTCCCTGCTAGAAAAAGTCAAGATCTGAGGCTCAGAACATCTTAGGAAATCCGTGTACGCGGTACCGTCTCGCAGCTGAACGCACTACCATGACAGGGAAACCACAGCGCTTATCTGATCCGAGGTGTTGAACCATGCTAGTTCTCCAGCTCCGTACCTGAGTGAAGGAATTTCTCTCCCACCTGAAAAAAAAAAGGACCTGCCAAGAATGGTCTACCGTTTGTAAGCTCATGTGTTCGTTCCCCCGTCGGACCCCGTTTCGGGTGGTCTGCCCGGGCCCCTGGTCGCTAAGGGCGCGCTAGACTTCGGATCAGATAACTTTAACACGAGGAGTGCAGACATGGTGTAAGTGGAGGGCGGGAGGGAGATGGTAAGTTGACGGGCAGTCTAGACTGTAGCTGACATGTTTGCAAGAGTTCTTGAGCGATTAATGGTTACCATGAGTGACTCAACTGACATGGGTGGTAGACGAGTTAAACCAGCATCTGATCGGACTCTCGGCTTGTCTGTTCACCCACCATGTATCCATACCTGAATGTATACCTCCCTAAGCTAGCTTGCCCAGAACGACGGGCCACACCAGTTCAGTTCAACCCTGTAATCCAAGTGGCGACACCAAGTTCGAGCTGAGTCTTTGCCAAGGGTCATCGGCAGACACACCTCGGCCCACGGCGGGTACGCATGTGGTTCAACGGGGGGACCTTTGCCCTACCAGCAAGGGTACCTGCGGAATTCAGCTCCGGAGATGCTGGTGGCTCCATGGCAAGATCGGCCTGGGCTGGAGGGGGTTTATAACCATTCCTTCAGCCTCTTGATCTCGAACCGTTTTTGTCCATACAAGCTTCTTTATACCCAATCTCTCTGTCGAGAATAACCACTTGGCCATCTCTTCTTTTTCCCATACACCTTTATCAGTCGTCAAGATGGTTCTGGCCGTCGTACCCGCGTTGATCCCGGATATCCCGGAGCTCTACGACATTTACTTCAAGGCCTTTGACGATGATGAGATGGGCCGTCGGATTGTCGAGATTCTTTTCCCCCAGGGCATCACTCCCGAGTTTAAGAAGGCCCACGCCGCGGGAACACTGGCATATTGGCACACTTCCAACACCCAGTTCACCTTCAAGTGCATCGACACCGAGAACGGCGAGATTCTTGGTATGGGTCTGGCTGATTTGGTCTTGAACCCTCCTGAGAAGAGAGAGAACCCTGGTGTGCAATGGCTTGAGGGTAAGGAGCGTGAGAGGGCTGAGAAGATTCTCAACCCCCTTTGGGAAGCTAGAGATGAGCTCATCGGTGGACAGAGCCACATCTGTAAGTTGTTTGACTTTGTTGTGTCCTGACAAGACTGCTGACACTCGACAGACGTCCATGTCATCGCCGTCGATCCCAAGCACCAAGGCCGCAAGGCCGGCGCTCTCCTCTGCCAGTACGGCATCGAGCAGGCCGAGCGCCTCCAGATCCCCATGTACTTTGAGTCGTCCCCCACGACTCTCGGTCTCTACACAAAGATGGGCTTCGTGGAGCTTGAGAAGCACATTGTGCACAAGGCCGAAGACCTGGGCACCCCGACGGACATAACGGTGCCGCTGTGCATCCGCATGCCCGCCGCCGCCAACGGCTTGAGCTTTGAGGAGTGGCAGGCCAAGGGATACCCCGAGTTCGAGACGAAGCCTATCGATACGAGAATCCTGGCAAAGGCTGCGAGCGCTGCTGCTGGCGGTGCTGATTTGATTGGTCTTCTTGAGAATTTGACTGCGGCTTGTGGTGGAGAGAAGAATCTCATGGCTCTTGCTTCTATGGCTTCCACTATTGGTATTGATAAGCTGCCCGGACTTCTTTCGCTTATGGGAATCTCTGCTCCTGAACCTGCAGCAGCACCAGCAGCTGCTCCCAAGGCGGAACCGGCGGTTGTCAAGCCCACAGAGACAACGGTCGAGACGACGGTCGAAGTGGCCCAGCCCTAGATTTCTTGGTAGTCAGTGCACGGATGTTGTCAGTTTTACGAAATACCCCAAGCAGAAGCAGAGAAAGATGGAAAAAAAGGAACAAGGATGTTGTATAGGTAGATGTTAGTGAGAGATACAAGGGGTGCCCGATATCGGTTCGTTACCTGAAAAGAAAAGGTACGTACCTAAACTTAATTTGCGTTATCAGATCATCAGATAAATTCGTCCCACATCGTGACTCTTGGCACACGCGACAAGAACCAAGCTCGTTAAGTAAGAGCTTTAAAAAAGAAAAAGTGTGTGAACCCTTGAAGAAATGTTCCGAGATATTGCTACCCACGTGAAAGAAGGAAAAGGCCGCGGAAGGTATGTGGGCTGCTGCGGAACAGTTGCGTGGGATTTATGTAGCATGACTACAAATGTACCTTGCTTGTTATACGTATTTCCCCTTCAGCTGAAAGAGGACGTAAAGGCTACTCCGTAGTTGGACTAAACCCGAGCCGATGAATAAAATGCCTTAAGACGCAACCCAACATCTCGCCCATGTTACCCTCTCACCTCTCGCATCCTTCACCTCTTTGGAAAGACCCCAATTGAAGCCATTCTCTCTAGAGTACAACATTCACAATGCTGGACAAGCCCGTCCTCTTCAGCAAGGTCCTAGCCTACACCTTCGCCTTTTTCTTCCGAGAATGGCGTCGCGCCCTAGGAAGAACCACAGACGGCTGGGCTTCTAAAGTCTCTAGCAAAAAGCCCTCGGACACGCGAGACCGCAACATTGTCATTGTCGGCGCCAGTTTCGCAGGATACCAAGCTGCTCGGGTTCTCTCCATGAACCTCCCCCCCGGAACTTCGTTTAGGGTCGTCGTCATTGAGCCGAATTCGCATTTTCAGTTTACTTGGGTTCTTCCGAGGTTCTGTGTTGCAAAGGGTCATGAGCACAAGGCGTTTATTCCGTATCGGCAGGATCTCAAGGAACTTCCTGAGGGTGCGCTTCATTGGGTTCAAGATCGTGTTGTCGAGGTCACAAAGACGCACGTCAAGCTTCAAGAGAGTGGTGAAGAGATTCCTTACGAGTACCTCATCGTCGCTACTGGTTCTGCTATCAAGGATGGTCTTCCTTCGCGACCTAATGCTGCTGACAAGCTTGAGGCTATGAAGAAGATGCAAGATATGCAGAATGGTATTGAGAAGGCTACCAAGATTGTTGTTGTTGGAGGTGGTGCTGCTGGTGTTGAGCTTGCGACAGATGCCAAGTCCAAATATCCTGACAAGACTGTCGTTTTGGTGCATTCTCGAGCGGCTCCTATGCATCGGTTTAGCAAGACTCTTCAGGATGCTGCGATTGAGGGAATCAACAAGCTTGGCATCGAGCTTATTCTTGAGGATCGTGTGGTTAGCGAGGAATCCGAAACAGTCACTCTGCGATCCGGCAAGGTCATCGAGTGTGACTACTATGTAAGCACCCCATATCACTCCCCAGACTCATAACTTACATCTCTAGGTCAACTGCGTTGGACAAAAACCCGTCTCAGATATCCTCAAGACCCTCGTCCCCGGCGTCATCACCGAGTCCGGCCACATCAAGGTCAAACCCACGCTCCAGATCGCCGACGAAGCCTTTCCCAACATCTACGCCTGTGGCGACGTTGCAGACACCAAAACGACAAACCCCAACGGTCGTTCGGCAAACCGACAAGCTGACGTGGCGGCTGATAACGTCCTCCTCGCTCTGCGCGGCAAGAAGCCTAGCTACACTTTTACAAACTACTGGGCTGATGGTATCATCAAGTTGACGCTGGGCATTGTAAGTAGCCCACTACTATTTTAGTGATACAGAGCTAACGCAGTATCAGGACAAGTCAGTCACGTATCTCAGCGATGGAAACAAGCAGCTGCTCTGGGAGGCTGAGGAGAAGGATGAGGCCCTCATGGCTGCCGACTGCTGGCGAAAGTTTGGAGCCACGCCTTTCGAGGATGATTACATGCCCAAGGATGCGACTACCGAGGCTGCTACTCCTGAGGCTGCCACTCCCAAGGCTGCGGATAAGGAGCAAGTTTAGGAGACATACCCGTTCTGTAGATTTCGATTGTTGAGGATAATATTATACCATTTTATTCTGTCGCATGATATTAGGCATCTCTATTGAATCTACAAGCTTCGAGATACCATCTTGACGTGTTTCACCTGAAACAACCCCTTCGAATTGACCTGTACTGGATGACCAATATCCAACTTCTAATAGGACCATCATCTCACTATGCCGCACTCATGACAGCCTCAACCCCTCTAGGCACGAGCCACCATCCCAATAAGGCACGCGTTTGCAGAAAAACATGAGATACCAAGTCAACGACCTCTATCATCTAAGGTAGAAAATATTTATAAAATAAATAAATAAAATACTCAAAGGTTTATGATATTATTACTTATTTTTATCTCTTATTTAGTATATAATTCGCTTATTATATGAGGACTCTTTGCTATGTATAGATAGACATTCTGGTGTCTTAACGTCTGGGTGCTAGGATAGTTACCCAAAAGGAACATCCGAAGAAGAAATAACGTACACGGACCCCAGAGTACATCACATCAAGCTAATCGTATGCAGGAAATCCTTGCCCCAGAGTGTGGGCGTGGCGTGAACAGTCGATGCATGGCATGTTTTGAACTTTCAGCTCGGTCAAGGCTGTCTAGATAGACGAGGGTATTGACAGGCTGTTGTAAAGGTATAGTTCGGTCTATTCGACTATACGGAATACCTCTTCGATCCAGGCTCTCCAGTCACGGTCCGTTTTCTCAGGCTTCCACCCCAGTTCATACGCCCTATTAGGCAGAGTCTTGTTCCTGTAGCACGATTAGCAACTTGCCATCCAAGACATGCCATGAGCCGACAAACCTCATGTCAAAACACAGTTTCGTAATATGTTGGTCGCCATTCGTTGATTCCTCCCACCGTTGAGCAGCCTCTTCCAGGGTGATGGATCGCGGGTCGCCAGACTTGAGTACACCCCTGGAAACACCGACTTCTCCAATGAGTTTCGCGACGTCGAGCCAGTTGTGGTATCCCGTTTCCGTAAAGAACAGTCCATCCTTTCCGGAGGGCACGTCCCTGCCTTGTAGGATCCACAATATCATGACTTTGTACAGCTCGGCAAGGTCAGCGATGTGTACATGGCCCGCTCCTCCGCGCCCATCCCCAATGTACTCGGGGTACCCCACGTTGATAGCCTTCTTGACAAGGTCAAATAACTGTGGCGTATGCTTGTTGAATAGGCCTGTTCCTTGGCCGTAAATGTCGGGTGGAAGGAGGATGTGCGCCTCCACACCATGCTGCCCTGCAGCTGCAATGACTCGGAGCAACGTGGTTCGTTGTGAGAACGGCGACTCTTCTTCCAGCGTCCTCAAATGATCCAATAGATGGTCTTCTTTGAACTCGGTTAAGCCACCCTTGTTTGTGAGTTCCGGCCCTGCAAGGTTCCAAGTCCCAGAGGTCTGTCATTAGAGCCAGTTTTACAAATCTCTCGAAAGACATCCTCTTACATGAATGAAGTGAACCTTGCCACCGTTCTGTATCTTTCTCCGGCCCAGTCCCTCGATCAACGCCAAAGCAGAGCCAAGATGAAACCCTGACGCAGTATGGATCACCACATCGTGCTCAGCGGCAACGCGTTTCAAATGTTCCGAGTCGTCCAAATCTCGAAAGATGGACGTCTTGATGCCCTGAGACGCAAGAATGTCTGCTTGATCCTTCTTTCGGACCAGCGCTGTGACAGACGATGGTTGAATGAGGACGCTTCCAGACTTCAAGAGCGTTGCCAGGACTGAACCACCTCTGAGTTCATGGTCAGTCATGCATACCGGTGCGATGTTTAAGCCTTACACGTAGCCGGTTGCGCCAGTGACGAGTATCCTCCGTTGAGCCATTGTTTCGAGGCCGTCAAACTGTCGTTGTAGAAACAAGATGTGAGTCAACCCTTGGAGATCTCGTATTAGCTGCGAAACCCCGCACACGGTGGAAATCATTCCGCTGATGACTGGAAAACGAGATCACGATAAGGGCTCGACAGTCATGTTAGGATCTGATGTGACTGCAGTCAACAAGATGTATTCAGACTCAGATATTGCATTACTTTCAAGGAGAACAATCCAGTCCCTATACCAACGCCTCATCCTTCCGAACGCATCCTTTTGTTGCCTTTAGAATGTCGTCTGCAGCTTCGGGTAGTCCTTGGCCTGCGCATGCAAGTCTGCAAATATGGCAGCCGACTCGTCTTCCGCAAGATCCTTCATACGCTCAAAGTCATCCTCCTCAAGGTTCTCGAGCACCGTCTTTGGGTCTTCCTTGCCCTTCTCTTCGTCCTCCTTCTGTGGCTCGACAGCCTTTTTGATACCAGATGATTCTCCAATGAGTAGAATCTGGGCGTTGACATGGTTCAAGTGGGCTGGCTTCGAGGGCATCCAGCGGAGAGTTCGAAACTCATCAATGATTCTGGAAATTCGTTAGATCAAGGACTCTTCTCAGCAGTAGTACTACTCACTCCTTTGGAAAATCGGGTCCCTCGGGCAGTTGCGTATTCGCGGGTCCAGAATGCTGGGGGTTCTTGGTACTGATGATGAAGCTTCCCTCTTTCTTGAGGCCCAACTCTTTCTGCACCTCTTCCAATTTCTCGGGGAGGGTCAAGAGATAGGCCAAGTGGCTATCCTGACCTGTCGATGTGATGGCATACACGCCTTCGCCGACTGGCGTGGCAGCTGGAGTGTGACGGGTACCAGCTGTCTTGGTGTCATAGTCGGATGCCGCAAGGAACTCCTTCTTGATCTCGTCGTAAGAGGCGTCCGACTTTTCAACAAAGACCATGAAGCGGTCCTTGCCGCTCACAGGCAGTGTCTTCTTGGGAAGGGCGAGCAATCGAGTGTTCCCTGCGTCGGCGAGGGCCCCCTCACCCAGTCGAGCATCCTTCGCGATAGGGCGCAGCAGAATGTGGGAACGCGCAATGTCCTGAACGCTTTCGGGGTCCTCAATGTTTACGCGGCCGCGCATAAAGAAGTAGATGATGCCTTTCTCGAGGATGTTGGACGGGACATTAGGTTCCTCGGCGGGCTGAACGGCGCCTTTGGCATCCGCCTCCTCCTTCTCGCCGGGTTTGGCCTGTTCTTTGCTCTTCTGTTCATGCTTGTTCTCGGAATCTTCGCCGGTGTTTTCTGACGTGACACCTACATCTTCGAGGGTCTTTTGCTTGTCAGTCTTTGGGCGCTTTGCATCTGGCGACTCATGCTGTATCTGATGCTTCTCGCCGGCCGATGCCTGATTCCCTCCACTGCCGTTCTCTTGCGCAACCTTGGGATCGGAGTCGGCCATTTTCGATAATTGACAGAATTGGATTCTTACAATCAAAAGAGAAGTTGCTGGAAGGTTGTTCAAGATCGGGAGGAGTTGTCTTGGCCGCGTCGCGTAAGTTGTCGCACAGGTGATGTCATAGACCTCTCATCCCCAGCCGCGTCTCGTTCGTGTCTATGAGCCACACTAGCCGGATGCATATGTCATCAACTTCTCATCATCGAGCTGTGGCTGGCTAGTTCAGGGGATGGCATCTGGATTGGCCTTGACCATGCCAAGGCCACCAATATCACGCTCCAGTAACCGCAACGCCTCTCGAGCAAAGGGGGCAGCGGCACCGCGAACTCTCAAAGCCCACCTCAACTCTTCAACTCGGGCTGCGCACCAGGCCATCTCGTCAAATGAATCTGCTGTTGCCCATAAAAGTCCCGCCATGGATCCGATCTCAGCTGCTTGATAGGCCGCGGCGCTACCCCAGAATGCTGCCGTGTGTTCTGGCCGCAGAGATCCAAGTAACTCAATTGCCGACTGTAGCTTCGCCCGGGCAGTCGATCTCAAAACTTCGTAGAGCGATCCAGGTGTATCGGGTGTCATGATGCGTACAAGAGCCCTATGTAGCGCAATCTCAACGGCGGCATGAGCCAAGTGAAGAGCACCGTTGGCACAAAGCTCCCTAAGCTTTGTGCTTTGGAGTTGAAGCCGATGAGGAAGATTCCCATGCCATTCGCGAAGACGAAAGACCAAAGGCTTTGCTCGCTCAACAGCAGCGACAACGCCCATCTGATCCAAAGTACCTCCCGTGCGAGTAGCCGCTGCGCTGTAGAACGTCCGGATCACATCGCTTAGGATCTGCGTCAATTCGATATGACGCATAAACAAGTCCCAGCCAACAATAATTGGTGAAGTATGATCCCGGTTGGCCTCTGGATCTATCGCGCCCAACTCGGGGTAATCAGATACAGTGCAGAGACGAACGTCCCAGTCACTGTCCTGGATGAGAAAGGGTCGTCCATGAATACACGCTCCCCAGCGGTCTTGCATGTACAGAGCCCAGGCCAATCTCCGTCGAAGTCCAACCTCCCACGCCGGAATAGCCCAAGCACTGCAGTCGATATGAATGCCTAGATCCTGTGCCATGGCAACCAGCTGTGCCGTAAACATGCGGTTCGACATTGGATGGGTGTGAGAGCCAGACTCGACAATCCGACGGTTTCGTTGAAGAAGCAAGAGTCCAGCTTCAAGCGTGCTGAGCTTGGGTCGACGCATGTCCTGAGCAATGGTGCGTTCAGCCAACTGCTCGAGAGCCGCAGGATCTGGGATCGACTCGATCTCACGGCCAGCAAGGGAGCTGTCATATAGCTGCCAGTCCAGAGCCACGAGATAGACGGCAGCCAGTAAAGAGGGCGCAAAGTGTCGATGGGATAGTCGATGTTTGCTGATAAAGACATCCTTGTGTAGGATGGGAAAGCTAGGATGGACGATACGAAAGTAGAGGTCAACCAACGTCCGACCAAGAGGGTGAACAGTAGCCTCGATTGCATCCAGGTCAGCAATCCGAGTCTGTTCAGACGCGGCAGATTCGTCAGGATGCACGAGGAATATCGTCTTGTAGTCGAGGCGTCTAGCAAACGACGATGACGCCGGAAGAAGTGGAGGATCCTGGTTCATGAGGTTTGGGCGATGTAGGTCGAGCAAGACTGGATCGCGATAGTCGGTAGGTCCAATATATTCAGCGTGAGTCTTCAAGTCCAGGCCAAGGGTGTTGCTGAGGATGGGAGGACGAGGAGCTTCAGGGGCCTTTTCCTCGACGCGTGCCATTTGCTGCGTCTGTCCTGTGGTAGGCCCAGTACTCTCTACACTCGCCGGGGTAGAAGCAGCAGCATCGCCCTGGCGGCTCGAGGTCGGTGACGCCCCTGAGTTTCCCGGTCCGCTGGCACTGTTGTACAGCGGTGGTGATGTCGCGTCTCCAGCAATCAACTCCTCGGTCCCATCATGAGACGCAGCCTGTCTTTCCCGTTCACGCTCCCGGTTCTGGCGTCGCTGACGAGGTGTCGGGCCTCTCAGAAAGGTACAAGGTTGATTGTGAAAGGTGCACAAGACACATCGGAACTGACCCTCCTCCTTGACGCACCGCGTCTTGCGGACACGACAAGTATCACAAGGCCTCGAGCGCGCCGAGGCCGCCGGGCCGCCGCCGTTGCTGCTGTTGTTACCGTTCCCCGCGCCGGCGGTATTCAAACCTGAACCTGGGCCTGGGCCGGACAGATCAACCGGGCCGCCCTGCATGGGCATGGCGATAGATGAATCACGATGGATGACGGGCTGGGAAAACATGTGCTGGTTACTACCATGACCCCACCCACCCCGGTAGGAAGGCGTCTGGCTAGAGTGTCACTAGGTAGATGCACAATGATAAGAGACTCGGGCCCATCTTCCAGCTCTACTCGCTCGTGCAGATGGATGCTAAGCGGAGCCGGAGGGACGGGAACATGTAACGCGATGGGAAGGTAGAGTCGTTACGACGACTTGAACAAGCGCGGAGAATCTCCACGGGCGGACTTGACTTGTGCTTATCGACATGGTCCGGGTTGGGCCCATGGCACGATAAGGAATTTGATGGAGGAGGCAGGGAGCCCCACGGGGTCGGAAATACGGGGAAAGGATACACCGAGATGCTGTGTGAGGTCAATCCTCAGCTACCTATGTAGTGACAGGCAAGTATTGGTATATGATGGGTTAGATAGCCGGTTGGACTGTTCATGTATCTTTGTAAATACTCAACTCCAAGATGTCTCTGGTGATGCATGTCTAGGTACCAGGTGCAGGTCCAAAACACGCAGATCCAATGCAGGAGCGCATGTACCTCCACCCAGCCCAGACACGGGGGTCAAGACATGATGGCAAAAGCAAGCACGTCTAACTCCTCTCAAAAATGATCAGTTGTCAAGTAAAGAATACACATAAAGCATGTTAATATGATAGAAAAGTGTTGAACCATAGTCTAATACTTCCATCGCTACACCGAAGTAGCACAAGTCAATACCTGGACAAGCGTCTTATTTTGTACAAACGCCATTACGTATAAAATCAACCAATAACTTTGCGTCTCTATATCTCATCCCCTTCGGCTATCTCCTCCTCAAACCTGATACTTATACACCTCCAAAAGCCGAGCGATAACAGAGCCTCTTACTCCTCCTTCCCATTCTTTCCAATTGACCAACGAGATCGACTCGCCGCCGGCGAAATAAAACTGACAAGTAACGATCTGAAATGATGCAGAGTGGCCGCCGGCGAGCGACGTGATTGGTTGTGGGGATTTCGAGGCTTCGGTTGTCATTTCCGGGGGTCACTAACATTAGCGACCTTGGACTGGAGACTGAGAGTGATGTCTATCGGAGAATATTTGGGTTGACAAGTGAGTTGACTATTCATTCAGAACTTGATCCACAGTGAAAGCTTCAATCCAGTTGTTCAAGTGCTCATTGGTATTCTCATAGTTGTAGATCTTCGAAACTGTTGAACTACTCTGTGTCTCTCCCGCTAAGCTCTAAACGCCACGGCCGCTCACGGAGACAACCCGGCCGAAAAGGGGAATTCCAACACCACGAGTAAAAGATTTGACAATAGCGTCCTTGACTCTCACCGGCTCTTCCTACCTTCCGATCTTACTCTGCATTCAGCCCTCCGTGTCACAAGCAAATACACAAGCAAAAAACTCATTCTCGGCCTCAGTCAGCCCCCCGCGCTCCTCTACTGATTCGGCCGAGTCCTCTGGCCGCCGGCCCCCGGGCTTCACAACAACACTGTCCAACGAGACAGTGTACCTTTTGCTTCTTACCCGGATGCTCTATCAGTGCTCATCATGAAATCACTTGGCTTCTTGGTTATCGAGGCTATGCAAGTTTATGAATCACGAAAGTTTGAACCAGTCGAGACCATCCCCCAGTGCTACCTCCAGGCTCACCCTACTTAACTGCCCTTGAGGCCCAGAAAGATATACAACTATTAAATCAGGGCGAATACACTTGAGTCTCTTTTGCCTAAAACTCTCTGTATACTCATTTACTTGGCATTTGCCTCGATTACCAAGAAAGGAGCCTTACCTAACCTACCTCCTTACCCTACCTTCGTACCATGACTTACCATTCTTTTAACATGAACGGATCTACTAACGGTATTACGGATGGTACCAATGGTTCCATCCATGATACGAAAACTGCAAAGCCTCTTACAGTTGCCGATTGGAAGGCCGCTCAGCTTGCTGGGGATGGCCTCAACCGTCTCTGCTCCCTCGTCGAAGCCGAGAAAGCCGCCAACCCCAAAACCAAAGCATGGATATCCCTCGCAACACCTAAACAACTCGAAGAACAATGGACCAATCTTCAACAACTCGATAATACCACATCCCTACCTCTATATGGTGTCCCTTTTGCCGCCAAAGATAACATCGACGCCAAGGGCTTCATCACCACCGCCGCATGTCCATCCTTCAACTCAGACCCAGCTACTACAGATTCAACTGTTGTGGCTAGACTCAAGTCCGCCGGTGCCATCATCGTCGGCAAGACAAATTTGGATCAGTTTGCGACTGGTCTTGTAGGCACCAGATCTCCCTACGGTGCGGTGCCAAACTCTTTCGACCCTGGTAGAGTCAGTGGTGGCTCCAGCTCTGGGAGTGCCGTCGTCGTCGCTCATGGTGTCGTTCCATTCTCTCTGGGAACAGACACCGCTGGCTCTGGCCGTGTCCCAGCTGGTCTCAACAACATCATTGGCTTGAAACCAACCCGTGGCGCTCTCAGTGTACGTGGAGTGGTTCCCGCATGCAAGACCCTTGACTGCGTCTCCATCTTTACTCTCAACGTTTCCGACGCTGAGACTGTCCTTTCTGCGGCTGAAGGTTATGACTTGGAAGACTTCTATTCTCGCCCTCGACCAGATGCCAAGCACGCATACGCCCTCGATGGATTCGGTTCTGCGAGCAATGCAACAAGGCCTTCGCTGGCTGTGTGTGCAGAACCAGATTGGTTCGGTCGTGATGACCACCATCCTCCATATGAGACAGCATTGGCAAGAGCAAAGGCTCTGGGCTGGGATATAGTCCCCGTGGACTTTACCACTCTCTTCAAACTCGCCAAACTCCTCTACTACGGCCCCTGGGTCGCAGAGCGATACGAAGCAATCCGAGAGTTCATCGAGGCATCCCCAATCGAAGCTATGGATCCAGTCGTACGGAAGATCATCATCAGAGCTCAAACCCTCTCAGCAGCAGACGTCTTTGCGGGTGAATACCTTCGTCAAGATCTAACTCGTCAAATCGAGCTGGCATTTTCTCAATTCGATGGTCTTCTTGTGCCTACATCCCCTACGTTTCCCACAATGGAGCAGATCCAGAAGAATCCAATCGAGGAGAACTCGCTGCTTGGCACGTATACCAACTTTGTCAACTTTCTAGACTGGTCAGCGCTTTCTATCCCTGCCGGCTTCAGACCGGATGGACTGCCTTTTGGCATCACTCTTATATCCAATCGTTGGCAAGAACCGCTTCTTCTCTCGTGGGCGCGTGACTGGTTCGGACAAGAGCCTAGGTCTTTGGGATCAACGGGTGTGGAGGTCTCTGAACCGACTGTGAATCACTGTCTAGCCTCCAATTATATCCCAGTTGCCGTCGTTGGTGCGCATCTCACAGGCTTTCCTCTCAACAAAGACCTTACATCTCGAGGCGCCAAACTTCTGAAGGTCACAACGACATCACCTCGTTACCGCTTCTTCGCTCTGAACTCCAAGACTGGCCCAAAGAAACCGGGCCTGAAACGAGTCGCGGCAGGTGAAGAAGGATCACAGATTGAACTCGAGGTCTGGGATCTGCCCAAGTCCTCTCTCGCCAGCTTCATGGATACCATCCCTCCCCCTCTTGGTATCGGCTCGGTTGAGCTCGAAGATGGATCTTGGGTACGAGGGTTCGTGTGCGAGCCGGTCGGTTTGGAGGGTGCTGTCGACATTACGGAGCATGGCGGCTGGAGAGCCTACAACAACCACCTCCAGGAGAATGCCGAGCTGAAGGCGAACGGTATTCACAAGAGTGGTATTTCGAAGGTCCTTATCGCCAATCGGGGCGAGATCGCGGTTCGAATCATCGAGACTCTTCACAAGATGGGACTTGAAGCTATCGCCATCTACTCCGACACGGACGCAGAGGCCACGCACGTTAGCAAAGCCGACGTTGCTCTGAAGCTCGAGGGAACTTCTGTCTCCGAAACGTACCTCAACATTCCTCAGATCTTGGAGCTCGCCAAGTCAGCTTCAGCGGATGCCGTCATCCCTGGCTACGGATTCCTCGCTGAAAATGCCGAATTCGCAACCGCAGTCGAAGAAGCAGGCATGATCTGGGTCGGTCCAACTCCTCAGCAAATGTCAGATCTCGGCCTGAAGCACCGTGCTCGTGCTATCGCCGCCGAGGCTGGTGTTCCAAATGTTCCCGGCTGCGATAGCCTTCTCACGTCTTTGGAGGAATCTCTAGAGGAAGGCCAAAAGATTGGTTTTCCATTGATGCTGAAGAGCACGGCAGGTGGTGGTGGAATCGGATTGAGTCACTGCAAAGACGTCGAGAGTCTTGCCGCGACATTTGAAAGCGTTCGACGACAGGCAACAGCCAACTTCGGCAACGGGGGCGTTTTCCTGGAGAGATTCGTTCAGCGAGCCCGTCACGTCGAAGTTCAGATTCTAGGAGACGGTACCGGAAAGGTCATTGCAGCTGGAGAACGAGACTGCTCTCTGCAACGCCGTCATCAAAAGGTCGTCGAGGAGAGCCCTGCGGTCATGGTTCCAGTCGAAGTTCGGGAAAAGATGAAGGCGGCTGCTGTCAGTCTCGCTTCGTCGGTCAAGTATCGAAACGTCGGTACTGTCGAGTTCATCTACGACATCGATACGGAGGAGTTCTTCTTTCTCGAGGTCAACACTCGTTTGCAGGTTGAGCATCCTGTTACTGAGTCAGTTACGGGTCTCGATCTGGTCGAGTGCATGCTCAACATTGCGGATGGGAAGGCTGCCCAGCTATTCGAAACCACGCCCGCTGTCTCTGGCGCTTCCATCGAAGTTCGACTTTACGCTGAGAGCCCCCTTCAAAACTTCCGCCCCTGTGCTGGTCGTATCACCAAGCTCGAGTTTCCCTCCAGTCTCCGAGTCGACACTTGGGTCAAGGTCGGCACCAAAGTCACGACTTCCTATGATCCTCTTGTAGCCAAGATCATATCGTCTGGAGCTGATCGCAAGGAGGCTCTGAAGAACCTGGCCGATGATCTCGAAGCTACATGCATCGAAGGCGTTCAAACCAACCTGGAGTATCTACGCCAAATCGTTGCGTCGTCGATGTTCGAGTCTTGCGATTACACGACAAAGTCTCTGGATTCCTTTCAGATCGTAGCCTCCTCGCTGGAGGTACTCGAGCCGGGCGCTCTAACCACGGTCCAAGATTACCCTGGCCGAACTGGTTATTGGAGCATCGGTGTTCCTCCGGGTGGTCCCATGGATTCGTATTCTTTTCGTCTGGCGAACCGGCTCGTCGGTAACTCGTCAGACGCTGCCGGACTTGAATGTACTCTCCAAGGACCATCTCTCAAATTCCACTGCGATACCGTCGTCGCAGTCACAGGAGGTGTCGTGCCAGTCACTATCAACGACGAACCGGTCCCTCAGAACCAGGCTGTCGTCATTCGAGCTGGTCAAGTCTTGACTATCGGGCTTGTCGAGCATGGACAACGCATGTATCTCGCCGTTCAGGGTGGTATTCAGGTCCCCGTCGTTATGGGGAGTCGAGCGACTTTCGAACTAGGAAAACTCGGCGGATTCTCTGGTCGAAAGCTTCAGCAGCGTGATATCTTGGCTATCGAGCCTCGTCCGTCAGAGAGTAACACCAATGGGCTTCTTCGACTTACCTCTCCCGTGCCTATTCCGCGTCATCCAAAGGCTCACTGGACTATCAAAGTGGTCCCTGGCCCTCATGGCGCACCCGAGTACTTTACCCCTGAAAGCGTCAAGTCTCTGTATCTCAGCGAATGGAAGGTCCACCACAACAGCAACAGGCTCGGTGTCAGACTCACAGGTCCCCAGCCTGAATGGTCCCGCGAGACAGGCGGAGAAGCTGGTCTGCATCCTTCCAACATCCACGACGCCCCATATTCTGTCGGCAGCGTAAGCTTCACGGGTGACGAGGCGGTAGTCTTGGCCTGCGATGGTCCGAGTCTCGGCGGATTCGTCGTGCTTTGTGTCGTCGCTTCGGCCGAGATGTGGAAGATGGGACAGGTTCGACCTGGTGATACGATTCGTTTCGATCCTATTACTGTGGAGGTTGCGCTCGAGTTAGAGAAGCAGCTTGAAGATGCTATTGAGAACCTCTCACCTCTTCCAACCGAGGAGCAAGAGACCACAGACGAAGCATCTCTAATCAAGGAGCTTACCAGCATCCCTACTGTGGTTGGCACCATTGAGCAAGGTGGTCAGAAGATCGTCGTCCGTCCAGCAGGAGACAGAGCGTTCATGCTCGAGTTTTCAGAGGCCGTTGCTTTCGACTTGCGACAAAGCTTTGGGATCTTTGCTTTTTGTCAACAGCACGAAAAGGAGCCTATTCCTGGTGTTGAAGAACTAACTCCCGGAGTGTTCAGCCTTCACATCACTTATGCGAATGGGATTCCCCAGAATACCATGATGGCTCGCCTGGTAGAGCACGTTGGCTCGTACTCTGTTCCAGTCCAGGTTCCTTCGAGAACGGTCCATCTTCCCATCGCTTTCGACGATAGCGTTAGTCGAGCGGCAGTCGAACGCTACGCAGCAACGATTCGAGGAGAAGCTCCTTGGCTTCCCAGCAACGTCAAGTTCCTGGAGAAGCTGAACGGCATCGACCAAATCGACAAGACGATCTGCGCTGCTGTGTTCCTCGTTCTCGGACTCGGCGACGTCTTCATGGGCTCGCCTTGTGGTATTCCCCTAGATCCTCGCCATCGTCTTTTCGGTACCAAGTACAATCCTTCTCGGTCGTTCACGCCTCGTGGTGCTGTCGGCATCGGTGGGCAGTACATGTGTATCTACGCGACGGATTCTCCTGGAGGGTATCAGCTCGTGGGTCGAACAGTCGACATTTGGGACTCTGGTCTCGTGGCCGACATTGAGAAGCAAGGTTCCAAGCCCTGGCTGTTCCGTCAGTTCGATCGAATCTCTTTCTACTCCATCAGCGAGACGGACCTTGATAGCGAGTCAAAGGACAAGCTCATCCGGGTTACCGATGGTGTTCTAGATCTGGCCGAATACGAAGCGTGGCTGGAGGAGAACAAAGAAGACGTGGCCGCCACAGCCGCACGCCAAGAAGAAGCCATCGCGAATGCTCCTTTCATCGACGAACTAGTCCGACCGTACCAGCCCAGCCCCAACACCAACAGCCACGCCAATGGCATCCTAGGCGATCTCAGCGTCGAGGGTGAGCGCGTCAAGGCTATGCTTCCCGGTCGATGCTACAAGGTAGTAGTCAAAAAGGGAGATGCTGTAGAAAAGGGCGACGTGCTGGTGAGTAGCTCTTTGCAGACTGTGAATGGATCTTGCTTACCTTTTGGCAATAGCTGTGCGTCGAGTCAAGCAAGATGGAGGTGGAAATTCGTAGCCCGGTGGGAGGGAAGTGTTCGGCGGTGCTTGTCGAGATGGGAGACTTGGTTGATGTTAATGACGATCTGGTCATCATCGAGACATGATGTGAGGTCGTACTTCGAGAGAGACTTGGTGGGCGATGTAGTCGTAGAGGATGTTTTGGGAGGCGTGGCACTGTTGAGGACGAGCACAGCACATTTCTTCAGAAGTCAAGCACAAGTATAGGGCACCAAGACACTGAAGCGGTCACGCACAGTTCACTAGAAGGAGATTTACGGTCATTACAGTCATTACAGTCATTACAGTCATTGCAGTCAAGGTCATCAAGGATCATGTTTGAGCGAAGCAAGAGTGAGTTTTATTTGAGTGTGTGTGTGTGTAGTGCAGTCCCAGCCCATCCATCCAGTGTGTTTCCAACGCGTGTGCGGAGTGTGTTGGTGTGTGTGGTGTCGAGTGCGTGTGGTTTGTTGAGAGAGCGAGAGCGAGAGAGGGTGCGTGGTCTTTGAAGGCGAACAAGGTTGAAGGCATGTGTTGCCCTTTGCTGCGTAGGACCTCAGTCCTTTGCACAGGCTTGTAAGCGCTGAGGAGCAGGGCCTCTCGTGAACCAGAGATTCAGGAGCAGGCCTCGCTACCCAGCACTTACAAGCCTGCAGCAAAGGACTGAGGTCCCACGCAACAAAGGTCGCACACCACCCATTGGGTATCATCTCGTTAGTCGTGAGAATCGTTACCATCGTAGAGCCTTGGACAGAAGTGATGTTCAAGTGAAGGTGATGTTCATGTCTCTAGCCCGCTTGTCGGCGGCGTAGACATCGACCCACTTCCTTGATCTCCTTGTACGTGTAACCATCTGCACGACGATCAAGTGGTTACACCTACAAGGAGATCAAGGAAGCTGGCGAAACCCGTCGGGAGGAGGGAAGCTTTTGGGTAAAAAGCCCAAAATCTTACAAGCCTGTGCAAGGACCAAAGACTGCAAATTCTGTGTCAGTACAAGTCAAGAGATGTTTCAGAGTGAGCATGGCTTACCCAGCCTTGGGCCAGCCAAGGCGGCCGCATGTCGACCAGAGGGCCTTCTTGGGCAAAAAGCCCAAAGTCTTACAAGCCTGTGCAGGGACCAAGGCCAGAACGGCATCTGCGAAATTGATGAAAGCGTAGCCAACAACCAGTACACTACAGAGTACCAGTGCGTCAGTATGCCAAAGAAGTTTCATTCAAGAATGCAGAAGGGAAGGCTGGGGGCTGGACATACTGGTTTGTGCTGTCAACGGCGCGACCTGCTCTGCTCCGAAAGGAGACAGGAGCAGGCCGTTCACCTCAAGCATGACTAGGGGCCCAGCCACGCTAGCATGGGTGTCAGAAAGGCGACAGTGAAGAAGGCTCTTGGGGACTCACCTGGGCGGTAATGCTCGGCCTCGAGCATGACAGAAGAGTTGCGAACTTCTGGACGAGCGATGGGATCAGTGTCAAACGTTGCCGCGATGCCGTTGATAAACTCTTCATCCGGAACCTGAACCATTGTCCAGGTTCCAGATGAAGAGTTCATCGACAAAACGCTTGAGCTATCCCTCTCGATTAGTTCACTCCATCTAGGTCATGGGGAAAGCAAGTGCAGCACGTACCATGAGACCGTTCAAAGCGGCAGTCCTTTCCCTGAATAGCTAGGGTCTATCAGTTCCTGTTGGGTAAGCAAAGAAAGAAGAGGGATGGACTTACTGGCGTAAGAGGCCTCAGGCCGCCGATGGACGTCCCATGCCGTTGAGCCTGGCAAGAAGCCAAAACAAAACCGAAAAGGGAGCGAGAAAGGCAGACGAAATAGGGCGTGACGAGAGGAGGGAGGCGGACCAAGAAGAACCAAAACAAACCAAGACAAACAAAAAAAAAAAGAAAAAAAAAAGAAAGGCCAGAACGGTTCAGACGCGGAAGCAAGTCACCATCGCTTGGCAAGAAGCCAATTGCCAGGCCAGAGATCTCCCCTAGCCAGGAGTTGCCTCAAGGCTAGGTCCGCCTCGCGAGAGGCAGGTGGAAGTTCTGACCATGGCTGCGATGGTGACTGCTGATGATGAAAGGAAGAAAAGGTGGGAGAGGTGGGAGAAGAGGGGGATTTTATAGCTGTGGGAATTGAAAAAGTGGGTACGGCTGATCTAGGTGATTTTGTGTGCGCGTCTGGTGTTGACGCTGAGGGGCAGCGGTGCGTGGGTGCCCGGATGCAGGTGGTCGGGGGGCAACAGCCCTCACCGCGCGAGCGTCTCGAGGTACGTACCACGCATGAACGCTCGGTCAGAGAGCGCTCGGGAAATCAGTCGCGTCTTTGCTCCGTTCGAGAGCTGGTTTGAGGTCGTGAAGCCGCGCGGTCGTGGTGCTGGACCGTCGCCTGCCTCGATCCCCTGAGCGGCCATCGCATGCACCTCTGCCCCAACCAAGATGCCCAAGACCCGTGTGACAATTATTGAAGCATCTATAGCGTGCATTTATTGTTGGTGATGCATTAAATGTCATGTAAATTAATTATATCAAATGTAATTCTACTTCGTAGCTACGACCCTGACATTCACCATCATCTTGCCCATGATCTCAATATTTGCATCATCCTATGCTGTTGTGAATTCGCTGTCGTGCACACTGGTTCTGCCTCCATCTCCCATGCGCGTCGTGGCCAAAGACCGCGGCGCGGGTGAAGCATTATCACAGCCAGTTTGCCCATGGACGCGGATGAGGTGAGGATGACTCCCTTGAAAATACTCAGGGCAACCACAACCACAATTAATTTTCAAGATAAAAATATGCCTCGGAAGCTAAAATTTGGCCCATCATGAGAAAAATAGGCGCCCACTTTTAATATCGTGCGTTGTCGCAAGATCACGAGCAAGTGTCCCTCGCCATTTGAGAGATGTCGTCCAAGTCCCGCCTGGACCCCTGTCGCGCCACCCAGTAACTCACCTAACCCACTGACAGCTAACGACCTGCGGCTCATACGCCCCCCCTGTACGACCGATTTTCCCCTGGACGCCCCCACCGGCGAGGGGTCTGCCCCTCGAGAATCGATCGCGCCGGGACTGGCCAAGCGGCAGATCAGCCAGGGCTGATCCCGGGCCCCAGGGTCCAGCTATAAAATCCCCCTCCATCCGGCCCCTCCCCCTCTTCTTCTTCTTTTCTCCTCATGTCGTCGACCACTGCTGGTCGTGTCGGTAGCACCTGGAGCTCAAGAATCCTGGGTACTGCGAGCCTCCTACAGGTAAGGGGAGGGGACCAGTCGCTTCGGCGGCTTGGCGGTGAATAATTTTTGGTTTTCATTGAGTTCGGGGCCTTGTGCTTCGACTTGAAGAAGATCTCTTGCTTTGGTGGCCATGATGTGATACTTGCCTTGGTGGAGTGATGCTGGCTGGACGCGTGGAGGGCGTGGGGGGCATGGAGGGGACCGACGTGAGTTGGGTCGTGATGTTTGTTTTGTGGTGTTGAGGGCATTCACATTTGCAGAGACCGGGATCATGTCACGAAGACGTTTCTCAAGAGTGTTGACTTCATTACATCCGTAGTAGCTATCACTAGTATCTATCGCCATATCCCTTTGCCTTGCTTGGTCGCCTCCCTCCTCGTAGCCGCCACCATCGAGCCATGAAGCCGGTCGCGTTCGATCGTCCCACCACGCTTAGGGGGTTCTCGGGTCGTTGGAGTAGGAGTAGGGAGCGGAAAATGCCATGTAGTACTCTAACGAGGAGGATCATATCATAGATATGCTGCTCAAGGACCCCATAGCTTCCATGTTCGGCGGTGTGTCGAGGTCTTTGGTCTGTCGCGATGCAGGCTGCTCGATCGCTGTCGTGTTGTTGACGTTTCCACCACCCGCGGGGCACCCACCAGCAGCAACGAACCCAGACATTCTTTTCCCTGGCGTCTAGCCTTTTTACCTCGATAGAATACTCTCAGTCTTCGAAATTTCTTTGTCTGGATGTTTCGTCCCTTTTGTTGTCATCTCCTCTGTTCGGTCCTGAACATCCATCCATCCTCATTCTGGTCAGTGCCTCCATCACCATCTCCTCTGGACAGAAAACGCTGACCCCATCACCATCCCTCAGTTTGTCGGCCCGCTTCCTCGTCTCTTCGTATCGTATCCATCGCTAGAACTATCGCTACGCTCAAGAAAAGACTTGCCTCCATCACGACCCTCCCCCGCCGTCGCTGCCGCTGCTTCGCAATCCAGCAGGCCAAGAACACGTTCGCTGCTCATATCGTCCTCCCACGTGTTCGTTCCGTCCTCTTTGATTTCTTACCTTCCTTCACTCACGCTTCCTTTACTGCAGATCTCTGCCCCCTTTTCTGAAGCTTCCCTCCGAATAGCCTCTCCCCGGGCTGATCGAAGCCGACCGCCCTGAGCAAGACCATAAGCATCCAGATTGTAGGGCACCAATACACCACGAGTTTCAAGCGGAGAGTCTTTCCATCGTCCTAGTCTTAAGAAACCCAACAGATACGCCCTTACTACCGAAGCGCGACGCAAGATCATCCTCACGGAGCCCGCTGCTCTCTTTTTCCAAAGTCCGGCGACGTCTTTTCAGGTCCGCTAAGGCACACGCATCCCTCAAGTACGTAAGAAATCTTTCTAATGACCAGGAAGACACGAGGTGACTATGTCACTACTCATTCAGGATAGAGCGCCAAGCCCTCCAGACGACAGAAGCCCATCGCCGTCAGCCAGCCCTCCCACAGTTCAACACAGTCTCATAACTATGGACAGTACATCCAAAGGTCAGTATCTATCCCTTACATCTTTCGCAGGGATTTGAGTGAGCCACCTTCATAAGCTGCCTTACTCAGGTGATCCAGTCCTCGCACATTCATCCCACAACCCTTCTATAGAACGACAGAAAGTCAAATGTCCACTCCGTTATTCTTTCAACGGCTTTGTTACTAGCCCTCGCTCTTTCAGAATTTCAGGCAATAGAAATCGCGAGCAAAGCCGAGCCCTACGAGAAACAAAGGAATCTACGACACCAATTACCCAACCCTCGATGACCCTACTTCCGATCGATATACAAGGAGAGCTACACCAAACGCCTCGAGAAAAACTCAGGATCCGACTCGCAAGCTTAGAAAGAGCCCCTTGCCTTCAAAGACTCTCAGCAGGCTTCCAGGGGTAACATGGTGCTGACCAAAACAGGGCACCTTGGCCATAGTCAGGGCTCAGCTATTCAGCGGTTCCCAGTCTAATTTCAGACAGGGCAATACTCTAGACAACTGGGACTTTAAATCAGAGACCGTAAACTAAGCTACAGTACAACAGACAGACGATTTAAGGACAGGGGCTCACCAAGGATAGCAGGTAAGAGTGGCTTCCAAAGGCTTACCCACAAACCTTGGCCTACAACGGGGAGAATGGGGAGAGATAATGGTAGCAGGTCTTGAAAACATGGTCAAGTCAAGAAACCTCCTACGCCACCACTTAGCTTCAAGCAAGAGACTTGACTCAGCTACCTCTATGAACTGACAGATTAGAACGCTCTCCTCTATTCGTCAGACTCTCACAACAGAGAACTCGAATGCCTCCTCCATCTTCCAATTCCATCTATTTCTATGACCCTGTTTAGTCCAGACATCTCACTAACTCTTTCTTTCAACAGACCGAACCAATTCCTCCAAAAGCTCCGAAGCCCTCTCCCCTCCTCCCAACTCATTAAGTTCATCTCCCAACCGACCCGCCCTCTCCGCGAACCCTCGATCGTCCAATATCTTCCTCGCCGCATTCTGAACCTGCTCAGTCGAAGGATTATCCGTCTTCAAGTCGATACCAGCTCCCGCCCAGCTGACCCGAGCCGCCGTATCCTTCTTATCCTCTGTCTGGCCTGCGCAAATCAGGGGTACCTTGTGCGAAAGAGCTTGTGTTACGCTTCCGTAGCCGCCGTTCGTGATTAGGAGGCAGAGTTGGGGAAGGAAGAGATGGTAGGGTATCCATTTAGCGTATCTCACGTTTGGCAGATCTCCAACTCGGGATTTGATCTCTTCCTCGTGAGGCGAAGCTACTACCAGAAGAAGCTCTGGATCACCGGAAAGTGCCTCGATGGCTGGTATGATCAAGGAGGTTGGATCCATTGCCAATGTGCCTTGGGTAATACCAACAACGCGCTGGTGCACGACGATTTCATCCCACCAAGAAGGTAGCAAGTCTGGATTGGTCGTAACTTGTGTGACAAGTGGTCCAACAAATCTGGTATTTTCTCTTTGCCCAGCAGGCTTTGGTAGGAGTTCGAATTCCAGTACAGGCGAAGAAGCTTGAATGTGGAGAGAGGGGCTGTAAGTGAAAGACTCGGTAGGTTCGCCATACGGCAAAGATTTCAAGCCCAGCGATTTCCGTTGAGTGCTGATGATTGGTCTCAAGAACATCGGCAAGAGAATCCACTGGTTAACGAGATGGTGAAGATGATTCCAGGCCAACCCGAACCACGAAGTCGACGGACTGTCTCCAGATACCGCTTGAGGAGCTCCCCAGCTCGACATGTAGATGGGGATAACTCCTAGAGTCGCATACACGGGAATCTCGCCGAGTTCATACAACGCCCTCGCACCGTATGGCATGACATCCACCAAGAGCACCTCGGCCTTGAAGTCGCGCAGCACCCGACGATAATCGCTCACTTGAGCAACAACTCTCGAATCGAGCCGTTTGTACACCCTGTCCAGAATTCCAGTCTCGCTCCCTGCCATGAGCGGTGCGTCGACGACGGCAATGGCCTCTGTTGCCACAAATGTGGCTCCCACGGTGCGAACGCGGGCTTCGTTGTCTGAACTGGTCAGCCATACGACGTCGTGGCCACGACGGACGAGGGCTTGGGCCACGGCTTGCATTGGGTAGGCATGGCCGGCTGGAAAGTGAGAGTGTAGTAGTATCTTCATCTTGAATTGTCGAGTGATAGAAGAGGAGAGTTGGTTATTGGCTGAGATGTTGCAGCGGTGTGTTGGGTCGTGGGGCTGATATGCAAGGGCGGGAGATAGACTGGACATTCCATACAAGGACAATTAACCAAGTACCAAATCTAGGTATTGGGAGTGATTATTGGGATTCTGTGACTGATGATACTGAGGCTCCATCTCGAACAAACAGGTTCTCGAACCGAGCCAAGACCTGGTGACTGAGTTTAGCTGGGAATGGAGCTACCCTACACGACAGGTCGAGAACACTGGGGAAGAGCATGACGATGTCTCTAGGGACGTTATGTTTCATAAAGAGGATGTATAGAGAATGTATAGGGATTATGATTAATTCATAGAAAAATTTGTGATCCTTTGGAAAGTCTTTGCTCATGATATTCGCAAAATTATGCTCAACAATTGGTTACCGTTGAACACTAAGAATCAAACCACCAAGCCAGATGAGAAAACCAACCCAACCTCCCCACCAAACCAACTTCACTCCTACACACACACTACTTCACAATACAAAGGCGCATTTTAACCCTCGCATTTTACTGACGACCAGCCCAGAACCTCAAGAAAGCCTCCTTCTTATCCTTGGGTGGTGGAAGTGGCTCCGGATTACGATCCTTCTCCTCCAGCGGCATACCATCGTTTCCAACATTCGTCACCGCGTTCTGCTGCTTGCCCAAGAAATAGTTCGTCTGGAAGAAGGCAGCGATGAGGGGAATAAACGCCAAACCCAAAGCCACAGAGAGGCAGTACCACAAAGTGTTGCGGTACGCAGTGATGGCTCCCTGTCGCATCGGGTCGTCAAACTCGTAGAGCGTACGGATCTTTGTCACGCTGCTGAAGAGCGTCTTAACGGTAGTTTCGTTTGCAGGCGGCGGGAGATGCTCGCGGAGTTGGCCGGGCATCTTGTTTGCCCAGATGACGGCGACGATGGCGCTTCCGATGGCGCTGCCGATCTTGGACCACAAAGACAAGAGAGAGATTACGAGGGCGACGTCTTGGTGAGGGACTGAGGCTTGGGATGCTACGCGGGAGCCGACGACTGACATGGAACCTCCGAAGCCGATGAGGATCATGGACATGACGAGGGCGCCCGTGTTGTTGGTTGCCTTTCGGCCGTCGAGGAGGATACCCATGCCGATGATCTTGACGCAGAGACCCGTGATCTGGATGGTGCGGTAGCGGTGCGTCCATCGTTGAGCGAGACCGACCAGAGGACCAGCTACGCATAGAGCGAGAGTCAAGGTGTTGCCGTAGTAGACCTACAGAGTCAGCGAGATCACCTTCAGCAGACGAGACAACTTACCCAGTTCTGGTAGCTCCAGTCCTTGGCAATCAACGTGTAGGAAGAAAAGTACAATCCTCGAATGTTTCCAGCAACTAACTCGGTCAGACAGGCACTCGCAGAAGATAGAGAAACATACGCATATAGAAACCGTCGATGATGATGGCCATGATAAACGTCTGGTTAAATACGAGTCTTCGAGGAGCGCTTGGCACTCTTGCCCATTTTATCTCAAACACGACATAAAAGATGAGGAGAAGACCACCCACGATCATCACGGCGATGAGGGACTGGTTCCTCCATCCATGCTCGGCGTACGTCTTGAGAGAGAACGGAAGAAGGAGGAGAGACCAGCCGAAACCGAGGAGGATCAGACCAAAGGCGTCAATCTCTTCAAGGTTGTGCTTCAGAGCTTCGAGCCATGTCTTGTTCTCCTCGGCAGCCGGTGCGACGATGGCTCCGTGAGGTCCCTCATATCCGCTCTCCTGAGCAAGTTCCCTCGCAGCACGACGAGCAGCGTTGCTAGAAGCAATATTGACAACACCCTCCTTCTTAGCCTTACGGTCAAGGTAGATCAGAGTCGCAACAGCAGGCGAGAGAGCCACGGGCATGATGATAGCAAACATACCCAGACCCCATCGCCACTGATTTCTAGCTTGAAGAGCGTCGACAATCTTGCCAGCAAACCAGGTATTGATGATGAAGGGCGTCGAGAGCATCGAGCTTGCGAAACCTCGCCATTCGAGGGGTGTCAGGTCGGCCACTATGATGTCGTTGGTCAGATCGAGACCAGAGCTTCCAATGGCGACAAAGACTTCTCCGACAATGTACGCAGATACGGTTCGCGAAGAGGCAGCAATGATGTATCCGCAGGTATAAAAGAAGATGCAGAGGAGGTACGTGTACGGTCGACTAGTGATATCGGAAAACTTGGCGATGAAAGGCTTCGAAACAGCGCTAATGATACTCGTAGCGATTGAAAGAGTCGAAAGCACCGAACTATGCCTCTCAAAGTACGACGAAGCATCAACGCTATAGTACGAAGTAGTCGAAGAGTCGAGAGAGTACGCCCACGCGCAGACGAGGACGGAAGCTCCCACGAGCCAGAGCGTCTTGCGATCCGATTTGGCCTCGCGGTAGACGGCTTCCATACGGGTCACGCCCTGAGATTGCAAGACATTTCCTACGTTGGAGAGTTGTTTGAGGTCTTCGCTGTTGCCGGAGTTGACCCTCTCGGGTTGAGCTGGGGGTGTTGGCTCGATGGCGTCTTTGTCTCCAGACATGGTGAAGGTGCTTGACGACAAGATTGCGATCTCAGGTGGACAACAATGGCTGAATGATGGATTGAACATCTATTTCATAGGCGCTACGTGAGGCATTTGTACTTTTCTCCCCTGCTGCCATAGCGGGTAAGTCTAGCATCCCCAAGGATCGTCACCCACGCATACCCAACCGAAATCGCCCGCTAGGTGTAAGTTCGTGATCTAATCTAATCAGATCAGCAGTGGAGAATGGGACAATTCTCCATCAGATAATTTTTCCATCACCAAATCTTCGACTCCAGCCTTAACGGGCCGAAGGCAAGAATCCAACATGGGAAATACAAGAGTGGATTTCCGGCCACTCGGTAAAGTATATCGTATAGGGCTCATCACGAGGCCTTTTGCAACGTTGTATAGGAGGAGTCTTTCTCCATAGAGATGCTCCCTTTTGGCGGCCGATCCCTTCAGCGGCCGCCTGTTTAGTCGGCCGCACCTTGTAGTGAGTTTCCACTTTTCACTTTTGCATCCCACGCGTTGAGGGGACTCGTTCGCGAGAAATATCGTTCAGTTTTATTGTCTATCCGTATTGTCTTTGTGATCACTGACCAAGGCGTGGATCCTCGTGCCACTTACATACTAAACTCACCGGGAGCGGGTCTCTTCCTCCTCCTCCTCCTCCTCCTTCTTCTCCTCCTTGGACGTTCCATCGTCATGGAACCTCGTTTCTTGAGCTAGAGGAAAGTCATGTTAGCGTAAGTAGGTCCTTGCAGAGATGCTTCAACTCACCACTCCACAGTTCGGCGTAGACCCCCGCGCGGTCGATCAGTTCGCGGTGGGTTCCCATTTCCGCCACTTGCCCCTCCTTGAGTACGATGATGATGTCCGAGTCAAAGATGGTGCGGAGACGGTGGGCGACAAACACGCTCGTACGGCCCTTTTCCCGAAGGATGCTGTTGATGTTGAGCATCAAGGCCTGCTCCGTGTGTGTATCGAGAGCGCTCGTAGCCTCATCAAAGAAGAGCAGAGGGGGATCCTTGAGGAGAAGACGGCTGACGGCAAGACGCTGCTTCTCTCCTCCAGAGATCATAAGTCCTCTCTCACCAACCTTGGTCTGATAACCGTCAGGGAACTGCAAAATCGTGTTGTGAACGTGGGCCCTCTTGGCAACGGCAATAACCTCGTCGTGGGATGCGTTGATGGATCCATAGCGGATATTGTGCTCAACCGTGTCGTTGAAAAGGGGAGTATCCTGCGGCACGACTCCGATGGACCTCCGGAGGGACTCGAGGTTGACGTCTCGTATATCCTGGTCATCAATAAGGATCCTTCCATCCTGAACATCGTAAGACCTGAACAAAAGACGCAGCAGCGTGGACTTGCCGCACCCGCTGGGTCCGACAATGGCCACCTTCTTGCCCGCAGGGATGGTCAAGGATAGGTTGCGCAGGATGGGGCGGTCCGGGTGGTAGGCAAAGTTTACGTTTTCAAACTTGATCTCGCCGCCCTTGGACAGAACCAGGGGCTTGGCGTCGGGCTTCTCCTTGATGTTGGCGTTGACCTTTTGCAGGTTGAACAGCGTCTCCATGTCCAGGAGGGACTGGCGGAGCTCGCGGTAGACGGAGCCGAGGAAGTTGAGCGGCACAGATAGCTGGAACACGAGCTGGTTCACCATGACCAGGTCTCCCACCGTTAGGCCGCCAGATGCAACGCCCTCTGCGGCGAGGTACATCATTCCGGTAAGTGCCGAGGAGAAGATCAGGTTCTGTCCGCTGTTGAGAAAGGCCAGAGACGTTGCCACCTTGATAGAATTCCGCTCATACTGCTGAAGGGCCTTGTCGTAACGCGCCACCTCAAACTTTTCGTTGTTAAAGTACTTGACAGCCTCGTAGTTGATGAGCGAATCCACCGCCACAGTCGAAGCCTTGTTGTCGGCCGCGTTGGCCTGTCTCCGAAACTTGGTTCGCCAAGCTGTGGTCCAAATAGTAAATGCCGAGTAGCTAACCATGGTCAAGACTGTGAGAACCGCAAACTTGGCGCCGTAGTTGTATGTAAGAATTCCGCAGACCATGCTGATTTCAAGCGCGGTAGGCAGAATATGAAAGACCATGCTCGTTAAGATGAAGCTAATTCCCTTGGTACCACGGTCCAGGGCCCTTGTCAAGCCACCAGTCTGCTTGGATAGATGAAAGGTGAGATCAAGTCGGAGTAGATGCTCAAAGACGTTGCCCGCAACTCTTCGGATAGCTTTCTGGGCCACAGACGCAAACACGGCGTTGCGCACCTCCTGAAACACCGTTGCGCCTATACGGGTCGCGCCGTAGGCTAATATCATGGCTCCGGCAACCGTTGTCGCAGTGCCTCCAACCGCCGCAATGTCAATGTTCATCGAGTCCACGATGCTCTTGAAGTAAAATGGCACCTGGACATTCATGACCTTGGCGCCAATGAGTAGCGACACTGCCAGTCCGACTCGCACCTTGGTACTCAAATCATCCTTCGGCCATAGATACCGAGACATCTCTTTCATGATGGCCCAGTCAGCCTTGCGCTGCTCCGTCGCAGACTTGTCCACCGCCGCCAAAGGATCATTTTTGTTCGTCGCCTGTTTTTTCGCCGGAAACACAGCCGAGGGCTTTATAGGTTTCGCCTCCTTGGTCGCGGTCGTTCGGGGTTGCTCACGACGCGGGGCAGACGTCCAGAAGGTCTGCGTGAGCGCCGGACGCGGAGCCCACGGCCGCTGAGGAAAAACCACAAGGCCACACCGGCATCCCAGCGGCGGGCGCTGCAGTAATCGAGGCATCATCGTGGTTGTTCAGCTCAGCGGGAGCTCATCATGGGATTGCGTCGGTGTTCGGTATTGGTGGGGGGAATGCCCGCGATTTGTACGACGAGAAAAAAGGGGGACAACAAGGTAGGTACCGGAGCCGCCAGAGACCTTGAGAAGTCTGGCTGCGATCCGGTAGCCAAAGAGGTGTCTATTCGGCCGGGGGATGAAGGATTTAAAGGAGACGGGTGAAGCTGGATGAAGCTGGATGAAGCTCACAAGTCGACTTGCCGAATCTAGCGGGATATGATGCAACTGGTTGGCGCCTGAGGCAGCCGATGATCGGAGCGTCTCCCCACGTTGAGGTTGACTTGAAGCACAACACAATCTTATGCCAAGGCTTCAATTGGGTTGATTAAAGGGAGTTGGAGCTCTTGGAGGAATCTTGGAGCTGGACTTGTAGTAAATACAGAGGAATGAGTGGCTTTCAAGCACCTGGCAACGATATCTCCAAGTCGTGCACTTACATCTCGGGATGGTGCAATTGAATAGCAATCGCGCAATAACGAGGAGAAACGTCGCCAGCTAAATTACTCGGCTCGTTATCTATGGAAGTTTGATCCTTGTCTTCTCATCGCTGTATAAGAATTGCTTCTTTGGAAGTCCACCAAGTCAACATTGTTCACAACACCACGCTTCATCGTGACGTTCAGGATGGAACGCTCACAGTAACGCCTGTCTCTTCAACGAAGGGAAGGAAGAGATAATCGATTGGCTTGGTCACCTGCCTGAAGAGCCTGTCTTACACGACAGCGTCCTCTCAAGAGTCAATGTCCTACACACTTCCATCTGTCGGGTCTCAGGGGCTCAAGGCTGTGTCTTCCCAACAGGCACTATTTTAGGACACATGCAGCCCTACCCGCGGCCCGAAATAAGCGAGTTTCTAGCAAAAAAGGGAGGCCATCGCAACAAGTGCCTCAAGGATAATAGTCAAACGTCATGATAGTAAAAGTTGTTTCGATTGGCAAAAAAGGTTCCAGGGGGAGTCGAACCCTCGCTGGCGGAATCAGAATCCGCAGTCATAACCGTTAGACCATGGAACCATTCGAACCGGTGGACCGGCACGCATGGGTCTGCGATTGCTGGTAGGCTAGCCAGATATTTTGATACAAATAGTTTTGCTGGGTGCTTCGTTGTCGTTTCCATTGAGCACTATCACCCCGAACGTGTTATCCTGACCATTAAGGGCCTTCCCAGCGTGCTGTTTCTCGTTCTGAAGCTGTTTGCGTGATCCAGAACGTGCTGTAAGCGTACTGGAACACGTACGTCTTCATCTCATAGCCGGCGTTTAAAGATAAGGAGGAATCTCAAAGCTTCAGATGATAGAAACCAGCCGAGAAGAGGCAATACTCATGCCGTTTTGA
This sequence comes from Fusarium sp. LHS14.1, assembly GCA_025433615.1. NCBI lineage: Eukaryota > Fungi > Ascomycota > Sordariomycetes > Hypocreales > Nectriaceae > Fusarium > Fusarium sp. LHS14.1. Next base: position 542,875 of record CM046481.1, read on the forward strand.
GACGCGTTTGTGGACAATATCTCTACAGCAAAGGACATCCATTGTTGTTGTTGCTGCTAGGTCTGACGCGCACCGACCGCTGTAGCGGCTGTCTACAGTGCACAGCCCCCTATAACTCAGCAACGCCAGTCAGCACCGGCGGGGCCCAATTCTCAGTGTTCACTTCAACCTCTCTCGGAGATTGACAGATCGCCTCAACCAGCATCTTGTAAGAGCCTCTCATCGTGAAACTTGAGTATCTGTCTCTAGCGGTCTCTTCCGCATACTTTCAAGATGGATGGCCTCGAGGCGGTACGACAGCGTCTTGAGGAGAACGTCGTCCCTCAACTCAAAGAGACTCCCCTGCTCGCTGCCATCGTCACAGTCCTGGTGCTTGTCGTAACGACGAGACTCTTCACAGGTGGTTCTTCTTCTCAGAATGGATCTAGGAGTCCTACTCTTGCGCCTTACTGGATCCCTTTCTTTGGCCACGCTCCTCGACTCTTTCTCAGCGCCAATTTTACTTTGACGCGTTTTCGAAACCGATATACCCAGGGCATCTTTTCTATTCGCCTTTTCCAAAGTATCCATTCCTTTGTGTTTCGACCTTCTCTCGCAGCCAAGCTACTTGAGCTGCCCGAATCAGTCGCGGATAAAGAACATGTCGCCAGACGTCTCATGGTCACCAACTTTCGACTCTCTAAGACTGATCTCGAGGCTTACGACAAAGCCGCCAGCGAGGTTCACCAAGTCACCAAGCAGTATCTCTCCGGCTCGCACCTGGATGGCCTTGTAAAGGCCAATGTTCGGGACTTGGACGATGTCGCCGCTGAATTGGTTTCCTTCAACAGCTATCAGACCGACCAGATGGAGTGGGAAAAGATGGCCGAGGCAGATGTCGTCGAGACTGAAACGAAAGAAAGGGTCATGGAAGCCGATTTCCATGAGTTGATGAGAAACTTTGTCGCCAGATCGGCCACTGCTTCCGTGTTTGGCACTGATTTTGTCGAAAACTTTGACGACATCTGGCAGCATCTCTGGGTCTTCAACGACGGCTTCCTGTCTTTGGCCATGGGCGTTCCTCTCTGGGCGCCTCTACCAACTTCTCAGCGGGCTAGGATTGCTCTTGGTCGCCTACATTCCTTTATGCGAGAGTTCCACGAGGATCTAGACAAGTTCTTGAACAACGAGGAACCTGGTGTGAGATGGCAAGATTTTCACACCATCAGCCCTCTCGTTCGCAAGCGAACAGAAGTCTTTCGAAAACACAGCCTACCCATCGACGTTCGAGCCTCGCTTGATGTAGCTTTGTTCTGGTCTGTGACAGTCCACTCTGCCTCAATGGTCTCTTGGTCTCTCTTTGAGCTCTACCAAGACCCAGTCCTCCTCGAGCAGATCCGTGACCAAGTCGCCCCCTTCGTTCACGTCGTCCAACCCAAGAACGAATTTGGAGGTGTCGTCTGGGTCCCTCCCAAGATTGAGAAGCTTGACATGGAGGGACTGATGACAAAGTGTCCTCTCCTCAAAGCCGCTTATCTAGAGACGTTGCGGCTACACGGCGGCGGCTGGTCCGCGAGGCTTTTGAAGGAGGATGTAGTCCTGAAGGATGAGGGAGAGGCGGGTTACGTGCTCAAGAAGGGCACATTTGCGCATGTTGTCCCAGACTTGCATCGCACCGATCCCAAGGCCTTCTCCGACCAGCGTATTTGGCACGTTGGACGGTATCTCGAGGATGATGTAGACTCCAAGGGAGTCAAGATACAAAAGGTCAACCCAAAGACAGTACAAGCCTCTGGTAAGTTTACACATTCCTCCGGTTGATCACTACTAACCTTGACAGACGGAACTATTACAATGTGCAATGACTCCGACTTTACCATGAGAAAGGTGTACATGTACACCTCAGTTCTCATCTCACTTTACAATGTCGAGCCGAAAAAGGGTGGCGATTGGGTCACGCCAACACTCGTCAAGGGTGTAGCTTCAACTCGTCCATCGCGGTCGATCAGGCTTTGGATCAAGCCAAGAGCATTGCCAAAAGCCAAGTGAGAGACGTTCTAGTACTGGAGTTTCTGCTATTGGGGAGAGACATTTTGGAGTCAGAGTCGACGGTGGTGTGTACTGACATATCAGTTGACGATCGAGACGGCGCATCCTTAGGAGTTCTTATAGACATGGTGTGACGTTTCGGGTCTATGGGTTCGGCGCCATCTCGTTCGGCTTACGAACAAGTTTAGGGGTTATGAGGACTGTATCGTTATTAGTAAAGAGCCACGCAAACACCGCGTGCATGAAGCTACATAGGAAACATGGCGGGTTATGGGTGATGATAATAACTACTCTCTATTCAGTTACCACACCTTCTACTTCTAGGAAGGCATTTTTGCGTGGTCCTCATGAGGAAAATAAGATGCCCAAGATGGCAACTGGGGTTCGGTGCCCGGACAGTAAATCTCCGTCCCTATCCTGCCACGCCGGCAACCGAAGCTCGAAACTCGAGGAAACTTGGGCATCAGAGCATCCTATTGCTTCTCCTAACGCAGCTATTCCCGTTGTATCTCACTGTCAACACTGTGATCCGCACTTCATTCATTATACGCGTGTCAGGCCATTGAACTAAGAGTTTTGCATACGCAGAACATTCCCGTTTCCATTCTTGAAACTACCATTGCATCCCAACACGCCCATCAAAATTCATTGTCTGCAACTCCAAGATCTTGGCACCCCCAGCATCTCGCCCTAGGGCCTAGTGGGGCGTAGCGACAAGTTCTTACATACACAAAACAGCCAAAAATATCCACACAACCCCCCAAAAAAGGATTGTGAGCACATGTGCTCCCCCGGGAAGGCTCGAACTTCCGATCTCCCGATTGTCTAGTTAATAACAGTCGGACGCTTTAGCCAACTAAGCCACAGGGGATTAGCTAATTGGATGGTGAGGAGCCTTGGAGTTGGGGGTCATGTTCGCCGGGGTCCTCGGTGAGAGAGGACGGGAAGAATTGGGTCTTGGTTAAGTTATGGTGGGTTCTTGAAGTGAATGAGAGTGTGTGAGGAGATAGTTGGCGGTGGTGGGAGGAAGGCGGTCAAGCATAGACCCTAGGGAACTCGGCACCTGGGAAGAAGCCAATTGAGGCAGACAGAGTACGGGCAGGTGGCAAGAAATGGCATACATAGTAACTTCGAAGAGTATAGAGATATCTGTAATAACAGATCAAATCAGTAACCCGCAGGTCGCTTTTGAGCTCGCTGACTTGGCATGAAACAAAGATACTAGGAAATGCAGTGGCACACATTGACGACAGCCGGAGGTATATTGAGGGTCTACAAAAAGCAACAAATTTACCATACCCGTCATCAACGCGTGACGATGTCTTCAGGGTAGATTTGTACCAAAGCAATGGTCTCAATGACATTCGGCTTGCTCAACATCTCTAAAGAAGATAACTCAAAACTTGAGTCGTCCTTTGACCTGCACCAACAAGTCAATCAACGCCAGCCTTCAAAAAGAAGGCTCTAGGGTCACAAATATGTGCAAAAAAGTGAATGAGAACTCAAAAAGAAATAGTTGCTCCCCCGGGAAGGCTCGAACTTCCGATCTCCCGATTGTCTGCAAGTAACAGTCGGACGCTTTAGCCAACTAAGCCACAGGGGACTTGTTGTTGAAGGCAGAGCCCGAAATAGAGTCTAGCTGGGATGGGGGACCAGAGACAGGATGACGAATGTGAATTGCAAGCTTCAATTTGGCTCAAATCGCCTGTATCTGCGCATGAGAAAGGCGGGAGGTTTTCTTTTGATTTGAAAGCTCCAGGTGGTTGTGTGGGTGGATCATGTTGGAGGTTGCTCGGGAGTGTTTGCTGGGCAAACATCATTCGACTCAGTGTCCTCGAGGCACGAGTCAGATCAAGCGCCCTGCATGTACTCCTTGAGAGCTCACAAAGGTTCGGAAAGCATAATTGCTCGTAAGCACTTGCTAGAATGATAGTGAAGCTCACAAACTCTGCCTGTGTTACAGCAAGATGAGATGACTTACCCTGTACACTCCTCACAAGACATGTCGGGCTTCTAATTACACGAAAGTCGCATCATGTCTTGATTATCTCCTCTGCTTTCAGTAGTCTCCTATTAGGGTGCTTGATTATGTGCTCCTTGTCTCTGTTGGGGCATTATCACGACAGTATCGCCTTGCATTGTTGTAAGCGTTTGTTGCATGGACTCGTCAACTTTACTCGTCCTCTAAGATTTTTCTTCCTTTCTATCCACAATACTTAAGGAAAGGGAAAACCCAGCCTGCTGACCTTTGCATTAGGAGAAGTAGTCCATTCGGAACAAGATTCGTTGAGGCTTTCGGCTGTGTATCGTGGTAATGAAGTCTCTTGGGATTGGTATCGTGTCTTGACACCGAGAAATATACCTTGAGGCGTGTTACTTGGTGTCATTTCTGTTAAGCTCCTTTATTCGGCCCATTAGTCGTCCCAATAGGCTTGTGGCAGTCACACGGACGAAGGATGAGGCCAACATGCTTCAAGCCCCCACAACCACAATCACATCTCACGAGAACTCACCTGGGCTGTGATTGTCCATCCTCGGTGGCGTCTCTCATTGTCCGCCTTGTCAGGGTCTTGAAGAGGATCAAACAGGGGCTGACGTGAGGTACTTCCAATAGCATAGTCTGAAACTAACTGAGGCTATGCTTAATGATCCCAATCCTTAGTTAATGGCAGTGCCTTAGGCGGATTGAGAACAAAAGGTTGATCCGTCGGTCCGTCCGTTGGCTGTGCTTACGAAATTTCCAATGCATGATACTTTCGTCATAGGAATCTGTCCCGACGATCCCCGGCTGGGGTCCGGAGACGACATCGGCGATCGGTGCTGCTAGGCAACGACATACGGGGCCGAAGACGTCGGCCTCGGATCCGGGGAAGATGGGGCAAAAAACAGCTAAAAGGTGAGATGAACAAATGAGATTTCTCCGAGGCTGTGAAGGAGGCTGTGCAGAATACGACTCAATAGCTTCACCTTGTTGGTTATTAAGTCCCGCCCTGCCTTGGGGCGGTCAACCTTGCTCAGCAAAAATCTGCTGACATTGGATGAGCATTGAATAAATTGGACCGGTCCAGATGATCAGCATCCCGTTGCTCAGCCTTGAGGGATAATCCCAAGTGGCAACTTCAAACAAGGCGCGGTCTTCAACGTCAATCTTGGAAGAGTTCTAGAAGCTCAAGCATGTGTCGTATATCGTGTGCAGTAGGGTTCGGGTTGCGGTTGCCGGCGGTTACCAGATGGAGCTCATGATTGACAATCATGTCACCAGCTTCTGCGCCAAGGGGAAACCATGACCAACCATCAGCAAGTTGGAGGAGATTTGTCTTTGGAGGCAGTGCATAAGGTCACGTTGCTGGCTGCGAACGGTGTTGGACATAAGCGACAGCGTAATGATTGGGTAGAATTTTTTGGTTTGGTAGATTGATAGTGCCTGTTTTGGAGATTTACAAAGAAGTCGGGCGCAAAATAAGGCCTTTTCTCGTCTCTTGTCACCAACATTCGTCACTGCATATTTTTTGTGCTGTAACGCCATGAGCGCATTCTGTGGAGGCTGAGTCGAATACGACGGGCTCAACACCCGCTATCCCGATCCTTCAAAGAGGAATCTCCGGAAGCGAAGGCGATGGGTTGGAATGGCTGATGATGGTTGCGACAATGACCAACAGACTAGCACTGCTCATCGTTACCGGGTGCGCGACAGACCGAGCGCGCCCAAGGGTCTTGGCCATGGTGTAAAGGAAACAAGCTGAGTCACGTTATTTCCACAAATTCAATTGTGCCGTATCCCGAGTTATCCGCTCCGAATATGAGGGAATATCGGTTCCAAAGGGCGGCGTGTGCTAGGTCGAAAAAGGCTGTTTGAGGGTAAGACCACCACCTTTTTGCTTCTCGCATTGATCGTATCTCTTGATACCTGGGCGGTCTCGTCCCGGGGGGAAGCTCTTTCCTCTGTTGAAGCCTGGTCGAAAGATCAAACCCTTGCCCCGCACGAGCTTCTAGTCACACCAATCAAGACACTCCATTGAAGAATAAAATGGGCCTCGACATGTGTGCCGACAGGTCCCGGCCTGCAATGCCACGCAAGCTCCACAATTAGTGGAGTTGATCGCTCATCACCTGTGCTCGAAAATCAGTACGTACCGAGAAAAGCTCCCTATAGGATGAAGCTCTGGTTGTGTCGGGTGCTCCTGCCAGCGACGTCGACGTCACCCCAGGACTTGGCTGTCTCTGGGCGCACGCAACCCATAAACGAAGGAACAGCGTGATGAGATGAGATTAAATAACACGTCTTCCCCACCCCCAGAAACTTGGTGACACCATCATCTTTCTCTTTTTCACACTGAATTCACGAGTACTATCTGATTATACTTGCACAAACTACTTCAGTACAACTAGAAGCTCAACGTAATCTCACAATGTCTTCTACAGATGGAATGATCAACGGAGGTTCATCCTCCAAGGCTGCCGCCCCCCCTGCTGAGGGCAACGGAGGCTTCCAGGCTCAGCACAAGATGGCCGTCGTACCTCCCAAGAAGGAGGATCTCCAGCGTAGCTACGCTAGAGTTGTCGAAGACAATGTCACCCCCGATGGCTGGTACGCCCGGATGAGTACGTGACTCTCAATAACATCATGATCAAAACCATCCAAACTGACTATTTGCAGAGGACACTCTCGGTGTTGTCATCGGAACCATGGGCGCCATCCCTTGCTGCATCATCTGCCCCAACCCCTTCAGGGAAGTCCAGCAGGGCAACGTCGGTCTCGTCACCAAGTTTGGAAAGTTCTACAAGGCCGTCGACCCCGGTCTGGTCAACATTAACCCCCTCAGCGAGAGGATCATCCAGATCGATGTCAAGATTCAGACTGCAGAGGTTCCTGAGCAGATTTGCATGACCAAGGACAACGTCACACTGCGTCTCACCTCGGTCATCTACTACCACATCGTGGCTCCCCACAAGGCTGCTTTCGGCATCAACAACGTTCGCCAGGCTCTTATGGAGCGTACTCAGACCACACTTCGTCATGTCGTTGGTGCTCGTGTTCTTCAGGATGTTATTGAGCGTCGAGAGGAGATTGCCCAGTCAATTGGAGAGATTATTGAGGATGTTGCCGCTGGATGGGGTGTTCAGGTTGAGAGCATGCTCATCAAGGACATTGTTTTCAGCCAGGAGCTGCAGGAGTCGCTTTCCATGGCCGCTCAGAGCAAGCGTATCGGTGAAAGCAAGATCATTGCCGCCAAGGCAGAGGTAGGTCACAATATTCCCCCTTACACCAACACTTGCTAACAAAATTAGGTCGAATCCGCCAAGCTTATGCGTCAAGCTGCCGATATCCTCAGCTCTGCTCCCGCCATGCAGATCCGATACCTCGAGGCCATGCAAGCCATGGCCAAGTCGGCCAACAGCAAGGTCATCTTCCTGCCCGCCGCGAACCAAACCATGGGCAACGCCCTCAACGCCGCCATGTCCGCCAACCCTACTGGCGAGGGTAGCAGCGCCCAAGCCGAGGGCAGCTACCAAGACTTTGGAGGTCAGGACCCAGGTTTCCAACAAGCCATGCACGCTCGCGTCGTGGAGAACATCTAAACATTCTCCCCTCACATCGTGTGTCTTCTCTTTCTAGCAAACTGTGGAGGCAATGGTTGGCTAACGCTTAAGGATTTCCCTTCGATGGGGTTTAGCCTGGTCTACTTGATTTCCAGAAGCATTGCTCCCGCTGCTCTCTTCTCGTCTTCAACAAGCAGCAGCGCTACATCTCCCGTTGCAAGGGAGATGCTCGAGCGTTACTCTTCTTCAAACCCCATGATTTGTTACGACTTGTTTCTGTTACGCCTGCGTCGTCTTTTGCCTTTCGATACCCTCCTCGACAACCGAAAATCGCGCGCCTTGACTTTTTCTAAACTTCTGATGTATGTATTTTACTCTGTTTTTCTTTATGTGGAGGAAGGGGTGGCTTGGGAATGGTTTTGAGGTGGGATACCCAGTTGTGCTCAACAGAGCAGTCTTTAATGAAGACCAAGTCACCAGGATTATGAGATTATGCCGTGGTTTATCTTATGGAGGATACCCCGATCGTTACGTCAATCAAACTCGTTTGCGCTATGCCTCTGGTGTAACCATTATGATGGTTACTGTGATGTCTTGACAACAATGTTTTATACCGACTCATACTATCCATACTATCAATCACTTCGTGACAACACTTAGAACAACAATCTGAACTTAATAGTTTCTCTTCTAATTTCCATCTGCTATCCATAAGATACACGGCATCTTCTGTTCCTTCTCCTTTCAAGTCCGCAAAGCTACTCCAGCGAGATTGGAATAGGAATACACAGAGGATTTGAGAAAATACGAAAAAAGAAACAGTGACTAAAACCAATCACGCCAATATGCCCCTCCGTCCAAACGCCAGCCAGTCAGGAAACAAGGTGCCCGCTGGCAGAAGCTGCCAGCCAGGAGTCTCTCAGGTATCATATAACTACACATCGGGAACCGTCCAATCATTTTTCTAGTGCTTTTCGTCGCGCTCTCTTGTTTTGTTTGGGGATGGTCCGTCGTCAGTGTCCAGACGAGTAAGAGTGAAGCAAGGGGGACGCTGACGATTAAGTCTTGCGATCCCGCCTCCGTGTCTGATTCAGCGTCGCCGCAGCGTGAGCTGTGACTTTTTCCTCGAGGGCACCTAAGCCTCAGAGTGGCGCTTCTTCTTCTTCTGCTTCTTCTCCTTCTTGGGCTCGGCCTCGTCTTCTGAGTCGTCGTGCTTGCGCTTCTTCTTGCCTTCAGGGGCAGCCTCCTTGGAAGGTGTCGACTTCTCCTCGGCCTTGCGCAGCTTCTTGAGCTCCTTCTTGCTGAACACCTTGGGTGTGCCGTCATCGTTGAGCTCAACGTCGCCTCGCTCGTACTTGCGCTTGAACTTCTTGACCGAGAGACCGGCCTCCTCGGCGAGGCGCTCGTAGTCGGCTTCCGACAGCTTCTTGGGCTTGGCAGGGGTGGTGGTGGCAGCGTCCTCCTCATCGCTCTCAGCATCCTTCATCTCTTCATCCTCAACCTCCTCAATGAGCTTCTTGGACTTCTTGCTCTTCTTGGCAGGAGTGGTTCCGTTGGCGGCCTCCTCATCGACACCGTCGGCGTCGCCGTTGTATCGGCGAGTCTCCTTGAGAGTGAACTGACCAGCGCCAACAATCTCACCAGAGGGGGTGACGTTGGTGCCCTTGGGCAGAAGGGGCTTGCCCTCGAGCTTTCGGAGGTGGTTCTCGAGCTTGATGCGGTTGCTGAGACCAAGGATGGCGCGCTCCTCATCATCGACGTCGTCCTCGAACTCGCCAAGAGCATCGACACGGAGACCCAGAGCAGCCTTGGCAGACAGCATACGGGCGATCTTACCCTTGTTTCGGCCGTTGGCCTGACCGATGAGCGACGAGTGGTAGATGAGACCATACTTGGGTGTGTCGTGCTTGGTCTTGAGAGCGCGGAACAGAGCCTTCTCGGCACCGAGAATCTGAATGGTGGAACCAGGGGCCTTGGCCAGGTTGATGAGGGAGCCAGCGTGGGCAATGAGGCGAGCACCAACGAGGTAGCCGACGAGGGCAGTCAGGTTGGGGGCAATGGCGCGCATACGGTTCTCGAGGTACGAGGACAGCTGGGTTCGGTAGTTGGAGTAGACAATGACCTGGTCAGCCAGCAGCTTGATGTTGTCAAGATCCTCCTCGGTAATCTCAGTACCCATGCTGATCTCGGCAGCGGCCTTGATGGCAGCCTCGATCTCCTCAGGCAGGATCTCGGAAAGGTCGCTCTCGGAAATGTTGGTGCGCATGCCGACAGCGAGAATGACACGGGCATAGGCCAGGTTGTCGTTGAGGATCTTGGCCATCTCAGGGAAGTGCCAGCCGTACCACTCCTTGGTTCGCATGGCGTAGACGTTGAGCTCCTTGTCGAGATCGTCGAGAAGCTTGATGGCCTGGATGATCATGGAGTCGACCTTGTCGGCCGAGAACTTGAGCTTGTGGCGCGACATGGAGTGAGACAGACCCAGAGCCATGCGGTCAAAGTTTTCCTCAACAAGACCAGGAATGATGTTGGAGAGCGAACCACGAATGCCACGGAACAGATCCATCGTGTTGGAACCCGAGACGGGAGTAATGTTGAGCGCGGGCAGGTTAGAGATGGCCGTGCCCAGCTTGATGTCGGCGACGGCGAGCGAAGCCTTCTTCTCGGACTTGAGGTCCTCGAGGAGCGCGGTGAGCAGCTCAGGGACCTTGCCATCCTTGAGCGCGGCGGCTTCTTCGAGAGCGGTGGCGGCGCTGTCGAACTTGACGAACTTCTTGAGCTTGAGCCTGGAGGAGAAGATTGTGTCAGCGACCGTGGCTTGTGTTACTTGCCATCTAGTGGACACCCAGTCTCTTAGTGAAGACATCGTGTGTTCTTCAATCGCTGGCAATGACAGGATAAAAAAAAAGGAGACTCACATCTCAACGACCTTTTCAGGACGTCCCAACTCGGCTGCGAGTTCCTCATTCTTCAGCATCTTCTTGTCGGTGGCCTTGAACAGGCCGTAGCTGCCAATTGTTAGCCCATCCGCGTCTCGAGTACCAGCTCGTTCCTTCCGAGATCTTCAGGTCGCGACTTACCCTGCCGGCGTCTCTGCAAGCACAAAGAGCGACATTGTGATTGTGAGTGTATGGGCTCCTCCCCGATGTTCTCGCGCTGGTCGATTGGCGTCGTTGCTTCCTCACGAGGCACAATCCCGTTCCGTTGTGCGAGGCTGCGAAAGGAAAGTGCGAGGTGCTTGCGATGGAAAAATTTCAGTTGGAAGCTCCAAAGTCTCCACTCAAATTTTTTGGTCTTTGGTTGCAGGCGCAGAAAGTGGGATGCAGGTCCACGGACAGCGGTGCTACTATATTCCGAGCGGGTCGCAGGTACGTACCTTTGCCCAGCCTCCTGGCCACTCACGTGTCGATATTCGCGACGCTCCAGCTTGCGTCGTCGCTCCAAGGCTTGGGAATGCTAGGCGACCAACTTTGACGATCGACTTCAACCATCTCACGTCCACGCAGCCGTCTTTATCTCCTTATACGCGATAATCTCGAGTCGAACGAATCGCGACGAATAATTGACAAGATGGAGGGCCTTCTCTTCAACGTCAACAACGGGTGCGTCCAACTCCGAGCTAGGAGCTCCATGATACACGAAGCTGAGATGGAGACTAACCCTGGCCAACAGCTACGTCGAGGGTATTGTTCGCGGCTACCGCAACAGCCTGCTCACTGGCCCTGCCTACAACAACCTGACTCAATGCGAGACCATCGATGGTATGCACATCATTTCATTAGCGATATCCCCTTCTAACTTGCCCAGATCTCAAGCTTCAGCTCGGTCCTGCTTATGGCGACTTCCTCGCCTCTCTCCCTCCTAACCCTTCGACGTCCGCCCTCGCAGCCAAGACCACCGACAAGCTCATCTCAGAATTCCGATATGTTCGTGCTAACGCCGTCGGATCGCTTGCCACCTTCATGGACTACGTCACCTATGGCTACATGATTGACAACGTCGCCCTTCTCATCACCGGCACCCTTCACGAGCGCGACACCCGCGAGCTCCTTGAGCGATGCCACCCTCTCGGCTGGTTCGAGACTATGCCCGTCCTCTGCGTTGCCACCAACATCGAGGAGCTCTACAACAGCGTGCTCATCGAGACCCCTCTTGCTCCCTACTTCAAGGGTAGTCTGAGCCACCAGGACCTTGATGAGCTCAACATTGAGATTGTCCGAAACACTCTCTACAAGAACTATCTTGAGGACTTTTACAACTTTGTCAACACTCATCCTGAGATGGCCGGCACTCCTACTGCCGAGGTCATGTCTGAGATTCTCAACTTCGAGGCTGACCGCCGAGCCATCAACATCACCCTTAACTCTTTTGGTACCGAGCTGTCCAAGCAGGATCGCAAGAAGCTCTACCCCAGCTTTGGCAAGCTGTACCCTGAGGGAACCCTGATGCTCTCTCGAGCTGACGACCCTGAGGGTGTTCGTCTCGCCGTGGACGGTGTTCACGACTACAAGACCTTCTTTGACGCCATCTCAGTTGGTGGTGGCCCTTCTGGACCTGGCAACATGGGTGGCGGTTCCAGTGAGGGCCGAACCCTGGAAGACATGTTCTACCAGAAGGAGATGGAGATTTCCAAGAGCGCCTTTACCAGGCAGTTCACTCACGCCATTGTCTATGCCTGGGTGAAGCTAAGGGAACAGGTGAGTTTCACTCTTTTCATCTCAACCCAGTCACTAACAAATCTCAGGAAATCCGCAACATTACCTGGATTGCCGAATGCATAGCTCAGAACCAGAAGGAGCGCATTGGCAACTACATCTCAGTCTTTTGATTTCCTTCATTTAGCACACACACCCCAAGTCTCGTTTCTAGCATGATTTTGTGTAGTATAGCAGCAAACTGTTGAGTCTTAATGGCAACGGACTCGTTCCGACACTGGCGCAAATGGGCAAAGATAGGTTGTTATGCAAAAGGCGGCATCTGTTCGCTTTCGTTCTTTCAAGGTGGCTTGTATTGTACATAGAGAGAAACACACGTTATTCTACAAAAGACAGCCGTTTCTTCGTCTCTTTCTTTTTTTTTTTTCTTACAGCGAGATCTGGTTCTTCCAGGTCGCGGGTGTGAGACCCAGCTTCTCAATCATGTTTGTCCAGCGCTCACTTCCCCTCTCCTTGCGATCCATGTACTTGAGCAGCTTCTGCCGCCTGTGCAGCAGGAGTCGTAGGTTCCGCTTGTTGTGCTTGTCCTTGTAGCCGCGGTTGATCTCGAGCGCCTGGGAAAGGGTGCGGATCTTGGCCGTCAGGATGGCAATCTGGACCTCGGAGCTGCCTGTATCAGGGCCTGATCGCGGCGCCATGGGCAACTCGTTGGGCGTAATAGACAGAGCCTTGGGCTTGAGCACCTTGTCGGTGTTGTGACGGCCAAACTCAGCGATGATGCGCCTTACGTTGGCGTGGAAGCGGTCCTTGGCGCTGCTGTTTTCGAGAGAGGTGATGCGGCGGAGAGCCTCGACAGCCTTGTGATGACGCTGCTCATATTGCTTCATCTTGTCCTCCTCGGTTCCAGGCTCAATCTGTGACTCAACAATGCCAACCATGGGCTTGGTGAGAGTCTGTCCTTGCTGGATAGCCTCTTCCAGCTCCCACTTAGAGAGGAAGTGGTTTAGAATTTCGGGAGAGGTCGGCAGCTCCTGGGGAGCAACACCCTCTGCACTCGTAGCGACCTGGCTCGTGGTATTCTGTCCAGCCGAGTCAAGGGACTCGAGAAAGGGAGTCGTCCGGCCCTTGATGGGGTCACCCCAAGCCTCCTCCCGCTCCCGCTGGAGCTCCTCACGCCTCTCCACATTAGCCGCCTTTCTCTGCTGCGCCTGAGCCCATCGGTAAGGATCCTGCTTTGCCTTGCGCTTCTTCTCGCGCATAGAGAGGTTCGCCGTCTGGACGATGGGGAGGAAGTTTGGTGTTGCAGGCTTCGCGGCCGGTCGGAGGCAGACTGTGCTCAATTGATCAGCATTGAGGGGGCGTCAATTGTCCTGATGAAACGTACGGTTTATAGAGCCTAGGCGCGGCAGCGCCGTTATTCTGGGGGGCATGGTGGAAGCATCAATCTGCTGCTGCTTTACTATAGAGATCGATGAATTGACGTCCAAAGCCTCGCCCCAAATTTTCCCATCATCCAACGGCCGATGCCGAACAAAGGCGGGCTGTCACCAAAACAGACTAGCGTGAGCATCACGTGGAGATACCGCACCTCGATTTCATATCGCTGTACTAGACCCTAAGCGGCCTAGCCTCGCCAGGGCCATCAGGGCTTTGCACCACCCACACATTTTGGTAGGGTCACAAATTCCTCGTCGCGAACTTTTGCGACTCTACGAAAAAAAAGCATCACGACGCAACCTTCTTCCCTCAACCCTCCCCTCCTCCCAGGAAGACAGACAACACAAATCCGTCAAGATGGCCCCCTCCAACCTGCCCTCCGTCTTCAACGCCACCAGCCAGGACATTGAGATGCTCCTGGCTGCCCAGTGCCACCTGGGTAGCAAGAACCTCCAGGTTCACATGGAGAACTACCTCTGGAAGACCCGTGCTGACGGTGTCAACGTTCTCAACGTCGGCAAGACCTGGTACGTTTTTACTCTACTCTGCGATGGATTTACGAGATTTTTTTTCGAGGCGTAATTGGAAGCGACGCGATCGGGAGGATTGGACCTTTTGAAGCTATCCGGAGGAGGGGCACAGAATCTCGAAAAAAACACCAAATTTCGCACAATCGCTAACACTACCACTCTTACAGGGAGAAGATTGTCCTGGCCGCCCGCATCATCGCCGCCATCGACAACCCCGCCGATGTCTGTGTCATCTCTGCCCGTCCCTACGGACAGCGTGCCGTCCTCAAGTTCGCTTCCCACACTGGTGCCACCGCCATCGCCGGTCGCTTCACCCCCGGTTCCTTCACCAACTACATCACCCGCTCGTTCAAGGAGCCCCGTCTGATCGTCGTCACCGACCCTCGCACCGATGCCCAGGCCATCAAGGAGGCTTCCTACGTCAACATCCCCGTCATCGCCCTCGCCGACACTGACTCCCCCACCGAGTACGTCGACGTCGCCATCCCCACCAACAACAAGGGTCGCCACGCCATCGGCTGCGTCTGGTGGATGCTCGCCCGTGAGGTCCTCCGCCTCCGCGGCACCATCTACAGCCGCGAGACTCCCTGGGACGTCATGGTCGATCTCTACTTCTGTATGTTTTCCGTTCCTCATATCTACTAACATCCACTAACATCCTACAGACCGCGACCCCGAGGCCGAGGCCGAGGAGAAGGTCGAGGAGGAGAAGGTCCCCGGCGCCGAGGAGGAGGGCCCTGCTGCCATCGAGTCCGGCTTCGCTGCTACTGGTGGTGACTGGGAGGCTCCCGCCGCTGGCTTCGCTGGTGCCACCGGTACCGGCTGGGACGGCGCTGCCGGTGACGAGTGGGGTGCTACCCCCGCCACCACCGAGTGGGCTGCTTCCGCTGCTCCCGCCGCTGCCTCCGGCGAGGCTGCCAAGGAGACCACGTGGTAGGGTAACGAGGCTCCTGGCGACAACGAGGAGGTCAACACCGCTGCTACTGGAGGTGCAGAGGTTGACTACATGCCTCCCACCGACATTGAGTGGTGAAGAACAGAAAAAAAATTTACTAGGGAACGGTTGCCTTGTCGCATACGTGTGACAGGGCAGGAGAAACAATGGCGAAAGTGGTTCAATCAAACTATTCGGCGGCGTTTTTTCGACAAAGCTCTGGCTGACTTTAACAAAAACAAACATCTTGGGACTGAGGTTCAACCATTGGTGGTGCTGATGAGGGAAAGATACTTTCCTCCCCTTTTTTTTTCTTTGATCCCTTTACATTCTCTCCTTTCACGTGTGTCATGTTCGTTGTTAGGAGAGAGGGTGAGGGTGAGAAGGGGTGGAGAGGGAAAGCCCTGTACCGCCAGGGGGGATGGACTTGATCGTTATCCCGCCTTTGTTCTGCGGTTTTGATGCGAGAGAAGCTAAAATACGAGTCGTCCAAGCTGAGTTAAAAACCATGAAAAAAAGATGAAAGGTGCCGTGGATACTTGACTGTGATGTATGTTGTAGAGTCTCTAAGCGGTCACTCCCTCGTGCCGTCCAGTGAAGTTGTGCGTACTGTCTCGTAGCTTGTCATGTCCGTCGTAGTCACTGCTCTGTAGTTCATTGGCATCATGCTCGTTGCAATTCAAGTCTCAAGTATTAAACTGATGTTCCTTGTATCGGCCGTAAACTCATTTCACATGGCAAACCACACTCAACTCACCCCCAACAATCATCGTAAAACGTGGTATCAATTCCGCCTTCAAGGCCTTCCTTTCTCTAACCATTCCCTTTAACCCTCCTCCTAATCTTCCCCTCATATAACCCATCCCATTCATCAGTCCCTTATGTTTTCCCCTCCCTTGAACCTCATTACTCCTATCCTAATCCAACCCTTTCCCTTTTCTCACTCCCCTTCGGTTACAAGACCCTTGGCACACTTCGCGATAATAGTGAATTAGGAAATCTCAAAAAAGAGGGCGCTCGTAATGCGGCGCGGAGGGGGTATGACCAAGCTAGAAAAAGCAGCTGAGGACCCAGACATGAACCATGTGTATGTATAAACGAACAGAAAAGTGCCCAACTCCTTGCTTTGTCCCAGATGCTGTGTTGATGTATGATAATAGTGGTTTAGAACTTGAACAGAGACCCCGTCATGTGTAGATGTATGTGAACGTGTGTGTGATTCGAGTATGAATAGAGAGAGGGGTATAATGTCGAGGCACGCTGGGTATGCACTTCTGTATTGTGGTGATGGTAATGAAACACAAAGTAAATGAAACTCCGTTGAGCCGGTGAGTCATCAAGGTCGTAATTTATTGCCCGTGTTGGTGTGTTGTAGCGGACAGCCGCTGTTTGGTTGGAGGTGATTACTCCAACATCTCAGAATGTCGTCGGATCTCCTCATCGCTCAGAGCGCTCATCCAAAGACATCTCTCAGTAATACCCTCGATAGGTTGGAACTTGTACCGAGTGCTGGCCTCCAACAGGCGCAGCAGTGTCTTGACGACTGCAGCAGCAATGCGACAGCGCTCAAAGTTGATTAAGGGAGGTGTAGTAGGTGAGCCAGCAATCTCTGACGGTCGCTGGGCGTTGTAGAGGAGATCGTGTGTGTAAATGCCGACAAAGGGGATGCAGCCCGAGTCGGAGCCAACCTCCATCTCAGCACGGAGGTTGTAAAAGTTACGCATAGGCGTCACTAGCTTCTCAAGATCGTGGAGTGTCTTGACATCCTGAGGGGGCACATGCTCCCATGTCCTCGACAGACGAGCGACCTCATTACTGGACAGGGCGATAGTGAGCTGTGCGAGGGTCGCAAAGTTGCGGTAACGGCGGCAGTGAGTTGCGATGTGGATGAACTTGCAGATGCATCGCACTCTCTCCTCGACTGTTTGTGTCATGACAATCTCAGAGATGGCCCATTTGACCATGATATTGAAGCGGGCAATGACAACATCAACTCCATGAGCATCAGTGTTGCGCAGAAACTCTACCCACGAACGGGAGTCACTATAGGCAGCATTCTTCCAGTTCATGTCGATGAGTTCCTTCCAGTCAATCTCGTTGAGAGCATCCTTCTCGATGAGTGTAAACTGCTGAGCAAGAATCTCCGAGTCAAAGGCCAGGATGAATGGAAGGTGAACATTGTACTTGTCAGTTTCCGCAGCAACATCAGGCTTCGGGGCGAGGCGGAGAGCTTCAGTTGTCGCAGTCTGGTCGTCAGTGTGGATGTAGGGAGCCGTTGGCGTGGTCTCTGGTGTCGGAGGAAGAGGCTTCTGGCCCCAGACTTGCGTCTCGTGCAGTTCAGGAACCTTGAAAGTCTGCGGTGGTGACATCTCGAGAGCTTGTACCAGTGTCATTGGAGGCGAAGGAGGGTTCCTCTTGGGAGCAGGTGCTGGAGATCCAAGAGGGTGAGCTGGGAGCTTCACGCGAGGCACAATAGCGTCTCCTGATTCGAAATCCTCATAATCAAGGGCCTCAGCGGACATTTCGGACGAAAGATCGCTATCATCGTCGAGGAACGACTGGTCTTCCTCAACCGTGGGTGCCGTGTCACCAGGCTTGATTCCTTCAATGCTGTCTGTCTTCTCAATGAAATCGAAAGATGCATGTTGTGAGTCCGGTTCAGGAGTGAAGACAGTCTTTTTCGCACGAGGAGTTGCATCATCATCGGAACCTTCGAGGATTGACATGTTGGTCCAAGCACGGCCAGGGGACTTGTCACGGCCAGGATTCGAGTCTCGGTCCAGGATTGGGATGGACGAGTAGGATTCTCGTGAAGTATCGGACAAGAATGACTTGGCCTCAGTCAACGGCCGTTGGCGCTGAGGTGTTAGGAAGCTGTCATGAGAGTCAATAAGAGGCTCAGGCTCATCCTCTTCGGGATCCAGCATAAACGTCTCCCTGATGACAAGCTTTTCACGATGATCTCTCTTTTCACGTTCCTCTTCCTCTGGATCCGCCATGTTCACGTCAATTTCAGGAGGAGGGTCAAAGACTCCTCCAGGAGACTGTGGATCCATGGACAAGCTGTACGTCTTCTTCGCAGGCAGCTTGCCCTCGAGCTTGGCGAGGGCTGACTCGATGCCGCCATCGTCGTCGTCATCTGGAATCTGAGCAAGCTTCTGCGCCTCCTTCTCAAAGGAAGGACGCATGGCGGGCTTGGATGAATGTGTGCTGAAGAGCGAAAGGTCTCGCTTCGGTGCCTTTTCTGCAAGTTGTCCCAGAGAAAAGACATCGGCTCTGGACTGACGATACTCGATGGAGACTACCTCGCCTTTACCGAAAGATTCCACACCAGGGCTCTGGATGTAAGAACTCCGGATAGACTCCGAGTAAGTTGTCAATGACCCAACCGATCGCGATCTCCTCAGTGAAACCATGTCCAACTCGCCCACGTTTGTCGCAGCTCGTAGATCTCCACCCGGGCGTCGTCGGAGAACTCGCAGAGGTTGTGGAACTGGCACATCAGGCTCTTGTGCCATCATCGAGGCGCCAGAGTCTGTTGTAGCATCAAAGCTTCGGACCGTGGACTGGCGAACAGTGTTGTTGAATGAGCTACGGCGACGTTGAATAATTGAAGCCAATGACTGGTGCGATCGACTCGATTTGGTGCGACGATGACCCCTGTATGACAAAGGAGGATAGTGACGGAGACTGCGGTGTGTCGTTGAGAAGGATGCTCGGCTTCGCTCCTCGGATGCTCGAGCACTGCTGGCAGGGGCTAGAGTATCAAGGTCAGGCACAAAAGGTGGCAGAGGATCCTCGTCAAGCGAAGGTCGGACAACATGTTGGTTGAGTAGATAGGACGAACGCCTAGGGGTTCCAGTTCCAATGGAGGGGCCAGTGGGCGGCGTCGTAGGAGGTGTGGGATCAGCGCCAGTGAGTCTAAAGGTTTCGGCAAATGCTTCGACAGAAGTGGTACTGGCAGGCTCCCCTCGCCTCATGAAAGAAGGATCAAACGGTGTCGTGTCGTCAACGATGACGATAGACTTGCTGCCCGTGGTGATAGCCATGTCACTAACTGGCCGGTGCTTATGATTGTGCGGCAGGCTGTCGAATGTGCTAGAGTCCATGTGGGCAGCTGAGTAGTCAACGTCTCTCGCCGAGAGGGATGAGTTGGGGGATCCCATTGTGATGCCGCGGCGTTCAGCCTCAGCAGCGGCCTCTTCTCGCACTGCCTTCTTGAAGTCTTCCACGGCTTCAGCTCCAAGCAAGTCAATCCTAACAGGAGGTCGAGATCCATTCGGTCTTTGTCTGGTCTGGGGGACGACTGCAGTTCCGGGAATACGGTTTGTTGTTGCGCCGCGGGGTCCGATATTATTGACATTGATAAAACTTCCCGGTGTAGGAGACACCCCTTGGCCTCTGGTACTAAGGGCTCGCCGCACACTTCCCAGGAGCTTCTTCATCCCGTGACCAGACATGGCTCCTGCTGGCATCCTCTCCTTAACCAGGTTCTGGCTCTCCGGATGGAGAGTTGCCGTTTGCCTCTGGCTTTGGGGGAAATCATCGGGCTCAATATCAACAAATGCCTGGCCAGGGGGTAGAAGATTACCACGGACAAGACTCCCAGCATAGGGAACAGTCATCATGAACTCCTGGTCCTTGAAAGACATCTTGTCAGAGCTATGCTCCCGCAATGAATCAGTCAAACTGTTGTTACGCTTGTGCGTTGGCTGAGGCCGCACACGCTTTCCGACCAGAGTGCGAGGTGTCGTTGCTATCGGACCTGTATTGTTGTAGACAGAGCTCGCTGTTACTGGGTGAGCTGCCAGTGGATTCGTCTGGTGAGGATGAGTAGCCCGCAAAGCCTTGTTGGGAAACGAGCAAGAGACAATATCCAGACTCGTCATGCTAATTGGAGATGCCTGCGATTCAACCTCTGCGGGATCCCTGGTGATCTGGCCCTCAGGGGTACTCGGCCGGGGATCCGTGACGATTGAGTCTCCAGCATGGCCAGCCCGGGAGATGTCGGCAATGAAACTTGTTCGCTCGCGTGTGCTCTTCATGAGAGGCAACAGGCTCTCAATTTGAGGTGGCTCCCCATCATCACGGTCCCAGAAGGTCGGATCTAAATCAGGATCTCTGTGGCCGGCAATGCCACCAGGCGTGATGGGAACATCAGCATCAAGCGAGTCGTCGAAATTAGGGCCATCCCAGTAAAGAGCACAAACCCTGCGCCAGCATTTCTTGAGTTCTCCAAGAATTTTGAGCTGTACCTTGCGAGATCGAGAACATTGCGATAGTTCATCCACAAAGTCGTTCAACAACTCGCAAAACGTTGACCGGAGATTGTAGTCAATAACAAAGTCGTCCATAAAGTAATTGAGAATCCAATGCCTCAGGGCCACAAATGTCCGGACCCGAACAACCATGCCAGTTTCGTCATCGCGTGCTAGTGCCCATCGTAACCGCGCAATGAGCATGCGTAATAGGTCAACGGATTCGAGAAATGCTCGGTAGGTCAGGAAGAAATCGGAGATGAGTTCGTAGTCGAGGAAACTGGGTGACGTGATTTCCGCAACGAGTCGTGGTGGTGTAGCGGCTGTGACAGCTCCGGTCGCAGGGGAGTATCTGACCAGGGCTCGATCGTCGCAGGCCGGCTTAAATGTGAGGTTGTCAAACATGGCGGGTTCGACATTGAGAATTGACTGGTAGGTCGGATGGACGGGCCGGGGCCCTCGAGGAGAAGGGGGGTTCGGGGAGGTATTAGACATGTTGCGCGAGAATCGTAACATCGGGACGGCCAACGAGCTCGGCCGCTTCGTCGATGCTAGATCTGGATGAGAACTGTTAAGCTCGCCCTGGGATCGGTTCAGCAGCGAGGCGCTGCTTGAGCGAAACTCCTCTGTGGGAGCGTAGGAAGAGCCGCGAATCATTGGTGTGCCTCTAACAGTAAACCGGGGAGTTCCTATCCGCCAGGAGGGAATGTTGATATCGAGAAGAGGCGTAGAGTTGGCATCAAAATCTTCCATAGTCCGGGGCCGATGCTCCTCACCCGGCTTGGAGATGACGATTTTGAACACCCCAGGGTCCGAATCCTTAGCGGCGGATACTTCGTGGACCGTGCTGTCGGAGAGGGCGCGTCGGTGTTTCACGGACCTTCGAGTATCCCGGGGGTTGGCTTCAAAGTAGGCTTGGTTGCTGTCAAAAGGCGTGGCTTCCGGGGTCGGGGTGAACTGGCTGATGTGAAGCTCACTGCTCTCGTACTCGACGGGTTTGCTGTGGGGGAGGGTATCCAAGCCTGCTGTGCTGGGCGGAGTGATGGGAAATACGAATTGAGGCTGGGGACATCGCTGGTAGGCAGGGCGAACAGTCGGCCTGCGGAATGAGGGTCAGCGATATGTGAACAGGGGGACAAGTTGAGTTGTCAGTCAGTGCGAGCGTCCGAGACCAGCGCCAGCGTTCCTGTGCCAGCAACTTGATGATATCTCTGAGGCGACAGGACAGAGGATCGGATCGCAACGAGAGCCCGACCGAGACTTCTCCCCACAACCACTTTGGGCGAAAGCCGGGAGGCGGGAGGAAGGGAGAGCGACGGGGCGGAGATGTGGCTGGCACACAGCATTCCAGTCGGTTGGACAAGTGAGGCGCTAGGTGCAGAAAAGAACGACAAGCACGAGACGATCGAAACCTTACCTCAAATATATCCGACCATTGTTGCCAACGTTGGCGACAGTGAATTGACGACCCTCACGACCTGCCGATCCACCATCTGGGGTGATGTCCCATCGAGGGAGGCTTCCCTGAAGGTCGGAATCCGAGTCCTTGAAACTCCGGGGCGTTGGCTTCCTCTGGTGAGATCTTCGCTCGGAGAGAGGGACCAAGGGTTTCGCGAGGGCGGCATTGGTCGAGGGAAGCATGCGCGTAGTTGTGGTGGTGGTGGATCTAAGGGATGGCCACTTGTTGTAGGGCGTCGGCGTCGAAGCGTCTCTGGGGCTGGAGTTTTCCTTTTCCTTGGGTGTTGCGGCGGTGGTGGTTACGGAAGTGACAGGGTCGTCGACAGGAGACAGAATCCCAGACCTTGGCTGGTGAGTCGTCGAAGACGCGGCGGCGGCGGAGTGAGCGCTCGGGATAGTCGACGTCGGATCCTTGACCAGAGGGCGCGACGAAGACGAGGACGATATGGGTATGGGGACGGGGGGCGGAGCGCTGAGGCCAGACGCTGGCGGCAGCGGGTCTGCGGACGAAGGCTCCAGGGCCTCCATGAGCACGGCCGCTCACGCGCGCTGCGTTGGCTGTCGTCAGGAGAGGGCAGAGCTGACGGTGCTCAAAGCGACAGAGGAGCTGGCGATCAAGGCATTGAGTTAGCAGCGAGCGTGTCAGTGGTGAGAGAGATGGTCGCGCATAGTCGATGAGGAAGTGGTGGTTGTTATTTGATCCAATGCGCGCGGGGAGAGGGGCTAAGCGCTGAAAACGAAGGAGACACCAAAAGAAGAAAGGAGAGACAAGATTGTACAGTGAACTGTTTGCGCACAACCAAGAAGGAAAGGAGGGAGAAGGCGATAGGACGCGGCGAGGCCGAGCTGGGGATTATGATGGGATGGATGGGATTGGGGGGGATTGAGTCGGGTGTTTGCTTGGACCATCCACCATCAACAACGTTTGATTGCCCTGTTATGCTAGGCCCGTGGTAACACGTCTGTAATTACCAGAAGCAAGCCAAAACCTGGTCGAGTTTCTGACAAGCAGGGGGGGAAGTTGGATGTGGGAAGGGGGACTGATGTCATTGTGAGAGAATAGAATGAGACCTGTTACCTACGTGACGAAGCCATAAACTCGATGTTTGCTCTTGTATACGAGAGAGTATTCGTTACCATCAAGAGGCGTTGGCTGGCCTTTGTCTGAGTCGAGAGAGGTTGGCAGAAGGATTTAGTTGGTGGTGAGTTGGGATTGGGGGTGGATGGAAATCGAGTCACGCTGGACTTTGCGCTACGCTTCGCTATAGGAGAAATTTGGGTCAAGGAGAGGGGCAAAAGTAAACAGGAAATTTCCACAGGATCAATAAAGGGCCCCCTTCCCTCTTCAAACAGCAAAAAGTAAAGAGCAAGAGAAGAGAGACGAAAAGGAAAAAGAAAGGAAAAAGCGAGGCTGTTGGACCCGAATAACGGGGGAGAGACAAGACGGACGGGAGATGGGCTCTGGCGCTTCCATTTGGGATGGCACATGGAAAGAGGGTGTGGGGCTGGTCGCCATGGCAGGCTTGTGTGTACTAGTACCTAAGCCACCATACAGTTTTTCTATTGAGTGAGGTACTCAGTACGGGTGAGCTAAGAGTGCCAGGCCTTTTTAGGGCAACCCAGGGGAGGGGTTATGGCGCGTGGGCCAGTTGGGTCGGTCTCCCGTCGAGGCCCCCGTTCAAGCCGTTGATTGGCAGTCTCGGTGACAGTTTCTGGCAGACGGCGTGCTGCACGAACTGTTTGCCAGTCATGAAGAGCATTGAAAAAAGAAATCAATACAGTATGTGACCCAAGTGTTGACCTCTCAAAAATGCTGCTGTTTAGTGGTCAGGAAAAAGAGGTCACAAGCTGGTCAACGGAGAACATGGATGTTGCTGGGTCATGGACGGCCCACGGAGCCGGATATCCCCAGGAATGAATGGGTTGGAGAAGAGCAGAGCAATGTACTCAGTACCTGCATCTATACTCGCAACGGTCCCCCAGCTCGGCCCGTCCTCCCGCAAAAACACCCCTGCACGCGTGCACCCAGCCACCAGCCCTTTAATCAACCTTGAAGTACACTCTACCTTTTTTCCATCCCATCCCATCCATGCTTTGACGTTGCAGCAGAGGGACAAAAACATCCAGACCCAGCGTCAAAGCACACATCTTGTAGCTATCAGGGCACAAAAAACACTCATACAGTACATACACATAAAGTTTTTGCAAGGTCAGGCTGCGATGGAGTCTAGACTTGATGCCCAGTTCGTCGATCATTTGGTTCCCAACGGGGCCATCTTTGTAGATCTCTTGTTGCCTCTCGGGGAATTCAGATTCAATCAGAATAGATAGTGCAAGACGAAAGAGGCAACTGAGGGGATTTTCAGCCTCTGTGTAAGGGTCAGTCGTTTTTACTGTACCCAAGGTTCCAGAAGGAAAAACAAGGTACCTACAGATCTCCCCATGACCTTACTCCCTCTACCTGCATGTGCATCATGCATTCTCTCTCAAGTCGAGCTATTCATGGCATCATTCTCGCGTGCGCATTGACAATCACATCACACACTCTTTTTTTTTTTTTCTTGTCTCCTCCCCCTCCAGCTCATGTGTGCGAAAACCCGCAACGCTACTGTACGAACCTCAAGTAAGGCGATAAAAACAGGTGAACAAAAAATCCATCATCCATCGCCAATCAACTAAACTTTGAACCCGACTGCCCGGGCGCCCGGGGAAGCTTCCCGCCTGACGAATCAAGACGGCTTCCGCAAAATGGCGGCCCGCAGTCTAGGGTAAAAAAGAACAATCGTGTCCAGTAGTTCGTCCGCACAAGAGAGAGACTATCGCATGTTCGTCCGCTTACTTAGCTAAACCTCAAGCAAGTAGTCTTTGCGTCCCCCGTCCCCCGGTTCGTGGCTTTTACTTGAAGAATGCCTTGTTTAACTAAAATGTCTTACAAAAGCCTCTTCAAATCTTCAGCTCCGACTGTCAAGGCCGCCGCCTACTTCTGAATCATGCAGTAGGTTAGGGTCCATGGTGCCACGAACTGCCCGCCTCGCCCTGGGTCATGCATGACACTACGGTTCCTCAGGCGAGCAGGGTAACATACACCGCAGCAGCAGGTGATTTGCCTTGCCATCGAATGCAGTGATTCGAGATTTAAACTCGATCTCGAGATATCATTGTACCGAGTTAAGAGACGAAAAGAATTCCCCTGTAAACTTAAATTCTATCATCAACCCATATGTTCCCACGATTATACATACAAACCCTTGCCTATAAAAGATGCGGTGTGATCCCCCAGCCCCAAAATACCTACTCTTTTCGTGACCCCACGAGTCATTCATGTTTCCCGTTTGAGCGTTGCCCGCGCGTAACGAGTCCAATTAACAAACAAACATATCCATCTCGCCGGTCAAGGCGGGGACCCTTGATGCAGTCTATCAATCCGGCTCTTGTTGTAGTTCAAAAAACACCCTCCCGTCGATTCATGACGCCGTCCAACTGACGTCCCCGCCGAGTCAATGCCCCTCATGGCAAAAGGCCCGCGCCGCCGAACCGCTCGCCCTGCCTTGCGGAACCCCCCCAGCCACTCGCTGTAGATCACTTCTTGGAATGCGGGCATGGGTTCCGTTCCCGCTCTTGCAAGCGAAGCGACGCCTCTCAGGAAACGCCATGGGATCCATTCTCGCGTGTCTTTCCCTGGCACTGGCATGTAACATCTGTTACTACCGTATGCGTTGCATGGGCAGGGCTGCCGAGACTCCATGATGCACGTCTTGAGCCCGCTTTGATGGTCAACCATGTGACCAACCTGGGGTTGATGATCGTCGTTGTTGATACCTAACAAGATAGCTGAACGCAAAGGTTTCACTGAACAATATCACCAAGATAAGACATTCTGATGAATGTGAGATAGTCCAACTTGTCTTCTCTTGGAACCTATCTATCTTGACCGCCTCTTTCTCTACTTGCTGTTCACCTCCGCAAATCTACATGACGATACAAGCCGTCTCTAATCAACGAGCTACACCCAAATCGCATCTTTAAAGGCTCAATTCCTGAATCTTCTCCACCAGCAGCTCCGTAAATGTCTCTACCACGTTGGACTCGGGTCCGCCGGCCTTAGCCTCAAAGATGCAGTCTAGCACTGTCTTGATACCCACTCCCACGCGGTCCGAGCCCGTCAGTCGTTGGATCTCGTTGAGCGTCGCATTGACGTCGCCCGAGTTGAATACCCTTGACTCTTGCAGAACTGTGGCCAGATCGCGGAGTGTCGACACGGCCGGTACCGCCACCTTCTTGGCAAAGTCCATGTCGATTTCGAGCATCTTGAGGACTGACGCCTTGGAAGTTGTCACAAAGATCAAGAGACGGTGGCCCTACAACACTATTAGCTCAGTTCAACATCATATAGGGAAAATAGCTTACCTTGGGCGGCTTGGAGACAAGTAGAGTTGTCAAAGCCTCGAGCATCACGTTGGAGAAACGGGGTCCAATGGGGTTCCATCCAATCATGCGCTCAAAGTCATCCAGGATCAGAATACTAGCAGGCGACTTGTAGGCATCTGTAAAGGCCTTGTGAAGGTAGTCCTTCTTGGCGAACTCGTCGCGGTATCCCACCAGGTCTGCTGGTGTAACCATCTTGACAAAGGGGAATCCGGACTGCATGGCAATGTGCGCAGCCAGGGCCGTCTTTCCTGACGCCTTGGGACCGTGGAACAGGACTGATGTGCTGAATTTGTTGGGATCCTCCTTGATCATGCCCACAACGCGCATCATCTCCTGGATCGTCGAGTTGATATGAGGCGCATAAGGAATGATGCCCAGACGGACAGCCTCTTCCAGCTCTGCCTCAGAAACACCGTATGCGGGTCGGACCTCAGTCAGAGCATTCATAAAGTCCTCGCGCTTGACCTTCATGTTGGCCACATCCTGCTTCACGGCAGCCAGCTGACCGACTTCGGTGTGTCTCGAAAAGGCAAAAGACGCCGCAGCCTTTACCAGACCGTTGATCTCGGCACCCGAGAAGTTCTTTGTGAGGCCAGCCAGCTCCTCCATATCGACGCTGGGGTCCAGAAGGTTGTTGGTTCTCATCTTTCCAGTATGGATCTTGAGAATCTCAAGTCGACCCTCCTCGTCGGGAAGCGAGATCTCCAGGTGCACCTCAAGACGACCAGGTCGCAGAAGGGCATCATCAATCATGTCCTTTCGGTTGGTCATTCCAATAAGGAGAATGTTGTTGAGCTGATCCACACCATCGAGCTTGGAAAGAAGCTGGTTCACCACGCTGTCACCAACACCGGTACCACCACCGGCTCCTGAGCCTCGCTGCTTGCAGACAGCATCCAGCTCATCAAAGATGATGATGTGCAGACTACTCTCATCTCCCTTCTCCTTGTACTCCTTCTCTGCGTCCGCAAAGAGCTTTCGGATGTTCTCTTCAGACTGACCAACGTACTTGTTGAGCACCTCAGGACCGTTGATAACCTTGGGTGGCCGGGCATTCAGCATCTTTCCAATCTGCCTAGCAATAAGTGTCTTTCCGGTTCCAGGGGGGCCGTAAAGCAGCATTCCCTTGACGTGAGGAATACCGATCTTGGCCACAAGACCAGGAGGGAAGACACGAGAAGCAAAGGCTCGACGGAAAATAGTGGCAAACTCATCACCCAATCCACCAATACCCATATCCTCAAACTTGAAGTCGGGGGCCAGAATGGCATTGGAGTTGGGCTTGTTCATGGATGGCTTCAGGTTAAAGTCACCTTTTCCATCACGGTGAAACAGTACCCGGGTCTGGCTCGTCAGAATGCCTCTGGCGTGAGGTTCCCTGTAAACCTTCTTGCTCGAGTCATCGGAAGACATGGCCAAGTCGGTCAGGCCAACCGTCTTGACAACAATCAGAAGGGGAATGTTCCGTACGTCCATAAGGATGCGCTCGCCGGGAGAGAGCATCTGGTTCTGGTATGTGTCGACAAAGATCTTGGACAGCTCATCCTCGTCGTATGGGACCTCAGTCTTCTTGTTGGGAGAAGCGAAACCAATCTCCAAATCTAGAGATCCGAGGTATGCCTTTCCTCCTGACCCGAACGGGTCGTAGATCTCTCCGGTAAACTGATCTCTCATGGTGATGCCGGCCCATGATCGCTGGGGGTCTGATAGACTGATGCAGCCTGGGGGGAAACCAGGGACTGGCTTTGCTGAAACAACGTATTCGCCGGCGGGCTGGCCACCTCGGAGGAGGATGTAGAGATCGGATCCGTCACGGCTAGGAGGGAAGTCGTCGGGAGAAACGGCGCACCTGGGATATGACTGTTAGACTGGCTTCAATCTGGGAAGAGCACCAACGTACAAATTACCGTAGATTAGTCTCGACTGAAGAGATTTGTCTGTGACCTTTTCGACTCGGAGAGGGATCTGTCGACCACCGCCAGATGGGCCCTTCTCAACATACCGGGGCTGACCACCGCCGCCCTGGTATCCTTGAGGAGGTTGCTGCTGCGCCCTAGGGTCGTTGTATCGTGCACCGTAACCCTGCGGTTGCTGATAGGAATCACCTCCTCCATAAGGCGCCCGAGGAGGAGGTTGCTGGCCGCCACCTTGAGGTTGTCGCGAGCCGCCGCCCATGAAGCCGCTGAAGGGTGTTCTGGACATGGTGGCGGTGGGAGGAGGGGTGGTTCGGGATTGGATGGCGTGTAGAGGTGAAGATCGTGAATCGCTGCTTTGTCGTCGTTGTCCTGGATCCTGGTTTTATTCTCGCGATCTGGTGTACGTGGAGGTTGTAAAGTACAGATTTCAAAGCTGAAGCCTGAAGCGCTGGCTTTGCTTTAGGCAAGGTAATAGCCCAGCTTCAGCCTTGGATCCGACGGGACGCTGACGGACGCTGACGACGGGAGGGGCGGTTTGCCAGGGGTCTAAGCTGTTACTACCCGAAAAGGTTTAGTGGCTATGTCATCTGCTTCTTATTCGTTTCGGCCCCGCATTCCGGAACACCAGCGCCTCCTTGAGAGGGAGCTCCAGGCGCAAAAGATTCACGATTTGAGCTGTTGTATCTTTAACATCGCGTCAAGATGCCACTGTGAGTAGAAAATTCGAGACTATTTATATAACCGCTGACATATCATAGCCACCTGCTAGGCAAAAAGTCGTGGAACGTTTACAATGCCGACAACATCGCCCGCGTCCGTCGCGATGAAGCTGCCGCGCAGGCTGCCGAGGAGGCGGAAGAGCAGCGCATGCAGGAGACCGATGCACAACGCCGACTAGCCATTCTACGCGGCGAAGCTCCTCCGCCTATAGAGGATGCAGAGCCACCCACGGCCGACGAGCCGCCCGCTCGTGAAACCACACATTCTGGAAGCATGAGGCGGAAACGGAAGCGACCCGGCGAGGACGACACCGACTTTGAGATGCGCGTGGCGAAGGAGAGGGATAACATGGCTGTTGTCAACATCGAGTCTGAGAGGAAACCTACGAGCTCTGCTCCGATTGTGGATCATGCTGGACACATTGATCTTTTCGGTGATGAGAAGCTCAGAACACATGCCGAAAAGAACGAGGAAGCAGAAAAGGAAGCCAAGAAGAAGAAGCAGAGCTATGAGGATCAATACACGATGCGATTCACCAACGCCTCTGGAAAAGACGGCTCCCTACAGCCGTGGTACTCCCAGTCCGATGCCGCAGCTCCAGACGCATCCTCCAAAGACGTCTGGGGCAACCAAGACCCGAAGCGCAAAGAGAGGGACACTAAACGGATAGTGTCGAATGACCCGCTCGCGATGATGAAACAGGGCGCATCAAAAGTTCGGGAGCTGAAACAGGAGCGAAAACGATTTCAGGAGGAGAGGGACGAGGAGTTGAAACAGATGCGCCGGGACGACCGGCATCGTGAGAGACGACGACGGAGGCATGAGGAAAGTGGCAGGGGTGGAGATCGGAGCCGGGGCCGAGATGGGGAAAGATCTTCGATGAGGTATGAGGAAAGGAGGCATAGGTCGAGGGATAGGAGAGATGACCGTGACCGTGACAGAGGATCTGAGAGACGGAGACATGATGATTATGAGAGGAGAGAGTCGAAAGACAAGAGGCACCACAGAGATCATCATAAGGATAGATCTGATTCAGAGAGGAGAAGGGAGAGGAGAAACAGAGACGATGAAAGTCGTAAAAGAAGAGATTCGCGATCTCCGGAACGAGATCAAGGCGAGCGGCATCGACATCGCTCAAGAAAAGAAGCATAATGCATAATGTCTAGATACCCAAAAGCAATATTTCCAATCGAATTCAATCCAAATCTCCTTCTTGCCTCCGTCACTCCTCCAACCAAGGCAACCGAATCTCAACAGGCTGCATATGCTTCTCAACCATCTCAACCACCTTCTTCGCCTCAAGTCCCTTGAAAGCCTCTCTGATCGCCGCATACGTCTCCTCGCTCAATCCTTCCTTTCTATCACAGTAGATATCCAATCCTTCTTTCGTAAACACAGTTGGAGCGAACCATGTAACCGCCCATTTCTCCTTCACACCGTCTGCTGTCGTGGCCTCTCCCCAGCCGAGAATTTCCCAGTGACTTCCGACAAAGAGTAGCAAACCCTTTCCGCGCCAATTCCATCCGGTGCTTGTCGCCTGTGTGTCGATTCCTTCAACAGTCTTGCGCACTCCGTCCTTGGATGTCGGCTCATACTCGACCAGGTCGTCAAGTCGCGGCCGTCCATCAGCAGTCCCTGGGAGAAGCTTGTACGTGATACGCACGTTACGCGCGTCGCGCCACATGGAAAGCGTAGAATGCGTTACGGTCCATGTTGTGGTGATCCAGTCGAGGGCAGGTGCCGAGGGAGGAGCTACTGTGGCGGATCCGGCGTATTTCGAAGGGACTTCGAGGTTGATGGGTGGCTGGTTGGCAGCCATGGTGGTGATCTCAAGTTTTGGTGTTTTACTTAAATGTTGTAGTGCTAAAAGGCAAATCCGCTAGCCAATTTTGTATGCCAAGTGATGATCGAAAAAGAGCGACCAGAATGAAGAATGCGCCGATAGATATGATGTTGCTTGTAAGTAAGAGAGATGAAAAGAATGAGTTGAACAGTCAGTCTGCATTATCAGTGATCGTCACAAGCAAGGAAGCCTATGAAACATGCAAGGCTTGAAATGCAACCTTGCATCAATCAAAACCGAATGATCCTTGAAATTAAGGACGCACTCTAAAAAACCTCTCAATCATGCATGTGAAATATTTTAATCAGTCGTCATCGCACCTCATTGGATTTCCAATTGTTCACATGAGGCACCATGTCGCGTTTGGTTTATGCTGTAAATTGAAGGGTGTGTGATGTCACTGACCATTTCTCACTTTAGCTTGGTGTAGCCTCACTTTCAATATTTGGCGGTGAACATCATAAAGGAACTTTTGAAAGGGATGAAGTAAATAATCCGTATTTGATATACCTCCAGGCCAAAATATTTCCCACAACCATTTAACCTCATTTCTCGCCCAAATCTGGCATAAAACTGCCATCGTCTACCTTATCTCATCCTCTTCCAGGGTAGACCCCGTCAAGCCACATCTCATCTCAGCCCCCACCGCCACACCCAGGCTCCACCGCCAAGCTTCGACCCCGGATTTTCGCGAAACCGCTCCTGGCTTTTCTCCTCCCATTCATCTCATCTCACTCGACTTCATCCCATCTCAGCCAGACATCCTCGGTTATATCTCCTCCCTCACTGCAGGTGTCCTCGAATCGATTTTCTCTCTCGCCCCCTCATCTCGGCCGACTTACCTCTGCTCTCCGCGCTAGGCACAATGGACGCCAATTCATCAGAGCCCAACGTCGACATCGACGCATCCGACGACGCCCTCATGGCCCAGATGGGCTTCTCCTCATTCGGCGGCGCATCTCCTCCTTCCAAGCGCCGTCGCTACAATCCTCGCGCCGATGCTTTGCTCCCTCCTAAACCTCCCAAGCCCTCAGCTACCGGCGCCAACTCCACCGCCCTCGGAACAGGCACCAACACGGACGAGATTCCCCTCGACGACGACGACGAGCCTGTGCAGCCGCCAGCGCAAGCGCGCCCGGCAAGTCTCCCGCAGCGACCTGCCCCGGCGACAGATTCACGGCCAGCCCATCATCAATCGCAGCCGCATGGGACGAGGGACACTTGGTACGTCGGCTACTACGATCCCATGTCGAATGAGAACCCCTGGGAGAGGCTTGAGAAAGCACGAGGTCTGGAACCGCAAGGCACGTGGCTGCCCCGCGGTGCGCCTTCAACTGCGACAACTGGCACTCTCTCCTGAGGACCGCATCCTATCTTGCAGCAAACGATCTGTCAACTGGGTTTAGATCTTTGCTTGTGAAAGAGGGCACATCAATTGGAGCAACCTTTCCCCATGGCCCCCAATTTGCCGTTGCTCAGCTTGGTATCGAGTTTCGACACAAGCCAACACTATTGAGCAATGTCACATGTACAATCACGTGACCACAGACAGGGGTAATTCAACCTCCAAGCACCACCCGCACCACGACGATGGAGTCCCAGCTACGACGACACCATTGTCACGAATCACATGACGATACACATCGACACTGGCCTGTCAATGGCCCGGAGGGGCGTGGGGAGCACTCGAATCACATCTACGGGGGGGTTATCACATCCATTAGCCCTGGGGCCACACCATCAGTCCAAGAAGGAAAACGAGACCTCGATTGCTACGAAACAGTTACACTCCGGACTCCCGCTGAAATATCCACAAAGAAATTCCCCATACGGCACATTGCCCTACCCAGGAGAGTAGCTCGTCGGCTCACACGTCCTGCCGCCTTGCCCGAAGGAGCAGTATCAGCATGGCTGCCTCCCCCAAATAGGACAAGCGCCCCAAATACACAGTGTCCTGCCAGACCGCCGTTATTCACAGTCTCGTTTTCTCCTTGGTCCAGTGGTTCCCAAGGCTCCCCTCAGTACACACCCCCCTGGGAATGCCAGGAGCAGTTGACTTGCAGCCCTCGGCTGCTCCCGCGTCACCCACTCCACGAACACGTTCCCAAACACGTCGTCCCTGCAGCGATCGGAGCCGACACATCATGTCTTGCTGCCAGTCTTGCTGACGCCGTCCCCTGGCACCCCCACAGACTCTAGGGAGGTGGTGTACTTTTAACATCTGCCCCTAGAACACCCAGGTCGTCCAATCATAAGCCATAAAGTCGTGAAACAGCCGCCCATTTTCGTTCTCCCCCTCTCTCGTCTCCCCCACACCTTTTCCAGAAACCGCGGGTCAGGCGTGTCAGGGCCAAAAGCTGCCCACACGCCCGCCCTGTTCGTTCTGGTAAAAGCAGCAAGAGATCTCGCGTCTAGCGGTGCGATTTACCGCGCCTAGTGCCCCCGGTTTTAACGTCACCTCATCCTCGCCTCGCATGAACTACCCGTTCATGCAGGTCGGAAAAGCTGGTGGCGTGACAAGTTCAAAGCAAAGAGTCAAAAAAGAAGAATTGCAGTACAAAATCCTGAAAATCCGGTCATCTCGGGTTCCTGCAGATGCAGCGAAACCACGTGGTATGTGCGAAATTGTGGTGAGTTGGTGGGTGAAAACGAAGGTCGCTCGCTTGCTAAAGCAAAATTTTGGTGTGAAGTTGTTGAGTTGCGGCTCAAAACGACCCCTGAAACCCCCTAGTTCTCGGGGGAAGGGTATCGCGCACGAGCCTTGCTGTACTCCTTGGTGTGCTTTCGCGAGGCCTTGGACTTGAGAGATCTGTGAAATTGTTAGTCTTGCAGATTCGTAGAATTGCGTGTTGCAATGAGGCCAATTGAGTCTCGCTGCAACTCTGAGTCTCGTTGCCGATAGCCATTGCGCGTTGTAGTCGGTTTCGCGAATGACTCGGCAACGAGGACTCAGAATGTGAATTGTGGTATAACTTACCCGACCTTCTTCTGTGTCCACTCGAGATCGCTGCGGACCTCATGAGCATCTCGCATGCCCTCCTGGAAGCGCTCGCGGGTCTTGGCCAGACGAGCTTGCGCCTTCTTCTGCAGCTCCATGAGCTCTCGGTGCTTGGCGTTCAACTTTCCGGATCTGCCCGCAGAAGAAGTAAGCCCTCATCCACGCCGGATATTTCTAGCCGGTCACGGCATTGACAGTGCAACCATCCCGCAAACGGCGACCGGCAAACGCAGTCTGCTGCAGCCGTTGCTGGGGTACATTGTGGGGAAGGTAGGGAAAGTAGCTGCTGGCAATTGCAAAAAAGGATCAACTTACGTCTGAGCCTGCATGGCCATGCTGCGGTCCAGGGGGATGGGGTCAAACGAATTGGCGAAGCGGTCCTGCATGTACTCCTGGAAGTCGACGCCGCTGGCCGAGTTGGTGCTATCGTAGTCGCCGTATCCGCCAGCGTAGCCAGACGAAGTGGCCGAGTATCCACCGTTGCTGTAAGAGGGGATGCCCGAGGCGGAGCTAACCGATTCGTCACATTCCGGAGGCGAGACGGAATATTGGCTGTAGGTGGGGTAGTGGGAGCCCTTGGAGGGAACGGGCAGAGGCATGGAGTAGCCCACGGAAGTGTAGTGAGTAGACATGATGATTGTGGTAGGGAGAAGAGATGACAAAGAGGTCAATTGGAGGTTTGTTGGTTTGTTGAAGGTTGTGTTGACTCTGTGGTCAAGTCAAGTTGGGTCTGGTTGAGTGAAGCTCTGTCAAGACAAGAGAGCTATGGATCAAGACAACAAGTCAAAGACTTGATATGAGGACCGAGCAAGTTGGGACTTCAAGTCAGAAAGTTGGCTGAAGAGTGATGAGAAAGGAAGAAGAAGAAATCAACTTCAACTCGATCAAGTTGGCCCTTTTATAGTTTTCCAGAGACCCTCCCCGGTCAACCTGGATGAACCGGAGGATAACACATCCCGAGATCATTCGCCAGTCCGAGGACGAGCAACCCCGCTCGAGAGGGCGTGGAATGCGAATAGGACAAGATGATGACATGGCGGAGGATAGAGAGCGGCTAGACGAGACGATCATGGCGGGATGCAAAGGTGTGGGCCATGGCGGATGGCGACGACGACGTGAAGGGCCAGGAGGGTAACAAGGCTTGCGAGACTAGGACTACTGGGAGGGTGACTAGGGAGGCTAGGAGCGGCAAACGAGTCTCGGAGAGGTAATGAAATGGCACAAAGGCAAAAAAGTACACATTTGAGATGAACGGCCGTTTGAGACGCGGGCCAACGAAAGAGATGGATATCAGAGAGGCACGGCTGGGATGGGGCTATAGGGGGAGGGTGACGATAGAGAGGGACAACTTGTCTGAGCGAAATGGACTAGGAGAGACGGGAACGTGGCTTCGAGACCTCTCGGCGTCTCTAACTCGATAGTGACGCTGAGTCTGTGGATGCCCACGAGTTACCTTGTTAGTTGGGGGTGCAACGAGGACAAGCCTTGGGGCTTTTTAGCAAGGGCTTGTGCATATGCCGAGAGCAAGAGTCCGCAATCTTAGATGTAGTATGGATGGAAGGCAAACGGCCAATGGGCCGAACAAACGGGGACGACATGGGATTCGTCGCTTGACGTTTGACGGGCCAAGGTACAGTAGGTACTGTACAGTGCAGTGGAAGTAAGATTGGGGAAATGGGACTTGAAAAGGAAAAGGATCTGTGTCAAGATCAACCTAGAGCTAGCACCCGGAAGACCGGGGGATGACGAAGCGAGCGAGCAATGCACCAGCAAGGGCAGATAAAAAAAGAGTAAGAGAAAAGCGTGCGTGCGTGTGAGTGTGTATCGGAGCGGAGACCGAGAGAGACCCCGATTTGAGAGGAAAGACCCAGACCGTGACAGAAGCGCAAAAAGAAAGCGAGATGCTGGTGAGATGCCATGCATATCCGGGTCCATCAACGGACACAGGTGGCTGCACTAGCCGTTGGGTCTAGGTCTTGAGAACGGACAAGGGCCACGAGTAGAAGAAACTTGCACAAGAGGGCAAAAGCAAGCGCCGAGCTTTTCCAATGACAACAAAGTGTGGTTGACTTGGGTGGGATAGAGTCGACTACCACGGGTGCATCTAGTGGCATTGATTGTGTAAGAGTCGACGACCCGTGTGTTGGGAGCTCGGTAGTTGGCCAAGGCAACGGAGAGGGCGAGTTGGCGAGTCCAGGCCGGGCCTTGGCTTGGTTGTTCTCGGTTGAGTGACGTGAGGGATAATTCCGGGCGAGGGCTGGTTTGGGACGCTGCTTTTCCATGATAGTACTGTAGCGGAATGAAAGTGCTGTAGGCAGATGGATGGATCGTGGTGAAAATGGCCAAACGAACGAACAAGTCGACGCTGACTGGTTAGAAGGCTGGTTAGATGGACCCGAGCAGACAGACCAAACCAAAACCCACACACCAACCACACCCTCACACATACATAATATCTGTACCTCTTTACAGTAGTCGGCCGGGTTCCGATACCGTTGGAGTACTGTAGCGACAGCGCTGGCAGTGCACTCAGTGAGTGGGTGTAAGAAGAGGACATTGGATGCCTCACCGTGTAAACAGGGATTCCGGGGAGAGATCACCAACCGTCTACGGGACCCTTGACTATCCTATCTCGTCCCCAGGCTATTGTCTAGAATTACCATCATTCATCAACAGGGCAGGGACATGGCGGGGAGACGAGAGATGCGTGGCGACATTGTGGAAATTGGGGAATGCATCTCTCTT
Source organism: Fusarium sp. LHS14.1 (assembly GCA_025433615.1). Taxonomy (NCBI): domain Eukaryota; kingdom Fungi; phylum Ascomycota; class Sordariomycetes; order Hypocreales; family Nectriaceae; genus Fusarium; species Fusarium sp. LHS14.1. The sequence goes on from CM046481.1 coordinate 579,366, forward strand.
GTCGCTATCCGCTCATGTGCGTCTGGTGCGCATCTCGACTGCGTCTCGTTTCTTGTAATAGTTACAGTGGGAGCCGGAAGCTTGGAGCTGGGAGGGACCAGCGGAATGGATCCATTCTGACGGTCCAGAGTGACGAGACGAGGGAGCGAGCTGCAAACAAGCGCGCTGACGCTAGGCAAAGCCAAAAGGTCCAAGGCATTGGAAAAGCAGCACTGGATTTTCGGGCTCGTGGAGAGGCACCAAACGCAGTCTTGCCCACACCCCCCTCCTGTAGCACTTGTTCGCTGGCGGCGCCTTGATTCAGACGTCAGGACTGGGGAGGAGAAGCCTTGGGAGAAGGGCCGCGAAAGAAAAAAAAGAGACAAGACAGACACTAGGATAGAAGATGACGGGTCTTGGGATTGGCTCATGGATCAGGGTGTGGGTTGAGCAAGCAAAGCAACGCAAGGCAGCGGGTCGGGCAGAGCTGCAGCAAGTCGGGCAATTTCTGCTCGGTCTGTGATGTGGTGATGCGTTGTCAAGATATCTACCAGACGTTGCTTTTGTGCTGTGATGGATGGATGGACGTATATGTATGGTGGGGATCAAGATCCAATGTGAGGAACCTGGTAAGTTACAATATCCAATCTCAGGGACCAAATCGGGGGACTGAGCAGGTGCTGAAGTGAAGTCTCGCACTTGCCCGCTTAGTAGTGTAATGTAGCGTAGTGATGGTGTGGAGGCAGGAGCAGGCAGGGACTTTGTAAGAAAACGACTAAGGTAACAAACAGCCTGGCAGGGCACAATGGAAGCACTCAAGAAAACAGGCAGAAACACGGTATCTACTTCCCTTCCTTGGATTGGGGGGACTCAATGATGGATGGTGGGGGAAAGGAAGGTGCGTGCGCAACGTACCTATCTTGACAATCTGTTACCGATCTTGGATTTTCTTTTTCTTGGGTTGCTCCAACAAGATCCACGTGCCATGGCAGTTTTTTTTTTCTTTGCAGTTTTTTCTTTCTTTTATAGAGCCTCATTGATGACGCTCTTGGGGGATCGTAAAGTCCCATTGATGCTGTCTCGGGGTGATCCATTGCTTGTTTGACGCTTCAATGCCATTGATGCCTGCAACTCCATTAGACATCATCACCATGATCACGGAATATCTTGAAGATGCTTCATAATTCGAACTCCCGGCTCTTCCGCCCCCAAAAGAAAATGCAGTCCCGACCGGACCTCGCCTCGATTGGTCACGAATAACCAACAGGATTGGGCGCGCTCGCTCTAGATTCCATTGGACAAAGGTTGGTCATGTTCATGATTGCATCGCAATCTTGTGCTTCTTTTTTTTTCGCCCCTCCCCCGCTTCCAAGTGCCAGCCAGTCAACCGCCAGCAACACCAGCAAGATCCACCATCCACCACTTTCACCACCTTGGTGAGCAATTGGTTCTTGTTCTGCTGTGACAGGGTCCGGGGGCTCAGGGGGTCTGCCTGGCCTAGGCTGAATCTCTAGCTTGCGAAGCTTTGACAAAGGGGACAGCTCGAGGGGATGACGAGGATATGGCTTTGTAGCCAGCTCGAGATGATCCGAATGGATCATCATTGATGGACCCCAACAAAGGGGCGTTATGAGCACGTACACGGAAGAAATTGCAAGACTCAACATTTTTCTTTTTTGGCTTTCAAGACAATGTTACATGATGGGCTAGGACGACGTCTGAGCGGCTCTGCTTTGACGTCCTTCACATGTCTCATACTGGCTTCTCATGAGACAAAGACAAACCGCCACTGTCATCTCTGGAGCACGTGTTTTCTGATAAGCAGAGCTCTAGAGATTACTGTAACGGGCTAAAGAACCTCAGAACGACGTTATAACTTCGATTGGCCTTGATTTCACTGTCGACCGGGCCGGCGTCTCCAGTCGAATAAACGCCCGCTGGAGCTTGAAGCTCGTTGCTCCCCGGCCTGTCTCCATCCGTCATGGAGAATCATGTCCATGGATGCTTGCCTGTGCAGGCTGCGCTGCAGCTCCGGGGCTTGCAGCCCAGCGTGCGTTGCGGCGGCGGCGGCAGCACCATCAATAGCATCTTCCAAGTCTGCAGCAACGGCCGGGCGCCTCTGTGGCTCTGCCATTTGTCGTCGGCGCCGGTGTCCCGTCGCGAACCCACCGTGACACGATCCTCCAACGGCTCCTGTAGCCTCCCGTGCGCGGGTCCATGAGGCCGTTTTCAAGCAACATGAAGCCATTCTCCGGATCCAGACAGACACGTCGTAGCTGGAGGAAGCTGTCCCGGTTCATGCACATCCGATACGGGTACTTGCCTGCTGTACGAAACACGGCGACTCGCACATTCCTGTCTCACCGTCGCTAGTTACATGGTACATCCCCAGACTTGGGCTCGGGCTTGAGCTTGCGATACAAGTCCTGCGCGACGGTCGATCAAAGTCCGGTTCGACGGGCATGATCCCGGCTCTACCGCCTCGCGATCTTGTCAGCCGCGTATCACTCTTGATGATCGCGTTTCTTTAGAAGGGAGGTAGTTTTGACCTAGGACGTACTCTCAGGGTGGCATGACTTGCGAGCCCTGCGACGAGAGCTGTGCGTCAGACTTGAGCTTGAGCTGCGGTGCCTTGATGATTCGCTACTAATGCTCCTGGAGTCTCGCTTCTTTGACGATTACCCGAGAACCAGTGAAGCTCCCCCCAGCTTGCACGCCCGCCTCACCTTTGCCAAGCAAGGTGAGTTGTTGGCACCGAGACGAACGGGTAGATGATGGGACTGGAGCTGGAGACTGACGCGAGATTCGTCCAGATTGGAATCCATGGAACGAAAGGAAGGTCTGCCCTCTGACTTGTTACAAGGTCGAAAAAAGGCGCCTCCACCGTGCATCGCATTGCATGGCAGCTTGCATGGCAGGGCGGTTGTCGTCTTTTTTTTTTTTTTTTTGTGCTCACAGATCCACCACACGAAAGAAGCCATTCACAGCTGTCCAACCCAAACCCGCTCTAGCAGAGTTTTTTTTTTACTCTCGTCACAAACCATTCGATGAAGGGTGGAATAACTTGCAACATTAACAAAGAAAAATCAGAATAACCACGTAGGTAGTCCAAGCGTACATACAACGTCTTGATACTACTACACACACACTCTTCCTCTCCCCCTGCTTTGACAACCCTCCACAACGCACGGACAACTCAGCGCCGTTGCGTTAGGACAAGGCGTGGCCCAGGCACACGGGAGGAGGGGAAGACTTCTTTGTGCAGGGTGTGTGTGGTTGATGATGGGGCAGCTTCTCATAGGATAGAACTTTTTTTAAGAGGTGAATATTTTTTTTTTGGTTGGTGATGGTGATGGTGATGGTGTGCATGGTGTGAGTTGCTTGACTCGACGACGATCCATACCCATGAATATACAACTCATCCTTTTTTGGGGGTTTAACCCCCGAGTTATCTATCTATCATAATCCGGCAGTTTCTAGAAGGGGACTTTGTGTGGGTGGTTTACTCCGTCATGATCTCCCCTTGACACTACATCCATCTCTCCGGACTCTCTGACGTATCTTCTACTCTCTCCTCCCCGTGACCTCCCACCATCATGGACATTTCCTCTGCAGTGCAAGCAAACAAGAAAACGGGCGGACGTAACCGAGAGACATGCCTTTTATTCCGAGCTGCCAAACCGACTTATACATATTACTGTCTTCTGTACCACCAACAAGATATTTTATCCGCTGTGCCGCAACTTTGCTTGTTACTCAAACAATCCTCAGCCTCAACTCCATTCCGAGCGTGACGTGAATGATGCCACAAACTTTTCTCTTTTCTTTTTCTCTCTCTCTTCCTCGTCAGCAGGAAAAATACGATATGCCGTGTTGACTTGGTACAACAGACGTCAAAGTGGCGCAACACACTGTTGAATAATCACAGCACACATGTAAATGAACAAAAAAAGGAGAAGCGTTTCGTCTCATTGTCTAACCCAATCCCCTCCGTTCCGCTCTAAGCAGGCAGGCCCATCTGCATTAACCGTTCATGCCATTGTGTCCCATTCTCTCTAGGTAGTTATCCAAGAAAGATGCCCCCAAGAGTAAAATAAAAAAAAAAACAGAATCTCTCCCGATGTAACACCACATATAGACCCAAAGTAAGGTTTTCGAGCCAAGGTACCCGAAGTGGGAAGATATCTCTCCTTTTCTCTCCTGTTTTTTTTTCTTCTTCTTTCCTCGCCAAGAGGGGGGCAAGTTCATGCTTTGCCTTTCGTCCCCCCCAAGTCTCGTTCCATCTCGCAAGCCTAGCTCGAAAAAGTACAACCAAAAAAAAGACAAGCCCGGGTTTGGTGATTCCCGGGGGTGTATGCTCAATCTTCTGTCCTCCCATCCAAAAGTCCATTCCAGAGGTGAGTGAGTGCGTTGACAAAGAAGAAGAAGAAAGAGCAAGAAACAAAAAAAGAGGGAGAAACGAGAGGGGAGGAGGAGGTAGAGGATAAATCATGACCCCTCGATGTATATGCACAACTTTAAGTCAAGTCCCCCAACATGTATCAAAATGTCTGTTGCTGTTCCTGCGCAGCTGTCTCATGTGCATCCAGGCAAAGGCACCAGACCATCCTGGTTATTTTCATATATCATGTCTCGGCTGAGCAAGACATACTTGACTTATGCAAGGGTATGGTACATCTAAGAAAACACCTTGAGGAAACCCCAGATGCCGATACCGCTCAACACGGGAATCGTCAAGTTGTCGTCCCAGCCAAAGATGTCCACCGCCTCACTGGCAGATGCCACGAAGCCAGACCACAAGCTCATGACTCCCAGGGCCAGGGCGCCAGTGATGCTGGCCTGTTCCTGAGACACGCCAACTGCCTCGCAGATGGTCTTGGGCAGTGAGAGCACGCCCTGGAACATGAAGTTCTCATCACCGGGGAAGGGTCCGATGGTTGGGACGAGCCAGCCGTAGAAGAAGTACGACGTTCCAACACCAACCAGCGCGGCCGCGATGGAACCGGCCAGGGACTTTCCGCGGCGGATGCGAGGGGTGTATCGGCCCCAGAGGCGACCAAATGTGCTGGCAGCGGTATCGCACCAACTGAGCAGGAGAACGCTCATGATGCCGACATCCTTGGGGAAGCTGTAGAGGACGATCCAGGCACCAAGGAGGTAGAAGATGACACCGTTCCAGCCATTGTATTCGCTCTCGCGCATCAGTGCACCGAGAACCTTTACATAGAAGCGGTTGAAAGATGCGTATCGATGTCGGAGCCAGTCGACCGTTGTGATGGGGATGAGTGCTGACATGAGCCAGGGTGTCACCGCCGTTGTCTGAGTGCCGGTGACGTAGAGCCAGATGACGAAGAAGCCGATCGACACGTGGAGGACCTTGCGCGGCACCTCATGCTTGTGTACAAATGTCCTAAAGTGTCTGTGGATGGGGATGAGTCCTAGAGGGCTGGGACTCCGGCTAAAGTCACGCCAGCTCCATCCTATCGACGTTGAGGGCGTCGGCGGCGCGAGGTGGCCGTTGGTCGCGACAGCTTTGCCGTTACCGTTGGTGCTGGTGTTTCCATTCACCTTGACTGGTTCCTTCGGGATAACATCCTTGTTCGTCTTGCCCGCTTTGGAAGCGTTGCTCATGCGCCTTGATAGACGCTTCACGGCGGCGTGATCGATCGGTGAGCGGCTGCGGGTGCGAGCCCTTCGAAGTTCGGGAGGATCCGAATCATCATCCTCCTCGGCATGCTCCTCGAGGGGTTGAGGCGTGGGTGTCCTCCTCCGGGCGGCGGAGCGCGTAACTGGGCCCGTGTAGTCGGAAGCGTCTCGCTCGGAAGGCGTGGGACTCGGTGAGATGACGCGGGGCGTCTCGGGGATCTTGTTGGATCGGAGGGACGACATTGTGAAGGAGAAGGGTGGGAGTGCTGGACAGCGCACGGCGCCGACAACTATGCGCCGTAGAGAGTCGAAGCCCGAAGGCCAAAAGGTATTGGATTTGTTGGAGTGGAGATGTTTATCAAGGCGCGATGAACGCACCGTTGCGACGTTGTCTGACGAGCAAGAAATGTTGGATGATGATGATGATGATGCGCCAGCAAAGAGTGAGAACAGGTTCCAGGAACCAAAAGAATGGAGTTGCTGTCGTCTGTCTGAAACCAAAGGATCGTCGCGTTCGTGGTCGTGGTCGTGGTGGCTATGCCTCTGCCGGCTGTGGCGTAGTTGACAGTGGTCGCTAACGTCTACTGGACCCTGACAGCTGGTAATGCTATGACGGCGACGACGTTGCTGATGATGTTCAAGATGAGGTTGTTGTTGACCCTGGCTCGGAGTTGAACTAAGGCTCCGCGGCGCCGGAGACTTCGGAGGACGGTAAAGGTCGAGGCCGTCTATTGTTGAATCCAGATTGATGGTTGACAAGGATGCAGCGGAGGTGGGATCCCCCGCCGCATGATGGGTACGGAGATGAATGGCCCAAGGCTCGAGGTCACGACCGGGGCACGCACACATGCGAATCCGTGTGACGTTTTTTTTGGGCTGAAGTGAAGGGCGTGACTTGATTGCGCTCAGATAGCGGAAAAAGCGTGGGAGGGGAAGAGAGAGATAGAAAGGTTAGAGAGAGTCGTGTGACACTCGAACGGTATCCGGCGTCTCTGGGTGGGTTCTTTCTATTTTTTCGCTCTCTTCTCTCATGGCTTGGTTCAAGTTTGGTTTGGCGTTGGTGGGCTTTGAGATTTTTCGCTCAGCTCCCAGGGACTGTCACTGGATGGCATGGCATGGGTCCGGGGGAAGAGACGGAACGATGTAGAGAAGTACGTATCTGTGGCGCCGTGATTTCCCAAGTTTCCCTAAAATGGACACCGCCTTTTGTTGTGTAAGCTACGAGCATGTGACTGCTGTCTGTCTGTTCTCTGTGATGTGAGAAACACCTCGGTATGAAGTCCAATAAATCCTATGAATATCTGTAAGTTTGAAACAACTCTTGTGGACAACTGGCGAAAATGCCAAATTAAGACTAAAAACAAGATTGCCTTGTACGCTCAACCCCGGCACTCAATAAACAAATCACCCCCGGCTCTTCCGCAATCTGGCCTGACTGCTTTGCTCCAATGCCGGCCAAGACAGAGCATTGTCACGTCACCCCCAAAACATTTCATCTCAGGGACCATCCAATCCCCACGTCATTTGAAAAGCTGCCCAGAAGTTGTGACCACGCGGCTTGCAGACAGTTCCAGCCACAGAGTACAAAGCATGCGCCACAGCTGAAGCCTTCCGGCTCCACTGTTGCGATAAGATAAAAATTTACAAGAAATGTTTTGCGCAAACCACCGGCCCCTCTAAGCCGACTTGCGACAGCTCTCAACTTGACCTATTCCATTCTGCCTCAAAACTTTGGTTTGCCAGTTTCAAATCTGGATAAGAGGACATGGCGCCTGGAAAGGAAAAGAGGAAGAGCCAGAGAGCTTGGGATGCTCTCACTCCTCCCCTTGCAGAATGGATCCTCGATGCTGTCGCGACAATGGGCTTTAGCCAGATGACGCCCGTTCAAGCTGCAACTCTTCCCCATTTCATGGGAAACAAGGACGTTGTCGTCGAGGTATGGCCTTGGATAACTCCCAATTCCCTCAGACGCCCATCTAACTCTATCCCAGGCTGTCACCGGTAGCGGCAAGACCCTCGCATTCCTCATCCCCCTCGTCCAAAAACTCCTCCGTCTCGGAGAACCCACCAAGAAACACCACGTCGCCGCCATCATCGTCTCACCTACCCGCGAACTAGCTGCCCAGATCCATACAGTGTTGCTCTCACTGCTGCAATTCCACGAAGCATCCGCCGAAGTCCTTCCACACCTCAAGGGCGATGAGAAGCGTCCCGCCACTACGTCCGCGGCCATTGTGCCTCAATTGCTTGTTGGAGGTACCACAACTCCTGCGCAGGATCTCAGTTTCTTCCTCCGACACAGCCCAAATGTCCTCATCTCATCACCCGGTCGACTTGTCGAGCTCCTCTCGTCTCCTCATGTCCATTGTCCCCAGTCCTCGTTTGAGGTCTTGGTCCTCGATGAAGCCGATCGCCTCCTCGACCTGGGTTTCAAGCCCGATCTTCAAAAGATTCTGTCACACCTTCCCAAGCAGCGAAGAACTGGTCTCTTTAGTGCCAGTGTCAGCGAAGCTGTTGGCGAGATTATCCGTGTTGGTCTAAGGAATCCGGTCAAGATCGAGGTCAAGGTCAAGATGAAGGATGGTGGTATCCTCGAGGATAGGAGGACACCCGCTAGTCTTCAGATGACATACATGGTCAAGCCCGCCAGCCAAAAACTTCCAGCCCTTGCCGACCTTCTCGAGCGGTTACCTATTAGGCCACAGAGAAGCATCGTTTTCCTGTCTACTTGCGCAGCCGTCGATTACTTCCAGCACATCCTACCATCAATTCTGCCAGAAGGCTTTGCTTTGGTACCCCTACACGGCAAGCACCCTGCCAAGGTTCGCGAAAAGAACTTTAACCGTTTCCTCACCTCGGTATCGCCAACAATATTACTCACAACCGATCTGGCGGCTCGTGGTCTGGATATTCCCCAAGTTGATCTGGTAGTTCAGATTGACGCTCCCTCAGACCCCAAGGTGTTTATCCATCGAAGTGGTAGAGCCGGACGTGCTGGTCGAAAGGGCTTGGCTGTAGTTATGCTACACCCCGGGCGAGAAGAAGACTACGTCAAGTTCTTGGAGATTCGAAAGACACCAATCGTGGAACTAGAGAAGCCGGAAGTCATCACATCAGAGGACGGCGCTGTAGCTATTACCAAGAAGATCCGCGATCTGGTCCAAGAAGATAGGGCGCTCTTCGACAAGGCCCAGAAAGGCTTCGTGAGCTGGGCTCGAAGCTACGGTGCCCACCAAGCTACGTCCATCTTCCGAGCTGCCGACCTTAACTGGGAGGATCTCGGAAATGCCTGGGGCTTGTTGCGCATGCCCAGAATGCCTGAACTCAAGAACTGGAAGGGTGATAAGATGCTCGGTCAGGAGATTGACTGGGACAACTATGCCTATAAGGAGAAGGCACGAGAGCAGGCCAGAAAGGTTGCCCTCGAGGAAGAAAAGTCAGGCGGAAAGCCGGAGAAGAAGGATGAGAACAAGCGCAAGCGCAAGAACGAGGCCTGGAGCGCAAAACACGAGAAGGAGGAGGAGCGCGTGGAGCGCAGGGAGAAGCGGCACAAGAGGCGTGAGGCTGAGAAGACGGCCAAGATGACGGATGAAGAAAAGGTCAAGCAGATGGAGCTTAATGAGCTTATCGCTGAGGTTCGAAAACAGAACCAGGCCAAGGCAGAGAAGGACGACGAGTTTGAAGGATTCGACGATTAGACAGGAATATACCCCGTTGGTTGGTGTCTAAAGTTGGTCATCTTGACCCCCATTCTTTCAACCCGAGCTCTCACTCACATTGATTGGTTGGTTGGTTGGTAATCTCGGTTTCGGGTTACTTCTCGAACGCCGTTTGGGTAGTCTATTTCCGTGCATGTCGGTTTCGCTTTCTAAGCTTTCCATCTGTTATTAGCCTTTAGTCAATGCTCATGACGCGGCAAGGCATAGATGCACCCAAAAACGCCTAGTAGTGGTTTCATCGCCTTGAAAGGCTGACGAGGCGTTCCAGACGGCACCTGGAAACCGGCCTCATGTCGGATTCTGCAGGCCAAACTGCAAAAGGCCTCTGCAGACCTAAGAATGTGGATGTCAACGCAAGCACCCAGGGGTGAATTGCGCGGCCTTGTCCCAAGCGCATGGGTAGGTGGTGGATCGTTGAGGAGAGGGAGGTTTATAAGGCAAAAGGTCCCAAGGCTATACGCGTATGGGGACTCTCAGCCCAGAAGGGAATACGAAAATTCGAGCTGGATCCGAGGAACGCGTATTTGGTTGGAGGTGTAAGTGGACTCAAAGAGACCCGTGCAGGACTGATCACTCACACGAAGGTTTCAGTCAGAATGCAGCTGCTCTGAGTGAAATGTGTGATTTAAAGTGGCGGTATAGGTAGTAGGCGTAGATTAACTTGATCATTGTTGAAGCCCTTCTGATCTTGATTGTGAACCACGCCAGCGACATCGATGGAACGGACCAGACATCATGGCCCAACTGAAACCTTTTGAAGGCGACGACTACCTGTGGAGATATGTCCCATCGAGAGCAGCCGCAATTGTCTTTGTGGTCTTCTTTTCGATTCCAACGGGTTTCGTCATTTGGAGGATCGTGAAAACTCGAAGCTGGCATTGCATCCCGTTCGCCATCGGAGGACTGTGTAAGTTGATACTGCGGTTAGAAGGAAGCAGCTGACCAAGAGAATCCAGTTGAAATGACAGGATACAGTGCAAGAGCTGCAGCACAAGGGCTGACAGACGTCATGATGCCCTACTTCATCCAGCATGCTTCCATCCTGCTTGCGCCGGCCTTGTTTTCAGCAGCCATGTACATGACACTGGGCAAGATGATGCGACGCCTCAAGGGCCAACGACACTCCATCATCCCAGTAACATGGCTTCCAGTCATTTTCGTTGCAGGCGATGCCATGTCGTTCTGTATCCAAGGCAGCGGGGCTGGTGTTGTAGCTGCTGGTCTCGGCACCATGGAGACAGGCCAGAAGATCATCGCAGGTGGCATCAGTCTCCAAATCGTCATGTTTGGGCTGTTCATAGCCACATCCATCGTCTTTCACATAGGGCTGCGGCACTGGCCATCCGGCCCATCGCTGGCAAGGGGCTCAACGTGGAAGCGGTCGATGAAGGTGCTGTACGTCGCCTCGGTGCTCATAGTAGCGAGGTCCACATTCCGCTTGGTGGAAAGTATCCTCGGGCCGGATGGATATCCACAAGGACATGAGTGGACGCTGTATGTGTTTGACGGGCTGCCAATGCTGTGCGTCATGGGTATCTTTGCGGGCTGGTTCCCAGGGGCTGAGGGTGGGCGGGGTTCTCACGGGGATGACGAAGGGTGGCAGCTAGAGACGATGGACGCGTGGCCGTCATATGAGAGCCCTACATGAGGGGCCAATCGATACGGAAGCAGCCGTGGGATAATTTCCGGGGTGTCCAGAGCCTCTGCGGAGAAATTTGGTGATCAATTAAGCTTGAATTTGTAATGTTGACAAGATTGATGTGATGGGCTGACGGTGAGTCTGCCTGTGTAGATGAGGTATCAAGGGTTACGTGGAAGACTCGATGGATGACGTAAACCTAGAGATTGTGGCTCATGCAGGAGAAGGAGTAAACACAAAGCGTTAAAACTCAAGAGTGCTCTTGCCTTGACCGTTTGTATGAACGGCCACAAGACGGAAAGCGGAAGCAAGCGACAGGGATGGCTTCTAATTCTGGATAGGGCAGGACAGGATCGTACCTGACAGGTGTGGCTCACTCCGTGGCTTTGGTCAGTGTTACTTCCCAACACAGTCAAGGCCCGATAAAACCATGAACCGATTCGATTAATGGGGCCGCAAGGGATGGAAGGTGTTTGGAGCATGGATTGACCCTTTTCAACTGTGCTCTTTCCCTGCTTTGCCTTACATTAAGCGTCGCGCCTACCTTCTGCATTTTTCGTACCGTACCGTGCCTGCTCCATCAGCCAGTCTGAGTCTGACTAAACCGCCGCACTTTTGCTAGAGCCAGCGCCTGTCAAGCCATTCCGCAAAAACTTGACCAAAACAAACTCAACCAAGGGCGCTTTGATCATTCACGACGACCGACGCGACCAGGACAAACTCTTTTGACGAGGGCGCTACTTACTCTTGAACGGCCAAGACAATGGGCGCTTTCTCTTGCTGACCAAGACGACATTGGCAAGAAGCCCTCGCCTCTCATCGCCGCGCCTACGCTACGCCCCTGAGCTCCCCTCTTATCCCCTGCAATGCCCCCGCGTTCGGCTGCGGAGGCCAAAGGCTCCGGCTCCGGCTCCGGCGCCGCCACGGCCAAGCTCCGTCGCGCTCATCGGAAGTCGCGCAACGGCTGCTGGGAGTGTAAGCGGAGGCACATCAAATGCGATGAGAGCCGTCCGGCCTGTAGCAACTGTGTTGTCAGTGAGCGAACATGCTCCTTCCCGCCCTCGACAGCAGCATCAGCTGCCACTCCCGCCGCACCTCAAACTCCGGCCTCCGTCCCAACGCCGAGTCCGGTCCCGTCACATTCTCAACCTCCGTTGCCTCCATCTCAGAATGCTTCAGGTGTCGATAGCCAGGCTCAAAGCCCTGCCGATAGCATGTCTAGTGCTACGGGCCTTCATCCTGGGTCAGGCCCCCCATCATCACTCTTTGGATCACGACTTGGCTTTCCTACCATTCTTGATGACCGGTCACCTCCTCTAACCGCTCTACCGTCCTTCACCGAGTCCTTCATCGCCAAGACCTTTGCCGATTCACCCTCAACTCCCTCCATCTCAGAGGGTCCCCAGCCCGCCTTCACGGCAAAGCATCTCATCCTCTTGCACCACGCCACAACCGCTATGCCACTCACCAACGACTTGACACATCCCATCGTCGAAATCGCCGTTCAATGGTCCAAAGAGGGACCCTACGCCATGGACCAGCTGCTTGCCATCGCTGCTGACCATCTTGCTATACTACAACCCGAGCAGGCCGCCTCCCATCGACGAACTGCCAGAGAGCTACAGACGCGAGCGCTCACCCTCTTCAACAACCACTCACAGGAAATGAGTCAGGAAAATGGCGACCTTGACAAGTATTGTCTCCCTCGATTCCTTTTTGCTTCTTTACTCAGCCTCCACATGATCTATGAGACATACGCGCACTACCGCGCCAATTTCCATGTCTTCATCGAGAGGTTCGTCGAGTCTGTCCATCTTCACCGAGGCGTTCGCACCATCATCTCCCCATGCTACAACATTATTCTCGAGTCTCCTCTAAAACCATTCCTCGTCAACATTCGCATCGCCTCGGAATCAGATAACGGGGGCAGTGAATGTCTCTCACTACTTGAGCTCGTCCAGAACTCGGATCTGAGCGCAGCAACAGTCAACGCTATTGCAGGCGCTGTTCACACATTACAATGGGCCTTCAATGTCCACCGCAACCTGCCACAGAATGGGAGCGTGCATGCTGCCACCGCATTTCCTGTTCTCTTGACAGCGGAGTATATGGAGGCTGTACGCAAGCACCGCCCTGAAGCTCTACTTGTGTTGGCATACTACGGCGTTCTCTTGCACCGTTGCCGCAATGCCTGGATTATAGGCTCTGGCGGCTCTTTTCTAATACGCCTCATCGCCGATTATCTAGGGAGCTTTTGGCAGGAGCCCATGCGCTGGCCTCTTGAAGAGTTGGAAAGGGATCAGGGGTGAGACGAGCGCCACGCGTGGCCATGTTCAACACTGCCCGGTCGTCCCACCAAGACGGACACTGAACTGTGCGGCACATTCTTGAAGGTTTAGTCGGTGATCAAGTTAGCTGCTGGCCACCTATACAAGCCGGCACAAGTGGACGGCTGGCCGAGACCACATGCCAGCACTTCTTGAGCCTTGCTGTCTCATCACACACTTCCTCACCTAAAGCGATACCGCCTCACGCTCCATATGGTAGATCAATGAGGTGTAGGGGGGAAGAAGGGGGGTTTCTGCTCAGACCTCGCCGAGGAAATAAAGGCGCTGTTACTGTTGTGTCTTGGTTTAATTATTACAATATCTCATGGACAGCTACAGGCTGGCATCCTCTTTGATATCAACAGGTCATAGCAAGGCACCTCGTCACTGGGTAACGGGGAGGAATCTGGTTTATGTAGAAATATGTATTTGCCGGAGCGTCACAATCTGCTCCCTTTCCATACCTACGATATAGCCCTAGGTAGACAACTTCTACATGCTCCAGCCTGAAGCATCCGCATCGTCTCTCAACCTCATCATCTGAATCTGTATTTCATTTCTTCTTTATTTATTCGTCAAAGTGAATGATCAACCGCACGCGGCACTCTCGTTCAACTAGTAAAACAACAACAGCAACAGCTCTCACAACCAGTCTCCTTTCTTTTTTTGTTTACTCCCCTCAACCCTAAAAGGGGGGCCGGGTTTGAATAAGGACATGCACCCCCTGGATCGGGTGGGCGGCGACCACTCCACTCTATGAAATTTGGTATCATAACAGCAAGGAAATCGAGCAAGGAGGAGACGCCGTCGCGCGCGAGAAGGTCGGAGTTGTCCGCCGGGTCGCAGGGCGTGGGTAGCCTCGATGGCGCCGTTAAAGACCATAAAACTCCCAGCCATCCCCGGCTGACTCCGTTGGTTCCGTGTCGGAGGCGACTTGAGGCGCAAACTCGGTCCGCAGCTCCTCATCCAGTCATAGCTCCTCGTCATCCAGCTCTGAGGGCTTCAGAAGACCGCCGACCTTCTGTCGTCGCTCCATGTCAGCCGCCTTGGCATCCCGCTCCTGCTGCTCCTTCTCGACGATGAACAGCTCTGCGTTATCGCCGGCAAACTCCTTGAGAGAGATGAGGAAGTCACGGAGGTTGAGACGGAATTTGTCGTACTGTGTGTTGAGTGTGAACAGTCCCTCAACAAATGTTGTGATTTGGCTCCTGCGAAATAGTTAGTGTTTGATCACAGGCTCTGGGGGGACAACATACGCTTGCAGGTTGCGGAAAGCGTTTTGCAGCAGGTTCGCCACAAAGTTGGCGACAAACTCTCGGTTGCCAGTTCCAGCCTGAGCCTGGTCGGGGCTGTAGACGGGCCCCTGGATCTTGGGTTGAGTACCGTCGGCAGGGTGGATGTAGTAGAACAGCTTCATCAGCAGCATGGACTGCGTCTTGAAGCCAGCCTTGTGGTCGTTGTCAGTAATGACAAAGAACACATCCTGCAGAATGGTGATGAAGAATCGCTGGAAGAAGGCGTTGGCTGTCTGGACGTCAGTCTTCTCGGCGATGTTGTTGATCAGCTCAAGGGCCATGTTAAGACCAGCTGCCTCGACATCTCGGTTGTCATGCTTGAAAGCCCACGAGCACGAGTCGATAACAAACTTGAACTGGTTGTTGTCGAGCTTGAGCAGAGCAGGGAAGCAGTGAAGGTTGATCGCTCGGAGGAGGTTGAAGAACTCGACTCGGTGCTCGGGGAACTCGGAAAAGTCCTTGTTGATCATCTCCAGAGTGCACTCGAAAACATTCTGCATGATAGTGGGAACTTGGTCCTCCATCAAAGCAGAAAGCTTGGTGATGATAGTGGAACAGGCCTTGAGAACCTCGGCATCTCGGGCACCAGGCACGTTGCGGTTGTAGTCGACGAGCACAGAGTCCAGCAGAGGAGGAACCATCTGAGCACGAACAGCCTGGAGATCCTCCGCCTTGTCGACGTACACCTCGATGAGCTTGAGGATTTCCTTCTTGATGGTTCGGAGACCTCGGACCCTGGGCATCTTTGTCGCGAGCTCACCATCACGAGCAACAGCCTCAGAGATGAGTGTGCTTGTGGCATTGTACATCTGAAGCATGTCGTGGTAGATGCGGCCGATCTGGGGATAGAAGTAGGATCCCACTGATGAGCAAGCTGAGACATTCGTCTTCATGATGTTGCCGATGACCTTGATCGTCTCGGCGTCCTGAAGAATAGACGGGTTCATAGTCGCCTGTTTGATGATCTCATCCCAAGCCGCGTTGGGGATGGCCATGAGATCAGAAAGGAGTCTCTCCTGCTGATGCTTGTTGCCCTGAGCGGCCACCATGTAGCCACATGCCTCGTAGAATGTGTGCACTTGTTGAGGTGTCAGGTCGCATGTAATTTTGCCCATGTTTCGAACAATCTCCTCGATAAATGGCTCCTGCTCGCTGGGCTGGAGAGCAACAAAGTGTCGTCGGCATTGTCGGGCAATCTTGATGAATGTGTCGCAAGCCATGTCCTGCACACCCTCGTGCGACTCGTGCATGAACTCGAACAGCTTGTTCACAACCGTCTTAAGGAACTTCCAGTGAGCCTTGAGGAAACGCGGGTACTGGCCCACGATGTACATGATGTTACTGGCGACAACGGCCTTGTTGTCCTTGCCGCGCTTCATCTCTGTGAGACCCAGGAGATCCTTGATGACGGTAACGAGGAATCTCTTCTCAGTCTCTTCATTCATGGCCAAGGAAATGGATCCGATGGCCCAGCAGAGAACGTTGCAGTTGTGCCACGACCACTCGGTGCCGTCGACTTGTCGCGCCAGCTTCTCCGTCATGATGTTTTCTGTGTCGACCACGTCCAGATGCGTCAGGTACACCAGGCACTCTCTTATCGTCTTGTAAAGTTGTACCGTGTCGCTCTCCTTGACGAACTCTCGCACGATTTCACCCTCATCGTTTTCGACAATCAGAACCTCCTCGGGACGAACCATCTTCTCGATCATGACGACTCGAAGGTTGGAGAGAACCTCGTTGTACTTGTGTTTTCGGAGGGGGTAGTTGTTGAGGATCGAAGGGTTGGGGGCGCCGCTGCCAGAGATGCCTGCGCCGACGGCCATGAGGGGGTTGAGATCCGTGATAGGGAGCTGCTGCATCTCCTCATAAAGCTCCTGAACAAGCTTCAGCCAGTAATCCAGGCAAATCTTGAAGATTTCCCGATCGTCGATCTGTGATATCCTAATAAGATAGTAGTGACCGTGAATGAGGAAGTCTCGGTTAGGGAGCTTCTCGATAAGCTATAGCACAAGTTAGAGTCCAAAGTTCAACAACACCAACTATACAAAACCTACGTTCAAGTGCATTCCGAAAAAGTTGCACAGGAAGAGGGCCAAGTTCTGGATGAACTCCTGGTCCCTGGAGTTGCTGCTGGGATATGTCGACTTGAGATCGAGAGTGACAGGAATGATGTTGGCAATCGTAGTCAGCGTCTCGGTAAACATCTTGACGAGCTGCTCGTCGTAGGAGTTTGGCTGGCCAGGGCCGCCAGTCTGGAGACCACCGATCTCGGTAAGGCACTGCATAGTGACGTTTCGGAACTCGGGAGTCGAGAGGAAGCGCGTGCGCAGGGTCTCGATAAGTGGTGTCTCGAAGATGTAGCCCAGAGGGATCCAGTTGCAGAATCGGAGCAGGGTCTCGAGGGTCGCCTTGATCAGACTGGGCTGAGTCGCGGTGTTGAGGACCTCCTGGCAGAGGTTGAAGATCTGAGAGAACTCGGCGCACATGGTCTGCTTCAGGTTGCGCGTCTTGGTCGAGGTCATCTGCTCGGCCGAGTAGTCAAAGACTTCCTCCGAGAGCAAGCGGAGGATGATCATGTTGTTCTCGCAAATGGATAGGTTGGAGTGGCAGGACGAGATGATTTCGTTGATGAAGGTAGGCCAGTTGTGTGGCCATTCCTGCTTGAGGACGGAGACGAGAACGAGGTTGAGCTTGTTGAGCAAGGTCTTTTGCTGGCGCAAAGACTCTTCGGAGCTCGAGCACTGAATGATGAACTGCACAATGAAGTTTCGGATTCCTGGAGGTTACGAGCGGTCAGCGCTGGATACCGAGGCAGACCGGAGGTCATCGTGGCATGACGAACCTTGACACTGGTCTCGGGGGAGGACCTTCCACCTCGTCATGATAACATTATCGAGGACCTGCAGACCCAAGTCTGTCAAATTTTGTTAGCTGCCCTGGTCCATAAATGCTAAGTTGTAAGAATATGCGGTCCGGAGCGAAAGCCAAGCGGTAACAGATAGGCCACGGGAGTGAGGTAGTAGAGTCGACGTACACTTGGTCTGGGGATATTGCGCATCGGAAAGGATCTTGTCGACCATGAGCCAGGCATCGGGATCTTCTTTGAACTACGCTACAGTTAGCCGTCACAAAGTCTTTGTAGCGTACATGGCAAGAAGAGGAGTGCGAACCTGGTTCAGAGCAGCTTGGGCGGATTTTTGCTACATGGTTCAAAGAGACGGGATTAGCTCTTGTGCCTCTTGGTTCACGCGCGGGGTCCACGGCTGGGAAAAACCGAGACGCCAGCATCACAACCTACCTGCTCACCGCGCCCCTCGTAGAATGAGCGGACGAGGTTGTCCAGCTCTTCAATGGAGGCAGCCATGTCGGGGGGCTGATTCGGAGTCGAGGACTTGTCGTTTGCAAAGGTTTTGGGTGGTGATGGGTGGTTGTGGTGGGCGGAAGACGAGGCGAGGCGGGGGAGGGAAGAGATGCAAGCAAGGCCAGCCCCAGGCAGAGACACCTCAGATGAAGATGGGAAAAAGCAGAGCGCGCTCTATAACAAGCGATAGAGGGCAGGACAAAGAAGCAGGGGGGAATCGCGGTGAGCGGGGGACGCGTCGCAAAAACCTGCACGAGGGCGAGAGTGAGGGCAAGACAGAGGGAAGAGAGAGTAAAGAGGAGAATACAAGTTCGGCTTTGGTGGATGGTGGAATTGGAAGTGGACGACGTCGGTGAAGTGAGGTGAGGTGAGAGGGACGGTACGGGCTACCTGGACTGGAGTGGAGGGAGGGGGAGGTGACGGGAGGTGGATTGGTTTGGTTGGTGCTAGGTTTCCAATGGTGGGGAGATTGAGGTGCACCTTCTGTGAATACAGGCAGTACAGGCACCTCCAGTGGATCGGGTGCCCCGCAGCCTCGGAGCCTAGCAGCGTCACTTCAGTAACCACAACCACCAGCTCACACAAGCACTGACCTGGCTACCTGGGCTAACACACTGAGGTGGGCAGGCTGGGCGGGCTCAGTTAACCGCCAGCGAACGGGATGTGATTTTGTCAGCGGCGGGGCTGAAAAATGGATGGATGGTGGAAGGCTCCGGCGACAAAATGTATCGGTACCTGTTCCCACCAAGACGGTCGATGCTGTCACTGTGGGTGTCGAGGGCAAAAAAGCAAGACGAGGCTGCGGTTCGTCGGCACGCAGCTCAGACCATGACGTCGGGACAGTTTGTATCGGTACTTTGTGATGAGACTGGAGATGATGACCGCCGCGCGCGCCAAACTTCCCAGCCTCCTCCAGAGTGAAAGCTCCCGCCCCATCGATCGATCTGGGTTTTGGCTCAGTTTGAGATTTACCCGATGCGGCTATACGGGTATACGCAGTGACAGTTGGTGTCTCGTCTCAGCAAAGCCTCCGACTGAAGCGAATATCTTCTCTATCGCAGAAGGTGTCTTGCCGTGATCTTTGCATGAGCATGTTGCATTCCTTGACGCACACAATGGCATGGTGTTGTCTCTTCCACCAACTCGGCTGAATAAACTGACTGATCATAAACCTCACCAACCCAAGACTAAAACACGGCTCTAACAAAGGTACCATTCTTTTTTTTTTAAAGGCTGCTGCTCTATCTGCAAAGACACGTCCAACTCGTTGGCTCTATCGTCTAACCCAATCACACGGCCAGTTCTTTTTTGGTTATTTTACTTGTTTATGCCTTGTAGCCGGCCTCGAACAGGCTGTCCTTTAGGGCATTGAGCGCCTTGTCAATGTCATTTCGGTTGGGGTCAAGCTATCACACACAGATTAGCACTCTGGATGGGCGTCTAAACGTGACGAGAAAACTTACAGCGCTAACACCCATGTGGCCGAATCGAATGTACTTGGAGGCGATGGCCTTGTGAATGCCGCCAGCAAAGACGACACCCTTGCCGGCCAGCTTGGGCAGCACGTCGGGGGCGCCAACACCCTCGGGCAGGTAGATGGCGGTCATGGCGTGAGCCTGGTCCTCGGGCTTGGTGGCCACGACCTTGAGGCCGAGGTCTGCGACAGCCTTCTTGACCTTGTCCGACACCTTGATGTGTCCCTGGAATCGCTCGGCCAGAGGCTTGGCAAGGATCTGAGTAAGGGCAGTGTGAAGGGCGTGGATGAGCTGAGGAGAGGGAGTGGCGAAGTATGAGGGCTTCTTGGCCTCGTAGTTTCTCATGACTGTAGCACATTAGCAGATGTTTGCTTGCTTTTACAAGCTAGGATACTGACTAGGAGTCCAGTTCTTGAACGACGCAAAGTAGGCGGGGATAGGAGTCTTGCGGTTCTCAAGAGCAGCAGCGACAGCGCGGCCGCTGAAGAAAGAGATGGACAGACCAGCGGGAACACCAATGGCCTTTTGACTGGCAGTAACGACACCATCCAGACCCCACTCATCGAAAGCAATCTCCTCGCAGGCGACACTGCAGACACCGTCGACAATGACCAGAGTCTCGGGGGAGACACGGCGGACAGTGGCGGCCAGGTTCTTGAGCTCGCTGAGAACACCGGTCGAGGTGTCGACGTGGGTGACGGTGACGATCTTGTACTTCTTCTCGGACAGGGCCTTCTCGATCTCGGGGAGCTGAGGTCGGCCACCAACCTCGCCGTCGAGCTTGGTGACGTTGGCGCCGTAGGCCCTCAGGCAGTCGGCGAAGCCATCGCCAAAGTATCCGGTGCTGAGGACGAGGGCATCCTCACCAGCCTCGACCAGGTTGGCGGCGACGAGATCCCAGCCCAGGGTGCCGGAGCCGGAGATGACGTAGGGTTGAGCGGCGGGGTCGGTCGATTGGAAGAGTTTGCGGGTCATGGAGAGAACCTCGCCGAAGGTGTTGACGAAGCCGGGGCCGACATGGCTCTCGCTGCGGACGTCAGTATCATTATGAGCTATACCAGAGCCTAGTGTATCTCACCTGTAGTGGCTCATGGACTGGAGGACGGCATCGTCAAACTCGATGGGCCCAGGGATGAGCAGAGTAGCATGAGGAGGTTGAGAAGACATTGTGGCTGTGGATGTGGAAAGGCGACGATTCTGAGTAGATGACGGTGAAGATTGAGCAGCAGAGGCGGCGTTATAAGAAGGACTCGACAGATGGCGAGAGACGAGAGAGATCCTCCCGGCCGACGATGCGGCGGCGGCCGAATACGTCTTGAAGCCCGCCGAGGAGGGGCTCTCGGCGGACAGCTCCGGCCTGCGGGGCACCTTCCCCTCCATTGCCGACGCCGATCTGAGCAAGAGCGACCGACTGGCTACTGCCCCATCTCCTACCCCCACTGACAGACGCTGCACCCACGCCAGCTTGACTGGCGGTACCGGAAGAAACCTGGGTGTGGCTCCCGTTCCCCCCTCTTGCAAAAAGGCTCACTGAGAGATGAGCCTTTCAGGGGCACGAACGTAACAGTACCTACGGAAGAAGGCCGAAGGTGGTTTTTTGCTGGTGAGTGACAGCTGGATCGGTCGCCTTCCGAATCCGGGGTATAGAGACCGGGGGGTTGTTGGTTTTCTTTCTTTTCGGGGGTGTTTCGGTGCCGGATTGTCAAGCTTTCACCTTCGGGACCTTTAGAGAGAAAGATGCTGGTGATGGATTGAAGTGATTCAAATTGTCTCGGGGAGAGAGGGGATTTTCAGGAGAAAGGACAACCCGGCCTGCCGCTGCTGTTTACACTCTAGCCCCGGAAGACCCTGTCCTTCTCCCCCGTGTCCCTGTCCCCTCTTTTTCCTTTTTACAGCAGAGAGAAGAGTCAGTTGCTACAGCGCCGGTTTTTACGCTGGGGGCTCCGCCGAACTTTGGGCTCGGGGGTGTCTCGGCATCTTGAACCGATGGTATGTTCTTGAAAATAAGAAGCTCTCCGATATGACGGGCATTTAACCCGAGGAAAGTCTTTTTTTCTCTTTGTATATACGTGTGATCATTTTCTTGTCGTGATATATCGTTATAAAAACAGAATGCAGTGATATAGTTACACCGCCCCTCGTCGAACCCTTGACGCCCTGGTTGCCCTGAAAACGAGATGCCGAGATGAGGACATCCACCGAATAAACCCAAATTTGTCTCAATCAGAGATTGGACTTTCGATGCCCTTATAAAACTGGAACAGCTTGCCCGCACTCTCCTTCCACTGCACGTCGTTCTGCAGATGATGTCCCGCGCCATCGACAAAGGACACCCTCACGCCCTCGCGCTTCTCGCCAGCCGCCGCACGATAGAACTCGGCCGTCTCCTCCGTCACCTTGGGCGTCATGAGCTTGTCCTGTGTTCCAGCCATGATGAGCACCTTTTCGCCGCTGGAGCCGTCGTTTCGGATCTGGCGCAGGATGCTTGAACCCTTGGCAAAGGGCTGCATCATGCTAAAGGGCCAGAGGTAGCTCTCGTAGCGGTTCATGCGGCGCTGGAAGGGGATCACGGACGAGAGGGGGAATCTGTCGCCGAAGAATGCGCGCTGGGTGAGCTTCGGGTGGGAGAGGGGTGAGTTGGAGTGCCAGCCGTGGAGCATCAGGCGGATCGTGAACCACGGGTCCAGCTTCCACCAGTTCATGTACACGCCCATTCTACAATGGTTTGTCAGTTGCTGGTAGGGATTGTCAGTGATGTCTTTTACTTACGATCCATAAGCTGGTACAGCGCCCAGCAATGCGAGGGCCTTGACTTTGACGAGTCCATCACCGAGGATGCCTTGGGCCAGACCGCCACCGCTCGAGTGGCCGGCAAGGATGACCTCACTCTCCTCGTGAACTTGAACCCACTCAATCGCCGCGACGAGGTCTTCAGCCAAAGCACTCCGTGGTGTCATAAAGACCATTTGCAGGTAGGATGGATGCCACGACTCTCCGTGACCTCGCAGCGAGACGGCATAGCACTGGATTCCGCACGCGGCGAAATACTGCAGATACTCAGTCCACACCCAGGCGCCGCCCATTCCACCGTGGCAGAAGACAATCGGAGGACCTCTGCCCTCTTGGACGATGGATGGCGTGTTGGAGAGGAGCTCGAGACGGCCCTCAGGTGTGTCTACCCATAATCGCTCGAGGCCGTCCGGTACAGGCGTGGGAGGGCCTGTAGGCCGCCTGAAGTGAAGCCACTGGTAGCTGAGGTGAAAATTGAACATTTACGGCGAATTGTGACAGGTGAGTTGTTAGAATTGATGCCGAATTGACGTTGGGTTGAGCGGTGTGTGTGAGAATGGCGCGACAATCGGTGTCCCCTCACTTTATATACAGAAACTCTCCAAAAGCTCAAGTTTTCGAATGGGGGGCATAGGCTAGTAAAACGGGAACGATAAGCCTGCACTCCGCAAAAAAGTTTCTTGGGCGGTCACACAGAACCCAACAGCTACTCAGCCATTCAAAACCTCAGCCGCTCTTGTTTCCGTATCGATCCCGTAGTTCCCCGGAGCACAAGCCACACTGCAGACCGTCTTATGCCGGGAGAAGTAGGGTGGATGCTGCGCTGAGGACATGTCACAAGGTGATTGACGGAGAATCCGCTGCAAGCCATAAGCGCTTTTCTGGTCGTGACTCTTCGGTGAGATGGAAACAAGAAGTCTTGTGAGCTCATAGCTGAAAGCGTAGTTTCTGACTTACTCTGTTTTGCCTCTCAAGACTCCCAAAAATAGTATTCGGGCGTCGGAAGGCTGAACCAAATGTAAAGTGTGGTTTACAACTCTTGAAAAGCCACTGGCTTGAGTATAGTATCTGTCGCGACAACTCCCAGCCTAACGCGATCTGGAAGAATAAACGAATTAATCTCCGCCAGAGATCGAAGCCAATGACTTCTCGAAGGAATCTATTCCCCCCATCGTGGGGTTCAAATGAGGCTCCTTCTCGGGATCTGTTCCCTATCAATCAGTGATATGACCCCGCTCCTCGGGATGCCTGCCGTGCAATCACCATGGGACCAAGACAGCCACAAGAAAGATGGTAATTTCCTTGACCATACACCAGCTCTATATTAATAAGAACTTCATTTCTTTCCCTAAAATTCTCCGAGGGCAATGTCAATGCCAGCTATTAGTCCTTCTGGCAAAGTCAGGAAGCGCTCACCAAAGGCGTGGGTCATCTCGTCCAGCTCCACCACGGCATAGGTGGCTAACAGTCACAGCTGCATAAGATGTCGCGACCAAAAGATCAAATGCTCGGGCTCTCAGCCTTGCCAGCAGTGCGATAAAAGAAGCCTGGCATGTCGATTTGATGAAGAGTCACGAAAGGTGGTGGTTTCAAGAAAGTAAGTTTCGGTCCTTACCTAGCTAGCGTTTCTCATCATCTCAGGTACATCGCCAACCTCCAAGAGAGGTTGTCCCAGCTTGAACACAACGCAGCCCAACCAATTCCTCCCAATGTTTCTCCCGAGCAGTTGAGAAGCCCCGAATTGAGTGAGCTTTGCCGCCGCGACTTGCCAAAGTGTACATATTGACATGCGCAAGTTGATGAGAGCCTGGCTTCGTCTGCAGGCACCAACCGCAGCTCAGAACACCGATTTAAGGACTCAACTTCAACGCCATCATATGGTCCAATAGAGCCACCGAGGATCCAGAGCGATGCGGAAGCAAAAGCCCCTCTCATCAATCCACTAGCATTCCATACCTATGACTGGGTGCCAGGCCCCAAGGGGGGTCAGATAGGTGAGTGAAGCAACGCTATAAGTCTGGCGGGCTTGAAGCTAACCCAACTACAAGTCTTCATGGGGACGTCCTCCAACTGGTCATTCGGTAGACGAGTCCTCACAATGACGCACGAGCGCCTCACAGGAACTCCACTACCCATTCAAAATCTCCATTTTGGTGGACTTGACGGCAAAGTTTACGATCTCAAATGGGACGGTAATAGGAGAGCCTCTCCTAACGACACACTTGACCCATCAATCCTCCCTGCCCAAGACTTTGCCCTCTATCTCATCAACTCAGTCAAGTTCCATTGCGGATGGCTCTTTAACCTGTTTGAAGAGGAGCGCTTCATGGAACACTCTCGACAGTTCCACGAGAACCCTTCAGAGTATCCTCGTATTGCACCGCTCTGGTATGTTCACTACCTTCTCGTTCTCGCCCTTGGCAAAGCTTTTGTTGTTCAGTCGACAAAATCGAGGCGGCCACCAGGAGGAGAGCTATTCGTGCATGCCATGAAACTTATGCCGGATTTCACCTTTTTCGAAGCCGACCCTGTGGAGCAGATGCAAGTCTTGTGCTGTGCTGCACTATATCTGCAATGCGTAGACTATCTTTGCCAAGCCTACCGCCTTGTAAGTTGTTTGAGTACATCACGATGTTTGGGTTTGTAGCTGACTAGCCCAAGATCTGTTCCGCGCTCCGGTATAGCCTTGAACATGGCATGCACACAGAGATGCAGTCTCATTCCCTTGACGACAACTATGTGGAGAGATGTCGTACCATCTGGTGGACCGTCTATATCCTCGAGCGCCGGATGGTTTCTCAAATGGGGCTTCCTATCGGAATATCAGACGAGACTATCAGCACACGATTTCCCACATTTCCAGAACAGCCTGAAAAGTTGGAGGCTTTAAAAATTCAAGTCAGTTTTTGTCGAGTGCTCGCAAAGATAGACCAGAGTATGTATTCCAATACTAGACGGTGACTGGGTTAGTAACACAGCATAGCTGTCTACGGACTTGAGGGGAAGCTCGACAGTCGATATCTAGGGGCAACTCAATCAGTTCTCAGAAGCATCGCCACAGTTACGGAACAGTTGAACAGTTCCTTTGAGATTCATGCCAATGAAGGAATGGCTGGGGTTTCTCGTACATCTGCACATTTACATCTGCTTCAACATCAAGTGCGTGTGATTCAAATGGCCCTCGCTGTCAGTTGTCTAACACTCCACAGTGCATTATTCTAACCACGAGACCGCTTCTTTATACCTTTCTGCTATCAAGACTTGGGCATCTGGAAGTGGCCTTGATGCACTGGCTTCAGTCAGAGAGCGTCAAGGGATTAGTGCAAATGTGCACCGAATCTGCCCAGCAGATTCTAAGGATACTTGCAAGCCTCTCAGATCAGGGGTTGCTAGGTTAGTTGATATTTACTTGACGATTGATAAACAAGAACCAACCAGGCTAACCTTGGACAGAGACATTTCTACGCTTTGATCTTGACGCAACCTTTACTGCCACCATTGTCTTGTTGATGGCCGCTGCTATCGACTCGTCTCTTCTTCAAGATCATACTCCATGGTCACAACGGGCCTATGCCATCTTCGACGAGATGAGCCGCCGTGGAAACCTCGTGGCAGAAATGTTTGCATCAGAACTGAAACAGCTAGAGGGCCTGCTAAGTAAATTCTTGGTAAAAGACCACGAGCCCAGATTAGCGCCATCGACCAACTGTCACAACACACCACGACAAGATCATGCTGATGGCATGGACAGTTCGACGGTAAACGTTGCTGAGTATTCGGAACCGTTCGGTCTTGAGACGACCGAGGACTTTGGCTTAGGCTTGAGTTACGAGCTCAGTGCCGAGCAACTCATGAATGTTGCGGATTCTCTGGATATTGACAGCCTAACGTGGCCGTGGCCGGATGAGGGCGTGGCTACTGGGGATAGCCCTGGTGCTTGATGATTGATCCTCGGCAGATGGATTTTATGACCCCTGAAAGAAAAACTACAAAGTCTTTTTCAACTAGATAAAGGAAACCTAGGTAAAGATTGTGTAACTATCAAGTGCTTTGCTTTGAAACTCTCCAGGTCTCCGCCGCAGTTCAACTTCCACATGCTTATCGAATTCATTTTTAGGCTTGAAACTCAGGGCTCTTATCAAACCATCGAAATCATTTAAATCATCTAATGGGTAAGAGTAAGTATGAAGCCGAGCCGAGGCCTTAGCTTGGAAGTGATGTGATGTGGCTTAACAGAGTTCGAGTAGATAAATGGTAGGTGCTTTCAACTTCTATATTCCATTACTAACTCCCCACTGCTATTAATGGCAAGGTAGAGAAATAAGTACGTGGGGTTATGGGGGATTGTGTCCCCATAGGGAATACTTGGTACATAGACGCTTGGCCTCGGGAGGCTATCCCGAGATTGCATTAGATGGGCCACACCCACTCTCGGCAACTACGCGCAAAGAAAGATACGCGAGAGACTAGCCACATACCCCGGACATCAAAAGTTTCTAGGTATAGTGCTACGGCAGAAAGTTTTAAGAGTTGGTGATTAGGGGGGGTTGTAGATGGGGATCTCCTGGGAGGCTTATCACTCACAGGCAAAGAAACAAGCAGCGCGTCTGGCAGCCTTCTTTAGCAGATACCGACATATATCACACATCACAATCATCACAGCGTATACAATCACATCACAAAGACTCAGATGTCTCTCAACAGGTTAACTGTTCATGATAGCAAGAGGGTATATAATGCTCCTAAATGACTAGAGGCCGCCTATCATGTGAATTGCCATGCTATGCTCAGCGATTACCACAGCTGCACATAGGTCAGGAAACGCCTCCACTTGGGCATCCTGTAGTATTCGTCCAGCTGGGTAATCTCCGCGGCGCTCAGGGGTCGTCGGCCAGTCTGGCAATCAGCAGTGGCAGGGTCTCTCCAGGGGGTTCGGTAGATGATCTTGTATCCAAGAGTAAAGCCAAAGATGACCAAGACTCCGATCATGTACTGGAAGAAGTTTTCAGCTGTGAATCCGGCGCCGCCCTATCGTTGATCGTTAGCCATACGGTTCTGTGTTGCCCTATAGCCTGGAGGCAAGCTGGGAGGATCAGAGTAACTTACAACTGGCTTAATACCCGAGTAGATACAGCAGACCAGCAAGAGGAGGGAAATCAGCATCAACCAGCCAGGTCCTAGAGGCCAAGCACTTGACTTCCAAGCATATACCTCAGAGAAGAGTTTGTCGTTCTGGGCCTTGAGAGCGGCGTGGAAGCGCCAGTTGGTAAAGGCAATGATGATCCAGTTGGTGAAGAAAGAGGCGCTGGTGATGGAGATCAGCCAGTTCAGGACCTTGAGACCTCCGGCTGTGACATTGTGAGCGGTTGGGGACATATCGGGAATAAGAAAACTTACCAGAGAGCTGGATATAGCCCAGAATGACGGCAATGACAGATGTGATGATCAAGGCGAGTCTAGGTCGACCCTTGTCATCCACATGAGCGAGACGCGACGACACAAGTCCCTGGTGGGCCATGGATCTCAGAACTCGCGAAGCAATATAGACGGATTCGGCAGCGATGGCAAGGACACCGCACATCATTCCAGCGTTGAGAAGAGAGGAGAT
This sequence comes from Fusarium sp. LHS14.1, assembly GCA_025433615.1. Lineage (NCBI taxonomy): Eukaryota > Fungi > Ascomycota > Sordariomycetes > Hypocreales > Nectriaceae > Fusarium > Fusarium sp. LHS14.1. Next base: position 607,205 of record CM046481.1, read on the forward strand.
GAAGGGAATGCCAGAGTCTTGCACAGCAACGACAAAGGGAGAAGCAGCGACACCGCTACCACCAAGGAGTCGTTCGTCGTTGGAGGGGACCAGGATGGTGATGAAGACGACGCTGAGCATGTAGATGAAGTTGACTCGGAATGGAACGAGCTTGGTGGCGTGGGCCATGGAGAAACGAGGGCTTTCGGCTTCGCCTCCCATGATTCCGATAAAGACTTGGTCGCCGACGGCCCACGTTGCAAGAAGAGCGCAGTTTGCGAATCCCTAGAGTCATTAATTTCTGTACCAACATTTCTACGTGACAAAAGACTTACTGAAAAGCCGTTCAAGAATGCTGGTAGGTCAGTCCATGTCTCGCCGTGGTGGACTTCTCCATCGGGTCCAGCACCAAGCACCAAGGCCAGAGAAAGAGTGATGATGATGAGGAAGAGGAAGATCTTGATGAGTGATGTGAAGTATTCGAACCAGGCGAAGACCTTGTTTGGGAGGAGGAAGATGACGAGGCAGGCGACGAGGAAGATGCTGACTAGAAAGGGGTTAGCAGAGATTTGAGTAAAGAGGAAATTGGTAGTTTACTTGTTGCTGCGAGAGGGAAAGATCCTTCAGCCCAATACTGCACCAAGATGTCGAAGAAGCCAGCTTCGGCAGAGACAATGGCAGTCCATCCTATCTCGTTGTTAGACAACCTCGGATTTATCAACGATACTAGCAAACATACCAAGCCACTCAGCGAAACCAGCACCAAAAGCCAAAGCAGGGTCAACCCAACGATCGGCATAGTCGATGTAGTTGCCAGAAACGGGGAAAGCAATAGTCATTTCGGACAGAGACTGGAGGACAGCCCAGACACAACTGCAGACCATGGCGTAGGCAATGACCATGTTTCCAGGGCCGCCAGTTGCCAGGGCTTTACCGGTAGCGATGAAGACTCCAGAACCAATGTTGGAACCCAGGGCGATGACCTTGATGGCTCTGTTAGCGATTGGACTGGTAATAGGACCCAGATGTTTCATACATGGACTTGACGAGGCGAAAAGGAGCGGTGGAACTGGCCGTGCTGATTCTCCATCTCAGCTTCGGCGATACTGCCGACAGGGTGAAGAGTTCCGTCATCTTTAGAAGTTCTAAGCTTCTCCGGAGAACCGGATGAGACATCTACGTCGTGGAGTCCCATTGTGAATGAATTGTATGGAAGTGAGCTAGAGGGAGAGATGGAGATGATGATCCACCGAGGGTCTATGGGGCCGTGATGGGAACCTTTATATATCTCTGCCTATCTCTGAATCAAGCACGGACCAGGCCACAGTGGCAAGGCTAGTCATTATGAACTTGAACCAAATCCCTGGAAAATCCGGGGAAAATGATGGTGTCGTCAATGAGTCGTGATTGGGCTCTACGGGCAGGTATCCGCGTTTGTACAAGGTCTTTAACGCTATCTCTGTTTGTCAATCTGGCAGGTGTTTCCTTGAGAAGATTAGCCTTTTGTAAGGCCAGGGAAAGAAACGACGACTCATGGCACGCAGAGATTAGCTCCTGGTGTTGGCTTATCTTTTCTGTCTAGGCCCCCCTGGACGGTTCCCCGGACTTTTTTACCCCAGGTTTCTGCCAGGCTAGTTTTGGTCTAGCTCTTGGCACCATGCGGTTCGAGACTTTTGCTAGGTTGTCGGACAACTGCGAATCACCGAGCAAGGAGTCGCATGTGATGGGTGGCTGAGTTTAACGCTACGGCAGAGGATCCGGAGATGCAACGTCCGCCAGTTTGATACGAGGGGATATGGCATGTTGTGCCGACGTTTGTATCGTGATTATCATGCTTCCTGATACATGGGAAAGACCTATCGGATGCCACGGTTTATGTTGTCCAAGGTAGGGTTTAAGATAACGGTTACGCTGACGTTGAAGTTAACGGCGTTATCGAGACGGAATCACACCGAGGAGATAAGGTGGGGAGATAATGTATCAAACCTAGTCCTCTTTTGAACCAGGGTAACTCTTAGAGGCAAATAGCGGGGCAGATACTGGCATGAATTTCCTGTTAAAGAAAACGGCAATGCATTGACCGAACTCCCCCGCATCTTCTATCACCGGGTCATTCTGCCGACCTTGATAAACCGGCACAATAGTCCGTGCTAATCTGGACCAGTCCAGACGCTAAGGGGAGGGTCGATCAGGAAGGAGTCCGCGAAGGAGACGTGGTGATTGGGATTGAGTCCGTGGGGGAGACACATGTTGGAGAATCACGACTGCTCTTGGAGGCATCATGCGGACCGTGGGAGGCTTTGAGAAGTTGGAGAAGCACTCGGATACAACAGCCGGTAAGTATGGGAAGGCTGTTACTTAAGTCACTGCGAGTCGATGCTGTAGATATGAGTATCAAAGCAAGCATTTTGAGTTCATCACTTGTTCTTCTAATTCAGTCCTTGTCTCACAAACCACCACAATGCCTTCTTACGTGGAAAACAACACCCTAGACGCCATCATCGTCGGCGCAGGCTTCGGCGGCTGCTACCTCCTCAAGAACATGCGCAAGCAGGGGTTCAAGGTCCGGGTCCTGGAAGAAGGGCTCGGCGTCGGCGGCGTGTGGTGGCATAACAGGTACCCCGGGGCCCGATCCGACACCCCCGTGCCCCTGTACGAGTTCTCGGACCCGGACATCTGGAAAAACTGGGAGTGGTCCGAGGAGTACCCCAGCCAGCCAGAGATCAAGCGGTACTTTGAGTTTGTGGATCGTCAGTGGGACCTCAGCAGGGACATTACGTTCGGTGTCAAGGTTACTGATGCGTCTTTTGATCCTGAGAGGGATGAGTGGACTGTCAGGACAAATACCGGGCTCTCTTTAACTGCTCGCTTCTTCCTCCCTGCCATGGGCTTCGCCTCCAAGATCTTTACACCTCGCCTAAAGGGTCTTGAGAACTTCCAGGGCTTTACATGTCACACGGCGAAATGGCCAGAAGAGCCAGTGGATTTCAAGGGGAAGCGGGTTGGCGTCATTGGCACAGGTGCCACAGGTGTCCAGGTCATCCAGGAGCTCGGCCCCAAGGTCAAGGAACTCGTTGTATTTCAAAGATCGCCCAACTGCGCGCTACCCATGCGGCAGAAACCCTGGGGAAACCAGGACAAGACCACCTACCCCAGTTTATACAAACAAATGAAGACGACATCTGGAGGCTTCCTCTTTGACAAGGTCCAGAGGAGAGCCATGGATGATACCCCTGAGCAGCGTGCCGCTCTGTACGAGGAGCTGTGGCAGCAGGGAGGCTTTGCGGTTACACTCGGCAGCTATGTGGATCTCATGACCGACTTGGAGTCTAGCCAGGCGATCTATGAGTTTTGGCGGGACAAGGTTCGAGAGAGGATTTTGAAGAACGACCCTGAACTTCTTGAGCACTTGGCTCCCATGAAGCCTCCATTCCCATTTGGCACGAAACGACCTTCCCTGGAGCAAAAGTTTTACGAGGTCTTCAACCAAGACAATGTCAAGTTGGTCGGACTCAAGAAGAACCCCATCGACGAGGTTCTCCCTCATGGTGTCAGGCTCGCCGACGGGACCGTTCTCGAACTCGACGCCCTAATCCTCGCCACTGGGTTCGACGCCGTGACAGGCAGCTTCTCCAGAGTCAACATCAAAGGCCTCAAGAACAAGGTCCTGAACCAAGAATGGGGCACCGGATCTCGAACCGTTCTCGGCCTAGCAACATCAGGCTTCCCCAACATGCTCTACATGTACGGCCCGCAGAGTCCCGCCGCTGCCGCCGTAGGCCCCGTCATCTCAGAGATCCAGTCCGACTGGATCATCCGGACACTCAGCTACATGCGGCAGCACCGGTTCTCAAGAATCGAGCCCAGACCTGCGGCTGAAAAGGACTGGGCTCGCGTGACGAATGAGGAGTGCAACAAAACTTTGCTGCCTTTGAACGAGACGACGTGGTACATGGGCGGGAACGTGCCGGGCAAGCCACGAGAGGCGTTGAATTACATGGGAGGACTGCCGGCGTATCAAAAGGCTCTGGATGAGTGTCATACGAACGGTTTTTCGAGCTTCCATTTGCAGTAGATTGATAGACTTTAAGAATGCAAGCATCTTATCAAGTTGAATTGTCTTGTTATCATGTATACGATACTCGGATGGGTTCCCGATATTCGATCTCACCACTGAAGAGGCTGATTCGAGCAATACGCTAACGAGTCAGGCAAGCAATAGCAGTTCCAAGGTTAGCGTAACCGAATATCCCTCCCCTGTCAGACGGGTCTTATCCTTATCCAGACACCGCGCGATAACCTTCCTATCCGTCAAGACCTTCCTATTGTCCGTCGAAAGTGGTCAATGCAGTCAAGGTCTGGACTCTTTCACCGTGGACTGATTTACTCTAGCGATTCGCCCCCTTGATCATGTTATCGAACTCCCTGCGCGATCAGCACGTCATGGCCCCTGCTGCTGGAACCAGTTCGTCTTATCGACTTGAATCACACGATTTGCGTTCGGTTGCATTGAGATAGGGGTTGGATCAGGTTGTATGCACAAGAGGCATCCCATACGATAACCTTGATCAGACTACCCAGCATCCGGCTCCCGCATTTTTGCCATCGACAGACCAGAGATCAAGACTACCGCCCCGAGCTTTCACAACCTTCCACAGTCGAACGAAGAGATGCTACTTGGAAATATATCAATAATAGTAGCATCAAGATGACGCTCTGCCAGATCACGAATGCTCAAAGTATACAAGGCTATCTACAAACAATTATCATCAATCACCTACTCAAATATCCGGCCCCATAGCCCCAGGCTCCGACACTTTCACCGATTATCAATCAACTCAAGCCGCAGCAGCCGCAGCAGCCGCTTGGGCACCCGCCGCCGCCTTACCAGCAGCTTCAGCAATCTTCTCGCCGAAAGAGACCGAAGCATCTCCCTCCTTCGTCACGCCGGCAGGACTATTTCCATCAGCGGCTCCAGCAGCTTGTTCAGCTTGCTGACCACCCGCAGCCTCGCCCTCCTTTGTCGCACCAGCGGGATCATTACCGCCAGCAGCCCCTGCGGCCTGCTCGGCTTGTGGTGCGGCTGAAGATTCTCCCTCTTTTGTTACGCCAGCAGGATCATTTCCAGATGAAGCTCCAGCAGCTTGTTCTGCTTGAGGAGTAGTTGAGCCCTCTCCTTCTTTGGTCACACCAGCAGGTGAGTTACCATCTTGACCAGCAGAGGCGCCTGATTCTTGTTGAGCAGTAGTAGCTTCTGTACCCTCCTTCGTCACGCCAGCTGGATCATTGCCACCAGCAGCTCCTCCGGCTTGTTCAGCCTGTGGGCTAGTCGAGCCCTCCCCTTCCTTTGTCACGCCGGCTGGTGAGGTATCGTCTTGACCAGTGGAGGCTCCCTCTCCCTGTTGAGCCGTTGAAGCGCCCGCATCCTGGCCGGTAGAAGCACCGCCTTGTTCACCTTCCTTTGTGGCGCCAGCAGGAGAGTTACCGTCCTGGCCAGTTGAGGCTCCGCCTTGTGCGGCAGTTGGATCGGTTGAGCCCTCCCCTTCCTTGGTGACTCCAGCGGGCGAGGTACCCTCTTGACCGGCAGATGCTTCTCCTTCTTTGGTAGTACCAGCAGTAGAGGCGCCTCCATCCTGACCAGCAGGGGTTCCGCCTTGCTCTGCAGTCGGGCCAGTTGAGGCTTCTCCCTCCTTAGTTACGCCGGCGGGAGAGTTTCCATCTTGACCAGCAGCAGCTTCACCTTCCTTGGTGGTACCGGCAGTAGAAGCACCGCCATCTCGACCAGTCGAGGCTCCGCCCTGTGCAGCAGTAGGATCGGTTGAACCCTCCCCTTCCTTCGTCACGCCGGCGGGCGAAGTACCCTCCTGTCCAGCAGCGGCCTCTCCCTCCTTGGTGGTGCCAGCAGTTGAAGCACCTCCGTCCTGGCCAGTAGAAGCTCCGCCTTGCTCAGCAGTTGGCCCAGCAGCTTCGCCTTCTTTCGTTACGCCAGCAGGTGAGTTACCGTCCTGTCCAGCAGCAGCTTCTCCCTCCTTAGTGGTGCCGGCAGCAGTCGCTCCGTCTTCTCCTTGGGGGGTAGAAGCTCCACCTTGTTCAGCAGTAGGATCAGTTGAGCCTTCGCCTTCTTTCGTAGCACCAGCGGGTGAGTTACCGTCCTGCCCAGCAGAGGCCTCACCCTCCTTTGTCGTATCAGCAGTCGAGGCACCTCCGTCTTGGCCCGCAGCAGCCTCTCCCTCCTTGGTCGTGCCCGCGGAAGTAGCTCCATCTTCTCCTTGGCCTGTGGATGCACCGCCTTGTTCAGCAGTAGGATCAGTCGCACCCTCGCCTTCCTTGGTAGCGCCAGCGGGAGAGTTTCCGTCCTGGCCGGCAGAGGTCTCTCCCTCTTTCACAACTCCAGCGGGGGAGTTCCCATCTTGGGGGGTAGAAGCCTCAGTGCCTTCACCAGTTGCCGCTCCGCCATCCTGTCCAGTAGAAGCACCGCCTTGCTCAGCAGTCGGATCAGTCGAGCCTTCGCCTTCCTTCGTAGCTCCAGCAGGGGCGTTTCCATCCTGACCAGCAGAGGTCTCGCCCTCCTTCACCACACCAGCGGGAGAGTTACCATCTTGACCTGCAGATGCCTCACCCTCTTTTGTCACGCCGGCGGGCGAGTTGCCGTCTTGCGATGTAGAGGCCCCGGCGTCTTCGCCGGTTGAGGCGCCTCCATCTTGACCAGTTGAGGTCCCACCTTGTTCAGCAGTCGGATCAGTTGAGCCTTCACCTTCTTTCGTAACACCGGCGGGTGAGTTACCATCCTGCCCAGCAGAGGCCTCTCCCTCCTTTGTCGTGCCAGCAGTAGTAGCTCCATCTGCTTCTTGTCCAGTAGAAGCGCCTCCTTGTTCGGGGGTAGCAGCTTGTTCCTCTTCCTTATTTTCAGGAGCAGCTCCTCCCTGCTCGGCAGTAGAATCTCCTCCTTCAATGAATTTGACGGTCTCGCCCGCATAGGTAGTGTCAGGAACAGGCACCGGTACAGCACCTGGGTCACTGTACGACTGATCTGGGGCGGCAGGTTGCTCTTGGCCAGGGTTGGTGAACGATTGGTCGGGAGCTGTGATTTCGGCGCCGGGGTTGGTGGCAGACTGGTCGGGAGCAGTTTGCTCGTCACGGCGGAACTCGACGGGGAGGGCAGCTCCGAGGCATGCCGGGGCCAAAAGGGCCAAAGTCGCAAGAGATGGACGAACCATCGTGAATATACAGGCTCTGGACAAGCGGCTCAGAGGCTTGTTGGAACGAAGGACGGTGGTCGGTGATTATAGAGAGTTACGAGACAAGCAACTAAACGAGCAGTAACCAGCTTCTTTAATGCCCGTCTTCTAGCAAGCTCCCCAGCCTCAGATCTTGCTTGTCCTACTGTCTCTGATCCCGTCATTGCAGGCCTGCTGCGTACAATAGAGAATGAAGGATCACTGTTAGCGCCAACATGCATGGGGACCCCTACCAGTCATACCCATTTCTCAGCCCTGCCTGCCCTACGCAAATTGTCTAAATGTAGATCCTGGTTTTTTGCGAGCAAGCTAAGGCAGAGACGCACAGGTAAGCACTCTAGTCGCTTGGCAGCTGAAGGTGTTTGTCACAGCCTGATTTGAGATGGAATTGATTTCAACGTTGAGAACTAGTCTCTCAATGCGGTGACTTTTTGTGTTGTCTAGCTGTTAGAATAAAGTCACGCAATTCAAATACCTTAGCCTGACGGGTTCAAGAGGCTGAGTGCACGACAGAAATCGAAGCTGTGTGGAAATTGGCGCCGTGAATGGCTGCGTTTGAGGCGTCAACCACAACCAATCGCCTCCCTACACACGATCCCGTCTTTCCTCTACCCCTGTACATCACATCGTTTCTGAGCCAATGTCAGAGTCGTATTCTGCATAGCCTCCACCAGCATCTCCAAAAGTGTGGAGGATCTTCAGACATTGCGAGATTTGGCAACTGTTGATGTGTTCGTCATCCCGTAGATCTTCAGAGTATATGTAGTTAAAGTTGACTGCTTACGTGTGTTATACATGAACGTCAATTCTTATTCCTCATTCTGGGCAATTAACCCTCAGTAAGCACCTTCTTCATCCTTCAACCCCTTTTTTCAACACGACATCCCAGCCTACCCATCGTGACATCTTTCTTTGAGTCGCCAGCTTAAAGCAAGGGTTATATGCAGTCAGCTTGTTTGCGACGCAAGGACACATCAAGACTCCACCCAGCTGACCCCATCAAGGGCCAAGTCTCTCCCCATGGCGCTAACAGCGGGTTTCAGGACGTTTTCAGCGGCAAGGGCCTCACAGGGGATGGATCAGGTCAAGCACAAGATAATTTTATATGGACAATCACATCATTCACCCGTACGCATGTTACGCCAAAGGGGGCCCCTTTTCAAGCCGAGAACAGTTGGTTCAGGAATAAACCTCGAGACAAAGAAAGAAAGCTTTGTGCTGTGCAAGGTGCATGTCGTGATGCCAGGGATTGTCCCTCGACGGCCAAATAAGTAAATCCGACGGACCGGAATCTAATGGGGATGTTTCGATCGACAGCAGCTGCCTGCAACCCTGGACCATGCCTAACGAAACAAGCTGTCCAAGCTCAGCACTGTTGGTAGTTATACGTGGCTGGTCATGCGTTCTTTCACTCGATGGCCTTGAGGGGTGGACAAATATCTCGTTTACGGGGCATTGGAGTGCACACATCTATCATTGCTAGTCAAAAGGCTTCTCCTGTTGCATAAGCAGAGTGACGCAGTAACAAGAAACACGGCTTTCAAGAGAATGCCAGCCATAACTCACCCCGGACTCTCCCAGCTCTCTCCATGGCATGATTGTCAGAAAGTCACTCTTTGTGCTGCGGCCTTGGTTACCCCGGCAATTAGGATGCAACCAAGTTATGCATCCATCGTATACCTAAATCCTCGCCGTATAGATCTCGATTTTAGCTCTCCGTATTCGTTCAATGCTGGGCCTTGTATAAATGTAACTTTGCATACATCAGTATTGCGTTCTCGGTTTCCAAAATCAAGCATTGTCGTACCATGGTTTCTAGCTAGTTTTTTCCCACAGCCATCAAGATCCATCGGAACACGGCCACTTTATTCATCTTGGGGCTTTTCAACTTACAGAAGAGGGTACCAAGGATATAATATGCTCCCGTGGTTCTGGTCAGGATATTGATAAGGAATCAAGTACCAGAAGACCAGGATCATTGTTAGAAAACACAGCACCTCTATCAACTTTGATTACAACCAAGGCCTTGAAATTCAAGACATCCTCACACCTCGACCTGTTTGAGAAGGTATGCCTCTTGGTCGGCTCTAGTCTGCCCAATTTCCACTCACTAAAGTTTATCAGATTTGTTTCCATGCCGACATTGAGTTAAGGTATGTATTCTTAAATTATGGCCAATACTCTCTTTAGATAAGAAGAAAAGTGCCGTGCTCACCAGAAAGCGCCCTCATCAGAAAGGCCTTGTTGGGTGTGATTGGATCTGAGAAACTGTCGTCCAAGTGGGAACAAAAAGCTCTTAGGGCCTCACTCTGAGTCTATGAGTGATACATGACACCCGGTGGCAGGCGGTGTTAGATATAAACATGCCAGCATGTATTGTTGAAAATGAGGGTATCGGTTACTACAGAAACCTCTCAATGAGATCATAACTTAGTACGCGATCTTCTGGCTCAGTTAACCCATCAAGGGCTAAGCTCTAGTGATAACAAAGAATATATTATTAACACATCATAGCAATATAACCTAATACTAATTTAATGGTCTTTCTTTGACCTTTTACTGCCTAGTTAAGGACTTATATCTAGCTGCATTATTAAACCTCTCATGGGGGATTTAGTTGCTTTAAGCTCCGTGAGAGAAATAAGGGAATTATCCCTTTGCATCTTCTTAAGACTGCAGTCTCTCGTAACGCTATCCAAGATGGCGACAACACTGATATGTAGTTCGATATTCTCCAAGAGCATAAACGCCAAATCAGGGCTGTTCCTCTGAAACTGGTTCATGTTGAGAATAACTCAGTAGAGGACGTCCATACCACCAAGAGAGACATTCTTAGTCGACAGTAATAGGCGTGTGAGACATGTGTACCTGTTGCACTTATCCATGGACCATAAAAGCCATTCGTCAGTCCCCCCAACCTTATCTTTGTCAGTTTCTACCTCAGTTGCGGATTCTCTCCGTCAAGGCTCGCCCGATTCGCAAGGCTCGTCACTATGGTTATTAAGTGTATTTCGATGCTTATGAGCTCCAGATCATCCGTCATGCGTCTACTGGGCGAGCCATTCTATCATGTTATGCTATGATACTTATCCAAGCTGACGGAGAGACAGATTCAATAGATCACCGCCCACACTCGGCTGGTTCTGTCATGGTAGTTGGTGGTACGTCGGCATTAAATACTCCTTACGGGACATCAATGTACAATCTATACCACGAGTAACTCATTCTCTACCAACGCTCAATATAGCTTGCTGTGGGGTTGTAATATTGATATCTTGACAATATCCCAGCACTCCCTCAGCTTGACTAGACATTGTACCGTCTCCTAGTCACCCCTTGAGGTACATATCAGTCAACTATGTGAGTATTGGTAATCTAAAAACTGCTGAGGAAAATAAGCCGGGTGCTAGATTGGCGGTGCAGACGGCATCGTTGTTGTTTGAACTTTGACGTGCAATTGAAGAGTCAGCTTCAAAGATGCCAAGAGACATGTGTGATTTATTAAGGCCACGCGTAATAATAACTAAGAGGCATATAAGATCTAGTAAGATGGGCTCAGGGTTCGGGCTAGTATTTCACCTTTCACAAATAAGCATACCGAGGACATTTCAAAAAAAGACGCAATTCTTTATGAGCTTCCCACTCTGATGCAATCTAGATTAACAAGATAAGATCAGTTGATCAGCATTCCTCTGCTCTATCGAACGCTCTCTGCCTGACTCTTGGCCTAGATTTCTTAATATCACGTCCCACCTGGACAGTTTCGGGGTAGCCGGCTTCAAATGAAATCTCCCCGAGAACTGGGATCTGTCGTGTTTGAACCAGTTTAATGCTTCAACACGCTGAAGGTACGCTTGAAGCTCTCATACCATTCCCTGTTTGTTCTCTTCCGTGTCAATTTGCCTAGCTCATCCGCTGGAATAAGATAAGATGAAGGTTGGGCGTGACGTGATCTTATCAAATTAGGTGAGAACTAGACACGGTGCCTATTGCTCGTTGGATGATTTAGATAACCGACGGTTATCGCGTTAGCTGAACTCGGCCTTTACCTTGGCTTTGTGTTAGCGGTCTCCGCGGAATTCATTATCGTACCACCTAATATCCTTTTTTACCTGTTCATGGGCGATAAAAAGTTGAGTTTTAGCGTTAATATCCAGCTTTCCCTATTATGGATTAATACTAGTCTCGCCCACCGATATCAAAGTGGATTTACATCTCTCGATATGTAATAGCAAAGTCTTAACCGTTAAGTAATAGGGAACAATAGTCCCTAGGGGCGCAATAGTGATATAGATCTCGTATTGAAGGCCTCCTAGCTTCTCTAGCTTGGCCTTATTCTGTGCTCATCGGAAGAACTTTTTAAACTCTGAGTAAGTCCATGTGCCGGTTCAACTTGCTTGGATGCTACTACTTATTCTTGTCTTTATCCTTTACCGTCTCGTTATCTTAGCACTTAGAGCAGCACCCGGACGTAAAAAAAGTTAAGATACCAGAATGTCTATACTTAGCAAAGAGTCCTTATATAATAAGTGAATTATATACTAAGTAAGACATAAAAATAAGTAATAATATTATAAATCTTTGAGTATTTTATTTAATTTCTTTTTAGGAATACTTCCCATATCAGACGACAGAGGCCATTGACTCAGTATCTCATGCTTTTCTACGAACGCGTGAGCAGGTTACTATCGCCACTGGCTTTGGCCTAAGGGCAGAAGCTTCGGTGCCGATAGCAAGCCAGACCTTCATCGCTGCGCAGGCTGCAGTAGCGTAATCGATCTCTGATAGTTGATGGGCGATATCGTTGTCGGGGGAGAGCTCGTCAGGGAACGCTTCCACTGCTTTACCATGGTCGATATGATGGTGGAATTGGTCCTCAGCATCATCCTCCGGCTCATCTTGTTCATCATCCTCTGGGAAATCAGCCTCAAGATCAATACCGGAGTCTTCCATACGATTCTATTCTCTTTTTTTTTTTGATGACATCGCTGTCAGCCACAGCAGCAAAGAACACACTTAAAGACACACGGCAGTATTAAAACCCAATACTGCAAAACACCGAAAACCTAAGGTAAGGCTCTATAGCCTTCCATACGGTTCTCGCTCTTATTATTGACCGAGGTTGCTGGGTCTGATCGGCGACATGCTCGCCAAGCCAATCACATGCATCCACTCATAGTCTAAGCATTACCTAAGTGACACAGCCGTTCAATCCTAATCCCAATCACGCTTTAGTCCTAAGCCTCATCGTTTTGTCGTCCTAAGACAGATGTCTCTCTTCACGACACCAGAATTTCCCATCTTGATGTCACTTTGGAGCGCCAACCCAACAAAACAAAGCGTAATTGGTTTAGTGGTAAAATTCTCCGTTGCCATCCGAGCAGCGTCGGGGAGCCCTGGGTTCGATTCCCAGATTACGCATAGAACCATTGATTTTTGTGATTTCTTTTTGCACTATCTCAACAACTCTGTTGCTTATGAGACGCTCACCGAGGTTGCATCGTCAATCTCAAGCGTCATTGGTCTAGGGGTTAGGATTCAACTCTTCCATTAGAGAGAAGTTGAGGCTCGGATTCGAATTCCGGATGACGCATAACCTTTATTTTTTGCCGTTCAAGGCTTCTTTTTGTGTCGATTGCCTTTAGATATGGGAGTTGCTGAAGAGTGCTCCCCAGGTGAGGCATTTGAGGGCCGTCATAGTACTAGGAGGCCGCCAATCGAGATGCTCCGGAGTTGGCTGTGTTAAAGTCCATGTCGGTCTTGGGGCATCTAACTGAGTCTCTCAGGGACAATGGCAGTGTTCTAAAGAGCTCCAGAGAGGCTCGGCCATCTGGCTTCAGAACATCCTGCAGCCCGGGAGGGAAAGCTAACTCCATCGATTCCAGGAGCATGGCAACATCAACTAGACTGATAAACACTACATCGGAAAGCGAGTGGCTGTTCTGCTGTGTAGTGATGTAGAACCGCCATCTTCGTCAACAAGCCTACCAAAGAAGATGGCTTCAACATCACCTACAGAAGACCGATTTGCTCTGCTCCGATGCCCACCAATACGATGCTCTTGACCACTTGCGCAGTTTCGCAAGCACAGGAAGCGAATCGCTTCCGTCAAGGTTTCGTCAAATAGCATCCCTCTTTGCCTCACCGCGAGTCTCTTGCACAGCAATGGGGGTCTTCAATGCATGGAGGACTATGACAATCTGCCAGGTCAACATTAGTAACATTTTGCTTGTCTCTTGTCCTTTGGTTAGACAAGAGGGCAACATTTCCCTGAACCCGACATTGTACTAGGCTTCTAGCACATAATTTGGTCCCATTCCTATCCAGAGGGTCCGCGGGCTAACTCATTGGTGAGTTATTCCAAATCAAATCCCTGATGCCCGAGTTGGCCGCCGGCCGCCGGCCGCCATCTATCGACACACCAGATATCCGAGCTATCCGTCTGCGTTGGGATGCGAATTCCAGACTCCAAGCTTGCGGTAGGAGTTATCCACAAGCGAGGCGTTTCAGAGCATTCGTCATGGTCTGGCGTGACTTTCATTTGCCCTCACCCCGTGGGGATGGTGACGGCGTCACATCACGGCCCCGTAACCCAGCGGAGCCCATGAAGCCACTTCTCCAGAATCTCTTCCCCGGATACCCATCATCTGTGTCGAATCGTGGAGATGAAAAGGCCCACGAGGTTAAAATCAAGACAAGGGAACAGCTTGTTACCAAAGTTTGTCATAGGTATTCAGGGGGTGGGCGTTCGCGGGCCGCTTCTCGGCTTTTGACGGCTCAAGTGACTGTCGCTAGGGAACCCCATGGGGAAGAACGCCAAGCCAGGAAACCATTAAGTAATAGTCGTGAGGTTGAAATACAGATCTCGTAATAGACTGTGTTAGATGGTCCGGGGAAATGTAGGTAGCGCACGGGCAGATGGAAACCTTGTAGTTTCAGCCATTCATGTGCAATTCCCAAGTTGCCGCTGTAGCGTTCTGGGAGAAGTGGTTGTTTTTCAGGCGTCGGGCTTTTCATTTAAACGCGGGGGGTTAAGAAGCTAAACTACGAATGGACAATTTCTAGAACGGCGGCAGAAAGGGCGCCGGCTGAGGCCAATGCAAGGCGAATCAGCACTGTAAGTTAGGGTGGGAGAGTGCTGACTGGGAAGCGCCAGGGTAAGGTTGTTTTTTGAGTTGGTTGAATGTACTGTGAGTAGCGATACTTGGGGAACAAGGGCGCTGTAGCTAGTCGCGCTAGCACAGCTGACATGGTTGAATTCGTCATGTAAGAGGCAACTCCCAACGACGACCTGAAATTGATGATTCCCAAGGTTTACCCCAGGCCACGCTAGCTGACACGTTGATTTCATCATGTAAGAAGTAACTCGTTCTTTCTTTACCCCAGATGATCAAAGCATGATGGTGGAGTTGCCCCCAGACTGTGGCGGAGCGGACTTGAAGGGTTCCGTACGCGCCAGGGATGCAGTTCGTGACTTGCCTTCCCTGGTAGCTAGCACAGTGCTACTCCCACCTTTAGGTACATCCCCCTGTCTTTCCAAGCCCAACCCTTGACTTTATACATCTTGGCCTCTCCAAATCCCCATACCAAGACACGTACAATTCTACGAATCATCCAATAACACAACAAATGATTCTAGAACCCATCTTCCTCCAAGAAAAAAAAAAAAAAGCATTACACGCCCCCGCAGGCCATGCTCGGCCATCGCCCGCCGCCTTCTCCGCACGAGCCCCTCCCCGGGACTCTCGCCTCTACAACCCCGCACCTCTCTCCAATTTCCATAAGGTAAGTTGTACGTACGCAAAACACCAAATTTGCGGCCGCTCCCCAGGTTTTGACAACAAACAGATTGACAATTCTCTCTACCTTATCTTGCGTGGAGCACCCCTTTTCTTCTTCCCCGTAGTGGAGTTTCTTTGTCCTTTCTCGGGTTCGTGCTCCGGTGGAAGTACTGTACTTGAGTGACTTGAGGCACCCTTGGGTAAGATTGAGTGTGAGATGGATCCATCCCCTTCGTTGCTACGCTGCGCCTTACATGGCACGATACCAAGAGGTGAGCGGTGCGCTTGTACGGACCAACGGTGCCGCCTCTACCGAATTCCTCCGTTCTCTCATCGGCGTTTTGTCTGTTGTCTCGTGGTAATTGCTTGTGAAAAGTGTTGGGGGCCTTTGGGGAGACTCCAATTGAGGCCATCTTCATCGAGACAGATCCTCACTCTTCACCTCGACTCACCTCGCCTGTGCTCTCACCTTGACCCCACGGTGAATCTGGATTGTACGTAAAACCATCTCTGGATCTCGAAACAGTAACAAATCTCGCAGAACTGGCGATGTGTCCCCACAGAAGCTGGGTCTCTGGTCAAGCTGTTCGCATAACATGGTGGATCGAGAATGGGACAACATCACGACTTTGAGACAGCACGCCAAACGCAATCGACAACAAGCCAACATTACGACTACCTATCATCTCTCCTGAACTGGCTACCTTCAAGGCCACTATCTCATCCTCAAACCTATCTAAGCCCGATCAGCACCGTCCTTGTCAGCATCACGACTACTCAATTCCCCCAACAACCTCCCCAAGTTCATAAATCCAACAGAGCCCATCCCTCGCTCTTCTCTCCTTCATCGCATTCCCATACGTAAAATTCCATTCTTTCCCTTGTCCCACGTAACAAATCGTCACCTCACATGGCATCACTCATGACAAAGACCCTTCCCGCAAAGGCAGTCCAATCTCCAGAAAACTCCACCCGGCATCGGTCATCAGTCACGCAAAGGGCGCGCTCGCGACCCACCCGACGACAAGTTTTCTCTGGATCCTGTAGAGCACGTAGGGCGCAATGGGCGTAATTGACATGTTCCCCAGAATATGATTTCTGTGTTTAAAATGCTTCAAATGCCTTCTTTTTGTTCTTTGAGCGTTCCTCGTCATGTTCCTGGCCACCTTCTCCAACTTTTCTCCAACTTTTTGACGTCGGCCCCTGCATCTGCGCCTCCCTCCTGCAACTACCCTTTTTGGCAACACCATCCACACCAACTCGACCATCGACAACAGCCACCACAACGCCATCCAACCGTCAAGATTCACGTCAAGCCTTAACTTTATGGCTTTCAAGTACTACTTCAAAACATACCAACACATCAAAAACTTTAAAACACTTGCCCGAACCATCACCATCAATCACATCACAACAAATCCCAGCAAACAACATATTAAGAAGCAATGTGCTTGTCAGATTATGTGCAGAAGTTCCTGCATGGTATCTAGCGATAAATGATGTACAAGAGTCAAAAGATCAGAGGCCTTCCCCCATGCGAACGCTGTCATCGGCAAGTGCTGGTGCCACGCGGGTGAGGAGTGGTCTCCTTCTAGACGCATTCAACAAGGGACCTCACGCCCCATTCCAAATCAATCCATCCACAAGCTTACGTGATCTTGTGGAGGAAGCGGCGCCAAGCGGGCCATGTGGCCATCTCAGCCCTGAAGGCGTTGATCTCCTCCCAGTTATGCTCACGACGACCAGTGTCGACATCAATCTTGTCAATAGAGATCCAACCCTCTCGCTTCCAGATATATCCGATGGCCCAGAAGAAGAGAACAACGGGGAGGGCCAGGTATGACATGAAGAAGCCTTCGACGGTGCCCATACCAGACTCGCCAGGGGATGCGACAATGGCGACGTAGAACTATATTTATCAGCATGGTTCTCTAGTACTTGCTCAACGAAACTCACCTGAGCGATCAAGACGAGGGTGATGAGGAAAAGGCCGAGCCATGAGCCATAGGTGCCACCAACAGCCTGGAAAGGAATCTCGTCCAGAGTGTGACCCTGGTGAGCCCAAGCCTTTCGGAAACGGATGTGGGCCAGGCAGATGGAGCCCCAGGTGAAGAGAGTCGACAAACCAGAAAGAGCCAGGAGCCAGTCAAAGATCTCTCCACCTTTGGGGCTTAGGTTAACATAGGCGAGGAATCCCATGATGATGTGGACGAGGACAGAGAACGTGGGACGACCACCGCGGTCAACGTAGGAAAAGATCTTGGGAGCGTAACCGTGCTCAGCCATAGCTGTCAGGGTACGAGAACCGCCATAGACAGCCGAAACACCAAGGGAAAGGACCGAAACGAGGATGATACTGTTCATGAAGTGGTTAAGACCAGTGAGGCCCGAGTACTCGCCAACCAGGACGAAAGGAGAGGCCTTGGCGTTGGAGTAACCGCTAATGTCAAGTCGGGGGTCGGCGGAGCTGATGAGAAGACCGACGAAGAGGAGACCGAGGACGTAAAAGAGGGTGATTCGCCAGAAAACCTGCTTGATGGCGCCGGGAAGAGACTTGGTAGGGTTGCTAGACTCGGCAGCAGCAAGACCGACAAGCTCAGTTCCAGCAAAGGAGAAAGCAGCAGTGACGAAGACGGAGCAGAATCCCTTGAAGCCGTTCTTGAACGCACCGGGATCCTCATGCCAGAGACGGTCACCCCAGAACTCGTTGTAGCGGCCGTTGCTGGGACCACCACCGCAGACGAGGACGAGGCAGATGATCATGAAGACGACGATAGCTCCCAGCTTCAGGCAAGACGACCAGAACTCTTCCTCGGCGTATCCGATACCACCGAAAACGTTGATGAAGATGATGGCGACGAGGAAGATGGTGATGAATATGCCCGGTGATAGTTCATCATTCCAGTATTGGATACAGACGGAACAGACTGTTAGTTCGAGTGGTAAGACGACTGCCCATTGAGCAACATAGTTCCAGCCCATGGCGAAACCCCAGGAAGGATCGATAAAACGGCACGAATAGACGTAGAAGCCACCGGAGACGGGATACATGACGGCAAGTTCACCAAGAGCGAAGACTGTTGGCAAAGATGATTAGCGCTTGGCTCGCACATGGGCAAACAGGCAACACATACCGACGTTGAAGATCATGACACCAATGATGAGGAAATCAATGGTAAGAGAGGCAGGGCCCTGTGTCGCTCGTTAGACATGGAAGCAGACAGAGCCAAGTGCAGTCAACTTACACCGTTGTAGAGGGCCTTTCCAGAACCGACGAAGAAACCAGCACCGATGGAACCACCGATGGCAATCATCTGAAGATGGCGGGGCTTCATTCGACGATCGAGCTCGATAGCACCGTCGAAGCGGCGCTGCTTGAAAGACTCAAGAGTGAGACCATTTCGGGTCAGGTAGCTCTCCTGCTCGAAAGCATAGCCGGCACCGGTCTGGACATCGCCGGTGTTGTTGTCATAGTCGGTGACCTTGGCGCCCTTCTCGGCGCCAGCGTCACTTGGGTTCTCCAAGCTGGAACCCATGTTGGGCTATCTCCCAATGGGTGTGTTGAGGTTGTTACGGTTGTGCAAGTGCAGACCTAGCTTCTACCTCGATGTGGTGAGGAGAAGACCTTGGAGGAGTCGGAAGGAAAGACAAGAAGGGTCGAGTGACCTCTGAGGAGAGAAGGAAGAGACGATGATGGACGGAAACAATAGAAGATGAGAGGAGGGGGATCGGCCTTCTTAAAGACGTCTCGAGTCTAGAGTGAGAGAGGTGAGAGGCAAAGGATAACCGAACGGATGGGATGATGGAGACGGGAAGGGCATGGGTCGAAGCAACCTAGCTCCGGGGGCTAAAGTTGGGTTGGGTCGAGGGGTCCAAGTCGAAGAAGCTCTCGAGGACGTTGCAAGCAGAGGACCCACGATGGAACTCGCTCGTACCCAAATAGCGTTGCCCGGGGTCGACTGAGCTGCTAGCTTCCTGCTACCGACTAGTGTCAGGTCGGAGGCCTTGGTGTGTTTGTGAGGGTGGTGGGGAAGAGGCGACAACGAGGAACGAAGAAACGAGAGGAGCCTAAAGGCCAAGACTTTCGATACGGAGGAACATGGATGATTGGGGTAGGTCGAAGGCATGGAAGATGGCGAAGCGGAGAGTATCACCGACATGGACAAGGACCGAGCGAGAGAAGGAAGCAAAACGCAGGCTCCGATTTGGCAGAGTCGATCACTGCTGTCGCGGCTACGCGCACCCCTTGTTTCTCGCCTGGATGAGATCCGCGACACAAGGAGATTTGAGCAAAGACAATGGATGCATGCCTGGTGCGTGAGGGAAGATGGATGTTGATGGGGAGGGTGGGTGGTGCACGCCCATGAATGTCAGCACTGTGCGAGCTTCATCTCTTGGCATTTTCTCGTTGTACAATGTCTGCATCGCCCCTTCCGTCTTGGCTCTTTTTCTGCTCTTGCTAGCAACAGCGAAAAACAGGCTTCACAGCGAGGGAAGGAAGAAGCCAGTCTCTGTCTCTCAAACTCGACCAGGCCAAGCACAGGCCAAGCAGAAGATCTCCCAGACCAATTCTCAGAGTGGGGAATTGGGGAGTGGAGTCCAAGGCTGTCTCCACATTTCATGAGGAAGGAGAAGTACAGGTACTTTCTCCAGGTACCTGCACCTCCGACTGCCTGCCCCTGCCCTTCCCTGCTTTGCCTTACCTTGGCCCCAAAGCTGTTTACCTCGAGCAGGACTCCCTGCTCTCTTCCCCGTGCTCTACTCTCACGCAGTCACACGCATACGCATCCATCTCGGGCTTTCTGCTACTCACCTTTGCCCGACAAGGGGCAAATCGTTGCGATTCAGCCCTTTCTGAATCATGGCTGCTTATGAGAAGCTGATCTTTGCCTGCAGGCAGCGCAGTTAATCACCACAAAAAAAAAAAAAAAAGCAACGTTTGCTTCTCGGGACTGCTGACCGGACCTGCAAAGCATCCTCCCCGTTGCCCCCCATCGGCACATGGACAATGTGGAACCCAACATAACCAACACACGACGCTCTTGTGCTGCTCCTCTCCTCAAATGTCTTGTGCGTCCGGGATGTTGGTCCAACTCGCCGGGTAGCAGCATTGCGGAGACAGAGTCAAGCCATGAAAACCCCTTGTTCATTCACTCGGCCAATGTTTTGGAGGCTAAACCCATCAGTTCTCATGAGCAAAAGAAGCAGTTGATGGAGGCTTCGCCTCGGATCCTTCCCGTTTGTCGTTAAAGAGGGTCATGACTCAATGTCATACAAAACACCATGACACACAGATGATTGGGGTCATGCCAGTCAATGGCTTGGCATCAGCTATGGAGGGTTTGCAGTTGAATGTCGACTTGATCAATGGCTCAGCTTGTGGAAGACCAGGGCTTTTGTCTCCAGGCCAAGACACCAAGACATGCTCGACTCCAATGCCCAGCCTTACCCCAATATTCATCTAGTGGCATCAAAGTCAACACCAAAGCATGCTTCATCATTCCAATTAACACTATTCACACTCTCAGCCGTGTGTATTTTGCCTATTCTCACCGCAGCGGCCCCCACCCGCGTCTCGAGAGGATCTCACCAGCCACCGTCAGCCATTCCTATCTCAGGCGCTCTCCGCGTCTATCCACTACAGATAAGAGACTCGCAAGATCGCTCACGCAGTCGCCTGGCTGCAGAGATCAAAGGCCAGGTCATTGTGGCTCCTGTTGATCTATCCAGGGCAGGCTTTGCCTCCCATGTCATTCATCACCACCTGCAACGACAGCAGCCCCTACTCGGTGGCCCATGCTTGCTATCTAATTGCCCACCCCTTCTGTCCCCGGTCAATTCCCTTCTTGCTGCCCTGCCCGTAAACCGCAAATTGTTAACCTTCCGAACGGCCCGCGGGCACTTCTCTAACGAGCCGTTTGGGATGCATCATTCTCTACGGGGCTCTTTGAGGACCTTCCATTTTGGGAAGTCCGGTTCTCTAGCTGTCAATTCTGGGGCTGATGATGGACTCTATTACGACTCCGCAATAATCACAATGCCAATGCACAGAGAAGAGGCATTGGCAGGTAATGCAGCAAAAATCCCCCAAGGCAAAGTTCCGTCAAATCATTGCCCATCAGCTCTGTAACGTCCCTAGCGGCGGATGCGCCACTGATGCAAAGTCTATCCAGCTCGGCAGATTAACGTCATAGCAGAGGTCACGTTTGGTGCAGCCACGAGCTGCGTGTTTCACCTATTCACGACGCGTCGGAAACACCGCCTCTACTTCCGGACGCCTGGTTACAGGTATTCCCACCCGACACGGAGATGATTCGCTGTCACCAATGGCCTCTCGCAAAGAGCACAATGAACTGGTGCCCTGCGCAGTCATGGCCATTGCCGAGCCTTGACGAATCGCCACAAGCCAACTCGTTACTCTCCTTCATCAGCCTCTGCCGGTCCCAGTCGCGTGGTGCCACTCATCATACGCTTCCTCGGCTGTGGTGTCGGAGCTTCTCCAAGGGCCTCAGCAGCCGCGGGCCGCCCCTCCATGGCGCAGCCGTGTGCAGTGAGAGGTGACGGATTGTCAGCGCCTCCTACTCCATCCCGCAGGGAGGACAGGGGGAAACAACCGACTAGAATGCGACATTTTTCTTCTAGAAGCCAAACCGCGCGACTTGTGAGAGGGACTGCTAACTTTCCTGGGCACTAGCGTGTGTGATGGCAACGAGCCGAGAGGCACTTGCAGGCATCGCAGCGCACCGATCGAACGAGCGAACAGTTGGAGGAACGCCTCAGATCTTGAATTATTGAACCAGGGACATTTGAGGCCCCCGGTTCTCTCCCCTCCCAGCTTGCGTGGTGCGACGCGACGGCATAGCACCCACCGGCACTATCATTCATTGCATCCATTGCGGTTCAGCGGCGCGGCTAAGGAGCCCGCCCCCGGGCGGTTTCTGCTGAAGAAGCTGCGATAGCACCCAAATTCTACAGCTCCAAGACGGGGGTTGACCCTGGCCCACCAAGCCAAATGTGACAGCCTCCAGCGGCTGCGCTGCGGCAATCGTTCTGCCGGGAGTCGGCTGCAGTTGATCAGGCACGTTTAATACTCCAGACATTGAGATCTTCACTCCGCAAACGTTGAATCTAAGGTTACGGGGCGATACGTAACAGTTTCCTCTCAATCGCCATTACCCCGTGGGCAAGACGTGGTCAATCTGGGGACGGCTCCAGTGCTCGAGACATCTGGAGATGCTTACGAACAGTAAATGTCCTTTGAGGAAGTTCCCCAGGCGTTTGTACGTAACGCAATGCTTTGTGAGAGGGTCCTTTTTTTTTTCGGTGGCTCCAGCGGTTGAAGGTCCGAGGCCTGGCATCGCCATTCGGGCCTCCTCGCAGGGTTTAAGCATGATGGGGATTCAAGTGGGCTCGGACATGACCGGCCGTGCCGCCCTTGCTTGCGGAGCCAGTAATATCTGAACAAGGTCAAGCGCCCCTGACCTTGGCGACGAGATCTCCATCACTCGGGTGGCTGTGCACTGTGTACTTGGGAATGATCTGCTCACACAGGCGACTCTTGGGCACTTGGGACGATGGGCACAACATGACACGGAGTACAGCTGAGGCTCCTTTGGACCACCACGGGCTTTCACGGGAACAGTTGGTGGTCGCCTCACTCGGTCAAGCAACGTTCAGCCTCTAACATTTGACAGGCACCCCAACAGTCAATCTTGCTCAACGAGCTGCCCAATTAGTCCAACCTAAACGACTCGTGGCTCTAGCGGAACCGATGCAAAAGAAGGTTATTGCAATGACCTGCGGCGCTAGTCATGAAGCGGCCGACCTGTTAAGACACGCCAATAAGAGCGAATTCCCACTTCAGACACTCTCGGAGGTTTTCGTACTACGTGCAACAGCTTGAACCATACCAGGGCCGGTTTGGAGTTTGACGCGACTAGCAAAAAAAAAGTCGACAGATGGGGGTTTACGAAGCGGCATAGACCATCGATTTCGTTCATCCAGATCCGGTCCAATGGATATCAATTCCCAAAGTTTCTTCAACTCGTCGTTGGGGGAGTTGCGCGTCCAGCATCACAAGTTCTCGGTGAGCATGTGTTCCGGAACCCAGCCGGGGCCGAGCTATCCCACGGAGTTTGGTTGCCTGCCTGTGAGAGAGTCTTGGCCCGTATTGCATTGCCTGCATCCGTTCTGCCAAGGCATGATCTGGATGCGAACTGCTACACCGGTGCTCCCAACGGTGGTGGCCTCGGGCGGGGCGGATTGGAATCAGTGCTCTCCTCTGGTGCGTGTGTGTCTCGTCTGTCGTCGACGCCGCCGGCCAATCTCCAGCTTTGATGGGCCACGGCCACGGAAAGGACCCAACGTTGCCGAGCGAGCTAGATTCTGCATCACATGAGTCCCATCGTTCCAGAATCTCACTTCCTCGTGTGACAAGGGCAGGGCTGACTCTGTGCCCCGACCTGGGTTTCACTTGCGAGGCGCATTGGCCAGAAATTGTGGTTCAGCGATGTCAATTCTCAAAGTCAGAGAGTCCCACTCTGACTTGACTCTTTGCGATAATGTCCGTCCGGGATATACTTGGAGATAGAGTAGTGACACTTTGAGTGACAGGTTGCCGACGGAGACTAGGGAGGTTGAAGATCCGGCTGGCATCTTTGAGGTTTGCTGTTGAGGGTGTTGGTATGCTGACGGCAGCGACGGCTACACAGAGCGACTTGGTCGGCCTTGGCACTGCACACGCTTATCCTGCGTACGCGAGTATTGATCCAGTGGTTCAAATCAGGCAGGAGAAGATTGTTGTGAGTTTTGTAAGAGGTCATGTTGAAGGTTGTGAAACTGTTGTCGCAAACATCACAAGTCGGTTGGAGAGCAGCAACATGGATTGTAGTCGCGGTTATGCAGCCTCGTCACACATTGCTACCATTCGATGCATGCCCAGCGCGCCGAGATTCCATTTTCCTTCGAGAAACACTCAAGCAAGATGGGGAAGGTCACCAAGATCTTGGCGCCGCGTCAAAGATGGGACTGTGTAGGGTAGCATCACCGACTGACATTTGCCAAAGACGGTACTTTCCAAGACGGGTCATACATTGCGCCTATGGATGATCAATTGCTCCGTGTCTTGGCCTGATTTGGTGACATACGAATTGATTCGACATGCACTTCTAACAAAAGAGGTTCGTTTGTACGTGATCCCTCCATGGCAAGCTCACGTAGCATCATAGCGTGACGTCGTTTTCTTTTTTATCTTATCGCCCCTATCATATCCCCCCATGCAATGCATCACGTATGCCACATCCCACGGGTTGTGGGAAAGAAAAAACTGGGTCAAGATCTGCCCCGGACTTGGGTTGAGTAAAACTTTATGCAAATTACTCTTATTTTCTTTCTTAATCTTGTCATGACTTTTCACTGTCTATCTTTTTTACAAGGGGGTGGTAGGTTCCACCCCGACCTTATCTAACATTTTGTCGGCCCGTTTACTTGTGAGGCGTGTTGTTTTTTTTGAAGCTTAAAAATGGGAACAGAGTAAAAAGCTCCACCTAAACGTGGGTAGCTCCATTTACGGATGGGATTTGCGTCTCGTTGCGGGCGTTGCTATTCGGAAACCCCGGTGTCAAGTTTCAAAGTGACTGTATCCCTTTTTGTGAAGAGTTTTTTTTTCTTCTTTTGCTCACTTTATTCGCGGCGAGGATGAGAGTTGTGAGGTGATTTCTTCGGACTCGCCGGATAAGGAACTCGTGAGTAACGATGCACGAAGATAACTGTTGCTTACGACTCATCGAGGCTTGGGGATTGATTGAGTTGATGCCTGAGGAGAAAGATGAGACCTTTGAATTTTCTTGCATTGGCCAAGGTGCCCGTGCGAGGTATAAGAAATCAAGAGATTGCCAACATAACGAGTTGTGGTGGTTACGACACTTAGCCATGTTACGGCAACCAAGTCCACTCGCGTAGTAGAGATAATAGCCACAGATTGAGAAAAATCCCTAGATTTTGTATAGGTCGATCAACTATTGCAATAGTCAGTTGCTAACGAGAGTTGCTAGTCTCTTGCTATAGCAACCTGGCACATCTGGTAACTAACCGTCACAGTTCAGACATCCGTCCCTTTAGTGAACGACAGCGCCTTTATCATATCCCACTGTCTAATATATTTAGTCCTTTCTAAGAAGCTCTTTGTTTTATGGATACGCAATCCCATTATCTGAACTCGGCCGGCCATGGGTGTTCTTCCATAATGATCCCATCAGTTCCCAGGTCCTCCCCTCGAGACCCAGGTAACTCATTTTGGCCATATAGCTAGCAGCCAAGTTTTATTTGTACTGTTTGACTCAAATCGTATATATCTGGGACATATTAAAGTTGCGTTGACGGACGCTCGTTTCTCACCATTGTCTCGTTTCGTGACCAGACATCATCTCTTACGAAACATACCCCAAGAAACCCATTTGAAGATGACCATCATCTGAATCCCGCAAGTAGTGATTCTTTTGAGGTTGGTGAGAAAGAATAGGCGTACTACCTTTGACATTGTGGACTGATTTTCCTTGACTACACAAAGCAAGGCTCACAGCCAGCCCCGGATATGAAGTCCTCATCCAGTTTCTCTCACCGTGAGGGAGAGTCTTGTGAGAATCGGGGAAATTTTGGGAAATCAAGTTCGCCAAAGGTCCACAGCACTTGAATTGTATATCCAACCAAGCTACCCATCCAGAGTCTACATACAAAAATCGAACCTATTCTTAACAGACACCCCCTTGTCTACCTCTGTGCCTGGTAGCATCCAGCAACCCAGGACTACCTCAAAGAGCACCTCTTCGGTAGGTCCCCGGGGCTGCAGTAGAGTTCCAGCCCCGCCCAGGAACAACAGGTTTGCCCTGGCACTCAGGATTTCGCATATCCTGGTCCAAAACAGTTCCGTTGTCAAACTTGGTCCCCTTCTTCAAAATCTCAACACAGCCCAGGCTCAGGTCAGGCGGCGCCTCATCCAGTACGGTGCCGTTGGCGAAGATGACACCGTTCCACGCCGGAAAATGTTGCTCCTCGCCGAGGAGCCGAGTTTCGCCGCCTATGGGCTCAAGCAGAGGTCCCCGACGGTGATTGATGGCGCAGTTCTCGCTGATGGTGTAGAGATTAAGGCCTATGGCTAGGGTTTTCAGCTCAAGGCTCAGCTGATCCGGGGCATTTTCTCCGTCCACGACTTGGCCGATGTAGTCAACCAGGAGGACATTGGGGAACACCTCGGGCGTAATTCTGTTGACACCCCTCCAGTAAAGGACCGGGTTCATGGATTCGGCGATTTTGGAGAGGGACGTGGACAAGACACCGGTCACCACCCACTGACCGACGTGGAAGGGCTTCGTCCTCCCCTTCCAGAGCTCAATGGCCCTATCGGATGCTGCCCTTTCACTCTTCCTGTCGGGCCAGGCGTCATCCCAATCCATGTCATTCCTATGGTAGATGCCGTCGCCGCGTGAGACGACCTGGTCCTTTGGTATCTTCCTCTCGAGGGCCGCCGTGTCCAGGAAGAGGAGGACGCAGCCCTTGCCCTCGTTCCACTCCATGAGCTCGCTCATTCTCAGCCGCTCAAGATGTCCCTGCCCGAGGTTGGCGCACCGATTATTGATTCTCTTGAGCTGGTTGAAAAAGTCGTCTTTCAGTTCGGGGCTCCAGTAAATTGGCCCAGCTAGCGCGAATTTTGTTAGGCCGAGTAGATACCTCAGCTGTATAAAGATGACCTCGCCCGGGTTCTCGCTGGTAAAGCTGTTGATCCCGTCGATGATTTCATCCAGGCTCTCGCCTGTATTGCCCATGACGAACTTGGCTTCCGGGTCTCCGTGGAAGGTCCAGAATTCGTAACGATGATGATCAGAAACGGGATGGACCGAAATAACACGAACATCTAACCATCGAGCCCCAGCCCAGAGTTGGTTGCCGACGCGGATGCCCTGGGTCTGGGTATTAAGTTCAACGCCAAGCGAGTCAATTTTGCGAGAAATCCTGCTCATGCCAGAATCGTGCGTCCCGGGCATCGCTATCTGGCTTACCGTGCGGTCTCTGATGGTATCCCTGATATTGCCCATCCAGTTGGCCGGACCGTTGTGGATCGAGGTAACAAAGCCGTACCACACGCTGCCTGTGATGACGAGGGTGACGGGAGTTTCTGGAGCCGGCGCCTTGTACTCTCGCGCGCCTGCATTCATCCCAGTCAAGTCGAAGATGAAACGTTTGTTGTGGAGTGTGTCTCTAACGTTGTTGGTAGCGCGAACGACAAACTTGGCGCCAGTATCACCGACATTGTAATAAGCCTCGCCCTTGGTGTCGACGAGCCAATGACTAAGGTTTTCAGAGTAGTGGGCGACGTTCTGCCGTGCCCGTCCGGGCTCAATATCGCCCCAGTCCCAGTCCCGCATCTGATTCTCGTGGGTATAGGTAAGCCTGAATGGGTGCGGCGTGAGGTTGACGATTGTGATGTATTGCCGCCCACTCGTGGATAACTTATGCCCAAACTCGCCTTCACGGGATGGAGGTGGGCCGTAAGTCCTTTCACCTGGGTCGCACCCATCTTGACGCGGCAGATTGTACGACTTGACGGCAGAGGGGTTTGGGAGGGTGGCGACGAGTGGGATAACATTGGCCATGAGCACCATGGCCCAAGCCATGGCACTCCAAAGCTTGGGCTGTGCCATGACCACGCGATGGTGCTGAGAGGGTATACAGGAAGAGTTGAGGAGTGACCACACAAAGTTGAGTGTTTGGCTGACGATGCTCGATAGACATACAGAGTCTTTCGAAACCTGGAGTCGAGATGGGGAAAGGCTTTATATTGCTCTCGAGACAACCCATGATACCATCAGGTAGTTCAGCTGCTCTCACAAGAGGTGGCCCAGGGCTTTTTTTGTATACTATACTGCGCTCGCCAGGGTGAAATGCAACCCAGATCCCTACGTCCTCAGGTCGGATCATAATTAACTCAAACCAACTATGAGAGTGAAGATGTCGAGAGCATGTCAGACTTCCAGCAAGGGAAACCATGTGACAATTGCACCTCGTTTGCATTGGGGTAGAGTTGAGCAAACTCATGTCGTAGGGTAGGATGCTATCTTTTCAGTGTCTAATTGGATCTCGGGTTTATTAAAATCCTATTTGTGACATAAGTGGATGAGTCGACAGCAAGCCCATCGGTGGCGAAGTTGGTTATTGTAGACGACTTACATGAAGTGCCGGGGCTGATCTGACTCAGCTGATCCTATAAAACATCACTCGTATGCGGCAGTCGGGCTATTTAGCAGGTTTAGGTCTATTTCGTTATCCCAATTAAGCATATAAATCACTCCCCTGCCCTATCAGGGCATGCCTTGCGCTCATGCATTGAAGAGCCATTACTATCCCTGCCAACAACCAATTCGCGCAACACTCGAGTACATGCGCAAGATACATAGCGGGAATTAAGCATATAGGCACTTAATATAGAGAGAGGAAGATCCTGATAAGGATAAACTCGGCGCTTAATGCACGTTGATAATGTGACAGGAACTTGATACTAAAACCAAAATTGAACGGCATGGTGAGTATGCAAACCGCACCGGACCTTTCTATAATCCACGGGGTCTTACGAAAACTACAATTAGAAATATGCTGCGCACGTAAGCCGCGAGCTATTTACCTCGAGATAAACGATCAGCACAGGCCGAAGTGGGGAGATTGGGGTAGTATTGTCTCCTGAAGCTGGGAGACCTTTAGGGTCTGAACGACCACACGGGTACATACTTCCTGTAGACGCAGCCATAGTGCTGAATGATATGGATGGGCCGGTTGATACCTTTCACATGTTTAAATTACGGCGAGGTGGCGAAGGCGAAGGATTCGAAATCCACCGCCTTGTGTACTCGCCTTGGGATGGACTGTCACGGAGCAGAGTCTACACTGACGCGAGTATGGTTTGAGAGCTACTAACTTGAAACTCCGGTGTCCGAGTTTCTGTTGTCTGTAGGCTGCGAGTCATGTTTCGTAGAGCCAGCATTGGGTCCGAGGCCGGTAAAGGAGAAAAAAGGAATCAGGGCTTACTTTTCGGTGAAAAGGAACAATCATATGTTGATATCTCTGACCCCGAGACTGAATTTTGATGCCAGCGGACTCTGCAGCTTAACGTATCTAAACATAATAGAGATTCGATTTAAATAGATTATCTAAAGAGTATATAAAGCCACTCCTTGAAATACAAATTTATACGTCACTTACCAAGACGTCTTCCTGTGATGAAAACAGACGCCCACGCAAGTTACACAAGACTTGGCGAAACATAACCCTAGTCGACGAGAACAGCCGCGCATCTGCGCAGCAAATTCTTGTCCCTCGTGACGCAGTCGTTGTTAGCCGGTAATGTTAATCAGGCACCACCATGCATTCACTGCTATCATTACTTTGTCTGCAGCTTTGACCAAGAGCCTACTCCCCACAAAGGGAGGGTTTCTGCGTGCGTACCACGTTCAAGTACAACGTCTCGTCTCTCCAGCTGGTCTCGAGAACAAAGGACATGAGCAATCCCAAAACGTCAAGTCATTTGTAATTTGTGTTCCTTTTCCCTTTTCCAACGAACAGCTCGGGCAGTCTCTGGAGGTGAAGTTGGCGTGTTTTACATGCTGAAGGTGTCCAACGTTCGTCTCACCGTCAATACCAACAAATGACGGGACAACACAAGGCGTCAAACAGCATACATCGCCCCTTGTGTCGAATACGTCCACCTTTCTCGTCAGAACAAGGTACTTCTGCTTGACGCCTCGAGCAAAAGTATGAATAGGCCGCTCTGTATTGCTCACCTCTGGACCTGCCTCTCATCTTCACTACAATCATCTACCATTCATACACTTTACTTTGCAACATTTTCATCACCACATACCAACTCACCACATACCACCTCACCACATCATCATCCACTCACAACGTTCAGCATGGCTGGTACTGGCTCATCTCATCTTCCATTCGTCCCGAACCCCCTGGCAACCATTGAATCCCATGCCAAAGTCCTTCGTGAGATCGATAATAGGTCTTGGTTGCTAGACCGAGTCATAATATCCAGGCACAGCTCAGAGCCGCCATCTGGACCTTTCTGGGACGACGGCGAGGGCGGCTTCTTCGCCATCTCTGACGCCCCACATCCACCGCCCCCAACCCGAGAAGTCTCGGCCCCCTGCCCCATCACTCCAATCTTCTACATGGGCACTACCAGGGAGGCTTTCTGGGGAACTTGGAGGATTGGTCTCTGCGAGCTAAGGATCGGAGAGTGCGCGGGCACGCCTGAGCATGTCACCCTGAAAGCTCTAGAGAAAGGCAAGGATGAGACGACGCCCTGGACCTTTAAGACCCCGCGTGCCTACTACCACGCCCAACACGGCAATGAGTACTACATTGCTTATAACAAGGACAAACGGACAGCCTTTCAGGCCCAATGTATGTTGGTTTTTGAGCTCTGAAGAGGGCGACGTCAACATGGCTCCTACAAATCCGCTGCCGGTGGAGTATGGCCATGTTGGCCAGAACATCCTATCCAGGGATCTTGACTAATTTGGTCATCTCCACCAATCTTTGCATGGCATTGATGAAGCTCAATGAACGACCCTCAAAGGTAAAATAAGCAGATGTTCTTTCAAGGCCTGCAAGTTACTCATTGGGACAGCAAGAGGTTGCGAGATCCTCCAACCACTATTGCAGATCGATCAGTCAGTCTTACACTAGGCGGGAACCACACCAGCCCCCTCTTTTGGACACAAGCTGCCCCTTATCCTGGCCTATATAGCCACGTAATTTCCCAATGACTCGCTCGTACATGCTTGGTATCTTGCTTCTGTGGTATGCCAGGAGAGGGCAGAGCGAAGGGGTGGTGGGTTGAAGTTGAGATAAGGTTGGGCCCAACACATGGACCAGCCAAGGAGATAACTACTCCCCAATGGCAACGGATAATTATACCACTAAACTAATTATGCCCTGAATGTTGATTAAAAAGCGGCTCAGTAAAATAAGCCAATGGGAGATATTCTAGAGTCGTGAAGCGATTTTTGTCTCAGGATAAGGATATGGTAAAGTTTAGGATTAGGATTAAACTGATTTAACGGCCCTACTTCATGTTTAGACTATGGGTGGATACATGCGGTTGGCTTGATGAGGATGCGCAGTTCACATCCAACTACTGACTGTTCCCACACATCAAAGCGCGATCAAAACGAGGCATAAACCGACGACTGATTACTTGGGAAACAAGTTGTAAGATGATTGGACCAGATGCGCTGATCAAAGGCTTCATTTATCCCAGCTCACCCTCGGTCTGCGCGGTGCTGATCTTCGATCCCCACCACGTGAGTTGCTGTGCCTCACTGGATATCGCAATCTCACAGAGCCTCAAATCTAACGACCATCACGCACGAGACGCCAGCTATGGCAACATATCAGTACCAGCGCTTGCAGCCAGAGGAGATCCGCTTACTCGCCCTCTCCGCCGGCAGTTATGACGCCCAACTTGGAGGCAGTCTGGACATCTTCCGACTCCCGGAGAATGAGGAGCCAGAGGAGGGGCATCAGGTCTTGGTCACCCGCGATACAGGCTCCGACGTGCAAAATGCGCCGCCGTATGAAGCACTCTCATATACATGGGGCTCCCTCCCAACCTCTCCCCACACGTTGAGCATCGCCATTAGCGACTACGACATTGCGACTCTCGATATTACTCCAAACCTCGACCTCGCTTTACGCCGTTTAAGAGAGGACATCCCCGCGGATAAGTACCGTCTCCTCTGGATCGACGCAGTCTGCATAAACCAATCCGACCTTGTAGAGAAAAGCACCCAGATCCCCAAAATGGCCATGATCTACAACAGAGCAGAGGGCGTCTTTGTCTGGCTGGGCGGTGACGATGCCGGCGCAGTCGACTTTATCGACAAGCTTCTCAACCTCGACGGCTTTGACCCGTTAACGAAAGACCCCGGTACGCCAGAGGAGTGGGCGGCGTTATTGGCGTTGATGCAGAGGCCTTGGTTCAATAGACGGTGGATCGTACAGGAGATTTCGTTGGCGAGGAGGGCAACGCTTCTTTGCGGAACGAGGAGTGTCTCATGGGAGGACTTTTCTGCCGCTGTTGCGTTGTTTACTTCAAGGTATCAAGATCTGCGCGCGCTATTTCAACGATCTGAAAAGTTTCAGAACCATCCCAATTATCTGGGAGAGGTAGACGCCCTAGGAGCTAAGTGTCTCGTGGACCTCACGAGCAATCTGTTTAGAAAGTCAGAAGACGGCGCCGTTCTTGAGCGTCTACTCTCACTCGAAGGCTTAATCTCGACCATGGCTACCTTTGAGGCTGCGTCTCCTCACGATACCATCTACGCCGTTCTTTGGCTCGCCCATGATGCTCAGCCAGATTCACAGCACGGTGGCGCCATGTCAGACGATCACCTCTTGCAAACGCCCCAGCACTCGCCCACATTAGCCGGTATCTCTTCTGATGAGGATGTGTCAGACTATGATCTAGGGAAACACATACCGCAGCCATCGAACCAGATCAAGTTTCGGACTCCATTCCCAAGACGGGTAACAGGAACGTCCTCAACCGATGGCCCTGAGAAGCTGTCTAGGAGATCAACATCTCTAAAACCCCCAGTTGCAGCCTGGCAGTCATCCTTCAATTGTCGCTCAGTCTCTGACCGCAACCTGAGAAACGCAGAGAAGCACTTTGAAGGATATCCCACATCCATCATTGTCGACTATAATAGGAGTGTCTATGAGGTCTGCAAAGAGTTTCTCGAATTCGCCATCGGTCGGTCCAAGACCCTCGATATTATATGCTGTCCCTGGGCTCCAGAGCCACCTCCCAACGAACCGAAGCTACCTTCGTGGATCACACGACTGGATAGCACGCCTTTTGACAAGCAGCCTGGTCATAACGTGTATAGACGAGTTCTCACTGATCCGTTGGTGGGTTGCCCTGGCCATGGACCGAGGATTTACAATGCCAGTGGCAAGACGAAGATATATCCAAGCAAGGGCTTCATCCAGGATAGAGTCTTGGTAGCCGCTGGGTTTGTACTCGATGCAGTTGGAGCCACAAGAAGTCCAGCATACGAGGGCATCATCCCCTCCACATGGCTTGGCCTTGCCGACTGGTCGGGTCCTCCGAATCCAGTTCCCGATCGTCTCTGGAGAACCCTCGTAGCTGACCGAGGTCAAGATGGCAAAAGCTACCCCCCAGCATACTTTCCTCTAGCTTGCAAGTGGATGTTTGAGCAGCGCAGTCGGAGAGGTGGCATAAGCACAACCGAGCTGCTAACCTCAGGAAGGTGTCCATCAATAGCATCAGAGTTCCTCAGACGGGTCCAAAGCGTGATATGGGGTCGGCAAATGATGCTAACAGAAGGACGACGTGGCTCGAGCAAGTTTCTAGGCTTGGTCCCCGCTGAAGCTCGAGAGGGGGATCTGATCTGCATCTTATACGGCTGCAGCGTCCCTCTTGTGCTCCGGAGGCTTCGCTCGCCCTCAAAGCATGGGAGCATGAGCTCTTCATTTGACCAGAAGCCAGAAATCATCGAGACGCAGCCAGATGGCACCGAGTCAATTCGACTTTCGACAGTTTCGCAGTCAACCTCGTCTCTCCCCTCGCCGAATCAAGCGCCAGTTCAAAGCGAGCCATACACAGTTTCAGCAACGCTAGACTCCAACATAGACAATACAGCACCAGGGGAGAAAGGCCTCGCGGTCCCTGCTCAATCGCCAAGTGTCAAGTTCGCCTCGGTCGGCGTGCGGAAAGCGCTCAGGAAGGACACAGCCGAAAGCAAACCGCCGGACCTGGCTACCTCTCTCGAGAGCCAGTACCAGTGCGAGCTCATCGGGGAATGCTACATTCACGGCATGATGGACGGGGAGGCGTTCAAGCATCAAAGGGAATACGGGAACAAGCTGCGACTGTTCCATCTGCTTTAAACATGGTAAAGGGTTAGCGGAAAAGGAAACGATAACGAAAGCCCCAGGTCTTGCTCGTAAGCAACTTATCGGTTCTGTCTTGTTGAGCCGAGGAGCTGTCCTGCCTGACCTTTCCTAGCTGGGATATTGGTGATTTCGTGGATGATATGTCCCAGTGATACCTTGTCACCATGTCTTGTGCCCTTTCTGGGAAGGAAATCGATAAACTTGGAGCTCAGGAGTTCCTAAAGAGTCCGGCCGCGAGTAAACCATCCGCTATTGCGATAGTCTTCCCACAAGCATAAAGGGGGAGATTCATTAGACTAGTCGTCAGCTGCCTGCTCTACTAAGACATCCCTCGCGTACTCATAACATCGATCTGCGTTATGATACCAGGAAAATATGCTCATCATTGCCTCCTGAAGCTCGGTACTGCTCTCCTTGTTGATGCAACAGGTATCCGGCCAGGAGTGTTCCAGGCCATCTTTGGCCGCTTGTTCGCCACAGAATCGGATTTAAACTACCAGTGGTGTATGGCATGGGTATCTCCTTGAGTCAGATCTTGAAGACTAACCTCTAGCTCATTGTCTAGGTGTCAGGCATGCAACGGCAGTGCTTCATAGCTGGAGAGCTTTCCTCCCGCTAGCTCCCTAGTGAGTTCGGACTCGCCTTCGGCACCGCGATGGAGGAGCCGCATATTACTCTGAAGACTTTGGGGGCTCAAGCAAGTGACTTTTTCGGGGCTGATGATTCACACGACGCCAGCTAGGCATGCCATGCGAGGCGGTACAGACTCTTTGTGAGGGCCCGTATAAGTAAGAGAGCAGGAGTCGAGTTGGTCCGGTCTCGACAAGACGATTACTGTGAGAACAAGAAGGGAGCTATACCATAAAAGAATTGTCGACTAACTAGGAGAGATAAAGGGGCGCGAGGTCAGGAAAATAAGAAGCAAGGGCGGCCAGAGAGCAGAAGTGTGGGAGGCTTGGGAACGTACGAATGCAATCTCATACTGGTTTCGAAGCAGGTGGGAGAGTTGCAGAAAGTCACAAGTCTCATCACGGCAAACTGTTTTCAGCTACTGTTGTGTCCCGCGCCACGCTCGTTGCCAGGACCAATAGCCATGATGAGAGGTTTCACGAGCCGCCGCCGCCTCTATTCTATAACCAATAGCTATGAGAGTAGGTTGAAGTCCTGCGGTGCCCCCTTTTTCCCTCAAGCAGGTGGAAATATCACATAGCCGCTGGTCCTATCTCCTTGCTTACGCGGGGACTGCTATTATATACTGAGCTGGGATATAGACTATTTATAATAAGTCTCTTCCTACGCTCACCAAAATTAAGATAAGAGATTAACCTATTCTCTTATGATTTCTTTAGAGGTTTAGATAGTTCTCTAACAGTGGAGATGGATACGCTCTGGCAGTCCTCGCGCAAGCAAGGAGATAGAAATTGTATATGAGGACCGACTCTGTTTTCTTTGCCCCGCGTGCACCTGTACTATCACCATGGGTCTCAAAAGGACAACCGGCAATGGTGTCACTTCCTCAGCCGCTTCGCTTTCTTCTGCACATCCAAGTCCACTTCACCACCTGACCACCCATGCAAAGGAGATGTGACCAATATTCGGCCCTGAGCCCGCAGCCAGGAGGATCAGACCCGTCCCTTCCAGTCGCCATGGGACAGAAGCACCTCGCTGAGGGCCTTGCTTGTCCTCAAGAGTTGCTGATTGCGGAACCTGGGACCCACGAGTGATACGCCGACGGGCATGCCATTCTCCCCGACAAACGCAGGAATATTGATGACAGGCATATGAAACCCCTATACCAGTCAGCCGGGGGACTCATAAGACACAAAACAACAGAAGCACTTGCAGTCCACAGAGTGTTGAAAATCAGGCTTCCCATGTCGTCAAGGCCGAGTGGAGCTTCATCCACGGCGCTGGGCGTAAGGATGACGGTGTAGTGCTCAGCCACCTTGTTTACCATGTCCCTCATCTTGAAGTACGTAGTGCAAGCCTTTGTCATCTCTTGGTGGGTGTAGTTGGAGATGTTTTCGACAATTTCCTGGATTTCGACCGCAAGATTCGCCTTGTCTACCCGATACTCCTTGAGAAATGAAACCTGTGCTTCACCTTGGGTGATGACATTCTGGATTCGACTGAAGGCCTCGAAATCGCCGACTTCTGGATGGAGTGAAATCTTCTCAACTTGTACGTTGTTCTTCTGCAGGATAGCAGCTGCCTGCTTCATTGCCGCTACTGTGCCAAGTCCCGCCGAGGACCACATGGGAGTCTTGATCAGAGCAACCGAGATTTTGTCCAAGGGGACGTCTCTTGGGGGTTCATCGTCGTGCAGGGCAAAGACATCTGCTAGAAGCTGTAAATCCTCGATGCTACGGGCGAAGAAGCCAAGCGTATCGAAAGTAGGGGAAATGGGTTTCGAGCCCGCAGTCGAGATGGCGTTAAAGGTTGGCTTCATGGCGAAGACTCCGGTATAGGATGCTGGGCGAATGAGACTCCCGCCGGTTTGCGCTCCGAGACTGAGAGTTACTTGGAAGTCGGCCACAGCTGCCGCAGATCCACACGAAGAACCTCCTGGGGTGCGGTTTGGGTCGTGAGGATTAGTCGTTTCGGGCCCCGAGTTGATGACGGCGAACTCGGTCGTGGTTGTTTTGCCTGCAGATCGGGTTAGTTTCGCACAAAGGGCTAATGGGTTCACGAACCGAAAATAAGGGCCCCCGCGGCTCGTATAATTCCAACGGCAGATGAATCGGAACCTGGCTGATGCCCTTTGTAAATTGGAGAGCCATACTGCGTGGGCATATCTAGCAAGCGTAAGCCATGCGTGTTAGCGGAGACAGATAGATATGGCGCGGTACCTTTAGTGTCCATGATGTCCTTGACACCTATGGCAAGTCCGTGCAAAGGCCCTCTCTGGGCTTCGGGAATCTGGTCCAGAGCTCGTGCTTGGCATAGCACCAAGTCGGGGTCGAGGTGTGCCCATGCTTTAACGGTGCCGTCATTCTCCTCGATGCGATCCAAGAGAGAGCGGGCATACGCCTCGACAGTGATGGTATTGTTCTTGAGAAGCTCAAGCACCTGAGTTGCTGTCAACTTATACAATGGAGAAGTCATGGTCGGCGATAGCTTGGTTTGAGGCGGCGAGAATGAACAAAGGCTGAGGAGGTTGAAGAAGGCGTTGTCGTGGAGGAGGGTTAGAGCATGAATCACGGCTCAATCCCATCCAGGTATTCTACGAGGTGATGAAAACGAACAGAAAAGGTACAAATCCAAGGGCGCATGGCGGGGTAGGACTTCCAATCTCGGTTTGTTAAAAGTTCTGCACACGCACATGATATCGACAGTTCCTTACGAAACTTCAGCGCTTCATCACTCCCCGACACTGCGAGTTCGGCTCGATCAATAGCACCTATTCTAGGGTGTTATGCGCGACGGTTTCAGCAGAGGCGTTTACTATGTGGAAAATAACCTCTTCTTTCTCTTCATGCTCCGTGTTCGAGGTTTCCAAGTGTATCCCATCAGTACTAAAAGCCGAGTCCGCATCGATAGCCTCACTCGAGAAGACATCCAGGGTTGGTACATTGGACAGACTTGCTGCTAGCAAGAGTTCTAGCATTGGCCATGTGTTTAGGGGTCACATTGTGCAAACCGTTACCTTCCCAGATGCGTCGCTATGCGTAACGGATGTATGTTTCGGCGGTGACGGACCAACACAGCTGATGTTGCTTCGGGAAGAGTCATACATTCACAACTTAGGCACCCAGAACGCCCGTTTCGTCCGTGACTTCATCCCTGGCCAAGCCTCGCGCGCTCCAGAGCACAGAATGTGGAAGTACCAGTGCCGCAACAGGGGTGCCCAGCCCCAGAGGACTTTCTACAGTTTCAGTGACGCAGTCGATCAGCTGCCCCCAGACTTTGGCGTAGTCAATTGCTTCACAACAGCCAGCTTGGACAGCTCTGCCGTGACCTCGATATACATGGTCAAGTTCCTTCGAAGAGCGACCACCAATGGCAAAGATGGCCAGGCAACGACGAAGGGTCAGCAGCAGGAGGTATTCAGAAAGCGGATGCTTATGAGTGAGCTCGTCAGGGAGAATCTCGAAAGGAAGACGAGGGTCGTGCAAGAGTGTCAGAGTAAAGGAGAGGAGGTTACAGGCTTCGAGGGAGTGGTTTGGAGTTGAGTTGATCGAGGAGAGCCTAGCAATAAAGGGACACATAACCGAGATAATTTGAACAGAGGTGGACAACTTTTGCTAATGCTACCTTAATGATACTGCATAAGGAGTTGATATAACAAAGCACAGCCCCATATAAAAAATGCGAATCAAGATTCCCCGAGGCTTGGGTTCGTAGGGTCCTAACAGAATTCACCCAGGCATTCAAGAATCAGAGGGAACATGGGAACAAACTGCGGCTGTTACACCTACTCTAGATATCCATTAATAGAGGGCCAACAGCAGCAAGGGACCCAGAGGGGAAGATGTGGATCTTTGACATTGGCCCAAAGTCTTTTCAGTTCCCCTTTAAAACGCAAATGCCCCATAGCCTTCTCGAGCGCGTCATTCTGTCTCGACCATACCAGCCACCCTTTTGAAGCAACAGCTCAGCTATCTGAACCCTTTTGTCATCGCCGTACTGTTGGTTCCAGTCTAGCGAGGTTCCTTCCCATCTAGGTCTCATAAACTTTGGAAATTCCCAATCAGGGTCAGCATCATGCTCAAGAAGCATCTGTATCATATCGACATGCCGGTTCGAGATGGCCGCAAAGAGAGGAGTTGTCGGATATAATAATGGACCAGCTTCCGCATTGACATCAGCGCCGAGCCGAAGAAGCAGCCGCACAAACTCGATACGTCTACCCCTGACGGCTGCCACAATTAGAGAAGGCAGAATAAATATGCTACCTTCTTCGACGATCTCACCCAGCTCAGGAGAAGAGTTGTTTCCTTCACCCCAGTCTTCATCTCTGGAATTTACATAGGCTCCGTGCTTGAAGAGCACCTCTGCAGTCGAAACGTGGCACCACGAGCTTAGCAAACATGCGAATGCTGTTCTCCCATGTCCATCTAGAATATTCGCATCGTGGCCGTGCTGTAGAAGCAACTCGACGCCTCTGGAGTGTTTTTTTTTTTTTTTTTTCACCGCCAAGTGGAGGGCGGTATCGCCATGGCTATCCTTGATTGTCAGGTCAGCTCCGCGATGCAAGAGCATTGCTACGCTGCCAATTTTCCGGTCGTCCGAAGCATGAGAAGGATAAGCTCTTTTATTGTCGTCCAAGGCATAGAAAAGAGCAGGTCTTCCATTGTCGTCTAAAGCGTTTAGATAGGCGCCGCGGTCCAAAAGCAGTTCCACAAGGTCTGGCCCGAACCTGATTGCGTGGTGTAGCAGATGGCTACCTCCACTGCTGCTATTTGGATCCATGCCGCAGTCGAGAAGTGTTTTGACCTGGTTGTAGGCGCCTTCAGTACGACGATTCAGAACCAGACCTGGGCCTAGGTTCCGGGTGCTGGCGCCGTGCTGAAGAAATAGATTTATGAGCGTCAGACCTCTGCCGTACCCCAGTGCATCGTTCAAAGCCACCCCAGCTGTGCCACTGTCCAGAGTGGCCCCGTTGGCACACAGAATGTGAATAAGCCGCTCGTTCCCTAGTACAGCAGCTTTTCGAAATAGACTGCGCTCTAGAGCGGTATCGCGAGATGATGGCCCGATGCTTCCCAGCGTCTTCTTCAAGAAGGGCTCTGCAACTTCTGCACCAAGTCTCATCGCCTTGTGAATTGGCTTAAAGCCTTCTGATGGTCCCAGCGGGTGTTCTTCCTTGAAATCTCGTGTCAGAGAAGCTCCATGGTCAACTAGCAACTGCGCAATGGCTAGATGCTGACGATGGAGAGCGTAGCACAGCGCCGTCCAGCCTCTGGAATCAGTGTCATCGACCTGGCTTCCTGTCGAAGTCATGCCTTGAAGCAGTCTCTTAGCCAAAGGGAAAAGCCCAAATTCCGAACACACATGCAAAAGGGAAAGGCCAGTGATGTCAGGGTATGTGGGAAAGGCAGAGGGTCCCTCGTTATAAAGATTCCACCATCGCGATCGGATAAGCCTACCGTGTTCACTCTAAACGAAGGCGATATCCGAGTCAAGCAGCCTTTCGAGACGCTCGCCACAGCGTCTTGCGTGCTTGAGCCAGGAAAAGGTGGCGTACGAACGGAACGCCTCGTATGGTATGTCACTTCGTACCAAAAAAAATCTCGAGTTCTCTCAGGCACCTCTGGGTGATCTGAAGTTCCATTTCCTCAGCCTGGAGGCGGAATCCCGGGGGTGGTAGAATGTCCTCGTATGCATCGCCTTTCAAGAAGTCATTCACTGACGCGTGAACGACCTTGACGACAACTATACTAGCATCCCATTTCCTACGAAGAACACGTCTAGGAAAACCCCTTCTGGGCGTTTTCCGCACTTTCTGTTCACTCAAGGTCAAGAGTGATCTGGACATCTTCACCAGGTCGAAAATAGTTTGAGTATTCACGTCCAATGCATCAGCAAGCTCGGACGCTGTCAGAGCATAGCATGCCAGAGTCACCCAATGCAAGAGCTCGACGATTTTCTTCTTCATGGGGCCTTTTATCCGAAGGAGAATCTTGGAGTACAGGGCGCCAAGGTCTTGTGGAATTGCATCCAGGGCAAGCCGCATCTCTGTCTTTGTCCCAACGGACAGAAGCTCCTGGATGGCAAAGCCAACCCACAAGAAGGTACCACCTGAGCGGTGTTGGAGAGTTGCCTTGATCTCTGCGATGAAGTCGTCGTCCAGCTTTGAGAAGCGAACATGCTCTTTCATCTTGGCGTCAATGACCCGGGTGACATCCTTCTCAACCGCATCCGTCTTGGTTTCGAGGTTCAGTCGAGGATAAATTTGCAAGCTGGCCATGTCGCGGCTAACTATTGTAAGCCTGAATGGGCTGGGTGGTGACAATCTCGATCTTGATTCCTTGTCAAACACCTGTCGTAGGTTGTTCAAGAGCCAGCGGGTCAAGTCCAGATGGCATTCGTCAAGACCGTCGATCAGGCTAAGGACAGGTCCCAGTCTTGGATCTTTTAGCATGCTTGCAAACATAGCCCATAAATCTCCACGAGATGAAAGGGTATGCTTGATTCTCTCCTCTGTCCCCATGCAGTGTTGCACATGGTCGACCATGCTAGGAACCTGGCCCAGGACTTGATAGAGCAAAGATCTCATGATAGTGACTTCATCACTGGCTGACTTTTCTCCACAGAAGACATAGAGCACAGCACAGTCGGGTAAAGACTCCCACTCCTGGGTCAGGAAGATGGAGAGCATAGTCTTTCCCCTCCCAGGCCTGCCAGATATCCAAAGGAGGCTCGAGTCTTGGGCTTCGAGCCATGACCGATAGGTCCCGTCGTGTAAAATCCACTGACATGGTCCTTTTGTCAAGCTTCCCTTGGTATTGATGAGTTCAGCACGGACTGAGCTTGGCTCGGAAACGAAGAGGTCGTTTTTGTAGTCTTGAACAGATTTTCCCTGTGCCTTGGCGTCTACCGATTGCTTAAATTAGCTATAGAATGCGAAAGTAGGCCTCTCAACGTACCAGAACCAACTTGGTTCGTGCCAAGAATACCCGTAGCTCCAGGGCCCAGGTTCACATCACCAATAGTAACGGTGATATTGGCGGATGCCTCTGCGCTCATAGCGTCAGATGCAAGACGGTATGTAACCAATAATAGCGACGATCGGATTGGATTCGTACATGAAAGAGAGAAGCACAGGGATTTATGGATGGAAAGAGGGGAGGAGGGAGATGACAGAGGGAGGTCCTTTCCAAACCTCACAGCCTGGTTTTCAGCTGAGGCCTCACCGGTCACGCAGCCCGGCGTCAAGTCAGAATCGTCGATTGGCTACCA
Source organism: Fusarium sp. LHS14.1 (assembly GCA_025433615.1). NCBI lineage: Eukaryota > Fungi > Ascomycota > Sordariomycetes > Hypocreales > Nectriaceae > Fusarium > Fusarium sp. LHS14.1. Next base: position 649,080 of record CM046481.1, read on the forward strand.
CGATATGCAGCCTCAAGGCATCAAGGCAGCTCCTCTCTTTGAAAGTAACTAATCCTCACCCAACTCGGCTGTTATCTTCCATCACTGTCTTCGCTGCTACCTCAACGGCCATCAAGCCCTCTGTCTCTTCTCAAATGGCTGAAATGATAGGAACTGTATCAGCCGCAGTAAGCCTCGCAACAATCGCCCTTCATGCCGTCCGTGTCCTCGCCAACGACCTGGGAAGCATAAAGGACGCCCCACAGACCATCACCAGTGTCAAGACAGAGCTTCGCAACGTCCAGTCCGTCATCGAGAATCTACAAACCTCTCTAGACCAGGCTGACTGGCAGCCCGTGCTCTCCGACATTGTTCGCACAGGCAATCTTGAAGCCGCTCTGGAGGCCTGCCGGGACGCCTGCAGTCGCTTTCACGATGAGCTAAAGAATCTGCTGAGACACTCTAGTGAGACTGAATTGTCTCGTAGAGACAGGCTCAATGTCGGTTTCTTCGCCAAGGATAGAGTCGTGGCCTTCGTCGGTGAGCTTAATGTGTGCAAGTCGACCATCAGCCTAGCTCTCAACGGCGCAAACCTGTAAGCAGCACGACAAGCACTTGAAACAACAGCTTACCTTCAAATAGGATGGTTTCTATGGAGCAGTTCAAGCAGCTTCAACTACTTTCAAGCCAAAGCTCTACCGAGATTCAGTCGAGAAACGTGGAGGCAACAGACCGAGACCTGGCAGCTGAGATCCAGAGAGGAGCTCAACTTGCAAGAGGTTATCAGGATCTCTTGGCCTTTCTCCAAACCAAGGTCAGCGAGAAATGCAGGCGAATAGAGCTAGGAAACGTGGAAACGTTGAACTCGGCCAGGGTAATGGCCGGAGTCAACAATACAGATGGCACAGAAGGTGACATCACCGTCAAGGTCGGCAACGTCAAGGCCGATGGAGGCAAGGCTCTACTAGGCTACACGAGCAAAGTAGACGTCGACGACTTTTTCAGATAGTCACTGATTCTCGTCAACTCTGCGCTCATATGACATAAACTTAGATCTTTGGCATGCTTCTCATAATCAACATTAGAACCTCTCAATTACACGCAACTATCGCTCAACCATGACCCTCACGTCCCCAACCGCTGCCCTCGCCACCTTCTTGAGCAGTGACCTCTCATCTGCCTCCCTGTACCTCTCCCACGAGTCCAGTCCTTCCTTGGCCTGGATGCTCAGCGTCTCGTACCCCTGTCGGATCACCTCGGTCACCTCCTGCGTCGTCAGCCCGCTAGGCTTACGCCGCGCCGCGCCACCCTCAGACAGCAGCTGGTTGTAGTGAGCGCTGACGTTGATGAGTGTGTCGATTGAGTTGGTGTTGCGGTTCCCCAGTCTGTAGTTTTCCTTGAACTTTGTCAAAACCTCGCCTGACTCTACCACCTTGTAAAAGAGGTCATCGTACGCCGCTGGCGTCGGGAGAAAGGCTTCACCAGCAGACAGAGACAAGGCGATGAGATTAACAACATGGTCAAGAAGGGTATCGATGTGCGGTAGATCCTTCAGGTCGGCCGTGTAAGTAGCCAAGAAGCGAACGATGGAAAGCAGAGAGCGGAAGAACTCGGGCCAGTGGTATTCCAGACGAGTGCGAGTGCGAGAGAGATACGAGATGACGCGGAGCATGATGCCGAAGCAGAGGGTGTAAAGGCTGACATCCAGACGTCGACGGAGATTATGGTTGATACCGTCGATCATAGTGTCGAGCAACGAGATGGCCATGACTCTGTCGCCCTTGACTAAGGGAAGATAAGGCTGCCGTTGTCGACACAGGCGAACTGGTACTTTGGAGTCTTCACTGCACATTCTCTTGCAGATGACGGGATCTTCGATGAGGAGGCGGAACACCATGAGGTTGAGGTGGGCGTAGTAGGTAGCACGGGGTGACAGATAGGCGTGCTGGAGGAGATAGGAGGTGAGAGAAAGATAGCTGGCAATGGGTTGTTCAGCGCCCTTTTCAGCCCCCATGGTCACTAGATTAAAGCAAAATAGCTTGTTTGCGTGAGTGAAGTCATATGTTGCCAGAAGAATGGCGGCCTCCTCTTCTGGTCTAGCAAGGGGTCAGCTTGGCTCTTGGTATAGCTCATACAGTTCAACTCCGTCTTCGAAGGGAGAGGTCGAGTCAACTTACAACTGTGTGAATAGAGCCTTGGCAGTCTCTACATCATAAACAGGTTTCCTCACCGGCTTAGGCCCAGGAGCAATCGCACCGAGTCCAAGCATGTTCAGTGTCGCACTAAAGGTCCAGCCTTCAGGCAGGTCGTCCTGGATTTTGATGTACCGAGACCGCACCGTCTGGCACGACTGTCCTATGCAAGTGACAATCTTTTGAATGGCAGACTCGTTGACAAAGTCGTTTAGTCGAAGCTGGTAGGGGTTCTGGAACTCGAATTTGTTGTAGTTGGCGAGGAGGCCCAGTAGGATGAACGGTTCGAGGACTTGGTTGGATGACCCGGAGTCTTGGATAAACTGGTCTCATGTCAGCATCACGCCTTGTCTCCTCTGATACCGCACATACCTTCATAACCGAGGGGAACAGATCTCTCTGAATGAGGTAGGTCAACAGAGTTGTCTGATATGCCCCCGCCGTAACCGCAAGCAACACCTCGATCGCCTTGTATCGTGTTTCCACTACCCAGTCAGCTCTATACCCCCCAATGCGCCAGGCGAGCCTTACAGTCTTTTCCGTTCCTGGTTATGCTTTCTAGTGCTCCCACAAAGTCGGTAAAGACGTTGTCGATGTGGTCGAGGCCGGCGAGAAGAACCATGATATCGGAGCTAGGGTGCGGGTACCGCTTGGATAGGAGGCATGACAGGAAGACGCTGAGGGTCTAGACAACGTTAGAGTTGATATTCCGGCAGCACGGCGACAGTATTCAACGCACATCCAGCGCATGTAGTTGCGCAAAGCTATTTCCGCCCTTGACCGAAGCTATAGCTTTCGCAAAGAGCTCCCTCGTTCGAACCTCGAACTGCAACACATGGCTCGGGCTCAGCTCATTCAGGAGACGTCGCAGGGCGGCTCGATCGGGTCGCAGTAGAAAGAACTCGGCCCAGAAGCCTTCAGTCTTTTCCTCGTCAAAGTCATCCTAGCGTAGGAAGTTCGTCGATCAGTCGTCGGCGCAAAGTTGGTCGCGTGTGCAGGGGGTGGGAGGAGACATGATAGCTACCTGCACGTAACAAGTTAGACTTCAACAACAACGCAGCGGGGGGAAAGGGCAACACAACCAACCTTGAATAGAGAATCGTATAGTTGAATGATCTTTGGAGTAAAGACCTCCGGCGGAGGCTGACGGGTGAGAGGTGACGCTTCCATACCCACGATAACCCAAATGCCCAAACCAAAGACCAAGGACAGCGAATCCAAAGTTGCGATAAAGAATTTGGGTAGCTTTACTTATCGAGGGGCTCGCACAGTGCTGTTAGTGGACGTGTTACGCACGGCTTCACTCTGGATGACGTGTACTGGACTGTGCTTGACTCACGTGCACACTGTACTTGCACTGCCCACCTTATTGTCGGCAGGAAAACCAACGACTGAGACAATTCAGGACTATAAAGGGTTTAGCAGAGACTGCCAACACATGAGTTATTTGATCTCGGTAACTCGCGTCTTGGGCGGTTCTCACGTGAATGGCTTGGTTGTTCTTGAGGACAGCTCTCAGCTTGGAAATCAGCAAGCCAATAGTTCCATAGGCTACTGCGCAGGACAGATTGCGCAATGAGTGTCTCCAATGGCTGCGCATTAAATCGAGTTCCGTCGGGTTAGCAACGGGCATTGACCAAATCAATATCAATGATAGTTGCCAACGCTGCGTCCTTTATTGGAAGGTTATAGGTACAGTGCATCGTGTGTAGCAGAGATAATACAACGAGGTGGAACCTGAATCTTTATATTCAAGCCTCCGATAGACAGCAACGATAATAAGCTTTAGTCACAACTGCAATAATATGCACCTCTCAAGGTAACAATAAAGTTTCATATGCCTCACACAAACAGGAAAGTATATTGTTGATGGGAGCTCTTCGGATCCAGCTTGAACGCTGTTGTCTTGCCTATATATCACCAGAGCAAAAACCGCATTACGAGACCAATTATATACGGGGGACTAAAGAATCTCACATTGTCCAATCCAGAAAACGAGACACAACAGAGCAATTGTTGAACATGGGTATACACAGTAACTACCTGCTGTGTTGCTCAAGTGTCTGCCCAACCTGCATACCCTATACCATAAACGACGCTTGTGACGAGCACAGCCGGAGTGGTGACCATCTACGACCGAGCAGTTTCTAACTTCAAAACATAGAACGAAGCATCAAAGGATGTCTACATACGTATCTAGATACTTTTAGGTAATCTAGAGCTGTATAAAGGCGCTGGTGGTGGACATATGGCTCAGTTGCAAACCATCACCTTGGGCTTCACCCTGTCAGGACAACTCACGATCACACAGATAGCGAGATGCAGCAATAGCAGGCTACAAAAGGACAGAACCGTCTGAGAGAGTCATTTATAATACATTTCCATTAAAGGTTGACCCATAGTTGCAGAACTTCAGATGAACTGCCTGTCAACAGTGTTGGTCCCTCATCCATTTCATCCGGAGCTACACATACAACACGTTGCCTCCCACATATACGAGCTAGGAATATAGGATCATAGTTATATGGATGAACAGGCAAGGTCTAGAGAGTGACTTTGAAGAGAAGTGGCCCTTGATTCGTGTCCTGGTTCTTGGGGTACATGGCAACAGTCAAGATACTGACAATGATATCCCCTCTATCAACACCAACAGAAACACAAGTTCGATCACGAGTACGGCTCATAGGACATAAACCCCACAGGTTCGGATACCAGTATGACCATAGTAATTACGTGGTCTAACGAGATTGCTTCCTTTCCTTAAACCTCGTGCCATCACCATACACAGCCATAGCATGAACAACCGGTGAGATTACTATACAAAAAATCACGAGAGAACAAAGCTTCCCATCAAAAGGTCAAACAAGACGTAGCATCCAAACTTAAAAATATAAACCGACTCTTTGCAAAGCCGAGAGATCCACCCTTTTCCGTAACAAGTATCGAAAGAGAAGAAACGCTCAACCGAGTCTTTCTTCCATGTCACGGTATGAATTAACTCGAGCACATATTCCCACACACCTGCTCCGACTCCGCGTATTACCTTTCACATGTTACCATATAATAAACTCTTACCGATTGTAATATAGCTTAACACGGAGGAAACGGTAAAGTCACCCCCTGCCAAGCTCCCGGATATCAAGAAACCCTCGTAGAACAGGCGAAACTCTTATGCGAGAGTGAGGCTTACCTAAAACACGTGGTAAAGGCGAGATGATTCAAAGACTCGCCTCACCGGCGCGCTGCAAAAGACCGTACCTGCAGTCGCAAGTATTCAATAACTGCCGACCAGATTCCTGGGGCACGATGCAACATCAAGGACCGGTATAGCATAGAACTCGTAATTGGGCTCTGGGTATCACGGGGACGCCGTATCCCCCCTGGGGTCCCGAAAGAGGCGCCGAGGAGGGGGAGGGGGTGTGTCGTTCCTCGTTCATTCATCCCCTGATAGTTCCCGAGAACCTGGTGACGAGACGATAAACCATGCGCGAGGTTACAAGCGTGGCCCCTCGCCAAAGATCCTCACTCATCTCTGTTAAGCGGCGATTCCGTCGTTATCACCCGGTTGGCTGGCCTCTCTCTCTGTCTCTCGCCAGGCTAACGGCTTTGCTTCCCCCTCCTCCCTACGCCGCTTCACTCGGCCGCAACCCTCTGCCGAAGCTATTCAAAAACCCGCTTGTCAACGTCAACCCAAAACCCCACATGACGAAGTTGATGGGCGGGAACTACGTAGTAGACAAGAAACTTGGCTTCGTCACCGCTCACTTACAAAAGTTCTTTAGACTATGAGCAGTTGATAGACATGTATTTGAGCCCAAAGCAGAGTCCACAGGTCCCGCATCACCGCGATCCAGACCTGCCCAGCGTTGCCTCTTCAGAGCCCTGTGAGGCCGATCATCATGTCACGAAGCGGGGGGCAACACTTGTGCGGAAGCTTGCACTGCCGGGGCCCAAGCAAGAGGGGGATGGAGATGGGATGGATGAACACTGGCTTGCCTTGCTCGTCTCAGTGAGATGAATCCGTCGTTCCTCTGACCATAAAGCTATACCCAAGGTGGCGCGAGAATCCGGTCTTCACTCCACCGGGTTGGGCGGATAGATACCCGCCTACTTTGACAGGCCGGAATGAAGGATCGAGGGCCTTGTTGTTTGAGCATGTTCATGGGTTCGAGGCCCCCCAAGGTATGTTAGTGTAGTAGCGTTGGTCAATGCGGGACGGGGACGGGGACCTACAGAAAATGCCAGGATGGCACGGGGGTTGTTGGGGTTGTTGTGGTTGTTGACCAGGGGAATTTTGGTGGCAGCCTACGCTACGCTAGCTACCAGGAGAAAAGCGTGGGCAGGGTAAGAATTGACGGATCCCCTGCAGTGATCAAGTGAGGCTTGAAGCTTAAAGGACGGTTAAAGAGGAGAGAGGGACCGAGAGAGAGAGACCAACAACAGCCTTTCTCAAAGAGGTCGGAATCTTGCATGCGGAGCGACGACAGGGATGACGACCAAAATTGTGCAGAATGCAATGCGTACCGACGCCACGGCAAAGGCGCTTTCCGGTCTCAGTTGCCACTGACTGTATCGGTCAAGAGACTCTCTTTCTTTTCTCCGTGGTGTGGTCATCAGAGACAAAAAGATCGAGATCTCATTCCTTCGAACTCAAGACACAGGGAGAAAAGAGAGGCGTTGTCTCGTCTCGTCTCGTCTCGCCGACTGGGCTTCAACGGCCGGCTTGCAGCCGAAGGCGTTGCAACGGTGAAGACGAGGCGCCGTTAGCGTCGGCATGTCTTGTCTCTGGCCCAGGCGGAGAAGCTGCCCCGGTTGTGTCTAAGCTATACGAGAGGACAGAGCTTCTATCTGGGCAGTTTAATGGAGAATCTGCTGCACTGCACACGCGGCAGACAGAGCGGTCTGTCCTGTACGGAGCATGTCTGTCTCTGACTTACTGCCCCAGCCGTGCTTCCGCTCATCGGTGCCGAGGCTGAGCTGAACTGGGGGAGTGTGCAGCACCATCAACAGCATTGCAGTAGCAGCCAGGGGTGATGCCATGCGATGCCCGGCCCTGCCATGCGACGCTATGCCATGCGATGTGATAAGAGTGATGAGGCGTACGGATTATAGGGCCTCATCACTCTTCTTCATCTGGGTAATCTTGAATTATCGTCAGCAGCAGCAGAATGACTCTCTCTTTTCTCCGCAAGTCAATCAATGTCTCACAACCACGCCGCCCAGATCTCTTCGGTTGGATAGCACGCGATCCGAGAGGACGCATAGCAAGACAGCTGAACCTGCGAGTTGAATGTATGTCGCAATTGAGAATGTCATTCTCTTCAAGGATGAGACTGCTGCTGTTGTTGTTGTTGTTGTTGTTGGCACTGCGTCTGCCTTGCTTGCAACCGTTGTGTTGAATGCGGGGATTCTCCATTTATCCATGGGATGTCAACAACCAACTCGAGGTGCATGTCGCGGGTGGTGGCAGCAGAGGAGAGTTAGAGTCGCAATGGAAGCCCTCCAGATGGCTTATTCGGTAAAAGATCCGGGCTCACAGCCCAGTCTAAGCTCAAACACCTCGACAACATTGTCAATTGGCCCAAGACTGTGTCACCCGCGTGCCGTCTGTGAGGCCATTCCCACCACATCTTTCACATTGACCCCCAATCTCTTCGAGGGGGACAATCATCTCATGATACCTTCTCCCCTCCTCTTTTCTCTTTCCTGTCGATCAGTCACATCATCCATTCCACTCTTTTTCACCGGGATGGGGATTGGTACTCACATGCACAGCCAAAATGACAGGCCCCCTGCTTGCTCACATTTATGCAGGAACCCGACCAAGCACAACGCGCGTACCCTCGCTCCATGCATTAACAAGGCAGGGCATTGAAGCTGACTGACCTCTTGAAATCCTCAATTGCTGTATCATCGCCCAATGTGCAATGCAGAACACAATACCCTCGTCCCCGCTGCTGCAGAAAAGCGATCAACGCGCCGATACGTCGCTCTGTCATGTTGATGGCCTCCCGCTCGTGCCGAGCATGTCTTTCTCATCTTCCGCTTCTGGACCTTGACGGTCCCAAAGCGTCCACGTCTTGTCTTCGTCTCGAGAGAATGCAACCCTATTGACACTTTTGACAGCAGGCCCGGGCTTCTCCCTGACATGGACATCCCTCCACGTGGGGACGCAACGGTCGCCCAGCCCAGTAAAGAGACATGGATTCCATGCTGGCCCTCCCTCCCTCCCAGTGCCCTCGTAACTCCAATCACGTCGCATTGGAGGAACTACCTGCGCCGGTGCGCTTCCTCCCCCAGAATAAGGCCGGCGAGGCAGACCCTGACCCTGGTGACAGACCAGCTGTTGGGATGAGATGCGCCGTCCTTTGTCCTCGTCCATCATTACAGTACGAACCGGGGGATGCAGTGGTGGCGATCAGATCAACATCCGGTCATCGCCAATCGGGCCTGTTGGAGACGTGATAACATCAACTTGAGCAACCCAACCCAAAGAGGCTCGCGATTCAGCGTACCGGTATCCCGTATTCTTTATCCCTGGAGTGTTGCATTGCAGACGAGCACACGCGACGCGATCCGAGTACTACTCGCTTTCGTCGCCGGCTATTCCCGTCATTGCTTTTTAACCTCCTGGAGGATGACATTCATCACGCCATGATCGACCTCTCGTTCCGCTCTGCTTTGCACCTTTGTAGCTCTTCTCTGGGCCGCAGGTGCATCGCCTTCCCGATTAATTTATTGTTATGGCCTGACCACAAGGACCAAAGATGAATCCTTCCCTTCACCCCAGGTTCATCATGCATGGTCATTGCTTTTGGATCGCTTCGTCAATGGTCTTTTGACCGCCAGAGGATCCAGCTCGTGGTATCCTCGATTTGTCAAATTCAGTGACCACGTTCGCGCAATTGTCACCTCTTGAACCGTGCTTTGAGGATGGTGATGACTTCTGTGACACCATCTCCGAGAAGGTCGAATTATGGATCACTCAATCCATGGATTCCCTTGCCTGGATGTGCTCTTGTGAATTGTAGCCCTATGCAGACAGTATGCAGCACACGTTATCTCGGTCTCCAAAGGAGAATTGATATGTATCGCGGAGAACTAGGACGTGTCAGAAAACCGCCAGCTTGGGACCTTAACCCCAAAGGATCACCGAAGAGAGCGTAACCCCAGGAATAACTTACCGAGCGAGTAGCCCCAGCTGTACGGTTGTCCAACCGATTAACCCACGAGCTTCAACTGAAGCCCCTTTCCCTGAAAATCATACAAGCCATATTATGACAACGGCCGGCCCCTCCGCAACATCGCCCCGAAAATCCCCACTTCGCCGGCCTGACCAGTTCCGGAACGCTCACCGGCAATGGGCCACCAGCACCGTAATGTCCGTAAATGCTACGCTCAATCTCGAGAAGGATTGCGGCGTCGATCCCGCTTCCAAGCACTTGGGATGCCGAGGTACAAGGCTCATAAACCCTCACCACTCTCCGCCCGTCAAGACTCTCTTACCCGGGGTCTTCCTACAAGTCATCAGGCGACAATTATCCCGATGATCCGGTAAAGCCCTACCACCTCGCGTGGGACGGCAACCGCGCGTGGGAACGGCACGCAGAGACAGCTGTCTCATTACCACATGGGCTTCATCTCGATGTTGGTCTTTGAAGAAAAACACCTCAAAGCCCCCACGTACTCGGAAATCACGGTCTTTTGAGATCTCTTGACGTGACATCGCATCTGATAAAATCAACTAGCTTCACCGTCTCGAAAACCGATGTCGGCGCTGAGCTGTCTGGAATATCTCCGACGTGGCTTGGCACCACCAGGACCGGCTTCGACGCGGGCGGTGTCGTTTTGGGAATATCCAGCATGAAAGTCGGGTCATGGTCTTCAGCGGCGTGGGTGAGACATCCATCATGGGTAGGAGAATGTCTTCCAGAATGGGGCGCGCAGAATTATCTTCCGCCAGACGCGGTATCCGACTCATATCACGTCGCGTGTGTGCTTTATCATCATGTCTCATGGTTGCACCACAGCCGAGGAATACTACCCTATGTCTTAACCTTGTTAGACGCAGTCAACCTTGTTGCTTTGTCCTCCATTATTCAAATGAAGTCACGCTACTGTAGATATGGAGACCGACAGCTCAATAGCTTGGACGGTCGATCCCAACGAACTGCCGTCCGCTTGCAGATGACTCGGCAGTTTGTTGTGGTTTTCGCTCAACCAAGGATCTCGTCACGCCTTGTGTTAGCCCACCAACTCGCGACATCCTCGACCGGCCTTGTCGTGCCCTACCATGCAATTAGCTTCTTGCGTGACTGCTCCGGACGGGATCCTCGATTGCCCCGGATGATGGGCGGCGCCGCGTCTGACCCTGGTGATCTCGGATCTGGCATGGCATAGCATGGCATGGCTGAACAAAGGTTGGTCGCGCGAGCAACACGCCCTCACACGGCAGAGAAAGGCTGGCTGAGCACACCACCCACATCCCGTCTTCGTGGGGGTTGGTTCGTTCGTTGGTAAAATTAGTGTCCAAAAGAATCAGAACAGAGCCACTTTTATACCAAAATGCTATCTTTTTAATATACTATTTTAATATTAAATAAATTTTTTAAAATAAAAATAAAAATATTTTACTATAAAGAATTACTTTATTTATATAATATATAATTTCTATATTTTTTTTTTAAAATATCTTTAAATATATATTTAGCTTTAAAGTTAAAAGTGCCTAAATTTCCTTAGGCTACTCCCTGTAAGACCCTCTATAACCTTCTATAGTAAAAAATCTAAGTTTTCTCTCTTTTCTTAAGCTTATAACTTCTTAAAAATAAGATTTAAATAAAATATAATTAATATATTAGTTTTATTAGATAATTAAATATATAAAATAGGTTTTTTTATTATTATATCTAATTTAGGTATTGTTTTATAGAGGTTTAAAAAGATAGCATTTTGGTGTAAAAGTGGCTCTGTTCAGATTCTTTTGGACCCCAATTTTAGGTTAGGCATGACAAGCCTCTTAATGAAGCCGGAGGTGATGAGATGCCGCAAATGCAGATCTTCTCAATAGGTGGGCCTATTGTTAAACCCAATTTGCTCTTCTATAGCAGCCGTCTTGCGCAATCTGATTGTCAATGTCCAAGCCCCGGCCCGCAGCCGTTTTGGCCTAGCACGCCAACGAAACTCAAGCATTGAGCACCGTAAACGGCCTCTCTTGGCGACTTGCGTAGGACGATTCTTCTCGGCCATACTGTAGTGTAGGTTGGGTACTTTTTGGACCACTTGGGTTCAACGGCGCCATCACCACGGATGATGCGACTGTCGTATACTGAGCTTATAACATGCCAGATTACTGGTCCTTTCGGCAAAAGATGCTGAAGCTATAACCGAGAACTGCCGTGATAGTCGTATCTCGCTTCCGGATTCTCTTTGCTCGCATCTGGCACGGCCCTCCCCTCGTCCCGTGCCCGTCTAGATGTATCGGGTTCGAGCAGTCTCATCGATCTGCTTGTCGTCTCGACTCACCCACCAAGGCAGCGGCCGCACTCTGGTTGATAGTCGCGAGCACCGAGGTTCGTGAACACGAGAAACGGCAGCCACTTTCGCCAGAAACGTTTTGAGGCCTCGGGAATCAACGCCACGTTGCTTGCCTCGGGGGTGTGTGTGCTCACTTGCTCCCATGCTCGCCCATGGCCATGACGAGCACCTGGCTGACGATCCCCAATGGGACCCCAAAAAAAGAAAACCTGGAGGAGCGAACTGTCGACAATCAAGCGCCACGCGCGCCGCCTCGGAGTTTCAGGTACCATCACCAACTCCATCCAATGGGGGCGGTTCCCGTTCTTTAGACTGACGAGCCGCGTCTTCGGTGGCGCGCGCTACAGCATGGGCTGACACGCCGTTGCTGTCTTCGTGATGTCGGAAGAGCAACACTCGATTCCGTCCTGCTTTAGCGTTCCTTCAAGGTCCTGACCGGGTGTGATGATGCTCTGTTCTGGCAGCGGCTCACACCCTTTCTCTGCTTGCCCGCTCAAGGCAATTCCCAGGAGCTAGGTTCAGCTTGTGCTGGTGGTGTTAGGTTAATTTCCTCGATCTTGATGGCTACCACCAGAGATCTCTCCCGGCCGCCCCGGCCCCGGCCCCGACTTCCTGGGCTCGTGGAGAACAGAGCGCAGTTGGTCAGAGTGGGAGCATGGCGTCGAGTCTCGATCTGTCCAACTCCAGCCTCTATTATCGGATTTGCCTAGAGCACTCGGCTCCTCGCTCTGCCCGTTGAAATTTCAACGCTCGCAGCAGCACCCAGAATAACCCACAACGCGTCTTAGCGAGACGCTACCACGCTTCTAAATGGTACTCTGCACGCGACAGAGAGTTCGTTAGTCTTCTCCAGCGCACCTCAGTTAGTTGCCTCGGGTTTACAACATGACGTATCACCGTCTCATGGTTGCTTTTGTTGTCTCTTCGGCGGAGTTAACTCTTAGCGGGGGACAACGTCCATGAGGCGGCCCGCCGCGGGACCGAACTGCTCTTTTGCCTGCCATTACCTTGTTACGAAGCAGTATGGGACGTTTGATGAGTCGGAGGATCCGTAGTCAGATGCAGAAATCTCTAGCGTAAAGTTGTGAGCCGTGCCTATTGTGTTGGGAGATGAATAGCGGCTGGCTTTTCCCTCTTCAAGACGATGCGTACAGAGCTTGCAATCACTAGCAAAACCTTCTTTGGCTCACCAGATGTGGCTTTTCAACCCAGCAGTTTTCTCGTCAACGCGGAAAAGGACCATTGAGCTCGCGTGTTTGCTTATGGCCATACGACCATCACGTTCCAAAGAAGGGTGAGGTTGCGAATGATCGGCGTGCCAGTCGATCCGCAGGCCCGAGGTTCACCTCTTGACAGGATGTGGGTGTTGTACGAAGGACGGGACAGGCACACCTGGTCCCTGTCTTCCGGCCCGTACAGGCTCGCTTCAGAGCCAAAACTAGCAAGCGCTGAAAGCGACGGTGAGAACCCTGCCGACTCTCACATGGAGGTAAAGTTCAAGACTCCGTACGGAGTGTCGAGAAGAGCGGTGTTGCTTGAACACCGTCGGCCCGCTGAGAATCCCGGCAAGACTCGTCCTCGAGGTTGACCAGGAAGGGAACGGCCTTCGCCGTTGCATCCGGACCCAGATCTATCCCCATCCATGCGTAGGTCTTCCAATGGGTCGACCGATGCCGTCCCGGCGGGACGGGTCATACAAAACCCGCTGTGGGATCAGAGAAGATTTTGATGCTGCTCCAGTTGAAAAGTCTTCAGGAGACTTTTACCTTGCTTGTTCCCCTGCGTGTCGACCCAAGCGGTCAGTTGGCCCTGCAGTAGTGCGGGACCTTGCTGCAGTCCCCCATCTTTTTGGATTTTTCAGCTTCATTGACGAAAATCCGAAACAATGGCTATCATTCTATGTATGATTGTTGAGAATCGTCATCAAGCGTGTCATCGTTAACGGGAGGTCAAGTCCGAGCGAACTATTCCTTCAAGCCGGTTCTCACGAACCTCCGGTCGCGGGACGGCGCGCCGTCACAGGGTTGTTGGGTGGTTAGAAGTCCAAAGCTCAATGTGACAAGTTTGGCAGGGTGGGGCCATTGACCAGGTGTGACCCCTGTTAGTGGCTTGCTTCCAAGAGCAAACATGTCAAGAGAAATCCTATTGTGACAGCTCTTGAAACTTGATCAACCAACAGTCCGAGTGGCAGTTAAGCATGCCTGCTCTGTTGGTGAGATACGTCCTGAGTTTGCTCCGGGTAGAAGCAGTCGATTTCGATAACGTGACCTGGACTGTCTGCAAGGGGATCTGCTGACGACCGACTCCAGCAAGGGTCCAGACGCTCTATCCAAACCACCGGCTCCTCCTTATGCGCGTTGCCTAGTGCCTCTTCTCGATGCCGGGGTCAGATGCATGGCTTTGAGCTCAAGCTCAAGGAATTCTCGGTAGAATGTCGTCAAGTGGGGAGAGCGGCTCCTGACAGTGGGTTCAAAATCCCAAGAGTCATTGATTGAAACACTCGACAAGAAATCTCTGAAGCTTGCGGAGTCTTCCGTGCGGACTAAAACTGTCTTCGTTGCGGGCGTGCTGTCAGCAAAAAACGCCTTGACTGCCGTTGGTCGAGCGGTTTTCTCTGCCAACATCTGACTGGGATACCTTTTGAAGGATCAAATGCCGTCTTGTCGATCGAATTCGCGCAAGAAGCCATGACTTAGTTAGCCCGATAATCAAGCAAGCTCGAGGGTTGCATCCTGCTGTGCCGTTGGGTGAGATTCAGCTACTGCCAAAAGTAGACCATAGATAGGCAACAAACATCTCTAAGCTGAAGAATGGGCCCGCAGGAAGCTTTCCAATACTGTTGGGGAGTTATGCCTTTCTATGGCTTGACTGAAACGCAGCCAAGCTTGCTATATCTGTACAATGACGGGATTCGCCTTGCTCGGATTGCTTGCTGGGTGTGGACCTCGGAGTTGTGAACTCGAATCCAACTCGTTGGTTGATCAAGTGCGAAATGTATGCCCACGGGTCAGAGGAAGCCACCGTACGGCAAAGCAATCGAAGCCACTCATTTCGTGTCATTGCTGCCTCAGTCCCTGGCCGGACGCGGAAGGGCGAATTGCTGCAACTGCCAAGAGAGATCGATCGATCCGCTCCCGACAAGCTGGGAGCTGAACACATTCCCTGGAGTGCGCTGATGAGATTTTAGTGGATGATGGGCACACTGAGCTTCGGAACAGTTCGCAAGAGGAGGGAAGCGTTCCGTGATACGATATAGCCCTTGACTGGTTCAAGGCTAGGTCATATGCGCCACAACAAGCTTGAATTGAAGCACTGCACCAGGTCTGAGTGGGCGATAGCTGGAGAGTTGGCTCACGGAGCGCACATCGGACATGATCGGCACTGAACACAGGTTGGCCCTTTTGTCTTATCCAGGTCCACCATCTCTCCAAAGCCTCCGGATAATGCGCCAGGAGTACAAAATGAAGAGCGGTAAGGAGCAGTCTGAAGAGCTGTGAAATGGCAACGATTCCAGGGCGAAGGGATCCTAGACACAAGGGCAAGGCTGTCCCTGGTTGACAGTCCGGGGCACTATATTGAGCTGAGGCTGTCAAGCTGTCAATTGATCTGAAGTGAAAGCATTAGTGGATCATTCCCTAGTCAAAAACCCGCTTGTTCAGCGGTGTGAGTCCTCTTACCTGTTGAACGTGGAGCAAGCTCCATCTTGCCGTTTTGCAATCTGCAACCTAGACGGCATAGCAGGGACAGGTATAGGGAGGGATCCGGTCCAGAGACCAACGTCGGCTCTGGGTACATGGAACCGGGGGAAGCTTCGCGGAAGCAAGGGTCGAGTCAGGGACACTGTCGGCGCCCCTGGCTTGGCAGCTTTGGCAGGCCAGCGGTCCCTGGCCGTCAGAGGTGAAAGGGTGTGGGAGGATTGCGTCGGTTCGTGGCACTAATTGTTAGCGTACCATGGCTGAGGGAGAGCCTTGAGCAATTGGCCGGGGCTAACGTTCTGTTCTCGAGCCTTGGGCGAAGCGAGGATGGAATCCGTCAAGGCAAAAGCAAAGAGAACAGCAAAGCAGAGCCTTGAAGCGTTGAACTCAAAAGCATTGATGGAGTTCCCGCGACGGGCCGTCAACGAGGGCAAAGGGTCATCCTTGCTGGAGTGGTAGACCATTGACGGCGAGAGTCCGAACAATACAGCTGCAATTGGTGGCTCTGCTCTCCAAACGTGACTTGGGCACGGTTCTCCAGGTGATACGGCACCACGCGATGATGCGGGTGCTGGATGATTAGCATCTTGTAAATTGACTGCCCGAGCTTGAACAATTTGCGTGGCAGTCCAGGTCATAGCAGAAAATATGCCTGCTTGTTGACCAGAGCGTTGCCCGAACCAACCCAGAAACGGTGCTAGGGGCCGTAGGGAGTAAGGTTATAGCCTGAGGCAGTCACTTCAGAACCAGAATCTAGAAGGCCTGAGCAAGAAGGTGCGGGTGGGCCTGCGCCCTGGAAGGTGCCCGGAAGCTGGCTGTCCATCAATGCCGTCACTGCCCACCCGACAGCAATTGGAAACGTCAACGTCAAACGCCACATCGCGTTGTCCGCCGTTGATCTAGAGCATCCGGTGAGTCTCGACGCCCTCAGAGTACGGTTACCGGTTTGGGCGTTTCTCCCGTGGCGGCGCCGCAGAGGAGATTTATCAATATCATTCATTATGGATATCTTGCACGAGCCTTCTCCAGTTGTGCCTCCGGGCGGCCAACACAGCCCAGCCCATCTGAACCATCTCTCACAAGTCATCTACAAGCGTGCATCGGACGTGTTTTCTATCTGATCAGAGACCCTGTTTCTCGGGGCAAATCCAACTAGCGCATGACAGAAGCATGACAGAAACAGATTCATTTCAAGGAGAACTGAGACGGGCCATGGTCAAACGTGGCCCGGCCGGATCGTGTTTGGACGGCTGGGGAAGTGAGATGAGAAGCAATCTTGGCTCATGGTTCCAATGACGCCGAACATCTGGGAGACAGTCCGTCTGGCGCACCAGAACCATGCGTAAAAGGACAGAAGAAAGGGGTGCAACGTCCGCCTATTGCGCCATCTCGAGACCACAGCAGCGCGGTGCGGTTAACTTTGCGCCGGATGGCAAGCTAAAATTTGGGCCACCGGTGGATGGAAAGGGAAGCACTCGAGGCTGTCGGAGCCGTCTAGACGGTCGACGGCGGGGACGCGACTGAGCGGCGGTTCAAATGACGACGATCAAACAATATGGGGAAATTCGCAACTCGGCCAGCCTCGTTTGCTTTTGTGACAGAGACCAACGGCTAGAGAAGCGCCGACGTGACGTTCCGAATCGGCCGCGGAGTCGGAGACGGAGACGGATGGCCAACGGGAGCGCCCTCGTTGGTGTTTGGCTGTGTTGGATCTGACTCCGTGTCTCGAGTCTGTCTTGCATATTCCAAAACCGGGGGCAGATCGATCCGCCATGGCCAAAGCACTCACCATGCAGGGAGGGAAGGACAGGAGTCAGTCATAATTGATTGCTCTCGATGATGGTAAGGTCCGGGCTTGTTGTTGCTGCTGGTCCATGCTGAGCGCGGGCTCACTTGGCGGATTGACGGTGACAGCAATAGCTTGCGGCTGAGAGGTCTCGTGGCTGTGACATGGCCTCGTTGCTGATGCTCAGGATAGGGGACGGTGACGGTGATGACGGTTCCACCAAGCAGATCCTCGTGGTTTTTCCGTCCGGCAGTCAACAGGCGATGACATCTCACCAGGGCTGTGTAGGTTTGGACGATCGTCAGCATCCTGGGTCACCAGTCCTCAGTGCGGTGTAGCCAAAGCGGAGGGATTAGCCCTCGACTTGAAGGGCCAAGGCGCGATGAAAGCGTCAGATACCCTTGAGGTATCGTCAGATCGCAGTAAAGGTTGTGTGGCCCCGTCAGGGTACTGAAGCGAGACGCAGGAGAAGGCATTGGTTTGTGCATCTTGCAGCAGCTTGTCTGCAGGCCAACTCAGGAACGAGCAAGCTAGACCACGACTAGTGGAAGGGAGCAAGAAACAGGAGAACCAATACGAGGGAGTTGGTCGCACGACTCGATCTTCTTCCGAATGATTCTCTTTGGAACTGCCCTGCTTACTGCGGTCTACGCATATTCTCAAGTGGAGGTGGACGAGTTTTACCCAAGCTACCCGGTATCAGAAGCGATCATCACCTCTTCAGGTTCGCTCGAGGTATGGGTCTTGGGAGTTTCTGACGAAGACTGACGACATCAAGCATGGTCCGACGCCCAACGCTCGAGCTGCGCGTGGCAGATGGCAGATGGCGGCCATGGGCCCGGATGGTGGCCGATGAGTTCCTGGCCTGAAAATGGCCTTTTCAACAAGCAGTCTGGGGAGTAGTATCCCGTTCGCAGGCAACCTTGGGGGAAGCGCTGCAAGCTGCCGCGAGCGATGGTGGCATCCAATCCGAGAGTCCGTCACCCTAGGACACGAGCTAGAGATATTCCCCGTGATGAAGCTATCAACCACCCTGGCCGCTCCAGCTATCAGGTTGGCTACGAGCTGATGAGAAAGCCGCCCAAATTTCCCGGTTCCATTAAAGCTCGTCCAGAGAGAAGCTCTGCGAGATGGACAGTCGAATGAAGCAGCCCAGAGACCGTCCACTAGGAAGACATGCAAAGTCGGCAACCCAGCACATGTCCTGTGCAGGCTGGGTTACGACGACAAGAGAGCTCACAGGGTGGAACCAAACATCCCTGTGACGGATCCAATCGTCATTTGGTACGGAGGTGCTGTGTGATCAGTCCTTACACCACCGCATATCCTGCGAGCATCTCTGCTTGTGGATTACTCTTTTTCTGGGCTGCATCTATCTACTGTGCGTGCATGATGATGTGACGCCCTTGAGAGATGTACTGCGCAGCTATTCTCCCTTGGAGGTCGATGGTTTAGACACCATCCTACACACAGACACACACCTGAGCTCGTCAATCCGTTCAACTGGAGCACGGAAAGGGGTCCATCCACGCCTTGCTCTATCCTCGTCCTCGCTCAGGATCACATCTTGGCCTTGAGAGAGCCCTGGAAAGCTTCCCTTGGCCGCTTGCCGGGTCCCTGGGTCCTCGAAGCCCTTGTCCCCTGAACACTAGCAGCCCAGGGACAGGGGGACCATGGAGGAGCTAGCTCCTTTCTAGCGGCTGCCCCTGGGGACTCCACTGCTGGGCTGGTCTGGTCGGTTGGTCGTGCCCCCCACCAAGGACACACTCCCTCCCGTCTGGTGGGAGCTTGGGCATTTGCGGGCATCCAGCGCCACCCATCACCACCATCTTTTCTCTGCCTCGTTCTGCCATCCAGCATGGAGCCCCTGCAGCAGAGAACTCAAGGGGGCGTGGGGTTATCTTCCCGTCGACCTTGCCCTGGATGCAAACCCACTCTGACCCGTCCGTTAGCTACTCCTCCACCCCCTGGAACTTGGGACTCCCACTTGGGACATGCTGGGCCCCCTGGGCACGGCGAAGGTCCCACACTCACTGACGAAAGGCGTGGGTGTGGCCACCAAGAGAAGAAGACACCCAGAAGAGTACCAGAGCCACTGGCAATCAAGACCACCAGAAGGGTACCGAGTAAGGTGATAACACCACCGCATTCCCCCAGACCCCGACGTTGCGTGTGGTATCTCTTTTTTCCCATCTCTTCCCCTCGACCCGACCTCGACTCGTCTCGTACAACTTCACTCACTCAGCTTCGACTTGTGTGTGCTTGGGCTTGGACACCACTCGACTCAACTCAAATCTTTCGACACCATCTATTACTCTCGACTAATCATCCATCCTCATCGACCTTCGCTTTATCGAGCTCTCATCGTCGCAGGCTGACCAACCTTTGCTTCGAACCCACCCCCTGTCACCTAATTCGGTTCCTCTCATTCCATCAACTCTTGGTCACTTTGACAACCTCTTGAGTCACTCGCTCAATCGACACAACACGACGACAACGACGACAACTTCTCTTTGGATCGGAAAACTTGGTTCTTTTCTTTCGCCGTCAAAAGGTAAGCCAGCAGGCAAAGCAACTTGACAGTCTCAGTCAAGTAAATGCAACACATTGATTGCACTACACCGCATCATCCCATCTGCCCTCCCCCCACAACTACGCATGTGCGCACGACCACTGGCTATGCACGAACACAGACGTTCAAGCATCCATCTGGCACCGGGACGCAAAGAAACGCATCATATATCGAAGACAGACGCACCATTCAGGCGAGACAAGACCGTGCTTTAGCTTTGAGTCCGTGGGTGAGCCGAGGGGCGCAATTGTCCAGCACATCGACTTGTGGCCCAGGCTTTGCTTTTTGGAAAGAAGGAAAGGGAGAGACAGACAAGACAAACAGACAGAGTTGGACCGTCTCCGCAGCCGAGTTGAGTCCGGTGCACACAACGTCTTTTTTGCAACGCCCCTCTAAAAACGTCTTTGCAACGCCTTACGAACGCCGCCTGCAAGTCTTGCAGTGTCTTCTGCCCCCCCCCTGCGATCCTGGCATTCCTTGACAGCTACATACCCATTACCCCCTCCAGCCCACCCGATGCCTTCTCCCTTCATTCCAAATGCTTCCTGTAGTGTTTCCTGCAGAAACACAACAATCACAAATCCAACTCCCAGGTGACTGACTTTTCTTGTCTAGCCAACCAGACCGAGCATCCTCCCTCGAGTTCGTTCCTGCCTGTTTCCGTGGTTCAATCCTTCCTCATCCGCGGCCCAGTGTAAACCTCAGCACGACTTACACCACTACAACTACAACCACAACTACAAATCGATCACCCACCTTTGACGGCCAGCTGCATCATCTCAACTCTCTTGGATACCAAGGCACAGACACGCGCTGCATCGACCAGGGAAGGAGATACAAGAATAGAAACGGACGGACCTTTGGTTCGGGTGGTTGCTCAAACCCACCGGCCGAAACGCTACCCGATGATCTAAACGACACCTCCGATTGTCAGCGGCAATCGCAATGCTGAGCGACCAACCCATGCGAGCCAGTCTCCAGGTGGCTCCTCTAACAATCGCCAAGGCCCGAACCGATACGTCTGGAGATGCTTCATCGACTTTGGACAACGACACGACTCTTTACTCACAATCACAAATGACACCACCCGCTACTCCCAATGGCTCGCAGGAGGACCTCTCGCCGCAATCACCTCAGTACACTCCTCCTCCCGTATTTCACAACTTCCTGCGAGCCTTCTACCCCTTCAACCCCAGCTATGCCATGTCCGACTCGAGCGTGACGTTACCGCTCAACGAGGGCGATGTTATTCTGGTACACTCAATCCACACCAATGGATGGGCCGACGGCACACTGCTGGTCTCGGGCGCCCGCGGCTGGCTACCGACCAATTACTGCGAGGCCTATGAGCCCGAGGACATGTGTAACCTTCTCAAGGCCCTCTTGAACTTTTGGGATTTGCTTCGAAGCACCACTATCAATGATAGGGAGATGTTTGGAAACCAAGAGTTCATGAAGGGTATCATTGCTGGCGTCCGATTCCTATTGGTATGTTACCCTGGCGCTTACATGGCGTCCCCAACCTCGTCCGCCACTCAATCACCTTGTACCTAACCGCATGCACAGGAACGCACCAATTGCCTGAACCGAGAATCGCCATTTATCCAGAGGAGTGATCCTCTGCGAAAGTGCCGCAAGTCTCTTCTTTCCGAGCTATCATCGTTGGTCAAGACAGCCAAGCGGCTACAAGAGACACAGCGTCTTGAGAATGCTCCCGCCGAGGATGTCAACGATATTATCGACGAAATGATCCTAAAGGCATTCAGAATCGTTACAAAGGGCGTCCGCTTTATGGATGTTCTTGAAGAAGACCGCAGGGCGCGTGCTCCTTCAGCTGTTAGTATCATGGATACGGTGCTCGAAGAGTCGTACGTTCCTCCGACGCCGCCGGCCGACCAATCTACCTTTGACGATCAAAGCCATCGCGCCGTAAACGACACCGACTCCCAGGCCGCCACAAGTGTCGTAGCCTCTGAGTCGAGTGAGAGCACCCAGACGTCGGCCATCTTGAACAAGCGCCTCTCATCTCTCTGCGGTCCTGGCCCGAGCTCTCACAGGTTGTCCCAGGGAAGCATGGCCCAGACTCACCGCCTGTCTGCCAGCATTTCGCACAGAGTTTCTTTTGCTGGACCGTCATCGGTGTCCAGAGCCCATCATCTCGTTACTGAGCGCCTAAACAAGAGTCACGATACCTTCCTGTCACACCTCGGCTCCTTCATCGGCCGTCTCCATCTTCAATCCCAGTCCCGACCAGAACTCGCCTCAGCCATCCGGCAATCTGCACTCTCCGGTGGTGAGCTGCTGGCTGTTATCGACGGTGTCTATGACCACATCAACTCCAGTTCCGAGGCTCTCGCCCAAGCGCGTGCCACGATGTTTGAGCGAATTCAGGACCTCGTCTTCTCCGCTCGCGATACCCTGGTCAACGCTGCATCCGAAGAGGCTGATCTGATCATGCCGCACGACAATAGCATGCTTCTCGCTTCGGCCACCGGCTGCGTTAGAGCTGCAGGAGACTGTGTCGCCAAGGCGAAGGCTTCCATTGAGCGTATTGGCGATTTTGAGTTTGAGCTTGAGACGAGCAGCCTGGGCATTGACCTAAGCATTCTCGACATTGAGATTGAGACGGAGGAGCGCGCCAGGACCCCGTCGGTCGCTGATCCCTCCGAGACCGCCAGCGTGACTGAGTCGAACCGTACTTCAGGCTCTTCTACTCCCGCACCTCGACGACTCACTGTTGTCGCGATTGACAAGCCGCTACCTGAAGTCCCCCAGGTTACGACTCCGACAGACGAGCAGACGGCCCACCCTTCGCCCGCCGGTTCTCGACGTTCCTCAGTAAATGACGACCAGATGTCAAGCATGGCGTCTTCCGTCTCCTCTCTCCGACCATCGCTTCCTCCTCTTCCCAAGCTCTCCACCAGCTTGTTGCCCAGCGGTGAAGATTTTAGCCCAATCGACAATACCAGCCACGACAATGACTTCAACTCGACCTCTCGCTTTGAGAGCATGGTCGCCTCTAGCGCTGGCAGCAGCGCCACATATCTGAGCCGAGACTCCGAGGTCAGCATCGTCTCACAGTCCTCTACCCGAGCTACGACGCCCGACCACACTCTGGCTCCCCGCAAGCAGCCTTCCATTTCTAACCTCAGCAATGCTGGAAGCTCTTCTCAGACTGAGGAGGTGGATGTCGAGTCGAGACTCATGGAGAAGACCTTTGCTCACGAGCTCATGTTCAACAAGGAGGGCCAAGTTACTGGCGGCTCCCTTCCCGCTCTTGTTGAGCGCCTCACCACCCACGAGTCCACCCCCGACGCCATGTTTGTCTCAACTTTCTACCTCACCTTCCGACTTTTCTGCTCTCCGGTGCGACTGGCAGAAGCACTCATTGAGCGATTCGATTACGTCCACGACTCGCCGCATGTGGCTGGACCCGTCCGATTGAGAGTATACAATGCTTTCAAGGGTTGGCTCGAGTCCCACTGGCGCGATGAGACTGACCGACAGGCTCTGGACCTGATCATTCCTTTTGCCGAGTTTAAGCTTGCTTCTGTTCTGCCTTCGGCCGGCCGACGCCTGCATGAGCTTGCGCAGCGGGTTTCAGGCGAGGGTTCTCTGGTGCCTCGGCTTGTCTCATCAATGGGCAAGACAAACACGTCAATTGGGCAATACGTGCCAGCCGAGACCCCCTTGCCTATCCCTGCCATTACCAAGGGACAGCTCAA
Source organism: Fusarium sp. LHS14.1 (assembly GCA_025433615.1). NCBI lineage: Eukaryota > Fungi > Ascomycota > Sordariomycetes > Hypocreales > Nectriaceae > Fusarium > Fusarium sp. LHS14.1. The sequence goes on from CM046481.1 coordinate 672,566, forward strand.
CCTCCTCACTGCTTTCAAGATGGGCGTCGCTCAGCCCAGCATCCTGGACTTTGATCCTCTGGAGCTGGCACGTCAATTGACCATTAAGCAGATGACCATCTTCTGCTCCATTCTTCCCGAGGAGCTCCTTGCCTCTCAGTGGATGAAGAAGGGTGGCGTCGACGCCCCTAATGTCAAGGCCATGTCATCTCTGTCGACTGATCTCTCCAACCTTGTCGCCGAGACCATTCTTCAGCAGCAAGAGGTCAAGAAGCGCGCTCAGGTCATCAAGCACTGGATCAAGATCGCACACCAGTGCCTTGAGCTCCACAACTATGATGGACTCATGGCCATCATCTGCATCTTGAACAGCAGCACCATCAGCCGTCTTCGAAAGACTTGGGATATCATCTCTACCAAGCGCAAGGATATGCTTCGAAACCTCCAGGCCCTTGTTGAGCCTTCCCAGAACAACAAGGTTTTGCGAACTCGTCTCCATGACCACGTCCCCCCTTGCTTGCCATTCCTTGGCATGTACCTGACCGACTTGACATTTGTCGATATTGGCAACCCAGCCACCAAGCAGATGTCGATTGGCCATGAGTCAGAGGAGGTTGGTGCTGGCGGTATTACCATTGTCAACTTTGACAAGCACACCCGCACTGCCAAGATCATTGGAGAACTTCAGCGATTCCAGATCCCCTACCGACTGACCGAGGTGCCAGACATGCAGGACTGGATCTCGTCTCAAATCAGCCAAGTCCGCGATACCGATGAGGGCAACGTGCAGGTCAGCTACTACCGCAAGAGTCTGCTGCTCGAGCCCCGTGAGACGGCCAACCGCCCTGCCGTCGAGTCCTCAGCCGCGTCCATCATGGGTGTCGGAGGCAGCCGTGCGGACCTCTTCGGCTGGATGTCTCGAGACCGAGGCGCCCAAACACCAACACCCGCTCAAGTATAAGTAAGAGCTCGCTTGATGCTTGCTAGCTCGACAACTTCGGCCCTAGATCGGGCTGACGCAACGATTTACCACCACCATTACCATTACCGTACCACGCGCACATATTACTTCATCAGTAACTACATTCATCTTTGATACCCCCCATTTTTGTCCTGGACTTCATCAGCAGATGGGAACATCGTCATGTCCTTAATGACCACTATATCCATCGGCACAACGGCGTTAATCACATTTGGGTCTGCAATTTCTGTTTTTGCGGTTTTCATGTCGGTTCCAACGGGCGGAGCTCGACCAAGAATTACATACATTACGTGGCGCGAGCGCTCTACCCTCTGGGACATGAGGGACATGAAGGGGACGAGGAGTATGGAGAGGTTCATGTTTGGAATCACAGCATGTCACTGCGGCACCTGCCTTGGTCATTCGTTGGGCTCTTTTTCAGGGTATGGACGCAGCCTCTCAGACTCGCTCTGCTTTGTTGTTCTGTTTATTCTCTACATTTTGTATTTTCTCTACTTCGGGGCGGAGACGGACCGGGCGTCGAAAACAAAATCTTATGGCACGGGGCGTGCAACCAGGTTCCAGGAACGGCTACGACGACGAATAACTATTGTGGGATTCTTGCTTTTTCATCTGGTGGCTGGGGTCTTTCTTTTCTTTCTCTTGGGTTTTGTCTGTAAAGGACCGGAAAGGCAGGCTGTCTGGGACTGGAACTGTTGGCTGTGCTGCAGCGGCATGGCTGGGTTGTACGTGTGTGTATCTACTTTTGTACGATCAAGACGGCGACCTTGGCCGTTTGTTTCTGCTCCTGGGACGGAGTGGGATAAAAGAGGATGGGAATAACAGAAAGATCAAAAGGAAGGTTCCGCATAGGAACGACTGAAGAATAAAACGAAGAAATAGGATTCATTGTCCTCAAACTTGTTTCTCTTGCTATGTGATGTACTTTGATGTCTTGATGTCAATTTGGAAGAATGAATTCCTTATGATGTGTTGGTCTCATCACTCAGTCCCTTGATCAAGGGAGTGGACGTTTGGCATGCCAACATAACTCTTGGACTTTTCCCTAAATATTGCTGCTCAAGGCATTACAAATCATCCTTGTCTGACTTGAAGTCTAAAGTAGCATTATCGTCGTCAACATGCCAGTTTAGCAGTGTGACCAAACACACTGGGATTAGGACCTTTGCCTATCAGCGCCATCATGGTAGCAATCTTACATTGGAGAGATGCTTCCACATGGGTGCCCGCGTCCCTCCGTCTGATATGGGTCTATACCATTATGAATGATGAGATTAAGCTTATGGCCTATGGCCTTTTAACGCTCGCTATATAAAGGAGAGAAAGAAGAGACTGCTATGGCCAAACCTGAGCTACCTATTAATTCCGAGAAGCATCGAGACATATACCGTGACGCCCTTGATATGGAAAGTGCATAGCCGTGGCTTTACACCAATGTTGCCCCTCCACCTGTACGTCCTCCCATCAGCATCGAGTAGGTAGTATAAGCATCGAAGATCCTGGGGAGCAAGGTTGTAAGAAAAGACATAGAAACTCCGTTCACCTTGGATCTCCTCTCTCCTCCTTAGAATAACATTGAATAAAACCATCAAGAGACACTGATAATCGTTCGCAGAGGATAACTAGTTATATAGCCTTACTCGGTATTGTGTCAAGTAGCCAAGTTGGTGTACTAAACACCTGCCCCCTTGCAACCATTGACACGGATCTCAACTATATACATGCTCGTCTTTACACTCTTCAAATTACGAGGAACGAGTGCATGACAGATCAACTTTGTGATATTTTGCCTCGTTTAGAAAGTCATACATCTTCATTAATTACAGACAGCACCATGCAACATCATTCCCTTGCTTAAAATCTAAGCTCCCAAAGGTATCATCCATTTCATCCCATCCCATTTCCATACCAATCGCCTGGACGCAAATAGACGCCAGATCGTTAAAATTAAGTTTCTGCGTTAAATGCACCGCTTATATTTAGGCATCCCTTTCAAGACTCGGGGTCAATAACCTTCTTGTCTTTAGGGCCGGCAATGACATCCTCAATCGTCTCGTCGCTGAACTTGAGATCTTCCTCGATGGAGACGGTGTCTTGGATGCGCATAAAGATTACGGGTGCGGCGATGAGGAGGGAGGCGGCGAGGCAGCCCCAGGTTGCACCGAAGATTGTGTCAAAGGGCTTTCCGATGCCATCGAGACGCCAGAAGATGGCGGCACCAGCAGACTGGATGCCCTTGTAGAAACCTGAAATATCTGTTAGTGACATGTAGCCTGATGTGTAGGAAGCGGAAACTTACCAGCAAAGTTGGCAGTCTTGCGGCCAGAGTTGGACAGAGCACCCATGTACCAGTAGATGCAAGTTTGCCAAGCAGCATCAAAGAAGCCATAGAAGAAGTAGAGGAACATGGGACCAAGGAAGCGCTTGCCGCCATCCTCCCAGTCAACCTTTTGATCCTCATTCTTGGGATCCATGGCAATCTCACGAGGTGTCTGATCCTTCTGCCAGGCGTAACCACCGCCCCAGATGGCAAAAGTCAGGATAAAGAGCATGATGAGAGAAATCTTGGCACGAAGGCTGCGGCGGATGCTGGCAACGTCGAGACCGTAGCCGACCATGAGGGCACCGATGATCTGAGCGAGCCAGTAGAGTAGGTTGTTGAGGGCTCGGGTTCGGGTGTTGAAGTGGGCGAGGTTCATGTCGACGTTTTGGTACGTGTAAAAGATGTTGGACGAGAAGAACATGGGGAAGAGGAGAACAACCCAGGGGGCATCGTATAGAGTCTCCCACAGACCCTTGATTTCGGTGCTCCAAGAGGGGTTCTTCATGACAATGACCTTGGTGTTGTCCTCTCGGACGACCTTGTCTGCGTCACAGATGAAGAGAGCCAGGACAGCACCGACACACATGAGAACGATGAAAGCAGCATATGTGCCATCAGTGACAGGGCCAGCCTTCTTGTTGACGTTTTGAGCCAATGGGATCTGAGATACCACGTTAGTAACCACCAACTCTGAGGAAATAGTCCAGAACTCACGAGCGAGCCAATAACAGCACCCATGTTGAAAATAACCCAAAACCAGGAAATGTAACGACCCTTCTTGTGCTCAGGAGGATACGACATCATGATGGCGCCCTGTGCGGTCCACAGCAGACCAGCGCAAACACCAAGCAGGGCACCAGCAAAGACAACGAAACCCATGTTCTGGGTATGAGTGAAGCACAGGAACGAAGCGGCATAGACGCAGTATCCCAGTCCTCCAATGGAAAGAGTCAAACGAAGACCCAGTCGGTTGGCAAAAGTACCAGCAAAGAAACCAACAACGGCAAAAGTACTGTAGAGCGCGGTATTGGCATGATCCTGCGCCTCGTTGGAAACCTGTCCGCCGCCGCCGAGACCAGTCAAGGCATTGAACATGCCAGGACACATGAAGCAGACGAGGGAAACCATCAGGAGCTGCACTTTTGGCGATGCATACCAGAGCTCAGTGCGGCCTGCCTTGAAGCCCTTGTACATCCATCCTGCAGGACGGAAGCCGTCTGTAGTCGTCGCGGGGACATTGTCGCCGCCGTCTGCTGCCGAGTGGGTTACATCGCCCTTTTCGTTGGTAGCCATGATGAAGATGGATGGCGTCGATAGTGTTGATTTTTAGTGTAAAAGGGTCAAGGCCCTACGTCAAGCTTAGAGATGGAAATCTCTAGAGCTGGAGAACAATTGGTAAACAACTCGAAAGTGATTGAGTATCGAGTGTAACCTGATAGTCAAGAATTGGTCAGTGAATAACGAATTGACGCGTTCTTGGGTCGAATTAAAGTAGTAGTCGGGGGGAGAAGGGGGCCATCAAGTAGTCTTTGGCTGTGGAGAGACAAGGGCACGAGGCGACAGTGCAAAGACCAAAAATAACCCCTGTCAGAAGGTGAGGTGCCGTTCGAGTCGCACAGTCAGGGGTCAAGGGCCGATGGCAGGTAACAGTGGACTGCTCCCCAGCTATCGGTCGGAGCAAGCAAGTGTGAGGTGAAGGTGGATAAAGGTGGTACTGGAGCAGGGCGGAGTGGTGCGGCTTTCTTTTGGACGGGGATATGCCCATCGGAGAGTGGCGCACTACTACCACCATGTACGGTACAGGAGCGACGCAAACAGAGGGGGCACTTACAAAGAGACACACGCTACGTGACAGCGCGGGGTTGAAGTTGACGATTGTGTGGAGTGTGGAGGTGGAGATGATGCTTTTGTCTCGGTTGCAGAGCCAAGCTGTGAATAGTAGGTGTTTTGACTCTCCTCGCGAAGTAATGCCTGTGATTGCTCGTTGGGTGTTTGTTGCTCACGAATGCTGCGTTACGTCGTACCGTTTCTTTTTCTTCGATCAAAGACACTGTTTTTGTCGCTAGAGGCGGGAAATCTCTCCAACTGAGACAACACGATCGGTTGCTGTGGCACGAGGGAAGCAAAGATGGAATCAGGAATGTAGTACGAGACCCGTAGAATTTCGAGGTCTAGAAGCTGAGCTGAGAAGCACGAAGGAAGAGGAACCTGATCGCGTGCATATGGAAATCGACTGAGGCTGGCAGTGTCAATAGGCAGTGTCAGCCACTGTCAGCGACCCGTCAGCTTCTGCAAATATACTCGAGAGGCGCTGGACGCCATCATCAACAAACTTTACTAGTTTGCCCCCCCTAATGGAAATGTCCGTAGAGTAGACCCTTGCTGGCAATCAGCAAATTCAGCTCTGGGAGGATCGTGGTCAGGTCCAAGCTCATCAATCCTCCCGAGCTTCATCAAAAAGCCTCCATCTGTCGATACGGCCGGTACATGGGTCAAGGCAGTTGAAACAGACCGTTGAATGCCCTAGGATTGGACCGTTGGTTCAATCTCACACCCTCATATGATTCCTTTTACAATGCGAGGATCACGTTGCACTTTACTTTTTCTTTACTCTGAAGCGTCTCGACTGCCACGAAGCATGTTCTAGACAATGTTCTTGATGATGCCTCATCTTAACGAAAGTTGCATCTTCACGATACCTACACATCAATGACTCGATGCTATGCTATGTTTAGATGCAAGATTGGCCTGGACCAAAGCTTGCATCTACATTCACAAAATCAGTGGCAGAAACCCCAGATCGATAAGGGTGACCCACCTCCAGAGGGGAAAGGGCCGAATGCCTGGCCTCGTGATTGGGTACCCCCAGAGCCAGCAACGGCCTCACTCTTTCACTCACTGAAAGGCGCCCAACCAACGAGGCAAACCTGTAAAACGTCTTGCCTTCTCGTGACCAAGATAACCCGATTCTCACTCTTAATACTTGCCATTATCTATCTGAGTCGTCAATACGAAGGCAACTCACCATTACGAGGTCGTGGCTGTCATAATCATTCCCAAGTGCTGACTCCTGATCAACTCAGTGGCCGGGCTCCATAAATTCGCCGCCTTGCACTCTTTTCGTATCAAAGCCCGATATTGAATGACATTTCCTTGCTCTCCCAAACATGGAGCAACAGATAATTTAGCTTAGCCCCCATGAGCCGCGGCTGGAGCACTGCAACGGCCCCTGCTCTCGCTAGTAGCCGCCCCTACAACTTCGGTTCCTGGCGCCTTATCCGCATGTAACGTTTCCTTGTGTGCTCCATCGAAAGGTTCAGCTATCGCCCGTTGCCGAACCTTGGGTTCCAGCTGGTAGAGGTCCTCCTCAACGGGCAGCCACACAACTGTTCGGATGGTCCTGTGACGCGGTTGTCCCGGGGGTTGCATCAAGCCAGATACCGTTGCCGACCGTTTTCAGGTTACACCGACCCTGATATCGAATGTCGTACCGTTGAGCGGTCAACTGCCACTGGGCCCCGGATTGATCTTCTTCTTGGCTCAAATGGTCACTTCTCCTTGACAAGTTGCATTCGGTAACCATCGGTTCCATCCAGCGAAACGCAGCAAGGGTAGTTATTGGGAACGGCATGGGGAACCATGTCAGGTTTACCATGGACTCGTGACCGAAAAGTTGGAGTATCTGGTCTATTACCGAGGTTTACTCTGTGGTGATTCTTATCTTTGGTGTTGTTACTTGTCTCTTCTTTCAATGATAGCTATTTGCAACGTCAGAGGGACAGAACAATCAGTGTGGTCTGATGGTTCTCCATGTTACACTCCGGGCACGTGACAGGACAAGTCCACGCGACAAGGTTGTGTTCATGATGATTGTGGGTATAACAGATTTAGAGAACCATTATTGAAACCGAAGTGTTGGGACAAGAAGACTCGACCAACAGCCTAGAAGAGTTTGTGGTGATCATCAGGGGCCTTCAATGACTGAGAGGTTACAGTCACGAGATGTAACCCAACATGTCATTGACGCTGAGACTTCTCAGCAGTTATTAACACAACTTTTGAGGTGATAAACAGTCCAATGCCAACTAATATGGATTTGTGATCGGGATTTGTGATCGAGTCTGTTAGTATCATGCTGAGTACTTGGAATCCGGTACTCCGTCCCCATCGGCAAATACATCCCTCGGCTTCTTCAAGCCATCACATTGGCTACGAACCTCGCCAGGACAAGGTTAAACGGTTGCGGTGCCTGCGTCGAATCAGTGGCTGAGAACCAAGATTGCATCTTTCCCCGGATTTTACTCGGCGAATCCTATGCAAACCGGCAACTGGGCATTGGTTGACGTCTTCTTCTATGCATATTTCGCCGTTTTGTGTATTATGTATCATCCTAACGGGATTGGTCTGTTCTATTCCATCAAGGTGTTTCAACTTCTGCGAACAAATATTGAGCTTCTTGGTGCCATCAAGGTTCGGCAACAACTCGAAATATTTGTCAGTCATTGCCGAGAAATGTTTCCGCCGAGTCATCGCCAACTGAGCATGACCAAGCTAATCTACACAGGTCAGAGCTCTTGTCAAGCCAATACCAGCATCGCAATTGGTCAATTGAACATTCGCAAAGCTCAAACTCGATAAATAACCACAGTGGCAATATCGCAATGCAATTCTTTGTCATGCCTGAGATAATAAAGCACCAATTCCCCAGCGCGGAGAAATTCGCCTCTTCCTGGTCACGCCACAGTGCGCAAAAACCTGAGTAATTCTCGACCTCTGATTGGCTCGGGTCACATCGGGCCTGGCCTCCCTGACGTACAAGCCTTGCCCTTCGGCTCTCCGGCTGCAAACGCCTTTTAGCACCGAGCAGCCGGCTTTGAAATCCACCTTTGACCCTCCAATTCCCAACATCCATCTACAATCAACACCAAAACCTGAGACGACAAACCCATCTCCATGCCCCGACAATGTTCGCTACTCGATCGGTAGCCAGAGTCGCACTGCGACGCGCTCCCAATGCCGTGAGGTATTTCTCCTCGTCCCGGCCTGTCGCTGTCGCCTACCATTCCTACACACTTCCTACCCACAACGCTCCGCCTCCGAGAGGCGATGACGTCCCCGAGACCTCGATAGCACAACCCGATCCTCTTCCTAAAGTCCATGAGACACGCCCTCCTCCTCAACAACCTCAACGACCTCAGCCTCCTCAGCAACCTCAGCCGCAACAAGAGGCACCCTCACAAAATGCTACCCCCGCTACACAGAAGGCTTCGGCACCAGCTCCGAAGCTCAACGAGAAGGAGGCTCAGAAACCCAAGGCTGCCCGGCCTAGACCAAAGCTACGGGCCCGTAAGGCGGCCATGAAGCTGACCCCCGCTGCCGTGGAGCAATTGAGAGAGCTCCTCGACCAGCCCGATCCCAAGCTGATCAAGGTCGGCGTTCGGAACCGAGGTTGCAGCGGTCTGGCTTACCACCTTGAATACGTGGACAAGCCTGGTGCTTTTGATGAGACGGTGGAACAGGACGGTGTCAAGGTTTTGATCGACAGCAAGGCGCTGTTTAGCATCATTGGAAGTGAAATGGACTGGGCCGAGGACAAGCTTAACCAGCGATTTGTGTTCCGGAATCCCAACATCAGTAAGTTTTCTCAATCGGTACTTGGATATGGTTCTAACTCTCGCTACAGAGGAACAGTGCGGCTGCGGAGAGTCTTTCATGGTTTGAACCATGACCGGCGTTTGGTCTGGACGGAATAGTAACTGAGGACGAGTTTTCCTCACACGAGACGACGTCAACCTATAGACACGAGTCATCATTCAAAGGAAGCGAGCAGTCCGGGATTATTTGGAAACCACAAAGTACAGGCCACCCTACGAGGGGTAGGACCCTGCAACACTTGCGCCAACAAAACAGCATGCGGAGCGGCATTTATGAGTTGTGCCTTGTAACATGAAAAATGGGAGCCGGCGGGGATAGGCAAGGGAGCCGAGGGCCTCGAACCGGCATAATCAATGGCGTTGGGTTAGATTGGAGAGACTATGTGCCTCTTGAAGAGCATTTATACCAGCGTATCTTGTGTACGGAATAGAAATGGCTATGTCATGACAACAGCATGGCTCATTTATGCATAAGTGAATGTATCTTTTTTGCTCTGCCATGTTGATCTGAATCACCTGGGCCTGATTGTGATGCTGAAGCTCAAGGTCACCAGCAAGGATAATCGAGACTGTATCGAACAACACGCAGGGGATAGGTTAAAGACCTTGGTCTATGGACATGTATGGAAGATCTGAAGGGGCAAAATGGCAACAACGATGTAGCAAACAGTGAAGATAATAATCTTGAAGGAAGAAGACATCCGTTCAGTCGTGGGAGAGTCGAGACATCTATCAACCATTCAAGCGATACTGCGACACCTTTTCATGCCTCCCTCTACTTACATGCTTGCCGATGAATTCACTTGTACAGTGTCTCTTCAGTCAACATGGACCAACCCTCTGCAGGAGTGAAGAGTCGCTCCTTCCTTGACTTGTGTTCTGGTCTAAGACTTAGGCAAGTATGTGGAGAGGCAAGGTCGGGGCGCCACGATCTCGCCCCACCCGATCGAGATGATCCAAAAAAGGAAATCAACAACAAAACACCAGGAAATATGCATCTTGAATCACAGGAGCAAAAGAATCATTCATTTGACTTTAGAAAAGTCAAAAATAACACCGACAACGGCAGGATTCGAACCTACGCGTGCGAACACAATGCCTAGATATGCGGGATAGCAGGGCATCGCCTTAACCACTCGGCCACGTTGTCTTGTTGTTGGGAGGGAAGCTCCAGTTTCATGTTATTACCCCGGGCAAAGCAGAGTTACTTAAGGATTCAACACCCAGTTAACCACGATTCCAAAGACAAGTGGTGCCTCGTTTTACATGTTGTCAAGATAGAACGGTGGCAAACGGCGAGAAACTCAAAGCAACAAGGGTTGTGACGCCATGACAAATCTTTGAGATCACATGACTTCGCCATGTGTGTTGCTTTAGATGTTGGCGTCGTTTACGCCCTTTCGCGTGACGCATAAGTTTGTCGTCGCCGTTTATTTAAACATGAGAACCGCGTCAAAAACAAAGTATTGAAGCAATATTACTCTTTTATTATCATCAAGATTCGCTTCCTAGTATCTCAACTCGCGACGCTCACTCAACATCTCAAACTCACCTATAACACGCCTGTCATATCCCGCCCAGCCATGGCAGCTACTACTAAACGACCTCTCGAAGAGCAGCCCCTCGAGGAACGCAAGACAAAAGCCACCAAGGTCAAAAAGACACCATCACCTACATCAACCTCCACAAAACCCTCACCCGTCCCAGACTCCATGCGTCCCCAACTCGCCCTCATAACCTCCTCCTCCCGCACAGCCTTTGAGAAGCAAGTATGGACGCTCCTCTGCCAGATCCCCAAAGGATCATTTTCAACCTACGGCCTCATGGCCGCGCACATGGGGTCTTCACCACGAGCTGTAGGCAACGCGCTGAGGCGCAACCCGTTCGCGCCGGGGGTGCCATGTCACCGGGTCGTGGCGACAGGAGGAGCACTAGGAGGGTTCAAGGGGAAGTGGCCAAAGGATGGAGAGGGGATTACTATTGATGAGAAGAAGAAGTTGCTAAGAAGTGAGGGAGTGAGGTTTGATGGAAAGGGAAAGGTTGTTGGGACACCGTTTCAAGGCTTTGTATGATGCTTGTTTATTGGAGTTTGGTATTTTCTACGGAGTATCTGGTGTGATACGATGAGTTCTGCAGGGTTACTTAGGACTCTAGAATGGTCATGGCAAGGTTCTTGATATGAATGGGATGGTTGATGTTGCATCTTTGAATGATACACCGCAACATTCAGGAAATAGCCGGTAATAAAAACAATGGTTTCAAAAAAGCACAACCCTCAAATATCCGTCGCACTCTCGGTCTCTTGAAAGTCAACTCCCGTGGGCGCTAAACAACAAACGGGTCCTGGACGTCTTGGTCCATGTGGACCAGGGCTCGGTCAACCACGCACCGAGTGAAGGCGAATCCCGGAGACGTTTCACGCAAACTATTCGCTCGTTCACCTTGAAATGTTTCAATGCACATTGTCCCGCGGACTTGTATGACCGATTTCAAGTGCCGCATGTCAGTCAATTTTGGGCCTCGGTGGTCTTGTGCCGAGGAGAGCGAAAGGTGTGCAAAGTTAGCGCTGCCGGTTACTAAAAAGTGGATGTTTGTGTGTCCAATCTGCGAGAGAAAGTGTCCTGTGAGATATCAAAATCCTTGGAGGGGAGGGTCCCACGCGCACGGCAACTGGATCATTGTCACCGAGGATGACGAGGTCTTGGGAACGGCTGTTTGGGTGTGTGTGATGTGAGCCGAGGCGATAAACGAGGGCGGTAGATGAGATTGTTACAAGTCACAACCAAAGTACAGTATCCTAGAAAACAGCCAGAAATGTCGATTAAACGACTCCAAACACCAATTCACAATCATCTCACCTTTGACGGCTACCAAAGGCTTTATCAGGACACCTTTCTGGGCACCTGCACACTGTCGTCACAAGGAGTCGATTCCCCGGTTAGTGGGCTGGGTACCTCGGTCAATATCTTTTCCGCGTCCCTAGCCCGACAAATCCCGTGCCAGAAAAGGTGGGGCGCACCAAGGGCCTTTCGTCTGCGTTTTTGGGCGGGTGGTCCGTTGGGGGCTTCCAGTTGGCTCCTGACTTGAACTTGATCAAGCAGGCTTTTGACTTGACAGCTTGGTCCTCATCATCCGAATTTTCTCTCACGATCTCCCCTTTCTCTCGTATCTCTCCTCGTCAATCTCCCCCCCATCAGTCACAATGTTCAAGCTCGGCCGTAGTCGTGCTGTGGCTTCGGCCCTCAACGCCTCCAAGGTACGTCTAGATCTCGCATGAGGACAAGCATGTGGTGTGGTTACTGACGTCGAATCTACGATAGCTCCAATTTGCTGCTCCCGCCGCTCGATTCCCCGGCGTTCAACAAAGGAGAGCTCTGAGCATTCACGAGTACCTCTCTGCCGACCTCCTGCGACAGGTAAGAGCTTCTTCGTCCCCCTTTTGCGACCGTCTTCGTTATCGCGAGCCAAACAATGGGGCCACTTTGTCGTCCCGCTCATCATGTGCTCTGACCTCACATGCATGCACGAATAAACTGTGGCTAACCACCTATGATGCCAACAGTATGGCGTCGGTGTCCCCAAGGGAGCTGTCGCAAAGACGGCCAAGGAGGCCAAGCAGGTCGCTGAGCAGATTGGCACCGAGGACATGGTCATCAAGGCTCAGGTCCTTGCCGGCGGTCGAGGAAAGGGTACTTTCGACAATGGCCTCAAGGGCGGTGTCCGTGTCATCTACTCTCCCCACGAGGCCGAGATGTTTGCCCAGCAGATGATCGGCTACAACCTCATCACCAAGCAGACGGGTGCTGGCGGCCGTCTCTGCAACTCTGTCTACATCTGCGAGCGCAAGTTTGCTCGTCGCGAGTTCTACCTGGCCATCCTCATGGATCGTCAAAACCAGTGCCCCGTCATCGTGTCCTCTTCCCAGGGTGGAATGGATATCGAGACTGTCGCCAAGGAGAACCCCAGTGCCATCAACACCAACTACATCGATATCAACGTTGGTGTGACTGACGAGATTGCCCGCGAGATCGCCACCAAGCTCGGCTTCAGCGAGCAGTGCATCGAGGAGGCCAAGGACACCATCCAGAAGCTCTACCAGATTTTCAACGAGAAGGACTCGACCCAGATTGAGATCAACCCTCTGTCCGAGACTTCCGACCACCAGGTTCTCTGCATGGACGCCAAGTTCGGTTTCGACGACAATGCCGATTTCCGACAGAAGGATGTGTTTGAGTGGCGCGACACTAGCCAGGAGGACCCTGATGAGGTCCGCGCTGCCGAGTCCAACCTCAACTTTATCAAGCTCGATGGTGATATTGGCTGCCTCGTCAACGGTGCCGGTCTTGCCATGGCCACCATGGACATTATCAAGCTGAACGGTGGTCAGCCCGCCAACTTCCTCGACGTTGGTGGTGGTGCCACTCCTGCCGCCATTAAGGAGGCTTTCGAGCTCATCACCAGTGATGCCAAGGTTACTGCCATCTTTGTCAACATCTTTGGCGGTATCGTTCGATGTGATGCCATCGCCACTGGTCTGATCAAGACTGTTGAGAGCTTGAACCTCAAGATCCCCATCATTGCCCGTCTTCAGGGTACCAATGTCGATGCTGCTCACCAGCTCATCAACGACTCTGGTCTCAAGATTTTCTCCATCGATGACCTACAAAGCGCCGCCGAGAAGGCCGTGCAGCTGTCCAAGGTCGTCAAGCTGGGTAAGTTAACTGTCGGGAATATATTTTTCCAAGTACTAATGCATTCGCAGCTCGCGATATCGATGTCGGCGTCGAGTTCACCCTGGGTATCTAAGCGACAAAGTCGCAAACTTGATAGACGGGGCGAGGGTTCAGGTGTAATAACGATCTGAGGCTAGAGTCCCTTGTGCTGAATCTCCGCAAGACGGGGAGAACAGACTGGAGATTATACGGGAGGGTGTTTCTGTTTTTTAATTAGCATGCATCGATCGATCCGCCTTGGAGGTCGCGGCTCGCAAGGCGTATGATTTTGATGCCTTTGAGTGGGTCCAACGGTTCAATAGAAGGACGGATCAAGGATACGGGCGAAGGCCTCGAATAAGATGATTCCGCGGTTATGTTGATGGTCCATGATAGTAGTCCATGTTGATGTCCCATATTTGTGTACTGTTCTGGCCGACACTTGCTAACCATCGATTCTGTTTCTTAATGGCGTATGAATGATGATCAGATCATGCCGGATATAGATTCTGGTGGTGGATTAACGGATGTGTAGGCCAGGTTGGGCCATAACTGATGAGCATGTGCATGGTGCCTGAGCGACAGGGGAAGCTTCATCGGGATGACGAAGAGGACGAAAAAAAAAAAAAAAAAAAAAAAAAAAAGCTCTTAAAGACAAGCTTCTTTGCGAGTATCCACCAGTCGTTTCTGAAAAAAGGAGCCCAGAGGAGAAGATTCAGATAAGAGGTAGATTATGGCGTGTGTTTCCTCACTTGTCACACAAGATGTGAGATTTCGGGGTCGAAGGGGTGATATGAGTATGACTGTTCGGTCCAGGCTCGGCTATCGACCGTCTCGGGTGGAAGGGGAATGGTGCCATGTACTTTGAAGAGAGAGCCTCAGTGAAAACACGTTTGTCGGATTATTCGTTTTTCTTCCGTGAGCAGGGACGAGGTTAGTTGTCATGGATAACAAGGAGATGCCTGCAAATAAAAGAAAAAAATCATCCTTTTTTTTTTTCTTGTTGAGAAAAAAAGAGGTCAAGATCCTTGAAAGGAAGGGATACATGGATTATGGCTGAAAGCGTTGGCGTCACCAGCCACACACCACCACGTTATTGGGCTTGATTTGATCTGCCACGCCATTTTTCAGCCTCAAAAAACTTGTCAACATCCTTACATTGTCTCTAAAGCTCGAGATTTCAAAACTCTTTTTTTACTCTCAGAAAACTTGACGTAATTTACGACTGGAAGTTTCTCATGAGTCAGAGATAGGTAAACAGCCCTGTAAAAAAAAAGATTTTTTCTTTGGTATTCATCACTTTTCAGGCTTTTCTTATCCTCGGTTATTCCTCAGAACTAGGAAGAGTGAAAAAAAGCCCCACGGCGGCGCGCCTCCGCGGGTCCCCCTTGAATTTTGTAACGCTTCAAGGCAATCAATTGGATCGAACCCGAATCTCCTGACGTCTTTAATCTCTCTGCTTTGGTATCTTGTCAACCGGGCTGACCCGTGTAGCCAATGGTGACGAGTCTAGTGGATGCGGTTCGTGTAATGGGATAGGACGGCCGGGAATTGCAGCAAGGACAGACATTTCCAGATCCACTATTTTTCCTCAAGCGACACGGTGACGGAAGAGCCGCATGGGGTGTATGTTTGCGAATACCGAAAAAGGCCGATGAATGGGCAAGGGGTGGTTTAATCTTAGATCTGGGTGGATGCAGGGACGGGAGATGTGTTTGTTTGAGTTGAGATGGTGATGATGATATCACGAGGTGAAGGTCAAGGTGAACCGTTTGAGGAGAAGGCTTGATAAATGAATGAAGATTAAAATAAAACAGGAGAAATACATGGTTATCTTCCTCAGTCAAAGAGAGGGCACTTATTGTCATTTTATTTAATGTTCAAGTTCATTTAGTTGTCGAAATAGCTTCATCAATGATCTACAACTTCAACATCAAGCCTTGGCAACTCAGCCTCCAACCTGTTCACTGTACATGTCAAACTAGCAAATCAAAACTAACGGAAATGGCAGTCTACAACGGAAATAAGCCACTCTTTCACTGACCTGGTCACTCGCATCTCTCTCCCCCGTGACTTGACCCAACTCTACAACAACATCTGATACTCCAATCACAAGACCAAAAGCCACAAAAACCCTCAACAACCTATAAGCTTACTCTTTTATTCTTTTCGCTTGCCGCGCCTACTCCCGTCGTCTCATTTCTCATTACTTTCCTCCAATCCGATCAAGTCTTGGCTATTTCTCCAGACAAATGGTCTGGGTTAAAACGCGGGGAAATGGATATTTGTGAGGGGAAAAAAAACGGACCATTCATGGTGCGCTGAAAGTCTTGGCTCTGGGGAAAAGGAAGCGGTCGGGTTATTTTCATGTGAACTTTGTGTATTCTATAAAAGACAGATAAAACGTACTTGAAGATGCGGTAAAAACTGAGGCCATCACCATGTAGAGAAGGACTCGTACGAAAAGAGTCCCACATTTGAGATCCGGCCGCCGGACGTGTCTCGGTGTTTGGGCTTTTCTTCCCCCCTTCGCCTCTCACCTCACACCCCTGCTCCACTCCGGGATCACATCTCCACTGGAACCCTTCACCTGTTGTCTCTGATGGGGCAAGTGAAGGCAAAAGAGATCAAAATGTGTTCTCGGCTTGTTCCCGGGTTCCACTGTTGCCGCAACGCACAGGCACCACACACACGTTGGGAGGGAACATGTTGGATGACCTCGGATGAAAGAGGGAGGGCATAAATACCCTGGGGATGTCCTCCAGTGTTTGAGTCTCTCTGTTCTGAGCAGTTCAGTTTACATCAAGACATTTACACACATCTACACACATCAGTCTATACATTAAATCGAGTACACATTCACACCTCGACTACCAAACAACCACCACTACCACAACCACCACCACCACCACAAACAAACACCTTCAACATGCCTTCTGCCGCTCGAAACTGGTTCGCCCGCCACTGCGCTCCTCCTCCTCCCCTCACAAACACCCCCGTCTGCCCCTGCACCACCTGCTTCAATGGCGGCTCCCACATAAACAACTCGGCCTCCTTCTCCGTCACCACATCCACCACCGAGCGGAGACGTGCCGATTCTGAAACTTCCTCCATCTCAAGCGGTACCACAGTCACCACCGTGTCACATATCGAGACTGCCAAGCAATAAACAACTACATGGGAAAACTTGAGCAAAGAGCTATCAGCGCAAAATAACAGCACCGAGCGTGGCGTTTTTGAAAGGGAAAACAAACAGCAAAGTTTATTAAGAGCGTCTTTTTCTTCTTATTTTTTTTTTTGTGCTCTGGGTTTTTGGATACCAATAATGACTCTCTGACTCGACATGGTCCGACGCGAGACCAGAGTCGAGGGGGTATAATACACATACAATTATTCCATCTTCTATGCTTGCACTTGATTCCAACTCCTTAATAACTCTTTGGACGCTGATAAATCTGCCCCTGTCACCTCTTCTATCTGTTCCGTCTCTTCCAATGCCGTCTTACCATTAGAGCTCTTGCAGTTTACATCTACTCCGTGCTCGAGGAGTATCCTCATCACTCCAATGTATCCCCTCCCTGCCGCTTCATGAAGTGCTAACGCTTGTTTTCCACGTAGCTCGGCATGTTCTGCCGAATCTTTTTCATGGTCTGCTCCCCGTTCCAACAAACGCCGCACGACATCCTCATGGTTCCCCCTCGCCGCCCACCGAAGTGCCCCTGAGTGCTCAGTCTCGGCTCCATAGTCGAGCAACATGTCGACAACCTCTGTTCCTGGGTAACTCTTCTGATACCACCCAGCAGCCCATCCGAGTGGCGGAAGAAAGGCGCAGTCGGGATCCTGGTTTGGGTCGGCGCCGGCCTCGAGGAGGAACCTGATAAACTCTGGCCGCTGACGACTCCGACATGCGGCGATAAGTGCCGAACCCTGACGATCGTATTGCATCGTCAAGATGTCAGGGTCCACCCGGAGGAAGGCCGATACGAGCGGCATGGAGCCCGAGTAGATGGCGGCCCGGATAGGTTCCTCGGCGAGTTTTCCGGGCGGATACTCGGCGAGCAGATACTCAACGACCGAGATTTCTTCGGCCCATGATGCGGACGCTAATAAGTATTGAATAGTTTCTTCAGAAGGGGGTGATTCTTCCTCAGCGGCTAGGAAGCATCGGAGTCGCTCAACATCACCGGATGCAGCGACAGACGCCAGAGTTGCGGAAGCCGGCTCGACCTCGAGAGAGAGATGATGCCGATAAGGACCCTGACGCATGCCCCGTGTAATGAACATTGTTTCTTGTAAGCCCAGTCTTGAGCGTGTTGATCGAGATGTTGGATGAATTGGTTTGGGTGAGCCGAGGTCGCTCAAGTCGGAAAGGTGAAGATGAGTTCCGACCGATCCAGGTAGGCTGCTAAATTGTGGCCTGTTGTGTCACCAGCCTAATTTGACATTCGATAGGATTCTAAATCGCCTCTTCTATTCTTCAGTGAGTGTTGGCAAGAGCTGTTTTCATCTTGATGCCGGCTCGTGTTGGTGAGACAGTCGCAGACCCCTCTTACTCTATTCGTACCCAAGTATCGATGGCGTGCTTTGAGGGGCCGACAGCGCCGAGGGCTGAAGGTCTCACCATATTACACATTTCCTCCGATGGCCTTGTCTGGTCAAGATATTTCAAGTTTTGAACAAGTCTAGAAGCAAGTCTTGGGCAGCCTTCTTTCCAAAGGTCTAATTCAGATTTGGATTCTCATCCTCTGCTCAAACAGGACATGGAAATAAGACCATTCAACGCCAGTGAGTTCAACTCAGCCTCATAAGGCTACCCATCTTGATCAACACGTTATACCTGCATCTCACAAAAAATCCTACTACCCCAGAAACCTTGTTTCTCCAGAGTTGATCCTTCACCTAAACAAACTTCCTCACCGGCCGTAGAACCGGGAAAAGAGTGGAGCCCTTCCCGGCGCCGAAAAAAAGAGTCCGTCTCTGATCTAAGAAAGGCAACGAATGAATAGAGTCTGTATCGTACGATGGGAGGCTATTTTGCTTCATCACGGGTTTGCTTAAACTTGGACCCTTTTTGCATTTGCATGACCCATCATTTATCTGTGCATAAAATAAGCCACTCTATCTGCCGCCCAGTTCTCTTTCGTCATTAAGTAATCCTGGCTTTTGACGTCACCTCATCCCACGTCGTTTTAGCCTAGAGTACAATCCCTCTCTCGAGACATGGGCGTCATATCAGCGGCTTTACAACATTGATAGAATTTCGCAGAAACATCTCTTGACTGTATTCTCTCGTTACCTCTTCGTCATGCCGTATACGAAGGTTGACCCCGCCATTGTCGAGGCGCTCGGGTTGGACCCCGCCTGCTCGTCCATCGCTTCTCATGGCGGATCAGGCTTTGCGTCGACTTTCAAGATATCAACCACTGTTGATGGAAAGCCAGTCAACTACTTTGTAAAGACTGGCCCTGGAAAGGAGGCCGAGATCATGTTTCGAGGTACATCTTCTATCCAACCGCTCTCACAACCATATCCTCTAACACTGATAGGTGAACATGCCTCCCTCAACGCCATCGCAGATACAGTCCCCAACTTCTGTCCTCGTTCTCACGCCCATGGAGCCCTGACCAACCGTGAGGGACACTTCTTCCTCGTAACCGACTTCCTAGACCTTGGGTCTTCAGCCCCTGGTGGCACGGGCAGGACCCTCGCTGCAAAACTCGCCGAGCTACACACAACACCCGTACCTAAACCAGAAGGCTACGATAAGCCCATGTTTGGCTTCCACGTTCCAACATGCTGTGGATCTACTGAGCAGGATAATTCGTGGAAGGAGTCGTGGGCTGACTTTTACGCTGAGAACCGTCTCAGACACATCAGTCGCGAGGCGGCTCGCAACCACGGCTCAGACCCAGAATTTGAAAGTCTTATTGAAAAGGTTGCCTCCAAAGTTGTCCCACGATTGATCGGAGACGACAGAGTCAAAAACATCAAGCCAGTCGTCATTCACGGCGACTTGTGGAGCGGTAACCATTCGAGAGGGCAGATTGCAGGCAAGGGTGGCTGCGAAGAAGTTGTTTACGACCCTTCGGTTGTCTATGGCCATTCCGAGTATGAACTCGGCATGATGATGATGTTTGGAGGCTTCACTCCTCACTTTTGGCGTGAGTATGTACGGCTTGTTCCCCCAGCTGAACCTGCAGGGGAGTGGGAGGATCGACTGAGGCTATACGAACTGTAAGTGGCCCCCTTTGACCTCTGCTTTTGAAAGATACTGACATGTCCTAGATATCATCATCTCAACCACTATGCCATGTTTGGAGGTGGTTATAAATCAGGAGCCACGTCCATGATGAAGGGTCTAATCCACAGGTTCGGAAGGGGAGAGTTTAACAGCAGGGACTAATGACAATCATGTCGAATTTGATGAATTTAAATGCAAAATGCCTCTCAACGCCTCAAAGTGATCGCTTGTATAGACCCATCTCTAAGTGTGTTAACCCAAATAAACTCGCCGAAAATGCAGCACTTGTTCATGGTGTTCTGGCTCATGCAGCTAGCATGGCTGGTTGCTTTCTCCTTTCGGCCTGTGCTTCCTGCTCTTGTCTCTGTTCTGCCACGGGCGGTTGTGCGATAGGGACTGAAGGCAATTCTTGCGCGACTTCGGCTTCGAGGGCGAGTAATTCCTCTTCCACTTCTTCCTCGTCCTGGTTCGAGATGCGGCCTCCGAGCATGTCGCTAACTTCCTAGAGGGGCGTAAGTAAAGATCCATTGACAAAGATACTCTCGAGATGCTCACCTGTTGATATGCGATTGCATCCGCCGTCTCTCCCATCAACTTCTCCACATGCTCTATACCGCCCATCTCAGCATGAATCTCCTGCAGCACCTTTGTTCCCTGCTGCAGTCCAAACAAGACATCTTTTTGTATAAGCGCAAACTCGACATCGGTCGTGAGTTTCTCGAGCTGCGCTAGTTGCGCGTCCGTCTTGGCGAGTAGAGACTCCTGGTACTTTTTGCGCCTCAGCGCCAGGAGAGCCCTCTTCTTGTCGCCCTTTGCCAGCATCTGCCTCGCGACCTCGGTCTCTTTATCGGTGAGTATGCTGATGCGCCGTTGGTACTGATGTAGCTTGTCACGTTGGTTCTTCATGTCCAGGATCGCCCTAGCGGAGGGGGGGGGGCCAAGTCAGTCACGAGCGCAATCGGAGAGGGAGATGGCGGAGTGATTTGAGAGAGGATGAGAAGCTTACTTGTCCTGGGCTGTTACTTTACTCGCGTTGCCTCCCATGGTGAGTATCACAGCTTCTATAATTGCCGTGGAATGGCCTGGAGAGGGATTGTTGTCGTGAAATTGCGCAAGATTGGGTCTGCGAGAGTCGGCTCGGCGATTGTCACGAGGGACGAGGGAGACCATCGTCATCGAGCGCAGAAGGGTTCCACAGCTTTATCGATAAGGACCCCTCCAGCGCTCAAGATAAGACACCCATGTAAAATGTTGATAACTTTCTTGGCGATTTATCATAACCATGAGAATTCCTTGAGCAAATCTTTTGAGTAAATATAGATAGACATATAATAAACAAGATATAAAAAGAGGCATATAGGAAGAAGATAAATATAAAATAAAGTAAAAGTAAGAGATAGTTCTCTTCAATTATTTACTAGCCTTATGATGAGTGATGTCCGTCCTGTCAGGTTTATAATACAATTCCTTCCTCCCTCAACAAGTTATGATCAAAATTCTCTGTTTAACCCAAATGCTTAATATGTAGTCAACGACTTTTGCTCTCCTCTCCCGTTCAAATTCTTTAACATGATAGCATACGCAAAGGTAGATAAAGGCAGCCCAGCCAGAGGAATACAATTATCAACACAATTGAGCCATCTTGCCTAATGCCTTTCAACCTAAGATTTAATCTCAAACTTGAAAGCGGCCTGCTCTCCGTTCTGGCAGTGACAGGATGGAAATCATCAAGGTGCTGGTAAGAAACTGCAGTTCTGTATGCTTACATAAGAATCTTCCGGCCCTCCAACCACGGCCGCTGCACAATCTTATCGATCGGCCCCATCTCAGAATTTCTCTTCCCCAATTCCAAGCGCATAAACCTACTATACCGTCATGACGCTGGGCGCCAAACGGCCCCGGGTCAACCTCCGGCAGGGCCTCGACCGCGATGTCTACCAGATTCTCAAAAAGCTTGAAGACGCCAACGACGGAAAGCCCTTCAAGAGCATCTCGGCCGTCTACGACGCCATAAAGCGATCCAATTCGAGCTTGAGCCGACAGAAGAAGCGTCCTCTTGAGGACTCGATCGAACGAGTGCTACAGTTTCGGAAGGAGGAATTGGGCGATGAGAGCGATTCGGAGGCCGCTCTCGAGGAACCGGCGAAACCTGAAGACGACCGATTTCTGCTCAATCGCCAGATGACGAAACATTGGCATACGGCCCAGGGCCCGTCGGGCCAGAATTCGACGCCGCAGAACACCACCACAAGCGAAGCTCCGCGCGCCGTCAAGAAGCGACGACTACAGCAGGAGGACGGCCAAGAGCAAACAACAAACGGCGCGACAACGCCAAAGGGCGCTTTGACGGACACAGATGCGCCAGCCCTGGAAAAGTCAGACAAGGACAAGGCAAAAAAGGCATCAAAGTCGAGCCGCTTCAGAGTCGAACATCCTTCGGATCCTCTACTTCTCGGTGGTGTGAGCGATATCTATTCAGACCTAATGCGCATCACCGAGCCCGCGCTCAAATGGCCCGAGTTATATGCAACCAAGAGTTGGCGAAAAGTGCCCGGTATTCTATTGTCAGGCCCACCAGGCATTGGAAAGAAGTCCTTGGTCAAGTCTCTTGCTGCCAAGCTTGAGGTTCCAATTGTCTCTCTCGGCGGCTGCTTTGAGGACCCTGAACGCATGGAAAGGAGCTTGAACGATGCGATTGATGAAGCAATGAGGCTCGCCCCTTGTATTATCCTCATCGAGCAACTCGATTGGTACATGTCGAAACCAGGAGGGAGCGGACACAGTGAGAGTCACCGTCGGACCGTTACACAGTTTATGCGACAGATGCAACGGCTAAAGGCGGATCAAGAGAAGGATGGGCACGTTCTAGCCATGGCGACGACTTCGAGGATTACGGATGTTGACCCTACGGTGTTGAAAGAGGGCTTGTTCGAGCGCACAATTCAGATGAGGATACCCGACCTTGAGGCTCGACAGGATATCTTCAAACATATCACGCGAGGCATGCAGCTCGCGGAGGATGTCGACTTCCAGGCACTTGCCAAGATGACACACGGGTTCGTTGGTGCGGATATTGTTGTTGTCACGACGCTGGCTCAAGATGCTACAATAGAGCGAATCAGGCACATGGACGAGTATCGAAACTGCTTTCTCAGCCTCGACGAGCCAATTATCGATCCATCAGCAGACCTTATGGAACTCGCCGATCAAGCACCTCGTCCACCTTTTCCAGAACCACCTGAGACTCCAGTAACTCTAGAGGACTTCAAGGCGGCTATCAAGGGCTTCACGCCTTCACTCCGCAAGGAAGGCTTCACTGTCATCCCCAGTGTCACATGGGACCAAGTCGGTGCTCTCGAGCAAGTCCGGAACCAGCTCGACATGTCCATCATTGGGCCCATCAAAAACCCAGAACTCTATCTTGGCGCTGGTATCAACCGTCCAGCTGGATGTCTCCTCTGGGGACCTCCCGGCTGTGGAAAGACCCTTGTTGCTCAGGCCGTCGCCAACGAAGCGCAGGCCAGCTTCATCCTCATCAACGGTCCCGAACTACTCAACAAGTACGTGGGCGAGTCGGAACGTGCTGTGCGTGAGCTGTTCAACCGTGCCCGCTCTTCCACTCCCTGTATCCTCTTCTTTGACGAGATGGATTCACTCGTGCCGAGACGTGATAACTCTTCCACGGAAGCTGGTGCTCGAGTCGTCAATGCACTGCTTACAGAGCTTGATGGCGCTCGTGATCGTGCTGGAGTGTATGTCATTGGCACAACCAACCGACCGGATATGATAGATCCGGCGATGCTTCGACCTGGTCGTCTCAGTGTTCAGCTCTTCCTAGATCTCCCATCCACCGACGAACGAGTCGACATCCTACACGCCATCTACCGCACGAATCATCCATCAGCTACACCAGCCGAACTCAACCACCTCGAGCCTGTCGCACGTGATAAGCGATGTGACGACTTTAGCGGTGCTGATCTGGATGGATTACACATCCGGGCTGCCGAGAACACCGTGAAGCGTGTGTTGAAGGGCGAGAAGAAGAAGCCAGAGATTGACGAGCAGGACTGGGAGTATGCCCTGACGACGACACGTCGTAGTGTGCGCAATCCAGAGTCGTACAGGAAGTTGGAAGCCAAGATGAAAGAGTCTAACTGATACCATACCTTTAGAGGCTCTGTAGATCTTTTGAAGAATTTAATGATATATTCTGATGATGATTGTTTATATTTTGAGGATGGCAATCTCACATCATGATGTCTATTACTCCTCTTATGACAATACTTATGGTCCCTATGTGATGATCATTTCAGTTGATTCATGATGCGAACCATTGTCGATCATCATCTACTTCCTTCCCTTCATCCTTTCCAAAGTCTCAGCCACCTCGTGGCTCAACCCAATCAACAATCCTTCCACCTCCTTAGTCAGGGGCAAGCAAGAAAAAAAAGCCCCGATGACATGCCCATGGGTCCCGATCCGCCGCAAATCCATTGCCGCATTCGCCGCACCGGAGCAACGGAAATAGCTCGGCGAGCTAAACCAGAAACAAGAAAAAAAAAAAAGTTGATTTGTCCTCATGATCGGGAAATCTTGGTCTCGAGTAAAAGCGCAAAAGCGCTCACAAGAGCCGCACCGTCCACCCGCCCCCGGCTATCGGTGGCTCATGACTTGTAGTGAGTGTGACTTGTCATCGAAAATGACATGATTTAGATTGGTCGGCGATAAAAGAGAAAATGGATCGGGGAGGTCGGGAGAGCAAGATCGGCGACCACCCTTTTTTTTCGGTTGTCATGGGTGCTACTAGGAATGACGTTGAGGTCATACACAAGAAACTGCATGTGAGCAAAAACATTACGTTGAGATCAGTGATTCAATTCATCAAATAATACAAGGCTCTGGATAATGAAAAGGGCGGATTTCATTTTTTAAATCGTAAATCCTATTCCGCCCCCTTTTAACCAACGCCTGGCTTTTCTTCTGTCTCGGGGAAAACGAAGAAAACGCATAAAGAGGAGATGGGAATAGGTACAAGCACCGTTGTCTTTCTAAGTGCTGTATGGTCTATAAGTACAATCGCCCCCTGGCGCGGTTCCCTCGTCTATCAAAAAAAAGTCGTAACATTACACGCGATGTCTTTTTGGTCGCTTAAGCACAAGAGTCCTTGAGGTAGCTGTTGATGCAAGGGTTAGCAATGGTTCATGTGAACATACGCGACATCGGAGAAGAGTGAAACTCACGCAATGAGGTCGTTTCGGTCCTTGGCCTTCTTCAGGCCACCGAAAGCCATCTTGGTGCCGGGGATGTACTTCTTGGGGTTCTCGAGGTAGTCGAAGAGGGTCTGGTCGTTCCACTCGACACCCTTCTGCTTGTTGGCGTCGGTGTAGGCGTAGCCCTCGACGGTACCACTCTTGCGGCCGAAGAGGCCGTGCAGGGCGGGGCCGATCTTGTTGCCGCCGTCCTTCTCAACGGTGTGGCACTGAGCACATCGGGTCTTGAACAGGTTGGCACCCTTCTTGACGTCGCCTGAGGGAATGTCAAGTTAGTATGTGAGTGAAAAAAGGCGGATCCGGTGTGAGCGCTGCTGAGAGGGATTGAGGACGAGGATGAGATTGCGATGCTGGTGGATGGCGTCGCACAGGCTGTTGGTGAGCCATTGTCGAGAGAATCTTGATCAGGAGGGAAAGCCTTGTCTGGGTAAAATGACGCAGGACACAGCTCGCGTGCCCGCCGTCAGCGGTCGCCGCCGAACCCTTCAAAAGGCCCAAAACTTCGAATTGAAGTCGTGGAATCCTCTGCGCTGAGGCTCCTCTGTCTCGCGATCCTCAATTGACCTCCCAGCGGCGCTCGTGATCCCGGCGCAAACAAAGGACGTGGGAATTGCTGCACAGAAAAAGAGGGCAACTTACCGCCAGCCATTGTGAATGTTAGGTATGAATTAACGGGTTAAGGATGAGAAGGTTTAGGTGAGGCTCGAGCCAAGGTTCAAGAAATGGATCTTGAAAGATGTGTGTGGTTGGTAATGGAGAGAGGGAGAGAGGATGAAGAGGGAAGGAAAGGAAGAAAAAAAAGGGAAAGAGGCAAAACAAATCTTTATGACAGCATGACAGCCCGCCAAAAGGGCCGCCCGCCGCCCCGGTGTGCGCCTGCCTTGGCCATCTGCCCGGGAAGTGTTTGCTCACTTTTTCGCCAACGGCCGTTCGGCAGCCACCTGTGGCTGGGATAGATTCAACCAATCAGGGAGCGAGAATTACGCAGACTGTGAATGTGGCTCCGGGTGAAGTCGGATCATGAGGGCGGGTCCGCGCGGCGGTCTGGTTTTTCCGGGGTAGCAAGTACCTGATGTCAAAAGCCCTTGACCCTTTTCGGATTAGGAGGAACAAACGGAGGGAAACAGCGGAGTGGGTCCCCCGCTTCCCGGGTCCGAGTCAGTTTTTTAACCCTTCAGCGGACTTCGGAAAAAAGATTCTTCTGAAATCGAAAGTGAGGGCATCGCCAAAAAAACAACAACCTCAACCCACCAACCTCGGCCTTACGCGGAGGAGACCCAGGATCAACACAAGCTTTCTCTATTACCCCAGAAGAGAGACCTCAAAAGATGGCAACCCGTGCCATAATCCCCCGCTTCCTCCTCCCCCTCCAGGGACCTCTCTGGCGCGGTATTAGCATCCCGCTCTCTCAGAACAGCATCCGAATCCGCTTCGCCAGCTCCTCGACAGAAAAGCCCATCGTTCTCGAGAAGCCCGCACGCTTCAATCCACCTTCCCATGGATCCCGAACAAAGAGGAATCATGTTCCCAAGCACTACGGACCTGACCTCACCGCCGCCGAGATCGCTGCGCAAAACACCAAGAACTACCCCGGCATGATGGCTCCTGAGGGAACCTGGGCGCATTTCTTTTGGCACAGCAGGCTTCTGCACACTTTCATCACCATGGTGCGTTAAACTCGCAACTCAATTGCTCCCAATGGGCAGCAACGAGTAAATCACACCACTGATGCTAACCCCTCACAGGGCACCCTCTTCGCCCTCGGCGTTTTCACCTTTTTCATGAACTACGCCTACAACTCTCCCTACAAGGAGCTCGTTCCCCCCATTTCAGACCTCTGGACGCATCCTATTCACTTCTTTGTCGCCTGGAAGAACGTCATCCTGCTGCACGAACAGGACAAGGCCGAGAAGGCCGTCGAGCACCGAACCCGCCACCTCGATGATGTCGCCAAGCGCCGCTACTTTATGAAGATGCACGGCATCGAGACCAAGGACCCCGTGTCAATCGTTTTCGGAAAGGGAGAGGAAAAGTCTGAGGATGAGCTCGAGGCTGCTGCCATGGGACGGGAGCCCCCGCAAAAGACCGAGGAGGAGAAAAAGCCAGAGGAGAAGAAGAAGTGGCTTGGTATCTTTTGAAATGTATAACAATGGCAACCAAAAAACTCGAATCTGCCTGTAAAATAGCTGTAGCATAATGAGCCCACGCCTTCCAAGACGCAGATTGTATGATTACATCGGATATCTAGCCTTTTACATCTTGTAGTATTCTATGCCATAGTGATGAATTCATAAATGCTCCATCATGTCAGCTCAACGCCTTCCAGACCATCCAACACATCATCCGCAACACCACCCTTCTCCAACACAGCCTGTATTATACCATCCATGACACCAAACTTGGTTCCTCCCAAAGGGGCCTTCCACACTCCCTCAGTAGTCTGTGCATCGCCTGCTTGCTTCGTCCCATTGGTATTCGTGGTATGCGGCACACCAGGTGGTGTGAGTCTTGAAGGCGGATCAACAGTCCGGATAGACAGCAACCTAAGCTGGCGGCCCGTAGAATCGACCTCCATGTCGCCTTCCGTCTTGACGCGACGCACCTCAGCCACAGAAACTGCAAGCGCCGTCTCTGCGACAGCAAGCTCTTCCTTGGCTGGGTCGAAAATGGTGTTGTCGCCAACTGCGACGACGAGCAGAGTAATTGGGGGTCGCGACCCAGCTGCGCCAGCACCCTCACGCGGGTACAGGAAAGTCGAAGCCTCCCAATCGTCGTCAAACATGGGGTCTTCGTCACCCTCTGACTTGAGGCGCGGGAGGCGCGTAGCCAGGAGGGCGAGGTGGGTTGTGAGTGAGAGAAGGGGGAGAGGGTATGATAGAGGAGGTGATATTAGCAGAACCTGTGAAGTCAGTTAGTATCAGTCTTGTCGCAAGAGCACGGGTAATCCGTAGATGTCCACATACATCGAGGTATAGCCTCCAGTGAAACCGCCTGTTGATCCTCAACTTCTTGGCAAACTCCTTGTCAGCCAAAAGCGCCTCCCTCAACATCTCGGCCAAAAACACCGTCGAAGCATCATCATCCCTCTGTCCAGGAATCTCCACCGCTAGTTCAAGCCAGTCGCCTCTCGTTCTATCCTCTTCGCCCTGGTCCTCTTCTCCGCCAGCCGTCTTTTCAATCTCTGCCTTGACTCCAACAATGGCTTCGGTGCCGTCGGCAAAGTGAACTCGCGCGCTACCGTTTGTGCCAGGTAGAACTCCAGTCTCAGCCGTCAGGGGACGGAACTGCGTCGGCGTGCGGCCATCGGGTCGGATGGGGGGTCGAAGTGAGAGGGTGCGGTGGAGGTAGGCGAGCTCAGCAGGTGAGAAGAGGCTTTGCTGCGTCGCCATTGTGATGATGGCGAGCGCTCGGCAGCAGACTTGAATGGAGTGTTCTTATCGAGCTTGCAAGATATCGCAATGCTAGTTCTCTATCGGGCGCGACGCGGAAATGCTGTGTCGCAAACTGGGTCTCAATCGCTCGATGATTTTTGATGTTTGGAAAAGGTTGGTCCTTCACCGAGGTGAGTGATAAGATAAAGAAAAAAGCTAGGTGTGGTGGGTGGGTTACAGATTGCGGGGTGCTTGATGGAGCCTCTGACCTTGATCCATTTAACAGGCACTCAACTCAGTTCAACTTACAACTCACATCTTGCAGTCATTTGTAAAGCCTTTCAGCATAATACTTATCTTTCTTACTTTGTGCTTCATAGTATCATAATCATCATCAATTCTCTATATATTCACACAAGTCCCCCTGTCCCAAGAAGAGTCCTATGCTCTCTTTGGCGTGAAATCCAAACAAATTCGGTTTATCAAATCTGGCCCAACAGCCGCAACAAGCTCTGCAACTCCAGCCTTCAATCCCGGATAATCTTCCACGCCCCGTTTGTCCCAAATGACAAGATTTGATGTCTTGTACAATGGTCCATCTGGCTTGATCTTCAACGCGATATTGTCCAGATCCCAATCGGCCACCGAAGAGAGAGGAGGAATGCCTGGCATGTTGACGTTGAAAAGCCAGTCATCTTCGTCGTCCCCAGACTTCGAGCCCTCTGATTCAGCATCAGACTTGTTGCTCATCTCCACATCCTCATCAGTGCTCGATGGACCATGACCATTGCTGTTAGACTCCCTTTGCTTCTCCAAGGACAGGCTGACAAACGCCTTCTTGTCCAAAAGATCCAACATCTTTCGATCCAAAGGATCCCAGGCAAGTGAGTTCGGATCAAGAATAAACTGCGGTGAATAGTCAATCTTGTACCGCATCTTGGGGCAACTGTGAATGTAAAAGCCTGGGTACCACCATCCATAACTCTCCTCGATGGACAGAGCAATCTCGTAGAGCGCACCAAGCTTGCCCGGTGCCCACTTATGAATGCTCTCATGGTAGAGGAAGTAGACTGAGCTTACACACTCTGGCAAGAGATCAAGCACACCGATCGCCACGAGCTTACCGTCCAACCTGTAGCAATGGTGATAAGACCCAAGGCGGCGCTCTTTGCCATTCGAATCCACCATCGTCTCTCGTCTCAGGGGTGAGCTGCACAAGAAACGTTTGAACCCCCCCGCAGTTATTTTGCTCGGCCCCTCCTTGTGTACCACCCTCTGGTAGTTTTCATAGACCTCAAACTTTTCTTCCGTGAAATCATCCGTCTCCAGAGTCACGACAAGCTTGTGTGCAGCCTCAGGGGGTTTGAGCAACTGAGCATCTTCGGCTTCGTGAACCCGTTCGATCAGGTCAAAGTAATTATCTCGTTTCTTTGCCTGGTCACGCGACTTTGGGTGAAGACGAGCAACCTCTTTCGTATAGGTCTCGCCCGTAACGTACCTGTTGAAGCGGTTGATGGTCTGTCGTTGATCCCTGGATGGCTTGAACTGGCTAGAGTCGAGACGGATGGTGTAATGAGGACAACATGATCGACGCTGATCAGGTCGATACATGAGCGTACCAGAACGCCTCCAGCACCTATCAAGAAGCGTCTGGTAGAACCCGGGGCTCAGTGATGATGCAGAGGCGTAGTAAGAGTAGCCTATCATCCCACGTACTAGTTAGCCTCGCCTGTCCCTCGGTGCCTGGTGTGGAAGGAGTATGACAAAGAGTGGAAGGGAATATTGACTTGGCACGTGTAGAGTCTCTCCCCCATGATACGACTATGCGGGAACTAGAGTCTCGTGCCGTCAGTGGAGCAGGTATTGAGGCGTTCGGGGAAGCAGGAAACGGGGAGGTGCAGGGCTGGGTTCACGTTTTGACTGACTGTTGCCACGCTTTCCACAGTAGCCGCATCTTGATGACTTGGAGTAGGCTAATCGTCGGTCAGCATTCGGTCAAGAAGGATGTACGAATGACAGTTGCGTGGGGGATGAGTGGTAGAAACTGAGACTTTGTGAGGTGTCAAGTGTAGAACACCAAACGTGGGGGCCAAGAAAGACATGAGATGCGTGTAAGAGGCAGGAATCGTCACGGGGAAAGGTACAGCCAGATTATAGACAGGCATATGATGGGTATCAACGGTAATGTCCTCGGAGCATTAGCCATGTACAAGACTCCTGGCCCTTGAACAGACCCGCGACGGCCCGACCTGAGGACGATTCCGATATCCGACTAGACCTGAAGCCTTGTCCATGGTAGTCAGAGGATCACGGCATAGCATTGAGTTGTGTCATGACAATGACAGACTGCCCAGGCAGAGGCTCGAGGCGTATCATGCGCGCGTATGCGGGTGATGCAAAAGCTGGAGAAGGCACTGGTGCCAGCAATAGTCTTGTCACACGTTCCAGCAAAAGATGATGACCGTACGAATACGGATGCAGGGATTGGCGAACAAAGAAGCCGGCAGACCCATGGCTACATGAAGGCACCGACAGGAGCATCAACAACTTGTTGAGAGTAATTGTGGGCGGGTGTGCACAAGCTCCAGAGCCATTGACGTTGAAGTTGACAACCCGGACATTGGCCCGCAAGCATTGAGATTGGATCGCGGAAACTGTGGGACGTGGGATTCAATTCCTTCTGGTCGACAGACAGACAGACAGACAGACAACCAAGGCCGAGGCAAGTCGAAGCCGTAGCCAGCCTAAATTGGCATGGAAATTGAAGTGGATGTGCTGTAAGTGTGCAAGCAAGTGAAGTGGAAATGGAGCAACGTGAGCGACTTGGCCCGGACGGGGAAGACGGGGGCGCCACGGGGAACGGCCGCGTCGGAGCTCAAGCGCAGGCGCCGGCAACCAACGACAAGCCGGCATTGCACCACGCGCGCAAACGGTTGGAGCAGAACAAGGGAATAAGCACTCACCAATTGGCGAGATATACTCGTACCGCAACGACGCATCTTCAGGGATGCGCATGCCACTGGGTTCCATCGTGGGCCTCGAGGCAGCACCGGCAGCACCACTGGTCACTGGAGCCGCGTAGCTGAAAAAGCACCTAGCCTTTTGACGAAGCTCTGGTGATGGATTGCCCGAGACGGAACCACCTGGAGCCGTCGTCGACCGAAGAGGGGCGCCGGGTCTATGTATGTGCTGTAGCTGTAGGTATGGATCTCACGGACCACGACGAGTTGGAGATGAGGACGTCACCCACGAGGTAGGCTACCCAGGACGGGCAAGTCGGTGCGTGAGGTACCGCCTGCGTCCGGCGGGATGGCTCGCGGGTGGAGGGGCGGATTCCCGGGCGAGCCTTGCTTGGACGGATGGAGGGGGCGTGTGAGTTTGTGCTTGTTGAGCAAAGAAGCGATCGCGTGCCCGCCAATTCCCCTCTTGAAACAAGGGGAAACAGTGTGTGCGTGAGCGTGGGATGTTGTGTGTATCTGTCTGGCTGGCGGAAGAAGGTTAACCGAACTGGTTGCTTGCTGCTGCACACGGGATGATGACGACCCAGCGTTGGTCGACGGACGGTGATCGTGTGCGACAGGCAGTCTAGCTTGACCAGCAGTTGCGAACCGGCTTCGATCTGGGCGACTAGGGGGAGCAACCGAACAGGGGTTCAGTAACCCAAAAGACACACAGGAGGGGGGGAGCTTCTGAGGCAGACGAGGCAAACTGCGCGGATCGATCCAGGATCTGGGATCCGATGAGAACGCGGGTACTTCCAGCTGGCAGAGCTGCAGAGACAAAAGGTCGTCTGCTTGTCAGACTGTGACCGGTGAGGAAAAGTCGAAAGATGAGAAGTGGGCGCCTGGTGGATTTTTGGACGAGCTTTGAGGGAGGAAGATGGAGAAGATGGAGATTGGAGGTTGGAGCTGGAGACGCACGACGTTTGAAGATCAACAAACGGCTCAGCACCTCAGGCGAGGCAACTGCGAATGACGGGTGCTGTCAGCCAGCTCCAGCTCCTTCCAACTGCGGGGTGATACCTACAGTACACTGGCTCCATCATTCACTGCCGGGCTATCTTCCACCTTGACGTGTCTTTGATAGCTCTATAACTGTATCAAACAAAACAAACATAAATAACATCAATCTATCTGATACAAAAGACTCCTTCTACGCAACTCCTTCCAAGGCGTGTCAGGATTTTCTTTCACTTGGACGCATGCACAAACATGTGTCCATGTCTTAGAGCCCTACCAGGCCTTCTCCGATAGAGTGGAGGACAAAGGGTGCTACTCCAGGGTCCAGCCCAACGGATCCGACCGCTGAGGTATCTTGCAGGGGGTTTGACAGATAGGTTTCTGCCCATTTTTTGCTTCTTTCTTTCTCTCCCACAGCGTAGTGGTGAGGCGGGCTCGCTTTTACGGTGAAGGCTCAGACACCACGGCCAGTAGGAACATGACCCGACCTCCCAACACACACTCACACTCGACGCACGACAAGGCTGAGCCGTTGTGTCACCAACTGGTCGATTTTCCATCTCATGTCATGCTGATGGAGGGGGGGCAGAGGTACATACATGCCCAGGGCCGGGAAAAATGAGATGAGATTGGAGAAGACGCAGGAAACACGATCGCCCTGGCTGATGGTGGCCAATCCCCAAACGTTGACGGCGGCCTGTTTCCTCTATTCCTTGCATGCTGCAGCTCTCGGCTGCGGCGAATGAGAGGAAAAGCAAAGAACCCACCGGCCTAGTGTCAAAAAGTGGACGGTTCCAGGGCCACGACGACAACCGACAATGACTTGCTTGCCTTGCCTTCCTTGTGCCTCCTTGGGGAGAGGCTCCATCTCTGTGCAGGTTTCGAATGCTTCTGTCTATGGAGAGGCCAAGAGTCACGGCACCCATTCCCTCTATCGTCCGACGTGCGGGCTTTTTTCCCATCCTTTTCGTTTCTTTTCCTCGGGCCTTAGCATCCGGTATTAGTGTACGTTGGGAGCTGCGGAACTAGATACGCTATGAAATTACCGGCATGAAGGTGATTGGCATAACCAGAGACTCTTTATTGTTGAAGAGAACCGACGGAAGATGGCCGGCGGAATAGACCTGGACAGGCAATGCCAAGCATAAATGCACACCACCTGCCAATTAGCGACTTAACGATATGACGTTCTGGGTGAGAGATGAAAGGCAAACAAGACCAGGCTTGTTGACTTACAAGGCCGTCATCGGACGTTGACGATAGATGCGCATAACCCCAATTGGAACTTGACGACTCCGAGTGACAACTGGAAAACGCTTCCTTCAGCCACGGGGGCCAGGACGACGAGGCAGAAGGCTCACATCAACGACGACATGCTTGTAACTGTACTCCTCTGTACGGAGCAATGCAGTACAAGCGCCGGCCCTTCTGCCCCTCCCCCTCACCTCCCACCTTACTTAGGTGCATCGTACGTCAGGGTAAGGTGGTACAGCGCAGAAGCTGGCCGTGGGCGACGATGAACCTATCATTGGCAACATGTGAATCGAGAAGAGGCCAAGCTTGGAGTCGCCGCGAGCGAGACGCCGCAACCCCCCCCAGTCCATCTCTCCCCCCTCCAGCGCCATGGGTACCCCACGCCCTGCGAGCGAGCGCAGAGCTTGCGTCCGCGTGCTGATATACCGACTCGAGACGCGGTTGCAAAGGGACCCGACCCAGATCCAAGACTTTTTTTTTTTCTCTCTGCTCCAAGGGCCTGGCTGATGGCCGACCGGGCTTGTTAGAGTGCATGGCCGTGATGCATGTCCGTTTCCCTTTTGGGAGTATTGTTGTACGACGAGTTATGGACGCTGACGCTATTATTTCTTCACCCTCTTTCAGTTGACAGTTTCTAAGCCTTTTCCGTCACGATTCATGAACACCCATGATACAAGATGCTTTGAGAGCTTATGAGAGAGTCACAAGAACCCGTCAGCCACGCTCAATGTCTACGGGGTAGATCGTTGCGCTCACATTGACATGTTGCTGCTGCACATGCCACATTCTTACAGTGACGGCAGCCTGAGGCGAGCTTCCTTTCTCATTCTGTTCTTAGTGGCACCACGCAAACGCACGCTCCGTCATGGTCATGGCACAACTCGGCCCTCATTCTCCATCCTCCCAAGCCCCCAGGCCGTGGGTTCTGGGCGGGACGAGCGGAGACGACGGGCCCAGCGATAGACTGTTTCCATTTCCAGGGAGAGCCTAGGCCAGAACTCGCTTGACTGAGGGTGCCAGTGAACGGGGGAATAGGGGATTTCTATTTGGCACCCTTTCCGTTGGCTCGCAAGTTTGTCTTTTTACTGGTCTTGTGCCTGTACTTTTCGCACGTAGAAGCCTGGGTCAGAGATTCCTTGCATGCACCCTCCTACTCCTTTCAACCATCTTGCATCTTGCATCTCCTCTGTTAGTCTCGCCAGGGCGTCTCTGATAGGAAGAAAAGGGGGGCGTGGCCTCACCAGGGCAAAAAAAGACAGACAGAAAAAAAATCTCCAATGATGGCACTCTTCCCATTCGCATTACCCCC
Source organism: Fusarium sp. LHS14.1 (assembly GCA_025433615.1). Classification (NCBI taxonomy): domain Eukaryota; kingdom Fungi; phylum Ascomycota; class Sordariomycetes; order Hypocreales; family Nectriaceae; genus Fusarium; species Fusarium sp. LHS14.1. The sequence continues at coordinate 707,620 of CM046481.1, forward strand.
ATGTGCATCCCATGCTTGTCTGCCACATCCATCCTCATCCACGCCCATTGCCCTACTGAGAAGGTATAGTATAGCACCGTGGTACATCCCGGGTTGTCCCTGTCTTGTCTTGCAGTCTTGCTCTGACAGAGAATGAAGCTTTTTTACGGGGACAGGTGATGACCAGCCTATCCATGTTCCATCGACCACGGGCGAGCTACCAGATTAGCTTGAGTATAAAGCCAACTGGCTCTGTCACCGCCGGCATCTCAATTCTGGTCTGAGAGTTGGACGGCACGAGACATGTAACGGTTGGATGTCTACCTATTACCAAAGCACCTTTACCTCACATTTGCCTTGCTCTCGTTTATCTCTACCTTGCTCTTGTACATCAGCTCTCTGCCATTGGCCCTCCTTTACCTTTATCCCAGCTGCCCTCATCTTTGACTTTCGCTTTTACAAGCGTCACCTTGACGAACAGACTTTCTTGAGCCACGTGCTGAGCTCTTAGCATTGGACTCTACAAGGTTTCGGTCGCTACAGCACCTACCAGGATCCCCGGGTTGTTTGGCGAGACAACCTACCCTGCACTTCACAACTCCAGTACCTGTGCGACAGGCCTCTTTTTTTGGTGTCCATCGATATCCATCTTGTAACTAACTAATCGAGCTTCTTGTCGAAAGATCTCGCCTCCGACCTCGCTTCCGGTGAATTTACCAACGGAGTATTCTCGCCGATAACTCCGGAACACCACCCGATAGAGTTCCTGCGCGCAGTAAATTTAGCCTCTGTCCCTGCCTAGCAGCATCTCTTTGCGTACGGTACCTTGCCAGATTTCTGGCTTGGCCTGGGACAATCATTACTCGTACCAACAAGCCTCTCCTCCGTCACCGTCAGCTCTCAGTCAGCCAGCACAAAAACCACCAACAAAAAAGGCAACTTGTCGCATCAGAGTTTGCCTGCATCGGTTGACCCAGCGAAAGCCCTCGGTTCCACACCGTACGGTACAGTACCGTACCAGCGACTCACTGCCCCCGGGGTACCACCTCGCCCTACAAAAGCTCCATCCATCTGCGTTGCGCCGGGCACCTCAGCAAAAGCTACCGACCTGCCCTGCCCTGCCCTGTGCTACTGCTACTGGCAAGCTTACAAGGGGTACCATCGACAGCCACTACGCATACTCCGTCGTCCACTGTAGAGGGTCCAGCTTTTTTTTTTCTGACGCCTCCTTTGTCTCCAGCAGCGAGCGAGAGCTGGTTCTAGCCTCCACGCCCTCTCTCTTCACAGACAGGGTCGGACGTCCGCCCAGCGCCCCAAGCAAGCCTGGTACCTACACGCCCCCGGCCCCATCCCTCTTTCTCTCTTCTGCCCTGTGCCAGACACAGACAGAGACAGAAAGAGATCCGCCGAGTCGTCCGCTGGCCCCCCTCGAGCTAGACTTGGGACGTTTTTGCGCGTGCGCGCGCCCACACCTCCATCATCTCGCAGTATATCACATCGCCAGCCCAGCTCTCTGGAGCGCCTGGGCTCTCCCCGACCAAAACCCTCAAGCACCCAGCTCCTTCTGGCGCGGGCAAACGACCTCCTGTCTTTGCTCTCCTTCATCGGTCTCCTCCCCCCTGAACTTCTACAACTTTCTCTGTCGACAATGATGCATCGCCAGGTGCTTTGAAAGCAACCCGCCCGCCCGTCGCAGGTTCTCTCTCGACCCAGGGGTGAACGTGAACATCCGTTCCGCTCCGCTCCCTCCGTGGATCTGCCAGCTTCCGTCGTCCGCCTCATCGCTCTCCGAGACTTGCGAGCCTTTGTGTTCTCGAACTTGTCCGACCAGAAACCCTCCGAAACCCTCACCCAATCTCCTTCCACAACACACCACTAACATGTCGAGTTCTGCCTCTGGCGACTCGGGCGCTGGTGGCCGGTCAATGGAGTCACGAGTGGGTAGAAGCAAGCAACGTGAGTCTTTGCGAACTGCGCGATCCTACATACCCTCTCTTGAGCACACTCAACTTTTTTTTTTTGCTCTCGTAATTTCCCAAGCCTGCATCTTCAACTCGCTTCTTGCGCCACCAATCCCCCAGCCCCAATTCGCTGTCGCTGGCACTCAATTTGTTCCTGCGACTGCGGCCAATGTCATTGACCACGATCCCATGGCCATACCCCACGTTCAGCCCAACAAGCTCGGATTCGCTAACATGTTTCACTCTGCAGGTTACAACACCAAGGGTGAACGTCTCGTCGCTGGCATCGTGCCCCTCACACCCGATCAGAACTATGTGCTGTTGATCCAGTCCACCCGGCGAAAAGGTTGGGTCTTGCCCAAAGGCGGCTGGGAATCGGACGAGACATGCCAAGAGGCTGCCGAGCGAGAGGCTTGGGAAGAGGCCGGCATCACCGTCCAGATCAGCTACGACCTCGGCGACATCGATGAGAAGCGCGCGCCCAAGTCATCAAAAGACCGGTCAAGATACCATTTCTTCGAAGGCGTCGTTACTGGCGAGTACGACGACTGGCCTGAGAGTCACAAGCGCGAACGCCAATGGTTCTCATTTGCTCAGGCCTGGGAAGCCTTGTCAACAAGACCAGAGCTGCAGGAGGCTTTGGAGCGGTCTACCATGAGCCGGACATAGCCTCACGGCACGCCCTCTCACGACCAGCCCTGGCCTCTGCAGGCGATTGACTATCGTCGACAGCTTGTCACTTGATGCACAGCTCACGCTGGAACCTACCACGGCGCTTGTTGCACGAATGACTAGAAGTGAGTGAGCCGGTTCTGAAAAGGAATCAGGTCTCTCCGCCAACTCAGCATCATGAGAGGGACGAACACATGTTGACAAGGGCTCTTGAACCCGACCTCTTGACATGAGTTTCATCCCCCAATCTCCTCTTTTCCTTGCTATCTCTATTTACAGAGATGATACAACGTGCATCCATCCAAAGGCGTTCGGTGGATTATGATAGAGTCTTTTTTACACAACCAAGAATTCAGGCGGGACGGTTTACCTGAGCGGCATATTACGGTGCATACATCAAGACGAGAGGGACATTATTTTGTTTCGACTCTTGACGAGGTCCGGGAGGAAAAAACAACAAGGGGTTGTTTGGCTGCTCTTGGATTTCTTGCTTTTTTTCTTCTTTGAACGGAGTCTCCCAGGACAAGCCAAACATGGGAGGGGAAAGGCAAAGGCAGCGAATGGTGCACCAGATATCCATCCGGCTAGAAAGAGAAGCCCCATTAACTCACTCGCCTAGAGTTGAGTTGGCAGAAAAAAATAGACGTGGCGATTTCTCTCATTGTGATGCATCACTGAAATGAGAAGCCCAACAAAAGATACAGTAATCAGCAATGAAACTATATGAAATGAATGTAAAATAATTGACAAAAATTTATTATTGATCAATGATGACGCACAGGCGAGGTCACTGCTGCAACTTCACCCGCTAGCAATCTGCGGCCCAAGGCTTGTCATGGATGCTTGTTTGCTCTGTTCCCTGGCAGATTCGAATGTGCCCCGCCAACATGTTCAATATGCCCCTCACTCCTTATTCGCCCCTCTATTGACTTTTCTAAGCTGCCCCGCATTCGGCACAAAATGAGACCATCGACAGGCATCTCGCTGATGGTGACGCCGACACATGACTACACACGTGACACAGATCTTATCGATAACACGTTCGCCGCACCTTTGCTCAACGTCGAAGCATCAACGACACGGACCAGCAACCCGTTATTTCAGACAACCACGCAGCTTCTTTTTCGCAATGTGTATGTCATGAGCTCTAATAACAAAACTTCCATGGATTTATAAAGCATCGGAACAATCGAAAACTTCCCACGAACGAAACCGCCCCCAGACCCATGATATAATGGAGAACCTGTCCATCTCCGATGCCCCTCCGCAGGGACGCGGCGGCGGCGCTCCGCAACCGCTGCCTCAGCTGCCGCCGCAGATGTTTACCACTGCTGCGCAGCTGCTGGACCTCACAGACAGTACGATCTCGCCATGATAACAGTTGGTTCTTGCTTGCGGTCCCGGGGAGGGATGGGACTTGAGAGCAACAAAGGGGGGGAGCAGACAAGGGAGGATCGAGTGCTGACGGTTGGTGAAACTGCAGAGAAGCTCATGGTCGCCTTGCGCGACGGGAGAAAACTTATTGGCGTGCTAAGAAGTTGGGATCAGTTCGGTTGGTTTTTCCTTTCTGACCCTCATGAACTTGGAAGGGGGGGTTGAACTTGCGAGGACACGGTTTTCTAACCATGCAAACCCAGCCAACCTCGTCCTCCAATCCACCATCGAGCGCATCTTTGCTCCTCTTCACGAATCGGCGGGTAGCGACCAACCGGCGGGTCTCTACGCCGACATAACGCACGGCATCTTTCTCGTGCGCGGCGAAAACGTGCTCCTCCTCGGCGAGATCGACCTCGACAAGGACGATGACCCGCCACCCGGTTTCCAGCGCGCGGAGCTCGACGTGGTCAAGAAGCTAGCTGAGGATAAGAAGGCGGCGGACAAGGCAAAGGAGAAGGTGAGGCTTAAGAAGTTGGCCAAACAAGGCTTTGAGGGAGAGAATCTGGGAGAGATTGTGTTTTAGAAAGGGGAGGCGCCACATGTTTGCTACGAGAAAATTTGCTAGCTGTGGATGAGGTGCAGTTCATTGGGCAGAATATTGTGAAATGCCCTTTGACTGCGGGAGAAGCAGAAGAACGGCTCTGTTATAGAGGAGTCGGTTCTATGGGAATTGGAACTGGAAATATCAAGACTAGTGGTTCGGAGCGCATAGTTAGCATGCATGAATAGATGAACCGACAAAAGCTAGAATATCGTATTTTTTGGTTAGTATTTGTTGTTATTGACCGGGGTTGTAGTTGGCTATCTCTACGAGTAGCTTGGATATGTGGTGAGTTTAGGCTTGAGGCCGCCAGCAAGTGTTGGATGATGGGAATGCAACTTGTAACACGGTAAGGAAACATTGGCCAGTGAGAACACATCAGGGGTCGATGGTAAGCACATGGTGAATCTACGTCTTTCAGACCGACAGTGGTTCAGTGTCTAAGCACAACCTTCGCCCCCTTACAAGGTCTATGGAGGCCATGAGTTTCTACACGACTGAGACCGTGACCTATCCTCTCACGGAGACAAGACGTGAACACAACAAAGGCTATGTTTTCCGATACCATGCTAGCATCAAACCCAATATTGTATACTACACGAGCAAACACATTGACCGGTCAAGGCCCCGGCACATGGCCAAGAAGCTACGTTGTCCGACCAGACGAACTGAAGTCCTATGCTCTCAAACCAAACATGCAGCACATCTCTGAATATTTGACAACACTCACCGAGTTTCGGAGCAATCTTTGAAGTCATGCAACAGTGGACCACATGGTAGATATGCATTGCTTGTCTCATACAGTCGATTCTCTATTAATAGGAGCTGCTGCAGGTAATACTATACAAAGGCTACGAATAGTCAATATGTGTGGAGTCTTGTGTGGCTCACTGTTGTACACAGTCCCTCAATACCCCCCCGGACTCGAGATGTTCAGAGACTCAACCCGAAACAGCTGGTCATGCCATCCATCAATCGAGATTGTACCGGAAACGCCTCTCGTATGGAGTCATTACTCTTCCCCTGTGCTCTTGATTCCTTTCCATTTTTTTCTTTTACAAATGCAGCCCGGAGCACCATTGTTACTCTTTTTTCTCGCTTGTCTCAATAGACGAAGGCCTAGATGGACCTTCGCCTTCGTAGACGCTCAAACATGGGTATAGGTGTATCGTCGGGATTCTTGAGGCCGCCAAGAAGCCAGTCTGTTAGGCCCACGACCTTTGCGCCTACGCCGCCCTCCCAATCGCCGCCCGCTTGTGCTTGCTCGATCGTGTGGCTCAGTATCCTGCCCTCGGCGTCAAAGTCAAACACAAACAGCCCTGTAAAGGCCTTGTCTGGGTCGACGCCACGGCCAAAGGGCAGCGACCGCGCAATGATGCTAGCATCGCTGGCGGACCTGGGTTCCTTGCGCTTCTCACACCAGCGGACAACGAGTTGCTCGGGAATGGCTTCCGGACGGCGGGGTAGGAAGGTGAGGGGCTCTGAGGTCATGCGCTCGGCGAGGATCTCGATGCGGACGTTGCCAATGATGGGAACACGGTTCCAGGCTATAGGCGACGTCCAGAGGGCGGCGTTGTATGCGACGCGGCCCGAGACGGTGGGTAGGTGCGGGTGTGTCGAGGGGAATAGGTGGAGGCAGATGTTGGGCGCGAGGAGATCGTGGGGGAGAGGATGGAGGAGGAGGGTCGGTAGTCGTTCTTGGAGGACTCTTAGAGCTGTTCCCGGTTAGTATTATATGATCTCAATGTTATCAATCCTCCCCGTCATCCTGGTCTTTCGTACTCTTGCCCAGCTTGGCCTTGTTCGGGTCCTTTGGCCCGTCATCGCCGGCTCCAACCCACCGTACGCCCGTTGCATCGAAATAGGTCCTCGACAAGGAAGTTCGCCTCACCGAGGTTTCAAGAGCGGTAGCATCTGAAGGCGCAGGAGCAGAGGAAGGATCCCGGACGGATATGGGCTTGACCTGGGCCTTTACAGGATGGGCGCTGGAGAGCCGGCGAAGTGATGCGGCAGAGGACCGGCCGGAACGGCTTATAGCGGAGCGAATGGGCGCGGCCATTGGGTGGTCAGCGCAACGGGATGGGGAGCCTCATGGATTTTGGAATAAGACAGAGGCGAGGCCGAAGTAGGGAATTGCGCGACGAGTAGATTTGATTAAAGCTGATTGAGTAAAAGACTGTAGAGTCAAGTTGAATGGTGAGGTAGTTGGTCGATAGCTTGACATGACCCAATCCACTTTTGGAACTTTTTTGACAGAGGGCAAATGGGTAAAGTCGGGTTGGCTGGATCGACCGAGAAGTAGCCCTACGCTATGTTTTGCTGTAGAGATACATGGGAGCTACCAATCTTCTGGTTGGTCAGCCCAGCCACTGATCTCCACCGCCACAGGGCGGCTGACAGCGGATACTGTAGCGGGATGTGGCGGGGCGGGGTCCAGCGTTTGTGACCGCCCCGACGGGACCAGGTGGTTTTCTCCAGGGGCCACGGGGAACAAGACGAAGCATTGGATCTTCTTTCAAGGGGGACGATGAAACGGGTCCCACTGATAAGGGGCTGTTATCTCGCTGTGAGAGAGACTGAGAGCCTCTTGTTCTGTCATTGCGAGATGATGCCGTCTTGGGTCGGTCAAGGCACGCATCGCAAACCTTGGATCATAGGTACACCAGCCAATATCGTGACCTACTATGTCACTGGACCTGAGTGAATGACTGACTGTAAAAGAGCCCCGAGACTTGTAAGAAAAGGGCCGCATGATGGAAAGACGGCATGGATGCAGGTACAACGAACAGGTCGTTCTTTTCTTTTTGTCACATGCAATCCTGCGGTCTCTTTTTCTGCTGGGGCGGGAACAGTTCCATGCATCTTTTCAACAAACCGCCCATGACGAGGTTGGGGTTCTCAAGGTTGGACAAAAAAGGACAATCTCGTCAAAAATAACTTTTGCCTCGTCTTGATTTCCGCAAGAGCAAGGCATAGAAAAAAAAAATAATAAGCAGTAAGATTAAACCCTGCTCAAGAGCTAAAATGAATCTGGGCTTCGTCGTGCTTTTATTTAATTTCATCCTCATTCTCTCCTGCACCTGCACAGCCTCTTCACCAAAGACAGCAATCCTTTGTTCTGCGTCTCACGTGACCTATCAGCTGCCCCCATTCCACCGCCGAGCTTCCCTCTGGTGCCGCGCTGGCGCTGCCTGGCGTTACGTTTGTCTTCCAGTCCCTGACGTACTTGAGCCTCTGCATCTCAGCGGAACCCAACTTGATCTTCTCCCCATCATCTCCATACCAACCTCATCCCTCATCGCCTTCGGCTTCGCTCATCTCAGATCTCGCTCACCTTCTTCGTCGCCCAGAAGACGAATCTCGCCTCGCAGCGATACCTAGAGCAAACCCGCCAAGATGAACCCCGAGTAGTACGCCACACCTCTTCCCGCCTCCTTTGCGATAACCTCCTTTCGATGGATCACCGCCCATGCTGACAGTCGCTCCAGAGTCCCTTCCCTTCCATCGCCGGCGCGCCCGTCTCGCTCCGATTCCTCTTCAGGTGTCGGGGATGCGATCCTGGATGACATTTTTCTGACGTGCACCGCCTTCTCAGATACGACTATCTCTTCAAGCTCCTCCTCATCGGAGATTCCGGTGTTGGAAAGTCTTGCCTGCTTCTGCGATTTGCCGATGACACCTACACCGAGTCCTACATCTCGACCATCGGTGTCGATTTTGTGTGTCATCCTCGCCCGACCCCTCCTGCCTAGGATATCGCCTAACCCCTGTCTCAGAAAATCCGAACAATAGAGCTCGACGGCAAGACGGTCAAGCTGCAGATTGTACGTGGCATCTAGCGCGCACGCCAAAACTTTGTTTTTCGAGGAACCAGCTAACATAGCCTACAAGTGGGATACTGCCGGCCAAGAGCGCTTCCGAACCATCACCTCCTCCTACTACCGTGGCGCCCACGGCATCTGCGTCGTCTACGATGTCACCGACATGGACTCGTTCAACAACGTCAAGCAATGGCTCCAGGAGATTGACCGATACGCCACCGAGGGTGTCAACAAGCTGCTGGTCGGCAACAAGAGCGATATGTCGGACAAGAAGGTTGTCGAGTACAGCGTGGCCAAGGTAAGTTAATCCGCACTTGGAGTCTCGTAGCCTGGCTGGCCACGGTCACATGCACTTTTGCGCCTGGGCACCCAAGTGCCCCTGTCTCCAAGCCGCCCGCCAATCCCTCGGCTTCGATATCCGCTATTGTATGTATCATGAGCGACTAACCCCCTCTGTAGGAGTTCGCCGACAGCCTGGGCATTCCCTTCCTCGAGACCTCGGCCAAGAACGCCAGCAACGTCGAGCAGGCTTTCCTGACCATGGCCCGCCAGATCAAGGAGCGCATGGGCACCACGACGGCAAACAACACCAAACCCAGCGTGCAAGTCGGCCAGGGCCAGGGCGTCGGCAACAACAACAACAACGGCTGCTGCTAAATGCTCTGATGCTCTCTTTTTTCTGGGGCGAAGCAGGATGACGGAGTACGGCCGGGACACAGGGCAACGCAATGCAATGCAATATGCTAGGGACATGACCGGATGGGTTGAATCACGATGTTTGCTTTTTCCCCCTTTGCTCTCCCCCATTTCTGCCTGCGCACGCATAGACCAAATCATGATCACTTGGATCTCGCTCTTCATCCCCGCAAATCACGACATCCCCCCCTTAGCACCCAACCCCCCTTTGGCATTTGGAAGAATGGTAAACCGGCCCTTTGATGACCTTTGAACGGATGGGGATCATGACGGAATGGGAGGAGCGCAATGAGGACCGGAGTCTGAGGGGGGGGAAACGATAAATATGACGGCAAATTTTCCAACGGCGGATGGCTTGGGGGGTTTTGCGCGTGCGCGAGTGTTTTCTCTCTCTTGTCTCTTCATGTTCTTGTTGTTATTTATTTGCGAAACTCGAACATTGGGAGATATCTATGCTTCTATCACCGAAATTGTCCTCACCGTCAGAAGCCCTGTCCGTCTTCCCATTTCGGTTCCGCAAACCCTTCAGACCGTCAACAGCCATGAGGAGAAGGGGAAGGGGGGAGAAACACTACGCTCCGTGCTTAATCGTGCTTTTTGCTTTGGTTCTGATATCGATCGTTTATGTGGTTTTTTCTTGCTTTTTTATTTCTTTTTCATCCTGGTTCGCCTTGCTGGTTCTTTTTCTGATCTGACTTTGTCCTCACGAGAGAATTCTTGTTATCCTTAGTTGTATGCGAGAATGGGAGTATTCTTAATAAAGGCGGAATATTCTCTTCTTTTAGAAACTTTTGCTCCAAGACTTCTTCCAGGGATATGGGAGTGAGGCCCATCTTTGAGGTGTGTGTTGTTGAATAACGACTGACACTTGGCCTGCCTATATCTCATACAGTTATAGGAGTATACATCTTCGTAAGGCTTGACCCATGTTAACAAGGATAATCAACTTGACTCATTTAGACCACATAGCTACGTTTCAACACCCAGTCCTCGTTAAAAAAAAGCCTGTGGATCTGATACAAATCCCCCTGAATTGACAACTGTCGGTGAATGTCGACAGGGCCAAGCGAGGGACCTCCCAAGTCTCATGCTCCATCCTGTAGCAAAGGGGGCCTCCATGTCTAATCACGCACACCGAAACAATGGAATGAACAACTAGGATTACTTTGATTCATAACGAATGTCTGCTTTTATCCTCCCTTGACTCATCCCGGGGTATTATAGAACCTCATTACAATCAACAGATGACAAAAAAAGGAAATGCCACGACTGGGCAGTACAAAAGATCGTAACGTCATGATGGCCACATCATCAAACCCAACATAGCCAGAATCATCCACATTCCCAGATGCTCATGCCAGACCAAGCATCTTCAGTGCCTTCCGACTGTTCCCCTTTCGTATATCCGGCTTCTTGGACAAGATAGGCATGATCCGTCGGTCTTCCTGGTCCCAGTCACTGTCGTCGAGATACACAGTGAGGATCGACTGGGCATCGGTGTTGGAAGGCTTCCGTCTCGATTTACCCCGGCTCAGCTTGCTCTTGACCGATTTCACTGTCTTGACTGTCTCGGCGATAGAAGGAGCCCGGCTGGACAGAGCAGACGACCCCGAAAGACCTGCTCCAAATCTGGCCGCAAGAGCTGGTGACATTGGTGGACTCTGTGGTCCTGATGACACTCGAGGAAAGGGCGAGAAGGTTCCTGTAAGCGAAGGCGGCTTCGACTTCTTTGGCGATGGCTTCTTTGGGGCCTCTTCAGGAATGTAGAATGATGAAATATCAGAAAGAATCTTCAAAACAGTAGAAATGAATGTTGCGATCTCTGCGTCGCTTGCGGTCGAGGTAAGTAGAAAGTTGGCCTTGGAGACTGTCACATCATAGCAAGGTCCAGATGTTGGTGAGAGGGACGTTCCAAAACGGCCGACGGGTCCCTGCTCCGGGCCGTTGATTGGTGTTGTCCCCCGTAGGTGAGTGAATGGAAGTGTTTCCTTGCTGTTGGCATCGACGATTTGCGCCACCTTCATCATGTCGACACCAACAAGCTTCTGGAGAGCCAGCATAGTCGGGAGGTGTTCCGGAGGATACTCGAGAAGAAGGTACCGCACCTCTGTATGTAAGGCAAGGTATGTCTCCAGATGGGGAATGATGAGGGTAGCAAGGAGATAAGAATTGGCGAAAGGGTTATCGTGTGTCTGGCTGGTTAGAGGCTGCGCAGTGTATGCTTGCATGGCAGTAGCGAGGAGATATCTGTTGATTGTAAGTCTTGAACTTGCTTGAATTCGGGGCTAATAGCATACCTGAAATCAAGCCTTCCACTTCGGCTCATACCACTGGGCTTAGTCCCCAGTTTCTCCAGTTGCCCCGTGATGGCTGAGGCATAGGTCCTCTTCACGCCGCGCTGAGCGCCGATGGCCAGGATCTGGTCCACTCGGCGACCGGTCTCACGAGTCCCATCTGAGTCGGTCTCTCGGAAAATGGGCCTCCAGAGTCCCTCTAGTTCTGGGAGAAGGGGGAACTGAAATTGACGGTAACCCTGGGTCTCAGGAGGGAAGTGATCCTTGAGAATAGAGCGTAGGGAGTTCTGGATGGTAACAGCTGTTTGCTGGCTACTGATTCTGAACTCGCGAATCTTCTCATCTGCCTCCGAAACCAACGGCGGAGGTGTTTGGGCGGGCGTAGGTGGTCGCTCGACTTGTACCCTGGGTATCGTTTGCCGTGGCTTCGCCTGAGGCCAGGTGGGTTGCACATAGGCAAACGGGTCGTACTCGTCTGTGTAACTGCTTCGAGCGACAACGGCGGGCTCGTGGTAATCATCGTCTGTGCAGTCCACATCCTTGATCGACTGAGATTCAGGTGTCCCTGGGACAGAGGCACTGACCTCGTCCGCCTCGGAAGCGGATGACGAGTGACACACGACAGGATAGTTGCCAGCTTTGAAACCGCCAACGACAGATTCAAGAAGAGCATCTGGCACCTCATCCTTGAAATGCACCACGAGATCCTCCAGGAAGGGCAGAACAGACTTGAAAGGCTCCTCTGGATCCAGAATCTCCTCGGCATCGGTTCCTCTGTCGACATATGATGCTCTTGCAGGTTTACGCTTCTTTTCCGAAGGGACCGGTGCAACCTTGACAGTTGGGCGGTTAGACCTTACGACAATAGTCCTAGGTCCCTCGATGTAGCTGAGTCTGCTGGGCCGCGAGTCTTTCGCACTTGTAATGACCATGCAGGAATGTCGGCGGGCCTCAGAGGGCGCCTGTTGCTCGAAATCATGCTCAGACTCTCGTGCAAGCTCTGCTGCGTCAGCAGGAACACAGAGATCCCGGTACTTGGGAGTGGCGGGATAGATACGGTCCAGAGACTTGACTCGTGTCAGTGTAGCTCTACGGCCCGAAAGTCGCATGTCCAGCAGTGAAGCCTCTCCATACACGACATTATCTGTGGAACGGATACTGAACACGTCGGACCGTGGAGTGAAGACCTCGGGGCCGAGGGCCTGAGGAACAGCCATGGGACCATAGGACTCTCCGATGCAACTTGGGGATCGAGGGAATGAGTTCCTAGGCGAAGGTGGCTGAAGATTGGTGAATCCGGGATAGAGAGGATCCGCGGGCTTATCGTAGTGTGTGATGGCAAACATGGAAGCCCGAGGAGAGTAGATCTCATCTACAACCTCGTCAATCACACTCTCGGTCTCTTCCTGGTCCTGAGTGCCAAAGACAAAGAAAGGTGCTGCGTCTCCGAAGTTATCGGCATATCCATACAGCGGCAGACTGTTGCTCCGAGGGCGTGTCGCAGTCGTCAGATCAAGCTCGTTAGTTGGCTGAAGACTGGCGGTTTGGCGGTCCAAGGCGTCGGCGGCTCGCATCGCCCGTGTTATGGGGTCCTCGAATTCCTCATCGAACTCTTGCTCGCCAAAATACTCGAATGTGTTTCGTCTTCGCCAGTCTCTTGCTGGGTTTTCCAGCCCAGCGACACCCTCCTTGACCAGATGGTTGAAGATGGACTCGGCGCGGTTGTAGTCACCATCTGTTTCATTCTCCATGATGGCCTTGATGCAGAGAGTTTGCGCGCCTGGAGTGCCGCCGCTCATGAATACGAGTCGCTTGCTGTTAGATGTTGACCCTTGGAGGAAGTTTTGAGCAACTTCATGTCGAGCAGCGACGGCTTCATGTATGCTTTTGACATAGAGGCGAGCATCGAATCTTTCATCCATGCCTTCCTTTGAGACATAACTCTGAATGTTTGGGAGAATGAGAATTTGGGGCGATGTCGGTAGGAGTCTCAGTTGTGTTGAGATAGTTTCGGCATGGCCTTCAAAGGCGACAATGCTTCCGAGAAGCTGTTTATCGGTAGTCATGGTGGATAAGGCGCCACTGTCCCGGACGATCTGTTGGCAGAAAATGGAATGGAAATGCGCGAGGCAGACGTAAAGTAAGGTATCGAGCTCAAAGGAATGTTGAAGGCGAGGTCAAGGGTGAAGAAAGGGAACGCGACTAAGAATCTTTAGGCATGAAGCATTCTCGATGTGTAAGAAACGCTGGTAAATGATTAGAACGACTGAGCTGAGATTGGAATGGCCGAAGGGAGTCTCACAAAATGAATGTTTGAGAGTTAAAGAGGGAGTGTGTGAAACAAGAAACAATTGATATGTAGAATAGAAATTTGGAAGATCACCTCGAGGGATGTAGAGTGAGTGAGAGAGGGAAGGAGTAGGAACGGGAATTGAGTGGTAGCTGCGAGGCAGGTGTCATCGATATGAGGAAAGAAGGAAAGAGCGGCTTGATAGGTAGATGTAGTATAGGATGGAAGGAGCCAGGAAGTCCGGGAGATCTACATGTGTCTCTTCCCACCCTCAGCCAACAGCGTTTCCACTGTTCTCCTCTTACATTGGATCCCAGGATCCCATGGATCCCATCCCATCCCAGGCTCTCCGCGCAGGATCCATTGTCAAGCCCTGCAACAAACGGGCTACTGCAGAGAGACGCAAGCCACTCTAGGGGGTTTTACCAGATCTGTTCGTCCCCATGGCCCTGACGAACAAGCCATGGAGGAGGCATTGGCTACGGGGGTGCCACAGCCAACCAGCTAATTGCTGCGGAGTTGCTTTTTACTTCCCTTGCGCTCCTTGGGAGAGAAACCAATGCCGGCATGCAGCCAAAGCTCAGACTTCTCATCCCGGCCGGCTGGGTTATCTGCGCTGGATGAGTGGCTCGCGTCTTGGGGCTGGCTATCGGGCACCGGCAGTAGGCTGTGGACACTGCGAGCGCCTCACAGCAACCACCAGCTGGATCAAGCGAGCAATGAGAGCACAAAACTCCGATTGCAGTGGATAGTTGGGCAGGGTCTTGCATGCCACCTGGGCACAGACGGCGTTTGCACCACCCACAAACGATTGAGAGCATCCATGATGCAACCCACGGCTCGGTTCCACCACGCAGGGGTTTGTACCTAGGAGACGTATCCGCAGTCCAGGATTCAGGAGCACAGGGTTGAGCTGGGGTGAGAAGGAGAGACCATCTCTCCATGATGTTCGCTCCTGGTACCAGGTATGCACGATTGCATTATTGACACCAATTCCAGAGGGATGCAGAAACTGACTGACTTTGGTATAAGCAGGGAGACCTGTCTTCAGACCCCTCGTTTTGACAGCTCACAAGACAGCAACCCGGATACTGGATTGACATCCATGCACAGATCGAATCCAAAATGGAACCGAGTGGCCTGAACGAGGATCAAACCGGAAACAATAAACATGGCAACTAGAAACCGCTTCGTCGCACGTTGGAGGAGACACTATGTTCATGCACCAAACTGCACCGTGCGGTCGTCGAGTCTGTTCACATTATCCACGTCTCCGTCATCAGCCAGGGTCTCCCTTCAGTCACAAATACTCCGATGGCATCCGGCGCATATTGATTGTTCTCGAATGCGGCTACACACAAAAACCTCCGTCCAGGGTCTGGAAATTGCCGTCTCGAGGCCCCGGATTGTTGCCGTACCGTAATTGGGATGGGATGCTATGTTTGTCACTCCTCAAATCACTCAGGGGCACCCGATTCAAAGCCAAGCTAAAGAGGAAAAAGGAAGCACACGACGGGCTTTGGTGACAGCTCCACTATCCCCGTCGATGGGCCTAGTGCCATCAATTCAAACCCCCAGTTTGGGGAATTAGGGTATCGCGGCAGCTGGACGGGCTCAGTCGGCCAATCACCTTTGGCTCTCCACGTCACTACCAGGGTCCTGGTGTGAAGCTTTCCCGCGGCCTCGATTTCCATCTCGGTCCCAGTCCCCAAATCGTCAGGTTGCCGGCATAGTGTTCAACCAGTGGTTGCAGCCCCGGCTCCAATGCCGATCAACATTCAAAACGGGGCCGATTCGGCGTCGGGCTCGGAAGACCTGGCATCGACATTTGTCGCTCCATATTGTTTGGCGCCACCAGCGTGGTCGCCGTTTACAAAGCCTGGTGCTGCAGACTCTGCCTCGAGGTGGACGTGAGACTGGCTAAGCCAAAACCTTCAAGCCTCGTGGCAGTTAGTTCATCGGTCTCGAACTGTCTCGCGTACAACCTGGGCTGCGTTTCACACAGGAGGCTATCCAAGACCTCTTCGCCTCGCTCGGCGCGGCTGTTTTCCCCTCCACTGGTTGGTGTTTGCTAGCGCCTTCAGATCCTGGCTGCGAGAAAAAGAAACGACGGGGGCCAGATTAGGCCCACGAACTGGGATCTCCTTGTCTCGTCACAACCTTGCTGATGTCTCCACCACTTACCAATTCAGCTTCATCCTCCTGGTGCAGGCTAAGATGATCATCACTCCAAGAGAACCAGTGGGTTGTTTGCTCCCTTGCGACACCGGACAGTTTGGAAATGTCTGACAGAGAGTGTGCGGAACATGTTTCTCTGAGGAGGGGATTACTCTTCAACTGATGCGAACGGTGAGACAGGGCGGCTGACTGCGTTTTGGTTCTCTGGACAGACCAGCCGCTGCAAACTCTTGCTGCATCAGTGATGCAATTGAATCCACAACAGCACAACGACATTGTCTGGAGCAACTGCTTCCTGTGTTCCGATTCATGGGCCAAGACCTGCACGTCTTGCCGGATCGAACCTGGCCGGCTGCCTGTGAACCCGGTCGTGCTGGCTGGGTTTGTAATGCCTGGGTTTTGATGTCGGTTATTTTACTTGCCAGGGGGTTGAGATGACGATCTTGGGACAGGATTACTGATCGCCTACTATGGTACTCCATTCACAGGATTGCTTTACCCAGTGTTTTATCAAGCTTGATGACACCTCGGTGACGGCGATTTTGTGTCGATTTGTGCACCATCTTCCTATTCCTCTGCCGCTGGTCACGTCTCATTATCACCATAAAGATCCGTCTGCAGGAACGAGCCGTCACCGGGAAACTAAAAGACGGGTATGGACATTAAACCCGCAGTGTGGACTGGGAAGCACCTAGTTGACAATTCAGTTGACAGGGGGCAGGCCTCGGGATGGGTCGATCCAGACCCGATGATTTGGGCGGACAGTAACATCTTGCAGAAACCCCCATCCGATAGGCGAGCTGAGATGACAGCGTAGCATTGAGACAACAAAGGAAAATGAATGCTACGTCAAACAAACCTTATTGAAAGAAAGCAGGACGACGATGGCCATGTCCATTCCCTCAGCTACCGACAGCTGTTTGCCTCAAACACGAGGATACCTCGTGATGCAGGGCACAGCCGCACGGAGAATTGCAGCAACTACGGTTTGATTGCTGTGTGACGGGAGGATCTAGATGGCTGAGCTGAGTCCAACCTGTGACAGGCATTCGGCTGCTTGCATTAGTTGTACAACTCCAGCCACGCAGCCATACTGTATCAATACTGAGAGCTCAATATACCGGCATTCGTTTCACGGAGGACATACGAAGCCCAACTCCATCGCGAGCAATCTCAACTCACGGGGCAAGCAATCTTACCCTCGACCCCGTTCTAATGCCAGATTTTGACAGTGCCGACGGGCAGTCCTAATCCTGGCAACCTCAAGTCTCAGGGCGACACATCAGCAAAAAAGCAATTTCAAGCAAAAGCAAAGCCTCTGCAAGCCGCCTTCTTTACTCCGCACTGGGCATCAAACCAAACGCAGACAACGCTGAAGGATGTGATGCGGCCCGTCTTTTTGGCGATCACCGATGTTGTCACTTGTGATAGCCCTCACGCTCCAATCATGGTCTCGCTCCAATCGACGGTCTAGGACTGAGCATCTGGGGACAGTGTTGCTTTTCTTTTTCCTGTTGACCGGGTCTTAAGATTAGCTTCCGAAGAATCACGGCCTGACGCGGGACGGGATCATGAAAAGCACTTTGAGGGGGCAACAGTCTTTTCCTGGTGGAGATCGACGTCGACATGTCTTGGATGATTGGACCTCAGAGCGTGAAAACGGCGACCGCGTGGGAGAAACGATGTAGAGAAAAGAGGAAGCATGGCCAACGGTGCAATGATTCAGTTGTTGGTCGCGCTCCCGTCGGTCTGGAAGAGACGGCGTTTTCAGGGGAACCGAGACATGTTTCATGGCTGTGTGCTCCCGCGGTACGATTCGATACAACGGTGGTGATACGATGCGAGAAGATGGGTTTGTCGGCGCAGAGTTGCGCAGGCAGGCTCGAGCTGAAGCTGTGTGATACCTGAACAGGCGTATATGAGCGAGGTGTTCAGGGGCGGGGGGGAACTACGAGCCACGAAAAGGGAGAACGATGCAGTCTCGGGTTGCCATGACGGCTGCATGGCCTTTTTTGGTTATCTTGTTGGGGGTCTAGTCATCCATGAGCTCTGCCAGCTCAGCTTCCTCCTCTGCAGTCAGCATGCCGTCGCCTTTCTGCTCCTCCTTTTGAGGCTCGGCGGCCTTTTGGATCTTTACAACAACTTCGTCAAGCTCGGTCTTGGCGAGAGGCCAGGTACGAACAGTGCCGTCGATTCCAACACTGCAGACTTTACGAGGAGTTCCCTCCGAGTCTCGCAGCATGACCAAGTCGGTAATCTCTTCATAATGGCCGGCCAGTGCACAGTACAGCTTGCCAGATGAGCGATCCCAGACCTTGACATCCTCATCACGGCCGGCTGTGATGACCCACTGGTCTGTCACAAGGACGGCACGCACGTAATCTCCGTGAGTAAAAGAGTCGTCGGCGACAAAGTTCCTGGAACGGGCAAGGCATTTTGCTGTTCCATCAGCGCTCGCAGTCCATAGGTCGGCATCTTCGTTGGCCTCGTCATAAACAAGCCGGTAAACACTGGTCTCGTGCTCTTGAATAGTGAGTCTCTCGGCACCAGGACGATCAGGAAAGGATTCGGGTAGCTGTTCGTAGCTGTCTAGGGTGATCTTCCAGCGCCGGATATTGGGGTCACTGCTCGCACTGGCAAACACGGCAGACCCGTGGCTGCTGAGAACAGGGTCAACGGCAAGATGCTGGACGGCAAGCATTGTCGTCGTGGGGTCTTGCAGGGTGTGCAGCCGTCGGCCTGTGTCGACGTCCCAGACGAGGATCTTCTTGTCGGCACCTCCGCTGATGAGGAGATGTTTGCCTCCGACGGTGACACAGGCTACAGCCTTGACAAAGTCGGTATGGCCACTGAATTTGCGACCAGGCTTCGAGGTCTCGATGTCCCAGGACCAGATATCCTTGTCCCATGAGCCAGCAAACACAGTCTTGCCACCCTGGCCTCCTGTTGCGAGACATGTTACAGGGGCTTTGGGGCCACGGTATGTGGTTTTCGTCTCAGAGGTCTAGGTGTGTTAGCTAGAGATCATTTCGGCCATGTTTGCTTCCAGAGTATGTACCTCAAGGTTGATGCGGCGGACAAAGCCAGCAGACTCAGCGATGAAGACTGAAGTGAGAGGAGACGTAGGGTCTGGAACGGCGGCAAGGATCTTGGACTTCATAGAAATAGGGTCGCCATTCTTGTTCCCCGACTTGGCAGCCTTTCGCTGACGCTGGGCGTGTGAGGCGCTGTTTGTTGGATGAGCCTGTGATCGTTCAGGTGCAAGATGGTGGCGTACCTACTCTGTCTCGAAGAAGTGATCGGGGTCTGCGGATTGCATTTTTGCGGGCCTTGAGCTTCTCCTTGAGATATATGATGGTTTTATATGAGCCGAATGAATATTTTGTTCCTTGGATGTATCTCACGATATATCTTGGGTCTTGACTTGGGCGGTGATGATTTCGAGGACTTAGTAACCACACGTTGACTTTTTGTGGAGCCTCTCTAGGCTTCTCGTTGCTTCCCTTCCCCTGTAACGGGCAACGAATCGCGGGGTCCTTCCGCGACTTTAATTGCGACGCGCTCAGACGCGTCTCCCCAAGAAATGTTAGAAGTGTCCCACACCAACCACTCATTGTCACCCCTTGACTTGAGCCTCGACTTCCATGCTCCTCAGATCAGATCGTGATCATCGAAAAGCATCACGACGACGACAATGGATTCAACAATCGCCCCCAAACCTCGGCCGAGACCCGCCCATACTCAGGGAATCACTCGATGCGCGTATACTCCTGACGGTAGTCGTCTCGTCACTGTTGGCTCCAACAATACCATCCGCCTCTACAAGACAGGCTCGGATGGAGAACCCGTCAATGTCGATGATTGTCCAGAACAGAACTTGGCTGTCGCTGTTGGTGATACTTTCTTCGTCGTTGGCTCAGAAGATGGTACTGTCAGTCTGTACTCGCTCGACACGGGCTCCTACGAGCGCTTCCTCGTCCGCACATCGATGCCCATCCGCGACGTCGCCTTGACTCCTGATCATCAATGGTGCGCCGTTGCGAGCGACGAGTTGACCGTCAAGATTGTGAACACAAAGGACATTACTCAGGTCAAGCACCTACGCGAGCATGGTCGGGCTGTGCGACACGTTAGCTTCGACCCTCACGGACGGTCGATCGCGTTGTCAGGCACAGATGGCATCGTCTACGTCTACTCTCTTACGGCTGAAGAGCCTGAGCTCATTCGAAAGGTGGACGGCATCATTGCTTCGCTGGATGGAGATAGTGAGGCTTCAACACAAGTCGCCTGGCATCCGGATGGTCGAGCGTTTGCCGTGCCAACCCCAGTGAAGGATATCCAAATCATCTCCAAGAACGACTGGGAGAAGCAACGGACATTCGCCAATGGACATTTGGCCGATATCACAGCACTCGCATGGTCTCCCAATGGCTCTATGCTGGCGTCGGCAAGCAAGGACGGAAAGCTGTTGATCTGGGAGACTAAGACGCAGGGTGTGATTGCACGATACGACTACTCCAATGTCATTGACCTTGCGTGGCATCCGACCAAGAACCTCATCTCGTTTACGACGACAGATGGCGAGGTGTATATCTACCCTGACTTCCTAACAGACCAGTTTTCGCCTCTACTCAAGCTGGACACACAACCCGCACCCTTCATCCACGACCCCCTGGCCGAGATCTCTGCAAACCGACGTCCTCCTCCTCCCAATGGTCACAAGCACCAGGGTCTCCCTTCGCGACCTCGAAGAGACTCTCTAGGGAGCCTTGACTCATTCCTTGATGGTCCAGATGGATATGATGACGATTTTGTGGTCGACGACGATGGTGCTGGATACACTGCGGGAGTTGGTCACAAGCGAGGCCGAGACGACGATGAAGCCTTTGGCCTCTCAAATAAGCGTCGACATATGCTAGAGCCTCAATATCACGAGGCTTTCCAACCAGGTGCCACTCCTTGGCGAGGTAACCGCAAGTATCTCTGCCTCAACCTCATCGGCTTTGTCTGGACAGTCGATCAAGACTCACACCACACCGTCACGGTTGAGTTCTATGATCACGAATTCCACCGAGACTTTCACTTCACCGACACCTTCCTCTATGACAAGGCGTGCCTCACTGAACATGGCACCCTCTTCTCCTGCCCACCCAAGGATGACGCCCCTGCCACCATCTTCTACCGTCCCCACGAGACATGGACTCAACGCTCTGACTGGCGCACCGAACTGCCCCAAGGTGAGGCTGTGACAGCAATGTCCTTGAGCGAGTCCTTCATCACCGTAACTACAAGCGCCAACTATGTGCGCGTCTTTACCCTATTTGGTATGCCATACCGTGTATACCGACCCAAGAGCACGCCCATGGTGACGTGTGCCAGCTGGAGAGACTATGTCTTGACAATGGGCAACGGTCCCATGGGTGCAGATGGAAACACTCGCCTCTTGTACACAATCGAGAACGTCAAGCGGGACGAAATCTGCCAGAATGAAGATACAGTTGCTCTACCTGAGGGTGCTACACTGAAGAGTGTCTTCTTTTCAGACAGTGGTGTAAGTTCTTTCGTCTATATCTGTCGTTTTAGGAAGACAACTAACTAATTACCAGGATCCCTGTATCTACGATTCAACCGGAACTCTCCTCACACTGCTCCATTGGAGACAGCCCTCGAGAGCGTGCTGGGTTCCTCTCCTCGACACCAAGCTCCTTGCTCGGTTAGCATCTGGCCGCAAGAACGAGACGTATTTCCCTATTGCCGTGGCAGACAACAAGTTCCACTGTATTATCCTCAAGGGTGGCGATCAATACCCCTACTTCCCCCGTCCCCTCCTGTCCGAGTTTGACTTTTCCATCCCCATTGCTTCAGCACCCAAGTCCTCCAAGCGTCAGACCCGCGAGGGTGATGAGGACCTCACAATGGGCGATGACGACGCAGAGAAGAACAAGGATGGTGAAGATGATGACGACTCGTCAGAGACCCGTAAGCTTGAGCAGCAGTTCATGCTCCATGGCGTCCAGGCCGCACAGCTTCGTGATCTCGTTGAATCCACATCTGGTAGTCACTCGCAACGCTCGCAACTCTCGCGACTTGAACTCGAGATTGACAAGACGCTGCTGCAGCTCCTGGCGGTGGAGTGCCGTGAGGGCGAGGATAGGGGTATGCGTGCCCTTGAGATGGTCCAGCTGATGCGTGACCGCACCGGCCGCATGGTGGAGGCTGCTGGCAAGGTCGCCGAGCGGTACGGAAGGACCATCCTAGGCGAGAAAATTAGGGAGTTTGGCGAAAAGAGGGTTGGTGGGTTTGACGATGACGATTTCTAAGGGTTGAAGTTCATGGATATAGGATAATATGTTATAGAATAGGAGGAGTGTGGCGTCCTCGGTCATTTGTATGATGATTATACGGCAATAATGAATATCTGGAAGCACATCAACTCATTGGCCTACAGCCGTGCTCAAGTTATCGTTTGAATACTCGTTGTACACTGCATCACACAGCCAGGTAGGAGTCTTTGACTGAAGGCAGCAAAATGTTAAAAAAAAAATGATGTGTTGCTGTGTTAGCCTTGGGCCATGATGCTACGATGTGTTGACAATGTGTTCTTCATTATAGTTGAGGCCCAGCCCTTGGTGGGTGAACTGAGCCAGAAGATCGTACCCTGCGCATTTCACTTGATAACCTTGTTATCGATCTCCTTTATAACTTTGTGGTTTGTTTCCATATGACGGTGCTTTACTTCGTGGCCGAGATGGACCCCCATACAGTGGGAGTTTATCACCATCGCCATACTCAGAATTAGGTGTTGTGCTCAGTATCATGATATTATTCCCTCGCCACTACCACTCTTCTCGCGCGGCAGTTCCTTTCTGTAGCGCAGACGTGCAGGTCGTAACAAAGGCGGCCCTGATCTGCTCAGTTACTGATATCGCCAATATCAATAGAAGACAGTCCATAGCAAAATACAGACCACACCACGGCTATTCAGTCAGCACCCGTACCCGCGGCAAGAGGAATTACTTCGTAGATAACTCGGTCAATGTCGGATCTTCACTTCAAGCCACACAGCAGATATACCGACAGGTCATGTCAGATCATACTTCAGGGTAGCTAGCCTGATGATGAGATCTGATGTTGAGAACACCACCCCCGGTCTTGTTGAACCCGCAGCACTGGTGCGCTTAGGTTCCGATCATCGTAGTATTCTGATGTCGTTGGCCGTCATGAAGCTGAAAGCCATCCCAGGGTTCCTGACTCGTATTGTTGTTGTGTGGCTGGCTACCAATTCTCATCATCACCGAATGCACCCCGAGTTGAGCAACCTGCAGAAGAAGCAAGTAACTCGCTTGGACACTTGCCCAGAAATAGCACCCCGGCATTTACTTCTAAGCAGCGAGAAGCATGCCTGATGTATACAAATTTGCCACTCGGCCCCGGCTCTTGACTTGTTGAACCCCCAACCTCACCGTAGCCATCAAAGTATCAACTGCATGTCCACCAACCAAGACGATTCTTTCAGCCCGGCCAGCCGGCACCAACGCACACACAACCATGATGTAGTTGCTCGACACCGCTTCTTTTAACATCAGCCACCAGAAAAGAAGCCGACACCGGTGCGTGTGTCCCTTGTCAGGATCAGTCCCTTTAGTCCATCAACACCACGTTGCTTGGCGGAGTGGCCGCCATGTGTCTGCCACGAGGCCGTTACAGTTCAACGTCCTTGATCGTACCCACGATGTACAACTGACGAATGCCACGTTCGGACAACTGCCGTTGACACAACCGTCACCCACAAAGCTGTGTATACGTACACGAAAGTCTTGTCCAAGTATGGCTGAAGGCAGGGATCAAATACAAATCCTTGTACCCAAACGTGACAGCAATCGGCCGGGCCGACAGGGGTGAAGAACAAGATAAGAAGAAGAAAAAAAAAGGGATTTGGCACTTGTCAAACCCTTCCCACCCCCAACCAATCTATAGAGTAACATCGTCCGC
The DNA here is from genome assembly GCA_025433615.1 of Fusarium sp. LHS14.1. Taxonomy (NCBI): domain Eukaryota; kingdom Fungi; phylum Ascomycota; class Sordariomycetes; order Hypocreales; family Nectriaceae; genus Fusarium; species Fusarium sp. LHS14.1. The sequence continues at coordinate 731,481 of CM046481.1, forward strand.
GTGGGAGAGTCCGAGTATGATTTTCAGGGCCCCCGGAGAGATCAACATTGTCCTCGGACATTACAGCGGATACCACGGCCGAAAATAAAATAAAAAACTGCCGAAGATTTTGAAAGATACAGGCTAATTTGCCCAGAAAGGTAGCACATCTTTTTTTGGTCAAGGACGCGAAAGCCGAACATCCGGACGTGAAAATGTGAGATATCAAAAGTCGTCGGCCGAAGGCGTGCGGTGCGTGCTAACTACAGTCCCGACGGCGAGGACCCAGATCGGAGGACGAGCCAAATCGGTCGCAAGCTCTGTTCCGCAACTTAACGCGGCGTGGCTCAGGTACCTGGGCCGTGGCACGATCCATGTACCGCAACCAAGTACCGCCCCGGGACAACCGATAGCAGGTAACTCGAGGGTTCTCGAACGCTTCGACGGGCTGATCTAGACAACCACAGAGCCTGTTAGCGCTCACGCACCACCAGCTGTCATGCATACTCCTTTCCCTTTCCCACGAGGCCGTGCCATGGCCTCGGAATTGGGCTTGGGAGTCCATCTCATGCATCCCTGTTTCAGGCCCTCACCCTTTCATGATGGCCTGGCCGAATCATCATGAGGCCGCACAGGCGTACACCGGTTTCGAGTAGGACGCCGTTGTGCGTATCATCTCGGAAACCGGCCACTAGAAGAGGCCAAAGAAGACAACAAAGAAGCAATATATCCTCCTGCGTAATAGCGCGTTAAGCGTTGTCTTGAGTTGAGACCAAGCCAAGGGGAACCCGATGCGCTAGTCGAAACCCGACACGTTGGGATCTCGCATCGCATCGACACGCGGGACGATCTGATGTGGCGGTGCAAGCTTGGGGAAAAAGTATCTTCCCCTTCTCGTCGACTTGCTTTTTGGTCGGTCTCGAGGCGAGGGATGCAATCAGCAGGGGGCATCGGGGCTGAAACATGGGTTGTCGTGTGAGATCAATAATTCAGGAGTGACTGAGCACGTCTTGAGTAACTTGGGTATCACATGCCCTGTTCCATGCAGGAACAACCTGTCCAACAGACCAGTACACGATATGACGAGCTGTACAACTTAAGACGGTGCCTGGATGGTGGGCCTCGACTCATGTCTCTCAGCTGGCCGTCTAGGCTGTATCAAGGGAGGGTTTGCGAGCGAGCGAACGAGTCGAGTTGCAGTTCAGCTTGCATCATAGTTTAGCCCGGGCTGAGAAAATCAGTACTGCTTGGCCTCACCGAAACGTCTCTGCTTCTTGCCTGAACCAATGGAGAAACTGAAAAGGGACACCCATAGGGCTCAATATTGAGTTCAGTCGTCAGTCAGACCAGAAATCCCAAAGAAGCAATTCTCCTGCCTACCGCGTTCCTCTGCCTCTGCCCAAGGGGCATGTAACCCAGTGTAGTTTGAGCAACGTCGGCCCGAGGCCTTGGCACCCTCTTCTGTCTGTTGGTCCCTTCCTAGTCGCTGTTGGTTGAAAGTTTGTGGCGGCTGGCGTCAAATCTTAACTGGGAAAAATCCTCGTTGTAGCGAATGATTTGCCAGCCACATTGACCTGGGGTTCGGAGATGGGGCATCTCCAGGTGTCATAGAGTGTCGTGTCGTGGTGCCTGGCTTGGCTTGGTCGTCCGTCCATCGAGGCCTTTGCCAAGGGCTTGCAGTTGCAGTCGGGGATTCAACACGTGTTGCCTTTTTGCTTTGCTCGGGAGTGTTGATCGGGTTGCTGATTTCGTGTTGGGCCACGATACTACTTCATGTATATGCATCAGGGACAGGGGCCGTTGCTGAACCCAACTCTGAGGCCAATCCACGAATCCAACAACGTGGTTCGGGAGCATCTCAACTTTACCTCCCTAGTCTAGGCCGGGGAGGCGCTCTGGTTGGCTGGCTGCGGAAATGCATCTCATTCCCAATTGACACAACTACCATGTCCGCGGAGCCGGGCATATCCTCAGAAGACATGGATGCATTGTACTCCGTAGAGATGGGTGACTACCTAGAGTAGAATGATGATCCGGTCTTCTTTCTCGTACCGATAACACATCGGCTTTGAGCGATAGGAGAGCTGAGCTGAGCTGTGAAGATCCATGGCACTACGTACGTCAATAAACCCCCCTAAGAGAAGGGCCGAGGAACGACATCGTAGCTCAGGAGGAGCCGGTGCTGGTCCATCATGGACGATTTCGACCGGTTCATGAGATCTTCCGCACAATTGCCGGCTGCGGTTAACGTCCCGTCTGTCCGCCTGCCCGTCAAGGCTGAGCCGTCGTCATGATGGAGTTGCCGTCTCTGGTCTCTCTCGCTGACGCCGGAGCTAACCGTGCACATGGAGAACCGGGCACCTGGGGCCGCTGGGTACTGTAAACCCGTGGGTCTGTGACGGGTTTACCTTTGAAACCAGGCTGCGACCTGAGCTGATCGTAGCCTTTAGGTTAGAACGAGTCATCATCATGGCTCCTCTGGCGTCAGCCCCGTCACATAGCTTCTCATGCTGGTTGACAACATTGCCATGTGTTGGTTGGGGAAAGCGATGCTGGGTTGGCACGGAGGAGGACCCGTCGACGACACCCGTCCTCGGTGGGTATCCGGTGGAACGAGGGCGTCTTGGCATGACACCAGGCTCCGTCTTGTTGAACCATCAAAGCCTCGATCGTTCCTATTCAAGTAAAGAATTCGATCAAGCCCGAACCTCCTCGGAGATGTGATACTGAAAAAATTGAGACTCCCTTCTGACCAAAGCCTTTGAAACACGGAGACTCATGTAATCTCCATCTCAAAGGACAATGACAGATAGTCAAACTCACCAGTGTAAGCCCGGCGTCGACAAATTCTCAGAAGCAAAACAAGCCCGTCGTGTGGAGCAACAGTTGGCACCAAGGACATTTGAGGCCCCCCTCCAAGGATGTCCAGGTTAAAGCCGTCCAGAGCTAGGGTCCCACGTTGTGGCGAAAGGTAGGTCTCTGAAGCCGTTGACATGTGCGTCGTCGCAAGTTGATGGTGCTTTGATGCTCTTGGGGTTCCCGCTTGGATCCCCTCCCCTGCCTCAGGTTCATCTCTTAGCATTAGCCTCAACTAGGGGAAGCTGCCGGAGCTGCAGCCACAGGGTCAGTCGTCACGGCGAGCGGGACGCCATTGACAAGGAGGGAAAAATGAGATCCACGACCACCGTCAAAGTGGCTGGCGGATCGCCATGACCACGGCAAGCCACCTGCAGGCCGAATTCTGACTCTTGGGACCGGCATTTGAGTCTTGGTTGGTTCGATATCCACTTGGTCGTTCTTGTGCTGCTGCGAATACGACGTAAGTGGATTGGGGGCACGAGACAGCTTGGACTGGTCGACTCTTGGTCGCAGAGTGCTCCGTAGTCAACCTCTGTGGGACAGCAAAACCCGGGGTCTGGTTGTGGTTGTTGATAGCTTCAGAAACAAAGCCAGGCTCGATGAAACGATTGACTCGGTTGAGATTAGTTAGAGGAACTTTAGGTGAAAGGTACGACGGGAAGAGCACGGGGCACGGAACACGGGACACGGAGCGCGAGCCGGAGCACGGGGAGGAGCGAGCACGGGGCACGGAGCAGTCCTGCGTCGTGAACTTTTGGGGGCACAGGCGTACCTGCCCAGCTAGGAAAGCACTGACTGCTCCGTAGGGCAGGTACGCTGAGATCAGAGTGCGTCTCGCGTCTCCCCCTCACCTGCCCTGCCTCGGGGCCGAAGAAAACTGGAAGGAGCGGAAAAGTGAGGCTGTCCCCGTGATCGTCGCTCAGGAGAGCTGTGTCCCTGCGTCAAATCGCTGCACACCTTAATTGTGAGGGTCGCTCAACATGCACAACGTTGAGCGGCACGAACCCCTTTCATTTGCTCAAAAAATCATCAAGACAAACCCTCTCGCTGCGATTTGCGGAAAGGACCCGGCTAGCACCACCAGCTCGACAAGGGTCGGGAGCCAGGGTCACTGGACAAGGATTATCGGTCGCCCAGTCCAGGGTTTTCGGGGGGTGCGTGGAGGTCGATTCAGATCCATCCGCCCATCCGCGCAGGTGTTAAAGCACCATCTTGTCGATTCACCATCTCGCGATCCTTGAGCCCCAGGCTTTTCCTGCCAGGCGAGTACTGTAGGTAATTATCTATCCCAGGTGCTGCAACCTCATGTTGCAACAGCGGGCGGAGCCTTGACAAGGCCGCGGCCGGGAGCTGGAGGGTCCGAGCCAAGGCTTACACTCTTAGTTTTGGGTTGCGGTCTGGTGTACACAATCTTTTATGCTTGTGGTATGTTGTCCGTTGGCTGTCTACCTATCATTTGCAGACTTTGATGTGTCGTGATGTTCTGTGCTGATTCTAGCGCCTAGGTACCGTCATGTCATCCCTGACAACCATGATGAAGAGATCACCATCAGCGGATATCCTTTTCCGCAACAGTGATTCGCCCTAGGACCCGATAAATATGCAGCGACGTTGGACGTTCTTTCGACACTTGCTACAACAGGGAAAAATTATCAATTTCTGGTGAGACTACCGTACCGGACCCCAGCCACGCCTAGGACATTTCTACAATGAATGACCACCATGCCCACCACACCTGAGCACAAAGTGGTCTAGGCCGCCATTGCCCACTGGAGGTGTCTTCTTGATCCTTCCATGGGACCCCCTCGGGAGACATCGAGGCTGGACGCCACGCATTGCAGTTTTGCCTCCCGGCGTCTCCAGAAGGCCGACGGACCACACAGTGAAAGCATGCAGTGCAGCGCGATGCACTACACTACCAAGAAGGAATGCCGAGCCTTCTGGTGTTTTTCCGTGGAAAGAGTTTTTCTTTTCCACTTCTCGAGCGTCGTCTCGGACGGGATGCCTTTCCAGATCTTACCTAGGACGCCACCAGATTTGAGGTACTGAACTGTAACGATGGATGCTATGCTCTCTCGGCACGGAGCCGGGCGTGTGTATGCGTTCCACAAGTCATGTTGGCTGTGCCATGGATGTACTGTGCTTGCTGTAAGGGCGACGACGATGAGTCCCTGTAGCCCGGGCACTGGAATTCCATTCCAACCATCGAGCCATGATGGAATCATGCCACTGACTGAGGCTTCGATCCAGAAGCAATGCCCCGCAGTATTGTCTTGGAGAGAGAGCGGCTACTGGCTACCGACCGACCGACCGACGAGTCTGTCAGGTCGGACTTTGGATGTGGAGGAAGTTCGATGAAGCCGTGCATCTCTGGGCGTGGGATGGCGGGCGGGCGTGTGCCAGTGAGCAAAGGCGTGGGCGTGGACCTAAGGCGTGGAGGGCATCTCTAATGTGGGTTGTGGATGGGATGCGGGTGCTAGAGGGCTGTCGGTGCTTTGCTTGCTTGCTTGCTGCTTGCTTGCTGCTTGCTTGGATGCTTCCATGGATGGACGCGTGCTGGCCCGGAGGCTTGCAAAATAGTGGGTGTGGGTGGACTCTGGACTTGGAACTGGAGGCTCCTCGATTGGATCCCATGCTCCCATCTCCCCCATCTCCATGCCCCCATCCCCAACCCTGATCCTGTCGATATCGCCTTTGGTCGCCTTTTTGTTTCCGTGCAGCTCCCAGGCGAGGAGAAAAGTCCTGCTTTTTCATGGCTCTGACCAACAAGCGGTCTTGATTTTCCTTCTCCTCCCCTTCTCTTCTCTTCCATTACCCCTCTACTCTACCTAATCGAAGAAGTCATTCTCTGTTTTTGACTCTGTTCACCCTATCCCGTCGATTGTATTTCCAGTCTCTTGGGTCTTTTCTGTCTGCTGGGAGCCGGCCGGTGTCTCTCTTCCCCTCCCCCAAGTTCTTCTGGGCCGCTTCTGTCCGCCACAAACTGCTCGACATTCCCGACGACTGTCTCATCGTCTACGCTCCGTTACCGTCATTGGATTGCGCACTGTCTGGCTGTTTGGTGCAAGTCTCACTCTTCCCTCTTAATTCTCAGCCCTCTTTTACCGCCACTCGCCAATCTTCACCGGCTCTCGAAAAGCTGGTTCCCCGCCTGTTCCCGTCTTTTCCAGCGAACCTTTACCTGACCACCAGCGATCCTTCCACTCAACTGCAAGGGCTTCTTTCTCTCCCGTCCAGTGTGTCTTCAAGTTCACACCCCGAAAAGCCAAAAGCCTCTTTTCCAAGCCTCGTTGGACCTCGACCGGCTTCACCGAGCTTGTCACTAGAACAGAACTTCCACGGCCTGCCTCTTCGTTCCTTGTTCCTCGCTGTTTCCGTCATTGTCGCCGCCATCGCGCTCTCTGGCGCTCTTCGCTTACGACGCCGAGAATCGCACTGCACTGTACAGTGGTCTTTTGGACGAGTCCTCTGGTCCGAACCATCGTGTGCCGCTAAGACCAAGTCAGCGACAATCTCGCCTCCTCTCCCCGCCTTCTAGAAGGACGGCAGCCCTGAAGGCCCCTATGCGCGGCTGATCACAGCACCACCCGAGCCAGGGTGCCCGCCTAACCTAACCTTAGCGACCGACTTGACCTCCCTGAGCTTGTGCTTGTGCTCGCTCAAGTTGCTTGCTTGCCCGCCCGCCGGCGCCAGTGGAGTGCTCCCAGCTTGTGCTAGCCCGCTCGCACCAACGCCAGCCAAGCTCTGAACGAGGTACTCCGTCTGTCAACTGCGAATCGCGCCCGCCGTCTTTCTACCTGCCTCTCTCTCTCCGTCATCCTATCCTCCCGCAACGGCCAGCTCCCTCTTCTCCTGTCGCTTCACCCCCCCTTCGCGACAGCTGCGCCTGCGCAATCCCTCCCTCCACGTCGCCGGCAATCGTTCGTCCGGCTTCGAGACGATACATCATCATCCCACCTGCGTCTGCGCCCAGGGAATGAGGTAAGTGTCCATCATACAGTACGCGCCCACCCATCCATCCATCTATCGATCGCATCTTTCCTCCACCTTTTCCCAACCGGCTCCGATCCCGACTCCGCTCTCCCACCCAACGTCGCCGTCGTCCGTCGCCTGTCAACCCGGCGTCCCTTCGGGTCTGGTCCACCGTCTTGCATCTGCGTGCGATTCTGTCTGCTGGCCTTTCTCTCCCTATCCCGTGTCGCCGTCGTCGTCTCAAAGTTTAGCCGCTGCACGCCCGCTTCCCACACCCCCATCGGCTTCGAGCCCACCCTCCTACATCTACTACGTCCTTCATCTTCCCCGTTTCCTCCCGCCCTCCCCGTCCGTCTCTCTTACACCATCCGTTCGCTTCCTCGACGTCGCCGCTGGCCTTGTCTCGTCGTCGTCGCTCCTGCAACTGGCCCTTCCCATCGACTGACCTTCATCATGGCTACAGCGCACATGGCCGTCAGAACTGAGACCTTCCCGCGTTCGACCTCCATCTCCCACGGCGAGTCAATGGGCGCTCGCGTTATTCCTATACCTACTCCCACGATCAAGATGTCTCCCCCGAGTACCGGCGACCCTATGGAGATAACCTCTCCGGCGCCATCATCTGCCAACCATAACTCCGACTCGGATGCCAATGGCAAATCCAACGACCGACCCAAGAACTCTCCCGGTCCTGAATCGAATAACGTCTCCAACAACAATTCCAACAGCATGCCTGCTCCCCCGCCGGCTGCGGCTGCCGTGCATCAGCCTAAGATCGTGCAGACAGCCTTTATCCACAAGCTCTACAAGTGAGACCGCGCTCTCCCTAGGTTGCTGCTGTGCAACTTGCTAACTGTGCGCCAGCATGTTGGAGGACCCGAATATTCAGCATTTGATATCATGGTCTGCAAGCGCAGAGAGCTTCGTCATGTCGCCCTCTGCCGACTTTTCGAAAGTCCTATCGTACGTCAAGACAGGGTCTTCGAGCCAGGTTGCTGTTCTTGATGCTGACTGTGCCTCAGACAATATTTTAAACACACCAACATTTCGTCGTTCGTACGACAGCTGAATATGTACGGTTTTCACAAGGGTAAGTGCAAAAATCAGCTTTTGCCGTTTCAGACGCATCTAACCGTCATGCAGAGCGAGACGTATTTCATACTGGCAACCCGGACACAACGCTCTGGGAATTCAAGCATGGCAATGGAAATTTCAAGCGAGGCGATCTTGTTGGCCTCCGTGAGATCAAGCGACGAGCGAGTCGACACGCCCTTGTCCATCGAGAGAGCAACTACAGCAAAGCAGCGCCCTCACAACCAGGCACACCAGCAGAGCCTGTTCCTATTCCGCAAGACGGCCCCGATGCGCGAATGCTCAACATCGAGCATTCTCTTTACGACCTGAGCGCTCGCCTACAGAGAAGCGAGGAGGCAGCGCACTACATGCATGTCAAGAACCAGGCCGCCATGGAGACAGTGAACCGACTCCTCCACTTCAACCAAGAGCTATCGAGGGCTATGCTCTCCATTGTCCCTGCTGATAGCCCCGTTTCTCGTGATGGTTTGTACCCCATGCACATTCTGTTTGTCAACTCGACTAACTTTGGCAGTGATCGCATTGCAGGGCGAAATTCAAAGACAGGCTGATATGCTCAGAACGATTGACGAGCCTCCACAGGAGCCCCCTTATGTTGGTCGACAGCAGTACTTTGCGGCCGTGGAGAATGCCCCAGTATCTCCCAGACAGCTCGCCCAGGATGATCAGAGAAGAGGCCCCAACCTAGCGGTTCCCCAAGCGCGTGGTCAGAATTTTTATCGACCACCTGTTCCCTCCAACCTGTCGGTCAGCACTCGAAGGCCATATGGATCGATCAGCGGAAGCAGCACTACTCAGTCGTCCCCCCTGCGGACAGTACCTCCTCCTCCGCCTCCGGCTCCTCATCCTCTGTCGAACGTCGAAACCGCTCCCGGTCCCGGTAGTCTCGCGCGTCGACATACCGCCGCCGATATCCGCGCCCATGGCTGGCAGCCGCAACCGTCACCCTTTGGCGCTCCGGCATCCAACTGGCCACCCTCCCCCAGCCGTGTAGCTCCCGAAGACCAGCGCATCAGGGATTCACTATCAACCTATTCGCTCCAGGCGGCGTCGCAGCCCCATTCTCAGTCTCGACCAACAACACCCCCTGGTCCATTCGCAAACGGCGGTGGTGCCGCAGCAGATACGTTCGGAAGCTGGTCATGGAATTCGGCTGGTCGCGAGAATAAGAACCTCGCTATCAAGGACCACTCAGCTCCACCGACTAGGAGAGGGAGCATGGCGCACATCCTGAACCCGAGCGACACAGCCGAGAGATCAGATGAGGATGAAGATCCTCGAGGCGATGACGACAGGAAGCGAAAACGAATGCAGTAGATTACTGCTGGCGCAGGATCGAAGTTTCTCAGAACTTGATCAGATTGTTTTGCATATTTTCATGCGTGCCAGGATTATACACGACTTTATTTTTCGCCTGGACGCTTATTCATATCTCTCTATCTATACACATACCTTGGATTCGGAGCTCTTTTTCTGGGATACATCGTCTACGGTTTGGACACATTGGGGATCTCGAGGGCGAGAGGTGCCTGCTTTGGAGTATAGGAACTGGATGGGCTAGAGGATTGGTCTGGGGAGGCTTTCTCGATTACTAGTGCGAAGCATGACAGCAGCAGCAACAGCAGCAGCAGTAGTAGCAGCCCATGGGCAGGCGCTTTTGTTTTTCTCCCATGGAGTTCTGGCACCCTCGTCTTCACGAGGAGTGTGTTTATTGTTGTGGGCTTGGGAAAGAAGGTGGGTGCATTCATATTGGGAGAGTGAGTGGTGTGCTGGTGGGTGGCATGGGGGTATGGCGGGCATGGCGGTTGGATGTCCCTGAAGGAAAGGGGCTATATCATCATCATTCATGGAATATCATCATGACATGGAAGGGGAGTCGAATGCCTTTTTTTCTTTTGCATGGATCTTTTACTGGACATGATGCTGTATGGGGGGGGGGGGGGGCGTGAGATATGGCGTGGAGTTGGGACTGGCCACTTGCTCCGAGGGGGAGAGTCTTGGTTGCTTTACGCTCGTATAGACTGTGTTGTCAGAATACCATTGCGTATTTCTAGGACCATCTCTTTGGTTCAATGAATATGTGTTTAATGATGGGTATCTTGGTTACTATGCCTCGTACATGTCTACCTTTCTTCTGCGTTCTTGGCTTTTGGCTTCCTCTTCTTGTTCTTCTTCTTGCGCTTCTTTGCACCCTCATCGCTTGGTGTAACTTGTTGCGCCTCATCTCCAACCTTGACATCGTCGTCCTTCATACTAACATCGCCATCGACCTCGACAATCTTCTCCTCGACCTTTTCTGTAGATTCACCTTCTTTCTCAATCTCTTGCTCAGTTTCAGGTTCAACCTCTCTCCTTGGCCTCTTCCTCTTCCCCAACCCACTCCTCCCAACATCATCCTCACTCTCACTCTCCTCCACCTTTCCCTTCTTAACAACCTTTCCATCCCTCCCCAACCTCCCCCTCAAAATCCTCTCCTCCTTTGCATTTCCAAACTTCTGCACATCTTTTTTGTCTGGGACGTATCCTACGCCTTCATTCGGTCGTGAGCCACGCACGAGATCGTCGTCGTTGTCGTTTTCTGGTACAGTGCGGCGCTTGGTTGTGGGAGCGGCTGGTTTGCTGAGGTTCATGGTCTTGAGGACTGAGGATTGGGAGGCGAGGAGGAGGGATATCCGGTTTGATAGGGCGGCGCGGTTTGCGGCTAGGGGGAGGGGAGGTGCTGGGTCGGGAGCCATTGTATTGTGTGTTTGGTGACGATTTAGTGTACAAAGATGTAGTAGTTTTGAGTGCGATGAGAGAAGCCCAAGATTATCGGTGGCTTTCAGGGGTTGTATGAGAGTGCGAAGTGGAGCGACGGCGCCTCAATTGAGGTTGAGGATGTCTCGTTGTCGCAAGTTGGCGATGGTGATGTTGATTTTTGGTGGAGATGCTTTTGCGACCACGGAAGAATTTCACATGCAAGAGAGCGGGTGCTTATCTTATCGAAAAACTTGCTGGGTAAGGTGACACGGATGGGGCTCAATACATGGGTCTAATACAGTTACAACATCAATAAAATAGAGACATCATGATCGATTTATCAAGTATATACCAAGGAATACATTATAATTAAGAGGAAATCTAGCGCGCGTAGTTTTGGTCTATCTCATGCGCCCATCTTGTAGTCATAACTTCATAAACGTGAAAATGACAGCAAACGCTGTCTATGCTGTGCTGTGCTCCATCTCCTCCTTTTTTCGCTTTTTTGCACAATAAATCAAGTCGTTAATAACTGCCTGTCGTGTCTCTTAAAGTGAGAACGTATGGCAGGTCTGTAGAGTCGCGTCGTGTAGCTAGGCGGATCACCGAACCACCTGAGCTATTCGACGACTTTGATCGGAGGCTCGAGGTTGATGGTTGGCTCAGGGGGTAGTGACGCCGACTCATGGCAAGGCTGTTGCTGCTAGACTTTCGTGATATTGGTCCTGGGCCTGAGATTCCGCTCCTCATGCTGTTGGGGGCGGTGCGGTAGACGTTCCAAGTATTCGTGGATGGTTGCCGTCTGGCTCGTCGGGTTGAGCTACTAATGCTTGCCACTTCTGATGGAGTCAAGTTGCTGCGAGGAGTGCCAGGATCTGAAGCCATATCGTCGCCACCGGCACTAGACGGAGACGAGGTGTCCTCATCCTCCCCTTGGCCGCCATCGAGAATATCCGGGTCAAAGGGCTCCATCCCGCGCAGGATCTCAGCAAAGAGGTGCATGAGCTCCTTAAATTGAGCATTGGAGATGGGTCTGGTAGAGAAGCGTGCGTATTCGTAATGTGTGAGAAATTGGGTAGTGTTGGCGTCCATCTCGAGTACTCCTAATTCCGCAAGATGCACCATGTAGTCGCGTAGGCTCATATTGGCTGTTCGTTGGAGAAGAGCCACTGCATCTGCGTCGAGCAAGGGTGGATTCGCCTGAGATGTCGGGTCGGGAGGGGCCAAGGTGAGTGCCTTTCCTTCGATGAGATTGGGGAGCTCTGAGAAGACGGTCGTGTATTCCAGATTTGGCAAGTCGGGGGCGTTTGGTGATGCCCAGCCATAGTGCTCAATGTCTCCCCAGACAGGTCGTCGACGGGGAATTGTAACCACCAACTCCTCCGCAGGTCCTGAAGGTCCATCAAATCCAAGCTTGACCCTCGTCTCGACAGTTTCGTCGTCGGGGATGTCGTCGGTCTGAAGTCGAGGTCGAGATTCAAATGCGATCGAGGCGCTACGACCAAGACCCAGATGAACCACTTTGTAAACCGCAGAGCGAAGGTCGCCCTTTTCTATCGGAACCCATCCCTTCGGTATCGAGTCCAACTCGGTCTTATTGATGTAGAGGCGTGTGAAGAAGACAAAAGTGACGACGAGGATGGTGAGGACGTATGCGGCGATGAGGATCCAGATGTTGTAAAGTTGTCGGTTCCTGAAGGAGCGCTGGATAGCATCGACGGGAGTAGCTATCAGCAGGCCGAGGAGTATGACATAGAGAAGAAAGTAGAGGGTGCGATATATGATGGAGGCCACAAGGCGTCGGTGAGACTGGGGAGACGCCATGGTCCATTAATTGGGAGAGTCGACGAGGGTGAGCCCTATGACAGGGAAAATGACTCCAAGAAGAAAAGAGGTAAAGGAGAGGACATGGCTAATGTGATTGAGAGGCCATGAAGCGGTGTCACGGTCAGACAGTGGGTGGCTTTAACGTGGAGGCTGGGTGAATCGCATGTCGACGCGCGGGCGAAAAGGCGGACGGATTAAAGTCGTCCAATGTCAAGAGGTTGGGGGGAGATTTTAGTAGGATGCCAAAATTGGCAGGACCCTGGAATACAGTGTTGCTAACCGAAATAACGGTGCACGTGCACGGTCTACCCCATCATGATCCTTTCATCCCAGGTATGGGCACGTGCACACTTCATCAACTTCAATATGAGTGAATCAATGCTCTTGATCAAATTACAATGACTTCAGTCTTTCTTACAGTGTTACAATGGTATCATGATACATTATTCCCATCTCGTCCTGCCATGCATGCCCTACCCTTCTCTTATTTGTACACTCATTTTCTATCATCGAACCTCGGCCATCTCGTCCTTCTTCGCCGCCGCCTCCTTGGCTAGTCGTATATCAGACAGTGTCAACCTCAGGTCGTTGCTGTATGGCTCAAACTTGGCCACCACCTCTCCCAATCCCGTCTTGAGAGCATTCACCACCTTGTCCACCTCAGGACTCTCTCTCTTGCTCTTGATATCCGTCCAGTGGATGGGGAACTTGAGTCGGAAGTCCTCGAGCTTCTTGATCACCGAAGTCAACGTTCGGATGATGCTTCGGACATCTCTGTGAACGTTGCCAAACTGATCCTCTGCCAAGCTGTGCACTGAGAGTTGGCAGAGCACGTGGATAGCGTTGATGCATAGTGTAGGTTCCGCATAGGGGGTGCCAAGAACCGCGGCAGCAAACTGAGTCCGGAAGTCAATCTTGAACAAGGCAGCAATAGCATCCACCTCCATCAATTTGAGCACCCGCTGCTCAAAGTTGCCCTTTATGTGCTCCGGAGCAATGAGCTCCTGCTGCTCTTTGGTCAAGACACGATCCTTTGCCTCCTTCCACGTCTTCTTTGCAATCGGGCTCAGCTTCGAGGCGGGAGAAGAGCCTGGTGACTGGGCGATCTGGCTTAGTCGCTTCTCGACTTCAGTCCGTACTGCGCTCGGGGCAGCCGTGTTGTTGAAGATGGGGTCGTCCTTAAGAGGAGCGGATACGCGCTGCTTGGGCTCCGTAGCTGGCTTGGCGGGAGGCGGTGCGGGGGCCTTTCCGTACTCGTCGATACGTGTCTCGATAGACTTGACAACCTCCATGCAGATTGCGTAGACCTGCGACCACATAGGTCCATCCTGACGGTCAATGTCCTCGTAGATGGCCTTTCGACGGGCCTCAAATCCCCCAGCAATGTAGGCGAGCTCCCACATGGCAAATGCCTACTTCATGTTAGATGCGTTACTGGAATCGCAATCACTCAACTCACCTTGATAGACAGCTTCTTGCTCTTGAGTCCGTTCAGGAGACTTCCGTTGGGATCCTTGGACTCGGACGTGAGAGGGTTGCCATTCTTCAGCGGTTCCTTTACCATGAATGTCGAGAAAGCAAAATTTCCCATGTGCCAGATGAAATGAATGAGAGACCCAGTCTGCAGGCAGCGACCGAGAAGGAAGAGGTCGCTAGGCCAAGTGGGGGGTAGCATGTTCGTCTTGGGCAGGTTGTAGAAGATGCGCAAGAACATGAGCGCCCAGCCCCAAGCAAACGATCGGAGGACGGAGTAGTAGAGGAAGAACGCCACGGGTAGCGCGCTCAATGCGCCCGCAAACGAGTCGGCGAAGATGCGTGGAATCTCCTGGATCACCACCTTCAACGAGTCGGATGGGCGTTCACCATTGCTCTTCGACAATCCCAGCACCAGTCCATCAGTATCCTTTCTGTAGTGATTAAAGGTCTGCGTGATGGCGCAAGATGCCAAGTAGGCCATCAAGAAAAGCGGCTTCTCGTTGAGTCTGGCGCGGTCTCCGCTGAAATATGTGATCCACGACAGGTTCGCGCTGGCAGGGACGGCCCAGAGGAAAACATTGCAGAATAGCAAGCTCGAGAAGCCATACCAAAAGAGGGTCTCGTATGTCTCAAGTCGAAGGAGGGTAGTGCGCAGAGTCTGGAAGCCGGAACCGGTGGTTCGCAGACCAACGTGGTAGTTGGCGATTCGGAGGACGAGGATCGCGAGGCCACAGGTGAAAAGAAAGGCGGTTCGTACACCAGCAGGTCCAATAGGGAACCAGCCCCAGAGATCTACAATCAGTCGATTAGCGAGGCGTAGATGGAAGCTCAAGAGCTCAACTCACAAGAGCTCCAGCTGTCCAACAACAGAGCCTGGAAGTAGGACACAACAAGTAGAACAGTCGCCGTTGAAGAGAATCGTCTATGCAGGGCGGGCTGAAGGAAATCCTTGTAAGGCGCTTTTCTAACCGTGGTGGCCGCCATCTTCGCAGCGCATCACCGAGGGCAGAGAAAGAGCTCGGGGGATGTTTTGCGAGGTTGTCGAAGATGCTTGAGTTGCGCTACCTGGAATAAGCCCAAGTAAATAAAAATATCCAGGCCAGCAACGGACGCCAGGTCCAGGTCCAAGCTGCCATTGTCATCACGTGAAGATAACGAGGCAGGTCCAGCCCCGCTCTGGTTGGTTGGATGATCCGCCTGCCCAATTACGTATGTTGCAGCTGGAACTGAGCCACCCTCGGCAAGGCAGCAGGTGACTTGATTTGACGAAGCAACGGAAACGGCGAACTTGTTTGCGCATTCAGAATCTCGTCTTTTTTATCTTTAAATCGATCCATTCCTTCAAACGCGAAATCGGGACAGTCAGAATTCACAGCCATGTCGTTTGATCTCGAGTCCGGCCGGGGCGGCGGCTACACCGACGACCCAGCCTTCAAGGAACTTCAATACAATCTCAAGAGCAAGCTACAGGCGCTTCTCAACAGCAACCGAAAGCTCGCCAACGATGTCAACGTTCTGGGCACCAAGAAGGATACACCCCGCCTGCGGGAGCGGGTTCACAACAGCATGGAGAAGACAAGGGAGATGTGCCGCGAGATTGGCGAGGGCGTCAAGAGACTTCAGACCTGGGATGACCTGACAGTGCGTATCGCAAACTGACCTTTGTGGTCGCATACTAACCCCTCACTAGAAGCAACAAAAGTACGAGCAGACAAAGGTCTCGAGCGATTTCCAGGCCGCCCTCCAAGAGTTCCAGAGCCTGCAGCGACGAGCCCTCGAGAAGGAGCGCGCATCCGTCACCGCCGCCCGCGCCGCGCAAGAGGCCGAGCCCGGTCAACCTGGTGCGCCATCCGACACCCAGCTGGAGCAACTACAGCAACAGCAGCAGATTTCGCAACTTGCGCAGCAGGACGAAGTCGACTTCCAGGAGGCCCTTATCATTGAGCGCGAGGAGGAGATTCGCAATATCGAGCAGGGTGTCGGCGACTTGAACGTGCTCTTCCGACAGGTCGCGCAGATCGTCGATGAGCAGGGCGAGCAGCTTGGATCCATTGCGGATAACGTGGAGAATATCCGCGACGACACACGACAGGCTGACGTTGAGAATCGACAAGCCGCGCGTTATCAGAAGGCGGCTCGCAACAAGAGTTGCTGCCTGCTGCTGATCCTGGCAGTTATCATGACGATTGTTATTCTGGCCATTGTCCTTGACTAGATATTAGAGCTCAGCGTGCGATTCTTATGGGTGGCTCTTGTTATCTTGACGGCGTCTATCGGAGTTTTCTAGGGATACACAAGTTTTAAGAGTATAGTACATGTTTTTAGGTACACAAGAGGGATTAATCAAGATGCTTTTTGTGCTTTCAACTAAGTGATCAAGAAGGTGGCTGTTTTGGCTGATTTGGACCCCTTAGAAACGGCAAACTTGCGTGCTTGGGCATCCCGGATTTGAGCTTAGGCTCCTTTCTCGGGACGAGACGATTTAGGATTATCTCATTGATGCCTGTGAGGGCAAATGAAGAACCCCAGTAGAGGAAGATGGCGCTTGGTAGATCCGCAAAGAGGAGCGGAAAGGTTGGCATCAGAAGCAACATCCTGCCCAGAAGCTTCTGTATTCTTGGCATGGTGTCGACCTTTTTGCTGTCCGGCAGGTTTACGGTCAACAGAGATTGTAGATGCTCTTTGGACATCTTGCCCCAAGTGTTCCACACTAAGATGCCCGAGCAGATGAGGGGCAGCCCAAAGTAGGGATCCATGCTGGTGAGGTCGTTGAACCAGAGGCACCCCCCGTTGACCAATGACTCGTCAAACATGCTGCTCGCAGCACCTAGACCTGCAGTCGCTGAGTCCGGACTGCCCAGCCCGACTGAGTTGCTGATCCAGCCCACCGGCGCACCGCACTTCCTCCGTAGTGCCTCGGAGATGGTGAGAAAGGGGATGATGCTGATCATTGGTGCCATGCCCTTCCACCGTTGGGTACCCCAGTTCTTGTAGATTCTGCGCCGTGACTTTTCAACCAGGCCTGCGGTGCGGACGCGCTGAACGGGTTCAGGGACGTGCCTTTGCTCTTGCATGATAGTCTTGGTATGGCGAGCCGCCCAGGCCATGAGCAAAGGTTGTAGTTCGGCCCTCCTCTGCCGGAGGCGGGCCGTGTAGAGTTGCAGGGGGAAACGAAGTGTGGCGTTGACGCCGATGGCCAGCAGTGGAATGGCGACATACCAAGGCATGCCGGCGTTGACGTGGACCCAACTGAAGGCATCAGCAGTCATGCGAATGGTGTCGCCAACCGTAGACGCAAGGTGAAAGCTCCTTCGGCCGGCGCATGGTGTTGAGGCCGGACGTCGGACGGCACTGATTGGGAGAAAGGGTCTGGCGTGAGGTGATAGGACATGCGCTGTCCGTTTAAAGAGGGACATTTTCAACCATTCCCGCGTGGTGGCGAGAGCAATTGATTCTCTGGGCGCAGGATTGGAGCTGTCTCTTGGTGAATGAGATGTTGCATGAGATGAGGCTTGACCTTTGGAGGTTGCAGAGGTTGTGGCGCACAGCCAATCAGGGTGAACCTGGTCATCAGACAGTCTATAAAACTGGGGCTTGAGAGTTGAAGTATTTGTGCCAACGAGACTGATCTTGATCACATTTCTGCAAAAGGATTTGTTACGTATTATAAATCTGATTGTGAAGGAAATATGTTAAACCGTCCGCTGGACCTTTTCGAAAACATTAAGCTTAGTTCGAGTTGGAAACTGATCGAAACGCCCCGGGTCTGGAGCATGCTCAAGTGACGCATGTAAGACCTTTACTCTACCTGTTGTTTGTCTGTATTGTAAGAAGCTTAAGACGATAGGTGCCTACTACAAAGATAAATAGGTAGATAAGTAATGTTCTTATTGTGATTTTCTGTAGCCTTGTTGCTATTACCTGCTCGTTGAGTTGTGGGCCATCTACTTAGGTAAAGAGGATAGACGACTGAGACAGGAGGAACTTGAGTTATGCCAAAGGTAACCCAGTTGCAGTACTCTTGGAACTTGGACCTCAAGTCTGCCGCATGGAGGTTGCGCACAGGCACGATTACGGTAGCATTGCGGTCTGTGAGAAACCGCTTCTGGGCCCAAAAAGGTCAAGTGTGACGGGATATCATCGTTCCAGTCTCAGATCACACCCTGTGCTTTGGAGTTTCGACGAGTGAGCGATAGGTCATCAACACAATGGGAAGAAAGGAACAAAGACTGGTTAACTCCCGCTCTATTGTGATGTTGTAAATTATGAGATAAGAACTTAGCCAAACTTATGACCAGTGCTATTAATCACTTGAGATACATTCACAAGCTCACATGACTCGAGAATACCTCCTTCAACGTTGCATCGCCATCCTATCCGATCTTCCCTTTTACCCCGTGGTCAACGGCGAGCACTGACACCCCAACGTTCCTACACCGCTAGACTCCGCCCGTGACCAGGGTCAGGAGCCTCATAGCGGGGGGCTTGCCCATCTTCAGCGCGCAAAACCCCTGTAGCTCATCCAGCTGCAGCGGGCAAGCTACCTGGAGCTAGGCTAGAGCTTCCCCCCCGCCACGGGGGCTATTATTTTTGGTGCGACGTCACCCCATCGTTCCCCTTTGTCGTGGCTTCTTCATGGTGTTTCCTTGCTGCAGGACTTGTCAACGTCTCTAGCCTCGCACTCTCGATACTTTACCATATCATCGATAGCCATAACCAACAACTGCTGCGGAACATCGACTATCCCGAATGTCCGACGACTCGTTTGAGGCGTCCGCGGACAGCCCGCCTATTCCACCGTCCCCCGACAGCTCCTCCAAGATGTCGGTTGTCTCGGGGTGGGTGACCCTGTTCCTATTGATCGCCATACCTTTGTTGGGCAACGCACTACGAAACTTCCTCGGATGGACACTACGAAAGCGAACAGAGGGTCGTCGTGCCCACCTCCTGGCGCTCATGACGGAGGAGGACAAGGCAGCTCGCGCGAACGATCCCCAAGGCAGCTCCGAAACGAAGCTCGTATTCGATGTCGACGATGATCTCAAGATTACACTGGACAAGCAAAAGGACTGGGACGGTGTTGTTGGCTTCTTTCATCCTTTCTGGTAGGTTTATATCTGGAGGGAATGTTAGGGCTTGGCTAATGCTGTGCAAGCAATGCCGGAGGTGGCGGGGAGCGAGTCCTATGGGCTGCTATTCGAGCGACGCAGGATCGATGGCCGAACGCAAAGTGTGTCGTCTACACTGGTGATCACGATGTTACCAAGGATGCTATTCTGTCTCGGGTCAAGGTGAGCCAGCCCTCGACCTCGGGATGAGACGTGCTTACATGGTGACAGCACAGGTTTAACATTGAGCTTCATGCTCCTACTATTACTTTCCTCTACCTTTCCAAGAGAGACTGGGTGCTTGCTTCTTCGTGGCCGCACTTTACTCTCCTGGGCCAGTCCATTGGCTCCATCATCCTCGCTTGGGACGCCTTCTCACTGCTTGTCCCCGATGTCTTTGTCGATACCATGGGTTACGCATTTGCTCTCGGCCTTTGCAAGTTTCTCTTCCCGAAGGTTCCTACGGGAGCGTACGTACACTATCCAACAATTTCGACCGATATGCTCGAGTCCCTGGACCCCAATTCGGCCGTGGGGACACAGGGCGTCAACGCTGGTAAAGGCGTTGGAGCGCAGGGTGTTGCGAAAAAGACTTACTGGCAGCTATTCGCCGTGCTCTACTCATGGGTTGGCTCGACTGTGGACATCGTAATGACCAATTCAACGTGGACTCAGGGACACATTCAGAGTCTATGGGGTCCATATCGCACAGGAAAGAGCAAGAAGGATCCGATCGTGGTGGTCTACCCCCCTACTGCCGTACGAGAAATGGAACAAGAAGTCGAGGTATCAGAGGAGAGTGAGAAGCGACGAGAAAAGGCCATCGTCTACCTGGCACAGTTCCGACCCGAGAAGAACCACCAACTTATTATGCAGTCCTTTGCCACATTCCTCAAGAGAAAGAGCGAAGCATCCAAGGGCGCGCGTCTGATTCTCATTGGAAGTGTACGAGATGACCACGACTCGAAGCGTGTGTATCAGCTGCGCATCCTTGCCAACGAGCTGGGTATCAAGGACAGCGTCGAGTTCCACCTTGACGCCTCGTGGTCGGAGATCCTGGAGTGGCTGCGGAAGGCCTACATTGGCGTTAACGGCATGTGGAACGAACACTTTGGTATTGGTGTCGTCGAATATCAGGCTGCTGGGCTTATTTCTGTCGTTCACGATAGTGCTGGGCCCAAGTTTGATATTGTCGTGCCAATCGACGGCGAACCAACAGGTAAGCAGCTCAACTTGTAGCATGTTGGATTGATAACTAACTCTTGCAGGCTTCCACGCTACGACAGAAGAGGAGTTTGCGGATGGTTATGAGAAAGCCCTGTCACTGCCTGACCCATTGGCAGTCCGCCTCAGGGCACGCGAGTCAGCAAAGAGGTTCACCGAAGAGGAGTTTGCCAAGAAGTGGACGGTTCAGATGGCGCGGTTGGTGACTCTTTCGAGGTAGAGCGTGAGGCGAAAGTAAAGTTGCGTGATAGACCAAAGGATACCCCCTTTTTACAAACAGTTTACTACTGGAAGTCGTATATAGAGTAGAGAATACAGCGCGGAGCTGACAGCGAATGCTTGTGAGATGCAACCCCAAATCATGGTCAAACAGATGCTACGTGAATGAGTCTATCTATTGGTTTACAATGTAAAGCCTCCGCTGTTCTTCTGCCTCGACTCGGCTGCAACGTCAAATACGCCGTCTCTATCTCTTGTCAGAGCTTGCACTGCGCTCAACCCCTCCTCTACCCAGGTAATGTTGTGCCCCTTGGCCCTCAACCCGGGAACTTCCCAGCGACTGAACCTGTTTTCAAGGAGGAGTTGGTTGGGCAACAATTGATTGTGCATCCTGGGCTCGCGGACAGCGTCTTTGACACTCCACGATGGCGAGGTGAGGATACGCCAGGCGACCTGAGTCGTGGAAGAGATGATACGGGAGCCGCCTGCAGCTCCGAGGACAGCTACTAGAGTACCGTCTTTGAGGGAGACGATTATGGGTGTGCATGAAGATAAGGGGCGCTTGTTTGGGCGGATAAAGTTCTCCTCAGCTGGGGCAAAGCCAAACTCGTTGGGAACGCCAGGGATAGAAAAGTCGTTCATCTCGTTGTTTCTAGGAGGTGAGTTTGAAGAAATTAAATGTATGTAGGAGGGACTTACAGGATGACGCCGGTGAGGTTGTCCATGAGGAGTGATCCAAAGATGAGGTTGACAGTTGTTGTCAAGGAGACAGCCATGCCGTCCGCATCCGCTGTGACAATGTGAGAAGTTCCATGACCATTGGACGAGTAGATCCTCGAGGGGTCATATTTTTCAATGTCTTGTGTAGTCAGGGGGTCGATACGGCTGCGAATCTTCTCAGCCGTCGTTGCGTTGAGCATCTCTTCCTCAAAATCGGGTACATCATCGACAAAGTCAGGATCTCCTAGCCGCAGCCGAGCCCCGTACGCAAACTTCATGGCCTCGATGTACCTATGCAGTGTGAGATTGCCGTCCTGGCTTTGGTCCTCGTATCCGTCCATGGTGTTTAGGATGTTGAGAGAGACGGCGCCGCCAGCGGGTGAGCTGATGCCGTAGACGTCGTAACCCTTGTATTCGGTGTGTAGGACTTTTCGGGAGATTACTTTGTAGTTTGCGAGGTCTTCGAGTGTCATTGTGCCGTTGGACTCTTGGATTGTCTTGATCATGCTCTCGGCTGGGGTGTGTTAAGGGTGTACTGTTTCTGGGGCTTAGGGGCTTACCAATGGGGCCGGTGTAAAAGGCTTCAGAGCCGTGATCGGCAATAGCCTGAAGAGTGCTGAATATGTTAGCAAAGATACAAGCACTTGTAGAGTTTCTACTCACCGTGCATATCGAGGCCTTGTAATGGTGTCTCCCTCTCGGAGAAGTTGACCTTTATACCATCAGCGCAAGTTCTAGTTTAGGGGTAGAGTAGCAGACCATCTCGAGTGAAATCCTCAGCCCATGAAGGGTCTTCTACAAGAAAGTTATACTTTCCAGTGGACAATTTGGACACAAACTTGTTCATGTCGCCATTTACTAGTTATGGAGTTAGTCGATACTCACAGCGGTCAAGCTAGCTCTTACCTTTGAAGCCATCATTGGCTACTTTGATAGCTCCTTGCATGACGGTCTTCCATGGGAGTTTCTACCGACTTGGTTTAGTCAGGAAATATGAAAAGGGGCTGTTGAACTTACACCGTATTTCTTGTGAGCGTACTCCAACCCCCGGACCTCACCAGGTACACCGACAGATAAGCCTCCATGGATGCTCCCCTCAACATTTCCCTGATACATGTTCTCATGGGCTGCAGCTGGAGCCGACTCGCGAAAGTCGATAGCTTCATAGTTGCCCTTTTCATCCCGCACGAGCATGAACCCACCTCCACCAATACCCGAGTGATACATGCCGATAACGCCGACACAAAAGGTTGTTCCAACCATGGCATCAACAGCATTTCCCTAGAATTGTTACTAGCTAAAAACAGGCATAAAGTGTTGTTTGTAGACTTACACCACGCGCGAGCAGATCCCTTCCTATGTAGCTGCATTCTCTCGCCTCGGACGCCACGGCGCCTTTGGTACCGCCTTCTGAACGGAATAGATACTCCTCATTGACTGGACTGGCTGCCAATAGTCCATATTGAGCAAAGAGTAGGCATAAACGCCTCACGCCGAATACACGCCCTGGGAAAGGGTTAGTAAGTATGCAGCGTTGAAAGGGATGTTGTGAAACTTGCCCATTTGTAAGTGGTTGTTTGCTTATCTACAAGGGTGTCACTGCGCCAAGATAAAACATTCCCGAATCTTGAAAAGATAAGAGAGAAAAAATCAAGACAACAAGAGTGGAAAGTGTAGCAAAAAGGGAGATATCGCGAATTTTTTAAAATGCACAAGCAAAGGAAGCGTTGACGTGATGAGACCCCGGGTCCGATCTCCGGACAAGGGACGGACGCGGTTTCTTCCCCCGGTAGTTGCAAGCGGCCTCGTGAGTCGCATCACCTGCCATTCCGGGGGACCAATCAGCGGGGCAGCGGTGATAGGAGCCGACCGAGTCATTGGCTGAGAGAGGGTGCTTATTGAAGGACAATAGAAGTTACAGATTACGCAGTGTGTTTTTGATGTGAGCGCGTGAGGACATTGCTTGTGAGAGTAGTTGTGTTGTACAGTATATGTCTATTTGGTGTATTTAAGCATGGGACCCCGGGGTGGTCAAATGGCTTCTTTTTCTGTTGTACAGATTGTCAGGCGACGAGGGTAGATGTATGTATATTTGCAATGCATGAAAGAAGCATAAGCAACTCGTCATGTGAAGAATCAGAGTGAAATGTCTTGCAGTAGTCAGGTACAACACCAATCTCAAGGAATAGTCTCGAGACAAGAGATAGACCAAAGACGAGCTCTTATCGTTGTTGAATACAATCCCTGTCCTGGTTTCAAAGGAGGATAGAAACTCCAACCAATAAAAGCCTCTCATTCCATCAGCCAATCAGACAAAGTCTAAAACGCAGCCCAAGGACCCCAAAATCTCAAAGTGGGGCACCTGCAAGAACCTTTCCCTGTCTCATTCTCGACTCGAAAGAAAAGTTGTGAGCAACCATCAAATTTTCCCAGAGGAAAAAACCACACAAAAAAATCACTTCCTCTCAACACTTTAGAGACAAATCCTTGGGTCGTTCATGAGACGATTGAGGCTTCTGCCACTCGTCTCTCTCACAAGAAGAGCGCGTCCTTACAATCTCCGCCCATTCGCAGCCATGGCGACCGCTCAGGCAGAGGCACCACCCGCCGCCGTGCTCAACGGTCACTCACAAAGCAACGGCAACACAGAAAAGCCTTTAAATAAGCGACCTAATCAGCAGAATAATCGACAGTGGAAGCAGAAAAAGACAAAGCGGGAGAGAAACATCACTGAGGGTTCGTCTGAGGAAGTCCTCAAGTATGACGTCGAGGCTTTGCTCAAGCTGAGGGCTGTTGAGTATGGAGAGGGGACTGAGAATGGGGTCGAGGTTCTTCCAGAGGAGGGAACCGAGACGGAGGTTGAGGTTTTGGAGTTGTCGTCTACGGGAGAGGGCTTGGCTATGAGACCTGGTTCGAATCAGGTTTACGTTGTACCCTTCACCGTTCCTGGTGACCTGGCGAGGGTCAAGGTCTTTCGCCATGTGCGTCGCGATAACCAAACCATGGCCGATTTCATCTCCGTCGTCAAGCCTTCTCCTCTACGCGACGACGCCCGCATCAGCTGCAAGTACTTTGCCTCATGCGGTGGCTGCCAGTTCCAAATGCTCGACTACGCAGAGCAGCTCCGTCTCAAGAGACGCGTCCTCGAAAAGGCCTACCAGAACTTTTCCAACCTCGATCCCGCCATCGTACCTACTGTTCAAGATACCATGGGAAGTCCTCTGCAGTATGGATACCGCACAAAGTTGACACCGCACTTTGATGGACCCCCTGGATTCCGTCCTAGCAAGAGGGGAAAGAACCCCCGTGTCCCCTTTGAGAGCTGTCCTGATATTGGATTCATGCAAAAAGGTCGTCGAAAGGTTTTGGATATTGAGGACTGCCCTATTGGCACCAGTGCTGTTCGTCTGGGTATGGCGAGGGAGAGAGAACGTATGCAGACTGAGTTCAAGGACTATAAGCGCGGTGCTACCCTCCTCCTGCGAGAAAACACACAACGTCTGCCAAAGGACAGTCGAGATATACCCTCCGAACTACCCCCTCACACCGTCCGCGTCGACAACGAAGACACAGTCGACATCAAGTCCTGTATCACAGACTCCAAGGCCACCACCACTGAGTACATCGGCCCCTACACCTTCACCAACCCTGCCGGCTCCTTCTTCCAGAATAATAACTCCATCCTCCCATCTTTCACCACCTACGTCCGCGATCGCATCCTGCCCCCTGCTGGCTCTGGCATGGAGATCAAGTACCTCATCGACGCTTACTCTGGCTCTGGCCTCTTCACCATCACCCTGTCATCCCTCTTCCAGCACTCTATCGGTATCGACATTGCTGCCGACTCGATCGCCTACGCAAGCCGCAACGCCGCTCTCAACGGCCTTAGCGAGGACCGCTGCAAGTTCATCGCCGCCGATGCAGGCGAGCTCTTCAAGAGCGTCACTTACAACCGCGACGAGACCGTCGTCGTACTCGATCCCCCTCGCAAGGGCTGCGACGCCGATTTCCTCGGTC
The DNA here is from genome assembly GCA_025433615.1 of Fusarium sp. LHS14.1. Classification (NCBI taxonomy): domain Eukaryota; kingdom Fungi; phylum Ascomycota; class Sordariomycetes; order Hypocreales; family Nectriaceae; genus Fusarium; species Fusarium sp. LHS14.1. Next base: position 756,716 of record CM046481.1, read on the forward strand.
AGTTGCGCAAGTTTGGCCCCCGTCGAGTGCTCTACGTCAGCTGCAACGTGCACACGCAGGCTAGAGACGTGGGTGTCTTGGTCCGCGGCGAGGGCGAGGGTGAGAGGTACGAGATTGAGAGTCTGAGGGGTTTTGACTTTTTCCCTCAAACTGGACATGTCGAGGGCGTTGCTATTCTCAACAGGGTTGATACCAAGGCATGAAATGGTTAAAAATAGGGACACGGCGCTTTAAAAGGGGGAAAATATGATAGATTTTTTTTTTATTTCATTGCGACACTTGTAATCATTGTCCTCATAAAAAGAACCGCTGCATTAACTCGTGCGTGACAAACAAATTGCCAACTCGGCCAGCATATATATGCATCACAACCTCATGTTCATGACTTGTCCCCTAGCAGAGCCTTGAGGGCCTGCACCGTCACCTCGAGAACCTCGGGCCTTCGACTCTTCTTGAGACACTCCTTGAGGACCTCGACACCGTCCTCATCCTTGATCTTTTGCCGCGCCAGTTCACCGGCCTCGCCCTCGGCTGTTACGAGGTTAAGAACCACAAACACGCCGCGGTGTCGGATGTTCTCATCGTCGTCGACGCACATGGACAAGACGACCTTGATGCCACGCTCTCTGTTGATAATGCCGCGGATGACACCCTCGAAGGACGTCAGCGAGGCCAAGGCGCCGCCAGCTGCACTACGGGTTCCGGCGTCTTCGGCGTCTGCGAGGGCGAGAAGGATGTGAAGGCGGTTTCGAGCCTTGGCTGTTTCCTCGGCGTACAGGGCAATGGCTTCAGGAGCCTGGACGAGGTTGCAGACGAGCTCGACAGCTGCCTTGGAGACGAGGGCGTTGGATGAGAGCATCTGCTCCTCAATCTGGAACCACGCGGTAGCAATGATACTGCGTCTCGTATCTTCATCGTCCATAGAGGCTAGGTTAGTCAAAGCCATGAGTGCCTCGAAGGAGGGGAGAAGGTCTCGCGTCTCGGCAGCCGGGTCAGGAGGGACGATAGACACGAGGGGCCGAATAGCAGCGCTGAGGGGGTTTGATCGGTTGCCACCAAAGACGAGGGCAGGGTTTGTGCTGATGAGAATCCGGGCAAGGGCCTGCGCGGCGAGACGACGAGCTGGTGCTTCAGTCTGGGGAAGCGTCATCCATGCTGTGAGGAGGAGCTTTACGGCACCCTGCTGGGCTAGCTGGCCGCGAAGAGTCTTGGTGACAGACAACGCAAAGATGATGGAGATGACCAGCGATAGAGACGCTGGCGAACCATTCTTGCTGTGAGTGACGAGCACAGGCGTGATGCCGGCATCAAACACCAGCTTACACCGCTTCGCGACATGCTCGTCATCGTTCAGGGGGTCCGGACCGCCAAGTTTCCCAGCGGCGTTGGCATACGCCTTGAGCTGGTTCATCTTCTTCTCCTCCTCGGTGAGGTTGGGGAGGTACCTTGTGAGATTGACAAAAATGCTCAGAGCTCCGTAGGTAGTCGGAGAACGCGGCTGTGCCTCGCTAAGAGTCTTGACGAGCTTCTGGAGCAGTTCAGGGTTGCTCACAATCGACTCCTTAACCTTGGGTTGAAGAGACGCATAGGCCAGACCTTCAATAGAATGCTTTCTTCCATGATCTTCATCCCGGAGGATCATCTTGGTGAACATGCCAGAGAGGTCCTCAATACTAGTGACTGCTGGCTCGATCCTCGACTGGCTAGCCTCTCCGGGGGCGGGCTTCGCTGGAACTGCCTTGAAATCTGAGTTAGTTAGTCGTGAACAAAGCACGGCACGCATATCTCTCTCACCCTAAGCTTAGCCAGGATGACGGCGGCCAGGTACTGAACCTGCTCCGAGTGACGCCTCATGGTGATGGAACCACCGTCGCTTTGAAGGTTGGGGTCGGCGTTGGTACTGCGGACGATCTCGCTAAGGTCCTGGTCGACAATCTCCTCGAGCCACTCGATGCAGTACTTGTTAATGGCCTCGCGGCAGAGCGAGTTCATGCAAGCAGCGTTGAGCATTTCCAGACAAGCCGTCTCGACCTTGCGGCTCTTCCACTTGCGTCGCATCAGTGTACCCAGGCTGGGGAGGAAGTCTTCATTGAGGAAGAGCTCTGCGGTGAGATCCGGGACGATGGGGAAAGTAGCGGCTGCAACGCAAAAGGCGACAATGTAGTCGTCGTAAGTACCTCTTCTAACACGGTCAAAGAAAAAGGTGGATAGCTTCTTGCTACCGTCGTCGCCGGCGGCCTTGAGGTAGGCCGACGTTGAAAGAGTGGCGTGCCCACGGACAATCTCAGGCTGTCGCATATCGAGATAGCACAAAACAGTGTCAACGCAGTCGCCGTCGATGACCTTGCAGATAGTCTCGTGAGACTTGTCCTTCTGGCGGGCCTCATAGTCGTTGTTGAGGAGCTTGGTTAGCTCGTCGAGGTCATGGCACGTCTCATTATCCTCCTGGCCGCCCTCCATCAAGCGCGCAAAGACGATGAGTGTCTGGTCCTCCAAAGAAGGAGTCGGTGCCTCCTGCTTGGCGGGTTCAGCCATGATGAAAAGATTTCGAATCTTTATCAGATGGAATGGGATGTCGAGATGGACGAGGAGAAAACAATGGGAAAAGCTCGAGGCCCAAAACAGGAGCCCGTGATGTAAATCGATAACGCCCCTCATCCAACTCAGCTCATCAATCAAATCAGCTCTGTCCTGTGAGACCACTAGAAGCGCTAGAACCTTGCTTTTTCCTAGTGGCCGCAAACCCCCCCAACCACGATCGCTGATAAGCCCATGCTTTTCCCCCCGCTGCTTTGGGAGCTTCGTCACGTGTTTTGGCGTCTATGGGCGCTGCGCTAGGGGGATTGCTCCAGGGGCTCATTGGTGCCTGCAGCCGCGTCCCATTCGTGATGCTCCCACACCCTGCTCATGTGGATGACGTCCAGCGAAAGATTGTATATTTTTTTTTACTCCTTCAATCCCTGCAGCCTTGACAAGGAATTCTTGGGCTCACACGATAGAATCTTCAAGTCGGTCGTGATATTCTGAGCTTCAAGGCTCATGTCTTTCATCCTCGGGGCGGCCTGAGATCGCGGCAAGTCGTCGCACAGACCGGGGGACGCTATAACCACTAGGCCAGCCGCCGTTCAGCGTTCCAACTTGAGCCTCAACATTGCATTTGCCCTTGCAGACGCCGCCATTCTTTGTCTGACCGCGTCAACGTTTCTCGCACTCTCAGCGTCACGATCTGCAGATCAGCTTGTCTCACTTGTGCAGCGTTCATCTCCTCCACGGCCTCGTAGCCGTCTCCCCAACCGACATCCTCACAACACCACGTCCGCCTCGTTTTCATCATGGACGCCGTCGATGTTTCGGAGCACTACGAGGTCAGCACCCGCGAGGATACGCCCTCACTCCTTACCATCGTCCTTGACACGAATCCGCGAGCATGGGCTGCTATCGGTAATGTCCTACCTTTATCTAGGGCCATCGCAAATATCCTCGTCTTTGTCAACGCCCATCTCGCCTTTAGCAACGCCAACCAGGTCGCCCTCATTGCCGCCCACGTCGACCGCGCACAATGGCTCTACCCGACGCCGCCCAAGCCCGCCCGCGATGCCTCGGGCGATGTATCTATGAATGACGCCGCCCCGTCTCAGACGTCGTCGGCCAACAAGTTCCCCCAGTTTGCGCAGATCGAGGCCGCCGTTTTAGACTCTGTGAGGAAACTCATGGATCAGACGACCGAGGCTGACCTCGCCACCACCACGACACAACTATCAGGGGCATTAACGCTGGCCCTCTGCCATATCAACAAGGCTGCGCAAGCTCTCTGCTCGCCTACTGCCAACCTCGAGGACAACCACAAGGCCACCACCACAGCACCTCCCACCGTACGCGGCCGCATCCTCGTCATCTCCGTGTCCGACTCGGAGCCTTCGCAATACATCCCCACCATGAACGCTGTTTTCGCCGCCGCCCATGCCCAGGTCGCCATCGATACCCTCTCCCTCACCGGCGACCCAACCTTTCTACAGCAGGCCTGCTTCAACACGGGCGGCACATACCTCGCCGCAACACATCCCCAGGGCCTGCTCACCTATCTCATGTTCGGTCTCATCGCCGACACAGAGGCTCGCGAGGCTCTCGTTGCGCCGACCCATGACACGGTCGACTTTCGCGCGGCGTGCTTCTGTCACGGCCGAGTTGTTGACACTGGCTTTGTCTGTTCCATCTGCCTCAGCATATTTTGCGAACTGCCAGAGAATTCCGAGTGCCTTACATGTGGCACGAAATTGTCGCTGGGCAACTACGGCGCCAAGCCAGCCGTCGTGCCTCGGAAGAAGAAGAAGAAGCGGAGAATCGTCAACGGAGGTTCACGGGAAGAGACGGGAAGTGCGACGGGGACACCTCGTCCATGATGAATCGCTACCTATTTTGTATAATAGACCAATTAAAATAATGACGAGATACCTACAACGACTAAGACAGAATAATGCATCTATTCCTGGGCTTCAGGGGCAAACGCAAGTACCACCTTCAAGTGACAGCTTGACTTAAGTAGAACATCAAAAACCAAGCTTAGGCACACTGAATAAATTAGGCATGCAATGTCTCTAGGGATAGAGGGTATCATATCAAGTCTAGCGATGGAGAAAAGACTAAACAACCATCCATCTCACGGCGTAGCAGCCACAGCCTGGCCTAGAGCCCATATCAATCAAGCCCTGACAGGAGTCTAATGTCTAAAGTTGCCAAACTCCATATTCCAATCTCAAAAGCCCAAATTGGCTCAGTCAAAACGAACTTTGCGTCCACCCTTGGCAATCTTAGCACTATCCGGAAGCCGAGACATGGTACAGTTCGGTTGCTTCTCTAAACCGCCCATCGAGGCCAAAGCAAACGAGTCAGTGTTGTGAGCGAAGTACAAATAATACCCCGTCTGCGTCTTCTTGACAACCATGACACCGATAGCGCCAGCTGAGTGACAGTTCTTGACCCCAGGGTGATTCATAAAGTCGTCGGCGATGAAGGACTCCATGATGGCATCCTCGTCGTCATCCTGAATGTTAACTCCGCCCTTGCCACGCCTTGTCCCATGATAGATCCTCTCGGCGCATCGTTGGGAGGCCATTGTCGTAGCCATGTGCTCTCCGGTGCCGCTTGTTACGGCGGCAACGCTGATCTGATCTTCATCTTCTTCATCACAAGGGACAACGGCAGTGCCAACTCCAACCAGAGCTGCTGGACCAAGTCGACCTCGATGCTTCATTCCAATTCCCCCTGAGGACGATCCAGCAGCAATATGACCTCTCTCGTCAATCGCAATGGCACCAATAGTGTCTGTGATGAAGTCCTCGTTCCCAGTCCCAGACCGGAAGCTGTCTTTGATGGATCGAGAGTCGCCCTCTCTCTCATCTGGACTGGAGGGTCGCTTAACTCCGCGAGGACTCGCCAAATCTTGCTGACCAGCTTCATACTCCCCGAGGTCCATAGGTTTAGCCCGTGATTGTGGCGAAGCAGAACCATCACGGCTCGGAGAATGTTCATGTTGTTTTTGATTGGGCTCTGTGTTTTCCAGATTGGAAGGCTTGTCGTCAGTGGGATTTCCTTGGCTAGGCGATCCGGGCTTCCTGGAGATGGGCCTGGAACGAAATGACGATGCGGGTGCGCCCTGTGCACCTCTTGCAACTCCAGCGTAACTCGGCGATAGCCTCTCCGCAGTCGCCCGGACAGAAGATCGTCCCACTGTAGGTGCGGCGGTGCCCATGGTTCGAAAGTAGCTAGCCGTTGAAGAATTGTCGGTTGATGGTGTGGTTGGTTCCTGGATCGGAGTGCCCATCCAGGGAGAATCAGGCTGTCCCTCGTTCCATGTGCCTGCCATGATAGCTGCTCTGTGATCCCGGGGGAAGGATTGCTGTGGCTTCGGTGTGGAAGCTGTGTCGTATTGACATGGGGGACATCCGACGCTTGTCTCGCCAACCTCTGGAGAAGCTCTAGAGTCCTTTGACTTCGTCTCGGCCCGCTTTAGGTCTTCTTGCCAACGTAGAAATCGATCTCTGGCATTGTTGGAAACCATGTACTCGTTAGGGCAAGTAACGAGGCCATGTTCTTCAGCAAAGGCCTTGGCGCCTTCTCCGATCAGGGCATTTGGTGGAACTCGACGGAGGCTGAGAGGCTTGTTGCTCTTGTCTAGAATAAGCTTGGCGAGGGAAATTGGGTTTCGAATATCTGAGGCGGCATTAGTTATTGTGTCGAAATGGATCTGAAAGACGAACTCGGAACGGCACCGCAGGCTCCGCTACGACCGAGATGATCGACAACGGTGGCATCACACTCTACAACGCCGTCGATGGAGAGGTTGGAACCGTATCCAGCGTTGGTGATTTCCTTATCCTCGAGGATTCGCAGGGCTGCTTCGACTGCTTCGGTTGCCGTGGAACCAGCTTTGAGAAATCTCATTCCCATCTCGGCGGCCCTGCTCTGGTCAGTCGAGGTACGCACGAGGGACGGTTGAGGAGGCCTCACGCAACACAAGCTTGAAGATGGATGTGCTCATTCTGGTGGCTATGAAATCCAGCCCCTGCGTGGACAAAGATTGCAGGTACTGCCTTTGGCTTCTGCCCCATTCGCAGCACGCGATCCAACGCGCCGTCGGTGCCGTGTGGCGTGAGTTCCGAAAAAGCGGAGGCTTCATCGTCATGGCAGTCTGACATTCTTGATGGAATTCATGGGGTAAAGAGCGAATAACGTATGTAATGAGTGGCACGTTGGTGAGTAAAAGAGGTAGCCGATGATTTGAGGCGGCCGGGCGAATTGATAGAAGCCCGGCGAGAGCGCGTGGGCGAAGATATGTTAGGAGATTGTAGGTTTTGAAGTTTTGGGCCGAGGGCCTAAAGATGGAAGTTGATGAAAAACCCTATGGGAGAAGAAGCAAGAGCAGGGTGATGGTTATCTATTCGCCTTCCACAGCATAGAAAAGTATATGGAAGCTGCGCTCATGCGAGACGCAGGGACATTTCTCAACTCGATGAAAAGGAGTTGCCTAACAATCCATATGCCAGCATCCGTTGATTGTCCAATTCTCCTAAATTAGACGAGGCAAGCTGAGAAAACACAGGCCGAAGGATAGCAGGCTTCGCACAGATATGTCACCTTTTAACCAATCCAATCTCTTTACACGCAGCTATTGTTTGCTTTGCCGTGTATTCATTTCATCGCTGCTTCAGCCTCTCAGAAATGGCGTCGTATCCCAAAGCAGCAAAGTGATCCCCTTTATTGCAGTAACGGGGCGTGAGCCACTACCGAACGGCGGGGCAGGACCACTTGTCCTACACAGCCACATCTCAAGCCTCACCTCAAGCTTGGGAGCTTCACAAGGCACGTAACGTAATCCCACCCAACGCAACGACCACCGCCGTCGCCGCCTATCGCATTTTTCCTCGCGCGGCACGACTCTTGAGCTCTCTCTACCTCTCTATCTGTCTAGTCGTGCGCTCCATCACGCACCCTCTCTCATCATGGCTAACCAAACTCCCGCCGTTGTCATGGACAAGCAAGTCTCACCTCTCCCAGCCCCCGCACTGACGACGACAGCTAACCTCAGCTCACCAGCGGCACGGGTTTCTCCAAGCTAGGTCAGTCACCGCTACACATGCTCTCGGAGCTTTCGATTGTATCTGAGCTGCTTGCTGATACCTTGTACAGGTTTCGCCGGTAACGATTCTCCCTCCTTCGTCTTCCCGACCGCGATCGCAACCAAGGGGCCAGCTGGCGGAGCTGGTGGCTCCGGCTCAGGACGACCGGCCGTTGCGAACAAGCCTTCTTTCCTCACCGGAGGTACTGGACCTGGTGGTCACTTGAGCGCAAAGAGAGGAACTGAGGATCTTGACTTCTTTATCGGTGATGAGGCGATTGCTGCCTCGGGCGGGCCAGGTAGGCAGCTATTGCGCCCCTGAGAGGTCAATCCGACTGACAGAACCAGGATACGGCCTTCACTATCCCATCCGACATGGTCAAATAGAGAACTGGGTACGTCGCCGAGATATCCGACCTGAGCTGGAACTGACCACCTACAGGACCACATGGAACGGTTCTGGTCCAACTCCATCTTCAAATACCTCCGAGTCGAGCCCGAAGACCACTACTTCCTCCTCACCGAGCCCGTGAGCCTCTCGCCCCTACTTCGAATCCACCAAGATACTAATTAGGATAGCCCCTGAACCCTCCCGAGAACCGCGAGAACACCGCCGAGATCTTTTTCGAGTCGTTCAACTGTGCCGGCATGTACATCGCCGTCCAGGCCGTCCTCGCTCTGGCTGCTTCTTGGACATCCTCCAAGGTCCAAGATCGATCACTCACCGGAACGGTCATTGACTCTGGTGATGGTGTCACCCACGTTATCCCCGTGGCCGAGGGTTATGTCATTGGATCCTCGATCAAGTCTATCCCCATCGCCGGTCGAGACATCACCTACTTTGTGCAGTCCCTGCTGCGAGACCGTGGCGAGCCCGACTCGTCTCTCAAGACTGCCCAGGAGATCAAGGAGGAATATTGCTATGTGTGCCCCGATATCGTCAAGGAGTTTGGCAAATACGACCGAGACCGCACCCGGTTCGCCCAGCACGTCGTGTCGTACCCCAATGGCCGCCAGGTCGCCGTCGACGTCGGTTACGAGCGTTTCCTTGCCCCTGAGATCTTTTTCAACCCCGAGATCTACAGCTCCGATTTCCTGACTCCTCTCCCCGTTGTTGTCGATGGTGTCATCCAACAGTCGCCCATTGATGTTCGACGAGGCCTGTACAAGAACATTGTCCTTTCCGGAGGTAGCACGCTATACAAGGATTTCGGTCGACGATTACAGCGAGATATCAAGCAGCTGGTGGATGCCAGAATCCGAGCCAGCGAGGTCCGCAGCGGTGGTGCTCGAAGTGGTGGTCTGGATGTGCAGGTCATTACCCATAAGCGACAGCGACACGGTCCTTGGTTCGGTGGCAGTCTCCTTGGCCAGACACCCGAGTTCCGATCGTACTGCCATACCAAGGCAGAGGTAGGGCAGATGGTTTGTCTACATGCGACAATGGCTAACAATGATTGCAGTACCAAGAATATGGCCCTAGCATTGTGCGGAGATTTGCTCTGCTTGGTGGTCCCGGTGGTTCTTAGAGCAATGCTGTTAGCTGATAGATGCTTCAAGAAATACTCCCAAACAAGCCCTGGGTTTCACAATAAGGGTCTTTGCAAACACGTTGATCTACAGTCTCGAGGGAGAGGGATAGGCTAAAGATTCAATGCGGTTTCCTCTGTGGGGGTGCAAATGGTGGTGAGGGCGCTCAAAGGCGCTCAGCTCAATCTCAAGTGACAATTATGCCTACCTTAAGCGATGCAACTATGGGTGAAAGAAAGAGATGGTGGCAGCAGGTCTTTGCAGAGTTATTACATTAGTCGTTTTCAAAAAACAAACCTTTTCATGCAGATGCTGCATTTCCCCGCATCTTGACTCGTATTTGGGGGCCGCGGATGATCGAGACCATAACGTTTTCTGTGTCTATCTTGAAGCGTTGATCACGAACTGCACAAGTTCGAGAATCAATTCTTAGAGGCAGGGATATTCATCCTTTCATCGAGACACGGACGTTATAACCAACCTCGTTAAGCGACGTGCAGGTGTTGTTCTAGATGCCCGCCCTAGTGTGCGTACAGGAAAGAGAAAAAAAAACGTGGATGGCATGATCTTTCTAGACGTCGGGTTGTTCTAGACGTGGCTTGGTGGCGGAGAGGGGGGAGGGGTTTGCAGGAGCAAGGGTTGCATCGATGCTGTCTGATGGAGGGGTGACGACCAAACGTTGAAAAAGCGAGTTGCCATCAACAGGATGGTCGATCCTTGAGACTTTTGGGTCAATTCGATTTGAGTTGTGACGAGTAGACTTGTTCCGGGATGACCGAGGGGTAAGATGACGACGTGTGTTCACTGAGTGGGTGGTGAGGACATGATCAGATCAGAGACGATGACAACTAGCTCGAGTCCGAGATGCATCGGAGTTCACGCATCATGTACAAGAAGGAAACCGGCGATATCAGATACGAGTAAGTAACAAAGTTCCTCCCAATCAATTGGTACTTTTACTCCTTTTGCTCTAAACATAGATGACATTCAAGTGGACCGATATGTGCGCCGTTAGCAGATATACAAACACATGGAATTTTATTACATGTACTTTTTTTCTCTTCTCTCACCGCAACAAACTAGTAAAGAAGACAAAAAACCGCAAATATCCGTCTGTAGACGTCAAACCACTATCCACCCGTATTCATCCAAACGAACTGTCATTGATATTTTGCCAAAAGATGAACATCCCAGTCCAAGTAGTAAAAAAACAGTGGTCATGGTGGATTCTCAGGCACGTGGCTCTGGTGTGGTTGACGACGGACGGCAGTGGGCGGGCATATCGAACCATGCGTCGATTTTAGAGTTTGCGCGGTCAGAGTTCGGGTAGGGTTCGGTCTTTTTTGTCAGTTTGAAACCTTGGGAACGGGGATATGTTCCGGTTTGACGTTTTGGTGGTGTGATGAGGCTGGAAATGTGTGAATAGTAGTATCAACTTGAGATAGATACTTCCAGCAAGACAACAGTTATTGCACTGTTGTCAGTATATGCTGTCAAGCCAGAAAGGCATATTAAACAATCACAAGCAAATCAGAGAGGCAATTTGGTGAATCGGAATCTTTGTTCCGTTATTGATCCTGTGGTACTCATATCACTCATATCCAACCCAATCTCGCACAATCGTGCAAGCAAGCTCAATCTGGCTACTGCTCATCAACACCGCCGCAAATCCAAATCATCAACTCCCGCCTGAACTCCTCTCATTCGCAGGTGGGTCATCCTGCTTGTTGTTTTTGAGCAAAGTGGCTGGGTTGTTCCACCACTGCCCTGTAGATAGCCGCGCGCTTATCGGCTGGTGTCGACGACGTAGCGACCGGCAATCTTGCCAGCGGTCATGAGGTCGTAGACGCTCTGGAGCTCAGAGAGACCGACAGTCTTGAAGGGGACCTTGATGAGGCCGCGGCGGTAGAACTCGATGGCCTCGGCAGTATCGGCACGGTTGCCGACGTAAGAGCCCTTGATGCTGATCATGCGAACGACAGTGTCGAAGACGGGAGCAGAAAGGCTGGCGTTGGCGGGGAGACCAATGCACACGACGGTACCGCGGCTGCGGACGTACTGGGTAGCCTGCTGGAAGGGCTTCTCCTGGACAGCGACCAGGAGGACGGCGTGGGGGCCCAGGCCGTCGGCGGTAGCGGCCTTGACATCGGCGACGACGTTGGAGGACTTGGTGAAGTCGACAAAGGCACCAGCGCCGAGAGACTCGCAGAGAGCCTTCTTGTCATCACCACCATCGATGGCAATGGTGTGGATGCCCATAGCCTTAGCATACTGGAGAGCGATGGAACCGAGACCACCACCGGCACCGACGATGGCGACGGTCTGGCCGGCCTTGGCACCGGACTCCTTCAGGCCCTTGTAGACAGTAATACCGGCGCAGAGAATGGGGGAGATGGCCTCGAGGTCGCACTCCTTGGGGATGCGAGCAACGTGGGCAGCCTTGGCGACAGCGTACTGCTGGAAGGAGCCGTCGACGGTGTAACCAGAGAGGAGAGCCTTGGCGCAGAGAGGCTCATCAGAGGTCTGGCAGAAAGAGCACTGAAGGCAAGAGCCGTGGAGCCACTTGATGCCGACGTAGTCACCAATCTCAACATCCTCGACGAGCTGGCCGCGGGAGACGACAACACCGGCACCCTCGTGGCCACCGATGAGAGGCAGCTTGGTGTCAAGGGGCCAGTCACCCATCATGGCGTGGAGATCGGTGTGGCAGACACCGGAGAACTTGACGTTGACGAGAACCTCATCGGGACCGGGCTGGCGGACGGGGACCTGCTGGTACTTGGTGGCTGTAGAGAATGATAGTTAGTATAAGCCTCTAAGAGATGAAGATGTTGCAGTGCGAACGGTGGGGGATGTGGGTTGGGTGGGACTCGGGCCAGGAACCCGGATCTTGGGAATATCTGATATCCAAAAGATATCAGATGGAAAAAGAGGCAATTGGGATTGAACTCGATGTAGAGCTGAAAGGAAGGGAGGTAGACGTACGACCACCGTTCTTCTCGACGACCTGCGCCCATTGAGTGGTGGGGATCTCGGCGGCCATTTTGGTTGTTGTTGTTGTTTTGTCGTAAAGACGAAAGGTGTTGTAGTTGTTGTAGAGGAGTGCTGGAGAGTTGATTGATGAGCTGGATGAGGATGGAGAGAAAAGATTCGACTTGAGGCCGGAGGAGCAAGAGTTTATATAGATGTTGGACGGGCGATCCGGAGTGAAGGGTCTACCATAGACGGATCCCTAGTGCGTATACGGGGCTCGGGCCTAAACCGTATGATGGGTCAACGGGGCAGGGATGGGCGTCTGGATGCAAGGTCTCAAGCCTCATCTTCGCGGCCGCGGGGGAGAGGGAGTGGGAGAAGCCATGAGGAAGGGTGTGTGATCAAAGGAGTCGAGTCAACGTGAGTCTACCGCACGCATCGAACCTGAGCTCAGAACGAGGGCCAAGGGGAGGAGCCACTTCGGCTGCACGGGGGATCCGCATTTTGGGCCATGGCCATGGGTAGTTGGACTTTGTTTTCGGATGCGGCGACGGTACAAGTGTAGAAACCAGTAGTGGCGTTATTGGTGGTGGAGGGTGGAGGTTACTGTCGAGGTGTTGCTAGAATGCCGTCTCCTCATGACGCCTACTACTACAGTGCTCTCTCACTGGGAAAACCCCCGCTCCGGCCGGACATCAACTTCCCCTCACCAGCGAGCGGGTGCGGCTGGACGCGCGCTAGAGCCAGAGGAGAGAGAGAGACATGGGGCTAGCGCGAATTTCAGGCGTTTGTACCTCGAGGAGAAAAGGTACCTACATCCGCAAGCCCATGGCAACAGAAAACAAGGGACAAAGAAGTGTGTGTATGTAATTTGGGGTGTGTGAAGCAAAAGATTGGATCTCAGCCTTGACGAGGATGGCATTGACATTGAGCATCTATGACTATCCAAGTGTCGTGATATTCGTGTCGCTAACCTCCGTCATGGCACGTCAGCTGCTTTTGCGGCCCTTTTTCTACACCGGACATTGGCCTCCCGTCCTGACATCCCATGTCAAAGAACCTTACCCAGAAAAAAAAACAAGCTATGCCTACCAGATTGTCTGCTCAGATAGCAAATGTGATAACGAGACAACTTCCACCACCGCGGTAACCTCGGATCTCCCCATCAGAGCCCTACCTGAACTTACGGTCCGCAAGCCGGTTTGCAGATTGCCCATCCCAACATGAGATTTCTTCATCACAGCTGACCAGGTCCTCCTGATACAGCAGAGAGCCCTGCAAGCTAAGCTCGCTACCCTACCTACGTAACGAGAAGCTCGGTGGCCTGCGTAGTATGGCGCCTAATGCTCCAAACCCACGCGTTTCCAAGGCTGGCGCCGCTTCCATGACCCCTAGCCTCTCATCACCACGCACCTCCGTCGAGCCATGTGGAAAGCTCCAACCGCCCATTGCATCCCATAGGTCCCACGAGGCTGGGGTGGCTGTTGGCAGCGGCTCCGTACCTACGTAAGTGTGCCATCTGGTCCTCCCTTTTTTTGTGCCTCATTCTCCATTCATGCAGTGAGGATGGCCCCAATTCTGCCAACTTGCCCCATTCGGCATCAAGGAACTGCCGATGTGCATGTCTATTTCCATCTTGGTGGGAACCTGCGAGAAAAAAGAGTGAGAGAAAATGTTCTAGCATGTTTAGGCCACGTTGGAATTGACGCATCAATGCTTCGGCTTTGTTGTCATGTTTTTTACTCTGTTGGTGGGCGGTTGGTGTAAGTGGGATGGAATGATGCCCAAGATCTCGTTGTTTCGCGTTATTCAGGGCCGAGTTCGGCGTTATTGCACCCGCTGACTTTCAACTGGTAACTGGAGGGGCAGACAGGAGCTACTGCCACGATTCCGTCAAAGCTTCTTTCCAACTAGAAGCCAACTCAATCCTAACGTTACGGCCTCTTACAGACAATCTAGGAAGGAAGTGAAAGGTCAGAAAAAGAAACAAAAAAATTGTTGTCAACCTCCACTATTTTTTTCCCTCGTCAACTTCCACTACTGCATTTCAATGCACGCACGCATACTCTGGCAACGCCCCTCAAGAGACAACCTAGACTGGGTATCAGATCCGTGTGTCAAGTCAAGGACTGCGCCCCCATCCGTTGTCGTGTCAGCATCCTCATCGAATCGTCGTGACCAGTACCTGTGTTTCACTCCCTCAGTTCCACCGCTCTGGACTTCATGACAAACGTACCCAGCTACATACGCAGCTCCGCGTCTTCTAGGCTGGGCAGAGATCTAGTCCGCAAAGTACGGGGTAAGGTATGGATGCGTGGAGAGCGACTCATCGTCCATGCAACCTCCCTTTCGCCGGCAGCGAGTCAACGACGCTAGCTCTCGCTCGAAGGGAGCTCTTGAGGGGAATTGTGATGGGCGACTACTCCGTACACTCTGCTGCGGCCAGAGCTCCGTTCAGTTACACTGACAAGAACTTACCCCAAAAGACGGTATGGACAACTGACAAAACGAGTGCCACCTGTGTCTGCTGTGTCGAATTACTGGACGTCGTACTAAGGCCTTGTGCAGGAGTGGATCTAGAGGCGAACACGCGAGGACAAAAAGGGCGCCGGCATGGGACTGGCGTTTGTCAACGACTCGAGGCATCTCGCTCTTCCCCGCACTCGAGAAACCCCAGCCAGCAACACCCAGGCAAGCATGGACGTCTGGTCTCACTAGGCACATGCCCCCCATCCTCCCCAGGATGTGTGTGTGCCGTAATACAGCCTAACCCACCAACTGCTGCCCTGCTAGCACCACGCGATGGACAGGCAGCTTCGGATCCGTGATTCTACATGAGTTTCAACAGGAGGGATCTGCCACCCAACAGACTTTTTGCCTACAGACAGCGCCGTCCCCAAGCCCATCGACGCCCGCGGGGGAGCCGTGCTGCTTTCTCTGGGGTCATCCCAGTCGGTTGGACGGAGGCCTGGAAGCAAATGCGGGGAAGCCCGGCCAGTGCTTGACTCGGAGCCCCCTGCGCCCTGCGTCGCTGCTGCTACTGTACCGTACAGGCTCTGGACCTGTAGAGCCTTGCAAGGACCGCCAGAGGGCCCTCAATGTGGCCCCAGGTGGTGGCGGGTCAGGCCGATGGTGAGACTGCGTTTGGGGTTAGACTCGCTCATGTTCAAGATCGCCCTCAGATCTACGGTACTCACACGCACCCAGAAGGAAAAAACACGTACCCAGCCGTGCAAGGGAGAGCTCTCAGGTACCTGACTTCCAGAAGGTACGTGCCCTCGGCCCTGGATGCAGGCGTGGAGACGAGGTTCGCTCAACGGGCATGGGGGAGCTTTGGATCTTGGTCAGATGACCTTCAAGCTTTCTCCAAGCGACTCAGGTCATTGGGTGAAGGCAGCTGCTTGCCTATTTTCCGTCCCTTCATCTCAACTCAAGTCAGCGCTTCCCGTTCGGGCTCCGGGTGGCCGGACGTTGTTCGTTCGTGGCTACTGATGGTTCCATGCCTCCAAGCCCCAAGCCCCAAGCTTCCATTGCATCCCACCATGAGTGAGATCTCCATGACATTTGCGGATAGATGTACCTCTTGGACGAAAGCTACAACGAGCTCTCCCAAGACACTTGCTCAACGTGTCGTGTCCGGATCTCAATGTTCGGTCCTCAGTGGCACGTCCCTGCACGGTCTGTGATGCCCTTGTTTGTTTCAAGGGTCTGACCTGAGATGCACCTCGCGGTAGGTCCTCCAGTCCCAGCTTCCTCTCCCATTCCCCGGGCTTTGGCAGCAAGTTGATTGGACGCTGGTCGAGTGGCAACATCTGATCTTCTTCCAGATTGTTGAGGGTCCACCCGTGGGTGATTCTGTCACGGCTGCAGAGATGCATCTTGTCCCTTCAACCCGATTGATGCCCATGTCTGCTGTTTCCCCGCGTCTCCGGACTGGAGGGAGATTTGGGCATGAGTTTTTTTTCCCCAGCCCCTGACTGACGCGGAAATGGGAGTGCGTGGTCAGTGTAAGTGGGTTCATTTGGACTCAAGTACCTGTTCGTTTCCCCTCACGACTAATTTCACAGAGATGCAGCTAGGTGACCCCCCAAAGGTGGAACTACTGGCCAGTGAGAAGCCGGAGGATGCAGCGAACCCGTTTTCTGAGCCATGTTGCAGCCAGAAGGACCAGAACTAGAAGCCGGATCTAGCATCCATCACGACCAGTCGTCGACTCGAAAGCCTCGATGGTCATGATTTCTGGGGCAGCGGGCGGGGAGGGTCTGTGTGTTTCCAGGGCCTCCGCGTTTTTTCCAAGACCAAAAGCCGCGCTTATCCCTTTGAGCCCGTCATCAGGCCCGTGCCAACCCCCGTCGAGGCTCCGTAGGGGCGATGCTAATGGCATCCACTGCGGCTCCGCAGCTTGACTTGCATGAGCCGCAATTGTCTTCCCCGCATTCGACGTAGCGGCACGCCCCCCCCGGGGACGCCCCCAAGGGGAAGTGGTGAATTCCCTTCCTACCGGCGCCGTCTGTGATACGGGGCCCCGGACTTGAGCATCAGTTGGGGCGCCCGGGGATCCCTCATGAGAGCTTTTTTTCGGCCTGGGGAAGGGTAAGGAACCAGCAGGAGTTGTCTTGGGCTCAGGCCGCTTAGGCGTCCTTACGTACCATGCCCGATTGACAACATCGTGAGTCTGATGACACGTTCCGCCGGCCCATGGGGATATCTGAGATCAAGTCCCTCGAGTCCGGGGCAGCCTGACCTGGCTTGATTCCCCAGGCTTGCCTAGGTAGGCATTTCTTGGGGTTGTACTCGCATCATCATTGGCTGTGGCGTCTGACCTCGCCTGATGAACATGAACCGTCACTGGAGCCAGCAAGCTTCCGTCCGAGGGAGGGGTTGACATGACAGTCCGGGGACCAGGAAGCTTGACTTGTTCTCGTGGATGTTGATTTCCCTCATCACATGGTTGGCATGTTGTTTCTGGCTGTTCCTTTCTTTCTCATTCCTACACATCTCTTGTTTCTGCGTCGCGGCAAAGGCGGGCGCAGATTCAGCCATCATGGCTTTTCTCAGCCCATTTGTGGGGTTACACATTACAAGCCCTCGTGCCATGAGCTCTTCTCTCAGCCGAGTTCCTGAAATTTCTCACAAAGACCAGGATTCTGCAGGGAAAAGGAGCATTCTCGGCATTCATCTTTTGTGTTGTGGGTGTCTCTTTGACGCACTGCATCATGGAGGAGTTGTGTTGTTTGTCCAACTCTTGCCTCTTTTCTCTTGCTCTTTTTTCCTTCGCAACGTCCATGAGAACGAAGCCAATCGGCTGTCTCGAGTTTGTGCATACTTCCTGGACCACTGCTATACTTCTGTCAGTCTGAGGAGTTGTCAACATGCGGCGCTTGCCAGGATCTCCTTGCCTGGGGCGGCAACTTAAGGCGACGCAAGGTCCGAGCTGCGATACACGACATACAACAAGACACACGTCAGCAAGATGAATCACATCGCCAAAGATGCACAGTCAAGTTGTGCAGCAATTGAGGGGCTATGTTGGCAGTAGTGATACAGCCAACAGTTTGCATTGATGTGTATAAACCGGGTCAAAAACAGAATTTCCTCCCGCATTCCCATCCCTAGGATGAGGCCGCAAAACACCGAAACTATTCCCAAGCGCTTGCAAAGCTAACAGATATTCAGATGGATCATTTTTGTCTCGCTCCTTTCCTCTCGGCTCGCCTCGGCTCGTATTGCATTATTGAAGTATTTAGGCAGCGGCGGGAACCTCGATCGACTGCTCGACACCGTCGGCGGTGGCCGAGTTGATCTTCTTGCCAGTCTTGGCAATCTTGGTGAGGACGGTCTCGTAGGGCAGGGCGGTGACGACCTTGGCGGTCTGGTTCTCGAGGGAGACCTCGTAGCTGTCGACGCCTAGACGCGGGGTAATGTCAGTGTCTGGATTGAAGCAGCGGCATGCATGGCACTATGGTGAAGAGCTGTCTGGGCAGGCAGAGGGAAGCATACCATCAAGCTTCTTGAGGACGCGGTCAATAGCGCCAGAGCAGCCGCCGCAGCTCATGGTGACGTTGAACTCGTAGGTGTGGGCGTCGGCCATTGTGATGGTTTGTGGTTGGTGGTTGGAGATGGTGGGGTATCAAAAGGAGAGCGATGCAAGATTACCGAGTGTTGTTGAAGATTGGAATGGGAAATTGCGTAGATGTGGTCGTCGGAGTGGTTTTGTAGGTTGTAATACGGTGAGTTGCTGACAATAGAGGCGACGGTGAATTAATAATGGCTGGCTGGGTTGGGCTGGCTCGGCGGCGGCTGGGCGCCTTTTTTGCGTTTTCCGTCCCGCGATAATTGCGCAATTGGGACGAGGCGCCCCGTCAAAGCCGACCGAGGTTCCGCCAATTCCAGATCAAGAAGGGAAATGAAATGGAATAGACGCTGATAAAAAATTATGAAACTTGCTCAATACACGGGGGAATTATCTGAAACATGCTCTTGTTTACAATTCTTCCGACACTGGCCGTTTCCATCCTTCATTTGTAAGTAAGGAGGGAATTGGACTTGATGTTGCTGTGTTACCAATTGTTGAGATGAGGCTATACGCCAAGCTTACAACATGTCGATCTTACATCTCTCGTCATCTTAGTTTACAATGCCACAACCACGACATCTATTTTAGAGAAGACGACAGATTTTTTTGTCTTGTCTGAATTACGTCCTGAGAGTCCGAGCGTCGATAGCCGAGTTGAGCTCATCGTCGTGATGGTTGATGTTGACTACCCTATAGCTTCAAATTGACAACTTTAGAATCGCGAATGAAAACATATATCTGGTAAATCATGTGACGAATAGATCTGGAATTATATTATACATCGTGTATTTCGATCTTGGCAGCATAAACTATCAATAAACAGCTCGGCACGTGCCGAATCGCAAACCCATGCAGGACGGGTGTATTTCCTCGAGAAAGCTACATTTGAATCTCCGATTACGCATCAACCGGACATCAATATCTCGACACCAACCTCTATCCCAACACACCTACTATTCGTGCACACGCCTCTCAAGGGGGAAAAAGCAAGAATGGGCTGATTCAACTACCGGCGCTAAAGGGGACTTTGGAAAGCTCTGACCCGAGCCTCATCACCTCACTTTACTTAAACCTCGCAAGAATTCAACGGAGGAGGGACGCCGCATAAGTTGGGTGACGAAAGAAAAGAAGCTCTGCGGATATGTAGCCGCACATATCAAGTGCGTGGGAGGCTCTAACGGGTGACAGCCCTATGACAGGTGATGCGCAACGGGTTTGTATCGCCATCAGCCGCATTTTCAGCCTCATGGGTATTATAACCCACGAGGGTTCGATATCAAAGCACGCCAGCAAGCAACGGTGCCCTGCGAATCTCGCCACATGTCAGTTGCTCCACCGAGATGACGCTTCTTCTTCGAGAAGGAAGGCTAAAAGGTGTACATCGAACACACCTCGCTGTGCCCCTAGGTTACCTACTCTAGCGTGTGAGCGGATATCTGGCCGAATAGCCTCAAGTAACGCTCAGGTGATCTGATCTTTTATACCATGAACCCTTCGGATGCCACCGTAACAAAAAAAGAAACCCGGCGCTGTGGTCGCGGGACTCCGGGCAGTTTCTCGGCGAAACCGGTTTTTTTCTAAACGGAGCGGACTCGGCCTTCCGCTTTGTTTTGCTCTGTGTGTCATAATCTATTCGGGTCTGGGTTTCTGAAGGAGGCAAATATCACCGGGAGTGGTATGATATAGAAAGCCGTCGCTACCGAGAGATATTTTTGAGCAAGGGGAGAAGCATCGACAGAAGATCATTCTGCAACGGACCTCGCCGGACGGTTACGAATACTTTTCGGTTATTCGACATGCGTAAGGTCTTATCTTTCGGTGTGTGTGTGGGAATGGTTTGCTGTTTTTTTTTTTTTTTTAGCCGGTGGGTGGGATATAGTGACGAGTCACAATATGGTTCATGTCGCCACGATGAGGATGGTAAAGTTGGATAAATGCCATGTTGGGATTCGATATGCGTTTGATCGGCGCGGTTTTGATTCTGATCTGATCCAGAGGGATACACATCCTATGCCATGATGGCTCACCAAGGCCGTTGCCTTGGAACCTCGGCGACTCTCACGTTGATGCGAGGCATCTTTACACCCCCTTCGTCATCTACCATGTCCTCGTCTACCTCAGTCGTTGCCCACACACTATCCATCTCATCCATCCACTCCTCGAGTTCCCCCTCCTCAACAAACTCTTGCTCCGTGTCGGTGTCGACATGCTTCATGCGTACCGTCTCGCCCGGGGAAGGTAAAGAAACAATCTCCACCCGCGGATGCGCTTCGACCCCTGCCACGTCGTCGTCGTCCTCCTCGGCTGGGAGCGAGTCTGGGTCCCTGGGTAAGTCGTCCCAGACGACGTAGATGGCTCGGAGGTTCCTGGCCCATCCCATGATGCACGCTAGGTTGGGGATGCTGTAGTAGGCGGTAAACGCTGGCACGGCTAGGTACCCGACATCGCCGCAGAGTGGGCGATTACCACCAGCTTCATAGTCGCGTTCCATGTGTTCGAGAAAATCATACCAGCAATCGCGCGGCACGTACAGCATATCGCGGTCACGATCAAACTCGCGTACGAGGGTCATACCCGGCGCGTCATTATCGCCCTCAGGATCGTGAAATTGCTTAACAGCCTTGTTCTCCTTTATCCAACGATGAGCGGCCTTGCGTGACTCGTAGCATACAAACAAGGCCACAGGAGTTGGCATTTGTATTGGAGCTGGTGGCATCCCCGGGACGAGGTAGTGCATCAGCCATCTGTCTCCAAACACGTGGAGGGTGCCATTGTCTTGGCATGTTGCTTCCCAGATTCTGTAGCGAAGCTCTTTTGGTAGTTTGCTGAAGAGATGGAATTGGTTCATCTTGAGGTGAGTTGAGTTGGTGATGGTGTTGAAGAGAAGAGAAGTCAGAAAGGTGGAGGGGGCAGGTTGAGATGCGGTTCCACAATGTGGCGTTTATACCTACGCCAAGTCATCTCCCTTGATATGAAGTGATGATATTGTGATATAGTGATATAGTGATATAGTGATATATTGGCAATTCAATTGTGATTGCAGGTGGCCAGGACATAAATCATCCCTTGCAGGTTGGCTGCTACACTGGAGGACAAGATGCAACAAGCTATGACGCTCAGCATATTCTGGCTATTATTCACGAGCAGCAACCTCAGCTCAATTTGGATAACTCGGAGTGAATGTTGATAATCACAACCCAACTTACATATACATCAATCTCACACCTAAAACCTCGACTCAACCTTCTTCAGCGTGTCCTGCAGCGCCCACTCACTCCTGCTAGCCTTGCTCCTCACAGCATCAGCCTGCTCCTCAGTAAACCCCCTCGCCTCAACCGCAGGGTTATACCCCAACTTATTCTTCTGCCCGACTGTATTCGAGTCAACCACTGGCGCCGCCTTTCCATCAGCTCTCTTGTAAACCGTCACAACCACTGCACCGCCTAGACCAAGGTTATGCTGAAGACAGTACTTGGTCTCAGGGACAGCACGGTTGTTGGCCCAGCCACGGAGATGCCACACTAGCTCTGCACACTGAGCTATGCCCGTTGCACCGAGGGGATGACCCTTGGAGATGAGTCCACCTGAAGGGTTGACTACGTACTTGCCGCCGTACGTAATGTCACCTGCTCGGACAAGTTCGTGGGCTTTGCCCTTGTCACAGAGACCTAGGGCATCGAGGACGATCATCTCATTGGCGCTGAAACAGTCGTGGAGTTCAACGACTTGTACATCTCGAGCTGAGATGCCTGCTTGTTGAGTCGCTTCCTTAACAGCTCGTTGTGTCATCTCATAACCCATAAGGTCAATGGCACTACGAGAGAACAAGCTCGGAGCATCAGTTGCAAGACACTGGCCAGCAATTTCGATAGCTTGTTCACGGAGATGCGGCCTCGCCTCGAGGAAAGCTTCAGACACAATGATGGCTGCAGCACCACCATCCGAAGTTGGGCAACACTGTAGTTTCGTCAAAGGTTCGTGGATCATGGCTGCTTCAAGGATCTGCTCCTTTGTGTAGACCTGCTGGAACTGCGAGTAGGGATTATTAGGCGAGTGTGCGTGGTTGACTCTTGCAATCTCTGCAAAGTCCTCTGCCTCGGCACCGTACCTGATAACGTTTAGCAGACAATATTCACCTTGTTTGTGGAAAGTTTGCTCACTTCTCCATGTATTCTCTTCCAGCATTGCCAAACATCTGAGCCGCACCGGGAGCCTTGGTGACACCCCTAGTCTCAGCCATCATCTTTGTCGTCGCCCCCAGAGGATTCGCCCTGTCTTTAAAGAAAGACTGCAGGCTTCCTGACATCATCTTTTCGAAACCAACAACCATGACACAATCCGCAGCACCGTGCTGAACAAGTGTGCGAGCCATGTTGAGTCCGGTACTCCCGGTGGAGCAGTTATTGTTGACGTTGTACACAGGAATTCCGGTCAGGCCGAACTGGTAGAAGACGCGTTGGCCGCAGGTGCTGTCGCCGTAGCAGTAGCATGCCACGCCTTGATCGACATCATCGTAGTTGATCTTTGCGTCTAAAAGGGCTTTGACACCCGCTTCGAAGCCAAGCTCGGTGTAGTCGACTTTTCCGCGGGGCTTGATGAACTTTGTCATGCCCACGCCCAAGACGTAGGCGGGTGATTTCTTAGAAGGCATACTGTATGGTGATTGAAGCACTCGTCTTGTATATCACTAGATTTTGTAAAAGAGAAGAATGAGTTGTGCAAGTCGAGGGGAGGAGAAACAGGCAGTATATCAATCAAGTCACAACCCCAGGTAGATCATCCCCAGATCAAGACCCCCGGACAAACCGACGGGAATAGCTTGTTCAAACAAGGCAACTCGGCTCGCTCTTTCATTCGATACTTGTTTGTTACCCCAGCTTTTTTTCACTTGAATGCGGGGAACAGAAGCCGAGGTTGTTTTGCTCATGATGCCGTTTACGCCGAGGCTTGTTGACTCAGGCGGAACATTTCACGGGCCGCAGACTTGGGATTGTTTTGTTTCTCGTGCTTTTGATGAATTGTCCGATGGAATAAAGAGGATATTTAAAAGACCGTATTTAGATGATTGTTGCGCTCGGGTAATTGGTTTGGTGATTGCTAAGCTTGGTCGGATTACGTTGGATAATGCTGATTCTATCGGCCGAGTGATCACGGCTCTGGGTATGTATCGGCCGAGTTGGACGATGTTCTTGTTGCTCATTATCAAGACGACGAGTATAAATTCGAGCATGAAGTCTTGTTCATGGTATCTAGAATCAAGAATCTGATTCATCGTGTTATTCCCTGTTTTTGTCTAAACTTGAACTCCTCAGCTCAAACACCCTGAAACCTCACTTACACGCTCACCACCACCAAAATGCACGTCCTCCTCCTTGGCGCATCTGGCCGCAACGGCTCTCTTATCCTTCAATCAGCTCTAAAACGCGGCTATACTGTAACAGCCCTCGTCAGAAACCCATCCGTCTTTACAGAATCAAGTCCCAACCTCACCTTAGTCACCGGCTCGCCCATCTCTCAACCCGACCTAGAGGCAGCACTTCAATCTCCCACTCCTCCAGACGCAGTCATCTTTGCCCTCGGCCACCGCAAGGCTGGAACTTTACCTTTTTCTGCTACAGCAACAGACTGCCCTCATGATCTTATGGAAAGTTCAACAAAGGCCTTGTTGAACGCTATCAAGGCCGCAAACCTCGCCAAGCAACCCAAACTCATCGTCAACTCCTCTCAGGGCGTTGGAGATTCTATGGCTTCTCTTTCTGCGCCTATGCGCTTCATTCTCAATTACAGTAAAGCACTTCGAACAGGTCTAGATGACCACACCAAAGTGGATGCCCTCGTGAGAGAGAGTGGTCTGCCTTTTGTCCTTGCTCGAGCGTGCCGTCTCACTGAAGGGTCTGTTGCAACCATTCGCGCTTGGCCTGACGATGGACGTGATGCTCCTGGATGGTCTGCTGCTGTATCCAGGGCCAGTGTCGCAGAGTGGCTGGTTGATGCTGTTGCAGGGGGCGACTTTGACGGAAAAGCCCCTGTACTCACCAACTAGAGACAAGTCTTCAAATAGCGAACACGTCCTTGTGGGAAAAGGCCCCTGGCTATAATGCATTGTACAAATTCACCTTCATAGATCAATATATGCCTGGAATATCTTCATGATTCAAGCACAAGTGTCATCAACCCTCCTAGACAACATTCTTCATGGTCCTCTTTCAATGCCATCAAAAAACAAAACCCCCAAACCAACCCCTATTTCTTAAACCCCCTAACCACACGCCCGCCGATATGTCTGTGTTCAAGCCGCAATGAATACAAAGTCCCTACTTTGACCATCTATCTTGATGCGCCACCCGCGAGACCGTACAAAAAGGTGACAGTATATAAAATGCGCCCTGAAAATTCAGGTAAAACACTCGCCCCAACGCCCGCTGAAACTTTCCAGGGCCGAGCTGTCCATGCCGTGCCCGCCCAAAGAGTAGCTGTTTGTTTACCATCGCCGTTGTGGCTCGCTCATCTACATCAAGACCCAAGCCGATACCCTCTCACAGCTCCCAGGACAAAGGAAAGTGATATCAAGATGAAGTGAAGAAACATGATGACAAAGAAGAGAAGAAAAGGTAAAGCAATGCCTACAACATCTACAAAGATGCTCCAAAATCCGCTCAAGAGGCATACATACATATCCAATCAAATCAGGGGATGTACTCATTCCCAGCCTTCCCATAATATCCAACCGTCAAGATCACTGACAGCTGCCGGTACTCCTACCGGGTTTCTCTGGTACATGAATGGCATGTGAGGGTGTCTGTATGCGTCCCCTTGGAACCCATCGACAGGCCCAGGAGGAGCAACGGGGACATTATCAAGATTCATGGTGGTTGCCCTCAAGCAACGATCCAACACGATATGAAGCCCTTGTACAACTTCGTCTGGTTGGAACTCTGGCTTCTGAACACAGTTGAGCACCACCGAAAGGCACACCACGTCCTTGGTATCGCGACCACTGATGTTGCGAATCAGTAGATCCAACGTCTTCTCCACTGTGCTAATAAGCCGTGAAGGCGACCATAGCACCAGGTTCTCCGGGTTATAAGATGGGTAGTCATCCGATGAATCGGGAGACATGCGCAACGCTCGTGAACCAAGCCCTGAGCTATCAGAAGCCGGACGCACTGCCGACCGGATGTAGAAGCACACGCTCAGAGCCGCTTGGATTATGTCCCTCTTGAGCACCTGATGGTACATCTCGGCGATATCCTGGAAATGGGCCAACATAGGATCCAACTCGTCCAGGTACTTCATAATCACCATCGACGACCTGAGATATGCCCGAGAAATCTGGGCCGGCGCGTCAGGGGCACCAATGGCAAATGGCCGGTACAGCGCGAGCAGGGGTCGTCTCACATGCATGTCGAGAATGACCCGGGATCGCCATTGTTTGCTTTTCTGCGCGTCGCTCAGGATGCCTTGCCGGGGGAAGATATAATTAATGTCGTCGAGGAATCTCTCAAGCTTGGCTCCCACGTCCAATATCTCCTGGTAATCGCGGATCGTATCAATGCGGTTCAACATATGTGCCACCTTCATCCGCACTCCCAGGGTCATGGCCGCGTAAACTTGCATCTGGTTGTCTGTAACCACATCTATCGGCTTCGACGGCGGCAAATCCTTCATGTCCGGGAATAGTTCTGCATCGTCTAGGTTCCGGGGTGGTCGGCATGTAAAGTCTCCATCTCGGACAAGACAAGGCAAGTTGCTGGCCAGAGAAATATGAAGGTCCATGTCCAGGATTGTGAACCACATTCGGCGGCGCATCTCGCCCAGGTACACAGGGACCCGGGGTTCAAATTCAGAAGGGTCTCGATGCAGACCCATAGTCATAGCCATGCGCACGATGGATCCTAGTGATGTCCATGAGTCCTGGATCCGGGGTGTAATCATCCGCTGCGCATGTAGGAGGAGCACCTCCACCTGAAGTACCGCGAATTCAACCAATTGCTTCCCCCTCAAACTGTCCAACCAAGTCCGTACGAGGGCGCAGGCTGTCGGGATATGTACGCCTTCTGCGCGCTCATTGCCGAGGCCCTTGGTCTTGGTCTCGAATCGGGATGCGATGGATAGGAGTGAAAGTAGTTGCGGAAGAAAGTATTCGGATTGCAACTTGCCCTCCCAGTACAGGTTATACTGCTCCGTGAACAGGGGCAAGTGTAGGATTCGGTAGATGGTTTCGGATGTATCAACGTAAGAGTCGATGAGTCTATCACATACCGACTTCTTGGGTAGGATGTCCGTCATGCGCTTATGAACAGGCATCATAGAGTCAACAAAGACGGTGATTGGGGAAAGCGACTTGCGATACTCGTCGAGGAGTGCCTTGTGGAACCTTCTAAAGTTCACCAGGGTGTCTCGAACCCCATTGACATTGTGAATATTGGCCATGAAATCCTTGGCTTCGTCAAACTGATCGTATTAGTATCATCCGATGCAGTAGCAGAAGGGTACCTACCAAGTTAAGCAAGACACGAGGACTGTTTTGACCATGGTACCTTGTTCTCAAAGCCCCTTCCTTGACCGTCAATCCCCTAATAGTATCAGAGGACGCCGCGATCAGTCTGCCACTGGTTTCAGAGGCGACAGGGCTTCGCGCCATAAGGTGCCTCTCTAGCCTCTCCATGCGCATAGCCAGCTCCTCCAACGAAGTCGGATTTGTAGAATCACCGTTCCGAACCGCGCCGTACGCTGAGTCGTTGTTGGGAAGAGGAGTGCCCGAGGTAAACATGGCCGGGCCGCAGTTACGCTTTGCTGGTCGGGCAGGTTCCGGCATCTCGCTGTCAGAGCCATCGGAAAGGTTTGCGGAATCATGATCGACGGCATATTTGCAGGTTCGGTTCGATTTCTGGCATTGGGAGCATGGACAAAGGCGATCGCATCGCAGTTTTCTCTTTCGGCATTCGGTGCACGACTTGACCGGTCGCGGTCTCTTGACACTGCGTTGCTGTTGTTGTTGCTGTTGTTGTTGCTGCTGTTGGTGGTGAGTAGGCGCATGGCCTTGTGAAGGTGTCTGCTGGTGCATGTGGTGATGCGGTGGAGTCTGCTGCGACAGAGGCGTATCGTAAGGAGTAGAAGCCAGAACGGTTGGCGGAGGGGGCGCAGCGCCCACGTCGTGGGCATTCGAATGCGCTGTAGCCATCTTATGAAAGACTGAGATCAGGCGACAAAATTTGGCCAAGGTCGAGAAGGCGCGGAGATTGAGGGAGCTTGGAGGTTTAAGGAGTCGAGCTACTGGTCGGACGATTGGTCGGCCGAGAGTGTAAGTGGGATCGAGCAACAACAGCACGCCGACGAGAAGGCGATGACAGTCAACGAGCGTCGGTCGACCAGGCTGCGCTGACCAGCGCCGAGATGCTCAGCGATGATGGAGAGATGTATGTGATCGTATACGGACGGAGATTCAGGCAGCCGACGACAGCCTCGGCTGGGGGAGGTAGGCAATGTTGAGTCGCAAGCGCGCCGAACTGGCGACGGACATGACGGATAGCGAGGGTAAAAGGACTCGAGCAGATGGCGAGAGGAGGCAAGAAGAGAAGAATCAGATCTGACCAAGGCGAAGCCGACACGAATAAGTCAGAAAGAGGCACCACCACACACGCAGACTCGGACAGGTTACGGGGCACGGGTTACGGGGGACGGGGACAGCTTGGACCGGTAGGCTTTTTGGTCCTTCCTTGGAGATGGGGCGGCTTGCCAGGGTCGTTGGACTTTACCTTGTTCGTACCCAGACACAGGTCGGAGCCGTGGAGCTAGAGCGTAGGCGTGGTCCGTCGCTCTCTTTTTCTTGCTGTCTGATTCAGCCACCCCAGACACGCGCACGCACGACTCGAGCGATCCGGCAGTGCAGTGCAGAGTGCGTGCACCTTGGAGCTCTGCTTTCTTTGCCAGAATGACCCAGTGGAGCCGAGCCGGTTTGGTTGGGTAGAGTTGGGCTGGGGAGAGGAGAGGAGAGAAACCGATGGGGGATATTAGTTACAGGACGATTCGGAGTGGTGGTTCGTCGCGCGTCGCGCAAGCCGGACAATTGGCAATTAGCTACAGTAGTCCAGCCCAGCGACTAGCTTGTACCGTACTGTAGGACTTTTCGTGGGGTGAAAATGGCCGGCCAGTGGGTGGGTGATGAGCGGGATGGACCGACGGTAGTGTCAGAGCCAATGTGGCCGTCAATCTCTTGTCAACCTATGTTATGCAATGAGTCGTTGGAGCGGCTCGAGACGAAGGATGGGGATGGTGATGGGCCACGAGGCGCTGAATCGCAGTACAGCCCAGCCCGGAGCTGGATGTGGTGGGGGGAGGATTGATCGGCCGATGGTGACAATCCCCAATCCCGGCTCTTGGTATTGATGCTGCAAGACGACGCCAGAAGGGTCTGGTCCCGACGGTGCTGTCGATCCTTTTGATGCAGGGGGTCGTCGAGGGTAGAGTGCGGTACTGTACTCGATAATCAAGCCTTGATGGGATCTATGCTCCTGGTATGAGCTCTATCTCCCGTCGTCAACTGATCGGGCATCTCAAAAGAGAAAACTGCAGTTCCCGTCGGGGAATCGATGGGATGTGCTAGCGTCGGAGCGAGTTATGCGGTTGCGAATAAGGTACGTACCCAGGACTTGGATTGGATCCTTCCAATGCCACGGAAGGCAGGTACCAAGAACAGGGTGCGTGCCTGCCTGCCTACCGACAACCAACCTGCTGCTGGGGAAGGGGCTGAGGGGCATCCGCACCGTGACCGCCGTCGGAGCCGGGCCTGGGCCTAGGCCCTGGAATGACGGGTCTCGACCGTCCCCTTCCCTGGAAGCTTTGCAGCTCGGCCCATCGCCTCCCAAGGATGGACAAAGGCGCATGAATCGCACGTGATTGCTCCGAAACCCTGGGCCTCTGGGGCCTCTGATCAACAGCATCACACAGGTACAGTTACCGTGCTGTACCTGCAATCCCATTAAACTTCACGTTTTGATCCGTCCCCCCTTCATGATTCAATCAACCACGAGGCAACTCGTGCTAATCCGTCCCATCCCGCCATGATCGTCAGCCTCGATCGTTCGCCTCCACTGACTGCGTATCTATCCGCCACCCGTGACACACTAGAGCTATCGTCCAGACAGCTCTCGAGGCATCAAGCGCTGGTCCACGGCATGGCACGTGCTGACCCAGGAACCCCCATACACCTCAGACATAGACTCTCCGAACCGAGAGAGGCGGGGAGAGGCAGAAAGGATAGGCATAAACCGCGAAACGGAGACGGGAGAGAAACAGCCAAGGGAAACACTGTCTGTGACACCAATAAGCCATTTCGTACTCGGCAGACAGTACACAGTACATACAGCTTGGCCCGTCACCAGGTTCACCGCAGCCGCAGGAATCCTCTCGGCCGACCCATCTCCAGCTTATCCCCAGTCCCTCCGCTTCCTGTCTGTGACCCCCCCCCCCCTTTGCCGCCATGTGCAGAGCCGTGCTCCAGGCAGGCATTTCCATCCAATCCCCGGTCACCGACGGCAGGACACCTTCTGCTGCGCTCTGCAGACATACACAAATTGCGGCCTTGCATTTCGCCCATCCATCCCGAGGCCAGACCAAGCCCAAAACAAGCCTTTGGTCGCCGGAGTCTGTGTCTGCAGACGCCAAGACTGGACTCGGAGCATGGCGATGCCCCCCTCCTGATCCCCTTTCGGCTCGTTTGGATCTCCTTGAGCTGGTTGTGGCGCCGCCCAAGGAAAGCCTTTTTCAAGCCAAGGACCGTCTGGCTAGCCAATGTGCCCAACTCGTGGGACGGCAGCCCAGCAACTCGTCATTGCCCGCCTCCCTCCCTCGGACGCCTCGTGTCATGTCTTGCTTGCATGCATTGCCGAATACCCTCCTTCATCATGGTCACTCATTGCATTGTCGGACGAATTGGCCATCGGAGGCTAGAGCCTCTCCACTCGGGTTCGCCCCCGGCGGACGACCCCAGACGGCGAGGCTCGACAACCCCATGGATACCTTGTATCATGTGTTCCGCACAATGTTACATGCGCCATATGCGCTTACCTACCGTGGGCTCGCGGGGTTCTGCTGATTTGATTTGATTCCAGTCCCGTCGGCCGATGGCTCGGGCTCGGGCTTGGGCGCGTGCTCCCAGTAGGGCCTGTACCATCCATCTCTCGGGCTGTTGAGCAATTAGCGTCGGTTCCCTCGGCTCCGAAAGAAATCTTGTCGACACGATGGATCAGCAAAGAACCCACGTCCAGTCAACATTTCATCCGCGCGGGCGCCGATGCTGACCGTCTCCGCGATGGCTGTGGTTATTACTACATATGTATTATGCTGACCAGCATATCCCGGGACATGCTCCTAATATTCCTCGTCTCTGGTGTCAATGGCTTCACTAGCCACGTCCCTAGTTGGTCCTAGGACCAGTTGGCTTGTTACCAGTAGTCTTTTATTACTCCATGGCCCCGCGCGGCACGCTCATGGTGATGCAAAGGCAGAGACTCGACGAGCACCAAACTTGCCGATATACCCTGGTCTCACACGCAGCTTCTCAATCTGGTATAGCGGGAATGCTTGTTTCAACAAGACCCGGAGCAGAAATTCGCCTGGATTTTCGGAATAACCTCCTGAGCGAGCGAGAGCTCCTCCTGTCTTGGACCGGGGTCGATGGCACACCAACCGCAATCCAAGGCCAAGGCAGGGCTGAGCATTTTCATCCGACTATCCTTGAAAGCGTTTAGCACTCTTTCTCATCATGCCACACTCCCGGCATTCTATTGGCTGCCGTGTCTTGGGTTTAATTGTCTTCTACTGCCCATTCTAGAAACCTTCATCTCCCGGATGCGCGCTGACTCGCTGCTAAGATGCTCATTTTGATGAATTGCCGTTGCCTGTTTTATTACCTCCATGGAAAGAGCTTCTAGATGATCTGGGGAGTCTTGGCTTTCATGGAAGGGTCTCCTAGCGGAAATAACATGGTAGCAGCTCCAAGATCTTGTCGAGATTGAGTGAGACATGACCATCTTCGGTTGGCCGTCGCACCATGTGCCTTCCTGGTCTGAATTCCTTGTTGGGCAGTTCAATCATGGGCAAAAGTCGATGCTCAATTCGGACGAACGGTTTGTCGTCTCCGTTCAATGTTTCACTAGACATCTACTGCATGGGGTCATATACCCTCACCGGCCACCTTTTTACAACCACTGTCGATCGCCATCGACGCTTGTTGAACAATACCGTCTAATATGTAACAGCCACGGTAAACGCCTCAAACCTGCACCTGCACCTGTACCGCAGAGTAGCTGGCCTCACCGGTCGTCCTCGGGCCAAGCCCCTGGAACCCCTTCGTCGTTCGGACCACGCTCCGCCTCCGACCCAGGCCGCTCCGGCCTGTCATCTTCATCTTCATTCCCCTGATGTCCAGCAGCAGCCTCATCGACCTCGCCAGTCGGGCCGGCTGTCACGCCAAGCATCTGCATCAGTCGGTTGAGTAGTCCCGCCTGGTTGCCTGCACGTGCGTGCTCCTCTAAATCCCGCTGTAGCTCTTCATCGTCGAGTAGAGCGGCAAGTTCCATATCGTCGCCGCCCTCGGGGCCGGTGTCAACTCCAGCCGCGTGACGCGCAAACATGTTACGCATACGCGCTTCTATCTCGCTGGGCGGAGCTTCTGTCTGCCGCTGCCTCTCTCGCCAGGGCAGTTGTGTCCCTTCGCTAGTGAATATGTTGTCCGCCTCCGCAGGTGGCAGGGGGTCGAATTCATAGTTAGGCTGGGCATCGAGCAGTTCTCGAGGTGCCAACGCCATGAGGGATGTCTGGCCTTCGAGGAAGGCAAGCCGTGTGGCGCCCTGGTCTGCTGGAGAGTCATCCTTGGGCAGCACGCTCGTGTCTACCTTTTCAAGGGTATTGGCTACCCTTTCCAGTACTGGAATGGCTTGAGCGTTGTTCCAGAGATCCTTTGCCTGGTGGATGTAGAGTTTCACCCAGAACGACCTGTCATTGGAGTCGGCGTTAATACCCCAGATGGATGGCGGTGTATCGAGGTTCAGTTCTTGGAATAGCGCGCAGTACAGCCAAGGAACTCGCCTCATGCCCTTTTCGAGTTCTTCGGCAGCCCGGGTCGTATCGCCGAGCTGCAGGTGAGCAAGCACCAGGGTTTGCCTTAGGTATATTGTGTCTCGGTTCTCACTCGTCTTTTCCACCTCATTAAGAAAGTCGATCAGCCATTGAGCCTCGTGGGCTCGAATTGCAAGGGCGTGGATAAAGTGCCGCATGGCATAGGGGTCATTGGGATCCAACGTGTAAAGAAGCTTGGCCCACTCAAAAGCTGTTCGGTAGGTTCCCTTGCGAATGAGACTCTTGAGATAGTGATATCCGGCCAGCCAGAACTGTCTGTTCTCTGGTCGCCGGAAGTCGAGACGTGCCTTGCCCTGCTCAATATTCTGACGGAAAGCCGAGGTGGTCACACGACCAAAGGTGAAGAGAGCTCGCTCGCACAGTTCAGCGGCGAGGGCCATGTTCTGGTCCTGCTTGGCGACGCTGCTGACCTGCAGGAGAGTTGATACATGGTATGCTAAGATGAGGGTTAGCTGTCATGTTATACATGTTAATATCCAATCTGGTATAACTTACGGACTTCCTTGAGCAGATGAACCATACGCATAGGATCACCAATGTGCACACAGGCAAAAAAGAAGGCCTGCACAGCATCATAGTTCTTATCGTGGACATACGCATACTCGGTCCACGACCCGTCAGGCGCCCTTCCCACCTCCTTCATAGTCAGACCACCAGCGCTCTGCTTCGGCCAGTGCTCCCGTCCCTGGATAAACACATTACGGCGCAGCGAAACCTCTGGAAGTTTTGGCGCACCTGGTGGCGAGCGGAGGAACGTCTCGAGGTCGACTTCGCGCTGCTGCATTTGACCTCGTCGGTTTCGGTGGCGTTCTTGCTCTTCTTCTGCTTCGGCGGATTCTATGACGTCGCGACCAAAGAGGTTGCGCATCTCGTTGACGGCACGGAGATGATATGGGTTTATGGTTAGTAGCTCGTTGATTCGACGGGTTGATTGAGCTGAGGCTGCTGCTGAGGTGTTTTGTGCGTTGGTGGTGATGTTGAGTTCCTTGATGGCCTTGTCGATTTCATCCTCTTCTTCCTCAACTTCGGGTACTGCAGCAGAAGCCTTCTTCTTCTTCTTCTTCTTTTTCTTCTTCTTGCTCTTCCCTGACGTAGCTGGTTGCTGCTCCTCACTCACTTCCTCCTTGACCTGTTGTTCCTCCTCTTGCTCCTCATCCTCATCCTGCGCATCGTCGTCGTCATCACCTAGAGCCGCAAAGAGGCTCTCCCGAGGTTTCGGGGCTGCAATAGGCGCGACCTCCTCCTCACTCTCATCTGATTCCTTCTCCGCGAGTCGCTGCGCCTCCTCCAACTCTCTTTGCTTCTGGAGCTTCCGAAGCTGTCGACTCGACATGTCTGAGGCGGGGTGTCGAGCTGTTGCCCGACTTCAGCAGCCTGATGTGTTGATAGAAGTGGACGGCAAAGACTTCCCCGTGATTAAAGTTTGAGAACAAGAAGAAATCTACTTGATCTCGAAGTAGCAGGCAGACACGATGTGCTTATAAACTCAACTTCTTCCGCCTTTGTTTGAATGAATGGATGTGTCACGCCGTTGGGCTGATGACGTTTGGCGGGGCAGTGAGAGCAACGTTTTGTGAAGACCCATCGACCCTCTTTTGAGATGCTCAGCCAATGGATAGGCCAGGATAAGAATTACAAGGGCTGAAAAGTTGTGCATACACCCTGATGAGGCTTGTGAATATCAACCTTGAGCTACCAGTTTTCATCCAGAAGATTCTGCCTGTCACTCGACTACAGCCTCAAAATCTTGTCTCCAACCGCAGCCAACCTTGTCTTTCTGCATCTACACTTCAAGGTTAGGCGTCATTGTAACTCAGAAGACCTAAAGATACCATCATATCACGAAAGAGATAAATGAGCTTGAAATCATATATTAAGCAGGGAGCATCAGCTCGTGCCCTGTTTGCATCAAGCCCCATTTCCTAGTTTTTGCATCATGGGTTATCGTGCTCCTCGTCAACTAGGTTCTTCATCTCGTAACCCCCCACCCCGGGCCATGCCAGGCCATTCCTTGTTTTCCATCGTTGTTTCATGAATTCAAAAAGGGTCAAAGCAAATCCCCTTGCAGCCTGCAATGCAAACCACCCGCAGTCCCGCCCGCTTCCAATACAATCCTAACTCCAGGCCAAGCGGCCTTGTTTCTGTGGCGGTCGAGCTCTGGCTCGTGATCCCGTCCAAGCCCATATGCCTCAAGGCAGTAGAAATGCAATCGTTCCAAAAGCCAGAGCCGTGTGTTGATACATCATACAAGGCAATTAGGAATCTTGTGATACCAAGATCGCGTCTTGGTTTGTTGTAGTTGTCCGAGAAAATGACTGCCCACCCTCTTCGTAGACGTCAGGTCTGGTGTAAAGCCCATCTTTGATTCATAACCCATCAGCCAATCGTACAACGCCTTCCGTTTATTGGGGGGTAGGCGTCGTATGGTACTGAGGTCGGTTTCCTCCTCGACCACCTCGTCCATAGCCACGACCACCCCGGCCACGTCCACGGCCTCGGCCCCGGTAGTTGCGGTAACCACCGTCAACACTACCTTGGCCAAAGGTCTCCATGTTCTTTCGCTGCTCCTCGCCCCGCCATTCGCGACCACCAGGCTTCTGGCCACCATTCTCGGCTCGCTCTCTGGACTCGCTGGAAATGTTGTCGAAGAAAGATCTCGACTTGTTGTAGGCAACGGGAACATCATCGGTCGTCGTGGGCTCGGGGCCCTCGATAACAGGTCCTTCGGGCGTCTCTGTCAGAGGAGAGCCAGCGATGGCCTCCTTGACAACTTCCTGCTTGTTGAACTTGGCATTGGACTGAGCAAAGTCAAAGTCAGAATCAGGCACCTCGACCTTGGCAGCGGCAGGTCGTCCACCACGGCCACGTCCCCGACTGGCGGGTCCACCTCGCGAAACAACAGCGTTAACTCTCATCTCGTTGACCTTCTTGGTCAGGTTGTCCATAGCATTTCCGCCACTGTTACCCAGCTGAGCCATGGCAACTGCCACAGCAGCTCGGGCAGCATTGGTTGCGTCCTGTACATTACCAGGCGCGGCAGTCACGGGAGCCTTGTTAGCGGTGTCTCCTCCGACACCAGGAAGCGAGAAGGGCTTGGCAGCAGATCCAGTCAAGGGAATAACGGGGGTGATCCGGTGGTTCTTGGGTCCAGTGGGAGCAGAAAGCTTAGCATCCTCGGGCTTGGTTTGTCCATTGGCGGCGAGACCTGCAGCCGCCTGCTTGACCTCCTCAACCGAGGGCTTCGAGTCGACGGGAGGAGTAGGAGCATGGGCAGGTTGACGAACACCTTGAGCCAGAGACTTCGGCTCAGTAGGGGGCGCAGCTTGTCCACTTGGCGTGGCCGCCTTGGCCCTGTCGGCACCAGGACCGATAGGAGCCGGCTTCGAGTCCTGTGAAGGGCCAGTGGGGGTAGCACGTTGGTTCTGAGGGCCCTCGGGGGCGCCAGGGGCACCAGGACCACCGGGGCCAGGAGGGAAGGGATAGTTCCAAGGTCCAGGGCCTCCAGGACCTCCAGGGCCGTTGGGACCACCAGGTGGGAAGCCTTGACCGGGAGGGAACCAGCCGGGAGGGGGAGGGTACGGCATGTTGCCAAAGTTGGGGCCAGGTCCGGGTCCAGGTCCTGGGGCACCGCCACGGCCCCAGTTACCAGGTGGTGGACCACCATAGAAGTTGTTGGGTGGGTAAGGGCCTTGGCCGAAGGCACCGGCAGGAGGAGCGTTCTGGTTGGGTCCCTGAGCACCAGGGCGAGCTCGAGCCTTTGATTCAGTTAGCAGTTGCATCTCAAGCTGCTTTGGCAAAAGAAATTGGTTTGAATCTCCCAGATCAGAAGGAAGGCAACGGAAATCTCGACATTATTTTTTGCGCTTTCCGACAAGTAATGTTTTACATCCGAAATAATTCATCATATGGGAGCGGGTACAGAAAGTATTGAAAAGGTGACTTACTCCGACGATGGCAGGGTCATCAGGAACAGCTGGAGGCTTGTTCTCCTTGATGCTGGGGTGCTCCTCGATTCTCAAGTCCTTGACATCGCTTCCACGGAAGACAATGTACTCGTAAACTTGGTCCGAAGGAGAAATTTCTTCATCAGGTCGACCTTTACGGCCTTCCGTTCCGAATGATCTCACATTCTCGAGAGATACTGTGGATTCGTCCGAGTTGATCTCGTGGAGGGTGCCAACATAGCTATGCTGGAGTCAGCGACGGTCGCGGGTGCGGATGAATCGCGTGCGGAAACATACCGAATATCGCTCTTTGAGATGAGGGAGATGCGAGACCTGTGGCTGCATAAGCGGGCGAAGACAGGCGTCAACGACCACGTTTACCATACCCGAGAAATTCAGACATGGCCGAATCGAAAAGCCACGTTCAGCACGTGGCGAGCTGGTGTGAAACGACGCTCGAAATGCAAAAGACTGAAATGAAAGTTGCAGCGAGATGTAGCAAGAGGTAGGAGAAGAGTAGGAGGGAGGGTGTCGCGTGTGGAAGAGGTGGAGGTTGGGGGAGGTTGGTTGTGTGGAGGTAGAGTTTTGTGATTGAGGAATGAAAAGAGAGGCTGGAGGTTCTTGAGCAGCAAGCCCTGCTAGTAGCAGTGCGGGGCTAAAATGTGGATATACCTCGGTAATTTGCCGGGTGCTGCTCGAGAGCTCAGGTTGAAAGCTGGTTGCGAATAGGGTAGAATGTCTCAAAGAGAGCCACCAGGGTTGAAAGAGAAAATTGGAGAGGGGATTGTGAGGAGTTTTTATATGTGACCGTTTTGCCTTGAACATTTATGTAAGCTTTGATGGAAGCGAGAGGCCGGGGTACGTTTATAGATGAAGTGATCTTATATCAGTGGCAGACGAACTCAATTCATGAATCCCAGACCAATAGACTTGCTCTTCCATGACCAATCATTCGAAGAGCAGCAATTCACTGACTGGCCGAATCTTCACTGGCACGGACGACATTGTCCGTATCATGTCTTTATCACAAACGATTTCAAGTGACCATGCTATCTGCAGCTGGCTGAATAAATGCCAACTGTCGAAAGTTGTATGTACTGTAAAAGCGACGGTCTACATCTAGAATCATGAAAGCATTCCCAAACCCCTGCAACGAAACGAACGAAAGGACGCGTAGACCTCTTGTGCACCGAGGAACAAACCCGTGCAAGCCGAACCTGAAAGTGACTGCCTAAAACTCCATTACGTAGCCGAAATCCCATCTCATCGGAACTTGCTGAAAATGACTGCGATGATAAGAATCACCAGGACTGTAATAATGGCAATCGTAATCACCCGATTTGTAGCCATCCTGTAAATCCACGGTCAGTACTTGGCCATGGATGTCAACTCCTGAAAGGGCCACTTTACCTACGCGCCATTCCCCTTAGCGTCTTGATACTCCTGTCCACGTAACCCTCACTCTCCAGTAGTCGGCCGTGTGTGTTCTCGATAATTTCTCGTTGTCTGCCGAGATTGGCCAGAGTGTCTGCGCCGATTGCCTCCGTCTCGTTGGCAAGGGCCTGACTGGCCTTCAAGCGCTGGGTGCTGCGATCAAGTCGGTCCGTACCAGAGAGCAGCTGCTGGCGCTGCTCCATATGAATATCGGATGATCCAGCGGGGTCGTCTGTGTATCGCGATCCGAAAAGAGCTGAACGGTCGGAAGAGAGGGTTGTCAACTTGCGACGGGCGCCATCTGTGTCGGACTCGTAGTTTCGGAGCCGTTGATTGACCTTGGTGCGAGAGCTGGTGGGAATATTTTGCTTCTCCAGGCGCATTGCCGCAAGCTTGATAGCCACGAGTGTTAGCATTGAACGAAAGAGTACAGACGGTCGCGCGCATTGCAGCGTACCTGTTCATCGAGCTCCTCAAGGGCTCGCTCAGCCTGGCTGATGGCCGCCTTTCGAGGCTCACCCGCCAACTCGGGAATCTGGTCCAACTTTTGCGTCAGATCAGCCTGTATGAGCTTGAACTCGGCCTCGTAAGAGCTAAAGAGCTCAGAGCCTGCGTCGGTATCAAGAGGGTTCGCCATGGTGGAGGGAGGCTGGTAAATGACAGGTACTCGTGAATCGGCTCGAGTTAAAGACACTTGGTCGTAAGTGAAGTCGCGGGCAGGTCTAGAAAGATTTGTAGCTGGTGGCGGAGGATGAAACAGTTATCGCGCAATGCTGGGGTGATGTTAGATCCAAGAATGGTCGCTGCGGTTTGACGTTCTCGTCAGCTCTTCCGGGTTCGTCTGGCCCGACCGAGGACGGTTGGTTGCCTGCGCATGACATGTTGGCCAATGAGAGACGGCTTCAGCCACACCAGTTTTGCACGTGATTCATATGGTCCGTGCACACTGGACCAACCGAGATATTATCTCGAATCCGCAGCCAAAGTTTTATCCTTTTTTTCTTTTCTCTTTATAGAAAGTTGAATCCCCCGGATTGCGAAGAAAAGCGGCTCAGCGTCAAGACTTTGGTCGAGGGCGTCGAGTTGAAACAAGCTGGGCAGAGTAAAGCAGGTTTCCTGCACGGCGCTTTTAAGAATTGGCGACTCGATTTCACGTTGACCGATCCCGTTGAGTGTTCGACATGCCTTGGTTTAGGCCATTGGCATTGCAAGCATAGCTAGACATGTTGCCATGTCTGGCAATCTTGCTCCTTTTACGAATTTGTTTGTGATAATGGCAACTCACTAAGAGCGCCTCGTCTGTAACTGTCTCGGTTTCTCCCCTTGGGGACTCTTGGGAACTCGGATGCAGATTTCTCTGCGGCAAGATGCAAACTCTTTTGCGGAGCCGTGAGTGGTAGACGTGGTCCAGAATGACAGCCACAGACAACCGAAATCTGACAGCCGAGCCACTGTGGCTCACCCTGGTCGGCATCCACTTCAAGTGGGCCACTCAACTCAATCGTTGGGAAGGACGGTCAGTCGTCGATGTCATTCTGCATCTCGACGTTCTCGGAACAAGCCCAGACGAAGCTCATCCATTCATCTTCAATCCTCCCGTCGCAAGCTCCCGTAGATCAGACCCTCTCCCTCCCAGATTCACCAGAAGAGGACATCTCATCTCAGCTCAGCTACTGAGTTCAGCTAGCCACAGTCACTGGCTGTTGTCACAATGCCTGAGTCGCGGCACATGTAAGTCACCGTCATTGTCTGTGACTTGTCTCTCCCCGACCCGTTCCATTTGTCCCACCCAAACGCCCAACCCCCCCATCTCCTTGATGCGCTCGTCATCAAATCAGCTGCGACACATTCTGCGTCCTTGTCGCTTGTCGGTCGGGCATCCAATCATGTTTGGATTGCCACGACACCGAAGAACTTAACTTTCCGCTGTCACATGTCTACAATCTGCCACTTCCATCTCAAGATGCTTTTCATCGATCCTGGCTCATGCTTTTCGCTGCACCCTGGTTATTCCCAACATCCCCAAACCCGACCTGACCGCATCCTGGTCGACACCACGCAGCACTCATGAACGGGTCGGCTGATAGATTCGTCAGGAAAAAGGTGGCCATTGTTGGCAGCGGCTGTGCGGGAATCGGCGCTCTATGGGCTTTGAACAAGACCTATCATGATGTCTACATGTATGAAGGCGCCGATAGGCTCGGCGGCCATACAAACACCGTCATGTACAAGAAGGGCAAGTATACAACAATGGTTGATACAGGCTTTATCGTTTTGAATACGGCCACATATCGTGAGTTTACCAAGTCCAACGGTCATGCATCTTCTCACCGCTCGCAGCCAACTTTATCAGGTTTTTGGATAAAATCGGGGTCAAGACCGACCCTACCGAGATGACCTTTAGTGTTTCTCGAGATCGCGGTGCTTTTGAATGGGCTGGTTCCAGCTTGACTTCGCTATTCTGTCAAAGGCGAAACATTCTCTCACCTAGGATGTGGAGGATGATCTTTGACATTGTTCGCTTTAACCAATTTGCCCTGGACCTGTTAATCAACGACGAAGAAGACATGTCGACAGACCTGGGGGGTGATATGATGAACCACGTCTCCCAGGATGAGACAATCGGGGAGTACCTGGATCGTGAAGGTTACTCGGACGCATTCAGAGACGACTACCTTATTCCCATGACCGCGGCGGTGTGGAGTACAAGCCCAGATAAATGTTCACTAGAGTTTCCGGCAGTGACTTTGGTTCGGTTTCTGTAAGTCTGCTTCACACGACGCTTGGGGCCATTCTAACTCGTCTCAGATGGAATCATCACCTGTTGTCAACAGTATCCGCACGACCGCAGTGGCTCACATTGAGGAACGGGTCCAGCTCTTACATCGATGCTGTCATGAAGGGCTTCCCACCGAATCACTTGTTCCTTAAGACACCAGTCAGGAATGTTTCTACTGAAAGCGACGGCAAAGTGAGAGTTCACCTCGAAAACGGATCCTCAGCCGTCTACGATCATGTAATTCTTGCGACACATGGTGATGAAGCCTACGATATCATCAGACCATCAGCAACCGAGCAAGAGCGGTCCGTCATGTCATGTTTCAAGACATCGCAGAACGAGGCAGTTCTGCATTCTGACCTGTCCATGATGCCGGTGAGACAAAAGGCGTGGACCAGCTGGAACTACCTCACCCTGTCATCACCATCATCACGAAAGGCGAATATCGATCAGGTCTCACTGACCTACAACATGAACATCTTGCAGCACATCCCCCGCAACACGTTCGGCGACGTCTTGGTCACTCTGAACCCTCTTCACAAGCCCAAGCCGGAGCTGACCCAAGGACGGTATTACTACTCGCACCCACTCTACACGCCTTCCGCAATCCGTGCGCAAAAGCTCTTGACGCATATTCAAAACACTCGTGGCATTAGTTATGCCGGAGCGTGGACCAAGTATGGCTTCCATGAGGATGGCTTCAGCAGCGGACTGCACGTTGCTCAGGAACATCTTGGAGCAAAGCTACCTTTCCAGTTTACGGATTCCACCTACAGCAGGGGAAAGAGGCCGCGTCTGGGCCTGGCAGACCATCTACTGCGGCTGTTCATCCTGGTCATCCAGGTGTTTGTGATTCAAGTCATTGAGCGGTTGTTTGGTACGGGATCTCGACAAAGCCGGCGACCCGTGAATGGCAATAATGGAAAGATTGCCAACGGAAAGTACCAATGAAGGTAAAAAGCTGCGTCATTTACAAGGACATGGAGTTTTATTTGTCATTCATGGTTTATACTGGGAAAACATGTTAGTGGTTTGGCTATATAGCATGCAAGCGTTGAGATTGGAAAGACATACAAACAGACAGACATCATTAATACATTTGCTATGTTCAACTCTTATGCTCGCCGATTAACAAGGCACAGCAGCCTGGCTACCAGGGTAATAAACATGTCAGTTGGAAAGAATCGCAATGCCTACACCCAAGACAAGCTGGATGCCGAGCGTCAACCCCAGTATCAGATGCACATTCCTCCATTTGGGAACGTCCAGAATGACGCCCGTCTGCGGCCGAAGCCCCGGCACCGCGACCTGGTCGTTGGCCTGCGCCGCAACCGCCACAATTCCCGCTGCGAAGGCTGCCACCAGCTTACCCATACCCTCTGCACTGCCGTTCTGGGGGTTGCCGTATGTCGACTCGGCTGGGTAGCTCTGGAACTGCTGGCTGCTGTTGCTGGATCCTAGAGAAGAAGCCCCATAACCTTGGAGGGCGATGGCTGATGAGGCGAGAGATGTAATGTTGACACCCATCTGGTGCTCTTTGCGAGAGGCGTTAATCACAGGGCCGAAGCTAATGTTGCAGCGGTAATACCAGGAGTTGGAAGTCGATGCCTCGAAGGCTGTGACCTCGCTCCAGGTTGAACCTTGAGCAGCGGTGGCATCAAACATGAAGGTTGTCTGGTCAATGCCATTTACCGCCATGAGATCAACCCTGGAGCTATTGTTGTCGGCAATAGTGATGGTTGACTCGTTTCCCCTGGCGCCTCTTGTGACTTTCCAGCTGCGACAGCGTCCAGTGACTTCAACGCTGCGATTTGTGCTCACGACGAGGTCGTATTTCTTTCGACTTCGTGTGGACTCTTGGAAAATGTACTTGCATGACGCCCCTCCGCAGTAGATCAAGGGGTCGTTGTTATCCCAGAGAGTGCCTGGAAAAGGGATATCGTTCATTGTCCCCCAGATCCATGCGAGGGCTATAGAGCCGTAGCTAAACTTGTGTTATTATTTACTGAGGAGACTGTGTCGAGTTCCATACCTGTTTGCTGTATATCGAAGAGCACTCAATCCCTGTGAGCTGGATGCGAGAACTCTCTCGGTGTCTAGGTCCGATAGGTCTGGGATTGTGACATTGCCTGGTTTGAGAATGGCAAAGGAGTCTGCTGGGTTGGTCGAATATGTCAGACCCAGAGTTGCCAAGGCGATTTGAGAGATCTGATGATATCGTTAGCACTTTGGCTGTAGTCGGCGACTGGCTAACTTGCAATGTTCAGCAGGATGAAGGATATAGCATAGAAACGTATCCACCAAGAGCGAGAGACCCATGTGAGCTGAACGATACGGTTGAGATCCTTGGCCTTGAGGATCAACTCGGCCTGTACTTGAGTTAGATCAATGTCAACGGCTGTGGATAGTCCAAGCTAAGCGCACCTCTCGATCCGGCCATTTACGAAGACTCAGAATCCACCACCGAATCTCCTTTGCCATTGCCTCGAGGGAAAAGGTGATGCTTAGGCCAAGACCAAGAGAGAGCCCAATGACGAGGGCGCTGAACTCGCGTTTGGTCTCGCCTGACATGACATCTTTGTTAGAGTAGTGCCAGAGAACAACGTAGATGGCTATGACAAAGACGGCAGAGATGAGCCATCTTATCAGGTTTGCAGTGAGTGCCTTTCGCAACTTCTTCTGGTGATGAAAGCGCTTGTCTTTGTAGTGAGACTGTGTTTGCCGAGGTTCATCGGATGATTCTGGCTTAGGCGATCTTGATCCTCGGCGAGACTCTTGCTCTACCCCTACCTCTGGATCTTGAGGTTGCTGTTGCTGTTGTCGATGTGATTGTGGTGTGTGAAACCTCTCCAGCTCCAATGAGGTCTCACGATCTCTTACCGTCGTTTCTTGCTCCATTGTATAGCCCAAGTGTTGTCTTGTAAATGGATCACATGTTGCATCACTGGTTTCTACAGCATATAAGGTCTGAATTAAGGTTTTCTATCTATACTGGATTGGACGAAGCTTTTGTGGTGGCGCGAGAACTATTTCGAGTGTGCCACCTCGAGGACGTTGGGGTCTGTGTGCCCCCTTGCACAATAACGAAGATATCGAATCGTTGGTCTCGTGGACAAGCTATAAGGAGTTCCCCGAAGTTGAATTTAAGTTGGTCAAAGAGGAACCTCGATCTTTTGAGGTTCTAGTGGTTGACAATGCGCTCCAATGACATAGCTTGGATTTGGAACCATTGACTTTTGTCCAGTAGTTGATCTTTGAGCTGTACACGAGATCAAACCTATCGAAACCACTTAAAACAACATCAATTGCACTTTTACGTTAAAACTGAGATCGAATATCTGATTTATACTCTCAACAGTCACGACTGATCAAGAGTTGAAAAGTTCCTGAGCTCCGGGGTACGTACCCCACCAGTCGGCGACCCAAACGCCGACTCCCGACGTCACCCAGAAATCGCCAGAGATCATCCGACTGGACTCGGAGGTTACAACCAACCATCCCGCAACCAAACTCTCGGGGCCTCAATTGAAACCATGAACGCCGCCCCGCGACTCGCCCGAAGCTCAGCACGAGCGCCGTGGTCTTGCTTCTTCTGTCAGAATGCCCGGCCGAGGAATCCGTTGAGCTTCCGCCGCAAGGCGTCGACTATGCCGCCGAAGAAGGACCCTTCGAGGCGTGTCTATACTCCGTCTATGGATGAGATTCGTGCTCACTATAGCATGAAGAACCGGACGGTGGCGTAAGGGAGCCTTGGGAAGAGCTGTATGCGCTCATTGCTGACCAGTATCAGGTACTACACCATCAGCACCATCCTTGGTTTCGTCGCCCTCACTTATGGCTCCGTACCCCTCTACAAGATGGTAAGCCCCTCTCCTTCGACCCCCAAACCTCCATATACTAACGCATCCGCAGATCTGCCAGACCACCGGCTGGGGTGGTCAGCCCGTACGAGCCCATGGCGGCCCCGGAACCGACGACCCCGACATCGCGAGCCGCCTGGTCCCCGTCAAGGACGCCAAGCGCATCAAGGTCACCTTCAACGCCTCCGTGTCCGACGTTCTTCCCTGGAAGTTTGTGCCTCAGCAGCGCGAGGTCCGCGTCCTCCCCGGCGAGACGGCCCTGGCCTTTTACACGGCCACCAACAAGAGCGACCAGGACATTATTGGCGTTGCCACGTACAGCGTCACCCCGGCGCAGTGTGCTCCTTATTTCAGCAAGATTCAATGCTTCTGCTTT
This sequence comes from Fusarium sp. LHS14.1, assembly GCA_025433615.1. Lineage (NCBI taxonomy): Eukaryota > Fungi > Ascomycota > Sordariomycetes > Hypocreales > Nectriaceae > Fusarium > Fusarium sp. LHS14.1. The sequence continues at coordinate 801,445 of CM046481.1, forward strand.
GAGGAGCAGCGTCTCAATGCAGGAGAGACGGTTGACATGCCCGTCTTTTTCTACCTGGATCCTGACCTGTTGAACGACCTTAACATGAAGGGCGTGGAGACGGTGACGTTGAGTTATACATTCTTCAGTAAGTTACCCACGAAAGGATAAAGACGAACACATACTGACGGTTCTGGTAGAAGCAAGATATGACAACAACGGACGGTTCCAGAGGCCAATGGCTGCATGAATGGATAGACGAAACAATGTAAAAATGTACAATACGCCCTACTCTTACTTGTAACATGTACAAAGCGCTAGACGCCATTGGTTAGAGAAAATAATTTATTTGCATCCAATGTCAAGCGATATTCTGATCCTCAGTTGGGACCCTTCAAGATCTGTGACAAATGTAGCTTGATACTTGTACTCCATTCTAGCAATTGGGTAGTTATCCATCCTCAAAGTCAGTTCCTAACCCGAGAATGCCTGCAGGGACAACGCTGGTCCGAACTCCAACAGTCCCAGACCCAATCAATCTTTCTGCCTCTGTTATGCATGTTCATACAGTAACTTTTGACAGTTTTTTCACCGATATCGCACGGAGCTTGGAGGAGCTCACTCGCAGGGGTGAGCTTGAAGCTGACTCAGCCAGGGGAACAGCCCAACCTCGCATTAGCCCCTGCCATGTAGGGCCCAGTATTGCAGTCACGTGCACGCAATTTCCACACCAAGTGAATTTCACCCACAACCTTTTCTCAACTTTTTTTTTTTCCCCTTTCCTCTCCAATCCGTTCAACCTCGCCCAACGCCCATCGACTAACATTTCAGCGTCGTCCTCGCCCAACACCGTCAAAATGGTCAAGGTTAACCCTCGTGAGTCTCATCAACACCATTTGATGCCTTCTGTTCTCGTTTTCTAACATCTCTGCAGAGGTCGCGTCTTCCCGACGCAAGAGCCGTGCCGCTCACTTCAAGGCTCCCTCTGACCAGCGCCGTGTCATCATGAGTGCTCCTCTCTCCAAGGAGCTCCGTGAGAAGTACAACGTGAGTTTCTCCACTGCAGTGAAAATTTTTCTTCCAATTCTGACAACCGAAAAGGTCCGCAGCATCCCCATCCGCAAGGACGACGAGGTCACCATCGTCCGTGGCTCCAACAAGGGCCGTGAGGGCAAGATCACCTCCGTCTACCGCCTCAAGTACGTCGTCCACGTCGAGCGCGTCACCCGCGACAAGGCCAACGGCCAGTCCGTCCCTCTGGGCATCCACCCCTCCAACGTCGTCATCACCAAGCTCAAGCTTGACAAGGACCGTGAGGACATTCTGGCCCGCTCCAAGGCTGGCCGCGACCTCGCTGCCAACGCCAAGGTCACTGCTTAAGCGGTGAACTCTTGAGCAAACCAAAAAAAAACAAAATTACGAAAAACCAAGACGACGATCAAACCTCACTCTCTGGCGAGGACGAATCTTTTCTAATGTTTCACCAACCTTCACACACGACACCCCCAAGTGTGAGGGACATCTCAAAGGGCAAAAGTTGATGAGGAAATGGGCATATACTCCGGCGTTTTTGCGATACCTCCGTGCTTTCCTTCTGACGCGGTTCGGGTCTACAGCAGGGTAGATGAATTGAGAATTCTAGGGTTCTCAATGGCCATTTCACTCATCTTGGTGAAATGCTCCATGGGAGGTTTATCCCGAAGTCTTGACCTGCTCTCCCCCAATGCACACATGGCGAGGACCCTCGTGATGCATGGCGGACGGTGCAAGTGGCTGCTGTCATGGCTGCCACTCGCCGTCTCGTCCGTAGGATGCTAACCACCGATCTTGGACACACCTCATGTGTTGTCACTCGTAGACTGCAATTTTTCTGCACTTGGTGCACCTCTCAAAGGTAGGTCGTAGACTCCCAACCGCTAGGATATCTCCGCGTCAACCACCAAGCCCATGGTTTTCGAGGTATACGACTGGCGAAGAACAAACCCAGTAGAGCCCAATTACTATCATTAAGGGCCTGCTCTCGCTTGAAGATTTTCGCCGATTCAACGAATGAAGCTGGAAATTTGAAGGTGAGGTACATACCGTAGCCACACAACTATAGTGCCCTGAATCAATACACATCTGCACCTGTCATGTCTGCCTTTGGTCATCTCCCTCCTGGATGTTGGTTCATTAGATCGAGTGTCACCGTCGGATATACATCAAGTTCATCATTCACGAGCATCATGCGACAGGCTGTTAAAACTCTTGTTATGCCCATTTGATACCAACAAAGTTAATGTGGGAACAAGAGTGTTTCTAATCATACAACAGTCCGTCAATAGTCTCTAACATGATGCTGTCTATCGCACACGGTCTCTGCCCTTGGCTGACCGCGACCCATATCTTGGATGCGTGCATCGAAATGATCCTTCTAATGTCTGCCCATGACCGTTGAAAATCCTAACATATTGGGTATTCTAACACTGGTGCTGCCTGAACACCTGCTCCTCTGCCTCGAGATGATGCTGTAAACGATGCATCGCGTGCTGCAAGATTAGACTGTTCTGGCGCGCGAACAAAAGAAAAAATGCTTGCGAAATAAGGACAATTGGAAGAACTCGTACGGTAACGCATTCAAGTTGTAAGTATGAACGCAACGTCGGATGCTCATGTGGCATCAGCCGGGGGCATCAACGAATGTACCATGGCCGAGAAAAGGTGAAGAGAGGTGAAGAATCTCTAACGAGTAGAAAGTCCGATGTGTTTTTTGTCATGGAGACTGACGCTGCGAAGTTGCTGCCTAAGGAGGTCCGTAGGGGGCTTATTCTCTCCTCGCTTCTCCGCGGCCGTGTTCGTCGAGGGAATCGTGTACGTCTCGCCCAATCTGGCACCGGCGCCACGAGAGTTGGATGTTGTGTTCGCGATAGCAGGAGTCAGAGAAGCAGTGGCATGGCCAGAGTAATGAGGGAGTACTCCTTGAGCTGTCATGGGAGACACCTGGCCGGCAACTGCATTCGCGCTCGTCTTGCCACGTCTCCGCATAGACGACCAGATCTCGTTCGAATGCTTGGTGCTAGTCTCATGTCAGTGTCATTCAGACAAAAGCAGTGCATGTCGGCATACCTTGCACTGCGTTCCATCACCCGGCGACCCTTGAAAAGCAAGTTGCCATCCTCATCGCCCGAGTCCTCTGATGGCTTTGTTCGCAGGTTCTCTGATGAGATCCGAGTCTTCTCATTGACCCTTCGTCGGAACTCAAGATATCGAGGACTGGGCTGACTCACGTAAGACTCTGAACGAGGAAGCTCAGAGGTGGAGCTGCCACGGAGGGAATCTTCGGCTCGGTGTAGCGACTCAGAGCGAGTTGCCTCATCAAGTCGGTTACGAATAGCACCCGTACCAGCTTGAGTCATGGCGTTGAAAGGATCGTTCAAAGAGTCGGCCTCACAAGTGGATGCAGGAGGTTGTGAATCCTGAGGGTTCTCAGGAGCACTCTGGCTCGAAGGGGTTCTAAGATCGCGGTGCGGATAGTAGAAGTTCACGCCATCGAATATGACACCGGTTTGTTGATCAATGGGGACCCTCTGTCGATACATGTGGATGGCATGCAACTCGTGTTGATTTAGTTCGCGAATGTACCTGCGGTCAGTGTCTTTGGCATCTTGAGGCTCCACCTGATCAGGAAGTCGGCCGACTAGGTAGGGGACACCGAAGATGTTTCTGTCGATGAATGGGTTGTGGAAATAGCCCTTGAAAGTCGAGCCACGAGATGGCTGAGACAAGTGAGTCACAATAGCTGGCTCGTCAGGACCAGCAGTCGCCAGCGAAGAGTTTCTCGTCTCCGCACGGGGTTGGAAAGGCGGTGCCAGAGCAGCATTGACAGGAAGGCTCGATGACTTTCTCTGTGGAGCTTGACCACCAAGCTCAGGATTTGCGACAGGAGTAGTCGTGGCGCCTGGCTTGGAACCGGGGCTGCGTGAAGGAGTAGGCATCTCACCAGTGTTGCCTCGTGTTCCAGGTCGGGCTGCAGCCAGACTGTTAGATCCAGCATCGCTCTGGGCATAGTAGTCAGGGAGGTCAACCGGGGTCTGAAAGAGCGGCAGTGTTCCAGCCTCCCCCTGGAGCTGCTTTTCGCGCAGGAGCGTCATTCTGTTGAGCTCATCACAAATCTCCTTCAAACTCGATTCCATTTCCTTGCGGTCGATCTGGTGAATGTTGTATTGGAGCTGATCTTCGACCTGTCTCTTCTTGGCACGAAGAATTTTAAGATGGCTCTTCGTGATGTCGCTGGCGAGGATTGAGCTCTGAGGAGTGCCCGGCAAACTCGGGGACAAGGGAAGCCTGGGGCCTGAGTGAACGCTGCTGACAGAAGGCAAAAGTTTCCAAAATCTCGGGTCCATACCAGGTGGAGGGGGTCCTTTATCATGCTCTCGTCCCCCAGTTTTTGGATTGGCATCACCCTTTGGACGAGGTGCTTGCTGAGACTGCTTGCGAGCTGGCCGAGGCTGCGTTGGAGCTGGCTGCGTGGGAGCTGGCTGAGACTGCACGGGAATTGGTGCAGTGTTAATGGGAAAAGGAGGCATCAGGCCGATAGGCTGCGGATGATTTCCATAGGCAATCATCCACTGGTTGTTGTAGAAGAATGGTCGGCTTGCGTCAAATTGTTCCGCGGGGGAAAGCTGAATTGGCTTGGGTTGATGAAGCGCATGAACCTCATTCTGCTTGCCAAACGGAGCGCTCATGTTGGGTTGAGGAACGTGACTAGGAGGGGAGATCTGGTTGTAAGGAACACCTGCGAATCCAATCGGAGCGGGAAAGAAAGGGATCTGATCGGGCCTGAAAGCCATGCCAGCAGGGACAGGACCCGGAGCTTGACCGGGGAATAGAGGTTGAAATGGAGTCCAGCCAGGAGGGATGATGGGGAATGGGATGGGCTCAGGATGAACACCGTTGACAACGCGGGGCTGACGCATACCATCAGCCGGACTGCGCTCTCGGGTCCATTTCGACGTAGGGGAATGAGGTCCTCGGGTGTTGGGCACGATCCGACCTCCAGCTGTAACCCGGACATGGGTGGGCGAAACGACTGAGTTGAAGAACTTTTGGAAGCCCTCTGCTTTTTGGGCTGCCAGGTCAGGTGGTGCCGTCAGAGGTGCTCGTCCTTGCTCCGAATCGGTCTGACTACGGAACTTACGCTCCGAGTCGGTACCATCGAGCTGCTGAGCGGCAGCTCGACGGTATCGGCGCTCTTCCTCGATGGATTCGGCTGAACTTTCCTCGACAATCAAGGAGAGAGGATGGGGCGATCCAGTGCGAATGATTTCGCCTACTTCATGGTTACATCAGTTCAAGTTAAGTAAGAAGGGATGTACTCACTCAAATCAGGGTCCGCCTCAACCTTGGCGGCCAGGACGTATGAGACCTCCTCCTGCAGAGGGGCGTGTCGCAGACGCAACATCTCCCGAGCGGAGTAGGATCGGCAAACCATCTTGAAAACTGTCACCTAGAACAGTAAAAGGCTCTAGTCAGCGACTGTCCGGCTTCAACTGTGGTCCGAAGACCTGAGCACAAACACCAGTGCCAGAAGGAGAAGACCAAATCATCAGGGTGGACTGAGAAATCTACCCGAGATATCGATTCGTGCATCGTGAGGAGAGGCCGACTTCTCCATGTGTAGATGCACTCTCTCGGATGATCCATTCAGGGGTGCTCGCAGTGCATGTAGGCCGAGAGCCAGTAAATGGGAAAGGGGGACGACTTACGCAGAAATGAGTCTATGGAGATGGGAAAGTCTGGGAGGACACCGAAAATAAACCTTGGTTTCCTGTGCTTCTGAAATTTGACGATGGCACCTTGATCACTGTCTGGGCGGGAAGTTGAGCAGAGGGAACTGGAGTGGCAGCGGCCTTCCCAGCGGAGATGGCAAACGACAACGGCAGTGGATAGAAGACAGCGTCGATGTAGTCGAACAAAAGGGTGCGGATGAGAAGTGGAGGCAGATGAAAGGTCTGGGTTCTGGAGAAGATTGTAAGAGAGAGTTCGCTGTCTCTTGGAGCGGAGGGAGGGGAAAGGTTACCGGTAGTCTGGTGGACGGCGCAAGAGGAAGGAGCACGCCGAGCTCCCAAGGGGGGCAGTAGTTGGGCAACCACCGACACACGGGAGCTTGGTCGTTTGGCAGCTGCAACCGACGAACGAGATGAGGAAGCTGGGATCTGTGTAAAATGGATGGTAAGCAACCGACAGCAACTTGATTTTTAGTGACGGTCCTGGAAGTGAGAGATGTCTGGAGAGTAACCCGCCAGAGATTTTCGACATGCGAAATCAAAGAAAAGGAAAGACAAGAAGGGCCAGAGTCTGAAAACAGGACAAGTGTAACAGCACACCGATGACCAGGGGAAGGGAAGAAGAATGGAAAGAGTGCTGTTCCGAGGTCGGAGTGATCAACGGCGAACAACATTGAAGGCAAGACTCAGCTTCCCGGAGAAGACAAGAGTAAAGAGGGAACAGTGCGAAATGGTGGTAATCCCTGAAGCAAGAAGACACCTAAGAGAACACGAACGAAGCTGAGAAGGAGCGCCACCTTGCTCTCCTTCGGTGTAAAACCGTCGTGAGCGAAAGAGCTGCGGCACCTACCTGTGCTGTCATCACAAGGTGTTAGAAGGCACTGAGCTTGAGTGAAGGAAAGGAAGAAACAAACCTTGCTTGTCCTTCTTTGGCGGGAGGGTCCTCGGCGAAGAGGCGGATGGTAACCTCTTGCACTGTTAGTAGTAGTAGAAGAAGAAGAAGAAGAAGAAGAGAAATAGTATCATACTCACGGAGACGAACACGGAGCAGAACCACCACCATGTATGGTGGAGAGTGGATGGTGGTGTTTGGGTCAAGAAGAAGTGGAACCACCTGGGCGATTATCAAGGTGCCTTATTGTTTACTGTCACGGGGCAACGTGTGTGCTGCGCGTTTGGAGAATAATGCCCTGCCCTAATTATGCGCAAGATATGCGTCTAAGAGGTTGGCTATCCTAAAGACTATCATCTTTGACCAGACGGGTCGTTTAATGCGGGCCCTAAGGTAACCATGGCGGCAACGGATGGTGGACAGTGGTAGACATGTCTTTGTAATTACAATAAGAGACTGTTCTCTGGCTTACTAGGTGTCATTCATCCCCTGGACTTGAGCAAAAGCCGTCAGTCGTACTCCATGGTGACACTTGTCGTTAGGCGGCTAGATTCCATATGGTGTCGTTCTGCATGCATTATATCAGTGCGCTGTGATCTTGTCTTTACCTGAAGACACATGTCATAGTACCTCGTGGAGTGCCATGCCAAATATATCATGCCAATGCCCTCCATTAACTACCTCCTCATTGATATACAGAATATTGTAGCAAAGCATGCACCGAGTCCATTGGCCACTAGGTTGTCCATGTGCCATGCAAGTGTATGGTGGTGGTGTCTCTCTCATCTTTCAATGTGTCAAGACAATGCCCATGGACTGGCCAATCAAGGAGGGTACGTCCCTGCTTCCCAAGAACCAAACTTATGATTCTTTGCCCTAACACTTGACTTCCCATGTAAGTTTCATGCTTCCCAGAACTATGGATGTTTGTCCAAGTGTAAACGAACCCATACTTAGGTCATTGAGCAGCAGGGACAATGTGGTTGAGCGAGGCGGCGTGGACTTCAATGGCCAGATCAGGGGGTATGTTGTTAGCGGCAGCGTCGTTGTGAAGTTGGTGTTGGCGTTGGCACCACCGACTATTGATTCGTTTGCCTTAGACCTAGAGTGATAAGACAGTATTGAGACAGGGAGGTTTGGATACTTGGCAACGACATAATATGCCTTTACTTGATTATGTGACTCTATGGTAAGAATCAAAGCGTTTGATCCGAATGAACTCATGATACTAACCATGGTAATATTTCTCTGAAGTCGTTTGTACCCAATGCCATAGGTAGAAAAGAGAGAAGAGAGGGGTCAGGCATGCAGATCACAACACTTGTTGTACACTGTCAACAGGTTCGGAGTTTCGAGGAGGAACAGCGTTTGAATTGAAATCCTGAGTCCACTGTATCTCACAATCTAACATCTCGAAAATATCCCGCTCGTAATTCGAACTACACGAATCTCGGAGATTCATGATGCTAGGGAAATCAATTGGTGATGGCCCCAAGCACTTGTCATGAGCTGAAGGATTCGGTGCACTTGATTTTATCGACCTTGATAAAATAACACGTTAATATCTGAACAAATTGAGGCATCGTGGGATTCATCTCAGTCCTCATAAGGATGATAAAAATGACAAACAGTTTGTTCCGCATTGGGTACAATCATGTGTTGTGTTGTTCCGTTTGTTTGATTCAGAAGAAAAGACAGCAAAAAAGGGGGGTTGAAACTCCAGTCTCTTGAGAACTTCATAGGTCTTGACTCTTCACAAAAACTTGAAAATCAGGCCAAGAGCAACAAAGTGGGTGACCGAGGAATACTTCGTGTTGTCACAGGATTGCATCGGCTTGTCGTTTCGAGGATATCCGAGGTCCAAGAGAATCAAAACCACGAACGAGCCGGCAGTTCCCCTGGAAAGACTACGACAACTATCAGCACAGTCTAGAACAAAGTACCAAGACGCCCGCTCTGACGTTGTGAGACGCACAAACTTGACGTGGCGTTGGTGTTTTCCAGGTTTGCCGCCGATAGCGAAGGTCCTATAGTTTGATCGACGTTCTCACGAGATTTCTTTTCTTCTTTTCTCATTCCTCCCCCGCAAAGTCGACTGACAGGCCACGGCTTCTGACCGAGCTCGATGTTTTTATTTCAGTGTCATAGCGCGAATCGAAAGAGGCCTGCATTGGTGTCGTGGCGCGGATGATGCATCTCGCCGGAGCACCCAAGTCGGCCGATACTCGAAACATAACTCCCCGACCGAGGTCAATGTCAGATTCCCGGACCCGGGACAGACCGGTTCTTTTCTCCGTTACACGAGCAAACCAGACCGAGATGGAGCCGTTGTTAGCTGAGAGAGTATTGATTGGTAAGAGCTCTCTTACCTGACGCCATGGTCTTGACAGAAACTAACGGTGTGGACGCGGAAGCAATGTCCTAGATTCCGCGTCGATTACACAGCAGGAATCTCATCAGACCATGATTCGCCTCTTTACCACATAAGCAAAGCAAAGCAAAAAACACCTACGGCAATGCCCTGTCACCGTCCCAAGACAGGGGGGGCCAATAGCCAAGTGCGTGGGTTCATGGAGGGACAAAAGGTCCGAGACCGACTGGTCTATGCAGCATCGGAGCTGTGGGGAGACAAGAAATCAGACCGCTTAACTGGAGCGAGAAGCAATACCAAAGGGCCATGCATATAACAAGTGCTCACATTCTCTCGTACAGGAAGAAGCAAGTACAGCAAGAGGTGTGGAGGGGCGGCTTTCGAACTGTCTGGGGAAGCGTGCCAGCCACGAAAACGAGGATGCATGGCATCTGCAGGACTGGGGCCCTTGTCGATGGGCTTATCTGAGGCGAAGACTGGGGTTGGGCAAAGTCTGGAGAGGAGCTAATTGGTCTTGGCAAGCTCATCGAAAGATGGGCAGGGCTGTTGACAGCTCAGGAGGGGGGAAGCTTCAAGACAAAAACTTGTGACAAGGGATATTGAGCGATTTCCCCACGACGAGGCGTCTGCAGAGCTGGAGATGAGGCGAGGGAAAAGACCATTGACGCGAGGCCACGCGTGGTCAAGTGACGTCGCTGGCGATGGGATCTGAAGGACCAAGGCTTAGGCGTCGTACTATGTGCGTAGCTAGCGTGTGGTTCTAGGCTGTGATGGAGGACACATGATGAGAGGGGGAATTGGGAGTTGAAGACGGCAATTCACAGATCTTTGTCTTGTGTCTTTGTTAAGATCATATTCAATGCTTGATTTTGTTTGTCTACTTGGTCTTTATCCATCATGGGCAAACAATTGGAAGCTCTACGGTGAACAATGACAGAGATGAGGCAAATGGGGGGTAAAACAGCCTCGGCTCTTTCAAGTTGGGAAACCCGGCCTGTCCGAGGTCACGCCCTTTGGCTCCACATGTTCCGGGGGCCGCTCTATGACCTCGTTTCCCGGCTCATGAGACTCTTTCTCGTGCCAATGCCGATGGGATATGCAGAGTTGCGCGTTTTACACACATACACATATAAGCCTCGTTTTTTTGACTGTGCCTCTTAATTGCAGAGGCTAGAATCAAATTTCATGGGGTTTCACAAACATTCGCCCGGTCAAGCTTGTGAGAGCTGCTGCTTATTGCCCCTCCATTTACCCCTCCACACCTCATCGCCAAAACGCCACGGGAAGACCAGGGGTGTGTGTCCCCCTCGTCTATCATGGACCTTTAAACTTTCTAGCATTTCAATCTTTTCCCGTGACAACCGCCCAGCTTTCTTTTTACGTTACCGGCTTGGGTTACACACTTGTCGTTGATAGGTTGATCACTTTGCCTTGTCAGTGGGGGTTCCCCCTTGTGAATCTCGCCCATGACGCACATGTACCGACGCCCTGAGATTCGCGCCAGCGGAGAACATCTTGCCCCATGAATTCAACGGCCAATTCAAGGTACCGAATAGAAGTAATGAGATGAGATTCTCTCTACTGGGCTGATTTGACCGGCAAAACGGATACTAGACGCCCTATCCCGCGTCATGGCACCCCCGCTTAACATCTTGTTTGCTCCCACGTTGAATACCCCGCCATCAATGGACCAGCAGCAGCAAACTGTACGAAACCACAGCTTACCGTATGTATCCATCCATTCCATAGGTTTTGCCGCGCCGTCGGGGCGGACGGAGAAGGGGGCGTGGTGCTTTCGGCGCTGCGGAGACTAAAGATGGCTTCACCAACGGGAGTTGCGTATGCAGGTGGGCTCACTCTCTTTCCACTTCCCGGGTCTCGAGGGCACACATTCGATCTGGCCGATGAGACGGGTACTAAAGATGATGGATCGCCCGCTCCTTGTTTTGTAATGATTGCATCCTCATTGAGAACTTCATTCCACACACCATCCATCACAAGCTTGATCTTCCGTCTCTCCACAATCCACCCAGAGCTAGAGCTTTAACTCCACTCTCACGTACCGAGGTCTCGACAACATTACCTTTTCTTGACTCAATTGCACTTCTTTTGTTACCTCAAGAGTTACTTTCTTACATTCATCTGTAAAATCATCATCACGATACCCAGCTGTACGAACAACACCACCAACCGTTCCAATTCCTCCATCCACTCACGTCCTCGATAGCTTCAATCAAGCTACCCTAAATCACCAAAGATGGCTCCTCTCACCCCCCACTGGAAGCAGCCTTCCCACCCCGACATCCAAGAGGTCGTCGTCGTCAACGCCGAAGAGTTCACCACAAAGAGCATCTCGCGCGTTTCCCTCCCTCCCTTTGCCGTGTTTGCAAAGTTCGACTTTCCCCCATGCACGCCGGCCAATGAGCCTACGTACGCGACCGTTCAGACTGGCCGCGATACTCACCTCAACTTGAACAGCGATCTGCTGTACATCAACCACTCTTGCGAACCTACTCTCGTTAGTTGAACCTACTTGAAGGAGAACCCCCGGCTGTTGTTGAATCATCCCTCCCCTTGTTTAGAGGGAATCTCTTGATTAACACGATTAGCTCTTTGATGTGGGCAACTTTAATGTTCTAGTTGGCCCCAAGGGCATCAAGCCCGGTGATGAACTCACCGTGAGTCCATTGGCCCTCTTCCTGACTGGCACCCCAATTAACGAAATACCAGTTCTTCTACCCCTCTACCGAATGGCACATGGCCCAGCCATTCGACTGCCTCTGCGGAACGCCCACTTGCCGAGGCCGCATCGCTGGTGCCCGCGACATGACCGAAGCCCAGCTCGACGGCGTCTGGCTCAACGGCCACATCATCCAGCTCCGCGCTGAACAGGAAGCCGCCCGCATCGCCCGGTCCGCGGATCCTACCGTCAACGCCCTCCACGAGGCCGTCGTCCACGCCGAGAAAGTCCTCGAGGCTGCCCGCCTCGCTCTGCGCACCTACACCGGCAACGCGCACGCCCAGAACGGCAACGGCATCATCACGCCCAAGTTCGCCAATGGCACGCTCGGAAAAGTGGCCGGATCGGAGCACCGCGGTCCCACCTCTCGTGAGCTGAGTGGTGAGATGGGCGGTGATACCATCCGTGTCTAAGGGAGATGGAGCGTCGAGAGGAAGACGTAATAGCCGTGACTGGAAATGTTGCTGCTGTTAGGAAATCCTGTTGACGCTGGTAGATAGATGACATGTTCCATTCTCAAGTTGACGCTTTTAGGACCTAGGTTGGAGAAAATCAAGAAATTGCTTTGTTTTGGATTCATAGCTGAAAAACGATAAGCCACCATTGCACCATCTGAATACCTCCCTGAGCAGGGTTATCGTGAATAATCCCATCAAACTCTTGCTCCACCGTCATGAACTCCTTGATATACACTTCCAAACGCCAAAGGTCATCATGTCGAATGTGATTCGTCGTCAGGATAAAAGAAAATCGCTGCGTCCATCACCGCATATCATGCAGTAGATCCATCCCCTGATCACTTCTTCGCCTTCGAATCCTGCCACCGGCTCCATGCACTACGCCCCTTTTCAGAGCCAGCGCCGCCGCTGTACTTGGCCTCCCCCTTCTCCCACTCGCTCCGTTCCTTGCTACGACGTGCCAGAAACGCGCGGGCAAATTTCCATGCCTCGGTATCAGCCAAGTTCCACGCTTCGAGGGATGCACGCAGTCGAGTGTCGGTGGTTTGCTTGGTAAGGGCAATGATCCTCTTAGCACGCTCTAGAAGAGCTTGCTCCTTTCTTCTTTGCTCTCGTGGACTCAGTTCCTTCCCCTTGGCAACCTCATCGGGGTTTGGCTGCGGCTTTTCGATCCTATCGTCCTTTGTCGACTTTTCTGCGCGCTTTCCCTTGGTTGATTTGGAATCTTGTGCTTTTCCGCCCTTTGCCTTCTCTACTGGCTGTGTGCTGGCTCTGTCTGCTTCCCCAGATCCCTGCGGAATGCGGAATCCAAAGTGCCAATTGATATCGGAGGGAACTTCCGCCTCGGCTGTCAACCAGAGGGCATGCGCTGGGGCATGCTCATCCGCCACAGACTGCTTGAAGCGCATGATGCGGAGGTTGCTGGAAACTTTGTCACCCAAGATCTTCTGGGTAATGGTTTCAAGCCATGGATCGCGAGGTGACTCTTTTCGGATCCAGGCAACATCAATCCTTTCCCGAAGATTCGAAAGTGTGGCAAGCGTCCAGGGATGAGGCACCGTTCCGATGGCGTAAGTACGAGTCGAGTTCTGGTACTGCTCAGGGGTGTTGACCTTCAAGGCCGCGGAGCCTGCAGCACAGCGCTTGCAGTTGGAAAGCCTAGGAGGACATGAAGAGGGGATCGGGTTATCGGGACAGAACGCCAGGGCGTTGGCGAGCTTCATCGCTGGGGCGACCATATCGGTGGTGTGTTCAGGGAAGGGCTTGAGAACGTCGATACCACCGGGGAAGCTGTTCTGCCAGGCAATGTGCATATGAGCATTGATCAACCTGTTGAGAGACCCCAGACCCTTGGCTCGTCCATTTGTGAGACTTTCATGAACTTTGGCATATTGCTTCTTGATAAGCTCTGGGCTGTAATGGGCCAGGGAATCTGGTGTCTTGTCCGTCTTGAACGTGTCCTTGGGTGCCCCCGCGATGACGCTCTTGGCCATCTTCAAGTTGTCAGAATCTAGTAAGGACCGGATAGTCTTGGTCACGTCGTCCTTTTGGCCGACTATGAGCGCATTGTCGAGGCCCTTCCATTTAGTTAGGGCAGGATATTCACCCCTTCGAAGGAAACTCAACAGAGGGTCCTCGGCGAGGGCCATTGGGAACAAGGTGTGTTCCGCCAAAAGGCCGGTACCCATAGCCCCCCAGGCCAACCACTTCATCAAGTCCTTTTTTAGCTCGGGATCTACCTGGAGTCTCTGTACCTCGGTATACATTGGATTGTTCATGGCCTCGGAAGCGCCCAAAATGGTAGGTCGGAAACCCTGTGCCCACCATGCGCGACGCCAGGTCAAAAGTAGGTCGCTTTCAGCATCCTTTTCCTCCCTCGACTTTTTGAGAGTAGAATCGTAGTAGCAGTAGATGAAGGGGCGATCACGGAGCGGAGGCAGAAGAGCACGGTCTTCGTCGAGGGTGAGGGAGCTAGAGAAGGGCACAGACAGCCACTTCCAATCAGCCCACCATGAAGAACCGTGATATGAGTCCTGTGCTCGAACTGGAGGCCGGTGGGAAGGTCCACGGAAGGGATTCAAGCCTGTCATGCCCTTGGTGAGGGACTCGCGAAGGCTGGACACAGAAGTTTTGCCCTTCTTGGATTCCGTGTCCTTAGCAGCATTGTCTGGAGCGGCAACATGCGTGGTAGTAGGAGATAGGATGGCGAAAACCGTGAATGCGAAAACGAGGGCGATGAGGACCAAATAAGTCAATCGTCGAGAAGTAAACCGGCGTGGTCGACCGTAGAAGATGTTGAAGGCCATGATGTATAAGTCGCAAAAGCAATCTGGCCGAAGTAAATTGCAAGAATCGCAAAAGTGAAAGAGAGCGACACGTTTGACTGGACTATGTAGTCGTCAAGAGGACACGAATGGCTGGCATCGGGTAGGTAATTGACTGATCAAGCTGAGCCACGAGTCTCATGAAACGAGGGCGACAAGAGGTTCGTTGTCAAGGACGCATTTCGATGATAGCGACAAGCAGAGATGGTATGACCGGAGACAAGACAGGAGTGGTCGTGGGCCGGTTCTTGAGGAGCAAATTAGTTGTCGAGGGAGGGGGAAATGGATACGAGAAATGCTGATGGAGAGCTGTCGTGAGTGATCCCTTTTATGCAAGTGTTGGAGGGATGACCAGTGAGGTGGGCCGACAGGGAAGTTAGACCTGAACCACGCGTTACCGAATCGGGTCTGGGTCAATTAACGGGCAAGGGACTTGGGCATGAAGATTTGCGCCATGGAGGCCGGTAGGAGATGTGACAATTGGAGTGAAGCTGTAAATAATTGAAACCTTCCAGCCCTGCCATTGTGATATCGCATATTCGCACATGAGGTGGTGCAGGGAATAAAATGCCCTGACATCTTTGATCGACCTCCAGTCCACTTGAGAATCTGACTGTGGGGATCCTGACGTCGAGCTTCGGGAGCTTGAGCGGTCCAGGCCCACTCGCTCAGGTCCCGGGGCTTCAAGGGACGTCAGGTGGGCCTGGTTGTTTCGAAGCTGGCCATGAAGCTGGAACGCCAAGCACAATTGAATTCTTTGGATCCCATACGTGAGGTTGCCCATTGCTGCCTAGTGTTGAACGACGGGTGCAACAGTTAACTAAACCCTTTTTCTTCACCTCGGTCTCTGAGGCCCAAGCATGAGAACATGAAGGTACTCGTCTTAATGATGACTTTTGTTTGATGGGGTTTGTCTGTACGTTGCATCGCCACTAATTAAATCGGCGCCAGCGCTCCATAGGGCTGATTTAGGCTGGGCAGGTCGTGGAGTTCTAGTCAAGACCCTTGATCAGCAGAAAAAGAGGTATGTGTCGTGTGTGCACTTTATCTCAAAGGTTTGAGACCTCTGTTTGGTACTGCACCATGTCTCTTGCGCCCTATGTTCGTAGATTACTTCATTCATTTGGTGTAAGCGTGAGTGGCTGTCATGCACTGTGCGGTGGTGGAGATGGTCATGTCATTCATGAAGACGAGCTTGTACCTTAGGGAGCTTGTAAGAGCACGCTATCTTTAACGCAAGCCAGGATTCTTTTAACAGCTAAGAAAACAAGGTCGGTTATACCCTTTAACTCTTTTTCTTGATATAAACGAGCTTTTTTGCATCTGCTGAAGTCAGTCACAGAATCACAGTCTCTCCAAGTAACTTCGCTGTAACTTTCGGTTAATGTTTGCTCAAGCCCAAATTCCATCACTGCCACTGCCACCTACTTACTCACTGTATCTTACTGCAGGTGGCCGACACCGCGGGCGAACGTACCATGCGAACGAACTGCACAGGCAGACAGGCAGCAATGACCCTATGCACGCCTACACCTAAGCCTGGTCCTTCACTCCTCCCAACTCTTCCCTCCTCCCTCTCTTCGGTCTGTCTGTGGCACACGAGAAAGTCATTTGGAGCTAGAAAAACAGCTCCTGTCTTGTCTAATCGCACAGGCTGGACATTCAGCTCTGACTCCCGCCCCCTCATCCTGGGTAGGGTAGGTACTGCAAACAAACGGCAAACGCACCTGCCCTCCCGTGACCTGAACCACTGCTTCTTCTCCCAGGTATATCTTGCACCCAACATCTTTCATTTCAAATTCTGCATCTTGTCAACATTTATCTAGTTTTTTCTCACCCATCAGCGGAATTATCTGGGTGTCGGATATTCGCCCTGAATCTTACTCTTCTACACAACCGACCCCGCCCCAGAACATTGCACTTGTTGGGCTGTCTACATCGCCTCGCCGTGCTCACTTCGCTCATCTTTTACCACCTGTTGCCCACGTCTAGACGAGCTCTGTAGATACTCGTCACGATTTTTGCTCAGCGTCTTTCCACCCCTCAACGTCGGGGCGAAACGCTGGGACCGGTGGCCAGTCGACGCCGCCATGGCTCTCAAGCAGTTCAACCTCGACCTTAGGGCTGCTACGTCTAGCTATAACGACCCGCACGTCACAAATGTGCGAAAGGGAGACTCAGATGGAGAGATCGTATTTACCTATGGCCTGGAAGGGCAGCCGCCCTTGGAGATCCAGGCTCTCTCAACAGGTATGATCTTGCAATACTGCTCCCCAGACTCTGGACTGCATATTGAGCTGGGACATTTAATCACCCATCACCTGCGGAAAGCAGAAACAATCCAGCTGACAATATCCAGATGCCGATTCCTATCCCAGACGCTCGAGCTTCATGATATTCACCTCGTCAGACCACGCTACCAAGGATATGGATGAGTGGCTCCAGAGTTTCGCTGCCTTGACCGAAGGCAAGAACGTGACCGAAGTCATCTCGCTGGTTTCTAGACGATTGACCGCCAAGCTCAGCAACAGCATGGACGATCCATCCATAGCCGTCATTAGTAGTGACGAGGATGAAGCAGATGGCGACTCTGCATTCGATAGCGACGACTTCTCCCAGTGCGATGAGGACGAAGAGTATCGTATTGACATCACACCGCTGCCGCCTAGAAGACCGGCTGCGAGATGCGCAGCTGGCTCTCCAGGATCGACTGCTCGCTTGAAGCGGCACCTAAGAGATGCCAAGAGGGAAGGCTTTTGTATCTCTGTCCCGTTCACGAAGAAGGTCGACAATCTCTCTGGCATCTTCTCGCTGTCCATCCGTGTTTCAAAACTCGCTATCCCAGAGGAAGCCTTGGAGGCATGGGACCTCAGGTCTTCGGAGTTCGTGGTCATGTTAATCAAATTGCCAATGGGATATCCTTCTGCGACAGAGTTTATGCGTCTACCCTCCGACCAGTCAGTGGTGCAATTCAGGTTCGGCAAATGCGCCAGCCCAAAGCCGTCCTACCACACAATGAGACGGATGTTCGAGCCCAACCCTAACATGGAGTCCCAGCATCCTCATGAAGACAGCAGCAGGGACAGCGACCATTTTCTACCGCTATACATGTCGGCGTCTCTTAATTCCCTGCTCAATCAAGAGTTCCCTAGTCTTCTACGACTTCGACGATCCGACAACTTTTCCTGGGACCAAGCACAGGCATTCAAGTTCGATCTGAGTCGAGGGAGTCACTTCAGAGACACTTCATCTTCAATAAAAAACTCTACAGATGACCGGGACAGCTCTGCTGATTGGTTCAATCTTGAGTTCCTTCGACGAGACTACGTCTCAGCAGGTGAAGATCTCAACATCTTTCTTATGGCGATGCAGTTCGGTCTGCAGAGACTAATCAAATGCACAAAATACTGCATGGTCTGCCATCAAAGAATGTATGGAGGTTTCGAGGCCGTCAAACCTTTTGTTTGCGGAAACCTGCTCTGCCTTTACCAGTACCTGTCACTCGGATTCGGCCAGAGCATCGAGCATGACATTGTCAACAACCCAGCTGTGGTCGATCTCCTTATCTCCTTTTTCTACTGTGCGGTTTTTAACAATCGTCTTCGCGAATTTCCCCAAGGACTGGGTCTAAAATGGGCTGATCCAGGTTCACTCAAGGATCCCTCAGAGCATCTGGACGTGGACGTGTCCTTCAAGAACAAGACGATTTGGTTCTCAGGCACCGACTATGGCTCCCATAAAAAGATGAAAGAGGGTGACTGTGTCCTTCTTGTCGTCAAACCCAAGGATTTGACCTCAACGGTACCTATCTTGCACTCGAGTAAGTGGACACTTTCCTTCTGTTCCCGGTTGATGGCAACACTAACACCTAGACAGCTGTGGAGAGGCACACGTGCATCATCGAATCGGTCGGGAACTCGGACTGCACTTTTCGAATCGTTGAGACACAAATAGCGCCCCTGAATATCTTGATGCTATCAGAAAACGAGACGAGAACCCATGCGACCCATCCCAGCGCAGACCGGGTCCGGGTCATGCTTTTCCAGCACAACAAGGATATCGATGAGATTCAGATCACAGACCGTGATTATAATCTCATTCAACTGACCCGGATGATCCCGTCTGTCGAGGAAATGAGAACCTACCTTCTGGAAAGGCCAGGAAGTAGCCTGTCCCTTTGGAAGGGCATGAATAGTTCGACATTGGCTCTCCTCAACTGGATCGTGGCATCGAACAGATCTTTCATTGTTCAAGATGGCCCAATCCCTGATGGCCAATCGCCGGCGGGAGGGGCAGCAGACAGTCCCAATATTGTCCAGGGCATGGGAGCGGGCTGGATGCAGTTTCGATTCGCTCAGGGCTCGCCAGAGAAGGAAGAGGCTTTCTTCAAGGAGCTCACGAAACTGAAAGAAATCAATGGGCAACCAAAAACACACCCAAGTCTATTCGCCTGGCATGGAAGTCCGCTCGAGAATTGGCACAGCATCATTCGGACTGGGCTTGACTTTTCGACGACGTTGCATGGACGAGCTTACGGCAACGGAGTCTACTTGGGCAAGGAATTTTCGACCAGTCAGGGCTACACGATGGGGGGTGTTCACGGAAGCCGCTTGGTAAGTTGGCCATACCTGGAGCAAGGTCGAACACAGTAGGGCAGGGAAAACTCTGTTAAAGTGTAGATCTCATTGGGAGTTGGAACGAGTTCCAGATTGATCTGGCATTCGAACCCTCTGGGAGATATGTACACTCACAGAGTCCCCCCGGCCCTTGCTAATCACGTAGTCATTCTATGGCCGTCTTGTGGCTTTTTAGTTGGTGGTGATTGTTGGCTGACATTCAATAACGCAGGGTTCCTCAGCATGGCCGAATTCTCGTCTCAGTATCTCTAGTGCTGTCAGCATGTGTGAGATCGTCAACAATCCGTCCCAATACGTGTCAACACAACCCCATTTTGTTATCAGCAAAATCGAGTGGATTCAGTGCCGGTACCTATTTGTTCGGGTTAACGCCTCTTTACAACCCGGCAACCAATGGTGCCCAAAGAAATCGGTCTTTACTTCGAAGGGGTATCTTGCACAAGACCCTCAACATCGGTTGATCGGTGACCATAGAAACGAGATCCTGATCCCCTTGTCGGCAATTCCAACTGCCCGCCGCCGTGCTCTCGGACAGCAATTCTCTGTTGGTGATCTGGGCCTCACCCGAGAGAATCCTATCTTGCTCGATGAAGATGGGGATGTGCTTGAAGAGGTTGACAGGGAACTCGACGATCTCCTGGCCTCGGATGTCGAGGAAGAGGATAGCCAGAGACAAATGGTGCGAAAACGGCGACGAACTTCCACGGACTCGGGCCTGGGAGAGCTACGACCATCCAAGCTGACGACGGGGATGCAGGATCGGAACAACGCAGGCCAACCACAGTCTGGCACCACTACCACCTTCAGGCCCGGCAGTCTGGATCTGGCCTCTCTCCCTAAGCTCGCTGAGCCGACCTGGGCGGCGTCATCTCCGGGGGCCCTACGTGCCCTCAACCGGGAGATCAAGGATCTGCAAAAGATACAATCCAGCACCGATCTCGCTTCGCTCGGATGGTATATCGACTTTGACAAGCTGGACAATATGTTTCACTGGATCGTCGAGCTCCACAGCTTTGACATGAACCTCCCCCTTGCGCAAGATATGAAGCGCGCTGGCTGCTCCAGCATTGTCCTGGAACTTCGTTTCGGCAGCTCATACCCAATATCACCACCCTTTGTCCGTGTTATCCGCCCACGGTTCCTCCCATTCGCACACGGTGGTGGTGGTCATGTTACCATAGGCGGCGCTATTTGCTCAGAGCTGCTCACCAACTCGGGCTGGTCCCCCGCGCTGTCGTTGGAAAAGGTGTTCCTCGAGGTCAGGATGAATCTCTGCGACATGGACCCTCCAGCCCGCCTTGACCGGGTAGATAGCTTGGGGTCTATGGATTACAACAT
Organism: Fusarium sp. LHS14.1; assembly: GCA_025433615.1. Taxonomy (NCBI): domain Eukaryota; kingdom Fungi; phylum Ascomycota; class Sordariomycetes; order Hypocreales; family Nectriaceae; genus Fusarium; species Fusarium sp. LHS14.1. The sequence goes on from CM046481.1 coordinate 821,949, forward strand.
CTTTGAGGCTATTGATGCATTCCGTCGTGCTGCCACGGCACATGGGTGGCAGATTCCTTCGGACGTGGACATGATTAGTAGCATGTCCGCGCTGATCAACACTAATGGAGAGTTCTCCTGAGCAACATTTCGATGTATACACAACGAGATCGATTGTGTTATATCAGACAAGGCACTTTTTTGTGTCTTGCACTATTTGACTTGTTTCTTGTTTCCAGAGACGAGTGGCGTTAAGGGCGTGCCTGATTTGAGGGATGTGATGATACAAGATCACAGATGTCAATATGCTGAGGGGATGAAGAACAATACCTAGACAGCGACACTCACGAGGTACAGATCGGTAGACGGGCGACGGGCGACGGGCGACGGGCGACGGGCGACGGGCGACGGAAAACGGTCTCGTGTATTCTAAGTTGGCACGAAACGCTATGAATCGATGATTAAATGATTCAAGACTTGAGTTTGGTTAAGGTGTAGTGATGACGCTCTGGGATGGTTGGATCTGATCGCCATCCATATCAATGAGTTGTGACACTTCCTCTCCATTGCATCCTTAACTTCCCTTCAGCCGATTGATGACATCAATAGTAGCAGTATCACCATCAACAGCAGAACAACAAGAATTCATTTCAACTTTTTATTTCATTATCTGGCAGCATAACCATTTGCAAGGCTAGCTGAATTCTTTAACACGGCCCTTCTGGCAACACCTCAACTCCCCTTGCCAAATACCCCGTCTATAGAAACTCCCCCATCTCTCTCTGTTTAGGTTGGTCCGGATTTCTACGATTCGATTCTTTTCTCATTCAATTGGAAGACTTGCGATATCAAGAGAAACCACATCTCGAAAGAAAGGTTCCTTTTTGTTTTTGTCCAAGACATACCGTTTCCCCTCGATCCAGCTAAGGGATGGAGGTGGGGTAGGTAGATAGCTACTAACCCTCAAGCAAGGTTTTTTCAATCAAGATTTTGTTGTTGTTTGTGTGTTCGTTTGTGTGTGTAGCAAAAGAATTCAAGGAATCAACAAAGGAGAAAGAAAGGGTTCCAAAAAAACGTGGGAATGGATGAGATTGTGCAGCATAGTAGAAAGCAAGAAACCCCTTCCTCCTACCCACGCTGCACCAGCCTATACCAAACCCATTCCTTTCCTTCCACAGTGTCTCCTTTTTGTTATACTGCACACCGACGTGTGCCGTTCCAAGTATCCCTTCAGGATACATTCTAGGGGGGGTGGGGGATGAAATGGAAAAATATCGAAACGGCCGGGAAACCAAGGCCTGGCAAATAAGACAAGCACCCAAAGCTCCCCTTAAACTCCAAAAAAACATCCCAGGTCAGAACAAAACGTCGCATGACGGGGATGAGCGTCGCGACTGCGGTACCGAGGGCGGGATACGCCTCGTACAAGGTCGTTTAGAAATCAAGGATCCGATAGGACTCAAGTATTCGTCCATGTCGAGTAAAACGCCATAGTATGATTGGTAGAGGTTGTCACTCGTGACAAATCGTGCATGTCAGTAGTTGGTGATTTAGTTGTGCTGGAAAAGCACGCTGATCGACTCTCCGTGGTGGACACGGCGGATGGCCTCGGCAAAGACGGGCGAGATGTCGATCACCTCGAGCTTGGGACATAGTCGTCGGTGCTCGTTCTGGGGGACCGAGTTGGTGACCAGAATCTTGTCAATGGCAGAAGCATTGATACGGGCAATGGCGTCACCGCTAAACACTCCGTGAGTGAGAAGAGCGTACACCTTGGTAGCGCCCTCCTTCTTCAGAAGCTTAGCAGCGCGCGTGATGGTGTTTCCAGTGTCAATGATGTCGTCAACCAGGATACAGATGCGGTTTGCGACATCACCCACAAGCATCATGCTAGCATTGCGGTGCTCGGTGAATCGGATCGGACGGCGCTCCTAGAGGTATTGTATGAGTTTTGAACAGAGGGGGGTCATGAGATTATTTGAATTACCTTATGAATCAGGGCAAAATCGGTCTTGAGGCTGTCAGCGATCAGGGTAGCTCGCTTCGCACCTCCGGCATCGGGGGAGACGATGACAGAGTTTTGGTAGCCAGGGATTTGTGACTGGATGTAGTTCTGGATCAGAGCCTTTCCGTAGAGGTTGTCGACGGGAATATCAAAGAAGCCCTGGTATTGGGGATCGTGAAGGTCCATGGTGATGATGTGGTCTGCGCCGGCGCAAGTGAGCAGGTCAGCAACCAGAGTGCCGGCCTGGGCAATCCAGTGCTTATAACCAGGCTTGGGCTGGAAGGCCGTGATGTTGGACTGATTCTCGTAGTCATGGGTCGTGTAACTCCTCTGCGAGGATATCGAATTCTCCTGCTGGTGACCACGGTTAGAAGTGGTGCTCGAGATCGTATCCGAACGGCGAGGCGGCGCGTAGTCGCCATTGGTGCCATTAACACCATTGACGCCGTTCTCCCTGGCGATGGCGGTCTTGGACAGCTTCTCAGTGAGGTTGTTAACGCCATTGGACAAGCCGGCAGACCGAGGGGCGCCAGGACGAGGTGTGGGCGGCACGCTCTCGAAGGTGTAGTCATTTCGGGAACCCCCAGAGGCTTGCGACAAAGGAGCGCCGGCCTTGTTGTAGGGCCAGTCGGGCTGTCGGGAGTAGGGGAAGAGTGGGACAACTGCAGTGACTCGCTTTGCTGAACCGATTTTGCAGGCCGAGATCATGATGCAGAGATCAATGAGGTTGTCATTGACGTTGCCCGAACCGGATTGAATGATGTAGACATCCTTGCCACGGACCGAGTCCTTGATTTCGCAACGACTCTCTCCGCCAGAGAATTTTGAAAGGATGCGGTTGCTTTGGGGAACGCCGAGGATGTTACACACGGCTTCTGTAAGCTGGGGGTGGGAATTGCCTCCCAGGACGACGATATTGCGAACCATTGTGAAGGCGAGGATGTGATTGTCGGGTAAAAGTTCAAGAGTGGTCGTCGGCTAAGAGAGCAAAAAGTTTTGAAGAGCGGCGAAGGACGGAAGCGGAAACGGGTGTGGAGGGGCCGATTCGGAGGGGCGAGCAATGGAGAAGAGAGAGGGGAGGCGTGACCGAGTCAAGAGTACCGGACACGAGGAAGGAGCTCTTGATGATGCGAGAACGATTCTGAAGAGGGGGAAACCCTAGACAAGTCGAAACGAGTCGATCCGAGATCGAGGTAAACCGAAGTCGAGACGAGACGTGACGAAGTTGAGGGTTTGCGAGTCAAAATCTTGACTGGGTGACTTTTTTTTTTTTTTTTTTTTTTTTCTCTTGCAATGGCGGGCCCGGCCTCTTGGAGCGCAGCACAGCACAGCGCAGCGCAGCAACTGGGAGTGCGTGGAGTGGGGTGAGTGGAGGCGGGATTGCAAATGCCTGCCCGGTGAGTAAGTGGTGAAGCGTGTGAGTTGCTGCAAGATGTTGGTAGAAGACAATATTGGCGCCGGGGGACTCAGAAGCACGCTGTAGGAGGAGGTTGGTGACGCTTTTGGGGGACCTGAAGGCCTGTCCGGGGGCGCTGAAGCGGCGCGAGGGATGACTCGACAGTGGTTGACAGGGGTGGAGGCCGATTGCTGTAGCCGACTGAGACGCACAGAGCAGTCGACGTCACTGCGTCAGAGGCTCGCAGCTCAGCAGGTTTCCAATGCCGAATGACAGGGCAGGGGATCCTAAACAAAGAACCTTGCGGTGCGAAGCCGGAGATGGCGGTCGGGGAGCGAGTAGGAGGTAGCAGCCAGCCAGTTGAATGGAGGCAAGACTTTCGTTTAAAGGTGACGAGGAAGAGATGGAGGAAAGAGGAACTCGGCAAACTGACGTGACGAACGAACCGATGAAATAAAGCCCGGGGATGGCGCGGCGGTCGCAGGAGGAGTCCAGTCCAAGTGGAGGAGGAGGAGGAGTGGAGATGGCGATGGGATGGGATGGGATGTCGATGGGCGAATATCAAAGGCCCATTGTGTGCGAATGGATGCGTGAATTTGAAAGAAACTCTCGACGAGCGGGAGGAAGGGAGGAGGCAGGTGGATACAGATTTTAGTTTCTCTGGGGTTGCGTAGACTTTTGGGCAACACGGTGACGACGAGATGAAATGATGTTTTATGATTTCGGACAAGCAGAAGCGTCAAGTAACGAGACAGGAGTCATTGGCAGTCCAAGTCGGAGCCCAGAAATGATGAAATGGCGACGGGGTACATGACACCCGTCACGATGCAAACCCGTACAGTGCTGTACTGCTATTCTTAGTCAAGCGTGGCTGCTGCAGGCAACCAACCAGCAGCCGAGGAAAAAAAACAGCCAGCGATCGATGGCCGGTCCACTGGTACCCGGAGGGAAGGAGGGGCGAACCACGAGCGCCAATTGCAAAGACAATGCAGAGACATTCTCCCAGGTTTTCGGGAATCGAGACCGCGTGGAGTGGTGAGATTTTTGCTGCAGGGAAGGGAGAAAGGAAAACAAAAGGAAAGATAACGATTTCCTCACCTGTCCAAGGTAGGCAGTTAACTGCTGCTCTCCTCACACCATGAGCTGTGCTTCACTTACCCACCCGCGGCTCTAGCTGCAGCCTGAAGATGGAGGAGGAGGAGGTTTTTTTTTTTCCATTCACATGAACCTGGACTTTGTACCCACCCCCGCCAATTCTCATGTACCAAGGGTACCTACCTGCTGGCCAGGTGTAGTAGCTCTCCATACGGGACCCCCATGCTGTTATGAGTGATAAAAAAAAAAGGGTTCGATAGTTGGCAAACCCGGATGCTGCTAGGAACAAGGGTAGCTCTGCAGTTCAACCTTGCTCCGTCAACTGCAGACCGCCCTATTCTTCGATAATTCATGCTGTTACCTTGTTCTAGGAAGGTTGAAGCGGCTTTCCTGAGTCGTCTTCAACCCCGAGCCGGAGACGGAGTACCGAGGGTGTACCTCCGAAAAATGCGCAGGACAGCGGCGGGCGGGGGAGAAACACGCCGGCTGCAGAGAGGGCAGCTGGAACAATCCACTGGACTTTTTCTAGGCTTCTTGGATGCGAAACGCCCGGGCTCCATGGGCTCTACCGCCGTAGGCGTCTGGTCACTCACCAGGAGCTTGCCCGACGGCGGCGGTTCAGCCAGGCAGGGATGTGTAGTCAGTTGATCTGTACCACACCCGTTTCTGTTCACCTTTGGACCAGTCACAACCGTGAACCCATCCTCTTTATCCTATTCTTTCCTTTCTTCTTGCCTGGTCATGCTGAGTATTAAAAGCAGAGCCGCTGCAAACCATTCTCGTGAGAGACATACAGCATACACCCCTGGAACTGCAACGTGTCCAACGTCCCGATGACGGACTCGAGGTCTTGGCAATGTAAAACCCGGGGGCGTGATGCGATGCACAATATCAAAGACTGCAGGCGGGCAAGGCGTTCTCAGCAACTGATGGCCTGTGGTTACACCATGTGTGCTGAATCTCTTTGTTAACTGACGCATGTTGGTTGGCGACGAGCATGGGACAATTGCCGTTTTCATCTCTGTCAATGTGAGCAAAAGCAAAAAAGCCCATGTGTTTGTGGCTTGCATCACTCGATCCCTCTCGCCTTGTCCGAGGATAGGATGTCAATTACCAGTGTGTGTACGTTCTAGAAGGGAAAAAAAAAAAAAAAAGCACCTAAATCACGCGACCTCCTTCTCTCAAGAACAATCAGGAGTTCCAGACCATTTCAGCTTTTTTAGCACCATGCAACTTAGACTTGCGTAGGTACTTGTAGCTAAAAAAAAAAAAAAAACCACCGAGATCCGGGGAGGGATCTTGTTTTCTGTTCCCCTTCTGATGATGGCATTGCACATCAAATGGTTCCTATTGGATCCTTTGCCTGTAGGCTGGCCCCTCTTGCGTGCTGCGATGCCGGAAGTCAGAAGGAGAAAAAAAGAATCGCGGGGGCGCGTCTTTGCCGATGGTTTGCGGACGAACGAATTGGAGCCAGATATTGGTGAGAAAAAGAAAAGAAAGCAAAAACCTTTGCGCAGGTACGTGATGGAAATTGACTCCACTGTAACACGGAATTTCCCTTGCTTTTGCACACATGGTAAAAAGGTGAGGCTCACATGCAAAAAAAAAAAAATCATGAATTGGAGGGCCGCCAACTTTTGTCCAAGTCTCAACCTTGAATCAACATCTCACACCTTGTGCTTCTACCACATTCGCACAAGGTATCGATCGTGCACCACCCTTAATTCCAGAAAAGAAAAAAACTCCAAAGAAAGAAAAAAAAACCTCCCGTGTCTCACAAGTTGCTGCGTAGAGGGTGCATCCACCTTTTTTCTCTTCAGCCTTGTGTTTCTGCGGGGCCGTGATTGGCTCATTTAACTACACATTCTGGATCCCCCATTTTTCTTTCCTTTGCAGCTCAGAGCCTCATCTTCACCCACCATCAGAATCTCACTTTGACTTGCTTGGTTCGCTCTGCTGAGCCGACGCATCGACTGAAGCTATGAAGATCCTCGAGTCTCAAGCCGCTGTGCTTAGTAATTGGGAGGTGTACGAGCACCTTACCGAGCAGAAGGAGCGCTACAAGAAGACTAAGCATCGAGGTCCTCAAAATTATGAGGATCTAGTTCGCTATGTAGGTCATTCTCCGGGTTGCTCACATAAGATGTGCAGTGTAAAATCCAAGGATACATAACTGACGACGCTACAGCTCCTGAATTATCTTCGCTCAAATCCCAACCCTCTCAGCGAGGACCCTATTCCCTACACCGAGGGCTGCATCACCCAGCTCCTTGAGCGCCTGAGACCTTTCAACCTAGCCAAGAGTGAGGTTATCATGATCATCAACCTTCGCCCTAGCACTCCCCCGGTTCTCGGTTCTGCTCTTGAGGATATGTATGAGCGCTTCACCGCAGAGCAGCAGGAGGAAATGGTCACCATCATCGCCGAAGTCCTCGGCCCATTCGGACAAGAGGCCGAGGCTGATGCATCCATGGCCGACGCATAGCCTAAAGTCCAGACTTTGTCAAGCATTACATCCAGGATCAGCTCTGTCCTATAATATCACCCATCGCTACCACCACACGTCACCTGGGGCTCGCCCATTCAAATCTCACAATATCATACACGTGCTCGCGCTCTGGCTGTTTGGCCCTGTCGTCGGTGTCACGGCAGTCTTGCACAAGTCCTCAAATGCCAGCTTCAACAACTCTCCCGTCACCGCCGAGCACTCGACGTACCGGTCCGCCCTCAAGGTCTGCGCCACCTGATACGCTTCCTGGGGGTAGATGATCCCATTGGGGTCCTTCTCCGATCTCAGATCCCGCTTCAACCCGAGGATGATGAGAGGCAGGTTGTCGAACCTCTGAAATGACTTTTTGACCTCGTCGATCCACTATAACGCCCCCAACTGTCAGCCCTCTTTCCTCGAACAGGGTTTTGCATCACTTACATATCTCTGCATGTTGATCAAGGTCAGCCGCTGGCTGATGTCGAAGCAAATAACAATGGCATCAGGGTCTAGGAGCCTCCAGTTATCCGGGCTCGACGTATCAAAGAACTCGAACCGGTACTGTTTAGTCCCGGTCTTGATTCCAAAGATGTATGGCTGGTCGATGTCGCGGAGCAGGGGGATTGGGTTGACGTTTTCGCCCGCACTTAGCCGTCTAAAGAGGATCTAGGATGAGATGATGATAGGGCCAGATTAAATAGACGGGTTAGGACTGCGTACGAGAGGAATGTTGTCTTGCCACACTTTTCATCGCCTACGAGGAGAATCCTGATCACTTCGGTGTCCATATTGTGCCTGTGTAAGAAGCCTTTTTTCAAATTATCGATGGAATGGACAAGATCACGATCTATAAGGGATAAAGTCAGCTTGAATGAGCAGGCTATCGCTGTTTAAATGGAAGCTGGGGTATTGATAGTGGTGAGCTGAGAGCAGTACGTAACTTATCTCTCGGCCTGTCCCTTCTCCCCGTGTGGCGCACCCCCGCAACGCCACAGCGACAAACAAGCCACACATCTGAAGCTTGGCTGCTGAAGCCCTTTTTCACAATGACTGACTCTGATGGGCCTGCATACAAACGGACCAAAAATTTGGAACCCACCAACCTCACATGAGACGCTTTGGTCGTCAACTTGGGCGTCAAAGTCCGCTCGGAGCCATCATCAGCCGAGTTCAGATTCATCATCAACCGTCACGACGCAGCGCTTCAGTTTCTTCAAGTTCTTCATCAAGTGGTGAATCCCCAGAAGCTCGTGCGCAGCGAAAGGCTGCTAGGTACCGCACCATGTCCGGGGACGCAAATTATCAGTCATGGAGCAAGAACGGTCTTATCCAGAGAGTCAAGGAGCTTGAGGCTCAGCTCAAGAGCCGACCAGCCCCAGAACCCAAAGTCGAGGTTGTGGAACAGCCACAGCAGAAGAATGAAGGCGACAATACGACACCGGGGGTCAAGAAGGCCAAGCCCAAGGGCAAACGAAAGATGGACCCGAGCAAGTACTCGACTCGATTCATCGCCCTGAAGCTCGCATACCTGGGCAAGACCTACGGTGGTTTCGAGTTCCAAGCCATGGCCAACGCCCCATCTATCGAGGAGGAGCTTTGGAACGCTCTCACAAAGGCGTGCCTCATCTTCCCCAAGGATGAACGAGTTGTTGACTTTGAGTGCTGCGAGTATTCCAAGTGCGGCCGCACTGATAAAGGCGTCAGTGCCTTTGGACAGGTCATTGGTCTACGGGTTCGAAGCAATAGACCCTTGCCTAAGAAGCGACGGCGTCTAAGTGAAGCTGGCGATGCTATGGTTGTGGATGAACCAACAGGAGAGAATGGAGAGGAAGAAGATGATATTGAAACTTCATCATTCGACCCTATCAAGGATGAACTACAGTATCCTCGACTCCTCAACCGCGTGCTCCCCCCTGATATTCGCGTCCTCGCATGGTGTCCCTCCCCACCACCAGACTTTTCAGCCCGCTTCTCCTGTCGAGAGCGTCAGTACCGCTACTTCTTCACTCAACCCGCCTTTACACCAGAGCCTACAGCCGCCGGCGCAAAGAACGGATGGCTCGATATTGATGCCATGCGAGATGCGGCGAAGCGATATGAGGGTGAGCACGACTTTCGCAACTTTTGCAAGATCGACCCGGGGAAGCAGATTACAAACTTTGTGCGCAACATCTTTGAGGCCGATATCAAAGAGGTCCGCGATGTTAGCTCTGCCTTGCCATATCTCTCCGGGTCTCAGTATGCGCCAGCTGGAGGAGTCGTGGACAAGGACGGTGTGCATCCCAAGGTGTACATGTTCGAGGTCCGTGGCTCAGCCTTTCTATGGCATCAAATCCGCCACATGGTAGGAGTTCTATTCCTCGTGGGCCAGCGCCTGGAGAAGCCAGAGGTCATATCAACTCTACTCGACGTGGCCAAGAGTCCATGCAAGCCCAATTATGTCATGGCCGACGAGGTGCCCCTGGTGCTCTGGGACTGCATCTTTCCCGGCGAGGATTCCGCCCCTGTGGATCCTGCTGCTAAGAAGCAGGATGCTCTTGACTGGGTGTACCTCTCTGACGATCCGGCGCTTTGCAAACCCGGCCAGTTCGGCGTTATAGACGGTTTATGGGCGTACTGGCGTGAGCGTAAGCTCGATGAGTTACTCTCAAACCAGCTCCTACAGCTTGTCTCTCAACAAGGCAGCACAGATCCCTCCCGCCAGATCTCTCGGCCAGAGCCAGCAAAAGCAAACAGCACCATGGTCTATGAAGGAGGCAACGGCGCACGCATGGGAGGTCGCTACGTACCTCTCTTAGAAAAGGACAAGTTGCAGTCTCCCGAGGAGCAGAACGAGCGGTACGCGATCCGCAAGGGATATGCTAGTTCGGAGGATATGCGAGCGCAGAAGGGCTTTGGCAGGAGAAAAGATGAGTCCACGGCGGACGAGTAGACATTAGATGCATAAAAGTGTTTTAAGCAAGCTCAAAGCCGAACGTCTATCGCCGGCGAGCATAAACAATACAACAAAAAACGCCCCTTTGGGTATACCCTCTAATTCTGCACCTTTTCTTCTGTCCTGCTCTCGTACAGACATCGTCTTACACCCCTCCATACCTCTTCAACAATCTTGCGTCGCGGGAGCAAGCGAGGAAACACAACGACAATGTCTTCTTCACCTTCCACCACCACAACAAGGTAGTATCGCACCTCGAATCCAAGGAACGCTTCGTTGACCAGAATATCCTGTATCTTTTCCGTCGGGATGAATCTCGTCGCCGTGCCTGCTAGGTAACTACCCGCACACGAACTAGTCTGCACGCCGAGACCCCTCATGACTAGAATGCTCTCGCATGCATACCCCCTACGGCTAAGCAGCCACAGAACAGCAAAACTCCCAGGCACGAGGACAGAAACAGGTATATTCTCCGCAAGCGCAGATATCGAAGCCGGAGCCTGCAGGTGTGCGCGAGGCACAAAGTCCTTGAGCAGAGGCGGTATGATGCTGGCGAGGAGAGGCGAGAGGGTGAGGCGCGCGTAGAGGAGTAGGAGGATGAAGACGGTGACGAGGAAGCGCGTGAGGAGGATAAGGGTGTGGAGGGCGGGAGGAATTGGTCGGAGGGTTGTTACGGTGAATTCGGCCGTTGTCGGGGAGGGATGCCTGATGCGCAGGCGGGGAGATGTCGAGAGCATGGTGGTTGATTTGGTGATGGGTTAACAGTTGATCATGGTGGTTCGTGTGAGTTGGCAGAGGTTGGCTCTATCGTGTATGCTGAAGAAACTGAAAAAGTCTGGAATTGGGGGTAAACTCGACAGTTATAAACAGGCAATTGAAGCTGCAACTGCTGTACCAGCCAGCTATGTCAAGGAGATGAAGCTGTGATCATGGGAAGTTGAAGCTCAAGTCCAGCACAGCAATCACACACACAAGCCCCACCACCAGCCACACCCCACCGACCCTACCTTTATAAGCCCCAAATTAGTCACCGATTTCCGACTGTAATGGTCCAACGGCGAAGACGTTCAAACACGCTCATCTTCCCATCCCAATTCCATTTCTTCCGGGAAATGGCCCTCTGCCGCGCCCCGTCCGAACGCCGCGGTGGCCGCCCACTCGTGCAGGAAACTCACGATGCTGGTAACTTCCTTGGCGGTCCTGAGCGCTGGAGATGACCCTTGAGGGAGGCTTCACTCTGCAGAGATCTCTCCCCCGTCGCGTGGCGGGTGGGAATACGCTTGGTGGAGGGGTTTGGGTTGGATGAGGATGAGATGGAACATTCGACGCTTTCTTTTTTGCATTTTTTTTTGCACATTAACCACACAGGTAAAATGCGGATCAAAAATTGTGTTTCAATTGAATTGCATCGGCTCTATCATTTGCATCAGCTTTTACTGTCATTGAGGTCGGGTGTGATGTTGTGCTGCGTGATTCGAACTCCCCACTGAAATTCCTTGGACCTCGCGCATGAAGCCATCGCCATATATCGCGATGTATCGCCTCTCACACAATGCTCACAGCAACAAAAATCATATGCAAGACAAACCACATTCGTTCAATTCGTAAACACTAAAAGCCCTCCGGGGGAATCAAAAAAAGAGCTATCCAATCCTATCCATATCATCCATCAATCATTCCCATCAAACTATCCCCGTATCCCATAATCCAATCCATTGAGTCCATCCATCCCGTCCATCATCATTCACCCAAAACTCAAACAAGTGCCGCGAGGCAACATTGTATAACGCGATTCGCTGCATTCATTTCCCGCATCGTGTCCTTGACTTTTTGGAGGCCTTTCGTCTGATCCAAGGAACACGACGGCCTTGAGATTGGCCCTCTTCTTCATCTTCTCCCCCTTCCCTAAGAATTGTAAAAAAAAAAAAAAAAAAGAACAGAACAGAAAACATTGCGTGTATGCAATTCAACCACCCCCAAACATAATCTGTAAAGCCACGGGTTTGCTTTTGCAAGGGCCATACACGTCCCGACCCAGAGAAACGAAGAGTCATGCATAGTTCATCAAATCGCCTGCCAGTCAATGCAACTGAACCCGCCGTGACAGGGATCAAGAACTTGAAGAAATCGGAAACAAGAAACAAAACCAGGGATTTTCATCCGTGTCGTGACAAGGCGCAGGAATGCAGTCTCAGCGTCGGACAAACATGGTATCGTATCGACTTAAGAGATGGTGAATAACGCCGATCGCCATGCAGAGAGAATCGAATCGAATCGAAAAAAAGTACAAGTGTCGTTTATAAGGAGTGGTAGAAGGAAACAAGATGCCGTACAACGCGCCGCTTGCGCCCGGGTGAGACCTCCTAGATCATCTCGCTCCGGTGCAGGCCCGTCGACAGGTGCTTGTTCTTGGTGTCGATAGGAGATCGCAGCACATCAGGGTTGTACGACACCGGGGGAGGCGACTTGAGCTTTTGAGGCATGGGAATGCTCTCGTATGGTGCTTCATACGTGGGCGACCTATGCTTTCCCGGCATCGGGATGCTCTCGTACGGCGCCTCAAAGGGGGGAGACTTGGTGTATTCCTTGCGGCTACGGCTAGCCGATCGGAGACGCTCAGTAGCCTTGGAGATACGGCTGGAGATACTGCCGCCATCGCCGATACTTCGGCCTCGGCTGTGACCCCTCTGAGCAGGGGCGGGAGGGGGGCTGGCCTCAGATCCCATGTCGTTGCCGGAAGTGTCTTCGTCGTCCATGACAATCTCAATCATGCCAGATGCCATAGCTCCGCCCTGCTGAGCTCGGTGAGCAACGTGAGGGAGGGGAGCTGGGGGTGGTGGAGGAGGCGAAGCCAAATGTCGGAGTTCCTTCAACACCGGAGGAGGAGGAGGAGGCATAGGCTCCTCGTGAGATCGACGTCGCTCGCCGCTAGGGAGCTCATCGATGCGGCCTACGCTGCCCTTGCGGTCGGGCCAAACTGAGTGCTGGCTTGGCTCGTCAGGGATAGGAGCCGACATGCTTCGGGGAATGCCGGGTCGGGTTGGCGGCTGATAAACAGTCGAGGGCAGCAGAGTGAGAAGATCACCACCCATGTCCTTCTTGGGCGAAGCATGGGGTGACGAGTTTGGTGTCTGCCTCTGAACAAAGTTGGGTGGGATCGAGGGGACATCGGGCCTGGGAGTGCTGCCAGTCTTGTCATGGTTGCCCTCAATGATGAGCCTCATGGCCTTGGGGGTAGCAGGAAGACCTATGACAGGTCCGCTACGGGCGTACATGCTCTTGGGTGGCTGTTCAGTAGGGCTAGGGCCTTGTACCTCATCGGATGACTCCTTAGGCTCAGGAGCCTCAACTGCCGTCGGGAGAGCAGGAGAGAAGTCGTTCGGGTGAGGAATAGATGGCGCCTGGGGGCGCTTAGCCAGGGACTTGCGACGTTCCTCGAGTTCTCGGGCAGCCTGCTCCTTCTTCCGCTGGCGCTCGTCCTTCATCTGCCTGAGATCGCCAGCCTGGTCAGTCGAGGCGGTCCTACCATGAGCAAACAGGGGCTCGGGAATGTCAACGACATCCGAGTTGGCCCTGGTTCGAGTCTCCGAGGGAGATCGCTTGCCGCCGACCGAGGGCGAGTTGAGGCCACGGCTTTGACTGCGGCTGTGCTTGTTCCTAAACTCCTCCTGGGCAGCCATGGCGGCTCTGTAATCTTCCTCATCCTCAGAGCCCTGGTAATGGGGAGCCGCTGACATGGGCAAAGGAGAAGATGGGGATCGCTGAACTGATCCCTCCCGACCCTGGCCACGACCGCGGATGTCGAGAGCTGGGGGGCGGCGGCCATCAGGGCTCCTGCGGCGGCTTCCACGGCTCGATCCACGGCTCTTTGGCTTCGAAATGGAGGAGCTCAACTTGCGTACCGTAGCGGGCTCACCCATCTGAGTGTGTCTTGGGGTGCTCAGGTTGATCAGATCCTCAGGAGACATGGGAATCGGAGAAGTAGGCGACCGCTTGGCTTTGGGCCAGCCCCGAGCGACGACGCGGCCACGCTCCTCGGAGTGCTCTCGAGGGCCGGCTGATCGATCACCTGTTCGCTCGCGGCTACCGGGGCGGCTGCGTGAACCCTCGCGAGTCCTTGACTGACTGCGTTGTCGGCTGCGCTGCCTCTTTTGGTAGTGATGGGCGGCATCCAAGCTGTGGATGTAATCCTCTCGGTTTCGGACAGCTTGGTGTCGTAGGCTTCTTCCAGCGCTGGAGGCAGAGGTAACAGAGCTGCTGGTCACTGATCCAGGTCCACGGCGTCGAGTAGGCCAGTGGTAACGAGTAGACGAGCCAACAGACTGCTCAGGCGAGGTCACATCACTCACTTCCACGCCCGGGGAAGACGTCAATCGCAAGTCGACACCCACGGGAATACGATCACGCGAGCCGTTACGGCGGTTCCTCTTCATCATGATGTCGTGGTTGGGAGGAGGAGGAATATGTTCAGCAGGCTGGACAACGCGCTCGGCGTGCTCCCGCATCATCATCGGGCTGGCTGTGGCAGCACGCTGAAGCAGGTTACCGGCAATCATGTTGTTGTCTTGACCTGATGGAGTGCGAGCATGGCCAGATCGAGTCTCCATGTCGTACAGAACAGCTGACAGCTCAGCGTTCCTGATAGCATCACGGTTGAGATCCGCCGGGACCTCGCCGATGGAGGGCAGACGTCCGCGTCCTCGTGCCGACACAGGCGTGTTGAACCTGCTGTTGCTGGATGGACGAAGGAATGCGGTTGTGGCATCATTGTTGGTGGACACAGAAGGAGACCCGGCAGAGTCAGCGATAGGAGTGACACCAGCGGCAATAGGAGTCTGGCCGCCGTCGCCAGCAAAGAACTTTGACTTTTGCGACTGGTCACCAAAGGATGTAATCAGCTTCAGCGCCGATGTCTTGGCAATGCTGCGCTGAGGGCCACGCTGGATGCCAGGAGGCGAAAGAGGTGGGCTGAGCACTTCAGGAATGCTGGGGTTCATGGTCTGGAAGTTGAGCTGGGCGGCAGATGGAGAAGTCCAGGGCTCGGTGGACTCCTGATCAGTGCATGCGAAGCATCGGATAGCCAGCTGCTGCTGGCCGTGCTGCACAGCCCACTCTCCCCATTTCCGAATGATGGCGGCCTGGCGCTCCCAGACACTGGAGAAAGCCAAGCAAGTGAGAATCAAGGCTTCCATGTAACGCTTGTGAGAGATGTAGACCTCAATAGCGTCATTGTGGTCACCCATGCCGAGCATGATTGTGACGGCGGCATGAATGTCACCAGTCTCAAGAAGGCGTTGAACGTAAGCACGGCCAATCTTGTGCTGTGAAGCCTGGTTGCCGATACCACTGAGAGCCAACAACATCCAGTCTGAGGATGTCATGTTTTCTGAGGTCGCACTCATGATATCTGGGTCAATGTCACCAAGCCACTTAGCCAACAAGATACGGCTGGCAGAACCCGGAGGGTGACGGGCCAACTCATCCCTGATGAGATCCTCAACCTCCTTGTTCCATCCAAAGATGGTGCTGAGCATCTGACGACGGAGATCATCATTGGTGAGACGAGTGTCCTTGGTTCCCATGTGGTGCTTGTAGGGAATGTCACTCAGACGGGCGCGAGTGTACTTGAACAGGTCATGAACCTTGCTGTCATCAGGGCTGCGGGGAACCTCATTGCGAAGGCGAGAGGGCCTTCGCCGAGAACGGCTGGACGCCATTGAAGGGCCACTAGTAGTACCCAGAGAATAACCCATGGAATAGTTGTCCATCTCTCTCCTTTGGCCAAGAGTTGAAGACCTAAGAGAGGTTCCAGCAGAGATATAGGTACTGTCAGACAACCCCTTGGATCTCATCGATCCAGCGTAACGACCCTGAGTGTTGGAGCCCGCCGAGGACTTGGAGAGAGAGGACAGCCCACTTCGGCTTGAGATCGGGCTGGCAGAGTCGTAGGCCTCATTGCCGCCCGAGTCGTACACTTGGCGTTGGGCTAACCGGGCAAATGGCGACAGGTGATCTTCATCACTTTCGGAGATGTTGATCTCCAGCGGAACGGAACTTGTCTCAGACTCCGAGTTGATAGTGGTCGCAGAAGTGGCCGACCGATCACCGGTCTCCTCCGACACTGGAGGCGAGGGAGGCAGCAGGTTTGCTGGGTGCTGGACATTCGCCACCATGATGGCAGGGGAGTTGAGGTCGAACTGCTGCACCGTGTTGTTAGGCCCCAGGGTGAAGAGCGTAGCTCCTGGGCCATAGACGGCGAGACCCCTGACGATGTCGAGGGTTGGGATAGGGTCGTGGGTGACGTGCTTGGTCCTAACATCCCATGACTGTGTTTGGCTGTGAAGAGGTTAGTATGGAATCATGCAGTTAAGCGCGCGCGTAGACTAGGGGGTTCTGTGGTGGTGGCAAGTTGTGACTTACGAGTCAGAGTATTGGATTATGCGGCCGTTCTTGGACCAACCCATCCAGTTGGGACCATCCATGGAGATCTCCGTCTTCTTCAGGTTTCGAACCACCTTTGCGGGATCGTCAGGGCTGAACTTCTTGGCCACACTCCAGACCCGGAGGTCTCCATCACGCATTTGGACAGATAGCATGTCCGACTTTTGCCGCGATGACGAAGCATGCCATGCCAAGTTGACAATGGGTGACGGTCCTCTGGAGGTGGTGAGATTGTGTAGAATAGTGAAGCGTGGCTGCAGAGTCGCGATAAAGAGGGAGCCATTTTGATAACTGAACCATGTTAGTGAGATGTGATTATAGGTGCATGAAGAGCTCACCCAATGGCGAATGTGCGGCAATCTGCTGATGGAGCCAGCGCAGTCACTGCAATTTGATCGATTGTTCTTGCAGAAACGTGCTCAGAAGTTGAGGGTTCAAACAAGATGATACTTCCTTTTGTGTTTCCTGCGTCTTGTTAGTTCTCACTCTCAAATCAGCTCAATTACACATACCAAAGGCAACATTGCCGTTTTTCATCCAGGCTGCAACAGTCAGGTGTTCATATGATGCAAATCGGGCAATCTCATCACCCGTCATCAAATCCCATACAATTGCAGTCTGGCCAACGTCGTAGCTCACAACGAAGCGGCCGGCACCCGCCTCGCTGTGGTTGTCAACGGCTAATAATTGAACATCGTCGGCGTGCCGCGAGAACCTCCGCTCGATTGTGAGGGTGTCATGGTGGCAGCAGACAATGGATGATCCCTGGGCGTATAAAAACATGGCGGCCGTAGCGGCGCAGGGATCAAAATACTTGAGGTCGGTTACGTGAGGCATGGTGGTGCTGTCCGGGACCTGCGACGTCTTGCTCCTGGCGGTCCCCCTTCCAGAGCTCATTGAGACGGTGAGGTTCCGCGAAGATGTTGGCACGGCGGCGGACATGATGGGCCTGATATCCTTTCGAATCTCAACCTGCGATTCACGGAGCTCACGTTAGCCAGTCGGCTGGCGGCAGAGCACGACGACAGTTCGGGAACTGGTCTGCAGGGGCCTTGGAGTCGTGTGCGACGATGCACGTACTGTTCTAATGCGATGTCGACGAGGGACGACCCCCGATGGCCGGGGCCTTTGCTCTCGTTGCTCTCAGAGTCGCAGTAACAGGCGGGAAGCTACACGCTGGGGCTGTCGAACATGCCTCGGAGTGTCCTGCCCACACCCGGACAATGACTCTTCTCGGGGCGCCTCGGTAAGCCAAAGTCTCGGATCGCGATGCACTCTGTTCTCTTGTTCCGTCACGTATGCGATACAGCGATGCGGGTAGCGACGGTGAACCAGGGTTGGACAATGGGCGGGACTCGTGAAGCCGTGTGTCTCGGTTGCAACGTGGAGAGGATGTAGTTTTCGAATGCGGTGAGAGGGGAGTGAGGTATTCTTGAGGGAGGCGGTTAGTGAAGATGAAGAGAAGAAAGGAGACGCGAGCGAGCGTAGAGAGGAAGAAGAGATGTGTGTGGAGATGGGTCAAGCAGTGGTTTTGCTCGACAGAGACGCTATAGGCGCAAGCCGGCAACAGTCTGAACGCAACCGCTCTACTTCGACCGGGCCTGAATGTGATTGCCTGGGGTCGGACGACAGCCGAATAAGGACGGGTGGGCAAGGTGGGCAAGGTCTACAATGGAAGAGCGGACAAGAGTGGATGGAGGCTGGAGAGGGGTGTGACCCGGCGCTTGACTTGCAGGAGTAGCTTGGGAACCTCTCTTGAAGGGATTCTAGGGTCTGGTAACTTGTGTGCGTGTGGATGTGGATGTGCGCGCGTGTATGCTGTGCTGAGCAACAACAGGCGACTACGCTGAAGAGTTGGGTGAGGATCTGAGGAGCGAACAACAGGATGCGGCACGAGACGTTGGAGGAGGCGTTCGACGAGGCGCAGATGGGCAGCAAGAGAGGCGATAGGACCATGCATAAGGTGATGATGACGGGTGTGAGGTTTGGTTTCGGAAGACGACGGCAAGTTATGAGAATAAGAAAAATCATTACCTGTTTCTTCCCACAAACTGAAGCTGGGATGAGCGAGCTGGGGGCTGGGAGTATTGTTGTTGGTGGAGTTGTTGTAAGAGCTGAAGATGTGACAGTGTGATGAGGCGACACAGGTACAGCACAGGACAAGGGGAGAAAAGGACTAGAAAGAGGCCCAAGAGGGAAATCTAGAGTAGAAAAAGAGCAGGTTGGGATGGTTTTGAGAAGAACGCAGACGATCCAGGGTGCCTGAGAGCGAGCAGTGTGGGTGCCGTTACTGCGTGTGCTCAGTGTGATGGACCATCCATCATGGGTCATGGGCGAGGGGTCCAGAGTCAGAGATGGCGCCTACAAAGTGGCGTCCTGGCCTGTCAGTGGACGCTTGTGCCAGAGGCCATATAATTAGAGCCCTGCGAACGTTGGGTTCCATGGATCAGCGGAGACGGACCGGCTCATGGGCAACATGGCACCCAGGGGTCGACATGGCGGATGGTGGACGGCGGCTGGGGATTGGAGCCTTGAGAAACACGGCCTCGCTGTGCTGGGACGGACATCCATTGTTAGTACCAGCCTGTGGAGACTGGCGGCCAAGACGAGGAGAGGAGCTGCATGGAACTGGGATCCCCTCTCGTGCTGTAGAGGGAGCTCTGTCGCCCTCAAGCAGGTCTCGTAAACAGGGGTCTCGAGCAAGGCATCGGATGGCGCAGAAAAAAAAAACGCCAGTCCGGGCGGAGGCGGTCACCTTGACGTGAATGGATCGCCGGCGGCGGCTGCGGATTTGATTGATGAATGACGAGCAACAGCGAAATCGACTACTCTATGGATGCGATGCCGAATTGTGGATCGACGGATCGTTTCCTTCATGACAAGGCGAGTAGCCAGCAGCGAGTAGTAACGGCTCAAACGAAACGTCTAATGAGCGATGCCCCCTGCCATATTTAGCCTCGTGGGTTGGCCGCGTGCCTTTTGAGTTGACCCCGTCGTTGACTCGTTGGACGGCTTGTCGAGGTGGGTGACCCGCTCGGCGGAGCCCCTTGTAAAAACCTCCATGGTC
The DNA here is from genome assembly GCA_025433615.1 of Fusarium sp. LHS14.1. Lineage (NCBI taxonomy): Eukaryota > Fungi > Ascomycota > Sordariomycetes > Hypocreales > Nectriaceae > Fusarium > Fusarium sp. LHS14.1. The sequence goes on from CM046481.1 coordinate 841,355, forward strand.
CATTCCGACTCGAGAACTCGACGCTCGATCGACTCGACCTATCAATCAATCAATTGTGTCCCGTCGCTCGAGTCCGGGCGCCTGAGTTGGCCCCGGACCTCACCGTCTCGGGCTCGATTCTTATCATGGACACATTCCCTTGGTCGTCATGGCTTTCACCGTCGTCTCATCCAAATTCCATCCTACCTATGCATTGATTCAACCCGTCAATCACCGTCTCGCGGTCCCTGCTGCCCCTCTTTTTGTGAGATGGGCAGAGCTATGCGGGGCTACGCCTGGTACGACGACCAGCGGTGGCTTTCTCAAGCGTTGCAGGACAACACAGCAGAGCATATAGGTAGCGCAGCACAGCGTCTTTGCACGCTGGCCTGGCGTCGCGACGACGGATGCAGTAGGGTCGGCGACACGGCATCGTCGATCCAGTTCTGGAGGTCCCGTTGAGACGGCAGGCCGGTTGGTACCTTACATTGCGGTCTGCGTGTGCGTGGACACGGCATCATGGTGGTGGTTAGGCGGCGACATGGAATGCCAATGCTTTCTGGCAGCCTCGGATCCTGCGGTGGGGGCTGATGCCCTGTGGCTCCAGAGGACTCCTAGCCTAGCCTCACAACTGCAACTGCCATCTGCCTCGCTAGGTGCTCGCTCAGGCAGTGTTGAGTACGCGCGACAAATCGAGGTTGACGGTCTCGAAGTGAGGTGAGTGAATGAGGAGGAAAAGCATGTGGTTGGGAGATGGAGCATGGGGGCACGCGGGGTGGAGCACGCCTTCCCGGTAACCGTTCAATCGACGTCGACGTCGAAGCGCCCGGATGTGCTCCAGATGTGCTGCAGGTGCGTTACGGCACTTGATTGGTCGCGCTCACTGGGAGTTCTTTCCCGGGACGGGCCAATGGGCGGGCCGATCACCGTCCCCAGCAGGGATCTAATCGCCCTCTCCTTCCCGGCCCGCTAGCAAGGGAAGGGGTCCACTCCACCTTTTCTCCAACCTACAGACGGAAAGAGCTCAGAGCTGCCCAAGGCCAAGCACAGCTCTCAACGTTCACTCATGAGTATCAGCCTCTTGGATCTCTTGGAGCAGGATGTGCCTTGGCGCCGAAATGGCATGATGAGGAGGAAATGAGGGTTCGGTTCACACGAAGCGAAGTACACTTGCGTGCCTTCCTGTTTGGCCCTCCCAATGCCTCTCGTCATCTCAGGTCATTTCCGGCATTGTCCAACGGGTTTTTGGCGATTCAATTCTTTACCGAAGCACTTCCCTTGCACTTTCCGTGTAGATTCCCGCTCGTCACGAGTCACCCATGTCCAACTCACCCGCGCCAATGCCCGCCAGACCCACTTTCAACCTCTGACGAGCGTTGAGTGTTGGAAGGAGCAGGTGAGAGTCAGCAATTGACTCCAAGTATGAGTCTTCTCACGTTGTTGGACGTGGCGGTCTCTGGCTCTTTCCTTCTGGCATTGACTTGGTCGGATGTGGATCATTTCTTCCGTCCGAGTGTCTTGCTACGTACCTAATCCTCTCAACTCCGAGTCTCCTCCCGCATACACGATCTTTGGTTGCTTTTGCTGTACCCCTGGTCCATCCCGCTCATTGCTACCACACCCACACTCTATTCTAAACATCCATTCGCGTATATCTCTTCTTCATTAAGCCCATGACAGCTCAGATCGCGTCTAAACACGTCACCTTGCTCATTTCATTTCCTTTGCCAGCTCTCCGCTTATAAGGCTTTGCTTTTCTTTACCGTCTGTCCAATCCATCATCGCATGGGTCTGGGATTCATGTTGGACAGAGAGCGCGGCTCGACCGCCATTGGAGCCTCTCTTGACTGCCAGATCGACGATGTTTGCCCGGGGTCAGAGACTGAATCTCCACATAGATGCAAGTCGCCAGCATCATCCAAGCAACCTGCCTCTGTGGGCCATTGAGATGTTTGACCGACCTCCCCGAATGCCCGGGACCGAGGACCAACAGAGGCGGACTGTCTATCTCATGAGCAAGAGTCAACCATAGGGCTTGTCCTTGAACTCCCCACGGGTGGAAAGCCTTTATCCCGACGTTTGTCTCACCGGCAGGTGGCCAAAATGGGCAACGAGGCTTGCACATCCAGGTTTAGCACCAACCAACCAACAACCAAGTCCCCTGTCGAATTCGCTTTTGCTTCTTGTCCTCGTCACCGCGCTCAGCTCAACAAGCGCCTCGTACCTCAACCTCAACCGCTCGGTTATCCTGAAGAAGAGTTTACGGAATTGCGATCCTAGATACGGCGAATTTGCCTCCGTCTCCTGGCTTTCAGCTCCCATAGCCAAGATCATGGCAAACCCGGTGGTCCACTATCGCTCATAGGGCATCACACGACAACAGCCTCTCGGACTAACAACTGGATTTGCGTTGTCCAACGCATCAAGCTCTATATGCCGCGCCTTTCGTGTCAGAATATGCTAAACCGCCTTAAAACTTACTAATCCACGCGGCTCCATGCTGTGGAATACCATCCCTCTCGTGGCCAGCCCAAGAATCAGCCTGAAGTGCAGATACAAGTGGATTCCTCTGCAAAACCTCCCTTGCTGCACGCACTTAACAGCCAAAAGCACGGTGCGGGCCAGCGCCACTGCCTTGAAAGTGTTTTGTCCACCACTCGCGAAATTGACTATCCCGGCGGATCGGGCTCTTCTTGTTCACGAGGGCTCCCCATGATGCGACCTTGAGGTTCAAACGGCCTAGCAGACGGTCTCGTACCCCACGGCTCATTGCTGTACAGAATATGATCTCAAGCTTGCTGCAGCCTCGCACGGACTGGCTCTTGTGCGCCCTTGTCGTGTGGGCGCGGATAACTACAGGCACTCGATCTGGAAGATGCCCAACCTCACTCGGTGCTTCTATACCTCGCGCTTGCGTCTCGTACCTGCTGTCCCACCTCAGGATTCCGTCACAGGCGGAGGCTCTTGGTTGTGGTGCAACTCATTCGTTGACTAAGATACCGGTCAGAGTTCCGGTCTACGATCTTGTCATCACATATTTCCTGTTGGCCCTGGCAGGCTAGACCCGGTCGACAACGGTCTGTTGACCTGGCCGCGGAAAACCCGGTCGTTTCTCTCACGCATGTGCCAGCTGGGGTATTGGGATGCCATGCTATAGCTGCGGCCCAAACCGCGGCCAGGCTGGTGGGTGGTACATAAGCTATCCTTACAGGTTGGGAGCGCCACTCGAGCGGGCCTTTGGCTCTGTGGAGATATTCGCAGGCCATTCGAGTATAGCCCCATTCCGATGATTTTGAGGCCATTGCTAGCATTGAAGAAGTGATTACGCCCCTGCAATCTCTGAGGTCGCAGTGTGACGGCCATCACTTTCAACCGGCTCGAGGTTGCTCCGAGAGTTGACTGGTATTCTCAGAATCATCCAGACTGGGCATGACCTGATAGCGGCGTGTTATGAAGCCTGGTTTGCCACTTGAACACGGCTCGTTCGTTGCTCTTGAGCTCTGAACTTGCCCGAAGTTCTCTCTGGGCTATACCTCCGAAGGAAATGCTGACTTGCAGGTGCAGGAGGAACTAGACGCACGGGACCAGTCGGCAATCTTGACTATCTTGGTATTGCAAGCCATGAGACAAGCAAGGTCTGCCACAGTTCACAGCCATCGTTTTACTCTCAGAAGCCTCTTGGAGGTATTACTCACTGTTTGCTGAGTCTTGAGCCGTCCCCCACCCGGAGCTTGAAAGGCCTTTCCAAACCTCTCCACAGTTGCGAGCTGAGCCCCATGAGGCAACCAGCCAAGGATTCAGCTGATGTGACAGTAGCAGCACGAGGCATTTCCGTCCTGGCACTTGACTGTTTGTGAGTGGCTGGAAGCTCAAGTCTGAGGCTGGATAATGAGCCGTGAGAAGAATCAAGATGGGATTCGAGGTGTTTGAGGTCCAAGCTCAATCTGCAACACTCATCGCCTCATGTGATGCGCAACTTTGAGCGGCATTTCGTTTCTCGGACGAGAAACATGGACCGTGCCTGAGACGGATGGATATCGCGGAGTAGACGACGGAGCGGCCACGCGGGCATTGTGGACATTGTGGAGTTGGAGGCGCTCAATGTCTTCTAGACTGTGACAGCCTTGGCAAACAAAAAGGTTGGTCCGAGTGGCTGTCGATCGCTTTTGCACGTTTTCTGTGGCGGGTTGTGGATGTGATGGACCTGAAGATCAATGCCCGCTTGATATCCCGCCCTCCACTCCAGCCGTGCCGATTTTCACGCAGACTTGAGTTTGAGCACACTGTTGAGTGTTTGGCTTGGCTGAAATCTTTTCTCTTGTCACATTTCACTCACGGCAGCGGAGCTAACAGCACAGGTTTACCCTTGATGAGTGACCCCCCATTCACCAAGTTGATGCATGTCAGCTCGCGGCATCACCGTCCATCACCTCGCATAGCTCCAGGATTCCCCACAATCGAATCTCAAACTCTGAGGCGCTCCCTCCATCCCAAGGAGGAAAAGCTTTGTAAAGAAAACGGCATAACACAGACAGAAGGCTGGACGTGTCAGACATAACCCCTCTCTGAGGCATCGGCACTACACCACCATGGATCTGAAGCATCGAACGAGGTTGTGCTTGGATCTCAGTTGGACTCGGGCACTCTCCAATTGGAATCGAGCCGACCACGCGGGGGATTCGACGTTGTGCATGAATGGAATGCGGGCGCCGGGGTGTTGAAGGACTCGATTGGGCTACGAATGGGGCCTGAGAGGGACCTTCTGAAGCAGAGGTCAAAATGCAGACATCGTACACTGCACATGAATTGGCTTTTGTGAGCGGGCGTTTTGCACCGGCCGTGATCAAAGTGTTGTCGCCATTCATGTCTTGTGTCTTGCAGATGAGACATTGATTGACTTGACCACCATCAATCACGATCGAGGGTTGCCGAGGAAGCGTGGGTGATGCAAGATGTCCAACTTGGACATCAATGTAAGAAGGCGGATGCAGGAATGATGGGTCAACGCTTGTGCATCCTCGCCAAGTCACTTGCCAGCAGTTATTGAAACGTTGGGATCGGGCCAAGAGATGTTGGCGTTACGAGCTCCTTGCTTGTCCGAGTATGCAAGCCTTTCGTATAGCAGCTTGGCAAGGCAGCGACGGTGAGATATTGCGATACGCTGATAGGACTGACCATTCATACAAGCTTTTCTTTGGATAACTTCTTATTTGCTCAAGATACACTAACTATAGTTCTATTTCGCTACATCAACGCATGTCCATTTACTTGACTCTCGAAGCCATTTTTCAAATGTCTGCAGGCCAGGTTCTTGTTCTCGCAACGAGGGTATATCCGCATCCCATCCTGCCGTCCTAAACCACTCGAAACTCTTTGAGGCATCGCTCACTATCCACAAAACAGGATATGAGAGTACTCTATAAGTCTGGGGGAGAGGTTCTCCTACTGTCCTCTGGAACACGTCCTGAAGCTCGGAAAAGTTCAGTTCATCACCCGCTAGGGCAATGGCCTTTTCTGCCCACGCTTCAGGGTTCAGGAGTGCCTTAGCGGCAAAGATACCAATGTCGCGTGTACTAATCATTTGCATCTTGCGGTCCGCGGGCATTCCAGCAGCCCAGAGTGACGCCATGAGCTGGCTAAAGAAGCCAGGGTTGTAGCTATCCATAAAGCCTGTCGGTCTTAGGATGGTCCACCTCTTGCCCGACTCTTGGCACAGTTGACGCAGCCGGAGTTCGATACGATGCTTTGCTGCAAAGTGAGGTACATCTGTCGGTTGGGACCAGCTTGCAATGTCGCCGCCGCGGTCAACACTTGTGAATACGATGTGGTCGACTGTTGAATGCGCTGTGGCTGCTTCTATGAGAGGGAGGGCTTGGGCTTCGTCATTGGGTGGAACTGTGACGAGAAAGATTGATGCGATTGATGGATAGGCTGTAAATATCGGCTCTGGGTTTTGAGTCTCGCCTTGTACCAGGACAATGTCTGGGTAAGTTGACTGAAGAGCTTGAGACTTGGGCGATGAGATGGATCTCGTCAGAGCCAGAACTCGAATTTGATGTTGAGAGGCATTGAGGGTCTTGTAAATGGCGTCGATGGAGGCTCTGCCTTGTTGGCCAGTGGCCCCAACGATGAGGATATCTCGGGTCATTTTAGTGGTTGTCTATTAATATCGAGAATAAGTTTGATTCATGGAATGTTCATCCAGGGCGACGAGGCGAAGTTATACTATTGTGCACGGAGACTTTTCGGATGCATTCCAGCTGTCGATCTTCAGACTAAGACAAGCTAACGGATGGCTTAAGACGTCTTACAAATAAATGCACAGCCTTGTTGGAGTATTACGACGACGGATGAGTCAATCGTTGTCGCATTTAGATGAGAATTATAATTAAGCTGAACGTCATTGAGGTGCTGATGACCAAGCAGGCAGTGTTGCCATGGATATTGACTCTTGGAACTAGTAATGACATGGATCGATCACTCAGGCTATCCAACATGTACAAGTCCCTCCAAACATTACTATAGATGATTCAGTTGAGGTCAACAACCATCATGTTATCATTCAATCATGCTCTAGTGGATGAGGTGGAACTCTCGTCTCCCATCACGCTTTGGGCTTGAGTCCCTGCGCTGTCCAAACCTCAACATGAAGATCTCTGACCTCTTGATCCAAACCCTCAACCGGTCCCTCAACTTGAATACCCGGAGCAACTTGCTGGATACTCAACGGACTAACAGGACTCTTTCCAATACCGTACTCAGCCCGCCAGACGCCTAATTGCTCTGTAGAAGAGGCGTACACAATCCTCCCAAGTCCACACCACGCATGCGCAGCCGAACACATGGCACAGTGCTCTCCACTTGTATAAACTGTTGATTCTGCGCGGTCGGTTGGTGAAAGGTTTTGTTCTGCCCATCGAGCGAGTGTGAACTCGGGGTGTAGGGTGGAATCTGAGCCCGTAGTCTCACGGTTGCGATCCGTCTGGAGAACTTCACCAGAGGCAGAGACTAGGACTGATCCAAAGGGGGCATCGCCGGCTTGAAGAGCTTCGCGGGCGAGAGAGACGGCGAGGCGAAGGTGCTGAATATCCTTATCGTTGACCATGATGTCTACGTAGATCTGAGGGGTTTGTATCTTGACATGTACACAGTGAGGTCTTATACAGATTCAATAGAGAAGAAAGTAGCTGACAAATAGAATATAGGTTTGTAATATCGTAGCTGACGTGATGGCGTCGTTAAATATCGACTTTTAAACCGGTCCGTTAGTGGAATTACTAAGTTCATGATGCGGGGAAAAGGTGTGAGGGTTTTTGATAGAGACGAGGGGTCTGAGCAATATGGGATAAGGGCTGGAGAAACGTCACAATTAAGCTTATTTCGCGATGGACGATTAGTAATTGTCCATTAATACGAAATTGGGTAGAGGATGTGGCTCACTAGGCGAGAGTCGAAGGGATTCACAGTTTTGTCCTCTGAAAGGCATCTTGGACGAGCCTTCAACTGGGCAATCACTCTATAGAAACGACTCAATCATTCATATTTACATCTGATTAGTCTACTCTCAAGGCCTTTTGGGTTTCATCTTCAAGTGGCAACTCCATCTGGCATGATATAGTTAAGCTGGTGTGAGTAAAGCGTCGTCAAAGACTGACAATAAAGCACGAGAGCCTCTCGCAACGATAGGGCAGGCTGCACTTATAAGACATGACTCGCTTTAGCATAGATTCAAACGTGTACAAGACGCAACTCTTTGCCCCAAATTTTGGCTTGGGTATGTATCGCTCTCATAAACAAGCTCTCATGAGCACTCAGCCATCACATGCAACGTCCGAGGTACTCGGTTCAACATCATTACAAGATGAATGATGATCAACCTCTACAGTGGAGGGTATAATTAACCTTTTTGACACGAGTCGTCTCTTCCGGACTCGGCTCTACATCTAATAGAATACATCACGGCAATTCACAGTGACACCTAGTCAAGCTGTCACGCCTAGTGTCAATCGCCATCAGTCCTTTCTCAGAAGGGAGCAGGTTCTCGAAATCACTTCCATATCAACAGACTGTGTTTATCCAGTAAAACATTATATAACATAGTTGGTCATTATTACCCGACATATTGTAGTTCTTCAAAGGCCACTTACACGCCAGGCTTCAAGGCCAAAAGCTTAAGCGGGCAGATCCGAAGAGCGGCAAGAAGGGCCGGGTAAGTGTCCAATATAGGATCACAATAAAAAACAAAATCATCAAAGCTTCATTTGATAACTTAAAATCTTTACACGCCCCTAGGTACACAGCTCCCAAGCCACTGTCTTCAACGCCAAACCGGCTCCTAGTCTAGAGGTGTGCACACCAGACACTCCTCTTTGTCCAGTGCACAGCCTCAAGAAGGGCCGGGTAAATGTCCAATTAAGGTCATAATAGAAATAAAATCGTCAAAGCTTCCTTTGACAGCTGAAATTCTTCACACGCCCCTAGTTAGGTACACATCAGATGCTCCTCTTTGTCCAGTGGAGAGCTACATGTCTAAAGAGCTTCAAGAAGGGGTCGGGTAAATGTCCAATCTAGGATGACAATAGGACAGCTTAACTTTTTCACACGCCCCTAGGTAATGTATACAAGCTGCCAAGCACACTGTCTTCAACGCCAAAACCGGCTGAGGTGTGCACACCAGACACACTCTTCTTTGTTCCAGTGCAGAGCTAACATGTCTAAAGAAGGGCCGCGTAAATGTCTAATTTAGGATCAGTGTAGAAACAAAAATCGTCAAAGCTTCATTCGACACCTGAAAGTCTTTACACGCCGGTATGCAGCTGTCAAGCCATGCCGAGCCGGTTCCTAGTCTACCGGTTGAGGGACGTACACAGACACTCCCCTTTGTCCAGTATAGAACTGGGTGTCCAGCTGCAAGGCAGGATAATGATTCGGAACTACCCATCCTATTAACAATGATTCGTGCATAGTTCATTCATTATCCATTTCATGATGTGCCCTCCTTCTTTGATTCACCTCCTTGTCGGTGCCCCTGTAAAAACCAGCTCTCATCACACCCTTTTACGTGAAACTGTAATCATAAACAAGAAAAAAATAGTCTTTCAACGGCAATTTGATCATCCTTGGACTAGGAGGATTTTACTACAAAGAAATCAAGAGAGATATGTAGATTGTCAAGTCCTGTGTTGTAAGTTTAGGCCTCCATTGTCCTGAAAGACGGTAGACAACACCCTACAAATAGTCCTTGTAACTTTAAACAAATGCCGTGCCTTGCATATCTAAAATAGTCATGTTCCTACAATAGAAACCACAAAAAGAGTGACAAAGTCCTTCAACAGTCTCGTTTCACCCCTCAGCCACGAGACGTCAAGTCACAACCACACTCCAACATCTACATCCACTCCCAGTCAAAAAGTCCTATCGACAATCCCCATACTTCACGTGGGAAACAAAAAAGCCATCTTTCAAAAACGCCGATCTCATCGAGAGACAAGACAGGCGCGCGATGCGCTTTTCACCGCCCTGCCTAGGCGGCAGAGGCGTCAGCCTGTGCTTGTCAGCTAGTTGTAGGGTCCATGTGACTACTACTCAAACCCGGCACGGGACGGGACCACGGGCGCCGAGGCAGATAAGACGCCTTGTAAAGAGGTAGCCGTTATGATTTAGAGGCGCTTGTGCTATTCAATATAACTGACGGTGGCACATGTTTTGCTTCCCGATCGTGGCTTTGTTGACAAACTCGTATTGTCGGCAAGTTCCCGCGACCCAGGGCAGCGGATAATAAAGGACTAGAGCCAAAAGTAGAGGTCAAAAGACCAGTGAGCCACCACAATCAAGACGCCATTTCACATGAAGAGAGGGACTCAGAATTGTTTCAAAAATCGTCAATAGACATTGCAAAATGCTAACTTACTAGTAGGGTATCTCAAAAGACCAGGGCAGGCTCGACGGCCGCCATAAAAAAGAACTCAAAACTATCCTAAGGTATCTAAAATAATGCAATAATCCCATTTCCATGCAATGCCCGTGTTGAATGCATATCCTAATCCCATGTGTGCCATGCCAGGCAATCTTGCTCCAGTTAAACCCAAATGTGTGCCAGCTGATTTGACCCAGTGGTGGGCGGCTGATGCAAGAACTGTAACCAATGCCAATGCCCCGTGACCCTTGTCTGTATTCAGACCCATTCCATGATAAATGTGAAAAAAAGAACTCCCATGCGCTAGCGATGCTTGCCAGTCCTTGCAAAGGACTGGATGTACCAAAAAAAAACAAGATTAAGAGAAAAGAATAAGGAAAAAGGACATAAGCGGTAGACCGAGGGAACAGACCGAAGCCTGATCCGTGACCGGCCCGCGTGCGGGGAACCAGGACCCTCTTTGGCCCGGTCAAAGGCCGAGTCTCCGAGGCCCACACCAGAGCGAGTAGCGTCTTCCACCCGCCCGGACAATCCTCGTAGCGATAGGGAAAGTGAAGGCGAAGCTTGGGCCGGTTCGGAATCATGTTTGTTATTGTTGTCATTCATTCCTCGGTCCGACCAAAGTTGGTTTGTTGGTGTGTTGACTCATCCCCCACCCCCACATTGGAGCCTGGGGAAAACGTGGCGAAGGCCTTCAGTCCGAATCCGAGAGTGTCCGTCATGTCGTCATCGACCAAGCTCCAGTGTGGCTGTCGGCTATTCATCCCAAGGAGGAAGCGATTAAGCCGGCGGTTAGAAGTGTTGCCGGTATTGTGTGTGTTGTAAAAGTAGACCAAGGAAGGTTGAATGAAGGTGTGGTGGTTGCCTTCACGTGAAGTGTCCTTGTGTTGAAAGACCATCTGGTATTATGATGGGGTAGTGGTGTAGAAGATCTGGCATGTGCATTCTGCGCACATGCGACTGTTGATGTGTGGGGTATCTCGGGGGTATCATATGTAGTAATGCAAAGAAAGCAGCCTGTGATTGTGTTAGTGACTGTTTCAAGCAGACAGTAAATCCTAGTACGCACGCTATCATTAATCGTAACAGTCATGAAGAGCAACCAAAGCTCGTCTACTCAGTAGACTCCTGGATGGAGGTGAGCTTGGTCTTGGGACTCTTCTTGTTGGAACTGCTACGGCGCTGCTTTCGTGCGGCGGCGGCACGGCGACGCTCCTTCTCCATGGCGACAACACGAATAAACTCGCGCTGCATAGCCGCCTGGCGCTCGCGCTCAGCCTGGAGGAGCTCGTAGTCGGAGATGACGTTGGGAGGAGAGGCGATGGCTCCAGGAGAAGAGCTGCCGGCGCTGGAGACGCTTCGGGCATCGTCGTCGAAGGGGTCGGGGAGGAACAGATCGTCGTCGGAGAGATAAGACGTAGGACGTTCCTCGCGGTCGGACTCGGAGAGGGATTCGCGTCGAGGCCAAGAAGGGAAAGCGCAGGCTGAGTCGTGAGAGGTGAAGCTGCTGCGCGAGGTGATATCCATGGGCGCAGAGGAAGCGCACATGGAGCTGTAAGAGCCGTATGAGCCGAACATTGTGATGGTTGTGGTTGTTGGTAGGCGAGGTGAGGGTGGCGAGTGAAGCTCTATGAGCTGAGAGGTTGCTAAATAGCAAGAGATGCTGTTGATCACTTTGATGCTTGTTGTGGAGAGCAGTTAAATGGATCCTTGGGTGAAAACCCGGGGACGTGGGATTGTTATAAATGAAGCAGAACAGACAGGCAGCCGGCAAAGGGAAGCCTGGGGGGTGGGCGATGCTGGCTGGAATGGGAGGAAAAGACGGGAATGGGAAGGGGTGGAGGCGTGTATACGCCGGGGAGGGGGTGTAAGACTCGACTCAAGGTTGTGGGTGTGGGAATTGTAAGGGTCCTGGCGAAGATTTCCTCGCAGCAGAGCAACGGCAAGGGTCCTTTCTCTGCCTGGGGTCCCGTCAGGTCGGGCGTCGGGATACGGTGCGGTTAGGCTTGCTTTCCGCTGGCTGGCAGGCTGTCGGGAAACCTCGCCGAGCTTGTCAGTGGCAGAAGTGCCAGTGTGTGGGGGGGTGGACAAGGTGGACAAGGGCGTGGTGAAATGAGCGGTGGAAGACACTGAGAGAGAGAGAGAGAGACGAGAATAAAGGGCGGGTAAGCGGCGGGGATGCGCGGAGCGGGTGAATGGCTAAGCTTCCTTTCCAGCTGTGGGAGCCCAAGGCGTGGGAACGTGGGTGACTCTGACTCTGACTCAAAGGGGGGGCGTGTAAAAGATGCCGAGCTCGCTCGGTATCCAGATTCTATTCCCGCCAAGACTTTTGTTCTCGTTGCTTGTTGTTGTCGCGTCCACTTGCCCAAGATGGTATCCGTACACAGAGTCAAGTAAGGTACACGACTCGCGAGAAGGAAAAAAGGAAGAATAATCGAAGGATGCAGTAATGAAGCGAGCTGTCACGGAGACTGCGAGAATGAGTCGAGCTTGGTAAAAGTGGCAAACACAGTTGATTGCTTTGCTTTGTATGAAGATGGAATCAATGAGATGTGTGTAGATAGAAACAACAAAAAAAAAAGTGAGATAAGCACGACTTCATAAACCCAACAAACAAACGTTACAATAACAAGAAAAAGACGGTCGGAAACATGTTGGGCAAGACAAAGGCCGGTCTCATCCAAGACAACACATAACACGCAAAAAAAAACCTGCTTTGATTGATTGCTTCCGTGGCTTGCTTGCTTCAGTTGTCTTGCCTGTTTGCTGTCTGTCTGCTTCCATCTGAACCCCTACGCGGCGCCTACGTCTTTCGTTTGTAATCTGGGGGAGGCCTCGATTCGCTGCCAGCATCTGAATCATCACCAGCCCAAAAACAGGGCATTTATCACACTCTTCAACTTCGGATTCGGAAAACAGTCATCACACAAGGCGGCACAGCCGGACGGGATTTGTTGCTTGTAATAGGGAATAGATAGGTTGATTGATGACGAGTTGTCAGCGCGGCGGCGACGCGGCGATGCACACACACACACACACAAAACCACCAAAAATACAGTACAGTACACAACTGGATTACGAGTGTGTGATGAACACGAGTGTGAATCATCCTTACCTCGTGCCTCTCTATTGGCGACCAACTACGGACTGCTTCTTTTTTCGTCTGACCCAGTCATACACTGCATTCCTGCTCGGTTGGCGGCATCGGATCTTGAACCATCCGTTTGATCATCAAAGAGACAATCATTAATCAATCAATCAATCAATCAACCGTCAATTGCTTGCTTGTGGCTTCTTGTCTCCTGTTGCTTTTTCCTTCTTGTCTCTCTCCTCTTTTGCCTTCTTTCCCCCCCACGCCCCCCCCCCCTCTCTGCCCCCCCTTTCAGGCTCTGTGAGAGAGAAGCCCCCCGCGATGGCCACAGCAGCCCAAAATCCGCCCTGGGCTGGGCTGGCTGCCCTGGAATCTCCCGAGCGAAACTCAGCTCTCTCTCTCGGGGGAAGAAAAGGGCGGCTAACCACACCCCCCCCCCCCTTGACCCCCGTTCCCGTACCTTGGGCACTTTATTTCCAATCTTGGGGGGAGAAGGGGACAGGAGGGACAGGGCTTGCATCCTGACCGCCTCCCTTGGTGACAGAGCACGCCTTTACAGGGCTCCGATGGCCTATCTGCTCTACGCGTTTGAATGAACCCGACCGCCCGAAGGGAGTCGTTGATCGATTGGGTTGCATGTGCGCGCGACTGTCCGGAACAGAGGAGCTGATGGGATGGTCTATCCAACCAGTAAAGTCGCTGATAATAATTGTTGATGCCTTTCTTTTTCACCGCCGGTCAGCGACAGCAAAGAAGCAGCGAATAACTCGTCGACAACCAAACTTGACTTGTTGGGGGGGACAAGAAACACGCGCACCTATCCGTTGCGAGCCCTGTTCATCCGCTGTCTACCTTCATCACTCTGACTCTATCACGACTCTTTTCTCCCCCCCTCCAATCGAGAAGCCTTTTTAACCAAGCCGCTCCAATCCCTAGCCAACGGAACGAAATCCAGATTTACTCTCCACTTTCCTACCCCCATCTTTCCGCCAATAGCCCGGACCGGAATACCCTTTGACTTCTCGCCCTTTAAACTTCCCTGCATGCCCGTTAGCTTTTGAACCTCCTCCGATAGAGCTCCTCCTTCTCCCCCCATGGCGGACCGAAAAGGCTTCCCTTTTCGTCCAGACTGGGGGCCCGCACGAATCAGCATCCTAGCTCTCGCACCCCCTCCCCTCACCGCCGGCCGGCATGGATTGCGATCCCGGTAGCCAATCACGGCAGCCACCGCCTTCTCCGCGATGGGCTTCCCCCCTGGGAAATCTTCGGTATCGTAATGGAAGACAGGAGTGGGGGGCCGTGTCGGTGCGGCTTTCAGGCTTTCCCTATCCATGACATGAAATCCCAGCTCGTGAATCTCGCCAAATTTCATAATCAGGGAAGTAAAAGAAGCAAGAAATCAATAACAAAATTTGCTTCAAATTTTTCATGAAAACAATTTTCAAATCCAACCTCTTGATAAAATATCATGCAAAAAAGCAAAGCGGCTATTGCGGTTATCCACCTCCGTCCTTACTTTTTCTCCCAAACTGTGTGTATCCATGTAAACAACAAGCCTCCATACCCTTTAAACCTCTTCAGCCACAAGGTGCCACTCCGCCTTGCCGAGTTTCCTCGGTGCGGCAATGGTACTCGGAGCCGCGTCCGTGGTCCTTTAGCCGACTGTCAGTTTTTCCCACCCTCCAAGCCTCTCTGTGCGGAGCCGTCGATAGTTCCAACTATGCTACGGATATTCAATATCCTTTTTGATGTGTATTTTTTTTTTTTTTTGCTGTTGTTTTCTCCCCCTTTGTGTGCGCGCGGCATGCCCCGTCCATGACTCTCGGCCCTGTCTCTCACGGACCATGAAAATGTCTTGATTGAATCAGGGGGAATGAATGCATCTGATAGATCGCAAATGCCATCAAAAATACCAAAGGCAGGTAAGGGATGATCGCATGCGTTTGCAACACACATGTTCGAGATTGGCCTGGAGTAGTCGAGCTTTTGTTGGATGCAATCAAATCAAATCAGCTTTCATCAGATAGTGGTTGCTCAACCAGCTGTGTGCGTGCTTCCCCGTGGTTTCACCACGATGATCTGCAGTTCCAGCCCGGTGCTGTGGCACACACACCCCCCGTTTGCTTTCGGGTTCCAGAGCTGTTCAGCTGTAAGCCCAGAGCGACCCTGAAAGCGCCTGTCACATTCACAAGGAAAGCTGAGCCGCGATAGTCTGTCTGGCCCTTTGACCGAGCTCTTTCGGATATTCAGAAGCTTCAGCTAACGGATTCTGTCCGTTGGCATTTGCCTCTTCCCCGCCGGAAATCTCTGATACATTCCCGGTCCCCGCATTCTCATCCGTTTCTCTAGGGCGGTCAAGAGACGATATGCGCATCTCGGCCGGCTTGAGGTGACCAGCCGAGACGTTGCATGTGCATGTCCTGCAGCTACGGAACAGATGCAGTGAGTCAGAGTTGACCGTCAAAATGCATCCATTTCTCAGGGTTTGTCTGCCCTGTTGTGTGCACCGCCATTTTGTAAACCAACGACACATCAGTCATGATTAGATGGAACAGCATCAGCAACAACAGGTGTAATAACTGACAGGTGGGGGAAAGGCGTTCCGAGGTCAAACAAATTTTTCACCGAGCCCACAATGAAAAGTCATGATAATTCTCATTCACACGCCCCCCGGCATCAAAATATTTGCCGGTGCCCAAAATCATCTCGGGATGAGATACCTGTTGTCCCCGTCCCTTGTGCCGTCTGGGGAAAGTCATTAGTTGACCCGGCTTCTTGGACCTTTTCTTGACAGGGAATATTCCACGGAAAAGTTGCAAGGTTGCCTTGGTAATTCCGGCTCAAACACCTCGGCCTAGAAAAAAATCCAGCAACTTGGGATTTGCAATCTCGCTGATGTGGAGTTTTCTCGGCTTCTGGATCGTTACCTGGTCCTTGGTTGACCCTTGTCCACTTCTTCTCTGCCGCACCCGCGCGCGCGGGTTCAAAAGCCAGCCCGGGGTTGGGGAGCTGGGTGTGTTTTGGGTTGCGGCCTTGGATCCAATGCCTCGGTCAGAGATCGGTCATGAAATTCTTGGTTGTCAGGGCCTCCCCGGTGAAGATGGTAAGGGGGGTTGTATTGCCCAGCTTCTCTGACATCAGCGATGCCGCGGTTGAAGTGAAGGCGTCATCACCCATCCATCAGAAGTGCGTGTGTGTTTACATCCAGCTGCATCAAGAAGCCTACTTGTTTACTATTCACGGCAATACGGGAAGAGACGCGGTGAACACGGCACCCCATTCTATCTCTGCTGAACAAATACTTATCCAAGGTTGGCAGCTGTATCTGTCTCGGTGCATTATCCAACCGTCGGGTCCTTTATCTCACTCAAGTAAACGTCCTTGCTTTTCACCGAGTGTTTTGCCGCGGTGTCTTGCCGCCCCGTGTGCTGTGTGCTCCCCTCAGCTGGAATACTCCCCGAGGCCCGATTAATTGACCGCCAACGCTTCGGACAGAAACGCGTTTCGTTCCTAATCAATCAGCGCGAACCAAGTCAAGGCACGTACACCGACCCGACGAGCGCGACCTCCCTAGTCGCCTAAGCATTCATCCACCGCCAATTCCTATGCCATGCCCATGTTCCCGCTCCCGGAACTTTGAACGGCCGGGTGCATTTGAAACCTTTATCTTGACCGGGGGACAAGACAAGGCAGGGTGTTGAATCTTTCTGGGAGAACCCGTCCCGTTGGTTGCCAAGGGGCTTTTTGTCTCCAAATCTCGCTAAGCAAGATTTTCTGCTCCAACTTCAGGCCTGCTCCCGCTCCCATTCCCAGCCGACCGGCGACTCGGGGCCACATTCCTGTGATCCGAGCGAGGGTTTAACCCATGTAGCCTTTCTTTTTCTACCGGGCGCGATAGCGTCTTCTGGGGTATGACAAGAGACGGAAAGCAAGGCCCTTTGAATTCCCACCGACAAGGCTTTGCTCGTTCCGGCTCCACATTGGGAAAGGACGCCGCCGTCCCCCGGACCCGATCCGACGGTTTGTTGCTCCCAAAGCCGGGTATTTCCTGACCGTGCCCTACAAGGGGTCCTGACTCTCCTCCTTACTCTTTGGTAACGTAAAAACGATATGCACGCCCCTGACATGGGACGGGAGAAAGTGTCGGAGGGGCTCCGTCGAAATTTTCTAGAGCTTCCTTTTCCTTTCGCCGGGACCCTCCCCGATGTCGTCCACCTTCTCTTTACTGCTTAGGGGGAGCCACAAAGCAATCGCTCGGTGCAAAGACCACCGACCATTGTTCTGCAAGGTTGCACTAGAAGGTCGGTAGAAGGTCCGGTAGAAGGATGAGGAAGTTCGAGATGGATGCTCTGTGTCATGGAAAGCAAGAGTTTCTCGCCTCCTTCCCCATTGAACATGCAACCTCGCGGCGCAAACCCAGATGTTGACCTCTGGTTACTCCCTCGGGGCGACGTCTCACTGGGTGAAGCTGAGGGAAAACACTGGGGAAGTGAATCTTAGCTTCCGCATTTTCCACGTGCTTGCGGTGCCGCAATCATGGACTTTTTTTTTTTGCCTCCTCTCCCCGCTCGCGGCAAAAAGGGTCAGCAAGGGTGTGGGCAAAAACGGCTGGAAGGGAAAAAGTTGGCCGAAGAGCCCA
The DNA here is from genome assembly GCA_025433615.1 of Fusarium sp. LHS14.1. NCBI lineage: Eukaryota > Fungi > Ascomycota > Sordariomycetes > Hypocreales > Nectriaceae > Fusarium > Fusarium sp. LHS14.1. The sequence goes on from CM046481.1 coordinate 858,980, forward strand.
AAGGAGCAATCTCATTCCGCCGGTTAGAACACGCCCCCCTCTTTTTCCGTTCGCTGTAACCTAGAGCGAAACGGAGAGAGACGTGCTCCCAACTTCCCGAATCGTCAAAAGGTGAATCGCGAGTCGCGTAGTCAACCACCCCCTTCACCGTGGCCCTGCCACGCGGTTGACAGCTTAACAGATAGCTTTGGGGTGTGGTCGCGGGGTTTCCGTGAGGCGGGCGCGCGCGATCGATAATGAGAAGCTTCGCGTTGAAGCCAAGATAGGATGACGGAAATGGGCTACGATTTCCCCGGAGACGGGTTAACGCAAGGGATATCAGAGACATGTCTATTAATTTGGTGATCCCCCGCAAAGAGGCAAACGGTGGAATGGCTTCCGGCCGATAAGAGTTGCCGTTTTTGTCTCTCAAAATCCGGGAGGCGTTGAGACATTCATGTCTTGATTGCGTTCAACAACAGCTGAAGCCGTAATAGATCGCAAATGACAGTCGTACAGATTCAGAGGTAGATCAAAGACACGGCAATCAAAACAATCGCCGATGCAGTCAGTTCCCCGCGACTCATCGATTCCTGACTCACTCTTGAAAGCTACTATCGACAATCCGTTCTTGCTTAGAGCCACACACGGGCGATTCGGGTTGCCCTTCAAGGGATGAAGCCGAAAAGATGTCACTACGCCACACAACGTGGGAACGCCGCCTACGCCACGACCTGCGGCGTTTGATTGCCTGTTTTGACAATGTTGCGAAGATCCGGGGAGGGGGGGATCGCGATCAAGTTCCTTTTGAGGGTATCCGGTCAGCGATGACGTCGGCAGAGAGCATATTCAACATGTTGCCTTATGCTCATCTCATCTTTGAATCCGGTTCGAGTAAAAGTGCCTGCGTCTTACTGACAAGGTACAAGTAGAGGAATGGCATGCGAAAGCGAAGTGGCTGTCTACCGCTTGGTTGCACCCGTGATACGGTGAGCCGCGAATACGGTGCAACTATTGCTCCCTTTCACTGGTCGTCGCACGCCCAGAAATAGTATCAAGAATATTGATACGGTGTCAGCCTGTTGATATCCTCCTATCGCATCTCCCGCCTCCGTTTTCGCTGCGAGATTGGCTCGGTGCTGTCAGCTCCCGACGAGACGGCAACGTTTACTCTCCTCGTCACGAGACGCGCCTGAAATGCTTCGTTACAGGCAGACGCGGAGGGCGTATGCTTCCTCAGCCACCGGGGCAACAGTCACACTTCCAACTGCGGTTTGCTTATTGGGGCTGATGAATCAATATTTGCAAACGCAGCCTGGTTAGTGATTACGGTACATTACACTCAGCCAGCAGCGCCTCGTCATCTTTGATTGCGGCTTGGTAAGGTCACATGGTTGTTTTTGCCTGTTTGCCAGCAACCACCAACTGCGCTGGCTTGTCAAATGTCTTGGGCTTTCTTGCTGTTTTGTCTACTTGATTGGTTTCCCGTGTTTCTTGGCCCAGCCGTCGTAGTCGATGATGGCATGTCGCCAGCAGACAGGGCGTTTCTCTTTGAATCATGATACTTGTCAGAAGCAAAGCATGCGGTTCGGGGACATGCTCGGGGATATGACAGTTCCCGCGCCTCATATCATGGCCACGTCCATGATGCCGTCATCGGCGCCCACGCTCGGGTGAGACTGATACTGCCGCTGCCGCTTCTCCCGCCGACGGGTTCCGTTCAAATATGGATGTCGTGCCTAATTCACATGAATGCAGGGCCGACGGTCCCTTTTTGCCAAATCCAATCTGCTGATGCCCGTGGCCCAATCTGAGTCTGCCCATCTGAAGCATACCACGTCTAGCAAACAAGGCGTGTGTGGGGGCATCCTGGGTATGAGCTTCGTGGGGTGGTTGCCTTTTCGTGGGGTTTCCTTGACGGGCAGTCCGAAGTCAGCGAAGAGAGGAGGCTGTTTTGTTGTCTCTCCTTATCTGACGGCAAGAAGCAAGAAAAGCAAAGCAAAGCAACCACCCGCTTTGAGGCTTGCCGCCCCCAAGCCGTGTCTCGGCCAGTTTGTGTCTGTGTGTATGTGATGTATCTGGGGATTAGTTTCCTCAGTTGTTATCTCTCTTCTCAAACATCAAATGTGCAGCATCTCATTGGCGGCGTCCCCCTTGATGCGCAGGATCAAACGCCATCCCGTTGATTGAAAAGCAATCGAGTTTATCATCCCTGCTCTTTGCCACTTCCGCGGATGAAGAATTAGGCTCGGATCAGGTGCTCGTGCCCCCCTTTCCCGATCATCTCGCATCCCGTTTACGGGGACGCTTTCTCTCATCCCGCGACGGTTGATGAGGCTGTCCTCCCCCCCACGCGGAACCCGGGTCCGGGGGGGGGGGAACACGGCCGGGAAAGGAGGGGGGCTTTCTTAGTGCCCGCGTCTGTTCGCAGGGATAAATGAGGCGGGAGTTTGTTGTCTGTTGAGTATGAGTAAGGGGGCGGCATGGTGTTTGCTTCAAGTGCAGGGGGGGGGGACGAGATCAATCACAGACGAGTTGCTCAGCTGGGTTGCCGCCTCGATATTTCAGACTGTTTGTGAGCTATCAACTCCCAAACTCTCGATATCACTTCCAGAGGCGGTCAGTTACGATCGCAAGAAAAATCCTCTAGGCCGGGACGCATACGAAACTGCCGGGTAAAATTGTTGCTGTACCATAACGACACGCCCTACCCGTCCGATGCGATGCGATGCAGTGCATGCAGCCTTGCCGGCAGCTTGCATAATGTATGCCCTCTTCTTTTGCTTCACCGATCCAGCTCGTGCTTGTTTCGGCTTTTCACTGCAACCCACAGAGTTTTCACCGCATCGACTTGCGTGCGCCATACATATAAACAAGGACGCATACCGCCTTTTGAAACCGCCCCTACGGCCATCCGTTTGGTTGTCTATTTCCCAGATTTCTGCAGGGGATATTAAAACTCTACTCTCAAAACCTGTGCTGCCCTAACCCTAGCAACTTCTTCTGCTGCTGTGCTGTTTCTGCGTCGGGGGTTTTCATCTCGTCTCTGCGCTGGCTCGACTTACACGACACCAACTGTCCCTTGCAGACCAGACGCATCTACTCTTGTTTACCTGAATGACTCATAAGAGTAAAAGACTTTTGATAGATTGCATACAGGATGTGATATGTCGTTCCCTTTCAGTGACCGCTCAGTTAAATCTGCCAGTTGTTTTGTTTGGGTTTCACTGTTGCGGTGAGGCCATCTACAGACCCTCGCAGCCCAACTGTGTCGTGTCAACTACGTCATCCGTTCAAGTCTCACGACATGTTCAGCTCCTTCAGACGAGCATGAGAAATCAATCCCAGCTGCATTGCCCCTGCATGACGAGGGTTTGTACCTACTTTTGCGCACGAACTTTTGGTAATGTTGAGATCGAGGCCAGCTCGGATCAGGCACTTGCTACAGGGTAAGTGAATGTGCAGCCACTCTCATTCACATGTACCTATTTGCGGCAGATCATATCAGTTGTCCATTTACTATGCGTGATATGTAATTCATCGGTAGTTGCTTGTAGGCTCGGCAGTGAAGTTGATTTTGCAGTGAGATTTGGTAATGTATAGTTGCTTGAATGAATGTGTAGTTGTAAGTCGTCAAACAACCATAGAAAGACGAAAGCCATAACAATCCGCAATGACATCTCAAATACACGGGGTTCGATATATGAACGTATACATCATGTCTCATACAAATATGTCTATTTCATCCTGCCGATGTCGGGTTAGTATACCCGCTATCTTGTTCATCCTATCACTCAACAAGTCCCCTCCCTTCTACGCCATAGTAATGAGAGGATGCCTATCTCTTATCCCTTCGATAAAGAGACGCCACTAATTTCGGAGGAGAGCTACCGAGACCAGAATAGTCTACGTGGTCCCGGTGAGATTAATTGGTATCATTGTTGTATGTAGGAGACTAGTTGCGAAGCCTTGCCATGCCTGCAAAGCATTGCCATGCTGATAACATCCCATGTTACCTCCACAACCACTCTCATTCACCAACTAGGCTTCCATGAAGAAGACCCTTGACGCTGAAAGCCATAGCTTGATGTTCGACTGCCCTTATGGGAAACTTATAGTCTCTGAGTTGACGTCCCTGGCACCAACATGTGCATATTGTTTGGGCCTTGATCTAGCCGGTATACACGGAAAGTGGACAAGCAGATGACAACTCCCCGAGTGTTACAGCACGAATAGGATTTTGTTCCTGCAACATAGACAACTCGCATCCTGGTCTCGAGGACAGTCTAGAGAATCGCCATGTATACGTGCAAAATCAAGTGTACACCAAAACGTGAGCAACAGTCTTGAGCTCTGACACGTAGAGCAGCCGTATAATCGAGTGTATACCAAAATATGAAACAGCGCCAGACACCCCGACTCCTCCCATGACAATAAACATCCAACGAGATGAAACTCAGATGACCGACCCTTCCCACTATGCCTCAGCTCCGCAGAGCCTCTAATCGGTTGCGCATCTGGTCCATCATAGCCTCGGCATCCTCCTCTTCCTCCTCCTCTTCCTGGGGCTTCTGAGGCTCTGGCACAGGCGCCACGGGCAGCTTGGGCTCGCGGTCCTTGAGGATCTCACCTAGCACCTTGTCCACTTCTCCCTCAGCCTCGTCATCCTCCATCAGCATATCTCCATCAGCCGGCAGCGAGTCCTCCACCATCTCCTCGATAATTCCCGCCTTCATCAGCTCCACGCTCAACTCCTGCATGGTGCCCGCCAGCTCCGGAAGTCGGATCAGCGTATTGACATCCTTCATGATGCCCACGCTCGCCCGGATCGAGCCCTCAATCTTGCGCACCGCAAACGCCTCGTTGACCTGCATCTGCACAGAGTTGAGCTGCGCCTTGGACGTGACGAGCCGCGCCGACGTCTTGCGCGCCCGGACGAGCTCGCGCGCAAAGTCCCGGACCTCCTGTTGGGCCTGCTTGGCGCGGGATGGATCGCGCTGGCCTCGACGGTCGGCCTGGATGATGAGGTTCCTGGTCTTGGCTTCGACTTGCTTGACTGTGGCAATGTCTCGATCGATCTTGCGGATGTTTTGGCGCATCAGGGCATTGCACTTGCGCATCTACCGAGGCAACGGTGACAGGTTAGCACGGGGTCACGCCATGGCAGGACGTGTGTAATCCTGAGCGTACCTGGGCCTGAGGATCAGGCTTGGCAAAGAGAGACCTGAAGGTCTCCATGGTGGCGGTCGGGAGGTAGTGAGGAGTCGGGTAAAGGGTTCGTGATAAGCTATAATGGCCGCGCCAATGACGCAACTGGAGATGGCCAGCGAGCGGAGCAAATGGCTCAGGTGTGTTCAACTCGGCCGCAAACGGTAGAACAATGTTCTTCTCAGGTAAAGTAGGAATCTCGCCTCACACGAAACGATAAGGCCGCTCGATATCGTCTCGCTAGTCGTCGAGTCAGTCGCAGCTCGTCGTTGGATGATGTTGGGTCATGGTGGTGAGGCTCGACCACACCAGCCCAAGCCTCGAGGCTGACGAAAGGCGGGCGGCGAGACGGCGATTTTATTGGCCCGACGGGAGACGGACATACAGGGGACCACGGGCGGCTTATCCACTGGAGGAATCGCTGTGGTCTGGCCGGTGGTGCCTGGCACAGTTACCCCGCCATCCACATGCCGGGCGCGTGTAGGTCAGGTCGACCGCTCAGGCAGGCTCTAGACTAGGCTGCCGTGGTCGGAGATGTTGAGAGTAGATAAACCAGGAATTCCAGGTCAGATTGAATTGATTGCGATAATATCTAGTCGCTGGAAACATATGCCAAACCTAATTGTTTCCTATGCATCATGTCCGCTTCAGGTGACCAAGCAATGGATCCAAGCTCCCTCCAGCAACTTCTAGGAGCTCCAGCCCGGAAATAGTGGAGAAGGGCGGTACCTAGGAGCGACAACGTCAGAGCGGGCACCTCTCTCCAACGCGCTAGGGTGATACCTTGACTCCCGCTGTGGCTCGGCAGTGAGAGCAGGTACACCTGCATCAAGTGCCCCTCAGCTGCGATGCCGTTCTGTCCCCTTCTCACACATTCTACGCCGCCTTCTCTTTCAGCAAACAACGGGGATCCGTCCAGGCCTCACAGCGGGCGGAGTGCCTCTCCCTGCTACCTAGACCAACCGCCGCGTACAGCTAATACAGAAGGGGCCGCCTGAGCTAAACCTGCATCTCTCCTCCGCCCACCAAAAACTCATCCACTCTTCTTCACTCTGCTACTGCATCATCGACAACCGCCCTTTCTCCTTCTCTCTGTTTTTTTTCCTTCTTGACTTGAAACTTTGAGATACCCTTTGACGACTTCTTACCACACTCTTCATCACAATGGCTGACACTGTCTTCCCCGAAGGTATGTCACCTACAGCCCTGTCTTGTGTTATCGCCAGCCTCCCCCCTCCCGGGTCCGGTCCTGCTCTGTCGCCGCGCCCACCGACAATTAGCAAGACCTGATCCAGGATTGCTTCATCCTGATCGCATCTCCTCACGCTCCGCGTCAATGTTTCGAATCACTCGCTAACCCATCTCCCCGCAGTCCTCTGGGCCCAGCGATCCTCCGTCGCCGACCCCGCCAAGAACTTCATCTACCTGACCCTCACGGTCCCCGACGTGCCCAAGGATGGCCTCACCCTCGACCTCAAGCCCACCAGCCTCAGCTTCACCGGCACCTCATCCACTCTCAAGAGGAAGTACCACGTCGAGCTCGAGTTCTGGGGCGAGATCGACCCCGCCGAGAGCAAGATCAACCACACTGCCAAGAACATTGAGATCAAGCTTCACAAGAAGGAGCTCAAGGAGGAGTACTGGCCTCGGTTGCTCAAGGAATCCAAGCGTGTTCACTTCCTCAAGACCGACTTTGACAAGTGGGTCGACGAGGATGAGCAGAACGAGGCTCCTGAGGATGACTTTTCTCAGTTTGGCGGCATGAGTGAGTGAACCTGAGATAACCGCTGCGCAGCAGAAAGCTAACTGGATACAACAGACGGTATGCCTGGTATGGGCGACATGGGTGGTGACTTTGGTGGCATCGACTTCTCCAAGCTCGGAGGCGGTGCTGGTTTCCCCGGCGCTGAAGGAGCAGGCGACGACGATGAGGGTGACGATGATGACGACGAGGACATGCCCGCTCTTGAGGGTGACGACAAGAAGGAGGCTGACAAGCCCGCTGCCGCCGCCGCTGCTGCCCCTGCGGCCACCGAGAAGAAGGACTAAATGGAACTGCGAATGTTGCTGCGATCGAGAGGAGCATCTCTTAACAACTGGATGGATCAGGCAGGGTGGCTTAGGCGTTGTGCTACTTGGTTCTTATGGATCCATCGTTGAAAATGCACTGCCCGTTTCGATATGGAGAAAAAAATGGAAAAAGTATAAAGTAATAATGTCTCCTTGATGGCTCCGTGTAATCTTGTGTATGTGCTGTGAAACTCTTGTCGTCCTGATGTGTCGTCCTGATGCAATGCTGTGTTGCGCCAGAGCCTCTTGTTGAATATCTTGGTTCTCGTTTCAGGGCTGGCTGAATCTGCACTCTGCGAGACATGGCTTTTGTTGTAGATGACCTGCTACAGATGGCTTCTTTGATTCACAATCAGCAACTGGTTGACAACTCGAAACACAAGTTGATCCTTTGTAACGTTTAAACTTTACAAATCACGTCGGCAAATCAAGTGCGTGGAACCTTGTCTTATTCCATCTATTATACATTTCACCTGCTCAGCCCGGCTCAGCACCAGGTCAAGTCTGGTGCCCATTAAAAGCCTTGGACCGGGCTTTCGTCGACAAGTAGTAGGACGAGGGAGTAGAATGAGATCAAAAGCAATAACAAATGCAAAACCAGCTGCCCCGTTATCCGACCTCAGAGTGTCCCTCTTCCTCTCCCTCAAAAACAATCTGTTGTGACAGTAACCATGGGGAACCCAGCGTGTCCTTGCTCCTCAGCATGTGCCAAATAGCAACTTGTTTTTGATGTTTATTAATTATTTCTCGCAATACCCTTCATTCTCGCGTAAATTGCTCACTATTATTGTCGTTAGTTTCGTTCGTTTGACCAGTATAGCATCAAGTACATACAGCAATACCGTCCATGTCAGCATCACCGCTGGCGGCAGCTGGCGCTGGGGCCGGAGCAGCAGCGCTGTTGGCCTCGGGGTTGGCCGCAGAGTCGAAGTAGTCGTTCATCTCTGAGTCGAGTTCCTCGCGAGTCTTCTTCGCGGGACGGTTGTTGCGACCACGGCGCTTCTTGTTGGCAGCAGCTCCCTTGGCAACACCACCCTTGGCAGCGCCGGCGTTGTGCTTGTCAGCAGCGGCCGACTTGGGCTGAGCCTTGGGCTGACTATTGCTTGTTAGCGCAGTTCTTGTTCTCCTGTGAATCAACTTACGTGGTGCGCTCAGCAAGAGTCTTGACAGCAGGGATGACCTTGTCGGCCTGCGCGGCTCCGACAACGATCTCGATCTATTCAAGTTAGAGATTATGAGAAGCAATGGTTGTTATAAGAACGTACCTTGATAGGTCGGTTGTCAACCAAAAGACCATTCAGCTTCTGGAAGGCCTTGCTGGCGCCGTCCGACTTGTGAAAGGTCACGTTGGCGATACCACGGCTTTGCGAGTTGGGGCCGTAAGAGATCTCAACTCGCTTGATGGGACCAACGGACTGGACGAAATACTCCTATCGGGGGGAAACAGTGTTAGTCTTCCGAAGTGTAGTTGTACGATAACCGCCATTCCATTCCGTCTTCGAGCCTCGATCGTTCCAGTTCCGGGAGAGTTTTACGTCGCCAGGGTTTGGCAGTCATTGCGGGCGGTTGGCCAGCGAGCAGAGCAGTAAGCCGATGCTAGAATCCTCGTTGCCCACCTGGGGCTTTGGTGATCAGTTGGAGCATGAGACTACCCACACGGTCCTCATTTCAAAAGCACAGCCCACATCTCGGGATCCCAGCCCAAGTTCTATAACGGTGTAGTAATTCGACAGATCAACTGCAGAAAGACGAACGACATGTTTCTAAAAGCCCAAGTTCGCATACGGCCGAGGGATAATCGAATACTCCGGATCCTCGAGGATTCTGTGCATGTGCTCACTGCTTGCTCGCTGAAGTCGGCGCGGGATTTCAGAGACGGTTTCATCCGAAGGAAATCGCTGGCCGTGGCTGGTGGAATTCGCATATCGTCTCGACAAGCCTCTATCCATTTGAGTCGGCGCTATACAAGCAAGGAAAGCTGACCAGGCATTTCCTGCGAAATCATCGCGCGACAAGGATGTTCTCAACTTCCGACAGTTACCATATTCCAGGCACTTTTCGTCGAGGAAGGAGAATGGGCGTCCGATAGCTCCGGGCCAGCGGGCTGAGTCGATAGACTAGCCGATAAGACGTGACGTCGAAAGGCAAAAAGGAGAGCGGCGATGAAGAACAGGTCGAACAAAGTCCGGGGCATCAAGAGCCACAGCGGAGACATACCTTAATCTGCTGCTCCGAGACGTCCTTAGGCTGTGACGCGTTAGTGAGGGGCCATGCCAAGAGTAGTTGGGGATCTTACCAGATTGCTGACGATAATCTTGCTGTCACTGTTGGTGGGGGTCGCCTTGGCCGGAACGGGCTTTGCGCCAGCACCGCGAGCGGGCTTCGAGTTCTTCTGGATACCTCCGACAGGCGCGGCTGCGGCGGGGCGTCCGGTGGAACGACGCGGGTTGTTGCGACGGCGAGCGCTACGGCGCTGGGCCTGAGTGATGTCCTCAAGAGCTTGGTCGAGCTTGCCAGACATTGTGTTTGTTGGTGTGAAAATGTTGGTCAAGTTGGGTCAATGAAAAAAAGATGAGAGGCAATGGAATGCCTTTCGGGTCGAGGATCGATGCTGTTCTGGCTGATATAGCGGTCAGATCAGCAGGTAGATCGAATGACACGTCTTGTCTGGTGTCAAAAGCGCGATGCGGAAATGAGGCGATGACAAAGGCTTGATGTCAACGACGGCGCGTAGTCGCAGCGTGTGAGAAGAAGCGAAAGGTGGTCGCAAGGTGCGTTCTGGTGATTGAAAGGGATGAAAGAAACGGCGCGCAGGGATTAAGGCGGGCCGGTGAAAGAAGAAGAAATCTTGAGATGTGGGCGTGCTTTGTTTGGAGTTGAGTTGGGTTGAAAGATGGAGGAGGAGGAGAAGAGGGAGTTGGAGAGAGGGACAGATGTTAGAAAAACATGGGGTGGGCGTTGCTTCTTGGTCCTTCCGACGCCTGCCTAAGGAGCTGAGCGCGCAGGCACGCGGGTCGCTTAAGGCGTCGCCGGTGCGCTAATCTACTTTGGGTTGTGCTTGTCACAAATCGCCACAACGACAACATGCAGCGCCAATCAGTGGATGAGATGGAGAGGCCTGATGCATTGAAAGGACAACACCAACGATGGCCAGGTCGCAGAAACCTGTGTTTCATGCAAGGTCATTGGAATTAACAATAGAGAGGAAAAGGTTGACAACAGAGAGGTCGAACGAAAATAGCTTGTGTGGGTTGCTATGGAATCGGTCCGAGGTATGACAATGTGAGATCGCTTTCAAGAGACTTTGAGGTTATGCTCTGGCGCACTCCGAGTCCTAAGCTAGGCAGTCTTTGAAGCTCATACTTTGTAGATGCAGTCGTCGAAAACGCGTCGTATGTAATACGGATGTGTCGAAAACCGGAACGCTCGCTGCCAGCACTCCTCTGAGTGATTCTTCCCCTTATTGCATCGATCTTTTGTCTAGGTCCAGAATGGACTCGAATCTTGAACAAGTTCCTTTAACGCCGAGCAGCCCTCTTCTGCAGAATAAATGTCCCAATGGTGAAATTGTACAATGCGCTGTCAACCATGGCGAAAGGCCATCATAGCGCAGCTTGCTTGGTGCTTCCCTTCTTCGGAGCCTCGACCTCTTTCACGGCGTTGATCTCGAGGAAATGATAGACGACAATGAGAATCATCGATGTAGTGCCGAGAAAGATGGCTAGTCGGTAGAGATCGCCATCGGAAATCATCGTTGCGGTTGAATCGAGGAATCGAGAGAGAACGGTTGGTACAGGTAGCTTCGTAAAGTCAACAACTGCTTTGCGCAATACCGGCACTGGGACTCGTTATTTACCAGTAATATCTGTAATTAACAGAATAGCCTGCGCACGTAAATGCGATGTCTGCAAATTCAAGGAAGACGGCGAAACTCGAGTGAACGCGAATCTGTAGATGGTGATGGGAGCTATCCAACTGGCCAGATGGAGCTTTGGTCGCTTCAACCACTGAGGTAAGCGTCACGCCAGGGGCTGGAGAGGTACGTACTCGTGTCAACTGGCGCCGGAGTGCCCGCCAAAATCTGACCCCCGACTCGCGGCCTGGGGACGAGTCCACCAAAAAAAAAGTCTTGGGCAGAACTGCCTCGCACGTGACTCATTGTGACTTCATCCTCCACCCAATACAACCCAGCCCACCAACTATCAGCAATCTTTAACACCCATCTTTTTTCCCATCTGGCGGCATTGGTTTCGGCTTTGCACAACTGGGAAACCTGGGAAATACGGTACCGGAAACGAATTTCGATCGAAACGATTGTTGAGCACCTCCCGCTCGTCTTTACTTCGAACGATTACCCCGCCACCGACCGCCCATCATGCCTCCCAAGAAGGGCAAGGAGCCCGTCGCCAAGAAGGCGACCAAGTCGGTCGAGGACCGGACTTTTGGTATGAAGAATAAAAAAGGTGGTGCTGCCAAGAAGGAAATTGCCCGTATGTCGGCGAACCTCAAGAACAGTGGCAGTGCAGAGGAGAAGCGTAAGCAGGCTGAGAAGGAAGCCCGAGAACGCGAGAAGAAGGCCGCCGAGGAGGCCAAGAGGGAGACAGAGGCATTGTTGAACAAGCCCGCTCAGATTCAAAAGGTGCCTTTCGGCGTCGACCCCAAGACAGTTGTATGCATCTTTTACAAGAAAGGCAACTGTGAGAAGGGAAAGAAGTGCAAGTTTGCACACGATCTGTCCATCGAGCGCAAGACGGAGAAGAAGAACCTGTACAGCGACACCCGAAAAGAAGAGGAGGAAACTAAGAAGGCCGAGACTTCTGCAGACTGGGATGAAGAGAAGCTTCGAAAGGTTGTTCTGTCCAAGAAGGGTAACCAACGGACAACCACCGACAAAGTGTGCAAGTACTTTATCGAGGCCATTGAGGATGGTAAATACGGCTGGTTCTGGATTTGTCCCAATGGCGGCGACAAGTGCATGTACAAGCATGCTCTCCCCCCTGGGTTCGTATACCTCGTCTTGATATGTGATGCCAAGTATGCTAATTGGATACAGATTCATTCTGAAGACCAAGGAACAGAGAGCGGCCGAAAAGGCACTCCTGGACAAGTCGCCACTCAAGACCCTGACGCTGGAAGACTTCCTGGAGTCGGAGCGACACAAGTTGACTGGCAATTTGACGCCGGTAACGCCCGAGACTTTTGCCAAATGGAAGAAGGATCGTTTGGACAAGAAGGCCGCCGAGGAACAGGCGCGCAAGGCCAAGGAAAACACTGGACGTGCCCTCTTCGAGAGTGGCAAGTGGAGAGACGACGACGATTCAGAGGCCACAGACGACGAGGACGACGATGTGTGGAACCTGGAGAAGCTCAGGAAGGAGACAGAAGCTCTCCGATCAGAGAAGGAAGAGGCTCGCCTGGCTGCACAACACGGCACACCAAACTTTGGCACTCCAGGCGCCGATACGCCAGCAGAAGACACACCGGCCGAGACTCTAGCCGAGGAGGCATCAGCAGAGGAGACCCTGACCGAGGAGACACCAGCAGAGGAAAAGTCTGGATCTTGAGCTCTTGGGAAGACTGGCGCATGGAGCATGTAGAGTCTAGAAGATCGAGTATCTGGGATTTCGTCGAGCACTCACTTGTTGAGCTCGCCGGGGAACAGACCATCCAGAGGCAAGCCGAGCCCTGCTGCTGACCTCACGCCAGTGACACCACAAGCAAGAGGCGCGAGCAGGTTCTCCATGGCGATCCGTTGCCTTGCCAATCCTCCACGAGAGGAGGGATGACGTCTTTTCCCCGAGTAGAATATATCATGGTGGCATACGAGCTGACAAGAGAATGGCTTAACCCCTGTGTGACTAGGCAAACATGGCTGGCATTCGTGCAGAACATGACAGACTTGGGCTTATGCCGGGGACATGTAGTTGTGAGGCGTGGTGATGTGAAGCAGAGTAAGCCGCGGTTTACCTTGGCTGGAGTTTTGATGGATGGCGGGGGATGCATGAGTGCCGGGGTCAAAGGGGGTCGGATGCACAGATCTGGTGCAGATCATGAGAGTTCCGGGAGTGTAAGGGTTGTTTCCGACAGTGATGAGCGGCACTGGGAGCGGGCTGGACTCTTTGACATGTCATCATGGGCGTCGGGGGGGTTAACGCGGCTGTCCAACCCGAGCCAGAGTGTTGCTGTGACTGCGGGGAGAGGATTTGTGCCCGCGGCTATTGGATGATCAAGTATCCGGACTTGAAAGTCCGCCTGATTCCACAGAGCTTCGGTTGAGAAACGGCAAAGGCATTGAGATGATTCGAGTTCGGAGCATTCCGGGGCACATGATGTCGGAAGGGAACGTCTCGTCTCATGATGGGATATGTTTGATTGTTGAGTCTTGGAGTTGAACAAGCTGGAAGAGAACAACCACGCAAGAAGCTCAGAAATGCAGCTGAAAGTGATCCATCATTGAAAAAGAAACGAGAAATGCAACCTAGAAAGTAGAGGGACTATTGAAAGCATGTGATGAAGCACTCGGCAGTTAGTGCCTGTACCAACGAACAAGGTCCAGTCACCGGACACCAACAACCGATCTTGATGGCCTTACAAGGCTCTCAGGAAGTCTTTCAGTGGACGTAGGCCCTAAAGACAAGCTGCTTCCAGGGACGACGTGCCTTGAGATGGAGGGGGCGAACCCCGCAGACAGTGGCTTTCCATTTCCCGTCGTCTCTCTCCCCCACGATAAGCGAGGTCAGCCTCTGAGGTTGCGCTCCATTTTCCATATCCGAGGAGTTGTACATTGGCACTTTGAAGTTCGCAAGAGAGACATGACCCGTTCTTTCTCCCCCGCGCCTTAAGTTCTTCTACCAATTGATAGGTACTTGAATACATATCTCCACCCTCGCTGCCGCAGACCTTCAACCCTCCAACCTCCATCTTTCATTACCCTTCTCCCCTAATTTGACTATTTGTCCAGAAGTTATAACTTGGCATCTAAACTGCCGCTGCCGTTCGCCGCCGCCGCCGTCTGCCGCGGGCACCCGGACGCCCGAGCGCCCGAGCAGAGAGAAAAGAGCCGCCCACCGCCCGATAACCCGCCGCCGCTCCGACCCCCGACCTCCGAAACTGGGCCCCTCGAACCCCTCCGTCGATTTTCCCACCCCATCGTCTCTTATACTCGGCTCTCTGGTGTCTCGCGTCTGAATGGACCCTGCGGTTGTCCGCGACAGGCCGTGTTTCGACCGCGCCTCCGAATAATAGCTGCTGCCAAGCAAAAACACCAGCTTCGCAACTCGATTCTCGCTCAGGCCTCCCGTCGTCTCTTGGCCTGGCCTTACGCCCTCTGGTCTGAGGCCCAATTGCTCTCTCCCCCCGAGAGCGGGAGGTAGCAATGACTGCTGAAGCTCGACTGGCCCACCAAGATGTCACAGGCCATCAATCGTCATCGTCGTCATTCCCATCCCCGGCTGCAGCTGCAAGCTCTGCAATCATCATCATGCCCGACTCGGGCGGCGCTGGAGGGCGACGCGATGGCGAGACGACGGCCATGACCGCGACGGGCGCCGCCGTCACCGCAACACCAAAGAACCATTCCTACCACCGATTCATCAAGCGATATCGAACAGAGATCTCGGCCAGCTCATCCAGCGTCTTCTCCACCCTCGCCGCGTTTCCTCTCGATAGTGTCAAGACGCGCATGCAGACATATCATTACAAGGGGTTTCTTGATTGCGTGCGGCATACCTACGCAAATGAAAAGCTCGGCGGCTTCTTTCGAGGTATAACCCAACCAATTGAGATGACCTGTTTATTCCTTTCTCTAACCCGAGTATTGTAGGCGTCACGGCCCCGATGGCCAGCATCACACTCGTCCGTACCGTCTCCTTCTCGATCTACCAACGTGCCAAATACTCCTATTCCAGCTGGGTGAAGCGAAATTTCGGATTCGACATCATCGACCACGTCAACCAACGCGGTACATACCCGAATCTCTACTCGGTCGCATGCTTTGGGGCCGCTGGCGCGACTGCTGGTTCCGCTATAACTTTCCTCGCCTGTCCCTTTGAGCTCACGAAGCTCAGCGCCCAGGTTTCTGTCCTGCTGGCCGAACGGGGTGTTACCAATGGAGGTAGTCACGCGGTGGCTGCTAGCTATCAGAACAAGGGCACGCTACGGACAATGGCCAACATAATTAAGCATCGTGGCGTGCTGGGACTTTACACTGGCTTTACACTTCATCTATGTATGTGATTTATACGAATCACGGGGCAGTCGATGCTAACGGACTCCTTAGTACGCGATACTTTGGGAACTGCCATCTATTTTATGGTGTATGAAAGCGGGAAACAGGTCGGAAACACGTTGGCTGGCGATCATCCTAACAGTAATAAGGCGGCCGTCGTAGCCGCCGGGGGTATGTGTGGGCTGGTCTCTTGGGCTATGATATGTAAGAACCTTGAATCCGCCGCTTCTTATATATACTGACAATATGTGTAGATCCCATCGATTCGGCCAAGAGCATCTACCAGCGCAACTCCCTCCTCTATTCCAAAGGCCAAACGGTCGAGCCAGCACCCAAGATCGAGTTCTTTAAGCGGCACATGTATCGCGGCCTCGGAGTTTCCATGACTCGCTCGTGCGTGGTGAACGCCATCTTCTTTTCATCGTTTGAATTTATCAAGAAACACATCGACTCTCTCGAAGACGAGGGCAGGATTTGACAGTTCCTGACCGAAAGATGTATGAAAAACAGATATCCCGGTTGGCGGGGGGCTTTGAGACTTTTTTTTAACTTGGGTAACTCTGGATGATTACCCCTGGGCAAATACGGGCACAGATGCATGCATTATGAAAGGGCGTTTTTTTTTTTTTGGAATCGTGTGTTGATTTCGTCTGTTTATCTCTTGTATCCCCTTCACCCCCGCTGTGTCAGATTCGCCTTGAGTGGAGAGATGGCAAAAGGTTTCAAGATGGTCAACACAATGGCGGCTGTGAAAGGAGGGCCACACGGTGAGCGAATGGAGACGGGGGATCCCCTTGGACTAGGGAGAATGTAGCGACAATAAAGAGTCCCTTGAAAGACCATACCACACACACATGCCTCAATGAGTTGTCCTGTATGCCTGGCCACCGTCACTAAAGCATTTGAGGGGGTTTATTGTGGTACTTGTATGAGAGGATGTGGTGTTGTTTTGGGTCTGACTAGTTCCTCGATGTAGAACAATTGATATACAGGCCCATTTCCTAGCTTCTCACATCCTCAATCCTTGCCCACTTCTACCCTTCTATCCTTCACATCACCCCTACCATATCGTGTCTTCACTTCTTCTCGCCCTCCTTGCCCTGCGCCTGAGTCTTGGCGTGCTCGGCCTTGTCAGCCCCGGACTGGGCCTTCTTGGCAAACTCAGGATCGTTGCCAGACTTGGCCTATGATACAGTGTTAGGCATCTTGGAGTTGTACGAGAGAGAAGTGGTGGATAACTTACATTGGCCGCCATGACGCGGGCCTTGGCCTCCTGGGTGTAGTCGACCTTCTTGTTGTTGTCGTTGCCGGACATGATTGTGAAGAGTGACTTTTGGTAGAAAGTGAAAGCTGTTGGTTGAGATGTTGTTGAGTTGAGTGATCTTGAGTTGGGTAGTTGTGAGTTGAGTTGAGTTGTCGTGTGTGTTGATGAGGAGGAGAAGTTGCTGAAAGGTGGGAGAGGTCAGGGGTATTTATACTTTTCCTGGAGGGGGGTGCTCCTGGTTGAGTCTGGTTAGTAAACAGAAGTGATGTCTTCTTCTGTATTGTGTGCTGGTGTTGGCACTCGCTGTGTGCTTGTTCTGCTTGCAAGTAGACTTGTTGTATCGGCAAGAAACATCCGTTGGTGGAACAAAACATCCACAACTAACAATCAATAGCTAGAAACCACCCAATAGTTTGTATTTATACACCGGATGCTAGCGTTTCTTCCCTAGGGTTTGCTTCGGGACAGTTTTCACTATTTGTTGGTCGAAAACACGTCTTGGTTGGCGAAAACAACCAACAGATTGAAACGGCGGCGATTGCAAAGGAAAGCTTGTATTTGAAAACACTCCTAGCTTTGTTTCCAGGGAGAAATGGATGTTTAGCAAGAGTGACAGTTTGACGAGCATAATCTGGGATCGTCAAACTGATTCAGCTAGAAGACTTTGCCAGTTTGACGATATCCCTTTGACCTAAAACGTCTTTCTGCGACCAAACCGACGAGTCTGTGTGATGTGCTCTGGCTTCTGTTGGGTGGGAGATGCCCGAAAGGCCATCATTCAAGCCGGAAGGGGGCTTGCATCTCAAGGAAGTTGTCAAATAGGTTTGTCGATGTGACAACCTGGAGCCTAGGGAAGATGGATGCCGTCCAAGATGCGAAATGCAATGAACCGTATGACTCCATACCGCATCGATGTGTGTTACAAAGTTGACCCAGACACCCATAAAAGCTTGAGGAAACTACATGTCATGATCGTGAATTATTTTGGGTATTCTAAATGTACTCGTTTCTCGTCCAAACCTCCATTTCTCTCAGACAGGTCCAGCCCTAGACCACGAATAGCTTGTTGGTGGTATATCCTAACAATACAACCAATTCGATGCCCATGTCTATGGACCAAAGTCGACGTAGACACCAAGCCGAGCCATGTTCTGGGGCACAGGCGTTTCCTGTAGTTTTCAAACACGGTCATTTGCGCAAACATTTTAGCAGAGGTGCAATCCTAGACCTCTTGCTCAGACCAACTCGGTAGACGGGTTTGTTGAGGATTGCTGAAAGTCCCCGAGAGGGTGTCGTGGTCTTGTTCGCGGCTGCTGGCTTCTCCTCTTTCTCCTCCTTTCTTGGTGTTATTGTATCTTCCAGAGGCTTAGAAGTCTCGTCCTTGCTGGGATCAGCCTTGTTAATGGCATTTGGTTTGGATTCCTGCAACACAGCCTTGTCGTCTGGGCTATCTGTGCTGTTTTTGCTCTCCTCTTCCTGTTCGTCGTCGACCTTGACCTCCTCGACTTGATGCTGTGCTTCAACCTTCGCCTTAGATCGCTTAGTGACCTTGGTAGGAGCTACATCGTCAACTGACAGCTGCTCGACTTGTGGACTTGGTTCCTTCATTTCTGTTGCAGGTTGGTCCGCCTTCCGTGGTCTGCCTCTCTTCTTCTTTGGCTTCGTGGCTGGTGTCGCTTCTGATTGATCTACCGGTTGATCTTCTTCTGCTGCTGCCTTTTTCTTCGGCCGCCCTCTCGGCTTCTTTGCTTTGGCGGGGGGTTTCGGGGCTGGTTCCGTGGGAAGCTCTACCGGAGGTTCTACCAAGGGTTCTACCAAGGGTTCTACCGGAGGCTCTGCTGGAGGCTCCAGGTGCTGCGGCTCGTTGTCGACTGCCCTTGTCTCCTCCACAGCTGGTACTTCTGGTTGGTCGACTCTGGTCGGTTCTGGTACCTCATCAACCACTGGCTCAACCGGATTCTCACGTCTCTGACGCTCTCGCTGTTTCGGCTGCTTTTCCCTCGGCGGTGACTCGCCCCCAGCAATGACGTCTGGTGAGGAATCCCATCTCAGTCCAACAGACTGCCCAGTCGCCACCCTCAGCGGATCCATCACGCTCGAGGGCACTGGGGCCGTGCTCGGCATTGGAGCGGTGCTCATCAGACAAGTCCCGATGCTCCGAGGGGTGTTAACGTTGGTTGCTTCGTCGCTTGAACCGATGTTCTGGATGTTGAACTGATAAATCGGGGGTAATGGCTGGTTTAGACTGTCGCTGGATGGCATATGCACACTCTCATACTCCATCTTTTGAGTTTCAGTCAAGGGCTTTGGGGCGATGTAGAAGGAAACATCGTCCATGACTGGTAGCGTGGGCGGAAGCATGCTGGGTGTTGGCGCTGGTTGTGATTCTCGTCCTTCATTTTCGTTGCTGAAGGGAATGGTAACCAGATCAACTTCATTGGATCCTTGAAGGGATGCTTCTAGGTATTCCACCTTCCTTCGCTTTCTCCTCCCTGATGGTGAGATCTCCAGTCCATCATCAACTGGATCTGGATTCCTCCCAGACTTTGTGTTTAGCAAGTCCCATGTGGTTTTTGAAGTTGATCCCATGGTCTGCTGAGGCTCTCGGCGCTTGATACGAATCTTCGTTTTCGGGCGTCTCTGCCCAACTTCAGGAGAGCTTGGCACATCCCAGGGATCATCCATAACGGCCGTGGGTGCCTTCTTCCTCCCTGGTGTTGACGCCTGCGTGAATTCATCCGGGGTGTTTCCATACTGGGCCTTTTGCCCTTTTGCGCCTGTACGGTCTGTGACAGAGGTGAGCGACGATGGCTCAACCAGCCCTGTTACGGTACGTTTGAAAGGTGCTGGTGCTGTCATTTCTGAGCTTGAGAGTTGATCCTGGTTGTAAGATCGGGTTGTCCCTTCTGGAACATAAGTTCGAGCTGCATCATTCTGCTCGTCGTAAATATTCCGGAAGAAAGACGGATCCGTTGATGTTGTCGCACCGCTTACACGCCCTGAAGAATTACTGGTCGCAGCCTCAGCTCCAGCAGGCGAGATTGGCCCTCTTGGACTTCGCGGCGGAGAATAACCATGTTCCTCGTCATCATCGGAGTCTAGGATGATGATGGGAGGCATCCTGGCGGGTGACACACCAAGGTGCTGATTGCGTGTGTCAATTGTTTCCTTCACCTGAGAGACGAGGCGAGCGTGTTGTGACGTGGGGCCTCCTGACACGCGTGAGCACGTGATCTCGCATGTTTGACACGACGGGCACCAGCAACACCACAACTCAACCTCAAGATACACATGAGAAAATTCACTTGGTAAAACACTCAAATCACAGCAAAGCAGGTTGGAAAAAGGTTTCATAATCATGAAAAATAGGTCAATTTGTTGATTTTAGACCTCCATCTGCTCCCAATTGGGAGGGTATATGCAAATGTTGAATGCTCGCCAAACCATCCGTCCCATTCCCAATATTCCGTATCCGTAGGTTAACTTTTGGGATTCCACAAACACTACTGGTCTTTTTTGACCAGCCCCAAACGCCGATGTTGAAATCGTAGCTGATCCGCAGATTCAGCCTCCACATAAAAACACACTCCTTATTAACACAGTCATCATCATCATCACCATACGCCACCGTCCTCTTCAACCCTCAAGCACACAGCATGGGTTGATGTTTACTGGGCGTACTTGGTGCGGAAGTACTTAGCGGCGTTAACCATGTTGCTAAGAGCCTCCTTGGTCTCCTTCCACTGGCGGGTCTTGAGACCGCAGTCAGGGTCGATCCAGAGCTGCTCAGGCTTGAGGAACTGGAGCATCTCCTCGATGCGGTCCTTGATCTCCTGCTCGCTGGGGACACGAGGGGAGTGGATGTCGTAGACACCAGGGCCGATGTGGCGGGGGTAGGCAGAGTCGACAAAGACTCGGAGGAGCTTGGCGTCAGACTTGCTGTTCTCGATGGACAGAACATCGGCATCGAGGGCAGCGATGGCGTGGAAGAAGTCCTGGAACTCAGAGTAACAGAAGTGAGAGTGGATCTGAGTGGAATCCTCGACACCAGTGGTGGACAGGCGGAAAGCCTTGACAGCCCACTTGAGGTAGGCGTCACGCTCCTCACCGGAGCGGAGAGGGAGACCCTCACGGAGAGCGGGCTCATCGACCTGGATGACGTCGACACCGGCCTTCTCAAGGTCGACGACCTCGTCACGGAGGGCAAGAGCAAGCTGCTCAGCCTGGACGGACTGGTGGACGTCGTCACGGGGGAAAGACCATCGGAGGCAGGTGACGGGACCAGTGAGCATACCCTTCATGGGCTTGCTGGAGACAGTAACGGCGTACTTGGACTCCTTGACGGTCATGGGGGCAGGGCGAGAGATGTCACCGACAATGATGGGGGGTCGGACGCATCGGGAGCCGTAAGACTGAACCCAGGCGTGGGTGGTGAAGGTGTAACCATCCAGGCGCTCACCGAAGAACTGGACCATGTCGTTTCGCTCGGGCTCACCGTGGACGAAGACATCAAGGCCAAGCTCCTCCTGGATCTTGATGTTCTCATCAATCTCCTTCTCGATGAAGCGGTCGTACTCCTCAAGGGTGATCTCGCCCTTGGTGAACTTGTTTCGCTGGACACGGATCTCCTTGGTCTGGGGGAAGGAGCCGATGGTGGTGGTGGGGAAGAGAGGGAGGTTCAGCTTCTTCTGCTGCTGGCTGATACGGGCAGGGAACTCGCTCTTGCGGTTGTAGTCCTGCTCGGTGATCTTGGACTGGCGGTCCTTGACCTGGGGGTTGTTGGTTCGGGGAGAGGTGGCACGAGCCTGGATGGACTTGGCGTTGGCCTCAAGCTGCTCACGGACGGCAGCAGGGCCCTCAGTAACAGCCTTGGCAATGAGGGCAATCTCGGAAGCCTTCTCAGTGGCGAAAGAGAACCAGTCGGCAACCTCGGGGTCCAGCTTCTTCTCGCTGGCAAGAGTGTGAGGGGTATGGAGGAGGGAAGAGGAGGTGGCGGCAATGACACGGTCCTTGCCGAGCTTCTGGATGGCAGTCTCGACAATCTCGATGGCGCGCTTCAGGTTGGTCTTCCAGATGTTGCGGCCGTCGACGACACCAGCAGAGAGGACAGTCTTCGGGCCGAGGGCACCGAGGACCTTCTCGAGCTGCTCAGGGTTGCGGACAAGGTCGATGTGGACACCATAGACCTCCTTGGGGAGGAGGTCAAGGTTGTGGACGATGTCACCGAAGTAGGTGGTGAAGACGAGCTTGGGGATCTTGTCACCCAGGCTGGCGAACTTCTCATAGGCGGGCTTGAAGGCAGCCTTGGTCTTGGCAGGGAGATCGAAGACGAGGACGGGCTCATCGATCTGGACAGTCTCGGCACCAGCCTCCTTGAGCTGGGTAAGGAGCTGCTCGTAGACGGGCAGAAGCTTCTCGAGGAGGTCGATGGGGTCGACGGACTGACCACGGTCGGCCTTGCCGAGGTGGAGGAAGGAGACGGGACCAACGAGGACGGGGCGGGTGGGGATACCAGCCTCCTTGGCCTCCTTGAACTCGTTGACAGCCTTGGGGCTGGAAGTGAGAGTGAAGGTCTGGTTGTCCTGGAGGGTAGGCTTCACGTAGTGGTAGTTGGAGTCGAACCACTTGACCATCTCCAGAGAGGGGACATCGACGCCCTCCTTCTGGTGACCACGGCCCATGGCGAAGTACTGGTCAATGGGGTCGAGACCATCCTTGGTGTATCGCTCGGGAACGGCCTGAGAGGTGGGGTTAGCACATGCTTATGACATGAGATTATATGAGGTGAACATACACCAAAGTCCTGGATCTGGTGAAGGACCTGGTCGTAGAGGGCGAAGTCGTTGCTGGGGATGACATCGACACCGGCATCCTGCTGGATCTTCCAGTGGGCAAGACGAAGGCGCTTGGCCTCAGCGAGGAGGTCAGCCTGGGAGATCTTTCCACCCCAGTCTAAGCTTTGTTAGCGGTGAGGCTCGGACAGATATTTTTCAGTAAGACTGACAAGCTTCGGTGGCCTTCTTCAGGTCACGGTTAACACCCATACGGGGGAAACCGAGGATCGCGGACTGAACCATCTTGGCGGTTTATCCGTATCTGGATGATTCTTTTGGTTTTGAAGATGCTATTGTGGATGTTAGAAGCAGAGTTTTCGTCAGAGAGCTGGGGAGCACGGAGCAGGCGGGGAGAAGGGCGGGGTGAGGGGCAGTCGACTCGTAAGAGCTGGAGGGGAGCTTGAAGAGGAAGCTTGACGTACAGATTGGTTCAGAGCCCTTGCCTGTACCAAATTGGATCAATTGAGAGATCCTTTTCGAGAGAGAACAGAGGGCAGAGAGAGGATGAAGAGAAAAAAAAGAAGAAGAGAAGGATGGAAGGAGGGGAGGTAGAAAAATGTTTTTGAGACGAAAATCTCAGGCAGGGAGACCAGGCCGAAAGCGGGGGAGGGGTAAAAATGTGATGAATTGGCTGCTCATTGGCACCACCTCAGACACAAACACACAGGGAAGCTTCAAAGTTCTGATCTTCATGCTCACAGCAAGTACGTACCTCCATGCTAGCGACAGCAACACCTCAATCTGCGCAATCTCACGTATTCGCACAACAGGCGTGCCGTGGTTGGTTGGCCGGGGATGGCGGTTGCCGGAGTGGATGTCCAGGGCCTCTCAGGCGGCTTGCGGGCTGTCGGCGACGCTAATGGAGGGGCAGTTTGCAGAAGCTTTGCAGCTTTTTGCAAGGGTTTGCACCGTTTTCGCAGGGCGAACGGGGCGGGGCCAGCAGGCGTCCGCGAAGGCGTGCTTGGTCTCGGCTCCCGAGGGTCAATCACCTCATTAACCCAAGCCCTTTTCTCTCCATTGAGACGCCGTAGAGCAAGCTAAGGATCTGAGGCCAAATTTTACGCCGCCGTAGATCGGCCTTTGCACCCACTCTTTGCCACTTTGTTGTCTGATCGACCGTTCTTTGCTCCCCACCAAGAGTCCATCTCATCGTCTCCTGCCATCGCGTGCCGCTGAAGATGCCACGTGCCCCATCATTGTTCCTCTGTGCTTGGTGTTACGAGTGTTTGAACCTAAGGTCTATGTAACTGTAGCTACCGGGCAATATCGGGGTCAATCGGTCATTCTATCGGGCTTCTCTCGATGTTCGGTCGAGAGGCCTAGTCCTTACGTGAGACATCATGACTCTATGGATCCATCCATGGATGTCTGAGTTTACCAACCCCTCCCGCCACGAATTGTTGGGAAGGGGAGGCTGCGGACGCGAATCATGTAGCCCGATAACCATAATCGGAATTCACCTTGATTTTGAGGCCCTTCACCTTGATTCGTGGCACTTTTGACCTAGACATCTATTCGGCAAGGTTCCGTCTAGGATTATGAGCTATGTTTCTTCAAGGTGAAAACTTTGGGTATGAACATGATTGGATTGCGATTGCTACTTTACTACGTAGTAAACTGCCGCCATTTCTCAATTGCCAATTCGATAATGATCATAACCCCCAAACTGCTTCCGTGATGGCTACAATGCCTCCCAATGGCTGCTTCAATTAAGCATCAAGGAGCAATGGGCGGAAATCAAACTCTGCATCAAATGCCCAAGGTCCCGTGAATCGATGTTACAAATGAAATCGAATTGGGGAGATGACGACCCATTGACATCGATCCAATACAATTGGATCAAAGGGGGCCAAACGATACCAAAATGCAAGATATGAGTTTGTGCTTTCCTTCCTTGCCTGTTATCATGCTTTTGGTAGGCAGAGCAAGGCAACAGGCATGGAACTCCACTATGCACGAGGCATGGCGCGAATGCCCTCATAGGTACGGAAGGAACAACCTTGGAGAAGAAGCCGCAGACATAACTACCTACCTCGGAAAAGACTTCCCTGACATCTACTCTACTCCCGCTGACCCTTGAATTCCTCGTTCTTCAACCTTTGAACGTCTTTCTTGGTCTTCTTCATCTCCATTCTGGTCGTCCTCGTTCTTGGCCCTTCACGGGCACATGAAACCAATGCTTTCTTGGAACACCATCATTCATCCTCGACCTTCTTTTGTGGCTTTCTCCAAACAAATCCAATGACGCTGTTTTGCTGTTGCAAGCCTCATCGCATGACCCCAGGAACATCGTCATCCCCTCCTCAAGATGTAGCCCTTCAGCCGATTCCCTCTTCAACCTCACCTACTGGGCAGGGACAAGCAGACTCGGAACTGAGACACCAACCTTCACTAATTGGGCTGTCTGATGCTCCATGGGCGATGCCAAATCATCAAGGCTCCTATGACAATGGTTCCATTATCCATCACCCCCTCGACGACGATTCCGACAGCGATCAGGATCAACCCCACGCAGCCAAGAAAGGAGCCCGTGCTTTTGATGCCGTGCGGAACAAGCTCATTCGAACCATGTCTCACGATTCGAGTACCAAGAACCCATCTCTTACTTCTCTTGGCAATAGTGACGAGGAGATCGCACGACGAGCCGAGTTGAGGCGTCTCATGCGTCAGAGAATCCAAGATGAGCTGCAAACAGAACAACCAGACGACGACATGGAAAACAAGCCTGCGCATGGCATTCGCTGCATAGCATCCATAGTCAACCTCGGCTTGCCAAGTGCTGGACCTCGAGACGCCATTGAATTCGGTGTCAATAAATCTCCCTCCCTCGACGTCCGAGTACCGCGGTCTGGCAAGGATCAATCTCACGAAAGAGATGTCACGGAGCCTCAAACCACTACGGACGACCAGAAAAAAGTGCCATTGGATCGAAAAAGTCCTACGGAAGGAGACAACAAGGCTGAGAAGGATGGTGATAAAGGCGATGGACCCGGTTTTGCTATCAGCCTCCCATCACAAACACAACGGTCCGGACAAATAGAGCAAGCCCATTCCCAGAAGTCTTTCCAGTTGTCTAATAGTGCCACTCGCCTTGATCGCATTTTGGGCCCTGACAATAGCTTCAATAGCCGCCATGCTTCTTCTTCCGCCGATGGCCACTCGGCTCTTGGAGTGTGGCTGATTGCTCAGGGTCTACGTTCACGGGACAATTCCACTCTTCACTTTAACGATGACGAAGAGGAAGGAGAAGACGAGGGCGTGGTCGGTAAATCTCAGGTTGAAAGCCAACCTGTAGCTGTGGAAGCAGCTACGGAAGAGCCGATTTCAGACTCCCAGAACATTGTATCGAAGGATGAGACGGTACCAACCAACGAAGCGTCTGTGGCCCCCGGTACACTCGACAGGGCAGAGCAAAGTGGTGGTTTCAACTCGGAACAATGCAGGATGGATCCTCATCCCAGGATCGGCTCTCGACGCATTGGGCACAGTTCCTCACCTCTTTCTCAAGAACGAACTGGACCACCGACGGTGGCAACAACCCGCAACTCCCTGGTCGACAACTCATCGTCATGCTATCCATCCAAGTTCCAACCAAGCCCTGCACGCTCTCGACAGAATTTGTATAGTCTAGACCTCAAAGACCTCGAAGGCATGGAAATGTCCCCTTTCAAGTGTGAGTTCTTGATCACCATCCACACAACGTCAATTAACGCGACGTCCAGGGCAAGCAAAATCTACCCAAGATCAAGACAGTTCCGAGAAACAACAGCAAAACTCAAACAATGATGATGAACCTCAAAGTAAAGAAATTGACAATGGTCAGGGCTGCCAACGCCAAACCCCCACCCAGGCCGCTCCCAATCCAGCATCTGGGTCACAATCAGAGTGTGCAAGTTTTCTTCAACGGGAGGCCGAACTTGGAACAATTGAGAGGCGATTTGGCGACCTACTCACTCGAAAAAAGCCCAAGAGTCAGCATACAAGTCGGTTCCGCGAGGAATTCAACGAGCCCTCTCTGGGGCAGCCTGTTCGCAAGTCCTTCATGAGCAAGATTCACCTCACCGTCCCAATCCGGTTCAAGGTAAGTTCTCGAAGCCTCGGTGATCACGACGAAGGAAATACGCCTGAGCTCTCCCGAGAGCCAAGTCCTACGCCCAGTTTTCCAGACACCACGGTCGGCCACAAAAAAGGGGCAAATGATAGACGAAAGAGGCTTTCAAATCTGAGCATCCGGTCCCACATGAGCCCGCTATCGTCGGAGATCTTCCAAAAGCCGCATGTGGAACGTCAGGAAAGCGCTACAGACTTGTGGCAACGTGCCATCAGGCTTGAGGCAGAAGAACGGCACAGTGGCAGCAATCGCTTAAGCACTCCCCTTCCGGACCAGCAACGAAGTACGTCATCTAACCGATCATTGAAAGTAACTAGCACACCACAAAAGATGGCTAGCAAGGGGTCTCTTTCAACAGAGAACACTCAAAGAGAAACCTCCCAACTCACTCCGACAACTGATGAGATGTCTGGGGAGCACAATTCCAAATGGCTCATCCAAAGATGGGTTGCTCAAATGCGACCCGGAACTCCTCACACGACTGAGGGTGCTATGAGCTTGGCGTCTCTAAATCTGGAGAGTCCTCCGAGATCGTGGGCGAGGTTTCCATCATACAACCGAGAAGAGAGAAACAAGAATGCCTCAGCCAAGGATAATGTTCATCCGCGGGATTTTGCGATCAAGCTTGTCTCATCAGAGGGCCAGGTTTGTTAGGCCACCGATTTGGTCCCTGGCGAAGAGAAGCAACGCGCTCAGACACTGCCGCGCTCTTTTTCCGCGAGACTTGGGCAAGTGGTGAAATCGAAGATTGTTAAACTGATGCCCTCGAGACATTTTCAGCCAGAAAAGGGGCAGGTGCCTGCGAAAGGGCGAGTTAGCTCACAAACAGCTCATCTGGAGTATCCGGAACTCGAAATCCAACCCACAGAGTCAGGGTACGAAGAACTTCGGGTACTAGAGAAGGAAATCAACAGCATGAAAGGCGAGAATAGGTTGTCAACACCCGAGGGTGAAGCGTCAAGACCACGATCCACCAAAAGTTTGGGTGACCGGATATCTGCTTTGATGCATGAGGTAGTCATGGAGGAGCACCATGGGCATGGTGATGAACTGGCCCTGGGCGAAACCGTTGCTCCACCTGTCACACCCAGTCTACTTCAAGAGAGTATTGTGGTAACAGACGTGTTTCTTACGCCGGAAAGCCGCCTCTCTTACGCCAATAGCAGCCACCAGGGAAATTCAGGCTCAGATACTGGGTCGGCAGAAATCAGAGGGCACGAGGCACTCAAGGTATTCATCGAGGCCGATCCACGTGCGAATCGTTCAAGATCGATAACCTGGGCAGGAAGGCCTCTAGCCGAACTCACGCGAAAGCAACGACGTTCTGACGACGCAACTGGCAACTTATATCAGAACGAAACGAAGAGTATCAGTATGCGGCCTCACAGCAGATGAGAAACCGTACGAGTCAAAAGTGGATAGGCATGGCGTTATGGAGTTGAGAAAGGAAGTTGGTAAAAGACATTAATTCTGTAGGTATTCAAGGCGATGCTTGTAACTAAGTAACTACTTACGCATATTATATCCAAACATCGAATGATATACCTGGCTTCAAACACTCTATGAAGACCTTGCTTTTGATTCATGACATTATGTCGTAATGAAATGGGTGTTGGGCAACACACATATCCCGCCATAGACACCTCAGACCTGACGATCAACGAGAACCTTGACCAATTGGGAAATCCTACAAACCGCGGTGTGGGCATCAAGGGACAGTGAGCTAGAGTCAGTAGTCAGTATGGGCACCAAGAGGCTGGGAGGAAAGGGTGCGGTCTGGGAACCACCAAGCGACTCTGAACAAGGCCAAGACCACTTTAGACGTATTCCTTCTCTTTCTCTTCCTCCTTGTCCCTCAACTCAATGCGCTCCAGCCGAGCTCTCGCCTCGTCCTCCTTGCGCTGCATCTCCTTCTTTCGTTCACGCAACGCAATACAGAAGCGAGAGCGGGCGCGAATGCTAGGACCCTTCCAGATGAAGACGAAAGGAATGATACACATGAGGGCACTTAGACCTCCAAGAAGGGAACATGCACCGGGAATTTCAAGGCGACGGAACATGGGGGTTGTGGCCAGGGGTAGGACGACTGCGAATAGGGAGCGGCAAGTAGAAGCAGCGGCGTTGGCAGAGGCGGCGAAGATCTCGTAGGCGTCTGTGAGATAGTTGAGCATGGCCATAAAGATGAGCATGAAACCCATGCCAAAGGGGATGCCGGCCAGCATGGGTGCGATGAAGGAGACACCTCCACGAGCGGACCAGCCGAGCCAGAAGAGGGAGATGACGAAGAGAGGGCCACCAAGACAGGCCAAAGGGAGGCGACGGTACTCTTCGCGCTGGACCCAGGGAGCACCGCGAGCTGTAGCACGGGCAAGGGCGTTATCCCAGGCCCAGAAGATAGGAAGAGTCACGGCTGCGCCGAAAAAGATGGGGAGGTAGGCTAGGCCTGTGACACCGGGTGAGAGGCCATACACGTCTTGGAAAATAATGGGGAATGCCTGAAAGGACATGTAGAAGATGGTGTAGACGAGAGAAAGGTAGGCACATGTAGTGCTGACGATGGGCTCAAAGATGAGCATGCGAAGGGGTCGGGTGAGAACCACAGTGAGAAGCTGCCTGAGATCTGTCGACTCGAGATCACGAGGGGCAATGGCCCGAGAAGCTGGGTCTTCCTTGCGGAGCTTACGGGCACGGCGAGATAGCAGGATGGGTCCGTACGTCTCGGGGAGAAAGGCGATGAGAGCGAGGGTCACACCGGCGACGATGAGGGCGATCCAGAAGACCCAACGCCAGCCAATGCTAGGACCAGCGAATCCAGAGATGATGGGAGAAAGAATAGGGCCACCAGTTGTACACTGTTATCTCGAATTAGTTTGCGTTCTTTACTCAAGTATTGGCAAGTCATGATGACGTTGGGCAACTCACCACCATAAAGATGGCAAACGCTCTCCCTCTTGTTCGAGGGTCATTGTACACATCGGCCAAGATACCAGCAACAATAGCAATGGGCGAGCTCGCAAAGGCACCGCAGAAGAAACGAAAGATGAGGAGGGCAGGCCAATTGGGGGCAAGGGCGCAAGCCATGGTGAAGACAGTGAAGAGACCAAAGGTCGCGAAACTGAGATCTCTCCGGCCAAAGTGCTCGCTCAGAGGGCCCCAGATGATGGGGCCAAAGACGTAGCCGATGAGGTAGACCGATATGGGCAAGACTTTCCCGGCTTGTGAGGTGATGCCAAAATCCTCGACGATGTTGGGGATAGCCAAGCTAGGCAGGGCAGAGCCCATGGTGGAGTTGATAACTAGCACGGCCGTGTAGAAGAGGACCAGATTCTTCTTCGACTACATAGAACCATCGTCAGCAGAGTAACTACGGGACCAAATCCAAGATCACATACCGTCGACCAGTTGTATGGGTTCTCGGGGTCGTCCAACTCCCAATTGACGAGAACCTCGTTTGTACGGCTTCGAGTTCGCGAGCGAATGTTGTGAAGGGCACCGATGCCTCGATCAGCCGCCTCTTCTTCATAACGGGATTGAGCTTCGATCTCTTCCAGACGGTTGATCCTATCTGAGAAAGTGCTGCTTCTTCTCCGACCCCCTGGTTGTGCGTAAGCTCACGATCCAAGAAGACACAAGGGATTGCTAATCAAGGGGCACAGAAAAATGGTACAGCGGTGGCGTTTACTCACGGTATGGGGACGGATCCCGCATCGTTTCGCCGGATTCACTCGAAGGCATGTTTGATTTGTATGAGCTCAAGATACAGACAGTTCAAGTCACTGAGGTTATTCACACAAGACACAGGTCAATTGGGAGAAACAGAGTGGCAATAGGTAGTTATCCGAGGATGCAGAAAAAAGGAAGCATGTTGGGCCCAGCACGCAAAGCGGAGCAATCGTCCTCTGACTCTTTTGAGTGTTCCCATGACGGTCAGTTCATCAATACAAGGGCGTTCAACCCCGCCCAAAAGCCGGGGATAAGACGGCTCCGGTCCACGATTGGCTATTCCAGAGTCCGGAGCCGGGCCTCAAAATATGGGGGGGCGGTTCGGATGGGCGTGGGATGGCGCCGCCTTCGGGGGGGCAAAGTGTGTGTGTGGGAGAGCAATTGCTCTGCGGGAGAACCATCGTGGAGGAGGGAGGATGCTACCCGAGGTGAGTTGCCTATCCCGGACCGATCAATCGGATATCGATCGCAGCCCAGTTCGCGTTAGCGCGGAGAACATCGAGATTGGCATGACGAATAGCGGCAAAGGTGATGGATAGACCGCTTTATCAACGAGGAGATTCGCCTTTGGTTCGTTTTTTTTTTCGGCCGACAGGGTTTTTGCTTTGCGAACCGGCAGTGAGAGCCGGGGAAAGTGACAAGA
Source organism: Fusarium sp. LHS14.1 (assembly GCA_025433615.1). Classification (NCBI taxonomy): domain Eukaryota; kingdom Fungi; phylum Ascomycota; class Sordariomycetes; order Hypocreales; family Nectriaceae; genus Fusarium; species Fusarium sp. LHS14.1. Next base: position 890,039 of record CM046481.1, read on the forward strand.
ACACTAGGCCCGGGCAGTTGCTCTGCCATGCCGACCCTGGTAGAGGCGTCCATCGGGAATAGAGACCGACTTTGAGGCCCGTTTTGGGGGCGTCACGAGATCTGCTGTCAAAGGTTGTCCAGGCTTGCTGCATCTTCAAACAAACTAAGGATAAGAGTTCACCCGGTGTTGGCTTGGCATTGGCTTCGTTTCGAGGGGGGGTATCAGGAGCTTCAAGTTTCTTGTTCAGGTCTCTAGGTTGATTTGCTTTCCGAATCTGGCATACAGCTCGACCTTGAGCTTGGTCATGTCCTCGCGGATGGACGAAAGCTTCTCCTCCAGCTCTGTCGACTCCTCCTCGAGCTTCTCTGTGGCTTCCTCGAGCATCTCCTGAGCCTGCTCTAGGGAGACGTGGAAGAAGGCATCGCCGATCTTGTACCTGTGGCGGTGGTTAGCCGGTGGTTATAGAGAGAGACTGGAAGGGTATATGTACTGAATCTTTTCGTCCTCGTCGGCAAGTTCGAGTTCTGTGGACAAGTCGTCGAGTTCCTCCTTTTCTTTCTTCAGAGGGATCAGTATTTGTCCAAGAAGGTTGTATCGTTCGGTGGCCAGGTAGCCCCAGCAGACGTACGTTCTTTGCGCCCAGCTCCTCCTCCAAGACAATCTCACGCTGGTGTAGCCGGCTGAATCGGTTGATCTTGTCCTGATCCTCTCGTCGCACCTCAACTTCGTCGGTCGTCTCCTCGTCCGCCTTGGAGAGCTAGAGAACTGTTAGACATGCTCATGCTCAGAACGATCAAATGTATAGTACTTACCATGCGGCGCTGCATTATTGAGGCCATGTTGGGCAACTGGGGCGTGTCTGTTGTACGGATATCAAGCTTGTGATCTCGCGCCCACAGCTCGAAGACCACCAGAGTCCAAGGTGGGTTACAGTGCGGGGATAAGGCGCCTGGGCTGACACTGTACGCCCGAGCCCCTCCTCAGGTTCCTTCCGCACTGAAATTGCCCTGAGCGGGTCAGGCTGGGGGTGTGAAGCTCCAAGGTACGTACTTCAAGCTCGGGCGCTGCCGATTGGTCAGCTCCGCACTCAAGGCACCAGGTGAGGTCAGAGAGCCGCCAGGCTGAAAACACGCCTTGTCAACATCGCATTGCGGGGACAGCTCAAGTGTGTAAACAAGTCGACCAGCTTCATCATCACCATCGTCACCATGGCTCTCGGAAAGAAGGCATACCCCAAGGCGACTGTCAAGAAGATCATCAAGGCGCATTCTAATCACAACATCAAAAAGAATGCCGACGTCACGGTGCGTGTGGATAGACTCGCGGTCGCATCATGTCATGCTAATGTTTACATGCTATAGATCTTCCTCGACTATGTCCTGTTCATGGAAACGTACGACTTCGAGACCCTCCATCGATCGAAATAATACTAATGGTCACCATTACAGCTTAGTGAAGGAAGCGGCGATCCAATCGAAGCAATCAGGCGAGCGAGGGCTGTCTGCGCGAAGCGTCAAGAAGGTGACGAGAGTATGTACCACGCGATACTCCTCCTCCAACACAGACTGACGGTTACATCCAGGACACCTTGACAAAGTTCAAGGGCTGAAAAGAGACAACTCACTCTAAACCACGACATACGATCAAGATCGGATGACAACGGAGCCGATGATGTTAACTGGGCCGAAGAGCCGCGTCGCGACGAGCCTGCGCCACCACGAAAGCATACTCATAGTAGAGTCTATGGCGCAACACAATACGTCTGAGGAAGACCAGGACATTGACTCCGCGCTGCACCCTCTAAAAAGGGGCTCGTCGCAAAGAGGAGACAGATGGAGTGCATTGGCTGGGCACGAGACCAGCTGAATCCAATGCGACTTGGCGGGTTAGTGGGGCAGTTTGCCATGACGATGGATGGCAACTGGAACAATGGAGCCCCTTGAACCAAAGAGACGGAAGGATACGTAGCTGTCGCAAAGGCAAAGAATGAGGATGAATGCTTTGGCCGAGCACATGGCGACAGAAATGAATCAATACAAAGCATGCCAATTGAACCATTGTTGAATTGTGTCTCCATGACTCCATCCATTCTTCTTGCTGCTTCTAGAAGAGTGGCCAGTGTCGCTCACAGGCCATGTAGGGGGTTGCCGGGCACTTGGGGTTAGTGCCACTGGCGCCCGGGCTGGCACTGGCGCTCACTGTCCAGGCCCTGGGCTGCCTGGGCGGGCTGGCTCCATGCTGGCTGGCCTCGTTTGACCTGTACCACCACCACCACAACTTGGCCTTCTTCTTCCTCTCCAACTCCTCTTTTTCGTCTTCTCCCACAACTCACCCGCATTCTCCACCTCTCCACCTCTCTGCTTCGGCATTCATCTTACCTGTACTCCCTCTAGATCCTCTTTACGACGTTTACGTCCCTAAACCAAGCTCTCTCCACCTCTGCAAGCCTGTCGCACGTCACCGACGACAGCGTCTCCAACCCTCGCGCAAACAGTCTCTGACTCGATCCTCCACCCTCGACCTCGCACCACCCTCTCTCCCGCGATGGCTGCCCAGGCTGCTCAGCCCGCCTCCAAGTCGGCCAAGAAGAAGGCCGCCAAGGCCATCGAGCGAACTGAATCTCCCGCGCCCAGCGTTACCTCCGCCGCCGCCGATAAGACCGGCGACGACACCTTCGAGTCACCCTACATCAAGGAGCTCCAAAAGTTAGTATCGCCGCTCTGCTGCGGCAGTTTTAAAGGAGCTCGACACTGACGACCGCAAAAGGAACATTCGCAATGTCAATAAGAAGATTGTGAGTCTTGCGCATCTCTTTTCGCGCCCAAAACGCTTGACGTTTCGTCATACTGACCCCTCGCGACTAGACCAACGCTTCCAAGACCGACGCCCTTCTAGCCCAACACGCTGACAAGTCGCTCGATGAGCTGGTTGCCACCAAGATCATCAACCCCGATCAGAAGGCCCAGATCCTCAAGAAGCCCGCTCTGCAGGCCCAGCTCGCTCAGTTCGAGGAGCAGCTGACGCAATACCAGAAGGTCGACGAGCAGTACCGGACACGCGCTACCGCTGACAAGGCCGAGTGGGAGAAGGGTCTCGAGAAGGCCAAGGCCGATGCTGTTGCTGAGGCCAAGGAGGAGGCTAGCAAGTCTCTGAACGACAACCTGCTGGTCCTGTCGCAGTTCCTGCGACTTGCTGCCTACCGCCGTGAGGAGGCTCAGGACCCCGAGTCTGACGAAAGCCAGGCTATCGAGGGCGTCCTCCTCGCCATCTACTCTGGCGACCAGAATGCCGTTCAGTCCATGCTGAAGCTCGTCAACGGCACTGAGGACCAAATTTTCAGCGTTCCCGGAGAGCAGCTGCAGACCACTTGTAAGTTGGCCGGTCGTTCCGTCATGTCTTTCCTAACAAGGTGCAGTCTCCAAGGTCAAGTCTTTGGCTCAAGAGTATAAGACTCCCTACGACGAAGCCCCAGCTGCCGAGGGTGAGGCTGCGCCCGCCGAGGTTGCCACGGACCCTACTGTTGCACACGCCTCCGCCACCGAGATCGAAGCTGGCGATGTTGCCGCTCCCATCGAGGCTGCTGCCCAGCCTTCTTCCAACGGTCTGGCCAATGCCAGCGTGGCCGACGACGCCGCTAACGCCGTCGCCGAGAGCCATTGGGATACCCCTAACCAGGAGCTGTCCGCTTCTCAGGAGTGGGTTGACGTGAAGGCTGCCGAGGCTACTGAGCCCGAAGCTGCTGCCCCGGCCCCTGCTACCAACACTCAGTCTTGGGCTGATGACCACCCTGAGCACCCCGCTGAGGTATGTTAATGTTGTATACTTGTAAGGGCAAAGAGACTAATGCGCCGATTCAGACCGCTGCTCCCGCCGACCCCAACGACGGATTCCACCAGGTCCAGCGAAACCGACCCGGCAGCCACCGCGGACGTGGTCGTGGTGACTGGCGCGGCCGAGGCGGCCACCGTGGTGATGGCCGCGGACGAGGTCGTGGTCACCGCGGTGCCCCCCGAGGCGGCCGCCGCAACGAGGAGTCGTAAGCGCTCCATAACATGACATGGCATGGGTTAGAATCACAACCTACGAATCTCCTTGCATTTCCCGGAGGCAATGTACACCATGAGATGACGGCGTTTGCAAGTCAAGATTTCTTTGGCATTTGGCCGGGGAACGGTGGGCTTGGGGGCTTTGCATTTTGGGGTTTTGCTGATTTTGGGACTCGGAAATACATCTGGCCACGGTGTCGGTCGGAGTCTTTAATACCTTTGTAACACTGTAGGCCTTCCGGAAGGATACATGGGGTAGTAGGTAAACAATGTGAATGGATACCCGCCAGTTGATGTCTTGGATGTGAAGTCGGTTGAGTCGCGTGATGACATTTACGTGAGGCAATTCGACTTGAAGGAAAGATGGGATTATTCAGTACTGATGGAAATAACTATCGATCCAACATCATTCACTTAACAAAGCATTGGTCAAATCGGACGCTTCTTGAGCTCTGAGCATCGTGATGTGGCTCGTTGACGTAGGGCTTCGACGTGTGCCGTCATAGGGTTCGCAGGGGTCTTGAAAAGTGTGGGGAGCTCTGGAGGGGTTTCAATTGGCCAGGGGTCAGGTCGCTTTCAACCCCTACCGACTTATAGCAACGTGGTCCTAGGAGTCGAGAAATGTTGCCGTGAAAGCTATCGTGCCTTTATTGGGCGCGGAATAATATGGTATTTCTGCCGTTATTGACGTTGAAAGATTGCATGTAGTCAGCTACAGGAATGCATCATGCAAGCTGTACCGACTACAGGCTCAAGCTTGGTGGACATGGTGCGAGAACAGCACCATGACAAGGGCCTTGCGGCCCGACTAAGCGTAGCTTGCCTCTTCCAAAGAGAACACCTTGGCCAATTCGCGGATACAAGCAGCGGCAGTCATGCACTTACTTATCCACGGGTTTCTGCCTGTGACCAAAGATCATGAACTTTGAACAACAACTGAGCCACTTGACACGGCTCGGGACTTGGTTGGGGAATCCTTGGGCTTTGATGTGTCAAGCGAATTGACCGCCAAGACGAGGCCGAAACCAGGGGTTTCATCCAGAGAGCTTATCGGGCCAATAGGTGACCTCCCTCAGCTTATCGTGATTGTCAGCCTCGCATTACAAGGCACGTCAGCGCCAATCTGTACCTATTGTTAGCTGTCCTCTTTCCTTTGAGTGGCTGGAAACTTGCACAAGCTTTAACAGCCATCGTGGCTTCTTGCTACCTACTAACCCATGAAAGTTGTCCCCATTGGAGAGTCAACCTACCCATCCATTGAGGCCACATCAACCTCTCTCTCACCTACTAACCTTTTTTTTAACGAAACTTTCCGGCTCTTCTTTTTTCTGTCATAGACGTTTACCGTCTTTCTCCTTTTTTCCCTTTTATTGCTTTGCAGAGGCGGCGTTCCTCGTTGATAAGACTTGCTCCCCAAAGAATCTGGTGCGCGCGCACCCCCACCAAAAAACCACCCATGATGGCGTCCTCAAGAGTATCGCCTTTGAAGGCGCTCCTGGCGGCCATCTTCCTCTTTGCCACAAACGCCTTTGCCGTCGCCGCCGTCCTGGGCGTTGATCTCGGCACAGAGTTCATCAAGGCTGCCCTCGTCAAGCCTGGCATCCCCCTCGAGATCGTCCTGACAAAGGACTCCCGTCGAAAAGAGACGTCGGCCGTCGTCTTCAAGCCCTCGCGAAATGGTCCTCAGAAGGGCCAGTACCCCGAGAGGGCCTATGGTGCCGACGCCATGGCTCTTGCCCCTCGATTCCCTAGCGACGTCTACCCGAACCTCAAGACCATCCTTGGTCTTACTACACAGGACTCTGTTGTCCAGGAATACGCTGCCCGACACCCCGCTCTCCAATTGGAGGCCCACGCCACCCGAGGCACCGCTGCTTTCAAGAGCAAGGCCTTCACATCTGAGGTGGAGGCATGGATGGTCGAGGAGCTGCTCGCTATGGAGCTACAGAGCATCCAGAAGAACGCCGAGGTGGCTGCAGGTGACGGAACCAGCGTCCGCTCCATCGTTCTCACCGTTCCTCCCTTCTACACCGTCGACGAGAAGCGGGCCGTCCAGACCGCTGCCGAGCTCGCCGGCCTGAAGGTCCTCAGCCTGATCAGTGATGGTCTGGCTGTTGGTCTGAACTACGCCACCAGCCGAGAGTTTCCCAACGTCAGCAACGGATCCAAGGCTGAGTACAACCTGGTGTTCGACATGGGCGCCGGCTCTACCAAGGCTACTATCATGAAGTTCCAGAGCCGATCTGTCAAGGACATTGGCAAGTACAACAAGACCGTCCAGGAGGTCCTGGTTCTAGGCGCTGGCTGGGATCGAACCCTTGGTGGAGATGCCCTGAACTACCTCATCCTCGACGACATGGTCTCCCAGTTTGTCGAGTCCAAGGGTGCCCAGAAGATCTCTGTCGCCGCCGAGGACGTCCTGGCCCACGGCCGCGCCGTCGCGAAGCTCAACAACCAAGTTGAGAAGCTTCGTCATGTCCTCAGCGCCAACCAAAACACCGGAGCCAGCTTCGAAGGTCTGTACGAGGACATTGACTTCAAGTACAAGATCACCCGCGCTCGGTTCGAGGAGATGGCTGAGGAGCACGCCGAGAGGATCACCGTTGTCATCAATGATGCCCTTAAGACGGCCAACCTGGACATTATCGACATTGATTCCATCATTCTTAACGGAGGCGCTACCCGAACTCCCTTTGTCCAGAAGGTTCTTGAGAAGCTTGCTGGTTCCGCAGAGAAGATTCGAACCAACGTCAACTCTGATGAGGCCGCCGTCTTCGGTGCCGGTTTCAGGGCCGCTGAGCTTAGCCCCAGCTTCCGTGTCAAGGAGATCCGAATTGCGGAGGGTGCTTCGTACCCGGCTGGTCTGAAGAGGAATGCTGGTGAGGAGGCTCAGCACCAGCGTCTCTGGTCTGCTGTGTCTCACCAAGGTGCCCCCAAGGAGGTCACCTTCACCAACAACGAAGACTTTACTGCTACATTTTACCAGCAGGTTGGTTCTGAGGAGAAGGATGTCAAGACCCTGACCACCAAGAACCTGACTGCCACTTTCGCGGCCATCAAGGAGAAGTACCCTTCATGCATCGAGTCGGACATTCAGTTCAAGCTCGCTGTTAGACTGAGCAGCGAGAACGGCGAGGTTGAGGTTGTCAAGGCCGCTGTTGAGTGCGAGGCCGAGGTGAAGGACGGCTTCGTGGATGGAGTCAAGAACCTCTTTGGATTCGGAAAGAAGGAACAGAAGCCTCTCAAGGGAGAGGAGAAGGCCGAGGGCTCTGAGGAGGAGATGAAGGAGAAGTCTGAGGAGGCCTCTTCCTCTACTGAGTCCGCTGAATCCGCTTCGTCTGACGCTGAGGCCGCGGCCTCTGGCAGCACTGAGGAGGTCAAGCCTGACGTCAAGAAGAGAGAGACCGTTGGCATTCCCGTGGATGTGACCTTGAAGAATGTCGGCATTCCCGATCTTACCAAGGCCGAGATTACCAAGTCCAAGGACCGCCTCAAGGCGTTTGCCGCTTCTGACAAGGCCCGACTACAGCGAGAGGAAGCCCTTAACCAGCTTGAGGGATACACCTACAAGATTAGAGATCTCCTTGAGAACGACGCCTTTGTCGCCGCCTCCACTGAGGAGGAACAGACCAAGCTGGCTGAGCTCTCCAGCGAGACCAGCGAGTGGCTCTATGACGATGGAGCTGATGCTACCAAGGATGTGCTCAAGGCCAAGCTCAAGGTCCTCCAGGACCGCGTTGCCCCTATTCAGAAGAGGGCTGATGAGGCTGAGAAGCGCCCTGAGCAGATTGCTGCTCTGAAGGACATTTTGGAAAAGACATCAGAGTTTGTTGAGCAGATCAAGGGACAGATCAAGGAGCACGAGAGCTGGCACTCATCTGCCTCTGCCTCTGCTTCTGCCTCTGCTTCTGCCTCTGAGTCGATCAAGTCCAGCACCACTGAGGCTCCCGCTGAGAAGGAGTCTGGCGAGTTTGACGGTCTCGAGGACGAGGATAGCACGTCGACAACAACGACTCGCAAGATGGAGGATGTCATCAAGGAGAAGGGACCCATCCCCCCTCTCTACGTGATTGAGGACCTCACCGAGGTCATCACTCTTCACAAGTCAACCAAGGAGTGGTTGAGCAAGATGGAGGTCAAGCAGGCAGCCCTGAGCGCGGTCGAGAACCCTGTGCTTCTTCTCAAGGATCTCATTGCCAAGCGCGAGAAGCTTGAGAAGGCTGGCATGGAGGTGGCCCTGAAGGGTGCCAAGAAGGTGGAGGAGAAGTCGCGAGAGGCCAAGAAGAACGCCAAGGCGGCCAAGAAGAGCAAGAAGAGCAAGTCTTCATCGACGGCTAGTGGTGACGCGTCTCAGGAGACGGTCAAGATCAACGCCGAGGACTTTATGAAGGATGGTGAGCTCGACCAGGAGCAGCTTGAGAAGCTGATCAAGCAGCTCAAGTTGGAGAACGAGCAGAGGGAGAAGAAGGCTGAGGAGGGAGAGAAGAAGCCCACGCATGACGAGCTATAGATGGCGGCGCCCAGTTGATTTTTTTTTTGATTGTTTTTTTTTTTTGTAGCCCAAAAGGGAAAGCTACTTACCATTTGGTGTTGATACTGTATGGATTGATTGATACCGGTACGGATGTGGATAGAACATCTGGCCACGAGCAAGTAGACACTTGAATGAGGACATAGTCACGATAACTCATGATGCCTGCGTAGCTATCTGATGTAGGTGAAATGTATCTTTTCTTGGTCACTTGACGGACTGTTCCATGGAAGCCAACACATCTATACCCGAGATGCTCCCCCGTCCGACATGTCATCAACAAAGGTCCTCGGCACCGGCTCGCACAGGAAGAAAACCTCGTCATCAACTCCCCAGTCCCGTTCCCCGTGACCGATCCCGTCCAAGTTTGCCTCGTGGGTTTCTCACGTATCGTATCGATGCCATGCTGTCCCTGTTACCAATTGTACTTGCACATGGAGAAACCATACATCTCCACGAGGCCTCTTCTCCCCCCTTTTCCTCCTTACCAAGATGATACCTCCAATCGTACACATGCGTGTCTAGGTTATACTTGTGTAGCACGGTTGCTACCAGAGACGCGGATAGGAGAAAAAAACGCAGGTTCCCGTGTTTGCTACAAACAAAAAAAAAACCAAGGAGATACAAGAAACGCGTGCTGTGTAAGGGAGGGTCGTCTAGATGAGGCGAGTGTCATACAAAGGGGAAGAGAGAGAGCCTGTTTATATTTGATTGCCTCTCTTTTTTTTTTTCATGAAACCCATTTAGATCTCGTGATGGAAAGTTTGAGGAGTAAAAGAAACATCTTGGCAGTGGTTTGAGAGGGTCTTTTTTTTTGGTGTTGTCGTACATTTCGATTGGTGATGGTGTTTCTGAGTGATTCACTGGCCTTGCACTGCCAACCATTGTTTTTTTCTTACCATATAATTCCCTCCTCTTTCTTCCTCCCACCTTCCTCTCCTCAGGTAAACAAAAGCTCCTCCTCCTGTCTCAAACGTTTACCATCCGTCGCTCCTTCCTCCTCATTCTCCTCCTTCAATCCTCTCGCTTCACCTTCACACACGTCTGCCTATCTATACAAACCTTTCGCCAACCATGAGAAGCCCTCTTTTGCTCGTCACGCTCCTTGCGACAAGCTTCGCTTCTGCCCTTGTCGTTCCTGCGGGTAAGGCTCCTGTGGGCAAGGTTCCTGTTGGCTTCTCTCTCGAGGCGAGCACGCGCAGTGGCTCCAAGCCTAGCTTTGTCCGGGCGCTTGTGGCTGCGAAGGAGAAATGGGGTGGTGTTGTTTCGCAGGAGATCCTGAGGGGGTTTTCTCTTCTTGATGATGGTAAGTTTATGCGATTTATTGATGTGAATAGGTGCTGATGATGTACAGAGGGCCAGGTGAACGTGGAACCCATGGAGAACGATGCCATTTACATCGCCGACGTCAAGATTGGAAACCCTCCCCAGACGGTCAAGATTGCCATCGACACTGGGTCCGCCGACTTGTAAGAGTCCCCTGATGTATACCGTGCTCTGCTGACTGTTCAGTTGGGTGCAATCCTCCGACACCATCTATCGATTCAATCCCGAGGGTCCCTGGGCTCCTCAGTACAAGCCCAACATGTCCAGGACCTCTCGTCGTCTCCGCGATGCGATGTGGGATGTTTCCTATGGTGAGTTGACATACTCGCCAATGTCTGGGCAAACCTCTAACTCGTGATTTTAGTCGACGGCACCCACGCTCATGGCAGCGTCTACCTCGACACGGTCCGCATAGGCGGCTTCGAACTCAAGGACGCAGCCATCCAGTCAGCGCACATTGTCGCCATGCGGTTTGAGACTCACACCGAGATCACGGGTATCATGGGTCTCGCCAAGAACCTCTCCAGCAACGTCAGCCCTCAGACCCCCTCTCTGCTAGATACGCTCCGTCCTCATCTCGAAAGCCCGGTCTTTACCGCTGATCTGCGTCGCAATGCCACGGGCCGCTTCGATTTCGGTCGTATCGATGAGAGCCGGATCAAGGACAACATCACTTGGGTCAACACGCGCGAGGACAGTCCTCACTGGGACGTCACCTTTGACGTGACAGCCTGGAACGGTCAGCGTCGTGTTTGGTTCGCCCACACGTTCGAGGCCACGGTCGACACGGGCACCTCGCTGCTGTTCATGCCCCCTTCCCTTGCTGCTCTATACTGGTACGATGTGCCAGGCATGCGCATCGACCCTCGTCTCGACAACTCCTTCACCTTTCCCTGCCAGTTTTCTGAAGGTTTGCCAGACCTGATGTTTAAGATACCTGGCACAGAGCACATCTTGACCATTCCCGGGTCGTACCTCAACTATGGACCCGTCAAGGACGATCCAGAGTACTGCTGGGGAGGCATGCAGAGCGCCGACTCTATTGGAGGTGTCACCATCTTTGGTGATGTGGTGCTCAAGGCGCTGTACGTTGCTTTCGACCTGGAGAACAACAAGGTTGGGTTTGCCAACAAGCATCTTGACGATGTCGACGAGTGACATTTGGTGGATGGCACATATTCTTAAGGAGATGAGAGGAACCTAATTCTGCTAATTATGACCAAGTGTGGTACAAGTCAGCTATTGTAATGGTACATTTCGATATGACGCAGCAAGCTATGGTAAGCAACTGAACTCAAATCGAGACACTTAATCTTGACAGGAACGCGAGCAGTGTGAGGAATCAAGCATATATTACCAGCCTATGTGGAATAGGCCTGGTGATACCTTGATTGACATATAAACTCCAACATGGTGATGCACTTGCCATCACTCCAAGTGTCGATCAACAAGACACTCACATGATACCGCCTGCCCAGATGCACCCTCGTCCAAACGATGGAATCCCTCCCCTCCCTTATCCTCCCATGCAGCAAACCCTAGCCGAAATAAATGTCCTAACCTCGTCGAGTGAGCAACAGATGCGGTGCGTGCGACCGAGAGCGAGAGGATGAATGATGTAGTCAAAAATGTTGCAATGCTGCCTCTATAAAACGCCGGGAATCTTTCGTAGCGAACGACATAAAAGGGGGCCCGAGGGAGGGCGCGCATGGGATCATTTGATTCCCGTCCCCTTCCCCTCAGTCCCCAGAAACTCCAACAACCCGTATACATGACAAGCAGCCGTGGGCATGAACGTTTGGTGATGCGCCCAGGCCTGATTCGTGAACATCCAAAATAACAATGCGAAAGCTAACCCCGGTCGCCGAGGTGCCATCTAGCCAATCTTCAAACAAGTGAGCGGTTTCGATGGCCTTCTCCGCACATGATGCTCGTGTGAGATGAGATCCACCGCGGCAGGGGTTGCTTTGATCTCCTGAGACTCGACTGGGCCTTGTGAGAAGATGTATTAAAATGGTCTCTAGTCGAATGTCGTCCTCATGCTCTCTCTCTATTCATGGTCTCCGTCTTGAAAGTCAATCTTTTCGTCAGCGGGGCCCGTCTCGCAAGTCTGCGTGGGTGACGACATAGTATTCACCTTCACTGGCGCCCGGGGTCGGGGGCATGTTGCCCGAGGACGGGGCCTGCTGGGTGGCGCGGGCGGTGCCTGGTCGTGAACGGGCCTTGGCGTCATCCTTGGAAGCTTCTTCGGCCTGAAGGTTCTGGTTGCGCTGCTGCTGGTCGTCGTCGGCGGCGTGGCCCTGGTTGGCGACCTGGGCCAGAGAGGGTCGCGATCCGCCCGGAGCGGAGCGGCGGAGGCGGTCCTCCATCTCACGGATACGAGCCTCAAGCGAAGCAAGCTCCTCCGTGTTCTTGTCGACAGTCTGCTTCCTGTAGATTACGAGGTTAGGCATCGTCGGTTTGGTCAAACGAGTTGAAAGTGGTGGGACCAACTTGTCGTGGACTTGCTGGTCCAGATCGCTCAGTGAGTTTTCGATGCGGAAAATGTCCATCAGCTCTGCCGAGAAGGAACGGGCGATGGTTCTGTCGAGGATGTAACGGTTAGCTCTGCGCGCGCGCCACTGACGAGTGCATCGACGGCATTCGTTTCAACCGTCAATGGGGAGGCATAAAGGGGAGAACGGACGATTGGGGGCGACGGCCATTGGGCTGCCAGTCGCGGTCGAGCTCCTCATCGGTGAGAGTCATGGCGGGCGATTAGAATATGGAGGATATAATGCGATCGAAGAGATTTGAGGGTATCACGAACAAATGTTGGAGGATGAGAAAAGAGTTGAGAGATGGAGGGCGAGAGGAGGGAGAGGTTTGAAAGAAAGTAGAGGTGAGAGAAAGGTTCCCCCCGAAACAACGAACTTGATTTGTACCTTCCCAAGGCCGTACTGCATCCCCGACCGACTACTCAAGTTCCAAGGGACGGGTAGTACCTTGGAGCTAGCGACTGGCGCATCTCCCTCGGCAGGCCTTCCCCCCACCTACCGCCCAGGGGACAGCTCCTTGACCCCTCCACTCCCTAGCGGGTTAATGGTTAATGGTTCAGAGGGGGGGGACATGCCCAGCGGGGCTTAGGGCAGCAGGTCCCCTGGAATTAGCGACCTTGCCTTCAAGGGGGCGTGTGCGGTCAATGCAGGCTGTGAATGTTTTGTTTGGCAGATGGGAAAAAAGGAGACGAGAATGATCATCAACAATGATCGAGTAGAGACACTAGAAGGTTGAAGTTACATGGTTGTTAGATGAAGACGATAGACTTGTGTCCAAGTGACAGGTCCTCGGGGAGCCAAGTGTCAGCAGGAGTAAAAAAAGGACCCAAGACATGGCGTCTCCTTTGTCTGGGTAACCATAACCCATCCATCTAATTAATGGACAAAGGATAATGAGGATGGCGCATCATGCACGCACCTCACCTGCAGTGCAGTCTCGTCATGTCGTCCTCATCCAACAGCCGCACGCTATTGCAGATGACAAGTTCCCCAATTGGCTCTCGAACACGAGATTGGCTGGTTATTTGAAGTGTGCCCCTTGCCTATTGAGAAAGTGGTGAAATGAGAGCCGAGATAGCATTTAAAAGGGGGAGTGTTGTTGACACGCCCCCATCATCATCATCAGATTTCCTCGTCTGCGAGAGATGAAAAGTTGAATGACGGATGCGGAGAAGCCGATGGATGTTGTAGCTTTCTACCGCTCCTGCATGCATGACAGGCCCAGGACCGCATGAGACGTAATAATTAACCGTCTATTTTTACAAGTATCCGTGTTTCGTTTTACTCCTGACGCATGCAGCAGAAAGCAACAGTCATCGGCGACCACTCACATACATCACCAATCACGACTGCAGACTTCAAAACTCATGTAGCTTTCCTTTCAAGAGTAACGATAATTTCCACTTCAGCTAACCTCAAAGGCAAATGAAGCTCGGCTCGGCAGTGCCCATCATCATTCAAATACATGCCCAATTCCAGGGGTGGTCAGTGGGCGTATGACATCAATCTTAATTTGCCCTTTCTTATTAAGATTGGAGCTTTTTTTGCCCCAAACCACCGCCAACCCCCTTTGGCTTTATCCGAGACTTGTTGACACAAAGAAAATCAATCTCATTCCTTCTCTTTTTTTACCTGTCCCGTCGCGTGAAACTGTTCCCATTCCAGACCAAAAAAGTCATTAATGAATGCGTCAGGGGCAAGGGTCTCATGAGGGCTCATGCCCATGACACTAAACCCGCATGCGCGCCTTTTTTGCTCATTTGCACCCGCAAGCAGATGGTCCATCTCCGCTTTTGTCTGGGGGAAAGTGTAGTGTGGTGTGCGTGCCATGTATGCATGAAATACGCTTGTGAGGTCATCACATCACGGTTGTCGTGCATCAGAACGTGCCCGTTGGGACCTGACCTGAGTTATCTATGTCCATCATCACGAGCCACTCACATCACGGGATCTAACCAGTCCAACTTTGGCTGCCTTGACCATAGAGTGAGTCTCTACCTAGTCTCTCACGAGGCCAGGATGGTTATCTAGATCAGGGTTTAAGCGCTTGCGCAACCATTCGAACCCGAGGTTCAGGGTAGGATATTTGAACGAGGATGATATTCGCGAAACCTCGTGTCCGGCTCGAGTAAACTTTCTTCTTGGCAATAGAGCCTCCTTGCCGAATCCCGTGTGACGACGTTTTGCTGCCTACTCACTTGTTCAAATGTGAGGGCGCCTTGTCTAGATTCGTATTCCAAGATATCGCTTCATCTTGCTTCATCTCAGCTTCAACCAAGCCAGCCTCACTTCAAGCCCTCTCGCTATCCCAATATCATCCTCTACATGTACTACCAGGGTCAACCCCCACGGTCCGAGCATTTGTTCCTGTCAGATTCTAGAAGCACCTGATCAAATGTTCCATGAGGCATCCTTTTCATCCCCAGAAAGCCACCACGTGAGCTCAGAAGGGGGACGTGTAAAAGATAAGACCGAAGACATCACACAACCCATCCATCATCGGATTAATGATACACTTTTCTAGATAACGTTCATTCATTTGCTTGACCAAAAAAAAAAAAGAAAAAAAGGTCAAAAAACAAGTTCACCTGCCCCGTACTGGAATCGAACCAGTGATCTTATCATTACTAGTGATACGCTTTACCACTAAGCCAACGGGGCTCCTCAGTGAGCTTGTTGAAGAGGAGGGCGATAATTCAGATTCTGTCTGTCAGCGTGACTGCTTCGACGACGACAACGACGACGCTCGGGACATGCTTTCAACATCCTTTCTGCCAGGTTTACTGTGCTGTAAAAGTCAACGTTTGCTCTGTTGGCAATGAGCCGCCAATGAATAGTACGACCGTGACTCTTTCTACGCCTGCATGCTTCTCGTATTGACCCCGAGATTTCATGCCCAGATGCGGAAATGCACCTCGTGAGCCAGAGCATTTCATTGGACAGCTTCAATCACTCTCAGAAACCAGATTTCAATCAAAATCTCACTGCTTTAGGCGTGTTGAGACTCGTTGCCAACTGAGGCTCGAAATGTAACTGAAGGGACGGCGGTGATTTATATCCCGGAATGAATCCGTACGAGCAACAATGAAAGTATCAGCCCGGCATCAGATTCGACCTTGACATTGTCAGGGTGAATTGGGCGATTTTTTGGAGTCAGTGCTGGGCACACAAATAAAGACCGATCTGAGGATTCCCAAAAGGGCAGAAGAAGCACTACATAAGGGAAGTGAACCTGAAGTGAGATATTTCTGATCAGAGCTAGTTCTGCCGTAGCCTATCGTAACGCTATTGTCAGTGGCCACCAGGTGCCGAATCTGAGCATCAATTCAACACAATGCAAGGCATACACATCTAGATCTATTCGAATTATTCCCAAAAGAAGCTCTATTGTTGTCATCGACATATAAAATCTCAACTCGATTCCACCAAGCCATCTCCCTTCTCTTCTTTCCTTTACCACGATATCGAAAACACTTCGACAGCCTTGATATCAACTCAACCCACCACTCAAACCCTCACCCAAAACACCCATCAACGACACTCAACACCAACCAGCAACAATGGCCGACTTGTGCGATTGCGCCTATGACCCCCTTCTGGAGCCAGCCCCCGAGAACTCCTGTGTCGCAACTAGCTTCTACATCTTCACGGCCCTTTTGCTCTGCCTGATCGTCCAGGCCCACGGGTGCTGGCGCATCTATCGCAACAACCGGAACCGGGTCCCTATGACGGTTTTTGCCTTTGAGGACGGCAACGTCCATATTACCTGGCCCTTGGAGAATGAGCCCCCTGCTACCATCCGCCTCGGGGACGACAACCTCCAGCTTGCCACCCCCCTCGATGAGTAAAGCATCAACCACACACCAATGATACAACTTGGAGCTTGATACAACAAGATTCGTTAGGTATGTATACTACTCTGAACTCTAACTCGGAACATTTGACTGACATCTAGACAGACCACTCTACATCACCTCGACGCTTTGAAGGGTGACCCAACCGAGCGGCCATCGAATGCCAACCTACACCAACTCCAGATCATATCATCAACAACTTTTTGGAATGGAATACGTCGCCGCTGAGGGAAATGGTGGATTTGGGGGATGAGCTTGTCCAGCCTGTTGACTGTGGTTCGTGTGTCCAGGCATGATCTTTACACATGTTCTTTCACATCTACTTTTTCATCTCAGAGATGGCACAATTAAAACAACTTTGACAACTCACCCGTGGCCCTTGATGTGAGACTGCCCATCGTAGATCTTGAATTGCGTGTCGAGTGACAGTTTGCCTGCGAATGGATGTCTATGAGAGTACCCTACAAGAGTTGCTTAGGTGCAGAAGTCGAAGTCCAACGAGGAAAGGAGCTTGAAAGCACGGAACAATGATGGCAGTGTTTATGCTGCTCAGGGTATCACCAAGAGTGACTAGTTGATGTTATCAATGAAAAGTGTCGGTGAAGGATACACCATAGATTGATTCGCATGTCTATCCTTTCTAATAGCCTCCATCTCATCTGGAGGACATGAACTCCCGGCCGCCAAATACGCCGGAAGCCAAACAAAACTCCGTAACTCCAAATAGATGCGTACATAAATCATTCCTTCATATCGCACATTTTTCTTCTTTTCTTCTTTCGTCTCGTATCTGTGTTTATCGAATGCGATCGTTGATCTGTCCATTGTTCCATTCCTTCATACATTCACTCACTTCCTCTAGAAATCGTTCATGTTATCGCATGTCTTGCAGTAATTTCGTTCATGCTTCGTAATCCCCGTTTAGCTGCGGATCGAAGGTGACTTGCCTAGGCCAAACTGGATAGAAGGCGGCTTGGACGCCTGGATCTCGGCACGCTTCTCGGGGTTCTTGGTAGGGTCGTTGGCATCATCACCGTCAGCGCCAGGGTTGGCCATCTATAATCAATTAGTAACCTGCACTAGTGTTATAGAGCAAAAGACTCACCTCGTATTCAAGAGTCTTGATAAACCAGTAAAACGCCACAGCAATAAGAGATCCAATAAATGGACCAACCCCTGCTACTCGTTAGTATTCGAAAGTCAATCAGGAATTTCAAGACTTACAGTAAATCCAATGCTCAGTATCAAAGGTGCCAGTAACCACACAAGGACCAAAGCTTCGGGCCGGGTTCAGAGAACCTCCAGTGAACTGAACACCCACCATCTCGGCGATGAACAAAGCCAGACCAATACCGACAGGGGCGATAAACGTGGCACGGTGCTTCTCCTTGGCAAGCATAAATATGGTAAATACCAACTCAGCCGTCAGAATAGCCTCGATGAACACGCCCTGGACTAGAGATGCTCCACCTCCAAGTGTAGTTCTGACATTGAACGCCTCGGGGAAAAGATAAAGTACCACAACAGAGGCAAGCATTGCACCGAGAATCTGGGAGATGAAAAGGCAGATAGCTCGTGTTAGGCTAATAGCCTTGACCATCAGCATGGCAATGGTAACAGCTGGGTTGAACAAACCACCACTAATGCGGAAGAAAACCCAGACGTTGACCATAAGAGAGAAACCAAAGATGATGGAGATGTAAAGCAGAGTAGAAACGGAGAAACCAGTCGACTCTCCCGTGGTGGTCTTGGCGCTAGTGTTGGACTGAATGTTGGCAACCTCGGTACCAGCAAAAGCAAAGAAGAGAAACATGGTGGTGCCGATAAACTCTCCCAGACTAGCCACAAAGTGGTTCTTGAACTCGGAGTTCATCCACTGCGTCAAGGGGAGACGCATCACCTGGGCCTTTTCATGGGCTGTCAGGTTGTTCCACTCAAGGCGACCCGAGGCAAGGTTGACACCATGGCTTGAAGAGGGACGGCGTTGATGGTTGAGACGACCTGGATGGTAGCCCATCTCTTCATCCGTCAGCCTTCGTCCTCGGGTAATCTCGAAGGGATCCTTGGCGTAGCGGAGATCATCATTGTAAAGATCTTCATCAGAGTCGTGGGGCGCAGTTCGACGACGGTTCATGAACGCTGGGGGAGGACAGTTGCTTCTCCGAGAGGTATATCTCTCTGGACGACCCTCATTGCGCCAGTATCGCTCATAGTCGCTGAGGGTAGGGTGATCACGGGGCTCTTGGTCAAAGTCCCAGTCTTCGCGAAAGCGGCGTCGTTGAGACTTCATGGAACCCCCCGAGTGTTGAAGAGGATCTACATCATGAGAGAACCTAGTTGCGCCTTTGGGAGTGGCATAAGCACCAGTACGAGAACCAGGTCTTGATCGAATAGCTTCATGACTGGGAGCGGGCTGAAGGGGTACAATGGTGTCGGCTTCCGAAGTTCGTGAAGGTTGCTGATCTAAAGGGGAAGTGGGAGGTGCAAAGGGTACGGTATCGTTATTTGGGGAGCTGATTGCCTCTCCTGGAGGGCTGTATGCCGACACATTGGCTGCAGGTGTACTGCGAGCTGAGCGTGTGACGCTGGGGGTGTGTAGGGAGGACATGTCGAATTCAGGGGTAGGGGATCTCAAAGATGTTTCAATAGAAGGCAAAGAATCAAGAGACATTGACCGAAATGTGAACTCGAGAGAAGTCCTCGATTCTTGTGCTACTGTTTTGCTAGCTGTTGGTTCATGATTGCCACCATCGAGATACCCTCGATATTTATGCCTTTGAGCTCTCGACAAAGAGGCTGTACTCAGGGTTCCCCCGAGATCCCCATCACCCCGACTCGGCCCTGATTCTCTCAATCAACCCTTGCAAATGACATCGTTGGAGGTCCCGGTGTGGGGATGGAGGCATTCGAAGGAGCCTCGGCGCCAGATTGCATCGGCCGCAGAGAATAGGCTGCGAGCGAGCCCATGCGTGGAAGAAAAAGGTGGGCTCAAGCTTGGATCTTGAAAAAAAGTCTGAAGGGTCTCGTCCATGGGAGGTCCCTGAAGAACTGTAAGCCGACGTGGCGAGCGGGGAGGTCCGGTAGATAAGTTATGGTGAGAATGACGTAGCCAGTAGCGGCGAAAGGATCTTGACGATGCCGGTAGCTTGCAAACAAGACTCAGATCGTTGCCAATGATACGAGGGCAGACGAGGCGAGCTAGCTAACGGGTGGAGGAGCTGGGATCAAGGCTGTAAGTGAGGCTGGGTGAGAGGGCCCACAAGCGGTGCTTCAAGTTGAACGACATACGTAGGTCGTGCAGCAAAAGGAACTCGCTAAGCCAACTTGGAAGAGAGTAAAACTTCTCTCTCCATCGAAGATCGTAGAGAAGCTGTCGTTTCATGTCACTGAGCGCTAATGCGGCTTTGACGCGCAACCACGCGATCACTTGCATGCCTCACTCAGATACTTGGTGCGGTCTGGTAGTATAAGGTTGAGACATGCTGTACCCAGGACCAAGGTAAGGAGATGCTTGCTGGGTGTTTGACATGGCCAGGGCGCCTTTGCGGGGGAGGTTGGATAGGAACCGGCCTCGTTGATTTCACTGTAAGAAAGACTCTGAATCGAATGTAACAGCATCGAAGATCATCAAGACGTGATGATATCTTGGGCTAGTTAGTGGAAACCTTCCTTGGGCTTCAATGTCGTGGGATGCCGGGTGGCGGCGAAAAGCAAAGTCCGAAGCCTCCGAGACGCATTCGGCTCCGAAACAGGCATAATGTGGCTCTCGACCCACAGCAGGACGACCTCAAAGTTGGCAATGCGTCTCGCGTAAGTAGCGGTCGGTAACAGGGACGATCAAATCCTTAGAAAAAAAGTTGAATTGAGCATTTTTCAAAGGGACCAATGGCCAAGAGGCTAGGCAGTTGGATGTGGGGATGGCTTCGTCGGCGAAGGTTGGTCTGGCGGGGTATCAAGGACCCTTAGTCTGGGGTTAAGGATGAAAACGCATGCACAGGAGCTTCAATCAGGTCATGAGGGGTGAATTCTCTCATTGAGGGGAAGTGGAACTGATCACGCAAGGGACGGTGATGCCCAAGAGTGGTGACATGCAGTTTGGATGATTGAGATGGTGTTTGAGGCTGGTACTAACACAGAGAAGCAGATGATGATGGATGAAGATGACACGTGACCACGCGTCAACGCTTCAACGACAAACCATCCACTCACGTCACTTTTCTCCCCTACCCGTGCGTGTAAATCGAATTACCCATGCAAGTCCTACCAGTCGCCATTGACATTGATTACCGCCTTGCAGTGACAGTGACAGGATAGGAACAGTCATTTCTGCAGTGCAGGTTCCCTTTACCACAAAACCGTTGCACGTGCTTGCCGTTCAATCGGGTAGGCGCCTGTTGCTGCCATGGATATCACGCGGGGTTCAAGGCGTGCCCGCCATGTAGCTGCTGCCCATACCACTCCCAACGCCGCCGCCGCCGCATCAAGCCCTGGAGGTACCATACCGAACACTTCTTCACCCGCTGGAACTCCCAGCGGTCCTGCTAGACTTCCTCCAGCCCAGGGGGCATCGCCTGCGGCGGCGCTGGTAACCCCTGATGCCCCTGGTGCGCTGCATCGGACGCCAGATCAACCTCCCGATCAAAGGCGTCGTCGAGCACCTCCTCCGAACCCGTTTCGTCTTTATAGAAGTGAGTAGGTCTATTTTTCGTCTGATCTCTTTTTGGAAGTATTTTTTTAATGCCCCACCGCTTGCATTGCTCTGCCAGTTGCAGTGTCGTTCATGCAGCTTTTTGCCAGTGCCAAACCCCCCTGTTAGTGCAAATACAATGTGATGCTTTTTGGATGCAGTGCATCCACCAGTTGAAATGCGCCTAAAGCTCTTGACGATGATTAACTGTCACTGGTATCGAGGATATGACCTCATTTGGACTTGAGAATCTTCCATTTTCGGATGATTGGAAAAAATCACCAGAAAGGTCCTCACTCTTCTCCCACCTCTTGCTCTTCTCCTCGACCACTGCACACACTCAACACTTCCCACCACTCAATTCATCTTCTTCAACTTCACGAATCTTCAATCCTTCTTCAGGCAGGATCATCTCGTTTGATTGCTCGTTTTTATATATCAATCACTTGAAGAATACGCAATCCATCCGCAATCATGCCCGCTCTTCGCAGCCGTTCCACCAACGTTCGGCACACTCCCCTCAAGAACACGAAGCCCCTCAAGCGAGCTCCCCTTCAAGAACTTTCCATCAAGTGCAACAGTCGTCTCAACCGCCAAGGCGGATTCACAAACATCCCTCTCTACTCCACAGGCCAGGAGAATCTTGCGGCTATCGCTCAAGAGGCCGAGTTCCTTGCCTCTGTCAACGCGCCGAACCCTCCTCTCATCTACGTTGACGAGGAAGCCGCCGCTGTCGAGGAAGTTGTTGAGAACTTGTCTGCCTACTCCGAAAACGTCCGTCGTGCAATCATTCCGGGCACCGGCTTGATTGATCTTGACTTGATCGACACTGATGGTGTCGAGTTGGACCCGGCTCTCGTCAATCTCGTCAACTCAGTCATTGAAGAAGAACTTGGAGACGCAATGGATGAAATGGAAATAGAAATTAACAACATGCTAGCTGCTCAGCCCGCTGATCACCCACGCTTGAGCATGCCTCTCCTCGACTCTGATGACTCGGGCTCCGAGCCCGACTTCAGTGTTCTGGGCATGGCCCGTCCCGGCACCACCGCCGCCCCTCAGATCCCCAGCCCTTACAACAACCGAGGCGCCGAGCAAGTTGATGAGGAGGATGAAGAGATTGACGATGACGAGGCCATGTCTCCCGAGCAGTACGAGGCCGAAACCACAAGCATTGAGGAGGAAGACGAGCCCGCCGAGGACGAAGATGTTGAGGAGGTTGCCCATCTCATCGACCCAGCCACCGCTGGCCTCAAGGAAATCTCCAACCTTGCCCGCTTCACCGTCAGCAGCCACAAGCCCGGCAACGGTGTTGAAGAACTCAAGAGTGACGATCTCAAGATGTACTGGCAGTAAGTCTCCACCTTCATCACCCTCTCGCATGCACTAGAAACTGACACGCCCAGGTCCGACGGCCCTCAGCCACACAAGCTCACAATGTACTTTACCCGCCGTGTCGACATCCGCGACATTCGCTTCTACGTGGACTACAACGAAGACGAATCCTACACCCCAACCAAGGTGGTCTTCAAGGCCGGCACCGGCGAGAACAACCTCATCGAGTTCGCCACCATGGCCCTTGACAACCCCGTCGGCTGGCAGCAGGTCCCCGTCGCCGGCGCT
Organism: Fusarium sp. LHS14.1; assembly: GCA_025433615.1. Lineage (NCBI taxonomy): Eukaryota > Fungi > Ascomycota > Sordariomycetes > Hypocreales > Nectriaceae > Fusarium > Fusarium sp. LHS14.1. The sequence goes on from CM046481.1 coordinate 912,625, forward strand.
GGCGGCGACCCAGACGGCAACACCCTCGTCGCCTGGGTCCTGCAGATGCAGATCCTCGAGAACCACCAGAATGGAAAGGACACGCACCTCCGCGGCATCAAGATCTACTCCTTCGACAACGAATCCGCTCTCGCTCCCGGCCGTGATGGAAACCCCGTCAGCGACGCCGTCGGCCTTGTCGATGGCGCCATCCGTCGTGCTGAAGGAAACGCTGGACGGGTCAGAGTCAGCAGTGTGCAGAGAGATCCAGCTCAGTATGAGCCTGGCGCCGGAGGACTGTCTATCCCCGACTTCATGCGCGATCCCGAGATTCGTTGAGGTACAAGGCTTTGCTTAGGGATGGATTATCTGGAAGGGGAGTTTGGAGCAGGAGATGTGTTTGAATGATCTGCCTCGTATGGGAGGCTTCAAAAAACCGGTGCTTTAGTAGATGACCAAGTAAGGCATGATGAGATATGATACCAAAACTTTTACAAACTTCAAAACTTGACCCCCCTCAAAGACACGTAGAATCATAGTGTTCGTGGTAATGAATTTCAATGACTAGAAGTTCTTTGTTCGTGAAAAAACGGTTCCTTACAAAAACAATGTCGTTGACGCGTCTCCTTGTCTCCCATCAGAAGAGGAGAGCTACCATGAGAGACCTCTAATTACACGCTTAGCTCTCTGCTAACATCCCTCGCTGTGGCTACTCATACATGCCATGCCATGATAGTCCCCATCTGAATCCGGTCCAAAAATCTAAGCACTTCTTGAGCCTCAAAGTAGGCACTTGCATCTCTTCTACCCTCTTCACCATCATCCATCATTCATTAGGCAGCGATACGAGCAGGAAGATCCTCCATATCATCCATCACACTGTCCGAATCGTTGGGGTCAACCTCTTCGACGGCATTGATAGAGCGGAACCTGGAGAGGACCCTTCTCTTACGCAGCCGCGGCTGCTCAACCTCTTGTGTCTCGGCAGCTTGTGCCTCAGTAGTCTCAGTGGGGTCCTGGTAGGCAGCTGTGTGACGTCGGGAGCTTCGCTTGGCGGGAGTGGGCTTGGAAGGGGTGGACTTGACTGTTGACTTGCGAGTAGGCTTGGGTGCCTTTGGTGCCTTTGCCTTGCCCATTCCTGTCCTCTTTGCGGTGCGAGTGGCCTTGGGAGGAGCGGGCTCGACATAATCGACCGTCTCGGTGGGCTCCTCGGGCTGGACAGTCTCCTCAGGCTGGGGTGTCTCTTCAGGCTGAGCAGCCTCTGTAACCTCCACGGGTTGAGCAGTCTCAACAGTCTCCATCGGCTCCATGGCAAGAGCTGGATCGACCATGTCAACGTCGGCGGATTCGATGGGCGCAAGAGGGGCAACAGGAGCTTCCGGCTCCATCATTGCCATGGGCACAGAAGATTCGACATGGTCCATTGGCTCGATTGACAGGTCGGGCTGAATATGCTCCTCAGGGATGGGGTATTCGCCCAACTGGGCCTCAACGTCTCCCTCCTCGCGAATGAAAGCGTCACTAACGGGATCGTGATTGTGCTTCGCGTGTTGTGAGCCGGGGACGGTGGCCTTGGGAATAGTGTCCAAAAACACCATCTCATCACCGTCGTCAAAGTGGTCATCATCGACGTTGGGAAGTTGGCCGGTTTGGTTGTAGAGATCTGTGAGAAACTGGGCGCAGTCTCGCACGCTCTTCTCTTGCCAGTTGGGCACAGTCTGCTTGAGGCGTCGCCACAGAAGCATCTGGGTAGGACGATGCCAGCTGTTGCGGAATCGTTTGTCAACCAACCGCTGCCAGGGAATCTTTGCTTCCTCCATGGCGGGTGAGCTTTGGATCGCCATGATCATGCGATAACGCTCCTCCTCGGGCATCGACTGGATCTGTCGGCGGGCCTTCTCCAGACGGAACGTGATGGGAGCATCAGGTTGAGTGGATACCAGTTTATCCTTACCATGGGTCTTGATGTTCATGGCCTTCCACTTGGTGATGCATTGGAGTCGGCTTCGTGTTCTCATCATACGCTCACTGATGTTTTGCCAATCGATGAGCTCCTCGTAAGGCTTCTTAAGCAGCTCACGGGATGGTTGAATGCGTCGCAACTCGTCAATGGCGCCCATAGCTTCCATCACATACTGTGTGAGGTTGCCCTCCTCCGTCTCGTCCCAGGCGTCCTTTCGCTGGGCGTCTCCACAAACAATGTAGTTGCGGTAGCGATCTCGAAGATCTTCAGGGTGACGGTTGATGATGGCAGCAATCTTAGACCACTTTGTGCCATGGATCTCGATCAGGTCGCGAAGTTCAGTGTCTTGCTCAACAGTCCAAGTACCACGAGCAACAAAGTTGTGGAATTTCTTGCGAGTAATGTTGATAATCTTCTGTCGGTGTCGGTCTGGGCAAGTCTCAAAGATGCGCACCCAAAGGGCAGCATGCTCATCACCGGCAGTTGTGCCTCCAGGGGCATGGATCATCTCGTTGAGCTGGTACTGCTGCATGTCGTGTTCTACCCGGTATCTCTCAACTGCTTGTGCGATACGGCCGAGCTCTTGGTCGCTGAAGCGACCCTGGGTGAAACCGTTCATTCGGTTGCGACGCGCTTGACTGCTCTCTTCACCCTCCTCATCCTCATCTGGCATGGGCTGGGATGACTGGGGCTCGATCTTTCTACGTCTCGTGGCTTTCTTGGCTCGACCTCGAGGCTTGGGTGTCATGGCAGAAGGTGATGGCAGGGGAGCAGTTCCATCTTGCTGTACTTCTGGAGATGGTGACTTTTCAAAGTATGTGGGCTTAGCCTTCTTCGCGGAACCCTTGGCTGTAGACCGTGTTCTCTTGGGGGCGGAGCTGGGTGGATGGGGGGTCTGAATGGGACTGCCAGGAACGTCGTAGACATCGTGAGCCTGGGGACGCTGAGCTGAAGTTGGGATCGCCATATCTGGCTGGGTATAGGGGTCTTGGCTTTCGGTGTGGGTTTGTCCATTGACATGCTCATTCCATGCTTCTCTGGCCAGGTTCTCGACATCATTGTCAGCAGCGTTGGCGGAACCGTTGAGTGCAAATGAGTCGGTGCCTATATCTCTATCGGTGACATCACCAGGGTTTTGCTGAGAGATGGGAGCATCGACATCCATCTCGTCCTGTGCGTTGACGGGGGCACTACCCTCTCGTGAACGAGCTTCACGGAGCTGCAGGCGAACATTGCTGGGTGAATTGGGAGCACCGTCTGCAATATCATCGTAGATTGCATCCACGCGAGTTGCGTTTCTGGTGCGTAGAAATGAGGCGGCCTGGGCGTCGCGGCCGTTGGGTTGCTCAGCCGCCACAGGCTCCTCACCTTCCTGTGTTCCCTGTACGACGTCTTGGGACTCGGCCTCGTCATCATGGGGCTTCCGCTTCTTGCGTTGCTTTCCATCGGTGGAATCAGAGGCCTTGCGTTTGCGCTTTGGCTGTGTAGCAGGGATGGCGTTTTCTTCGTTTGAGTCAACAGCTGCAGCTTCCTGGAGCTGGGCCTGGTCGGCAGCTGATGCATTGTTTTCGCCGAGGCTGTCGGGGATCTCGACTGGCGAGGCAGCCTTTCTCTTGGACTTTCGGTGCTTGCGTGAAGATTCTTCCTCGGTCGTGATCTGGGGAGATGCACTGTCGGTGGTGGTTCCCTTCTTCTTGCGATCCTTCTTGTCGCGTTTGGATTTTCGGTTCTGGGATGAAGGTGCATCATCATCCATGATCGCCTCGGGGGCCCGGTTGTCAAAAGACGCGTCGTTCACTTGCGAGGAGTAGGGAGCTTGTGCAGCGTTGCTGTCGAACATCTCGAGCGCGCCAAAGTCGTCTTCTTGCGCGCCTTCCTCTGTGTCGACCTGGGGGTCGTGCTCGAAGCTATCGAAGCCGCCCAGGCCATCAATTGCCTGCCCTCCGGAATCCATCATCGCTTGGGCGGGGGTATATGACTGTTGCAGCTCGCCGTCGCGGTCGGCGTCTTGGTTCTTCTCTTGGTGCTGCTCGCCGTCGTGGTCGTGATTCTCGGCACGGTCGGTGGGAGTTTGCTTATCTGGTCCGTTGGACGGTGAGCCCATAAGAGACCAGAGGGTCGAAGCAAGCCGGAAATCAGGCCACTTGCTATTGCCAGCGCCGTTGGACGACATCGATGAGCTTCTCGGCGTCGATGTCTTTTCTCTTGTTCAGAGCACGCGCGAAGAGGACATGTGTAGGGTAAGGAGATTTGAAAAAAGGGTGTGGGGCTGCAGGAAAAAACTGGCAGCGCGTTACCCTGAGGCGAGTTGCAGTGTTGGGTGTTTTCGTGTCAACCAGGGGTCGATGCCTTGTGGGTCAGGCATCAAGTCACCATCCGTTGCTAGAGCTCCCAAGGGAAATGATACGATCCAAGGTGCACTAATCCGTACAAAATAACGTACAAAATAACTGTTGTTAAACATTACGAGCACTCTAGGGAAATTGACAGTTGTGTCGACATGAGCCAAGGAAATCTATGCTGTCAGCTGTTGTACAGGTCGCTTCACCAGAGACCAAAGTCATCCATCTACCAGCGCCTTTTCACCTCTTCTCTCACAGCCGTTTCCAGAGAGACCCGGCCTTTCCCAAACCATCCATCCAAATACAAAGGAACAACGTCATTAGTCTTGACTTCTCTCCAAAGGAACGTGACCAGGATAATCATGAAGGCGTTTAATCGTCTTCCCTCTCCGCCTCCTTGAGCTTCACCGTAATGCCCTTTCGGTTCTGCTCGATCTCGTACTGGCCGCCCAGGACCAAGTCCTTGGCCACCAGCTCGCGAGTTCGGCCCAAACTCTCAATGTCGGCAATTCTCTGGATCGTACCCTCCAGATGCTTCTCAAAGTTGGGCTCGGCGCAAATCTCCTTAAAAGCTCGGTGCATCGGAACGCTGCTCGCTCGAACATCCGCCTGGCTGGTGATGCTGAACAGGTTCAGGCTGTCGAGCTCTCGAATAAAGTCGCATCTCGTCATGATCTGCTGAGCAATATGGAAGGGATATGTAGGAAGGATGTGACCGACGTCAGGGTCATAAGTTTGTGCCATCTCCTCTTCCTTGTCGACCAGAGCTTTAGCCAGACACATAGCAGCGGCCTATACAATTGTCAACGTCAAATCCAGGTAATCAGTGTGGCCTCAACTTACCGCCCACTTCTGCTGGTCCATAACATCGTCATCCATCTCGGGACCGAGGATCCAGCATTGATTGAGGAACCATCTCTTCTCAATGTCCTTGATCTTCTCGCATGTCCCGAGCATGTCTCTGCTCTTGGCCACCCGGTTCAAGAAGCTCAGACGACCACCAACCCTGTCATAAATCTCCTCAAGTGTCGCACTGTCGAGATTCTCCCTGAAATATCTATGACGATACCTCTGGAGGGCCGAGATAGCTTGCTGCTTGGGCAGATCAGTGACGGGGAGGACCTCCATCCTGGTGGCTAGCTGCTTCAGACGCTCGTAGATCCAGTAGTCGTCAGAGTTGAAGACCATCGTGACCAGGTTAGCGGCAGCCCATTGCTCAGCCCGCTGTTGCAGGAGTTCAATAAGGTCTCGTCCATCTTCATCGTTGCGAAGGAGATGCATCTGGTTAACAATGACGACCAGTGGTTTGCCCCTTTCTCGTCGCTTCTGCATGGCAACCTTTTCCAACTTGTTGAGGGCGCGTTCAATGTCAAGCAAGGCTGTGGATTCACGTGGACCCCTCTCGCTGAAATAGCCTCCGATATAGTCCTCATGGTACTCATAGTCGAGAGCCTTACCGAGACGAATCCTGAAAATTTCGAGGTCGGCATGTGCTTCAAACATGGCCACACCGTCGCCATTATTTTTGCGCATTGCGTCAATCAACATGCTGCTTTTTCCAGAGCCCTTGTCACCAATCAAAAGATGATAGTGCCCAACATTGCGTCCCATGACAATATCGTCAATACGCTCTTGCTCTGGACGGGGTATCCAGTGCTCACTGTTACCACCAGGCTTATGAGGGACATCCTTGCCAATGGCGGCCAGTTCGAGGACGGGATCACCAGGCTCAAAAGCATTGTTCATCTTGGAGAGCACAAGCATCTTGTAGCTCTTGTGATAGATGTAACCGGCAGCCGCAAAGCCAAGGCCCAGCACTAGTATGGATGCAAAAGTCGTGGCTGCCGACTCTCCCATCTTGGCCAGCAGGGTGGGCTCTGCAGAGAAGTTGGGGCCTTGTTGGCCCTGTGCATCGTCGGGGATTTCTTCTGCTCGCCCATGTCAGTTATCACTCGGCATTGGACGTTGATCATTGCCATATGGTAAAGTAAGGATGTGGCATGGATAGCAGCCAGTGCATACTTGTCAAAGGCCATGGGTCTCAAGAGTGAACCAGCCATTGACAGACATTTAGACCAAAATCCAAATATTGTAAATCAGAAACACGGCTCGTGGATTACATGGGAGGTGCATATTGAGCACCGCGATGTAAGCCATAAGCCGATCTCAGTGACGGCTGGGCAGAAGCCAGATGCCGGCTGGACCCCTGAACACGGCGGCAGATGCAGAGCGAATATGCAATCACGGCCCCAGAAAAATACGAAAACAAATCAAAAATAGAATGTGCAGAAACAGACAAATCAGCATCCGTACGTACCTCTCCTCTTGCCGCTCTGTGTTGAAAAGCGCAGCCTGCTTGTAGCACTGCTTGGCCCCCAATGACGGGCCCGCGGGCCAGTCCAAGGTGCCAAGTGACCAAAGCTGACCTGCCCGTTAAGGCGTCGCACCAGGCGACCTGGATACCGCAAAATCATGGCTGCTGGTTGTACAAGCTCACCGGGAGCATCGGCGAAGAATTCTGAATTCAATTGACGTACCGCGCCGTCAAAAAGTTCGTGATGAGGCCCAGACAAAGGAGGGAAAAAGGGAGCAGAGACTCGCGGGCGTCGTGGCACGAAACAGACGGGCCCGTCTAATTGTACTAAGAAAAAGGGTAAAGGGTACGTACCTCGGACAGTGACAGACTGCTGCGCTCAGTCTGGCCTTGACTGGTCTTGGCGCACGACATGATCCAGGCACTCGGCGACCACTACTGCACCTCTAACTTAACTCATGTCCATGCCCGCCATGATTTTACCCTCCAGGGACCTGTCAGGACCCGTCAGGGCCACGCTACGGAGGCAGGGCACTGGAAAGGCCACTGTCATGGCGCCGTTGAGCGGGGAAGCCAACTTGATCCAGCAGACGGAGGCCTCGTCAATCGAAATTCAGCAGGACAGGGGGTCATGTTGGTTCATGGGGTGAATGTCACCGACGATGCCGAGATGACCTCAGCTGAGCCAGAGAGAATTTGATGAGTTGTCAACACCTTGCATTGTCGTGCTACCTACTATGTAGAAAGTAGCTTGTCAACCTCGGGCACTGCCTTGCGGAGAGGTACATCAACATCGAACCACGCTCAAGCTGAGTTTCTGAACCTTTTGCTTGCGCGTCCCCGAATCCGCCATATCCAAGAATGGCCTTAACATTCAAACCTTGAATGCATAGCAAGCAATATCTCGCTACCTGTTCGTAGGATCCCCCCACAGCTATAATGCTCAACTCCGATTTCAACTGGTGGCCCCTTTTTAGCCGTCGCAACAATGTGGTGACAATGAGACCCCACGTGACCTCCCGCATGCAACTTCAGCAAAGGCCCTTCACCTCCAAGCATAACAAACAAACGACCTCGCCATGAGTCCAAACGTGCTGCAAAAACGTCATAGAATCAATGATCGTGCAGAGGCTAAGATTTGCTACACACAGTGACACTACTTGCTTACTTTCTCCAGTGAATCTCTGATACCTGAGCCCAAAGGTGAGAAACTGCCGGAGCAGGAGCGCTCTACTTCTTCCCTCACCTGCAACCTCTGGCACCCGCGATTCTACCCCACCCACTTATTTCGGCGACCATTTCTCTACCTAGTTCGTCCTGTTCCTTGAGCCTCACTACCTTGTTGTACCCTTTTCTACTACCATCCACTCGCATGTCCGGCCCCAGCATCGCGGCGTAACCAGCAAAGAAGGAATGCCGCCTTTCGCTGCCGAACTCGAAGAGTGGTGGCTGGGCAGTGGGTATGAAGCTCTCACTCGCCTAACAAACAACGAGGATGATCAACTCAGCCCTCGCCAATGCGGATTTGCCCGGGATTTGCAGCGCCGACTCTTATCATTCGACAACGACCGAGCTCTTCAAGCCGAAATCCAGGAAGCATGGCCTGCCATTCGCGCTGCCAAAGGTATTGACTACAGCACAAACCTTCGAGACAAGGTCAGGGACGTAGTCCGCCACGTCTTCCGACGTCCCGAGGATGGAGGAATCGATTCTGCTCGCGTCATAGATGCGCTGGGGTACCTGGATGCGATGGAAATTGATCGTCTGCGTCGTGTCGAGACTGCAAAGGCCGCAGTAGAGGCTCGGCGCGCCCGCGTGATTGAAGCCAAAAAGTCTGGACTGGAGGTTCCTCCTGTCAATGATATTCATCCTCATGTCCTTGAAGAACTTGACCGAACCACCTCTGTCAAGTACAGGCGATTTCACGCCGGTTTCCGGAGTTGGGTAAGGCAATTTGAATGTGCACAGAAGAGTGATCATTTCACTGACTAGACTCGCAGATACTCATCAATGAACTGACCCAGGATGCCGACCTGCGAAAGGAGATACCCCAGCTCATGGCACTACTCAACGCCCTCTTTCCGTCAGCTGTATTCCTCAAGGATCAAGATGATCGAGACCCGACTCCGTACTCACCAAACCTCCGTGATAGCATTCGCTTCGCTGTCTTCGAGCATTTGATGTCCCAAGATCCCTTCTCGGAGCAACGCCAAAAGGTCGTTCAAACGAAACTGCTCTGCTGGTGCGACATTCCACAATACCTTGAGGCCAGAGAGGCTCTCGTCCGATATCACGAAGAGACCAAGAAGCTAGGAGAAATCTGCTCATTGATCCTAAGTGCCGCTGGAGAGAGCATCCCAAAACAGAGACCGCCCAGTGATGTACCGACTGAAGCAACATCTGCCGATTCTTCTTTGAAATCGCGCGCAAGCACCGCGCACAACTCTTGGCAATTCCTTAGCAGTTCTCCTCGCACGCAGAGCTTTGAAGAAACCTTCAGCGTCAGTTCTTCGTTCGACGCCAGACGATCTGGTTTGGCATCACCATTAGCATCACCCGTTCCATCCTCAGCACCTCCGGTCCCCAATCCTCTCCTCAAAGGAATGCCTGGTCGGGAGTTTTCACCCGCCAAGACAGACGGTGCTAGATTTGCTGGAGATTCGCATGCGCCTCCCATTCTCTGCTATCCAGACGATATCTCGAAAACGGAGTTCCTTCAGCACCCCCTCGCACGCGAGTTTGACATGACCTCACTCGAAAAGTCCATGCTAGGCCTTCTCATACCCAAAGAACTCAAAAGCCGAGAATGGTAGTACAGTCTCGACAGCGAGGATGACGAAGATGATGAGAACGAGTCTGATCAAAAAAAGAATTCTCCGCCTATCATCAAGACCCCGGCCAAGAAAGGAAAGCGTTCCAAGACGAAAGAACCCCCATCTCCTGCTCCTCCTATCCCCCCCATTCCGGATTCTGTTCTAAGCACAACCGCGAAACCCAAGGTCCTGCAAAGATTTCTCAAGCACATTATTTCTCGGTCAGAACTGAAACAAGGGATGGTTATCGACCCTGCTTCTCTTCAGGCAATTGCTGAGCATGCGAGTGTCGCTCTTCCAAGCGGATCGGCCTCCACGAAGAGCCGACGAGTATTCAAAACAGAGATCTTACGTCTCAGTACGAGTTCCGGAGTGGATGCTTTGGGTTCGAACTCAGATCAGGATTTGGAGGTTATATGCCCGCTTCTAAGAACTGTATCACCACAATCTTGCTTGGATGGGAAATCCCTTGTAGAAGTTGAGCCGCTCACGGAAGCGATCGAAGTTGTCTCAGAGGATCAACTTCTACCTGATATTGTCTCACCGACAGTACAGGCACAGCAAGACGACGCTGATGTTAACTATGGGCTGGGAAAGCCCCGGCTTTCGCCAATGGAATACACGCGACTCTATTTGATCGAAAAGGCCAACTCTGAGAGAGAAAACCGGCCCTGCGAGCTCCCTAGACCCGGTAAACGATGTCACTGGTCGGTTCGTGGGGAGACATTCCTCGTCATTCCCCAGATACCTGGCTGTATTCGGCGAGACTTGGCGCCTAGGGACGATACCAACCGTGAGGGATCTGGAGGCGGAACTGAACCTGGGTCTGATACAGAGTCAGTGGCAACGGTCAGGCCAGAGCCCCCAAGTGTTAACTTTCCGCGCCTGTCGCTCCATCTTGGCGATATGCGTGGTCTTCTTTTGGATATTCCATTCGCCAACATTGGAAACGAGACGAACTTGTCCGAGACAAACGCCCTCAAAGAGGCGAGCCTTGAGGCCAATGTTGATGTACAGGAAGAGCTGGACCCGGCCTCCGTCCAACAACATGGTGAGGCATCCTCACGCTTTCTATTCTATCTATTTGGGAGACTGACTGTAGTAGTTACCGATTCGAAGATTGATAGACTGTCATGTTATGAAACGAAGTTGGAAGATGGGAGCAAGTTCATACTCTCAATGACACCTGATCAAGCTCCTGGGAGCAGTATCAGCGATGATGATGATAACGACATGATGACGGGAGAGACGCCTCCTGAACAACCTTTGGTAAACCCAACAGATTTCAATGTTGGCTCGAGTCGAGAACTCCAAGATCAATCGGAGTCTTTGTTCCAAACGCCAAAGATCTGTATCGAAACGTCACATCTTGCAGAAGAACCAGGAGAACAGCCCGAGCGACTTCAAAAAGGCTTTCAAAATCGTCCTCTTTCACCGGAAACCTCGAGGTTGCACGCTGGAGGTTTACTTACTTCGGACTATGCGACACCAAAAGCCAAAGGCAAAGCAGTCGAATACAGCGCCTACGCAATTACGGCGACCGTCACACAAAGCCCTCTTGTACGCTTCCCAATTGCTGTTGAACCAGGCCAGCGTTTGACACCTGGCACCCTCACGCGACGGGTCATTGGAGCTGCTGGTGGGCAAATCTGTGTAGAGGATTCTCGTCAGGCCCAGCTAGTTCAAAGTCTCGATGACGAGCTGCCTCAGGGGCTCTCGGCGGATTTATGGGACGATGACGCTGAATCAATGATATCAGCTCTTCAGCCAGAGCCTTTGAAGATCAACAGACCTAAGCCCCAGAACAAGGAAGAAGGCGATCGTCGATGGTCAGGACTCTTTGATGCCTTGACTGGGGATGTGTCTCCAGAGATTGGCATCCTTGGAGTGGGTGCATTGCACGAACGTGAGCGCCAATCTGATGAAATGGCAGAGGAAAGCCGTATGATGGCGGAAAAAGACCAGACAGTCCGAAGGTTACAACGTCAGCTACGCAGCCATCTAGACCCGAACCCATCGCCGGAACGGAGTCTTCAGCGCTCATCATCCACTCTCATAACCCCGACGCAGCCCCGGAGAAACGTGGATCGCAAGGCCTCGTTCAACATGGAGCCACAAGCCGGGCACTCGGGCTTTACTCCAGAGCATAATGAAGAGGAGCCGACAGGAGGGACATTCCCTCGGTCGAGAATGATGCTCAACCTCAGAGACACTCAGGCGCGCCTCCGATACCCCTTACGAGAGCCAAACGAGGCCCAGCTCAGCAGAAGCCATGATAACGTACCCCCGGCGATGAGGCGTCTCCCTGACGTGCCGAGCCGTCATCAACAAAGGCCAGTCCTTAGGGATATGGAGAGGGCTGTCATTGATACGCCACGGAGGGCCTTGAAGTTCTCCCGCGAGAGCATCGACGGGCGCGAGGTTTCTAACGATGTGTCTAGATGGTCAGACTCGACTGAAAGTTCGGGTTGGACGCAGGTCACGGCGAAGAAGGACGATGACGAGCTTGTCCCTTCAACTACGACACAGGATTTCACTCACTCGACCAAACTCAAAAAGCAGCGGCCAAACCAGAAGTCTGTACCCGTCGACACCCCCTGCCCCTCGATTTGGCAGGGTGATGCCTCAACTGGAGCCTCGTCCTCGGCGTCCGTCGACGAAGAAGCAACCGCTGTTGTCCGTAAGACCCCGAGTCCAGACGAGCCAAGCAGCACCCCTATGCCGCGAACACCATCCTCCGCCATCAGCAGCCTCTTCCGCAAACGTGTCCGGTCTGAACATAGTAATCCTGCAACTCCTCGAACACCAGCGACCCCACGCACGCACTGGCGTCCATTTGAGGACTCGGGCCCCCAGCTTCCTTGTTCCTCGCCGTGGCTATCAGGGCAACGCGAGGACAAGCGAGAGAAGGAGGAGAGGGCGACGTATTTCCGGGAAAAGGCAGAGCGGGATCTTGAGGGTAAACCATCAATGAAGAAGTCAAGCCGCAAGAGTTCTTTTGGGAGCATGAGGAGCAGGGAGGGTATCAAACGGAAGAGCCCTGGCCTTGACCGCCGACAGAGCATGGAGAGTCTTGTTGGCTGGAAGAGCTTCATCGACGACGCCCCCGAGCCGCTCTTCTCGTCCCCCTTACCCCCGGTGCCGCCTCTACCAACGCCATCCGAGCTCAACCTCACCCTCAACCGCCTGGATCAAGCACAGGCACCGCCCCGGGCCGCCTCCGCGGTCGAAGCCTCTGCCGCTGCTGCTGCCTCTGCGTATCGCTCCAAGAAGCCGCAGGGTCTCAAAGTGGAGACACGAAAGCTCCGCAAGGCAAGCCGGGATGAGCTGCGAGGAACACGGACACCAAGCAGCACAACGGCGACGGCGGCCAGTGGGAGTAGTGGAGGAGGTCTCAGGACGGCCTTGCGCCTTGATGGGAGAAAATCGAGCTCTGGACGAGCGGCTGTGGACGAAGGGGAGAGTCTGGTGGATAGGAGAGAAGACGAGGTTGTATCAAGACGCAGGTGAGGTTTTGGATTGACGTTGGAGGGTCATGGTCATGGTCAAATGTCTATATCTTCTTGACTGATTGCTATCTCGTATATGGACGAATGGTCGAGGGCATGTCGATATTGTCGTTACATCGAGCTTTGGGTGGAACGTATGTAGCTTCATATCATAGACAGTGCTCGAGCATGTAATGCCGGTTTCTCAGGGGCTCGCCGCGGTACAGGTTGCACGAGTGTTTGGCCTGCTTCAACAGGGACCCTTTCTCTCTTTTCGAATGTGTACTGTACTCTACCTCTGACCCGGATGCCCCTTTCTCGTGCCTCGAGATGGCATGATGCGACGCTGAACAAGGGAGCTTTTGCCTGATCGAGACCCGGTGAGCAACAACCAGACGAATTACTCACCTTGGTTCACCATGGATGAATGACAAAAGTGTTCATCATCTGCAACTCGCAATTGCGCTGCGGTAGCGACCGATCCTTGCGAAGCGAACGTGATCCTGGTGAACATCCTCTCGCCTCGCCCGGGGAGCCTGTCGACATCTGACTCGTGTCCCGCATGAATCACAACACGGCCCCAGAAGCCATACATACCTGGAGGGGCCGCATCCATGCCATGCCACCCCGCGTCCACAGCGCCTCCAAGCCTCCGGGATTAAGCAGAAAGAGCTGAGACAAGGTCGAGCGCGCTTCACCGCGGCATTAGCTGACGCTTGGGTGTATGTAGGTACTGTAAACATGGAAACACGGGGAATAGGTACTGGGCCGTTTGGCCACCCTCCATCTACTCCCCGTGACGATGCACGAGACCAAGTGCCCCGTACTCCACCAGACGTCGAATCACCTGCAGACCACCGCGCATCCCGAATATGCCACGGGGAGGCCCGCCCTCAGAGACGCGCCTGTTTACCGGCGTGGGTCGGCTTCGCTCATCATTGGATCTTGTGTGCCTGATGACAAGTGCCGGGCGAATAATGAGACTGTATACGGCGGATTTGCAGCAGTAATGCGCAGGACGGCAGAGAACAAGACGTCTGGATGAAAAACCACTGAGCAGATCCTGGATGTAATTTGGCCTCATGTATGCGTCTGCATCTGCGCATGTGTCGGGTGTTGCTGCTGGTGCTGCATCGTCAAGACAAACGGTGTTGTTGCTTTGATGTAAGTGAGCGGGATAGTGCTTCCTCTTGGTTCATCTGGTGTGGTTCCTTGGGCCGTATTCAGGTCCACGTCGTCTTTGGCTTCACTCACAGTATGAAGCCATGCACACATATCTCACGACGCACACACCGCTCCCCACGGACCCCCACTCATTGCAGGCCTCCTTCCTCAACATCACTGTCGATTCTGTGAATAATCGGCCCCGCCTCCGATGGGCATTTGTCGATCATCCCCAGTCTGGGAGTCTGGGGTAGGTATCGGCCAATATCAACCGCCAGCAGCCATTCATCAAGGTCTCGGCCTTCGGCCAACACCCGAGCCACATCTCGTCTTCCTTCCATCTGGATGGCGCATCCTTCCTCAAGAGGCTATTGGATACCCATACCAGAACCAAACCGCGCCAATCATGTCCTATTCCTTCGGGCCATCGGTGCTGCTACTTCATAATCGCACTAAAGTTGTCGACTATGGCATTCGGAATTATCATCTGAACGAGGTAGTGGATCATCATGCCAGATCGGCCTCTGGGCGCCGTCTCGACAAAAGTCCAGAACCGCTCTGGTAGAGAGATTCTCAAGGGCGTGTAAAGACTGCAGATCTTGGTTTGTTGATAGTAAGCGCTCGGGCGCCGCTAACAAAACCACCAGTTAGTGGTTCGTGGTAAATACTTTGCGCATAGAGCCAATCCTTGCCTGTATATAACAATCGATACCGACTTTGTTGCGTAGTTGGTTGGCTTGGATGGGATGACCGTGGATCACCAGCTCAAAAAAACAGACGACATTGGTCCTGCTCAAGGCCGTCACCTCCTCCAGTTTGCAGACTGTCTAGAGCTTGGTCCGTTGCTCGATGGGTAATCCAGGTTCCAGGCTCCTGAATAGTAGCTGGGCCTCCCGAGTGCCCTCCAATAAACGGCGGTTGCTGGTGGCTGGCGCATTGAAAACTAAAGACCGTGCAGTCCCTGCTTTGACGGTTGCTTAATCCCGAACAGCGGTTGACCTGGTCTGGAGAAATCGGCCTGGACCCGTTTCTTGGTCGGCGGAGTCGACGATCTCCAGCAAGGCCTGGCCTGGCCTGGCCTGGCCTGTTGGAGGCTTGCACCATGTTTCCAAGCATGGCCAACCATCTCCAAATTCCCAGGACGCTGGTGAGACATCAACATTGTTCGGCCAAGACTCGCCGACCAGTTTCCGAGCTCGTCACTGTTTGCATCACATGCGTCTCTGTCACTTAGTGGGGGTCATTATATCGTTCCACTCAAACCCAAGAGAAATGTGTGCCTTGCGATGCTCCTCGTACATGTTGTACTGCGTAGTTACTGTATGTTGCAACTTAAAAGGCTCTGCTATCCTTGGTCATGCCAAGTCCAGTCGAGTCGGTTCACCGCATGTTTCTAGATTGCCGGCCCGGTCGGTTCGTCTTGGGACGATCGTCCCCGGCCCGGTGACGGGAGATCTGCCAAACCTGAGAAGAGCATGCTTCTAGGAGACTTTTTATTCGGTGTTGACAGAAAATTGACGTCGGGACTAACTTAGTCACCAGTCAATCGATTTCTGTTGCCATGCTGCCAGCTTCATCCTCTTTGACCTTCTTGGGCTTAAAGGTCCGTATTGGCACCCAACAACGTGACAAGAAACGTGCTAAGGTGTGACGCTAGTTTGGTGGGCGCGGTGTGTGCGGCCTGTGTGGTATCAAGCGCCTACCACAAGATGTCAGTTGACGAGGGCTGCGTGCGGTGGTGGTGGTGGTGGTGGAGGTGGAGTTGGAGATGGGCATAATCTTGCACTTACAGCGACCCGCCTCCATGCACTCTGCACCACTTAGGCGTGTTTGTGCTGCTTGACAAGCTGAGCTCCATGTCTCTCCCACCGAAGCACGTTGATACGAGCTGGCCTGCGACCTGCCGATGGCGTACAGGCTATACAGATCCTTCTGCAACTGGATCGAGACCAACAGCGCGGTAGTGTACAGTAGGCAGGCCGACGAGGTTGAGGGATCGCCAGGGTCCTCTGGTGGCAAAATCGTACACGGACTGTCCTTAGTACGGCATCAGGCAGCTTGATGCTTGTCAATGCTGCAGGTCCGCGTCCGCCCTCAGACTGGGTTCGGGCAAAACATGGCATCTTCATTCCGGAAGAGTGACCCCGTGAACTCTTCAGCCTTTACAGTATCGGGTTAGCGATGGATACATAGGGCCGTCAGCAAGGAGCCTAATTACCACAGCCGAGTGGCATTGCGTTCTGCGAATTGTGTGTCGAAGCCATCGTTCGGTTAGGCTTGATAGGTTGGGTTGCTGGAACCAACAGCTTGGCCATCACGCTGGTTATGACGTCTATCATCTGCCAGATGCGCACGTTTCCTCGGAAGGGTCTGGACGCCATCGATTTGGTTGGATCCATTCACCCGCCCAGTCTCCAGACTAGGGAAAAGACGGGAGTCAGTTGACGGACCGCACCTTGACCGGCGCGCCGTCGAAGTCAGTTCCCGGGGTTTATTGAACACCAGACCGACCACTCGGACCACACCGTCCAGCGGTGTAAGAGTAGCTGAGGACGGCTCGGGGTGATCGATGGTGATGTTTGGTAATGAGTATTGGTTGCCGTTGCCAAAGAGAGTAGGTAGAGAGAGCCTCCTTGGCTCTAAACTAATGAGTAGCTTTGGCACCACAAATCAAGCACGACTTTGAAACACGAAACACCTCGCAAACTTTCAGGAGACTCAGCCTTGTGTGCCATCTCGATCAGCTCGTATGGCGTCCTCTGCAATCAGCCATAACGCCCGTTACACGACCTTGCTCTGATTCAGAATCCATGTTCGTTCTCGATACAACAGGGAAGAAAGGCGCAGGTGAGAATGCGGCTGGCTGGTGAAAGACAATTCTTTGGCGAGACCGAACGCGCGAGCATCGTCCAGGTACCTCGAGGTACCGCTGCGTGTCAGCAATCCACACAGATTGTCGTGGGTCTTTAGCCGCAGGCTTGCTAAGCCTAGAAAGGAATAGAGATGGCATTGCGCTATTTGGGTTCCCATAGACCACGGGGCCAAAAGCCATCAAGATCAGGGTCGCTCCTAGGCCTCTGCGCGCATCAGTTTGTCGAATGATCCGCAGTATTAGCCCTCGGAGCGTTTGGGAGCTCTCTCGGGCTCGTGCAGGACGTTGGGTCTTGTACTCCGTAGTGGAGAGAGCTCAGTTCTCAGCGGTAGGCCTTGCAGTTTTGCAACGCGGAACGTGCCACATTTCCCAAGCTGTCGCCAGGAAGAAAGCCATTTGTCATGGTGAGCTTGAGCTCGAGATTCGCCCGCTCTCTGTTTGGTTGTCGTTACCGCGTGGCAAATAACTTTTGGTTCGGTAGCTGGCTGACTTGCCATGAGAGGGCCAACAGGGGCCTTGAAACCGTTGTGGCTTCTAGATGGAGGTCAGGACAGGGGAGAGGCTCAGCCTGCCATGTGTTAGTGCGAGTTGTGCTGAGCGAGGATTACTCGTTTAGGGAACCCGGGTGATGGACAAATTTGCTTGCATACGTATGTACGAAGTATTCTTTGACGAGGCATGAGGTGTGTCTCTTGTTCCTTATCCATGTGCTCATTGAATAGAGTACTTGAACAGATGAGGCCAGACCAAATTGACGACTCAAAGACAAGTACTCCGGGAGAGGCGATTGGTGAAGCGTGGCAGCACAGGAGCTCATCCTGAAGGCATCCTATTCTGATGTTAGACTAGCACACCTAAACCAAACCTCCAATTCAGTGCAAAGTATCCGTAACTCCGTATATCAGCGTCTTGGCCACCTAGGAAGAAGTCCAAGCACTACCGTCGCTGTAATTTTAGCCAATGCATGCGACGGCCCTGGCAGACGACACCACGCTCAGGGCGTTCCAAGGCAAGGACCAGCATGCCGGTCAAGGAGGCACGCAAGTCTTGGGTTCCTAGCAACAGTCAGGGGACTGCATCTCTAGCCAGGGCTACTGTCCCCCGCCATTGTAAAAAGCAAAACGTGAGGGTCGAGCGTCTCAGTTCTCGAGGAGGAGGCGCGCCTCTCGAAAGGTGGTAAAGATTCCAACGATGTTACCACACGCAACGGGCTGCCTTACGACAGGAGTACGAAGCACTGGGAAAGCTATTAGCCCAGGCTGAGCCTTGAGGTTAGCGTGGGGGTTATACCTGGTGTGTGACGTTGGTGCCATCCATTGTCAAGGATTCCACAGCTCCTCATGGCACTGTCACGTACCGGTATCTAACACGTTGCCATTGCCGAATGCAATCGACATTGAATGTCAATCGGATTGGCAAAGGTAGTCGTGATGATCGACCGACCAAGCCTTGTCTCATGGAGGAACTGAGCCCTGACCACCATGAGGCCCGTGAGAGCGCGGCTGGCGGTTGACTGCGGAGGATGCAATGTTGCTTCTTCCCACAAGTACCCGTTCAGATACGGGGCATGTCCTAGAGTAGGGATCTTGAGAAAAAGCAAGGTTAAACAAGGTAGCTAAGCTTCCTAACCCAGCATGATAGGCCTGATTCAAGATCCTGTACGAGGTAGCTTTAGTTCCGTCTTCTGCGCTATTCATAAGCCTCGAAACTTACCATGGATGCTGTAGCTGGCACACATGCGAAAAATCGTTTCCTGGAATGACATGCTTCCTGCAGTCTCACTGACAGAGCCCCAAAAGAGCCGTCGATTGATCCTAGGCCGTCGCTTTCCAGGCCCCAGAGTAATGCAAGCGCTAATAACACGGTGCAGTAGTGTGCTGCAGTAGAACAGGGCACTAGTAATAGGAACTTGGAATTACCAAGAGAGCCTGGGTTCTAGAGCAGAAAAGGGGGGAAGGACAGCTGCGAGATTGGACTTTGCATGGTACGGAGCACATAGATCCGAAGGTGATGCGGAAATGCCTTTCAGAGAACAGCCTCCGCACCGAGTCAGGATCGTCATGATGCTGTTGGCTGCAGACACCGAGGTGCAGCATAAGTCCAAGGCGATTCGGTAGGTGGGTGGTCTAGATCTGCTCAAAGTCGGGGTCTCCGCTAGTAAATAGTTGGGGCCATATAGAGCAGAAGCAAGTCAGACATTGACAAGCATTATGCCAGTTGACGACGCTTATGAGATGAATGGGATGGATCAAGAGATTTGTGAAAGAAGCCATTGTCTACCATGAGCTTAATGGAAGTGGAAGCTGATGGGATAGGAAGGTGTACTGTGTCATATTTCTGATGCACTGTGATCTCCATGGTTCCATCGAGGAAGGCACGGTGGGCGGGCACTGTCCTCGAATTAGGTTTGGGCAACCTTGTCCACCAACCTGGAACATCAAAAAAAACTATCAACTTAACCAAGACGAATACATACATGCCTTCCGAGCCCATCACCTGTCAGGATCCCAATTAACCGTGTCCAACCAGCGATTTGATTTCTGACGAAATGACTCCATCTACAGAGTATCCTATCCGGCTGCAGAAACGCAAGACTGCATGCCCGCCTCCACTCCTCCTCACCGGTGTCCAAACCTGATTCTGAGGCCAGATGCAATATCTACAATAATGAACAGGGCTCGGGAGCCCAATGCCTCCTTCACTGTCGTGCGCCCTGCAGTCTTTACTCGAGCAACAAGACTGGACAATGTGATTGGTAGAGCAAGAGATATCACACGAACAGAGGACGATGACAGCACCTTTGAGGCCTACTGGCGATTTACAAGCCCGGCCCCTCCCGCACGTCAGCGCGTTACCTACATGTATGTATGTATCGCAAGTGTGTCTCTGCCACCGTCACCACTGTCGGCACTCCAACTGAAACCAGCGCCAATAACCATGCCATTGACAGCATCATCACCATTCCCAATCACAGCACTTGCTGCAATGATATCATGCTACAGCAGCACTACAACGCTGGAGGCCGCAAGCCCGAGTCTTGCATCGAGTTGGTGGACATTATTGTCGTGCGACTCTTGGAGAGGGATCAACGTATTGTCGAACCACGGCTGGGCAATGTGCTCCACATGCCTCGTACCCAAGCTTAGCCAGCCTGGCTTCTAAGAATCTATCGCTTCCAGGACCCGTGAAAGAAGAGGTGACTTGCTAGTCAGCACCATTTCTGCCCAAGGCAGCCCTCTCAGGCTACACAACTGCTCATAAGCAATAGCCTCTTCCCTCATATCTTGGTCATCAGCATCGATAGCGCTGCCGCTCACCGTCCAGCCCAAGACCGCGAGCAGTCGAGACAAGCTGCGTCCCACTTGGTACATGGAGGGTTCCAAGTACCCCGAGGTATCTAGCCGTCTCTCGTCAGGGCCCTGAAAACGCTAAGGCCTTTGGAGGGTGGAGAGGCCAAGGTCCCCCCATCCAGCTGGGTGGAGACGTGTGCTCAGTAGCCTCCACGTCCCATGCACCCATCGTCGAGAGCTAAGGGGACCTAGCCCGCTAGTGGCCCCAGGCAGGGATTGGAGGAGACACTTTGATGGCATCGTTCGGCGGGCCTGGACGATCCTGGACGGGACCAACGGCACATGGTGGTTGAAGCTCCTGGGTCCCTGGAAGGTGGCACTCTTCACCTTGCCCATGAGGCCAACCTCATCGTTGGACCATGATGGTTGTGGGGAGATGGCGTCGACGGGCATCAGAAGTCTCCAGTGCTGCCAGCGATCTTAGAATCCTTCACACATTGTCACCCTTTAGCTTGCCTCCCAAATAAGACCTCTCCCCCACATGGCCCCTCCATCCCTCATCTTTCCCTCCCTTTCATCTTGCGACGATTGAACTGTCGCCCGTTCTAGGCGACAAAAGGAGCTTCGATCAGCCGCTGGTGCGCTGGTGTCGACGGCTAGTCCAGCCCAACACCCACACCACCACACGCCAGTCTCCACAGCTTCATGCCGAGTCGTCACCCTCTAAGCTCGAGGAATCGTATTTGATCAACCGCTATCTCATCTGGACGGTTGTCGAAGTGTCCGACTCTCTCAATTCAACACCCGAACATCGCTCACTTGCACAGGGGCACACCGACAGTACCGAATGGCCCCGGAAATCCCCATTGGCTTTGCTTCGAGTGAGAGAGACCTGGCTTGGTGCGACAGCCATAGGATGTCTTCCGAGGACCAAGACGCCATGATGCCGCAATCGCCTTCAACAATGGAACCCCTGTGGCTGAACTCGACGGCAGCGCAGGTGCAGTCGGGTCAGATATCGCCTCTGAGCGCAGGAATAGACATGTCGTCTGCACCAACAATGATCCATTCTGCAGCCTCATCTGTAGACTCTTGGAGTACTGGTTATGGCGAGCGTGACGATGTGGACATGGACAACACCTGGGAGCAAGGATCCGACGACATTCTTACGATTCCGAAGCTGGAGCCGGTCGAGGACGATTTGAACATGGACGATCTGAAGGCAGCGCCATTGGCACCAGCTCCCGCAGAACCATCAAGCACCGACCCTAAGCCGAAACGACCTCGAGGAAGGCCAAGGAAACATCCTTTGACACCAGCAGTAGGTGCCAGCAAGGTGACCAAAGGTCGATCAAAGACAGGGTGCATTACATGCCGTAAGCGCAAGAAGAAGTGCGACGAAGCAAAGCCCCGATGTACGACCCAAGCCAATTCACCCAACTTGCTTGCCCATTGGTTTTAACGAATGTATTAGGCATGAACTGTGAGAAGAACGCCGTGGTCTGTGAGGGCTACCACGAGAAGCAAATCTGGAAGAGTGGCAAGGAGAAGGCTGAAGAGGGTACGTTTTACCAAACGACAACAGTTTAGTTTCACTAACCATAAAACAGAGCGGATGCGGCGAGAAAGCCTCCCCATGATCACCATGCAGCCTATCTTCCATGGTGTCGAGACAGCGGAGGACAAGATTTTCTGGAAGCACTACATCACGCAGCTGAGCAACGTCCTCACAGTAGAAGGCGAGGCCAAGAATGCCTTCAAGGATATTATTCTTCAGCTCGCCAACAAGCACCAAGGTCTCATGCACTCCATCCTGGCCCTCAGTGGCAAACACATTGATTGGGATACTCCCTATGGCGCCAAGTTGCTGGCTGATAACCCCCGGTCAAGCCGTGAGGCATTGCAACAGCGAGCGGACTATCACCACGATGAATCGATGAAACGGCTCTACGCGGATATGGGCCGGTCCGAGGACAAGGACGACCCCGAGAACAAGATGATTCTGTCAGCAAGATATGGACAGATGCTGTGCCTGCTTCTTCAGACTCGTGCTGATGGGAACCCCCGGGGCGAACACCGAGTGCACCTCCAGGCGTATCAGACTCTAATTCACAACTCTCCCCCTGAGGACCCGGCCTTCCACACCTTCATCATCGAGTTCTTCCAGTATCACATCTACGCTGATGATCTCTTCTGGCATCCTGAGAACGGCACACCGCGCTTATCCTCCGAGGACTGGACCCCAACCGAACCAATTCATCCACCTCGATTGCTGGGTGTTTCCGACGGCCTCTTCCACTACCTAACTCAGATCACCACCATCCGGAACACCGTTCGTGCCAACATGGCAGCTTCGGTTGACCCTGTTGTTGACTATA
This sequence comes from Fusarium sp. LHS14.1, assembly GCA_025433615.1. Taxonomy (NCBI): domain Eukaryota; kingdom Fungi; phylum Ascomycota; class Sordariomycetes; order Hypocreales; family Nectriaceae; genus Fusarium; species Fusarium sp. LHS14.1. The sequence continues at coordinate 935,228 of CM046481.1, forward strand.
CTAGTTTATACCGGGCTGCCGAAATCGACGCCGCCATCCGGGAGTGGACACCTCAATGGCCGCCGGGCGACAGCCGTGACCGTGTCGGGCTGCTATACAAGCAGATGATGTGGGTGTATCTCTTCAGGTCCATCTACCCGCCTTCAGTGCCACCGATGCGTCGTTCGACCTTTAGCACGCTGCCTATCCTACCACCGCCCCCACCAACCATGCCCTCTGCGCCGGCACGACGAGCCTCGATGATGGCCACGGTGTCGATGGGTAAAGGCCCTTCAGATGTCCACATGGCGAGCAGCTGCCCGACTTCAAGGAACCCATCCAGAACAAGCTCGATGCACGAGCAGGACTCGACTTCATCTTGCGACAGAGCATCATCGCCACCACCGAGCCGACGGCCGGCTTATCATGACCGCCGCATTACTCTGGCGATCGAGGAGTCATTGGCCATCCTGGAGTCTTTCAAGCCTTCAGACCCCTCGCAGACCCTTCTTCTTATTCCATGTCTGGTCATCGGCACCGCATGCTTCGAGCCAAGCCAGCGCGAGCGCATCCGGGGTGGAATCAAGGCAGTCCGCGGCTACACTGGTCTTCGAAACTGCGACCGCGTGATCGAGCTTCTCGAAAAGGTCTGGTCCTGCATGGAAGAGGGCGACTGGGTCTCTGTATGGGACTGGCAGGGCGTGGCTCGCCGGATGGGCCTCGACTTTTCCTGCTCATGAATTATTACGACATTATACAACCTAATACGTTTACAAGAAGAACCGCAGACTCATCCGCCACCTATGAGCGTTGGAGGCCATGGAGCCCCTAGTTTGTGTCCAAGTTTCATAATATCTACCAAGCACTGTCAATGGCCGAGACGGCATGCCGATCTGTTATTGTTATTGTTATTTTGATCCAGCACAATGACAGTTGTACTCATGATGAGCTTTGAGAGATCTGGATACAGCAAGGGTACACACAAGTACAGGATTCAAGAAGAACAAATGCCTTGATCATTTCAACACGGAGGCAATCATCTTTGATCACTTTACTACGACGACGTTAATATCAGGGCTATCATGAGGGACGGAGGTTTTGACTACTCTTCTGTAACCCGCGGGATTATGAGATCCACGCCTTTTCTTTTCTTTTATTGTTTTTTATCTGAACGAACCTCCGACCACGCCACTGAGGTACTTTGGGTGGCACAGCATGACTTTACATACTGGAGGTTTTACCCCTGAGGGGTTGGAAGCTCTGTTGAGGAGAAGCAAGGCGTTCATGTTTTGGATCTGGATGGTGTCTCGTCTGATGAGACGACCCAGAGCCTTGAACGGAAGGGGATAAGGCAATATCTTTTTATTTGCGACTGGTTTTATCATTACTTCAATCTGGTTCCATTTTATGGGATGATGGGATATGAAGCACCCGGCGTCAAGAATGTCAGGCTGGGACAACTGCACAATCAGACTTGAAAACATATAGGCATGCCATGATGCTGCTGCTGTATTCGCTTTTATTCCGGTAGTTTTACAATGATATAAGACGAACCAGAACAAGAACAAGATGCTGAGCCAGGTGGACTCATCACTTCACTCTCGATTGCTCATATACTGAGGCCTCGACAGTACTGAATTTTCCGATACAAATGTTGCTTTTTCAAAGCATATGTAGAAGACGTATCCATGTACACGCTGCCCCTTGTGCGCCTTGTCAACATGCTTATAGAGTTATCTACTTGCTATTTCTCGCAGGTGATGAGTCAAAAAAGAAGGATATTAATTTGTAGTGATATGATCAACTACCCAGTCTTACATGACCATTGAACTTACAAACTGTCTTTTCTTTGTGGAGGTCAAGCCTTCTAACTATTCATCAACATCGGCTGCTCATGCCATGGCACTTTGAGGAGGTTCGAGGCAGAAAAAGAGCCTGCTCATTATGACTTAGAGCAACACACCTGGGAGCCAGATTGAACAGTCACATCATACGCAGCGAAACGACCTGTCGCCGGAAGGACAGGATGCATTTGCGATCCTAAGCACGATACATAAACACCTTCAGACGCATATAGCAACACGAAAGGGCAATTCGTTCTTTCCACCTCTAACAGACTTTGGATTCCTTAAAAGAGCATACAGAACCGTAGCGTCGCCCCAGGTTGAGCAATAGGAAATGTCCCCAGATAAACATTCTCAGACTTGGATCCCTCGGATAACTAGCCTCTCTTCGTCATGGTCTTTTTCGTCAATCATCACGCTTTTCGCCCTCAAAGTAGAATTTGCCCAGAGGCTCACCACCTCGACCAGGCCCTACCAGACCCGACGCTGGTGCTCTGGTTTCACCTCTGTCTAGCCGCTGCTGGACAATTCTCTCGGCTGTTTCGTGGCCGGCACTTGGTTGTGACTGCGCCGGCACGGGCCCTCGGAAAGTTGTGTCAACGAAGGAATCGTTCTCAGCACCTTGTCCTGGGTTAGGGTCGGTGGCCACACCATCCACCATCCGGGCATCACGGCGCTCCTGGAGGGCAGAGATGCTCACAGGCGTGTCACCACCCATATGAGTATCGCGCTCGCGCCGGGCGTCGCTGAGCCCTGAGTTTGTCCTCTCCAGACCCCAAATCTGAGGGGCTGGTCGGCGGTGGTAGATGGGTCCAGATACGGTGCTACCAGCGCCTTCACCAAAGCCCACCAGGGATGCAGAACCGTCATCACTCATTCGATCATCGTAGCCGCCTACAGATCGAGCTGTGGCACCATAAAGATCCTCATCCATGGCATCAGGATAACCTCCCATGCTTGCAACTGAATCGGCTTCACGATAATTTGTATCGGTGCTCAGCATATCCTCATCGTGGTCGCCGCCCGTGGTGCGCGCATCATCACCCTCACCAATATGGCTCTCGGTCGCGCTGGCTGTGCCAACAGTGCTCATCTTGGTGACAGCAACAGGTTGTCCATTGCTATCAAAGTAGGCGGGAGTCAGGTGCTGGGTCGCAGGAAAGTTGGGAGGGAAACCGGTCGTCGAGGTCGGTGTGGTTTGCGGCGAAGCGGAGGATGCGCCGGGAGGAGGCGCATGGGTCGGGGCTCGGAGGGTAGCAACGCGCTCGAGGCCGGCGAGTCGGGAGATGCGGTCGGCGCGCTCAGCCTCGAGGCTGGTGGTGGAAGGGTTATGCTGGTGACCTCTGCCGAGGGGACCCTGGGGGAAGTGGCCGCGATGGCCGTCCTTGATAGCTGTGGTGGACAGCGCGGAGAGGGAGGTAGTGGTGCTCGTGGGAGTACCACTGATAAGAAGCAAGTAGCGAGGTCAGTTCCATGTCGAGGTTCAAGCAATGCGACCCGACGTCATTGCACGACGGGGTTAGTTGGAGCGAGAGGGACCCACGGCATCTCAGAGGGTGTCTCTGGTCTGGAGCCCGGAGGCGGGAGGTTGATAAAGGTCGGGGGTTGCGTCTGCGCCATGGTGTCTGTAGATTGACCAAGAGAGGTGATGGGTGATGGAGGAGTAGCGAACAAAGTCGAGCGTGAATGTGAGGCGACGTCAGGAAACGAATTGATCCGCCGTCCACAGCGGCTCAGGTAGTTTGGGCGCGCACGTTATGTCAATGGACAGACAGAAGGCGCACTCAGAAGGCGATAGAGCCGTGATTGTCGGAAGAGGAGAGAATAGATGGAATTGTTAGGAGAGAGATGAAGAAGAAGAAGAAGAAGAAGAAGAAGGGAAATGCGTGAGTGTGTGTGTGTCGTCGCAAAAAGATCAGCTGGGTGAGAGAAACTGGAATAATGCCCAGGGCCCCATGGAGTGAGATTGGAAGGATGCAAGGCACACATCGCCCCTTCCTCACTGGACCAAAGCCCATCGCCCTGCCGCTGCAGCGCTGCAAGCCTCACTGAAGGAGACGGGCCCAGCCTAGAATGGGGGGAACCCGAGCCGCAGCACGCGCTGGAGTGACAACACTGGGGACCTAAAACCAAGCTTCCCATCACGCATCGATGAGGGGGCGGGGCAATAGCAAGTGATTGGACGGATAGAGGGGTGGATTAAGTATGACGTCGCCGGCCGATTACTTGATTGGATGATTTCCATGTAGCCTTTTTTGTGAAGCTGCTGTCTTGTCTCTAAAAGGTCTTGGCTCAAAAGATGAATGCTCAGCGAGTGAGTTCCAAGTCCTTTATCGAATGGTTGGGCTAATTTTGATCATCAGGTGCTGTGCTGCCCATTCTTTGACAATGCCAGTCCGGCTTTCCACCCCCGGACTCCGAAAGTGGGGCCGTGTTGAATCCGCATTCCGTCCACTAGCCCCGAAGCCAACACAACCACATCGGCTGATCACAAGGAAATCACCATATTCAACCATTCTCAATTGTCAGTGTAATCATCTGTGTGGACAATTATTATTCTCGAGACAAATGCTCTTCTATCTCAAGTGTCTGGTCTAGTAGAGCTTTCTTTATCCAATTTCCCGCCTTTTTCCGGTGAAACAAATTGACTTGTCTCAGCCACATACACACGGACGACGCGTCCACTCCCAACTAAACTTGATTAACCCGCCAGAAAAGCCAATCCCAATTCCCACCCATTGCAGCGCCATAAGTAAATAAAAAAGCAAAAACAAAGACAGCAAGTTGGACGCCAACAATGACATGCTTTCAGGTCATTTTCAGACTTGATGGAATATCGACAAGGAATAGCTTGTGAATAGCAAAGGTTTTTGTAGGAGCTTCTCATAGGAAAGCGGCGGCGATGGAAACGATGCCCACCATTGCCACAGCCAAGTAACCCGAAGCCTGAACAGAGCGGGAAGAAGCATTGATGTCGGGAGCCATGGTCGTAGGCTGAGGAGGGTCCCACGAGACAATCGACTGTTCCGTCTCAGTAGCAGAGGTAGCCTTGGCCTTGCTATTCTTCTCAGTCTCGGTCTCCTTGCCCGTTTCGGTGCTGTCCTTGTCCTTGTCCTCATCGTCTCCGGTAGCCGTGGCCTCAGCCTCTTCAGTCTTGTCAGAACCCTTGGTCTCGTCGGGTTCGTTTGTGGTCTTGGTGGCCTTGTCGTCGGTGGCAGTAGCCTTGGCCTTGGCTACTTCGGTGGTGGACTCGTCACCAGCAGCGATGACGCCGGTGATGACGAGGGCGAGAGGAAGAATGTGCTTGGCGAAACGCATGATGTCGGTGTTGTAAAAGATGAGGTGATTAAATCGTGTATGAATTCGGTGATGTGATTATGATTCTTGTACGATGTGAGATGTTCGTTCGTTGTATGGCTCGATCAAGTGATGGTTTGACAGCTCGACTCGAAGGAAAAGGGGAGACGAAGCCGGAAGCGATGGAAAATAGAAGCAAGAGCCAACTTCCAGGGGAAGGAGTAACGAAAAAGTAAGCAAGTCAAGCGAAGGACGAGGCTGGGCAAATAAAATGTGAAACGAAGGAACCCAGGTCAAAGGAAGTAAGAAAAAAAAAAATGGGAATGCAGTGCAGGAAACCAGGGGAACAAGAGAGACTGGAGGTCAAATGCTTTAAAAAGACCTTGTTTCTCCACTGCCACACAGGGACCCTGCTTGGACAAGGCAGAGGCTCTGGGGTGTGTGTTAATTTTGGAACCAATGCTGAGAAAGCCTCCGGCCCACCGCGTTTTTATTCCTGGGGTATGTACGTGTACGTATTGGTTGGTTTGGGTCAAGACAAGACACGGTAATAGGGGGCTTTTCAGTGGCAAAGAGTGTGTTCGTGATGATGGATTCTCAGCTAACGGAAAGAGTGAGCCGTCCCAAGTCTTACCGCGGTTTGCCGACTGTCCCTGAACAAAAAAGAAGCAAATAAACACGGCATCCATGGATCGGCAAGTTTATTAAGGGGGATTGAATAGTGGCACGTCCATTTTCTACTCTACCAAAGCTGAACAGTTCAATTACAGAGACAATTAAAAGGGCACAACAACAAATAACGAAACAATTCACCTCTGGTTGTCCATCGTCACATTCCACCACACGCACATGTGCATATTCCAGCCAGCCCCCCCAAAAAAACTTCGTATATGCACAAGCCCCTCCCTCCATACAACACAAAAGCTGACGTACGCATGTCCAATCCACATGCCGCTTCTTCCCCATTTGCCCGGGATCTCACCACTTTTGTCCAGCAAGGCCACGGGTTGACCTGCATCATTGACACGACATTGAGCAGCTTTTTGTCAACCTGAACTTGTGCTCTTGTTTTTTTCTGACCAAGCCACAAAACATTGGAATGAGCTGTGAAAGGCCCGTGCGAGTCTTGCGCGTTCTTTCTTATGAGGCTCTGCCTCTACGGCTTCTTTCTGCCGAGATGGTCATTGAGCTAACACATAAACTGAGCTACCGCCCATGATGCTGCTTGCCGGATTCCGAGGGGAGACGTCATCCGTGTATTTGTCTTTATCTATCCATCTATTCCAAAGCTCGAGTTATTCCACCTTTTACCCCTATTCTCACTGTCCATTACCGTCTTGGCTTCATACACTCCATCATCCACCTCTTTCAAATGGTATATCTGTAGCGTGGACTCTCATCTCCAAGCTCTGCCAGCTCATCTTCACGCATGTTTCGATGCTTATCCTTCATAACGCCAGCCTGTCGCTGCTCGTTCACCCGCTTGTACCACCACCAGAGGAATCCGTAGATGATGGTTCCGAGAGCCACCATGCTGAGCGTCACGGCGTGACCGCGAGTGTAACGGGGCTTGTCCTTGGCAGGGCTTGGTCTTGTCAGCAAGAGGCTTTCTTCCTGAGAGGGCATGCTCACTAGATAAAAGCAGACATGATGCCCGCCGCGTTTCCCCAGGTCAACTGCATACCCGTACCAGTCGTACGCTTTCCATACCGTGGCGAGTTTGTCGGCAACTAAAGCACAACTGTCAATCACATATTCATCTTACGCATCTCATGTCAAACTTACCCAAGCCAGTGGCAGACCAACTACAACATACAGTCCACCCGCAACGAGGAAGCATCCAAAGTAGTGAACACCCGAGGCAACATCCGCCAACAACACAGCGTATCCAACAACGCTGATGAGACCGAAGATGACGCAGAATAGCCCACGGCGCTGCATACGGTCCGAGAGATAGGCTGTCGTCATGTATGCTGCCGCACCAAGGAAGTAACACGGCACAGTAAGGAGCTGAGTCTCTGCAACCGTCCAGTCGCCAAGATCCTTGATGATGGTGGGGAGGAAAGTCGAAAAGCCTGCAGCAGCCCGTTAGAATCGAACCAGACACGGAAACTTCAAAGTCAAATGTTGGAAACTTACCGTACAACATGGTGTCAACACCAAACTGCGCAACACAAAACGCCCACACCTTCCAGTCCTTGAAAGCGCAGAGCATATCCGCCTTGCTAAACTCACGGCTAGACTCTGTGTTTCCATACTCGCGCGCATGCCTCACTCGCATCAGCTTCCTCTCCTTGTCGTCAAGGAAGTATGCCGTGTCAGCATCGTTGGGCAGCGCAAAATACGTCACGATGCCGACGAGGAAACTCGGGATGCCTTCAATGATCATGATCCAGCGCCATCCGCTCATACCGTGCAGACCGTCCATGTGACCGATTCCATACGCCAATAGACCACCGAGGGCACCCGCGACGGCGGCACTGACAAAGAGGTATCCCACGCGCAGGGCAAGTTCTTGCTTAGTATAAAAGAAGGTCAAGTAAACGGTCAAACCAGGGAACAGACCGGCCTCGACAGCTCCAAGCAAAAGACGGCAAGCGATGAGAGCGCCATACGAGTTGACCAGACCCATGAGAGTGGCGATGAGTCCCCACGCGGCAGCAATGAAAGCGATCCAGCGTCGAGGAGTAAAGAGCTTCAAGACGAGGTTGGAAGGAACCTCGAAGAGCAGATACGTGACAAACAGGATTGAAACGGCAACCTGAAACTGCTCCGAAGAGAGGTTCAGATCTTCTTCGAGACCGTACAACCTCGCATTACCAATGTTGACTCTACAAATTCGAATTAGTCACCAGAACAAGATTTGCTGAAGAGCAAACAAGAACAAACCGGTCGAGGAAACTAAAGAGGTAAAGAACCATGACGAGGGGAATAATGTAAAAGTCTAGCTTCATCACGAGCCTCTTTTCGTCTTCGGCCGTGTGAGTCTGAACTTGAGCCTCATCATCGCCCAAGGTTTGAGGTGTGGTGGTTTCCTCACCAGGCGCAAAGTCGGACTTGTTGGCCATGGTTCAAAGGTTTAGTGATTTGCCGAGATCTACACAAGGATGAGTATTCACACACTTTACCACGAAGAAGACGAAATAAAAGAAAGAGGAAAAAAACTCACGATGAGATCAAACCGTTTCTTCTCCTCTTCGGACGGAGAATTCCTTCTGGAAGAAACCAAAACGAACGATGCAGCTGTCAAGAATGGGGTTGGCGTGAAGAAAAGGCCGCGCCACATGAGCAAGAAAGGTAACACTCCCAAAAACTAACTAGTCTTGGCGCCAGACGAGGAAAAAAAAAAATCAGATATGTATCGTTCTATGACAAAAGCTCCGCTCTTTGTCAGACCATCTAGTCCTTGCTCATAGGCCGTGCTTCAGTTGATCGTGGGGGAAAAGAAAAGAGACGAGGTAAAAAAGACAATTTGAGATTGGGGTCTCTTTGCCAAGAACACTTCACGGGCAGATGGAACGCTACAATCAAGATATGGTGAGTGATCCTTTCCCCAAGGAAGTTTTTTGTTTATCGTGGGAATTGAATCAGAGGCGAGTTATCAGATTGCATAACATGTGAGAATATCCAACCAAGAGAGATGGATCTACTGCAAGTTCCTCTGGTAGACAAATTCTCGTGAACCCACCCTTACCATTTATCCTTTGCATGCATCCTTTCTTCCCAGTCATGCACGGCATCGCGCCACCGATAACGGCCACTCCTAGGCGGCCGACATCTCCATCACCCACTTCATGTAGAGGGTCAGATACTATCTCGTCATCACCTATGCTCACTATAAGCCATATTGCTTTTTACAAGCTTGATTATCCATTCAAGTCAACAACCAGGCAAGCAATGAGCAAAATCAAGATTAAAATGACTCGACACATAAAGTGCCACTGTCCGTACCACATCGTCACTCGTCCCACCCACAACCAGTCACAGCACGCGAGCAATGATTTCAAATCACCCATGATCCATAACCCAACCACTCAAAACTCACACAAGCAGAAACATGGCTACATTGATCATCGCTGTTACTCAATTAACGTGACAGGATCCCTAAACTAACCATTGGGAACCTTGTCCCCTCCCCATATGTATCATTTCACTCCAATCACACCTTTCAACAATACCCGTAAGAGACGTAGAATATCACGGTCCCTACACACGAGAACGAATGGCAAGCAACAAAAAGAATATAAAGGGTATGAGGTGCGGAAATCCCCTCCTCTTCATCCCGCTGTGTATAGGTTCATGCATGATAGACGCAAGGAAAAAAAAATGGGTGTTACAACGTATGTACAAGTATCTGACATTATTATTCCCTTTCCCAATCAGATCTTCGAAAAGGTCAAATCAAGAATCTCGCTTTCCTCCTTTTTCCTTCCTTTTTGCCATGGCCGTTACACTCGACACATGACCATACCCCTAATTTACCTATAAGGTTGCGCCGGCATCTCATACACGTTCGCTGGGGGCGATGATCCGTGAGCACTTGTCACCTGATTACCGTCGATCTCGGCGGCGTCGTTCTGGTGCCATCGAGCGGCGGCGCTGTCACTGGCAAGCTCAGCTGTGTTGGCAGGGCTATGCATCTCGACGGCACCAAAGTTGGGAGAGCCCTGCTCGGCTCCAGCGACACGAGAGTAGTTGGTTTCCGGGCTCACGCCTCCCACGTTGTCGCCAGCAGTAGTGCGCGAGTAGTTTGTCTCGGGGCTCGCGGGTTGGTAGGCACGTCCGTAGGGCAGGGGCTTGGCGAATCCGGCTCGGCCATCACCAAGAGCAGTGCCACGGTAACCTTCGGGGGTAGAACCCTTGGTAGGGTTGCGGCTGGGAGCCAGAGTCGAGGAAGCAGTGGTGGGGGTGACCTGGGACATGTTGGGAGCAGTACCGCCGCTGACGGGACCGCCAACGGGGACCTCGGACGAGCCAAAGACATCGTCGTACTCGGCCTTGTGCTTGTCGTTGCGGCGCTTCTTGACACAGAACCAGATCAGGGCACCAATGATGAGAAGACCGGCAACACCAGCACCAGCACCGATACCAGCCTTGGCGCCAGTAGACAGACCACCATCGCTACCACTGCTGCTGCTGTTGTTGTTGTCGGACTCAGGGACACCAGTTCCGGCGGAGCCATAATCTCCCGAGGATGCAACAGTCACGGTTTGGACAACACCCGTGGTAACTCTCGTAGAGGTAATAGTGAGGGTGCCGGTCGTGGTAACTGTGGTCTTGGCGCCGGCCTGCTCGGTCTCGGTGATTGTCTTGGTGACTTCGGTCTCCTTGCTCACGGTAGAAATAACGGTACGAGCGATGGTGTTGACAACGGTGGTATCGCTGTCCTCACCAACAGTAACAGTAACGAGCCTGGTGATAGTGGCACGCTTCTCGAGGCCTCGTCGGAAAGCGCGGAGGCCGTAGTGCTCATTGTCGAAAGATTCGGGGACAGAAGTAATAGTGGGCGCGGGCTGCTCATAGATAATCTCGTCGTAGCCGCCGACAGTTCGGGGAGCGAGGTTCAGGGCACGCTTCTCGTTGGCCCACACGGTAGTAGTGGTATATACGGTCTTTGTCGCGGTCTCGGCATCGCTGCTAGTAACAGTGGTGGTCTCGAACGCAGTCGAAGTAACTACGACGGTAGAAGTGATGGTTCGCATCACAGTGGTCTGTCGGTTCACTGTCTTGGCATCGGCATCGGTGACAGTGACAGTTCGGGTAATGGTAGTATCCCCAGAGTCTGTCGTCGTTTGGGATGACTCGGTTGTGCTGTCATCGGTAGGCTCCGCTGCGGTGGTCGGCTCGTTGGCGGTAGTCTCAGCGGGTTCTTCGGTAGTTTCTTCGGTGGGAGAAGCCTCTGCGGCGGTTGTAGGATCAGCCTGTGTAGGCTCGCTCTCTTCAGCTGTGGTCGCGGGGCTGTTGGAGCCCGAGGTGTTCTGGCGGATGGCGAGCTTGGAGGCTTCAGCTCCGAGGAGCAGGCCCAGAAATAAGAGTCGTCGAATCTGCATCTCGGCAAGTCTTGCTGGAGTTGGCGATAGCAAGTGTGACGAAGGGTTCAATCAAGGCCAGTCGAGAAGGCGATGATCGAATGACGACAATAGATGTCAAGGGGGTGTTGGAGATACCCACGAGGGCCAAGTTCGATGAAAGACACAGGAAATAAAAAATAGGGCCCGTCTCGGATCGAAGATGTTATTGAGAGGGGGGGGTACGTGGCGTGGGCGACAGATCAAGCAGGCAGTTGGCTGCTCTGGCTTGTGTGAGGTGGGTAAAAAGGGAGAATGGCACGCGCGTCGTCAAGAGGTTGAGGTAGTTGAACAAGCAACGGCGAGTTAGAGATGGATGAGAGCTAAAAGGAAAAAAACAACGCAAAGAGAAAAAGAAGAGTAAGCAAAATAGGTCAGTTAACGAGTGGAAGGAACAGTAGGAGATACAAAGCAGGACTTTAGAAAAAAAAAGAACTGCCCGTGGTGGTTGGTTTGGTGTGCGCAGAACGAAGGATTGAGAAAGAGGCGTGGCCAACCCAGAGGGGGGAGAGGATGGGTTGAGTGAGTCGGGGGGGCACAGCCAAAGGAATGCCCGGTCGGGATGGGCGGCTTTGAGTGGGCGAGCCTAAAAAAAAAGTGCACCTGCAAGTTGGGGACAGGTACGAGGAACGGACGCTAAAAAGGTACCGGATACTTTGTGGCAAAGTACCCCTGCAGTTTTGTGTAGAGAGAAGAATTATTTTCAACGTTTTACCGTAGAAGGAGAAAAAGAAGCCAAGGGCAAGATCATTGCGAATAAAAGACGATGAATCAATTGAAACATCAACCTTTTGAAACTCGATTCAAGATTATTCCATTCGAAAATAGACCGCGGTTAAAGACGTGCATCTGCAAATGCAAATGCATGCTCCCATCACCTTTGCAATGTGTCACAGCGCGACGCGCTCTGGCATGCCCGGACCTGCGCACATCCTGTCTGCAACAAGCATGACCCCTTGAAGTTGGATGCCCCCTTTTCGGCCTAGAACGTTTTTTTTTAACTGGTCGCCGACTAAATTACACGAAGTGGACTTGAGCTGCATGTCTCTGGGACCTGACGCAATGCCCTTTTTGCCATTGCATGTTGATCGTCGTCTTTCTTCTCAGTGGGAAAAGAAGAAGAAGAAGAAACGTGACTTGAATGCCAAGATGATTTACGTCGGTGATTTCGGCTGCTACAATCCAATTCTATGAATCGAGCAAGACCATTTTGGTTATTTTGTTCAAACTGTGGCGTTCGCCGAGAGTAAACCGTCGCCTAGACTTTTCATACCGTCTTTTTTTTTTCCTTTTTTTCCAACGGGGTGGTTACATCTTGATCCTCTTCTAGAGCCATCAACTGGTTCTAACTCTCTTGACAGCCAGACAGACATAGGTAGGCCTCCCCAACGAATGACATCAATCTCCCTCCCCGTTCGTATTTGACGGGTCACGCTGCGTCGAGCCAGGGGCGACTTGGTCCATATGTGGTCTAGCCCATGCCCCAAATAGGAGCACGGTCCGGGATCCGTTTCGATTTCCGTTGGGGCCAGGTCGAAATGGCATCACTCGGGGCCAGAAAAAGCCCATGCGTCGCTCTTCTCTCCCTCTCTTCTCTCCAGGCTATGGACCCTTTTTTCGCTAGTGATAACAAAGCCTCGTTGGATGGTTGCATCCGAGGACCGACCGCAACCTTGACTACTTTGGAAAAAGGTCGTCAGCCACGTTGATGATTTGACTCGGCGCAACTCGGATAGGCTCGTGACTTGTACATGCCGGTCGCCGTAATCTCTACACTCAACATGCCACATCTTTGATCAATTGACTTTCCCCAGATTCTAGACCCCGTATCTTTCTTCTTCCCTGACATGTTCACCGAGTTTTATCATTTCTCCCCGGCTGACCGCCGTAGGCTCAAACTATCCCAACGGACATGCCGCGTCCGACGGACCCGGATGATCAACAGGGACACACACCGTCTCTGCCTTTGCTCTCTCCACCAGACGTCGTCATCATTGGCCTCCTCGTACATCATTGGCTATGAAACGTTTCAGAACGCCTCAGGACCAATCGAGATAAACTCAAACCCGCGAGATCGAGACCACTTCGCCTGCGCCTCAGGTTCGGATTATCTCACGGTGAATATAGACAAAGATGCATGAACTTGGCTCTGGAAGACTACTCTCGCTTAGTTTCCCCCGGTACATCACCCGGGGAGGCATCCCATGCGTAATAATATGGCGGGTATAGCAACTTTATTGAAAATCTGAAAGCATCGAAATTTTGCCTGTGACGAAGAAATGTTTGGCTTGTACGGCATCCGTATTAAAATGTTTACTCCAAGCTCTTCAAGACCCGTGGTCTCTTTATCTAATAAACCCCCCCCCCCCAAACCAAGATGGCTTCTGATGTTACAAACTCTTTCCAATTCCGTCCTCTTACAGAGTAAGACAATGGGGTGGGCTTAGAAGTTCTCCTTGCCCCAGACAAAAGAGAATCTGTAATCTCGGTCAGCCGATATGTCACCTATCACTCAGTATTAAGAAAAACTCACCCAGGCTCGGTGTACTTGTTGCAATACACGTGAAGAGCGCTGCCCAGTCCCTTGGGTCCGCAGAAAAATACTCCGGCCTCGGCAGGGCTGTGCAGCTTCCTGATGCCTCGGAAGATCATATCCCAGTTGGGTCGGCCAAAGTTGGTCGGGCTGCGCAGACCCGTGATGGTGTCCTTGTCGGCGTTGGCGTCGTTGATCATGATGTTTGTAGCGTCATCGGCCTTGATCTTGGCCGTCAGGTACGTGTGAATCTCGATTCGGTGGTCCAGATCCTGCGCCTCGACAGCCAGCAGCAGGGAACGAAACCACTCGAAAGACTCAAAGTCACGGCAGATCCAGAAAAAGTAGACCTTGGAGAGTCTCGTCTTCTTCTGGGGGTAGTTCATCCGGTACCAGATAGACTTGAGAATAGAGGCAAACGGTGTCACGCCGATACCAGCACCGACGAGAACCGAAACCTCATACTTGAAAACGTCCTCCGAAGCAGAGCCAAATGGACCATCGACGTAGACTCGGGGGAGAACCCGACGAAGAGCTGGGTCAACCTCTCCATTGTTGCCATTAACACCAACAACCTGGCTGGCGTCACCCTTCTTCTTACCCCACTCACAGCCCAGTGTCGTAGAAACAGCCTTGGTAAAGTCACCAACACAGCGCATGTGAATCGAGATGTAGTCCTCCTCGGGGGCGCTGGTCAGAGTGAAGGGGTGATACTGCCACAGTGAGACAGCAGGGCAGCAGAAGAAGATGTACTGGCCAGCTCGCGTCTTTGTGTGCTCCTTCTTCATCTGGATCTCGCAGACGTTGCTGGGATGCTGGATGACTTTGGTGATATAAGTCCTGTGGCGGCCACGAACTTCACGGGCGATTCTCTCAGCCAAGTAGATGAAACCGCTGTACATCCAGTACTGCCAGAAGACACCGACGGCTGAGGCACCCACGCTGGTGCAGAAAGGCGCAACGTCGGGTTGAATCATGCAGAAAGCGCCGTGGATAGACCAGAAGAAGAAGAAAACAATAAACATGTGGTGAGTGTACCAGAAACGTTCATAGTTTGCTCTCCTGGGCTTCTCCACCGACGTGATAACCATACCCATGAGGGCGATCAACATGACATATCCAGTCCATCCAGGTCCCGAGACAAAGTTGGCAAGCAGCCATCCATAGACACCCAGTTTGTTCTTGATAGCGGCCTGCGCAAAGTTGTTCCAATGAGCAATGGTGTGGACCCAGGACCAAAAGACGATGGACCAGGCGGTGACAATGTGGAAGCTGATGTTCTTGTCGAACTGGATGATGCCGTTGAGGGGTGTCTGGCGCAGCAGCGAGATGAGGGTGCGGCACACGGGAAACAGGATGATGGCCACGTCAACGTGCAGAACCAGGGCCGCAGAACGGGCAATGACAAAGGTGAAGCCAAAGTTGTCGCGAGAAGATTGAAGACTCTCCTTCATCGAGTAGTGAACGCAGGCGAAGGAGAAGATGAGGGCGTGTGTGAGCATAAAGACGAAGACGAAACTAACATGGTCAGTTTTTATCGTCCAAAGTGTTGGGGGTTGTCGACTTACAATCTTCGGTAACCTTCGTTGATCATCCAGCGATCAAATTTCTCTCTTGTCGACAGATCCTGCTGCTTCTCCTGCGTCATCTCTCCCGAGAGAAGCATCCGCGTAAGGGGAGACCATCGTGAACGCTCCGAGGGCTTCTCGCTCCATGTATCGAGTTGGTAGCTCATCTTGTCAAAAGATTCAAGTTGGAATCCGCAGATGCGAGGGCGACTGGCCCTAATTTCTTTCCAAAAACCAAATAGACTTCGCTATCCTCCGCGCAATTCAGATAAATTGTGAGCGCAATGTTGTTGTTGTTGTTTGTGTGCGTCTTGTTGTTGCGAGCGAGTGTAGTTGTCGTCGATATTCAGAACCAGCTGAACCGGAAGAATTATTTCGAGAAACGAAAGTGATCGGCAAGACTATACACAAGAAAAATAATAAAAAAGTGCTGTCTAGAGCGTGAAGATTAAATCAGTCATGTAATTGTCAACCGCAAAGGCCAAAAGAAGCGACGAGAGCCTCAAAAAAGACGAACGAAGGAGGGGGGAAAGGGGAGAGGTGTAGTAGGCAAAGGTGTGAGAGAAAAGAATCAACCAGGGTTTCTCTCTCAGCCTAGGGCAGCAACTCCTTTGTCATCGGCGGGCTGGCGTCAAGTGTCAAAAAAAAAAACTGCTACTTCACTCCTCCAGGGGGTGCGGAAAAGAGAACAAGAAACATGAGCTGATGCTGTCGCTTCTCTTCTCCTGGTGGGTGGTGGAAAAAAAAACGGAGTCATTGACAACGGAGATGATACCAGGCACAGACGGCGAGTGTCCGGGGTTCGCGCTTGGCATGCGCCTAGAGCCTTCTAGCGAGAGCAGGAGGCGCAAAGACAGGCGAAAAGCAAAAAGCAGAGGGAGGTGTTCAGAGAACTAGCAAGCCTCCGTCTCGAGACGGGCGAGACGCGGCTCAAACACTCAGGAGTTATCTGTCGGGATGTGGCCAGTCCAATGCAACACTCCTCTACCACCAGCAAAGAAGATACTGTAGAAGAGACTCAAAAGCATCTTCAGCCAATACTCTTTTCCTCAATCCATCCAACCTCTCCTCATCTTCAACTCCCCAGCGATTAAAATCGTCCGATCAACGATACTAAACCGCGGTACCATCTCCAAACCAAAGACCAACGATTGGTCGCTGTTCGCGCCTTTTCGTCTGAAACCCCGTTGTTACAGGTTCAACAAGACTTGGCCTGTCCGGGCACGTCGTACCGAAGGCGGGTCCCCGCTTCACGACTCGTGGGCAACAACGCAACCCCCTTGTCTCCATGTTGCAATACATGGCACAGCGAATAGCTTCATGTCACTGTTCCAGCCCAGACGAAGAATCCATTTATCACGGATATACGGCCTTTGAATGGTTTCAACATTGTGGCATTTGGTTTCCATTCCCGCCCACGTGCTGTCATCTTTCCATCTAAATCTTCCGCTTACAACATCAACTATCAAACCAACCCATCACTTATACAACAGGATCACCACCCGTCACACCTACGTCTTCTCTCCGTTTCAAACAACCTCATCCGACACATGCATCATCTCAGAATCCTTTACCTTCACTCCTGCCATCTATCGGCATTCGTGTCAAGTACCGCCCATCACTCGAAACCACTCCTTGTTTGCTGGGCAAATCGCAACAGTCACACACACTCGCTCGACATCGCTTGGCATACGACCCTACTGTAGTTTGTAATCCATCATACCCAAGCACGACATGCATCTTCCTGTGCTGAATCATCCCACGTCGACCCCATCCCCACAATCTCACCCGTTGCCAGACAGATAGCCAGTTGGGACGTTTCCAGCATTAGCGCGCATCTCGCTGTCCTTCCCGTCACCAACCTCGTCCCTGTCAGCGCCTATCGTAACCAGACATCCAATACTTAGACCACCACATCTCATGTCATGACGTACCGTAGATCCATCTCAATAATCTTACCCGGCGCTTCAAATCGCCATTCTTAGCCAGTCATTCGCCTTGGTCAAGTACACTACACTTCCATGATCACGGGATGCTCGTCGCTGAGTCTCACTCTCATTGGCATGCTCACAAGGCTCTCAGATAAGCACATCTTCCAGTCAAGAAATAGTTGCAAACATCACACACATCACAGAGAATCCACATCTAGAGACAAAGTGTACACGCTGCCTATTTCTGGATGTCAAAAACACGTCGTCAATGCAACCCCAAAATCCAGCCGCATGATATCCCTTACTAGCTGATCTGTTTGTCTGGTTTGTCTTTCCTCCCCTCAATCGTCACTAATTCACTCCTCATCGTCGCTCTCTGCCTCGCCAATCGTGACCTAGGCGCTGATTCAGGGCACAGCACCCGCCAGGATACCACGGACCAAGGACATGTCGCAACCGCATGCGAAGCTTTCATTCGATCGTTGCACATTGCCTTCATGACAGGGAGGGCAATCCATCCCAGGTCTAACCGCCCCGGTTCTCCTTGCTCGCGTTAAATCGCATACTTTCGAGTCCACTCCCGGGCAGTGGCCTCGTATCGGGGCCGGTCGGTCTTGTAGACGTGGGCGATCTCGGGCACCAAAGGATCGTCAGGGTTGGGGTCCGTCAGCATCGAGCAGATAGACAGAAGAACTGCAAAAGTTAGGTCATGACAACTGGCCACAGGGGTTCTCAATTATGCATACCTTTGCTAATGGTCAACGCGGGGCTCCACTGGTCGCGCAGAATATCCAGGCAGATGCTGCCGTTGGAGTTGATGTTGGGGTGGTAGATACGGGTGGTGAAGTTGACCTTGGGAGGCTTGAAGGGGTAGTCGGTAGGGAAGTGGATGGCGAGGAAGAAGACACCGCCGGAGTATGGGGACTCGCTCTGTTCATCATGGTCAGCCAGGTTCTTGCGAATCTAAGGACTAGACGCAGCGAGGCGCTGTTCTGGGCGAGGAAGCGGCTGAGCGCTTCGCCACGATGCCGGCGCATCTTGCCAACATCTCATTTGTGTCTAGAATCCGGGGGGAATACTCACAGGACCCATAATCGTAGCTTGCCAGTGGAACTATTCACATCCGTTAGTCGCGTGCTCAATAGTCATGATCGCTCTCTACACAGAGGCATTCGTTCCAACACAGTCATGACATGTGTGCCAGCCACGTGCGTCCATCAGAGCGGGGGAAAGGTGATGCCTACCAGATCCTCACCAACGGGGCCGGCGGAGCAGGAAGAGGGAGGGTCTCTGCAAAGGAAAAGTCAGCATCGTTATTTCGGCAAAAGAGGCGATGCCCTCAAGAAAACTTTTGGAGTCGTGACAGGCGCTGGTATCGTCGGTCATCGAAGGACCCCGCTTACCAGCGCCCCACCTGACGTCTTGGGCGTCCAACTTGACCCCTCGGGCTTGAGGTGAAGACATCGTTCGTGGTGCGACTTACCGGCCGAGATCAGTGAGCTCCTTGTTGATGCGCTTGAGAGCCATTTTGTGATTTGGGGAGGGGGTATCTAAGAGGTGTGGTGCGAGGAGTTCGCGATCGCTCTATGTTGGAGAAGAAAGTTAGTCGAGGGGTTGCACAACGACGACGACAACGAGCGGTCGAGGAGGGGGGAAAAGGCTTCGAAAGAACGCACGTCAAGGTTCGGTCCGAGGTGTAAGAGACCACGGTGATGTGTAGAAGAGTATCGGTAGTGTTGGTGTTGATGGTTGTGTTATGCAGGCAGGCGAGAGGAAGAAATTCAGTCGAGGCTGAAAAGGGAGAAGAGGCGGGATTTGGAGGAGATGGTTCGTTCGGATGGAGTAAAAGAGGTCAGGTCGGTCGGGCCTAGAAGAAAGAGAAGCGGGAAGGAGGGTCAGGTCAACAAAGAGGTGAGGGAAAGCGGAACCTGACTGACCTAAGGCACCTACACAGAGGTACCTTAGTGGCTTCAGTGATTGTGAGTGGCTGAGATCCACGCTGCGCTGCGCTGGCATGGCAAATCCATCCATTCAGGACCGTCTGGCAGCCCGAAAAGTCAGGTTTTTTTAGGCCCGGGCCCCTTCCATGGGCGCCCCATGGCTGACTGGGCGGGCACTGGGCACCTCACTGCGCCTGCACTGGGGCCACTCCATCGCTGCCTGCCCCCCTAGTAGGCACTGTACGCACTGGGCCACAGCTCCATCGTTCGCTGGGCCACAGGAGACACCGCCACAAGCGAATCAGCGGTATCCACGCACTAACAAGTCACCACGAGAATCTACATTGGGCATTGCTAAGGGGCGAGTGAATTTCTTGATCGAGGTACAGGACAGTATCCATTCTGCCCATGTCCTTCGCTTGACTTCGATGGGCTCCCACGCCATCAGATGCTTATTTTCCTTGACAATACGACAGGCCAGTCTCTGGAACCTTGCCCGTCGGCCAGTGGGTGGCGGCGGTGAGTGTAGCACAAACATGGGAATGGATGGCGGTGGCCAGGGCGGATTCTGGGTCTAGATTCTGCTCGTCTCCTTGGCCTTTTGGTCTGGTCGGTTCGGTTTCCAGATCATTCCGCCCTTTGTATTGATTGACCTGCAGCAGCACGATTCATGAACGCTGATTGTGTTTGTTTACTAACGAATAGCCAAACCAAAGCCTGTCTTGCATCATTCCCCGGGAATACCGGCTGCGGTCAAGCAAGCAAAGCATCTGCTTGGACGGCCTCGCCGGGCCATTCATGTCAATCGATGAATGCATTGGCCAGCATTGGCAACCTTCAAGGGTTTGTCTCAGTAACGTCACTGGGGCATCCTCAGCCACGATAGGGGGCTGTCCTGTTAATAACAGATTACCTAGCATCGACAAATCCAGAATATGTGATTCTCTTTATTCGTTTTCCTTTACTATGGATTTCTGCATTCACTTGAGGGGGCCGTTATATGCCGTGATGTTTGATTTCAAATCATCTCTAACCCGGGTATGCACGCAATCGCCATGACTCTTTTTTATCAATCGCCTCCTTACCAATCAAACAACCAACCCTTTGCCATTTACACAAACGCCTGGACACCGGTAATGGCTCGTCCCAAGATGAGACCTAGAGCATTGTCAGTTACTACACGTCATAAAACGCAGGAACAAAAAAGAAACTTACTGTGAATGTCACTCTGGCCCTCATATGTCTGCGTCACAAAGAGATTCGCCACATGTCGACCGATCATATACTCATCGCTCACGGCGTTGCCTCCGAAAATCTCCTGAAGGATGCGAGCGTTCCTGAGCGCGGCGTCGCAGTTTTGCCTCTTCACCATGCTAATCATCTCGGGTGTCGCCTTGCCCTCGTCCTTTAGTCGGCCGACCTGGATGGCCGCCAGTGTGCCGTATGCCGCGTCTGTTGAAGCATCTGCGAGCTTCTTCTGGATGAGTTGATACTTGGCGAGAGGGTTACCCTTGAACTGCTTGCGCTCAAGAGAGTATGTTCGGGCTCTGTCGATGCAGTCCTCCAGGGCACCCATGACACCCAGAGCAATACCATATCGGGCATTGTTAAGGCAGCTGAAGGGTCCCTTGAGACCTTCAATGGTGGGGAACATGTTCTCCTCTGGCACGGGGCAGTCGTCGAGCTGGATCATACCCGTGATGGAGGCTCGAAGACCGTTCTTGTCCTTGATGGCAGGTGTCTCGAGCGTACCAGCCGGGCAGTCCTTGCGCTCAACCAGGAAACCTCGGATCTTGCCCGTCTCTTGCAGCTTGGCCCAAATCATCAGAACATCGGCAATAGGACTGTTGGTGATCCAGGTCTTGGCGCCACTCAGCAAGTAGTAGCCCTTCTTTGTGGGATGCGGTCTCGCTACTGTCTCCATGCTACCTGGGTCGCTGCCGTGGTTGGGCTCTGTAAGACCAAAGGCGCCGAGGAGCTTTCCCTTGGCCATCTCGGGGAGGAATCTCTCCTTCTGCTCGGCTGTGCCATGCTCGTAGATGCCGCCCATGACCAGCGAGGACTGAACCGACATGCCGGATCGGTAACCGCTATCGACTCGCTCAACAGCTCGTGTGATCAAACCGCCAGCGACGGATGTGACACCTGCGCAGCCGTAACCATCGATCGTAGCGCCCAAGAGACCGAGCTCGCCCATCTCCTCGAGCATCTTGGCATCATAGTTCTCGTCGCGGTAGGCCTCTGTTGACGCACGTTAGCAGCAATTGGAGAAGCTGGGATGGAAAATAACTTGCGTAGTACTCGGGGGAGAAGATGCTCTTGGCAGTATCGCTCCGCAGTCTCGCCAATGGCTCGCTCCTCCTCAGTCAAGAGGTTGTTGGAGTTCAAGGGATCCTCCCAATTGAAGCTCGGCCCTGTCGCAGAGGCGAAGCTACGGGCAGCGAGGGGCCGTAGAGGAGCGGCACTTGCTCTTCGGGCGCATTGTCTGAGGATAGGGCGGAACATTGTGTGAAGCTTCAACTGAGGGAGGACAGGGATGATGCTGGAGCAAGTCTCAAAAAGGTCGAGGGAGATCAACAAGTTAAAAACAGCTGCGAGGTTGTGACAGAGGAAATGGCGTCGGCAATTCAAGTCCCCCAATGAAGTCATCCGACGTAACCCGGAGCCGTCAATCTCCAATCCCCAGCTTTACCCCGGAACCGAGGCACGCCAATACATGGGAATTCCGGCTACCAATTCCGAACATGATGCCCGCGTGACTGTAAAATGAAGCGTATTGCCCAGATTCGCTTGATCAAATTCCTTAAACATCGGCGGCGTCAACTTGTTCCCGATAACTATGCTCGGTGTATTCAAAGGTATGCCGATGGGATCTACCAGCCTATCAATGCTAATGTTAACAACTGCTACACATCCAATCACCGACCCAAGTCGCAGACCAGCTGCCTCGGATAGGAAACCATGTTGAACATCCCATTGTCTAGACACTCTGTGTCTTTTCTGCTCGAGACTCTATTTTCTCTTGACGCCGTCTTGCCATGATGCTCAAACGATCTAGGTCCGATGTCGCCAAGATAACCCCCGCCACGGCCAACTGGCGAGTCCCCTCCAGTTCTGTCGGAGCCGAGATCATCGGCACCGGCTCGTCCGAGGACCTTGAGCCCCGTTCCTCCCCCGAGTCGCGTGCTCTTCGTCTCCGTTCCTTGCCGGTCTGGAACTTGAATTCATCTTTCGGCTCCGGTGGTTGATTTGGAGAAATCGACCGGCTCGATCCCACCGGTGACCTCCTCCACGGACGCACCCATCTAAACCGGCCTCCCAACCGGCTACGGAAGGTCTTTGGTGTTACTGGATGAGAGTGAGAGATATGGCTGCGACGGCGGCGGGGGCTGCTGGGCGACCCAGTTGAAGGAGGGGTTGATTTCTGCAAGTGATCAATAAAAGACATCCATATGTTTTCTCTGTAAGGCCAAAGAAATCCTTACTGAGGAGCCCAAAGCTCTTCGACCGAGTTCTGGACAAGAGCTCATTCCTCCATGCTCGAATTGTGGCGCGCGCAACAGGGCATCCATTTCAGATCCGTACACCAAGTTCTGCTGTAATAGACTCGAGGCGTCGCCATCCCTCTTCCCTCGTATCTCAACCGACTCGTGGAGGATACCAGACCGCGTATCAGAACTAGCAGGAGTCGAAGATTCGTGAGGTGGTGTTACATGTATCTCAACCGAGCGAGGGGAGCTTGTTTCTGAAGACATGGTAAGGATTGAATGTCGACCTATTGAGGGCAAAGGACTGGCGATGAGAGGAAGGCTAACGATAACTTGTCAAGACCAATAACGGCCTGTGAAGAGGATTTGCGAAACCAAAGACAAGATCAAGACTCTTTGCGACATCTTGACAAAGTGCATTACACCAAAGGCAACTCGCTCCTCCTTCACGGTGCTGAAGTGGGCTACATTCTATGGAAGGAGCAGTTGAGCAAGTGCTGTAGCTTGCCTCTTCATCCCCTCGTGCTGACATGGACACAAAATCTTCACAAATTGCTTCTTCCATTTCGCTTGTTACCCCTGCCAAGTTCAGATCATACATCTCACTCTCACTGTCCCAACAACTCTAGACAACATCATCTGAGCTATAGACGGTCTTCTAGAGTGCTGTTAAAGCATTCGAGACCGTGACTACCAGCGTCAGTCCACGATGAACTCGATCTCCGACTCTCCGAGAAGTCGCCCTACCCTGCATGATGACATACGACGGACGCCACAGCGTGCCATCCATACACCTTCGAGAACCTCAGATCTCAACATCTGTTGACCACTTCGTCTGCCGTGCCCAACAGCGGCGCCCAAGGGGTCAAGCGACAGGCATAAACGGCAGTAGAGCAGCAACACGCGGCTTGGCAAACCGAGTTTATCGCTGAGTCGTGGTATTCGTACCTGGCCATCTGACCATGTTCCTGGCCTAATCGAGTGATTGGGAGGTTATTGCCCCCCGGCAGACAAGGGAACCTCAGAGGAGCCGCATTCGTTTTAATCCATGACCCTGGATCTGTGAAATCTCGGAACCTTGGATGCCGGAGAGCCTCATGATGTTCGAGCCCATCTCTGCCACCAAAAACCGTCTTGGCAGGCACGATTTCAAGTCATTGGATTGTATCAGTGCTTTTTCCAGTGGATTGCACACCCTGAGGACAGGCTCGAGCCCCTTGTCTTTGGCCCAAAACCCTGCATTTTTCACCTCTTGTGCCTCCTTCAGCAGGGACTTTAACCTCATTGCTTATCTTTGTTCCTGAGTTACACTCCTAAACAGGCGGTTAAAGTGGAAATCCAACATGAATTCGGCCTGCCGCCGATCCCGGAGGTGTCCGTATCCACTCCGTCCCGGAGCCAAAATCCGACCAAAACAGGGGATCTCGTTTGCCTCCCTGTGATTTTCTTTTGCAATCTCATGCTTTGGAACTGAAAGAGTTTTCACAGGGATATATTTAGGCTCGCGTTTGAGGCCTCTCACCTGTTGGGTGCAGGTATGCTCTCGTTGTCCCAGCCAACTTCAAGTCTCCCCAGGCTAATCATCTCTAGTGCGGATCAACGGACAGGCGGAGCACCTCTTACACCAACGTTCTCGGCCTTCCTCCGTCTCGATACTCTGAATCACCTTCCGGAGCCTCAACTCCGTCGACTCGGACTCTTCTCTTTAATACGGGCCGAGAGTCCACTGCTTCACTTGCTTCCACACTTCTCCTCACCCATGATACACAATGGTGCAGACCAAAGACGTTCAGACATTGGCGCGAGCCATTAAATTGGTGAGACTCTTTACGAGTGACGCTCTCTCGTCCATATCCACCAAGCTGTTGTCTAATGATGACGTAGGCTGCCCAAAACAACAAGAGTAAACTCATTCGCGAATGGTTCTACGTGCCCCTGGGCCTCACGATAACTCTTGCCGTATGCTTCGGTGTCGATTCTATATTTCACCGGTTCAATGTTTCGTTTCCAGCTTCTGTCACG
The DNA here is from genome assembly GCA_025433615.1 of Fusarium sp. LHS14.1. Taxonomy (NCBI): domain Eukaryota; kingdom Fungi; phylum Ascomycota; class Sordariomycetes; order Hypocreales; family Nectriaceae; genus Fusarium; species Fusarium sp. LHS14.1. The sequence goes on from CM046481.1 coordinate 959,898, forward strand.
TGTATGATGTTGCTCTTCTTTGCCCTCATTGCGTGCGAGTCGTTGATAGGGAGCCATCGAACGAGGAAGGTGGTTAGTTTTATCGATGTTTCTGTAAGTCGAAGTGATGCTCGATGACATTAGCCAAGCCGACTCTAATGCGTTGATAGGCTGGTTGGTCGCTTCGATGGATGGGTGTCTTCTTTACGCCCTCATTCGTTCTCCTCCCCCTGAGTCCAGCAGTCGGTGTTATCGAAGTCTTCAAGATCATTGCCATCTTTGGTAAGTTGCTTACCCAAAAAGTGATCATCTGACTGACCGAGTGGAGTTATTGGTTTCTTTATCATGATGGCCCTTGCGGCCTGGATCACCCGGAGCGTCCAGTTCGCTCTCGGCATCTCCAAGCGCTCCGAATCCCAGCGCGCCGAAGAACTCGGCCGCCGGACGCCGGACATTCCCATAAGCGAGAACACCACCCCGGGCATCTCCCGTCGGACGAGCTTCTCCATGGCTCCGTCCCAGGCTCCGTCCCAGATCCCACTAGTCCCCGTGTCAGGATCGGACTCGGCTCCGTCGTCGACACCACCATCCCGGCCGCAGAGCCCGCCTCAGCTGCGCCTCCAGGATCACCACTATGCCAACGGTCACGCCCCAGAAAACGCTGTCGAGGCACTCAACCCGCCGAGTTACCCGACCCAGGTCCCCCTGCCACCACCTAAGGCCGAGATATGGGCTGCTCAGATATCGGGGAACCTTGACTTGTCAACCTTCATAGGGCTGTTCCTCTTTGTCGGCGTCCCGCTCTACTATTCGACAGGATATGCCATGCCAATTCATATGGCGGTCAACATCCTCGCGTGGTTCGCCGCCATGGCCATCCCAGCGAATATCAAGCAGTACCTCCACCCTGTTCTCGTGTCGTCCCTTGCTACCGTGCTCGTGATCTGGGCACTCGCCGAGATACGTGGCGACAGCTTGTCGACTGCCCTCCACGCATATCGCACAGGGGCAAAGTACATTGAGCTATGGAGGAACACGACGAAGGAGCGGCACGTCCTCCCCGGCGCAGGTGACTTCTTTGGCACGCTGCTCGACGCCAGTATCGTGGCACTCGCCCTCCCCATGTTTCAGTACCGCCGTGAGCTGCGCACCCACTTTGTCTCCATCGTCATCCCAAACGTCGCCATCAGCGTTGGCTCCCTGCTCGCTTACCCGCCGTTGTGCTACGCCTGCGGCATCTCGGCAGCCCGTAGTCTGGCATTTGCGTCACGCAGCCTGACCCTCGCTTTGGCCGTCCCCGCGACCGTCAACCTGGGCGGCGACACAAACACGGTAGCCGCCCTGGCCATCATCAGCGGTATCCTTGGTGTTGTGCTCGGCGCCCGCATCCTGCGTTGGCTGCGTGTCCCAGAGGACGATTACGTGACGCGCGGCGTGACCCAAGGCATCAACTCGAGCGCCATTGGCACGGCGGTGCTTCTGCGGACTGATCCTCGAGCCGCAGCCCTGTCGAGTCTGTCCATGAGCCTCTTTGGCACCATAACCGTGCTCTTCACCTCTATACCGCCGGCCGCGACGTTTGTGAGGACACTCGTGGGGCTATGATGAATGAGGAAGCTTGTATGCTTAGTGCTCCGTGCTTGGGAGCAAGGACGAAAAAGATATAAAAACCGGTCCCTTGACCCGGGTATGTCGTTCCGGAATTTGGGGGCACGAGTGGGATGTAATTTACGACTACCGAGATTTTGCGAATAGACCTGATAGACCCAGTAAATAATGATCATGTTAAGTTCAGTCATGAGCGCTAGTCTTGTATCTTACTTTCTCCTTGATACCTGGTCCAACCAAGCCCCTTGTATATCTGTGCCTCGTGGCATGGGCCAGGTCAAACTTGTCTGGGATATCGACGTCACGTTAGTCTGACATACACCGTCAGTTTGCACATTGTCTCACGATGGGCACAACTCCACACCGTCGTACACGGGGGAGCTTACAACCAAAAGCTTGTATCGTCGAGTCTCTCGATTGATGTAACAGACAAGGGTATGTATGGAAGAAGAGGTCCGAGAAAGGAAGAAGAAGTAGAAGAAGAATATGAACATGGTTGGAAATGGAAAAATGCATGCTTGCTGCCGGAATGAAATGCACAAAATGCCGCCCTCCGTGTTTCCATCAGACTTTCCCCTTTCGCCCGTTGGTATCGTATCCCTGTTTAAAGAAAGGCTGAGGGGTGATGGAAGATGCGATGCCCCGAACGCCGCCGTGAGTCGTGAAGCCATGAGTGTCGTAAAGCGTAAAATGTAGGTGGGTTGGTTGTATGTCGAGAGGAATGGTGAGGGGAGGTATCTCTACCCCCCCTTTTGCATGTCAACATGTAGAATTGACGATGATGGCGACCTTAGAAGGAGTGTCAAGAGACATTTCTTCTCTTGCAATCTCCAAAGGACCTTTTCGTAATCAATGTCAGCTCGGACCTCCAAAGTCAAGTACCACTAGTTCACTTACCATCTGCACCACCTCCCCAAGCCGCACCCTACTTGCCAAACGCCCTGTTCAGCCTCATGGTCAACTGGCTCCTCTGCTCCTTTGCCTGGCTACAGACGCCGCACTCGCCCCTGACGACGGCGCCCGTGACCCTCGAGACGTACTTGCCGCAGCCGGCGAGGCAGGGCGTAGTTCCCACGGGCTGTTCTCCGACGCGGCGGCCACAGGCCTGGCAGATGAGGGTTCCGAGGTTTGCGTAGCACATTGTTTTCTTTTTTTTTTTCTTGGGGCTGATAGATTGCTGCTGATCCGAAGAAAGGGAAGAGAGACACGATCAAGAATAAGACCAGGGTGGATGTGAAAGACGAGAGAGATATGTAGTAGACAAGGGCACTTGGGGAACTTGGGACGTCCCAGCGGAAGCTTTTAAATACAGACAAACGGGGACACCGAAGTGGTCAACAGGAACAAATGCGAACTGATTAAACGAGATTTGTTTGGCATGGAAGGTAAGGTAAGATGAAGAAGAAGAAGCGTCGATGAAGAATAAAATGGGTGAACAAGAGAGGATAAGATGACGGAGGGAAGGAAGAAGCTGGAGCCAACTTTGTTGTACTTGCAGGGAGCAAGGGTTATTTCGAGAGAGGAAGGAATAAGTATGGGATGAGTATGGGATAGAGTAAGGCAGGTACGATAGGTAACGTAAGGTAAGGTAGGGAAGACAAGGCAAGGCAAGGTAGGTGAGTGAGCGTGTGTGTAAAGAGCAAGTGCGACCCGACCCAGGGGACTGTCGTGATGGGGTCGCTCGGTGATGGAAGACCTTCCCTTCTTCCCTCTCTCTCTCTCGCTCAATCCTCCTTGGGAAAGAGGAAGGGGAACGAACCCACTTGGGCCCGAGTGGGACGATTCCGTTTCACTGCCTGTGCTGCGCTTCTGCGTTGCGCTGAGCTGTGCTGTGCTGCGCTTTTACTTCTCTCGCGCCCTCTCGGCTTTGATCCCCCCTCCTCATGATCCCGGGAAGGCAAGAGGAGAGGGGTCCATTGACTCTGTTATAGGTAGGTACAGCGTAGATAGGAATCCATGGATCCTCTCAGCCCTGACACCGGGCCTCACTTTTTTGGAAGTGTGTAGCTAACGGTTCATTAGTCAGGAAGGGCGTCTTACACAATCAATCACCACTCATCACATGCCGGGACGTTTTCTCTTTTTCTAAAACAGACTCTACAATGTCTCGGCAAATGGTCAACACCCACTAGAGACATGCCAAACGACTCAAACCTCCAAGTGCCTCCTTCACCGACACATCCGCCCGCTTTCGCCTCGCTTCGCCTGGATGGAAACAAAGCGGAGAGGAGAAAGGGAGGAGACACCAGTTTTTGATCAAAAAGGTGGGACACCAACTCTGTATTGCGCCGCCGCGCCCCCCTCCATCACGAATCCTTGTTCGCCATTCTTGTTCTCCCCTCTGTGCTCCCTGGCCCCCCCTCCAACAAGAGCTTCTCGAAAGAAAAGAAGATCCCACGTCCCGGAAATCATACTGGAAATTCCCCTAGGCGCAGGGAAGATCATACCATGTAAGAGTGCTGGGGCTGTCCTGTGCTTCGATAGTCTTGCCTCCCCTCCATCCGAACAAGTCACATCTAGTATATTGGCCGCCCCAATGCAACATCACGCATTTTCACGCAAAAAAGTGGAATTTTTGTTTATCGTGCCGCAATGCACAGCACAGCGCAGCAGGGAAAAAAAGGTACATGTATCCGCAGTTGCTGACCCGTAACCTTGGGATTCATTTGGCCGAGGAACACAGCTAGAAACCGTTTCCCCCCAATCCCAACCGCCCGTCGGACCGTTAGATGGGCTTTGCGCGGGTCATCTGCCCGTTCTGCGCCGCCGCTCTCGGTCACGGCTGTCACGGATCCTTCGGGTCACCACATGCAGCCAAAAGATGGGCCCTGACGACTGAAGAGTCAGGGCCCTTTGGTGTGGGTGGCTGGCTGGCTGAGTGGGGGAGGGGCAGAAGGGGGGACACGGGAGCAATGATAGATCGCCCATCTTCAGGGCCAACCTCACCACCATCACCACCATCACCACCATCACCATCACCGTCATCGTCCATGGACAAGTGTGTACAAGGTTGAGCTGTCTTTCCTGACGACCCAACACCCTCAGGGGAGACGTCATCACATAATCATCTCCAATACTTCATACAAGCCCTGTGAGACGCCACCCTTCAACATCATACCTGGATCGAATATCTCTATAAGTGTCAGAATCCCTTCCATGAGAACGCCTGCCAGCCCGCCTGTCAAGTTATCGTCGTCGGCTGCCTCCCTCCATTACCGTACCTCGCTTCCAAAGCCGGCATCCACTATCTCTCAGCGCTGCAACGTACAGCGTCATCTGCATGTCCACAACTTGCATCCCCTTACTTCGTGTCTCGTCATCCTAGCTTCCCCCGCAGTGCGTCCACCTCTCTCTGCAGGGCATCAAGGTCAGCTAGGATGTTGGCGCCTTTCCCTGCATCAGTTGCCGATTGCGGAGATGTGGGACCGGCGTTGAGGGTTGCCGCCGCATCATAAGGTTCCTCTTCAGGAACTTGACTAGACCGGGCCTTGGCAACTCCTTCCATGCTTGTTCTCCTCGGCGGTTCTTCTATGCTGCCGCGACTGCTTCCCCTCTGCCTTCGAGGTGGGGGAGGCGGCGCTATGCCACCGTGAGGTTTGGCTTCAAACGAAATTCTTCGGCTCGTGCTATCAATGCTCCGAATACTAGCAGGCCGTCGTACCGAAGCATTTCGTGCCGGAGGCGGGGGAGGAGCCCATGACTTGGTCACTCCAGCCTGATAACTTCCAGGCTGTGTCTCCCGAGGGGGTGTTGGCTCCACTGACGGTTGGTGTGTCGGCGTCGAAATTGTGTCGATTTCTGGTGACAAAGCTGGAGATGACGATGATTGACTTGCGTTTCTAGTGAGATTGGATGCCACTCCCGCTGGTATCTGAGTTGACTGTCTCGAGCCGTGGTGCGACCTTCGTGGTGGTGGTGGAGGAGCCGGGGCGTGAGAGTCATGGCGAGCATGGTTGCTCTGGGATCTCATCGATGACGACCGTGATAGATTCTCGGTATGGTTTTTGAGCGCCTGCTGTCCTAGACTAGAGCCGCCAGGACCAAATGCCTTGCTCTCACCCCTGGCATGTCCCCTTCGTGGTGGTGGCGCTGGGACCGCTTTCTGGTTGTTCCTAGATGCATTGGGAGACGTGGGGTTGTTCTCAATGTTGATATCGGGGACCTTGCCCGCTGCTTCCTGATCAAATGGTGACTCGTGGCCATCTTCGAAGCTCTTTCGAACAGGCGCCGGTGGCAGGGGTTTGTTCATGTCAGACTGTGACATGGATGCCAATGCTTCCGGAGCTGACTGGCCTCCGATAAAATCCAGCTTGATCGATTTGCCATGTCGAGAGCTGGGTGGTGGTGGTGGCTTCTTGCCTCTGCCAATCTGAAGCGATGTGCTCGAGTCAGAGAAGCTACTGCGCTCGATATCGTCTTCCGGGGTATCCGAAGCATCTCGGGCGATGAGCGACACCTCCTGCATCTCGCTACCCGGTGTAAGTGCGTCTTTGAGGCTATCCTGTGTCGATGCCAGGGAAACAGAAGAGGAGTCGGCCATATTTCTTGCCGGCGGAGGCATCGATTGGCGCATCCTGAGTGGTGACGGTGCCTTCTCTGAGCCTGAGTTGCCCGTCATGAGCAATCTCTTAAATGAATTCACATCCAGGGACCGCCGAGCCGTGTTGGCAGCTTTGAGCGCATGGCCTTCCTCCTTCCGCTCCTGCTCAAGCTTTCGCTCTGCTGCCGGCGACTCCAAATCTCGTAACGTCTTGCTGAAAGGGTTGCCTGGAGCTTGACCGCCACTACGGTCTTGATCCCGGGTAAACGCCGATACCATCTCGCGATCGCTGTCGTCGGTAGAGGTCGCGTCGAACGGGTCATCGCCCTTCTGCTGCATGGAGCCATGCTCCTCGAAAGACGGTCTCGAAAAGGCCCATTCTGGCGAATCGGGGGAGAGCGGTGGAGGAGAGAGGATGCGGACCTGTTTGGAGGTTTTCGATTGTGAGTCAGACGTCGAAATGTCAACCTGGAAACTCGTCGGAGGTGGTCGGCTCGATGAGGTTTCTATCGAATGGAGGGGGGGAAAGCGGGTTGAAGTAGGCGAGGCTATGCCCTGTAATGTAGCCGTGTCTGCCGCAACGACGGACTTGCGGAATGGGTTGGACGAAGCCATGATGAGCACTGGCGCGGCGCCTCGGGTTTTGTGGTCGTCCTTTTTCGTTTTTCTTTGCGCTATTCAAGCTTATCACTTGCCTCGCGGGAATGTCGGAGAGGGGCTCTGATGTGGTGGTAGGTCAAGACGTTTGCGAACGAAGACTGCCTGCCATCTTCGGCACAGCCGGGCAGGAAGCTCGTTGGGGGGCCAAGAGAGGAAATGAGAGCGGAGGTGAGGCGGTGATGGAATAAGCAGGAATGGGAAAGAAGTGTGAAAATGACGAGGCCGGTGATTGATTGCGTAGATGTTGTAGGCTGAGTCGCGGTGCTGCAGGCTGCCAGAATCTGTAGCGCAGAACGTGCCCCCGGAACGATCGGTCAAGGCCCAAGGCTCGTAAAAGTCGGGGGGATCTGGCGATGCCGCTGATGATGCACCTAGGAACCAAAAGTGGGCTTGGGCTGTCAGCGCCTTGGGGCTTTTGCGTATACAGCACACTTGCTAGCCGTGCCTCTTCTGTCAGCGCGGGATCGGGTCACCGTCAGGGGGCCGTGGCACGACTGGGAAAACGGGGAAGAATAGAAGCCCGACCAGGGGGGCCACAACGGAGTTTGAACAACGGCGACGGGATGAGAGAGGATACATTACGCAGTAGAGGTTGGCGGTTGGTTGGCTGTAGGTACCTGCCTCGTAGGCACGGAGAGCACGGGCCATCCGGGAGCTTCAAGGTGGAAGGAGGGGCACTTCACGGTGCTGGCAGCGCTGACGTTGGGTCTTCCCTACAAGGAAGGTACGTACCTGTCAAGCTTCCACAATGGGGATCTGGACGAGGAGGAAGTAAAAGGTACTTTGATCTTGGGTTGGGGAGGTTAGGCACGTGAGCTAGATGACGAACAGCGTTTCAACATCCCCTCATCTTCTCACACCCACCCCTTCAGCTCTCAGCCATGACACTGACCAGTTGGCGCTGTCTCTGCTGACAATGCGTGGCAGCTTCTGATGTGACGGGAAGCTGTCGATCAAAGCTTAGCTGACGAGCAAGTTTACCAACATCCCTTCCGGCTGTTGAATGAGTTCCAATGCCTTGCCCGCCAACTCTGAGCATCTTATCGTGTAAGTGGGCTGATAGTTCATGCCCATACTCACACGCCACGGGTGTGCATTGTAATCTCAATTCCAACTAGTAGCCCCACCCAGCCGACAACGACTCGCTCCTCTCAGCGCCGGTCAGCGACACACTCGGCCACGGGATCACAGCAATGTCCAACAGCTCACCCAAGGCCAAGGACACCTGAGCTCAAGGCTGGCGAGCTCACCCGGGGGATGTTTGGCATCCCATGACATTCATAGCTTCACTAGAGTTGTTTAGCTCACTCAATCACCAAACTGGTGCTGTTCACTTACACGCAGTTCGATCCCATCCTCCCACTTCCATCAAGGTTATCAGCAGCCTCTTCATCTGAACAGCTTACCACACGCGTAATCGCCAAGACACTGAGGGATCAACTACTGTTACATTCCAATTTAACAGCCCCTGATTCCTTCTAGGCTTGATAAACTCATATTCCAAACCTATGGCGGCAATTGAGCGCTAGGCCCACGTGATGGCCCTGACAAGAGTCAACACACGTTTTGTCGCAACTCAGCCTGACTGTCACGTAAACAAAACCCTAACTGGACGCGTCAGGCATACACACGCGCACAAACTCCAAAGGCTCCTCATCAAAAATCGTACACAAGAGATGAAATATACGTGTCGCTTCGTATTGAAATCATGAACTATAAACAGGCAGTGGTATTCCGAATCACTTCCCTCGCAGCCCTTCCTCAGGATTTTCCGCCCCTCCAAAACGCGCCAACCGACCATGATTCTCGCGTTACCGTCATAACCGACACGCCATGAAATGTGTCATGTCATGTGTGATATAATACAAGTGCCATAATCGCGTTGGAGAGAATGACCTTCCACTTCAGCGCGTCATTCGCTCCTTGCACGAAGACGACCGAGGATATGGATGGTGTCTCTGTGCACGCGTGCAATCAAACAATCAACAGACCCGCGCTCTCGTTCAAAACCCAGTAGAAACCCAGTAGCCTTACTCTCCTTGTCCGAACCATAAACAAAACCGTAAACGCCATGACCGTCATTAACAAAGATCAATGGTGCCAGAGGCATGCGTCTATGCCTTGGAGGCAGCAGCCTTCTTGGGCGCTGCTGCTCTCTTCGACACGGCAGCCTTCTTTGTTGGTGCGGCCTTGGGCTTTGTGACGCGACCAGTCTTGGTCTTCGTGAGAGGTGCATCGGCGGCCTTCTCAGCCTTCTCGGCCTGCGTCGAGTCAGTACAGATCAAGATCAAATTGTATCAAGGAAACACACCTTCTTGGGAGCAGCAGCCTTCTTGGGGGCAGCGGCCTTCTTCTCAGCAGGAGCCTTCTTCTCAGTGGCAGCGGCGGCAGCCTTCTTAGGAGCAGCCTTCTTTGCGGGAGCGGGCTTTTCAGCGGCAGCCTTCTTCTCGGCAGCAGGCTTCTTCTCAACGGCAGCCTTCTTGGGGGCAGCGGCCTTCTGGGCAGCGGCCTTCTTGGCGGCGGGCTTCTTGGCGGGAGCCTTCTCAGCAGCCTCCTTCTTGGGAGCAGGCTTCTTCTCAGCGGCAGGCTTCTTGGGCTCAGGCTGCTTCTTGGCGAGCTTGGTGCCACCGGAAGGACCCTTGGGCTGCTCAAAGATGCCCTTGTCAACGCCAGCCTTCAGGGCCTTGTTGAAGAGCGAGTCGAACATGTTGTCCGTGACATTGAGAGTGTTGTTTGCCTTGACATACTTCTTCAGGGACTGACGGCTGTGGGACGAGTCAGCGACTGGATGTGGGAGAGGGGAGGGAGCGGCGACAGCTAGATTGCATTGCCAGAGAGAAGAGAAAAGAAAGATAGAAACGTACCTAGAGCCCTTTCGGTCCTTGAGCTATTGAATGGGGAAAAGACAAGTCAGTAAGAGAAAAAGGCATTGCGAAAGACAAAGAGCTCGACACAGAAGGTCGGGCGGGCGCGCACCGCGATGGCTTCAAGCCGCGACCGAGCGACGTGGTGGGCGCGCAACAGAAGACGCGCCGAGGAACAGAGAATTTCAAAATCCACATACGTTGACAATGGCATCAGTGATCATGTCCTTGATTGAAAAAGTCAGCAAGTTATCCAAGAGAAAATATCGCGCTCAGAAGGGAAATGGGCTCACCTGGTAGCTGGCGTGGCCAGACTTCTTCGCGGCGGCGGTCTTGGGAGGCATGGTGAAGGTTTGTAAGTGGTGTTGGTTGAAGAAGGAAGGCAGATAATGCGTCTGAAGATGGACAGAGAGGCGACGAAGATGCAAGACTCGACGAGAGATTTGATATGCGTATGATGAACTGAAGAACAAAGAGTCGAACAGAACAATCTCGTCGGGCGCGTGGAGTGGACGGGGCATGTTTATATATCAGGCGGGGGCAGGACCGCAATCAGTAGCTCTTTCTCTGGGCTCTAGACTTCTGCTCCTTCTCTTACAACTTTGCAACCTCTTTACCCGCCCGTGCTCACCTGCCACAGACCCACCTTCCTCGATTGGGAAGAGGGGCATCTAGCGCCACACGAAAGGCCAATGCACGCTTTGCACCCGTGTCTGCACAAGATGCATCAGCCCTGCACAAGGGAAGCTTCGAGCCCTCGTATTGGCCTGTTGGGCTTGCACAACTCTCATGCATCATCGCTCGCCTGCACAAATGAGCTTCAGCCACACCAGGTGGGCGATGCCAAGAAGGCCCCTAGCTCTTCAGACCGCGATATGCCACCTTGTAAAAATCGGGGCGCTCAAAAAATGCCAAAATAATGCCAGGCCCTGTGACCATTTTTTTGATTGGTCGGTTCAGACATCACCTCGGGTGAGGTGTACCTCTGTGTGATCTAGAGTCTGGCAGAATGCGAGAGCAACTCATGCCCCCGAGCATCCATTTCCCTCGATTCTCTCGTTTCTTCGCGCACCCTCCTTTAAGATCCAAATGAGTCATTCTTGTCGTGTTCTTGCGAGTTTGCGGCGAGTTTCCGCGTCTGAAATGAGGGGGAGGATTCACCGGTTTCTTACGCGTGATAGTTGAAGCACGGCGGCCGTCGAGTGGCCGTCACGGCACGTTTGAATGAGCCATGCTCGTTGTCGCATTCCGAATTGCGACATGTACAGCAGTTTCTGTGTCCCTGAGGAGCTCGTCAGTATCTTCAGAGGACTCGGCGACGTTTGTTTTCGAGTTTTAGAGTTGTCCCGTGTTGATTTGACCGTGATATCGACCTTATCGTCCAAAGTCACTTTTTGTGTTGAATCGCGACATCGCGCGCCGGCACCTGAAGCTATCCGCATCCTACGACTGCCTGATCGTCAACCCGCCGCACATCACGCCATTGAGTCATTTTAGTTCGCTTGGGGGTCTTTGACTACGCGGATGCAACTTGAAGACATTTTGCAATTTTTTTGTTATTCAGAAGCGCTCCGTTGCCTCCTCAGAGCACATAGATGTAGCATCACGACTTACACGGTCGGAGGCGTCAAACAAGCACGACAGAAGATTGCCCTCATCACCACCTGCAACTCCGCTTCATAGATCTTTGCGAGAATGGACCTTAGTTGAATGGTCTGTATATTTTTGATTACTTTCGTAAAACTGCGCATCCATCACGTCTATGAGCACGTAAACTCGTCAACACTGATCTCGAGCAGACGCGCCGCGCGTGCAGATGTTCTGGTCAGCCCTCGTTTCAACACCTACATGCTCCAGCATAGTTGGTTCAGGTGATATCTCGGTCGCATGATCCGAGTGTCCGATTTTCTTTGTTGTCGATGGCAATTTGTGTCGTTATTGTCAGTATGGGACTTCACCATTCAACTCTCGCCCGACCGAGTGGCTACGTCAGGTGAGGGGCATGGCGCGGCATCGTGAAGCGTGCGATCAGCAAGTGAACCAACACCACGGCTTTCAGGCAGACAAGACAGGTTGAAAATCGCACCAGATATTCATTTACACACGTCTTGCTCCAATTTATTTTATCGATTTCGCATTTGTTCACCACTCATCGTAGCCTGGCGGTCTTTGTTCTACGCACCCACCAACCTTGTCCTGGCCGCCTTGCTACCCTAGGTACTCCTACCATATGATTTCTGAGTTAAGGTATAGCTTTACTGTATATTACTAGCAACCAGGGACAGCTTCAGCCTAGCTTTGAAATGCTTCCCCATTCCAGGTTCTCATTTATTACGCTCGGTGAAAGTCTGTAGCTGCAGCTGAGTCAGTGGCATTCCTGTCGCGACATCCAGAGAGAAGCATGACACCAGTGCCCATCTCATATTGGTTAGGTTCCGAGATTCTCCCTTCTTCCCTACGATGACATAACATGTGAAGCTGCATCTCCTATTCCATGAATACTTCAATCGTGTATCAAAGGGAGATGGATACAGATTCACCAGGTAGGTAGGCTGTTCGCTGACATAAGGATGGATGATATGGTCTACCAGGATCAACAAGGCACCAAAGATGCGAATTTCCTGATAGGTAAACGATAAAGATAAGCTTTATTATCGCTCGTCTACCCATGCTATGATCTATTCGTTCTCGCTAACAACCGCCAGGGCGATCAATCTCATCTGGAACGGCGAACCTGAAACCTGTTATCCATTTTAGCGACGCATGTGAACAATCACATGACCATACCGATAGAACACAGTCGACAGTACAGTGCTTATCGCCTGTTGACACCTAACGCTTTACCAATCAGAGTAATGCGGGACCCGGAACACCATCGTTCCTAGAAGGTCGTAAGGACACCGACACCAACGCCAGAAAAGGCCAGCGAGGCAGGAGATCATCACCAGCTACACTTCGTTTCTACTCTTGATTTCTTCGGCGATCGAATTCCGCCAGCTTCGAAGCGAACACGGGATCATGTTTGCCCTTTTTTGCATCTAATACTTCTCGGATTTTCCCTTTCTGCTCACTCACGGAGCTCGTGCCGTCCGCCGTTGTTGCCCCACGTCTCCTTTACTGGGCGCATGCTCGTCCGATAGACAGCTAGACGTCCTCGATCCTCTCTCCGATTCCACCTCGACACTATATCGTCACCATGGCCGATTATGCTCAGTACCACGCCCTTGGTCAGGGCGAGGTCATCGACCCAAACGACCCTAATCGAACCTCGCAACCCACTGCCCAACAATTCCAGCCGCCTGTCGCCCCGTCTCCTTACCAGCAACAAGCGACACCGCAGCCAGGCTATAGCGGAGTGCCGCCGTACTATGGAGGTCAACAAGCTCCTCCCCCGATGACTGGATCTCCTGCACCAGCTCCTGGATACGGTTACGGTCCTCCTCAGGCTCAAGGACCTCCTCCACCAGGCCAAGCTCCCCCGTCTCAAGATGCTACGCTGGCCGCGCAACTGGGAGGAATGAACTTGGGAGATGGACACCACACGGCACGAAGAAAGAAGAAGGACCGACATGCATACCATACTGTTGAGGCTACAGGTTCCTCGCAAGCCTTCAATGGCATGCCTGTGCAGGGAACTTCGGCTTCGCAATTCCTCGACAACAACGTCCCAGGTGCCCCTGCCTTCGGACAAGGTGCAAGCCCCATGGGCACACCTCAGATGATGAGCCCAAACCTATACGGGGCGCCTCCGAATCCTGCTTTCAGCCCTGCTGTTCCAGCAATCTCTCCCAATGCTGGCGAGGGCTTCGTCGACACCGCATCTGTCTCGACCAGCGGGCCCAAGGTTTCCCCCGACGACATGCCTAGCGTACCGGCTTCACGAGATGTTATCCAACAACATTATCTGAAGAACGTCTACCCTACCTTCGAACGACATGTCCCTCCGCCTGCAACTGTCTCGTTCGTCGCCTACGATCAGGGCAATTCTTCTCCGAAATACACCCGACTTACACTCAACAACATCCCTGCAACCTCCGAAGCCCTTCAAGCCACAGGCCTCACACTCGGAATGCTTCTTCAGCCGCTGGCTCCCCTCCAGGCTGGAGAAACCGACATTCCAATTCTCGACTTTGGCGAAGCCGGTCCTCCACGATGCAGACGATGCCGAGCTTATATGAACCCCTTCATGATGTTCCGTTCGGGTGGAAACAAGTTTGTGTGCAACCTTTGCTCGTATCCCAACGATACCCCGCCAGAGTACTTTTGCGCGACCAGCCCTCAAGGCGTGCGAGTCGATCGAGATACCCGACCCGAGCTTCACCGAGGAACGGTCGAGTTTGTGGTGCCCAAGGAGTACTGGACGCGGGAGCCAGTCGGCCTGCGATGGCTGTTCTTGATCGACGTGACCCAGGAGGCCTATAATAAGGGCTATGTAGAGGCCTTCTGTGAAGGAATTCTCGTTGCCCTATACGGTGGCGAGGATCAGGAGAAGGATGAGAACGGAGAGGCAAAGCGGAGGATACCCGAGGGAGCCAAGGTTGGCTTTGTAACATACGACAAGGATATCCATTTCTACAACGTCAACGTGAGTGAATCAATGCTATGCCGAGGTAGCTGTACTAACATCAGCCAGCCCGCCTTGGACCAAGCTCAGATGATGATCATGCCTGATCTCGAAGACCCCTTCGTACCTCTCAGCGAGGGTCTCTTTGTTGATCCATATGAATCCAAGGATGTCATCAGTTCTCTCTTGACTCGCTTGCCGGATATGTTCTCAGTCGTCAAGAATCCCGAGCCTGCTCTCCTTGCTGCCCTCAACTCGGCGCTCGCTGCCCTCGAGAAGACGGGAGGTAAGGTGGTAGCCTCGTGCTCTGCCCTGCCAACTTGGGGTCCCGGACGACTCTTCATGCGAGACAACGGAAACCATCCAGGCGGCGAGATCGACAAGAAGCTCTATACGACGGAGCACCCAGCGTGGAAGAAGGTGGCCGAGAAGATGGCAGCCGCTGGCGTTGGTGCTGATTTCTTCCTCGCTGCTCCTTCAGGCGGCTACCTCGACATTGCTACAATTGGTAAGCCAGCTCGTTTGGAATATAGAGCAAAAGAACTGACTTATTTCTAGGCCATGTTGCTTCTACGACTGGCGGCGAAACATTCTACTACCCTAATTTCATCGCCGCACGAGACAGCCGGAAATTGTCTCTCGAGATTGCTCATGCAGTGACACGAGAGACTGGCTTCCAAGCTCTTATGAAGGTCCGTTGCTCCAATGGACTCCAGGTCTCTGCCTATCATGGCAACTTTATTCAGCACACATTTGGCGCGGATCTCGAGATTGGTGTGATCGATGCAGACAAGGCGATGGGTGTCACATTCAGCTACGACGGCAAGTTGGATGCCAAGCTCGATGCCCACTTCCAGTCAGCTCTCCTCTACACCACTGCCTCAGGTCAGCGCCGTGTGCGGTGCTCCAATGTCATTGCCAGCGTGACGGAAACTTCTAAGGAATCTGGTGCGCGTGAGCAGGGCATTCGTGAGTGCCTCAAGTTTGTGGACCAAGACGCCGTCATATCGGTGCTGGCCAAGGAGGCTGGCACGAAGTTGGCGACGACTTCCAGCAACCTTAAGGATATCCGACACTGGCTGGGTGAGAAGGCGATTGATGTTCTTGCCTGCTACAGGAAGCATGCAGCACAGCAGCACCCGCCTGGCCAGCTTGTCATGCCGGAGCGATTGAAGGAGTTCTGTATGTACCTGCTCGGTCTCCTCAAGTGCCGTGCCCTCAAGGGCGGCGTTGAGAACTCTGACCGCAGAGTACATGAACTCCGGATGCTCCAGTCAATGGGTGCTCTGGAGCTGAGCCTGTACCTCTATCCCCGCATGATCCCCGTCCACAACCTTCAGCCAGAAGAGGGCTTCGCCGACCCTGAGACGGGCCACCTGAAGGTGCCACCTTCGATTCGCACATCCTTCTCACGCGTCGAGCCTGGTGGTGTTTACCTGGTTGATAACGGCCAGCAGTGCCTCCTTTGGCTTCACGCACAAACCTCGCCCAACCTGATCGCTGATCTCTTTGGCGAGGACAAGGATTCCCTCAAGAGCCTTGACCCATACACGTCGGCTCTGCCAGTGCTCGAGACGCATCTCAACGCGCAGGTGCGCAACATCATCGAGTTCCTCCGCACGATGCGTGGTTCCAAGGGCTTGACCATCCAGCTGGCGCGACAGGGCATCGACGGAGCCGAGTTTGACTTTGCTCGTATGCTTGTGGAGGATCGGAACAACGAGGCACAGAGCTACGTGGACTGGCTGGTGCACATTCACAAGGGCGTGCAGCTCGAGGTTAGTCATGGCATATCCAACTGATCAAGCTGAGTGAATACTGACGAGATGCATAGTTGAGCGGACAGCGCAAGAAGGAGGGCGATGAGCACTCGAATGCAGCAGCCTTGTCCAACTTTGCAGGACTGAGACCAGCTTACTGGTAGTTGAAAAAGCTTACGTGTAGTGTAATAGAATTTGATACTGAGAGCAGCGATTGTGTATTCTGGTGTCATGGCATGGGATGCAACAGACGAAAACCCATACAAAAGTCAGGGGGAGAACAGATCTTGGTTAGCGAACAACAAAGAGACGATGACTTGTCCATCCCATCCATGGATATCTGAAAAAAGACCCTGTCAATGTCTGTTTTGGCGAGAAAAATGCCTCTTTTCCACCCTGGCTGGTTCTCGTTCGTTTCGTTGCCCATGACCGTCATGGTGCCACCCGTGTCTGTGTCTATCCGTGTGGCCTCTGGCATGACTGACTATCCACGACAGCAAACACGGTCCAGTGACCACAGGAGTCGATCTCTGCACTATTTCCGTCCCCAGTCTTCAGTCTGTCTCGATGTCTTCAGGCGGTCAGAGCATCTTTTGTCTATCTGCACCTCGCCTGTCGGCATGACCACGCCTGAAACAATACACCAGCCCTCATCACTCTCCCGACCTCTACCTATATCTCTATATTCTTGTTCCTTTTTGTTTCTCTCTCACCGTCTTTACGCCGCCATCCTAACAGTGTCCGTGGCAGGACGGGAGACGGCGCGGATGCAACCTGCCGTGTCAGGGTAGTGCAATCGAGATTTGTACAACCTTGCTATGGGATGGGGGGCGATGGTGATCGGTGTTTCTACATTCTCGTCTAGCTAGCGGTGGAGAGATTTCTTGAAGAGGTAGACGTGAAGAGAAGTCTTATAGCATGAGTGTTAAGATCAAGTTGGCATAAATCTCGCTTCTTGGCGTTGAAACTAGGTATAAGAAAACCGGGGGTTTGTTCTATATCACACGTATGTTAAAAGAACGCATTCCTTTTTTTCCACTCTGTGATATTTTCATCCCATCTTCCTTTTATCAACACAGTAAAGTAAGTAGGTAGCTTTTTTCTTCATGCGGTCAGCCGCGGCTAAAGACGCGCCCAAAAAATATTTGGGGTTACACGGCGAAAGGATTCCCAAGAGTATATGTATGCAAGTTACATAGAACAGGGGGTTAGATCGAAGCGGTGCGACCTTGGCCTTGTACAGCAGTAGTGTGGTTGTATTCATGTGAGTGAGTGAATGTGTGTGTGTGTGTGCCCCATCATCTTTCCCCCCTCCTTTTCTCCCCGGGGGAATGCGTTATCTTGCATTGGTAGTGGTGACCGGGGAAGAACGGAGAGGGGAAACATCACGTAGGTACAGTAGCAGTCTAGACTTTTCTTTCTCATGAGGGTGTCGTGGTTGTTGGTCGATAGTCTTGTCAGATTCATCGTTCCATGACCTATAAGCATCCATCCTTCTACAAACATCACCAACATAATCTATATCTTGACTTTCGCCTTCTCTCTATTCCCTTGGCCCTGTCAAGCTGAGCTCTCACACACCCCCTGCGACCCCTTCTCCATCAGACCACCCTCCAAACTCTCTCTCGGGAGGCGGTCAGCAGTTCGATTCATCGAGAGGGCAGGCAATTCTCTCCCCCCCCAGCGCATAAACGCGTGCGTGCAGATGTGGTGGGATCGTTTGAGCTATAATATCCCACGTCCTGGAACCCCCCCCTCAAGCCATGATCATGGATACCCGCATGTGCACGTTGTGACCGAGGCTAGCACGTCTTGGCCCTGGTCGGCAAGAGCTGATGGGTGGGTCAAGCGAGTAGAGGTAGACAGTGTGGTTGTTGGTAATGAGTAGAAGGCCTCAGCATGTCTGAATGTAGTGTCAATGGTTGCTTGTGTTGGTCGTCTAGCAACCTCTCTTCTACCTCGCCTATTAACAACTCCTAGAGTCAAACCAACATGGCGATATCACCGGCAATCTCATCCCAATTGGGGTCGTCTCGGCCGAGTTCAGCCCCGGCGATCCGTACATGAGATCCACCAGCGTCAGCTTCTTCCCCCGGTCTGTGGGACTTGACACGGTGAACAAGGGTGTGACACGAGGTAAAGGGAACAAAACTCGTTGGATACTTGAGCTAGAGATATGTGAATGTGATACACCCAACACCGATACCCTACCCATCCATTCCCAGTCCAGTCCAGCCCAGCCAACCCTTCCCAGCAGTCATCATGTCGTAGTGCAGACCAGAGCAGCCTGGTAGGGCCGCTTGCCATTCAGTAAGACGCCAAAAGTTACCCCCCCCCAAAAACACCAACAAAAGAAAAAAGAAACATGTCGTAAGCCTCATGACAACCAACAGCAACCCAACCTTGACCAACTAAACCGCCAGCGGCACCCCCATTCATGTAACAGACAATCCTCCATCAGCATCACATCAGCTCCCTCGCGGCTCCAGATACCTGGGGCCCCGGGCCTGCCATCCTCTAAGCGCCCAACAACCTCCCTTGTTCGTTGGCTGACCGCCAGAATGCGGACAACTGCAGCAGAGTCGAAAAAGAAACGTCGCACAAGGGTCCCGTCAGTCCGGTCGGCCTCAAAATGGATAACCGCCAGGGCTCCCATAACCCGGTTGCCTTCTGGGGCCGGGCCCTCCTGGCTACCTTCCAACTCGGGGAATCCTCTCGAGTCCTCACAGAAGCTCTGTGTCCTGTCTTGGACCCCTGCTCAAGGCTACAGGCAGCCTGGCCTGGTCTACCTGTCATGGAACCAGATCACGTTGTGATCATGCCGAGTCCATATCGCGGATCGGGTTGCCGAAGCACTCGGTCAACCTCTGCGGGGCTGAAGACGTGCTCAAAGATGTGGCAATCAGTCGGGGAACTGCCATGGCTGCTGCTGCTACTATGGCTCTTGCTTGACCCTGACGAGCTCGAAGATCCAGCCCGAGACTTGCCCTTGGAGCCATTCTCCTTCTTGACAATCTCGTCTAGGATGTGCCGCGCCGTGCTCTGAAGAGGATCCTCGAATACGAAAACAACGTAGGAAAACTGCCCACGTAGATCCGGGTCGAAGAGGAACACATCCCGCCAGAGCTCTGCCAGCTCCTGGGGAGGGTTGCGGTAGCCATTGCCAAGGCCAAAGTCGCCAATCACCACGCGGTCGTAGCCGTTGTAGAGGCAGATGCGGAGGGCGCCACGCAGCTTATCGCGAGTCATCTCGCGTTCCTCCGCAAACGAGTACTTGGTGCCGTTGTCCTTGAGTTTCGGCCATCGCGTTGGTGGTACCGACACAACGGGCAGGTCAAACCAGCTGTCCAACCGATCGTAGCGGTCATGAGGTCCACGGCAGACCACGACGGCGTCAGACAAGATGCCGCCCTGGGAGGGGATGGGGTAGTTGCTTGGTTCGGGTGAGTTGGGCCATGGCGAGTTCAGTGTGGCTGAGAGGTTACTTCGTCGGCAGAGCTTCTCCTCATAACCAACACAGCCAGTCTCCCAATCTCCCCCAGGTCTTCGCTCATTGGCGGCACAGATAAAGGGAATACGCACTCTGGGGCCACCAACCGCTTCGCTCGCCTGTGTATCCATGGCTGCGTATGTCAATGCCTTCATGACCGGGTCTCCAACCTCAATAGTAAAGGTAGGTGGCCGGGTACTTGGCTTCTGACGCTGGATAGCGAGCTGTGCGATAGGCTGTCTGTAGAGGTACGAGTAGGGTGGGAAGATGTCGCCATAGTTCTTCTTGACGAGTGGGATAAAGTTCCTCTTGGTATCGGCTGCGACTTCTGAGGGCCGTACCCGGCTGGATCTCGGTGGTGCCATTGGGAAGATGAGGGTATACAACAACTTGTAATGCAGGAAAGCAAGCAAGAAGCGTCTTTGCGAGAAATAAGACAGCAGTCGATACTCCCTAGTCAATAATACGAGTAGAGTAAGAGGCTGGGTAGAAATGTGAAAAGAAGGCTCCAAGGTCAAGGAGAAGAAGTAGGAAGTGAACGGCAGTGACTTGGGTGACGACGAGAGAGTAGGCACATGGATTCATTGCAAAGGGCGGCGAGACCCTTATATGCACACTGGGCAGTGAGTCTGAAAAAGCAACACGGTGGAGGAGTCTGTCACCAGACAAGATGCAATACCTCACTCACGGTCAAGTCAACTGGCGCAAGCGAGAGGGGAGGGATGGCCGCTGGGCTGTGTGACCCAATATGTCCAAGATCTGAACCACTTGTTTAGGACAGGCTCAGCCAGAGGCGAGGCAGCAAGCCAAAGAACGGGCGGACCAGAAAGAAAGCGGCATGACTTTATGGGTACGGGAAGACGTAGGTGCTTGCTTAGATGACCCATGGTCCCGCCGCTTGTCGACAGGCATATACTCTTGTACACATCGAGCCCGGTGCCCGTCCAGAGAGTACAGACAGCAAAGAAGACCCAGACATGGCATGGCAAAACAAATGCAGGGCCACACGAATTAAGGCAAGCCAACGGCAGGGACAAGGACAGGACCCATCACGGAGAGGGCCCCAGGGACTAGGGACTATCAGTCGCCAGCCGGGGGTACCAGATCGTCACCACCACCACAGGCTGTAGGGGAACCGGCATCCAAGTTGACGGAACCAGGGTGGGCTACACTGAGCGTCAACTGTCGGGAACCGTGGAGCAGCTGCGAGATCTCACGGGAACACAGGCGGCGCCGCCATCTCAAGACGGGGCAGATAGCCATGCTGGTTGGGCAGTTTGACGGACGACCAGGGCCATCGATGAGAGAGAGCGATATCCATCGGTGGGCCTGAGACACAGGTGGCCGGGACATTGTTGCGAATCAAGATCTGTGGCACCCCTTCATCTCGCCTGGTCGAAGCTTGTGTCCAAGCGGATGGTAGCCGGGGTCGCGGAGCGGCTGTGAAAGAGACAAGAGAGCGCGTGTGCGTGTGTGTGGTGGGGTCATCGAGCGTGCGTGACGAGGAGGCTCAGCTTGTCGAGTCCGAGTACACGGGAGGCTAAACTGACTGTGTGTGTGGGAAAGCCGGGGGGCATTGGGACAAAACCCGTGTCTCGTTTACTAAAGCCATGGAATCTCGAGGGTTGCAACCCAGCTACTACCCGAGTTGGGACTCGGGCTCACCTGGGCTTGACCAGGTTGGTAATTAGGCGATTCCACATGTTATGCGAGAGAGGCGGCAAAGGTGAGGAGGTGCGCAATCGATCGGCTCAGAATGTGTGAGACATGAGAGACCGCATAGGATCCAGTCACGATGCTCGGTTCAAGACAGAGCCGGAGCCGGGGCGGGAGACGGTGCGGGAGACAGTGCGGGAGGATGCGGTGTAGGCTTTCTTTTTCCTCGTCCCGAATGATGTCGGGGTTGGGAAATTGGAGAGAGGATCGGTGAGTTTGCCTTTTGGCTTTTGGACTAGTTGCAAAGAAAGACGCTTGGTGTGGGTGTGGGTGGATGTCTCGCTCCGTGTCTTGTCTCGTGAGATGCGTGGTTAGAAGAGCGTGTGAGTGGGTGCAGTACGTGATGACGGGGAGAAGGTCTCGGACAAGAGACGATGAGTTGCTGACGGACGTTGTTGGCGTGTCCGTGAGATGGAGATGAACGGGGCAGTTGTTGTTATTGTTGAGAACGAGTTGCGTGGAGTTAAGTTGAAGTTGAATCAGTCTATGTAGGGTTGCGGGTACCGATGTCATCGCATCGCACCTTCCAACCTTTCGTCTCAACTTCTGGACAAAGGGCAGGACCTGTAATGTAAGCTTTAAGCAAGGAAGGACCGTCCCGGGGCATCGGCTTGTGCACCTGCGCACACTAACAACCAGCCGGCGCCGTCATCTGTGATCTGTGATCGGGGATCGGCCTGTAAAACCACCCGCAGAGCAACCCACACGAGGCAACCTTGAACCCAATCCTCACTAGATTACAGGGCTACAGGGCTCTATTGCAGCCACTGTAAGCATGTTACCTCCCAGCCCAGCCAGATGTTCCCAACAGCGGGGATCAGATGCGGTGCGCACCTCAAATCCGCCGCTTTACCCAGAAGGGAACCGCCTAAGAAACGCCCAACGGCTTATTCGTTTTTCCATCCAAGTCTCAGCCTACCCTGGAGCTTGGTGATGGGTCATCTGTCGGTCATCCAAAAATTCTCCACGACCATCTCGGAGCTCAATATCCCTTGCATCCAAGCTCCACGACGTCACTTCTCACCGACAAGAGAATACTAAACCCCTTTTGCCCATTCCGCGCATGACCCGTCTTTCCCGGAGTCTCAAAGACGCGGCTCAATGATTGATGTGGATTGAGGCCTGACAAGTCCCGAAACTCACTTAGTTCTTATTTGCATATCCCAAGCTCTTGACCTATCACAATGCGTTCAATTCGGCTTTCCAGTGTCCCGAGGACGGCAAGATTATGTGTTCAGAGAAGACCCTACTCGGTTCGAGTACCTGGCGAGTGCCAGAAGGACATCAAAACTGTGGCAGAACTGAAGGCCTGGGGACCATCAACCCGTGTACCAGATGTTGAAGTCTCTGGATGGGTGAGATCTGTGAGGAAGAGCTCTGGTGTACGCTTCATCGACATCACCGATGGCTCGTCTATGCGTCCAGTTCAAGTGGTTGTCGATAAGAGTTTGGCCACAGAGTATGTAAACCAAACTTTCGTCTCAGTTAGCTTCAATGTATCAGATCTCGACTGACATCTCCCTAGCATGCGTCCCGGTGCTGCTGTCCGTCTAAAGGGCACGTGGGTTGATGAGACCAGAAAAGAATCAGAAAACAATGCAGAATCTTTAGAGCCCCCCAAGACACCTGTCAATGCCGAACTTCAAGTCTCAGAGGCCGAGGTTCTAGGCCATTCTGATCCTCAAGTACGATGATCCAGTCCGTGTCCACGTGGAATATTCACTCATACGCATCAGACATACCCGATTCAGAACAAATATCAGACACCTGAAAGTCTTCGCACAATATCTCACTTGAGGCCACGAACTCCTCTCAACTCCACCATGCTAAGATTGCGTTCTGATGCCACCGCTCTCCTCACTCAGTTCTTCTTTCAAGAACGATTCCAGCAGTCACACCCGCCCATTATCACCTCCTCTGACTGCGAGGGTGCGGGTGAGGCTTTTGCAGTCAAGGCCTCTTCACCGGGCGAGTTCTTCCGCGACCCCAAATATCTAACAGTCTCTTCCCAACTTCATCTCGAGGCTCTTGCCCAAGCACTCGGCAACGTGTGGACTCTTTCACCAACATTCCGTGCTGAACAGAGTGACACATCAAGACATCTCAGCGAGTTCTACATGCTCGAGGCTGAAATGAGCTTCGTTGATGATATGGATGAGGTTATGGACTTGGCACAACGCATGTTGAACTCTCTCGCACGTGGACTGAAGGAACTCAACGCTGCCAAGGAACTTGAGCAGAACCGTGTCGACTCCAAGGACCCAGCCGAACGTCTCGCATTCAACGATCTAGTTGATCAGGAACAGCTGGATCGTCGCTGGAGAGGTCTCCTGACCACCAAGAGGTGGCCTCGGGTTACTTACAGCGAAGCAATTAAAATCCTCGAGCCCATAGCCGACCAATTCGAACACAAGCCGACATGGGGTGCTGGCCTACAATCAGAGCATGAAAAGTATCTGGCCGAGAAGATCGGCTACGACGAGGCTACCGACTCATCCGTCCCGATTTTCATCACCCAGTATCCGCGAGAGATCAAGGCATTCTACATGCGCCAGTCCGCATCTTCCCCTGACGCCGGCCTGACGGTCGACTGCTTCGATCTCCTTGTTCCTAGCCTTGGCGAGCTGGCTGGAGGCTCCATGCGTGAGCATCGTCTGCCTCAGCTAGAGGAGAACATGCGTGCTTTGGGTCTCGAGGTTCCCAGCAAGCGGTCTCCCAAAGGAAAGGAGTTAGCCTGGTACCTAGATCTACGTCGCTGGGGTTGTCCCCCTCATGGCGGCTTTGGTCTTGGATTCGATCGACTTCTTAGCTATCTCACAGGCGTACCCAACGTCCGCGATGTCGTCGCCTTCCCACGTCACTATGAGCGGTGTGACTGCTGATTGCAGTGCTGCTCCCAACCATTCTCCTCTCACCTCTCTCACTCAACCCCCCTGAAGAGTGGTCCCATTCCTTGATGTCTGGCGCGTCGCCCTCGTTAATGCTTGCCTGCCTTGGAAGTTGAGCCCCCCTCGGCTCAATGTTCAGCACCGCACTCTGGGCGATCTGATACCCGTGTTTCTGCTCTGTGGTACGTTGCACGCATCGAAACGAGAGACACCCGTGTACCGGGGACAAACGGTCACAACAAACATCCCTTCTCTCTTTTCTCACGCGGAGTGCAGCACCGGCGAATACTGTGTGACACTGAAATGGGCCCATGTCTATGTCCCCCAGCCCTCAAATGTGAGCTCTGGACGATGCGGTGAGGAGGAACTTATGGCTTGACTCGGGTGAGTGCATCGTTTTTGTTTGCGAGATCGACGGAGAGACTTGCCGGATCTTCCGGGGACGATGAGGAGGACCTGATCTCTGAGATCGAGACAATGAGATCTGGGGACTGAGATCTGGGGACCGACATCGCTGGGTGAGCCATCTTGTACTCCACGACCTGCGCCTGCAACATTGGGGGGCTTTGTACTATAGAGTGTAGACTATGTGTATGTTGGCATTTCCGGTGATGTGTGATAGACAGATACCACATACTAGATCTTTCGACTTTACGCTATGTTCTGGGGTCGACTGGTCATCTCTTGTGAGCCAACTTCTCTGGCTCACTGTGTGTGCATTGATATTATTGATATACGGTGTTTTATAGCATCTGGGTTTAATGCTGCTATATATTTATCAGTGTATTCTTTGATGTCGTGTACGACGGTGAAGTCATTGAAAAACAAGAATGGTGTAGTATCCTTCGATCGATGTTCTGGCTCAATTAACCCTTCGAGAGCCAGGCTATAACTATAATAGAGAACAGATTGTCAACACATCATAACAGTATCCTTCGATCAGGATCTTGGGCCGGGTGAACGCTTCGGGCTACATCATTGATGGCAGTATACATCAGATACTGGTCAGAACCAGAACTCATGCCGAGCTGGTGATGTTATGTTCAGGGGCATATTGGCGGATTCAATGCTCTAGATTGTAACTAAATCATGGTCTCGCTCTAGTTTGTCAATACTGAGGCCCATTTGTCTGGCTTTATTCTTAAATCGATATTCTAGACCTAATTCATGCTACTCGCAGAATTTCCGTGGATCTATGGACCAGTTTTGCTACATGTCAAGGGGGGAGGTTGTAGTTGACAACGACCCCTTATCGGCCGAATAGTCAAGAGCATATTTCACTTCCAATGATTCGAACTTGTTCGCTCCCATCTTTAGTGCCCATACCGACAGCTTTCCTTATTCCTTGCTTGGTATCAGTATATCTCATCATTATCGAGACCAACGGCACTGATACAACTACTCACAAGATTGTTCAGAGGCAGCCGTGATGACAATTCGCTTCAACGACAGACTCTGGTCGAGTATTACATTTCGACATTTTTTGGACAAGCCAATTAAGTGTTACTCTATGACAGCACAGTAACGTAGACTCCGTCCACATACGAACTCCACAGCGTGAGTGAGTACTTGGAGAGTTACGATGAGATTGTTTGGTCTCGAGGGGGTCACATGGCCAGATTTCAGGCACGGTGATCAATACACGCCGATAACAGGCCCCGGACTCCCTATCTAGGCGAAAACACATCATCTACCTCCCTCCGGCACAGTTTGCCGAAAGTCAAGCATTCTCTATGAGGCCTCCTCGGATTAAGGGGCTGATACTCGTCAAAGTTGAAACCCACCTACCCTAGAGACTCACGATGCGACATGGAGAAGCAAATGAAACTTGTTGAGGACAGATTGACCTTCGGTTCACGGCAATCTACGATCCATACCCTTTACAAGCCATACAAGCCTTTGATACGACAATATAAGAGGCGCCCCCTGAAAAGGTAGGTGAATCTGGATAACCGGCAAGTCGATGGCGTGGTCGGCGTTTAATAGCCTCAAGCTCAGCCACCACTCAACCTCGACGATGGTTTCTACTCTAACCGGGGGTCAAGGAGCAGCATCAGATACGGACTAGATCCGAGCGATATGATACGTGACCGGAAAGCCCACCGTTTCATGGCGTGGGTTTGAACGGCTTGGACGGCAACGAGTAGAGGAACCCTGGCATAAGCTAAGGAAGGGGGGCAAAAAAAAAAAAGAGACAACAATAAGCATATCTGACCATCTTGCGGCGCATGCCATCATCCCGCGGCACAATGAGCGCAAATCGTGGTGCCGACGCAGCCGTTCCGGGGGAGGCTGGACCCTCTTGAGTGTGGAGAGGTGTGTGTGGGTACACCCTTGTCAAACGGCGCTTTATTTCCGTCAAGCTTTCTCTCTTACCAGCGGATGGAACTCGGTGTTATAAGACTGTGTGGGCTTGTTGCGAGGTGAGGTGTTTTGAAGAGTGGATGTTGGTGATGGATGGGGATTTGGATCTTCATCGGGTCCATGCTTTCACCCACCGAAGGGAGATGGGGCTTCGAGAAGAACTTTTTTTTTTCTTTTCTTACTCTTCCGTGCCAAGGACCGAATGATCGGTCCTTTGAAAGCCGCATCTCCGGGAGAAGACCGACTTTGAAAGCTGCCTTTCAACGTAGAAGCCGGTTTCTCAAGATCCTTTTCTACTCCATGACGTCGGGAGAGAAGGGGGGCGGATCGGATATAACGGCCTCGCTGGTGCGGCCACTTTCCAACTTCTTTTGTATCTTTGTTCCCCCAAGTCTTTTTTTTTTTTTTTTTCCTGATCCCGACTTTTCCGGGAACCACGTAAGCTTGGCGAACGGAGAGTCGGAGGGGACACCCAAGAACTCTTGACACACACCGAACAACAAAAGTGCGCCGCCGTAAAATCACGGGGTAATGTAGCACAGTACGATATACATGACATAAAACATGCACAAAAAGAAAAAAGACACCCCCTCCCTTTTTCTCCCTCGAAAAGTCTGAAATAAGCTTAAGCTGGGGGCCCTTGGGTCGGGGATAGGATGGGATGGGATGGGATCAGGGTTGGCAGGTCATAATCACACAAACTTGACTCAATGGCGCCAGACCAAAAACATCAGAGGCAGGTCTGGGGGCTTTCCCGTGGCGTTTCTTTTCTCATTGACCCTTTTTACTCTACTACGTAGTATTACTCTGCTCTCGTCGACTCAAGATGATGCCAAGATCGGAAGCCAAGTATCAGCCAAGACCAGCCGGCGCAGAAGGTCATGACAGCTTGGCGAAATAACACCAAGATCTGCAACCAACAAGCGACACGCCGCCCGCCGGCCAAAACGGGTGAAGGGGCAAAGATGGACCTTTGCAAGAAAAAAAAAAGATGCCGACTTATCCATGCGGCACCTCCGACGCCGCGACGGGAAATGGGGGCGCATTCCGTTAGATAATAGGGTCTCGGCCAGTGGGACCAGGGCGCTTTGATCGATCACCATTTGACTGTCGTAAACTTCGTCCGCGCGCTGTTTCGATGGGGAAGCTCGAGTTTCTTTATCCCTCGAGATCCCGTGAGGATCCACAAAATGCTTCTTTTTCGTTTCTTCGTGTCCTTCTCGTCCCCGGCAAAACTCGTCATTCATGACAAATAGCTTCACTCAAGCAATGAACCAGTCCCTGTATCACGACAGGATCATGACTCTAGCTGATCACTCACCTTCCCACAGTAGCCAAAGAGGTTACTAACTGAAATTCCCCAAATACTACGTTGCCTTGCTACAAAGTTATGCACCTCGGGCGTGGGTGATGATTAGGTCACGAAATTCTCGTGGGCTGAGAAAGTCACCCAATGATGTCGCTCCAGTGACCCCCTTTCAGCCTCATCATCAACGCAAAAGGTCCAGAACTCACGGGATGCAGGCAGAAGAGCATCTTTGTGGCTACCTGGATGTCACCGACAGTTTTTTTTTTTTTTTTTTTTTTTTTTTTTTTGCCAGCCTGCATCTAAACACGCGTCCAACGTCAAAAGTGGTGATGCCTCCTTATTTACCGCTCAAATGTGGCTTTCTGAGCGAGTGCCATTGTGTCCCCTCACCTTTAACCTTTTTATTCGCGCGGGAACGGCAAAGCTCAATATGCCGCCCAAGCCGCCTCCTCCTCAGATATGCATGACCTGATGCGTAAATCCAGGCCCCGAATGGGCGAGTCTGGGCAGTTCTTGGCGCCGCGAGGATGGATTAAAGTTGCAGTGCGCTTGGCCTTTTTGGGGGGCTCGCTGCCTGCCATGAGCCACTAATGCATGGAAGCGAGACCACTGACCACCGCCTATTTTGCTCGCAATCCAATGGACCCTTTCACTTCAGGCCTCGGTCCCCGTCGTCGGCCTCGCTCTTTTTTGTTTTTATACCTCGCACAAATACGACCTGGCTGAAGCACCGGCTGATATGCTAATCAGTGTAGCCTTGTCCTCTTCTGTGCCTGGCTAGGGGGTTTTGTGGCCCTGATGCCCAGGCTCCATCCGTCGAGATCACGCGGGAGCATTTGCTCCATCATCACGGTCTTGGCCCTATCTCGGCGCAAAGCCTTGGCTGATGATGGCCAAGATAACTTTGTGCGGGCGAGTTTCAGCAGCCATTCAGTCGAGCTCGCGGTCGCGATGGCTTCGAGCCGACCTGTAGCTTGGCTCTCGCTTCTTTTACTTGGCGCCAGAGTCTGCTGACCCTGTTCGCGGAATCAACTGTATTGTCTCCTTGTCATGTCGTGCGTGCCTGGAATGCGCGCATTGACAACCTGGTAGGTTAAGGATGTGCACTACTGATCGAATAAGCTTGTCCTTGTATGAGTCTATCGTGATATTAGGCCCCGAAGGTGTCAGTGGCTGACCGCAAGATAACGATACTTGGAGATACACAAAGGTCACCCGCACCCGGCTAATTATTCACGCGCCGACTAATGTCCCCTCCAGACTCCATCTAATTGCTGACTGTATAGGGTAACAAGAATCTGGCAGCATTACGGGCTCCCCGATACGGCTCAAGGCTATTAATACGCGCAACAGGGTCAGCGATTGAATGAGCCACAACAAGGCGACATCTCATGTCTCGAAGCCTCAACAACTGCTCCTCAGGCTGAGACCCTGGAGAAAGACTGTCGCAGCCGCATTCCCCAACTTGTCCATGGCACGGATAGATCGGCGTCCACCACGAACCACCACAAGCAAGCCCAAGCCAATCTGCCAATCTCACAGAGCACAAAGACACCACTAGCCAGACAATAGTGTGTGCCTCACTCCAAGCCCTGTGCCGCGGACTCTGCCCCGTGCACAAACACAAAAAACTCCAAACAGGCCAGGCTAGCCCAATCAAAGCCGCGTGGTCTGTCTGGGCCAGGGCCTTATGACGGATAAGCATGCAGCCACA
The DNA here is from genome assembly GCA_025433615.1 of Fusarium sp. LHS14.1. Classification (NCBI taxonomy): domain Eukaryota; kingdom Fungi; phylum Ascomycota; class Sordariomycetes; order Hypocreales; family Nectriaceae; genus Fusarium; species Fusarium sp. LHS14.1. The sequence goes on from CM046481.1 coordinate 989,354, forward strand.
GACCGCCAAGCTTTTCTCGGGCTGCACGGTAAAAGCGAGCTTCGCCCTCTCAGGGAGGATGGGTTAGACCACCAGGAAGGGTCAGGGGGTGCTGAGTAGAAAAGACGCGACATTAGAGTTTCTGGGCGGCCGGCCGAGTCAGTTTCTGGCCAAGGGGACCGCAGGACGGACAGATCGGCACGCGTGAGAATTAGAAATATGGAGAGTCCCTGTCTAGCGCTGGGCTGAGAACAAAACCCATCCGCTCGGTCAGGGCCAGCGTGTAGCGTGGGAGACAAGAGATGCCGACATATCCAGGCGATGACATTACGGGTCCCGCCATGACGACGACTTGCCGCCATGCGGAATGGGGGGCGGCCTCGCGGTTAAGGAGTATTGCTTGCGTTTCCAAATGTCTGATCTTGCCGCGTGGACTTTACGTATATTGACGCTTCCTGCTCACGTCACGCAGGCAGACAAGAAACACTGTCAATCTTGGCGCCCAGCCCAGCTACGACGAGATAGATGCCTTTGTTTGTCTTTTGCCAAATCGCGGTTGGTGGGCAGACAAGAAAAAGCCAAGGCGAGCCCCGACCCACCCGGCACCGCGAACACCTCCGGGAATAAGACTGCTCGTCCCCAGGATCAGCTTGAACAACCAGGGTATCTCCCTCTTAGCCTCCTCTCCACACACCCTCCCTGGAAAGCCAAGTCGGTTCGGACGGCATCTCGCAACCCACCAAGTCCTGGCGCGGCTTCATCCCTCACAAGCCACTGCACCGGGGGGGTTGTCGACGGCGGACCAAGTGTCCTTTTGCTCGCAAGCACACAGCGGGCTCAGCAGGCAGGCCATTCATCCATTGCTGACCCAAGGGACCCGAGGCTTCTCCCCAATTGGGAGACGGTACGGTGCCGGTAGGCCAGAGGCCCTGTCTGGATGCGTACACGCCCTCGCGGAATGGCCCCGGTGCCAAGCCAGTGGCTGACAACGCTTAAATTCATGCTTAATCCGTTGCGCGTGGTCTTTGGCTTGCTGAGGGGCGCACACCTGATCCCAAGGTACAAAGTAACCAGCACCAGCACCAGCGCCGAGCCTTGAGATCCGTCTTGGCGAGCGATAATTACGCTTCCGCGTAAACATTGACTGAGAGACACAACTGTCGTGGACATCGTAGCAGCATCTGCACATCCTAATGTCGTGCTGTTGGTCAAGGCGAGGAGAGACGAGACAGTCACTGCCGGGGCGGCGGTTCTGAGGATCAACAACCCGTCAGCTGAGTCGCGCTCTTTTTTACTTGACCGAGATGAAAGGCCACCTTAGCCGCAGTTGAGTCGCAGTCGAAGTCGCAGTCACAATTGACCCCTCCCCACACATGGGTCATGGTTCAGGGAAGAGAGCTTGGCAAGTCCAAGAGGGACTTTTACACATCAAGACGGGACAAACGTCGCGCAAAAGCCAAGCGGCAGCGCGGGCAGGCAGACAGTCACCGTTGGGTCCGGTCCCTTGACACGGATTAAGGGTTACGGATTACTCGGACGGGGCCTTCCGCCTTGTTTATTTGTACCCTTTTGCTGCGTGTTGGGGGCCGCTTCGATGGATTTCTTCAAGAAGGGGGGCACACTGCGTCCGTGTTAGTGCGCATCTCTGAGCCGAATTTCCGAGCTCAACTCTCAGACGGATGGACGAATTCTCTCTTGAGAAGGACGAAGGAGAGGCACGGGTCGTTGGGCGCCCTTGGCTCTGTGACACAGCGCAAATCCATTGGGTATCATTGAAGCAAGCTCTGCGACAAGAGAAACAGGGAGCTTGCCTACAATGTAAGGTAAATGTAATGTACCTACAGCGCAACTCTTGTCGATCTTGATGCGCCCGCCGTCAACTGCCAGCAGCAAAAGCCGACGAGGCGGTGGAGGCCCTTCAAGGTCCTTTTGAAGGGATCTCGCAGTTCTAATATGCCATCTTGTCTGCCTGCCTCTGTCACTTGAGGGGCCGTGTCTCTAACATCAAACCAAAACACCGAGACACGGGCGAGACATGAGAGGGCGCCCGACTCGGCAGCACGGCACATCGACGTCATCTCCTGGGGATAAAGCTCGCGCTGGCGTGGGGAATGGTCAGGGGTTAGGGAGGGGGGGCCAGAGAAAAACCGCCGATTTTCCCGGCTCGCCTCATCTGGTTGGGCGGGAAGCTTGTCCTCACTTCAAAAGACCGCAAGGGCTCTCTCTAACGGAACGTCGGTTGACTCAAGGGCAATCCTTTCTGGAACAGTGTCACATTTACCCCGTGTGCTTGGATAAAAAATGTTGCATGTTTCTTTTGGTCTCCTCGGGGCATAAACGGCCTCTCTCTTCGTATCCCCATCGTTTTGAAAGCCTCACCGAAGCACACAGATCAGATCCTGGTGCGTGTAACATACAAGGTGATGCCCAGGAGGATTGCATTGATGCACAGGACATCTTTATCGAGACCGGAACAGGCCAAGTTTCGGTGTTTTCGCGGCGAGAGAGGGAGATTATTTGGAGCTCTTTTTTTTGTTGTGTTGACGATGGCGAGACCCCGCGGAAGTGCATGTATCACATCACGGGCAGAAAGGTTACAGTAGAGTCGAAACGCGTGACAAAAGCCGCTCTACGCCCGTTACCTGGCATGGACAAGATCGGCAACGCTTGTTACTAAGAAGAAACAAGAACAGAGTTTACTCGGAGATTCGCAATGCCTTAAGCTTACCTTGTAAAGATGCCCATCCTTGCCGGTCACTGCAGAGAAAGGAATCCAACTTTTTTCTTGTGTGCCCACAGATAATTGCGTGTGTGCCTGGCAAACGTCATCTTGGCATCAACCAACCAAAAGCATATTCCCACGCAATTAGACCCCAGTCACGAGGTGTCCGTCCATCACGGAGCCGTGCGTGCCGAAGTTGGTGATGTGCACGATGGCGTCGATCAGGAAAAGCATCATAGCAAAAGGGTTGTTGCCTTGACGTGTTGGATGGGCCTTTTCGTTCCCTTTTCCGTTAATAGAAACTTTTGAGGTTAATGACGACGACTGGGGTGTAATATGCGGTGGCCGTGTAGGATTAAGTGCTGACCATGTTTCGAACTGAGCCAACAGATGATCCTCCAAGGCTGAGATGACAGCGCGGGTTGGGGCTCATTTAGGAGGGTAAAAAGGTGTATGCATGGGCGGGATAGATCTGTCATCAGCGAATTTGAGAGAGAGAGAGAGGAAGGGGAAAAAAAAAAAAAGTGAGGTTACGTTGGGGAAGCTGACGATCTGCGTGACGACAAACATTTTTTACCTTGTCTCAGCTGGGTTGCCTTGTACGAGGGCCATGGGGGGCTGAAGAAGAAGGGGGGGCGCAGAGAGCCATCTGCATCCAGGCATCATCTTGCGAGAAGGATTTTCCCACTATCATTGCTGATGTTTGAACAGGCGCGCGTGTGCACAAAGTACCACCACTCGACGATAAAATATCCACCATGGTTGTATGTTGTTGGGCCACCGTTGGACGTTGTTTTTGGAAGAGTAACAATAACACACAGGGCACACACTTTTGTGGGGCAAATCCTCCTCAAGGATACATCTTAATCTCTGTTACGAGCAAGCCAAACAGAGATAGACTTCTCCCATCATCCCCTGGTGGAAAATAAAAAAAATACCATGACATTCTCGCGTGAGCCAAGAGCTTGGCTATTGCTTGGCCGCCGCACGCAAAAACCTGTGCCAGATTTGAACCCCCCCGATTGTCCCTAGACTCGGCAGCCACGGCACTTGGTGCCAAGACCCTGGGGGTGGGCGAGGCGGCGTGTGTCGTATACAGCCGCATCATCCGTCAAAAGATGTCAGCCAGGGAAGAAAAAAAAGAGTTGTCATTGATTGATTGTTGACCAATTGCTTTTCAAGAAACATTACGTAGCTGAGGAATCTGTAATCATCATCGTGAGACTTCTTTTTGTAGAGTTTTGTCAACATGTTGACTTACTTTGTTGGCGGCCTCCCTACTCGTCTAGACGAGAAAGAAGAAAGCCTCCCCCCATCTGCATCGTCAGTTGCAGCAAGCCTGCAGACGCCCTATGCAGAGTAAGAGGAGGGTCCGAAAGTTCCGTCGTTTCTATTCAACGTGGTCTCTTTATTTTCTTTCCTTTTAATAACGCTCGACGAGAGATGCAGCAAGCCATGAAACGTACTCGACACCATTTTACGGAGTATTTTACGGGTATAGACTTGGTCTGGTATTTGGTACGCCTTGGTAAAGTACGATAGGGGCAAAGAAACTTTGAATAAACCAGATCAAGATCGGATCTGCCTTGGATCTTTTGTCTCTTATCCAGATTACTCTACTGTAACTATTTAAACAAGTCGACGTGTGCTCAATAAAGGCGCTGAGAATAGCCTCAGTAGCGCGCGCTCAGAATTGCGCATCCCCATCCCAAAAAAAAATTCACACTAAGTAAGATCAGCAGCCAAGCTTTTCTAACCCTCACGCCCCCCCAATCCCCCTGTGCGGCGATTTCCATTTGTGTGTTCTGGGCCTTGGACTTACTCCCCCTTGGCTTTTCTCTTGCTCTAAACCAACAGCAGCGAGAAAAAAGAGTCCAAATAAGCTTGGGAAGGATCACTGATTCCTGATGTGCTTACTCTCTGCAGGGTCAGGAGAGGCAAAGCAACAGTAGAAAAAGGCAAAATAATTAAGGTACGGATGGGGGGACCTTGTTATTTTTATTTTGAGTCGTATTGTGTTGGTGATGACCTCATGTCTTGTTTCGAGTGCCACCACTAGGCAGTCTCTTTTTGCAGCTGCTCGTGATTGATTTGCAGATAGGAAACTCATTGAGAGAGGATTGGCTACCTTGGAGCTCGGTTTCGTTCTTCATCTTGGCGCAGGCTGTCATTTTACGCTCCTGATGCACATGCTCTCTGCAGCGTCTGCAAAAATCCCTGACCGCTTCGTCTGGGTGATACATTTAGAGAGCGAGAGAGAGAGAGCGAGACGCCGGCTAACGGCTTCATTGACGCTGTCTTGTAGTCGGCCGTAAGCAATTCGAGTTTTAGAGGCAGATGAGCTGCGTCCAACTAGAGACCCATCTGGTTGGAATTATTACAGTGCACAGCCGGTCCGGCGTTGGTTGGATCCTGGCCTGTTTGCTTGCGCGCAACACTCGCACTCGTTTCCTCTCATGATCCTTCTCCCCGACGAGCCTAGAACTCTTAACATGTAGTCAATTTCATCCGAAACGCCCTGGCGATAATCCAGTTTCCACCACCGGCAACTTTCTTCCGACATCGAGAGAATCTTTGTCGCTTCCAAGGGACCCCTTTTTTTTTCTTCGGCACTCTTCTTGCCGTTTTAGCGATACCTTATCCGCAGGGCAAGGCAAGCGCAGGTGCCTTTTTTCCACTCGTTCCCCTCTCTCCGAGAACAAGCTCACAACATTACACATCGCAATACAATACCGTATCGCCAGCGCTCAGCACCTCCTATGTAAGGCCTAGCACCTTCTAAAGATCAGACGAAGCGGACGGGCGGACCGAAAAGACGACATAGGTTAAAAGCGCCCTCAATAACGCCTCCCCCACGATAGATCCAGCTAGCCCAGCTCGGGCATCTCATCTCGACGGTGCTAGAGGTTCCAGACTCGCTGCAGCGCAGGGCCTTGCAGCGCCATCTCGTTCGACGGTAAGCTTCTTACAGACTATCATATCACATTGGATCACGACATCTGCTTCGACAGCTTCCTAACATCCTTTTGCCCACATTCCCGTGCCCTGCCCTAGACCTGACCCGATTGCCGTGCTTGCGTTGCGTGCGGCGTGCCCCATCATCAGGCTCTTCGCCCACTCGCGCCTATCACGACCTCGCTCTCGTACCTTTCGTACTGTCCCCTGCCCTGCCGCAGCGTCATCTTTCCCTACGGCCCCCTGGCGGTGGGTCAGCTTCAAAAGCTTGTCCTGACCAACCTTGGACGCTCTTGTCTCACACCCTCTAGACCAACTCCCCCGTCCCCTTCCCTTGGCTTGCTCCTTCACACCCCTCCTACTGTGCCGTCCTCCGTGCTTCTCCACACGGCCGGCCATGCTCGTCGCCGAGTTGTCCACCACGGTTTTGCGCCTCCAAGTTTTTGGTTCCCTTTTCTGACTTGCCTTTGCAACCTTATCTTGCTCTTTGGCCCCTCCCTGCTTCCGCTTCCCGTCTTGTCCGAGGCCACGGTTCATCAAACCCTGCCGACCCGTTTCTGTTCTGACTGGAAAGGATTGCTTCTTCTTCGTCTCTCCTCAACCTGACTTGACTCTCGCCTCCTGCAGCAGTCTCTCCGTTCCACTACATACTCTGACGACAAACGCACGCAACCGCTCTTCAGTCTCGACAGGATAGGTACGTTTGCTCGTCTTCCATCTCAGATCTCGTGTCTTCCTTGGCTTTGGCACTCGGTGCTTCCGGCGCAATACCTCCACGGTGAGGCGGTTTGGTGCATGGATCAAGTGTCCTGGATTCACCCGTGGAACCGTCGTGCTTCTTTCGGTCAATCCACTTTGGAAGAGCCGCAATCGTTGGGTCAGATCCCCTCTGCTCGGCTTGAGTGAGTTGAGCAACGAGAGCACCGCATGTCCCGGGAGCTGATTGCCTCGAGCTGGGCCTGAGCCCGAACCTCTTCCTGTTGGGTGGTTCTTACGAGGTCATGATGCACATCGCCAAGCGGCAACACTCAATCTCAGGGAAATTTTAGTCGAGTGGATCCCCCACTGAATCGGCTCCGACGGCATTCTCCCGCCAGGGAATCGAGGCTCTGACCCCTGGATGTGGACTTGGGTGTGTCACTTTGCCGTTATATGCGTTGGCTTGCCGCCCATTGCCTGTTTGTATCAGCATTATATATCATGACTGGTGCTCTTTGCCTCTCGTCCCCGGTCCCTTGCCCTTTTTGCTTTCTATTCATCTTTCTTGGCAATCCTTCTACACTGCTTCAGTCACCTGTCGCATTCACATCAACTGACATAGCATCCACTTAGTCTCACCACTATCTATTCGGCAAACCCGACCATCACTAAAGGTCATCACGTTGCCACTATTGCTAGAACATCTCTGGAACCCTAAGCTGTCATCACCGCCAACGAACTGAACAACGAGCCCGCTACTAGAGGTGGATACGTGGGCATAGTTCCGCACATCTTCGGCCCTTGTGGATCACGCCTCAATTGCATAATCACACACGCCTTGGCCCGTTTAGATCTGGTGGGGCGCCGCGTGGAATCTAGAGCTTGGTTCTCAAGAAGCCCTTTATAAGGACGCTGAGAACCTACCAAACCCTGGATCCTTCTACTCAATCATCTTAACCTACCGCCCTCGCGCGGATACTTCAACTACTTCACAACGTTACACACCATCACAATGGAGACGTACCACGGCTACGTGCGGACACCCGCCGATGCTATCCGGCTGTTTGAAGCCTGTCGATTAGGCATTCTGCCCCGTGTGCAACGACGACTGTCCGAGAAGGAGAGACAGTCGATTCGATCTGGATCTGTTTTTGTCTGGGATGAGCGGGAGGCTGGCATGAGACGATGGACTGATGGCAAGTCGTGGAGTGCAAGCCGAGTCTCGGGGAGCTTCCTGACTTACCGTGAGATGGAGGGCAAGCGAGGTGGTGGTTTCTCTGCCAGCCGACGAGGAGCTGGCAAGACTCCCGATTCTGGACGCGGTAGCGACGAGGACCAGGATGATGGAGAACCCGAGGGATACCGATACAAGGCCGATGGACTTATGAAGCAATCGTTCAGCATCACCACCTCCAACGGACAACACCTTCACCTCATCTCATACTACTCCCGCCCTCAACCTGGCCAGCCTGAGCTTCAGCAACCGACCAACGACCCAGCACTTCGAGGCATCGTTCCTCTCAAGGGCATGTACCCCGAGTCCAGCATGAGCGAGACCAACAGCACACCGGCTCTCACCCGTGCTCCTATGCAGCAGCCTCCCTTCATGGTCGCTCCTCAGCACCCTCAACAACCCTATGCTCCATACGGTCAACCTGGCTACGGATGGCCTCCTTCACCCGTCGCTACTCCCCCTTACAGCCATTACGCTGCTCCGTATCCCCCTACCGCACACCATCAAGTGCCGCCGCCTCACGTCACTCAGGCGGCTCTTCCTCCACCCCAATACGCCCAGGCTCCCGTCTATGAGCAGCGAACCACCCTCCCTCCTCCCCATGTCTCCAAGCCCGCCTACACGCAGAACCCTTCGCCCCACTACACGCATACCGCCCTTCCTCGAGCTCACGACTCACCACGGGAGCAGCATCTTCAGGCAACCGCCCAGAGCATCATGGCCGATCCTCGCGTGAACACTTCCCGCACACACCAAGTTGCGCTTCCAGGTCTGGGTGCCGTTACAAACGGACCTCCCGGATCTTCGCTCGCGGCGATCAGCACTCCCCCCAACCGAGCACTGAGCGTCAGCCCACCGAGAAGCTCGCATTCGGAAGCTCCTATCCCTTCAACAAACAAGGCAAGCTTGTCGGCGCTTCTGCATCCCACGCCAGCTGCCAGCGAGGCTGGTAGCGCCAAGCCCGGCAGTGCAAGCAGCAGCCCTCGAGCGACTGGGTCGTGTGGGCTGGAGAAGGGTGGCGTCAGCGAGGACGCAAGGGCCTTGAGAATGCTGGACCGCAAGTTTTGCATCTAGAAGAAAGACGGAGCTTCACGAAGGGGGCGCCAGTAAACTGGCAGATTTTTCAAGATCTGAACCCAAGGAAGGGTATCATGGTGACACCATGTTGTGTGTCTAGGCGAACCGGGCATGGGGTTGGTTTTGTTTTTGTTGGCGTTTCGCCATATGCATTGTAACGGCGTCTTGATTTTCTACAGGGCAGCAGCCAAGGGGGCTTGCTGCGGATACATTCAGCGGGTATTCATCACGATTGGCGATGGGAAGGGCTGATTTGGTGTTTACGGGCCATGTAACAGACGATCATGGCTGTCATGTTTTCACACACTGGTATTGTACATAGTCATCTAGCAATGCCAAGAAGCTACGGACAAATTGTCCACTATGTCTAATTTTGGTTTACACGTAGCGTGAGGTTGCGCACAAGGTTCCCATTAACCTTGACTAAGTGCCGAATCGCGTGAACAAGGCGTCCGTATGAGTTGGGGGTGGTACCGAGGGTAAGGTTAACCGTTGTTGTCGTATTGGATAGGCAGTCGGCTTGGCAAGGGATCAGATGCTCGGTATCCTTTAGGCTATACGCGAGGGAATAACTAGAGGAGAGTCTGGAGTTTCCATTATGACCTATGACTTGTGGCATACCTTGAATCATGTCTCTTCTCCTTGGGGTACAGTACACGCTGATGAGGCTCCCAATAGACCAGATAGAGTGTAACCGCCCTCGCATATCCATCCGAAACAAATACACCTTCCATCCGCAGCGCGCATTCGCATCCGTAGGACGCCCGCATTCCCGATTATCCGTGCCTCACCACTCAGCGCAGAGCGGCAACCTAGAACCGGGGCCGCGTCATCGTTGCCCATCATGCCGAGATGCCGGCCAGGGTGTGTGTACACGGATAGGCAGCGGAACAAAAAAGGGGGGTCTCGAGTGTTCAAATGTCGTCAGCGCGATGCGTATTCATGTCTAGGCTTCAGGATAAAAGAGGTTATTTTGGGAATGTTGATCTGGGGGTGTTTTGAAACTTGGCGGGGTGGGTTGGTTACGTGTTGTGGTGAGGCTGGCCGATGAGGCTTTGAGGCTGAATATTCGGATGGACCGAGTGAAGGGAGAGTGGAATGAGGTGTGGCATTTAGTCAATGGATTTGTTTTATTGCTAGCAGGGACTGAGGCTATTCCCAGGCCACTCCTGGTAGATGGTCGTTCCGGGTTCGGGGTGTGGGAGGAGTTATCAATAGCAACCATTCCTGTGGTAAGAATGAAGTGTGGGGTAAATGGTTCAAAAGAGTAATTGTACCTGATTTTTTAAGCATGACTTTGAGTCCAAAATCCTGGTGCAAATCGACAGTTCCTTTCCAGTGAAGCTCGTCAAGATGCACAATAGAGGACTTGAATAGCATCCAATCTTGGCATAATTGAGCTACGTTCTGAACCTGAAAAAACCAAGTCACATAACGAGTCAAGAATCAATTGACAAATTTTTATTTGTAATCTAGAAATGTTTAGACAATGAATCTAACAATCTGAGTGATTAATTGCCTGTGACGGATGAGATGTTGTTGATTGTCGCGTGTAAGTCGGGGAATAAATATTCCGGCTCCGCGATTTGACAGCTCTGGCGCGCTTCAAGGCAAGGATTGGGAAGCTCTCCACGCGACGACTTTAGCTATTGTCATTTTCCTTTGTTGGCCGGCATCGACGAAGCCTATGATGTCTATTCGATAGTCGCGATCCAAATCATCGTAAAAACTCGGGTTCTATTTGCATTCTTTATTGAACTGGGCAACATCATGCTGTGGCGATCAATCTAAATCATTGACATCCTCCCTTTGATGACTTTTGCGACGCCGCGCCCACCATGTTCACCTTTTGCCCCCTCCAGGGCGCCCTCTCCGAATCGCCCGCTTCGCAGTCCCTTCTTGAGCTTGATGGAGGCGTCAAGGTGCTGGTTGATCTAGGATGGGATGAATCATTCGACGTTGGAAAACTCAAGGAGATTGAGAAGTAGGTGTTGCTTCGCTTGCGAGTTGATGATGGCTAACAAGATGTGCATCTAGACAAGTTACGACTCTCTCGCTCATTCTCGTTACACATGCGACTGCATCTCATCTTGCTGCTTACGCACACTGCTGCAAGAATATTCCACAGTTTACGCGAATCCCCGTATATGCGACACGGCCTGTTATCGACCTTGGTCGCACCCTTATTCAAGACCTTTACAACTCGAGCCCTGCGGCAGCGACGACGATCCCAAAGAGTTCGCTATCAGAGACTGCCTTCTCTTTCGCCCAGACCGCTACGACGGCGCAAAACCTTCTCCTTCAGTCCCCGACCAACGAAGATATCGCACGATACTTTTCTCTGATCCAACCGCTTAAATACTCGCAACCACATCAACCTCTTCCTTCACCCTTTTCACCACCGCTAAACGGCTTGACGATTACTGCATACAACTCTGGACATACCCTCGGTGGTACAATATGGCATATCCAGCACGGTCTGGAGTCGATTGTGTACGCTGTGGACTGGAACCAAGCGCGTGAGAATGTGTTTGCTGGTGCAGCTTGGTTGGGAGGCGCTGGAGGCGGCGGTGCTGAGGTCATTGAGCAGCTACGGAAGCCAACTGCACTGATCTGCAGTAGTCGTGGTGCTGACAGGACTGCCCAGGCTGGTGGTCGTGCCAAGCGAGACGAGCAGTTGATTAATACCATCAAGGCATGCGTGTCACGAGGAGGCACGGTTCTCATTCCTGTGGACTCGAGTGCTAGAGTTCTGGAACTATCATACCTACTGGAACATGCATGGCGGACAGACGCCGCCTCTGAGGATGGTGTGCTCAAGGCAGCTAAGCTATACCTGGCCGGCCGCAACATGTCGAGCACAATGCGATATGCCCGAAGTATGCTTGAGTGGATGGATGATAGCATCGTGCAGGAATTCGAGGCTTTTGCTGAGGGCCAGAGAAAGGTCAACGGCGCAGGTGACAAGAAGGAGGGAGGACCATTCGATTTCAAATACTTACGGTTGCTCGAACGAAAGGCCCAGATCGCGCGACTACTCAGCCGCGGCTTCGAGAACGTCGAGACAGAGGGACGTGTGATTCTGGCGAGCGACAGCAGCATCGAGTGGGGATTCTCTAAAGACTTGATCAAGGGACTGGCTAGAGACTCGAGAAACTTGGTCATTCTTACAGATAAGCCCGGTCTGTCAAAAGACGACAAGCCATCGATTGCGAGGACGCTCTGGGACTGGTGGAAGGAACGCAAGGATGGTGTGTCAGTGGAACAGACCAGCAGCGGAGACAACATCGAGCTTGTGTATGCTGGTGGACGAGAGCTGGAGGTTCGTGAGGCTCAACGACAGGCGCTGGAGGGTGACGAGTTGGCAGTCTACCAACAATGGCTAGCAACTCAGAGACAACTCCAGGCGACACAACAAAGCGGTGGCGCGGCTGGACTTGAAGCATCAGCTGACGTCGTTGACGATGCTTCGTCGGAATCATCATCTGACTCTGAAGACGAGGACGGGGAGCAACAAGGCAAGGCGCTCAATGTTTCGACAACGATTGGACAAGCTGGCCGGAAGAACGTTGTTCTCAAGGATGAGGACCTCGGAATCAACGTGCTCATCAAGAAGAAGGGCGTTCACGACTTTGATTCTCGAGGAAAGAAGGGCAGAGAACGGACGTTCCCTATCGCGATCCGTAGGAAGCGCCATGACGACTTTGGAGAGCTCATTCGACCTGAGGATTATCTCCGTGCAGAGGAAAAGGAAGAGGATGGCCAGGATAACGCCAACATGGAGGCTACAGATGACAAGCTCGGCAAGAAGCGCAGATGGGACGACGTGGCCAAGAACGGAGCGGGAGCCAACAAGCGTCAACAAACTACAAGGGCTGGCTCTGTTGATGATGCTGAACCTGGCGCTGGTGATGGCTTCGTACCCGATGAACTCGACAATGTGGAGGATATCGAGCCTGAGGAGCCAACAGGACCATGCAAGCTCTCATATCAGACCGAGACCATCACAGCCAATCTACGCATCGCGTATGTCGACTTTAGTGGCCTGCACGATAAGCGAAGTCTCAACATGCTGATCCCGTTGATCAAGCCCCGGAAGCTCATCCTAGTTGGCGGTGGACGAGAGGAGACACTCGCCCTGGCTGAAGACTGTCGCCGAGCTCTTGGAGGCGATGCCTCTGCCGGCGATGGATCAAGTGAGCGTACTGTCGACGTGTATACACCTGAGATAGGCACTCTGGTGGATGCCAGTGTCGACACCAACGCTTGGGTCGTCAAGCTCGCCGACTCTCTCGTCAAGAAGATCAAGTGGCAGAACGTCCGCGGTTTGGGTATTGTCACCATTACTGGCCAACTTTTGGCTACCAAGCTCGACGACGCTCCAGCAGGAGATCAAGACGCAGCCAACAAGCGTCAGAAGACGGAGGAAAACTCGACAACAGCCCTCAGCACCGTCGTGGCATCTCCTATGCCTACCCTCGACGTCCTCCCCGCCAACCTCGTCTCAGCTGTACGATCTGCCGCCCAGCCGCTACACGTTGGCGACCTACGTCTTGCAGATCTACGACGTGCCATGCAGTCTGCCGGACACACGGCCGAGTTCCGTGGCGAGGGTACACTCGTCGTCGATGGAACTGTGGCAGTCCGCAAGACGGCTACAGGACGTGTCGAGGTGGAGAGCGTGGGTATGCCCACAGCTCGCCGAGGCACATTCTATGAGATACGCAAGGTGATTTACGACAACCTGGCCGTCGTCACTGGTGCATAGAGGCACTCAGCGACGTGATGGACTAGGATATTTTGTAGACGCTCAGAAGACAAAAACAAAGGGGGCATAGTCGATGGGAATAACACACGTTTCTTTTTTTTCTTGTACGTTACAAAAAGACGAGGGGTGTATTTCTCTTTTCGGGACATGGAGTACGTTGGAGAGGAAATATGCTCTTGGAGATTGGGGAGGGGATTAAAGATGATGTAGATAAATGATAATCCAACAACAGGTCTTATGAGATGTGCTTTGACTTGGCTCTATAGGGTGAACTTGACCAGGTGTGCTTGATTGCTGACATGCGACTATTGATGGTAAAGGGGCTCAGGTATTGGCCTTGGTATGGTAGAATACACGACAAACTGCTAGTAGGTCGTCTACTTATCCCATCAATAATAAGACTTGAAAAGATGCATTTAAATAGTTCCATCACAATATATTACAAGCGAGAAGCCTTGGAGTGCGACTCTGAGATTTGTATGTCTTTCGTATAATGATACGCCTCAACGCCTGGCCGTACAAGTTTCTATCCCAATATACCCATCATTCTCTCTGACCCAATCCCATCTCTTTTTTCTAAACTCTCAAACTCATCTTACAGGTTGCATAGGCGCCATCTCATACTCTCCATTCCCCCTCCCACCCGGCACAGCCATCTCCTCTTCATCCCTAGGCTGCTCCGTAACAGTGGCTCCTCCAGCAACAGCAGCAGGAGCAGCGGGTGCAGATTCAGGACCCGTGGCTGCGAGGATTCTACGACCGCCAAAGAAGACAGGTTGTAGTTCCCGATACCGACAGCCCCAGATTCCGAGACCAACGGAGAGGGCGGATGAGGCTAGCATGGTGAACCACCACATGGCGTGGCGGGGAAGACGGCCGCTGTAGAGTGTTGCGACGACGAGGTGGAGGAAGTGGACGGTGAGGGCAAAGTCGGGGACGAGTTTGGATCGAGCGACGAGGGCGACCATGGCGACGGATCTGTTCCATCGTCAGTAAACTGTATGTGAAGGAAAGGGAGAGAAACTGACATGCATAGTCCTCCATCTAGCAACAGCACAAACGCCATGAGCCATCCATGCGTAGTATCACCTCTAACACCCTCCCATCCAAACAACAGCGTAAAACTGAACCCCGTACCTGCGACGAGAGCAGTAAAGACGAGGAGGACCAGTGCAGAGAAGTAGTAGATGACTTGTAGTGTCGCGATCTGAGTCGCGATCTTGAGGGGTGCCAGTTCCGCAAGGGCGCCCGCGCGGGGGGGCTTGCGGCGTCGCGCCATTTCTTTGGTTCCTTTACTCGGCTTGGGAAAGGGTGCTGTTGGTTTGTGGTCGCGTGTGATGAGAGTTCGTTTTGGTATATTGAAGTTGGTGTTTCTAGAGCTTGGATTTAAACAAGCCCCTGTCGATCTCGCCTTTCCTGTTCTCACAGAGTAAGACACACCCACTCCAGAGAACCAAACAAATACCGAAAATTAAGGAAAGACGAGCATTAAATCGAAAATAACGTAGAATCACGCGAAAGTTGGATCGAAGGTTGGGGATGTTGCAAGGGAAGGGACATGTTTCCTTCTCGAGGTCACGCACCAGCCACAGCCACAACTAGGCTTCAAGCTTTCCCCATGCGCTAAACTATTTATGGCTCACCGCTTTTCGAATTCTGCCACTCCGAATGAGCCGGCTCTCGTCATAGGTTGATTGCATGCATGTGCTCATGAGATTTCCATCCCACCAAAGGAAACCAACTACAGCTGGAAGCTTACCATACAACGCTCTTAACACACACTCGAGCTTCAACACCAATCAACCTCTCCTCGATCAATTGATCCTCTTTCACCACAAACACAATGGGCTTCTGGCCATTCTCAAGCGACACCCGCGGCGACGCAATCCGTTCCGGCGCCGCCATCCCCAACCGCCAAGAGCGCAAAGCCTGCTGGGCGGCACGAGACGCCTACTTTTCCTGCCTCGACGCAAACAACATCATCGACGCCACGAAAGATGCCTCTGCCGCGAAAAAAGCCTGCCCCGCCCAGAACGAAGACTTTGAGCGAGACTGCGCCGCTGCGTGGGTAAAGTACTTTAAGCAGTGGCGTGTAGCCGACATTCAGAAGAAGAGGAGGTTGGATGAGTTGAGGGCTCAGGGTGCGCAGGAGATGACTGTTACTACTAGCTTTGCTCCTGAGGGCGGTGCTGGTGAGAAGGGTAAGGGTGTTGAGGATATTCAGGATATGTTGGATAGAAAGAAGGGGAGGTAAAATAATGAGATGGATAGAGTAAGAGCTAAGTTGGAACCAAGAAACACCAAAAGGCCTTGAAGAAAATGTATTTATATCACTGTACACTAACATGTCATCACCAGCTCACCACAATTCCATGTACATACAAAAAATGTACTACTACACTACTGTTACTGTTACTTCAGCTACCTTTCCAGGCTGATTTGATATAAACGCGAGTCTTATCCTACCCTATCTATCTACCCCTACTACCTAATTCCCCCCCGCCTGCAAAAAAAGCCCTCCCAGCTTGATACAACCCAAAAGAGAATGAGTATACGACGCAAAAAAGGAATGAAGTCGAATAAAGGGGTTATAAGAAGTGAAGACTGATGATCAAGAAAACTGAAGAGGAAAAAAAAAAACGACGAGTAAAAACAAACAAACTGTAAGCGTGCTCACTGTGGTGGTATCATCCATGTTCTTCTTTTTGTTAACAAAAAAGCAACCCATATCTGCACATTCTCTCCCTCTCTCGATGCCCCTGGATACAGGTCGGCCTTTTTAACGTAGAATGTCCTTCCTCCTCGCCTCTCCCTTCTCCCTCATTCTCTCCTCCGCTCGCTCATCGACAAAGGAAAAGGAAATAATAAAACGGAAAGATGAAGCTGCTTTCATGAGCGTAGCTTGGTATGCCAAAAATTGTCCAAAGGGAAATAATAGTTTGTGGTAGCAGGGAGGCAAGGAAAGAAAGAAACCAAAACAAAAGAGGTGCCGCCGTATGTCTCGCCTTTCTAATGCATCGTTTGTGGTGTGGTATGGTGTGTTGTGTTGTGGTTGTGGTAGATAGATGATGATTCCGTCTCTCGTCAAGCTTCTGCGCTTGCGTCGTTCGCTTTCTTTCTTAATCATAAGCCGGCCGTCTTTTCCTCCGAGCTGGGTTGCCACATTTGACCATGGTAGCAATCTATGCCACCATTCTCACTCCGCTGTTCGTCTCCTCCTTTCTTGGGAGCGGCGGCAGTTCCTTGTCAAGGCTATCGCGACCCATCTTGGTTCGCAGCATCGAGACTTGGTCAACAGGTCCGGTGCTGTGGTTCATCCCGGCATATCCGCTGTCAGCGCTGTCTGGCTTCTGGTATCCCGACTTGGGTGGTGTAGGAGGGGGTGCCCTTGTCGGAGGTAGGCTCTTGTTCATATCCTTGGGTGGCGTCTCGGGTCGGCTGTCATCTCGGCCATTCTCGCCTGTTTCCTCAACAACTGGTAGGATGGGCTCATGCTGCATAGAGTCACGCGCATCTCCCCTGGAACCGGAAGTCGTCAAGACTCGGTCAGGCACCTGGTTCTCCGTGTGCCCGTGCCTTTCTGCCCGCTCGGCTTCCCTACTTGCCTTTTCTACCGTCTCTTGAGCTTCCGGAGAGCGACAAGGAGGCGGAGGAGGAGGAACATGAGTCGGCATGGGTGGGATGGCTTGCGACGACCTACGACGCGAATTCCAGCTCGACACCCTCTCGCCCGATCTTTGTGCCTCAATCATTTCCTGATCTCTCCTCTCAGCCTCCCGATGAGCCTCCTCGGATGACATGGTCACCCCTTCGATGAAATGGTAGAACCGATCACCATACTGGGCAGGAGGTAGTGCCGAGATCTGTGACCTGTCGCTCGACAAGCCCTTCCAGAAGTGCTCAATCTTCTTGATTATTCCGTACTGTATCTCATGTCAGTCTCACCCATGCGAATGCCAAGTCAATACTCACGTGAGTCAGGCAGTCGATGACTCCCAGGTAGTAAATCTCATCCGCTGGGCTGTTGTCTTCGTGGGTTGCCCTGAATCCACCATCATCCTGGTTGAACACAAACCCGGATCGGTTGTGACCCTCCTCTAGCTCATCCGGCATCTTGTTTGCCGATTGACCCATGGGTACTGGCCGCTCCTGACGGATCATCTGCCGTAGTTCCCTGGCCTTTCGTGCATTCTCCAACTTGGACGGCGTGCGGAGGAGGACCGACGCAGGATCATCATCAGGGGCCTTCTCGCCACCAGGATTGAACACCTGCAACGTCTTGTCACGTAGGTTCTCCTCATTGCCCCGCGAGACATCATGAATGCCAACCAGCAGCGAGTAATCCATGATGTGAAGGCGCTTCAGAAGAATAACATCCCTCTGAAGTTGTTCCAAGAACATTTGTTTCTTCCGGATGCCTAGCTCCAGACTCCGCTGCCGCCTCATCCAGTTCAGGTCCTTCAAGGTCGCACGGGGGTTCTTCTCCAAGTCCTCCTCTCTGTAGTCTCGGCCAATAGTGGATCCCTTCAGGTCAAAAGTGGTGTGAATGTCCCGGTGTGGTGGGAACAGGTTGTTCATCACAACAAAGTGGATCTTCTTGCCATAAGGCATCTTGACTCGGTGTAGGCCGTAAAACTGTGAGAGAAGTGTGTTGGGGTTCTCCTTGACGTGCTCGTAGTATTCTTTCAAGATCTTTCGGAGAAACTTGTGCTCGGCGTGGTGGATCGTCTTAATGATGTACTTATAATCTCGTGAAAAGTAGAAAAAACTGCCACTCTTGCCAGGAGAGCCAAGCTCCGACAAGATGTACTTGCCCGTGAGGGACATGAGATAATCGGCAGGGTCCAGGCGGAACAGTGAACGTAGGCGACGGAAAACCCAAGGGGCGTAGTCCTTGAACTTGAAGTCATACTTGGCTGATGGAACCAGCTCATTACCGGCACTGTTGACGTCAGCATATCGCAGGTGTTAGTGTCAAGAGATAACCTACATATCAAATGTCGACTTCTGCTTAGTCTCAAAGTCGGCATCAGTCAATTCTCGGTCGAGCTTTGCGTTCGTCCGTGAGACTGATACTCGGATACCTGTCAACATGTTGTAGGCCGTGACCCAGTTGGCGTGGGTCTCGTCCACCTTGGTGCCAACAATGACGCGTTCGTCATCCTCTTCTTCCTTCTTCCTCCGCTTGCTGGCCCGCTTTGCCCGTACTGCTTCTGTCCATCGGAGGGCGTCCTCGTCTGGAATGATTTCATCTCGGGGTCCGTCCGACTGCATCGATCTGGTTGGTCTTCTACCTAAGCTTAGAGATGGCCGTCGACCACCAGTCGCAGGAGCGCCGGTCGGAGAGAAACGGCCACTGGCCTGTGCTGTATCCAGACCATCCCTGGAGCCTCGACCAGGTGTATGCTTTGGCACGTCGAGTGTGTTTCTCTGCTTGAGGCCGCCTGGGCCGGGAGCCTGAAGGAGTCCTGGCGACGAACCTGCAGTGTTACCAACGTAGACGGGCGGGGATGACAACCGGTGAGCGGTGGTTGGCAAAGCTGTTTGTGATTGCGAGCCACGGTGCCCAGGGGGAGGTGGAGGGGCTGTGGTTGGGGCATCGAGGCTCCTGCTCGGGGGCTTTTCATAGGGCTCCTCAGCTGGAGGCTCAGAAGGGAGAGGTTTTGATAGTGTGGTGGGATACTGATGGCCGTTGCTCGATGTCATGACGGGGCCGTTGCCATTAGTATCGGTCGAGGATCGATATGTACGGTCGGGCAGAGTCGCGGTGCCATTGGTCATGGGCTTTTGGCGGTAGACGTCGGTTTCGTCATCCTGGCGAGGAGGGTAGATGGCTGTAACGGACTGGCCGTTGGAGATGGAGCTCATGCTCGTCGGCCTCGTGCCGTTGCCATTCATAGGCGTCGGCGTGGGCTCGGAGCTGTCGGAGGCGTGAGTGGATGAGATGGAGCTCTCGTCGAAGCTCTCATTGATTGTATCGGATCGGGTGTGGCGGATGGAACCCCCATTCACCCTCTCCTTGGTAGTCGCGAGGCCGAACTGGTTCGTGGGGTCGAGGTTGACAATGTCTGGGTTGTTGGAGAAGATGGCCGAATTGTCCTCGTTGTTGAGAAACGATGGCATTTCGAGCGGGGGGTCGAATGAACTCGCTGGAGGCCAAGACCAGCGAGCGCTGACGCGGTTAGATGCTACTTGTGTGAAGCGATGCTGGATGAATCCTGGCTCGTGATCGGGCAGGTGAGTTGACTACGTTTGTCGTCGAGATGTTGTCGCCGTCGAGGTCGTTGTTGTCGGAGGCAATATCTCGCTCGGTTTCGGTTCCGTCCCTTGAATCCCAAGCTCTCAGTTGATACGACAGTCGAAAATGCAAGAATGAGCAAGGCAAGGTGCGAGAAGAGGGAAATTGGGTCGAGTCTCTGCTGGGCGGGCGCACAGGGTTCCTTGGCGGGTCGACCAATAGGGCGG
Source organism: Fusarium sp. LHS14.1 (assembly GCA_025433615.1). NCBI lineage: Eukaryota > Fungi > Ascomycota > Sordariomycetes > Hypocreales > Nectriaceae > Fusarium > Fusarium sp. LHS14.1. The sequence goes on from CM046481.1 coordinate 1,009,253, forward strand.
AGCTAGGCAGGGACGTTGCGCTGGAGAGGGGGTCAAGGTCGAAGCGAAAGCCAGCCCAGGAGGCGACAAGGAAAAGGATAAAATCGAGAGGCGCAGGCGGTGATTCGGTGACCGAGGGAGGGGGATTGTCGTTGGATGAAGATGATGGGGGGGGGAAGAGAGGATGGAACCGGTTCGTATACGGAGTTCCCAAGTAACGTACAATCGGGGGGTTAAGCTGGGAGAGGTGAGGTGAGGTAAGGTAGGTAGGTAGGTAGGTGAGAGAGAAGGTAGGTAGAGGTGGTGAGGCTGGGAAACGCAAGCGCTGGCTGCCCGGGCAGGGAAAAAATGACGGGACGGGACCTGGAAGTTGCCAGTGCCAGTGGAAGCAGCCCAGCAGCTCCTGCCTTCCCTGGCATGTACCTAAAACTGGAAATGAGGCGCGTCGGGGGTGTACCCAGGGGAGGGAAGGGGGGGAGAGGGAGGGGCGGATGTCCCGGGGGGGATGCCCTGAGCCGTGCGTGGGGCGCTTCTTTTTTCCACTGGACGCAGCGTAATTCAGGGCAACCTGCACTCTCTCGAAGCGCTGAGTTTCTGTTGCATCGCAGGGACGCTCAGCCAACTTTGGGCTGGGTCCAGTCCTGTCCGCCAAGAAAATGGGTTAGCTTGCGTGGCAGAATGTCCTTTGCCAACCCCGGCGAGCGTGGTCTTCAAGGACTTGAAGGCTTGGCTTGGTCTTGGCCACGGGCTTAGCAAGCCGAAAGTTGATGCTCCCACGCTTGGCTTGACCTGACGGCGTCTTTTTTCGTAGCGCCTTTTTGAACAAGTGTGTGCCGTCCCGTCAGCATCAGCACCAGGAACGCCATTAATTCGTATAATACATAGGTATTGAGAAGGACTGCATGTGCGTGGTTACAGCTCAACATCTGGAGCATGGCTCGTTCCATCTGGCTCGTACAACGGATCAAACAGGATCCTTGCCAATGCTGTGAGGTGAGGTAGTCATGTATGGATACGTAGCCAAGGTACCTGTATCATCCAGCGCCCGTCTCATTCCAGGCCCTCGTTCCAGACGGAAGCCAAGCAGAATTTCTGGGTAAGGGGTTTCAGACTCCGGCTTCACTCTCTTTACCAAGACATGAGACTTAAAGGAATATCACGAGAATTATTCGAATTCGTTCTCGATATCGATTTCGAATAATTTGACACACAATGCTCGTCCATCAGCATCGCCTCCCATCCCCACCAGCTCCTATGTATGGAATCACCCCAGGCACCGCGCCCGTCCTGCTAAGCCACGGGGGGGAATCATGTAGGACCCGCCCGGCGGTCGGCTCCAGCTGACGGACATTACATTAGCTGTGTTGATGTTGTCTCGCCATTTACTTGGCTGGACAAGAGAGAAGGACTCTCGGGCGCAGTATTTTGTCCTACCTTTACGCGCCGTCTTTTTTTCTATTCTCGTCACCCCATAAATTTGTATGAGATAATGCATAAACAATTGAAAGTCGTAGGGAGAATTGATCGACAGTCCCCTGTTTTGGCGGCCATGCTGATTGACAGAAGATCATTCTCGTTTTTTCCAAGTCTTTTCTTGTTCCAAGAGTTTTAGACCCCCTGACTACTTTTTCTTCACCGCTAGCATATTCCGTCATGGATGCCCTACGTACCGTTTATGACACCCCAAGTGCTTGGCTTGGGGGTTCCATGGGTTTGTGTTGATTACTTCATGTGCCCAACTCGCGATATTGCATTGGTCCTTGGCACCACCACACCACAGGAGACAGAGAGACCTTGTTATCTCTCTGCCGCTACCTACCAATTATCCGTACTTCCGCAATAGTTAGGTCTCTCTGTCCACCTATCCTCCTGTCAAAGATTGACCCTGGCCCATGACCCTGCCATTGATGGCATGTCATAACCCAGGCCAAGCCCGTCACACAACCGACACTCTACACGACCTGTTGCTACGTACGATACGCGGAGAACATCCCCTGTCACTATCGTCTCTCCCATAGCAACACGGCGCCACAAGTTTTCCCCGATTAATCATTTAGTTCCCCCCCGCACATAGTTTCCTTTGGCTGCCTCTTTTACTTTCTTTTTTCCCATCTTTTACCCCTGGGCCTTGGGTTAAGCTATCTCCGATCCGTCGTCGAAGCACGGATCTCTCGGGGTCCGCGAGGAATGCGGTCTTCCGTGACAAGGTGTTCGTCTCACAAAGAGAGTGCTCCACCCGTTGCATGATGGAGGACACGGGATTTCAAAACAAGAACGTTGCTACTTAATTGCCCCGAGTTCAGCATGTCAGAGAATCGAGGAAAGGGGGAAACACACGCAGTGAGCCGCAGATCGTGGACATGCCTTTGGGAAGCACTGCCATCCCGAGACCAAGGATCATTGAGCCGCTAGCTACAGTAGTGCGTCCTATCAGCTGGCATAAAATTGATTCGTGGCTGAGTCAGTCAGATCTACAAAGCAACATGCATGCACATAATACATAATTCTCACGACAGCCTCACACACTCGCTCGTATCGGATCCTTTGACTTTGCAGCGTTGCAAAGGGTCCACAGGTATTGTCAAAGGCCATTGCTCATAAAGGGGGTCCTTTCATTCAAAGTAATCAAATTATTGAAGACTCTTACATGACTTGAAAACACTTGGACTACATGCAATTCGGCTCTTCGACCTCATGCCAGCTTTCTTCGCCATCCCCTTTCGCCAGCACCCCAGCTGGGACAGCCTCCCCTCTTACGTGGCTTTGATCCTTCACACTCTACTGTGTAACAACATCTTCAGTTAAAGCACTGCACGTCACATGTCAAGTCCAAGCACCATGATTTCATCCATCGCCAACACGGACATCATCTACAATCGTACCAACATGTTAAGACATCGATATTGAGCATCAAGATGCCATCTGCCAGCTTCCCAACAACACGTCAGCATTCAAGGTTCAACATGACACGTTTCATGAGAGAGAAAATGGAATCTTCCATTGCTATGCTCAGATAAACCATCTGCCTCACCGGCCTCAGCCATGCCGTCACCAAGATGCAACAACCCGTGCATCCTGCAGACATTAACCAAGCCGGTTCGAAAGTCATATAGTCCATCCAGTGTCCCTCCCACAGATTTTTTTTTAGTTTGTTCTTCTTTTTTCGTCGTTTTCGTCAACTTGCTTACTGCTCACCAGCAGCAACCTTCCTGGTTCCATCCTCGACCTCGTCGCAAGGAGAACAGTCCGAATCGAGGCCGTATCTTGTCTCTGGATGGCCCAGGGAGGATCAGGTGTAAAGATGATTCCCAAAAGGTATCATCAAGAAACATCCCCCAACCCCCAATACTTCTAGCAGAGCCCACGTCCCATCTCATACGAGGTCCGTTCGTCTAACGTAGATTTGTCGTCAGGGTATCATTCCCCCATGCCTTCCGCAGAGGTGCCGTTCAACCCACAAGACCTCCACAGAAAACCACAGCCCTCAAATGCAAACCGGGGGCAACGCCATCCTGCACAAAATGCCTGGAACGCCCCGAGCCTCAAAAAGCCCTCCGGTCCCTTCTTCCCACACCGTGGCCGTACCCAGCCCCAAAGCAGGTATGTCTACCGTAGTCGATGCCCAAAGAACACCTTTTCCTTTGCATCTTCCAGTCCCGCTTTCCCTTCGTCATCCGTAGATATCATGAACCAAGCCGAACAGAAGTCAAAGCCGATGGGTATCGTACAGACCGACAAGTTGAGTTGTTGTTGTTTGTTTGTGTGTGTAGTCGCAAAAGCAGTAGCTGATCTACCGGTCCCATAATGTGTGGACCGTCGAGTCTGTATCGCAAGTGTGATGATGCCTCTGAAGGGCAGATGAAAGAGTGTTGAGTCGTCGTGCGCCATCAGCGATGAAATCCGTTCCGCCGTTCCATCCATTCGCCAGAAATGTGCGAATAATGTACAATCCAACCATAAAAAACAGCCCAATACGAGAAAATCATGTCGAAATATCAACCGTTACCTCGTCTCCCCACCTAACGCCATGCATATGTGTGTGATATTAGGTTTGGGCTTCACGGGGCGGGCCGCGACCTCGTCCGCCTGCGCCTTGGCCGCCACGACCGCGATATCCACGGCCTCGGCCACGACCCCGTCCGCCCGAGAAGTGCTGGTTGTTGTGCTGGGCGCTCTGGCTCTGCCAGTTACCCTGGCCCTGTTGAGGCAGACCAGCCTGCTGTGCCTGCTGGGGCTGGAATGGTTGCTGTTGCTGCGGCTGCTGAGCCAGCCCAGCGGGTTGTTGACCCCTCTGGAGGTTGGAGATGGGTCGAGGAATAGACTCGGGGTTCTCATAAACGTAGAGAGACTTGTCGATGCTGGCAGGGATGGGCTGAATCTCAGTACCCAGATCCCTTTCAATGTTGTAGAGGTTGAAACGGTCATCCCAGTTAATCAGGTTAATAGCCAGACCCAGGTGGCCATAACGGCCGGATCGACCAATGCGGTGCAGATATGTCTCTGCATTCTTTGGGAAATCAAAGTTGATGACGACATTAACCGCCTGGATATCAATACCTCGGGTGAGCAAGTCGGAGCAAACAAGGTTTCGGCAGACACCGTTTCGGAAATCGTGGAAAACACGGTTTCGAGCATGCTGCTGCATCTTTGCGTGACTGTAGAAGCAAGAGTAACCTAGCTCAGTGATCTTCTTGGCAAGCAGCTCGACTCGGTTGGTCGAGTTGCAGAAAATAATGGACTGGTTGATTTGGAGCTTGGAGAAGAGGGTGTTCAAGCAGTGAACCTTTTGCTTCTCTTCGACAAAGGCGTAATATTGGGTGATACCCCTCAGGGTGAGCTCGTCCATGAGGTTGATCTCATATGGGCTGACCATGTTCTTGTCGGAAAAGTCCTTGACAGACAGAGGGAAGGTGGCGGAGAAAAGCATGACCTGGCGGTCCTTTGGGTGGAATTGGAGCAGTTGTTCGATGACGGGAGTGAACTCAATGGAGAGAAGCTTATCGGCTTCGTCCATGATGAACATGGGGCACTCGCTAAGGTCGGCAACGTTCTTGCCAGCAAGGTCAAGAATTCGGCCGGGGGTGCCGACGACGATGTGGACGGGATCCTGCAGACGGATAATGTCATCTCGAAGACCGGTACCACCAGTCGTGACCATGACATTGACGCCGAGGTGCTTGCCGAGGGTCTTGCAGACTTGCGAGGTCTGCATGGCAAGCTCACGTGTGGGGACAAGGATGAGGCATTGGATCTTGGAGACCTTGGGGTTGATGCGCTCCAACGCAGGGATGACAAAGGCAGCCGTCTTGCCAGTGCCGTTCTTTGCTCGTGCAAGGATATCTCGTCCAGTTAATGCGACAGGGATAGCCTCTTCTTGAATTGGGGAGGGCTTTTCGAAACCAGCTTCGAAGATTCCCATGAGCAGGTCTCGCTTCAGGGCAAAGTTCTCAAACTCGAGGCCCTTTGTGTTTGTGACATCCTGCGAGGCGCCAGGTCAGAATGCGGGGGAGCATGCGCCAAAGGGGAACCGGGTGCATACCTCTGTTTGTTGTCGGTTATCCTTGGCGGGGAGGTTCAAGTTCTTCTTCCAGTCGTCATTTCCAACGGGCAGGCCGTCACTGCTGGGGTCAGCGCAAGCTCACACACGAGGGCCGCGAGGGCGGCGCTGCGGACCTGATTTGGGTAGATTTCAGCTTGTCTGCTAGCTGATCCGCCATTGCGCGAGTGGGACCCGTCTACGGATCCAGGGAGAGTGAGGAGGATGATATTATATGCAAAACAGCACAGAGGTTGACCTCTCAAAGGTGCTGGCGCCGCGAGGGGAGGCAGCAGTTGAGGAGCTGCGAGGGTTGATTTGGTGTCGTGTGGGGGAGGGGAGGTCCGGTTGCACTACCCGGGGAATGGAATCGAAGCGGCTTTCGGGGAGGGAGAGAGATTCGGTATTTGTTTCTTTCGCTCGTGTCAGGCGCGCAGCCGAGATCGCGTGGGTATTCGTGGTCGTGGAGAGAAGATTGTTGTGAGTTTGGTACGTGGTTTTTGAAGAAGGGGAGAGAAGTTGTGAGGCAGGCTCAGGTTTAGAGTTTGAAGGTGAAGGTGACGCTGGTGTGTGCCTCATGGCGGCCGAAGGCCCTGCATTTCCTGGGTCACGTGTTTGCCAGCGGCGGGGCAGCCCGGTTTTGGTCAAAGTACTGACCTGAGGTGAGTAGGTGGGCAGGTTAGCCTTGGCAGGTCGATCAGCTGGTCGGAACTTGCCAAGGGCTGAATTGGTTGAAGGAGGCGGCCGAGGCAGATATTCTCTACAAATCGGTTGGTGGCGTGTTCGCGAAAGTAGAGGGGAAACTCTATTCGGTAAAAGCCATGATATGGAAGCTCATTGAGCAGGGGAGTGAGCTCCTCGAGGTGCAATCAGGCCTCTTGAAGCTACCCCCAGTGGTTGCAAAGCACTTCAATCTCGGTATACGCCTTATCCTCCTCTGTCTCTTCACCTCTGCTCTGACTAACGTTCATCCCCAGTCTCGGCAGCCATCCATAAACAGTTCGCATCACGGCTTCTGGCATCATGACGTGAGAGGGGCCAACCAGGGGCCCTGGAATTAACTTCTTGATCTCGCTTGACCAGGGCAATTATGCCTTCACTTCAACCAACAACAGCTGTCATGCCACAAATCCTGTTTCCATTGGCTCGAATAAAAGTAACCATTCTTCGCTCTAACTAGGCCACATTGTATCTCGATATGGCTGGCTATCCAAACTCCAGTATAATAGTCGTACAAAAACCAACATAGTCTTCCTGTAGCTTCATCATAAGCATCTTAAAGCTTCATGCCCATGGCCTTGGCCACCCTCAAACTCTGCCTCATGCTAAGGTCGAGCATAATCTCCTCGCTACCACCAGGGATAGCATATGCCCTCACATCACGGTACAGTCTCTCGACCTTGGCGCCTTGGCCACCACGAGAGTAGCTCAGACCACCAAAGATCTGACTGGCTTCGCGGGCGCAGAACTCAAAGGTCAAGGTCGACTGGGCCTTGAGACCGGCGATGGGGCCTCCCAGCCGCAGCATGGCCTCGGTCTCGCCCATGCGCTCGCACTGGTAGATGAGGTTCTCGAGCCAGTTATACGAGGCCTCGATCTGTCGAGCCATGTGCGCAAGCTTCATCCGGATCACGGGATGCTCGATGAGCTTCTTGCCAAAGGTGCGTCGCTTGTTGGCGTACTTGACAGACTCCTCGTAGCAGACGCGAGAGAAGCGGAGGGACTGGATGATGATGCCCATACGCTCGTGGTTGAAGTTGGTCATGATGACTAGAGCCGTTAGTATAGGTACAGTCTTGAGACTCGGTTAGAGAGCTTACCTCGGAAACCCTTGTTCTCCTTGCCAAGCAGGTTCTCAACGGGGACCTTGACATCCTCAAACGTGATGTACGTTGTACCAGAAGAATGCACACCCTGGCAGTTCATGCGTCGTGTGGTGACACCCTCACCGCGCTCAATGAGAAGCAATGAGACACCATTCATACCATTCTCTCCTGTCCGGACAGCGGTGGTGAAGTAGTCACACCAGATACCGTTGGTGATCCACTTCTTCTCGCCGTTGACGATGTAGTGCTTTCCATCCTCGCTCAGCTTAGCCTCGCAAGTCAGGTTGGCGACATCACTACCAGCATCTGGCTCAGTGATGGCAAGACAGATGCGCTTGTCTCCGTTCAGAATACCAGGCATGATGCGGTCCTTGAGCTTCTTGGAGCCAAACTTGATGACAGGGGGGCAGCCGATGCCGAAGCCTCCGATGACGTTCCACACGAAGCCGCCGGATCCGGTGCGCGACAGCTCGTCGGTGATGATCATCTCGTGGAACAGATCCCACTTCTCAGGGGGGACCGACTTGATGCCCTGGGGCACGTAGTTGGTAGGGTACTTGACGCCGAGCAGACCGGCGAGGTAGCCCCGGCGACCCATCTCCTTGTAGATCTCCTCGGGAACCTGCTTGGCCTCGTCCCACTCGGTGACATTGGGCTCGATCTCGGCGTCTATCCATTCACGGACCTCGGCGCGAAGGGCAGCATGAGTCTCGTTGAAGTAGGGAGAGTGGTACTGTTTGAGTCAGCATTCGTTCAATGTATGGTCAAGGTGCAACTCACGTTCTGGTACCAGCTAGGATCGCCAAAGGGAATCTGGTCTCCGTAAGGCTCAAGGGCATCAGGCTCCTCACTGCTAGAAGCCTCCTTCTCAGCAGCAGCAACAGCCTTGGGTGTGGCCACAGGAGCGGGAGCGGGCTTTGCCTCGGCCTTGGGTTCGGGGGCCTTGGGTTTTGTATCGAGGGATCCGACCTGAAGTTGCTTCTGGTACTTCTTCAGGATGCTCTCGTTGTGGTACTTCCAGAACTGCTTGGACGCGTCCTTGCCGGCGACGCGCTGGAGAATCTTCTTGCCGCCTAGATAAACGTTAGAGAAACGGTTCATGCACGCGTCTGTGGAGTGCAGATTGAAACTGGTTCGTGGCGTCTGGAGGCGCAACGTAGAATTAATGGAAGCTTTGCTCACCTGGATGGTCATCTTGAAACTTGGTCACGTCGTAGACATCGCCATCGACAACAATGTACAAGTCTCCAGGCTTGTTATGCGACGCAACGTCGCCCTTGGTAAATACCTGGGCCATCTTGGAACTCTTTTCAGGTGTTGATAATGTTTGACGTGAGAAAATGTGAGATTCCCAGGGTTAATCTTACAGGGAAAGGCGCCAAGAAAGTCTAGAGGTACACAATAGAGAGAAGGGAAAAGGGAAGAAGAAGAGAAATCAAGAGATCTTGCTAGGATGGTTTTATCTTTCCCCACGATCCATCCCCCTTTTAAATTCAGTTCGGCAAAAACGTACACAGTCGACAATCACATGTTGTCCGGAGTGTGCCTCCACCCCCAGAATAACCCCGTCTAGGTTTACATTTCCCCATACTTGGGGTCTCTTTCACAGGCTGACCTCTCCCTCTTCTGCAGAGCAGGTCATGCATGAGTCGTTCGCGGCACTTCTAGATGCGGTCATGGTCATGTGCCCTGCGCCTCGCTCTGGCTGAGACAAGAGAAAGCATGTGAAAGCCAAAGACGGTGCCGCGCCGCGCAGCAAAAAAGAACAAAAGTCAACCTGCTTACTAGCGCCGAGAACCCTCGTGGCAACCCTGGGGTGTGTGTCTGTTGATGTCATGATAGGACTGTGTGGGGATGCCGAGGTTCGCTCTCCCTGTCCAATCATACGCCGACAATTGCCAAAGTCTCCCCGAGGCTCGTTCCACGACTCACTTGCTCCTCCACAGGATTTCGGGCGCCATGTGTAAACGAGGCCAGGGACCGAGATTGGGGATGCGGAGAAGATGCAGGGTCATTCAGTGAAGCTCGGGAATGCGTGATTTTGGTCAGCAAAGAAACCTGGGGAAGATGAATATCCACCATTAGTTGGGTCATCATCTTTTGAATAGCGTCACTTCGAGACACGAGCCGTCCATGGCAGAAGCATAATAATAGCTAAGCAGCTAGGCCTTCTTCTCTTAATCCCAGATAAATTCACACCAAGATAGCAGTTGACCTCGACCATCACACAGGATGTATCCGTAGCCTCACTCCACGCGCCAAAACTCCGATCCCGATCCCGGCCAAACCAGGCCTCTACCTTTTTAGTCCTTTCGTCCAGTCCAACGCATTACTTCTCACCGCTCTCGAGTCAGGCACCTGTTTATGCGGCTCCGCGGGGCTTCGACTTGGCCGCCGCCTTGTCCTTCTTCTCCTGCTTGAGCTTCTTCTTCTTTTCCTCGTTCTTCTCTTCCAGCTTTCGCTTGTGCGCTGCCTTCTGCGCATCCGTCTTGGGAACCGGCTTGAAGAAGCCCTCTAGACGAGCCTGTTGTGAGCTCTTGAGGTTCTTCTCCAGACGCGCGCCTCCGCTACGGACACGATCCTCCGAGAAGCCCTTCTCCGTAACGAGGAATTGCACTAGACCCTCCATGTCTGGCTTCTCCCACTTGACATCGCATTCGGGGTCGTCGGCTTTTCTCACATCGGGCTCGAAGAACAGATCCCGCGCATCCTTGTAGGGCCAGTCCTCAGGAAGCACATACTTCTTCTTGGGGTCCTTCTCCATCGCCTCGACAATCTTCTCCAATGAACCGTGATCACGGATCAGCTTGAGGGCAGTGGTAGGGCCGACCTTGGGGATAGGATCGAGATAATCGCAGCCGAGAAGGATACAGAGGTCCACAAACTACGTAAAATCGTCAGCAAAGGAATGATTCAAGGGAAGTAATGTGACGTACCTGCTTGCGCTCCATGCCAAGTCCCTCAAGAACCTTCTCGAGATGGATTTCTTGGATGGGCTCCTTTCGCTGCTCACTGAATGTGAGGTGGCGCAACAGAATAGGAGAGTTGAAGCATAGAGTATCCATATCCTCACTAGCCGCCGCATACACCTTGCCAGCCTGGGCCAACACAGCGCACTGAGCTTCAGCTTCAGTTGGTGCGATAATGTAAGGGATACCCATGAGCTTCAGCAGGCGCTGGCACTCGGCGTTGTGCTCTCGGGTGACACGGACAGTTCGTCGGGAGAACTTCTCAATATCCTCTGCTGTACCCGTCTCCTTGGCTTCCTCGAGGCCCTCGGTGGCTTCTTGCTTACGCTGGAAACGCTTCGCCAGCTCGCCAGACTTGAGCTTAGGGGGCGCACCATCGAAGACGTATACAGGCTTGATGCCGTTGTCGACCATGCGGAGAGTACGGTAGAACATGCCCATCAGATGCGACGTCGTCTCGCCGCTGTCGTTCATGAGCTGCTGACCATCGGATCGTACGGCGATGAGGAAACTGTAGATGCTCATCGAGGCATCCTTCAAAAGTCAGCATTAAGATTTCTCCGCGCCTGGAGAACGGGGTGTCGACTTACGATGGCGACCTTTCGGCCAAACTGGTTCTTGATCTCACCCTCCTTGATCGCATCTGGAGCTTCCTCCTTGATGATCTGAAAGAGCTGCTTAATACCCATCTTGGCGGTTTTCTTCCCTGTGTAGGTATGTGTGTTGGGTTGGTGAGAGAGAAGAGAGAAGTGAGTGTTGCCTGGGAGTGAAAAGACGAACAAGGAGGGAAAGGGCGCAAGTGGGAAGAAAGGAACTTGACGCGTGCAGGAACGTCATGACGCGCCCTGTCGCGCCGCAATTGACAGGGGTCTTAATTGACCCCACACCGTGACCTCCGCGCTCTGCACGTACATTGCTTCAAATGCGTCCTTCATATTGTCAACTCAAAATTATTCCTCTCTAGGTAGATAAGTCGCTCATATTTCCATTTCCCACCCAGCGAGAGCTATCATCGATGACGCTGTATCCGGATGGTCTGTACCAAGCACTCGCTCTCGTAGGACAGCGCAGCTTCGCATCATGGCTAAAGCATCTCTGGTACGGCCTTGGGCTTCCCAGGTGACGGCCAGATTGTGCATGCTTAACAGCGTATGGGGATGTTCCTCTCCTAGTACTCTCTTCCTCACCTCCATCACTCCCACCTGTAGCTCCCCTGCCTCCTTCCGCCAACCTTGGTCCCCGAATGTTGATGCTAGGTCATCCATACTCGCCAGCGTATTGGGATGTTCCCCTCCTAGTACCTTCTTCCTCCTCTCTACTAATCCTAATTGTAGCTCTTCTGCCTCCTTCCATCGACCTTGGCCTTTCCAGGTGATGGCCAGATTGTGCATGCTTAACAGCGTATCGGGATGCTCCTCTCCTAGCACTCTCTTCCTCACCTCTATCACTCCCACCTGTAGCTCTTCTGCCTCCTTCCATCGACCTTGGTTGCCGAATGTCGACCCTAAGTTGTCTATGCTCGTCAGCGTATCGGGATGCTCCTCTCCTAGCACTCTCTTCCTCTTCTCCATCACTCCCACCTGTAGCTCTTCCGCCTCCTTCCATCGACCTTGGTTGCCGAATATCAACGCCAGGTTATTCATGCTCGACAGCGTGGCTGGATGCTCGTCCCCTAACATGACCTTCCTAGACTTGAATGTCCGTCGGTGTAGCTTCTCAGCCTGAGCATAGAATCCTTGGCGACACAAAACTTGTCCAAGGAGGTCCAAGGCATTGAGCGTCTCAATGCCATTGTTTCCGTTCGCACTTCGGCGGCCTTCTACCAATCCGCGAACCATTTCCTCCGCGGATTTGTATCTTCCTTGCTCGATCAGCACAATGCCTAGTTTAAATAATATGTCTAGGGTCTTAGAATGGCTGGTCCCGAACACAGTCTCCGCCCTAAACAGTTCTTCTCGCAGATGCTCTTCGTCCGTTTGTTTGTACCGATACTGCAGAGAATCTGATGTAGTATTCAGTTGGTCTTGAAAGACCCATGGAGTAGGAGGAGAGCCCGAAAGGAGGCTTGGAAGAGGTCGATAGATAGGGGCCGGGCTTTGTCCAACAAAAGTACCGTTCTGAGGCTGAGCTATGCTCAATACGGAGAGGGCAGGGGAAGGAATCGCAGGACTCTGGGATATGGACATAATGCCTTCCGGTGCGAAGTTCGGACTTTGTGCTGAGTATGCGGGACTGGGGGCCAGTGAACCGCGTTCGGAAATAGTTCGACAGCACACATCGGATGGGGTGGCTTCAGCATGTCAGCTCGTATGTAGGCAATATCTGTCACATGATAACTTACATGCCGCGGGACTAGGAGCATACAAGAGATCTTGAGGGACCTTATGACTGTTCATCCATCGGTCGATCTTATGTGGTTCCACCGTACTGTCTCTGACCGTGAAGACGAGCTCCCTTTTGTCGCTTTCAGCGAGCTTCCTTTGTTGTCGTTTCCTAACAATTGCCGCCATCTCCACTCGCTTGATGTTCTTGTCCTTCCCCCATTGGCTTATGCGTGTTCGATACTGACGTATCCTGTAAAGTATATGTCAGTACAGTTTTCAGGCTATTTCGCTCCACCTGGGAAAGAGTCCCCTACTCAGCAGTGAAGCCAAACTCCTCCTCAATCTGCTTCTTGACCATCCCCAGCGATAGCTTCTGCGTGACATGAAGCTCGAGGATTCGAGCTTTGTATGGCTCCCAGGCCTCGGCGCGCAGGGTCGGGGCCTTTTTCTTTCGACGCTTGGGGGGTGGGCCCATGGGAGTTGCGGGCATTGTTTGGGTATCGCCAATATCGCCAAAAGCACCTGCATTCTGAGGCGTGTGGATGAGATATCCTTGAGGCAGATTGAGTGGGTGCAATATGGGGTTTTGGTCAGTCATAAACTGTCCATACGGTGCTTGCCACTGTGAAGCCGAGCCATCGAGCGCTGGGTGAACGCCATGGGGCTCGTAAGCTTGCTGTTCGATGGGATTGGGCTCCCTGAAGAAGGCTGGAGTAGTGGTCGAAAGATCCATGTTGATATCTGGATCTCTTCGCGACTCGGCTATGCCAGCAAGATACCAGCAAGAAAAAGCGAATGGACCTGCTAGAGAGGAAATAGAAAGGATGGAGGGGAGAGAAAGTGATGCTGATGGAGAGGACTTGGTGTGAACATATACTGCAAATCGCCTGAGGAAGCAGGCACACGACTGAAGCACAAAAGTCCTATCTTTGGTCGCAGGAGTAGGCCAGCAAACAGAGGGCAAGGGTCTGGGCATAAGCCTCATTACGCGGGGCTTGAAAGCATTTTGCAAAACTACTATTTCGCTGCGAGGCAGGGGCGCATGCAAAACTACTATTCCGGTCCCCTGGCCTTGCGCAGCCTTTTTTGACCAAGCAAAACTACTATTATACGCCACATCAATCAGCTCCCACCCAGTGAGTTGTCCATACCGCTCTCTTCCCTTAAGCGAGTGTAAAGCCAAGACGGTTTACGTGGGCGTTTGTTTTTTTGCCCTGAGGCGCTCCCAGCCGCAATGGAAGCTTCACTGAAAAGTACTATTTTGCGTCCAAGGCACACCATGCCAGCATTAAACGGGCCATGGACGACCTGGACAACGGGTTTTAAATGCAGAGAAAGTCATCCTGACTTACTGCTATTGCAAAACTCCTAAATGAAGACATATTAAAATGGCTGTATCCTCGCCGTTATGGGAGACTTGTACTCAAGCCCGGTAGAAGACTCCGTCAACCTTTTTCTCAACCCAGAGCAATTCATTCTATTGCGTCAACGCACACGAACACGGCAAATCTTCATCCCCAGATATCACACCATGGCTCAAGCAATGCTGTCTGCTGAAGTCATTATTTCTATTACATTCGGCATCCTTCAGTTAATTGTCGGACTTGTTTCTCTCTGGCAGCAGCGCCACCTTCGCTGGACGACTGGTAAGCTCTCCTTCTCTCCAAGGTAATTACTGAAGGCTAATATGATGGCAGATTCGAGGCCTGAAAGAAGATATACTTTCTGAGAGCGCAGAGGCCTACTTGGTGGGGGCTTGGCAGGATTGGAGGTAGCCTGGTTGATGGACTTAGTCACAACACATAGCAGATATTAAACAAATGTATCGACGCTCACCACTCCCAGCCCAGGCCATAATATCCCCCACTACCCTCAGGACCCTCCATCGTCCTCAAGGCAAGCCCCGAGTCAAGAATGCCCCTTGGCCAGCAGATAACAGGACACACACTGGGAAGCCGGGAGATGTGTGCACAAGGCACATAATCCACTTCCCTAACCCACCTCATTGCTGATGGCGTCGACAAAGTACAGAGTACTTGTTTGTTGATATACCGCTCGGAATACAAAGCAGTCAAGGATGGGTCTCTCCTTGCGCTCCACCTTGCCGTGCGGAATAGCCAAAGGCTAGACATAGAAATCACTGTGAAGAGGAACACATCACGTTCGGAATATGGACTGCGTCCTTGGCTGGTCCTATATGTCGTGTGGTTGTGTTGGGTATCGTACATTTTCGTCCCCAATCTTCATTATTTCATCCTCGATATCTGCTCGCTTGTCAGTTTTTCAGTCGCTCCAACCATCCTTCATGATCTCCGTCGACCTCCGTTCATGCTGTCGAGGGTCTTGTCAATCTCCATAATATCCAACATCTCAACCTCCACGTCTCGCCTTGTAAAGTCATCCGTCTCGTCTGCCGCGTCATTCAGGGTGTCCATGAAGTCGAAGCCAACACGGGGCCGTGATGGTTCCCGGTTATTCGACACAAGATCACCGGTGATGTCATGTTGACCAGAGGCAGATCGTAGTCGCAGTGTCCCAGACTTGACGGTGCTGAGGTTGTAGGTCGCCTTGGCTGGCCTTCCTGGCTGGCCATGCACAATGATGGCATCTGACTTCTTGGAAAACAATCCCCGTCTTCGTGTGTTGACAACTGCGCCAATCTTCTTGCCCGGTCCGTCATCTCCCTCTCGGACGATGACAATCCTGGAATCACCGACAATCAACACATCGGCGGGGAGGTCTCCGTCCTGGATGGCGGTATGATTGGCATCTACCACCAGACCAACTCCATTGCACCTCTCGCCCAAGAGACCAGTGGACAGATCCAGGAGCTTGACCATCCTAGTGGGTTGCGCTCCGCTGAAAATGTCTACACCAGCGCCAGTTCCTCTGCGAAGCTGGGAGTCCCAGAATCGCAAAATGCCAGGAATGACGCACACGTGTTCCAGGCCACCAACCCAGAGCACAACTGTCTCGTCTTGGACGGCATTTCCGGTTGTCGGTAGAGCCGCTACCGTGATGCCGCCCTGGATCGTAGCCAGGCGATCGAGAGTGATGGCAGAGCTGAGGGAAGCCGTAGCTTGACGTCGGGTGTGTGGGGTCATAGGTGCAAACTCCCCAGTGCTGCTCTCCTTGTTCTGCATAGTAACACTGCGGAGCGAGCTGGTTCCCTCTACATATCCAGACACGTTGAAAGCTGATAGTGCGGCTCCACGAACTCCAGATTTCAGCTTGCTTGAAAGGATAGCACCCGATCCAGCAGGGCTAACGCCATCAATGTCCCAAATTCCCCACATGCCATCAGCAAGGAGAGCCAATACAGCGCGGCCGTGTGCTATCCAAGCGGCGTCGAGAATAGGCTTCCTTGTTGCCGAAGGGCGAGCAAAAGGCTGGTACAGGGACAACAACCAAGAGCCCTGGCCTGGCAGTGGTCCAGTCGCATCCGGGTCGTTTAGGGAAGCAAGCGCAAAATCATAGATCCGCACACCTTGCACCGCGGAGACTGTGAGCAGCTGTGTTGTGTGCGTGGGGTTGAAGGATATGCTTTTGAGGGGGTTGGGCAAGTACTCGGTCTGGAATGGTTCAAGGGCTCTTGTGGGTTTGTCCTTGGGGTTCAGGGGCACATCCCAGAGACGAAGAACGCCCGAGGCCTCTCGCGAGTGTGAAGCGACGACTGCGCGAGATTTTGTTCCCGATCGTTCAGTGGCGGTGGGCATGATCAAGTTGATGGCGATGCCCTCACTGTGCTTGCTCTGGCCTCCAAGCAGGATGAGTGACTCGCCCCAGGCTCCAGAACCAGCATTGCCTGCCAGGAGATCATTCCTAAGCTCCGGCCTCGCCTTGCTCTCTGGAGAAGGGGGAGTGAGAGGAAGTGTGATGACGTAGACGTCATTGGTAACGCATGAGACGGCAAAGACCATCTTCTCGGTCAAGACTTTGGCTCCTCCCCAGGCGGCGTCTTCTGCGGGTGCTAGGGTCATGGGCATCACCGCAACCTTCAACACCGACGTCCCAAGAGCCAGGTCGAGCGTCTGTACAATCTCGGGGTAGGGGCCATCCTCAATCTCATCCTCGAACTCGGGTTTGTCTTCGAATTGGGGCGCTGTCTTGGACTTGGCTGGCGGTTCCTCATCGTCCGAGTCGATAATCATGATAGAGTCCTCGCCAGTTCCATTCTGCTTCTCGTTCTCTTTCTCGGGCACCTTCTTGGGGGCCTTGAATCGCTTGCCGCCTCGCCAGGCGACGGTCACCCCGTTTTCGTGGCCGTATATGAGGATGGTCGCACCCTGGGGAGACTGGACAGGGTATGTTTGCACATCGTTGACACGTCGCGAGAGATTGTATCTGCGGTGGTCAGTCAGCGCTCTAGATGTTGTCCTATTAATAAGAGGGTGTCTTACGTGAACTGTGTGTTTTGCGCCGTGCGACGGATTCGGGGAGCTGTGACGGAGCTCATCGTGCAGCTGAGCTTTGGGCGAAGAGCCCGATCAAGAAGTATTAGGCTATATATCGATGAGAAAATGCCTCTAGGATTGGCGGAGGTCGATATATGGGTTAGGGTAGGTGATGGCGCAGATTGAATGGTGTTGTGATGCTTGAGCTGGTGCCTTCCAACTGTTTGGAGCCAGGAACTTTTCCAACGCGACAAGATCGCGCCAAGCTCCCAGCTCCTGGTCACGTGGTTAGCGCAACCTCCAACGACAACTCAATTCGACTACCCTAGACGCCTCACATGTCAAGTCGGTGCCTCCCGTCCCCTATCGTTCACAATTCATATTGATCTTCTTGTGACTTGTCACCTTAATCTTTGTTTATTCTTCGTGCTGGCGACAGCTTTTTCATTTGTGCGGTGTGATGTGGCGATTTCTATGAATGACACCGAGAAATTCCCAATGTTTGAGCTTCAGGTAAGTATAAGATGAAACCAAACATCAAGCCAGCACCAGAGAAAACCCACATCACACATTGCCATATTAGACGCAACTCTACAAAGCAGCCATCTACGCATAGGGGATTTATATACTCTTAAATCACCAGAGTTAGTGGCAAAAAAGAGCCGTTGAAGGAACAACAGTCAAACAACCACCAAGCAACAAAGCGTATCTTACAGGTCGAAGACGTAATCCTACACGTAACTGTAGACAAGAGAAACTAAGAGAGCAAGCAAATCTCGGTCTAGCTACCCAATCTGCAAATGGTGTCGTAAGAGGATACGGGAAGCTTTGGCGGCGTGCTTGTTCCACCCCTTGTTGTGCTGACTCTCACCAAGCCTTCATCGAAAACTTACCACGGACCTTTGACGAACACAGTGTAGGCTGAGAACAAACAAGACGGACAAATCTCAAACCCGATAGAAACAGGAGCTGGGCGGAACTGGAAAAACCGCAGCGATGATACTATGTCAAACCGACCTATTGATGATACCGTAGGAACGTCAAGGGGCAACGAACTCGAACGCGGTCCGGGCATGTGGCTGGTTTCACCAGGAGCTTCAACATCGTCCGACCATCGAAGAAACTAAATTCGTGAGACCACATCCAAAGAACCAGCTTTTCAAGTCTCAAGTGGTGGTGTTTCGATTACTACGCGCAATCCTACATACAGAAAACACCATGACCACCTCCATCGGTCAATGATTCGGAAGAAGAAACAACGATCAAGTAAAAAAAAGGTTAAATAGAGCGACGATAGGATATCCCACACCATCAATAAACCAGCCCCCTCTTCGTCGTGATATCTCCGCCAGGGCTGGCAAAATCTCCCCTGCGTCCGTCCTGCTGCATCTATGTGACACCTCGCTCGCTAGCACCCCGCCCAAATATCCCAAGAGGACCCGGTTGCCCTCTAATTTTTAGACCTGCTTCCCATCCTACTCGTTAGATAGATGGAGAATTTGTACAGAGGAGACCTCGGACTCCCAGTCGTAAAGAGAAAAAAGAAACAGACGTGCCGATTACACGTGGGGGTATGATTGCCGCCATAATGCTCTTACCCGGAGATGACTTCTGCGGAGGGTGTTGGAGAATGACGGTGGCATCTTGGGGATAGTTGCTGCGGCTTTAATCTCATCTTCCCCAGTCGACTGCTCGAATCAAAGTTTGAAGCTGAAAAGTGACGAGTGAGGGAGTGGACGGCGTAGGGAGAGCCGATGTGCCATGGAGCGTGCTTGATCAAATCCGGTCGTTATTTCCGCAGAGGCAAAAGAGAATAAAAAGGTCTAACCCTACGCCCAGAAAAGAGTCAAACGCCGCCAGATCGTCGGGGGAAATCGATCGACCAATAGACATGAGCTATCATCCCAAAAACGCCGTGAATGCCGATGGTGAGGTGGATGGGGAGTGTTTGGCTGATAAGCCTTGAAGAATTTTGGAAATCGCTCATGCGTTGGTGACCTGCTCGTGTTAGTTGATATGTTCAAGTAAATTCAGTATTGTCTCATCAACTTACCCGAAGAATCCTCCGAGAGTAGTCTTGGTTGTCAGCGATGCTGCCATCGCTGAGTCGTCGGTGAGCCATGACAGGGTCGAGGCGAGAGTCGGTCATGGAGATGCTGCCGCTGCTACCAGGAGGCTTGGAGCCGTTGATGAATGCGTTCACAGCAGCGTTTCTGCGATGCTCCTCCTCGATCTCAGCGTTTCGTCGGCGGCGGACAAAGAAGATGGCACCACCAGCAATAGCACCAACCACCACCACACCCACAACGACACCTGCAGCAATGGCGGCCACGTTGGGACCGTCCTTCTTCTTGTCGTCGTCGCCGGCAGTGCTAGAATCGGAGGGGGCAGTGACATCATCGGTGTGTGTCACGACAGCAGTGCTCTCAGCGGCGGTGCTCTCGGCCGCCTTGGTTGACGAGGGAGCAGCACTCGTAGTCGTCTCTTCTGGCACATAATCATCCACGGCAATCTCCAGACCGGTGTTGAAGACCGAGTAGTAGGTCTTGAGGGCACCACAAGCCTCTTGGGGGTAGGCTGGGCATGGGAAGTTGCAAAATGAGTCCTTGACCAGATCGTCCTCGGGAGGATAAACCATTCCGCAATAACACTTATCGGCCTTCATAGCTGACACATACATGCCGGCGTCTTTGCAAATTTCACCACAGTAGCCGCTGGTGACCTTTGCT
Source organism: Fusarium sp. LHS14.1 (assembly GCA_025433615.1). NCBI lineage: Eukaryota > Fungi > Ascomycota > Sordariomycetes > Hypocreales > Nectriaceae > Fusarium > Fusarium sp. LHS14.1. Next base: position 1,029,010 of record CM046481.1, read on the forward strand.
CCTGATGCCTCCACGGTAAAGTTGGCTCCAGATGAGAAGCATCCATGCGAGGTCAACTGGTTAATGACGGGGGTAACGGCAGGCGTTTGCACTCCGGTCTTAGCGGCATAGACTCCGAGGAAGTTGGCAGCGGCCAGGAAGGCCAACGAAGCAGCTGTTGTGGTCTTCATTGTTGTTGGTTGTGTATCGAATATAGAGCGAGCGTGAGGATGGTTTGGGTTGGTTTGATTAATCCGCTTATTACGGTAGCGGGCCTCGAATCAGATCAACTGGAATTGAGGCTTGTCTGATCCAAAGCTGAGGGTTTTCTTTTTGGTTGGTGTTACTTCAGGCTGGTCCAAAGATGCGGTGAATCGCCACGATTTGATGTTGGTCGAAATATCTCGATTAACAGTGAGCCAAGTCGATGACGCGAACGATAGTCGTCGATATTAAACGAGAAGCTGTGAATCCTTTGTCGGTTGGATATCAAGGTCACAGACGATGGTCGACGAGTCGGGCGAACAAATGTCGTCAGTCGGAAGAGGAGATAGATCGAGAAGAAAGGAGGCGAGAGATGATCGGATCGTGTCGTGGGTGTCGTGGAACCAGACAATGTGGTAGAACAAAGAAGCTTAAGGGCAACGAGACGAGACGCCCTTGAACAACGAGAACCGAAAGAAAAAAGACTCAACGATGGAAAGGAGACGAAGGCAGCATTGGTCACCACAATACGCTCCAAAGGTGAAAGATCAAACGCTTTGCGTGTGGGGGAGGTGAAGGAGGGACTGGAACGAACGAGCGGCGGGAGGGAGTGGCTTGTTTTGTTGAAAGGGGAGATGGCAAGAAACGGAGCGAGAGAGGAGAAAGGCAGCGACGGGACTCGACCACCAGAAGCGAAGCGAGAAGGAGAAGGAGACGGAGCGGAGGGACTTGGCTTGGCTTGGCTTGGAAGGGAAGTGGGCAGGGAAGGGACTTGGAAGGGCAGAGAGAGCAGGGGAGACGAGGAGCCAGGAACAGGAGTCAGAGCGAGCCCAGGCCTGGGATTACAGCGAGTGAGCGGCAGAAGAGCGCGAGACCCCCGTGAGAGAGCAGGGATCAGGGGGGTATGCACAGGGGGGATCCAGAGGGTCACAGGGGAATGCCCAGCAAGTGGAGTTGGCATCAGGGAATCAACAGGGATTTGGGCACCATTTTGGGACCATATTTTGGGTGGTGGTGGTGGAGCTGCAGGGAGTGGTTCCTGTTTAATTGCACAAGAGAGCACAAAATCATGCACGGCATTAGACCTGCGCTGCACTGCACTGAACTTGCACTGGTCGTCCGTCGCCCGCCGCTGTCCGCTCCATCCATCCCCCAAAGCGCCGAAAACACCGCCAATGGGATGCCGACTGTTCACGGCTTCAGCTTGTTGGGCGGCGAATCATGCAGCACCTTGACGCGCACAGCACAAGTTTGTGCGAGCAGCTCGGCTCTTGCACAAAAATGCAAACGACGTGACTGACCACCTCACACCCCGACACGAGGTACCTCTCGTGCGCTCAACGCCGCGACACACGACACAGAAGACGAAACCACACCACGGAAAACGTTCACACAAGACTACGACGGTACCTATACGACCCGGGACACGGGTGACACCAAAAGAAATCACCACAATCGCCCAGTGGCTGGATCTGGAAACACAGGGCGTCAGCTAGAGCTTCAGAGCCTCAGCGAATCGATGAATCGATGTACATCAGCACGCCCGAGAGAGCCGCCCTGTGTCCCCTTGAACAAACGTCTCGGGTCTCATTGATGCCTCGTTCCTGAGCCTGGCGGTTGACCATCATGACCATCTCCCTCGACCCTCGAATCAATCCCCCACCGCTTCCATCCCCTGGGCTCATTCAACACCCTCCATCCCTGACTGGCGCCGCGTCGTCCGCCGGGGGTAACGCTGGAGGCGCTGGGACCGCTGAAGCCGCCTGCAAGCCACCTCAGCCAATGCCTCGAGTTGGGACCGTGGAATGTGCTGCCGCTATTGGAACATGCGGACCACGTCAAGCTTCGGGATCCTCAAAAGGCAACCATGGTTCTGGTCTCGATACGTTGAGAAAAGCTTTTCGGTGATGGCTTTGTGATTTTTGGGGAGGACGGCGGGAGATTGAGTTTCTGCCATGCGAGCTGTTCGCCTTCTTCCCCTTCATTTCCATCTTGGGGTCTTCTCCGCGGCCTGGTGCAAACCTTGTGCATCGAGTTCATGCCCACTTTGTGCCCTGATATTCAGGAACAGCATAGCCTGGATACGTACCTCACCCTCGACCCAAACTGGACGTGATTGCTGCAGATCATGTCCAAAGTTGGTCCTGTGCCGCGAAACTCAACCTCTCGGCGCCAACGCTCGTTGATCAAATCAATTTACCCGTCCCAACCGCAAGCAAATCACGCGTGCGGCGTCAACAAACCTCGGCGGTTGAGCGGGAAAAGTCAGAACGTGATAAGGTCTTTTTGTTCTGGATGGTCTCGAAAGGTTCGCTCTCGCGTTGGAAGTCGGCTTGCGGCGACCGAGATGGCTGAAGCTTGACATCCCCATGTTCAAAGTGGAGATTTCGAGGCCCATCTCGACCTTCATTTGCAAGTCAATGCACGCCCACGGCGCGATCCTCGTCTCGAGCCTTTCATAAAAGGTCACACCCTTTGTGCAGATTTGTGCATACCATGCCCCCATGGCGGATCAGCAAAAACCCCAACAGGGCGCGCGTCAGCCATCACCACGCCGCAATGGCCGTCTCGATCCACGTGTCTGACGAGGCTTGCTGTTACGGGGGATGCATCAGGTCCATGGAACGAGCAATACGGCTTGCAGGACGACGTCGTGCGTGCGTGCGTGCGTAGGAAGCGCTTACACCTATAACAGCTGAAGTATGCGTGGCAGAGTTTGCAAGAGAGGTAATACTGCAACTGCAAGGACCTCGCTGGCACAATGGGATGAACCGGCGAGTCGTGATTCTGGTGTTGGTGGTCTCGCTATCTCGGTGTCTCTGAGTCTCCACCTCGGCAACTCGATCGAGGATCGAGGCATGCAGTCCTCCGTACGGAGTAAAGTACGGAGCAGCCAGTTATGATCATAGAGAGAAACTGGCAGGCTTTGTTCGGGATGGATTGTCCACGGCCGCTGGGTCTAGGTCTGACGGCCATCGGAGTTGCATCAACCAGATCATGCCAAGCACGACCCCGAGCGACACCCAACCTCTCGGTATCTAGCCCTGCACAGAAACGAGATTGCTCAGGGCTACGCCTCGAACTGACAACAACGGGTGCATCTCTTGCTGGCTCCTATCGAAGCTGAGAGAATGTTCATCATTCATTCCCGTGTCGCGCCCATCAGCAACACTGCGTGACGGCGGTCGCAGAGTTGAAACAGCGACTAGAAACGCCGCCTCCCATCCAATCTCGTTGGTCGCTGTCACCCACCCAAACGGCTCCGTTGTCAGAGGTTTAGACTTTTCCAACTGCCAAGACGATTGCCGGCGCCTGTATCCCGCAGTGCAGAGCGTCTCGTAAAGTTTGAGCTTGCTGACCGCAGCTGAATCGAATCGACTCGGCAGGAGAATTGAATAGAACCGATCTTATGGAAAGAGGACCGTCTGAGCTGAATCAAGTAGGCCGCCTTGACCGACCGATCCATCACTTGCTTTTCAGAGGGGCCGCCGTGGTTCCCGAGCCCACTTGGTCTGAAGGAGTGGCCGGTAGCCACATGGCGTCTTGCATAACTCTGAACAATTCTGGATAGGGTTAGGTCTTGCACCACGGACCAAGCACTAATCGCACAATTCCCTGTTTTGTGTTTTTCTTCCATTAAAGCGCGCGTATAAGGTTAATCACCTTACGCGTTCATGGCAGGTGAAAAGGATTGGTTCCTACATTAGCGACGGCACTTGCCCTTTCTGTCGAAAGACTGACAAAGACAAAGCGGTTCTTGATTTGCTGCCCACCCCTCAGATGACACATGTGGGTCAAGTCTGCGTATTTGATACGAGGCCGCGAAGCCATTCGCAACTCGATTTGCTGCCGGAGTTCCGGAGGAGGGTAATACGTACTCTGTGGGAGGGTTGAGAAAACCTGGCAGATGCACAGCATTGAATGGCCAACCACTTGCCAGAGAGGGAAAAAAGAAAGAAGAAGCGGTCGAATCTTGTGCCTGGCGTACCTGAATGTTCAATGCAAGGAGTGGTCGTGAATTCAAGGAACAAGGAAGACGAAACCAGGTGCAAGGAACGAGCGGCTTAACTACTTGTCAAAGCTTCCAAACAAGCTCCAGGCGGTCCCTCTGGCAAGGCAGATTTTCTTGTTTTACAGAGAGATTCAGCCCCCTCGGTGGCACCCCTTCCAAGATCATGGCTTGCTTGGTTGACCACTCCCCTATGTAAGGACCACATCTCTCCCCCCAGCCAGCACCCATTCATTCCCCTCAACTATGACCGCCCCAAGACATGGATCAGTACCGTTGCATTCTCCCCCATTTCACGGGCATTTTCTCCAAGCTTTGAGGGGAGGGGGACTAAACCCTCGTGGATTACTGTTTAGTTGAGATTCAAGGACCCCGTGGATAGCTTCTAACAAGCCAGACCCGGTGGCATGACCCCGAAGTAAATTTGGGTTGGCGATTATTTCCTTCTGGAGCACAGAGGGTAATATATCTGGACGGTCTCGTCCGCAGCGGACATCTTGACCCAAATCGTTGGGCGCCGCAATTATCCGTTTCTTTTTTGATGGATCTGTTGATACTTATCCCGACCGTTCACGGTGGAGAGGCCTGCCTGGCTTTCGTCCAGGGGACCGGATCTTGAGCCGTTAAGCCAAGACGACCACTGTCATCTCAACACCGTTGCATTGCATCGTAGATTGCCCATCGGGAATCAGGACGCTGACGGGTTTCACCATGTGATATGGTTGCTCCGTCTATTTACTTTGTTCCATACCCGTTAAAACCAGCCTCATCAACAACAACACAGAAATGCATAGATACGGGATACTCTTTTGCATGCGCAGTGGACAATCTTCCCCTGTCCTAGACAATGCGGCGTCACCGGTTCGACGTGGCTTTCATCCCGAACCACCCGCTCAGACCGTCTTGTGTGCCTTTTTTGTCGTTCGTTTTGTCGTCTCATGTAGAATGGTCGTTTCCATAATCACCGTTCAATTCAAACAAACATTTTCGCTCTTTGAAGGTCACACTCTTTCATCTCTCCATTCCTCTCGTCTTGAGGCACCTTCATCTTGTTTAGGAAGTCGAGACACTTTCTCCCCCCAGTTTATCGAGATTACAATGGGCTGTGCCACGTTTTTGAGCACAATTCACTCTCCACTTTCATCTTCATTATTGTAATGAGAGTATGAATTGATGATCGTATAACTTTTCCCCCTGCACAATCACTCTCATCAGACCCTTTTTTCCTTGTTTTCCACCCCTTCCGGCCCGGCGCTGGTGGCCGTTCGCCGGGACGCGGTCCGTCCATTTGCTGGTCTTACCAAACCTTGCGTGTGGTCCCTTTTTCTCACTCATCCCCTTCCGCTGGTCGTCGTCGGCGGCGGCGGGAGAGATTGATCAACCGTTGAAGGCTATTTTTGGCGTCTTTCAATCTTAAAAGATTCACAGTCATTGGGTTTTGCTCTACCGGATGTGCTGGGGGAAAAAAACTTCAATGGTAGGCTTGGAAAAAAAAAAAAAATGTCACCGGGCCACGCCAGCCTGAGTAATCGAGATGAGATGGCTGCGGCGGTTTCCCTTTTCTAATCTGCGGAACTCTATCACGGTCTCCGTTCACCGACGACGACGACGGCCTAGATCCCGAGTTTCTGGTCTCGTTCCAAGGCGTGAGCTTCAACTTCCAAGTTTCTCGTTCCACCTGCAGAGATGATCATCTCTACAGCCCTTGCCACGCATCAACCACTAGACCTCCTATAGACAAAAACCTCAATATTCTGCATCATGACCTTTCACTTGTTCTCCCTGCATTCCATGGTAGTGCTGGAAATAGTATATTCCCCCCCGTCATGCCAGTCACTCAAGACAAGGCGTGCGTGTGCGTCTGCCCCCCTTCGCGCCCGTCTGTGTCTCATTTGCTGTGGAGATCATGTGCACGCGCCCCCCGCTGTGCATTATCGACAACGTTTGGGATATTGATTATCGATGAGGCGAAGAAAAAAAAAGAACAAGACTATTGATATTGCGGATTTCGATATCCCATACTACTCCCTGGCATATCGCTAGTTGGATAAAAGGGAGGTTGAGGGCGTATGGGCTGAGGAGACTGGATGATGGGACTCGAGGTCCAAGATGCGCTCGGTTGCGTCTCTTCCATAGTGACTCTGTCGGTCACTCTGCGCTTCATGGTGGCTTTCTCGCCCGGTAGATGAACATCAGATTAATCTGTATCTTACCGTTGGGTCCTCGGTTGGGGTTCCCTTCGTGCTGGCCCTCTCCAACATCCGAAAATGCTGACTATGCGTCAGATGAGAGGGGATGACTGATTTCCAGGACTCACCCGAAGAATATCAATAGTAGGCCACCAGTGACACCTGATCCGATTCCGGCACCAACTCTTTGCCTTGAATCCAGGTCTAGGTGATGGTTAACTCGGATTCCGGGACCCGGGGAAAGATATTTCATCACTCACCGTGTTCCCAACCTATGCCAGGATTACTGTCTTTGTTATCGTCATCGCCAGAAGTAGGCTCGGGCTTTGACGTGAGATTTACTTCTGTACTGGTATTGATGATGCCACTCGTTGTGATGGTGCTTGTTTCTGTAGCTACCGTGAATGTAGCTCTTGTAGTTGCGCAGGCGTATGCCTCTGCCGAAAGATCGGGCCAAGTCCAAGTGGCACATCTTGAGCTTGAGCCTTCGGTGCTGCAGTAGTTACCGTTTTAATGGCTACTCATGTAACCTGGAAGAGATACTCACCATGCCAGGGTGGCCCTTCCGGATGCTGTGCCTGATTCGATGCACGTTGTTGGGATGTTGCATTGGACGTCATTACAGCAGCCAAGATAGAGGCTATCTCGGCCAGAGACGTAGAGAAGGGCACAAGATGATGGGCATGTCACTGCAGTATCGGGGTCTGAAGTTCCGTAAGTTAGTTCTGCTATCGTGATCCTCAGTGTTGCTGGGTTTAGAGGGGCCACATACCGCCATCGACATACCCGCACGTGCGGGGGTCTTGAAAGCTGGTTGTAACAGAACTATCCGTAAGGAAATCATCTTCGTCGTCAATTCCCACGGTTACTGTCCTTTGTGCCACAGCTTCAAGGGCGAGGCTGGCGGCATAAGCGAGGTATAAGATGCTCCTCCACATGCTGGGCAACGTGCTTGAGGAGGTTCTACCAACTGCTTCCATGCAACAAAATCGCATGTCGGGACCGTTTCTCTTATCTGGTACCCATGAGGCTCCGGAATCACTCACGGCAACTTTCGATCACATTATAGTTGGTGGCGCGGTGGGAACAAACAGGTGATGGCGGCTCTGGGGGTTGCAATGACATACGTGGATGCTTTTCAGCTTTCAGCTGTGGCTGATCAATATTCTTGGCATGCCGGCCAATGAACAGTCACATAAAAACATGACCATTGTTGGACCAAATACTTGATAAATGTTTAGGTAGACCTGTCAACTCCACATGGAATCAATCACCGAATACAACAACCGACATGGAAGAGCCTGAATGCTACAAACTGAGCCGACTTGATGACTTCTCTGGTTATGTCGACTCTCTCCGCTCAGAAACAAGCTTCAACACAGCCAAGCTATCACTCTGTAGAAGCGAGATATGTATTGCTGTCTACGGGACGGGCAACCCTGATATTTCAGGCATTGGGGTCCGTGACGCCCTATAACCACGATTGATCCTTCACTTACACCTTATAGGTCGCAATAGGCTATGTCCTCGAGTTTGTATTGAGCATCCTATTGTCTCTGGCGACCATCATACTCAGGAAAGCCCAGCCTGGGACCAGATCATATAGATGGAAGGAGATCATGCATTGTGGCCTCGACTCTTTCTTCTCCTCGGCAGCGTACTTTGCCCTAGCAATTCAACTCGCAACCATTATCGTGCTGGTCCGCAAGGACTACGGTATCAGCACCGCTAACCTAGGCGCCATCGAAGCCCGTATCGCCCAGTCCGTCGCCGTCGTGAGCATGATGCCGCTTCTGTACCCAGCTGCTCTGCTCGAGCCACGGGAACGCAACATCAACCGCGATATCCGCCATAATGCCAGGCTACTGCTGCTAAATGCCACGACCGCGCTGTCATTCTTCCCATTTCTTTCGAGGTGCATCCATAGCTTCGGGCCAAGTCCCATTGGAACTGGTGACGACAAAGAGGTCGATCCAGAGGATTGGGCAAAGATTGCAGATATGTGCTTGTTCGGCGGCTTCGGAGAGCTCAAGAAGGATGTAACCTGGAAGGCCCTTCCGGGGCTGGAGCTGACTGCCAGCCTGATCACGTATTTCTTCGCTTTCTGGCTTCTCTCTGGTCTTCCAAACACACGTTACATCCCTAGTGAGAACACAAAGGGCTATCGAGGGGTAGAGAGGGTCCTCTCCTGGCGGGAGAAGGTAACCAAGTGGTTTGAGAACAGATGGATCTCTCTGATAGTGCCGCTCCTCCTGATTGTCGGCCTCACAATACCGCTGGTAGTGATGATTTTCAAGTTGAGGGACTTGCAAAAGGAACTATCCAGTTTTATGGGAGAGTCATATGAGGGTGACTATTGGGGGTTCGGACAAATCGTCTCTATCGTGCTGTTTGTCCCTGTCGGCATTGACATGGCCTACTCATGGAGATTTGGGTCGGCGTATGAGCAATGAGGGCAAAGGGGTTCCTCGTGGTCCTTTCGTGTAGGGTGATCAGTAGTACTCTCCTCGAATTGTCCAGTTAACCACTCTCCTTCTGATATGTTTTCGACCATCCGGCTATGAACCACTGCCAACCTTACTGATTGGGGGCAATTGCTTGGGCTATGGTTCGGATCATGAGCAGGGCTCGAAGTTTAGTCTAACAAAGCATGTCAGTGGATTTTTTTTTTTTGAGATGTTGCGACTCAAGCCAAGCAACAAGTGCCGACCAGGTAGTTGATCATGAACCCCGGCACCAATCAACATGATGGTCCATGGGAGCGACATGGAGAGAATGAAGAGCTTTCTAGACCTTGTTTCGCATGATTCATCTAGCATTCGAACTTCCTTCAGACTTGGTCAGGTCAATGGCCTGTGTTGAAGCTCATCCTCTATGTAGAGGGCCTCAACGAGAGCTCAGATTGGGTCAAATGTCAGAGCATCAAACGGGCCTTTTCACAATAGGAACCTTAAATCTATGGTGCTAATTCAGCGAGTGAGAAACGAACATTGGCCAGTCTGTCAAACAAGACTGGCACCCAATACGGAGTGCCTCCTGCAGCCTAACCATCGCCAGAAACATATACTTCCCGGGTATGAGCAATTTTATACTCTAGAAATATCTGACTATAGTCTAGATATACCAGATGGGTGTATTCGACGAATATGTCAAAGTTGAAATGCTCTAGTCAGATCTCTTAGACCACCCCAGGAACATCTACCATGGATTTCGTTAAGAATTCACTGGTATATCTCTAGTGTGTTCAACGCATGCGTCATTTTAATAAAGCATGCGGCGAGTTGGTCATTATTTGTCACGCAGCAATTTGTTCTAATCTGACCATGAGTCGAGATGGACGCGACCTTGAGCTGTTGACTGCATCATGGCATGGACTCCCTTTCATAGGTAAGCAACAGTAGCTTTCAATCCCTCAACAAATAGCAGAAATTTTAATCGCAAGCTACTATCTTATTGAGAGGAGCGAGCACGTGGAAGTGTCAATAGGCCCGTTCCCTCGGTCGGCTTGCACCAAGACCATTGTTGGCTGAGTTGTCTGTCTGTAGCATTTATGTTATCGGGTGGACAGGGTTACTCTCCAAGATGATTCTACACAATCAAATGAGAGGAAAGACTTGCGGTTCATTATACCGGTGATATGTGGATTCTAGAAGCTCATCCGATCCACCACAGGAGCCCTTCGTATGTAGAATCAGGAGGTAGACATCCACGTTTGTTCAACGCCCATGAATGGACTCCATATCATCATGGGAGGGCGGTGAGTAACCAGAAAGGACTTTTCTGAAATCTTGATATGGATCAAATTCTCTATTGGACTTCTAGGACTTCCTTTGAGCACTCGGCAGTAATGTGGAAGAGGGTTTACTGGGCCGCTGTGTGAGCAAACCACATGGTATCCGCTCTCGTAGCTATCCCTTGGGATGGTAGATTATCTCACTTCACGAGAAACCCGAGTGCGGACCACATGTGCCTGCGAAAGGTAGTGATTGAGGGGGGTAGCAGCACGTTTTATGTGATGAACGGGACTCCCATGTATAGGACCTCAACTGCGCGCCTGATTCAATCGATTCAAGCCATTGATTCGTCTAGGTGGTACTCGTGGCTATGAGGCTCCGGTAGCGATTTCCAGACTGGGGGGCGTTCTCTCTGGGCTGTTTTGTTCCTCGGGGTTGGGTCTGGTGTTCTTCGCCCACCGGGGCGATGTCTAGGTCGAGAATGACGGTGTCAGGGGATATTGTATATTAATTACGATGGATTCATATCACGCATACAGGGTTAAGGGTCGGAGTAAGCCTTCTCTTACTCTATGGTACGTACTCGCGGGATGGTTAGACGGTCAACTCCGTGCTCATGTTCTCGTTCCCAGTGGTTTGTTAGATGGGAGACGTCGGTGCCGTCTAGCTCCTCGGTTTCCTGACCGTTACACCCGGGGGCTGTAGTGAAGTTTCCATTCATTGAGTCCAGCGTGGTGACGATGCATCCTTGAGAGTATATCGTCTTGAAGTCATTCTTGAGAGCATGGGTATTGCCTGTTCAACGATAACTGGGGAATGCTGAACTCACCCAAGCTGGAGAGGACAATGGAATTTAAGCAAAGGGAAGATTAAGATTAAACTATAAACAATGGATTCGGATGCATCCGCCCGCTATCACTTTTCGTTTTCGTCATGTGGCATGGGCCGGTTTCGGAACGATATTGATATAGGGTATTTCGTCTAGGAGTTGTGATGCTCTGTACTATGCTCCATGCCTGGTCTTCAACACCGATATGGATACCAGGTAAATGCTTACATGTGCTTATGAAGTGGAATGATGAGTGGTTATTGACTTATAGGGCCGTCTCTAAAATAGTTACTTGGTTATGCTTTTGTCAGTTTCAGGCTTCACGGCGCCGCCCAACCGAGTCATGAAAGCTCCTTTGTTAGGACATGGATATCCGTAATCATGCACAAAAGACAAAGACATTTGAAACCGGAGTAGTGGATGATCAGCATGCGTATCTGTTTCACATGTTGAAGAATAACTATACCGCGCTTATGCACTCGGTAACTCGTACAGTCAACGAGTTCGTTACCTTGTCGTCTTATGAGTCTGTCATTAGTCATCAAAGAGAACAGTGACCAGATGCCATGACAACATGGATGAGGCGCTCAAGTTCTAGGCCCCAGCGTTTGTTGTTGTTTTGGTTCCTGGTTCTGAGACGCTTGTCCGCGATAAGATGAGACGGCGCTTGAGCGATGCACGGCGGGAAAGCCGCATGATGCCTAAGGCGGAAAGGCGTCAATGTTCATGGTTGCCGAGCAGGGAAAGTGGAGTCGGGTTCGACGATATGGTGCGTCATTGCGAGGCGAGTCACAAGATCATTCGCAGGGACCGGCTGCCATTCATTGGGGGGAGGGAAGGTCCGGAAGGCGCAAGGTGCAAGGTACCTTACCTTACGAATCCAGGCAGGTGCGACTAGCGGAGGTCACCCAGGTCATCCACCCAGCCGCCGAAACAGGCCGCGAACACGCAATAAGCTCTCCCCCAGCTCCGTCATTCCCTTACCTTACCTCTCCGCTTCTACTGCTTCATAACCAACCATCTTATCTCTCCATCTGCATCTTGCATCCTCATTTCCATTCATCACCATCGAGCTTGCCATCGAACCCGCCGTCGGATCGTCGTCGAGTTCTACAGCTCCATCTTCTTAGTACCTCTATCGTACTCTTGGTCGCACTCTCGACCGATTGCCCATCATGAAGAGCGCTCTTCTTGCCGCCGCGGCGCTTCTGGGCTCTGCCCAGGCCGGTGTTCACAAGATGAAGATCCAGAAGGTTCCTCTGGCTGAGCAGCTGGTACGACCATTCCACGATGCACACTGATTCTGTCGAGCTTGCTGACCACGGCATAGGCTACCACCTCGATCGAGACTCACATCCAGAACCTCGGTCAGAAGTACCTGGGCTCTGCCCGCCCCAAGAACCAGGCCGACTATGCCTTCAGCACCGAAGCTATCAACGTTGAGGGCGGTCACCCCGTTCCCATCTCCAACTTCATGAACGCCCAGTGTGAGCTTCCCAGATCATATGATGATGACCAAGACTGACCCAGCCCCAGACTTCTCCGAGATCACCATCGGTAACCCTCCCCAGAGCTTCAAGGTCGTCCTCGACACCGGCAGCTCCAACCTTTGGGTTCCTTCCCAGGAGTGCGGCAGCATCGCCTGCTACCTTCACTCCAAGTACGACTCCTCTGCCTCGTCCACCTACAAGCAGAACGGCAGTGAATTCGAGATCCACTACGGATCCGGTAGCCTGTCGGGCTTCATCTCCAACGATGATGTCTCTATCGGTGACCTCAAGATCAAGGGCCAGGACTTTGCCGAGGCTACCAAGGAGCCCGGTCTGGCTTTCGCCTTCGGTCGCTTCGATGGTATTCTGGGTCTGGGCTATGACACCATCTCTGTCAACCACATCGTCCCCCCCTTCTACCAGATGGTCAACCAGAAGCTCCTGGACGACCCCGTCTTTGCCTTCTACCTGGCTGACCAGGAGGGCGAGAGCGAGGTTGTCTTTGGTGGTGTTGACAAGTCCCACTACGAGGGCGATATTGAGTATATTCCTCTCCGCCGCAAGGCTTACTGGGAGGTCGACCTCGACGCCATTGCTCTCGGTGATGAGGTTGCTGAGCAGGAGAACACTGGTGCCATCCTTGACACCGGTACCTCCCTGAACGTCCTCCCCAGCGCTCTGGCTGAGCTCCTGAACAAGGAGATTGGTGCCAAGAAGGGTTACAACGGCCAGTACACCGTTGAGTGCGATAAGCGCCAGACCCTTCCCGACATCACCTTCACCCTCGCCGGATCCAACTACAGCCTCCCCGCCACCGACTACATCCTTGAGGTTTCCGGCAGCTGTATTTCTACCTTCCAGGGCATGGACTTCCCCGAGCCCGTGGGTCCCCTTGTCATTCTTGGTGATGCTTTCCTCCGACGGTACTACTCTGTCTATGACCTCGGCAAGAACGCCGTTGGTCTGGCCCGCTCCAAGTAAGCGACGATTATTTACGGATGAATTATCAGATAGCGTATGAGTATGTATCACGGACTTGGTTTTGCTTAAGACTGGGATGGATCGCTTTGATTATTACAGCAGACATGAGGAGCAGAGTATGAGATGGTGCGAATGTCTCATCACGATGCTCAGTAATATGAACATGTTTATTTTTGCCCTGACGACCAAGCGATTCAAGCGTGAGTGTGACCTCGTGTAACAGTGGCGAGGATGATGCATTGAAGCTTCCAGTTGTGTGTAATTGCGTGTACCATTCATGATGATTGCGCTAGACCTGCAGCCACCTTGGTGGGCTTTGAAGGTGAACAATAGCTCGAGGAAGTGTCCTATTCATTGCTAGACTTATGATACTTAAGTAGAGAGTGCGTAAATCAATGAAACTCGACCATGGTCAATTTTCAAGCCAATGAATCATGTCTAGGCGTGGTGACACCCAGCTCATTGTTGGTGATGCCGTTGATGAAGCTGCAGAAGCTGGTTGGGCTGGCGGAGCTGAGTCACGTGCACGGCTCATTAGCCTCCTCCCCCAAAGGGCGCTAGTGTGGGTCCTGGTCAGCGAGAAGTTAGTACTTGGCGATCGAGACACATTCTTCCCCCAGCGCAGCACCTCCATTCTTGCCAGGAGTCGGATCGAGATATTTCCTCGAGGCTGTTTGTCGCGTAATTTGCCGAATCGTGGATGCACCTCCTGATTGCACGATTGCGGCGCGTCTTTTGGATGAGGACGCCTGATTCGCGCTGCCTCGACGAAGCCATCTAAGCGTTGGAGTTGCACCAGCACCAGCGAGCGACCCGTTTCTGCCATCCACCACCGCTGCCAGCTACCGCGTGTCGCGACAGGGACGAGGCGCGGCCAACGCCAACGCCCCGACGACCGTCGTCTCCAGCAGCGCAGCCATCATGACCACGCCCAACATGGCGCAGTCCACGACCGTCCATGTGAACGGCGTCTCCGTGTCTCCCACCCCCGAGACTGCCCAACCCGTCGCCCCGGGAAAGCGAAAACGCGACATTGACGACGACCGCGATGATGAGGATGGTCCCGACGAGCAAAAGCCCGCCATCACCAATGGCGAAACTAAAAAGGACCAGAAGGAATTGATCCGATCTTTTGTTGATGTCCTGACCAGGTACGGCATCTTTTTCCATCACTACGGCTGCACTGCGACCTTTTTGTCGATGCGAATGGCCCCGTCTCTGATGAAGGCTAACCATCCCCGACAGCTTCGATACCACCCCTTCCATCATGAAGCGCCCCCTGCCCGAAGCCTCCGACGATGATGAGCCCCGAACAAAGCGCCAGAAGTCAACCATCGCCGACAAGGCAACGGCGAATGCGTACGATAATCTCGACCAAGTTGCCGACGACCTCGTCTCTGTAATCCAAGCATCCCTCAAGGAGCCCAAGGTTGAATCTGCCGAGGGCAAGAGGGAGCTTCTGGACGAGACAACAAGGGCGCAAATCGCCGAGTTTAAGGACAAGGCGTTCCAACTTCTTCGTCGGGAAAAGGCCTATCCCAAGGCCACCGCAGAGCCGCTCCCTATCGAGGCAAATCTTCCTTCGTCTCCCCAGAAGGGCGAGCTGGTCCTCTCTATTTTGGGATATGCGCCGCAAGAGAGGCGTCTCTTTTCCAGTCTTCCTCTTTCCGATGAGACCAATTTGCGTGATTTGAACCTCCCTCAGGGCGTGGCATTGACTCACATTATGCCAACGACTCCCCATGAACGAACGCAGACTCTCGGTGATCTATTCTCATCCCCTCGGTCCCTACCGCCACTGCAACCGCCTAAGCAGCCAAAAACGCAGGCCAAGGGCAACACCCTCGACTTCTACCGTCCCGAATTGACAGACACCTGCAAGTACCGGAGCAACACGTACTTTACGACCAAGTTGACATCCGGATACTACCTCGACTACAGCAATGCTACCCCCTCGTCGCAGACAATTACGAAACAACGAGAGCGCGCGCAGAGCCTTGCTGGAAAGAGGCCTTCATCTACCGAGCTGGAACTGACCGAGATGGAGTCGCTTTTCCGAGGAGCCTTTTCAAGTTTTGCGCCGTGCAAGGACGACTCGGGGGCGATTGTGCCGTCTAGTGTTGCTGGTCGAATGTGGTGGCAGCGGGCAGGCCACCGACAATTCCAAAACATGATCGAGGTCGAGTACTATGCCGATGAGGAGGACAGCAAAGAGGCAGATGATAAAGCCAAGGCCATGGAAATTGACGAAAAGGCTATTCAGGAAGCCATCGACAACTGGGATGATTCGATCGTTGATCCGTCGCTAGAAGAGGCTCTGGGCTCCAAGAGAGCGGATGAGGAGAAGGAAGTCGATGAGATCCTCGAAGAGGTCAGCGACATGATTGAGACATTGGCCTCGTACCAGCGGATTCGCAACCTCAATCTCCCCAACTCGCAAAACCGTTCCTCGAGCGACCCGGTCACAGGCGATATGCTGGCTACCCCTGGGCCGACTCCCTCAGAAGGCGAGCAAGCCACCTACCAGATGCTCAAAGCGCAACTTGCTCTCATCATCAAGACACTACCTCCGTATGCGGTAGCCAAGCTGAATGGTGACCAGCTGGAGGATCTTCTCATTAGCACCAAGGTGCAGGTCCAGACGGACCAGTACAAGGGCGTCATGGAAGAGGACGACGCTGCTGTTCAGGCCCGTCTTAGAGCGCAACAGCAACAGGCAGCGGCGCAAGCTAGTGCCCGCCCGCCACCACAGCGTACACCCAGCATGTCGTCTGTTTCTTATGGACATCACCCACCCGCAAACGCATACGCCACCCCTACCCGAGCTCCTGCGATCCAGCAACAGTATTATCGGCCAGGTCCTACGCCAGGTTTCCAGCCCCAGCAAAGACCAATGCCGCCCTCACAACCTCGACCTCCTCAACCAGCTCCGTACAACCGACCCAACGGCTACCCGGCCCAGTATGCGACTCAAGTGGCTAAAGCGCAGACTCCATATGGCCACCAGAACATGCCTCAGTATGCGACTCAACAAAGGCCCCCGTACGGGCAAATGCCACCGCAGCAGGGCACACCGGCCGCCCGATACCCATTCCAGCCAGGCTATCCACAGCAACAGGCTGGAACACCCGCGCAACCCACCTTTGGGGCTTTCCCGAACGGCCAAGCTATGCCGCAGAGAACTATGTCCCCACAGGTGCCACATAGGCAGGCTTATAGCCCCTCGCCTAACATGCAACAAGCTGCTCGTTATGGCACGCCGAACCAGGCTATGGGCAATCAAATGAATAGGTACCCGAGCAATCCCCCACAGCCAGGAACGCCAACTCAGAACCCTGGACTTACAGGATACCACACCGTGATCCCTGAAGCTCAACAGCAGAGGATCCTTGAGCAAGCGAAGGCCCGCCTCGCCGCCCAAGAACGATCGACCATGTTTGCGGACAAGATTGCCCAGCCCGGCACTCCAGGGTTTGTAAGTGGAGGAGGGATGGCACCTCAAGGGACGATGGATGCGAACAGGCTCGCTGCGGCCCGGGCAAGTATGGCAGCTCAGCAGAAGCCGGGGACTCCAACTCCTCAACGGGCAGGGATGAATGGAACCCCGGGACCACATATTCCTCACAAGGTAACGCCTGTGCCGGTCCCACCGATCCCCGGGATGCAGAGGAAGCCCTCGACATGAAGCGACATGTTTTGCGGATCGGATTCATTGGAAAAAACAGTTCGTATGGAGCATTGAGTGTGGCGCCCAGTGATTCTGGGACCAAGGAGAGCAGCGTGAGACGGACTGGGCTGGGCGTTTAGAGGTGGATTCTCGAAATGTGTTTATTAGTTTTTGGGGAGTTGGCTTTTTTTGTAACCAGGGAAAAGGGACGTGAAACCACTACAAAGGAGATGTGATCACAAGGGGAGGTGTTTTTTTCCGTCAAAGTTGTTGACATGGATGAACTGGGAAGTCCTGGTTGTGTAATTCAAGCCGCCAGATGGGATGAAATGGCGCGTGTATGCAGATGAAATAAGCGACGATGGGTTGCCATTGTCAAGTATGCTGTTAAAGTAGTAGTAGAAGTGTGAGGTGTAGTAAAGTATGTGAGAATACTTGTGAAGTGCATGTACTGATCAGATACCATGATGGATTCGTGTGAATGAGTGTAGTGAATTTGTTGGAAGTGTTAGGATTATGAGTGCAGTTATGTGATCTTTGAGATTGGTTGTCTGGCTGACCGCCTTGAGATTGGACCCTCGAATGATGATAGACTTGAGGAACAATGAGGCAAGAGTGAATGAGTTGATTGTAATCTACAGAGTAGAGGGGTATCTATCATGGCAGCCCAAATTTTCGTCTCTATTCCCACACAAAGCCATATATACATACAATTTTGTTTTCATCTAGTCGTACAAACACATAAACCTCTTTGTTCATGGCACATGCTTTGGTAGATCCGCAGCCATCTCACGCTCCTGCATCCACTCAAGGACGATGCGACGTAGCTCAAAGACAACCTCGACTGCGATGAGAAGGATAATGATCAGCTCCAGGCGGGTACCGTGCTGCTCGTTTGATATCTCACGCAGAACGCTAGCAATCTCGGCAGCATAATCCATCTTCTGGTTTAGTGCGCGGATGCGCACGTTTACATCGAGGGCACGGCCAACTTGCTCGTAGTACCCCTCGAGACCGAGCTCGGAGCTGGTATCCCAGAAGATATCAGGAAGCGAGTCGGTTAGTTCGGAGTAGTGGTTAAGACGAGCTCGCAAGCTGAGAAGCTCGCCCGTCTTTTGAAGGATAAAGCGACGGCCGAGGGGGACGCCTGCGCCCTGAGACAGTATTTCGGGGATGTTCCGTGTACTCTCAAAGTAGCTTGTAAGAGCCGTCTCGAGCACAGCGAGCTTGGTGCTACGGGCGAGACCCGAGGAAAAGGCAACCTTTGCCAGAGTGGTGTCCAGCGTATCATTATCCCTATTCTCCTTGCGGGTTCCCAGCACAATCACATCACCCTTGAGGACACTCGTCTCTCGGTTTGTGTCGGTGGTGAACTCTAGATCTTCAAACTCGCGGGACTCGATAGGGTGTGCTTCTTCGGCGGCGCGCATGATCTGCTTGGTGACTACGTCGGGAGGCAGTGACCATGTCACGATTGTTCCGGAAGGAAAGACAAAGATGTCCCCACCATTGACTCCTCTTGCGTGGAGTACTTCGTTGGCGTCGAATCCCGTACCATCCGGATCGATTGCGAAGCCGTGGGAAGATAGAATCTCGAGGACTAGAGGCATTTTGAATGATTCGGAAACGCACGTTGCGCTGACCACGTTGGAGGGCTCATCGCTCGGGCTGCCCGGGGCAGAGAAGCCTCGCTTTGGCTGCTGGGCGATGATGGCGACGCGCCGGAGAGAATTCTTGGCTGTAGCTGCTCGCGTTGGTTTTCTCTTTGCGGCGGCGGGAGTGTGGTCGTCCCTGGCTAGCTCCGAAGCTGAACGGGAGTCGTCATTGGCCTGGGAGAGGAAAGGGTTCGAGGTGAAGAAGCTGCGCTTTCGTGGGAAGCTCGCCGGGGCCGTCAAGTGGAATGACCGATGAGCCAGCGGCCGCGGGCCGGCGACGGAAGTGTGAATGAGGCGCACAGCATTGAGGGTGATCCGTTGCGGGGAATTCCTCATGATGCCACAAACGAGGTCGCCATAGAAAAGCGAGGGACGAGTAGGTAAATATTTACAACTCGGGATGTTCAAGACCGACGAATCTCGAGAGCCCGGCTTAAAGTCGACGACATCCGGAAGCGGGACCGAAAGTGAAAGTGCCTTAGGTAAGATTTGGCCGCCCGCATGCCACTGCATGTGACATCTCACCTGATTCTCCTCAACAGAAGCTAGCCCACTTTGGGTAACCTTCTTGACACCCATGACGAAGTCCCACCCAGGAGAGATCTCTAGGGGAGACCAAAAGACAGACCGTTAATTACGCTTCTCAACGCCGACGACTTAAAAACGAAAGACACCCCTTTCACCTTGTCCTTCAACACTCCCTCGAGCCATCTTTAGTCCTCCCCTCGAAGCCCCTCCCGGTTCCGCTGACTCGTCCTGCGGATCGATCTCTCTCATCTTTTCTCCCCCTCCTTCGCTCATACACAAAAAATACCCCACCATCACCATGGATGTGAACCCCAAGTACGACCACTACGACTTCCCTACCCAGGGACCCGAGAAGCAAGATGGCCACGCTGGCTACCTCACAGAGGAGCAGATCGCCAAGGTTCACCAGTTTCGGATGCTCCTCGAGGCTGAGGGCGTGACTGAGCGATTGGACACTCTGACTCTGGTATGAGAAAGCTTCCCGCTATGACACGCAAGCAGTAGCCGCCACCATAGCTCCGGATGCGCTCTGCAAGGAATGCAACAACATGCTGACATCGCCACTCTGCAGCTTCGATTCCTCCGAGCGCGCAAGTTCGACGTCGAGCTCTCAAAAGCCATGTGAGAATCCCTCTTTGGCGGTGGAACGAGAATATGCGCTGGTCGCGACAGGGGGGCTGACCGCCACTAGGTTCTTGGACACTGAGAAATGGCGAAAGGAGACCAAGCTGGACGAGACCGTTCCTACCTGGGACTACCCCGAGAAGGCTGAGATTAGCAAGTACTACACTCAGTTCTACCACAAGACCGACAAGGTATGATACTGTTCTGGTGTTTGGGAGAGTTATCATGAGGATACATGCTGATGCTTTTTTCTTCACCTATAGGATGGCCGACCCATCTACATCGAGACCCTCGGCGGCATTGACTTGACTGCCATGTACAAGATCACCACCGCCGAGCGTATGCTTCAGAACCTTGCTGTCGAGTACGAGCGCGTCGCCGACCCCCGTCTTCCTGCCTGCTCCCGCAAGGCTGGTCATCTCCTTGAGACCTGCTGCACCATCATGGACCTCAAGGGTGTCTCCATCGGCAAGGTTCCCCAGGTGTACTCCTATGTCAAGCAGGCTTCCGTCATCTCTCAGAACTACTACCCTGAGCGTCTGGGCAAGCTTTACATGATCAACGCTCCCTGGGGCTTCTCCACCGTCTGGAGCATCGTCAAGGGCTGGCTTGACCCCGTCACCGTGTCCAAGATTAACATCTTGGGCTCAGGCTATAAGAGCGAGCTCCTCAAGCAGATTGAGGCCGAGAACCTGCCCAAGCAGTTTGGCGGCTCCTGCGAGTGCCAGGGCGGTTGCGAGAACAGCGACGCCGGTCCTTGGCACGACCCCCAGTGGGCGCGCCCCGCCTGGTGGGAGAAGAAGCAGGATGACAAGGTCATTGAGAACAAGGGCTCCGAGATTGAGGCTCCCGCGGGTGAGAAGGCCCCCGAGGTTGCCCCCATCGCTGAGAAGGATGAGGCTGCTCAGCCTGCACCTGCTACTGCTTAAAGGAGTGAGTGAATGTGTTTTGAGGGTGGCTGTCCATCATTGATAGACGGAAAGTTCTTCTGCGTCTTGATATAGACCGGATTTTTTCTCTCGTTTTTTTTATTACGATGCGTTTTTTCAACAAACCGGGGTTTGAGGGGTTGATGCCAGAGAGCGGGATTACAAGGATAAAAACACGGAGGAACGGGAGGGCAAAGGGGTGGGAGCGTGTTGTTGATGTTGCGGGAAGGGGAGAGACAACCATGGCCGTGTTATTTGTTCAGCTTGATTGACTGTAACTCAGTTGCAGCCTATTCTTGTTTCTAGACTTTCCCTGGAGAGATAGATACTTGTGTTCCCTGGCCCCTTATTATTCCTCCTCATGATGACTGCGTTAGTTCTCTCAACAAAATAGAAGCAGTTCTGAACTTGCGTGATCAAAGATTGGTATTGTGCTCTGTTGTTCGTGATCCAAGACTCCTAAACTCCATAATTTGCTCCTGATATCATATTTCCGCCCTGGGTATATTCAACTTTATCGGCCTTTTGTAACGACGTATTCGCCCGCGACACGCGCTCTCTCCATCCTAGCCACGACGGCGGGCATCTCGCGTTTCAACCGGCCCAACCCCTCAACAGCCTTACGGAACCCAGCTTCCACACTCTCCTGTCTCTCAAGCGTCTTGATATCAATATCTACATCTGCAGCTTCAACAGCGACTTGTTTCTTCCGCGCCTCGAGCATCTCGTCGTCGCGCTTTAGACTATCGCGTAGTTGCTCGGCTTGGTTCGCGGCTGCGGTGGCGGGTACGGAGCGCTTGAGGGCTGCCACGTCTTCGAGGAGCTTCTCTTCTTGCGTGATGAGGTCGGCGACGCGACGGCGTTTTCGCGTGTCGAAGGGCTCGTAGACGGGTTCGGGCTCGGCGTCGGAGCCGGAGAGGAAGGATTCGGAGGATACGGGGAGACCGTTTATCGAGAGGTTCGGAGCTGCGATGGAGAAGGTCTTGTCGATGTACTATAGAGGTTAGAAGGGATTGATCGCGTAATTGTGTTCAAGAGGTATTTTTACTTCATTGACGAGTGTTTCAATCTGGTTTCGTAGCTCATCTTCGCCGTCATTGCCCTCGACAACCGGGAAAGCCTCATTAAGGCGCTCTGCAGCTGCGCGACGAACATTTGCGATGAGGTAGGTCAAATCGTCTGGGCTCTGCAGTTCAATCTTGCGCTGAACCTGCGAAACAACAGATTCAGAGTCCATGGTGGGCGACTTTGTCTTTTTTAAAGGGTGTGAGTTGTCGAGGTCTATCAAGGTGTAGTTTTGTCTTTGTGCCCCGCGGCTGGCGCATTGATTGTTTACTTTGAAGTTGCCAGCAACCGGGGGCTTATCTTATCGCATCAAAAATATGGTCAGCAAGGGTTCAGTGTAAACGGTCAAGTTACAGATTGGCGACAGTATTTTACGGAGGATTCAATACAGTTACAGATTTTGCCAAGGTTGCTTTGACCCTTATCCATGCGATTCATCATCGACACCGCCGTTTTTTTTCCCTTGTCATGTTGGCGACTAATCTCTCGCATTGGATGTGAGTGTCGGCCGTTATTTAGAACCCGTCACCGCCAACTCCTCGGGACCCCTTTCCGCCCACTTACGGTTTTCACCACCAGCACCATCTCTCCTCTATCCACACCGCCTCCTCTTTCATGCCGAGCCGACTACCTATCGAAAAGAACCCGCGCCGCTTAGCTACAGGAAGAAATGATGTACCTGACCGCTAATGCTGAGCTGATCCACAGTTGATAGGCGTGGCTTTTGGTTATTGCACGGGTTTGAGGAGCTGAGATACCCGCCTTAGGCCTCGACCTGGGCTATTTTGAGGTTTGACAGCTGGGATTGAACTCCATGCTTGATGATTGTTTGGTGATGAGGCTCTGGAAATTATCATCTTATCATTGCATGGGACGACAGTGAGGACAGCAAGTCATGCAGCCAGGAGGCGTTGGGCATATTCCTCTATCCAAGTCATTCAAGTTCGGTAATTCAGTTTGCTAACATTCAACTGTCATAGATTCATGACCATCTAAATAAAAACATGCCATCTAGTTCTAATCTCAGCCTTGCAGATCTGCAATAACCTCACGCACAGCACGTCCAAGCACCGCCCAGATCGGCTCAGGATCAACCGACACTCCAGCGTCCATGTGGTTGTTCACAATCGCCACTGACAACCTATCACGAAGGTCGGCCCATACGATGGATCCTCCTGCTCCTGGGCTGTAGATGATGTTGTCGTGATCACCAACCAAAGGATCAGACATGCCCTCCTGTCTGACCCAGAATCCAGAAGCTCCGAAAGGTACTGGGCCGGTGAAGATTTCGTCTATGTCGTGGACGCCCTCTCGTGGCCTTGAAAACGTCTTGACTCGCTCTGGAGATAGTATTCTCACACCATCCAACTCGCCGCCTTCTGCAAGCATGGAGAATATCCGAGCCAGCGACGCTGAGTTGGTCACGGCCCCTGCGCCCGGGTCCACGGCCTGCAGCATGCTTCTGAGGTTATGCTGCCTGGGACCTGGAAATACAGGCAAGGGGTTGACGTTGTACTTGTCAACGATGGTTTCCTGATTCTTGCCGTACAAGGTGGCAACCCTGTCAAGCTCAGAGTCTGGCACGCCGTAGAAGATGCTTCTATCAACGCCCAGCCGCTCAAAGATCTCTTGCTTGACAAATTGGCCAAACGGACGGTGCTCGGGATCAGTTCTGCGGACTATTTCTCCGAGAATCCAGCCGTAGACCAATACATGGTAGGCGTTGGACTTTCCTGGTGGGAAGATGGGTGTATAGTTGGCGATGCGTGTTGTCATCCACTCCCAGTTTCCCATGAGCTCTGGAGTCACATCCTCTGGCATCTGAGGGATTCCAGAGCGGTGCGAGAGAGCCTGTTCAACTGTGATGGCCTCCTTGCCATTGGCAGCGAACTCGGGCCAGTGCTTGGCGATGGGATCATCGAGACGAAGCAGCCCCTTTTCGGCTTGGATGTGCACAGCCAATGCCGTAATGCCCTTTGTTGTTGAAAAGACAGGAAAGATGGTATCTTTATCAACCAGACGATTCTTCTCCACGTTGGCGTATCCCGCAGTACCTTCAATGACAGGTTTGCCACGGTAGTAGGCCGTCACAGATACACCCGTAACTCCACGGTCGAGGATTGTTTGCAACGCCTTGGCGATGCGAGGATCAGAGACAGAGATGTGAGACGGCATGTTTAATTTGAAAATGAGGCTATCGTGAAGAGGGGGGAGACGAACGATGTCGGTTTGGCATCTCGTGGTTAAGATGTGTGTATATAGGCTAAATGAGCGCATAGCAAGCTGCACATGTGTACTTAGCCCCACTGATGCTGTGTCTCTTTTTCCGGGATTTAAATATGATGTTTAAGAGCGGAGAACTTCGTTAAATGGGTTATGTGAATTGTCTGGGGTTTGTACTGGGGAGCGTTGAGCAGTGTTCCGGACGTCGTGCTGGATGAACCTGAACCTTAGCATTCCTTCAACATACTGGGAAGCCTACTTTAGCTCTGGCTATTCAGTCTTGACATAATTACCCTCGAGCGTTGGGATGCTGTCGTAAATCACTTACTGTGTTTCAAGAGCGCTATGAACAAAATGAGATGAACACTATAGTGCAACTCGGCATTATGGGAGCTGATATCTGGCACACTCACTTTGCCATGTGATTTACTAAACGGATTACCCTTGGCAGATCCTCTGACACATGGAGTAGTTTCAAAATGATCATGACATTAGTGATCTCAGAGGAGACTTAGATAATTCAAAGCCAAGCAAAGTATCTATCAACTGTCGTCTGAGGATCCTCTTGTCATCACGCCGAAAGAGATATTATCCAATCTATAGCCTCAAGATTAGATTATTTTGACATCATGTATCTACCCATAAATTCAACAGCACGCTATACTGCGATAGCAGAACCCTACGCCTCACACCATGCTGCTGCTGCTTGCAAAACAACAGCATCCTATCCATCGGAGCACCCGAAAGCTCCAACTCAACCTCATTGAACCTTCGTGCCTTTGGAAGCAGCGGTAACGCCAAGTCCTGCGGCCGCGGAAGAGTCTCGACATCAAAGTCATCTCCCAGATCGAGACCTTGATAGAAATCACCTTCCTCCATCTCCATGACTTTTCTGGCGACGCAGGCTGCTATGGTTGAATCCCAGATCCCCTCTCTGTGACCGCTGCATGGTAGAAGTCTGATTGCTTGGAGTCTGATGCGGTGGACGCGGCACTTGACGGCTGTGAAGTAGAGCGGTGCGATCCAGCCTATGTCAATGATGGATCTGGGCATGTACATGAGATCCCAGTTGAGTGAGAAATCCTCGGTTTCTGCTGAGACCACCCATAATCTTGTCAATTGTGTGATCAACAAGAGGAACCTGTCTGTATAAGCGTCGTATATGGATTCATCGCTGTGTAGACACGTATCTGCCATGATGGTTGCCATGGTATGGTTGACGCGGATGACCTGGTAGGCTTTTTGTAGATCGCCGGATCCTTCACATGGTTGGGTTTTGTTAAAGTCTTCAAACATGTTTAGCCATTGGGCAAGTTTCGCCTTTATGAGCTGCTGTGAGGTGTGTTCTCTTGCTGTGATGGGATGTTGGCGGGCTTGTTGTGTGAGATGAAAAATATTGTTGAGAATCGGCTCCATCTGCCTCCAGGCGTCGCTGAGTGACCGGATATGACTAGTCGGTGTCCTTTGGGGGTCAAAAGCTGGTTGGAGGATGACGCATGGGTGTTGATAGAGGTGTCTAAAGAGCTCGACTTGTATGTGTAGTCGTGAGAAGGCTTCAACAATCCAATCGTCTGTTGGGTCATGACATTGTTTCAGAGTGATAATGCCAGAATTTGAATCAGACTGTCCTTGCAAGTGTCCCAAGATTTCGAGTCCGTTTTTGAGGTGAAGCTGTGCCGTCTTGAAGTGACCTCGGAGAAACTCCATGCAAACAAAAACGATACAGGCGATGAGAGCGATGCGACATGATGCTCTGTCCTTTGTTGAGAAGTGCGGTTGGAGGTGACTTATTGCCTTGACGTAATGTTGTAGCGTAAACTGTTCTTGCTCATTTCTTAGAGCATCTTGACGACTTTTCTGCAGGCCAACTCCGATGGCATCTCCTTTGTGAACGGAGCTCAAGGCGAGGATAGCGTTCAAGACGGCGGGTTCGGATGAACCGGCCTGAAAGACGAGGGTGCTCCAAAAGCTTGACGTGAATGTGCCCGGTAGCTTTGACGCTGTACGACACTTGAACCAGTCAAAGTAAATATTTTGCTGAGGGCTCAAACTCAAGGCAAGACTTGGTTGAATAGGACGAGATATTGGCGTGACTGGGTAGATAGGTACGCGTGCGTCTTTGGTCTTGGACTCAAAGAGACCCCCTTGTCTCTGAGCGCCACGCGCATTTCCTCCACCCCAGATTCCATAGCCGTCGCATACGCGGCCTGTTGAGGTACATCTGCGACAAGCAGGACGACCTTCATCACACTTGACCTTGCGAACTCTTTTTACTTCAGTCAGTTTGAGCTAATTAGTCCCGAAAGGGGGAACTCACTTGCAGGTTTTACAACCTGATTTGACCTTGGACCGGGGCTTGCGGTTAGACGGTCCTGTAGGTGGTGTAACCTGAGAAGACATGGTGGATAAAAACCCTTGGATGGTTTCTTATATTCGCTGGCTCGGAAAGAATGGCATTTCTTTGGATTGGCGAGGGAAAGGGGAAAAAAAGAGACGTCAGCATTTGAATCGTCAGCCCGTGATTGCTGCAGGGATCGATCGGCACGGTTCTTGACCCATTGGGCTGCTCGGAAATGGCGCATCGTGATTGGTCAGCTTCCACTTCGAGCGTCGACAACCACTTGGGAGCATGAGTTTCATTCTTCTTTTTGTGTAATTGACGGAGTTAATCATGATTCATGGAGTTTAGACGGGCTTCGGATTCTTCTTGCAACCCGCATCTATAATGACAGGGACTATATAAATCTTGAATGTCTTTGGTAGAAGGCGAATAGCAAGATCGACAGCTTCTTGGCACCTTCGCATCAACTGAACCTTAAATACTCTTTCAAAATGTCTACCAAGTCTACTCATCTCGTTCCTCTCGGAAAGAACGGCCCGCTGGTTCCCCAGCTAGGATTCGGTCTCATGGGTTTGTCCCATGGAACCTACGGATCCGTCCCTGGCGATGAAGAGAGATTCGCTCTCCTGGATCATGCCCATGAGGTTGGATCAACCTTTTGGGACAGCGCCGAGTAAGAATCAGGGGAAAACTAAATCACAGTTTTAAACTAACGGCGAATAGTCTCTACGGTGACAGCGAAGAGCTCATCGGAAAGTGGTTCAAGCGCACAGGAAAGAGAGACGACATCTTTCTCGCGACCAAGTTTGGTTTCGTCAAGGGGAGCAAGACTCTTGAGCTCAACACCTCGTACGAGTATGCCAAACAGGCTTGTGCTGAGAGTCTGAGACTTTTGGATGTTGACTACATTGATCTCTGTAAGTTAAATTTTGGCCGCCGTGAGATTGGTATAAGCTGACCGTGCCAGACTATGTGCACCATCCTAACCCCGAGACACCTATTGAGCAGACGATGAGAGCTTTGAAGGAACTACAAGAGTAAGTTATGATATCCTAAACATCCACGTATAGCATACTAACCGTCTACAGTGAGGGAAAAATCAAGCACATTGGGCTGTCAGCCGTCACTTCAACCACTCTCCGCAGAGCCATCAAGATCGCTCCCGTCGCCGCCGTGCAGATCGCATACTCTCCTTTCGAGCTCGAAGGTGAGGGGGCTGAAGGAACTCACATTATTCAGACGTGCCGCGAGCTCGGCATCGCTGTGGTGGCAGCCATGCCCCTTGGTAGAGGTCTTCTCACTACCAACTTTGTCGAGGGAACGGCAGCCGGTGACGAGAAGGACGTGCGATGGAAGTCAATTCCTCGCTTTGGCGAAGAAAATCGGGAGAAGAACAAGCAGATTGTCGGCCAGTTCAAGGCTTTGGCTGATAAGAAGGGCGTCACGACTGCTCAGCTGGCCCTGGCCTGGCTGCTGAAGCAGGGCAAAGATGTCATTCCTATCCCCGGGACAAAGAGGGTCAAGTACTTTGATGAGAACTGGGCTTCTCTGGATGTTGAGCTTTCTGATGAGGAAGAAGCTGAAATCAGGCGCTTTGTGAAGCAGGCTGATATTGCTGGAGGTGCCCGGCCTCCTGCGTTTGAGGATTGGAATTTTAGAGACACCAAGGAGGAAGCCTGATTGAGGGAACGAAAAATTGAAATGCTGACTTGGTAAGAAACACAAGCTAGGTAAATAATTAGGTGTAATGCCCGATATCCTTAGCAGGTCTTTATAAATTGTCTAGGATTCAACACATAGCAGCCTCAGTGAACAGGAATAATCCAAGTGAGTGTACTTCTTCAACACTCTGAAACTCATACAATTTTCATGCAAAGACTGTTATGAAGCGGTGACAATTTATTCAATTCTTTCGCCTACACTCATCCACTATACCTAATCACAAGTCTACTGACCCCCTTCCACCTCCTCCTCATCTGAATCGAGAGGATTGATGCCGTACTTTGCCGTCTGGGTCAACAACTCGTGCATGTCAAATAGGTCGATGGCCCCAAGCCTCTCCAACTCTTCGACAATATCGATCACGTAGTCAGCGCTGGGACATTCTCGATGGGCGCAATTAGGAATCTTGACGGCCATACAGGCATCAATGATCCTCGCGGCGGTTCGGTGTGGGATCCTGCGTTCTTTGAAGGTGATGGTCTCGACGTAGTTGGGAAGTTCTGTCGGGTTGTGATAATGTACGTCGACGCTCAACTCGGGATCGGGCCCGGGTGGGACGTACAAGACTTGACTATGCCACATGTTGGTTGTATGGTTGCGCATCGCAAAGGTCCACTGGCACTTTCCTCCTGGTGTTTCTGGCTCGAGCATGATGACGAGGAAGGCGATAGAGGAAAAAGCCGGGGCATTTTCGTCGATGCCATAGTTGAGGTTTTCTCGGGGGATTGGTATGTGCTCAGCCCGGGAAGGCCTGGGCGTATCAGGTACCAAATCATCGG
The DNA here is from genome assembly GCA_025433615.1 of Fusarium sp. LHS14.1. Classification (NCBI taxonomy): domain Eukaryota; kingdom Fungi; phylum Ascomycota; class Sordariomycetes; order Hypocreales; family Nectriaceae; genus Fusarium; species Fusarium sp. LHS14.1. The sequence goes on from CM046481.1 coordinate 1,057,958, forward strand.
GCGGGGGTCCATAGATGTGAGATAGAAAGCGCTCTGAGAACTCGGTCTCCAACTAGATGTCGAGTTCGTACTGAAGCTGTCTCTTCTAGTTGTAGGGCTCATCAGCGTCCTCGGGTTCGTCCTAGTCTTCACCGTCGTCATCTGGGTCGTATCCTTCAGCTTCATCCTCGTTTTCATCTGGCTGGTTTTCATCGGTATCCATGCCCTCGAATAGATGTTCTGCGGACTCAGTATCCATGTTGTCCGGTTGATGCTCCTCGGTGCCTGGTTGATCATTCTGGGACGGCTCTTGCAGAGACATTCTTCGCATCGAGGATTCTGGATTCATGATGTAGGGAATGGTGTGATATTGTATGGAAAGTCGATACTGTTGGGGGATGGTGTATGATGTGGTGTGGATGGATGTTATATGTGTGACTGGCTCAAGTTGGGGGGATCTGGGTCGATTTGGGAGTGAAACAGGCTGGTGGAAATCATGTGACGTTATTCAGTGTCAAAGCGAAACTGGAAGGAGCGTTGTTATTGCGTTCGTTATTGGTAACTCGCATTGGCCTCCTTCTTCCTTCCGTTGAGAATGCATCCTCTTCCTCAATGGTCTTTGCGGTGCTCCGTAACAACTTCAACGCCAAGCGCCAAGAAATAAAAGCTTGGCGATGGCCTTTGCTTTACGGAGGTCTATCTCAAAAGTTTTGTCCTGGTCTCTAAGCCACCTAGCGAAATCAGCCAATAAGAAATAGTCAAGGTACAACGGTACTTATGGTTGCCTTTCTTTGCTTTTAAAGCCCCTATCTTCACTTGAACAGCAGCTAAGCTACAGCAGCCCGCGGTTCATTAACTCATCTCCTTTCCCCCTGTATCCGCTATAGCTTCAGAAGGCCACCTTGAAGACCTTTGTACATCAGGTACCTACAGGGATTAGTACAAGTGGCGCGGATTAGCCCAGGACAAAACTTTTGATATAGACCTCCGTATACTCCGTACAAACAGAGCGATAGCCTGAGCTTTGAGTGGAGCTGCTCGGATAACCTCGTTTACCTCGTTTAACCTCGTTTAGGTGTGTGGAACCTAACTCCTTCAATGCACCCCAACTCGCTCCCTCGGATACATCTTGCTTCCTCTTGCACTCGGTTCTCGTTCTCTTGTTACTGTTACTGTTACTGTCACTAGTGGCTTGAACAAGAGCTGCCCCGCCGAATAACCTTTGTTCTTTCTCGCATGCAAAGAACGTCCCCATGAGTCCCCTGGACGAATCGGCCGAGGATTACTTGTCGAAACGACGCAAGCCACACACCAAGTCAAGACATGGCTGCATTGACTGTAGAAGACGTCGAGTCAAAGTATGTTTCTCTTCTATTGAATTCATCTTTCATGCCCTGTTCTATTGTTGAACCCTTCTCTACCTTGCAAGTTCATGAGCTCACATCGTGCATTAGTGTGGTGAAGAAAAGCCATGTTGCAGCACATGTGTTCGGCGTGGTGTGAGATGCAAATATCCCGACAAACCTCGGCCGCCCCCAGAGCTTCCATCGCCATCGTTGGGTAGAGATGAATATGCCTCGAGCCAGGCCGCCTCAACTCCAGACTCGAATCAACAGCATGGCTCGACGGGTTTGAACTCGAACTATAGGACGGTCCTTGTCGGATGTACCTCTCAAAACTCATTGCAATCGAGTTTTTGTGTCCACGACATGGCCCTCCTCCACCACTGGACTGTTGCAACAAGCCTCGAGCTATTCAAGGGTGACGACAAACACAACTTCTGGCAGATCATGGTCCCACAGACGGCATACGAGCACCCATTCGTCATGAATGCCATTCTCAGCCTGGCTGCCTTGCATCGAGCATATCTCATTCGACCAGACAGTCACCGCCACATGGCAGACGCTGCCGTTCACCACACAAATGCTTTAAGAGGGTTTCAAGAAGCCCTGAGCAATGTGAGCGACGAGAACAGCGAGGCATTGTTTATCTGGTCAACTCTTAACTTGCTGTACGTGTTTGGCATTTCGGGGCGACTGAGTGACGGTCTGGACCCCCATCCTAACTTGTTAAGCCGCAAAGACCGTATGCTCGGAGTTGAATGGATACCTATGGTCACTGGCATTCGAACTGTTGTGAGGCCAAATCACAAGACCCTAAAAGCCGGTCGACTTGGAAAGTTCATGACGGTCGGTAACTGGTGGGATATGGATCCAGACGCAAACCCTAATTCTGAAGACCAGCATCTCTGTGATCTGCAGAGTTGTTGGCATGGTTCTCCCGATGCACCAACCTACCAAGAGGCCCTGGGGGTACTCAGGAAGTGCAGGATGTTCATGGCCCGGTTCTCGGGCGACGGAGTCGATCCGCTTGAAGAGGCTGGGTTCAGCCGGCTTTGGACAGGGCCATTGCTCTTTATCATATTTGCCCCCCAAGCCTACTTGACTCTTTTGCATCAAAGACAACCCCCGGCCCTGATCCTGTTTGCATTTTTCGGTGCGCTGTTACATGAACTGGATGATTACTGGTTCTTGAAAGGGTGGGGGAGGGATATTGTCGAGGTTATCGACGACCTGTTGGGGAGTTACTGGAGACCTTGGATTGCATGGCCCTCAAAGGTTACCGGCTTGTGCTAAATGTGAATAGAACTGGCGCTGATGATGGTAAAATGCATCTTGATCAATTCATGCAGGCTCGCTGTCTATACTCTAAATACCCTCGTCACTGCGTCCACACAACTAAGAAATACGATTATCCACCATAACTATCACATGTATAAAAGTAGGCTTTACTCCTTGACCCCTTGTTACTAAGCTACGGCAACAGGGTCCATCTTGTAGTTGGGCGTGTTCCGGCCTAGGTAAATCATGATCTCGGCCGGATGCCTCCAGTTGAACAGAGCCATGACCGAAAACATCAAGACAGAGTCAAAGACGTACATGTAGGGCTCATGACTGAGGAGATACCCGTCGAAACCCTGTATATACTCGATGGCCCTGAAAACAGATCGAATCATGATGAAGACGCTGCCGATGTATAGAGCCATCATGTGCTTCTTCCAGGGCGCCCCTCCTAGTGAGCGAACAGTAGGAGCTCTTCGGATGGATAGATGGAAGGACACTGCCATGACCATGAAGACGCCGAAACAGATGAGTTGGACGAAGAGACCGCCGACGACGATCTTGGATCCGTTGTCTAAGGCTTCGAGTGAACCGCCAGCTTGTAGACCAGCTCCTACAACCAATTGTCAGTGCCGAGACATCAAGACACAAGGCATCCCGCTTACCCGCTCCTTGCAGCATAAAGGAAAAGACGTCGCCAATGACAAAGATCTTGGTCAACCACCTCAGAGGAATCTTGACGTGCCCTTCTCCGTCCACCATGGCAATGATCCTCCCAAGTTCCATGTAAATCGTAGCGGCGAAGAGGGCGGGTGCGACAAGCAGGAGAGTCGCCTGCATAATGAAGGGTCCGAGTGTCCAATCGGGGCTTTGCGTGCCTGATTTACAACGAGCGGCGTATCCGACAACCTCGACTGTTGGCAAGGATTAGCTTATGGCTGCCAGGGAGGGCAAGATGTAACTTGCAGATGCCGCCAATGGCCAGCGGGAGCATGAACCAACATCGCGGTCGAATTAATTGCCAAAAGTGAAAGACAGTTGTCGCAAGGAATAGTAGCAGGAAGATTACGGCGCCCGGTATCGTCGGATCGTAGTGGTACAGCTTGAACCCGCTTGAGGCGTCGGCAGACTCGGAGGCTCGGTTTTGGAGGAACATGGCGTCGTGATTTTAAAAGACAAAGGACAGAAAGAAAACACCAATAATATCAATGAGAGACTTGAACAAGTAAAGAACGACTGCTTAGGAAAAGAATGGGACTCGGCAAGTTGAGTCTTGACATGACACTGCTGCCATGGGGGTTGATGGAGTTTATAACACCTAGGTTGTACCCCAGAAAGGGATGCGGCTGAAGATGCGGAACGAGATGCGTAAGACATTGCTTTCCACCATTGGTTCAGGTGAAGAAATGACAGTCACCGCTGCGCCCAGTGGGGATGTTGTCTATCCTCGGATTCGGAACGCGTAGTCGCTTAATCCGAGTGTAGGGGAACGTGCGATCCGGGCCTCGTTTAGCAATACGCGTGTTCAGGCTGGAATCTGAATTGAAACGAGACCTGTGCACATCTTTGTGAAAGGCTTTGCAATGTTCAACCCAAAGGGTGGTGCAGTGTTGACAGTGGCCAACTGCGAGTTGTCTACTTTAATGCCTTTGTTGGCGTTTTCCTTACTAAATCTGTTCTCAGTGAATAAGGCAAGCTGCTCTTGAAAGAGATTTTTGAATGGGTTTGAACAAGAGGGTAGAACACAGCTTCACGAAGCCATGTCTTTGTTCAAAAGAGTGAAAGCCATTGTAACAACAGACATGGACTCGCGCATTAAGAGAATATTCTATGAGACTCTTAGTAGTATATAATGAGCAGCTTCTCAGAGTCAGGAATGAATATCTCAACTCACAGCATCAAACACACAACAGCAATCACCACCACAACAACGATCCTACTTTAGCTTGAAGTAGAATTGCTTGCACTCTTCTCAAAACCCCACCAGCAACCTTTCTTCACTCAACCCAAACTCGAATCACCATGGCTCCCGCTAAGCGGATCATGTCTTTCAACTGGTACTAGTCGACCACTGACGACTACGTCCAGCCTGTTGAGGTGGCAGAGAAGCCTGCAGTGAAGGCGAAAGAGGAGAAGAAGGAAGAGAAGGTGATTATCTACATCACCGGAAAGCCTACTAACAAGCGATTCTGCCGTTCGTGGGGCATCACCCTCTTCGATGGGTCGACCAAGGAGTTTCGCACCTACGAGGTTCGAAAGCCTTTCCGCCACACGCCTTGCACCCTAAAGTCCTCCATTGGACACCCCGGAGAGACTGATGTGCAATACATCACTATTGGTAAGGTGTCCTGTGAGAGGGCTCAGGAGCTCCTGGACCTATGCGAGACGGTCCCGATCAAGGAGTCGAAGAACGCAACTTATTCAAACCGACAGTATATCAACGATATGGCGCGTTTTCTCGTTGCGGGAGATTTTGTGAGCAAGTATCAGCGTAGAAAGGCCATGGGCCATTTCACGAACTTCGTCAATGGTGAGCGGCAGCAGATCGAGGCCGAGCAGCAGAAGGTTGAGCGCGAGGCTAAGGCTCGGGAGCAGACGGCCAAGACTGGGCAGAAGCCTGAGAGTGGGCGCCAGACCCAGAAGAAGACTACCAAGGGTGTCTCTCAGGGCAATGGATTTCCAGCTTGGTTCCTTGACACTGGCAACTGAGACCTTGTGCGTTGATGTTGAGTGTGTAGAGGTGCGTGGCGAGATGGAGATGTCTCGTCTGATTGTGTAGTTCTGTCAGTACTTGTTTATTTGCTTTGTAGTATTACATCAAAAATTGAAACTCGTTTAACACTCCTTTAAACAATGAAACGTGCCCCAGAAGTGATTTGAGTGTTTGTATCAGTGACGTCCAAGAAGAGGCATTAGGCATGATATCAAAGAAGACAGCAATTAATATATGTCAACATTAGAATAAACTCTATGCTATAAACCACCGTCGTAGTTTAAATACCTCGGCCGAAGAACCCAATATGCAGTAAGATTTTGGAGCCGTAGTCTGCCACATGTCGCTTCTAAATAACACAGCCTGAGGCAGAATCGCTATCCATACTGATCAAACAAGGTTTTATGGAAATGCAAGGCACGAAACCTGTTGAATCCTATCACCAGGTGGCCGTCACTGCCCGCCACTCGTAGTGACCCCCTCCCTTAAATACCAGGTCGAAATTTAACACTCCCTCTGTTATTTTGATTTTTTCTCTTGTGTTTGTGCTTCACCATTAAAATCATGGAATCTGAACCCCCAAAAATGATCGCACCAAAGCGATCTGCGAGCCCCCTCGAGGGTGACGTCCTCAAAAGCACCAAGAAGCCGTCAAGCCGCAACTCTAACTCTACCACTGATCCTACCGAGACACCAGCAGATGTCCCTGTCGGGATCATTGCGTCTCTACGATTGGATTCTAAAGCGAAACGGAATGACCTCGAGTCCAACCAGTACGTTGACCGACGAGATGACCCGGTCGATGGCTCGGAAGACCAACCCATTGGAAACCCCGGCACCATGTGAGTCGCCTCTTTCAGTATTCTTTATAGCTTTATCTGGGTGATGGCCTGACATAATATAGCCCTAGAGATGATGACGCCGAGTTTGAAAAAGAGATCAAGGCGCTATCAAACCTGAGTGGTCTACCATTCCCCGATGACTTTGCCCATTTACAGTGGCTTGAGCGGATTAATCGCGTTGCCATTTTAAAAAGAACACGGATTGGGCGTTCCGACGCCATCTTGATTCGAAGACTGCAAATCCATCACAAGTTTTGGACAGCGATGGAAGAGCCAACTCGACAAACTTCGGAACTTGCTTTCGAGCTGTTTGATCGGTATGGTCGCCTTCGCAAAGAGATTCGAGAGCACCCTGTCAACAAAGGCACGGGCGTTTGGGGAAAAGAACTCGATGGTGAAGATATTCTTCTCTTTGAGAGCATTCGAATCGAGCCTGGGTATCGTCGACAAAAGATCGGGACCAAGGTTGTCAACGCTGTTCTCGACAAGGCCCGGCGTAAGTCGACAAAGTTCTTTGCTTTCGTTAAGCCAGGATACCTCGTGGAAGAGATTGATTTTGAGGATACTGAGCAAATGCTGGCGGACACTGAGGCTGCTGAACAGTTCTTCCGTTCGCTAGGCTTCAGACGTGTCGGAACCTCTGGCTGGTTTGCATTCACGGACGACTCGAGCCATCCCTCAAAGTGTCTGGAGGCTTCGGATGACTGGAACCAACCTCACTTCACTCAAGTACCGCAATCAACAGTGGCGGCTTTCTCCAAGCTTAGGGGACCTGATATGGTTGACTCTAGATGTCTTCAACTACTGCAAACCGACTTGCGACTTCAGCTGAAAGACAACCCCGGAATCCTTCTCGACGAAACGGAAAACACGATTATGCATCTTTTGGCCTTGCGGACCTGGCCCAGATCGGTCGCATACGCTATCGACAACTGGCCCCAGTTGAAGAGTGTCCGAAATAGAGAGGGACACACGCCCCTTGAAGCTCTACAAAGGTTGATGGAGACGTCAAGAACAACTCGGATCGAGGACGGCAAGACACATGTGGTGTCTGATGATTTCCGAGGTTTCAACTCTGCGCAGATTGTATCACGCGGCGTCTTGGAAGGCGTCAATATGTGTAACCTCGACAAGGTCTCAGAGGATATTATCTCCCGGGTTTTCACGACACCAAAGCAAGAATTCCAACGTATTCCCTGGGCCAGCGAAATTCAGAATACGTTGAGATTAAAGTACGGATGTACCTGTGGACAGTGCCTCGGTGGATTCTTGAGCCCGAGAATGCAGCACGCTCTTCAACAACAGGGTAAATTGCAATTTGCGGCTCTCTGGGATCAGATCGATGATGGACCTGCGTGGCTCAAGTGGAACAGAAGAGAACTGAGACGAGTTTCATTCACGGCTCAGCACCTGATGGAGGACCATAAGAATCTGAGGGTGGGATTTGTTGCGCTGAGCAAACACTTCTCAACTTGCATCGAACGGAAGCGAGTTCCCGACGAGGCAAACATACTTGAAATTTCTCAGGGAAGTGGTGAATGGCCTCCAGTCACACAACTCTATCTCCGCAGCGGTGGGACAATTTCTGCAGCGGTGACTACGATCTTTCACAAGCTCAAGGATCGGAGTTCTTGGGCTGCGTGCAGCTCAACTCGCCTGACGAATTTGGCACCTTGGGCGCCTTGGGCGCTACCGGATTCCATGCCAGGGATTGTTGAGTGTCGCAATGATTTGGAGTTTGGGTTTGTCACCGGAATGTGCGGGTATGAGAGAAGAGAGGAGTGAGAAGCTGATAGGTGCCGTTTGGTTGAAGTTGATCTTCAGTGGCTGGATGATGCAGGTTGAGCTGGAGGTGACGATGGACGACATGTGAGAGGCGTTGGAGGTGACAGGGCTGTCAGTGTATAATATGTAAAAAAGCAATGTCAAGTTTGTATCGGGAGGTGACTTAGGAATAATGTCTTTGCTTGGGTGTGTGTTAATTTGTGTTGAAGATAGCTAAGTGTTGTATGTTTGCTGGTGACTCGTGACAAAGGATATCTGTCACTGAGAGGAGTGGTGCTGAGAACCCATCGTGGCATTTTGAATCCTATCTAAAAGCATTATATTTCTTCCCCTAATAATACTACGCCGTTATCTTGACGGACTTTTAGGAGCACAAGGGGCAAGTCGCTTTCTCTTATGTTTAAACAGCCAGTTTAATATAAGTTTTATTCTGTTAAGGGAGAGACCCTCTTAAGCTAAAGTGCATACGATACGCAAGGCCATATCCTAGGAACTCAACTAAGCCAACGTCAATATCCTGACTACTCTTTACCAAGAGTGATTCTCAACCCAAAAGCTCTGACTAGGAAGAGTGCTTGAGAAAGCGGGCCAAGGTCGGAAAGGCAAAGCCGCTAAACATTGATGAAGTGCGTAGAGAGTGAGATCATAAGTTACCTATTAGCTCAAACAGCAAAGTAGGTGATTTTGATTAGAAATACCCCGTGATCCTACCCATATCTGATACCACGTAGAGACTCAAGGCAGCCAGTTGTTGCTGTCAGCCTTGCGGGAGATGGACATGCCAAGATCTTGAGTGGTACCAATGTCCTCACCTGGCTCGGCGGTGGAGCCGTGAATTCTTGAGCGTATCGAACAAAAGCAAAGTCTTACTGTTCTCCTCTCTAGGGAGTGCTGTCTTGAGCCATTGCTTCCAGCTGATGTCCTCGTAACGGGGAAGCTCTTCTGCAGTGATCTTTTGAACCTCCCTCTTCCCGGCTTGAGCCTTGGTGGCTTCAGTCCACGTCTTGGGCCGGGAATTTGCGTCAAATAGGGCGGGCGAGGGAATCCTCGCTGAGCGGATGCGTTCGACGCCATCCTCATCTTTCGCAAGAAAAGAGATGGGGCGGCCTTGAGCCTTCGACTCCTCTTCAAGCTGCTTGAACCTCTCGATGACGGCATTTCTGATCGACTTTGCGCTTCGTCCCTCGTCGCAGTTGTAGGCATCAGGGTATTGACCCTCAGTCTTCGCGGTGTTGGCAGATGGGATAGAGGTCGCCGGTGCGGCGGGCATCGTTGAGGAAGAGGATGGGTTATGCTGCTCCTTTTTCTAAGAAATTAGCCAAAAGTCTGGAAAAGCCCTGGAGGAGAACATACATCATCTCTTCGAGGCAGGCGTGTAATAACTCGCTTCGACTTGAACTCGACGCCCTGGAGTCGAGTCATGGCGCGATCCCGCGTGGGGCTGTCAGGAAACTCGACGATGCAGTATCCCATGTGCTTGGTCGACAACTGGAAAAGGGGGTTCAAGTCATCCCAGTAGAAGATACAGTTGTTGAATCCATGTTGTCTCAGGAGATCTGTGACCTCGTTCTCTTCTGCCTGCCTGTCCAGTCCGAGGAGGTACAGCAGCCTGTCTTGGAGGATGGCCTGCCGGGGGAGATGGCGGTAGCCGAGATGGCGAGACATTTCTTCTTTCGAGAATAGGAGAATGAATGTGCGGCAAAGAATACTAGCTGATTGTGTGTTGATGTTGAAAGATGAATGTAATGGTGAAAATGGCAGATGCTCTGTTTCTTTTTCGTGTATTCCTCGTGTTTGTTTGTTTTAAAGTGAAATCCCTCCAAACTCCACTTGGTCTTTCGAACAAACCGCACACAAGACCCGCTGACAGAAGCGTTTGGGCAGCTTCTTCCAGAGTAGCCACATGATTTGCGCAGTCCATTTCTCCCGATGACAAGTTGTGTGCTTGCCTTTATAACGGCCTTGTTAAACCCCCGGCTTCTGTCAGGCTCTGGACGACTAGACACTCTGCCTTCGTGTCTGTATGACTTGCGGCTGGATAGGCTCAGCCCTAACAGATTTTCTATACTCTAGAGAGATTTATCATTAGCGAATTCACTCGCCAGCAGAGGATATACTTACCAGAAACCCCCCTGATGCACTCGATGCACGTAGCCGCGCACAGTACAAGCGCAACAATCTGCCCGAAACCCCAATTATTCTCAGAGTCTCCCTCGAGAAACCTCTCGTTGCCTTTTCTGATAGCGATGGCCATGTACAGGTGGAGAGGGTACTGTCCCATGGCCAGGGGTATCAGCGCCCATGCCCGATACTCAGGCTTGGGATGAGCCAAGAGGGCAAAGTAGCCCGCTATGTAGCGTAGGAAATACTCTATGGGGTTTGTGCGAAAGAATGACATAAGAAGCCTTGCCTGCTTGATACTTTCCTTTAGTATCAAGAACTCCTCGGTCCTCAATTTGCGTATAAAGCGTTGTACAAGGTCGTCTGACAGGAGATGTCGCTTTAATAAACGGGCCAAGGCAGGGAAGGCTAACCCACTGCTGTAGCAACTTAGAAGAGCGCATATAGAGTAGAAACAGGTAAAGCCCAAGTATATCTTATCGCTCAAAGGGTGCATATCATAAGGAGTCGCGATGAGTCTGGTGTTGTAGCAGCTGCCGACTACCTTCTGGTCCCAGTTTTTCAACTTTGTACCAAAGACGGCAGAAAACGATATAAAGGTGCATATATAGGCTACAAGGGCGAATGCTCTTGTCCTCTTGAGGTTTCCGGTGTGGGTGGAGACGTTGATAAGACTTGCACAGACTGAGATACTGTGTCGACTGTCAACTCGCGGGCCAAAGTAGGCGGATGCTCGTGACTCTACATACCCAGTGAAGCTTGAAGTATCATATACAACGCGTAAATGATACAGGCTAAGGGTTTCATGCTGGATGAGAGCGGCTATTAGCAGGCCCATTGCTACGAGACATTAGCAGCCCTTCTGCGTATGACTGAAAAAACGAAACGCACCATTGATGACTTGCACGTCACTGATAGTTGCAAGAACACTGTCTATGTATTTCTTCTTCATGCCGGCGCGTTCCACCACCGGCCATCTCAGTTTAATAGTAGGCAATATAGTGTTCCGAGTAGTGTCTTCTTGTGTCTGGTGCTGATCTAGTTCAACCAGAAAATTCTCGAAATTCTGCTTGATCCTAGACTCTGGGCGACTTTGCTCAAGTATTTCGACAAAAGCCGTAAACAAAATGCGTTTTACTTCTCTATCGCGGGCGGCTCTTTCGGCAGCTGTCGCAACGGCAGAGCCAAATACCACCTGGCCGGCGGAGCGCATAGATGTGACAGCGGTCGACCACAGCATTAGAGAGCATATCGAGAGGAGAATAGAGAGGCCCGCTTGAAAGGCAAAAGAGATCATGATCTAGTCAAGATTAATTGTGCTCCGCTGAGGTCGAATCTGGGTTTATTTGATACTTACCCCCAATCCTGCGATATCAGCATTTGCGGAACCAACATTGCAAGCCATGGTGGACGATATCCTGAGAGCATGGACTTGGGTGAAAATTTTCAAGATTAAGAAGGAAAGGATGAGGGGGTAGGGAAGAGAATACCCAAGAGTGAGACAATGCGCCTTCGCGGGGCATTACCTGCAGCAGATGGTGGCGGCATGAATATTATCCAACCAGGCTGCGAAGGGCACCATCAGGCTGGCTATAAATAGGCAGTTCTGCCTGGGAGAAAAAGAAGTCAAGAGACCAGCAGCCAGCCAATGCCTTTTTCATTTTACGCGCTGCGGCTGAACAGACTAGGCTTTATCTGTCTGTCTTTGCATTCAAATTTAAATGAGGTGATTGTGGAGCACTAATACTGTTTAAATTGAAACGGTTATACAGAGATGCTAATACCTCTAGTTTCTACGTGATGAATGAGAACTACCTAATAAAACTCTAATCTTGAACTGCCAATATAAAACCTTGTGAGCATAGTAGCCAATCATTGATTGCATGGTCTAAACTCGTTTCCGACCCTTCCTGCCCCTAAACTGCAAGGGGAATCTGGTAGCTGTACTGAGGCAACCCAGCCCACTGAGGGAACGACTTGATGGTGCTCTGATACTGCTCAATCGGCAGAAAGCTCTCCAAATCAGTCCTGACACTACCCTTCTTCGCAAGAGGCTTTCCCTCAAATCGCTCCTCGATCCATTTCAGCCAGAGGTGTCGAGTTGCGTCAAGGTCGGGAACATGGCTCACACCCGAAGCGACGAGGAACTCGAGGTCGTGGTCGGGATACAGCTTCCAGGTATCTTCAACTGTCTTTGCCGTGATGTTGTACAAGACATAGGTGTCTTCTACTCCTTGGAGGACAAGTATGGGTCCCTTAAAGTCCTTGCGCCCCGCGTCGCCGAGTTTGGAAAACGCATCGACGTACCAAGACTGGTCATAGTCGGACCTGAAAACAGTCTGGTTTGTGAGGAAAAGTTGCTGAAAAAATGCGACGCCACCCTGAACTTCTCTGGCCAGGTTTATCCGAGCCACGCCCAGGGGGGCCAACCAATCTTCGAGTTTAAAGTCGGGGAAGATGGAGCTGAGCATTTGGCCAACAGAGGGGAGCATGAAAGGCGAAGGACCGCCAAAGACAGCAGTGGTAGGGCTGCCAGCGACAGCTCCCTTGAAGCCGGGAGAGAGATCCGCAAACTTGTGCTTTTCGTTGGCAAGGGCCTCCGCGACGGCCCAAGCGACTCCACCGCCTTGACTGTGGCCCATGACGATAAAATCATGGCTCAGTTTATCGGGAAAAGCCTCGATTGCGGCGCGTAGGCCGTAGAGGGAATCGCGAGCTGTGGTAGGAGAGGCATGATACTGATGGGGGATATCGCTGCCGTCCCATGATTTGGAGACGCCCAGGCCAGCGAAATCAGGAGCAAAGACGACGTATCCGGCTTGAGCGAGAGTGAAAGGTGCCGAGTTGGAGTACCAAAGGCCCCGATCAGCAGAGGGTGCTTGAGAGGCGAAGAAACCCGACGTTCCGTGCGCCCAGATCACGACAGAAGCTTTCTTGCTCTTTCCGAATGTGCGAGGCGTATAAGGCCACAGAATGAAGCCAGAAGCAGGAATGACTGTCCCATTAAAGTTGGTCGTGGTGTAGATAATGCGCGAGAGTGCAGTGTTGGAGGGGATTGAATAGGCAGTCGGGTCAGTGAAGGCCTGGATCTTGAGGATCTGACCAGGCTCCAGAGGACCAGTTTCGTTTTTCAGAGGTGGAAGGGTGTAGAAGTCATCCTCCAGGGGTCCTCCAAAGGCCAATTGGGATCTCTCAAAATTGAGGACGTTCTGAGCGCTCTCGGCAAGGGCATCACTGAGTTGAGCGGCCTTGATTTGGGCTGGGGTGAACTTGAAGGACGAGTTGAAGTCGGTTCTAAAGACTTCTGCGGGAGGAAGTTGCGCTGTAGCAAGCCCCGCGAGAAGGGAGAGAGAAAGCGTCAAAGATGCTGGAGATCTCATCTTGGGCGGTTGAAATGAGTTGAGTGTTGCTGTCCAAGTCGAGCCTCCTGAGGTTAGGTGCCACTTATATACACCACCCCCTTCGCTTTCTAAGCTTTCCGGAACCAAACTGATCCCATGAGCTGTTCGACACCTCGGACAAGTCAGAATTACCGAGATGGTGGCATTTTCCAAGGAATAATCGCTCCGTGGCTCCACGGAGTTGAGCCAAAGTCCGTAATTCGCACGATCAACGGACGAAACTTGACGTGCATGACAGTCCACGGACAAGTAATATGGGGCGTGTCAGTTAACTTATGTAAGAACAGAGGATAAGGATCTTTTGGGTGCTTACTTTGTTTGCCGAGTGAATTGCGTGTTTGGCGTAAGCGGTGGCTATTAGTTGTCGCGCGGGTGATATAAACGAGACAACAGCAGGCAATGCCCCCAACTCCAACAAAAGGCTGACTGTTTGCGTGAGTAAATAGCTCTGCAAGATGATAAAAAAGAAAGACACTATAGTAAGAGATAATATTTTGAGGGCCTATTTGCTATTAGTAGGGTATAGTTATCCGTTCACCTTGTTGCACGTCCCATTTTCGTATTGACCCATGCGGTCGGGTGGGTCATCACCTGCAGCATCACTAACAAGGAAAAATATCAGGTATTCAGGAGGATAGTGACAGTAAAAGCCATCCATTGCCTCGACTTCAATTCATTCATTTACGGTGCTCACCATCCGTGGCAGCCTTTCTTGTCAACTTCGTCCGACTCTTCGGTCATTCCTTTCTTTACCACTTGTCCTATACAATACAACACCCGCCGCCTAGATCTGGCAGTCAACAACAACCTCACGCCGCTTACAAACACCAACCCGCCTTGCATGATCTCGAACCCAATACTTTTGTAACAGTAGCACCCATATTAATGGGAACCCTCAAAGAAAAAATCCTTTAGATCTTGGCCTTCTGGGCGGTCCAGCTGGCGATGGCATCCATCAGAGGAGGCGACAGAGCGTCGTAGGTCTCGAGACCAATCGACTTAAACTGGGAGCGCACGGCATCCATCTTGGAAGCATCAAAGCCCTGCTCAATGATGGAAGAGACAAAGGCGGCGAACTGAGGCTCTTGCCAGCCCTTCTCAGAGGACAGCTCGGTGTGGACAAAGTCGAGACCCTTGAAAGGGTGCTCCTTCTCGATACGGCCGTACAGGTGGACGCCGCAGCCGCTGCAGGCGTGTCGCTGAATGGCAGCGCTCTCATCGACGATGTAAAGCTTGTCGGCGTTGGCGGTGACGCTAACCTGCTCCTTGGGGATGACACCAATGATGGAGAAGATGGCACCCTCGGGCTTCCAGCACTTGGAGCAGCCGCAGGCGTGGTTGTGAGCGACGTTGCCGGCGAGGGTCACCTCGACGGGGCTGGAAGAGCACTTGCAGCGGAGCTTGCCACCAGAGAAGCTGGCGCTGCCCTTGGTGATGCCGTTGTTGAGCGAGGGGTGGAGGGGGAGAGACATGGCTGCGGCTTTGGCTGCGGATTTGCGGTAAAGTTGAGTGACGACGGCGGCTGCTGAGACTAGGGCTGCTGCGATTGCGATGGGGGTCTTGTTCTTGGAGATGGTGGATCGAGGAGTAGACATTTTTGGAATTTGGGGTTGAACGGTTCGCGAGTTTATATATACCTGACTAGATTCTCCACGAAGAGGACACTACTACCAATTAAATAAGATTTCAGCTCGTTCCGATCGCTCTCCTCAGCAGCAAACAGCCAGCAGCGGGAAGGGAGAATGGTTTCCGTGCCCATGCGGCTTCGTCCCCGCACGGCAATGTTTACTGCATGGAGCAGGAGTTGGCGTAAGCGTAAGCGCAGGAGAGACAACAACATCCCCGAGATGCCGAGATATCACCATCTGCCGTTGGCGTTTGGGCTTTGTTTTGCGGGGAAGCCGGGGTAGGGAGTCACACCGGAGGTCGGCCACGGCTACCGACTCCGTGCCCACTTTACGCCATTTGCAGGTAAAATGACCCGGAGATTAAGAGAGGCATAGATAAATGGAAGAACTATACAATTGTTAGCAAGATAAGAAAGAATTGATCCTTTCGCTGTGAAGCTGGATATGATACATGGCATCTCATTTCTTGACTTCGTGTTAGTTCAACTCCCGATCGGCACCCCGGCCGCAGAATTGAGGGGTACAGGAGTGCAACGCACACGCACAGTGACTGCAACCCAAAAGATACTTGTCCAGTAATTCAAACTTGGAGACTGCGCAAGTACTCCGTATCGTCGTTTCCTTATCATCTGATCGGATTAAATAAGGGGGGGCGCCGGAGGCTGGGCACCACATCCCGGAACCCGTTCCGATGGCGCACGAGAGAAGCCGCTCGAAGAAGGGGAGATAGGCTTCTCTCGACGCTATTGCAAGGTTATAATTGCGCCATTGATTGAGAGTACATGACGAATAGAAAGCCCACCGCTCTCAGAATATGTACCCTTCTCGGAAAAGAAAAGGAGATTCCTCGCAGTTGATTTCCCGTCTCGGCGAAAAATAAATGTCCACCGTGGGCCCGAAAACGCGGCCGCTTGCGCTTGGCTTCCCGAGCGGAGGAGTCGGGAATTCCAAGAAATGAGGGGGGGAGGAGGCGTTGCACTTTATGAATCCGAAGACGGGTATGATTGTCGGGAGTGTATAGCTATTGAATGGTCGAATGGCGTGCCATGTGGTAGTTTGGGTGACATCCGACCGCCTTGAGTTTGAGTCTGACTCGTCATGAGGCATCGTCGATTTCCCCGCTTCGTCGGATGAAGGGGTCTATCGAGGGGTAGCTGCTGAGCGCGACGTCGACATTGTGATAGTCAATTGAAGGAATGAAGAGAAAAGGCCAGCGACTGACAGAGTGGGCGGTTGTTTGGACCTGCATCGATTGACGATGCTGTGTCGGGGTGTCGTCTATTTAAGCTTGCTTCCCTTGCTACCTTGATGGAGTGATGGATGGCCGAAGATGAGTAATCATCTTTTACCATCAAGGTTCTCGAGGTTTTTTGATTATATAACTATTGATAACTCCCCCGAAATGTTCATCGTTGCGTCGTGGATGCCTCATCGGGGCTGTTACGTACGTACTCCCGTGTCAGCAAATTGAAGATGTGCCGCTGGCTTGGTGGGCTCCATACCAGTCGACCCTACCCTAGACTGAAGAGGGGGAAAAGATGATTTGTCGCGAATATCACGGGCTGCTATACATTTGATCATCTTAAATCAAATCACAGTATGAACCGTGAAGTCGATAGCTGATTTTCACTCTATTAGACGACGGTGTGGGTTCATCGATGTTCAAAATCCCGACCATCGGCTATATTTGTCCGATGCCCTATCTAACCAGAGAATCATCGCCGACATCACCTCGATATCCAAGCTGTGGAATTTCAGAAAATCATTACCAATATTTCGAGTTGCCCTGGTTTCTTCACCAGATAATCCCCGCCCATTATGTCACTAGTCCGAATATTTGAATCGAGGCAGGTTATCAGCAATAAGAAAGGCAACTCGAAAGTCGAAGCTGAAATAGGCACATGCGAGTCTCCACGTGTGCATCGATCGGGCCAGTTGGTTCGCATTGATTCCAAAGCAGATCGACCTATGAGATGACGGGGTTCAAAAGTGACCCCGAGCATTTACATCATCTTCCACTTACATAGACACCACATATAATTTATGAGAGAAGAACCTTGAACGAGCATCCATCACCATTTCAGCGACGTTTACCAGCCATGTCTTGCCCAGCGCGTATTTATCCCCTCCGCAAACCCAAGAACCACCGACTCCCGATCCCGAGATGGAGGCTTGCCTTGCCGAGAGATACCACACATGTTTATACGGCTTACATCGGCATACAGAAACATTCAGACGATCAAGCGACAAGTGATGCTCAAAAAGAAGCAACCTCTGCGATCCAAGCCTGGCTCAAAGGTCATCATGGACCCTCTGCATTCGAATCATTCACCGTGATAGATGGTAGCGACGTGGAAGAAACATCGATATGGGTCAGCTACTGGCTTGAAGAATCAAAGTACAAACTCAGCATCGAGAAGCTCTCGCTTCCTTCAATCTACTCCAGTCTATCAACTCCAGGCCGCGCTTCGATCGGCATCTGGCGTGAGGCTTTTACAACCGAGGTTCCCAGGCTGGAGACAAACTACTCTGGTCTTGATTATCTTCCTGGTTTGGCAAGACTTCCTGGTACTAGCTTTCCCGAACATGAATTCTCGGCATATTGGGGAGCTGCAAGAGATCGCATCCCCTCTTCTGCCTACGACCTGTTTCCCCAATCGGCCGAAACAGTACCTCCGACAACAGTACCTCGTGGAATCGGACAGTATTTGACTGGCACAAATACCGAAAATATTGCGCATATTCGATCGGGACAGTTTTGGGAGAACTGCGGCCAGGAAGAAGCAGATGCCTATGACAGAAAGCTCGAGCCAACACTGCGATCGGGACTTGAATACCTATGGGAGAACTCTCCAGACACTGGCGCCCTAGGACTACGATACCTCAGGAATCATGATATTGATTCACCAGGTGACCGTCCACGAAAGGAAACTTGCGGCGCTGGATTCTTTACGAGTCTGGAAACACTCGAGACATGGGCCAAGTCACATCGCTCACATCTCGCCATCTATCGTGGTGCAATGGCGCATTACAAGGCCTTTGGGGATAGGAGGAAGATGAGGACTTGGCATGAAGTATCAGTGTTGAGGGGAGGAGATGCCAAGTTTGAGTACCTGAATTGTGTACCCAAGACGGGAGTTATTCGAGGGATTTCACTCTCGGCTGAGGATATCGAAATGTGAGGGGGGTATTTGTTGCTTCGCCGTTACTGCCGGTCTTGCCGTTCTTCCCGCTCACTTATCCTTTGATCACCTCAAGTTGCATATTTCGGTTCCAGAACAAGCATCGATCAACCGAAACCCCGCTCGCAATGTGAGACAGTCTGTACGTCTAGAAGATACATCAGAGAGCGGGCTACGCGGGCAACTCGGTCCAACATCTTCGAAACCCACTATCCACTATAGAGGTAGTTCCACCTTTTTATACACACATCACCTTCATAGCTCATTCACCATGGCATTACCGATCCGCATTGCTGCGTGTCATGCCTCCCCTGTCTTTCTCTCAGCCCGGGACACGACATCCAAGGCCATCTCGCTCATCGAGAGGGCAGCCAAACACAAAGCAAACCTAGTTGTTTTCCCAGAGATATACATCTCCGCGTTCCCCATCTGGAGTGCATTGCGGCCACCCACCGACAACCATGACCTATTCAAACGAATGGCACTAGAGTCCGTTTACGCCGATGGAGAAGAGATCCAGGCCATTCGTGCCACAGCAAAGAAAGCTCAAGTCATGGTCAGCATTGGCATCTCAGAGAAAGTCCACTCCAGCAGCGCAACCTTGTTCAACTCCAATGTCCTGATTGGGAGCCAGGGTGAGGTTCTGGTTCATCACCGAAAGCTCATGCCCACGTTTTTCGAAAAGTTGACCTGGGCCCCTGGAGATGGGCATGGGCTTAGAGTTGCAGAGACGGCTTTTGGGAAGATTGGGAATTTGATATGTGGCGAGAACACGAACCCCTTGGCTCGGTACTCGTTGATGGCTCAGGGTGAACAAATCCACATTTCTACTTGGCCGGCGATATGGCCAACTCGAGTCCCAGGCATCAGTGCGTCGCAGGATCAGAGTAATGATGATGGGAAGTCCAGTGTGGCGAAAGGGGTCAACTACGACAACGTCGCAGCCAACAGAACTCGCGCAGCCGCCCACTGTTTCGAGGCCAAGTGTTTTGGTGTTCTTTGCTCTGGGGTTCTCGGAGATGACGCCGTTGAGATCATCTCAGAAGGTTCTTCTCACCTGCGTCAAGCTTTGGAGCTTTCGCAGCGCGGCGCAACAATGTTTTTGGATCCCACTGGAGCTCCTTTGCAAGGATTCGTGGTGGACGGTCAGACGCAGGAACAAAAGCCTACAGATTTCCTACAGAGCACAGAAGATATTCTGTACTGTGATATGAATGTCGAGGATTGCATAGAGGGCAAGCAGTATCACGATGTCG
This sequence comes from Fusarium sp. LHS14.1, assembly GCA_025433615.1. NCBI lineage: Eukaryota > Fungi > Ascomycota > Sordariomycetes > Hypocreales > Nectriaceae > Fusarium > Fusarium sp. LHS14.1. Next base: position 1,077,486 of record CM046481.1, read on the forward strand.
TGGGTGGGTATCAGAGACTGGACGTGTTTGACTTGAAAGTCAACCGTACCCGTCAGTATCCAGTTACCTTCACCGAGGGTGTTGGCGAGAGCGCATCACAGGACCAAAGGTTTAATGCTGAAGCAGGGAATCAAGTCGAGTAGTTATTTAGAAAGAAGCAGTCTCTGATCAACCCCTTGGCACTTCGTTTCGGACCCATTGTTCAAACGTAGTCGGTTCCAGCTGGCTCTTCAACCATGGCAGATCAGCGCCGTAAGCTCTCTCACCGATGAAGCCAAACATTGTCCTCAAGTCCTTGACCATCCAGATGATGAACCTTGCCAAAAGCCCGTATGTAACAGGCACGCCCTTTCTGGTGTGTTGGACAAAAATGTCATCGATGTTCTTGAAGCTAAGCTCATCGCTGGCGATCGAGAGAGCTTGGTTCCTAATACCGGTTCGGTCAGGTCTCACTAACCCTTCGACTGCCCATCTTCCAATGTCCTTGGTTACAGTGACTTGCATTCTCTTGCCCTCCATATTCTCCCTCCAGCCTGTCATGCAGAGTTGACCGGGGAAGCCCCACCAAGCATTGTCGGCGAACCAGGTTGGTCGGAGGATGGTGTACTCCATCTGGCTGGAACTGCAAACACTCCTCAGGTGCTGTTCGATGTAGAACTTGTCTGAAAAGGTCTTGCAGTACGACGGGTCTTGTCACTGAGTTCACGTCCTCCGCGGTCAGAGGAGTAGACGAAATAGGGGACCCCATTGGAGGCGACAGCATCGATGAATCCCTTTGCATCGCTTAGTTCGGTCGGCCCATGACCCTGTGCGAGAAACACTCCAGTTTTGGTGACGATGTTCTTGTCCAAATGTTGGAAGATGGCTTCGGGGCTGTTCAGGTCGCCGGGGACAATGTTGATGTCGCTGTACTTCTCACGAAGCTTGACAGCTCCCAGCCCGGTGGCGTTTCGAGTGATGGCATAGACCTTTCTAGGTTCGATCTTGAAGTCGGGGTGGGATAGGAGAGCATCGATTGTTGCACCGCCTTGACGGCCAGTGGCGCCAGCGATAAGCAAGTACTCTGGCGTAGACATTCTGTGGCCTGTGGAGTTAATGATGGGTGCCACAAGACGTTAGCTGCGCTGGGCTCAGTCATATTTATAAAAGCTTGAGCCACGATCTCCAGTCTCGTTATCTGCTCTCCTTGTGATGCTTCCCAGTCCTCAAGCCTCCTATCACCACGACTACGAATGTGCATAATGGGGTATGATGTTAATGAACGTCCAATCATGTCTCATGGTAATCCAACTCACCTTTGCCTATCGAGATTCATAAAGGGTCAGCAGAGCCGCGCGCGAAGCCACATCGAGATTGCGCGCGCGAGATCTGACATCATCACAGCGGGAGCAATACATCGATGCCGCGCGCGAGAATCCACACTTTGCAACTTTGGGGGCATCGGCTTGATTTGTAACTACCGCGCGCTTATTCTCGTTCCAACAAATGTCCACATGTCATATTCCCAGCTCACATGATTATTCCCTTACTCCGATCAAGCAAATAGACCTTCCAAATAGTTGCGTACCAAATTCCCTGAGCGCTGATTCTCCTCGTGACAAGTTTGTCCCTCCTTGAAGTCCCAAGCATGCAGGCCATTAAGAGGTGGTGTTGAGACGGCGAACTCGAAGCCGATCAAGGATTCTCTGCTTCAGGAGCGTCTGGGTCTCTTCGAAGAGAACCTTGTGGCCCTCGAGAAGCTTGCCCTGAGGGTCCTCGGCTCTGGCCTTCCATTCGAGGTGGATGAGGAAGCTGGGTCTATACCCGCCGAGTTCGGACCAGTAGAGGCGGGTCATGTCGACGACAACGGCACGGATGGTTTTATCGTTCCAGTAGACGCAGAACTCGGTAACTGGGGTGTTTGGAAAGATGATCCGCAGGTTGGCTATAGAGTTAGTGGTGAGTTGGCAGCTTGGGAGGAGTGTTCATACCTTGGATCAAGGTGCGAAGAGCAACAGCAGCCTGATGTTCGCTCGACATCTTGCCTCGATTTTTATTTCGTTGTTGGTTCACTGGTTGGTGAGGCTCGAAGGCTGTTGTGTGGATGTAGGCAGAACTGTACATGCAGCGTTGAAGAGGGGTTGCTTCACAAGGGCACACCGACTTAAACTTGGAAGCTATCAGGGCATGAAAGCCCCCAACCCTGACTGCGGCACCCGTGCTTGTTTGCCAGCTATTGATCTGCGTTTGATTGATTTTCCGAGGCGCCAACTCAACCAGGCACATAGTGTATCCTGCCACTAAACGCTGTGCCCCTAGTGGGCGATGGAGGATAGCTTCATGCTTGATGGATCGCAGCGAGTTTCCCACGCTGTTCCCTGAGGCATTCTCATTTTTCAAAAATACTCTGGCTGGTTCCCTCTGACCACCCAGTAGGCGGCTAGGCTTTTACCTGACCTGACTCTTGCCGCTCTTGAGGCATTCTATTATGGAGACATCACGCATGGCAAACTGGCCATCTGCCTCGAGTCATTTGATTTTGATGAATTGATGAGATGTTTATTTCCGCTTGCTCAAGCCATTAATGATTTCCATGCACTTTAATCCCCCACTCGAGTCCTCGAAACTCAGTTTGGTACCAGGTCAACCTGCTGCACTGCTTCATCCATCTCCGTTGACACAATCTTCATCCCAAAAAGTGCATGACATGCTCAGTCAAATCCTCAACCCATGCCGTTTTGCAAGTCGGCGACGACTTTACAGGTGGTAGCGGGTGGTGGCGAGAACCATGACCTCGCGCAGGATGCCGACGAGGGGGATCTCGAGGTTGGGACCCTTGGGGCCGCGGAACAGGACCTTGTTGGTGCGGAGAGGGTCATGGATGACACACGCGTAGTAAACATCCTGACTCTCCATGCACAAAAGGACTTCCATGTCCGAGCCTGGGTACACGACGCGCAGGTTCGCTGTGACGCAAGGTTAGCGGGTGGTCGGGGGGTCTTTTTCTGCTCAAGACTTACTGAGGATCAGTTCCTGGAGGGCCCGGATCTGGTTGGGAGGAGTGGGAAGCATGAGGCCTTCGCAGTGGATCGGCATGATGTCTTTCTTTGTGAGTTTCGTAAAGGTTGGTTTGGGCGACTTGATGTCTTGCGAGCGTATGATGCGCCGTGAATGATGAGGGTGAAGGCGAACGAGAGTGAAGAAGGAAAAGTTCGCTCGAGTGGAGGTGATGGCGAAGAAGAAAAGAATTAGAACAGGTTCAGTGGAGCTTTGGTCTTTTACTCTCCCAGCATCGTCTAAGGCTTAGGATGAGGATGTTTGTGCGTCTGATTCCTGAGGGGCTCCTATTTTACAGGCACCTGTTCAGGTCCTTTGTCCTGTTCTTCAAACGACCGGGTTTGCTTTTGAATAATGCCTTTAACAAAAATAATACAAAGAAACAAAGGCCATTCTTTTTATAAATTTTCTTTGATTCGTTGTTTAGGTAGGTAGGTCGTTGAATCACTGACCCATCAAGCGTCATTGTCCCTGAATCTCAGACTGATCATCACGGTTCAGCGCACAAACCAGCTCGGCTAGGCCTACTCCGACGACCTCAGTGCTCTATCTTATCTCTACAGAACGCTGTTTGCCCTCACTGTAAAAACCCCCAAGAGGATCAACCGGTGGGGGACGAGACCGAACGACGAGTGTACCGATCCTCTCGAATTGCCCAGACTCGCCGACTTCTCTCAGCACCAGGGAAACCAAGTGATCCGTCGGCCCTTCTTGAATCACGCTCATTCGAATACACAGGACTTCTGTTCCTGGAAGAACTTGGTGAGGACCTTTATGATCCAGTTGATAATCAGCGTGCATCATTAACCGCAAGGTCGGTGAGAATCTGACATAGTAGAAGCCAGATCCCCATTTCGTTTCCTCCCCGACATCACGCTCGATTACACCCTCCGCAGAGAGACCCGCTACCTTGATCGTCCCTCCATTTAAGTGTCCAAACTCGTCAACACCGGCTGCGTCGACATTCCAACTCTCGATCTTGCTAAGGTGTTGCCAAGGAGGTCGATCCTCATCCGTCACTGTCTCATCTGGGTTCCAGAATACGATGCTGTCCCAGTAAAAGACGTGTGCCTCGACACTTGCCCAAGACCACGTTGGCGCCGTTAGGGGGTCATGCCTCGGCTTCTTCTCCCCTTCGAGTTCAAGAACAGTCCAGATGAGGTCGTCGTTCAGAGTGTTTCCCCACAGGCCTGCCACGTATTCTTGATTCCGAGAAGCCGCCATCTTCTTTGCCAAGCCTCCAATCGCAGGCAACCTGTCTGAAGGCTTGATTATTCCAAGGGAGGTGTACTCGTTAACCATGGTGCGCCAGATCTGGGCCATGTAGTAGGCGGCATATTCGTGCCATTCTACCCCGGGTGCAGTTGTGAAGAGTGCTTCAGCGTACGGGAGCTTCATGAGACCTGATGGAGCAATCGACGAACCGTCATGGTCGATACCACCACACTCGCACTGCATAGCCGAATGACATTCGAAGAATAGTTCTTGGGGGCCAAAGTGTATCACACGCGGTGATAGCAAGCGCTCTTGATAGACCCAGGCCCGCGTCAGGAGTGGGTGTCGAGCTATGGTTCCATGGCCTATCAAACCAAGATCGGCACTGGACCGGTCAGGTTCAGGAACGGGATCGAGTTGATGGCCGATCCCCTCTCTAAAGAAGAGACGGTACTCTTCTCCCACTGGAGTCCCCCCAGACACTTCAAAGTCGGGTGTGTCTGTGTAGAGACTGCCTCTACCGTCTGGCGAATGGGTAGCCGCGATGGTTAAGAACGCTTTGGAAGAGATGGACGACATCTTTGCTAACTCAAGCTCCCAATCTTCTCGACTGTCCTGGATAATACACAAAGAGTCGATCCAGATGTAGCGAAGACCAAGCTGCCTTGTTAGGAATATCGCATCTCTAAAGGTATTGGACAACTCTTGCATATCGATTCCTCGTTGCCGCTCTTGCAAGGTGTCCTGAGTTGCCGTGATGATCATGTGTTCAACGTTTGCCCCTGTCCTGCGGGTACACAGACCTGGCCCCTGTAGCTAAGCATGGAATGACAATGGGTCCCTTTTTAACTAAGCCCTTGGACGCTTGTCGCAGAAAATCTTTCCTCCTCCTCATCCTCCCTCCCTCCCTCCCTGTCTCCCACAACATCTCAACCAATTTCGTTTCACCGTGGCGTTTGATCAGGATAATTTTGTCCGCCTATTGACTGACTACTACGAGTTCTGCTCTCGCACATTTTGGGACGTTACCGTCCAACACGCACCTGCAGGGGGCTGGCCATCCATCAACCACGAGACATTAGCCCGCCTCCAGAAGAACGATCAAGTTGTGGAACTGCTCCGCAACTTACCCTACCCAGAGTTCAACCAGGGTGTCTACACGCCGCTCATCATGGACCACACCGGTATTGTCGACTGGCGCAGCGAATACACCCACGCCTTGATCCGTAATGAGAGTCTTGAGGTGAAGCCTGAGCCGTTCACTAATAGAGATCCCCCGCTGACTCCCTCGTGCACCTGCATCGCCAAGAGCGTTAGCCGGGACGGATACTTTGTTGTTATTGATACCGAAGACGGCTATATCTACTGGGGTGATCCAAATGGCGAGCACGACGAGCCCCAGCCCGAACTCAACGCCACATTAGATAGGTTTACTGATGACCCTGCCAATGTGTGGCGGGACTCATTGTCTGGCGTCAACGTGTACCGGCCCGCCGACTTCTTTGCCCTCTGCAAGCAGCGGTTTCGAGAACTGCGGTGGATCGGGATGGACCAGTGGAATATCTCGGCCCTGAGGATGAATTACGAATGGGACGAGCTTGATGAAGAGGACGAGCACGCAGAGCTGGTGGCTATGATGAGGGAGGCTGGGTGACCCGGCGATGGCGAGGGTCGGGGCTGGGATCGGGCCAAGTTTGAGGCTCTCCTTCAAGAGGAAAACAGCGAGGGCGGCGGGTAGCAGACGGCAGGGTCCAGATTGTTGCGTCATTGGAATTTGCTTTTGTAACTTGAATGGCAATGAAATCGCCTATCGGGTATCCTTGCAGTAAAGCTGACACATGACTGGGGTTTCTCCACGCATCAGTGAGGGTATCAGCATGTTCCACGAATGGCTTTGTTCGAGCTGACAGTGCGTGCGCTTTGTACGGTGATGGACCATTTGACGCCAAAGTTATTCGGAGAAACTAGCATCTATTGTGTGGCAAAAAATAAGATGATCACTCGTTGGGCCACTGTAGATCCTTTGTGTATAGAATAGGCAGTCAAGGAAGTCTACAACTTAGACGCTACATTTCTCTGCCTCAAGTAAAGAGAACTTGGAATGTCAGACTACAGGTCCTACCGTCGAAGTGAATTTAGAAGTCATAAGGGTCCTCTTCGTCTTTTTATTAATTGACCTCTCTGTAAAACCACTATCGTTTTCAGAATGGGTAGCCGTCTTGATGGGAGTTTGAGTTTGTGAAGACAGACTGACGAACCGCCGTGTTCCAACGTGCTCCCTGTCAACATAACCGTCAAGTATCCATCGCACTTGCAGATGTGACCGATAAATAGACAAATCTTACCACAACTGATTGCTAATCTACATCATGTTCGAATTTGTAATCTTTTATCAGACAAATCCTTCGCTTTGCGGCTCTTGGCTCTAACGGCCCACAGAGCATCTTACTCTTGACAAAGCATTCAAGGTATCAAGCAAGCAGATCATTGGACACTGTGCTCTATCCGCCATGATGGGGTCTGTAAGCCGTAACATCGTGACCCTTGGTGCTCTCGAAAGTGTTGCGGAGTTCTATAACGTTAACGTACATGATAAGCGAGTCGGACAGACAAGCGAGCCGGACATCGTAAAATACACCTTAAAGCGCGATTTTAGGAAAATTCTTAAAAGTTCAAACTAGGCCTAAAGTAGCTAAAAATTTCAAATTAGGGTAATTAAATAGGTTTTTACATGAGGAAATTTTCTAAAATTTTGAATATTTTTTTCTCTATAGTTATTAAGAAAAAGCTTATTCGCACTGTCTTTTTTAAAACTTTTCAAATTAACAAGTTAAATTTTTTTTAAAAAAATCTAGAAAAATTCTTATCCCATGACTTTTTCTCTAATTTAGTTAGAAATGATTTTTTAGACCTTAGTACATTTTATAGCTAGTTTTAGAAAATTTAAAATTACTTAGTTTAGCTGCACAGTATGCTGTCCGACTCGCTTGTCTGTCCGACTCGCTTATCATATACGTTATGCGGAGTTTGTATCCGTAATTGCCCATTTGTCATCCCCACTTTTCAGCTCGACGATAGTACGAGGATATATATAAAAATGCTGAACTCTAATTGATCAAGTAGAAATTCATCAGTCAATTCCATCTACATCTCTGAAGAAACATCCATCATGAACGTCACTGTAGTCGGTGCATCTGGCGAGACGGGCCGCTCCATCATCGATGGGCTCTTGAGCTCGTCCACCAACTTTGTAAGTCCGTCCATACCACTACAAGGCTGTCACTAACATATCAACTCATCCAGAACGTCACTGCAATTGTTCGACCTTCCTCAATCAATAAACCCGCGGTCCAAAAAATCAAGAGCCAAGGCGTGTCCATCGTTGCCCTCGAACTCGTCAACACCCACGAAGAGCTTGTAAAGGCTCTGACAGGCCAGGATGTTGTCATTGTCGCCCTTGAGCCTTTCAATCTTGAGCCTCATCTCGCACTGGCATCTGCCGCCAAAGACGCTGGAGTCAAGCGTTATGTCCCCAGCGGCTTTGGGCCAAGCTGCCCTCCTACGGGTGTGATGATGATCCGGGAACTCGTACGTGAAGACCGTGAACTCTACTGTCTCATCTAACACCCTATAGAAAGAACGTGTGATCAATCACATTAAGAAGATCTACCTGCCGTACACTGTCATTGATGTTGGCATGTGGTACCAGATCGCTATACCACGCCTACCTTCTGGCAAGATTGACTATGCTCTTACGTATTCGTCGGACCGGGTCGCCGACGAGGGTCAGAGATCCTCGAGCATCACAGACTTGAGGGACATTGGCAAGTATGTGGAGCGGATCATCACTGATGAGAGGACTCTGAACCAGTATGTGTTTGCGTACAACGAGGTGTGGACTCAGAACCAGATCTGGGACCATCTTGAGAAGATTAGTGGTGAAAAGATCCCACGAAGCCCGGTAAGTCGAACCGTTGTCGCAGCCCTGTTTACCATTGTGCTGATTCAGTTTCAGGTATCGAGAGAAGAGATTGACGCTACTATTGCCGCCGCTCAGACCAAGTACGATGGAGGAGACAAGTCGTACCAGGATCTTCTCGGCTTTGTCGTGCCTCAGTACTTTCGCAGCGAGTGGCATAGAGAGGATAATATCCCAGAGCGAGCCAAGTATCTGGGCTACCTCACCACAAAGGATCTATACCCAGATCTTGAATACACCAAGTTTGAGACATACTTGGATGAGTTGCTCAAGGGTTCAGGAGTCCCAGTGTACGCCAGGGAACCAGTACAGTCACGGCCGGCCGTGACTTTAAGGTCACGTGATATATCTCACGGCCGGCCGTGAGAATAAGATATGTTATGTAAGAGGGATATATGGCCTCAAGGGGCTATACACCGCTAGTTGGCACCCTTATGCGCTGATCAACTATATCTACGGTATTAATTCTAATTGCCGCGCCTCGCTTCCGTTATAATGGATCTAATTGATGACTCTCACGGCTTCCCTAAGGATATTCTTCCTCTTGAGGGCGACTTTAGTTTACGAGAGGACTTGTTCACGGCGATTAACGCCTGGGCAGCGCCACGAGGCTATGTATTTACCTCCTCCCGGTCTATAAAGACTACTAACGGGAGAGTTACGGTTATATTCAGCTATGACCGTTATGGAATGCCCTTAGCTAGGGAATGGACCTGGAAGACTATATTATGTCGCCTAGGATGCCTCTTCTTTATTACCGCTAAGGAGAGTCTTTATAGGACTTAATAGAGTCTTCGGTATCGTCCTAATACTTGCTTCTATTAATATAATCACCCTCTAAGCTTTAGCCTAGTAGTATATCTAGTATATTATTAATTATCTCGTTAAGATAAAGCTAAAGTCTATTAACTTTCTAATGCTAGTATTTAGCTAAGGGAAATTAGATCGTATTTACGCTTAAACTCTATTATACTCGCTACCTAGTAGGATATCTATAACTCTATTGCATAGGGCAAGCAGAACCTTACTTAGGGTTAAAGTAATATATATGCCTTTGCCTCTTAGTTAAATAATAATAGCTTCTAGAATAATATTTATATTAACGAGGGTAGTAGGGTTATAATAGTATTATTTATATATCCGTAGTTATTAGAATACCTTAAACTATACCCTAAGGTGCTTTTATTAGACTATACCTATAAGACTAATAAGTATAAGATGCCTCTTCTTAATATGGTTAGTATTAATACCTATTAAAGATCTTTCTATATTGCCTTTGCCTTCTTAAGTAGTAAGGAAGAGGAGGACTTTATCTAGGTCCTTTAGCGATTACGGTATATATATAAGCTCTATAGAATAATCCTCCCTTCTATAATACTTATAGATTATTGCCTGGCTTATATTAATGTAATTTCCTCCCTTTCTTACTTCCCTAAGTTAGCCTTACTTTTATGCCTATGGCATATTAATAAGGTAATCCTAAGCTATTATATGCCCTTATTTACCTAGGATAAGAGTAATCCTAAATAGCAAGAGGAGTGGAAGCAGTTCTTTGACCTATGGCATAAGATCGTTGCTTTAGTAACCGAGGAGATATATAATAAGAGGCTAGAGGGGTTAAAGAAGCGTTATCTTCCTATATATGCTAATAAGGTGGGCTACCTTATGGAGACCTAGCTAGATCTCTATAAGGAGAGATTTATTAAGGCGTGGGTTTATTAATATTATTACTTTGAGTAGTTTATTATTTCTCGCGCTAAGGGCATTTATTAGCTCGTTAAGAGCTATCTTAAGGACTTATGGGCTAATCTCTTCGAGGTCTAGATAAGTATTAAGCGTATTCTATTAAACCAGCTTTTTAAACTTAAAGCTAATTAGGCTAGATAATAAGTAAGTATGCCTCTTAATATATCTAGGGTATTATATAGTATTATCTGTAGTTAGATCTTATATAAAGGCTTATAGAAGGTTAATAATTAATGGGTATAGCTATTAAAAGAGCTACCCGCCTGTATAGGTGTATTTACGAAGACCCTTAGGCTACCTTATGCTTATAACCTTTAACCTTTATTAGCATAAGGTTAGCCCCTTTAATTATCCTGCTTTTATTCCTATTAGTATCTCTAACGCCTAGGAACCCCTTAACTTATTATTAAGCCTTATAAGCTATTTAACTATCTAGTAATTTATTTAATATTGCCCCCGTTAAGTATATAGTATAAGCTATCTACGTTCGAGGCTATTAAGAGAGCGTCATAGCCTAGGGCACCGCTAAAGTACTTAAGATATTATTAGTATAGGCATAAGATAACTTCTAAAGCGTGCCTATTGCGCTATGACTATTTATTTAAACCTCCTCCTTAGGAATTAGGCCCCCCTCCCTAAGCTTTAACGGTAACCTATATAATAATATATATATCTAGTCGCTCTATAACTCGCTTATTATCGCCGGGGTCCCCGTTAGGAGCCTCTATTATCTCTAAGATAATTATAACTATATATATAACTATATATATAATAACTTAGGTTATACCCCCCCCGGTAGTAACCCCGGTAGTAATCCCGGTAGTAACCCCGGTAGCTACTATATAAGCCCCTATGCTATGAGCTAGTAATCCCCGCGCTATTTATTAATAATATATAGACTCGCGAGCTAGCTGGTATACTATATTGCCCCGGGGAGTCCTAAGGACTAACTAATTATATCGGAAGGCTATGGGACTGCCGATGCGCTATAGTAAAGTGGAATATGATTGGTGCCTTGATTATAAGTAGATAGGGAGGTATCGCAATGATGGAAGTAATAGAGACTAGACTAAGGAGGAGAAAATAAGTTATCTTGACTGGGATAAGGCTGAGACTGAGCGTATTGAGTATAACATATGGGAAGAGATGGCGTAGTAGCCTTTCTCGGGGCGGCGAGGTACGTAGGGAATATGGAATGCCGCCGAGGAAGATCTTGCGGTATAGGAGAGATTATATTAGATTAGTAACCCCCCCCCTATTGATATTTAAAGGAGTATTATAATATATACTTTATATATATTAATAAAGTGTAAAAGACTGAAGAATAAAGACTATAAAGTCCTTAAAGACTGTAGGGTAGATGACTTGGATAGGAGGTAAATAGGCAGAGGAATTAGTCTTAATAAATAGCTGTGAAGCTAAATAGCAAGGCATAGGGTAGGTAAAGTCAAGAGTAAAATGGATAGAAAAAATAAGAAGAAAACCAGCTTCTTATTGGTATATAAATTGTGAGTATTTATATAAGATCTAAGGAGCTAATTCTAAGAGAGAGCTAATAGCTTATATAGCTAATGAGTCGGAATCTATTAGTCCGATTCGGGTGAAAGTTATACCGCCGGATAGCCCTAATTCCGGGTTTTCTAACGGTATTAGTTTCACTAAGAACGGATAACTAGAAGCCGAGTTATGCGTTATTCTAATATAAGACTTCTAGGGTTTTAAACTAAGAAATTTAAAACCGGATAGAAAATACCCATTGGAAAGGCACGGCTTTCACGGCTTTATCGGGCTCTTTAAAAAGCCCTAAGTCCGAAGTCACGTGACCTTCCTAATTAGGAAATAGAGCTAAATATAGCCGAAATAGACTATCTTGTAACTCCCTAATATCTTGCTTATCTAAGCATATATTGCTTAGGTAAGCCTATAACTGGATAGCGCATAAGCTAAACTATAGGGTATTTAAATCCTAGGCTTATATCTTATAAGCTTATTTTTCTAGAATTTTATTTATAAAAGACCTTCTTATTATAAGGACTTTTATATAAAGAGATAAAAAAAAGACTAATCTCTAAGTATACTTATAGTAGCTTAATAGCTTAATTTAATAGAGTAATTATTAAGTATATATATAGTATAAAGTAGACTTAGTAATTATATATATTTATAAAAGTAATAATAAAGTAATAATACTATAAGGCGGCCTTTTAAACTATCTACTATATGCCCTACTAAGCCTATAATATATAGCTACTCTAATTAATACTCCGGATATAGATCCCTATCTGCTTTGCCTCCTGGATAATAGGCAGATATATTGTTATCCCTATGGCAGGTATTAGCTAATAGGTCCCTCTTATTAAAAGTTTAGGTGGACTATAAAGCTATTAATCGAGGTCCTAAAGTATACTAATATCCCACCGTGGGGTTATATCGGGGTTAGGGTAGGCCTCCCATTAATTAAGGGCATAGTTAAGATATATAATATATTAATTTCTAATAGCTATTTACCCCTATAGCAGCGTATAAATATACGCCGGGTTACCTTAAGGTGGGTAAGTAGTGAGATAGGCTCTATCCCTAGCCCTAGGATTTATAGCGAAATAGACTATGGCTGATCTCTTATCTATAGGCAAGGTATGCTGCGCATACTACTGCTAGACCGCGAATAGAGGTAAGTCACGGATAGGGATAAAACGCTACGGTGCCTGAATCTGCTGGTTATTTAGCATAGGGGCTAGTACCTATTGATTACTCGGTGTACTCCTCGCTGGGGTTGTAGTGCTATTAATGAAGATCGGGATATTAGGAGGGTTCTGACGCTAGCTCTAATGATAATTAAATATCTTAAAGATTATATTATATATAAAAATAAAGAGTATCTTTTAATAGAGAAGTCCCGGCCTTATATATCTCATATATTGAGTCGATTTACTTATATCGTCGTCGTTACTTTAGTATACTTTATAGCCTCGGGGGGCTATATCTGCTGCGTATGACTAATGCTAATAGATAATATATAATTTATTGAATAGCTATACTTATATTAAATTACTTATTATGTTTAATTATATATATTATGGCTGCTTTATTAGATGAAGAAGAGGATCTCTTGCTCACATACTATATATCCCTCTTATATAATATATCTTATTCTCACGGCCGGCCGTGAGATATATCACGTGACCTTAAAGTCACGGCCGGCCGTGACTGTACTAGTTCCCTGTACGCCAAGAGTGATTAGATAAGCGAGTTCCGGATTGAGGTTGAGGAAATTAGATTGACGTCATTGTGACGTAACAGACTAGCCCATCGTGTCGTGATGGCACTAGGTGCCGAAACACAATTGATGGAAGAGAATTCTTACGCGATCACGAGGTTCGCGTCGCTCGCTACTTGGCGCGACCCGAACACTTGGACCCTTAATCTTCTCAGATCCTCCTCCCTTCTCGCTTGGATCTCGTGTGCAATGCAATGGCACCGTCGTCCCGTCCCTTGCTCCCGAGGCCCGCGTCGGACAGGCCGAGGATTGGCAGTGGCAGTAGCAGCAGAATCCAGGGTCCACCCCTTTACAAGCCCCCCAAGACTAGAACGGCATGTCATCAATGTCGGAAGCGCAAGGTGAAGGTCAGTCGATCAGTTTATTGGTCCAAAAATGGTCTCCAGGGGGCTAGTTACGCATGCCATGGATGAGGATCGGATCGGATCGATGGGCGGGCATCGGGCGGGCTGAGCTGAGCTGACACTGACCTCTCATAGTGCGGCGGCCAACGTCCGACCTGCCGGGCCTGCATCCAGCGGGAGCTCAAGTGTGAGTATCCCATTGAGAAGAGCGAGGTCCTCGAGGCTGGCTCCGAATCGAGGGACCTCATCGCTCGGCTACGCAGCTTGCCCTATGACCAGGCACTTGAGCTCTTCCAGCATCTACGTGAAGGGCAAGGATCTTCGTCGGCTGCAGGAGAGACAAGCACACCTGCGAGCAGCCAAGTTTCAAGTATACCACCTTCCATACCTGAGACGTTTATTCTCAGGAGTTGTATGCCTGGAACCCCTAATTCCCTCGAGTTTGAGCTTGCCATCAGACATCCCATTGCCTACCCAACCTTGTATCCCATACCCATCGCTTCTCTTCCTCCCGAGCGGATGATCAGACCAACTAGAGCTATCCAATCACCATTAGACTCTTCTCCTTCAGCAGATTCGGGTGACTCTCCTCCTGGGCAAGACATCTCACCTACATCCAGTTTCTCAGCATCCCAGCCACCGACCACGCTACTCATCCGCGATGGTCTTGAGCAACTCGACATCTCCTTCTGGACAGATGTACCTATTAGCAATGAGCTGGCCGCTCGGGTTATTTCTCTCTACCTCGAGATAGACTATCCAGTCTTGCCCTTGTTCCATGCCGAACTCTTTGTTCAAGACCTCGTACAGCGGCGAGGATACTTTTGTTCTCGCTTCCTTGTTTCTGCCCTTTTGAGCTGGGCTTGTGTAAGCAAATCCCTCACACCTCAATGTAGCCATGACCAACATTCCCACAGCAAGCATACACTGCCTTGAAGCCAGAGGTCGGCACATTAAGCGTCGAGTTCTTTTCCGAGGCCGAGAGATGCCTAGGCGCCATGCCGTCAGCCAACACGCTGACGGCTGTCTCGGCGCTGCAGCTTCTTTGTATGAGTGCTGTAACACAAGGCAGGGATGACGTCGCCTTGAGGTTTCTGCAAGAGAGTGTCAAAGTCGGCAGAACGATGGGGCTGTTTGGTGTACAACCTGGTAGGCCGTCAGCAAACAGTTGGCTAGACGGTTACCACGACTGGCGCATTGCCGCGTCGTACACAGCATGGGGAGTATTCAACTGGGTCTCGTCTGTCACCCCATGGTCCAACCAATGAACGCTGAAACTGATACGTGAGAATAGTGTCCACGGCCTTCATTATCAAAGAGCAGAGATCGAGATTCCTCCTCAGCTTCCAATGCCAGGGGATGTTGAGTTCATCCCGGACATGCAAGGTGTCTACTCTGCCCAACCTGACCCCCAAAAAGACACATTCAGGGCTTGTTGTCAGCTCTGGGTCATCTTTCACCAAGTACTTTGGACATACTATGGTCAAAAACAGACCGGGGTACCCTCGCAACGCGTTCCGATTGAGTTTGCTGAGGGGATATATCGTCGACTATTAACGTGGGCAGACGACTTGCCCTTGAGCCTCGTACGGAGCAATTTGAGCAATCACGGCGTTATGATGATGCAGTATGTCTTGCCAACTGTGCTCTCATATTTGAAGAGGGCTCTTAGGTGATGATATGAACATGCTGACCTTGATGTAGTATATACTTCCACGCCGTCGTTACGGACGTTTTCAGGCCCCTGCTCACCGACGCCGAAATGAGCAAGCCACTTCGCCTAGGCTCGTTCACAGCACCTAAAGCCACACCAGAGGCTGCGTACTCGGCTTCTGTGAACCAGCTGAAGCGTCTTCTACTCATGTATCGGCTCAACTTCAGGACAGCCATGTTTTCGGTTGTCTGGCAAACAGGCCTTATTTATGTTGCCAACGCCATGATGAGGGAGGTCAAGTCCAACAGTAACGAATGGCGGTACTACCTTCACCTCTGCATGGCTGGGCTGGAAGATCTATACGCCTCCTACCGGGTGTTTGGATCCATTGCAAAGGCCATTCTGGGCATAGCAATCGAACACGGTGCTCTTAGAACATCTGAAGCACGGCGCATCAGGAACGAGTTAGAGGACCTGGGTCGCCATCACACGGTCACCAAGCCTCTGGGCGATGGACGAGAGGTGGCCAACTGGATCATTGATTTGGATCTTGCCATGACGGACCCCAAGGCCGCGCAGGGTAGTAACCTTGCGGAACGTTTCCAGGAGCTCATCATCGAGGATCCCCCAGACGAGAGCCAACCTTAGTTTTTCGCGATCTACGAATTCAAGGCTCTATGGTTGATCTTTAAGGATGGATTATAATTGAAGTGCGATTAGATAGATACATGGCCCGGCTTATTTTGGACGTCAGCAGATACTCTATTCACATAGAATCTCTTTCCACGCTCCTCAGGATATTGTCCAAGACATGCTCAGCCCATTGAAGATCCGGTGCCTCGGTTGACCACCGATGTATCGTCCACCGCGCGATCTCCAGCGCTTCCTTCCAACGTTCTGGCATGGGTATCCTCCCGCACTTGGCCGCAGCAAGCAAAGTGAGAACCTTGGTGATACAACAACGTGCGACGTACCATGTCCCATGATGTCGGTTATGCCCAAACGTCCGGAACAGGTGCGTAACTGAGATTTCAAGACACTTCTGTGCTAGGGGTAGAGCCTCATCATAGTAAGGATCACCGGGGCTCTGATGGATGACGTAGAAGAGGAGTGGTCTGTGAATCCATTCCCGGCAGCTGATGCCGCGATTCTTGACAAGGTGGGCGAGCTCATTGTTGGACATTTCGTTATCTTTGAGGCCGATCTGGGGTGGGATATGAGAGTGCCTATCCCCTGTTAGCTTCATCTTTGAGATTCACGGGTTCTCTCACCAGATATCAATCTGCTCGTTGAAATCTTTGCACTGCTTGATGGTATCTCCAATATTATCGATCCAGCCTCTTTCTCCGTCGCGAGCCATGACGGCCAAGGCTCGATTCATCATTCTTCGGTATGAGATCTCGGCGAGATAGTAGAACCAACTCTTTTCTTCTTCGGGTACGATGTCGTCTTGGAGAGTGTCTAAAGCAGGATTTTGAGCTGTTGGGGAAGCCAACTCTGTGGGAGGGGAGGGGAACATGTCGGGATAGTCGCAGTGTGCGATGCCGCTTGGTGGGAGAGGTATCTCTAGCCTCAACTCGCTACATGATGTCAGTAAGTTTTGATATGATATTTGAATGGTTCACTTACTATTCTGACTTGACGCAAGACCAGTATAGCCTCTGCTCTAGCCTATGGGTTTCGCGGGATACAGCGTGGTTTTCCGGCGACCTTCTCTGACTGCGTAACCAGAGGAGGTTGCGAAGGTCAACGCAAGCACGATTAAAATGAGACCATGCTTCAAGTGGATGAAGGCAATACATCTCGTATACGCCACAAAAAAAGAGGCATTGGGTGTTGAGTAAAGAAGGCTGCAAAAGCCCCAGCCGCTTCTTGGCAGCTAGGTAGTAGGATGATGCGGTATCAAGGTCTACGTAGGCAGACATGGAGGACCTTACGGACTTAGGTGTGCTGTTGACGCCGGGATCAGACTGGAAAGGCGCTGAGAGACATGCGAGAGCGCAGGATATCAACTGAAAACTATTAGCAGGGGCTTCGATACAATGTTAGGGGAGCATACCACAAGGCACGATGGTCCATCCCACCTGGGTCCATTCTCTGCAGCGTCTCTTACTTGAGCTTTATAGTCTGCCACATCCAAGATGGGATTCTTGACGTGTACATAAGCCAAGAATTTCTTGGAGAGAGGGATGAAGTCATCTTCTTGGACGCCTCTACCCAAGGAGCCGGTTCTTATAGTCTCAGCCTGGCCGTTGTCTTCTTTTGCCGACTCTAAGATGAAAGAGTGAACATCAGGCACCAATCCCTCAAAGATTGGCCAGCGCAGGACTCCCTCGCAGTTGTTGGCAGTTGACGGGAAGCCAGGGATATCAAGTGTCTGGAGGATGTCGATCTCGGGGAGAATTGTGGTTGCCTCGGTAGAAGGAGCAGCAGAAGGAAGGAAATTCACAGTGGAATTCCCCGAGGGTTGTGGTGAAAGATCTGAAGGCTGAGCAATGACAGCTAGAGGTCGAGACTCCAAGAGTGTGACAACATGGTTGAGGCGATCCAAGATGGTCAAGCTGGCTGGGTCGAAACTATGTGTGAATCTGTCAGCGAGATACACCCACCAACTACCAAAATAGATCAATACTGACGTCGAGTAGTCCGATGTTTCGGGACCAGGGTATATGCATTGTGCTCCATTCTTGGAACAGAAACCACAAGCCGGTCGAACATTATCACACTTTGTCTTTCTCAACCGACAGCTCTGACATGCCGTCACTGCACGTTTTCGCTGATACATGGCTGCCGTGCGTGGTCTCTTGTTTCCCTGACCCCCGGAGACCCCGGACTGGGCCTGGGCCGCTTGATCTGCTCCATCTCTGTAGTTAAACATGGTGCAGTTATTGAACAGGGAGATTGGAAGAGTCGGGGAGTAGCGGAAGAGGTTTCTTGATGTCGGGGCTTGTTCTTTGTGGGGAATGCGGAGGGGTAGTCATGTCTCGGGGAGTGTCGGAGATAACTCCAATTGCGGGGAAGTTGGATGGTCACGAGAGCTGAAGAGCACGCTTACAAATTTTAGGTGTGGGCTAGATGCGAATAGCTTCATTTTGTGGCTGACATTATGATTGACAGATTTTGACAAGTCAGCTGAAGTTCTCTGCAAGTAACTAGGTAAACAAGGATGATGGTTAAGAGTTTGTTGGTGTTGAGTTGGTCTGGGAACACAATATCTCGTGATCCCAACTTCAAAAGGTCCCAAGCTACAAGGAGATACACGAGAAACGCAATTTAGTTGCTGTCTAATTTATTTATGTTTACCAACTCGTCTAATCCTGGGGAAACTTGGCACCGCCTTGCCTCCTCACCTCATCCAAAATCTCCAACACACGAACCGTCTCAGCCCAAGGCATGGTTTCACTCTCAGTCCTTCCCGCAGCAATATCAATCGCCACAGAGTCAGCCTCCCAGTAGAAGCCCTTTCCTGGTCGCTCAAACTCATACTTCTTTCCCTCAGTGTCATCGTTCTTGTACACTGTGAATGAAACAGGTACAGAGCCTGCGGGTCCCTCGACGATAATGTAGCCGCCAGTTCCTTCAATACGGCAGAAGGCAGTAGGTGTCTTGACTGATACGTGAGACGTGAGAATTCCCTGTTTTCCATCCGGATAAAGCAGAATGATTGAAGATGCGTAGTCGACACCATCAACAAGTGTCTGAGCCGCCGCGATCTTTGGTGTCTGCGCCTTCTCACCAATTCCAGAGTCAAGATTCAAAAGACCCCACGTCAAGCTGTAGATGCCAATATCTAGCAAGCTTCCGGCTCCAAGTGCAGGGTTCTTGAGTCGTGATTCAGGACCCAGGGATTCGAGGTGCATGTTCATGGCAAAGTCGCAAAACACGCGTACCACGTCTCCAACGACCTTGTCTTCGTGGACGAGCTTTTGAAGGGTCTTGACCAGGGGGAAGAAGCGTGTCCACATGGCTTCCATGACAAACACGCCCTTTTGCTTGGCAGCCTCAAAGACTTCCCTAGCGTCTCTAGCATTAAGAGCAAAGGCCTTTTCGCAAAGAACATGCTTGCCTTGTGCAATGGCATCAAGACAGTTTTGCTTGTGAAAAGCATGAGGAGTTCCGATGTAGATGATGTCCACATTGGGATCCTTGTATGTCTGCTCGTAGCTACCATATACGGTAGGAGCTGGACTTTGGCTTGGAAGATTGGTCTCGACAAACTTTGCGCCCTTTTCGACTGAAGATGATCCAATGGCTTGGATGTGGTGTGTTGCTTGGGCGTTATCTCGCTTGAGGGAGAGATCTTGAACGAACCATGATGAGATTAGGCCGGTTCCGATGATTCCCCAGCGGAGGGATGGCTTTTGCTGAGACATGATGAAAGATATGTTATTTGATAAAGTGAATGGTTAACGTGAGAGTAAGAAAGAAAGAAGGATTAAATAAAGAGAAGATGGGTGAATAATTCAACGTCGTTAGCTAATATTCAAGCACTACGAGCTAACGCCGACACTCCCCGATCGCTTAGACGCTTCCCTTATCCCCACTTCCTGTCAGTTCAGGAACGAAAGGTTACCCACAAACTACGGTTGATCTACGGTTTCACATCGGCCTAAGATTAATCTTTAAATATAGTCTAGCTCTTCTTACTGACTAGTGGGAATTTACTTGCGATGCCGACAGTCCGGGATCCTCTGGGAAGCCAAGTAAGATGTGTTTATAACTCCAACCACGACGAGACGAAGCAACTATCAACAACAAATGCGATTATAGAAAGGTAATTTTGCCTAGATTGTAGTACATCCTAAGCTGTGATGCCTTGTATGATTGCAAGAAGGCTTGGTCAACTATCTTCCACTCCACTACACACAACGACCATCCGTCCTTCACCCACCCAAACCACAAACACATCCCTTAAGAAACAACCTCAAGCTGCTTGGCCCTTCCATCCTTCTCTCGAGACTCTTCTTCATCCACGCCGGACTCAACCTTGGCCAGGCGGTCATGGTCGGTTTGCTTGCCCTCAAAGACCTCCCTGATTTCCTCAAGAGTGTGGCCCTTTGTCTCGGGGAAGAGGAACCAAATCACGACAAACAAAATCGCCAAGAGACAGCAAAAGACGATGTAGTACTTCCAGGCAATAGCCTTCATAGCAATCGGGTTAACCTGGTTGCCAACAATAAGACCAGTGAAGGACGAGATGTAGGTGATTGAGAGACCGCGGCCACGGAGGGTGTACGGATAGATCTCGACGGGATAGGCTTGGAGAAGTGGTGTCCAGGCAATATCGTAGAACAGATAGTAGATAAAGATGAAGGCAACAACTGCCCGTCCTGTCGCCTCGTTTTGCGTGTTGACGAAATGCGAAGTAAGACCAGTCCAGACAACATAAGCAACCAACATGCCAGCCGTGGAGACGAGGAAAAGAGTGCGACGACCGAGACGATCGACCATGAGTGCTCCCAGGAAGGTAGACGCAAGCCAGTTGAAGATCTGAAGAAGACCGTTGATAAGCGTCTGATCCTTGACCTTTGTGATGCCGATGGTGTTGAGGACGAGGACAAGATAGTAGCTAACGACTCCCACGCCGTTCCACTGAGCGAACCAACCGACGATGACGGCGATGAGAGTACGTTTGCGGTTGGCGGGTGTGCGGACAAGCTCGACCCAGGAGGTGGCGGAGAGGGCTTCGGATTCTTGAGTGATGACGCTTTCAATCTCGTCCATTTCAAAGTCAACAAGAGGGGAATCGGCATCACCACCAGCGTGATACTCTGCGAGGACCTTGCGGGCTTCTTCCTTGCGTCCCTGAGAAACAAGCCATCTGGATTTGTTAGTTGGTGTATGGCTTAGAGTGGGCAGAGTAAAGGGCATACCTTGGTGACTCTGGGAGAAAGTACCAGGCTAGCAGCTGAAGCACCGGCAAGGCTCCCTGCAAGAGAGATGGAATTCTCCAGCTCCAAGTGGACTGGATCTTGAATGTACCGTATGTGCACCAAGCAGCAAAGATGGAGCCAAAGTACTATAAAATGTAAGCACGCGCACGAAACTGGGATTGCATTAAACTTACAAAGAAGGTGTTGTACAGAGCAGTCAATTTTCCTCGCTGGGTCGGATAAGCCAGCTCGGTGATGATGATTGGACTAGGCTGGCTAATGAAGCTGGTAAAGAAACCCAGAAACGCTCTGGCAATGATGAAGCTGTGGATATCCTTGGAAAGACCTTGAAGGATGGCAAAGGCGATGCAGGTGATCAGACCAATGAGTATAGGCAGCTTTCGTCCCCAGCGGTCGCATACATACGACACGACAAATAGGGAGGCGACCTTTCCGAGTGGATAGACAGAGTTCATGAGGCCGAGGAGAGCACCCTCTGGGTGGTCAAAGTATTCACGCCATTGGGGGAGGGTCTGGAGTCCATTCATCATCGAACCTGTCAATATGTTAATAGAAGACTTAAACATCTGTGAAAAGGTAGACTATACCATCGTAGCCAACGGACGAAGCAGAGAACAAGGGGACCAAGAGGCATAGGTTGAGCTTCACGATATGCCAGGTTTTGTACCACGGCTTTGGGTTTTGGGGCAGAACCTGTTTGAGACTGTTAGATCTGGCCAACAGTTTATGCTTAAAGATTACTCACTCGGGAGAGTTCTGTGCCGACAGCGAGCTCGGCTCCCTTCTTGTTGAAGATGCCCATGATTCTCAAGTTCAGAAAAGATGTGCAGAAGCGAATAGAGAACCTGACACTTGAAGATGTGCTTGAGAATCTCAAAACGAAGGGATCCGAGTCTCAATTTATCACCGTCGATCTCTGACCAAAATGTACCCCAGACCAGTCCAGATCTTGTTAACCGAGAGCAACCCTCTCCTCATGACCCCATGGGGAAGTAACCAACAGAGAGGCACACGAACCAAGGGGGTGGTTCGCGGGGGAGCGAGTCATAAACTTCCTTGTCCGCGGAGTATCGGTAACGACCTCTAGCGTCGGGGAGTGTCGGTATGTGGGGATGGGTTTGCCAAGTCGGCTGTGGAGAAGGGGATTGGTGTTTTTTGGCAAAGGGAGGGAAGAGGAAAGTAGTCAGCGAATTATACTCATGAGATAAATGTTCTAGCAATCTCGCATTTGCGAACTTGCTTCTTTCCAAATCGCACTTCCTTTAAGAGCCTCACAGTTGTCCTTGACCAGTTGGCAGAATCATCGGCTCTCCCTCTCTCTGTCAATTTCTCAAACCCCCACCACCAAGTCCAAGCCCTCAGACACAATGGGAAGCGTTCCTACCCAACAGCCTGAGACCTCACAAGGCGACTCTCGCATCCTGCGCGTTGGCATCATCGGCTGCGGGGAAATCTCCCAGGTCGCACACATTCCCAACATCAACTTTCTCTCCCACAAGTTCCAGACAACCTACCTCTGCGACATTTCCAAACAATCCCTAGCTCATTGTGCCAAGAAGGTCCAAGGAGGCACGCCAAAGACAACCATTGACCCTGCAGAGCTATGCTCCTCTTCAGATGTCGATGTTGTCTTGATCGCCAACGCTGACGCCTACCACGTTGAGCACGGCATCATCGCTCTTCAAAATGACAAGTACTGTCTCATCGAAAAGCCAGCAGCCCTGTGCTTCCGAGACTTGGACAGACTCGTCAAAGCCGAAAGCACCTCAAAGGGCAAAGTGTTTGTGGGCACGATGCGCCGCTACGCAACCGCCTTTATCGACGCCGTAAAGGAAGTCGGAGGCATGCAAAACATCCAATATGCCCGTGTCAGGGATATTATCGGACCCAACTCGGTCTTTGTTGATCAGTCGAGCACTTTTCCTCAAAAGTTTAGTGACTTTACTGAGGCTGATGGTGAGGATCGGGTGAAGCGTGAGACGGACATTTTTGAGCAGGCTCTTGGGAAGGAGTTTGATGTTCCTATTACACCCAAATCCAAGAGGATGCTTCGTGTGCTTGGAGGGTGAGTTTCATTTATTTGTGAGATGAGAGAACTTGCTAACATTGAGTGTAGTCTTGGAACACATGATCTCTCCGCCATGCGAGAGATTCTCGGCATGCCCAAGCGCGTCGCCGGCGCATGTCTAACCTTCCCTGGTATTTTCAACGTCCTCTTTGAATACGACGGCTTCCCCGTCTCATACGAGTCAGGACTCAACGGTGTACCTCAGTTCGACGCACACATCGAAGTCTACTCACAAGACAAGATTGTACGCGTCAACTACGATTCGCCCTATGTCAAGGGTCTTCCCGTGACATTGACGATCCGGGAAAAGATTGGTGACGGTGGCTTCCAAGAGCGGGTCATCAGAAAGACGTACCAGGATCCTTACACTTTGGAGATGCTGGTGTTGTACGACTGTGTTGTTGGAAACAAGACGCCCAAGACAAGTGCGGCAGATGCGCGAAATGACATTGAGTTGTTCCGAATGATCATCAAAGCCGATGAAGGAAGATATAAGGCCGAGGCAAGCTCCTAGAAATTAAATAGATTGAACCTGTTGGTCCTGGTTCACATCATCCTCCCGCCTCGTGAACATGAGCCCTTCCAACATCGTCCTCTGCCACATACGACCATACCCACTGGAGAACTCGGGATCCCGTCCGCTCTCCCATAGATAAGCCAGTGAGGGGCGGATTAGTAGTTGGGTCGGTGACGACCAGCGAATCCCCGCTGTTGTATGTTTTTTGCTCTTGTCGATGATTTTTTTGGTGTTGAAGTGCTTGATGTTGACCACCGACATAACCTGTATGCCTCCGTACACATCGAGAGGCACGTTTTACTTTTGCCATTGCCGATGATTTCGCTTTCGCCTGATACCAAGTTGCTTGAGTATCTCAATCCACTTGCAGGAGGCAACTTGAGTTATCATAAACGAGCCCTCCACCACAACCCACCATCAAGATGGGTCTCAACACCACAGCGTAATTGGTTTAGTGGTAAAATTCTCCGTTGCCATTCGAGTAACGTCGGGGAGCCCTGGGTTCGATTCCCAGATTACGCATTAGAACGGGTGATTGAGATGTCTGGATGGTTTCTTTTTGGCGTTGTGAACTTTTGGTGGTGGTGGTGAGGACGTCAAGGGATAGCCCAGTAGTCGCTCGCCACATAGGCGTATAAGCACTCACTTGACTCCTTGCTAATCCGGGCTAAAGCCGATGAAAACCATTGCCGCTGTGCTGATTCCAACGTGTGCAAACCTGAGGCGAGGGACATGGGCCAGGCGACAAGGCTAGCCAAGTAGGGTTTGAAGGGTTCATCCGAAAGCTCCACGCTTCCTTTTGGTGACTTGCGGATGCGACCCAAACAGAAGGGCACAAGAGATGCGAGAGAGTCGGCTGACGAGCCAAGCTGGGACAGGCATGCGAGTGTTTCTGCAGAGTTGTATTGTGGTGTGAGTTGAAGTATTTGGAGGCGAGTGTGAGATATCAGCATCCATATAGCGTAGTATTCGTTCCACGCTGCAGTGTATCCAAGTTTCGCACAAGTCGAGACGGTTCTGGAGTAAAAACCATCCTGTAAACAATCGCCAGTCTCTGGTAGAGTGTATTCGCTATGCATCCACTTGCTTGGGAGCCGAGTAGCCCAGGCTTGAATGTCCTGATCAAGTCCACGGAAATCGTCAAGCTGTCGATTTGCTGAACAACTAATATTCCGTTCTGGGATGATTGTTTCAGTCCCAGGTACTGTTGGTGCAGATCAATGAACTGAACCGTCAAATGGTCAAACTCCAATGCCAGGTCCCTCTCACCAAACACACCACCATCCACTAGCCAGCGGGGAAGCGGTTGCTCGCGTAACAAACAAGATTTGATCAGCTTCCTCCTAGTTTGCCTTATGATTGCTGTCGGGGTGTAACTGTGTCGATTGTCAAACCAGATTTTCAGAATTGCTGCAGCGCCATCAATATG
The DNA here is from genome assembly GCA_025433615.1 of Fusarium sp. LHS14.1. NCBI lineage: Eukaryota > Fungi > Ascomycota > Sordariomycetes > Hypocreales > Nectriaceae > Fusarium > Fusarium sp. LHS14.1. Next base: position 1,102,645 of record CM046481.1, read on the forward strand.
GAACCATACTTTGACCTCCTTGAGAGGCTCCAGATCGGCCTCATTGCCGTGGTTTTGTACAAATGCCTCGTATCGGGCCATGAGGTGAGCCCCAAGTAGATACTCGTCAATCTCATCCGAGCTTGGACTTTCACTGCTGAGGCGTGGGATACGGTCCTGCATGTGTCGAAGCAGGCTCAGGTATGATTTTGATGCCTCGGCGGCAGCAGGTCGACAGTTCTGGAAGCGAGCAAACACTGAAAGTGCCACAGCAGAAAAGGCCAAGTCAACCATGGATGAGCTTTTGCCTTCCGCCCTCCACTCATGAAGACATTCGACCCAAGTCAATGCCACATTAGGCATGTCTGGGAAGACTTGAAAGTGATTTTGGACATAGTACGCACGGGCACGTGTCTTGAGGTCGACCTTGGCTTGTATTGGAACAAGACTAGACCGGGGTCCTCTTGGTCTTCTATTCTCTCCGGCAGCGTACTGATTCTCAATGTGGATGGCAAACTGCTGCTGCTTTGCCGCGTCGGCCTCGACGCATGTTCGGTGAGATTTGATGCATTTCTGACAAATGGGCTTTGCTCCGTCGCACTATTTTCCTGTTAGCTTGTCGGTTGAAATTTGGGACAAGGTAAACTACCTTGATGCGCCGCATTCTACAGGTTTGACATGATGAATTTGCTTGCATAGCCAAAGTTGTTTGTGTAATAACAGAGAGGTTGTTTGAAAGTTCTCCGAAGATGATGCCAAGACCCCTGTCACGAGCTGCTGACTGAAAGATAAACTAGTCCTAATCTGGCGAAACCCTGCGAGAACTTCCAAACCCTTGTCTGCGTTGAGCTTAGAGCTAATCTGCTTCTGACGAAACCTCACGATGTGTAAATGGACCAGGGCGCAAAACCAGCCCTTTCATATGAATTAGTAAAGCAAAGATGGGGTGCTCGGTGATTTTTCTGACATTTTTGATCCGTCGTTCGGACGAACAATTTGTCCAAAATTGCCTATTAAAAGTATCTCCGTTCCACTTCTTGCTTCCATGTGTTCCCTTCCCTATCGATTTCATACTCTACACTACAATCTCTCTCTTTATAGGATGCCCAAGAACTTTGTCATTCTAGGCGCCGGCCTAACTGGCCTTCCTCTGGCTCACTATGTTCTCAAACATTATGCAACCAAACACGACCTCAAAGTCATCCTCGTCTCGCGATCCGACGAATTTTATTGGAACATAGCAACCCCACGGGCTGCCATACCGGGCCAGTTCACAGACGGCCAAGTCTTTTTCTCGATCCCCAAGTCCTTTTCAAAGTATTCTTCCAAGAGATTTGAGTTTGTTCTCGGAAATATCGGGGCCTGGGACCCTGACGAGAACTCGGTCGCTGTGAACCAGAGTGATGGACAGACACGAGCACTTCACTACGATACTGTCCTTGTGGCCACTGGCAGTGACTACGTCGATAACATGCCTTGGAAACTGGTCGGAACATCTCAAGAAACCCGCACTTCCCTCGCCAAATTACGGGATGCAGTGGACAAGGCCAAATCAATCGTCGTGGGCGGTGGAGGTCCCACGGGCGTCGAGTTTGCTGGTGAACTTGGACATGAGTATGCAAAGACAGGCAAGAAACAAGTGAGGCTAGTCGTCACCGACAAACTCCCTCTTGAATCCAAAAACCTCGAGGCAACGCGACAGGCAGCCAAGAAGGAGCTCGAGAAGCTCGAGGTCAAGTTTATAACCAGTGCTAGAGTTACAAACACCACCCACGAGGGCGGGGGAGGAAGCATCCTGGAGCTTACAAAGGTCGATGGAACCAAGGAGGTGCTCGAGACGGATCTGTTCGTGCCGACTTGGGGTGTCACCTTCAACACCTCCTTTGCACCCTCTTCCCTCCTCGAACCCAACGGCCGCCTCAAAGTAACATCCTCTCTCCGCGCACCAGGCTACGAAGATATCTTCCTCGCCGGCGATGCCGCAAACGCCGATTCGTACGCTGCCACGATCAGGGAACCTCAGATACGCTATCTTGCCACTGCGATTGGTCAGTACCTTGCCGGAGTCAAGGTACAAGACTACTCTCCAGAAACAAAGGTCGGACTCGCTGCTTCAGTTGGACCTAGTCGTGGAGTTGGACAGATGGGAAACTTCAACATGTGGAGTTTTCTCGTGTGGTATTTCAAGGCTCGGCATATGTGCACGAATGTTGCTGCCGAGTATGCGGCGGGTGAGAGTCTCATATTGGGGTCATTTTGAGTGGTTCTTCATTTTGTTGTACTTGGTCTATTTTTATTCAAGATAGGGTCGTAGTAAAGTCAATTATATCTTGGACTCTCTGTTTGTCTCGAACGCAGTGCACTCAATCTCAACATCGGTACCCAGGGGCAGCTCGAACACAGCCACGCAAGTTCTCGCCTATTAGATTTCAGTTAGAGGTCTCACATGAGAAATCACTAGAATAGTACTCACAGGCTTGGGAGCCTCGGTAAAGAACTCGTCATATGCCTCATTGACAAGAGCAAAGTCGGCCATCTTGGTGATGAAAATGTTGACCTTGACAACGTTCTGAAGGCTGCTGCCAGCCTCCTTAAGCACTGCCTCGATGTTCTTAAGAGCTTGTCTCTGCCCAAGCAATTAGCTTTGCTCTTTTAAAAACATATTTTTACTCACCGTTCGGTCCTTGACAGTTCCCTCAACTAGCTGAAGCTTCGTGCCAGGGATAGCACCAATGTTTCCGGAGCAGAAGACCAGACCATTGTGCTTGATGGCCTGGGAGAACTGGGGCAGAGGCGCCGGGGCAGCTTCGGTGAATACAGCTTCCTTTTGAGAAGGCATTTTGAATATGATTGTTGGTAAAGTAGTTGATAGTTCCAAGATAACTCGACAGAGCGAGGTTGAGCTTATTAATGAAGCGGTTATCTGCGGGGAACTCGGTTCGGCCTCAACTTCTAGCCTCCGATCATAGACCAACACAAGTACCATGATAAACTATCTCTACCCAAAACAAATTGTATCCCATCTCGAAAACCTCATTTCAAACTCATCGTCTTGGAGTAGACGCAATTTATGGGCGCAGTTGTGGGGATAGACCAGGCGACGCCGTTGTTTAATCGGGCGGTGCATGCCTCTCACAAATTACAAGGCGTCGCTTAAGTGAAGATATATAATATAAAGATCTTTGTTGTTGATGACAGCCGAAAAAGAACTGATAAATAGCCACATTGTACTCGCGGCCATTTTCATGGTCAGGAGTTTCTGCTTACAGGCGAGTGTAAACTGCCAATTGAAGAGAAGACGGTAAGAAGGTGTCTAAAGACGATATTTCGACCTCATGAGAAGGAGGAAAGAATCCTCCACCAAAGCGAGATCCGCATCAATGATACGGGTCCTGAGGGAGCATGTCACTCATTCCTTCGCTTGGAGATGCTCATCTATACATCGTCTGCTCAGCCAATCGTGCCATGCCGATAGCTGCTGTGGCTGGGTGAAGACTGCAGGCGTGTTCCGGGGGACGTAGCCCCCCTCTTGGGCCTGATGAGCAGCAGACAAGCTAGTTGTCGGAGAGGTCGGGGTCAGGACGTAAGCGTGGCTGGGAGTTGGAGATTCGCTCTCCTCTTTCTTAGGAGGAGTGGTCTCCGCAACGGTCGGGGTGAGAGTGAGGCTTTGCTGGGGCGACTTCAGGTGTTGTGGTTCAGCAACTGGGGAAGGGGCAAAATACCAAGCTATACGCCAATAAAATAAAACAAATACTAATAAAGTCGTTGTGATAGATTATATCCACCGGATATCCCTGGGACGCTCTTCCCAGCATCACACGCGTGATAGTGTTGACTGTTGGAGTGCAGTGGTAGACGCCGGTTTGTCGTATCTTCCACAACCACAAAAGGCGCCTCTTCTGTGCCCAGGTCATCTTCACCCAGGACGCCTTCATCGAACTCCTCTTGGATGGCGCCAAGTCAGATTCCGAGCCATCTCCGAGCGTCGAGTGATTAGTTGTGTATATACGCCAACGGCCTCTTGCTTTCGATGACTGTCAGTCTTGCCGGCGCCGGGCCATTAGTGCCAAGACTTGCCGAAGGGTACGGATATTGCTTGAAACCACCGATTATCGATTCCACGCTCCTCATGAAAAAGTATATATACCAGAAACACGTCCCGGAGTCCTGGCGAATCGTTGTTCCAACATGGCTGCACACGGTACTCCAAGACTTGGTGACACCAGACCAATCTCCCTGCTTTCAAGACTTCTACAAAGACAAGCTTCTTCAGCGCCATTCTCGTGACATGTAAGCCCTTCTCGTGACGATTAAACATAGAGCCAGGGTTGAAACTATCAAAAGCGTCAAGGTATATATAAGCCGCGATCTCTCGGGGTGAACCGAGTTAACCGCCTAGAGAAACCCAAGCTCTCCAAGGTGAATGAAAGCACTACCCAGAGACAAGAATCCAGATCGCCGTCAAGTGTTTGACAAGGCAACTATCTGAGCTTCCGAGGACTGTGATACCAATTTCTTATCCCTCTTGGACCCGAGTCCGTTTCGGGACCCGTTCTGCGCAAGTCTTGCCGGGGTGTGAATGTGTGCGTTGTCGTTTGTAGCAGCGATCACTTGGCGATAAAGTTGCTGTAGCTTTGAGTTGGTAGTAAGCTCCTAGTTACAATAAAGACGCCGTGAATAGCGAAAGAAACGAGAGATATATATCGCATGTTTGTGCAAGATGTCGTAAAGTATATATGTTGCGTTATACCGCCTCCATTCTGTTCTCTTCCGTGGTTTGTCGGTGCTCGATCTCGATTATTACCATGGCTCTCGGGCCTGGCGTATTGCTTCTACCGTCGCTAGGACTGGCAGTCGTCGGTTCTTCTGATGTTTCTGTGGCCGCCTATGAGCGGCGCCACATTTGTTTGACAGAAAGGTATGTCGGGTACACCGCTGTCTAGCAGTACGAGTGTCCATATTCCACAGCACAATCCGTATCATGGTGGCAGGTTGATCTCTTCTTTAAATTTCTTTGAGCATCATCCGGCAAAACATACAACTTCTCTTCTTGATTCCACTTTGATCTCCGGGCGACTTCCCTGGCATGTTCGTGATTGTATGCCCTTTAGTCTTTAGGAAGGGATTTTCGCCTTGCCGCGGTAACTTGATGACAGAGTTGAAGCCGCTCGCTGCTGCCCACGGTGAAGACACGTCTTATGGGGATATAGAAACGATGACTGAGGTGGGAATTATATATGCAACATGTGATCGCTTAATATATAGCGTCGGCAATAATCACACTCAAGTATCTCTCGTAGTAATGATACACAGCAGAGAAAACAGCATGTCTTGAGAGAGAAATGATCTTAATTTTCGATCAACTTCCTTGACGTGTTCGATCAAGACAAAATATGACCATGGACGTGAACCTGCCATCGCAATTATCTCCAGCGACAGTGATAGTAGAGAAATGTGACTTGGTTCAAGTCAACAACACGGGAAAGCCTTGTTGAGCGCTGCGTTCAGCTCATATATATGGATGCTGTTATATCTTGAAGGAGGGCGAACTGTACAGAAGGTGGCAGGCTTGGGGTCTTTATATAGATAAGAGCCTCTTGTTTGTGTCTTACCTATTCCTAGGATGCTCGCAACAACCACTTCACTATGAGCAAATTAAAAAGTAGCAATTACTAGAAAACATAAAAAGAATCTTTAGTACACCGGCAAACCCCAGTACTTTCCTTGCACGAGTTTGTCCTTGATTTGTTGCATCTCACTGAAAGACAGCTTAGTTTTAAGTCAGGATCTTGAAACATTAATGAAGTTGACCCCAGCAAACCTCGCCAAGAGTCAATCATTCACCGCCAACCCCAGTCCCCCACGGCAAGCCCTCATTGCTCAATTTACGCTTCATTCTTAGCCGCAATCCTTTTACAACCTATCTGACAAGGGGCTGGACCTCGCCAAGCTGTCAAGCCCTTCGCTTCTGATCTTGGTTTAATGCTCAGCCCCTGCCAAAATAGCATGCAACCGCCAGCCTAGTCTTGGCACCAGGCTGAAAAGCACCGAAACTGTGCAGGCCAAGGAGTGCTGAGTACGTGCCGCAGAGGTGCGCACGCTATCGTGGGTCATCAACGGTAGGCTAGTAGGGGCGAAGGCCTGCAATTATGCAGATTCGGCGATCCTACGGGGCGGAGTTCTACTTCTGGTCATGGGCTGTGAGGATTATACCACGGGCAGGACAAGCAGATCCTAATCCTTAATTTATTCCATGCCCATTTTTTGTCTCATGTCTTCTTTCATCTCTTTCTTCTTCCGAATCTCTTCGGATGTAAAGTCTCCAGCCGACGTTATTTGCCCGGATCCCTCGACAACGACAAGCTCTCTTCATACTGTCAAAACACAATGGCCAAGGCACGTTACGCGGAGTTCGTAGCTCCTGAGGCTCCAGCACCAACAGCCATGGCCACGATAGACACACGGCGCCTCTTCGCCCGTCAGGAAGATGAAGACCTCTGTGGTCTATACACCCAGAGTGAAAAAGGTATTACCCTCCTCACAGTAACAAGTTCATTATCTAACAAGATAGCCGGTACTGTCTTGTCCTTTCTCTGTGGAAAAGACACTCGGTGCGAGACCACTGGGGCATTCTTCGGCTGCAGCCAATCCGTATATACGACATGTTACGCCGCGACCAACAAACTACCAGCCACGAGGGATGAGCAAGGTGCATACTGGTATGAGAACCCGTCTATCACCCATATGGGAGAACCTGCTGACTGGATCTGACACAGCACAGGTTCCGTGTATTCTCACTGCTGGACAGGAATCAAGGAGATCGATGGTGAAGATATCACGGCATACAGATGCGACAGTACAGCCGTCGAAGACCCTATTTCCGTAATGATGACCATCGAGAGCGAAGTAACCCAGACCAAGACGAACGACGACGGATCACCAACACTCGTTGTCACAACACTCCCGCCTGTGACAGCTACAGTCAGTGTGACGGGTGAACCTGACAGCGGAAACTCGGATGGAGGTTCCGAGACACCAATAGGTGCCATCGTCGGTGGTGTGGTCGGAGGTGTGGCATTGATCGCTCTTATCGCATTCGGACTCTGGTTCATACGCTTCCAGAAGCGAAAGGCTGCCGCGGACAATGCCAAATACAACGCTCAGTCACCTTACGGTCATCCTTCGATGATGCAGCAGGCCATGTACGAGCATCCCTATCCAGGGAACCAAGGAAATCCGACACCTATATACCACCAACTTCCCGCTGAGGATTCTGATCGGCCAAAGCCCAAGACATCGCCGCCTGTTGAGCTGCCCAACAATTCGGTATGACATTGACGGCTGCTGTGCGCGGGAGCTTTCTGGACAGGGATAGTACCGTTGGTGAGGCTTGAGGGCAATAGACATCCAGGGGCGTTACAAAAGATGCATTTACACGAAGGATATAGATTCACGGATTAATGATAGATGCATGGTTATTTTACAGTATTTAAATACCCACTTCACGACCTTATCATCAAGGGGCGTTAAAGTCATACTAACACCGATAAACTACGAACGTTGTTAACTCCCAAAATGTCCCAGGCGTTCCTCGGGCGCCGCGGGACAGTTTCGATTTCTTTCTTTAGGCATGCGTAAATCGCCCGGCTTCGCAAAGGCATTCACAACGTGAGACAACCACCGGAAATTTCTAGGCAATCAAGTAAGTGCTGAGCTATATATGAGAATTGGGGAAATGACATTGTGCATCACAGATGTGATTTGATAGCCCTAGCTACTTAGCCTTAAAATACGTTGCCTATTCAAACATCAGACAGTGCCACTATCCGCCTCATTTTCATCCTATGGAGTCTTGACCTTAGGCTTCCATATGAGAAAAAGCTCATCACATACTTGTAGTAATTCATAATAAACCTGTATATAAGCGTCAAATCTTTCCACCTTTCAAGATCCCGGTTTCTTAGCCCATCACGTCAGTACCAACCTCACTAAATCAGACAACATAATCTTGGCATTATGTCTATGTGCGATGTATGCTGTTACGCCGTGTTCCAGGACAACCACGGCCACAGACAGGTGTGTTCTGAATGCTGCTCAAACATAAGAGATATCGCCAATGCCCACGGCCAAGACGAGGTCATCCGACAAGTACAAGAGGCAGCGCAGAGGTACCTGGACGTCTGGTTGACGACGGGGATCGTGATGGACGTGTTGACGGCTTGGTTTCCGGATATCTTTGAGTCGAGCCAGAATGGCTGGGAAGATCAAGGGGTATGTACTATGTGGTTGGACAGAGAATTGTCAAATGTTCTGTTCTAATTTTACCAACTAGATCTGCGACGGGTCAGCCACTGCGGATGACCAAGTCTATCTTCAGGATGCATCAGCAACTATTACAGCAAAAATTGGTTCGATGCATCTCCCAGTTACGTGTGCAGTGGATGTGGGTTGTCGTGGGTAGGCAAATATCCATAGGTACCCACGGGTTGATAGATGTTTTGGCCCGCGGGTCCCCACAGCTACCCATCCATCGCTCGGCGATACCCGTGGGTTACTTGGGTAGATTGGGTAGTCAACTACCCATGGGTAAGGCTTAGGTAGATAATATCCATGGGCATATCGTGGGTGGATTAATGCTCATGGGTGCCCATGGGTACCAGTACCCACAACCACTCATACCTCCATGAGCACGTTATTTTAGCAGCATTAGTTGAATATCCTATTATAAGCGCTGATCCTATAGCTTGGTTCGAGAGCATTCTCGATTAATGGCTCTGCCGCATTGTCTTAGTCTTGTCTGTAAACAACCATATTCGCTATAAAGTTTGCTGCACTGCCAGCAGTGCAATCTCAAACAAACAGTCTACACTACATAAGAGACCAAAGATACTCCGAAACAGGATCCTTCCAAAGCGTAGGACAAGCATGAACTTCATCAGCAGAGGCAGCAAACTCAAACTCCGACCAGACAGTATAACCCTCAAACCCCTTGACCCAAAGAACCTCAAAGGCGCTCAATGTAACAACAAACGAAAATGACAAGCACACTGGCATGACAAGGGTAGAGAGAAGGTACACCGCTGGAGGTATTAGGAGATACTCCAACCATTCCCTGAACCCAACCCTGGGGTTCGTTTTGGGGCTGGTGTGTCCTTTTACCCAGGCGTGGGTAGCGAGGATGATTCCGAGGGTTCCGGGTATAAATACAAATTCAGAGAGGAAGAGACTTTCTTTTAAAAACATCCTGAGCAGTTCCCAGTGTGAGCGTTGTGTTACCACGGGTGTGCCGTTGGACATGCAGGTTAGGTTGCACAAGGCGTAGATGGGTATGATGCAAGTCCTTAGCCCGTGTTTCTCATCGTAACCCAGGAACCACCACCGGGAGGACCTTTGAGGATCGCCTGCAAACAGAGACAGCGCTGTATCGATGTGCCCGCCCGATACGTCTTGTGTAGCCTGGCCAAAGCCAGGGAAGTTGAGCAGCAGTGCAGCCGACAAGACTGATACAGCAGCACCGCCAACGGCAAGTTCAAAAGTCCGAAAATCGATGGCACTAAGTGACTCCCAGCCCATCTTATCAACTCGGCGGGTGTAAAGAAAAATGGTGGCGACGCACTGGAAGAGTGTCCCGAGCACGATGAGAAGCCTTCCAGTAGTGACGTAGGCCTTGGCAAGCCTTGAACCTGCAACTTGCCCTACACCTCCAGATTCGAGTGATCCTGTAGGAGAGCGGGCCAGCCCCGACGAAGGCGCGTTTGTGATGGCTTTCTTGCCCAAGAGGGTTCTCAGCCGACGTGTGTATGTCGACCACTCATCGCCGAGAGATGAACGGCCAGTGACGATATTCGCAATACACACACCAGTAATGAGTAATAGGCCCAAGGAAATCTGAAGTGGAACAATGAGAGGGCAAAAGAGAAAAATAATCGGCTCAATAGACGCCAGCTCTTGGTTCCGAAGGGAGAGATAGTTGCAAAACGCGGCGACAGCAGTAAAGTGTGCGATGATGAACTTGACCATCAACTCTCGCGCGGTACGGCGATCGTCAATCGGACACAAGGGTTCAATATCCATGATTTATCTGCCATATTAAGAAGAAGATAAGTTGTCGGGGCTTGGGGAGGTAGCGACGAGGTTATCAAACATGTTTAAGCGCCCAGGGGCATAAGAGCTGAACAGCCACAAAACCAGCAACAAGTCCTTCGACCAATGAGACTATGGTTGCTTCATACATGATGTTTAACAGGGTAGAATTGAGCCACATCGATCCAATCATAAAAGCCTGGTCAGCGACGTTGATAGTTTTATCCTGCCTGCTAGAAATAGCCGCTGTGGCTCTGGACAACAGCCAGGTTGGCAATTGTATGGAAGTATTGTCGTTGCAAGCGTATACAACAAAAGAAGAATTTCCAAGGCACAAAAGGGTCAAAGAAACGCTCGACAAAAGTATCAGAAAAGCACAGGATAAGACATTCATTAAGCCCAAACTCCATCGCAGCATTCCCACTGAATCCCACCTCATCTTCACCAGAATACCTGACGCCCGGCTGGGGAGTCGCCGTATTTCCGTCGTGCCTCAAAAAAGGCATCGTATTCTTGCCATGACCAACGCGACGTAGAAAATTCCGCCAAGTCGTATCTTTCATTGCTAGTCTCCTTTATGCATCCTCGCGTCTCGTTGAAAATAGTCTTGGCCATCTTCATCCATCGAAGCTCCATCCCCGTGGCGCAACCGGGTCTGTCGCACCACAGTACGTGTTTTGTCCCCTTGTCAAACACAGGGTGTCTCGTCTTCTTCTTCTTCTTGAAAGGGTCGATATGATCAAATTCGAGGTTAAACAGCCATACAGGACTGAGCGAATCGATGCTGCTCCAGCTGAAGCCCATAGAGAGATAGATATGAGCTTTCGGAGACCCGGGTTCGCGTCTTTGATATTCCAAGTTGTAAATAGCACCACAGTGTCGACAGATCATGGAGTGATCCCTGCATTGCACAGCCGGATCGGAGAAACACGTACATGCATCCGAAGCCAAGCTGTTCATAACCGTCTCACTCAATAAAGAGATGTGTTTGCAGAAGTGTTGCCCGTCAGGCGAACGTGCTGCCCTTTTTAGGCTTTGCCGAACAAGGTCAATATTGATCTTGCAGGTGTCAATTTCGAGCAGGAGAATGCTCGTCGTAACGCTCATGCGGAACAAAGACGTTGACCCCTCAATCGCGGTTGCTGTGTACTTGGGGGCCGGTGAGAATCGTTCCTGAACCTGATTGCCTGAGCGAGCCCGAAGCCGATGACAAGGATACCAACATGGCCTCTCCCGCTGAGTCAAGGGCCATGGCTTCAGGTCCCATAGATTAAGTGAGATATGGGAGCAAACACGAAACAAGCCGCTTCGTCCCAAGCAACGTCCACCGCCCCACCGTTTACAATGTCTTTCACCTCGCGCAAAGAAGAGAGCAGCATGGTGAGTATCGCAGGGTTTGCAAAACTTGGGCTCGTAGAGCTCCACCATCTTCTCTTTCAAGTAGCCCGTCTCCCGGAATCGGTTGCAGTCGTTACAGTGAGTCCGGCGCACCAGTATGTCCCTGATCATCTTGCGCTGTTCGTGACCAGCTTGGGTCATGCAAGAGTTTTCGTCCAGGGATTTCGAGAACTCAAGATTAAAATCCCTGAAAGTAACATCCGTAGATACCCGACGAAATGTGGTACAGGTTTGTCGCAGCAGATAAATAGAGCTGTGTGGAAGGTGTTTCAATATTTCCAGCAGTAACTCTTCTGGCAATTCAAACAGTCGACAGCTCGTGTCTTTAGCAGCTCGCATGAACCGAGTCATTTGATGCAACTTGGAGGAAAGGTATGGCACAACCGAGGCTTCCAGTTTCGAAGCACATTCCTTTATCTTGTTCTCCCGTGGCGACCCGAGGGGGAGACGGTCTCGGTTCTTGAGCTTCCAGAGAAGAAGAGAGTGCATATTGAGGTCTGATGGATAGCTGGAACGGTGCAGGTGTCGGCGAACGATTCGGTGGGTTGTCGATGGTTCAAACGTTAGCAGACCACGCAGTGGAAGACGAGTGAAATTTATGCCCTAAATGCTCGACTATACCTTCGAAATGTTGATGTAATTCGACGCAAGTAGCCCAATGCCCGTGTCATCTACCAAAGTTAGTTTGTGTTGAGTCCATTCATGACCTTCCAGTCGCATGTCCACTGCATGTCCAAAGAAGACAGATATCTGAACTCTCTGCTGCATTGTACCGAAGGTATGTGAGACGATGCTCGACGGGTCAAGGGTAGGTTTGTCGACATGAAATGTCGGTTTCAAAGCGGAAGGCCGGATTCAATTTCATCTTTGATAATCGCATATTGCCAAGGCCAAGTCGAGCAAGGGGAAAGGGAGATTTTGAGAGATAAGAGAGATTCTAAGCCTAGCTTAGATGAAAGGAAGTTGAGGACAAGTGCATGACGATGCCATGCATAGATTGATGACGCAAGGGAACCAAAGAGTAAGGCCGGCGGCTCACTACTATGGAATATCATGACGAGATGGAAACACATCTCTACAGGGTAGTTCAGATGCAGATATCCAACAGTTCAGACTCCTGAAACGACGGGATCCGAAGGGCATTGATTGTAGCAAATATTGAGAGGGTTCGAAGACAATACCGTTGGTTCGTAGCAACGTTGACATGATACTCGATGGGGAAAGAGTCGACGTCTGCGAACGAGGAACGAAAGACGGCATTGATGACGATTGGATACGGGACGAACTGAAGGCGCAATTGGCGTGTTCTTGCAGCAGTTAGCAATACGCATGATGAAGCATCACTCTCTGAAGCATGGCCAAACGACTGGATCAGACCAATAGGTGATCATATCAACATGGTCGATGTTTGAATGGTTCAGCCAGCTGTGACGGGATGAGCAAGGTGAATCGAGTCCTCGACGAGAGAAAGGTATCCGACCGTTCTTCGAGAGGTCTTCCCCGAGTACTGGAATCAATTGGCTCGTGCTCGAAAGCCGTCGTCGCAGAGATGACTGTTGTTTCCATCCCATGCAAACAAACAGGGAGGCAGCTCGACAATAAGGCATCCTTGAACATGCCCGACGAATTGAATTGGAACTCGCCGAGGGTTAGATTTGGCCGATAAGCGCCGTCGAGCGCCCATAACGTTCTCTGACGCAGAGACCGGGCGAGACCAGCTGATGGCTTCCCCTAGCGTAACGCCATGTCTTTCAGCTGAAGTGGGTTTGTTTGTTTGGGGCTTCGGCTTGGGCTCAAGCTTGTGGTTGAGTCGAGAGAGAAGAGGTGAGACGGGGGGGACGGGTTGTTCCAGCTCCGATGACTCTAGGGAGGGGGCTGAAACAGTGGCAGCGACGCCTCACCCTGTGGCACCTTTTGGTGAAATTCGACCCGGTGCTTGGGAGATGGAGATGAGAAAGCCCGAACGACGGGAGTCTCAGCCATTCCATCAGATCAGTCGAGAATGAATTTTTTTTTAGGGTTTGACCGTGAAACATGGTGAGACTCGGTGTCTCGGCCCAAGGGTTTGTTTACAGTAATTCCGGTAAATTCTGGATATTCTCCCTTACATCGGAGTAAGAGTCCGAGATGACAAAGATCATTTGTCAGTCCTCAGAAGGTCACTATAATTAATTAGTCTACACGATCAATGCATGAGATGAAATGCACATTTGATGGATTATGTGTATGTACCCCTGATCTCCGTTCCGTCTCTGCGTTTTTTTGCCTCCCCCTTGGCAAGGCATGTAAGCGGGGATCATACGGAGTTCATTGGTCAACCAGTTCAGGGGCACGCATATTTCGGATGCAGGGTACGGCATCTTTTCTTTTTCGTATGGATATCCTTTTCTCAGCGGCCAGCGGCTTTTGCAAGTTGTCGCCGATTGTGGAAATTGGTCTGACATAAGAGAGGGGAACGCCATGTAGAGTTTAATTAGGTGAGATTGATAAACTAGAACTTTTTGACAGTTGGTGCAGTAGTAGTCAGCGTTGTAGTACAATAGAAAGGATCGTTGTGTTGCAGTTGCAGGCGCTTGCTTAGGCTGTCTCTCCCTGCTTTTTTGGCTTGCGGGCGGCGGCCGACTAGCGACTTGACCCGGTTCAGTAGTTGCCGACCGATAAGGAACATGGGAACATGGTCAAAGTTGCCTGATCTGATCTGATCTGATGTGACAGCCTTGTAAGCCGTACAATAGCTCCCAGCATGGCTCGCCCGGGGGAACAGGACAAGAACCTGTCGGAGGAAATGTAATTTCAGTTTACGAAGTCTGTTGTCATTGATCTGTTTATTTTTGGCCTCGTCTGTTTTTTTTTTTTATTTCGCTCAAAGCCGAGCCGAGCGGGCGGGCAAAGCCAAGGCGGACAAATGCCTGTCAAGCTCAAAAGCCCAAAAGTCAGAGTTTGGCTCGCTTGGGAGAAAAAACACCAGCTAATACGGAATAGGATTGAAGCTTATTTTTCTTTTTGGGCGTTGGCCAGGCAGAATGAGGACCAGTTTGATAAGAAAAACACTCGAAAACCGGGCCGGAGGAGAGACACAAGTGCAGAAAAGAGGCAACCCAATGGGGTAATTGATGGACACCAGCCGAGCGAGAGAGGGACGACAAGAATCTGCAGGTTTCTCTCTGTGTGACCGCTTCTGCATTACTGCTGACTTGGCTGCTGACTTGACTTTTTGTGCCCCCTGTCAAAATGCAAGCCCTTGACTGCAAGCGTCAGGGGTCAAGGGAATCCATTGGGCGACGCCGCGGGCTCCCCGAGCGTCCGACAGTCTCGCACTTCTCACCAGAAAAACCTGTTCGGATGATCCTCCACTCCCCTCCCCAGAAAATGGATACGGGATTGGCTCACTGGCACGTGGAGACCCAACCAGACGCAGGTACCGTTGTGTGAGTGAGTGAGAGAGGGAAAAAAAAGCCCATGGTCTTTGCCACGGCAAACTCGGAAGGGAATTTCTGGGCCCCTCCCCTTGTTCCGTCCTCTCCTCCACCCCAGCTGTGTGTGTTGGTTGATTGCCAGCAGAGCAAAAGCCCAAAGCAACGTTGCCCGCTTTGTCGCTTGGACAGCTCGTATAGACTACAGTACACCCCCCCTGTCACACTTTTCATGCTGCCTCTATCACATCTCGTCGATCCAATCACCAACCACCTCCAAAACCTGGAGCGGTGTCGAGCTGGCATTGGATATCTGGATGTTGTGATAAGTTCGAGATAAGAAGTGTGAGTGTGTGTATGTGTGTGTGTGTGTGTGTGTGTGTGTGTGGGTGAGAAGGCTGACAGGGGCGGCTGGGCTGGGGCGGAGATCGCATCTGTCTGTCAATGGTCAGCCCCTCTCTCGCCTCGTATTTTGTCGACTTGAACCGATCAAGAGCCTTCGAGCTAAGGAGTCAGACGGAAAACCTGCCAGGGCAGAGTTCTGACAGGGGTGAAAGGAGAGTGTGTGTGCAAGGCTACCTGCCTGGTGTCAGGGGTCAGGGGTTTACCGTCGTCTAGAGGTGCCTTGCAGTTTGCACCAGCTACGCGCGCTGTGGAGCAAGGACCCAATCGTAGCGTCGCCTTGTCTGCTTATTCCAAAGGTGCCGTTGACCAGAATCAGCTTAGCATACCCCGGTAGATCTAGTCATGATCTCATAATGGGTGCACTACTGCGTGAAGAGGGAAATTCCCTCGTATTGGGGCCCATGTCCACACACGCTCCACACCTAGCCCCATGCCGCATCTCGATGGATGGACAACACAACAGACAGACAACCATCAGAGTCAGGTCAGTGTCAGTCAGCCCGAGTCGAAAGACATAAAAACCCTCAGCCTCTTCCCACTTCCCACTTCCCCTTACCCTCCTCAGCTCTGCTCTGACAACTACACTCGCTACAGTCGTTACTACTGCTTGCTGCACTTTGCACTTAATACTTGTTTTTGCAACACAACACTCAATCTCAACAATCAACCAAAAACACCAAACCAGTCACAATGGGTTTCACTCGTGCTACCGTCGCCGGCCTCCTCGTTGGAGCTGCCATGGCCTCTCCCCACTACGGCTACGGCAACGGCACCCAGTACACCACCGAGGTCGTCACCGCCTACACCACCTACTGCCCGGCTCCCACCACCCTGACCTACCAGGACAAGACCTACACCATCACCGAGGCCACCACCCTGACCATCACCGACTGCCCCTGCACTGTCAGCCACCCTCTCAAGCCCACCTACCAGCCTCCCAAGCCCGTCTACACCACCGAGGTCGTCACCAAGCTCACCACCTACTGCCCTGAGCCCACCACCCTGACCTTCAACAACAAGACCTACACCGTCACTGAGCCCACCACTCTGACCGTGACTGACTGCCCTTGCACCGTCACCAAGTCTCACACTGGTCCCGCTCCCACCGGTCCTGCTCCCGTCAAGCCCACCGGCGAGGCCCCGGTCCCCGTCAAGCCTTCTGGCGAGGCTCCCGTCCCCGTTGCCCCCACCGGTACCGGTTCCACCCCCGAGACCCCCGCCGAGTCCGAGCCTGCTGTCGTCACTGCTGCTGCCGCCCGCTTCGCTCCCGCCGGTATCCTGGCTGCCATTGGTGCCATTGCCCTGTTCTAAGCGCCTTACCTCTCATCTCTATCTCTAAATCTCCCCTGATGAAGCGATGATGATGATGTGAGCCTCTTGGTTCATTAATACCATAATCAAAGAAAAACGATGGACTTTGCATGTAACGGAACAACTGGGTATATAATTCATTTCTATACATTTACATATGTAGTCTTGCACATACATGTCTCTTGATAGAGTGCATAGATGTTAATTAATAAAGTTCATCACCAACTGGTTCACTAAATGTTTGTGTCTCTTTTGAAAGTGCCTATGAGTGATCATCTCTGCAATGCTACCCATCAAAATACCGCACTCGTATCTACTCCACTAGTGTAGAGATATTCCCTCATTCCTACCCAAATCCTCAGGTGATATCTGTGTTGGCCGTATCTGCGGCCAGCCTTGGTCACACCGCTCATCAAGGCTTAGTCCCAGCCTCGCCTCGCTCACTACCTAGACAACTGGATGCTGTTGTGCATACACTTGGACCCAGTCTCCAGCGTCACTCATCCGGCCCACAGTCATCTGGAGAGTAAGCTGCGGTGTTCCCTTCTCGTCCTTCGGCCCCCGGCGGATCTTGGCCGAGACCACCATGCTCTTTATTTTGACTGAAATCTTGGCCGCACGGTCTAGTGTAGTTGAAAACGAATAGCCAGAACCTACCGAGTCAAGGTTAAACGGCCGTCTCAGCTCTTCAAGTGTCTTCTCCCAGTCTTGTTCGTTCGCCCCAAGCACCTCCTGAATCGAACACCATGGGTTTCCCTCGTGTATGCCACAGCTCACCATGAAGCGCGTGACAATACCTGTGTAGTTGTGGGTGCACTCTATCAACACCGTGCCATGGTCGTTAGGCGCAGAACCGAAGTAGAATCTTTTATGCTTCCATCCATAGCTGGGGTACGTCGAGACAATATGGGCGCCAACCTTACCATTGGGCGTGAGCGACAGCTTCAGCCATACACGTGATACAGGTATAGCAGGTCCCCCCCAGCCTAGCTCTGGGTACAAATCCCAGAAGCCGCTAGGGGGTAGAAATAGGTCTGTCACCTTGAACTCGGATAGGAGAGACTTGTCCACACTAATCAACACTGGCGACGAGAACCTAGCATGAATACTGATCGGATCGCTCTCATACGGCTTTAGAAGCACACAGACAAGTCTTCCATCCACTTCGCAGTATATCCATGCCATCGCCGATAGCCAAGTATCCGGGGCCGGTCTCACGAGAAGGCTGATAGACACTCCCCGTGCCGTGAATTCTGGGGGCTTCAAGGGCATCCCGATGCTCAAACCTGGACCAGGTTTCCGAAAGAGCTCATAGTTCTTGGTTCTCATCACCTGGCACTTATCGTTGTTATAGTACGGCTCGGGTGTGTGGCCTGGTAGCGACAGTGGGTTCTTAAAGGCTCGTAGCCCTCCTCGCCCGCTCGGCTGAACGACGCCCTTACTGGCCATTTTTGCAAACTGGTTTGGCGACGAAGCCAGACAGCCCGTCAAGGTCGTCTCCAAACAGTCTTCCCGCAGCGTCCATGCAAAGATGGTGTAGTCCTCCTCCTGCCTGAGGATCTGCTCCTGTAGACGCACAAACGCCTTGTCTCCTTCGCCGTAGAGCAGCGGCATATTGAGTTGAAACAGCCCCATCAAGCTGTATGCTCTATCCTCTCGCCTCGTTGTCTGTCTATTTGACGCCCATGACATGCGTTGGGCAACGTTGCACGTCGACACGCTTTCGCCATGCAGTATGCGAGCTGGTATCCCGGTGACGGCTTCGACTTGTGCAATGAGGCTCCTCTTAGTACCGATTTCTTCCCAATACGCCGTGTAGAACTCGACTATCCGTGGAGCTATCAGTTCCTGTAGCGTCCAACCTCGGGTGAACCATCGGCTCTCCATGAAGTGCCTTAAGCTCATGCCAGGAGTGTGCAAGACGTCCCCCACATCTTCCAAGTAGGCATAGCATATGGTCGAATCTCTGTACCACTGGTACATTGAGTTGATGGCCTCGGAGAGCTCAGTGCTACTGGATTTGTCGATACAGCAAGTGTCAATCCACACCCACTGGAAGCCATCCTCCACTGCTTTTTGACAGCAGCCGATCAATTTGCTGTAACCATGCTTAGATTCGGCTGTGTTGTTCTGGATGTCGTGCAAAAGAACCTCGCCTTCTCCCCATGTGTGACTTAGGATTACATAAGGCGGGATTTTCTCCCCATGGAACTCGGTGAGTTTGTACGACGAGGTGTCAAGCAGCCTCATCTCGGCGATGGACGTGATGGTGGGAGTTGTCCTTGGCAGGCAAAAATCTAGAGCAATGACTGGGTCAAGCGAATAAAATAAACTAAATGTAGAAGGGAAATTCTCTCAGCTGAGTGAACGTGAGCGGGGTTGGCTAATCCGCAGCCTCGTGCGAACCACCCAAGGCGGATTTCAAGGCGGACGCATGATGTGATTGGGGGAGGGGTGAGAGAGCATGACAGAGGCCAACTTGACCTTGGTGACGAGAATCTGATCTTTTAAAGGGAAAGAGGCAACTCGCTATCAAGAAACGGCCTGCGACTGCCTGAGGTAACACGGAAGATACTATTGGACATGAGCTATTTGAGAGGCCGTAGAGTTATTACATAAAATAATAGCTACCTAATTAGCGTTCCCAAACGTCTATATCGAAATTGTTCATTAAAATCACAATCAATTTAGGGTTAAGCAACTTCTTGATATCCTACGGTCTATAGCCCTGGGGTACCTCAGGTCGATTCACATACTTATGTGGGCATTATTCGACCGATGAGCTACACATTATTGTAGTGCTCTCCTCCAATCACTTGAATGATATTCCCAAAAGTTATTTTCTTTCTTGCTATCATGTATAGCCATGAAAACCAAACCTGTCATCTCAGAAGCAACGTCATCAAATCAACAAATCCCAACAACATATCAATTCAACTCCTAGATGCCAATCAATCATCCTTAGCCATCGTCAAAGCCCCCACAAAACTCAAGTAACTAAACAACTCAGACTCGGACCTCTTTTGAAAAGTCTCATACGTCCAGGGCCTAATCCCAAACTCTTCCATATCCGATTTAGGCAGCCAATCATCCGACTCTCGTTGTCCAAAGCCCATGACGATGCCAACAATCACGTCCCCTTCTTCCGCCTTGAGGACTCGCAAGTAGTCGTTGTCCACAGTCCATCCGGTTAACTTGTTTCTGGTGTTGGTGTTGTTCTCGTCGGCAAGGGTGTCCAGGGCAAATAATACGGTACGATTTCGGTTCGTTCGAAGCTTGAGATAAGTTAGCAAATTCAACTATCCAGCTTATCGTGACTCACGTAAAGGTGATGGGGAGATCTATCATACGCCTCGACCCAACCAATCTCCTCAATAATCTCCCCTCCCGGTCCGTCAATTTCAAACTCTTCCCAATTCTCTTCTGGCCACGAGAACCCGTCCTCTTCAACCTCCCTCATAGTACGTGTCTGCTGGTCATCCACGAACGAGACCCGCGCATTGGTAACTGCGTTGCTGAAACACCTTTTGTTGTCACGCTCACACATACCCACGCTGTTGATACAAGCAGAAATGCTCCGGATATTTGCGAGTTCGTTTGGTCGGTTACCCAGCATTAGAATCCTCAGCGGTATGACTTCACGATAAAAGTCGACCTCGATCCTATTAAGGTCGTCACATACAAACTTTAAATGTTCCGACTCCCAGATAGGCTTATCTAGGAGGGCCATAGACGCACTGCTCCAGCTCATTTGCTCTTCATTCCTAACTTCAGGATAGTAGCCTGGGTCTGGCTTTTCTTCGTCGCCGGGATACGCCTGCAAGAGTCCAAATCGCATGATCCAGGGAGTGACGTCTTCTTTTTCCTATTTCCATTCCAAATTTAGTGAGATTCTGGCAAGTGGGTGCATATTCTTACGGCGAATTGGCCTTCAACGCCTACAATGACCATATCCTCGGCGGCGAATAGCGGTCGTTGCATCAAAGAATCACCAGTGTCACCATAGCTAACTGGGAAACCGTCATAAAAGTAAATCTAGTTGGACAGTTAGTTTCACTCTTCAACTGGTTCTAGCAGGACGTACCGTGATTCCCTTGACACTGATATAGTTCCACGACGGTGCATGTTCCCGTTCCAAGAGGGGATTTGTTGGCCAAAGATGAAAGACAAAGCCACGAATCCACGTTTCCGGTGCCATCTCTTTCGAAGTTTCCCAGGCACCCTCTTCCGTGCCTCGTTTGCCAAACATCCTGGGCTCTTCGCCACCAAAGCCCACGGATATCCCAGTCATGTCCCAGTCCGAGTTCCAAAATGTCTTGAGCGTCCAAGGCCGGTCTTCATCGTATTCGTCCCAGGAACGGATCCAGTATGACCGCTGTATATCAAAGACTAGATTGTTGACGTTGAAACTGACAAAGTGCATCTTATTGCACACGGCGATTGAGTCCATCTTGCATCTCGGCTTCGAGTCAGGATCGGGACATTCTGCATGATAGCGACGTGCAATCTGTTCACACACTCCCCAGATTCTCCGACGGTTTGCCACAGCCATCAGAAAGCCTGAAATCCCAACTCTTGGTTTCGAAGCCTCTTCTGCCCATAGGAGGATTTTGCGGAGGTCCTAGCCTCTAAGAGACTCGCGCCTTGTCGTGATGGTTTCACCCAGCTCCTCAAAGTAGGGTATATTGTTGCGGATGCGACTTTCTCAAAGGCGCCAGTTATATCTGGTCAGGTTAAATATCCCCCAAGATGCTTGACATAGGTTGAGCATAGATTCGTGGTCGAGAAGGTCTAAGATGTCGCGCAGAAGCGACTCAGGTACTTGCTGGAATGGATCCCATCTGACTTTGTATCCCAGATTCAAACTCGAAGGTGTCTCGGCAAACTTGTCGCGCTTGATAACCTCGAAAATGTCTCCAACTAGGGATTCTCTCCGTTCCGGGTTGATGACCGTGTACCCGTAGCCAGGTATGGCTTCCCACGTCTGGTCTTGGCCCTGTGTGGCATCGCCATAGTCGAGGTCCGAACACCTAGATTTCCAAGATATCAGACCACCAAAGATCCTGTACAAAACGCCTTTGTTGATTTTACCCGTGTCTTCTGTTCCCGTAAGGACGCGGGCGAGAAGAGTGTAACATTGTCTGTGAAAGGGAAATCCGCGCTGTCCGCTGCCACAGTCGCCCCAATTTCGAACGCCACCCAAGTCAAAGTCTTCGATGGCAGAATCCGGCTCCGAGCCTTCGTCTACGTCAAAGATGCCACCATCGAGGTATTCCCCAGCACCGGACACGAAGAATCTGCATCGTCAGCGTCATGAATCAGGTCGAGGGCCGGAGTTTTCAGTACTTGTTTGCCCCTGGGGCGTCGGGGTTGAAACCGAGGAGTCGGGCTTGCCGGAACCACTCCATATCCTCGTCACCGATCACATCCGCATCATACTTATTTTCAACATAGGCATCCTCATCATATATGTTCTCCATATAGACATCTTCGTCATATTCGTCATCTTCAGGTTGTTCCCTGGGCCCAGTTTCAATCTCGGTGGTTGTAGCGCCACAGATGACACAATAAACATCAAAAGCTCCCATACTGAGAGATGTGGTGGTAAGGGGTAAATCAATGGATTAATTGACCATGTATCGATCAAGGCGACTAGACCTATTTATAGCCCTCTTCCCCTGGCCACTTTGAGTGGTATGAGGAGTAGGGGTTTCTTGTTCCGCTTAGCGTTACGTTATTTTAACAGGGCATAGATTCGCTACCCAGGAGACAGGGATAGGCCTATCACTACCCCAGTGTCCTCATTTGTGTGAGTATTATTCGTACCTTGGCCTATCAGCCTCACGACGAACGAGAAATATCGTCATTTATACCTTGTCAGCCTTATGGTCCAAAGAGATATATATCACCACGTGATCAAAGGGCGATAGACCACCTGAAATAAAAGCAACAAACCGCAAGGCAGCGAGAAAGTTTCCTCGAGGCATCATGCATCTTACGAACAAACCTCGGGAAGACTGACATGACACATCTGCAAAAGGCTAAATTCCCAGACGTTTTTTATAAGGAGCACCATCCTCGCCTCCGAAGCTAGTTACTGATTATCATTATCGGATATTCTCGACACGGAGAACTCTTCTCTGCACGATTTTCCTCCATCGCTTCTACCTCAAACGCGTCTAAATAGGCTAGGAGAGAAGAAGAAGCCATGGACTCCTTACACTGTGATACGTTTGGACCAATCCTTGACGACGATAAAGCTATTGATTCTCCAGAAAATCTTTGTTTAAAGTGTCGGATTTTAGGCCGATTGTGCAAGAAATGTCGACAGAAACTAGAAGCAGCAGGAAAGGGCAGTGCCGATAAAAAGACCAATTCATCACTCGAAATTGTTTCTTCTCGCCAGCAGAGAAACAATGGACGCCATGAGCCTGCCGAGGATTCTCGACTCGCAGAGGCCACTCCTTACTCAGGCACGACTCTTCCCTCATGCACGACAATTCCCACACGTATGACTATTCCCACACGTATGACTATTCCCACACGTATGACTATTCCCACACGTATGACTATTCCCACACGTATGACTATTCCCACACGTATGACTATTCCCACACGTATGACTATTCCCACACGTACGGCTCCCTCATCACACACGCCACAATACGAACAGCGCAAAACCAACACCGGTAACCGGTCGAGGCGTCATGACCACTGTCCCTGCTGCCATCACCAGTGCTGCCGGGATTGGCAGCCCTGCCAAATTTGCGAAAAAAAAAAAAAAAAAAAGGGAGACTCACTTCTGCTATGGCTGCGAGAGAGCCCAGTCCGGCTACGCTTGCGGGAGAAGGGGAACGCGACCCTACCATGAATGCGAGAGAAGAGAGCCCCGGCCTTGCTATCCTTGTGAGAGAAGGACGACCCGGTACTACGTTTGTGAGAGAAAAGAGACACGCTCCTGCTATACATTCAGGAAAAGAAGGGAAGAAACGAAATCCAGGTCAAGCCCTAAGCTGGAGATATTCTTGTCCGATCCTCCTCAAATTGAGAACAAGCACCAATACGCCAAGGAGGTATGGTCCTGCTTGACCGGCAAAGGGCAACTGCTTTGTCGACGTCGCCCAACGATAGGTCGGAAAAGACTGAATATCTTGATCCATTATTGCCCGGATGACCCTGGCAAGACGACCTTGGAGATGGATATCCCTGGGATCAGCTTAGTGGAAAGAATGTTTTCTCTAGTCCGCCAGGGATTCGAGGATGGAAGAATAGCCGTCGAGTCTATTCTTTGGGGCGAGCAGCATTCCGAGCTGGATTAACCAAATTCAGTCGCCACTAATCATCAATGAATGCCTACCTGACTGTTTTCTACGAATATGTCATGTTCACATACCAGCCTCAGCAAAATTATCGTTCTCGTTAACACTGGCCAAAAGTGAACAGGAACCTCATCCCAATCACCGTCTAAACTCATTACTATATTCAACATAAGATGAGCATCGTTTAGATAGCCATCAACTAAGGCTTGATAGAACCCTTGTCTAAACTAAGATTTAGGAAACGATCCACTCAACATCAAGTCTTTGTTTATCAGTAGTCCTCATCAGAAGCACCCTTTAGGTCATGGTCTCTATCTTCACCAGGAACCTCCACCCAAATCATGGTCCGTCAGATCAGCTTGTTTCTTTAAACGCAGTCCTGAGACTTTTCGCCCAGGAACTATAATCTAACTTCGTTCATCAACTGGAACCTTGGCTTAAGGCGCACCCTCGTCTACAACAAGAGCCTCGGCACATAAGCTTCACCCCTGGTTGCATCATGTCTGGATCCCTTTCCTGGAGTGAGTTCACTTCCTAGTCACTAGTCGTTGAATCACCGCCTCTTGTTCCCTCTTCCAGACTCTCCCTGCCCAATATATCCATCAAAATGCTTAGTGGTCGCTCTCTCAAGCTCTCTCAATTTTTTCTTCTTCTTTTAAACAAGAGGTAACCATCCCTCGCAGCTTGCAATCTCCATCAGCAGAAGTCATAATGTGATTATCCTAGCAATATTGCCCAAGTCCACATCTAATCAATTCAGGAAATTTCAGGGGACAGGATTTGTCAGGGCAAACTTGGCTAACAAGCAGCTAAGATTGAGAAACGGTGCATCCTAAGGTGGTTTGAACAAAGACAACATAAACCGATCTAGAACGTCAAGATTTGTTTCAATTTAGCTAGCCGAGAGTGAGGCGATTGGTCGTCCTGAGATCAACATTGCAATCAAATGGTGATGTGGTGCTTGACTTCTGATTGGGTGGCCCCCTTGCTCAACAGTCTTCAAATGTGAATCACGCGCTCACGTCTCCATCCTCAATGAGACCGGCCAGGAATCACCAAAATCCCAAGAAAATAGAAAGTCGACCATTTTATACAGAAAATATTTCCACTACGTAAATGTGTCACTTAAACGATCCAAGGCGGAGCAAGATATCGCCATAGCACGTCTATGACAATTGCTCGCTCGTCAACAATTGACGTCAGCACCCCCGGCCCCATACAGTACCAATCCGGTTCCGGCCGGAGGGGCTATCGGAGGCGGGCCGGCTCATCTCGGCCGTCGGCCATCGGTAATTAGTCCCCAGTCCCAACCTGCCCACCGCCAGACATGCTCGGTATGCTTAAGGGTCCGATTTCGTGTAGAACCAGGGTAAATTGAGGAGAGTTAACAAACACCGTCGAACCACAACGCCACCGTCCCAAAGAAAGTCCAGCCACAATAACAGAAAACCCGTGAAGGAAAAGAGGCAAGCAGTCTGAAGTCAAGGCCCATATGAAGAAGAAGAAAACATCCTCCTGAAAACCTGCGAAACCAGGCATCTACCCTCCGATTCCCAAGCCCGGTCCGGTCCGGCCTAGTCCACCAGATAAGATATGCTGACTGCCCAAGAGTCATGAATGCTCCGCCATGTCTGTGATACTCCGCCAAAGCCAAATCCCCGAAAGGGAGGCTGTCAAGTCAATTGACCAGGGATTCCATATCCCGAATACTCCGTCAAACAGTGCCGACAATCCTTATGTTTGTCGGTAAGCTGGGGGAACAAAGCCCTTTTCTAACGAGGTAAGAAAACCGCGGAACCAGAGACGCCGTAAGAATGTGTGTAGTTGAAGAATAAAGAGTTAGCGTAAAACTGGGAATCTCGTGAGAAGGAAATGTCTAAATCGTCGTGCGGTCGGTCCGGGTAAGCGTGAGTGAATAAGGATATGCTGTACTGTTTAATGCGGCAGCATGTTCTTGGACTCCTCATCGGTGAGGAAGATCTCGTGAACGGGGTCTCGGCGGTTCTCGAGGGGAACGTAGTCGCAGTCGATGTACGAAGGGAGGAAGATCTCTGTGGAGTCGTTAGCTCATGCCTGAGTGGGCCACTTCACGACGTCAGCGAAGCATACCGGGATTCCAGGCAAAGCCCTGGCTGGAGGAAAGGTAGGAGATCTATAGCAAGAAGTGTCAGACGTTGCCAGAGTCAAATGCCCCGAAGACCGGAGAGCGACGGAGCCGAGTCACTTACCAGCCGAGGAGGGCCGTCCGGCTCGCCGATGTTAATGACGGTGCATTCTTGCTTGGAGAGAGAAGAACCTGAATCATGTCAGCAATGTCAAGGCAGACAATCTTGTGGGTGTCTCATAAGGCAATCGTATCATCGCCGCTACGGTCACGTCAGGTGGGGAGGGTGCATTCAACGTACTCAGGAGGCTCGGGCGGCGGTTGTGCAGGGCCTTGTGCTTGCCGGCCGAAGGCGGGGATGAAGAGGGCGAGCTCGAGTATGGGCTGTTGGAAGAGGAAGCGGTGCCCTTGTGATATGAGGGCGTGGCCGAAGGGCCCGCGGGAATGGCGATGGAAGAAGACATGGTGCGAGGTCGTGAGAACAGCTGAACAGG
The DNA here is from genome assembly GCA_025433615.1 of Fusarium sp. LHS14.1. Classification (NCBI taxonomy): domain Eukaryota; kingdom Fungi; phylum Ascomycota; class Sordariomycetes; order Hypocreales; family Nectriaceae; genus Fusarium; species Fusarium sp. LHS14.1. The sequence continues at coordinate 1,129,151 of CM046481.1, forward strand.
CCGAGACGAAACGAGGGGCACTGTGTGTGACGATGGTCGGCCGAGTAGGCTGGCGGACAATGAGGAGTGAGCTGGCTCTCTGGGTGAGTGGGATGACGCAAGAAGGACGCCGTATGTATAAAGGCGGAGTGGACGACGAGACCCAAGAGACTTTGGGGGAGGAGAGGGAAGGAAATGAAAAGGGAGGCGAAGTGAAGATGGAGGTCGAAAGATGGCGAGGTTAGGTTTACCAGCAACGGTATTTCGAAATGCAAGTGACGGGTGACTTGTCGGCCAACGACCAGTGAATCACTGCCGCATCATCCCGTGACAGGCGAGTGACCCGACGCCGATAAGCCACACTCACAGCGCCGCAAGAGGGGAAAGGGAAGACCATTGTCGGGGTCTTGTCTAGGCTGTCTTGGGTCTTGGACGAAAGGTACCTCGCTTTACCTGGGACGCCGCATGACGGTACTTTGGTCAATTCATTCATGGCCTTGATCTTCATCTCCCTTGTCCCCCGTGTCAAACACCTCATCTCCTCAACAAAGCTCCATGTGAATCAATCAATCCTCACCGAGCATCGCGGGGCCTTATCGTAGCAAGTATCAGCCTATCGTCCATCACATGGACCGGGACCTCACCGCAACCGCCGCTGTCGAGCAAGCCGCCAAGGCACTCCCCCGGAACTCCATCCGCTGAGCCAGAGCCTCAGAAGGTCAAGCGTCAAAGTACAGAGGCCGGGTTCCCACTGTAGCTCCTTTGTACCCAGCGTCCTCCAGGGTCCCCACGCATCGTGGAGGCCAGCCATACTCCGATAATCGGCCAATCACGTTTCCCAAATCACGCATTTGGGGTGTTGGAGCCTGGAGCCTTGCAGCGATGCGATCCACCTCGCCCTGCGTGAGTTGAGGCTCGTGGACCAATCAACGTTGCCAGGGATGGGCCTTGATGGACTGGCTGTTTGACGTCGTTGGGTCACGTGCTTAAGGCAGCGCTCCAAGCTCAATGGCAGATGACTAAGGCTCTCCACGCGCTAGGTGACCTTAGCTTCTATTGTCGTCGTCGTCGTCGTTGCTGGCGCCTGGCATCATCTCGAAGCAGCTCCATCTCTCAACGACGACCACACTCCATCTCCCCCGACGACGATCGCATACCAGCATCTGCGCGCATCCCTTATATCTGCTCTATTCGTATTTACCCTTGCACAACCTCTCGACACAGCCAAAGCGCAAACATGGGTGACGCCGCTGTCGAAAACCCGGCAAACCAGGTCCCGCCTCACAAGAGGACCGCGCACTCGACCATCCCTACCATTGACAACTTTGAGGGCGTATCAACCGACGGCGGAGACGATTATGCGAACCTCAAGAAGCTTCAGAGGCAACTAGAGTATGGAACCCGGCAGTATAGGTCATGGAGTGGTGGGGGCTGATTGCTTGTTTAGGTATATCCAGTTGCAAGAAGAGTACATCAAGGATGAGCAAAGGTAAAGAGATTGGGAACTGAAGTCATTTTTCTTCAGGCATGCTAACAACTCGCAGGAGTTTGAAGCGTGAGCTGGTGCGAGCTCAAGAAGAGATCAAGCGAATTCAGAGTGTGCCCCTCGTCATTGGCCAGTTTATGGAGGCTATCGACCAAAAGTATGTCTATTACCAGCTATATAGCATCCACAAGCTAACCATGTGCCTTCTCAAGTACTGGCATCGTCCAATCGAGCACCGGCTCCAACTATGTCGTCAGAATCCTCTCCACCCTCGACCGCGAAAAGCTCAAGGCTTCCTCCTCGGTCGCCCTCCACCGACACTCCAATGCCCTCGTCGACATTCTCCCTCCCGAGGCCGATTCTTCCATTGCCATGCTGGGCGCTGACGAGAAGCCCGATGTGACATATGCCGATGTCGGTGGTCTGGACATGCAGAAGCAGGAGATCCGTGAAGCCGTGGAGCTGCCCTTGACACACTTCGACCTCTACAAGCAAATTGGTATCGACCCTCCTCGAGGTGTGCTGCTGTACGGTCCTCCTGGTACCGGCAAGACCATGCTGGTAAAGGCTGTTGCCAACTCGACTACTGCCAACTTCATCCGTGTCGTGGGCTCCGAGTTTGTCCAGAAGTATCTTGGTGAAGGTCCACGAATGGTCCGTGATGTCTTCCGCATGGCCCGCGAGAACTCTCCCGCTATCATCTTCATCGACGAGATCGATGCCATTGCTACCAAGCGTTTCGACGCCCAGACCGGTGCCGACCGAGAAGTGCAGCGTATTCTACTTGAACTCCTCAACCAGATGGATGGTTTCGATCAGACCTCCAACGTCAAGGTCATCATGGCCACCAATCGAGCCGACACCCTTGATCCCGCTCTCCTTCGTCCCGGCCGTCTCGACCGAAAGATCGAATTCCCCTCCCTGCGCGACCGACGTGAGCGCCGTCTCATCTTCAGCACCATCGCCGGCAAGATGAGCCTCGCCCCCGAGGTCGACCTCGACTCCCTCATCGTCCGCAACGATCCCCTCTCGGGTGCCGTCATCGCCGCCATCATGCAGGAGGCCGGTCTTCGCGCTGTCCGCAAGAACCGTTACAACATCATCCAGAGCGATCTCGAGGACGCCTACTCGAGCCAGGTCAAGGGTACCAGCGACGAGAACAAGTTTGACTTTTACAAGTAAACAAATTCACATGGTTTTCGCGCACACGTGTATGTCTCCTCAACTGTACAACATGCGTCTCATCTTCCGGGCCGGTGCTGGGAAACTAACGAGGGAAAAGCCAGAGGACGGGGCGGGCATAGGATTTCGAGGAGTATGCTTGGAGGATAGAATAGGTTTAATCAACTTCCAGCGAGGCGGAATGCCGCTGAATCTCGTCGTTTTGGCATAGAACTTTGTGTGGGCTCTTTGTGATGTCTTGTGCTTTTCATACCACCACTTGGGATCACGATTTAGAGGTCCACCTCGTAATTACTGACTTGGAAACCAGGGAATTAGGAAACTAGTGGACGGCCAACAACAGCATATTGAACTGGGACCGGGTCAAGCATCGAGGCGAGATGAAAGCAAGAGTCTTGGGTATCATTCACCGGTATCAACAAAGGCAATATACAAAGAACCTCAACATGGACACAATGAAACACTTGAATTTCCCAAAAGGTACATCAACTCCCAACAAAACTGGTATCTAGAAGAAGAAAAAAATACATTCGCTTTCCCATTCCGTTACACCCTGTCTATATTTGCTGTAAGGTATCTATGAACCGTTTCCCTTCATCAACCCCGACCAAAAAATGAAAGCCTTCACATACACAACCCATACATCATCCCTTTCCATCCTGTTCCTGCAAATTCTCTGCGAGAGAATCAAGTACAGAAACCGCCATCATAATACACTTGTCCCAAAACTCCCGCTTTTCTCACAAACTTTCGCTTGATTTTGTTTTTCCCTTTAAACTGCCTGTCTATTTTGATTCGCCCCCTGTGGCGAGTCTGAACCATGAACAAATAAAAAGAAAAAGGAATCGAGCAGCAAAGCAACTTACAACGCTTAAACTAGGAAACAAGTCCCGGCCAAGAAGACGAAAAGCCGGGAGAGAAACGCCGCGTAACCCTTTCAGAAGTAAAAGTACAGTCGCACGAGGCTCTTGCCTGAGTCGGCCGCTGGGGTATATCTTTCTTTCCTGTCTCGCGGAAAGGTGGACGCAACGCGACCAGAGAAACCTCGTCGAACATTTGCAAACGCAACGCACAGAACAGAGATAGGCCCGTAGGCCTTGTGGCGACTGCTCGTCATCATCATTACCCATTAGCCATTACCATTACCATTACTCATGCGTCCTCCTCGTTATCTTGGTCCAAAGCTGACAGGAGACGCCAGGTTCAAAAATGTGAACCGGATTTGCACCCGACTCAGAATGATTGGCCAAGGAGGTGAGAGTAATAATGGTGAGGCTGTGGGAAACCTATAGCAAACCGAGGGCCTCAATAAGCGATGTGATATTGTGACATGCCAGGGATCGCCTAGTTTAAGGGGTTGGTCGGTCAAGCCAAGGACAAAAACGTATAGAGTATGCTCGTGGGCATGAGATGAGCTGCTCATTACGAGCTCAGAGTAACACCAACTTCAAACAGGAGGTGAACAAAGCGGCTGTGCAGGTCAAAGAATATGTCGGGGCGTCCGACAATCTCCGCCAGGCCACGGGCTTTGGGGGCCGAGGCACCAGGGCCACCTCCCATCCTTCGGGTGAACCCGCTGCCGCCTGTCAGAAAGCTGCTTCCGCCCCGATCAGGGCCACCAGTCGACTCGGCAGCTGATTGCTGAGGTGCATAGCCACCCCCGTACATGTTGCTACCGATTGGCGAGGATTCCGCCGCCCGTTCGGCCTCAGCTTCAGCGAGCTGCTGGATCCATGTAGCCAGATCGCGGAAAGCCGTCGAAACCACGGCAAATGTCTTCATGGCAAGTCTTTCCCTATGAGTGCTCAGGGCCAGAAAGGCGTAGACGCGTTTGTGGCCGCGCGCGTGGACATCGGGAATCCGGAAGATATAGGCCGTCGTGTACCCGGCCAGGGCATCACCGAAAAAGATGGGGCCGCCCGTGACAGCCGAGCCGGCGCTCTGCGTCGTGACAAATGCCGGAGAAGTCGCCGATAGAGGTGACACGGGTGTGGCCGTAGCAGGAGCCCGGGGTAACGTTTCAAACGACAGAGTACGTAGACATGAAGCGCGGATGAGGGAGAAGGAGTCGGGGAGGACCGGATCGTGCGTCGAGGTATAGTCGACATAATGGACGTGGAAAGGAGTTCGGTCCGCTGTCGACGAATTGCCCGTACCGGCGCTACCGCTGGAGCGAGAGGTGTTCCGTGAACTGACCGAGGGAGTCGTCCTCGTCCGCACCCGGGGACCCTCATCCCGCTCGCCATCGGTATCACTAGACGTCTGGGAGTTGGGAGGCGACGCCTGGCCGCTGGCGCCAAAAACCCGTTCCGCTGGAGCGCGTGTGCGCAGGGTCGGTCCGCGGGCGTTATTGGCAAAATGGACGTTGTTTGATCCCCCCTGTTGCTTGGGCAGGGTCATGGCGCAGTTTTCGCAAGGACCTTGCTTCTTCGTAACCGTCTCGTCATAGGTTCTTCGGAAACTCGAATCGCGTCGGGGGTGTTGGGGCGGAACCGGCCGCGGGCTATCGGGAGGAGTATCGATTGCGGACGGAGTTGCGGCAGCGCCCGAGCTAGAGGTTCGCAGCAGCGCGGCTCTCTGCGCCTGGGCATCATGTTCAGAGGCCGGCGCCGAGGCGCTTCTGGAGAGGTTAAGGTTTCTCAAGGCGTCGTTGAGGGCGGCCGAGGAATGGGTCGTGGGTCCAGTCGCATGCGCGCTGGATCGAGGTCGGGCATCGGCAGGGTCTATGCCATCCTCGCAGCAGATGGTACATGTCGCCGGTAGGCCCTCAGTGACCATGAGAGGGGTCGGGCCATGGAGGTCGCAGTAGTGAGCAAGACATAGCTGGAAAGATGACATTAGCTGTTGTGTCTTGCGCATGTGTAACCGAGGCGAGTCGGCGCCGGTGCAGAGCAGGTGTCAAAGAAAAAAGAGTGCGCAGATGGCTAAAGGGGCAGTGATCACAGCAACAAAGGGATGGTTTTGGGGTGTGATTTCAGATCAGAGAGCATGACGTTATGGTGCTGTAGGTTTTGCAGGGATGACCGTGTAAGGATAGAGTAGACGGAAAGGGTCCCAAAGGGGTTGTGGTGGGAGGCATGTTATGGTATTATAGTTGGCAGAGCAGAGGCAGAGATATCTCTTGTTTGTCCTTTTGCTTTGTCTTGTCTTAGTTGCCCTCTCTCGTCCTCATCTCGGCAACGGGCCGCTCTCGAGGTCATGGGGCTGGAAGTAGGGGAGTGAGGTGGCACTCGGTGAGTTGGGATTCCGAGGGGGAGGAACTTGATTGCTCGAGGCATCGACGGAGCCTGTTCAAGGGCAGGGCACTCAGAGACTCAGAGTCGCGCGGCGAGGCGGTGTGGACGTATGTGCATGCCTGGTGCGCCTGTGTATTGTTCGTGTCTGGGCAAGGGTGTGGGCACAAGTTTGGGCGTGGGATGCGATGCGATGCGACGGACGGATAGAGAGAGTGTGTGTGCGTGTCAGACAGCGGGCGGCGGCTCGGGGGCCATTAGGAGGCACGGCAGACGGGCCGTCGACGGGCAGGCAGCCGGGGGTGCTTGAGGGTGTGGCAAGGAAGGGAGGGTAAGGGGGACAGAAGCAAGGGAAGCCGAGTGAAAAAAAGCCGATGTCAAGAAGCAACGTCGATGAGAGACAAGACATGGTTGCCCGGTGTAGGGGTGAAGCATGATATATGATACATGTGGGTATGGTATGCTGGGAGTATCAAGATCTCGGGATGTCTGGTCTGGACCTGGACCCAACAGGACGGTCATGTTTGAGCAGGTGCAGAGAAACAAAGGCTGCGTCGCGATATGCTTGGCAGGGATGTTTTCTGGGAGCCAGTCGAACAGGGCTTCGGACATCCATCCATACATCCATCCATGTTAAGGGCATGGCATGGCATGGCGTGTGATGTCCTTACCCTCACCGAACCAGGGCGTCGGTCAAACAAGCCCAAACAAGGGAACGTGGAGTGAAGAGAGTGAGAGTGCAGAGCGAAGAGCGTGGAGGGTGCAACGTCGGACGTGGCAGGAATTGGCATGTGGGCAATAATAGGATGGTCATGATGGAAGGTTTGTGTTGTACACTTACAATGTATGTCATGACGTATCGTCTTGGTGATCGAATCGCAGCACCGGAACGAGCGCTTGGGATTATCGATTGGACGAGGATGCGAGATATGGAGGGGTATGTCTTATCGCACAGCGAGACACAGCACAGCACGCCGAGCTGTATAAGCTGGAGCTGTGATGACGGGCTCGGGCGACACGACGACGGGAGCTGAAGTACTGTACCGTAGGTATGTAGGTATTGTCGGGGGAGAAGAGAGAGCACAGCAGGGGTGGGTGAGTCGAGGGAGGGCGCAGCAGTTACTAGTAGCTGTAGCTGTAGGGGTAGCTGCTTGCTGAAGATTCCCGGTGCTTCGATTGATTGCTTGCTTGCTTGCTGGAGCGGGCGTGGGCGCGGGGGCTGCTTATTTGTCCGGCTGCTGTTTGCTTGACCTGAGGTGACCTGCTGCTTGCCCCGGGGTCTGGCCAGTCCGGGGAAGCTCGACCGTTATAGGTGGCACACAGCACGTGCGTCAAAGACACAGCGTGAGATGAATTGCTCCAGGCAAGTCTTGACGGGGACCAGGAAGGTCGACGTGAGGGAATGTTATTAACAGAAACCGAATGAGCGCGGGTGATCCGGAGAAGAAAGAATCCACACGCAGAGCAGGCGCAAGAGAGGGGCAATTAAGAAATGAGCGAGAGAGGGGAAAGCCGCCCAAGAGGGGGAGGATGGATGATGGATGGTGGAAGAGTGATTCGTTCCAGCGGAGAGGAAGTCGTCGGCGGCGGAAAGTCGCGGGTTACGGGGCGAGAGTTTGGAGGCGCGAGAAGGATAAAAGAGATTGGAAGCTTCCTCGGAGAATTAAGAGACCGTGGATGAGACTTTTTGGATTGCCCGGATGTTGGGAACCAAGAGAGAAAAAGCTGACGGACGATTCGACGGAAACGACGGACGGGTCAAGGTTTGGGACCAAGGCCTTTCGAGATGCAGACGAAAAAGGGATGGGATGATGATGATGAGAGAAGATGAGATGGAAGATGGTTGAGGAGAAAGAGGAGTCAAAGTAAGTTGGGAATTAATCTTCTCCTTTCGTCAGTCCATCCCGTCGACGGTTCCTTTTTTTTTTCCTTTTTGTTTTTTTTGGGGGGAGAGGAGGAGTTGTTTGCTTCTCGAGCAAGGAGGTCTTTTTTTTAGTCTTCTCTCGTCTCGCGGGTCAAACTCGCGACGGATGCGACTGCGGGGGGTGGGCGTTTTTTAATATGGAAATGGAAGGGCCGCCGCCGCCGCTGGCTCGTGAATGAACCTGAACCTGTCCTGTCCCGCCTGCGAAACCGTTTGGGCAAGGGACATTTGATCCCGGACATGGGATGGGGATGGGGGACATGGGGGAGAACGCATGCTTCCACGAGGTGGTGGGCGTTGGCGTTGTTGGCGTTGGGTGTGGGATGGTGAGCATGGGATGGGATGGGATGCTGCAGTACCGGGAGGTCCCAGCGAGTTCCATCATCCATGCTCGTCGTCGAATGGACCCAGAGAAGGCAGAACCAAGCAGAGGAACAAAAAATAAAAAAGTGGGTGGCCCGCGCTTCTCTTTTAGCGAGGGGACTGCGGCGCCGCCCAGTGGAAGTGGAGTCCCGCCTTCTTTTGGGCCGATGCGAATCGGGCTTGGGCTGGATTCTTAGCTTCTAGTCTAGGGTAATTCGTTGCGGCACCCGGCACCGTCTAGAAACAAGACGCCAGCAACGGCCAAAACAATTAAACTGCCCCTGTGTTCCCATGTATGATGTTAATCGAGTTGGGCATCATTGAAAGACCAAGCATTCATGTTTCTGGAAATGAAGGTGTGCAGGAACATATATCGACAAGGGCGAGACTACTATAGAAGGACTGGGTGTACTGCATGCATGGACCTCTCGATAGCATCAGCAACTAAATTGCTTACATCCTGTCACTGTGAGAGGAGGCTCAATGGTCGTTCCCTCCACGGTCCCACTAGCACATGTCGGGTTCTCCTTCAATGACGAATGGACTGCACACTACTCAGACGGGATAAATCCAATAACTTCACCGCAAGAAACGTTTCAAAGGTCAACAATATGCCTCATAGAACGGAAACGGAATCAGTCCGGTAACCGGCGGAAAGGGCCCTGTAAGCCCATCGACTTTCACATGAAGGTTTTTGTTAAACGCTCGCTCCACAGCGTGAAACCAAGGAGAAGAGCTGTAAAACAGACAGAGCCCAAATCCGTTGTAATAGGGGTCCTCCGGTTGGATCCCGACCCCCGGCGCAGTGGGCTCTCCGCCGTCTTTGCTCCAGTGTTCCGGCTCTTCCAACAAGTTTGCCAGCTTCCCATCCAAAAATATCCATGCTCACACTCTCTCCGAGGGTCGGCCACAGAAGCCACCAGGGGGGGAGGATCAGAGTGGGGACCTGTCCTGTCGCTAGCCCAGTCAGCCAGAGAGCCAGTCACAGGACGAAGACGGGACTGGAGGGCGTAGAGTCGCGGGCGGGCTTTTTCTAGTGTTGAGCTGTTAGCTCCGCCAAGACCGTATGCCATGCTCTTGGTTGACACCGAGTGTCGACCAAGTTCCTACTGTGGGTTAGCGGAAGGGCTAGAAGCTCTGGGAACGTGTGAGCAAGAGAGGATCGAGTTAGGTAAGCGGGTGCATCGCCGGGGGGCAAATATAAAGTAACAGAAATCGGAGGCATGGACGAAACGAGGTGGGTTGGGGCAAGGCAAGGCAAGGCGAGAGTCTGGAGCGCAACAGGCGAAGAAGAGAGGAGGAGCTCCATCCAGCGGGCAGCTAGCTAGCCGTGAGGGGGGAGACCCGATGCTGAGGCACTATGGAGACGGATGGAGGTCGGGACTCGTGGATAGTGGGATCCACTCGTCGCGTGCGCCGGTTGAAGACACGATGCCAGGGGTCCTGCGTACGTGCAGTGAAGTGCGGTCCTGAGCGGGTGATTGATGTTGGTGATGGGCGGAGGTGGTGGGCATTGGATCCATCCATTCACGGAGCAGCGGTAGTTGGATGGATCCCATCCCCAATCGTCAACGTTCAGTGCTTACTATGTACTCGGTACCTTAGCATGCTGTATGGTTCCTTACCCGACGAGCTGTGTTGAAGGAGTACGGATCGTCGGATGAGAGCCGACGGACGACGGGGGAACCAAGAGAAAGGAGAAGGAGAGAAAGAAAGCCAAGTACTCACCAACGGGTACTGTAACCTCGCAATCTTCTTTTTTTCAACTCTTTTTCACGATGTGATCAAGAACCAAAACCCACCTATCACTAACGGCCTCTAGTCCAAATGAGTAGTTTACAATTGTCATGATGACAACAACATCTGCATCAAGGCTACCCCCCTCCCCTCGTCGCATTGACGATGCCCTCGTCTGTGCCACCCACAGGTTAAACACTTTTCCTTGACGATGGTTTCTGAACCGGGCTCTTCTGACGAGAGTATGATAATCTCCACCACTCACTTTGGTCAAAAGGGCCTGTTTGACCTGTAACTGCGACAAGCAAATATGGGCTGAGTTGAATGACCGCTCGGGGCGCATACAGTAACTAGCCACAAGTCCCTGCATAGAGAGTTCAAAAAAGAAGCAAAAAGATCGCAAGCTGGTCTCTTCTTCTTTCTCTCTTTCGGTTTCCCGAACTAGTGGGCACTTTGTCCGCCGACGCGGATACGATACCTACGGAGCGGGGGAGGGATAGTCTATCCTGGGGTGGGTAGGCGCAAGAAATCGTCGGATCGACCACAAAAGGACCCCAAACCCGTGAGGAGCAAGGCATGGAAGGCCAGACAAGGCAGGCCAGGGCCAGGGGATTGGGGTCGAGCTTGTGACAGTCTTCCAGAAGACTTCGGCGAACAAGTGCCTACTGGAGACGAGTGGGTCAAGATCCGGAGAGTCGAGTTCTGTAGGGAGAGACTTTTTTGGCCCTTGGCTGGCTGGAAGGGTTTCATCCCAACTCCACTAACCAGGGCGTATGTTGCATATTGCAAGGGGGGAATCAGCGATTGATTATTGATTGATTGACCAAGACTGTGTCATGTTTCTTTTTTCGGTCTCTTCAGCATGATGGCATTCCTTTTTCGACACCAATGTCGCATTGCCGGGGTTCTTCAACTGAGTCAAGAATTGACAGGTAACTTAACGGCATTTCTTTTCTTGGGTAAAATAGCCCCAATGCCGTGGATCATTAACAAGGGGGTCCTTTTGCGACGGTGAGACCCAAAGAGTACGTGTTGGAGAAAGATTCACGGGGAGAAGCGCGGATAAGGTAGGTACCTATCCCTCGGCGTCATTTGATTAAGCGACGGACATTGCGGACGTCAAGATGAGCCCACGACACGGTCAACCCCTGGAGGGACAAGACAGACAGCCTTTCAGTCAGGGCTGCAAAGACGAGGTCAAGGCGCTTGCATCTCCCGGGTCCCACGATCGCATCCTTGCAGCCCACGCGAGGTGTCGAAGCAAAAGGCGCAGCAGCCAGCAGGAGCAGCTTCTCGATGGTTGGATGGAGGGACGGATGTTGGGCGTTGCGTTTCATGCCAGGGGTATTTCTCCTGCCTGCGCGCGCGCGCGCAACGCACGCACCGATCTCGTCGTATGGTCTGTCTTGTCTATGGAACTCGGCCTCGTGGCGGGATAAGGAAAATGTCAATGTTTCGTTCGACTGGGGCCCCGGAGAACTTGTGACAACCGACCGGATGTTTCCGTACTTGTTGTTGAGAAGACGGAGCGGCATTCCGCTCTCTTCCCGTCAGCGTTGATGCTCTTCTTGCCTAGGTAGGCAGGCACGCAGGTTACGGAAGCAGGACACGGAAGACTGGTCCCGACGGATGCATCCTCGTCTTGGCGATGAGACAGAGCATTAGCAGCCAGCGCAGATCACCACTCCTCATGTCCAGCCCAGCCCAATCTAGGTCCTGCAAGTTGGCACCACCCGCATCTTCATCAAAGCCGCCGAGCTTTTTGTTCTTGTCAAATGTCATGTAGGCCCGACCAACCGATGGGCGCGCGTTCCGCGCTCTGTCAACCCCCCCTGTCAACCTCTCCAAACTTCCCAGGTTTAATAGACCAACCGCGCGTCGAGCGAATTGAGAACGTCTCCAATCTATCCGCAACTGTCCTCTCACAACTCCAGCTCCTTCGACACGAAACGCTTTACCTCTTTGCATTTCAAACGTCATGCTCGACGAGACACTTGACGTCGGCTCGGTTCGGCTCGTCCCCCCTTTCTGCACTCTTTTGAGACCTTTCACTCACTCGCGCATCTGAACCTGTCAGCTAAACACGCGCCCCCTGACGCCGTCCTTTGAGCCATGGCAACGCCGAGGGGTGCACCCGTCATCCATCATCTCGACTCCCGCCGTTCATTCATTCCCATCGGCTCGTCGCCCCGGCGATCGCTCTCCCTCTTGCTCACCGCTCTCCACGTCCTTGATCGTGCTCCCCACGTTTCCTCGTTATTTCTTTTTCTTGTCTCGCTCACAAGCCACCACAGCCATCCCTTCCGCTTCTCCGGGAGTCCGGGGGTGTAATTGGAGTCCTGAAATGCTCACGAGGGAGATGGGAAAAAAAGCAAAGACGCGGTTTTGTCGTCTTCACGCCCCCACCGCGGCCGCGTGCCCGCACTTCACGCAAGGATAGGTTTCCCAAGACTCACTCTCTCGGTCCCGAGGCATGGAATCGCGCGCTATCCCGGCTGAACACGCCAATGGCGTTCCCATCCCTTGGTAACGATCGGTACAGCTGATGGACTAGTTGGCGATGTTGATCCTCCAAGTGGAACATGGCAAACAAACATGACAAGTCGCTTTCCTTATCTGCACGGTGGATCGTCTTCGCAGGACTCAACCTTGTTTTTAAAAGCCTCGGGGTCTCGCTCGGTGTCGCGCATTGCTTGTTCGCGTTGTCGTCTCTTCCCTCCACGGCGATCTCTTGGACCCCCAGCTGAAGCTGGCTATCGCGGTTCCAGCGGAGAGGAACTTGGTATGCCACCCTTGTACAAAACTTATGACACGTCGTTCAGCAGTCTTGAAGAGCCGGAGAGTTCCAGATCATCGACGATGCAGCTGCAAGCTGAGGACGCCAGTGACATGCGTCTCATCAAACTACGTAAGGTGTGATGCGGGTGCCGAATATCGCAATGTCATGGCTTTGTTCTCTCAAGCCTCATCCCACTACAGGCACATATCAGCTTCCCCTTTGAGGTTCCGGCTCGGCCTCAGAAGGGAATCCGCAGAAGAAAGCAATCGAAAGTCCTCGTAAACGAGGCTGGACTGGTCCTGTTGAGCTGAGAGATCGGCTTGAGGGACGTGCTAGACCCTCGGCAGTTTCTCACTTTGTTATACATCACATCAAGGGGTTGATGGCCGCGATTCCAGAGCGAAGAGGTCTTACATGTTGGCAGAGTGATGCGGGTAATGTCTTGGGAAAGCATCCGTGCACTTTGTGAACTGCTCGCTTCCTCGACATCATAGCTGAGCTCGTCGTGTGACTTGTTGACTTGGATGTTTTCTGACAGTCTCCTTGTGCCGGTTGGACTCTGGTGGACTTGTCTCTGTGGGACGTCCTCTGCCATTTCCCATTCCTTCTATCCCTCTCCATACTTCGTGCTGCAGGGGGCAGCTGAAGTCTGCTCTCGGGTATAATGGATCCTCTGGCCTGCCTGGATTCGTGCGCAGGGCGATAATTGCTGCTGCGAAAATTGCAACCCTACTGGTTATACAGAGTCACTAGACCTTGAACTCTCAAGGAGCAATGGCGGGCCTCAAACAACAAGCTGAGGGTAGACCGATGGTTCACCATTGATCTGGATATGGTCTTAGATCCTGAACCCAGTTGGAACCGACAGGGCAAACTTGACCCAGGCCGCACAGTGGTACCATAAAGCAGGGAGGAAAGCCCATTAACCGCTTGGTAGGGGTGACAATGATCAAATCTCGACAACTTTGTGAGATTGCGCAACCAAGAAAAGTTCACTGTGGACACAACTTTTGCCTGCACAGCCTGGTGCCTGCAAAGATCCATAGATCGTGGCAGGCAGAACATGCAACTCGGAGGTCATCATAATCAGCCCTACCAGGCACCGTCGCCAGCGGCATTGATCGGATGTAACGTTGGTTGTCGATTAAGGTAAAGACGGCGCCAAACTGCCTAAACTATGCCAATGTTAGCTCGAATCCTTGTTCAAACTGCTGATAGTCTTGATTTGGGGTGTTTGGCATTAATCCGGTGAGCCGTCTTTGGGTCTATGCCCGTTCCTGATGCCAGTCAGACTGCTGCCTTTGACTCGCGCCATTCCAGAGGGACCCATCCACATGGTCAGCCCAGACTATCAGAGAGTGGGTGGTGATTGAAAACATGACGGATACTGTAGGCTAATACAGTGTAGTCGAATGTTGCAAAGTGTCTCTGGGTCGAATCTGGAAATGTCCGTGTAAAGATAACAAAGGTGCAAACGAAAGCACATGCCCGTGTCCGATAGCACGCCGAGCCTCAGATTGGACACCTCCCCGGAAAGTCCTGTTGATCCGTGTGTCGGGTCCCGGCAGTTGAATGGTTTCCATTAATGCCGGTCGCCGATGAGTGTGGGTGGGCTGGCTCGCCCGGGTAGAGTGCAACACCGTACGATATGACCTTGAGGCCGCCCGCGAGGGAAGAGGCTCCTAAGAAAGAACCTGATGTTGGTTGATACTGCACCTGTAACTACTTCCATTGTAGTTAAATGTGGACACAAAAATCTAGAAAAATGATGATCAATGTGCGAACCGCCGACTCAGTTGTTGACACGCTCAAGTTGCAGGCTTGTCCGTGGCAAAGCACCATCCAGCCAGGCTCATGTCGCAAGCCGCCGCCTCACTCTCGTCAGGCTGTTTCTTACAGGTCGACTTCAAGCTGAGGCCTCTGTGGGCCTGGGAACCCTGGTTCATGCCTTGGCCAGACTCCTCAACAGAGAGGTCAAGTCCGGACTTGGATCCCCCTTGAGGCCTGAGATATCCGGCCTCGAACCACTCCCGAACCCGAAAGGCGATGTGTTTGTCAGGAAAGGCTCAAGTTTCCGTCCTGTAGCACCTCACCATCTTTGTCCTCTCCGAGACCATCTATGTCCTACAACAAGCGTCGTCACGGACATGTGTGCTCGTCCGTTTGAGGCCCCACCGTGGGAATCGCAGGGCGAACCAACTCTCCACCGCATCGCTGATTCCCAGCCCCAGATGGCGGACTCAGTGGGCTTCTTAGCGGCTCACGGCTGCTCTCAGTGGCTGGTTTCTGGCCCCCAGCGGACTCTATCACCCCAGCCGGCCCCGCGGGATGCAGCTCGGCGGCGACTGGCCTGTGCTCACCAAATCGATTGGAGGCGGAGTCATGATACCGGTTCAGCCTTGTCAGATAGACAAGACGATAGTCGATACGGGAAGGGAGCCTTGGAGGATGGCTGGAGTCTAGACGACATGTCAGTGTTGGAGGTCATTGAGAAGGCTGGGCTGTTGGATAACCTTCCCGAGACAAAGATTACAAGTCGACAAGAAACGCGAGAGGTATCAACAAATAAGTAGAGCGAAAAGCAAGTAGCCACGCAACGTCTCGTCGTTAAAGCTCGAAATCGTCCCGGCGGAGCGTTGCGCATGAATGGCGAGCCCGTCTCTTGGAATCTCACGCGGCCAGCCAGGCAGCAGCCAATAGAAGTGGCCGATTCACCTCAGGCGCCCCAACTCACCCAATGCGCCATTGTCCCGTGGCAGTGCATGAGGCAACCGCCCTTGGAGGGGAAGCGGACGGGAGACAAGGAAGAGGACAAGGGGATATGTACAGTACCAACGGGCACGATGTGGATGTGGAGAGGCTGGCAGTAACTTTGCTGCTGTTGTTGAACAACCAGGCTGTCCGGATGACTCCCAGTTTTATTAGTACTTGCCAGGTTGAAGGCCGATCCAGGGTCGAGGTACAAATGCGGCTGCAGATGTACCACATTGAGGCTATCTGTTGGCAATGCGTTTCAGGTATCCCCAACCAAGCTCCAAGTACCTACCCTTGTGAAGCCGTCAGACCCCGTCTTACCTTCCTGTACATCCACCTGTGTGCGCCGCCATGGAGAAGTAGCAGGTTCCAGGTCGCAGGTAAGGCAGGCAGGCAGGTGCATGCGGCGTCGGAGACCACACGGAGCCATTGGCTGCCTGGAAAGTGAACTTCAAACAACCTTGGAGGTCCCTTCAAAAAGACCGTCTCCCTGTTGCCTCAGGGCGTCCCGCATTTCTTCTCTCCTTTCCCTCTTCTTACTTACCTTGCACTTCCATCCAGCAAGCATCACCTTTGAGACTCTGGCCGTTGTATCGATTGCCTGCCTATCGCCGTCCCAACAAGCCTTCTCCCACCGTTCTTGTCCCAATCCGGCCCCCTCGGTGTCTCTTGTACCTCCGTCGCCTCATCCTCGTCCTTGTCGCACGCGATCTCGGCTCTCCTCTACGTTCCGTTGCCTGTCTTATCCGCCATTCCATCCTCCAACATCCACCTCTCCAGCTGCCTTCTCCCCACCCCCGCTCCGGCTTCCGCACCCGCCGCAACCGCCCCGTGTCGTCGCCTCAACAATCTTTCGTGCTCCCTTGATTTCCCGGCTTTTGCTGCTTGCGTGCTTCGTTCTGCTAGTTAGCTAGCTCTTTCGAGCTCGAAACTTGCATATTATAGCTTTATGTCAGAGCAAGCCAACCCCAATGCAATGATGGAGTTTGAATCTGCAGACCCAAGCTTCTCGGTCAGTTGGCTGCTTGGCCTACAGCCTTATCAGCATAAATCCACAAGCCCGTCTTGGGCGAAGCAGTACCAAACAGATGACCCCCATTTTCTCGTGAGCCGTCTTCTTGGCCTCATTCCCAGTCGCAAACCCCGCCGATCCAGAAAGCGGCGCAATCGCTCCAAGACTGTAAATCAATCCGCGGAGCCCACTCCAGAGGAAAGTGAGGAAAGTGACGACGAAGATGTGGACGCCTTTGGCATTGGAAAATTGTTTGGCGATGTCCCATACGATACTGGCGATGAAAGCGAGTCCGAGTCCGAGGACAAGCCCACAGAGGAGGAGACAGAACCTCCTATCTTGGCAGAGCCAGGTTTCCTAGACCTCTGCAGACAGATGGAGGAGCTCCTCGAAGAGATTGAGTAAGCCGGCGGCGAAACAGCAATTGCTTCAAGAATCTGTAACTGACTGTTCCCAAGGAAATCACAGCAGCAAGAACTAGACGACGCCGACAACGAATCCATAGACGGCCTCGACCCCGAGCAATGCGAAGATGAGTCGCCTTCACGACTCGAGTGGTTGCGACAGAAGGAGGTGGAAAAGGCCGAAAACAAGTATCTCGACCGACTCATGTCCTTGCCCGGCCTCGAAGACACCAAGGCCTTCTTCTTGCACGCAAAGGCCAAGGTTCAGGCCTCGCAGAGGCGCGAAACCGACTTCAAGAAGGAGAACTTTGATGCTGTCTTCATGGGCAACGAAGGAACTGGCAAGACGATGCTCGCCCGCCTCTATGCCAAGTTCCTTGCTTCTCTTGGTGTTGTCAAGAAGGCTGGGTCAATCACTGGCATCAACCGATTCTCCGCCTACAGCATGTCCAAGACGTCAACTCTCAGCACCATTCACAGCACATGCAATGCGTGCGGCGGCTGTGTAAGCCAACTGCCCTTCCTACTTGAATTATGGAGCGCTGACTCAATTAGATTGCCATCATTGACCACGCTCATCTCATGGATAATGATGACTGCAACCTGTGGAACTTCTACGTTAGGTCACAAGATCTCCCTGGAAAGGTGGTCATTATCCTTGCCGGCAACGGACAATGGGGACTGTCGGATCAACTGGGCTACAGTGCCGAGGTCTCAAATCATTTCCCTGTGCTGAAGCTGCCAAACTACACCCAGGAAGAGCTCCAGGTCGTCTTCCACGGAATGATGCGCAAGTGGTTCAAGAATAAGATGGAAGTCGAAGGAGGATACGACGGCCTCTTTGTCAAGATTCTGATCCGCAGAATCACCCAAGGCATGAATGAGAAGACGTTTGGCAACATTTGGCCAGTCAGAAAGGCATTCCTCGAAGCTTGCAGACGGCAGGTTGAACGCTTCCGCCAAGCTAGAAGGGACGGAAACTACCTGGAAGACTTCAAGATGACCAAAGAAGACCTTCTCGGTAACAAGCCTTCACTCGGTCCTGACAAGAGTCTTGCTTGGAAAGAGCTGCAGGAGCTTGTCGGACTGGATACCGTCAAGGAGGCCATCCTTTCGGTGGTGAGCCAAGTCAACCAAAACTACATTCGGGAGATGCGAGGTGACGATCCCTTGTTTATCTCACCAAATCGAGTGTTCTTGGGTGCTCCTGGCACCGGAAAGACAACAGTCGCAAAGCTCTATGGTAGGCTCTTGGCAGATTTCGGTCTCCTCTCAAAGGGAGATGTCATTGTCAAGAGTCCAACTGACCTTCTGGATCGCTATATTGGAGGATCCGAAAATAACACCAAAGAGGCATTGCGCGAGGCCAAGGGCAATGTCCTGATTATTGACGATGCCCACATGCTCGACCCCGGTACGAGCAGTAGTGGCACAACCAAGAACGGTGACTTCCGGGGTGCCATCATAGACACCATTGTCGCCGAGGTGTCTGGAGCTCCTGGAGAGGATCGATGCGTCATTCTCTGCGGATATCCGGAGCAGATGAAGGAGATGTACGCCAACGCTAACCCCGGCCTGGCACGAAGATTCCCTCTGGACACAGCCTTCGAGTTTGAGAACTTTAGCGAGGAGACCCTTGGCAAGATCTTGGATTTGAAGATGACCAAGGAAAAGCTTGTGGCCACAGACAAGGCTCGCGAGGTTGCTATGGAGGTTCTGAAACGGGCCTCTGTGCGACCCAACTTTGGCAATGGTGGTGAGGTGGATAACATCCTCTCCAAGGCTATCTTGGCTCGTCTACGCCGCGTAGCCAAGGAGAAGTCGGAGGAGGACGACCTGGACGCCCTTCCCCTCGAGCCTCAGGATTTCGATGCCGACTATGACCGTTTGTCACACGCAGTGTCAAATACCAGGGCTCTCTTTGACGGCTTTGTCGGTTTCGAGGAGATCATCTCCAAGTTTGAGTCATACCAGTACATGGTTCAAGGCATGCGACTGCGCCAAGTCGACCCACGGCCCTACATACCCTTCACGTACGTCTTCAAGGGACCACCAGGTACTGGGAAGACAACGACGGCACGAAAGCTGGGCCAAATCTTCTATGACATGGGCCTGCTTTCAGCCCCCGATGTTGTAGATGTTTCAGCTTCACAGCTCATCGGCGAGTACTGTGGACAGACAGGTCCCAAGACCCGCCGTCTGCTCGAGTCGGCTCTGGGCAAGGTGCTCTTCATTGACGAGGCGTACCGGCTGGCAGGTAGCCGTGGGTCTTTCGCCGAGGAGGCTGTGAGCGAGCTTGTTGACGCCGTGACGAAGCCGCAGTTTGCCCGTAAGCTGATCATCGTCCTGGCCGGATACGAGGAGGACATGGATCGCCTCCTTCGCAGCAACCAAGGCATCAAGAGTCGATTCGCAACTGAGCTCACCTTCCGACCTCTTCGAGCCGAACAGTGCATCGAGCAGCTTCGCGCGGTTGTTGGAAAGGTTGGCATCACGATCCAGCAGACACCAGAGATGGATACCATCACACGAACATCTCTGTTCTCTCTTCTTCAGCGTCTCAGTAATGACAAGGGCTGGGCTAGCGGCCGCAGTGTCGAGACTCTGGGAGAGCGGCTGATTGGGCACATTTTTAAGGAATGCGCAATGAAGGGTTACACTGGCAAGGAACTGAGCGTCTCTGGACGGGAGCTGGTGACGATCCTGGGACAGACATCAGGCGTACCGTACGCGGGCGTCAAGATGAGAGGTGGTCAGATCCCGATGGGAGCCAAGGTGATGACGCTGAAAGACCTAGAGAAATCTGATTAAGGGCGTTTTATGAAAAGAGCGAGTTTAGGAGCGAGATTGGTTTTTTTCTTTTTTTTCTCAAGAGGTACGCATACGACGGTTTATTACGATCTAGGAGCATGCATCAAGAGCTGCGAGTTATGATGGATGGATGGATGGATGAGCATGAGAGCTGGGCGGAGTTTTGGAGTTTCGTCCGCACTCGATAATTTGAATAATTTCAGCGGTAGCGAGACTTTTATGATATCAATGACTTTTTATATTTGGATTGATGAATGTCGTTCATGGTGTGACTGTCTCGTCTGTGCAATACAGTCGTGAGCGGACGAAGCTCATATCTATCATACAGCCTGGCTGTGGAATAGTAATACTATGCTGGGGAATGTGCAATTGGAGGGATAGACACGTTTGACTCTGACCAAAGTGATGCTGATGACTTATTCATGGTCAAGCGTAACGCTCTCTCTCAAGCGACTCGGCCCGTGACCCTGAGTACTACTCGGTGTGCCCCTTCCAGGGCTATCGTCCTTGTCAGTTTTGGACGTCTTGGATGCTCTGATCTCAATAGCGATAGAAGTCCTCCTCTGCCGCTTCGAGCCGGTACTTGGAGGAGGAGGGGTTGTCGTGGGCGTAGATGAAGTCCGGCTCGACCTGCTTTGACTCCGGGAGCGAGGAAGTTCCTCGACGTTGGGGCCAGGGGTTATCTCTTCAATTTTGACAGCTGGAGATACGTCTACGCCTGGCCGAGTAAGAGCGGCAGTGCCACGGCCTTCATCCACAAGACTCTGCGCCCATGCCTCACGGAAGACGGCGCCTAGACTGACGGCAACTTCACGAGCAACGCTGTTGCCCACGACACGGTATTGATCAGGGGGCGAGCCGAGTATGACCTCGTGATCGCGAAAGCCCTGAGCGCGTCGAGCCTCCATGATGGTGAGCACACGATCCTCCTGCCAATGCAGTGTACGACCGTTCTTGGCGTCACTGGGGCTTTGACTTGTTACAACAGTCTCAATGAGACGATCGGGACGCTGGCGGCCGTAAGCATTGGACCAGGGGTTCGAGCGACTCAGGGAGCTGGCCGAGTCGGCGGGGAAGACGAGACGCTCGGCTGGGGTGAGGACGCCCGTGCCGGCTTTTTTGCGGTCCGGGCCGTACCAGGCCTGGGCAAAGTTCATGCCGTAGGGACGCGTGGGTATAAGTTTAATCTTGTTACGCAGCCCTCTCGTCGCACCGAGGGAGATGCGATGATCTGGGAAAGGGATACATATGTCGGGTTTGGAGTCGTAGACCGGGGGAAGATCAGCTGTTGCAGCTTGGGCAGAGACAAAGTCGAAAGGCGTGGCTGAGGGTATTATACGTTCAGCCATGGGTTCACCAGTTGGGAGGTTACCCAGGCTAAAGGAGTTGGTATGAGGAGGATTAGCATGTGTTGGATTAGGTCGACGAGGAAGACGATGACCTGGGGCAGCAAAGGCGAGAAAGACTCTTGCACGACGCTGAGGAGAACCACAAGCCGAGGCGTCAAGAAAGAAGAAGTGAGTCTGGTATCCGAGACCTACTATGGCGCAGATCAACTGGCTAAAGACGTCCTGGTCGCGGTTCGACTTGCGCTGCACGATGCCAGGAACGTTCTCGAGAAGACCGTATCTCGGACGGTATAGGTCGATAAAGGAGCCAAAAGCAGCGACGAGGGATTGGTTCTTGCGTTGGGTTATCGTGGTCTTGTCGTTTGTGAGGAGTGAAAAGCCAGGACAAGGGCTGCCACCAGAGATGAAGTCGACGTCACCGACCAGAGGGACATTGTTGGCGAACTCTCCTTGGATGGCTAACCGCTGGAGTTCGTCGATAGAGCCAAGAAAGGGGGAAACGGCTCCGGAACCTGCTGTGTTGGCCATGTACGTATGCATGGCCTTTTCGTTGAAATCATTTGCCCAGCGCATCTCAATGCCACCTCCGTCTTCGAGTCCGCGTCCAAAGTTTCCACCGCCGCAGAAGAGATCTAGACCCCGGAGCCGTTGAATAGGTTTAGACGGGTCGAATCCTTGTCTGAGCGTAGTAGGAAATGCTTCAAGAGGAACATATGATCGAGTTCCAATGTCTTCGTCGTAGATCTCCTGGTGCGTGATATAAAAGAAGCCCCCCACTCCGTTTCGATCATAAGGTGCAGCAATCTTTTGCCCAGCCTTGAAGAACCGCACGAAGCATGATTCCAAAATGCGACGTCTTTTAACCTCAACTAGGTTCTCGCTATACACCAACTCATTCGGTCGAGCATTTGGTGCTTTGGGGTCAACTTGACCTCTCCTAAGCAACCGTCGGAACCTGTAGATGTCACTGTAATCCTCCTCGTACGAGGTCACAAACTCGCATGGTTCAGAACGACCGCTGTGCTTGTCAAGAATGACAAGCCGTGTCTCTCCAGGCACGAACTCTGGAACTTTAGGAGCCTTTGTTGTGTGAGAACAATGGAGATGGTCGTTCTCTAGAGTAATCCACTTGCGCTCAGCACATATATAGGTTTGTCGACAAAAGAACTCGGAGGTTGTGGCCGATGTTCCTCCAAACTCGACATTGTGCACACCCAAAACCTCGCTCTCACGAATTTTCCTCGTCTCACCACAAGAGCAGTGATCTGAGAGGAAAAGCTCATTGTTCCACGGATACTTCATCAGGCCGCACAAGGTGTCAACAGGTCTGTAGTACCAGATGACATCAAAGGATCGATGGCCACGCTTATCCGTGTGTACTCGCTGAACTAGTGCCAACCAGCGATCAACGTCGTGAAACCCATGTGCGATATCACGTCGCCACATGGTGCCCGATTCTTCATCATCTCGCTCTGTCGAAATGGTGTCTCCCGGCTGGATGTCACGGATCTGCTGCGTCTCAGCCGTTGATATGTCTTTTGCAGTAGTGTGAAGCGGTGCAGGGAGTTCAAGATGGCGCTTTCGGATAAGTTGATTGCGCATGGTTTTCGTCTTGTCGCTTAGAGGCATTGCCTCGAGACGGTCGCCAAAGGGGAGATGAGAGAAGCAGTCGTACATGTACTGCGTGACAATCGTAGGCGGACTGTATTTGTTTTGGCTGTTGTTCTTTATGTCTGCAGGCGTGTGGTCCTCAGTTTGCCCGTCAAGACTACTCTCTGTTGGCGACTCGTCTTCAATCTGAGACTTTCTCTTTCTCCTCCGGCGACCATCCTTCTTCTCTTCTGGTGGAAACTTCTGATACTGTCTGAACTCCCAGATCTCAGCCCATAGACTATGCTTGTACGTTTTACTGGCTCCCAGCACACCGATGGCCTCTTTATGAAGGAATCCCAAGTTAGCCACAACGGCTGTTCGAAAGTCGTCGCTTGGGAATCGCTCCCTCCACGCGACAAAAACGGGCGCTTTGCCATGGGTCTTGGCTAGCCAACTGCTAAAGGTCGCACGGAAGTGAAAGATTGTCACATCGAGACGACTCTCACCCATCACCTTAAGATAGTCGACGAAATGCTTGGCCAGGTCCGCCACCCACAGAAACGGGTTGAAGAAACGCTGGTACTCCTTGGCTGGACGGCTCAAACGGTAATAGACCTCGCGTACCGAGTTGAAGGTTGACTGAAGCCAGATCTTGTCGCGGACCGTATGCTTGGATAGAGTACCGTAGTTATCAATAGGAAGCGCAGCAATGCGTACTCGACGCACGAAAAAGGCTTTATCGCCAACGCTGAGTCTCCCATCAAAAAAGAAGTCGCCAAAGCCCATCTTGGTATCGAGATTATGCAAGGAGCACATCTCTTCTGGATATCTGGGACGATCGCAGTAGATGGCAAAGTCGTCAAGCTGAAACTCGACAAAGTCATCGATATCTTGACCGGCCTGTTTTGCAGCCTCAAATAGAGTATCGAAAGCTATGCGCTCTCTGACAATCGGCACATCAGGCTCGAATGGTTCGTAGCATGACCGCGGTATGAGGAGCAAACCCTCTGGAAGCTCGACTCTCACTGTCTTGCTGAGTGGCTGTGGCTTGCTGGGCGGCTGTATATCTGGCGTTTCTGAGTCTTCTGCTTTGATCTCAACGAGCTCTTCAATGGGAGTTTTCGTCTCATCAACAGCTGGAACAACTTCTTCATCCTCGACGTCTGGCTCAAGAGCCTGAAGCAGCTCATCATCGATACCATCGAAGAGACTACCCTCAGGACTTGGATAATAGTTTGGCGGGCTTTCTGGTAAAGGACCAGGCAAGAGATCGATATCCTCCAACGGGGTCATGCGCTCCTCTTGTTCCAGTTCACCAAACTTGGTCCATACCACTGGCGCGTCTTGAGGAACCGCAGCCGACTGCTCCTGACGGCCAAATGCGTTTCCAAAGACATGATCGAATGAGTGTCTTTGTCCCAGAGGTGAGTGCCAGTCAATGTCATGGCTATCCAACCCTGGATGAATGTCTAACCCGTCATCTCCCAGGTCTAACGACTGATGTAACGTCAGAGCCATGTCGTCTTGTAAAGGGGCAAGGGTCTCACCGGCATATTGAAGTGTGAAGCTCATGCTATCGCATATACATGGCCGTCTGTGAATGCTGAAATGAAAAGATTGTGTAGGAGGAAGGTGTTTGCAAGCGTCGAGAAAACCTAGCTCAACCTGAAAGTGGCTTGTATATAAAACTCGACACTCACTTTGATAAGGAGACGAAGGCAGTTGCTCGTTCTCTCTCAGCCAGAACCTTTTCTGATCTCAATAACGCCAGTAAAATGAGTTGTGATGCTTAGACAAATATGGCAATTCCCTCGAGTTTGGCACACAAGGTCAAGCAATTTTTGACAAGATTTGTCCTTGACACGCGCTCAGCATTGGCGCGTGGATCGCGGTAGCCACAACAACACCTCTTCTTCTTGTAATGACCAAAAGAAACCAGGGTCTATAGTGAGAAGAATGAAATGTCCCGCGATTCTGAAAAGTGAAGAAAATGAACTTGAGACCGTAATTTGAGTCGCGTTTCTTTGAGACGAGGCGAGCTGAGGATGTAAAAGACGTGAGGATTTTGGTTGCAGGGGACGTGCCATAGAAAAATATTGGATCCTAAGCCCATTGAGTTCTGTGGAGACCCTAAAGAAGTTTAGCGCAATTGAAGTCTCTAGCCGTTTTTAGTCATGGTTCAAGGCAGCAAGCAACCACAATCGCATCTATCGCCTCTTCATGAGTGAGGATCTGATATCACAAAGCATCACATCTTCTTGGGTTTCTGCCAATTGTAAAGTGTAAAGCCTTTCTATTACAGCTTTTCATGATGTAACTCAAATACATACACCGGCCGTTATCTCTAGTGGTATCTTCCATGTCCCGGAACTCCTTACAATGCAAATCATGATAAACAACCACCAACTTGTACCCTTTAACGACGTCGTCGGAATCTGCTGTTGTATCCTGGACCGCCCTTGGCGCCGTGATTCTTTAGCTTCAGGCGCTGGAAGTTTGCATGAGCCAGCTCATTGACTTTTCGGGCAGCCTTCTTCACCGTGCCCTCCTTTTTAGCTGTGGGCTTCTTCTTGGGCTTCTCCAAATCAAATTCGCCATCATCGTCGCCGGCCTGCGTCTCGGGAACGAAATCATCGTTCTCCACATCACTTCCAGGACCCTCGCCCAGGTTGGCTGGTCTCTGCGTTCGGATCGGGCGCATCTTGACCAGTCTCGTCGTTCGCTTCTGACCCTTCTTCTTGTATGTTCGCATGGGTTGGCCATCGCGACCAACTTGATCCTCCGTTGGGCTATCGTACATACCCTCATCATCGAATCCGCCGAGAGGCAGTTGGCGTGTTTGGGTGTCTGCAACGAGCACATCGTCCTTCGGCTTGGGCGGGAACAGAGTTTTCGGTTTCGGTTCGCCCATGTCTTCATTCTCCATCTCTCTCAATGCATCCAAATCATCATCCAAGTTCTCCTCCTCCACTTTTCGAAGACTAGCAACAATCTCGCTTAGCCCCCTTGTGAAAGGCTTGCGTGGCAACCGCAGAGGCGCTGGGGCATCAAAGTCATCGTTCTCGTCGAGGACCGGAAGGGAATTGCGCTTCAGGAAAGCCGGTGTGTCGAATTGAAGCTTCGAGACTGATGAGGGTGTGACAGCATCCACGTTTCCATCGCGATTCTTCAGTGGCGTCATGAAATGGTTCAACCTTTGTCGCTTGCTAGACGACATAGGTGTTCGGCCAAGCTTGTCACTGGCCTCTTCGTCCATTGGAGTTGATCGCTTAGTCGGGGTCGCATCGACTCTGTTTCCGGTTCCTGTCTTGGTTGCGGAACCTGACTTTGTTGGTGTTCCTAGCTCTTTCTCCACCAGCAGATCAAATAGTCCGAGAACACGTCCATCTCGCTGAGGTGTTGGGCCAACCGAGGTAACCGACGCTGGACTAAACAGTTTTCGTGAAATGGCGGGCGTATTCATGAGATCTTCATCGTGGTCCTGGATTCTGTTCTTCGCCGGAGTCTCGATGTTCTTGGTGCGCTTGGTAGGTGTCTCTGCGGGAAGAGTATCGGGCTTGCGCTTCCTTGGCTGCGAGGCGTCCTTGGCGGATGGCGGTAGCTTGCCTGAGAGGATATCGCGGAGCTTGTTGTATTGCTTGTATTTCAAGGCTGATGAATCGTCAGTGCCATGCTCTGACTTCCCATTCATGTTTCGTACCGATTTCCTGGTTCGCTTTGATGTCACCCCTTCCTGGCTTCTTGCCCTTGTGAGCCTTTGCCCAGCTAGTCTCCCATGTCTTGAGGTCGACGCGCAGCTGCTGCGATTGAGCTTCGTATTCGGCTTTTGTCTGTTCATCCATCGTGATTCGATTGTAGTGTGTGTATATGTGAAAGAAATGGTGGAAGTGTGAGGAGGGAGAGGGGGGAAGGTATGTGGGTAGTTATGGTGGATTATCGCGGTTTGGCGTAAACGCGTGTTGACGCGAACCACTCAACACGAAATGGACAAGGGTGGGCGGTTTAACGTCATGGCAGGTACAGGGAAGACGCGGGACCCTCGGGCCCACCCGCGAAGTTTCTGTGACTCTCTGGCACTATGATCACGCGCCAGGCTAGTGAGTACAATGTACTTTCGGACGTTTCTTTCCCCACGTCCGGGTACGTATTTCTAATTCACCCATCCACGACATGGATCTGCGCAACTTCAACCTCGAACCTTTAACCCCAGAGTCTTTGAGTCGTTTCAACGCATCGCAAGAGTTATTACAACTCTTCCACATCTCTCTGCCCCCGTCATGGAGGCAGATCAGTCAAGCGACGACCTCGAACGCCAAGTCCTCCAGAGCACGCTTGAACAGATAGCGACCAGACAAGAAGATGCCGCCGAGTGCTGCGTCATCTGCCTCGAGGGCATCACCGAGGCCTGCGAGGTAGTCCCTTGCCAGCACCGAAACTTTGACTACCTGTGCCTCCTCAGCTGGCTCGAGCAGACACCGAAATGTCCTCTCTGCAAAGCAACCATCTCCCAAGTTCGCTATGCCCTGGATGAGCCTGTGCCTAAAACCTATGTCGTCCCGAAATCTTCTCCGAAGCCACAGAGCCAGCGATCCGACGCGAGGCCATATTCGTTATACTCTGTCCGCAGGAACTTACCACGGCGACGTCAGTATTCACGATCCCGCTACGAGACACCCCCGAACCCATCGGACGAAATCGCAAGGCGCCGGGATGTTTACCGTTATAATCGCTACTCAAAGCATGTTGGCTCGAACCGTCTTTCTCGATACAGAGAGTTGACACCAGCGGCATTTTGCGCAGATGCCGAGCTAGTGTCGCGCGCACGAATGTGGATTCGAAGAGAGCTACAGGTCTTTTCGTTTCTTGCCCCCGATAACGAAGAGCCTCGACCTGGAGATGGTAATGCTAGGACTGCTGTGGACAGAAGGAGGGCGAACAACGCCGAGTTTCTTCTCGAGTACATAATTGCCGTCTTGAAGTCGGTCGACATTATGGGAAGTGCTGGTCAAGCCGAGAACATGATTTCAGAGTTCCTAGGGCGAGACAGTACGCGGTTATTTTTGCATGAGTTGAGAGCTTGGTTACGGAGTCCCTTTACAAAACTTTCGGACTGGGACCGAGCTGTTCAGTATGACGAAACCTCAGCGGGAAGCAGCCGCGGAAGTGAAGAGTGGGAAGCAGTTAGGCAAAGGCATCATCAGGCCAATGCTGAACACGAAAAGAATTTGGGTGCTACTAGACGACATGGCGACTTTTATAGACCTCGTGGAGGGCGTTCACAAAGATCATCTTCACGTAGACATGAACCTTATGATAGACGAAGGAGCGGAGTCGAGCGGAGTTGAGCGGAGGACGTGATCGGAGTTTGGATGAAAGATAGATATGATACCCAGGGAGCAAATCCCACTTGCATGAATAAGACAAATCTCATTATATATTCTAGTTAAATATCAGGCTAGTTGCTGAACTTATTGCTGCCCCTTTCGCCTTAGACGCTTATTCTTCAGTGGGCGGAGTTCCGCCCGTTTAGTGAGGCTATACACGATTTCGCGACGGACTTATCGGAGACAGGTTGTAACAGAAGTATATTTAAGCAAGTCATGTTTTCATCTCGAGTCCCCTTAGAACTAATAATTTCAATCATCTCTATCCTCAATCAAATCCTTGACCACAGCGACGCCCCGTCACGCTCCCACCTACACCACAACTCACACCAACATTGAACATTCACAATGCCCACCATCTCCATAACCACCATTTCAGACCCCGTCTGCCCCTGGTGCTACATCGGCGCTCTCCGCCTCAGCCGCGCCATATCCCTCTACCGCAAGACCGTCTCCTCCAGCGACGTCGTCACCACATCCTGGCACGCATATCAACTCGATCCTAACAGCAAGACGCAGCCGATGCTGGAAAAGATGGCTTCCAAATTCGGCGAGGACAAAGTACCCGAGCTCAAAGCACGATTAGGAGACATTGCGAAGCGCGAGGGGTTAATATTTGACTTTGGGAGTACGACTGGGAATACTAGGGATGCGCATCGGTTGGAAAAGTTGGCAAAGATGAAAGATGAGGAGGATTTGCAGACTAGGGTTGCTTTGGAGATGATGAAGATGTATTTTGAAGAGGGAGGGAATATCACTAGTGTAGATGATCTTGTCAAGACAGCTAAGAGGGCTGGTATTGATGAGGGTGAAGCTAGGGCTTGGCTAGAGAGTGATAATGGAGGGGAAGAGGTTGATGCTGAGGTGTTAGAGATGCAGAAGTTGGGGGTTAGGGGTGTGCCACGATATATTATCAATGACAGGTTCACGGTTGATGGAGCTGAGGATGTGGGAATGTTTCTGGAGCAGATGGTTTTGGCGAGGGAGGAGGCTCTCCAGGGAAGTCAGTAGACTATAGCATGTGCACGTATCTCATAGATGGGGAATAGCCGGCGTCAGTATCAACAACTTCATATATCATAAGGGTATCATCTCATCTCATCTTATCGCCTACACCTCACATCCTCATCAACCCACCCAGATCCTTCTCCATCTGTCTTAACCTCGCCTGCAACTCCCTCTTCTTAACCTCCATCTGCCTCGCCTCCTCCTCCTCCCTCCTCAGATCCTCCTCGGTCCACACCTCGCCCTCTTCCTCCTCTTCCTCATCATCATCCCCAAGCCAGTCCCTGTGATCCAGAGTCGCCAGCTTCTCAGCTTGTTCAGCTACTCGCCCTTCGTAATATGCCAGTGTGTTCTTGCCGTGGGCTTGTTTGCTCTTCAACGCGGCAATGCGTTCTCTTGCGCCTGGGAGTTCGTACACGCCGCAGAGCTTCTCTGCACCTCGGAGAAGAACATTAACATCTACGTCTCCCTTGCGATCCATCTCCCCGCGACGCAACTCCTCATGCATTTGTCCGCCTAGTACGGCTGCCACAGCTGTCTGACGTCGAGGATGACCTGCGCCGGCTCGTTGAGGAGCACCCGTAGTCACTTCTCCCGAGGCCACGTTGAAAACAGTCTGTCGTCTTCCTGTCGACTTTTTCGTTTCAGGCTCTGTGGGCTTGAGGGCTGTCGAAGGTGGTGGAGGCGGGGGCACGGAGAAGAGGGCGCGCTCGTGGGCTTCGGTGTCGCGGATGAGGGAGGTGATGTCGTGATTGGATAGAAGGGCGTTGGTGAAGATTTTAGGTCGAGGAAAGCTGTGTATGGTCAGAAATGGTTCACGCTGGGAGTATTGAGAACCTACGGTAGGGAATCGATGCCTTGACACGAGTAGCCAATCTGCTCAAGATGGGCTGAAATGAGGGACATGATGGCTTGTTGTCGGATTCGGTGACAGGCCGTTCGTTTCTCAGGTGCAAGTTTATGCGATTTGGCTTTGGGGTCGAGGTTAAAAGCGGTAGAAAGCGTTAAAGTGGTGGAGTCCTTGGGAGAGGTTGTGATGGTTGGAGATGGTCGTGTTGATCTATGGTGGAGTTTCAAAACAATGAATGCGGGCAGCTTGCTTATCGATAAGCACCCCTCCTTCACCGGCGTCGTCACTACACAATGCCCACACATGTTGGAGCTCATGCTTGACTTATTCATAAACAATTAAATACTTGAAGACCAAGTTGCATTGGCGCTATACTCTGATTAGTTGAACAAGTACATATACGATAGTTATTGCGACGAGTTCTGGCTGTGAAACTGTCAGTTGTCGTGTCGCCTCTAACAGGGCTATGCTTATCAAGCAAACTCAAGACTGAAATGGTTGTCTTGTTGAATCTCCTGAACCTCTGAAATCAAACTTTTCTTCTCGTTGCATCATTTATCCATATCAAAGCCGTCATGCCATCCAACGACATCTACATGAGGCAAGCCACCTTGCGGCTGCTGCAAAGGTCGGACGAGGCCACCTTGATGCGTGTCGAAGGGCCAACCCAGGTGAAGGCCTCAACGAGCCATTCGTACCACACCCTTGTATCGTCAGTCTGTCGCCACATGCTGACCTCAAGCTCGGTATCAGCTGGGAAGTAAAGGGGGTTCTGGTTCATGTTAGCATCACAACTGTATGTTTGCAGGGGGCTAGCATACCTTGAGAGGGAAAAAGATGGGAAACCATGAGATCATGTCCTTGCTCTTGCGGTCGATACGCTCAGGGTGCGTGCTAATCTCAATTTTGTCGCCCTTGTTCTCAGGAATCTGCGACTCGTATAGAGTAGACTCAAAGTAGCCGGCGAGACCATGGGTGACACCCCGTGTGCGGCACACAAACGTGAGGTGGCAGTATCGTGAGTTATGATCGTTGGCTCCGGCAGCACCAGCCATACTACCGCCTCCACCACCGACAACACCACCAGATCGCTTTGCCTCAAGAGCAGCGAGTGTAGACTCTGGAATAGGATGTGCAAACTCCCATGCTTCCTGGAACCGAGGCTTGTTAGGCACCTTTTCGGCCACAAAGTCAAGAGCAAAGAGTCGGACAACCCAGGGCGTCTCGAAGGCGTTAGGGTCTCCAGGTGACCGCGAGAGAATGTCGGCATGGATCTTGGGGGTTGAAATGGGACTCAAGTGTGCCGTGTAAGAGCTGGGAATGGAGATGCCATGGGGCGTGGAGATGACATGCTGAATGCCATCAAGACACTCAGGAGACAACTCATTGTCACCAAAGGATCCAAGAAGCTCCGAGATGAGGATATCAACCTTGCCATAGACAGGTCCATCTTCAGTCTCAGACACGATGGGACCCTTCCAGGCGCGCATGTCCGTCTTGACAACCTTGACCTCGCCATTCCAAACAAGTTCGTTCTGTCGGAGCAGATAGACATATGCGTTGGGGTTCTTCTCAACAGCCCACATGTCGATAGGAACGCCAGCATCCTTGGAGGCCTTCAAAGCGCGGGTGACAAGAGGACCACGTCCTGAGCCGGCGACAGCAACAACCACCTTGCCCTCCTTAGAAGTAGGCTTGTTGAGTTCCTTCCATTCCGTCAGGGCCTCGTACACGGCAATCTCATATTGGCTGTACTTGACGGGGTCTCCCTCAAAGACTTCGTATGTGGCCGATTCGAGGTTGTCTGACAGAGGCTGAAGAGGGGATTGGAGCCAGTCCTGGAAGCTGGTCAAGGTGGCACCCTCAAGATAGGTGAATTCAGGCTGCTGAGACTCGAGCCACCTCAGATAGGAGATGTAGTCGTTGGTCTTTACTTGGAAGTTTGCGGTCTTGGCAGTCTGGTTCTGTGACTCTGCCTCAGCAAGGGTTGGGAAGTCATCGTGGGAGGCCAGCAGAGAGTGAGGCTCGCCCTTGATGTGAGACACATCAGGGCCAGCATCGCACAGGAGGATCCAGGGCGCATTCTTGAGTCGCATGTACGAGAAGAACAGATTCTGGTGGTGCTTGGAAAGCGAGGGGTAGCCGGCCTTGTTGGGCTGGAAAACTCCTGGGTT
Source organism: Fusarium sp. LHS14.1 (assembly GCA_025433615.1). Lineage (NCBI taxonomy): Eukaryota > Fungi > Ascomycota > Sordariomycetes > Hypocreales > Nectriaceae > Fusarium > Fusarium sp. LHS14.1. The sequence continues at coordinate 1,161,170 of CM046481.1, forward strand.
GATGGTGAGGTAGTGCAGAGGCTCAGCGAACCAGCGGTCCTGAAGGTCCTTCTCAGGCATGACACGGGGTATTTGCAGAGCTGCGAAAAGCGTTAACTAATAGTCCAATAATGGCCATGGCTTTACTTACCAACAAAGAGTCGCGTGTTGTAGTTGCAGACACTGCGAACATGATGCCACGAATCCCATGCCGCCAGGAGGTCAATCTCCTTTTCCTCGGTCTTAGTAGGGGTCTTGACCTCAAGAGAAGAGATGCTAACTCCCTGAGACTCTACCTCAGGCTCCCGGTACATGGGCATGTGAACCAAAAAGGTCAATCGGTTTCCAATGGTGAGAGCCTCTTCAACCGCGCGAGAATACTGGGCAAGACTCTGGTTTCCACCATCAATGGAGGCATCCTGTCGAGGTCCAGGGATGATGATGCTGCGAACGCCACAGAAGTTGGCGTAGTTAACTTCAACATTCAAAACCTGGCGGGAAATGTTCGAGATGATGGGGTTGGCCGAGCCAAGGTCAATCCAAGGGCTGATGACTGCCGTGTAAGTGTTGACAGCAGCGCAAGGAAACATGCTGGTATCCTTGGGCGTTAGAGGTGGCAGAATAGGTTCAGCCCGTGAGCCTGTCGCCGTAGTGATCGCCTTCTCGCCATTGTCAGAGAGAGCAGCGAGATGCTCACTCACGAGGGCAAAGACTCGCTCGCGAAAGTGAGTGTTGGTGATGGGAGTCGTAGCAAAGGCCAGCTGTTCACAGAGTCAACCGGAGTGCCCCGACACAACGCACACTAGACATCAAAGGCCTTCCACCGGCGACCGAGGCGTTCGTTTGACGCAGGCGACTTGCGACTTACACCATGGTTGAGCAGATGGCCGTACTGTAAGTCGGTGAGGGGCTCATCGCGGTTCGAGTCGTGATATCCGATATTGAAGTTGGGGCGCTGAGGGCCGAAGCTATCGGACATGTCGAAGCCGGAAGCGTCCGAGGCCATGATTGCAGATGCGAGCTTTTGCGTCTTTGGGTGGTTTGTGGTTGAAAAGAAAGATTCAAGCTGAGATTTCCAATGGTGGAGTAAGTAAATCACCCCGCCAAATCAATTAATCGTTGGTTGTGGGAAGTGGGATGCGCCTCGTTTTCGCGCTGATGTCAAGAGAAGGAATGGATCTTGAAATGGAGACAAGTAGAGATTTTATCAGGTGAATCTCCCTTGAAAGATGATGTCTCTTTATCCAAGTGAAGCCCTCCACGCCGACATTCAGAGTAGCTCATAGAAGAGTTTCTTTTCGCGGTGAGAGAGAACAAGAGAAGGACCCTGAAAGTGGGCACAGTGTGCGCCAGGACTGTAGCAAGCTTGGCTCAACATCAGAAGCAAAGAAGATGAGAGCAATTGAAGAACTAACGTGGTATTAAGTATCAAACTCCTACAAGCTAATTTCAAGCTTGTTCAATTAGACACAATCTATCTATCACTAACAATACACACACAACCTGTTCAACGTTACTCTAAGAATACACCTGAGTCAAGACTCACACTGTGCTGCAGGCATCCTTATCGATAAGGCAACCGCCTCCAAGTCCCGCCAAAATTTTCTGGCAGCTGGAGATCAACCTCCAAAACATCACCGGCCTCTCCTTCAGCCTCGCCATCTGCTTCTCTCTCCGTCACCACAAAGACAACAATGTCCGACGTCAAGGGAGGTAAGCGTCAAAGTGCCGACGCAGACGAGTCTACTAGGAAAAAGGCAAAGAAGGACGCCGCCGATCCCGACCGGAGCAACCCCTACCTTGCGCACATGTACGAGAACGGCGCAAGCAACGGCCGCGGCGAGGAGCCTTCGCCAGATTCCCCTCTTGCCGGCATGAAGAGGCAACATACAACGGCAAAGCAGGCTTCAAAGGCTGAGGATTCGGATTCAAACCCTTTCACTGGTCGACCTCACTCGCAAAAGTACTTCCAGATCCTCCAGGGCCGTCGCGATCTCCCTGTGCACAAGCAACGACAGGAGTTCTTGGACAAGTACCACTCTACACAGATTCTCGTCTTTGTCGGTGAGACTGGTTCCGGAAAGACTACTCAGATCCCGCAGTATGTCGTCTATGATGAGCTCCCTCACCTCACTGGCAAGCTCATTGCCTGTACCCAGCCGCGTCGAGTCGCCGCCATGTCGGTCGCGCAGCGTGTCGCCGATGAGATGGACGTCACCCTGGGCGAGGAGGTCGGTTATAGCATTCGTTTCGAGGACATGACGGGCCCCAAGACCATGCTCAAGTACATGACCGACGGTATGCTTCTGCGCGAGGCCATGCACGATCACGAAATGTCCCGCTATAGCTGCATCATTCTCGACGAGGCCCACGAGCGTACCCTGGCCACCGATATCCTCATGGCTCTGCTCAAGCAGATTTCCATGCGCCGCCCCGATCTCAAGATCATCATCATGTCTGCTACTCTCGATGCGCAAAAGTTCCAAAAGTACTTTAACGACGCGCCCCTGCTCGCCGTCCCCGGTCGAACCCACCCCGTCGAAATCTTCTATACGCCCGAGCCCGAGCGCGACTACGTCGAGGCCGCCATCCGTACTGTTCTTCAGATCCACGCTTCCGAACCTGAGGGCGATGTCCTGCTGTTCCTGACTGGTGAAGATGAAATTGAGGACGCCTGTCGCAAGATTAGTCTAGAGGCGGACGAGCTGATGCGCGAAGTCGACGCCGGCCCGCTCGCTGTGTATCCCCTCTACGGTACGCTGCCTCCTCACCAGCAGCAGCGCATCTTCGACAAGGCCCCCGCGCCTCTGCGCAAGGGCGGTCGTCCTGGTCGCAAGGTGATTGTTTCCACCAACATTGCCGAAACCAGTTTGACCATTGATGGTATCGTGTACGTCGTGGACCCTGGCTTCAGCAAGCAAAAGATCTACAACCCGCGTATCCGTGTCGAGTCCCTCCTCGTCTCGCCCATCTCCAAGGCTTCCGCCCAGCAGCGAGCTGGTCGTGCTGGTCGTACCAAGCCTGGAAAGTGTTTCCGTCTGTACACGGAAAAGGCCTTTAAGAAGGAACTCATTGAGCAGACGTACCCTGAGATTCTCCGTTCCAACCTCGCCAACACCGTCTTGGAACTGAAGAAGCTCGGCGTTGAGGATCTCGTCCACTTCGATCTCATGGACCCCCCTGCCCCTGAGACCATGATGCGTGCGCTGGAGGAGCTCAACTACCTCGCCTGTCTTGACGACGATGGTGAGCTCACAACCCTCGGTGGTCTGGCTTCCGAGTTTCCCCTGGATCCCGCCTTGGCTGTCATGCTCATTTCATCTCCCGAATTCTACTGCTCCAATGAGATCCTCTCCATCACCTCCCTTCTCTCGGTCCCCCAGATCTTCATGCGACCCGCCAACAACCGAAAGCGCGCCGATGAGATGAAGGCGCACTTTGCGCACCCCGACGGTGACCACCTTACTCTCCTCAACGCCTACCATGCCTTCAAGGGCCAGTCGACATCGGATCCTAGCAGTGTCAAGGCTTGGTGCCACGAGCACTTCCTCTCGTTCCGTCACCTCTCGAGTGCCGACAACGTCCGGACGCAGCTCAAGCGTATCATGGAGAAGAACGAGCTGGAGCTTGTGTCGACACCATTCGAGGACAAGAATTACTACACCAACATCCGACGCGCATTGCTGGCTGGTTTCTTCATGCAAGTCGCCATGAAGGAGAGCTCGGGCAAGCTGTACCGCACCGTAAAGGACGACCAGGCCGTCCTGATTCATCCATCCACAGTCCTCCGCACCGAGTTTGACTGGGTCTTGTACAACGAATTCGTGCTCACATCGAAGCAATACATCCGAACATGCGTGGGGATCCGACCCGAGTGGCTACTGGTAAGTTGTCTCTCATTGCTCGTCTTCAATTGGGAGGGAGCGTCTCTTGAATGCCGTAGCACAGCTTTGCTAACATACTTGATAGGAAATCGCCCCCACTTACTACGACCTGGACTCTTTTGAGCAGGGCGACGTCAAGCGTTCTCTGGCTCGTGCGGCGGAGAAGAAGCGACGCAAGGAGGCCATGAAGGCTGGCAGATGAGGCCCTCCAACTCATATGCCACTCTGCGAAAAGGGGGAGGGGAGAGGACAAGCAGTAATCGAACGGGGCTGAAAAGAAAGGGCAAACAAGGATCAAGGAGGCTGGATCGATCGCACGCACTCTGTGTGTCGGATATCCCGTTGCTGCAAGACGACACATACTGCGCTGCACCTCACTGCAACTGCACCTCAACTGCACTCCAACCCTGGCTGCGGCCCTCTCCCATGGATCACATCACAACGGCCGTCGTCTAGTCTATGCCCAGCGCATGGACCAACCGGGGGAGGGAAGGGGATCTCTCTTGGAAAATGCGGAGGGGGGAAGAGAGGGCAGGGCTGGACTGGACTGGACTGGGTTTGTATGCGGGTGGGAATGTTATGTTCCGTCTCTAACCCATTCATTCCCCTTGCCCACCCTCCTTCAGAACCCCGACCGTTGGTGGAAATTCCTTGTTGGTGACTGGTTGAGCTACGGCGTTTTATGTGCAGCAGCCACTTGCTCTGGTTGGTTTTTTGTTTGTGTTTTGAATCTTTTACTCTCTTTCCTCCCCTCTCTTACACCCCCTCTCTTGAGAAGAATCAGTTTCTTTCTATGGTCATCTATTTGTGGATGCCAAGAGAGGGGGGGTTGAATAGGGTGTGATGGGAAGTGGGCGTTTATTTGGCTGTTTTTCACTCGCGCGTAAGAGGCAAAGGAGAGAAGAGAGAAGACAAGAGAGCGTTGAGGAATATGCGCGTCTGTGTATGGATGGATTGAGGGATGACAAAAAAAAGAGGTGGCGGATAGAAAGGGCTCATATCATATCTGGACTGGACGAGTAAAGAAAGCTGTTAGAAGAAACCTTGACTACAGATTCCAAAACAATGCAATCTCATTTGATTGCTGCACGACGCCTGTTTCGGATCTCGTGCCTCCGCAGAAGTAGATACCTACCGTATCTGACTGTACAATCTTTCTTGTGTGTCTCTCTTTTTTCTATGTTTCCTCTCATCTCATCGCTGATATGCGACAAGTCGTTTATTGGATTTTCCCCCAACGGTCTACACGTCAAGATGAAGTCGATGATGCAAATACATACAAGGTTATCCTTGTTTCCATGGGCGGCTGCTGCAAGCCGGGGGTTGGGTAGGTGGTGGTGGCAATCACACACTCCGCTCGCCGCGCGGAACAAACGATGGATGCAACTTTACCTTTTAGTCTCAACGGCTTTTTCTTACTCAAGTGTGTGTCTTGTTCTGTGGCGATGCTTATCCCACGGAGGGGTGTCCGGTGTTCCGTTTGAGCAAGGGGTGGTGTTTCTGTCTTCTTTTTGACAAGGGTGTGTGTCCCCCCTCCCCCTTCCCCGTCACATCGCATCGTGATGTTGTGGAGGCGGGAGATCGAAGCGAAAAAAAAAGAAAGGAAAAAGCAATTATTGCTGCGTGGGATGAACAAGATGTTAGATCCGACTCCCGGGCACCTGGAAACAGGTGTTGGAACAAAAGCAACAATAAAAGGATTCAGGGCAAGGGGGGAGTTGTGTGGGGGGGGGAATAGATGACAACTGACAGACGCGGCGATCGGAACACACAGAGTTGAATGGGGATATGATATCGGGAGAGAGAAGTAAACAGAAGCGAAGGGACGTTGATGGCGCGTTTCGATCCTCAAAGCAAGCAAACCAGCGCTGAGAGACAGGCACCGGCCATGCGGATCACTTCCCAACGAGGACATGGCATGTGCAGCCATCATGGCAGGGTACTGGGCGAGAACCATGGGGTAGAGTTACTGGTATGTACCAGGGGATGAGAGCAAGTGAGCACTTGGGCGAGGCGAGGTGAGGCGAGGGCAGCTAGTTCAGTACTGTAAGAAGATAGCTGTCTACCGTCTTGTCCTGAAGTTCAGCTCAAGTCAGCTTACTGACGACGGCGTGTGGCTTTGGCAAGCCTCTTCTCATGAACGAGCCCCACGCGACATGATACGCAAGTAGTATCTCAGCCCGGCCGGGACAAACGGGGACAGACAGCTGTAGAGGGAGTATCGTGATCAGTTCCCTTCACCGTAACAAACGAGTTAGCAAGTCACTGACCCTCCCCATCCAGACTCACCGGCGGAAGTGTCAACCGGAGATATCATGATTGGTCGGGGGGAGATATTTCGATAGGCTTGCGTCTTGGACCGGGGGGATGCTGCAGCCTTGTCTTGTTTGTCGGATCAGGAGTAAACCTTGATATCCAAGGCACATGGTCTTTTACAAGCAACAACATCCAGGTAAGGCCGTCATCAGGGTTGTTGCTCTACCGACATTCTTCACCCGAGCGAGGGAATTGCCCATCTCGGAAACCCGGATCAAGGTTGACAGAAACACGAGATGTCCGATGAATCCGTTCCCTTGATGAGCCATCGCTTCCACATTCAATAGAGGCTCGAGCTTTTGGGCAGATGACATTCCCTGCCCTGCTGCCCTGGGGAATATTGTCCGGCTGCAACTGCAGGGCCCTTCCCGGGAAAAACCACTTCGCCCATCCATCATGCATTGGATCCCCGGGCCATAGCTTCCTTGCCCTTGCCCCGGAATCCATTTGGGGGAATCAAGGTGAATCAACTTGTTGCTAGGGAAGACCAACGAATACTACTGTATGCAATGCGCTTGACCGAGGGGTAGTAGTAGTGTGTAGCCGATGCGTGTCAAACGGTTTGCGTGTCGTTTGAGCTTCTCGCGTCAGACTTTCTTGTAGACCTTCTCTTGCGGCCTCAAACCGCAGTTGAGCTACACAGTAAACGAGCTTGCTCAGCCTCTGCGTTGCGTGGTTTTATGGTAAACTTTGGACCCGTCGTCTCAGCGCGTAATAGTTAGTGCTTCCGATGAAGCCGAGGTCCAGGTTCCCCTCAAACGAACTGGAAAAGCCGTTCGTCGCGCCAAGGTGAGACATGGAATTTCTGTGAATGGAGGCGTATACCCGGAGGTCTCGGTGAAGCGGGTAGAATTGAAACAGTACCATGTGAGACAGTCGGGTTAGAATGTCTCATGATACTGATTGAACAATTGACCAACCATGATGAAGAGAGAGTCTAGTGATCAGTTGTCAAAGACTTCCAAATCTCGCTCACAAAAGCACGCATCCCCAGATGATCTTCAATCATGTCAGGCCAAAAAAGCAAATGCCATGATCACGACGTGGTGTCTGAACCATATCCGGCAATTACACGTCGGGATATACTTTTCGTATTACCCACACACCAAAAAAGAAAAGCAAAGAAAAAAGTGCGGCGCCACGCGCTTGTGGATCCCGCATCTCCCGTCCCTTCAACTTTGGCGAGGTCCGTTTTCTTTCTTTCTTTTTTTTTTTTGCTTTTTCTCGTGCTTCTAGATGCTTTGACATCCAGCATGTCAAAAACAAGAGACAACCCTTTTTTTCAGCCTCAAAAAGAGAGACAAGTTCCCTTCTCCACATCAAAAAAAAAAAAGGGACGGACCAAAAATGAGGTCCCGAGGTTGCCTTGCCCATGCCAATGCCATGCCATACATCCATGATGGATACCGTCGCGCTCGGGTCGTGCCCGTAGCTTGTCTGCTCGTGGCACGACACATGGTGACATGGGACGACCACACAGCATGCCGACCGTTGACCATGGGCCTCGCAGATAAGTGGCTTCAGGCCCTGCACGCCGACTGGCCCGAGAAACACCACACAGATATGCAGACAGGACAGCCCGGCCTCTCGCCAACGCCTACCCCCTTTACTCTCTCTCTCTCTACCCTGACAATGTCAATGTCATGTTTTGTGATTGCCGGTTGAGCGCCCTCACCAGAGCGGCCCGTCATGGTTCCTTGAACGTGGCCCGGGGGAGAAAAATCATGGTGACGGCGCTTCGTCTCAGGCAGGTCCGAGATGGATGGACGAATGACCTGTCTGCATCCATCATTGGATGTCGTGTCGTGTCGTCCTCTCCCTTCCCCAGAGACACTCATTCACACATACACAAGCGACACGCCCTCCACTTGAGGTTGACCCCCCCTGGACCGAACGACCCCATCTACCTCACGCCATTTCCGCCGGCCGCTACGCCCGTTGGAGCTCTCGTCCCATGGCCCCACGTCTACGACGAACCACATGCCGTCGACTTGGCTTTTCTGCGGCAGCCCATCCGATCGCCTCAAAGGCCGAGCCCAGTGCAAGCAGCAGCAGATTGAGGCGGGAACCGCAGGCTGGATGCCACTAATGCTGAATAACATTTACTCTAGCGAGCCTCTGGAAGCGCTTGGCCGTCCTCCCCGGTCCTGTCGGCACCACCGTTTCCTGTGCTCACATCGTTCAAGTAGTTACAAGTCTAGAGGGTCCAACCGCAAAGAAACCACCTCGTCAACAGGTAAGATGCATGTCTTGTATGCCCGTGTCCGTTCTCTATCCACAGCAGCAGCAGGAGAGCGAGCAAGTTGCAGACTACAGAAAAGCCCACCGGCCCTCTTCCGGAAGTCTCGCAGGGGCTCCCTGTCTGTCATCACTGGGTGTGCGTCCCCCCACTGCATCGTTATGCTCCAGCGGAGGGGCCTCTTCGACACACAAGGGGGGCATCAGTCAATCCCATGAAAAATGGCATTGCGACGCCAACGGCCATTCGCCATCGAGTTTAGTACTGTAGCTTGTCCCCAAGACGTCAGCAGCTGTCCCGTCCACGATCCAGTATGTACAGTATACGACACGGCACGCACCTTTCAGATCATGCCAGCCCGTTCCCGCTTGAGGAGGCCCTTGAAAGCTCCGCCCAGCCCTGGGGATCCTTGACATGTTGGCCATCGCTCTTCTCATCAGCGGTAGTACAAGAACATCGTTCGACCCTTTCCCCCAGCCTAGCCCGCTCTCCATGCTAGCTTCGCATTCACGTCACTTCCTCTGGTAACTTGCCTCATATAAGACCTGGTGTCTCGCATCTTCGTTCCTCTCGGCCCATTGACTCTTACCAACCATACCTTCATCTTGCCCAATTCCTCTCCTCCCACGTCGTATAATCATCCTCCATACAGTACTCCTCCATAAAGTACATCAACAACATCACACAATGAGCGGCGCTGGTGGTTTTTACAAGTACCGATGCAAGTACTTTTACACACACAACTGCCCCAACTGGGTTTGGGTGAACAATGCGCCTTGCGCATCATGTCTTGTAAGTTTTATTTCACTCCATCGCAATGCGGATCCGCTTGCTGACCAGTGGGTTGACAAAATAATCAGGCCGATGGTCGCGATAACGAAGAACCCCATCCATCATCATGGGGACTTCCCCGGGACATCGTCGTTCCCCAAGTCCTCGACGGAATCCTTCAGTACACCCTCATGGAGCTTGTAGCTCCTTCAGAACCTGGCGACGACTGGACGCTCAGGGACAAGGCCAACCGACCACCGCCATCGATCCCCGTGACCAGTGCAATGCCAGGTATACCGGGAATCATGTCACATCATCATCGCTTCTGAGAGGGGCAAGGGGGGGAGGGGCCTTGAGGGACAACCACCCTCCAAGGACTTCCCTCGTACCAAATTTAACGACAAACTGAGCTTGGGAAATAATTATCGACGAAAAAGGGATTATTCGAATCAACGACGGGAAAACGCACGAGGAAAGGAATCTAATCGCATCTCATCTGGGATAAACACCAAGAGTGCAAACCTTCTCTCTCGACCGCTGACACCGGATTGGATTTGTAACACGCCATACGAGGCGTAGTGCAGTGTACGACTTTCTGAAAGATCTGACGGGATTCATTTCGCAGGCGACGCTGAATATTGGGAGATTGGGTGGCTGGAGATGGAAAGATCGCAAGCAAACAAAACCCCCCGGAGATACCCATGCGCTGTGTTGGACGTTTCTGGAGACGGGGGACTCCATTCTGGAATTGTTCTTTTTTTTTTTTTTTTTTTTTTTTTTTTTACTGGGCATCTTGTTTTGGGAGAATCATCTAACGGGCGCGTATGTGTTTGTTTCACTGGGCATGGGAACATCTATTGTCTTTTTTTTTTTTTTTGGCGGTTCTGGAGCCGGGAAATTGAATTTCTTGACACCTCCCTCCCCCATTGGGGATTGACGAGGCAGCAGCATCTCATTTCATTTCGTGTGTTGATCACCCGCTCAAAAAAAGAAAAAAAAGGTCCGCGCGCCGCGCGCATGCGACATGTGATGTGAGGCTCGGGGAGCGGAGGTTTTGGCTGGGGACGAGTCAGTGATGGGGATCCAGGCGCACGAGATCATGTCGAGGGCATCAGATCAAGGCGCGAAGGCCAGGGCTAGGTCGCGAGATGTGGCGTGCCACAGAATGAGAGCTCGCCTGATGATCCTTGCTCGTCTACCTATCATTTCAGTCCGTCGTGTGTCTCGGTACCTGGGGGCGCCCTGGACCCACCCAAGATGGGTTTCCTCAAAGAGCGCGATTCTGAGTCTTGAGCTGGAACGGGATGAATGAATTGGATGGAGCAGGTTTTACGCACGGGGAGCCGAACGTAGGCGCTGACCAAGAGGGTCTCTCGATGCAAGGCGACGACAGAAGAACCCCGAGAGCCGAAGCCGGACGAGCCGTTTCCCTAGTTCGGCGATACTGGTCTTGACAGTCATTGTGTTTGTCGTTGTGAGATTGGCTCGTACCTGTCTGCAGCGGGCTTTCGCTCGTCAAACGGCCGGCTTTCCTCAATGCGGATCAAGCTGCAACGGTTTCCACCACAGCTCCACGTGTCTGAGTCCTTGGAGGGTGGTGCCAATGATACGCTGGGACCCGCGTCAAGGCTGAGCTAGGTGCCGAGCAGAGAGCATGAGGATTGGACGGACGGGGCTTGTTGGTGATGAATTGCCGCCCGGACGTGTGTGTGCTCTGGAACCTCTTGAGTCCTTCGCTTACTCCCGCGGGTTGAGCGGAACGTTAGCCAGGCCGACCGAAATAGGACAAGACGCGCGGCCAGGGCTGAATCAATTGCTCAAGACGCTGTACTACCATATGGCTTGTTTCGAATTGGCCAAGGGTGTATCTGTACGTAACGCAGAGTTACTGTATGAATTACTGGATGAGGTCAAAGTGTGGAGCGAGTGAGGTGAGATGGATGAGATTGAGATGGAGATTGAGGAATGGGCATATCCGTAGTTCCATGGGAGATCCAAACTCAGATGATTCCACTTGACACAAGATGCGCATAATGGCAGGTGAGCAGTCACCCGGCGCCTTTCTTTTTCCATCTTGACTTGTGACGTCTTTTTTGTCCGTCCGTCGCTGCCGAAGAGGGATTTGGGTCCAGGAACAAGACCAGAGACAAGTCAACGCTAGCAAGGCTTCAACAGCGTTAGCACCATCGTCAAAAATGGAGAACGAGGAGGATTTGAATGAGTCCATGTAAGCACACTCTACCGCCGTCAACTGGCTAAGAGAGGAACCAATAGTCCCCACTAACGCCCGCTCCGTTGGCCTTACATCTTGCCATCCAGTGCCAGTTTTTACCCAGGGGATCGCGCAGTGGCAGGACCATCCCGCATCGGCCTCCGCCGGGCCCTGACCACACCTCACTATGAAACCTCACACACCTCACACACACCTCGCTAAGAAGTGCCACAGCTAGCTAAGCAGCCTCATTGTCTTGGCCCAGCTGAGGTTTAACCCCAAATTCCCAATAGTTAGTTACCAATTGGGGGCTCACCTCAGCTTCAGCTGGAACCACCTCGGCTTGAAAATCATCCAATGGCTCATCTACTCTACCTACATGCTTAGAATTACCCAATTGGGCACATCTCGGGATGCAAGAAGCTTTGCCATCATGATTGCTTGAATAAATTCCGAGCATATCAAAAAAAAAAAAAAAAAAAAAAAAAAAAAAAAAAAAAAGAAAAAAAGAAAAGAAAAACACGTACCGTATACACCCTTGACAACGCAAAGACCATCATGTCCCTCCTACAATGCTACGGTATGTTAGTTAATTCCCCATGATCTCATGTATGTATCGCCTGTACCCCAATCCCCCGTCTCCAAGGATCCCAGTCATTGTAACTCCCTGCATCAGCCCATTCCCCATGGCTTGGCCCGAGTTGCTAAAAAGGCGCGCCATGGCACGGTTAATGGATCCCCCCCTCGCTCCCGTTCGACAATTTTCCAGAAGCGGTATGGAACGATTTGAGAGAATAAAAAAAGCGACGCGGCGGGCCAGGAAGCCACTTTTGCTTGGTTCTGTTTAAATTGGAGATTTTCTAGGTGGCTGAATGATGGAGATTTGATCAATCAGTTTTCGGTACCGAACGGTCTCGGTGGAATTGTGCCATGCATCTGGCCATGTCGGCTTTTCAAGGACGGGAGTCGCCGTATATTGGAACAACAAGTCCCATCTTTTGACAAACCGCAAATTGCGCTTTTCCGTGAAGCAAGCCTGCCGCTAGCGGTGAGGACGGACGGACAAGTCGGTCAGGTTGTTTGTTGATCACGTAGTCCTCCTCTATCTCTGCAACCCCAGTGGTTTTATATATCCCGGACAGAAGCAGTGGAGTATGATAGGATAGGATAACTGAGAGCACGGTGCATCACGCTACATACCCTAGACAAGGAGCGACAATGTCCATGGGATCATCATGCTATAATCTAAGAGTGCAGTTGCTCATACGAGAAGTCATATCAAGACCCTGAATTGGCGAATATCTTGTTTTCGGCTCTGAATCCTTCATAGAGCCTGTACTGCGCGAAACTCGGTGAGCGGAATTAAAGCCGGTTCATGGGTGTCACAATATTGCAAATTCAAGTGGAACAATTCAACGTAATCATTGTTGTCATAATTATGCCCATTCTCAAGGCCGTGATTTCCTCTACCGGGATGTACCTCCGTTCAACTCCCCAACTACGCCATCACCGCTAGAACAGCAGCAGCCAATCCAGCGAGAACCATGCCGATCCTCGGACTAGCACCCATTGCAGCCGCGTTGTCGTCGTCGCTCAGTCCAAACGGTAGGCCTTGGTAATCAAACGTCACATTCTGCTTTATGGAGCTGTTGTAGCATTGTCCATTGGCAATGTCAAGATGCGAAAGGTCATCCGGTACGCGGAAGAACATGTATCGCTCTTGGGGGATACCCTTGAAGCCCTCCGTGTTATACGGAAACTTGTTCCCGTCATCAGTCGCGCTGGTGTTGCGTAGAAAGATACACTGCACCTGTCCTGGATAGTCCTTGTACAGTGCTGGATACGCCTTCATGACGTCCGAGTTTGTCGTGTCGGCGACGAGGATGAACTTGCGGTCGGGGAACGTCTGGAAGACCTTGTCGAGGAGGAACCGGCGGATCGAGAGCGTCGCTGACACGTCGGAAAAGTTGAGCGGGCGAGTGTCGAACGAACCGAGCGGGTACGTGTTGTAGATGAAGCTCATGTAGTTGCGCGTCGCTTGCTCGGGAGTTGTCGTGAGGTAGTGAAAGTGAAGGTCGTTTATGGATGAGGACCAGTTGGCATAGATATCAGGCATGTTCATCCACGAGACAAATGGTCGAGCAAAAGTGTTGAGAAGACCCTCCTTAGGCTCGTAGATCTTGGTGACACGAAGGATATCATCGATATCCGACACGATGGTCATACCCTTGGGAGGAACGAGATATGCCGTCGCGTTGCCACTGTTATTCTTGCCCTCTGCGTACAGATTCAAGGTTTGGATTCGCGATGTCTCATTGCCTGGGATCAAGTACCCGTTGTTTGGACCCGTGGTGTTTCGTAGCTTGACAAAGACATCAAAGTCGCCCTCACGCGTGGTGTTGTACGGCAACTTGATCTTTTGAGCACCACCTTTCTAGAATCCCATTAGCAACCGCATGTACCATATCTCACATTTAACACCTACCGCGTTGATGGCACCACCGCTCTCATCCGGATCAACACCAACATTGTTCACAAAGTCCATCGTGACGCTCACATCACCCTGCTGCACCACAAAGATGGACTTTGTCACGTTTCGAGCCTGTGCTTGCTGTGGCGCCGAGAGCTCATCGACATCCGTGTCAATGAGAAAGACGTTGGCGAGATCGTCAATCTTGTCCTGATCGATGTCGGGAATCTTGTAGACGTTGCCGTGAACTCGCACATTCCACCCATCGTTCGTCCAGTTGGCATAAGGGCTATGTCATGGTCAATTCTTGTAGCTGAAGTCGGACAAAGACCAACTTACGGGAGGTTCAAGACCTGAGTCGGCTGTGCCGCCAGTTCATCGTCATCGTCCGAGATACCAAGCGACGACTTCACCGCATCGCCAGTAGGGAAGCCATTCGGATAGTCCAAGATTCCAGAGTTGACCCATTTTGAGATCTTACTCTCAACACGAGTCACAAGGCCGTCGACATAGCTCTCAACAGAGTCAATGAGGTCGCGTTGTTCAAGAGCCACCAGCTCGGTCGGTTCGGGCGCCTTTACGGCTACTGCTCGGTATACGGTGGGTTCTGCGACGGGTGCGGCGGCTGGAAGGGCGATGACGGCGGGCACAAGGCCCAGGAATGCTGCTTTGAGCATGGTGATGGACTTCAAGGCACTTCTTTCACATCCCACGATGGCTGGTAGCAAAGGAGACGCGAATGTCCAAGCTAGAAACACGAGACACAAAAAGATCTAAAGGGAGAATCGATTGTTTATGACTAAAACCGGCTGGTCGGCTTCTGTGCCAACAAGTTCCTGCATTGGGTGATGTCACTGTCATTTGGTCTCAAGTCATTGGTCTCATCCTATTGGTCCATCTCTTATAGCCGGGAAGGAATCAAGCTTTGGCGGACACTACCTAGGCACATGCTAAGACGTGAAACAGCTCCCAGACTATCAATTTCCTGCATCAGCTCGATCTTAGCCCCTAATTAACCTGGAAGTTCCGTCGCACAGGAGGCCTGCGTTGAAGGGTTGCGCAATGACATCATCACTTATATTCTCCGGCATGTTGGATCCGAGAAATGGGCTTGAATATCGCGCAAGCCGGCTCCACTGTCAACCGATTAGCTGAACTCCCACGTGTAGGCACGTCTTTCGTGCTCAGGTCGTAGTGAGCGTTGAAGCTCTCATATCGACCTGCTTCAGTGTTAGCACCTATATCAACAACGTAGGAAGCGGGTAGACTTATCCCCTCTGCGGGGGGTTGCCCTCCGCACCATTTCTGGCGAGAGGACAACCAGGACTGCCTATCCAACCAGGCCTGTCCAAGATCCAACGATACAACTCAATCCAACTATGCGACCAGGCAACCTCGGACTCAACCCACGGCTAGGACCGCCACAGCACCAGACAAGTACGAAACTTTGACTCCAACTCGAGATGGGTCCCGGCGCTGCTTTGAACCTTGCTGTAGATCTTGTCTTCGGAAACAAGGCGAATGCAAGGCTGAACTGTCCCGAGTAACTGTAAATCCCAGCAAAGTTAGATGCCTTCGCCGACAGACACCACCGAAAGCCGTCATGGCAGAACCCAGTCTGAAAAACACTCGACGCGAACAAAATGGCCCCTTCTGTTTGATTCGCACTGCCAACAAGGACCAGTTTTTGTAATCTCTCCATCTTGTAGCAAGAACTGCGGAGGACATTGACGGGTGGACAAAAGACATCCATAAAAACCACCCTGTCATCTCAGGCTCGCCTTTTCAGGTTAGAGTCGAGGAATCCCTCAGGGCCATCTGGACCCTGTCCAGTATATAGGCACCTTCAGGTGGGCCGGCGCCCATCATGACCAAGGGATTGGGGACCCGATGGCTAGAGGTTAATGCGCTTGGTCAGACCAGACGCAGAGCGTCACACACCACGACGAATTGCCATGGCATGGTCCTGGGAGCGAATCGAGCCGAGGGAGTGGATTTGATGTGAACCAGTGCAGCAATCTGCCAAGCCATCGATCTGCAGCTTCGAAAGGCCGGGAGCCGTTTGGCTGGCAAGAAGGGTCAGTTGTCGTTCCAATTTCTGTATGTTTCCACAAGTGGCCCATTGCACCAGGTGGAGTTAACCAAATGGCGGTTCTGACAGGCGACGACTTGGGCGAGTTGATGAAATACGGAGACTGACTGTATGAAGCCATACCAACACCCCAATTCTTGGCTGCTTGGGCACAGAGGGCACGAGAGCCTTGCCGGTTCCATCTCCATGATCCCGTGGCTGATTGCATCTCCAGAACGGTCTACTCTTGACCGATGTGCTGGTTCCAGTGGAAAGGGCTGACGAGCGTCCTCAGACCAGAGGCTCTTACCGTAACGACTCATGGCACCGATCCTCTCGCGCACTCAAAGGTGACTGGACTGTCCTCCTCGCCTGTCCGTCCGCCTGGCACCACAAGCCGATCGTCCAACTTTTCAGCGGGCACGTCACAGCCATAGGCGCCTAGCCGGCTTAGAAGACGACTTGGACGACAAGAGCGCAAAGCTTAAACCAGATATCTTCTTAGGGTTAAGTTCCGAAACGCGTTACCCTTCTGCCCTGGTACAACCTCTACAGGTCGCGGTGCATCCACAATAATCCAGCTGCGGCATAACGAGATCCTGATACAGGTTCGAGAGCGGCATATTGCGGTTAACCAGATAGGAAGGGGGCCTGCGATAGACATTCCTTGCGGAAAACGTGAGTCGGAGAACTGTGGGGGAGGCGTCGCGCGTGTTGAGTAAGAGTGAAGGAGTTCATCTTGAAGCGTCGAGAGGTTTCAAAAAGCTGATCTGTATGAATCGTTAGACATTCCGGTGATGATCGTGTCTCCAGCAAAAAACCGAGGAACTGAACAGAAGCGCAGAGTGGTTGTTGACTGTGAAAGTGCAGTGAGGAAGAGAGGAAGACGCGAAGTGAGGTAGAGTCTCCACATTTGAATGCCAGGGCGACGCGCACGCACGTGACCGTAATACCAACCTCCCCACAGTGCTAATACTGTGGTCACTGTGACGGGTGCACATGAAGGCAGCCTGAATGGATCACGATGACAAAACACTTTTTTAAACCTCTATTATTTCCACCCTAAACAATAACCATAATGGCGAGCTCGTCTTCTTCGACAAGCGGGCAGCCTAAAATTATTGAAGTGATAGTTGAAGCAGGGAAAAAGGCCTTTGATCCTAATATTGATGCAGCCACTCGAGCGGCAGGTGTTGAAGAGTACAACAAACTTATCGAAAGGTTAGTAGCGCAAGCCTGCAGCGAAATCCGTAAGCCAAGATACTGACTGTAAAAGTACTGAAACATGGACTCTTCTGCCGGCTCTGAATGCCCTCATTAAACCCTCTATTCTTCCACCATGGCTGCGGGATCCGCTACTCCAAACTTTGACTCTCATCCCGCTTCGTCCGGATGGTGTCCGCGGAACCATGGAGTTTGTCTTTTCAGTGCATCCTAGCAACGTTGGAAAGACCCCAGAAGCCGATTCAGCACCGCAAAAGCAGGGAGCCAGCATCACCCACGAGGCTGTCGCTGTCGCTACCCGGCTGCTGTCGTCGGTTCCGGCGAGCATGACCGCAGATGCATGGTTCTTGGGTATTTCTGGCCAGCTCTTCAGTCTTATAGATGGACAAGCTGGTTTAGATATGGCGAGGACTGCTGCCCAAATTGTCGGGTTTGGGATCCTCGGGAAGAAGCAATATGGAGCGCCTGGTGAGTAAATGGAGCGATTTAGTTGTGCCAGCGTTACTAATTGACATAGGATCTCCTGGATGGAACGCATTTGTTCAACCGCTCGTGCAAGACTTGAACCCGTCTTTGAAGACAATATCAAATCTTAGCTCAACCATCATCAAGCAAGAGGAGGACATTGTTGACCTCAGCCAGGACCGTGTTCTTGTCACCTCCCAGTCACTCAAGACATCCCTCCAGCGACTCAACACTCTTGTGTTGTCCAATCCATCTCCTGGCCTATGTAGGCGTCTCCTTAGACTGGTACTGGTCCAGATCTGGGTACTTGGGTCATGGCCCAATCCCTTACCTGTCACCGAGAACGATTTTGTCAAGCCTGCTAGGACATTGCTACAGGCTTACCTGAGGCTCTTTGGTACCGCCGACAGTGTCAAGCCCTTCCTCCAGAATCTCCTTTGCAAGGGCTCTTCAGATGACACGAAAAAGCCTTGGGAGTACCGTTTGAGGGGGAAGGGAGAAATCGAGGCGGTGGAGCCGCGTGGCTTCGACTTCAAATCGGGCATTGAGCTAAACTGGACCGAGCTCGAAGACAAATCAGTTACCTTGGTTGATTCCATTGTAACATCTTGCTCTGCAGCCGAAGTCTCATCCATCTTTCTCAGTCTGTTGCGACGATGGATTGAGACAGCAGGGAAGCAAACCGACGAGGTTAAAATCGACATTCACCCTGAAGGTGAGACGTCGGAATCACCTGTCCAGGATCTTGTCGAAGTCACTGTACTCCAAAAACTCATGGACAAAGCGCCTGATAAGCTCGTCAGTCATTTCGACCAGCTGCTAGTGCTTATCTGTCAGGTCCTCGCCGCAGATGGCCAATCACGATTAGCAGATGATCTTCTAGCCGTGGTACTCAGTCTCCTGAATCTGGTCATCACGGCACCAACGTTCCAGAAATCTCACATCAAACCAGAGGAGCTCAAGATTGTCGAAACTACCCTGGACAGGTTATCTCGAGAAGACAGGGCACAAGTGTCTCCTACTGCAAGAAACTTGGCATTGCTACTCAAGTATCGAGATGATGTGGAAGAATTGGACGAGCCTACCTCAGCACCGAGCGCCCGTCAAATTGAAGACCGCAGGACTTATAGCTTGGCGATGAACTACATCACAGGAGGTAATGATAACCCGCCACCGGTTGTGTCAGAGGGTCTTAATCTACTCTCTGGCCTGATACTAGCAGATAGTCCCATTCTGGACATTCCCGCGGTCTCCGTGCTGTTGTCTAATCTCCTTGAGAACAACGAAGACTACATCAACTTGCGGGTTATCAAGGTATACACTCAGCTTGCAAACAAGCATCCAAAGTCGGCGGTACAGGAGCTTCTGGACCACTACCTGGACGCCCAGGAAAAGACATCGACGGATGTTCGGCTACGGTTTGGTGAGGCACTACTTCAAGTGACCCAACGGCTTGGTGAGACTTTCGCAGGCGATGTGGCCCAGCAAGTTTGCGAAACACTACTCTCCATCGCTGGACGTCGTGGATACCGGCCAAAGACAATGGCTAAGCAGACTCGCGATGAGAAGAAGAAAATGATGAAAAAGAAAAAGGACGAGGATGACGACGACGACATGGACATGGACGAAGATCTAACCGAAGAAGAAAGGGCCAATAATGATATCTTGGCGCAAATCCTTCAAGGGTGGGAAAGCAAGAGGGGTAGCGAAGATGTTCGAGTGAGAACTTCAGCGCTGTCCATCTTTGGTGTCGCTCTCGAGACGAATATCGGCGGCATAGGACCTACCTTGGTTTCTGCCAGTGTTGACCTGTGTGTCAACATTCTCGCAATGGAACGTGGGCTAGAGACGGCTATCCTTAGAAGAGCAGCCGTCTTGAATGTGCTGAGCTTTGTGAGAGCTCTGGACGCCGCCAAGGAGTCTGGGCGAAAACTTGGGTTCGGTCTCACCAACGAGAGCCGAGAGGACATCTTGAGGACTCTGCAATATGTGGCGGCCACAGACGGGGACGGGCTGGTGAAGCAACATGCCAACGACGTGATCGAGAGCTTGGAAAACTGGCAGATGGCAAGCATGCTGCTAACGCAAAGTCAGCCAGGCGGCCCGGCGCTTACAAACTTGGCGGGCCTCCATGTCAACCCAAGCGGGACTCTGGTAGACGTATCTGGGCGGCCTCGACCTAGGATCGAGGAGGTCGAATGAGAGATGGGATGAGATCTGGGAACATCCACGCCACTAATATGCGGCAAATGATTGGCAATCTCGGTCTATACTTGATCGGATATCACAACCCAGGGACGAGCCCCTTGTCCGTGCAGTCGAGTGTGGGTTGTGATACCATGCTCTCGGAGGCTTTTGATAGGAGAAGGCCGCAGCAAACAGAGACCCGAAGGAGGAGAAGGATGGTGCCCAAAACGTGGCTTATGTTGATCAAGGATAGACTATGAATTGGACATGGTTAATGAGGCTCGCTGCATATGCCTGTGTTGTTCTTGGCGAGGAATCCCAAGAGATCCTATAAGGCTGTACTCATACTACGCTGTGAGAGCGTATGGAGACATCAGATGAGGATAGCATCAGCATCCATAAGCATCAACGCCGCTAGTTCGTATTTGGAGCCATTAATAGCGCAGTCGGATCAACGGTATCTTCCTTGCAAAGCCAAGAACGAATCTCCCCGTGGGCGGCGAGGTTGGGTGATTGGCGAGGAATCCATGACGCGGCACAGTCTTGATGGGGAACGGTGAACCGGACGAAAAGAGTCTCGCCAAAAACGGTAGACGACAAAAAGAAGACTTTCATGGAAGAGCGAAATTGATCCTTGCGGGAGATGGGCCACAGGTTCGGGATAGATGAAGAGGTCAGCACCAAGGCCAGGACCATGGTAATTCAGGACTCAAGGATTGACACGATACGACGACGAGTTGCCAGCATGTGAATGAATTAATTATCGCTCACTCAATTACTCAGGGACCTTGCTGTGTCGCGCCATGGACTCCCGCCCAAGCCGGCGAGCAAGTTCTACGTGGTTGGGAAAGGAAGGGGAGAGGATAATTTAAGGGTGGGGAACAGAGTCGTTATTCTGCGACAGGCAGTGACAGGGACCCAGGCGACACTGAAACGACAAGGGTGAGGGTATCTCCCTTGGCTCGTGCAGACGGAGAGTTAGCGGATATGGGGCGGGCTTGCCGGTGACCGATAGATGAAGGAGGCGGTGGCTTCTGGTAGATGAGTTGTGATGGTTCGTGTATCTTCTTTCTTTCTTTGTGTATGTACGCGGATTCTCGTATTGTTGTCGTGTACGGATACTCCTGGTAAGGATCTTTTTTGTAGTCAAGTTGTACGATGGCTGAGCGAGATGAGATGGTGGACCTGCAGTAGCCGCCATTACGACCTCTTCCAGGGATTGGACAGGATTGGATTGGATCTCTTCTGTCAGGCAGAATTCTGTATACTTACCGAAAGGGGCAACCAGCAGAGCTCGGTCATGAACCTGGCTGGTCCATTTGACTGCGGTGACCAGGATCCCCGCTTACACCAAACGAGTAACGATAATCGAAAAGACTCTCTTTGTGTCTTTTCAACCATTAGCATAAGCATCGTAATCAAGCACAGAGCGCAACGTAGCATCGGCTGATATTACTGCCGGCGCTCTGCGTATGCCGGGCGAGGCTGAGCGGGAATCATGACAGTGTCAGCCATGTACGGAGCGACCACTCGGAATGTAAGCCATGGGCAAGATCCAGGAGCGGGCTTGTAAAAGATCTTTCGCATTTTAGCGCAATTTTGGGCGCTGATGGCGATCAAGTCACATCAGCAAAGATGCAGACGGGATAGAGTGTGTTGGTGTTGCATACCGTGTTGCATCTTGCAGCGGTTAGTGAAACAAATGTCAAGCTCCCGACGCAGCGGCTCTGCAACGAGGCTCTCGGCATGGAAAACGTGCTGATCACTGAGCCGGCGAGTAGTTCTAGACTCCAGCCGACAGCGTACGGTGTGCTGTCGGATGCCGGCCGCCTTGGCCTCCTCCCGAAGTGATGTGCCCCCCCCGTAGTCGCGCATCAGCCGAGATGACATGGCGGTCGCAGCTGTAGTTGACGGGGATGCCTCAGAAGATACCCTGTGCGACGTCTAAAAGACACAGACGAGGCTCTCATGGAACCCAGATATCCGGGAAGCTCAGCTCGTGTAGTCCTTCCCTGCAGTCAGCGTCGCACCAGGGGATACAAGAAAAGACGGGATCAAGGCAGCGATCCGTCGGGCATTTCCAGCATGTTGGTCTAATCTTGTAAAGGGTAGGACAGTACAACACAAGCTTAATGAATGGAGCTGCTAAGGGGCATCGCATCGCATCGCATCGCATCGGTGTGCATGGAGACCAGACCGCTTACTACGTAGAAGTGCAGCCTCACCGCATAATGCACAAACACGCTCAACTTTTCAAATGGCTCAAAACTCAGAATCACAGGATCTGGGCATGCTTTTTATTCCAAGACAACCAGACTCTTTCAAGTGGCGGCCGCCACATACAATCAGAGTCTCGGGAGGCGTTGTGGGTTTGATCGATTGGCCCGCGTGGCGTCTCAGGTTCTGCACCGTACCTGCATAAAAAGTGACGTGGTGGCGCGAGAGGCAAGGATGGAGGAAGGAAAGAAAGAAAGAAAGAAGGAAGGAGTGGAGGAAGCAGCAGGAACAGTTCTTTCCTTGCTGCAGGCACGAGCACAGGCAGTGAAAAGTCAGATCTCTCTTTCCCTTGCACTAGATGAAATGGGTTCACAACTCTCGTCTGTCTGTTCATAATTCTTTCTTCAGAATCATCCAGAATAACCGCCCTCAACTGCGCCTCGGCTGACAGGGTCCTTTACGCAATTACCAAAGGACCTGCCTGTTCGCCATGGTCCAAATTACAGGGTGCACGATGGATGGATGGCCTCGCCGCTCTTCCCAGTGCCTGGCACCTTCTCCTCAAGCCCCCGGTCTCACACCCCAGCTGGAACCCTCAGGACCCTTGCGTTTAGGCCCCTGAGCCAAACCCATTTGGGAAAGTGCCAAGCGCCCCACCAACATCTGAACCTCCACGCTCTCCAACGGTTGGTGACTCTTCCTGGCGCCCTTCTCCTCCAACATCCACCAGCTTGGACATCCAGCTACCGCCGCCAGTCACCGACTCCGCAGCAACCAGCAACAAGCAGCATGGTCTCACCTACAAGCCACCCTTGTTTCGGTGCAGGGTCCTCGTCCTGGCACTCGTCCGCCGCCGCCGTGCAAACGCCCACGCTACCACAAAGGTTGTCCACTCCTAGCTTGCCGTCCGTGATATCTCTCAGCACCCTTGGTTCAGTCACCATCGTCCCCGAGGCTGACTGGGCTGCTGGGCTCTCCCCGGTGGGGATTGACAACTACCACCCTGATTAAGGGACATCGAGATGCTGGGCCCTGCCTCCCAAGAAATCCAAGGGGCCTCCCGGTGGACCACCGCAACCCCCCATGCGCAAGTCTTCTTGGCAGTCCGGTGTTTGTAGTTTGACTCCTGATCCTTGGAAGAAGCAAAGGGCTAAAAAGAGGCGTTCAGCCCGGTTGTGCCACCCCGACTCCGTTTTCTGTTAATATCTAACGCTTCCTGCCTCATCTGTGGTCTTATTTCTGCTTTCTCCCAGTCTCGTCTATCTCACTCAACCACACTCATTCAGTCTTTTGTGACTTTCATTCCATTCTTTTCCGGCTTTTGCCATTACAGTCCTTGAACACATTTCCAGCATTCACCATTCCAACTTTATACCTTCTTTCGTGAAGCAAAACTGTGTCTTGCTCGCCACTCACAACTAAAGAATTGACTTCTGCAGTTGTTTTGAAGACAAAATCCAATCGTTGACTTAGACGAAACTGAAGACGCCGCAAAATCCCAGCAAATCCAAAACAACATTCAAGATGAAGTCCGTCATCGCTAACCTCGGCATGTTTGCCGCCGTGGCCAACGCCTACTCCTACCCCCGCCACATGCACTTCCGCCGCGACAACGGCACCGATGATGCCCTCACCACCCTGACTGTCCTGACCACCGAGGTTCAGACCATCACCTCTTGCGCTCCCACCGTCACCAACTGCCCCGCCCGGGACCAGACTGCCCTGGATGAGCTCCCCGAGACCGACAAGACCACCTACGTTGTCACCAACACCGTCCTTCTCACTACCACTGTCTGCCCCGTCACCGAGGCTGGCTCCATCTCCTCCTCCATCATCAGCGAGGCTCAGACCGGTGGTGTCACCGGCAAGACCCCCACTGCCCCCCTGACTGAGGTTCCCCTAAGCACCGGTGCCTACCCTCCCGCCACCGCTGGTGACGAGTCCCCTGAGGCTCCTGAGCCCACCAGCCTGACCACCATCACCTCCGACTATGTCACTGCCAAGACTGTCACCCTGACCCTCGGCACTGGTACCGATGCCAGCGTTGTCACCACCACTGTTCAGTCCACCATCAAGACTACCGTCACTGTTCCCTGCTCTGAGGCACCTGAGGTCACCGGTGAGGGCAACAAGGGCAACGGCTCTCCCGATGAGCCCACCACCACTACTACCAAGACCAGCACCGGCACCGTGACCAAGACTGTCGAGCGCGCTGGTTCCACTGAGACCAAGACCCCTGGCGAGAGCAACGGCACCTCCACTGGCAACGGTGATGACGGCGAGTCCACCAGCAACAACACCCCCGGCAACGGCTCTGGCAACAGCTCTGAGGACGGTGTCTGCGTTGACAAGACCGTCACCGTCACTGCTCCCGCCTCCACTGTCTACGTTACCGTCGGTGCTGAGGGCAGCAAGACCCAGGGCTCCAGCGAGGCTTCCGTCACTGAGGGCCCCAAGGGCGGCAACAGCGGCTCTGGCTCCGACAACGGTTCCAGCTCCGACTCTGGCGATGATGATGAGGAGGACTACGATGACGACGAGGATGAGGAGTGCGACACCACCACCACCCTCGAGGCTACCGTCACTGTTGTCCCCTACCCCGTCAACGGCACCACCCCCACCGGTGGCTACGCTGCTCCCACCGGCTTTGCCCGCCGTCTCCGATAAGCGTCTCGCTGACGACCATGTATATGCCGTCTGATCCTGTACATGACCCCGTATTTTGGTCACTTTCTTGGTTAGCATCTAGTGGAGGGAGGATTCCTCAGGCGGGTTGACACTTTCCTGGATGTATGACAATTTTACACAATTTTTTTGCTGCTTCTTCCAAAACCAATTCAATGAATATCATGATCTCTCTATCTTGCCCACCAACAAACACTCGAACACCTCTTTTGCACAAAGGGGCCCAATGATGGGTGCGGGAAGCGCCTTTTCATCTTTTCTCTAGATGGATAGATACAGGATTATGATTGCGTGGAGTGTTTGGTTCCGTCGATTATGCTCCGCGTCTTTGGGTTGTTTATTTGTCATATACATCTTTTAGCCTTCGTCGTACATATCTGTGAATGGGGATGTCTGGTTTGGAGTAACTTGTCAGTGATCAACTGTGATGTGAAGTGTGACTGATCGATAGGCAGTGTTCACCATCAGTAAGTCTTTCATTGGTGAACCATGCTGTAGTATTGTCAGTTCGTACATAATGTAGCCCACACGATCCAGTCCGTTGTAGTCACTACTACACATGCGTTACATGTCTCATCCTTGAGAGCCCATCCAAGTCATAACCCCAAACGCCACATCACTCCTCGCCACATACCGAGGACAGTCCAGTTCATCATTACATACATAATTCACACAAAACCTATCCCAAAAGGACCTGCTCGTAAGCTCCACTGTCCAAGTACCGATGCAACACATCCTGCAGTGCTGCCTTTGTTCGTGCCAGCTGAGGTGCAACTCCATCAGCCTGCTGGAGGTTACCGCGGATGCTCTCAACGTGACCGGCAAGTTGAAGAGCCAGCGGTTCAAGTGGTGTATCGACGAGATGCTGTTTTGTGTTGGACTTTGTGTGTGTGATTTCATGACTGTAGAAGAGGAATGAACTTACCTTGAGATTACTTGAAGAGTCACGGTCATCGGTTGTGATGGTGTTGTCTGGGTCCTTCGGTAGAGGCTGTGATGTAGGCGCCAACACATGAGCTTTGCGATACAAATCCTTTCGCTCTCTTGTCTGCGCCCTCGCGTCGGCCTCTAGCTTGCGTAGCTTTTCATAGTCATCCTCCAACTCTTGCTCCATCCTCGCCTTTTCAGCCCGGAGCAGTTCAACTGCATGCTTCGCCGGAACGAGCTGTCTCTCTAATGCCGTCTTCCCGTCTAGGACAGCTTCAAAGTCGAGCTCGAGGGCACGTCCACCGTCGGCATCTGCACCTCTTCGTCTTCCCATGCGGGCACCGCCCGATGAAGAGGCGGGTGGGAAAGGTAGACCACGGGCGAGCTTGCGTTCTATACGACGCGAGACGAGGTGAAGGGCTGCTGAGGCGTGCGTGCGACGGTTGCGTGTTGATGATGTGCGTTGGAGGATAGGTTGGTGGGCGAGGGTGAGGATGGATGAGGCAGCGGGTAGGGATGCACCCGTGAGAGGCGTCCATTTCGCGGCGATGGTTGAAGATTTGATGGTGCGGGTATAAGGCGCGATGTGAGGATATGGCTTTGGCGGTGATGGGAGTTCTTCATCTGAAGAGGAAGCAGCTTCTTTGCTCGTACGACGACGTTTGCTGGTGTTGTTTTGTTGCTCCTGTTCTTTGGCTGCTTCTGCATTCTCCGTTGATGGTCTCGAACCTTTCCGTCGACCACGCTTCTTCGGCTGTGCTTCATCTTGCTGATTCTCCTCTTCCTCTTCCCGTGTATCTGGTGCTCGACCCTTCTTCTTCTTCGACTTGGTTCCCTCGGCGCCCTTGTTATGAACACTCTCAGGACCTAGATCGCGTAAAGAGTTTCGAGGGCTTTGTCGAACAGTCTGCTCTTCCTCGGGCTCCTCTTCAGCAGGCGCTTCGCGTCGACGTCTCTTCTTGGGCGCGGGTTCTGCTTCTTCGAGTTCTGGCTCTTGTTGTCGGGCTGCCTTGCGGCCTCGTTTTCGTGGTTGTTGTTTCTCCTCTTCCTCGGGCTGTTCGTCTTCTGTCACCTTTGAACGCGCTTTTCGCTTCTGCTTCTTTGTGCCCTCAGTAGCTTCGTCTTCGTGTTGTTGCTGCTCTTCCTCGGTAGGTTTCGCGCGCTTGCCTCGCTTCTTCTTCCCAGCATTTTCTACCACTTCTTCCTCGTTCTGTTGTTCCTCCTCAGTGGGTTTTGCGCGTCTGCGTCGCCTCGGCTTCTCTGCGTTCTCTACAGCCTCATCCTCATCTGGCTGCTCCTCCTGCTGTTCCTCGCTGGGCTTCGGACGCCTTCCTCGTTTCGGCTTCGGCGCGTCCTCTACAACCTCCTCCTCATCCTGCTGTTTCTCCAGCGAAGGCCGACCGCGTTTCCGCCTGGGTTGCGCTTCTGCCGTCGCGTCGCCATCTTTTGAATCTAGAGACGGCCGACCGCGCTTCCTTTTAGGAGCCTCCTCCTGCGGCGGGGACTGTTCGACGGTATCGGCGCTCTTCTTGGGTCGTAATCGCTGCTTCGGACGCGCAGCCTCCTCGACATCGGCTTCGTACTCGTCGGGGCGATCCTGCGACGCGCTGGTTGTCGGCTTTGACGCGTTTGGTGGGCGGCCGCGTTTGCGACCTGGAGGTTTTGGATCTGGAGCCTGAAAAAGTGACATGTTAATGATGCGTAATAAATTTTATGTATGCCTTTTGGGTGTTAAACATGCCATTGTGGATTTGGTGGCGCGTGGGGTGAGAGATGCGATTGTTTGTGATGATTGAAATGCATGTTGTTTCAGCGGCTAGAGTTTCATCGGCGCCGGTGCTTATCGGGGAAGCGGGGCAGGCCGGGCTTGTTTGGCTCCGCTCTCCGGGCTCGGCCACGGGGGACGGCGATCTTGTCACTTTTTTCGACGCAGGCGATACGGCATATCTCATAGCGTTATTTATTACAGTAGAGGAGTTTCATCAAAGCAATGTTTTCAGAATCGGGCGTTACGATTCCATCCATCATTGCCTTTTTCCAGTAGCACAGGTATTCGGGTACGTAGATTAAATCTTGAGTGAATTCGGCAACCCGTCAAGCATCTGTGCCGAGGCCATTTCTCACAGCATAGCATCAAGTACAACCTCATCAGTCTCTCGTCAGTCTGCATCCCCAAGCTGAAAAAACGATAACCGAGAGTTTTTAGCTGCTCCTCGCACCGCACCACCAACATCCAAAAAACCCTAGGGCTGGCCTCACGCACAACAGTTTGAAGTGGCTGCTACACAATGATGGCATCAGACGTGTGTCCTCGCGATAGGTAGCGCGCGTTCGCATCTGCGAGATAAACCATGCCATTCCGTCAGCTCTGCTGGGATTCTAGACGCAGCTGCGTGATGACGATTGACTGGGGGGCAGGCGCCGTTGGGGGGGAACAACGCCTCGGTACCGCAGAATGGGTATCGGTACCGTAGCGATCCGCAGACGGTACATTATTTCATAATTAGCTCTTTGGGTAAGGTGTTGTTACAAAAGATGTACATTCGTGGGACCCTTTCATCTACTTGCATGCTTGCTTGGTGTTGAGATGGAAGCATCACAAGAAGTAGGGATGGCATATGTAGCAGCCTCTTATTCGTGTTTTTTTGTGAGTGTGTGCCCTGCCAGCTCAGACGAAACCCTTCAACGCAGACATCCCATTCTTGCATTTGCGAAAAACGGCTCCGCGTTCTACCTACTTTGCGTGTTGGGCTTCTTTGTAACATTCACGGCGCCTAATGTGCTCCATTCTGCGGATAAGAAGAAGAGTCATACAAAACAACGTGTCAAGAGACTAAATCTAACCATGTCACCCTCAAACTCGGTTGTTTTAGTTGTTAGTCGACATCCATTTCATGTGTGGGGAGTGTGAAGAAAAAAAAAACCAGGAAGCCCTCAGCATTGCTGCCCAAGCGCTGAAGACGGTGATGCCCCCCTCATCTCCATCCCCCAGCGGCGCCAATGGGTTGGTCCACGACGGCGCTTAGAGAGACGTTTTTTCTGCTGCTCATTATTCCATTGAATAATTGAGAAATAAAAAAAATCTATCAAGACATCTTCTGTGGGATCCTTTCTGCAAGGGCTTGAATCTCGTGTCCCACTCGCTTCCGCATCTCTAGGAATCCTTGGCCGAGCCGCGTCTGCGTTGGCATGCCCATCCCATCACACAAAAAGGCTTCGACCACTGATATCCACGAGATGTGAGACTTGTTGGACGTGGGCAAGGGGATTTACAGCGGGCCGGCCCATAATGTCTATGATTTTTTCCTGCATTCCAGACGAAAGAAACACACAAGAAGCTAGCTGGCCTCGTTTTTTCTTTGATTCAATATTGGTTGAATTACCGAAGTTTTTCTGGTGTGGTAGCTGGAGATGTGAGGTGGTGAGATGGGATATAAAAAGCGAGGGCGCCTTGTTTTGTGCGTGAAAAGTCGAGAACCTCCATCTCTCATCTTTCGAGATACCATCAATCAATCGAGTCGACCAGACTCGACTTTCACATTGATCCATTCAATCCATATCTATCCACCTTACGGATACTGTACCTCTGTTGGCTGTCACAAAGCCCCTCCCCCATCAACAGCTGTAATATCCATCCATCGTATGCCCGAGTGATACCAGAGACATTCGGTTTGCCTCCCGCCTCCTCAAAATCCCGATCACACTTCCTCCGATCCATACAAAAAAAAAAAAAAAAAGCACGTGAGATTTCATCGCAGGCCTGTCAAAATACTGACAGACGCACACAACCTTGAATCTCTCTCGTCCCAAGACATTCGATCTGAATCACCCACCCATCCATCCATCCCCCCAATCGTTCTCTAAAAAAAAAGTCCCTCCCCTCCCCCCCTCACGTCAGTGAGACATCCCGCCGAAGCTATCCCCATCTTCTCTCCACCGGACGAGACAGAAAAGAATCCACTTGGAGCGCGGCGCCCAACCTCCTCTTTTTCACATTGCAGACCCGAACCCGGCCCCGGTCACGGCGCTACGTCTCCTCCACTCTCTGCCGTCCCGCAATCGCAAGACCAGAGACAGACAGACAGACCTAGCGAGAAGGTGCAAGAAGTGCTTTCTCACGTCTTGTCAATCATCGCACATCAGTCGGCGTCGCCAGGCCCGCCCCAAACCCGAATCAGAAAAGGGCTGAGCCTCAGAGACAGGGCCTTCCTTGCAGTTGGAGCTCCCTCGTGCCAGTTTCTCTTTTTTTGACCTCAAGGAACAGGCCAGCAGGAGATAGCATCCCATACCGTCCAGTCCCGTTCTTGTTGTTCTTCCTCTCTGGGTTTGAGGCATTACTGTTAGTCTGCTTCGCCTTGTCCGCTCACTCGCCTCATCCCCGACCCGACGACGCAACGCAAGTGAGTGTGGTGGTTGCTCTGCCAAATAGATTGCCCAGGCAGGTCATCTGGTGGTCGCATCATCGCCATCATCAGTCCAGTCCAATCCTTTTTTAAGAAAGAATCGCCCGCCGTCTTCCGCTCCGGGCCAAGATCTGGACCGTCGAGTACCATTACAGTACCATTGCGGTACTGTCTGTACTTTTTTACTCTACTCTTGTTCAAGTTTCTTTGACGCTGCGGGGCCTATCAAGCCGCTTCCCCTCCGTCCCCCTCCGTCCGTTACTCGCTCGCCATCCATCTTACTTGCATCTCATTCTTCCTTCTTCCCCTCCTCTTTTTTCTCTTGTCGTTTCTTCTTTTTTCCTTTTCCCTCTTTTTTTGTCATCTTCACTTGATCCCCTCCAAGTGAAGGACAAAAAAGATACAAGGAATCAACAACCTCTTTTCCCTCCCGTTTCATCTTGTCGACGAACAAGACAAGACCAAGACCCTGCCAAGTACAAGGAAGGGCGCCCACATCGTTTTTTGGGGTCCATCCCATCGCAGTAGGCAAAGAAACGTTTCAATTCAATCGACGATAAGCGGAACCGACAAGATCTCTCCGAGAGACGAGACTCTTGTCTGTCACCCACCCCCGCCAAGCGAAGAGTGCTCGATTCAAACATCGGCACCCTCTCTCATTTTTCGAGACACTATCATGACCCCAAACACAAGCCGAATATCATCCTCTCCGTGTTGGAGATTTCTCCTCTGGGTCTTGACTCCCTGACTACTACTGTTGTCACTACTGCTTCCGTCATCTGGTGTTGTCTCGCAACGAGCATCCCATCGTCATCGCCACTGTCACTGCCACTCGTATCATTATTCCCGTCGCCATTGGTGCTGTCCTGTCACTGATTGACTGACTGCCACTGATTCTTTACCGTTTTGTTTCATCGGTTCCAACAAGACGGGACCAGAACAAGGCCCAATCTACGAACAAGGGCCTTAACACTTTTTTTTCTCTACTCCTTCGATATCTCTTCTACCCCCCCTCGCTACCCTCCACTGCTGCCAGTCCAGTCCAGTGCCAGCCCAGCGCAAGAGGACCCAAAAACGCCCCCCAAAAAAAGCCCGCTCAGCCCTGGCCCAATCGAACCCAATCGACCACCCCCTCCCCCTCACCCTCGTTCGCTCCCAATCAATCCCACTCACTCCCACTTGGGACTTGGCCACTTGGGTGCATTGCATCCTGCGATGCTCTGTTGGCAGCCCCGCGTAGTATCCTAGCAGAGCCAGCAGTAGCCCAGCCAGCCAGACTGCAGAAGCAGAGCAGGCCAGCCCAGCCCAGCCAGCCCAGTCCAGCAAAGCACAGCACAGCACAGCAAAACGGCTGCAGGTTTTTTTCTGCTGTTTTTTTTGTCTCCTTCTTATCCTCTTCCCTCTCTCCATCTCATCCAATACTCGAGACCGGTACCTCATCCTCCTACCGGCCCTTATTAAATCACTATTCGATTTATTCACTTCCGGATCGGCTTGGGTTCAATTTACCCCACATCCACGCCAACCAAAGGGACTCGATTGATAAGATCCCGCCGACGGTCTGGTCTGGTCTGGTCTCGGACTCGGGCTTGTCTTTTTCTCTACCGAACACACCTAACGGTCGTCGGTTGTCAGGTGGTGACCACCGCCACTTGCACCAATACCTGCCCTCAACTCGGCCTACCAAAATTATATACGTTTTTTTGTCTTTGAGTCTATCAGTCAACCATTATGCCGAGAAAAAACGTCCGGCGGCGACCCGCTACGCCAAACCTCAAGGTCGCTGAGGTTCAAGTTCAAACTCAGCCTGAGGACCAACAACAACTCACCGCCGCCGACCCGAACTCGCCACCAGAGACCCCCACCACATCGCCGCCCTTTTCCCGCAAGATCAGTCTAAAACCTCGGCGCCAGCCTGACTTTCATGATTATTTTGAGCCTCTTGACACGGATCCCAACATCAAGCCTGTTGGAAATGGTCACCAGTTTAGCTACCAGCCCAACTTGGGCCCTGAGCAGTTGAGTCCTCGCTCATCTTCCTCGTCCGATATGCTCGACGATAGCAGCGAAGACGACTCAGACGATGATGATGACGATGAATCGGGGAGCCCAAGCATCCGCAGCTTAACAAACAGTCCTGCACCAGCTGCTGCTTCCGAGGCGGATGAGTCTGACATGGATGTTTCTGATGATGCCGAAAGCTCTAGCGACTCAGACGACTCTGAGTCCGACTCTGGTTCTGACTCTGACAGATCTGCTGCTACAGACGAGGCCGAGACCTCACATATCACTGCCACCACCGCGGCCACAGCCAACTGCAACTTTGTTCTCGAGGATGTTGACCCGATGGACTCTGAGTGTGAGGGACTTGATGTTCTGCAACCTACCGAGATTGAGTCGAACCGCAGTCGCTCAAGATCGCGGCACAGAAAGGATCATAAAACCATGGTCAAGGATTTCAAGAACCTCAACTGCAGCAACGAGACTTCAGACAATGAACAGGCTGCGGATGCGGATGGCGACTACGAATTTGACGAGGAATCAGCATTCCTGAGGCGGCGTGAGCAGCTCAGAAAGTTCCGCCGCATGAGCATGGGCAGCAGCTTTGGAAAGCGCACGCATAGCGAACTCAGCGACTCGGACGACGACGGTGAGGCATTAGACGTCAACGACGTCGGCTCGAGCGCACGTCGCATGCGGAGAAAGCTGCAGCGAACCAGCTTACTATTCCACGACCCGCCCCCCGCGCGCATTGATGAGCTCGAGGAACCTGACTCGAGCGAGGAGGACTACATCCCCGGCCAAGACCTCGCACGAGAGCTACCTTATTGGGCCATGGAGATTATGGAGATGGACTCGAGCTCGAGCTCGAGCTAGGAACCGGAAAAGTCTCGCGAGTACCATGTCAGCTGCAGAGCAGAAGCGGTCATGCGCTACCCCGGCCACACCGCACCGCAAACAAGACATGGCGATTAACGATGTTACGAGGACAAGACGAGAGGCGACCAGGGGTACCTCTGACGACGATAACGATTCACCACAACCAAACCAACCCACGAGCACGACACCGCCTGAATCGGACTACTACTCTACCTAGACAGTCGCTCATCCCCGGACGCTCCGGGGTGTTGAGCAACGGCCACCAATCACCTCGGACCCCAGCTTGAATGGTCCGTTCACACAAAATCAGGTCGTGGCTGACGACAGATCGGACCAAGGAGGACGAGACATACGAGAATGATGTTGGGACATTTTGCATAGAAAGGAAAGGCTCAAGTTAGCATCAGGGACACAGGCCACATATAGTACCTAAGGATCAAAGGCCCTGCATTTTCGTTGGATACCTATTAGACCGTTTCTTTTTTTACATCCACTGTCATGAGATTAGCTATAGTTTACTTGCTTACTTATCGGAATGAACCACAAGATCGACGGGATCAGCAAGGCAAGGCAAGGCAAGGCAAGGCATAGGAGAGATGCATGCATGCGGAAGAACCTACATGGGGAGGGGGTACAAGATTGGCGGACAGTTTGAAGACAAGACGCCGCTTTGACATTTTATTATATCAAAGCAACTCTAGACTCGGATAGACTTTGGGAGCTTTTTTTTCTGTTCTTCTTTTTTCTACTATCATCATCTCTGGGCATTTATTCTGTCACAGAAAGAAAAACATGAATAGCATCGTCTGCACACACACACACACACGGTGTGTTTAAAAACGCTCACTAGTCCAGCCACCCCCGGGAGCTTCTTAGCTTAGTTACCGCCCGGTGGCGTGTGCCAATTTGATTCGGCCGAGAGGGAACCTGAGGAAACTATCGATTTTCGTTTGCGAGGCTCTGTTGGTTCTAAGCAGCTGCAGTGATCGATAGCGCAGAAGATGGAGATGTCTTGGCTGGGAGATCAACAGGGGTAATGTGGGCAAAGCGAGAGGTCATATAATGAGAGGAACAGACGGAATGAGAGTGGTTGACAACCTTCGTCTCTTTCTACTCTTTGTCTCTCGTTTACTGGACAAGATGGCTGTGTTTAGGTCTCTTGTCGTTACGTTCGTTGCTTTGACCGCCATTGGCGCGCCAATGCTGGTCCTTGTATACCCAAGGCTTCTCTGACTTCGAGTTTAACCTTGTCGGTTACTTCATCTGAGTCGTCGTTCAGCTCTTCGGAGACGTTGGTCGCGTCATCTACTGAGACTTCTTCTGGAACTGCAACGTCTTTGACAGACACGTCAAGCTCCACTCTCGAAACTTCTTCTTCCGAGACTTCTTCGACTTTGTCAGAGAGTTTGGTCACGTCGTCTACTGAAACCTTTACCGAGACTTCTACTGGCACTACAACGGCTTCAACAGATGTGTCGAGCTCGACCTTTGTGACCTTGACCAGCACGGGAACCACAGAGACGTTGACAAGTGCAACCTCTACAGCCGAGTCTTCAACTGTCGAGTCTTCAACTGTCGAGTCTTCAAGTGTCGAGTCTTCAAGCACAGAAATCTCAACCACAACCACTTCTACAGAACCAATCCGCACTGAAGAGTGCGCAGTCCTCGGCGGTGCTGGCCACGATCTCTCCCAAGACAAGCTCGCGGAAGTCAAGGTCCAGGCATACGACGACAAGACACTTGACGAGTGTCTCGCCATCTGCGAGTCCCAGAGCGACTGCGCAACCCTTGCGTATAACCCAACACGAAACAAGTGCGAGACGTGGAAGGGCACACTGGAGCAGATTGGCGTCGACAACACCCCCGGAGCTGAGTGGTACTACGATTCGACTTCATGCCTTGCCAATGATAGGAAGGATACTTGCGCAAAGCCAGGATGGGGTCTCGACGGCGACACAAACTCTTCAGGAACAAAGATTGGCAAATTTTCAGGTTATGACAACTATGCTGGCTGTTACGCGTTCTGTAAAGAGACCGAGGGATGCGCCATGTTTGCGTTTAACCCTGTGGAGCAGTTGTGCGAGCTGTGGTCCGGGTCATTCGAGCAGGCCAAGTTTAGACCTGTTTTCAGAGCGTCGTGGACGTTTTATAGACTGGATTGCCTTGAACCTCAGGGTGGTGAGAGCGGTGCGAACTGAGCTGTCTTGGCTTAGTTGATGGTAATGGAGGAAGTTGATGTATGTACGTGGAATGTGGGGCATGATATACGACCAACTATACCTTTCGAATGGAACATGTAATAATTAACATAGAACAAGATTTTGTATTAGTTATAATACAATACGACCATTGACCATCAATTGAGGTGGTTTTGACACAGACTTACAAGCACTGCTATACGAGCGTTATGTCGATCTTGTCTTCATCCCGAGCCTTTTCCCATGCTTCTCTCCTCATGATGCCATGGACATAAGCATCCCCTACGAACGAGAATCTTGAACCTTGACCTAGTCGCCGAAGGATGAAGGGGACTCGTCCGCCGCGTAATATGCAAACCTCATCATTCACCCGAGAGTTCCTTGGTACTGAGCCGATATATCCTCTCCAAGTCAATCCGATAGGGCGATGACATGATGTACGCCTCATAGCGTTGGCGAAACGTATGGCCTTGACGATGACCTCTTCATCCACGCCAGGCACATTGTAGCCGCATTCTTCTAAGCCGCATTCTTCTAAGAATCTGACCCATTGGAGCTTGACCTGAGCGTCATAGTAGCTCTCATATTCGGGTCCCGCCCCCTGGCTCTCCGCCTTGTCGCTGTTTAGAATCAATGTTCTCCAAAGGGCCTCCTTCATGCCGCCTTTTCCTAGGTAGGCATTCACACCCAGTCTCTCGCACTCACTCTCGAGAATGGTTTGGACATTGCCGATCAACGCGTAGAATGTCTCTTCGGCGGCCGAAGAAGACTCTACCACCTTGGGATAAGTAGGGTTGTGTTGTCCGCGGTTGTCGACGGGAAGGATCAAGTATATTTGGTCGAATATAATGCCTTGGGTAGTGAATTCGGTGTCGTCGTCGTTGAATCTGACTTGAGCATATTGATGTCCGTCTGCTTGGTACTGCCCTTCACCACGAGTGGGCGAAGCATAGGCGACGATGTTGCCATCGTAAAAGTTACGAGATGACCAGTCAGGAACCCAACTCGGTAGATCGATAGCCTTGCTAGGGAAGACGGAGGATAGCAAGTGGAGACCATGCGCATTTTTAAGTATGCGAGCAGCTGTGTCGATATAAACCTGTCGGTCTGTTAGGGACTACTGAGGCGTGATGCCAAGCTGTTGCCGGTCTTTGGCCATGCTCAAGAAAGCATGGATCTTGTCCTTTGGGTTGCTACTAGCAAGAAAGTGACATACTCCGAGTAGCTCGCACAGTTCCATGGCAGGTTCGTCTTTATCGTTGTGTGAAAAGCGTCTCACCAGAGCCTGGATCCGTACATATCCTGAACCTTGTCGGCCTGGAATACGTTCGGCTTCTCCGCCTTCAGGAGGGTAGAAGCATGCCTCCCGAAGCACCCCCCATGAGGCACCGAAAACGAGATGTTCAAGAGGTTCCCAGCAAAAGGTGGATTTGCCAACGATTATCACCACCTCGCTGGCCACGGAGACTTCCTGCACGATCCAAGCTCTCCTAGACCACGGCAGACTAAACATGTGTCTAAGAGCAGCATATGATTCGTGACCATCTGGTGGAAAGCCCAGTTCTACCCAGGACTTGGGGTCCGCCAATTTTGGTGCCCACTCTGCAGGATCGTCGTCTATGTGAGAGTCCATCCACTCCCAGCATTTCCTCGCTAGTTGGAGAGCTCCATCAGATACGATGCCCTCCTTTGCCGCGTACAGCGTGACCATTATGGCGTTGCCGTAGATCTCGCTCATGAGAGATACTTGCACGTTCTTCTCCTCATCGTCTGACTGGTTGATGCAGAGCCCATCTACCCACAGTGCCATCCTATCACCCGGAAAGGCTGGGCAGACATCTCGCGAGTGAGAAAACACTCCCTTGACTGCATGGTATAGAGAGTTTGTTACGCAGGCCTCTGAGCCGTTGACGGTGATCTTTTCGGTGAGCTCATCGCTACCCCATACATAAGATATGGCTATGAATGGAAGGGTCATCGTCCAGGTTAACGTGTTCCAGGGTGTAGGCCTGTTCTGCAGCCGCCGCATTTGAACTGTCTTCCGAGGTACGATAGAGTAGTCGGATTTGACGTGGGTGAGTGAGCGGCTGATACTTAAAAGTGGCCGTTTTCGAATCATTTGACGAGATTGAGTTGCTCATCAATGACATATGGCGCAAAGCAACTGTTGAACCGCATTGTCGTATTGTACGATGGACTTGGCGTGCGGCCCGATTGAGGACGCACAATCTTGACAGAAACATGGCGGCGACATTAACAGACAGTTGCTAGCATCGAACTACGGTGATTAAGAAACACTGATAAATGACAGAAGGAACTGGGTTGATAAAAGAATGATTGTTTCATCAAGCACTGCCTGGACAAGGCGTTTCTGCAGCATAGCCACCACTGCAGTTCCAAAGAGCGCGACTAAGTTATGAAGGTGAAGCAATTCTTGATATCTTTAATGAGAGGCGACCAAACAGACACTGATATGTTGCGTCATGCGTCACAGCTGACCAAAGTCACCTACCATGCTTGGGATACTTGCTGCAGTTATATGATTACTGATGAAGATTTAACAACGAATACATGTTAAGAGTGGTGGCATAATTTAGGCTTGTTGCCCTCTCCAAGGTGCCTCATCAACGTCGCCTTGTGCCTGTCAAGCGGCTTCATCTTCATCTGTGTCTGTCTTCAAGTCTCTACTCTGTCCAGTATGTATACAGTTTGAGTCTAAATATCATGTCAATAATTGGCCATCCCTCTACCCAGGGAGACCATGGGTACGCATAGTTCAAGCGGGCAATGCGAAATACCCCTCGGGTTCCCATGGGCAATATGTGCGCCACTGGGTAACCGTGGGTATCTTGGGTAAGCAACCTATGGGTGCCCATGAATACCCATAACTACCCACTAAGACTCGCGGTAGCTGTGGGTTGTCATGAACAGATGAGTGCCTTAAATGCCCGTAGGTTGACTTACACTTAGTTCTATCTAGGTTATTGACCAACTGTACATGGGCACTCATGGGCTATTGGAAGTTGTTTGGCTACTGCTGCCCGCGCTGAGTTTGGTCATTTCAGAGATTATCTTTGGTATACTGGATATGCCACTGCCCGTGGTTATTTCGTGGGTAGATATTACCCATGGGCATATCATGGGCGGCGACTACCCACGGGTATGTCTTGGGCACTCAACTACCTACCCATTGATGCACTTTGGGTAGGCCACTGCCCATGGGTATGGCTTGGGTAGCCAACTCCCACGGGTACCCACAAGACGATACATACCCATGGTTACCCGTGCTAGTCTTCATGATAGTATGGGTTTATCTTGGGTAGAAGAATACCTACGGGTACCCGTGGGTTGATCGAGGTTATGTCCCCCAAGCTTGGGGCTCCTAATACACGCTGTGGTCTGTTTTGTTTCACCACGATTCGAATAATTGCTGGTGCCTTGTGGGTTAAAGGATTGATCCTCATGTTTCTTATATTCGGGCTTTGGCTAGAGGACTACCTGCCACCTTCAGCAGGACCCTTCAGTTTAACATTCTCCTGAAAGCCGTCTTTTTGCCATGCTACATTCACCAGTAAATTACTGAGTCAACAGGCCTCCCTTAATG
Organism: Fusarium sp. LHS14.1; assembly: GCA_025433615.1. NCBI lineage: Eukaryota > Fungi > Ascomycota > Sordariomycetes > Hypocreales > Nectriaceae > Fusarium > Fusarium sp. LHS14.1. The sequence continues at coordinate 1,199,902 of CM046481.1, forward strand.
GACGACTGTCTTTACTTTCTTTATCAGGATTTTACGCGCCTATGATTGCACTTTGATGCCATGCCCAAGATCTGGTTTACCCTAAACCAGCCACCATTGTAACAGTGGCACGAGCTGAAAGACATGAACTCAACTTGCAAGTATCAGACAAAGTGAAGCAATTTACCGTTTCCCTGGTCCACTCAACGCAGTACCTCTTCAGAGCGTAGTCCTCAGACACTTGGGCACCAGTCTATACCACCCGAGGCTCAGCATCGTACCCAGTCCTCACCATGCTCCATGTAAATGCATGTGCAATCCCAGGCAGGCAGAGCACCCGAAACACACATAACGTGTCGTGTTGCTTCTCCTCTTGACCGAGAATGCAGCCCTCTTTACCTTGCTGACCCCGAAAACCAGGTGTGTCGGTAAAGTTCCGAACAATCGGCACGTCTCCGCGCATCCTTGAATGCCCTCAGAATGGCATGTTTAAACCCTTTAATAAGAAAAAAGAGAATTGCGGCTCGGGGGACGGGAGCCGACAAGTTGCAGATGGGCAAAGACAAGGACATGCATGCCTCGGTGTGGTGATGGGCTCTTTAAAGTATCATCCCACGTGTAAGCCCCCTTCATGACACGGAGCAGGCATAGAGACGTCATACTTTTCAGCCTCATGCTCCCTTCTGTCCGGATATTTGTACCATGATGGTACATCCACGAAATGAAGCTGTTTGTGTAACAACCCTTTCCATTACTCCGACAGCCCAGACCGCCACCACCAATACTTTGTGTAGTAGCGCATTTCATTTCACATGAACGTCGGCACTTGCACAAGCCACGGCGGCCAAGCTCCGAAACATCCATCCCATCCCATCATACGAGAAAAAAGCATAGGCAGTGAAACCTTTCCTGCTTGTTTGTTCGAGAAGCATTCTTCCCTTTACCTTGGCATGTAACAGTCGGTCAAGGTGAGGCAAAGGCAAAGCGGGAGTTTCCGCTTCCTCGAACCATGGTCTCCCCTGCAGAAAAGGGTTGATCAACGTCAAAGTGAAAAAAATCTCCTTGTTGTTTAAGGGAGTCATTGCGCACCCCGGGTCTTCCCGGGGTTGTCGATTCTGGCACCATTTCGACATCGGGTAATATCGGTGCTTGGGCCTTGTTCCAATATGGAGCCTTTCATGCCATTCAATTGCATCTCTTGAGGAGTCAAAAACGCAATCCCGATCTTTTTAGGGTAGAACTCTGTAAGTGGATCTATGACTCCCTACCCAGTTACTGTTCCTCTCCCGTCCCTCCAAGTCCATCTTGCCGGAACCGGGACCGGCACCGGGATGCGAACAACTTTAACTTGGACATCATCTGGGCTTGAACTTCCCCAGAATGAGGCGCAAAGAGCCTCAAGTGGACGCGGCCCCACGAACACCAAAAGACCACCGCCCGCCGGCGCCGTGTTCGGGGGGCGTGAAGCGGAATGGGTGTGGCAAAAGGTTGGATGTAGCCGGGGCCGGCAAGAAGCCGACTGGCAATATGACACAATGTGCAAAACCCCTGGAAACCCGGCCGAGTGTGTGCGTGCGTGAGTGTGTGCAAGGGAGGGCCTGTGCCTGTGCCTGTAACATCCGTTGTCGGCTGCGTAGTCGGCGGTTTGTCATGATATTGCTCCTAATGTGAGGCCATCGCGGGAATATTGATGTGAGAAAAAGAGCGCGCGTAAATCAACCATCAAGGGTCAATTCATTGGCTAACACAGTAAACACGGTAGACAAGGGGAAACAGTATTGGGTGTATACACTTTTTTTGTGGTATTGATTATGTTTCTACCAAAAATGACTTTGCTTGGTTTCCAACGCCTTGCTGTTCCTTGCTCGCTGTTAAGAGCTCTGAAGGTTGTGTATCCAGCTATACAGAATAGAAAGAAATGGCGTTGATGCCAGCCAACAAGATACGGAGGTCGTAACGTTTTCCGTGAGTCGGGTGTAGTTTACAAGTCCCGACTTGTCTTGTTCTCCTCTTTTTCCTCCTCCTCCTGGCGGTGCCTTTTTATAGCCCTCAATATTAACGACCTCTGGCGGCAGTGATGCCGTGATGCCCTCAGCGGTTTATCGAAGCGAAAGAGGGGATCCAGTTGTGACTGGGAGCTGTGCCCCAAGTCAGGGCCCCTCAATGGAGATGGTCTTTCGTACTCATCCCGATCAAAGCACCGTCAAGGTATGCCATGGTGCGCCTGGTCACTCAGCCTTACTCGTACACCATATATGTGGTGCAGGAGATGTGCTCCAGGCAGGTTGGCTCCCCTGGCTGTCGTCATATTCTCTGTGTCATCGTAGATAATTCGTTCGTCCGGTCCGTCCTGTTTCCACCTTCCACCCGTGATTCCTCGCTACTCAGCGCGGGGAAGGCGAGCTTAAGAGAAGAGAGCAGCGCCGCCAGACTCGATGGCCTCGATCTCGGCAGCGTTGAGGGTCTTTCGGTGGAAGCGGGCGGGGAGCTCAGAGACGTCAAAGTAGACGCCGTTGGGGGCGTTGACGCTGCCGAGGGCAGAGCCGGCGCGGCCACCAACACCAGAGTTGGCGTGGGTGGAGTTTTGAAGGGGACCGTGCTGCTGGGCGGCGTCGCGGTAGGAGCTGAAGCTGGTGTGGCGGGAGGCGGCGTTGCCGTTACCGTAGCCGGACCAGGACTCGGGGAGCTTGCCAGCGGGAGAAGCAGGGTGAGGCTTGGGAGAGTGGTCGATGTTGGCTGTAAGATGTTAGCCGAGGGGAAACTCGGAGGGGAAATGAGAGCTGTGATGCTCAGAGTAAAAACTCACCAGGAATGGTTCGGGGGCCAAGGAACTTGATGAGGGGAGTTCGCTCGGCGTGGACAGCAGCCTGTCGAAGAGCTCGAGTAGCGGAGAACATGGTGATGGTTGTGGTGGGTGGTTGGAAGAAGCCGGGTGGTTCGGGAGATGTTGTCGAGATGGGAAGCTTCAATCGGCGTGAATTAGAATAGACCTAGGCACTGAGCCAGAAGGATTGCGTGATCAAGAGTTGATGATTTGTTGAGAGTGTAAGAGAAGAAGGGGAAGAAGAGTTTTAGACAAAGTCTGAGGGAGGAGGAGAGATTTATTTGTATTGGAACTGAGGAATTTTCTGGCCCAAGGTAACTTAGCAAGCTCAAGTTGTACCGCGCCGAAGCGCTCCTCGCTCGCTCCATCCATCGTTCTCCACGCCGCCTAGCGCTTGCCTCACCACCAAGGATCCATCCCTCCAATGGAGCTGACTGAAAAAAAAAAAAAAAAAAAAAAAAAAAAAAAAAAAAAGCCCTCCAACAACCTTTTCCAAAACAGGCCACATTTGGCACAACCCGTAGCCCGACCACGACCACGCTACCCGCACACCTTTCAATGGATGGTATGGCTTGGGCTTGGGCTGGATCTGGGCGTCTTCGAACTGCCCGGGACATGCATGGGTCGACGACACCCAAAACCCAAGAACTCCGCTCCCTCGCATTTGCCTTCCAGATTTCAACAAGGGACAAGGTCGAGGACATGGGGGTCCCTCGTTGTCGCCGTTGCTTTTGCGCACTCCTCTTTTGACGACATGCTCGGCCTTCGCGCTCCGGAGGAGTTGTCGTCGAGAAACTCTGTTGCACGACTCGGTGCATTCGAGCCCGTCTCGCACTTGGGTTGCAGCCGGAGACGGGCGGGATGGCGTGGTGTCGACTAGTTCACGGCGTTAGCGAGTGGACTCTACATTGTTTTTTGCATCCGTCTCTGTTTACTATGTTAGGCAGCTAAGCTCGAGACAAGTTTCGCTTTGACACTAGAACTGCGTCTTCATCGACAAGTGTTACAGACAGATGTTGGTTCAACACACAGAAACCGTTGACCAAGACAAGATGATCACCCACAGAACCGACCCTGTTTCATCGGTTCAGGTCGGCTTTCTCACCCGAACCGAACATCGGACCAAATCCCACCAGGCAATGATGCTATTCCCCCCCACCCAGACCAAGAAATGAATGGCATACTGCAGGTAGGCAATGAGACCTTTGCCGGGCTATACAGATATAAGTAAGATGAAAATAAATAAATAAAAATATGAAATATATAAATCATATTCTAAAGTCTATATGAATTCTTCGATTTATAATCATAAGCCTTTTATGCTGTGATTCAGCGGATTGAAAGGCAGAGTAGGTACTTCAAGTTGTGAAGTGTGCCATTTTTCTTGGACCACTAGCTCCCTCACCACAACCCCAACTCAAGGTATCCCCCTCCCCCGGTCTCTTACAATAGCAACCTGCATCCGATGCATCCTTCACTGCCACGGAGTTGACGGCACTTGGTTGGAGTAGCTTCACCTACACCCAATCTGCAGCAGCAGCAACAGCAGCTCCGTCCTCGCCGTTCCTGCGGGACGCGACACTCCTCCCCCTCGTTCGCGGGGAGGGGGGAGAACATTACCCTTTTCGGCAGTCCGGGGGAGACAGGCAGAAACATGGGGTTTTTGGTTGGCGGGCGGCCGGGTGGGATGGAGGCGGACAGATGGGCGTCTGTGTGTCTGACGCCAAAGAAAGTGATCGTCCACACCATTTTCTCTCTCGCCTCGTGCGTGGGATGAACGAGGTGAGGGGTGATGGAAGCCCAACGAGGATCTACCATGTTACTGGAATCGTGAAGCTAGAGATGTCCATGTTTGACGACTTGTCCTCTCTGTCCGTGCCATCCGAGAAAAAAATACGTGTAAGAACGTTGATAAAAAAAGGTTCCCCCAGTTGGACCCTACCTACGTAATTGAAGGCGTGTTTAGTTTTGCGAGTTGGACTAGCAGCCGCCCTACGCGGAAACGGCCCCAGCCAAAGCACATGGTTCGAGACAGGCTAATGTTGGTTCCAAGGCGCCGAACATCCAAGCGAGGCCAGACTTGGGGTAGTATGACACAGGTGCAGCACAAGAGACACGTACCAACCACCGGGCGCGTGTATGTAGCAGTGCAGCAAGAGGAAATGAGGATTTGGAACTGTCAGCAGAAGAATCTTGGCTGATTGATAATAATTCTGTTTGAGACGTGGCTTATGAGGAATTCCAGTTGGTGATGCCTACAAGTCAACGTTTACTTTGCGAAGTAGGAGTCATGATCGGCCAGGCCCGCCCGAAGAAGCACCTTATGTCGACAGTTTCTCGTCTCACCAGAAAACAAGACCTAAACGATTTGAGTAACAGGAAATGAAAGACGTGGCACGGCAGGAAAAGTCAACATCCCATCAAAACAAATCATTGACATGTGGTTTGAAGCAAGAGAAAAAAAAAAGTTGATATCTCTGAATCAAAGATGGCGTTTTCGACCAATCCCAGGTCTCGTCTTGGTTATGACAGATGGAGATTACCATCTGGATAAGAGATGGGGGAGGGGGGTACGTACCTATCCCCTCCATCCTGCAGGCAGACAGACACACACACTCACATCTCAGCTCCTGCAGGACATTGGAAAGAGAACCCGAGGCATCTCCTAGAGGAAAACAAGGCGAGTCTCCCGAATTTCCGTGATATTGTAAAAGGTGTCAATAACATCGGGGTGACAATCCCGATGCACGCCGTGTCTTCCCCCTTCCTGTCTAAATCTGGGGTAAACGGGTCACCTGGTTAGAGTCTCATCTGCATATCCCCCAAACCAACAGTCCCTCGCGTATTCTTTCTAAATTGACCGTGTCATCAACATCTGTCTCTCCCCATGCTGTTCATGAAAAAGGCTGGCCACCGGGACCGGCATCCTGGACCTGGACCTGGGGGGGAGGTTGGCCTTGGGTCTGTGCGCGATGCCATGGATGGATGCCGTGTCACTCCAACGGAATTGGCTCGTGGGTTTTTAGCTTATTTTTCCTTGCCATGAGATCCCGCCGGCCTTTTTAGTTTAGGCGGCGGCAAGATCTGTTGCACGTGAAAGGAGCAAGAGGAGCTCCTCCGTCATTTTGTTTGAGATGGGGTTGATTCTCTCTCTTTCATCTTCCCTCATGGGTGTATATGTGTGTACCTGCACATGCTTTTGAGGTAGGAAGGGAACTTGTGCATCTTCTCCTTCAATAGTGTACGCCAATGCCCTTTATTTATAACCTCAGTTACCTTCTTGTCTCGTTCTTTACCTGTGTCCCCTTCTGTGTCCCCTCCCACTCTAGGGCAATATTGGCACAATGGCTCTGTGCGTCCCCCCCCCCACCTCCGATAAGATAAAAAGACTTGAATCAAACAACCAATCACAATCCTCTAATCAAGACAGACAACTTGAATTCCCAGCTTGCTGCACAGCGCTGCAATGTGATAGGATCAATCCAAACACTGGGCTCAAAACTTTTGCTCAACCTTTCAAAATAAAAAAAAAAAAAAAAAAAAAAAAAAAAAACCAACGCATTCCTTGACAATTTGGTCTCTTTGTGACACTTGATTGTCGATTGACTCCCAGTAGCACTCGTACTCACCTTCACAATCTGCAGTATGGCGTCCGACTCCAAGCCTGAAGGCAGCATGCTCTGGGGTGGCCGAGTTTGGCTTTGTCCGTCTCTCGGATGCCTACTCTACTGGTAGCTCTCTGATGCCCCAAGAAGAACGCCGACAGCCTGGAGCTCCTCCGAGTAAAGGCTGGCCGTGCCTTTGGCCACATGGCTGGTTTCATGATGACCTAGAAGGGTCTTCCCAGCACCTACAACAAGGATCTCCAGGAGAGTCTGGAGCCTATGATGGACCACGTCAAGATTGTTTCGGACAGCATTCAGATCCCCAACGGTGTCCTTGCCACCCTTACCGTCAACCCTGAGAAGATGAAGGCGGTCCTCGACCCCTTCATGCTGGCCACTGATGTGGCTGACTGCCTTGTCCACAAGGGCGTGCCGTTCCGTGAGACTCACCACATCTCGGGCCGATGCGTGGCCAGGTCTGAGGAGACGGGCATCCCCACGAAGGAGTTCTCGTACGAGCAGATCAAGGTCATCGACGAACGATTCGAGGAGGATATTGCTGACGTCTTTAACTACGAGACAAGCGTCGAGAGCCGAACGGCCAAGGGCGGCACCAGCAAGGCCACGGTTCTGAAGCAGGTTGAGGTTCTCAGGAAGATGCTTGCCTGAACTTTGTGAGCGTAAGCGAATTTAAAGGGTTCGGGCGTTATAGGGTTTTGTCGGATCTGGTCTCTCTTCATGGGAGAAGTTTAAAGGATGAAAAAGTCTACTGTGAAGGTTGTCTAGAAGTATAGAAAGGCGCGAGCGCCCGGAACCACGTGGAGTCGAACATGATATTTTGTCCGCCAGAAACTCATCGTCATCATTATTTATCTATTGCTCATCTCTGATTCGCAATCACAGCAACTCACCCACTTCACTATGGCTCGCCGACACCACGCTGCCAGGATGGCTATGTTTCATACAATCAGACAATCAAGGTGGCTTCAGACAAACTCCCAAGCCCAGTCGGCATTCTTTACCATCCTCAACGAAGACATCCGCAACCTGATCTACGAGTATCTGTTTGGTTGTGCAACTCTTAATATCGACTCTGGGTGGCAAGAGCGCTACTGCGACGCATCACTACTAGGCACGTGCCAGAGGGCAAACAAGGAGGGCATGCATGTGTTCTACTCAACCAATGTCTTCAAGCTTAGCCAAGAAGACGGTCTGGACATTTGGATGGATTATACCAGGGTCTGGCGGTGGGATCTCATCCGCAAGATCGACCTGCGCATCTTCCTCACAGCGGACATGTGGCAGTGGGGGAAAACCTGGGAGATAGTTTATTCTATGCCGAATCTACGGTTCGCAAAGTTGCCCTTGCGAGACCAAAATGATACTTGCTAAGGATCCGTGGGGGCGCGAAACTCTCAAGGTAGAGGACCCCTTTGAGAGAGAGGGGTTCTTCCTCCCCTGGGCCCTTAATCCGATGCTGTGGCCGAAGAGGAGCAATGAAGCCACTTTTGAAGTCCTTTTCAACATGGAGAGGAAGAAGGCTTTGGAGATTCTACTTGAGGAGCTGAGGGCTTGTGAGATGAAGGGGATAAAGATCGGATGGGTCACCTGGACTGGATCAGAGGAAATCAGACGGACTGTCGAGGCTAACAGCTCGCTTAACAGGAATGTACTAGAGGAATATGAACTGTTTAAATGGGTAACGAACACAAGAGAAGCATCAGAGCAAGTTACAGAGTGGGAAGAGGTATAGTACCTATTCAGGACGTGTCGGGTTTGGTGCTTTGTACTGGATCTCATACATTCACAGGGGATGATGCCTCTTTGTGTGGAAAGGAGACGAAAGGGGAATTTGGTGAATAAAGGTCGTTTGAGTAACCTTTGGAGAGTGAGTGATGGTTGGAAAGGGTTAATCCTGTCGTCGTTCACTCATCATCGTGTCTTTCTTCTTTTCACCTCCTGTTGCTTCTTGCATCTTTTCGCTCTTTTTCACTCTACAACTGGCCCTCTAGAGAACTATTAAATACGGCAACCCTGCAACTGATAACGCCTCCTTCAGCCAACAAGAAAGCCGGGGCATCATCCATCACAGCCACGATGGTCCGGTTTGAGACAGGCGATGAACAGAGCCACTCAAAGTTCTTCACAAAACTTCATCCCGACGTCCGGCGCGAGATCTTCCTTCATCTTTTCGGCTCCCGCTACGTGCATGTCATATTCACTAGCAGTGGCATGAACGCCCGGAAATTTTGGAGGCATGACCATCCACCTCTCACGCATGTGGGCTGGCTGCACTGCGTGTGCAGGTCTGGGGCTCAACTTCTTCCCCATGAGCACGAAGAGGAATGCCACAAGTGGAGGTATCTGTCGACTAATATCCTGTGGACTTGCAAGAGGGCGTGAGTATAAAAAATGCCGTTATGAATAGCGAGACTGACTTGGCTGTAGCTACGAAGAGGGTGTCGCCCTTCTCTATCACACAAACGCTTTTCTCTTTGAGAGATCGATCGACGTTATCAACTTCAACACCCTAACCATCGGCCATGTGCGCTTCATTCGCTCCCTGGAACTAAACATCGTCCTCAGCAGACCAACCTCGGTGCGACTGGAGACTGATGCCTTCAGGCTCGTGGTTTCGACCTTGAGTGACAAGTCTACCTGGTGCTCCCTCAAGCTGGTAAAGCTCTGCGTCGAGGAAAATCTTGACGACACTCCTCCAAAGAGGCAGAGGAAAAAGATACGAAGAGACCTCCAAAAGGAGTTTACGCGTGCTGTTAGGGCGCTCGTGGAGGATGGGAGGGTTGAAGCCCAGGTTATTCTGAACAACCGGGGCGACAAGGAGATTATTAACCCGCGTTGGCAGCCGCCCGGACTCACTTTTGTCAACAGGGGTCAACCTTATGAATGTTGGCCGGGAGAGATGGTAGACGTTGGCTCGGATGCTGAAGAGGCTTTCCACAGCGTCGCTACGCAGTTGGAGCCGCGTATACTTCATATTTGATCTGCTTCGTCCTTTGCGAATACGGACACGCCCATTGGCAAGGAAACATCCATCATCAGGATGAAAACATTAACCAATCACCTAGTAAGGGCAACCATGCAGATACACAAATAGTAACAAAATAACCAATAAAGAGACTCAAATCTTCTATTGGACTACCTTTTACACTGATTATATCCTGCCTAAAGTATATGCCCTAGAAGAGTTAGGGCTAAAGCAGCCCATCTGTTGTCTTGGATGTGGAATCGAAGTCTCGTAGCCCATCTGGCCCTTCCGTGAGATACTCCTTACCACCCTTGAGCTTGTCGGTGATACCATGTATGGCATTCTGGAGCCAGTACTGAGTTCCATTCGGAACTGCCAGTGCCTTTCCCGTCTCTCCGTCAACCAGCCATTCTTCATCTAATGTGCCTAGGTAGAGATCAAATATAGGGGTATAGTCGGCAGAACGCCAGGCTATAGATGTCCCGCACTCGCTGCAGAAGCCACGAAACCGATCAGGTGATGAAGTGTATTCTTTGAAGGAAGGGAATGTGTTTAGTGCTGGTGTAAGCTGTTCAGGAGAGAGGACGAGGAATTGCGCGACGAGGGACGATGTCCACTTGCGACACATGGTGCCTTGACATGTCAGCAATTTAAATGGATCAATTTATGAATTTACGTACACTGGCATGACGAGGACTGATTAGTTAGCGGGTGATTCAAGTGTCTTCAGGGGAGACTCACTACTGGTGGCCATGGGAACTCTGGCGTGAAATTGACGGTGTATTTGATGGCACCGCATAGGCATCCGCCCGTGATGGAAGACGGAGTGATGGGCTCTTTTTCAGGCATTGGGACAGAAAGCTTTGGATACTGGTGGGATTGTTAGCAGAAGCACAATACAAGTAAGTAGACGGATGTGACAGGCCGTCGGTTTAGGCTTTGGTATGTCGCGGCTTACATGTAAGCCGATGAAACATTGAAAAAAAAAGATGTAAACCGATTGGATGGCATTCCCGAGCTTAATATATCTCGTGTAAGAGACGCTCTGGTGCAATACTGATACAACCTCGTGGACCAGTCAGCGTCAAGAAAATGCGAGGCCATTCTCCGGAGATAGGCTATTGCCGTGGGAGTATAAGCTTAAATGTGTTGGTTTGCCACAAGCTAGCAAGCCGCCGGTCTTAACAGCAAGTTCCTATCGAAGATGGACGTTGATGTACTAAGTCCGAGAAGGAGACAAAAGGTCAAGACTGGTTGCAAGACATGCAAGTAAGTTGTTCTAAGGAAATGCACTTTCATAAGCTGACCATCTTAGACTTCGTCGTATCAAGTGCGATGAAGGGAAGCCGTCGTGTAACAAGTGTCTATCATCCGGTCGCCTCTGTGCTGGCTATGGAATATGGGATGAAGGAAGATCATCTCCCGTCCAATGCACATCATTATCAAAGCTGAACACCCCTATCCCGTCGATGGCGTCTCAAGAAGAAAAGGGATACTTTGACTTCTTTCGTGTCATCGCCGCCTCCAAGCTCGCAGGTGCATTTCCTTCTTCCTTTTGGGAATCCTTGGTCTTTCAGGCAAGCTCCTCAGAACTTGTTGTCCTTCATGGAGCATCTGCTTTGGGTGCCGCGTACAAGAGCAGGGCTCAAACTATCTGCGACGGGATGCTGCAGAGTGACATCAGCAAAGCGGTTGCAAACAGACAAGACCAGGGCTTTGCCGTTAAGCAGTATGCCAAGGTGCTTGACATGCTACAGATGCAGCTACCCCGGACCGAGAAGCGGCTGCTTCGGAACGGGCTCATTGTTTGTGTCCTTGCCACGGCATTTGAGCTTGTTCAGGGGAACCACAAAGCTGCGGCGACACATCTCAGGAATGGGTTTATTCTTGTCCGTCGCGCGCAGAACTGCGGGTATGAAGTTGAGCCTGACTTGGCTGAGCCGTTTACACGGGCTTATATACAGTCGATGCTGCTAGAGGGGTCAAGCAGCTTGTCGGACCCGACAAAAGAGGCTTGGACACTAACTGAGGTGCCAAAGACTTTTGGATCCTTTCAGGAGGCCAGGAATCAACTCGACATGTTACTCATTGGTGCTGTACGACATTCGGAGGACTGTGAAACGGACAAGTACAGATGCCCAGGGGATATCCATCAGCTTGCCACTCTAGAGCGAGCTTCTTCGGCTTGGATACAAGCATACGAAGCAAGTCTCCAAGATTTGCTCTCCCGGTCAAACCATCGCACCATCTACGGCGTCTTTATGCTCCGCATGCTTCACACCATGGCCTCCATCATGATTTCTACAACCCTGACCCCTCACGAATGCGCCTTTGACAAACATACCGAACAATTTGCATCCATCATCGACCAGACACTCAAAATGTGGAACATGAACGGATTCGCCGTGGGTGGCCCTTTTGAGGGTCACCGCAGTGTCACTGGACCCAGGGTGACTTTCGACCTCGGCATCATATCCCCATTGTATTACACGGCTGTAAAGTGCCGTAACCCGAGGCTCAGACGTCAAGCCATTGGTTTACTCACGGTGGCTCCCTACAGAGAAGGCATATGGAGTAGTGTTGTGGTCGCCAAGATTGCACGTGTGGTGGTCGACATGGAAGAAAACGGCTTCTATACAGGGGTCCAGTTTCAAGAGGATTCACTGGCCCCTACTGATCCAGAAAGATACGGCAGCTTGCCTATACTCCCGGAAGAAAATAGATTCCGTGCGGTACGGGTATCCCTCGGGGATGAAGCGGGAGGACGGGGGACGCTCAGCTGCAGGAAGACATCTAGAGCTGGGCTTTGGGTCGAAGGAAGAGTGGAATTTGACTTTGTAGATGAAGTTTGAGAGAGACAATACAGAATTCTTATTTTAAACGAGGTAAACATTTTGTTTGGTGATGGGCACTGGTGCAAATTGATGGTGCTCATTATGTCCGGGAGGCTCCTCGAGGCTATCCCGCTTAGGACTCCCAGTCGATGCGAACCTATGAATACTTGAGCTCCAAATACGATGTACCTTTCAAGGCCGGGCTAGAAAAGACTCGTCAAATCAGGAGGGAAACCGTATTTTTGAAGGACGGTTGGTCTCAGCTCAGAAGCCAAGCTTTGTTTGTTTGTTTGTTTGTGGATGGGCATCAAGCTACGGTGGATATATCCTTTTTCGTTTGCTCGTTGTATTGACAGTGAATCATTGTGCTCGGCTGGCTGCCTGATTTCTATGAATATTTAATGCACTAAATCTAATCTCCCTCCTCTTCACTTCTTCATTCTCGCAACCTCTTCACTCCTCCACATCCCTACCCTCGATGTATATGCAGCTAGCGTCGAGCGCTCCCTTTTAGCATCATGCTTATGAACTTTGAAACCCGGGATCAGATCAAAAAGCCCGGCCCCGTCAACGGGCAAGAGCAGTCGCCGTTCTTCCAGAAACTCATCCCCGATGTTCGGCGAATGATCTACCTGGAGGTCTTTGGGTCTCGTTCAGTCCATGTTGTTTCTGGACGGGGAGTAATCAAACCGATGTACTTATTGTACACTTGTCGGCAGCCAGACGATACGCCGCCTCATTCCGAATGCCCAGACGTGGGTGAAGAAAAGTGTCTACTGTCCACTAACCTACTCTATACCTGCCAGATGGCGTGAGTTTCGCACTACACAAGAGTTGATGAGGATACTGACGAACCATGCCACTTCAGATATAACGAGGGGGCTACTCTGCTGTTCAAATCCAACAAGTTCATGTTCTTCAATCAGACCAACTACACTTTCTTTTTCCACCGGGTCCCTGACATCTTCCAAAACTCTGTCCGGAGTCTCGACGTCTGCGTCAAGTTTCACGTCTCCGATACTCACTTCATTCATTCAATGTGTGAGGAGCTCTCCAATTGGACGGGAGATTTTGAGCTGCGCATTAAATGGGACATGGATCACCCGCGCAGAAAGAAGAGATATGCCAACTTCAACACGGCACTGGATGCTATCCAGAAGCTGATGAAGAACCCGAGAGTCCGACCCAAGTTCTGGGCGCCCAAGATGCTGGAAGCCGGGATGTGGTTGGTGTTGGAAAAGGAGGATCGTCTCAGGCTGGAGTTTGTCAAGGATAAGAACGAGCCTGGCCCGAACGACGATGACTATTGGGAGGCGGACCGTTGGGACTATGGCCACCGTTGGTACAACGATGGCGGGGACCACTATGAAAACGATAGGGACGACTAGATGACTGATATGGATCATGGTGATGAGGAGATGCTCAGATATTGGCAGGCACTTGTTGGTCAGGCGTAGGTAGATTGAGGATAGACTCATGCAAGCATCTGAGGCCTGGAACTGGTGATCAGCTGCCCGCCAGTTCAAACGAACAAACTTCCATTTTCGTCCTCCCCAACGACTCATTTTATTCTTCCTAAAAGGGATATTTTGAAGCTTCTTAAAAGAGATCTCTCATTACCATTTTGCTCCCTTCCTCCTTTCCACATCTTCAACTCGACATTCTTCTTCACAGCACCTCTCAACATCAGACATTCCAACATCTCTTTCTTCAATACCCAAAATGTCTGACGTTTCGAGACTCAGCGAATGCCGCGTTCAGGATGGATCACCCTTTTTTACCAAGTTTCCTCCCGAGATCCGCCGCTGCGTCTACAGAGAGGCCTTTGGGGATCGCCGAGTTCACATTGTTTCGAAAGAGACACCCTAATTTAACCCTCAGAAGAACATGTCGATGCATGTTTCACGCCGATGGATGCACCATGTCTGTATCCGAGAGATTCCCGACAATGATGATGCCGCTCATCCTCATCACGAGGACAACAACAAGTCGTGCCGCTTAGCCACCCAGATCCTTCGCACATGCAAGCAAGCGTAAGTGTTTCTTGATTAGACTAATCATTCATCGGGCTAACCTCGATTCAGGTATGAAGAAGGGATTCTTCTGTTGTACACATCCAACGTCTTCGCCTTTGATGGGGGTCACAACATGAGCCACTTCCAAGACACCTTCAGCCCCGCCAGCCTCATCAGATCCATCGAGGTGTACTCCAACACCATGGTGTTCGGGGATAACGATGTGAGACCGATAGCAGGCGAGCTCGACACCATCACCCAAGCCCTGCAGCAGCGGCCGACACCTATCGAGCTGCGGATCAACTTTTCAGTCAAAAGCTCACCAAACTACGATCCCCTGAAAGCCGGGGAGATGGCCCACGAGCGAGCGATGGGTAGCCTGGTGGCGTGCTTTGCAGGAGAGTTTCTTGACGTCTTCTTCAGCGTGGATCGTTGTCGACTTGACATTGACCTGCACTACAAGCTGAAAGAAGGGTTTGAATACTCGCTGGAGAGGGTAGCCCCTGTTGGCTTGGGGACCCCACCTGTCAAGATGACATTCTTTCATTATGCTGATGAAGTGGATGAGGAGTCGGACGAAGAAACAGAGGACGGTGGGGAGGACGGTGGGGAGGACGAGGAGCTTTGAGATGGGGGAGTTTCAACGTCACCCAAAGAAAGATGGAGATGAGCAAGCACTTGCTTAAGGGAGATTACCAGAGTCAAGTCAACCTTGGAGCCAGCATTGGAGCTGATCGGTACCTCCGCACAAGTGGAGGATCCATTGCCAACCCCAGCACTGGTACCCTTGGGTGCTACATTGAGATAAGAAGTAAACTAGGAGGAAATGAGACATAGACATGGAACCAAGAGTGAAAAGGACTTTGCGAGGATAATTACTATAAATTTATATATTGCCCTTATAACTTGGTTCAAGTAAAGAGTAAGACGCCAGTGCCAAGGTATACACTTATCATCCTCTAATACCAAGATGGTAAATTTATACAATAATATTAATCTTTATCTAATTATTAATATACCCTGGATTAATCCCATTCTCATTATATTTATGATATTTATGCAAAGCCAGGTGACCTCCGTCCCGTTTATCACACGGGAAGCCGCGTTTGATCTAACGTTTGGTTGCATAGGTATGGATGGATGCTCTGTTCCGCGCACAACCATTGGAGCCAAGCAGGGTCTAAACAATAAAATTAAAACTCGATGCAAGGGACCGATAGTTTATTGCTTGCTCGCGAGTCTGGGCTCCATGATAACTCGGGTACTCGCCGATATGGCCACACGGGACTGCATCTCGCCGCCTACAAACGGGCCATCCAGGACTGCATCACAAACACCAAGGCCCAGGACGCCATGCGCAGGGCGTTTCAGGACCATCACTCATTACGGCACTCGCCATTTTTAGAGATTTTCCTGCGTGTTTCCACGTATTGCCGTCGCAATGCTGAGCCATGTTTGCTCAGACTGGACATGCACAGTTCAATTCTGCTACTCCTGACTTCTATATAATCCCAACATCTCCCACACTTTGCTCTTTTTTCTTTGTCTTCAAACCTACACATAATCGTCCTAGATTACCCCCCTTTCGACCTATCGCCCATGCCGTCGGTAATTTTCCCCAAGGTCGGGGACCAGCCCAAGTCCCCCTTCTTCAAGAAGTTTCCCCCAGAGGTCCGAAAGATGGTCTACACGGAACTCTTCGGATCTCGTATCGTCAATATCCTCTTTCACTCGTCGGCATATCTGAAGCCCGAGTTCTCTTACATCAGAGAAGGCGCACCGCGAAAGATACCTGGCTGGACACATTGCGTCTGCCAAGAAGACATCAAGGCTCTGCCTCACCAGCACAGTGAGCAGCAACATGAGTGGAGCTATTTGTCCGTCAGCATCATCTTTACCTGCAAGTATGCGTGAGTACACCTGACTCTGCCGGCTTGTTGCTATGAAAAAGCCGCAGCCCTGACTTTGACTCTAGCTTTGAAGAAGGCATCTCTATTCTCTACGGTTCCAATACTCTTTCCTATAACGTCCCCTCGGACCTCTGGGCCTTTAAAAACATAGCCGGACGCTACCTAGACCTAATCACCAACTTGAACCTCAGTCTCACTTCCGAGCTCAGTCGCCCCTCGCTTGTCCCTATCAAAGACAACAACATCAGCCACGCATTTCGAGAAACAAGCTGGCTTGGGAATTACATAGCGATCGACCTTGTGTGGCAAGTCGATTTGGAGCCAATAGGTGTTTTATTCATCAAGTCTCTCCGAAAAATGGTGCTCGCTGATGGTCCTCGATTCCGCTGTTTCCTGCCAAACCTTGCGAGAAAGTTCGTTGAACAGCAGTTGCGCGGCGACGTAGAAAACAATAGAGTCGAGATTCAGTGGCTAAGCGACGAGTCTTATTCATCCACACGATTGGCGAGGTTTCAGCGTTTAAGGGGTTTGTGGGATGAGGAATAATACATCCCAGCTCAACATAATATCTGTTGATTGTGTATTTTAGAAACATGGATGAGGGTGAGCACGACCTGGAAAAATACGAATGTTTCATCAGATCACAATAGACTAAATGGCACACAAAGAGAGGGAGACATTGAGGAACGAGGTCGAGATAGAATGACACGGATTGTGGTGGCAGAAAGGATGGACATTAGCAAAAAAGCAATGTGAATACTTGTTCCAGACGCAATTGACACCTTATTTATTGTTACCCAGGTATAACTACTCAAAGGCAAAGACATTATCCAACCAGAGTATCAAGGAGGAATCGAAGAACAGCTAGAAACAAGCACCCTTCAAACCAAAAAAAAAGAAAAGAAACGCCGACCAGAGCAAAACCATAAAAAGCCAATACTTGTACAACCTAACCTTGAGCCGGAACTCAGGACGGGACTAGTCAAACAGAGCACAGTCTATGATATGCCAAGCCTACCATGACCTCTTGCGAACGACATCACGCACAATCCGCCGGCACTCACTCGGATCCTCAAAGACATGCCATGCCTCGCGCGGCACACCCTTAAACGCCTTCTCAAAGCGCCCAGGTTGATTCTTCTCTTCGATGCCAAATGAGGCAACATCAGTGGCCTTGCGGATGAGGATCATCTTGATCCAGTGAGGAAAGGCTCGGTACCTACAGTCTCTTGTTAGCAATCGACACCAGCTTCAACGCAGAGCAACTTACACCTCGCCGTACGCCTCGGGGTCAGATTGTGTAGAGTCTCCAATCACAATCATCTTTTTCTTCGGTAGCCACGAGTGAACCTTCTTCATGCGATCGGCCTTGTACTCCTCCGTCCCCATCGTCAACGCTGACAACAATCCTGCAACAGTCCGCCAACTCGAGTCTCTCAGTACGAGTGTGCCTTGCGGAAAGTAGCGATCACGGAAGTCGCGCAGCAGTGGATATAGGTTGTAGGGTGAAGCGGAAAGATAAAACCAAGGAGTGTCGCGGGGTAGAAGGGACTGCAGATCTGAGTAAAGCTCAGGCATTCCGGGAACTGGAGTAGGTTCGTCGACAAAGGTGGACTTCAAAATTCCCAGAGGATCGCTTGTCATGGTGACTTTGATGGTGTCGTCAATATCTACAAAATGTCAGTGGTCACTCATACTTGCACACATGAGTCGAGGACAAACCTGAAATGACGCCCCATCCTTCAGGCCCAGCATAATAAGTCTGCATATCGAGTATGCCCCTGACCTCCCTAGGCACCAGAGCCGTCGCATCGACCACAGATCCCTTATGATAGCGCTCGAGGGGCATGACACTCGTCGTGATACCGTTGACGCTCGTCGGCCCCAACCTCAACTCCTTCTTACGGTGCTCAAGCCAAAACACTCTCGCAGCTTGAATATCCCAGAGGAAGGGAATTATCCTCTCTTCGATGACATCACGCTCCGCTGCATCTTCTGCAAGGCCCAGCGTCTTGGCGATGCTCGATACAATGTCTGCGACACGACACTTGGGCTCGTTCTCAAACACAGCTGCAACAAACTCGGCCTCCCACTCATTCGTGTCTGGATTTCGGTACGCCGTATTATCAAAGAGCCATACAATATCGCCGCTATCGACAGTCTTGCCAAACGGGTTCAGGTTCGCGAGACGGGAGAGCCATGCCGAAATGTTAATAGGAGCAGCGAGCGCCGCGGTCTGAACTCGCTGCAAAGCTGGGTTTCTAGGGTCGGGCAGGTCGTGCTCGACCTTGTCAAAGTTGCGTGCCTTTCTTGTTCGTAACTGCATGTCGCCTGCAAACGAGGACGGGCTGAATTCTGTTTCTGACATTGTGAAGGAGGAAGAAACGGCCCGGGTGGCCGCTGCAGGTATATGCGATGTAGATTTCTGTTGTGAGTGATTCCTAAGACTGAGACTGCGGGGAGGCAAAGAACGAGGAGGTCGCGTGCAAAGAATGAGTCTTGAGAACGTAGGAACTGTATCAGGAGTCGTGGGGTCGCGTGGATGTTTGAGGTCAGGTTTCGGAGTAGGACGTCAAGGCGGAGCAGGCAGCGAGGACCAAGACAAATGGATGTTTATTAAAGTCGCAAGACAGGAAGGTTTCAGTCACTAGGGCGAGGCGACAATAAGAGCAGGCGCCCGACATCCAATCCATGGCTGCTGAGCACGCCCAAGGCTTGACTCTGCTCCGTGACCTCATGGGCATCAGCAAGGCTGTGCAGGGGGGGAGACCAAGACATGGCGATGCTTAATTATTGCTGGTTCAATAGGATGGCTGGCCTCAAGATCGTCAAAGATCGCCCGGCCCGGGGAGTGTGAGGGAGGTCCTTTTGGTGCGTTCGCAGAAAGATTGTGGGTGGCCCTGTCCAGGTGACGTTGCTGCATGATGACGATGGCCTTTCCGACACCTTAAAACGGCAATGCTACGCTATTGTGCGTAGGCTAGCTGGCTAGTACCAGGAAGATGGCTGGATGGCCATGTTGCTGGCTGGGAAAGAGAGCTGAGGTGTCAAAGCACCTGCATAGGTGTGCCATCAAGTACTGTACAGTAATTGTTGATCGTTGGACGCTTTGAATTATGCCCGCTCATCATGGCTGCGCAGACTAGGTTGTGGGAGCGATCTCGGACACACTTGGCTTAGGGTGCAAAGCTATGACTGGAAGCAGCTTACACAACTCTAGATCTTCGCCCAGCTTTACAATACCCGATGAGGCGTCAATAAAAGATATTAATTCAATATAACTATTAAATCTTGGTGTAGAAACCAACCTTTGAAGCAGTCTCTCTTACCCACAGAATAGGGCTTCCTCTACTCTATAGTTGGAATATCAATAACATCAAGCATCCATCGGATGAACTGCCATGGTTGTCAGTCTGGTCAGGTTGGGTGCTTCGAAATATATACATCAAGTATAGGTCAACATCATGGGTTGCTTACGAACTCAGAGGCACAGGAGAGTTAGTACCTTACAGATTCAAAAATGCCTCAAACCATTTCATCCAGTACCTTGCCGCTGATTGTATTCGGAAGAGCACTTGATGGTGGGATAGAGGGGCATCTTTTGACACTAGATCATGGTCATTGTAGTTAAGAAGTACTTTTTCTATGGCCTTTCTATCCTCTCTCAAGAGGTATCTCTTACCAGGACTGTCCAAACTATGATTTGCATGAGTCAACTCGCGCCCCACAAGCAATCGAGTGATCGCGGAAATGCCCCTCCATGTGCAAGTACCCCGCTAAATCACGCGGCGGCCCTGAGTCTCTGACGCACCTTCGGAAGCAGTCTAAAACTTCGTGACTTTGCCTTTTTTTCCTCTCTGCAATCGCATCACAACGACGGCACCTACGACAGCCAAACTTGATCCTGAGCAACATGACTATCACTGTCGTTCTTGGGGCCCAATGGGGTATGTCTTTCTCCCTGGCCTAAAATACCCCTCCCCCGCACCCAGCCGATATCGGTTCCATCTCATTATACTGACCAGGACTTTCGCAGGCGACGAAGGTGTGAGTACTCGAGGAGGACCCAATGCAGCCGACGACACCCAATTACTAACGATACTGTGTACTCAGAAAGGCAAATTGGTTGATGGACAGTGTCGGGACGCGCAACTCTGTGCCCGAGCCGCGGTAAGCACAACGCAGGCAGAATCCGGTCCACCAACGGCTTCCACCGATCCCCAAACATCCCCAGACGACCAATTTGCGCCGGAATACCTGCTAATTGATCTCAAGGGTGGTTCGAATGCCGGACACGAAGTTCGGTTGGTCGAATTCTTTACATATATACCGAGTTGTGTTGCTAATCCGTGCCAAGTATAAACGGAGTTTCGTATAGGTGAGAACCAGCACACGCAGAAGGACTGGGTGGTTGCTAACATAGAGGCAGTTTCCACCTCTTGCCCTCTGGGCTTATCAACCCAAAATGGTTTGTCAAATGATGGTCGTTCAAGCTGGCAACAGCGAGGCTTACAAGTACCACAGCATGAACTTCATCGGTTCGGGCGTTGTCTTCCACGTGTCAGTCCTCATATGGCCCTCCACCCCTATCTCGACTACTACATCAGCACCTTGTCGATATCTCGCCTGGCTCGCCCCCCTCAACCGAACATGCTAACAAGACTGACTCTGTCCTATAGCCCAAGTTTCTTCAGCGAGCTCGAGGAGCTTGAGAAAAAAGGCCTGGAGGCTGTGCATGATCGGATCCTTGTTTCCGACAGGGTCAATGTCCTTTTGGACATGCACATGGCAGTGGATGGTCTCGAGGAGAGGGAGCTTGGAGGTTCGTCCCATGGTGTCCGAGATTATCGTTGAGAAACAGCAGCTAAAGTCTACCCCAGACGGAGCTATCGGAACGACAAAACGCGGTACGTCGCCCCCAGGACTGCATGCTGGATCATCCTTTTCTGTTTCTGTCGCCTCTCTGCGGGCATTCCCAAATCTCAATAGCGGGGAGAAGCTCGGTCATTGTCGTGCTTGCGACGCTATTTGAGCAACGAGATCTAACGTCCGCCACAGGCATTGGCCCCTGCTACCAGGCAAGCAGAGCGGTAAGAGATAGTTGCATCAAGGGAGCGAGCTGTAGGCTAACTTTCCCAGCGAACTGGCATCAAATTGACCGACGTCTTCCACCCTGAGCTTTTCGAACAGAAGGTGAGGCGCTTGGCCGATGGCTACCAAAAGCGCTTCGGAGAACTGTTCGACTACGACATCAAGGCCGAGCTTGCTCGTTTTGATGAGTACAGGGAGACGCTGAAGAAGTACGTCGTGGATGGCGTGTCCTTCATGAGATCCGCACAGAAGAGCGACATGAAAATTGTCATCGAAGGCGCAAACGTAAGGTTCCCATCCTATGACTAAACGAATAGTACTAAATTGAACAGGCACTGATGCTCGATATTGACTACGGCTCCTACCCAGTAAGTTTCCGTCAACTTGGCCGTTCATTTTGCGCTAGTACTCATGGTCAACTACAGTTCGTCACTTCCTCAAGTACCACACTTGCTGGTATTATTGGTGGTCTCACACTGAACCCCAAGAACGTCACAGAGGTGGTTGGAGTGGTCAAGGCTTGTATGTTGGCTTCTCCAAGGCCACAATTCGCTGCTAACTAGCAACAGATACCACCCGTGTCGGTTCGGGAGCCTTCAAGACCGAAGATACCGAAGAGTACGTCTGAAATACCATGTTGAAGCCACTCTGAAGCTAAATGATAAACTTAGGATTGGCACCAAGCTCCAGGAGATTGGACGCGAATGGGGAACATCGACTGGCCGCAGACGCCGATGTGGATGGTGAGTTTCTGTTATGGCTCCTGGCTGTTGCCAGACTTACTGACCGTTCTTAGGCTTGGTGGGCACAACCTCAAACCCTTGGACAGTAGGGGACACGACTGACAAGCATACACAGACCTTGTTGTTGTCAAGTACAGCAACTCAATCAACTACTACGACAGCCTGAATCTCACCAAGGTAGACAGCGCTCCTGGCATGCTTATGACACGCGTCGAAACGCTCTAACGCTCTGCAGCTCGACATTCTGGATACTTTCGAAACGATCAAGATCGCCATCGCTTACAAGGTCGACGGAGAGGAACTCGACTCTTACCCTGCTGATCTTGACATCCTGGAACGAGCCGAGGTGGTTTACCACGAGATGCCAGGCTGGCAAAAGCCGACCACCAACGCCAAGACCTACTACGATCTCCCCAAGGCGGCCCGCGATTACATCGAGTACATCGAGAAGTTTGTCGGAGTCAAGGTAGGAGTGCGCGCATACTAACCCGGACCGCAATTACTAAAGTTGAGCAGGTCAAGTACATCGGCACTGGTCCTGACCGTGAGGCCATGATCCAGCGCGCCTGATTACGCCAGATAGAGGCATCCAAGGTTTGACTTGGATCGTACGCAAAGAGTGTTGGCTGCCGAAGCCATTCGGTGACCCAAAGAAAAGAATAGTGTGCGCATTGGGAGAATAGATTTGGATTTCTCACAGGTAGGCCATACCTTAGACTACAAATGTCGGGCCATGGGTTCGCCCTGGGCCGATGACCTCCAAAAAACGTATGGGATACTCAAGTCGAGGAACCTAGACTGGAAAAGCTCCGAGTACGTCATCATCTTGTAAAGTCCACCTTGGTGGACCAGTGACCTTGCACGTAGTATATCTTGGAAGAAGAGACTAAAATGGCATGCTCTTTAGCAGTTCATATCATCTTGTGAGCCGAGATTATTGAGAATGTCTATATTCCCCAGGCTCACAATGGTCTGAATCACCTGCTTTAATACTACGTTTGCCTTGATTGCACCAGTCACTCGATTCATCAGCCTAAAGTGAACGATAACTATCAACGCTAGGAGATGGGATTTCCAGGATCCCGGCAATTGTTCTCCGCCGTGAGATGGATACGACAACTCGCAAATGCCGTGTAATACATTCGGCAGTCGAATACGAAAAATGCGTTAACCCGACTCGCTATTAACCCTACCAATTTACAAATACCTGGATAACTAGATAAATACCATCGCTAGCGTCTCTCCCAAAGAAGGCGCCAACCACCTGGACCTCGGGAGAGGCGCAAATCCAATCCCTCGGTGCTCCATCAACAAGGGTCGGCCCGGGGGGGTCAACTTTAAAGTGGGAATGATGACAGTGCACAGGGCTTTTTACATGAGTTTAACCATGGATAAAATACAACATAGTAAATAAGCTGTTGGCTATGCTAATGCTCCGAACCCCTATTATATAAAAGTACAAGGCATGAATCGCCTCAGGTCTATCGACTCATGAACCAAGACCCCTCCTAAAACGCCATTCACCGATTCCTGATCATGCATGATTTCCCTCCCCTTTTTCTCTCGTATGATGTTTGGGTATCAATCAACGCTACTATCACAACATCAAAACAATGCTGAACTCAACCCTTTTTTACGGTCATGTTCTTCTACCCCACCAGCCCTTCTTGATGTTTAGGTCAAACATGTTATTGTGGACGTCCTCAGCCATGATCTTGACCGCACCCTTCATGGCCCTCTCGCTTATGGTGAACGAGTCGTAGAATAGGTGGTCATCGGGGGCTTGACATTCAGCCGTCAACTGCTTCGTCTCGATGACCAGATCGTCCGTCTTGCCCTTGACGCATGGTGTCCAGACATCGGTGAACCGCATCGAGTCGTTGCTTGATAGAGTTCCGCGTCCCAGAGAGTCTGCCACCTTTAGGCGCTGCATCTCCTCCTCTGTCATGGCATCGAGGATTGGCCTGACGGGGTTGAGTTTGAATCCAGTTCGCAGAGGATATGGAGCAAGGATGACCCGGTCGCCGGCTTTCTCGGTTTCGTTGGTGTGCTCAGCATTGCTGGCAGTATCGTCCCTCTTGGCTTTGCTCGACTTTTCGGATTTTTCTTCCACCAACCCATCGGGCTTTTGCGTACCCTTGTCCCTCCACTGCGAGATTGCAAAGGAAATCATTGTGTTCCAGTGCTTGGTGAGCTCAGCAGCATTTCGAGTCTGCTCGGCAATGCTGTTGGGAGACGGCGCCTTCGGTCGACCATTCCAGCCGGGAGTCATCGAAATGTCGAAAAGTGTTGGGATTACGATGCGGAAGCTCTCAAATCTGCGCTCGTCGACCTTCTCGATGGCTCCAGGGGCAGTTAGCTCCTTGACCTGGGATTCGGTGGCATTGGTCCAAAAGTCCGAGTAGGCAACGGATTTTGGGTCCAGTGATGCCCGGTACAGAACTTCGGCCTGTTCGATGATTTCCTCCGTCATTATCTCGATAATCTCCTCCGAGTGTTCTCGTGGCATCGACGCCATGTTCCAGATTTCCCAGGCACCAAAGGTAAAAATCCACAATGTCTCGCGAGGGGTGGCTTCAGGTGACGGCATAGCAAGGAACTCTTGTACCTGATCTGCCAGACTGGGGACTTGGAAGGGAGCTGGATATTGATGAGAAAGGTAATCGTAGTCCAGAGCAGGCTTTTCATGGACGTCGGTGTGTCGGGTGATGTCGAGCAGCTTTTGTATCGCCACTTCGTAGAGAGTGCTGTTGACGAGACCTTTGCTGGGACCACCAGACGGCACGAGAGAGATGTGTGATGTGCAGTTAAGCTGGGATGGATGTTAGTTGCATGGCTAAAACCCGTTGTTCGTTTGACTTACCTCTTCGCATAGCTCCTCGGTCCACGTTCGGCGGCTTCGCGAGGCGTCGGTGGCGCTACCCATGATATCGGGGGAACCGAATACCACGATCCTCAGGTTCGCTTCTGGTAGCGGCTCAGAGCCCCACGATAGAAAACCATGGTGAAAGGAGCCGCCCGATATGCGTGCAGGCAACAGGCCGAAAAGCAAAAACACAGCAAAGAACAATGCCGATGCTTGGAGGAGTAGCCTGAACCCTCCACGCCAAACACGGGTAGAGCAGAAAATGACGACGTTTCTTAGACCAAGCTGGCTCATCAAAGAGTTGTCGCTGTCATGATGGCTTGGGAGTTGATGATCGAGCTCGGAGGGTGATTTCCATACTGGGTTGAGCATGATGCGACGAAGCATAGAGTGATAAAGTCGTAAAACCACGTTCCAAGTCTAGGGTTCGGGGGAACAAGTGTACTTGTAAGGGTTGTTTATAGAGATGCCGTTCCAGCCGAGGCCGGTGGTGATAAGCGGATAACGGAAATGCGAAAAAATAAATCACTGCCGATTTATCCAGTCGAGAACAAAAGGCGTACAGTTGATTCTGGCCCAAATTCTGAAGCGCTGACGTCGTGTGGAATGCTGCCAGTGAGAAACACTGACTAGGTTCGGGCGAGGCGTATAGATGTGGATGAAGCGAGAGAGCGAGGACGAATCTGCGTCAGATGCTCATAAAGAAAAAGGCGAGATGCCGAGATTTGGTCTAGAATTTTTACTGAAACCACAGGGAAAAGGAAGTCGTGAGAAAAATGGTTGAAACGAAAAAAGACCTGATGTGTGCAGTGCAGTTGGGAAACTCGTCAAACAAAGCAACAACACAAAAGTCAGGAGAAGACGGGATGGGAGTTGGCGGGGGACAAACAAGGGGTGTGCAACGGCCTCAGCGGCGGATCACCGACTTATTAGGTACTAGAATACCCTTCCCCCCAGGTCATGAGCCAAGAGTTATCGTTGCCGTCCAAGAGCTTCGATTTGCGTGGCCAAGCTCCGACCTACGCAGCCTTGTGGGAGCGGGATTGTGGGAGGAAGAGGCAACATCAGGGATGGATGCAGCGCATGGATACAATCCATTTGCTTAAAAAAACTCGATGGATCCCTGCGAATTTGTGGGATTCATGTGGCCAAGAGTCCAAGACAAGTCGTCGCCCAGAGTTCGGAATCTCCTGAATTTCGCCTGTTTCAGCCAGTCGTTGGGTGTCGTCTTGCAGCTGTCCGTCGAGTTTGTGCCCACATCCCGTGAAGTGTTGCGTTGCGTCGCCGTGCCGTCTCTCGCAATGTAAGCCCCGATCCGGCCTTGTCCTCGTCATCTGAATGGGCTTGCCCACGAACCAGCTGTCGCGTCCAGAAGCCGATATCCGTAAATTGGCAACCCCAAGGAGTCGTCGTCAGCAGTGGAGCGTTCGCGGTTGGCGGCGCCTCCTGTCAAGCCACCGGCACTGCGGCACAGACAAGGGTCCCTTTCCAGAGTGACATTGTCCAAGACATGCTGTTGTTGCATTGGCGAGTTTGCGATTGTCGAGAAGCGGTGTTGCACCCTCTGGGAGATTGTGTGGGGTGACGAATAACTGTAGATGAAGTACGTCTTGGTGTTTTGTGACGCCAGAAGAGGCAATCAGGCACGAGGCAAACCTCAAGACTCAGGTACCAGGCACGCATCATAGCGGCTCCTGTCTCAACATCGTCCAATGTGTTGCAGCAAGCCCCAAACGTCGATGCATAACGCCCTATCCTGCCATCATCAATAGGTATGTTAACTCGCGTCTACCACTCTGTTTCATTTTGTCCTGATTCTTCCCCCAAAGCGGTTATCTTCTCCGTCCGCTATCTGCCCTGACGTTACACGTGCATCTGGTCAAGGGCAACATATATCGTGCGTCATCAGTGAGATCGGTAATAACACCTCGCAGCGCCGAGACTGTAGGTACATAAAATGGGCCGATGATGAGGTCTGCCGAGATGTCTGCTGTCCTCCCAAGGACAAAGTCGGCATCTCTTCTTGTGTAGCCATCAACCTGTGGAAGGAGATTGCGGAGATATGAGTCTGTGCCTCACTCAACGCTCAACAACCTGTGGCTTGAAACAGTTGACGGGTCCTCTGTGCCACGATGCCATCATCACGGTGGGCTGCTGCCAAGAGCTGTCCAATCTTGGACAGTGTAAGATGGGGTGCTGTCAATGCTGCTATCGCTCATGCGCTGGCATTTCCCCGTGTCAACCCATTTCTTTTGGCCGAGTCGGCCCCGGACTTGAGGCAACTTCAGACGCCATACAACGCAAACTTGCAGCCATTTGTGACAACAGTCGCCATAAGCGAGGCAGGGCCGCCAGCCTGACGATGCTGATTCATCCATGTCAGCTTTTGGCGCGATTGGCACTCGAATCTCTGTGGCGGGTGAGCGCTAAATAATCTGGGCTGCCGCGCCGGGCTGTGCGAAGCCAAGGCCTTGGTAGAGGTGTAAGCAAGGCAGATCGCAGCGCGATCGCCAAAGAAGAAATTGACGAGTTAAGTTGGCGGGGTGCCCTGCAAAGGATTCATTAACTGCGGAGTCCGAGTTCTTGTAAACATCCTCCCTTAAAGCCGCGTCACGCGGGCCAAGAAATAAACGAGGCACTGGAGGTGCACAGTTTAGCTCTGCCTTTAAAGACCTCCATCTCCCTGATACAGTACTTTGTAGAATACACTAAAAGAAAGATATCTTTTCGAAAAGAAGAAATGTTTGTATCTCTTGTACTTACCTATCAGAATACCATTTTGAGAACACCTTCATATGTCCTAATTAAATCTCAGCAGTGTCTTCTCGTCTTTGCCCGGCTCCGCATCTTCCATCACGGAACTGCCATCCCTGCATGAGTGGAGAATCCTTTTCCGTCCTTTGGTTAATCGACAACACAAGGTTCGAACACTTTTTTCGTATCAGCACGACGGAAACGTGAAAAAGGTTTGCCCTGATGTTGATGTCACTCCGTCAACCTTTCCAGAAAACCGGAGTCTTGTCCTTGATGAAGGAAACCATTGAGTCAAGTCTCAGGAATGAGAGATGAGTAGAAAGGTACGGGTCCAATCGGGGAAACTTGACCAAGACAAGCGTTCCCTCATAACGGGGTCTTGGAAAAGAAACCATCTTAGAAATATCATGTCTCAGACTCTAAGGACAAGTGGTCAGCTATTGCCTCGCCGGGTTAAATAGCTGAGGCCATCATGAGTCCACTTGGACGACCGGAGCCGAGTAACAAGAGGGAGATAAAGAGCAATTTTAAAAGGGCCCTGTTTCAAGGGCGGCCAGGATGAGCATCTATCTCAAGGGCGGTAAACAGCCGTCACGAGGGAGAAAGACGGTTGCTCGAGGCCCAAATGGAGGTGAATGACCTTTTTCAAGGGATTCTTGTTCTTTTTATAGAGGAGGCGCATTCACACCTTGCAGCAACCACCAAAACAGCCCCACACATGCATGCATCACCAACCGGGGCTACATCTAACGCGGTCAACCAAAGTCCTAAACAAGTTTACCCGCATCACGATTCTCTTAAAGCTTCCCTTGATATTGGCCTGATAACAATTAAACCGTACCTATTAGTCTTACTCGAAACGGAAATCACCTTAATCCCTCTTGTCAACTCTCATACATCTTGGCAACACGTCAGAGTCGCATCCGAGTGGCTCCTGCACGTGCATCTCACCCCTGTCAGGCTTTGGACGCCTTGAAACCGTAAACCCGTCACCAACCACCGATGCCACTCGGGACTGCCTCAGCCTCTTCCCGACAACATCCCATCTCACTCTTGTCGACAAAACATCTCACTACTGCGTACATGGCTGGATCCTCCATCCATAGCCTCACACTACGCGAACCGACCCTCGTATCGCCAATCCAGCGTCTGGCTTACGCTGCGAACCTCTCCACTATCGATACGCCGCTCCGCGCCTGAATAACACCCTCCGCAGCAGCCTGCCCGCTGAACACCATGTGCGCGAGTCTCCCTCGGATACGACCCTTCGAGTCATGATCGCATCGAGGCCACTTTGTCCGCTGCCTCGCCCTACACCATCAGCTGCCGCCCCACGGCACGCTGCGCATTTGCGCTATCCCGCTACCTGAGCTCGAATCCTCCCGCCCTTCCCCCACCCCAGCCGCCGCCGATATTTTGATCCATCAGGCTTGATCTAAGCCTGGCCGCCGGTATGCTGTCCCATCTGAGGTTCCACAGGCGAGGGCCATCAAATCCTGCTTCGCCATCTCCCGATCAACATACTACTTCACCCCCGGCCGGCCACTCTGCGCCGTTCCCTTCCGATGTTCTCTCACCAGACCTGCGCCCAACTTTGTCGAGTCCTTCCGGCCTTCCTCCCACTCTTCCTCCTATAGCTCGCGTTACGTCAGACGAGCTCGATCAGTCGCGGCACCATCAACAAAATGCTAGCATGGCAAGTCAGGTAGAGCCTCGTCCTCACCAGACACCAAAGTCGCCCTTCAACGGCGGAACCGGGTTTATCGGTGGTGTCGCCCTCAGAAACTATCAGCGTGATATGGAAGCTCAAGCTGCCGAAGCTATGGATGGCGGAAGAGGTCTTGGTCTGGTGGGCCAGTATTCAGCTTCACAACCAACTCTAGCTGCGAATGTTCCCCCATCTACCAGGCCACCTCCTCAAGTTTTGAAGAACACGAAAGCAGCATCTTCCTTTAGCACGCCTACAGAGTTTCTGAACTCTCCGCCTGCGCCTACAGGCCGGCGCCCTGCAGGTACCCGGCTTGTCACAGACCTTCCTTCGCTTGTTCAGTCTACCAGCAACACCGAGAACCCGAAGCCAAGGAAAGGTCTTCCGTTCCTCAAGAACCCGATGTCTACTCTGTTGATGAGGCGGAAAAACAGTCAACATGCGCCAGACCTGCTTCCACTGCCCATGGCGAAACAGAAGGAAGAGCCCATGTACGATCCACGCATCAAGGGTACTCGAGTTCACGATTTCAGTGCGCCACGACCAAAGAAGAATGCACCTACCAAGGATCCCTCGCAAGCATCCATTACCTCGCCAGTCCCTGGTTCTGCTGTGCCTCCTGAGCAAGAAAGGTTTCCAAATTCACCGGTTGTACAGCCTGAGCAGGCTCCCGTGTCGACCTCAACCCAGCGCATCCCCAGCAACGCCTCTGAGTCTGTTTACTCGCAAGATTCAAAGCTGGTCAATAATACACCAAGCACAATATCAAGAGGGACACATGATCCTATACCAGAAACAAGCGCATCCCCTGGACCAGAGGCACCCCCAGTTCCCCCAAAAGACGACGGCCCAATTTCAGTCCAGCCAAGGTCACCACAAGCATCCCGATTAATCGAAAGCAATGCCTCCATCTATGCAAGGTCGACTGCGTCGGTTCGAGTTGGCCGTTCTAGGGGCCCCTCGCTCTCTGGGTTATCAGGCAAGGACATCCCATCAGCAGTCCCCCGACACATGAAGAGCACATCCTCAAGATTCAGTTTCGACATGATTGGAGCCGCCAAGCAGGAAAAGCTCCTGGAGGACAGACACAGACAACGAGAGTTAGAGAGGAAGACAAGCGAGCCTTCTGGACCACGAGATTCTCGGTTTGACGACTTTGATGATGACGCATTCGATTACGACGCTATGATGGATGACGATGGCCTGGAAGAAAGGATCCCTGGCGTCAACGCGGATTATGAAGACGACATCTACGAGGAAGAAATCCCTATGGTGGGCGAGGACCTGGACGATAACCTCGAGGACAACCTCGACGACCCCGACAACGATCAAGAAAACTTTTCTGGCTTCGTTTTCCAACGATCCAACCCAACGTCGTCGCTGACAAGCCCACTCAGTGCAGGCTTCGTACCCACCCCAAGAGACACAGATGGCAACCGCATCGGCTTCGCGACGAGTCAATATACTCCCAACATGCCTGAAGGATTGTCTCCCAACCTCCCCATCAATCCCCAGGCCATGCAGCAAATGCAACCCGGCGGGCTGGGAATCCAGGGTTTAGATGTGCCGCGAGTGCCCAGTTTGGAGAATGAGGCCGCATTCCAGAAGAACCAAGACCTGCCCCCCATGAATATGGGACGCTCGCTTAACGATGATGATCTGTACTTCGATAATGGAATGCTAGGATTCGAGAACGAGTTCGCCGAGGATCTTGCTGCCCCTCCAGAATGGGACGATACCCCCTTTGACGAGTCAATATTCGACAACAATGATACCGATCAGTTTGGGCGGCCGATAGCTGGCGCTTTCGCGCAAGCTCAGTCTGAAAGACGAGCAGCAAAAGAGGATGACACAAAGCGGGAGTCAGACATGACGACCCGATTTTCGGCACATTCGGCGGCCTCACAATCAACAGCACATACCTCGTTGAGCGTTGAAGCCAAGAATGGTACCGAGACAATGGCTCTGAAAGACAGCTCTGAGTCTAACTCACCAGCTGAGCCTTCCGCTGCGGATCAAGAGGCTCCTTCAGATGACACCATGGCCGCCTACCAGGCCGCACTTGCCGCAGCTGCTCATAAGGCGGCGGCGTCGGGCAAGTTTCAACGTAGCTCATCACCACCACTTCAGGACACGCCCCTATCTGAGCCAAGCCATTCCCCGGATACCCCAGATCGCGGAGAGTCGTTCAAGGAGGACCTTGATGGCATCGATGACTATGATGATTA
Organism: Fusarium sp. LHS14.1; assembly: GCA_025433615.1. Lineage (NCBI taxonomy): Eukaryota > Fungi > Ascomycota > Sordariomycetes > Hypocreales > Nectriaceae > Fusarium > Fusarium sp. LHS14.1. The sequence goes on from CM046481.1 coordinate 1,231,445, forward strand.
TGGCCAGTCATACGAAGACTTGGCTGACTTTGAACTCGACGATGATGCCATCATCGCCGAGGCCAATGCTAGTGCCCTGGCCAACGATTGCGATGGGTGGTATGGTCAGGAGTTTGGTTTCTATTCGGCACCTACCAACTCGCATCATGGGTCTGAAACAGTTGACTACGAATATGCCAACGGCGGCTTCTTTGGTCCTAAGGGAGGTCTGGATCGCAGCACCAGTGGTCGTATGGTGTCGAGAGAGCCCAACCTCACGCCTATTACAGAGCGCTCCGAGTATTCTAACAGAAACTCGATCATGAGCCTCAGTATGCCTGGGTTCGGCGGGGGAACACCTTTGCAGAGTCCCGGCCTCGCTCAGCTGGCTCTGCTAGGAGACCGTGGTGATGAAATGAGCCTCTCTGCCCTGCTTCGGCTTCGGTCCAGAGCCTGGGGAGGATCTCAGGCTAGTCTCGCTTCCAGTCAGAATGGTTCTCCTTGGTCAGAGAGAGGCGACCTATCCAGTTCGCCTTGGGGTCCCAACTTTTCGAGCCCGGCGGCTTTCCACGCTCGAAAGAACTCAGTGCTTTCCACCATTAGCCACGATTCAGACAGCGTTAGCTTTTCCGGAAGCCCAACGTTGACGGGTGGCATTCCTGGCTTGGGCTTGGGCTCTCCTCCGCCTCCTGTCCCGCCATTGTCGCCACTTGAGACCGACATGCGGGAGGATGCCAAGATTGCCCCTTTGAACGTTAGCCGACCTACATCAAAGGTCTATGAGAGCGGCATTTCACTGTCGCCAATATCGGACCCCGAAGAGAGCATGCCACCATCCGCCATGGTGAGCCCTCTGGAGCCCTCTAATAATGTCAATATCCCCGCACCTAGCGACACCCCTCAACGACCCAGCATGGGTCATCGGCACAAGGGCTCAGCCGACAGTATATCATATATCCAAGAGCAAGACAGCGGCGCGACTCGCTGGGTCATGGAGCGACGGCGTACAGGTGAATTTGGGCAGGTCGAAGTTCTCGAGCGAGAAGTTGTCGAAGGGGGGCGGATATAGGAAGACTGCCGACTCTGCGAAAATGTTCATGGTTGAAAATGATGGCATAAACACATATATGTTAATACACTATGGGATGAGGAGTTATGGATATGGGTTGGGTATATATATATACAGGAGACACCGGTGCGAGCCGCGACACCGAGCCTGAGCATGGGGCCTCTTTCTCGGATGGCTCGACTCCTGAAAGGGTTGGCTCACAAAAGAAAAGTGATTGATGGTGTTTGGAGAGCGGATTTGGAATTTGTCGGCCTGGAGCTGGGTATATACTGTTCAGTCCCACGGGCTACATAGAGCAGCATTATGGATATGATGACGCCTGAAGAGAATATTGATCGGATTGGTTCTGATTACGGACTGATTAAGAGCGCAAGATATTGTTCCTCGATCATGCTTATGGGATATCAGATGGTGAACCGTTCCCTGTTGCTCGTGCTATGCCGATACCGAATGTTTACCAGTGTCTCTTGAAACATTAGATCGAAGTCATCCAAAATGAGGACGCATTCTAACTAGGTGTTTTTGACTACCTTCACACCAAAACCAAGGTCTCTTGTAACCAAGAGATTCCGCCTTTAAGTGGGCATGGCCAGTAGAGCGTTCTTGCTGTTTCGGCATCCCCATATCGTGCCGGCAGGTGCAGAGGCGTTGGCGGAGAAGGTGCAACTGCCCCCTATGGCAGCGTCAACGTCAAAACGTGATCCCACCTTCTCTTCAGAACACTTCAACTCTCCTCTTACATGACCGAAATTGACGAGTCGAATCTTGGACCTGTCTTGAGATCGAAGTTGGTGTCGTTTTGGAGTCTTCTTGGACCTCTACTCTTTGTTTCGCTGGCTGCACCTCTTGGACCTTCCCTTCAGGACAAGTCACTCGGACTTATCTCTCAAGATGCGCTCCTCACTTCCCTCATCCGCCGCCCTTGCTCTTCTTTCCACCTTTGTGTCTGCTGACACGCCTCTCATCGGCGATCTAGATGCTTACAATCGCGGCTATCTTGGCGAATTCCCCTCTCAGACCTTCCAGTCTTCGGATATCGTTGCCCCGTTGTTCCAGGTCAACACGTTTGACCCTAATCTCGTCGACAACTCAGGATACATTTTCCTGACCCTGGAATACAGAGGCAAAGGAGGTCCCGCCATCTTCTCAAGCAAGGATCTCAGCCTAGTGTATGCCGATCTCAAGTACCAGCGAGCCTTTGATGCTCGCGCGCAGGAGAGTCAGGGTTTCCAGTACCTCACCTTCATCGAAGGGGGCTTCTGTCACATCTTTGACAACACGTACCAGAAGAAATGGACGGTCACAGTAGATGGTCTGGGTGGAGCTGAAGCCGACATCCACGAGTTTCAATTTACCACCACAGGAACTGCCATCATGTCGGTATACCAAGACGTCAGATTCAACCTGACGGCTCTTGGAGGAGCGATGGATGGGTGGCTCAGTGATTCCGTCTTTCAGGAGGTTGAACTCGAAACAAACCGAGTCACCAATGTGTGGAGAGCGTCGAATCACTTTAACCTGAACGACACCTTGCTCGAGTACAACCCCGAGACGACTTTCAGGGGAGGCGAAGGCTTTGACTGGTTCCATCTGAATAGTGTGTTCAAGGTATGCGTTTATCGCTCGGATTAACTGAAGCATTCTCACCATTCAATTAGACTAAGGACGGCCACTATCTAGTGTCATCGAGGGCATTGTCGGCGATCGCCCTCCTTCGAGCAGAGGATCTCAACCCGCGGTGGATTCTTGGGGGCAAACGAAACCAATTCAAAGACCTCAGCGACGGAAACGCGACAAATTTTGCCCATCAGTACAATGCGAGGTTTGTCCAGGGAAACGAGAGTCGTCTCAGCTTCTTTGACAACCAGGTTCGGGAAACGGGCGCTTGCAGCCAAGGCAACTGCTCTCGTGGGGTTGTTGTGGAACTCGAATACGAAGAGATGACAGTAAAGCTCTTGCACGAATTTTACCACCCTCAAGGTATCTCGTCTGGTTCTGGGGGGAGCGTTCAAGGCCTGGACAACGGCAATTTCCTGGTTGGTTGGGGTGCAAACCCTGGCATAACAGAGCATCTTCCCAACGGAACAATGGCCATGGACATCCAACGGGGGGTAATGCCTCACGGCCATGAAGATCAAGTGGACATGGATATGTCGGTTTACCGCGCGTGGAAGATGGATTGGGATGGCCGACCACCATGGGGCCCGTCAATTGCATCAGTGTCCCCGGGAAATGTGACAACAGACGCGACCATCTATCTTTCGTGGAACGGCGATACCAAGGTGGCCAGATGGGAGGTGGTAAGTCATTTCACAATCTCAGTTGACTGATTCCGCATTGACAATGACAGTATGCTGGAGAGGACGAGAAGAACGTGACAACATCTCGCAAGGTCATCGGCAACTCGACTCGCACAGGCTTTGAAACGGAGATCCTGCTCGAAGGGGTTTCTCACCCCAAGTTTGCAAGAGCCACTGCCCTAGACAAAGATGGCGAGGTATTGGGTCTTACAGCTACAGTCGACATTGCGAGTGGCGAGATACATGGGAACAGCAGCAGTATCTGGAAGATCAGGCCTGACCCTTCAGATGAAGACATTATTAACCACCCAGAAGGAAAGAAAGGAGACAAGGAAGAGGAGGAGGAGGATGCATCATTCCATGCGAGTCCCTCAATGAGTTTGGTGTTTGCTATGGCGGTGATTGCTGCATGTTATCATTGTCTATGAGGGAAGCTTTGAGGCAGTGTCAGGGTGAAGAAGGGATCCATTTTTGGTGCAAATATTCAACAAAGCTGAGTTGTGTGTGGTATGGGGAAGACAAACAAAGGAACTGATTCAATCGTGTAGGCAGATGGACTTATTGTCCTATAGCTAGGCCGACTTTTTTCAACAGGTAATTCATCAAGACGATGTTAACATGCCAAGAAGTTCCATGGCAACTGTGGGCTTGAGGCGTGTTTAGGGTAGGTGACAGCTGACTAAGCTTAATTGCCGTCATCAACTTCTTGCCGTGATCGTGACCTTGATGCAGACTGGAACTCAGCATTGCCGGCTTCGTTTTTACCTGATTTCTCTCCATTTCTAAATCATTTGTTTCGTTTGTCACAAGGGACGATGAATGCGGCCCTGTCCCTCCGTCGGACGCCCTTTGTTTGCTGGCGATGTCTTCAGCTCTCTCGCCAGCCAGGATCATTGCCACTCGCCCGGTTCTCATCCCAAGCCGACAAGCCTCAAGATGAGAGTCAGAAACAAGAGGAATCAACCAAAAATGAAGAAGTCAAGAAAGAAGAGCCTGCACCCGAGAAGGAGCTGGGTCCAATGGCTCGACGATTAGAGGAAGCCACCGAGGAAGCCCTCTTTACCGGCGGAAGAGCGGGACGTCGAGCAGTTGAGGATGCGGGCTTCTCGGAGGAGTTGAAGGAGAGGCTCTTGAGCAAGATTGCCGATGCCAAGTTCAAATCAGAGCATGCGGGCGCTTTTACGGAGGCTGGCCTGTCGTCATCGGCTGGCGAGGGCACGAGACATATTGCTTCGGCGCAGGCTTGGACGGGAGAGGAGAACACGGCGGATACGGTGCTCAGGATGCTGGATGATGCAAAGAAGCCGCTTGCTCCTGGTCTTAGGGGCAAGTATCAGTCGCCGCCGGTGGATATGCGGCTTCAAAAAGAGCCTACTCGGTCCCCGGGGCAAAAGGTTGCTACGGCGAGGGATAGGGTGTCTACATATGTCGGCATGGGAGCCAAGGATAAGACCAAGAACGGTATGAGCGAAGAGGAGAAGGAGGCTTGGCGAAAGGAGTTGCGGGAGAGGTTCGAACCAGGGGCGAGGGCTCTGCCAAACTCCATCAGCGGGCTAGCAGCGCTTGCCAACGAGCGTATCGAGAATGCCATCGCTCGGGGTCAATTCAAGAACATTCCTCGAGGCAAAGGTATTGAAAGAGACGCGAGGGCTGATAATCCGTTCATCGATACGACGGAGTACATCATGAACAAGATGATTCAGCGACAAGACATGGTACCCCCGTGGATCGAGAAACAACAGGAGCTCGTCAAAGCTGCTGGGGCGTTTCGGGCAAGGTTGAGGAATGATTGGCGGAGACATGCGGCGAGGATGATTTCTTCGAGGGGAGGTTCGTTACAGGAGCAGATGTGGAGGGCGGAGGAGTATGCCGCCGCTGAAGAGGTTCACAACCCGATTGCGAGGAAAAGGGTTGAAGGAGAGGGGATCAAGGAAGTTCCACAAGTTGTGGGAAGACCGTTCCGTGATACAGCATGGGAACAGGCCGAGCATGCATATCACAAGCTCACGATTGAGCATCTCAACACTCTGGCGCGGAGCTACAACCTCATGGCTCCTGATCTGGCAAAGAAGCCTTATTATGCTCTTGAGCGGGAGCTCAACTCTTGCTTTGCTGATGTGGCGCCTACAGTGGCACGAGAGATTCGAGATCGTGCGGCGGGTGGGACAGCAAGATCCCTTGGGGGTGGTGGTCAGAGGGCTAAGCAGACAGGGTTACTAGAGTCGCTGGCCGGGAGGGGAGACAATGTGAGGGTTCACGTCGAGGCAGAGGAAAAGGCGTATGGGCTGAAGCAGTGGTGGAGGGATGTGTGGAAGAAGGACTGAGGGGACGGTCTTGTAGGCTTTATTTCACGACGGATGTAAGAATGTACATTACACGGCTGTATGACGAGAATGGTGGGTGTAACAGGGAGTTATAACAGTTTTCGAAGAAGGGGCTGACAGGCCTCTCATCTCGGGTCGGAAGAGAGAGTGCTTTCAGCTATCATGTCAGCTTTTTATACCAACCCCTCAGTACCAGAATCATGAGGACACAATACGACCAAGGGATAGATCGAGACCCGGCGAGTTGGTAACCAACGCAGTCTCCCCACTACTTCCCCAGATGGCCATGAACCCCCACATGACGCCGTCGTGAGCAGGGCTCAAATGCCCCGTCCGACATCGATCAAGCTAGCCAACTAATCTGGGTCTTGGTGGTCGAGAAACACCATCTGCGTAGACATAGGATGGAACGATAGAGTCTGTCCGCCCCAATTTGACGGGTCTCTGGGCGTTGGAGTAATGCCCGTGGGCAGGGATACCCCAATACCCCAACTCTCGCCAACATGACATAATTCCATCTGTGTTGGTCATTGCTAAGTCTAGGCCGGTCGCTATGTGGTCAGTTGATGGAATAGCCCTTGGATGTTTGTAAAGCGAGGTCTCGCAACCTGGAAGTGCAGATATTGTCCTTCAATGCGTGTTTTGACACAAGCGTAAAAATCGCGTTTGGTGTGAAGTTCGCCCGGCCTTACCACGGCCATGGGAATCTCTCCAACTGCTCAATGATTTCAGGGGTTCGACAACGCTGAGTGGCTGTTGACCTCTCTTAGTTTCTGGGCGTTAACGCCGAGACCGCCATGCAACCAGGGAAGCGGAGCCGCATGTTTTCAATTGACGGTGTGTTTCTTGCGTGATAAAGGTTCGAGAAGGTTGCTAATAAGCATTCCATGAGGGTTTAACCTTGGGTGAATCATGCTCAGGCGTGCTTGGGACACTAAGACGACAGAAAAGGCGATCTAAAAGCTGCAATTTCCTCACCTTTTAATAACCCATACACTTCAGCCGTTAAAGACCGAGACCCCGGCCATCCTCTTCTCTGCCCACGGTTCATGGCCTCATGAGTCCCGGTCTCTTAGTAAGAGACAAGTCATATACTGGGCCGTCCGAAATGAGCAAAACGCCTTTATCCCGACTCGGCCGGCCATGGTTCGTCCCGCTTGGAGCCGAGAGTCCGCCCCTAGAGCAAAACTCGTCGGCCTCGGGGCCCCATAATTTCCCAAAGAAAGGCTCCTCCCGACCCCATCAGACTTTGGCCCAGACTTTCTCACCTCCTTGTGTCCTTCTTCTTGCTTTGCTTGTTCGTTGCCGCTGTCAATGGTGAGTGCTGCTACCGTCCTTGTGTAGCCGCCTTGGTTATTGTTACTTCGTCCTGGTTGGTCCACCTAGACCTTATCAGTTCGAGTGTAGTCCCGACCTTGGTCTCGCAATCTCTCACTTGTCTGAAGCTCTTCAGACAGTCTGCCTGAGGCCTGGCTGACATTCAATTTCATCAACGTCTCTGAGCCATCCAAGACAGGTATTCTCCTGGTTCCCGTCAGTTGAGCCGCAACATCTTGGCATAGCTTGTCAAGCCCTCCCACCCATTGCAGACTTGACCAAGCAAAGCCATGGCCGACAACCAAGACCAGGTGTCGCCAGCCCCGGCTGAGGCCCCGCCGTCAAAGACACCTGCCGATACTTCCGCCGCTATTGACTCGGCCGTTGACGATTCGGCCGCGCTTGACAGCTCCGATCCCAGCAAGACGCACCGTAACATCATCGAACATGCCCGTGCCGCCGCTCACAAGGAGCGCAAGATGACCCTTCGTCAGGGCATCAAGCTTTACCCCAAAGCCATCTTCTGGAGTATCCTTATCTCTACTTGTATCGCAATGGAGGGTTATGACATTAGTCTTGTCAACAATTTTTGTATGCCTCTCAGTCCCCTTGCCCACTTGACAATCTATTTGTTCTCGAACACAATCTGGGATGCCCACCCAGCATCACTACCATCAGCATTCCATCCCTGTAGTTGAATCATCCTCTGACACTTGCCATTAGACGCTTTCCCCCAGTTCAACAAAAAGTATGGTGTTCTTGGCGACGACGGCACCTACCAGGTTCCCGCCGCTTGGCAAGCCGGTCTGAGCAACGTAAGTTGGACACTCGTCCTATATCCTCGTGTCTTCGTTCTCAGAGAGAAGAGTAGCTGCTGACAGTTTGCCGATTAGGGTGCCAACTGTGGTGAAATCATCGGTCTCTTCATTAACGGCTGGGTTTCGGAGCGCCTTGGGTATAGATACACCGTATGTGTCTGCCTGATCTGTGTCGCCGGCTTCACGACCATCTTCTTTACCGCCCAGAACGTCCAGACTCTGCTCGTTGCTGAGATTCTGTGCGGTATCCCGTGGGGTATCTTTCAGACTCTCACCATCACCTATGCGTCCGAGGTCTGCCCTGTGGCTCTCCGTGGCTACTTGACCACCTATGTCAACTTCTGCTGGGGTCTCGGCCAAGAGATTGGTATTGGCGTTATCCGCTCCATGCTCAACCGTACCGACGAGTGGGCTTATCGTATCCCCTATGCCCTGCAGTGGATGTGGCCGTTGCCCCTCTGCGTGGGTATCTTCTTTGCGCCTGAATCGCCCTGGTGGCTCGTCCGAAAGGGCCGTAGCCAGGAGGCCAAGGAGGCCTTGCTGCGTCTAACCAGCCTTGACCGCGAAACCGACTTTGACGCCGACGAGACCATTGCCATGATGGTACACACCACTGCCCTCGAGGAGAAGATGACTGCCGGTGCCTCATACTGGGACTGTTTCAGAGGGGTTGATCTTCGCCGAACCGAGATCGTTTGCATGACCTGGGCGATACAGAACTTGAGCGGCAACTCTTTCTCCAACTATTCCACTTACTTCCTCGAGCAGGCCGGTCTCTCAGCTGACAAGGCGTATTCCTTTGCCCTCGGCCAGTATGCCATCAACATGGTTGGCGTGCTGGGTGCTTGGGCTTTGATGACGGTCGGTATTGGTCGACGAACCCTATATCTTTACGGTCTCTGTGGTCTCTGCTCCATGCTTTTCGTCATGGGATTTCTCGGCCTGGTACCTGATGCCCACCGAGACCAGGCGTCGTTGGCCACTGGCAGCATGATGATCGTGTGGGCACTCTTTTACCAGCTCAGTGTGGGCACCGTGTGCTACTCCCTCGTCGGCGAGCTATCGTCCCGTCGACTTCAGATCAAGACTGTCGTGTTGGGTCGTAACGCTTAGTGAGTCTCTCAACATTGACCCCGCAACCGTCGTCGGGATAGCATCCCGAGTGATGTCGCAACCATGAACGTGTTGTTAGTTCGGTTCGCTAACCCGATGGGAATAGTAATATCATTGGCATCATCAACAGCGTCTTGACGCCGTATATGCTCAACCCTACTGCTTGGGACTGGGGCAACTATGCCGGATTCTTCTGGGTAAGATCCCAATATCCATTAAGGCTGCTTTGACAAGTGCCCTTTGCTGACAAGGGTGACAGGGCGGCATCTGCTTCTTGTGCATCATCTATACCTACTTCCGCCTGCCAGAGCCGAACGGCCGAACCTTTGCGGAACTCGATGTGCTTTTTGAGCGAGGCATCAGTGCCAGGAAGTTTGCCACAACCGAAGTGGACGTGTTCCATGAGACGGTGGAAGAAAACGTCATGAACCGCTACGAAGAGCTGGCCGATTCACCATCAGACAGGGCTGATGAGAAGGCCTAACTCGGATCAGATGAACGAAACGATGGTCATGCGTCCATGGTTGTGAGGGCGCATAAGAGATGGTGGTGTCGACTATGCACGGCTCTGTGCGAAGCTACCCCAGATGACAAGCCCCTGCGCTGTGCCACCTGCGGGTTACACCATGCCATGCATGGTTAAAAGATCTCATCAAGGCGATATCTCGGATCTTGGTCGGCGATTGGCGTTGGTGTTGCCTTTGGCATCGGCTTTGGCGTCTAATGGAGAGTGTAGTCCATGGACCTTGGATATTGAGGCTGGGGAGACGACAAAAGGTCGCAATGTATTTCTAGTTGAAACCGTCATGAATAATTGTAATGATGCGCAGTCAAGTTGGCGTCTATTTGGAGCTCACGCTCGATGCCAAGGAATTCCCGTGCCCCCACGTTCTTGGCGATGCAGGCTGGCTTGGTGTCGAAGGACCAATTCGATCAGATATCTTCGTGAGCAAATTGCTTCGTCTTGGACCGTATCCTTTGATGACAGACGCAGGCAGCTGCTTGAGGCTTGCGCTGAGGCTTGCTGTCAGATGAATATCCCACGCAGCAAAGGCAACACGGAACCGGGCCGGTCACGAGGACGGGACCGGCAGTCAGGGACAGGGCGGTCTGTGGTCTGTGGGTGGAAGAGGTGGGCAAGAAAGACAGAGGCTGTGACAAGGGTTCGGTGATGCAACAGGAGCGAGCTAGCGAGGGCTTCGCGGCGGTAGCGGGAGCGTTAGTATGGACCGGAGTACGAGGTGACTTGCTGGAGAAACGGAGCAGAAGTCTGGAGATGGCCGGTGTTGGAAGCGGATCCTGTGAGAGCGGACCCGCTACGAGAGGCCCAGCGGAAGACCCAGAAGGGGACGCGCGGTGAACAGGCCGGAGCAGACCGGAGCATTGAAGCGCTTGGAGAGAGAGAAGAGAGGGTCGGATGCGGTTCCCGACGGTTGATGAGAGCTTCGTTTCTTTTCTGGTGAAAGTCTGCAGGTGGTACAGAGCGGATCTCATCCGGTGGGAATATGTGTTTTGGCGATGGCGGTAGCGTTAAATGGTGTGTGTGAATAGAGACGGACAAACAGGAAAAGGCCGGACTTCGAGGAATTATGTGTGGATGGACCGGGAGTTGAGCAAACCCTCCATAGATCTCCAGATTCCCGGATCTTAAGTCCCCTTGTTGTTTTGGGTCCGGCTTTTAGAAGCTCGGATCTTGATGCCCCGATCAAGGTGGGCGATTCATAACGGGGGTTCTGAGCTCCATCGTCCGTTCCATTGATCCATGATGGACGGTTGCTTTCGTTTCAGCAATGCGAATTGCGCATGGTATGAGACGAGGAAATGACTAAAGTCACTCATGAGAAATGGGTGAATGGAAATGACACTCTACAGTGGACAAAAGGAACAATGACCGACAAGGGAAGGAACATCCATCCCGCCTCAGGCGCACCACTCAGCTCGACGCACACATGAGACACAGATGGAAGGAACTGCCCACAGGGCATGACAGACAAAACGCCCGTCCGGCAGGGACCGCAGGGTGCGAGCAGCGCCTGAGACTGCCATTCTTAACACGCCGATGTCCGGGGTAGCCCCACTATATTTTCTCCGTCTCCAGGGCACGGCAGGGCATGGCCCGCCCACTGGCCGTGACTCCGTGAGGTGAGCTCGAGCTGGGCAGGAACAGACTGCAGAATGGCACATGCACCGAAGAAAGACCCCATCAGTTGCAGGGGCCTCGAACCATATCCCCCGTTCTCATTGGTCGAGAGCTTCCTACCCTTCCTCCGTGCAGCTCCGATCGACTAGACACCACGCTTTTGCCCACCTCCACCATCACATCGCCTCACTCCGCTCACCTTAATCCGCTTGACTCCTCCTGTCCTTTTTCTTTCCTACTTCTCTCTCTTCTCTGTCAATCTCCCCTCTTTCATCAATTCCTCCTCCCATCACCACCTTCACAATGCTGTCCACTCTCCGAGTTGCCAGCCGCAAGGCTGCCCGTCCCGCCCAGTTCAACCTCGCTGCCATCCGTGCCGCCTCTAACTGGGCCAACGTCCCTCAGGGTCCTCCCGTATGAAGCTCCCACACTGCTAATGCGCATCTTGCGTTTTCTCTCATGCTAACTTGTCACAGGATGTAAGTTATTTATTGCGCTCTTGAGCTTTTTGTAAGCTCCGTTGTTAATCAATCGCTTCTTTCGCACAAAACAGGCCATTCTGGGTACGTATGATTCATACTCCGTTCCCCCGAACAGAGGGGAATGGTGCTCGAAAAAACACCTCATCAAAAAGCGCATTGGTGCTAACTCCATCTCCAGGTATCACCGAAGCCTTCAAGGCCGACAAGTTCGACAAGAAGATCAACCTGGGTACGTCCGACGTCACCCCCACGCCATTACCCTCGCACCGACCGCGGAGGCTCCCCGTTGTGTCCGAGCTTAATCTGACTCGATTCGTCTACAGGTGTCGGTGCCTACCGTGACGATGCTGGCAAGCCCTACGTCCTGCCCTCCGTCCGCGAGGCTGAGAAGAAGGTGGTCGAGGCCAAGCTGAACAAGGAGTACGCCGGCATCACTGGTGTCCCCGAGTTCGCTCCCGCCGCCGCCAAGCTGGCTTACGGCGCCAACAACCCCGCCCTTGATCGCATCACCATCACCCAGACCATCTCCGGTACTGGTGCCCTCCGAGTTGGTGCTGCTTTCCTCGCCAAGTTCTTCCCCGGCGAGAAGAAGATCTACATCCCCACCCCCTCGTGGGCTAACCACAAGGCTGTCTTCAACCACGCCGGTCTCGAGGTTGAGCAGTACCGCTACTACGACAAGAGCACCATCGGCCTCGACTTTGAGGGTCTGATTGCTGATGTCAAGGCTGCCCCCAACGGCAGCGTCTTCCTCTTCCACGCTTGCGCCCACAACCCCACTGGTGTTGACCCCAGCCAGGAGCAGTGGAAGCAGATCTCTGATGTCGTCAAGGAGAAGGGCCACTTCGCCTTCTTCGACATGGCCTACCAGGGCTTTGCCAGCGGTGACACCGACAAGGATGCCTTCGCTGTCCGTTACTTCGTTGAGCAGGGCCACAACATTGCCCTCTGCCAGTCTTTCGCCAAGAACATGGTGAGTCTCGGACATGCTCGGATTTTGTTCGGTATCGTACAGAATGCTAACAAACTGACAGGGTCTCTACGGTGAGCGTATTGGTGCCTTCTCCATCGTCTGCGCCGATGCCGACGAGAAGAAGCGTGTCGACTCTCAGCTCAAGATCCTCATCCGACCTCTGTACTCCAACCCCCCCATCCACGGTGCTCGCATCGCCTCCGAGATCCTCAACAGCCCCACTCTCTACAAGCAGTGGCTCGGTGAGGTCAAGGAGATGGCTGACCGCATCATCACCATGCGTGCTCTCCTCAAGGACAACCTCGAGAAGCTCGGCTCCAAGCACGACTGGTCCCACATCACCAACCAGATCGGCATGTTCGCCTACACTGGTCTGACTAGCGAGGAGATGACCCGCCTTGCTGAGGAGTTCTCCGTCTACGCCACCAAGGACGGCCGTATCTCCGTTGCCGGTATCACCTCTGAGAACGTCGGCCGTCTCGCCGAGGCCATCTACAAGATCAAGGGTTAAATATTGCACTGACAGTAATGAGGAGGGAAGTGGAGGATAATCCAACGGGACATTGGCAGGGCTACTGATAGACTCTTCCCTTGGGTAAAAACAGCTACGGTCATGAAAGCTGTAGGGATTGGATGGACTGAAAAATACCCCCTAGTCTTGGGTTTAGGTCGGGCTGTCTGGTCTGATGGATAACGACGAGACGAAAACTGAAAATATATGTACGAGTAACCTGAATAAAAGACACGGGCCTCGTGCCTATTTACCTGCTATTCTAAGGGGTATACGCTGTGAAATGTGAAAGATGTAAACAAAACAGGCTTCGCTTCCATACATGAGATGAGACTCTTATCATCTTGATGCCCAGGCATGATGCAAGACATGACTGGAGTTTCATACATTTAGTCGATCAAGATCTCCCCTAACATCTTCCATCTGTCGTCCCATCTCCCTATAAACCCGCGACATCTCTCGCATCATCCTCTCCTTTCCTTCACCGCCCTCAACCCCGACGCCATACTCGCCTAGCTCAGCCGTCAACCCACGGACACGCTCCTCGCCTCGATTCTTGGCATCGCGTAGGTGGGCGCCGTAGTTCTTAAGTGCGGCGATCGCCTCGGGCGAGTACACGGCGCGACGAACTGAGGATGCAGCAATGGCGACCTCGGCGTCGTAACGACGGGCATGTAGCGATACCTCTGCAGCGCGAATCTCGAGACTGCGCGCGACGACACCGTGTTTGGCTTCGAGGGCACGGATGAGAATGCTGAGAGCTTGGCTGGCGGCTTGAAGGAGGGAGGTCAAGGTAGCAAGGGAGCGAAGGCGGTGGGTCGAGAGGTCGGTTTCGGCGGCGGTCAGGTCTGAGCGGAGGCTGGAGAGGGTGCTGGGTAGGGAGGCGATATGGCGGTGGAGGTAAGACGGGTTCGTAGTCGGGTGGGCAATTCGCGCAAGACCTAATGCTGAAGAGCGTAGATTCGATGCGATGAGAGGTGCGAGACTTGGGAGGAGTGTCTCAAGGTCGGAAAGTGGAGGATGGGCGAAGAGAAGCTCGAGGGTATCTTGCGGAAGGGGCGGGATGCTGGCGTCTAGTAGAGGAGGTAGAACGAGAAGAAGATCGAGGAGCGGTTCAGGAAGTGTAGGTGCCTGCTGAGATCTCGCGTCTGGCTGTTGTTGGTTCTGCGGTGCTCGAAGACGGGAGGAAGCTTTTGTCGCTGGCGGTGTACTTGGTGTTGCTGTCGCTACGGCGCGTGTGAGGATGTGATGTTTGGCAAAGATCAGACGTCGACGATCTAGTTCCTAAGCCTCAAGTCAGAATCAGTCATACATTGTAAGATGTACATATTCTTACCTCTCGAACAACTGCTCGCTCCTTGGCCGCGGGGTCCTCCTTTGTAGAACCATCAGGATTCAGAATGACATTTGTGAGTTTATTGTAAAGATTTGAAAAATCCGGATTGTTTTGCAAAACTGCATCATCAACGGGTGGAAAAGCCGTCATTGCGAAATCATCAACAACAACATAAACAACCAGGCTTGCATTGAGTTTATGTTTGTGTTAGTGAAGCTCTCACCAAACCAAGCTAAAGTGGGGTCGCCTGATTCCCCATGTCTCCGGGGCCGGAACATCAAACACTTCCGAGTCCGCGGGGACCCAAAAATCTCAACACCAAGAGAAGTCGAGCACGATAGAGATATCGGACGGAACGATCTCTGACAGCGTGTGATTCGGATACCAGCCCGCCCAGAAGCCAATTGAGGCCAATGCCTCGTCCTTGAACGAATCACCACGATCAAGGCCCCTTCCGAAACAATGGCATCCTTTACCCCCGTGCGGCCAGCCCTCAGGGCAGCCCTCCAACCATCAACGACAACCTGCAGCATCCTCACCCGCCAATTCAGCACGACCCTCCCTCAGCAGACAAAGACCATCAAGCCTCACCTCCTCCCCTCGCGGCTGATCCCTCCCTACCCCTACGGCGAGCGCCGGGTCTACAAGCAGTCGAACCGGGGCTTGTACGGCAGCGCCCGCATCCGCTTCGGCAACACGGTCGCGGAAAAGTACAACAACAAGGCCCGCCGCTTCTGGAGGCCCAACGTCCACGTCAAGAGCTTCCACCTCCCCGCCGTCGACGCAAACGTCAAGACTCGGTTGACACTCCGCGTCCTCAAGACTATCCGCCGAGAGGGAGGTCTACAGGAATACCTCCTCAAGAGCAAGCCCGCTAGGATAAAGGAGCTGGGACCTGGAGGATGGAACCTACGTTGGCTGTTGATGCAGTCGAGGGATATTCAAAAGAGGTTCAATGAGGAGAGGGTGGCGCTGGGTATGCAGCCCAAGGAGATTGAGAACAGGGACGATGTTATCCAGTATGCTCTGGACTTTGCTACACCTGGACCTCTGAGCATGCGCAGTCGCCAGACGCTATCCGAGCTCAAGGCCGCGTCGGTTCATGAGTTTGTGCTGGGAGATGAGGATCTGGCGGATCTCGAGGGTGTTGAGGAGCTGACGGACGAGGAGGAAGCACTGCTGTTCAAGGAGCTTGACAAGGCAGAGGCAGACCTCAACACGACTACGACAAAGGACAACGTTACGGTATAAAATGTTTCATGTATTATATGTACCAAAAAGCCCCTTGTTTCTCATATCAAAACGCCAAAATAACCCTTGTATCACCAACCGCCAGAAACGAATGATAGAAAAAAGACATAATTTTTTTCATTGAAAAATAATTCAACCTCATAGCATACCCAGAGGGCAGATCAAGGCAACTCATTCAAATAAATGTATTTTACACACAATCAAGTCATTATACCCAATGCCTTTACATATTTTTTCATGTTTTTGGTCATGTTCTCATTTCAGGAGCTAACTACACAACATACATACAACAACCTCTTGTTCAACATTGGTATCATTTTTTAGAAACGGAGATCCCATCCAATCTTGGGTCCCAGCTTGGGAAGCTCATCCGCCACGCTCTGCACATCCTTGTCACCACGACCACTCAGGCAGATGACCAGATCCTCGCCCTTCTTCATCGTCTTGGCCAGCTCGATGGCACCGTAGATGCCGTGTGCCGACTCGAGAGCGGGGATGATACCCTCAAGCTGGCTCATGAGCCTGAAACCGAGGAAAGCCTGGGCGTCTGTGGCGGCAATGAACTTGGCTCGCTCATTATCCTTCCAGGAGCTCAGCTCAGGGCCGACACCGGGGTAGTCAAGACCAGCAGAGACAGAGTGTGTCTCGGCAATCTGACCGTGCTTGTCCTGGAGGACGTACGTCCTCACACCGTGCAGGACACCCTTGGAACCACCGGTGAGGGTAGCGCTATGTCTTAATGTCTCAACACCGTCACCGCCAGCCTCAACACCCAGGAGCTTAACACTAGGATCATCTTCGAAGGGGTAAAACATGCCGACAGCGTTGCTGCCTCCACCGACACAGGCCACGACGGCGTCGGGGAGCTTTCCTCGCTTCTCGAGCATCTGCTCCTTGGTCTCACGACCAATGATGGACTGGAACGTTCGCACGATGGTAGGGAAGGGGTGAGGGCCGATGGCGGAACCGATGATGTAGTGAGTGGTTTCAAGGTCAACGACCCAAGCGCGGAGGGCCTCGTTGACGGCATCTCGAAGGGTCTTGCTTCCAGCCTCAACAGCAACGACCTTGGCGCCGAGCAGTCGCATACGGAAAACGTTGAGAGCCTGTCGTCGAACATCCTCCTATAACATTTTTAGTGACTGTATCACAGAGTCATGAAAGCGGGTAGACCTACAGCGCCCATATAAACTGTGCACTCCATGCCAAACTTGGCACAGACAGTGGCAGTAGCAACACCGTGCTGGCCAGCACCAGTCTCAGCGATAATGCGGGTCTTTCCGAGTCTTCGAGCCAGGAGGAGCTGTCCCAGGGCGTTGTTGATCTTGTGGCTACCAGTGTGGTTCAGATCCTCACGCTTGAGCCAGATGTTGGCGCCACCAGCATGCTCAGTCAGACGATCAGCCAGATGCAGATGGCCGGGTCGCCCCATGTACTCGTAGTAAGACCGGTACTCCTCCCAGAAAGCAGGGTCGTCCTTGATGGCGTTGAATCCATCCTCCAGTTGTGACAGGCAGTCCATCAAGCTCTCGGGAACGTACTGGCCACCGAACTCGCCGAATCGCTCAGGAATCTTGCCGTGCAGAGCAGCGAGCTGAGCAACCAGGGCGCTATCCTCCTCGGCACTGATATCGTTATCTGTCACAGTCGCCTCGACAGTAACATTATCTCCGCTGGGCTCCTTGGCTCCGGCAACAGCCTCAACAAGACCAACCTCGCGGGTGTTCTCCTCCGAGTCGCGACCTGACAGATAGGCGCAGTACTTCTCAATATCGGCGAGGGCCTGACCAGGCTCAGCGTTCTTGATAGTTGTGATAATCTGGCTGCCAACAACGACACCATCGGCAAGGGTAGCGACACTCAGGAAGTGTTCACGAGTGCTGACACCGAATCCAACAGCGGCGGGCTTGTTGCCGCTGTACTTCTTAACTCGCTCCAGAAGAGCGGGGAGGTTGGCGTTGAGAGTTCCGGTAGCGCCAGTAACACCCATTCTTGAGACGACATAGATGAAAGAATCGGCCAGCTGGCAAAGAATCTTCATTCGGGTATCAGAAGTGGCGGGAGCGATAAGAGGGACGTAAGAAAGGCTTGAGTATTTGAGTCAGTATCAAAGTCTGGGTCTTGCTGTGTGGTTCAACTCACTGGCCCTTGTTGCAGAGCTTTCGGAAAGAGATGGCCTCCTCAGGAGGCAAATCGACGACGATGAAGCCATTGACACCAGAAGTCTTGCAATCCTCGAGAAGTCGCTCCTCACCGTAGCTAAGAAGAGGGTTATAGTAGCCCATGAGCAGGACAGGAGCCTTCAGACCGCGGTCTCGGGCCGCCTTGACCATGCCGAGGGTGGACTCGATCGTGACGCCATTGTCGAGAGCAATCTACACCAAGTCAATTCCCGCCCATTGATGTTTCCAAGTCTCGTACGAACCGTGTTGGCAGTCTGAATGGTCGGGCCGTCGGCAATTGGGTCGGTAAAGGGTGCACCGAGCTCGAGAACATCTTTTTTGTGTGATCAGCGCAAAAATCCCAACGTCATTCGAACCAGAGGCACTCACCGGCACCACCCTTTTCCAAAGCCAGGAGGATATCGGGAGTATCCTCAGGCTTAGGATAACCAGCAGTGACGTATGATACCAGCGCAGACTATATTCAACCCATTGTCAGTCCATTGTTCTCACAGTAAAAAAAGTTGTGACTCTTGTCTCTTTACCCCGCGGAGGGGCAACTAGAGAGTGTGAACTGACCCTGTTCTGCGACTTGCAGCGCTGGAAAGTTTGTCTGATGGCCTCCATGATTCTAATCGAATGTCTTGTTCGTCGGAGAAGTTGATTTCTTGACTTGTAGACTCGAAAAAAGCTGCTGGCCTTGGGGACTCTTTAAAGAGAAAAGAAAAAAGTCGGGGAAAGCGAATCAACGAGTTGGAGTTTCCTTTGGTGACTGGAAGTTTACGCCACCCGATTCCGGAAGAATGCTCTCCGCCACACCTCTGGCTCGATTAGCTCCTGCCGCCGCTGCTCCTTCCTGCACGTCTCCTGCACCTGCATGTTCCGTCCACACTCCGCCCTGCAGCGGGCATCCATGTACCCCACTCCGGCCCCGGACTTGCCTAAAACGGCAGTCATGATGACAACTCCGGACAGTTTGGAGGAACATGGCACTCACCAAAACACGTTACATGGCCGTTGGAATGGCATGGATTAGCGGATCTAACTTACGGTTTGTATGATTCATTGTTGGCAGCTGGATGCCATACCCTTGAATCATGCACCCCGGAGGATTATGCATGCGCCAAGCGACTCCGAGCATGGCCGCCGAGGCGCCAACACGACTTACACGCGACATCACCACAACATACAGACTGCATACGTGTAGCCATCAGATGTTATTCTTGTATCAATCTAGGGCTAGGAACAATCTGGTTTGCCATCGTGACTACAGTATGTAACGTGCAGACCCGCGCGAACCCAGACTCGGGGTCGCCCTTTGTGATACGGAAGCCAACTATTTGATGTTCTCCCTTCGAAACAGTACAAAAAACAAATGAAAATGACAAGAAAAAGATTTCGAGTTGCCTCCAGTTCCAAATTATTATCAACGCCGTCCATGCAATGTCATCATGATCCTCCGTCGCTTTCATGCAGTCATACATCAGGGAGAGTATCTTCCGGCACAAGGTCCAGCCCAGACCGGGAGTAGCGAGAAAAAACTGCAACAAAGAAAAGATGGAGAGAATCTTGACGCCTCCCTCCCATTTCCCCTTCAACCGGTCAATGGGCTCCAGACTTCCTAGTACTTGCCGCTTGCCGAGTCGAGGTAGCCGTAGGAGCTGCTTCTTTGGTTGCCTTCGACCTGCATGGGACGACCCCCTGTTGCGCCGGACATGAGCTTTTCGTCACCTCCGCTCGGTGCTTGCCTGTAGCTGTCTTCCTCGCCTGAGGAGGATCCAAATCGAGGGAAGTGCATGACGCCGCCGGGGTTGGTCTCGTCGTGGTGTCCGATATGTGGACTTGCGTTGGGTCGGTTATCTCCTGTATAACGCATGCCACCTTCGGCACGGCCTTTGTCGGGCGAGACCATGCCAACCAGTGTCCATACAACTCCGATAAGTACCACAAGACAGTAGAGAAGTAGCAGGCCGGTGGAGATGAGGGCATCCTGAATCAGATTGTTGTGGAGCCAGTCGGTGACAGCCTGTACAGCCCCCGTGACCTCATCAGTAGTGACGCTCGACGGGGATGCAAGGAACGTGTTAAGGTCCGAGTCACCATCAATCGAGTCCTTGGCACCCATGCTGAATGTGTTGTTCTCAAAGAGGGGGAAGTTGACTTGGGAGTGGTCGTGAACCCAGGTGAGACCCTTTTGCACACTCTCGATCTTGATACCGATGACGCAGTGCAGGACAGTCTTGATAGGGTCGAGGAGGATGGTACCCTTGAATGCAGTGTTGAGGCCATCGTCCATGGTTTCAAGGAAGGTGTTGAGAGTGTCGTTGACGGCATCCGTAGCGTTAGTAACGTAGCCGAGAACGTCATTGTTGATGTCGTCGTTGAGGCCCTTGATGACACCGTTGGCGCCATTGGCCCAGTCGTCAGAAACGCTCTCCAGGCTCTGCACCACGTCGTCGGCAAAGGCGCCAACCTGGTCAGCCAGAGCAGGGACTTCGTCTCTAACGGCCCTGAGGAGGAGGAACTGGCAGAAGCAAGAGAAGAAACCGGCAATCGCGAGAGACAGGACGAACAGGGCCGGTACAGAGGTGGCGTAGGCGATGCACCAACGCACCAGGATCTGCTTCTTGCCCTTGAAGCGAGAGGCGACCTTTATTCCCCAGGTCGCGGTCATGGGGCGAGAGGCGATGTAGACAACATCCATGGAGTCGAATTGGCCCTTAGCAATGAGACGAGCATGTTGTTGCTGTCGTCGCCAGCGCTTGATCTCGAGCCAGGCCATGGGGACGATGGCGGCCACGGCCAGGATGACAAGGACGACGATGAAGATGGTCTTGGCCTTGGCGATGAGCTCAAACAAGTTGGTGAAGAATTCGTTGAGAGCGTCATTCTCAGAGCAAAAGGTCAGCTGCTTCTTCTGAGCCAGAGGGAATGCATCCCGATCGAACTTGTAGCCGCTGTAGGTTTCGTTGAGAGCTTGGCGAACAAAGTTGAAAGGCTTGGAAATGGCCTCCTCTGTCAAGTTCTGGACTTCTCGGAAGTCGGGAAGATCCTCTTCGAGCTGGCGAACGTCCGAGACAAATGTTGTGGAGTTGAGATCAAAGTTCTTGAGGTCTTGGATGGGCTCCGTGAAGTTGACCTTGGGGATGTCGGGAATCAGATCGCCAAAGACGGAATCCTCGATTCCCTCAGTAACCTTATTAATGCCATCCTCGAGGTTTCCGGCAATGTCTTCAATCTCCTTGGCAACCTTGTCAATAATCTTGTTGAATGCCTTGGTGGCATCCTCGGTGACATTAGCAACGACGTCAAGACTACCGTGGACCATGGCTGTGATGAGACAGACGTAAGTGGCAGTGAGGAAGTTGATGTAGAAGATTATGAGGTTCTGGACGCCGACGATGATGAGGTCGAGCATGTACACCATCGCCTCGATGGACTTTTCGATGCCAGAAGCAGCAAGCTCGTTGACACCTCGTGACAGGTAATGAGGCATGGAAGCCATGGCGCTTCCAACATCTTCGACTTTGGTGCAGGCCGAGAGGGCCTTGGTTCTAGCATCCCCGACATTGTCATTGAGGTCGGCGATGAGGATGACAACTCGAATCAGGACCAGAAGGAGGAGGATCGTCCAGCGATTCATCCAAATCTGAGAGAGTCTAGACCGGAGACTGAGGTACGGAGTAACGGTAGGAGCAGTATCAGCGCGGGCTTCCTGAACCTTCCGCATCTCGGACATTTCGATCGACTCTGTCCGGAGGGAGTCAGGGACGGCCGGGTAGACCGGCGGGTCGTCGGGTTGTTTCCGTGAGGAGAACATGTTGAATCTATGCGTGTTGGTATCTCTGAAAGATCAAATTTTGAAAATAGAGAAGAGAGAATAAAAATTGAAGGGAAAAGCAGAGAGGATGATGCCAATATTCGAGTGATCCCTGGATTAAGACGGAGGAAGTGTGTGACGATTAACTAGACAAAGAGAGAGATGAAAGGAATGGTACAAAGGAAAATTAACGGCCGTGAGCAAAAGATTTCCCGATCTAGACTCTATGATTCCATGATGACCTTGTTTATTGCTGTGAATGAGGGGAGGGGAAGAGATTGTGTGTGTGTGTGTGTGAAAGAGGAAGCAAAATGTAGAATAATAGGACAATAGGAAGGGGAGCAAAGACAATAAGGGAAGTTTCGGCTGCAAGGCGCTGCAACTTACCCCATGTTAAAAACTCCACTATTGGAGACCTCCAATGAATGAGAATTCCCCAAATAGGAACCGCCCTCAGATTTCCTTTCTCGCCTTTGAGCGGCTGGTGCTTAGACCTTGCAAAGTGAGGTCGGGTTAAGCGCCCGCCCAACACCGGTGGCCACTCACGACGCAGTAGGAGGCCTGGGAAGCAAAGGCTTCAAACTGAGCCGAGAGCAACACAAAGAATACGGGGCCGCTCAAACAGGTCCGAAGCTGACGTCTCCCCCTAGCTGACGTTTCTAATAGAATAGGGAGGGCTGGAGTGTTGGTGAGTCTTTTCAGGCT
This sequence comes from Fusarium sp. LHS14.1, assembly GCA_025433615.1. Taxonomy (NCBI): domain Eukaryota; kingdom Fungi; phylum Ascomycota; class Sordariomycetes; order Hypocreales; family Nectriaceae; genus Fusarium; species Fusarium sp. LHS14.1. The sequence continues at coordinate 1,253,745 of CM046481.1, forward strand.
TGGGCTATCGTTTGTTTGACTTGTCACTTGAAGTGGCCCAGCCGCCTCAAGCACGGATTGTTTAATAGGTCGTTCCAAAAAGAGAGAAAAATTGACAAACTTGCACAAATGAGAAAAAGTCACAATATCACTGGCATCAATAGGCAGCCTCCAAGTGAATGGGGTGCGAACTGAAGCGTAGATATATAACAAGTGACTCACGCAGATGAGCAAGGGGGTTAGAAACACCACGGAACGACGTCGTGAATGGTGCCCACCGGAAAAGAAAAAAAAAGTCTCACCATCAGGCACGGCAGCGGAGAGCAGGTCATTTTAACTGATAGGGAAAACGACGCATCTTGATTTTCGGGCAGAGAGTGACGCCATTTCGAGCAGGTTCCCCCATCGCTGTGACCGACTACGCCATGCGAGATGGGCGAATAGCACCGAGACCCATCGTAAAGTAACTGGCGATAGCAGGGTCTCGCAAGAAACAAAAGGGCGCCATATCCCAAACGGATAGGATCATCTCCAACCCAACCTGTGGTGGTGAACGTTTTCACGGTGGCGGACCAGGATGTCGTCGTGAAGAGTGTGGGAGAAGGCAACGCTTCAGGACCAATCAAGCCTTTGTTCAGCCCATTTGTCCCTGGTCCCTGGTCCCTGCCACCCCGGAAAGGCTGCTAAAATAGGTCAAAGGGTCCCCTCCAGGGTCTTTGGCGAACAAGGGTTCACGTGGCCGACAACCGCCGATCTCAGTCCAAATGACCTGCCACTTGGCAAGTCTGGACGGTGTCGAAACAGGATTTTCTGGAACGAGGTAGCTCGTGTTTCTGATCATCGCCTTGCAGATTCTGAAACGAGAGAGTCTGCGGTGAGAAAGAGTCATTCTTTAGCCGATAAGTGAATCAAGCTTAAATTCTGGTCTCGGAGCTGTGACGTCATATGGAGGAGAACTGGGATAGGGAACACCATCCCACCTCAAGACGAACCGAGCTATCCATGGCGAGAATAGGTGAACTATAATAGAATCATTCCTTCAGCGGCTCTCGTAAAGTGTTTTCGGGTTGTAATTTTACGAAGCGCCTTGTGTATCGAAAGAGGTCACCGTTTGGGCCGCTCCGTGTGAAATGATTGGCTGTAATGACAGCGGCTCACGGTTCAGTTGGCGCGTCGTGAAACGAGAACCTGACATTCGAGAAGATGCAGCCCAACCATCACGGCACAAGCTTAAAATAGCGAGACGGCCTGGAACTGGGCAGATATTTATTTCTTTGAGCACCGTGCACTTCTTTCACCAGTCTGGATGTGTCTGCCAAGGAGTCTCTGGCCATTCAATGATGACTCCACAACGATGAAAGGTTCCAGCGCCTCCGCGATCACAGATCGAGCATATGCTTGCATTTGTTCTCGCGTCTCGGTCCGATATACGCGGCTGAAGTACGAGTGCTTGGGTTATGGCTTCTCTTGCTCAAGGGATGCTTTGTGTCTCGGATGTGTCGGTGGTTTCACCGACTCAGCAGTTACTGTTGCACTGCGCTGGATAGCGGGGTACATCAAGATTCTACTCGAATACCCTCAACACCATCACCATCACCATCATATTCTTGCCAGTAAATCAAACTCACCGGATTGCACATCCTGATTGCTATACAAGCTTAACAGCTATTCACCAACCATGGCTACCACGGCGACTGACAACCAGGCCACCGACCTGAGCAAACAATATGACACTCCTCTCGGTCTCGCCCACTCTACCATGCAAGCTCTCAAAGACAGGATCAAGCTCCACTATGACTTGGCCAGTGACTATTACCTGAGTTTGTGGTGCGTTTTCAAGTTTGCCTTGATCATAATTAAAAACATCATCATGCTTCGCACCTTGATTCCCGTGTGTCTTGCTCCTGTAGCCTACTAACTCCTCATACCAGGGGCGAGCATATCCACCACGGATACTGGCCAACTCTAGAGTCCCAAGAAACGCAGACCAAAGAGGAGGCGCAGATCAACCTCATCCGACTACTACTTGACACCTCCAAGCTTTCGTCCAATACGACTGTTCTCGACGTGGGATGCGGCATTGGTGGGACGTCTCGTTACCTGGCCTCCGAGCATGGCTGTTCCGTCACCGGCATCACCATCTCGCCCAAGCAAGTTGACATCGCAAACCGCCTCACCAAAGCCGCAAATGAAGACCATCCACAGACAGACTCGAGCAAAAGCCTAGATGACGACGGTGGCTTCACCCAACTAGGTGCGGGAAAGGTCCGGTTTCTCGAGCTGGATGCCGAAAAGATGGGTGACTTCTTTGACGGCCGGCAAGGATCCTTTGATGCTGTCTGGATTAGTGAAGCGTTAAGCCATTTTCCAAACAAAGCGCTGTTCTTTGAGAATGCGAAAAAGGTCATCAAACCGGGTGGTAAGTTGGTGTTGGCGGACTGGTTCAAAGCCGAGGACTTAGACGAGTCGGCCTTTGTCAACGACATCAAGCCCATTGAAGGTAACAAGTGGCCAAACCCCAAAAGCCAACTCAAAGACTTACATGAGGGTAGATGGAATGCTTCTTCCCCCACTATGCACTCAGCAAGGCTATGTCGATCTTGCGAACCAGGCAGGGCTCAACATATTCTCTGGTCCAAAAGATATCAGTCAAGAGGTCCGAAAAACATGGTATGTACTTCTTCCAGCAGCCATCTTACCATGCTCACTCATTTATCAACAGGGACATTACTTGGTCGCTCGTCCAAAATCCATCTCTTTGGGCATTTGCCTTTACACAGGGCCGTGATGGCATCGCCTTCTTACAGTCATTTCGCGCCATGAGACGTGGATATGCAAATGGTGCTTTTCGATACGCTGTCATGGTATTTGTCAAAGACGCCGAGATCTAGTACACCTACTTGGCCAATCAACCTATTACTTTGGGTATCTGGGTGCTCGTCCTGGGTATGCTCTCATGATTGCCTGTTATTCTTAGTCTAATCGCACACCTGGTAGGAGATGGAACAATCGAAGATAGAATGGATCCCGCGCTGGTTATTGAACAAAGATGCGCCATAGTCAGGTTGACATGGTTGCCAGATATCTGCTACCCTTCTACTTCAGCTATGGCAGCCAGTGTGTGTCTTGACCTATTCCCTGGTTCTCAACTCCTAGTCATCGACATTTTAATAGCCGGCATGGAACTATTCATAGTCAGATCTGAGTGGAGGCGCATTAGCACCAGAAAAGGCAGCCACAACGATCATGGCCCATTGGAGGTCGATCATGGCCTTGAAGCGGACAGCTTCGGAGTTGGGCATCCTGACGTGGATCAAGTGTCCAGATGGGATCGCGAGCTCAGGCAAGTCATAAATCAAGTTAGAGCCCCCGTCACTATGAAGTGACTTGGCACACTCAATCATCTTGTCAAAGTCGTTGTCTTCTCCTTGTAGCGACATCTCCTTGGTCGGTTCCATATGTCGTTGCCATGGCATCCAGTGGAGTTGTAGAATGACAACAGACTCGCCTTGGGTAGTCAGCCTGATGCGCAAACACTTGAACGCGAGCCTTGCGCTCCTCCAAAAGCAGGAACTCGAGAGGTTGAGACAAAGCATATTCCACACCCTGTCGGAGCTGCCTGGTTGTCGTGGGTTTAGAAGACATAGTCGACATCTAAGGAGCGAATATCTGCCAAAGAAGGCTTGGATATGCTGAAAGACTTTTTCCGTCTTCTGGATGTTGGCCTTGGTGTCGTTCCATGCGTAAGGGACAATATGGCCGGCCCAAGGCTTGCTTGTGCCCATGAGGACGCAGACATTTCCGTCTCGCTCGGTGCACTTGCGCTCCTCAAGATGTTCTGGTCTTTTATAGGGTCTTTTATAGGGTAACAGTTGATTCAAGTCTACAGGGGAAGAAATCGTTAGCTCACAAGCTTTTATACCAAGCCAAGGATGAACCATCGACACTCACAATGCCTGACAAGTGATGGCAGGCCCATCATTCGTTGATGCAGCTCTTCCGACAAGACTCCAGACGATAGGTAGCCACCAGGTCGAAGGGTGGACAAGGGAACGAACAAGATGATGGCGACTTGTACGGCGTTGAGTTTGAAGTTTGCGGTTTTCGGATGGGCGCGAATTTCTGACTCGATCTTGATGGCAAACTTCCGTCGTATCTCGGCCTCGTGGACAGGCAAGAGAACGTCAGGCTCTTGGAAGGTCGGTTCTGCTCCCATCTTCTTCTATGACGAAGTGATAATAAAAACGAAACAGTGATGGCGAGACCTGGGTCGAGCGTCTTCTAGACGTCTTCTGAGTGACAAGACTGTCAAGGTATTACAAGATCCTCCAGGTGCTGAAGAAGTTGCCGAGTTCGTGAGTAAGCTTGTTTAGGAGTTTGGGATGATGAAGGCGAGGGTGGGAGAAGAGGAGGAAAGAGGAAGACGTGGCAACAATCAAGATTAAAGAGGAGAGAGGGATTAAAGTTCATATGCACGCAGAAAGTATCACGATGGAGTTGTCGTTTACTTACAAGTTGTTGAGAGGTACACTTATTTCACTGTCTTACCTGTATCTACATGTCCAGCTTGCACCCTACCATCAGAATTAAATCAGGAATTAGAAGGCAGCCTTACATGAGATCTCGTTTTTCATCGCTATATCTATTTTATCATGTTTGAAAATGGCCATTAAACAAAGTTGCTAAGAAACATTTATGAGGGTTTGTTGAGGATAGCTAATCCTACCAAAGGTGGTGTACCAAATATCCGCCCCCAAAAGTAGAGAAGCAACGAGAGTTTTCGTCTCCATGCACACATTCAGATGAACAGATCATGGAAAAAGGAGCAGAATTATTTTACAACCGGCGATTCGTCACTCTTGAGATATGAATACAAAGAGCGTGTTCAACATCCTTAGTTGCCCAAATGATAGGTAGCGACTGGAAAGCTTCGCTTATCACCACGCAGACCAAGGCGCTAATCTAGAATAGCCGTCCAGGCACATGGCGTGCTAGCGTCAGTTCCGGAGCTAATGTCATCAGGTGATGAGCACAGCTGCCTGGAAGGAGTCATTGTTCCCATCAAGCTCAGCTCAGCGTGACTGAATCCGGACAGACTCATCAAGGGAAATGACGTTGTCCTGGTGACTAGAGTACAGTTCAACACTATGACGGAAAATCAAAATCTTCGGGCAGCAGGCTTGATATTGTCTACCAACTTGCAGTCCTCGTTTCACTCGCGCTGTCAGAATAATACCAACAAAGCTGGAGGATTTGCGACGAGACGCAGAGCAGTGCAGTGCGGGCTCTACTGCATCCCGATATCCCGGCTCGAAATCAAGAGTACAATAACCAGTACCGTTTCAACAAAATAGAATCACCCAATACAACCGAAACGCCTTCATCATTCTCGACGTAGAATTGAGTACCGATCCAATACGACTTGCTCTTACGCGTCACCAAAGGTGTTCTCGCCAGAGTAAGTGATGTAGAGGAAACTAGACGCATGTCAGCAACAGGTTTCATTTCTTAAGCAGGGCAACAGTAGACATACCCGTCCTCGTCCTTGTGCTCCTCGTAGATGCTGCTCATAAGAGCGGCCGTGGGGGGAAGGACCTCGTCGACAAAGATGAAGATGGCCTTCTCGGGCGACAGCTTGATTCGCTTGCGGATGACGTAGACGAACTGGCCAACAGTCAAATCGGCGGGGACCAGGTACTTCTTCTTGTCGATGGTCGCGATGTCGCTCTTCTCGACCTTTTCGCAAATGACCTATTCAGCCGCGTTTGTCAGCACTCGATCCCTCGAAAGTGTCGTCGGCAGCAGCAACGGCAGCCATGTGTCTGACGGGACGACGCAGGGCGGTGACCCCGCGCATACCCTCGACAGTTCTCTCGTCGAGTCGCAGCCGACGTCGAACAAAATAAAATACAACAAGAAAAAGATGACATACCGGAATACGGTCGGCGTACTTCTGTCGGATGCGCTCGGCCTCGGCCTTGCGCTTCTCGAAGGGGTGCTCGTCCTTGAACTTGCTGCGCATGGTGGATGATTGATAAGATCGAAGGCGGTAAGTGTGTTGTTGTTGTTGTTGTTGTTGTTGTTGTTGTTGTTGTTGTTGTTGTTGTCGAGCTTGGCTTTTGCGTTTTCTCGCAAAAATGGAGGTTGCAGAAATGGAAAGATCGAAATGGAGATGGGATGGAGAGGAAAGAGCTTAGGTTACGATCGGCTTGCGTCAGGTAGAAGAAGAATGAGAAAGAGAGGTCACTGAGCCTTAAAGGTGGCACGGCTCAGATAAGCGGTCGGCCAGACTAGAAAGAAGGCAGCAACAGGCAGGAGGCGGAGGCAGCGGTAGCGGTAGGCGGACAGGCAGGCTCTCACTGAAATGCGCAGGCGGGCAGTGACAGGGAGGGAGAGGCCAGGCGCGCGGGGCCGCCGGTCTAGCCTTAATCTAGTTTAGCTCCATCAAGGTCGGTGAATCACAAGAGGCCCCGCGAGGCAATGATGGCGGGGGAGCAGCAAGTCAGGCGTCGCACTGTCTCGTCACAGGGTCGTGACGTGACGTGAATCACTGCTGAACAAATCACGACTGCTGACAGGGGAGAGAGTCAAGGAGGCGACCTTTTTTTCCTCATTTTCAAGTCCATCACAAGCTTGACGCCAAGGGGTAGACTTGATTATCTTCATTGCCTATCAAGGAAAGGGCAGATCGGGAGAGCTTGCGGCTCTCAAAGAAGATTCCATCATTCGTCAGTGACTCTGTTGATGCTTAAACATCGACGTAGGTACTCGCAACAACAAAAAAGCATCTGCAGTAACAAACCTTTTGTTTTCTGCAGGTCACTCGGACCCAATCCCTGACAGACCCCTCTCTTGTAAATGTTTGTAGATACTTGTGATTTCTTGTCATTTTTCTTCGAGGTTTGGTCTGTCTATTCACCCCCTTGCTCACTCACACTTGGCGGCTCCCCCTGCCCATGCACTGCATTCCCTCCTTGCATTGGATGTGCTGAACCAGCTGTACCCAAACCCCGTCACCGAAAGGAAAAGGTTGGCCATCACGGTGGGAAAAAAGTAAAAGGCAAACAAGCTTGGCGCACTGTCCCCTGCCACCTCGGTGCCTCCAGAAGGGGGGAAACAAAAGCGTACCAGGGTTGAACGGCTTACATGAAGCAAGCTGCAGCAGCAAGGTCACGGGATAGATCACATGCCTCAGGAACGAAGCTTTAATATCAGAAAGACGAGATATCTCAAAAGACCGGGAGTCCGGAGAAGCATTTGACAGAATCAAAAGGATTCCGGAGGTACAAAGGCCAAGTACCTCCGAGTGGTGCGTTGGCTTTACCGCTCTCGGCAGCCCGTCAGCCGATTCCGCCGGCCGGCCCCAGTATCGCTCCCTAGGGTCGAGAACTACGTCGAGAGAAGCCAATTGCCAAACATTCGATTCTGACCATCACCCGAGTCCCAATCGGCCCAAACCGCGAATTGAACCCTACCAAACTCTGCCGCTCTCTCCAAAACACCCCGGCTTCTGGCGGCAAAGGTGGCCTCATATTCAGTCAAGGAAACCACCTGATTTTCGGCACATTTTTCGTTCCTTCTCGGCCTTGCTCTGCCCGCTCGAAAATATATAGGTCATGGCTTCCAGGCGGCCGGTTCAGCGCCTTGCTGCGCATCTTGCATCTCCCTCTACACGCTTCTCCCAGAGTCAATTCGCTTCTACGAGACGCTGGCTGTCTAGCTCTGCCGGTTCTCGAGCTTCCCGAACCGCTTCGTCCTCCAATTACTCCTCGTTGTGGCTGGCCGCTGTCGCCCTTGGTACCATCGCCCCCCTCGCCTCCAAGATGGTATGTCCTCACGAGGAGCTCCCACGAGGGCCAATTGCTAACGTAGAGCCTCGCCCAGGCTGAAACCGAATCCCTCCGTCTCGATCCAGTCACCCTCGCCGACCGCGATGCTCAGAAGAAGCGCGAGTCGGGCGTTTCCGAGGACTCGCCCATGCGCCTCCGTATGGAAAAGTTCATCAGGGAACAACAGGCCCAGATTGTCGCTGAGCTCGAGAGGGTTGACGGGAAGAAGTTCCGCAAGGATGAGTGGGAGCGTCCCAACGGTGGAGGTGGTACTACATGTGTCCTTCAGGAGGGCAACGTCTTTGAAAAGGCCGGCCTCGGTGTCAGCGTCGTCTATGGCTCCCTTCCCAAGCCCGCCATTGAGAAGATGCGCGCCAACCACAAGACTCTCGACCCCAATGTCGAATCCCTCGACTTCTTCGCCGCCGGTCTGAGCATGGTCCTTCACCCTTACAACCCCATGGCCCCTACCGTCCACCTCAACTACCGATACTTCGAGACGGCCAACCCCGACGGTACATCACAGGCTTGGTGGTTCGGTGGTGGCAGCGATCTGACCCCCTCGTACCTCTTTGACGAAGACGCCATCCACTTCCACAAGACGCTCAAGACGGCCTGCGACGCCCACGACAAAGACTACTACCCACGTTTCAAGAAGTGGTGCGACGAGTACTTCTTCAACAAGCACCGAGGCGAGGGCCGCGGTATCGGCGGCATCTTTTTCGATGACCTCGACGAGAGCGAGCGGGACCAGGAGAACACATTCGCTTTCATCCAGGACTGCCTCAAGTCCTTCCTCCCCTCGTACGTGCCCATCATCGAGAAGCGCAAGGACATGCCCTTCAACGAAAAGGAGAAGGACTGGCAGCAGCTGCGCCGGGGCAAGTACGTCGAGTTCAACCTGGTGCACGACCGCGGGACGGCGTTTGGCCTCAACACCCCCGGCTCCCGTGTCGAGAGCATCCTCATGAGTCTGCCGTTGACGGCGGGCTGGAAGTACATGCACGAGCCCGAGCCCAAGAGCAGGGAGCAGCGCCTGGTGGAGGTTCTCCGGGATCCCAAGGAGTGGGTTTAAGCCAATGTCGGATTTATTGAATGAGATATGGAAAGGAAATGGGTTACGAGTATGTATGTGAAAGGCGGAGCGATTGGTTTAGTGTATCATACCTTGGGATGTGAGGATCATAGATGAAAGAGCCCAGGGCTGTACAAAAAATGTGGATGGATAATCCAAAAAGGCAAGAATAAATAAAATAATCATGAACCAAATATTTTCAACTTGCAATTGCTTTACTCTGTATTTTCAGTATGTGTGCTTGTTCAGGTTGTCAGGCTCACTATTAGTGATGATCAACTCAGTCATCACACCTGAGTTCTCTCTGTGGAGCCAAAGTCTTGCTCTTCACGCTCACTTCACCATGTGACAACTCCAAGGCAATGGAGCCTCTCCCTTCTCATCGCCAACTTGTATCAACTCTCATAACCTCCGTCTCCAACATCGCACCGTCAATAAGCGCCAGCGAAACAACATCGTCACAGCCGCCCCCGCCTGCTCAACCGCCATCCACATCGCCCCTCCAAGCCATCCCACCATCGCAACGCCCTCTCCTGCTCACGCTACATGTTCTCTTTCCAAATCTCCTTCTACCGGCTCTGGATCTCCTTGATCGGGGGCTTGTCACTCGAATAGTACGGAAGTACTCTACCGCACAAGATGAACAACCAAACAAGGATGGAGAACCAGGGTCTGGAGAGTTAAACGCTTCAAGTAAACCAAAGGACATCTTTATCGTGCGCTCCCTCGCTTCAACACTCTCCCGCCGCACTCGCGACTTTACCCTCTCTTCAAAACGATATGTTGTTCATCTCAATGCGTGGAACTGCTCTTGCGCAAGCTTCACCTTTGATGCTTTCCCTAGTCATCCAGCACCGGTGACAGAACAGATGGAATGTCCTTCACGAGATGAGTGGTCATTTGGTGGACTAAGTCTAAACCCATCCGGCGATGTGCCACCTTGTTGCAAGCATCTACTTGCTTGCTTACTTGTAGACAAGTGGCCGGCAATACTAGGCCAATATGTTGAGGACCGAGAGATCTCAAGGGAAGAGATGGCAGGCATAGTTGCAGACTTGTGATACGGGCAATTCTAGCAGCACATGCCAGAAATTTGTTAATACCAGGGCGATGTCCGGCAGATTATCCTTGTTCCGTCCTCTAAACCCCGGTTTGATGTGATCAATGTACAAAAGGCGATTTGCCTTAACCCTTGGCCGATACCGCCGTGGTTCCCTCCACCAGACGCCAAAGAGCTTCTGCACCCAAACCTATGCCCTTCTACAGTCACTTGGCTTCCTTCTTTATTTCTTGGCCTCCTTCTCCTTGGTCTCCTTGTCCTTGTCGGCGCCCTCCTTGGACTCGCCGCTCGCGCCATTAGTGCCCTCCTTCTTCTCATCCTTGCCGTTGACCTCCTCCTTCTTGGCCTCCTTGTCCTCCTGCTGTTGCCGGTTCTGGATCTTGTTCTCGATCAGGTCGTGGAATGCCGTAATCGCACGTATCAGACTGCTCAGGTAAATAGCCATGAGCTGGTCGTTGGTCTTGATGCTCATCGCATATGAAAGCTCGCCAGCGCCCGACTTAGGGTCTCCCTCGGCCGAGGTGAGGTTGGGAAGCAGGTTGAAGACGTCCTGCAGGTTGCCTAGAATGGCGTGGTTGACTGGCAATTGCTTGTCGAGGACCTTCTGAAGATAGGCTCCAATGTCTCGCAGGCGGAGGTGTAGGCCCTGGAGCGATTGCAGCTGGTTGGTGATTCGTGTGGATAGGGTTCCCGCAGCAACATCGCGGATATCTCTTAGCAGATGCTCGACACCAATCTCTTCTGCCTCCTCAGCCTCGATGATCGAAGGGGTGTGAACAAATGTTCGCGAGGTAGTTGTGCCATCCTAAGTCATGTCAGTCTAAGCAAGTCGGTCGTTAGGCACGGTTCATGACGCACATCCTTGATCTCTTCAACGGCAAAGTAAGCATCTGTGGGAACGCCCGACTCCTTGGGCTGCACGTCAATGATGACGAGGAGGGGGTTAGGTGTGTAGCGCTTGAAGAGCTCGTTGATCTCCAAGTCGGATGCGCGCAGCTTGGGGCCGGTGTGGTACCAGCCTATCAGCTTCTCTCGGGCGTTAACCTTCTTGAACATGTCGTTCATCGACTCGACATAGTTGTGGTCAAGGAACCACACTGAGGGGTCCTTGTCGTCTTCCTCGAAAGGGACTGCATTCTCATTGTAAGCGCCCATCACCTTGCCGTCCATGACACCATGGCAACCTACCAGCAAAGCTGTTGGATACTCTCACGTCCTTGCCATCGTTCTGACCCAGAAGGACACCCACCACACGTCGCTTTGTCTTGGTAGAAGTGGTTCGGTTGTAGTGGTCGACCGCAGAGAGAAGAACGAGGGGCGCAACGGTGACGTTTCGAGTGACGAGGGAGAGTGTTTCTGCTGTTGTGGCAGGCATCGTTGCTATGTCGTTGGGGAGGTATTACAACGGATGCGTATCTAGGAGAGGAAAAGGATTCGGTGCGCGATCTATGTCGTGCGGCGCGGCGAGGTTGAAGGCAGAGTCGAAATGTTGATGCAGTGATTATTGTGGTCGCACGTACGTAGTCTTGAGGCTGCCTTCCTGGAGAGGGTAGCTTAGCTCCCGATTGGGCCAGGCTGATTGATGGATCAAAGCTCGAGCCTCGCGACGCCACATCACGTGTGGTTCGATACTCAAGCCACATTTGAGCCACATAATGGCAACATGAAGAACTGGGGCACTGGAGCTGGCGGAGCTGCCACAAGAGCTGGTCTTGTTGGAGCGGCGATGGCTGGGAACGCGGCGTGGCTTCTTTTGTTGACCCTGCATTGGTCTGACATCATTGCCTCGGTGAGTGGTGTTTGGCCGAAGACTCGCCATTGCCGTGTCTTGTATAAGATATGGATTTGCATTTGAGGGCTTCACACTGCTACAGACACTATCCAGGTCATTGGATTGGATACCCAAGTTTGACCATGGCAAGTAACTGGTTGGGGGAATTTCCTTTCTTGAACCGACTTCGCTCATCCCGGATATTCTACTTTGGGTAAGTGGACGAATGTTGAGAGAGGTGTATCCACCAGCCGGGACGCTCACCTTGACCTCGGCGCCAACCGGAGAGTGCAGCTCTCTGTCTACGAAGACAATTGCTGGTAGCAGCAAGACCATGACAAGCCTCGAACAGGGTCCAGCTTTGAACTCTACGTAATACGCTATCAAGATGTAGGTGCGGCAACTCGCAGGCAATTCACAGTCTTGGTAGCCTTGGTTCGGGTTATTTCCTTGGGGGAGCGGAAAGATGGAGGCTAACGTCCCAAGGGGAACGAATTGGGGTCTTGTTGAAGCCGGCTATGGCCACGCCTACGCGTGTACGCAAAGCAATGGATGCAACGGCCAACGAGAGTAACTACTGTAATAGGTAGTTATTTACACTACACCACACGGGACGCGGTGGGCGGCAACAGAAAGCAGGGCGACGAACGCCGGCATATGTCGACTACCGGGTCAGTGGTCCTTGCGCTCCAGCCCGTGGTGAGCGAGCAATTCTGTATTACATGCCGGTTCGGAGTGTGGCCATGCCAGAGAGTGTTTGACCGATGAGCGGCGAGTGCGACATTGTAGACGGGACGGCGGTGCTTTGCTCGGATCAAGGGACCGTGGCATCCCAGCCCTTTGAGCCTCGGCCCTGATGACCGAGCAAACTCCGGTCGTCACTACGTACCCAGCCTCGAGAGGTTCGAGCAAGATTCGCGATTGATGCCGCCTTGGCCAAGTTCGATTGGCTGCGATTTCAATATGATCCATGGCTTCGCACCTGGGGAGCTGATGGAGCCTATCTCGACGACGGACATGTTCCGGGACGAGGAGTTTCCTTTCAACCTACCCTAGGTATTACAACGTTGTGTGTAGTGAAGCAATTCCGAATGACGAGTGCTGCGGATTTATTTCGCAGATGAAAAAAAACACTCGTCCCCATATATGATTGCTTGTATCGTGTGCTACCTAGTTCACCGTATGTCATATGCGTCTCAGAGTCCAGAATGGGTAATTGTAGAAGCCAAGAGTGTGATAGTTGGAGCTTGGTCAGGTCACGAACAGGTGGTGGTCTCTATTGCGCCGGAGCCGTACCGAGTACCGGCGGCAGCGATGGATGGGGGGGGGGGGGTAAGTACATACGTAGCTGGGGGCGGTACCTATTGAATGTGCCGAATATTATATGGACATGTGTTGCCTTGAGTTGTCGGGTTAGAGATGGGGATTTTTTATGCTTGTGTTGTCGTCGACACTGACATGGACCTAGATATCCGTCACGCTATAATATCGTGACATTGACAGCACAATTCAACATCTCTTGTAGCAACAAATATCTCGTCTACAATAAAATCAAGCACAGACATTTCCCGTCCACTACGGATAAAAAGCCGCTTCTCACTCACACGCACGCTCAGGCCCGCGAGAGGCGTCTCCCCAGCATTATCCATGCCCGGGAAAGCAGGGGTGTACCCCCATCCATCGCCTTCCAGCAGAAACCGCGTGCTGCATCGGGCCAATCAACGCCGACCCAAGCTCTCCCCCCAAAAACCTCCCATCCTCCGGCTACGCACCAAGATTTCCCTTGTCTCGTCCGTCGTTGACTTTAACCTCGCTTTTTTCCCCTCTTTCTCGTTCTCCCCTTCGCCTCAACTTCCCGCCCTCTCGTCTCCAAAAACATCCCTCGCCGCTGCCGTCTTTAATCCGCCTTCTTCTCTGAAGCTGCTCCCTCAATTGCCGCCAGAACACCTTCCAGAGTCCCCCTCATACTCCCGCAGTCGCAACAATGGGTTTCGTCGAAGATGAGTTGAAGCAGCTCAAGAGCGTCCTCGGCTCTCTTGATACGCGCATCAAGGCCCTCGAGGCGCGAGCTACTGGTTCTCCCGTCTCTACCGAGGAGATTCGAATGATTCTCATCGGTCCTCCCGGTGCTGGTAAGCGATTTTTTTCTTGTGGTTGCGATATCCCCTCCAGTACCGTGCTGACCAACTCTTCACAGGAAAGGGAACCCAGGCCCCCAAGATCAAGGAGAAGTTCTCCTGCTGCCATCTGGTATGTCAATTACCGTCGCGACAACTCGTCAAGCAAGAATTCGCAGTTCTAATGTGCCCCTCTTCGATGCGCAGGCTACCGGTGACATGCTGCGATCCCAGGTCGCCAAGAAGACTCCCCTCGGTGTCGAGGCCAAGAAGATTATGGACCAAGGTGGTCTGGTCAGCGACGAGATCATGATTGGCATGATCCGGGAAGAGCTCAACCACAACCAGGAGTGCCAGGGCGGGTGAGTCAAAATTTCTTCGGGTTCCGTGCTCGGGACGGGATCCTGGTATACCTCGGTTTCTCTTTTTCAGCTGCTGACAATACCTCCCACGACAGCTTCATCCTCGACGGTTTCCCCCGAACAGTTCCCCAGGCCCAGGGTCTCGATGCTATGCTTCAGGAGCGCAACCAGAAGCTCCAGCACGCCGTCGAGCTCAAGATTGACGACTCTCTCCTCGTCGCCCGCATCACTGGCCGTCTAGTCCACCCCGCCTCCGGCCGCTCATACCACACCACCTTCAACCCCCCCAAGTCGTACATGAAGGATGACATCACCGGCGAGCCTCTGATCCAGCGAAGCGACGACAACGCTGAAGCCCTCAAGAAGCGTCTCGTCACCTACCACAAGCAGACTGAGCCCGTTGTGGGTTACTACCAGAAGACCGGCATCTGGCACGGTGTTGATGCCAGCCAAGAGCCTGGTCAGGTGTGGAAGTCCATGCTCAACATCCTCAACGAGAAGAGGGCTTAAAGCAGAGAGGGTGTGTGTCTGTGTGTCATGAGGGAGTGATGTAGCCGGCCGGCTTCACGTCACTGGCGAGACGCCCCCGCTGAAGTTATTTAAAAAGAGTAGGCGGGGTGCGTCTTGGATATATGAACGGTATGGATGAAATGCAAACTGGCACGAAACGAGGGAAGGGGGCGAAAAGGGAAGAAGGGGAGTCCAGTCCTCCAGGCCAAAGAGGCGTTAACGGTAGAGGGTTTTGCCTGGTGGCCTTGGGGTTCCTGTGTAGATTAAAAGCTACCGAGACGACGCTTTGCCATGTATCACACTTGTCTTTTTTTACTGCTAGTTTCAAACAAACAAAAAGGTTGGGCATTTTGAAGCTCCAAGCTTTTTGATATACTTTACGTCTCGTCTTTTACTCTTCCAGTTTTCATCATTACCAACATGACATGTACTCTTAAACCACTATGCACGCCTCTGCACTTATTGATTCTCACGAGATGATTTTAAGGCAGGCATTTAGACGCCTCATATCTATGCCAACGATAATCGACAACGCATCTCCCTCCCTAGTGCAGCTATCCATCCTCTCCTTCTTGGCCGTCAGTCTACTATGCAATGACCCGTCAAAGAAACTCCCCGAGCTCCCTCGCAATGCTTTCAAAGACACACAGTTTGAAAAAAAAGAAAAAGGAACACGGCGACACGAGTAAGTGCCCCTGCTCTCCATATTGAGGTTACGATTATAAAAAGGGGTAATAGACCAGGGAAAAAAAAAAGAGAACGGTCTCGGATGTTCCCCGTCGGCAAGTCAGATGTGAGCTACCGAAACGATGGACGAGAAAGTAAAGCAAGCCTGGCCTTGACCTAGACTAAGTGCTAAACTGTGCAGCCGAAACAATGAGGCGCGCCCCTCGAGCGGCCTCATGGTCCAGCAGGGGTTTCTTCTCACCCCGCGAATTCCTATCGCCGCGGGGTCGCTGACGTGAGGGTCAGTAGAGGTAGAGCGAGTCGCGCAAGGGCAACTGACCATTGACCATCTGCCTCTGCTTGTTAAGCCAGCTCCTGGGGGCGTCGTTCCGCCGTTGTAGAACGACGTGGTTGCTCTGGAGCCGGCTCGTGAGATCATACCATGCTGTCGCGATGAGGGCGTTTTCCCTCTCGAGGTTCCGGATGATTTGGTCGCTCGCCGCCTTGTCACGGTTTGTCAGTCACAATTCGAGAATGTATTGGGAGGTGTGTGTGAATAGTAACTACTATGCACTCGGTTGCAAGTTTATGGAACCAGCCATGTTTGGTATCTATATAAAGGTAAACAATACGTACCTTTTGTGCTGCCACGGCTTCTCCGTCGTGAGCAGCCTTGAGCTTGCGTTGGAGCTCAATCTTGTCCGTCTCTGAGCGCTCGAGTTGCTGCGAAAACGTGGTCAGCCAACGGCACCCCAACATAAGCTAAGAGTTGTAAAATATAATATCCTCTCGCTTGAGAGGAGGAGGGATGGGGTTAGCTGGCTTAACATGATTTTGTGGTGGGTCTTTTTCTGGCTCGCAGACTGTCTTTTGAGGGACCATCGGCTTGAACCAGGAGAGAAAACGTCCCCTCTGAGGACGCCCCCTACGAGAACACAGCTCCCTTTGAGGCCGCTTGCTTTGAGGCCGGGGCATCTCTGACAAGCCGACTTCGACTTTGGCCCCTGGCCGGAGGGGCCATGAGAGACAACGCTTTAATAGAGAAACTGCCGTCGAGCCAGGCGAACCCGCCCCCGAGACCACTGGGTCCGGAGGGTCGCCATGAGCAAGTACACAATAGAGACCACCACTTACCCCGCGTTTTTCAAGGAGTCGAGTGCGCAGTTTCGCGATCAGCTCACTCTTCTTATCACCGTCAGGTGCGTCGCCGTCTCCTGAGTTGGAATCTTGCAAGAGTCCACCCTCTTCGACGGCTTTCCGAAGCTTGTCCTTATCAAGGAGAGCCTGGACGAGTTGCGTCTGTTGTGCATCTCGCTCTGCAACGCAGTAGCTGAGCTCCTCTCGCGCATGGTCGAGTTCCGACTTGAGCGAAGAGATGATGACAACGTCGGCGGTCTTGAGCTCCTTAAGAGCGTCAGCACCCTCGTGGCCAAGAGCTGAGAGCTCTGCTCGAGCGGCGACGAGATCACGGCCTTGATCAGCCACCTGGGCAGTCAGGTCCTTCTCCCGCTTCTTCGCCTGCTCAAGCTCGAATTGGGTCTGCATTAGATCCTGACGGAGATTGATAAACGCCTTGGTTCTGTAAAAGTCACCAGTAAGTACGTGTACCCCATTGGAAATGTTGGCCTCATGAATCGCCTTGACTAACCCTTCGTCGGTCATGTTGTTGATCAAAGCTTCGATTTGGTCCTGCGCAACAGCGTGCTTCTCGAAGATATCGTTGTAGGATTTCTGCAAGTGAGCTCTCTGCTTCTTCTCCTCATCCAATTCCCGCCGAAGTGGTGCTGTGTTCTCGGAGCCCACAGTACTGCGCAGTAGATCGTTCTCGGCCTTGAGACGGGACAATTCTAAAGGTACGTTAATCTGGGCACCGTCCTCGGTAGCTGCATCGTTCAGTTCATCCTCAAGGCTGGTAGGAGCCCCCCCGGCTATGCTCATGCCAAGAGCTGGGCTTTCAACGGGGGTACCGCTCTGGATTTGATCCTGGAGATCCCTGATGAAGTTCTCGTCGTGGCTCTGTCGAGCCCGTAGGCGAATAACTTCATCCTCGAGAGCAGCATAGTCCCTCATCAGCTGGGTCTTTTGATTTCGCTCATCCCAGAGATGCTGCTCGGACTGAGTGATCATCTTGGTCAATTCATCCTCTGCTGTCCTAGCGCGGGAACTCTTGTCCTGTTGGTCCAAGAGTAACCGGACCTGGTCCTGCAACTCCCCCTTTTCGAACCGGAGGTTCTGGACTTCCTTGACAACATGCTGTAAGGACTCGATCTTCTGCTTATACCGCTCTGCGGTATTGGCTTTCTTCTCGAGTTCCTCAGCCTTGTGCCTCCACTCTGCTGCGCTGTCACGAAACTCATCGGCTTCTTTGCATCTCTCGGTCAGTTTTTGGACCTCACTCTCAAGCTGCGCCTTGATGCGTGAGTCTCTCCGTATCGCCTCTTCGTGCCTGGCGATAATTTCCATCTGTTCGTGAATTTGGGCCTCGAGTGACTTGATCGCCTCGGCGCTGTTAGCGCCATCCTGAGTTGCTTTTCGTAGCACCTCGAGTTCGCGATCGTTCTTCTCCTTCTCATACTTGAGCTCCTCGTGGCTAAGCTGAAGATGCTCGAGGCGGGTTATATAATCCGATAGGGCCTTTTTGGTAATATCGAGTTCTTGTCGTAGGTCTGCGTTCTGCTCCTCGACAAGCAGATCGATGTCTCGGGCTTCCATGACGGCGTCAATAGCCTCGTCCAGATCATCATCACCCCTCGAGTTTAGAATGTCTTGCTGTACCGTTTGGATGATTTGCATAATCTCTGCCTGTGTCTGCTTATCAAGGCCGGATTGAATCCTGGGAACGAACTTTTGGTTGTCTGGGCCCATGACGGCGGCCGAGAGCATGACTGCCAGAAGCTGGCAGAGGCCCTGGGGTTCGGGGTTCTCGGCGATGGCATGGTAGTCAAACTTCTTTGCCTGGCATCCAAGTTCAGGTGCTTGACGACGAATGAAGCGGAAGAGACCCTTGTAGACATTCTGGATATTCCGCTTGTTGGTTAGGTATCGTGATGTGCCAGTATTCGCCTCGAGGTCAGTAGGGTCGAAATCTGGATCAAGCTCATGTAGGATATAGCCGAGAACAACACCGTCGTGGAGTTCATCGAAAGAGTTGGCGGACCGCCTCGGCTCGAATATTCGTTTAACCTAGGAGAATGCGCGGTCAGCGGGGACTTCGGAGAGGGGGGAAGGGGAGGAAAGAGAAGGGGTTTAGAGATGATACTTACTGCTTTGAGGAGTGCCGCCTGCGCCTTGGGACTGTAGGTGGGCATCGTGCGGGATGGTGCGGCCGGAGCCATGTTCGAGTTACTTGAAGTCGTGGATCAATCTGTCGGTATCGGTAGATTGAAGCGATAGTGAAGGCGCAATTATAGGGAGTCGCGTCGCGTGTCTAGATGCAGGGATGACAGCAGAGGCCCTCGACGGCATAGCGGCAAGAGGTATATAAGAGATCGTTATAAGGTTGTGCGAAAGCGAGGTTCCATTGTCAAGGAGCGATTGTTCAAGGTGTGTTCACTGTAGGGACAAGGCCAGAGTGAATCTGTTCCTTCAATGCTCAGCGACTCCATGTACCTAAAGCCCTCCACATGGGTGACATGGGGGAGCTTAGTTCGGCTTATCGATTTGCTACAATACAGCGCAGTGGCAGGGGCCCTGAATCGGGTGCCCCTGGAAGCCCATCATTTGTGGCGCTGTGGCGCGCATGAAATGACCACGGATCAGCAGCGTCATTTGAGGCATTCAATGTTACGGAAATGCAATCTAGTTTGAGCAGACACTCTGGTTTCGACATGCAGAAATAATAGGTAGCATGGCTGTGCCGGAAGAGTAAGGACTGGCAGACGCCTTTGTTAGTATTGTGCCACAAAGGTCGTGTTCACCCCCCCATCGCAAACGTCATTCTTCAGCCTGGACCCGGAACAGATGGCGGTCTACAAGCTCAAGTCCGAGCTCTATTCTCCTAATCGAGATTTGAATAGAGCGCTAGACTCTCGGCATTCTAGTTGAATAGGTACCAACTGCTTCGCTCACTGAGGCACATGGCACCGTCATCACGCTTGGCCTGGCTGGCTGGCTGGCCGGTCATAGGAGGACCGAGGAGTGTCCAGAAGTGCAATGCCCAACATCGTGTAGGCTTGCTGTATGCCTGTGTATTTTGTACTTCCTGTTCTATAGAGCATGGTGTACTTTGCATACATAGACCAAGTCCTGATTTGCCTGTGAGGGCATTACAATGACCGGTTCGTGTTGGATCTGAAAGCGAATGTTTCCTCAAGTCCCATGCCAACGCATCCCATCCTGTAACGCCAAAAACAAGGATATCAATAATCCTGACTGCTGCCAAGTCGGCAGACGCGAAATCAAAGGCTTGCTGTCATCGTGTCTCCAAGTACTCATCAACTTGGCTCGTCAACTGGTCGCGCATCCCTTTCTCTAGGACACAGAGACAACCTCGTCCTCCTCGACCTGGATCTGGTGATCGGCGTGCTCTGTCCGGACAAGTTCGAGGGCCTTCTCGGGTGCGATGACGGAAAATCCCCTGGAACACTGTTAGTATTACCGTGCCATTTGGCCGAGTCGCTGCGGGGGTCGTCGTACTTGATGATGGTGTAGATGTGGGTGATCTTGCCGCCAGCCTTGATGAGGGAGTCCTTAACCTCGTTGACGATGGAATCGGGAGTGGACTCGTCGTTGAACCAGACGATGGCCGACTTCTTCTGGTCGACGGCGAGCGCGCCGGGGACGACTGCGAGGGCAGCGGCGATGAAGGGGAGGAATCTCATGGTGATTAAGGGGTCGTTGGTATCGGTATCGTAATGTGAATGCTGTTGATGCAAGCGAATATCGTTGCGACAGATTTGCGGGTGTGTTGGCGATGTAGAATATCTGTGAGGTCGAGGGTCGTTGGTTGCGGAGTGCGATGGCTGGAGGCTTTATGGATGTGAAGGCGAAAGTGAGGTGCCTTGCAGACGGCGGGACCGACGGGTTGCATACCAGTCACAGAGTCCCGATCACTCCACCAAGTCGAACCTGATGCACGAGCCAGTCGCCAAGGCGTGGCCGGATGAGGCAGGTGGCCTGCCAATCGCTTGCTGGCCTAGGCACCAAGCAAACTCTCGCAACCTTAACCGAGTTACAATATCATTGTGCTTCCAACAAACAGGGTCTACGGCAACACAAGGACCCTAGAATTTCGGCTGATTGTCTAGTCTCTCATCACATATACCTACGCGTATGGCCTCGTTCCAATTATTTCACTCCGGCAACGGGCCGCTGTGGGCATCGGCCCGGCTTCACCTTAAATGCATCCGACAAGCAACATCAACAAAACACGGCAGTTGACCTCGTAGGATGCAGTCAAAAATCCGTTCCAGTCTTGTGTCAAGGTTTTTAGCATATTAATGGCTCTCATCTTGAGTCTGCACGATGATATTGGTTACACTTCGCCTTCAGTGTACCCACATACCAATGATACCATCGCTAGGTCGTGTAAGTCATATTCTCCGAGCGGTCTTCAGACAGTTAGCGGAGTAGATCCATGCCTCCTGGCATAGTCAAAGTATCGAAGGGGTTGTCGCTATTCAAGTTAAATGAGCGTGGCCCAATCAATCACGGTCTTGCATTATGCATTGTCTGAGTTGTATCTCGATTCATGCTAACGTACTCATCCAATACTACTTGCCTATGCATGTAAGTGAATCCCCTAAACGCCGAGCTGAAAACCCAGAAAATATTTGTCAATCTAGCGATGCTTATGTTCCCATGACTCCGGGAATACCTTCAGTTTCATTCCACACCTCTTTGCTTTCTTGCTCAACAGCCCTCATGGCAAGAGCAACATCCTCCAACCGGGTGACAACGTCGATAACTCCCTGGTTGACTCGCTGGAAATACCGATCGTTGGCTTCTCTCCTCTTCCGTGCCAGTAGAATATCCACTTCTGTCTCTTCTTCCAGCTTGTCACCGAGCCCCTCGACTCCTGCCCCGCTGCTGTTAGGACGTGGGATGCTGCTGCTTCCAACTGCACTTTTTTCTCCATCTGTCCCATCGATACCTGACTTGGAGTTGTCGCCCAACGTTGCCTTCAAGTTTCGAACCTCTTCGCTAGCCATGGAGGCATGATCGTGCTGTGCTGTCTCTATCACATCGTCTGCTTCACTCCTGGCCCAGGCTTGAGCGAGAGCAATCTGAGCAGCTCTTAGATCGGCCAGCTTTCGGTCATGATCGGGGCCAAACACGTGAGTTCCTCCAGATGCTGAAAGTTCAACGTCTTCGAGAGTTGCTTGCATCTCAGACCACAAGAGGTCAGTCCGGTCACCAGTCGCTCGAGTGCTTTCCGCGGGAAAGAGGCCAGGCCGTTGGGGGGTCGGCGTGAGAACGGTGCCGGACCGGACAGAAGGTGCACGCTCAGCATTTGAGCGGTAGCCAGGCGTCAGGTTTGGCTGGCCCAGAAAGGGAACAGTAGGCGGTGGGCCATTTGGTGGTAAAGAGGCATTGGAAGCTGAAGGAGAAGGATGAAGGAAAAGAGCGGGAGGTGGATCCCGTTGTCTGCTCTGAGGTCTCGGCGTATGAGACATGATGATATTGAGAGCTCCTTGAAGCTTCAAGTTGCGTAGGCAATGAGGAAGTGATGCGCTTCAGGTTGTCGCTAAGAGGCGGATACTACACCGAGAGTCTAGACCCCTTGTTAGTCGAGATGAGAGATGCTGAGTTGATACAGTGCCAACTGAGCGGGATGCCACACCGACACGGTACGCCTCCGGTAGCTTGAATCAGTCCACTCGGCTGCAGGTAAGTGGGGTGGTTCAAGCTCAGCAGCCTCACGTGACGCGTCAGGTGCTTGCCTCCACAAAGTGCATGGGGCTTAATTCTCTAGGGCCTTCAAACCCTACTCGGAATTTGTTGGCTGGCTCCTCCAACTTTTCGTCGCCTCCGCTAATTCCCATCACCAACCGTCGTCGCGATACACAGACAAGTCCGGTAGGTGCCCCAGCGAAACCCATCTCATTCCATCAGCTGCCCTCATCGCATCCGACTCCTCACATCGACATCGACTAACGACGTGAAGCAAAAATGGCTGGAGGCAAACCCCGTGGTCTTAACGCTGCGCGCAAGCTGCGAACGAACCGAAAGGACCAGAAATGGGCCGATCTCGCCTACAAGAAGCGTGCCCTCGGCACTGCCTTTAAGTCCTCGCCCTTCGGTGGCTCTTCCCACGCCAAGGGCATCGTCCTCGAGAAGGTCGGTGTCGAGGCCAAGCAGCCCAACTCTGCCATCCGAAAGTGTGTCCGTGTCCAGCTCATCAAGAACGGAAAGAAGGTCACTGCCTTCGGTACGACGACCCCCAGACAAGACGAGAGATGAACAATGGTTGAACTAACAATACTCCAGTCCCCAATGACGGTTGCTTGAACTTCGTGGACGAGAACGACGAGGTCCTCCTGGCCGGTTTCGGTCGCAAGGGCAAGGCCAAGGGTGATATTCCCGGTGTGCGATTCAAGGTCGTCAAGGTCTCTGGTGTTGGTCTGCTCGCTCTGTGGAAGGAGAAGAAGGAGAAGCCCCGTTCTTAAGCGCGATGCCCGGGGAAGGAAACAAAGTCACATTTCGGCAAAGGAGTCCATTCGGCTTGCTTGCATCGGCATTACTGGTTAGGGTTCTGGTCCTGGGAGACGAGGTCTGAAAAGGAAAATAGATCAAAAAGTCTTCGACGAACGAAACTACGTGTGCACGTCGCGTGAGGAAGAACCCGGGATGCATTCCCACTGATTCATGTATGATGACATTATGGTACAATTGGATATTATACATGGCCTCACTGCTCCGTCTTGGTTTCGTTCTTAGGCCCTTGGACGTACCTGACTGCGTAGTCTGCAGCCAAACCGAGACTTATCACTCCTCCTGTGATCCAGCAGCCATTGATGAACCACCACCAGCAATCTTTGACACTCTTGAGGTTGACTCGCTTGATCATGATGCCAAGTGTGACCATTGCTCCTCCACAGCTTCCAATGAAGAAAGCTGGCCCAGCACCAGCCGCGAAACCAGCCGCAACGAGCAGAGAAATCTGCGTAGCCGCCAAGCCCGTCAACACTTGCTTGGTCTCAGCGTCGTGCTTCAAGGCAATGCTCTTGATTCCTGCCTTGACATCATCCTTAATGTCCATGTGAGCATAAATCATGTCGTACAGGACTGTCCATGCAATGTTTGAGGCGTAGAGGCAGGCGGCGGCAGTCAATGCGGGGGTGTTTGACAACAGGTCGATCCCAAGTGCTGGGAAGCCCATGATGGCGCCCCATGAGAAGGTCAGACCGAGGACAGCCTGGGGGTAGTATGTCACTCTCTTGGCCAGAGGGTAACTGGCAACCAAGAGCAAACTTGGGACGCCGTAGAAGAGACAGGGAAGAGGGAATTGAAGCAAAATTCCTAGACCTGCAAGAAGCTGGACTCCGGTATAGACAAGCCCCTTGAACGGAGTGACCGCACCACGGGCAATAGGTCGAAGTCGCGTCCGAGCAACATGAGGGTCGAGGTTTCGGTCCCAGAGATCATTGATGGTGCATCCCGCTCCTCGCATGATGAGGGCTCCTGAGAAGAAGAGGAGTGAAGTGCCGATGACGGACCCAGGTGTTGCCATGGGCATCACCATTGGAGCTGCCATGAGTGTAGAGAACAGGCATGGGAAGAAGAGATAGTAGGTTCCGGCAGGCTTGTCAAGTCGAATGAGTTCAGCATAAGGAACCCATGACGCTGGAAGTTTGGCCAGAATTCCATTCTCAGGTGGTCTGTATGGGGCTGGCGCTGTTGGAGGAGGTGGTGATGCAGCATCATCCGCTACCAAAGGTAGGGATCTCTGCCTAGCTTCATGGAACCCAACAGCTCGCTGGTTGTTGTGCCATGGTTGACTCAAAACCTTGGTTACTTGGACTAGAGATGGCCGAGAGCCCAATTGCCTCGGAATCCTGGTAGTCCGTCTTGAAATGCCCTGACATTGAGCCCAGGCGGAAGCCCGGGGCAGTGTACTCAATCTCATAGTTCACCGAAACCTAGAGGGACAGTGAGAACTCATGAGTATCAATTGATGTGCAGTTACATGCACTCACCACCAAACTTAATCCAGGGCCAATTGTGACAGCGCAAGGGCCTCAATCCCAACCAAATGGAAGCTCAAAATCCAAGAGTCAAATATCCAAAAATCCAAAACTTAAGCACCAGGATCATGGCGCCAAGCATCGTAGCGAACCGAGTAAGCGCATGAGCCACCTGAGGCGTGAAAAATAGTGCGTCACGTGTAAGGACATTGGCCGTTGCTATCCCCGATGACTTTTGATTGGCTGCGCATTCAATACAACCTGGAACTCTCCAGGTGAGCTTCGGCGCGACTGCTCAGCGCGTTCCACATCCCGACCTCGATAAGATTTGTCAACTCGCCCCCGTCTCTAACAATTCAACCTGTCACAACAATCACCTTCGCCACGTCGAATGGGCTCATCTTACCGGAAACACGGCTGCGTGGCCCGAGTTGGGCGGCTGTGGAACAGTTGCTTCAATCTTGACGACAACTAGGAATCGCGAACCGATCGACGAAGCTGTTGACTTGGTCGACTGAACCCCACCACGCCAATAGTCATACATACGAAGCGCGAACGGGAATTCCGACAAGATGCCAACCTCTCTTCATCCACAAGCCAAGTTCGATCCTATTCCACCGGATCTGGATCTGTACAGCCTGGTCGACAGGACCCCCAACTTCAAGTGGGTTCAGCGAGTCTCGAGGTCCCAAATTCGCAACCTTGGGCAACAAGAGTTTGAGAAGCTCGTTTTGATCCATGTTATCGTTGGTGGAAAGCCTTTGGTTATCGATGGATGGGACCAAGTTCTCCCAAAGTGGCTTTTTGATGCCGGCTGGTTCGAGAAGACGTACGACAAGAAGCGTAGGTGCTCCTGCTTTAGCTCCCAACCACTCTTGCGCTGACACTCCGTTTCCTCAGAGGAAAATGTTCGAGATATTACAGCTGGTAGCGATATTCCCATGACAACTGGACATTATCTGCGGTCAATGAGACAACTCACGAACCAATGGACACCGAGCAACTTCCGCGACGACCGCCGCCAACGCCTCTACCTCAAAGATATAGACTGTCCTGTTGAATGGCATGATGCACTACACAAAGTCATCCACCCGAATCTTTTCTACCTGAACGAGAATTCAAGCGAAGCCGGAGGAGTGCGACAACAGACAGACGACGACATCTTTCGTGATGACGCAGCCGCGGCTTCTGCTGGCGATCTGATGTCCAGCTTGCCCGAGGAGATGCGCGCCCAGAACCTTATGTGTTATGTCGGCCATGAAGGCACCTATACCCCGGCGCATCGTGAAATGTGTGCCTCCCTGGGCCAAAACATCATGGTGGAAGCGTCAGGCGATGAGGGGGGCGAGAAACCCGGCAGCTCCATTTGGTTCATGACCGAAAGCAAGGATCGCGAGGTCGTTCGCGAGTACTTTCTCTCCATGTTGGGACATGACATCGAGATCGAGAAGCACTTTGCTCAGATCAATGCGTGGAAGAAGGCCCCCTTTGACGTCTACGTTGTCGAGCAGAGAGTTGGAGACTTTATCCTCATTCCGCCTCTGGCCGCACACCAAGTTTGGAACCGAGGTACAAGAACGATGAAGGTCGCTTGGAATCGAACAACAGCCGAAACTCTTGAGCTTGCTCTACACGAAGCGCTACCCAAGGCACGACTAGTCTGCCGCGATGAGCAGTACAAGAACAAGGCCATGATCTACTTTACTCTAGAGAAATACTACCGCCAACTTCAGCATCTGGACGAGAACGCAGAGATGACCCAGATGAGCTTTATGGGGCTTGGTCAGGATATCGTCCGAAACTCGCCTCGAGCAAAGCAGCTCGCTGGTGACTTCAAGAAGCTCTTTGGTCTTTTTACCGAAATTCTCTTGGACGAAATGTTTGCATTCAAGGAAAAGGAGGTTGAGCTTATTGAGTTCGACTCTTGCATCACTTGCTCTTATTGCCGATCCAACATCTTCAACCGATTCTTGACATGCAAGCACTGCACTCGCATGCTGATCAATGGCGATGAGGATGCATACGATGTCTGTATGGAATGCTACGCTATGGGACGATCATGCGCATGTCTCTCTGGCTTGCAATGGTGCGAGCAATGGTCCTGGTCCGATCTTGCCGATAATTACGAAACCTGGCGATCCATGGTTATCAAGAATGACGGCTATGTTGACTTTGAGTTTTCTCCACAGCCCCTTGAGATCGCACGGCAGCGAGCTGGCAAGAAGGCCGTAGCACAAATATGTCAGGAGGCTCTTCGACGACGGCCCTGGAAGGATATCACCAAGCCGGAACGCGAAAACACCCCGAGCGAGTCAGAACCAGAAGGTGAAGACAAACCCAAGAAAAAGTACAAGCGAAAGAAGAAGAAGGGTGAGCTTCGTAGGTGCCATGTATGCTGTCACAAGGATTATGCCTACCGAGTGCATCAGTGTACAAACCCAGGGTGCGCTGAAGCATATTGCTACGGCGTTCTCTACCGAGCCTTTGATATGATGCCTCAGAAAGTGCTCGAAGATGAACAATGGCAATGCCCCAAGTGTCTCGGCATCTGCAACTGCGGCGCTTGTCGACGAAGTGGAAACACAGATCCTTACACGCCAAAGAATACCCTACTGGGGCATGATACTCGACCCATCGCTGATGATCGAAGTGTGGAGGCGCTTGTGGACTTTCGAGTACACAATCTATCATGGCTCAAGGCGGCGGGAGAGGAGAGCCGCAGCAAGGACAGCAATCGGATGAAGAGGTTGAGAGAGCAGGCAGATAATGCCAAGGCACAAGAAATCACCGACCAAGCCATGCAGGATGATACTGCAGGCCTTGATACATCTGGCATGAACGGATACGGGGATCAAAGTCACGTTCTAGGTCAGGGCGACCACACCATGGTGGATGCACCTGGCGAGGAGGAGTTTCCTCCTTTCCCTGACGGAGCTACTGGTCCAGTTAACGAACCCATGCTCACGATGGATATGCCACAGGAAGAAGATCCCGATACATCACTCTATCCCGATCCTTCTGTGGTGGCTCGGCAACGCATCGGCATGGGATACTACGAACAGGATGATACACCAGACAAGATTCTCTTTGACCCTTTTCAGGCGCCTTCTGAAGAGGCCATGCGACCTTCTGAGCCAGATATCCCCGAATTTGTCAAGAAGTCCATCCGCGCCGCCAAGAGGAAGGCCAAACGAGAGAATGAGGATCCAGATTTTGTGGTTGGCAAAAGTCACCACAAGAAGCTTCGACCTGTGGCCGAGGCGGATCCTCTGGACAATATGGATCCTGCATTGTTCGGTGGGCCAACTGCCCCTGAGGCCGTCGTGCATGAGCCCGGTCAAACTGACCAGAGCCAAACCGAGCCACAGAGTGAAGGAACTGCAGAACCAACCCAAGAAGATCAGTCCGAGCCACCACCTAGGAGGACGACGATGCCTCGATTCGACGCCAATGAGCCTTTACTTCGGCACGCCAAGCCCATAGCGTCCTACGTTGAGGAGGAAGTTGACTCTGACGAGTATGAAGAAGACCACAGCCACCAACCCAAGGCTCGGTCACCTAAGGGAGCATCGACGAATGGGAAGACTCCCGTGGACATGGCTGCTGATGCAGTTCGTGCTCTTTTCGGGACGCCCGCCACTAATAATGATAAGCCTACTCCTTCGATCGAAATGGACGAAGCGGAGACTTCCACGCTGTCTCCTTCTGAGGTCAAGGTCCCAAAGAGACGTGGTCGTCCTCCGAAGAATGCTTCTCCTCACCAGGACTCGTCACCACAAGCAACACCAACTTCTTCAGCGAAGAAGCCAAGAGGTAGACCAAGGGGTTGGCCTAAAGGTCGGCCTAGAAAGTCGCATCTATCTCAGGTCACTGCGGCGGACGAGTCAGGCGAGATCGCTGAAGACGCTGCCCAGGAACCCGTGCAGGAAACTATGGACGTCGAGGCCAATAGCGACGAGGAGCATGAGAGGATGATTGGCGAGCTAGAAGCTCAGCTCGCTGCTGAGCTGGCCACTGACACCCCAGAGGCCGTGCCAGAGGTCATACCAGAACCTACCCAACCGCGACGACGAGGCAGACCGAGGAAGTCGGGTGTGACAACTATTGCTGCTGCATCAGCGGCTGTTGAACCATCTGATTATGGCCATGACGATTATACACCAAGCAAGGGCGAAGATCGTGCCTCGAGAAGTGCCCGCCGATCACGACGTTCCGAGATTGCTGAGCCAGAGCCAGAGTCGACACCTACCGCTCCTAATTCGAGCGGTACGCAATTCTTGTCCATGGCCGAGCGCATGGCGCTCAAGGGGAAGAAGTTCAAGATTGGTAAACGCAAGGGTCGCCCAAGTTCTGGCGGTACAACTGCTTCCCCGGCTGTTTCTGCAACCCCTGGAAAACGCTCCAAGGCCACGCCGGACGTTGTGGATGAGGTAATGGAAGACGTGGTGGACAAGGTAGTCGACGAGGTGGTCGACGAGCCGGAGCAGGCACAGCAGTTAGCAACGGAATCCGTCCACATGGCTACCGGCTCTGAGGATGATTACAGAGGAGGAGCATCGCCTTCTGTGGCGTCTTCAGTCCATGACAGTCCACGCAGTCCCTCGCCGCCACTCTCACTAAAGCCCCCTAGCCAGCCAACCGTTGTCAGAATTGGTGAATCGGACTCAGAGGAGGAACAAAGTCTGATGAGCAGCTCGGGCTTCGGTTCAGAGAGCGATGGTGATATCCCAGCTAGAGGCCGGGGTTCTGGACGCGGAGGTCGTGGGCGCGGACGTGGTCGTGGCCGAGGTAGGGGAAGGGGACGAGGCAGGGGGCGAGGGTTTTAGATGACCCATGTGAGCCCTATTTGCTGCGATGGGATGATGCATTGCCATGTTGGTTGCTTTTTGGCTTGATGAGCGACATTGATACCTTTGGGACTATATCTTGCTTCGGACACTGTAGATTATACCCTCTGATTCTAGGCTTTTCGCAGATGAGTGTCATACACCTCAATTCTATCGCCGGCTTTTGCTAGGCGTAATGTTTCTAATGTTTCACGGTGTTATTAGGCTATTTGAGATTCCAGATGATGTTCTATGAGAGACCAAGCTGCTTCTCCAGATCCGCCCATCTTCCGTTTCGCATAGGGTCTAGTTCTCTGAGCTTTGCTAACCAAGACGCTACGTCCTTTTTATATTCTGATTCCGGTACCTGGCCGGTCAGTTGATTCAGGGCGACTGCGTATTCAATCAGTGCCTCGTAGATCCACTTGATATCGGCATAGTCTTCTAGTAGATCCTTGATGTCGGTCACTTCACTGTCGATGTACGATTTGCGCTGGTCAACCGTCAGGCTTGGAGCTATCTGACGGCTTCCGGCGGGGTCGGCCAGGTTCAATACTAGGAATTGGTGGTAGTACCAGAGGGATTGGTCTTCGGGTCCTACATTGAGCGCATCGCGCACAAGATCGAGTTCTGGAGTAACATGAGCATGTGAAAGAGAATGGGATCGAGGGCAACACACCTTTGTCTAGGAACTCTTTGCGACTTTCATCGTCTGCCTTGCGCTCATCGAGAAGTCTCGCAATGATCTGGCTGCGGTTATGCCATGCCGAAAAGTTGGAGAGATCCTCGTGTATCTTTTTGGTCGTGTACTCGAATTCAGGCTCAGCCAGACTCTTTCCGTTCAAGACGGAGCTCTCGAGCTGCGCAACAACATGGCGACGGTAACCCCAGGCGTGAAAGTTGCGTCGGTCCTTGGTCAGCATCTTGCTAACGAGGCCGAGCTCCTCCTCCCAGATGCGCCGAGCCACAAGCTTATCGAACCTCTCTGTTACCTGGTCCAGAATCCACAGCCTGTAGTTCCATATCCAGTAGCACTTTGGAAACCCCACGAGCAAGGGCACGGTGAAGCCCAGCTCGGCGCGAACAGTCTCTACATCCTTGGTGTCGTCGTCGTCGTCAGGTGTTGTACCACTCCTCCCAGCTGTCTGGGGGCTGGGGGGTTGCGGGGTCTCTGTCGAGGATGAGGGCGACGAATCGACGGAAGAGGCTGAACGAGTGTCGGTCGCTAAAGAATTCCGCGA
Organism: Fusarium sp. LHS14.1; assembly: GCA_025433615.1. NCBI lineage: Eukaryota > Fungi > Ascomycota > Sordariomycetes > Hypocreales > Nectriaceae > Fusarium > Fusarium sp. LHS14.1. The sequence goes on from CM046481.1 coordinate 1,284,306, forward strand.
CCCCTTCGAGGGCGACGATCCAGCCGAGGGTTTGGACAATAATCCAGAGATTAGGCAGCGCCTGCGGGCGTTCCATATCGTGTAGTACTCTGGGTTAAGGCGGAGGAGCTTCGAGGTGAGCTGGAACGTCTCGGGGCCGTAGTTGCCGTCGGTGATCTACTTCGAGTGTAAGAAATTAGTTGGGGAGAGATACGTGGGTTCAGCTGACCTGCTGGCGGATTTGATCTTCGAGAGCTCGGTACTTTTGGATCTTTTCTTGATCCTGCTGGCGCTGCTCTTCGGTTCGGGTCCGCGCGGTGCGGGCTACGCCGTGCTGGAAGCCTTTGGTATCAGCATCAGTCAAGGACTCTTTTGGTTGAGAGGCATGTGACTAACACTGGACATTCTGCGAAGCGCCAGAAAGGATCTGGGTTTTGCAGCGATTTGTGTGTTGCAAAAGTCGAGGCTTGTGCTTAGGAAGGTTGTCGCTGTTGGAGCTGTGAGACGTTGACGTAACCAAAGCCAAGTCCTCGTGGTTGTGTAGGGTAGCGTGATGTCTTTTCATTGGAGCAACACCATGACTTTTTCTTGTGATTCTTGTAGCATCCCAGCAGAAAAAGGTTTTCATTTCATGGAATCTATAAATTATTGATTCTCTATGGGGACTATGGCTTGTTCAATTTTAATCCTGATCTACTCTATGGTTCTGAAAAGGTTTCTCGTTGCTCTGTAGAAGGTAAATTTAGCATTTCCATGCCTCACAACCATGTTCTCACCTTGTGAACCTTACGAATTTTCTGTCTCATTTCCTACATTTACTCGATGATTTAATTTAAACCATGTATGATTCCAACGTTTCCCTCTTCTTTGGGACATATTCTAATGCGTTGGCCCGGTTAACAGTGACTTACAGTGTCCTCGATGTGGCTGTAACTATGAACTTACCCAACACAATCAGATAGCCATGATGGATTAGTGCGCACATTTAGAAATATCGTTCATGCTCGACAACGACATTGAAATTTCAAGGTCCGGAGGCCCCGAAACATTCACCTTGAGCACCTGCTCCGGCACCCGGCGCATGATCTACGAGATTGACGACAATCTCATCCTCCCTATGGCGCTCAAAGCCCACCATGTTTCCATGCCATGGCACACGACGCCACCGGGATGATCGATCTCAGCTCACTCCCGATTAAACTCCTTTGTTTCAAAACTGCCCCTCTCCTCTTCGGCCCGTGGGATGGATCAGGCACACCCGCAAGCTCGGACTCACATGTCATGACATGGCTCCTTCGCGCGAAACTCGTACCTGAGTGGCGAACCCCCTTTTGCCATGTTGCGACGACTTGACAGCGGAGGTTATCCCTGTGTAAACCCGCGAAGCTTTTGACCCTCGAGGCTCGGAAACATGCAGGTACGGCACAGTCATGTTTCAACCGAACATCCTGTTTGCGCATGTGGAGTTCCTCTCTGCCAGATCATCGACTCTCAAGGTCAGACGTTCGCATAGAGACCGCTATTTCGGCAGCCCTATGGACCATGGCCAGCCTGAAGATCAAACGTACAAGAATGTTAGAGTCCAGAGTTTTGTTCGCCAAGTGGATGGACATCAACTCTTCTCTTGCGTCGATGCAACATGTGCAGGGCATAGTGTCCCTCCCAGTATCATCAAACCCCTGAGAAATCGACCTACATCATGTTCGATTCTTCTGATCGCACTATTTGATCATGGAAAAGCCATGTTGCAGCATCATGCCTTCACGTTCCTCTCGGCGTCCTTGACTTTGGTTGGTCGACTTACAAAACCTCTGCGATTCTACCAGACGGTGGGATGCCTCCTATACCCCCCCAAACTATGCCTATAAAGTTCAGATGAACAGGGGCTAGAACCACTTTATGGAGGTTCCGAAGGATCTATGGTGATCCTCGACGCTTACTTGCTCGCAACGAACAGACCAGGTCCGGGATAGTAGCGCCCGGGCCAAGAACCTCGTGCCACTATCACGCCTCTTGACCTCTCCGAGCCCGGCGGCTTCGCCTGTTGGTCCTTTTGCCTCCTAAATAACCGGGAGGGAAGGTCGAAAAGCAGCCTCAGCCTTAGCCTGGTCCATTTCGTCTCCCCATCTGTGTTTCAATTAGACTTGGCTCGGGGAACTAGACGAATGGGAGCTGTAGACTGGGTATCCTGATCGTGGCTACTGCCTTGTCAGTCCACGAGGCCATGAAACGGAAAGCATTGAGAGGGAATCGACCTCCCCGAAAGGGACTTGGGGTTGTTTCCATACGCTCGCTATCGACGGGATGAGCCAGGATAGGGAGAATCGCGCGCAACGTTGCAGACCCTGATCGCCCCAAGGCCGAGCTAAGCCTTGCTCAAAACACCGACATCAGCTGGCTCTAGCCTTGCCTTGCGGGTTGATCCCATGGATGTCCACGATGGGGCTCAAGCATCGAGCCAACATGATACACTCGCTGTTCGGAGGTGGCACGACAAGGTTGACTCCTGTTAAGCTCTACGCGCCATGCGTAAGCTGATCTAACATGGAGATGACTATTCATGCCTCCCATATCTCTGTGAATCATATAAAGCATACTCATGTTCTCACCTTCATAAAGATGCCTACCAAGCACACTCACTTCTTTCTCTAGCCATTCTTTTCTGTTGCGGCCTGGCGCTTGCACATCACATTCCTTCACCACTTCATTCATTCTTTTTCGTTCCTTTCATACCCTCCTTCTTTGAACCATGTCGACCATGTTCACTCTTTTGTTCAGATCGCTAGCGATCATTGCTGTGCTTCAAGCTACCCTAGGTTTCGCGAGACCTATTGCCACTTCATCCCGTGCCACTGCTGTTTCCAATGGCTATGCCAACTCCGTCTACTTTGTGAACTGGTTCGTAGGACTCGAGAGAGACAATATCACTCTCCTCTAACTCTTCGCAGGGGCATCTACCAGCGAAACTTCCAGCCCAAGGATCTCCAGGCTTCTCAGATCTCCCATGTGCTCTACTCCTTTATGAACGTCAAGGCCGACGGAACTGTGTAAGTCAAAATGAGTCTACGCCGTAAGATTTGATACTAAATCGGCCCTCAGTTACACCGGAGACAGCTACGCCGACCTTGAGAAGCATTATGAGGGTGACTGTGAGTTGTCCCCCATCTCTTTGTGTCCCTACAACTAATCCTTGGATGTAGCCTGGAACGATCAGGGTACCAATGCCTATGGATGCATTAAGCAACTCTACCTCTTGAAGAAGGCCAACCGCCAGCTCAAGGTCATGCTTTCTATTGGTGGTTGGTCCTGGTCTACCAACTTCCCTGCTGCCGCCAGCACCCCTGAGGGACGTGCTACATTCGCCAAGTCCGCCATCACTCTGATGAAGGACTGGGGCTTTGACGGTATCGATGTCGACTGGGAGTACCCCAAGGATGAGACGGAATCTGCCAACTTCGATCTGCTCCTCCAGGCTGTCCGTGATGAACTCGATTCTTATGCTCAGCAGCATGCTTCCGGTCACCACTTCCAGCTTTCCATCGCCGCCCCTGCTGGCGCTACCAACTACGAGAAGCTTCACCTTGACAAGATTGGTCAAGTCGTCGACCATGTTAACCTGATGGCCTACGACTATGCTGGCTCTTGGGACACCACCAGCGGTCACAGCGCCAACCTGTACGCCAACTCTGCAATCGCCAAGGCCACTCCCTTCAACACCGATGATGCTGTCAAGGCTTACATCAATGGTGGTGTCCCCGCTGAGAAGCTCGTCCTCGGCATGCCCATCTATGGCCGCTCGTTCGAGAGCACCACCGGCATCGGCGAGACTTACACCGGAATTGGCCAGGGTAGCTGGGAGCAGGGTGTCTGGGACTACAAGGTGCTCCCTAAATCCGGGGCCGAACTTAAGTATGACGAGACTGCACAGGCTGTCTACAGCTATGACGCCAACACCCAGGAGCTCATCACCTTTGACACACCCCAGGTTGTCCAGAACAAGGTGTCTTACCTTCAGAAGCTAGGCCTCGGTGGCAGCATGTTCTGGGAGGCTTCCGGTGACAAGACGGGCGACGAATCACTCATCGGCACCAGCTTCAAGTCTCTGGGGTCTCTGGACACGACGGAAAACTGGCTCCAGTACCCAGACTCCCAGTACGCCAATATTGCCTCTGGATGCCAGAGCTAGGAAATCATGCTTTAAGCTTTCTTCGAGTGTACATAGTTCTTTCTTTTTTGCATGCGTGCTCTGGGCCACCTGTTGATGAGATTTATGGACTTTCGAGTCGGGTTTCAGGAAAACTCAGAGTGTGAGCTCATGTTGATGTTCAACGAGTTATGGCTCATGTACATATATCATCCACGTTTATAGATGTTCATACCTCCGGCTTCCATCCTTTGTTCGTTCGTGACTTACTATGGTGATGTAGATATTTCCTGTTCCTGAGTGTGAAGAGAGTGAATTGCAGAAGTATAGGAGGAGGCCAACGAAGGCAGGCGCAGGAAACAACATCGCACCTTCCATCACATTTCAAAGCTATTAATAAGTTGTGATGCATGGATTCACGTGTCATCCAAAAATCTCAGTGTGACTCCTTCCCCTTACAACATCGCCATCCTCCTATAACCCATTCTCCCTACAAGACTCGCCGACAAGCATCCATACTCCCCATCATAGACCAAGGTAGGAAGCTCGCTGCCTGTAAAGGTGCTCGCTGTTGTATCATCATTCGCCAAGGTAATTGCATATCGGTACATTCGTTCTTTTATTCTCTTGACATCAAAGACGTTAATCCTTCCACAAAAAGCTCTGTGACGCCTTGAGTGGAACACATCTCCACGGGGCCTCGACCATCAGTAGCTTCTGACGCATGATTTCCAACAGCATGATGCTACGGCTACCTCGTCGTTCAAGGGCATATGGACAAACTTTTGACTCACCACCCAAGCCACACAGCCCTGCAGACTCGGGCTACGCCTCGAGAGAGAATTCCCCTGAGATTTCGAGGCCCCGCAAACCAACGTGCTTCCTGAACTTCGATGGGTCAGGCTCCTGGGAAGCTACAGCAGACTCGGGGCTCGAAGATGGAGAGCCAAGAACACCCGTATCAAAGCAGCGAGAGAGTTACTTTCCCACACCAAAGACACATCAGCGAGCCCGTCCAGGCGAGAATCTCGATGGTGTCTCCCCGTTCATATACGCGAAAGATTCTAGCTCTTTACCTCTTCAAGACAAGCGATTCGATCCAAATCGACGGAAACTTGACAGATACGTTCCGAAGCGAGATCATGCGTCCCCTGTCGCTGAAAGATTTCGGACCAAGAAGGAGAGCCAAGATCTCTCAACCGAAGAGAGGCTGACAAGAAACAAACAAGCATCCGCAGATCCCTTTGCTCTTCGGCGTAGAGCCTTGACTCCTGATCAACGGTTCCCTTTTCGAGTTGACGAGAGTGTTGTCAATCGAGGTTTGTCAGAAGTGAACTTGGCAGGATGCCCCTCGCTGATACATTGTCCAGGTACAGCTCTGAGCCAACTCCCGCAAAACCGGGGAGGAGAAAGACAAGTTAGCGTGGGTGCCATCTAGTCAGTTGGTGGCCTCGTACCCAGCGCAATCGCCATCGATGACGGGCAAGGACACCTCCTTCAACGTGGAACAAACGCTCGCATATTTCCTACCCCTTTCCAAGAAAGCCTGGTAAACACATCGGTCGAAAAGGAGAAGCATGAGGGCCGTGTGGCTTCTGCCTTGGACCTTGACCGTATTCGCAAAGTGCTTGACTTTTGTCAGAGTCGGCCAATACCAAGAAGCCCAGTCGTGGGTCGAGTATTGGACCTGGAAGAAGGTCGAACTATTTGGGATGGGTGCAAATGGTCAAATAAGGAGCAATTCACTAGTATGTCGTGTATCTGACCTGATGAACAGACGTAACTGACCAAAGCAGTTCCTCCGAGGCCAGCAAAGAAACGTCTTCTACCTGCTGCTCCATTCAGGTCAGTAAATCGATCATCCAGTCCTCCATCTCCAACAACGATCTGACAGAACTGCAGGGTTCTTGACGCGCCAAATCTCAAGGACGACTTCTACTGCTCTCCGTTGGCATACTCACCTACATCACACACTCTCGTGGTCTGCCTGAGTAACTTGCTTTACGCCTGGTCCGAGGCCGGGGGCGTGCATATGATCCATGGGGCTCAAGCTAGCATTTGGTTAAGCTCAGTGTCATTCTCGTCTGCCCAAGGGACCAAGGCCGTGCTTGGTATCGGCCACTCAGATGGCTCTGTGGTTCTCAAGTCCCTATTTGATGGGTTGCCTCGTTTCGAGGTCCGGCAGCCATTTCCCGTTTCCTGTGTGAGCTGGCGTCCGATTTGCACACTGCGGCCATCCAAGAATCCTCTTAATCCAGGTGTCCCCGTTCAAACTGAGGATCTTGTCGTTGGCGACGAGGTGGGCAACATCTACTATTATATAGTGGAATGGCCAATGAACTGGGAGGTTTCCAGAGATACCTGGCCAGGAGCAGTTACTCTCATGGCCAAGATCAGCAACATCCATTGTCAGCAAATATGCGGCCTCGCATGGTCGTCGGACGGGCGGCTCTTTGCTACTGGAGGGAACGACAACCTCTGCTGCCTTTTTGAGGTGGACCATGTTCTTGGGCAGCGTCGAACAGAATCTGCTCGGTCAGAAAATGGATATCAAGGGAGATTTGAGGTCCTCAGCCCCTACGGCGGTATTGAGACAAGAGTTACACGGCCATTTTATTCTACGCAAGACGTTTCAGGGACGGAAGATGCATCTGAGCCACAAATTGCGGCTGAGATGCGACCACTTCCAAACTCGAGCGACACAGTCCGATATCTTGGGCCTGGGGCTGAGAGACACCATTGGGACCACGATGCTGCCGTCAAAGCCATTGCTTTCTGCCCCTGGAGGCGCGGTTTGGTCGCCACAAGTGGTGGCTCCAATAACAAATGCATCCACTTCTACCATACGACATCAGGGGCGGCTCTGGCAACCATTGCCGTGTCAGCTCAAGTGACCTCGCTCATCTGGAGCACAACTCGACGAGAGATTGTAGCCACGTTTGGTTATGCCCAGCCGGATCATCCTTACCGGATCAGCGTCTTTAGCTGGCCAGAGTGTAAGCAGGTGGCGGCGATACCTTGGGAGGGCGAGTTGAGAGCTCTCTATGCCGTCCCGTATCCTCGGGGACCTGCACCTGACAGTGACATCCAACGAGATGGGGGATTTCAAGAAGGAAGCATTATCGTTGCATCAAGCGACAAGAGCATCAAGTTTCACGAAGTGTGGTCGAGTGAAAAGGGGGCAACGGTGGGCGGCAGTGGCATGCTTGGAGGAAGTGACATACTCGAGGGGCTGGAAGGGATCGACAAGGAAGGGGACGTGATTCGATGAACCGCAGCTGTCTGTTCCTGGGTCTTCGAGGAACCGTCTAGACTGCAAGCTATGTCGAGGATTAAACAGCTTTGAAATTGAGAGAATGATACCACGCCATGATGACAATCCCAGCCTAATGCCGAATTTCACCAAGTTGTGGTGAGAATAGGTTCCGCGGACGTATATACAGGTCATCTTTCACGGAGCCTCTGTCTGTCTACTCGTTGCCTTTCCGAATTCTTGATAGACAAAAAAAACGACGATATCATATACCTTGAACGACGCCCCAAGCCTGAAATAACTCCCAAAACGCCAACCGATGCGCGACGCCCGCTATCTCTTTATAGAAGGATGAAGAAAAAGCAACTATTTCAAGATGGCAATGAGGAGCACGAGGATGATGATGAGAACCACAATGGTTGTCATCTGCTTATTCTCACTCGCCCCGCGAGCCACCTTTCCGAGGGTCCGGCTCGCGCGATCCAGACGGCTCTGGTGTCGGTCCGTGACGCCTTCGACCTCATCGAGCATGGCAACGTGGCTATCAAGCTCATCTCCAATCTGCATGCTGAGCTCCCGCTGGCGACCGATAGACTCGCCGAGACGATCGAGCTGCTCATCCTGCTGCTCGAGAATCTGGTTGTGATACTCGTGGATCTGCTGATTGTTCATCTCCGCCGCCTGGTCTTGGTAACCGGCCGAGTCGGACGGGTCATCGCGGTAGGGACCGAAGAGCTCGGCGGAGGGGGACGAGGGCGTGTCGGTGAAGCGGACTGTCTTGGACTTGCGCGAGTTGGGCGACGTCGAGGCCGCGTGGGCAAAGTCGTCGGCGAGCTCCTCCGAGTTGGGGTGCGAGACGGTCGCGGCGGCTGATGCCGAGGGTTGGCCTTGGAACTGTGTCGTGAGGTCGTCGAACTGCTTCTGGAGTGTTGAGATGGATTCGGAGAGGTCTGAAGCGCCGCTGTTTGCAAAAAGTTGTCAGTTCATCTTTGAAGAAATCATACGCAAGAGGCTTGAGAAACGTACGTCGCATCGCCGGCTTCGCTCAGCCGCTGCTCCTCCTCACGGAGAGCAGACAGTCCATCGCGGAACTGATCAAGAGAGCGGGAAATGTGTCCATCCTGGGAATCGCCTTCGAGGTTGAGACTCTTTGCGCGCTGCCTCTCGAGCAGCGAGAGCTTGACGTGGTCCGCGAGGAGAAAGAGCTGGTTTGCGCTCGACATGGTGGTTGAATAGGTAGAAGATGGATGGGTCCCCCTTCTACTGCAGCAGCCGGCAAAGATGCGGGTTTGTCTTGTTCTGATGAATGAGGAAAGCGAGTGGACTTGTTTGTGTGTTTGGCAATGGAATGTATTGAAATCTTGATGAGGTATTGTGAGGAGTACTCTGGTAGAGTAAAAGTAGACTCTGTAACTCGGCCGTCGATACGTAACTGAATGACGCCGGCCAAAGGTTCGTTCGTCGTCGGTGTAGATATTGGGCGAGGTATTCCTGCTACCTAGACGATAGGCCTTCTTGGCCAAGGTACCAGAAACCAAGGCTTGGATAGGGGCTAAGCGATGTACCTTAGCTGTCGCCACCTATCTGCTACTCTGAGGAGAGACTTTGCCAGTGAGGAGGTTGGGGGGGGCATGCTTTTTCCCCTGAACCTTTTCCGGATAGGCTTCCAATGGACAAGAGGCAGCAGTTTAAAGGAGCGTTGCATTATTACATGTATAAATTTATTCAAAGTCTATGCTCAATTGCATTTGTACAATATTTTCCATCTTAAACATCTTGTCGCTCACAACTTACAGTACCATTGTGCCAAACCGCAGACCAGGACCGTCTCCACACAAAGCTAGCGGTCGGCTCAAGGTCCCCTTGCATTCAATACAAGAGTCAACTATTTGTTGACCAGGAACATTTAAACCCGGCCCCCGGATAATAAGAGAAAGAGACAAGACAATCAAAAGAGACACGGGTGACAGATCAGTCCTTCGAGTCCGAACTGGGCTTGATTGCCCGCCCTGGCAACAGTCCAGTCCAGTCCGACTGACCCACGCAATGAAGCCCAACCAATTATTCGTCACAGAATATTCTCTCAGAAATCCTGTCACTTGCTCTGGTCCCATCAGCCAAATTGGCTCCAGTCCAGACTCCCAGGCTCTGCCTAGGCTAATTCGTCTCGGCCATCTTCCTGTGCCTGTCTGTGCCTGGTTCATCACCTTCCATTATCGGGCCATGTTGCTTCGATGACGCCGCTAAATGGCTGCCAATGTCGCGTTGAGGCCGCGAATGCCACGCCAATGATCAACGCGTCGAGTGGGGGTTACTCAGCGCGGCTTAATGAATACGAGAGACAGGCTTTTCACCAACATTATCAATCACATAGACAGCACAAGGTTACAGACACTTTCGGAATAATTCATTGTTTCAAATTGTAATGATGTAAGTCGCATTCAATGATACAGAGCCATGACGATCCTTGTCTATGGGTGTCGCTTCCCGGTAGCCTTTTCGACCCCGTCGATACCAAGACACCTTTCCCATTCCTAACCCAGTCCCAAGCATGGCAAACCCACGTAACTCCGAGTAGATTGCAGAGAAAAAAAGAAATAAAAATTATCGCAAAAATCGAAAGGTTCCCGGGCGAGGTTGCCCTAGTCCATTTTCATGTCCATGTCAGGCTCAGGGCTGGCGCTGACTGGTCGAGGAGATTCAGCTGCTGAGAGAGTCTCCATCCCGTCGAATCGGGGTGGCGAGCATTGAAGATTTTGGAGGGCGCCCTCAGCAGTTTGGCTGACGAGTTGGCCCTGGCGGAGGTTTTCGGCGAAGAGGAAGAAGCCTTCATTGGCCTCCACGAGATAGGACTGGAGGCCGTTGCTCTCAAGGAGAATGCGGGCGTTGGAGATGGGGAAGTGGTTCTCAATGAAACGCGCCCAGCCACGAGCAGCTGCTTGGATGTGCTCGTCTTCGCTGATCCTGCGCCAACCGATGCCAAGGTGAAGTGTGAAGTTGTCGATGGTGGGTCCCTCATTGGAAGGAGTCTTGAGGTCGGTCTTGCTGGGGGACTTGGCAATGGCTGTAGGACCGGCTGGCTGAGCACGGGAGACGCGCTGCAACTTGGGGTTTCTGATTAGAGAGCGAGCCTCCTCGACGGCAGCATCTTGGGCAGCCTTTTTCTCCTCGACCCAGGTACCAGACTGAGTACCCGCGTCTGTGACATAGCGGGAGCTGGGCTTGATGAGGGTCATGCCGGGGCCGTAGACCCATTCCTCCTCAGGCTCTTCGACTGGCAGGGACTTGACATCAGGCTCAAGGTTTTCGGACGCCTCTTCCCGGGAACGCTTCTTGCCGGATCCAGCAGATCGGACTGGCTGATATGCCGCAAATTGGCTGGGCATTGGGGCAAATCGAGGTGGAGTGTGGTGATGGTGTCCAAAGCTTGCCATGCCCAAGGACTGGTGGGCAGGTTGAGGAGACATGGTAAGGACGGGAGAGGAAGAGAATTGGGGACTGAAGTACGCCATTTTTGAAAGCGTTCTGGTAGTAAAGAAACTGAGAGGTTGAAAGGTTAGTAGTCACTGCTGTCACAAACCATCTATTGCGTATTCAAGACACGCTATTGGTGATGGACTCCCGCGGCGCTGGAGCTGGAGCTCTAGTACGAGGGTTGGAATTGAGTTTGAGAAGGTCGTTTCAAATGAAGAACCCGTTAGGAGACGAGACGGGATGAAGGGAGTGAAGATGTGGGAGGGTTGGCCAACAAGAGGCACAAGAAGAGGGAGAGTACGCGACGAGAGGCGACAAGGATAGTAGCGAAGGGTCGGGATGGAGGTTTGACCAAGAGGCAAGGACGAAGAGAACTTGGAGGATGACTTGAGGTGGGCGAAGGTGAGACTGGATGAAGATGGAGGAGGAAGAAAAGTTGGATGGGAGAGGGAGGAACAAGAAGTGCGAGAAGGATGCGAGGGGAGGACAGTAAAAGAACCTCTGAGAGTGAGAGCAAGAGGAAGGGGCGTGAGTGGCTCTTGGGTTCCAGCTGCAGGAGATCGGAGTGAGGCTGCATGGGTGTTAAAGAGCAACCTGGGGTAAAAAAGAGTTGGCACTGTAGAGCGGTTTCGCGAACGGCGAAGTCCGCGTAGTGGTACATTCGGCAGATATCCGCACCGCAGCCATTCAGGCATCTCACTAACAGAGAATAGGGGAAGACTCGGGTCGCTGCAGCTGACTCCGTGCGTGCCTTCAGCGCACAGTATGCACGCCATCAGCTTATCGGCGCGCTGGTTCCAAACCTGCCGGCCCTAAAAGAGGCCTAGTACGGAGCTAAGGCAGTTTGCAGAGCGAGGTACGTACCTCTCAATGGAAAGCTCCAATCCGCGCTTGTCCCCTTACGGGTTGCGTAATTGTTAAGGGTCTCAGACCTACCATGTCTATAAGGGGCATAGCGCCAGAAGCAAAGCGTGAGGAGGCTCGTGGATGCTCCGAACGCCCGTCTGGTTGGATGGTCAACGCCCTGGGCACACTGGGCTTGGCTTTTTGAGTTGCCCCGTGCCACACCCATCACGCCTAGCCCACCACGCCGAGCCCACGCCCGCCAAACCGAGCCGAGAGCCCAGTTGGAGTGCAAGTGGAAGTGGAAGTGGGAGCCCGTGAGAGGAGGGAGGAGGGCTGGTCAGGTCCGCCGTCGGCCATCCACCAATCCAGGAAGCGTCCCATCCAGATCCACTCGAATCCGCCCAGCCCGAGTCAGTTTGCTCTGATTGCTTCTCTTGCCGAAGCTCATTGGAAGTTTGTATTTCCGCAGCCGACTCAGACAGGTACGTACTGCTCCGCTACGCTGCCATGGAAGCACATCACCTCATCCGATCAGTCAGCCAGCCAACAGCCAACCCTCCAACTTGGCTCCCTTGGACTGGAATTTTTCTTGCCGCGCGACGCAGGTTCCCGCTTCTTCTCCGGAGCGCGCCAACAGCAGATTATCCGAGATGGGGACTGGCGCTCCTTCGTTTGCAAGCCCAGATTGCCAGAGCAATGTGTTCACCACCTGACTAACACACACAATGATCACCGGGAAACCGGCAATTGAACGGCACGTTTTTAGTAGTGATGCGACTGATGCTACAGGAACAGGCCTGGCCGTAGATGAGAAATTCTACCTTCCCGGTCTCGTCCTGGTCTCTCCCCCGCCTAGCATGGTTGACCATATTGCTGTTTAATGTGAATTCCAAACCTCTCACGCCCTAACCACAGACAGATCACAATCACGATCCTTCTTCTGAGCTGCTCTCGACCTAACCAATTCAGTCATCGTCGACATTCTCGTTTCCTCCGTAGAGCCCTTGAAACCCGGGGATGCTCAATCCTGTTGGACTGTCATTGCGCCTGGCCCGCGCTCTTCTGCCAGCTACAGACGGAGTTTGCTGTGCCTCAACTCTTCGACGTCGGCCTCCAGCTGGCGCCGTGTAAGCGCCGTCAAACCGACTCTGATGACGGGCTTCTGGTAACTCTCTCGGCGTTTGTGGCTGCTCTCGAGTGGGCAGGCGGTCGTTGTACACTGGGAGATGTCTCCTGGGAGTTGTTGCGTCCAACTCCCCTGGGACAAGTGACGTCGTCGCTATGGGGTCTCTCGCGGCGACCACTGGCCTCATTGGGCCTCGATCCTGCTCGCTGTTCTGTTCCTCGTCTGCGTGGTATCGACCGGGGCTGGGCTAGATTTTGATGTCAGGGAGTTCATTATGCCTTCTTTCCCTGCCTAGCGGTGTGCCTATCCCACGCATTGCGGCTGCAGGTGTTGGCTCACAAGACACTCATCCCCACAGAGTAATGTCGCTGGGATATCACTCACATGGGCCGTTGGAGGTCTTAGATGCAGTTGCACATTGTCCTGACTGCCAATGTCCTGCTCAGCCCTGCTGTCATCCGTGTCATGAAGACGCCTGTGCGAGGATATGTGTTCTACTTCCAGTGTGCTTTCGGTTCCTGTTAACTGTTAGTCTTGTATCATTGTACTTTGAGTACGGCCGCCTGCCCAGCCTACCAATGGTGGACCTTGGGCGAAGGGTCAACGCGCGTAGCTCTGCGTGTAGCAGTGCAATCGTATCAGAGTCAAATACTGTCATATGCTCCTCAGGTGTGGTGTATGTGATTTCCAATTCACTATCTTCGTCGAGAGATGGCGCTGCTGGCCTGGGCTCATCGTTGTTGCGGGTGATGTCGCGTGTAGTCAAAGTTGTCTGTTGGTTCGCCTTCCGTGCCAGGTTTGCCTGACGCGTGTGAAGCTCGCCACTTGGGACAGCATCTTGTATGGGCGAACTGGCCCCGTCCAGTCTCTTCCCGACGCGATAGGAGCTCCTGAGGTGTTTTCTGTATCGACTACGGCGCTCGCTGTCATTTAGCTCACGGGTGGTGATTGTGATTGTTGTGGGATGGAGTCTCAGCATCGTGAACCGAACGACACGACAGTCATAGACGTCAGCATGGTGGATCAATTGTGTCTTGAGCCAAATTCCATGACTATCATGACCCCATCCGCGACTTCCCAGACCATACGTCCGGTTTTCAAGTGCCCTCGGAAGGTCGATTGGCTCTCAACCAGCCGAGCATGACCTGCACGGGTTGAGCCTCGCGGAGGCTGTAGGGTAGTCACGGAGGTGGAAAGAACATCGTGCAAGTAGGTAGGCAAGAAGTACCATCGCCCGGGTCAAGTTAGATACTCAGATAGAAGCCTTATCCACCGAAGCTCGGGTTCTGCGGGCATCTGCACTGCGTATGACTTCATCCTACTCCATTGCGTGGCCTGCAGTCACGAGTGCCTCAAAATACACCCATTTATAGGTGGATGACGCCTGCCGGGGCCGACACGAGAGGCTGCGCCGCGATGGCATAGCCTGGCCACGAATGCGAACCTGGGTGTTTGCATTGGTAGTCAGACTGGAGAGAACACAGGCGGAAGGCTGAATGCGAACTCGAAGACCAAAATAAGAATTCCTCGTCGTCCTGTTGACGTCGTCGTATGACACCTTCCTCTCTGATGTTGACTGAAACCGGTTCCCAAAGAGGGAGGCCGAGGTGACTATTGAACGGTCAACCAGATGGCGCTTTTAACTCCCGACGATGCATGGACACAGGACAAGGTTTCTAGGACATGAATCGATTAGCCTTGCATAGGAATTCCCGTAGTCCATATCGTCTCTGGTGAAACCGAGATGGCGCTCAATTGTCTTGTCATCCATCTATTTTCGGTCGCCCATGGATGCATGCCCGTGTTGAGTTTGTCCAGCGATGCCCCTGATGAGACCGGGTGAGACGGGAATGGAAGCCTCAGTGGGTGATAATGGATTATGGCGGCATGGGGCTGGTGCCAGGCCTTGTCCCTGGATCTGTTGCTGGTCGCGTCGGGTACCTGAACAAGCGATGGATGGATCAATTATTACGGACATGTTCTGCCTCCACACACTGCTTGTCACCCACGGACACCACCTCATTAACCTCAACGGTGGTTGCGGTTGATGTTACGGATCTGTCCCTGGTCCTAACAAGAGTGCAAATTTGGGCCGTGAATCTGGATGAGCTGTCGATACTGCACGTAGACGTAGGAAGCCGAGCTTCATCAGGATCAGGACAGATATCCATGGGTCCATTGGATTGGCCGTGCCTCTGCACCAGGTAAGAAAGGTGCAGTAAGGAAGGTACCCTGCGCTGCATGGGCTGCTGCCGGGCGCTCCAGCTGCTGGGCAGCGCCTCGTCGGATACTTTGCACGCCAAATATCAGGTACCTTGCCCAGCCTGGGGGGGCTCTCCTTTGCATCATCCCAGGCCCCAGGTTCAGGTCCAGGTTGGCAGCGGCCTAAGGCGTCCTCCTCTCTCTGCATTTCTCGTAATCTGGGCTGGACCTCGTACCTGAGCAAGTACTGTCACTCTTTTGAAGTTTCGTTTATGGTTTCTATCGCTAACCAGCCATCCCGCTCTCAGCCAGACCAAGCACCACCGGTGATGCTCCACGGTCCACGCCGCCGCCAGTGGCCGATCGTCCCTCGTCCACGACTCGCGTCTCTCCTCCCTGAGCGAGTCGAGTCTGAGCTTGTCCACTTCCCCTGAGCATCTCCCCCCCGGGCTCCTCGATCGCCACCATGAACGGGGACCTGAGCCTCTCTCAGGCCCTGGGCGGACTGCGTATCGCCAACCCCGATGATGCCGCTGAGCTTGCCTCTGCTTCTGCCTCTGCGTCCGCATCTGCTCCCGAGCCTACATCTACTGCTCACATCACCTCCGTCTCCGCCTCCACATCGACGTCCGCTCTCGCATCTACACCTCAACCGACTGATACATCCACAACACCCTCTTCCTACGATGCCATCCATCTCGATCCTATAGATCCCGGTGTCGAATCTCTACTGACCAATCCTCGATTCGCTTCGTCTTCTCAATCCCCCGACACCACCCCAGAACCCGGTCCCGCTGTTGGCCATTCGCAACATTCTTCTAGACCCGAGATATCGAGGTCATCCATCTACGGCATGCCCAACATGCCCGACTCAAGACCTGGCCCTTCCTACCCCGTTCGGGAGTCCAGCCAGCGAGACCCTCAACGTTCCTACTCAAATCGACAACCGTCATCTCTGCCCCCCGGTGGCAGTCCACTCCCACCGCGTAGGAGCTCGAGGGGAATGGGAGTAGGATATGCATCTGCTCCCGGAGGATCTCAATCAAACCAGGGCTATGCTGGGGACGCACCGGTTCCCACTAGCAGAGAGGACTGGCAAGAACGCGGCGCTGCTGTGGGTGTTCGCAGGGAGGTTGATGCTAATGGCCGTACCATTGTTCGCCAAGTTAAGAAGGGCGTTAGGGACTTTCAATTTGGTCGAATCCTTGGTGAAGGCTCATACAGCACGGTTTACATGGCCACCGACCGCCAAACACTCAAAGAGTACGCCGTCAAGGTCCTCGAAAAAAGACACATCATCAAGGAAAAGAAGATCAAGTATGTCAACATTGAGAAAAACACCCTCAATCGGCTTACTGAGCATCCTGGAATTGTGCGACTATACTACACCTTCCAGGATGAAACTTCGCTCTACTACGTTCTCGACCTCTGCAATGGGGGAGAGCTACTAGGTGTGCTAAAGAAGACTGGTACGTTCGATGTTGAATGTACCAGATTCTATGGTGCTCAGATTCTCGACGCTATCGACTATATGCACTCTCGAGGCGTCATCCATCGAGATCTGAAGCCCGAAAATGTCCTCCTCGACGACCAGATGCATGTCAAGATCACAGACTTTGGTACGGCCAAGCTGCTCAAAGACCCGCGCGAGGATGCGTCGGCTGTGACCGCCACTGGCGCACCTGACCCAGGTCGAGGAAAAGGAGACGAAGACGACCGCGCAGCATCCTTCGTCGGGACGGCCGAGTACGTGAGCCCGGAGCTCCTCACACACAAGAACGCCTGCAAGGCTAGTGATTTGTGGGCTTTTGGCTGCATCATCTACCAGCTGCTGGCTGGTAGGCCGCCATTCAAAGGAGGTAGTGAATACCTCACCTTCCAGAAGATTGTCAACCTGGAATACGAATTCCCCGCCGGCTTCCCGCCGGCCGCACGAGACCTCGTCGAGCGCTGTTTGGTGCTCGACCCGGCTCGAAGACTGACTATAGAACACATCAAGAACCACGAGTTCTTTGACGGACAGCCGTTTGGAAAGGGACTGTGGAGGTCCAAGGCTCCACGGCTGCGCCCGTATATACCACCTGCGCAAGAGCCCACCGTAATCCAGCTCAATGGCTTTTCTACGACACCGAAACCCATCTCCAATGCGAGGGCACCTCCTCCACCCCAGACCACCCCCTCGAATGGGAGCAGCCGACCGTCGCGGATAATCACAGAGCTACCACCTCCCACACAGCTCGATATCGAATGGTCTCCAGTCCTCACCAAGAACAACGAGCGGATTCTCAAATTGGGGGATCTCATGGTCATTTCTACGCCCCTGTCCTCAAGCCCCCATGGAAAGGAATCTGGAGAGGGACACAAGAAGTTGTCACGATTTTTCATCGGAACCACGACAAAGAAGCGTCAACGCCTGGTCATGATCACATCGAGTGGTAGAATTGTGCTTGCACCAGCTGGAGGTGAGGAGAAGCGAGCAAAGCAAGAGCTGTCTCTACTCAATCCGGATTGCACATGGAGAACCCAGATTGATGCCAAGGGCCAGACTGTCTGGTGTGTTGATACGGTATGTACCTCCATGTCCCTCATCTATCATCCCGTCTGATCTGAATCCGCAGGGTGGTCATCACTATACATTTGAAGAGGCCAAATCCGCCTCACCTCCCCCCGAAGGTGGATCTGCCGCTGCCGACTGGGTCGAGTGTCTTGAGCGAGCCAGGGACATGGCCCTGTCTCAGAGCATGGCAACGAATTATGGAGGCGACAACGGATTTGCTGACATGTCGTCACAAGTATCGAGCCCCTCAAGCACCCTGGGAGGCCGAGGGAACTACTCCGAGGGCTTCGGCATGGGTGGTCAAGGACGCAATCATTTGAGCAAAAACCAGGCGAGCGGCGAAGATCCAGCGCCAAAACGTAATCGGTTCAGCAAAAGGCAATCAAGAAATGGACTGGGCCCTGCATTCTGATGAGGCACTCGAGCAACGATAGAGTACGGACAGACTTGGCAGGCTTCTGACTGATTGGCTTTCGTCATCAATCTCGCTGGACATTCTGCCACCACCTATCACATTCAGTACAGTTCATGGCATTGGCAGCGAGGCGCTTTACTGCGGAGTTTTTCTTCTTCTAGGGGGCTGGCGGATGCATTTTCGGTGCATGTTTGTTTTCTAGCGTTGAGGGATGGACGGTATAGGCACAACCACGAGATGGTCACCGTTCAATGAATCGCAAAAGCTCAAGCTTCTGGATCTCTGGAGGTTCAACTCTGTTCCACCAACAAGGGAGACACTATGGGCGGAAGCAACGACAAAATTGACCTTGTGTCTGTCCTAGCACAAAGGCGTGGAGCATTTAGGGACGGGAACGGCTTCTGCAAGCTTACATACAGGTTGTACATGGCAAGAAGGTGGTTTAGCATTCTTGGAACCGATTGATAGAGGATAGTAGCAGGCTGGTCTTTGAACCTGGGCAAAGCGGGAGAGCTGGGGAGACGAGGCGTCCACCCCCAACAACTGCCACCGTTATTGATGCCTAGGTATTTCAGCTAAGGAGGGATAATAACCAACGTAATAGCTATAGATATGCAGCTATAGTTGAAAAGATTCGATTGAAGTCGGTCATGCACTCAATTTGATGGAATTCGAGGTTCCAACTACCTAGGTTCCACTGCTGGACTTGCTGGGATGAAGTGACTAACATTAAACCAGACGACATTGGCACGAAGAGGGTAAAAGAAGTCAAGCTGATGTAAATATTCCAGAACACTATAATAACACACTAATTTGATCATACTTACAGGTTTTCCTATCTGGGTGGTTTGGTTGATTGTGTTGCCTGAATCATTCAAGGTCAGGTCATGTGACCGCTCGGATTTCTAGCCTGCGTTTTCTCGCGACGCAATGCGATGCGACGCGACACGATCGTCCCCAAGCAACCTCAACTCCACGTGCCGACGACAACCCAATTCCGAACCCAAAACCAGGCAACACCGACAACATGCAGCCTCAATATCGCGCTTATGCGCAGCAGGTCCCGCAGAGATCGCCTCATGCGACGAACCAGCGGCGAGGTGGAATTGGTACGTTGTGACAAGGTGTTTGCGCTTTTGCCTACTAACATCCATCTCTCTTTCCCCAGGTCCCATGATGTCGTCAGGACCTCATCCTTCGGTCCCCCTCACTCAGGCTCAGATTGCCCAGCAGCAACAGGCCCAGGCGCACGCCAGCGAACTTGCCAAGCGACGGAGCCGCAAGCCTACTGACAAGAACATGCCCGAGGGTGTGGAGGACAGCATTATCGACCCGGCCGGAGCCCAGCGGTACAAGGAACTGAGAGATGTTGAGCGTCGACTGGATGCTACGATTACGCGCAAGCGCCTAGATATTGTTGACTATACTAGCCGCGGCTCCAAGGTTGGTGTATCTTGTGATTACGTTAGGAACTCTAGGCTGAACCGACATTTAGCGATGCAAGACCCTTCGAGTTTGGATCAGCAACACGGTCGAGGATCAAATCTGGCAGAGCAACGGTCTAAATGTTGACTCTTTCGACTTTACTCCCAACATGGAGGCATCTTTCCGGGTCAAGATCGAAGGCCGCCTTCTCGACGACGAAACCACTGAGGACGGACAGGCCGAGGCCGAGGGCGAAACATCTGCAGAGGACAAGACGGAGAAGGAGGGTGCTGATTCGGCGACCCAGAAGGCCAAGGCTCAGCAGAAGCCTCGATTCTCGCACTTCTTCAAGTCCCTGACTGTCGATTTCGACCGCTCCCAGTTCCGAAACGGCGCCGAGCAAACAGTCGAGTGGAAGAAGCCCGATGCTCCACCTCGGAATCAGCCTGCTGCTAGTCTTCCCGCAGCTGCCGATTTTGACGAGCTCACTTTCAAGAGAAACGGAGACGAGAACATGAACATCACCATCAACTTGTTCCGTCAGGAGACACCCGAGAGATACCAGCTTAGCCCCGAGCTTGCGGAAGTTGTCGACATGAAGGAGGCTACCCAGCAAGAAGCTGTGATGGGCCTGTGGGAGTACATCAAGCTTCTTGGGCTGCAGGAGGATGAGGAGAAGAGGAACTTCCGGTGTGATGAGCCTCTGAAGAAGGTCAGTTGCTCTACTAACATTCAACCCGAAATATTACAGTCACTAACACTTGCGTCTAGATTGTGAGACAAGGCGATGTCGGACACATTCCGATGCTCAATGACTATGTTACACAGCATCTTCGTCCTCTCGAACCTATCCGGCTCCCCTACACCATCCGGGTCGACCAAGATTTCCACAAAGATCCCCAGCCCACTATCTACGATATTCAGGTCCCTGTAGAAGATCCTCTACGGGATTCCCTGCTGCCCCTGCTCAACAACCCTCAGTATGTGACAATGCTGAAGGAAGTGACTGGGCTCGACGACCAGCTCGCTCGGGTAGTCCAGGCCGTCGCCGTTTCCAAGGCCAAGCACACCTTCTTCAAGTCCCTCAGCGAAGACCCTGCCAACTTCGTCAAGAACTGGCTCAGCTCACAGAAGAGAGACCTCGAGGTCATCATGGGAGAGGCACCAAGAGGTGGTGGTGAACATGCCTCGGGCGATGAGTGGCGAAAGGGTGGCAAGGATAGTGTCTGGGCTACCCAGAACGCCCGAGAAAGTGTCAACGTCCTGCTCTCTAAGCAGCGCTGAGCGAAAAGCTGACCGGTTTAGAGAGGGTTACAGGGCAGGACATCTGGGACTTGGAGTTGTATCAATTTTAACCTCGCGCAGGCTCAATCGGCGTTGGGAGCGTCATTTTGTATAATAATATCATGAACCAAGATTGGTGGGATATGAGGCATTGCCCCCGATGCAAACGAGGCTTCTGCCATGGGCGTTTGCGTTATTGTACGGTTTTTTAAAGAAAAAAAAAACAGGCGGCAATGCCATCCATGACCAGACCAGGGTCGCGCTTTCTGGCCCGCATTGACGCTACTGAAAGAATAAAGATGAGAACGCCTTGTGAGTGTGAGATTGTACAGAGATGAAGAGAAAATGCAAGCAGGCAATCGAGACTATACAGGGGTAGCTCGATCGACGATTACCGCTGAGGAGCCACGGGCATGGGTGGCATGTTGCGGATCTGCTTGATGAGGAACTCCCTCTCGTCAATGAACTGCTCATCATCGGTTCGGTCCTCGAGGAAGTGCGATAGGAAGGTCAGCAGCTTCTCGCGGTTCATTAGGAGAATCTTCTGAACGGCAATTGACTTGTGTGGATTGGCGACAAACACCTTGAAGACGTGGAAACCCTCGTACTGAACCATTTTCCTATCGTCTCGGAGCAGATTCATGCAGATCTTGAGGTGCTCGCCGCGATCGACATAAGCTGTCATGACACTGTAGTTGGATCGATCCAGCAGGATCTCACCGAGCAGCTTGATGGACTGGCGTTTGGTCACATAGCTGTTGGACTGTACAAGGATGTTGTTGTACTTGTCAAAGAAAAGGTCGAAGTTTGCCGAGAGATATCTTGGCACGAGGTCCTTATGCCGTGTCAAGAGTTCCTGGAAACCCCATGTTAGCGTCAAGTTCCAGGGGTTGGCTGGTCAAGGTAGGGAGGATCATGTCTTACTCGGAAAGTGGTGAAGGCATCAGCCGCCACCTCAAATGAGCTCTTGTCGACCCAATCGAAGAATCTCCAAAATACGCCTCTGCCGCTTTGGGGTCGTTCACGGTCGATGGCGTTGAGGCCCTTGGAACTAGAACCTGGCTCGTCTGCGTCGTCGTATAAGATGATGGCCGCGGCGGCTTCGTTCTTGAGGAGCTCCCGGAGGACGGAGCCCGCAGGGGTGGCACTCTCCTTATGATCATATCCGCGGCATAGCTCGACCAAGACTTGAGGGCGGTTGCAGACGACGTAGGATAATGCGATGGGATCGCTCTTGGGGGCGGCGGTGGCGGGGCGGAAGCGGAATACGTAGGAGAAGATGACTTGGGTGTCTTTGCGGGACTCGAACGGTAGGCGGAACAGATTGACGGCGAGCAGATGGAGGAGGTCTTCGTCGATGAGGCCGGTAACGAGCTGGTAGATTTGCTCCGGAGAACTGTCGGCTTCTAAATATCATGTTAGGTATGATCATATCCAAGGGGTCGACCAAGAAGTATGGGCGTACCATGGGTGCCCTGAAGGATCACCTTCATCTGGCTCAAGACACGAGCAAGTTCTTCAGCCTGAAAAGGTCAGTGATCATTCTGGGGCTCAAAGTCAAAGGGTTACCACCTTGGAGGCTCCATTGGGCCCTTCGAGCTTCGAGATGTGCTCACGGGCTTGCTTGGGGAGGTCGGCGACAGTCCGTGTCCGGGCTCTTCCAAATAGGAACGACATGGCGGGGTGTTGTGTAGCAGCTCTGGATAGCTACTGGCAGGAAGCTAGGCTCTTCTGGCAAGACGATAGACTGGCGACAGTCTGAACGAGACTTGAATAAAGTTGCTGCTGGATGGTGTATCTGACGAGGAGCAGGAGCTTGTGATGGAAGCTAGGCTTGTTATCGATAGCGTTTGGCGGCGGGCTTCTGGGTTTACGGGGGCTGCTCCTGAAACTCTGGAGGTAAGAGCTTAGAGGCGGAAAAAGTCTAGACGAAGAAGACGGAATCAGAGAACGAAAAGGCCAGACCAGACCAGGTCAGGTCATGAGTGGGTTGACAGCAAACAAGTAATAACAAGCATCCGTCGAGCAAGCCAGCATTGGAGCCCGCTTTGCTTTGTTGTTTGGCAAGGTACGGCAACGGTTACGGCGGGCAGCAACCACGCGCGCACGCGCCACAGCCCGAACAGCACAGGACAGGAGAGCGACCTAACGTTAGCCTGCCCCGGTTGATTTAGCGCAAGAGCATCTGGAGCTTCAGCAGGTGCCATTTGGAGCCTGACGAACGGGGATTCATTCGTTGCAACGAGACGAGGATGCCATTTTCTCTTGGAAAAACACCGCCACCATGCCCAATGCAGTAAGATCTGACACAATTACTCGCATTGGACCTTGAGATGGCTCTGTAGATGGGATATAAACCTGCCAAGACAAGTGAATCGAGTCCAGCAGATGGTTCAGCTGAATCGTGCTTGAGCGGTGAGTTGGAATGTTTCAGGGGAAGATGGAGTGGTACGGTCTCGAGGACAAGGACGTTGTACTCGATGATTGCGGAATTCGAGTTGGTTGTTCTTGATAACGTAGGACTAATGATTTGTAATTCGCACGAAGCACGGCGAATCTTCTGTCAACTCCAAAGACAAATGATTCATTAATCTTACGCCATCGGCATTGTCTGTATTGTAAATCATTCGAGGTGTTGAACTTGAGAAGAACGGCAGGGCGTGTTATCGGGCTGAGGATCGGACCCGGGCATGGAGGGGCGGACAAGGAGGCTGATGAGGGCATCATGTACCGAATACTTCTAGAAAATAGCAGATCAGCGCAAAACACACCAAAAACCAATCGCCCCAGTGGTCTTCACTACCGGACCCTACCAGCCAGTCCCTGGCAGCGCGGGGCACACATTTTCCCCCACCTCCGGTCGCCTGGCTTGAGTCACCCACCATCGCGAGGTGCCTTTTTTGAAATCTGCCCCTCCATCCAACGACTTGTCGCTGGCGAATTTGTTTTTGAGGTCATCTTTGTGCTGACCCGACTGTCAGGCGAGACGTATTGTACGGTGAGTCACTCTACAAGAACGAATAACATAATAATCTGCCTTCTTCGACTTGTCTATCCTTATCCTCTTTCTCCATAACTTTGTAGAGAGTCTTGACTGACCCCTCCTCGGTGCTTCAGCAGCCAAATCGTCAGTCATCATGTCTATCGACTTCCCCAAGGAAGAAGAGGCCATCATCCAAAGATGGCGCGATATCGACGCGTTCCTTCGACAGGTTTGTTCGCCTTTTGCGTCCTCGCGCCCGCTACCCTCACCCCACCATTGCGCGAGGGCGTTTCCTCTCGATCGACATTTCTAACGTCTCTCTCTTTCTCCAGGTTGAACTGTCCGAAGGTCGCCCGCGCTATACTTTCTACGATGGTCCTCCTTTCGCTACCGGTCTTCCTCATTATGGCCATCTTCTCGCCTCTACCATCAAGGATGTCATCCCCCGTTACTGGTCCATGAAGGGTTTCCACGTTGAGCGCCGTTTCGGCTGGGATACCCACGGTCTCCCAATTGAGCACGAGATTGACAAGAAGCTTGGAATCTCTGGCAAGGCTGCCGTCATGGAGCTCGGTATTGCCAAGTACAACGAGGAGTGCCGTTCTATCGTCATGCGATATGCTACCGAATGGCGACACACCATTGAGCGCCTGGGCCGATGGATCGACTTTGACAATGACTACAAGGTAAATACGGTCGGCTCGAAACTATCACTACTGTGCTGACTGTAAATTCCAAAGACCATGGATCCTCGCTTCATGGAATCCGAGTGGTGGGTGTTCAAGCAGCTGTTTGACAAGGGTCAAGTCTACCAGGGCTACCGAGTAATGCCCTACTCTACGGTTCTCACCACCGCTCTGAGCAACTTCGAAGCCAACCAGAACTACCAAGATGTTACCGACCCTGCCGTTGTCGTCTCGTTCCCCCTCGTTGACGACCCCGAGGTCAGCCTGCTCGCATGGACAACCACCCCTTGGACCCTTCCCTCGCATCTGGGCCTGGCCGCCAACCCTGATTTCGAATACATCAAGTTCCTTGACGAGAAGAGCGGAAAGACCTACATTATGCTTGAGAAGCTCCTTGGAACCCTCTACAAGGACCCCAAGAAGGCCAAGTTCAAGATCCTCGAAAGGATTAGTGGAAAGGACATGCTTGGGTGGAAGTATGTGCCTCCCTTCGACTATTACTATGAGGACTTCAAGGACATTGCTTTCAGGGTCTTGAACGCTGCCTATGTCACTGATGACAGTGGTGTGGGTATCGTCCACCAGGCTCCCGCCTTTGGTGAAGAGGATTACAACGTTGCTCTGGCTGCAGGTATCATTACTGAGAATCGCCCACCCCCTGACCCCGTCAACGACACTGGTCACTTCACCGACCGTATCACCCACTTCAAGGGTATGCATGTCAAGGAAGCTGATAAGCACATCATCAAGCACCTGAAGAACGCTGGCCGCATTGCCAACGAGTCCCAGATTAGGCACTCGTACCCTATGTGCCCTCGTTCCGATACACCCCTGATCTACAAGGCTGTTCCCTCGTGGTTCATCCGCATCCCCAGCATCATCCCCGACATGCTCAAGAACATTGAAGGCTCCCACTGGACTCCCTCATTCGTCAAGGAGAAGCGTTTTGCCAGCTGGATCGCTAATGCTCGCGACTGGAACGTCAGCAGAAACCGCTACTGGGGTACCCCTATCCCTCTCTGGGTCAGTGACGATCTGGAGGAGAGAGTGTGCATTGGCAGTGTTGAGGAGCTGCGTGAGCTGAGTGGATATGAGGGCGACCTTACCGATCTGCACCGTGACAAGGTCGACCACATCACCATTCCCAGCAAGATGGGCAAGGGCCAGCTGAAGCGTATTGAGGAAGTCTTCGACTGCTGGTTCGAATCTGGAAGCATGCCCTATGCCAGCCAGCACTACCCCTTCGAGAATGTTGACAAGTTCAAGGAGTCCTTCCCTGGAGACTTCATTGCCGAAGGTCTCGACCAGACCCGTGGATGGTTCTATACTCTTCTCGTTCTCGGAACCCACTTGTTTGGTTGCTCGCCCTTCCAGAACTGTGTCGTCAACGGTATTGTGCTTGCTGAGGACGGCAAGAAGATGTCGAAGCGACTCAAGAACTACCCCGACCCCTCTATCGTCATGTCCAAGTACGGCTCAGACGCCCTCCGCCTTTACCTCATCAACTCTCCCGTCGTCCGAGCTGAGCCCCTGAGATTCAAGGAGTCCGGTGTCAAGGAGGTTGTCCAAAAGGTTCTCCTGCCGCTGTGGAACAGCTACAAGTTCTTCGAGGGTCAGGTGGCTCTCCTGAAGAAGGTGGAGAACGTCGATTACGCTTGGGATCCCAGCATGGAGTCGAGCAACACCAATGTCATGGATCGATGGATCTTGGCCAGTTGCCAGAGTCTGCTGCAGTTCGTTAACCAGGAGATGAAGGGTAAGGACCCCCTATAACCATTCGACAGCTCATACTAACGAACCCCCCCTAGGTTACCGACTCTACACTGTCGTTCCGCGACTCCTGGGTCTCATCGACAACACTACAAACTGGTACATTCGATTCAACCGAAAGCGACTCAAGGGCGAGAACGGCTTGAACGATACTCTTCATGCCCTGAACGCCCTTTTCGAGGTTCTCTTCACCCTGTGCCGTGGATTGGCACCCTTCACACCCTTCCTTACCGAGACCATCTATCTCAAGCTCCTACCCCACATCCCCGAGAACCTCCGTGGCGAGGACTCTCGAAGTGTGCACTTCCTGGCATTCCCCGATGTCCGACAAGAGCTGTTTGACGAGGAGGTTGAGCGACGGGTTGGACGCATGCAGCGAGTCATTGAACTTGCTCGTGTGTCTCGTGAGCGCCGTACCATCGGACTCAAGCAGCCCCTTAAGACCTTGGTGGTGATCCACCCTGACCCCCAGTACCTTGAGGATGTCAAGTCCCTGGAAGGATACATCACTGAGGAGCTGAACGTCCGCGACCTGGTTCTCTCCAACGACGAGGCCAAGTATAACGTCCAGTACAGCGTCACTGCCGACTGGCCTGTCCTCGGAAAGAAGCTCAAGAAGGACATGGCTCGTGTCAAGAAGGGTCTCCCCTCCCTCACCAGCGAGCAAGTGCAAGGCTATGTGCGAGATCGACACGTCTTTGTCGATGGTATTCGCCTAGAGGCGGGCGACCTGGTTGTGCGCAGAGGAGTCAAGGAGGATGAGGCCTCTAAGAACTTTGAGACCAATACCGACAGCGAGGTTCTCACTATTCTGGATACGGAGATTCACCCTGAGTTGGCTCAGGAGGGTCTTGGCCGTGAAATCATCAACCGTGTGCAACGGCTCCGAAAGAAGGCCGGTCTCGTCCCAACCGACGACATTAGAATGGAGTACCGAGTGCTTTCCGACCCCGAAGCTGTGGGTCTTTCAGATGCTTTCCAGTCGCAGACAGCTGCCTTTGAGAAGGCATTGCGACGGCCTCTTGACGAGGTGGCAGCCGAGGCGGGGGCTGAAGGTCTCATTGCAGAGGAGGAACAAGAAGTACAGCAGGCAACATTCCTGCTTCGACTACTTAAATTGTAGACTGTCTAGTTTTAGACCATGTAGAGAAGATTAAAATGACAGATGATGACAATGTTGAACTTTCTTTATATTTCCTCTAATTACTTTTTTGATGCCGCCTGGATAAAGGGTGTTAGGACTTGCGTGACATGAGAGAGCCATTTTGCGAGAATAGGGACAAACCAGATAGCAGTCCTTGAGCCTCATGAATTCCTTGGCACACATGTCTTTGTGTACGGCGTTGTAGTCGGCAACGATACACTTGCCGTAAGCTGCGGCCTATGACAACCAAGAGTCAGTCAGTCGGTGGTAGACATATTTGAGCAGGCTACACGATTGCGCACCTCAACCGAGCATTGAGAAACGGCCTTGGCAAGCTTCTGAATAGGGCGAGTGGTTTTTTGGTTCATATCGGCGAGACTGAGGGTTTGACGTTGCGTGAGAGGGATGAGCTTTGAAGAGGACCCGTTCAAGACTCTTGCAAAAGTGATGCTCATACAGTGTCAAATGTAAGTAAAATAGCACTGTACTGAGATCGATCTTGGATCTCCACCACAGTTGAGGCTTGCATTCAGCACCAGCCACCCACTTAACGCGCCCAAGCTCTCCGACAACCATCGCGACCGCGCAAGTTCGCGTTTTCTAGAATCTCACATTGCGTTTTGTTTTGCTTCGAGCCCCCCTTTGGATACGACTGTACGATACCTTTGACGGCGCCATCATCAAGCCGCTCCTCCGATTCTCTGTTCATCCTCTTTTCGCGACTTCTATTCACCGCGCGCTGCGCCCGACGACTTTGTACGCCGACTTTCGCCAACTCTTTCTTTGTCAAGCTTCCTCGACTTCCATTGTCGCGATCGGCTTGGGATAAACATACCCACACTAGACTGTACACCGACTTCTTGACTATGGACCAATGACGGAGGGGGGCAGCTCGCCGACAATTCACTGTCCATGTCTATCGACCGCTCACCCCAAGCCCCAAATGCGACTTCACCAGTGGCACCTATGTCGCCGTCCGCGCAACGAGCGGCGTCGCCATCTGACGACGATGGTCGCTCAAGCAATGCCAGTCGGGCGCCTTCGAGCCAGGATCCCTACTACTCCAACGAAGGTTTGTATTCTCTTGGAAGCGCAACCTTTATCTTGTATTGACCAATTCAGATATTGCTGCATTACACTCTGTTGTCGTCAGGGCGCAGGAGTTGCTCGATACGGCCCCCGAACCGAAACCGCTCCCCGCTGCTGCGCTCTTCAAGGCCTACGACCAAGTTCTCCCTACCTATGGCATTGACCCTGATACAGATCATCACCTATCGACCTTCGTGTTCCGAGTAGGCGGCGAGAGGGGCGGTGGCACTTTGCTCGACAAGTTTCAGTCTATCCTGGGCCGTATGGGAATTGTTCTCGAGTTTGGCGACAACACCACCGCGTCAACTCGAACATCGCCGTCTGCGTCTCCCGCATATTCATCGACAAGTCGCCAAAGCCACGGTCTTGTGCGGGAGAAGAATGGAAACTTTACATCTGAAGGAGTAGCTATATCCCGGCCGTCGGTCGTGCCTTTAGTGCAATCATTCTCTTCGCCAGAATCGCAACCTCCACAGCAAAACCATGTGGACTTTTCCGACACAGACGAGGAGGATGGCGAAGACGAGGAAATGCGGAGGGCTGTTCTTTCTTCAGCCATGAATCGCTGGCGTTCTCTGGTCGCGAACCGTCGAACACAACAAGCGCAACGAATTCCCTCTTTTCCGAGCATCCCCGAGGAGGCTTCTGCCGATGTGAGGAACTTTGAGGACCGCCCCTTTTCAGATCGACCAGCCATCACGGTTTCGGAGGCTTCGACCATTCCACGTATCAATGGTGTTAAACCAGACGGGCAGGTATCGGACAAAGGAACAACGGATGTGAATGTGCACCCGATTTCACCACTGTCCCCAGTCAAACCCCGTCCTGCTATTACCGATACCGTCCGGCCACCCACAGCTTCTACGCAACAGGGCCAGAATGATGCGGCTGTTACGCATCATGAGGACGATGCCCCATCTTCCCCCAAAGAACAGCCCACTGAGCAGCCACAGGAAGCTGAAGAAGAGCCTTCCAGGCAATCTATCGCTCCCTCTGTACCAGAAGTTCCCATTCCATCAGTACCCGAAGTACGCATTGCGCCAACAGTGACCCAGTTGGATGTAACGCAGCGCGATGAGAAGACGAGGAGCCGGCCTTCAACACCCCCGGAACCCACAGACAATACGACATTAAAGCAGAACTCCGTGCAAGAATCTGAAAGGGGGCCTTCGACACCTGTTCAACAACCCGATCCAGAAAAGGAGTATCAACGACTTCTCAGACGTGCCAGTCGGGCTCGTGAGATATATCTCGCGAGCAAGGTCTTCAACCATTGGGCTGATCGCACTGCCCGTCGGCTCGAACGAGATGCTGTTGCGAGACGGCATATGATCAGATTTCGTTACTTTCGATCCTGGTGCCAGGCTCCTGTCGTCAGGGAGCCCACAGTTGATGACATGAGGGCAGCTGTTGTGGTAAGGAAGTGGCAGCGGATTGTGGCACAAGAGAAAACCCTTGAGTCTGTGGCGAAGGCAGCGGCCCGGGCCTATCAATTGAAGAAGATTCATCAAGTCCTTGATCGATGGTCTTGTCTTCGCTTGGAGCATGTTGGCCGTCAAGTCACAGCCTCGCACAGCAGAACAAAAGCCCTTTCAAGGTGGATATTGCAAGCTTCTAATGGCGTAGCCCTAGATGAAGCCATCAAGTCCCAAGTAGGACTGCAACAGCAATTGACCGCCATCCACAAGTGGCAAGGTTATGCTGAAAGGGAAACCATACTTGCCGACAGCGCCATGCGTATGGGCAATGTCCATCAGTCTTTTACACATCTGAAGGAATGGTGGGACCAAGCCGAGGTTGGTCGACGAGCGGCCACATATCGTCAACATCTGTTGATGAAGAAGGTGGATTTCGCTTTTGATCAGTGGAACCTACAGGCAAGGGCACAGGCCTTCACATGGAGGCGCGAATATCTCCAAGTTACTCGAGTGTTTGACCGATGGTGTGAAAGAGCTGAGCAGGATGGCGACATGTCGCGGAGAGCGGACAGCTACTATGAAACCCAGGCTAAATCAAGAGCTCTTGGGTGTTTCCGCCGCTTTGACCAGGAATCATCACACATGATGCGCTTGGAGGACCGTGCATGCCTTTACCTTCGAGCAACCTCTTTGTTGAGAGTGTTTGACAAGACGGTGAAGCGCCGCCAGGATCAGGACAAGCAGTATGTGAAACGGTACCTGAAGGCAAGATATACCCAGGTGTCATCTGCAAAGAAGAAACGCAACTTCTTTTCTGCCCTTGACCGATGGAGAGCATTGGCTGCCGAGGATCGAGAGCAAAGAGAAAAGGCTATGGAGCTTCACAACCGGAAACAATACCACCGGCTAATGATGGTCGCTGAAGAATGGGCGAAACAAGCGGCTATCGATCAGAAGCGTTTGCAAGACGCCCGACTGGAGCATGCCCAAGGATGGCTAGAAGCATGGAAGGAACATGCTGAGGACCTTGAGCAACGAGACGTGGAAGCCTGGCAGCTTTGGGCGGCAGACAAGCAAAGGCAATCTCTGAAGGCGTGGTCAATCGCGTCACTACAACAGAGCGGACAGGCTCATACGGCACTGGAAGTCCGTAAGAAGCACGAACGGGAGAGACGCAATCGCATCCTGCAACACTGGAGACAACGTGATGACAGGTTAGAGAACATGCCGCCAGGATTCAACTCCCAGCCCAACTCGGTCGTTCGCTCATTGAACTGGTCTCGTGGAAGCTGGAGGGGGTTCTCAGGAAGGAGGTCGACACTTAACCGGAATGATCGAGTATACGATTACTCCAATACGCCGCTCGAGACACCGACACGGTGGACGGGCCATCCCTTGTCCATGTCGACTATGTTGCCCCCAGGGTCAATGGCACCACTTAGGGAAGCGGACGAGAACGATGCTGTATCCTCGTTCGCTGGTGACGACGACGATCTCGATCCCGCGTCACCTTCTTTGCGGCCCGCCTCAAGGGGGCAATTCTCAACTATGCCATCAACAACGCCGATGGCACCAGTGCCATCACATCTGGTGGAACGTGGTCTCCGGGATGATTTCGAAGAGCCGGAACAAAACGGTATCAACAGGAGTACAAAGGCCAGTTCTCGAATACCCAAGTTCGAATCACCTCGGCCCAGACCGGAGGACCCACGACCAGCTGGTGTGTCTGAATCCGCCAACGCTGACCGAGTTGGACCTTCACAGCGATCAGTAGCTGCAACGAGAACATTCGGGTTCAGACAGCCGAACAGACGGACTATCGGGCCTCAGCCTGCCTCACCCGAAGCCACCACGCAGGCAATTGCAAGCAAATCTGTCGGTGCAAGGCCAACCGGATTACGATTTGGCGCGACACAGAATGCAGGAATTACACCATCTGCAAGATCTGTTCGTATCCAGTCGCCGAGAACATTCACGGTCGCAACACCTCGGCCTGGAAGAGCGTCAAGGAGCGTGAGGCTGCGAAGCGGCACCGCTATGAACCAATAACTTTTATCACTATGTCGGGCTCTCCTTAATATGGGGACAGGAATGTGTGGAGGATGTCAATGCATCGGAAGAGTAGGAAATGGTGGTTGGCTTGTATGTGCTTCATGGATGTTGGATGGCTCAGTTCATTATAAAGGATACCCCTTTTGTTTAACGTTAGTATTATATTGGATGTGGATGCATGACGGCGAGGAGCCGGTGGCGTTGTGGCGGCTGAAAGTTAATGAATGAGTTGCTTTATGAAAAGCGAAAACCTATTGTAAATGACGAGATGTTCCATTGCGAGCCCGAGTTATCACGAAGAATCTGGTGAAAGAATTCATGTATATCTGCTCCTGGGTTGAGAAATGTGCCACAGGGTTTACCAAGTCAAGAGGAGTCTAAACGGACGCCTACACCTTTTTACGTCTGAATATAGCTGGATTGACTCCGGCTCTTACTGAAGCATATAGATATACTAGCGGTATTCTTCCACGCTTTGTCACGCATTTTAAATAATAATGTTGAACCCATGTATCAGGGGCTTTAAGAATCATGTCCCGAACCTGTCATGGCTTCAGAGGGAGCTGATGGTGGGGGCTGAAGAGCTGGGGGTCACGTCACCTCCATCAGCTGCCCGTCCGTATCCCGTTTATTGCATTGACTCTGATGATCTCAAGCTGCGCCAAAGCTACCTAAGCATTAACAACTCCCCTTCGCGCCCAAGACCGCACAGCCAGAGTGCTCCCCTCTTCTCCCGGAGATGCGCGCGCCTCGTGCTTTTTAATAGCATGAAGGCCGTCCTGCCGGGTAACCCGCGCTCGAGGCTCCAAGGGTTGGCCTCGGGATATTGGGATTCCCGACACATCAACGTGAGTGCCGATGCTCCTGAGCTCGAGTAGCTGCTGACGAGAGGGATTAACTGTAGGTATACATCACCGGCGGCGCTTTTACTATCCTCGAGGGATCCAGTGGTATCCTACAGACAGTTTACGATGATGGCGAACAGCCTCTCGAGGCCATCGCCTTTGACGAAGCCACAGGCAAGATCGCTACATGCACATCGACCGAAGTCCGAGTCTACAAGCCGTTTGGGTCGCGCGAAGATGCCCTGAAGGTTCCAATCCCCGACAGCTAGATGGATCGCATGGATGGATGAGCTCACAGCTTGGTAGTGGGCCCTGGAGTCGACCTTTGACATTCCGAATCCGAACGCCGATGACGCCCCATGTACTCTGTCCTGGGGCAGCTCTGAAGAGCTCCTGGTAGCCACGAGCTACCTCTCCCTATACGCCACGAAAAGCGAGCCGAAACGTCTATGGCAGAAGAAGCTACCGAGCCCCGTCAAGTGGGCATTGCTGTCATACGACTCTGCATACATTGCCTCGACCGGCTACCACGATCACCTGGTCAAGATCTGCCGCAGACTGAACTACGGCGCCGACGAAGTACGCTTCGACCTTACGTACCTGCGACACCCAAACATTGTCTCCTCTGTGAGGTGGCGCAAGCCGTTCCACCTGGAGCAGGCTGTGGACAATGTCCTCTATACTATCTGCCTCGACAAATGCGTTCGGATATGGACACCGACCGAGACAGCGGATGGGAAACATTGGCAGCTTTGGGGCCAGGTTGACGTTTGTGCGCCGTCGCGAGAGGATCCGTACCCCCTGGAGATGCGCTTTGCCATGATTCTTGATGGGCGGGATTTCACAGCATCGGTTGAGCAAGCTGTGCAGGCACGCATGTCCGACGACTCGACCACCGATGACCCTGTTGCGCTCGATCACCTGGTCGCAATCGCTAACAAGAACCCCGAGATTTGTATAGCTCTTGATGGAAGAGGGACCATGTCAGCGTGGGCGCTTGAAAATGTTGGCAGTAACACTGCAAACGCCCCAAAGCTGTTCAAGGTTGCTCAGGTCAAGGATCGAGATTTTGAGCTCTTTGGCAAATTTCTGCCATCTCACGACTCACCCCATACCGAGATCCAGACATACTGCGACAAGAAAACCGGCAAGGTTCACTTCCTGCTACATGCATTTGATGGGAGGATCGGCGTCTTTACAGGAAATGTCGCAGACCTGTTGGATCCAACCACCAATGACCGGCGCCTCTCGCTACACTCGATCTGGGCCGGCCACTCAACCTCCATCACCAAGATTGTCCGAAACTTTAGCGGAAGGGCTGTCGTCTCACGAACACGGGAGAGTGAAAGCATAGTGTGGAAGCATCTTCTCAACCGAGACGAGAATCCAGGCTTGAGCTTGACCCGAGGTAGCGTTATCCCGGAAAAGGGGCACATTCATCGGATATGTGTTCTAAGGAAGGGTCGCTTCGTCGTATTCCTCGGCCATCAAACGGCTACACTCTGGGATTGCAGGGCTAGTCGAGCGATCTCACTTGCGCAATGCCCCTACGAGATATCCGGAAAGCCGCTCTGTCTCATTATTCTTCCTCGGTCAGATGTGAAACAGTACACTGTTGCGCACATTGCGACAGTGACGTCTGAAGGGCAGGGTATTGTATGGGAAGTCCATCTCCCGTCATATTTTGAAGATCCCAATACCAAGGCCGGTGCCAGTATCGAAGAGTTCTGCCGCTTCGAGCTGGGTGATGTGGAAGATTTGTCATACGTCCTCCCAGTCGATCCCGCAGGCTCATCACCAATTGTCTCGGGCTTTCTCGATATCTTTGCTCGAGATGTGGCTATCTCATATACTCGCACCGGACGGGTTGACTTCTGGACAGCACGGGTCGACCCTGAAAAGCGCAGTGTCGGATGGCTGTCCACTTGCACCACTCAGACTGGGGTGTCTGAACCTGCTCTGGTCAGTGGAAGTACCTTGAAGAAGGCATCTCTTGTGAACAAGACGAGGTCGCAACTTACAATTTGGGATATTGGTAGTTCTCGCCTGGAATACGAGAACAATTTCGAAGAGCATCAGGTAATCCAAGATCTGGATTGGACATCAACACCCGACGCCCAGTCCATCTTGGCCGTTGGGTTCCCCTATCGAGTTGTTCTCATGTCCCAAATGCGATTCGACTACCTTAACAAAGGCCCAGCTTGGGCGCAAATCCGAGAGATTAGCATCCGCGAACTCACTCCACACCCAATCGGCGACTCAACTTGGCTGGGCGACGGCTTCTTGGTCATTGGTGCTGGAAACCAGATGTTTGTCCAGGATAGGCGTGTCGGTGTCTCTGAGTCTCTCCGGTCTGACCTTCGTTTGCCACCACGCAAGGATGGCACATTGGATCTGTTCCAAGTGGTTCAACGATTCAATGGTCCTCTGCCAGTATTCCATCCCCAGTTCCTCAGTCAATGCATCCTATCTGGCAAGACCACACTTGTGCGGCGCATCTTGGTGGCTATGCACAAGATTCTGAAGTATTACCTTGATGGAGAGACACTGGATGACTACTTGGGCATGGATTTGAGCGAGTTCTACACACCCGAGGTTCGTTTTACTATCATGAGAAGTGATGATCTGAAGTACACTGACGTTGGTAACTAGCAAACTCATACCCAAGCTGTCGATAAGTCTGCAGGCGCGTACCTGAATGGAAACGGCGGCGATGAAGACGACGACGACGATATCTTCACTGAGCAGACGGCAGTGGCAATCAACGAGAAGCTGGTTAAGATTGGTGTTCCACAACTCTCTGGTCACGAACAAATCCAGCTCGCCGACATCATCGAGTGTGTCGCTCTTGTTGAGAGGCATCGTCGTTCGATGGATGAGAATGGCGCCCGTTTCATGCTCTTCTTCCGTCAACATGCACTGCGAAAAGGACGGACCAACGAGATGCACCTCTCCTGGCGTGAGATCAACTGGGCTTTCCACTCAAACAGTCAGGATATTCTGGTCGACTTTGTTTCGAGACAGAGTCATGGCAGCATGCTTTGGGAGCATGCTCGTGAGAGCGGTCTCTTTATGTGGCTGTGTGATCCTATCGCCTTGGTACTTGATTTCGCCCCGATCCGGATCATCATTGATTGCTAACTCATGGTAGAAAGCTCAGTTCGAGCAGATTGCTCGGAATGAATACACGAAGAACGAAGTGAAGAACCCGATCGACTGTAGTTTGTACTACCTCGCCCTCCGCAAGAAGACAGTGCTTCAGGGTCTGTGGCGAATGGCAAGCTGGAACAAGGAACAGGCGGCGACTCAGAAATTG
Source organism: Fusarium sp. LHS14.1 (assembly GCA_025433615.1). NCBI lineage: Eukaryota > Fungi > Ascomycota > Sordariomycetes > Hypocreales > Nectriaceae > Fusarium > Fusarium sp. LHS14.1. The sequence goes on from CM046481.1 coordinate 1,320,314, forward strand.
TTGTCGAACAACTTTGAAGACCCTAAATGGAAGACGACAGCTCTAAAGAACGCGTATGCGTTGCTCAGTAGACGGCGTTTCGGTAAGTTGGTAAGATGTATATTGACACAGATGCTAACTGGAAGCAGAGTATGCTGCGGCATTCTTCCTGCTGGCTGACCACCTTCATGATGCTGTGGAAGTGTGCTTGAACCAGCTCAAAGATATGCAACTGGCTATTGCGATAGCGCGTGTGTATGAGGGCGATGACGGCCCAGTCTTGCGAAGACTGCTTCAAGATGTTGTGCTTCCCTTGGCAGCTCAGGAGGGCAATCGCTGGCTGGCGTCTTGGGCATTCTGGATGCTTGGCCGTAAGGACATGGCTGTACGAGCACTCATCGTATGTTTCCATGGATATTCCTGTCTGAAGCTGCGAAAACTAATATTGTTGATAGACACCTGTCTACACCCTTCTGGAAACACCTTGTTCGCCTGACATCAAATCGAGGCTATTCCTTACTGATGACCCTGCGCTAGTGGTGCTCTACTCGCACTTGAGACACCAGACGTTGCAAACGTTGAGGGGAGCCTCCAAGGTCACCCCCAAAGTCGAGTGGGAGTTTGTACTGCATAGCGCCAAGCTGTATGATCGAATGGGATGTGATCTCCTTGGATTGGATCTAGGTAGGTTTGGCCCTGAAGGATTACTTGGAGCAAGAATACTAACTGTGATATAGTACGAAACTGGGAGTTCCAACAATCGCCTCCTGCTGCTGGCCTCGGCGGAGAGGTCAACCCGCTCAAGCTACTGCGCCGGAGGAGTTCACTTGTTGTCGCGGACCTACCATCACCCACTCTTCACTTCGAGGGCAAGAAGGCTGTCAAGCCGCCACCGACTACGTTCGAGGAGCCAGATGCAAGCTCTCTGTTGGATAGTTTTGGGTTCTGATGGTCGGGACTGAAAGGCCATGTAATAAGAAGTAATGGAGAATTGGTCGCACAAGTTTCTCAGTGGGGAGGGGATATTGCTAGTTGTAAACGTGGATAGGAGGGCTTGGTTGAATGGAGTTTGGGATGGTGAGACTATTGCTTCGCACATTCTCGTAGTGTATTCGTAGTTGGCATATATGGAGGGTTATAAACCAGGTGGGCGTAGTATCAAGGCTATCACTAAAGGATTGGTTTTAAAGACCATTCCTCTATGGATTCATGGGACCACACATTGTCACGACGCCTCAACTTGGTTGTCCTGCATGATAATTCGCGTTCATCTCACTCTTCATGACTCCTCCTTGTCCGATTACCCTGAACTTTCGGGCCGGAGGTGGAGGCCGATATCCCCCAGATATGACGGAATGTGGGGTGTTGCCTAGTTCGGAATACAAGCCGGTTGGACAATTTGCTTCGTAATCAACCGCCCATGTCTTATAATCGCGAACTTATCTCCTAAAAGCGTCACCGACGACATCGGCATCTATCTGCTCCTCCTCTATTCGCCTAGAGCTAACCGTGAAAATGGCGACGCGGACGGTTCCTGGGCGCAGCTTCACGGTGCGAGGTGTCGCAGTCGGACTCCTCATCGGCACCGTCATCTGCTTCTCCAACATGTATTTCGGTCTGCAGACGGGATGGGTGTCCATCATGTCCATGCCCGCGAGTCTCATGGGGTTCGGCATCTTTAAGTTGCTCGCTCCGCACCTGCGGTTTCCATTTTCTCCGGTTGAGAATGTCTTGCTGCAGAGTGTCGCGTGCGGTATGGCTATTATGCCTCTTGGATGTGGTCTTGTTGGAGTTGTACGTCACGTAATTTGGCGCTGTTAATGAACGCGTTTCTAATGGATAGCAGGTTCCGGCGTTCAACTATCTTTTGGAAAAGGATGAGCAGGGTCCTATCAACTTAAGTACTTGGCAGCTTATCATTTGGTCTCTGGGACTTTGCTACTTTGGTGTTGTCTTTGCGGTTCCTCTGTAAGCCATGCATGTTGCCATCCTGTCCTACTTCTAAATTGCTGACCAAATGTTAGACGCGTCCAAGTCATCATTAGAGAAAAACTCAAGTTTCCTAGTGGCTTCAGTACCGCCGTGTTGATCTCAGTTCTCCACGGTCAGGGCCGCCAATCCAGCAAGGATGAGCTCGAGGCTGCTGCCAAGGGCACCTTTGCGAGTCTCGTACCTCGCGATGAACCTTTTCAACCCGCTGAAATTGGTCCGGCTGCTACAGACCAGGAGCATCAGCATGAGATCGAGGATGAGGATGAAGACGACAAGGGGGACTGGGCGGCAAACATCCGACTGTTGCTCCTGTGCTTTGGCGCCTCTGGCTTGTTTACTTTGGCTACCTACTTCTTCCCCGTCCTACGGAACCTACCCATCTTTGGGTCTGTCGCGGCAAACACTTGGTTATGGACGTTCAACCCGAGTCTTGCGTATGTCGGCCAGGGTATCATCATGGGTACAGAGACCACTCTACACATGCTACTCGGTGCTGTGGTGGGCTGGGGAATTCTCAGTCCCATAGCCAAGTCGCGAGGATGGGCTCCTGGTGATGTTGACGATTGGGAGCATGGTAGCAAGGGCTGGATCATCTGGATCTCCCTCGCCATCATGCTGGTGGATGCCATTGTCAGCCTTGCCTACGTGAGCCTTCGTGCCGTTTGGACAAACGATCAAACTGCGAGCTTCATAACCTCCCTGCGACATCGAGTCCAGGAACATGGCGTTTCTGGCTTGTGGAAGCCACAGTCCCATGACTACTCGTTGCTCAATAACGAGGATAATGATACTCACTCTCATCACGACGAGGATGCGGCAGACGAGGCTGAAGTTGACAAAGAGGAGGAGGACGCCCCTCCACATCAACGAATCGGTGGCCGACTTGTCTCGGTTGGGCTTCTAGCATCCATTGCGCTTTGCGTTCTGACGATTCACCTGGTTTTTGGTGACCTCGTACCGCTCTATGCTACCATCATTGCAGTCCTGATGGCTTTGGTCCTTAGTATCATGGGTGTGAGGGCATTGGGCGAGACTGACCTGAACCCTGTGTCTGGCATTAGCAAGCTTGCCCAGTTGTTCTTTGCCCTGATAATTCCTCAGTCTCACAAGTCTAGTGTTCTTATCAACCTGATTGCAGGTGCTGTTGTATGTACTCTCAACTCCATCCCCTTGCTTATGACAGTTGCTAACGAGACCTCTACTGTAGTCTGAAGCTGTAAGTCCTAGACCGTACCTCCGGACCTAATGCCGAATGATACTGACAGTCATATCTAGGGTGCTTTGCAAGCCGGTGATCTCATGCAGGACCTCAAAACTGGCCACCTACTGGGGGCTGCTCCCAAGGCTCAGTTCTGGGGCCAGGTCATTGGAGCTACTGCCGGTGCTATCCTCAGCGCCTTTATCTATCGCATCTATACCACGTACGTACTATTGGGATTGGACATGAGTCGCGAGGAGGTTTGTTAACATGGCTTGATGTGTAGGGTCTACGAAATCCCTGGTGATCTCTTCCAGGTTCCCACCGCCTATGTTTGGATCTTCACAGCAAGACTTGTCACAGGCTCTGGGTTGCCCTACAGGGCAAAGGAATGGGCCATCGGAGCTGCCGTTCTATTCGTGGGCACAACTATTACCAGAACTCTAGCTGTCGGGAAGAGATGGCGACCTCTCATTCCAGGCGGCATTGCTGTTGCCGTCGGTGAGTCAACAGTGCGCGAAGAGGGACAAAGATAAGTGCAGCTGACAGATAAACAAGGCATGTATAACGTCCCATCGTTCACCCTCGCTCGAGCCGTGGGAGGCTTGTTTGCATGGTATTGGGTTCATCTCGCTCAACAAGCGCAGACACCCCTCATCATCCTTGCATCTGTATGTATCCGTCCCAGCCCCCCTACAAGGCTATTCTAACCTTGACCTAGGGCTTCATTCTCGGCGAGGGCTTCCTGAGTATCGTGAATCTCTTCCTGCAGGGTCTCGGAGTACCCCATCTCTGATTCCGGTGTCAATCATAGCTCGCTGTAAGTTCCCCTCCTGGACAACCATGCGATAGGCGTTCACAAGCTGATTAGAACATGCCTACTTCAGCTGCCACGAATGCTGCCTTGATTCGCCTTCAGAATCCTTCCACGAGGTCTTCAAGGTCAACGCTCTAGCATTGTCTTCGGCCGCCAAGAAGGTGATTTCACCAGACAGACTGGTGGGGGACTTTGCAGAGGGCTTCTCCTCTGGGGGAGCGAGAAGAAGTCCTTGCTTCCAGTGGGTGACGGTACCGGAGGGGCCAGTTGTGAAAGCGACACCACCCTGCTTCGTCTTGTCCCAGGTCTCGGGTGTGGTCTCTGGTGGAGGGACTGGGTCGTTTCGCGCAGTGGTGAAGAAGTTGTCGAACCAGATCAGGAAGCCGTCCACACGCTCAACCTCGCGGGTGAGCTTTGATGACCATTTGGCCGTGAATTGGAGATCCTCGGCCTTGACGGTGTGGAGATCGAGCACCTTGAATGGGTAGGGCTCACCGCAGACAGCGCTCTGCGGCATGGCCTCAACCCTGGCCTCCTCATAGATACCCTCTTGCATTGTCTTCATATCGAATCCATAGACATCTCTCCAGAAGGAAATGTTGTCAGAGATATACTCTGGGTCGGCGATAGGAGCAACCCAGATGGTCGCTGAGCTGGGGGCAAGGATACCATCCGGCTTGAGGTACTTGTCTCGGGCGTACAGGACACTGGGGAGCATGGCCTCGTAGAGAAGGAAGTAACCCATCCACTCGCTGACAATGATGTCGACCTGGTCCACGGGCAGCTTGACATCCTCGATAGCGCCCTTCAGGCATGTAATAACGTCGGCCAAGCCGTTGTGGAAGATGTTCTCCCTAGCCTTCACGATGATGTCTGACTTGTCAACGGCAATGACTTGTTTGGCACCAGCCTTTGCGCAGAACATGCTAAGAATGCCTAATGGGATGTGATTAATGTTTATATCTCGGGTACAAGGTGACTTGTTTGCTTACCAGTGCCGCATCCAATATCCAGAACGACCTTGTCCTTGAAGATGTGCTTGTTTCCGTAGATGAAGTCACGGTAGGCATCTGTTCGCACCGCATCCTTCAACATGGTCTCGTGAATTTCTGATCCATTGTCAGTAGGTATCGAATACCCGCAGAAGGGGGAAACGCACCATGAGCGGCATATGACTCGAAGTAGTAGGCAGAATCGTCCTTCTTCTCCTCAGTCTTGGCTGGCTCAGTATCGTCACCCCATCGACGGTCCAGTGTCTCCTCAACAGTCAGACGATAGCTGGCGAACTGGCTCCTGACTCTCTCTAGCTCCTCCTCGAGCTCTTTGTTGCGGGCCGCCAAGTTGCTGTCCTTGGCTCCCTCTGAACTCTCACTGGTGATGTTCTCTAGCACATCGTCAAGAGAGAAAATGAGAGCGTCGTTCTCCAGCACTGGTCGGAGGTACTTCTCATCTTCGAGGTCCTTTTCAGAAATCTCCTTGGGAACTGGCGATCCGTTCTTGACATGGTCACGGACAAAGTTGACGAGCTTGACGGCGCCGTGGAAGTCGAGGTTCAGCTTCTGCACATGAGCGACAAAGTCGAATGAGTGGTTCTGCTTGCTATCCTCGAGCATGGCGGCGACATTGGGAAAAGTCTTGGGGCCAAAGAAAGATGTGATAGAGATTGACTCCTCGTCAGACTCGAGGTCGAGCCACTCGCCCTCATCGGAAGCGGAGTCGTTGATTGACATTTTCACCAAAGTCGAAAAATTCGGGGCGCAGCCGATAGATAGAAAAGCAAATCGAGTATGGGAAGGGAAAATAAAAAAACAATATCCCGAGGTCAAATAGGACGAACCCGACTTGCCAAAGAAAGGTTGTTGAATGTGTTTTGTGGGATCACAGTATCTGGATGAGGCTATGCCCTCTTGGGCTTTTTTTTCTGGGTCAAGCTTTTCAGCCAAATGCAATCTGGCGAGGCACCTGCTATAATATTTTTGTAAGGGGTATATATCGCACATCGTCTTGATTGACGCTGTGTCACTTGGCCTTTTTAACGTCTTTTTCATCCTCTTCGTCATCCTCCTCATCTTCATCGTCGTCATCGTCGTCGTCTTCATCGTCTTCATCATCATCATCATCGTCGTCGTCATCGTCCTCACCCTCTGAGACGGGTTCATTGAGTTCAACAAGACGAGCCTGGCGGTATAGTTAGTATTTGACACAGAGAGTATTCGCAGAGAGGACCTTGACGGCCTTTACACACCTTGTATTTAGCGACCTTCTCTTCAAGATCGCCAAAGACCATAAGAAGATCATCGAGTTCCGATTGGGTTGTTTCCCTGGCCTTCTTCGACTCCGATAATTCCGACTCAGCCTGTTGGAGGTTTTAGCAACACGAATGAGTTGACTAATAAGGGGGTAAGGGTTCACCTTTTTGATCTTGGCTTGCAAGTCCTTGGCTTTGCTACCACCCTCGCTGAGCTGCTTCTCCAAGGTCTGGTACTTAGCCGTTGCTTCACGGGCCTCCTTCAGAGCGGCGTCACGCTCCTCCCCAAGCTTCTTCAATGCCGCCTCATTGCTTTCGCGTTGAGACCGCAATTCGCTTTCGTACTTATCCCTCTGCTCTGTCAGACTGGCCGCATTTCGTGCTTGGAGTTCCTTGAACTCCTGTGTCTTTGCCTTTTGTGCCTGAATTGGTTGGACATTAGCCATTCGCGTCCTTAAGATGATGCAGCCAAGGAGCTATGAGTTAATACCTTCATGATGTCAACCTCAAGGCGACTGATGGTTGCTTTCAGGTCTGCAACCTCGGCATCTGTACGTCGCTGAATCCTTTCCGCATCTGCCTCGGCTGCTTTGCGAGCTTGCGCAAGCTGCTTCTGGTGTTCGTTCTCCAAGGCTGTTTGCTGTGCCTTCAGTTGAGCGAGTTGCTTCTGGTGATCGCCATCTCGAACTGCTTGTTGAGTTTGCACTTGGGCAAGTTGTTTTCGGTGATCATTTTCCTTAGCCGCTATCTGGCCTTGAAGTTTGCGAAGTTCTTCACCATGATGCTTTTGCAGACCTTCATTGACCGTTTTCACCCGCGACATCTCGAGAGCTGCCGTTTCCTTGGTGCGTCGATGGTCCGCTTGTTCTTGGCCAAGCTGTCCCTCCAGAGTTGTCAATGCCGCTTGAGCTTCCTTGAGCGCACGCTCCTTGTCCTCGACCTGGCCCCTGAGTGAATCCACCAGCTCCCTGGAGATACCCTTTTGAACACCGTTGGCGACCACAGATATCTCCATTCCAGGTTCCCTGTCGATAGCGCGTGCTATGCGACTGTAGTTATCCTTGAAGAACTCGATGAAGATGCGGTCAAAGAAGACGTCAGGGAGGCGGCCGAGGGACGAAGCATCGAGCTTTTGGGGAGTGACCTCGAAGTCGCGCACAAATGGGTGACTGCGAAGTTTCGTTAATCGATCTAGATACTGATCACGGTCAATTCGTGACGTCAAGATAGAGTGTAATGTTGCACGCGGAACTGGCGAATCCTTCGTCGAGAACTCGTAAGCAACGCCTAGTAGCATGGCACACAGGCCCTGGACAAGTTCGCCGCCGCTGACGGCGGGGGGCTGTGATACAGCTTGAATCAAGCTCTGTACGTTGCTTCCTTCAGCAAGAAAGTCGTTGACTGCATCAAAGTCCTCAAAAAGCCAGCCAAGAAGGAGCATAAGGTACCCAACCAGTACGCGCCCATCATCACCACGTCGCAGGCCCGACGTGACATGTGCTGTGATAGTTTGGATGCCCGTGACAACCTCTTCACCGTCGGAGGAATCGCCTTCTGTGAGGCTCATGGCCTCTGCCTTGGCCGCAGGGTTCTCAAACAAGAGATGAAACGTGATAACGGCAGCGAACCACTGACGGTACGGATCGGATACGTCGGTTGGGGGTTGAAGCAAAACGGTCAGGACATTGGAAGACTCGTCAACACCAGCTTGGTGTCCCTCGATAGCTCGCCCCAAGAAATGAAGCCTAACTTCAGCATGGTTCGCAAAGTAAGCCTGCAAACAGTCGCACGCCGCAAACCGAAGATCGAATTCTTGCGGATCTTGCAGACATAACGTCAGGTCCAGCAGCCCATCGATAACATAGACCTTGGCACGCCCATTCGCTTGCTCTGGAGTCGGATCAGCTCCGACCAAGGGTGATGGGACCATTAGTTGAGCGAAACTCTCCTGTAGAGGGGCATTCTCCCGTATCACATCGCCGCATGTGGTCAAAGCCTAGACAACCTGTCAACGACGAACTTGCACAATCACAATTAATTAGTCGCACCTCGGCCTTGATCTGAGTCTGCGCCTCATGACTGAAGGCGAGCTGAAGAACATGATATGCAAGGCCATGCCTCCAGATCGCTGTCTGATTCAATGATGTTCCTGCTGACCCTCTAACAATAAACAGCCGAATCACAGCCAAGAAGGCATAGATATTCCGGTTCTTCTGCGATTGTGCCCATGTCGCAATTTCGGGACCATCGCTCTGGGGTTTCAAGACTCGACCGAGCAAATCTGCAAGGCGATTGATACAGCCCGACTCGCGGAAGAGGGACTGATTTGATGTGTTCGATCGAAGTAGATTGGCAAGAAGAATTAAACAATCCTCAACAGTCCTTCCGCCCTCAGACAAGGCACCGTCTGCTTCGATGATGCTGAACAACCTCTCGAAAGCGTTCTCGAAAGCCACCAATTTTTGTATCTCGATCGAGGTTGGAGTAAGGTAGGTAAGGAGGATGATGCCTTCGTTTCGTATAGCGTCCCGCTGGTCGTCCAGGACAGAAACAAGACGAGAGATGCCTAGAGGGGCGGTAAAAATACATTCCTCCGTCCTTTCGGTTCGTGCAGACAAGATGGCAGCGAGCAACTGAAGAGAGTAGAGGCGGGAGTAAAAGTCGTTTGTATCGAGAAAGTCGAGAAGTAAGGTGATATTTTCCTGGCGTTGCGTGAACTCGTCTGCTAGCCATAGCGCAATCTCTTCTGAAGCTTCGGGACTATCTTCATTCGGATTGAAGAGCATCAACAATGTTTCGAGAACCACCTTAACTGTGTCCACATCTTCGCCATCTTTGCTGAGGCTGCCTATTAGACTTCGAAGGGCTCCAGAGGCTACAGAGGCCGGGTAATCTTTTGAAAAGCTTCGAAGACCTAGGATGGCAGCTCGTCGATCCTCGAGGAGAGTTGCCGAACTGAGGCGGCCGCTGAGCACGGTGATGGTCTCGCTAACTGATTGTTTCGCGGGCGCACTGGGAATGGAAAACATGGTCGCGGCGCCTCAATGCCATTGGACTCGGGAGGGTTCGAAGGTTTTCATGGAGCCGTTGCCGGCGATCTTATAGACTATTCGCCTCGTCGGTGAAGACAATAGGCAGGGGATACTATCCTCGTTAATTCTTAACCAGCCAGCTCTCATGTCATTCTGGACAGCTTGTCACCCGATAGCTGCATAACAGTTGGAGCCTCAAGACCCACACCTGCGCCACACCTAGGCGATAAGCCCTGCGATAAGCTTGGGCAGGGTCTGCAGGGGCTGTTTCTCAAAGGATCTTCGCGACAGGCAGCATGACATTCTCTCTCCTGCATAACCTTCGTCGCTAGAAACGCGATTCATTGCAATCGCTTTTATCTCTCTTGATCGCACCGCCTTCGTTCCGAGAACACCGATGCGACCGGTTCGATAAAAGCAATCACTTCCTTTACTTGCAGGCTTTTGCGCCTGCCTCGTCCGTCCCTCGATTCGCGCGAGTAGCCTGCGACTGGTTCTCGGCCAGACAACAAACGCGCAAACGACAAGATGGGTATTCCGGCGGCTTTCCGATGGCTTTCCAACAAGTATCCCAAGATCATCTCGCCAGTGATTGAGGATCAGCCCATCACGCTCGAAGATGGATCTACGATTCCCGTCGATACAACTCGGCCAAACCCAAATGGCGAAGAGCTTGACAACCTTTACCTCGACATGAACGGTATCGTTCATCCTTGCTCTCATCCTGAGGACAGACCCGCCCCCAAGGATGAGGAGGAGATGATGCTCGAGGTATTCCGGTACACCGATCGCGTTGTCAACATGGTGCGACCGCGAAAGATCCTGATGATTGCAGTTGGTACGTCCTTCTTCCCATTGACTCTCGAGTGTGTTACGTGACATTTCAGGTCCGAATACTGATTTTTAATATTTCGCAGATGGTGTTGCGCCCCGAGCCAAGATGAACCAACAGCGATCCAGACGTTTCCGCTCCGCTCAGGACGCCCAAGAGAAGGAAAAGGACAAGCAAGAGCTCATCAAGCTCTTGAAGCAGCAGAATGGGGGTAACCTATCGGCCGAGAGCTTGGAGACTGTGACCAAGAAAGCATTCGACTCGAATTCCATCACGCCTGGAACTCCGTTCATGGACATCCTTGCGCTCAGCTTGAGATACTGGTGCCAATACAAGCTTAATACGGATCCTGGTTGGGCTAAGCTCAAAGTCATCATTTCTGATGCCACTGTTCCCGGAGAAGGAGAGCATAAGATCATGGACTTTGTCCGATCTCAACGCGCCTCTCCTGACCACGACCCAAACACTCGCCATGTCATTTACGGCCTTGACGCTGATCTTATTATGCTAGGCCTCGCCACCCATGAACCCCATTTCCGAGTTCTACGTGAAGATGTTTTCTTCCAGGAGCAGAAAGCCCGCCTCTGCAAGTTGTGTGGACAAAAGGGGCACGATGCTCAGAACTGTCGCGGTGAGGAGAAGAAGAAGGACGGTGAACACGACGAGAAGGACAAGGGTGTGACTCTGAAGCCCTTCATCTGGCTTCACGTTTCCGTGCTGCGGGAGTATTTGGAGGTCGAACTGGGTGTATCGAATTTGCCCTTCCGGTTTGACTTGGAGCGTGCCATCGATGATTGGATCTTCATGTGTTGTTTCGTCGGTAACGACTTTTTGCCTCATCTTCCGGCCTTGGAGATCCGAGAGCATGGCATCGACACACTGACAAAGCTCTGGAAGGACAACTTGCCCGTCATGGGCGGTTATGTCACGAAGGATGGACATATCGACTTGGAAAGAGCGCAGATTATTCTGGATGGGCTTGCGAAACTAGAAGATGGCATCTTCAAGCGAAGAAAGGAGCAGGAGGACCGTCGAGAAGCCAACAACAAGAGACGGAGACTCCAGAACGAGAACAATGGTCGAGGTGGGCGTCAGGGTGGACAGTCGACTCCTCGAATCAACGGTCACATGAACCCATCTCAGGGTATGGCGCTGCACCCCATCGCGTCCTACCCGAAACCCGAGAAGCCCTTGACCCATGACATGATTGTCAACCGAAGCACTGCCCCGGAGGCGAATGTGGCGAACAAGAGCGCTGCCAGTGTTCTCAAAGCCCAGCTGCAGTCGCAGAAGTCGCTGTCCGCTACAAAGCCGGAGGACGCTACTCAGGAGTCTCCCTCAGCGCTTGGAAAGCGGAAGGCTTCTGAGATTGAGGAGGACGGCAGCTCGACTACCGGAACACCGGGGACTTCGACGCCAGCGCCAGCTACCGAAGAAGGCCCAGTTGACGATGTTCGCCTTTGGGAAGATGGCTATGCTGACCGCTACTACGAGAAGAAGTTCCACAAGGACCCGAAAGATATCGAATTCCGTCATTCGGTCGCGCGGGCTTATGTGGAGGGACTTGCTTGGGTTTTGCTGTACTATTTCCAGGGATGTCCTTCCTGGGAATGGTACTACCCCTATCACTATGCCCCGTTCGCAGCCGACTTCAAGGACTTGGCCAAGATGAACATCACCTTTGAAAAAGGCAGGACATCGAAGCCCTTCGAACAGCTGATGAGCGTCTTGCCTGCCGCGTCTCGTCATGCATTGCCTGAGGTGTTCCACGATCTCATGCTCAACCCAGAGAGTCCCATCATTGACTTTTACCCTGAAGATTTCAAGGTTGATCTCAACGGAAAGAAGATGGCTTGGCAAGGAATTGCCCTGCTTCCTTTCATTGAGATGCCCCGACTTCTGGCAGCGGTGCAGAGCAAGTATCCGGAGCTGAGTCCCGAGGATTCGGCCAGGAACGAAAGGGGCCGAGATGTGCTCATTTTCTCCGAAGGCCACGAGAGCCTGTATGATGAGGTGTTGACCAAGTTCTACTCGAAACGTCAGGGAGACTCCAAGTTTAAGCTGGACCCCAAGAAGAGTGATGGGCTATCTGGCAAGGTCGAGAAGAAAGAGGGCTATGTTCCTCACGGCGAGCTCAAGTATCCCCTCGAGCGCAAAGCTATGCCGGACCTTGACTACGACCGTTCTGTGACGTGAGTTCCCCTTCCTCCCTATTTCCTGTTGAATTTATTTGGCTAACAAAAATCCAGGGTCAATTACGACTTCCCACAGACATCCCACACCCACAAGTCCATGCTTTTGCGTGGGGTTAAGATGCCTAAGCCTGCGCTCACGCCCAGCGATGTTGAGATCATCCGAAGCAAGGCTAACAGGGGGGGCAGGGGCGGCTATGGGCGAGGAGGCTATGATCGAGGTGGTTACAATGGGCCTGGAATGTCGCGAGGAAACCAGTATGGACGACAGCAAAACGGATATGGCAGATCGGATCACCACTATCAATCACGCGGGCCTCCGCCGATGCCTCCACCACCGGGGGCGCCCGGATTCGGCATTGGAGTCCCGCCACCACCTCCTCCACCGAATTACTACAACAACCGGCCCCACGACAACTACCGTGGTGGCGGTTATTCGGGCTACAATCAGCCTAGAGGTCCTCCACCCATCCAAACACCTCCCGGGTATCAAGGGTACGGTGGACAGGGTGGACAAGGTGGACATGGTGGACATAGTGGCCAGTCTTATGGCAGAGGTAGGGGTTCCGGAGGTTATAGGGATGGACGGTCTTATAGGTAGTTGGGGAATCTAAAAGTACAGGCGGAAACAAGAAAAGGGGAATTACCGGGTATCTTGATCAAGTTCGTATCCCCAAGCAATAGTTGCAATGGTAACGCTCTGTTGAGCAGAGGAGCTCGCTGCTTCACATGTCGGCTCCTAGGACCACCGAAGCGACAGCTACCTACTACGTAATGGATGGATTTTGCAAGCCTCTGTCGAGCTGGGAAAAGTGGCGTGGTATCTGGAATGTGTACAAATGTATGTGTATTTCTGTGAAATGTCGCCAGCTTCCTTTACTCGTGTAGGCTACTCCCTACCTAGTCAATGATGAAGTATACTCAGTAAGCTACGAAGAGGCGCCAAATGAAGATTTACTTCCATTTCTCCAATTCTGGTATTGGTCTCCGGGCAGTCATCAAAGGAGGTGAGCTCCCCCACGCGTGCGACCCTGTGGGGACCGTTCGCGGGGTTTGGGACAACACCAGCGACCCTGGCTGGCTCGCAATGAATGGACGTCCGACTCCCACTCCCGACTTGATCCTTCCTTCAACGTGCGCTCCATGCTGTTGCGACTATGAACGGCGACGCAAGCCTGGTCGGCTGTCTGGTCGACAGGCTCGCCACTAGAGTAAGCTGAGCGCTGCCATCCGCTGGCTAGGTACTGGATCCTTCGAGCATAGGTAGACTGACATTGGGCACCCAACAGCTACCCCATCGAGCTGGCACCAGCGGCCAAAGCCTGCAACAAGACGACATCGTTCACGTTACGAGAGCCACCTTGGTCGAGCTCGGAAACACCTCCATATCCATCGTCGTCGAAGCTCTCCTAGTCCTCCTCGAAGACCTTGCGCGCCCATACAGTGGTGTCGCTGAGCACCCCAGCCATGTCCTGGCCTCCGAGCTATACATTGTCGCCGTGATCGCGGATTGCTGCTCCGCGCATTGGGCCTCGCTGGTGAAAGACGAAGACTCCAACGCGAGCCCGACTCCGCCTCCGCTGGACAAGATCATCGTGAGCCGCCTGCTAGACGCGTTCAAGCATCTACTCGAACCCATCCCCGAGAACTACGTCCTCCCCGCCCAGACGCTTTTGGACCGAGTTTCGATACAGAATGTCGCAATTCCCCGCCCCGAAAGCTCTTCTATCCTGTCCGATGTCGAAAGTATTGCTCCCCCAACTGACGAGAAGTTCGGGGCCCATCTGGCCGAGATGGATACGCACGTTAAGACGGTAACTGAATACGTCACGGCCTCCAGCTGGGCTGCTGCCTTTGAGTACTTCAGGAGTGTTATTTACACCATTCGGACGACTGCCGTTTCTCAGCCGGGCACCACTACCGCAGGATCCTTCCAGGATGCCGAGAGGGCAGCTCTTGTAGTTCTGCGACTGCTCTCTTTCTTCTGGGTTGATGCCAGCAAGCTTGGTCTAATCATACAGGAACTTTGTTCTAGTTTCCTCCATTTCCGAAAGCCGTACCAAAATACCATCGCAGTAGTCACTCCTCTCCTAGTTATGAGATGGCTAGACCGATTCCCGCGCGAGTTCGTACAGCTGCATCAGCTTCACAAGCGTCTCGATGGCGGTGCCGACACACTTTTCGACATGGCGCAAGCCGCGACTGAGAATGGTAGACGCAAGGGCTTCTTTTACCCGTTGCAGACGTCGCTGCTGTTCCTCTTGCCAGATGTCTTTGAGGTTGCGAGCAATCTGCGGGAAGCAAAGAGCAGCGGCATGGTGAAGAAAGTGTCGTTCCTCGACGGACTACGGAAAGCTTTGAGAAATCGCAATGAGCAGGCGGGTTACTGTCTCGTGTCCTTGCTCCGCGCTGCCCGGCACTTTGACGTGGAGACCGACTCGGCCCTCGTGAGCTATGCTCTGGATGTTCAGGATGAAGTTCGAGACGCTGTATTTCGCCGCCTCACGTCGCCCGTTGACTCTGCGCTCTTTGAACAAGACATGATGACTGCGGCCTTTGTGAGCCTGACTCACCTTAATCTTGATACTAGTGTTAGTGGTTTTGTCGAATCCTGTATAGCACCCAATGCGCCCAACAGCTTCAAGCTCGCAGCGGTCCAAGGCTGCTCGTATTTTGCGCAACAACCGTACGCTCTGAGGTACCACGAGTTATTTGACACGGCAGTTCCTTTTATGAGAAAACAGCTCGAGGTGAGATGCAATTGAATCGTGTGGTGGGGATTGGAGCTGATCAAATAGGCTGAAAACGCCAAGGCCGCCGGCCAGCGGAGCGGCGAGTGTATTGAGATGGTGTGCAGTATCCTCCAGTTCCTGGATGCATCTCCCGCTCGCCTACTGGATGACCTATCTGCGGATGGATCCGACAGCGGCTTCTTCAAATCCTTCCTGCTTTGCGTCTTGTCCGAAGAGCCATCTGTGCGGAGGCTTGCGACCGGTGTCGCGGACCGACTCTTCAAGGGCCACCTCGAGGCGTATCGCAAGTTCGACACTGGTCGCCACTTTGTAACAAAAGAGCTTCGAGGCGAACTTTGGAGTCGAAGGTTAGTTGCGCGATTTGTTTTCTCTGTATCATCGTTGACAAGACATGCAGCTCCAAGGTTTTGCTCAATTTGTGCGAGTCCATCACGTTCCAGAAGGATGAGCAGGGCCTGCTCGAGCTTCAAGAATATTTGGAAGCACGCCTTCTCCTGCTCAAACACATTCCGGTATGCTGCACTGCAATGCTAGCGACTGCTTTGCTGTCGCGAATGAGCGCTAACATGAAGTAGGAATTGGCTGAGGTTCCCGCAGACGCGTCGGATGTTGTGAGCGCCTCGTCGAAGCTCGAGACTACTCTCCTCATTTCCCTCTGCTCTGCCAGTATCACGACTTGCCAGCTCGTCACCTCCTGCATCGGCTTCTTCCTTCAAGAGTGCACAATCGTCGATAAGCATGCAGAACCGGCCAAGTCGTCCGCCTCCGTCCTCCGAAATGGCGAGGTCTTTAGCGAGATCTCGTCACGCGCGTTCCGATTCACTGGACTTGTTGCCTTTCAAAAGAGAGTTCGGGGATTGCTACGCCGGATGGTGTTTCCGACAACTGGAATTCTAAACGCCTGGGAAACCGCCTTTGACCGTTGGATTCACCTCGCCAAGGATGTGTCAACATCCGCTATAGAGGCCGTGGACGAAAAGGCTCTGGCCGAATGGCGCAACTACTCGGGCTTCCTGGCATCTCTTGGTGGCATCTGCACAGCCGACCAAGCCATTATCTTGGAAGAACCTGCTCTTGGCGGTCTAAGGTGGATTGATCGTGTGTCCTCAGAGCATTACGAGGAGCCTCTTCTCACACGATACTTGAGATTGAGTATCCAACTCTTGGCCTGTGCTAATGTCAGAGTGCGCGAAGCAATGCGTGACGTGCTCGCAAGCGAGGTATCTCCCGCCCTCTACCATCCTCTGTTCAGAGCCTTGGAATCCGAGCTGGAGGTCCTATTCACTGGCGCTCTCGCTCCCGTCGACAAAGCTCAGGACAGTGAAGTAGTGTTTGCTGAGCAATCTGCATCTCTGTTGCGGGCTTTGGTGGAGCGACTTGAGAGTCCCTCGGACTTGGGAGCCGCTTCTTCAGTTCACCTGGGCGCCCTTACGCTGAACTTTGCAAAGTTCCTGGATGGCGTTTCTGATACGCCAAACACCCTGAGGGTCAAGATCCGCGTCTGTCACTTGTCCGAGGTCGTCACAAAACGAAAGGAACACCTGAATCTGCGAGATGACGTTCGGATACGAAACCAGCTGCTCGAATACATCTTTGGCTGGATAGCGCGCCCTCGCTCACCACAGCATGGACCTGGCTCTAGACAAGACGACATGGCCCGAGTTCAAAAGGACCTGGACAAAGCATGCCTCAAGTCGCTGGCCGACTTGACGTTCCGACTGCCATTGCAACCATCCGACAGTCATACGGATGCCGGGATGAGCGAGATGAAGTCTCAGATGTTTCACACATATTTCAATCGCTTCCTTTCCTTGTTGAATCACGAGCCATCCGAACTCACCAGATCCGACACTAATCTGAGCGTCGCGGTTCGCGAAGAGGCCGCATCCAACTCCGAATTGGCCATCACAATTCTCTCGAATCTTCTTAGTGCCAACATCGATGTCGGACTGAAGCATTCTCTAAACATTGGCTATCACGATAATGTTGAGATCCGGACAGCATTCGTGAAAGTTCTCTACAACATTCTTATCCAGGGCACTGAATTTAGCAACCTGACGGACTCTGCAGTGAGCGAAAAGTATGAAGAGCTTCTCGAGGTATGGCGGCCTTTACTCTTCCTGATACCTTGCTGTGTTGCTGACTGAAGTAGTTGTTGACAAGTGACATGTCACTTGCTATCTCTATGGCCGTCGCTTGTCCCAGCACTGATGTTGACGAGCTCTCAATCTGCCTGCTGACCGTGTTCGAGCAACGGGGGCTTATCTTTGAGTTGCTTGAGGCCCTTATTAAGCAAGAAATTGAGGACACCGGTATGAGACACTTGCCAATTCTTGGATAAAATCTTGAGTTCGGGCAACTGATAAATGTTCTAGAAAATGAGGCCGAGATCCTGCGACGAGGTTGTGTAGCAACCAAAATGCTTTCTGTCTACGCCAAATGGAAGGGAGCTTCCTACATTCGAGGCACCCTCCAAAAGGTTTTGGAGCGTCTCATGCTCACCTCAAAGGACCTTGATCTGGAGCTAGACCCAGCAAGAGTGAGCACGACAGACGAACTTCAGAAGAACGCCCTGCAGCTTCGAATTGTAGCCAAGGTCTTCATTGATGACATCTGCGCTTCATCGTCAAATATCCCACCGGCATTCCGGAAGATTTGTCATATTGTAAGTTCTACCTAAGCCCCTGGAAAGTCATTCCTGACCATTTTAGATATCCAGCGCTGTGGTTCCAAGGTTCCCCGACGCCAAGTACACCGCCGTTGGTGCTTTCATCTTCCTCCGTTTCTTTTGCCCTGCCATTGTTGCTCCGGAGGCTGAGGGGCTTGTATCCACTGCACCTTCAAAGGAGATGCGACGTGGACTACTACTTATCGCCAAGGTCATTCAAAATCTCGCCAACAATGTTCTCTTTGGAGCTAAAGAGCCATACATGTTCCCCCTCAACGATTTCTTGACTCAAAATATCTACCACGTCACGACCTTTCTCCGGGAAATCTCGGTGCCTCCTCACCAATTGGAGGTTTCTGGGAGCACAGAATCGTTTGATTTTGGATCCTGTGTGGCACTTCATCGATTCCTCTACGACCACTGGGACCATGTCCGGCAGACACTTCTTGCGAGGGAACGAAAGGAGTTTGTGAGGGCGTCAGGAGATGTTGCTCGTGGCCGTTCCCCAGTCTTGGAGCCGCTGAGAAATCTCATTGCCAATCTTGGACCACCACCTCTGGCTGTTTCGTGGAACAGGCCCCAAGTCTCCTCGAACAGCCCACCGCTGTACTCGCGGTTCCAGAACTTCATGCTTCGAAACGCCTTTCGAAGTACCGAGTCCTTCCTCACAGCACGGGCTGTGTATGATGGAGGTGAGAGCAAAGACGGTTTGTCGATCATCTGCATCATCCTTCGTCACATCGAAACCGAGAGTATTGACTATGACACCCTGCTTTACTGTTACCTCAAGATCGCCAGTAGGCTATGGCATCGCCCATTCGGCATTCTCATTGACGCAACATGTTACAATGGCCGAAACGAGCCCCAAGATGACTTGTTCAAGAAGCTGGAGCTTCTCACGCCTACAGAGCTTTCGCAGAACTTGACCCGAATTTACGTCTACAACATGAATAGTGCATTCAAACGGTGCTTCCGGCGGCTATTGAGAGTGTGCACCAAAAACGAAAATGGTGTTTTCAACCCGAAGAACGTCGAATATCACTTGATTGGCAGTCTTCAAGACCTGCAAGCACACTTCCACCTCAGCCAGCTTCACCTACCGAAAGAGACGATCAGCGTTGTTACGGATACGCGCTACGTCTTCCAACCCATCACTCGCCTGTCCAAGTCAAAGGGCAAGATCGAAGTTATCATCAAGGTCGGAAGTCAATTTGTGCAAGTCACAACGACCAAGAAGCAAGAGATCTTTGCTGGGTTCCGCTTAGGTACCACTGTGAATGATATTTTCCGCCTTGGCGAGGTTGACGAGGCCCCGACATCAATCCAGACTGAAGACGACTCTGCGTTTGGACTACGAGCAGACAACGGAAAGATCGTGATGTACTTCACGAGCCCTAAAAAGGCAGATGTTCTGCAGACTATCCGGGGTGCCAAGGCAAAGTATGGAAAAGACAACAGGACACACAAGTCGGTCGAACGTCTCATCCGACCACAGGATGTACCGGGAACACTCCTGAATCTCTCGCTTGCCAACTTGTCAAGCCACGATCACATCTTGAGGTTATCATCATACAACTTGCTTGGGGCGCTTTGCAGGGCCTTCAAGTTTAGCTCTTCCTCCAGGATTGTTTGCACCAAAGGTTAGCTCCCGTCCTCATCGATTCCTTGATTCCAGATTCTGACCATGGCTGTTTAGATGTTTCTGTTCCCCTTGACCCGACTCGCTTTGTTGTAGATATCAGCAAGGAATTGGCCCTGACTGAACCCCAACTGACGTCAGATTTCTTGACGGAATTTTTCGTGGGCTGGGAGAGTTTCCCCGATGAGCAAAAACCTTTGAGTCTTGCCTATATGGCTCCTTGGCTGCCCGGCCTACGGACAAACATACTGGCCAACGAGCTAGACGGCGATAAGGGGAGGGAGAAGGTCGCCATTTTGTTCCGCAAACTGATCGACGTCACTGTCCAAGATCATGCTCTCATCTATGCACTCGAGCAGTCTGTTTGGCCAAGGATCACTCAAGATGAGATCTTACTCGAGATATTCCTTGATGAAATCTTGAAGACTGCTATGAGCTATGGCTCGCATGACGACCCCTTAGAGGTTATCTCCTCTATCGTGGTAGGTATCGGCACGGTGACATTACGTGGCAAGATTCTTTCCAGACTTCGCAAAGCCTTAAATCGATCGTCGCTGCGGCCGACGAAGTACCTACCGGACAATGCAGTCTGGGCCGAGATCTGCGTCCTGCTGCGGTTTTGCTTGGCCTTGTCATTTGACAATGGTGTGCAGTCCCAGCTCTTCCTGCCGGAAATTTTCCACATTGTGACGATGCTTGCCAACACTGGTACCCAAGACATTCGACTCCTTGTTTATCGACTGTTGGTGAACTCAGTCCATGCGGTGTGCACGTCGTTCAACTTGGAAGACCCCAAAGCCAGCAAGCTTCGTGCATGCCTGGATTTTCTCTGCGACCCTCGCAGTGACATCTTCACAGCCCCTCCGGCTTGGCCACGCGATGGTGCATCGGTTTCCACATCCCAGGAAGCCGGCCCGGCACTTTCAGCAACCGAGAACCTTGCGTCAGCCCTGTTTGAAATCTGCTCTGTCGCTGCACCCACTGTGGACTTGGCAAATACTTGGCGGTCAAGGTGGATGAGTCTTGTGGCAAGTACGGCATTCCAGAACAATCCTGCCATCCAGCCTCGGGCTTTTGCTGTGATGGGTTGCTTGGCTCGAGAAGAGGTGGACGATGATCTCCTCTACCAGGTCCTTGTGGCCCTGCGCAACAGCATCAGCCGGTTTGGCGAGGACCACAACAGCGAAATGCTGGTCTCCATTGTGACCTCCTTGTCGAAAATGATGGCGAAGCTTCCATCTGCTTCGCGCTACGGTCTGCAGCTCTTCTGGTTGGCCATGTCACTCGTGCGGCTTGTGCCAGCAACCCTGTTCAATTGTACTGCCCAGTTCCTTGAGGCGGTCCTCGCGAACATTAGCACTGGAGAAGATTTTCGTGGCAGCAACATGGCACCCCTCCTACTGCAAGGACGAAATCCGCTTGACGAGGCGGCCTTGCCACTTGAAGAGGTGTATGGCATTCACTTCAACTTGGAGAACTTCCACTTTGCCGTTTGTGCTTGCCTGGCGAGGGGCCTCACGGATACGATGACGCGTCAAACAACGATGCGCGTTCTTTCAGCCTTTTTGGAGATGACGTCTGCAGGAGATGATGATGACGAGGAAGATGCTGCAGAACTTGCGCAGGAATCTCCATACCTCAACCTCTTGTTGGCGCGTGCTGTGGGACACGATGAACTGAAGGATAGCCTGTGGGCTGCTGGTATCAACGCTGACGAGATTGGCCGAACTGTGGGCTCGCGTGGCCTGCATGACATTGACACCATGCCCGACAACAAGCTGTTGCTCATCGCAGCCATTGAACTTGTCGACTTCCAGTACCTGGAGGATACTGTCCAGTCAAGAAGTCTCAGTTGGCTCAATGAGCTGGCTACCGCCCGGCCTGGTGTGATTGTGCACCTGTAAGTTATTCCCACATGCATATTTTCTCAGACATAATGCTAAAGCAACGAATAGGTGCGGAGCTATAAGGTCCTTATTAGACGACACTTTACTGCATAGCCAGAACTCGACAACCCTTGGAAATGCGCATACTTTGCTACGGACCCTCTCGTCCAACCCGAAGTTTTCACGAGCCTCTGGCACAATGTCAGTCCTGACCGAGACATTGGATAAGATGGGTTTTGGCGGCTTGTGGCGATCTTGTTCATTTGGGTCAATGGAAGATATCAATCGTGATTATCTTGAATTAACCGAAAAGCTTATAGAGGTATGCGAGTCTGACCGATGACCCAGACATCTTTGCTAACTAGTCTCGCAGTTGATCATTATCTAGAGGACTTGGCATGCCGACTTGATGACTTTTTTCCCGCATTTTACATTTCTCCATATCCTATATCGGGAAGGGCAGTTCTCATACCTGGCGTTTAGATGGAGGGGGAGGGAGAGAAAGGAGGCTCTGGTGTTCAATACAAAACATTCGCTGACTAGACATGTTGCTTTCCTAGAGTATTTTCAAGACGAGATCCAAAAGCGGATGCTCCTACAACACGGATGCACTCTCCGCAATAAGCTTGAATAGCCTAGCGATGTTGGATAAAACTCGTGGTGTGACTATGACATGGGTAACCACCTGTTTTGAAACGGGCATCGGTCACACGATTTGTGGCAAAGAAACCCACGGCGAAGCCGCCCGTGCCTGGCTCTCGCTGACCAAAAGAGGAATCGGTACTTGATGGAGTCGGTAATACAAGACCGGGGCACAGTCCCGGTGGATCCGTGGCTACAGCGCACAGTTCTTCTGTCGGTGAGGCAGGGTCAAAACGGTGCGTGGGCTCAATATTGGGTCTTGTGTGAGGCTTTTCTGATTTTGTCTTCTGACAAGCTCCGTTGACAAGGTGGAAAATAACGCATCACCCGACTGGCTTTGACCTGCCAGCTGTGACGTCGCTGTCGAGACCTACCGAAGTCCGGGGCGGCGGCAAATGACATGAACGGGGTCCATCCTAGGGAATGAAGCACTTGCACGTGCCGCGTTGACCCTTAGCCACAACAGATCCTCAGCGCTTGCCGGCGATATCATATCCGACGACACGCTGCTGCAACAGCCTCAAGTACGCGACAACTGGTGGCGGGAACTTGACACTCTTCCAGCCTTGGCCGAGGAGACAAAGACGGGGTTGGCATCGAGTACGTACATTCTTGTGTGTCTGGGCATTTCTCGGTCTTTCCTGGCGCCAAGTCCGGTACGCCCTGAATGCCCGTAAGCTGGCGGAATACGGTGCTACAACAGGTCACTCGACGAGTCTTGGGACTTCTTGGGAGGAGCTCTTGGCCGCACGACGGATCCACATGCCCAGAGGCCGAGCATCTTGGCTGGCTGACGAATAGCGCCACACCACGCCTGAAGCACCTGTAAATTTAAGCATAATAAGACAACCGCGTAGACGCCAAGTAGCGCCAAGCGCCAAGCGCCAAGCGCCAAGGACTACACTTCCTCAACCTCCAGCCAAGAAATTCCGCCCCTAATGCCATTTCCTGGCGGCGACTTGGCCGTCATGCCACTATCATTATTGGATATGGCGGTTCCACGGCCAGAGTTACTGTAACAAGCCAAGAAGTCTTGGTCACTTGGCTACTCTTGAGTGTTGGAAAATCAGTGGGCTTTACGGGCGGACAGAGATTGCGAAAGGCTGGCGGCTTTGGTCTTTTCTGCTCGGGTAGCCCGTCGTCTGTACGCTTCAGTCTGTCTCCTGCCGATCATTCTGTGTCCCTTACTTGGCTGGTTTCTCTTCAATCTCCTACGTTGTGAGCTTCACGAACCGCGGTGCTACTGCAAGGGGCTATGAAAACACTCGGGATTCTTCTTCCCGTTGGAGATAACAAAGCCTTCTTTGAAACCGGGAAGAGTCTCGTGTGAATGGAGAGAGGATTTGGGTGAGTAGGGGCCGGGAGCAAGTATCCGGATTGCCAGTACCTTCTACGAGATGTCGAGAAAGACCGCAGCTTCCTCCTTGGGCTGTCTTTGCTGCCGAGGACCTTGAGTTTGATGCCAGCGTGGTGTACATATTCTTCTACGGGGTTCATAGATGTGCAGTCTCTCCACAGGGACATATGTTTATTGTCTTGGCCGACATGCATGCGCGGGCGGGCTCGGCTCACCACCTGCTGCTATTCCTGTTTCCGCCAAAGCCACGGTTTGCGCAACAGCTTGAATCATTCATGTAGATCTTCTGTCTTGGGATTGTCTCTCGTCATCTCCCCTGCCCTGGTCGCTCGCTGTGAACACGCTACCTGGGCTTGGCTCACCATTCAAGGCAACCAAAGGCTCCATCCCTGAACCACCGCCTTTGAGACCCTTTCTGCCACATCCCACGGCCTTTTGAGACTGAACATTTCATTCTTCTCCTCTCCCTTTCACCCGCCTATCACTTCGGCATCCTCTTTTTACCCCTCACGCTGTACAAAAACCCCCAAGCGCCCAGGCCATTTATAGGCTTTGGAAAAAGAGATATTTAGTAGCCCTGACTCACGACGCCTCTTTGAGCCTTCATTCCACACTCACCGTCTTCTACTCTTCTGCTTTCTTCCCCTCATCGTATTATCATAGTATCGTCTTTGACCCCCAAGACTACTGCCATTGACTCCACTCGTGTCCCAGGCGTGAGAAGGGAAGGCCTGTTTGTGAGAAGATCCTTGCGTCGACACTACGTCTCAAGACCTTCTTGCTCTTGCCCTACCGTGCCTGCTTCTTTGCTCTGTCTGGTTACAGAGATTTAAGAGAACCCCGTCTCCATACCCTTAGCCACCCTCAAGTGACTCGCTATCCTTTCTCCTTGGCCGATATTTTTCAAGGATAGCCACAATGCCGACCCTCAACCTGAGCGAATTGAACATTGTGCTGGGAGTTCTAGGTTCGTCATGATTCCTTCCATGCATTTCTTGGAAGCTTCGTGCCCAGTCTTGCCCAGTCTTGGCGTGTAGCCTTGGCATACTGACACGACACAGGTGCTTTCATGGTCCTTTATGGTGTGATATCTGTAAAGATCAAGCAAGCATGGTACCTAGGTGAAGCATGTAAGTTGCAACATATTTGGTATTCCCCCCTACTGTATGACAGTGGCTAACCTTGGTCGCTACTAGTGCCTACTATGGTCATTGGCATCATTCTAGGACCAATATCAGCAAAGTTCCTAGATAGTGAAAGATGGGGTACGGCGCAGGAGGGGCAGTCGGAGGCCATCGCTCTGGTAGGCTTCTTTCATCAGACTGTTCGGGCTGTATGGCTAACCAAATCTCATCACAGGGTCTCATGCGTGTCGTGATCGGAATTCAGCTTGTGATTGCTGGCTACCAGCTCCCAGCAAAGTACAACGTGGCCCGCTGGAAGGAGCTGTTCATGTGTCTGATCCCTGTCATGACCCTTATGTGGCTCTGCACAACTGGCTGCATTCTGGCAACTGTTCCCAAGGTCAGTCTGCTCGCCGCGATGGTGCTCGCTTCATGCGTGACCTGCACCGACCCAGTCCTCTCACAGGCTGTTGCCAAGGGACCCTTTGCAGACAAGTTTGTTCCCCGATACCTCCGAGAAATCATTTCTTCCGAGGCTGGAGCAAACGACGGCTTTGGGTTTCCCTTCCTCATGTTGGCCACCTATCTTATGCACCACGCATTCGGTAAGGCTGACCACGGCGAGAGCACTGTCGATGTCACGCACATGCTTTTCGCCCGAGCTGGCGATGTCGGTCGTTTGGGTGGTGGTGTGGGCGAAGCTTTCAAGAACTGGTTCCTGGAGACTTGGCTATACTACGTCATCATGGGCATTGCTTACGGCGCTGTGGTGGGATACTCTTCCTGCCGAGCAGTCAAGTTTGCCCTCAAGAGGTAATGATACAGAGAAACCCTGACATTATGGGAACGGTTGAAGCTAACTAAACGCCTATAGGGGATGGATTGATGAAGAGTCTTACTTGCTCTTCCCGACTGCCCTTGGTCTCTTCCTCATTGGCACCTGTGGTGCCATTGGAACCAACGATCTTATCGCTTGCACCGTTGCTGGAAACACCCTGAACTGGGACGGAGACTTGAGGAAACCAACCGCCGCCACGACGAAGTCAACTCGTGTGTGGACGTGCTTCTCAACTTTGGCGGCTTTATGTACATCGGCATCATCATCCCTTGGGCAGACTTTAACGACCCCGACGGCACCGGCGTGACCTACCCACGACTGATTGCGCTTGGTGTCATGGTCCTCTTCTTCCGACGCATTCCGGCAATCCTTACGCTGTATAAGCTTATGCCTGCGGTCGTCAAAAACTACAAAGACGCTCTATTCATGGGTTACTTTGGCCCCATTGGAGTCGGCGCGGTCTTCTACCTGGAGCACGTCCGTCACCTGTTCCCGCATGCCGGAGAAGGCGACCAGGAAGAGACGGATATGATCAACGCTCTGGGACCCGTCATTTACTGGCTGGTGTTCTTTTCAATCGTCGTCCACGGCCTGTCTATTCCTGCACTCAATCTCATCTACAGACGCCTCGGGGTGAAGCCGATCCAGGAAGATGCCGTCGAGATTCGACGTAAGTCGCTGTTGGTGGCTACGCCCGCCAACGCCATCACCGGTGATTTGGATACCTTCATCGCCTACAACCGCTTCAGCCGACCGGTAGTTGACCTTCCTGTCCTGCCTGGAATCCAGGACACGCAGCCGGCACCGGTCAATGCGGGAGGCGAGTATCCCGACTGTTCTGACGATGAACTGGAGAAGGAGGAGAAGAAGAAGCCTCATCGACGAACTATTCGTTATATGGTATAGGAGTAACGTTAGCATGGAATAGGGGAGTTCATTCAAGGAGTTAGCATTCAAGCTGAGGGCAAGCCCCTCGCCTTTAGGTTAGGTTTGGGTTTGGGTTTGAGTTTGGATCTGGGTTTAGGATAGGGTTACAATCGTTACATCAAGCGTTCCCATCTTTTCTCACAGTCATAGATGACCATAGAATATTGACTGGTATTTCATACGCACTCTTTATTGCGTGTTGAGTTGGCTGTAACTCTGGTGTCGTTTCCGTGTGTACTGGCCTTACCAGCGACGTGGTAGTTTAGACATGGACTCACTTTACTTGTTAGAATGTGGTCTTGTCTACTCTTACAAGAACGAAAGTCTGTCGATGGTAATTTGCCTTGCATATGTCTGGTGGGCGGTAGGGTCAAACCGACTTGACAATGTTGGGTGCTCTAGGGTGGAAGCATCATTGCGAGGAAGAGCTCAGACATTGCCGTGTTAGACATGTGACTCGCACATCCCCATTGAAAGTCATGCCCAAGTCACATGCCAAGAAACTCGTGGCATGTGAAGCGACATGCCGTCTCTCGGCGCAAGCCAGTTTCGGTAAGGGTAGCAATTGAGTCAAGCCCAGCACTAGGGGTGGAGTAACTCGTATTGGAAGCAACAAAACGCTGGAAGGAACCTGGACTTAAGTCAGGCACAAGTTCAGGATGAATCTTGAGAGAGTAGCTAGCGAATATAAATGCTGCTAGACTAGAGTCTGGGTTTGGGGGCTCTAATAAGGGCAGCACATCAAAACCCATTCACAGTTTCGTATGTTGCCTTTATGGGCAAAAAGACCAAGATATCAACGCGATCAATATTTGTAATGTTATACTATTCACAGATTTGAGTCATTCTCCTCGTCAAAACCAGCCGCATGATGAAACGAGGGGCCTTCGTAATGCGTGGTAGCATAACTAAACCACCAAAGGGACGTGATAAATATTACGCCACTAAGGATTACAGAGTTATAGTTCATCGTTGTAGCATCAACTGGCAGAGCAGCAGCTATAAGCCTGTTAGCAACTGACATGTCTCAAGGAAAGGGATACTGACGGAAGCAAAAGAACACATCGAAGAGTGTAATGAAGAGAACAGCAAGTCCATTAACCACATAGCCAAGTCCTTTCAGGTGGAATGGTCCCGGACTAAATCGCTTACGGCCGCTGAAAAGATTTGAAGCGATGGGAATGGCATAAGAAACAGTGCTAATGATGATGAAGGATCCTGTGAGGCTGTTGAAGCCTACTGAACTCCCCAGTGGAATGGCGCCGATTCCGGAAGCAATCACGGCGACAAATAGAGTTGCCTGGACCGGGGCGCTTAAGCTCTCATTGACTCTGCCAAAGTACTTTGAGAATGGTACGGCGTTGTCGCGAGCCAAGGCCCAGTAGGTCCGAGAATTGGTCAAGACAGTCCCAATAACACAGCAGAGAGCAGACATGAGGATGATAAACAAGAGGGCAAATGTGGCACCGCGGCTTCCAGTGGCCTGATGATAGATCCCAGCCAGGGGGAATGTGTTGAACCCGTTCTGCAGGACGGAGAGGTCGGAAATTGCGTAACCGAGGACGATCGCAAAGGCAAATGCATAGAGCCCACCGATGGCAATCTGGAGAAAGATTGCTCTGGGAAGATCCCTCTTTGGATTGGTGACTTCCTCGGCCATGTGTGTGATGGCATCTGGCGTGCCAATGGTGAAGGCCCCGTTAAGGACACCGATCATGAAAGAAATGCCATCATCCCAACCTGTGAGGTTATTCTCGTGAAACGAGTTCCAGACAAATCGATTTGAAGCATGTCGTGCAGGCATTGCTGCAACAACGATAATGGTAACCAGGCCGCCGGCAATGACCAAGAAGAGACCGGTCTTTTGGGTGTAGGGAACAAGACGGTTGGCGAAGATAACGGTCAAGGTACTGACCCATAGCACAAGCATGTAAGCAACATACACGTGCCATGCAGCAGAGGTATAGTTGGATGCAAGTGTAGCATAAAGTGCCACGCCGGCGTTGGCGGCAACCTGGACGAGTGATGCCAGGCCAAACATCCAGCCATAGAAGTTGATCCATCCAGCGAAAAATCCAGTAAGTCGTCCCCATTTCGGACCAGCTGCGAGCGTGGCCCAATGGTACACACCAGCTGAGGTTGGAAAGGAAGATGCGAGCTACCAAATCGTCGACGTTAGCATGTTTCCGTAACCTCCAGGTTAGACGTACCTCTGCTAGACTTAGACCAATGAATGTGTAGTAAAAGACTGCTACTATAAGGCCATAAAGAACACCTGAAGGTCCGCCATTTACTAGTGAACCCCAACCTGTTAGTTCATCTGCCATGACGATTGAATTCAAAGGAACAAAAACATACGTAGTGACACAGAGATTGATGACCCAAGAACCACCCATGCATTATTGACCGTAACAGCAATGCCTGTGAGACCAACAAGCCCATACTGACGAGTGAGCTGATCGGTGTGACCCGATGCATTGACGGTAATACGGTGCTCAGCAATGGTGGCAGTATCGTCGTCTTTGATCACTCCTTTCTCGAGCACGCCGTCTCCAACCTTTTCGTTACCAATCTCAAGCCCCATGGTTCCGATAGCTTATAAGGAGTGGAACGAAGTAGTGCTATTCCAGTATAGGGGACTGGTTGAGGAAGGCAAGCGCCAAGAAGGCTAATAACATGAGAGGAATTGCTTCAAATATGGGACTGAGAACTGCTTGGCCAGTTCCAGCCATCATAGCAGGATTAGAGGTAAGGGTATATATACATCTTTCAGAGTAGGGGCATAGCATTGTTCCATGTTTAAGAAAGCTGAAAGATAACGCTTCTCCAGGGAGTTTACATGGCCTCTCATCAGCCGAAGGGTGCCCTGACCGATTACGGCTAGAGCCATGGTCTGGGGGTAGCCAACGCGCGACGTACTGTACTTGCCACTGTTCTTATCTCTAACGCCGGATTGGTCGGGTGGTTCATCCCGCGAGGGCTCCGCGGTGGCCCCTGTCCGCATTATCTATCGCAAACTACTTTGCGCCCCCAGCTTATCTGAACGTGGGAATGGTTGCATTAATGATGATGTCTGACCACAACCCGCCATCCATAACTTGTTCTTGCGAAGAAAGGAGAAAACTCAGTTTTAGAGGCAACCTTTAGGAAAATAGCGCAAATTAGAGAGGCGAAAGGAGGCATCTCCTCCAGTCACTTAGATAACAGGTTTAACAGCTATGGGAGGCGAGATGCCAAAAATTTGTAGAATTCAACGTAAAGTTTGGTTGGTAATCTACACTGTCACTTATACGCCTTCATCGGCAGAGTCGTCCACGATACCATCACCTTCTAACCGATCTGATGCCTTCTGAACTTCAGCGTCCCAGTTGCTTACGCCGATGATCATCCACTCTAGAATACCGACGAGAAATAACGCTACGCATTGTCCAATCCACAAGCCAGAGAGTCCCCATCCATGGAAAGCAAGATAGATTCCTGCTGGCAATGCACCACCGTAGTAGCTGATGCAGTTGACGACGGCTCCAACCCATTGTCGCCCCATGCCTCTGAGGGCTCCACCACAACTTCCGTTCAAGCCGTCCGCGATCTGAAATAAAGCTACATAGGGCATAATATGAGCGACAAGGTCAATGACGCGCTCGTCATCGTTGAATAGACGGCCGATGCTGTTTCGGCATGCCATGAGAATAGTGAGAACCACGGCACCAAAGATCATGGACAGTATAGCTGCAGCGTGTGCTGAGCGTCGGGCGTGCACAGCGTCTCCAAGCCCCAGCAAGTTGCCGAGACGAGTTGACTCGGCTACTCCCAGTCCGAAGGGAATGGTGTTGATGATCTGGTCTGCGGTCATGACAACCGACTGCGCAGCAAGAGGAATGGTACCAAGACGGCCTGCAGCCAGAGCCACAATCTCAAAAGCCCACCACTCTGTGCCAACATGGATAACACCTAGGAAGGCAAGTTTCGCAAATGGCCTCAGGTTGGTGAGGGCTCGGCCAGGGTCGAAACCACTCCAGCACTCGCTTCCTTTGACAAAGGCTGTGTAGGCAACCAAAATGAAGAGGGAGAGCCAGTAGGAGATGCCTGTTGCCAGAGGTGCACCGTATAGACCAAAGCCAAGAGGGTAGATGAAGAGATAGTTGAGCAGTCCGTTGAGGGGAGAAGTGACGAGGAGAGCATAGGTGCCTGGACGATAAATCCCTTGCGCCTGCAAGAACTTTTTCATTGCCTCGAACCAGACATACCCAAGCCCTCCCGGGATCAACAGTTGAAGAAACTTGGGACTCTGAACACAGATGAACTCTTTTTGGCCGAGCGCCCGGAACAAGCTTCCAGAAAAACACCAAATGACAGCAACTACTGCGTAGAAGGCTGTCAAGACAAAGAGTCCCCTCTGTAGCAGGATGCCTAGGCTTCCCTTGTCCTTTGATCTTGTATAACTACTCGAAGCGAGCGTATCGAGAGCCGTGGTTCCGCCAAGGGCGATGAGCCAGGCCGTTGCCATCGCAAACATGTAAGAGAAGGCAGCAGTGGCCAACGCTTCAGGTGAAAGGCGGCCGGCGATGAGGATCGAGACGGTTTGCAGACTGTTTTGCAGCATGTATGCAAGGATAATTGGAATGGAGGCTTTGACGAGAAACCAAGTCTCTGCGAGCCATTTAGATCGATCGTCATGTAGGGTAGAAGGTTTTCGTGGAGGAGTCGTAGGACGAGGAATCAGGAAAGTCGTCTCATCAGGGAACGACTCCATTGTGAAACGGCTTGTTTGCAAAAAGATTTGAATTGGCTCGTAATGCTCAAAGATTTTCGGATGTGTGTGCAACGTATTTTGAGCTGGCAAGGGCTGATGAATAGGAAACTGTACGCAGTTTCAAGTACTGGCAAATCTGGTGAAACAATCACAGCAGATTGCACATTCAACACCTTATTCTTCAAATTTCCCTGTGTGACTAATGCGGTATCCAAATTTTATCTTTATCAAAAGAGTTTTCGTCAACGCCCGAAGTGCCGATATCGTGATCGGACGAGGGGTGCAGCCGATTTGCTGCAGGCCGTTCCGAGGCTGTGACACCATCATCCATAGATACCTAACAATTCAGAGGTAATACCTTGATCTACAGTGGCTCATGCAACTACAAAACCGGAAGTCATTGATTCACTTATCGAAGCGAATGGCACAGAATAACAGTTCCGCCCTACTGCCAGCGTCTTATCAGTCAACTCACGTCTCAGTGCTCCTACATTGCCTATTTGGGCAACTGAGCCACGATAAGATAACGAGACTGGTATCGCCCGAAGACCCACCTGAAACCCCGCTCGCTTCTAACCGTTTTGCATCAACTCCCCGCGCTAACGCATTCTGGCAACTTACGCGCCTCCACGATCTGGGGAGGCATTGAGTGATAGAATGGTGAAGTGTTTTGTGGGAGATGCTACGATGATAATGAGGGGAAGTGAGAAATGGCTCATGGATGGCTTGGGTTACGTTTGAGCTCTGTTGGCAGTCGGGGATGGTCTTTCAATGTGGATGAAGAACATAAATACTTGCTTCGAGGGCCTCACAACGTCCATGGACAGAACATTCTCAGTCATTAAGTCTATTGAACATTGACTTACATCCTCAAGAAATCATGTTTATCAAAGCTCTGATCTCCCTGGGCTTCGCCTCTGTGGTCATGGCCCACGCAGGGCATGAACAGGAACCCATCTCTGGACCTCATCAGTCTTTGTGGTACAGTACTTTGCCTGGAGATGGCGGCACTCAGGTTGGTATCCTGACGATTAGAGGCCCGATGTGATAGCTAACTAGTTGTAGGCCGATTCTGTGTTTTCTGGTATCACAACCTTTGGACGATTGCCGTACCAGCCATGCCTGAGCCACAGCAGTATCAAATATGATATCGCATTCATTGGTGAGTCATGGTCGCGGATACCGCGATGTACACAGTCTCATCACCTTGCAGGTGCTCCCTTTGACACCGGAACATCTTACCGCCCTGGCGCCCGATTTGGACCTTCGGGCATTCGACAAGGATCTCGACGCCTGAACCTCTAGTATGACTCCTTTCTCAACAAACACAACTCTCTCTAACTTAGATTTAGTGGCGGTTACAACGTCCCACTCGCCACCAATCCCTTCAACAGCTGGGCAACCGTCCTCGATTGTGGCGATATTCCCGTTACTTCGTAAGGCTTTTCCAGCTACCTACAGGGGTGGTATTAACAGACACATAGGTATGATAACACGTTTGCTCTCCAGCAAATTGAAGAGGGACACTACAGCATTCTCTCTCGAGCCCCAGTGACTGATGCAGACAAGTTTGGGCCGGCAAAGAAAGGAAAGACTTTGCCCCGGGTCATCACCCTTGGAGGAGACCACACCATTACTCTTCCTCTGCTTCGATCCATCAACCGTGCTTATGGTCCCGTTTCCGTGATCCATTTTGACAGTCACCTGGACACTTGTAAGAGCACTGCCAAATGGATTGCACGAGCGGCACTAACATCACACTATAGGGAAGCCTAAGGTGTTTGGTGGTTCTCCATCCGATGTCGCCAGCATTAACCACGGAACCTACTTCTACCACGCGTCGATGGAAGGCTTGCTCGCCAATGACACTAACATCCATGCCGGTATCCGAACCACCCTTAGTGGGCCCAGTGACTACGACAACGATGGCTACTGCGGCTTTGAGATTGTGGAGGCACGGGAAATCGACACCATCGGCACTGGTGGAATCATTGAGCGCATCGTTAAGCGTGTTGGCACGGAACGACCGGTCTACCTCTCTATCGATATCGACACGTTGGATCCCGCCTTTGCACCAGCAACTGGAACGCCCGAGACTGGCGGATGGTCAACCAGAGAGCTAAGGACGATCCTCCGGGGACTGGAGAGCCTCAACCTCATCGCCGCTGATATCGTTGAAGTTGCTGTGAGTAACATTCCCATCCATATCAGCTACTCAGACTAACTTGACATAACAAGCCTGCATACGATACAAACGCGGAGCACACTACCATGGCAGCAGCGGATGTACTCTACGAGGTCATGAGCATGATGGTCAAGAAGGGCCCCCTGAGCAGAATGGTTGAGGGGAAGGAGCAGAAGGACCTGTAAGATGGATGGGAGTGATTGAAAAAGGACTCCCCAGACCCCGAATGTCCATACACTAGCTATCGTATAGACTGGGCCCAATTATGTCTTGTGTTGCCTACGCTTCGCTACATTGACTTCGTGCGCATTATCTTGAGTGGTATACAAGTGACACCTTATTCCTGACTTTGATGAATGATTTTTTGATACACAAAAGTCATTGAGATAGTACGGCTTTATCGACCCGGATGCCTTCTATAGCATGCTTGCTTGAATCCCTAGGAGGAATCAACTTATCAACGAAGCCATATACTTGTCAAGTTAATCTACATGCATGCCAACCATTCCAGGTCTCAGGATCATATAAGAATGGCTTGGACACTTCTCGAAGAGCCTGGATGTACAGACTCAAAAGACCTTAGAACAAGATTATGTTGTACTGTAGCTTTTCTAAGGTTCATGTATATTAGCATCGAAACGGGAACGCGATATGTGGTCCACGAATACACTTACCAAGAAGCTGACTTGCACACATATTTCCCTCAAAATCTTGATAATCTGTCCTGATTTTCCAAACGTCTTCGAGTGCACGTTTGATCGTGTGGACGTGAAGTGAACCAATGCAAACTTCTAGCTTCTCAACCTTATCCAGAATGAAGTCCTTCTGATCATCATCGAAGGCCTCGCAGCCAACGGTAAACAGGGGCATTGCCATTGCAACCCAAGTATTGCAAGGTTGACCCTGAGTCATGTTTTGTATCATTCCGTTAATGGCCTGGACGGCAGACTGTATCGGCTGTGAAGCCGAAGGCATCATGTAGAGTTGTCGATATAGTTGAATCAGGGTGGCCTGTTGAAAAATTTGGTGACAGAGCAAAAAGTCACGGCTATATTGAGGTGAAAGTGTCGATGATATCGAGACCTCGGGTGGGGTTTTGGCATCTCGACTGATCATACCGTTGATTTTTCCCAGGAGGATATCGGCTTCCACATTTGGACTAAAGTCAGGACTGGAATTATCTCCAGTCGCGGAGTTAATATGTTGTAAAACGTCGAGAAGTTCTTCGCTGTAGCCCAAGAATCCATCTATCTTCGGGCTTCTTGTTAGGGCTGAGCTGGAGTCGAAAAAGAGGGTCTGACCCAAGTCCACGGAAGGACCGGAAGGCTCAATAGTCTGTAAGTAAGGGAGTGTTTGAAGGGAGCGATATAGAAGAAACAGATGCCGCATGGCTGACTCCATGGCAGCATCTCCAGTACCAAGCTGGTCTTCTGGTTGGTGGCCATCGAGTAAGGCTTTGATGCCTTGAAGGTGAATGCGCCAAGACGGTACTCCTTGTATCCCAGCAAACACGTCTGCTAGACACCAGATTAGACAAGTTGCCACCATGACCTCGTCCTTTCGCTGTTCTGTCAGGGCTTTCCGCAATAGCGACAAGCCCGACGATTGCAAGTGTTCTAATACATAGGAAATGCTGGTGCCTTCTACCTCTGATAGACCCCTAGATAAAAGGCCGGCGGCAGAGAGGGCAAGGCTTGCAGAAAGAAGATGGGGCGAGTATAGCATCTTCGGGATCAGCCCTCGGCAAAGATCTTGGTGAATGGACGGATGGCTCGACAAAGATGCTAAGACGCCCCCAGAAAAGTACTCCAGGAGCTTCTTATATCTCCGTGGAAGGACTACTCCGTTTGGCAGACTGTCAGGTATCAGGGGGGGAGATTGTTCAACCGGGTCAGGAGGCGGCTGTTGAACCAATCTGCGATGAGTCGCGCCTGATGAGTGAAGTCAGCGATGGCTATCCACAGATTCAAGCCCGGGGCGAAGATTGTCGCGACCGAGTGGGGATCAATACGTACGAGGCCCTCGGTCCTGGACCTTTCGGTCGCTCCACACCAGCCTCAATTCATACCTACAACTTCGATTTGCGGCATTGCAATGCCCGCATGTGGGCTTCAGTTCATCACACTTCCGCCGTCTTCTGCGACACTCCTCACAGCCTCGTCTTGACCGATGGTTTGTCATAAGCTATAGAGTAAAGAGCTATACATGGATGAAAGATATCAGAGCGAGGAAGAAAGGAAAAGGTAGAGGACAGAGATAAGACAGGAGCGAAAGAGATAAGAAAAAGATAAGAGTACGGGGCAATTAGAGATAAATAATAATAAAACTGAAGGAGCTATTAATAATTACTTAATTAGTAATAATTACTAAAGCTAATTTTAATATTTAAGGTATATATTTTAAAGATTAATTATTATAATAATTTTATATTAAAGTTAATTTTTAAAAGCTTAATATAATTTTTAAAAAGATTTATAAAAAGAATTTATATATAACATATTTTATATTAAAATAAAATACTTAATAAAATAATATAATATTATAAATAATAGCTTTTTTATTTTAATTTAAATAATAATTTTATTAATTTAAATTACTTAACTTAAAATAAAAATCTATATAGCTTTTTTAAATTTATATTAAAAGAAACTTTAAAAATATTAATTTAATATATAAAATAAATAATAATATAAAATATTATTAAAGAAATTAATATCTAAGTAATAGCTATTTTAAAAAGCTTTAAAATAATTTAAATTAATATTTAAAAAATTAAATTATAATATTTATAATAAAAGAAAATAAAATAATTTATTATATAATTTTTATTATTAAGAATATAATAAATAATAAATATTATTATTAATTTTAATAATTATTATTAAATATATTAATAACTTTTATTATAAATTAATTAAGTTATTTATTATATTTATATATTATATTTATTATCTTTAGATTTAATAATTTATATAAGTTTAATAAACTTTTTATTAAACTTTTATTTATAATATATATAATAAGTAAATAAGCTAAGTAACTAAGTAAGCTATTTTTCTTAACCTCTCTTCTAGAAATCGCAATAAAAATACTATAAACTATTTAATTAATTAAAACTATTTATTATATTCTTCCCTAGATATTTTAATTATTAGTTAATAAGTCTTTATATTATAGTTAGGTTAGCTATAAATACTATAATATTAAACCCTTAGTTATATTAACCTTCCTTAATTATTTTATCTTAATAATTTAGCTATTACTTATATATTAATATCTATTTAATTAATTACTTACTTTTTTTTCTATATTATTATAACCCCTCTTTTTTATAGCTAGGTTTTTTTTTACCCTTTAGCGCTAATTAAGTATCTTATTTACTTCCTAAAGGTCTTTATTCTTAATAGCTAATAAGGTAACCTAATATATAATTACTTTTATTTTTTTCTTAAGAGACCTTAGAGTATTAAGGATTAACTCTAGGGAGCTATTTTAATACCTTTTAATTTATCTTTTAAGGTATTTAAATTAAGATCTAGCCTTAAATATAATTCTTAGGGTCCTTAAGACCTAAGAGGTTAAAGGCTTAGATCTCTCCTTAATAGGTATTAAAGTCTATAGCTATATATTAAGCTTTAAGACTATAATTTCTAGATTATAGGGAATAAAGCTAGCTCTTTTAAAAGCCCCCTTAATATTTCTTTCTATTATAATAGCTTTATATATAATATAAAAGGCTAAAAAGAATTTAATTTTTAAAATATAGGTTATAAAGTATTTAATTAATTATTTTATTTTTTAATTATAAGTTTATTTTAATATATTAAAAAACTTAATATTAAGAGATTAAAATAAATAAGATAAATAAGGTAATATATAAAGCTAAATAATTTTCTTTACTTTATAATATCTCTTAAATTTAATAAAATAATAACTTTTATAGTTATTAAGGATTAAGAGAAATAATAAAAATTAATTAATTAATTAATTATATATTAATTTAAATATTTTAATTAATTAAAATTAATCTTATTATTAATTTAGCTATTTTAGGTTATTATAATTACTTAATTACCTAGGAGGTTATTTTCTTAGTATTAATTAGTAAAGTAATATTAACTTATATTAATAATAAATAATTAAATTACTTAGCTTTTTATATTAATTATTTAAATAATTATAATTTATTTTTAATTTCTAGGCTATATTAGTTTTAGCTTTAAATACCTTTTTAAGCTTATAATAACTATTTTATTTATAACTATACCTATAAAGAAACTAATCTTATTAAAGTTATAAATATTATTTAACTAAATATTATATTTCGCGCTTATATTTATTATAAGCTAAAATTAAATATAATTAATAATTAGATTTTTATATTTAGCTCTTTAATAATTATATTTTTAAAAAAAAATATATCTTAAGCTCTTAGTATTACTTAATAGAATTTAAAGCTTAATATATATTAATAGTATTATAGTTATAATCCCTAAGGTTATTAAAAGCTAAGTAGGTAAAATAGTTATATTATATTAAAGCTTATTAGATCTAAGATAATAAAAGCTATATTAAAAGATAAAAGTTTCTTTTATAAAGCCCTATTAAAAAGCTAAGGGTATATAAATTAATTATTATATTAGTTTATATAAAGTAATATAATAATTATCCCCCCCTCTTAGGCTAAATATCTTAGCTAGAAATAAATCTATATTAAAACTTTATTAATATTACTAAATAGCTAATAGCTATTAATAAAAATAGCTTTTTTTTTATTAATAATAAAGCCTATTTTTATTTTTCTTTTTTTAATAATAAAATAATAATTTATTATTATCTTTATAATAATTTATTTTATCTCTTAAATATTAATAATAAATTTTTTTTTAATTATAAGTTTTTTTTATTTAAATTTATTATTATAATATTTATCTAAATATTTTTTTATTAATATTTTCTTAATTTCTTATTATTTTCTTATTAATATATTATTTATTTATAAAAAGATTAATTATATTAATTACTTAGCTCTTATTAATATTAATTATTAATATATAAAATATTTTTATTTTATTATAAAATAAAAGGCTAAGTTTATTAATTCTAGAAACCTTTATATATATCCCTTTAAATATATCCTAATTAAATATAAATATTAAGATATTATCTCTTTTTATTATATTAAATATAATAAAAATAATAATAATTATATTTAATAAATATTTTTATTTTTATATTTTATTATTTTTCCTTTAAATAAATCTTA
Source organism: Fusarium sp. LHS14.1 (assembly GCA_025433615.1). NCBI lineage: Eukaryota > Fungi > Ascomycota > Sordariomycetes > Hypocreales > Nectriaceae > Fusarium > Fusarium sp. LHS14.1. The sequence continues at coordinate 1,358,642 of CM046481.1, forward strand.
ATTAATCTTTAATAAAGCCCTTTTATAATTTTTAAAAGGGATATTTATAAGCTTTATTATATATTTATATATATTAATATAATTTATATTAAGCTTATTATCTTAGGTATTAATAATAATATTATTAATTTTTATTTTTATAATATTATTATTTTTTATTATTTTATAATAGCTTTAAATTATTTTTATTAAGCTTTTAATACCCTTAAGATTATTTATTATTTTAAGTTTAGCCTTATTAAAATAAAAAAATTTAATTATATAAGTTATATTTTCCTTAGTATTTTAATATAATATATTAATCTTTTCTTAATTATAAGAATCTCTTATTATATATAAATCTATTATTAATATTTATTATACCTTATTTTTTTTTCTTAGCTCTTTATATAATTATAATAAATATTATTTTTCCTTAGGGTTTTTTTATATTTTTATTAATATTTCCTTAATTTAACCCTATTTAGATTTATTAATATTATTTTTAGACTTTTTATATATATCTCTTTAATATTAAATATATTACTTAGGCTATTATATAGGCTATTTTTTATTATAAGATTAAGGCTATTATTTACCTTAATAATAATATTAGGTCTTATATTAATTTTTAGGCTATTTTACCTAAGTAATAATAAGGGCTTTTTAATACTTATAGCCTTTAAATTCTTTACTTATATTATATAGTTTTATTAATATTTTAGGGACTTAATTAAATAATTAAGTTAAGTTTATAAATACCTATAGTAGTTATTATTTATTAATTTAATTAATTTTTTAATATATTTTTTATTATATTTATTTTATATATTTATTTCTTTTTTATTATATTTTCCTTAGGGTTTCTTATTATTTATAAATTATTTTTTATATATTCTTTATATTATTTATATTAACTTACTAATTATATTTTATTAAGTATTCCTTTTATTTAATAAAATAATATATTTAGCCCTTAGTCTTTTTTTCTTATTTAACCTTTTTAATTTTATATTTTCCTTTTTTTTCTTTAAGGTTAAATATTAATAGGTTTTTTATATTTACTTCTTAGTATTATATCTAGGGTTTTAAGAAATTAATATAAAAGATATTATATAATTAAGAGTATTTATTTAGGAATATAAGGTAATATATTTATTTATTAATTTTATTAAGGATCTTAAATAATTTAATATATCTTAGTAATAATTTTTTTTTTTTTTAATTTAAGGTTCTTAATAAATAATATTATATAGTCTTTTTATTTAAATTTTATAGGTTTATAATAAAAATTATAATATTTTATTTTTTTTTTAATAATTTTTTTTTAATATTATTAAAGATTTATTTTAATCTCTTATAATTATTTTATTTATATTTTTATCTCTAGAACTTAATTTACTAAGGTATTAGTATCTAATTATAGATAAAAATTAAGCTTATAGCCTATAAGTATATTATTAAGGGAAATTCTTATTATCTTATTAAAGGCTATATTATAGGCAAATTATATTATTAGTAATAATTTAGGTTATTTCTCTTAGTAATTTATTATAAAGTATTATAAGTAATATTTAATAATCTAATTTATATATTTAATTTATTTATTTATTTAGGGGTAAAATATTATTAAAAACTTTTATTTAATTTATAATATATAATATAGTTTTAATTAAAACTTATTTATAAAGATAGGCCTTTAATCTATAATAACTCCCTATAGAGCTTTAAAATATAATTTTACCTCTATATAGAAAAGCTTAATAAGGTTTATTATAGTTATTATTATATTAATAGGGAGGAATATAATATATTTTATATATTTATTTATTATAATTAAAATAATATTAATTTCTTAATCTTTATATATTATTAGAGGTAATTTTATAATAAAATCTATAAATAATTTAATTATAAATTAATATAAAATTAATAAGTTTTTTAATTTATTATATAAATAATATTACTTAGTAATTACCTCTTAATAAATTATATATATATATATATATATATATATTTTAATATTAGCCTTTATAGCTTTTTAATAAAATTCCCTTTTAAGGAGCTTAATAGTTCTCTTAGCGCTAAAATAGCCTATTAATAAGTCTTTATAATATAAATAAAGGATATTTTATTAAAATAAATTTAATAATACCTAATTTTATTTTTACTTAGTTCTTAAATTACTATAGATTAAGTATATCTTTAATATTATTTTCTAAAGATTAAAATAAGAATTTTTCTTTTTATAAAGACTTTTTATATAATTTATTTCTTTATAAGGCTTAAGACTTTAATCCTTTTTTAAGATATATCTTAGAGCTTTTAATAAGGTATTTATAGGGTTTATTTTACCTTTATAATATTTAATTATAAAGTTATATAATATAAAATAAATATATTATTTAATTTATTAATTATTAAATTTTATAATTTTTATAAATATTTATAGGTTTTAATAATTATTAAGGATTTTAATTTAATTTAATATCTCTTCTAAGTAATATTATTAATACTTAAATAACTTAATAATAATTATTATCTCTTAATCTAAGGTATTATAATTAAATTTTATTATATTAAATTTTCTTAATTAAAAAATAATTAAATATTATTTATTTTAATTATTAAGCTATAAAAAGATATATATTATTATTACTTTAGATATATTTATTTTTATTTATATTAATTATATTAAATTAAAATATAATAATAATAATATTTTTTAAAACTTTATAATAATTTAATAAAATATTATTTTCTTTTTATTAATTAAATAATATTTCCTTAGTTTTTTTTTATTTATATTTCCCTTTATAAGGCTTATAAATAATTTTATAATTTAAGAATATCTATAAATAAAATATTTATAGAAATTATAAAATCTTAAGAAGATTTAAATTTCTTTATATATTATAAGCTTAGCTTATTTAGTAATTATTTTTATTTATTAAAGATTTATTAAAATCTCTTTTTTTAATAGGATAAATCTTAGGAATTTTATTTCTTATTAATAAAAAGAATATTTTAATAACTTTATATATAACTTTATTTTTTATATTTTATTTAATATTTTCTTAATAGCTTTTATATAAGATTTTTTATTTTTTAAATAAATAAAAATATTATCTAAATAAATTATATAAATTATATTAAGGAATTTATATAAGGCTTAATAAATATAATATTAAAAAATAATAAATATATTTATAAAGCTAAATAATATAATTAAAGACTTAAAATAGCTATAATAAATATAAAATATAATCTTTTATTTCTTTTTTTAATATAAATATAATAATATATATCTTTAATATTAATCTTTAAGAGATATTTTATTTTTTATATTTTATTAATAATCTTTAAAATTAAAAAGAAAAAATAATAATTTTTAATAATATTAATATTTAAGCCCTTATAATCTATATAGAGGTAAAGTCTTTTATTTTCCTTTAAAATATAAAAAATTAAAGCCCCTATAGGGCTTTTTAAGGGTTTAATATACCCTTTTGAAATATTATTAGCTAAATATTTTTAAAGCTCTTAGAATTTAATATAAAAAAGGGAATAAATTAATCTATAAAATAAATCCTTATTTTTTATTAAGTTAATTATATAATTAATATTTTTATATCTTAATAATTTTTTTATTTTTTTATAATTAAATATTTTTAATTTATTTATAATTTTAAGTAATAAAATAAAATCTTTTAAAAGTTTTATTAATTTTTTATTAAATAATAAATAAGGCTTTTAATAAAAAATAATAAAATAAGCTTATTTAAGGTTTTTTATTTTTTTATAAAGTTTTTATATTAATAATATTTTAATTTTATTAAATCTTTTTTAAATTATTAAAGTTTTTTTTTTATTAATTATAATAAAATAATTATAAATAATAAATATTAAAAATAAAATATTATTTCCTTAGAGTATTATCTTATTTTTAATATTTATATAAATATATTTAAATTATATTAAGTATTCTTAATAATTAATTATAATAATTAAGATATATTATTTATAAAGGATCTTTAATTTATTTTTATTTATTATTTTATAAAATCCCTAGATTTTATTAAGGTTCTTAAGCCTTTATTTCTTTATAAATTCTTTATTTATATAATTTAATATTATTAATATATCTAAATATATTTTTTTTTTTTATTTTTAGCTATAAATTATAATTATAATATTAAGGTAAAGCTTAGCTTAGATATTATTATCTTTTATTAATACTTAGGCTATATTATTAATTAATTATTATTTTTTATCTAATTTATTTATTTAGGTCTTTATTATTTTAAATAGGCTTATAAGAAATATTTAATATTTTTATATTTATAATACCTTAGCTTATTTTTTAATTAATTCTTTAAGCTTCTTTATTATTAAAATAATAAATCTTTAATAAATTATAAAAGATTCTCTAAGGTTTTAATTAAATTATATTTAGGTTATTTTTATTAATAAATTATTATTAAAGTAATTTTTTTATTTATTTTATTATATTATTATATCTTAATAATAAATAATAAAAATAATTATTTTATTAAAAATTTATAATAAAATTAATATATTAAGATTAATATAATTTTATAATTTAATTTATAATTTAATAAAATAAAAAAGAGCTTATTAAGATTTAATATATCTTAAGAAATATTTTTTAATAAAATTAAAATAAATATAAAAGTCCTATAAGGTTTAATTTATTTATTATTATAATTATTTTAATTATATTATTAAGAATATATCTTAATTTTTTATATCCTTAATTAATTAAATAGTTTATTCTTTAAATCCCTTTTAATCTCCTTTAAATATATATTATTAAATCTTATTATATTCCTTAAGGTATTAATTTTATCTTACTTAGCTTTTATAATCTATATAATTAAATATAAATAAGATTTTTTTATATCCCTTTTAGTATTAATAATATATTTTATTAAAAGCTTAATATAAATTATTAAATTAATTATTATATTTATAAATTATACTAAAAAAGATTAATTTATTAATATTTTTAATCTTAATTTCTCCCTTTTTAAATAATAATAAATTAAAAATTTTTTATACCTTTTTAATAATTTTTCTTTATTAAATATTTATAATAATTTAATTAATATTTATTTTTTATCTTAGAGTATTTTTAATTCCTTTAGTTATTTAATTTATTTCTTAATCTTAGCTTATTATTATTTAATTATTAAGGTTTTAATATATTTATTATTAAGTTAGGGTTATAGATAGGGAACCAGTACAGTCACGGCCGGCCGTGACTTTAAGGTCACGTGATATATCTCACGGCCGGCCGTGAGAATAAGATATGTTATATAAGAGGGATATGTGGCCTCAAGGGGCCACACACCGCCAGTTGGCACCCTTATGCGCTGATCAACTGCATCTACGGTATCAATTCTAATTGCCGCGCCTCGCTTCCGTTATAATGGATCCAATTGATGACTCTCACGGCTTCCCTAAGGATGTTCTTCCTCCTGAGGGCGACTTCAGTTCACGAGAGGACTTATTCACGGCGATTAACGCCTGGGCAGCGCCACGAGGCTATGCATTTACCTCCTCCCGGTCTACGAAGACTACCAACGGGAGAGTTACGGTCACATTCAGCTGTGACCGTTATGGAATGCCCTCAGCCAGGGAACGGACCCGGAAGACTACATCACGTCGCCTAGGATGCCTCCTCTCTATTACCGCCAAGGAGAGTCTTTGTGGGACTCAATGGAGTCTTCGGCATCGTCCTGATACTCGCTTCCATCAACACAATCACCCCCCAAGCTTCGGCCCAGTGGCACATCCAGTGCATCGTCAATTATCTCGTCAAGATGAAGCCAAAGTCCATCAACTTTCCAATGCCGGCATTCAGCCAAGGGAAATCAGATCGTATTTACGCTCAAGCTCTACTATACTCGCCACCCAGCAGGATATCTACAACTCCATTGCACGGGGCAAGCGGAACCTTACTCAGGGTCAAAGCAATATATATGCCCTTGCCTCTCAGTTGGATAACGATGGCTTCTGGAATAATATTCACGTCGACGAGGGTGGCAGGGTTACGGCAGTGTTATTTGCACATCCGCAGTCACTGGAATACCTTAAACTATACCCTGAGGTGCTTCTATTAGACTGTACCTATAAGACCAATAAGTATAAGATGCCTCTTCTTGATATGGTTGGTGTTGATGCCTATCAAAGATCCTTCTGTATTGCCTTTGCCTTCTTAAGTGGCGAGGAAGAGGAGGACTTTATCTGGGTCCTTTAGCGATTGCGGTATATGTATGAGCTCCATGGAATAACCCTCCCTTCTGTGATACTCATAGACCGCTGCCTGGCTTGTATCAACGCAATTTCCTCCCCTTCTTGCTTCCCCGAGTCAGCCTTGCTTTTATGCCTATGGCATATTAATAAGGCAGTCCTAAGCTACTATATGCCCTTATTTGCCTAGGATAAGAGTAATCCTAAATGGCAAGAGGAGTGGAAGCAGTTCTTTGACCTATGGCACGAGATCGTCGCTTCAGTAACCGAGGAGATATATAATGAGAGGCTGGAGGGGTTAAAGAAGCGTTATCTTCCCATGTATGCCAATGAGGTGGGCTACCTTATGGAGACCTGGCTAGATCTCCATAAGGAGAGATTTATTAAGGCGTGGGTTCACCAACATCGTCACTTCGAGTAGTTTGTCACTTCCCGCGCTGAGGGCATTCATCAGCTCGTCAAGGGCTATCTCAAGGACTCACGGGCTAACCTCTTCGAGGTCTAGATGAGTATTAAGCGCGTTCTATCGAACCAGCTTTCTGAACTCAAAGCCAATCAGGCCAGACAGCAAGCAAGCACGCCTCTTAATATATCCGGGGTATTATATGGTACTATCCGTGGTTAGATCTCACATGAAGGCTTACGGAAGGTCAATAATCAACGGGTACGGCTACTAAAAGAGCTACCCGCCTGTACAGGTGTATTCACGAAGACCCTTGGGCTGCCTTGTGCTTATAACCTTTAACCTTTATTGGCGCAAGGTCAGCCCCTTCAACTATCCCACTTTCATTCCCATTGGCATCTCCAACGCCCAGGAACCCCTCAACTCATTATTGAGCCTCGCAAGCTGTTTGACCGTCTAGCAATTCGTTCAACACTGCCCCCATCAAGTATACAGCGTGAGCCGTCTGCGTTCGAGGCTGTTGAGAGAGCATCACAGCCTAGGGCACCGCCAAAGTGCTCAAGATGTCATTAGTATGGGCATAAGATGACTTCCAAAGCGTGCCCGTTGCGCTATGACTATCTACTTGAACCTCCTCCTCAGGAATCAGGCCCCCCTCCCCAAGCTTCGACGGTAACCCACACAACAACACATACATCTAGTCGCTCTATAACTCGCTCATTATCGCCGGGGTCCCCGTCAGGAGCCTCTATTGTCTCTGAGACAATTACAACTACACACATAACTACACATACAATAACTCAGGTTATACCCCCCCCGGCAGCAACCCCGGCAGCAATCCCGGCAGCAACCCCGGCAGCTACTGCACAAGCCCCTGTGCTACGAGCTGGTGATCCCCGCGCTATTTATCAACGATATATAGACTCGCGAGCTAGCTAGTATGCCACGTTGCCCCGGGGAGTCCCAAGGACCAACCAATCATATCGGAAGGCTATGGGACTGCCGATGCGCTATAGCAAAGCGGAATACGACTAGTGCCTTAACTATAAGCAGATAGGGAGGCATCGCAATGACGGAAGCAATAGAGACTAGACTAAGGAGGAGAAAATAAGTTATCTTAACTGGGATAAGGCTAAGACTGAGCGTGTTGAGCGTAACGTACGGGAAGAGATGGCGCAGCAGCCTTTCTCGGGGCGGCGAGGTATGCAGGGAATATGGAATGCCGCCGAGGAAGATCTTGCGGTACAGGAGAGATTATATTAGACTGGCAACCCCCCCCATTGACATTTAAAGGAGCGCCATAATATATACTTTATATATATTAATAAAGAGACAAAGAAAAGATTAATCTCCGAGTATACTTATGGTGGCTTAATGGCTCGATTTAATAGAGTAATCATTAAGTATATATATAGCATAAAGTGGACTTGGTAATCACGCATACTCATGAAAGCAACAATAAAGCAACAATACCATAAGGCGGCCTTTTAAACTATCTACTATGTGCCCTGCTAAGCCCACGACACATAGCCACTCTGATCAACACTCCGGACATGGATCCCTATCCGCTCTGCCTCCTGGATAGTAGGCAGATACGTCGTTATCCCTACGGCAGGCATTGGCCAATGGGTCCCTCTCATTGAAAGTTCAGGTGGACCACGAAGCTGTTGATCGAGGCCCTGAAGTGTGCTGACATCCCACCGTGGGGTTATATCGGGGTTGGGGCGGGCCTCCCGTTGATCAAGGGCATAGTTGAGATATGCAACATGCCAATTTCCAATAGCTACCCACCCCCACGGCAGCGTATAAACATACGCCGGGTCACCTTAAGGTGGGTAGGTAGTGAGATAGGCTCTATCCCTAGCCCCGGGATTCATAGCGAAATAGACTGTGGCCGATCTCTCATCTGTGGGCAAGGTATGCTGCGCATACCACTGCTGGACCGCGAATGGAGGCAAGTCACGGATAGGGATAAAACGCTGCGGTGCCTAAATCTGCTGGTTGTTCGGCATGGGGGCTAGCACCCATTGATTGCTCGGTGCACTCCTCGCTGGGGTTGCAGTGCTGTCAACGAAGATCGGGATATCAGGAGGGTTCTGACGCTGGCTCTGACGACGATTGAACATCTTGAAGATTATGTTATATATAAGAATAGAGAGCATCTTTCAACAGAGAAGTCCCGGCCTTATATATCTCACACATTGAGTCGATTCACTTACATCGTCGTCGTCACTTTAGTATACTTCACGGCCTTAGGGGGCCATATCCGCTGCGCATGACCAACGCCAATAGATGATATATAATTCATTGAATAGCTATACTCATACTGAATCACTCATTATGTTCAATTGCATGCATCACGGCTGCTTCATTAGATGAAGAAGAGGATCTCTTGCTCACACACCATATATCCCTCTTACATAACATATCTTATTCTCACGGCCGGCCGTGAGATATATCACGTGACCTTAAAGTCACGGCCGGCCGTGACTATACTGGTTCCCTTATAGATATATAATATTATTAACTCTTATAGTTCTTAATAAAGGGGAATATTTAAGGCCCTTATAGGTTATCTTTAATAAAATTATTTCTTAGGTAGCTTATAAGAGAAGCTTTAGAATTATTATAGTTATAATCCCTAGGTTATTAAAAGCTAAGTAAATAAAATAGTTATATTATATTAAAGCTTATTAGATCTAAGATAATAGAAGCTATATATAAAGGTATAAGCCCGATAGGCATGATTAGGATAATATTAGAGATAGAAAGGTAGGTTCGATATATTAATATAACTTTAACTTACCGAAGTCTCTATAAGTCTTTAGCGAAAGGAGTTTTATATAGTCTAAGACCTATATAATAATCTAAGGATTTCTTAACCTACCGGCGATAACTAATAAAACCTAAATACTCTTATAATTACCCCCTCTCCTAAGAGCTTAGTCCTTTAAGCTTATCTAGCTAATTATCTTATTCCTTTATTTAATACTAAAGATATCTAAATATAATTATCTTTTAATTAATCTCTAGCTTTAATAATCCTTTATAATATATTACTAATTATTTATTATCTCTTTTATATCTTTTCTTTATAATAATTATAATCTTTATTATAGATTTATTATTCTTCTTTATAATTAATTAATTACTATTAGGTTAATAATTATTTCGTATTACTAATTATTTAATATTAATAGCTTAAATATAGCTATTATTATTATAACTAGAGTTTTTCTATTTTATATATTAATACTTAGCGTATTAATAGATTAAATATTAGTTTATTTTTAGGCTACAAATTTAAGAACTTATATTATATTAATATCCTTAATTCTAAGCGTAAAATAAAGATTATTGCTTATTAAGGCATTATTATATTAATAATTATAACCTAAGGGAACAATTATTACTTTTAATATTTATTAAGGGCTAATTAAGATACCTTAATTCTAAGGTATATTAAGGCCTCTATACTGACTAAAATAGAAAAAAAGCCTATAAAATGGATAATATCTTTAAATTAAGCTTAGAAAGGGCTATCTTAGGCTTTATATATAAAAGTAATAAGATCTTTTTTTATAATATATTTAAAGAAATATAAATAATTTTGTAAAATTAAAAAGTTAATATTTTCTAAGAATTAAAAGATAATTATAAAATCTAAAGAAATAATTAGGTAAAACTCTAGGGGATAATATATTTATAGAGCCTATTAAAATAATTATTACTATTAGGTAAATAAACTATAGATTATTTTAATATATAGACTATAACCCTTTATTAATTTAATAATATTACCAAGCTAAGGAAAATACAAAAAACAAAGGATTTCTTAAGAAACACTTATTATTATCAGCCTTATAATATTAAGATATTAATTTATATATTAAACTTAGGATCTCTAAAATGAAAAACTAATTAAAGATTATTCCTCCATATAATATATATATGTATAATAAGGAAGATAAGCTAAAATAATATATCTTAGCCTTATTAAAGAAATTCCTAATAATATGTTAAGATATAAAGATATTTATTATAGATAAATAGAAATGAATTTATATCTTATTAATAGATAATTAATAAGCCTATAAGCAAAGAGCGAAGATATATTTACTTAGTATTAAGATAAAGTAGTTATTAGATAAGACCTTAGATAACTTTTATAACTGGGGCTAAATAAAATTCTAAAAGAAACGTATACTTTTCATTAGCCTAATTTTATAATATAATATATAATAAATCAAATAATAATAATAATAATTAATTGATGTATATTAAATAAAACCATTATTAATAATCTATATTTTATATTCCTATAGTCTAATACTATCTAAAGCTTCTAATAAGAAGTTATATATTATAGTACTTAATATTAAGGCCGTTTTTTATTAATTCTTTATTTCTTAATCCTGTAGGGATAAATTTATAGTAATTTTATATTAAGGACTAAAATAATCTAAGGTAACCTTAATAAGATTTAAGAATTCCTTAGTATATATCTAGAGGTTTATAAATAACCTCCTCTAAGTATATATAAATAAGTATTAATATTTATACTAATACGAATTATTAGTTATATTAACAAGTCAAATATAGTTTATATTAGTCATATAAATCGCCTAGAAGATTAGTTTTCAAGCTTATATTATGCCTATAGCTATTACTTTAATCTTAACTTTAACTTTTTATTTACATTATGTATTATTACGCTATTATTACCATTATAAATAAATTTTTACTTGAATAAAAGTATTTTACTCTAATAAGTAATTCTAAGTAATTATTATTTATTATTAGTAAAGAATATATTAATTGCTCTAAGGAAAATAAATTAGAAATTATTATATTACCTCCCTTACTTAATTTTTAGTTATTTACTAAGTTACTTAATTTTCTATAGCGATTTAATCGCGAGAGTAGCGGTATTCTTATTAAGAAGGGAAATAAGCTAAAGTATAGCGTTAATAAAGCATTTATTTATATAAATATAATATTAATATGTAATTATAAGGGCTTTTAGCTATTAAAATCTATAGGCCTAGAATACTTAAGAATATAAAAGATAAATAATTAATTAAAGATTATAGCTAAAACCTTATAGAAAGTAAATAAATAATGAAATAATTATATTATTATATAACTTTATTCTACTAAAAATAGGGATTAAAATATTATTATTATTATATAACTTTATTCTACTTAAAATAGGGATTAAAGTATTATAATTAATATCTTAGTAATTTTAATAATAAAGGCTCTATACCTAAAGCCTAAGGTCTTAATAGACTTAAATTAATAAGGTTTAGCTATATAATTATTAATACTTTTAATAATAGCTCTATTTATAATAAATAAATTATATCTTAATTAGCTAAAGAGGTTAAATTCTATTCTTATAGTAACTCTCCCTTTTATTATTAACCTTTTAATTATCCTTATAATTCTTAATTAGTTAAAGACATATAAATCGCTTTTATTATCTTTATTAAAGGAGGTTTAATTATAACTAATAATAGTAATAATTAAGTAAGTAATTAATTAATAACTAACTAATTAATCAATAATATATAAAAAGATTATAATAGCCTTTTATAAAGAGCTCTAGCCTACTAATTAAAGTAATATAGCTAGTACTTATTAATAGGCCTTCTTATATAATTAAGATAACCTTACTAAAGAGGTCTATAAGCTTTATAAAAGTATAATAAGTACTTATAATAAGCTTTAAGAGGTATAATTAAGTAAAGCTATTTAGAGTATTATAATAAGTATATAAATAACTAAGCTAAGAGAATAAATAAAACTAATAATCTTTAATTATAAATTTCTTCTTTTTTTATTTAGCCTCTTTTTATCTAATTATAATATAAATAATTAATTTAATTTTATTAAATAATAGCTTTTTTTCTTAAATACCCTCAAAAAGAAATTAAAAAAAAATTAATAATTAAAAAAAAATTATATTCTTTAAGGACTTAAAAAAGGCTAAGAAGATATATTTATATAAGATATAGCTTATAACTCTTATTATTAATATTATTACTTTTTATAATATTAAATAAAAAGAGTAAATAAGTCTTATAATTAGCTAAGATCTAGCTATATAGCTATAAGTATAATTATATTAAGAAATAAAAGTTATTAATATTATAGGTTTACTTAGAGGGATTAATTCTTAGAGTTAATAATAGAATTTAAACCTAAAAAGTATTAATATTAAGCCTTAATATTACATTAAAACTTAATAATAAATAAAAATCTATAAATTTATTTAATTAAATTTATTTAATTAAATTTATTTAATTAATTATATGATATATAAGTATTAGCTTATATAAATATATTAATAAAAATGATTTTAATAATAATTTTAATAATAGAAATAATAATTATATATTATTCTTTATTACCTTTATAATTATAGGCTTTCCCTTAGGTTATTTATATATCTTATACACTAAAGGCGATTTATTGCCTAATAATACCTTAAATCATTACTTTATTTATTTTAAATCTTTCCTCTAATAGTCTCTAATAATATCCTTTAAGGATTACAGACCTAGCCTTCTTTTTTATATATAAAGAGATATATATAATAATCGCTAAAGACCTTACTAATAGACCCTAAGAGGTCTAATAATAAACTTAGCATAGATTATAATTTTATATTAATAAAGTATTATTTATAAAATAAGATTTAATAAGTAAGGTTATATTATAATAGTATTTTAGATTTATTCTTAGTACAAGATTATATAGAAGAGATTTCCTAGGGTACTTGGCATAAATAATATATATAAACTAATAGGTTAAAAGTATATATTTTTTAAGTTCTTAATAATATTAATGAGAAATCTATAGCTAATCCTACCTTAAGGCCTATTAATAATAAATATAATATAGCTTTCTTATAGCTTAATAAATAACTAGAAGCTATTTATAAATCTCTTAATATCCTATTATTATATGTTATTATTATATATAAAGAAATTACTCTTAAGAATACCTTAAATATTATTTTTCCTTTTTTTAATAATAATTTTTATATTTTTTAAAATTAATATCTAAGAAAAGATTATATTATAATAATATTATTTATTATCAAAGTTATTATTAATATTATTATTATTTATGTATTTATATAAACTAATATTTATATATTATATGTTTAATTAAACCTATAGAGTTTTATATATCAGTAAGTTTTAATCTAATATTAAGCCTTAATACTAATACTTTTTAGGTTTAAACTCTATTATTAACTTTAAGAATTAATCTCTCTAAGCAAATTTATAATACTAATAACCCTTACTTCCTAATATAACTATGCCTATATTTATATAATTAAATCTTAGCTAATTTAAAGACTTATTTAATCTTTTTATTTAAGATTATAAAAAGTAATAATATTAATAATAAGAGTTATAAGGTATATTTTATATAGATATATGTTATTATCATTAGAGTTATTATCTTTAAAGCTATTTAGGAGTAATATTTTTTATTAGGCTAAAGGCTTATTTTATTTTAGGTTTTTTTTAAAGGCTTTTAATAAAAAAAACTTTTTTTTAATAAAATTAAATTAATTATTTATATTATAATTGAATAAAAAAAGGCTAGGTAAAAAAAATGGTTATAATTTAAGATTATAAGCTTAATTAATTTTAGATAGCTAAGCTATATATTTAGCTAAATATTCTAATTAGCTCTATCTAAGATAATCTCTAATAGCTTATTATAAATACTTTCTATATTTTTATAAAGCTTATAGACCTCTTTAATAAGGTTATATAAATTATATAAAAAGGTATATTAATAGGTATGAGCTATATTACTTTAATTATTAGGCTAGAGGTCTTTATAAAAGGTAATTATTATAATCTTTTTATATATTATTAATTAATCATTTAGTCATTAACTAATTAATTTATTAATTATAGTTATTATTAATTATAATTAAATCTCTTTTAATAAAGATAATAGAAGTAATTTATATCTCTTTAAGTAATTATAAATTTTAAGGATAATTAGAAGATTAATAATAAAGGGGAGAGCTATTATAAGAAGAGGTTAGATTTAACCTCTTTAGCTAATTGAGATATAATCTATTTATTATAAATAAAGCCATTATTAAAGGTATTAATAATTATATAGATAAACCTTATTAATTTAAGCCTACTAAGACCTTAGGCTTTAGGTATAAAGCCTTTATTATTAAAATTACTAAGATATTAATTATAATACTTTTATCCTTATTTTAGGTAAATGAAAGTTATATAGTAATAAATATATAAATAATAATAATTTTGAAAATACTTTTAATTATAAAAAAATAATAATATAAAAGGATTTTTAGATTAAATTTTAATACCTATAAAAAGCGTTTTTAAGAAAATATATACATATATATCTATATATTTTTAAGATAGAATATTCATATCTTTTTAAATTAAAATAAATATATTTTTAGGGCTTTTTTATAATTAATCTTTTTTATAATTCATATTAATACCAGAGAGGAGAGCTACAGTATAAAGGGATTAAGAGCTCTTTAGCTACTTGAGAGGTAACCTATTTATTATAAATAAGGCTATTGTTAGCGCGTTATCAAAGCTATTAATAATAACGGATAAAACCTTATTAATTTACATATATTAAGCCTCTTAGCCCAAAGTATAAGGCTTTAATTATTATAACTACTAAGACTTTAATAGTGATATTTAATCCCCGCTTTAACTTATATAAATTTAGTATATAATGATTTATATTAATATATTTTATGGAAAACTTAAAAAATATAAAGGTTTTATCTTAATATGATTTATAGATAGTATAAACTTATTTATAATAAAATATATATTGAAAGAATATTGTATATATAAAAGATATAAAGGTTAAGTATATTAAATATCTAAGGTAATATAATAACATATAATATAAATGTTTAAATAAATATGCCTTATATAAATATAAGAAATATTTATGCTATTAATATATTTTATAAAAGCTTTAGTATTAGTACTATAAAAAAGGATTCTTTAAAATTACTCTAAATTAAAAAGTTTATTAATAAGATTAAATTCAAAAGTAGTATAATTAAATTATAAATAAATACCTCCCTAATACCCAGGGTGGTGATTTAGTTACTTTTAGTCTAACTAATGACTAATTTTTTAGTCTTAGTCTTAGTTAAGCCTTCAAAAAATTAGTCACCTTTAGTCAACTGACTAAAAAATCAATCAGCCCTTTAGTTAAGAGGCTATTTAGTTAATTAAAAATCAATCACTAACTAAAAGTAACTAATTTTTTAGTCACTTAATTGATTTTTGATTGATTATTTAGTTAGGCTATTTAAAGTAAGAAAATACTCATTTTTATTATAATTATCTAAGTAATTATTATTATATAATAAAGAGAATATTAACAGAAAGGTAATATATAATTTTATATATTAAGAAGCTTATTTTATTTTTAAAGACCTTATATAAGTTATTATAACTTAATTAAAAAGAAATTCTTATAAGACTTAAAATAAGGCGTAAAGTAACTTTCACCTTTAAGATATATTTATCTAATATATAACTATATAAATATTTATCCTTATATAATATAAAGAGATTTTCTATAAGGCTTATTTTATTATTTACCCTATATATATTTTTCTTTATTTTTAAAGTGCTTATATAAGCTATTATAATTTAATTAAGAATAGATATCTCTAAACCTAAGAATAAGGCCTAAAATAGCTTTTATCTCTAAACTTTACTTTTTATATTTATACCTATATAAATTATAGTAATTATATAATAAAGAAAATATTTAAATAAATATAAATAAGTATTCTATCTTATATATATTTTTCTTATTTTTAAAATACTTATATAAGCTATTATTACTTAATTAAGAATAGATTTCTCTAAACCTTAGAATAAGGCCTAAAGTAGCTTTTATCTTTAAAGTCTACTTATTTTACTTATACCTTTATAAATATTAGTGACTATATAATAAAAAAAAATATTATTATATATATAAGTAGGTATCCTACCCTATATATATTTTTCCCTATTTATAAGGTACTTATATAAGTTATTATAATTTAATTAAGATTCTTATTCTTTAAAACCTCTAATTCAATTACTTTAGTATTACTAGAATAAAAAAGGCTATTATTCTATAATAAAAATAAGTAAAATACTAAAAAAAGGAGGATAATATTAAAGACTATAAGAGATATATAAATAATAAAAGCTATAGAGTAGCTACTTTTTTTGACCCCTAATAGCTAATTAAAGTTAGAATCTTCCTCTAAGTTATCTTCTATCTTAATAGGCTCTTCCTCAACTAAATCAGCCCTTTCTTTCCCTTTTGGCTCTTACTAAAGACCTTCTTCCACGCTTTCTTCCTTATTTATTTCCTCTATAAGGGTATTTAAATCCTAAATTTCCTAGCTTTTTAATAAAATAAACTACCTAGCTACCCTAGATAAGATTTAATTCCTATTTTTAGTAATAATATTACTAGAAATAGAAAAAACCCTCTTAATAGTAATAAAAGTCATAGGAATAATAATATAACGCCTAGCTAAAATACTTAAAATAAGAAACCTCATAGAATTAACCTTCTATTACTAAATAATATGCTCTTTTATAATAAATTAGTAATAATAAGGGCTATATAAGGGTTAGGGTTATATATACTAATCTTTTAACCCTCTTTTCGGTTAAATAAATCTCATATTCCTTAATCTCATTAATATTATTAGTATAAAGCCCCTCGTCTAAGTCCTCTTCTAATAGCCCTATAAAAGAGGGACTTGAATATATAAAGTTAGGGCTTAATTCATTAAAAGACTAATTTAGCTCTAAATAGCCCTTTTAAGCCTTAACCCTATATTTTTAATTAATATATATAAAATAAGGAAATAAAAGAATAAAATAAAAATCTATAAATTACTTACTTCTTATATTTAAGCCTAAAAGTACCCTTTATATCTCTATCTATATTAATATAATAATATAATCTTCGCCTAGGTCTAAAATAGGCTAATTTAAACGGTAGATTAAGAATAATACTAATAATATAAACCCTATTAATTAATATTAGTAATAAGCTATATTAAATAAGGGAAAATACTTACTTATGAGTAGGACTAATAAAAAAGCATATTTTTCTAGGAAAATATTTCCCTAGCTTTTCTAAGCCTTTAGAAATTATATTAATATAACTAATATAATATTCCTATTAAAGAATTGTAATTAATTAATAAAAGAAATTTACAGAATATAAAATTAATAAATTAACCTTATTAGGCAATATAGCCTTATTTTTAAAGTCCTTTTTAAGGCTTTTAAGGTTACTATATATCTCATTAATATATAATAATACCTTAGGAATCGAGAAGTAAAATTAGGCTTAAAGCTTTATAGAGGCCTTTCAAAAGACCTTAAAAATAGCTTCTAAGTTATATAAAGCAGCCCAATTAAGATTATCAAAAGCAATAGCTTCTAATTCCTTATTTAAATCTACTTTATTAATATAATTAATGGGCTCCTTTAAAATAAGAGCAATACTGATTATATTATAGGTAGAATTCCAATAGGTTATATTATCTATATAATATAATTAATATAATAATTTAAAAAAAAGCTAATTAATTTACCTAAGGGAATTATTTAGATATTAAAATCCAAGGCTAGGTTTTATTTAGCCTTTTTACGCTTAATACCTTCTAAAAAGGTCTTTTATATACTAATATTATATTTAATAATAGTAATAATACGGCATAATCGGCTTATAAGGGCTAAAAAAATATTAATTAGTAATTATAACTAAAGAAGATAACCTAAATAAGAAATAATTAATAACTTATTATTATAACTATGGGGTAAAAAATCTAATTTATCTAATTTACCTCCCTTAATAAATAAATTATCTGTATTAGAAGATAAACTAGAAAAACCAATGTTTAAATACTCCTTAAGAATATCTTATATAGCGATATTTAAAATATAATTAATATAGTATATATTATTATTAAAGACCTTTTTATAGCTTTTCTTAGAAATAGCTTTAAAGGTAATTAAAAAACCATTATTATTCGCTATATCATCCCAGGTTATACTAAATAAGGGTTATAAGTATTAGTATTAACCCTTAAAAGTTATTAAAAATCATTTACCTAAAAATATTACGAATTTAGATAGCTAGAAAATCCTTTAAAGCGAGAAGAAATTAATTATAGATATATAACCCTATATAAGCTTTATTAAGCTTATTAAACCCTATTTAATATTAAATAATTAGTAAATTAATTATAAAAAGGGTTATATAAGGTACTTACTAATAACCTTATATTCTGATTTAAAATTAAAGGAAATATAAAATAAGATAATTCCTAAATAGGAATTTTGCCTATTAGAAGACTAAATATTAAAAGTTAAGGAAAAAGTCCCTAGGCTTTAAATATTTACTTCTATTTCTAAATTAAGGCATTATAAAGAGATATTAAAAGCCTTATCTAAGAAGCTTTTAAAATTCTACCTATTAATTATAGGTAACTTACTATATTTAATTAATTAATATAATATAAAATAAATCCTAAAAAAAGCTTAAAAAAGGGTTATTTACCTATTATAATAATATAATAGCTATTAAAAGGATTTACTATTAATAACTCAAAAAGAGAGGTTATTTTCGATAATAAAGTAGAGGACCTTTTCTAAACAAGCTTATTAAGAAAATGCCGGTTTTTAGCGTTTTTCCCGTAAGGTAGGGTTAAAAAAATCCTACCTTAATATAAGGTAGGGAGGGGTATTTTCTAAATTAATTAATTAATTAGTTAATTAATAATACTTTAGGGTAAAGAATTTATTTATTTCTTTTTCGAGTTCCTTCTAATTTCTCACTCAAGGTAATTTTAAGGTATTTTTGCTTATAATAGCGAGCAAAATTAGACCTTTAAAAACCTACTACCTTAATAATCTACTTTTCATTATATCTATAAATATTAATAAAAACCCTAACCCTAATTAATTAATAATATATTTACTCGGTATAGGTTAAGACTATTTATTATAGCTTATTATCTTTAATAGGTAAAAATAACTAAATAAAAAGCCTATTTTTAATAATATAAATATTAGAATTAATAAGTAAAAGGAGCATAAAAAAAGGGTTATTTTCCTTCTTAATATATTAAAGTAAAAAAGAAGAAAAATCAAAAGACTAAATAGCATTAGAATTATATAATTAAGACTAGCTTTAGTCTTTAGATCTAAGAAAGCTTAAAGAAGCTATAATAGATAGGTAATAATTAAATATAAGGTAGGAAGTTATTATAGATATATTAGATAGGTTAGTATTTAGGTAATAAAAAAAATAAATTAATATAGGCTTATTCTCTTTTATTATAATTAAAAAGTACATTAGAAATCAAAAAGAGGCTTAAAAATCAAAAGAAGATATTATTGATAAATAAGAACCTTTTTAACTAATTAAATTAGAATTAGCCTTAAAATCAGCATAATAACCCTCTGTAATTATATAATAATTAATTATAAATTAATTTCTAAGAGAGAGGAAAATATAAGCTATTCCTCTATAGGGTAAGTAGATTTAATATCTAGTTATATAGCCTTCTTCTAATTTTCTAGGTATATATTTTAGTTATATTTACCTTATCTAGCCTTAGGCTAGCTTTTTTTCGCTAGAAGGGCTAGAAGCTAAAAAGAGAGGTAATAAGGGGTTAAGAATGTTAATCTAAATTTCTTACTTTACTTTTAATAAATAAGTAGGTCTCTTATTAACTATATTACTAACTAATATATATAAAGTATTAAAAATATTATATTATAGCTTTTTTTTTTAACTAATAATATATTTTTTTAGCTTAAATAGAGTCTTATGATAATAGTTATACTTAAAAGAGCTTGATTAGAGCTTTCTAAGATTATAGCTTTTAAATAAATTATATAGCTTTATATAGGGTGGCTAAAAATAAGTAAAAATATATACTATATAGGGTAGTATATTTAGTAGCTATTATTATTTTCTATATTATATAAGCACTAATTTTAGCTAAGTTAGAGCCTGAATAAGTTACTTTTAGGCTAAAAGTGGTTAAAAGAGCTTACACAGAGCTTTCTGAGATTATAGCCTTTTAATAAAATATATTACTTTACATAGGATAGCTAAGAATAAGTAAAAATATATACTATATAGGGTAATATATTTTATAGCTATTATTATTTTTTATATTATATAAGCACTAATTATAGCTAAGTTAGAGCCTAAATAAATTACTTTTAGGCCGAAAGTAAGTAAAAGAGCTTAATTAGAGCTTTATAAGATTTAGGTTTTTAAATTAATTATATTACCTTATATAAAAAAACTAAAAATAAAAAGATATATATACTATATGGGGGAATATATCTAATAGCTATTCTTAATTTTTATATTATATAAGTCTTAAACTTACTAATATTATAATTATAATAAGTAGTTTTATAAGATAAATTACTATTAAGACCTTAATTTTGCTTTAACTAAAAATTAACCAAAAAATCAATTATTAGTTAATTAAAAATCAAAAAAATTAATTATTAGTCATAACTAAAAAATTAGTCTTAGTCAAGGGTTAAAAAAATCAATCACTTTTTAGTTAGCTAATTAAAAAATTAGTCACTTTTTAGTCAGTGACTAAAATTTAATTGACTTTTTAGTCATAACTAATAACTGATTTTTTAGTCATAATTAAATCACTGACTAAATCACCACCCTGCTAATACCTATAAGCTCTTTGAAAAAAATACTAAGTATAATATTATATTATTACTATTATATAACTCTATTCTACCTAAAACAAGGATTAAAATATTAAAATAAATATCTTAGTAATTTTACTAATCAAGGCTCTATACTTAAAGCCTCATATCTTAATAGGCTTGAATCAATAAGGTTTATTTATATAATTATTAATACCTTTAATCATAGCTTTATTCGCCATAAATATATTATATCTTAACTAGCTAAAAAGATTAAATTCTTTTCTTATAATAACTCTCCACTTTAATATTATCCTTCTAATTATGCTTATAATTCTTAATTACTTAAAGAAATATAAATCGCTTTTATTATCCTTATTAAAACAGATTTAACTATACCTAATAATAATCATAATTAACTAATTAATGAATAATATATAAAAAACTTATGATAGCCTTTTATAGAGACCTTTAGCTTAATAATCAAAGCAATATAGCTACTACCTATTAGTATACTTTCTTATATAATTAATATAATTTTACTAAAGAGTTCTATAAGCTTTATAAGGGTATAAAAAGTACTTATAATAAGCTATAAGGAATAATCTTGAATAAAGCTATTTAAAGTATTATTATAGGTATATAGCTAATTAAGCTAAGAGAATAAATAAAATTTATAATCTTTAGCTATAACCTTTTTCCTTTTTATTTAGCCTTTTTTTACTTAATTATAATATCGATAATTAATTAAGATTATTATTTTCTATATTATTAAATAAGAAGATTAAAGAAGTCTTATAGCTAGCTAAGATCTAGCTATATAACTATAAGTATGATATTAGGAAATAGAAGTTATTAATATTATAAGTTTACTTAGAGGGATTAATTCCTAGAGTTAGCGATAGAGTTCTATAAACCTAAAAAGTATTAGCGCTAGGGCTTAGTGCTAAATTAATACTTAGCGGCAAATAAAAGTCTATAGATTTAATTAATTGAACCTATCTAATTAAATGTATAATATATAAATATTAGCTTATATAAATATATAAATTATAATAATTTTTATAATAAATTTAACAATAAATAATATTATATTATATATAAAACTAATTATTATTTATACCTTAATTAATTATGATAAAATAAAAATATTTACCTTTCTTATAGCTAAGCTTATTATATATTAAGATAAGGATTAAAAATACCCTTTATTAAAATTAAGATTAATAATAAGAAGAAGATATTTTAGCTTTGTATAATAACCTAAGATAAAATCTTTACTATAAATTAAATAACTTAGAAGTAAGGCTATATAAATACTAAGGGAATATAAGAAAATTTTAAAATATATAAAAATAAAATTAAATAAATCTTTAATTATATATATTAAATAAAGAAAAAGAAATTATTATATTAAAAAGATATATTACCCTATATTGTTACATATTACTCTATATGTTTCTTTATATAAATTATTATTAATATTAATACCTCGAGAATATATTTCTTTATATAAATAAATATTAATGCTTTGTTTAAATTATATCTTACTTAAAGCTCCTACTATGTAAAAATAAACTAAGCAAAAATACGAAGAGTAATATATATTATAACAAGGGGGACCTATTTTAAAAAACTATAAGGTTAAGGTTATATAATTTTCTTACGATTTTCTTAGGGATATCTATGAAAACTCCTTAAAAAAGTAAATATTATGGAGAAAAATAATCCCTAGGAAAGCCTAAGTATTCCCCTTAGTATTCCTTAAGATAATTCTTATAAAAGCCTTTTATTTCTTTAAAATAAAAAATATAAATCTTTAATTAAATGTATTTTCCTCTTAGAATTATATAATATTATAAATATAGCTTATTATCTATTAGGATTTTATATATAGAGCCTATCAGTCCTCTAAGGCTAGCATTTTATATTAATTTCTTTAAGTAAAATAAAAATAAAACATAATAATAATACTTCTTTACTAATATTTTAAATTTATATATTAAAATAATATAATAAATATATATAGAAATAAACTTATTAATAATAAGTTCTATTTTATTTAAAGACATATTGATTTAAATAATTAGTTTTGTATAAACCTTAAAAAGAAGGCTTTTATTAAAGGCTATTAAGGTATTATATATGACAATTTATTATAAATTTATAACTAAAAGATCATATTAATAATTTCTAATTATAAGATTTTTTTTATATAGCTTTATTTAAATAATAATAATTATTATGATTTATTTAATTGTATTTTAATTACAAAAGGGAATGAAATATTTAAATTAAATCTTAATAGGTTTAATAATAAAACCTTTATACTTAAAGCCTAAGATCTTAATAGGCTTAGATTAATAAGGTTTATTTATATAATTATTAATATCTTTAATAATTACTCCAATTATAATAAATAAATTATATCTTAATTAGCTAAAAAGATTTATATCCTATTATTATAATATTTCTCCCTTTTATTATTAATCTTTTAAATATCTTTATATTTCTTATTTATTTAAAGAAATATAAATCTTAAAAGATTATATATTTATTATTTTTATAAAAAAAGATTTAATTATAATAAATAATTATATTTAATTAATGAATTAATAAATAATATAAAAAAATTATAATAACTTTTTATAAAGACCTTTAATTAAATAATTAAAGAATTAGATTACTATAATAAATATCTATTAATAAGCCTTTTTATATAATTGAAATAATATTATTAAAAAGATTTAATAGCTTTATAAAAGTATAAAAGATATCTTTAATAATATTTAAGAGGTAAGATTATATAGTATTATAATAAATATTATAATAAATATTATAATAAATATATAATTAATAAAACTTGAAAAAATAAATTAAATCTATAATTTTTAATTATAAGCTTTTCTTTTTATTTAATTTAATTTTATTACATAAAATTGTTTTCATTATATAGTTTTAAATAAAAGGCAAAAAAATAAGAATTAATTAAATAAAATAAAATATATATTTCTTAAAGATATAAATAATACTTATGAAATATATTTATATAAGGTATAACTTAAAATAATTATAATAAATATTAAAAGTTTTTATAATATTAAATAAAAATATTAAAGAAATCTTATAACTTACTAAGATTCAATTATATAGTAATTATATTAAGAAATAAAAATTATTAAAATTATTTTTATTATAGGTTTTTTTTAAAAAGAATTAATTCTTAGAATTAATAAAAAAGTTTTATAAACTTAATAAATATTAATACTAAGGCTTAGCGCTAAACTTAGTGATTAATAAAAGTTTATAAATATAATTTATTAAATTTATATTACTTAAAATAAAGATTAAATATTATTTTTAAAGTCTTAATAATTATGATTTTAAAGGCCTAATTCTTAGGGCTAAGGGGCTTAATATACTTATATTAATATAGTTTTATACTTTAGTATTAATAGCTTTAATAATATATTAATAATAGCCTTATATATAATGAATAAATTATCTCTTAATTAATTAAAAAGGTTTTAATCCCTTTATATAATATCTCTCCCCTTTAATAATAATTTTCTAATTAACCTTATAATTTTTAATTAATAAAAGGCTAAAATTATTTTTAATAATACTATTAATAAAGGTTTAATAATTATAATTAGTATCTTTAATAAAAATAAATTACTTAATTATATTATAATATCTTTTTTTAAGATCTTTTATATATAGATTAAAACAATAAAATAAATATATTTAAAAATAAATTTATCCATAATAAGCTTTATTTTATTTAAATAATCATTAACTTAAGTAATTAGCTTTATATAGAGCTTTAAAAAAAGCTTTTAATGAAGCCTTTTAAGGTATTATATAAAAGAAATAAATATAAAATTATAACTAAAAGATTATATTAATAATTATTAATTATAAAATATTTATTTTACTTAGCTTATTTTTAAAAGATAATAATAATTATAAAGGTTAATTTAATTAAATTAAGGTAAAGCTCTTTAAGCTAAAGAGCTATTAATATAAGATTAAGGAAAATAAAATATTTAATTGGCATAAGAAATTATTCTTTTAACCTTTTAATAATATAATATTAGGCTAATTATATAATATATAATTTTGAATATTAATTCTTACTTTAAATATTATTTATACCTTATAATATATATAATAAAATATATTAAAGGGATATTATTATAATTATAAATTAGCCATAAAGCTAAAAAAGAAATATTAACTTATGGGGGTAATTAATATTATAGATCTTAGATATTAATATTAGAATTTAAAGTTAAAAGTTTAATATTAATTAATAATATTAAACTTATTAATAAAAAAGAATATAAATATAAATTATTGAATTTATTTGTATAAACTAAGATATATATATCTTAGTTTATATAAATAAGTAATATATATAATAAGCGAGTAAAATAAGTATATAAGATACTTTTTTTTTACCCCTAAGATTAAAACCTATTATAAAAATACTATAGATTATTTAATTAATTAAAACTACCTATTATATTCTTCCCTAGATATCTTATTACTACTTAATAAGTCCTTATATTATACGAAGGCTTACTATAGATACTATATAGCTAAATACTTAATCTAATTAACCTCCCTTAATTATTACTCCTTAATGATTTAGCTATTACTTATATATTTATATTTATTTAATTAATTACTTATTTTCTTTCTTTTATTATTATTACCCCTCTTTTTTATAATTTAATTTTTTTTACCCTTAAGCGCTAACTTAATATCTTATTTACCTATTAGAGGTCTTAGACCTTTATCTTTATAAAAACTTTCCTTATATATAATTATTTTTAGTCTTTTTATAAAAGACTTTAATAATTTAAAAATTGACTCTAAAGAGCTACTTTAATATCTTTCAATCTATTTTTTAAAATATTTAAATTAAGATTAGGCCTTAAGTATAATCTTTAAGGTCTTTAAAGCCTAAAAGGTTAATAATCTAATTACCTCCTTAATTAATATTAATATCTATAGCTATATATTAATATTTATAAGAAAGCTAATTTTATTAAAGTTATAAATATTATTTAATTAGATATTATATTTTGTAATTATATTTATTATAAGCTAAAATTAATTATAGATAACTCTTAGGTTTTTTTATTCTCTTCTTTAGTAATTATATTTAAAAAAAAATATATCTTAAGGGCTAAGTATTACTTAATAAAATTTAAAGCCTAATAGGTACTAATTAATAATATATTGTGGTTAATAAGTAATTAATTAGTTATTTCTTATATATTATAACGCTAAGGGGGGAATCCTTATAAATCTAGATTAAAAATAAAATAAATAAAGATCTATTTTTCTAGATCTAATAATTTATATAATTTAGGGATAATATCGTATGAAGACTAAATGCCTTATTACAGGCGCTAAAGCTTTATATAATAAATATAATATATCTTTATAACGCGCTAGAGGCTTAGCCTTAAGTAATTTTAAAGGGCTTAAAGGGTAAGAAGGATTTTAGCCTTAGTATTTAAGCTAGATATCTTTTTTAGTAATAAAATAATTAATTAAATAGATATAATATAGGCTAAGGGATTTTTATCTTACTTACTTATCTATATTACTCGCTTATTATGTATATTAATAATAAGAATTTAAATAAGAGTTCTAATAGTGATTTTCTATTTTATATATATTTTATTCTGCCTTATTATATATTATAAATCTACAATTATTTTAATTAAATTAACTTAATTATATAACTCTTTATATAATTCAAAAACTAAGTTAGTATTATTTTATATTCCCTTAATATAATTAAAAGTTAAAGCTTAATTTAATTAAATATAAAATAACTTAACTAGGTTAACTAAGTAATATCTTAATTAATATAATAAATTAAAAATAATATAATAGCTATAGGCTTTAATAAATAAATATATCATAAGTTTAATTCCTAGCTTATATAACTTTTTTATAAAGGTTACATAAGATAAAAAAAAGAACTTACTAATTAAGCTTAAATTAATAGCTTCATTTTTATTAAAATAATAATAACTATTTTATAAAAATTATTATATTATAAAATTAATATAAGTTATAATATTATAATATTTTAAAATATATAAAAATTTATAAGGTAATAATAACTATTATTCGACTTTGTTCCACCTAAAATAGGGATCAAAGTATCACAGTTGATATCTCAGTAATTTCAACAATAAAGGCTCTATACCCAGGGTGGTGATTCAGTCAGTGATTTAATCATGACTAAAAAATCAGTCAAATTTTAGTGAACTAACTAAAAAATCAATCACTTTTTAGTTACTGACTAAAAAGTAACTGATTTTTTAAAAGCTTAACTAAGACTAATTTTTTAATTATAACTGATAATTGATTTTTTTAACTTTTGATTAACTAATAATTGATTTTTTAGTTAATTTTTAATTAACGTAAAACTAAGATCTTTATAGTAATTTATCTTAAGAAATTACTTATTAAAGTTATTATATTATTAAGTCTAATACTTACATAATATATAAAATAATAATAGCTATAAGGTACATTACCCTATATAATAAATATTTTTAGTTATTTTTAGCTACCCTATATAAGGCAATATAATTTATTTAAAAACTATAATCTTAGAAAGCTCGAATTAAGCTCTTTTAAGTATAATTATTATTATAAGACTCTATCTAGCCTAAAAAAACATATTTTTAGTTAAAAAAAAGGCTATAATATAGTATTTTTAATACTTAATAAGTATTAATTAGTAATATAATTAATAAAAGACCTAGTTATTTATAAGAGTTAAAGTAAGAAATTTAGACTAATATTTTTAACCCCTTATTACCCCTCTTTTTAGCTTCTAGCCCTTCTGACGAAAATAAGCCAGCCTAAGATTAAATAAGGTAAATATAGCTAAAATATATACTTAGAAAATTAAAAGAAGGCTATATAACTAGATACAAAGTTTACTTACCCTATAGAGGAATAGCTTATATTTTTCCCTCTTTTATAAATTAATTTAGAATTAATTATTATATAATCATAGAGGGTTATTATGCCGATTTTAAGGCTAATTATAATTTAATTAGTTAAAAAGGTTCTTATTAGTTAATAATACCTTTTTTTAATTTCTAAGCTTCTTTTTAATTTCTAATCTATTTTTTAATTATAATAATAAAGAATAAGCCTATATTAATTTCCTTCCTTTATTACCTAAATATTAACTTATCTAAAAGATTAATAATAACTTCTTACCCTACATTTAACTATTACCTATTTTATTATAGCTTCCTTAAGCTTTCTTAGATCTAAAGACCAAAGCTAATCTTAATTATATAATTCTAATACTATCTAGTCTTCTTATTCTTCCTCTTTTCCTTAACCCATTAAGAAGGAAAATAACCCTTCTTTTATACTCCCTTTAGCTATTAATTCTAATATTTATATTATTAAAAATAGGCTTTTTACCTACTTACTTTTACCCATTAAGGATAATAAACCACGGCAAATAGTGTTAACCTATACCGAGTAAGTATATTATTAATTAGGGTTAGGGTTTTTATTAATATTTTTAGATATAATAAAAAGAAGACAATTAAGGTAATAGGTTATTAAGGGTCTAATTTTACTCGCTATTATAAGTAAAAATACCCTGAAATTACTTTTAGTAAGAAATTAAAAAGAACTCAAAAAAGAAATAAATAAATCCCCTACCCTAGAGGAATATTAATAAATAAATTAAATAATATAAAAAATGCCTCTCCTTACCCTATATTAAGGTAGGATTTTTTTACTCTTACCTTAAGGGAAAAACATTAATAACCTATATTTTCTTAATAAGCCTATTTAGAAAAGGTCCTTTATTTTATTATCGAAAATAACCTCTCTTTTCGGATTATAAATAATAAATCCTTCTAATAGCTTTTATATTATTATAATAAGTAAATAACCCTTTTTAAGCCTTTTTTATTAATTAAATTAATATTTAACTAATCAATATATATATAATAAGTCCCCTATAAGAAATAAGTAGAATTTTAAAAGCTTCTTAGATAAGGCTTTTAATATCTCTCTATCACGCCTTAATTCAGAATTAAAAATAAATATTCAAAGCCTAGGGACTTTTTCCTTAACCTTTAATATTTAGTCTATTAATAGGCAAAATTCCTATTTAGGAATTATCTTATCTTATATTTCTTCTGATTTTAAATCAGAATATAAGGTTATTAATAAGTAATCTATATAACCCTTTTTATAGTTAATTTACTAATTATTTAATATTAAATAGGGTTTAATAAGCTTAATAAAGCTTATACAGGGGAATATATTTATAATTAATTCCTCCTTACTTTAAAGGATTTCCCGGCTATTTAAATACGTAATATGTTTAGGTAAATACTTTAAATATTGTTATTTAAATAGCTTATTAAGCTATTTAAATTAATAATATTAGAAAAATCTAATTAAAGGTTAAGATTTAAACTAATATTTATATTTAGTATTACCTAGGATAATATAGCAAATAATAATCATTTTTTAATTACCTTTAAAGTTATTTCTAAGAAAAGCCATAAAAAGGTCTTTAATAATAATATTTACTATATTAATTACATTTTAAATATCATTATATAAGATATTCTTTAGGAGTATTTCAATACTAATTTTTTTAATTTATCTTCTAACATAGATAATATATTTATTAAAGGAGGTAAATTAGACGAATCGAATTTCTTACCCCATAGTTATAGTAATAAGTTATTAGTTTTTTCTTATTTTTATAGCTATAATATTAATTATTCTTTTTTAGCCCTTATAAGCCAATCACGCCGTATTATTACTATTATTAAATATAATAATAATATATGAAAAACCTTCTTAGAAGATATTAGGCATAAAAAGACTAAAAAGAACTTAGCCTCGGATTTTAATATTTAAATAATACCCTTAGGTAAGTAAATTCTTAATTAGCCCTTTTTTAATTATTATATTAATTAATTATATTATATAAATAATATAACTTATTAGAATTCTACCTATAATATAATTAGTATTACTCTTATTTTAAAAGAGCTTCTTAATTATATTAATAAAGTAGATTTTAATAAGGAATTAGAAGCTATTGCTTTTAATAACCTTAATTAGGCTACTTTATATAACTTAAAAGCTATTTTTAAGGTTTTTTCAAAAGCCTCTATGAAGCTTTAAGCCTAATTTTACTTCTTAATTCCTAAGGTACTATTATATATCAATAAGATATATAGTAACTTTAAAAGCCTTAAAAAGGACTTGAAAATTAAGACTATATTACCTAATGAGGTTAGTTTATTAATTTTATACCTTTTTAGATTTTTTAACTAATTATATTTATTTTTATAATAGGAATATTATATTAGTTATATTAATATAATTTCTAAAGGCTTAAATAAGCTAAGGAAATATTTCCTTAGAAAACTAAGCTTTCCTATTAGTCCTGCTTATAAGTAAGTTTTTTCTTTTATTTAATTAATATAATTCATTACTAATTTTAATAGGGCTTATAGTATTAGTATTATTCTTAATCCTAGGTTTAAAATAGCCTATTTTCAACCTCGAGGATAATTATACTAGTATATTAATATAGAGACAGATATTAAAAGTATTTTTAAGCTTAAATATAAAAGGTTAGTAATATATAGCTTTCTATTATTTTTTATTTCCCTATTTTATTTAAATATATTAATTAAAATCGGGTTAAGGCTAAAAAAGGCTATTTAGAGCTAAATAAGTCCTTTAATAAGTTAAACCTTAACTTTATATATTAAAGTCTTTCTTTTTTAGGGTAATTAGAAGAAGACTTAGACAAGGGGCTTTATATTAATAAGATTAATAAGATTAAAGAATATAAGATTTATTTAAGTAAAAAGAGGGTTAAAAGATTAATATATATAACCCTAACCCTTATATAGCCTTTATTAGCTTATTAATTTATTTTATAAAAGGATATTATTTAGTAATAGAAGGTAAACTCTATAAGGTTTTCTATTTTAAGTATTTTAGCTAGGCATTATATTACTATTCCTATGACTTTTATTACTATTAAGAGGGTTTTTTCTATTTCTAATAGTATTATTACTAAAAATAGGAATCAAATCTTATCTAGGGTAGCTAGGTAGCTTATTTTATTAAAAAGCTAGGAAATTTAGGATTTAGATAATCTTATAGAGGAAATAGATAAGGAAAAAAGTAAGGAAGAAGGTCTTTAGTAAGAGCTAAAAGGGAAAGAAAAGGCTAATTTAATTAAGGAAGACCCTATTAAGATAGAAGATAACTTAGAGGAGGATTTTAACTTTAATTAGTTATTACGGGTTAAAGAAAATAATTACCTTATACCTTTTACTATTTATATATCTCTTATTTAATCTATAATATTATTCCCCTTTATTTACTATTTTACCTATTTTTATTAAATCATAATAGCCTTTTTTATATTAGTGATATTAAAGTAATCAAATTAGAGCTTTTAAAAAATACAAATCTTAGACAAATTATAATAGCTTATATAAGTAGACTAAAAATAAGGGAAAATAAGTTTAGGGTAATCGATAATATAAGGATTATAAAAAGTATTTCTTTCTTCTATAATTACTAATATTCGAATTATTATAAGTAAAATAAGTACTTTTTTAATATAAGAGTTACTTTAGGCCTTATTTTATATTTTAGGAATATTTATTTTTAAAAACAATCATAATAGCTTATATAAGCTAATGAAAAATAAGATAAGATATATATAGGGTAGGCCACTATATAACAATTATAAATACTATTTTTATCTTATATAATTACTAATATTTAAGTTACTATAAGTAAAATAAGTACTTTTTTAATATAAAAGCTACTTTAGGCCTTATTCTAAGTTTTAGAGATATCTTATCTTAAAAAATTTATAACAGCTTATATAAGCTAATTAAAAATAAGATATAATAAATATAAGGTAGGCTATATTATAAAATATATCAAGTTATTCTTATCTTATATAATTATTAATATTTATAGAGCTATAAATAAAATAAGTACCTTTTTAATATAAAAGTTACTTTAGGCTTTATTATATTTTTCATAAATATCTATTTATAAATAAATTATAATAATAGCTTATATAAGCTATTTAAAAATAAGATAAAATTAATACTATATAAAATATTATATTATCCTCATAAGAGAATATACCTAATATTATATAATAACTCTTATTTATATAATTATAATTAAAATAAATTAAAATTATTATTTTAAATAGCATAACTAAAAAATTAATTAAAAATCAATTAATTGACTAAAAAGTTAATTACTTTTAGTCAATAATTGATTTTTAACTAATTAAATTAACTAATAACTAATTAGTGATTAATTTTATAGTCACTTAACTAAAAGTAATTGATTTTTTTAAGGCTTAACTAAGACTAAGACTAAAAAATTAGTCATTAGTCAGACTAAAAGTGACTAAATCACCACCTTATCTATACCTAAAGCCTAAGGTCTCAATGGGCTCAAATCAATAAGGTTTATCCACATCATCATCAGTACCTTCAATAACAGCTCTATTCGCAACAAGCAGATCGCATCTTAAGGTAATAATAATAGCTAAAAATATGTTTTTTTTATTAATAATATTATACTACTTTATATAAACTAGCGCAATAACTAACTTATATACCCTTAGCCTTTTAATAAATCTTTTATAAAAGAAGCCTTTATCTTTCGCTATAGCTTTAAGTATCTTAGATCTAATAAGCTTTAATATAATATAATTATTTTATTTACCTAGCTTTTAATAACCTTAGGGATTATAATTATAATAATTCTAAAACTTCTCTTATAAATTACCTAAGAAATAGTTTTTTTAAAGATAACCTATAAGGGCTTTAAAAACTCCCCTTTATTAAGGACTATAAGAATTAATAATATTATATATCTATAACTCTAATTTAATAATAAATATATTAAAATCCTAATAATTAAGTAATAATAAGCTAAGGTTTAGAAATAAATTAAATAACTAAAGGAATAAAAAATATTTTAAGATAAAAAATAAATATTAATTAAATTATTATAAATATCTAATAAAGAAAAATTATTAAAAAGGTATAAAGAATATTTTAATTTATTATTATTTAAAGAGAGAGAAATTAAAATTAAAAATATTAATAAATTAATTATCTTTATTATAATATATAAATATAATATTTAGCTTAATAATTTATATTAAGGCTTTAATAAAATATATTATTAATATTAAAAGGGATATAAGAAAATCTTATTAATACTTAATTATATAGATTATAAAGACTAAGTAAAATAAGATTAATAGCTTAAGGAATATAATAAGATTTAATAATATAATTAAGGGAAATTAAAAGGGATTTAAAGAATAAACCCTTTAATTAATTAAAGATATAAAAAATTAAGATATATTCTTAATAATATAATTAAAATAATTATAATAATAAGAGAATTAGATCTTATAAGATTTTTATATTTACCTTAATTTTATTAAGAAATACTTCTTAAGCTATATTAAATCCTAATAAGCTCTCTTTAATTTTATTAAATTATAAATTAAGCTATAAAATTATATTAATCTTAATATATTAATTTTATTATAGATTTATAATAAAATAATTATTTTTATTATTTATTATTAAGATATAATAAAATAATAAAATAAATAAGACATTTACCTTAATAATAATTATTAATAAAAATAATTTAAATATAATTTAATTAAAACCTTAAAGAACCTATAATAATATATTAAATATTTATTATTTTAATAATAAAAAAACTTAAAAAATTAATTAAGAAATAAATTTAGGGATTATATATATAAACATATTAAATATCTTTTATAAGCTTATTTAAAATAATAAAAACCTAAATAAATAAATTAAATAAAAAATAATAATTAATTAATAATATAGCCTAAATATTAATAAAAAATAATAATATCTAAGGTAAGCTTTACCTTAATATTATAATTATAATTTATAGCTAAAAATAAAAAAACATAAAAATATATTTAAATATATTAATAATATTAAATTATATAAATAAGGAATTTATAAAGAGATAAGGGCTTAAAAATCTTAATAAAGTCTAAGTAATTTATAAAATAATAAAAAGAAATAAATTAAAGGTTTTTTATAAATAATATATTTTAGTTATTATAATTAATTATTAAGGGTATTTAAAATAATTTAAATATATTTATATAAATATAAAAGATAAGATAATACTCTAAGGAAATAATATTTTATTTTTAATATTTATTATTTATAATTATTTTATTATAATTAATAAAAAAAAAAGGCTTTAATAATATAAAAAGAAAATTAATAAGATTAAAATATTATTAATATAAAAATTCTATAAGAAAATAAAAAACCTTAAATAAGCTTATTTTATTATTCTTTATAAAGAGCTTTATTTATTACTTAATAAAAAATTAATAAAACCTTTAAGAAATTTTATTTTATTATTTAAAATTATAAATAAAATAAAATTATTTAATTATAAAAAAATAAATAAATTATTAATATATAAAGATATTAATTATATAATTAACTTAATAAAAGGTAAAGACTTATTTTATAAATTAATTTATCCCCTTTTTTATATTAAATTTTAAAAGCTTTAAGAATATTTAGCTAATAATATTTAAAAGGGGTATATTAAGCCCTTAAAAAGCCCTATAAGGTCCTTAATTTCTTTTATTTTTAAAAAAAATAAAAGATTTTATTTTTATATAGATTATAATAGCCCTAATATTAATATTTTTAAGAATTATCATTTTTTTTTTTTTAATTTTAGAGATTATTAATATAATATAAAGAAATAAAATATCTTTCTAAGATTAATATTAAAGATATATATTATTATATTTATATTAAGAAAAGAAATAAATAAAAAATTATTTTTAATATTTATTATAATTATTTTAAGTATTTAATTATATTATTTAGCCTTATAAATATATTTATTATTTTTTAATATTATATCTATTAAGCCTTATATAAACTCTTAAATATAATTTATATAATTTATTTAAATAATATTTTTATTTATTTAAAAAATAAAGAATTTTATATAAAAGCTATTAGGGAAATATTAAAAAATATATAAAAAATAAAATTATATATAAAGCTATTAAAATACTCTTTTTATTAATAAGAAATAAAATTCTTAGGGTTTATTTTATTAAGAAAAAAGGTTTTAATAAATCTTTAATAAATAAAAATAATTATAAAATAGGCTAAGCTAAAAATATATAAAAAAAATTAAATCTTCTAAAGATTTTATAATTTTTATAGATATTTTATTTATAGGTATTCTTAAATTATAGAATTATTTCTCAGGTTTATAAAAAGAAATATAAATAAAAAAAAACTAAAAAAATATTATATAATTAATAAAGAGAAAATAATATTTTATTAAATTATTATAAAATTCTAAAAAATATTATTATTATAATATTTTAATTTAATATAATTAATATAAATAAAGATAAATATATCTAAGGTAATAATAATAAATATTCTCTTATAGTTTAATAACTAAGATAAATAATATTTAATTACCTTTTAATTAAAAAAGTTTAATATATTAAAACTTAATTATAATACCTTAGATTAACAAATAATAGCTATTATTAAGTTATTTAAATATTAAGAATATTTTTTAAAAAAGGTATTAAATTAAATTAAAGTCCTTAATAATTATTAAAACTCATAAGTATTTATAAAGATTATAAAATTTAATAATTAATAAATAAAATAATATATTTATTTTATATTATATAACTTTATAATTAAATATTATAAAAATAAAATATATTTTATAAATATTTTATTAAGACCTTTAAGATATATCTTAAAAAAGGATTAAAGTCTTAAGTTACTTAAGATATTTAGAAATAAAATAAATAAAATTTAAGCCTTTATAAAAATATAAATAAGATTAATAAGGCTAGGTATAGAGCTTATATTAAAAGTATTAATATTTTAAGCCTTAAAAAGAATTAAATTAAATAAAAAGTTTTTTTAGAAAAATTTTTTTTATTTTAATCTCTAGAAAATAATATTAAAAATATACTTAATTTATAATAATTTAAGGATTAAATAAAAATAAAGCTAAATATTATTAAATTTATTTTAATAGAAATAATTAAAACAATATTAATAAATAAATTATTAATATAGGTATTATTATTAAATCTATTATTAGAATTAATTAAGATAACTTAAATTAATAACTTTAAGAAAACTTTAAGAAAACTATAAGAAAATATTATAAAATTAAAAAGAAAAAAGAAAAAACCCCTCTATATAAATTATAAAGAATAATAATCTCTTATTTTTTAGAGACTAGATATATATCCCTAAGGACCTTATATTTTAATAAAATATCCTTTATTTATATTATAAAGACTTATTAATAGGTTATTTTAGCGCTAAGAGAATTATTAAGCTCTTTAAAAGGAAATTTTATTTAGAAATTATAGAAATTAATATTAATATATATATATATGATTTATTAAGGGGAAATAATTAAGAGGTATTATTTATATAATAAATTATAAAACTTATTAATTTTATATTAATTCATAATTAAATTATTTATAGATTTTATTATAAGATTACTTTTAATAATATATAAAAATAAAGAAATTAATATTATTTTAATTATAATAAATAAGTATATAAAATATATTATATTCCTCCTTATTAATATAATAATAATTATAATAGACCTTATTGAGTTTTTCTATATAGATATAGAACTATATTTTAAAGCTCTATATAGAGTTATTATAAATTAATAGCTTATATTTATAAATAAATTTTAATTAAAATTATATTATATATTATAAATTAAATAGAGGTTTTTAATAACATTTTGCCCCTAAATATATAAATAAATTAAATATATAAATTAGACTTTTAAGTCTTATTTATGATATTTTATAATAAATTATTAAAAAAAAATAATTTAAATTATTATCAATAATATAATTCAAATTATTATTAATAATATAATTTAAATTATTATTAATAATATAATTTATATATAATATAGCCCTTAATAAGATAATAAGAATTTCTCTTAATAATATATTTATAGGCTATAAGCCTAACCTTTACTTATAATTAAATATTAATAGCTTAGCGAATTAAGTTCTAGAGATAAAAGTATAATTAAAGCGGCTATAAGAGATTAAAATAAAATTTTAATAATATTAAAAGAAAATTATTAAAAAGAAGGTAAAATATTATAATTCTTATTATAAACCTATAAAGTTTAAATAAGGGGATTTTATAATATTATTTATTAAAAACCTTATATTAAAATAAAAAAAGAAAAAATTATTCTTAAAATATAATAAATTATTTAAGATCCTTAATAAGATTAATAAATAAATATATTATCTTATATTCTTAAATAAATACTTTTAATTATATAATATTTTTTATATTAGCCTCTTAAAACCTTAGATATAATATTAAGAACTAAATATAAAAAACCTATTAATACTTAACCTTAAGGGGAAAAAAAAGAGTATAAAATTAAAAAGATTAAAAAGAAAAAGAAGATTAAGGGCTAACTATATTACCCATTGGCTTACATAGGTCTAGCGACCCAGGCGAGCCAACCTAGCAAGCTAGGTTAGCTATAAAATTATAAGATAGTTATAAAATATAAGATAATCTATTTTATATAGAGGAAAAGAAATAATATAGGATATCTATACTAGATAAATAACTATTAAAAAATAAAAATTCTAATTAAATAGTTTAAATAATTAGCTATATTTTACACTCTTAAGATTTCTTATGCGGTTTTTCTAGAATTATTTAAAAAAGATTTAGAGCTTTTTCCTATATAAAAAAATTTCCTAAAATTTTTAAAATTATACTTATACTTTAAGGCTCTTTAACTAATTAAAGAAAAAAAATATAAAAATAAGAATTTAAGATTTAAAGTATTTAATTAAGAAATATTTTATAACTTCTTTAAAAAATATTATATCTTTCTTTTTAAGCTTATTATAGCGGGTTAAAATAGCTGTGGTTTAAGTGAGTTTTGGCTGTATCTGTACCTAAATTGCTGTCTTATAATTTTATAACTATTTCATGATTTTATAGCTAACCTAGCTTGCTAGGTTAGCTCGCCTGGGTCGCTAGACCTATATAAGGCAATGGGTATCTTATTAAATAAAAGGGATAACTAATAAAATATAATTAATAAGTTAATATAAATAATATAGAAAGTATATAAGAAATAATTTATAATTAATAAGAAACCCTAAGGAAAATATAATAAAAAAGAAATAAAAATAAAAAATAAATATAATAAAAAATATATTAGAAAATTAATTAAATTATTAAATAATAATTATTATAAGTATCTATAAAGTTAATTTAATTATTAAATTAAAACCTTAAAATATTAATAAAATTATATAATATAAATAAAGAATTCAAGGGCTATAAATATTAAAAAGCCCTTATTATTACTTAAGTAAATTAGCTTAAAGACTAATATAAGACCTAATATTATTATTAAGGTAAATAATAGCCTTAATTTTATAATAAAAGGTAGCTTATATAATAGCCTAAGTAATATACCTAATATTAGAGAAATATATATAAAGAGTCTAAGAGTAATATTAATAAGTCTAAATAAGGTTAAATTAAAGAAATATTAATAAATATATAAAAAAACCCCAAGGAAAAATAATATTTATTAGAATTATATAAGAAATTAAAAAAAAGAAAAATAAATAAAATATAATAAGTATTAATAATAGACTTATACATAATAAAATATTTTCATAATTAAAAAAAGATTAATATATTATATTAAAATATTAAGAAAAATATAACTTATATAATTAAATTTCTTTATTTTAATATAATTAAACTTAAAATAATAAATAATCTTGAAAATATTAAAAGCTTAATAAAGATAATTTAAAGTTATTATAAAATAATAAAGAATAATAATATTATAAAAATAAAAATTAATAATATTATTATTAATACCTAAGATAATAAGCTTAATATAAACCTTATTAAGATATATAAATATATAATAAAGCTTATAAATATCCCCTTTAAGAATTATAAAGGGGCTTTATTAAAGATTAATTAAGGTTTATTTAGAAGAAAAATAATAAAATATAAAGATAAAAATACTTATTTAATATAATTATTATTATCTTTATTATATTTAATATACTAAAAAGAAATAATATCTTAGTATTTATACTTAATTAAGATATATTTAAAGGGGTATATATAAGGGTTTTTAAAATTAATAAATTTAGCCTTTTATTTTATAATAAAGTAAAAATTCTTTATATATTAAAAATAAGTATTAATAAGAGCTAAGTAATGAATATAATTAATCTTTTTATAAGTAAATTATATATTAATTAAAAAATAATGAGAAATTAAAAAGGTATTAATAAAAAAATATTTAAATAAATATTATAATAATAAATTTAAATAGAAATAATTAATAACTAAGGAAAATTTTATTATTCTTATTTAAGAGATAAAATAAATTACTATAGAGATAATAATAAATTATTATTTTATTATTAAAGAAAATAAAATAAAAATAAGCTTTATTATTAATAAAAAAGAAACTATTTTTATTAATAGCTATTAGCTATTTAATAATATTAATAAAGTTTTAATATAGATTTACTTTTAGCTAAGATATTTAGCTTAAGAGGGGGGGATTATTATTATGCTATTTAATATAAATTAATATAATAATTAATTTATATACCCTTAGGCTTTTTATAGGGCTTTATAAAGGAAACTTTTATCTTTTATTATAGCTTTTATTATCTTAGATCTAATAAGCTTTAATATAATATAATTATTTTATTTACTTAGCTTTTAATAACCTTAGGGATTAAGACTATAATAAATAAATATAAAAAGTATTAATATATATAATAAGTAAATATTATAAATATATTAGTATTATAAAAATCCCTTAATTTATATCTTTTTATTATTAGTTATATCTTAATTACTAATAATATTATATTAATTTAATAAGGGCTAAATACTTCTTATATTATAGGCAGGGTAGTGATTTAGTTAGTAACTGATTTCTAAGTGATTTTTTAGCCTCTTAATAAAAAGGTAACTGAGTTTTTAGTTATTTTTAGTTATTTTAGTTAGAATAATATTTATTATAACTAGGAATAACTCATTAAGCATTAATATATAGTCCCTTAATTATTTATTTCTTATTTATACTATAATACTTAAGTTATTATATTATTATCTAATTTCTAAGGCGAGAT
The DNA here is from genome assembly GCA_025433615.1 of Fusarium sp. LHS14.1. Taxonomy (NCBI): domain Eukaryota; kingdom Fungi; phylum Ascomycota; class Sordariomycetes; order Hypocreales; family Nectriaceae; genus Fusarium; species Fusarium sp. LHS14.1. The sequence goes on from CM046481.1 coordinate 1,399,443, forward strand.
ATAAGCCTTTTAAAATTAGTATTTTTAAAGAGCCTAATTAGAGCTTTTAAAGAATTTAAAACTATAACAATTTATAAGAGCTTATATAAGCTATTTAAAAATAAAGTAAAATTATATATAGCTAAGAGCTATTATATAGCTACTTGTTATATTTTTTATATTACGTAATAATTAATATCTATATATATATATATAGCTATTTTTAGTAATTATAGGCTTCTAACTAAAATAACTAAAGTTAACTAAAAGATTAATTAATAATTAATTTTTTAGCTACTTAACTAAAAAGTAACTAATTTTTCTAAGGCTTAACTAAGACTAAGACTAAAAAATTAGTTATTAGTTAGACTAAAAGTAAGTAAATTACTACCTTAATTATAAGCGCTTTAAAATAACCTAAAACTAAGTATTTAATATATTACTAAGATCTATAAGGTCTATTACTATACCTTATATTATTTATAATAAGGTATTAAATCCTAATATAATAATATTCCTTAATTATATTAGTTATTAAATTTAGAGAAATATATTATTATTTAATTTATTTTAAATTTAGATTTATAAGAATATCTTCCTTAGCTTTATGATATAAAAGCTATAATTAATTATCTGCTTATTAATTATTATTATTATTTGATTTTATTTTACGTAAAACAAGGATTAAAATACTATAGTTAATATCTTTATAATTTTAATAATAAAGGCTCTATACCTAAAACCTAAGGTCTTAATAAGCTTAAATTAATAAGGTTTAGCTATATAGTTATTAATACCTTTAATAATAGCTTTATTTGCAATAAATAGATTATATCTTAATTAGCTAAAGAGGTTAAATTTAACCTCTTCCTATAATAGCTCTTTATAAGAGTATTCAGGTTCTATCGGCTATTACCGGCAGGTTAGGAAATCCTCGGATTATTATATAGGTCTTAGACTATATAAAACTCCTTTCGCCAAAGACCTATAGAGACTTTAGTAAATTAAAGTTATATTAATATATTAAACTTACCTTTCTATCTTTAATATTATCCTAATTATGCCTATTAGGCCTATACCTTTATAATTCTTTAACTTCTACCTATATAGAAGATTAGTATATTATTAAGATAAATAAGTCTAATAGGAATACCCCTATGATATAATAGCTAATAACTTAGCGCTAAATAAGCGAAAATAATCTAATAAAATTATAAAAAGAAAGATAAATAGCTATACTACCTAGCGATATAGCTATAAGACTAGGGGTCCTAGGTTATATAAATATAAAAGACCTTAAATAGCTAATCTAAGAGAGTAAGGAATAGCTTATAACCCTTATTATAGATATCCTTTTAATAATTCTATAAGAATATAAAGGCTATTCTTTAAGATACTTAGAAGATATTACTTATCTATTAGGTAATAAGTAATAATAACTAAGGGCCTATACCCTAGCTATAATACCTTTTAAGGAGTATATATTATTAATATAATATTAAAAAAAGGTAAGCTTATTATTAAGATCCTTAGGAAGCTCTTTATTCTCTAGGATATTATAAAGGTTATAAAGAAAAAAATAATATTATTATTAATAAATTAAATAAGAATAATAATAAGTAATCTTAGATAAGCTATTATAATAAAATTAGATATTAATATAACTTATTAATTACCTAATATTAGCTTATTAAAGAAACTATAAAAAGCCTTTAATCTATAACTATAAGTATTTAATTAAATATATTAATATAATTAAGATTAATAATTAAATTAAGGTTATTAAATTAGCTAATTAAATAAAACCTAATATTATAACTTAATAATAAATTAAATAATCTATAATTAAGCTTAGCTATACCTTTTAGATAAAATAGAGAATATATACTATAGGCTTACTAATAGGTTTTCTTTCTTAAGAGGAATATCTCATATTTATATTAAGATAATATATTAATTTAGAATTATAAAAATAATAAATAAGAAATTAATTTATAATTATTATATAAAAAAAAAAAAAATCTTTTTATAATACTTTATATAATAATATACCCTTTATAATAAATTATTAATAAAATAAAAAAAAAATAAGGGCATAGCCTATTATTTCTTCTATTACTTAATATTAAGAATTAAGAGAGAACTTAAATAGATTAAATAGCCCTTAGATAAGAGTAAAGATATTATTAATAAGATAGAATATATTTAAAATTAATCCTAAGCTAATAATAAGGCTAAGAGGAAATATAAGCTAAATATCTTTAAGCCTTTAGCGAAGAGATATTATTCTTTTTATCGAGGAGGTTATAAAAGAACCCCTAGGGGTAACTTATCTTTAAGACCTTTATTAAAAGTAAGGTTAAAATACCTATAAGGAAACTAGAGCTATTTAAATATACCTATATTAGCGATATATCGCCTATATAGTAATAGATAACTTATAATAATTAGATATTATAGCTATAATTAAATAAAATATAAGGTATTAGATTACTTATTAAAGAAATTAATTAATAAGAGCTAAGCCTCTCTTAAAAGAGGTAACCCTTTAGCGAAGATTAATTATACCTATATTAAAGAAGAGTTAAATAACTTAGAAAATTAGGTTAAATAAAAGAAAAACTTATCCCTTTATTTATAACCCTTATTAAATAAGTACCTATAGGGAAGACTATCTAAGCTAAAAGATTAGCTCTCTAGGGACTTAGTGAGAAAGAATTAAATATACTCCTTAATATTAGGTCTAAGATTAATTTAATTAATATAGACTTTATTAAAAGATTAAGGCTTAAGCCTATAATAAATTATATTACCCTAAGGCTAAAATCCTTTAAGGGGGATAAAATAAACCTAAGAAATATTTATTAATTTATTTTCTTTTTTATAAATAATAATAAAAACCCGCGGAAAATATAATAAGTATTTATAAGATTTAATATTAGGTTAAAGAGATATAATATAATCTTATTTTATTATTAAATAAAATAAAAAGGTATCATAATTAATTATATTATTAATTTATAATATTATTAAGAGATTATATTTATAGACTTTAAGTTTATTCTCTAAGATATTATTAAAAATTATAAGATAGCTTATATATTATATATTATAGCTATTCTCTTATTAAAGGAAAGAAATATAATTATATTTAATAAATTATTAGAAAATAAAAGGGAAAATAAAAATAAATTCTTTTTAGAACTTAAAGGCTTAAAAGGGTTTTTTAATAAGAAAGCTATTAAGGGGATATTACTTTTATTAAAGGCTATTTATAAGATTAATCTTATTAAAAGAAATAAGTTATTATATAAGCTATTATATCTTATAAATAAAGCCTAATATAATACCCTTTAAGAATACCTCGCTAAGAATTTAATAAATAATTAAATTAAATATTTAATAAATAAAATAAATACCTTAATTCTTTTTATTCTTAAGAAAAATAAAAAAATAAGGTTATATATAGATTATTATAGGCTAAATAAAGTAATAATTAAGAATTATTATTTTCTCCTTTTTATTAAAGACCTCTTAGATTAATTTATAAAAATAAAATAAATCTTTAAGATTAATATCTATAATATATATTATTATATAAAAGTTATAAAAAAAAATTAATAAAAAATAGTTTTTTATATAAAATATAAATATTTCTAATATATAGTTATATTATTTAGACTTATTAATATATTAATTATATTTTAAGTATATATTTATTAATCTCTTATTAATATATTAGATATATATTATATATCTTATATAAATAATATCTTTATCTATTTATAAATAAGAGAAAAATATATTAAATACCTAAGAGAGGTCTTATAATAGCTTACTAAAATATACTTATATAATAAGCTATTTAAGTATAACTTCTATAAATAAAGTATTAAATTCCTTAGGTATATTATTATTTAAGAAAAAGTCTAAATAGACCTTAATAGGATTAAATTAATCTCTAAATAAGAGGCTTTAATTAGCTTTAGGGATATATAAGTATTCCTAGGATTTTATAATTTTTATTATAAATTTATTATATATTACTTAGTAATTATTAGCTTATTTATATTTTTATTAAAAGGAAATAAAAATATAAAAAAAAGTAATAAATTTATATAGACCCTAGAGGTAAAATAAGCCTTTTAATAGCTTAAATATATTTTTTATTTTATAATAATTCTCTAATATTAAGACTTATTTTTTTAATAAGGGTAAAAATAGATATATTAATAAGAATTATCTCTAATATCTTAATATAATTAATTAATACTTAATAGCGATTAATTACTTATTAATTATAAAAGCTATAAGACTAAGAATAATAATAGGCTATAGGCTAATAAAAGCTATTAGCTATTATTAAGAGCCTTAAATATTAGGTATATTACTTATAAGGACTTTTAGAGAAGTTCTTAATCTTAATAGATTATTAGGTATTTATAGGTATTATTAAAATATTAGCTAAAGATTTATAAGGTAGATTTACTTATTAGGTATACTAATTATCTATATTTAACTTTAATATTAAATATTAATTAAATATAAAGAACCTTATAGATAGCCTCTTAAAGAGATTAGATTATATAAGAAGAGAGATCTTTTATAGAGATATCTTATTTATATTAGCTAAAAAGTTGGAGCTTATATATAAGCTATTAGAGCCTACTTAGTGATATATCGCTATACTTAAAGGTAAAATAAGTTTTTTATTTATATATATTTATATAATAAAAGCTATAATAAGGGATTTCTTTCCCTCTTATAAATATAAGCTAAAAAGTATTACTTATTATATAATATTTATTATTATAATTTAATATTAATAAATAAAGATAAAAAAAATAAATACTCTATAGATTATTAAGTAAATAAAAGACTCTTAATAAGCCTCTAAGGACTTAATTCTAGCTAAGGTTATTATTTTAAAGTAATATATCTTATGCCTAATTATAAGAGAGCTTATAAAAAGTAAAATAATATTCTTTTCTTAGTTTTTTAAGAAATTTAAGATATTAATTAAGGAATTATAAAGCTAAGATTAATAATATTAAAACTTTAAGGTAAAAATTTAAAGAACCGCTAATAAATATAAGAGATATATAATAGACTTTTAAGATTTATTATATTATAAAGGATAATTAATTATCTTAGATTAAAGAGCTATAAAGATAGAGATCTTTTCTTAATATTATAATAACCTAAGAGTAAATTATATAAGATCCTAAAAAATATTTAATTTTATTTTAAAGAAGTTTTATTAATAAGGTATTATAAAAGATATCTAAGAGTATATTAAAAGCTACTTAATATATTAAGGTATTAAAGTCTTAAGGTATAAACCTTATAAAAATTATAATCTTTATTATTATTATTATATTTATTTTAAGAGATTAGCCTTAATTTTATAATTAGGCTTTTACTAAGTACTTAAAGTAATAATAATAATTATAATATAATCCTTATTATTATATATAAGATAACTAAGTTTATATTATTTATATTAATATTAAAGAAGCTTAAGGCTATAAAGCTTATAGCTCTCTTATATAAGTATATAAAAAGCTATTTTAATATATTAAAAGGGATAATTAATGATTAAGATAAGCTAATTATTAATAAATTCTAAGTAGACCTTATAAAAGAATAGGTAATTTATTTTTAATTATTAATTATATATTATCTATAGATAAATAGCTAAATAAAATATACCTATTAAATACTTAAGAAATATCTAAGAGTATATATAAGAGAATTGCCTAAAAGGTAAGTAATATAACTCTTAGATATTATCTTTGCCTATGATAATAGTATATACTTAACTATTAAGGTCTTCCTAATAGAAGCGCTATTTAGCTATTATCTAAGATATATAGAATATATCTTAATAAAGATAGAGAAAATATATAAGGTATTATTAAATACTTAATAATATTAACCTATATTATTATAAGCCCTAATCGGGAAATATCTAGATAGCTAATTAGGCATAGAGACTAACGGAAACTAATAGAAGCCCGATGCCCTAGGGAGTAATATAATACCTAAGGAATATAGCTAGCTAGCTATTTAAAAGCCGGTTAGACTATAAGGATTAAAGGGATATAGCCTATATAAGGGAAAATATATATATAGTAAGTAAGGTAAGAATTAAGATTATTATAATGCATTACTTACCTTCTAGTAGCTCTATAGTAGCTTAACCTCTTTACTCTCTTTAGCACCTTTTACCCTTAATATATATATAGACCTAAGTATATATATATTAAGAGAAAGCTTTAAAATCTTAGATAAAATATTATAATTTAAGATATAAGCTATAGACCTATTATTAGGGATAAATTATAAGAGTATTAATAAAGAATTAGAGATTTAAATATCTTAAATTAGCCCTAAGATTTATAAGAATTAAGGTCCTTAATAAATATAGAAAGTAAGCCTATACTTTAGAGCTATTAGAAAAATATTAGTATATATATAATATATTCTATATATTACTTATAAAGCTATAAAATAATTATAAAGTAATTAGTAATACTATATAAAAGTAATTAAAGCTTAAAGATAAGCCTAATAAGTAAGAGGTAAAAGAAATAATCTTATATAAAGATATAAGAGATAAGACTTTTTATCTTATTAAATAAAAAGATTAGCTAATAGAATATAATACCTAGGAACTAAAAGAATACTTAGATAATATATAAGTAATAATAAAGAAATACCTTAAAGTTATAAAAAAAGATCATAAGAAATAAAATAAGATATAGCTAAATATATACTAAAAGTATTATAATAAGAAAAGTCTTATTAATCTAAATATAAAATAAAAAACTTAAATATAAGAATAAAATAAAAACTAGATTATATTAGGTTATTAGTAAAAATAAGAAACTATTTACTAAGGTATTATAATATAGGTATAAAATAATATAAAGAAAGAGCTAAATTAAAATAATAAGGATAATAATAAAAACCCTAGGAAAATAAGAATTAATATATTAGTAATAAGATATAATAAACTTATTATAACTTAAGGGTTATTATTAATATTAGTATTACTATAATTATAATTATAACTATAACTATAAGCGGCCTAATTATAAGTCTTATAGGGCTTCTTATAGTAATTACTTAGCGAGGGATTAAAAATATTATTATTATTATTATTATTACCTTTAGTAATAAAATAAGTATATTTATAATTACTAAGAGTTAATAAAAGGTTAGTAAGGCCTTAGAGATAAAGATATTAGCCTATAAAGGAGATAAGATAAATAGAGCTAGGGTTATTATCAGGGTGGTGATTTAGTCAGTGATTTAATCATGACTAAAAAATCAGTCTTAGTCATGACTAAAAAATGACTGATTTTTTAGTCAGTGACTGATTTTTGAGTGACTAAATAGCCTCTTGACTAAAAGGTGATTGATTTTTTGAGGCCTTGACTAAACCTTAGTCAATCAGTGACCGATTTTTTAGTCAATTTTAGTCATTTTAGTCATAATAATTAGGAAGAAAAATAGGGAAAAAATAGCTATTAACTTATTTAAAGTGGATTAAAAATCTATATTTTATATATAATATAGTATTTTTAGTCCTTATATTTTTATCTAATTTCTAGGCTTAGAAATGACCCTTTTAAAATCGGTATTTTTAAAAGAGCTTAATTAGAGCTTTTTAAGAATAAGAATCTATATTAGTTTATTCCTAGCTATTTAATATAGCTAAAAATAAAATAAAAATACTTATAAGTAAGGGCTATTATATAGTTATTTAGAATACTTTTTATATTATGTAATAAGGCTTAAATAGCCCTAAATAGCTTTTTTTAATGATTTTTGCCCTTTGACTAAAATGACTGAAAGTGACTAAAAAATCAGTCACTGACTGATTCTTGACTGACTAAACAGTCTCTTGACTAAAGGGCTGATTGATTTTTTAGTCAGTTGACTAAAAGTGACTGATTTTTCTAAGGCTTGACTAAGACTAAGACTAAAAAATTAGTTATTAGTCAGACTAAAAGTGACTAAATCACCACCCTGGTTATTATTAATAATAGCTTAATTAATAATATTATATAACTCGCCGAGGCTATTTATAATATTATAATTACTATCTTTAACCTTAATATTAATTCTCGTGGTATTTTTAGCGTTATCTAGGTAATTAATTACCTTAAGTAATAATTAAGTAAAAGTATTATTATAAATATAAATAAGAGTAGTAATAATAATATAATTAATTATCTTAAGAAGGGCTATCTAAGCTTTAGCCTATATATAAAATATTAGCTAATATTATAATAAAAGAGAGGTAAAAACTTATACCTTAGAGGTAAAATAGGGATAATAGCTCTTAGTTAGATATAAGTTCTTATATTTAGATATAAGATAATTAGATTATATCCTTAGATAATTATATTATAGAGTTATAGAGATAATCGGCGACCTTTCGCTAGGTATATATTATATCCTTAATAATATAATTAATATATTAGATCTAAATATAAATAAAAGAAAAAAAGTTAATAATAATAATATTATAAAAGCTATAAATATTATTTTATAAATACTAAGTAATACCTTAAAGCTTATAGGGAATCTATAAAGTATTAATAATAACTTAGAGAAAATAATAAAAAGAAAAAAAAAAAAACTTATAAAGCTATATTTTTTCTTATTATAGGTATATAATAAATAATAATTTAATAATTAATTAATAATATAAAGAATTTAAGGGTCTTTATTTATATAATCTAAGTAATATATATAAAGAACTTTACTAAGGTCTATCTTTTAGAAATAAATAATATTATTATATATAAACTTTAAAAGTATAAAGGAATAAATCGCTAAAAGAAATATTATTAAAAGCTTTATAATAAGTATATAAATAAATAATATAAAAATAAAAGAAAAAACTAAAGAATTATATATAATTTAAAAAGATAAGATTAATAGGGATTATAGAGGCTATAATAATATTATTATAATAAATAATAAAATTATTATTATAAAAAAAAAAACTCTAATTATAATAATAATAGCTATATTTAAGCTATTAATATTAAATAGCTAATAGTATAAAGTAATTATTAACTTAATAATAATTAATTAATTATAAAAGAAAATAATAAATCTATAATAAAGATTATTATTATTATAAAAAAAAGATATAAAAAAGATAATAAATAATTAATAATATATTATAAAGAGTTATTAAAGCTAGAGATTAATTAAAAAATAATTATATTTAGATATCTTTAGTATTAAATAAAAGAATAAAATAATTAGCTAAATAAGCTTAAGAGACTAAGCTCTTAGGAGAGAGGGTAATTATAAGAGTATTTAGGTTTTATTAGCTATCGCTAATAAGTTAAGAAATCCTCGGATTATTATATAGGTCTTAGACTATATAAAACTCCTTTTACTAAAGACTTATAGAGACTTTAATAAATTAAAGTTATATTAATATATTAAACTTACCTTTCTATTTTTAATATTATCCTAATTATGCCTATTAGGCCTATACCTTTATACTCTCCCCTTTATTATTAACCCTCTAATTATCCTTATAATTCTTAACTACTTAAAGAAATATAAATTACTTTTATTATCCTTATTAAAGGAGATTTAACTATAATTAATAATAACTATAACTAATTAATTTATTAATTAATGATTAGCTAATTAATTAATAATATTTAAAAAGATTATAATAGCTTTTTATAGAAACCTCTAGCCTAATAATTAAAGTAATATAATTAATACCTATTAATATATTTTTTTATATAATTAATATAATTTTACTAAAGAGGTTTATAAGCTTTATAAGGGTATAAAAAGTTCTTATAATAAGCTATTAGAGATAATCTTAAATAAAGCTATTTAGAGTATTAAGCTAAGTATATAGCTTAGCTACTTAATACTAACTAAGCTTATAATCTTTAAATATAACCCTTTTTTTTTTTTTACTTAGCTTCTTTCTATTTAGTTATAATATAAATAATTAATTTAATTTTATTAAAAAAGAGTATTTTTATTAAAGGCCCTTTAAAAGAAATTAAAATAAAATAAGCCTTTAACTTTATAAGAAATAATATTCTAAGATAGCTTTAAAAATAATAACTTTAAAGATAATAATATAGGTCTATATAAGGCATAGCTTATAATTCTTATTATTAATATTAATACCTTTTATAATATTAAATAAAAAGATTAAAGAATTCCTATAGCTAGCTAGGATCTAGCTATATAGCTATAGGTATAATATTAGGAAATAGGGGTTATCGGCGTTATAGGTTTACTTAGAGGGATTAATTCCTAGAGTTAGCGGCGGAGTTTAAACCTAAAAGCTATTAGTGCTAGGGCTTAGTATAATAATCATGGGGTTCCTAAGGGATAAACTAGTTATATTAGTTTATATTAGTAGAGGAGAATATTATATAACCTTAAAGGGTAATATAAGTTATATCTAATAATATACTTAAAGGTATTAAATATAACTAAGTTATATTAATAGCTAAGGTAGCTAATATATAAGAAAATACTAATAAATATATATTATATATAAAAATATTCTAATTAGATTATATTAACTTAATAGTCTTTAGTTATAATCTATTATTAATCTTATTAAGATTATTAAGGGATTATAATATCTTAGTATAATCTAAGTATAATCCTTATTAATTAATCCCTATAATAAGTATTAAATATAATTATATAAATAAAAAAGTATATTAATTATAATATAATATCTCCCCTCTAATAGTCTTATCTATAAGGCTATTTCTTATAATCTTAGGTTTTTATTATAGGTATATCCTAACTTAGACTTATAATTATTTTTTATTAATTATATTTAATTATTTTCTTTTTAAAAAATATCTAGCTATTATTAAACTATAAGAGTATTCGGGTTCTGTCGGCTATCGCCGGCAGATCGGGAAATCCTCGGATCATTGCATAGGTCTTAGACCATATAAAACTCCTTTCGCCGAAGACTCGCAGAGACTTCGGCAAGTTAAAGTCACATTAATATATCGAACCTACCTTTCTATCTCTGATATTATCCTAATTATGCCCATCGGGCCCACACCTTTATAATTCTTTAACTTCTACCTACATAGAAGATTAGCACATTATTAAGATAGATAGGTCCAATAGGAATACCCCTATTATATAATAGCCGATAGCTTAGCGCTAAGTTGGCGAAAATAATTCAATGGGATTACAGAGAGAAAGACAAATAGCTACGCCACCCGGCGGCATAGCTATAGGACTAGGGGTCCTAGGTCACATAAATATAGAAGACCTTAAACAGCTAATCCGAGAGAGTAAGGAGCAGCTTATAACCCCTATCACGGATACCCTCCCGACGACTCCGCGAGAATATAGAGGCTACTCTTTAAGACACTTAGAAGATATTACTTACCTACTAGGTAACGAGTAGTAATAGCTAAGGGCCTATACCCCGGCTATAATGCCTTTCGAGGAGCATATGCCGCCGATACGACGCCGAAGAAGGGCGAGCTTATTATTGGGATCCTTAGGAAGCTCTTTATCCTCCGGGAGGTCACGAAGGTCATAAAGAAAGGAGCGACGACGCCGCTAATAAGTTAAATGAGAATAATAATAGGCAATCTTAGATAGGCTGCTATAGTAGAACTAAATACTAATATAACTTATCGATCGCCCGGCGCTAGCTCACCGAAGAGACTATAAAAAGCCTCTAACCTATAACTATAAGTATTTAACTAAATATACTAATATAGTTAAGATTAATAACTAGATTAAGGCTATTAAATTAGCTAATTAGATAAGACCTAATACTATGGCCTAATAATAGATTAAATAATCTATAACTAAGCTTAGCTATGCCCTTTAAATAGAATAGAGAATATATACTATAGGCTTACTAATAGACCCTCTTTCCTAAGAGGAGTATTTTATATTTATATAGAGATAATATATTAATCTAGAACTATAAAAATAGTAGGCGAGAGATTAACTTATAGTTATTATATAGGGGAAGGAAGAAACCCCTTTATAATACTTCGCGCGATAGTATACCCTCTGTGATATATTACTAATAAAATAGGAAGAGAATAAAGGCATAGCCTATTACTTCTTTTATTACTTAGTACTAAGAGTTAAGAGAGAGCTTAAGTAGATTAAGTAGCCCTTAGATAGGGCTAGAGATATTATTAATAAAGTAAAATATATCTAGAATTAGTCCTAAGCTAATAATAAGGCTAAGAGGAAATATAAGCTAGATATCTCTAAGCCTTTGGCGAAGAGATATTATTCTCCTTATCGAGGAGGTTATAAAGGAACCCCTAGGGGTAGCTTATCCTTAGGACCTCTATTGAGAGTAAGGTTAAAATACCCACGAGGAAACTAGAGCTATTTAAATATACCTATATTAGTGATATATCGCCTATATAATAATAAGAGACCTGCGATAATTAGATATTATAGCTATAACTAAATAGGATATAAGGCATTAAATTACCTACTAAAGAAATTAATTAATAAGAGCTAAGCCTCTCTTAGAAGAGGCGGCCCTTCGGCGAAGGTTAATTATATTTATGCTAGAGAAGAGTTAGATAACTCGGAAAATTAGGTTAGATAGAGGAAGAACTTATCCCTCTATTTATAACCCCTATTAAATAAGTACTTATAGGGAAGACTACCTGAGCTAAAGGACTAGCTCTCCGAGGACTTAGCGAGGAAGAATTAAATATACTCCTCGATATTAGGTCTAAGATTAATTTAATTAGTATAGACCTTATTAGAAGACTAGGGCTTAAGCCTATAATAAATTATGCTACCTTAGGGCTAAAATCCTTTAGGGGGGATAAAATAAACCTAGGAAATACTTATTAATTTACCTTCTTCTTTATAGATAATAATAAAAACTTATAGAAAGTATAATAAGTATTTATAGGATTTAATACTAGGTTAAAGAGGTATAATATAATCTTATTTTATTATTTAATAAGATAGAAAGGTATTATAATTAATTATATTATTAATTTATAATATTATTAAGAGATTATATTTATAGACCTTAAGTCTATTCTCTAAGATATTATTAAGAACTATGAGATAGCTTATATATTATATATTATAGCTACCCTCTTATTAAAGGAAAAAAGCATAGCTATACTCGGTGAATTATTAGAGGATAAAGGGGAAAATAAAAATAAACTCCCTCTAGAACTTAAAGGCTTAGAAGGGTTCTTTAATAAGAAAGCCGCTAAGGGGATACCGCTCTTACTAGAGGCTACCTATAGGATCGATCTTATTAAAAGAAGTAAGCTACTATATAGGCCGCTATATCTTATAAATAAAGCCTAATATAATACCCTTTGGGAATACCTCGCTAAGAACTTAGTAAATAGTTAGATTAAATATTTAGTAAGTAAAGTAGGCGCCTTAATCCTTTTTATTCCTAAGAAAGATAGAGGAATAAGGTTATATATAGACTATCGCGGGCTAAATAAGGTAATAATTAAGAATTATTACCCTCTCCCCCTTATTAGAGACCTCTTAGACCGATTTATAGGAGTAAAATAGATCTTTAAGATTAATATCTATAATATATACTATCGCATAAGGGTTATAGAAGAAGATCAGTAAAAGATAGCTTTCTGCATAAGATATAAATACTTTTAATATATAGTTATGCTATTTAGGCTTATTAATACGCCGGCTATGTTCTAAGTATATATTTATTAATCTCTTGCTAATATATTAGATATATATTATATATCCTATATAGATAATATCCTCGTCTATTTATAGATAAGAGAAAAATATACTAAGTACCTAAGAGAGGTCTTATAATAGCTCGCTAAAGTATAGCTATATAGTAAGCTATCTAAGTATAACTTCTATAAATAAAGTATTAAATTCCTTAGGTATATTATTACCTAAGAAGGAGTCTAGATAGACTTTAATAAGGTTAAATTAATCTCCGAGTAGGAGGCTCTAATTAGCTTTAGGGATATATAAGTATTCCTAGGATTTTATAATTTCTATCGTAAATTTATTATATATTACTTAGTAATTATTAGCTTACTTATATCCCTACTAAAAGGAAGTAAGAATAGGAAGAAGAGCGGCGAGTTTATATAGACCCTAGAGGTAAAATAAGCCTTTTAATAGCTTAAGTATGCCTTTTACTCCGCGATGATTCTTTAATATTAGGACCTATCCCTTTTAATAAGGATAGAAATAGATACATCGGCGAGAGCTATCTCTAGTATCCTAATATAATTAGTTAATACCTAATAGCGATTGATCGCTTATTAGTTATAGAAGCTATAGGACTAAGAATAATAATAGGCTATAGGCTAATAAGAGCTATTAGCTATTATTAAGAGCCTAGAATATTAGGTATATTACTTATAAGGACTCTTAGAGAAGTTCTTAATCTTAATAGACTATTAGGCGCTTATAGGTATTATCGAAGTATTAGCTAAGGATCTATGAGGTAGACTCGCCCGCTAAGTATACTAATTATCTATATTTAATTTTAATATTAAATATTAATTAGGTATAAAGAACCCTATAGATAGCCTCTTAAGGAGACTAAACTATATAAAAAGAGAGATCTCCTATAGAGATATCTTACCTATATTAGCTAAAAAGCTAGAGCTTATATATAAGCTATTAGAGCCTACTTAGCGATATATTACCGCGCTTAAAGGTAAGATAAGTATTTTATTTATATATATTTACGTAGTAAGGGCTATAATAAGGGGTCCCCCCCCCTCCTATAAGTATAAGCTAAAGAGTATTATTTACTATATAATATCTACTATTATAACTCGATATTAATAGGTAAAGATAGAGAGAGTAAACGCTCTATAGACCGCTAAGTAGGTAGAGGACTCTTAGCGAGCCTCTAGGGACCTAACTCTAGCTAGGGTTATTATTCCGGAGTAATATATCCTACGCCTAGTTATAAGAGAGCTTATAGAGGGCGAAATAGTACTTCTCTCTTAGCTTTCTAAGAAATTCGAGATATTAATTAAGGAATTATAAAGCTAAGACTAATAATATTAAAACTTTAAGGTAAAGGTTTAAAGAATTATTAATAAATATAAGGGATATATAATAAATTCTTAAGATTTATTATATTATAAGGGATAATTAGTTATCTTAGATTAAGGAGCTATAAGGATAGAGATCCTTTGCTGATATTATAATAACCTAAGAGTAGGTTATATAAGATCCTAAAAGATATTTAACTTTATTTTAAGGAAGTTTTATTAATAAGGTATTATAAAAGATATCTAAGAGTATATTAAAAGCTACTTAATATACTAAGGTATTAAAATCCTAAGGCATAAACCCTATAAAAAATTATAATCCTTATTACTATTATTATACCTATTCTAAGAGATTAGCCTTAACTTTATAATTAGGCTTCCGCCGAGTACTTAGAGTAATAGCGGTAATTATAATATAATCCTTATTATTATATATAAAATAACTAAGTTTATATTATTTATATTAATATTAAAGAAGCTTAGGGCTATAAAGCTCGTAGCTCTCTTATATAAGTATATAAAAAGCCGCTTTAGTATATTAAAAGAAATAATTAGTAATTAAGATAAGCTAATTATTAGTAAATTCTAGGTAGACCTTATAAAAGAATAGGCGATCTATCGCTAACTATTAACTATATATTATCCGCAGATAGATAGCTAGATAAAATGCACTTATTAGATACTTAAGAAGTATCTAAGAGTATATATAAGAGAATCGCCTAAAAGGTAGGTAATATAACTCCTAGATATTACCTTCGCCTATAATAATAGCATATACTTAACTATTAGGGTCTCCCTAATAGAAGCGCTATTTAGCTATTATCTAAGATATATAGAATATATCTTAATAAAAATAGAGATAAATATATAAGGCATCGCCGAATACTTAATAATACTAGGCTATATATAGACCTAAGTATATATATACTAGGAAAAAGCTTTAGAATCCTAGGTAAAATACTATAATTTAAGATATAAGCTATAGACCTACTATTAGGGATAAATTATAGGAATATCGACGAAGAATTAGAGATTTAAATATCCTAAATTAGCCCTAAGATTTATAAGAACTAAGGTCCTTAATAAATATAAAAAGTAGGCCTATGCTTTGGAGCTATTAGAAAAATACTAGCGTATATATAATATATTCTATATATTACTTATAGAGCTATAAAATAATCATAGAGTAATTAGTAATACTATGTAGGAGTAGCTAAAGCTTAAGGATAAGCCTAATAAGTAGGAGATAGAGGAAATAGTCTTATATAAAGATATAAGAAATAAGACTTTTTACCTTATTAAATAGAAAGATTAGCTAGTAGAATATAATACTTAGGAACTAAAAGAATACTTAGATAATATATAAGTAATAATAAGGAAATACCTTAAAGTTATAAGGAAAGATTATAAGAAATAGGACGAGGTATAGCTAAATATATGCCGAAAGTATTATAATAAAAAAAAAAGTTTTATTAATCTAGGTATAAAATAAAAAACTTAAATATAAAAATAAAATAAAAACTAAACTATGCTAGGTCGCTAATAAAAATAAGAAACTACTCGCCGAGGCATTATAATATAGGCATAGAATAATATAAAGAAAGAGCTAAGTTAAAATAATAAAGATAATAGTAAAAACCCTAGGAAGATAAGAGCTAATATATCGGCGATAAGATATAATAAACTTATTATAACTTAAGGGTTATTATTAGCGTTAGCGCTACTACGACTACGACTATAACTACGACTATAAGCGGCTTAACCGCGAGTCTTATAGGGCTTCTTATAGCGATTACTCGGCGAGGGATTGGGAGTATTATTATTATTATTATTATTACCTCTAGTAGTAAGATAAGTATACTTATAACTACTAGGAGTTAACGAAGGGTCGGCGGGGCCTTAGAGACGGGGACGCTAGCCCACGAAGGAGATAGGATAAATAGGGCTAGGGTTACTATTAGTAATGGCCTAGTTAGCAATATTATATAACTCGCCGAGGCTATCTATAATATTATAATCGCTACCTTTAACCTTAATATTAACTCTCGCGGTATTTTCGGCGTTATCTAGGCGATTAATTGCCTTAAGTAATAACTAAGTAGGAGTATTATTATAAATATAGACGGGAGCGGTAATAGCAATGCGACTAGTTATCTTAAGAAGGGCTATCTAAGCTCTAGCCTATGCGCAGAATATTAGCTAATACTATGGCGAGGGAAGGGCGAAAAACTTATACCTTAGAGGCAGAGTAGGGATAATAGCTCTTAGTTAGATATAAGTTCCTGCGTCTAGATGCGAGATAATTAGACTATATCCTTAGATAACTATATCATGGGGTCGCAGAGACGATCGGCGACCTTTCGCTAGGTATATACTATATCCTTAATAGTATAATTAATACGCTAGATCTAAATATAGGTAAAAGAAGAAAGGTTAGTAATAATAGTATTATAAAGGCTATAAATATTATTCTATAAGTACTAGGTAATACCCTAAAGCTCGCAGGGAATCTATAAAGTATTAGTAATAACTTAGAGAAAATAATAAAAAGAAAAAAAAGAAAACTTATAGAGCTATACTTCTTCTTATTATAGGTATATAATAGGTAATAATTCGGTAATTAATTAGTAATATAAGGAATTTAAGGGTCCTTATTTATATATTCTAAGTAATATATATAAAGAACCTCACCGAGGTCTATCTTCTAAAAGTAAATAATATTATTATATATAAACTTCAAAAGTATAAAGGAATAAGTCGCTAAGAGAGATATCGCTAAAAGCTTTATAATAAGCGTATAAGTAAGTAATATAAAAATAAAAGGGAAAACTAAAGAATTATATGCGATTTAAGAAGATAAGATTAACGGGGATCATAGAGGCTATAATAATATTATTGCGATAGGTAATAAAATTATTATTATAAGGAGAAAAAAAATAAAAGAAGGAAGATTATTATAAAATAAAAAAACTCTAATCGCAGCAGCAATAGCTATATTTAAGCTGCCAGTGCCAGATAGCTAGCAGCGCGAAGTAATCGCTAACCTAACGGCGATTAACTAATCGCAAAGGAGAATAATAAATCTATAATAAAGACTATTATTATTATAAAGGAAAGGCGCAAAGGAGATAGCAAATAATCGGCGATATATTATAAAGAGTTATTAAAGCTAGAGATTAATTAAAAGATAGCTATATTTAGATATCTTTAGTATTAAATAAAGGAATAAGATAATTAGCTAGATAAGCTCGAGGGACTAAGCTCTCGGGAGAGGGGGCAATTATAAGAGTATTCGGGTTCTATCGGCTATCGCCGGTAGATCGGGAAATCCTCGGATTATTATATAGGTCTTAGACTATATAAAACTCCTTTCGCCGAAGACTCGCAGAGACTTCGGCAAGTTAAAGTCACGTTAATATATCGAACCTACCTTTCCATCTCTGATATTATCCTAATCGTGCCTATCGGGCCCACACCTTTACATAAACTAAGCGATATTATTAATTATTTAGGTTTTAAGATTATATTATATTCTTTTTATTATTTATAGGGCTTTTATTATATAGCTTTACTTAAGAAATCTAATTATTATAGTAAATATATTTATCGCGGCTATTCTTATAATATATTAAGAGATATATCTAATATTTATATATTCTTTCTTACTATTTATATTATTTTTTGCTTACTTAGAACCTTAGTAACCTATACTATCTAAAAGTTAGATTATTTAGATAATAAGGAAGAGTATATTAAGGAGGACTTTTTTTAGTTATAGTAAGAGGCTTAGGAAGCCTAGGCGAGAATAAATAAAGTTCTTATGCGGTTAATATACCTTTATTATTAAAAATATTAGTTATATATTAAGGGTATAGAGATAATATCTTAAGGGCTTTAGTCCTTAGATAAGTTAGAGGTAATAGAGAAAGCTAAGTTAGAGGCTATATTTATAGCATAGTTTATAGGTGCTATAAATATTATTAATTAAAGTACTATTAATCTTAAGCTTTTTTCTCTTATTAATATTATTAATAGAAATTCCTTAGGAGGTATTATATATTAATAAGGTATTTTAGGGGTTTTTATATATTTTCTAAGTCTAAGTAATTTTTCTATTTAATAAAATATATTATTTTATTATTAATTTTATTTATATTAAGGATAATATCTATAATATATTCTTTTAGTTTATTAATTTTAGTTTTTAGCTTATTATTAATTCTAACTTAGATAATATCTTATATTAATTTAAGTAATAAGATATAAAAGATTAAATAGAGCTTAACCTTAGGTAATAAATCTAATTTATAGTTATATTTTAAGATTTTCTATTTAATTTTATATAGTCTAATATATTTATAGTTAAGTTTTTTATTTTATTATTTTATTTTAATATTTTTTATTATTAAGTAAATTATATTTCCCTCTCAGAAAGTTAATCTCTTAATTTTTTTCTTATTTATATAATTTATTATTTTATTTTTAATAAATTTAAGTTTTATTTATATTTCTTTATATAGGTTATAGAGTTAATTACTTATAAGGATTACCTTAAGGTTAATAATAATATCTTATAATTATTAATAAATATCTAATATAAATCTAAAATTAATATAAACTAATATAGTCTTTATACTCTTATTTATTATTATATTATAGGCTAGCTAGGTAATTAATAATTTCTTAACTTAGTTAATTTATTTATAATTAATATAATATTAAAGGTATTATTTTAATATCTAGTTTATATATTCTATTTATCTATTTATTTCTTTATAATATATAATAGAGAGCTTATAATTAATCCCTAAGTATTTAATAAGGCTTTATTAAAACTTAGATATAAATAATAATCCTTAATTAATAATAATCTTAAGTAATATATTATATATTTTAATAATATAAAAATAGAAGAGATAAATAAATTCTTTAGCTATTATTAATTCTCTATAGGGTATAAAATAAGAAAATTTTATAAGTCTATCTATAATAATAAGAATATTATTATAAAAGTTTTTAATAGCTAATTCTTTTAATAGGGGTAATTTAATAATAAAATCTATTATAATAGTTTCCTATAGTAATTAAGGTATTAGTAGGGGTTATAATTTACCGTAGGGCCTATAGTATTATGCCTTAGTTTTTATATAAAGGTTATATTAATTAATAATAATTATAATAATTTTCTTTATATTAAGAAATATATATATTATCTTAATTTATTCTAAGGTTTTATTAATTCCTTAGTATTTATAGAGTTAATATTTATATATTTTATATATAAGGTTATATTATAGTTCTTTTAGTATGTATTACTTATTTATTTTTTTATTTTCTAAGAGTTTTTTATTATATTCTAAGACCTTAATAAGAAATAAATTACTTTATTTTATTATATAGGTTACTCTAAGAGACTTTAATATATCTAGCTATTTATTCTCTTAGTAAGTTTTATAGTATAAGTAGTTATTTAGTCTTATATTAAGGTTTTCCTAGGTAAAATACTTATAGATAATATCCTAAAATTCTCTATCTCTTAACTTCTTATTATATTTAATAATTTAATAATAATATTTAATAAACCCTTTTATATATTATTATAATATAAAGATATATTTTTAATATATAATTATGCCTTATTAGCTTTTAACTTAATCTATTTATCTAATTATTAGTCTTTTAAGTTTATTAAGAGTAATATTTATAATAATCTTATTTTTTTATTTATCTATTAGGTAATATAAGAGTATTAATTACTTAATATAAGTAATTATTTATTATTTAAGGTATTTTTCTTATATAAACTATAAGAGTTATTTTTTTATCTTAGTTTTTCTTATATTTAGATTAGGTTATTTATTAATTATATTAGCTCTTTTATTCTTTTTTCCCTATATATAAATAATAATATAATTAAATTCTAAGAGGTATTCGGCGTAATAGAGTTATTATCTACTAAGTTATTAAGTAATCGCAAAATATATAATATTTTTATAATTAATATATACCTTAATCTAATATTAGCTTCTAAGTAAATAATATTAAAATTCTTTAAAGGTATTAATAATTATAAGGAATTCCTTATTATAAATAAGGTAATTAAATTCTATTTTATATAACTTATAAGAATAGAATATAATTAGATTAATAATCCTTTATTATCTTATTATTTAACTTAGGCGCCTAAGGCAAAGTCTAAGGTATTAGTTTTAAGTTTAATTAATTAAAATAGGTTAAATATCTTAAGTATTAATTTACTTAGGATAAATTCCTTAATTTTATTAAAAGATTTCTTTATTTTATTCTTAAATATAAAGGTTTTATCTTTTTTTATAAGTTCTATTAATAATATAGCTATTTTCCTAAATACTTTAAGGAATTTATAATAGAAATTAGTAAATCTAAGGAAGGCTTATATTTCTTTAATATTAATTAATTCTTTTTAATCTTTAATTATTAAAACCTTCTTAGGGTTTATTTATATCTTATTATAAGAGATAATATATCCGAGGAATTCTATTTCTAAGGTATAGAATTTATTTTTCTTAGGTTCTATTAATAACTTAGTATCTTATAGTATCTTTAATACCTTATAGATATATTTTATATATTTTTCTTTTATTTTAAAGAAGATAAAGATATTATCTAAGTAATATATAATAAATATATCTAAGTATTCTTATAATATATTATTAATTATTTATTAAAATATAATAGGTATATTAATAAGTCTAAAAGGTATAATAAGGTATTTAAATAATCTATATTTAGTATAAAAAGTAATTTTTTATTTATTTTTTTCTTTAATCTAAATAAGGTTATAGGCTCTTTTAAGGTTAAATATAATAAAATATTTTATTTTAAAAAATTAATCTTTTAATTTATTAATAAGTAATAATAATATTTAATCCTTAATTATAATAATATTAAGTATTTTAAAGTTAATATAAAATTAGAGCTTATTATTTTTCTTTAGAATAAATATAATAAGATATTTAATAAATAATTTATTTTCCTTAATATATCTTTTTTATATTATATCTTTAATATATTCCTTTAATATTAAAAGTTATATTTTATTAAGTAAATAGAGTTTATTAAAGCTAGGTTACTTTTTATTAATAAACTTAATTTTAAGGTTATATAAAGTATATTTCAGTAGACCTATTTTAAGTTCTTTCGCGAAGAGTTATTTATAGATCTTATATTACTAGGGTATATTCTTAAGTTATTTTTCTTCTAGGTTATCTTTCTTAGGCCTCTTAAGGTCTTTTTTTAATATATAGAGCTATTATATAATTTATATAATTATTTATTATTATTATTATTTCTATTTATTATAATATTTATATTTTATCCCTATAGGTAAAAAAATATCTTATATTTACTTTTACCTAATTTCTTTATTATAAGTAAAAGTTTAAGATCTCTATCTTAAGTTATTATCTATTATAAAGGATATCTTAGTATTATAAGAGAGTATCTAGCTAATTCTCTAGTCGAAATATAGGTTATAATATTATAATTATAAGTACCTAAGTATAAGGTTATAGCTTTAATTTAATATAATATTAAATAAGATTCTTTAGTTCTTTCTTTTAATAAAAACTTTAAGGTAATTAATCTTATAATTAATAACTCTATTATTATAATTAAAAGGTATTCCTTTAAGGTTATATATTATATAAGGCTCTTATTTATGCCTCTATAGTAGCCTAAGCCTATTTATTATTATTAAATTAAAATAATTCTATTTAGCTCTATTATTTACTAAAGTATTTAATTATTCTCCCTTAATTTATACTCTTAATTCTAAGTATTATTACTTATATTCTCTACTTATAAAGTAAAGGGCCTTCTTAGGTAGCTTATTCCCTTATTTATCTATCTATTGCCTTATATTAAATAAAATAATTAGTTTTTTAATATTTATATAATATAACTAAAATAATTAAATTTATACTCGCTATTTATATATACCTTATAATTATAATTATCTCTTATATTATCTTATTATCCCTAGAAGCTATTATTTACTTATTAATCGGCGTTATTAGGTTCTCTATGCCTAATATAATTAGCATAGTTCTATAGGAGCTTATCTATAGGTCCTTAGTTATCTCTAAGGTATAATTAGATCTTCTAATATTATTCCTTATCTTTAGGTTTTCTATTTCGCATAAGGAAATTAAATCCTTTCTTAGCTATTTACTTAAATCTATTATATATAGCCTTAATATATAGCCTATATTATAGGTATATTTCTTTATTATAGAGGGCTATTTTAATACTAAGGTAATTTCTATCTAAGTCTTATTCTTAATTAATTATAGTTATCTATATTATAATAATAAACTATTATTTAAGGGTAATTAATTTATTATTATTAGGGAAGAAATAGATATTAGTTATACTAAGTACCTTATTTTATCCTCTAACTTTATATATATATATTTTATAGGTAAGGTATAGTCTATTATTTAGTCCTTATAGTTATATTAAGAAATAATTATTTTCTTATTTACTTTAGATATATATATTATATTAGTAATCTTTATAGGAGATTTATAAGATTTCTTTATATCTAGGGTATATTAATTAAGTATATTTATTATCCTATATATTATAATATAGGCTCTATTAAGAGCCTATAGCTATTTCTTTATAGTATGCCCTAATAGGAATATCTTTTATATCCATATTATTATTTTTTATAATAAATATCGCTTCTTAGTCTTTTTATATTATTTTAATAATTTATTTTTATTATTTATTAATCTTATAGTTATATTATTTATATTCTTAGATTACTTTATATAATCCCTTATTATATTATAGGGTAATAATATAAATAGATTTATAATAATAATATATCTTATATCTTTCCGCTTTATATTAGAGATATAGCTTATTATTAGGCTAATAAGGCAAAGAGATTAAAAAATAATTATTCTTTTATTTCTCTTCTAAGTATTCTTTATATTTATAATAATAATAAGATATCTATAAGATACTAGGGTATTCCCTATATATAAGATAAATTTAGATATTATTTTATATGCTAAATAGTACTTTAGGGAGTCTAAGATCTTTAATAATTATTTAATATAAGACATAGATATAGATATCTTATATATCTATTATATCTATATATTCTTAGGCTATTTAGATATATTATTCCCTAAGAGTATTTTAATATTAATTACTTTATTTATTATAGAGTTATAAATAATATTCTTCTTTTTATAAGTTATTATCTATCTTCTAATTATATTAGTTTTAGATCTAAGTAATAACTAATTATTATTATATTTTTATTACTAAGCTATAATTAAGGTCTTAGTTATAGCGCTTAGTTTAATAGGTAATTATAATAGTTCTTATGCCTTAGGCCCTAGCTAGCTTATTAATAAGTTCTAATAATAATTATTATTTTAATTTATTAATAAAGCAAAATTATTTTATTTTAAGGGGTTATATAATTATATAGTATTTTTCTTTTTAGGGTTTATTATTATATTTAAATTATTCTTTTATAAAATATATTTAATTATAAGGTATAATTATCTCTCTAAGATAGACGCTAGTATTATTATATCCTATGCGTATTATACCGAGGGTCTTAATAATCTAAATAGCTATTTAGGGTCTATTATTAGCTTCTATAAACCTTACCTATCTTTTTCTTTTAGGCAAAGGTTATTATAGCCTAGGTTAATAATATCTTTCTTAGATATTATATTACTTCTTTCTATATATATTAGCCTTATAGCCCTTCTTATAGTAATAATAATATTTAATAATTAAGGGCCTTTACTAAGTGCTACTAAGTTATATAGGTCTAGGTTATATTCTATAAGAGATATTAGTTTAAGTATATCCCTAATTAATATTAAACCGGGGGGTATTAACCTTATTACTCCTAAACTTAGGGTTCTATAGTTTTTTCTAAGAGAACTATTATTTATCGATTTAAATAGCTTTACTAATATAATTAATAAGGCTATAAGGTTAATCTTCCTTATATAATTCGGCTTATACTTTTTTCTTAAGTCTATTAAAGAAGAAGGATATTAAAGGTTCTTAGTCCTAATTAAGCTTTAAGGTAAGCTAAAAGTATTTAATACTATATTCTAATATAGAGTAAGTCTATTAGAATATCTTAATATCTCTTTCTACTTAAGACTTCTTATCTATTATTCTAAAGGCTTATTAAAATATAGCTTTAAAAGTCTTAAAGCTAAAATAAAGGTTTATAGTCTATAAAGAAAATTTAATAAATAATTTAATAAGGTATTTCTTTATAATAGGTTTAAACTAGGCTATAATATTCTTAATTAATTATCTTATAATATATTAAACCTTATTAAATATTATAATAAATTATATAAGGTAATATATTATAAATATATATAGCTATATAAGAAATATTAATAGCCTATAAGTAATTCTATTAAATTTCTCTAGGGGGTCTAACTTTAGGATTTCTCTTATATCTTTTCCTTATATAGTAGCGATAATAATACTATTAAGCCTCTAGGTATTATTAATATATTATATATTTTAATCGCATTAGGTCTAGCCTATTCTTTTAATAAGGTTATAAAGTCTATTTATTTTAGTACTTATAATAGTAATCTAGGCTTAGAGCTATTTAATTCCTTTATTATTAAAGCTCTTTATATTATTTATATCTTTATCCTTAGTATTAGCTAGGATAAATATAATAAGTATAGGGGAATAATTAATAAATAGAACCTACTAGGGGTTATTACTAGGAGTAACCTAAATAGCTATTATATTTAATATTATTTAAGGTAATATAAGTAATCCTCTAAATAAGAGCTATTAATATATAATAATTATAAGGTTCTTAAGGGATAAATTAATTATATTAATTTATATTAATAGAGGAGAATATTATATAACCTTAAAGGGTAATATAAGTTATATCTAGTAATATACTTAAAGGTATTAAATATAACTAAGTTATATTAATAACTAAAATAATTAATATATAAGAAAGTATTAATAAGTATATATTATATATAAAGATATTCTAATTAGATTATATTAGCTTAATAGTTTTTAGCTATAATCTATTATTAATCTTATTAGGATTATTAAGGGATTATAGTATCTTAGTATAATCTAAGTATAATCCTTACTAATTAGTCCTTGCGGTAGGTATTAAGTATAATCATATAAATAATAAAGTGCATTAGTCGTAATACTTAGCGCCGGACTTAGTAATAGATAAAAGTCTATAGGTTTAGTTAATTAAACCTATCTAGTTAAATATATAATATATAAATATTAGCTTATATAAATATATAAATAATAATAATTTTAATAGTAATTTTAATAATAGTATTAATTATTATATATTACTTATTAATATATATTAGACTATAGATTTTATTAAGTAATAATAAGACTTTAAGATATATTTTCTTTTAGAAATATAATTATTATAGGTTTAAAAAGATATCTAAAGCTTAAATTAATATAATTTAGAAATTAAAAATAAATTAAAATAATTTATATAATTAATAAAAAAAGCTAAGTAATCTAGCTATTAATTATTAATATAAGTTAATATTACTTTATTAATTAATACTAAGATAATACCTTTTTAAGTAATTAAGTAATTATAATAACTTAAATTAAATAAATTAATAATAAGATTAATCTTAAGTAACTTAAATATTTTAATTAATATAAAGCTTACTATTTTATTAATTATTATTTTTTCTTAATTTTTAATAAATATAAAAATTATTACTTTATTAAATTTAAAGGATATTATTAAGATAATAAAATTATTATATTTTATATATCTTTTTATTTATTTTATTTCTTTTATTTCTTTTATTTATTTTATTTATTTTAGTCTCTTAATATTAATTATTTTAAGCTTTTAAAAAAAGCTTATAATTAAAAAATAAAATATTTAATTAAATATTTTATAATTTATATTTTAAAGACTAAGTTCTTTTTAGCCTTTTTTATTAAAGGTATAAAAATAATAATATATAAGAATATATTATTAAGGGCTATAATTAAAAACTTTTAAAAGGTAAATAAGATATTAAATTAATATTAAAAGGTAAAAAAAAACTATTTCTAAAAAAGAGGGGTTATAACTATAAATAAAAGTAAATAAGTAATTAATTAATAAGAGATTAAAATATAAGTAATAGCTAAATTATTAAAAAGTAATAATTAAAAAAGATTATTATAATTAAGTATTTAATATTATAATATCTATAATAAGCCTAGCTATAATATAAGAATATATTAAGTAATATTAAAGATATCTAAGGAAAAATATAATAATTAATTTTAATTAATTTTAGTATTTATTATAGTTTTATTATTTTTTAAAGTTAAGGGGTTAATTTATTTATAATACTTATTTATTATATATATTACTTAGTTATTATATTTTAAACCCCTTTAATTATTATAATCTTATTATAATACTACCTTGCTTATTAATCTTTAATTCCCTAGCAAGCGGGTTTGCCCTCTCCTAGCATCTTTACTATTAAAAGCCTACTACTAACTATCGCTTTGCAACTCCTGGCGGGAAAAAAACCCAGACGAGCGATAGACGCCGGATCGCGAGAATTAGCCAGCCTCCTATAGAGTCTCCGAATCCGTAGAGCTCGTTGTCCCTCATTAACTACATCCCTTCCCGTCTCGTGTCATAAAGCCAGCTCATGAACCTCCGAAGAGTTGGTAGCATTGTTTCTTATGTTCGTTCCTCTCTGGAAAACCGGATCAATGACGATCGCAGGCAATCTGCTGTGCCACACGGCGGTTTCGATCTCTTGGTCAAGGAAGCACAGCAAACAGCCACAGCTGGGAAGCTTGGGTTGCGGTCTGGGTGAGACCATGTTGGTTAGCTGTAACTCTTTCCTCCTTTGCTGATCTTTTGCCCGGAGAGCCTCCCTAGTTGCCCTGCGCCATTTCGGTTCCTCTGTACCTTGACTTGAAGATATGACCACTGCATCATAACCCTTCTCGGCCACTCCGTGAGGTGTAGAACTGGCGGGGAGTGGTTCTGGACTGCGGCTGGACTCTGAATTGTCACTGGACCTATCGTTCTCTTCCAAGACTGCGCGTAGCTTCTCGACAATGTTGATATGATGGTACCTAGATGCGAGTTCCAACGGGGAGCCAAAGAGTCCTTCCCTGTTAACGTCGGCTTTTGCATCCAGTAGCAACTGGGCACAGGCAATGTGACCCTTTGCACATGCTGCTGCCAGCGCTGTACCCCAGTGTCCTATCGAAGCGTTGATATCGGCCCCTTCGCGCAGTAGCGCCCGAACCACCGCACCGTGCCCCTTTTCAGACGCTTCATAGAGTGCAGAACCCATGGAGAGGGGTTCCGGGGAGTCGCCGGACCCGTTTTTCTTTTTCCATACGGCGAGTAAACTCTCTACTATACCGATATAGCCATACATAGATGCGAGTTCTAACAGGGAGCAAAAGAGTCCTCCACTGGTAACATCGGCCTCTGCGCTCAGCAGGGCCTTGACACACATATGATCACCCATGATACATGCTGTCGCTAGAGCCGTTCCGAACGGTCCCTTACCCTTGGAAAAAAGGTCCCTGAGTTCCTCCGCATTGTCCACCCGGACTCCGTCGGGGACGGATGCGGAAGTGCCCGCGCGTTTCGTGGCGCCGATGCTGGGGAATTTGAACGTTTTCGGTACGCCAGGTCCACTCAAAGCCACGGAGCTGGCTTCGCTGTCAGATTGAGACTTTTCGTAGAGGTCATCTACCGAGTCTGAGTCGTCGGCGACATGATGGTGGTGATTGCCCGGTGTGGTGTCCTCATGGCTGTATGCAGCCCCCCCTTTTTGCTCATACGCACTCTGCTTGTGGCCACTGTATCGATTTGCACCAGTAGAAGCCAGTTCGTTGCCCGGAGATAGGAGTTTCTCACGCCACAAATTAACTTTCGTGCCCGGATCGATTGGGCTATCAGGAACGCCCAACGGAGTCCCTGATGCTAAAGGGTCCCCAACCTTGCTCGGCAACAAGTCCTGGTCATTGAGCTTCGTGATGGCGGCGACAACATCTTCTGTTGCCCCTGCTAGCCACTCATTATAAGGCATTCGTAGCAGTTGACTTCGATCCAGGCCCGATTTTTGATCGATCCACGTGCGCGCAGCGATTTCTGCAGCCGGGTCATCAGCAACGACAAGGTTGGACTGTGGATATAAACCTCCGTGTATGGCTCGTAGCTTGGTTGAAAGCCCCTCCTCACCCTCTTTCGATGGCACCAACCTCGACGTAGTAAAATTCGCCTTGAATTTCCCATTCGGCGTAGTCACGTCGGGCAATCGCGTGCAGGATGAGAACAGCAGCTGTGGGTGTTTCTCTCGCAATTCCAAGCTAACATTAATCATGACCCGGTCGACGCGGCTCTCGAAGATGACGGCCGGGCTCGTCAGTGACTCTCCATTCAGAGGATTGGTTGCCTTTCCAGTGTACACATCGTAGCCCAAGCCAAGGCCGCTGTGGACAACCTCAAGAATGAAGTTATATGCTTTTGCCCCCACTCCCGCAAATGACAGAACCTGGTTCATGAAGGTATGGCCAATGTGCTCGTAGCTCCTCCTGTCTAACAGGGGGTCAAGAGGTGTCGTTTCCTCTGCGAGGGCGATCAATGGCTCAGCATAGAACACCATTATCAAGGGCGGAAGGAGATGGAGTTGGTTAATCTGAAAATAATCCTTCCGGTACACCTCAATTGAGCTCCTTGTGATCGCCTCGTGAAGAGCACGGAAAGACTTGAAGTGCATGTTGTAGCCCTTCAGGATAGTTGATCGGAACAACTTGCAGGCCAATGTATCTTCTGCGCGCAAACAGCCTCCGCGCTTGAAAAACGGCTTGGAAAGATGGAAAGAAAGTAAGGGATTGCCTTAGCAAAGTCCTCGTCCCGCAAGTCAATCTGAAGAGTGAGCCCGACGGGTTTCATTCTTTCGCTCCAGAGGATGTCGAGCAGACCAGGAATCTTCCTGTCGGTTTTTAGGTATGAGCTGGCAAAATCCGGTGGTTCCATCTCTGTCTCGACTCTCCTTGTCACTAGGGCGGCATTGAGAATATCATCCACAGAGTAGGATTCCCAGGGTTTCGTCAATGCAGTGACGCGCCTTGGATTCTTGTCATGGGCAACGAACGCCTTGTCTAGCTTTTCCCAGACGAATGCATCCACTTCGTGAAGAAATAGCCCCTGACTCGTTCCATTGGCAATCGCGGCGGCCGAATTGTCAGGCATCCCTGAGGCACGCTCGTAGAGTCCACGATGACAGAATACATGACCAAAATTGTGCTTCAGCTTCGATTGCCCGGGGAATGACTCATTCGGCAATTTGAGTGGGCAGTAAAGTTGCTTTTGTCTTTCCCAACTATATCCCTCTGGAAGCGCGGGATCCTCTCTGTGATTGTTGAAACATCTGAAAATGTATGCCGGATGGGCAATATCTGAGAGCAGATCGTCTTGCTCCATTCCGCGCCGTTTTTCTCTTGAAAAAAAAAAGGCCTAATGGGAATGGTCGGAATCTAGAACGTGTGGTAATTGTCGTAGTTGAGTTACGTCCAAGGGTGGCTCTGAGATAGCCTATGATGTATAATGAAGCCGTTGATGGGTTGCGCAAATGAGCCAACTTGGGACAAGAATTTGGTTGCTTCCACAAGGGAAGTTGGCGCGTGACTAGGTACCCGACGGTTGTTGGTTCCCCGATGGAAACGATACGGAGGAGACAGTAGGGGAGGCACTCTGAGTACCTGCTGCCCCGTTAACAGCGAACAGGTTCTCTCTTTAACCCCTTCATGGGTGTCAGCCCTGCTTAATTAACCAGCTGGTAATTGTGTATTGCCACGACTGCCCTTCAGTTGTGGCTGAGACCTGCATGCGGCCCAGCTTACGAACCAATGTGATCTTGTTTTGGGCGGCACTGTCTGGAAGTTGAAGCAATCATAGGCCAAGCATGATGGGTGTCGCCTGGCTGCCTGTTCGGGCGGGAGAACACGTCGTCCAGACACGGTCACACTTTTGTGGAGGCGTCTTTCCGGCAAGCTCTTTTCAGAGCGTGACCGAGTTAGGTACTATGAGGTTTGGTGATGGAGTCGCCCGTAATGCCCTGCGGTGCAAGTCAGATGATGAAGAAGGCGCAGCAGCCCCAGCCACCCCCACTGCCTGCGCTCTCCGGCCCGGGCCGCCTCCTTTCAAACACCGCTTGGGCCATTTGCTGAACGCTAACAGTGAGAAGTCTCACGCAGACCAAGTTGGACAAGTCAGCGCATCAATACTTCCAACACTATGCGGCTTATTATGGTACCCAGCTCCCAAGGACCACGAAAGCCCAATAGCACCAAAATATACCCCTTTGAAGTGCAGCCGTCAGCGCGGTCAAGTCAACAGGCGTAATCATGAATTTGATGGTAACAGCTCTAACTGGCATATCCATGCATACAATTATAGTGGATGACAGTGGTAGCTGGCGGGACGATACTTACTCCAGGTCATTTACGTAATCTAGACCATGTCCGCCTAGTCAGTTCAGCTGAGCTGTCTGCCAGAGGCGGAGTTATCTTCACTTATAAATGGATAAATCTTTTGTCATTCAGTACTTTTCTTTTGCTAATTGCTCCCAAACTCTCCGTCAATGCAGCCAAAAGAGAAAGAAAAAATTGACGGCATCTGCCCCAAGCCTACCTGAACGCGCCCCTCTAATAGGCACAACCTGCATACAGGGGTGTCTGCACTGAACAATTGAAAGGCGCGCTGCGAGAGAGAGCTTGATAGTATGCCTTGCAGGCTGGACAAATTATAAGATGGCCATTCTCCCTGGCCTGCAAAAAAAAGGAGCAGCGTATCTGGCACCTGACATGCTTTACACCACCAATTCTCGTCGCTGTGGCAATCATGGTTGAAACAGCTCCTTACACATTTAAACCAATTCGACATAACCAGATACGGTTATTGAAATTTGTTCAAGGTAAAAGCAGCATTTCTGCTGTTCTAGAGGCTTTCTCGGTCGAACAATCACTCCCTCCATACCATGCCCTCACCTACACATGGGCCTCTGAGACAGCGGATCCTACAAAATCCTCTATGTTGGAGATAGATAACCGCATGTTTCCGGTCTTGGACTCGCTCTGGCCCTTTTTCGAAACCCTGAGATCGAAAAGCATGCTGCTGGACGGCAGATGGTGGTGGATTGACTCAATATGCATCAACCAGGCCGATTTCGAAGAGAGGCGTCATCAAGTGCAGCTCATGCATCTCATCTATCGTCAAGCTGAACAAGTCATTGTCTGGCTGGGAGAGCCGTCGAGTGACAGCGGGCTTGCTATGAATTTCGTCAGGTTCCTCGACAAGACGACCCGACGCAAGCTCAGTGTCGCAGAGGTTCGCGCCATGTTGCAGGAAGATCACGATCGGACACGATGAACTGCTCTTACAAACCTGCTCTCGCGAAAATGGTGGTCTAGGGTCTGGACCGTTCAGGAATTTGTGCTACCCCCCAGCGTTTCGTTCTGGTGCGGCACGCGCAATGCCAGCAGGGTCGCCATCTGTCGCAGCATGTCCGTAGCCGACAAATGCCCTTCAGTTGGCATCAAAGATACTCTCGCCTTCGTCCACGGAAACAACAGACGAAGAGCACGTGGTTTGTACAAGGCTACCAAAACCCCGGGAGTTGACGCGACCTTGTCACTCCCCGCGTTGGCCGCCTACTTCACTTGCATGGACGCCAGTGATGATCGAGATCGACTCTACGGCCTCATGGCACTTTCGACGGATCGGTCTCTCCTGTACGCCGACTACTTCCTGAGCACCCAGGAAGTCTACTTGCATTTCACACAATCCTTCATCATGCGGCACAAATCTCTAGATATCATATGTCTCGCATCGATATACAGCGACCCATCGGGATCCTTGCCATCTTGGGTACCGCACTGGCAGAAGCGAAACCCTCAAGTGATTCCCTCAATGGTTAGCCAAAGTTCCAAGACTCATATTGGTAATCTTCGTTCCCCAGCAGCCCTAGAAGTCGATCCATCGGTTTATTATTCAGCATTAAACAACACAGACGCCGTGTTTGAATTCGAAGGTTCGACACTATACGCTCGAGGAGCTATCATTGATACGGTGGATGGTTTGTCCGGTTCCAGGAATTTCGAAATGGTTCAAACTTCTGAACAGAGCTCTGTACAATTCTCGAACTGCTCTGGCTCTACATGCTCGGTGACGGACATTCTCACAAGCGTCTGTCGAAGTTTGGCATTGGACCGGAAGGGTCGGTATTTGCGACACACCATGCCCACCGCAGACTTTTTTCGAGACTTCATTTCCTTACTTGTCCGGATTGTAACAAAACCAAGCTCCTCCGCTCCCAGGGAATTGCAGGAATGGTTTCAGTGGACCAGGTCCCTTTGCATTCACGGCCGCAGCTTCGAGAACATCCTACATGACTGTCTCCAGACGGATATCGACTCCTCAGAGGCTGCTCCAAATGAAGACGAGTACTGGCACGACACATTTTTTGGCCGGTTCTTCGATACAGTGGTAAGATCGTCGCTCCGTCTGATGACCAGCGGCAACGGACGCATTGGTATGGTTACTGAGAAGGCCCTGAAGGGAGATTTAGTCTGCGTGCTCTTTGGGTGTAGCGTCCCTATCCTGCTACGGAAAGCAGACAATGGAGATGGTTTCTCGCTCATAGGAGAGTGCTTTCTCGATAGATGTATGGACGGGTCAGCTTTGGAGCAACCTGGGCTTTGGGAAAGGGAATTTGCAATCCGGTATTGAGATATCTACCTGGGTGGCTTGCTGCGACTTGCTACGCTATGTGAGGCTGATACAAGGCTTTCTTATAGCTCATATTTCTTCTTTTCTCCTAGGTTTAGTTTATTTGTCCCAGAAAAGACTTCACCATAATATATTATAAATCTAAACATATATTACAGGTATTTACGTTAAATCCTAACTTATAAACTTAGAGAAGTGCTCTTTAATTTCACTCCCCTTATCCAAGCCTGTGGCAAAGCTAATAATACCATCGGGGCGGATCACGACGAGAGCACCCGACTTGGTGTCTACTCCATACTCGGAGTGGCAAGAACCATCACGGTCAAAGAAGAATTTTCCCAGAGGAGGCCCATCCAATGCCTCCCACGCACTTCCAACCGTTCCAGTCATCAGTGTAACGAGTCGAATCATCCCGTCGTGACGCTCGGCAAACGTGGGCAAGGTCTCTCTGAGGGCCGGGAAATTACTGGACGTGAAAGCTGTGTTCCCGGCGAATACAACAATGCTCCAGCAGCCTCTACGCCCGTCGCGCAAAAGGGCGTCGTGAAGCCGCAATGGAACCTTACTTCCAGGTGCACACACAAGTGCGTCAGGGCTGCGGACGCCAGACGCGAGAGTGGTCATCAGAGGGCTTTGGTTTATGACGTTCTTGGCGTAGGTGACTCCCAGCCCGACGTTAAAGCCAATGTTCTCGCCAAAGATCTTCCACAAAATCTCGTCAGCAGTTCTTCCGAGTCCCTGATATTGCGCAGGGATTTCTCCAGAGATGACAGCCGCGGCGTTCTTGTCAATTCCAATGAGTTTCTTTGCTGCCGCGTGCCGTTCCGAGGCATATGTCTCGAGAACAGAAGGCTTATACCAGCCCTTGATGGTTCCCGCAAGCTTCCAGACGAGATTCGTAGCGTCATGGATGCCCGTGTTCATGCCCTGAGCAAAACCAGAGGAATGGGTATGGGCGGCATCACCTCCGAGAAGGACAAATTGGTCCTTTTGCAAAACCTGAGCAACGCTCTGCTTGATCCTAGTAGCGTCCAAGTTAGTGATACGTCCAAATCTGAAATTCTCAAGGCTTGTGATTCCTCGACATACTTGTAGTGAGTCCACCAGTCTAGCCTGTCGACTTCCAACTTGAACGGCTTCATGCCCTCAGCAGCTTCCTTCAAGGCCTCATCTTCAGTGATGCCGTTTGGGTATTTTGCCAGGAGTGAAGGCGTAAGGGCAAACCCAACACGGTGGGTATCCCGATCGAGCTTCACCCACAGGATATTTCCGTGATGCTCTGTCTCGATCGAAGCGAGCCCGATGTTTGCATCGGGAATATCAGTTGACATTTTGCCGTCGATTCGGATCCATTCGTGGGTGGTTGGATCAAGGTCAAGATCGATGCCAGCCAACTGCCGAACCGACGAGGAGCCACCATCGGATCCAACAAGATATTTGCTGTTTCAATGTGCAATTAGCATCACCAAGTTCCAGTTCAGAAGGATGAGGGCCTTACCAGCGGACATGCGTTTTCCCCATCGTCTTGTGTTCAAGGGTAGCCGTAACATTGTATCCATCACCGAGTGAAGTGTCGATGGCATAAGCTGTGAGCTTCCAAGAAAACCAAACCGACTTGCCGCAGCTTTCGAAGTGGTTGCGAAAGACGTCCTCTGAATACCGTTGACGGATGTTCAGAGCATAATCATGGTAGCTCGGCTTGAAGTGATCGAACATGAGGTTCCACCCTCTTTCATTCACTCTTGTCCCATCTTTGAAGTTGATGCTGCTTCGAGACACGAAGCCCTCTTGAGTCAAGTCATCGGCCACGTCCAGCTGCTCGAGAAGCTCCAAGGACCTTGGGTAAAGCGTTGTCGCACGGCCAAAAGTGGCCTGGACGTCGCGCTCTCGTTTTTCTATGTCGTCAGCCACATCCAACTCCCTTGTAGTCCGCGAGTCTCAAGGGCAGAGTATTTCAAGATCTCTCACGGTTCACATACCGATAAGAACACAATCAACGCCTTGTTGCGTAAGACCAATCCCGATAAGAAGGCCAACCGGACCAGCGCCAACAATGAGTACGTCGGTAGTGGGTGGAAGAGACATGTTGATGCCGTCAAATGATCTTCAAGTGATGCAGAAGATGAGAACTAAAAAAAAAATAACAGTCGGCGAAGCTTTTGGATATTGCGGGTAATGGTGAGGCTTCAGCGATGGAATTCACTGAAGAGAAAAGGATCGAGGGCTTCAAGATGAGTCTTTCATAGCCTTTTATACACAAGTATGTTCATGAAACTTGCTACGATGGCATGGATTCTCGGGACCGGGACTAATCTTGCCATCCGAAGCTCCGAAGATTGCATATGTGATTTCTCCTGAAAGTCCCCTCGAGTGGAACTCGTTATCCATCGCAAGACATCATTTCAGCCGCCAACTTGACTCGCAACCGTGCTTTCAATGGAGGAAAACGAATTATCAGCATGAGGCTCCAGATGCGGATCCGGAAATGGATATATCTCGATATCGCCTCCATCCGCAAAGGGCATGGATCACCCATATCGTTGGTCCCATCGACTGCCGGACAAGCCGCGGATGAGAGTCATCCGCCGCTACTGTAGCCACCCACAAATAGCTCATAATAGCATGCAGATAATTTCTCCGAAGCTTAACACCGCCTTGAAAAGCTAACATCTAAACGATATACTTGAGCGCCAAGAAATCAACCTCTCTTAACCCCTGATTACGAAAATTACCTGGAAAGGGCCGCGAGCTTCGGATTGCAAGATCGTGAGATGCCGAGAGCGCCCCACCCCCCTTTGAGATCCTCCCGCCATCACGAGAGCGACCCGGACTGGCTAACAGACCGTGTTTACACCGCGTGTGAGTCTTGTCGGAAGAGAAAGCGCAAGGTTAGTTTCCGTGCACTCCTGAGTTTCTCGGGTAACTGACTCTAGGCTCCTAGTGTGATGGTACAAAGCCTCGTTGCGCACCATGTGAACTACGTGATATCTCATGCCACTGGGAGTCCCGTCGTAAACCCTTTAGGTAAGTTGCTGCTTTGCAATTGTTTGTTCAGTCTTTCATTCTTAAACTCACATTTTATCCGCCCTACAGTAACAGAAACCGTGAGAAATCATACATCAAACATCTCGAAGACCAGGTCTCTCAGCTATCAGCCCTACTAGCAGAATCGCGCAGCAGCTCAAGTTCAAAAACCCCCGAACGACTGACTGAGGGAAATCCACAGCTCGTGGATGGTGGCATGGCCAAGACATGCCAAGCCACGAAACAACACTGCCCTGGTCCCACGAGATCTCCGAGTGCAGTACGGGAGTTCGCGTCTCTCGATTGGAGCAATCTCGGTAGTTCAGGAGACGAAAAGGTCCTGTTCTCTGGACCTGGGAACTTTTCCATCCCCGGCCCAGCTCTGGTGAGGTTCAAGAGCCCATCGAGCTCAAAGGAACTGCCTACTTCCAAAGTCAACAGCCTCATCGAGGAATTCAGCCATCAGGAGGAACTGAAAAGTCACCTGAAAGAGTTTTTCTTAGAAACTATCAACAAGTATTATCAATTTGTCGAGCCAGCTTGGCTAGCGTTTTCCGATACTTTCCCTCGAAACGGAGAGCCACTGCAGCTTCTCTACAGCGTCATATTTGCCGTCTCAGCTCATTGTCTACACGTTGCGGAGGACTTGGAGAGCGCGTTGTTGGCTCACGCCGAAAATCTGGTCTTATCTTGCTCTAGATCAGACACATGCTTGCCCGTTATAAAGGCTTTATCGATTCTCGCCTGGTTAAAACATACATTGTTCCAGCGTTCAGCCGGGTTTGCCTATCAATGTAGGTTTAAACTCTATCCTGTTGAATCGTTACTGACATGTACTCTTCAAGACCTGGCATCTGGTCTCTCCATGCGACTGAAGTTAGAGGAAGTGTCAAGTCCATTTTCGACGGCAGCGAACGAACCAAGTCTGGATTACATAGACAGTGTCAGGACATTCTGGTCGTTATTCCTGGTAGAAAGGTAACAACACATTGGAATTTGCTATAATGCCCTTTTCTTGTCCTTCGTTAGCTAACATTTGTCCTATTGATGAACTTAAGAACATCAACCCCCAGTCTTGGAGTCCCTCTTGCTATTCCTTGGGATATCGTCCAGCCACCAGTCACCGTGGGCGTCTTGCCAGGTTCTGACGATTCCATCGTCTCGTTTGAGCACCACTGTTCTTTATTACAACTGAATCACCTCTACGTAGAGACAGTGTAGGTGGACTCGCCTATCATTAGGTATCAAGGTATCTTCGGTTGTCTAACATGAGAATATCTATAGCTATACCCCAGCTTTCAAGTTGCTCTCAGCAGCTGGACAGAAGGCCCATTTACAGAAGGCTACAAATGCTCTCGAAGTCTTCCGACAACGCCTCAATGCCTGCGTTACCATCGAGACAGGCAGCACACTGTCAACCGACAGAGTTGTTGTGTGGATATCTTATCACGCGGCCGTTCTTAATCTGCACCGGCCCTTCCTCCACATCTCCAGCGAGTATAAAGCAAGCGATCCAGGTACTTCGATGAATCTGGTGACCTCCGCAGCTGAGGCCATTTCGGGGTTGTTGAGTCGCCTAGAGGCAAACAACGCCACTCGGACATTGCCTCCACTCGCCATTTACCACATTTTCCGCGCCGCTCTCGTGCACTGTCTAAACATGACATCGTCTGATGTCGAGCTAAAAAGCAGAGCTAAGGAGAATTGGCAGATTTGCTTGAGAGCTCTTTGGGCAATGAGGAAGATATGGGAGACTTCCGTAGATACCTACGTCAACTTCTTGCACTTTGTTGCTCGAGACTGGGGACTCTCGGACGTCGAGCAAAACTCAGAGATGAATCTTGGGCTGCTACTGGGCAACGGCTGATTCAGTATGGGCTAAGGGATCTCAAGATGGGGCACATTTGATACTATCATAGAATGGTATTTTGAACTCCAGTTATTAGCGAGTCAAGATGATGGAATAATACTAGTTTATAAAACTCTTAAATCCTTTAATTAAAAAATCTTGTAATTTTATAGCTATCCCCTGCCTTTCCCTTCTTTGTTTCTCGGCCCTTATTCTGAGTTGCGCTTATTTTGCCCACTTCTCGACGTTTCGCAGTCCCCTCGTCGTCATTCGTAACTCCCGGTGCCTTCCGTTTACCATGAGATGACTTCTCAGAATCAAACAAGCCGATGGTCGCTTTGCTGTCGTCATGCGATTGGTCTTCTTCCTCTTTAACCTTGACTTCTGAATGTTGATCTGGGTCCTGGAGTCCTGATCCCTTCTTTTGCTTGTTTTGCTTGGCATTGGCGAAGAAGTTGGCGATATTCGACTTGTTTTCGTTGCTATCCAAGGGTATAATGAAAGAAGGTGAGTTATTCCCGACTTTACCAACCTCTTTTGCGACAGGGTAAACCTCCAACTCTCCTTCAAAGGGTTTAAGCAAAGATTGTAACTCGCGAGACCATTGATCTCGAGAAGGATCCAGCCAAGTCTTGATGGCAGATGAGTCGGGGTTGAAAATGACGGGCATTCGGTTGTGGAGGAACTTCAACTGCTTGCTCGAGTCTGTGGTGATGACAGTGTAGGTGTAGGTCTTGTCTGCAGAACCTGTGGCATGTCAGCCTGGATCACTTTGGTTCAACTCAGTCGTCTCTGTTACCTTCGTACTGCACACAGTCCCAAAGCCCTGCGAAACACATAAGATGGCCATCCTTTCGCTTCACGTAATGAGGTTGTTTGTCTTTGCCGGTTTTGAGCCACTCATAAAATCCTTGGGCAACGACAATGCACCGCTTGCGAGCCTTCATGCTGGCCCACATGCCTCCCGGTGAGCTTAGTGAATCATCACGACAATTGATGGTTTTCAGCATCGACCCGTAGTCTGGGTTTCGCTTCGTCCATGATGGAATCAGTCCCCATTTCATGGACTGTAGCTTGTACTTGACTTGTTCAGAGCTTGTCGTTTGGTCGGTCGCATCCTTGATCTCAGTGTGCTGCTGTCTCTCATTGTCCGTTCCCTGGTGGCCAGCGCCTCCATCGGGCGTGTTCGCGCGATAAACAATGCCGTGATTACCAGGCGCAAAATTGTAAGTGTTGCGGGGGGTGCCATCTCCTTCATCTTCAGGTGCGTCATCAATGTCTAAGCCATCCTCCTCGAGCATCCGACGGATTTGCGACGGGCGCTGTGGCTTCAGGTTAGAGCCATCATTTTGCCGAATATTGTCACTCACCAGAGCTAAGGCATAACGACCGCACATTTTCGTGGTATTTGACTGTTGAGTGAGTCAATTTGCGTCGAGCGTGCAAGTTCGATGTGAATATTGGTGGTGGCGTTCACGATGAACTCGTCAAGCGGTATCACGTGGGGCCTATGATGGTGGTGCACAGTCGCTGTCGCAAACAAAGACACAAGGATGACCAAGCCGACCTCACCAGACAAGCAAGACAAGTCGATTCAGAGAAAACAACCTTACAATTCCCCTATGGTATCGCTATTTTGGCATGAATACATCAATCCATCCTACTTTTATACTCCAGAACAAGCGGACCTCCAACCTCCAACCAACTAAACCTTGCGGCGTGCCTTTCGCTTCAGCGCCGTCTCGGCAGCCCAAGCATCTTCAAACGCTGTTGGCTTCTGTTTGAGATCTCCTCCCTGAATACCCAGACGACGAACCACCTGGAAGGCACCGGTTCCAACTCTCATCGTTTGACCCATGATGATGCATTCACTGACACCTTCGATCTGGTCCGTCTTCATGCCGGCCGCAGCCTCGAAGAGATGATCTGGGGTTTTCTCGAACGAGGCCAGTTGCAGCACGCTGTCTCTCATCTTGGACAAACCAAATCGCGTAATACCTAGTACCTCGCCCTTGTAGGTCATCACATCAGCCAGGAGCTGCATGTGTCGCGGATCAATACCCATGTCGCCCATGACCTCGCCGATTTCATCTGCGATGGTAGTTCTTGCAGCCTCAATACCCAAAACATCTCGGCATTCCATGACATTGTTTGAACGGGCCTTGATACCGATGACACCCTCCGTCGTCATACATTCTCGAAGTCCATAACCCTCGACTAAGACGGTGTGGGTGTTTTGTTCCGAGGTCTGGATAATGGCACGAGTTGCTTCGGAATAACCAGAAATCGGCACCGTAGGAAGCGCACGACGCAGGAAATTGGCTCGTAGCAGCATATCCCCGGTGTCATCAGCAGCGACCTTGCTTCGGGCAGTTGTCCTCTTTGTAGAGTCGCTGACATCGCGCACACGAACAATAATTCTCTCGCCGTCAATTGACAGATCATCGCGTTGCACCTTCAACTTGCGCTGCTTGCAGATGGCCTCAGCGATGTCGTAAGGCCCAATACCCAGATGCATGTCTGAGAGAGCGGTTGAATCGATTTGGAGAACGACATTGCCCTCGTTGGTACGCCATTCATCCTCGACGAAGCGCAAGACGTCAGAAATGTACGTCTTTTCGATGCGTCCCTTGACCACTCGTGCCGCCTCGATCTGTTCGTTATTTTCGAGCGGGCATGTGATGACTGGAGTACTGATGGTCTTGGAAGCATTGATGATTTCCTTGATTCGAGGAACACCCTGAGTGATACTCATACCAGCAACACCGGCGAAATGGAAGGTCTTCAGTGTCATCTGAGTACCAGGTTCACCGATAGAATGGGCGCCGACAGCGCCGACAGCATGTCCGGGTTCGACGTGCGCCTTCTTATACTTGTCAAGACACATCTTGATGAAAAGGCGGAGTGTAGACAAGGTAACCTTGGCCGTCCGGTCGGCGTGGTCCTGAGCTGTTGCCCTCACCATCACATCACCCTCAAATCCAGCAAGCTTCCTGACACGCTCCAGCTTCGATGCCAGACCTTCGACGTGGGTCTCAATAGCCTTGAGAAATCCTCTGGCACCTTCGTGTTCGTCGATGCCATAGTCGCTCGTGTCCCCATAGTCCAAGACTTCATTATGCAGGAGACCACGTCGGACATAACGTTTCCGTTCGGTCTCCAATACGGTGTCGCAGAAGGACCTGATCTCTTCTGGGGTCATGGATGCCTCGCTATTGTCCCTGGTCAAGCTCTCTGCGTGAGTCCAGGTTCGCAGGAAATGCACCGGCTCTGCAGAACCTTCCATGTCGACGGGGTCGAGTTTGTCCGCACCAAACTGGAACTGCACAATGCCACCACCCGAGGTTCGCACTGTATCATCGTACTGCGTGGACAGATCTTCAAGTGACTTCATGAGTCGTCGAGACATGTAGCCAGTTTCAGCAGTCTTGACAGCTGTATCGACCAGACCTTCACGACCCGACATGGCGTGAAAGATGAACTCGGTGGGGAAAAGGCCGGTGTAAAAGCTGTTCTTGACGAAACCCTTTGATGGAGGCTGTCGAGCGTTTTTGTGAAAGTGCGGAAGAGTTCGGTCCTGGAACCCGTCCGCCACACGCGAACCGCCGATAATCTGCTGTCCGACAAGCGCAACCATCTGCGCCACGTTGATATCCGAACCTTTGGAGCCAGACTTGGCCATAATAAGAGGGGCGTTGTTGCGGCTCAGGGTGTCAACACAGTATGAACCTGCCTGCTGTCGAACTTTGCTCAGAATACCAGACATGGAGTTTTCCAGGGTTTGCTCCTGGTTGCAGCCAGCCGCCTTCTCAAGTTTGCCGGCTTTGAAGGTCTCGATCAGATCATCGCACTGTTTGTAGGCGACCGCTACCAGCTTTTCCTTCTCTTCGTTGAGCGACTGGGTTGGGAAGACATCTCCAACACCAATAGAGAAGCCTCGGTTTGTCAATTGACGCGCACACAGCTTAGCAAGTCTGTTCATGGCGATAACAGCTTCGTCTGGGCCGAAATCACGAAGAATGACGTAGAAAATCGAATCCTTCTTGCCTGATCCGACTGTAGACTTGTCCATGCGACCACACATGACCTCGGAGTTGCGTACAACAAGCCAGCCGTCGTTGGGGTCCATATCGGGGCATTGGCCGGGTCGGGCCTTGTACGCTCGGCACTTGGCATCCAGGTTGACCTTGACCTTTGAATCCTTGTTAGGTCGCATGAGCATACTGAAGAGCTGCTTTCCGGTCCAAAGAGCCTGTGGTGCAATAATGGCGGGCGGAGGCATGTCAAGGTGGGTTTTACCATCCATCATATGCATGCAAAGGTAGGTGAAGGTCTTGCGGTCAAAGAATCGATCCTTGCTGCTGAGCAAGAAAGCCGCCGTGATGAAATCTTGGGTAGCAGCAATGACAGGTTCGCCGTTCTTGGGTGTCGCCAAGTTGTGCTTGATTCCCATCAGATTGATGGCTTCAGCACGAGCTTCTTCTGTCTGCGGAACATGGAGGTTCATCTCATCGCCATCAAAATCGGCGTTGTATGGTCCACAAACACACTCGTTGAGCCTAAATGTCCTCCAGGGACGAACCTTTGCAAGATGGCTCATGATACTCAGTTTATGTAGGGACGGCTGACGGTTGAAGAGCACAATGTCGTTGTCCTCCAGATGACGCTCAACGACATCTCCATATTTGAGATCTCGGGCTGTGTTATCCCTGTTGGCGAATTTCAAGTTGATCGAGTAGCCACCGTCATCCTGCTTGACGACTCGCTGCGCTCCTGGCCAGACATCGACTCCATTCTTGATACACTGACGGAGTTTCTCGATGTTGTGTCGCTGTACCCTTTCGGGATAGGTAAGGTTCTTGGCGACAAGTTGAGGGACAGCTACTTGATCGATACCGAGGTTAGGGTCAGGAGAGATGACGGTTCTTCCAGAGAAGTCGACTCGCTTTCCGGAGAGGTTTCCTCGGAAGCGGCCTTGCTTGCCCTTCAGACGTTGGCAGAAGCCCCTTGTGGCTTTACCAAATCCAGGCTGCTGGAGGCCGGGAACATCACTATTGACGTACATGGCGATCTGGGTCTGCAAGTACTCCCACTGTTCCATGATCGTCTGAACCGGAGAGCCCTTTTGCAGGGCTGATCGGATCATACCGCTAACCCAGACGATATCAGCGAGCTTGGTGGTGATGTCGTCTTCATTGCTGGCATTGTCTTGGGCAACAGAGGGTCTGATGCAAACTGGAGGGGCAGGCAGGAATTGCCAGATAAACATTTCCGGGCGACCTTCGGCAGGGTCGAGGCCAAGGAGCTCGCAGTCGGTAGGACTTATCATCTTGAAGAGGTTGAGAACCCTCAGCGGATTCAGATCCTCCATAGCCTTGCGAAGATGCTTATCGAGCTCAGGGTTCTCGCGCTTCGCCTCGTTGAAGGAGTTGTCGAACTTGATCTTGCTCTCGGGGGGGACCTTCTTCACCGAGGTGGATTTGTTGTAGAAGGAGAACTTGTCGTGGGCAAGTTTGAGGACACCAATCTTTCGA
The DNA here is from genome assembly GCA_025433615.1 of Fusarium sp. LHS14.1. Lineage (NCBI taxonomy): Eukaryota > Fungi > Ascomycota > Sordariomycetes > Hypocreales > Nectriaceae > Fusarium > Fusarium sp. LHS14.1. Next base: position 1,443,726 of record CM046481.1, read on the forward strand.
ATCTGGCCATTGATGGAGCCACAGTATGGGCAGGTCTTGATCTTTCGGCATTCTGCATTGATCTTTTTGCATATTTGAGTTCGGCGCAGGTTATCGAGGAACGGTCGCCGCAACTCCTTAAGAAACTGCCGTCGTTCAGGTTCTTCTAGTAACACTCGGCCACAATCCTAGCACAACATTAGCAAGCCCTCGCCTCCTAGTGTAGCGATCAACTTTACCTTGCAAATTTCTTGCAGGATCGACATGATGAAGCGCAGGTAGCCAACGTGGAAGGCCGGTAACGGGAGGCGGACATGACCAAAGTGGCCATTACACTCCGACAGCGATAACTCGCAAGTAGCACATTTTCCTGCCTTGCTCGAAGTTCCCTAGACACCAACATATTTGCATTAGATAAGTTCGACGTGGGCGGAGGTCGGGAGCTCACCAGTCGGGAGTCGAGAGGACCATGGCGATATGGGGCGCGATTATTCTCGATATCGTAAAGTAAGCGGTCAGAGACCTCGAGGACAGCCTGATTGGCAATATCTTGATTGGATCTAGTAACGAGAGAAGACAAGTCAGCGCTGTCCAGCAAACCGAGATCGCGGTCGCGAAGCAAACTCACTGAATGCCAAATTTGATGCCTCTAAATCGCTTGGGCAGCTTATCCACAAGCTGTTCCTTCACGGCACGCTTGGTGGACGCGTCGGTAGCCATGTTAGGCACGCTTGTAAACTTCGAAGCGGAAATCGGACTGTTGTGAGACAGCTAAAAAGCGCCGGCGTTGGTATGATCGAGAGGTCGATCGCAGGTATGCGGGGATCCGGCAAGTGCGGATTGGAGTTGTGATCACAACAAGCTCGAATCGGAAGCTGCTTGAAGTGCTGGGGATTCGCATGCGATGTACATGACCAGAATCGAGGATTCGCGACGCTGCGAGAGGCAACAAGTCGAATGTTGGATCAGAGGGACGGCGTGGGAGTTGAGTCGCAAAATTTCCGTCGCCAGGCAAAGAGGGACCCAAACTCTTTAGCACCAGTCGTGCCCCACCATCCTACCAGCCTGCGGGGGAACCAGCCGCCTCCAAGGAATGAATCATCGCCGAAGGCGAGCAATGCAGGGTCAATGCGACACCGTCCTGCGCCTTGATGATATAGACACTTTTCATTGGCTACCTGGCCGCGCATCCAACAAGAGGCTCTTACACAAGCAGTCGTTCACGAGCAAATATCACAATTCCAGGCATGGATTTACTGGGTCAAATGCCCCACGGACGAGGCGATTGTTAGCCTTCCACAATCAACCATCTTAAAGCCGGCAATCTGATTCCAAACATCTCTCAATGGGCCCCCAGCTAGCTCGACTCCCTAACCATCTATCGTGATATCAAAGTGCCCCTACCAAGTGGCAGGGCTTATATACAGCTGCCAGAATGTCGTCTTAGGATTCAGACTTCCGCCTCAATCGATTCGACAGCATCTGGGAGAGGACGAAATGGTTTACATCCTCGTCAGCCCAATAGCACATGTGTGAGGCGATCGTATTGATTGGGTTGAAGTCCAGGACGCTCCTTGAGGCATGATTAGTCCTGATCCATTTGTTCAACTAAGGGTTCTCTCCAGCGTAGATACTCACTCTTGGATACTGTAGTCGACTCGGCCATTGCGATTGAGTGCTCGAACTTTCCCTTCTTCCTTACGCATCTTGCGAGCTTTCTTATCTTCGTCCGACGTGGTAGTCGTCTCCCCTTCTTTAGAGAGGCTTTTCTGGAATTTGGAATACAAGGTCTCCAGCTCGTCATCGATCAACGTCGGGCTGTGGTCGCTCAGGCCAGATCCAAAGTCTAAAGCATTAGTCGCAGAGTCGGCGAGCTTCTTCATGCGCGCATCTGTAGCCACTCGCTTCTCAGCGTCGGGAGTATCACCACTCGCCAGAGTCTTCGATCCGGCGCCTTCAAGAGTCTGGGATTCCCCTCGCGACGCGCTGGCTGTGATCCTCGCCACCTCTTCACTATTGATACCGAGACTTCGGTTGAGCAGGTTACTAGCAATGCCTGCACTCAGACTCGACCATAATCCGCTGACGCTCTGCCCAACCATGGTTCCGATCCCGGTAAGCCCTTGTGGTGCAACATTGCTGAATATTCCCCTCTTCGTGTAGGGTAGCAATTGAGGCTTCAATGTTGACATGGATGGTGATATCAGAGGCTCAAGGCGATAGCTAATGGGGTCTGACGGATGGAATATGTTAAAGAGCTGTTGAACCTTGGGCGACGCGACGGTCCCAGGCAGACCGGTCACCGGTGATAGTTGCTCTGTCCCTGACCCAAGGGGGTTGGTGCGGAGCACATCTTCATCACAATCCATGCTCTGGGGGTCCTTGGCTTTCACGGGTTGGAGGCGTGGTCTCGCGGCTATAGTTCTAGTCAAGACTGTCAGTACAAACAAGGGCATCTGCAAGGTCAAGGGTGTTTCTAATCGTACCGTCCCTTAAGCATCTGGAAAAGACCAACCGGTGAGCCCAAGCAGAATAGGTCATCAACATTGAAGTCAAGCTCCAGCTCTGTAGTCTTGCTTGACGACTCTGTCCGATCTTGCATTGGCCACAGACGCAACAAAGACTTATGCTCAGTAGGGCGGTCTTGCTTCTGTTGGCAAAGAAGATCGAAAAGGATCGCAGAACCCAAGGAATGGCCCATCAGATGCACTTTTCCCTTGAACTCTGGGTTCCGTTCCTTGAATAGCTTGAAAATGCGGTTGCACTCATTGAGTACAATCCTCGCAATTTGGTCACGGTAAGAGCTCTGATAGAGCAACACATCCAAAGCAAGGTCAGATATGAGGGAACGAGCAAAGGCCACCCCTTCAATAGTGATGTCGTCCAGGGATGGGTCTGCAGTTATAGAGTCAGTAGTCTATCTTCAAAGTGCCGATTTCTCAGACCACTTACACTCATCCTCGTCGCCGTCAATATCGCCAAGGTCGCGCTCACCCTTCTTCTGGCGCTTTCTTGGAAAATCCAGAAGGTGCCTCCAGCATACCGGGAGCACCTGTACGCGACTGTTTCCTGGTCCGGGGCCAAGCTCCGAGTTCAAGGCCTTCAGGTCTGCTGAGTTGGCATACACGGATTTGATGGTTTTGCGGAGGATATTAACGTCGTGGACAAAGTTGACACTTTCCATACTAGGGAGGATCAGCGCTAAGCCAGCATTACAATATCATCCGCTTAATAACATACCGAAGGCTGAGAAGTTGGCCGATTCCATGGGTCACCAGCACCAGATGTTCTATCTCACGTCCCTGAGTCTCGCCGGCCTGGGCAGTGTAGTCGTCTTGTATCTCCTGTTCTTCGCGCCGTCGGATCTCTTCTTCCGTTTCAGCCTTGGTCCTCCCCTCACTCTCAATGAGTGACGATAGCTGACGTTGTAGCCTGATTTGTCGAGGGTCCCTCTCCGTCTTGATCTGCTCGTCATTCTGAGCGGGTTCGTCATGGGAGGCACGGGTCGACGGAGGCGCCGATCTTCGCTTCAACATCTTTTGCTGCTTCTCGTCCAGCGAGAGGGCCTCACCGGCAGCGGCTGATTGGCTTTCATCGCCCTTGTCTTTATCCTTGTCTTTGTCCTTGTCCTTGTCCTTGGTTTTGCTGGGCTCAGAATACCCACGGACGAGCTTCACCCCACTCATGTAGCTCCCACCGCTGAATCTCTGATACATAGATGAAGTGACCCATGAAAGCATGCCGTCTGAAGTCAACCAAGCTGTATTGGCGTCCTGGTAAGTGGCCATGCTATTCATGTACGTCCCGAAGAGTCGGTAGCTTTGGGGTTGCGATTGGCCTTGGGAGTCAGCGTTGGCAGCAGGGGTATTGTGCTCCTTCAGGCGAGTCGCGCTCGCTGACCGGGATGAGGCCGTGGACTTCAGATTTTCCCGCGATGCTTTTGGGGTAATGTTTTTCCTCGCACCCGATGGGCTACGACCTCTACCTAGTCAATCGTCAGTGTCGATACGATTGCAAATGCAAGAATAACGGCTTGATATACCAGCATATTGCCATGGCTTTGTCTTGAGGTACCCCTGGAACATGTTAGCCTGTTCTTTCGCTTGAGACATGATTATGCGTACCTCTTCAAGTTGAGCAGCAAGGTTCTCCTCGCAAGGACGTAATGTCGAGCTATCTTGATAGAACCAAGTTCCTCTCAGTACTATCACCAGTCAGTTGACGATAATGGTAAGTTGTGTCGCAGCGAACCTTCATAAACTGGACCCAGCCAGTAAACAGGAGCCAGTTCTCGAGCTTCGATGTCGACATCAAAGAGAAAGTCTTCATTCACTGGAACACGAACGGCACTGGAATTGGAATCCTCTTGGTCAAGGGTCTTCTCCGACATGTCGCCAGTCGCATCTGCTTTTCTTTTTCTTGAGGGTAGACGGGCACCTGGAGTCTGAGTCCGAGCGTCCTCCATCTCTTCCAACAGCTTCTGATACTCTCCTTCCAAGGCCTTGGAATCGGAGGTAGAAAATGCGGAATGCTTCTTTGGCCGCGCTGCCGGCTTTTCAGGTTGTGCTGGACGGCTAGGGGAGGTCAACTGAGGCTTCCGCTTAGGAACCTACCAGCGTGGTCAGCTAAGAACCAGCAATGTCGGAGGAGTCCTTACGTCGACGGCGTGAAACCACTGGACTCTTAAAGGCGGGCATCCTGCAGGATATGACTTGAAGCTTTGGCCGTAGAGATGCGTCGTGATGTGGTCGTCAGGATTTGTAGGAACAGGACCTGGTCGAGCTTCCTCCGGCTTGGCCTTCTGAGTAGGAGTTGTACTGCGGCTAGTGGCCCAGGGATTAATGGAGTCGACAGCAGAACTCAAGTAAGACTTTTCGGTCTTCTTTTCAGCTGCCCCTGAGGCCATGGTGGCGCGATATGATCGTGACCATATACAGCACGAAACCCTGGTGGTGAGTAGGACAATAGACCGTTGCGAGGCCCAAGTCAAGGTGTGTGAACGTCCTCGGAAACACGGGATAGCCAACGTGTATTTTTCTTCTAAGGGATCCCGTAGTAGAGTCGGATATCCGGTGTGATAGATTGAACGATGAAGCCCAGCTAGCCTTAATGTCGGTCAGTCTGCGTTGTTAAGCAGGGATGATTGCAGTCGCAGCAGTGATGATGATGATTATATGAGTTTTGCGCAAGTTGAACACATTGCCATCAGAAATATGACAACGCACAAATCAAGCAGAGAATCCAAAGGCCAAAGCGTTGACAGAAGATAGGCCAAATTTGTTCTGATGAATAGGTTGCGATAAGAGGATTCATGTGAAGATGACGTCCCTCGTCGAGAGTGGAGGTGACGACACGAATCGCAAACGTGTGCCTGAACTAAGGCAGCGCGGTAAGATTAGTGGGGGCCTTGAGCTTCACCCAACTGACAGGCAGTCCATCGCAGTTGATGAAGAAGCTTCAAGTTTTCTGACACAGGTGTTATTTTTTTTTTTTTTCTTAGAGAAAAGATTAGTCCATTCCCAACGCGAAAGTTTAATCACGGCTTTTAACTGGGTAGGCGCCTGGATGCATTCAAAGTGCCTGCGGACCTAGACACCGTTCTAAGCCACCACGTGTAATAGGCAGTTCAATACTCTGTAAGTACCCCGTCCAGAGAACCTTGGAAGTCTGTGGATTTCCTTGCCATCGCTGAACACGTGCCCCTGTTAGATAGACTTTGTTGAATCTATGCACCTCATTCTTAGCCACCTCTCCCCCCAGGCACGCAAAACAGGCATGCATGCTTTCCTCGCATTCCATCCCATCCACCTGACACAGTTTGCTTATCTCTCCGAATTAAGATGAGAGCAAGAGTTAGGCGGAGCGTGACGGCCTCACTTTCGGCGTTCAGCCAGTAATACTGATGTCTCATATACCCAGCCCTGAGTATATTCATGGCTCAATACTTTTATATCTCCAGTTTGTTACAGAGACAGTAGTCCAGTTTGAAGAATCGAAGCCCATTGAGCTTGCTTCTGTTGAGCGAGATCCGCTGCCGTTTGGCCATGGGTGTCTCGCAGGCCACGAATATCTCCCTCTGCCGCGACGGAGAGGCGTCCAATGCCCAGAGCTTGAGCCACCGAGCGAGCAGTTTCAGGGAAAGCTGAATCCGGGATGGTAGAGCACAGCCAGAGAAGAAGCCAAAGTGTCTCTTCCTGGTTGTGTTCAATGGCAAGATGCAACCCGCTCTTCATGTCTGCGAGGGGATCTTGGTACCTGACGAAGGACGCCAGATCTTCAATCTCATCGCTCGCATCCCGGAGCAACTCAACAATTCCGCCAACATCACCCTCGGCGGACATGACATGCAGCGCACGAGCCGGACGGGCCTCGGGGTGACTCTCAAGGTATGCCTCCTCAGTAATCGACGGTAGGATGTCTAGGTTTTCCTGAATGCCACCCTCGTTGACATATCTCGTGAGAATTGCAGTGCCCGGAGGCGCAGAGAGGAACTGGTTGGTGACCGAAGGCCCTGCGTCGTTCGTTGGCAAATAAGTACTGCAACTCGGGCATTTGAGAGAGACTGCTACTTCGGAAGACTGGTCCAACAAACACTGCCTGTTGACGTTTTAGCCGAGATTGTAGCACCACAGACCACCATCTCAAGAGCATTCAACATACCAATGAAAGTGACATCCACAAGGCAGTTCGAGGTCATCAGGGACCGATTCCGAGACTGTGCTAGGGCCAGCGCTGGACGCCCCAGCCTCATCATCCACGTCCTCGTCCGGATCCAAACGCAACACCAAAGACTCCTCACAGACATTGCAAAGGGACATCCTGGTACGCCTTGGTGAATGGCTGTTCAGGATGTTTCGGCTCGCCAAGGATTAGACAGGGTACTGTAAAAGTCTTGCTGGCTATCAAACAAAATGTGAAATGCTAGGGAGCGCGTTTTGGGTCTCTTCACTTCCGTCCTATCGCGTTTTTTTCTGCTGGTTCAGGCCCAACTTTTTTTTTCCTTCTCCTGCAATGGATGCGAAGGAAACGAAAACCCAAGTGGGTGAGCAGACCTTACGCAACCGAGTGGGGCTTGGTTCATGATTTGCGAAAGCGAGGTTGGTTTACGAATCACTTCCAGGCGGCAACATTTTGACAGGATTAGCTTACACTCTAATAACCTGCCTGGGGAGGCAGATGAAGGAAGAATTGGAACGAAACAGGGTGCCTAGATCTTCGTCGTAAGCATCCGTACCTTGTTCATGGCCGCCTGGTAAACGCGTATCCGCTGCACTGCCATCCAAATGGTGGCCATTACATCACCGGTCTCAAGCCCCAAAGGTCCTCCCACCAGCGACAGCTCCCCGCAGTGACCAAACAAACAAGTATCTCCGCCCAGCCAATCAGGTATAGCGACTATGAGTTTTACCGCCATTCAATACCCAAGGCAAAAGGAGGGGTACCTTGTCAGCTTCCTTGAGAAAGTACCACCGCCGGACTCTCTGCTTGGACACCTCCCCACCCATGCTATGCCACCTAAAGACGGTCCCTCTCCCTTTCAGGTGCCCAATTCTCGCATCATCCTTTCCAGCTTCAACTCTGTCACTGGAATCAAGACCACATCTTCTCAACCTTCTCCTGCCAACAACTATCGCACAAATATTGCAGGCCTCCCTTCGAGTGCTGGCCTCTCCTCAACAACTCGGCCCCTCTCCATCTCTCCTCGCGCCCCCTCTGCGCGACCCCCTCCCCCGCCATGAACGTTTTGAAGCTTCAGAGGTCGGTTGCGCCGGATCTCGCGGGCTGCCTCGCAATACTGACAGCGTTTTAATAGGAAGTTTCCTCAGTTCCAGCAGAACGAAATCTTTTCCCTGTCCGATGCCTTCCAGCGACTCGATGTCGACGACAAGGGATACCTGGATGAGGCCACTGCCATCAAGGCCACGCAACAAAGCGAAAACCAACCTTATGATGTCGTGCGCCAGGCGCTGAAGGAGGTCGAGCTTGACTCGTCACGGCGAGTTGAACTCGAGGACTATGTCAGCGTAGGTCTCCCGGCTCAAGTTTCCACAACTATCGCTAACCTCTCTGCCACAAGCTCATCTCTAAACTTCGCGAATCTTCCCCTGCCCAGAAGCGCATGTCCACGGGCCCATCCGCCTCTTCCGGGACCGGCATTGTCGCGCAACGGACTGGAGGGCACGCTTCCAAGAGCAGCGTGAGCGGCAAGATTCATGTCCAGGGTTCCAATGCCAACATCACCCACACCATCAACGAGGACGAGCGAACCGAGTTCACCCGCCACATCAATGCCGTGCTCGCTGGCGATGCCGACATCGACAGCCGTCTACCATTCCCTACCGACACCTTTGAGATGTTCGACGAGTGCAAGGATGGTCTGGTTCTCGCCAAGCTCATCAACGACAGTGTTCCTGATACCATCGATGAGCGTGTCCTCAACATTCCCGGCAGGAAGACGAAAAACCTCAATGCCTTCCAGATGAGTGAGAACAACAACATCGTTATCGAGTCCGCCAAGGGTATCGGCTGCTCTGTTGTGAACATTGGTGCCGGCGACATCATCGAGGTCAGGGAGCATCTGATCCTGGGTCTGATTTGGCAGATTATTCGCCGTGGACTGTTGGGCAAGATTGATATCAAGCTGCACCCCGAGCTCTACCGATTGCTTGAGGAGGACGAGACTCTCGAGCAGTTCCTCAGACTACCCCCTGAGCAAATCCTGCTCCGGTGGTTCAACTATCATCTCAAGGCCGCCAACTGGGGCCGCAAGTACGTCGGTTCGAACCACACAAAGCCAGCATGTACTAACATGTTGCAACAGGGTTAACAACTTCTCCTCCGATGTCAAGGACGGCGAGAACTACGCCGTTTTGCTTGCACAGATTGGCCCCGAATATGGAGTCACACGTGCACCATTGCAGAAGCAGGATCTTCACGACCGAGCCGAGGCGGTTCTTCAGGAGGCCGACAAGCTTGGTTGCCGCAAGTTCTTGACACCAAAGTCTCTTGTCGCCGGAAACCCGAAGCTGAACCTGGCTTTTGTTGCCAACCTGTTCAACAACCACCCCGCTCTTGACCCCATCACCGAGGAGGAGAAGCTTGAAGTCGAGGACTTCGATGCGGAGGGTGAGCGTGAGGCAAGAGTGTTTACTCTTTGGCTCAACAGTCTGGATGTGGACCCGTCTGTCGTGTCTTTCTTCGACGATCTTCGAGACGGCAGCATTCTCCTCCAAGCCTACGAGAAGGTGATCCCCGGTTCCGTCAACCCCCGCCACGTCAACAAGCGACCAGCCCACGGTGGAGAGATGTCGAGGTTCAAGGCTGTGGAAAACACCAACTATGCGATCGAGCTGGGCAAGCAAAACCGCTTTTCGCTGGTAGGCATTCAGGGTGCCGACATTACCGACGGACAGCGAACTTTGACTCTTGGCCTCGTATGGCAGCTTATGCGCAGGGATATCACTGTCACTCTTTCATCCCTGGCCCAGAAGCTTGGCAAGAGGGAGATTACAGACTCTGAGATGGTACGATGGGCCAACGACATGTCCCGCAAGGGTGGCAGAAACTCGGCCATCCGCTCTTTCAAGGATCCCGCCATCGGTTCTGGTATCTTCCTTCTGGATGTCTTGAACGGAATGAAGAGCAGCTATGTCGACTACGATCTCGTGACGCCCGGGCAGACCGACGAGGATGCCTACATGAACGCCAAGCTGAGCATCAGCATTGCCCGCAAGCTCGGTGCCACCATTTGGCTGGTGCCAGAGGATATCTGCCAAGTCCGCAGCCGTCTTGTTACTACATTTATTGGTGAGTCTCCATGCAGAGTCTTGACTAAATCACATTATTCTAATCATCTTGACCAGGTTCTCTTATGGCGACTCACGAGAAGATGTAAATTTAGTTTGGAATTCGGCGACGGCGTGGTCTGGAGGGGTTGTCATTCAGGGGCCAAAAATATCGATTCCTTTCCCAAATTCAGCGTCCCTTCAGGGACATCTTCTTGTTTCAAACCAGTGCGTGTGCATCGTGACAAGTGATGAGCTTCAATTGCAGTAAGGATCCACGGATAATGATATTCTAAGTACTGCTCATTGGCAGTCAAGGTCGGTGAGCATATGAGTGCTATCCGCTGATGCAGCGATTTCCCGTGGTGTCCCGGTCATTATCCATAATGATACTGAGAGTATTTCCTTTTGAAAGATACCATTGCTCTCTATGAACTCAAATTGCCATGATCACTCTATTATCCTCCCAACGCCATGCTGAAAGGGTTGCTAATGTCATTCAAACTATGTGCAGCCCTCAATCACAAGATCAAGTACAGACTACATAGAAGGCTTGGCCCCGTAAAGATACCCAACCAAAAAATGAGATTTCCCAATGTCTTTCGTCCCCTTAGCCACTTGGTGCGGCTCAGTCTCACCAGCTATGGGTTATAAAGTCAGAAAGTGTACGAGTTGAGATGCTTGGAAGAGGATGAGGTAGACTCACTGGCAGTTGACACATCTGGAGGAACAAGAGGTAGCCTCTCAGCTTCTTGAACAAGCACCACATGACCAGCTCATGAACACAAGCTGACAAAAAGAATGTGATGAGAGTCGCAGTGTGCTTGTTGACCTTCAAAGAAGATATGGAGCTGTGATAGACGTGTCTGAGAAGGAAGACGTGGACTGGTCGATTCCAGTCACGGGCGAACTGGTCCCATGATACTGCTTCCATGTTAGAACTTGTAGGCTTGATCAATATAGACTCTAGGTGGCCTACCGCTGTTCCACCAGGCATCGTAGAAGCTTCGGTCGGCAAAGTAGGTCAACTCAGCTAGGATGTTCAGGATGGTCTCCCAAATGAGGTACCAAGCAAGCTATTACAGTTAGAGTGTATTTCCATAATCTGGGATATTTTGCAACTTACCAGATACTCCATCATAAATGGGAATATCAGCTCACTGAGAAGCCAGGGAAATTGCTGAAACCTTTCCCAGAGGGGTACGCCGTTCTCCTTCATTTCTACTGTCTTCATGACGACAGGATCTTTAATTTGCTGTCAGTAAATATCACATCGAGCCACTAGCATATATGACTTACACATGGAATGCTGAGAGACTTGGACCATGACAAAGAGAACGCCAATCATCGCTGCAGCCTTCTCAAACACATAGGTCCAGCTAATGGAGTCTGACCGCGGGTACTCGAGCTCGTACACCAGTGTCGGAAGCGGGATCCATTTGTAATGATCAATGAAGGACAGGTTGTGTGGGTATGCTTTATCGACTGTGCTGGCAGTGCCCTTGAGCTCGTCGGACAGGGCATCAATCTCCCATTTCATGATGCGCTCAAACAGGACAATTTGTTCATCATCCAGGGGCTCGCCTGATGCGATAGCCCGTGATATCTTGTCAATGTCACTTTCCTCTGTGTTTTGGTGTCCCGAGATGGACTTTCGGCGTTGTTCAGCAGATGGGGGAGCATTCAGATGTTGTGTTGAAATGGCGGATGCAGGGGGCTCGGTCAGCGAAGGAGTTGTCGCTGGGTGTACGAGGTCGAGTTGTTTAAGCTTCTTCGAAAGAGCCATACGGCTCTTGTAGACTGTAGATAGATGACCGTTATAGAAAGCATAGGAGTGCTGCTTCATCAACATGACAATGCCGTGCAAGACGAAGAAGACGGTATGAGTCCATGGCCAATCACGCCATAGTGTCAAACCAACGACACCTGCGATAAAGAGAGTTTGCCATATCTATGAGAATTAGTAACGATGTTTCGGTATCTATTATGCCAGCGCTTACGTGTTGAATGACCCATCCAGCTCCGTCCCAATTCAAGTAGTTGGCAAAGACGCATCGTTGGATGAGCCAAGTCACTGCCGTGAGTGCACACATGATGCCATCAGAAATCAGGAGCAGAATCACTAGTATGAAAGTTAGCAAATTCGTGATACATGGAGAAAAGCAGCAGCTTCTCACCATCTCGATGGAACATAGTCTCCACGATGTCACTAGTTCCCAAAATGTTTCCATAGACCTGCCAGTTTTCTACCGAGATCTTCAAGACGTAGAGTGTGACAGCAAGCCAGAAAAGCGTGTAAAAGCCATGGAATGGGCTGTTGACTGAGGATGGGTTCTGACGGTCAAACGCTGAGAACTGGCGGGTAAAGACGAGGTCGGCAAACTTGCGCGGACGACGCTTTGGGCTGGCATCTTGTGTCCATTGAGAGCTCGCCTTCAACAACTGCTGCAGGCTCTTGTCGTCATCTGGGACGATGTGAATGCCAGAGTCGCGGCGAGAGAATCGCAAATTCGCATCCTTATTGATTTCTTTAAAATCAGCGGCTGAGAAAGTTGGTGTATCTGCTCGTTGGCGACCGCGACGGGTATAACGTTGTCGGACAACGTTTGGCTCTGCTAGGGTTGGTCGAATATTCTCCTCATAATCTTCTTCGCTTGGGGTTTCTGAACCGGGCCCTGTACTGGGCCCATCAATGGTCATTCCAGCAGCCCGCAGCGCATCCCCAAGGGACCGCGGCGGTGGTCGTTGAATGGTCGGCGACAGTTCTCTGGGGCTTTTGCCGGCAGCTCCGGCTCCCCGGCCGGAAAGCGGGGCGTCCCCGGGATTGAGAGGGGAGGTCATGTCTCTTAGATAGAAACGTGCCGTTGGGAAAATTGTAATGTTTGTGAAAAGTTGAATAAGAGGCAAAAATGAGGACAGTTTGACTCAAAATAAGTTCTTCTATGATGAGACAACAGAGACGAGGTGTATTGTTAGAGTGAGAATCGGATGTTATGATGATATGAATCCCAGCAAGGAGAAACGGAAGTGATGCGAGGGGCAATGAGGCTCCTGAAATAACTACCGAAGATGGCCGGCTTCTGAATCTTTCCGGATGCAACGGCTGGCGATCAAGCATGTGGTCCGTCTTAGGCTTTGGCGCGGGCACCGGTAACCTGGTCGAGAACCCTGGTCTCGTGCATTTCCAATCCGAGGTTGCCGTATGAGAATAGCATTGATATGCTTACTTTCTATCTCTGTCAGGCATATCATCCAATGTTATGTGACTAACCTCCACACCACGTCATATTGCTTGAAGCATTGGATCCTCACCTTGCTTGGACCAGGCTTGCAGATGGCCGGGACGCTCGGAGGCGAGCGATATGGATCCCGGTGGAACGAAGCGCGCGGGCGCCGAACGATAATAGCCACTTGCCTCGGTTTTCTTTGTAGAGATTCCAAAGGCGAGGCGGGCTTCACCTCACATGCAATTGCACTGAATTCACTGCACTTCATCACTTCATCTGCTGACCAACCCTTGGTGTAAGGTGACGCGACATGACGAAGGAAGGACCCTGTTCAGATTCCCGATTCGCCGTGTATTGAGGAACCTATGACCTCATACCAAGATGTAGCCCGTCCCGTCAAATCTCTATCAGATTCCATTCCGTGAGAATCTAGATGGCCGTCGGGGTCGGACTTCATATCGGGTCCGCGGTCGCCCGGCGACATCAGCTCCGCATTCCGGCGTTTAAGATCGGGGCAATCGCCGCGGCAATTAGGCATTGGGTTTGTGTGCCACTGGCTTCCATATGTGTCGGACACCCTAATGTCATCAGCTCGATATACCCCTTGTCTCCCGTTTTCGCCCGTTTTCACTCAAGGAATTAGAGGTTGCGCAAGGCTGAAGAATAATGTAGCACGGTCGGCCGTCCTGACCAGGGGCAGTGAGCCACAGGAGCTAAGGAGCCTCTAACCACCTCTGCGCCCGCTCAGAGCTATATCGGGAAGTCAACGTGAGCCTTGCAATAAGGCTTTGCCATCATTCTTTCTCGCGTCCAGATTCTCTCCTTTCTCTTTGTATGTAAGTAGTTGTCGCGTTTAACTTTTGTTTACAGGGTGACCTCCCAGCCTCACGGACTGTCCGAGTGTTGGTCAAGGCCAAAAAAATGTATTACGTCAGCATCCGGCTTGCGGATCAAAACTTTCCCTGCCTTACCAGCACCTCGTGACCACACGTTCAACTTTGATACAACATCACCAACAAGCACTCTCTCCATCAATCACCTCCTCCCCAAGGCTTTTCGGAACTGCTTCATCGGTTCCCTTTCCCCAGTCGCTCAGTAGCGTCATCTTGAAACCTTCATCATGTCTCGCGGTGGCACCACTCTCTACGTGACCGGCTTTAGCCACGGCACTCGCGCTCGCGACCTCGCCTACGAGTTCGAACGGTATGTCAACCTCGTCCACGCCCACGCTCACGCCGCCCACGTCCTCTCGTTTTCGCGCGAACCCACGTCCGCATCCACATCCTAGGTTAGAGAGCTTGCAAAGCTATCTCTCTCTGCCTAGGAAATGATGCCTCGCCGTCCATCGTCGTCCTCGCGCCCGCCCTCGCCCTCTCGTTTCCGCACGCGCCCACGTCCCCAGCCTTGCATCCTCCCCTATCTTGTCACGTTCCGTCGATGCGTCCGCTCGTCCACTGCGCAGTCGCTTTTCGTTCGAGTCGACGCCGAGTCTTTTAAACATCGGCGCGAGAATACACATGGAATTCCATGTTCAAAAGGGGGCCCCATGGCGTTATGTTGGATTACGCTGTGCTTCTGGCATATACTGACATACTTATTTGCAGCTATGGTCGCCTTGTGCGTTGCGATATTCCAGCTCCTAGGTCGACATCTAGCCGTCTGTGGGTGTTCCTGACTTCCTTCGCTCTTTGCACCACTAACAGTATTTGCCACTAGCTTCGCATTTGTCGAGTATGAGGATCGACGCGATGCTGATGATGCTTACCACGAGATGCACAACAAGCGCATTGGCCGTGACGACATCCTGAAGATCGAGGTGCGTTCTCTCGGAACACTTTACAGCCTTTCCGCTCCTGGACAGCTTTGCTGACATCTACATAGTGGGCCCGCACTCCTCCTTCCGCATCCTGGCGTTTCGAGTCCGGTCGCGACCGGGACCGTCGTGGTGGTGGCCGCTCTCCCCGTCGGGGACGTTCGCCCTCCCCTCGTCGCAGCACTCGCGAATACTCGCCCCGCAAGGACGAGCGACGTGACCGAGACCGCGACTACGACCGAGACAGCCGCCGCGATCGGGACCGCTCTCGCAGCCCCGACCACCGGTAAGCCTATACTTGGCTACTACGTCTATTTCTGTTGGAGATTTGCTAACACAAGTTGTAGGGACCGTGAGCGTGATTCCAAGGATGAGCGCGATGACCGTGACCGAAGGGAGAACGGTGTTAACGGCGACGAGCGAAAGCGTATGTATTCTCTTACATCAAGTAAATGCCATGCTGACCCCAGATATAGCCCTGGACAGCCCTCCTCCTGCCCATGACGACCTCGATGTCGCCGAGTAATCTTGTCTCTTGCAGCATTGGGAAGGCCCGCCGGGTATTGGCCGGGCTCTTCACGCAAAAGTTTCTGCTTTCTGACTGGGCCTCGGCTGCTTCCCTCACTTGACAGGTTCAAGATGTTTTAATATTGATTGAATAACCCGACCAGGTACATGGTAGCGTACAAGCAGCGACGTCAGCCATAAGGTCGGGTAGGGTAACCTTGTTTTCCAAGACTGGTGGTTTTCGCCACGGCGCGTTTCATTTGGAAGTAGTACTCATTCGTAGGTAGTTTAGACTGTTTATACTGTAACATGTTTCAGCGCAACGGGTCACGAATCCGTATTGCTCAACTCCTCGATCAACTGTATTCGTTGCTGCAAATCGCTGTGATGACGTTGGATGCGACCTCAGAATATGACTGGTTCCATTGTCGCGCCTTGCTCTGTCCAGTCACATTGCAGGCCTGTCATGTTCCCCTTGTCCCTGTGTCTAGCCAAAAACAGTGTGGTTGATGGCTGTGGGCTTGGCGACATCCGGCGTCAGGTTGACGCCTCTCCGAGTCGATGGAGTAGGCAGACAGGTACACAGTACTAAGATCGCCTCGGGATGTCCGTCCACGGGAGTAATACGCTGTCGCCAGAATTCTAATGTGTTTTCAGCTTGGCGGTATGCTGATGCAGGCTGCTGCATGACTCCAGATCGCCTGTGTTGTGCGCGTGTCAAGTGGCAGTCATTCAACCTCATCTGCTGTCAACCTCGGGTCTCACCCCAGCCCGATCAGCCTCCTTCAGTCAGCCCCAGAATGTATACAGTACAGGATTGGCTACCCTACACGAGGCAAAGTGCCTGATCTGGCTGCGAGGTTTTCCCCTCCCCCCACTATTAAGCGTTCCAGGTCCTTTCTTGCTTCCCCCGAGCGGAAACCGGGGGGACCATGCGCGCGCCCCGAAGTCATCCGCATCGCCGGTTCACGCGCCCCATCCGCCTCCTCACTGACGGCACCGAACACCCTCTCCGTCCGACTACATCCCCTCCCGCACCCTCCAGCGAGTCCATTAAAAGGCGACAGCTTCCGTGCAATCTGCGATTCGGCCCGCCCATCACCCGCCCGCACGCCCCGTCGCGTGTCGGTCCCGGCGCAGACGTATCCCGGTTCTCCACCGATGGTTGCCGACAGGCTCTTACCTCTCCTTCCCAGCATGCAATCGTCGTCCTTCGAACCACAGTAACACCTGGGAATATCATTGCTCGATTGGATCTTGCTGAGGAGAAAACCCTCGACACTCGCGGCCCTCACTCGAGCCTTGAGGCTCTTCCAATCTCGCCTGACATTGGAAGCCTACCAGCAACTGCGAATTCCATATTCATCCAACCAAGACGGGAGCCTCGTCTCGACTCAATTGCACTCGAGCCCTATTATACGGTGCCTTTGGGTCAATCGCCGCCATGTCTACCGTATGTCAATGCCTACTGGTCGACCAGAGCTCTACCCTCCTTGTTGCCCAGGGGTAACTTCTTGCTTCAGCGAAGCTATGCTAACTTTGGAACTCTCAGCCAGGGTCAGAAGTGGTCAATTCGGAGCCTGTAGCCTCCAGCCGTCTCCTAAAGCTCCAAGATACTGTCTCACGACCAGTCGTCGCCGCTTTCTGCGCAGGCGGCGTCGCCGGTGCCGTTTCACGAACTGTCGTCTCCCCCCTAGAACGACTCAAGATCCTCATGCAAGTCCAGAGCGTTGGTCGAGATGCGTATAAGCTTTCAGTAGGAAAGGCGCTGGCCAAGATGTGGAGGGAAGAGGGTTGGAGAGGTTTTATGCGCGGCAATGGCACGAACTGCATTCGAATTGTGCCATACTCGGCTGTCCAATTCAGCAGCTACAACTTCTACAAGCGAGTATGTATAGTGACAACGTCCAACGACGAGTCGTGGTCAGCTACTAACAACAATCTAGAACATCTTTGAGCACTATCCAGGCGCTGACTTGTCACCACTGTCGCGCCTCATCTGTGGTGGTGTGGCAGGCATCACCTCGGTCGTTTTCACATATCCCCTCGATATTGTACGAACTCGATTATCGATCCAGTCTGCAAGTTTTTCCGAGCTAGGAGAGAGACCGGATAAATTACCTGGCATGTGGACGACCTTGGTTTCCATGTACAAGACTGAAGGAGGAATGTCGGCCTTGTATCGGGGTATTATTCCCACTGTTGCTGGTGTCGCACCATATGTGAGTCCTATGTTTCAGCCATTCGATCTCCCAGGCCAACGCTAATTGCTTCAGGTCGGCCTCAACTTTATGGTGTATGAATCAGCTCGAAAATACTTGACTCCAGAAGGAGAGCAAAACCCGAATGCGACCCGGAAACTGCTGGCCGGTGCTATATCTGGAGCCGTAGCACAAACCTGCACCTATCCCTTGTAAGTTTCGGCAAAGAACCGATATGAACTATTATTGACTCGGCATGCAGTGACGTCTTGCGCCGTCGGTTCCAGATCAACACCATGTCAGGCATGGGTTACCAATACAAGGGTATCGCAGATGCTATCCGAGTCATCGTGATGCAAGAAGGACTGAAAGGTCTTTATAAAGGAATTGCCCCCAACCTTCTCAAGGTGGCTCCCAGTATGGCGTCGAGTTGGCTGAGTTTCGAGATGACACGCGACTTCCTGGTCAACCTCGGCCCTGATGCTGAACCACACTCCCTGTGATTTGTGTGTATAAGTGTGTGTGAGCATAGTCTGTAAGACAGGGAGTTTTTTCCAAATTTGCTTGGGTTTGACGGCCGGTACAGGGGATGAACAAACAGGAATCAGGAATGGCGCGACCACGGGAGACGCGAGGTAGACGTGTACAGTCATGGGACAGCATTTGGGATGACAGCAGCCCGATTTATATAGTGGGTGCTGTGTTACTAGACGTTACGGAGGTTGATTGCCGCATGAGGATGGATACCAAGGCATTTAACAATAGATGAGAACCGCCACCAGTTATTTTGAACATTCAATCAGTTGCGAAGATAAAAATGAAGGATTTTGCTATCAATCTTGATATCTTCACATGTGCTGCTTGTCAATGAGTTTGCATCATGAATGGTCTCCCCATTAGGATGGGGCGAAGCTCGGTGAGCTCGGTGTGAGACCCAGGGGAAGGTGAAGGGACGGGGCTAGCTCCCGCTCTTGGTGACGCTAACCTCGATGAGGCGAATGCTCACAGAGCTACACGAGTCACGAGACACACAATAATGCCCTAACTGCCGCACCTGACCGCCCCAAAATTGCTCGCTCCTGCTGTGGGCTAGGCCCCACCAACCCAAAGCCCTTGAATTTTTCGAAAGGTGAAGGAAGGGTTGTCTGTCGCATCCAACTCCACGCCCAACATTGCCAAATTTCGCAGCGACAACCGCCGCCATGGGTACGTGAAGCTTTTCAACATCAGCCTCTGTATGCGAGTAGAGAAGAGTTGCACTCGTTGCGCTCTTCTCTGCGACCAAGGCACCATCTTGTTCGCGAAAGCGCAAGACAGAGTTGCCTGTTTTTGAGCATGCTTGAACCAATTGGCTGACGATGGCTTCAACCTCACAGGTATCGATCTGAACAGCCACCACGTGAAGGGCACTCACCGCAGTGCCCCCAAGAGCGACAATGTCTACCTCAAGCTCTTGGTGAAGCTCTACCGCTTCCTGGCTCGTACGTCCAACTTTTCCGAAACATCCCACACAACCGAAGAGCACGCGAGCTAATCACAGAAAAAATTTACCAGGCCGAACTGACGCCTCCTTCAACAAGGTTGTTCTCCGACGTCTCTTTACGTCCAAGATCAACCGCCCTCCCGTTTCCCTGTCCCGAATTGTCGCCAACATCAACAAGGAGGGTGAGAAGCGAACCGTCGTCATCGTCGGCACCGTCACCGATGACAACAGACTCCTCGAGTTCCCCAAGGTGTCCGTCGCTGCCCTGCGATTCACCTCCACCGCCCGTGCCCGCATTACCGCTGCCGGTGGTGAGGCCATCACCCTGGATCAGCTTGCCCTCCGTGCTCCCACTGGTGGCAACACCCTGATCCTCCGTGGCCCCAAGAACGCTCGTGAGGCCGTCAAGCACTTCGGCATGGGCCCCCACAAGCACAAGGTACGATCAAACGGTAATTATGCATGGGTGACAGTATCTGACAACCATTACAGAAGCCCCAGATCCAGTCCAAGGGCCGCAAGTTCGAGCGTGCTCGTGGCCGAAGACGTTCGCGCGGTTTCAAGGTCTAAGCGTGAAGTGGGAGAAAATCATTGGCCTTGGGTGGAGTTTGGGCCAGCTTATGAGGCAATTGATGTCGTCTTTCGGCTTGCAACTGGGTCTTACATGGAATTGGCGTGCCTAGGTATCACAAAATTCATCAATGAAATTCTCGCGGATTGCTGCCGCCTTGATCGTATCATAGTCTCAGTGAATGAAGTCCAACAACCGTATACCATTATCTTACAGCGATACATATATCTTACAGGGTCTCTACACATCCTACTCGTTCATATGAGAGGGCGGCTCTATCACAACATCTCGTTTCCTCCGCAGTCCAACAAAGTATGATTCCCGACTCTCCTATCGTGATGGTCAACATCATCCACAGCTGCCGTAACATTCATGAACTGCACGTACCTTTCTTGAAGACTCTGGCTTCTCTCGAAAAACCTTGACAAACAGAGTCTTCAGTTTCTTCTCAAATTCTTTATCTTCGGGTCCCTGGTAAAACTTGCAGACAAAGTGCCCGCCAGACTTTAGGGTGTCGCTCGCAAACTGCAGTGCGGCAGCACACAGATCCTATAGGCCCAGGGTCAACAATGTGTCCTTATAGTTACTAGGAGGCTTGAATGTTGCTCACCATGCTGCCAGCGTGATCTCGGAAGGCGTTGCCGCTCGTGTTCATCAACCTATGATAGGGATTACTCAAGCTGTTCACGTAGAAGCCGGAAGTTTGGTCCCAGGGTGCTGACATGTCACTTAGAACAACCTGAATATGCAGTTAGTAAGGGTTGTGCAGAGGCCAAGATAACCACAAGGGAGGTGCCAACAAACATCTACAAGACGTTGATTCGGTGTGTCTGGTTCTGAGGCTTTTGATGATTCAGATTCAGAGCTTGCGTGTCGTTCCATGTCGATGTAGCTGGGACGGTCAATGTCCGACACTTCAACCTCGTCAGAGTCACTCGTCTCGGCCTCATGCTGTAGTGGCGGAGGGCGTTTATGAGCGTCGAGGATGAAGTTCTTGACCATTTCTTGGACATTTGGAGAGAGGAAGTCGCCTTGGAAGGTGGCAACGCCTTGTGGTGGTTGGGCCGGGATGAGATCGATGCCAATGACTCGACCATGAGGTCTTGTTCTATCCACGGCGACCTAGAAGAATTCAGCAAGTCAAAAGTCAACACCTGCAAGAGAAAGACTAACC
Source organism: Fusarium sp. LHS14.1 (assembly GCA_025433615.1). NCBI lineage: Eukaryota > Fungi > Ascomycota > Sordariomycetes > Hypocreales > Nectriaceae > Fusarium > Fusarium sp. LHS14.1. Next base: position 1,464,466 of record CM046481.1, read on the forward strand.
TGTGACCAACTTCCGGGAGCATATCCCTATCGTGATATGAGCTCGAGTTGCCCCAAAACAACAAACTGCTACAATCAACAAACTTACCAGGTCAACAACAGTCTGTCCATTGTTCTTGAACAACCTGTACTTGGCATCCATCTGTTTTGCTAATCAGAACCATGTCCCGGGACTACTGCCAATGACAGGGTAAATACATACCTCTAAAAGTTTGAACGCTGCTCGGCTCTTGAGGCCCTGAACTTTGGCATTCCTGGCGTACGCATCGCGGCCTTGACGTTGCTTCCAGCGGGAACCCGATGAGGACCAACGAATGGGGCATCCAATTGCTCGCGCGAGTGAGAATTGGAGGTTGTTCAGACCTCCAACACCTATCAAGCAAGGCCTGAGTCGGTTGTTCATTGCATATGAATCTGTTGGTGAGGAGAGTAATTGGTTTCAAGGTCGGTAGGATAGAAAAAACAGGCCACCAGGAGAAACTTGGCCTCGAAAATTACCCATGAAGTAAAATAGAAAGAAAGACTAGAGAGTCTTTTCCGAGTAGCGATTCAGTGTCATTGATGTATGATGGTGGTGGGAAGCGAGTAAACAACACCAGTTTTTCGACGTCAAAGTCTGACTAACCTAGACCAATCAATCGATCACGAAGTCGACACAACCCAAGTACATCCACGAACTGTACTTTAACAGCTAATCGTGGTTAACAGACATAGACGAGGATTTCACTGCATATAATGGCAGACACGGGACAAAGTGAAGGCAAAATGTGCTCGGCGAGCTCCAGTTAAATCAGATACCAAACGCCTTTCCCTGAAACCAGACCCTATTCCCAATCCCTAGCCAAAGACCTTCCAACGCCAATCATGCAATGCTCATCCACAAGACAATATCATCTCCCATTCCCATCAATCACTGTGCCAAGAAGCTGGCACCCACACCACGTCTATCCCGCTTCAATGGTGAGAATGTCGCACCACCAAATGCGCTTGACGCACCCCCCAAACCCCCCAAGGGTGCCTTGAGTCTGCGGCCAGGTGCCAGTTGAATCTTTGCAGGCCGTGGCACCGTCGTCTCTCCATCCTCCTCATCAAAGAGCGTCTTGTTGGAACCACCAAGGATCTTGCGCTTCTTCTTCCGGCCATCGGCATCGAGGCCAGCCGCGCTGCTATGCTTGAAGAGGCTCTCAGCCACCTTGGACTTCAGCTCCGGTACCTTCTTCGGCATCTGTACAATCTTGTTCTCCTGCTCCCCAGCCTCGGCCTCCTCCATTACCATCTCTAGCTTGCTAGCAGGCTTCGCTGCCTTGGCCTTTCCTCTTGCTGTGACTGGCATGTTCTTCTTGGTCGTGGGTGCTTCGTCTAGAGCCTTCCTTGGCCTGCCCCTGGCCTTTCGTCCCTTGGCGGCCGGGACGTCCTCGGCATCACTAGCAACACCAGCATGACCTCCCTGGGCCATCGCCTCTTCGACAGGCTCATCCTGAGCAGGCTCGGCATCCTCCTCGGCGTCCTCCTCAGGGTCAACGATAGGCTCGGAAGCCTGAGGAGCATTACCTGTGGGTGATTGGATCTCGCTGAGTTCATCTGAAAAGTTCTTGGTGCGGTTCAAGAATGGTGTGATGGAGAATGTCGACTTTTCTCCAACCAGGGCATGCTCGGCTCCTCGCTTGTTAAACGGTCGCTTGAGTGTTGCTTCATCCGGACCAGGAGTTCCGATGCTGATATCCTCGAGACTCATTTCTTGGGCACGTCGCTTACGGCCTGGTTCCTTCACGGTAACCGTCTTCTTGGCTGGCTTGTTGCTCTGCGCGGCCTTGCGAGCGGCCTCTAGCTCAGCGCGACAGGCCTCAAGTTCCGCTCGTGTATTCTTGAGATCTGTTTGAGCATGCTTTCGCTTGCTTCGTGTCTCCTCAAGAAGGCTCTCGAGTCTTTCGACTTCACCTCGAACCTCCCTCAATTCCCGGTTGTGTTCCTTCTTGGTCTTCTCCAGCTCTCTCTTGGCTTCCTCGAATTGGTCCTTCCATTGATCATCGTCGCGGGTCTTTGACTGTAGTCGGTTCTTCGATCGCTTCTCGTTTTCCAGTTCGACCTCCAACGAGCTAACCTGGCGCTCAAGGTCCTGCTTCTGGGCGATAATAGCACGATGGGTTTCGAGTTGTTGCTTGAGGTGATTCAGTTCAGGCTGAAGTTGATCCAACTTGTGGGTGAGGGCGAATTTCTCTTGCAAAATCTTGTTCGATTCTTGTCTGAAGTCGTTGAGCGAAGCGATCTCCATCTATGTCGCTATTAGTAAAGTACGGGTATTCCATACCCACGCGTCTTACCTGGAGAGCTGCCAGCTCCTTATCCTGCTTCATCAGCCGCACATCTCGGTCCTCGATCTTCTTCTTGTTTTCAGATCGCTCGGCATGTGAATCCTCCTTTTGCTTGCTCAACTGCTTGACCATGGCATCGCGCTGGACCAGTCGATCCTTGAGCAATGCATTCTCGTCACGTAATGTCAACAGGCGAAGCTTCAGAAGGCGAGCCTGCTCGTCGCGGTTGGTCAAGTCCATCTGGTGACTCTTTCCCTGATGCTTTAGTTCAAGCTCGTTAATCCGAGCAATGCGCTACCATATCGCCGTCAGCACTGGGTCTGGGTTGACTGCGTGATAGCTTTTGAGACTGCCATACCTCGCTGGACCTGGCCTTCATCTTGTTGATGTTTTGCTTAGGGTAAGCAACCTCTGACGGTGCCTATGATGAATAGCAAAGATTCTCGACTATAGCGAATGTTGAGGCCTCAAAAGATGTGAAAGATATCTCGAGGCGAGCGTCATGGACGGGACGTTGGCAGAAGTTAAGGTGGGATGGATGCAACGACAGTTCCGGTCGTGTTTTGGCCCAAGTAAACATGGTGCTAAATCGGGCTAGCCGGCTGGCGCTCAGCCTTAGTCACGTGCAGCTGTCTCATCCAATTGACATCACCCCCCGCCTATTCATGGCGCGCGTTGAGACAGCTTAGGTAAGGTGCTCGGCCATTTCCAGAATGAGAGGCCACCTCAGCTTCACCTCATAGCTCCGCGACCTATCCTAGCGTCAAGGTGGTAGCTTGTAGAGTCTACGACTTTGACATAACCTATCTCGAGGCCAATTGGCCCCTTTTCTTCTATTTCTTGCAATCACCGCTGGTCCTATTCAACCTGCAGTCACTATGCGTTTCCTTTCGTCACTCCTTTCGCTCGCCCTCCTCGCGACAGGTGCTGTCGCAGCTAAGAAGTCGACCACCGAGCGATTCGACGAGTTCCACGCCAAGCAGACCTCCAACCCTATCAAGCTTCGAGACTCTTCGTACAAGTCCCTGACTGCTACGCCTCGCGACTATAGTGTGGCTGTTCTCCTTACGGCTGCCGATGCACGATTTGCTTGCCAACTCTGCCGCGAGTTTCAACCCGAGTGGGATCTAGTTGGCAGGAGTTGGGCCAAGGGTGACAAGGCTGGAGAGTCACGACTGGTTTTCGGCACGCTGGATTTCACCGATGGCAGAGAAGTGTTCATGCAGGTTGGTATACCAGGAAGAAGCTATTATTGCTCTCAGCGGTCATTAGGGGTTTGATCTAACTTCGAGCAGCTTGGCCTCCAAACTGCCCCTGTCCTCCTGCTCTTCCAGCCTACCCAGGGCCCTCATGCCGTCGCAAAGCAAGACCCTTTGCGCTACGACTTCACCACCGGGTAAGAAACATTGGCCATTCGCTTTCTTTGAGCATGTAATAACCTAGAATTATCAGACCCGCGACTGCCGAGCAAGTCCAGGTTTGGCTCGCCCGTCATCTCCCAGGCCGACCTCATCCTCCCGTGAAGCGACCCATTAACTGGATGCGATGGATTTCCGGCATCACCATCGTTCTCGGAGGTGCAACTGCACTCTACGTTGCCTACCCTTACGTGATGCCCATCCTCCAGAGCCGAAACCTCTGGGCTTCCATCAGCCTCATCTCGATCCTGCTCTTCACCAGCGGACACATGTTCAACCACATCCGCAAGGTTCCTTACGTCGCTGGCGACGGACGAGGTGGAATTAGCTACGTTGCGCCCGGTTTCCAGCAGCAGTTTGGCCTGGAGACCCAGATTGTGGCCGCCTTGTGTAAGTCTATGCTTCGAACTCATCATGATATCAGGTGCTAACTCGTTCGTCTAGACGGTGTCTTGTCGTTCTGCGCTATTTCCCTGGCGATCAAGGTTCCCCGCATCGCCGATGCCAAGACTCAACAGGTCGCTGTCATCGCTTGGGGTGGTGTCCTGTTCCTGGTCTACAGCTTCCTTCTCAGCGTGTTCCGCGTCAAGAATGGAGGTTACCCCTTTTCTCTGCCGCCTTTCATGTAAATGGGTGAGTAGAGATAGACCAGAGCCTATCTACTATTCACACGGATCAGGTCGGGGTGTTGATATGGATGATGTGCGAGGAGCAAGGTCGACACTTGATAAAAAAGTGCTGGCTCTGCTCGATCCCCCATGCAGTGGTAAGGAGGGGATGAGTAAATCAAAAGATGCGTGGTGTACAATATTGCCAATTAGGCGTTTCCCTTAGACGGTTTAAATGTAGCATGACAATAAGGATCTTTTTTGGTATCTTGATTAACATCTATCGTAAGCCTTGGGGCTATTTGGCGGTCTTGTCAGAGGAGGCGTCGGCAGGGGAGGGAACGAGCTGATCGCAAGAGACAGTGCGAAGGATGCACACAACTTCACACCTTGTTGGCGAGCTTCACCACACACATCTTGATGAGAATCACTTGTACACCATGTCATGTTTTAAACTCGAGTTCTTTATTGGAGAACAAAAGGATGAATCCCGGTACTTTCAGGGGCTGCTTATAACCAGCAAATGCGTGATGCCCTCGTCAGATTTGAGTCGCCCCCCCTTCCTTTGCATCAATAAAGACCAAACGAGGAAGCCAACCATTTGACGCCCCACCAATGATCTACCTTCTTCCGCTCGCCTCCGGCCTCGTCACCACGCTCCTTTTTTAGGGTAAGAGCAAATTTATGCCCTCGACATGACACCCCAGGCACGGATGATGTTGTCAGTGTAACCAGCGAACAGAGTCTGGCCATCAGCGGACCAGGCCAAGCTGACACACTCGGGCTCCCGGCTCTTCTTGCCAGTGTCGGGGAACTCAGGCTTGAGCTCATCAACCTTGCTCTTCTTCTCAAGATCGAAGATGATGATGCTGCTGGCAGTGGCAGCGCAGAGCCAGTATCGGTTGGGGGAGAAGACGAGAGCGTGGATCTCGTCGTTGGCGTTGAGGGAGTAGAGGTGCTTGGACTCGTTAAGGTCCCAGAGCATGGTGGTGCCGTCCTTGCCACCGGAGGCGCAGAGGGAACCGTCGGGAGAGATGGTGACGGTGTTGATGTAGCCAGTGTGGCCGATGTGGTCAGTCTGGAGCTTGCAGGTGGAGAGCTCCCAAACCTATATGCCTGTTAGAATCATGAAGTGACACGGGATGCATCAGGTGGTCAAAACAGGGCTGGGTAAATTGGATCAGGGCAATGGTGAAATAGTTGTCTCATGGCCTGTGGAAGCAGGCTCTGAAGTAGCAAATACTTGGGTTGCAAAACATCATTTCGATTGGGAGTGTGTAGAGTGCTTCAGCAGCACATGGGGAGCTGTTACTGACCTTGACGAGCTTGTCCCAGCCGCTGGAGACAATGACAGGGTTCTGGGGGTTGGGGCTGAAGCGGACGCAAGAAACCCACTCGGTGTGGCCCTTCTCGGAGATGGTGTACTTGCAGTCACCGAGGGTGTTCCAGAGCTTGATGGTTCGGTCGCGAGAGCCGGAGACGATCTGGCGGTTGTCGGCAGAGAAGCTGACGGAGAGGACGTCGTTGGTGTGGCCAACGAATCGTCGGGTGGTGGTGCCAGTGGCGAGCTCCCACAGACGCAGGGTCTTGTCCCAAGAGGCAGACAGAGCGTAGGCGCCATCGGAGGAGATGACCTAAATCCAACAAATATCAGCCCAGGTTCTCGCTTCGTCCTCCTCGCCAAGGTGCGAATGGGCATGGCGGGGCACAAGATGAACGTACACAGTCGGAGACGATGTGGGAGTGGCCGTGAAGAGATCGCTTGGGGTAACCGTATTGGGTCTCATCGCGGGTGAGGTTCCAGATGATCAGAGTCTTGTCTCGGGAGCCAGACAGGAGCATGTTGGGGCTGGAGCGCGATCAGTCAGTTGATGGCCTTGAAGTGAGTAGAGCTCTATATCCAACGTACTTCTCCATGGAGGTAGCCAAGCTGGTGACCCAGCCATTCTGTAAAAGTTAGCTTCCTCTTCTTGATCCCAAAAACTCATCGCCTTCCGCGAGGCCGACCAGAAGCATGTTGACGGGGAGCATCGTGGCCAACCACAGTCGCGATGCAGCAGTCGGCAGCGGCAGCGGCAGGAGGGAGTTGAAGAGGTTCGACGTACGTGGCCCTCGAGAGTGCCCTTGAGGATCAATTGTTCGGCCATTGTTGCGGTGACGAGGCGATGCAGAGGATCAGGGTGCGTGAGGGAGAAGAAAGAGAGAAGTCAAGGGCTGCTCTGCAAATCCTAGGCCTGGTCGGATCTTGGAAGGCTTCGCCGGCAGAAATTGGGATTTTTTGTGTGGGTTAAAAATTAGGGCCGCACGTTCGGGCTCCGCTTTGATTGAAGCGTGCCCGGTGTGCAAACAGCAGGTACGTACCACTGTGTGTGCGGGGCTGGAAACTGAGCCACACCTCAAGCGAAAGCCACAAGCTCCAGCCTCAATACAGCCGCAACACCTGAGGAGCAGCAGATGCTCAGAGCTGGAGGTCTCGTTACATCAGCCTAGTTGAGGGTTCTCAAGCAGTTCATCATCAATGATAGTTTTTTCTATTACTTTCGTTAGCCATTCAATCTTCAAGATAGGGAGGGAAGCACGTACTGACATGTCAACTCCATTTAACCTCCACACACGGTCACAGTTCATCCATCATCCAGAGACGCTGGGACCTATGTTCAGACTGTTGTGATTGTGAGAGGCTCACTCGCTGCCATATTGGCAGGGATCTACTTTCATATTAGGTCTATCCCTCGCTCAAGCTCAAATAGCAAGGCCATGAACGCCAAACGCCATCCATCCTAAACCACGTATTCATGGGGTATCATGTGAGCCATTGTTTCCAATGGATGCTTGATCAACATCTTACAACGCCTTCTTGCTTGCCAGGGCAGCAGCCGACCGCTTCCCTGCTCTGGGAACTTCTTTGCGAGAGAAAAGGGCCTCGCCATTGACAATCATGCTGTGGTCCGCAATCTCCATCTGATCAGTATGCTCCCCCTGACCTTCCGCGGCCATGAACCGTTTCATGGTCGATTCCCATAGACGGAACCGCTCCTTTCCATGAACATCGCGCTCAACCAGCAGCTTGACTTCTTTTTGTTTTCGCATTTTGGATGCTCGTACCAGGCGGCGAAGCGCATCTTCACCCTGCTGAGCTGTCCTTGCGGCGTCTTCCCGGATTCTCTTAGGGTCACGAATGTTGGAATCCTCCTGTGGCGTAAACTTGTATGTGTGTTTGCTGGGAAAGTCTGGGAACGATGATGGAACGTAATCTTTCTCGTCTTTGTCCGGCTGTCCGCTCAATTCTTCGCCCAGGAGCGGTAGGGTGGTATAGGCGTCTTGGTCTTCGGGCAGCACATCCGCGAAGCTGGGAACGATTTGCTTTTTGGGGATCGGTGGTCTCAGGTGAGGCTTTAATGATGAAATACTGATATTGTGCCGTCGAAGCGCGTGTTCGAAGTCTGTTGCGACGGGATGTTCGCGACGTGCAGCCAGGGCTAGACTTTTGGCAGCATCGATCATACCCTCGAGATCTGGTAAGGGCGCGTTAACGACGAGTCAAATGCTAGATATTCGCATATACTGACATTCCTCCACCATTGCGGTAAAGCTCTCCAGCGCCTCGGGGCTTGCGGAGTCAAACCCGTCATGCTTGAGAACCATGGCGATCGAGCGTTGAAGACCAGCTCGAGCCTGGTAGTGCGGGTTCGGTATCACGGATCCGATTGCTCTTGGCCCCGCCTCATCGGGATGTGCGTCTTCGAGATGCTCATCGTCAATTCGGGGCCGCTTTGGATCGGGTTGCTGCTCATCGGCCGGGGAGAGGCTTCGCTTTGGCGTCATCGCGAAGATCTTAGGACGTGACGATTTCGACGACGCGCTCTGTAGGGCGTTTGTATGGTTATTTTATGTGCGGCGAAGCATCTCATTAGACTTTGGCCCAGCCCTGACGAGTATTCCAGGCAGTGAGTGATGGGCGCAAAGCTGTTTGACGATGGAATAATGTTTTGGCGATGTCGGGAGGAAGGTTAGAGCTGCAGCTCTTCCACCAAGGATTCAAGCTGGGGGAACTTCGGCTCATTGGTCGACGGCCCCACACGTCAAGCCCGAGGCCAGGACCTGGATGTGTAGGTATCACCTTGGGTTAAGGTATCGTTTGATTCACCACAAATCATTCCTCTTTGAGGATCCAATGTGATTCAGGAATGAACATTGCGACCTGTGCGTGAATTTGGGCGTAAACCTTATCACTGGTTCTGGTTTCTGAGTAGTCATTCGAAAATGAGATTCGGCGTCAACTAACTTGTGGTGTGGCTCGTAACGCCCGTCACAATGTCTGTGCAATCATCCTCCCAACTGAGACAGGATACTGGTGTCAATATCAAGGCATGAATGCGAGGTCACGGGCGAAAGAAGACTACGTCATCTTCGCTACGTGTAGTCCGAACAAAGTGACACTGGCGCGATCAACCACCATGATCGCCTAGTTAGAGACATGCAGGGAGGGCCTATAACTTCCAGAAAAGACTGAATGTCTCCAGGGTAAACCGCCAAGACGTGTATTGCAAGGGCTCATCAACACTTTGACACCTGAGCAAACGAGTCTAGACCGAGTGATCGACGCCGGAGATGTCCCGCGAGGAGGATCCGAAATTCAGAATGTGACCCAACCCACGGCGTCTGATTACCGCCCTCCTGCAGGTCGCCGGGATTGTGATAATCTCAATATGATATTGCTGTGCGAGGGCGGTGTTTTCCGTTCGGTTGCTTTGACCGACACTTGAGACAACCACCGGTGGATGGACTGAACCCTGCATCGTGGGCTTGACATTGGACGTTGGCTGAACTAGCATGACATGCTGCATGTCCTATGACGTGACAAGCGAGTCAAACCATCAATCACCTCGAGACTTAAGAATCGCTCATTTACTCTGCTTAACCGCTTGCGTGTGTGACATCCTAAGAAGCCCCCGCGTCTACACCCTCTTCTTAGCTTTTGGCTTTGTCTTCAGGTCCCGCAATCGGACTGGCCCCTCTGGTTCTTGATTCTACCTAGGGCAGGCAACTTCCATCCAAGGATATAAGTGTGTGGTTGATCACGTTCCGAGCCGCACATCACCACCGAACATTGAAACGGCTCCCACACCAGATATATGAGCCGGAGGCATTGTTGCACCAACCAGCCAATACCGACGGTTGCGTTCCTCAACAGTCCCAGCACGATTACCTGAAACTCTTCTGCAACCCGCATACCTACCCTGCACTCACAGAGACACTTTTTGGGTTTGCATCACGAAGCATTTTTTGCTCCAACACGACTCTGTACCTACCTATCCCCTGCCCTAAAGCCCTCAACATCGCGGCCGCACTGCAACTTCCACTAGGTAGATTCCGGGCATGTCCATTTGAAAAAGTCCAACATATTTTGTTCTTGGCTTTTCTCTTCTTCTTGTCTTTCAGATACCCATCAGATATACATTTTTTATTATTATTTTCCCAACCTCCCCCCCTACATCATGTTTCCTTTTGACCACTCCGCCCTGCCGCAGCTCACAACCCGCAAGGCCTTTATCGGTGTTGACTTTCAACACGATTTCATAGCTCAGGATGGCGCACTGCCAGTCCCAGAGCCAGAGGGCCTCGTGGATAGAACTGTCAAGCTCGCCAAGGCGTTTCGAGATGTAGGAGATGTCGTTTGGATCCAATCGCAGTTTGAAGAGACCCGACCTGTTTTCGAGGACCAAATTATCGCCACAGACAACAAGCCCCTGTTGCGTCCTTCTTCAAGGGGTCGAGCGAAGATGCTCCCAATCGAGGACCTCGACGTGGCTGGCCCGCCAGACCCAGAGGCTTTTCTCAGCCACGAAGAGCCTGTGTGCGTCAAGGCGGACACACCCGGTTGCCGCATAGCTGCGGCTATCGAAGAGGCATCGCAAAAGACGGACATCAAGTTAACAAAGTCGCACTATTCGGCGTTTCAGACGACACAACTGTTGCGTATATTGCGCGCCAAGATGGTTATGGAGCTTTTCATCTGTGGTTCCCTGACCAATATTGGCGTCTATGCAACGGCACTCGATGCTGCTGGCCATGGAATGGCCATTACGATTGTTGAAGATTGCTGTGGCTATCGAACAGAGGGTAGAAAGGCATCGGCGATTGCATCCTTGATCGAACTCACTGGCTGTGAGATTGCCTCGTACGAGGAGGTCCTGGAGAGCCTGCAGCCTAAGCCAAAGACTCCAAAGGCGTCGCGCAGCAAGGCATCCTCACAACAGTCGAAGCGCATGGAATCATCACGAAACGTCAAGTCCAGAGTAGACGAGGACGTGCGCGACAAGAGCCTCTCACCATCAATCGTCAAGAACATTGCAGGCCTGCGATTAGCTTCAGATTCGCCAAGCCCCGCAGCGGCTGGGACTCAGCCTCAGAAAAAGGCGTCGACTACAAGCGCAGCTGAACGCCATGACTCAGAGGTCAAACCACCTTCGAAGACTGAGGAATCGAATGGCGTTTCTCAGAACAAAACATCAGAGACAAAGGACACAAAACAGATGCAGGATGTTGGTGAGGCGGTTACTATTAAAGGAGACGCCGGGAAGGTGGTTGAGACCAAAGAAGAAGAGACACCAGCTCAGAAGACGACTAAAGACGAAGAGATACCATCTCAGGATACGAGTAAAGACAAAAAACAACCCAAAACACCACCACCACCAACAAAAACAGCACCCCAAGTAGATCCAGACATGGCCCAGACCAAGACTTCGGTGGAAAACGAAGAAGGCCACGTCCTGCAAAAGGGTCTTTGTGAGGGAGACACCGACATCATCGAGAACGCCCTTCCAGACACTCTTGTCGATGGCATCTTTGAGAAGCTACGTGATGAGGTCCAGTGGCAGCGCATGTCACATCAGGGTGGAGAGGTTCCACGACTGGTGGCCGTCCAAGGCGAGGTTGGTGAAGATGGCACCATCCCAGTGTACCGTCATCCATCCGACGAGTCTCCCCCACTGCTGCCATTCTCTCTAACCGTCCAGGCCATCAAGGCCGAGACGGAGAAGCATCTTGGCCACCCCCTGAACCACGTCCTGATCCAGTACTACCGTGACGGAGCCGATTACATCTCTGAGCATAGCGACAAGACCTTGGATATTGTCCAGGGCTCTTATATCGCAAATGTCAGCCTGGGTGCCGAGCGAACTATGGTCTTCAGAACAAAGAGACGGGATAAGGACCCATCTCGAGACGAAGCCTCGCCAGCTGAGCTGAAGAGGAAGATCCAGCGTGCCAGACTTCCACACAACTCTCTGTGCCGGTTGGGTCTGAAGAGCAACATGAAGTGGCTACACGCCATCCGCCAGGACAAAAGACCAAAGAGCCAAAAGACTCCAGCCGAGCTGGCCTACGATGGCGGCCGAATCTCTCTGACATTCCGCCAGATCGGAACGTTCCTGAACCGTGAAGAGACTCTTATATGGGGTCAGGGTGCCAAGGCCAAGACGCGAGAAGAGGCTCATGCTGTCATCAATGGCCAGACCGACGAGGCCATCGAGATGCTCAAGGCGTTTGGGACTGAGAACCACGCCACCGAGTTCGACTGGGATGCCCACTATGGCAAGGGGTCCGACGTGCTGCATATGAGCAACGCACCACGACTCTTTACCTGTGGGGATTCAGTGGCCAACATGCGTGCTGCTCTCATGCTGGCAGAATACGGGGTGAACTACGCAAAGGGAAGCATCACAGCTGGACCCGACTCTGGCCCATCCAATGCTGAGAGCGGCGCCATCAAGTTCACAGATAAGGACAAGTCGGCTGTTCAAGGCGACTTGGCTGTTATGCTGTATCTCGATGCACGCTATGGTCTCGGCAAGCCTGGAAGCACCGCCCGAAGTCCAAAGGAGCTGGCTACCCAGTTCACCCGCTTCCAACGTGCAATGTCGGTCCTGGATGCGTGGCGCAGCTTGCCCAAGGACACCACTAGCGGGAAGCGTAACCTCAAGTCCCTGAAGCATGAGCTCGAAGTCTGGGATGGTTTCGTCGCCGAGACCGAGGGAGCTTTCGTTGCCGGCGCGGAGCTTACCTTGCCTGACTTTGCCCTCTGGCCTGTCTTGCATTCCATCGTGGAGGAGTCGGGACTGGAAGCTCTAGAAGGATTGGATAAACTGAAGGATTATTATGAGAGAGTGACAGCGAGATCTAGCGCGAAGAAGGTTCTGGGTAAGGAGTCGACTCCTGCCCCTCCTCCGCCTCCTCAGGCTGAAGAGCCATCTACCAGCACTTAGTCATGTCATGCATGATCTTGTCACCCTAGCCGTGTTTTGTCTTTACTTGGAGGACTTTGGGTCATTGGACATAGTTGTTGAGATCACCTAGCTACTTCATGTTTGATATCCTACATTTTTGCTCGAATTGAGAGTTGACTCAAATCACATTGTACTGGGTTTTGAGAATTTCTGTGAGAGGGGTGTATCGGTTGAGTGAGGTGAAGCCATAAACTACATCCGTGGAGCAGTGGTCTCGTCTCATCTCACATACCTATGTTCAATTCAAGTCCTAGCAGAGGCTGGGACGAAGCAAGGGTCCAGCGGTACACTTCTATGTGGTCATAGCCAAATTAGTTTCAACGGGACTAATGATCCGACTTGCGGGCCCGTCGTTTATTGATGCTTGCCGTGGACCATCATCAAGATGAATCCCACGGCAGGGGATATGTGCCGACCCAGTCCGCAACCTCGCTCCGTAGCTGTACGATCTCGGACTGTGTCTCGCCGTTGCCGAGATACTCCATGAAGTTCTTTAGCTTGCCTGGGCTCTTCTCACCCTTCTCCTCTGCCGCTTTTCGGGCCGCCTTATCAATCCGAGAGGTGATGGCGACGGCACGATCCACGACATCCGCAACACGGACAAAGTCATCTTCGTTGAAGCCGCGAGTGGTCATGGCTGGCGTGCCCATGCGGAGGCCACCAGGGACCAACGCTGACCGATCTCCTGGGACAGTGTTCTTGTTGGCAGCAACGCCGACCAACTCTAGCACACGCTCAACTCGACTGCCATCAATGCCCTGGGGCTTAAGGTCGGCCAAGACCAAGTGGTTATCAGTGCCTCCACTGACAAGAGTATAGCCCAGACCACCGTTGCCCTTGGGTTCGCTCAATCGCTTGGCAAAGGCCTTTGCGTTCTTGAGTACCTGGGTCTGGTACACCTGGAATTCGGGAGTTTGCGCCTGCTTCAAAGCCACGGCGAGGGCTGTGATAGTGTGGTTGTGAGGGCCGCCTTGGTGACCGGGGAATACGGAGTTGTTGATGGGGCCCTCGAGGTCGTAAAGGATGTCTTCCTTGGTCTTGGGGTTTTGTTTCCGAACGCCTTTCCGGTAGAAGATTAGGGCTCCTCGAGGGCCTCGTAAGCTCTTGTGGCTGGTGGTTGTGACAATATCTGCGTAAGAGAAGGGACCTGGGACAGCCTTGGCTGCTATTAGGCCGGAGATATGGGCGACATCGGCGAGTAGGTAAGCGTTGACTTTGTCGCAGATTTCTCGCATGCGCTGATAATCGATCAGTCGGCTATAGGCACTTGCGCCGGCCACGATAATCTTGGGTCGGTAGATGGTTGCTAGTTCTTCGAGCTTGTTGTAGTCGATGTATCCAGTCGATTCGTCCAATCGGTAGGGTACCGTTTCGAAATATTTTGAAACAGCTGAAATCTTCTTGGTCGGTGTTTGATAGCCATGGGATAGATGGCCACCATGAGGTAGGTCAAGGCCCATCAATCGATCGTGTGTGTTCAATAAGGCGGAGTAGACGTAGAGGTTTGCGGGAGCACCGGAGAGAGCTTGAATATTAGAGTTAGCAAGGATTATCCAAATCAAAGACTAGCATGTACGAGACATCAGTCATAGACGAAGGGTAGAGGTTGCGAACCTTGGACGTTGACACCCCATGATTTGGGTTCAAGGCCGAATGTTTCGAGAGCGCGCTGTTGACATAGACGTTCGGCTTGGTCAATGAACTCGTTTCCGCCATAGTATCGAGCACCCGGATAGCCTTCCGAATATTTGTCTGTCGAGGATACAAGTTAGACTATGCAATGTGAAGACTGATACTGGTTCAGAGCCGTACTTTGCATCACACTGCCAAGAGCATCGAGAACAGCTTGAGAGGTGAAGTTCTCAGAGGGGATGAGGTTAATGAAGTGCTTCTGGCGTTTCTTCTCCTACTCCAGGGATTAGTAAAAGAGCAAGGGCAGAGGGCTCGGGGGGGATCATTGTGAACCTTTTCGATGATGTCGAAGATGGTGGGGTCAGCCTTGCCAAGGTGGGCTGAGAGTAGCTGTATAAGGGCACAAGAGCGTCAGACCTCCAAGTTCACGGTAATACAATGGTTTTTAATCAATTGGACATGAACAAACCTGCTGCTGACTCTCGAGACTCAAGGAGGACGACGCTCGCGTGCACGTTGTGGTAACCGCAGCAGGCCTCGCGATGCCGCGCAGGACACGCGAGGTACCTCTCACGCCAGCAAGAGACATGGCGTGGTTGCGATCGGCGGATGACGGGAGAGAGAGGGTGAGAGAGCAAGAGGGAATGGAGCGCAATTGAGAGACAAAAAGGGGGTATATTTTCGCACAAGAGGAGAGCCGCTTTACGAGGCGACAAGACGGTGATTGTCTAGCGGCGCGCTCGCTCAGGACGTCATTGACTGTGATGATGGATGTCAGGACGGGACCTAGAAGGACGATGGCGGAGGCGGAGGTGGGAACCTTGGAAGGAGGCTGCCAGAATGGCTCGACTTCAGCTAACGACAGCTACATGCAGGGC
The DNA here is from genome assembly GCA_025433615.1 of Fusarium sp. LHS14.1. NCBI lineage: Eukaryota > Fungi > Ascomycota > Sordariomycetes > Hypocreales > Nectriaceae > Fusarium > Fusarium sp. LHS14.1. The sequence goes on from CM046481.1 coordinate 1,479,601, forward strand.
AAGTACCTGGCGTATTCGCCTAACTTGATCCCCTGTCACACCCTCTGAAAGACCATGTCTTGTGCTTAATGGGCTGAGAGCTCACCTGGGACACAGCTGCTCCAGCGATACATCCAACCTTAAACTGCTCCAAATACCCAAGGAAAAGGTACTCTTTTAGCAGCTCACACTCGCCTGTGCCACAGTGCTCCCTTGCCTGTGGCGGTGAGCCAGGACGCCATTACGTATAAAATTCTCGGTTCCGGTGGGCCATGGGGCTTCTTCTTTTCCTTCTTTTTTCCCTTATCAACTAAACTTGGGCGTGATGTGACCGCCAAGATAGCATATTGGTTCCTCCGCTTCGTGCGGGAGCATGCTGAAATGCCCTGGCACAAACTCACCACTCTTGAGAGGGCAATTTGAATGAACTGATCCAAGCCTTTGGTTGATCTTCTTGCATACTCTTTTCACGATAGCTTCATTTGTGGATTTCAAAGCGTTGGCGTAGTTAGTGTAGAGTTAGCTCGTTCTTGTGAGGGTGCACTATTGTTCTTGCCTAGCTGTGTTGTGAATGCTTGGCGTTGCTGTCCATTTTGTCTAACCATGTTCAAAGTTATCCAGGCTGTGCGGCCTACGTTTGAAAGTGCCCTTGCGTTGATGCAAGTCGTGGCCAACTTGATGCTATTCTGCCATCTCATGGGCAGAAATTCAGGGCAAGACAGCGACATGCATGAGCAACGGCACTTTTGTGGAGTGAGAATGGCACAGCCCGCTTGTGAAAATGAAGCCAACCCGCACAACATTATTTTGAACACCTGTGGTACCGAGGACATATTGAGCAACAGCCGTGCTCACGAGAAGATGGGCTTTGTGGAAAAAAACATCCAAGCATCCGAGCATCATCGATTCCATTTTTCAATGCTACATGCCAGAACCCCCGCCGGTACGACTGTAGAAACCAGAAGGGCGTAAAAAGAGACCCAACCCGTAGACTCCGAATGCAGCCTCCTCTCAAGACCGAAATGTTGTCGTTGTCCACACGGTTTACTCCTCGGCAAGGAGAGCATTTCGCTTGGCCACCGCACGCTCCTGCTTGCGCTCGCGAGCAGCCTTGTTCTTCGCACGCTTGGCATCCATCTCCTCCTGGAGAGCCTTCTCACGCTGCTTCTCGGCCTTGGCACGGTGGATCTATAATCTCCACGTCAGCAATCAATCATCCCTCGTCATGGCCACCATGGCCGGGTATCATGGGGTAACACGTACGTGCTCAACCAGGGCACGCTTGTGCTTGAAGGCGTTACCCTTGCTGCTGTGGTACAGCTCGTGGTAGAGGTGCTTGTCGATCTTGCCGCTGGCACGGTACTTGACCAGAAGACGGCGGAGGACTCGGAGGCGGCGCATCCAGAGGACCTGGCTGGGCATACGGGCATCGGCAGTACCCTTGCGCTTACCGTAGCCACGGTGTCGGCCCTCTCGTCGGGCGAGGTTCAGCTCGCGGGCGCGCGATCGGGAGTGCTGGGTGACGGGCTTTCGGATGATGAGGCCATCGGCGATGAGCTTTCGGATGGTCTGGCGAGAGTTGGCGTTGGAAATCTCGCTCTGCTCGTTGGGGTCGAGCCAGATCTTGCGCTGACCGCAGCCGATGACCGACGAGGCCAGGCGCTTCTGAGTTCGCAGATTGACCCTGCAGTGAAGGAAGAAACACGAGTTAGCCACCAACTCCCTCTGATATCGATGATGAATTTTTGGCTTCGAGATCGCGGCGACGGCATCAGAAGCATCTGCTCCCAGCGCAGCCCTGCTTCCATCTCCCCCAATATCGCATCCTCGTTGTGCTGATCGATTCGGACAACTTACATCTTGATTGTCGTTAGTGGTGGCCGGTCCTCGATGGATGTTGGATGAAGACTGAGAGGGGTTTGCGAGGCCAGAATTTCTCCTTGGGTTTGTGGGTTCACTTGCGCTAGACCCTTTCAGTTGCACTAAGCGAGGGCTGTTCTGGGTCATGAGTCACCGCCGAGTTATTCACGTGACCATTTTACTGCCACAGGGCACTCTGGGAAGGTGGGGTGGGAAATGCGATATCCCTCTGCCCCAATCAGAATTATTCATGAGATCAAATTGACTTCATTGTCATGAGGCAAGCTTGAGCTCGGAGTATTGTATCCGAAGGTTGATATTGTTGTGCTGTTCCTAAGCCATTGAATGCATTCATTGAGCCATAAAGAAATGCGAACACTGTATTTTTTCTCTATATTTCTGTCAATACATCAACGTTTGTGTGTGTTACAACAAGCATGCGAGTACAGCATGGCTTGGCGTGGACGACAAAAGCTCGAAATTCATCGTGGTGAAATTCGAGGACATGGCGGTGGGGCAGTTTCGAAGGACACACACAACTAGGTGATCATGAACAACGGCGATATCCACATGGAGCTTATGCTTGTGCATGGATTAGCATTGTTCCCAGCACTATTCCTCACGATAAAGCAACAGATGCTTGATAACAGCTTACATGTGGTCAAATCCAAATACCTGAATGTGACTGCTGCATTGATTCATAGCTTTTCATCATGGTATAACATAGGTAAGATGCCAGAGCCTTGGTTCATGGCATACTTGCTCCCTGAGATGTTCATGAGAACGTCTCGCTTCCCACATCCACCTTTCCAACACTCCAAATCTCCTTTTCGTCCTCTGCCTCATCGTTTGATAGACCAAGTCCTCCCTGTCCACCTTCCGCTTCACGTCTCTCGCGAGCTTGTGAGCCCAGTCTCATAGCAACACGCTTGAAGTAGTCTCCCATGCTCCTCTTGGTGTTGGCAGGTAGCTCCGCTCCGGACCCAGCCATGAACTTGTCAAAGATGCGGCTCTCCTCGTCCGCCACGCTGAACAGCTCCACAAATGCCGCCTCCGCCGCCAACTTGACGGGGATAACAGGGTCTCTAACACTTGCAAAGATGGGCTGTGCCAGGAGGGCCACGTGGGGTCGGACCATTTCCATGTCGCTGCGGCTCACCGTGCGAACAACCACCAGCGCAAGTCGACGAGAGTCGGTTGCATTGCCTGGCTGGATGATGGACGCAAGGGCCTCAAAGATCCCCTTGGTGTTCTCATAGCTCTTGGGTGCATCTGAGAGCAGATACTTGCCTGTAGCTAGGATGCAGTTGTCTGCCACAAAAACCTATTCGTGAATGTCAGCTAACAGTCTACTTCGAACTCGTTCGTCTTCACTTACGTTCTTGTTTGTGATACCCTGGCACAGTAGTTCGGGCAGTTCGTCGATCAAAGAGTTTTGGAGCAGGGCCTCTGGGGATTCAACGAGGACGGCATTCAGAGCAAGCACAGATGAGGGGGTGAAGTGTGAGGTAACCACACGGTTTTTGAGCAGACCCGAGGCGGCTTCTTCAGGAACGTTCTTGATGAGGGCACCCAACAGCTTGGCGTTGGTAATAGTCATGGTGTCATCCCTCTCGTCTGTGTCCATGTCGATCAGGGACAGCACAGCCGCTCGGGACGCCTCTCCCATGTTGGCACCGGCCTTGCTGATAACCTCGTATAAGGCCTTGAGCATTGCAGTCTTGACACCAGGGTCGGCAGTCTTCGATCCAGTGACAAGCTCGGCAATCAGGGGATCGATACGGGGCGTATACTTGATCAGGGTGCCCAATGCCTTGGCAGCCCTTGTCCTCAGTGTCTCGCTTGACGTATCGGCGAGAGACTTGGCAAATGTACGCTGAAGTTGGGGCAAGAAAGGCTTGAGTGCCATTGGCATCTTCTCGAGGAGATTGTTGAGAGTGAGAAGAATGGCCGACTTGACTTCGGTGGCGCGTTCTGAAACCACTCGGATAAGAGGACCAGTAATCTGGGTTACGAATGGCTTCAGCGAGGCCTCACTAGTTCTGTCGACAATATCGGCGATACCCAGAGCAGCCTGAACTCGTTGTTCTGCAGTACCGTTCATCAAACCCTGCAAGAAGATGGGAAGAACGGCGTTGATGCCCTTGGGCAACTCGAAACCACGCAGGTTCGCTCCCGGGACGCCAACACGCTGGAGAGTTTGACGAGTGGAGATGACAAGCGACTCCATCTCCTCCTTCCGCAGCTTTTTGGTAAACCCGCTGAGTGCTGCCCAGGAAGACTTGACGACATCCTGGTCACCATCATCGAAAGAGTTGAGCAGTGACCGGATAATGTCCTGGTTGTACCGGGAGTAGTCCACGCTGGCGGCGGAGAAGAAGTTGCCCAGATGGCGGGCCGTAGCTGCTCTCCGGCGGTGATCCTCGTGCTTGAGGAGTTGTAGAAGCACGTTCATGACCGTGTTAAGGCCATCGTACTCATCAATGGACTGGATAACCGTGTCGAAGGAAGTTGCCAGCTCTTCACGAAGATCATCCTCCTTGCAGTTGATCTCGTTGTCCATAAGCGAGTTAATGATGTTAGGCAGGCGTCTGTTCATCGCAGGGCCAGCAACCTTGGATAGAGAGGCCAGGGCCTTGGCATCGAATGCCGAGATGGGAGGTGTTGTGAGCGTAGGGATAAGGTTGGGCAAGATGATGTTTGATCGTGTTGTCTCAGTGAGGAGCGTGAGGAGAGCCGACAGAGCATTGTCTGCCTCGTCTTCCGACCGAAGGAGGTTAAGCAAGAAGGGAAGCACTTGGTCGACGGCCCGCTTGCCAAAGATCTGCTGGAGAGAGTCGAATGCTTCGGCAGCAGCCTCTCGTACGTCCTCATCAGAGTCCGTAAGTGCTGTGCGAACGACGGAGATGAGTGTCTTCTCATGATCTTCGAGAGCTTCAGGGGAAGCAGATGAGATCAACTCTCTTAGAGCAAGGCAGATGCCTTGCTTAGCATCAACATCGGTCGATGTTTGAAGACCTTCCTCCAAAGTGGGAAGGAGGCTTGACAAAACACCATCTCCTGCTTTGCGGATAAGCTCTCCAAGGGCGTTGCTGGCAATGACCTTGTGCTCCATGTTGGAGCTTCCCAGGCGCCTGATGAGAAGTTGTGTGAGAGTAGGCACAAGCTCCTTGAGAGTTCTCGGGCTGTGCACAAGGACCTTCCAGACCGAAATGGCAGCTGAACGGACAGCTCCAGCAGTATCGCATCGGCAGACATACAGGGCAGAGAGAATCTTGTTACGCTTCTCTTCTCCAAGGGATTCCTTGAGAGAAGCACCCGCCTCCTTGGCGTTCTCGTCAATTTCATCGTCAGCCTCTGTGCCAGCCTTGATACCTGTGAGGTTGAACAGAAGATCACCCACAAGCTCAACTGAGCTCAGTCGGATTCTGTAGCTGTCATCTGCAAGACCACGCTCGAGCTCTGGGAGCAGGAGATCGACGGCACGAACGGCAAAGTTCTTCACCAGCAGGCGACCAGCGCGGAGAGCAGTCTCGCGAATGGACTCAACGTCGTCAGCAAGACCCGCGAGAATAGGCGGGACAATACGGCCGAGGTAGGACGAGAAACTGTTGCCAAAGCAGACGGGAAGGAAGATGAAGAGAGACATGAAACCTTCGCGAACGGCGGGCTTCGAGGACTCGACATTTTGAAGAATAGTTGGCAGAGTCTCCTCCAGCCTTGATGTTCCCAATCCAGCGAGGACCTCGCTGAGAGCCTGGGCAGATCCCAGTCGGTCGCCGGCGCCAGTGTCGGACTTGAGGGTTTGCATCAGGCCGGGGATAAGATCAGGTAGGGTATCCTCGCCAAGCTTCTCGACCAACGAACCGAGTGCTCTGGACGCTGTAGCTCGGGTGGTGGGGACTGGGTCGACAACAGCAACCTTGAGGCCGGCCACTAGCACAGGGAGGTGCATGACGACGTCCTTCTTCTCGGTCAAATGAGCCAGACTGCCAATGACCTGGGCTGCCTTGCGCTTGGTGTTGGAACGATCACCCAGACCACGCTGCAGGATACGAGTGACCAGTGCAAGTGATGGTGCATCAAGGTAGTGGACGAACTGGACCTTGATGAGGGAATCCAGAGCCTCGTCAGTGTACTTGGTAGGGTCGCTGAGAGCCTTGAGAATGATGTCGACCAAGCTCTTAATTTCAGGGTTGTTGATGACTTCACCGAATCTCTTCAAGCTTCGGTTTGCTGCGGACCTGACCTCCTTGTGACTGTCGTTCAGTACACCAGTAAGAGGAGGGATAATATCGGGCAAACTGTTGGCGAGCTGCTGAGGGTCAAGGTACGCCATGGCACCAAGTAGATCACAGGCACCCTTCTTACTCCTCCACTGCTGTTCCTCAAGTCCTTCCAAGAGAGTCGGCATGATCTGCTTGACACCGTAAGAGCTCAGCTTTCCAAAGCATGCCTTTGCTGCTGCCAAACAAGCATCTCTGACATTGGCATTGCTGTCACCAAAGCCTGTCAGCAGTTGGGGCACAACCTGGATGACGTATGGCTCAAATAGACGCCCAAGTAGTGTTGAGAGAAGCTCATATGCCAGCAGTGCCGCTTCGCGCTGGTTTGCCTCCTTCTTGTTCTCCATCGCGTCAGTGAGGGTCGAAAGGATGCGATATTCACGGAGGGATGAGATTCCTCTGCCCATGACAAGACCAGCCAAACCATATGCAGAACCACGCTGAACGGCGTACTTCTTGGAGCTGAGTAGTTGCTCCATGATTTGCCCAAAGTATTTGGATGACTGGTCGGGGCAGGCCCGGATGAGAGGAGGTAGACATTCAGCGATAGCATATTGCACGGTCTCGGAGGGCGTACTCAAAGTTGCCACGAGCCGGTCAATGACAGTTGGGATCTTGGGGTCGCCAGGAGTCAGATGGCGAGCCAATGCACCATACATGATGATGACGGCCTCATTGACGCGATCGGCGGCCTCGCTGTTCTTGTCTGGCTGCTCCAGGGTCTGCTCAAACTTGGCCATGAGATGATCGAGAATTCCTTTGCCGTGAATTTCGATGGCACGGATCGAGGCATCCAGCATCTCACTTCGAACTGAGCTGTGTTTGTCTCCCAAGGGGCCATTGTCAATTAGGAAATCGAAGAAGGCATCCAACTGATCAGTCTTGATGACTGGAGCAAGCTCCTTGAATGTAGTCGCGATGCCATGTCTGCCCTCCCAAGGGTCAGACAAATCCATCTTCTTGGGCATTCCGAACTCGTCGAGTTGCTGAACTCGAGGCTTCGCAAGTTCCTTGTAGGTGGATTCCAATTGTGCGATCACAGCCTCCAAGGACTCGTTGTGCAGACCAGCGGCTTCAGACGTGGCTCGGGCAGCAGCACGACGTAGCTGAGCATCCTTGCTTTCAACGAAGGGCAACATCTTTAGTGGAACATCAGCTGTAACCTCGAAACCGCTCTCTTCCCAGATCTCACGGCCCAAATCTTGGTTTTCGTCCTCATCGTCGTGACAGGCGAGCCAAATCTCGTCAGAGTACTCAAACTCGCTCATGTCAACTTCGGCACTGATGGATTGCAAGACGGTCGATCGGACGTTAGTTTCGGGCACCAATGCGCCCTTGGCTAGGACGATCATCTCCTCGCGGTTCATGTTCGGTGCGATGCATCGACACATGTCAGCAAAGCAGTCCTTGATGAGCTTGTAATGTTGCGTGTATGCCTGCATGGAGCTGATGAGAACTGACAAGAGCTCAGCTCGGGGAACGGCTTCATCAACACAAATGTCTGTGTGGAATGACAGGAATTCAATGGCCAAAACAAGCTGGGCATCTGCATCATCGGTTGTGCTGCCAACTCCTCCTTTTCGCAGGACATCCAAGACCAGCGGCAAGGCATAGATGAGGGACACGGAGTCGAATGGTCGTTGCTCACCGGCAAATCGCAAACGATACAGCACTCTTGTAATCAAGTCCTCGAGGGGTTCTTCCTGGTAGTTTTCTTCCAGTGACACATCTCGAAGTCTCAAGGCTGCCACTCCGATAAAGGGTCTCATTGAACCAAGCCGCTCAGAGACCTTCTCAGAGCAAGTGATGTATGCCAGGGGGGCTACATCACCAGTGATCAGGTTGGCACCTGCATCCATGGCACCAATAAGCAGTGAAACCGCAGTACCGAGCCACTGGGTCGCATCCGTCGGAGGGCCAGTTGCTAGGCTCCTGATGATTCCAATACCACGCAAAAGGCGTGCCTCGACTTCACGGAGCGATTGCCGGATTTCGCTCTCCTTCTTGAGCTGTGCATTGACCTTAGCAGTTTCATCAGCAGTGAGCTTCTTCTGCTGCCCCTTCTTCTTGTCAAGTTGGCTTCGAAGTTCTTCTTCCCATTTGAGGATATCGTAGTCCTTGTTGTTCTTGTTCACAACTTGCTGGGCCTTCTTAACAAGCACGTCGACAAAGCAGGTGCCCTCGGGTGTTCTGAAGATAGCTGCTTCGACAGGGCCGACATCATGGAGCTGTTCGACAGCAAGATCTCGACTGATGGCCTCCAACAGACGTGGTATGATTGTGTCAGGTGCAACGAAGGCCAGGTCGGCTGCCGCGTTGTATGCAGCTTTCTTGACAACGTCCGACTATAAGTTCTGGTTAGACCTTCAACAGCAAGTTAGGGATGGGGTAATCAAACCTTTTGGTCCAAAGAGGTCTTGTTTTCAATCTCCTCCAAGAGCTCCTTCTGGTACTTTCGAACAAGTTCTCCGGGGTCCAATTCCATGCGGAGACACAGGTCAATCCAGGTCGCTCTTGGAATCAACTCTGAGCGTGCCAGCACCAGAAGACTGTTTGCTTGAGACTCAAGGTCTTCTGTGGCAATGCTTTGACCAGACTTTTCCAAATCCTTCGGGGTCAAGCAGATGGCCTTCACAACATGGACCAAGTTGTGAGGATCGATCGAATGATCCCTGTCACGAGACCCAAAATGCTCCAGATGATCCCAAAGACCATTGATGATAAGAGTCGAGACACGCTTTGGGTTTCGAATGTAGAGGCCGGAAAGGGCCTTGGAGTTCTCTTGTTGGATCGACGGAGGAACATTGTGGGCGGCGATTTGATGAATGATGGCCTCTGACCATGCAAGCGCGATTTGGTTGTCGACACCCTGTTCGAGACTCTCAAAGGCCGAGGTCAAAGCACGCGCAAACCATCTAAGATCCTCTTCGGCCGTGACTTTGGAGTAGATTCGATGATTGAGCAGGAATGAAGGCTTGGGGTCCACAGAGAGAGAATGCTTGACCACGGAGGCTTTAACCAAAGCCGAGTCGGCAGGCGAATCAGGGAACAAGCGCCGGACGTGGGGAGTTACGGCTGTTAGAATGTAAGCACCAACAATGAGGCCATTCTGCGCAGCCGTAGCCGCATTTGTAGTGACCTCGTTGAAGGTTGTGATTATCTTTGGTATCACAGCCTCAACAAAGGCGGACATGCCAGGAGATGCGGTTTGAGCCTCAGCGAGGGTCTGCAAGATATAGCCCACACGGAGAAGCCAACACTTTCGAGAAGGAGCCTTCTTATCCGCCAGGCCTTTGGCAATGGGGTCCAGAACAGCCTTGGCTATCTCGCCCTCGTTGTCGAGAATGAAAGCCACGGCCCTTGCCAAAGCCAAGGTCTCTGCTGCCAATGCACCCTCATTTCCTTCTTTGCCGGCAACAACAGACACAGCATTGACAATTTTATCGGCGCTTGACTTTGAAAGCGGGACAAACTCAAGCATTTGCGCATGCAATATGCGTTGATCCGGAGATGCGAGCTTCCCCGACTTCAGGGGGGTTGCAATCTCGTCGGTGATCTTCTCCAAGGATGCATCGTCATTGCACCTATTCACAAGGGACCGGAAAGCATCCAAAGCACCAGCGCGAATCGCTGCATTGGTTGACTTGACGTTGGATAAGATGGGCTTCAGCAGTTTTTGCTCAAGCACCTTGGAGAGGTCAAAGCTCTCGGGGAGACTGCGAACGAGCGGTGTAAGAACCCCGCCAAGGATGACTTCAGGAGCTCGCAGAAGGCCTTTTTCGAGGGCCGGGATAAGTTCTTTTGAAATCTCGTCGAGTGTTGCAAAGGAAGTGAAGAAGTCGGCAAATCCTGGAATCAAGTGCTCCGAGATGGCAGTCCGAGAACCAATGAGCTCCCTGGAGAAGAACTCATAATATTTAGGCTTGAGAGAATCGAGAACAGGGCGAAGGTGTTCCTTCCGAGCAGAGACCCCAGCAATAATACCTAGCAAGATGGCATTCCTTGGGGTAGACTGAGCTCCCTTTGTAGCAAGAACATTGACAGCATCGGATAGCCGTTTCTCACTGGAATCAGAGTTAGACAGAAGCTTCCTCAGGCCTCTTCTTGTGACGATGACCGCAGAGTGAACAACGGATTTCCTGGAAACTAGCTGGTGACACTTGTCCAAGGCATCGGCGTCGGCCAGGAGAATATCTGTGGAGAATTGGTCCCACAGTGAGGCATCGAGATGTTGCATTAACAGACTGCACCATTCTACCAAGACGAACGCGCTTGTAGGAGCAATGCCATGCTTCTGGCTTTCCTTGCGGATGGCGGCGATGAGTGGGGAGATTGTCTTGGAGTCAACACCGGCCGAAACCAGGGCAACAAGGCATCGCTGAACAGAAAGACGAGACTCTCTATCGGCATAGTAGGCGTATGTTCCAAAGAACAGCTGGAGAAGACGGGAAATCGAGGAGGGGTCGAGGGCTACAGAAGAAGGGTTAGTTGGCTGATGGGAGCTCGTCACACGACAGGACCAGGCTTGCGCACATTTCTGAGTGAGCTTCTCTTCGATTGTGCGCAGTTGGGCTATTCGAATCGCGGTCGAGGACGAAGCCAAAGCCTTCTTAACGGCGGCAATGTCCAGGTCGGGCGAGGCGCCAGAATCGGAGGAGTCAACTTTAGACATGCTGGAGATCGGAGACGGAAGTGGGCGTCTGCAGTGATGAACTCATCTGGGGCTACCAGAGCTCGCAAACGCCGGACTTGAGGCGTAGGTCCTCGATCGAGGGAGGAGGAAGGGGGGTGTCGTGGAAATTCGGCGATGGTATTATTGGTGGTGGTTTTGGAATTTTCGGGCACCAAATTGGTCGGAGTGAAGATGGAAATATCGAGATGGACTGACCCCACGTTGACCAGAGTGTCCAGCAGCGCAGCGCAGCTCACTCACATGGATCCGTACCTTACCTAACAGGGCTCGCCGGGAGGATAGAGCTCAAGGGTTGCTTGGCTGTAGTGGGGTTTGGAGCCCTGAGGGTGCCCGTGTCTGACGAGGCAGGCCCGGGCCAGTCGCTGTCAGCTCCCCGCCATTCAATACATCAGAGAGGGCACAGGCAGGGGTGAGCTCATCCTCACTCAAGGGTAGCTTTAAGGATGTAATAACAATGATAATAATACTAGAAATAACAGAGATCTATAGATGTATTCTACTGATAAGTATTATAACTTTGATTTTTGTATATAAATCACCTTGTTACAACAGCAGTATTCGAGGGCTTTCTGTTCTGTTGTCCCCTTTGTCGTCTGATGTATTCCTCGAACCGTGTGGCGGCAGAGTCAATGGCATGGGCCGGGCTATCGTAAACTCGAACCCACTCAAGTCCCGTCTCTAACCCGACCAGTTTACTCACACACTGACACAAGAAACGGTCTTGCTGCAGCTGTGCATTGGACTCTGGAAATCAAACCGATCGGCACCGTTTGCCAAAAGCTTGAGCTCATACTGTTGTGTTAATATCATTCCCCTCTACAACTTGTTTTGAGCGCTTGAGCAGCGCCTGAGCAGCACCTCGAGGTCCACCGATCAAAAGCCCTTGCGTCACATCCTCTCCACCAACCGACCTTACTCTCGCACTCTTTCTTCAGCCTGATCTACTTAAGCTTGAAACCCCAGATCTTTGATCCTGCACGCCGCAAGGCAAAATACCCCTTTGACACTTATTGTCCCTACATTTCCCCTGCAACCCGCCATAAGATATTCGCGCCAGAGCATCCGTCACAATTTTCCCTTGATTGGGACCTCACATTCGCCACTCTTCCTCTTCTCCTTGGGCACCGCCCATCATGGCTGGCGCAAAGAAGAAGAAGAAGCCCGCCGCTAACCCTGCCCGTGGCTTCGCAACCACCTCTATTGCCTCCAAGCCCAGGCCTGAACCCTCCGAGTCTGATTCGAAGCCCGCGAGCGCCGTTGCCAAGGGCCCAGGTGCCCCTCCATCGACACAGAAAGATGCCCCACCATCGTCGACTGCGACTCCTGGTGACGCGACTGCCAGCGCTGCTACCCAGGAAAAGCCGCTGAGCCCCGAAGAGTTTGAGAGGCAATTGGAGGAATCCGAGCTTCAGCTTCTTGTTGAAAAACATGCTAGCAAAACAAAGAGGGATGCTCAGCGCCAGAGAATTCGACTGGATACGGACCGTCGGCTTCTCCGTGGCCAAGCGGACTCGGTGAATAGCTTCAAGTGGTTGCCCCAGGAGCTAATGGATCACATACTCGATCTGATTCAGGCTGAAAGTCGTTTTTCATCCTCGAGCTTAACCTCATCTGAGAATGGCGGCGCTGGAAAGATGCCCCCCGAAGAAGATATGATCACTCGACTCTGGACTTTACAGCAAACGCTCTCCGCTGTCGAATTTCCCACTGAGCGTGTTGCGGCCGTGATACGTTACATACTAGACATCTCGCCAAATGTATCACCCACAAACAGAGACTCGATCTGGGGCCTTGAGGAAGCTCTCGATTGGCTGGCTCGGGAATGCCCCCTTGACGAGTTGCCCTCGTACGAGCCCAAGTCGAAGCACATGCCTAGAAGTACTACTGGTTTGTTTCTCGGCCCCTGAACCACCTGCCACGATCTGACTGAATCTGGCATAGAAACTCCTCAGGAAAGCCCAGTCCCTACACGATCAAGCACTCCTCGCCACTTTGAGGCAAAGAACGGCCGCAAGGGTAAAACTGCTGGCAAAGGCCGACCGGCTAAGACCTCAGCGACCAAGAAATTAGTTGTCACTTGCGATAGTGATATCGAACCTGACGAGCTTGTTCCAAAGTATCTGGAGACTAAAGCCAAGCTTCTGGAGTTTGAGCGTGGCTACCATCGGTTGGACAAACCGCAAGCTGCTGATGTTGACGAAGAGCTTGCTGTCGCAAAGCTTGAAGCAAAAATCAGAAAGATTGAATCTGATGTGCTGTTTGACAAGTACGAAGCCGAGCAACTATGGAAAGCTCAGAAAATCAACTTGGAGAAACAGCTTGCAGCCGCAAAGAAGGAGGCCGAGGCACAGGCAGAAACACAGACGGAAGCTGCTTTAACACCGGATGAAACAGCGCCGGAAAAGACGGATGAGGACGAAATCAGCGACGAAGCAAATCGGATCGCTGCTGAGATTCTGGCTGAGGGGAACGAAGACGACGACGATGACATAGGAGCATTATTTGCTTCCTTACCCCAGAACGAAGTCGACGCCAGCACCGGAGAGAGCCGCACTGTCGTAAATGCAGCCGACGGATCCAAGATTGTGATCCGGGACTTTGGAAAGTGGACAGGAGTTAGTCCCCGGAGGGCTTTGGAGGAGGCCTGTCGCTCAAGGTAAAACCTAACGGCCTGTTATTTCGGAGGCGAATATTCTTGCTAACTATGAAATACAGAGATGCGGCGGCGAGAGTCTCGTACATCGTTGTATCGGATGTATCTTTTGCGAACCGTCACTCGTTGGATATTTTCTGGACGAAAGCACAAGAACTGCCGTTCCCGGCTACTTCGTCCGACGTTGAGATCATTGCTGATCCCTTCCATTTCACCTTCACCATGACCGGCATTGCTACGCCTGACTCGAAACAGTCCGAGGCTTACATCTCCACGGCGGCTCTGTTCTATACTTTCAGTGGGAGCCCCAAAGAAGAGAAAGTCGGCCTTAGGCTCCCACATGTGTGGAAGGATTTTTGGACTGAGCTTGCTGAAGCTAGGAAAGCTCAAATCGATGAGCAAGACAGAGTCGTGGTTAAAGACTTGAGAGCATTGGTTCGCCAACGACACGATCAAGAGCTTGAAGACGGCGTTATAATCCAAGGAGCATTCAGGGGCAGGGGTAGCAAAACCCTCAACGACTCTGGCGACGATGCCGGCCAAGATCGTTCAAGACAGAACGCCACGAACGCAGAGTACTACCAAAGAATCTGGGCAGACAAGTCCAGTACCCGCAAATTCCAAATGATGCTGGTGAGTAAGATGGCGAGCTTCTGATTCTAACAGAAACTGATGAGTGAATAGCAATCTCGAATGCAGCTTCCCATGTGGCACTTCAGACAACAAGTGCTGGACGCTGTCGATGGACACCAGGTCGTGATTGTTTGTGGCGAGACTGGATGGTATGACACCCTTCCCTCATAACCCTTAACTGGCACGAACTAACCATCATACAGCGGCAAGAGTACTCAGGTCCCTTCCTTCTTGTTGGAGCATCAGCTGTCGCAGGGAAAGCCCTGTAAGGTGTACTGCACGGAACCTCGACGTATTTCTGCAATCTCTCTTGCTCGCCGAGTGAGCGAGGAGCTTGGTGAAAACAGAAATGACCTTGGCACCAACCGGTCACTGGTTGGTTACTCGATTAGACTGGAGGCCAAAGCCTCGAAAGAAACGAGACTGGTGTATGCGACCACTGGTATCGTGATGCGAATGCTTGAAGGCTCAAATGACCTCCAAGAGGTAACGCATTTGGTGCTTGATGAAGTCCACGAGCGATCTATCGACAGCGACTTCCTCTTGATTGTTTTGAAAAAGCTTCTCAAGCGCCGGAAGGACTTGAAGGTTGTCCTCATGTCAGCCACGGTCGATGCTGAGCGTTTCTCGGCGTACCTAGACGGAGCGCCCGTTCTCAATGTTCCTGGACGAACCTTTCCAGTCCAGGTTCGCTATCTCGAAGATGCTGTCGAACTTACTGGATATACACCAGCAGATTCTCAACCGGACAAGATGGTCGATATCGACGACGACCTGGCTGAGAGCGAAGGAGAAAACCCAAAGAGCGATGTCTCGAAGAGCTTGACAGGATATTCGTCAAGGACACGATCAAGCCTGGCCCAGCTCGACGAGTATCGCATCGAGTTTGACTTGATTGTCCAGCTGATAGCCCACATTGCAGTTGACGATGATCTCCAAAACTACAGCAAGGCTATTTTGGTATTCTTGCCAGGTATTGCAGAGATCCGTACGCTCAATGATATGCTTCTTGGAGATCCACGGTTCGCCAAAGAGTGGCTTGTCTATCCCCTCCACTCCAGCATTGCTACAGAGGATCAGGAATCGGCATTCTTGATCCCACCTCCCGGCATACGCAAGATTGTTCTTGCTACCAACATCGCAGAGACAGGTATCACCATTCCCGACGTCACCTGTGTGATAGACACTGGCAAACATCGTGAGATGCGATTCGATGAGAGACGACAACTGTCACGTCTTATCGATACATTCATCTCGCGCGCAAACGCCAAGCAAAGGCGTGGACGAGCCGGCCGAGTGCAAGAGGGACTTTGCTTCCACATGTTTACCAAGTATCGCCATGACAACTTGATGAGCGATCAGCAGACCCCTGAAATGCTCCGACTTTCCTTGCAAGATCTTGCGATCCGAGTCAAGATCTGCAAGATAGGAGGAATTGAGGAGACCCTAGGTGATGCCTTGGATCCCCCATCTGCTAAAAACATACGCCGCGCCATTGACGCCCTTGTGGACGTTCGTGCTTTGACGCAAGCCGAAGAGCTGACACCGCTTGGACACCAACTAGCTAGACTGCCTTTGGATGTTTTCTTGGGAAAACTCATTCTACTTGGAGTCATCTTCAAGTGTCTGGATATGGCCATCACCGTTGCTGCTATACTATCCTCCAAGTCACCCTTCTCGGCACCGTTTGGCCAGAGAGCGCAAGCAGACAACGCGCGCATGCTTTTCAGAAGAGGGGACTCGGATCTTCTCACCATTTACAACGCATATCTAGCGTGGAAGCGAGTGTGCCAATCTACTGGCGGTGGTGGAAAAGAGTTTCAATTCTGTCGAAAGAACTTTTTGAGCCAGCAGACTCTGGCCAATATAGAAGATCTCAAAGGACAGCTTCTTACATCTCTTGCAGACTCTGGGTTCCTATCCCTCACGGAAGAAGAGAGGCGAACACTTTCACGGGCTAGATTTTCTGGTGGCCGTGGACGGCGACACCAACATTTTTTCGAGATTCCACGCAGAGTCAATGTCAACAGTGACAATGACGTGGTTTCAGCTTCTGTTATTGCATGGAGCTTCTACCCCAAGATTCTCGTGAGAGAAGCACCGGGGTCCAAGGGATTGAGGAATATTGGTACGAACCAATCCATCAGCCTCCACCCGTCGTCTGTCAACCGAGGTCGCCTTGATCTCAGATGGCTATCTTACTATCACATTATGCAATCCAAGACGTAAGCCTTCAACTATGCACCTGCTTGATTGACGAGCTAACATTGAATCACAGGGTGTATCACGCCCACGAGGCTACGGCCGTGGAACCCTTCGCAATCGCCCTCTTGTGCGGCGATGTACGATGCGATGTAAGAACCCCTATTTCAGCTGGCGCCCTTAACCTAGTACTGATGCTTCTGCTAGATGTATTCTGGAGTAATTGTCTTGGACGGAAATCGAGGTCGCTTTGTCGTCCCAGACTGGAAGACGATGCTCGTTATCAAAGTTCTCCGAACTCGCCTGCGCGAGGTTCTGACGCGTTCTTTCAAGCAGCCGGGCAAGCTGCCCACTGCCCAGCAGGAGAAGTGGCTCGATGTTTGGCAGAGAATCTTCACGCAGGATTTTGGGCAGGATAGATCGGTTGCAACTGGGTTGGCAGTCAAGGCGTGAGTTTGAGTGGCTACGTTGGCATTTTGATGGATTTGACCACTTTGTTTGCTGCATTCACGGGGTCAGACATAGAGGATTTCACAGGTTTATACGGGAAGGGAAAGGAAAGGCTTGCAAAAAAAAAAAATAAAAAAATAAAAAAATAGATACAATGCATTAGACGTTTTTGAAAGTATAATACTAGATAAAAGCGGTGCGCATATCGACCAATCTATCTACCTGGTACAGCCTGAAATGGGCTTCACATCTAGGCTTGCAGATGGATGGCGACGAAGCAATAACGCAACCATGTGATTAAGAGGCCGTCTCTTGGGCCTAGAGCTAGGTTGAGCGCCAGTACTCGCATTCAACAGCTGTACAGTGTACAGTCCTCCCTCAGTCCTTTTGACTTCCCCAAATCTCCTGGATATCTCATCTCATCGTAGTATAATACAATAATATGCTACATGATGTGGTGTCGAAAACAGTCTCGACTATACTGCTTAAGACTTGGTCTCGGTTTCCTTCTTCTCCGTCTCCTTTTCTTCCTTGCTGGCCAGGAACATGGCCTTGAAATCCGCATTGCTCTTCTTGGCACCCGACACAGATTCCCCGTTGGTCTCCGCCCCGTTCTGGGCCGCCTTGGGGGCAGAAGGCTTGAAGCCAAGGCCACGGCGTGGGCCAGGCTTGCCTAGCACAGGTCGCCGCAAGGTAGTTGGTGGCGGCATGAAACCGGTAGATGTGGCGGCCTTGGGCTTTTGATCCTTGCTACCACTTCCATACACAATGCGGTCTTGAACATGCTCTGCCTTGGCTTGCCGGAGCTCCTCCACGGTGCCAGTTCGAAGTGGACGACCCTCAAACTCCATGCTATTGAGTTGAAGGCTTGCCTTGCCAGCGGTGGCAACATCGGCAAACTCGATCTTGGCACCTCCGTTGGCGGGAAGAACGATCAGCTTGACAATAGCCCCCAAGGGTTCGACAAGAGCTCGAACCCTCGCATCGTTGACGGTATCAGGGAGACCCATTAGAGCAATCGACCGGGCCGAGATGTCGGCAGCAGTTGGCTTCACTTGAGCATCGCCCCCTGCGTCTTCCATGGCATCGTCTCCCTCAGCATCGCGGGATGAAGGCGCTGGAGAGCTTCTGGCGTTTTCAACGACGATGGTCATGGCTGCTGGCTTCAACTTTGACTCCTTGGAAAGTGAAACCTCAAGAATCTGGCTTCGGAACTTGGTATTGTCCATCTCCGCCACGGCCTTCTCTGCCTCCTCTTTTGTCTCAAAGTCGATAAAGGCAAATCCCTTGTTTTTGCCTTTAAGAGTCTGCGGAACCTTGACTCTCGTGACTTTGCCGTACTTGGAAAAGACTTCCTTGAGGTCTGCTTCGCTGACGTTTCTGTCCAGATTGCTAATGTGGACTTCTCGGCCTTCAGAGAGAGCGCCTTCGCGAGCCTTCTTGTGGTTGGGGTCGGAATACTTGGCAAGAAGCTTGTATCGACCCTCGAGCACCTTGCCCTCCTTGTTGACGGCGTTTGCAGATGCCTCTCGATCCCGGAATGAGATGTAGCAGAACCGACGATGGGAGTTGACCTTGAGGCTTGGCCATCGAACGCTCAGTATTTCTCCACAATCCTTGAATAGGTTGCGGATGTACGCCTCATCGGCAACAGGAGGAAAGTTGGCAACGTAAACAGTCAGATCAAGTCCAGATTTAACAGTGAGTTGTGACTGGCCAAAGTATTTTCCATCTCGAAGCAATGCAGATTGTGCCTCCTCAATCGAGCTGAACTCGATGAGGGCTGTGGTGGTGTTGGCCTTCTCCTCGCGCACAAAAGCGGTGATGTTGTTGATGTGTCCATATTCCTTGAAGTACTGACGAACCTTGGTTTGGGTGACGTCGCCAGGAAGGTTGGTTACGAGAATAGTCGAGTTCTCCCTGTCCCTCTTGGGCGGCTGTGATTGCTGTGTAGTCGCATCCTGTTCAGGCTGCGCTTTGTCGGCATCACTCTTTTGTCTTTTGCTGGCAATCTCAGGCTCCTCTGTGGCATCCGCATCGGCCTCCCGCTTTCGCTTAGAAGCGCCTGGTGATTTAGCCTCTTGAGTCTCCTCTTCTGCCGCCGGGGCGCTGTAGTATGCAGCGTAGGCAGCTGTCTTCTCCTGCTCCTCACGTTCACGACGTCTCTTCACATCCTTTCCAGTCTTGTGCACCCGATCGGCTGCTTTCCGCAAAGAAAGAGGTTGTTCGTAGTCGTTGCAATGTTGCATGTAAACCTCCAAGACCTTTTCAGGCCAGTCAATAGTCCTACGAGCAACAGCTCGAGCCAGAACGGCGGTTGCCATGGTGGGTATCCGGAAGCTGGCGCCGGCGGAGGAGGGGGTGGGACTCCGATTGTCCTGGGCACCAGAGGAAGAAAAGATCAGCATCTCCCACATGTAATACCTGAACCAAAAGTCGTGATTGTCGGCGTGAATCTGCATGGATGCAAGCTTGTTCCACTGAGCTCTGGCCTCATCCACAGCGCCCTTTTTCTCTGTGAGATACTGGATATAGATGCGTTCGAGTCGAAACTTGGGATCGCCTTGAAAGTCCTTGCCGTAGAGTCGCTGTCCGACAACCGAAACATCCTCGAGAGCAGCACCAAGACCGACATCGGCAACATCAACGGACTCGTCCGTAGCCGTAGCATCCATCGCAGTCCGCTTCAGAAAGCCGCACCAAGCCACATACATCTCAATCATGCCCTCCATGCCATCCTTGAGTAGCTGATCCTCGCTCGTAGCGGCGTGCTTGATGGACTCAACCTCACCAAATGGTAATCTTGCTTCCTCAGCGCATAGAATGTAGCGGTTCCAAAGAAGACCCGACCAGGGGCAATGCTGAACAGCCCTGCGGAGGACATCGAGGAGGTTTCCAGGGGATTGAAGATCAGAGTTTGAAGAGGAAAGGAACACGATGTACTCGTGCCAGGTACTCTGATCTGTGGCAAGAACACTGGTCAGTGCACGAGCGTATAGTCCACGGCATAGGTCAATGCCAATTTCGGGGTTGTCGTTGCTGCGCCTGCTTTGAATCATTTCCCAGTCGAGATAAGCTGTCAACGCCTCCTTCTGAGCATCTACATCACCGGCATCCACCGCGCGCTTCAGCTTGCTCTCGAAAGGATCGCGTGCAGTGATCAAGCGCTTCGTCTCCTGGGCATTGGTCGTAATGTCCTTCATGGAGTCCTCCCAAGCGGAACGGTTATACTCGGACAAAAAGGTTGAGAAATTCTGAGAGGTCTCGTCCCATTTGAGGTGCGGGGTGAGTAGACGGTCGCGATACAGGTGGGTGATGCGCTTGATGCCTTCGGGGGTTCTCGTCTTAGCAAGAAGCTCCATCTCGAGAGATATCCAGCGATCCCATAGTAGGTGGCTGTCGCCGAGCCGGTATCGGATGGCCTCATATCCTTTCTGCCACAGATCAAGAGCAGCATTAAAGGAGAAGAGTTCGCGACCGAGAAGGCGCTCCTCATCGGACCAGCCGGCGCCAGAAGGGGCCTGAGTCTCCTCCCATAGCGACCAGAAATAGTTGCAGTAGGCTAGCCAGATGCCCAGGCTGCCAGGCTCAGCGCCGACGGCGCGCTGGTATAGTTCGACGACATTGACTCGCTGCTCGAGATCGGAGGCGTTGCGAACTGTCTCTTCGAGGTAGGCGAGCCAGTTATCTTCGCCTATCGGGTTGACCATCATGTTTGTCGCGAGCGCAAGGCTTGGGGGGCAGAGCGCATCACACACACGATGCTCAAGGCCTCTGATTGCGTATCGACGGTGCCTCAATAGCAACACATGGAATGTCGGCTAGGGGATAGGCGCGCAGACGAGATGAAGTTGGCTTGCGGGCGCGAATCGCGAGGCAAGGTAGAGCTGGTAGATAATGCGGTCGAAAACGTGACGTGTCGAGGCTATCGCGGAAAGAAAAGCGACTCCGATCTCAGGGTCTGGAGGAAGTCGAAGGTGTAAAAAAAAAAAGGTGGGGTATTGAATGAGAGGCTGAAATGAAAGGCTTGGGGGCTCCTTCTCTGACTGTAGCCTACCTACTCCCTAGACTCGATGGGAATGGAAGGTTTGAGGTTGGGAAAGAGGGCATGCACCAAGATTGATCAGCAGGCAACTGCGTGAACCTGAGAGCCCAGTGTGTGCGTGCGCGCGTGGAGGTGGAAAAAAAAGTCACCTCCCAATAATTCAGCACCTTCCACTGGACTGGGGACAAGGACAGGGATGCTCTTTCCCAGAAAGACGGGAAGCGAGGGTCATATGATGTAATGCCGAGCGACCACTTCAAAGCCCGATGTCGTGGTACTTTTGTATCAATGTTGGTTGGTTTGGAGGTGGTTACAGAGGATTGCTGTAATCTCAGGAGAATGGCATTTTTTTGTGACAATTTGTCCATTTCTGCTTCCATGACACCGCTTTCATCTGATAGGTCTTTACACAACACCTAGAGCTTTAGGTCTGACTCTGGTCTGGCCCGAAAACTACAATGTCTCTGCTCATCTCTTAACAGGTCCGGCTCCCCGGTCTGTGACGCTGTAGTACCGGTACATTTGCACGAGGGCCCGTTGGCTGGAAGCCGATCTTATCCCAGAAGACGCGGGTCGTCAAAGGGTCTAGACCCCGATTCGACTCAGACTCGCCCCGTCGAGCGTCCTGGACTCCTTTCAGACTCACTCCGATTGACTGATTCCTCCGGCCTCCCAACCCACCGTTAATTCCGCGCCGTTATTCCCAGTGCACGGGCGACTCGGGGTCCCGGCCGTGAGAATCTCCGTTGAGAGCCAGGAGGAGCACGCAACAAACACCTGACGGCCTTGTTTCTGGCTCTACTATCAAGGACTGCTGGCTTTGAAGAAGTAGCCTTGGGGCATGAGGAAACCCTCCCGATTGGATCCCGCATTGCTCAGAATCCAGACCGTACACATCACCAATGCCAAGATGCCTGGGTGGTTGATCCCGCCCATCCCCGTATCAGCTCATGAGGGGCAGCCAACTGTCTGGCAAGTGTAGGCGCTGGACACACAAGCCAGATAACCAGATAAAAGCAATAACACATGGATGGCTCATTCACTGATCTTGCCGAGGCGATCAGCCGTCTCAGCTCCAAGATCGGGCCTCAGTCGCCAACCCCGCAGATACGGGCGGGAGGCTGGAGGGGGCGGAGAGATCTGGGGACGCAAGCTAGGGTTGTTGACAGCCACTCTCACGGCGTCGCATCGACTTGAACTGCAGGTGGGCGTTTGTGAGGTGTCCAGTGAGAAGCGTTATCGGAAGAGACGCGCCTACGCTGAGGTCATTTCGTCGTCAAGGTGTCGAATAGCAAACAGTTACCCAGGGTCCATGGAAATTCTAGATTCTCTCCCTCTCCCTCCCAGAAATGTGTCGCAGCCTGCCATACAGACGGCGTTGTAAACGAGCAGAACGAGATACGACTGGATGAGCTGTCAACTCTGCCTTTGATCGCACGACGGCTGATAAGAATCGGAGGTCACTACTTGACTCGGGTTGCTCTAGTCCCGAAGTCCCGATTGGTGGCTACCGTAGCTGTGCAACTCAAAGCAACGACATATGGAAGTTTTCTTGTAATAATTTGGCTCTTGACTTGGATGATCTATTAGACATGTCCTTGGCCAGTTTATCTGAACAGATAGTTAGATATTCTTGCCCAAGACTTGTCAAATGATGACAATAGTTTTGCATAGCTCGCTCTTTGCAACTTACAAGCTTCGGCTAGGTAGGTACGCCGAGATCTGTAGCCTAGATTTACCAACAACTTGACTTTCCACACCTTGTTCGCAATAGCTGACCACAATTGACAATAGACCAATCCTACCTCTTCTCGACAACCTGTGAAGGACAAAGAAGGCTCCCATATGCATCATCACATCGTGATGGGGACCTCGGGCCTGCACCTCGTGTTCGAATTCCCTTGCTGTAACCCAGGCTTCCCGTAAAGGCGCCCGTTGAGTGAAAAGAGAATGACGAAAGCTTGGCAGCTTCGTATCTCTGTAGTCTCGGCTACACTATTCGACCTCGAGGTTCTTTGTTCTAACAAAGCATCTATGTCGTATGCTTTAGCATCCGGTGATGGGTTGTATGGCGTCGCCCGATGTTCCCTCAGAAGGCCATTGGGAGCACGGACGGGCCGTATTCACGATCGATGAACGGCACGAGGTAGCCCTGTAAGAGCTTTGGATCGTCAGCTCCCGTTCGCTGACCGCTTCTAGATGCGATGCGATATACGGATATTCGTCACGCACAGCTATTAAAAAAGAAAGGCTTATGGAGCGGTGCGGGCTGACAACTGCTGATGCTGATGCTGATGCTGATGCTGACCGACGGTGCCAAGGCTCCACGTCGTTTCAAGCCGGAAGCAGTAGCCAAGAGAGCAGATCTCCCAGCAGCAGACGACTTTGAGTTGGCCACTTTCCATGACCACGAATTACTGCATCGTGGAAACAAACATCACCAGGTTGAGGCCCACCAGGCCAGAAGGTTCGTCTAGCCGCGGCCTCACGAGGCCTCTTATTCTCGATCAAGCCGCAAAGGTTGAAGCCGCTCAACGGCCAGGCTGGCGCGAAGGCCAGGGGGGAGGCCAACAGGCGCCGGGAACCGCATCCCATCCCTCCACCATCATGCTATTGTTTCACGCTAAGGCAGGACAGTTCAGCGGCTGGCCTGGGCGCGAGTTCTGCAAAGATGAAACGAAGATGCAGAAGGGAATAGTCTTTGCTCAGCCCAGCAGTTCGCACATCTATTCTCTACAGCTTCAACAACGCTCCTCGTCTCACACAAGTCTCGACCTAGGTTTGGCAAGGTCACATCGCCAAAGACTCGTAACGAGCTTCAACAATAGCCGTGGCGAGCCCGGGCGACAACGGGTGATGGATCCCTGATGCCGATCCGGATCCCTCCACATACAAGCCATTGTCCCACAGTCGACAGGACCATTCACATGGCGTAGTGGTGGTTTGGACGGCGCAAGGAGGGAAGGCACAAAGAAAAATTAGAACATCTGACCCCTGGCCGCTGCAGACATGACACACGCAGCGCGGCGTCTTGTCTCTCTGGGACGTGATTTGGCCTGACCGCCTGCGTCGCCATGGCCGTCCTTTGTCTGGTCTCCCCTGTGAGCTTTCTGCGGCTGTATGCGATCCGTCAGACGACGTCCGTCAGAGAGCTGAATGAAGGAGAGTGGGTGGGAGCTGCATTGAGATTTGACGCTCCACCGCACAGCGACAAAGGAGTGCGAATGCGGCTGTTGCCAAGGGCTGCCTCTCTGCCCGACACGCACGACAAGACACGACACCCCCAGCTCTGCCGGGTCTAGACAGGCTGCTGCTGCTGCCACACACTGTCAGTATGCGCCATATTCCAGGTCTCCTCACAGTGCTTCTCCAGACGAGTGTTTGATGAGCGCGGCAGTGCAGAGGACCACTGGCTCCAAGCCAAGGCGATAGATCCTGGGCGGCTACGCTGGGGTTGATATTACCGTTCTGGGGCTAGCCAGGGACCGGCATGTCCATCGTAATAATACCAGTCATGCTGGGCCTGCGTGGATTGCATAAATGGCGTCTTGCTGGAGCGTTTCGCCTGTGCAGCACCGCACTGTCTGGTTGCTGCTGGGCTGCTTGGTGCTGCTGTCAGAGAGGGCATTGCCCTGGATCCGATCCGTTCGTCTCACATGCGCCGCTAGAGGAGCAAGCATCGTGATCAATGCAAGAGAGAGCATGAGTGGGTTCAAAGTGAGCTGTTGGAATTGATGGCACAAGACTAAAGCTTATCGCCATTTACCAGGAGGCATTGTTGGTGCATGCGGCGAAGCACAAAAGAAAGATCTGGGAAACATCCGCTCCCATCCATCGGGAGTCAGATGAAACAAATGAGACCACCTGCTCCGGGAGATGGTGTTGGGCGGTAAACCCGACCTCTTTTTCGCTACTGTAGGTATTGTCCCTGTGCCTGGCTTAGCGGCCGCCGCCAGGGGAACTGTCCCATTGAACCCCGCCGCTAGCAGCGTCGTGCAGCTCTGAATGGAAGTTTTCTTTCGTGAGGGTGGGCGCTGGTTGGCCCCCTTTTCCCTCGTGTCGATGGATGTCAACGGCGCCGGCTGTTTTTGTGACGTCGGAGTCTGTTCTCTGACGGTTGCAGCCAGGCCAGGGCCGTTGTCCATGCCCCATGGATGGAGGCCAGGGGAGGGAGAGGGAGGGGAGCCACAAGGCGCATTCACAAAACGGATGCGCCTTTCATGGATGGGGATGGGCTGGGTCTTGTGTGTGCAGTGCAGGCGCTTGAGAGCGATCAAATGTGCAAATGCAAATGGATGTTTCCCTTCCCCTGGAGTCCATCGATGCATCGCGCATCGCGCATCGCGCATCGCCCATCATCCACATCCACATCCATTCAGCTGGGTCGCCCTTGTCTGGAGGCCCTTCCTTCGTTCATTCTTCAACCCTTTAGCTCCCACACGACGACGACGCTTGCATTCTTGTTTACCTCGATGTAATTTACCTGCTACACCCGCCTGACCCCCCCGTCCAGTTCTTTGCTTTCCGTTCCGGGGCCTCTAGCTCATTTTTTCCCCATTCCATTCCTCGGGCACTTCATCTCATCTCTCTTTCTTCTCCCCCCTCCCTTGCCCGTTACGTTGTTGTCACTCCGACCCAAGACAAGTTTCCGTTGGAACCCACCTTCTCTTCTTCTTCCGTTCTACAACAATCGAACCAAACCGTCTTTCTTCTGCTTCCGCCCTCGTCAACTCTTTTTTTTCACGATCGCGTCTTCTTTCTGGGCTCTTTCACTCCTTCAAGTGTCCCACCTCGCTTCCATTCGCCTTTTCTCACCTTTCAGTCATTCATTCCTTTCGACTCTTTCGTCAAACCTATTCTTTCGCAGCTTACCTCTCTCCTTCGCTTTCTTCGACTTCCAGTTCTTTTTGACTTTTGCCTGTGCTTGGCCGATTACACCACTGCAGCCGTATTCCTTCACTCCAGCTGCAACCTCAGCTTCGTATTCATCCTCGGCATCCTGCATCTGATCCTCCATTGCTGCATCGGGTGCCACGTTGGACCACGTCCCCTTGTTACACTGTCGAGCTCTCGTTATCCTCTTCTACTTCAAGGACCTTACTTCCGACGCACCTCGGCGAACCTACTGGGATCTGGCTGCGACCTCTACCGCCACTTTCCTCTTCTACTTGGAGTCGACATCACCGCTTGCACCTATCACCACCTTCGTTAACGACATCTCGACCCGGACCTACCCATCGCTTTAACGTCTGGCTTTGGTTGCGGTCCTTCCTACATTGTTTGCTCGCGACATTCCCAAGTAATGAGATATAGCCCTCATTACATACCGTCGAAATGCGCTTTTCTCTTTCAACCCTAGTGGCGCTGGGCGCCCTTCAGACGCTTGGTGTTAACGCTCAGGATTCTACCGCCTGTATTGTGAGTGCTCAAAGCGCAACTGGTTATACACGACCAGCCTCTTGACCTGACCCAATCGCGCATACTGACCATTTGGCGCAGACGAATTGTGTTAGCACTCTGCAAGCACCAAATGCTGCCTATAACTGCCCAGATAACACGGCGTCATGCATTTGCGCATCCACAGAATTTGCCAAAGGCATGGCTGAGTGCGCCAGACCATGTGGTGTCGCAGACACCGACATTACTGGCAACTTGGCCAGTGGATTCTGTGCGGGTAAGCTCATACTCATCTTCTATTACCTGGCAACAACTGACATGTCCAAGGCTTACCAGTAGTCCAGCTCCCTGCGGCCACGTCGGGTGCTAGCACTGAAGCCTCTTCTGCCGCTGCAACAACATCTGAGGCTGCTGCTTCGACTAGTGAAGCTGCTGCTACCACTGAGGCTGCTTCGTCCTCGGCCGCGCCTACTTCATCGGCCGCGCCTGAGGAGACGACATCTTCTGCCGCTGAGTCTGTCCCTGCTTCGACTTCCGCTGAAGCCGAGTCTACCGTAAGGAGCCGAGTTTGTTATGACAACGGGATCAAACTAATTAATATGGTTCATAGGCTACTGAGGAGGCTACTTCTGCCACGGACTCTGCTTCCGCTGCCACTTCCGCCTCCGCCTCGGCTACTGACAAGGCCTCGACAACCGAGGGAGCTGCCGGTGCCGGTGCTACTTCTGATTCTTCCGACGAAGACGACAAGGATGAAGAGTCGTCTGGATCTGGTGGATTGTCCAAGTCCGCGCAAATTGGCATTGGTCTTGGAGTTACTGCTGGTGTCCTTGCGCTCCTCGGTATCGCGCTATGCTTCCTCTGGCGACGACGAAGCCAGCGAAACAACCTGCCACGTGGAAACACCGCCATCTCTCACCCAATGCCTGCCGCCGGTTCCAACTACCACTCGGCCGATCAAGGATCCATTGTTGAGAAGGGTGGCTACGATCTTGAGATGATGTCCCACCGGTACGAGGACATGCTTCCTCGACAAAAGCCGCGAACCATGGTGTGAGAATAGGAGGTTCAGAAATTTGGACTGGAATCACGGAAACCAGTTAGCACTCATGACATTTTGATGCGTTGTTTTTGATACCCAGCAAGGGGCTGGTCATGATACGGGAACCAACGAGTCCTGATCGTGAGACTACAAACCTGGTCTGATCAGCGCAACCGTATAAAATTCTTGTTTGGCAAGTTTTCTTAGGGGATGCTTGCCTCCTGACTATCTTCTTCAAATTAAATGGCGTTGAACAGGGTTGTTCAAGGATCGGATACCATCACTTTATCTTTGGGAGCGGGAATTGAAGAAAAATGCTATCCAAATGTTTAAACTTTGAGCCGTTTGAGCCCGCTCAGATGCAGTTTGATATCCACAAGTGTACATCCCATTCATTGTACATATCTATCGTATCTTACACGTTTTTAGGAGAGATTGCATGAAAGGCTCGGCAGCCGACACCTTGGTTTTCCATGGATCTCTTTTGCATCCAACTACTGAGCGTAGTCTGTCTACCAAGCGTAGTATGGCCTTTGTCCGTATACTGGTCGTGATGGCAGATGTACCCATGGCCCCTTGCGCTGCTCCTTGGCAGTACGCTCCTCATGTTGTCGTATCCTCGTCTTCTCCTCCTTGAGCAAAACCGTGAAACCTGGAGAGTCAGTCAGCATAAATGTGAGATGGTGTTTTCGGACTTTGGAAATGTACTTGTGCTCGGGTGTCTGATAATTCCCATTCGTCCTCGACCCTTGTAGTCGATCTTCTTTCCTCGCCACGGACCCCGGCCAACCCACGACTGAGCAATGTAGATGCTCGTGGGGTCCTCAATCTCGAGGAACTTGCCCTTTTGCGTCTGGATCTTTAGCGGCTTCGCAAGGGTCTCGCCGTTGACCTTGCCGAGTCCCATGCCGCGCTGGGCAATGGCCAGGTCGCGGGCCTCCTCGAGGTAGTACCGGATCTCGGCCGCAAACTTCTTCTTGGACCACTTCATCTGTAGGATAGCCTCGTCGATGGGCTTGCCGGCGATCTGGCGGGCCAGCATGGTGAGCTTCTTAACGCTGGTGGCCATGAACTCGCTCTTGTGCAGGAGTTCCCGCTCGTTCATCCTAATTCGCTCCTCCTTTGACATCCGGCCGTTGTTCTGCACCATCTTGATCACCTTCTTGCGCTGCCAGCGGATACGGCTCCTCGGGTCGGGGTCCACGATCAAGGCCATGTTCTCCTTCGTCTTTTGCTCGGCCTCGGCACCTCCTGGAGCAGCTTCGGGGCGGCCCTTGGAGGGAGCCTCAATCTCGTCCTGGAAAATGTTGTCCTCGACGCCGCTGTACATGCTCTTCTCGAGGAACTGCTCACGGCTCTTGGGGTCGTCGAGCTGCGAGGTCACGGGGTCCGCGGTGGAGGATGAGGCGGCGTCCTTGTTCTTGGGCTTACCCCATCCCTTGAAGATGTTGGCGGCCCATTTGTGTCGTCGTTGTACCGAAGGTCCGACGCCGACTGACCAGAGGGGGGCAGGTGTGCTTAATGCAGGGTTCGTGGACTTGGCTATATAGATTGAAGCTTGTGGTTAGCTGATTTATCAAGGCCAATTGAGCCCATTGAGGGCAAAACCAGTAAGATCCGTACCTGTAACCGCCAGCCGCCGGGTGGCTAGTCGGAGACTCATGGTCGCAGAAGCTGTCGATATCTGCAAACCAGCAAGTCCCTTGGTCGCTCTCACTGGTTATGTCGAGTTGAGCGGCGTTTGATGGGCGAGATTCTTTTCCGCAAACGCCATTGGCCGGGGTTCAGCCGAAGACAAACCAAGAGGCATTCCCGGGTGCTCTGCTTAGGTGGGTTCACGTGACTCGGGTGCTTAGCGCGATTAACATCAGCCCATCCTCGGAATCAACTTGCAACCTCTCGACTACATCGAAACTCCCGCCAATCCGCCCCAAACTCTCCCCTCCGCCGCCCGAACAGCTTCGCAAATCCATCTCAGTCACAATGGCCGTCCGACCCATCACCGGTGTACGTTTTCCCCGACTCAATGGCTGGGGCATCGCGCGCCCGCGGCGCTACCCGGGCCAGAGGAGCCGAATCGACCCCCCCGGTTCCCGGTTGGTAGAGCTTTTCGTGGACTGACTCTGTCATAGATGCTCCGACGAAACCTCGTCCTGGACCTCAGCATCGCCCTCGGTACGTCGAATTACCCCCGTCTCTCGGTCGAATTGGTTCAATTGCGAATTGTTTTTTTGGGAAAGAGGAGGAACAATCGGAGGGCGCTGACAATTCGCGTGATGTGGTTGGTGGGGAGCAACTTGGCTGACTAGCATCGTCACAGGCACTGGCTTCGTCATGGCCAACTTCTTCTGGTAAGAACACCACGAATGACGGACGATATGATACGAACGGGACTGACCACGACGATACAGGTACGGCTTCCACGTGCCCCGAACCAACGCCCGCGACAACTTCTACATCAAGCGCGAGGAGGAGCGGGCCGCTCAGAAGGACAACTAGAGAAAAGCGAACTAGGGCATCTTTCAGGGGCAATGAGTACGGTGTGCACTTAGAGCGAGGAGGAGGAAACAACAGGCTCGTCAACGTTTTTTTCGTTTGTCGTGTAGCTGGGTAGAGAGCAGCAGCAGAATACCAAGGCTTCATCTGAAACGGTCGCTGGACAATCTGTAGTTATAGGCAAGGGCAACCGAGTCGACATGTGCTTTGATTTATTTGATGTGCCATTGACGTGTGAGGGGGATGTTTGTTACTGCGTAGACTGGGTATGCCTTGAAGCATCTCGACCAACCTCAGGCCGTACGAGATCCCTCTGGCCTCGGCTCATCCAAAACTGTTCGGCGATCCAATATTTGAGGAACCAAAAGCTTGCCTAGCTGAACGGCGGTGATTCCATAGCTTCCCATATGTACCAGGAGCTTGTCCGTAAAGTGGTAATGTTGGTTGACGACCAGGTCGTCTCGGCAATGCGTCATCCCGCCGGCTGCCCATGACTCAATACTTGCGATTGATGCGGCAGCTCGTATGATACCAAGGCTTATCCTTAGATAAGTCACTTCTCTTCCTTTTCCCGATCGCAATGGTTACTGAAGCGTGCCAGGAACCATGACTCTATCGTATCGTCTTCAAGGTGGGTGAGATGTCGTGACGGAGACTGCCGGTTCGCACGACATACCACCAGGCTCGCCAATGAAACACCAGCTGATGAGCTCAATGATAATAAATAACCCATGGGTGAAATTCACTACCGAGCTGAGTCGGGCGAATGCCAACTCGACGACCATTGGTAATGTTGCGGAGTTGTTTTGTCCTTGCCATCCTTCTTGTCGTCATTTTTCTGACCGGTGCTGCCGGCCTCTGGATAATCTCTCCCCTCCCACGCAGTCGTCTCAACCATGAATGTTCCCTTTCGATCCTTGCATCTACCACAATCAACAAGTCAGAAAAATCGACATCACTCGAGAAGCATAAGCTCGACACCACAAACGTGCGAAGCCAGTCAGCAGTAGCAGCGGGGCAAAAGACTCACTTTCGGAATAGTCGATCGACGGCATAGCACTGCACAGGGCTATCCCACTTGACGGGTTCCTTGATCTCGCACTTGTACTGCAGCATCTCGAGGAGCTCGCATCCGGTTAGGTCGACGTTGCGCACGCCGCTCTCCAGCTTGCGCTTGCGGTCTTTGAGGTCTGTCTGGACACGCTCGGGCAGCTCAGAGGCGTGGAAGACCTGACACGGGTAGCCCATCTTAAGACGATCGATCACAGGTCGGCAATCGGTGACTAGTCGAACAACGTCTCTCGCAAAGTCTCCTTTGAACTCTGATGAGATGGAGGCCGTCACCGGGGCGCGGCTGTTGGGTGAGGTTGAAGAGGCGAGTCTGGAAGAGGTGAGTTGAAGAAGTTGAAGGTTGGCGGGCCTGAGTTCTTTGCCCTTTTTGGGTATCCACGCCCAACCCCAACATATCATCAACACTTCACAATCATTCATCTAGTATCACGCTCAAATGTGTTTTCTTTTGTTCTTTTCATACATACACCGTTTCTCTCACTCAAACTGTACCGGTCAGGAAGGCGTCTTGGAGCCACACATGTACACGAGTTGCCTCAAGCGTGCTTCATCATCACATCCAGCCCAAGTACACAAAAGAGTGACAACCAACATACATTTACGCCTACATTTTTCCTTCCGACATGTACTCTCGCACCATGAATACAAGACACTAAGAGACTTGCTAGATACTCCATGGCCTGCGTTCAGCACTTGCCTTGGACACAAGACTACCAGGCACTCGACCTCGGACTCAACCTCAATCTCATGTTCAAAAACTCACACATATACAACCACTCGACGAAATCGCCGCCCGTCACTTCCAAGCCGCAAAAGCTGCTGGTATCAGTATCTCTGGCCGCCATCTGCCGCTCGTCTACAAGCTGATATCCACCCTAATCGGCCCTCCTCACTTCTACGCAGTCCTTGTCATCGATCTTGAGGGTCGCTTTGATGCTACTCGTCTTACCGGCCCCTCGTCTCACGCACGGCATGTTTACGTACAACGACCGGCTCGGGGTACCCAGGAACAACTGCGGGCTCTGGTAGCCGAAGCCGAGGGCGTCCTCCTTTACGGGGATACAGCGCAGGCCAGCGCCGGGCGCGAGTGGTGGGGTACCGTCGTCGTGGGAGGACATGGCGCCGGAGACGTCACTGCGAGCTGGAAAGGCTGGTTACGCGTCGATCGCGAGAACGTCCGTGGCTTCTCACTTGGCATCAGCGCCGAAGAGGCCCTGGAGCAGAGGAGTCGGAGACAAGGTGTCGTCGAGGCGGCTGGCTGGGCGGCCACTTCACAATGGGGAGGTTTCACTTTCAAAGAGGAGGGCGGTGATGTGAGCTCAAGCCAGGGCGCAGAGACGGCTGAGGGCGGCGGGGAGTGAATCTATACAAATGTGCAATGACATACGAGTAAGCGGCCACAGCCTGCCTGCTTCTCCCTCCAGGGCTGACGTAGGGGTTCATGCTGTACTGGGTAAGACGCCGAAGTTACCAGGTGGATAATGTCGAAGCAGGCTGTGAAGATAAGGACTCCATGCAGTGGAGACGGGGTTGGTCAAACTGGGGAGCATGAAGGAGGGAGAGAACCCATCACCTTTTCGAAGTTGCAGGTATATCCTTGGCCTTGCATACAAACTTCACATCCCCGGGCGCCAACTTGTACTACCTTTTGAAGCATGATTGTGGATCTTTGGTCTGCATGGATTAAGTCAGGGATAAAATGCGGTATTATGAGGACAGTGTCAAGAGGCCAGTATGAGTAAATGACCGAGTTGACATCCATGGATGCGAGGTATTGGCGTTTCTAGGTGAGGGACTTTTGGGACAGTGTTTGATGAGGTGTGCGGGCTTTTTCATAATATGACAAGTATCTAGAATGAAAAAATAAGAAGGACAGCCAATACTGATACGCTGTTAATTTGATCGACAATAGATGGTACTCAACTTGTCGAATCTGCTTGGAACTTGAAGCATTCAAGGGCAATGTTAGGAGTAGCTGCTCAGGATAAGTCGAAATCATTCACAATCATGAACCAGTAATTGAAGTAAGCTTCTGCTTTTTTGTTCTATCTTTTTGCTGTATTCTATCTGAATTGATGTGATGCTCATCAGGGTATAAGAGGGTGAAGGTTGTGCATCATGAAGAAGCTAGCTAAAAAGGCCCAAAAGGAAAAGCCTCTCAATCTAGAAACAACATAGCAATCTATCTCGGATGATGTGCCTATGCTTCTCCTGTTCAAAAAGTCTTTGCAAAAAAGACTTGACAGTGAATTTGCGCGCGTCGCTGATGCCATCTGCAGAATGTCGTGAATGCAGATGTTGTTGTGTGCAGATAAAAAGAAAGCGTCATTTCGCATGGCTGTGACAAAGAAAAATTT
Organism: Fusarium sp. LHS14.1; assembly: GCA_025433615.1. Taxonomy (NCBI): domain Eukaryota; kingdom Fungi; phylum Ascomycota; class Sordariomycetes; order Hypocreales; family Nectriaceae; genus Fusarium; species Fusarium sp. LHS14.1. The sequence continues at coordinate 1,512,765 of CM046481.1, forward strand.
CCGAGCTCCAAAAAAACGCAACTGTAAAAATGTCCCAAATTTTCAAAAGATTGTGAAGAAGATACGCTCTGGAGAAGTAGCGGCTTAGATGGTGATGCCGTCCATGTCCACGGCGATCTCAGTGGCGCCAGTCGCCTCAGCCAGGAGGTTGGACTTGATGGAAGCGCCCATAGCCTTCTTCTTCTCCATCTCACGCTTGATACCGTGGTTCACGGCGTCAAGGACGTTGTTGACAGTGACGCGGGGCTTGTAGGCAGGCTCGGTACCCTCCTCGTAGACACCAGTCTTGACGAGGATGCTGTACCAGTCGTTGTCGGCCTTCTCGTTGACAGCGTTGGTACCGCGGATGTCACTCTCGGGAGTATCACCGACAAAGTAGACAGTCTCGGGGGGAGCAACGAGGCCGTGCTCAGTGTTTCGCCACTGGCCCATCAGGCGGGAAGCAAACTCAAAGGTCGAAACCTGAGGCTTGCCAAAGGCGTGAGTGTGCAGAAGGCCGTTGCCGCCGGTGAGGTCCTTAAAGGTGACCTCGAACATGCGGCGGAGAGCACCCATGCCGAGACGGACGTGCTCGTGGGCAGCAGACCAGACAACGTCGTTGTGGGAGAAGTAGAAGGGAGGACCCTCGTCAAAGGTCTCGCTGCGGGTTCCGAGACGGCCACCCTTGGACATGGCAAGATCAAGCATGATCTGAATATCGCCAGCCCAGTCGCGAGAGTCGGCAAAGACAAAGACGGCGTCGATGACAACATCGGTGAAATCACGCTCACGAGAGTTGGCATGCTCCTCAGGGGTGAGCTTGCGGAAGGGAGTGGTAGCAGAGTTGTGCTTGATGATATCGCCAGGGGTGACGACGTCCTTGAAGCCGTAGCCCTCAGCAACGTGACGGCACTTCTCGCCCTCACCACCGACAACGAGGACAGTGCCGTACTTTTCAGCCATCTCCCGCATGGGGGTATGGCCACAGATGAACTGGCCGGGCTTGATATCGCACTTGAGCTGACCAGAGAGGTCGCCGCATCGCTCCTCTTCGGTCTTGCCACCACCGTTGGTAAGGAAGATGTGAGGTCTGTAAAGAGTACATTAGTGTCTAATTCAACACCCAGGAAAAAGTCACGATCCTGTTCATGTGGACCGACCCAGAAAAAATCCGGGGTTGGTGGATCGTGGCTTTGGCAGGGGCAGGGGAATGGCGACTTACACTTGAACACCGTACTCGTTCTCGCCGTTCAAGACCTTCATGGCCTGAATAGCCTCGGGGATAGCCCGTCCGCCACGAACGAGGACGCCATCAATGTCAAAGGCGAACACGAAGGAGTCGGCCACGGGCTTGTCGACAGGAGGGGAAAGGGGAGAGGCGGGAGTTCCAAGGCTCGCAATGCTGTCGCTGGAGCTGGAAGAGGCAAGCTCAGGAGAGCTGGGGATGGAAGAGTCAGACTCGAAGGAAGGGTCGATCTCCTGCTTAGCAGAGAGGATCTCTTGAGTCGCGAGGGACTCCTTGAAGAACTGAGTCTGTTGTGAAGACATTTTGAGTGTTGTAAAGACGATGTTGGTAAGTCCTGCTCAGGCACGCGCTCAGTTTGAACGCAGAGAGATGTTGGTTTATAAGTGTGAATATAGAGAGATCAAGTAATGACTCGGCGGTCGAGTTATTGTGTTTGATGGTGGATATGGAATCTGGGGATGTGATGGAGAATGATGGATTCTACCGTCAAGAACGGTGGGAGAAATCTGGGGTTTTATAGATTTAGCTTCGACCACAAGAGTTGCTGATGGTACTCCTGAGGGTACATGGACAGATAGAGTGGATATCCAATCCGTCATGTCATCTTGATTGCCTGCTTAGCCTCGGTTCTGTTGACATTGGATCTCGGTGATGGCCCGCGGATACGTACATACATGGCCTTGGTCGCTAAGGTTTTTGGGCAATCGTCTCCAATCCGAGTCATTGATGGAACCTTGGCGAGCCATATTTTTCTCCCCTTATCCACAATTCAGGTTCCACAGAAAAGATTGTAAACGTAGTAAAACTCTCGGGGTATGAGGTAAGGGCTGGAGAGATGTGGATAGTGCTCCATAGGTTTCCAATGTGCGTGCGTCAATCCATGGTTGAAGCCCCTCCTTCCTTCCTTCCTCCCACTAGTCGTGATGACGGTGTCGTTCGCGGGCTGGGCGATTAAGGTACCTGCCACATGGTTTATACCCCAGTAGTGGGTACTCGCCATCCACACGTTACATCACCAATGACTCTTGTATCAGCTACTTTTATCTCTCAAAACCTTGCGTCCTCTCGGCGGCACGGGCGGCCCATTATTTTCACAAACGCCGTCGCCGCACTAGTCAACCTCACAAACGTACCCCCTAGACGTCATGGCTAGGAACCCAGGTGTTTGGAAAACGCCCGTTTGCGAACGGCTTACTGGGTGTAAATGGCGCAGCCTGACTGCGATACGATGCGAGCAGAGCTGGGCGAGAAGTAATGATGCCGCACGGCAGGACAACAAAGCACGGGTCAGAAGTTTGCTACATGATACGTACTCTCACAAAACAGGGGGTTGCCGGTGTGATCATCGCCCATGCTGACTCTCGGGTTCCTTGAATCAAATCTCGAGAGATACGGGAACGGTACGGTACCGTCTTGTAAGGGTAACGATATTCAAAGACTGGGTGTGGACCCTGAGGCTCTCGAGCGGACGAACTCTCCAATCAGTGCGGCTGTTTCAGCCATCTCTCACTCTCGGACGCACAGCCCAGGGCAATCCTTCAGGGGACCTAGGGGACCTCACACACAAGGGGGCTTGCAGGAGGCTTGCTGCCGTGGCTTTTTCTCAAGGGACCTCTTTGTTTGCTGGGCGCCGCGAACCACAGGGACGGACTGCAAGACGACATTCCGCGCTGGGCCAGATGCGCCAACCGCGGAGACGAAAAGCAAGGATTCGCTATCGCACAGTATCCACCGTCAAGCACCCAGTGACGACTACATACAGTATACGGTCACCGTCAGAGACGAGACGCCCTCCCCTCCATTGACGGTGGAAACGGCCAAGCCACGCATGCAGCTGCCGCTGGGCCCCCAACCAACTGACGGGAATCTTGAATTGGTTCGTTCGCTTTCTCCGTCCCTGCCTGCAAATCTCTTGTACCCTTTCCACCACCATGCGCGCCCAGCTTCGGTCCGGAGCCCACAGTGACGTCAAACGGGCTCCGCCCATGGACCCGCCGACCGGCCTCCGAGCCCTATCAGCCGCGCCGTGCGGCCCCACCATCGGGGGCCCTTGTGTGCGTCCTAACCCGGGAACATTCGGTTGGGGGGTTGTCATCAGCAAAGGGGACCAATATCCATGCTGCATGTCACTACGAGACGTCGCCGGCCAGAGCCACCGGTGTTACAGAAGTCCACACGCCGAGGAACAAGACAGCATAATTGAATGATCCTGAATTGATAGACGCCCGCAAGCAGACACGGCATCGGAATTGGCTGACGTTGTACAGCAGAAACGCGCGCAAACGGACTGCACGAACGTGTAAGACGCCGTCAATCTTTGACCCTGAAAAAGCATGTGAGAGTGAGACGCGGTGAATAGATAGCCATTCTCGCGTTTGCCCTTTATCACGGCAGATCTTGAGGCAGGGCAGGGTCCTCAGGGCAGGGTTCGTCGATCGAGACAGCCTGGTCTGCGGAGCTGCTAATTCAGTCGAACCGAGCTCAAGTCAGCTCTCATCATGTCATCTTCATCATTCCTCACATCTTTGCTGAGCTATTGACAGGCTAGATATGCAGTTGCTGTACTGCCTCTCTACTCGTTTATTCACGGGCAGGATAAACTCTACATTCTCATTGGATACCGTCCCGGCCTCTCTCGGCGGCCTCTTGACAAACTGTTACTGTTTGACTCCAGTCGGTAACTAGGATCATGGATGAGGGGTGTGTCGTTCAACTCGGTTCTCGATCAACGTTCGCGCTGCTGGCGCGGGGCAGGGGAAGAGCATTGATAAAGACGCTGTTCCCTGTACCATCCCTGTAGCTGATGGAGTACATACAGCGCCGAGGGGAAGAGAGAGAATTGCGGTGGAGGAAGAAGAGACGAGTAACGACAGATGCAGGCTGGATTATTACGGTGCTGCGCTGAGCCGAGACGGTGAAGAAGAGGAGGAGGGGCGGGCGTATGAGATGGTGTCTTTTTTGGTGGTTGTCTTCTTGACCGCGCTTAAGGCGGGCCGTGATGTCACAGTTTTCCCCGCGAAGTTCTGGAATCTAGACCACCAGATTGGTGCAGCTTGCAGTAATAATAAATGGGGGGAGGATTTCATTATGAGAGAACCAACATACAACAATAGTACCTATGGAGTGTGGACAGGAGGAGGGAGGCCAGATGTACAGTACCTTGGCCTCGGTCGACTCCCGTCCCAAGATACCTACCCGCCGCCACCCCTCTCCTGCTCATCATTCAATGCCTCCTGCTTATCCTCGAGGAGAATAACCCTGCCCTGAATCAGACGGGATATTTCTCACGTTTTCCTTGGCCTGCAATGGAGGGTAAAGGTGTGACGGGAGAGGCATGGTGATGGAGCTGGCGCAGAAGATCTGCCACACACTGCCCTGAAATACCTCGTGCTGGCCCGCGTCAGATCTTTTGCGAATTCGAGAAAGAAAGAAAAAAAAAAAAAACACAAAGAAAATCCTCCTGTCACTTTCTTTCCCGACCCAACGTGCGCCCGGCGTTGCCACATCGGGGAAACGATCGGCATCCGATTTTTGTGTTCTTCCTTTGTTGTGCGTCCTTTTTTTCACATGGCAGGACAAGAGGCAAAACAGCCGGCGCCGTCAAAACCCAACACCCCCCGTTGTTTGCGCACGGCGGTTGGTCAAGCCCGAATTGCCAATCGCCGTCTCTCCGGCTCCCCGTCTCCTCCGTATACACGGGACTGTGTACGGAGTAGTTTTCGTCCTTTGATCATCTCCACGAGTCAAACCGTCGCTAAGAAATTAAGGGGAAAGAAAAGGATCTTCTCCACGGCAGTTGAATGATGTCTGGGGGAAAAGGGAAACTCTTGACGAAAAGGACGGAAAACCCGCTGTTTTCCTCCACTATTCTCCGCTTCTCCAGATCCTCCCCCAAACTTCTCCCCACGAGCTAAATCTTGTCTCCTTCACTGAAGGTTGACAAACAGTCCTCCGTCGACCAGAAGCTGCGCGCCCGTCACGTAACCGCTGAGCTCTGGGCAAGCCAGGAAGACGGCGGGACCGGCCATGTCGGACGGGGAGCCTGTCCTTCCGAGGGGAATGCGGCCCTCCATGTACGCCCTCTTGTTGTCGTCTGCCAGGTCGGCGTCGTTGAGCTGTGTACGGATAGTACCCGGGAGGAGGGCGTTGCACCGGATGTTGTGCTCGCCCAGTGCGCAAGCCGTGCTCTGCATCAGGCTCAGCACGCCCGCCTTTGTGGGAGTGTAATGCGTCTGCTGTCCACCGCCAACGAGAGCCGAGATGGATGATACTCCAATGATGCTTCCGCCCTTGGGTGTCTGGTTGAGGGCCATCTGCCGTGCAGCAGCCTGAGTCACGTAGAAAGCGCCATCAAGGTTTGTCCGCACCGTCTTGTAGAGGAGATCCGACTCGAGGGTCAAAAAGTCGGCAAAAGTGCAGATACCAGCGTTGGAGACGCACACATCGAGGCGCTTGCTGGGACCCGAGTGCTCAACCGCCATCTTGACCAGGTTGGTGGCCGTGTCTGGGTTACGGACGTCGCCCTCTTGGTGAGCGAGGCGGCCGGCGGTGGGGGTCGCTTTCCGGATGGCATCGGCCTCGGCAATGAGCGAGTCGAGATGTTTCTGGTCCTTTTCGAGGCCGAGGTGGTTGACGACGACGTTGGCACCTTGGCGGAGGAACTCGAGGCAGATGGCGCGGCCAATGCCTGTTGTGCCGCCCGTGATGATGGCGCTCTTGTTGGCGAGGAGACCCGCTGGCATCAACATCGTGATTTGTGTATGGGTTATGAATTATGTGTTGGTGTTTTGTAGGCTGTCGTGATGTTCAATGAGGCGGGGTGATCACCAAAGCTCCGCAGCTCGTTGGAGATGTTGCTATCGGTGGAGGATACGCCGAGCACAAGTCCAATTGTCGTGATAGAGGTTATAAAGTACGTACGAAGATGTGTATGTCAACGTAAAAAGATGTTTTCGCTTGCACAAAAGATTCAAGACAAGAAAGAGGCTCAAAAACGACTCCCACTTCCAACCCTCCTCCTCTTCCCCTCACCGGGAAACGGCTCTTAAAAGCACCGAAAACGCCCAACCTCGGACCCTTCTCCTCCATCAGCCATAATCTCCATCGTGACCAGCGAAATTTGGTGGGACAGGCAAAAGTCACGGCAGCAGCCCCCCCCAAAAAAAAAAAAAGCACAATTTTTAGCCAGAATTGGTCTCGGGCAGCTTGAGCAACCCGTCGACTTGCTGTCACTTGTCGTGTTTCTGAGTGTTCCCTCGGTGCACTACAGAGCGAGGGAGCAGACGTGGCAAATCAGATTCTTCGAGATGATGGATCTCCCTTCATCGGCTCGGGGTGCTTTATAGCGAAGTGCCGGCGGGGCGAATTGCGAAAAGAAAGAGGGTCTTCTGACTCTATGGATACTGTACGCGGAAACGCGGAAGGCTTCTTGGCAGTAAAGAAACCTTTGAGAGAAACATCTGATGAAAGGTGGAAAAATCACACCAAAAAACATGAGGCGATCGTGAGTATTGTGTCATACCCAAGATCGTGAACCCCCTTGACATGCCATCTCGCATGCCTTTCACTTCCCCCCCCCTGCTGCAGCTCACACACACACGGCACCGGCACCGAACGTACGGGTTCCCACAAAAACCCCTACCCACCGCTCGAGCCAACGGCTCGTGCTGGGGTTTGGGAAGAAGCATCGTGAAGTGTGTGGCCTGGTAACAAAAACGGCCACCGTCTGTGAGTGGCGCACTCCCTCCGACGGTCACCGTTTCTGACCCCCAGAAAAAAAATTCTCACGATGCTCACAGTCGCGTCTATTTCTCAGACCGAGGGGTGTGCACGCACAAAGGGTGGGCCACAACCATGATCGTGGGATTTTCTCGTTTCGTGGGTCTTTGCGTTTCTGATGTCTGGGGTATATTTCAACGACATGTCTTTGGTGGCGTTTGATGACTTGGTGATGATATCTAGCAATTAAAGTCAACTTTTGAGATGGAGGCTCAACACCACCAATACATCAACAAAATAGGGTCTCTTGACTTGACTTTACATCCAATTGTCTATCTCACTATTATTATATGACTTTAAACCACCCAATATGGGGATCAAAGTATCTCAATCAATATCTCAACAAGTTCAATAATAAAGGCTCTTTGGCCAAAGCCTGAGCTCAATGGACTCAAATCAGCAAGGTATATCCACATAATCATTGATAGCTTCAACGACGCGCTGAGACCAGCTCTGTTCACAATGAACAGCTTAGTATCTTGTCGAGCTGAAATCCATCTCACAATAACTAAACAGAGTCACATCTTTTTAACTTGTTTTTTAATTCACTCTATGGAAATGCTTCGTATCTTTGAAATCATCCCAAAACTATAAAATGCAATGCAAATCTCATGCCTAGATAATTCGAAACCCTTTTTGCAGGTCAGGCAAAACACTGTACTTTGTGTATGCAACGGTTTATATCCAATTCTTTCTTCCCCAGTCGGACCCTCATCATGCGATCGCATTAAAACATTGACTGCCATCACAAATCCTGGTGAGTACTAAAAGCGTATGCTGGATCCATACCAAGGTATGATCTCCTCTAGCGATCCAGCCATTTAAGCGGCCGTTGAGGTGGTGAGGCCCTCGACCTTGGCCGCAAGCTGCTCAACAACACCGTTGGGCTTGGACTCTTCCTTGGCCTCTGACTTCTCCTCCTCCTTCTCATTGGGAGGGCTGGGAGGCGCCAGGGTAGGGACGGCGGGCATCTTGAGTAGGTAGTCGCTGGGGATGAGCTTGGCTCGGGCAGCAGGGTTGAGGGTCAGACCGAAACCGGGCTTGTCCAGGTCCGCCGTTGTCAGGAAGCCCTTGGTGGGGATGGGCTCATCGATGAACAGGTCACCAAACACGGGCAGCACACTCTTGCCATCAGGAGAGTTGGCGAGGTACTCCTGGAAGGGGGTGTTGGGCTGAGAGATCTGGAAGTGGTAGCTGTAAGGGCCACTGGCGTGAGGGACGATGGGGATATCATAGGCGGCAGCGTGAGCGGCGACCTTGAGGAGCTCAGTCAGACCACCAAGCCACATGACATCGGGCTGGATGATGTCCAGGTTGCGGTCCTCGATGAGCTTGCGGAAACCAAATCGCGAATACTCATGCTCACCAGTGGTGAACTTGACCTGGGGGTGAGCTCGCTTGATCAGAGCAAAGCCATCAGTGTCATCGGGAGACAAGCACTCCTCCCACCAGTTGATGTTGAGGTCCAGAGTTGCCTTGACGATCTCGATTGTGTAAGAGACGTTGAGACTCATGTAGCAGTCGACCATGATGGGGAAGTCGGGGCCGACGGCCTCACGGTGCTTGCGGAGGAACTCGACGTTCTTGCGCAGACCCTCGTGACCATCATCGGGGCAGAAGGGCAGGGGGACCTTGGCTCCCCAGAATCCCATGGCCTTGGCGGCTGTGGGCTCGGGTCCAGTGCAGTAGAAGTCGAGGCGCTCCTTTGTAGCTCCACCAATGAGACGGTAGACGGGCTCGTTGCGCACCTTGCCCAGAAGATCCCAGAGGGCAAGGTCGATGACGGAAATGACAGCGATTGGCAGACCCTTGCGGCCATAGAACATGGATGCACGGTACATCTGCTCGAAGAGAAGGTTGGTGTTGCGGGGGTCGGCACCGATGAGGAAACGCTCAAAGTGCTGGTGAACGAGCCAGCAAGCAGGGGGACCTGAGAATAGCATGTTAGACGCTTGTTGTTCATAGAGTCTTCATTGGATTGTTCAAAGTCCATAGTCAGGCTGAATGTCGAGAATCGAACTCACCTCCAAAGCCAGTTGCGAAACCAACAGTACCATCCGTAGCCTCAATCTCAACCAGGAACGAGCCGAGCACGTTGATGCCCCAGCTGGTTCGAGACTTCTTGTACTGCTCCCATCTCGAGCAAGGTGTTGAGATGTCGCTGTCAATGAGCCAGTGACCGCCCTTGACGTTGTGATAATCACCACCTAGCTCGCGAGTTAGCAATTGTCATACTAAACCATCTAGGCGGTCATGGACGCGCCCAGTTGGCTTGAGGAATTACCCCTCTTCTCAATTGAGATTCGGACAACGCGGGAGAGGGGTTCTTACCTGATCCAACACCACCAATGATGAATGACCTTATGGCCTTGATCTTGGGGAAATCTCTAACAGTAGCCATCTTGTTGTCGTTTTCGTTCAATGTCACTATCAAGAGAAGGGCGATGGAAAAGAGTTGACTGCGACGAGTCGAGGATGAGGAGAAAGAAAGAAAGAAGGGTGAGAATGAGTTGGGGAGAAGATGACCACAACACGCTGGGGCTTGGCTGCTTTACAAAGGAAGCGCCGGTGGCACTGCAGGTGGGTTAAAGATAATTCCAGCCGATCACGTATCATTCAATTGTAGCCGAGTCGCGCGCCTCTAGGCAGCTCACGATGGATTGCCGGTCTTGTGATGCCTGCTGAAGCGGGCAAGAGCCGGCGAAGGCGCCTCCGGATAAGTGGTGGGGGTTTGAATTCCGCCGGATTCCCGACATGGCGATGCAATCGTCGGGCAGAGATGCACCGAGCGATGGCGTTGTGAATGGATCCATCTCCAACTGTGTGGACAGCTCCACCTTTTCTCGGTGGTCGTCGGGGTTTTGAGACTTTTTGGTCGGCACCCGGACCAAGAAATAAATGGCATACTGCAGGTAGGCAATGAGACCTTTGCGGGGCTACATAGACGTAAATTACATCAAAACAAACAAACGAAAATATAAAGAAAATATATTATATTCTAAAGTCTACTTAAATTCTTAGATTTATTATCATATGCCTTTTATACTGTGATTCAGCGGATTAAAAGGTAGAGTAGATACTTGCAAAGTGTGCCATTTTTTCTTGACCACTAGGTAGCTTAGCGGCGGCTCATGGGGCCCAATTTTCTCCTTGTTTTGCAGGGACTGGTCGAGAACGTTGTGCGTCGGCTGTGTACACGGGATCCATGGATGATGAGCTTTGCGCATGCGACGTTTTGTGCCTCGTGGGGGTTTCTGTTTGCGGCAGTTGATGAAGAAACCAGTGAGGTGTGCATCTGCTGTCCAAGGTTGTCAAAACGCTGTTGAACCCGAGATCGTTTTTTTTGGCGGCTCGGCTTTTTCTGGTGGCGGGTTTGTGGAAGATTGCGGGGTGGACGGGGGTTGTGAAGAACGGGGGCTGAGATTTTGGGGGAAGTGGAGGGTGAAGATCCGGGAAAGGTCCTGGGCTGTGGACGACCAAAAAGTCATATAATCTGGCGGTGTCTCCTTTCTTGATATCCCAAGATGAATCTTTTGATAAACAACGTGTTCCAGACACTTCATCACTTCACAAAACAGTGACCGCTTCTTCTTGGTAAACAAACCCTTTCGCACGAGAGCATCATGGGAGATGACCCCTTGCCGGTCCGGGGCAAGTGACTTGCCATGCCGGCCCACTTGCCGAGCCATCCACCAATCATTGTACAACAGAGTGTTCCCCGCTAAAGGAAAGAGCTTGGTCGCGCCAGGTGAAGGGAAGGTTTGGGCAGGTACGAACGAGGGTGCTCGGTTCTTTCCTCTCCGCATTCGCCATCCCATCACCAGAGATCGAATTCAGTTCACAAGCCTCCGAGGAAGAGCGCTATGGCCCTCCCCCTTCACCACCCTTGTTCCCCCCTGAAGCCGTGCTATTCTGCTGGCTGAATCTCAATAGTTTGAAACTTCAAGATTGCAAAAATAGGATTACAGAAAATCTCTTCTTCTCCCCGTCACTCAATTTTATTTGCGGCTCCCGGTCAACGGAAGTACACCGAAGAGCTGGAGCTCTGACAGCTCGCCCTTAGCCCGTAGCCCACCTCGGCCCACCTCTGACCAGGCCCGGTCTGAGGCGCCACTCACTCCCCGTCCGTCCGAGGCCCAAAGCCAGCAAAAGCGACAGAGGAGAAACAAGAGACAGGTGACTTTGACAAAGGGGAATGAGCAGCTCATAAGTTTTATCCTACCAAAAGAGACGTGTCGGCAATCCGCGGTATTGCCTAAATACCTACCTGGGCTACCAGGTTGTGCAAGCCGCCTCGGTATCCATATGGCAAAGTTAGGTACCTGACCTTGGCCTGGGGTACGGCGCATGCTTCGAGTCTTCTCCTCTTACTTCTCCATCCTCCCCTTGGGCCCTCGGGAGATCTTTCTCCTTCTCGCGCGAACCATTGTCCCGGATCGCGAGCTTCCTCTGCAGAGACTCCAAACTCCCTGCACCGCATTTTTGCCCGTTCCCGCGTATCCAGCCCTTTGTCGCATACCACTCGCACCGCTCCGCTCACTCACACGACCGTTGCTGAGCTCGCACTTTCATCGCACCGACACGCGAGGTCTCTGACAAGGGCATCCCGATTCTTCTCTCACCCTCGAGGCCATGCACAACGGGGTGGGCAAGAACTCGGGCGATGTCTCGGTAGAGAATCGCCCGCCCACGACCGAGATCGATAGCGACGAAGCCAACCAGCTTCTCAGCGATGACGATGATCATGGCGACCAGGAGACCCTATGTCGCAACGGGAAAAGGAAACGGCCCATCTCGGTCTCGTAAGTCGCGACGCTGGCTGCTGCTGCTGGCTCTCATGCCCAGTCCAGTCATGCTCCCCTCTTTTTTTGTTCGTCTGTTCGTTCGTTCTGTACACTCAAGTCATTGTCGCGATCGTGGATTCCCTACCTTGCTCGGGCTTCGTTCTTGGGTCAGAGTATCATCCGTTGAATTGTTGGATCCAGTTTTAAGATCTGCGACGGATCTTATCTACACTTTTATACTATTTCTATCCTAAACACCATGTCACCGCACACGACTGCATCTTCACCCCAATCTTCACCCTCGCCCTTAGATCCACCCATCACCGAGCCCACCCCCAACCCCAACCCCAATACTGCCATCTTCTTCCAGCCTTCCTTGCCTTTCGAGATAACGAACGCTGCCAATGCTCAAGCTAACTCCGTCATCCCCAGGTGTGAGCTGTGCAAGCAAAGGAAGGTATGTTCTGATACCTGCTCTCCTCCTCCGCTGAGCCTTGGCGGTACTGTCAACAACATATACTAATATGCGCTTCGTCTTTACAGGTCAAATGTGATCGTGGTCAACCCTCTTGTGGTTGGTGTAGCCGAAATGGCGCCGTCTGCGAGTACAAGGAGCGCAAGAAGCCTGGCTTGAGAGCTGGTTACGGTCGCGAACTCGAACAGCGTCTCGACAAGCTTGAAGAGATCTTGCGCTCTCATGCCGAGATCCTTCAAGCCACTCTAGCAGCCAACACCAATCCTGCACTTGCTGCCAGCGTCCGACATAGCAACCCAAGTCTTCCCAGCGATCAAGGAACACCACACGATGGTCCTCACGTCTTTCGACCCTCCGAGCCCGTCCGTACTCCTCAGACCGACTCTGCTTTGTTTGGGCAGAAAGCTCCCAGCTCTGGTTTTGCGCCAAGCACCCAAAGCGTCGACTTTGGTGTTGCCCGAACTCCTGGCGTGAGCGATGGCTTTCAGAATGGGAACCATGTGCAGCTGCCTCCCATGACGGCGGCTTCTCAGATCTCGCCCATGCAGCCCAGTGCAGCTGCGCAAGACTACTACAACTCTGTACAACCCAACATTCATTCTCCCACAGCAGCAATGTCAGCAGCCCCTGGAACTACCACTCCAGACCGGGACATGCCACCCTACGACCTTCTCTACGCCCTTGTCGACCTCTACTTTAAGCACATCAACACCTGGTGCCCAATCCTTCACCGCAAAACAACCCTAGATACCCTATTCGGTCCGTCCACCCTCGACGAGACTGATCGAATCCTCCTCCACGCGATTGTGGCAACGACAATGCGCTACTCGACAGATGCGAGATTGACCGACGAACGACGGGAGCACTACCACAGGGTTTCCAAAGAACGAGTTCTCCTTTACGGCATGGGAAACTCATCAGTCAAGTCCCTACAAGCTCTCGTTATTCTTGCCCTTGATATCGTCGGTAGCGGCAATGGGCCTCCGGGATGGAACATCATGGCGCTCATCACCCGCTCCGTGGTACAACTTGGCCTGGCTGTAGAAATCACGTCGTCGACAGTGTCCCCCCATTACCTCTCAATTTATACCTTGCGTGCCATGACTCTTTCAGAGCCCAAAGACTTTATTGAAGAAGAGGCGCGACGTCGACTCTTCTGGATGATTTACCTGTTGGACCGATACGCAACGATCGCAACAGCCTTCGAATTCGCTCTCGACGACCGGGAAATAGACAGGACGTTGCCCTGTCGCGACGATCTGTGGATCAAGAATCAAAAGGTGGACACCAGGTGGTTCCGCACTGATGTGAACCACTCGGGCTCCCCAGACCACGACATCGACCAGCCCGAGAATCTTGGCGCTTTTGCGTACTACATTGAGATTCTTGGCATTCTTTCCAAGATACACAAGTTCTTGAAGCAACCAGTTGATATCAGTGCCTTGAGCGATGTGGAGCAATGGCAGATGCGGTACAAGGAGTTGGACAACATGCTGACGTCGTGGAAGTTTGGCCTCCCCGGCGAGTTTGGCAACATGGCCAAGCTTTTCCATCCGGGCAGCAAGAACATCAATTGTGCCTGGGTCATGCTTCACGCCACGTACCACACAGCTGTCATTCGCCTTCATTCGTCCGCCGCCTATCCCACGACAAGGTCCCCCATCTTCACCCCGTCTTATAGTGCATCTCAACGTTGCCACAGCGCCGTGGAGAATGTGGCTGCGCTGGGAGAATTCGTAGTGAATAACGGGATGTTGGCCAAGCTGGGTCCACCCTTTGCATTTACTCTTTGGGTGTCAGCCCGGCTACTCCTTGTTCACGGCTCAACAGTTGAGCACAAGCTATCGCCTCAGATCTCGTTCTTTGTTGACAGCCTCCGCGATATGGGTCGGTTCTGGCCTGTAGCCGCTCGATACTGCCAACTACTGCAAAGGGTCCTGGACGAGCACCGCGATAGTGAGCGACAGGGTGACGGCATAACCCCTAGCTCTGTCAAGATATTGTCTGACATGCGACGCACGGCATTCGATCTTGATTTTCTCATCTCTCGGCAGCCGAACCAAGGTGGATCAGCGCTGAGTCGATTACCCAGTGTCACACCAGCAAGGACGCCAGCACCAAACGAACTTGAATATCTCGATGTCTTTGACTTTTTCAACGTTCCTCGCCTGCCTTTCGGAGGCGAGAACATTGCTGGTGTGAATGGAACTCCAGCGCCAGCAGACAACAGCATGGATACATCTAATGACAATGCTCCTCCTGGTCTGGGTGCCTCGAACGAATTCAACATCACCAACTTCATGGTCGATGCCAATAGCGACTGGCTGTTTAAGCAGGAGGGTGGGTCGAAGTTTATGGCGACAACATGAAACATGGGTTGAAAGCCAACATGTTTCTTGCTGTTCTTTTACGTCTAATGTCGGTCGGTCGGTTGTGTAAGGCCTGGTTTTGGACAAGCCTTCTTGTTAGGATACCCCCATCTTTTCACATTGGTCTGCGTTGTGGCGCTGGCGGGTTGGTAGAGTTGTGCTTTGACGCAACTTACACTTGTATGTTAGGGCTAGAGGGGACGATGTACCTTATGGTGATGGCAGGTTCAAGGTGGTGTTTGGGGTAAAGAGTTCAGGGGTTGCAAAAGGTCATGATATATGGTTTAACGGCAAGGGTCAAAATGCATGAACACTTGGGCGTGCTGCATGCATGCCAAGGAAGATATATACTTAATCAATCAACGACCGAAAAGCTCACACATATTCATTAAACTCTTACCCTTGGTGAATCATATCACTTTGAACTTGGTGTGCAACAAGTAAAGCAGCTCCGTGAGGTTGTATTCGATTCTAACAAGTACCCAGCATTACCCATCGCTATGCAATTACAAAGACACCAGAAATACAAGTCTACAAATGCCCAGCCCCGCCAATCAATCCTCCGTCTCAGTCGTGTATGTATCATTAGGACAATACATGACCCAACCATCAAGGTTCATCTTCTTAATGACCTTGCTAAAGTTCTTCGACCCCGTCGCCTTGCCCGACTGCGAGCAAATCCTCTGTCGATCAGCATCATTGACCTTGGGCGCGCCTTTGGGATATTCTATGTTGAAGACGGGCTTCTTGGCCTTGATGAAGGGGGCAAAAGTCTCGCACTCGCTGTACTGGATGCACTGCTCGTTGACGGAGAAGGCGGCGTAGGGAAGGACTGATGTGATGATGTCTCCGGCATTTTTGAGACCAGTTGACATGTTGTACTTGGCTGCTTCCTTGGAGAGGAACTTTATGTATGAGATTGAGTCTTCTTTGGTGAGTTTGAGGCCGTTGTCGTTTTGCTATTGTCGTGTTAGTTGGTTCGTGCTGAGAGGGTGGGAGACTTACATAGCCGTCCACATTATCAGGGTCGATAGCATCACAACCCTTTTGCGCAGCAAGCTTAATACGCTTCTTCATAATATTGCGCACGTTCTGGCTTCTCAAGTTGAGCCACTTCTCATCGGGCCATCCGTCAAGTGTCTTGCCCAGGTCCGATTTCCGAAACTGGTTCTTGTCGTCACGCCAGTTTTCCCACGAGCCGGCGCTAAAGTAACAGATGATCTTCTTGCCAGCTTTTCGAAGTGCTGCAAAGGTTTCTGCGTCGTTGTCGTAGAGGTCGAGGTCGTAGATACCCACGTTGGGTTCTAGGTCGTCGGCAGTGCCATCGTCGTTGAGCTTGATGGGCTTGAGGAGGACGATCTGCCATGGGGAGCCGACCTTGGGCTGCCATGTTTTGCCGCGAGCCTTGAGAGCAGAGTCATGGTCGTCGCTGGTGTCCGAATCTGAGTTGCTGTTGTCACTGTCGTCGCCTCCTTTTCCTTTTGTTAGACCAACACCGAGTCCAACTGCCAACGCCGTGATGATGACAAGAGCCGCACCGATGATGGTCAGCTTCTTCCACAACGGCCAGCACTTCTTGGTGTTAGTCTTTGCCGCCAAACCCTTCTTCTCGGGTGTTTCGACATCTGCTGGTTTCGTCGCCATGGTACCGGTCTAAGTGATCTGCTCGCCAAGCTGCTCTGGCTGTGATCGGCAACCCCCATGGCGAGCCATGGAGTTTAATAGCAAACTCGACGAGCATACCAAAATACACAACCCTTCCGGATCCGGCTCACAACGCGATTTCGAAGCTGGGGGAGGATGGCACGGGGCGCAGCATTGTGGAGAGTCCGCGTAGCCCTACTGGGCGAAGTTGGCGTTGGGATGGACGCTAGTTGAAGTCTAGAACGAGCTGACAGCCCAAAGGGTGGTGTTCCATCCAGACACTGGTATTACGAAAGCTTGGACCGAGACTTGGAGATTTGGGTGGCGGCTCGGGATGGACCGACTGGGCATTGTGGTCCTGATGCGAGATCGCCGCTACTCAGACTTGGCAAGACAAGCATATTCGAATCTTTGTACTCGAGGAATTGCATACATGCCATCTCTCAAACCTACCACCATTTCAGACTTTTGGTAGTGGAGCTGTGCAATGTAGAAAGTGTGTGGGTTCAGGGGCTCAGACTATTAGAATCCTCCGGTTAGCTCGGCATCACGATGGCTGAGATGATCAGGCGCAGCAGAGTTTAGAGATTTGGAGGCCTACTTGGCCCCAAACATCTTGCCATTAAACTTGTTTTAGCTCGAAAATCATAGCCTTGCACTACATGGTTCATCTCTAGTGTTGCGCAATGCAATAAAGCGCAGTTGCCCTTTGTGGTGTTACACGGTGTTGCGATACGAACCCTCCAATGGCTGTTGTGGATTTGACCATCTGAACTACGCGTCCTTATTATTATAAGACATAAGCAAGGCCGGTGACTCACTTGCCGATTCATTGTGCGAGCTTTAATTGTCTTCAAGTCCGACATACGTAGGTGAGATTGACTGTGTAAGTAGCCGAGCAACAGTTACAGCATGGGTCAAACCTCATCTCATGGCGACCAGGATGAGATCTGTCGATATGCCAGATTCGATCTTGGGATCAATGCAATTAAAACTTATCCCTCATATGATGACTATTTTGTAGCCAATATATTCACTCATCACTTTAGCCGGATGTGATAATATTCGGAATTGCCCCCGCCTGAGAAACATGAGCCGATATGAATACCCTGAAAGGGAAACTCGGGCCCAAGACTCCGAAGAGGACAACGATGCAATTCAGTTCGCATCATAAGATTCTCGAGTTTATAAATCATGATGAATCCAGTAAAGTAGTGAGACTCATGTTCCTTGGTTATCGAGATCCATTGCTTGACAATTGTCACCAAGAGTCTCACTAGCAACGTCGCCAAAACACCACAACCATGAAGGGTTCCAGAATTGCCGGATCTCTAGCTTCCGTCTTGCTAGCCGGGGCTACACAAGCCTTCCAGATGCGCCAACCGCCACCTGTCGACTTGGTCCAAGGTTTCGACTGGAAGAACCCCTTTGCTCTAGAAGCCATGTCTGCATTCCAACCTGCCTGCGAGGTCGAGACCAGCTTCAGCGCTCTCGAGTATACCCTTCACGAATTGACGGAGCCTCCTCCCAATGGACTCAAGCCTTGGGCAAAGGGGTTGAAGGAAGTGTTTGACGGAAAAGAGTATCCCGGTGGATGGTCTGGTCTGGATTATCACCTCCACGGCCGTAGCCTTTTGTTGATGGACTATGACAAGCTGCCTCTCACTGTTCGTGAATGGGTCGAAGAACAAGAACGATCCGACGGCCAAGGAAAAGCGCTCTTTGCTATTCTTGAAAAGCCAAAGACCGAAGAAGATGAGTTGGAACATGTTGTCAAGTTCCCAGCCGCCGACAAGATCGACCGCTCCACCGATGAACAAAAGGTTGCCATCTTTGCACCTGGTGCTCTTTACGGAGTCCTTCCTCTCTGGGCAGCTGAATCAAGCAAGTGCAAAGGTAAGTCATCAAAGTTTCCAGTGTGGCAGGAATGTCTGGTTTTACCGTGACAATAACTTACACAATGTCATCCAGACCAACTTGTCGATCTGACCAAATACGATACCACACCAGTTGACGGCGGAGTTGTCGCCTGGATCGAGCACTCCCAACCGGAAGCTCACAGCATGAAGTTTGATATTAAGGCTCAGGTACTCAAGGCCAACAACGTCAAAGCATCAGCAAAGGAGGAGCTGTGATGAGATTGGGCCAGGCGGGGTCACCTTAAGAGTTGCCAGCAATACACTTTCCAACAGTAGAAGTGTAACATCAAATCTAATATCATTTTCAAACTCACTGTATCGATCTGAACCCCGGCAGATATCATCAATAAGTGCCCTATTTTGGATCATCCAGTCATCCGCGAATGGATCCATTTCCAGGAACCATGCACGAAGGGTCCCAAGTTACTACCCTGGGGCTGGTTATAACATGCACTTACAAGGTGTGCAAGAAAAAGCAAGAGCGGGAGCAAGGGCCAGTTTCGTGTCTGCCCTGACATTGGATGAACGAATATCATGATTCCTACGTTGGCAGATGCTCAACATAGCATGCGCACATACACGTACACACGCACACGCACACGCACATGTCCACATCTGTGACCGCTCAAACTCCAATGCGTATTCGTATATCCCTCTACCGCTCCTTCAGAAAAACATATCATGTACACGATATCTTTTTGACTCAACACGTTCCTGAGACCGCCTGTTTCATACGCACATACTTCCAACTCGAATCTTTTTTAGCTGCAGTGTCGAATGATTTCGGTGATTTCTGCATATACGCGCACACCGCCTCCCCACCAGACAGACACTTCAGTTCCTGACCCTTGCTCTCCGGATCCTCGCTGGCTTGATTGATCGACGGGCTGGGCTTCAACATGTGCGGCAGGAAAGTGAGCCCTAATTCTATGAAACGATGCAAAACATTTTGACAGGAAAGGTCGGTCACTGGTTAACACGGACATGACCGCGTGGTGCCATGACGGGCAGGACAAAAAGCAAAGGCATGCACAAGCAAAGCAACTTGATGCAATGTTGGTGCTATCACGAGGATGCAGGTGATCCATATGATTCAGACGAGATGATGCGGGAAACAACAAAACAAATCTAGCTTGCCGAGACCGTTGACGAGATGCGTGTGTCGGTCCCCATTTCACCGACCACCTCAGAGACAAAAAAGGTCCGTTTCTTATCCGTATGGAGCCCTGGGGAAACCAAACCAGCCATGGCGAAGGTCTAGCCCAGGTACTCGTGCGATGCTACCCTACCAAGCTACCCCAGCATCGCGTCCATCTATTTCCTACCTCAGGTAAGGAAATGTAGGTGTAGCTCGGACAAGATGGAGCTAGTGATATGATGCTCCGACTATCCGTAGCTAGCCAGGTACTGTAGGTTTGGATATCTACATTTAAACCACAGCCTCGTCGAAACAAATTACTACCAATACCAGCCACTCTCATCCATGCCACGAAAGGATGGGGATGGCGGCCTGCAAGCCCAAGCCCCGGATGCGGTAGAGGACAAAGGTCTCACTCAACCGAACGACGCCATGAAATTGCCCATGTCGTCAGAGACAAGGTGTCGCGTCTCCACTTGTGGGCAGTCGAGAGAGAGGAACCGCAGCTGCGTGCCCACCCTGCAAGAATGCGTTTTTGCAGCACAGCTTGTGCAGCAGCAGTGCGGCGCTTGCTTTGTTGTTCATGGGTCTTCCCAGCTCTCGGCGCTTGTTGTTGACCTGATAGAGGCCCAGCATGACTACAATGGTGGTTGCAATGAGGACATTAGGCAAGGAAGAAAGGTGCCCAAGCAAGTTCCTATGTTGGCATCCATACATTCACATCAGTCAGTAATGGATGGTTGCGCAACCTGCAACAGGACGATTCAGGGTATCATCATCATCGTCGATGTGTCGTCACTGCGAATTATTGTGATTCACCGAGCTCCGTACAAGCTCTGTTCAAAGCTCCAAGGAAGAAACCTCGAAGCTTTCCAGGTTTTGACCTCTTCCTCCTTCTCCCACAGTACCACCAATCCTTCGTCAATTCCCTAATACTTGCCGCCCTCGTACATAACATCATATTGAATGAAATCCAAAAATTGCCCCCACGTGTTTCTCTCTTTCATCATCAACTTCCGCTTTCGCACATACTGCTTTCCGCCCACAGGCCCTCTTATCTCTCTACATCCTCACCTACTTTGCTCTCCCTCACCGCACCGTACCGTATCAACGTCGTACCTACAAAGCCCTTCTCCTTTTTTCTCGCTCGTACCTATCGCCTCGCCCATTTCGCCATTTCTACTGGATTCGGCAAAACCATCTCTTCCGAATCGCTTAATAATATCCCTGCGTCGGCACGGGTGGCGGTTGCGGTGGTGTACTTTTATTTTTTATTTTTTTCTTTCTACTGAAAAGCTCCCCCCGTTACCGCCGACAATCTTTAATTTCGGTCCCCCCCAGCCTGACCGACGCCAGACCAGACCCGTCCTGGTGCCTACCTACCGCCCGTGGTTCTCCTCCCAACCATTTCCATCCTATTCTATTCTCTCCCACAACCACATCAAAACATCCATCCGTCATTACCTACAAACCTACCTTCCTATCTACGCTACCTACGCCGTCGGCTTCGCTGCCTCACTCCTTCGCTCCCCGTTCAGCCTCCGCAGACTCAAACGCCATATCTGATATCTACGAATCGCAGCCATGGGCAGCTTCACCTTCAAGTGGTATGTACCGATCTGCCTTTTGATGACGGCGACGATCGCGACGAGACGACAGCTTCAAGCAAGCTTCACCCTTGAAGCTGCAAACGTCGCGTGCCTACGGCGCAGCACTTCTTGTTGAGCTTTGTCTGGAGCTTTACCCCCGTCACCATTGTTGCTCCATGTCGCACTCTGGAACTGGGACAATGTCTGAGACATCTGGACTAACCCCGAGCTTTCTCATAGGGAGCATCCCGCCGACGAAGTCTACGTGACCGGTACCTTCGACGACTGGACCAAGAGCGTCAAGCTCGAAAAGACTGGCGATGTCTTCTCCAAGACGGTCGACCTCAAAGATGCCTCGAGCAAGATCTACTACAAGGTGCGTCAGCGACTGGTGCCTCGATCGGCGATACCACCAGCTCCCTCTACTCGGTGTTTCCCCCATGCACACGCGATCCCGGATTGAACCATCAATTATCCATCCCCCCTTTCTCGTCACCGTGGAGAAGATTCTCGTGCCCATCCTACCATCGTACCAAACCCTGCAGAGATGGATCATGGTAAAGCGCCATCCCCCCACCGAGCAGTTGCGCCGCCGCCGCCGCCTCTTGTTCGTACTGGTCCTGGTTTGGGTCTGGGTCTGGCGGATTGCGACCGTGTGTCCGTGCCGCTATGGAATCCGTGCCCTCCGCGCATCGCCATCTCTCAATCTGCAGGGTCATGATGAGCCTAAAAGGCTCTTAGGCACAAGAGCGGTGTCTGGTCTCGTCCGCTACGCTACGCTACCGTAATCCCAACCACCCCTGTTCGTCAATTTTTTGCGGTCGTTGCGAGGATCGGGGATTGGGATTGCGCCAGGCCTGACCTTTTCCCTGCCTGTCATGTCATGGGTTCTCTACGACCCATACCGCGCGCCCACACCATCCCCAACCAACCCCCCGCGGTTCGGTATGACGCAACCCAACTACGCTCGAGACAGTTCTGGAATGCGTTAGTGAGCGGGGAGCGGTGAGAACCTGCTCGTCCTCAGCCCATGGCCCAGGTCCTTTTTGCAGGTCATTTGCAGGTCATGCCAGTCTGCCTAGATGTTGGCGCCAGGCGGCGACGTTGGACAAAGTCGATTCGCGCTGCCCTGGCCGCCAAGGCGTCTTTCAAGTCAGCGCTTGCTTGCGCTGCGCGCTAGTGTGCCTGCATTCAGACCCGCACCTACCCTGCCTGCCCGCCTTCCTCAGCTCTCCCGCCATTGACCTTTTCGTCATCGTACCAGATGATTGAAACCCCCCTCCTCCCCTCTTTTGAACCCAATTGCTGTTCCTCCTCACCCTCACCTTTTGCGCATTCACTGTAGAGGCTGTCGCTCACGCATCATCTAGTTCGTTGTCGACGGTAACTGGGTAATCAACCAATCAGCAGCAAACGAACCTGACACTCAGGGCAACGTGAACAACTTTCTCAACCCCGACCAAATCACAAAAGATACCCCGGCCGCCGCTATTCTTAACACCGTCACCCCCACATCTACCACCGCTGCGATGGCTTCCGAGCAACCTATCGAGGTAAAGCCCGTTGAGAAGGTGCTCGACGAGAAGGTGGCCGAGAGCAAGCCTGTCCCTGCGCTCGCTGACGAGGAGACCCTCACCGAGAACGAGAAGGCGCACCCCATCGAGACTCCTTCTGACATTCCAGGCGGATTTCCCGCCACACCCGCGCTTGAGCTGGATAAGCCTGTGTCTATTGCGCCTCTTGCGAACGAGCTCGAGAAGCCCATCAGCGTCAACCCCCTCCCCGCTTCTGAGGGTGCTGGCAACCCCATTACCCTGGCGCCTGGTGAGAAGATCCCCGAGTCTATCACCGCCCAGAGCACCGACAAGTACGTCAAGCTCGACAAGGAGTCGTACGAGAAGAGCGACACTATCCCTGGTGTCGAGACTGAGCTCCCTCCCGTTTCTGCCAACACCATTCCCGAGTCCAGCCTCCCCATTATCGGTGCTCAGGATGTCGCCATTAACACTGTGACCCCCGTTTCCACCACCGCGGCCCTCGCCGCCGAGGTTCCCCTTGAGCCCAAGCCTGCTGTTCCCGAGGTTGTCAAGGAGAGCCAGGAGAAGGCCGACGTGGCCCCCGAAGCCAGCGCCGTTGCTGAGGGCGTCGAGGAGAAGGCCAAGGTTGAGGAGGAGTTGAAGGAGAAGGTCCCTGAGGCTCCTGCTACCTCTGAGGGCACCGCTGGCCAGGGTACCGAGAAGTCTGAGAAGGCTCAGGACGCTGGACTGGCTGCTCTCGCTGCTACCGCTGGTGGCGCCGTCATTGCTGCCGGCCTCACCGCCAAGGAGACCATTGAGGAGAAGGCTGCTCCTGTAGTGAACAACGCGACTGAGGTCATCACCGATGCCGCCGCCAAGAACCTCCCTGATGCTGTCAAAGAGAAGCTTCCCGTAGCCGCCCAGGAGGCTCTAGACGCCAAGGCCAAGGAGCAGATCCGAGAAGAGGTGTCTCCCGAGGTCCCTGCCGAGGTCAAGGAGTCTCTCGTTGAGGCTGTCAAGTCTCCCGAGGCCGCTGCCAACACTGAGGCCGTTCAGGAGAAGAAGGAGGTTGAGGCTGAGCTTCTCAAGGAGATCAAGCCTGTGACTGGTACTTACGACGCCGTGGTGGAGCCTACCAGCGAGGAGACGAAGCAGGTTTCCCCCGAGGTCCCTGCTGAGGTTCAGGAGTCCATTATCGAGGCCGGCAAGAGCCCCGAGGCTGCTGCCAACACCGAAGCCGTCGAGGAGAAGAAGGTTGTCGAGGCTGAGCTCCTGAAGGAGGTCGCCCCCGTCGCCCCTGTTGAGGAGACCAAGACTGAGGCTGTTGCCCCTGAGGTGCCCGCTGAAGTTAAGGAGTCTATCGTTGAGGCCGGCAAGGCCCCTGAGGCCGCCGCTAGCACCGAGGCTGTCGAGAACAAGAAGGAGGTTGAGGCCGAGCTCCTGAAGGAGACCGAGCCTGTCCCCGCCGTGGAGGAGGCCAAGCCCGCTGCCGATCCCGCAGCTGTTGTTGCTCCCGTGGTTCAGCCCGAGGAGGCCAAGCCCGAGACCAAGGTGGAGGAGACCAAGACTGAGGAGGCCAAGCCCGCCGTTGAGCCCGTAACGAAACCTGAAGAGGCCAAGGCTGAGGCTAAGGCTGAGCCCCAGGCGGAGACTCCCGCTGTCGGTAACGGCGCCTCAGCCGCTGAGAACGGCAGCAAGGCCACCGAGACCAAGGCTGCTGAGCCCGCCGCCAACGGCAGCTCTGCCGCTTCTACCACCACTGCCCAAAAGAAGAAGCACAACCGACTGAGCTCGATCTTCAGCAAGATCAAGCACAAGCTGTCCGACCACAAGTAGACAAGACAAGACAAGACAAGACGAGGGTGGGGTGAGATGAGCTAATGTCATGACAGTGTGGTGTCAGAAACGTCTTATGGGTTTTCTTTTTCTTTCGTTTTCTTGGGATTGGTGTCTTCGTTTATCAATGATTCCCCTGGATCCATGAGGAAGAGGAGAGTGGTTGAGATCACTGAGGGCCTGGATCTCCGTCATATACCTAGTTGATAGTCAGTTTTTACGCGTATGCTTTTGATTGATACCGAAATTTATGTATCATAGTATCCATCATGTCAAAAGAAGTGATGCTTCAAGTTTGGATATAACTTGAAAGTGTTTCTGTATCAGTCCACTGTGAGAATGCCTTGGGTGCTGTCGTTGAGGCAAATCCAGAGGTCACGCCTCTGGTCATGTGATAGCTTCAAGTGGCATCCGTTGATGACTAACGTTCAAGTTGCAGGCAGGTAACGCCATTCCCCTGCGCCGCCGAGCCCGCCAACTCCGTCACGATTTGCCCCGCCAGAGAGTGACTCGCTCGATCCACCTCCATCCATCCACGGGGTCCGTCCCAGCTGGACCCCTTCGTGAACCTACTTTCCTCCAACTACTGCTTCAACAATCCTATCTACTCTACCAAGACCTATTAGAAGTCCCACTCTTCGTCTCTCTCTCCTTGTTGGGACCTGGAGAGCTGAATCTCCCCTGGCGAGAGGCAAGAGATCTCAAGCTGGTGTCATCCCGCCACAAGGGACACAGCCAAAGAAACCAACCGATTGAAGCGGCTGCCTGCCTCATCGGATTCAAGGTTGAAACACCTTCGAACCGACCGTACCGAACATGAGTTCGTCGACCTCGAGTGTGGGAAAATCCGCCCCTGCGCCTTCAAACCCCCCAGCCATCCAGGCCGGACCATCGACGTCGAGCTTTGAATCATCACGTCGGCCATCGCAGGCCGGCTCCTCGTCAGCGCAATCCATGCCTCGAAAGGCTCAAGGCGCCCGAAAACAGCACCGGAGTCAACGTCGACCTGGCCTAGGAGATAGGTCCAATACCGGCCCTGACGACGAAGATGCGATGGCGGAATTAAGAGCGTTCCGAAACCCAAACAGTCGGCGTGGCCAGACTTCGATCACCCATCTCCTCAATTACTCGATGCCTCGACCGGTACAAGATCATCATACGCATGCCAGACATCCTAGACGGAATCCAACATGGGGACTGGGATCTGGATACCACGCAGTTGATAAGGCGAGATATGTCCATGCCAACTACCGCTTTGTCCTGTCTCCAGAAGGAACCTATAGCAAGCAGTCGTCGGATGCTGACACGCACCTGGACTGGTCTTTGGTGATGCAGATTATTGCTTCGAGCGAGTCGCAGACTTCATCATGCCCAATTTGTCTTTCTGAGCCAGTGGCTCCTCGCATGGCGAAATGCGGGCACATCTTTTGTTTACCTTGTCTGATTCGATTTATGAACTCAAGCTCAAGTGAGGAGGAAGGAAAGCCAAACCGTGGTCCGAAATGGAAGAAGTGCCCCATCTGCGAGGACTCGATTTACATGCAAGACGTTCGACCTGTCCGGTTTTATGCAGGTCAGGAAAGCCCGTTACCTAGAGTTGGTGACGACGTCGTGCTACGACTGATGGCACGAGGCGCACACTCAACGATGGCTCTCCCGCGGGAGGGTGCCGCGGAGGCACGCACTTTCGGGGACGACATTCCCTGGCATTTCGCTGCCAACGTTCTGGACTACGCTCGTATGATGAAGGGCACCACGGATTACATGACTGCTCAATTCGATGAGGAAATCGCTTCGCTGGAGAAGCAGGCGAAGGAGGACGAGACTCTGTTTGGTCAAGATGGCGAATGGTCTCAGAAGGCCATCCGAGCTGTCACAGTCTCCAAAGAGAAACTGGCAGATCTTCAAATCGCAGAGGAACCAACGGCCGGGCCAGGATCAAGTTCCGGGAAGCAATCAGCAGATCCCGACTTTTACTTCTACAGTTCCCCGCCTCATCTCTACCTCTCACCATTGGACATTCGCATCCTGAAAACCAAGTATGGCTCCTTCTCGTCATTCCCCTCTACTCTCCTCCCTCGCGTCGAGCACATCTCAACCGGCCATGTGGTCGATGACGCACTGCGTAGGAGAGCTAAGTACCTCGGGCATCTTCCTCGTGGGTGTGTCATTAGCTTCCTGGAATGTGACTGGACAGACATTGTGCCAGCAGAGACGTTGGCGTCTTTCTCGGGAGAAATCGAGCGGCGACGGAAACGGAACCGCGAGAAGGAAACGCAGGAGGAACGGGAACGCCTTCAAGCAGAGCGACTCGAAGCAGCTGCCCTACGCAAGACGACGGGGTACCAGAGGTTACCCCAGCCACTTGAGGATGAGGATGTCCCTCGGATGGACATGTCCGAGTTCCAGCCACTGAGCGGTCATTCCGGTGCCACACCCCCGGATCCTCGACCAGGATTCGAGACGTTGGCGGAAATGTCAACCAGCCCATCGACTCAGAGAACAGTCTGGGGCACGCGGGCGATCAATGGATCTCCTGACCTGGCGCCAGTTCAGAGTTCGAATGCTGACGACGGCTGGCTCAAAGACGAGGACCTGTTTGATTCGGCTGATCTTGCGATGCAGATCCAGGCCATCGAGTCGGCGACGGAGAACAACAATGCACGTCCGAATAATAGTGGTGGTGGTGGAAAGAAGAAGAAGAAACAGAAAATCACACTCATGAGCACTGGTGGTCGCAGAGGCAATTGAGGGCCTATTATATTCTTGATTCTAGACTGCGGAATAGGAATTGACCTGTTCCATGGACACGATACAGCAAGCAGGGAGTAGTAACTTGACTGACTGGTAGATGGCGATGCCTCGGAGTTGACACGGGACTATACGCTTCACCTTGATTGGAATCGGGGCTGGTACTGGTACTGGGATGGAATTGATTGATTTGGAATTGCGTTCGGTCACTCAAGTGATTGTCCTAACTAGATGCTAATCCTTACTTGCGCTCAAGGCTTGCTTGCTATTTAACCATCATCTGATGGATAGCATGCTGTTCATCCATCGTGAGGTTGAGCTGAGTTGGATATTAACTCGCCAATTGTCTATATGCAGCTACATTCCTGATTACGAAGAGATATACAGCATCTGAATATTATTGGAGACAATAGCAATGCCACCCAGCGAGTTGCTTTATGATAGTTTCCATTCAAACTTGTTTCTTTCAAGCATCGCATGGTTGAGGTACCTTAGGTACAATCACGTGCCAAAAGTCTGGAATGGCCTCACGGCAACCCCGCTTTTTGCGAAAGTGACTGAACAATCACTCAATCTTCAACCTCTAGATATCAGGCAAAAATGGCACCTGAAGATCGCTCTTTTGGTATTGAAATAAGCGGAAATCGCGTTTCTAACCATGAATTTACTCCCGAGCAAAGAGCAGCGATGATGGCCGAGCTACGGGCCGGTAAATCTCAGAGCCAAGTTGCGCGCAATTTTGGCACCTCGCAAGGCACGGTCTCGAAGACCAAGAGACGATGGGAAAACCACCAAGACCTACGATCGAGGCCCCGAAAAGGACGTCCAAAGAAGCTCTCAGCTTTACAGATTGTGAGGATCAATTTATATATTAAGCGGCATCGCGATCTCATATGGCAAGACGTCTTAATTGAGCTAGACTTAGATGTCTCTATTCGCACCTTAAAGCGCCGTCTTCATAGCCATTGGCGCCGCAAATGGCGGTCAAGAAGACGGATCTTTCTATCAGAAGAAGATGCAAAAGAGAGGCTTGAACACTGCCAATTTTGGGTACATCATCTTGACGATTACATCAAGGTTTGAGGAGTTAAAGATAGAGCCTTCTTCCCTTCCTGATATCCCTCGCAGATCTGCTTCACCGATGAAGTCACAGTTCAAAATGCGCCTAATAACCCTCACGGCTAGGTCTTTCGACGACCTGATGAGAATTATAGGAAGGATTTGGTCAATGTATAGTCTTATGGAAAGCCTCGTCAGTCGATTATGATGTGGGGAGGCATTGCCGGGGCCAAGAGGACATATATCATCGCGATGACAAGAGATCAACTGGCTAAGAGGAAGGGATATTCATCTTGGAGCTATAGAAAGGCACTGATAGAAGGTCTCCTTCCTTTCCTTGACGAATTCGAGCTTTTCTAGCAAGATAACGCCCGTATTCACACTGCCAAAGCATCAATGGACTAGCTGCTTTTGCATGGGATCCGGCCTATCCACTGGCCGGCACACTCGCCGGATTTGAACCCGATTGAACATATCTGGAAGGCATTGAAGGCCAAGATACGAAGGTTACACCCTCAATTTATCAAATTACGAAGTAGCAAGGCCGATAGGAAGCTACTGATCAAATGGATCCAAGAAGCGTGGGAGGCCTTGCCTGACCATCTGATTTTGAAGCTGACGACTTCGGCCCGCAACAGGCTGCGAGCCTGCATCCGGGCGCGCGGATGGTATACTAAATATTAATCTACGGAATCAGGGCTTCAAAATGGTATAGTTTTTATCTTAATCTGATTTCTATTTATTGCGTAAATGCGGTGTGAAGATGAAGGTTGAAAATGAGGTGTGTAAGTGGTGGGTGGGGCCATTCCAGACTTTTGGCCTTTAATTTTAGTCTACTGGAGCACCGCTTTGGGTGATAAGCGTCTTATCTCTTATCAGCGATGCACCGATGCCAGATTGGCCAATCACACCTGACGGCTGCAGCTGTCTGCAGAAAACTGCGGGGCGAAGCCGCAACGTCCCAAATTTTTTTCCCTGGTATGGATCGTTTGAACCGCGACTTTTCTCAACCCCAAGCCTTTGCGGCTCATCACAACCTGGACCCTGGATACACAAACGCCATTCGGAAGAACAAAAACAGCTTGAAGGAGTTGATAGCAGTGCAAGATAGCTCTGCTAGCCAGTCACATCAGAGCATGGCCGTCCAGACGTCACCGTCACTCACTTCAACGTCGCACACCTTGACGGCCGCGCCTCTCGCCATGGCTGCCCCAGAGTCACTCGCCAACAGCCATGTCCTGGCGCTCCTCGAAAGCCTGGCCGACGGCAAGCGCCATGCCTTTCTCCAGCCCACCGCCGCGATCCCGACCGACTCTCTAAACCTTGTCAAGCACACCCTCGAGAGCTTTGCCGGACGGGTCGGTGATGAACAGCAAGAGAGGCTCAAGGAGAGCCGGAAGCGCAAGAGGAACGCTGGCGGAAAGGATGATGTTCTCAAAATGCGCAAGGTCTACATCGATGGGTTTGAGACAGGCCAGGTATGGCAACAAGCCAAGAGGATTATTGGTGGTGTTCTGAAGTACTCGGAGGAGGCCCTTGCTGAACTCCAAGAGCGTGACGAGGTCACAGTCAATGGAACCAGCACGGATGACTCCAAGCTGCTCGAGTTTGGGGAGGACGGATTTGAGGTGGGCTCTGATGATGAGGATGAGAGCGAAGATGGGTCTGAAGACGACGACCAAGAACAAATATCAGACGAGGAAGCATTTGAGGACGGTCAAGAAGACGACCAGGAAGATGATGACGAGTCAGAGTTCGACGAAACAAGAGATGACTACGAGGATGAGGATGATGAGGTTGATGGACCTGCTGAGGAGTATGTTGAGGATCCTGATGGTCTCAACGATGGCTTCTTCTCTCTTGATGACTTCAACCGACAAACACAATGGTTTGAGGAGCAAGACGCAAAGGGAGACCCCTACACCGACCAAGTGAGCGACGAGGAGGACATCAACTGGGACGTCGACCCTATGGCCCCTCCCAAGGCTGGTTCAAAGTCAAAGAAGGCCGAGCCGCAATCAGAAGATGAAGAGGATGACGATGAGGACGATGGCCCCACGTTTGGAGATATGGCTCTCGATGCGCCCGAGGGTGACAGTGAGGATGAGGCCATGGACATGGATGCCGATGTAGATGATGAGGGAATGGACTTCAACGCCAACGAGGTCTACTACAAGGACTTCTTTGCACCACCCCCCAAGAAGTCCAAGGGTGGCAAGCCCAAAAAGTCAGTCAAGTTTGAGCCCACGCAGCCAGACGACGCCGATGTCGAGAGAGCCATGGCCGATGTTCGGAGAGATTTGTTCGACGACGAGTCAGAGAATGAGGACTCTGACGATGCTCTGTCTGACGTCTCGGCTGGAGACCCCAAGTCGCGACGCTCAGCTCACGAGCGAAGACAAGCCAAGCTCGCCGAGGAGATCCGCAAGCTCGAGGCTGCTTCCGTGGCCAAGCGAGAATGGACCCTCTCTGGTGAGGCCGCTGCTGTGGACCGTCCCATGAATTCGCTTCTCGAGGAAGACCTTGACTTTGAGCACATTGGCAAGCCCGTACCTGTCATCACACCTGACATCACCGAGGGTATTGAGGATCTCATCAAGAGGCGTATCCTCGCCCAGGAGTTTGACGAGGTCATCAAACGCCGACCCGACACTGAGGGTCTCCCCGCTGGCACACGTCGTGGCCTCATTGAGCTTGACGACAGCAAGGCTACCAAGGGTCTGGCTGAGATCTACGAGGAGGAGCACGTCAAGAACACCGACCCTGATAACTACGTCAGCCAGTCGGACGAGAAGCTCCAGCGTGAAGAGAAGGAGGTCGAGGCCCTTTGGAAGGATGTCAGCGCGCGCCTCGACGCTCTCAGCTCCTGGCACTACAAGCCCAAGCCTACCGCGCCATCCCTGTCAGTCGTCGCCGACGTGGCTACTGTCGCCATGGAAGATGCCCAACCCACAACAGCCCAGGGCGTCGCTGGCGAGAGCAGCCGCATGGCACCTCAGGAGGTCTACAAGGCCGGCACCACCGAGACAGCCGCCCAAGGCGAAGTCGTCACCAAGGCCGGTCTGCCCGTGGCACGCCAGGAGATGTCGCGCGAGGACAAGATCCGTCGTCGCCGTCGCGAGAAGGAGCGCGTCCGCAAGGCGGGCGGTGTCGATGGCAAGAAGGTGGTTAGCAAGAGGGCCAAGATGCAGCGAGACACCATCGCGGAGCTCAGGAAGGGCGGTGTCAAGGTCATCAACCGCAAGGGAGAGATTACGGATGTGGATGGCAAGAAGGCCAAGGCTCCGAAGGTGGTATCGAGCGGCAACTTTAAGCTGTAGAGAGCGATGCATTGTCTAGACTGGGATTTGTAGGAAAAAGGAGAAAAGGGAGAAGGAGCTTTGGGTTGGTTGCATGTCTTGCGAGCGATTCATAATAGAACGCGGTTTTATGTTTGGTTGGTGTATATCGAAATGTCCATCACATATTGGTTACTTTGATCGTGTCACTTCTCATATTATGGCTTCAACTGTTTCGTCTGAATCAAGATAAACTTCATCAAGTCCAAAATGGACAACCATTATCGTACAACTTCTTGCGTTCCCATCCATACCCGGGCATAAACACAAATCCTTTCTCGTCAGGCACCAAATGGTTGTTGGTAATTGTACACCCTCACGCGCGCCTGTATCAGCCACGGCAGCGTCGCAGTCCCGTCCCGTCCCGTTCGTCCCATGCCATTACATATCTTGCCGTCCTTGATACCCCAAACTCCATCCGTGATTTCACCCCTTGTAGAGCCCTACCGAAAGAAAAGCAGTAGATGTTGGCCGTTTTAAGCTTCCACCTTGGCCTTCTTGGCCTCGGACTCCTCAGCGGGCTCTTCGGCCTTTCGCTTGCCGTTAGACTCAGCTTCAGGCGCAACAGCGGGCACTAGGGCAGCAGCAGGAGCATCAGCAGGGGCAGGCGCCTCCTTATTCTTCTTGCGGACGAGGCCACTGAGATCGATGGCAGTCTTCTTGGCCTCCTCAACACGAGCCTTGGTCTCGGCGGCAGACTCGCCAAGAGCAGCACCAAGGATACCACCAAGGGGAGTAGCATCAGCGCCCAGCAAGCCCGCAGCGTCAATGGGATCATTTCGGAGGTCAACGAGCTACAAAGTATCAGTATACTGAATTCACAAGACACACGGTGAACTAAAAGATTAGGACTTACTCGCTGCTCCATGTCGCCGATCACTTCCTTCATTTCCTGAATGGATTTCCGCGCCAGCTCGTTGTCCTCGGGAGAGGCCATGGTAGCAAGCTCAACCTCCTTGTTCTGGAGCTTGAGCTTGGAGCTCTTGATGGCTAACTCCATCTCCTTGACGGCCTCATCACGCATGCCTTGGTCCATCTCCTCGCGCTTGGCGCCGGTGCCATCGTCATCGGCGACGGTCACGGAAGCAAACTCCAGAGCCAGGGAGAGCTTAAAGTGAGCCTCGGCGATGATCTCTGATTCCTCAGGATATAGTTCCAACTTGTACTTGAGCGAAGTTCGGCCGTCCTCAATGGCATTCGGGTAGCTATAAGCACAATGTTAGGGCGGGGATGTAAGTATTCTCAGGGCCTACACATACCGTCCATTCTCGAGAGAAATCTCGGAGAGGGCATCATGAGTGTCAGCAAGACGCTCCTTGACGTGCCGCACGGTAGGTGAGTCGCCCTCTGCAACCTCCTTGCCCTTGCCAGTCTCCGTCTCTTCAGTGTCTGGGTTTTCCAGTCTCTTCAGGTAGCACACTCGAGCGAGGTCAAGAATCTCAAAGGCAGTGGCCAGGTCGTCCTCTTCCTCTTCCTCCTCGCCTTCGGCAGCTTCCTGGAAATGAGGTCAGCTAACAATCCACTTTTCCAGCTATAGGCTGCACTATGTACCTCTTCTTCATCAGAGTCATCAAAATTCTCGTCGCCAGTAAACTGGAACAGAGGCTTCTTCGCATCAGCGTCGGCCTTGGAGGATTCATCCTTCTTCGCCTCGTCCTTCTGCTCCGCGATAATGCCAATGCCTTCTTGCGTCACCTTCTGGGCCTCGGTCTGCGCAGGCTTCTTGGCCTTGCTTCCGGCCCCCTTTCGCTTTTCGGCCGCGGCGGGCCCTCCAAGAACGTCACTCTTGCTCTGTCCGACCTTGAACAAGCTGCGACCATAATGGAAGAGGATTTCAGCATTCTCGGGAGCAGTCTCGCCATTGAGCTCGGCCTGCAGAATGCTGGCCCTGGAGAAGACTTCGGCAGCCTCCTCGTAGTTTCTGTGGGCATACAGAGCGGTTCCCTTGGCGCACAAGTCGGCGAGGGTGACCTTCTTGGAGTTGGGGTCTTGGTCGTTTGCGATAAGGAAGTCGGTGTTGGGTGTGTCGACATTGGGAGTGCCAACAGCAGGAGTTATGGTGGCGGACTCGACCTGGTCGTCAGGCTTTGCAGAATCATCGGGCTTCGCAGAATCGCTGGCAGGAGCCTCAGCTGGAGCGCTAGTAGGCTCCTCAGCTGGCTTCTGGGGTTCGTCGATGATCTTGGGTGTCTCGTCGACGACGGGCGCCACCGTCTGCTCTGTAACGTCGGCCATTGTAATGCGCACTTGCAGGAGATGGAGCAGGAGCTAGGCCAATTGATGAAGGATATAAAGATGCAATATCTGATGAAGTCGATAAACTTGAGATGCTTGATGCGCGTCGTCGTTGATGCAGATGAAAGATGCGAAAAATGGCGACGGCGAGTGGAGGGTTTGCGACAAAGCTCAAAGAACGACCCAGCAACGGGCGACGCAAGTGGTATGACGCGCGTGGTTCCGGGGGAAGGAACGAGATTTGGCGCGTCTCATTGGTCAGAAATAGCATCAGTGGGGCGAGAGCTTCTTTCTTTGTTCGAGCTCCCTTGACTCGCTTGCACTTGCCTTGAAGGGCGTTATGAACACATTGACCAGGAAAAAATGGGCCAAATTCATGATATTGATATTAGTACAATAAAGACAAAGAGAAATGGCTAGTCGAGTCAATAGTCACTCATCTTACAGAGGAGGTATCTATCTAATACACATAATGACGTTCCTAGGTGCTGTTTTCGGTCCACCTCAAAGGTCTAGTATAAATCTATTGGCTGACTGACGCTCGAGAAATTGAGACCTACCCTACAGATTACACATGACATCTGAAGTTTGAGTTGTCATGTTCTTTCAATGATAGATATACGAGGCCGAATTGAGTTTATCTTTGCCAAGGATGATTATGTGCACGTTTTCCCATGAATATAAGTATGATTTTCACTCGATACTCGTCATTACCGCTTGGCGAATGCATCTGCGCACGCTCCTTCACCTCTCTTTACCCACTCGCCGTGATAGCCATCACGACAAGGATGCGAACGTCGCAGCTCAACAAACAAGGGGTTGGAAGTTGTTTCACCCAAAGGCTTGTTTGCACTTCAATCTATTCAACCGTCTTACGGCACCATGGCGTAGATCGTCGAAGCCCAGACCTGTAGCCACCCCGCAGCGGCGTCGGTAGTTCACTAATCATGGCGCCGTGGCGCGTTCCATCTCAGGCTTCGTGCGCGACCGGCACGCGAAGTCATGTGCCCCTGGATCAGTCGCACACAGGACCATTGGCTCAATTGCAAGCCATAACCAGGCAGCAACGCCTCAAGCCGGGGTCTGGACAATCCGTTGAGAAACGGACTGTGATCAGAGTTGATATTTGGACAAAGGATGGAGGCGTTGATAGCGTGAACTGTCGACTATAAATCGACGGGGTAGGTCATTGCTTGAGATGAGAGAGTTGCCATCACTCAAGACACCATAGCCAAATCATCAAGAACAAACAGACTCACCTCCCTGAACAATTACACCGACATCAACCATGGATGAGAGCCGTGTCCAGGTGCCGTATCTTCAAATTACCCCTTAAGGGTCTCTACTAAGACCGCTCTAGGAAGCCCTCGGCCAGATTTGCTGGCTTGAAGTACCCGTCCGAGACTTCGCCCGTGCCAAGAAGTTCTACACCGAAATTTTTGGCTGGGAGGTCATGGATGAGCCGGCAAAGGCCGCTGGTGACTGTGTCAAGAGCATGCACTTCTTTAACAAGGGCAAGACTCTGCATGGCGCCTTTCTCGAGCTTGACGAGCCCTATCATGTCGTCAACAATATCGCTGAACGCCCAGCTGCGTTGCCTCTGATGCCAACTCTCTGCGTCGTGGACTGTGAAGAGACACTCAAAAAGGTTGCCTCAGCCGGCGGCAAGACGGCCCTGTAAGTATCCTGTCATGCTGGCGCCGGAGTCCAAGCCCGATAGATAGCCCGACGACTGACATGCCCCAGTCCCAAGACGGCCATCGGAGGAGAGATGGGACATTTCGCCCGGCTCATTGACACGGAAGAAAACATGATTGGTATCTGGTCTCAGAAATGAGCCAAGTCTGGAGTTGGCCAAGTTGGATAGTAACTGCGGGACCGCGTGTTGGTTGACTGATAGCATCCTGTCCTTTCCACGAGTTGAATATGGAAGTAGAACCGATTCCTTCACCCATCGTGATCAACACTTCATGATGATGATACGAAGTGATATGCGTGAAACTTCCTAAAGGTGGAAAAACTCAAAGAGTCAAACTGTTGCTTCGGCGAAACCTTGCTGCTGACCAACCTGTCGGTACCTCAACGCCCTGAATAGGATCCGTCTCGACTGAGACTGCGGGCTTGGTTGTCCTCTATTGGCTGGAATGGAGACCTTCGGGTTGATGGCGAGATTGTGTGAAAAGGTCAAGTCGAAGCGACGGAGCCTAACTCGTTAACGAAAGCTCATGCAAAACCTGCGCCTTGAGTTCTCGATCCACTGGATCGTTTCTAGAGCCAAGACCCTTGCCAGGATGAGTCCTCATTCGTGGGATAACAGAGCCGCGGCCCGTGAAGCTAGGGAGCGGCGCCGCAATCCCGGTGCCAGCTGGGATGAAGTCCGGGGTCGGAGACCTTGCCGAATCATGAAACGCATTCTATTCGCTCGTGCCTCGTAATAAATCTGTAACTTATGGCCCGGAACACTGAGAATCCGATGGGTACATGCTTCAGAGATAGAGTGTGACATGTGTTTATATGAAAACACGGCGGAATTAATTGTATGCACCAGCCACTTTTAGGCCAAAGCTTGGATCAATATTTCGGTAAGAGAATGACCATTGAGGGTCTTTTAAGGGCGAGGGAGAAAGAAATAGCATGGCATGATATGATAATAGGGCGCAATGACTGGACGAGAACAGTAAATGTGCCTGTCCATCACCATAAATCCAGGTTCATGCCTCAGGTTAAGTGAAACATGGTAATCGCGATAGTAGCAACCGATGGCAAGGCAGAGTCGGTGGTATGTAACATGGAGAGATGGAGACCAAACAAACTTTGGGGACGTGACAGGTTGCGGAGATTGCGTGCGTGCACACATACGTAACGTTCTCTCTCGCCATGGTTGATGCCGCGATGGCTCCCTAGAGGCATCAAGACCCTGCTGGACCCTCCGTCGTCATGAACAATGACAGTTAGAGAGTAGCACCGGAATCCACAGCAATTTTGATCCGTCCGTCTGTTGCCGGCCGTCTGCTACCGAAACAAATAGCAAGCCGAGTATGCTCCCAACTCGAGTCCAATGAGCGAGATGCGAGTTGGTCGAACGAAGTACGAGATGGGTCCATGGATAGTCACGCCAGTTTGTGTCGAGTGGGCTCTTGTTGTGTCATTTGGTAGCTTTGTAATTCGGGCTCCTTGGATAGAAACCTGGCCAAATCTCGTCAAAAAGCAAGGTCTGAGAGTTGTACCCCTGAGATAGCAAATGCATCTCGAAATGGATGCAACCTGTCCTTCCTCTTCCTGGACGATGGCAATGTCGTCCTGTAGCTTTGATGTCGCATGGCCTTGAAACAAGTACAAGGGTACCCCAATTGTCCAAGGGACGAGGGGTACTCGAAACAACCGCGAACCGAATTTAAAGCATTGAAAGAATCTGCGGGGACTGTCAGCCGCGATTGGTGGATAATAGGGAACCCCCAAAGTCCAGCTATCAAGAGCCATGGAGAATCTCAAGTCCATCGCCCTCACAACCCCCCCACCCTCGTCAAACCTGCCATCCCGTGGCGTTTTCCCTCCACTCTGTGTGGAGTGAATGAAATGGCCGAAGGGAGGGATGGAGGGTTGTTCATCGTCTGTACTGTACGTAGTAGGTAGGTAGATATGTATCATCCATCAGAAGAGAAGGAGGTTTTCTCATGCTGTCCCTTGACTTGGACCCCAAGAAAGTCCGTCCACTGCAGATGAATCGTTAGTGTTCCCTTCTAGGTCATGGGTCGGCCGCGCTCTGGGGTCGGTTACAAGTGCGACGTTGCGGGAGCAGTTGGAGGTGTTCCAGGCTGGGGAGGCGAAATGGTAGATTCTCGATGCATTCCACGCTTCATGATGGGGTCTCGAGACGAGACGACAGGACGGCCAGCTTTTCCGATGGCTTATCGGCAATAGATGAACTGAGAGGGATCATCAGTTTACGCAACCCCCAATTCCGACCAGAATCAATACCCCCACAAAGATAGTCTCGGTGGTGGTTCCTCCCATACCCGATGCATACGTATGTATGGAGGAGCTCAACCGGCCACTCTTTCCATGGTTGATCAGCTTCGGTACTTACTTGCCTTGCCCTTGCCGTCCATTAATGCTTGCACACGCACTCATGGAAGGAATGGATGGCAACAGGGAATTACCCAACCTTTTACAACGCACAGATCAGAGATCAACAGTGACAACCTTCATTTGAGTTTGAACAAGCAATTCTGACTTCCTTCATCTAAACGCGCTCCATACAGCACATGCGACCTTCTCCACGGCATATACGACGGGTACCCATCTCGGCCTCTATTCCTCTCTGGAGATCGTGATATATGTCTCATATCCTCAAGGTCCAAGTCAAGCCAAGCAAGTCCCAGGTCTGCGGTTGATGCCGTCGGGGTCTGCATCGTTTGCCTCAGCGTAAATCGCCCTGTGGTGGAACAATTACTACGCCCCCGCCGCCTGTCTTGGTCGTCTCCCTTCCACCAACAGCAGGGCTCGAGTTTCGCCCACATCCCGGTCGCAACCACTCTCGTTGATCCTGTCGAGGTCGCCCCGGGTCCCAGCTCGTCAGCTCCATCAGTCTCCGTCAGGGATCTTGTCCCTTGTTTCGCCCCGGCCGTGCCCTATCTGAGCCGGCTCAAACATCCCATCGGTCAAATATTCCTCGCTTGGCACTTTAGCGACCCAAGTCTCGCCGCAGGACATCTCGTCTTCTGCATTGCTTCGCCTGTTCTACCGGACCGTACAGTACCCACGACTCGCCCACTTCAGCTCGACTCTTTCTTTTACTTGCTGTGCCGTCCATCTTGCGAATTCATAGCCCAAAAGGTACCGACCTAATCAGGCGCCCTCTTATCCATACTATACCCCCTTTCCTCCATTTTTCGAGAGACTACTCAATCTCTTTCGCTCTCTCTTAAACTGGTCGTTCGTCTACTTTTCTCAAACCTCACCTTACCCCATATTCCGACATCGTCCCCACTGGGTCCGCCTTCAACCTGCGAACGCATACTGCATCCACTGCACGAGATCTCGTCACCTTAATTCGACAGCCATTCTAACTCTAGCCCGTGCTCCAGAAAACCGTTGCGGCTCTTTTTCTGCGACTCCGTCTTTCGAACTCTTTCGTACTTTTCCGACCCGAAACCGCTACACGCCTCGAGCCGAACTGAACTTTTTGCGCCGGATACCGAAAAAGCGACGTTGGATTTCACTACCTATACACGACCGAACCGTACTTAACCTGACGAGTTTCCGGGAATTTCTACTGCGCATTGGAAGCGCTTGCGATTGGTGGTGATGCGACTTGGTTTGGTGAAGGATATTGGGAACCTTCGGACCCCATTTGGATAAGCTACGGCGATTTACAGTTAAAGAGGTGGAACTACTGTCGCACTGGGAAGGAACGACAAAAATGGCCGCCGTCCAACCATTAATGCCCGAACCGCCCCTCGGGCCGACACCATCCGTCACATTGAATGGTTCAGAACCTGTCGCCATGGACCTCGACCGACCAAGTTCAAGCCCAGTCATGATCAACGAGAGTACATTTGGAAGTACGCCGGCAAGAGGAGACAACAGGATTGTCGTCATCGTCTTTGGGCCCGGGCAGGATCACATTGTGTCGGTTTTCGCAGAAGTCTTGGGAACGCCTTGCAGGATAAGAGATGGGTTTGGACACGTTTCAGCAGAGGATCGTGGGTTTGTCGTTGGCGTTGCGGCAGGCGAGGCGAAAGGAGATGTTGCAGTGCGCAATCAGGAGCTTGTCGTTGCCATCAACGCTCACTGTGTGAACCTAGGGATGCCACCGGATCTCCATCTTTCCGCCAGTTGCGACTATGAGTTTCTCTATACCGAATCGCCTTTCTTCCGCCGCGACCTTGCCAGGTTTATTTCTTTTACGCTCGGCCAGATCAATCATCACGAAGCGCTCATGGCAAAGCCGAGGACTTACTTCATCTCCACCACATTCCCAGACGTTCACGCTGCTCTGCCCAACATCGACATCCTGACTGTCGGCGCAGATGCCGTCGAGATCCGAGTTGATCTACTAAGAGAGCCAACCGGAGATGGAAGTTTCTCGGAAGTGCCCAGTCTCAGCTATGTTGGCGAGCAGGTAATGCTTCTTCGCCAGCGGACAGAGCTTCCTATCATTTTCACGACCCGATGCACAAGGGAGAACGGGAGGTTTCCAATGGACAAGCCCGAAATCTATTACGAATACCTCTATCGTGCCATTCAGTGGGGCGTGGAATACATCGACGTAGAGTTATGGTTGCCCGAGGAAATTCGAAAGAACCTATATGAACGTCGGGGCAACTCGCGCATCATGTCGGCCTTTCATGACTTCTCCGGGACCTTTCGATGGCCATCCAAGTATGCCCAGGAGGTGTTTGAGAGATCAAGGCAGTATGCGGATATTATCAAGATGATTGCCATTATTAACGAGCATAACGAAAACTTCGAGCTGGAGTATTTCCGTTCCAAGATGCGCGCCGAGTACCCCGACGCTCCTCCCTTTTCTGCAGTCAACATGGGCGAGACTGGACAGTTCTCGAGAACATTGAACCCCGTCTTCACGCCCATCACACACCCGCTTCTCCCTATAATAGCTGCTCCCGGTCAGTTGAGTGCGGCTGAGATCAACGCTGCCCTGTCTCTGTTGGGCCAGCTACCAAGAAAGCACATCTATGGAATCAACAGCACAACTTCTCGATGCGCCACTCCCCAGGCGCCATTCTACGAAAAATGTATCAACGAACTAGGCCTTCCTCACCATTTCGCAGTTGTCGAGAGGCACCCCAATAACCCTGGAAGCATGGAAGCTTGGTGTAACCAGAAGCATTTCGGGGGCGCATACCTCAACCCTGGGCTACCACATCACACGTTGATCAAGAACGGACCCTTTTTCGGAGCGCTGAATGGAGGCAACGGTCCAATCCTGACCGAAGCCGCTCGCGCCATTGGCGTGGTCGACACCATTGTGGTTCAATCTGGCTCCTCGTCAAGGTCATCGTCACCCGGATCAATGCCTTCCAGTCCTCGTCAACGGCAGACCGACTCACTCGACTCCAGCAGCCAGTCAGGATTGGCACCGACGGCGTCCCTTGTCTTTGACAACGCGGGATGGAAAGGAATACTCAGTACACTTACACGCGACTTGGCCCCCTCTGCCTACTTTGGGCGCTCAGCTGTGGTGATGGCCTCGTCGTCCGATGATGCTGCCCCGGTATTCTTTGCCATGAGAGCCCTCAGGATTTCCAAGATTTATACGATAGGCTTCCGCACGCCTACTTCGCTCGCTCGAAATGCGCCTCCGATCGAACCGTTCATCAGCCTCGAGAGCCTTCAGCGTGCCCGGTCAGTGGGTGATGACAGCGCTCCGTTTGTTATTGTGTCGGCACTTGGCTGGGAGAAGAGCCATCTGGTTGGCATGTTGCTACGAGCGTTTGGAGCAGCCGGATCGAGAGGGACGAACACGAAGAAGGTCTTCCTCGACTTGGCCGACGGCGCAGCACGGAGGAGTTCGGATCCAAGTCTGATCGCCGAGAAGAATGGATTTGCCTCCTACGGGGCAGATGACGTTGCTGCTTTCACGACAGTAGAAAGTTTACGGTTACTTGTTGGACAGAACGTGCCGTATAGCTTCGTGCGACTGGCAAGCGGAGGCCACCGATACTGAGTCTGGAGTATTCGACTCGGATAGACCGTCAACTCTAAAGGCAACAACACGCTATCGCACATGATACTCCAGAAAGGAGATCAGATATCAGTTCGACTCGAAAGAACGACTTTCCTGATTCGACGTCGGTCCTTCCTTGGGGAAAAGGACCGACGACTGAATAGGCTGGAGGTCCGAAGAAGGCCGGGTTTAGGGGAGAAACCTAGATATCCGCCAGGACTACCGGCCAGGCCGGTGAACGGAGAGCAGGGCAGGGAAGCAGCACGCCCTGTACAACCGCACCAACTGTGCCGC
Organism: Fusarium sp. LHS14.1; assembly: GCA_025433615.1. Classification (NCBI taxonomy): domain Eukaryota; kingdom Fungi; phylum Ascomycota; class Sordariomycetes; order Hypocreales; family Nectriaceae; genus Fusarium; species Fusarium sp. LHS14.1. The sequence goes on from CM046481.1 coordinate 1,554,406, forward strand.
TTGCCAAGCAAGCGCCCACGTCAATCGAGGCCGCCCGGCGTCTCCTTGCACAGTCTGCCCCTGGACAAAGACTCGAGGCTTTTGGATATTTTAGGCCTATGGCGGGTCCATCTCTACCCCCGAAATGAACAGGCCAGGAAACCAAACTTTGTGCGAACAAGACAAGAGAGGCCTTGCCTGCTGGGGACAGATCCGGCAGACAAAGGACCCATGGGCCCTGGGCCACTCGAGTGGGTTTACTACAACCTGACAAGACAAGGGCAGCGCGGGATGACCTAGCGCTACCGACACTGCACATCCTGTACCACTACGGTCAAGAGCATGTTGGAAAGACTCGGTCCCACGGGGATCTGCTGCTCTGTGCTTTTGCTCCGGAGTGTGTACGAATGTACCCGCCTATGTATAAGCCAGCCCTTGCAGGGCTGCCGATGGATATGAAGATCATGGGTGTATACGAGATCCGGTGGGCTGGGAATGGGAATGGGACATATATGTCAGTTGAATATTATAGGCACTTAGTTACTGCTAGCAAGCATCGTGCAGACGCAGCGTATGATAGAATTTGAAGACATCTAGAGCCTCACACCGCCCGCCCGCTTGAATCTCGTACCATGTCGTCGTGCCTAGCCGATGTAGATGTGGTGGATGTCTCTGCCTTGGCCAGATATGCGTGTCTGTCTCTTGGTGTTTTGCATGTCATCACTTACTCACTAATAAAAAGCAAGATATCAGCGTCAGTGGACGACGCCATAAGGCCTCATGCATGCTCACCGGCAGTCAATGCCTCCTGTGTTCTGGCTGGGTACGGCGTGAGAAGGGTTTAGAGGCTGTGTGAGGTTCAGGGCGCTTGGGGTGTACGTGTACATGTGCGTGTGTGTGTGTGCCTCTCTTCTCACCCTTGCTGTGGCTCCTTGTCCACTCGCCTCCTCGCAGGCATCGTGTGGGGTGAATGATGTGGATGTGAGATGCATAACGGTCGAGCAAGGTATCCAGACTGGGTAGGTAGTTCTGGTCAGATTGCCCAAAGCACGAGACACATGTGGTTTCCATGTTGGCTGATGACGAGCCTGATAGAATAGATAGCATTGAGAATAACACCCTTTGAGACAAGAGACATCGTGAGATAACGGCACAGGGGCGACATGTCTAGACATGAGGCACCTAGTGTCGCTGTTCATAGATGAAGGACGTTGAATGGGGCACAAAGTATGCATCTCTGGGTAAAATTTCTTGTCCAAGGCAAGGCCACAAGACTGGATCCGCGTGGCAGCCACACCTACTCAAGACGCTGCTGCGGAGATTGCTCAACTGAGAGCGTCAAGCGAGAGCCAAGAAGACATGGCTTGCGAGAATGCCGACAACTCTCAAGTGGCGCACGAGAAAGGTTGCACACCACGCTCCCGGCAGAAAGCATGTGAGGGGGGGGATTGACCCGCCCATGGAGGGGATCTCCAGGTGTCTGGATGGACCTCCAGACGTGGCAACCTCTTGAGGGTCAAGTCGACGATGATTCGATCCCAAGACAGGGAATAGGGGGTGCGGGTAAAGTCCTGGTGGCGGTATGCAGAGGAGATGAGAAGACGGGACGAACAGACAACACCATGCTCTCCAAGGGTTAGCAAGTTGGGATGATGAGAGGACCTTTGCACTCGCCTCGACAGGGGCACCAGCCCAGCCAAGCCAAGCCGTACTGTAACACCTACCGCGTGTGCAGGACTGGTTTGTTTGCCGCAGGCGGTCGCGGCAATGGGTTATCTCCACTGCCCACTGTGTAGCCCTGCTGTTTAGCCACAACTCAGTCCCCCTTGAGGCCAGAAGCGTGCTAATCTGCACCGCGGGAGGGCCGGCCTGCAGGCTCACACATGGGAAACTCGCAGAGACGCATCATCTCCATCACGGAGGCTCGGCGAAACGTCTAGGGGGAAACCAAACACACCCAAGATGCTTGATTGCGTGTTCAGCTGCACAAGAAACGTCCCGTGGTGATCATGTTTGACGAGTTGATACTCACGGTGTATCAGGTCGAGGCTATCCAGACCCGTTTTTCCAAGCAAACTTTGAGTAGTCAGTATCTGCGACGTCACCAAGGACCGACAGCAAAATGAAGGAGATCCAAGGGGCGGCCGAGTGGGTATGTGATAGCAAGGAGACTGTACATACCGAGAAGAAGGCACATAGTCAACGCAAGCGCCTGAGCAATGGGCAACCCGAGGCACGCAACTGCAATCGATCTGCTAGCGGGTATCAAGTCGGAGCGGTAAGCAAGGGACTCGGAGAGGTCGATGTGAGTGAACCAATGTTGAGTTCTGGGTAGGCCAGGGGCTTCTCCGCTGGCTGACCATCCAGTCTTTGCATTTGAGCCAGTTGGCCCCGATGACCATGGATGAACCCACAGCTCCATTCTCTCACGGGAGCCACCACCTCAGGTCTTGCTTGAGCTGCCGGGGCACAGGGATGCCTAAGCCCTACAGGCCATGCAAGTCCATGATCGGCCTGAAACCCTTCGATCGCGGTTGGCGAGCGTACCTTGACGATCAGTTGGATCTTCGGCTCGAGGGCCTGGAATCAGGCAGGGACAAACCATGTGGCCGAGGCAGAGAAGAGCCTCCGATTACTTGTTCTGTCGGGGCTCGTAGCTACCGGAGGAAGCTAGAAGTAAAAAGAGGCAAAGGCCCGACCGAAAAACCGATCGACTGGGTTTGAATATATCTTGACACGACTCATTTCTATGCGTTCGAACGCTGGAAAGCTATACCCTGCGACCTAGGAATCGTTCGCTTGTAGTGAGGAATACCGGAGATAGGAATCCTACCTCAAGTGCCGTCCTGGATACATGATCCTGACAGCGGTACCTGGGTCTTGAACTGAGGAAGGTTCGGAAAACCTCCACCTCGGGGTGGAGCATGAGGCCACAGTGTACGAGCCGAGACAGTTTTGGAGTCGGTTTACTCTCTAGGGCAAGCTTGGTGTGTCAGTTGCTAAGTGACATACTGACGATAGAGTCGATAGAGCCCTAGAAGAGAGTTTGCCTGGGACCCATGGTAGGAACCCATGTCGGCAAGACCGATCATGTTAATATCATAATCGTGATAAATAGTAGACCTATGAAGCTACCCGTGATCCATGAGTCGGCTCTCAACTCTAAACTGAAGAAAGCCTGGATCCGAGCACGGTATCCGAGTCCGAACCCGCAACCTTGTCGAAGGCGATCGCCGAGTGAGCCGCAGAGTGCGAGATGAAGGCTTGAGGCGTCGTCGATCAGCGGCGCCTATCGTGTCGTATTGGCGCTTCTTGGTGACGAGAGTTGCATTGCACAAAGAGACGAGAGACCAAGTGGGTGCTTCTGGCAGGCACTTAGGCGCTTGTCCGGACTCGCTTCTCAAGCCGTCCGTTCTTCAAAACACCAAAGGAAGCGCAGAGTTGAGGGCGCAGACATCTCGGCCGCCATCGGAGCTGATTCCCCTAGTTGAGACTTCAGCCTGCTCAAACATCAAACACTACGACCCATAACCTAGTGTGAGCAGGTGAAATCCACCTCGTAGAGTAAGCTTCTCGTCATCACCAAGTGATGGCGGGCGTTGTGTGAATGATCTCAGATCTTGAGCCATATTCGACGACGCGGCTGGTTTCAGCTTTAGGTGAGCCACTTATGGTGCTTGCGAGCATCGGCTCACAGTGAGAAAAAAAGACAGGTTCTGGAGGCTGCAGGCTCACCAGGTCACAGCGTGAGAATGGTTCGACGGCCAAGCCCATCCAAGCCGGGTACGGATTGGGCACCTGGGGTAAAGTGGAGGACGGCACCCGGACAGGGAGTCGAAAAGGGCAGGGTGCCCGGCATTCCAAGGCTCGCACATAGCAAACTGATCCGCTTCTAGAAACCATGACGCCAAGCAAGGGCCTCATTGGGCTGATAGCTGTCTGTCTCTGTTTGTGTTGGGTCGGTCAACCAAGGGAACTCGTGCGGGCCTCGTCGATTTTGTAACGCATTAAACAGTAGCCTTTGTTCATCCGAATCCAACGCGAAATGCCGAGGCGAGGCATTGATGGAAGTGCACACATGATGCGCTGGCTCGTCTCCATCCGTGTATAAGATTGATTAGTCTACCTCATACGGTACCTCGATCGGACGCCGAGGCGAGTCTTAGTGCCGTGGGTAGCAGAGCAACTTGGACCTAGGCGGCATGGCATACAGGGGGGCATTCGGAAAGGCGTGGATGTCCGGCCGGACTCAAGATCCAAATCGGGGGAGCAAGCCGTCCACGGCGTGCAGATGAGCACACACCACCTGGCGACACTAGCCATGCTGTTAGCCTCATCAACAACCCAAGGACCACCTTCTGCAAGAGAGCGCCAACACAGCGGAGAACTGGTCTGGCCGTCATGAAGGATGCGAGTTTCTTCAGGGGTTGCTGCTGATTAACAAGAAATCCAGCACGGCGACTCGCCACTGGTTCGCCCCAATGCAAGCCTTATGACTGCAAGAGATGTTAGATACCTCCCCACATATGCAGGTACAACGCCCGTTTGTCTCACCTCTTGAGCATGGCATGGCTGTTGCGCGAGTACGCGGATCCCGAACCACGGCGCTGACCGCATGGCTGGCGGTGATGATATCTCCCGAGGCCGGTAGAGCTCAAGATTGAGAACCCGCCATCTCCAGCGCCCCGGGAATTAGACGAGTCTGCCACGTTCTGATATCTCTGAAAAGGGGTCGCTCCTATCAAAAGTGGCTGTCTTGTTGAAGGGTCTTTGTCGACGGCCCCTCTCTCTCAACTCCGCTGGACCTCACCTGAGGATATCTGGGCCAGGGTGGGACACTCGCGGAGTTGTCACGTCATTTCTCATCTATTTCCCCTGTCAGCAACACCCGGGAGCCTCTCTCTTGGTAATGTGAATGACGGCTGGGCGCCAGGGGAGTGACAACTTTGATATGAGACGGCTGCAGCCGCTTGGCCCCATGTGGTTTTGACAAGACGTGCCAGTGGCGCTTAGCTGTGTCAATTGAGATTATGACCCTGCTGGCCACACATAGACTGACTCTTACGCAGAGGCAAGGATCTCGACAGAGCCGCCTGCAGACGTTGGTTTTGCGAGATGTCAGGCCCCTGTCTCTGGTCGACGCGAGGGCGAGTACCGCTTTGTAATCATAGGCTCAATGTCGAGTTCAAGGGGGAGAAAAGAGGCATTTCAGTGACAGGTCTGGGTCCTGACTTGGGTCATAGATTACCCACGACCAGGGAGTCAGGGAGATCTCGTCCCCATCGACGGGAGCTGGGAGGGGCTCAAGACCACGAGATTGACATGAACCCTGTGTGCGCAATCGATCCGTTAGTGGTATGCCGGTGGAAGAAGTCTAGAATGCGGCAGGCTAGCCAAGGGCCCAGAGCGTCGAGGTAGCAGCCCGTACGGGAGCGAAAGCACAGTCTGCCTGTACCTTATGAGCGCGTGGTAGTGGCAGGGGAGACCATGACGGCCCATGGGACTGATGGACCCAAGCGTCAGGCTGCAAAAGTTCAGATGGAAGCCGGCCAGGATCTCGGGGGCCGTTGGCAGACCAAAAATGGCGTCGAGTGCTAATCTTAGCTCACGGTTGACGTTGCCAAACTCGGTCTGGCATCGATCGTGTTGTAGAATTAAGCGCAAATCGAATCGCTTGCGGTGACATTTGGTTCGTCCTCGTGGTTTTCGAGTGCGGAACATCGATAGTGTGATGCACGAGTACTCCTCCGAGTACTCCTCAGACATGGCAGATGAAGTGGTGATGAAATGGATCGTGAGTTTCGTGACAAGAGTCTTTAGATCCTGCCTCTAGAGTTTCAGGCTGGCCAAAAAAGCAGCCACCACCCTATCGCGACTGCCCGGCGTGTCGTCCGTTTCGCCCACGATGCCCCAGCCATCGACGGCCCCTAGTCACGCCCCAAACAACACTGTTCCCGCTATGCTTAAGCGAAGTGCCCGCTAAGGTACCTACAGTAGGTTCCGGCCCCCACCTCACATTTTGTCTGCTGGGTACCTGCCTGCGGTATCCGTACCTTCCTAGGCGTACGTAGTAGGCCCTAGGGTGCAGGAAGGTAAGCTGGAAGGATGGAAGTGGAAGGGAAGGTGCGAATCTGACGGGAGAGCTTTGACATCGGTGCCACTTTTCCCAGGTTCTCACCTCCAGACCTAGCTCACTATGGAAGACTCCCGAAGCCTTCTTCTGAACCACATCCTAGCTACCTATCCTGTCCTTTGCTATCCCATCCCATCCTATCCCATCCTATCCCGTTCGTTCGTGCCTCGTGCACTCGTGGCTCCCGGGCGCGGCATTGACCTTGACCTTGACCTGGGCCTTGCCCCTGTCTGGCCTCAACTTGTCGTCCAAGCCAACACCGAACATGCTCGACTCGATGCCCCTGTCCCGCCCTACCGTTTGCCTCGTTCGCTGAACTACGGGGCACGAGCTAGCCACGGGGACGGACGTAAAGTAAGGTAAGGACTGACAACCTCATCCTTCCATCCATTTCGAGCGGTACCTTACCGCTCCGGCGGTTACGGCACTAGACAAGCCAACGTCTATCATGCCCGTGGCCATGGCCGTCGTCAGACCCGTCGCTCTACAGTACTAGATGCTGCCAACCTTGCCCCTGCCACTTTCGCTAAGAGCCCGACTTTCTGGTCTTGGAACTTGGGACCCGCGTGGTGGTTCAGTGTCCCTTGCACAATACGTTGCGTATATTCCTTGTCAACCTGGGGCGATGTGTGGCCTAATCTGGCACAGGGAGTCGGCTGCTCAGGGTGAATTACGGAGAGCACGAGAGTGCGAACAAGAACTGGCTGGGAGGGTTAGCTTAGGGCCGAGTCCGAGTGTGCCTCCCAGCTCGCTCGATGCTCGACCGAACAAAGGGTCCATGCCAGACATCGAATCGGCAGAGGTGCACCAGGAAAGCAGACAGGATCGACAGATGTGTCGGGAAATGCTACGCTTAATAGAAGACAAGGACAGACGGCTTCAGGCCTTGCACTTCCCCGGTTTGGTGCTTTGGGGGCCTGGCATGTTCACCTTGTTGGGGGTACAGTACCGCCGGTTTGGGGGCGACCATCCCCTCCTCCTCACATAGTTCGTCCTCTTTGCGCGCTCCAATGACATGGCTGGTCCAGACGCCAGCGAGATGCAATCACCACGCCCAAAAGAGATTGTGCTAGTGGCCCTGGTGCCCTGGTGCATCTTCGCAGAGCCAGCCCAGCCTGCCATGGTCCATGGGAGCCAGCATTAGAGGGGACAGCGTTGGAGCGGACCATCAAGGGATGGACTTGCATCTTGAGCTCCGTTTCCCCACCATGATCCATCCCAACATCGACACCACCATCATCATTCATGCTCGCCCCCCGGTCCTGTCACTAGCCACCTCCACATTGGCAACGACCAAAATGAGACCGCCGACTGGGGTCCGGGTCAGTCGTACAATTCTGGGCCTCCGAGGCTAGTCGACCGGTCGACCTTCTTTTGCCATCCCGTCCCATCTTTTACGAAGCCTCACCCTACTTTTGGAGCTTTAACTCCTTCTCCATTTCCGTTTCCTATTCAAACTTGAGTTGCCGAGCGTTTTGGCAGTATCTCGTCTCTGCCCCCAAAAGACGGCCTCGCCCAGCCAGTCTACATCGCCATCCACACGCCAATACTACGAACATCCATCCTACATCGACTGCGCTTCTCGGGATTGATACCGCCAGGACCGCAGCATACTCTCCAACATCGCCATCTTGATCTCTACCTAACTCTTTGAGTCGCCACTTCACCTTGTCCTCCAACGATTCAGCTTCTGGATAACCACCTCTACCTGATTCCAGGAGAGTCAGCCGTGCCGTCGTGTATACCGACGGCCCTCAATTGTTTCCACGATTCTAGACATGACCGCATCCGTATACGATCCAATGAACGTTCCTCATATACCCGGAGTCCACCCTGTGGCTATTCCAAGGCCGCAGGTCGGCATTGAACGCCTTCCTACCCGTCGCATGAGCAATGAGCCTCGAGAGTCCATGAACTGCAAGTCGTGTCGGAAGAGAAAGGTGAGTGTCTTTCCCGCGCTTGTAAGTCATCCGGACGGAGCCTAATTGGAATTGTTATAGATCAAGTGCAACCGCCTTCGACCATCATGCGAAGCTTGCCAGGTCTTCCAGTGCCCCTGTATTTATGGTGAGTCTCGACTCGTTTCTCAGCCATGATGCGCTTGGTGGGCGCTCTGAAGCTGTGAATCCGGTGGTGCTGACTCGTGCTAACCCCCAACAGACGCTGTACCAAAGAAGCGTGGCCCAAAGACAGATGTTCTGGAAGCGCTTTTGAAAAGAGTGGATGGACTTGAGGCCAAGCTGAGGGAAAAGGGAGAAGATGATTCTTCACCAACGAGCTCAAATATGCCCGGCGCTGGAAAAGGAGAGGGGTCTGGTTCCGTCTCGCTGGGTGCTGAAGCAGGCGAGCCATCAGCCAAGCGCGTCGCTATTGAAGCCCGCGCCTCTCCCGGTGACACAGCATCCCTTTCTCCTCATACCCCTTTGCCGAGGTTCGTCATTTGTTTGGTTCACACCTGAGAGCTACCAACTGACACGTCCACAGAGATCTGTCGCCTCCCCCAGCGCAGGCCGAGGCCCTCCTTGATACCTATTTCGCTCGGTTTCACGGCAAGCCCTATTACATCGTTGATGAGTCTTCCATTCGGCAACGACTTCAGTTGAACCAGCTCCCCAAGTTCCTTTCCTATGCAATTTCAGCAGTCGCAGCACGGTATGTCCCCCGCCCCCAAGCCACCATGGTAATAGGCTAATCGGCTGTTAGACACACAACGGATCCAAGTGGGTATCAAGCAGCTGCTAACCTCAGTGAGGATTTTGCGGCTCGTGCAAGAAGGGAAATCAACACCGATGAACCATCAATTGATGCTCTCCAAGCATTACTGCTATTGGTGAGCGCCTTTACTGCGACTGGGAAGGGAAAGAGGGCATACATGCTCATGAGTAAGATCTAACCCATGCTGAAGTCTCATGATCGTTGACTAACATGACCCAGCAAGCGCTACTGGCATGGCTGTGGCTCTTGAGATCCACAGAGAGACAGACGCCCAGGCCAGAATGACTCCAGTTGAGCGTGAGATGCGACGACGACTCTTCTGGACCTGCTACCTGTTGGATCGGTTCCAGACTACCGGATCGAAGCGGCCGAGTCTTATTAGCGACAGCACTATTCTTCTACGCCTTCCTTCTTGGTCACCTAACTCTTCTTCACTTCCAGTGGAGGGGGAGTTCTTCCAAACCGGGTCGAACCTTCAATATTTCCAAGGTAGCGACAAGAAACCACAGGGAAGCATGGGCATGCTCATCGACATTACTCGAGTTCTTGGAAAGACGAACCGATATCTGGCTGCAGGTGGTGTCAAGGGTGACTCTCATTTCCCCTGGCACACCCTCTCAACATTGTCCAAGATCCGACAAGACCTTGACGTCTGGTCTTCTGGAACCGAGGATGTCTTCTCCAACCTCAACGCCCTCTTTGGACAGGCCGACTCGACTGTTCTTGTGCTCAGCAAGGTCATCTACCATCTTATCCACTGCTTGATCTATCGCCCATTCCTCCCCATCGACCTAGCGGAACTTGCAGAGACAGGGCAGCACCAGTCGTGGCAGATCGAGGCAACCAACATGTGTTTCCTCCATGCCAATGCCATCATGGAGTTGGTTCAGCTTGGCAAGCAGGCTGGCATCGTTGACTGGCCTGCATTTGTGGGATTCTGCATCTGCACAGCGGGTACGGTCCACGTTCACGGAACCCACTACAGCAAGCAAAGCAGCCAGGGCGAGGTCAACGTTTTTGGTTCGTCCTCAGACTTTCTCTCCCGCGAGATGCAGTTTTTGGGCGAGCTTCGGTATGCTTGGGCAAGTGTGCAGCATCAACGGGAAACACTACAAGGCATCATTCATGCTCATGGGGAGCTAGTGAAGGCACTAGCACGCAACTCGATGCGATACACACCAGGCTTCCACAGCGAGGACTTTTTTGACCGCTATTCCAACATTGGAGGACCAGGGGGTCAATCGTTCAGCTTTGATGCGGCTAACCTTCGCCTTTCGGACGTTTCCATCGACTTTGGCTCTGGATCCCTCCCGGCCCAGGAAACTCCTCGAAGCACCGATGGGCCTCAGCGCCCAAGCCTGAAGCGCAAGAACACGGCACCAAGCGCACCGACAAACCGAAGGCGACCAGACGTCAAGGTCATCTCCAGCCTCCAGCCTCCTTCTACGGGGCTGCCCACCCCGGGAAGCGCCCGTCGGTCGTTCTCATACACTGCAGGCATGATGCCCCATTCATCGCCTAGCCTCCTCACGACACCGACTTCTCTGCCGCCCCACCATGAGAGCCAAGAAATGTACGCTCTGCATGAGCAGATGGACGAAACATCGGCAAACAATGCGGCGGTCGCAGCTGCAGCTGCAGCGGGATTCACTCTTTCGCCAGGAACACACCCAGTCTCAGCTCATGGGATGCACCCCATGGCTGGCGCACCCTTCAGTCCCCCATACAGCTATGGGTCGGGGTCGAGTGTTACAAATACCGGACCTGGAATGATTAACGAGGCAAACGGAGGATACGACGCCATGTTTGGAACGGTCCCCACGAACGCGTTTGGCAGCCCTGCTGCATGGCAAGGCGAGGATAACCATAACAAGCTCAACCTTCATCAGGCCACGGCGGCAGCGCCGAGTCCCGGAGCCCGAAGCAACAACGGCAGCATCGGAACAGGACAGGGAGAGGAGAAGGACCCATTTCTTGCTCTTCTGGAGCAACTTGCCGAGAACGAGCACCGATCCCAGAACGGACACGGAGGGGAACTTGACTTTTTCCTCGGCGGCCCCGTGACTAGCTCTTGAAGAGGGTTGCGTTTCGAATCGATCTACTACTATATCTGTTGGATTATGGCTATTGTTTCATGGCACTTGAGGTCATGCCGTTTTGAAACAAGGGGATCTTCAGGAACGAAAGAAGATCAGGCAGGACAAGTTTTGAAATTCATGACGTGTTTGCTATATAGAGGGGTTTCAAGGGACGCACGGATTTCTTGCTTGGATGATTTTGGGCGCATTTGGATTTTGCAGCATTTACAGGGAGTCAAAAGGCATGATGCGACAACATGGGAATTCACGAGGGCAGGATACCCTCTGAAGAAACAATGAAGGATCGAGCAATGGCTTGGCCGAAATTCTATTTAGGCGAACGGAGCGGAGCGGAGCAGTACATAATGTGGCGAGCAAGCATTCGCAGCGCACTGCGCACCTGTACATTAACTAGGCAACTTGGTAGATTCAAGATGCGGAATACGAAGACATGGTTCAGAAACCCAGGGTCTATTCGATTTAGTGCGACGTCCATCTTTTCAGAAGATCCTAGTTAAGTCTATGCTCGTAAACTCTAAATGGAGGCACGCGGTGAAGATTGGAGCGCTTCTTGGCTGGCGATCACCGAGAGGTAGCAGTTCTTAGGCGAAAGATGATCGACCAGCTAATTGCCTTGTGTGCAACCTCGCCCGGAGAAGGGCCTAATTGAAGCTCCGTGGGAGTGGGAGTGGGAGCGAGAGAGAGAGAGAGGTGTGCAGTCGGCAGGCAGCGAGGCCCCGGCCGAGAGGACAGAGACCCCGAGCGTCCAGGCCGACGACAGGGACCCTGCTAGCGTAAGGAAGGACAAAGATCTAACGGCGTCTAGGATGCAGGGCTGAGAGGTATTCCCCGGCGACGTGAGTGACGTGGGACAAGGGGTGTTGATGGCAAGTCAGGTCAGGACAAGGGGTGTGCGGATTCTGACATGTGGCGGGTGCCAGAGTGCCAAGGATATTCGGACTTGCGGCCCGCCAGAACCACAAGCGAGGGCGTCTCCCAAAACGAGAATGCCGTTGGCGAGATTGGCAGGGGAGCCCTTGGGGCGGTCGAGCTTGGGAGAATCGGGCAAGCATTTCGTTGGAGCGAGGCACGGAGCATCGTCAGAGTTGCTGTGATTGGTCGCTATGCGCTTTATGCAAAACACACACATGCACCGCTTCCGCTATGAAAGGATTACACTCCACGGTAAGTGCCGTCGTTGACTCGCATGGTATGGTTCCAGTGGAAAGGGGAACGCGCGCGGGTGGCTAGAAGGGATACCAAGGTTGTCTTTGTCGGGGCGACAGCCAGACACAGTTCGTCAGTGTCATATCGGCCTGTATTATTGAAAAGTCTATACCAAAAGGTCCTTCCTAGGTCGTCAACTTAAAATCTTCAGCCTCACGCACTTTTGGGTTTAAACTCTTAAGAAACACGCGATATAGGAAGGTCTCGAGTCAAGACCATATCTAAAAGTATAAATCGACAGACGGATAGTTTCAAGAGGTGATAGTTGAATTGACAACACTCGTATTCAAACCTCCGCTTCACCGACATGCTCGTTTTCGGAATCCATGTCCCTTGCTGACGTCTCCTCATCTTCCTCGCTCGGTGATGTCCACCCCGTGGCCGCTTGAATCGCAACCACCACGAGACCCAGGACGGCCGCAGCTGTCCAGACTCCCCGTGAAGCACCGGCATAGCTTTGTATCGCGATTTCTCGTTCTGCCATGCTCAGGTCACCTCCATGGACCAGCCCCGGTGAGCTTAAAAGATTGGAAACTAGGCTTTGCCGGTCATGGCTCAGCTCATCTCCACCGTCGAGCTGCAGGAACCCGGAGACTAGGTCACTCCTCAAAAGGCGGTAGAAGATGCCCCCGCCTATCGCCGTGCCAAAGCTACCCCCGAACCCTCTGAATGTGGCTATGAGGCTCGTGGCAATGTACTGAGTGTCGTCGTGGCTTAGATGCAGCGCATGCGCAAGAGTGTAGTTCAACACGCCCCCCGTCGCCATGCCGTTGACAAAGACGACCAGGATGAAGACGACAACGGGCAGCTCGGCAGTGCCCGCAAGCGAGAGGGCACACAGGCTGAGGCTGAACAGGGCCAGGGACGCCATCGACGGGAGCCAGAATGCACCGTTGCGGCGTACGTGAAGCCAGCCAACGAGGACGCCGCCAAGGCCGAACCCTATGTTGGTCGGGATCAGGATCGACCCTGCAGCTGCGGGAGCGGCGCCTCGGACGGCGAGCATGAAGATTGGCGCGTAGAAGAGCACGCTCCAGCGGGCCGACATGAAGCCCGTCTGCGCGAGGCACGAGAGGAGGATGCCCCGGCAGGAGAGCACCTTGATAGGTATCACCGGGTCTGCCGCAAGATAGTACTCCACTGTCAAGAAGAAGGTAAGAGTGACGAGAGAGAGAATGAGAGGGAGGATTTGAATCTTGTCTGCGAGACCATAGAGGAAGAGGACAATGGTTGTGGTCTTGAGTTGACATGTGTTAGTTCGAGAGACTCGCGATAGCTTCAATGAGGAACTCACCAGTAGTGTCGCCCCAAGGTAGTCAATTCGCGCAAGCTTTTCTCGAATAGAACCCTTGGGGGTTTCCCTCGAGTCTAAAGAGTGAGGAAGACTGTTGTGGACTCCTAGGCCTGCAACAAAAGCGAAAGGAACTTGAGCCCAGAACAAGGGTCGCTGTAGTGTATCAGCATATGGTCAAGTATGTTGTCTCTCAGATCCATCTCTTCACTTACCCATCCCACAAGAGGCATTAATCCACCGTAAACCACAGCGCCAAAGGAAACACCCAGAGTGAAGCCGGCATTGATCAAGCCCATGACTATCCCCCTAGTCTTGTCGCTCGGCAGCTCCAACGTCAGAACCACAGCCAATGTCATGACCCCAGCGGCACCCACGCCCGCCACTATCCTTCCCGCGACAAACTCGGCAAAGGAATTAGCAGAGGCGCATAGTACACTACCGGCTGCTATGAACGTCGCCACGGGCAGGACGAGTGTCCTGGTGGGGAAGATGGTGGCCAGGCGGCCGCCGATGGGGGTGAGTGAAGACATGGGAATCATGTAGGCGCTGCTGAACCACATGGCCGACGCCTCGTAGGCGCCTAGCTCGGCGGCAACGGTGCCCTGGATGAGGGTCATGCCGGACATGTTGGAGGCTGGGGGAGGAGTGTTAGCGAGGACCTGTCATGGGCACACCTCGTAAGGGGTGAGCTAGCGCCAATGGCGGTGAAGGCTTTTCGTACCTTGCAGGAAGATGAGAAGCCCAAGACTAAAAGTTATGGCGAGGGCCCTTGCTGGCGGAATCGGCGGTCTGACTTTTGTCGGGTCTGCATCTTCGACATGACCGGTTGTGGTGGTAGTGTTAGGTGAGTACAGTGAGTAAGTCCGGGAGCTGATGCTGGAGGCGGAACTCATGAGGAGCGGTGTCTCTTCAGAGGCTGCGACACCATGATCACGGAGGTCGTGAATGCCGTACACCGCCGAAGACGGACCCGGTGCGGCGCCGGGGGACGGAGGTTGCGGAACGGAAGTCATGATGAGATGCGGGAGTGAAGAGGCGCGGGTGCCGGAGTTGCTAGCAACGTGACTAGAGTCAAAACAGTGCGGGATTGACCGCTGCACTTAGATGACCTAATAATTTCATGCCGGAGTATAGGCGGTCAAGATGAGAAATTTCGGTCAGGTTGAAGCTGGCACTCATGATCATGGGAGATGTCGCCATGAGCGGTGATTGGTAATTACCCGCTCATGAGCCGGAGTCCGGAAGGTCAGAGGCCGGAGCTCCGAAAATTTCGGAGCTAGCCGTTTCCAGCTCCGTCCGAAGTTGGGAATTCGGAGCCGGAGAGCCTCGGTATTCACAATGGGGGAATATCACAATTGAGATTCGACAAATTCAATATCGGTTGGGTAAAGGCCATTGTTGGGCAGGGTTTCAAAATTTTTGCCACCTCGTGCCTTTTCTACCTCGTTGGCAATGGATAGCTTAATGCAAGTATACGTGGTTGCAGCATCAACCACCAAGACAACTCTTCACACCTGCATGGTTGGCACTGCGTTTGTCTCGGATACGAGGATGATCTAGGCAATCGGAGACAGAAACTAGCGTGACAGGTGTCTAGAGGGGTACGCCCGATGACAGAGAGGCGCAACATGACTTGTTGTGTGTGAGAGGTGATTTGCTCGCTGTCAGAAACAGAAACAGGCAGCGGGATAAAAGACAGCGAAGGAGGGGTTCAAGAACTCGTGACCTAGTTGCAGTGTGCAGATTGGGGGGGGGGCGCGGCGGCCGCTGGCTGCAGGCGGGGAAACGGTTTTGTTTTATTTGCTAGGTAAGTTTTTTTCCTTTTCCTTTTGTAGTTGCGGTGAGAGATGGGGGAGGCGAAAAGATGGCGGAAAAAGAGGGACGGATATCACAGCTGAAAGGAGTAAATTCCGCTCTCTCTCGCGTGGCAGTGCGCGGAGTTTGAGTTTTGGCCGTTTGAACGTTTGGAAATGGCGATGATCAGGGTTTGGCAAAAGCTTGGTGCATCCCGTTTGAGATAGCCGAAGACAAAATGACGTATGGTTGATACAACTGACTCTCAGATACAAGCACAGTGAAGGACAAGACAATCCGGAGGAAGAAGACGGGAGCGGGGGAGGCAGACACCAAAGTTGAGCGGCAACGGCAACGGCAACGGCAGCAGTAGCGGGAAATGAAAGCGCGTGGCTTGCAATAGAGGATGTCAGTCAGCCACTGTCAGCTAGAGCCATCCATCATGAATCAAACCCGCGCGGAGCCGCAGGTCAATTGTAGAGGCCGAGAGTCTGGGGAGACAAATCAAAGGTTGTGTGATGATGTGTTTGTGTGTGTCTCGATCGGCAGATGTTGGCTGCGACAAAGGACCGAAAGCGAAAGCGAACCATCACCAGTTTTTTGTTTTGCTGACGGGCTTTAAAGACAGCGGAAAAAGAGGGTGGCAGTGATGATGACAAGATCTGCCCCCCAAGAAAAGCGCCAAAAGCCAAGAGCCACCAATTCCCAAGCTATCGGAGCCACCATCCGTCGTCACCGGCACCCTCTTTTTTGGGGGGAGAGAGTTTCTCTTTTGGTGCGAGGGATTTTTAGGGACCTTGAAAGATGGGATGTTTATCATTTCCCCCTCTTTACAATAAGCGAACGATGGCATCAGAATTGTACGTAAGTAAGGGCCGATGCCCTCTGAAGAGAAGAGTAACAGTAGAATACTGTAGAGTAGAAAACAAGGTTGCATGTAACGACAGCATCACCCGCATTTTCGTATCCGTTTCTTGTCCCGTCTTGGACAAGCTAGCATCTGTCACTAGCCATGTCTCTAGTGACACTCTCTGCATACAACTCGACTGTCCAAGAGGCTGTCTGTCATTGTGGCCTTGGCAGGACTCGGGTACCTGGAAGCCCTTCGAGTCAATTCAACTGTCAGAGCAAAGGCATTGTGCCCCTTGTCCTTATTACAAAATTGAAATGCAACATCTTCATTCTCTCACCGTTTGATTTACTATTGAGCATAAACAGCACCCCACCATTAGCTGGCCCTTTTTAGCCTCATTGCTTGACCTGTCGGTGGCTGAACTCCCCCGGTTTTTTTTTTTTACACTCAAAGATCCACACTCTCCCGCGCTGTTACGTTGCTGCTGCCGCTGCCGCTGCCGCCGCCATTCAAACGTCGACCCCCCTAGACGTTGTCGATTCTTTTTCTCACTCTGCCCAACCTGACAAACCCATTCTGTGCTCACGATCCAGAATCTCGGGGCGGGTCGGCTTTGCTTTTTGCTTGGCTCATATTAACAAAATTTGAGCAATTGCTACTTTCCTTCTTCTTTGCTCTCTTCATCGTTCCGTCGTCATCCGATATATCCCATCCCACGATTCCCCGGCCCACGCGACCCAAGCTTAAACCCAACATTAACCGAACAACTTGATATAACTCGAACACCGACAAAACCATCTTGACCGGTTCTTTTGATTCAAAGCCTTCGCATATACCCAAAATCCCTGTCCTCGAGCTACCCACTCTTCCCGAAGAAATGGCACGCCCGTCTATTCGCAACTCGAGCTTCTCAAGCTAACCTCCCTCCCTCTTCTTCTCGACGACTCTCTACGAGTCCCATGTCGCCTTACCTGACCTCGATATGTCCGACTCGGCCTCCTCCGCCGATAATGGAGGCTTCCCTGATCGAGGGCCGGCCGTCTTCGCCGTCACTACCGCGACCCTCGTCCTCGCCACCGTCTTTGTCGCTGCCCGCATGGTCTCGCGGACATTCATCGTCCGCAACATTACCTGGGATGACCGCGTCATGATGCTCGCATGGCTGTTTACCTTTTTCTTGTCCTTCACCATCTGTTTTGGAGTTCACAATGGCCTCGGAAGGCACGACGACAACATCAACGAGAGCCGGAGACCCGCTCTCCGCCGCTGCGAATACGTCTTTTCCATCCTGTACAATCCCGCCTTGATGGCCACCAAGACGTCCATTTTGATATTCTACCTGCGACTGGCCAAGCACACACAAAGGGTCCTACGCTTCGCATCCTGGCTTGTCCTTGCCATTGTTAATCTTGCCGGCATCATCCTCACCTTGATGAACGTCTTTCAATGCCGTCCGACTGCCGCCGCTTGGGATCCCGCCTATGACGACCGTTCCAAGTGCATACCACTGCTCACCGAATTCATCTGCTCCTCCCCGGTTAATATAGTAACCGATCTGGCTATCCTCGCCCTGCCTATACCTGTTCTCACCGGCATGCGCTTGCCCTCGCGCCAGAAGACGATTCTCGTTCTCACTTTCACTGTTGGTATCTTTGTCACGGTTGTCGATGTGATACGAATCTACTACCTCCAGCAAGCCATTACCAAGGTCCCCACCGGCGCCAGCGGTGACCCTCAGTCGAGATTCGGCGGCCAGACTGACTTTGCCTGGAATGCTTCACTATCACTTATGTGGAGTGCTGTCGAGGTCAATGTTGGAATGACTTGCGCCTGTGTCCCGACATTGAAGCCTCTTGTTCTCAAGCTGCTCCCCTCCATGCTGTACGATCCCAATGGAAGCAGGAGCAGTCTATCTAAGGGCCCCAATGATTCCGACACGCCTTCAACGGGCCATCGCGCCAGCGTGCAGCCTCCGCCGCCAGTGGCGCGTCCTGGCGTTCAATCCCCCCTACCCGCAGACGCCCCCATGAGCGCCATGGAGTTCTTGACAACGCCATTCGATGAACCAACGGTGACTGCTCCTCCACTGGCCAATTCTCCTCAGCAAGGGACGACTACCTTTCAGACTTCGACCACCTTGACTTCTTCGACTGGAACTGGAGAAGGCGTCTACTTTGGCTTTGTCAATATGGCTAGACCCAAAAGTATGCTCAAGTGCAACAAGAAGGAGTCTTTCAAGTACTGCACCATTGTCTCGATCCTCTTTTTACTCTGGGGCATCTCATATGGCCTCTTGAACACGCTCAACAATGTCATTGCGTCCGTCAACAATATGACGACCGCTGAAACGCTGGGTATGACCTCGGTATACTTTGGAGGCGGTTACTTCTTTGGCCCTCTACTCGTGGGTGAATGGATTCTTCGAAGAGACGAGCATAATCGATCGAGGCGTCACAAGCGCAACGGCCATGACAGCGTGGGCGGGTTCAAGGTGACCTTTATCGTTGGTCTCTGCTTCTATGGCATTGGAACCATCATCTTCTGGCCCTCTGCCGTCACTCAATCTTACCCAGGCTTCATGCTTAGCAACTTTGTTGTTGGCTTTGGACTTTCCGTCTTGGAGGTTGGGGCAAACGCCTTCTTGATACTATGTGGCCCCCCTGAATATGGCGAGACGCGTGTGCTTCTTGCTCAAGGAATTCAAGGCATTGGTAGCGTTCTCAGCGGCCTACTTGCCCAGAAGGTCTTTTTCAAGGGAATTGCCGAGCAGGACAACACGACCAGCATGTCTCTCATCAATGTCCAGTGGACATACCTCGGCATCACACTGCTCTGCGTTGCCCTGGGGCTGTTCTTTTACTACATGCCTCTTCCAGAAGTTAGCGACCGTGAATTGGAAGAGTCAGCCAAGCACCTCCCTACAGACCCTCAGAGGAAGACGTGCGGTTTTCAACTGCGCACCTGGAGCGTCATTCTGGCCTTCATCGCTCAGTACACGTACGTCGCTGCTCAGGAGTGCAACAGCATCTACTTCAAGAGCCTCATGATTTCCATCCTCCCCGACCACGCCGACACGGGTGAGGAAGCCACCAATGGCGCCACCGAGACAAACAGCCCCGATAAGCCTCATGGCATCGCTCTCTCTATACCCGACTACCTCCTCATCGCTCACACTGCCTTTGCCGTCTCGAGATTCATGGCGGCTGGCTTCACCTACCTCTCCGTCTTCCACGCCCGACTCCCTCAACCTCGCACAGTCCTCACCACATGCATCGCCATGTGTTTCCTCTTCGCTCTCCTTCCTGTGGTTGTCCGTCCTCCCAACCCGAACCTCCTCGTCATTCCCATCGTCCTCTTCTACTTCTTCGAGGGTCCCATCTATCCCCTCATCTTTGCCGTTGGCCTTCGTGGCCAAGGTAGACGAACAAAGCGCGCTGCTGCTTTCATCACCATGGGCGGATCTGGCCCTGCCTTCTTCCCCTTTGTCATGTACGGCATCATCAAGCACGGCGGCACCGTCAAGATTGCCTTTTCCGTCGTCATCGCTTTGCAGGCTGTCATGATGGCTTACCCGATCTTTCTCGAGTTTGCTTCCGATGCCAAGAAGCTGGTCGATCCTTGTCCAGCTGTACGCGATGCCCTCAGCCGACCAGACGAAGAGGCACCGTCCCCTTGGGAGACCATCATTGTCGAGAGGATGCGCCGGACGACCTCGATGAAGGAAAAGTCCCAGGGCTTTCTCGACATGGTATCTAAAGGCACTAGGGGTATTGGCGCCAAGTTCCTCGAATCACGGCGTCGCTCATCACAACCCTCTGTGCAGCATAATGAGGACAATAATGGCGTTATATCACGACAAAACTAATGTTCATGACCTTTTCCCTTTTACTTCTATACCTCATGTTTCTCATTCTTACCTCTTGGATAAATAAACAGCGCAAAAAAGGGGGGTAGGGGGGCGTCGTTCGGAATCAATGACGGATGAAATGTTTTTTTTTCTATATACCCAGGATATCTCTTATTGGAGGGATATCGGTACATATACCTCTTCTTTTTTACATGAACATATATATGGACGACGATATGAAATCGGTCTATATGGTACAGGATGCCCTACGTGGCAGAATCAGAATATTTCAAGAATTCGCGACAAAAAAGCTCGCCATCATGAGAAACACGTTTTATTGTTCAATCATCAGTCGTGTTGTTTTATTTACTTCATGTGTAATCGAATAATGACGGCCTTGACAGGCACTAAGAGATCATTCCATCATGAACTTGCCTCAACATCATCCTCTACTTGATCAACCACCAATGACAGACATTCTAGTTTGATCAAGGAGCCTTTACCATCCAAACTGCTCACAATGCAGTTCCACCCTTGGTCCATCAGACGTGATACATTCGGCTGTCACGTTGCGGACTGTAGAAATGAGTGACCGCGGTCCACAGCCCACGACCAACACACGCTTGTCCGAGGACACACCGTCAACTGCGCCATGGATGAGAGAAGCGACGTCAGGTCGACCATACATGACGGGAATTTCGCTAGGAAATTCGATGGTGGAGTCGTCGCTAGGTGAGGCAGAGGATTCTGTAGGCGACGAGAAGCCATCCTTTTCAGTGTCTGCCGACAACCTTGGGATCGTGAGTCGGGGAAGAGCCTCCTTCTCAGGATCCGAGTCTACAAAAGTGCAGTTTGATGACGAGTTGGATGTCGAGGGCGGCTTCTCGGTGTCAATTTCGGTTGCCGAGACGCGTGTCACGTAGACCTTGACAGAGATCCGACGATCGCCTCGAAGAGTCTCGAGATGATCGGAGAACCAAGTGAGATATGCTATTTCCCTCAGTCAGATGTGGTAATTCATTAAGTTTCAAGGTTATAACTTACTCTGATTCTTAATCATCCATATAAACTCAACCTCCTTCACGTCTTCCTCGCCAAGTTTCTCTAGCATGTTGAGCGCCGCACCAACAGTGAAGCTCGCTCCGCTGCCCCCTGCCACGAGGACAACCTTGTCATACTCGCTCGTGTCGGGAAAAGTACCGTAAGGACCCTCGACCGACGCCTTGAGCTTGATCCCCGGGCTCTGGAGAGTGTACTTGTGCAGCGTCTGGGTAAACCCATCGTGCGCGGCGACGACGAACTCAAGAGGATTTGTGGCCACAATAGTGAAGGGGTGAGTCTCGGCGGCGCGGACGGCGGGGATCCAGAGGAAGCCGTGCTTGCCAGGGGCAGATCGAAGGGGCGCCTTTGCAAGAGTCACTCGAGTGCCACCATTAGGGAGAGGCATAAGAGTGACTGTGTTGTTGGTGCTGTTGATAACGATACGAATGAATCGGACAATCCGCTCCAAGAACCAAATCCCACCAGCGACAGCCGCAGCGTAGAGTACCTTCTTGCTCGGCTCAGGCTGATGAAGGCCAGTCGTGATGATGGCGACAATCCAAAAAGTCACATGAATGTAATAGAAAAGTTCGTACCACCAAGAGCGAAGAACTGCGCCGGCGATGGAGAGAACTAAGAATGAGCCCGTAGCAACCATTCCAAAGATCTCGTCCCGCTCAGTTAGGCGCTTGATCATCCCCTGCATGCCGAACATAGCAGCATAGGCACAGGAGTGAACAATAACAAAGATGAGAGTTGTGTAGCCAGCTACACGGTGGAGAATGTTGAGACGTTCATAGGATGAAGCTGTCAAGATAGCCAGAGGGGTGTTTTTGAGAGACAGGAAGATGGTAATGAGTAGGTTGACGATACCCATCCTAGGTCTGTCAGCAAGGAAACGCAGGGAAATGACCAAGACACTCACCATCCAGTTCTAGATGCCAAGTTAGAGAGGAGTGACATGTTTTGGTTGTCGTTGTTAGTGAAAGTGACAATAACGTTGATAGCCAGGTAAGCAGTGATGAGGATCAAATGTGCCCCTGAAGGTACCCAGGGCAACTCCTGGAGACAGGCGCTTCTGATCTTTCTATCACATTGTTAGCTACATCACCTCACACCAAGAGAAGAAAGTCTCATACCTAAAGAACCGAGTAACGGCATTCGGCTTTCCTGAAGCACCGAGTCCAGCTCCGATCCTTCTTAGAAGGTGAGGGAACGCAAAGAGACAGAAGAGTCCAGCCATGGCCCCTGCAAAGATGGCCATAGACTCAAAGTTCATCTGCTTGCGCCGGGCGAGCTTAGCGAGGAACGCCGTATCAGCATGTCCACCTGCCATGATAGCTATGTAAGAAGCGATAGATTTCAACGAGAGGACAAGTGAAAAGGGGCCTTCCAGAGGCAGCAGGGAGAAAAAGTGTGGTTTAAAAGAAGGCAGAGGTAGGAGTCTCAGTCAAGCTTTTCTAACGAGTGAGACTGTGACCTTGTGTGCGCAGTATGACAGGACACAACGAACGTGAAGAGAGAGTGATCAAAGAGTGTATCAGAGACTCAATCTCCGAAGTGGCACGGTGGTGAACAGCGAGAGTAAGTGAAAGTGATGCGCGGAAAACCCTCGAAACTGAGGGTTGCTTGCTCGTCTTTATCTACTGAATCCCTCACATCTTGACTCGTCCGTCATGCTGTGTCCCACATGGTCAACAACCAGACTGAATAGGTGCTATACAGCCAAGAGTGTATGTGTGGAGAGGCATCGGGAAAACTTGAAACAAGAGGGTCTCCACGGAGAGTCAAGTGTGGTGATATCGGGCGTAGGGCTCATGGGCTGCAGACAAAGCCGTGAAGGATCTGCCGGGTCGATGCACTACCCGTGATTCGGGAAGCCGACACGTAAAAGTTCAGTCAAACTGATGACAGCCAACTGGCAGCTGTGTGGTCAGTTATCCTGAACGTTCGGCAACTGGCATGAATCATGGCGGCTAGGGGCGAGTCAGTCTTGTCGGTCAACAACCTGTGGATCTAGACAGACCACATGGCCATATGGATAGTCTTCATCTAGGCAAACTAGACAAATAACCTCTCAGGTACCCGAAGAAATCACACACCCGTGTCTCGTTGTCATCGGACCAGTTGGTCAATCTTGGTGCTGCCCTAGGGCGCTCAAGGTTGAGACAGTCTGTCACCTTGAACTAAACGGCTCAACCTGTAAAGCTGCTCCCGCGACAAACGACCCAAGATATATGATGAGACATACGAGCTCGGAACAAATTGCGGAGTCGGCGAACCCAATGTGCCGGTGTCTAAGCCGGCGCTGATCATCGGGGCGGTTCCTCGGTGGAAACATCTCGACTCGCAACATCTTCTAAGCCAAGAGGCTAGAAGAGACTGACAGACAACCGTCTCTCGGGATGTGGGTCTCCTTCAAACTCTGTTCCTGGTCCCTGGTTCCTGTCAAGGAGAGTTTGAACCATCAAGAGGACAAGGGTTGCATTTGATCGTGAGAACCAACCAAGTCGGGGAGATCGATACTCCCCCTTAACTGTCAATTTGGGTACGGTGAGCTCAACGCAGCCATAAAACACATACCTAGCCCTCTTGAAGTCAATTTTTACTCTTTAACAAACCCCTCTTGTCTTGTGGGAACTAGGGATGGCGAAACATCCGCTCTCCCCATAGTGTCCACGCGGTGACATTTCGCCACACAGCCAATGACTTGTCCGTAAAATGTTTGCGCAAGCTTGGTTAGAGGAGAAATCCAAGGCACTCAGATGTAGTACCTGCTGTGTCACCAACTTTGTGCGCCAACCAGCCATTCAACCTGATATTCAAGGCCAACAAGGGTTGCGGTCTGAAGAGTTGCCATGGGAAGAGGTAGTTCAAGATATCGTAGTCTCCGGCTCCGAGTTCGTATCAAATTCAATATTCGCCCCAGACAATCTCGGTCAAGTTCGAGAAAAGACACGGAATGTCTCACTCCTGAGTCGATATTGGCACCTCTTGTATCTCACATTGTCTTGTCGCTCTGCCAGCGAATCAGAACATCGTCAAGGCCTAGGACTCGATCTTGTAGGACCATCCTGTGTATCTTCGGTTTCTTCCCCAGATGTGACGGATGACAGAGAATCCAGGCCTGCTTTGTCAAGCTGACAGAGTTGTCGAGTCTGCTAACCGTGTTTCGTAGCATCGCACATAGAGTCCAGATCCCTGAAATCATGGCTACACTCATCATATTTCGGAGAATGCTTCGTTTCAACATCTTTGGCATGATACATGGTCCGTTTAATATCATGGCCAGCTACTGAAGGAACCTTTAGCAAACGCTACCGTGTCAGTGATGCCGCTGCCCGTCCAAGGCATGAATCTGAGAATAGAACAGAAGGGCTGGAGAACTGAAACCCCGTGGCAGCCTGTTTTCTGCTCTGTTTGTATTGGCTGTTTCACCGCATTGAGATACACAACGGTCCTGCCCCGTCCTCTGGGCACACGGCAGAATGACGGGAGGGGCCTCCATTTCAGCAACTACCCGACGGGCCAGGCTGAGTTGGGTTTCAAGAGGGACAGTTCCTCCGTGGACCTCCTCGTGTGTGGTTGCCTGTGTGGAGAGTGATTCGCATCTCACACATACACACTTGCTCAATCAACGACCATGGCAACCCTCCTGCACGAAAGTCGAGCCGAAATGGTCTCACGTGGGGTTTCACTGGGAGAAGCTCGAGTCCTTTTGTACTGGGTAAAATTATCTTTCGCCGTGGGCGAGATTCCAATGTTTGTTTTCCGTCTGTTGAAGCAGGAAGCCGTCTCGGATGTCACCATTGCAATGGGAACTTGGACCTGTCGATACCGTCCCTTTGCACATGACGACAGGATCGGAAGACTCTTGCCAAACAACGTAGGCAACATTCTAAGCGATAGACATCTTCATGCCGCCGTTGGCACAGATAACGCTGCCCGTCGTCCATCCACTTTCTGCTGAGCACAGCATATCGATGGTGCCTGCAATCTCACTCGTGAATCCTGGCCGTCGGCCACCCATCGATTCGCGTACGATATGGTCGAAGCGCTCGGCGTCCGATCCCGCCATGGCCAGGACATCGGCCTCACCGTCATATTGAGCTAGAGGTGCTGCGTCGACATAGGGCTGGTTGATGTCCCAAAACGTCTTTCCGGCGGCCGCATACATGTCTCCCCATGCAGGCCCAGGGTTAACAGCATTGACTGTGGCACGAGAGGCCAGCTCACGGCTCCAGGTCCGTGTCATGGCTTCAAGGGCCGCTTTGCTCCCCGCGTAGACGGACTGTCCCTGATAGCCGATGGATGACGATACGCTCGAAACATTCACGATGCGTCCAGCTCGGTTTGCGGGGAGATGCGGGGCGACAGCTTGGGTGAGGAGAAGCGGAGCCAGGACATTGACAGAGTATACACGTTGAAACTCGGTTTCTTGAATAGGACCCGACTTAGGGTCATTCATGTGCTGATTTGAAGCAACGCCAGCATTGTTGATCAGTATATCAATTTGGAACGGCTTGTTCGGACTGTATGAGCCAAAGAAGGATCGTGCTGCCTCAACAATCTTTGCTGCAGCCTCAGCCGGACTGCTCAAGTCCGCTTGCACAGCAGAGCATTGAACCTTATGGGAAGACGACAGTTCACTGCAGAACTGCTTGGTAGGTTCAGTCGATGAATCGGATGTGTATGCGAGGAGTAGATTGCATCCTTTGGCGGCCAATCTAGCAGCAACAGCCGCACCAATTCCTTTGTGACGAGTCAACTCAAAAAGGACACGAGACGGTGACAAGATGGGGTGCTTGACAGACCTCGTGAGCCTCCAGTCACGATCCCCAGCTTCGAGTCGTATGGTCGAGCAGTCCCTGGAGAGGACGCAATCTTTGTCTTTGCCTCTGACATGTTGGATGGTGATGGATTGCTCTTCGCTGGCGGCTGTGACAACCCCTGCTCGGGTGGTATGTCTATTAACCTGGTAAGAAACCTTGACCGTGATTTAAAGACGGTGATTGACGAGCATAAGACTATCAACGGCGTCACAAATTATGGCATGATTCATGCAAGAGACTTTGCACGTGGGGAGTTGATCGCTGGATCCCGTGGCAAGAAAATATCTGCGTCCCGCGTCTACTCCTTGCGTCTGGGAATGGGAAGGAGTGTCGGTGTCCAATGTTCCTCCCCTAGCAGAAGCATTTACAGAAGGTGAGGGCGGAAGGAGGAACCCCCACTATCTACAGGTACCAGGTACCTTCACAAGGTCCCTCCTGCCCTCGAGCTATGGTGGGGTAGCTCCACTAGTGACGTCGGGGTCTTTTTGGTCTTGGATCCATGAGATGATGGAACTGATTGTTTGCCTCTTGTCGATATCCTCACTTATCACTCGCGCGGGGCAAGGCTTAAAAGTCCAGCTGAAGAAAGGAAAGGCGTTTCCAAGCGCCATTGCATTGCAGAGCGTCACAGTGGCCCTTACAGCCAGCAGCGGTCAGGGATCCAGGCCAGGTCCCCTATGAACCCAACACAACAGCAGCAAGCAAGGGACGGACGCCTCTCTCGACGCACCATTACACCTCCAAGGTGAGGCCCTCAAGGTCCAGGGTGGCAGTTCCGGAAGCAGGGATACCGACCAATCGGCGCCCCTCAGATCAGGGCTCCAAAATGTTCGGTCTCCAGTCGACCGGCGTCGTACATGCTCTAGCAGGTGTTCACCTCTGTCGACCGCTCATCCGCCGCGTTTCCCCGGTGCTTTCTGGCGCACCACTCGACGTTCGACACATGCCAGTTCGCAGCCAGGTATCAGCCAAACCCGCTGTACTCCGGAAGCCTAGAAGCGGGGCCACCCCTCGCCAAGATGCGGTGATGTCTGGGGCCGTTGCGTCAGGCTCTCTTGCCGGGACTTCCTATCCGGGACGCCGCATCGCCCATTGTTGGATCGTAGTGCCATGTGTGGACCGTTGCTTCAGGGATTTGTAAACGACTAGTCCGATGCTCATTGTCCGCAATACGGGGGAGAAGTCGGGAGAATGGCAAGGAGATACGGGGGGCGGATCCGATCCAACGAGTGTTGAATCAATTGAGGGTCCGTTCCTCGGTGTAGGAGCTCATGATCTGAGCTAGGAGCACTCCGGTCTGCCGCTATTCATAACCTCCGCGTCCTCCTCCTCCTTTCTCTCCTCTCTATCCATTCTTCTCCCACAGCACCCTTGACAACTCCACACAACTATCACAATGTCTGATCTTCACCCACTCAACGGAGGTAACTTTATCCACAATGACAAGCGTTGGATCGATGGAGGATCCATCATGAAGCGCTTCTCCCTCGAGGGAAAGACTGCCATCATCACCGGTGCTGCCGCCGGTATCGGCTGGACTGTTGCTCAGGCCTACGCCGAGATGGGTGCCAACATTGCTCTTTGGTACTTTAGCAACACCAAGGGACCTGAGCGTGCTGAGGAGCTTGCCAAGCAGTACAACATTCAGTGTAAGTCCGAATTGCTTGACCGTCATGAGGTTATCTCCAAAGCTATGACCTTCTGCTGACCCGATTGACAGGCAAGGCCTACCAGGTTGATGTTAGGGATGCCGAGGCAGTTGAGAAGGCTGTCGACCAGTCTGTCCAGGACCTCAATGGCCGTCTGGACATCTTTGTCGCCAACGCCGGTATCCCCTGGACTAAGGGCGCCATGGTTGACGGTCCTGTCGACCACTACCGTGATGTCGTCCAGACTGACCTTGACGGCACTTACTACTCCGCCAGGGCTGCTGCCAAGCACTGGCGTCGCCAGAAGAACGAGGGTACTACCCTTGCTGGCGAGCCCTTGACCAACTACACCTCGGGCAGCTTCGTTGCCACTGCTTCTATGAGCGGTGGCATCGTCAACATTCCCCAGCTTCAGGCTGCCTACAACGCCGCAAAGGCTGGTGTTATTCACCTTGTCAAGAGTTTGGCTGTTGAGTGGGCTCAGTATGCTCGTGCCAACGCCATTTCTCCCGGCTACATCATGACCGAGATCTCCAACTTTGTGCCCCAGGAGACCAAGCAGATGTGGCACGACAAGATCCCCCAGGGGTAAGTTTATCTCAATGACATGAAGACACTCAGAAGCTAACTAGAAACAGTCGCGAGGGTGAGCCTCATGAGCTTCAGGGTGCTTATCTTTACCTTGCGTCTGACGCTTCCACCTACGCCACCGGTGCCAACTTTGTCATCGACGGCGGCTACAGCGCTCCTTAAAGAGAGTTATGAATCACGACATTAAAAGGACACGCTTCGTTATTACAAGCGGAATTTGGAACGGTATGGAAAAAACAGCATCACGTGTTTGGGCTTATTAGAATACCGTAGACGATATGGGTTATGACATTGGAAAGGACTGAGATCCTATGAGACATGTTTGGTACGACATAAAGAAAGAAAGAAAGAAAGAAATACATGCAAAATTTGCAAAGACAACAGTTCCCCCGTAAAACATTGAATGACAGAAAACGCCCCTAAACTCAGTCTGAACTTCGTCTTCGCGACACGACTTCATCGTCGCCAAGATCTTCTTCAAGAACGACATCATCACCCCACCTCTCTGGAGTCACGGGAGAATGAAGACCAGTACGACGCAAAACACTAGCCTTCAAGTTTGGATCATTCCTAATTCCACTCTGAAGCTTGGCCCGTCTCGTCATGACAAACTCAATATTCTTCTTCCAAGATACCTTGTCAACCTGCAGACCCCTCCGCAGCTCGGGTTGGTCATGCGAAATGTTGAGTCTATCCAGCCACTCGACCAGACTACCCGCAAGATCAATGAGCTGACCAAACGTGTCTGGGTCGGCGTCTTGAGCGACGAGTATCTTTTGTCCGTACTTGAACTCTCGTGCCCCCTTGTTGATCTCGTTCATGTCTTTTGCCACCATGACCCTCTTGAGGCCATTAAGGATGTAGATGGATGCTCGAACCTGGTTGTTGACGCTGGGGTTCATCTTGGAGAGGTCTTCTCTACACTGCTCGGCCCATTTGTTGGCGTCGTGGATGAGCATGTTTGCTAGCCTGTTGCATCCTTCACGGAGGGCGAGCTCAACGTAGTTGCGTGTTCGTAGGAAGACGGATAAGTTGAGGTAGTTGATCCGGTCCATGAGCGACATCTCGGCTCCTCCAAGGGTAGGAGTTTCGTCATCATTGTCGTCTGGACTGCCAGCGTTTCTAGCTGCCCTTGCGGCGGCTCTGGCAGCGGCCCTGATGAGAGCGTCGGCGGACTGCCATTTGGAGTCCCCTTGATTGCGAAGCTCTTCCAGTTCTCTTTCTTTGTCTTCGCTACTTTCTCGCAGGCTTTGGATATTCTCCTCGAGTCGCCTCTTTTCTTCCTTGCAGTCGACGTGCATCTGTTTCTTCTCCTGCTCAAGACTCTTTGTCTCCTGGACTTTCTTTTCAAGACTCTGCTGTAGATCGTCCCTCTCCTTAGTCAGACCTCTGTTATCAGCTCTGGCCTTTTCCAAATCATTCTGATCAGTTGCATGCTGCGCTTCCAACTTCTCCTTTTCCTTCCGAAGGTCGTCAAGCTTCTTGGTGTCGCCTTCAAAGTCTCCCTTCTTCTGTCGTGCTGCCATACACTCCTTGAGTTTCTTGGACTCGTCTTGTCGGAGCTTCTCTAGCTTATCCTTTTCGTCTTGGAGCTTCTTAAGCTCAGTTTGGTTGGTTGCCTGTTCCGACTCGAGTTGTTTCTTCTCCTTCTCTAGCTCCTCCTTCTCGCTCTTGCCCTTCTTGATGTCGGCTTCAAGTGCATTTCGCTGGCCCCTTAGCTCTGTATTGTTATTTATCAGGTCTGTTATCTCGATTCCGCGCTTCCTGGCCGTTTTCTGTTTCTCCTCATGTTCTTTTTCCAGTTTCTCCTTTTCCCCCTCCAGCTTGTTCACCTGATCCTTCAACTCGTCATTTTCACGACTGAGGTCATCATTCTCATCAGCCCTCTGCGCCAGCCAGGCCTTGTGTGTGGATAGGTCTTTCTTTAGTTTCGCCAACTCTCCTGGTGGAGACGGCGCCGGGCTTCCCGCGGTGGTGACCCTTTGAAGTCTCTCTTGTGACGTTTCGAGTTCTTTGGTTTTCTGGTCATTTTCCTTTATCAGCTCAGCAACCTCCTCGAGCTTCTCCTTTATTTCAGTTTTCTGTAGCTCTAGGTCTTGAAGCCGTCGTTTGTTCTCTTCATGCTCTGGAGTCTACATTAGCGGCACGTTTGGAAAAGCCTCGCTTCCGACTGCCAACTTACTCTCTCTCAGCTCTTTGCGAGATCTTTCCAGGGCATCATTGGTGACGTTGTCTTGTTGTATCTGACCAACGTCGAATGCATCGTGAGCCGGTGGCCAACCTCTCTGAAACCCTTGAACCATCTCATCCAAATCGCGGGCCACCCCACGAAGAAGTTCTACTGTGTCATTCGACATTGCCCCATCTTGATTCGAGTTGTTGCCGGCGGTGATAGCCTTGGCTTCCCAAAGCTCTGCTTTCTCCTTCATGGCCTCGTAGAACTCTTGGTGAAAGTGGTTACCGGCTTGGCGTTCTCTGTCTGCTGTGTTGGCACGGTCTTCGGCTGCGATCAGGTCGGCCGTGTACTCGTCATCCACCCTGAATTCATCTAAAGCAAAAATCATTCAAGTTAGCGAAGTAACCAAACAGTTTCGAGATCTCCTTACCTCCAGCAGCGCTCTCCACCTCCTCACGTGTTTTGCCAGCCTCGTACATGACAATCTTGGATTGGAGCAGAGCCTTTTCCTTGAGGAGACGAGCTCCTTTTTCGTCTGGCTGAGAAGTCCCATTGGTCTGCTTTGCCGAATCCGCGCCGCCTTCCTGTTTAATCTTGTCCAATTCACTCTGTTTAGACTCCAGCTTGTCTTTGGCTTCGGCCAGCTTAGTCTCTGACTCACTGAGCTTCTCTTCGAGCATCTCCATGCGCTCCTCTTTGGACTTTTTGTAATCGTCAAAGTTTTCGGTCAGATCCTGGATCTGTTTGCTCGATTTGGCCTTCTCCTCAGCGAGAAGGAGTTTCAGGCGGTCTACCATCTTGAGTATCTCGTTGACGTGGGCGGGTGGGACGCTGTCTCCGTTCCTGCAGTACTCCTGTAGAGCAGCAATGAGGCCGCTGTCCCGAGCGTGTCTCTCGTAGATCTCATCTCTCAGTTCCGTAGTGACCTCGAAGCCTTGTTCAACTAGGCTCTCCACTTGCTTCCTGGCCCGCTCCATGGGAGGGGTAGTAGGCCTCATAGAGACGCCGAGGGTGTTGAAATCCTCTGTGCCGTGGTTCGTGGCGACTCTGTTGAATGCTGTAACGGCATCATCAACCTCCTCACCAGAAATGGGAGGGTTCCGCGCATAGATAAAATCTCGATCAGGATCCCCATTCTCTGGGTACGGGTTCCTTGTTCCCCACCACTCGGGGGGATGGTTCTGGCGATTGTCCTGAATTACGTGGTACTCCGCAGTTTGCTGTTCAAGCCGATCCGCTTCAGTGTCAGTGGTCTGTTGAAACGAGTCTTCAGTCTCGTCCTCAGACTGCTGCTGCCAGTTGCCGTTCATTGTGAATTCGCAATGTTTCGTGGTTGAGATGGAACTACGTTGTCAAAGTGAGGTTCTGGGTTTGTTCAGGAGGAACAATGACGAGGGAGCTCGAGGTTATAAATTTGTGTGGGTGAATTGGACCTTGGGAAAAGTTAAGGGTCATGAACAACAAAGAGCTTGCTTCTCAAAGAGATCGGTCTCAATCGCCCTCAGGCTCCATGATTGAAGGCGTCTTATGACAGCACCCATGTCTGGTTTATTCTGGTTGCACACAGAAGGCACTGCTGGGACTATTAAGGGATGCTCATGTTGGGCAGTCACTTCTTAGATACTCTCAACTGTAATGATGTCTTCGTAGTACCCAGGAATGCCCTCACTCATGACAGGAATATGAACCACTCCCCAAGTTGCATGTCATGGTTACCTTTCCCTGGTCTGCTCCAGCTAAAGGGTGTTGGTCTGTGAGCTGATCACGGCTGGACTTGACATCCTTTGTTTGTGCCTCCCTTGGCTCACCAAGTGACAACACCCAAAAACAGAACTGATCTGTGTGTCACACCCAGTTTAGCGTCTTTTCAAATGAGGCAACAATAGGATACTGCGTGACCCCATTCCCAGCGTTCTAAATCCAGTGTGCCTCGACTTGTGTTCTTTGTCCTCTAGATAAAGGTATCAATTGGTTGGTCTTTGCAAACGTGGTGTCTACGAGGCCGCACTGTCTAGTCAGTCGTTCACTGAAGGCTGTAGCCCCTCGGTGATGCCGACAACGTGGCATAGTTAGCTCATGTAGGCTCAGCTGGACTCAGCCCTTCTTTGTCCTGAGCATAGTCATGGCTCATCTCGGGAAAAGTCCTGTGTGATTTGATCCATTTTGGAGACACAAATCTCAAGACGGGGCTCAGAAAAAAAAAACACAATTAAGAAAGATAGCCTTTATTTATGGTCATAATGAGGAACTGTAACGTTCCCGGGTATGGTGGCGCCGAATGTCTAGATGCATCGCCAATATCGACGCATACAGAAAGCAAGAAGAAACGCCGTGCACCAAAACCCAAAAACCCCTCGCCATAAGCAAAAATGTCTAATGCCGTTTCAAACCGTATCCCATTCCCTTGTTCTCATCTCGACCCGATCCCTCGTGTAACCCCTATCTTCAACCTTCACCAACACATCTGTCGTCAACCTAATGCCCTTGTTAGGCTCTCTAAGCTCCACCATGCCCGTCGTTGAGTCGGCATCAGACGCCACTCCTCTCGTTCCTTGGCTGTAATTCCCAAACTGAGGATTACCGAAGCTAGTGTCGTTATGCCAGTCGCCGTCGAGAGTGTTGGAGCCGCTGCCACGGGAGAACTTGAGACTCTCGAAGCGGCTTCGGAGCTTGAGCTTGGTAGACATGAGGCGAAGAAGAGGCTGTAGAGCAGGGAAACAGCTACACCAGGTACCAACGTGAATTTCCAAAGCCGTCCAGGGACATACCCTAATCATATTGTAGGTCCTACAAGTCCAGTATTAGCGCAGCTTCTATAAGCAAACCAGAGGTAGACCAACGGATCAGCGGCAAAGTTTGTCGTAAGAATCATGCCAGTTTTAATAAAGGCCATGAGGGCGGCGAAGAAGCCAACGGAAAATATCAGGGTCAGCTTGAAGATTTTGGGACGAGTCATCATGTTGGTAAAGACCACCCAGAGAGGAAGCGCAAGGAGCACAACGTCGAGGCATGAGCCGACGATGGAGTGTGACCACATAACATGAACCTCTTTTTCTCTACTGACGCACTTTCTATTGGGTTTTCCGGTGTTGAAAAGATCTCTGGCACGTACAGTCAGAGCTGAAAATGGCAGTCGACGCATACTAGACTCACATGATAGGGTTGCACTCCAAAAGGAAGAAGAAGAATCCGACTAGAGAAATAGCTATGATGATAAAGGCTGTTATCCAGACGCACACCATGAAACGTGCTGAGATCAGGTTAGCTATACACTTCTTGAACTATCGAGGTACTCTTACGCTCTCGATTCAAACGAGGGAAGAAGGCCAGGATGGATAGTCGAACAAATCCAATTGCCCAGAAGAATATTAGTTGATTAATCGGCAGTAACTATCAAGCCATTCATGTCAGTAAACGTGAACTTTCAGCCCAGTCTTGCTCAAACATACCGAGAAAAAGGCACTCAACTGCTCTTGAGTGAGTGAACTTATGTGAGATCCAGCTCCATATCCAACAGCGACGATTTCCAGAGAAGAATGAGTGACTGCGAGGATCTGTGTCCGCTTCATTAGCAGCTAACACGGGCAATAGAAGCAACAAAACACCAACCCACCCAGGCGATAAATGCCAACAGATCATCCCACCCAAGAGCCTGTATCATGACACCCCTCACGTACAGCCGCAAGCTCATAATAACCGACGTGATGATGATGAGCGCAATATTGAGGTTCAACATGATGTATCCAAGCGACTCCCCCGCCTGCGGCTCGACTCTTGGTTCGACCGCCATCTCTTCTCGTTGGTAACCGTGATTGTCGTCGTGATGGAGATGGCCCGCGGATTCTCCCAGGTGCTCGCCGGGCTCAGGAGTCGTCGGTCTCGGCCGAGTTTTCGAAACAGGATATCTGATAACCGCGAGAACAAGTGGCAAGACATTGAGTAATGAATCCAAAATTCCAAGGGCGAGCTTGCTCGTTTGCTGGGAAAATTCGAGCCCAAGGGGGCGAACTCAAGCCCTATTATGGGGGATCTATATTGACTACGCCATACTTGGACGAGCATCGCAAGCCACGGCTCAAGTTCACAGACGACCTAGGTCAAGCGTCGTGCGGAGGATGCAGGGGAAGGTAGCCATAGTTCAGCCAAGGTGAGATAGCAGCGCCACCGAGACCCAGAAACAGAGATTCGTGGGGAGAATTCGAGCGGATGGAGATGTCAGGCTGTGGCGCGCCACAAGGGGCCTCTCGATCGCCGGACTGGGCTAGGTGTGATTTGTAACCGAGGACTTCCTTGGTGAAAGGCTGTGGCCGGGGACAGCTGATGACTGTGAGGAGGTCATATCTGAGACAAGCCCGAGACCTCATGAAAAGAAAAGTGCCAGGCTGAAGCCGAAATTGACTCGGGATGTCACTTTGAGGCCTACAAGATGGATGACAAACAATCTAATGGCATAATTACAGGCTGTGGCAACACACAAGTAAGCCCATAGCAATAATCGAAGAGTCTCGCCAAAGAGACCCCTACGCCGCACGAGTCCAAGCTACGGGGACTAGTTCTTGGAGTTAGGCTCCAAGCATCAACAAATCTCGAGAACAAGTCACAGAAGTCCCCATTCCAAGACTCTGTCTGTGCTGAGAATCATCAACGGGCCGTTTCTTCAGTCCCGAATACACCGAGGAGGCTTGTCCTTTTGTTTCACAGGCAGAGTTTGTTTCGTCTCTTCAACAAAAAAAGACAAGCCTGTCAAAGCTCTCAACTTCTTCCCCCCAGATGGCTGCTTGACCAGGGCACAGCCTGCCGCCATGACAATGTCTCGGTGTCAAAAGACGATGGCGTTCGTTGGCGTCGGCAGCTGGACACCCGATTCGGTCGCTCTGCGGATCGAGGCGCCGGGTCTACACTCCCGTTCCTAGCTAGAGAGGGCTCGAGCGTGACGGGCGCAAAGGACGAGACCTTGTCTCTCTCTCTCTTTCCTGGCAGGTTGGCTTTTTGATTTCCAAGTTGTTGCACAGCCCACGACGGTTGAGATTTGGGGGAGCCAGGCCATGTGCCTCTCATCGCCAAGCGTCTAGAAGTGCCTGTAACCGCCTTGCTTCCATGACTGGAATGCTCAACTCGACTTTTGTGGAATAATCAGAAGGTGTCTGCGATGAGCTAGAACAGACACTCTAACGAAAAAAAAACAATTGCCGTGGCCCCCAACAAGCTTGGCCATGATTATGCCGGCCGTTGTTGGTTCAAGCCCAATGGAGCTGCAGGGAGAAGCAGAGAACATCCGCTCCCTCCGACAGTGAGTACGCTTCAAGAGGTTCTACCGTTTAAACTACCGGTTAACCTCCAGTCTTGTTTGCTCTGCCGTATCAAGAACATTCACACGTACATACTTAGCCGCCAGCAAAGATATTGCACGATAAATCTCTACTTCGATGGTCTGATCGATGTCTCGAGTTAATCACATGGTGCTTCGAATAATCAATTCACCGCCAGTGCCGAGGAGATGACTCAAGAGGACTTTTTCCCTCATGTGCCAACAACCAACGAACCAGTCATTTTCTCGATTGAAGTGTTGTTGGTTCTGCTTGTTTCATCTTGATCACAGTGTGGCAATCTCGGATGTAACCTCTTGTTGTGGAGCTGCGTGTTGGGGGAGGGGGGAAAGGGAGCTGCAAGTGATTAATCACAGCTACTTTTTGGTTGGGATGGATGAGACATCCATGATGGTAACTTGTTTGTCAAATCACGTCTCGCTGCGCCTCACAAACATACGAGGTTTTATTGGATCCTAGTACTTTTTGATATCAAACTCGGGCATTACCATCTCCGGGAGAAGGAACGGTTATTTCTATCTCATCAATCGCCAACACCAAGCGTGTGAGCATGGATAATGCCTCTTAGCATCTTCGAAACTCCCACAAATATCTAGAAGACTAGAATTATAATGTTAGAGAGGAGAAAAGCTTTGACAGTAAATAGAGCTCCTAAAGTCCCTTAAACTCGCTATCTTGTGGGTAAAATATGCGCCAAATATCTACCCCTGAGATCAATCGCTCGCTGAATCAATGCCTCCAACACACAACAATCCTATCTATAAGGGCCATACTGCCCAAAGAACTACCTGGTATCCACAGTCAAGCCTTGAAATTGCACGGTATCCAGTACCCTCCATGCTCAGTACATAGTACTCCATCCAACCAACAATGAAGCATCCCAGTCAATGTGATTCCACTGTATGCGAAACGTGAGCCAGCCAGCCAGCGACAGTTCGCAAGCCCATCCAAAGCATCGCGGATGCTACCAAGCCGTATCCTTATCCATCTGATCCTTTGCCGCCCCGGATCATTACCACAGCTCCTCACTGTGCACCATGTTCTTCGCCACCCGGCCTCCAGAATCTTGTTGTCGATAGCTTTGTCGCGAAGCAGCAAGGTTGGTAAGGTTCAACGGTTCAGGCGGCCCCTTGCGTGGTGATGCATCATCCCATGGGATCGGTGGGCTCAAAGCAGCCTTGGGATGTGAAGGGAGGCCGAGGGAGCCTGGTGGCAACTCAGGAGAGCCCACCGAATCCCTCGCGAGTTTCGAAGAAGTGGGAGAGAGCTGCTTTCGAATATCGGGTTCGTATAGATGGTGAACGGGATGACCGCTTGGAGTCGGAGACTGGATCGGATCTGGTCGTCTGTGACGCTTAGTTCCTCGGGGTGATGTCGAGTCCCAGGCACCAAGAAACGCGGTTCCGGGGTGGAACGAGGTCAGGAGGCCGCCAGCGAAAAATGGCAATACTCCTCCGAGTACCATAAAAGCAGACTCATTCTGGAAGAGGCTCCCCGACACTTCATCCGCAAACTCGACGAGGCGGTAGATCGAGTAGACGATAAGGAGAGTCGATGCTACTTCCATTGCTAAGCCTTAGAGTTAGCGATAAACACAGTCGTTACAGAGCAGGGCCATTTACCCATGAGGAACTTCTTGAAATGGGAAGACGAGTAGATCTGGACGTGTCTGGCATCAAGACTTCCTCGCTTGGTGCTGAGGCCCAAGGTGAACCAGAAATGCAGTCCAGTACATGCCACCAATGCGGCGGCTTGAATGGCCAAGCCTGCGGCTGTGACGATCGCGCCTTGCTTTCGCTACTCCAATGTCAGCTTATCACAGCCTTGTTACCACCATGCTCAGGAGTACATACAGTAACTCCGCTAGACTCGTATGCTGTAAAGATGATGCCGATTAGCTGCAATAGCATACTGCCAGCGCTGAGTCCCCAAAAGACGAAGCCAGCTAGGAGTGGCTTGAAGGGGCAGATGGGCTCCCCATAGATGCCTAGGATATGAGGGAGGACGATAAAGATGGCGAGGCTGATAAATGATGGGCCAAGAACTGTCCCAAACAAGAATAGGAAGAAGTGACCTTGGTGGTCTCGCTGCGAGTGTAGCAGGAGCCGGCCGATGAATCCCAACACTTCCAAAAAGAGTCCAGTTGTGAGCACCGCAGAGAATAGATATGTCCGCGATCGAAAGCCGAGATAGGGGGCCGCCAGAGCGAGAAGGCAAAAGGCGACCAGTAGGACGGCATTGCCGCCTACGCTTGGATTGTATGCGTAGAAGCCACCAAAGGCGGGACAGGTTGAACCACAGTCTCCTGTCATCGTCGATTGTCGACCAGCGATGGCTGTCAAGTTATCATGGCAGGCTTGGCAACCGAGGCAAAGGGAGAAAGACCCAGAGCAAGACAAAGAGGCTTGGCCCACTACATATACACAAACTGCCTACGGGGTGCCAGACCAAGTAAGCATGGCTATGGCCAGGCCATCACAGTTACCTGCCGGTCTGAGCAGAGACATGCATGTGAGGCTCTGCAGCTACGGGGCACTGTAGAAGAATGATCACAATTGGAGGGGCCATGCTGCAGTGCAACAATCCGGACCGTGACCCATGGAGGCAGTTGGACGCCTTCCAGAGATGCCCTTCTCAGTGGCCAATGAAGTGTAGGGCTGAGAGCGGGAACTTGCAAGACGTAAAGCCCGATGGGCGGAGAGGGCCAACCAGCTTTGGGCACGATCGACATGGAAGAGCACAAGGGTGCACGTATCGTGCAAAGTGCAAGTACCTCGCCATGGCAACCAGTCATCGGCTGAGTAGGCAATGCGCGGGAATTCGAAGTGAGCCACCAAAGACGAGCTGACGATTTGACCCGATACCCTTGTATGCCACCGGGGAGAAGAGTGATCCCGAGAACAAGAGCGTTACGCAGGCAGCACGTATGTGACGACTTGACATGGCCATGCCAACTGCAGAACCTCTTGCGACTGAAAACATGGCAGTGGTAGAGTATATCCTGGGCCAAGCCAGGATCGAATTTACCAGGGCAGAAGGTCAATCTCTTGCCTGCAGGACACAATCTCTGGACAAGGTGTCGGCTGAGTTGGGGGCCAAGCCTGCCAATCACAGGCAGATCAAGCGGGGAACAGCGGCAGCCTGCACCGCGCGGAGAGGGATGCAGGGCCACGAAGTCGGTGAGATATCATTCTGGTTGGTGGACGAGCGCCAGAGGAGCGCCAGAGGAGGCATCCATCTTTGGCGGCAAGCGGGCCGCATCGTTCCATTCCGCGAGCTGGGGGCGAAAAAGGCGACTGCGACTGGTCGTCGGGAGTTTTGTTTGCAAGCATGTTCCGGCTGTGATAGATGGATCATGGCATGATTTAAGATTCGTGTGTTGGTGCGGAAGCGCGCAGTAGGCCTGGGACTGGGCTCGTAACTATGCATGAGAGTGCTTCGGGAACAGGGCTACTGCTTGAAAGGAAGTTTAGTCGACCTCGGAGCATTTCGATCGACTCAAAGTGGACAATTTGGGGGCTGGTCCTGGGGTCTTGGGGGACCCTTGATATGCAGTTGGTTCAACGTGCAGTGCAAAGTGGGCGACGAAACAGCTCGGAGGCGGGCCCGGGAGCTGTCGATCTCGGCCCTGGTGCCCTGACAGACACTTACTGCCGATATGGTGTGGTCGTGTCTGTTGGCTCAGGCCTGTAGCCTGTATCCACTCTGCCGACATGATGAAGCCATCCAGTCCATGGAATGTGATGGCATTTCCACTCAATGCTGTTGGTTGATCTCCCATCGGCCGGGAAGTGGAGGCAAAGACCTGTTTGACTGCTGGATCGAGCAGGTGCCCATCATGAACTGGCTGTCACCAACAACTCGAGTCTGCATCTGCAACGTTCGCGGTGACAACGCGGCACGCGGCATCTGGCACCTGGCACCTGGCACCTCGAGACCCGCTGGTGAAGGCCGCATGTCTAAGACCTCTTCCGGGGAGTCCTAGAGACTTCTCCACAGGAACCTTTGGGTTTGGTTGGGAGTCATCGCGGCACAGTCGGGAGGGGATATTTTATCAAGAGTTGGTCGCGTGAATTCCGGTCAAGGAACAAGTCCCGCTGAGGAGAACCATCCCTGTCTGGAGGGACTTTTGCCATGTTGAAAGATTGAGGATGAATGGAGCGGTTGCTTTAAAGGACCTCCCATGGCCTGGCAGTTTGGCGCGGCAATCTTGTCGGTCACAAGTGGCTCCGGCTGCCGCGAAAAGCAGACGAAAGAGGCGCGAGCCATGAGCCACGAGTAGCTTAGCCACATGACATAATGCATGAGCCAATCCATTCTAAGGTGCTGACCGCCCGCCACATGGGGGCTTGGCTGGGAGGCTGAGCATCGGTGACGAAGCTCCATCCGAAGCTTCCCCAGACCAACGCTTTATGAACCACTTCTCATGCAAACATCGGTATCCATGAGAAATTGCCAACTCCTGGCACCTTTCAGAAGGATAATCCAGGTCTGAATTGCTGCATACTACACATAAAACCGCCCTTTTTGGTCATCAAAGGGCACATCACTCTCCGCTCACCCCATTTGCTATCACACCTCATTGGGCCATTAGGCCCAAATCGTCTCATTCCTCCATCACCTCACGTCGCACATCAGCCTCTGTTTCGTGTCCAGCTCTCGCCCGTCATGTCCATCCGCATAGCTTTGGACCAGCAGCCTGAGTTCTACACCAATCTTGACTTCATCCGCGGCCGCATCATCCTGGGTCTCAACCGCGCAGAACAAATTGGCAGTATCGTTGTCAAGCTTGAAGGCGAGTCGGGTACGGCTCTACAAGCTCCCAACGCCTTTGATGCAGATTACGCTCCTAGGCCACCAGGAGCTCCTCAGCGCCCCCCTGGTAGCCTTGCAACTGAGAACCACAAGATCCTCTACAAGCTCCAACAGGTCTTTCCAGATGACTACTACGCCAGCTCTTCGAGTCCATATGGCTCATACCCACTTCAAGCCGGCGAGCATGAGTTCCCGTTTAATTTCAAGCTTCCCATCAACAATGCCTGCAGCGATCCTGAAGCCATGTCAAAGATTGGTGGCATGGCAAATGTAGGCGGCTTTGGAGGTGGTGGCCTTTTTGGTATTGGA
This sequence comes from Fusarium sp. LHS14.1, assembly GCA_025433615.1. Lineage (NCBI taxonomy): Eukaryota > Fungi > Ascomycota > Sordariomycetes > Hypocreales > Nectriaceae > Fusarium > Fusarium sp. LHS14.1. Next base: position 1,595,066 of record CM046481.1, read on the forward strand.
GGTGTGCGAGTCATGGACGGAAGCAAACAACTCTATCTTCGTCATGTCACCCGCACACTGCCACCCTCGCTGACTGGATACCCCATGGAGGCTGAGATCCGTTACTACATTAAGGTCACGATCCAGCGTCCAGGACTCCTCAAAGAGAACTGGCGCTATCAGATTGGTCTCAAGTTTCTTCCAATCGAGCCACCACGGCCCAAGCACACGGCCCAGGAAGCCTTTGCTCGCAGGCCGTTTACGTTCCGGCCAAGGTCCCCGGTGCCGGACAAGAAGCGCAGTACACTCTTCAGTTTCAAAGGTGGTGAAGACTCCAAGTCTGCCTCCACCCCGGAGCCGTCCCCCGAAACCGCCCCGGCTCCGGCTATCGAGATTTCGGCCCGTCTGCCCCACCCCAGTATACTGACTTGCAACAAGCCCATTCCGCTAAGGCTTATTGCAAAGAGGTTGAACAACAACCCGGATCAGGTCTTCCTGGTCTCGTTCCAGATGGATCTAATTGGCCGTACAGACGTTCGGGCTCTAGAGCTTCACAATCAGAAACTCAACCGATGGGTGGTCGCCGCCAACTCCAACCTCAATATCCCCTTGACGTTCTCACCGGAGGATGAGCTTAGAAAGGAGCTAGTGATTCCCGACGATGTGTGGAAGAATATGCCTCTTCCCAACACCGTCGCACCATCCTTTGTCACCTGCAACCTCTCCCGAAGGTATGAGCTTGAGGTCAAGCTTGGGTTATCCTGGGGTAAACCCAAAAAGGGTATTGCATCCAGAGACCCATCCAAGAACCCCCAGGTCATCCATCTACCATTGCACTTTGCTCAACTAGAGGTCTTTTCTGGTATCACTCCACCACCCGAACTCGTCGAGGCGGCGAGGTCTGGCCGACCGGGACGAGCGACCTTTACCGGGAATGTGCCCGCCAACGGCCTACCTCCTCGTCTACCACCCCGAACAAACACGGCAAGTGGCTCGATGGCACCACCTCAACAGCAGCAACATCGACCACCGCAGGCTACTCATCAAGTACCTCCTCAACCAGCTCATGATCCGCTGTACCCACCACAGCTGGCGCCAGGTCAGGACGCACCACCATATGACGATGCACCGCCTAGCTACGATGAGGCCATGGCAGAGAACTTGTCGGGTCCCTTTGATGGAATGCAATCACGGCCGGCTTACAGTGGCGTCACCAACGAAAACGCACCGAGCCAGATGCCCCCTGAAAAGAACTAAATCGTTGCAAAGCACGGCTTGAATGTTTAAATTCTAATGCAATCAACTGTAATGACGACAGCGGGCGTTGTGGATGGATGGGATGGGATGGAAGGCTGGGGAGTTGGGAGAGTAATGCAGTTAGATGCCCGTTGGATCATATCCAGTAGCATGCGCTTTGCTCATGGTCGGTCGGGAGTTCCGGAGACGGGGTTTATTGAGAGGGATTAATACATACTCGCATGAGGGATTGATGCGTCAAGACTTGTTGTCCAATCTAAACATCCATGATGGAACTTCACCGTTTGCTCACCTAGCTCCCACATAGACCGAAGCATTAACCGCTCAAGTTAGTTGCTTGCCTCTATCATATGAGCTTTCTCTCGTTCCACCCTATGCGCCCAAGATGAGATATAAAAGGATGCAAAAAGGACTCATCCAACTGTGTCGTTCATCGACAATCCGAAACTCAACCCCCGACTTCCAAGGCGCTGTGCTACCCTAAAACTTAATGACGTTCAAGGAATGCGAACACGGATGCAAGATGCTGTGCCAATGAGAGAGATGCTTGCGTTTACACGTACGATATAGTCTTGCTTCTAATTCTAGCTGAGTTAGTCGTCCAGCAGTCAAACCCCCCAGTCCAATCGGAAAACCACCCTACTAGCATCATGCAGGCGTTTGAAGAGCCTGACACTGAGAGAAAGGATCCAACTTTAATCGATTGTTGATTAGGCTGGGTCTATTTCAACACCGGGTAACAAAAACTTGGAGGGGTTTAATTGAGGTAAGTTAACGCCCATTGAGTTGAGTGTTTATTCTCAAAGGTTCAAACGTAGCGTCGTGCCAACAAAATAGAATCATATAACCAGCAACATGTGTTTCTCCAAGAAATGGAACATATATCATAACTAGACGAAATTGGTAATCTGATATATTCAAATCGTCACCGTAAACTGAAACTTGGTTACTCGAATGGCTTGTTTGGTTCTGAGTTTACAATCCGTCTGTATAGGGTGAGGACAAGTCCAGATCTAACACTTCTCTCGTGGGGGGATATGGAAAGTATGACCTCGCAAAGAAAGGTCATTATTCGTCATTCTTGATAAGTTAGTTGCAATTTCTCGTGGTCTTTGGTCCAATTGTTACTGAGACAACAATTTGTAGTCCGTCCCTTCAAGCCAATGATCGAGTCCCTTCAGTTAAGACCAACTTCAAAGCTTTTCGACCAGTAAAATCACCAGCGCAAAAATTCCATCCGTGACGTCACCACCACCTGCCCCCAACACCGAGCCGTCCGAGGCACATCTGCAGACGATTATATCCCCAAACTCATGCGACTCCAGATCCATGAGCAGATCAGCACTCTTGCGCAGGGCGCTTTTTCTGGCATCGCCAAGACCATCATCAAGCATACAATGGCTTCAGGTTCCAATTGTTAGCCGAGGCTTCTCGTCTGGTCGGTATCTGCGGCGTTCTGAAGACCCTCGGATAAAAGCTTTGGGAAGGGAGATATCGGATGACTATGCCACGATCCGAGAAAAGTACAGTATGTTGATACTCCTCTAAAAGAGCTGAAATAGCACGAAGACACGTCAAAGACATCTGCTAACATTTTGTAGAGACTCCAAAATACCCCATCGTCCTTGCTCATGGCCTCTTCGGCTTTGCTGAGCTTCGCCTCGCATCGTACCTCCCAGCCGTCGAGTATTGGCATGGCATTCGAGATGCCCTCACCGCACAGGGAGCGACAGTCCTGACACCTACCGTGCCTCCGTCCTCCTCCATCGCCGACCGCGCCGCTGCCCTTCGTTCTGCTCTAGAAGCCCATGCACCAGCCCCTGAGGCCGTCACCATCATTGCACATAGCATGGGCGGCCTCGACGCTCGATACATGCTTGCGCACCTCAAGCCCCTTCCAGTCCGAGTCGCCGCCCTCGTAACCGTCGCTACACCGCATCGTGGAAGTGCCTTTGCCGACTATCTCCTCGACGAGCAGGTCTCGCCGTTACACCTCCCCCGGCTATACTGGATGCTCGAACGAGCCGGCCTCGGCACTGCGGCCTTTGCGCAACTGACAAGGCGATACATGGCCGACGAGTTCAACCCGAGCACCCCTGACAACCCCAACGTACATTACTTCTCATACGGAGCAGCCGTGGAGCGACCGGCACTGCTGAGCCCGTTCCGGCACCCACATGCCGTGATGACCAAGGCCGAGGGACCCAATGACGGACTCGTCAGTGTAGAGAGTAGCCACTGGGGTACATATAAGGGGACTCTCCTCGGGGTGAGCCACTTGGATCTGATCAACTGGTCGAACCGGGTAGGATGGACGGTGCGCGAGTGGATGGGCATAAGACGAACCTTTAACGCGATTGCGTTTTATCTAGACATTGCCGACATGTTGGCAAAGGAAGGATACTGAGTTCTCGTACCTCTGCGATTGAAAGCAGGGTGTGTACTTGTATTTATATGCATGTGTGCTTAGACATAGATAGACCTTTTGTAAGATATAGGCGGGTTTGTAGCCGGAATATGCACCCTAGATCAATGTTCTGCACTATAGAGACCCCATTGAGGCGATGAAGCTTAAAATGGGAGCATGTAGACCGACGCGAGCGCATTGTAGAGTGTTGAGAGTGAAGGGTGTCTTTGTATAATTTTGAGATGAGCAAGGCTGTTATCATGGTTGCGTTCTTTGTTGATCGATCTGCCAAGCAGGCGAGAAGCGTTGCCTAGAGTTATGTCCATTTGCGAAAACGATGCGAAAACGATTGTGTCGTGATCAATTTGTTATTAACTTGGCTCGGGCCGAAAACTCACGATACTGTCAAATGATTCATCATCACCCATGCTTAAACATGGTCATCATCGATAAGGAGAAACAATCAATTGCATTGCTTCAAACAGGTAGGTATCAGTAGCATTAGAATATAGAATACAGCCACCTTGCCGCGAACACTCGACAAGAACCCGTCCTCCAGCACATTTGTCCCACTCGATCCGGTGGTATGAGGGTATGTACAGAGTGTCGCACACCGCTCTCGTCGGCCGATAGCGTCAGGTAGCGACCGGGCCGACCAGGGCGGCGGGCGAGAAATTGATGGGGGACGTAACCGATATTTGACTGGGATACGGGGTCACAGTCGGTCACCCGGCGTGTCGCAGAAAGGCACCTTGTCGTAACACCACTTGAGGGACCCCGAGGCATATAATCCAAAAGACGCTCATGACTACGCCTCGGGCCACCCTCCTCTCCCCTCGACCCCTGGCATCTTAATGTCGTCTAAACCACAACGGCCTTGTTGGCCTTGCGGGCAGCCAGCTTCTTGTGAATGAAGAGGCCGATGAGACCAATGGCGACTGTGCTAGTTAGAATTTGCGCTCTTCTTGAATTGAAAAGTGAAGCAACTTACCGACTCCGACAATGCAGAAGACGACCATGACACCAGGCTCCCGGGCAGCCCAGTTCTTTCGCTTGACGAGGTGGTTGACGACCTCGTCGCGGGTGATGAGAGACTTGATGGCGGCCATTGTGTCGAGAGTGGAGATTGCTAATCAACGTTAGTTGTCATGTTTTGACCCAGACTGAGTGATAAAAATGATGATGCCGAGGTTTCCAGATGCTCTGAGCCGACCATTGACCGTCCAATCTACCCCAATTCTAAAATCATGACCAAGCCGTCCATCAATTGAGCCACGAGCGAGCGATTTCAAGGCGAGCAAAACCGTATCGGCGCATTTGCTTGGCAACCGTCATTGACAGCCATCATCCCAGGCGCAGAGGCCGGCAGAGGAGCCGGGATCTTGAGAGCACAGAGGCGGCGGCGGCGTTGGGCGACATGGAGGGCAGATGATGGTTGGTCATGGACTTGGTCTTGACTTGGAATTGGTGATGATCGGATCGAACAATGGACTTGAGTCGGGGGCAGGAAAACGCGCAGTAACGGCAGCAAAAGGACAAGATGTGTGGCATACCTTTTGAAGCTTGGAGGGTGATGAAGAAGCAGCAAGTGATTCTGGTCGCGAAGGCGGGCTTTGCTGTGGTTTTGTTGATCAGCTCTCGGCACCAAGAGACACCAAAGGTCGCAAAAAGTGGAGACGACAGCGTCACGCCCCGAAAAAAAGCTTGGGCCAAACAGAGTGGATTCGACTGGACGAGAAAGTACAGGATAGGATAGGCCAAAGGGCGAGGCAAGTCAACAAAAAGCTTGCAAGGCAACGCCGAGCAGAGCCAGAGCCAGGGTCCCGTCCGTCTCTCTTCTCGCTGTTTGTGGTATTGGTAGGGGGGAGGGGCGTGAGCGTCCAGGGTGGTAGGCAGAGGGTGGCGGGATAAACAGGCATTTGGGGATTGTGGTGCGCTTTTTTCACGACACGCACTGTGCGGCGAACCTGACGCGGAAAAATGGCCCTGGAGTGAGTGGATTTCTGGGTGATGATGATGTTCCAGCTGCGTAGCGGATCTCCATATGGCACGGATGAGACGGGGGGAGTGACGGTAGAAGCTAGCAAGTGGGACTTACAAGATGGGCGCTGGGTCTGCGAACCTGCAAAACAAAAACACGCTGGTTGTCACTTGGGATGGATGGTCAATTGGAATCTGCTTGGCGTGCCTGAGTCTCCAAGGGAGGTTTTTAAGCAAAGAGTCAGGACTCAATGGGACGGTTAAGACGGGTTCGAAGAGTGTGTAAGGCGAGTCGAGAGAAAAGAAAAAGGCTGGAGGAAAGCTCCGCCCAAAAGTAACAGGATCAGCAATTTTGACGAGGTATATTCCACTCAGCCCGGGCCAGACCAAACAACAACAATGGATTGACCGAGGATGATGGACGACAATGTCTCCCAACAACCAAACCATCCATCCATCCATTCATGAGGCGACGCCGAGAGGCACCCGAGATTCGCGAGAATTATGCCTGCCAACCTCCAAAGAACGAATTGGAGGTCCTGGAAAACAGAGACGTCGAGCCCCGATCAGCCAGTGCACTGTAATAATCGCTCACTCCCCCGTCGTTAGGGGCTCCCGTCTCTTGATGATGGCGAAACCCATCCGCATACCTCGACAACAGGTAGCTCCCATGTCACCAGCTACCTCGACTCTACAGGCCCATACCGCTTCCAGCATCCAGACGAGGCCAGCGTTTCGCCAATTGCTACCTCCACGAACGGGCCGCTTGTGCAGCGGCGCGACCCCCAGTCCCTGGTACTAGCTTCGATACGCTCAGGTCCCGTACTGGCGCTAGACTCTGGGTAGTAGGGCAAGCAGAGCGGCCTACCCAGCCATCAATATCCGACGTGAGAGAAAAAAAAAAAAGACGACAGGACAGGACAGGACGTAGAGGAGCCATCTCTGGTGCAACTCGGAACACGGCAGTCAAGGGCGGTGCGGTGAGATGACCCATGTGGGGAAGCCTTGCCGATTTCAAGCTCCATCCCACTCGTGGTCCCACGGCCCACGAGGGCCTTGAAATGCATGCGTGCAGTGCAGTCCATGCAGCGAAGCAAGCAGATTGCAGCGTGCAGGAGCTCTGCATCAAGTACAGTGCTAGTACAGTACAGTCTCAGCGAACGCCTCTGGTCTGCCTGCCCTGCGACAAGATGAGCTGCGCGAATTTCTGGTCATCAACATCCATTCGACGATAGAGGCTGTCCTGTCGGTCATGATAACCCGTCGCTAGAACGATGCGAGAGAGATTGCGAAAGGGGTCCAAGATGAAGGCGACTCCATTCTCGTGCCGTTTCTCCAGAACTGGATCGAGGGTTCTAGCCTCACCTATCCCACGTCCTCTGCTCCAGCTCCAGCTCCATTGCAGTAGTAGTTATTGTTGTTGTTTTTGTTGTTTGATTACATTCGTGATGGGAGATGAGACTAGATCTCGACTGGCATTGTCCATTGATGAGCCAATTGACGGCCTACCCCGTTCCTCGGCACATTACTTTCCTCTGCTAAGCTCAATGGATTGTCAATCGACTCGTACTCCCGAAAAACCCTGCTCCTTCAGCAGTTTCATCACTGGAAAGCATCGCATCAACGCCATCGAGCTGTATCAGAGAGCGACGGCCTTTCTCCAAGTTCCTCGGGCGAGCCCCATCTCAAAAGCCACATCCCCACTGGATTCTCCACAGTCACACACGACACTGTGCAGGCTAGAAGGACATGACACCCAGCATCAACAGACAAGACACACACCAACGCCAGAGGCCGGCACCAAAGCAAGCCCCAGTGCCGGGAAGAAGCGCGCATCCTCTGTTTCCGGAGGTTGTATCTGCGCTGCGGGACCAATTTCTGTCTATCAATGGCCAATTGCCCGCTCCGGCCTGCCCGAGGCAACCGAGCAGAAAAGAGACTCACTCCTGTTTGATACAGTAGCTCTTTTCCGGACGAGGGAAGGGCTTTTGCGATTTCGCGAGTTAAACAAGCGAGGGCCGAGAGCGACTGTGTCGTCATGATCCGGACAAAGGCCTCGTCTTGACACTTGCGTTGTGCATGGCATGGGGGCTCCCATGGTACGACATGGATCTTGTCTGTCACTCACTATCTCGCTGCTGGCCCTGGGACTGGAACTAGGGACATGATGCGCGCAGAAGGCTTCGCAAGTGGAGAGGGCGACATCTCGTGGCTGACCACTGAAAGCACCTGCATTGGCTCATCCACAAGTCTCCTCTCCTCCACTCGAACACTATCAAATAGTGTACAGTGCCTAGCATAAATATCAAGACGACATCAGTACAGGTCCCCGGATGGGATCACCCACTCAGAGTTTGTCCGACGGACTCGCTCGCTGTTCGGCGGCTGTTACTTACAGGCCATGACCGCCCCGGTGTCATCGCGGTCCAAAGTCTGGACCGGGGGCCAGCAGCTGGAACAAGCCAGGAGCCCTGCCCGGGCCATCCATCCTTCGTGCAAATCCCGCCTGGAAGTCCCGGGAGACGAGGGATAAACGACGACGCCTGCAAGGGTTTTCTCACCCCAGATGCCGACTTGTCCCCGGGAGGCGCCCGCCTCGCTACCGTCGCTCACGCCTCTCTGCCACCGGCGCTGGTCCCCGGCTACCAGCCTCCTCCGCGACAACCGCCGCCGATGACCTCATAGCCTTGCCTCGAGGAGAATGAGAGACAAACAGAGTCTCATCTTTTACGAGATGGCATTCTGGGTTAGGTGTCGTGTGTCTAGACCATGGATAGGAACATGCGCCGGGTATTGCCACGGGAAAGACCCTGGGCGTCTCTCTTCCTCACTTGCTCATGATGTCTGCGATAAGAACTGTGCTGTACGGGTGCAGACGTCAAGTCGAAACACCTTAACACGTCAAACTGCACTCTCCGGCGGCCGGCGCCGCGGCTGGATGCTTGCTTGCTTGCTTTGTGGCTGACCCAAGGAAAGACACGCGCTTCGACAAGGACCTCGGATTATCCTAGGCGTCAACCGCTCTACAATCTGTACCTACCTAGGGATCCCATCCCGCCGCCATTGGCTTCCAGAACCGATCCCAGCCAGTGTCACCAAAGCCCGGGATAGGGCCAAGACAGGAACGAAGCCGCGAAAGTATGGGGTACGTTGTTAGTGGTATTGGCCGTCGCCAATGAGGTCAAGCTCTCTGTAAGACCTCACGCCTCGAAGCGGCCCAAGGACACCTCCACGTTGCTGCTGAATGTGTGCATGCGCAGCATACCGTCTCCCGTCCCCTCCAGACGGATCTCGAGCGGTTTCCCCATTGACGCGGGTTCCAATAACTCTGAATGGAAGCATGAATGCCACGAGTCCAATAACCTGCCTAAGTCACTCAAGCCGGGCGCCCCACGTATCCATGGATCTCCAGGTCCTGCATGGCTTCTCCGCTGCCTGGATGCTTTTTGCCAGCGAGCTGCAGCTGATCAAAGATCCAGTTGTTTCTTGGGGTTTGGCTTGGCCCTTGGCGACAAGCCTGAATCGGCGAACGTGCCTCTTGGTTTTCTAGGCGGTACTTGGCTTGGGACAGTGGAAACTGCAGTCACCGTCTTTCAACCTTGTGCCAAGAGGCATTTTCGCCTGTCAGCCAGCAGCCCGGATGAGGCTGGCGGATGACCTTGAACCCTGGGCGGATATATGCTCGACTTATACACGTGAATGCACAGGACAGACGGGACATGGGCTTGAAGCGAATCAAGGAACGATCCCGTGGCCCTGGTTGGGACGGACACATAGCACCGTGCAGTGCATTGCGGCTTTTTCTTGCATCTCAAATTCCGCTTCATGATACAGTAGTAGCCGCGGCGAGCTTGTTGCTTCTGTAGGTAGGCATCGTCACCGACGTTACCAGCGGATGCACCTGCTTGAGTCGCGTCATTTGTCATACAGGCCTTCTCGTTGGAGTTCCCACCCAACGTAACGCCTCTTCTCTCCTCCAAGGCCACCAACCTTACCCTTTCTGTCTGCGCCCAAAACCGCGCATTTCTGCCGAGGTTCCGGAACTCGATGCCCTTGCTGATACTGTTCTTGACTCTGAGTTGAGCGCCAGCAGCGTACGCAACGTCGGGCGGATCGACAGGGATAACACCGACGCCGCTGTCAACAGCTGCGACGTCGCCGTTGGTGGCTGCAGCGGTTATACAGGTTGTGAGAGTCTAGGCTTCTCCCGTGCTGGGCCTCTCACATACTTGACGTCTTCAATAATCACCACATCCTAGCAAGCTGCTCGCAGCCTTTGCCCCCTTTCAAGCCATGGCGCCTTCATGGCTCAGTGACTTGCGCCGCCTGAATCGCAACAACCTCGCAACTGTTCGCGCGGCGCCATGGGCCGAGATCTCAGGGTCTCTTGGCGATCTGGGCACTCTGCTACCGCTCATGATCGCCCTCGCCGCCCAAGGGTCCATTCATCTCGGCACTACCCTCGTATTTTCGGGGTTGTTTAACATCCTCACCGGTGTCTTTTATGGCATCCCTCTCCCAGTTCAGCCGATGAAGGTCAGTATTATTTATAGCCTACGAGCAACTCTCCCGGATCACCCGGACTCTTAGATTAGACAGGCTGACTTATACTGTTCTCTTTCTAGGCTATTGCCTCGGCAGCCATCTCAAATGGCTCTGCTATGAGTGTAGTAACCGCTGCCGGACAGTGGGTTGGCGCAGCCGTCTTCATCATGAGCGTCACTGGCCTCTTGCGATGGGTTGTGCGTGTTGTTCCTATCCCTGTGGTCAAAGGTATCCAGCTGGGAGCCGGTCTCTCGTTGATTCTCGGCGCTGGCTCGTCTCTACTTCAACCTCTTCACTGGGTTCGCCCGGCTCTTGACAACCGCATCTGGGCCTTGGTTGCTTTTCTTGCCCTCATCGGTACCCAGAAGCTGTCTCGTTTCCCCTATGCGTTGCTGTTCTTTGTTATCGCCCTGCTGTTAGCCTTTGTCCAGGTTCTCATGTCTCAACAGAGTCTGCCGTGGTTTCACGTCTGGCATCCCCAGTTTGTCATGCCTCGATGGGTTGGGAAGGGTGATTCACCTGCGTTGTGGATGGCCATCGGTCAGCTACCCTTGACGACGCTCAACTCTATCATCGCTGTCAGCGCGCTATCTCAGGATCTTCTACCCGATATCCCTACGCCTTCGGTGGGTTCTATCGGAATCAGCGTGGCCTTGATGAATCTCACAAGCACCTGGTTCGGAGGCATGCCCGTCTGCCATGGTGCTGGAGGCTTGGCCGCGCAGTACCGATTTGGGGCTCGAAGCGGCGCCAGTATCATCATCCTCGGCCTTTTCAAGTTGATCATGGGCCTTGTTTTTGGTGAGACTCTGGTTGACCTCTTGCGGCACTATCCCAAGAGCCTTCTCGGCATCATGGTTATAGCAGCCGGCCTCGAACTGGCCAAGGTTGGCCAGAGCCTCAACCAAGGGGCTTCCGATTTGTGGCAGACGGCTGCTCAACAAGATGTCCGCCGACACCGTGACCTTTCAGACGAGGAGCGCACCGAGAGATGGACCGTCATGCTCATGACGACTGCCGGAATCTTGACCTTCCGGAACGATGCTGTCGGGTTCTTGGCGGGCATGCTCTGTCATGGGGCGTACCGGCTCTCTGAACGATTGGCAAAATGGCACTCACGTCGAGGAATCTTCCCATCTGAGCGTGACCCCCTTCTTCATTGATCTTGATACGGGTTGTTTGTCAAGGTACAACGCATTGGCTGATGACTGTTCGCATTCTTACGGCGTTTGGCTTTTCCATTGTTTCTTTCCCTCGTAGACATTTGGCATTGGCATTGGCATTGACACGTGTTATGGTCAAGGGGTTCTTTGCGCGACACTCATTATCGTTGACTCAGAATATGAGCACGAGGCTTGGAGCTTATCTTACCACGTTGCCGTTGGGCTCTAGGTTGCATTTTGTTGGGCATGAGAAGGCGTGAACACATCATGAGATAGAACCTTCAGATATACGACATTTCTCTGTGGCTAGGTAGTAGGTAGGAGTACCAAGTTGATGATCAAGCCCAGTGCTTCATTGAAGTTGAACATGCTCCAGCACAGATCCCATCGTCATCCATCAAAACGTGAATAAGGGGTTTTATGTACCATTTCCACCACATCAAGCCACGATGCAGACCGAGATATAGGGCTTGGGTGCCTAGAGGAATGTTTATTTGTTTGGTAAGGGCGCCTCTGGAGACGGCCTCATTTGAGCTACTGATGCACGGGTATCCCTGGCTATCAGGAATATGTCATAAGTTAGCGACAAACGCTCATATTTAACATTCAGCGTTTACAAAACGAATAGGAGAGCAGTGCTTGCATTATCATTTCTTGACTATCTGGCGTAATAATGAGAGCGCGTTTGGGTGGCTCTTATCGTTGTGAATCATCGAAGCTGGGACTGGGGGAGCAAAGTAGCACCTGGCTCTTAGGTCCCCCGGATTGTTTTCTTTCCTGAATAACAAGGAACGAACGACCAATGGCGCGCCGTGAAACCAAGACGCAAGCCAAATCACCACCTGCACTCCAAAAGAGACAATTGTATCGCCCATCATCGGCATCTTGTCAGCGAAACTCTCCAACATTTTATCTGTAAAACAGGCTCCCATCTACACTTCAACATCTCATTCCAACGAATCCCATAAGGACGGAGGCTTTCAACGGTCCAGTGCCCATCGTCACGGTCGTCCCTTCCCTGTCCCCCTATGGGTACTAGCGGCAGGAGCCATCACCAGTCAGGCTAGCAAGTGAGAGGAGATTCGGAGCCCGTGAGGGAAGGAGCCCCCCCTCGGGCCAATCACGTCGCGCAGCCTTCCCCTCTGACCCTCCCAGACATCGCGGCTCAAAGGACCCAGGCGAAAGCCTCGTTCCCTTGTCTCGAACCTTTTATTTTCCCCGTCCCTTGTGCCCCAAAACGGTCATTCTCGACAAAATCACGGCCCCGGCGCCCAAGTCGAGTCCCGTCGTCGTCAGTCACAACCCCCGTGAGGGCGAAGCGACGAAGGAGCTGCTCCTGCGAACAGCGATGACTTCGTCCATGACCGGCCGCAATGGCCTGCCCGACGCCCTGGGGAACCGCCCGGAACCCCAGGTCGCGGTCGCGACGACTCCGGCACCGATATCGACAGCGACGTCGACACTGCCCGCCACCGCCCATGCCAGCGACCCCGACAGTCGCGACTCCAAGGGGGCCACTTCGGCGCCTCCTTCTGCTTCACTTTCCTCAAATGCACCTTCTTCAACGGCCGCAGGGCCTGTCGCCGAGTCCTCATCATCATCATCATCAGCAACATCCGCCGCGCCTCCACCTCCTCCGCCAACTGCCGCTGCTCCATCGGCACCCACACCCACTCCAGCTTCAGCTCCAAGAGTCCCGTCCACAACATCGCCAATAGCATCCTCGACCGCTCCTGTACCGAGACCCTCGACTCCGAATCGAGAAGCTACAACTTCTGCTTCGGCGACAGCGTCGGCGTCGCAGCCTCCACCTTCGACGCCGCCTCCCCGATCCGCTCTAAACACTCTCGCAACCTCTGCTCTCAACGCCGACGCCGCGCTTGGAACACGACCACAAGAGACGACTTCAAGTACACAAGCTTCGGCTCCTGTTGATGCAAACTCTAACGACCTCCCGATGCCCGATGCTCCTGCTCCCGTTGACGCGAGTGCGCCATCAAACAGTGCCGTCGAGCTCCAACAAACTACTCCGATGCAGCTGGATATCCCCGCAAACAACATGAATGAAACATTCGCGCCCTCAACGCCGTACAACGCGGTGTCTTTGCCCACGCTTAACCAGCATGCGTATATGATGATGGCACTGGCTTCAATGGCGGCACCGCCGACTACAATCACCCCCTCACAGGTCACATTGCCTAACCCCATGGACGAAGCTTTTAATGGCCTTGCTCCGGCAAACTCGATCCGTCAGGCGAACGCTGATAAGACCCTCGAGTCGTTTGCTCGCATCGAGTTTGCCGACAGTGTCTTCCAGATGACTACATACGCCGTCATTATTGGACGAGATCAGCGCGCACTGGAGCAGGCACGTCGCGATGAGAAGCGTGACGAGGCTTACCGTCGCCGTGTTGAACAGCATGCAGAGAATGGCCTCCCACCGCCATCTCCTCCAAGAGGACCTGACCGAAGCAAATTTAGTAAATCCTACGTGAGCGAGGAGGGAGGAATGTTGGGCCCTGAATCAGACAACGGAGAGAGTGGCCGGCCAGCAAAGCGAAGAAAGACTAGCACTCAAGGTTCATCGCAGCACGACAATGATGAGGCGGCGGCGCAGGCGCAAGAAAACATGATCTCTAATCGACAATATGTTTCTCATACCCCTGGCGCTGCGGCAGTAGACTTGACATCATTACGACCCTCACCCTGGCACGTCCCCTTTATCGGCATTCACTCACCAGGTCCCAACATCGCGTCCAAGACCAAGGCCATCTCGCGAGAGCATCTCAAGATTGCGTATAATGAGAAGGAGGGCGTCTTTGAGGCCATCCCGCTTCACAAGAATGGCTTCTTTTGCGAAGATGTTCACTACAAGAGCGAAAAGGTGGTACTGAAATGTGGTGATCGCCTCCAGATCAAGGATATCGACTTTCGATTCTTAATCAACGGAGTTGAGCGAGGCCGGACAGGTGCTGAAGAGGACGTGGAAGAGGAAACTGCGGTTCAGAAACGACATGCCCATGGTGGCAAGGAGATGAGTTTCGACTTTGAATCCTCACACGTCAATGGGCAAGTCCAGGACACGAGTGATGAGCTCTCCGAGGTGGCAAGCCCGCCTGAGTTATCCGACTTTGGAGAAGAAGATGAGGCTGAAGCTGAAGCTGAAGCCGAAGAAGTTGAAGAAGCTGAGGAAGCCGATGAAGCTGAACCGATGGAGACGGTGGAGGCTGAACCAGAGCCAGAGCCAGAGCGGGAGCCAGAACTGGAGAGGCCTGCTCCGGTACATGAGCACTTTGTCAAGCCTGAATTGGCACCCGAGACCGAACTACAACCGCACGGTCTGATGCCTCAGATTCCCAAGAAGCGAGGCCCGGGCAGACCACCAAAGAATGGCATCATGTCGAAACGGGAACAGCGATTGCTCAAGAAGCAGCAGCAAGAGATGGCTAAGAAGACTTTGCCGCAAGCTCCCCCGATTGAACCACCCATCAAACGCAAGGTGGGAAGGCCTAGGAAACATCCTCTGCCTGACGATGCTAGTGAGCGACCTGAGAAGCGCAAATACAAGCCTCGCAAGCCCAAGGAAGATGGCGCTGAGGGTTCGGACGCTGAGAGGCGTGCTCGAGAAAAGAAGGAGAAGAAGGCCCGCCCCAAGTCACCGCCTCTCAACCTCAATGTCAATGACTACACTAAAGAAGAGCTGCAGAAGCCCAACAAGAACTATGGCGTGCTCATCGACGAGACGCTCACAGCAGCAGGGCCGGATGGCCTCACTCTTAAGCAGATCTACAAACGAATCTGCGAACGATATCCGTACTTCTTCTTCCGCACTGAGACCAAGGGATGGGAGAGCAGTGTGCGGCACAATCTCATTGGGAACGAGGCTTTCAGGAAGGACGAGACTACCAATCTCTGGTCTCGTGTCCCTGGAGTTGAACTTGACGCAGGGAAGAAGAGAAAGGCATCCTCTCCCGACCGCAATAATCTGGCAGCCAGTCAAGCCTACAACCAGCAGTATTCGTATCAGTACAATGCTGCTCAGCATGTGGCACCCGGGGCCCCTGGATACCCCCCTGGCCAAGCGCCTCCGGCATATCAAATGCCGGCCTACAACGCACAGCAGGCTCAGGCAGCGCGACCAGTGCAGCCTTATGCAGCGTCAGCTTCTCCTGCCCCTGGCCAGCCAGCTCCCGGTCAACCAGCCGCAGGCCAGCCGGCCCAGGCAGCGCCAATACAACCGCCGGCACCCGCACAGCTACCGGCAGGTTATGGACCTCCGCCAGCTCCAGCTAGGCCCCAACTCGGCGGTCCTCAACCAGGCACCTATAGCTCGCCGTATGCGTCGAGGCCGCCGCCGCCAGCAAACCCTCCGGTCAAGAGCGAAGATGGGCATGCAGCACCCGCAGCACCCGCAGCACCCACAGCAGCAGCGTCTGCTCAACCACCTCCGCCACTGGCAGCAGCCAAGACTGTCCCTGGACCTGCGCCAGCTTCCCAACCTGTTGCTCCTGCTCCTGCCGCTGCTCAGACAACTCGTCCACCTGCTACAGCACCAGCAGCTGCTGCCCCAGCCCGCCCTGTCATCGATCCCCGTCTTCTTGCGGCTGTGGTCAACCTCAAGAACGGCCTGGTGTTGAACCTGAACAGGGCTCGTAACCCAAGATCAGAAGGCATAGTAATGTCGGCTCTCAATCGATGCCTTGGTCTCAAAAAGCAGGCAACAGAGAATGACAAGATGGAAAGTATCTGTATGAAGGGCATCCGTCAGGTTATGGAAGGCTTCACCAAGAATAGCCCTACCCCTGGGCCAGCAGCTTCCGCTTCTCCGCCTGCCAGTGACCTACCGCCCGTTCTCGAACCCAGGGTTCTTGCATCTCTCACTGGGTTCAAAGACGTCTCGGTCAAGGCGCTGAGAGCGAAGCTGGGCGAGGCTAAGGCGGAGGCGGTCACCCTGTCAGCCATTGACCGCGTCCTGGGTTTTGCAGACGCCAGCATCGTGCCCCCGCCTGGGGAGGGTGAAACGGTCGGCAATTTTGAGGGCGTCGAGCAGCATCTAATGAAATCTATCAGACAGTTGTTGGAAGGTATGAACCAAACAGTCCAAGGTTCATGACCCTAGAATACTGGCCTGAGATTAGGACGTGTGTTTTCTCTTGTTGTACCACTACGGCGGACGGCGCAAGAGAGGACAGGGAACGGAAGGGGTGCAATCGGGTACACGTGCATTCGAGGCGTTTTGGACGGTCTAATGACGAATACGAACGAAGATCGGGCGTGATGGATATGTTATGTCGACGTTGTTACGTACGAGAGCAAGAGAGCCAGGCATAGTGTTGTGTTGGTTGGCTGGCCTCTGCCATTCCGACGGACGACAAGATAACCTTGGTTTTGGAACCTTGCTCGACACAAGGACGTGGAGTTTTTCATGGGGGGGTTCCCATTTGCTGATATCCCCCGATATACCTCTAGAGCAAGCGACTGACTAATTGACTGTGCTATTAAATTAAATCAAGATGCAATATGAAATGAATCAAGCTTTAAACTTGTCTCGTGTGATATCACTTGTGCTTGATAACTATCTGTCTGTCTGCCTTTGCAACACTTTCACTCGCCCCTGAGATTCTGGTCAACAGAGATCTCTCTTACCCGCACATACATGCAATAGCAAAGTTCCATCTCGTCACCAAGAAAATGGTTCTTCTCAGATTACAAACAAAGAGGAAGAAAAAAGGAGGTTAAAGTCGCTAATATGTACCCATCCACAGAACCCCTTCCCAAATCCGGCAAATCATCCATCCATCAATCCATCCCATCCATCGCTCCATATCTTTTTGTTTGAAAGGACTGACAAGAAGCCGACTTCGTCATCGTCATCTGTTACGTTTCATTCTGCTCGTTCGTGTTTCTGCGTCCGTAGCACACGCGTGTGCTTAGATTAACATGTAAACAGCTTCCTCCTCCTCCTTCCCTCCCTCCCTCCATCTGCTTCTGGCTCACCCGTTCTTGATAGACTTTTGATGTCCTCTCCTGACTGAGCCCAAGGTATCAACAAAGACAAACTTCTATATGAGAAGAGGAGAAAAGTTGTAGTAAAAGAAAGGGGAATATTCTCAAGGAAATAACCGAAACGCCTCACACCATTCCAAAGCAAAGACTCCCTCCGTTGACGCCGGTGGCCCGGCACGTCGCCTCAAATATTCATCATCCTATGCGTGTCAGCCCCTACACGACAGAGGGAATCTCGTGGGCCTCAAGCAGCATGTGGCGCATCCTTCTCTTCCGCCTCGACACTGGTTTTGGCATCCTCAACCTTTTGCCCTGTCAACTTATCCACACCAGAAACGCCACTGTCAGCTTCATCGTATGAGATGCCCAGGCCATTGGCATCCTTCTTATCTGTCGCCGCCGCTGCCGCAGCAGCAACAGCAGCAGCATGCTCTTCAGTGCCCTCATCGAGATTCATCAACGCGGGTGGTCGGTGCCGCATCTGCCTGGCCTTGGCGAGAGAAATCGTCTTCTGTTGATAGCTCGTTGTGATTGGCTTCGTGTCATCACGATCGATCGTTGCCTTCATCAGGGCTGCCATCCACAATCGCCCCTGCTTCAAGTTGGGGAGAGCAAAGTAGTGAACCGTTGGCTTGGTGAAGTTCACAGCTCTCGAAAGGCCTGCGCGAGGAGGGACAAGCTTGAAGATGAAAATGGAATCGTCGCCCTTATCCAAGTTCGCACCAGCAGGGTCAGCAGGCATTGCCTGGCCTCCAACGACGCTTGTAAGAGTGGCGTGAAGGCCTGTTAACTTTTCGTTATCGGCAGGAAGCACTCGATGGAACGAAATGTCGATAAGGCCCTTCTCTTGTTCATCATCCTCCGAGTAGTAGTATGCCAACCGACGCCCCTTGAGAACAAACAAACGTGGCTTCCAGGTTGTCATGAGGTTTGAGCTCTTCTTCCTCATCCAGCCACTATAATCGGCATCCTTCATCGCCTCCTTGGGCGAAATCTTGAGCAAGCCGCGCGTGTAGGCGCTCGTCTCCTTTTTGCCCTTCTTTCCGCCCTTCTTGTTCGACTGCGTTGTTGTCGTGCTGGGGCTCTTTGCTGTATCAGGAGACTCAAGGTCAAAGCTGGCTCCGGCCGAGGGTGTTGTCGATCCTGTTCGTGACGGTGATTCCACCATAATTTCTTTGGTTACTGAGTCTGTGGGTGTTGCAGCCTTGGATCGGTCAAGGCCAAGGTTGTCGGATATCGCGCGCATACCCTTGCCTCCAGCCAAAGCAATGGGCTTGTTCACCACCGAAGCGAGCCAATCCGAATTGAATCCTTGATGCTTAGCCGTGCTGGGCGACGCCGTTGAACGAGCTGATCCGACTGAAGTGTCCAGTTTGGTGACAGTGGGCGATGGAGCTTCACCAGCTGGAGGCAGATTCCTAATAGAGTCCGAAGTTGTTGACGCCGTACGCCGGTGAGGACCTGACTGGATACCGTAATACTTCTGAGCCGCTGAAGACATACCACCCTCTGCCACGGATCCTACACTACCAAACCTTGACTGCCTCGAGATGGCCGTGGCGCTTCGAACTCTTTGCTCTTCTGCATAACTTGACTTCCTCGACTCTGCCCCACTGTCGCGCTTTCGTAGTAGGTTCCGGCGTCTACCACCTTCAACGTCTGTTCCAGAGAAATAACCCCGATCCATCTCTACCGAAGAATTGTCGTGCGCGTCCGGTCCAGGGGGGCTCAGAAGATCCTGGAGGCCGGTTGACGATAGTGGTCGTGGTGAGGTTTGAGAGTAAGCACTCCCCAGAGTCCAGTTCCGGTCGAACGATGGCTGTTTCTTGTGCGTAATATCCACTCCCGGATAGGTGCCAGTGTTGGCAATCTTAGGAGTGGGAGACAGTCCGGGGGCAGCAGGTGTTCCAGCATTGCGGAAATCGGTCGATGAAGAATGGCGACGTGAGTGATGCAATTCCCTAACAGATGCCGCGGATGGTCTCTTGATATGGCTGGCGCGGCTTGTGCTGTCTTGTGCGTGATGTGTGGCAAGCGTCGGCGAGGCCTTGGGGGTTTGCGAAAGAGAAAGCCGTCTCGTCTGGATGGATGTTGGCCGGTTGGTGATGGTGTTTGTTCGACTCCTTACGCGTCTCACTTCCTCGGTGCCGTCGTTTCCGTACGTCTGCGTCGACCGCCGCGTTTCTAGGCCGTGAGTATTCACCTCATCTTGCAACGCCTTGATCTTGTGCCAAGTTTTCAACCGCCGGCCAACGGAGCCGAGATCAAACGCCTTGATAAATAGCGAGCTTTGGTCCATGCCTAGAAGTACCTCACCCGAAATTTCCTGGTCTCTAAAGACCTCGCAGTGGTGCTTCTCAACACCCGAAGTGAAGAGATATTCAGCCACATCATCAGGAGACCAAGCTTCAACTTCGATGCGCGAGTGAAGGTCCTCCTCTTCCTCGTCAGTCTCCTCGCCATGGATATAAGACGCTCGGTGATCGAGGGGCGTGCTGCTATACTCGCTTCCGGAATCGGTCGCTGTTGCTCGGAGGCCACCGTTGCTCGCCGGCGATCGCAAATCCGTGATATGCTCGTTGATAACGTTGAGGGTTTCGTGCAGGACAGGGCTATCCTGACTTGGTGAGGTGAGATGGGTCAAGGTCGGTAGAATGGGTGGTTCGCTCGAAGCCAGGACAGGTTCAGATTTCATATTGTTCAAAGGGAGAGTCACCGGCTGCTGGGGAATCGCCACGGATTGCCGGTTTGGAATCGGCTCCTCCCTTGAGATAGCATCCGCGCTGCCTATAACCCTCGAGTCTTGTGCTGCATCATGGTGAGAAGTTGGGCCTTTTGCGGCATTAAAGGCGCTCGTAGGAACGATCCTGGGGGCGGGTCTGGTGTAGACTATGGATGGTCAATTATTTCTCGCGCAGAAGTGGTGATATCGTCGGGATACAGACCTTCGGGGAAAAGTCCATTGTTGTTGTTTACCAGGTGGCGGCCGAGAAACCAACCGTCGCCGAACTCGTCGTCTCGTTCTATGAGTTCGACTCGGTCGCCTTTCGCAAGACTCAATTCATCAGAGCTTCGAGCTTGGAAATCGTCTGCATGTCAAAGATATTCGTCAGCATCACCAGTTTGGCGAGGAAACAACGAGGGGCTAGAAGGCAAGCTTACGTATCACGATCAGGGTGTCGCCAACCTCAGGCCGTAGAGGGCCTTCGTTAGGGCCCCTAGAGGCCATGATGTGACGGAGCGATGCGCTGGTGATGGTTGAGGCAAGATTTGTTGATGGTGAACTGGTCGAGGCCGGAGAGACCGAGAAACGGAGTGGTGGTTCAAGGGCGGCTTAAACTCTGCCCGAACGGTGGCGCGGTTCCGAGGGGGAGGCCTAAGGAGTCTATCCTTGGGTGGAGGGAGAAGCAAGTTGGTGAAGACGCTCAACAGACGCCATCCGTCGAGCCTGTATTGCCAGGACGGGTTGTCTGCCTGGTTGACGCTCTCCGGCAGGATGGCTGGAGATGATGGAGTTGCGCTGTCGGGTTCTGGAGGTGCTCTGAGCTTCGCTGTGGCTGTGGTGGTGCGCTGTGGTGGTGCAGTCGAATGGTACGCTAAGGTATGCTTTGCTGTAGGTACTCCGTAGTGGAGCGGCGGTTGGGGAGGCGGGAGAGGACCGTGGTCCCTGGACAGGGCGAGAGAGGACCTAGCGTGGAGGGCTGCGATTGGTGCCACCCGAGTTGTTCATGACTTTTTACCAAGGTGGGCTGGACGTGGTCAAGCAACCAGATGGGATATTGAAAAGGGCGTGAAGGGTGAAGACGAGGGAGGAGATAACTGTGATAGTTTAGACCCTGTCTGGATCTGAAAATGCCCGTCAGAAGCGTGAAATTATTGAAAGGCCAGAAATCCTCGGCAATTGCAAGGTTCTGGAAGAGGTTTTGTTGCTTCAGAGGTGCATTGGGCTCCTCCACTCCAGGGGGTATCCGGGATTGGGTGATGCGGCCAACCTTTGCAGATTCTATTTTGGGATGTAATGCCAACACAGTGGGCTTGTGGTGAAATCAGGACAGAGTAAAGCGTTGTCGATGAGCCGAGCCGTGGTTCTCTGTGATTTGGCAGAGCTGAGATGGACGCGCACAGGACGAGATAGGTTGATTCGAGAACGAAAGACGCGAATGGCGACGAGGGGTTGTCGAACCCACGGGAGATTGGGAAAGGAGACGTGGTACAGCTAGCGAGTGAGGGTGACGCAACGAGCCGCTGATGATGGCAAAGACCACCGGGCAGTGTTGTACAGAAGGCGGGCCGGGACTGAAGCTGAAAAGCTCGTATTGTGAATGTGCACTTCTAGAGGAGGAGGAGGATGTCTAGGTGGTAGAGGTAGGCAGCAAGAAGGTAGATAGAGAGAAAGTGAAGAGTTTTCAGGTTTAGAATCAATCGCGGGGATTCAATAAAGAATTTTTACGGGACTGCAAATCTTGAATGGAAGGAAAGACATGCCCGGCGTGTTCGGACCTTCGTAGTGGGTGGATGGATGGATGGACGAGCGACTGACTGCAACATCGTGGTGCCTGCCTATCACTTTGCCCGTTCCTGCCGCATCAAGGTACAGTACCTAACTACCTGCCTACTCGGAACAGACAGCCTACAGGCAGGCACAAGGGGAGAAGGTGCCCTCGGGATAAGCTGTGCATTTGCACTTTGCACCCTCACTGAGGCCCCCAACATCTCAACTCAACTTACCTGACTCTGATGCTCACAACTTCAGGTAGCGTCTGGGCACATGTAGGTGGTCTTGTTTCGCCGGGGTCATGGAAGCGAAGCGTCCGGCATAACTCTATTATGCCTGGAGTTTGGTTGTTTGATCGACTTCAAACACTGTCAGATCATAGCAGGGGTAATTGCGCCTTTTGGCTCGGTCTTTTCAGGTGCGAGGCCTTTTTGCGTTTCAGTGGATGAGCGAGTCAGACGCCATTGACAGCAGCGTTTCTGATAACGCCATATCGACAGACACAAGACAACCAAGTTAGAGCAGTTGTTGGGAAAACCTAGATCTTCATGGAAACACGGGAATAGACGAATCATGGACTTTACATCCGTGTCCACACTTCCCGATCCAAGTGGATACCATCACCAGTCCTGCATCTACAACTCGCATGCCGGAATCAAGCAAGACATAGGAGCCAAGCACGCTCAAGTGGGCTCAATTATCCGAGGTCCTCCTATTTGAGAAGGGGGTTCTTCACGTTTTGTTCTCATCACCTGGAGGAATATATTTGTTATGTAATTGTGTATGTGATGAACTTGAAATTTGATCATTCACAGCCATATGTGTAAGTGGATTTGTCTGCCTTCGATACGTATACCTCGTCCAGGTAGACTTAGACCAGTCATGGGAGAGATGGCTTTTGAGACAAAGAAGTCGTCGGCTCAACACTGTATATATACCGTCAAATATGGGAGGAAGATGAAACACCATATGTACCTCCATTCGAATAAGTTTTTCAAGACGAAAGAAATCAGTCTGCCTTACTTGCAGCGCCTACCCACCTCACAAGTGTCGTGAGGCGTTGGTGATCTTGGCTGACCCCATCTCCCCGCTACATCCCCTCCCAAAGAAAATATCTCCACCCACAGTGTCCGTGTCAGCCCAATCGCAGGACGGCCTCGGCGAGCATTCAAACGGGCTCCTGCTCCAACACTGCAGCACCAAGACCAACCAGGCGAATAGGGTCCCAACGAGCAACAGCCGTCTTCCGGCTGACGGCTTATGGGCGGGCTGATGGCTTAAGAGAACATCACGTTTGCCCAAGCCCATCTTCTTCTTTGTTTGCTACATCACCCTTGCCTGGCTGTAGGTTCCCTGTCCCCATCCGTTTGGTTCCTTCCAGTTCTATCCCCTCGCCCGGGGTCGCAACTGCACTGCGCTGCAACTGCGCTGCACTGCACCCTTTGACTGGACTTGCCGCGTTCGTCTCCCACGGTTTCTCCGCCTGGCGCCTGCCGCTTGCCGCTTCAACCACCTTCCTTCGCACCACACTGCACCAGTTTTCTTTCTCTTCCAATCCTCACTCGCCGACAACTTGATCCTCGACACGTTTGCCTCGATTCACTCGCCCCGGCTTCGCGATCGCCAGCACGTCGCCGCTGACACCCTCGTCCTCCGCGCAACCATCCGGCGAATCATGATTAACCTGTCGGCTCTGGACTTTAGAAAGCGACGACGTTGAGCATGATCCCCAGATAACATCCAAATGGTATTCACGATCTCGCCTCTACTACGACATTCTCCCGGGCTAATACGCGATCGCCTCTCCAGAACCTCCCCAGATACCACCAACCTGTGAAATGCCACAAACATCCAGGTCAATCCAGCCAAGGGCCGTCCCTCCCTCCGAATCCCATCAGATCGCGACGTCAAATGAAACCCTTAACTTGCTCCTCGGCGGTCGCAATCATTCTTGGATGACAACCGGCTCATCTACAGACTTCGCTCCCAGGCCGGCCCCCAGACCCTCCCAGGTCAAACCTCGAAAGCGAGGACGCCCAACAGCACAGCCCGCTACCGAACCCGTCACCACCGCTCCCCTGCCTATCCCGAACGAGATTGCTCCACAGCATGAGAACATTTCTATCGGTCACGTTGTTGATCAGCCGACAGTTTCTGTTGAAACGATTAGGTACAGGAAGAATCCTCTCTCCTTTCTGTCGCAGTTTCATCCAGGCCTTGTCTCACGCTTGGTCTGGGGAAAATAACCTAGTGTCGCTTGGCAGCCTTAGCTTGTCTAGCTCGCAATACATGGCACAAGCGTTCTTAGACCTGTCGTTCTCGCTAACTTACTCTCTAGACCTTCAACTGTCCTTCCTTCCCCAGCACTGACTGACGCACCGAGCCCGAATGTTGGAAACCAGCACGACTGCGCCAACACTTTGCCAACTGCCCACCCCGAGGGCACAGCATCGAGGCACCCTCTCCTTAACGGCGTGGACCGAGACGGCGCGGTACCCATTACAAATACTGTTCCGGCTTTCCAGGAGCAAAACTCGAATTCTGCGCCTCCTCAGCCACCCCCAACCGAACCGCCGAGCCGTAACATGACCGTTGACTCTACCCCGTCTGTCTCAGTCAATCAAGTAGGGACATTGCCGATATCCCTCCCAGTCAACGCGCAGGTTCCAGCTGCGTTGGTCAACCGAGCAGCGGTTCTACCAGCATCTCTCCCAGCAAACGCGCAGACCCAGGTTGTTGCGCCTTCAGAACCCAGGGCAAGGACCGATGGACCTAACTCTGATGTACATCTACATCGGGCGAAGCGCGCCCGTGTTCAAGGGCCGCTCACGCCTAACGAGTTGAGAAACCAGGCTCTGTCTATGCAATGGAAAGAAACCATTACTAGCCGCGTGAAAGAATGCGATAGCGCGGGACTTCTGAATGACAATGTCGAGAAACCTCGTTACAGGATCTTGATTGAAGCATGTGCCAATACCGATCACTTCTACATCGCACTTCATCAAATCCTTTGTGCCTGGTCCTTGGATAAAGCACCGGTCCACAAGATGTTCCAGGGTCTAGTCGACCCTAGTCAAGTTGATGGTTCCATTGAAGCATTACAGACCGTCCTCAGAAATAACCAAGCCATGTCAATTTCTCATCTGGAATGGTTTGCCAACTTTCCTGTTCCTCTGGCGGAAGTCTTGAGAGTATTTCATCCATCCGCCCTGGCCCAGGACATTGGCACGTTTCTCGTCCAGCTCTCATTGAATTGGTATAATCTCATTCAATCCGTCGGGGCTCGGATGCATCCGCTCCTTGCCTGCGAGCTGATCGAGGTACTTCGCTGCCCTTCTCAGGGGCTGCAGGCCATGTTCTTTACCATGAGTCGCAGATGGCTCGGCATTAAAGACGGCCCTGTAGCAAATGCGATAAACGACATCTTTGAGAAGGATCGAGCTAATGAAGCTGCTGCTGTCGATCGCGGCGACACATCTGAGAAGATCAACCAAACTCGGTCTCAGATCATAGCCCAGTACTCAAGTCTTGTACTGCAAGAACATCAGCGTCACCAGATTCAAATCCAGCATCAACAATTACGACAGCAACAGCAACTCCCACCCAGTACGTTGTCTATCCTTCTTACAGTTGTGTTGGTTACTAACCTCTCCTCCAACGCATAGATGCAATGCTCTCCCCTTCAATCACTCACACTGCCCCGATAACTGAACAACGCAGACAACGCTCAGTGCCTCCATCGCCTGTAGTCCCATCTCACACAGCGGTAACATCACCGGCGTTGGCGCAATCTCCCTCAGTGCCTCAATTCGACGCATTGGCCCCGCGGCCCTCGATTAGCGATCGCAGAGTGTCAAGTCCAGCACTCACCAACCAGCATCCTCCGCCGGGCAGTCCGGCCCTCCAGGAGCATCGAAGGCCTGGTCCAAACTATGTGCCAGCCGATCCTCGGATAGCTCTGCCTCCATCTACTACCAACTATTACTCCCCACGGATTCAACCACCGTCCTTACCTGGGGTGGCCAGTGTTGGGCCCTCACCATCACATTCAAGGAATGGATCTCAGAGCACACCGCAAACGCCTGTCTTGCCCTCTCACGGCCAACTCCAGGCTCCTGTTCTCCTATCAAATGGACCACCATTCAATCCGCAAAGGAGAGCAGCCTCTATTGCATACCCGTCGCAGTCAGTTCCCAATGCCCAGGGGGGTTGCCTGCAACATCCTCCGACGGCCCAGCCTCACTATATTGAACAAGCTCCGCAACCTGGACCTCGTCAAGTCATGAACCCAGCCCCAATGGCACATCCCCATACCCAGATGATGCATCCCCATCAAGCCATGCAACCTCTTCCCCACATGCAGCAGGCCATGTTGACACCCACTTCACCAAACTACCCTCAACCAGTACAAGCATTGATGCCGCAGCATCAAGCATACCAAACACCTAGTGTCCGCCAACCAGTTCCACCAAGACGGGCGTTCGCACCAATCCCTGAGACAGAGTACCCAATGAGCCCGTATGGGCGAGTGTCGCTCCAGGTTGGTCTGCACAAGGTTGGCCTGCGTAGCCCTCGGCGCGTCCCTGCACAACCGGCGAACACTCGTTATTACCAATACATCAAGCAGTTTGCGCTTCAACCCATGTTGATTGCGCCACAAACAGGTCTACGAATATTGAGTTTCAACGTTCCCAATGATCATATGCGGAGGCTTGCCAGGAAGACTCAAGGAGAAGGTCTTCCATACTGCTATTACTCTGAAGGCTCTTGCCGATACAGACTTCGTACCTGCGCGCGGTCTGTCAAGGAGACAGTGGTTCAAGAGGCAGATTGGGTGCTGGCAGCAGCACAGTGGCCTCCTTACATCTTTTTCGATCTCAACCATACCTGCATGGAGTTGCGTCGAAAGCAGCACTTCCATAAGGATCAACCGATGGAGCTGACCGACTTCTTGATTGAGGGCGAGAACATTTTAAGATTCAGTTTTCCTCAAACCTCACAAAATCAGAAACTGAGCGTCAAGTATTTCATGGCGGTTGAGATTGTGGAGACCATCAGCCACGATTCTGTCATGAAGATGATCGAGACGGGACGAAGAATCCCGATGGAGGATACGAAGCGGAAGATACAAGGACGGTTACGCGGCTCGGACTCTGACGATGTCATCATCGAGGATGAGACTCTGTCAGTCTCATTGGCAGACCCTTTCAGTGCCACCAGA
This sequence comes from Fusarium sp. LHS14.1, assembly GCA_025433615.1. NCBI lineage: Eukaryota > Fungi > Ascomycota > Sordariomycetes > Hypocreales > Nectriaceae > Fusarium > Fusarium sp. LHS14.1. The sequence continues at coordinate 1,622,119 of CM046481.1, forward strand.
TTCGACATTCCTGTTCGAGGGGCTAATTGCCAACACCTTGAGTGCTTCGACCTAGAGACGTGGCTCCAGACGCGGCCTCAGAAACCGGCACAACAAGGAGGGGGAGCGTTGCAAGTAGGGGAAGAGCCCTCGCTGGTGGATGTGTGGAAATGTCCAATCTGTGGGCAGGATGCCCGCCCCAGCAGTCTCTGGGTTGACGACTACCTCGTCGGTGTTAGACAGGCTTTAATGGCCAATGGTGACACGCGGACAAAGGCCATCACGATAGATGCCACGGGATCGTGGTGTGTTGTCGAGGAGCCAGATGACACTGATGATGACGAGTCACCTGCGCCAAGACCTCTGACAGTGAGCAAAAGGGATACCCGGCGGTCCGAATCCACCATGCCGGCACGACCGACCATGATCGAAATCCTAGACGACGATTAACAAGGTGCAAAAAACGGATATGTGCGAGTGGAGAAGAAGCAAGAGCAGCCCAATGGAGATTTGGGCCCTGGATTCGGCGTTTGGAGATATAGGGCATCTGTGACAGGTCAGGAAGAATGTGTTTTGCAAACAGATACCACTGCAGTTTGATTCAGGGTTGGCGTTGGCGTTTTCAAGGCGGGAGGAAGGGAAGGGAAGGGGGTCAAGGCCTGGACCAGTCTCGGGCATTGCTCCTCGTTATGCATCATGGCTCACAGGACATGTTTGATATTGTATTAGTTAGGTATGTGGGTAGTGAGGTATAGAGGTTATGGCCCCGTATATAGTTAAGGCCAGGAAAGTCGAATAAAAGCACGAAGCGATAGCGAGACAACAAGCAACATGCAAGCGGCCGGACTGGAGAACGTTGATATTGGTGTTGTGGCAGGATATTGGGCAGTTAGTGCGCGATAGAAGATACATGAATGGTCACAGTCTCAAAGTGGAACGCCGAGTATATCTTATCCCTGAAGGTCACGCCGGGTTAAGCTTGGTCCGAGTCTAGCCATCCGTTGGAGAGGTAACACTTGCTGACTGACCTCAGCACCATCCAAGAACAATCCTCGAAAACTCAACGACCATGGCAGAAAGATCCTCTAGTCCGCCACGTCGGCTGAGATCTTGCGTCTCTTGTGTAAAGGCGAAGGCGAAATGTTGTTTTCAGCAAGAGAATGTTGCGCGCCATCTCTGTGATAGGCGAGCACTCCCCGCCACTTACTCGTCGAGAGCGTGTAGCTAATTGGAAAAGGTGCCAGAGCACGAATACAGAATGCGTGCCTCAGACCGCGAGAGGCTTGAGAAAGCCTAGGAGGATAAAAATGAGTGACAGGTATGGTTAAACTACAGTCGATTTATGAGAATGGGTATCTAATGTTGCTTCAAGCTCGACTACCCTAGAGCAAATCACCGGTTCTGGAGGGCATGAGAATAACGGTATGTAAGGCCTTTTTCTACCCAAGCAAGGTCTCGTAATTAATAGCTTTGGCTGATTGATTACAGGCACTGGGATTCATGAAAAAGGTGCTGCAGGCCTGGTTAATAACAATACGCAGGTCGATTCTCCACTGAACTCCAAGACCCTACAACCTCCTTTCGGGCTTTCATGGTCTCAGGCAACCCTCGCTTTGACTACTTTCCGCCGTGACCATACACTACACTTTCCCTTTGTAACTGTGGAGGAAGACTTGACAGCCGAAGACTTATACAAAGAGAAACCCTTCTTGTTCCGAGCCATCATGCTTATTGCTTCACCACTACCAAGATCAAGAGTTGTCAAGATGAAACGCAACACACTTGCGTACCTAGGCTATAGAATGCTGGTAGAGGAAGAGAAGACTATGGATCTACTTCAAGGTCTGCTAGTTGTTGCCGCTTGGTAAGGTGTCCATTTGTATAACAACCAGTTGCCCATGGTTAATGGGATTAAACAGGGCGCACACTTGCTACATCGACGAAGGCCAGGTTACGAGCCTGGCTTTTCTTGGTCTTGGATATGCACACAAGCTAGGAATTACTCAAATATCCTCATCATCGTTGGAGCAGGCCAACAGCAACAACCAGTCAGGGATTTCGGGCCTGACAGAAAAGATGCGACAAGAAGTAAAGACACATTCTCTGGATGAGCAACGTTGTGTTCTTGGACTCTACTGCATTCTTTCAGTGTAAGTGTAAAATATGAGTATCTTGCAGAAAAACACTGACGTACCAAAGTATCTCGACCAAACAGTCTCGAAGCAACCCCCTTGACGCAGCACATATTGACATCTGCTGCAACAACATATCGGCATCTCAAAGCGCGACATCTAGTCTCGCCTTGGAACATCTCGTACGATTTATCGAAATGAGCGAAAGATTATCAAAAGGCTTTGGCGAACCACATGAGCGCACCCTCTCTAGACCCTATGCTTTTCTCCTTGAAGGTAATGGGCGTCGTTTTAGAGCTGATCTGGAACGTCTTGCTGAAGGAGCTACTCGGAATGATCCTGCAAGCAACCACCAAATGTTTCAGCTTTATCATCAGTACACTCTAGTGCGCCTTTACGAGCCCGCTGTTATGGTGGCAGATCACCCAGATGAAGGCGTTGCCCCGTTCGTTTATCTCTTGATCTGCCTCCGTAACTGTCTCGACGCCATACGGTCCTTCTTTGACCTTCTCCTGTCCTCTCCACCAGATGATATACTAAACCGTTCTATTATAACCACTGACCAAGCTGCGTTTGTCATGGTTCTGGCGGCACGGCTTCTGCTCATCGACGCCCCTGGTTGGGACCCCACAGCTGCCCGGCAGACCCTCGACCTGAGCGTTGTGTTGGGAAAGATACAGGCACATATTGAGAAAGCAGAGACACAAAACATCAAGGATATGCAAGATTTTGTTGCAGTAGCGGGAGGTACGCTCTCTGAAGAAGAAAATGTCGAGAATAGCACGTTGGGGGAGCTGGCGACAAAGACGCGGCTGCTGAAGGAGTGGTATGAGTCAAGACTCGAAGGTGAACATGCTGATAAGATGCCCTCTATGCATGGTTTCTCGATGGAAGCAGGAGATGGTGAGACTGGAGAGGGAATGACGCGGCTTGGAGGGCTTTTGAATGACATCGCATGGAACTTTCGGCCATTTGGATGGTAGTCAATTTGATGCGTCACATATCGGGTCTCATGGTATATGTGAATATGTAAATCAATAACTCTATGGGGTATCGTAACAGAAGAAATCTATAGTAAAACAAAGCCAACCCAACCAAAACTCCAGACGTTCCTGCATAAATCGTACAATCATCATCTCAAGCGTCGTTTCACATCCACCGTCATTCCTCTTCATCGTCTGACCCGCTCTTGCCATCATACTCATCTTCACTCTCATAAATCTCGTACTCCTCTGCAGAGTGGTGAGACCCATCGTCAGTAGACCACTGAAACTCATCCTCTTCAGAGAGATCATCCTCGTCGTCAACGTAAATGGCATTCACCAACTCTTCCCAACAAGCAGCATCACTCATGTCAAGACCCTCAATGCGGGTCTTCCACTTGCCCTTTAGCTGTCCCTCTTCATCATAGGGCATTTGTCTCATCCATGACGCCCAGAGACTCACAGCCCTGGATGCGTCCAGCGAGCTCGCGCTGAACCACTCGTTGTGACGGACACGGCACACCGGGCAGCCCGTCGCCTCGACTTTTCGCTGATTGATCAGCTGTGTGTGGACGAGCCCCTCGATCTTGACATAGTGGTCGGCGCTCTGCTGGACTAGGACCTTGGGGCGGTACCCACACTGGCGTTCCCAGCAAGACATGCGCACCTGGACGTCTTTCGCGTAGCCTATCTTGAGGTAGGGCGCCGCATCATGGTAGCTTTCGGGAAAGGTGTAGGTGTATATGTACCCGTCTACCTGTTTCTCTCTGTTTAGAAGAGGACGGAGCAATAGCTTTCTGATCTTCTTGTTGATGAATGTTGTTGACCGAACAATGCTGTAGCGTTCAAACTTGTGAACGACCTTGGTTTGTTCAGTGGTCTTGGGAGAGTCGGATGTGGATGTGGATGAGCATGTTTGGGAGGCTAAGTCAGGAGTGTCCTCTTGTGTGGAAGGCTCCTCGTCAGTCTCGGCATCTGAGTCCCGGAGTGATGAGGGAGGTGTTGGCGAGTCATCCTCAGCTTCATCCTCAACCTCATATTCTGATGAGGTATCCTCTTGCTCCTCATCCTCAACTGAAGGAATTGGAATTGACTCAAGCTTCACTCTCCACTCCGAGATCTGAGTGGGACCAAACTTGTCCCCATGACCTACTCTCTTGTTCTTGCACATGATCAGATATGCGAGCTTAGAGAGAATTGCTTGAGCAGCCTTGAAACTGCCAAGCTCGACAACCTGGTCGAGCAGCTTGGCCGCTTCATTACAGTCGGCCTTGCTGATAATGACGGTGCATCGCGGATTGTCCTTCTTCTGGGTCCTGCCATGGCATGTCATGCTGTGGCAGGCATCCATGCCGAGTAGCTCCCGCAGTGCGGAGGCCGTGGCAGGCCATGTTGTAACAGAAGGAGAAGCGGCCATTGTGCACACGGTATAAGAGGATTGAATAAGAAGAGGTTGGTGATGGTTTCTATGCCAACATTCCCGCAGATACTCGACGATATATAGCAACTACCTTTGCCTACCCCGAGATGAGGGTTAAGCGCCCATCGAGGCGAAGCCTGCTTGGAGGGCCTCCTAACTGTCTCGACTTGGGTCATGATGCTGGCCAGAATGGGGAGGTGGGATCAGCTGGGTGGAGCCCCTTGTGATGGTTGCATGAAGACTCGTAACAGAGAGGGATCAGAGCCAACAGGTGTTGGTTGGTAGCTCAAACCTCGCTTCTCATGGGGGAGGGACGTATAACTTTTGTCGACCATGAGGCTTCATTCATTTCGTCCTGAGCATGAAGCATTGTATACTCTCCTGAAAAACGACAGCAAAACATCAAAAGTACTCTGAATATTCCGTACAGTCTGTATCTATTCTCGTGTGTTAGTTGCGATTGTTGGAAATGAGTCTTGGCTAGTGATTCAGCCCCAGAGTGGTACCCCGGTCTCAGGCCTTGCACCCGCATCGAGGCGAGGCACATTTTCTGCACGTTCGCCCTGACTGCGCCTTGCGTTACGACATTGTTAGCCCATCTACTGAAACTCGACCTCGATCTGGATGCCATCTCCTTGTAGAAGATGACGTTTATGAAGCCATCGCAGGCACGGGGGAAGCGGGCCGTTACGGGAAGGGCGGAAAGTGGAGAAGATGGCGTAAGAATAGAAGCCATGAGTTCTTCCACTTCATTTCAGGTTGTTATCTTATCCAACAATAGATCTGTGTAAGGGAGCATCCGGAATGTGAAGAATAGGCATCTCCGATGATAATAGAATTCCCTCAGCCCAGTGACCTCTTGACGACTCAACCACCACTAGACACAATGTCGTGATCAGAAACCAATCAACTATTTGGACTTGCGTCAATTCGAGCAATAGTATGCCGAACTCGGGTTGACGAGTCACTGTCAGTCATGACGGATATTAATTACTGTAGCAGCGTCCAAGTACGCTTCGAACTACAAATATAGAGTTTATCGCTACAAGACAATCAACCCCTCAATTCCATCAAACAAGAGCATACACTCCGGAACACACCAAATAACACGATGACTTCCTTTGAGACCCAGGCTGATTCGGCTCAGCGCATGTATACCCCGCGGGCAACCGACTACGAGAACTCCTGGCACCCAGAATACAGCCAACGCTTCACAGATGTTGCACCCATCAAGCTCGGCGATCGCATCCTTGACCTGGCATGCGGTACTGGTCTGGACGCCATAATTGCAGCTGAAAGAGTTGGTGATCAAGGCACTGTCATCGGCGTCGATGCCACAGCTGCCATGCTCGACAAGGCGCGGGAGAAGCTCCAAGACAACCCAACTCTAGCTCGTCGCCTGACGCTGGTTCAACATGATGTTACCGATTTAACTGGATGTCAACACGTGCAAAAGGATAGCTTCGATCTCATTCTCTGTTCAAACGCCTTTGTCCTATTCGAACATCCTGAGCAAGTCGTTGCCCATTGGCGCGAGTATCTCAAGCCAGGCGGCAGAGTCGTCATCGACATCACTCACGAGCAGAATCTTCCCTCAGGCCTCTTGGTAGAGAAGGTTGCTAGGAGCCTGAGTCTCCCTTTTCCTTCGAATCGAACCTGGATCAAGTCCAAAGACTCATTCAGCGAGATACTAGAGAGACAGGGCTTCGTGGTTGAAAAGGTAGAGATTGTGGAAAAGGCTTTGGGTCTCGGCAACACGTACATCGACCTCGACCAGGCTGATGTGCAGTTTGATCAAATCTTGAATGGCCCTCTTGCTGGAACGACTGTTGCAAACACGCTGAGAGCCAGTGGTCGAGACAAGTTCAAGCAAGAGTGGGAGAGTGCTGCAGTCGACGGCAAGATTGAAGTGTCTGACATTCTTTACGTCTATGTTGCCCGAAAGATTTGAGATTCGGTGCATCTCAGTCAGTTTCTAATTTCTAATACCAAACCCATTATGATATCGTCTTACATCTTCGCCTTCACCTGGTGGTATTTGGGCTCAACGGGTATCTTTGGATGGTCGCCAGCGAGCTTCAGGCCAGTCACTCGCTCCAGCTCATCCACAGCCTCAAATGCCCTCCCTAGATTCACCTTGATTGTTCGAAATCCTTGCTTGCGCGCCTCCTTTAGATTTTCACCAATATCATCCAGAAATACCACGTCTCCAGCCGTAATGCCCTCGTCCCAGCCCAGGCCCTGACCCCGAGGCAGCCATTGGAAGGTCTCTGCATGTTCGCGAATTTGCGTGAGAGCGAATTGATACATTTTGGGATCCGGCTTGCGAATTCCAACGTGAGCTGAAGAAACAAACACGTCGAAAAGCGCCCGGACCGGTTCGTCAAAGAAGTTCTCGACATGGAGCTTGTGACCTGGAGGGAAAATGACCGTGTTGCTAAGTGCGGCTATGATGAACTGTCCACTCTCCTTGAGATTCTTCAGCGCTGGGTACATCCAAGGATCGGCGTTACTCGAGACGGTCATCATTTCGTTGAACAACCATCTTGCATCGACATCTGGAACAGGAGGCGTCTCTTTTGACAGCTTGGGGTTTTTGCCCTGCTCTCTCTTGTAGAACGGCTCCCATCTGGATTCATCATGAAGGTCCTGGGTAAATCCATTGAAGAATGTGTCGTCCATGGATATCTCTCCCCTCTCTAACCGATGCCAATATCCATTGGGGGCGGTGCTAGATATGGAGTAGTTGACCCATCCAGGGGGGATGCCGAGGCTCAACTCATAGTCTAGGATAGCTTGAAACGGCGACACAACCTGGAGATCATTAGCATTGAAAGAAATTACCTTGCGAACACGACGTTTCGTAAGGTAAAAGAAAGCTCTGGATCACCGGAAGAGACGGAAAGGAGGAATGGTCAAGAGTGTTGATGTCACCAGGGTTTACTTACACATACTCCTCCAATGTCAAAGAGGAGAACCTTGGGCTTTTCTTCTGGCATCTTTGCTGGACGGTATTTGAGATTATTGACCAAGCTTGATGGTGACAGTTTAGAAAATCGGCGGTCAAGTCTTGGAGTCAAATCTGTGTTACTCTTGAACGATGACACCCAAGTGTAAGCCGGACCTTGGGACATTCAACTCCGAGGAACCCCACCCAAGAGCCTCGGCATGGATTCCCCAGCATTCAGCGGGGAAAATTGTTAAGATAAGGCCTCCCCGATAAGACTTCTCCGATAAGAAGCCCACCGAGTGCTAATCACGTGCCTCGTCCCCAACCCAGGTCCACAGGCACGAGCTAAGCGATTTTGGCGATTCATTAGGGCACAGAAAAGTATTATCTCCCACCAGCCCGATTTTGAATCCCTCCATCAACTTTCCAACCTCAGTATCACACGTCGTCGTTGGCAAATACCGTCAAGATGGTAAGTTGAGGCCTATCTCGGGGGAGTCGCTCAGCAGAGGACTCCTCTAGATGTTTTTATTTCTGGCAGAAATGCCAATTGCTCGACGAGAGTCACAGCAAGTTGCTTCGGAAGGAGGATGAGCAAATCTGAAGCGCAAATTGCTGACTCGGGGATGTGCGATAGGTTTTCCACAAGTTGGTCAAGAACAGCGCGTACTATAGGTGAGTTGATCTGCCCTGCTTTGGAGACGAAATCATACTGACCATATCAGCCGCTACCAAACCAAGTACAAGCGCCGCCAGCAGGGCAAGACCGACTACTACGCCCGCAAGCGCCTCATCACCCAGGCCAAGAACAAGTACAATGCGCCCAAGTACCGCCTCGTCGTCCGCTTCACCAACAAGGACATCATCTGCCAGATCATCTCCTCCGAGATCTCTGGCGACAAGGTCTTCGTCTCTGCCTACTCGCACGAGCTCAAGGCCTACGGTATCGAGCACGGTCTGACCAACTGGGCCGCTGCCTACGCCACCGGTCTCCTCATCGCTCGCCGCGCCCTCAAGAAGCTCGGCCTCGACGAGGACTTCACCGGTGTCGAGGAGGCCGATGGTGAGTTCACCCTCACCGAGGCCGCCGAGACCGACGATGGCGAGCGCCGCCCCTTCAAGGTCTTCCTCGACGTTGGCCTGAAGCGCACCTCCACCGGTGCCCGTGTCTTTGGTGCCATGAAGGGTGCCTCTGACGGTGGTATCCTCGTCCCCCACTCCGAGAAGCGATTCCCCGGTTACGACATCGAGACCAAGGAGCTCGACGCTGATGTCCTCCGCAACTACATCTACGGTGGTCACGTCGCTGAGTACATGGAGACTCTTGCCGACGACGATGAGGAGCGCTACCGCAGCCAGTTCCAGAAGTACATCGACGACGATGTCGAGGCTGAGGGTCTTGAGGACCTTTACACCGAGGCCCACGCCGCCATCCGTGAGGACCCCTTCAAGAAGGTCGAGGGTGAGGGTGAGAAGAAGACCAAGGAGGAGTGGAAGGCCATCTCCCAGAAGTACCGCACCCCCAAGCAGACCAAGGAGCAGAAGGAGAAGCGGGTGCAGGAGCGCATCGCCGAGCTTCTGGACGAGGAATAAAAAGTTTTCAACCGTGTGGGCATTTGACGATTGTTAACCTTGGCATTGGGTTTGGAGTTTCGAGGAAAGGAAAGGTCCGTACACTGGGTCACATGAATGAATTATCAAAAAGATACCTTCCCGCCAAATTCCATAGCTGTGGTGAACGGGTGTCTGATTGTACTCGATCCAAGTTTTGTGCTTCTTGTGTCGTGTGAGTGTGAGTGTATGTACTTGTACTGTATGTGTGTGCGTGTGCCCTCGCCCATTGTGGGCCTAGTCAGAGAGGTGTATGCAACTCAAAGAAGCGCTGACAGGGCTGACGTTGAACTTTGTCAAGTCATTGAGTTTAGGGCACAGCACCATCGCCAAGTCTCGGAACTGATGCTTACATGAGGCTCAACAGTGGTGAGCTCATTGGTAAGACGACGGTTGAGAGAGTTTCCAACCAAGTCTTTGCATCTCGTGGATATTTACGACCTGGAAGAAACGGCCCGGAGCTAATCTCTCTTAAAGTTATACCAGACCGATGAACATGAGGATACATGAGTAATCTGGAACCGTCGCTGGGGTTAGGGTACCCTCCGGGTATTTCGGATTCGGACAGTGACGGAGCGCTGCTTAGAGGCGGCTGACGGAAGCGATTGACAAATATCCCTCTTTCTGCAGTCCAGTCGGAATTATACTAGAGGTTACATGTATCCATCACGGGAGAATAGAAGCGAGTGACGAAGGCGGGGGATCCATCCATCCAGGGGGGATGGGGGATAATGGCTCTCCACGGAACGGAACCTGACGCCGGGAGTGGATACTGACGGAGCAAGGACCCTTGAATAATGATGAAATCAAGGTCATCATCTCGAGCAGGAAAACATGATGGGATCGCGGGCCGAGGTCGGCACGTCTTGTTGATGATGAACAAGCGACCGCCGTGGGATGGAAAGCAAAAGCCCGGTCGGCAGCAGGGGAAGGACTTGTTTGCTGGGGCTCGGACGTTATTTCGTTATTTTCAGCCGTAAAACCGTCGTGGCGATTCCCGATTCTGTCTATTCCTCGGAGCGGGTGCATATTCCGGCCCCGAAAAGATGCGGGTGGGCGCCCGCGCGGGTATCCCCATCCATCCCACCGCATCGCATCAGACAATCTGCGGGCTTGGTGACGATTTTCTTGCTGTTTGGGGTGGCGCGTGCAAGGGAGGGGGCAGGCAAGCCGAAAGTAACGCCAAAACATACCATCATCAGCCATGTCCAGAGGTTGGGATCGGAGACTACAATCAGGCAGTTTGGTTCATGATAGAAACGAAGCTGTCAAAAAGTTGAAGGATGCAACCTGCGTGTAAAAGGATTCATCTATGTCTCGGCACATAATGGACAAAGCTCGGCATCTCTGGGCACTCTTTTTTTGCTTTTTTTTTTTTTCCCTCACCCCCTTTGATGTCATGTTCCTTACCTTCACTACCAGCCTGATTGGTTCCCCGGACTTGGCCTCCTGAACAAGACACAAGGTGAAGGGCTGAAGGTGAGAGAAAGAAAATGGATCCTGTTGTGTGACGGGGAACGAACCCTGATGACATCGCATCGCATTTTCGCCAAGATTTCCCTTACAAGACACGTGCGCCTCGAGGGTTTCTGCAACCTGTCAGTTACCATGTATCACGAGGGATTGTGTGACGATTTTTTCCTCCTCTGTTGATTTTCTGCTCTGTGCCCATCATGGGCTGAGGGGGGGAAATGCATCATCAGACGTTGCTTGCACAAGGAAACCCACGAGGGAGCGACATTGTTTTAATTCTCCTCAACTGGAAATGGTGGGTTTACCCCTTTTCCCCCATGTTTACATCTCGATGGCTGAAAAACCACGAGCATTGGGGTTTTTCAAGGCTGGCTGGGAATTACAAAGCAAAAGCCTCCTCTCTCCCGTTACTCGCCTTCCGAGGATTGGATATCCGGGATCCAGGATCTCACCAACCCATGATGGGTGGTGGTCGCTAGAATCGGCCGCGGCGCTCGCACTGACGCCGATAAAGCCGGGGTACCTACCGACAGACAGGCAGACAACTCTTTGCCCGCCCGAAGCCTCCTCTACCCGTTTGCCGTTTGATCATGGGGGGATTTGTTTGTGTTGGTTTGGAACTGGGACAAGGTCTTTTTTGAAATTGTCATGGTCTTACAATCAGTCTCTTTTTTTTTTTTTTTTTTTTTTTTTTTACGAGCTTGTTCATCAATGGTATCAATCAGATCCCCCCCCTCCCGCGTACAGAAAAGTGACCATGCATCTTTATCCGTCAGTCAAGGACTGGACTCCACAAACCCCGTCATGCTTGATGATCCAGCCCTAGCTAGTAGGGTACAAGTACAGAGTTTAGTTTGCTTTTATGCCTTGGTCCGCACAAGCAAAGCAAGCACCCGAGCTGGAGCTGGCGATGATTGAATGGCCATGATACATGGATGTAATCCACTCGTTTCCCTTCGCCTCAAGTAAAAGGTACTTGTACGCCCGCGCATTTGCCCCCCGCCTGCGCATAAGTTTACAGTAAATCAATCAATAAGATCAAGATGAAAAAGAGAAGCCTCATTGTTCATCTCCCCCCGTCATCATTGTCCCGCTCCAGGCCGAGACCGCGAGCCATGCCAGCGTCCGACTCGCGCTAGTCAACTAATGCCGGTAGAAAGGTAAATGTACCTGTACTCGACGGATAGAGCACAAGCGCACCACCGTTCCCGGTACTCCAACCTAGTTACTGGGTACCTGTTACTACCTGTAGCAGTGGAGGGCAATCCAATCTAGCTTCCCTCCACTCAGCCAAACCATTCTTAACCAAATCCAGCCCACCCTCGACCATCTCCAGCATTCGCCCGCCGTCCACCACCAGTCCACCACCACCTCGACACACCTTCTCTCCTCTTTTCTTTACAAATCCCTCCCTTGATCCGACATCTGAGATATTCCTTCACCCAAATATATCCACAGCATCCATCTACTCACCATCTCCTATCCACATTCCTCAGCCTCGTCGCTGCCGCCATCCCCAGCATGGAGCAGGTCCACGGCGTAGATGTGAGCTGGATGACCCATGGCGCTCCCAAAGGCATGTTTCCGAGTCGCCACCCGTCCTCGTCCCATCGCATCACCTCCCGCGATAACCACGACGAAGACTCCGAGCTGACCTCTAGAGTAGAAAAAGCGTCAAGGAATTCACCTCCTTCCAAGGGTCCCTCGCCAGCCCTGCCGCGACAGATTCCTGGCGCAACTACGGGACCAAAATCGCCGGCTTCGGCCCCGACAGACAATCCGTCGCCCGATACCAACAGTACAACTAATGGCCAGGCTATACCTTCAAACGGCTCTGCTACTCAACGAAGACCCTCGCGCTCGAATTCTGTAGATAAACCAACTCCGGTTGGAACTCCGCCGCACCGTCGTAATTCATGGTTCTCCAATATTTCTGCAAAGTTCTCCTCCAGCTCTCCGCCCGCCAACCCACCAACACCGGCTTCAATACCAGAGACACCTAGTCCAACCTCCGATCCCGCTCCTCCCAAGCTCTCGCATACAAAGAATGCTGTCCTACAACATGCCTCTAAACCCGAAGGTGACGGTCCTTATATACCAGCCCCGCCAAAGAGTGGTCAAGCCGGCTTCCTGGGTGTGTTTAGACGTCTATCCTCGTCCTCTAGCGGTGCACTCTCGCCTGGCGGAAGGTTAGGACACGGTTTGGTCGACAGGGTGGTTTTGAATGTGGACCAGAACCGGGAGCGATGTCCTATATCCGAACTCCATTGCGCCAAATTGCGAAGGGTGGCTTTCTGCGTCGACGTTGAAATTGCGCCAATGCCTCGGTACGTCGAGGGTGAAACAGCGCAGCCTAACAATGTCGACAAGGTGCAAAAGAAAAAGGTCACGGAGAAGGGAGAGGGGGAAGCCCTCAAAAATCCAAAGGCTGTAGAGGAACAGAAGGAGACCAATGGGGTAGTGAAGACTACTGGGGAGCCTCTGCCCAAAGAGCCCGAGAAGGAGGGAGCTGAAGGTCTTCCTCCTCCTCCTCTAGCCGCCAAGAACGAGGTAAAGAACGAGGTTAAGACCGAAGCCAAGAACGAGACCACCAACGACAGCACGGCCCTGGCATCTGAGAAGAAGGAAGAGAACACTAAGAAAAAGGAGAAGAAAAAGAAGAGCGAAGAGGAACGCAAGGCCAGGAAGGAAAAGAAGCGCAAGCTTGCAGAAGCCAATGGATCAATCCCCATGGAAATTCGTTATGACAGTAGCGACTCTTCCACCAACACCAACACTAACACCAAGACGCCTCCGGTTGTCAAGGCTCCTAAGACGACGTCTTACCCAACTACTAACCCTGTTCGCATCTACCGAAGATGCTGTCAGCTACGCGAGACGCCGATTCTTAAGAAGATCACTGAACAGCTCAACGACTCGTCCAATTATTCATCTTCGACTGGCATGGTGAACAAGCTCGATCTAACCAACTACTGGCTCCAACTACCAGATCTCATCACCCTTGGAGATTATCTGGCCGTTGTACCTGTTCGGGAAGTGTTGTTGGAGAACAGTGGGCTGAGCGATGAGGGTGTACGAGTCATCTTGGCCGGTCTCCTTGCAGCAAAGCGCAGTGTCTCGAAACGAGGGAAACCCAAGCATGACCTCGAAGACCAGGGTGGTGTTGTGGAACGACTCGTCTTGAGAAACAACAAGATCGGTCCTGATGGTTGGAAGCATCTGTCTCTTTTCACTTACCTCTGTCGATCCCTCAAATTCCTTGACCTCTCTCAGATTCAATTCCCTCGCCAACCTCAGATGCAGCAGAATGGTTCATTGCCCAATGGTGTTCAGATTCCCCGAGGTATATCAGACATTTTTGCCAAGGCTCTTGGGGAACGTCTTGGCGGCTCAGTTCTCGAATTGGTCAACTTGAGCGAGACTGGCCTGAGCATGGAGCAACTGGGGACAATTATTGACGGGCTAATAAAGTGTGGTGTTCGCCGGCTGGGTGTATCACACAACCAAATCGATGAGGAAGGCGTGCGGCATATCATCAAGTTCCTCGCTGCCGGTAACTGTGAGGGTCTAGATCTTGGCGGAAACGATCTCAGCGAGCACACCGAGGCCCTAGCAGCGGCCATCAACAATGATCAACCGACATTATGGGCGATGAGTTTGGCTGGCTGCAACCTGTCGCCGTCATCTCTCTGCAAGATTCTTCCGACCATGGCCAAGTTGACTGGCCTTCGCTTCATCGATCTGTCGCAGAATCCGGCGTTGTTCCAGTCAACTCCCAGCGCCGTCGGTCTGCTCAGAAGGTGAGTTTTCATCGTTACTTACCTTGTTATATCAGTTGACTAACTTGATCCAGATATTTGCCCAAGATGAAGGCCCTAAAGCGCATCCATCTCGAGGATGTTCAGATGACACCAGAGCAGGCGATTGCTCTGGTTGAAGTCCTGCCCGAGGTCAAGGCCCTCGCGCACATTAATATTACCAACAACACCGAGATCATGAAGCTAGCCGACGCGAGGACCGAAGAAGCCCAGGAGGAGGCCTGCGCTCTATACGCCTCCCTCCTCGCAGCGGCTCGTGTGTCCAAGAGCCTCATCTGTGTGGACATTGAAGTTCCAAGTGACCGGTCTGGAGAAATCGTCAAGGCAATGGCGAAACAGGTCGTTGCCTACTGCCTGCGAAACATGGAACGAATCCCTGACGCCGATGTCAATGCGGCTCTTGCTTCAACTTTGGCTGAGAATGGTCTCGAGGGACATGATCACAAGCACCATAATTATCCCGATGTCCTTGCGCATCTTGTGGGACATGACGTACTGGATCAGGACGAGGATATCGACATCGATGGGTCGGCCCCCGACGAGGATTATGTTATTGGAGGCACCGGCGTGGTCAAGGCATTAACCTGTTGCTTGAAGAACCGGGGTGATGAATCTCGCAGACAGTCGGGCGAGTTCATTCGTGAGGTCGAGAACGGTGAATCGAGGCCCACGCCGACATTATCAACGGGAGGAAAGGCCAAGGACATGTCGAAGCATTTGTTGATGGGAGCTCGCAAGATCCGGCTCCGTCTCCAGCCAGCACTGATCAAAGCCAGGGCCAACCCTGGTGATCAGGACAATCTGCGTAGGTTGACCTTCTTGGATGATACGTTGCAGGGTATCATCAAGCGTTTCGAGGATGAGTATCCAGATACACGCGAGGAGCCTATCAAGCCAACCCGACCACGGGCCGAGACCAAGGGAGCAGTGGAGGCTCCAATTGTACTCCCTCCAGAGGATCCCTCTTTTGCTCTTTCGGACAACGAGGACGATTCCGAGCTCAATGCGGCCGGAGCACTGTCAAGGTCGAACTCGATGGCCAAAACATTGGCAGAGGAAGAGGGTCGGATCCTCCGGGCCGGTCATCGGTTCCGTGTTGGCTTCTTCAAGCAGGAGCAGATGGACCTATTCAGTACCATCGACGATATCAGCTCAGACCCGAAGCACGTACGCATGCTCTCGGAACTTGCGGAGGATATTGGTGGAGAGCTTTATGAGATTGTGAAGGAGAAGGGCCCTGTGAGGGCATTCAAAGAGCATCGTGATATTGCGCTCAAGAGCATGGAGGAGAGTGATCCGGAGCACTGGGAGCACTTTGCCGAGGCACAGCACAAGGCTGCTGCTAATATCACTGTTCCCAAGAACACGGAAGCTCTCAACAAAGCTGACGAGAGCGCGATCGATGAGAGCGCGATCGCCGACTGAAATAGGCACCGAGATTCGGAAGACTCGGAATAAGAGAAGAGAGTGGGGAAGTTGTTGAGGGGGTTTGCCCAACAAGAGCACTGTAAAGGAATGATCACGACATTGTCGTCGTCATGAGTAGAAGCGAGGACTTGTTGGCCTAATCAAGGAATGGGAAGGGTGGTTGAGGGGGATGGGGAGGATACGTTTTGTGCTGAAAAGTGCATCAAGATTCGCATAGCCACGGCGCTCGTTTACGATTTTCTGGTTCTGTTTTGCTTTTAAGCGGGGAGTTGATGTTGCTGTTGCGTGCTTGTTTGAAGAGGATAGTGGGCTTTGTAAGATGGGATGAGCTGGGGGGCTCGTTGACTATCCTCTATTGGAGACTCGAAGGAACAATGTTATCACGAATAGATGTTGTTTCAATCTGCGAAAGCTAGGTTTTTGGGAACAAGAGACAAGGGATATGGCGTTTGTGAAGGAGGGTGATGCTATTTTTGTGCTTCAGCTGGTCCCCTGGAAGGTTTCCTTTCCCGGCTGGTCTGGGGATGAATGCCTAGGGCTGATATATCGATGGTCCGTAATATGAACTGCGCATACTTGTCGAGAATGATGTGCCTATTTGCCAGATTGGTGTGTGAGCGGGGGCTGGACGGGAGGAGAAGAGTGTGCATAAGAAGTGGATATAATTAGACATGGTGATTTGAGATAATCAATGTGATCATGATCCACTACACAGCTGAGTGAGTAAAAGAGTAAGACGGTTTTATGACGGCCAAGGTGAAAAATGAAGGGTTCGTCTCTTTAGAGGTTTGCAATGGCATGCTGATGGCCCGTGATATCACGTCCCTTAATTAAACTTGAAGACCCAGTCCTGCAACATGCGCTATCCCGTGTTAGGCAATTTGAAACATGAGCTATTCCTTATCTGGGTTAAGGCTGTGCTGGGGTATGAGACGACAAGGAAGTCGCAGGGTCTCTCTTTCCATCTGCCTGCCCGCCTTCTCGAACATCAAGCGCGATAATCAAATTGGACTCTAATCTTTTCATCCATCTTTATTCCCGTCCGGGTGTTTCTTTTTTTTTTTTTTTCCCCAACTATTTCTTTTCTTATGCGTTTCAACACCAGGATCTTAGGACGCTATGGGACGGCCCTCTTTTTTCCTAGCGCGTGTAATATCCCCCTGCACAGCCACCCCAGACAACTTCCTTCGTCGATGTTACTCTAGGACAGCTGACGAGAAGAGGGTTGATGCGGCCGAGTTTTAAGCCCAGCCTTGACGTGTTGAGTCGCTGGTTGTCGGGCTGCAAAAAAAAGAAAAGAAAAGAGCTGGCAAAGTCTTAATGTGGGAGTTATATGTTGGTGTGCATGCTGAGCTGGCAAGGCTGGATGGATGGATGGCCGACCTTTTTTTTTTTTTTCACCGCTTGAGATGCAGCTTCGACAGCGAATCGTGACCTGGCGATGCAAGATGGGGTTTTGCTTGCTTTGGTACCCAACTACCGGCGTCAAACTAGATGTCTTTGTTGCCTGTTGAGCTCTCGCATCTACGTCTATCTTTCGTGTTTCTCTGGTTTGGCCCGTGCTGGATCCATGACCTGAAGTTCGCACAAAGCACAGAGAGTAATTGGTTTGTGAGTCGGTCCATTCTTACTCCTGATTTAAAAAGAACTGTCCACCTTACTTCTGCCCAAAGCCTTGTGCTGATCCCGAAACAGGAGCACGTCCCCCCTGGCGGGATATCCGTTGGCTGTCGGGCCGCGTTGATTGGCCGGCGGGGGCCCTCGAATTCATGCAAATGCTTACAAGGACCCCTTGAGGGGCCATCCTTGTGAGGAAACTAGGATCCCTCGCCTTGGGGAGAGTTGAATGATTTGCAGTCACAAGTCGTGTTCCTCTCGCGTCTTCTCTTGGTTCCCGGGTTTCCCTCGTCTCATCCCGTCTTTCTTCTCCTCCTCCAACACGTCCTGTTACTTTTTGACTTGACTGTTGATGCCTTTCTTTCTATACATTCATTTTTTCTTCTCTTCCGCTCTTTTCGCTTCTATTCGTCTTGGTATCTGTCTTTGAGGCTAGCCGTGCTCCTCATCGTAGTCTTTCATCTCCCCACCTCCTCTCACATCCATCGTCTGTTCTTGATTTTTGTGCCTCGTTCGTAGTGACCGAGTCTATTTTTTTTTTGTCCCCCTTTGGAGAAGCAGTGCTACCACCATTTGATCTTGTTCTCTGGCTCACAATCTGGCATTACGCCCTTCACCTTGATCTAAACTTGTTTGCATTGCATACTCTTCCCCCAACATATCCATCTTCTCATAGACCATCACTTCAATGGAGGGTCCCCCTTCTGCCCGGGGATTTCGACCATGGGTTTGGGAGAAGCCTGGCTCGGTTATGAACTTTGAGAGGTAAAGAATGATATTTTGCTATTCATCAGAAACGGACCTCGACTTACACGACAACAGCATCTCGGAGGAACCTGGATCATCTTCTACAACACGTCCCCCAACGAGCCGGACTCGAGGCTTCACCTCTTCTTCAGGCCGGCAAACTGTCCGATGGCCCTTTCACAGCTTCACCAACTCACGATCTTCCATCCCCACCTATGGACGACGACAATCCAACTCGCGATCTATCCCGCACAGCTCGGGTTCTTTTCCTCGCCGTGCTGCCGGCAGCATCAGCCGCTCCGTATCGACTGTGCTGGGCAGCGACATCATCCCCGACTATGTCGTCCACTTTATCCGCGGAGAGACACCCGAGTCTCTAGCACGGAAGCACCGTATCCCAGAGAGTCCAGAGCCGGGTCAGTTCCCTCGTGCTCGTGATTCACGGACTGATGGAGACTTTATCGCTTCGGCTTCTACTTCACCAAACAACTCGAGACCAGGCACGCCTAGGGCTGAACGGGAAAAGATGCTTCAGGAGGAACGACCACAGGCTCCACGATCACTGATGGCTGGATGGAGAGGAGGTGTCGCCGCAAATGTTCTTCTGGCTCTTCTTATTCTCGTTGCTTCCATTATCTGTCTGGCTCTTGCAGTTGCCAAGGGACATATCTCGGCCAACATTTCGTCTATGATGGAGGGAAAGTCGACTCAGGTGGAGGGTATCAGTCGGGGGATTTTGGCGGTTGTGAACATCTTTGGCATTATCCTCATCGCCGGAGCCAACTATGTCTTTCAGATTCTCAGCAGCCCGACTCGCGCCGAGGTGGACAATGCTCACGAGCAGCGCAAGTGGCTCGATATCGGCATCCCATCTGTGCGAAACCTGTCTCTAATCTCACCCACACGAGCTACACTCTCCGCAGTGATTCTCGTGCTCGCCGTTATCTCTCAAGTAATGTAGGTTACTAACTTGATTTTGTTTCTGCTTACCAGCAGCAGAGATGCTGACAGTTTCATAGCTATAATGGCCTAATCATCACATCTCATACGGCACCGGTTACTGATCTTCGCCTTGTTTCGAAATCGTTTATCGACAGCCAGGACGTCAAGACTCTTTCCCTTCTCACCCGAATTGAGACGGACGAGTGCATTTCGGTGTTTGACAATGCGTTCCAGACTGACTACCGCTCTGGTCTTGTCGTGGCAAAGTCTAGCTCCTCCAAGATCAACACCGCTAAGGGAGGCCTACTCTCGGACTTGCTCGACGAAAACAACAGCTCCAAGGATTCGATCGATTATTGTCTCGCTGAACCTTACGAGGGAGAGTCTGAAGCTTCGCTCAATGTCAACGGACCCCTCCTCGGAGCTATTACTCTTGTCAACCTTGTCATCGTCCTCGCTCTGGTTATCTCTCTCGCCCTGGCTCTCACTCAACGATCGTTCAACCCTCTTGTCACGCTTGGTGATGCCCTTACCTCGTTCCTCGCCGATCCGGATCCCACCACGCAAGATTCATGTCTCATCACCAAGGCTGAGATTAAGAAGGGAATTTGGGGTGAGCGTGAGGCAAAGTATTGGTTCACCCAGTCAAGCCGGTGGTATCAAGTCCCCTCGTTCTCGCGATGGGCTGTCTGGGCCTCGGCCTGGTTCGTTCCCTTTGCTCTGGCTGTGGCTGCGTTGGTATTAGGTGCGCTTGCAGGACCCAAGAACCCTTTCTCGTCATTCGGCAAGGCCACGGTGGTGTACGAGTTACCCAAGGGAGCATCCCGAGCTGGCCTGGCAATTATTGCTGCGCTGCCTCAACTTCTCCTGGGTGTCCTGTACGTCTCGACCAACGCACTGGTGACGCTCCTGTACCTCTCGCACGAATTCTCCCAGTACTCACTCGGCTCTCTTCTCCCGTTCCGTGTGTCTTCGGGTCAACCCATCGGAGCACAGACGACCTCACTATACCTTACCCTACCCCGACCCGTGTCATGGCTACTCTTCTTTATGGTGACAGCTATGGCGTTTTTCCTGAGCCAAGGTGTGTTCCTCGTATCACTGGACCACAGCGAGGGCTATACGTCTGGCATTGGCTTCAGTCCACTGCCCCTACTTATACTAGTCACCCTTATGTTGGTGCTAGGCCTCGGAGTCGCGGGGCTATCACTTCGAAAAGTGGATCCCCGGGGTGCCGTTGAAAGCGGCCAGCCTGCAGGAAACCCACTCGCTCTCCGGGGCGGAACCTGCTCAGCGGTGCTCAGCGCGAGATGCCACCGTGTACCGCGAGAGAGCGGCGTAGAAGCACTCGAGGTTCGATGGGGGGTGGTGCGAGAAGGCGTGGGGATGAATGCCGGACACGCGACATTCTCGGGACGACCTGTGGGGGATATCATGGTGGGGAGAGCGTACGCCTAAGTTGGGAAGTGCATGAGATGGTGGAGATGGAGTTACATTAACATGATGTTGACTGCAGGTCTTTTTTCCATGGATGTTTCTGGTGATTTGGTGAATGTCTGGCATTATGCATTATATGGGAGCTTTTATTGGTATTGGTATTTGTCCATGGTGTTTGTTGGATATTGGTCAAGAGTTTGAATGTCTTGTTTGATGTGGTAGTTAGATATACCCGGTGTGTCGTCGAAGCTATTGAGGGAGAAAAGTTTAGTTCAGCATGTAATGAATAAAGATTCTCTTTGTCATTGACGTGATTTGTTCCGTGGTATGAGCTGAGCACCTTGATGCCTTTGATATATGTTTCAAGCTGGGTCATGGATGATTGACGCCATCCAGGTGCATGTGAACACCTTGAGGGGTACAATCTCAAATGCCGAGATGGCTGGTTCAGGGTAAGTAGACGTCATGACTGACAAGAACAGCTATGGATCCTTGAAGATATGGACTCTAGTCTCTTTGACAAAGTGTAACTAGAATAATCTGGAAGGTGGTTAGATATTAAAGGACCTTGAAGAAATAGGCTAGCGCCGGCGTCAACTACCACTATGGTGTTATTGATGCCACCACTTCAGTTTGACAGGGCTGAGCTGATCGAGTTGCGGGGCCAGCCGGACACCAGGGGATATTTTAAGAAAGATGGTGTGTAGAAAGTGTATCACGTGTAGTCTCTGTCTCAGCCACAACTGTCGATTCCCCAGCGAAAAGGCAGGCGATCCCGTAGTATGCAACCTACGATGAGAGATAATCAAAGATGGGTCCTCTCACGATTCGAGGGGAAATCGTGCATCGGTTCGGCATCTAAAGCATCAACAACCCCCACGCTGGAACGATCGAGGGAAGTGGTTCCATGAGACGTTGGTTACAGTTGAGCTTTGAAAGCTGACAAGAGTAGATTGGCATAGTCTGTGCTCCCTGCAGATGCCGCTGATGGGCTTAATCTCGACCACTTACTTGGCCAGCTGGAACATTGATTGCTGACTTGTCTTTTTTTTCAAGTCCAGACTTTCAGGGGAGTTTGCCTCACAGCCACAGATAAAAAAAGGTCATGCGATTTCGCACCGCCACACAGCTGATTATTACAACGTCGTTGACTCTATTGGTCAAAAACACCCTGGGAGGAGCTCCTCCGGGTTCTCCTGCCCCGGTTGGACAGAGACTTGAAAAGGTCGTCTCGGTTCGCGGATGGGCCGTGACATTCGACTCGGACCAAAAGACAGCCCAGAACAAGACAAGAAGCGGGTACCTCTCAAGTGGCAGTCCCCGTCGGTACCTGGAGTGGAACCCTCTTCTCTCTGCCTGCAGTTAGAGTCAGACTGCAGTCCAGGGGTGGTTGATTTGATCCCACGCGTCTCTCGAGTCCCCCATCTTTTCAACGGGTGTGTGTGTGTGTCAGTCAGTGGAACTCTAGAGCCTCGTGGAAATCTAATAAATAAGGACCAGCCTTCCTTTCTTGTTCCTTTTCTCTTACCATCCCACACACATTCAGTTTGATTCATTCATCCAGCTTAGTCACTTGACTACCTACTCATCAACCTACTGCTCACTCAACCTCACTTACACTACAACAACAACAACAACAACAACCGCCATCATGACCTACACAATGACCGCTCACCTCTGCAAGCAAATCTACGCCTCCTGGCGTCAGACCCGACAGCCCTCTCCAGAGCCCAACTGCTCTCAGACATCGTCTTCCTTTATCCGTCCCTTTTCTCGCTCCCCTTCTCCTCCCGCCCAGATCCGCTCCGAGCGACGTCACTCCAACGCTTCTGAATCAGAATGGAACCCCAACAGTCGTCACTAGACTTTTTCACTCTGTTTCAACGCATTAACTCGCTAGACGAGTTCGTTTCTTCATGGGATTAGCAACTGGCGTTCTTCATTCATCTCGTTTTTCTTTCTGGGGCACAAACATTTGCATACCCCTGGCACACGACCAAACACTCCCAACAAACGAATCCACCATAAATAAACAGCCCAGAAAACATAAAAACCTGTGGGGAAAAAGAAGGCCAGCTCCGAGAGAGCAAAACATCACGGCATCCCACGTCGGAGTGACATAACGACACTTGTTACTTCAAGACCGTGGGAGAGACCCGCCGAGGGCGTTAACATGACACGCAAGCGTCGATGGCATCATTTCTTCCGATCAACAGGTACAAACAATGGGCGGGGGGGGGGACAAAGTGGGAAATAAACAACCTACCTAATCAACAACAACAACTTGCAACGGCCTCTTTTTTCTATTATCAAGTTTTCTTTTTTTAAGCACCAGCAAGCATTTGTTTAGCTGCTGATAGATACCCAAAACCAATAACACTTTAAACACTTTAAACACTTTAAACACTTCAAACACTTTAAACACTTCAAACACTTTTAAAAAGACTACGTGTGAAAATCTGCCAAGATCCCTCTCCCAAATCTCATCTCACATCCACCATGGACCCTCGGATAGCGGTACCTCGCTCCTGCCCGCCGCAGTGGCCTGACCATCTGCTCATTCCCATTCTTAAAAAGATCGGGACCCGCCGATCCCTGACCCTGCGACCGAAAGGTCGGTGCTCTCCCTTTATCCCCTTTGGGAAGGTTAGTCCCCACATCACGTGCTCATTGTGAATAGCCTCGTCCGGCTTATCTCGACGGCAGTTGGAACAGAATCTCAGAGAGTAAATCTAGATCAATAATACATTTGGCCAAAAAAGAAAAACAAGGCAGATCCAAGTTCCCCATGTATTTCAAAACAAACCCCACGTATAATAATGCGTTCATGCCATGGACATCCACCATGTTTGCCTCGCTCGGTTCGGGAACTCGACCCGATCTGACACCACAGCTTCTTCCTCTCCTTTCCGAACCGAGAGCCTTTCTAGAAACCGATGGGGCTGAAATCTTACGTTTAGTCCTTCAGAGTCTCATACATGGCCCCAACAATCGACAATCAATACGTACTACAGCACAATTCACATGCCCCTGTACTCAAACCTTGCATGTACGTATATCGATACTACCTGCTTCACCCAATCACACGTATTTACAAAGACATGGCTATGGCTGCTTGTTCCTTTTGTTGTTTTGTTTCCTTTCGTTTCCGCTTTCGCTTTCTTCCAAGCTCTGACCTGCTCTGTTTGTACTTGCTTGCTTGCTGCTCGTTCTCGTTCTCGTCATTTCTCATCACAATCAATATATCCCAACCTCGCCCAACCGAATGGCCGTCCTGTTGATGCCCCAAACGGCCCATAATAGCCTTCTACATACCCTAGCCAATGTTGAATGTATCTTTCGTCTTCGACGTCTCCACCGCCGGCTCCTCCGCTTACATCTTTCCCTTCTGCCTTGTCGTCGCCGCCTCTACATCGCCGACGCGGCCATGGTGTTGATGGTGGGCGCCGTCGTCGGTCGGTGAGGCGGCTTATCATCCCCGCTGCCTTCAGGCGAGTCCTGCAACGCCACGTTGCCCTGGATTCGTCGCTTGGCATCTCTCTTGTCTGCCTCTGTAATGTTCTCCTCGTCCTTGCGCATGTCAGGAGTCCACTGTGACTCTGCTGGCGAGTGTCCAATCGACATGCCCACGCGAACCTGTTTAACACGTTAGCTATGCTGTATCTTTCCTTCTGTCCGAAATCAACTTACCAGAGTCTCGAGCGCCCCGCTAGAATTGTCTGCAAGGTCATCATCGAACAGCATCTGACCAGGCTCAAACAGCAGAAGCACTGTGCTACCACCAAACTTGAAGTAACCAAGCTCCTCTGCTCGGTGGACTTGGTCGCCCTCATTGCGAGTGATGACGGTGCTACCCACCATCATGGCACCGACACAGATCACCATGACTCTTCCGTGCCTCTCGCTGTCGATGGGCACCAGAATTCTCACATTCTCGCCGTACACGTCAAGCGCTGATCGGATAGCCATGGGGTTGACCGTGTAGTACTCTCCCTCGATCGTCTTGGGCTTGCCCATGATACCGTCCACAGGAATGTGGAAGCGGTGGTAATCCTGTGGCGCCAGTCGGAAGATACCCAAAGCACCACCCTCGTACCGGGCTGCATCCTCGGGATAAGCATCGCCCAAGAGCCTCTTGAGGTTAAACTCGCGGCCCTTGACCCAAATCTTGGTCGCCTGCGTGATGCTGTTGAAGACAACGCTGCGGCAGTCTGCGGGTGACACGATAATGTTCGGGTTATCAGGCGCAGAGCAAGGGCGAGCTCCGGGCTTGAGGGCACGGTAAAAGAACTCGTTGAAGTTCTTGAACTCATCCAGGGGCAGGAGAACCTCGGACATGTCAAGACCGTGGAACTCGATGAACTTTTCAATTTCCTCCTTGGAAGCTGGATCATCAAACTTCTTGCCCTGCTTGATACTCAAGCTCTTGAGCAGTTTCCGGACTGTTATCATGTTAGCACGTTCTCCGTAGTCCTAAAACTGTATACTTACTTCGTTTGTTCTCCATATCCCGAGACTTGAGACCCTTGTACAGTAGACGAATACCGAGCCTCACGTAGACGCTCATCTTCTCCTCGTTGATTTGACCCGTAAGTCGATCCTGCACCAGAATGTTGGCCGAGTTGGCACCCAGCTTGTAGCCTCCGTACGAAATCTTGGTGATGACCTTGGAGTACCACTTGCGCTGCGCCTGGCTCGCCGTCACGAAGCCGCCAACCAGGACACTGTTGACTTGTCTCCAATCCTGACTCGCGCAAGTCGCAATGTGAGTGATGATGTCGGCATCCTTGCGCTTGTTGAGTCGCGGCTGGTGGCAGATAGGACATTCTCGAATCTCAACGACATGCTCTTCACTACGATCGTCACTGTCCGACTTGTCCAAAGGATCACCGTCCTCATCCGCAGGGGTCCTGAGCGCAGGAACGTTGGTGACAGACGAGGGCGTCTGCGTGCCCGAGGGCGCATCCAATTCCAAGACGCTGGAGCTCTCGGAGCCGCCGCTGGCGCCGTGACCCGGCACATGGAGGAGGTTCTTCATATCAGGAACCAGACCCTTGAGCTTGTCGCCCACGGTGCCGGATGATCTCCTCTTGGGCTCCAACTGATCCTCCAGACAGATGACCACCTCGTCCATTGTGAGTTCCCAGTTTTCGTCATTGTCAGCGTCTCTGTGCGGGAAGCGCTGGTAAAAGCTGTCGATGGTGGTCTCGCTCAGCGTGGAGCCCAGAGACTCGAGCATAGTCGTCAGCTCGATTCTGCTAATCTGACCACTCTCATCTGCGTCGTACTGCCGGAGCATGGCTCTCCAGAATTGCTGCCGGAGCGCATCATATGGCATGTACTTGGCGCGGAGATAGAGCACAGGGTTGTGCTTGCTTTCCCACTTGTCCAGGTTCTTCATCTTGAGGGGCACGGTGTAGTCGTTGAAATCGGGATCACCATTCTCTTGGCTCGAGTCGCTGTCAACTCCCGTGTTGGCAATGGCATCACCTGGTGCCAGCAAGTTGCGGCTGGTAGCCGACGGCGTCGAAGACGGATCAATCGATGTAGTACTAGTGCTCGATGCGTTCTTGCTGATTGGGGGTCGGATCATCTTGCTCAGACTCTGCGATGAAGACGAGCGCGACACCGCAAGCTTCTTGAAACGTGATCGCTGAGTGGGCGGCACAGCCTGGTCAGGCACTCGGAGATCGTAGAGGCCAGTCTCTGGGTTTGCTTTGGGAGCCTTCTCGATTAGCTCCTTGACGGGCAGATTACACGAGGCGATAAAGTCATTGCCAGAGTACTTGTCGTGGTCAATGACGGTAAATGCGAACGAGTACTGCTGCTCGTGGGCTTGGATGTGGAAGAGCATCTTCTCGTTAAAGACAGGGTTGAGGTTGTGGCGGACTCGTCGAGTGCGGTACGTCTTCTTTCCCAGAGACGTCACCACGAAAGGATCCATGTCGAAGCTGGTGCGGGTCAAGTTGGACTCGGGGGGCAGATCTGTGATCTTGACAACTTCGAGGTAGATGATTCCCACAACGTCTGAGCCATTGCTGGCGAACGCGTAGGGATTGTTGCGCCGCTTCTTCTTGAGCCCTCGGATACGGAGTCTCCGCTTTCGCTTGGTAGGATCTTGGTCGTCGCCCTCATCATCCTCGTCTTCCTCATCTTCGTCCTCATCGTCATCGTCGTCGTCGCTGGGGCTATCCTGTGCGGCAGGCGTAGATCGGGGAATGGTTGTCGGAGCGAGGTTGGGGGTCATGGAGGGAGTGATGTTACGAGAGGTGGCACCCACGAGGATGTTGAACTTTTCGAGAATCTGCTGTGCTGTCGCGGCGGGATTGGTCGCGTCGAAGAGAGAGAACTGCAGCTGGACCTCACCAGAGACAACACTCGTCTTCTTGCCGGGTCGTTTGCTCTTGAGAGGATACCAGCGAGGCTCCGATTCCACGTTTTCATTGTTGAAGATCTCTTCGAGAGCGAGGGCAAATTCACCCATGTAATCCTTGCCGAAGCGGTCCTTGTCCCAACAGATAAAGTCCAGGACGAGGTTCTGGCTCGAGGTGAGGGGAATCTCTTCGGTAACGTTCCATTCTGGGTTGAGCGTCTTGGGCACGTCGTGGGTTACGATGCGGACTTCGCCTAGGGAGACGACAATGTACTGAAGAGAAAATCCATGTTAGAATCGAGAAAATGCCCATGTTGGGATGGAGGGGAGGGGTAGCTCACGGGATCTGAGGTGCCATTGCGATCCTTGGCCGCGAGATCTTTAGCCTAATGAATCTATGTTAGCACTCTTGTTAGTGTTATCTCGGGGGTAATATATTCAGTCGCGTCGCCGGTTGAAGCGGCGAAATACAGCCAACTCGATGAAGAGGCGGTGATGCGTCGTCAGGGCTGAGGGGGCCCCTGGGTTTGAATTCTGACCAGTGTGTGCGTCGGGGTACTGCTTACCTTGATGATGGAGACCTTAAGAGCCAGACCGTTTCCTGCGTCTCTGGAAGGGCTTGTATTGTCCATCTTTGATCGCATAGGGGGGCTGTTTGCTCTGCTGCTGCTGTTGTTGTTGCTGACAGAGATGGTTGTGGAGGAGGAGGAAGAGGATCGAGACGAAGGCTTAAGTCGAGTCGGGATGATGCGCACCATGACGACGAACTGGGCCAGCCAAGCTGCTGGGCAAGCTCTACCTACTGTTCAGCGATCGATCGACGGCGGGGACCGTCTGAGTGAATGGGTGGACGGGTGCCAACGGGCCCCCGTGGCAGAGTCCAGTGGACCGAGGGGCTTCCCTCAGCTCCAGGTGATGACGCCCACGACAAAAGCCCTGGAAGGTCACTGTAGGGCCAAGGTTTTCCAGCGCTTCAGGTCCGGGGCTGGAAGAGGGGACGCGTTAGGAGGGCGGGAGGGGATCTCGGCGCTGGGATTGGATCGCAGGAGGGCGGGGAAGAGCGGCCGGGCGAGACGGCACCGTATGAGATGGGGTGACGTAGCGGCAGAAAAAAGGTACCTTTTTTCCTTAGCTTCGGTGGGTGTGAGAGAGCTCAATAACGAAACGTCACTAAGAAGCTCCAGAACCAGCCAAGAAGCAGAGAAAAAAGGTTCAAGGTGTGGTCGACTTTCCAGGAATGGATGTTGCCGTTGTTGTCGTCGCCTTCAACGTGTCGTCTTCTCTTCTTTTCCTCTTACTGGTCTCGTGCGTGTCTCGTCTCGTCCTGTACTTTCTCCAGGATTGAGCCCGTGAATGGTTGTTTCGTCGTGTAGCCGTGACTTGTTTGATACCCGCCTCCTGAATCCTTTTCTTTTTCAGCCCTAGCTTCAGCTCCAGCTCTTTCTTGTGTTGCCCCCCTTTTCTCAGTTCAGTTCCTCGCTCTTTCAAACACACCCGAACCTCTGTTGCTCTTATTCGCAGTACATATCCCCCGGTATTTGTACTGTTTTCGTAGTCGTCGTGTGTATTCTTTTTCGTATAACCAAAAACCCTCCCCCTTTTTTCTTCTCTCGTCAGCAATTGGACTTTGTAGCTGCGTGACGCAACAAAGGCGAACAAGAGGCCAAGCCACGGCCAAGCCTCCGTGTCAGCGCCGTGAGGTGGGACGGGGTGCAGTCGACAGTCAGGCCTTTTGAGTGGAGCAAAAGTCGAGGGCGTTGTAAATGTTTGATACTCGAGGTAGGGATGGTAGATAGAGTGAGTGATTCAAGAGGAAGCTTGAAAAGTGACAGAGTGGCAGACAGGAGGTTTATGAGGACAACGAGGGAATGGAGGTGAAGAAGAAGAACAAGAAGAAGCTAAACAAATAGAAAAGAGCAAGAATGTAAGCTCCGTTTACTTACGGTACGGGTACGCGGAGGCTGAATTAAGGATACAGGGCTCAAGGGACTTCAGGAGTGCCGTGATGCTAAATCGAGTAACAGCGAACAGCGATTTCCCCTGGTCTTTAATCTCGTCTTTTTTCAAGTTTCCTCGTAAGGGAAACCCTGGCTTTTATTACTTGTAGCCTAGAAATAAGAAAGAAGAAAAAAAAAGGACACACCAACCGTTCAATTTAGTTCCCCCGTCTTTCCTTTATGTCTTAGCATGAGCCAACGACGCCGCCTCCGCCCACACACCGGGGGGGCGTTTGTTGTTGTTGGGGCGGCGCGCTTTTCCCGTGCCGACTTGGCCGGGGGAGGAGGATGGAGGAAAGCCTAGACGACGGGGACACGTAGGCGGTCACCTCACTTGGACTACATACGAAAATGACCTCTTTCGGTCTCTTCGTAGCGTGGAAAAAAAGTGCGCAAGGAAAAAAGGGGACTACGGCGCATTGCAACAGTGACAGTTACGGCGGGAGAGGGAACCTAACCCCCTGAGGTTGCTCTTCTTAGTAGCCCCAGCTCCTCTAGCGAGTCGTTGGGTTACTACATTTCCTCTCGCCTGCATTCCCTGGGCTTCTGCACTAGCTATTTTGTCGTCTACTTGCCTTGCTTAGCATGGCCCAGATCCTTCCATTCTGTCGCTTCCTTCAGCCCAGCTGCACAGAAAATAATCCCTCCGATCCAAAGTGCCTAATGTGGGTGTCTAAAAGAATTGGACACTTTTACTATGCAACCGTAAATAACTAGGTCACCCCTGACACCTTGTATACCCCATAAATGATGTATTATTTTGTCAGCGTCTTTCATCTTTTTTGACATACGACATATCCCTCCCCCAAATAGGCAACTGGTGCTACTGTACCCCCCATCATCCCCTCTGATCTTCCCGGCCCCTCGGGAAAAGGCCCTTTTAGATTCTCTTGGCCTTGTGGTGCCGATTCTCCGGTAGACCTGCCAGATCAGAGCTCTTGGCCCTCATCATGGTCCGACTTGAGTGCATACTGCAATGGATTGTATTGTCCCGGGAGGCATCCAACAAAGACAAGACTCGAAAATGTGGGTGAGTGAGTGAGACATAGAAACAGAGGGAAAAAAGAAGAGACAAATCCCATCCGCTTGGGTGCAGACAAGCTAGTCCTACAAGGGAATCATCCCATGAATTTCGCATCCGCTACAATCGCATCCCATCCCCATCCTCCACCATCAATTTCAACACGGACAAGGACGCTCTGACATTCCGGCTACTTCTCTTCTCGTCACCGCTTCTTTTATTTCGACTAGGTTTATTTTATTTCACTTCATTTCTCTTCTAGCCTGTTCTGTTCCCTTTGTTACGCTCTTTCGCATGTGATTGAGCACGTCGTGTTAGTCCTTTCTGCCGAGCCTCAAATCATCCATTTCGTTTCGTATAAACGATATCATGTGCACAAAGTGACCAACTTCTCCTTCAGCTCGCAAAATCACGACAAAAACTCTACCCAAATCTCACTCTACGTTTCACAGCTGACACCCTCTCCCTCTCCCAAGTCATGCCGACGTCACTGGAATCCCGACCCAGAGAATCCTTTCCATTCTACCTCGAGAGGCTGAGACAGCGCTCCAAGCCACCAGATTCAGCCCCTCATCAAAGCTTCCCTCCCATCAGCACATCATCCCCTTTCCCATATAACCACGTTACTTTCTTTCTTCATACCCGACATGACGTTGTTCTTCTTACTTGTAACCACTAATCGTAGCCCAGTCTGAAATTACCCTCTGCCAGCTACATACCTTAATCTCACCCTTCGGCATCCTTCCGATGCTTCCGATGAAATACTTCCAACACCAACAAATGTGGTGCATCCTGCGGTATCAGTGTATCAGTGTCCAACGCCTACCCACCCAATGACATTTACATCATGTCTCAGCTCGATACTCAAGAGGGGCTCAACCACTTTACCGCCAAGTCAAACATACACCCAGACATGTGAACTCGCCAAGTGGTAAAATTGAGTGCCTGTTGCAACTCTACTCTGCTGTGCCCTACTCTATGCCGAGGTATACTGAATCCCCAAGTTGGGGGTCAAAGCCCATCCATAAACACCCTTCTCTATCGTTATGTGTGCAACCCAATGTCCCTTCTCTTTTGACCGCCAAACGCCAATCTCTGTGCGCCGTCTTCATGAAAGCCACATGATATCATGTGAACCCAAGCGAAAAACAAGAAAATGCATCCCATCTTTACAACGCCAGGCCTTTCTTATCACAGACGCCCTCTAGATTGCCCCCACCAACTTCCCCTCCAGCTGTTTCAAAACCCCCACGGCATCTTCAAACATGATGTTCCTTCCTCCGAGACAATCGGTCGCCAACGCCTCTCGTGCAAGCTTGACGACTCCTCGAGCCTCATAGCGTTGGACCTGGCTTTGTACACCAGCTGGCTCCATATCCGAAGCCACCAATATCCACTGGGTCGCTGTCTCCCGTGATACTGGTGTGTTGGATTTGTCCCTATCACCCGTGCGGCTGAAGGCCCAACAAATCAGAGCGCAAACGTACACTCCCCAGTAGTCCGAGATATCTGTCCACGGTACAGTCTTTCGGCGTGTCTCCTTTACCTTGCCTTCCTCTGCTTGGTCCGACGGAGTTCCCAGGTTGAAGAACGCTTTCAGTGCTCGGGCAGCAAAGATTGCTGCGATGGCCGATATATCGGATCTGCACCATTGTTCAACCACCTCTTGATGCTCCTTATAGGCGCTCAATTCAGGCACCTTCTTGTTAAACACCCAACTCTCCCCAGCCACCGACAAAAGGCAGTAAAGGGGCGTGTATTGTAGGGCCAGGTAGGTGTTGGCAACGGCAGAACCAGGAAAGAGCTTTGAGATGGGAGCCGTCTCGGTTTGGATACCCTTCAGATTGTCCATGGGGCTGGCTTGTGTCGGAGACTGAAGAGGAGAGAGGAATAGCGAATACGCCGCAAGTAGAATTGACGCATCAAAAGGTGGTGCCGTGGCAATGTTGGAAGCGGCGAGCGTCCCCAGGTTCGTATTGCAGAGAGTTTTCGGACTCTTTTTCGTTCGTGTCTTGGCCCAACTTTGGGCGTCCTTTGCCTCCCAGAGCTGCGTTGTGTCGCCTGTGAGAGGTATAGGAAGGGTACTTGGGGAAGAAAAATCCAGGCCGGCTGCAGAAACGTGTTGGCCTTCGTGATAACGCGTGCTGTGTACATCCAACAAGAAACAGGCAGCCACCAGTCTCCGGTGGGCTTCTGTTTCGATCCAGGTCTTCCATGCGCGCTGGGTATCACGGGTAGACAAAAAGGGAGCAGATTTATTCTGGCCACCGACAACCTATCGTGGAGTTGAGCATGGAATCCGGAGAAGTCAAGTTTTTCATCGAAAGAGAGAAATGAATAGAAAATGCAAAAAAAGTTAAAGAAGAAGAAAATCGGCAAGATGATCTTTTCGTTGGGAAGTAATGTGGTGATAGAAATGAAAAAAGATCAAGCTGAACTAACCCTGTGATAGAGTGAAGTGAACCGGGGAGAGGGTTTGTAAGACTGGGTCTTTCTACCGCGGAAGCGTGCATAATATTCACAAAGCAGAACGGTTTGCTTGACGGGTAACGACCATTCGTCTTCCTGAGTAAACTATCATCCATTAGTTAGCTAGCTGTCATGGCTGTGGTCTGGCCGCTTTGTACTCACCACCTTGGACTTTTGCCAAGCATAGGCATGCAGTTGAGCCCCTTTCATGCGGTCGTCCTTATCAGCAAGATATTGTGTTGCCACTGCGGCCATGGCATACCGGAGCACCTCGAGATGCTCCGCAGCGGCCACAGTTGCTTTCCCAAAGGTATGTTTGTGGATTATAGGATAGTTGGGGTGCACCTTGTCCCAGTAGACCTTGAGATATTCCGGAACTGCCTCGCTGACCGCTGCGTTCAACGACACTGGCAGTTCTATGTTTAATAGGCTGCCCCCATCTGGAGGCTGAGAGCCGCACCCGGAAAGGCCCAAAATCCGACCTGATGGTATCGATGGGATGGCGACTAAAGTCTCAGATTGAGCCACAGCCAGTGAAGGGGACATGCTACGAACTGTAGAGGTTGGGATATGGTCCGCGCTGCCGAACGTATCCCCTTCGGCGTACCCAGGGAGAGGGAGACCCATATCACCAAATACGGGCTGGTAGATTTGCGGGGGTGAGCTGGTATATGTAAAAGGGACAGAGAATGCTCCATTCTCTATGCTCGTGCTTCGCAGGTCGTTTGACGTGGTTTGGTAAGATGGAACAGAGTTGATCCAGTCCTCGCTCGAGGTGCGGATGGGGAACTGCGGGTGTCTTATGTTGTCTGAGGGTGTCGAGTAGGTGCTCTCCGAAGCTGAAGAAGCCATCCCTGAGTCTCGCCAACGCACCTCTGATGTTCCGTTATCAGGTATGGCCAACATTGTAAGTTCTGGCATAGCTCGGGGTGCTGAATCATATTGACCAAATGCATCGTTTGTCGACGGCCCAATAACATAGTCTGTTCCTCCCATGGGATAGTTGTCTGTGGTGTTCGTCATGTTGGATGGTGTCGTGTAGCTCTGGCTTACACTTGGAGCAGCGGGCATGGATGTCCATGATCCAGAGACCATTGCCGAGTTGTTGGCCGAGCCACCCATGGCACCCATTCGAGGTCCATTGAGGTTGTCAGGCATTTTCAAGCCCGTCTCCTGAGTCATGTTTGGGCATGTTTGTGTAGATGTCTTTGAGTTGCGTCGAGAAACGGACGGTTTCGGGTCCTTGGTACCTTTCTCTTGCTCGCTACAGCAGGTTAGCCTTGATATTGCCTTGTCCTGCGTTGCCTTGTCCACGTACTGTCTCTGAATATGTCGGTCAAGGAGATCTTTTCTGTAGAATGTCTTGTTGCAACCTGGAACCTGGCAGCACAGATCAGGAGGTGAGTGACTCAGTTGATGCCGTCTATAGCAGAATGGTTAGGATATAGTTGAAGCCATGAAGAGAAGAACAAACCTCAAGTGTTCGGCTCTAGAGAAGGTCTAAGCTAGTTAGTTGGGACTGTCCGGAGTTAAGATAAGGAGCTAGGCATCGCACCTTGGGACATCGATCACAGGTATGAACTGGAACACCCTTCTTTGCCTTGCTAATCTTTCGAGTGATGGGTGTCAGTTTGACATGGGGCTCATTGCCCACTCCTGCTGTGAAGGGCCTCATGGGAGCGTTTGACGATGGACCCGCCTGGCTGGACAGTTCGAGAGAGTCAAGACTCGTGTTGCTACGACGGCGGCTGGTCATGTTGTGGTTGGGA
This sequence comes from Fusarium sp. LHS14.1, assembly GCA_025433615.1. NCBI lineage: Eukaryota > Fungi > Ascomycota > Sordariomycetes > Hypocreales > Nectriaceae > Fusarium > Fusarium sp. LHS14.1. The sequence goes on from CM046481.1 coordinate 1,656,285, forward strand.
CCAGAAGATGACAGGTGATCGACGACAGAAGATATCGTCGAAGAAGTAGGTGGATCTGGCCTGCTGTTATGGGAAGACGATGAGGTTGAGCCGGAGGCCGATGGATTGGGGCGCAGGGACGGCCTTGAAGCCAAATCTATGGGCCGGCTTCCGGATCGCGGATCGACGTGTTCGTCGTCGGTATTCATGATATTCTTGAGACTAGCCATGGCCAGTCGTGACAACCGGGGCACGGGTTAATGAGGCAGTGGGTTCGGAGAGTTCGAGAAGGCCACGGACAAAGTTAGTAAGACACAGCCCCCGAGGAGGCTGAAGATCAGATCCAGGCGGGTGAAACGATTTTGGGTCATGTAACGGAGGAGGGTATAGAGCAGGAGGCGGGAGGAATAGTGGGGGGAGTTGGCGTAGAATCAAGATCCCAGATTAACGTCGACCGACGTCGATGATGGGATGGGTGCGAGACGAAACAGAGACGGACGGACAAAGCGTGTGGGCGAAGCTAGCCAAGTGCAAGTGTGAGCAGGGATGTAGGGGTGAGTGTGAGTGAGAGAAACTGTCCGAGTGCGATATCAACCTGATTTGCAAAGATTACAAAGATGCAAACCGAGAGAGGCATTGCTGTCAGGAACTCGGAGGAAGCGTCATCAAAAGAAAGGATCGGAGAGGATCTGGGCAGCAGAGTGAGAGTGCGAGTGAAGTGAGCAACAGGCGTCGACCCAAGGTTGAAGACAACCCTGCGAGCTGAGCATGGGGCGCAGGGCCCTTGAGCCAGGGTTGGAGGGTACAAGATTAGATGGATGGATGCAGCACCCCCGAGCACCATGGATGGCAGCATGGATGCCAACTACATACAGTAGCAGTGATGGATGGACCAAGGGCACCTGATGCAAGGCACTGGACTCGCCTGTTGGTTGCCCGTTCCGTGATCGACTCCATCATGCCAACAGTGAGTGGTGAGGACGACGCCATTATACTAAAAAAGTGCCTCTTTTCTCACATCACCCCCTGCCGGTTGCTCAAGCTTCCGCCCATCCCCTGTTCGTCCATCACCAGCCAGGAGGAGTGGCGGGACGGGGCCGCAAGCGCCATCTAAGCCTTGGAAAGAACGGTACCTGATCAAGCGGCTAGCGTCTGCGCGCGCACGCAAGATTCATCAAAAGCTGTACTGTACTGCACCAGCAACGACGGTCCAACTCTGTCCCGAACTCCTGCGGATGGTACAGTAGAAAGCCGCGCTTAGATGGCGTCGTCGATCATCCAATGCGGCGAGGCGAGAGACAGGCCAGCGGGCAAAGAACGACGACGGCTCACCACGCGAACCCATAATTAGCAGGACCGTTGGTGATGCAGAAAAAACTCGGCTGCCACAGACGCAGGAGATGGATGGAGCTCCAGTGGGCGGGGGGGAAGCTAAGCAACCAGGGCAGCGGCCGCTGTGAGAGGAGCAGTCCCAGACCAGAACAGCCCAGTGAGGGAGCAGCTCCAGCAGAGCGGACAGGATGGGACGGAGGAACTGGGAGCTAGGGCCAGCACCAGGAGGGCGCCAGCGGGTATGGCGTCAAGGCGTCTGTTGGTGGCTGCTCTAGAGTCGATCTGGGATCGATGTCGCCAACGTGACAAAGGAGCATCATGGGGCGAATGGCTGACAGGATCGGCAGCAGTGGAAAGGGCGAAATATGCAAAGTGGCTGTGCGAGCATGGTGTTGTGGTGAGAGTTCCATATTTGCTGGTGTTAAGGATTAGAAGGCATTGAATGGAAGAAACGGAGCGCTGGAGATATTGGTAAGCACCTGGCCTCATCTCGAGCAACTGCAACTGGAGGCAAGAAGTTAGCTGACGGAGGCGGTCATCAGCACCTTCCTTTCTACAAACAATGTCTCTGCTGATGAATAAGTGGGAATGAACCCCGACACTGCCGAAGGGATCTACATTGCTGAGATAATCCAACAAAGATTGATTCATTTCACTTGCATTCTGACATTGATTGACTTACTTTGTTAATATCAAGAACCCCCGCAAATGCAGCCTCATAGGGCGAGCGCGCCGTTGCACCGTGCTGCAAGCATGGTCCGTGTCCGTGTCCGTGTCTCTGTCTCTGAACAATGAAACTGAGTCGATCAATCCCCCAATGGATTCAACCTCTTTCACCGACAATGTCCAAACAAGAGAAAGCCTCCCTCAAAAAAACGCCTCCTCATGATCAAATCACCAGACGTTGGATGCTGAACCCTGTTATCCCTCCCTCAGCGCGCGCGCGCAACAGCCGCTCGGCAGCGTCAATTCTCGCCCCCCCCTGTACACGTTGTGAGGGTGGCATTGGATGCTCCCCCCTCCCCCTGCTAGACGCTAGGGCGGCCGGGCACCCAGCCCAAAAGTTGATGGTGGAGGATTCGGGCTCAGCCACTGACGGGGCCCATTGGCTGTGTCTCACCTCTTGGTTGTGCTATTTTTACACCCCTTGCGCGTGTTGGGTTCCCTTTCACTGTTGCTTCTTCGCTTGCCTGCTGCTTTGTCGGCCAAGCGCCGGCCAACTTTGGTCGACCTCGACGGGACGGGAGAACGGCCCAGCATAAACACAGGCCCTATCCATGCCTGTGCTGCAATGTGACGAGAAGCTTATCCACGACAAGGCATTCACCGTGTCACCGGATTTAGGAGCTTAAATTCTCCACGATTATGCCTTGCCAGTTTTGGAGCTTGGATATCTACAGCGTCAAAAAACTCTTGTTGGCCCGCGTCCCGACAAAAAGGGTGCGGGGCGCTCCGGACCGTTCCATGTTCCACGCTCTACAGAGCCTGTCCCCGCCTCTTGGCTAGAAATGGAAACCCGCGCGTTGTGAGATTGGATGCCCACCACCCACTCACTCACCTCCCAGTTCTTCAGCTCGTTCACCGGCCTGTGATGTGATGTACAAAAGAAAGAGCCAAGAGCCATCTTCTATTTGATTGAGCTGGCCTCACGGCGATGCACAACCAGAAAGGACAAGGCTGCACAAAATTCCCGTAGCATTCGGCCCGTCATGCGGCGCACACTGTCAACGTCCAACTGCCTGTCAGGAACTGCAACCCATGGCAAGCCTCCGGCGCTTAAAAGTCAACCTATTTTTGGTTCCGGTATCCCATTCTGTCTTCCGACAACCAGATGCGTTCTTTTCTGTCTTGACTTGCCAATGAACTCTTCGAGGAAGCAGTTGTTGGTTCTGTTATCTCTTAGCCAAGCTTCTCGCTAACACGCTCTGACCCCTTGACGCTCATCTACCCAGTCACATCCCGTGAACTCGCTCACTGCAGGCTTCCCGGGCCATTGATTTCGTTACTAGACGTGGGCAATGTGTCATCCCAACTTCAGTCTTGATGCACTCCTGGCCTGATACCACCTCGCGTGAGTGGGTGGGAAAGGCAGAGATCTTCGCCGAGGCGACGCAGGAACCCAATCAAGCAGTTGTGAGGCATATGATTCCATCACTCACAAACTGAGCGTCAACCGGTAAACCCCCACACACTTGCCCGGGGACTTTTCTCTGAATAGAGAAACTCACCGTCTTTCTCTTACAAGGCATCTGCGTGAGACCGAGTCCCCCCTTCGGTAGTCTGTTGTACTACCACAACCACCTCTCGTATCCCTGCTCCAATGGCCCCGACAGTCTGGTCCCTCCCAGCCGGGGCGTCGGCGGCAGAAACGGCTACCTGCAGATCCAAAGCGGTTTCCCGCAAGGTGTTGGTTTGATCAGAGTTTACCTAACAAGCTTTTTATAGCCACCAACGATATGTGTCGGCTGTGAGAATCAAAAATGCCGATTGACGTTTGCTGCGGTCGCTTACATGGTTTCCCTGATCGACATGCAACTGACATCTACCACCACAACCTTCAAATTCAGACTCTGCAACTTGTCTTCAGCTTCATGCAACATTACATTCTCGTAGCACGACATTCTGGCGATGTTATATAGCCGCGTAGCCGCCTAGACGCGCCAGCCCCCAACGTGTGGCTCTTCATGCGCCAGCTTTGCTGCGCCATCCCCTCCCTATGCACTTTAGAAATGGATTACCCTGGAGCTGCGCAGAGATCGGAACTGAAGATATTCGACAACTTAGCCTCGCGGGGGGATCTTTCAGGTACTTCAGCTGTGTCTTGGGTGTCGCTGCAAATATGACCGAGATCGGGGAATGCAGTGCGAGTTTTCAGCTCCTTGACCAGCTGAAGGAAGGACATGCTCAGTAATCATTGACCAAAGTTCCTATCAACACCAACGGAGTAGGAGTACACGACAATGCATGACAGAACATCAAGTACACAACAATGCAACACATGCCAACTCATACATTGCTCAAACACGAAACATGAAAACTCATCGAGCTTATTCGTAATCCTCACACGTGGTCAAAGGATATTCTCGCCGTCCAGGCTGAGCATCTCTCCAGACCTCCCCTCCACCAACCAACCCACCACCAATGAACAATGCAATGCAAGCAAAAATCATACATAGACAAGCCGGAACGCCTCCTATGCCGGCCTTGTATTAAACGTGCACGACTGAAAGACTGATTAAAATAGTAATCCAAGACCCATTGCGAGTTTCGAAACAATTCTTTGCCCATTTTTGTAGTGGCCCCGACCCCGGTCCTTTTTTTGCTCTCTACTAGGCATCATTTTTTCTTCCCCATTTCCCACTCTTGCACTATCTCATATTCCAGCTATAGCTTGGAGGTGGTGGTGGTCGGGGTATTGATCGCGGGGTCTGTTGACGTCTTGGCATTGGCATTGGTGTTGGCGATGGCGATGGCATCGCTCTCTTCCGACTCGTCGTCGCTGACTGGTCGGCTGCCGTCTGCCGCGTCTCTTCGGCTCTTGGTCATCTAAATGTCTGTTAGTTGAGCCGAGTTGTAGAAGATCCGATCGTAGCTTACCCATGATCGCACACCACCGACAAGACCCAGGGCGTAACCGGTGATGAACTCCTTGGGAGTACCAGAGCCGCCGCCTGGGGTGGTAGGCGATCGCAGCTGCTCGGCGCTACCGGCGCTGTTAAACCGGGCAGGGCTCTGAGGTCGGCTGGTGGGCCAGAACTGCTTGAGCTCGCGGCCGAGCTCCTGGCCAGTGGTGGTCCAGTTGTTGGTGATGTTCTCGCGCAGATCCTGGACGTGGCGCTTGAGGTCCATCTCGTTCTTCTTGAGCCAGCTCACGTTGAGCTCCTGGCGGGAGGTACCGCGCTTGAACTGTCGGGCAATGTACTTTTCGTAATCGCGGACGATTCTGTATCCTGGGTTAGAGGAGTATAATTTCGCGGGGAACAGGCTGTGCTCACCTTGTAATGAGACCAGTGGTGCTCACACCCTCTGTTCGCTGGGTGACGAGGAACTTGCCAGCGGCCTTGATGGGCTGGTAAATATCGTCGCCCTCGTCGGCGCCGTATGGGAGATCGTCGTGGGCAACGTAGTCGAGCTTGTGCTCCTCGAGGAACTCGGGGGTGACGATCCAAGGGCAATCCTCAATGACCTCATCGACCCATTTGCAGTGACGGAGGGTCTCGGATCGCTCAGCGGCGGACATGACGGTCAAACCCTTGCGCTTGTGCGTCTCGTGGTCACCAGTGACGCCGACGACCAGAGTAGTGTTGGGGAAGGCCTTCTTGGCCTGCTCGAGCTGGCGCATGTGGCTGCAGGTTGTTAGCGATTGTATGGGGGAGAGGAGAATGTGCTGGCTCACCCAAGATGGAGGAGATCAAAGACTCCATCGGCGTAGACACGGACAGCTCGACCGACGGGAGGAGGGTTGGTCTTGTAACCACCGGCAGGATCGGTCAACTTGCCAATGGGAGGAGGGGGCATGGCCTCTGTGGCCTTAATCTCCTCCTCGTCATCATCATCGTCGAGATCCCTCAGGGAGGGCTTGCGGGCCTTTCGACCAACACGCTCGGCAATGTCGATGCTGGCCTCGGTGGTGTCGCTGGGCTCGCCGGGGTCGAGGGCATGATCGGTGTTTTCGATGATGCGGTCCGAGTTGGAGCGCTGCCTCTTAGGAATAGGCCCGCTAACGGCGGCGGCACGGTGGTGAGGTCGACCATCTTCAGCGGCTGTGGTGTCTCCCTCCTCACCCGAGGCATCACGGGAGGATGTCTGAATACCGTTGTTAAGGAGGTCGACAGACGAGTCGGGACGGCTGAGGGAGACCCTCTTGCGCTTGCCTCCTTGGGAGGAACCTGACGGTGAGGACATGGCTGGCTGAAGGATTTTAGATGAGGGCACGGAAGTGATGACGCGGCTTCGACTGGGCTGCTTGTCTCGTCTCGCCTCGATAACAGACAGGCGTACGTACGTGTCTCTGTACGTGCGGCGTTGGATTGCGTGTGCTGCGACTTTCGTGTGTAGAGGCGGGCGACGGCACCTGGACGATGGAACGGTTATGGCTCCCGAAGCAGTTCAGTTCCACGTTGACGCGAAAAAAACCGGGTCTCGACGGGGGCTTGGCTTGACCTGATTGGGGCCAAAGTAGCCAGGATCCTTGCAAAAAATCTGGGGTCAAAAAGTTGGCCTGGGCAAGACGAGACTTGGAAACTCTGACGTGACGTGATGGATGATAAGGAGGCGAGATAACAAGAGCAAAGAGTTGGGGGAGGGATGAAAGAAGAAAATAAGAGAGAGAATCTATCACGAACTCTCGCTTCAAGGGGATAAACTATGGCGCAAGGAGGCAGCCCAGCTTGATTTTCGCCCTCTTTGCCCGTTGGCTACGTCGTAATGACAGATCAATTTAAAAAAGTGGCCCAGGTTTTCTCGTGTGAGAAAGGAGAGCAATCTCCAAGTCCCGGTAGTGTGAGTGATGGTCACCGCTTGTAACATCGATCCATCGATGAGATGGGCAATTGCTCTCGTGACAAGGCCTGCTAGCTTCCAATTCTTTTGGTTCATGTCGTATTCCACACAAAGAAGCCAAGCTCAGCTCCTTATTTATCCTCTCCCACTGTGAAGCTTATCAATATCGGTATCCCGTCGGTATGGGCCAGTGGCGTCACCATTGCAACCTCTTCCCCAACCAAATCCAGTAAAAGGGGTAAAAGGGTGGGTGAGACTTGTTGGAGAAATCCTCACGTGACTTTCACGTGCGGTCAATTGACTTTAGGGGAATATGCTGGGGATACCTTTGATCTACTTTGGCAGTTCTGTCAGTCCACCACTCGAATTCGTATCAACAGTCTATCTGCAGATAGAGTTTTTGTTTCAAACTCTAGGGCGATGAGATTTTCGGGAACTATGCAGATAGTGCGTTACCGATGATCATCTTTAGCCTCAGGTAGTCTTCTAGAATCACAGACTGTGCTGTTTCAAGGGGCGCGTAAGACGGCTCAAGCCTATCGCACTCTGTCGACTTCCTACCCTTATTCGGTAGCATGTCGCAGAAACAAGGTAGAAACAACTTGAGGGACAAGACTGGAGGAGCGGGAACGAACACGGATACTTTATCATTTCTTCCTGTTCTCTGTGTGTGGCAGTGACAGGACAACTCCTTTAAGCATCACATGACCGAGCACGTGAAATCTCCAACGCTCTACCTCTCCTTTAATCAAACCTCACCCCCTGAACAAGCACCGAAGCGATGCTAAGCATTCTTTTTCGCATTGTCGCCCAGCTTGGCGAGAAAACTTTCTCCGGACCGTCGCTTTCGCCTCGGAGCCACCTGCAGTCTTGGGCCTGCATCTCCGTTGACCTCTCCAGGTGCACACCAAACACTCTGTGTCTCAGGTCTTGGTCCCTGCCCATCTCGTTCCCACATGGGGGGGATCCTCTTGGAAACGATGCTTACCGGCGCCACGGGGCTGACTGGCGGGTCTGGAAACATCCTGGCTGATTATCTCCAGGGTTTTTCTGAGTGAACCAACAACAACCAACTGCGGGTCTTGATCTGTGTTGCTGGTGTTGTTATTCTCTGCTGGTAACTCTCATTTGCCCACCGAGGCATTGCTATTCCAACCTCATGCTCACGTATCGAAAACTCGAGGAGAAATCTTATGCCTTTTCTTCTCTTCAGCTCGTTTCAAGTGAAACTAAAGCAAACACTTGGACATCTCATCACATCGCTAGCCGAGCTGTTGGTTCTTTTCGCCTCCACCAGTTTCATGCTTAACCAGGATGCATATGTGCCCCTTACCCCTCGGCAACAAGCATGACGGGTTTCTAGAAAGTCCGCCAATCCCAACTGCCCGACTTCAAACAAGCTGATAGCCAAGCTTAAATAACGTCTGGAGAAGGGCTGTTTTAAGCTTGGCCTCGACTGACAGCCAAGGCCAGGGAGACATCTCTGCACAGTCTCATTGGAGGGCTTTTGCTCATGCTCACCTGGGCCATCACAGTCACCCCAGCGGTGGCATCGTCGCCTAACGTCTCGGGATCTTCGGTTGGTGTTTATGCTCGAATTCACTCAGGGTTAGTCTGGGGGTATATGTGGTTATGGTTATTGTTATATATAAGGCACGCCTTGCCCCAGGTTGAGAGGAGATCTTTTTGAGTGACAAACCAGGACTTTCTTTGCAGCTTTCTTTCATTACTTTGTTTGGTAGCTTCGGGCAGGCCCGCTGACCACATTCTTTTACAACAACTTTATCTATAACCTTGTTTCAGCCTTACGCCCGATAATACCTATCCATTCACTACCTACCTACCTATTTCAAGATGCGAACTTCTACTCTTCTTGCAGTTGCCAACCTTGGCACGGCCTTTGCTGCCGTTCAGATCTACGGCCAGTGCGGTGGAGGTGCTTTCACCGGAGAGACCGACTGTGCTGATGGCTCTACCTGTGTCGAGATGAATGAGTGGTACAGCCAGTGTGTCCCTGGTGCTCAGGGTGGAAACTCTGGCTCCAACCCTCCCGCTGAGGAGGTTGAGGTTCCCGAGTCCACTGAGGCCCCTGCTACTGAGGTTTCCTCTGTTGAGGAGGAGGAGGAGGAGGAGACCGGCGACGATGAGACCGCCCCCGTGGAGACTTCCGCTCCTGTTGTTCCCTCGCAGCCTACCGAGGAGGAGGGTGATGACGAGGAGACCGCTCCTGTCGAGACCTCTATTGCTGCTGCCCCCTCTCAGCCCGCTGGGGAGGGTGACGATGAGGAGTCCACCCCCGTCGTCGAGCCTACCAGCGCCGCTGCTGCTCCCACCTCTGGATCTGGCAGCGGATCTGGCTCCGGCTCCGGTGGCATCACCCGAACCATTCCCGCTTCCAGCGGCTCTACCGCCGCCGCTACTGCCATTCCCGTCTCTGGCGAGCTCGACGGTGGCATGATGTACTACGACCGATCCCGTAAGACTCCTCACCCACTATCTATGCATACCTAGCTAACACATCTCCAGCCGCTGTCTGCAAGGACCAGACCGAGACCGGTGAGGCTGACGCCATGTTCATCCTCGAAGACGGCGCCACCCTCCGCAACGTCATCATCGGCCCCGGCCAGGCCGAGGGCGTCCACTGCAAGGGCACCTGCACCCTCGAGAACGTCTGGTTCGAGGACGTCTGCGAGGACGCCATCACCCTCAAGCAAAAGTCGGGCACCTCCACCATCCGCGGTGGTGGTGCTTTCCACGCCTCCGACAAGGTCGTCCAGTTCAACGGCCGCGGCACCGTCGAGATCTCTGACTTTTACGTCGAGGACTACGGCAAGCTTGTCCGAGCTTGCGGTAACTGCAAGGACAACGGTGGTCCTCGCAACGTTGTCATTGAAAACATTGCCGCTGTCGACGGTGGTGTTCTCTGCGGCAGTAAGTTACCCCTTTTTGTTCAATGGCTTCACAGCTGACATGTTTCAAGTCAACACCAACTACGGCGACACCTGCACCATCAGCAACTCTTGCCAGGACTCTGGCAAGACCTGCGATCTCTTCGAGGGTAACTCTGATGGCTCTGAGCCCACCAAGCTCAGCAGCGGCCCCGACGGCACCTCTTGCAAGGCCGATTCCTTCTCCGAGACCTGCTAGATGGCTTGAGAGGAGTGAGATGATGGGGTTTGAGAGCGTTTTGATTCCGAATGTATATAATATCCCAGCGTTGAGCGGTGTAAAACAATAATAAGCAACCAAGTACAAGCACTGATAGTGCTTTACCAAACTGGCCTTCTCAGAACATTCGTCGTGTGAACAATGGACCACCTACCTAAATAGCGTTGCTAACGGTGACTCTCCATGTGCCTTGAACACTCGACCATTTTCATGTGCAAACTCCACTCGCCATCCTAACATCGTCCTATTAACTCCCCTTAAATTCATGTCCTCTACGTTCAAGAAACTTGGTCACTTGCTTAGTGGGATAATATGTTAGTTGTTCAATGTTATTACTGCAGACTTATCCCGCGCAAATTCATTCACCTCCCTGGTTACCCCCTGTGATTTAGCCTAACCTGGCTTTACTGAAAAGAAAAACCACCGATTGTTAAAAGTCAAAAAAACAAAAGGGAAGAAAAAAAAAGGATAAGATGCAGAGTCCCTGAAAAAAAAAACATCAAGAAACAACAAAGGGGTTCCGTGGTATTGTACACCTGTAGCCCTGTCCGTCTCGATCGACTTCTCCGCAAGCTCGGTAGCCAACCGACCCCTGCGTGACAAACACCAACTCTGATGTACCGTCCGTCTTTATCGCGAGTATGGGTGGTATCCACGGTTGCCTCCTCGTCCGCCTCCGCGGTAGTTGGCACCTGGCTTGCCGGCATTCTTGGGTCCCGTAGGAGCGTTGGCTGGGGGTGCGTGTTGGGGATCAGAGTTACCGCCGGCACTTCCACTGCGATGGAAGCCACCGCCGCCTTGGTTGGGGTTCGGCTGAGGGACATCGTCATACATGCCCTCCCATGAAGTCGGAGCTCCGCCGCCGCCGCCGCCGCCTCCTCCTCCCATGTTATAGCCTCCGTGTCCGCCGCCGCCGCCGTAACCACCGCCACGACCGCCGCGACGACCTCCCTGAGGCTGTTGCTGGTATTGATTAAAACCACCGCCTCCTCCGCTGGCGCCTCCTGCAGCAGCCGAGTTATCTTGACCACCCTGCTGGCCCTGCTGTTGCATCATCTGCTGTTGCATTTGTTGCTGCATCTGCTGCATCATCTGAGGCGTCATGTTGTTCATCATGTTTTGCCCATTGGCTCCGCCGCCGCCACGGCCCATCATCTGCTGCTGCATTTGTTGCATCTGCATCATGTTCTGCCACATGCCTGGGTTCATGGGCATTCCTCGGCTCATGGCCATCTGCGACTGCATCATGGCAAAGTACTGCTGCATGCGCTGAAAGTACTGGGCCATGGCCTGGGGCGTCATGCCGTTGTTGCCCATCTGTTGTCCCATGGATCCCTGGCTGGCCTGATCGCCATCCTTTCTGAACTTGTTGCGTCGAGTAGCCTCCTCTTCCTCTCGGAGGTTGCCTCGAGGTTGGGCCTTCTTGACCTCGATGGGCTTTCCATGAATCTCCAGGGGTACATTGATGCAGGCGTCGACACCGGCTTCACTCTCAAATGTGACGAAACCGAATCCTCGTGGTCGACCTGTGTCCTTATCCATCATAAGAGTCGCATCCACGACGCGACCGAATTGGGCAAAGTACTCCTTAAACTCCTGGTCAGTCGTCTCCTGACTGACACCTCCGACAAAGATCTTGCTCGTCTTTTCCTGTTCATCACGGGGAATAGCACGCTTGGGGTCGATCTGCTGCGGTATTAGCCTGTTGAAGCTTCTTTAAGGGACATCGATGACTGACAATCTTCCCATCCAGGAAATGCTCCTTGACCATGACAATGTTGACCGTCTTTGCGTCCTTAAAGGTGAGGAAACCAAAACCTCGTGACCGTCCTGTGCTGCTATCTCTCATAACGGTGCACTCGACAACCTCACCAAACTGTGAAAAGTAGTCTCGTAGGGATTCTATCAAGGGTCAGGATACACCGTACTCTGAGGTGATTCTAGGCCACTTACGATCCGTTGTCTCCCAGTTGAGACCGCCAATGAACATTTTACTATTTCAACATGTCAGTACGCGAATAACTAAATCTTGTACCCATTTGGTGATATGGTAAGTAAAGGCGGTTGCGAGACATGGGTCGTATTGGCTGCAGCAAGCTTGTTGGTTCCCTGGATGTGGCATAGTGGCTTGCATCAGACAGGGTCATGGTGTAGAGTCCGTTCTTGGGTCTTCTCCTTCCACGTGGGCTGAGCACGAACAGCTTGATTTTGGCATCTGATATCGCGACAACAGGTGCCTTAGGCCGCGATTTGGCAGGGCGGTCAACATGAATAGTGTCAAGTCTGCTGCTCTCCAGGAGGCTCCACATCCGCGAGGCAGGCTATGAGAGCTTGCTTGACAATAATGGCGTAGACAGGCAGTTCAGGACCAGGAAAGGTCTGTTCCTCATGGAGTACTCCTCGGCTCTTGGCGTTTTGTGTTGAAGTTTGGCGATGTGAAACTCCCGAGACCCGTCATCAGGGGTCCAGTTGATTGATGGTTGGCGAATAGTGTTCATGAATCGCCATGGTAGTCGCAAGATGTCGCAGACAACGCAGCGAGAGATGCCAGATCAGCTTGGTCGAATATTTGTTCGTCTTGTGCTATCGTCTTGACTCTTCTCTCTGTCTTGCTAGGTACTGGCCTCGAGCGCTATTCGCTGCAAAATCTCGCTATAGCAAGGAGAACGTCTGACCGTTCTGACTGGCTTATAAGATCTCTGCGACTGATGGCTATGAAAGACGGAAGCAGGGTCTTTCGTCTTGACTAGGGCCGGCTGATTCTTTCTCGGGAGTATCCACAGGGCGAGTTCCCAAGTCTGACACTGAAATCCTCCTCTTGGTCTCAAGTATCTTGGTCCTGATCAGACCTGACCTCTTGGAATTGCTGGATGCCTCGTCTCACTTGATCATAGTCTTGATCCCAAGTCCTCTCGACTAGGCTGACGATAGTTCCTCCGTTTTGAGTCTTGCCGGGTTGATGTCTCTGAATGCCACGCCTCTTCTCTTCATTTGACCGCGAACCTTTCCAGCCAAGCCAACTTCCGAGATGTCTGAGTAGCACCCAACAGAACAGCCACTGCTACGTGGCCACATGGCAGCTGCCATTACGATCCAAGCTGCAAGCACGCGACCAAAGGCAAACCGCAATACTTGCTCTAGGGCAGATGGGGGATACAAATCACAGGGAATGGGACAGAAGAAACTTACCCGTCTTCCTTGGCACTTGCCTTGTGTACGGTTCCGTACGGCGGACGTGTTGGGACATCGTCTTGAGTAGCAACTTGACTTGTGTGACCAGCTGTAGAACCTCCTCCGCCAAGGTTGAAATCGACATCATCGTCATCATCATCTTGATCCTGCATCATGTGTTCATCACCTCCCGTGTCTTGATGCTGATAGGACCCATCTTGGTCATTGTTATTGGTATGGGTTGGTTGGACTTCCGGGGCTGGCGGAGCTGCGGCTACGGGGGGAGGTGCCGCCTTGGAAGCGTCGTTATCGTCGTAACTTGGAGAGTATCAGCTTGAAAGTTGCTTTGGGATACAAAAGCGACGGCTCGTGTACGAGTTGATAGTAGCTTACAGGTCGGCGAAGAGATCATCCTCGAAGTTCTCGGGCTCGGTCATGGTGACGGCTGGGGTCTGGCGCAAAGGCCCAAGTCGTGATAAGAGTCCAAACAGGTAGAAGTCACGCGCAACTTTGCCGAGGGCTCAAAGTCCACGCGTGAAATCAAAGAAAGGTGCGTGAAGATCAAGGCGCAGGATTGAAAGAGTCGAGGGGATAGAATTGGAGTACAAAGAGTGTGTTGAGAAGGTGTTGGATCTGTCGTGGTCGTTCTGATGCGGAGCTCAAAGGCTAAGTTGTTGTGATGACTAAGCTTAGAACTGCCCAATGGAATAGCGGCGCGAGTCAAAAACAGGCGGGGCTCCTCAGCCTGATGAATGCAAGCCACAGTGAAGGCATAGGTACCTACCTGCCTACGGAGTACCTACAAGCAGAGGCTGCAGGGGACACCATTCTTCTTGCTTTGCCCTGATCATCTTCAATCCTTTCTTTCAGCACCAGCCTTTTCTGTCCGATTTATTGCTCGGACCTTCGTCGCCTTGCATTCTACAGCTTTGCGCAAGGTGCTTTTTGGAGTTGTACGTATTCTTCTGGTCTTGTGTCTTCTGATCCTTTCTGCAGCTTGCGACGTCCATGACGACAAGGGCGCGTCTGCATCTCGGATCGACGCCTTTTGCTCCTTTGCGACGAGTCAACATCCGCTAACGCTTACCCACGCAGAATCCCTCCTCGACTCGAAACATATTGTTAGACCGAATCTCGTTGCTGCAAACATGTCGGACTCGGGCAAACCGGAGGAGAAGCCCACGGTCGAGCTCGATCATGAGCATGAGCATGAGCACGAGCACGAGCCGGAAACCGAGATGAATGCGAACGAGGAGGTGCGTGAGGCGCGCAAAGAGGTGGATTGAAGAAGGAACTGACGAGGCGCCCTAGGAAGAGATCACTGCCATGAAGCGCCGGGTAGCGGAAATGGAGGAGGAGGCCAAGAAGCTTCGAGAGATGCAGGCTACTCTAGAACAGCAATCCGCTGATCTGGCAGATGACAAAGAGTCGATCGATGCGCGCAGCATCTTTGTGGGCAACGTCGACTATTCTGCCTCGCCCGAGGAGATTCAGGCTCACTTCCAGAGCTGTGGCTCTATCAACCGAGTCACCATCTTGCTTGACAAGTTTACTGGACAACCGAAGGGGTACGTTGGCAGGCTGCCATTCGACGGTCTATGATTGCTGACACATGAGGTTTCAGGTACGCCTATGTCGAGTTCACCGAGCCCAGCCTGGTCGCCCAGGCCCTCGTCCTTAACGAGAGCGTGTTCAAAGGGCGCAACATCAAGGTGACACCCAAGCGCACCAACATCCCAGGCATGAGCCGAGGCGGCCGCGGTGGTCGTGGAGGCTTCCGTGGAGGTCGAGGATTCCACGGTAGAGGCAGCTTCCCTCGAGGAGGCTACCGTGGTGGTTATCGGGGCCGTGGTCGAGGCTTTGCTCCCTATTAGGAGCAGGGAAGTGCATCCACCATGGGACCATCTCGGCGATCTGAGCAGCCCAAGCATTTCGAGATTGAGGTCGAAGAGACTCATGGAGTCGATGGCAACTCTCGTGGCTACGTTGGGTTCTGATACTGATTCTCTGCTTTCTTTTTTTCTTTATGTTCAGGGCCCCGGCTGTGATAAGGAGAAGGGCGCGCGTTTCTTGCCAAGGCAGAACGATGTATAATAGTATATTGGAAGGGAGGGGATAAAATAGCCAACACGCCAGAGGACGGATAGGAGTTTTCAATCTTGATTTCTTTTGACCTGAGATGACCAGCCGTAAACATGGGGGGAACCAAGGTTTGGTCGTGAATATATGTCTTTGGGCATCTATAAGAAATAGGCTTGCAACTGTTCCTCAAAATTCTCCGTCTAATCAACCTTTTAACATAATATTTTAGGTTATCAAGGCTAAAAATCATAAAGCAAGCATATTTGCAGTCCAAAGCAATATCATGTGAGGCCTTGCAAGCGCAGCCACTCTGAGCACTAATTACATGGCACGCATGGTAGAGCTGGCAAACGCGGCATCTTAATACGCAGGTACAAAAGCCTCCAAACCCAATCTGCAACACCAACCAAGCCGGATTCGAAGACGGCATTTGTGGGGGGTTTTCCCCTGTTCTCCAATGGCCACTTGAAGCACTAACTTACGCCCGACATCCCGAGAGACAAGAAAAAAAAAAGAGGCTTCCATCTCAGACACATGGCATTCTGTTGGCCCGAGACTGACGCCGCCAAGCCAATCACTTCTCAGGGCACGCACGCTGGCCACCGCCATATTTCCTGCCGTTCTGAGACTTGGGGTTCCCCTATTCCAACCTGTCTCCTCCCAATTTCTTTATGCAGGTGATGGGTACGGCGTAGAGTAGTATGCGGCCGGCGAAAGGGGGCGTTGTTGGTGGTCATGTTGCACTTGCGGCAAGCCACTGCGGACCATAGAGAGAGAAAAAAAAAAAAAAAGAGAGGACCTAAGCTTTGGCGTTGGGTTTGATGAAACACAAAGCGCAGCGTTCGTTTCCTTTTGTTCAAATCAAATATCTACCTACCCAGATTGGTAATTGTTCGGCGCATGCTCGCAATTGGAGGTCCTCGGCTCTCTCAACACCCTGGATTCCCCCCTCAGCCACTGCAGAATGCCTGGTAGGATTCACCCCATCAGCACATGCACCAGACTGGGATCCTGCTCGTGGTGGATGCTACTGAGAGAGTGTTGCTCTTATTAGATCCATGCCCGCCGCATGCCCCGGGCACGCAGCGCCTATTGTGCCGGGCTACCTGGGCCAGTTAGCGGTCTCTACCGCAATGAATGAACCCTGGAAGCCTGCCCGCAGTGCGTTCCCTGCTCCAGGTGCTCATGAACCTGGATGCTCCCCCTGCTCTCCTTGATTGTCAACCTAGGTCAAGCTTCATGTGGCTCCGCAAAAACTGCAGCGGGCCTTCTGACCTTCTCCACGCTCTAGCGCACCATCCTTCCAACTATCAAAGCCTCCCAGCGCCTCCCACCCACTAAGCTTCGACTCTTGCAACCTCGCGGCGATTTCCCTGGGCAGTCCAAGTTTCCACCAGGGCCTCGACTCGAACAGGACAGGGCCAGGGACTTGGCTTGACTTGGCTTGACTTGGCTTGACTTGTCCGGGACTCCTTCCCGTTCCACCTGACCACTCAACACCACAATCTCAACTCACCTCACCTCACTCTTCCTTGTTCTGTCAACCAACGTAATCAGATCGTTTCTCCTTCTTTCTTGTTTTCCTCCCCTTTTCTTTGATTCCTCGGCTTCTTGTACTCCTCCGAACATTCATCCGGCGCCATCTATGATACTCCCGAGACTTCCACCACACGTACATCTCCGGCCGGCGCAAAAGTCTTAGCGAACCCGAATCCTTCCTTCCACCCACTCCTCCGACAATGCCCTCTTGCTGCGCTCGCTGAGCTACCATCCATCGATGCTTCGATATCTTGCTCCTCCGTGGCGCGCATAGACCCTCCGACTTCCCCGCCTCGCCTCCTAATTCCTCCCCCATGCTCGTCATGTGGCCGCGACTCAAACAATGGCTATCGGCCTGGCCTTCTCGCCTAGTCTTCCGTTACCTCAGCACAGCATTCATCATATGCTTCGCGATCACAAACTATCTACTATGGACCAGCAGCCAGGGCTGGGACGTTACCGAACCAAAGGGGCCCGTCACCATAGGCCCCAAGCATCCGATCAAGAAGCTCATGGCAGACGCTCGCGCACGCCATGAAACCCTTCTTACAAAACGCAGTTACAACCTCCATGACGCTGCCGAACGGTATCGCATCCGCCGCGGCCGTCACCCACCTCCAGGCTTCGACAAGTGGATCGAAGCCGCCATGGCCTCGGATGCCGTTATCGTCGAGGACTACTTTGATCGCATATACAAAGACTTGACTCCATACTGGGCGCTCGACCCTCAAACTCTCGCTCGCCGCGCATCTGCCTGGCACTGGGTCGTCAAGGTTCGAAACGGCGAGGCCACCGGCGTAGGCGATACCAAAGACCGAGTCCCATGGCTCCAGCTATGGACCGACCTTGTCAAGGACTTTGCCAAGGAATTGCCCGATGTTGACATGCCAATTAATTACATGGACGAACCTCGCCTTCTCGTCCCGTTTGAAGAGCTCTCCAAGCTTGTGGATCAGGAGGGTAGCAACCGGCGCATGCCTCCGGTAAAGGAGGTCATGACCGAGTTCAAGAGCCTTGCCAAACTAGACGCCGAGAACCCTCAGCCGTACGACCCAACGTGGTACAATAGCTCAACCAACTACTGGGAGCTTGCCCGTGTGACGTGTGACCCCAACACTCCGTCGCGCAATGCTCAGCAAGTCTCCGATCTCAAAGGTCCCGTCGACTACCCCACAGACTGGAACGCCCCTTACGCCTACAAGGGCTATGTCAAGAACTGGACAGCCGCTCAGGACCCTTGCCTGCAACCACATCTTCGCCAGATGCACGGTAGCTTCGTCCAGCCTCTGAGTCTGTCTACTTCTAAGGAGCTAATTCCTATGTTTGGCGGATCTAAGCTCCTAATGAACAACGAGATGCTTATCCCCGGAGCCATGTATCTTACCGACAATGAGTTCTACTCTGGTGGTGAAAAAATGGGACCTGCATGGCATGCAAAGAAGACGGGCATTGTCTGGCGAGGCGATGCTTCTGGTGGTCGAGCTACGGCTGATAAATGGCATCGCTTCCACCGCCATCGGCTCATGCAGATGCTCAACGGCAGCTATGTCGATAGCGTTGAGAATGGTGGTGTGAAGCCAAAGACTTTCCAGTTGCCATCACACGATCAGTACAACAGCAGTCATCGGTCTTCTAAATCGATTGGCAAGTGGCTTGAGAAGTTTGCTAACTGCGGCTTCGCTCGCATGCTTTGCGATGATCGTTGCGGCCATCTTACCCCTTACTTCCATGAAGTCAAGTACATGCCCATGAAGGAGCAGTATAAATACAAATTCCTCCCCGATACCGACGGGAACTCGTTCAGCGCTCGATTCCGTGGTTTCTTGCGCTCCTCGAGTATGCCACTCAAGGCCACCGTCTATGCTGAGTGGCACGACGACCGTCTAACCCCATGGGTTCACTTTGTGCCATTCGACAACACGTTCCAAGACCTTTACGCCATTCTCGAGTTCTTCACCGATGACGCGGCTGGTGGCGACACAGCTGCCCGTTATATCGCCGAGAGGGGCAAAGAATGGGCTGGACAGGTTCTAAGGCGCGAAGACATGGCACTCTACACCTGGCGTCTACTACTCGAGTGGGCGCGGGTCTGCGACGAAGATCGCGAAAAATTAGGGTTCATCAGGGACCTGGTGGAATCTCATCGATTGAGCTGAAAGCGGGAATCGATTCTTTGGCACCTACCTATACGGCACTCCTCTGGGCAGGATTAACCCCAGGTTGGAGGATTCTGGCTGGCAGGGTTGCTCACGTATATACTAATTATCACGGCCTGGCGTTCGGAGTTGGATGATGGCGCTCACAAGAGGCGGGGATATCTCGAGGAATAATGTGGATGGCATTCGATACGCGAAGGGTGAGCGTTTTATCATCATCATTCGGGGGGTGCGTCCCATATACATACATGAAGGAGGCATAACCCCATGTACCCGAAGCAAAAACCGCCTGTACAAATACCATATGACGTTCGATGAATAGGATCAAGCAAGCGAGCGAGTAGGAAATGGAAAGAGATGGGATGGGATGAGAAGGGAGTCCCCTCGCTCTTAATACTCTTAACTGTAGAAAAAGTTGGTATAACCTTTGTACCCAAATAGTAAATATGATACCAAATCCCAATCACCGATAGAGGAGTAAAACCTCTCTGAAGTAGAATCAACTCCGACGTATGCATTTGACTCGTCTTGAGTCTTGCTTTGTCCTGTGTCATGATGCTGTTGTTTGACCGTCATCCTCGTCCTCGTCCTTGCCCTCATCCTCATTGCCATCCTCATTAATGTGCCGATATATACAGGCCTTTTGACCTCACAAACTCTCGCTTTCGCTACGAGACAAAATCCATCCCCCATCCAATCCATCATCACTAATCAGAAACCAACGCCATAGGAACTGCAGATTTTTAAGAGCCTAAAGTTGCAGGTTCGTAACGGGCTCACGGGCTGGCTGACCCTTGAGATGAGCGGCTGAGCCCTTGAAGAGGCTCTGCCAGATAAAGGCCTCGCTGAGGAGCAGCTCAATGTCCTTCTCGGTCCAGTCCTTTGTGGGGAGGCACTGAAGGAACATCATGATCTCCTGAAAGTCCATGCGGACGAGTTTATCGGACCACTTGACGAGGAAAGCGGCGCAGACGTAGAGATGAAACTCGGAGAAGCCTTGCTCCTCAGCCTAGACAGATGATTAACTTTGGATAGATGTGAATAGGATAAGTACAAACCAGATAAGTGTCCCACATGCGGATGGTGTTTTTGACACTGATTTCTCTCATCAGGAGACAATTCATCCAACGGAAACTGAACTGGATAAACTCGACGCCCTCTTGTTCCAAATGCTTGGACAAGTTACCATCGATACGTGCTGTGAGATCACGGAGGGCAGCAACCTGGCGCTGAATGCCAGGCTGAGCCACAATGTAGTGATCCTGGATGCCATCGAGCAACTTGGTCAAGCACCAGAACGAGTCAGCCTCGACCGCATCAAGAACCGACTTAGGGAGCTGTCCCGGGTCCATGCCAGACTCAATATTAGGGTCCCCGATGTAGATACCAAGGAAGACCTGCCAGAACGGCGTCACCAGGTCATTGATGCCCTGAACATAACCACTGGCCGGGTGTCGCACCGCCCACAGGTAGAGGATGCGCTCCAGCGACCGCTGAGTGGCCTCGTAGCTGTACAGCTCGATGTGCGGGTTCGTTCGGGGAATATCGATGCTGATCTGATGCCAGATTGCCTCATCCAAGCCCCGCGTCCTGCCTGTAGGGACTGTGCTAGTCGTACCAGCCGCAGCATTTCCACCGCCCCTTTCAAAGGCCTGACGTACGCCATCGAGATATTCCTTGCGCTTCCTCTCCAATGTGGCGACCCGGCGCTCGCTGTTTGCAGGTAGGTAGCTGAGGAGGAGCTGCCAGGTCATGGCGCGGACCTCCTGGGGCACGCCAGACCAGGCTAGCGACCTCAGGTCGGGCAGCGAAATGGTAGAGGCTTGGAGGAGCTTCTTGAACTTGTTGATACGGGTGATTCGAGAATTAATTGCATCGGCTTCCTTTTGTGTAGCGTTTGCGGGGACGGTTGGGTAGTTGATGAGGTGCAGGGCGTTGGCAGGGTCTATTCATGATCAGCCATGTTCATCTTGATCCATCTTCATGACACACCTCTGAGGATTTCTTTGTACTGCGGTCGTAGAATCTTGCCCTCGCTCTTCTTAGGCATGGGATATGTGGGCGCAGGACGCTCGACAGCGATATCGGCGCTATTTGAATACCGTCTCGAGTGAAGGGCATCGGGGGGTTCTTCTGTCGTCGGCGATAATGTACTTGACTCAGCCCTGTTCTGTGTAGCGATGCGCCGTGACCTCCTCTTCATGCTCGAAAGACTGGGCAGGCCAAAGTCATCACCGTCATCGTCCTCGTAGCCCATCATGTCGTCTTCGTCCGCCTTCCAATCATCGTTGGTGTTGGAGAGGAAGTTGATGTAACTCTTGTAGGGCGGCGACGATGTCTTGCCCGGGGTTGTTCGTGGTGGGGGAGAAGCTTCATGGACTCGAATCTTGGCTGAGGAGGAGGAAGGGGGGGTCTTTGGTCGAGAGGAGCTGGATGGGTTTCTTGGTGGCTGGCATTAGCGGGGAGAGAACATGATGTTTCACGGCCAGGTGGACGACTTACAGGGAGTCAAACTTGAGAATATCGGCGTGTGAATAGGCGGCGCCAACCACGAGGCCAGAGCCATGACCTCCAGGCGACGTGATACTCCTCTTAGGGGTAGAGCTGTGGCTGTCTCTTGGAGGCGGTCTCCAGAATGGCGATACGGACCTGGTCGAGATGCTTCAGCGCGCGAGCACAGACAACAGCCAGGACAGGATAAGACATACTCTGAGCGATCTGTCAAGCAGCAATTGATCTATCGTCAGCACATTCAACCTTGTTACGAACAACCTGCCACATCAAAACACCTCGACCCCGTGGGGAGAGGGGAATCGCAACGACATACCGAGTTGGACCATCTCCTGCGGCGGTGGGGCTGTTAGCAAGGAGGGCACCGATTACGTCGAGTCTCGTGAGCATCATCAAGCTTCGAGGACAGGACAAAGAGAGGGCGGGCAAAAACTCACCGACTGAGCGGGCTTCTTGCTGCTCCCAGAAGAGGACCACATGGCTAAGAGTGTTGGCCTTGCAAGAACAAGGCCAGAGAAATGCTCTGTTTTATTTGCAACTGTGATGGATGCGACGCGATGGTTGGGAGTTGGCAGGTTGTCGAGGACCGACAGGCCAGGCGCCTGACTGGGTATGGGTACTGTAGTATGAGACTGGGGGTGTGTGGTGGGCGAGGACTGGCTGAGCTTCAAGGTTTTAGATTGCCTTAGCTTGGCTGGGCAGCCTAGGCTAACTTTTAGTCATAAAATATCTTTACAATATAGAAAACCTTCCAAGGTAGTAATGGATTAATTTTATATATCATAATAGTTATAACGGTTATTTTAAAAGGATTTTTTATTATAACTGTTTAAAATATGTGATTTAGACCCATGTTGTTTTCTTTCCCAACATTCAGTCTATCTCTCAGCAGTGGGCCGATGTGCTCATGGAAGCATCTCCTTTGCGCCTCAAAGCGTAAATTCGGTTAGAAACAAAAGGTTTAGCCGTTCGTGTTTACTGATGGACTTCTCGCACTTTATTCAGGTGCTTGATGGATGTGTTACCGTTATGATGTTGCTGCAAGCCACCCGGAATGTTTTAGTTGGTGGGTGTGTAACATCAACCTTGGGGATAATTGCATTGTGCCTCCCAACTGTTGTAGCTTTGCATTCGTCTTGCGAAAACTACCCGAACACATGGGGAATGTTGACAAAAACACGGGCGTATTATTCTATGGTAGGATCATGAATAGAGTGACATGTTGTCATTTCGTCGGTTCATGGCGGTAGACGATGGGCTATGTACTTGGGAACAAGGCACCTGAAATACTGTGCACAGGACTTTTGCAAGAGAAAAACAGAGAAGAGAGCATTCTACTGAAGTTAAATTGTCCAAGAGAATTCCCATCACGTCTCTTCATTTTGTATATGATAACCCAGAGTAGGAGGATTTGATTCAAGACAAGACAGCCTCTTCTACTCTGATTCTATTCAGTCCCCATCTCAAGAACCAAACAAGGTTCCTGTCGACTTCTTACCTACCTATCTGTCTTACCCCCTGTGATTTAGGAATGGGTCCTCAAAAAGTGTTTACTGCTCTGAAATACTTGTGAAAATTATCATAGAAGCAACTTGTCAATCGTCCATGTCATCGACTCTCAATTCCCACTTGTCAACGACTTGCACTAACACCCCACAACCAATCGCCGCCGAGGTTATCCATCACCAGACCGAATCGGCTAATCCCCGGACTCTTCAGCTCACCTCTGACCAATCAGAAACATCTTATTCCTGGTCCGCAAGCAAAGAGAGGCGAATCCCATCCTCCTCGAAAGCACCGAAAGCTTCCCTCTCTTGCCCAACGCCATTCTCGATCCTCACACCCCCAATCTCCCCTCCTCTTGAACCCCGAGTGATCGAGGCCGCCTCGTCCGCCGACTCGTCCACTCTCGCAAGATGCTTCCCGCCTCGCGATCCGCGGCCGCAATGGCCCTTCGAGGTGCGTGCTTTCTAAAAGAGAGCGACATACAATCCCTCCCCGGCCCGGCGGTTTTTTTGTGACGCTGGCTCGGAGATGGGACCCGTCGCGATGCCGACATTCGTTAACCGCCTTGTAGTCAAGCCCTCGATGGCCATTGCCCCCTTCCGAACCACCGCCGCCGCCTTCTCGACCAATTCTCGTCGCGATGCCAGTGCCCTGCAGACCCATTCGGTCTCCTCGGGTCTTGCTAAGGCCCGCAAGGAGGTCCCTCTTCCCAGTGAGGAGGGCACCAAGAGCGTCATCCAATACGCCCTGTACGTGGCCCGTCCCTTTACGATACTCGAATCTCTCGATATTTGTCTTGAACGAACCCAATTGCGTCGTCCTTATCCATGATATGGAGCTAATTGAACCCCCCGCAGTACCACCCTCGATGTGATAGCTAACTGGGCTCGTCAATCCTCCCTCTGGCCCATGACTTTCGGTCTCGCCTGCTGCGCCGTCGAGATGATGCACCTTTCCACCCCACGATACGATCAGGATCGTCTCGGTATCATTTTCCGAGCTTCTCCCCGACAGTCCGACGTCATGATTGTTGCCGGCACCCTCACCAACAAGATGGCTCCCGCCCTCCGACAGGTCTACGATCAGATGCCCGACCCCCGCTGGGTCGTCTCTATGGGCTCTTGTGCCAACGGTGGAGGTTACTACCACTACAGCTACAGCGTCGTCCGCGGCTGCGACCGTATCGTCCCCGTCGACGTCTACGTCCCTGGATGCCCACCCACCAGCGAGGCCCTCATGTACGGCATCTTCCAGCTTCAGCGCAAGATGCGCAACACCAAGATCACCCGCATGTGGTACCGACGATGAAGAGATGGAGTGAGCATGGTTGAGGAGTTGCCTGCCCCCTTGGTTTTGGACGACAGGCCACAAGGCAAAAGGAAGGATTGGACAGAAGACAGACCGAGGTGCTGGTGTGGCCCATTCTGTCAGGATTTGGATGATTTTGGAGTGCATTGATCAGGGAGAGGAACCAAAGAGGCCGTGTAAAGAGGATGGCGGCACCAAAGACGTCTTTCTTTTGTTGTTACCGGGTGTACATACTGGGGTTCCCGCCGGTAGAATGGTAGAAGGAAATGCAATTTTGTACAACACCACTCAGTCACCACGCCGGGCCAGGTATGCGGAAACGATATGCCTGAGTTGTGATTTGTAGTTGAAGGACTGACTTGGGAATTGCTCATTCACTAATGCTGAAGAGGGTAACGATATCTGAAAATGATCAACCAGTTGATACCGTCCTTACTTGATATGGGCTCTTTGCAGCAACACATTAGTCTGGGATATCTCAAGACGCAAGAGGTGTTGGGTGATGATGTTATACTCTTCCATCCAAATTGGAGATGAGTTTCGCTCTCAACGACCACAGCTCTATCTATCAAGGTGCTTTGATACCTGAAATGATGGGACAATTGATAACCGACAACACACAAAAGACACAGCATCTACGTAGTGAACGTTCTTGTATAGTATATGATGAATGTTAAAAAAGGAGGCGCTGTGAACCCTATCTTTCCCTCCGCCTAAATTCGCTGGCTCCATCCGTCTCGTCCGTCGACATCGTACGTAATACACAGAGGTACAGACTCTCTTTTCCAGTTGTCAAAACAGCATCGATCACCATTCATCCTTGCTTGGGCCCCGTCGATTCTGATGTCCACCTCGATTAAGCTGCAGAGTAAGAATTCCACAAAGCCCATGAGTGCGTCCCACCACAGAGCAGACCCAACGGGGCATGCCCATCTCGTCCGCTAGGGCGACGAGGCTTGGATGCCGTCCCTGGTCTATACGCTACGCTGCTGAGCTCGCGCAGAGAGGAAAACAGGGGTTGCATCAATCGCATGTTGAACGTCAATTAATCCACCAGCGCCAAACGACCCAGGTCTGTCCACTCTTTGAACCAAAGCAAATACCCAAAACAGTTTGTGTGTGTGTGTGAGCGAGAGGAAGGGGCAGAGAGAAGAGGTCGCTGTCTTGAAGGGCAACGCCACAGCAGTCGCCTATAGGTAGTGTAAATGTTGCAAGTTCAATATCTCCACCAAACAGTGGTGCCTTTGTCGTCTCGTCTACTCCTGGCCAAAGCCCATTGTCTCTTCAACAGCAATCGTGAGCTTCTGTTGAAGCATTTCTAGACTCTTATAAGCGGGCAAGTCGAGTCGGTTGAAACTATTCATCGTTAGTCTTGTCTCCCACTCAGATATATCAAACTGGACTTACCAAGTATGTGCCTTGGGTAGGTTGGTAATCTCTCCTGCTTTTTCAATCGTGAATCGTCGGGGACCATCACTGCCCTGAAGATCCTTGAATCCGTTGACAGGGATTCGAGAAGTACCCGTTGTGAACTGTAGTAGTCGAGACTTCTGCTCTCCATCCCACGAGCGTACCGTAGCCCAGAAGTTCTGAACAACCTCATCCGACTCAGTGTATCCTCTATAGTCGGTGTGCTTCTTCCAGTCATCGACATCGATCTCAGCAATACCGCCAATCAGAAGCTCAAGCTCACGCTCATCAAAGACATTGATGAGATCTTGAGGGATGAGCTCTTGGAAGCCCTCCTTGAACGCCTGGAACTGCTCTGCAATGCGCTTCTCGATTCGCCACTTGACCATGAGATCCACATACTCCTTCTTGTTCTCGTTGGTGACATCAATGTTTCGTCCATTGGGAATGAGGTCCTCGGTTGTCATGACTCCAAAGCGCTCGTCCTCAGTCGAAAACGTCTGCTCCAAAATTCCACCCGAAATGTCGTTGTCCAACATCCACTGCAAAGATCGGTGGAAGTCGGCATCAACACCCTCCATGTCCGCAAGAGCGACTGCCTTTCCAAGCATCATCTTGTAGAGGGCACCAATGAAGAAGGCGTCCAGGAATCGACGGTGGAAGATAGCCAAACCAACGACACGGCCAATAAACTTGAAGTAGTTCAGATGTTCCGGGTTGATTCCAGAGTGAGGGTTGATCTGGAGGGTGTAGTTGTCGTGGGCCGAGTACTCGAACAGACAATAGAAGGGGTTGAACATTTCGTGGGAAAGGAGGAAGAAGAACTCTCGCGAGAGACCACCGTAATCCAAACCATCCTCACCATCGAACTTGATCATCAACCGCTTCTTCAGGTCCGTAGCGGATTGGCGAGTAATTTCCGCAAACGAGTCCTCAAAGATGTGAGATCGCCTCACCTTGATATGGCACTGTCCACTAAGAATGCGCATCGCCGGCTGGGAACGGAAGTAGATGAGCTTTCTTCGGAAGTCTCGCTTGTATTGAGGAACGTTCTGGTCGAGTGATGACGGAAGTCGTGGGTCGTCCCAGGTTGTGGTCTTAGTGTTGTGGTCGACGAAGTAGACACGAGCTGTGTTCGTCAAGCGCATCTCCCAGCCGCTCGGAAGAGGGCCGAGTTGTGATACTGGCTGCTGTTGAATCTGTCCGTTGGCGTTGTTCTGGCCACCGTACATGCGGATATACTGCTGTCGGCGCGGATCAACCCAAGTGGTTGTTCTGGTGTTGTGATCAACAAAGTAGGGTCGACCCTCAGGCGTCCATCGCTGTTCCCATCCTGGTGGTAGCTCGCCAGAGCCTGGGCTTGTAGCCCCAGTGTGCATCACCGCGCCGGCGTTAGCGGTCGGGGATGATGATTGCGGAGGCTGCTGTGCTTGAAGAGTAGGCGAGTTGGAGCCAGTTCGGTCTTCAGGTAGGGTACGGTTCTGGTGTCTCTGTCGTTCCACCTGAGTGGCCGCCTCTCTGTCGTTTCGCTGTTCCTGAGTGCCATTCGAAGTCGGACGGTTCCAGCTCGTCGTTCGAGTGTTGTGATCAACGTAATATGTACGTCCGAGGTTGTCTTCACGGCGTTCCCAACCAGCAGGCAGACGCCCCTGCGCATCCTCGAATGGACTCAACTGGTTTGACTGCCGAGGCTGTCCACCGGCATTTGGCCCAGGAGCGCTGGCGCCGCCAACAGAGTTGATGCTAGAGGGCCGGTGCGGCAGGTTGACCTGCGAGCTGGCAGCTCCATTTGGTCCGGACATGGAGGATCCTGGGCGGTTCTCTGAAGGAGGTGCGGAGAGGGAGGAAAGGTTCGAAGGGCCGGCGCCGAGTGAGGGTCGAGTTGACGATGCTTGACCACCGCGAGCAGGGGCGCTGAGGTTGCAAGAAAGGTTAATGATTAGCTTGCCGTGAACAACAAGGTTATCGGTTGATTTCTTCAGATCTCGTGTAAGCATCTGGTCTGGCAAGGCGCATGTCTATGTCAGCAGGGTGTTCTTAAGCGTCGAGGAGGTGGCACAGGTCAACTGACCGTCAGCGTCCGCACTGAGTTCGGGCATGACATCTCCAACTCGGATATTGATGACGCCCAGGAAACCTTGGTCCTTCTTCTTAAACTTTTTTTGGTCAAAGACCTGGACTGCCAAAATGCTATCTTCGTTGGAACGGCTGCAGGCTGTGAGTCTGATAAGTCCTAGGTTTGGGGTGGCGGGGCACGTTACAAGTCAAAGCTCTCATTCCAGTATGGGTTGAGAGTCCTCTTGCTGACGGTCGTCGTCTTCGTCTGCTCTCCGTTGATGGTTGCGACGGCGAAGGGGTCGGGGAAGCCTGGTGCGTGTTAACGAGGAGCTCGAGTCTTTGTTTACTATGGAACGACGTACGGAAAACATCCCTCTTATAAAGACCATCGGCGGCGATAACTAGGATGATGTCAACAGAGAAACTCGAGCGGAGGGGTATCAGGACGAGAGCGACTTACTCGTAACCCGAAGGTTGGCCCTGCTGCAGAACCGTTAGCACATGTATCGTGAAGGGGCCGAATGGATAGAATGCCCTTCGCAGGTGCAGAACGCGATGCGATGGATGGGCGACTGGGAATGAACCTACTTGGGCAGCCCGGAATCGGTGCGACTGGTCATGGTGTCACCTCTTGCGCAGCGCAGCGAGGGACTAGGTCACAGCAAGGACAACAACGTTGATGGATATCCTTCCTGATGGCTGGAGCAGGACGCGCAGTCGAAGCCTTATCAGGGAGAGTCGTTCAAAGGACGGGATCGACTAGGAGGATTCGGCTGGAGAAAGTTGACGACGCTGGAGTTGGGGCAATGGGGGAGGTTGAGGCTGTGCACGGGCGGCGGGCCTTAAGACCAGACACGGACTCCCCGCTTCCAAAGCGAGGAGGCGGCGGCCGGAACGGGAAGAGAATAGACACGCGAGACGGGCGTTTTGAAGCCAAAGAGACGAGGACAGTGCGACAGCGATAGAAGAAAATTTGTTTTTGGAGAGGAGTAGAGACGGAAGTAGGTCGGCGATAGCTAGGTAGTTCCCACGTCGCCACGAGTGGGCTGGTGAAAGAGTATCTGCGTCGTGGTTGGTGTTGATGATGATGGGAGGACGTGAGGGCGGCGGAGGATGGGGCCTTGGACGAGACGGGGATAGTTCTCAGCGGTGCAGGTGGTGGTGGGAGGGGGGAAGGTACCTCCATGGATGCCACCAGGATGATACATAGTACATTGGGCTCCCAGCAGGGGCAGATGGCAAAACTACAGGCAGCTCAGCGGGCAGAAACTGCCTAGAGGAATCCAAAAGACCTTCCATTGTTTCCAGTCCCATCCGCCATCCAATGCGCCCTGGCGGGTAGACAGGCCGGGTGGCCGGGGGCCTTTTGGTGGACCAGAGTGCCTAGACAACCCGAGATTAGTGGTTACCAAAGGTTCCTGTTGCCTCCACTGCGCTGAGCGTTCATTGAACGAGTGTCCAACTTGATCCAATGGCTGGAGAATCAGAGGTCGAGGCATGCCCAGAGCCAAAGAGCGGGCGGGGAGGGGAGGCAGCCCGCCATACCGCCATGGGTCTTGGAAGTACCTTTCTGGTGCCAGAATCAAACAGTGCCTTCTATTGTCTGTGCCTCAGGCCCAGCCTCAGATGACAAAACACACCAGCCTCGGCACTCTTTTGCCTTGATGAGGAATTCATAGATAATGCTTATGAATTCCATCTATATGGGCGTGGGTCCAGCACAGCACGATGGCGAATACATGAACCACCGAGCCACAGTATGACTCCCAACTGCCTCCTTGGGCATCAGACACGGAGTACGGACAATGTTGCAGAGCACGGCTCGCCGGCACAGCTTCTCACCAACGCCCAGTTCTGTTCAGGCTGAGGGATGGGATCACCCGGCGCTTGCTTGGCCAGGGCGCTTGCAATCTGGCCAAGATGGATGGATGCCTTGCTGTTGGTGCTGGCTCAATCGCTGGTGGCCTTATTGTTTGCTCGCTCCCTGGCAGAACTGCAGCCCAGACCTGCATAGAACAAGGTGGAGGATGAAACCTGCTTCTCACACGAGTATCCGTCGGAAGTCAAATCTTTTCTTGCAGCCCCTGTCAAATAGAAAACCACTACCTACGCCCATACGCCGAGCTGAAACTGAGCCCGCATTCGCACGCGTCTTCGCTCCTGTCAGACTGTGTAGGTACAGTACCTGTAGGCAGATCGCCAAGTTCTGGTGGCTTGCTTGCGTGCGTGCGAGCAGGGTGCTGAGCCACCCTGGGAGACGTCAACAATGTCTCGTGGATTGCGTCGACGCCACACCTACAATGGTTGAGATCGCCTGTCGTGTCTTGATGACAAGCAGCAGGTCGCATAGAGTAAGCAGGGATGGTTAATCGTCCGCCCGCGTATGCGCAGTAGGGTGGTATTGTTCTCTGGCGAACCGCAGTTGACAGGACATGTATACGTAGTACACTTGAAGTTGTCGTCATCTAGCTAAAGTTATTAACTTATTGACTTTACATAGTCAACAAAGGGCAAGGGCGGAGTGAGCAGCCATCCACTGACAGCTTTGATCGCAGAGAACAGTCTTTGAAGCCAACACACAACTGGAACAATATTCATCCACCCATGTGAACCCTTGTTTGAGCTTCTCACAGGTTGGCAGGTCAAAAGACCCGTTACCCATGTCATTCTAGATGACAGATCTTTTTCTATCATTATCCTCTCCTGATATGAGATTTGTCACCTACTGGTCCTTGATTTGACCTGATAACAACGTCCAATAGTGCCTGCATGAGAGTCAACAATAACGCTGAGAACCATGTTGCTGGAAACTCAAAATCGAATTCTCATGCCTCGTTCTTCTTTCTCACTTGTTTTAATGCAATATTTATAGTTCTGTGCCATTTTTAGATACAATATCGTGCATTCCGCCTCGTGCTTAGCTATCTTTCAGGTGAGCCTGGGTGGCTTTGACGAGGCTCTCAGTAATAGCAGGTACCAAGAACAGCAAAGCTTCATCTGGTAGAGACTACTTGTATATTGGGAGTGACTTCTTCGGATGCTGACTGACTGGCCTGGCATCGTCATTCAGGGGGCGGAAGAAGAGAAAAAGATGGCTATGTTGATGAACTCGAAAGCCATCTATTAATAGTAGACAGGGAGGCAAGCAGGAAATAGCTCGAGGCCTCTTGAGACCAATCTTTACATCCAAATCATCGTTAAATAATCATATTCGTTGTAGATATCATGGCAAACCGCCAATAGACATTGTGTGTGTAAACCCTCAACACCCCCAAATGCAGTCGTTACGTCCTCCAAACGCCGCCCATGCTCTAATGCTAGTCCATGCGTCCGTCTGTAAACATGCCCTCGTCCCATCCAGTTTATCGAATTCCATCGCCCAGTGATAAGTATGCTATGCGCAAGCCAGAGGTACCTGTGTCCACCAGCCGAGCACTAAGCATGCCGGCCTCGCTTCCCCCCTCCGTTGCCGAAAGGATCTTTTCCACCCAGGCTGCCAAGATCGAATATCTCGTCAAAGTTCAACTTGCGCTTAGCTCCAGCCCTTTGTGCCAAATGTCCTGGTCCTCTGGGACATGCTCGACTTGGGTTGTTCAAGCGGGCTTTGGACGACCTTGTCGCCGTCATAGATGAGCCGTCGTGAGGTCTCGAGTCGGAAAGGTTGAGAGTGGCGATATTGGGATACGGATGCGCAGACTGGAACGTGAAATTGTCTTGGGAAGGGACCACAAGTGGTGTTTGTTCTTCAACAGTAGCAGTAGGAGGGACGCTTGGAGGTGCCGAGTCAGTTCGCATTTGGCTCATCTGTTGGACAACGGTATTGGGGCGAGTGAGTTCGGGTGATGAAGATGTTTCTGCTTTGTCGATTTCGTCCTCGCTCTCGGTGTTTGGCGAGCCGCTCTCCCGACCATCAAGCCTCTCCCTAACCCATCTCCGGATCTTCGAGCCATCCCCGTCGCCTGTTCCCGTAGTCTCCTTGTCCAAAAACGCCAGCATATCGTATAGACAGTCCTGATACCCATCGGCCCGAGCCTTCGACTGTGCGGCCGCAGAAGTCTTGTACAATTTCGTCACGGATAGCGCCGCTGCCTTGAAGACGTCGAGTAGCTGCTCAGGGGATTCCTGCTGGGCAGGCTGCCTGCCTGTGCCGGCAGTAACGCCCCGCATGTTTTCCATGGTAGATACTGTGACTGGTACAGGAGCTAGAGAGCTGGAAGGGCAATGTTAGAATGGTTCGAGAGCTTGAAGGGTTAATCGCCTCACCTGGTAGGTAGTCGCTAGGGTTGAGGCCGGTAGGCTTGGGAGCGGTATTTTGGCGCCCAAGATGTCGTCAACAAACAGAATAGAGGGGGAGAAAAGTGCTTCCCCAAGCACAAGAGTCAAACAAATGGTATGCAGGTCGCTCAGGAAGAGCTATGCCTCCCAAGATATCGAGTCGTTGGATGAACCAAACGTTGGGTCACGACGAAGTTCGCCAAGTCATCCACCCATTCAACGCCGCACAGAGCCTGAACGGCACTAACCGAGGGGGGGTTTGCACGTGGAGTGGGGGGCCGGTATGTCACGTGAGCCCCAAGGGATCGACGTCCTTTTCAAATTGATGTTGAACAAGTTGAGGAGCTGCGATGTGATCTTTGAGAAGGGTTCGAATTTTTGTAATAGATAATCGGGTGAAATTTTTAGAGATAATTCCAGCAATCTCGTTGTTTTCGCTTCGATTTAACAACAGCTGTTCAGTGACGTCGTTGAAAACTGCTCGGATTATTCCTTCTTCCTTCAGGGATCGTGGGGCCGCTTTATGAGGTCCAGTCGATGACAGGGGTCGCACAGTGGCGCTAGCCCCAAATCGTCCCCCTTCAAGGTGCCCGTCGAGATTCTACCCGCCGGCACCTTCGAAAAAACATCTACACATTCTCCAAGTAACGAAGCGGCGTGATCCCCGTCCCGACTTCAAATCCTCGTCGAAAACGTCCCCGGGAAGATACAAGAAGCGATTTGGATCACTTGCATTGGACTGCGCTTCTCTCTGCACCATCCCCAAACGCGTCTCCTCGACGCCAGTCGCGTAAAGAGGTCCTACTCACACTCGGTTCACAATGGCGCCTCGCTCTCGAGCCAACGCCGTGGATACCGACGCGTCCATGTCAGACGCGCCGGAGCACCGTCAGGAGGAGGAAATGGTGAGTTTAACTATTGAATTGCATTTTGCTCTTTATTTGCGACGCGCGAGCTCGTTACTGATGGCCTGCTCTAGGAAGTCGATGAGACTCCCGACTACACAGACACTGAGAACCCCAGCACCACTGCTAGCAGTGTCGCCGGAGAGCCCACTACAGATGGCCGAAAGCGCCGCACGGAGGTTAACCAACTACGTCGAAGCATTTTTGGAAGGAAGCACGATCGCCTGGGCGAGTCCAAGGTTCGAAGCCCTTTGGGACAAGGCTGCAACTATCCACCAGCATGCTGACTTCTTATCCACAGGAAGATGACACCATTCGTCGATTCCGATACTTGCTTGGCCTCACCGATCTATTCCGTCATTTCATCGAGACGAATCCCGATCCAAGGATCCGCGATATTATGACCGAGATTGATCGACAGAATGCCGAAGCTGCCAGAGGAAAGAAGGGCGCTGGAAGGCAAGGAGGTGCCACTAGCGACAGACGCCGACGCACGGAAGCCGAAGAAGATGCCGAACTTTTGAAGGACGAGAAGCATGGTGGTTCTGCCGAGACTGTTTTCCGAGAATCGCCCCCCTTCATTCAGGGTACCATGCGCGACTACCAGGTTGCTGGTCTCAATTGGTTGATCTCCCTCCACGAGAACGGTATCTCTGGTATCCTCGCCGACGAAATGGGTCTTGGAAAGACGCTCCAAACAATTTCTTTCCTTGGCTACCTGCGACACATTGTCGATATCACTGGGCCACACTTGGTCATCGTACCAAAGTCTACTCTCGACAACTGGAAGCGAGAGTTTGCCAAATGGACCCCAGAGGTGGATGTTCTGGTGCTTCAGGGCGCAAAGGAAGAGCGACATAATCTGATCAACGATCGCCTTGTGGATGAGAAGTTTGATGTTTGCATTACCAGCTACGAGATGGTGCTCCGTGAGAAGGCGCACCTGAAGAAGTTTGCTTGGGAGTACATCATCATCGATGAGGTTTGTTACTCTCTGCAAAATGAATATAACTATACTGAACGGTATTTAGGCGCATCGAATCAAGAACGAGGAGTCTTCACTGTCGCAAGTGATCCGACTCTTTTCGTCCCGAAACCGACTCCTCATCACGGGTACTCCCCTGCAAAACAACCTCCACGAGCTGTGGGCACTTCTCAACTTCTTGCTCCCCGATGTTTTTGGCGACTCTGAGGCCTTCGATCAGTGGTTCTCGGGCCAGGACCGGGATCAAGACACTGTTGTTCAACAACTCCACAAGGTCCTTCGGCCTTTCTTGCTCCGTCGCGTGAAGAGCGATGTTGAAAAGAGCTTGCTGCCAAAGAAGGAAGTCAACGTCTATCTGGGCATGTCGGAGATGCAGGTCAAATGGTACCAGAAGATCCTTGAGAAGGATATCGACGCGGTCAACGGAGCTGGCGGCAAGCGGGAGTCCAAGACGCGACTCCTCAACATTGTCATGCAGCTTCGAAAGTGCTGCAACCATCCTTACCTGTTTGAGGGAGCTGAGCCTGGTCCTCCATACACTACCGACGAGCATCTTGTTTACAATGCGGGCAAGATGGCTGTCCTTGATAAGCTCCTCAACAGACTTGAAAAGCAAGGTAGCCGCGTCCTCATCTTCTCACAGATGAGCCGACTACTTGATATTCTGGAAGACTACTGTGTCTTCCGCGAGTACAAGTATTGTCGTATCGATGGTGGCACAGCCCATGAGGACCGTATCGCAGCCATCGACGAGTACAACAAGCCCGGCTCAGAGAAGTTCATCTTCCTCCTCACAACCCGAGCCGGTGGTCTGGGCATTAACCTTACAACCGCTGATATTGTCATTCTCTATGACAGTGATTGGAACCCCCAGGCAGATCTGCAGGCCATGGACCGAGCGCATCGAATCGGCCAGACCAAGCAGGTTGTTGTGTACAGGTTCGTCACAGACAATGCTATCGAGGAGAAGGTTTTGGAGAGAGCGGCACAGAAGCTCCGCCTGGACCAGCTTGTCATTCAGCAAGGTCGTGCTCAGACTGCCGCCAAGGCTGCTGCGAACAAGGACGAGCTTCTGTCGATGATTCAACATGGAGCTGAGAAGGTGTTCCAATCCAAGGGACCTACTGGTAACATGGCTTCCAAGGACGCTGAAATCGGTGACGCCGACATTGATGAAATCTTGGCTCGAGGTGAAAACCGAACCAAGGAGCTGAATGCCAAGTATGAGAAGCTGGGCATCGATGATCTACAAAAGTTCACCTCGGAGTCGGCTTACGAGTGGAATGGAGAGAACTTTGCCAATACCAAGAAGAACATCAACATGACCTGGATCAACCCGGCCAAGCGAGAGCGCAAGGAACAGTCGTATTCGATGGACAAGTATTTCCGACAGACCATGTACCCCAACCCGAAGGCGGATTCGAAGCCCAAGGCGCCTCGAGCACCGAAGCAAGTTCCAGTACACGATTACCAGTTCTACCCACCGCGTCTGAGGGATCTTCAGGACAGGGAGACTGCATACTACCGAAAGGAGATTGGCTATAAGGTGCCTCTGCCAGATGGTGATGATGACAACCTGTCGGAGCGAGAAGCCGAGAGAGCTCTCGACCAGCAAGAGATCGACAACGCCACCCCCCTGACCGAGGAAGAGCGTGAGGAAAAGGAGAAGCTGTCGTTGCAAGGATTTGGAGAGTGGAACCGACGTGACTTTCAACAGTTTGTCAACGGATCCGGCAAGTACGGCAGAACTGCCTACGATGGTATCTCCAAGGAGGTTGACAGCAAGTCTGCGGCCGAAATCAAGGCCTATGCCAAGGTCTTTTGGCAGCGGTACACCGAGATTGCAGACTATCCCAAGTACATGAAGACTATCGAGGACGGAGAGGAACGAACCCGACGTCTTGGGCACCACCAGAAGCTCTTGAGGAAGAAGATGCAGCAGTACAGAGTGCCCCTACAGCAGCTCAAGATCAACTACTCTGTGTCCACAACCAACAAGAAGGTCTACACAGAAGAGGAAGATCGATTCCTCCTGGTCCTGCTCGATCGATATGGCATCGACTCGGAAGGCCTGTACGAGAAGATGCGGGATGATATCCGTGAATCCCCCCTGTTCAAATTCGACTGGTTCTTCCTCAGCCGAACACCTATTGAGCTTTCCCGACGCTGCACTACCCTGATTACGACCATCGTCAAGGAATTCGAAGATGTTCCTGCCCGTGGCTCTAATGGAGTGAACGGAAAGGCCAAGCGAGAGCCTGACGATGAGAATGACGAGGATAGCATTCTTGGAATGGCCCCTGCCAAGAAGAAGGCCAAGAACGGTGTAAAGGTATGCATAACAGAGCTTTGTTGTCATTGATCTGCTGCTAACAGAATTTATAGAACAAGGCTCTCGACAACGTCAAGTCGGTCAAGTCAAGCAAGAACAGCTCGGCCACTCCATCAAGAGCATCCAGCGTGGCATCCACCGCGTCTAATGCAGGAGGCTCTACCAAGGGCAAGAAGGGCAGGAAGAAGTAAACAAAATGGCACAGGGCCTTTGGGTTGATCGGCAGGTATTTGGCAGGACAGGGGGATAGATCTTTTCGGCGTTTGGTTGCAGTTTAGGGCTTTACTTTGCTCATGTCAGTATTTGGTGTGTCTGGCACGACGGACTGTACCAGGATTCAAGGAGGTCTGATAGATACCTCGATTAACAATGATGCCTCAAGGCTGGGGCAAAGGGAGCGAGGACGGCGAGCGGTTTGAGTGTTAAATAGTTGTTTGAGAGCAAAAGAACCACGTCTAGATACCTGTACTGCCTGGTGTCCAACCGGCGTGTCGTGAGGTCTACTACGAAGTCATGCCAGCGTTAAGACGGTGCCATGTCGCGATATACATGAATTCTTCAAGAGGGACTGCCTAGCCATCTGGGCGTATCCAAATCCCCAAGTCGTAGATACGTCATCAAATGGTGCAATTTCGACCTGTTCCCTAAGCCTCCTGGAGAGATGGTAACAATTACAAGCCTCTTTGTCTTCCTCTCCCTCACCTACACACTCCCTGTTCCCATCTGTCCATCCGTCCATCCATTCATCAATCCCCTCCCGTTTAATTTTTTGCCCCTTGAACAAAAAAACAAGGATTTGTTTGTCCCCCAAAACGCCGTACTATGCAAGCACACAGGAAAAGAAGGCATCTTACTGCATTCGGTTCAACCGCTCCCTCTCGACCTCGTAGTTGAAGTCGAAGTAGCCCTTGTCGAAGTGGTGAACTCGAACGTAGCCGTCCTCTCCGCCGCTTGCGTAGCTCTTTCCGGTGGGGTCGGCGGCGACGGTGTTGAGGGGACCGAAGTGGCCTCGCACACGGCCGATCTCGTCCTCGAAGATCTTGTGGTAGAAGCGGGCCTCGAACTTACCCTGACGGGCAGAGGTTCGGGTGACGTCCATGGCGGCCTGACCACCACCGAGGATGACAAAGTCCTTCTTGGGGGTGATGGTGGCACTGTTAAGGGGAGTATCGGCGACGTATGTCTTGAGAACCTCGAGGTCGCGGGCAGAGATGAGCTTGGAGAGGTCAGTATTGGTTTAGCCTGTAAGCAGAAGCGACCTACCTTGGCAGTCTTGTCCTTGCAGGCGGTGATGAAGTAGGTTCGGTCGGGAGACCACTGGAGGTCGACGATGGGCTGGTTAAGCTCATGGACGGGGACGTTGTCCAGCAGGTCACCGGTCTTGGCGTCGTATCGGCTCACGCTGCCATCCTCGTGGCCAGCAATGATGAACTTGCTCATGGCGCTCCAGCCAGCAACGGTGGCCTTGCTCTCGTCGCAGACGATGGTCAGGACCTTTTCGTCACTCTGCTCGGCGTTGACGTCGGGGTTGATGTCGACGACGACAATGTTGGAGAGGTAACCCATACGCTTCTCGGTGACACCCAGCAGCTTGGTGCCGTCCTCGTTGAACTCGACTCGCTTGACGGCGGTGGGGAACTCCCAGGTCTTGATGAGGCGACCGGTCTTGACCTCCCAGAGGCGGATGGTGTTGTCGGCGGAGCCCGAGGCGATCATGGTAGAGGTAGGCTCGACGTCGACAGTCCAGATGGCACCGACATGGCCGTGGTAGGTTCCGAGACGCTCGCCGTTGTGAGAGAACCAGGCGCAGATCTGCTGGTCCTTGGCGACGGAGAAGATGATGTCGCCATCGAGGTTGTATCTGGGGTTGGTCGACGATGTTAGCCAGAGGGTTCTGAGTGGTATTCCAAGCTATTTAAGGAACTAGGACATTTCATGTTCCACGTCCCTCTTCCCCTCCTTCTTGAAGACTTGTTGCCCGAAAGTGGTAGAGGATGAGATGTTTGACGTACTTGATCTGGGTGAGCGCACGCTCGTGCCCGGCAAGAAGAATGGGCCGCATAATGTCGTTATCTGAGGGGCTCGGAGGGGTTGATGGCGGAGGCAAGTTCGGAAAGGCTGGTTATATGGCGAGGGCTTTCGCGATGGAATTTTTGGCGGTTGTGCGTTTTGGTGGGGCACAAATCCCCCCTTCCTCTCGCGGGGGCACAGGACTTTTACTTTTCTGGGTTAATTCTGGTACGGATATTGAGGTTGTGCCTGGCACCGGGTGTCAACCTTTGGATTTGCCATGTTCAACACCTTGGTTGCCTATTATTCGAGAGATAGTGACTCCCGTGATAGATTCATCGATAGACTATTGAGTCATCTCAATGATTCAAGAGTCATATTATGAATCCTTCTTGTCAGATATTTCAAAAAGTGGAATGATAGCATGAATTTGTTGACGTCGAATCTCGCCTGGTGGCGGCCCGTCCTGAGGCATCAACCATTTACTCGCCCGGTTTCTTGGAAACCACTTTGCACCTTCTCATTGTGTAAGAGGCCAGACTGACGCCATCTCCAACCTGAGGCGAAACTGGACCTTTGACCCTCCAATTTGATCCATTGTTGATCCTGGAGGAAACTGCTGGCTCTTGACGACTGAGTCACATCGACTCGCTGACGCTTACATCTCGCTCGCCCTGTCTCGTCTGTAGAGGGGCATCACACGACCAACAGTTGTCGACGGTTGGAATCCGTCAAAGATGGAGGAGGACAGTGAAGATCTCAACTTGATCGTCTGTTCCTTGCAACACTAGACCTAATTCTCTGTCTTGATTGCGATTCCTACCTGTACGATATTGTCAGAATTACGTTTGAGACCATTGGCAGCCAGGCGTTTTCCTCTACTCTTTCGTTCTCTCCTCACCTTCCTAGAACAACAACTTTATTACACAGCCGGCATTGGATAGGCCATTCCTGTTTAATCAACCAAGTACGGGCGTATGGAGATTTTTCGGCATCTCATACTAGGTCGGCACATAGGTATGCATCTACGACATCAGATATATACCACCAGTTGATCATGGCCGGGGTCAAGCTCCGTTACGCCGCGTCGGGATCGACTGCGGATGTATGCCGAAGGGTCCCGAGATGGCCTCCATTCTCAATAATATTGTTAACTCTTCAGCACCTACGGCACAGCAGCCGTCGGGCAAGCCAAGCCGAACCTGCAATAGCCGGGCCCCGTTGGACGCACCACTCACACCCGCAAACTCTGGCTCACAGTCACATTTTCACCCACCCACAGGCGGCGCAACACACAAAGTCGTCAAGGTCAAGGCAAACTCGTCCCCACACGTGTTCGGGCGTCTCCCCCGTGTCGCCCGTGCCCGTGCCAATATCGACCTTGGGCGCCACTATTCCAACTGCCCCTCCCCCTCGCCCAGCAGCCCACTTCATATACGCCGACTGCCTCTCGGACAACAGCCGACGATTGAACTTTGCTTCAGTGTCTGTCTCTGGTTCTTTGCCTTCTGTTCGCCGAATCTTGCATCCATTGTTTGATCAGAGACGGAACTTCTCTTCGACTACCGCCACAATGGTCGCTACCAAGATTGACGGCACTGCCATCGCAAAGTCCATCCGTGAGCGGCTGTGTGCCGAAGTCGCGGCTAAGCAAAAGCTCAACCCCAGATACCAGCCCTGCCTCAAGATCATCCAAGGTGTGTCACGGTCACTCGTGCTACTCTTATCCTCGTCAATTGCTCAATGCTGACTCAATTCGTCCAGTTGGTGATCGATCTGACTCTTGTTCGTGATGCCCTGCCCCGCCATCACAACTCGATGATCTTCTCACTGACCCCGCCTAGCTACCTATGTTCGCATGAAGCTCAAGGCCGCCGCAGAGGTGAGTCAGACTGATGATGTCTGTGTAACTCTATTATTGACTCACTTGTAATAGGCTGGCATTGACAGCAAGTTGCTTCACTACCCTGAGTCTATCACAGAGGCTGAGCTGCTGGACCACATCCGTCAGCTGAACAATGACCCCATTGTTCACGGTATCCTGGTCCAGCTTCCTCTTCCCAGTCACATCTCTGAGTACACTGTCACATCCTTCGTGGCAGATGAGAAGGATGTCGACGGTTTTGGCACCAGAAACATTGGAGAGCTTGCCAAGCGTGGCGGCAAGCCTCTCTTTGTGCCATGCACCCCCAAGGGTGTCATGATCCTGCTCAAGGAGGCCGGTGTTGACCTCAAGGGCAAGAACGCCGTTGTCCTTGGACGAAGTGACATCGTTGGAAGCCCTGTAAGCTACCTGTTGAGAAACGCCGACGCCACTGTCACTGTCTGCCACTCCAAGACAAAGAACATTGAGAACTACATCAAGGAGGCCGATGTCGTTGTTGCCGCCATTGGCCAGCCTCAGTTTGTCCAGGGCAGCTGGTTGAAGCCCGGCGCTGTTGTTATTGATGTCGGAACAAACTTCCTGCCGGATTCCACAAAGAAGTCCGGATACCGACTTGTCGGTGACGTTGATTACGCCGCTGCCTCCGAGGTTGCTTCGGCCATTACCCCCGTGCCTGGTGGTGTTGGACCCATGACGGTTGCAATGCTCATGCAGAACGTTATCGATGCCACAACATGGTACTTTGAGTCTCAGAAGCTCAGGAAGACCATTCCCCTGCCCCTGAAGCTCGAGGACCCTGTTCCTTCTGATATCGCCGTTTCGCGATCCCAGACCCCCAAGCAGATTACTCGCATTGCTGCCGAGGTTGGCATTGCTCCCCACGAGCTTGAGCCCTATGGCGCGTACAAGGCCAAGGTTGACCTCAGCCTGCTCAAGCGACTTGAGCACCGAAAGAACGGTCGCTATGTCGTTGTCACTGGTATTACCCCTACGCCCCTTGGAGAGGGCAAGTCTACCACAACCATGGGTCTGGCCCAGGCCCTTGGAGCTCATGTTGGCCGGTTGACGTTTGCCAACGTGCGACAGCCCAGCCAGGGTCCTACCTTTGGTATCAAGGGAGGCGCCGCTGGAGGAGGTTACAGCCAAGTCATTCCTATGGACGAGTTCAACATGCATCTTACTGGCGACATTCACGCCATCACTGCCGCCAACAACCTCCTCGCGGCTGCTATCGAGACTCGCATCTTCCACGAGAACACCCAGAAGGACGGTCCCCTGTACCGACGACTGGTACCAGCCAAGAACGGCCAGAGGAAGTTTGCCCCTGTCATGTTCCGTCGGTTGAAGAAGCTTGGCATTGACAAGACCAACCCCGACGAGTTGACTGAGGATGAGATCCACAGATTCGCTCGTCTTGATATTGATCCCGAGACCATCACCTGGAGGCGAGTCCTCGATGTCAACGACCGCCACCTTCGTGGAGTCACGGTCGGAACTGCCCCCACTGAGAAGGGACAGACTCGAGAGACTGGCTTTGACATTACTGTTGCCAGTGAGTGCATGGCTATCCTTGCTCTCAGCAACAGCTTGGCCGAGATGCGTGAGCGCCTCGGCCGAATGGTGGTTGCCACTTCGCGAAGCGGTGACCCCGTCACTTGTGATGATATCGGTGCTGGCGGTGCTCTCACTGCCCTCATGAAGGATGCCATCAAACCCAACCTCATGCAGACCCTCGAGGGTACTCCTGTCTTTGTCCATGCTGGTCCGTTCGCCAACATCAGCATCGGTCAGAGCTCTATTCTCGCTGACAAGCTTGCCCTCAAGCTTGCCGGTACTGAGCCTGATGAGGACTACAGCGAGAAGTCTGGCTTTGTTGTCACCGAGGCCGGCTTCGATTTCACCATGGGTGGTGAGCGATTCTTCAACATCAAGTGCCGTACTTCTGGCCTGGTTCCTGACGTTGTCGTCGTTGTGGCTACTGTCCGAGCCCTCAAGGTTCACGGTGGCGGTCCTCCTATTGCCCCTGGTGCTGCTCTCAGCGCCGTCTACAAGGAGGAGAACGTTGACATTCTTCGTGCTGGCTGCGTGAACCTGAAGAAGCACATTGCCAACGCCAAGTCCTTTGGCATCCCTGTCGTTGTTGCCATCAACAAGTTCTCTACTGACACTGACGCCGAGATCGCTGTCATCCGAGAGGAAGCCATTGCTGCCGGTGCTGAGGACGCTATCCTGTCCAACCACTGGGCCGAGGGAGGCAAGGGTGCCGTCGACCTGGCCAACGGTGTCATTG
The DNA here is from genome assembly GCA_025433615.1 of Fusarium sp. LHS14.1. NCBI lineage: Eukaryota > Fungi > Ascomycota > Sordariomycetes > Hypocreales > Nectriaceae > Fusarium > Fusarium sp. LHS14.1. The sequence goes on from CM046481.1 coordinate 1,698,689, forward strand.
CCGCTTCCGAGAAGCCCAAGGAGCTCAAGCTTACTTATGACCTGGAGGGCAGCGTGCAGGACCGCATCTCCGCCATCGGCCAGAAGATGTACGGTGCTGAGAAGGTTGAGTTCAGCGAGCTCGCCCAGAAAAAGGTTGACACGTACACTCGCCAAGGCTACGGAAACCTGCCCATCTGTGTTGCTAAGACTCAGTATTCTCTTTCTCACGACCCTGATCTGAAGGGTGCTCCTACCGGCTTCACGGTTCCTATCCGTGATGTCCGGATGGCTGCTGGAGCAGGATATCTGTAAGTTTCCCTTGCTCAGCCATGATAGTATATCACTAACAAGCGTCCAGGTATGCCCTGGCTGCTGATATCCAGACCATCCCTGGTCTCCCCACAGCCCCTGGCTACCTCAACGTCGATGTCGACGTCGAGACTGGTGAGATTGACGGCCTATTTTAGAAAGACATATAACACTGGCATGATTATGGTATTGTACCCTCAACTCAACGTGGGATTATGGACTGGAAGGCGAACACTTTGGGACGTGGCATTTCAACACATGGTGCGGGACGGGATGGGACGGGACTGGCGAAGAAATAAACTGTGTCAATATTGGCGATACCTAAATTATAACATTTCCGCTCATTGCTTCTGTACGTGATTCTTTATGTAGTCGAGGTGAATAGGGGTTCAACCCTACAATTCGCCGGGTCCTTTCTTCTCATCATTCACAGGTTCATCTTTGTTACTGGTGTATATCCTGGTAAATTCCATTATCAGGTTTTCTCGCTATGACATATCACATGTGAATGCTATCAACTTGAAATTCCTTACCAGTCCGTTCCAATTTCCTAATGGCAAATCTCGAGTTTAGTTTCCACGTTCGTGCCCCTTTTCCGTTCCTGGCATCACGCCCCAAAATCAGACGGCAATGCTCGATGCCCACTCCGTTTGCCGCTGATCCTTCAAAGCTCTCATATTTACCAATGCTTCCTTTCCCCCATGTAGATTTCCCTCCCCCTGTTACACAGTGTCTATCCCCCCTACCCAAGCCTCTTCTCAACGATTACTCTATCGGTAATCGATAGGTCGACTTTCAGACCCCCACCTTGTTCTCGCAGAGCTTCCCAAGGGCCAGAGCATGTTCCTCGCGAGTTGGAACTTCTGGAACCTGAACGACATCCGTGTCCAGTCGTCTGAAGAAGGCAGTGACATCTTGGGTGGGCTCATGCTCGTCCCTGACCATGTCCTTCACAAGGAGATCGATGTCTGACATCTCATCAAAGAATTGATAGACGTGCACCGGCTTCTCCTGGGGGAGCTTCTGGACACATGTGATGACCTTTTCCTGCAGGCCTGGCGTCCAAAACTGCTCGCAAAAGATGATCTTCGAGGCGCCGATCAGACTCAGTCCAGGGCCAGCAACATGAGCATCCAGGAGATGGACGCGGCAGCCCTCAGCTTCTCCAATTTCAAAAAGAATCTCTTCTCTCTCTTCTTCATCATCGGTGACGCTCAATGCGTCGAGGAGCTCGACCTTTTTAACCATATCGACAGGTCGGTTCAAATCGGCTGCGTAGACCGCCCTGCAGTTGAGGTGGACTGATCCGTCGTATTGAACAGTCCCAGGGCTTCTGCCCCAGTCGTCAATGAAGGCGTAGCGTATCACACGGAATATGATATCCAGAAACAGAACCGAGGAGGAAGCGACAACGACTTTTTCGTCCTGGTGCTGCCGAAGGAGCTCGGCGACCTTGGACGCAATGGCACGTACTCGAGGCGACATGTATTCGTCCTCCTCCATGGAATAGAGATAGTTCTTCCATCGTGCGGTCCACACCCAGTTTGAGCGCTTTGTTCGCTTTGTACCATGTTCTGAGTTGTTTGAGGGGGCTCGCCGGTCGTCACTGTCGTCGTGAATGTTGTCGTGGCTCTTGATGCCCTCATCCTGGTAAGCAAAGTCCTCGGCGGCCTTGAGATCATCCCTACAGACGGCAGACTGGCTGTCCAGGAGCTCAGGGGTAGAGAAGGTATCCCTGTCGCTTGTAGATTCGACATCGTCATGATTCAGCCCCAGTCGAAGAAAGAGACGTCCCTTGTTGAAAGCACAAGGCTGGGATTTCCAGTACCTTTTGAACCGAGAAAACTCATCAGGCGTCAGGGAGCTCAGCTTGGCTTTCACATCCGCAAGATGCCGTCGTTTATAAATCTCCAGCTGCTTCCAGACGTCCTCGGGCCGTTGGCCATACAGAGGCTGCCCACGGAGTAGAGAGTCGCTGGAGTTGCACTTCTCCATATGCACACCATCGTTAGCAGTCTGGCTAAGTTCAAAGCCGTTATCAAGTAAGAAGTTGAGCTTCTCCATGACATCCATCTCAAACCCAGCAAAGGGGTCCGCCACATCCTCACCCACTTCAATGCCGATAGCATGGCAGCTGCAGAGAGCCGGGTGGTTGGCAAGTTGCTGGGCCTTTTTGAGGATTGCCAGTCCACGGCTGACAGTCTTTGGGACCTTGATGAGCTTCTTTCCTTCCAGCACCAGAAAGGTGATCTTCAAGTACATGAGACGATCTTGTGGCTTGGAGGGCACCATACAGTCATGAGTAGTTGGGACTGATCTAGGACGGCTGACAATTTGACCCATCAAGTAGCGTGAGAACATGTCCCAGATGACACCTTCCGGCATCGATCCGTTGCCATCGACAGAGGTTAATTGGGCCGTCTTGAAGATCTCGTCAAACTTCTCCATGTTCTGGATCGGACTACCAGGAAGTATCATGGACTGCCCAGCCAGATTCCGCCAGGAGTTCTTCGCGGGTGTCCCGGAAAGCAAGAAGGCGTGATGATACTCGAGCGAACGCACTGCAGCGTTGAGGAGAGTGCCTTTCTCGTGGGCGTCGTGTGAGTCGTCTAGGATCAAGACAGGAATATTTCGGTTCCACATCTTGTACACCCCAGGATGGAGCGGAAGGCTGGGACGCCCCATCTTCGGTTAGGAAAGCGTTTCTCTGCGACGTGGACGTCGAAGTCGTGAACTGTGTCGCAGAAGCACACGAACTCCTGCTGGTTTAAAAAAAGTCTTTATGAGAAAGGAGGTAGAGCAGATGATAACTTCAAATTGTAAAAGCTGATCACACCGGATGTTGTCGCTGTCAAGAATGATGCAAGATGGCCGATCATCCTGAAGTATGGTTAGCACTATGAAATCTGTCACAGACGGGAAGCAACCATACCTTCTTGAAGTGCTTCTTGATTTCAGACCACCATCAAAGGACACTATCAGGGGAACAGACAGCGAGGAAAAACCAACCCACAGCGTGGTAGCATCTGCTTCCGCTTGATCAGAGCAGCTGTCAGTGCCGTGAGAGACTTGCCTGTGCCAGCTCTATCGCAAAGTAAGGCTCCCTTGAACATGGACTCGGTCGATTGCAGAAGCTTTGTAACGCCTATGGCCTGCCAGGGTTTGAGCTCAGTCTGAAGACGCGGCGGAAGCGTAGGCTCAATGTCGGGAGCAGTGAGATGGTTCTACAGAAGGGCAATCGCCATTAGCATAGGGATCGGGGTAACCGATCAGTTGGGAGGGGATACGTACGACCGCTTGGAGGAATCCTGGAGACATCAGGAGGTCCAGGAAGTGCATAGATGCCTCGCCAGTTCCGACCATCATCGGCTGAGGGTTATCAGATTTGCGGCTCACCAACGGGTGCAGCCGAGAGGCGTTGACGACGGCTTCCTCAAGCTCGCTAGAGGCCCCCCCCTGGTCTCCCCTTGCCTCTCGCTCATTGCGTCGGTTCTGTTCAGCTCTAGCGTATTCAGCTTTGAAATCAAACATGAATCTGCCAGGTTTCCAAAATTCTGGTTTCAGGAAATCGTAAACCGGGAGAGGTTTGCAAAGGCGATCAAGGCTCTCATGCAAAGCGTCGAAGCAGCGATCTTGCGCCTCCTGGATTTCGCGACGGGAAGCAGGCATGCTGAGCCTCGCGTGACCGTTGATGGAGGAAGGGTACAGGTAAAAGGTGGAGTTCGAATGCGAAGAGGGCAGTTAGGATGCGTGAGCTGGGTTCTAGTGGAAGAACGGCCTTGGTGTTGTTGAACTGAGAAGAGATGGACAGAAACAGGCACTCGATCTGATGGTATCTTTTCATGGAGGAAAATGATTGGTTCTTGCAGTGAAATTTGAGCGTGATGAGATTGAAGAGAGAAGTGCAAGAAGATGTTGGGGGATGGAAGTAGAGGAGGGAGGAAGGAGAGAGGATGATGTTTGCTCCAGCAGTGACAACTTGGAATGAATCACGGTCAAATCCCCATGGTCCATAAAGGTACCTCTGTGGGTGTTTGCCTGTTTTTACTAGTATTTTATATGGGCAGAGAAGCATCGCATTACCTTGCACGTAAATTACATGAAGAGTAAGGCATTGCACTACTTATCGCCATTCCCCCCCTTAAGCAATGAGCCTCGTGGATCATCCACGAGGCAGCTCTCCATTCTTAATACCAGCCAAAGGTAATTGGGCACGTAGATAAATGCAAAAACTCCGAGTTAACCCAGTAAACAGCAAGAATCTGCCCTCACATAGAGCACGTGGACCAGCCACAAGTCAACCATAGCCCCTACTGCTTGCAGAGAGAACGATGGACGGATGTCAAATTTTCAGTCTTTTCAACCTAGATTCCATTAGCTAGTTTGAAATAGCAAGTGCCTTTGAATTCGAGCTTCAGCAAGCAGATTGGCCCCTGAACCATCGCCAATTCTTCAAACCTCACTGCTTCCAATCCACTCTGCTCGCCCATGCCAGTTCCTTTTCCAAGTCCTGACTCCTAGGGAAGTTGCACTCCTTCTCAAACACCTGTCTCATGTATCTCACAAGTGTGGCATCCTTCCTGCTCAAGCTCGAGGGTAATCCCAGGGTAGAGGACGGACCTGGGGCTTCCTCGCTGTGCCGATTCTCCCAGTGGTCCCTGATGGCCTCATTGGCAGCATTCCTGGCACTTGCTTCCTTCACCGAGCCAAGGGCATGATAGAGGTCAGAGATCTTGTCCGCAAGCTTCACCAAGTTTGCAGGGAGTCCAGGAAGCGTTGGCTGAGCATCCATGGCGTTAGACTCCTGATCTGGCTGTATCGCGAGCTTGTCGACCACGTCGGCTGCCACCACATGAACTGCTGCTTGTAGCACTGCTCCGAAAACGTCAATATTGGCGTCCACTGGGATGAGAGTTCTGGAAATTGTCGTAAAGGCGGACGCGAGAACCAGTGGCTTGACTTGCCCCAGGACCATCACAATGGCTTTCTGGTTCTGGGTCCGGATGACAACGTTGGCCAACTGAACCATCTCGGAAAGCTGCCCAAGGATACCTCCAGGGGCGTAAGTCTGCCTAACAGTCTTGTCCCAAGCCTTGAACTGCTCCATGCGAGCGTCGTTGTCTCGCATCAGGGCCTCAAGGAGAGCAACGCCGGGGTTTTCGTCGACTGTCTGTGCCAACGGACTCGTATGCATGGGAACTGGGGCAGTCCCCTCAGCAATTATGATTGCCGATTGAATCAAATTATGTGCCACATCTCCGCCAGCGGCGTGTGAGTCGGAAAACATGGTGCAGAACGAGACGATCACGCCAAGGTACAGGGACTCATGGATAGAAGTGCCTGATGCTGAGATGGCACAAAGGGCCTTGGCCAGCTCAACGACAGCCTTAATGTTGATCCTGTCTTCTCCAACGGCCTCAAACCGCTGTGGCCAGACTTCCTGAGTCGAGTGTGTTAGCAGTTTCTCTCACCCCTCATCGGCAGCTAACGACAAACCTTGAACGCGCGAACAACACCATCTGCCTTGGTCTCATTGAGTTCCTCTTTCCCTTCCATCATGTCGCGGATCATATCCATGCTAACCTCGTCAGGAGTCGACAGGCCCTGGAGGTGAGTCTGCTCCAATTCTCTGAAGCGGTCTACCACCTGTTGGAGGTATGTCTTGCACGGGAAGGTCTTGTACGCTGAAATAAACGCACTGATGTACTTGACCACTTTCTCCGATGTAGGCACCTCGTAAGCTTGGTCATGTTCAACATGACTATCTAGGAGAGATGGGGGAGGTGTCTGTTGAGGAACCTCCTGTAACTCTCCTCGAAATTCAGAACAAAAGTCATTGACGTTGTGCCTCATAGCCCGTTTGCGCTCAGTACTTCTCTTGCTTGTCACTCCGTGTGTCCATTCCTAATAGTACACCACTCTATCGTCACAACTCCGCTCCCCGGGCAAGGGGGTAGCTTCGCATAGGCCATCCTGTCTCTTGCCATGCAAGAGATGCAGCGTGCAATTCTGTTGGCCAATGATGGCCACGACTAAACGAGTCTGTGGCATAGTCTCGACGAAATCATGGTAGCCAGTGTCAAAGTCACGAAGTGGTAGTGGGTTGGTAAACCCCTCGCAGTCGGGCACGGCTGGTAAAACCTCACCGACAACGACAGCTAACAAGCTTCTGAGGTATGGGTTAGTGACAAAACACAACTCAAAGACGTGGTACATACTGGTCTACGCCCTCGATGGCCTCCTCTTCGGGGCTGATGTCGAAGCCAGCATCAGTTGTGTCATTGAGATTGAGAATAGCCTTGGCTCCCCTGCTGGTATGAGTCCTGCCAATCCGAATGACTCGCTTCTTTGGTCTGCCAACTTTGCCTGTGTCGTAGGCCCAACCTCGGAAGCAAAAGGCGATGTCGCGATATTTGGCCATGGCGCGGTATCACGTACCGTGCTTGTACATCAAGCACGGTGGATGAAGGAGCTTGAGGACGAGCGATGAGATGAGATGGCGAGGTGCTGTGCGGTGAGAAAAGGAATGAAGGGAGAACGTGAAGAGAAAAACGAGCGAGAAAGCGCGTTTTAATGTTTATTTGTGAGCCCTGAGCCATAAGACTTAGGGGCTAGGTTATGTGACCGTGATTCAGAGTCGTTGGTTTTCGGAAAGTCCACTCAAAACAAAGCGTCTGTTGTTGTTGGATGAGTGTTTTCCCTGTCTACTGATGCTATCTTCCACCACAGGAAAAGAACCTCTATTACTACTAAGCGGAGAATGCAAGATCATAACTAGTCATAAAGTTTGAAAGGAAGAAGGTAGAGTCTCATTTTGTTATTTCTGATGAGGTGCTCATCGGAGGATAAAGATGTAGGGTATGATGAGAGAAGTGGCGAGCCGTTCAGTGCTGATCCAAGCGACAGTCGATCAATAGTTATCCGTTCAATGAAGCGGAGGGGGGAAATGAAACAAGAAAGTCAATTCGTGTAGTTAAGGAGTTAAAAATCTAGAGAGGTTACCAAACTGAAGCATGGCTTCGTTATTTTGGGCTCCAAAGAATACCATAACTGTCCAGTGTACGAATCTCAAGTGAGAACTAGCCGAGTGTCATAGGACCACAAGGCTCAGACTTTAAAAGAGGAAAGAAGAACTTTGCCTCGTGAATCAACGTCTAGTTATGTACAGGAGGTTGTAGCGGAGGTAGTGCAGACAAGGGCTAGCTTTCAAAGATGAGTCCAGGAAGAAGAGTGAGTCTAACTCAGAGACATTGAACAACAAGTAGAACTAAAGAGTTATTTGGCTATTCCATCTTCGTTACGTCTTTCAACCGCCAAGGATCAGTGTCCCGGAAATATTGGTAGGTTAAAGCATAGTGGTCTCTAAGTGGAGGGGGGAGAAGGGGAGGAGCTACGGGGATGCACACGGATACCCAAAACGATCTGCCTAATCAGTGTACGATCATTCGCACAGCTTGACCGGTTTTTTTGGGCCAAGGGAATGTCTTGTCTTCAGAGACGCTGTGTGTGTGGGCATGGTTGGGAAAGGGGGTCAATACTTGGAGCAGAAGCCCAAAGACCCTACAGCGGCACAGCCAGATTGGAGTAAACCCACATTTCAGGGCATGCCGTCTCGCGTGAAGTTTCCCAATTGCTCATCAAGAAGTATGATCCTTTTAGTAATGACTTACACTACCTTTGGGGTCGGTTAGAACGGTTGCCTTCAGCTTGGCATGAAGGATCTTTATCATCTAAGAGTCACCCAGGCTGTACCCAGTAAGGTATCAAGTATCTCCAAAGTCACCAGGATATCCTGTGGGTAGTACCGCCGGTTGGAAGACCGTCGACAGCACATCACATCGTGGGCCTCTGGGGTGGGAGGGACCATGGACGGATGAAGCAGGAGGATGGAGCCGAAGAAGATGCCAGAATCAAGGAGTTTCGGACCGCTGGCCAAGAAAAGAAGTAACGGTACCTCTGAATAATGTCCTCGCCATCTCTGGCGCTTCATCTTGGGATATGGGCCGCCTGGCGGATGAGTTTGGGGGTGAAGGGGCGGGTGTAAGCAAGAAAGAATCAAACCAATACACCCCCGTGGAGTCTAAAATCAGATCCTTTACAGTGCAGTTGATACTCATCCCGCCATCCCACGCTTGATATGAAGGTATCGGACAGAGAAGCCCGCGGGACCCGTGGAGGGGAGATGCGAGTTTCGTCTAGTCCAGACGGCAAGGATCAAGAACCATCCAAGTGATGCCCAGTTCCCCTCGAGGCTTAGATCTCAGCACGAATGGTCCGACTCGGCGTTGATCAAGCTTGGAAAACAAAGGAACCCCTCGATATATCCACCGAACTTTACCATGAGACAAGAAAAAGTGTGGAGCTGGGGGAGGCGCCGGGCATCAAAGCCTCTTCCGGGACAAGGGTGATGATGGAACTGGGGGCAGAAAGTAGCATCTTTGCCACGCGAGACTCATCACTGCGGCCGCGAGAGGCAAAAAAAAGAAGAAAACCCCTCAATGAAACGACGCAAGAGTGTCCGCAAAACCCGGGTGTTATCACGATGCCGAGGATGAGGCCTGTAGACGGACGTTGACGTTGAGACGGGATCGGGGGCTAGCGTCATGCAAGTTTCGTATAGCACTACCCTGGTCTCATTGGGGAATGGTGATTGATCGAGAGTGACGGATGAGGTAGTGAGGCTCAAGGGTGAAGCCATCAACTCGCTTGGATCGTCTGGGGGTTGGATGGTTCATGGTGGAGATGGACCTTGTGGGGGGAGTGGGGCATAGAGACATAAATAAGTGACCACTTAGGGAGTGACTAAGCACAAAGACTGTTTCTTTATTTCTGTCTATAGCTATACGAAAGGTGCATAACTAGCGCGTCCGGGCCCCGGGGTCCATCAGATTCTCGCAGACGCACAGGCATCGAAGCGAAAAAAGACCGTCGAGAACTTCAGCTGGTGTCTTGATGTTGAATTGATGGGGGTGTAATTGCTTGTTGGGTATTTAGATAGGCGATGCATAAGAGGAAACTTGTGTATGTCAAGGCTTAGACAAACATGATGCGTTTTTACATGTTGTGCAATAGACAACTAGGAAAGACAGCTGTTGCTATTGTCAAGCTACACCTGCCCTGTCAGGCTGTCAGAGCTGTGCCGTGATAGGCTACATCCCCTGGGAAATTGGCCCTTGTCGCCGGGACCCCAGGAGAAAAACTTCCCGCGCCCGAGAAACTCCATCCAATGCAAATCAACAATGATTGAATTTGGTCTGGGGCGCCAATAGCACAACACGTTTTCTTATTCGGATTCATTCCCCATCGTCACACGCCCCCTCCCCTCCTTGTCCATTGTTTTTTTTTTTTTCTTTCCCCCTTGATCTTGTTCTGGTTGTATCTTTCACTCCATGAGGTGTTGTTTTTTTGCGTTGCTGTTGTTCAATCATCACCATCATCTGGACATTCTCTAGACGACAGGTCCTGATATTAATTCAAGGCTCACCTTCATCGGGAGACGCCCGTCACCGCTCGCTTTCTACCCTCCCCCCCTGTTGTTGAAAGAGGCGCATCCAGTCTGCATCCAGTGCCTCGTTGCGCTTCGCTGGCCCTTGTCCACTCTTTTTTTCTCCTCGCAGCACCAGCACCAGCAGACGCGCACCCAGCGAGTTGCATTGTCTAGTTGCTGCTTGGCTTGACGAAGTGTCTCGCATCCCAAGGCTCTGAGACGCCCGCCATTGTCCTCGGCAGTCCCATCTCTCTCAGACCGCCGTCCTTGTCAATCCCCTCTTCTTGACCTTGTGCGCGCATATAAAGGCTCCTTTGAGCCCCCTCGACCAAGATGTCTTCAAGATACTCTCTACGCCAAACCCCAAGGTTCGTACAAACCCCATTGGCACTTCTATCATACCCTTCTCGGCCCAATTGGCCCTCCTGCACAGGTTCGAAACCTCCTCGAGCCTTTGCCACTCCCCCATAACATGTACCTCTCATCATGCCACACAATGACTGACCTGGCCTTAGGAAGAAAGAACTCTTCGAGGGCATGGTAGAGACCCCTTCTCGACGCCGCTCAACACGCCGACAGACTTCCCAGCCTCTTGAAACCTCAGACGCCGACAACGACTCCGGCTCAAACGCTGAGAACGCCCCCCGCGCTGCCCCCATTCGTCGACGTACCACCAAGTTTGTTGAGAACCTAGACGAGGACGACGTGCAAAAGCCGGACGACATGGGCGCCGTCAACCGCAACGGCCATGCTAATGGCAATGGCAAGGCCAACGGCATCGATCACTCCAATGGTGCCCCTCCCCCTGCCCCTGTCACCAGCGTCCTTGACAAGACTGAGGGTGTTCCTCAGGATCCTCATGTCGTTGATGGCTGGAGGCCAGGTCAGGACCCCAAGGTCGACTACTCAGGCGAGTTCGAGTTCGGAGGTTCTTTCGGTACCCTCGCCATGATGACTTGTTTCCCTATCCTCATGTGGTATATGTGGATTGGCGCAACTTATTATGATGGCAAATTCCCCTCTCGCGCGGCCGGTCAGTCCTGGGCCGACTTTGGTGCTCACCTTGTCAACCTCGTCTACACGGGTGCCTATCCTCGCCTTCAGGTCTGGGCCTGGTACTGGTCCTACCTCATCGTCGAGGGTACTCTCTACTGCGTCCTCCCTGGTGTCTGGGGCTACGGCAAGCCTCTTCCCCATGAGGGAGGCAAGCAGCTGCGATACTACTGCAATGCCTACTTCAGTCTCTACACCACCCTCGCCATCCTTGCCGCTCTTCACTTCTCTGGTGCCTGGCCTCTCTACACGGCCATTGATGAGTTCGGTCCCATCCTGTCCGTCGCCATCCTGAGCGGTTTCCTCGTCAGCTTTGTCGCCTACTTCTCCGCCCTCTGGCGCGGTAAGCAGCACCGTATGACCGGCTACCCCATCTACGACTTCTTCATGGGTGCTGAGCTTAACCCCCGTATGTTTGGCATCCTCGACTTCAAGATGTTCTTTGAGGTCCGCATGCCCTGGTACATTCTCCTCATCCTGAGTCTCGGTGCCGCCGCTCGCCAGCACGAGCAGTACGGTTACGTCTCTGGTGAGGTTTGGTTCCTCGTCATGGCTCACTTCCTCTATGCCAACGCCTGTGCCAAGGGAGAGGAGCTCATCATCACCACCTGGTAAGTATACTATGCAACTTCAACCTTGAGATTCTCACTAACTCGACCCAGGGACATGTACTATGAGAAGTGGGGTTTCATGCTCATCTTCTGGAACCTTGCTGGTGTCCCTCTCTCTTACTGCCACTGCACTATCTACCTGGCCAACCACCACCCTGACGTCTACCGCTGGAACCGTGGCATCCTCGCCGCCATGTTCGCTGGTTACCTCTTCTGGTACTGGGTCTGGGACAGCTGCAACAGCCAGAAGAACCGCTTCCGTGCCATGGAGAAGGGCAAGGTTGTCTGGCGCAAGACCTTCCCCCAGGTCCCCTGGCAGACCATCCACAACCCCAAGACCATCACCACCCCTCAGGGCACCATCCTCGTCGACGGCTGGTACGGACTTGCCCGCAAGATCCACTACACGGCCGACGTCTGGTTCGCCGTTTCTTGGGGTCTCATCACCGGCTTCGAGAGCCCCTTCCCCTGGTTCTACCCTGTCTTCTTCGTCTGCATGATTGCTCACCGCGCTGCGCGTGACATTACTCGCTGCCGTCGCAAGTATGGCGAGGCTTGGCTTGAGTATGAGCGACGTGTGCCCTACCTCTTCATTCCTGTAAGTTCCCTATCATGCACCATTTTTGCAGCCGTCACTAACAAATCATCAAGTACGTCATTTAAGGGAATGTCATGGGCAGAACGAGCATTTAGCTCAATTCTACCGTTTCATAGGGCCCTCTGCTCTATTTGTTCCGTACATAACGGCCCTGGATGTTGAGGAGCCGGTGTTGGGTCGATTTTGGATTCTGCGACGCAAAAAAGAAGGGGGATGATAGAAAGGGGTGAGATGAAAACGTCAAGAATATAGGACGTGTCATGACACAAAAAGGCCATCTATCTACGTCGACGTAAAAGAGACGGGATGGACATGTTGAGGCTGCTTAGAAATATTGTAATGAAGAATACTTGCTTGTATACAGAGTTATGCCAACCTGCTTTGAAGCAGTAGATTAATACGACGAAGAGATTATTAAACAATTGTCTGGTTTTATAGCTCTGGGTTTTATTGCTATCATGTGTTTATGAGTATTTACTTTGATCTTATGTACGACCAAGACGTCATTGAAAAAGAAGAAGAAGAAAGCAGTTGTATGATGGAAAATGTGCTTCTTGACAAACGACTTGACTGGGTGCTTATTAGATGTATGGTATAACCGGCTCTAAGGATTAGGACAATGATGAGAAGAGACTAGAAGAATCCCTCTTGCCTTTAGATCATATCATTTTAAAATGATCGAAACATCTCATAGGATTTATTGAGCATAGCCAAACTTGGTGTCAGTACAGCTCCAGTGTCACAACTACTACCTAACGCAAGATGGCGTGTGCCTTCAGTTTAGGCCCTGACATGTCCGTCGTCATCAGGAAAGGAGCGTCATGAACGGCAGTAAAAGACAAGACACAATGTGGAACAAAACAATTAGCGGCAGCGTACATAGATACTTGAGTCCCTTTAGCATCTATAATGAGAAGCCACCCAGAGAATAACACGCATGTTGACACTATTTTACAGAAACCCTCCGATTCGTCGCGTCCCATTCATCCCCAACCAACAAAAATATATCAGTAGCTCGAGTTCAATTATCCGATTTACGCGCAAGGGGGGCGGAAATATCAATCACCATGCCCAAGCCTGCGCCCACGTCCCAAATCTCCCGTCGTGTTTCCTGCTAGAAGACCGACGGAGAAAACTGTAACGCCGTTTGTCTTGTGTAATCAAGACATGATAGAGAGAGCAGCTCGTGTGGTTCAGGAGTTGTCAAGCTGTCTTCCAAACACGTCGCGTCGCCGTGTCGAATTTAGCAGGTAGCCTCGACGTTGGCCTTGGAGTTCATGAGCAGGGCGACAATCAGACCGTAAAGACCTAAGTGGATTGATTAGTGGATAACACGTAATTAAGCAATGTTTCAGAAACATACCCAGGACTTCGGCGAAAATCAGAATCAGAATCATGCCGACGAAGAGACGGGGTTGCTGAGCAGTTCCTCGGACACCAGCATCACCAACAATACCAATAGCGAAACCAGCGGCAAGACCAGCAAGACCGACGGACAGACCAGCACCGAACTGAATGAAGCTAGTGTAAAGGGGCAGGTGCTGCTTCAGACCATCCGAGATAAGAACCGAGACGACGAGACCGTAGATACCGATGATACCAGCCATAATGACGGGGACAATGTCTATAAAGGTCAGTATCGAGATGGCGATCGATGACTTCGGGGTCGCGTACTCTTGACGATAAGATCGGGTCGGAGGACACCCATGGCAGCGATACCAACACCAGACTTGGCGGTACCGTAAGAGGCACCCAGGCAGGTGAAGACGATGGCGCAGGTGCAGCCCATAGCACCGAAGAAGGGCTAGAGATGGTTAGCTATGTTGAGCTCGATGTCGAATCGATATCGTGGACGCCCTGGAAGCCAGGCGAGGCATCACGGGTGACGTCGGAGCACGGATGACGTGGAGGACTAACCGAGTAAACGGGGCTGCGTGAACGCGCATGTTAGCTTCAATCATCAACAAGAAGAAGGTAGAGGGTCGTGTCAATGGAATTCGACCGTGTTGGGCGATGCCTGAAGCTCCGGACGATGCCTAGGGAGCTCCTCGGCGGTGATGACGGGGGCAAGGAGGCGCGCAACCAAACACTACGTACCAGTATTCGGAAACCATTTTGGCGGTGTTGTGTGTGTTTTGACGTTGAACGAAGCAAACTATCGGCAGAATCGAAGAGCGAAATGCGACGAGATCGACGGGCTGATTAGCTGTTGACAGTCGTGGATGACGAAGGTGTGATGCGATGTTGCTTGCTTGTTAAGGTCTCAATCAAGGAAGGCAGGCGCGGCAAGGTTTTGCTGTACACTGCTACTGAGGGAGAGAGCACGGGGGTGCCTTACATAAGCTGACACGGGCCGCCTTGTTTCGGATTAAAGATGGACCCGGAGGTTTGAGCCACAGCAACCTCTGGTTGGCCGATCTCAAGAATGTGGATCCCGCGCAGGAACTGCAAGCCACTCTGGCGCAAGGCTTCAAATTTTCTGGGGGCCTTGGCGCATTTTTTGGTGGCTCTTTTTTTTCTTTCCTCTCCGACTTTGTTCGACATCAACACTTTCGTCTCAATCTTCTAGCTATAGTCCTCAGGGCGAGCCAACGCAAGGAACCCTGATCTTTGACACCATCTTGTTAGTTCTTTCCCCTCTGTTCCCATTTATCTCGCGACACCGCTTCCAGAGGAACCAGCTGCTAATCGGCGCTTTATCAGATACTCTTTCTCTCACGAAAACCTCGACCTACTCTTTCACCATGTCTGAGAGTGCTGGTATGGACATTCTATCTACAGGTCTATCTTCAGAGACTAACCTTTCACCAGCCTGGCCCCTGGCCGATCAGAAGCTCGAGCAGGAGCTCCTCGACCTCGTCCAGTCCTCCCAGCGTACGTTCTCTCGACACCGACGAAGCGAAAACCAGTACTGACATGTTGCGCAGATGCCCGTCAACTCAAGAAGGGTGCCAACGAGGCCACCAAGACCCTGAACCGTGGTGTTTCTGAGATTGTCATCCTCGCTGCCGACACTCAGCCCCTCGCTATTCTCCTCCACCTCCCTCTCCTTTGCGAGGATAAGAACGGTGAGTGCAATTGGACCGATTACGATCGAAACAGGTTACTAACGACGTCTTGACAGTCCCCTACGTCTACGTCAGCAGCAAGATGCACCTTGGCCGTGCCTGCGGTGTCAGCCGTGCCGTCATCGCCGCCAGCATCACCAGCAACGACGCGAGCGAGCTTGCTGGTCAGATCCGAGCCATGCGCGACAAGGTCGAGCGCCTCGCCATCTAAGATACCCACCGAACGAGGAAAGAAAAAGATGGAATACTTCGTCGATGAGGGCCTTGACGGCTTGTTAGTTGGATGTGGTTAATATTTGACAAGGCGGGTCGTCGGGGTGGTTGAGTCAGTATTGGATGGGCTACCGAGACTGCAGACAGTAATATCAGCAACTCTCATGACGAAGCCAACATGTTCATGCAAAGACTTTGACTATGGATGCCCACTAATGCACATACAAAGACGTTCATGGCAATTCGAGATGAACCCCAAATACGAAAACGAGGCCAAGTGGATGTAGCTCCCGTTCTCCAATTGCCAAATGCGAATGCGACGTCGGAGTTTGGTGTGCGTGGGCCGCTTAGTGGACAGCGTTGTTCGAGCTTCTCCACTGATGCGGTCATTAGGCGCCGCAGTCGCTTGCTTTTTTATGAACTGGTGATCGATTGAGCTGCAGCTCAGCTCAGCTCAGCTTGGATGGTCTCTCCTATGCACCTTCTACTGTGACCACTTTGGATCGAGACTCAACTTCTCTCCTACTCATGCATATATTCAGCTGTTGACAGTGAACGACACGGGCTCCCCGCGCACAATGCCAGCCATCGCTCGCAAGATCCTCATATGCGCAGCGATAGACGGGCTCATCATCCAACCTCTCTCCTCCAAAGGCCAGCGACCTTTCCAGCCCGTCCGCATCAAGTATGGCGATGCCACCGTCTCGCATGTCGCGCGCGAGCATGTCCCCGACGCTTCCAAGCCAGAGTCTTCTTTCGAGGCTTTTGGGGTCATTGGTATGCCATTGTGGCCCCGCGCGCTTACAGCCCTAGATGTATGACCTGGCTGACGTCGATTACCCTTTCCAGGTCTCATCACTGTCTCCAAGTTGAGTTATCTCATCACAATTACCCGCCGTCGGCAGGTCGCCCAAATCTGCGGTCATCCAATCTACGTTGTGACCGAAGTAGCCGTTACACCATGCACCTCCAAGACGGGCGCCGACGAGTCCATTCGAAGGACTTCTAGTCACCTATCACGACAGGCTCGCGATTCCGGCGATGAGAGCGATAGCAGTGAGGAAGAAGTCGAGCTTCCCTCGCGCACATCGGACGAAGTTGAAGACGCTGTCATTGAGGATGGGGATGCTAGGCCAGACTCTGCCAGGAGTCGTGTCGCCGAGGACGTCATCCGCAGGAGGGGCAGTTATGGGCGTTTCGCCCAGCGATGGTTCAGCCGTAGTGGTTGGACCATGGATCAGAAGAGGATCATGGGATTGAGCAATTCAGCGAGCGTTCCGGAAATGGCCATCGTCGACACTTCACCAAGTAAGACGCCAGATGAAGAACCCACGAAAGGCCCTCTCAATGAGCCGGAGCTTCTCCCAAAGCTGTTAAAGACTGTTCAAGTCCTTTTTGGCTCATCACGGAGTTTTTACTTCTCGTACGACTTTGATCTTACGCGTTCACTCGCCAAGAGATCCGTGTCCCCCAGCAATGGCACGCCCCTTCATGCCCAGGTGGACGACGTCTTCTTCTGGAACCGAAACCTCTTACAGCCATTTATCTCTTCCGGACACGACTCTTTGGCTCTGCCTCTGATGCAAGGCTTCATTGGACAGAGAACCTTTGTCGTTGATAGCCAGCCTCCGCAAATGGACGATACGGGCAAAGATTCCGTCGAGCTGTCCAATCTCACGCCGTCAAAGTCCCAAGCGGACACTCCTCCACTTGAGAGCTCTAGAGCCTCAATTGACCTCCGTTCTTCGGAAAGGAGATATCTCATCACCTTGATATCACGCAGGTCTACGAAACGCGCTGGTCTGAGATATCTCCGCCGCGGTATAGATCAAGATGGTTTCGTCGCAAACATGGTTGAGACAGAGCAGCTTCTATCCTCGCCTGCATGGGATGCGTCCTCGAAGGTTTACTCTTTTATGCAAATCAGGGGCAGCATTCCTCTCTTCTTCACCCAGTCCCCATACTCTTTCAAGCCAGTGCCCATTCAGCAGCACTCCGAGGAGGCAAATCGCGTCGCCTGCTCTAAGCACTTCGAAAGCCTTACTCGAAACTATGGGCAGTTACAAGTGGTCAATCTTGTTGAAAAGCATGGTGTTGAGGCGTCAATTGGCTCGGCTTACCAGAAGAGTGTCGAAGAGCTCAACAAAGATGCAGGCGAGGGCAAGACGATACCCTTTGAATGGTTCGATTTCCATGCCGCCTGTAGGGGCATGAAATTTGAAAACGTGAGCATCTTGCTCCTCCAGCTAAGGCAAAAGATTGAGAGCTTCGGAAGCACTGTTCAGAAGGAGGGAGAGCAGCTGATCCAGCAGAAAGGTGTCCTCCGAACCAACTGTATGGACTGCCTCGACCGAACAAATGTCTGTCAGAGCTCATTCGGGAAGCACATGCTCGAGGTCCAGCTCAAGGAGGAGGGTTTCGACATGAGCGCGCAGGTGGACCAGGAGACGGCCTGGTTCAACACCCTGTGGGCGGACAACGGCGATGCAGTGTCTAAGCAGTACGCGTCGACGGCAGCCATGAAGGGTGACTATACAAGAACACGAAAGAGAGATTATCGGGGCGCTTTGAACGACTTAGGTCTCTCTCTTGCTAGATTCTACAGCGGGTATGTTGATAGTCCCCTGACGGTTCATCAAGTTGCTAACCAAACAGAATGGTCAATGACTACTTTAGCCAGGCGGCAATAGACTTCCTCCTCGGCAACGTCACGGCCAAAATCTTTGAGGAGTTTGAGAGCGACATGATGACCAAGGATCCTGCCGTGTCTGTGGTCAGGATGAGACAACTAGCAGTTGAGCTGTGCCAGAAGAGAGTGATAGCAGACGAGAAGGAAGAGTTTCACGGGGGATGGGTACTCCTCAGCCCCAACGCGCCTGACACCATCAAGGCCTTGCCATTGGAGGAAGTTGTCCTCTTGTTGACGGATGCCGCCCTCTACCTTTGCCGCTTCGACTGGAAGTCGGACAAGGTATCCTCGTTTGAGCGTGTCGAGCTCGGCAACATCACAGGCATCAAGTACGGCACATACATCACCTCGACCATCTCTCTTTCTCACATCGACGAGACCAAGAATGCCGGCTTTGTGGTATCATACAACCCAGGCAAGAGTGATTTTCGACGCACTAATACCCGGACCTTTTCGAGCCGTGGCGACATGGCCGGCAAGGAGAACCCCTCTGCACAGAAGGATGCCAGTATCCCGGCCAGCTTGGCCAACCTGCTCTCTAGCAAGCCGTCGTCAACATCCAGCCTGCGCCAGCTTGTGTTCAAGGCAACATATGTAGACTCTTCTGTGGCCGTCCTCGGAAACGATGGCCCACGGCAGACCGAAACACAGCAGGTTTCCACCATATGCGAAGAGATTGAGCGATTGGCGCTGGAACGACAACTAGAGCGCCCAGGGGAAGAGCCCAAGAGCCTGGTCGAGTCCGGGGACATTATCTCTTTGGAGGAGGCGAAAAAGAACACTGGGTTGCTGGAGCAGCTGGGGCACTCGCTCAAAAAGATGGTATGGGCATAAGAAAAGTTCCCATCTAGAAACGACATAGACGACAGACCTTAGATACCATGAAGTTTTTTTGCAGTATAATAATAGGATTGTTTCAAGACGACTTTTCCAGACGGTACAGGTGTATCTGGTACCGCATATTCTCGAGGGGAATTGGGTACGACAAGCCTTCTGGGAGTCGAAACCAGATGGAATCGTCAGACTGCAGCTTTTCCCAGGAGTAGCCCGGTGTCTCGGTCTCGAGGAGAGTATGGTCGAGAAGCCATTGCATAGGATACCGCTTCTTCTCTTTGCCCAGGGCAGCTTCTGAATAGCTCCCAGGACTGTCCACCACAAGAACCAAGCTCCCCGGCGCGAGGGCTTGTCCGAGGTTCTTGAGGAACTTTGTCGTCTTCCCGATGCCTCCGCTGGTATACAGCTCGTTGAGGGTAAACAGCAGCGTCACCACAATGGGCACCTTGCCACCAGCACACTGAGCTGTCAATGCATCGACATCAAGAGCCAAGACATCCTGCTGTACTACCTCGACAGAAAGCTGACCCGGCTCGAGAAGCGCGCGGTTCGCTGCGCGCGCGGCCGCCGACGCATACTTTGAGATGGGGGGCGGGGAGTTTGTACTCGACTCGAGAGAAGAGATGACGCTGGCCCAGGGAGCCGAGTCAAGAAGCGTCAGATGACCGTTAATTGAGGTGGATTGGAGGTAGGATGCAAATGCGAGGTGCTCAGCTGCACATCCTCCAATTGAGAGCATTCGCAGAGTGCTTCGTGGTTGAGACCATTCGGGTTTGGGAGCATCTGGTCCTGTTTCAGCAGATGCCTCACCAGGTTTTGTATCTTGTTCCAGAGCATTAGAATCCTTTGTCAAACCCGCTTGAGTACTCGATTCCAGACTTTTTCCACTGAAACTCCCCTCTTCAGAATCTAGAACCCCATCCAGATGTTCCTTGATGCCGAGGAAAACAGTGGTATAGCATAATGTCCGTGTAGGACTCCATCTCGCCGCATACGCCTCGAGATAGTCCTCCCTCCCAAAAGCAGTAGCAAAGTCGCGATTGAACAGAGCCTGCTTCACCTCCTGCAGCAGACCTGCAAAGTCATCTGACGTGAGGGTTGAATTGAAGGCATTGGAGAAGACGTCGAGCAGACGCTGCTGCTCGGCTTGGCTCTGTAGTGATGGTGGTGGTGAAGAAGCTTCCTGATTCTGCGCCGGGGCGGCCGACTTCTTGTTGCTCTGCTTTGAAGGTGCAGCCTTTCTAGAGGAGCCCGTCTTCTTGACCATTTCACTCTAGTCTAGCTTGGTCAGCCAAGACGTGTGTATCGGCAGGCTCGGAGATCCAAAAAAGAGTTGATTGTTGTCGTCGTCTTCATCTGGTGGTTTGTAAATTCCATTGGAAAATAGAGTGGGGTATCCGTACAATCGGTGAAACCCCCACTCCGGCCGAAAGCTTCCTACCCGGCCAATCTCTCGGTGAAGACCTCAAATGTGTCGTGACTTGTCGCCATATAAGTCAGCAGCTCGCAGGCATGATAACCAAGATTCGTCTCCTGAGTGTGGTATCACGCCTAGGTTTGGTGTTATTCACCGACAGGCGGCCGCCGCGCCGCCCAGGTTTGTGCTAAGGTTTTGGGGCAGACCCGGGCTGATACATATCATATCATTCATCAGCCGTTACTGTATTCTTGATAACCGCTTACACAGTCCATCCTTTACCGTCTTTGGGCCGGGGGCATTGCATTTCCGCCGACGTGCCCGAGTGCAACCACACACTTGGTTGGTTGTTCAAGCATCAAGGTGCTGGGCACTGTTGGCGAGCACACCTTGACGAGCGCAGCCACATCTCCGTCTTTGCTCCATCGCACTCGGCCCTCCTCTCCGACTATCGCTCCTTCGACCTGCTCCTCCCTATGTGTACTTCTGAGTTCTGTCACCGAGACAGGCCAATTACTTGTCTGGATTGGTGCGGATGGATCGTGAAGTTGTCCAGCAGCCGGTCCAACCAGGGACTCGGGTCGTGTTTTATCCAGCGGGCCTCGTGTGCTTGTCAGAGGTCCGCATCGCTCAACTGAAGCCACAGCATTGCAACGGAGTGGTGTCCGACACGGCCACGGAAGACGGAGTTGCCCCTCTTGAAACCCCCGCGGGGGCCCGCCAGCCAGTGTGTTCCAACCTCCGGGCAATTGTATCCTTTTCTGCCTGTTCACCCTCCCTCCGGTTAAATTTGGTGAGAAAGGCTCTGCAGTCTCACAACCTATGAGCGAAATATGTACTCGCTCCGGAGCCCGGCGTGGAGATTTTTTCATATTAGTGCGATTGCAAGCCAGAAAGGATACAGCGAGAAAAAGCCGCAAGGGGAGATTTTAAAAAGACTTCACGCGGCAAGATCATCAGCGTCTGAAGACTCACTCGAGTAATGATGGAGTGGCCAACCGACGTCACAGAGTAAAAGGTTCCTCGCAGCCAAGTGCCGCCGTTGCCATCTGCCTCCATCAAGACTCCACAGGGGGCCAGCGAACGGATCAACGAGGGCGCTGGGAATTGTGAGGGATTGCGTCAAGAGGCAGGCACCTGCAGGTTAATCTTGAGCACGCAGCAGCTCGGTCGCCCGTGAATGGGCTCTGCGGGATCTCAACTGGAACATCAAGAGCCATCTCGAGGGGCGCCAGGTCGCAGAAGGAGGGGCTCCCAACGTCACTGGTGTCAAGGACGGCCCCCACCGGGACCCCACTCGGCGTCTCGCCGGCCATTGACCTTGTCCCCCCCCGCGGAGAGGGCGGCGAGAGCGGCGAGCTCTGTGCTGTTTTTGCTGAGCTCGAATCTGAGTTGTGAGTGGGCAAAGGTGAAGTGGTGAGCCAGTTGGAAGCTGGGTGGCCTGCCCTTTTTGGCGTGGCCGCCACCTTGACCGGACGGACTTGTACCTGCTGGGGACCTAGAATGCCCTGAAGACGCAGGCTGCATGGCGCCGAGGGGCCCTGGAGCTGCCCCCCTGGCAACCCGAGAACCACCCAAGCTTCCGGGGCCCGCCACAGTTGAGATGCCTCGACAGCTACCTAACCTACCATCTGGATGATGAGCAATCTTGTTGTTCCCCCAACACGTCAATGTACCTCGATTCAGACTGTACCTACTCGAGCATGTACCTCGTGTCAGCCAATGTCCGCTCATTCTCGAGGCGATGATGGCCAAGGCCTGCGGGATACCGCCCGGCCGACCATTTTTTTTCGAGACTGGGAAAACTGGAGACCGCTAAATACATGACACGACCCCTCCAGCAAACGTCAGACCTGTTCCGTTCCGTTCATCTCCCCGTCATTCGACGACCTTTTTCTTCCCTCGTTCTTCCCTCGTTCCTCCTCCTCCTTCTCTTCCTCTTTCTTTCTCCTCCTTCATAGAACCAGTCTCTGAAACATTCGGCAAAATGGGTTACGGCGAGATCGATCAAAAGGCCATCAACACCATCCGCACCCTTGCGGTAAGCTTTTTTACTCTTCCCCTCCAGCTCTTGCTTGTGCATTGGATTTTACCCCGCCACGCCTGCCCCGCCATTCATTCACCTTGAGTTTGGGGGAGACGCGCAGAGAAATGTCGTGAGAGAGACAGTGTCACAACCATCGCAAGAGGACGTCACCGCCTCATTGATTTTATTGTTTCGCTGGCTCTCATATCGTCATTGTGCTCGGCGTGTACCTGGCAGCTTCATAGCTCTGATGATGAGCAACAAATATCGGACAATGTCAACTGACGAGCTCTCAACAGGTTGATGCGACCTTCCACAGCAACTCGGGACACCCTGGTGCTCCCATGTGAGTTTTCCCACCCTCCGCTTCGTCGCCGATGAGCTTCTACAGCAAAATACATGAATACTGACTCTCTTATCTAGGGGCATGGCCCCTGTTGCCCACGTCCTGTTCAACAAGTTCATGACCTTCAACCCCAAGAACCCTGACTGGTTGAACCGTGACCGCTTCGTCCTCTCGTAAGTCTTTGACCCGGCGGCCGACGCCACAAGCTCATTCAAAGAAAAAAAAATTGACAAATTTCGTCCCTAGCAACGGCCACGGCTGCATGCTTCAGTATGCCCTCCTCCACCTCTTTGGCTATGACCTCAGCATCGATGACCTCAAGGCCTTCCGAGTACGTGATTCTGACCTCCTTTCTCGCCATTGCTTGCTTACCGTTGCTATAGTCGGTCGACAGCCGGACTCCCGGTCACCCCGAGGCCCATGACACCCCCGGTATTGAGGTCACCACTGGCCCTCTTGGCCAGGGTATCTCCAACGCTGTTGGTCTGGCCATTGCTCAGGCTCACACCGCGGCTGTCTTCAACAAGCCCGGTTTCGACCTCGTCAACAACCACACCTACGTCTTCCTCGGCGATGGCTGCCTCATGGAGGGTGTCTCCAGCGAGGCCTGCTCTCTCGCTGGTCACCTCCAGCTCGGCAACCTGATTGCCATCTGGGACGACAACAAGATCACCATTGACGGTGACACTGCTGTCGCCTTCACTGAGGATGTCCCCAAGCGATACGAGGCCTACGGCTGGCAGGTCCTCACCGTCGGTGACGGTGACCACGACCTCGAGGGCATTGAGGCTGCCATCAAGGAGGCCAAGGCCAACACTGAGAAGCCCACTCTTATCCAGCTCAAGACCACCATTGGTTTCGGCTCCCTGAAGCAGGGCACCCACGGTGTCCACGGCTCTCCCCTCAAGGCTGACGACATCAAGCAGCTCAAGGAGAAGTTCGGCTTTAACCCCGAGGAGAGCTTCGTCGTCCCCCAGGAGGTCTACGATCTCTACGGCAAGCACTCTTCCGAGGGTGCCGCCGCTGAGCAGGAGTGGAACCAGCTCTTTGCCAAGTACAAGGAGCAGTTCCCCACTGAGGCCGCTGATCTCGCCCGACGACAGACTGGCGACCTCCCTGAGGGCTGGGAGAAGAACCTCCCCGTCTACACTCCCGCCGACCCCGCCATCGCCTCGCGAAAGCTGTCCGAGACTGTTCTCCAGAAGGTCCACGAGGCCATCCCCGAGCTCTTTGGTGGTTCCGCCGATCTGACTGGCTCCAACCTGACCCGATGGAAGGATGCCGTCGACTTCCAGCCCAAGTCGACCGGCCTCGGCGACTACACCGGCCGATATGTCCGATACGGTGTCCGTGAGCACGCCATGGGTGCCATCCTCAACGGTCTCGCTGCCTACGGCACCATCCTGCCTTATGCCGGTACCTTCCTGAACTTTGTCTCTTACGCTGCTGGTGCCGTCCGTCTGTCGGCCCTGTCCCGCGTCCGCACCATCTGGGTCGCCACCCACGACTCCATCGGTCTCGGTGAGGATGGTCCTACTCACCAGCCTATTGAGACTCTTGCCCACTTCCGTGCTCTCCCCAACACTCTCGTCTGGCGACCTGCCGACGGTAACGAGACCAGCGGTGCTTACTACGTCGCCCTGACCTCCAAGGAGACTCCCAGCATCATTGCTCTCACCCGCCAGAACCTTCCCCAGCTCGAGGGCTCCACCATCGAGAAGGCTGCCAAGGGTGGTTACGTCCTGCAGGAGGTTGAGGGCGCCGACATCACCCTCGTCGCCACTGGTTCCGAGGTTGCCATTGCCCTCGATGCCGTCAAGGTCCTCGCCGAGAACCACAACATCAAGGCCCGTGTCGTCTCTCTGCCCTGCTTCGAGGCCTTTGACCTCCAGGACCAGGAGTACCGCCTGTCCGTCCTCCCCGATGGCATCCCCTCTCTGTCCGTTGAGGTCATGACCACCATGGGCTGGGAGCGCTACACCCACGAGCAGTTCGGTATTAACCGATTCGGTGCCTCTGGTGCCTACAAGGATGTTTACAAGGCAAGTTATCCCCTACCCCTGGTCAGCTCAAGCTTGGGCCAGGCGGTTCCCCAGATCTCTATCCCCGCAGAATCCTTTGCTAACCCCGACTATAGAAGTTCGAGTTCACCCCCGAGGGTATCGCTAAGCGTGCCGTTGCCACCGTCGACTTCTGGAAGGACGTCCCCAACATCCGCTCCCCCCTCAACCGCGCGTTCAAGCAGATCATCTAGATTCAAGACGAGCAAAGCAAAGAGGAAAGAAAATAAGAACAAGATAAGAACAAAAACAAGAATAAGAGTGATGAGTTAGCAAGAGGCTCGGGACGGGCCGACCCCGGGCAGAATGATTATGCAAGTGATGACGACGGGCTTTGGAGCAAGGTTTTATGGGCTACGTATGGTAAATTAGACGTCTCGCGAGATGAATTCAAATCTGTTTAGAACAAGTAACTGTGCTGTATCTGCTGTGTCTGTTGTTGTAACTGGTATATATGTCTTGCCATGTGATTCTGTGATTCTGTGATTTCCATGATTCCACGACATGGTCAAAAACAGAGTTTGATGGATGTGGTCTGGTCTATCTCGGACCAAACACCATATCGATCGATCTATGTGCGACCTCTGAGGTATCTCGCTCAGTAGCAAGCTCCATAGATAAACCCAAATACTCGCTGTTCGTCTCCTCTTTTAAGGATGACGGGTCGAGTTGGATGGCAAGCGTCCAATATCACCAAGATTTTTCATACACTTTCTTTCTCGCTCGCCTCTTTTCTTCATATTCGTTCCTCCGTGGTATTATTGCATCGCTTCGTAATCGTAGTCTTGGTCGTGGCGCATGTTTCTGCGTACGCCGTGCGTGTCCCTGACATGGCTGGCTGCAGGGGAGTCGCGTCATTCGGGCCCATCCTCGTGTGCGCGGTCTTGACTCTCGGCCACCCACTCCCTCTGGAACTCTCTGCCCACGCGTTCCAGCCTCGCAGAGGCACGGCGGGCTTCTCTCGCCTCCTCGGCGGATCCGGCGACCACGACACCGACGAGCAGCGGCGCCGCGTCCTCGGAGCGCGGGTCGTCCTTTGCTGGTGGCGGTTCGGACCGTGAGTCGGGGCCGTGACTAGAGCCGGGCGCTGAACCGGGACGGCTCGACGTTGCTGCTCCTGCAGCGTTGTTGTTCCCGGCGGTGCTGGCTTCGGCGGTATCGCGGGGGTCGAGATAAGAGTGTAGAACGACAGGCCCGCGTTCCGGGTACTCGACCATGAGGCGCTGAGGACGGCCGAGACCAAGGCGCTGGGCGGCGGTCTGGGAGGAGAGGGCGCTCGAGGTGAGGGCGGTAAGAGACTCGAGGTGGGATTGCGACGAGGCCGAGGTGATGAGCGGGGTGAGGGTGACGTCGGAGAGGTGGAGGGAGAGGGTGGGGTGCTGCGAGGGGAGGCTGGCCATGATGGCGGGTTTGTAGCGGACAGACAAGCTTGAAGCTGTCTCGAAGGTCGTATGAGCAAGGTTGATTCAGGAGTGGAAGGGTCGAGCAGAGTGAAAAGAGGCTTGTGAGAGGGAATTGGCGCAGATGAAGAGGGGTATCTGGTGTTGTAGCAGTAGAGATTGCGGCGGAGGCAGCGGTGGTGGTGGAGGGGGATGGATGGATTCCATAATTAGGTGACGATCTGGTGTTGGGACGGGAGCCATCCATTTCCATCCATCACCAGAGCAGCTGCACCAGTGACAAGCCCTGGAGCTCCCCCCTCCCTTCGCTTGGCTAGGCTGGACCCCGCTGGGAGCCGTGCCCTGTCAGTTGCGTAAGGTCTGCTAACCTCCGCTATCTCTAGCCTCCTCTTCATAACCAAGGACAACCCCACCATCAACGGGCTCGAAAGGAAGGGAAGCTCTCGTTCTTCTGCATCAGGCTCGATATGACAACCATGTGATCAAGGTGGACAAGTCAACGAGGGTAATAATCACAATTGCACCTGTCACGCAGTTTTACGAGACGATTGTGAGCTGGCATCAGCAGCTTTTGCCTTTGACAACCAAGCACAAACCCCGCCTTTCCCATTGATTTCAGGGAGTCCTTGTTCTCCACTGAAGCAACCGACAAAAGCTCAGCGGCTATGCCGCCGTTTTCCACAGACTGGGTTTAGGTGCACTCATTAGCTAGCTGCATTGGTTAGGTAGAGCTACGTCACAGTGGAGAGGGGCTTGTGATAATATCACAGCGCTTCACTCGCAAATCCACGAGAATGCCATCCCTCTAACCAAAGCCCCAGGCCCAGGGATCGAAGCTAACGAGGGGGCTAGGTTGAAGCTGCTAAGAAACCAACAAGTACTCACCATTGGCTCGGCAAGCATTTTGCCAAACCGTGGGGTAAAAAGATGCCCTTGCTGTGGAGGAATGTCTTGCTTCTTGGTTCCTTTTTTTCTGCTAATTTCTATTACCCCATGTCTCCTTTTTTTAACTCGTCCGGACAACGTCCGCTGGCGAGAGCCAAGGATTGATGGGGAATAATGAGATCCTGCGTGGGTTTTGCTTTTGGGATCTGACAAGGCTGATTTTGCTGCATGTGTGCAGGAGATGGTCGACATCTTGGTGTCGATGAATTGAAAGGCAGATACGTAGTCAAGCAAAGAGACAGATGTTCAAATATTACTATTCTCATGATGATTCTCATTTCGCCTTGTTTTAGATGTGCTTGTAGAAATACACTTGCTTCATGGTCAATGGCACCATCTTTGGACTCCCAACGTCTTTACAGTCACCTCATCAAACATCGAGTCAGTTCAAATCGACATATCACAAGTAAACGTGCTTTTCCCAGACAGCCTCGGGATAGATACTCCAAAAAGAAAAAGCCGACCAGTCAACAGATTCCTCAATATGTCTCAGAACCTCTCCCATGGACTCAGGATTGACGAGTAATAGTGCAGTCCACAAGATCAACGTCCTCAGCAATCAAATTCCAGGAATTATGCATCAACCGATACCTGGTGCAGATGTTTCAAGTGGGAGGGTCTGTCTTAGTATTCGGCCCTCGGTTCAAGTATTGCAACTTCCTTTCAGCAAGACCTTTCAGACCTGAACAGAGCCAGCGAGTTGAATTATAGATCATTGACCATTTGTGAGTGATTGATTAGGTGAAAGAGCCTGAGCAATTGCTACAGCTATTGATAGGTGGGCTGTTGTTCATATCCTATGGCTGTAGTCGAATATGTCCATCGTCCAGGGCCGAAATCAAGCATCCAGTGAAGCCGTTCAGCTTTCAAGAGGTAAAATGGGTCTGAAATTTTAAAAATAAGCAGAGTTAAAGGTAAATAAGGTTCTAATATGGGTTCAATGAGAAAACACTTGTACATTCATGCTAATTCTAGCCTCGAGTGCTTCCTCTGTTGGCATCTTTCCTTACTGGTGACCGTCCCCAGCAGCCAAAACCCACCGTATTCCACGTTTGGAAGCAGCTTCTGAGTGAATTTAGCTGTAGTGTCGCATTTAGGTTTTATCTATGTATTTTGCTTCATTCAAAGACCTACGGTTCTAATACTTTGCTTGTCATTGCTATCGCATCCAACACACAAGCCAGCTCGCCATCACTGCCTACCATTCTCTCCTCTCCACCAAGCTAAAGAAATTTCAGAATTCTTTCCCCTATGGGAGTACAAGTCAGTTCGTGTTAAATCTCCGTGGCTCGTTCCTAATAACGTACTATACTCCTGAAAAAAAATCAAGGCACATTCTGACTCTCATGTTCACAATAACTTGCCTGACTCAACTTTGCCATATTAAGAACAGCATTTTATTGTAAACCAGACAGATAGAATCGACAGGTGACTCACTATTTCTGCTTCACATGGTCTCTAGATCTCCAAGACCAGTTGGCAGATTCAAACGGAGCCAAACTTGCGTCGTACCACCCACAGCTGGTGGTCGAGCCTGGAGCCTCATTTCATCCCTCCAAGACTGATATTTGCCATCACTACTGACCAGGTTTATGGCAGTGATTGATGACTCCCTAGGCAGCGAGAATGACTCTAGTGTGTTACATGACTTACGTCTCCTCACGTTGTTGTGAAGGGAAAGCGACCTGGGTCGCCAGAGGTGGCATGTGACCAGGACGACGATAGATAATCAAGGTTACAACAGAGTACAAAACCATCACAGGAGATAAGAGAGTGGATGAGATTCAGTCTTCAAGGTAAAAAAAAATCAAGGTAACGAATACCTACCTATTCTGGAAAGTTCAGATGTAGATGCGAGTTATTAATAGCATCCTAAGGATCAGCTATAGCTTCATAACCCCGGCCAACATCATCATAAATTTAGGTAGCTAAAAACGACCTCAACCTTGTCAAGCCTACCTATTTAGGTAATTCAGGTCAATTGCCGTGGCCAGTTGAAAAGTATGGCTTCTCCAATCAAGATGAGTACAGGTGTATTCTCGTGTTCGCTGCTGCGTACATAAAAACATGGCTACTTTTAGATGTGTTCCAGTTTTCTCTATTTTTGGGAGGATTGATAACTGTTAAACGCAAAACCAGTCAATTTGAACCTGGGTGGCATGGTCAACAACAATCTGGCGTGATCTGACGTCGAATGCAGGACGCCCAGGCAGACGGTAGGCAACGCGGGGCAACAGAAAGAGAAAAAAAAAACATGGTGACAAATGGGGGTTGAAAATGGCTTCCATGGAGCAATGTACCCGCAATCATCAAGATGAGAGGTGACCTTTTGGCATCATGTGTCTGATGCAGTGTGGTGCAGCAGGGTCGTCTGGCAAAGATGCCTCACAGCCTGGGCAAGGCCCAGGTCGTCCGTCACGGATGATACAGGACGCTGCTGATTGCGCCTCAAGTCGCATAAAGCGGGACGAGGCGAATGTGATTTGCCCTTTGACATGTTGCGCTGCGCAACAGAGCAACGGGAGGAATGAGCAAAGTCCGCAATCAGGACTGTCTCTGGCTGCATTCTAACCCGGAAGCAAAAAAGAAAGAGTGCTTCCTTCTCTCTCACTGTCTCTGGGCAGCGACGGATGCTGTGGTGATTCTAATGATGATGAATCAAGAGCCCGCCCATGGATGCTTCGGACAGACAGCGTTGGATGGGCGATGGGGCTAACGTGCAATGAAGTAAGCCTCCTCAGCAACTCTCTTGCTAGCCGGTAGTGGGGGAACTAGTCTGACATGTCACGGCGCACTGCAGGTTTGCGTGGGCGGTACTTGTTTGCTTGGGTGGGTGGACAGGCTCAGTAACATGGATGGGGCTGGCTGGCAGTCAGTCAGTACTGTAGGTAGAGGTGCTGGCGGCGGACCACCACCTTCATCGGCCGGGGGCCCAGCAGTTTTTGGCGATCCATCCGATTTACCTTGCCAAATCTTCTCTTGGAACCACCATCACCACATATCTTTGCTGCTCTCGTGTCTCTTCCTCCTCCTCCACTCGCCGCCTCTTCCTTCCCCCTTCTTCTCTCTCGCGACTGTCGCTCTCCACCATCGCCATCAAGCTGCAGCCTCGAGTTCTGCATCACGGCGTGAGAGCTTCCATCGAGCCTCCTCCCTTCCCCTTTCCCCCTCTCTGTCTCTTCTTTTTTTTTTCTTTGGTTCCTCTACTGCGTTTGTCTCTCGGGTTCATCGTCTAGCGGCTGGTCGGTTGCTCTTGCGTCTGGGTCTATTTCCATCAGCATCTGGTGTATTTTTGGGGGGTTAATTCGATTCTTGATCTCGTGCTCTTCGCCGCCGGCCGGTTTTTGGTTGTCCTCGGCCTCAAACTCGACGTCTTCTCGCTCGCTCGCTTCGCTGTTGTTCTCTCGCATTCCCCCCGGCCGCCGCCGCCGCCGAATGACAACCACATCTCGTCGCATCCCATCCCTCGAGTCCACAAAGCCCCCTCGGTCGCCTCCTTCATCTCCCTCATCGCTGCGCAACCATGGCTGCGGCTCCTCGTCGTAGAAAGCTCATCGGTCAACGCCGCCGCGTCGAGGACGAGGGCGACGACGAGGGTGGCCCGGACGCTCTCGACCTCGATGACGATAGCATCACCGACGGCTCCCTGACCGACGATAATGATCCGGCCGATGACAGCGATACTAGCAACATCGACGAGGCCTCCCCGACGGCTCCAAATGCGAGGAAGAAGGCCAATGGCGCTCCTGCTGCTCCAAGACACGCCGGACATGCCTCCAAGTTGGGCACCGACTCTGGCCATGACGGCAAGCCTGTGACGGATACCGACATGATGCTTCACGGTCTTTCCATCACGGATCAGTCTCCGCCTGACCAAGTGATGCATTTCGACGAGGTGACGGCCCCGTCGCCCCCCAGATCGCCTGCGGCTCCCATCGTCGTGAGCTCAGCGTCTGCTAGGCCACAGGCAGCCCCAGCGAATCGACGTCGTCAGGAGCACGAAGACTACAAGCGCAGGAGAGACGAGGATCCTGCCTTTGTCCCCAACCGTGGCGCCTTTTTCATGCACGACCACAGACATGCCGGGCCTGCGGCGAATGGCTTCCGCCCTTTCGGACGAGGTCGAGGTAGAGGCGGACGTGGTGGTATCGGGGGTCCGTATGCACCCATCAAGTATGTCATCACCCGTCACTCCCCCTCTTCGGTACCGTAGGTATACTGACCGATACAGTCAATTGCACCACCCGGGAGACCCAACGACCAACTCTCCGTGGACCCATGATATGCACGAGACTGTTGTAGAGCCGCCGCCTCCAGCACGGCCTCGACATATGATTGATGATGAGGGTCCAGCCAACGGGAATGGTTTCATTCCAACTTGTGAACCCAACCCGACTCCCATCAACCGGACCCTCTCCACCGAGAAACACATTGGCAACACGCAGGTCCGGGTCTTCCTTCCGTCCATGAAGGCCGCAGCTGTCATCCCTCGTCTTGCCGTCAAGCAGTACACCAAGCTACCCGATCACCGACCTCCTCTGCGTCGGGACAAGCCCGTCCGCATCTCGCTACCCGAAAACCCTCCTCGATATATTTATCCCGCCGCTGACAGATCCTTCATCTTTATTCCGCGGGCAATGAGGCCGAACCAGCAACGTATGCGAGGAAAGCCCCGTTCTGGCTTCGGTTCCATGGGTGGATTCTCGAGACGGACCAGCATGTTTGGTGGTAGCTACTACGGTGGCAGTGTGTACACGCCCAGCGTGGCCCTCAGCAGACGGTCGTCCATCGTTGATCGAGATTACATGTTCTCTCCTACCGGCTCCGTCATCTCTCGGCCGCCGATCCCTGTTGAGAATGCTCGACCAGTTGTTCGACTTCCTCCTGCTCCTCGTCCAGATGTGCCCCCCATGAACACGATGGCTCCTCCTCCAATGGCAGCTCCCATGCCTGTGTCCATCCCCGGACCGGCCGATCCAGCCTTTGCTGTTGAGCGACCCATCATGTCTGAGACATCGATTAATGATCTGCCCCCGCCGCAGACATACCCGCTTCCCCAGAAGCCTGCCTTCCAGGAGAACCGGCCAACATCAGCGCTGCCTATGCATCAGCCTCGTCCGCAGAAGAGCATTTCAGTTGCTGATATTGAATCGCCTACGTTAACGCAGGGTCCTCAGGCCTTCCAGCAGGCCTTCCATCAGCAGGTGCCGATCCAGATGGCTAACGGCCTCTCTCAAGAATCCCACAACCGTCAGCCTTCGTACCCGTCTCAGCTTTCAACCGGCACCCCCCTATCCCAGATCCCTGAGAGGGCTATCCATGCTGCACCATTCCAGCCCAACACGTACGGCCAGCAACCGTACTACAACCAGCAGCCTTACCAAGCGCAGCCGCCTCAACCCCAGCCTCAACCCCAGCAAGGCTATTACTACCCGCCCAACTACAACAATCCTAACATGGCGCCTTCAGGTGGTCCACCTCAGTTTGTCCCTGGTCAGCCAGGTCCTCCTGGCAGCTACACACCTCAGAACCAACCCGAGCAACTGGCCATGCCTGGCAACGGCCAGCCTCCTCCACCAAGCTCGAATCTCGTGGCGCAGGAGGTCAACGGCATGGTCTATTATTATGACGCCTCTCAGCTCCCGCCAGTCAACAACTATCCTACCTACTCGGCCCCTCAGGGATACCAGCCTAGTGTGATAGGTATGAACGGCATGGTGACGCCCAGTCCAGACGCGTTCTACTATCCTCAGCAGGCTCCCGGCATGGTCTACTACCCGCAGTAGAACTGTGACATGTCTGGTTACCCTTTCTTCACTTATCCCAATGCTTTCTACGCGTACTCGATTTAATAGCTACAACTACGACCTTATACCTAAAAAACACAAAAGCACTTGCGACGTTTATTCCCAAAAAGCCCCGCGGGGCAGCAGGAGGAGGCAGTGGAGATGGTGGGCGTCTGTGATACACCTCTGGGGATTGAGGTTTCATCTCGAGACGGTTGGAGATCCCCTGATGATTCGTATTGCAATCACAGGTCTCGTGGACGACTTATTCTTATTTTGTGCCTGAAAGGCTCCCAGCCAAAGAGAAGATGGCTGCGTGATGACTACCATAACTCTGCGGACTCGGCATCTTTACCTGGAATGGATTGACGGATGGGAGTTGATCGAGTAGGGGTATCATGGCTGGTATTCTTATCATTGACAGGAGATGGAGTTTTTTCATGGCCGGTGAAGTCGGGATGGATAGGAAGAAGTTTGGAGGTTGGAGGGGGAGGTGGTTTGCTAGGGATTTCTGCTCCTTGCCTTAGCAATCCATCCATTCTTCCCCCTATTCTGTGTGTTTTGGTGTAAATTCATGCGTGGCGCTGTGCTTTCAAGGCAACGGCGTTTGGGTGTCTGTCTGTCTGGAGCACTATATACCTGAATTCACGGTCTGTGGTTGATGTTGGTGAATCAAGTCTTACGCACATCAGGATGCCTACAGTCTCTCATGTGAGTCACGGTTCAATTGACGATGGTCCGAGGAGTTCATCATGGCCCGAGGCAGTGAGTAAAACTCTAGACAAAACACAAAAGAAGCCGAGCTTGATCATGACGCCTTTCTTGGCTCTTCGGTCCGGTCGTCCATCTGAGCTGTTCACACGTCATAGCAGCGGAGCTCTGACGGGCATGTGCAATTGAGGGGGAGCATTTGTTGATTCCCCCGTCTCCACCTCGCTTAAAGACATCCATAGCTCCATGGGTAGCATGGCTATGCTTCCCCGTTTCGAGAGACTCATGTGAGGACTGTCGAGTCAGGCATTGGCCAACCAGATGATGGCTCAGCCATGGGTCATGAGTTAGAGAATGGGGAAACATGGGTCCTTGGGGGAAAGGTTAAACTCGGCAAACTGAGAAGAGAAATTTCGTCTTATTTCGTTTCCGTGTCTGACTTAAGTTGTTCGCGGGGAAACATCGAACCCCTGGGAGGACGAACAAGCATGGGGATTGGTTGCGTTGCTCCATCTGGAGAAGGAAGAAACAGGGGATATTGCAGTAATAAAAAAAAAAGTAGAGCAGTCAGACGACCTCAAGCGTCGGAGTGGCCATGTATGTACAAAGTTGAATGGCCTTTTTCCGGGGTGACACGGACGGGTTTGCTATTTCTTCTACACATACACGACTGACTGGCATGGGGTAAGAGACGCGAGTTGACGTTTCTGGAAACAAGGTGTACAAAAGACCAGGGGGTACGGGGAGGGCAATTAGAGGTTGGTACTTGGGTTTGGATGATGCGGTGATGAAGTCACGGACGACACTTTTGATACTGTACGGACAATTTGCTTCCAAGTGACAGCACAGGTTTTTCAACGTTGTCTAGGGTAGGGATGCATGTACGGACATGGGGAAGCTGAGGCTTGGCGGGAGGATACTTTACGTACGAAGTATTGAGGTTTGCATGGAGTCATGCCCAGGTTAGGAGTAAAAAGTGTTGTGAGCTCGTGGTCATTGAGCAGAGTTGGAAATAGGTACCTGGGTACTTGGAAGCTGTTGCAATTCTCATCATGGAGGTTCGACTGATCATCTGCATGTCCCAAGACGCCTCCAACAGACGCAGTCAGCAAAAGGCCAACAAAGGTGAATCATCGAGTTTAGCAAAGCTGCAGGGCAGGACTGGATAAGCTCCAGGGGCTCGTGTCGTGTGTCGTTCGAGCCTCCAGCTCAATTCCGACTCGTCAAAACCAACCCCGTCCGAGGTCCGAGTCAGACTGTCATGATTGGGAAGAGAGGGGGAGGCGGCGGCATGTGTGTGATACTGTACGACGCAGCATTCCAAAACCGCGTCGAGCTGCCTCTCTGCTGTCACGCGATAGAGATTGGATAGCAGCTTGCATCGGATCGCCTCGACGGATAGTGACAGGCTAGAGGGGGGAGGCAGGCCGGCGCGCTAACAGAGGGCATGTACTCCCGTCCTGTACGGATACTGCACGCTATACTCTCTCGTCCCCCCGCCTTGAGCGAGCGACAACAAGCCTGAGACTGGAGAGAGCCAGGATTATCCAAGTCCTACTGTAGGCAAGGCAAGGTACTAGCTTCTGTGGGTGGACCAGGCGTATCAGCGTCAGGGATGGTCAGGTCTGTCCAAGGTAGCCGGATCTATCTAGAGATTTGTCCAGATGATCTGTGTTTATTTTTCCCTGGGCAGCGTGCATTGACGCTGTTGATGCCAGGAACTCGAAAGGTCCCCGGTTTCTGGATCCCTTTCTTGAGGGGGCAGTTTGATTTCTTTTACAAAGACATATTCGGCAGAGAAGGCTGTCCGTCGCCGAGGGGAAGTTGTCTCAGACGGTGACAGTATCCGTAAGCAATGTCTTGATCGCTGGTGAGGCGAACCATCTTAGGCGACAAGACATACGCAAACTCACTGCCTCGCGTCCTTGCAGCCTTGAAAGAAAGATGGTGATGGCCATAGCAAGCAAACACGAACCAAGGCTGACCAAGCCTTGGTGCTGGTGCTGGCCAAGCTGCTGCCTCCCCTCTGCTTCTGGGCGCGTTCCAGGTCAAACCCGGACGTCCCGGGGGTGCGGTTCAGTCGGATTGATAGTGAGCTGGGGTTCAAAGATGCACTGTGCTGTACGACATCCATATCGCTTGGTTTGAGCTGAGAGTGGTGAATCGCCAATCGAGCGCAACTGCGATAGAGGCAGGGAATCTGGGGGGGAGAGAATGCTCATCTGAAAGAAACACCGTGTCCCGAGACAAGACCGAGAAACTCGACAAAAGCAACATTTCCCTTCTCCATGCGTCGTGTCGAGCCCTTCGAAAGCGGGGGATAACGCATCGTGACCGCGAGTCCGTGACCTGAAGAGCATGGATGGCGGCATCGGTGAGGCGGCATTGCGTAAGTACCTACACAGCATCACCCCCCCTGGTCGTCCACCGATCAAGAAGCTCAGAGGGAAGCATTTGTCGTCATGTGGTACCTGGCCGCAGATAGCGTCTGGGGTTGAGACAGGGCCTGCATGAGGCTCTCGCCCTATCGAGCGTCTGGTAGCCCGTCTCCCCCCCTGCCCCTCTTTTTCCGTGATCAAGGACGCCACTCGCAGCCTGCTTCATGCTCTCCACTCTTTCTGATCAATCCTGGGGATGGGCTATAGAGAGCGACCTAGCATTTGACAACAAGGGACCAGGGGGGTGACAGAATGGATGGATGGATGGATTGCAGAGTGACCAGGTAGATGATGGACTTTGTCAGTCAGTCAAGTTCTTTCT
This sequence comes from Fusarium sp. LHS14.1, assembly GCA_025433615.1. Taxonomy (NCBI): domain Eukaryota; kingdom Fungi; phylum Ascomycota; class Sordariomycetes; order Hypocreales; family Nectriaceae; genus Fusarium; species Fusarium sp. LHS14.1. Next base: position 1,734,983 of record CM046481.1, read on the forward strand.
AGGGGCATTGATGGCGAAGAAGAGGAGAGAAGAAACTAGAGATGAATCTGATCAACCTTGTTTCAACCCATGTTCTACTATCAGAGTAGTCTCCATGATACATGCGGAAAGCCAAGTCTCAGCTGTATCGATAGTGAATGTTTTTTTTGTTACTCTTGCGCCTTTCGGTGGGGAAGGTCGAACCAGCAAGCAAGTAGAACTCCACCGCCCATCGATTCACAAGGTCACAGGGAAAGAAGAAAGTTGACTGTGTTACTCACAGTTTGCCCATTTCGGCTTTTACCCTGACGTTGGTTTCCCGGAGGCGACCGTTTACGAATCATGCTCGGCTGCCTTGAGAGGACTCGAGTGGCTAAAAAGAGCCTTGCCTTGCTTCAGAAAAGAAGGTGGAAGAAGTGTACAGTAATGAATAAAGTGCACTTTCTGGAAAGGCAGCCTGAGCAAGGGGGATTCGAAAAGGCCGGCTGGCTAGACCACTGCTGTAGAGACCAATTGCAACAGAGGATGGAAGTCGTACCTAAGTACACACCTCTGGCCTGGAACGACCTCGTCATCATCAGTTCCGTCCTGCGACTTGTAGGTTTTTGCCTTTGGCCCCAAGTGCTGCGTTTGTCGCCTCAAGCTTTCTCACATCCGGGGACGCCAGGGCGGACTCCTCCGTACTGTAGCTGACGGGCCCCGTCACTGATAGGTGACTCTGGACCTGGGCCCGAGATGGGGATGGCCGCACTAACACCGAAAAAGTACCCCGATCGACCAACCCCCTCCCCCCAGTGCCGAAGGCAACCAGGCTCCCCCGTCAGCTGGCGCACCTGTGACCTCGCCAAGTTACAGCAGAGACGGCGACAAGCCTGCCCCGGGGGCCCAGTCAAGTTGCCAGCGGCGGCGGGTAGCGAGTGGACTGGGCCCCGTGGAAGCCGCCGTTCGTAGGTGGTACAGTGCCTAGCATTAGGTAGGCTGGATCCTAGCAACAGTAACTCGCAGCCGCCGGTAGCAGCAGCAGCTGGCTGGCAACACCTAGACGCGAGGAAGGTGCCCGTGCGGAAGCTTTTCAAGTCCTGGACGGGCTCTCTTTTAACTTACTTCTCCCGCTTCCTCCTCCTCCCTCGTTCTTACTTCTCCCATCGCTACCCCGTTTTCCTTCAAAAACCCTATCCCCCCATACCTCCGACAGACCTCTTCCCCTCCCCCTTCCACACTACATCCTTCCTCTCCGTGAGATAATCCCCGGGAACATCTTCACGACGGGCGACGGCCGTCCTGTCACCGCCGATTCCTTATCTCGGCCGATAACAGCATCCTCGTCACCGCCCCGAACTAGCAATGTAAGGCTCCACCCGTCAGCATCGTCGTCATCCTCTCCTTCAACATCCTCATCCATCGAGGATCGAGGCGGCGGAATAAATTCATTCTAACTTTTTCTCGCGATAGCATCAGCCGGAGCAAATTGTCATCATGGCTACTCATTCGCATTCTACGCTTGACCATGTCATCACCGTCAAGGTGATCTTCGAGGGCATCACTCGACGTACCAAGATGCCTCTTCGGGACATGGTCCCCAGAACACTTGAGACTAACGTATGTTGACATCCTCATCACGCCTTTCAATTTACTTCACAGCCGCCGTAATTTCCATCTACTTCTTCACATATACGACTTTTCCTCATTAACTTCACGACGCCATCACAAAGCAATTGCCTTGAAACTAACTCTCAGCCAGCTCCGAACCTTCCTCCACATTCCTGCCGATCTCGAGGTTACCTTTGAGCGATACTCTGACTCTGCAGGATCCTACGTCCTCCTTGAGCCCGGCAACATCCCTATTTATAAGCAGCTTTACCGTGCTGCCAAGGCCAAGTCTAAGCTCAAGATCCGAGTCTCCATCAAGGACCTGTCCAAGACTATCCCCAAACCCGTCACTGTCGAAGACGAGCCCGAGGCTTTCGCATCCCCCATCGTCCCCAAGATGACCGAGGAGACGCCCAAGGACACCGCTCAGGAGAGCCAGGAGGAAGAAATCAGCGCCGTTCCCACTCCTACGGCTGAGGCTCCCGCGCCGACTCCAGTCGCGACAACCACACCGCCTGATGCGAATATCCCCCCTCGCGTCAGCCCTCTTTCTCGCACCTACAACGCGACTCTCCTCAATGATGCTGCTCGATACATCGGAGAGCGTCGTGACACTCGCCTGGACTTCGAGGCCAGACTTGCCAACTTTATGGAGCGACAGCGACCCATTCGGGCCCCCCGAACTTGCGGCCACGACTTGACCAACCTGCATGAGACCCCTTTCACTGTCTCTAAGACCTGTGTCCTCTCTCCCGCCAGCCACATTCAGGCCCTCTCCATCTGCCCTGCTACTGGCGCTACCTTTGCCGTCTGCTGCAACAGCTGCGAGCAGACCATCCCCGATGTTCACTACCACTGCTCCACCTGCGACGACGGAGACTTTGACCTCTGCCAATCCTGCATCGACCAGGGAATCACCTGCCACGGCAAGGATCACTGGCTGATCAAGCGCACAACTGTCAACGGCCAGCTCGTGCAGAGCACCACCGAGACCATCGCTCCCAAGCCGAAGCCCGAGGTCAAGGTTGAGACCACCATTGAGACCAAGGTCGAGCCTAAGATCGAGCCCAGGGTTGAACCCAAGATTGAGCCCAAGATTGAGCCCAAGGATGAGGTTCCCTCTATTCACCCCATGTTCGAGCCTCTGGCTGCTCGATGGGCCAACCTCGGCGTCATGCGAACCTGCAACTGCTGTGTTCGAGGTATGTACAAGTTCAGCGCTCATTCCCAGCAGAAGCTAACCCTCCTAGAATTCCCTGAGGCCGAGTTCCTTCACTGCACCGTCTGTGAAGACTTTGACCTGTGCCAGACATGCTTCGGAAAGGATGCTCATGGTCACCATCCCAAGCACGCCTTTGTTCCTGCTGTCAAGGACACCAAGATGCCTGACAACATCACTATCAGGATGAAGCCTGGCCGCAACAACTTCCACCACGCTATCTGTGACGGTTGTGACAAGTACATTACTGGGGTCCGCCACAAGTGCCTTGACTGTCCCGACTGGGACTTCTGCTCCACCTGCATGAAGTCGTCCAAGATCACTCACCACGGCCACCGATTTGTGCCAATCTACGAGCAGCTCACTGACGTTCGGGTCCGAACCACCCCTGCTGTCCACATTGGCATCTGCTGTGATGGTCCTCTCTGCTGCGAGAGCGAGGCCTACCCCAACTACATTCGCGGTACTCGCTACAAGTGCGCTATCTGCAGCGACCTGGACTTCTGCGCCAACTGCGAGGCCAGCCCTATGAACACTCACAACAAGACTCACCCCTTGATTAAGTTCAAGACTCCTGTCCGCCATGTCAGCGTTACCACCACTGGTGAGCACCAGAATGGCGAGCAAATGCGTGAGATGGGTGACCGCATCCCCACCCCCAAGGCTCCCGAGCCTGTGCATGCGGCCCGAAGCAACTCTATTCCCGTCCGCACCGTTGTCGACGTGAAGCCAACTGAGCCTGCCCCTGTTGAGGTCGTTGCCAAGGCTCCCGAGCCCGTGGTCAAGGCTGAGGATGAGAAGAAGCGCGAGACTTCCATCCCCGTCCCAGCTCTCCTGGAGGAGCTGAAGGCTGTCTTCGTCCGTGACACCATTCAGGACGGCACCATCCTTCCTCCCAACCATGTTTTCGAGCAGACCTGGACTATGCGCAATGAGGGCAAGGAGACCTGGCCTGCTGGCTGCAGCGTCAGGTTCGTCGGTGGTGACTACATGGGACACGTCGACTCCAACCACCCTGCTGGTGTCTCGGAGCTCCTCTCTGCCTCCGAGTCTACTGTCTGCTACCCTCCTCTCGCCCCTGGCCAGGAGTTCCCCTTCACCGTGCTGCTCCGCACTCCTGCCCGCCCTGGCAAGGTCATCTCGTACTGGCGTCTGACCAACCCCGATGGCGAGAGGTTCGGTCACCGTCTCTGGTGCGATGTCAATGTCCGCATGGTCAAGAAGGAGGTCAAGCCTGAGCCTAAGCCTGAGCCCGTGCCCGAGCCTGAAGTCAAGGAGCCGACCCCGGTCGAGGAGCCCCAGCAAGAGGAGGAGAGCCAGGCTTCGAGCCAGATGATCTTCCCCAAGCTCGAGAAGGAGTCGCCCGTGGCTAGCATGCACGAGGCTGCTGAGCCCGCTCCCGTCGTTGAGGAGCCGGAAACCAAGGAGGCTGAAAGTGCCGAGGATGACTGGGACTACTCCGACGATGGATTCATGACAGACGAGGAGTACTACATTCTGGATGCCTCGGACGAGGAATATCTGGAAGAACAAAAGAAGAAGCTCGCTACCAAGTAAGCGAGGGAGCGTGCTGTTGTTGATTTTTTTAAGCTGGGATATTGGGCCTTGGATTTTGGTTTGCTTGCGATGATCATTTTGTGTGTCGTCTCCCCCTCTTTTGCTCTGTTGTACTATTTCTTCTGTCTTCTCCTCGTCAAGGTTGGCGAATCTTACGACAATCTTACACAAGCTGGCCGGAAAACAGTTGCCGCCAGGTATTACAGATTTCAAGTCGTATCTTGTTCCGTGAGGGGAGCCCACGCTCTTTAGTTAGGACTGACCGATAAGGATGCAAAAATGGAACTTGCTCTTTTACTGTCATGTGATGTGCCTGGTTGATAAAAGCCTGTGATGTTTTTGATGGTGACTTTTACCTTAGGGGCGATGCTCTTTGTGTGCCAGGTTTTTTGGTGCCCAAGCCCCAACGACAGGCATCCAGATGCCCGTGGGTGGATGGATGCATGCAGCTGATGCAGCAAGTACCAAGGTTAATGGACCGCAAGTTTTTTCGCAAGGCGATTCTCGTTGGGTCTGAAATGATTGGTGTGAATGACCCGTGTAGTGAATCCGTACTTGTACGAGGGATCCAGAGGATTCCAGGTACACCAACTAAACAGGAATCATAATCCGTACTTGCATCCAACATGACTGGAGGTGGACTGAGCGCGCGAGGGTGAATACAAAGAGAGGGTGGAGAGGCGACAGAGAGACGCCAAGTCACGAGACCTGCACGCATTCCGCAAGACCGGCTTTGCTCTTTTTGGCCTGGATCTTGGTGCCTGAGGAGTCAGGTCCGCCTTCTATTACCTTGGTGACGGCAGGACCGCCCACAGAGGGTGAAGAGGACCCGCCTTTATTTTTTTTCTGAAAGAACCTAAGAAAGCCAGTGCCCAGCAGCAGTCGCTCGCACACCCAAAACACCACCTGCCCTTCGCCCTCGTGCAACTCGCCTTCTTGTGCCGTTTCCTAGGGCGACCTCGGGCCAAATGCGATTGCGCTGCCATCAAAGCCGCATCGCCAAACTTCAAGGACAGCTTGTCTAAGCTCCTTGTCCATTGTTCCAGATCGAATACTCGCTTTCCGCCCGTTCCCTTTAGGCCCGCCCCTTTCGTCTGCGAGCCACCTAAACGCCCATCCTATCCATCGAGCTCAAAACGCGCGACGTCGAGTTCGATATTTCTTTCATCACCACCCTACCAACACAACACACTCCCCCGCTTAATATCTTCCCCATCTACAGTCGCGCGAGATGGTCACCTTTTCAATCCCCGGCGACGGCGACGCCGCTGATGCCGGCAGGAGCACACCTCGTCCGCGTCCTGCTCTGCCTTTCGCAAAGCGCGCCTACGTCTCGACTCCATACAAGACCAGCCGCCTTAGTGGCACTCCCCAATCGTCGCGGAGGCTGTTGACGACTCGCGATGAGATTCCATCTAGCAGTCTGAGCAAGAGCTCGATTGCCACCTCCCGCAACATCTTCCGTGTCTCTGCCGTCGCCGACACACCCCCGGTGGCGCCCTTCTCCCCCAGCCTACCTCAGAGCACCATGAAGGAGGTGTTTGCCCCTGGCGCTACTCCCGAGCCGAGTCGGACGTTCCGAGAGTCGACCGCACAGGTTACGCCGCGGGGCATGGCTTCAAAGGCCACGTCCAAGGACCTGTTCACCATGCGCATCGAGGATCCTGATCCGGAGCTCTCTGGTGAGGTCCTCACCAAGAAGATCCCCAAGGATTGGAATTCGAAGGGATCCATCTACGCTGACCAGTTCCTCTCCCACCTCTGCCCTCCAGACTTTGATGAAGAGCAGCGACGGCAATTCTTCTGCATCCTCGACCTTCGACGGCTCAAATATGCGGCGAACGAGATCTTTTCCCAAAAGGATTGGAAGTTGAACGTCATCAACTTTGCAAAGGAGTTTGAAAAGAGCCGGAGTATCATTCTGCTGCGGTACGGTCTGTACGAGTTCCAGAACGTCAAGCCATCCAAGGATGTTCTCAAGAGGTGGCGTCGAGAGCATGGTCTCCCTGAGCCTGAGGAGGAGGATGCTGAGCCTACTCCTACCAAGCCCACAGCCTCAAAGAAGCGCAAGGCCGACGACGATATTTCCAAGGACACTGTCTCGAATGGTGTCTCGACTAGCAACAAACGACGCGCTCCCGAGCAAGAGGAGGCACCCGTTGAGACACCCGTCGAGGTACCTACTCCTGCGTCTGTTCTTGGCAAGAACAAGCGCAGAGTTTCCTTGAGCGACGAGGCCGAGAGTCAGCCTTCCAAGATGCAAAAGGGTCAGACCTCCATGGCCAAGACATTGTTCGAGAAGATTGCAAACAAGTCGTCTACACCCGTCGGTTCCCCTCTGAAGCCCTCTCTTAAGCCCGCCGATGAGACCGGCAGCCCCAAGCCGAACCCATTCGCTTTCAACAAGCCTGCCAGCGGCGGATCTGCGCTTGCGCGCAGTGTGTTTGGGCAGAATCTCAAGCCAAGCAATGCTGCGGCTGGTGGCAACATTTTTGGTTATCTTTCTGATGCAAGCTCGGCCAAGAACAGTGGTGTCGACGCCGATGCCGAGAGCGAGGCCGACTCGGATGCTGAGGAGGACAGCCAGGCGACAGCACAGAGTGACGAGCCCAGTGCTGCTGCCAGTGGCACTGAGACAGCTTCACAGGTCGGCACTGGTCTTTTCGCCCCGGCTCCCACCAGTGGTGCTGTGGCCGATACCAGTGCGCCTGGAACCCGGGAGAGCACTCCCGGACGAAGCCTGTTCGATCGAGTCACGAAGGGCAGTGACGGTCAGCCTGTGCGTGTAGAGGACAAGGTTGAAACTGAAGCTCCTGAGCAGCCTGCGGCCAAGCCCGTTGACCAAACCTGGAATCCCACCACCACTCCTATCAAGTTTGCACCATCCTCTACCGGCCAGGCTAGCTCTCTCTTCGGCAAGACTACGTCGGCGCCGACAAGCTCCCTGTTTGCTCCCAAGACCACTACCACTTCCAACATTTTTGGTGCCCCCAAGCAGGACAAGCCTGCTGAGAAGGAGTCAACACCAGTCTCTGAACAAGCTGACAAGACGGGAGGTGAATCTGACAAGGAGAATGATCAGGCTCCCAAGAAGCCCATGTTCGAGGTCAAGGCCCCAACTGCTCAGCCGAGCTTTGGATCTTCTCTCTTCACCCCCAAGCCAGCTGCTGAGACTCCTAAGGAGACTGAGCCTACCAAGACTGCTTCCAGCTTGTTTGGAGCGAAGGTCGACGACAAGCCTAGCACTCCTTCCACAACTAACTTGTTTGGTTCTGTTAGCAAGCCCGCTGAGTCCAGTGGACCTGTGATGCAGTCGTCGACACTCTTTGGTGCCAAGCCTGCCGAGGGTGACAAGTCATCCACGGCCCCTAAGACTTCGCTCTTTGGCGGCGAGTCAACCACTCCAGCGTCATCTCTGTTTGGCGTCAAGCCTACAGCAAATGCCACCAACCTGTTTGGAAACTCATCAACTACACCTGCTGCGAAGCCCCTATTCGGTGCTCCTAGCGCCAGTAGTGATGCATCGACGGCGGCCAAGACTGATGCTCCTGCTGCTGACAAGCCTGCTGCAGCCCCTATCTTCAGCTTTGGCGCCAAGCCCAATGGCACTTCGGAGCCTACAAAGCCTCTCTTCGGCGCGCCCCAGTCGCCGGCTTCATCTGGAGCGCCCATGTTTGGTGGTAGTCCCATGAAGCAGGATGCACCGTCACCAGCCAAGAAGGCCTTCAATGGTGGCAGCACTGGAGCGTCAGCTGCTCCCATCTTCAGCTTTGGCAATGCTTCGGCCACCCCTGCTGCTCCTATCTTTGGCGGTGCTTCGGGTACCACCAACGGTGCCAATACAAGCTTCGGCGCTACCAGCTCAACTACCAATTCAGGATCCGGAGGCTTTTCTTTCCAGTCTGGAAACTCGGGATCTTCCTTCAACAACCCTTTCGCTTCGGGTAACAATGGAGGCAACTCTGGTCCCGCCCCAACCTCGACATCTGGAGGCATGTTCAACTTTGGAAGCACTTCAGCCGCGCCGAGTGGCTCCAGCCCATTCCAGTTTGGAAATGCCAGTGGCAGCACTGCAGCTCCATCGTTTGGCGCCAACCAGAGCGGCAACAACGCTCCTTCTTTTGGAAGCGCGTCAGGATCTACTGGAGCACCGGCGTTCAGCTTCTCGGGAGCCTCCCCGGCACAAAACTCGACGCCAACCTTTGGTTCCAACCAAGCTGCTCCGGCCTTTGGCAACCTCCAACCGCCAGCTGGTGGATCTACCACCGGGACCAGTAAGTCTCCTTTTCCACGTCGGAAAATCCTCCCACTAAAGCGACGGGTGTAGACACACCGTTCAGTCTTGGGGGAGGCTCTAGCCTGGCCACAACACCAGCTGGCGGGACCCCGGAACCATCCACCCAGGCTGAAGGAGCGGCGGCGGCCGGCGACGAGGGCGACAAGCAAGAGCAGGTGAACCTGACGGAAAATCTGGAGAAGGATGAGGACGTGTTGCACGATGTACGAGCCAAAGTGTTGAAGTTTGTGCCGGCCGGTGAGAAGTCGGAGGAGAAAAAGTCCAAGTCTCAGAGCCCTTGGTCAACGCAGGGCGTGGGATCTCTCCGGCTGCTGAAGCACAAGGAGACAAGCGTGGTGCGACTGCTCCTGCGGGCGGAGCCACGAGGTCACATTGCGCTGAATCGGGCTGTCCTGCCAGACATGTCGTACAAGGCAGACAAGAAGTATGTCAAGATCACAACATCGAATGAGAAGGGCGACGGGCTTGAGACTTGGATGATCCAGGTCAAGACGGCAGACTTGGCTAAGGAGTTGGCGGCTACCATGGAAAAGCACAAGGAGTTGAACAAGAAAAAGTAATGCGGAGGACAGGAAAACAGGAGTATACTAGAAGCACAATACGGGTGCCAGCATAGAAAGGTAAGGTTCTTTTTTGGAGCAGCATGCATTGCGGGCGTTGCGAAGGGATTCGAGGTTCTTGTCTTCCATCTTGAGCGGAGGGAGGCTAAGGAGACATTTGATGGGAGATGTTATTTTCCCAGCAGGCAAAGAAAGATTGACTTTGACTTGTATGAAATACAAAAGTTGCGTTTCATAAGCAACCAAGCAAGCATTGGAAGGGGTCGCAGTAACAGAGACCCCTGTTGTTTTGTTTATCAAGTACCGAGTGATGGTATGCCATCTCGTCTTAGCAGAGACTGATATAGGAAGGGTTGTTTTGTAAGATGGGCAGCGGAAACGAAGTACCTGCTGAGTGAGTGAGTGTATCAATAGTTGTAGGGGGAACTACATGCAGTACATGTGCAAATCCAATTTCATTTGTAACAATACTTAGTCTATTAATGTAATGTAATAGTGATGTTATACGTCTATCGACAATAGTCATGTTTGGTGTTGGTGTTGAATGTTTGTGAAACGCGGGGGCGGGGATCAGCAGAGCTTGGGTAGGGAAGGTGCGGCACGCGTCGCGTAAGAAAGAGCATGAGCTACTGCACCAAACAAGCAAGGCTGAGCTATCGCAGAAAAGATTCCACTTAAAACATCAACCTTGATCGCTCCCTGACAAGACAAGATGCCCAGGTAAGGCAACCTCTAAGTCAAGCCGAGAGGCAGCAGCTAACATTGTACTCTAGGGAAATCATCACAATCCAGGCCGGGCAGTGCGGCAACAGCAGTCAGTTCCTCTCCCCCACCAGCTCGTTCGTTCACCGCACCGCATCGCACATGATAATACCCACGACGCTGCGCACTCTGACGACATGATCACTCGCTAACTCTTGTTGTCGCCATAGTCGGAAGCCAGTTCTGGCAGCAACTCTGTCAGGAACACGGCATCAGCCAAGACGGAAACCTCGAAGACTTTGCGACCGAGGGCGGCGACCGAAAGGATGTCTTTTACTACCAGAGCGACGACACGCGATACATCCCCCGAGCCATCCTGATTGATTTAGAACCGAGGGTACGTGTTATGAGACGAGATTCGACGGACGATATCATATGCTAAGACGCTTGGGCAGGTCCTCAACGGAATCCAGACGGGCCCTTACAAGAACATCTACAACCCCGAGAACTTTTACGTGGGAAAGGATGGCATGGGTGCGGCCAACAACTGGGGTGATGGTTACCAGAGCGGCGAGGCAGTATACGAAGACATCATGGAGATGATTGATCGAGAGGCTGACGGCAGCGACTCCCTCGAGGTGAGCGTCCATCGAGTTGCCGTGGGTGGACCACCTACTGACTATTGTAGGGCTTCATGATGCTTCACTCCATTGCTGGTGGTACTGGCTCTGGTCTTGGCTCGTTTCTTCTTGAGAAACTCAACGACCGCTTCCCCAAGAAGATCATACAGACCTACTCGGTCTTTCCTGACACGACCAACGCCGGCGATGTCGTTGTCCATCCTTACAACAGTGTTCTCTCCATGAGACGATTGACGCAGCACGCTGACTCGGTTGTCGTGCTCGACAATGGTGCCCTATCACACATTGCCGCTGACAGGCTGCATGTTCAGGAGCCATCTTTCCAGCAAACGAACCAACTTGTAAGACTAGCCCAGACCACATGAAGCATGAGACAAGGACTGACTTTCCCATAGGTTGCCACTGTCATGTCGGCCAGCACAACGACTCTACGGTACCCCGGCTACATGCACAACGATCTCGTCAGCATCCTCGCCTCTCTCATCCCAACTCCCAGATGTCACTTCCTCATGACAGCATACACGCCCTTCACCGGCGACCAGGTCGAGCAAGCCAAGACGGTGCGCAAGACGACGGTGCTGGACGTGATGCGACGCCTGCTCCAACCCAAGAACCGTATGGTGTCAACAGTTCCCGGAAAGAAGAGCTGCTACATCTCGATCCTGAACGTGATCCAAGGCGAGGTTGACCCTACTGATGTCCACAAGAGTCTGCTACGTATCCGGGAGCGACGTCTCGCTACATTCATCCCTTGGGGTCCTGCGAGTATCCAGGTGGCTCTGACAAAGCGGAGTCCTTATATTCCCATGAGCCATCGTGTGAGCGGCCTGATGCTGGCTAACCACACGAGTATTGCAACTGTAAGCTTGAGCCTTGCTACGTAATGTTACACCGTTCTAACAACACCATTAGCTCTTCAAGAGGATTCTGAGACAGTACGATGGTATGCGGAAGCGCAATGCCTTCATGGAAGGATACAAAAAGACAGCTCCCTTTGCCGAGAACCTCAACGAATTCGACGAGGCACGACAAGTAGTTGCAGACCTTATCGGAGAGTACGAGGCCGCCGAAGACGCCGACTACCTCAACCCAGATGCAGGAGAGAAGGCTACGTCGGCCGAGACGGATCGACGAGTAGGCTAGGGGTGTTAAAAGGCTGAAGGCCATGTGTTGAGGAAGTGGGGATAGGCAGAGCCGCGCAACAAACGTCAAAGCGGGTTGGATGTTGATATTGTCAGACATTTTCGTTGCGAGCACGGGGCGTTTTGGGCGATGGATTGGCATTGGCATTGGCATTGGCTTTTGAGACATGATAGAGGAAACGACGAAACATTGCTGTAGCTACTTGCACTGCTCCCCCTGAACTGGAGTGGGTATATTCATCATAGTACCTTGTCTCCAACCTCGTTTTCTTGGTCATGTCCACTTTGACTCTTGTCAATGTGTCGATCCTTGACTCGCGTAGCCCAGAAACCGTCAGAATCTTCCATCTTTTGTGAGAACAAGAGGTAATTATGTTGTAACGGTGGAGAAGGGCCGGAGCTTTAGGTGCGAGTTGGTGTTCCTGTGACGTCACTGACGTCAGCGATGATGCTGAAGATCACGATTGCAGTTTTGTCAGGGGGAGCATCTAAATGGGTCGAGGTTGTTGGGGGTTGAATATTAAAAGGGCTGTTTGAACGTGGTTGAGTTTCCAGATAACATCTACTTTAACTTGAACTTCGAGCTACAACCACAACCACAACCACAACCACAACCACAACCACAACTACAATTGCATACTTTGCAACTCAAATTAACTCTTCACAACCACAGCAGGTTTAACCTTTCCCTCTAATAAAAACAAGATTTGTTCTAACTAACCGTTCCAGAAACGTCATCATGTCTCAATCCAAAGACCAAAAGATCGCCAACACACAGTCCAACCTCCCCCTCCCCGAACAACCCCCCACAGCCTCGGACTGGCAATCAGCCGATGCCCGAACCGTCAACGTCGGCGCTGGCGGTGAGAATGCTAGGGTCGGCACTGACGCCGCTGCACGGGGTGGTTTGCGGGAGCCGGCTACGCAGCGTGAGGGTATGGATATGAGCTCTATTGGACGGGAGGGTGTTGAGAAGAGGGAGGAGTCGCAGCGGTAGAGTCGGCCAAGCTTTTAGAGTATAATGAATGAAATGAGTTGAACTTGACTTGGATTTTTCTATGGCTTTGTGATGTCGAGTTATCCCATGAGTGCCCAAGAACCTCCAAGCAGGTACCCTCCTCTCCTCACTCCCGTCCTGAGAGTAAGTACTATGATCAAAAAGACCTATCAACTAACCCTCCTAAATTACCCACCAGCTGCTAACTAAATGACACTAGGGCGAGGTACGGCTTAGAGGTCCTTGGGCACTCATGGGATAGTGCAGGTGTTGTCGTCAAGTCGCCAACTACCATTATAAGAATTGTAATTCGAGTCTCAACATTGGCGCCCAGTTACTCAACTTACAATTGTGTCTTTCTATTCCATGCCAATTATTCTCTCAGTAATTCTAGGTCGTCTTGTTACTCTACCTACTGGTCATATGTCTCAGTGTCATGAATAGTTCAACTCAAATATGACACCTCATATCCAAGTTGTCTGTTGGGCGTTGGGTTTGTCATACTGTACTACATCGGTCATGAACTTGACTTTCTATTGTCGTCGATTTAAAGAAACTTTACTTTCTCGTGGTAAAAGTAATATCCTCGGGTAGTTCTCAAGGTTCTTGGAGGGCAGATGTGGCCTCATGACCTGATCCATTGTCCTTAAAGTACCTTCACATGACACTCGTCGGCATGCGTTTGTTCTTTCGGGATACTGCGTTGGCTTGGTGTAAGTTGTATTCACAACGCACCTCGGTTCAATTATGGTTGTCAAAATGAGCAGGGAATTGCAGTCCCTTGGTCACTTACATTTGTTGGCGGGACACCCTCGTTAGCCAGCCCGCCGTTAGTAAGTACCTCAGAGGCATAGTCAACAACTATCTCATCCAACACAATATCTTCCTTGTTATCGTCCTCCCCTCCTATCTGCTCAGGACCAACAGGATCGGACCAGGTGTGTTTTTCCAAATAGGGCATGTAGTAGTGAGTTGCCCACCAAACAACCGTACATACCTGGGGTGCATATCAGCCCGTGCGGTTTTCATCACTCGCCAGGGTTTCTCCTGCCTTTGGTACCGAGAATTAGATAAACTCTGAAGACAAGGGCCCCGGTACGCGATGCAAGACGACAAAATAGCGACAAAAGGCCAACGAACAGACACACTTGTAGTCTTGTCCCAACTACCCTGCACTCAAACGTTGGCAGTTGGCGATGGCATCAACCAACCACCAACCACCAACCAACCAACAGCCATGCACCAACGACAAACAGACTGGACCCATGACTATGTCTTGGCCCAGCCCTCTTGACCGAATATCAACCAACATCAACATCGTCATATCATATCATGTCGTCAAAGAGAGAAGCAAAGATAGAGATGGATCCCGATCTTCACTCATTCTCACTGCATGAGCCAACCAACACCAACAACTAAACCCACTCAAGAGTCGCATATCACAACCAACATGCGCCAGAATCGAGGCCATCGATTTGCCTCATTCACCGTGGATCCCCGTCTAGATCTTGCATAATCACATTTCTCAGCTCTTCCCTGCTTTTTTCCCCATCCCGATCGCGCACGCCCTTGTTTAGTGGGCGAGTGAGAGAAACTCATGATCTGATGCTAGGCGTGTACGTGCACACGCCCCCAGCCTCTCATACGCTAAAGTTTTGTCGTTTGTCCTTCGTCTTTCTCAACACCGAGACCCATCATGCGCAAGGCAAGGCGCAGGCTGAGACAGCAGAAGATCCAGCAGTATCAGAGACAAACATAAGCCTCCCTCTCTGCCTTGTTCATACCGATTCCAAAGGCGGCGAGCGCAGGCAGGCGGGCGGCGGATTGTCAGTCAAAGCTACCTACAGTAGCTAGCTCCCCCCATCCTACCAACTACTGCGCAGTAGTCAGTGTCAGGTTGACACGGGGGTGAACCATTTCGACGGCAGCTGAATCACAGCTGAAGACTTGTAAACCGATCCGTCGACAAATGTCTCAGACGTTGCGTTGGCCTCTCTTCAGCCCGTGTCATCCGCAGTAGCTAGTCGACAACCAGCCAACCAGCCAGCCAAGAACTGTTCGATGCGCTGTAGATTTCCGATTTCCACATTGATGCAGCCAATCTGCAGTCTCTCGTGAGATTTCAGCCCTTCCACGCCGTCGTCGGTCGTTTACGTTCCGTAGATAGAGTGCATCTTGGGTCGACGCTTGTCTCGGTCCCATGACCGAAGCAGTAAAGCCTTGCTCCCCTTTTGAGAAGCGTCCGTCTCGGCTCTAACCTCAATCTCTTGTCGTCGGGCCCAAAATGGCTTCTAGAGAATGCACTTTTATCTTGGTGGCTTGCCTTAATCTCTCCCGCTTAAGCAGGAACCGTCAGCTCTCAACCCGAACCAGAAGACCCTGGATCGTCAACCTAGCCAGTGTCTCATCGTCATGATCCCATGAAGACGCACGCCCATAGCTGGCGGTGAGCATCGGAATTGCACCTAGTCCTTGGTGAGAATGGGCCGCGAGGATAGGGCCTCTTTGGAGAGCGGCTGAGGTCTAAGCTGAACCAACCAAAGGGCAGAGGTCCAGACCCGGGTGATCGACACAAACAAGAAAAAGGGTCCTCCTGATCTGACCCCATGGCCGATCCCCGAATCAGAGGCCGGCTTGTCGATAGCGTCTTGATGGACTGAAGGTGACTCGTAACGAGTTGAACACTCTGCATCGACGACGGAGCAAACTCCAAGAGTCGGTGTCCAGTCTTGTCATTGCAGATTTGGAGCCTGACCCAAGCTCCTGGAATGGATGCAAACACGCACGCCCTCTCCCTCACCAACTAAGGTCCGTCCATCCATCGACATGATGCCATTTCCATGTCCACAACCCGGCACATTTCGATAGTTTACTTTTTCCATACTCTCATTGTTTGCTTTGGCTCTCCACTCCGAGAAGCCCGAATGCGCCCCCCGATACACGACCCTTGCTTGGCATGCAGTGCAGAGCAGAGACCCTCGATGCGATGCGTTCCTCCGTATTCGACGAAACAAAGGATCCTTCCCTGCTCTGCTCTCCTTGAGCGATTAAGTCAAAATTAATCGACGCCCTCTAGGAGACGGCCCCGTTCCTTATTCTCCACTGATGACGCCGGGGGCGCGGAGCCGAGAGGTGGACGGACTTGGGTAGGGAATAATCAAGTCAAGGGTCATGGCTTTCCCGGGCAGTTTACCACCCCGTAGCCGAACATCATATCATGATGAACTGCAAGACGAAGACCAAAAAGCAAACATCCGCAGGGAAAAGCGGGGGAAAAAGAAAAGAAACCAAAGGGGGCCGCTCACCCAAAGAATTTCACATGGCGGAGAAAAAGCAACCTCTTGACATCGCGGTCAACTCCACCCGCTAACGCAGTACCCGTGGAACGATTCCAGGTCGAAACGTACGTGGAAAAAGAAAGGAACCTCTCAAAGAGGATGCGTATGAGCCGACTTGAAACGAAACCAGAAACAAAAAATTCTTTGACAGCGGAACCCCACACACACATACACGGCATTGTTGGATATCCGAGTCTTTCGTCTTCGCAATAATCTCTTCGGTTTCGGAATGCGTCGTGCTCCCGTCACCAACAGAAGAAACAAGGCAGGGGACGTAAAAAGAAAACAAGCACGAGGCCAGTCAAACTCTGCCAGGCCTTGCATCTCTTCTGTCTCATCCAAATTGACCGCCTCCCTCGCCTCATCTCGTGGTCTTCTGGAAGCTTTTGTCGGTAACCTCCACTCGTGGGGCTCTCATTTCGAACTTGACTCGTGGTCGTCACTTTTTCTCGATGGCATTGCATAACTAGCCAGCCAAAGAAGCAGTCAATGCTCGCTGGAATGATGTGCATGACAAGCTTATGCATGCGTCTGCATATCCCGGACCGTCTCTCTTTTTTTCCTCTCCACGAGACCAATGTTTCCACGATGACCTACGTGTGCCCTCTCACACACCAGAGCCACGTAGCATCCGTATATCGAGGTACCAGGTAGTGTGCCGTCATAGCTTCTTCCACCCTTGTCAATACAATGCCGTAGAATGTCCCGTCTCCTCGACTCCGGAGAAGCCAAACTGTAAAAGACAAAAAGACCGAGACCGAGATGAACGATAGCAAAGGCTTTGAATCAGGGGCCGCCGTTCTAGCGGGGCGCCAGCCGCCGGGGTGGCACCCCCCGCCACGATACTGGCGAGATGAGATACGATACGATGAGATGAGATGCGATGACCAGACGGGGAATTGGGACTCTCCAGTGCCGATTGTGTCAACAGAGGCACACGCAGCCTTGCTTGACCAATCTGTGGGGGATACTCACCCTGATAGAGTCCATCTCATCACACGCACGCCCGTTATCTGCCGTATTTCCTCATCGCCCGTGTCATGTTTGCCCGCATCTCAATAAACCCCAGTCGTGCGCAGTAGAGATCGGTCGCGACCCGTTCGGCATCTCGATGACTGGACGGCACACCGTCAAGGGGAACAACAGCCGGCGACAACATCGTATGATGCATCACGCCAGCTTGCAAGACGCGATTGGTCGTGTGCTGCCTCCAGGGGGCCGCCGCAGCAAGAAGCAAGCAAGCCTCGGCCAGCCGAGCTGACTTGCAGCTACACTATTCGTCAAGCCCCAGCCCGTGCAAACCAAACTGTGGTCGGTGGCTAGGGTTGGTAAGGCTGAGACGACGGGCCGGTACTGGGGAGAGAATGCGAAATTTCTCATCTCGCGCCGGTCACCCGCTAGTCAAGTTGGATCGGCTAGAAAGACGGCAACCACCCTGGTGTGGGTTGATTTCCATGCGCGCGGACACTGACCAGACGCTCGAGCTCAAGCTTGACTGCTTGAGGCCCTGCCAAGTGAGCATGACAGCACCCCCCTGGATCTCCTACGGCTGCCATCACCTCGACGCTAGTTAATGATCCGCCAAGAGGGCGACTGTCCAAGCAGAGCTTCTTTCCGCTCGTGGCGCTCGCCCAAAACCCGGTTGGAACTCGTCTCCCCGACGCCGTTGAAGGCATCGTCAAACTCAAAACCCCTAGAGCAAGAAGTGGCTGTCGCGTGCCGTTCCTTATTCTCCTTCCCCTGAGGGCATGATGTGAAGCAAAGACCCGAGATCACATCGGCCAGGGTGTCACCCTGCGGTGCACCGTACCGCTGGACGATGCGATGTCGTCGTGGCGACAAGGAATACTATAGTTGCCAGCCTCGTCGCAGCCTCCTGTGTTCCATAACGAGGCTGACAAACGGTGAAGGAACCCCGTGTTATAGGTGCTATGCCATACAGACACCATGCCATGTCACCTACCCCAAGTAAATGACTCGTTCGGGCATGTGAGGAGTTGAATAAGGCCGTGCAGAAGCCCGACAATGGCATTCCGCAACATCAGACCACTCGGCGACGCCAAGGAGCGGATGCTGGAGCCAAATTGCTGAATCGTTGACCGGCGTGGTGTGGCTTGCGCTTGCATCTCACATCCTTGACCGACAATTCCCCATTCGAGTATTCGTAGACGGTCGATGGAAGCATGGAGATGCTAGGGCCGAAGAAACCATAGAATATCCCGCGTATCCAAAGGGAGAGGCGCTGTGCAATGGTCCGTTTCTGAAAGAGAATGTCCTTAGCATCTGAGGTTATCGTCGCAGTGAGCTTGTGGCCAATAGCTTGTGCGCATTTGAACTATCGGGAGACAGGCTCAGCGTAAAGTAGCGCTCGCCAGCATCGACAACTTGATGATGATGCTCATGATGCTGACGGCTGTACGCAGAGGGGTGTGCCATGGAGCGAGAGCCAGTTAACCAAGACAGGAAGCTCGATAGCCCAAGGGTCCAGCTGCATAGTCGGTGGTGATGTGAGCTAACTAACCACGACACCGCGATCAATTCATCTGCAGGCCCGAGATCGCTCGTTTGCCGGATCGTAGTGACGGCTCCTGGATCTTTCTGAGACCTTTCTTGGCTTGACATGAGCCAGCAGATGAAGCCGAGGTACGGAGTAGTTTGATGCTCTTGTTGTCACTGGAGGAGCATGGAGCATCAAGCATGTCCAGGCGAGCATAGCGCTCTCGAGACGCCTGCAGCAACAGGACAACCGGCGCTACTTGCAGGCTACTCCAGCGCGCTCCGAACAAAGTATCCATTCGTACAGGAGGTGCTAGCAAAAGGGGGGCGTGTCTCCAAGAGCTGGAAGCGGTGTGGTGTGTTCGCGGGACGGGCAGGATCTCGCTAGCGCACGGCGCCCTGGGATCAGACGATCGTCCTGTCGAATCCGCCCCACCGCAGCCAGATCCCAGGGTTCCCGCCATTTCGTCTTAGTCTTTGCAGAGGAACCCTTGTCCTTGCTCCTCCTGAATTGGTCAATGGGGGAGTCGATTGGGGGTACGACCTGTTGCTTCGTCTCTAACCTTCAGCCTGAATGTGTGATGAACGCGTGTTTGCGTCTGTGTCGTTCAAGCCCAACGGGCTGTACCATACATGACCGGACAGAAAGAGGCATCTGCCTTGAATTATTGGCGATAGCTCACATGATGGTCTGGTACAACTGACTGCTCAGGTTGTTGAAGACCTTCACCGAGCAGATTGGCGTTCGAGGGAGCCACAGAGAGGTGCTCGCGGCTTCTCACCGATCGCCTCGGACGCAACCCTCCCTTGTCAACTGGTCGAATGGGACTTGGCGTCGCTGTGGGATTCGTCAGCATCGTAGGCAGATACATCTGCATCTGGGCGAGCGCCTCGGTAGTGTTTCGAGGCCAGGACCTGACTGCATGTGGTGTAGGGATACAGGTCGACCCAGGAATCAGGTATCGATCTGGGGGTGTGGCCGGGCTGCTTGTGGAAGCACGGCCACGTCATTGTATCGTGATCCGATCGGCTGGCGTTGGCTGGATGGAAGACTTTGGGGGCTACACTCGGCGAGAGCTTACTCCCACCCAAATCTCGGCTGCATTCGCTCTGCGATCGAGGGCCGGGATCCCCATTCGACTCTCTGTCTGTCTTGCCTGCCCGCCGGCGGCTGCTCACGAGCTTTGGCAGGCTCATCGGCGGAGTCGACAGCGGAAGCTGTCATCATCTGATGACGGGGCATGGATGCAACCACCTCTCATAGTGCCCACGACACATGACTAAACGAGAACCCCGAGACTTGCTCATCGAGTCGGAAGAAACCACTGAGACCCGGGCCTCCACATGGGGTAGTCAGACAGACAGCGGCAGTTGAAAGGTGGCTAGATGGTCACTTGCCGCATTCGGCCATGGTGCAAGTCAGGCCTCTGATGCTTAAACAGGGTTCCCGTGGAGGCCTCGTCAAGGTCAAGGACCAAGCAAGCCTCTGACAGGATGCTCTTGCGTAGAGGCTCCGGGCGATTAATAAGAAACGGCGCCTCGGGCTGGGCGCCAAAAGGACCTGGAATGTGCCACTGTACGCACCTGCGCAGTGCACAGAACTGCCGAATGATTCGCCGCCCTAACAAGAGCTGAGGTTGATGCGCTTGCAGCGCGCACTGCAGCGTTGCAGCACCATCCATGGGTGGTTGGTGGTCCTCTGACGCGAAAAACAACGACAAACAGACAGCCATCTCCACAACCCGGACTTTGATGAGGACCGGCAGCGGCTGCAAAGAGGTTGGCAGGATCATCTGCTGCTTGCTTTCTTTTTTCGGGCCTGCTGCAGAATCGCGGCCGTTGAAAATCGACAAGCTGCAGGGGACGGTTTGATACATTAGGGCCACTGTCCGATTGCGGAAATAGTAGGGATGTGCAGTGAAATGCGGCGTGTGCTTTTATCAGATCTCGCGGCGTCAAGTATGCTGGCGGCATTTACTTCGTAGCTGGTTATTAATTAAATTGAGGACTCTTGCAAACGCCCGTCACATTTGCCATTGTTTCAACTTTCGACGAGGTTGGCTGCAATGTGATTGGCATTGGATGCCCGTCTTTGGTTAGTCCATCTGCGGAAACCATTACACACTTTGACGATGAGTTAAGATCTGTCTGTTGCAGGTTACGTTGCCTCGGGATCCCGCGCTTGTGTGCTGCAGTCAACCCGAAACATCCAATCACCTAGACTGTCGGATATCAGAGCATTCGAGAAAATCGCGTAGGGGATGCAAATCCACCCATTGCCCGATTGCCAACGGCGGTCAGTGATCCCCGGTCTTGGCCATGGTTGAGATGCAGCCTGTGAGCATTCTAGTTTAGGGCATTGCGGAGATGTCGCCGCAGTGTTTGGGACGGTAGGGATGGAGGGCCGTTGCCAACCGTCGACATGACCCGTCAACACGGTCGATTTGCGAAGAAGATCGAAAGGGGGGCTGACGATGGCCGGGGGACCCCTGGCCGATTTCCAGGACCAGGCATTGGAGCCGCCTGAGGAGAAAATGGCAAGCGCTTTGCATGAGATCGGTCGGGGATAATTCACCAAAGAGACATATTTGGTATTCGAGCCGGCAACTGCTGTATCGCATCCCGATGATGGCGCTGATCGCTTGCTTTGGCGCGGGCGCTGAACTGAGGCCAGCCGACTTCGGATGCGGCGCAGAGCCACCGATCCGGCTACCAACTAGACAATTGGGTGCCTGGTTATGGTGAAAACTTGTTGGCAAGAGGGTTTGGTTGGTGCCGTCGAGTTGCATCGAGAATCTGGAACGGAGAGATGAGCGTTCGTGACGGAGTGGTGACGGTTTAAAAGCAGGGATGAAGGTCGAGCGCAAGGAGGCGTCTGTCTCTCGCGTGGCGAGGACAGGAAATTGAAACCAACGGGATTTACCACATGGTCATCTTGACGCGCCAAGCAATCGAGATGGATCCCTCGAAGGGGGTCGTATCCGTAGTTCGGGGAGCATCAGAGACAAGGCGAAGGGGGTTCGCGTGTGAATCTCACGACTCGGACGGCCAAGGGTAGCATCGCCGCAAGGTGGTAGGTGTCATAGATACTCTGCAGTAGGTCGAGGATGAAGGGAGAGAGCTTGCGGCTATCCGTATTCCACCTGCTAGCTGGATCATCAGACGCCGCGGAGCCGATGTCTGGGATGCACAATTTTGGAGCTTGTTGATGGATGAAACTAGAGCGGTTGGAAGACAAGGAAGCCCCGGCGGGACGGGGTCCCGCTTTTCCGCTTGGAAAACGAAACGGCGCGTGGAAGGAGCCATCCGGGGGGGTCGCTTCCCTGTCGACAGCTTACATTACTACCAAAGTACTACGTAGGTACCCAGGTACCAGTCACTGGCGGACAGAGAAACACCGCGGTGTTCAAGGTTCAAGGTGAGTGAGCAAGTATCCCGTTGGTACGGATACCTCTGGGTTGTTTGATGAGGTCCAATGCGGAGTCGAGGTAAACCAATTGGGTAATTTGAGGGAATGGCAATTGAATTCACTAGGATGGTTGTCTTTTGGTCCGGTGTATCTAGTACCTTCATCATGTCTCAGCTATGTCTATCTACATTAGGCGTTATGCTCGGATGTTTACAACTTCAATTGACCAGCATAATCTATTATTGTTCAATGCCTAGGCCTGACTCTATTTCATCCGCCTTATTCTAGAACCTCTGAAGCTAACAAAAGGGGTCAGCCATAATGCTCCGTAGCCGGTGTCCTAGTCTAGCCCGAAGCCAATAGTTGGTAGATCCAGATTTCCCAGGACCAGGATGGTATGGGATATGAAGGGGCAAAAGACATAGTTCATGTTGGAGTCGATCATTATCACAGCACATAGACTAGTGCTTTTTGGCCTGGGCAAAGTAAGTTCTTTGAGGGCAAATAGCAGGCATCTCAATCCTTCCAAAAACTCTGTCGCATTTCCCTTGCAGTGCCTTTTTCTTCTCCCTCTTACACATGAGAATTGAATCGTCTTGTCATTTTCCCAAATCATTCTTGCGTCCCGTCCTCCACCCGGACGGACTCGGGGCCCGGAGGACCCACACTCCGTCGACGGAGGCCGGGATGGCGGAGGGCGAGGAGCGGTATTAGTTAGGCGTTTTCTTCCTGCCTTCTTCGGGAGGTCACGCAAGGCCATTCGTACGCGGCACGCGATGCACGCCTTCGACGGGAGATCGGGTGTTGCCAGTTGGTGGGATTCGAGATGCAGTTCGTCCGCGGGCCTGCATCCTTGGCCCACCACGTGTGATCCCGGTGGGTAGGATAAGGAACCCCTTCTAAAGAGGCAGTGCTTGGGGGGGGGGCGTTTCTTGCTTGCTGCTGCTCGCCTTGCCCTGGGAATTCTGGCGGCCGGCAACGGCCAAGCGTTGGTCGGATTAGCTTCCATCGTGGGGATTTCGACTGATGGTCCACCAGCCACCGTTTAAACTATCCACATGGTAGCTGGATACCTTTTTTTGCAGTGTCAGACTGGGAAGCAAAAAAGGACCACCAAAAAGAAGAAAAAATGAGACAAGCCCTCACACCCAAGTGTCACCGGCCGGGCCTGAAAGGGAAACCAGCAAGTTCGGCGATGCAACGCTCTGCTAGAGCTGCCTTTTGCCCGGTAGACCATTCCCCAGTTAAACCGTTCGATCTGGTTTCTTTTGATGGTGCCAGTGACCTCTCGTTCATTCGATCCCATTGCCAGCTGCCGCAGGACGGACTTGAGGCGGCGCAGCACACCCAGTACCGGGACCACAGCGGCGTCTTTTTTCCCAGGGCAAGGTAGGATCCATCTCGCGATACCAGATACATACCTTGGGGGCATGCGGATCGAGGTCACCACCATGTACCTGGATCTCACAGGCTGGGGGTAGTGTACCGTAGCTTGATTGATGACCGACATGTATGAGAAATAAAGGGAGCAACCCCAGCTGGGCAGCATGCATCGCATCCGATGCTGCCGCACCAGCGCGGCGAGCTGGACTGTATCAGGAGGTGGAGGGGGGCAAGCAATGAATCTGACTGTGGCTGGAGTTGCATAAGCGAGTTGTGAATATGGGGTATCGAGTAATAACAGGCAGGCAAGGCAAACAGGCTCGATGGGAGTTCAAGACCTCGATCATTGAAGCTGTGTGTGTACTGTACATATGTCTTTGTCTCAGAGTCGAGGCGAACCATGGTTGGCGGGCTGCGAGGTGAGGGAAAAGCCCCCTTCCATGACTGCAACCCCATCAACAGAGGGCGACATGTGAGGCCAGCGAGTATTGGAGCGTCACGGTCGTCATTGAGCAAGTGATGAGACGGCTGATTGATTGATTTGCCTGGCAGCACAAGGCATGTAGGGTTCCATGAATGTCTGATGAGTTGGCTGTGTCACCACCACCGGCGAGAGCTGATGGCTTGGATCAACCGTCCACCCCCAGACACTACACTATACAAGTCTGCGCATATCACCAAAAAGAGCTCTATGGATTTACTACAGGTCGCCTGCTTCTACTGTACAGTACTGTACTTTGCCATGGCTCCGGTGTAACCACGGGCTGTAAGCAGCGAACCGGGCGTTGTCGGGGGGCGGAGGCTGGATGGCTACATTAGTGACTTTTTTCCTTCTTTCCCTCTTGCATTGCCATCGTCAAGGGCCCCAGGTTGAAAAAGGTTTTGTCTTTTGAGTGAGAAAAAAAAAAGCCCTTTCCGCGAGTAAGTTGCACGATGCGATCGACATCAGACCACCTCGCAAGCCCCTTGTTGCAGTCAAGGGCGTTCTAGGCTTCTAGCGCTGCCCACGCCCTGAGATCTTTCCTGGCCCACCACCACCACCAGCCCCAAAGTCGCAGTTCAATAACCGGACGCCGGTGGCTTGCCCCTAGCTGCTCTGGCATCCCATCCATGGCAATGCCCTCTGCCAACGGCGGGAGAAAGCAGCTGGTGGTGGGCGAGCTCTCAACGCCAGTGGCCCAGAGCTGGGTTGGACCTCCAACCGTGCGCGACGCCGCATCGTGGGGATCTCATGATCGTGTCCGCCATCCCAAAGAGAAGAGAAGAAACGCTTGGGCTCCTGGCAAGGTCCCTACAGGGCCGGAGCGTTCAAGATCGGGGCCCCTGACGACATTGGGCGTTTCTGACGCACTTGTCGACATGGGGGACGGTGAGCGCGGCCGTGTCACTGCAACTGCACCTCAGTCTTGAGGCCGATTCGTAGCTTTTTCTTCCTCATGAACCAGCCGGCGGCTCACCACCGCCGCCCACCCAATGACCAACAGGTGGCTGCTCGTTCGCTGGCATGTCGAGTCTCTTTTGAACCAAGAGCAACTCTCCGCGTGTCTTGGCCTTTAGATCCCGGCCATTGGAACCTTGAAAAGCCAACTAGACTAGGCCGACGCCATTACAAGACTGTACATACGTACAGACGCGAGGGCGATGGACGGTTGCGCAAAAGCAATCTCGATGTAGGTGTTGCATACATACACCCATACTTGCAGTACGGTACAGTACACGCATCGCAGCATGGCAATGGGATTCGTGTGGAATGCTTCTGACACGCAGCATCTCCAGAGACATCCATACTTGTTGACCGTTATGGGCCCGGGATCCATACATCCATCTCGTGAATACTACCTACATGCCTATTGAGGCAATGGTGAGGACAATGGGGGACCCGCCCTGCAACAAAGGCCATCGTGCTTAATTTTTTTTCCCCGATGTCAAGAGGTGCCAGTCATGCGCGGATTACGGCATTTTCCTTTTTACGCAGGACGGACAATGGGCATACAGACCCTGCTATTATTCCCGAGGCCAACATCCCTGGCCTGGCTCCTGTACTGTGCCTGGGGAGAGCAGATGTCGTCCAGGGGGACCGCTCAAGAAGCAACGTCAATGGCGTGTTTGTTCCTTGACAGCCGTCACAGAATGCCGAGGTACAAGCGAGAGATGGAGAGGCTCAAACATGATGCCCAAAAGTCGACGCATCGGCAAGATGAATATGACACATATGTCCGGGCGGCAGTCGAGCACGGGAGGAGGCATGGCTCAGTGAGAATAGTAGAGCAATTGTCATCAAGACAAACTAAGCCATAGACGACACGGCATAACAGATGCACAAATCCGTCACCATCACAAACAGACGCACATACAGCACCGAGACGGCACCTCACATCAGCACGTCTTAAAGCGCCCGCCAACTACTCCGTACAGACGCTGCAATACCTACCTGTCTGTTTTGCTGCACTGTACCTACAGTATGTGCGCGCTCTGGCGGCAAGAGAACACACATCAGTCGTTTCGGCCAGATGCATCATGACATCCAGCCGAGTATTTCTCGTATTGGCCTGAGGTCGGATCAAAGTCGTGCGGCCAGGACGGCGTTCTAAGCCCGGCCGGCATCTAATTCTGATGCCTAGGTTGCTAAGTGGTCGGTCGACCCTCGTCTGTTTCTCTGGGGCAGCCCGGGTTCTCTCCTCGGTTTTCCTCGGTGGGAATGGCATGGCTAAAGCTTCTTCTCTACCTGCTTCTCCAGTACATGAGAGTCCATATCGTAGCATGTCAGGGAGTCGAAACCCGGAGCCGGACGATGATGAGCAGGCATCGCTCCCACGTCGGCGGCTATAACTGCGTGGGCACCGGATCGTGAGCGGGGCTCTCCGCCGCAGAGCCTTCGCCCGCCGGGGAAGACGCCGGGTGGACATCGCGGAAGGGTCAAAAAACGTATGACCCGGGCTCTTGATGAGGGCACACATGACTGACATATGGGTTGGCCCGCCCAATGGTCATGGATCCATGGACAGGTGGGTTGGGTTGCCGGTTTACTGTGGATGCAGACCGGAGAGTGAAAGGAAAAACAAAGAGAGCAAGAATAAATAAAAAGAAAAACAAGCTTGCGATTTTGAATTTGCATGGGAAACAAGCATCATTTTGTTGGATGCGGTGGGTCGTAGATGAATCTAAGTGTCAGCGATGCCCTAGATTGGCCCAATTTGGAGTTGACGATGGATGAAGCAACTCTTCAGGTCGGCAGTGAGCTACCCAGCTAGCGGCAGCCGAGGCTGACCGTTGGGCAGTGGGGAAACACAGAAGCACCCTAGAAGGGCTAGAAGCATCCAGCTGGGGAGGCTGACGGGGCAGAGCCAGAGCATATTCTGATCTCTCACTTTGTTGGCCTTGAAGAAACTGCAAGGTAACGGCCGGGTATTCAAGTCGTATCATGGCTGCCGGGGATCCTCGGGTAGAGACGACCGTACAGTAGGTGTATGGCTCATTGCACAAGCACAAGATTCTTGCGCTGGCAGAATTCTCCGAGTCGTGTCCGTGCCATCATGAGCGACGTGACGTCTTGATGGTGGAGTGGTACTGCAGCCGGACGGGAAAGGCGAACGAGATAGATGGCCGACACCACCATCCCGTAAGGATCAATCATGCTGCGCTGCGAGATGATGGATCATTCCCTCTTACACGAGAAGAGGTCACCATCCCATCCCACATCATGCATATCCGCAAGTCCGGGCCAGATATCGAGGCAGATGGTCAGATTCGGGGCTGGGCAAACCTCGAGATCTGTCACCCTATACCTGGGAAGGGAAGGGAGGGAACGCAGAAGAACAAAACAAGCTTGACCGGAGTCTTGTCCGACAGCCTATAGGAACAGCGAGATGGTTGCTCGATCTGGCCGAGATCGACACCTCGGGAAATGTCCCTGAAGTCACACATGCACTCACTCACAGACGCTCACACAGACCCCGTAACACAGCATGGCCGTTTTCGCAGCGCCTGTGGGGAGGGGAAGAAATGGGAATTGCTCAAGGGCCACCAGAGGGAGTGCCAGAAGCGCCATTCACAAGACAGGGAAATGAAAGGCGGCCAAAAGCCCGTAATCTCAATGGTGTTGGTGTTTGCAGGCAGGGCTCCAAGGTCCACCCTCGTCAGCTGCTGCTGCTTCTCATGACGGGACACCCCAACCTCAGGGAAGCGAAAAAGGGCTCAGCCGATTCCCAGGCGATTGGGAACATCATCGTGAATGATGCCGGAAGGGCGGTTGTGGGCCTGCTAGCAGGGAACCCATGTCTCGACGAGCATCATCTGCCATGCCCGTGGCGCGTGGGACTTGTCCCAAAACAACAGGACCCTGGCCGAGGAGATTGGGACATTCATCAACTTTTGGAAGGGCCAGTGCTCAAACAAGAAGTTCTAGCGGAGGGGCGTTCTGGGTTGTCTCGTCATGGGTGACGGTTTTGCCCATTAACCATCCATTTCCTCCTGGTCGCAACCGTGCGAGGGCGAGCTGCAGATCGTGATTCCCCAATACACACCGGTGATGCCTTGTTTTGGTGATTGCGAGGTGACATCTCAGCGTCGTAGACAAGCCAGAATTGCCCATCACAAGACAGAAATGCTACACCATCAAACAGATCAGCAAAGAAAGACGGTTGACAAACACGGTAACGAGTCGGACCCCGACTAGAGCAGAGAACCCCGTCTAGAGTAGGGATTTGCGCGCTTTACCACCTTCGTACAACATTCTGGAAGGCCGGTGAGATGGGGAATTTTGGGGCGACGGAGATTGGGACGGGCGATGGCCCGCCGGGATCACCCTGGGGAGGGCGAGTCGGGCATCCGGGATGCGACGCCCGGCGATATGATGGCTCAGCTTTTCAGATTGAAACCCTCACGCTATCGGCGCCGTGTGTACGCAACATTATTCATGTGCAGTACACACTTATCCATGTGTTTCAGTCATCTCCTCTGCCGGGCTGGCGTTGATTATCAAATCGTGGGATGTGCGCGCAGGCCATCAGGTGCTTGCCGCGCCTTGCCTGTCCCGAGGAGGAAGGTCGATGGAAGCCATCACCAGATGACCACGAGGAGTAGTCCACGTTGCTTGGCACGAGCGCCTCTGGTTCAGCAACCATCTTTGCCTATCTGCTTGTCGACGTCAAGCGAAGACGGCGAGTCCGTAGAAAGATTGAGGCGCATTGCATCTCCAATCTTGGCTGACAACCACCCCCATCTCCGATTGACGACGGGCTCAAGACCTGATGCCGATGCAAGAAGGTGTCGTCGGGCACCAGATATTGGCGGCGAGCGGTAGAAACATGCCCCAACCAGAAACACCAGCCAGCACAACGCAGTACTGTACAGTATCCCTCTAGGACGGCATCTTCATCTCATCTTGGCTCATCGATGAAGTGGCGACGACCACACGACACAACCCGTCCGTCCACTGCGGCGGCGCACTAATCGAGGGCGTGTCTGATCTGGAGAGATTAGGTCCGCGGCAACCCGCCAGAGCGGCGCCGTCGACAACTTCGCGTGGTGGCGGCTGGGCCGTCTGGGAATTATCCCTGCCGCTT
Organism: Fusarium sp. LHS14.1; assembly: GCA_025433615.1. Lineage (NCBI taxonomy): Eukaryota > Fungi > Ascomycota > Sordariomycetes > Hypocreales > Nectriaceae > Fusarium > Fusarium sp. LHS14.1. Next base: position 1,763,857 of record CM046481.1, read on the forward strand.
TCTTCGCGGGGGGGCCGTTCAATTGGATTTCTTCTTCCCTCGGCAAGGGGACCTCGAGGTACTTGGACAGTGGTTCTCTGATGTAAGGAGATTCGAGGCCAGTCAGTCCGAAGTTTCCCAGGCACTTCGTACATGCCGCTACCTCATTGACGGCCACAAGATGCTCGCGGCCTGATCCCAGCCCGCTGACGTACCTGGCTGTGGTGCCGCCCATCCATCGGAACGCCCCAATCTGGGTCTGGATAGCGGCCCATCTCGCTCATCGTCACATCGTCCATCGCTTCATCGTCCATCGTTCGCCCATCCGTCATCGCCTAGAGGGGGTTTAGTTGCTGTAGCGTTACCTGGCACCATCCCACCCGCGGTCAAACCACCCTCCCTCATCGTCCTCCATCTCATCGTTCTAGACGCCTGACCCTGGAGCCATCCCGACCTCCGCGGCTGAAGCTCCTCCGCAGCCTGTCCGCGCCTCTTCATTAGCATCGACGACGACGAGGTTGTACCTTGCCTCTTCTAGGTAGCCGCGAATCCCCCATGTTCCATGCTTCTCGTACAAGCTTGCACGGTGCCCTCATCTCCCATCTTGACGCATCTGAGCCATGGCAAAGTTTCTTGCCCTTTTGCCCCCTATTTACCTCAGGCTAGCGTCGCTGCACTCCCACGCCCCTAGCGCATAACGGCAGGGAGGGGGCAGTAGGCAGGGGAGCCGTGCTGGATCGAAATGTGATGTGTCGATGAGAGACAGTCCTCCAGCCCAGCGCCAGAATGCCGATGTGATGGGTGGCCTGGCTGCCCACGAGAGAGGTCCAACAGCAGCGTCAGAAGCAACAAGACTGCTGCCAAGCGCTGCAGCCGTGGCCTCCCTCCCCCAGCCGAGCTTCTCACCCACCAATGACCCCATCTGCGTCCGTCATCAGAGGCCCGACGTCAGATTTCAACACCCTCAGCCTCTCACGACGTGCGCTGCGCTTACCACCATCGCCAGACCCAACAAGGACCAGCAGGAGCCAAGACGGCTCGCGCCCTGGCCTGGAAGCATCAACAAAACAACGTCGGTTCCCAGTCGAGTGGCATTGGGGGTGGTCCGGGGGGATGCTGGTGTTCTCTGTGGACCACCAAAGCTAGACCGCTGCTGACCCCCAGGAGCAAGGCCCCCCTGCAAGTCGTACCATTTTCCAGTGCTCGAGATTGGAGATCTCCAAGCCCAGCCGCTACTGCACCGAGCTATCGTCATGCCCTGGCCATCGGTGCAGAACCCGACAAGGCCAGCGTCTGAATCGACGGCACTGGATGAATGGTGCCCCAATGTCTCGCCCCTTCCGGCCTCTGCACTCGTGCAAACTCGTCAGCCGCGGCGTCTGGGTGAGCGCGCTGAAGCGGACGGTGGAGATCGGGGACTCAATTCTGTTATGCGCTGGCGACCAAGATGAGATGAGCAGAGATGAAGAGATTGAGCCCCCTTCCAAATCTCGCCAGAGGCGAAAAACCACAGCCCTAGGGCAGCATGGCTTCTGTTGCGTCCCCTGCCCTTGCCTGCTTCATCGGCCATCGATCACCCTCGCTCGTCTGTTCTCAATAGGCCCACTCATCCATGATCGATTCTCTGTCGGATCCCTGCGCTTCCTCTCCACCCATACCGTATTGTAAACCGTCGTGCCGTCGTTCTCCCCCTTCTCCCTGGCATCCTTACCAGATTCCAACTGGAAGCGAACCTTGATCATCCCTGTCGCGTGGATGGTACTTCTACCCGCGACCGTTCCCGGCAGGAGCGACGACCTAACGCTCGCTGCGTCAAAGAACGGTTCTTGTGAAGCGCCTGTAGAGTTCTGTATCGTCACCCGATGCTGGCGACGCAAGTTCACCACCCATAGAGATCATCTCTTGATCCCGATCAAGCGTTCCTTCTCGTAGAATCAAGGCTAGACATCCTGGGACACGGCCGGTCAAGGCACATTGCCGTGTTGGATCGGCTGATTTGTATCTCTTACAAATAACCGCGCCGCAGGTACCTTGTGCTGGCTGATCCATGTTCACGCTCCCCGAACTGAACTGACAGAAACGAAAACTCTCCCCCCTGCTTGAAGCTTGCTTGCTTGCTTGCTTGCTTGCCTGCTGGCTGGCTGGCTGCTGGCGCTTCCCAATATGCGTGCGCGCGTGTGTGTTGTGTGTGTGATGGATGCATCGATGTCCGATGTGTCTCTCCAGGGCTGGGCTTGCTTGTCTGCTTGTTTGTCTAGGTGGTTGCTTGCTTCTCGTAGACCCCCAGGTCCCCGTAGTTTTCGTGACCTTGGCCCGTCCTAGTGGTAAATGGACGGGTTTTCAAGGCGCTGATCTCACATCTGGTGTATGCAACAAATGCATTTGATGATTTCTCGGCGGTTGCACTCGTTGAGGTGAGGTGGTAATTGCTGTGCATGTTGCTTGCTGTGCTGCTCCTTCCATCTCAACCTACCTTACCTGCCCGATCTCCCTCATCTTCCTCCGCACTTGCCCTTTGTGCTCCATTTACTTCCCTCTCCTCTCTTTCCTTTCTTTCCTCCCACCTCCACATTTCCCCCCTTCCTTTCCCAACGGGAACCTAACCTCGATCCTTGAGAGATAACCGATTTCTTTTCTCGACCTCCATCCTCGACCTCGTCTTTTCACTTCGACATCTTCCATCGCCTAATTACCCACTTTGTGCCTCTTTTGTGCCTCCCGCGCTGACTCAAGCGCTTGCAGAGACACTGCCGTCCGCAGCAGCAGCAGGATTTGTCCTTGCCCGCCATTCTAGTGGCCAGCGCTGCTCGGCTCCGTGTCTGTGTGTTGTCGACATATCCGCGAGTCAATTCCCAGGTCCCCTCACATATCGGAACGCCAAAGGACGCAGCCGCGAAGCTAGAAGGAAGGAAGATATTCTTGTTCAGATCCGCTTGATACGACGACTACTACTACCGTGACGGCATCAATCACGGCTCCAAGAACCAAGAAAGAAGGTCGCCAAGCCAAGGCTCGGTCGCCCAACTGGTACATTCCAGCACGAGGCTCCCACTCCAGCCCACGCCGCGCGACACCGTTGCCCACGTTTTGTCGAGCGATCTGCCCCCCTCGCCAGCCAAAAACACAAGGCCCCCCTCTGCAATTCGCTAGCCTCGACCTTCTCGCCAGCTCCCAGCCAGAGACAAGTGCAATCCAGTGCCGTGGTTTCTGGATCCACTCGACCATCTCTCGCGCGTTGTCTTGGACCAGAGTGAACGCTACGTCCCCAGACCCCGGCCATTGGGCCAGCTCCGCGACAGTCGGCCGCCTTGTTGAGTTTGCGCTACTCTGCTTCTCTCGTCTGTGTCCCGGAGACGAGCATCATCAATCTTCTTTCTGCCCCGAGAGTTCTGTTCTGGCGTTCCCCAGCCAGCCTTTCCAGCGCCAGCGCCAGCGCCAACGCCAACGCCAACGCCAACCCTCCACGCCCTGGTCTCCAGTCAGTCCCCCCGTCGGTTGACCAAGAACAAGTCCCAACCAAGACCCAGGCGGAACCCCCCTGCCAGCGTCCCGCCCAGCGCCACCACGAGGGTCCCTGTCGCTTGCCCATCGCACGCCAGATCTAACCCACACCCCCCTGGCCCTGCCTGGTATTATTTGTTTCTTTGCTTCTTCGCCTCTTTTTATTTCGCCTCGTCGGCCCCTCCCCGTTTCTACACCCCATCCCCAATCCTCACCTGAGTCCGTTGTCACATCTTGTCCTGGTCCCGTGTATCGACCCCATTCCTGGCTTCTTGAGTTCCTCCACCACGGAACCTGATCCTTTACCACCCCCCTCCCCATCTTTTTTCTCTCTCTTCCTTCACCCGTCAAGCACCCCCCAGCCGGATCTAGCCAGGTCAGATGCATCTACGGCCTTAAAATTGTCCCAAATCATCATTGGTAATTGCCAGACCCGCTATGGAAGCGGTTGACTCTGGAACCAGGCAAAGGTCCGTCTGAATCCCGACTTGAGAGCTCTCATATTTCTGTCTGCCCCTCCCATATTAACATCCCCTTTGCTCCCACAGCCGTCACTCTGCAACAAACTCCGAACACCAACTCCACCACCTACCCCAACCCGAACAGCCTTATTCGGATCATCGACATCACTCATCCTACTCGCGGGATTCTCTCGACAGGTCGTATCGGGACACTCCCGCCATGGCCACGGCAACTCTCATCACTCCGTCCTCCCACTATCAACCTCAGCCGTCCTTCTCGTCGCCCTCTAGCTACTCTCATCCGAGTTCGAGTGCAAGCATCTCCAACATGATCTCCTCCATTGAGCCTCGAAAGTCGAACGACGACCACGAGCCATCGAATCGCCAGTCGCTTCCATCCATCTCAGAGGTCATCTCAGGCACCAAGCCGGGTCACTACGCTCCCGCACACTCATCTGGCCTCCAATCCGCTTCTAGCCTGCCTTCGCCCTTTGCAACGGCTCCTCGACCATTCCCCGAGGTTGAGAAGCACTCACCAGGCCCCCTCCACCCGACATCATCGTTCCCTCCACGACAGGATGCTCTGCCTGCCTTCTCAGATTCGCCTCGTCCCCCTTTCAGCAGCCGGCCATCTCTTCCTCCCGTCTCTGATCGCCGCCAGAGTCCACCAGCCAAGCCTGAGCTGCCTCCTCAGCATCACCACCACACAGAGCAGAAGCCTCAGGAGCCTCACCACCCGCTCAACGGCGTCTATGCTCACCCTCCTCCACCACCTCCAGGACCAGTTGCCTACCAGCCTGGCCAACTACCTCCTGGCCAGATGCCTCTGCCCACTTATCCGATTTCTCCCAGGCACGGTGTGCCACCTCACATCCCGGGACCGTACGACCCCAGACCGCCCACACACGCTGAGGAGGCCGACTACGCCGCTCGTGCCAGATACGACACTACCGTGGATCGACACTTTGAGAGCTGGAGCTACCAAGACTCGCTGAGTCGGGTAAGTGAGAGACCAAGAAAATTCACGAAGGCGTACTAACACCGTACAGATTGGCAGCTCATCTCGCACGATTTTCAACTTTGCGGAAGCTTACAGCAGAATCGCGCAAGAACAGCATGGCGCCCACCCCATCCCAGCAAGACTGCCCACGGAACGTGAAGTGACGGATATGCTCAGTAACATTGAGCTCATCAAGCGATCTTTGGAGCAAGTGAGGGACCTTGTGCAAACCTCGATTCAAAACGAGCGGGCCCGAGAAGGCGCCAAGATGAAGGGGCCGTATGAAGAGGAGCACGATGTGAACATGTACGGGGATGGAATGAAGCCCCAGTACGGTATCACAGAGGTCAAGAAGCGACGAGGGGTGAGTTAGACTGTTAACCGTGGATGTCTTTCAGGACTGACCAAGTACATAGCGCGCTGCTCCTCCTGGTCGATGCCACAGCTGCAACCGGATTGACACTCCTGAATGGCGACGTGGACCCGACGGAGCCAGGACGCTCTGCAACGCCTGTGGGCTGCATTACGCCAAACTGGAGAGAAAGCGCCAACTTGAGGCCAGGTCGATCCGTCCCAAGCCTGAAGAGGCCCATCGACAATGAAATCTCTCGGACTCTAGTCAACAAGGGCAGCATCTGGCGGCCTCGACGCACGAAATTGCGACATGACGGACGACAGTCACATGATCGATTCCTCGCATAACATCTCACTCGAGACGGAGCGAGAGCGAAACCTTCACTTGATGATTTCAAGCAAGACACATTTTCAACGTTTATTAATACCCGGTTTCGGAACGCCGACGTTGGGGCGTTCTCTGTATATACGTTTCTACATCTCGGATACCTCAGGCTTTGCGGATGGACCCGTCGGCATTTCAGGCGTTTTTTTCCAACTTATTTTCAAGCACGGATTATTTTCAGGTGTACCTTTTTTGTCGAATTTCTGGGCGGAACGATTAGGTTTGAATTCCTAGACAAAAGAGATTTCTGGACCACGCCAACAGTGGAGAGATACCAGGAACAGTTTGTGGGGGCAGCAGCGGAGAGCAATCATCGCATAGGACCAACAGGATGTTGGCCTAGCTCCTTTTGGAGGGTACGTTATACATGGTGTTGTGGGGCGAGAGGAAAATTGCAGCGGCTTTACGGCGTGGGCGATGGAAGAAGCAGAAGGGAAGGGATGGATGGAGGATGAAAGAAGTGTCTCAGACCACCTGTGGCTCCTGGAGTGGGCCAGGCGAAGGATGGATGGACGGACAGCATGTGCGGTTCATGTTTCTTTACGACACGATAAGGCAAGCAGAAGGCAAGAAGAGAGAGGGGAACAGAGCAGAGCAGAGCAGGCAAATGTTGAAGCCAAACGGATCACTGTTTTGACAAAGAGTCAACAAGCAACGATGGATGTTTAGCAGCAAGTAGATTCAAGCAATCAGTGGTTGTGTCACGCTCAACAAAGAGGACCCTGTCTGTCTGTCACTTATTTACTCAATGTGCATTCTCGGGTGTGATAGATGAGCAGAGAGCGATAGGCATGGAGTTGAAGGCCATGCTTGACTTGGCTTGGCGTTCATAGAGATGGAGCTGTAGCTGTGCTGTGCTGTGCTGTGCTATGGGCTCTGTGCTCACAATGTGCCAAGTTGTCTCAGGGCGAGCATGAGCATGAGCATGAGCCCAACAAGGACAGAGGCGCTCAATTGCCACTTGGGCATCGAGGCTAGACTACTTACTGTGCCGACTATCCAAGATTGGCGAAGGTTAGCTCGGTGATTAGCGGTCCATCAGCTGCATTCTGGGTGAAGAGATGATCTTGGCCCGCGCTTAAATTTGTGCCGAAGGGCTAAACGAACAGAATAAATGTCGCAGATCTAATGGGACGAGGCCATCTACAGTGGGAAGAGAAAGGAATTCCTGCTGGGGGGGAGGGGGTGGTAGAACAAGGCAGGACGCCACATCAGGCCATGGATTCGGCCGATGAAGCAAGACGTGGGCAGGAGGAGGAGGAGTGTTCAGGGTCTCACGACAGGAAGGGCAGGCAAGCAGCCGGGTCTAGCTAGTGTTTGTCTTATGTGTGTATGTGTGTGTTTTGCTCCTAGTCTGGCCGAACTATTTGAACCCTGGGTGAACTATATGTATCATTATCCTTTCCACAAGGGGCTGGCATTAAGTTTTAACGGAGAGACAGAAAAGTGAAGCTGCAAACAGAAAAAGGCGGGCACCTCAAGAGGATGCTATCTGCGATTGAGGAGTAGAGAAGAGGAGAATAGTCACTGTTACACGAGAATGGGAGGGGGGCGTGTGTCACACTCGCACAGAGGAGGATGAGGATGGGACGGGATGCGGGCAAAGGGCGACAGCACACAAGGCTCCTCCCCCCCCGGGGGACGGGTGGTTAGTGGGGAGGGGAGATCTAACGAACGGTTAGCCTGTTTGAGCTCATCGGACACGGGAACGTGCGTGCATGTGGTGAGTTGTTGTGTTTGTATCGCGTCGAGGTTGGAGGTTGGGTTCCACGGGGTGTTTGGTTGGATGTTGATACTGACTCTTTTCTCGTTTATCACTGTGTTTAATAACCATGATGACTCTTGAATTATTGAACAAGCTATTGAATATATGTATCGTGTCAAGTTTACATGTTAAAGGATCGACAAGTCGTTGTGAGGCAACATCTGAGATTGTCATCGGTTGTGAATCCATCCCCGGACGTCTTGATGCCTGAACCACCCAACGCTGCAGGAGAGTGTTCAATGACTCTCTCTTTTCCCTTGTCTAGTTACACACGAAAGCAACTTTACACATATACTCAAACTCCCGTTGCCTTGATTTAAAATCCTTTCTTAGTAACACAAGACCTCGTATGCGTCGTGTCTCCCCGCTCTTCTCCTCCTGTGCCACTCCATCAGAAACATGGCTGCAAGCACGCGATCTGCACGTCTTTCAAGATCTTTCCCCTTGGCCTATTTTACTCTTTCTCCGTGTGACAGTTACACTTTGCTTTCCCCGTCAAAGGGCGGGTTTTCTTCTTGTGCCGCGTGTCTGTCAGCGCTTGGTTGAAAATCTGAACTGCTTGTTGCTCAAGTTCCTGCTTCCTCCCGAGAGAGAGTGTGGGTATCTAATTCCTTCTTTTTCACACCCTGGCAGTTTCCTCTTTGTTACTGTTGCCCTGTAGGACGTTTTGTGAGGCTCTAGAAAAGAGAAAGAGCGGAGCTGTGTGGCATGCCAACCATGTGTATTGTGCATTACGGTGAGACTTATTCTCTTGTTCCCGGATGCTTGTCACTTTCTTTTCTTTTTGTTTTTCTTGACCCTAACAACGTCTTTTTCACATGGTCACTGTGACAAGAGAGAGAGAGAGAGCTGTAGCACACACAAATCACCCCACAGAATATCGTTGGGTGGCCTCAAGGTTGCTAGGCTAAGATGAGACAAAAAACCTCGCCACGGTCCTTTCTCAGCTTTTCCCATCAAGGCCATATAGTCCGTTCCCCCCGTGTCATTGAATGTGTCTCTACGCGCGGCCACCTCCATACCTGCTTTCCAATCCTTCTGTCTCAGCCACGCGCGAGTTACCGGCCGGGAAAACCACGTGGTGTCCGGTCAAGAAAGAGAGTAAAAGCTCCCTCAATGTCGATGCCGCACCTAAAGGGGGGGCGTTTGATGCAAGGAGACTGACTCTCTTCTTCCCCCACGCCCGCATATGTGAAAAAAAGCGGGCTGGGAGAAAGACATAAGGCGGCAGAGGCAAGACCTCTCTCTCTTCGGAAAAAGCAAAGGCTCGAGGCCCGCTGTAAGGAATGTGACCAAAAAAAGGCGGAGGGCTGCCTCGTGGTTGCTCTGGGCTGGGCAAACGGTTTTCCCACTCTGATAGACGCGCTGCAGGTCCGGCAATGTATGTTGTCCCTTGCGTTGCGACGCTGCATGGGAAGTGGATTCTCTAAGCGAGGGGGGGGGGGGAGGCTATCGCGGCAGCTGTTGATGTTTGCATGTCTTGGTTCATGGTCAAGCTATACACGGATACGGAGTTGAAACTCTTTGCCAAAACACCGATGATAACCAAGAAACGCGGCCTAACGACGTCACACGTTTTCCCCCGTAGCTCGGTGACTTGATCCCGTCCCGTCAAAAGACAGACAACACACTATCGAGAACGCCACGGGTCTCTAGCTCAAGGGTGCAAACGGTGAAGATGAAGCAAGGTCTTTGGACCCTGTTCAGCTGTACTTCTTCCATCTCATTTCTTTTTTTCTTCTTCAGCTCCTCTCGTCAAGCAAGATCTCTCCCATACATATCAGATTATGGTTTTTGACTCTTTTGTACAACCCCAAGCGGAGGAGGCCCGGTCCCCGACTCCGGAGTGTGATCGACGTCACGGCCCCCCGGATCGGGACACAGCCGCGGCGCGGAGGACTTTTTCACTCTCTCTCTTTCCTTGTCTCAGCTCATTTGTTTCTTCTGGAGATTGGGTTTTACGACACGTCAAGTCCAATTCTGCGCGAGCTAGATCGATTCAAGGATCGAGATTTGGAGTTAAATAAGGGAGAAGAGTGTAAAAGAAATTGGAATGTTGTCGGCAGTTGTGTAAGAAAAGGGAGAGAGCTTGCCTAATTTGGTAATCGATAAACAACGAGTAGAAACCTCCACTCTCAAACACATGGATGTTTACCATGGAAGAAACATAACCATGGCCGAAAAAAAAAAAAAAAAAAAAAATGAAAGACATGCATTGCTTGAAGAAGAAGAAAACATCATTCAAAGACACATATGCTCTCCCGCCTTGACAAGGGGCCTCAAATCCACTTGATCACATGATCTGATTCTGGTCCGGTCCACCCCTCCAAGATCCCGCAATCCAGGTCCCCTATTCTATTCAGTACAAGAAGAAAAAACGCCTATTCCCACGTTCCAGAGGCTCTTTTCTTTCTCTCCGATGACGGGCGTCTGCGACATTCTTCTCTACTCTGCTCTAACTGCAGTCGTCACTGCATTAGTCAAAAAGCAGGAGGGTGACATTAAGTAAAGGAGGTATCAAGTAAACTAACTTGAAGCAATTCTGTCAGAACCTATCAATCACTTTTTTTCGTACATCGTCTTTATAACTTCTCATATATTACAAAGATATAATCAGAAAACAACAAACTGACCGGGTGCCTATTCTGGTTACCAAGTCGTCGCTCGCAGGGGGCCTACACACAGACACGACTCTCCTTCTCCGAGACAATGGCATCTCACCAACAGGAATACCTATGCAAATACATACATCCGTCCGTCTCGTCCCCCCTCTTCTCAGCCCGTTCGGTCTTACCGGCTCTCCGAGATGCAAGAAAGAAACCCTTCAAACCCCCCCGACCCCGAGATGAGAGATCAGATCAGGCATAAACAGCATCTTACATCGCATGGCCTGCCGCCGCACCTCTTTTTTTTGACGATCCTTTCCCGCCTTAGTTACCGTGCATGTTCACAACTGCCAGGTTCTTTAACTCAACTATCGTTTCTTTTTCTCTTTCCGGTTGCGAAAAATATGACAATCAATTTCTTACTTTCTCCATCCTTAGATCTCGATTCCCGCTCCTCCCTCTCACATCTCGATTAAATTCCCCGTCAGCTATCATCTGTCTCTCTCCCGTGGCGAGCTTTGAAAAAAAGACATGTGTTCAGCTAGACCAGAAAGAAAAAAAAAAAAGAGACATGTAACTTTCTCCCCCATCTGCAGCCCGCCTCTTCCCATCCACGCTATCGATCGTTGAACACCCCCCCTCCCTCGCTAAATCCCCCCCCAAAAAGCAAAAACAGCGCAGCATCTTGCATGACATGCCCTTTTCTAAACAGAGATGGGCCGCCTCACCGGTCGGCGCGCTTGGCGTAGACCGGTGAACTGGCGCGACCCTCTTCATGTCTCTGTCTCTGTCTCTCTCTCACTCAATCCGCAAAAGGGTTCCTGTTTACGTCTCATCGTCGTTCCCTCCGTCCTGAGACTCCGCCGTGGTCGAGACCCTGTCATTTTGGACCGGAGAGAGAGAGAAAGAGGTTGCCCGTCTCGGGGATCCGGCGGCCGGGTCCGCGGGGGGACGGAGCAAACAAACAAAGGGCGTGCGCAGACGGTTGATTCTGACTTTGCCATGATGGAAGTTTATGGGACTTTGTCGGAACCGGCCCATGAATGGTTAATAAAAGTTCCGAAAAGAGTATCTCGAGAAGGGCAAAAAAGGGGGGGCGCAGTTCAAAGTTCATAGTTCTCCTGGACACTAACACAACTCTGATCAAAACCTTGCAGCACACAGAAATGGCGTTCTCGAAAAGCACGGCACGGCATTGGCATGGGCATTCCCTAAAAGACGAAGGGGGGGATTCTGACATCTCGGTAAGGGAGAACAACGGGCTCAAGTGTGTCTGTTCTGTTCCAAGCCCCATCCCATCGGTGGTCTCAGATGAACGAGCCAGAGACATGGTCCGAAACCCAAAGGGACCTTGCTTTGAGGCAGGTGTCAAGGGTCCAGGATGCCAAGGAAGCGAAAGAGAGATATGCTTTCTTTTTTTGTCCGAGAGCATGTGTCGTCTGTCTGTCTGTCTGTCTCAATTCGATAAATGGCATCATGGTGTAGTCATGAGGCGGAATGGCGGGCATGTCATGCCGTTTGACTTTGGGATATTTTGACGGGCTTTTTTTTTTCAGCTCTTTGGGAACGTGATGAGAAACATGGCTCCGACGACCCGTGCGTATGTGTGTGTGTCCCTGTGTGTGTGTGTGCCTGACTGAGTGTGTGTATCTGTAAGCCGGATATTCTCTCCAAGCCCCCCCTGGTAGCAGTAGCATTTCAACAACCAGTCGTGGCTTTTTCCAAGGATAACCGGTCCGTCTGTCACATCGGTTGCTGCCAGCCATCATCCCCCAATCCTTAGTCGCCATCATTACAGCCCGAGGACCAAAAGCTCCGTCCCAGATATGTTCTCGCTCCTCACGGCGCCGCCCCCTCGTTCCCGTCAATCCACTCGCTCTTACGCTTGAGTGTACCGTTGCCGGACTCCACCTCTCCGTTTGTGCCGTTGCCGTTGCCGTTGCCGTTGGCCGCCTTGCTGCTGTTACCGCCGCCGCAGCCTCCCCGGAAACCGTTCAGTAGCCGCTCCAGTCCGTGAATGCCGAGTCCCGCAAATCCCCGGCCCGCGCTCTCCCGTTCTCCGATAGCGATGACGGCGCCGATGAGGTCGTGGTTGATCTCGTCGTCGATAACGCTGTCGTGTTTGTACTTGGGGTGCATGTCGATAAAGTTGCGGATCCATCGAGCCGTCGTGTCAAGGTCGCCGCTTGCTCGCTTGGAGATTAGGTCCAAGTATGTCGAGAGGTGACACCTGGTCGTGACGTCTACGTTGACACTATCGAGATAGCTCTCAACGATAGGAATCAGTCCGGGGAAGTCGCCTGATTCCGATCCGTTGATGATATCGTTGACTGTCATCTCTTCGTACTCGAGCTCCACAGGTCCTCCAGGAGATGGGGGTCGGCTGGGATGTGCTGAGCCAGGCCGGCTGTCCTCGCCAAAAACCGTGTTGGCTCTCGAAGGTCGATTAGGGAAGGGATTCCTTCGGAAGTAAAACTTCTCCTTCAAGACTGCATCAACAGCGTGGGCACGCTCCATGTTCTCGTCGACCTTCTTAATGGGGATGTAAAAGTTGAGATCAAACGACAAGATGGCACGCGTGACGAGCACCATAAAGACAGAGAATGCGGCATTCTCAAAGTCGGTGATCTGAATCTCCATAGATCGGAACTCGACTCGCCATCCGATGTTGTTTTCAGCAGGCGGCGGCTTGAACCGCATGTGCTGCCAGTTAGTTGACTGGATATTCTCAAAGTGGTCTGTTTTGGTGAGGTCCAGCTCCTGAAGGTCCTCTTCGAAAACGACAATAGGATCTCGGATAAAGAGATGCGCAAAGTGTGTGGCCAGTCGGTCATCCATGCCTCCCTCAAGAAGCTGAGCCTTGATGGCTGGGTCAAATACCAAGTCAGGGTCAAGATACTCGTTCCTCAATCGTGGGTCAGTCGAGATATATGTCGAATTGGACGCATATCGTGACTTGGGTATCCTCCGTTGACCTTCCTTCAGGGGCTGTGAAAATGTAAGCAAAAAATCCTCCTCTACGAGTGTAGAACCCTTCACGTACCTTTTCTCCCAGTTCTTCTGGTGTTCTACAGTCAACAGCGCGGCTGATCTGGTTCCACCGCACATCTGTGTTGGCAAGGAAGCCCTTGTACACGGGTGTAGCAGCAGTCAGGGCGAGCATGATAGGGCCTAGGGGGCTCAGCTGGTCGTAAAGCTGTCTTCCTTCGGTGATGTTTTTGGCCTGGAAGGTGATCTGGAGACAACAGCTGCCCATTCCAAAGGCCATGGCATCCATATGGATAAAGTCTTCAGGGGCCGCACCGTTGCGTACATCATCGTCTTCGGGCCAGTTATGCATGTCAAAATTGACGGTAGGATCCTTCCAGGGGCTCGGTGTGTTCTTGTCATGGAACACAGGGACGTTGACCTGAACCTTTCGGCCACGGCGAGAGCGAATGTTGGCCGCCAGAGTCGGGAATCTGATGTGAGGGTTGGCGATCTCATCCGGAACAAACTGAGAGCGCAAGCGAGGACCCGATGGTGGGTAGTATGGGTCGGTGAACTGTCCTGGAACACCAATTTGGGGGAATGTGGTGAGAGTAATAGGGTACTCGGTGGACAGCATGTGCTCCTTGGCAATCTTCCTTCTCAGCTTCATGTCGGGTTCAACGTCCAGCAACTCCTTGAAGCCAATGCCCCAGGGCTTACCAGGGGTGGCCTCGAGCATGAAGCGGCCAAACTCGGGGTGAAACACAGGAATAGTCCTTGAGCTGGTCAACAGTTAGCACCCTCGAATAGCGAAGTAGAGGCATGTGAGCTACTTCTTCTTCTTCTCAACATCTTGAAGATCAGGGACACAACCGCCCTGCTTCTTGAGTTCCTTGTCGGCAGCCAGTGCCTCAAGAATCTCTGCTTGTCGGAGAGAAAGCAAGACTTTCTGGTTGTCTTCCGAGTATGTCACGACCAGATACTCAACCTAGATGGAAATGTGAGTTGTGAGTTGTGAGTCTAGAATTTCACTTCATAACTGGAAACTAACCTCATCGCCCCATAACAAAGCATCGCGCTCCTTGCCCTTTGCCTTGTTCCAGATTTCGAGAAGTTGCTGTTTGAGTTGTATACGTCAGCGTTCATGTCTAGGTACGTCATTGCCAGTGACCTCATCTACCAGCCACTGACACGAACAGAGCAATTTGAAAGATAATGAGACTCACCTTGATACCCCATTCCCGGACTTGGGGGGCGCGCTTTTTGGCCTCGGGCCAGTCGAGAGCAGTTCCCAGTGCTCTAAAGTCAAGTTAGCCCCACGATGCCTCTGAGCAGTACCAGACAAGCACTCTTGCACTTGTGAGTGATATAACTTACAGAAGACCCATTGTGATGAGTTTGAAGTTGAGAGTGAGTGAATGTGGGCCAGAGTTGAATTTTCGGGTCTAGGAAGTTGGCGTCTGAGTCTGGTTGGTGGCCCAGAGAACGCCGTCTCAAAGTTCTAGGCTCTAGGGGTTTACTCGGAAGTTCGGAAAAGACAACCCAGAAAGGTTGAAACAAGCGAAAAACAGCTGATAAAAAAAAGAGATATGATGGTAACAAAAAATGCTAATGAGATTAATAGAGGAAAGACTCAAAAGATGGCGAATGATGTCGTATATACTCGTCAGTGAGAGCGAGACCGAGACCGGCGAAATGCCGCTAGGCGGGGGAAACGCCAAGTATCGGAGGGGTTTGATATTGAATCTGACAAGAAAATTGGCGATATCCTGGTGAGAGAATCCCTCAATTGAGAGCCCAGGACAAAAGATGAGGCGGAAATCTTTGACACAAAACGCGCTCTAGTCCGGTATCGCCTCGCTGAACCGATGGATGGTTGGTGAGCGACGACCCGGAGGCGTCGCCGAGGCTGTTCGCACGTGAACTGAGTCTTGAGTTGAGACTTGGAGAAAGACAGGCAGGCCGTGTAGATCGTCAAGCACAAGCGGCCCTCTTTTTTGGAGACTCTCTTTTTTCTGGGTATGGTTTGAGAAGAGCGAGTCAAGGTGATGATAATGGAGAGAAGAAAGAAAACAAGAGGGAATCGCTTATTAACCACGAGCTCTTGACAGGTCAGGTCGTGGGGTTCCTCTCAAGAAGCGCCGAACGAAGGAGAAACGGGATGGGGATGGAGCGATTACGGTGGTGGTGGTGTTGTCTGTGGATCCCTCCAGTGGAAACAAAATTCTCTTTGCTCGACTCGCACTCGTTCGCCTCTAGCTCGAACAGTCTCGCCTTTCAAGCATCGTCGTTCGGCTTGTGGTGGTTGTTGCTGGGTCCGACCTCTTTTTTTTTCAGTGATGCTTAGAAATCCGGTCGAATCAGATAGAGCGCCGATTGCATCATCGCCTCTTAGACCCGATGCGGTATCCGAAACTGCGGCGCTAGCTGCAACGGGGCGGCGCTCGTGGGGGCTTTTAGCACGGCGACTCCGCTGTGTCGTGGTTGTCTAGGGTAGGGATAATTGCGTGCAATGTTGCGAGTCTGGTGTTGAGTCTTGGATATATATATCTATGTGTGTTGTTGGTGATTATATGTTGGGTGCGGTCGTGATGTAAACTTGCTGTGAAACTACATACATACTACTTACATACATCTCCGAGGCGTAACAAGGGCCCAATCAAAGTGGTCCTCGCCTAATATTGCTTGCACCTGTGGAGACTACTCGGCATCGTGTCCACCCGGGTTGATTACAATAGCATGCCGTCTGCGCGAATATGTAAGCAAGTAATCCGGCAGTCTGCCGAGTTGATGAATCTCTGACTGATAAAACCATGTGCCCTATTTCCGACAACCGCCTGGAACATCCGCGAGGTTACGGTGCGGCTACGAGATGAACACCGGCTTCCGACATGTGGAGCCGATGCCCCAGATTGTCAATCCCCTTCTCCAGACTTTCAACTGTGTCTGTGGAGGTCTAAAGACTAACGCACAGTTTCGCCGACAAATTATCTTGACTGATAGTCGAGAACTATGTCAACGGCTTAAACACTGCGTGGAATCAATGGGCCGAGCTCGGGTGAACTGTGATGTTAACCTCAGCCTCTTGAGCAACCGTTTCGCATACATTGTCGTCATAGCCAGTTCCAACGGCTGATTGGTCTTTTTCACTCCGCCCTTCCAGAAGACGACCAATGCATCCCCGATCTATGCCCGTCGGCTCCCATGAACATACCGGGTCGTGTACCTCGATATTCAAAGCCCGAGGCGCCAGTTGAAGAGCGACGACGTCCACGGCGTAAAGATCACCGAAATCGATGACCCGAGGCACACGGTACCCTTAGCTGAGACTCCAGCCCGGTCTAGAGCGTTGCAAGCTGCCGCTCCCTTCCCATCTCCGTCGTAGACCTGCGAGTCGCCCATTCCTGATGATGCGGCATTTCACTGGCTGCGGGCCAACAAGGTGCGGTAAGCATGCAGAAGGGATGCTGCAGATGGAGGGGGATGGACACTGTGCCCTCCCACACAGTTTGGGGGACTCGACCGTCGACCTGTGGGTGACTTGGGTTTCTCATTGTCAAGTTTCGAGTGAAACTTGGCGAATGGTAGGCGACTGACCCCAAGGGGCTACTCTCGTTGGTGGCTTCCTCTACCAGGCGGCCGGTCCCGTGAGCATACATTCCAGCGAGATTTCATGGGAATCAGCAAGTTGGGAGGTGAATGTGTGAATGCCATGCCGAGAAACAGAACACGGCATCCTGCACGAGCTAACCGCTCCAAGGACTGGTTAGTCTCTGGGCACAAGTCTTTGTGAAGCCTGAGACGCCTCTACTTCCCACACACAACGCAGTTGAGCGTAGTGGTCTGGATGGTTCTCCCGAGACAAAAGACCCAGCGCCTATCAAGCAATTGCCGAGTTTCGAGAACCAGATACTATAATCTGCCTGTCTGATACTCGGAACATTCGGTCCTGTGGTTATCGAGTTAGTTGAACTGCCGATACTATCAAAGCATGGGACACTGGAATTGACTTTGCTGCCAACCCAAACCTTCCAACTCGACCACCCATCAGTCAGCTGCCCCTTCACCTGGACCGACGGGCTGAAGGCTCGCTCGATTGGATCTCTGCATTAGCACCGCGGGTCCGCAGCCGCGGGTTGCGGGGTGCATGGTTGCTTCTCTTTGGTGTGCCCGCGAACTCTATCGCGAGAGAGCGACGATCACCAACCAGCCGCACGACCCCTCCAAGCCTCGAAACCCAGAGCTGGTGCTTGCCTTGCCTCGCTCTTTGATAAGAGATCAACATAGTCGTACGATTGCCACGAGGCGAGACGCTGGAGAGAGGTGTCAGCTGGTGTTGTGGTTGAATAAGGAGGATGTGAGTAGTGAAGCAAGATCTGGATAGATTCAACATGGGTTTCTTCCAATGCACCCAAGCTAAATGGCAATGATAGTCCGGAGATGGAAATGCCGGCAAAAGAAATGATGGACGACGGGGCAGCGGACCGTGTTGGTGGTGATGTTCCTTCGTGCTGTTAGTCGATGGCGCTAGAAGATTGCCATGTGAGTTGGTGCAGCGTGGTAGGTAAGCCGCACTATGAGAATAGAAGCATCTCATGTCCTTATCGAGGCAAAGACCAAACCGGCCAACCAGAAAGCCTCGAGGAATCTCACCGGTTGAGTCTCTGCTGGTCGTGGTCCCCCAGTGCCAATAAAGACGGACCATGACAGGCAGACACAATCTCTGGACCTCGACAACGTCAGTCTCTCATCAACCTCGTCACAGATCCTCAGAGGAACGTGTTTGGACACCCTCTCTCCCCGTGTCACCGTGCTTCACCCCCGGCTGCCAGCGCCCAACAATGCCGTCGTCTGGGGCCCGGGTGCCCAAGTGTGGCTCCCTCTTGGACAGTCCGGACCGGACCCCGGTCTCTAATAGCTCACGAGGCCGAGGCGAGCTCGGGGCAAGGACCTGTAATGAGAGCAAGGACGCCCTGACGATCCTCATGATATTGTAGACTTTGCCTCCTGCCTGGCCAACCCGGCTCGTCAATCCATCATCTTGGAGCATCACATCGGCCCATTTCAAAGACAAGCCCCCCAGCTTCTTCGGCGTCCTGCTGCCATGGCCGTGGGACACGGGAGGACGGTACGTCAGCCCAACGGCTACTGACGACAGGGACCAGGGGAGCACGGGTCACCACGAGACCTGGGAGAAGCACTAGGGTGTACTTTATGCACAAGGTGGCTGTCTCTGACTCTTTTTGAGATGCATAGACACTTTCGTTGTTATTGTTGCCAGGTCGGTGATACTGTGTCGCCCGGGAGAGCATGAACCAGAGTGTTTATTCGATATTGGGTCCTCGTAACGCGTGGCATATCAGCCGCTGATATGGGTGGTTTCAACCAGTGACGTTGCCCACTAGGGGATGAATGCATGAAACACAAGAGGGGGAAAACGTAAAAAAAGAAACAAGGGCTCAAACAAGTGTTATCATCGGTGCCTCGACCACTAACCAAGATATCAGACGTGGTCCCTGACATATGTCACTTCCGTTCCCGAAGGGAGATAAAAAGATTAGACATGGACGCACCCGTGGGTAACCAAAGTTCCATCCTACAAAGTACAAAGTTGGGCTTGAACCAGTGACTTCATCCCTCGGCATAGTGATTCACCCCGCTACTTACAAGCCTTCACCCCCCCAACTAGTGCCCGCGTTCCTCCCAGCTACATCATACGCTCTTCAGCCCAATCAGGCACGATCCCCTACCACGACCTGCGACCCTCTCCTGGCTCCTCCAACAGAATCCCTTCCCCCCCAGTCAAGTCTGAGGAGAGCCAACCTCATCCGCCCTCCAAAAAATAACGACAAAAACCTCGATTTTCTTATCACCTCTCCCGACCTCAGTCAAATTCATTCTCGCCATCTCGAACCGACGCGTGTCTTTCGTTATGAACCCTCACCAGAAGAACAAGATCGACGTCAAGGTAAGCCGCCGCCCTTGAGAGGAATCCCCCTCCATCCCACCTGAGACGGACGATTTCGACCCCTCCCGATCATGACTCGACCCTCACACGACGACACAACCTCCCCCCTTCGCGCCTACACCACGCTCGCCGCATCTGTCAACCTCTAAATAAACATTGTCGTCCTATGCTAACGCTCGTTCCCTCGCAAAGTCGCTCTCCCCCGAGGAGCAGCGTCTCTTCCGTCTCTACGGCAAGCTGCCTTCCCGTTCCGACCATTTCGCCAAGCATCTCAAGGACCGAAAGTACTTTGACTCGGGCGACTATGCCATGTCCAAGGCCGGTAAGGGCGACGGTGTCGATGCCGGCGCCGTCGGCTCTCAGCACCCCGTCCCCGAGAACATCCCTCACCTCTCGTCCCCCGTGAACGGCTCGGGTAACGTTCCCAAGCACGCCCACCACGGCTCCATCCCCGGCATCCAGGCCGGCAGCCCCATCAAGGAGAGCAGCTTCCTCAAGAGCGAGACCACTGCTGAGGAGCGCCAGGTTGACGGCGCCGAGGCCGAAGCCGACAAGGACAAGGACGCCGATGCTGCCGTTCCCGAGCCTGTTGCTGCCGTTCCCGAGCCTGTTGCTGCCAGCGGCGAGGCCATCCCCATCCGACGATAGACAGTTGTACGTGGCAAAACAATGACAAGAGAAAAAGAACACAAAAATTGAGCGCGGAAGTAAGATCAAGGGGAAAGGCTTCTTTCTATCATGTGCGAAATATGGCGAGTAGATTGACTCTTGTACGAAGGGAAGCCTGGTGGGCTTGGCTTGTGTGGACTGCGAATTTCGGTATTCATGACTTACGAGGATCGCACAGTTGGCGTTTGGGAATTGGCAAACAATCTGGTTCGCACGCACACAAAGAGGGAGCTTGTTTCGGATCCCGAACGGGGATCTCCTTTCAGATGGGGGTTGCTTTTTCTGAGCGGGGAGGGACTTTTCGGTGATACATGTCCTGTCCTGTCGTCTCTCCCGTGTCGAAATCATCATGTTCATTTGGTCGTTTAGCTACCCGCTTCATTTGCTGAAGCACCCTTTCTATCTCGTTTCTTTCCTTTTTTGTATTTCCCCAGACTCCAGGTACCGGTCCATGGTTCTCATTTTTTATGAAAAAGAAGATGCCCCAAAATCGTATGTATCTTAAAAATCATCATTCCCGCCTGGAGGTGTTACTCCAGAGCCTTGGTGGCCATCTGCTTGGCACCCTCGAAAGTCTTGTTTCCGCCGATGAAACCCGCGGCATGGACAAAGACGCAGCCAGGGATGCCGCTGATGCCGTCGAGCTCCTCGTCACGGAAGCCTCTCCAGGCCTCGGGCAGAGGTTTCCGGCTAACAAAGGAGTCCTTGCTCTCGGGAACGCACTGAATGCGCCACTTGGCGCCAGGCTCAGGCTTCTCGGCGTATAGCACGTAGAGCACCGAAGGGACCTCGTTCTCGAGGGCGTAGAGGTGGTCCTTCCAGGGAACAGACTGACCCTCCAGGACAAGGATGCGGCCCTGCTCATCGTACTGCGAACGCTTGGCAAAGGCCTGCTCGACGATGGAGCGGGCGGGCAGCCAGGATGAGGCATAGCCGTCAAGGTCACGGTCAAACTCCTCACCGATGCGGCGGCTGGCCTCGTTGAACTTGGCATCCTCAGCAGCCTGAGCCTCGGCACGATCAGCGGGCGTGGGGTCGTTCCAGTTGGGGTTCAGGCGGCCAACGATGGCGCCCAGGCCGAATCCACCATTGCTGAAGCGCTTCTCGATGCCAGCGGCGGCGATGGCCTCGGGATCGTAGAGGGAGATACCGTTGTCGTGAGCGTCGAGAGCCTCGACAAAGTTCTCGTACAGCTTGTTGTACAGAAGCTCAACATCGGGTGAGTCCTCTGGCTGGTTGAGACGATCGGCGACGATGGCGCGGCCAAAGTGCATAAAGACGAGGCCGGCACTGGAGAGCTTGGTCGGGCGGCCGGGGAAGGTGGTGGCGAAGCCTCGCTGGTGATGGTCGAAACGGCGACGCTCCGGGTCGTACTCACCGCCGACGTCGACGACGGTGTGGCAGGTCTCGAGGACGGCGGGATCACGGGTGCGGACGAGGCCAGCGTCGCGGTAGGCGGGGAGGCGGCGGAGCATGTGTACGGCGAGGGCCTCGTCGGCGTGGAAGTGGCCGTTGTGAGTTCCGATGAGGGGACCCGAGGTCTTGATGCGCTTGGGAGCTGATTCGGCCATGGCGAAGAGGCGACGGAACATGTACTGGTGTTCCTGTAGGTGTAAATGTGGTTGTTGTTGGTGTTTTGAGGGGCGATGAGGCACGATGAAGGGTGAAAATTGAGGTGGGTGGGAGCAGGTGGGGCAAGTTGCATCTTCAGCCGCCATCAACCTACTTTTGCGAACCTTGAGGGCAACTGAAATCCATGATAACTATGCACCTAAGGTTGAATAGATAGCAAACGGTTATCAAGACGAGATTAAAATAGAAGTACTGTAATGCATCACATCCTCTCTATGAGCTGATGTTTAACACGCAACCTGCCTCTATAACTCCCATAAAGGCTATTGTTGGGAGTCCCTCATGTCTAATTGTTCATGCCCGTATTATATATCAAGAATCTGACAGTATGGGAAAATGGACATAAACGGTAAAGTAGAGCTCTTACGAATAGTCTCATCAACTCTTCTTTGTACTTATATCAAGTATCACGGCGTTTACTTTATACTTGAATCTCTCAAGGGAAGCACATGTTGAGCCAATCATGGCAAACTGATTACACGACAGGCCCACCAAGGCAGTCTGGGGCATTTAACATTTAAACATAGATACTGGTGAGAGGCAGTTCTGCAGTGGTTGGTTGTGAACAATAGCTGGATAAGATTCATGTTTACATTTATGGAAATATCTGAAAGAGTACTCTAATGGGCTCCCGTGCCCCCCCCAATGGACCGCTATCACCCGCCGTAGGGGTGTTGAGTATGCCTTCAATTCCACACCCGTTGGCCATCTATATCAACCATCACAAATACTGCCATCAAAATTTACATCAGAACCATCTTCTTTCTCTTTTTTAGCTTCAGAATGATCCTCTGTTGCTGAATGAAAATGTGGACATGATGTTTCTTTAAATTGGTCTCCTACGTGTAAACGTAATCGGCAAACTTGTCACCCAGTAACTATGCAACACATCACATCTCATCAGGCCAAGAAGCAGACTCTCGCCTCACATGACTTGTCACGGCGCATTTGACTAATACATATCGCAAAGGAAAGCCGCTCTGTATCTCGCATTGGCCACAGAACCCTTATAGTGGTTCCCTGCATCGCGGGTCGCAGATATAGAGATGGTTTCAGGTTGCGACAACTTCGATACAGTGTCCTGTGCGATACATCATGAACCAACATCATCCTGCATCTGATATCCTCCTGTCATCCGAAATCCACAAATGAATTTCGTCATCATTGACGGGAAAAAGCAATGCTCAGATCCTCTCTCATCAATCTCTAACCGGCCCCCGGCAACGGAGCAAAAAAAAAAAAGAAAAAGAAAAAACAAGATATCCATCAAAGTCCCACCCCCAGGTATCCGAGCGTGCAGATGTCCCCTCTCTTCAGATGGCCCAAGCAGCCATGTGGTCATGGACATGCCCATCATCAGCTATGCAGCAACACGGAGCTGGCTGACGCTCCATCCAGCCGGAGGCGCGTTAGCCAGGTGAGCAAACCCAGGCGTGCACAGGTCAAGTCCCTTGGTTCAATTTCACGGCGCGATAACGGTCCCTGCATGTGGTCTGAGCAATCGTCTTGTGTTACTCTATCTAGATAATCTCTTTTGTTTTTGTTTGCCGTGCGCCTCGTAAATGTGCCACTGAAAAAGTACAGTATGTGTTTGTGGTTTCTCTCATGGTATTCAACTCCAAGAGAGTAATCGATTCAAACGTATAAAAAATGGAATAGGGTGCGCCCTTAGGTATCATGCAAATGGACAGAAAATGATATATAATCAGACAGCCGCTGCGCCTTCTCCACCTCCTTTTGATTTCATCTCATGACTTCAGCGAGTCATGACTCATCTCCCATCTCATCACCCTGCGCTGCAGTTCCGGATGGCTCTTCCGGTAATCATCCCAGTGCCGCCTTAGGCAACAGCCTTTCCCGTGATACATTCCACGGGGGGACGGTTATACAACTCGAGGCGAGTTTGGTTGGTGTTGGTAGTAGAAGGGTATATCGAACGTATATATCGCGTTGTTCGGCTGGCCTGAGCTGAAAACGCAGCTGCTCCGGTATGGAAAACGTACAATCCAAAAAGGGAAATATGTGTCGCATGGATTTCTCTCATTGTTGCCGGTGGCCCAACGCAGGCGGCACCCAGGCGAGAGTGAGAGTAAGATGATGGGGATGAGGTGAAGATGTAGCCGTAGCTTGTCGCCACAGCCGAGAGCTGTCGTCCGTCCCAGTTGTTTGGTGACGTCGTGGTGCTCAATCGTATCTTGGTAGAGGGCAATATGCCTGAGTATATGAATGCGCGATCAAGACCTGAAGGGGCCTTACAGTATGAGCTGCTTCAGGTTACGCTGAATAATCATGTCCTGCACCGAGGCCATGGTGATCTTGAGAAGATTTGTGTCGGTGGCGTTGGTAAAGTGGCCATAAATCTCCTTCTCCGTGTTCCGGTTCAGCGCCTTGAACTTGTCCAAGAAGTACTTGCTAGCGGCCTTGTAGTCATCCTTGGGGCCGTGGTAATCGGTGAAGCCGTGGTTGGTGATGGGGCTCTTGGGCAACTTCTCCTTGAATAGGTCCATCTTGTTGAGGAACAGGATCAGGGCCGACTTGGTAAACCAGTGAGAATTGGCGATTGACTCCCACAGCATCAGAGCCTCGTTCATTTGGTTCTACGCGATTCAGTCAGTATGGGTCTTCCAGTGGCGGGGGTTGCATCTACTCACACCATCCTTGTCTTCCACTAGACATTGGTCGTATCCGCTGATGGCGACAAGGAACAACAGGCAGTTTACGTTCTCGAAGCAGTGGATCCACTTCTTTCGTTCTGAGCGCTGGCCACCAACATCGAACATTCGGTACGTCAACTGTCCGAGGTCGAAGATGGTCTCTGTAATACCTGTGGTTCGGAGTCGAGATCGGAGAAGATCTTGGTCGTCGGGAACATAATCTTCGGCCCAGAGCCTGTCGACATCTTCAACAAAGCTTGAGACAAATTAGCGCGAGGCCTGCGCAATACATCAGGGGATGCTCACTATGTGAGGTTGTCGTGCAGGGCGTATTCATTGCCCAACTCAACAGCAGATCGAACGCCGCTATCGGCCCACAGCGCCTTGATGGGCTCGAGGTAATCGACAGGCATTCGATCATGGGGACTCAATTCATGCTCGACGAGAAGGTGTGCCATGTGTTTCTGCAGCGCTTGTTAGTCAAACCCTAGAATGTCTCACACAGCCGCCTCTACAATGCCACGCGTAGCATTCACGTCGCATTAGTGGAGACGGCCGAGGGAAGAGTGGAAATGACTTGCCTCGTTATCGGGGTTCTCAAAAGCAATATTGTGCTCGCTCATGGCCTCGGAGATGACCTTGAAGGACTGGACAATGTTGCTGAAGATGACGGGCTTCCATTCGAGCTTCTCATTCTTGCTGAAGCCTTGGGAGTAGATGAGCTTCATCTGTTTCAGGACGGTCGATTTTCCCGACTCTCCAGCTCCTAATAGAAGGAGCTTAACCTCCTTGGAAAGTCGCTTCTCATCCTGTCGGATCTGGCGATCAATGTCGCGAGAGCGAGCTTGACCGCGATCGCCCTTGTCTCGGCTGCCAAAGCACATGATGGGTGGTGGTTGAAAGGTGATTGTTGTGCGCTCAAGGCTTTTGTGCGACCAGACCGTACGACGTCAGAAGCTTTTTGGAGGAGAAAGATGGCGTCGCGCCGGAGACTAGATGTGAGCGCGACAGCGGGGCTCGACGACGGACTCGGTGGTTGATTGTCCGCGGGAAGGTCGGAAGACGAAGCTGCCCTGAAGGAGAAAGGGTTCCTCTCAAAGGGGGTGGGCGTCCAGCAACAGTATCGCAATTGGCGGGGATCGTTTCGAGTCGCAAGGTTTCAGAGGAAGAGCGTTGGATCGACGGTCGACGAGAAAAGGGAAAAATGCAAAGAGCCACAGGATGTCGCGGGAAAAGACGAAACGGGGCGAATTCGAGCGAGCGAGCGTTCAACGAGGGTCCAGGTGATGTCTCGGAGCTGGCGAATGCGGAATGATGACGCAAAGCAGAAACAAGCTTCCCATTCCCGTGGAACTTGGGGAGGAAGAAAGCAGAAAACCTAAACCTGCCTGAGGGAAGAAGATGGAGGCGAGGTTAGGTTAGATGAGGCGAGACGAGACAGGACAGAACGGGACGAAGACGGGTAGTCAGTCAGTCTGTCAAGGTACAAGACAGGACAAGTCTAAGCTGGCTGGCACTGTAGACAAGGCAAAGGCAAAAGAACGACGAGGGATAACGAGACGGGGTCCTTTATTAATATCCGAGCATCCATGGCCGGGATCCATGGATGGATGGGATGGATATTTTATGACGGACGGGACGGGACATTCTTTTTAGTCGCGTCTTGGTAAGGCAGGCCCACGTTCACATCCATATCCACATCCATCCGGCGCAGAAACGAGCTCCTGGGACTGACTCTCCTGTACCTGGTCTTGTCTCTGTTGATTCCTCCGTCTCTGTCTCGGGCTTCTCTGGAGACTGTATGCACATTATTCGCTTGTCTAGCACAAGGCAAAAGGGAGCCCGCCCCCAGCAGGGGCATGCGGTGCTGGCGTTGGCGTTGGCGTGAGAGTGGAGTCTACGACGGGGGTTGGATGGCGCCCGTAGACGGTGGGAAAAGAGAGCTCCAAGGGGTTCTGAAGAATTGGATGGGGCATCTTGATGGGTTCCCGTCATGTATCTCTGAGGTAGCACACGGTCGAGTTTACCCCTGAGAACTACCACCAATGTACATGGCCGCGTGCTAGAGATCGCCCTTCCACACCAACAATCGGCTCGCCCCCTTAAAACACCAGACCCTGGTCGACGACATGTTCTCGAGAAGGCGACTTGTTAGTTCTCGCCCTCTCGCGATACAACCCAAGGGGGCGCCGACGGACGGAGCAATGCGGCTCCTCTCTTCTAGCCTCGCTCTAGAGGCATGAACCGGCCACTTTCTGCAGCTGGGTCGACAGACTGCAGCAGGCAAGGCGAATGGTCATGATGGATCATGGATCCCACAGTGGATGGATGGGATGCTAGGAACGTTCCCCGCGAACCAACTGTCGATGCGATGCTTCCAGGTGTGAGTGGTCTCGCATCGCTACGCCCACTGCCGCAGCCGCTGCCGCAGCCATCGCCCGGCATATGGACCTTGCTGTATTGCTTGCCCGTCCCGTCGTGGAATGGATGCCATCCGCGGCCAAGCAGCCAAGGTTTGCCGTCTGTCTGTCTGCCCGTGCTGCCATGTGGTTCAGCGCGTGTTGGTGGGCTGTTCCCCAAGAGATGGCGAGACGCTTGTGACACCCGCCACTTACTCAACGCTGAAGTCGTAAAGGCAACCGCCAAAACCTCAACGTCAAAGTCAAAGTTGACAGAGTGAGAGAAGCATCATAACGTTTCCATTCCTTGCAGGCCTCTTCCTAAGCAACCTCCCTGACCCTGTTGACGCTGCGCTACTGCACACTTCTGCTCTCTCCCCTCCCCCCTGAAGCGGACTCACGGCAGAATCCCGAGATGTTGTCCGTCAGTTCACCCACGAGACCGGCAAGGAAGGAAGCTTTGTGCACTCTTGTGCCTCTGGATACCTAAACCTTGGGTACGGATACACTGGGACTTGATTAGCCTCGCCTGGTGGTTGCGGCAATGGTGGGTCAGTAGAAAAAAGCAACGAGCATCCCCTCTGCTCCAAGATTCATGGCTAAACCGGATCCGTCGTCAACTCTGCCAGAGTCAACGCCAGGGCATGCGCTACTGCACAAGAGGAAACCAGCTGGTGGGATCTCTCTGGTTTGAGCCACGAGGCGGAAAATTAGAAGGCATGGCGATGGCTTGGGACTCAGGAGCTTTCGAGACTGAAGGATGTGCTTACTGAGAAGCTCAATGAACCCTCATCTCGCAATACAAGTCTAGGAAGGCATCTCCGTCCTCGTGCAGGCGATCGCCATTGGCGATCCTTCTGGCACTTCTGCGAACCTGGGTCAACCCCGGCCTGGCTTGCAGACGTTCCCGGAACTGCCTCGAGTGTTCCTGGCTGCGCCCCCACCAATCTCCGTTGAGAGAGACCGGGGGGCGTAAGACGCAAAAACATGCGCAGAGAGAAAAGTGTCCGTTTCCAGCGATGCCTTCAACTACTGTACGCGCCAGCTTTGGGCTCAACAGGTTTGGCCGCCGGCTGGACCAGTTCCGCAACCGCCAGGGAACGGCATCGTGGAATAAGCAAGTTTGCCTTTCTGAGACTGTGGCTTAACCACCGGCTCGACATGGCGTCGGAATTCATGAGCCTAACTTGATGAGCCCAGGACAGGACCCCAAGACCCGGACGCAGAACTTGACAAGCCAGAGAAGCGAAAAGAGACGCTAAAACATGGAGACTTCGGAAACGGCGTCAACCTGCTCCTCGTCTGCCGCTCCACCATGAGCTGGACGAAACAGCAGTGGCATTGGATCTCTCAACGGGGAGGGAGGAGGGAAGCTCAGGCCATCAGAGAGTGAGAGGCAGGGCATTTCCACTTGCAGGCGAGCGAAGCAGATGCCTATGGTGTCATCTCGTATGTCCACGGTCTTGGGCCGGACGCTGGAGCCATGTTTCATCGCTCATCAACCTTGGAAACTCAAGAAGAGGTCATCGTCCCCTGATGCGGGTGGCGGCTCCTTGGTGGGCAAATCCACGGGAGTCCAGCCCAATAAGGGTTAAGACTATCAGAGTCCAGTCTTGGGCAAAGGATGCGACTTGTTTTTCTTCGGATGAACCAAAGAGATGGTTTGGATGTGAGATTTTCGACTCTTTTTTCCTCCTTCTCTTTACTTTTTCTTATCCCATTGTTCGTTCCATTCCTCTGGCGCCAAAAGGTCGGGACCAGTCCCCCGGGGAACCATCATCATGCATCAACGACTCACCGGATTACTGCTAATTCATGCAGGCCAAAATGAACTGCAATCCTAGAGGCAAGCAAGCAGCAAGGCTAATTAGCCCTCCGATAGTTGACTGAATTCCGCACTTCCGGATGGAGAGCTGCCGGGCTAGACAAGGAAAGGCAAGGAAAGATATGTTCTGACTGGGAACAGGGGCGCTGAGTTGAGTTGAGTTGCAGAAACCTTGGGATGGTGGTGGAGAAGTTATGGATATGCCATCTCGCTGCAGGTGCTCACTCAGGTCGGCGTGGAGCTTGCTCGGGCTGGGTCCGTAAGCTCGGGATCGGGATCCTCTCATGAACCATAGCTCAGGGTCTATATTTGTTTTGTTTGTTTTGCCGTACCTGATGCTGGAACGTGTAGGATTGGAGGGCAAAAGTCTCAACCAACAGCCCAACCCGCAATTACTTTTGAGTGGACGCCCAGTCAAGGTCCAGGTCCCATTCAACCTGATCGTCAGATACAGGCACAAGACTGCGGCTGCGGCAGCGCTCGGCGCCATTGGACCTTGTGCCGGAAGCCAGAGCTAGTGTATCCGAATAGAGGGATATCCCTGCCTTCCAGTCGAGGGCAGGAATCCTGCCTTGGCGGGCACACTGCAACGTTGGGAAGAGAGCAGGGGAAGTTGGCGCAGCCCCTGTTATTCGGGGTTTCAAGTTGCCAACGGCCGAGCTAAAGGGGTCCCGGGCAAGCCCATCATCCATCGAAAGGATATACGGGACTGGACTGGGAAAAGGACTCATCGCCCGATCGTAACGGTTGCCCACGCGTCGTTTCGCTATGCTTGACTAATGTACCTGGCATGACTCTCGGGGGAGCTGCGTGAACCATTGAAACATAGGATGTGGGTGATTGGCTAAAGTCCAGGGTAGGGGGACTGACTACCGTGATACCGTAGTCGAGAATCACGATGAGTGTTTCGTTTGCAGTCTTGGGACCAGCAGAGAACTATCCATCCTGACTAATGCGAGGTAATGTCGGGGTAATGTGCATTGCTTTTCCTGTTGCAGGTTCAGCGGAGCTTACCGGATAGAGGGCCAAGCAATGCTAGTTGTTGCAGAGATATGCAGGAGAGCTCGTTCAGTTCAACTTGGACAAAGTGTGTACAACGCCATGCTCCGATGGCTGTAATACACTTTCGCAGCACAAAGTGGCTGCAACTGACAAGAAGCATGGAAATGGCCATGGCTGAGTTACACTGGCAGCCCAACGACTATCCGGAAGGGGGGCTTTATACAGCCAACACTCTAAGATGCCCGTCCCGGTTCCCTACCCGGTATCAACCCCCACGACATGACATGAGGGAATGATTCGATACTGGTCTCTAAACGCCAAGTACCTGTGCATACCAGCATCAAGCCACGAGACCTTACCGCCGGGAGGCTCAAGAGGATTGTAGAATAAGTTGCTGAAGGAATGGAATTCATTGGGTGCTTCGACTCCGGGGAACGTAGCTGAGCGCCCCATTGGCCTTGTGTGCAGAAAAGACGCAGCGCAACGCATGACACACTGCGTAACGCAGGTACTGTGAGCTCACCGGGAACACACCGTAATTTTTCCTTCTTTTTTTTCTTCCCTCGACCGCCGGCAGTGAGTGGGTTAGGTGAACATTCGAGGTCGGTGCCCAATCGGAGCATGTTGGTTGACCGTGCTCTCTTATGCTTCTAGCTTCATGATAACCCGCTATGACGTGGGAACAAGATGACGTCGAGCTGTGAATTGCCCAAGCATTGAGGTGTTATCTAAAGTTGTACATGCATCCGAGTAACACTGAAGCTCGGGTCTTACAGTGGTGAATGCTGGTGGTAGACTCTTATCATGATACGTCGATTGATATAACCATGCCCAACATGCTCGACCCACGGGACGGGAGAACTCTTGCCGTCTACAAACCGGACCAGGAGCCGGTTGATGCTTAACTAGTTACTACAAATGGAAATATCTGGAGAGAATAGCGGCTTGAAGACCCCACGTTCTGTCCAGTGACGTTTAATGTCTTTAACTGTAAAGGGCAGCAATTTGACAGGCAAAAGTTGTAAGCTCGTTTTGGCCCTTTAGACGCAAGAAAAAAACTCGACGTAAAAAAACATGGGTTAGAAAGGCCAATGCACTCTCTGCTAGTGGTGCCAAGTCATTATGTTTCTGGGAATACCCTTCCAGGCACAGCCATTGCACGGTTCAATAGGCACTCTCTGATGTCCAAGGATGCTGTTTAATACCTCGCGTAGGACCCCATTCTTTTTTGCTCATCACCGCCTAATCGACATCTGGGGTTCTAAGTTGGGGTCTGGAGGGTATTGGTGCCCAAAGTCACCCGCGTAGTGTGAGACAACCTTGAAAGACACAGACAAAAAAATTATGACGCTGCCGTGGTCTGTTTTGCGGTGGACGTCGAAAATTTTACCCGCATCCCCACCAGGAAGGTCCGGGTACGTGCAGGTGCGTCGTGGCTGCGAACTCGTTAAAAAGACAAGCCTCGCACCTTTTTCGACTCTTTCATCACCGCTCGCAGTTGGACTCATCGGCTCGTCGCTTCATTACCATCGTCGATTTAACTCTCTACGCTTCTTCAGCACAATGTCTTCTGAGGAGATTACCCACGAGACCATCAAGGGTGAGTTCTACACAGAAAGTTTCTACCCCGCGCTGCCCCTCTCCCATGATGATCGTCCATCCCACTTCGTCTTCCCCATTGTCGCGAATATCCTCAAAAATTCGACCCCGACGATCCGTATCTGAAGAGAATTGCACCAAGAAATCAATTCTCGAACAAATGACACGCTTCGATCTCATCTCGACATCACAGCTCAAACTCACCTCTCACCCCGTTGGAGACTACCCCAAGCTTCCCCTCATGATGACCCCCCCGACAGACCGCTCCATTACTCGCATCTCAACCCAAACTCCAACATCGGCTGACTCGCCAATCTCTAGATGGCTGGTTCCGAGAGATCTCGGAGATGTGGCCCGGCCAGGCCATGACCCTCCGCGTCGAGAAGGTCCTCGTCCACGAGAAGAGCAAGTACCAGGACGTCCTCATCTTCAAGTCCACCGACTTTGGCAACGTCCTGGTCCTGGACAACGTCGTCCAGTGCACCGAGCGCGACGAGTTCTCCTACCAGGAGATGATCACCCACCTCGCCATGAACTCTCACCCCAACCCCAAGAAGGTTCTTGTCATTGGTGGTGGTGATGGCGGTGTCCTCCGAGAGATTGTCAAGCACGACTGTGTCGAGGAGGCCATTCTCTGCGACATTGACGAGGTATGAACCTCGGGATTCACTCATAGACTTCGGATACTCACACACACACCACAGGCTGTCGTCCGTCTCTCCAAGCAGTACCTCCCCAACATGTCGGTCGGCTTCAGCCACCCCAAGGTCAAGGTCCACATCGGCGACGGC
This sequence comes from Fusarium sp. LHS14.1, assembly GCA_025433615.1. Lineage (NCBI taxonomy): Eukaryota > Fungi > Ascomycota > Sordariomycetes > Hypocreales > Nectriaceae > Fusarium > Fusarium sp. LHS14.1. The sequence continues at coordinate 1,795,417 of CM046481.1, forward strand.
TTCAAGTTCCTCGACGACTACAAGAACGAGTTCGACGTCATCATCACCGACTCTTCCGACCCCGACGGCCCCGCCGAGGCCCTGTTCCAGAAGAACTACTTCCAGCTCCTCCACGATGCCCTGAAGGAGGGCGGTGTCATTTCTACCCAAGGTTGTATGTTCCCTATTTTCCTCAGGGAAGTAACTGGGGTCACTAGGAACGGCAGAGTCGGGGATGCCTTCACCGTCAAAGTTGATCGGTGTTTATGGGCTCTCCCTCGATTGGCACATAGTGCCACTCCCGACCTAGCGACTACCAGAAGCCAGTGCTGCTTTCCCAGCTCAGCTTCCGGTAGTCCCGCGTTAGCATGCATATGCATTTTCCGTTCCTGCTTTTATGCGTGCCGCGTTCTGCTGTTCCTGCCTCGTTACTTGTTGCACTGCGCGATAGTTCATGTTCATGCTTGGACTACGCTTACACTGTTGACTCTGCCACAGCCGAGAACCAATGGCTTCACCTGCCTCTCATCACCCAGCTCAAGAAGGACTGCCGATCCATCTTCCCCGTCGCCGAGTACGCCTACACCACCATCCCCACCTACCCCTCGGGCCAGATCGGCTTCATGGTCTGCTCCAAGGACCCCAACGCCAACGTCAAGACCCCTCTCCGACAGTGGTCCAAGGAGGAGGAGGATGAGAAGTGCCGATACTACTCTTCCGAGATCCACAAGGCCAGCTTCGTCCTGCCCAAGTTTGCCGAGAAGGCCCTCGAGTAAGGTCACCATTAGCGACGACCGAAAACGAGATACGACTGGGTTGGGCATTGCTTACGAGTTTAATGTTGGAAATGGGATCACGGGGGGAAAATTAGGCTATGGTGGCCATCTGGATTCATGGATGCCAGGATATGCATCAAAATACGGAAAAGACTCTGGCGTTACTGCGAGTAGGGCTCATGGAGTCATGAAATATAGAGGATTTCAATCTCTCATCTGGGTCTTTGTGAAATTGCTCTAACCATGTTTTATACCACGAAGTAACTCGATTCAAGGACATGCAATGGTCTATAACTTTTGACAGGTTTCTATTATCTGGTCTCATGCTATCATAGCTCGTCGAACTGGACCTTTCCTTGGCTCACATCCGGATACACATCGAATCTCCGTTGTGTGTTGAGAGGAATATTCCTCCTCGCTTCGGTGATCTTTTCAGGCTCAAGCTCCCACTCAATAATAGTCTCCTTCTCGTCAGCCTCAACAGGGACGTGGGCCAAGGGGTCAGCGACAAGACTGTGACCCCAGGCAACGTAGTCTGAGTCGATGTTGCGGGCGGGACTGCACAGCGCAACGTACAGCTGGTTATCAGCGGCACGAGCTCGGCCGAGAAGCTGCCAATGCAGAGCGCCAGTGGTGGTGTTGAAAGCTCCGGGATAGATGAGGGCAAAGGCACCCTTGCGGGTTGCGATGGTGGCCAACTCAGGGAAGCGCACGTCGTAGCAGATAGCGACAGCGATCTTGCCGTACTCGGGCAGATCAATCAGCGTCACCTTGTTTCCTGGGCTCAGGACATCGGATTCGCGGAATGTGACCTTGCCGGGGATATCAATGTCAAAGAGATGCACCTTTCGGTGTGTAGCCAACAGCTTGCCATCCGGTCCAAACACTAGACAGGTATTGTAGTGCTTTCCCGTATCAGGGCTGAACTCGGGAATTGAGCCTCCAACGAGATAGACGCCGTTATCAGCGGCCATGGCCGAGAGGGCGTGGAACGAAGGCGCGGCATCGCGGGAGGGAGGACTCGGCAGGAGTGTCTCTGCGTACTCGGGGAAATGCTTAGTTCCGTATGGCGAGTTGAAGCACTCAGGAAGGACAACAATCTTTGCTCCTGACGCTGCGGCGCGGGCGACGTGCAAGGCTGCGCTGGCGAGGTTGGCCTGCTTATCTGCTCCAGAGGCGAGCTGCACTAGAGACAGCTTGACGGGCTTCTTTAGGACTGGATCGGGGATTGACGACATTTTGCGGACGAGAGAAGGCGTGTAGCAGGTACGTGGGATTGACGATGAGAAGAGTGATCTTGAGGTTATGGCGACTCGACGAAGGACAGTTCGCATAGTGAGATTATAATAGAAGGAGGAGAAGAAAGATAGGTATATATCATGCAGAGAGAGATGTCGTTTACTCCTCCGCTTCCCCCTCTGGTGACCGGATGGAAGTGGGGGTGGGGAATTACGCGATGGGGACGCGGGGCAAAAGAAATCGTGAGGGACGCTATTTGTCAGGACGAAAAAGGTAATGGGGAGCGACGGAGGCGGTTGTCCGCTCGAGGATTTTTCTAGATAGTACAGTTAGTTGAAAGATTAGTGTGTGTTCGGGGGGTAAAGTAGTTCCGAAACTGGCCGATATTCTGAGATTGAACCACTAATTCGGGGTCTTTTTACAATCTATGTGAATTAAGACATATTCTCCCAGACCCCTCCCTCCTGGTGCCGAAATACACATCTCTTGTAACAACCTATGTTGCTCTATGTGCTCACCATCAATGGGATATATAAAACACCAATTGGGGGTAAATCTTGACTTAGGTCTGAGATGAACATTGAATACATGGTGTCATGTAAGTAAAACCTGATAAATGCAAGGCATAGTCTCACAAAGGCAACATTCATTGACCAACATTCAAGTGAAGCTGGAGAGAAATTGTGTCATGGTAACGTGTACAATCATGACTTCGATGTCACTCAAGAGCACTGTAAGTGGTTGGGAACAGTATAGTTGCTGTCGAGGTTCTCTAGACACGGCAAAGAAGCACATGCCTCTCATGCCCAAATCAAGTAGCTCATAAAAGAGTGACTCAACATATCTTCCCCAAACAATTGTTCATAGTATCATTCCATCGTCAAAGAAAAGAAAAACAAGGAAAAAAAAGGTATCTCAAAGCATCAACTCTCATAGACTCATAACCCTCGTAAACATGTGGTTGACATATACATGCGGACCCATTAGGTCCTTGATGTTCAGAGAGTCCATCAGGAAGAGCGACGGCTGTACACGCCTTGGTTGCTTGGCGGCGATCCGTGATTGTTGTTATTGTCGCGCTTTGGTGGTGCAGGCGGGTTGCCCCCTTGTCGTTGCACTTGCGGAGGAGCAGATGCGGCCGCGAGATAGTCATAGGAAACCCTACGGACTTTGCTCCCTTGGCAGAGCTTGCAGATTTGTCTAGTTCTGGGTTAGTAATGCTTGTCAATGGCAACATGATGAGTAAACATACGCTTCGCGTTGGAACGAGCCGCTGCATAGATCACAAGTGATCCAGGTCATGCCATACTCGTCAAAGACGTATGAGGAAAGGGGTGAGCTCATGATTGCAACTTGGGAAGACGTTTATCTGAGATGAGGTTGAGTTCAAGTTGATCTTGCTGCTGTCGTTCAGATTGTTTGCTCAACCAAAAGAACACCATCTTGAAACGTTGGGAATCCTACCGGTATATATACTCGGCATCTGGACATCATCAACGGCGCCAAAGTATAACAGCCAACAGACTGGGTCCCCCTTCCGTCCATGACGGCAACCAACACTTCACCGCCCCACGGGGGAGTTATCAAGACGAGGGTTGACACAAGCGCGTCTGTATGTCTGTCAGAGTCGGTAGCCGCTGTCATGACAAGCCGGCTGCAATCGGGTCTTGTGATGGCGATCATGTCAAGGATGGGCAGTTGCCTTGATTCGGGCTCTCACGCCTTTGACCATCAAATATCTGGAACATCAATCTGAGCCCAACCCGTTAAAGGAAAAAAGACTAGGCGGTAACGACTTCCACATTGGCTCTGTGGTCATCTTGGGGCCTCATTTCCAGGACGTCCCATCCATGCTCATGCTCATGCCCACGCCTTTTCTCCGCAGCGCTCCAACTAACAACTGCAACTGCACGTGGTGGACCGAATGGCGAGCAGCCTTGGCTTCCCACGCCTCCTGCAGCCTCCCCCTCGGTCTGCGCAAGGAGCGCCTCGCGGACCACATCCTCGGTGCCTACTGGAGTGTTGGGCGGGGAGTAAATCCCTCGACGTCTTGACCGGTTCCGGAGAGGACCGGCAAATGGAAGCCCGCGCTGACCAAACCCGCCCGCCGGCTTGCTGCATGATCGCTAGGTCGTGCTTCACGTCCCGGCCGCCGACGAGCCAACTTGGGTCAAGACCCTTCGAGAGCGGCGGATTCGGCTGAACGTCTGCGGCCTCGCGGTTGGCCGCAGCACACCAGCTCCAAGAGACAAGCACTTAGATGCTATTGCGTGCATCCATGATTAAGCTCCTGCATCAGCCATGAGACCATGTGCGAGGGGCTTGTTGGGGTAGGGCAAGGGTCGACCAAGTCATTTGTCAAATCCACGTCACATCTTGTTTGAGAAGCAGATATCTGAGTCTCGTGCAATGTCAGGTGTAGCCTTACCTGGAGGCGGCCTTGGGCTGAAGGCAAGGCAATGACTGACAAACGGCTCTATCCGATGATGCAGCTGTCGTCCAGTGGTTCTCTGTAGTGTTTCCATACCAGCTTGTATTATCCACCATGTAGAGGCCCGAGGCTGTGGACGTGTCTCCATCCCCGTCCCGCGTCCGTCCCGTGTCGTCGCCCGGTGCATACTCCCGATAAGCGTCGGGACCGTTCAGCTAAGCAAGGATTCTTTCCTTTCACAACTAGACCGACTTTTTTTCGGCAGACCGTTTACATGTTCGTTTCTGCATCAGGGAGGGCCGAAAAGCCCGTTCCCGAGACAGGACCAAGCATGCAAGGCCACGACGTTTTTGTCGACATCCCACGCTTGTGTTCCCCATGGTCAGCTAGACCGGTCAACAATAGTCGTCCTGAATCGACCAAGCGAATCCCAGGAATAGAACGAGTTAGACCGGCAACTCTTTGTGATTTCATCGACGTATACGTGTGCTTCTCTTCCCCGGCTGTATCTTGTCGTGTTACCCTCTTATCCTCTGGGACCCTTGTCACGCGCCTTGTCGTCTGCCCATTCATGGTTATCCAAGAGTAAAAATCACTCGTAGAAAGAACTGTGACCAATCTGAGAGTTTGTCATTGATTAATGCCGCCTCTGCCCTTTTGCTCGGCACAACAGCTCAGCCAGTGCAAACGAGGCTATTCACGATCTGACCACCATGTTCCACCTCCCTTGGTTCAGTTGGTCCACGACTCACAACCCATAACCCGAAGACACTTGTCGAGAGAATCAAGGTGGGGGTCTGATGAGAAGTTGGGCACAAGGCAATCTCGAGTCTGTCTCACAAAGCTTCTGGCAAGGCTTATCAAGAAATATGATGCCACATGCCTTGGTTTTCAGTCCTGCAGATCCAGTTCCCGACAGTTGAGCTGTTTTGATTAGATGGCATCCACGTTGATGCCAAAAGATCAGATGACCCGCAATACAGCTCGAGGAAGTCGATGGAAACGCCGGCGATACGAGGCCTCAGCTCGCAACGGAGGACAACCTGATTCGTGGGGCAACGTGGCTATCAATAGACAGCCCAACTATGTGCCGCATAGCGCGGCTTCGGCGTCGGACTCTTGTCCGATAACTTACTCACAAATGTTCGGTTGGGAGGGCCTCAGATAGGTCAACCACCGTCTCGGCTTCGGCGTTACAAGCAAGGGCTCCGGCACTTGGGCATGCCACTGACGAATATCTGATGCAACCCCCGAGACTGAAGCCGAGTTGACAGGTTTCCTTACCCAAATCCGAGACAAAAAGGTAGGTATGTCTAGGAATTTCCGAGAGAGCAGGGGTTGACAGGCCGCAGTCAACTCCAACGGCGTCGCACAGCATTGGACCTGCATTGTGACATATTCGTGATATGATCTGATAATGCCGTTGGGAGGTATTTTGAAATTGACGTTGGCCAGAGGGAAGATTTATCCGCTGGGGGTAGAAGAGACCGGATTTGACATGTGGATGAACACGTTCTCAAGCTGAACTCCTCAAACAATCGCCACGAAACACGCGTAGAGGCTGAAAGTTGAGGATAATAGCAAGTGATATGTGCGTAGATGACAGCACTCGAGTCCGACGATGATTCAGCGTGGCGTTATCATAACGGCTGTCGGCAGCCGCCTGCAAAGCAAGGCTTACCTGCCTGATCCAATCGTTGAACAGTCCACTGGAACATGCTGGCGTGGATAGGTTCAGGTAGCACTCGAAGAAAAGCAACCCGACGTCCTGAGTTAGTACCCCATGCAAAAACCTGTCGCCAATATGCGAGACGGGTGATGGCATGGACAGAAACGTCGATGAGCTCGTGTGACCTGTTGCACAGGCGGAGGTTCCTCCGACACAATGACGAGTTCAGCGGATAGGCAGCGCCCCGTGGAATCCCGTAGAAGTACAGTCGTTCGTCTGAAAGCTTGTCATTTCGTATGCGACCTGAGTCCAACTCGTGATGGTGTCTTTCCTGCGATGGTCTTTGTGGGATGCGCCATGTTATATACCGAATGTACACCGAAACAACTCATTTCGTTCTCCAAACTTCTCAATGGCACTCCAATGTTTCTGAAGAGATGGTTTCTGGTCCTTACTTGCATGAAAGAAAAGTTTGTGGTTAGAAAACAAGAAAAGTACCTAGATGTCGTGCTGTGAGGAAGGCAAGGAGGAGGGTTATGCTTGACATCGGGGTCATGCACGGATTATAGCATACCCCGATTGGTGCATCTCGGAGACCGCGTCCCGCGCAGCGCAGGCCAAAGTTAGGAATCAATGGGAGTTACGATACCTACTACAGAGCTACCTCTCAACCTCGTCACCCTAGAAAAGGCTACAAAGTCCCTGGAGGACTCGTCTACCATGAGCTGAGCTTCAAGCGACTGATTTACCGTCTTCAACATGTCTGTCATTCTCTGCACTGGTAAATGCGACTGACCTACTCCACGACTTGCGACTCGCGAGCTAACCCACGTCGCAGCTGGATATGACCACACGATCAGGTTCGATTCGATCCGCGCTTCCTCTACGAGCTTTCCCAGTTGACACTCTTCTTGATAGGTTTTGGGAGGCATTGTCGGGTATCTGTTCGCGCACCATACAACACCCAGACTCGCAGGTGAACCGCTTGTGTATCTCACCCGACAAGCGATACCTCGCTGCTGCGGGCCACCACACGGTCAAGCTCTACGATATCAAGTCGACCAATCCGAACCCGTTGCTGACTTTCGAGGGCCATACGGGCAACATCACTGGTGTCGCCTTTCACTGCGAGGGGAAATGGATGGTGACTAGCTCCGAGGACGGCACCGTCAAGATCTGGGAGACGAGGACAGGGACAATTCAGAGAAGCTATAACCATGGCTGTCCTGTGAATGATGTTGTGATCCACCCAAACCAGGGTGAGATTATAAGCTGCGATCGGTCTGGCAGCGTGAGAGTCTGGGACTTGGCCGAGAACAACTGTTCCCACGAGCTCATCCCAGAAGAAGATGTCTCAGTCTCCAGCGTGACAGTCGCCAGTGACGGCTCTCTCCTATGCGCTGCGAATAATGCTGTAAGTTCCAATCATGTCACATGAGGGTCTGATCCTGACATAGACAGGGCAACGTGTTTGTATGGAACCTTATCCAGAACTTTGACCGCACCCAATTAGTTCCAGTCACGCACTTTAGCGCTCACAAGGAATACATCACGCGTATTCTACTCTCACCTGACGTCAAGAAGTTGGCGACCTGCAGCGCCGACCACACGGCAAAGATATGGGAGGTCAAGAACATTGAACCCTCTACGGACCCGGAACCCAAGTCTTACCCGCTCGAGGCAACTCTCACCGGTCACCAGCGCTGGGTTTGGGACTGCGCCTTCAGCGCTGACTCTGCCTACCTGGTGACGGCCTGCTCGGACCACTACGCGCGACTTTGGGAACTGCATAGCCAGCAGATCATTCGCCAGTACAACGGGCACCATAGAGGAGCGGTTTGCGTCGCGCTCAACGATTATTCCGAGACGCGATGATTCAAGGCATTGGGTGCTGTCAAGATTGGTTGACCGGAGAATGGCGTTGGGTCCGTGTGTTTTGGTTGTTTAAAGATGTGTTGATGATTGCTCGAGAGGTTTTGTATGCTCCTCGCATGGCAGGCTAGCTGCTCCCTATTGTGTATGAATGGCAAATGTTAGACTCGGATATGAAGTTCTATGTTGTAATATCTTTGTGGTGATTGGCTCTGAAACTATGACCAAGCACGAAAAGGAGTGAATACTTGACAAAACAACCTGGCTCTTTGACATCTCAGTAGCAATTTAAGAGTAGAAGAATATGGCCTGAAGGTTAAGCGAATTCTTCTGGCTATCTGTTCAATCCTCGTGCTAGGATATGTGACAACGTGTGCTGTTGTCAACTGGACTTATGATACTACAACACTCCAAAGGGGCAATGGCGCAAGTCATGAAACATATTTGGCAATATTGCCCGGAATAGTAATCCTGCGATATGCGTTATTGTGGACGACAGTGATGTTTTCGTTGGGAAGGCTAGATTGTATGTGAGAAATGAATCTAGCAAAGTCACAGTAGTTGTCAAGGCACACCGTAAGGCAACAACTCAATTGCTCATGCTAGGTACAAAGCTAATAGGTCGCTGCAGATATCCATATGGAATTCCATCGCTCGTGAAATTATTCGCCCATCTTGTTGAGACGCTCCTTGGCAGACTCCTTTGCCTCCTCCGAGGCGTTGGGGTTGCTCAGGATCCTAGAACTTGATCAGTACAGCCCTATTCCTCTGAAGTGAAGAGACTCACGACTTGAGACCACCGGCAACATTGCCAGGGTTCTTCTCCTTGCTGTCATCAGCCTTGGGGACTGAAGTGCATGTTAGAATCGGGTTCTTGATCAGAAAGATGGGGTTAGTTACCATCTCCGTCGTTGAACTCCTCATGGAGAACCTTCTTGGAGTGCTCCTTGGCCTCCTGGGAAGTGTTGGGGTTGTTGATGGTAGCCTTGTGGCCGCCGGCGATCTGAGCATCGGTCATTTTGAAGGTTGTGGGTGGTGGGTTGGAGTTGTAGGAAGTGGTTATGGTTGCTGTTGCTGCTGTAGGATTGCTGTGTTGATGAGAATGATGAAAGAGTCTTTTCGAAGAACAACGTCCCCTTCTTATACTTTTTCCTCGACATTCAGTCTCGCAGATCGCCGATGTGCTCTTGAACGACCACCGTGAAAATCGACTTCATTGACGCAATTGATGACCTCCTCGATCCTCTAGCTCATCTATTTCGGCGGTGAAGCTACTATGGTCTTGCACATTTCACGACTTCCTACTCGCTCGATCACGGAGCTTTCATCCTGGGGACGGCACAGAATACCAGAGTGGTGACGTGTGGGCGTATCCGGGGTAAGACTTCTACAGGGATTCTTTCTCTCGGTCAGGAACAAATACTCCTTACCTCCCGTTGCGTGCCAGTTCGCTCTCCATGGTATTAGGCATCTTCGGCAAAAGGCGTGACCGGGAGATGCTAACCCGTGTGATCAAGGTTAGTTCCGATCCGGGCTACGGTGAGGCATCATGATCAACACTCTGTAAACACCAATGGCCTGGGTTGTATTAGGCAGACGAGGAAAAGTCTTCTACCAAGATTGACGGTCAATAGAAGAACTTTGGTTTACTACCGTGCTGCAGCAGATATTACCGCTCATCAGCGTTGTAACACGGGGTTAAAGTTGAGACTGGTTGGGTTTGGGGGCCTAAGATATGAAGTCATGACGCATCAATCTTGACGGTTGATCAATACAGACACTTTGCCCGTTGTAGAAACGGCCGGCGAGATGACGGGTTTTTGTTTCAACAGAGAAAAAGACGCCAAAAAGTAAAGAAAAAGACGGGATACGCGGGCTGCTCCGTCAATGATTCATCATGAGCGCGTTGTGCATGACGTCGAGACGTGTCTGGTGCTGACACGAACACTGCGCGAAGTCCCGTGAATCTGCACACACATGAGATCTACTGTGTGAATCAATGTTTGGGTGAGATGATGAATGAGAGGTCAGGAATTGTCCTCTTGAGAATGTCTTGTGAAGAATTTGAGTGGTGAGAAGAAAAGGACAAGAGTTCAGCCGAATGCAAGAGACGAGCTGAGATGATACTGTAACACGGCTCGGAGGTACGCGACCATGTCAGACCTGATCTCACAGAGTTTCTCGTAAGGGGAGATGGCCGGTGATGATCGGTCATTGCCGGATTATGTGCATCTCTTGGAGAGAGAAAAGGGGATTGAGATGATGGGATAGCATTTGGTCGTTGATCAAACAAAGGCCGCAACCAGTAAGCCAATGACCATCGTGATCCCGGATAATGTAGTGTTGATCCAAAGAAAACTGATCCAGGCGACCTTTTGAACGCCACGCCGATCAAAAGAGTCGTCGGCGTGTCCGCGTCAAACTCGACGAATCAGGACCAAGATGTGCCCCCTGCGCGGCTCTTGGCCATGCGTGTCCATCACCAGAAACCTCCACCCGCACGAGGTCCCAACTGGAAAAGATTGGATCAAGAGAGGCCTACCACGGGCTCGGAGTGTTTTTTCACATGACGTCGTGTAAGAACCTTATACCCCCAGGTCCAGCTGAGCAGGGATCTCAAGAGTGAGCGGACCCAAGCGCCCGGGGCGGTCTGCATGACTTGGGCTTGATATCTAGGCTTGATGCCGATTGTCAGAAGAAAACAGCCCTGAGGATATGCGGCTAAAAACTTCAGCGCAGCCAACCACGCGGCGTGTGGGGGAATAGCAAGCCACGCCCAAGCCCCCCTGAGATCTCTGGGACCCCTCAACCCCTGTAGCAAATAGCGTCAGCTAGAGCGAGGCTGAGGCCGTGCCCGCCACCTCCAATAATAGAACCCATCTGGCATCTTGTGTCGATGACATCCACCTTGGCTTCAACACCATCTACAACACCAAACTTCGCTCACAGGCCTCACAAGGCTGCTAGACGGGGAAGCCCATTTCAAACGCACGAGCCTCCTGTTCTCTCACTTCTCACATTCTAACTCTACACCCCCTCCCCTGGACTCTCCACGCATCCACCCTTACCTTGAGCCTAGAACAAATCATGACCTCAGACGAAAAGCCACCCGTCTTCAACTACATCCTGAGCTTCATCCTCGTAGGGCTCGCGTGGGGCTTCACGACCCCTTTCATCCGGCGGGCTGCCCAGTCGCACAACCCCCCGTCGCATCCGGTCCTCGAGAGCCCTGCCGTACAGGCCAGTTGGCTCAAGTCAAAGGTCTACGGGGCATTCTTCGGGGTTGTTGATCTCCTGAGGAACCCTCGATACGCCATCCCGCTGGTTCTCAACCTCACGGGAAGCGTGTGGTTCTTTCTGCTCATTGGTAAAGCAGGTAAGTCAACTGTCTCTGATAAGCGCCTGTCAGGAGAGTGTCGATCTTTTCAACTAGTCTAGACCAGCCGAGGTTGAAAGGTCGCCACCTCTAATCTTTGTATCAACTGCTGATGACGACAATTTGTACAGAATTGAGTCTGACGGTACCCATTGTGAACACTTTGGCGTTTCTATTCACCGTTCTCGGTGATTGGTACGTTGATGGCAAGGTGATCAACAGAGGTGAGTGTTTTCAGTACCTATTGTTCAGGGGTTGTCTCTAAACGTCTACTACAGATACCGCAGTTGGGATGGGTCTCATGCTGGGCGGTATTGCCTTGTGCGTCCAGAGCAAGCGTTGATATAAACCGACATTTTAATGTATAACATGTACTGTTATTATTCTTCATGCACAAATGTCAGTCCGGTGTCTCCGGATTGGTTACCGCCGTTTGCGGCATGTTGATGCGTACTCCACCGTAAAGCCTCCCACACTTGGAGGCTTTTGTTGAAGATGCAAAATATTTACTGGCATTCCAAGTCTTGTAGAAACATGAATAGACAAAAATAAGCATATTTTTGCATACATTTCGAACTATTCTTGAGTCAATATTTTGTTGAAGCACCTATATGTCCCCGTCTTACCATGATGCACATACTCGCTTAAAAGCAGGAACAACGCCTTTTCTGGTAAACGGTGCATACAGTAGACCGCCATAGTATGCACTACGCCAAGAGTATACATTAGCACATGAGGATGTTTGTCCATATTCACTCAGGGCGGTCACTTGTTCGTGGTCTAGAGGCCGAATAGTCCAAACAAGGCAAGTCAATTGTCCATGTTAGTATTCTACAGCAACTTCACTCCTCATAAAATAGTCAAGCAAGGTAAAGTACTTGTTCATGTTGATTCTTCTGCTCCTGGCAGTAGTTGTATTACAATGGAGCCCAGCCCCATGTTTGACCCCCCTTGGAGGAGGAACCCTCTCTATCTCTTTGGATATGATGCCCATGCCAGGTTGCAAATGCCCATTTCATGACCGTAAATAAATAAAAAAGGTTCATGAATCTTTCTCAATCGTGAGGATGTGTCAAACAGAAAAAAACACACTTGGTTCTCTCTGACCCCCCTTTTTCTCCTTGCGTGTATTTTACCAGTTCCCTGAAAAGAAAACCCAAAGATATAAGAAAAACTCCGTGCAAAAAATGTTCCGGCCGTGGGGGTTTATCTCGTAAGAATCGTAGGCGTCAAGAATAGAAAATTCGTGTGAGGCGTTGGTTATTGTTGTTTTTTGTCGGTTCATTCATCAAGTTGTTGTTGCTTCTGGGGTATCTTTGATCGCTTCATCACTTCTTCTCCCCCTTCAAGCCATTCGTTCATCGGCGTGCTCGAAGCCAGCGGAGCACGCTTCGAAGGCTAGGGTCTTCGGCCGTCCAGCGGCCCATTCCTTCGTCCGAGGCCTTGAGCTCGGCGTAGATTACTTCGTCGCTGATGGCTGCCAGTTCCTAAACAGAGGCGGTCAGTTGGGACCCTTTAGAAGAAAGGTCGAGTAGGTAGTCGTACCGTTCGAAGTTGGCGGTCGCAGGCTCGGAGTTGCGACTGGTTTCTCGATGGTGAGCCGCTCTGCAGCACCTGTCGTCGGTATTCGACCCATCGTTGCGCTGCCGCCTGACGAAGATAGATCTTTTGTCCCTCGTGTCGTCTTGCGTACGCGTCAAGAAGAACCCTTTACCACAATGGTCAGCCTCGAAAACCCCTTATCCTGCACGAAAAAACACCTACTGCTTGAGCTCGGCCTTCATCTGCTCGTCCTCGCCACCAGGAGGGTTGGGCACGCTCGTGTCCGCCGCACATTCCAGAATGTGCTGTCCATCCAGTGAACACTGGCGGAGAGCGGCCCAGCCCTCGGTGTAGTAGTCACCCGTGTCCTCGGGGTCGACAGGGGCCGCGGCGATGTAGTACTGCAGCGTTCGGAAATCGGAGAGAACCTCAGCAACCCGTGCTGTGCGAAACTCGTTCACTGTGGGGAGACAAGGGTTTTACGTGTCAGTGCTTCTGAGCTGCTGTAGGGAGGGTCGGGGGGAGGAGATGGGATGGGAGGGGCGGTGCAAGGCTGCGGCCTGGGGAACCAATTGTTCTCCCAGGAGAGCCGCCAAGGTTGCCGGATACGACGTACATCCGTCCATTGTTATAGAGATTCCGGAGTGGTAGAGAATGTGTAGAGAAAGATTCAAGAGTTGACTAGGAATGGTTGAGAGTCGTGTGTCGGTCAAGCCAGTAAAGGTCGAGAGATATTCGAAAGGGATATAATTGCGATTTTGTTGTTGCAGAGGAAAGCAAAGTTGGTTAAAGTGTCGAATGGTAGACGGAGGAAAATAGGCAAGGAAATGATTATAGAGACTTTGTCATGCCGATCACTAGACAATTGAGAGAAGCCGGTTCTTCAAATGCTGCTTGACTGAACAAGTCATAACACGATTCCATCAACCGGCTTGGGCATCCTTTTTGTATATCGTGATGGTCCGTCGAAGGCCTCCCGACGGGTAGTCCCCTTCCCCCCCCTTCGGAGAAAAAAACACAAGGAACCACAAGCCTATCCTCCGGAAAGGGCTCCATCTCCTAGAGGAGAACAGACGAAGGAGAGCTGCCAAACAGCCTTTCACTCTTTGCACCCCACCAAAACGGGAGCGAACGGCTACTAGGGGCCACCCCCTCCTTAGCTTAGACACCACAAACGAAGACGACACGACATCCATCACAGAGTGTGATGGACCCGGCAATTGAGCCAGCCTTCCCCTGCGGGCCACCAGTAAGAGGGTCGGGAGCGGTGCCTCCACTCGGCTGGGTGGCAGGGTCATATCCAAGCTGGAAAGGAGCTCAAACACACAGACGACCCTGGACGAGCTGTGGCGAAAACCACTTCTGTCGAACCGACGACCGAAGCCTCACCCTCAGCCCTATCCCACCCCTGGCAGCAGCATAGTTTAATGCAGGGCCCGTAGGATGGGCACGTCATGGGGGAGGTGGTGAGGGTGAGGAATTGGGAGTCGTGAATGGTGGACAAGCCACTCTCCGCGATAGGCCTGCATGTCCGAGAGAGTTTCTTGAGGCGTCCTGGAGGCTTCTCCTTGGCTTTTTCGGCCGGCAGATACACCCACAAAGCCTCGTGTCACCACCACCAATCCTGGATTTGGATAGAGACGCCGAGACGCGGTGATGCTTGTCTGAGCCGCGTGGGTCGGGGGCATTTGCGAATCGAAAGGCGTCGATTCCCTTCTGGTTTCTTTACAAAGCAGAAAGGGCCGGGCTGTGTCCACAAATCTAGAGATAGGTACCGGAGTGCAGTTGCAGGGGTTCCGGAAGAGGGGGGGATTGACCAAGTACCTAACGTGGTAGCCAAACTTGACAGGCGCGCCAAGTATCGTGCCAAACGTCGACCAAGTCAAAAGGCTAGGGTATGTCGGTTCAGTGCCTGATAGTCCGCAGTCCGGCGCGGACAGACTGACTGCATGTGCATGTGGTAGTGGTTGGTGGTAGTGGTGGGTTTCTACGGTGGGTGGAGTATTTCGTCGCCGGCTCAGCTATGTCGAGCCACCCACTAGTCGCGCCAAAAGAGGAAAGGGCTTGGGGCTCTATTGCGGGATAGTCGGCTGGGCGGGACCAATAGGCGCGCGGATGACGCCTAGGGCAACGGTTTGGGGCGAGCTGAGGAGGAGCAGTTTGGAAGAGGTTGGAGACATCTGATTGGTCAGATGTGGTCGAGTCGCTAGATCTGGTAAAGCCTACGAGAAAGAGGCCGTCTGAAAACAAGAGGGAATGTAACCCTAGGTACACTCAAAAAGAAAAATGTGAGGTTGAGAGAAATAAAACAGTCGCTGCGCTGTGCTGCACTGCACTGTCAGGGGGGGTTCCAGCAGGCTGAGTCAAATCCATCGCGGTGACACCGATTATGAGAAATTACAAGGTGATGATGATGGAGTTGAGGGTCATGAATGGAGGCGAGAGTGATACAGACAGCTCTCATCACGATGCTGTACTTGCCGAATCGGGTAGGTGTCAAGTGTCCTGACGTCGGCTCAACTCTCGAATACAGGCCTCGTGAGGCGCAGGCTCTCAAGCGCAGGCACAGGCACAGACACAGACACAGACAAGCTCGAGCGCAATCTCTAGATCTCCTGAAACATTACTACACCATGCATGCATCTTACTGCTTATCATCCATCCTTTCTCCATCTTCCAGCTCGGCCGGGTTCTTTCAACAAAAGCCCGAGATCATAATCGTCCGTTCCCTGCATCCTTTCTGTGATCTAGGCTGGTTCCATCGACGTCAAAGAGCCGCCCGCCAAACTGTGGCGTCACGCTTCTATTGTTTGCATGGCGCCGTTTATTCTTGAGGCCGCCTCTTTTTTGTTGTCCCTCAACGTCTTTGCTGCCAGCCATTCGTCTCCGCCTCTCCAACAGTTCACCCGTTGAAACTAATGTTAGTTGTTTGTACCGTTCGCCTCCCAACGGCCTCATCACGGCTCACCCTTCCCGCTTCCGCCCCCGCTTCCCCCATTGTCTCTTCGTGTGCTTCGCTCTTCTCCTCAATTGGACGTGAAATCTTCTTCTCAGCGCCCCTTGGAGGCTCAAATCGGCGCTTACCGGAGTCAGCCAAACTGCCTCCCAGTCGGTCCCAGGGCCCTCCCAGCCCCCAACCGAGAGACTGGCCAGGGCCCCCCTGTAGACAGATCCGATCGACTGGAATGCCTTTCAGATGCTCCTCTTCAAGCCCCCTCAAGCCTCTTTTCGTAACTCACGACATCCATCACACCCGCACCATTTCCAAGCGCAGAATCGACGCCAGCCATCGTCCACCCTGGACCCACCACGCGACTCGGGAGCCCTCCTAGTTCCATGGTCTCGGGCTGCTAGTCCTTGGCGCAAGGCATACTCGCCCACCATTGGGCTATCAGGCGCGCCCATTCACTTGTCAGTTGCTCAATCCGAAATGAAGACCTCGTCAGAATCTATTGCACATGGTTTGGACGCCTACGGAGTACCAGGACCCACGCCAACCACCACGACGGCATCCAAGTTCCTGATCCCCATGATCCATCCCCCTGCATGGCCCACGTTCTTGGAAGCAGCACGCACGTCGTGTCTACTTGCTTGTTGCATTACATGCTGTGAATCAACTTTCTGCCCTTCTAGACCAGGCCCATCGTCTCGTTCATCGTCGGCGGCGCTTCTTCTATGATATCATCGTGATTATCTCTGCCCGCTCAGTCCTTCTCGGCAATAGCTTGTAACCGGTCGTCAATCTCCTCCTCAGTCAAGGTTCTGAATCCTGGGTAGGTTCCCTCCTCGCCTTCGGCTCGCGGGCCGCCCACGATACCAATCTCAATCTCCCCCTTCTTGAAATCCATGCTAAGGACGGTGCTCAGCGTCGTAATGGCCAGCTCGACCACATCCTCCCAGGAACCCTCAGCGTGATCCTTGTTGCGCAGCTTCTTCTCGAGGTGGTTCAGCGCTTCCTGCTGCTTCGGGCCCGCCGCGGTGCCCTTGTAGCCGATGTAGTATCCGGCAGGGTCACACTTGAACAACTGGGGACCATATTCCGAATCGAGTGCGATCAGCGTCGTCGCGACGCCGTAGGGCCGCATGTATGCCTGGGGATGATGTCAGCACATGATTGGCCACTCTGTTTTGACCGCTAGAGCATGCTTACCCGCTGAGTATAGACCTGGCTGATGTTGGCCAAGCGCTTTGCCAGGGCATCAGCTGGCATCTCGTAGCCGTACTTGTATCGGAACTCTGCCGCCTCGCCCTGGGCCCTTTGAGCAAAAGCTCGGGCATCCGCGATGGATCCTGTAATCACGCATCCGACCGAAGGCGAGATCTGGAAGATGTGGGAGACGGAGGCAGGGTCGATCAGCTTATCCTGTTGCCTGCATCAGTCTTTGATCTTGGCATCTCATTCGATTTCCAACATACGGGGACCTTCTTCTGGGACAGGACAACGGCGCAGTCCTTGCCTCTCACACCGACAGACATGATGTTGGCCGCTGTGATTGCCTTGAAGGCGTACTCTGTTCAGGATACCATGTCAGTCTCGGAATAGTCGCTCGTCAACGTCATCGAACAAGGGAGCATCGTGGGGTTGGCTTTGCTCGGGATCGATGGGGGGCTCGCATACCAACTTGGTACAACCGACCATTGTCGGCAAAGATGGTGATGTGTCGGTCGTATGCGCCGGCTATGATAATTGAAGGTTAGCTGAAGCTCAATATGGATGGATGGCGGGTAGGTGATAGCCTGACGTACCCGACATTGTGGAGGATTCGACGGGTTGTGAAGGTCGGTGTCGGATAAAATTAGGCTGCGAAGCTCAAGCAGAACACAGTAAGTCCTGGATGAGGAGATTCAAGGTGGAGGCTGACGATGTGGTGGTGGAGGGGAGCTGTTGCTGGTAGATGGTAATCGACGCGTTAGCAGGAGCTTGCCTAGAGGCTAGAGCACACGAGGCAAGCAAGCTCAGTGGGAAGGCTGAGTTGATGCCTCGTTGGATTACTTAAGCCTCAGGCAGAACATTTAAGGTGACAGAATAAAGGACCACCGTCATTCTCATATGTGAGCACCATGTATCGGGATACAGCATTCCATAATATTCAAAAAGCCCAATTAATCAATCTTTCGTATCAAAAATCTATCAATCTTATCATACGTTCCTCAAAAAGCTGGTAGTATAACCAGCTAATGAAATGCTTCAACATACAACTCCCCTCTATAATTATGTCGTCCTAGCTCTTATCTTATCTTCAACCATCCGGCTCCACTCACGATATCTCAGATCCATTCAGAAAAAAGTTGCAGCCAACAAACATCAAAGGAAATCCGGCCCGCAACAACACGACACTCTGCATATCGACCTTGCACTTGCGCTAGAGGTCCTGCAGCCATTGGCAATTCTTACAAACCGCTTCCTTGCCCGTGCTTGACTGCTATTGGCTCCCATAGGCCAGTGTCAACAACAAGTCCACCGCCCAACAGCAGCTAGAAGAAAAAATTCAAGACCCCGGCAACCGCGAAAAAAGGTCCAGTCCAGGACGCGCAGAGCAGAGAAAAAAAAGACTGGCTTTTGAGGTCAGAGCTTGGGTCTCTTTGCTGCATCATCCTCCCCTCTCTCTCCCGTTTGTTCCCTAGCTCCTCAGAAACACCATCTCCCACACACAATGTCTTCTTCTACAGGGAACGCGCCAGTGCAGCAGGTGCCAGCGTGGAAGAGACTGGGCCTCAAGCTCAAGCAGCCATCTGCTGCATCCGAGCCCGCAAGCACCCAAAGCTTTGGGCACCCAAGCACAAGCACCACCCATTCGGCCACAAAGAGAAAACTCGACGCCCCGCAGCCTTCCAATTCCTCCCAGGTTGCTAAGCGACCACGCCAGCATGAGACCACGGCAGACCGAAATGAACAATTAAAGAGGCAGAAGTCGGTCACCTTTGCCGACACACCCTCCAGGAGCACAAACGCCGGCGTCACCTCCAAGTTCAACACCCCGACAAAGACCCCCAAGCAGAGCAAGGCCAAGAGCAAAGGCCCCGCCAAGAAGGAAAAGCCCCAGGCTCCCACGGACCTCAAGCCTGCTCTGGAGCACCTGAGACTCTGGAAGACGGCTCGTGATAGCTGGAAGTTCAACAAGATCCACCAGAACAACCTCGTCAAGCACGTTTTCGATGCCGATAAATTCCCCGCCGCCGACATCGACGCCTTCTACGACTACATCCAAGACTTGAAGGGCTTCGGAAGGATGCGCCTGCGAGATACTGCTCGGGAGATTAGGGATCAGGACCAGTCTGAGGGGGCAAAGGCCTTCCCCGAGGGAACCAAGGATCTCGAGGCCACTCAGCAACGGTATGAGACGGTACTTGCCAAGTATCTGGAGAACCAACCCGTAGGGACCAAGAGGAAGGGCTTCACAGAGGTTGACTACCTCTCTGATTCAGACGATGACGCCATTATTATCCAGCGCCTCGTCAAGCGCATGAGAGCTGAGCTGATCATCGAGGAGCTGTCCGACAGCGATGACACCGAGACCAGCACAACCTCCTCCCAGACCATCACCGCTAGCGACAACAACGCCACGACGACTACAGATGCTGATAAGCGTGTCAAGCTCAATGACGGCTCTGGAAAGCGGAAGCGGAAGTTGCGTGTCAACTTGGACGACAGCGACACCAGCAGCTCTGAGTCGGAATCTGACTCTGATTCAGACAGCGACTCTGATACGAGCAGCAGCGGAAGTTCATCATCCGAGTCCGAGTCCGAGAATGAAGGTCCCGCTCGGCCCTACCGACGTCCAGGTGAAGAAGACTCCAGCGACTCTTCGTCGTCTTCAGACGACACCAGTTCGGAGGAGGATTCGAGCGAGGACGAGTCAGATGACGAGTGAAGTTGATGATACCAGGACACCATGCCATGATAATGAGGGATGATGAGTGTCGGCGTGGTGAGATTGGACAGGCTATAACAATTTTGTTTGAATACCAGTTCCCTGTTAGATACCCGCGGAACCTGTTTGTCACTCTGTGTAGTGGCTTAGTTACTTTTGGATAAAATGGAACATAGATGCATGCTCCAACGAGCACTTTGATAACGGGCTTGCTGACGCACCTGGCGTTTATTGTATGAGTGAACCTAGCTGTACAATTTCGTGAAGCCCTCTGCGGGAGGCTGGAGCCAGTTCTTCTCGTCGTAGTCCCTCTCTTGCCCCTCGATGATATGGAATGTGTAAATAATCCTCCCCTTCTGACTGGTGTTCCTCTCGCTCTTGTGTAGCAAGTTGCCATGGATAAGAACCAGATCACCAGCCTTGACCTCTCCCGGAACGTACTCAGCCTGGGATTCCGGCGCAGCTCCTCCATATCCATCCTTTGCCGGGAACCGCGGGCCGTCATTGTCTACCATCTCAGTACCAACATTACCAGCCTTTCGTACCAACCTCTTTTCCACAGGCGCCCAGTGGTGCGACCCAGGTAGGAAGCTTAGACATCCATTCTCAAGCGTCGCATCCTCGAGGGCATACCAAAAGCCAACAGCGGAAGGTGGATCCGTGTATAAAAAAGTCGAGTCCTGGTGAGGGGGCACGGCACCACCAATCTCGGGCTGCTTGCAGATGATCATGCTCTGGAGGCATCGCGGATCCTTGAAGCCGAGGCTCCGGGCAACAGCGGGCGGGCTGACACTACCGGCGTCGTGGTCGAGCAGACGGGCGAAAGGTGGCGACAGAGCATGCAGATAGTGACCAATCTTGTTAACAGCTCGGGCCTTAGGCTTCACGAGTTTTCCGTCGTCATCAAAGGCGTCCTCCTCAAAGAAGAAGCGGACCTTGTCGCCAGAGCTAAGGAAGTAGTCGTCACCGACATGGTCACGCTTCTCGCCAGTTGAGAATCGAGTCAAGGGGTGATCATCGAGAGAAAAGGAGTCGAGGAGGCGATGAGTCTCGTCTAGGAGAGAGGTGACGGTTGAGCTGGAGAGCGCCCCCGGGAGGATGAGATACCCATCGCGGTTGAAGGCGTCAAGCTGCTCGGCAGAAAGACCAGGCGTTGATTCAGTTGCCATTGTGAATGTCTGTTTATAGGCGCCGTGATGTTACAAGTCGAAATGGGGATATGGTGAAAGCAGCCGGCAAGTGTCGTTAAAAGAATTGTAGGTGTTAAGATGAGGTTGGCGATAAGTGAAGTTGATATCTTTGGTTATGGTGGCACAGGGTGGGGGAGGGGTCAACCCCGCCTGCAACATCACTTGGATGCCTCACGCCGAGGCAACCGACGTCGAGGCCTCCCAATACGAAGCTATATCTACTCACACTAGTACTGGGTTTCGAGAAAAGTCTACCTAGCAACTGGGTGAATAAATGAGGCATCCATTAACTGGGGTATGATGCACATTCACAATCTTCATCAACCAACCCAACCATCATAGAGAGTGAGGGGATATTCTATAGGATTCATCCTAAATATTTGATCTTTTCACCCTAAAGTAAGATTGCAGCAGTCAAATTTTATGAGGAGACGCTGAGGTATTTGCCCAAGGTTGGCCCCGAAGGCATGATGGATGTCAAAGTCAAGTTAGTGTACCAAATGCATGCTCCCTCTAGCCATGTCACTTTAATTAGAACCGTCCATGCCGTTGAAAAGACACTATCCACTCGGTTCTAGATATTCATTAGCTCTATTATCACTAGGTGCCTAGTCGTATATAAATTTGCGCCCTCCTCTCTGCAACGACCGTCGTCACTACTCCCTTCGAGCCCGGACTGGGCGAGCGAGGCGACGAAGCTCATGTCATGGCCCATGTTCACGTACGGTGTATCATCCTTGGCAGCTAGTCCTACCTCTGGACTGGTCATAGACACTTTGAAAAACTGTCAAGTTGCTTCTCTTGAGGGCTTTGTCTTTTAGTTAGCTGCGATCATGTACGATTGGTCCTCTAAGTGCATCCCCTTTTTGCTCTTTGGTTACATATTTTCGGGCGCTGGCACCAGTTAGGTCGTAGTTGATGTTTCTTGGGAAGGTGAGCGAGGCTCATTTCTAGCCTAGGTAGGTACCTTGCTTTTAGGTAAGTCTTAGGACCCAGGAGCGGACGCAGTTGTGTCTTGCCCTAGGATCCTAAGACTTAGGGGCACACAACTTCCACGTTTTCCTCTTACCTTCGTCCTTCCTCTCCTCCGTTCCTCTTTCATCTCTACCATCTTCCGTCCAACTCATCCTCCCAACCGACCCGCTACATCTCTTCCTTTCGATATTTGTGGCTCGGTTGTTGTCTTTTGGCTCGGGGCACCTTGTGTTTTGGTTCTTTTTGGTTCCTTTTGTTTTGGTTCATCTTGGTTCTTTTTGGAGTTTTCTTTTGGATGTCTTCTCCCCGCCACCAACAATGTATGTCCTTTCGCCTTGCCCTCATGTTTTATCTAACTCTTGTCTAGCAGAAGAAGGATATGAGCCTAGTCAAGTGTCACTACTGTCACGCCTTCGGTCACCTTCAGTCTGGCTGCCCCGCGAAGTCATCCCAGCAGCAGTCCAATGCTGTCAACCTCGGCATGTTTGCGATGGGTCCTGTGAGTAACATCTCATCTTTCGAATTGAGCTTCCCAGATACTAACAATGAAATAGCAACTCCGCACCTTGGCGAACAACATCTCTGCGATCGAGGGCACCGTGCGACAAGCCCAGTCCGACATCAGCACCCTTCAACAAGGGGCTGCGGGCTCCCGGCGAGACCATGATCGACTGGAGCGGCTGGAGGGTACTCTTCATGGGCTTGTAGCGTGGGTTCGATAGTACGAGTCTGTGCATGGGGCTATACAGGCACCACCTTCTGCTCCCGCTGATGGCAGTGACCGTGACGAGAACATGGAGGAGCAGGGTGATATTTAATGTTATGGAGTAAGCAGAACGAGAGCAGCTTCAGGCTTGCAGGCGAGGTAGTGGCCGACATGCCTTTAAGACGAAGCTTAGGAAAATACCTATCAGCGTCTCATCATTCCATTTGACTCTTGTAATCCTAGCTTAGGATGATTCCTATCGGTACCCTTAGAGGATAAGCTAATACTTTTGACCTAGACTACTTTGACGTCTGTAAGCTTGAGTAAAGTGACATTCATTAACATTATTAGATATGTACTTCAACATCAGGTGAGAGACGGGAGGGTTGAGAGTGTGTTGTATCACATTCTCAGTGTAAGTGGACAGTGTGCGACAGGAAACTGCACTGTCATATCGAAGTGGGTCTGAACTTTTTTTCGTGATGCATCTAGCTCGCCTTAAATCTTTCACGACGCCAACTCTCATCACTGTGACACACTCTTTCTTCACCCTCGTACGTGACTCTACGGGTGATTCAACATGGCCCCTATCGACAAGGGTGGCGATCAATTCGCAGTCCTCCCCATAAAGATCCCAGCGACGCCATCCTACCCAGAAACAGCCATCCACGAGGTTCGCGTCCGACGAAATGCGCCCAAGATCCCAACGGCAAACGACTCGCGAAGTCTGTTCCTGAAGAACATCCCCGTGGACAGCACAGAGCCGCACTTTCGCGCTGTCTTTTCAGAGCTTGTTGGCGCCGGGCGCTTCGAGAGCATCGCCTTCGAGGACGAGACTCGGAGGGCGCTCCCAATCGATCCTGCGCAAGCCATAAAGGTCACGGGTTTTGCGCGCAAGAGGAAGCGCGGTGAGGTCGAAGCAGAGGAGCAGGACCGTGAAGAGCAGGCAGCTCAACTGCCACAGATCTGGACTCGTCGAGTCCAGCGGAGTAGTAGCACAGCCATCGTGCTTCTCGCCGACGACAAGAGTGTGCAACTGGTGCTCAAGGCTCTCGCAAAGCTTCAGAAGACAAAGAAGTATCCATCATGGGGCAAGGGCGTGTCTGATGATGTCCCGGCTCTCGGCTCTTCATGGATTGCCTCCCATCTACAGCTCTCGCGCGTCGACAAGCCAGCCACCCAGAAGGCTGTGCACGCCTTCTTCAACACCTTCAACCGTAAGGAGAAGGAAGCGGCTGAGTTAGCCAAGCGCCTCCGCAACGAGCCTGACGAAGATGGCTTCGTAACAGTGACGCGTGGTGGACGAGCTGCCCCAGCTAGCCGTAATGAGGCGGAGGAGGCTAAGAAGCGAATGATTGAGAAGGATAGCAAGAAGAAGTCAGAGATGAAGGACTTCTACCGCTTCCAGATGAGAGAGAGACGGAAGGCTGAGCAGGTTGCTCTTCTCAAGAGATTCCAGGAGGATAAGAAGAAGGTGGACGCAATGAGGGAGAAGAGAGGGAAATTCCGGCCTGAAACATGAAGTCAATTGAGTCATGAAAGAATCAAGTAAGTCAGCCTGGTGTTTCTTGTCCTTTGACTTGCCCTATGATCTTTCATGATGACGTCGCGGGGCCATCGAAGCATGAGAGAAGTTTGAGGCAACTCGAACTCCTCTCTGGATGCCGAAAAAAACCGCGATATTTTAATCTTCTCAACTTGTCTGAGATCCTTTCACTTTTCTTTATTTTAGTGCCGGCCCTTCTACCCCGATAGGAGCTAACTCGGTGGCACAGTAGAATACCGGCTTGACCGGGGCAGAGGCTCAAGTCAAGTTGCCTGGTAAGCTGCATATGTCCTCTGGACGACGACTCGGTTCCATCTGCATGGTGAGAGCCGCGCTGTGGAGAGGCAAAATTTTGACAGAGATGCCTCCACTACGAATGGAGGCAGGGACGAACTCCTTTGCCAGGCTTCTCCTCAACAACCGAGAAGAATCCTCACGATGGCCCACATGAGGGGATTCCAATGTGACATAGGGGTCCAGGAGCCCCGGCAGCCCTAGGTGGGGAGAAACGGTTATCAGGGTAACCCTTGAGGCCGCTGAGCCGTTCCGGCAGCTCGGGT
Organism: Fusarium sp. LHS14.1; assembly: GCA_025433615.1. Classification (NCBI taxonomy): domain Eukaryota; kingdom Fungi; phylum Ascomycota; class Sordariomycetes; order Hypocreales; family Nectriaceae; genus Fusarium; species Fusarium sp. LHS14.1. The sequence continues at coordinate 1,820,150 of CM046481.1, forward strand.
GTTAGCCTTGAGGCTCGTGTGGGCCGGTCACGATGACAAGTGAGGGGGAAGCTTCGATTGGATCCGACGATTGATCGGGCATTGACAGCTGGAGAGGTGTGTAGACGTCAATATAAGCCCCTGCATTGACCACTTGTACCAATTCTTTTTCTGGATTGCTTCGTTGTTTTGTGTCGTGTCTTTGGGCCGTCTCAAGTCAAGGCCTTTATGTGAGGACAACGTCATGATGTACGGGTCCCCTGCAGCAAAAATGTTTGTTGTCTTGACCGCCTCGACCCATTGACCCCTCCGCTCACCCATAGACGCACGTAATAGCTGCTGTCTGCTGCATATGGCCCAGTCTCTGCCGTAGAAACGCTGTGATCTGACCGACGGTCTTGTTGCCCAACATGGCGCTCTAGTCGGACGAGTGGACCTGTCGACCCAGGCGACGGCCCGCGGGCAAGACCCCATACTCCAGTTCCAAGGGCATGCGGCTCGAGGGGAGCAAATAGATCATCATGTTCATCCTGCAGTGACAACTGTCGAGGCTTGTCCCGCCACAGAGTACCTTGAGACCCTGGTAAGAGGTGCGGCCTGGACCTTGGGAGCTGGGGCCTTGATGCGGCCCCTGCCTTAGTCATCCGTCCACTTCCTTTGTTCTTCAATGGCTTGGCCACTCGATTTGTTTACTTTGCAACCCCACATAGCAACCAACCCAAACAAAGGAGACCGACCAGGAGCTTCAGCTTTTTCTGCTATATGCGCATTCATTCCCGATCGTTGGACAGTTTCTTGAAAGAAAGGTCACATTGAAATTAGATTAGGGACATGAGTATCGACGCTCCGACATTGCTTCAGTCTCTTCCCTAAGCATGATCGACACCGACAACCTTCGTACAGCATCGCTGTACATCAACAATCAGCTCCTCTCGAGAGGACTCCTTCGCGATGGCCAGAGCATTGACTTTGCCAGTCCGGCAATGTTTGATGATGAAGCTGCCGCGACAATGGGGCGCATCGTGAGCGTCCTCAACGACTTGATTCTACGGCGCGATGTATGTAGCCCTCTCTCCTCTGCTGAACGTCTACTTACTAGCTCAGCGCGACGCCGAACATCGCGAATCGCTCTCTGCAACCATGCGAACCCTCCGCGCCGACAACCTCAAGCACACAAACGACATTGCGCGCCTAGCAGAGAAGCACACCGAAGCCAAGAGGAAGCTCGACATCGCCGAGGCGTCCGAGACCTCCCTCAAGTCGCAGATGAAGTCGGCTGATGCCGCTATTCGCGGCTTGAAAGAAGAGGTTGCCCGCACAAAGGGATTGGTCGCCCAGGCACGCGCTGCTTGCGCGACTGATGTGCGTCGACGCGATCGCCAGATTGATACCCTCAAGAAGCAGCTCGGCGAAGCTGGACGCGCTCGAGGAGCTCGAGGAAACCCTGCCGTGACCTCGATTGTAGTCACAGGGGATGTTGGCGAGCAAAAGTCGTCACCGGCACGAGGAGGAAACATACAATCGGATGACTATGATCTGCGCAACGAGACAAACTGTTTCCTGGCCAAGCTGGCCCAGAACCTTAGCGAGGAGAACGAAGCCATCCTGACCATAATGAGGAGGACGATGAAGCAGCTACGCAACATGAGTGGATGGAGCAACGAGAATGAGGATGGCCTCGTTGTTAAGCAGGAAGGCTGGGAGGACATGGCCGCAGAGCTGGACTCTGTGCTGGACCACATGCGGACGATTCTCACCAACCCGTCCTTTGTGCCCATCGAGGAGGTCATGGTCCGTGAGGAGGAAATCAGCCGTCTGAAGGACGGTTGGGTCAAGATGGAGAGCCGCTGGACTGAGGCCGTCCATCTCATTGACGGCTGGCGCAAGCGAATGGCCGCCAATGGAAGGCCCATCTGCGAGGAGGAGCTACAGATGGGTCTTCGACTTAGCCCTGTGCGCGTTAGAGACGTGGCAGAGACAAGACAGGCAGTTGGCTTGAGACTCTCGGCTGTGGCTGAGGAGCCCGAGGACGATGGCGACGTCATGAACTCGCCGTGTCCTTCGGCGCACCGCTCTCATATGCAGATCATCGACGAGTATGACCAGGATGACCACGAGAGCGACCCCGAATCCGATTTTGACGACCATGTACCCGTGGAAGAGTACGATGTGGAGGAGCCCAACGTTCAGATCCTACAGCAGTCAACAGGGGTGCCCTTTATGCAGCATGGGTCCAACTCTTCTTCACCTCTACCAGAACCCCCTCAGATGACGCCCCTGCGGGATTCTGCATCAGCGGGCAACCGTGGCTCTGCGCGACTCAGCAAGCATCCCAAAAAGCATGGTGACTATACCACCATTGTTGAGGAGGATACTTGGGAGATGGCCGGATTGGCTGATCCTCTACCCATTCGAGCCAACCGGGACCCTCTGGATCGTGTCTCTTCTGCTTCGTCCCTCGAAGAAGTTCTCCTGGTCAAGTCCCCTGAGCCTGCGCCTCAGGTGAGCGAGACAAGGACATCTACTCCTCGCCGAGGAAGTCCTCGACGCAGTGATAATAGAGCGTCTACGCCCCAGCAACAAACCCCTCGCCGCAGCGACAGAGCATCTACTCCTCAACAACAGAGTCCTCGACGAAGCGACCGGGCTTCCACACCTCATCGAGACAGCCCTCGACGCAGTGTAGATCGACCCGACTCTCGGTCAGGGACTGCGCCGCCATCCCCTAACCGCTCCCCACGCCGCACCGCTTCGCGCCTCCCACTGCCTCGAAACATCGACCCGGCCCCTCAACAGAGTCCTCTCACTATGGCCACCATTGCCGCCAAGTTGGCTGCTTCAGAGCGAGAGGCCGATGCTGCCCGAGTACGGGCCAAACTCCGTGCTGCTCGTGGCACCCGTGGCGTCAAGAAGCCCACCATCACCAGGTCACAGCCAGAGCCAGAGCAGGCCACACAAGAGCAAGGTTCTCCAAGAAACGGGCTAGAGGACGTGGATCCCGTCAAGAGGGATCCCACCCCACCAGCAGATGAACATCAACTCAAGCCGGAAAAGAGACGGCGTGAACGGCGAACAAGCAAGACTGCCTCACGGCGGAGGAGTACCCTGAGCCCGTGGGAGCTAGAGAGCTTGATCACAGGAAAGGTGCAATAGTGATGGGAAACAAAACGAACAAAAAAAATAGGGCTTTTCACGTATTGATGACGACGATGCTACGAGTTTGTTACGCCTGGGATATCCTTGGGAAAGCTTGGAGCGAAACGAAACATTGGTCTGGCGTTTGGGTGTAAAAGGGGGGGGGGATTGTGTGGGCTCATCGACAAAGGGGGCCAGTCAAATATGTAGTTTCTCTAATTCATGAGACAATGAATGACACGGGGCGGAAGTTTGTATATCTAGATATTGAGATACTCAGCTAGTTTCTTGGCAATACAACACCTGTCTATATGCCTCTCCTGTTCCTAGAAACTGAGAGTTATTGATGTAATTCATCTTCAGCTGGCGTCACGTTGAGATTCAATGGTACGTAATCATCAATTCCTAAAAACACTTGACAAGAAAATCATCATCCGCGCCTGTCCTCCGTCTGTCTGAGCTCAGAACTGGCGCATGTGTAAAAGATAGCTTGTCCCTTCCCTTCCCTTGCAGCTTTGCATAGTCCTCATGTTCACATCAAAAGCCAGTAGTAGCATAAAGATCCATCCCTCAAAGCCCCGATTCTCCCTTAACTCCAATATCAGTCAGTGAGTAGAACCATCCCTCTTCCCTCTACAGCGTGGGAGCCGTGGCAATGAGGGCAGACATGACAGCGACGCCTCCCAGTGCTGCGTAACCGACCACCTCGGCGACACGTCGAAGACGCTTGCTTGGCGGGGCTGCCGCTGCCGCTGGCGTAGAAGCTTCAGCGCGAGCCATCTTGTTGAAACGGCGTCTGAACAGAAGTTGGCTACGGCGCGATCGCTCGCCCCGGAGACGTGCTTCAGCCCGCTTCTCTTCCTCCGGTGTAAGCTGAGAAATGTCGTCGGCCTTTCTCTTCGAAGATTGAGGAGTCTCTGGCAAGTCGTGTGGCTCCTCAGGTTGCTTGGGCTCAGCATGCTCAACATTGTGAGCTGGTTCTTCAGCAATATCGCTGGAGGGCACGGCCTTCTCGTCGGTTTTCTTGTTGCCGCCCTGAATCAACTCCAAGGGCTCCTGTTCTCTCTTGTCCGCAGTGTTAGCATCGAGGACACCATTGACACCATCCATGGCATCAACAATAGCTGCAGGAGCATCCGTAACGACAGCATCGGTGCTACCAACAGCACCCTCATTGTTCTTCTTGCTGAGGGAGTACTCATAGGCAGATGATGCCTCCAGAGCGGGCTCTTCTGTGGAAGAAGGCACCTCGGGCTCCTGAGGGGGCGTGTTGAGGAACTCGGCACCAGACTTTGCTAGGTCAGAATCAACCAGCTGGAGTCCTTCAGTGGTGTCGTTGTTGTGCGTTTCCTTCTTTCGCTTGGAGAAAGACGGAACTGGACGCAAACTCTCTTCTTCTAGAGCATGCTTGCGGGGAGGCCCTCGGGAATCGGGGTTGGAAAGAGAAGGACTCTGGGGGACTGGCAGTGCTGTCTGGAAGCGGGGCTGAGGCAGCTGCGAGCTACTTGCCATGGACAACGAGTTGGCCTTGTTTGCTTCGCGAGCAGCGAAGAATTCGGGCTTTCCTGTCTTCAGACCCAGCATCTCGGCTCCCGACAACCCTTCCTGGTAAGGGCGGGAGAACAATGGCTGATGGGGAATAGTCTCTGAAATGGAAGGCAGCCTTGGGTGCACAACCAGGTTCCGCGGCAGAACGGCGGCGGGGAAGGGGTTCAAGAGGTAATCCATCTGAGGCTTGGCTGCTCCACGGTTGACTGTTTGAGATTGTTCCGGTGCTGGTGCTACCAAGGGTGTGGCCTGAATCTCCTTGGCAAAGCTGGGGATTGAGGAAGTCACAGTTATGCGGCTCCCAGCTTGCGAAAACTCCCAAATGTGGCTGGCGTCCTCTGGGTCCTCCTCGTCCTCTTGGTCCTCCAAATCATCCGACTCGTCCAGAGGGTCTTCGCAGTTGTCTAAAAACAAGTCAATACTGGCCAGAGCATCGAATTCTTGGTGATCCATACACTCATCCTCCTCGAACTCATCACGCTCCTCAAAGTCTCGCTCGCTCATGTCATCCGAATCTTCCGCCATCCCATGCACGAGGGCAGACACGGGAGAGAATCCAGCGCTCTCGTCATCAGATTCAGTTCCAGGCAAACTCTCCGTATCCATATCCGTCGATTGTGTTAGGTTGATATCGTCGACGCTTGAGAGTGACCATGGGTCACGGGGCGAGTGAGGAGCATCATATTCAGAATCCTCCGTCGGGATAGGAACAGATACGTGAGCATGAGTTCTCGTCACATCTGAATCAGGCTTTGTGGTGGGAGAAAACAAAACCTGGTGATCTATCTCATCCCTCACGTTGGACAGGGGATATTGATCCTTGGTCGTCAGATCGATTGGGGACTCGCTGGGAGACGATGCAGGAAATGCGGCGGGGAAAATCTTCATGGTTCGCAAGACCTCGTAGCTCGCGCGGACTTGTTCATCTTTCTCGCTGTCCGAATATTCCACGTCAGTGTCATCAGGAACACTGAAAACCTTGGGTCGGTCCTCAGGGCTAAGGGGATGATTAGCTTTTCGGAGTACATGGGAAGGGGCAGAGCTTACTCGACGGTGCCGAATTCCAGCCGGGCCTTCATCGTGCAAGGAGGATATCGTTCCGTTCCTCTCTCAATGGGGATTCCAAACTTGACCATGTCGCCGGTGGTTACAGTGGAGTAAGAGCCTCGAAGCAGTCGCTGCTCGTTCTTGAAGGTGCCGTGGAGGGATCCGTTGTCCTTTATGTACACCTTCTGTTGAAAGGCCACATCAGCATAGGAAACCACAAAGTTTAAAAGAAAAGCTTACCTGCTTGTCGACGTCAAGCTTGAGTTCAGCATGCGTGCGGGACATGACAGCCGAGTCGAACCATGCATTGTTCTTTGCAGCCTCAAAGGTCGAGTTTCGCTTGCTCGTACGCCCGATCGCAATGGTAGGCTTCTCTTTGGTGAGGAAGAAGCGGCGATCAGGAAAGGCGAAGTCGGATGGGGGGTCGATGCTCTCGAGCGTGACCAGCACTGGCAAGGGTTAGGAGATGCTTCAACACTGAAGGATATTGGGGTTAGATTTGGAGTTTCATCATACCTTCATCGCGATACTGAGGCACCGCCATTTTGACCAAATTCGGCGTGCGACGCAGATGTGAGCACAAAGAGGTCAAGATGTGGTTGGTTTATCAAAGTGGTGAGGGCTGTATCTCGACCCAGCGCAGTGCTGTACAGGCGTCTCCCGCTGAGGCGTACAGTTAACGACGTCAGCGGGGCCGAGGATGGGGCAGGTAAGGCAGAGGAGAGTATGAGGTCGAAACTCTGCGCAAAGGAAGAAGAAGAGGCTGCAGAGATGGAGATGGAGAGGGCGAGGAGAAGATGAGAAGAAAAGGCACAATCAAGATGAATGCAAGAGTAAGAGAGGGCGAGCGGATAGGTGACTTGTGAGGTGCTGAGAAGGGTCGAAGGTGAATCCGATCGAGGTGGGGCAGAGGTGCTGCGGTATCAGGCAGAAGGCAGACAGGTGACTGAGGTAGGTCCCGCAGGCAGCGATAAGCGGCTTATCGGAGCTCGGCGGGGGAGGTAGTTGGGTGGAGGGGTGATTGCGCACAGTGTGGCACACTGCTTATCGAAGGATGCTGGAGCGACTTGCTGCTTTTTGTGTATGGAAAGCAATAAGATTTTATCATGATAAACTGATATTGGTAGATCTTTAACATAAAATGTTTATATTTAATACTCACTAAAGGACTGTGCAATTAATGACTGCTATCACTTGACATCATACATTCCGAGATGCTGCTGGTACAGTACAGTGTGAACAGCTTGCTTAGGAGCTCCCTTCACACGGAGACCACCCATGTCCCTGGCTCGGAGCACCTGGATGTCTTGAAAGTGTAACAGCTCCTACCTACCTCAGTCCCGGGTAAGCTGGCATTTAGTACACGAAGAAATTATTCTTAGAATTAAGACTCCCCAAGAAGAGAGTTCATGCCTCCTTTTCCTTTGAGAGACTTAAACAAAGAAGCCCCGTCGTTCAAGAGCCCAAATGTTGGGAGCTTCTCAGTGCAGGGAGTCCATACTTTAAGTGGTTTCAGGGTCTCAGCAGCTAAGCCTACTAGCCTCCATAGCAAGTCGGCGTCTGCATGGGGGCGCACTGCCGAGACAGCCTCGATATAGACGGATGAGGAGATGGATGATACCCTCACTCGGCTTGAATTGCAATCTACCTGGATGGATACACACGTTACGAGGCTCCTCAAAACACAAACTTCGAGTATAAAGTACAGGACTCGGCTCAAGTAAGTGGGACTTTGCATTTTACCTCGGCGAGCAACCAGAGCTGACATGACCGCCTCGATGCGAGGGTCGGTCCGACGGTAACGAAGCAAACAGGCAGGTCTAGGACAGAGATACTGCACAGTACGCAAATGGATCACAAAAGACGATGGATGGTATCTGTAGGTAGGCGACGGATTTCAAGCTAACATAAATGCGGCATGGCAGGTCGCTTTGGAGCCATCTCATCAATAATGCTACCGTAGATGATGAGCACCTGATGTCGCTTGCTATCTGAAGTGGACTCCCTCCCCCGCCGCGCCACCACAACACCTATCCATCTCGACCACTGGTCAGTTGAATCAGGCTCAGGCTCCAAGAGGGGAGATGGTTCGCAATAATCGTAAAATGCATCGCTAGGACTAAGGCACCCGCGGCTACCACGTTCCGCCCGCTTATTTGCGTAATTTGAGAGGAGATGCTACAATACTTCAGGCAGTGAGGCTACCTTGCGTTGAGTGAAGCGAGCATGACCGTGCAAACCGGCAGGCTTTCACACACGGCATAAAGCCGCAATCAATGAATATGGTTCACGGCCAACCCTGGCCCCTGAACAGACAACTCGATGCGGCCTCCGGATTGAAGCCTCCGTGCTCGAGCCGTTCTATGGCCAGTTTCACAAGGCAAACCCCTTGCTTCCCTATCCCCTGTTTCCTGTGGCATTTCTTGTCCGTCGCCTATTGAAAAGCTACACACCCCGATTCCCTCCCTCAACGGATGCCAACTCATTCAGGCCCGAAAGCAAGCGACTTCAGCTCACATCCAGAGAAAAGCTTGTCACATGTCGGCTGACGAGCCAGCGGAGTAACGCTGCCTGATGACCCAACAAGACAGCCCGAGAACAGACACGAGCTCATCGACTGGCCATGAGCGCGCAATTTTCTGTCTCATCGTCCCGTGCTTTTTCGTCGGCTTTTCCGCCCTGAATCAGAGTAGAAACCCATCTCGGCTGGTCGTGACAACGGCCTAGAACCCTATTCCTCCCGGGGCTTGCTTCTGTTGTTCAGGTGGTCTTTTGCCAATAATTAGCGGCCCGCAGTCACACCACCGCCTTCATCGTCAGTTTCCTTCTCGCCGGACAAAGCCGCAAAACATTGCAGGATATTCTTAAGCGATAACGGGAATTTGGTAGTAGACGTGCACATATCTGTCAGCCAGGGACCCAGTCGCGTAAAGTGATCATCGATGACGCTGTTCGAGACAAGGGTTATTGATGGGAGGCACTTGCTAATGAGTGGAGCAGCGGGCGAGTGGGACGAAACAGCGGGGGCTGCCGGATGTCTCTAGCGGTTCCCTGACCCTTTTTCTGGGGACAGGCGTTGGATGTTGTCATGATGGGGCCAAGGTCAAGCCCAGAAACAACGGCTTGAGAAGCCTTGGTAGGAGAAGAACTGGCAAAGATCTCATAAGAAACTTGGGAGTCATCGAACGAGATCTAAGGGAATCTAGAAAGCTCCAGGTACGCTTATCTAGACGTATTACCAAGCCCATAACTGTCGTGCATGATTGCATCCAGTGATGCATGACAACCAGACGTGGACAGACAGCTTCGCCGGGGTTCGCCACCGGAGCCCTGACATTTCTCAGCGGCTGATCTTGACTGGCTCGTGCTCTGGGCCCTGACCCAGGCCAGGGTCGCCACACCAGCTCACGTTCCTCCGCCACGCCACAACCCAGTTCTCCTTGATTTAAGAAATATTCATCGCTGTGCGCTTCCAGTCTTGTTCTTCTGCTCTCTCTCTTTTTTCAACCCGCAAGGTGCGCCTCTTTGTTAACACCTATCCCCGAAACTCCGATCGAATCACCCTCATGGACTTTATGCCTCGCTACGCTTATAAAGTTGTCCAAGCCCCCGTCTATTGTTCCCATCTCAGTCGACCCAGACCGAAAGCCATACCCAAGTGACAAAGTTTGTAAGACTTTTCCACGACGAGGATCACTTGCCGCACAGCTTTCGACTTGCTGAAACGCTATTAAACTTGCTTATATTCTGGCTACGCCCTTTGCAAGTTTTCCTCGTCGGCTTACACATTACACAAAACTTCAACACCACTTAACAGACTCGTCCACGGACCATCCCAGCGAACCCACTCGAGCACTCATTAATCGATTTGCCAAGCAACCACCGACAAGATGATGAACCACGCCCGAGTCAAGGCCCTCAAGGGCGACGGAAAGACCGTCTCCAAAAAAGCCATCAAGTCTGGTCGCGCTTCTGCTAGCCAGACCCCTCGAAGCTCCCCCTTTGCCTCACTTCTGACGTCACCTGCGCATTCCACAGCCCCAAGCAGGGCCGCCTCCGACCTGAGCGAGGACGACTTCGACTTTGACGACACTGTTAGCACGCATTCCGGAAGCTCTCTAGTCGAAACCAACGAAGATGGTACCAGCACCTTTGACGCCAAGCAGCTCATCGAGGAGCTTCAGGATCGGAAGCACAACAATAGCGACACCCGAAATCAGCTATTGGAATTGTACATCAAGGTCCTTCGAAGTCGCTACGGTCCCTCCACGCACGAGTGGCTTGACGAGTCTGCCAATGCCCTCGCCGAGCTTTTCCTTCGAGGCGCCAACCGCGGTCTGGAAGCAAGGGAGCGCCTGCTCAACTTGCAGTCCTACATCCTGACCCTGAGCACTACCGAAGACGCCGACGTTTACGAGCATGCCGAAGCTACCCTAAAGCAGATTGTGGCCGACGACGATGATGAGGAATGCAAGGCATATGGAATCTACGCTCTGTGCTTCACAGCGCTTTACGGTGGTGGCGGCGAGAATGAAGCCTTGGATCTGCTCGACTACCTGAACACCATCATCGAGTCTGATGGCGAACACATTGATGCTTATGACAACGGCTTCATTGTTGCAGCAGCCCTGCAGGGGTGGGCCTTTGTGGCCAGCCATGTCGATGACTTTTCCTACGCGGCGCTGATGGCCCTGGACGGATTTTATGAGCAGCTGGACAGTGTCGACGTTGGAGTCCAATCCAACGCTGCAGCATGCATCGCTCTCATCTTTGAAGCGGCCCGAAACCACGAAGAGGAAACTGGAGAGACCTGGGAGTTGCCCGTCAACCCCGAAAAGCTTACTGGTCGCATGACTGAGCTCGCTAAGCAGAGCTCAAAGTCTGTTTCCAAGAAGGACCGTCGTGACCTTCGCGACAGTCTCATCAGTGCCATCACCTCTCTTGAAAAGGGAGTCGGTCCCGGATACTCATCCGCTGGATATGCGCCCCAGAAGAGTGACAAGAGGCCTACCAACAAGACCAACGAGGATGGCGTAGTCGAGTTTGGATACCGCCACAAGCTTCGCCTTGGCAACTACGTTGCCGTGATCGACTCGTGGTCACTCTCCTCTCGAATCAGCATGATGAAGCTCATCTTTGGTGGGCATCTACAGAAGCACATCTTTGAGAACCCTGTCGTTTCAGAGTGTCTCAGTGACGCCGACTTTAGCGATCAAGGTCCTGTGGCTAAGAAGCCCGCGAAGAGATAAACTTAGAATGGATGGAGTATTGTTGGGTTGTTTTTTTCGTTGGCGTTCTTGTTGGGCATTTGAGCGAGAATCAGTCTCGCTGTAAAGTACATGACTACGAAGCATATCGTAGTTACAGTTCTGTCGGTTTCCCAACCTGTGTGTCCTAGAGACCATAGAGACTTGGAATATGCAATATATGTTTATAGGCATCATTTAGTTCAAACAGTTTTCTTCACAGTTCCGCTGTCGTATGTGTTGCCGTTCAGTATACCTCCTCAACCACTGGTTTCCACAATCAACGCTCTCTTCTATGCATGACAGTTATTCTACAACCTTGCTGAGGGTTCGTACAGTTTCTTACTTGTCACGCATAAAGTTAAGTAAAAACACTGATCAAATGTTCACTCAAGGTGACACAACTGTAGGCGGATTCTTCATGATAGGGGACTTGGTGCACCGGGCCCCCACTATGGATCATGAACACCAACACGCATCTGTCCATGTGGTTGTGGCGAGAGCACCGAGTCTTGTAGTTGGTATGCCGCTTTTGCTTCCATGGCCCCTCATCTTTAGCGAACTTGACCATATATCATGGCTCGTTGTATGTTGTATTGGGCTTTGGGCCATCAGTTGAATGTACACAATCATGATGTATTAATACTAGATGTCTTTCTCTATGTAAAGAATCCAACCGAAACGCCATGTCCTTTCTTATTATAGTGACCTAGACAATTAATGTGCGTAATGAAAAGTCGTCCAAGGATGTTGGGTAGAGATGCCATCTTAAGCATCGAGCGGGTCCGCCAAGAAATCGTAGCCCTCCTCGGGAGGAAGAAGATACGCTGAAAGGACAAGTCCTGCGGCACCGAGGAGGCAGATGATGGCGCTGACTGTACTCAGATAGAAGGATGCGTCCAGATTCCATCCGGGGATGGTGAATTGGTCGTCGTTATCGTAAAGGTAAGCCTGGCCAAGTTAGCATATCTTCCATGTCTCTGGACCCAGTAGACTTACAACGATGGAGATGGTGATGAATTCAACAACAGCGACCAAAGTCATCATGCTTCCAACAAAAGGCCATCCCGTCTCTCGCTTATACTTGCCACCGCTCATGATGACGACGAAAGTCACCAGTCCTCCCAAACAGAGAATGGTAGCGAAGGAAGCCATGAATCCAACCGTCCTCCACAGAGAGCAAAAGTAGCGCTCCCCTTGACACAACTCCTTGGGTGGAAAGTCCATGCATTGCGGTTCGGTCAGAGTCGAACAACTCTTGTGCAAGCCGATGTGCTTCTCGACAGTCTCGCCGCTAGCGGTCGTGACGGAGTAGCTGACCCAGTTGGGCAGCCAGATCGAAGTCACAATCATGACAGTCGCTGTCGCGCGTTAGTGATGTTCATCTGGTGATGTTTCACAGAGTGGAGGATCTCGAACGACGTCATAGAAGATGGAGCGTGTGGCGGGGGGGAGTATGGGGCAAAGCGTACCGGCCGCAAAGGCCACCAGGGCCGAAGTGTAGATGGAGACTCGAGTCATCGCAATATCTATCGAGGCGTCTATCGTCGAGAGTGAAGAGAAAGAGGTAAATGGTTGTGTGGGAGGTGGAAGAGGAAATGTTGGTGCCTGTTGGCCTGTGATGGTCGGCTTGAAACAGGGAATGAGCGCGTGGCTGGTGGAGAGGTAAAGTGGCATCTGTAGGGATCCGGCGGGGTTTGTTGTGGCTTAGATCCTGGAGCATGAAAGAACGAGCGCGCCAGGCACGAGAAAGACTCAAGATGAATTCTAGCTTGGAACAATGGGATATATAATTGACATGAACATAGAAACGATTAAGTTTATGTATTTATGAAATTCTTTGCCCTTTCATTGTGTGTTGTTGTGTAATTGTGACAGAGATCAAGGGCAGTTTACAGCATAACAGATAACAGTTCTTTCTGGTGACAAAAGTACCTTATCAGATAGTGGTATATCACTTAAACTGGTCTTCTCGTCTGACGGTGATAATGCATCAAAGAACAATAAAAGCGGTGTATAATGGAGAAAAAGAAAGAAGAGAAAAGAGCGGAACAATACTTGAACCCATCCTTAGCCTCCACTGAAAAGGCCCTCACTTCTCGTCAGTTTTTGCCAAGGACCAGGCAGAAGATTCTCCCATGACGGCCTCAGGATCCCTGAACAATCTCCATACCTCTATCAAGTCCTCGTTTAAGAAACGAAAATTTCCATATTTACTCCTGGGCCAGTTGTCAGTTGCCTAGCTGAGAGATGGCGTCGAACCGGATCACTCTCCCCCCATCCCGGACAGCAGATGCCAAGTTCCTGCAAGATGTGTCTCCCTCAGCCTTGGGGATACTCGTCAGCTGGTACTATTATCAAGATGCAAAGAGTGAATCCTTCCATGGGATCTTGCCTTGGCTACGTGGAGTACGTCCTGTAGGGAGTCCCCCTGTCTGTACGACAACGAAGATGTCAGCAACGGAACAAATATGCTCCCCAGCTGAAGTATCTCAGACAACCTCCCCCGGTGTCAACCTTGGCTTAGGTACAGTACGGCTGAGCTCCTCGGGAGGGTGTCAGACAAGCGCGCCACAATAAGCGGCGTTGATCGGTGCTTGCCTAGGAAGCTGTAACCATCGCGGGTGCAAGAATCTGCCGCGCTGCGGTTAGCCAACCCCGAATAGATCACTCCCACGTCCGTAGACCAGTGCTTTTTCAGACGTCATTGCCATGCTGTCATTTATGGGTGTCCTCCTGTCGGTCACTCGCAAGATGGCCTAAAGACGTACATGGCTTTACACCAAGCTGCTTCAGTCGGTGGCTGGCACTACCGACCCAGGATGAACGGAGAGGGCTGAGAGGTCACGTTCCTTGCTCCTCGAGCAGTGTTTTTCCGTCCCTTTCAACTGTTGACCCCTGGTTTATGAGATTCTGACGTCGACGTCAGGACGAGAGCAGAGAAGGGTCGCTCCCTTTGCTCGTCTTCTCATATCATGACTGTAAGGTTCCCAAAGTGAGACATCTACACACAGTGCAATGGAAGAAAACAGGATATTTGCAAGAGCATAAAGCCGCTTAGGCAACATTGACCTCAAGGCACAGCCCATCGAGTAGCCGTTGCAGAGCGACATGACAACTGCGCATCAAAGAGCGCATGCCTGCGTCCTGGAAAGAGTGTGAGCTATCAATTCCTCCAGGGCCATAAATAAAAAAGAAATGTCTTTTTTTACTACATGCAAAGGAAAAAAGGCAAGGTCTTTCAACATCCCCGTTATAGCTTACGGGGCTTTTGTGGTTGCACATTTTTGTCCTTCCCCTCCAATATGCAGACAAAAAAGAAAGGATTCTGCCTTGGCTGTCGTCGAAACATGCCTTGGCCCCGGTGACCCAAAGGGAGGAGAACGGTGAAATTCGATTGGGTCCCGTCACTGCGAGTTGACGGAGTTTTCCATCCCGTGCTCTTGATGCGCTGCTGCACTGCCACCCCTCAAGAGTCCCAAGATCTGGGAATTGTGGTGTCTGCCCAGACTCTCAACCACCATTTTCGTACTTGCTCTTCAATGTCCTGCACTGGCCTGACTTTCATAGCTCCTCGGCATCTCCCGCTTTCTTGTCTGCCCGAGAGTCTGGAACCAAGGGGCCTCCGGCATGACGACGTTCCGGGTGGGGGATGCAGTGAGACATGCTGGATGGTCGGCAGTCAATGATATCGTCTTTTACGAGAAACAAGTGGTTTTTCCTCGGATTAGCTGCCGAGTTTAAAATTCCCGTCTTAGTCATACAACTTAATTATCAAGATTTGTTTGTTTCATTACAATTCCCTGTCATCAATGGTGATGGCATCTCCCGCGGAACTCGCAAATACTCCATACCAGACATGTTTGAATCGTCAAAATATCTGCCGCTATTCTGGCACAAAAAACCTTGGGTTTCAGCTGAGGATTCTGTGGCATATGACGATTGCATCTCGATGCTGTCATTGGCCGCAGAAAGGTAGCCACGAAAAAGCCATGTAAGACTCAGCCCAACTCAACTAAGGAAACCAGAGCCAATGGCTCGGCGCCACACAAACGGCGCCCGTTTGATCCCCCTTTCGGCGAGCATATTTTTCCTGACCACCAGCCAAGACTCTTTGTGTTTATCGTGGTGTCTTCGCCGGTGAGCCACATTGTCGGCTCCTGCATGGACGGGACCAGGACGAAACGAGCCTAGGCAATGCGCCTCGACGCAACTTTCCGTACAGTGCTTGTTCCTTGGCCTTATACTGACGCCCTGCCGGACGTTCTGCCTGTTGCTGTGGGATTCTGGCTTCTTTCCTGTCTATCTTGTATTAGGCAGCATGGCCGATAAATCAAGACTTGGTTGAGGGTTGCGGGTTGTAAGCTCCATGCAACGCAAGACGGCCTCGCAGAATCTTGTCGACAACGACCCTGGGCCAACCATTGAGGAAACATCAGGTTGGTGGCTGATTTTGTCTCGCTGCTAGAGCATCCCTTGTCAAATCTCGATGAGAAGGGAACCACTAATCTCGTCTTTGATGAAAAGCAACTGCGGCATGTGGACTAGACAATATCAAGCATCAACGGGAGAAATACAGGGAACAATACTCAAAACTTGCGCCTCCTTAGACGTGACCGGGGTGTCCGATATACTCCAACTTTGAAGCTGTCTCGGACAACAAAACAACACAGAAGCATAGCCATGAGCGGTGTGTGTGTGCGTTGCAACGGCTCCTCCACCAAGACTGCCTCGCCAAGCTGGACCCTCTCCCACGATGCCCTCGAAATAAGCATCTCACGCGTGGAGGCACTGCCTCTCGGCACATGTATCATTCACAGCCGTGCAGGTTGCGGCACCCAATGGCCTCGTTCCCCTCCATGTTACCGTCCGGGTGGTGCGCCTTCAACCCGGAACACTGCCACGCTCCCAGGCTATCAGCCCTAAATGATGCAGGCGTTTGACGGCTCTTGACGTGCGGGCTTGAGAGGCTTTCCCGCCGGTTCTAAGATTACCTTCCAATGAGGTTGGCCGTACGCCCTTTTTTTTTTCGAGGCCGTCTTTGCTCTGTCTACCCTTTCTCTCTCTTTTTTCGCGAACCCTACCGTACAGTGTGGGGGGAGATGCTACTTTCGTTTCAAAGGCCAAGGCAACCAGCTCGAGCCTAGAGGGTCGTCTGGCTTGATGTTTATTTTGAGACACGGTTCTTCTTGATACATTTATTCGCTTGGCGCCCTGGAGAACTCTGGCAGCTTCTCTCTCTTGTGGCTTCATCACCACAAACGCCTATGTACAACGAGACTCAACAACAGCATCCATGGCCTCTAAGCACCCATTGAGACGGTCGTGTGCCTTTTGCCGGGCGAGGAAGATCAAGTGTTCCAACGAAACCATTTGCGAGGCCTGCCGAAAGCAGGGCGCTGACTGCATCTACGACTTTGAACCACGGTCCAAGGGTCGAAACCCGAGCATTGATAGTAACAAGTCCAACTTGCTGCATGTTCGAAGCGATCATGGGTTGCCGGATAGCAAGAGGAGAAGATCCTGTTCTGCTAGCTCCACTCCCTCTACTCCCCCGAAGAACCAAGAGGATCAAGGTCCCCCAGGGGAAGCCTTCGAAAGCATCGCTGCCTCCCTAGAACAAATGTTTCGGGAGAAATTTCCTCACAAGTCTGTCAAGTTTACCTCGGAAGAGCAATCCAACTCTCAACCAAAGTCCAAGACCAAAGATATCAGGTATACCGGTCTACTCTCCCTCCTGGCCTACGACCTTGTCGGGCTTGTCGTTGACAGATTTGGGTCCTTGGGATGCTACCACAATGAAGAGAACAGCAGTCGATTCTTTCGGTCCGGTCTGGCCAGCGATAGTACCCAAAACATGTTCGACAACCATGCCCAAGGAACCAATCCCCTTTCCGACTATGGCCAACGACAGCGGACGCAACTGATCGATGTCTGGTACTCCATCCACCCCCTGTCTTTCCTCATCTCCAAGACCCTACTTCTTCGGGAGGTTCGCGACGGCACCTGTGACGAGGTCCTTATAGCTGCCATGCTCGCCGAAGCCAGCTTCGTTCTTGGAGACGAAATCAGTGTTGGTCGTGGCCGTGACTTGTTGAAGTGGGCCGAAGCACAACTCCAGAACCGCCGACGTCATCAACAGTCCAGCGAAGACAACTCTATACACTCAAACATACCCACGAGGGTATACAAGCGAGTCTCCACTGCACAAGCCTTGGTACTCCTGGCCTGGAGCGCCCTCTCCTCCTATGAGTTTCGTCGGGCAGTCTGCTACATCGACCTGGCTAGCAAGATGGTGACGGAGATTAAAGAATGCATGGCAAGAGATATGTCTCCACCAAACTCCAGTCGAATCAACGGGGTCGATGTGTTGGATGTTGAGAGAGAGATTGTAACCTACCTCTGGTGGACGACATTCTCCCTGAATCTCTGGACTTGTGTCCAAACAGGTTTCTTACCCGAATCCACCCCCGCCACTTTCACCCTTGATTCCCTTCCCGTGACGGAGGCCTCCTCTATCATCATTCAACTGGACCTGGTATCCGAAAACTTTAGCACGCTGCAGAAACAAAAGAGCAGTATGCGCGAAATGTGGCCTCTTGCACACATTTCCAGCACTGTTGCCTATCTATTCCTTCACACTTCCGACCAGGCGGCAGCAAGACATGGGGTTGGTGTTTGTCGAGAGGCTATCCGCCTTTTTTCAGGCGAAGCAAACAAGGCAGAAGGGAAAAACAGGGCGCCTTTTGGACGGCAAGCTGATGACGCTTCACGACATTTGCTGCTTGCGTTTCACCATACCATGGCTGCCCAGTTTCTTTTCCCAAAGGCCTTTCGGGATCAGGCAACCATCTCTCCAGATACTGTTGATCAGTTCTGTACGTCGATGGATCAAATCCTGCGATTCCTCTCCTTGACCCCGGAACAGCCTTGCGACCCTATCTCTATCACATCCTCCCTTCACCAGTCCCTCCCCAAGGCTCTTTGCCTTCTTTTTGATACATGTTCCCGAGCCTTCAACTTTATCCGCGCCAACCTGGGTCTCAGTCTGAACGAGACGTACTTCCACCAGGGGTGGGATGGAAGACTACATCCTCTGGCAACTCGGTTGTACAACATGAGCAAGGACGATCGCTTCCATCAGGGGTCAACTCTTCGCTCCGTGAGGAAGCAACTAAAGACTTGTGCTCGTGCCTTTGGGGCAGCTGGTGCCTCAAACTCTCTTGGCATTCCTGAAGCAAATACAAACAACCTGCGCTCAGCGTCACATTCTCCTCAGCACAATGTTCAGGCGCCAGGCTACTTCACTGCCACACCACAGGCGATTGGTGATGCGTCGTCCCCCTTCTCATGCATTGAGGATATATCCAGAGTATCCTCCTCGATGCCATCGTCGTCTGGCTCATCAGCGAGCGTCTCGACTCAATCATTTACTCCTTTTGAGCAAATGAGTAAATGGCCGATTGATGGAGGATTCTCTCCTGATATGTTGAGCACTAGTACCTTTAGCCCTCCTCCGGCGATCCAGCATGGCGTCACCAATGGATCGGCTATGAACAGTATGTGGTACTCTCAGCCTCCCATGATGGACCTCGAGCCCGCCGGCCCGGTCTCGATCCAGCTTGGACAATGGGTTTGGCCGCCCACAAGCTCCGAGGAAGCTACATATCTCTCCTTCCAAGCCTTGGATATGGAAGAGGCACCGGAATAAATTGAAAGAGGTCTAAGATTAGGACATTATTTGCGAAACTTGATAAAAAAGACGAAAGGTTGAGGGGGGGCTTAGGATCAAGGCTTCTGTGAGGGGGGAGGCTACCCACCATATGATCTTTGCCTGCTTTTCAACGCATAGACTACATCATATAGCACGGGATGCTTCTGCCGCCGGCGGCATTAGGCCATTGTGGTTACTGGATGTCATCTTTGGGTACAGCGCGGGGCGTGGGGTTTGGCAATTCATGACTTGTATGTATGTATGAAACGAAAGAACCGAGACTGGCATGTCTTGGACGAAAAACAGAGGAATGAAGAATGATGGAATGAACGCGATCAAGATTAGTTTCTCCAAATTCACTTACATGTTAGATACTTGAAAATCTTGACTATTCTCAAGGCTCACCACCACCACCACCAACACCTCCAACAAAGACCAGACCCACCTACAAGAACCTGAAGATATATGCAATTAACTCTCAGCCTTCAACACCCGGGTTTAAACACTCAAGACGGCCAACTCGCCCAGAGAGGCAAGGCTAGATATCTCTCAAGGCTCGGCATCAGGAGGAATACCGCTGCCCACGCCTCTCCACATCGTCCACGCTATCACAGAGTCGCAGGAGAAGCCAAATGTTGGTGTTAACACTCTCACCATACTTATAAGCGAAGGGCAGGACTAAGCTTCTGAGATCCCCTCCTCGTTCGCGCAAGAGAACAAAAGATCAACTGAACTTCCGAATTTTGAGGCACTACTTAGTCCAGGGCATTTCTGGCTGCATACTGGACACTTATCTCACGCGGTAGCTGGTCCCTTGTATCGCTGGGGCTCGTTTGCATCTGCACCTGCAGAAAAGAGCAGCATAATGATTCCTCTCTTGCTGTCCAACGAATCGAGTCCACAGGTACAGCGTAGCCAGACTCGGGACTCTCATGGCCCTCGTCAAAGGGAACGGCAGCTTTTGGAATTGTCACCTTGCCTTGACGATGCTTTTTTAATATCTATGTGAAATTTTATAAAACAGTAGTCATAAGGTAAAATAGATCAGTCTAAGAGAACCTTGAGTGCTTATAAAGTCCTTTGTAATTATTTGTTAATCTTTATGATGAGACAGCGCACATCATGACGAATCTGCATTGTGATGTATCACCCGTGTTGGTACAGCTCTCAAGCCCGGGCAGCTCTATTTTAATATATTTCTCACAATAGGATAATAGAGACTAGTTTGGTGAAAATCCTTAATCAGATATATTCCGCAAAAGAATCAGCATTAATTCTAAGGCCCCTACTAATAGATGCTCCTCATTAGTCTAGTTCTCCGGATAAACAATAATAATTAGGATTTTCGTCTATAGGATCATATTTCAGACTGTCTTTACGCCGACGGGAAGTAAAGTAAGTCTATTGCTGCGACGTCCGCGATATGGTCTGGGAATGCCGCTCCTTGACCTCTGAGAAGCTGGTTCAGAACGAGGAGGATTCTTTACTACCTACCCTGGTAAGGGGAGGGGCACGCGTTCGCAGAAAAACATGACATACTGAGTCAACGACCTCTATCATCCGAGGTGGAAAATATTCATAAAGAAAATAAATAAACTTCTCAAAGATTTATAATATTATTACTTATTTTTATCTCTTATTTAGCATATAATTCGCTTATTATATGAGGACTCTTTGCTCAGTATAGACATTCTGGTGGAGGTCGCTCGCTGGACGTGCCGCACTCTTGGGACATTGGGGAACACGCGCTGGAGGAGCGGGAGGCAAACTCCATTGCTACGAGCAAGGAGAATTCCGGTCCCATCGAGATACATGGGAATAGATCACACTGTGTCTTTTCGGGCAGACCTAATCCCATTTGCAAAACTAGGATCTCATTGTGTCTTTTCAGGCGAACTCAGACACTAAGGGAGGAGAGTCCAGGTCGAGATAGCTATACCAATTACGAGCGCTCACACGAGGACAAGCTTAGATCCCATCCCCCTGGAATCCTCCTTATGACAATCAATTCCTGGCACACCCAGAGAAGCGCTTGAACTTGTCGATTTTACCTGGCCCTATGGGACGTGGGGATACTACGAACTGACCTCTAATGAATGAACTAACACCTTGATTAGAACGAGAATGAAAAGGGTGAGATATGAAATCATGCCTGCTACCCGAGAACTTCATAGCCATCTACCTCACGAACTCCCTCACAGAGGAACATTTGCTAATACCAACTACATAGAGACTCTCTACCGAGAACACGGCGGATTTCCCCACGAACTCGATCACACTGCCGAAGATAAATTACCTATAAACTTCCCTACCCCGCCAAAGACTTGTCACGAACACGAGTAAAGATCTTGGCGGGACACCACAAGTCTCCCCACCATGCCCGACCTCTCTACCAAGAACACATCTCTCCCGGGCCACGACTCTAGAGGAGTAGAGCACAGAGACAAGTACGATAGAGATAGAATCCATTGACAGCTTTGCATCAGATCCATGATAACCCGGCTTGCTATGAACTCACGCTGGTCATCCCGACTGGGAAAAGAGAGATAAGACAACATATACCACTAATACGGAATAATAATAGGAATCACTATGAGACGAGACATCATATACTACCTGGATTAGAAGACCACAAGAATAACGCAAGGTTCACGGACATATAAGATATACTCCCTGGGGCAGATAGGAATAATAAGGGACGATAGGACACTCCCACTCATGGAGATATGGCAACCCATGGTGGAAATTCTGCTGAGGGATGGCATTGCTAAGGAAGAGCCCTGGGATAAATACAATAGCACCAAAGGGGTCTTAGACACGCTTTGTCTACCTGCAGGCAGAGGGGATAACTCTGAATCAGAGCCCGAGGAATCCTTAGGGTGGAGGGCCGCTTTCGTCTGGACGCCCCTCAAATTCCCCCATAGCAGATTTGTATAGGGAATCCAAAATTTAAGGCTAACCCCTTGAAATTCCGAAAAACGCCCATTTTCCGCCAACTCGCTGAGGATCTACCAGAAACGATTATTTCTTAGTTTAATAACTCCGCCATCACACTGGGCGACATGGCCACGACACCAGATCAGTATATGTTGGTCATGGGGCTTTGTTTTAACTCCTGGTGGGCGATGAGTCTTGTCAGCGTCTCGTCGTCGTCAATTACCTGGTATAGATTCTTGGTCTTCTTGTCACTAGAGGAATCCGAACCACTCGATGAATCGCAAAACTTGATATCCTCCATGCCCAGGTGCTGGCTTGATTCTTGGCCGGTGAGCAGTCTTGCCAGCGCCTCGTCGTCCTCGTCCTCGTCCTCCTTATCCTCCTTAGACAAATCCCCTAAGCCGGCAATAAGTCTTGCTAGCGTCTCATCTTCACTTCGTCCCCATCGGATAAATCCTTCTCTTGGTTACATGACGCACGGCAGCAATAACAGCGGGCACCATGCCGGTTGGCAGAGCACAGAGCGAGAGCCAGGGGACGTTACCATAGGAGGCTACTCGAGAGTGGCAATGGGTAGAATTACGAAGCCATACCGAGACCTGTCGCTTTATCACGCAAAATCAGTGTTGAAGAGATCAAGCCTAGAGAAATACTGATTCTTTTGCGGGATGTATTTGATTGAGGATTCTCACGATCCCTTTGAGGTGACGTAGCCAAGCATCCCTACTCCCTCAGGACACGCACCGACGCTTGATCTTTCACCATCTGCCACGGTCTGCTTTGTCTTCCTCGCACGGCCGGATTCTCTCATCGTCGCTGACGAAATACCCTTCGAATCCTCTTGCGCGAGCGCCGACCTTCGGCCACGCAAGGAGAATGCTCTCGTTGTGCTCGCCGATCGGGCATGTCTTGAGGCTTCGAACATCTCCAGGCCCCCCGCCACCAGCGCAATAGTGTGCCACGCGTTGTCGAAAGGCTGCTCCTGGACGTGCGAAGGAACTTGTCAAGCAGACAGAGGAAGAACAGAACATTACTATGGCAATTACCATCGCTACAGTGTAAGCCCGTCCCTCCGGCCCGGGCTTGAAGGCATTTTTGGTTTCATCAGGGAAGGACAGAACATGGACAGGGCCGAAGTCTAATAAACGATGTATTCTTCTAACGCTTTTAATTCTTGAGCCCTCGTACTCCGGAATGCACTACCGTCCAGCTGCGGCAATCTTCACGCCCATTTGCCTCGCGTGCTGAGCCATGAGAGCATCAGCAATAGTCAGAGCGGCCATGGCCTCGACGATAGGAACCGCGCGAGGAGCAACATTAGGGTCGTGACGGCCCTTGGCAGTCAGAACACCCTCGCCCGAAGCGTCATAGCGAGCAGTAGTTTGGTCCTGGGAAATTGTCGCAGGGGGCTTGAACGCAACGCGGAAAAAGATGGGCATGCCGTTGGAGATGCCGCCCTGGATACCACCCGAGTGGTTCGTCTTGGTCTGCAGGCGGGAGGGAGCAATGCCAACGCCAGCGCTCGGCGTCGCATCGTCGGCAGCGGCGGTAGACACGAAGGGATCGTTGTGACGGGACCCGAGCGTCTCGGAGCCGCGGAAGCCAGAGCCAATCTCAAAGCCCTTGGTAGCAGGAATAGACATGATAGCGTGGGCAAGGAGAGCCTCAAGCTTGTCAAAGCACGGCTCGCCGAGACCGGAGGGGCACCCGCGAATAATACAGGTTACGGTACCACCAGTAGAGTCGTGCTTGTCGCGGAGCTCGGCAATCCTATCCTCCATACGCTTCGCGACGTCTGTGTCAGGGCAGCGCACAGGAAGGAACTCATCCACCTTCTCGCGGGTTAGGGAGTCAACAAGCTCCAGGAACTTGGGGTTGCTGCTAAGGGTGTCGATATCGTCGCTATCGGTTGAAGGCTTGTCCTCAAAGAGCTTGATGTTGCCAACCGAGGAAACAAAGGCAACGATCTCGACGCCATAGGCCTCGCGTAGCCACTTCTCGGCAACAGCGCCGGCGGCGACGCGGGCAATAGTCTCACGGGCGCTGCTTCGGCCGCCGCCAGAGGAGGCCTTAATACCATACTTCTCAAGGTAAGTCCAGTCGGCGTGGGAGGGGCGGGGGTAGAGGTCGATGGTCTTGGAGCCATAGTCGTGAGGGCGTTGATCCTCGTTTGGTACGGTCAGGAGTATGGGTGTGCCCAATCTGCGACCCTATGTATTAGCATCATGGCAAACATCATGACTTCCTGCAGGGTGGTCCCACGTGCGCCCAAACTCGCATCCAGATCCTATAGTCACACGATCCTTCTCATCGCGAGGGGTTGTGATGGCCGATTGGCCCGGGCGACGGCGATTGAGCTGCGGCTGGATGTCGGCCTCGACGAGGGACAGGCCTGGCGGGCAGTTCTCAATGATACATGAGACGGTCTTGCCGTGGGACTCGCCGGCGCTGTGATGGAGGTCAGTGGGCTGTTGTTTGCGTTCCTAGCAGTTTAGCGGAGGAAGAGGACTCACGTCGTCACGCGGAAGTAGTTGCCGAATGTCGACATGGTGTCTTTATCTGTTCTGTATGTTCACTGGGTGAATTGATTGACGGAAGACAAAGACGTTGGAGGGGGAGGGGGGGTAGTGTAGCGATGTCGCACAGATATTTTTCTGGGGAGTCATACCTACACCGGCGCCGGTGCAATTGAGATTTGTTATGTAAGCGCACAGCGCAGAGCCAATCAGAGATTAACTTGAAGTCAGCCACATAGCCACAGCTACCAAGCCACCATATGAGGGCGCCGCTGTAAGTTGCTTCTGTAAGCCGGCTGCAAGCTGCTGTTACAAGCCGTTGCAAGCTGCAAGAGCTTGGTCAAATGGACGACCCTGACATTGAGGGTATTCATTGCGATGGACTGTACTCCGTACGACAGGTCTGTTAGTGGGGAGGGCGGACGAGCGAAGCGAGGACAGCCCTCGGCAGGAGGCTCGCGGCAGCGCCCCCGGAGGGACCCCCGGTAGGGCCGCCGGAGGCAAATTTTGTCCCGACCTGGAACGGCGCTGGACTGCACAGGTTAGTCAATTCTGACCCGATTGATATGGGTTTCATCGAGATATGCTGACATATAACTAGCAGCTTCTCTACCAAGGCTATGTGTGAGGAGGGAGGTAGCTCAGGGCTAGCTTTTTACATTTATTAAGCAAGATAAATCATCATCAACTAGCAGGCTTCTATTTCGACTTCAGTACAGCCTCAGATAAAGCAACTGAACCGCAATCCAAAGCGCCTTCCCCAGTTCAATGTTTGTTGTGATGAGACTGTGGGTGGGTCCCGCATCTGCAGCCGCTCCCGTCGGTACGGAAATAAATAACCTTATTTCCAATCATAGAATTTTGCGGGGGTGACGGGGAGCTTTTTCTGTCAGCCAGGAAGGTGCGGCCAACTTGATCCCAGAGAGAACATTGGATCAATTCAAGAAGAGATATTGTCGCCCAACATGTAAACAATTGTAGTTGGGTACCAAGACTAGCATGGGAGATGGTACAAGCGTCGGCGGGTACAACACTTTCCCGAGACTGAAAGGAGAGCTCAGTGACTGAACAGAGTTTCAACCATGTTCCTCTCTCAAGTGTTGTGCGCCGTTGGCGCAACAACTCTGGAGAGGGTGTAGTTAACAGCTCTCGGTACCTACCAGCGTTGACGAGATTGCCGCCGGTAGCGTCGCATAGGCCATGTTCAGACTGAAAGCTGGCACCCGCCCCTGCTTCTCATTTCAACTTCGATCTGACTTTGGTTGATGCCCAATTCCGATGGGCTTGTCAGTGGGTCTGTTATATGCCTAATGAGTGTTGAATCCGCGCCGGGTGGGACACGCGGAATAGGGCGAAAAGAGCATGCATGAGTTAAGATCGTGCATTTCAGTCCTGCAAAGACCTCTTAAGACAGTTGTAGTTGCACCCAGCGGGACAGCCTATGCCAGGGCCGTTCACGGCCCTGGCGGTCTTTCACTGATATATCATGGGAGACAGAGGAACAGTGTAGATGTTTGAATCAGTGATCGTTGAAATTACTGGATCTCGCTGGATCAGTTGTCATGCTATCTATTGAATAGTGTCCCAAACCTCACGCCGTTAACCATGTTATAAAAATCTTTCCAGAAACGCTTAAGCCATAGAGAACTGAAGGAGAACCTTGGTGACCCGGTAGGGATCGGCGTTGGAAGCAGGGCGTCGGTCCTCGAAGTAACCGTAGCCCTTGGCGGCGGTTTCCCGAGGAACGCGAATACTTGTTCCACGGTTGGCAACACCCCAGGAGAAGGAGTCGATAGAACCGGTCTCGTGGCGACCAGTCAAACGCTGGTCGTTGTCCTCGCCGTACTCAGCGATACACTCGACGTGGTGAGGCTCAAGCTTCTTGAGGGCCTCCTCGATAACCTTCATGCCGCCCTCCTCACGCATAGCCTTGGTAGAGAAGTTGCTAGTTATATGTCAGCATATCTCGATGAAACCTATATCAATCGGATCAGAATTGACTAACCTGTGCAGTCCAGCGCCGTTCCAGTCTCCCGGAATTGGCTTAGGGTGCAGGGAGACCTTGGCACCGAATTCCTCAGAGATACGGGACAGGAAGAATCGTGAAACCCAAAGCATGTCACCCACTAGAAGTTTTTGTGGTTAGCAACGATATTTTCGGAAAAGCGGGGAAAGCTCGGACATACTCTCAATTCCCAGGCAGGGACCCACTTGGTACTCCCACTGAGCAGGCATAACCTCAGCGTTGGTGCCAGAAATCTTGATACCAGCGTCTGTATGATGTTAGAATTGGGTATCACGTGACCGCCTTCCCGCCTCGATTGAACTTGCTACAAATGATGATTTGCGACGTGCCGTCGCAATCATCATTCGTGGATGTTTCAAACGAGTAGAAGGCTTCGGAGTGAGCAAACTTACACAGGCAGGCCTTGTAGTGAGCCTCGACGATATCACGCTGGACAACCTTGCCAGTGCCGACACCGCAGTAGTACTCGCCCTGACTGTAGTGAGGTTAGAAAAGCTTACACAATCGAATATCAGACGACTTACGGAGCGGGGAAACCACCGGAGGGCCAGCCATAAGGTCGGTTGTCAAGACCGAGGAGAGTGTACTCCTGCTCAAGACCGAACCAGGGCTCGTCATCGGCGTAGGTATCCATGACCTTCACGCAGTCATGTCGGTAGTTGTACTTGTTGGGAGTGCCATCGGCGTTCCAGCACTCGGCGAGGACGATGATGTTGGGAGAGCCACGGAAGGGATCGGGA
Source organism: Fusarium sp. LHS14.1 (assembly GCA_025433615.1). Classification (NCBI taxonomy): domain Eukaryota; kingdom Fungi; phylum Ascomycota; class Sordariomycetes; order Hypocreales; family Nectriaceae; genus Fusarium; species Fusarium sp. LHS14.1. Next base: position 1,847,038 of record CM046481.1, read on the forward strand.
TAGACGGCGCAAGGGCGGAGGTAGACATCGGAGTTGTCACCAGGGGCTTGGCGGGTAGAAGAACCATCGAAGTTCCAGACGGGGAGGTCCTCGGGCTTGTACTCCTTCTCAGGGAGAGTCTGTGAGAAATGTATTAGTCTGACTGTTCTTCGTCGTCGTTTCTTGCTTCTTTCTTAATCGGGCAATATCGGCTTTATCCAGACCGACGGATCGGGACCCGTAATACCCCACAGTGTGGGGCATTTGGGCAGCTATTTTTGGCCCCATTGGCCGGAAGGCAGGCGCAACGCCGGAAAGAGCGAATGCGCTGCTCAGCCTCGGAACAAGACCCTGCGGCGTGATGACGCTGGGTCCGGCCGGGTGGCCAAAACTTGCCGATTCGCCATCGCGGACAAAGGAGGCCGGGAAAGGAGAGAATAAGTAAGACTTACTCGGGACTTTGATCGAGTCTCGCCATCGGCATCAACCCAGACGTACTCGGCCATGATCTGGCCCTTCTGGTCGAGCTTGAGGTACTTTGCGAGGGTCTCGGTCCTCGAGGTGACGGGAGCTGAAGTCGCCTGTGACATGTGGTGTTAGTGGGCGCCGATAACATGAGGGGCAATCATGATAAGCCTCACCATTGTGAAGGTTTGTTTTGTGAGGTTAGGAGGGAGAAAAGATTAGAATTCCAAGCGAGATCCGGAAGAAAGAAAGTGAATTGATACTGAACGTATCACACAAAATAGACGGGAATGTGAAGGATGACCAAATTCAAGCGTTTGAAAGTCCGGGGCGGATGAGGGTTTTATGTTGACGGATTTGAGCGCCGCCGTCTTGTCTCCAAGCACCCAAGCTTGACTCTTTCGCCCACCAAAAGATAAGACTTGCTGTGGCCGGATGCAGGGGTGTGGCTGCTACCGGCCATGGTGGGGATTTCGCCCATCACACTGTGCGATTGGCGTTCGGCAGGGCCTGGAGGGAGGGGGGTGGCGTAAAGGATCCTCGCAAACCGCACACGCACATGGAAGATACATGAGCTCTACATAGAACACTTCCTTCTCCAACATGTGCTGAGAGAGAGAAACCATAAGGTAACGACGTTCCGTTCCAGGGATTTACTCTCGCCACACCCCGAAAGCCCAGCCCAGACCAGACCAGAAGAGCAAAGCTGGCTAAATTGAGCGCATTCAAGAGTCGAGTCGGCTCGGAGTCAGTTTCTCTCTGTCATATCCCATCTCGTTGTGCGCGCGCGGCGGGCAGCATCCCACCGCCCGCTCTCATCATATCCGGTCTTGCGGCGGTCTTCCGGTTAGCCAAGGGGCGGCCCCCATCCATATCCCCCAACCGGTTTTCAAAAAAGAATGGGCTGCGTCAATGCTGCTGCTGCTGCTTGCTGCCGGCAGGACAGCTATTCTCTTCAGGGCACTGCCGCCTCGTGATGACACCGAGGGCGGGTAGGGGAGTCGCTGAGTACCCATATGACATAACGGGCGGCGGCCTCGGCGGAGCTCTGCTCACGAGGGGGTGTGTGCGCCGGGTCTGGTTCCATGTACCTCCGTACTCGCACAGCCGCTCGGCGGAGATCGCCAGCGGCATATGGCGGTGCCCCTTCGAGGTTCCCTCCCCAGCCACCACCGGGCCGGGTTGGCTCAGCGACCTCTTTAACTGAACTGTAATAGACAGTGAACAGTGCCGATTCGGGCTTCTATTTTGAAAACAGGAGTCATCTGAGAATTGACGACCACGGATGGAGATTCCTCTGGAAGCGCCCTCCTCCGACTCGCTCGCCCACGGAGTCCCATCCCCGATGACCAGGCCAGACCATAGACGCAACGCAATCAGTTCCCCCCCATCCTCGGCCAATGCAAATGCCTATCCAAGACCCCAACCCAACGCGCCAGGGCCTCTTATCGTCAGAAAACTGTTAAAGAGTCGAGTTAGCTGGTGCGTGTGTGTGCCCGCCGCATGCCCGCAAGGGGCAAGGTGGGGTGACAAGAGGAAGTCCTTTCCGCTCACTGATCAGCCCGTCCACTCGGCGTGTGCCAATTACTCTTCCTCCAGACCGAAGCCATCGTGGACTTGCCTGTAAAGGCTTGACAGTTTGTGATTACGCTCTAATCGAGTCAGGAGATAGCGATGCTATCTCATTGACCTCTGTGTCCCCCATTCCCCATCCCTCCCCATATTGTGTGTGTGCCCCCCAAATCCTCCCACCAAAGGCGTCGAGGCTATCAATGGCTCCCGCACCTCACCCGCGAAGAAGACTCTGGGGTTGAAGTGTGGGACAGGCAAAAGACAGACAGACTTTTTGACGCCCTGAGGCTGGGCTGGCTTGTGCGGCCAGAGACGACGCAACGGTACCTTGAAATCCTTGTGCGGTCCCCAGTGTTCCCCAGGAACCAGTGATATTCCTGGCCTCTGACGAGAGATCCAACTCTGGACCCTGTTTTTTACCCCTGGCCCACGTCCCAATTGTCATGTATGTACATACCTACATGTAGCGAAAGGCGCAAGCACGCGGCAACGCATCGCAGATGGCAGAAGCCTGCCATGGCCAACAAGCGCCCTGTTCGAGCCCCTCTCAGATGCGAGCCATGGATGACGAGCCTTGTAAAAATTTTGCCCTGTCGTTTCTTTTCTTTCTGGTCACCTATTTTCAGAGTCCGGGCTTTCTTTCAACTTGTTCCTGTGACTCTTGGAGAAACGTCTGAGCTCGGTGGTTCCGGTTTGTCCCCGTTCTGTTACCAAATCGTTTGCTTGAGCCCCAGGCGGTTTATACTCGTTTGGGTAAGAGGCCCTGTTTCTTTGTTCGACATGTTCCAACCTGTTCCCAACCCTGCGCCGCATCGCCATAGGCGGAAGCCTTGTGCCGCCGCCCTCTTGGTGCTGCCGGGCGACGAGTCGGTGTCTCTCCAAGCACACCCGCCCAAGGTACCACACCGAGGACTGTACAAGTGGATGAGTTTGTACTCCTCTAAGAATATCTATAATAATATGTTGAAAATTGGAAAACGATATATAGAATAATTCCTAAATTTGATGAGTTATTTTAAGTTTTTTCTGTTAATTTTAGAGTCTCTTCATCTCATTCCATCCTAAAAATGTCATCAACTTTGACGTGCTCGAGGTACACCTCCAGGTACGTGGATACTGTACCAGCAAACGCCACCCCAAAAAAAGCATGCTTCTGGAGTCAGAGGAGCCCACACCAGGACGCAGGACGCAGGACGGACAGCAGAATCTTATCGTCGGTCCTTGATTGGTCCCGAGGATGTTCTGCATAATGCCTGTTATCTCACCTTGGGCTGTCACGGCCACGGCTGCCAGCCGTTGGAAGCTCCTGGTTGGGTAAAATCGCTCAGGCGGGCTGAAGCAAATCTGAGTTTTTGAATGAACCCCCCAGTCTTTTTTTTTTCCTTTCCGTTTCCCCAGACCAGACAGTCACCTTGTAGCTCACTCTGGATTGTCAGGTCCCAAAGCTTGCTCTCCGGCCTCGGGGAAAAAACTTCTTCATCTGGTCCCGTAGCTCCTAGTCTATCCCACGATCCCTTCATCTAGAATATCTTTCGGGTTGTTGACCGACCTCCCTTCCCCCTTGGCAAACTCACCGAGAAACCTCTCCGTTTTCCCGGCGTCGAGATTTTATTCCCGAGCTTGACCCGGCTACTTGTAACGAACCGTTCATCTTGCTTTCTCCTGTGGGCAGAGTGACCTTGTTGCAAGGGTTACAAGTCACCCTGCACATTTTGACTCTCAATTGACACATCCTGAAGTGTCTGACAGTCATGAGAATTAACAGGGGAGTATAAACAACGCGCGTGCATTCATAATGAGCCACGTTTACCTTTTCCTACCTTGAAAAAATGCAGGCGAATATACATTTCTAAAACATAATGACTTGGTACACGGACGCGTTATACATGCACGTAGCTACGTTTTCGTACCCCAGCACCTGCGAAGCTCCCCATCAAAACCAGGGGGTACGTACTGAATGACCCACGTAGATGCAACAGACACAATTATCTACACATGTTTAGGACGGCAACTCATCATAAGAATCGTGTCTTATTTTAACCACCATTTCCTCTTTGGTCACTTACACACGATGCGGTCTTTTTCGCCTTCATCGTCGTCTCGGACACCTGGGAGAGATCTGCGGCTCCCCGCAATCGTGTAACTCGTCTTCCCAGAAAGAGCCAGGGCCAATCAGAGGCCTGTGCGACGGTATGACACGACGAAATGAGTAATGAAAGCCCTGCTAGCCTCTGGGGGCTTACCCCAGGTTTTACTGTTGATATCTTTCCCTATCTCTGCGCAAAAGAGCAAACTGATCGCGATCAGTAAAGGCTTCGTGTCTATTGGATCCTCGGATCACGGGTGCGGTTCCCTTTTCCTCTTCCCGTTCTACCGGGCGCGACAATCCGGGGAAGATTGGGTGAATGAATCACGTCTCCAGAACCCCCGCGCGAATGAGGTCGTCCTGGACTTTGTTGAGATATCGTGCTGGTTGGAAATCCCAATCCGCCGGCTGCGCATTGGATCACGGCATCTGGGGTAGATGCCGAGATGCTCAGGATTCCCATTCCAGGGTTCTGGGTTTCAGAGTTGCGGGCGTATGGTGAACACGAAGTCGTAAGCAAAGGATTTTGAAAGAGGAGTAGTGAGCCTCTTGGACGAGTTGAAGAATTGAAGTAAGCAAGCAGAGTCCGAGACTGAGATCAGCACGATACAGCCTGTTTCATATTTCACAACAGGTCCTCCAATCGTGTGGATCCAAGGTGATGTTCCCTCGTGGATTCTTCATTGTCTTACACACCTCCCTAGCCACCACACCATGTGCCATTCGTGCGCCCGGAGGTCCCTCCGGGTTGCCTCCCGAAAACTCTCGCCGAGACCCGGGCGGGGTGGGCGGGGGTGTGACGGGGCCTCACCGGGGTTGACCTTGCCGAAACCTAGGCCAAGTTGCTTGGTGCGGTTCAACACCACAAGTGGCGACGGGTAACGCTGGTTTAGTTGTCATCATGAGCCGAGTTTTATGACAATCAACGGGCGGGTTTATGGGTCAAGTTCTACAGCAGAGCGGGTTGTTTCCACGAGATTTTCATTGGTCTTGGCAGCGTACCCCTGCACCCGGGTCGAGGAAAAACGAGATGTCGTCAGTATAAACCCATTAGCTGATTCTCCCCTAAAGATAATAAGAATAATACCGAAAAAGGGCCTAAGTATTACCTCTTTATGATATGTAATTTGATTCTTTTACTATATCTTATTTAATTTATTCATAGTAATTATGAAGAGTTAGGTCACTCCCTTCTCTTCTGTTGTCTCGTTTATTTAGACCCCTTGCCCTGGAAGGACGGAAATGCACCAGAAGCTCTGATGACGTCGTTTCAACTAGCCCTACACACCCATGACGCTCTGAATGGGGACATCCCAGTACCAGCTTGCTACCGCCATGCCACCAACGCTCATCGAGACGGCCATGAGAAAGTTGACATCATTGTTGTCCAGAAGATCCCATCCACTTTCAACCACACGAGAAGGCCGCTCGTCCCCAAAACTTGCCTTGCGGTGCTTGTCCCGAGGATCGTAGACATCAGCGTCAGCTTCACCATCGTCATCGTCTGCAATGGCGGAGCCACCCAGCTTCGCAGTCGCCCTCTGGTCTTCCCCATGCATAATGGCCGCTTTGATGTCGGCCCTCTTCTTGGAGTGCGCTGCCGCGGCCTCGGCAGACTCAGCCACGAGCACCCGGTTGCCGCCTTCCCCCTCGACGATCTTTCCAGACCGGACGTCCTTGACTGATCGCTGAAACATCCCGCCCAGGAAGCTGTCGAGCACGCTACCCAACGTGCCCCAGATCACCATGAAGCCCATAAACTTGCGTCGTTCGAGTACCGACCATGGCGATCCACCCCCAGGTTTCTGTGCCGTCTCCTCGCTGCATGAAGGTAGAAACATCATGGACGCAGTGACGATGATCATGGATCCCAAAAGTCCCGCGCCAAGACCCATGAGGGTGACCCCTCCATTTGTTCCGCGGGGCACCTTTCGTAGTGTTAGCGACGTGATGAGGCGGGGTTGGCTCTTGGACAGAATGCCCAGTTCGGAGCTGAAGGTATCGGCGGCAACGGCGGCGTAGTTGGCAATGATTCCAACAACAAGGAGATCGCCACCCCAGGAGAAGCACAGTGAGCTCTCGGGGTCCGGAGTATTCGGGTCGACAAAGGCGGCTTCTCGTTTGCGTAGTTGGTTCGCGTGGAGGATCGTGAGGACCGAAGCCATCAGGCTATTCGCGAGGACTGGCGCACAAGAGTTAGCTAGCTCCCATCGGGGACAGCGCATCAGGAACTTGCCTTGAACATGTGTCCTAGGTCCTTCTCCGCCAGATGATCCCTTGGAGGGAACTGTGAGGTGCGACTTGACATCTTCTTTGATCTACGGCCACGTCAGGATATCAAGGCCGGTCCATGGCGACGGGCGCAAGAACTTACATGCGTCACGCGTGTTCCTGCCAGAAAGAAGACACAAAGGAGGACGAAAGGAAGATTCCATGGGTGGTAGGCGTGCGCGATGGCTGTCAAGGTTGCGATGGCTATTCCGGCCGGGGTCAGCGAGTTCCTGCTCCACGCTCGGTAGACGAGCGCGCAGGTCGCGGGGACGGCAATGATCGGTTTCATGGCCGTCGCTGTTCGGGGCTTGCGGGACGAGAACGAAGCTTGGAGGGGGTAGAAGAAATGTGCGTTGGAGCTCCTGATAGATCCAACTGGCATGTCCACACTGGATTCAATTTTGGAGTGTGAGCTCAGATTATCAGCTGACGTCAGCGACGGTGGCCGCTGAGGCCAGAGCACGTGGGTGAGTGAGCTCTACTGCACCTCCCTAGGTAGGGGTGTGTGAGATGGACGACACCAACCATTGAGGGTATGTCAGGAAGCATAATTCCACTACTGTACATATTATGAACCTCTCAGCGAAAGGTAATGAATTCTTAGTTGCTGTCATCATTTTTTAGTGTTTGACACTTGTTTGCACGTTTGTGAATTGACAGTTTCCGCCCTGTAGGTTGTGGACTGGAGAGCTACCGCTATTTATCAGCTTACACCGTGCTGAAAGAAGGAGAATTAAATGCAAATGGTGCGAATTTCGCTTGCAATGTGATTAAGGACATGGCGGTTCTGTTATCTACTATCTCTCAAGTTCAACATTGGAGCTTTCGGCATATTGTTCCTATCTCATCTGTGCGGGGTTACTTTGATCATATGTGATATCAATGCGAGATAAGAAGCTTGAGCACCTAATAATCCTAACCTTTATTGGACCCTCGCTTCACTCGCCTGGGAGCCGCGGGGTGGTGTGGTGTGGTGGTGTGCCTGAACGGAGCTCTTGCATTCTCGGTAGCGATGCGACCCCGTGATTTGCTTGTACTGGGCTGTGACTTGTCTTGAAGACTCAATTGCGTATCAGAAGCTCCCCAGGAAGTGAGCTTGCATGACCTCCTCTACCGACATCAAATCCGGTCGGCATCTGGCCATCGAACCCCTCCGTCCCACATTAAGAACGCTACCGATTCGATTTCTTAAAGAGGACGCTCCCGGGCCGGAAAAGTGGGTCCAACACCGGACCTCCGGGCCGATTCTCAAAGGGCCGACAACAAGCGACTCTTTCGACCGTGGCGACATTCGGTGTGCGCATGTTCGCGGCTGAAAACACAGGTGACGATTATTTTTAGCCTAGACACGGCCCGGTCCCCTACCGTTAAGCATGAAGCGATACCCGTGCTCGGTAGACGTCAGATGAACAGGCTGTCAGGTGAGGACAACACCACATCAAGTTATCACGGAATTGTAGATAAACAAACCATCCCCGGAATTAAATCTTTAGCGAAACACTATCTTGAAAACCTAAATAAAAATATGTGTCATGTATAATGACTAACTGTCTACCCAAGCATTCCAGGTTTGAGGCATAGGATATTTAAACATAGATACTAACAAGTAAGTGCAAGTCATGCCACAATAGATATAATCCATACAGGCATAATTTTTAATACATGCTATACAGGTCCAGCTCATATTAAATAGTATTTTACCGCAAACATACTAAGAGGCTATAGTGTTCTTGATCCTTTATTGCTGGCTTAAAGCTTTAGATATATGATCCTATGCTTAACCTCAATCATACTCTATCCCCTCTTCCACCTGAAACACATAGGGAAAACTCTCACTATTCTCTCACTAGTTTCAGATACTATAAGGATCAGAGCCACAGTGGAGCGAGAAGGCAAAGGCGGGAGATCTCAGGATTGAAACCCCAGGCCAGATATTCTGATATTGCTCTTCACGTCCAAATTCAGCATTCCTAGTCGCCATCTCTTGACCTATCTTAAAGACGATAACTGAATTCCTCGCAGGCTAATCAACAAAAATGATGAGCAGGGGAAGGCTTACTGAAATATCCTCACATGGTAGAAGTATATACTTTCTGGTGATGCTCAAAGGCACATTGCACTAAACTGAGATAACATGCATTTCTTCTGGTATCCAAGCATCCGAATCCTCCTCGCTCCTGTCTTTCTCTAGCTTGTATCTTGGTTGTTCGGCCTTGAGGTTATGCTGGCTAAGTAGCCTGTGGATGGCCGGGCGATACTAAAACTTGTCTTCTTCACTTCCTCGAGTATTTCGCTGTCTAGCCTGCATTATTTAATACTTTGATCATCGCATTTCTCTAGTCAGCTGCTATTTTTGTTATGGGCGAGACCACTTAAAGTGACGCTGCCTTTCTTGACATCGGAGCGACCTAAGTCGAGACACATAGATCTGACGGGCGTGTTATAAAGGGTAAACCGTTGCTGTCGAGGTAATGTCTCGCGTTGAGGGCAACATCAAGAACGCATAGAGCTGACATGTGTTCAGCCAGAGTAGTCGAAAATTCCTCGTCTCGTCACATTCAAAGGCCGTGGGTGGACTGCCACGCTGACTAGTTTCTTGATCTGTGACGCCGAGTTGAAAACTCGGCTTAGGCAGAAGGAATTTAATTACAGATGGCTAAGGAGGAGAGGGTGTTGGTTTATCTTTTCCGTCGGCTTTCCCTGTATCCCTTATGGAACAAAGGTCTAAGTATAGGAGAAAATCGTCTTAGGTGAGGATGGATTCTTATAGAGTCCTCTCTCACTACCTCCTAACTCTTATGATGAATATGATGTCCCTCCGAGACGGCATCTCGTTGCGCTACGGGCATGGACGTGTCCAGAGAGGCGAACCCGCCCGACCCAAATCCGATGACCCTGCAAAGCTGCCTGGGTGGAATGGGGAGATTGAGAAGATTCGGAGCTAATCTGCATTTATAGTGATGTTATTCTTCGTGCCCGAATTTTAAGGAGGCAGACTCACTTACAATTATTCTTCGTACGTGATAGAACGTGGCCGTATATAAGCACACTTGAACAGTAGCTATTTGATTTAAACGGTACTCACCTCCATCAACAGTGTTTTTGATATGAAAACTCTTCCAAGCCTATAAAACCTACCCACAAACTTCGTACCCCTTCGGCTTGGCCCATAGAAGTGATATGCTTAACAGAGCAAGATGGAACCGACCGAACATGAATGACCGGCCAAGAACGTCCGCTTTCTTTGGATTAAAATGCATAAAGAACGCCTTTCAACTACAGCTCACTTGTTCATTAGTTTGTGAAGGAGGTGCACTCTCCTGTTACAACCTATGTGGAAGCTATGGTATCTATCTTATATCACAAAGCCCTTCGCACTTTTCAATGACCCTAGTGCTTACACAGCTTGTGTAACCGAAAGTGCAACCAATAGATCCCAGTATACGTTGCAGCCGAGTTCGTATTTGCCGATTGTGGGGTGGGACTGGGGGAAGGCGATCAACGTCAATCTGGAACTCCCAACTATTGTATTCAGGTCTCTTTAAACTTTTACAATCTAGGTTGCTATGGATGAGTTGGGCAAGTTTGTAATGTCCGAGTGTTGCCTTGGGCAACTTTGCTCTGTGATGGCACTAATTAGGCTATCCTAGGTATATCCTCGTAAACAACTAGGATCACTGTGTAAGATGTGCATCATAAATTCAAGAATATGATCATCATAAATCAATAAGAATCAGGTCAATATCAGTTAGAAGTGTCTGAAAAGCATCGTCTGCATATGAAGCAAATAGCCGAGTCGATGTGTCAACTATACACTCACATTCCTCACACCACTTGCCCGCAGCCTCGTTTTAGATGCATATTTTTTGCACTTTAAAATCCGTCTAGAACGTCAAAAGTGCATGTTTGACATGTATGTGTTGTCAGCCCGATCTGCTTCCTGCATCAACCATCTCCGTTTCCATTTCCCCATGGCGAGCGTTGCAGTTGGAATAGCAAATAACACATGCAGGATTTCATCGTTCGAGTTAGTCCCTCACTTACCATCCCGCATCTACAGAACTTTTGTTTCGCCCGGCCGTAGTGTAGCGTACATATACTTGTGAGGGGTGAGGCGGGCGCCTTTTGGCGAACCACTCCCGGATTACCTCTTTGGTGATACTCTCCCCCACGTTGTACAAATTAAGCCGATTCAAGACCTCTTCTAGACCAGTTCGTTAGAGACAAGGCATCCAGTAAGGATTATCCTGTTATTACCGTCTGGGCTTGCTTTTTGACCCTGTGACTTTGCACAGCCCTCTTGCTAAGACACGCGAGGTCACAGAGGCCTTGTTGAGGCCTCCGGGGCTAGACTTTAATTCGCGTAGTTAGTTTTGAGGCAAGACAGAAAGAGCCTCAAAAAATCTGGTTGTGTTGACATAAGGCTCAAACAGGTTACCATGTCGTGCATTGCCATGACATGTTACAGAGGCTGGCCTGAGGGTGGGCATTCAATTTGTTTTATTGATGTTTTTAGTGCCTTGGCTAGAATATTTCATGTGCCTCTACCCACTCTACCACTATCCGCTGAAGACACAAGCAGGCCTCAGAGTCCTCAGAAACTCAACCCGTTGACGAGGAATATGACATGTCGAAGCCGTGGGCAGCTCCATTCCCCATACCCATTGTCTGATACAACGGCAGACCTGGCGTGACAAATAGATAGCGGCCTTCGTGTCTTACCTGAGAGGTAAGTCCCTCGCCCGGGCTGCGAGGAGACATGGTTATATCGTCGATGCTGCAGATGGACTCCTGCGTGTGAGGAGGTGTGTTGGGCAGCACAACACTCGGGCGTGCTGCATCTGTTGCAGATTCGAGGGGATATTTCGGAAACCCGGGAAACTTCAGGCTCGGATCAAAAGAGATGAGGGTGACGGGCCTCAGTTCTCCTTCCCTCCGTGCGGGCGAATAGACGAGAATTCTCTCATCCATGCTCCATTCGAGGCCATCGAACCTTCTGAAGGGGTCAATGACCTCATGGAGCTGACCCAAGGCGTCGTCGGGTTTAGAAGGGCTTGGTTCTGGCGGCCACATCTTGACTCCTTGCTCTATATCGTCCTTCTTGATGGCCTCCATCTTGGGCCTCACCCTGAGCTGCAGCAGCGGATTGGCAGTATACGCTTCGTACGCAAGATCGACGAATGTTTCGCAAGACGGGTTATAAGACCGGACCGGGCATTCGCTAAGGGTGTAGGTGATGGTGTCCCTTGGGTTATCGCCGATGTGGATGTCCTCAGAAGTTCGCTTCTCAGAATACTTTTTGCAATCCCAAGCCGGCTCGATGGGTGAGTTTTCAGCAGTGGTTGGCGGTGTAGGTATAGAATGTTCGACGTCGCCGAACTGGAGTCTTTTCTTGTAACAAGTCCTCTGGCTCCCCGCATTTCCTGGGGACCATTCTCGACGGACTTCGATGATGAAGACTTCTCCTGTTTCTTCATCTTTGGTGAGTTGGAGCGAGGTCCAGCGGTCATCGACAGCGCCCTCTGCATCGTGACGCCGCCAGACGTTGCGTTTCAGGGGCTTCTCACAACTCTCATGCGTTGCTTCACTCACTGGAAACCTAACAGCTTGGTAGTAGCAGTTTGGAATCTCGTAGTTTGTCTGCGTCTTTAACTTGTTCGAAACGCAGTAAAAATAGTCGTCGATGATCTCGAAGCAGATTTCGGATCCAACGTTGGAGCCCTCAAACTCCCACAGGATAATATGCGTACCCGACCACTGCCGGGTTGAGAGATCGAGACGTTGGACACCCCATCTGTAGGTGCCGTCGATCCTGGCATGTGACTTTGTGACGCAGAACAGGTAGTTCTTGTCGTTCCGGATCAAGATCTGATGCTCTGAACACAGCCGCTTCATGACAACCCATTGGAAGTCTGACCTCACCTCAAAGATGATGAGCCAGCAGCAAGTCGTGCCCCCCTGGACCTGAGTGGCCAGGCACGACAGAACACCCTCGGCGCAGTACAGGGGCTCAAAGGAGTACGGCAGAAGCGGATCGTAGTCGCGGATGGTGCGCAGGAGCAGAGGAACATTAACCTTGAGCTCCTCCGAGGGATTTCGACGGACATTGAGAACACGGAGGTGCTCGTTGTTCACCGTGTAACAAAGGTACCCGTTCGTATACACGAAACGATCCGCCATGGCCACAATGGCTGCCGTCCAGGGCTCAGCAGAGCGAACAGCCATTCGTCGCTTGACGAGCCGTCTAAAAGCCCTCGCAAATTCCCCTGTCTCACGAGCCTCTCCGGCCTCAGCCGAGTGATTCGCCTTCTAAGCTTTTTCGTCAGCGGGACTTGTAAGCCAAGGAGGCGCAGCTAAAACGGACCTGGAGAAGAGCGAGACGACATATGCGTCGATCATAGAGAATGTAGCTGAGACGACTGCTGGTCAATCCGAGGTTGAAGATGCTCTCTACATCGAGGTTTTCGACGAGGAGGGCAACAATTTCGGCCGGGAGGTGGAGGATGCTCATGACGGAGTCGAGGAGGTCCAAGGAAGAGAACGGAACCCTTTCAATAACGACGTCATAACATGGTCACCATGTAGAAGAATGTGTAAATGGCGAGATGCTATTCAAGGGCCAGAGCAAGCAGGCCTATAAAACCAAAGTCGGGGCAGAGCCTCATGTTGACAGCCTGATTCACCTTCGGCTCCATTGAGGCTGCTGCTTCACAGGCACTAGACGCGACGCCAGTGAACAAGCTAAGCTCATGCTAATGAAACCGAAAGTGATTAGTTCAGAAATACCTAGGGGAGTGAAAAAATAAGGCTTGCCTGATGGGTTAGGCAGTGAAGAGAGGCTCAAAGAAGGCTATCAGAAGTGAAATGGAGGAGGTGATTATGCTGACTGCTATTTTTTTCTTCGCACGCGATCTAAAGGCTCTACTAATCATTCCGAGAGGGTGTGCTACACATAAGCTGTAAGTCATGCAGCAATTAGAAATCACGAGAGAGCTATTGTTGAATGTGTTGGTGCCACGATCTTTACTTTGTGGTGTTGAGCCTCATATTTGGCTGAGCGCTCATTCGGCTAGAGGCGTCATGGATGGATGTGTCTTGGAATGGCGCTCATCCAATTCCAGCTGTTTCCGATTTAATGGGAGACCAATAATCTCGTTTGTCTCTGTTTATGAGGCGCAGTAGCGCACAAACAAGACACACGGTTGCACATAAGTGAGCCAGTCTCTAAGCAACACGAGTCCAAGTTGGACCCAGAAGATAATGAGGCTCTGCGCGGTGGCGTCCCACTGCAGGGTTTGTTCTTCACTGAGCAACTTGTGTCAAACAACAAGAGCCTCAACATGCCAAGTCAGCTTCACAGACGAATTCGAGCATTTTAGAGTTTTGAGATGCGTTTTATTTGCGTTGAAATCAGCCATTGATGCTCCTCCGTGGTCTGATTCACTCACCAAAAACATCAAATAATTCTCAGAGCCTGCTTCTTTTTACTACGAGGCTGTGCTTGACCGGGCGTCTCTTCCACTTCCCCTGCCGAGCTACAGCCAACAATGTTACGAGAAACGATCTCTGCATATGTCACTTATTGCTGCACACCGGTCGACAAACTGCACATCCCTGTCTAACACCTCTCAAAGACTCCAACGGAAGAATAGAATATATTTATTAAAAATAGTAGAAAATTACAAAGATCCTCATAATAATCGACATTATTCTATAAGGCTTTTGTATTATTTTACTCATCATTTCTTACCCATCCTTAGGTAAGTGAGCCAATACTCGAGTCGCGTGCCTGCTTTACTTTGATGCCAATTAGCGTCTTGTGCCATTCATTGTTCCTCAACACCAACACCCCCGCATCACGATCAGAGCCTTATTTCTATCTATCGAATTGTCTAACCGCTTTTTCAATCAGGCTCTGAATGGGGCAGTGCTAACTCGTCTGTTCAAAATACGCCCTTCCCAAACCCTAGTCCAAGCACAATTGTCACCGGAATGCTTCCCCGGTCAAGGGTGCACCTCGACCCCGGTTGCTTTCAACATGCTTCACCGGCTCAGCCTTGGCCAATTCCCAAAGTGAAGGTATACCCCGCTCTCACGAACTCTTTCCTGGGGTCAATAAAGCTCTATAGCTATTCTACCAATGCCTCGGCTTACACACGCGAGCATCTCTCTCCTTCTCTCCTCTTCCGAGAGTGCCGTCCCCCTGTGTTCCACGCGCCCGCTTTCAACCTTCACCTTGCAAGTGCCGCAGTTACCAACCTCGCAGGACGATGGGACATCGTCAAACTCTCTGCGGAGCACCTCCAGCAGGCTCTCCTCACCGTCCACTCGGAATAGCTTGTCGTTCCGGTTGACCACCTGCACCTCGAATGCATCCCCCGACACTTCAGCCGCAAATTGCTCAAAGTGAACCTCGTTTGCTGGAATCCCGTATTTCTGGACCGCCTCTTTCGCAGACACCATCATCCTGGTTGGTCCGCACACGTAAAGATGGCTGTTCCAGGGGAGTGCCTTCACAATCGATTCAATTTCCATCCTCTCCCCCTTGCTCCCATCGTATACGACCACATCATCCCCTAAAGCCTCTAGCCGAGCCTGATAAGGAAAATCTTCGACTGAACGCACAGCATAGTGCAGCTTTAGCGCCCAGTGAATCGTGTGATATCTCTTCAGCAGGTCCATGAATGCAGTGATACCTATCCCACCTGCGATGAAGACGTGTGTGCTTGCTGATTTGGCCGGGATGACATCGCTTGTGATTCTGCCGACCTGGATAACGTTTCCCAGCTGAGCGTGCTCGTGTAGATACCGGGAGCCTCCGCGGCTTTTGCCGTCGAGAGCAACGCCCAGCTCAAACAAGTTCCCCACGTTCGTCTTGTCCTTTTTGTCTGCCGTGGATACTATCGAATAGGATCGTATCAGTCCATTGGGGAGCTTCAGCTGTGCATGAGATCCGGGAACAAACTTCTCCGCCTCTAGATCGGGAGTAACAGCTTGAAAAACGAGTGAAACTACTCTAGCAGTCTCCATCTTGCGGCTGATGATCCTGTAATCCTTCCAAGCATCTTTCCTGTTCTTTCTTCTCGCTCTGGCAACTCTCTTCAGGAACTGTCCTCTGCTCTCCTGACCCAATACTTCCAAAGTCGACAACTCCTCATTCATTTCAAGATTGTCCGTGTTGCGATGCAAGTACTCTTGCACCCGTTCAACAGTCCACTTGGGCCATTGACGTTCCACGAGCCTCAATTCATCTCCAATACTGACGAACCCTTCACGTAGCACACGGTAGTACCAGCCGGTGCGGCTCGTCTGGTATGTAACAGGCGCAAAGTTCTTGAGTGAGAACCGGTGGTTCAGTTTGAAGCATGGCTGACGGGGTAGAGAGACCTGCAGTAGAACCTCGGGACCGACAGAGATTATATCGCCGATGCAGACATTGCGTTCGTTCATCTTGGCGGTCACAAAGTTCTCACCGAATCCACCGGGGACAAAGCGATCTTGGCGTTCTGGGTATGATGCTTGCCAGGTGAGATAATGAGACGAGCAGTCTGGATTTGATCAGTAGGCGTCATTTGGTTGAATGAGCATATCGAACGGATATTCTTATGCCCAGATCAGAAGAACATAAATACTCACACCCGAGGATGGCCTTGTCTGGGCCACCGTGAAACGTTGGGTCATGCTCATCGCCTTCAAGACCAAGCTTGCTGACCTTCATTGGGCCTAGACACATTTTCTTGTCGATTCCTGACATGACCTCAAGACCTGGCATCTTTTTCATTCTTGATGTCCGGATCTCCAGTAACCTGTCCACCTCAAAGGGACGGCTCAGGTCCTCGGGAGCAACTACAGTCATCTCGTATGGTACATCGGCAGATGACTATCACTTCAATGGGGTGTGAAGAATGGGAGATATATCGGATCTTGAAGGTGGTACTCTGTGAGATACCGATATCGTTTGTGTAAGAAGTCAAAATTGATACGGCAGTGGAGGTCTTTCTCATTCTAACTGGTCTAGCGAATGGCCGTCTCCACAGCCAAAGAACAGAGGAGTTGGCACTCAAAGGTCTCAAAGGATTGAATGACTACTATCTGGATAATGTGAAACGACAGGACCTGTGTCACACAGTCTGATCTAAGGATGATACTCACTCATACTTATCATGACTGACCTACAGGTCTATATGCCCTGACGATACTAATAATAAGGGAATATTACTATCTGCCTATAATGTTATAGACTTTGTCCGGCCTTATATTCCCCCTTACCTTAGGGTTACTATTGTATGAAAAGACGAGGATATTCTCATGAGGCTGTTTAAATGATAGGCAGCTAGCTGTCCTAACTGGTTGGCAAACATCTGCTTCCAGTGGATGTTTGTAAATACTTGGGCATGCTAGATAACCGCTATCCTGCCCGATATAGCAGATATACCAAATAAATAGACATGTCGCAAAGCCTAGAAGTATACGAAATAATCTTATCTCTTCTGATCCAGGTCAACCTCCTTGGGCAACACATGAACCCATTGAGTTCTGCCTATGGCTCTACCCTCATCCTCAAATATCAATATGATTTAAAGTATCTGCTTCTGCAGACGTCAAGCAAATGTCCTTCCATAACGCCAGGAATGCCCGTCTTTGACCGCAGAGGCTCTCTCCAGATACAAGGGGGCACCGGGATATTGCTCCCGGGTTACATCAGTCACGCACCCTTCTTCTTTCTTGTCCGCCCCCTTTACTTCTCCAATACGCCAAGAACCCTTAGAGCTCCACCTGGTGCTGCTCTTTTGCATTTATGAGCGTCTATCGTGGGCGCGTTGCGATGACATGATTCGCTTCGTTGTGATGGTATCGAGGTAAGTGAAAGCCTTGTCGCGGACCGGACTGCCGCCGTACATGGTGTCATGGTCAGATTCTTCAGCCGTTAAGTTGTACATAGTTGCCTGGCATCATGATTAGCTTTATGGTAGTGAAGTGCACAAGCAGACTTACCAGGGAATTGTCCCTCCTTGCCATCTAGACGTCCCGTCCACCATTCATTGTCATTTTGCGTCCTCTGGATAATCTCAATCACGTCGCCTGCCCGGAAACTCAAGTCGCCCTCAGCTTGCGCGGCATAATCGTAAAGAGCCGTGACCGTCTCGGCCGCAGGCGCTGTCAGGCGCTTGGGCTTAGGCTTGGGCTTGGGAGGCGGGGGCTTCTTCTTGCCAGCGGCGATCGCGGCCAGGCCGGCATTGGCACCGGTCGGAGGAGTATACGGTGGTGGCGCGGCCTCGTTAGACTCAGTTTGACGTTGGTATCCGCCAATTTTGGGACTGGTGATGGTGCTGGTCGGGGACTTTGAGTCTTCGCCCTGGGTGAGCAGCGCGGGCTGCTTGGGACCCTCGAGCGCGGGCTTGGCTCCGTATCTCACTGGTCGGGGGCGGCCAGTCGTCTTGAAGCGAACGATTGATAGTGCTTCGGCCTGTTCTTGGATATCGCCGCGCTTCTGGTGGAAGGCTTCCTCGATGTCGAGCGTCAGGTCAAAGTATCCAATATCGCACTGCTGCATCCGTTCGTGCAGGGTATAAAAGATGTTGAGCTGCATATAGTAAAAGGACTGGAAGAGAGGCTGGATGAACTCGCGCTCGAGCGCAAATAGCTTGGGCAGCTCATCCTTGAGGAGGTCGTTGAAGTAGTTAAAGTCCTGAGTGGCCTGTTCAACGTCTCCCTCGGCCTTCCACATGGCCTTCTCGTCCTTGGCAGTGCGCTCCTTCTTGTCCTGCAGCTTCTTGAGGGTGGTGCGATGACGGTCGTAGTCGAGTCTCTTGTGCTCGCGCTTGACGGCCGTTTTGCGTATCACCTTGATGACGTCGAGCAGCTCGTTGGCGGGACGGATAACTCTAGTCTCGATCATATCCAGCTCGGGCGCTAACGTCTCTTGCAGGTCCTTGACGACGGCTTCGTACTCTTCACAGGCGGCGATACCCTCTGGGTTGCCCTCGACAATGGCCGAGTCGGGGTCAGAGGCACGACCTGAGATGGGCTTGTAGACTTCGGTCATGGCCTTGCTGAACTCGATCTGGTGGGATAGCATGCCATTGATGGCGTCAAAGTACTTTTTAGATTCATCGTGGAGTTTCTTGGTCTCGGTCTCGAGTTCCTGGAAACGGCGTTCGGCGTCGATATAGACGGCGTCCTTGGTGTGTTCGCCAATGTTGAACTTGGCTTTGATTTGTTGGGGGGCCTGTGGTATCCAGAGATGTCAGTATTGCTTCCCTGTCGCATATTGACCTGGCTGGTTGTTGATCCTCTCGTGTATCCAGCTTGCGCGGCATCGCGAGGTGTCTCTGCGCGCGTCTGCAGGCTTCCACAATCCAGCCACCAGATGAGGGGCAGACACGGCTTACCCGGGTGAGGCTCTTTTGAAAGCCTTTGAAGCTCATGGCGAGGGCGCGATGGTGTCAGATAGATACTTGATGATTCGGCGGATGGGTCAGCAGGAGGAAGAAAAGATCGCGGAAAACCTCGAATCGCGAGGCCGCCAAGTTGAACGAAAGGGCTCGTGGAACGGTGACGACTTTGAAGTGGCTGTGCCCTCAGCACTCAGCGTTCCTCGCCCAGCTTTTTTGCTGCCCAGCCTGCCCAGCCTGCCCAGCTGCCAAGCTACTGTTTTGTGGCGCAGGCGGTTATTCGGAATCGCTTTTGGGGGAGTTTGTGCTGATTCCACGGGGTTTAGAGCGTCTCCGGGACCCGTCATGAGCCACAATGTGCCACTGCGTCACAGGAGAGTTGCGTCACTACTGCTGGGACCCAGGCATGGATCCATCAATCTCACTCTTCAAGGCACAGCACTTCGTTTACAGGCCGGTTCAGGGCATCTAGGCGAACACCTGCTACGCTGTATCCGTAAGGAAGGGTACGTACCATACCGAGAGCGAAGCTCCGCAACGGGAGCGACCATCCTCGCAGGGAACAAGGCATGATTGTGCTGGGGTAGTTCTCAAGGGAGCTCTCCTGGAAATAATCAAGGCCCTGCAGCAAAAAAACAATCTTTGGCACAACGACAACACCAACCAGATTCATCTCACAATTTGGTTTCAAATTGCCTCTTTGGGTCTTTCTACAGCTTCTCGCCACTCGACGCAACTCGATGACTTTTCCATCATCTTCCCCTCCCACGCCAAATACCCCTTCATGTACCTAAAAAGCCGCCATGTCCGGGCCCCCCAGCCTCTCCAGCCAATAGCCGGGCCGGATCTGCCGAAAGCCCAGTCTTAACACCGATGCCGAGCGGCGAATGACAAATTCTCGACTCGGAGCTCACATCTCCTCCTCCACTCAAAATTCCCTTTTCTTTCCCTTCTCCTTCAGCTCTTGCTCGTCCATGCAACTGCCAGCAAATTGACCATCATGGCCAGCAACATTGCATCCTGCGCTCTGCGCTCGGCGGGCCGAGTGTCTCTGACCTCGAGGTCCCGTCTGTCGGCGGCTCCTTTGCGAGGTCTCCGCGCAGCTGCTGTCGTGGCGAACCGGACGTCGCGCCGCGGATACGTCTCCGAGTCCAAGAGGGATAATGCCCAGGTCGAGACCGCCATCAAGCTCGACAAGAAGGACTTTGTCGATATCTCTCCTGCGATGGAGGCACCTTCTAACGCCAAGGTCAGCCCTATGGCCGGTAAGTTTGCCCATCTCTTAGCCTTTGCACGCTTCGGAAAATTGACAGATATTAGAGGTGTTGAAGCAAGCAGCGGTCATGGAAGAGGGCCAACGCCCAATCTACCTTGACATGCAAGCTACCACCCCCGTCGATCCACGAGTCCTTGATGCCATGATGCCTTTCTACGTTGGTGTCTATGGCAACCCCCATTCCCGAACACATGCCTACGGCTGGGAGAGTGAAAAGGCTGTTGAGGAAGCCCGAGAGCACATCGCCGCCCTCATCGGCGCCGACTCCAAGGAGATCATCTTCACAAGTGGCGCTACCGAGAGTAACAATATGAGCATCAAGGGCGTCGCTCGCTTCTTTGGCCGCTCTGGCAAGAAGAAGCATATTATCACCACACAGACTGAGCACAAGTGCGTCCTTGATAGCTGTCGCCATCTTCAAGATGAGGGCTTCGAGATCACATATCTTCCCGTTCAGAACAATGGTCTCATCAAGATGGAAGACCTCGAGGCTGCTATCCGACCTGAGACTGCCCTCGTCAGTGTCATGGCCGTCAACAACGAGATTGGTGTCATTCAGCCGATTGAGGAGATCGGAAAGCTTTGCCGGAAAAAGAAAATCTTTTTCCACACTGATGCCGCCCAGGCTGTGGGCAAGATCCCTCTTGATGTCAATGCCATGAACATTGACCTCATGTCTATTTCATCACACAAAATCTACGGACCCAAGGGCATCGGCGCCTGCTACGTCCGAAGACGACCTAGGGTCAGACTTGACCCGCTCATCACCGGTGGTGGTCAGGAACGAGGTCTCCGAAGTGGAACCCTCGCACCGCCCCTCGTCGCCGGCTTCGGAGAGGCGTGCCGAATCGCCAAGCAAGAGATGGAGGTATGTACTACTCATTTCTTTTTCTTTCCCCGTGTCTATTCTACATGATGAGTTGCTCTACATGCATGGCTTTCTGAATGGCCCGTGACAAGGCCGGCCCTGTTGAACGAAGCGTTTGTCTGATTCTGTTGCTTTACTGCTATCTTTGTTACACGTCCGCCTTCTGTTTCACAAGGTACTGACCTGTTCCTAGTATGACACAAAGCGTATCAAGTACCTATCAGACCGTCTGCTCAACGGTCTGCTGGCCATGGAGCACACCACACAAAACGGTGACCACAACTCATTCTACCCCGGTTGTGTCAACGTGTCCTTTGCCTACGTCGAGGGCGAGTCCCTCCTGATGGCCCTCAAGGACATTGCGTTGTCTTCCGGTAGCGCCTGTACTTCAGCCTCGCTGGAGCCTAGCTACGTTCTGCGTGCACTGGGCAACAGTGACGAGAGCGCTCACAGCAGTATCCGATTCGGTATTGGTCGCTTCACCACCGAGGAGGAGATTGACTATGTCCTCAAGGCGGTACAAGAGCGTGTCACATTCCTACGAGAGCTGAGCCCTCTGTGGGAGCTGGTGCAAGAAGGCATCGACCTGGACACTATCCAGTGGAGCCAGCACTAAGTTTGTGACTGTTGATGATGATGAATGCATATAAGGGGGCGTATGGGGTTGTTTGAGGAGGATGGCCGGCTGGAGCGAGGCTCAGCCGTGTCTGTACAGCATACTGTAATATCAGAGATACCTCTTTCTTTTGGACTTTGAGAGGATTGAAAACGGGAGGGGAGTCATGGAAATTTCCAACCGGACTTGGGAGGATGAGATCAAGGATAGGATTCATGCAGAATGAGACATGACCATTTTATTCGTTAACCTGAGCTCTGGCCGTGAGTCGGCGAATCTGGGTTAATACTATCCAAAAGACGTTAAAGCATTCAAAGTTCTCTTTGTCTTGTGATTGTTTGTTTCACTTGAGCATCATTGTCGTTGAGCGGCTGGTTTCGAGTTGGTTCTACAACGGAGTAAAAAAGCCATGTGCTGTCTCACTTGACAACGCTTTCGATACTAAAATGGTGCCATTCCTGACGCAATTGTCCATGTTTTTGCACATCCTTGCGTCTTTCGTGCCTTCCATAACGTTGTGCCGTTTGCCTTGCTTGCGCAGAGCCGCACACGAAAGACGCAAGCGCTCTGCAGGTGCTGCAAGCATGGGATATCACATGTCAACACCACTTGCGCGCAACAACATCCCAAATCTCGATCTCGACGCATCAAGTGACAGGGGGGGGGATCAGATGTCATTACGTTTTCTTCACCACCTCTACAGTAAAAGATTGCAGCCTGTACATAATTACGTACGCACAAAGAATTTACTGTCAGCGTCTGAGGCGCTTGTTTGCAGTCAATGTCCCTCGCCGAATCTGGAACTCGCTGTGTGTCTCCCGTTGACGTCATGATGTCCCCGCCTCCTGCCCGCTATCCGCACCCTTTCAACGCCGCAACTGCGTCACCAACATCCCGATTGTTTGCAATGACATCACCGAAATCCCCTTTCACGGTCGCGATGGCCATGGAACTGGAACCTTCATCGCGCCTGCAGTTGCCTTGTTGCACCTGCTTGCCTTCGTGAACAACTTCCTCTACTCAGCTATAAAGATCCTTCCTCTCCTCGTCTCCCTCACATCTTCTCTTCTCCATTCCATCTACAAACCAAACCTCAAGACCAAAAACACCATCTCAAGCCCTTTTCAACCTCAACAATCCATCAACTCAACAACCAAACCATCTACACCTTCACAACAGTCAAAATGGCCGACAACAACTCTTCCACCCTCAAGTCCTACGTCGACTCCGCCACCGGCGCCGTCCAGAACGCCATTGGCAACCTCACCGGCAGCACTGGCGACCAGGTCCAGGGCGAGGCCAAGAAGCAGAAGGCTGAGGCCGAGCACGAGGCTTCCCACGCTACCGCCAAGCTCCCCGGTGCCACCCTCTCCGGCTCGGGTGCCGTCGCTAAGGACAGCTCTGATCGCACCGAGGGTTCTTGGAACCAGACCGCAGGCGCCACTAAGGAGGCTATTGGCGGACTCATCGGCAGCGAGGTTAGTTGATTCTGATATTGTTCAAACGTTCTCTTACTAACAAACATGCTACAGTCCCTGAAGAACACCGGCCGTCAGCAGAACCTCGAGGGTCAGCAGCAGGAGGCCAAGGGTCAACTCAGCGACCTTGGTGCTGGCATCGGCGACCGCGTCCAGGGCACCATCGGCAGTGCCGTTTCCAACATCACCGGCGACAAGCAGGGCGAGGCTCACTACGACCAGCTGCACGCTGAGGGCAAGACCCGACAGCGCGGTGTCGAGCACGACCTTCAGAAGAAGGCTGAGGCTGAGCAGAAGTAGAGCAATGACACGATTGGACGTTGCGATGAGCGGAGGATGTTGCTGAGCACGAGATGAGAACATGATACCCTAAGTTGCGACTTGGCATGACATAGGAGAGTTGCATTGGCACTCTCGCTTAAATTCATTCACCTTTCACATCTTTTTTCTCCGAGTGATGAATGTTGTAACTCTCTTTTTTGATAACGTGAATAACCACCTTGCATAAGAGCTGACATGGAGTTGAGAGATCGGAGACTTTCAGAAATCTTGACATAAGTTCCATTGTCTTGGGAATATCTTCAATTCGTGTGCCCTGATCATACCATCTATCACTTAGACCAGCGATGTATCAAAGACAACAAGGCGGCCGCTCAACGGCGGCCCGAAACAACATAACGCGTAGGTCTAAGTCCTTAGACCAGACATTTCGCACAGCCAGATTTTGAATCCAAAAAACTAGGTATTAGAAGGTACATGAGCTCATGGGCGTATATATCCTCGTCCAAAACATAGCTAAACATTCGCATGCAATAGATCACATCGTAAAATAAACGCCTTCGTCCCTCGACTACTTCTTCCGACGCCCAAACATTTTTGATAGACTGCTGCCGCCGCTGCTCTCTTCCTTGGGAGGACCCGTGATGACAGGCTCGGGCGGCGGCTCCGAGGTTCGGAGGAATGCAGCGAGGTCAGACGTGCGGGACACGTTGGACACTGCATCTCGGGGCTCAAACTTCTTCATAGGCACACGCCCTGAGGATGATGATGAGGCCGGCTGAGAAGGTCGAGACGAGCCCGAGTCGATAGGTCCGTACTTGTCGTAGCCTGGCGGGATGTTGACCTGAATAGGGATATAACCCTTGAATCCGCTGCGACTGCTGAGGGACTGGCTATCGTTGCCGAGAGTTGGTGGTGGTGGTGCGGCACTGGTCTGGCTGCTCTCCCTTCTAGTAAACCGTCCAATGAGGCTCGGTGCGCTGGCCTTCTTCTTGGGTATTTTGTTCGAGATCGGTGGTGTAACGGGCTCCGGTGGAGGCTCGTAGTTCCTCAAAAAGTCTGCCAAGCTTTCCTCCTTCTTAACGGGAGGCTTGGGGGTCGTGATGAAATCATCATCGTCCTCCTCATCACTGAAATCGAGGGCATATGGATCCTTGACGCGGCGGGTCTTGCGCTTAGGCATCATGTCCTCATCATCAAACATCTTGCTGGTCGGTGCTGGAGCTCCCTTGTTCTTCAGGAGGGCTGTATTTGAGTTCACCGAAGAGTGGATTGAAGGCATCGACGTATCGGTGCCGTGAGTTGAAGCCTGGCTGTATCGGATATCGGGGATATTAGCGTCGATGGCCCGTCCACCAACAGCTCCAGACATCTCTTCAGAGTCACGGAAAGGCGCAATGTTATGCGGGATGCGGTTCCTATTCGCACCAGGTGGTCCCTGTCGGATAAAGTCGATTAGATCCGAGTTGCCAGACCGGCCCTCCGTGACAGCATCCCGAGGCATGTAGCGGTTCCGGTTGCTTGCCGACGAAATACGACGCGTATCGAGGCTGGTTTTGGTGGGGGTAGGCGGGTTGCTCACATTTCGAAGGGGCGTCGGTCGGTTATCTCCCGTAGGGCCAGTCGACTTGATAAACTCTGCAAAGTCCGCAGTAGACTCGCTAGGAACACGTGCGTCTCTGGGAGCAGCAGACATTCGAGACTTGCCAGAGTTGGGGGATGGCAATGGCTTCATCCTGTCATCGGTGAAACCAGCTGATCGCTGATGTGGGGACGACTTCTTCATGTCTGTTGCAGCAGAGGATGACCGAGATCGGTTGTGAACACGAGTATCCTCGCTCTTGCGTGCTCCCTTAGCACCAGAGCCGTCGAGTGAGTGCTTAGCCTGAGATTGTTAGCAAGCATTTCCTCACAGGAGTAGTCAGTGACTCACGTCAATATCACGCATGTTTTCAGGCGTCAGCGTGTAGGTGATGGTCTGGTTGCTCTGGATCAGCTCCTCAAAGTTGCGTGCCACATTTGTGCGGTTCGAAGCATTCTCCTCCGAAGTTCGAACAGCCTTGAGACGACTGGTACCAGAGGAAGCTGATGAGCCAGAAGTGTGAATTGGTCGAGGGGGGACAGGAGCATCTTCGTCTGAATCTCTTGTCTTTGATCGCTCGATAGACACCATGCCGATGCTGTGAGTCGGGGAAGTTGGCGCCTTATCGCTTCGAGAGGCATGTCGGCTCGAGTGACCCGGTCCTTTTCGAGAAACATCCGTGGATCTTTCTTCGGGCACGGTTTCCGTCACGCCTGTTGAGCGAAGAACCGTGACCTTGGTTCCAGAGGATGACTGGTGGAGGGTAGGCGAATGGTGAGGGGACGCAATGATGGGCTGGGGCCGTCTTCGCTCTGTCGGCGAAACAGCCTCTGGCACAGTAGGTGTCGAGGGTTGGTATGCAGAATATTTAGGGATCCTCTGTTCCCTATGTCGCTCTCGCTCTCGCTCCGGTTCTTCCTCAGACTCTGAGATCGTGGCAGCATTCGAGATCGAACCTCGCTTGCCATCAACTGGGGATCGGCTCTTGGGCACCGTGACGATGGGGCGAGAAATGTTGGCGGCAACCTTTGGAACTTGTGTGTCCTCCACGCTGACCTGGTTGGAAAGCCCACTGCTAGGGGTAGTCGTGAGACTGGCCCGACGGATTCGATCTACAGCCTCAGCTGAAGGCGAACGAGATCCGCTGGGACTCTTGGGGCCTGCAACGTCGATGAGACGAGCCGAGTGCACGCTCGATGATCGCTTGATGGCGAAAGGACCGCCAGTGTCAGAAAGGGCAGGTGAAGAGCTTCCTGCGACAGACACCCGAGCCGAAGTCAAGATTTCGGCCTTCTCGTATGTCAGGTCATCGTCCGCACCGTGTTGCGATCGAGTTGTGTCCGGGGCAGTTGTGATAATCTTGGCCAACCTCTTGCTCTTCGAGTTCACAGGCTCCACGGTAACCTCTTCCTTGACCGTCGCATTTTCCTTGGCTGTCGCCTCTTCCTCTACCTTGATCTGAACATCGGTTTGTTCCTCCTTAGCGTCCTCAAATTCTTGCTTGTCTTCAGGCACACTTGTCTCAGTGTGACCGGTCTCCTTTGAGCGCTTGAGCGCAGCTCTATATGGCGATGCACCAGGAGTTGGGAGCGAATTGGATCGCTTTCGGCTGGCAAAGTCGGGCGTGTTGGGTTGTGACAGGGTCGGCGTGGGAAGGCCATTGATAATTCCCAAGGGCGAAATCAACAGACTCTTAGGTCGTCGCCCAGTAGATTCCTCCACGATCTCTTCTTCATCTTCGTCATCGCTATTGGCCGCAAGACCAGGGACTTCGATCTCATCTACATCGTTGCTTCCCATAGGCAGCGCAATCTCAGACGGTGATAGCTCGTGGGCAATGGCCTTGGTTTCGCTCTTCTTAGTCTCGGCTTCTACGTCGCTGTGGGTTGCAACCCGGCTGAGGGCAGGTGAGTCAGATGCCCTTGAAAAGGGGCGGCCGTTCAAATCGATGACGGGCGATCGTATCCGCTTCTTCCATCCTCTCCAAAGTCGTCCCAGGGTCCGGTCAAGGGCGACCCTCTCCATGTCTTGCTCTTCGACAACAATGCGGTCGGCGATATCAGTGGGGTTTCTGACACCCTCATTGATCTCCTTCTGGAATCTTGTCCGCAGTCTGTGGTATGCGGCCTGTCCCGCGACAGTCAGGGTGAGTTCACCCATGTATTCCAGAACAGAAGTGAGGAAAATGGCAACGGCGGGGGATATAACGTCGGAAACTTGTTCGTCGGCGCCGATTTCGAGGTTCTCCTGTTCCATGTAGAGATCTTCATCTTCCTCCTCCATATCGCCCAGAGACGAGTAGACCATACATCGGAGTCGTGTGCGCTTCCAGACCAACTCGAGGTCCCAATCGCGTGACGCATTTGATCCTTGGGGTTGGATATAATCTTCTTCGTCACCTTCGCCGAGGTATTCGCGCAGCTCTTCGTCGGCGTTGTTGACAGCATCTTTAGCGAGCTTAGGTTTCAAAACTTCAGACACAGCAGGTCGTAGGGAGGCGAGTGTAGTAGCGCGAGAGATGGACAGAAAATTGAAAAGGAGCTGATCGAGGAAGCTGTTGACAAGCGTCAACGCCTCGACCGACACCAGCGCAGTCTCACCAGCTGGCTCAATACCATGCTGATCGTACCAGGTATCGGCATGGCTATCGTGATCGTTAGTCACAATCTGTGAGGCGGCCGAGGCAGCGATGAAGGCCGCCGCGGGTGAAACAGAGAGCGGTGGTGACATGAGACTATGGGCGATGGTGGATGGTCGGTCGCTGGAAATACTCTGTGTCCTAGATCTCACACCACGGGGAGAAACGATGCCCGAGGTAGGCCGTGACATGGCCAGGTCGGGGCTTGGGGCTGCCATGATGGCGGTCTATATGGTATCGACGGGTAGACCTATACAGGCCTCCCAAGGAATATTATCGACCGGGCTCCGGTCGCTAACGGCAGGGCTTTCGTTTGTCTTGTGCGAGGCGAGCCAAAATAGACCAGGACAGACGCAGGCTCAGATGGCAAAGTGTTGAGGGTCGCGATTCACGGTGGCTGGACGGCTGCAGGATGCGTTTGCGGGTGAATGCTGATTTCTATTAGTGGAATTGTCGCAATCGAGATGAAAGACTAGAGCAGCGAGACTGGGGTCGCAGTCGCATCCCTCGTAGGGTCTCAAGCGCGGAAGCAGAGCGGATAGCGGGACGGAGAGATGCTCATGTGTAACCACACTTGCAAGACTGTACAACACGACCACCATTTGAGAGACGACAGCTGATGACGACGGGAGCGCCAAACGTCACAGGACAGTCGGCGGCAAGGCGCCGATCGCACCAATGCGATTGCCGCAGGATGCCAACAGAAGCGCGAGGCCGAGGGGATGTTTGCACATTCAAGGTGGCTCGCCGTGCGTCTCGTCTCGTCTTGAGGCTTGAGGGGGCAAGAGGAGGTAAACGGATGGAATAGGGATAACCAATGGACTCACCTCGAAAGCCAAGATTGGATAGTAAAGAAGCAGCCGAGATGGCGGCCGCAAAAGCAAACAAACGAAAACCAACGAGCGACGGATGGAGTTGGTAGAAAACAAGAGCTGAGAATGGAATAGAATACGACTAGGGAGAAAGTACAATAGAAGTCGAGACGGAGGAGGAGGCGTCCGCGTGTCGTCGTTTTCCTTTCTCTTTGTCTGCGCAGGCTGTAGTGGTCTCGCTCAGGCGGCGGATCGTTGGTGTGCAGCCCCTGGACCTAGACCCAGACAAGGACCTTGAAAGCTTCTGGCGCCGACACACTCGGGGTTCTTCAGTGCGAGAGAGAGAGGGGATGGACCCTGCGGCGCGCGGAATCGACAGCAGGTTAATGGACCACGCAGCTAATTGTACCTACAGCAGCAGGTAGCGTGGCACCAGACATGCAGGCCAGGACGCAAAGTAAAGTCCCGTCGCAGCGCAACGCAGCGCAAAGCCAGGGACCTGGCTCTGTGAGGAATAGTCGACACAAGATAATGGGATTTGCGACGGATCCCCGACAAAGCCCTGAAGGGGTCTAGTCAGTCTAGTCCCTGACGGGGATGATGGGATGTTTCCACGGCGGCGGCCGGGGTGGGCTGGGATGGCAGGCCCGGCTGCGACTGGGTGAGACACAGAGACCTCGCTAGATGCCACTCCACAGAGAGGCCGTTCCTGGACAAGGGCCTAGGAGGATCGCAGGGTTCGAGTCAGGGACCGTGGATGGCCACAGGCTTCGCTTTTGATTGGGATAAATGGAGATGGAGGGGCCAGGGGGCCACTTTGGATCAGGAGTTTGGTGGTGTTGTGCATTGCTTTAATTGCGGATGGATGTGTATCAACGGGGGAAGGACTCTCGCAGATAGAGTGAGGTATGTCGCTACCCAGGAGGCCATGAGCACTGTACGCGTACATACAGTACGTTGATACTGCCAATACATACAGAACAGAGGCTGGGAGATAAATGACATGGCCGAGTGGCTACAACCTCAATGTCCATGTGTAATTTAGCATCTCCCTCCTCTAGTAGCATTTGCTCCGCGATATTCATTACTATCACGGCTAGCCTCGTGGGCACTCGGCAAGGCCGCCTTTGCGGCTCCTCGTCATGACTAGGACGGTTAGTGAAAGGGAGCTTGGCGTGTCCTGCCACTGACTGCACCGTCGCGTCGTGGTAAGTCTATTTAGGCATGGACCCCTTTAGAGCTGGAGGCTTGTCCAGCGCCCCGGTGGTTGGTGTTGAAGATGCTACAGTACCTTCAGCCTTCAGTACACGATGGGGTAGAAGAGGTTGTATACGGTGCAATTTTTCGTCATCACACACAGTCATTTCAACTTGCGCCTGCCCGGAGAGTGTAAAGTCCCCGTCTCGCTCGCTCACCACATCCGCATCCACATGGAAGGAAAGAAGGAGTGATCCGTGCGACTTCGTCTCCTTCCCCGTTCAGTTCCAGTTCCAATATTCGTGCTCAGCTGGGACCCTCACTCTTCTTTCATCATCTTCCGTGACCATCAGACCACCTAGTGAATGGATGCACAACAGCCTGTGTCCTCCTATTATTGACCGAAGCCGTATTCATTTCTCTCTGTGCGTCCGTCACAAAACTTTTTCTCCCGTGTGTGTTTTCCTTTTTCCCGTTGCGTTGAACATTCGATCGCCATAATGGCCCGTGCCAATCCCTGTGTCCCTGTGCTTCACGACTCCATTCTGCTGAGACGATATGCACATCCTAACACCTTCTATGTATGGCACGGTTACATGGTGGATTCTGTAGCCGGAGGCATGGCCAAGCAGGGTTCTTGACGACGGGACTCCACTGCCTCTTGGGCCGTTCGTCCAAAGGGCAACAGCTTTCATCTCATCTGCGCTCGCTCCATCAGCCCGTCTCTGCTCGATTGATATCATCCACTCGCACAGACGGACGCCATAAGGCGCCCAACTCTTTCCAGTCTCCATGGTCAATGAGCCAAGCCCACCTACGGCGTGGCAGCCCCTCTCAGCTTCGCAGATGGCCGGTGACCCCCCGCTAGCTCAGTCCGTGTCTACTCCACAAGCCACGCGGGTCAATGGAATGCTGGGCCGCCACCCACCAGCTCGACGCGATGGAACACCTCAGGAGGCCGCGGCGAGCGGGAGGCGGCGAGACGGGATGAGTCCAAGTCACATCGCGCACCGACTTACACAAGCTGCAACGCATGGTCTGCAGTCTAGGCCGGCCAAACAAGTCCAGCCGGTACGCTCTGGAGCTCAAGGAGGATCCTCAGCATGGGTCGTCCATGTTTCTCCTGAATACTGCCGACTGAACCTCAGGCCTGGATTCAACGGCACTTCTCTCCGGCTTGATGCAGGCAGGGGGATGTTGCAGAGGCTCGCAGAGTTGTCTATGATACCTACTTGCATCCAAACATTGGATCGCTGCCCCCGGTACATCCATCCCGCCAACGGTAAATCAGGGGTTTGGCTCGGGTACCACCACCACGTTGTCTTGTTCCCTGACAGAGAAGCGGTGTCTGTCTCGTCATTCTGTTTTGAAACCAGATGGTTTCCACAGCACAGGGCAGGGCAACAACCTGCCCGATTCCTCAAACCGTGCACTGACTTGTACGATTGCGTGTTTGTTCAGCCAGCCAGATGTTCTGTGCTCGTTCCCTTGGCGGTACGTATCCGTACAGAGCTGATCAACAACGGGCTCAGGCAGTGGGCGGCATGGGAGATTAGCCCATGGTCATCACCCGCAAAGGCGCCGTTACACAATCATCTCAGAAGAGGCAATGACTCGGCCAGCTCCCGCTCGAAATGAAGATAGAAATGCGGCCACCCGCAGCTTGCCTCATGGGGCGGTCCCCAGCGTCCGCAGGCTCGGTTCCCGCTGCAAGAGACAGTCCAGAGCTTCTCGAGACATTGCGAAGGCGCCGGCGCAAAGTCAAAATCGTGTTCCCGCCCAACGGGGCTTTCTGGAAACGCCCTGATTATCTCGTCCCAAGACCCATTCTGACTGATGATTGGCTCTGAACTGACCACTTGAGGTTGCTCAATCTGGGATCCTGCATACAAGCTGGGCTGGTGGCAGGTCGGATATTTTCCAGTGCCGGCCGAAGGACGACTCGCACATGACGGCACCCGGCCCCATGGGTCGGAGTACGACAAAGAACGCCGGGCTGGCTGGGTCTCCGATACGGGTGTGATCGTCACAGAGCAGTGTCTCAGACAGTTTCTGGGTCTCACCTCTAACATGGCTCAGATACCGCCGCGCTTGAGCCCTTCGGCTTGTTGGTGATAACTACTTGCTCTCATTTGTCGCCCATATCGTGTCGTCACCCCGATCGACATCTCAGCTCTCCACTGACTTCTTCCCCTGCGGCTTGTCAATCTGGCCAGCAGCCACATCTGGAACAAGTGGCGGCGCTATATCGGCTGGCACCAGTCGCAGCTCGAGATCTCTGGATCGTTTGGAGCTAGTGGAGATGATGCCCAGAGCGCTAATTGGCGTCACAGTTGTCAGGCATTCACCAACCGACCAGGATCCCCAACCACAGCTGGGCTGTCATGGAAGACGACATGCTTGACGGCTTGGACACGACAAAGGAAGAGCTGATACGGTTTTCTGCATGCTGCCTCGTCTAGTGGCTAGTCAGCTTGCCGGACACCTTGTTTGCCCTGCCTAACGTCTCTATGACCAAACTGTGATGGACCATTTTGAGACATGTCGCGGATCTCCCGCCTACCGGACAGGGCAGGGCTACTTTGATACCGAGCATTTCACCGCGCTTCAGTATTGTCTTGGAGGCTTGGTCCACTGTTGAGAGGGATATGAGCCCAGAGATCAACTAATGAGTTCGTCTCAGGCCGTCTTCCCTCTATGGCTAGGCAATCCCCATTCACATCAAGACGGGAAAGGCTGATCTCCCATCAGAGACAAAGCAATTACCCTCGGGACAGAAGCCGTGGGATTCTTACCTACTCCGGAACCGTGGTGACTACCTGGCTCGGCCCGAAATCTAGGCGTCCTCATCGGCGCCTCAACTAAATAGCCTACCCTGCCACCCGGACCAAGAAATAAATGGCACACTGCAGGCAGTAGGGACCTAGGCAATGAGACCTCTGCCGGGCTATACAGATATAACTTAGGCTAAAAGAAATAAATAAAAATATAGAGTATATAAATTGTATTCTAAAGTCTATAGATATTTAGAGATTTATCATCATAAGCCTTTTATACTATGATCCAGTGGAGTAGGTACTCACGAAGTATGCCATTTTTTTTCTTGGACCACTAGCCTGCCACCGGTACACGTCTTTATGGCGCTGTTTGCTCGATTGTTTGGTCGATGGCGCTAAAACTAGAACCAAAAGAGACCTGTGGGCAGTGCATAACGCCTCTGATGCAGGTTGCCATGCTTGGAAGTACAAGGAGGATCTACACAATAGCGTTGAAGCCTGGTTGAGACTCGTGGTGAAAGGAATGCAAGCTACAGGCCTGTCACTGCATCGAAGACAACTCTCTCCGGCCTTGGATCATCTCCGTTCATCAAGAAATATAGAGAAGCATACAGTTCAGAACGATTTGTATGAAACAAGAGCCAGTCGTTATACTGGTATGCGTTCAGTGCTTACAAAAGTATATATTTTGTATAAGCATGATAGGGACGTGGGCACATTCAGTAGACAAGATCGAGGAGGGTATTTGGTGAATTATTATTATCTATTACACTAGCAATTAGGACCATCATCGGTTTCTGTAGTCCCACTCAAGAACGTTCTATATCGGAAGAGCCTCTCTTGCTCACTCCCCCTCCAGACACTGTTTGGTTTCTCTACCAATGTCAGTTATTGGCCTGTGGCACTTTGTTACGATCTTCTTACCGAGTTCTGTCGGCTTTCATAGGAGTCATAGCCACTCTTCCAGAGTCAAGACCCTGGGTTGGTTGTTTTTGGGGGTTTTTTCGTTGTTGTTTTGTTCGGGTGGCTCACAGCGCCTACAGACTGACGTCGTTCCTTAGGAAAGGAACTTGTCTAGTCATAGGCTTCATAGGCCATCCGCCTTCTCAGGCGTGGCCAGCTGTGGCACATGGGCCTGTGGTCGAAGAGGTTTGGCCTGCATCGGTCTGGAGTGAACCTCTGCGGGCCTCTGCCACGACTGTTAGCGGCTGTACTTCTTCTACAAAGCTCTGGGGTAATCCTACCTCGTCGGCGGCCGTACCGACACGCTTGGCAAATGTGGCCCAAACCGCCTGCGAACCCTTCAATGTTGGGTCGGCACACGTCGTGACCACACTTTTGCTCGATGTGAGCCACATGGGCTCCGCACACCGGGCAAGGAACCCATACGCCTTGGCACATGGTGTTTGTGGCTTGGCGGGTTGCTCAAGAGGATGATTTGGTGTTCTCTTCGCTCTTGATAGACCGTCGGAAGGCAGTTTTTTTGTGGGTGAAAGCTGTCGAGTTGCTCGAGTTGTTGCTTCTGACTGCGAATCCGATGATGGTGAGGATCGGTTCCAAAGCCGGAATCTGCCGACCGTTTATATATGGAATATTTCAGTGAATGTCCTCTTGTCGAAATACGTTTCCGGTTTGTTCAGTTGTTCTGTGCTTGTTCAGTTCACTCTGTCCAGTCGGATTCACTCCGTAAGGTCGCAAAGCGGTCGCCATGTCCATTGTTATAAAATGCTCTTGGATTCTGTTCAGGCTTGTTCGAAGTTCTAGATAAAAAGTTGCTATTCTTGTCGTGTTTCGATATCAGGCTAGGCCGTATAGTTGAGCCGCAAACCCCCCCTTGTTCTTTGTTCGTTGAGACGAGATGAAACTAAGCATTGTCGCGCTTCGAGCTAATGTTTTATCATTTTTAGAGCAGCATTAGGACAGGAAGAGAAGAGACAAAGAGTCGGTCGTAAAAACATGGCCAAGTATCGCTGGGGTATCGGGCCAAGGCAATTGACGTCGCGGCCAGTTTCGACTGTTGTGAACATGGATGAGCTGAAGCCGAAGCCCTTCGGATAGAATGACATAGGTTCGTTATTAATATCGTTAATGTCGTCATTGATGATTCATGTTCTGTGTTTTAGTTGTCGTCTTCAGCCTGAGAGGACAGCCATGGCCGTCAACTCTCGTGCGCGTGTTTCGATCATGGTGAACATGGATTGGCCGATGCCAAGGTCTTTTGGATAGAGTAACATAGATCCAGTATTAATCGTTCTTGTCGTCGTGTATGTTTGATGTTGTGTTCTTTAGTTGTCGTCGTCAACCTGAGGGGGCGGCTGTGCCCGTCACCTCTAGTGAGGGTTGCCATTCAAGGAATGTCAACATCCAAGGCAGCAAGTCGGAAGACCAAGAAGTTTTCATTAGAAACACCTCGCATGGCAGACTCGAGCCCTTTTAATTCACAATTGGCATTACCCGTGCATAACTCCTTTGTCGTCTTGGTTCTTTGACAGCAGCCGTCGACTCTTGCTTGTGTCGCAATTGTTCCAACCACCAACTCTGTCAGAACAAAGGCAACTGCATGCTAAGTCGAGAAAACATGGGTGTTCTAATTCGGAACGATCGAGTTGAAAGAAGTTTTTTAGATTGTTCTCCCCTAAAGATAGTTAGTGAGATATAATAAGAATATATAAAAATACTCTTTAAATTTTCAAAATACTTTCATAAATTTACTCATTACATTCATAAGGTGTCAAGTAACTATTTTAATACTTCTGCCGTGCGAGTTGCAAATCTGTGAGAACAGGTCGATGATATTGTCAATCCAATATGACGAGCTTGATTATAGCTTCTCCTCCTATCTAGTCTACGTGCTCTTATTGACCTCCTACCCTTACAGCTATATTAATACCGCTCCATGATCCACCGAGACCGTTCTTCATCATCCATCTTCTCCAGCATGTCCGTCTCAGCCTTCTTGACATCGAAATACCTGTGCACAAGCCCTGATCCCAGCAGCTCGCACAGCTCCGTGTCCTGCATAAGTGCGCCGAGGGCCTCCTTGATGCTCTTAGGTAGCTTCACCTTTACATTAAGCCTCTCCCTCTCCGAAAGCGACAGCTGTGACGGGTCTTCAACACAGTCTCCCCAGGCCATCTTCTCCCCGTCTGTCACACCCTTGGTGCCCGCCAGCAACACCGCTGAAAGCGCCAGATAAGGATTCGCGAGGCCGTCGATGCACTTGAACTCCCAATGGCTATCCTCGATCTTGCGCAGCGGCGTCTCGCGGTTCTGAGTGCCCCAGGTCACCCAGGTACCACCAGCCCAGCAGCCGTCCAGCACTCGTTCGTAGCTAACCATGCTGCTGTATGTAAAGGCGGTGATGGCCCGAAGGTGCTTCAGGACACCAGCGTAGAATGGCTCATACACCTCCTTGTCTGAGCCCTTGACCGATGAGATGGACATATGTACATGCGCCGCCGTTCCACACGCCATGGCATATGGTTTGGGGTGCAGCGTCATGCGGAATCCTCGAGCCGTGGCACAGCTGTTGATGACGTCCCGTGCGTAGAGAAGAGTGTCTACTGCCTCCAACGCAGGCGCCTTGGGCAGGATAACCTCGTACTGCCCATTGGCGCTCTCAGGGTGTACCATCTCGATATACACACCAGCAGCGTCGAGCTGTTCGATGGCGTCCTCGAGGACTTCGATCGCCTCGTGCTCCATAGCTCGTCCCACTGACCATGCATGCCCATCACCGTTGAGAGTCTCGTATTTGGCCTCTTCTCCACGACGGAAGAGGACGAGCTCAATCTCAAACCCAAGGGTAAACGACAGGCCTTGCTCAGCTGCCTTAGCAATAGTCTTCTTCAATAGGGTTCTTGGGCAAAGAGCAACAGCCGACCCGTCCTTCTCCTTGAAGTCGCCCATGACTGTGATATGACCCTTCCGGGGGCCAGGTCGGAGAGTGTTGAGATCTGGATGCAGTTTGTATTCGCCTGTCGGTGTGACATTGGGCGCTGGCACATCAACCTGTAGAAGACCAAGACCGGCCTTTGTCACGCCAAAGGTAAATTCCTCGCCGTTCCGAAGCAGATACCACACCCTACGCATCGGGATAGCCCTCATCCGAGGCATCGCTGTGAAGTCGTTCCAGTACACTCGCAAGAACCTCGGCTCCTGCTTGTTCTTCAGGAACCGGGCCAAGGTCGCAATGTTCTTGTGCTCAGATCCCTCAAGCCTATAGCTAGAGTCTGGCTGCAGAGGTCGGAACTCCAATCTGAGGTCATAGAGCTTGTTGGCGTTGTTGAACAGGATATCCTTGACCAGCTGGCCTGCTTGCGACCAGGTCAGGTCCCCCTTATAGACATAGTCAACCAGAACAGTGTCCAGGACTTCTCGGAGCTGATCCACAGCCAGAACATACGTCTCGGGGAACCAGTGGCCATCTGTGCTCCAGAGGATCTTGGATACGGGGCAGAGTTCCAAAATCTGACGAACGACTCCTTCCTGTCCGTCACGGCTCAGGAAGGGGAACACCTCGCCAATGTCTGCGTACACATTACTGTAGACTGTAGCAAGATATCCCAACTCACGGGTGAAAGGGTAGCCGGCGTGGAGAAGTACAATCGGCACTTCGGGGTATGTCTTGATGAATTCCTGCAGATGGGCAGGCGACGACTTGTTAAGGGTGATGTCGTTATCGCCAAGGCCTGTATGGAACTGCACAGGCTTCTTGTGCTCGTCCTCGCTGTTTTGTATCAAGCCTGCCAGGATATGGAGGAAGTAGTCGTTGAGAGGCTCATGCTCAAGTCGTGTGAACTTCTCAGCACCTTCTGCCTTCCTTTCGTCAAAGATAACCTGGAATTTTGACATGAGGAGCTCCAGGTCGGTGATCTGGACCACGTCGAGGCCAGTCCGATAGCAGATGACGGACTTGAAGCCGACGACCTCAGGGTCATCAAGGGCATCGTAGATGGCATCCATAAAGTTCTCGACGGCTCCCGAGAATGCCTCTGAAGGGTGGGAGAACGAAGCACACGCCCGTTCAATGCAATCAGCGGCGACCTCTTCAATGCGGAGGATACGCTTGTTGGGGCTTCTGGTATAGGCGTCAAGGGTGTTGTAAGGCTCGACATCAGCCGAGTTGCCCAGACCATCGTCGATGAGGATGTTCTCGATTCCCGAAAGACAAGTCCGGATCCATTCCTGGTAGTTTCCTCCTTGCTTCTTCACGATAGCTGCCTCGACAGCTTCCCAGGTTGGCTCAGTTCCGAGAAGTCCGGACAGATGCTTCACGGTGCGGATGTGAGCCAAACTGGTGCGTGAGGAGTCGAGGGCATCACCGTTAGCCTCGGTAGCGATAGATAGGAGTGAATGCTTTCTTATCGCACCGAGCTTGAGCAGCGGGTGTGCGTGATGGTCGATGATGGGAGTAGTCTGGATGACCCGCCGAAGCGCCTCTTCGGTGTTGACCTGATCCACCGCCATCTTTTGCTTGTGCAGAAAGATATTTCTCTTCCTCAAGCCGCAGTTGAGAGACTTCTGGTGGGGAGAATGTGTTGGAAGCTGACGTGATCGCTGGTGTGGATAGTCGAGTTTGGAGCACAGAGTAGCGCAAGTCTACCCGTATAATCTCACCTCCTAGGAACGGCAAGTGGAAGGTCAGCAATAGAATCAAGGGCCAGAACGACGAAGAAAAAAAAAGAGCACCTGGGCAGATCGCTAATGATGACACGACACGGTAGGGCGAGTTGCATCATCGGGCGTTACCGCGTATGCCCTGGCAAGGACTGAGACATGGAAGGCGCGGAGAGAAGCAATTTGCGACTTGCAGTTGTTAATGGGGCACTGGTTGACCTGCATATGTACCGTGGCTTAAGCTCCTCTAAGGGTAAGTAGAAGATAAAATAAAAAAGATATAATATCTTAACTATACTATACTACTATTTTTCAACATTTGCGTCAGTTTAGTTCCAAATTTTACTAAGGCTTAGACTGGGTCTTTGCCGTTCTGATATGTCAAGCAGCTGAGACACAGGTATATAACTTGGGGGACTGTGATGAAAAGCCCACACATGGCAGGAAAATATGTGATGTGATTGTTACAAGGGGTGTTATCTGTGCCTGTTGATTCACTAATGTCAGACTGATACTACCTAGTGACACCTCGGGCGTCGTGGTACCTGCTTTGAGCTGAGCTTTGCACCTCCAACTACAGCTCTGAGGCGCGTCTGTGACATGTCGTGCAATTCTTGGTCCACAGAGACGTGGACGAATCACTCCCTCGGATTGAGAATTCTCTTTTCCTGGGATAGACCTTGTCTTGGACCTTGTTCATGCGGCTGGCGTGGAGATTGACGACCTGAGTTGTGGATCACGACACATCCATAATTCAGATCCTCTAGGCACGCGAGTGAGTAAATAATAGACATGTGAAACGTGAATATCATTAGAGTATTCTTTTTCTTATTTTAATGCATTTTGAAATAATTTTCTTATCATAAACCTCATAATCTTGAGAACCCTTAGACGTGCTCTGTAGTTCTGGCGTCTCTTTTATTCCTTGACTGCATGCTTGGGTAGGTAGCTGATCATTAGAAGAAAAACAACCTCTTCTCTGATTCACAACCACTCATCTACAAATTTTTCATGTCTCGTCCTGTGTTCCTGGCCATTGGAAGCCTCTGTGGGACAATCCACGTCGCTATAGCTATCCCCAGAGCAGCCAGTATCCCCAGACAAAACGGCATGCCAATCCACGTCTTCAACCCAACTCGAAACAGCGCTCCCATGCCCATCTCGCATCCCAGGAACCCTAGCACTTCCCAGACCGCCAGCACGCCAAACATGGTCCCGGCTCGCTCCTCTCCCGTCGCACCGACCAGCATCGCGCGGCACAGCGTCGGCAGGCCTGAACCCAGCGCTGAGACAGCAAGACCTGTTATGACCAAGGTTTCATCAGACACCATCATCATGCATGTACTCCCAGCGAGAAAGAGGAGTGAACTTGCGCGAGCAAAGATGCGATCTCGCTGGTGGGGGAATGTTATTGTCGAGAGCTTGGCCCAGAGGTAAGAGGCGAGTGGTAGTAACACACAAAGCGTGACGAGCGTGGCCAGACTGCGTAAAGAGATGAGGAGTATAGACTGGTCCAGGCGCCAGTCGAACTGAATGGGCATTAAACGGATAGAAATATCGGACTGGATAGTCGCGAGAGGGATTGTCAAAACAGCGCCAGGGAGAAGCCAAACCATCGGCCTCTTGAAGATGAATTTGAGGGTTGCCCAAGCAGAGCGATTCTCTTTCGGCAA
The DNA here is from genome assembly GCA_025433615.1 of Fusarium sp. LHS14.1. Lineage (NCBI taxonomy): Eukaryota > Fungi > Ascomycota > Sordariomycetes > Hypocreales > Nectriaceae > Fusarium > Fusarium sp. LHS14.1. Next base: position 1,886,621 of record CM046481.1, read on the forward strand.
CTCGAGATTGAAGACATGGCTTGAAGCAAGATTGTTTGACTCGAAGTTGAAGATATCCGGGGCTTGCCCCTTCTTCAGTGTCTCTGGCGTTAAGGCGGCGAGAATGACGCCTCCGAAGGTGATCAAGCCGAGAGATATCCAGAGCGGTAGCCATATCGAAGGCTGGACGAGAACACCTGCCAATAACGGCCCAAGGAGTTGTCCCGAGAGTACAGCCGCGACTATACATTGGAACCACACTGCCCTGGTTGACTGTTAGCAGCCAATCACTGACTAAATGTGATGGGATATACCGTTTCTTGTCGGGGACCACATCTGCAATGATGGCAAAGACCATGGCTTCCGCAACGCTTCGTCCACCGCCCAAGCGCAGAGGAACACCGAGACCCCAGAGTGCTTCAATTGGTATCTTCTTCCATTGCCAGCATAAGATCATGCTGTATACTTGAGAAAGTAGCATGCTGAGGATGCTCAAGCTGAGGATGGGGACACGGCCGACTCGATCTGCGAGGATTCCAAGAGGAAAGGCCACGAGGGCGCCTGCCATTCTGTCAGAACCCGACTCAATGTTCAATTCGAATGACTTACTGGAAACAGTCACCGAGATGAGAGTTCCCATCGCGATGGTGTTGAGCTCCTGCTGTACCTCTTCGCCCCGACACTCCTCCTCCGGCAGTAACTCATCGTTCGTGATTCCGTAATGGTGCTTACATACGATATTCTGCATGAGCCTGACCGAAGGCAAGTCGCCCAGAGAAAGGCCCAATTGGATGATAAAGAGACAGACTCCTAGAAAGGGGAGCAAGCAGCTTCGCGGGACCTTGCATGACATGGTGACTGACTGGGGGTGGGGTTGGTGAATATCATTTCAAACAATGGATGGCAAATTTTCTGGTGTTTCTAGTCATGGTGGATAATTTCTCCATTTTGGTCGCAATGAGTGTATTTTATTGATGGCCATGCTCTCAATAGGACATATCGGCTCTGTTGTTTAGGGTGGACATGTGCAGTTGACTGACAGTGTCAGGGCAAAACTGGAGATTAAAAGCTTGAGACACCAGGACGGACGGTTATGCTTAGTTAAATCAATAAAGAGTATTCAATTATTAATCTAATTATGATCTAAGTAAGAGATAAGATGGGAAAGAAATATACTAAATCTTTGAGTATTTTAGGAACTTTTATTTACCTCGGAAAATAGAGATTATTGACTCTATGTCTTATATTTTTCTGCGAACGCGTGACAAGCAACTATTTCTAGAAACATAGAATAGGATGAATTCTGATTTTGAATATCAAATATAGCAATATTATTATCTGCTGTGCATGATACTCATGGGGACGAGGACGAGTAATAATAGTCGTGCCCATGAATCCCATACCCTTGGGCAGATAGCAAAATACCTTAACCTTCTTACCTAATAATAAGCAATATAAGTAATAAATAGAAAAGGTGGTTATAATAATTACTTCTAGTATTATTAAAAGACTTATGATATTTTTCATAGAATTAAAATCATAAATGCCAAGGTTTTTTCTCCAGTACCTTTGAAAGACGGTTATCTAGGTGTCTGGTGATGCTTTTTTCGGATGGGATGCAGTGGAGCACACGACGAGAAAACAAAGCTCCTGACTGAAACATGGTTAAAATCAATAAACGCCATGGATGTCCATGCTTTAGCCGTAAGAATGTGCATGGTTGATGCTGACACCTGACAATTGGTTCCTTTTGGGGGCCACGGAATGAGACGGCTCCAAGATGGCTTATGAGCCGGTGCAACGGCCCTGCAGGGAGCATTCCGACATCGAGATGTCAGTTATTTGTACGTGGTAGACCAAGGACCTGTGAATTCCTTTTCAAACATCTCGATTGAAACCCTCGTGAGGCTCTACTGTATCTCCATGTCAGGATATCCTCGCATCGCGCATGGAGTTGAAAAATCATGGTGGGCCTAAGCAGACGTCGATCCCCCGTCTAAAATCAGATCTGCAAGGAAAATGGGAGAAAGCTTGGCCCTGGCAGGACCCGCTCGGAGCATCGTCGTTTCTTGGGCTCTTTGCTCCGTCGTTCGAGATTAACGGAGCAGGTAACAAGCCCGAGCCCGGGGCAGTAAGTAGCTTGTTTCTAGATGAATGTTGACTTGACACCAAGGGAGGGAGCCATCTTCCTTGGAACTACCCGCGTTCTTTTTCATGCTATTGTATTTATCTTGGCTTCAGGACCAGGGCCATCAAGAAAAAAAAACCCCCTGGCGTAGCGTGTCCCCAATCATATGCGGCTAACCTTTCCAAGAGGATTCGTCTCCATCCCCCGGACTGTCCGTATAAACTTCATGACTTTTGCCGTGGAGCTGAGTGGACCAGCGTAAAAGTATCACGGCAGTCTTTCACAGCTTCAAAAGTAAATACCGAACCATCCGTCGTCGTCGTCAGCTTTGAGCTGAAGACAATCAATGGATCCGTTCATTGTGAGAGTCTCCGCCAAGGCTCGGCCTCGTCGCCTCAGCTGGGCTTGGTTGCCCGGAAAGCATCGCCCATGGCGGCGCTAATCCATTCCATCCGAGAAAGAAACCTGTACCTTTACTGGACGGGTACCCATGTGCCTGTCCGCGACCTTTGATCTGGGCCTGTGCTTTTTTCTTTTCCCTTTGGTCGAGATGGCCCGGCCGATCATTTCCTCTTGCTGGGCTATGTATGCTCATCACCCGCAGACGAACTGAACCCAGATTCTGAGCTTGTTTGTCGGGCGTAGCATTCGCAGGTAATTACTGGAAATAAGCGACATTCATCCATGGAGAGAGTTGCATGCGGAAGCTGCCAGACCGAGAGAAACCTCCCGCCCACGGCAGAACCAGCTGCTTTCATAACATGAAACTGCCATGGCAATGAATGATATGGACCCATCCATGTTTCTTTTCCGCTGGTGGGCCGACGCCGTGTTGTCGCAATTGTCCACTGAGCAATTACCACCACCTCCACTGGAGGTCACTAAGAGTGCAGCGCTAGACTGCAACTGGCCCAGCACCGCGACTGCACCGTATTCTAGGTCTACCTCGATGCCCGCCCACGCTGGACGCTTTGCCCATCTATTGACCATCCGTCCATGAATTCTGAATCTTGCATTGTGCAAATTCTTGCTTCTGTTGTTCTTCTCTGCCTCTGCTATTCATTCCCTTCTCTCCTTCATCGCCGTTTCTTCCCTTCTTAGACGTTGAGCTCAAGGTATTATCTCCTCATCCACATCCACCTTCCACGCGTTCTCCATAGCCCAAGAGAGCCAAGCTTTACTGCCACGCCTCGGTCCCACGCTGCCCCAGCCAGTACCAGAACCTCTGTCGATCGCTACCCTTTCGCTCTCTGTTCTCTCCCTCCCTTCCTCTCCATCCCCCAGCTCTCCCCGTCCCCCAGTCCCCCCCGTCCCCGCTCACTGCAGCTACTGCCAATTCTCCGGACTCAAACTCTGCTGGGAGGTCCCAAATGCTCACCAGGCAAAGATAGGCACCAGAGTCGGCCAATCCGCCCCCCCTTTGCTAGATAGATCCATCATCGTCGTTTTTGAGGACGGCCGACTCGGGACGACCGAGTCAGCACATAGACACACCACGGGGCAGCCCTCGACTCTTCGCCTCCCTTGGCCGTCTTGCCGATCATCGATCCACAAACCGCAACGTTCCTCCGCGACCGCAGCTACCGACCAGATCGACGATAGACGTAGCCGAGAATCACCACGACCGAAGAGACTCTGGGTAATGAGACGAGGACGCCAGACGAGCTTCATCGAAGCTTCCATTCCCCAGCAAAAGGTCGCCGTCTGCCTCTTACTTTGAAGAACGAATTCTCGCACTCGCCCTGTCCGCTCCTTCGACCGACCGATCTGAACGACACGACGATGCCGCGCCATCGTGCTCGGCCCTCGATCTCTTCTCTCTAGCCTGCCTAACATGAGGATCGCTATTCGCGAGCAGCTCGCAGCCCTCGTCGTCTTTGCTGTCCTCGTCGGTCTCGCTGTTGTCTCTATCCCTACCTGGATCTATGTCAACCGTTTCGTCGTCGATGTTGAGCGCGAGGGCTTGACACTTACGGCCTCGCTCAAGGCCTCGCGCATTTCCGCAGAGCTGAACCTCGTCCAGACTAGCTGCACCACCATAGCCTCTCGCATTCTCCTCCAGGATGCTCTCACTGACTTTTACGACACTGGCCGTCGGGACTGGGATGCCGCCAGGGAGGATCTCCAAAGTGCTCTCGCCGTCAGCGCATTGACCGGGTTGTTGCAGATAAGGTTGTACTCGAGGAATCAGACGGGTGCTTCACAAGGTGGTCTGCTCAATGTCACGTCTACCGTGGTCCCCACGATCGCCTTGCCTTACAGGGACTCGTCTGGCAATGAGGTCCTCCTTGGGGACGATGGTCCGGGCTATCCCCCGAGCCTCTACCCCAACATCACCTACATCGATCTCGGCCACCCAAATACCATCAGGAACAATACCACAGCTGTGGCTGCAGAGGCCTTCCCGGACGTGCGCATCTACCGCGATGGGGGCGTGCTACTGGGTCCGCTCGTTCTCAATGAGACAACATCTCTCCTGTCCGTATCGGTACCCATTCGAAGCAATAACGATACCTTCATACTCGGTTACATGACCGTCGTCGCACTGGCCAAGTCCCTCACCCTCATACAAGAGTCTCGCGAGGGGCTAGGGAAAACAGGCTCGGTCCTACTCATAGGACCTACTGATCGCTCAAATCGTTTCAATGCGTCGTTCCCTGCGAGCAACACGACCTACCTCCCTGACCCAGAAGAGTTTGGCAACCTCATGGTCAAATTCATCCTACCCCCCAAGACGCCCGAGGGCTATAGCGACCGCCATAGTGTTCACCAGTTTGACAAGGAGTACGACAACAGGGCATTCCCTGTTGAGAAATACCCGGCCGCCTTTGACTCCTTTGCCAAGCGGTACGATTCCGTCAACAATGCCAGCGCCATGATCAGCACCCACAACGAACAGGGCGTCAAGGTCGCCGTTGGATTTGCGCGTACCCAGACCCCCCTGGTCAACTGGACTGTCATTGTCGAGAAGGCCAAGTGGGAAGCCTACAAGCCAATCGATACGCTACGAAACATTCTCCTCGGCACTGTGTTCGGAACAGTCGGCTTCATAGTCCTTCTAATCGTCCCATGCGCTCACCTCAGCGTCCTGCCGATCCGGAAGCTCAAGGCTGCCACTGAAAAATCAGTGAATCCCCCTGGGTACGAGGAGTCCTTCATTGACTCGGAATATGAGGATGACGAGGAGCTGCCAAGCTCGGGTGGAATATCTCAGAGATCAAAGAAGAGGGGTTTCTGGTCCAAGATGAAGCGGCGACTTCAGGGGAAGCGCACCAAGCCGAGCTCCAACCGAGACGTTGCCCGTCGGATGTTCAAGATTCCTGGCAAGGTGGACGACCGGAAACACTTTATTACTGATGAACTCACTGAACTGACACGGACATTCAACGATATGAGCGACGAGCTGGTGAAACAGTACCTCTCACTTGAAGTCAAGGTAGCTGAGCGGACGAGGGAGCTCGAAGAGAGCAAGAAGGCGGCCGAGGCTGCCAACGAGAGCAAGACGCTCTTCATCGCCAACATCTCGCACGAGCTCAAGACCCCCCTCAACGGAATTCTCGGCATGTGTGCCGTCTGCATGGAAGAGAACGACATTGTCAGGATTAAGCAATCCCTGAAGACCCTCTATAAGTCGGGCGACCTGCTGCTGCATCTTCTCGAGGATCTCCTGAGCTTCTCCAAGAATCAGATTGGCCAGCAACTCAGCCTCGAGCTGAGAGAGTTTAGCTTGGCCGAAATCCGGTCACAGATTCTCACCATCTTTGACAAGCAGGTGCGAGAAGGAAAGATCAACTTTTCGGTCGAGTTCCTTAGCTCCGATAATGTCGAGATTGGTACGAGCCCGGATCGAGCCGGCGGGGAGACCAAGTTGCCAGCACTGGGACCTCAAGGCACGGGTCGACTCAAGGATATGTGGCTCTGGGGCGACCAACACCGAATACTTCAAGTCATCATTAACTTGGTGAGCAACAGCTTGAAGTTCACTCCCCACAATGGCAGTGTATCGGTACGCATCAAGTGTCTTGGAGAAGCCGAAGTCATTGCCGAGAACGAGAGCCGCACATCATCGCTCTCGAGAAACTCGCGAAACAACTCGCGAACTGGACGCACTCGTCACCGTGGAGCGGCCAGCCCAACACATTCCAGCAGCTCTGGTCGAAAGGACTCGGGGCAGCGCTTCAACGGTACTGGAACGGCACTGTCTATCAACCCCATGGACCCAAAGGCGACTCCCCATGTTCAAGTCCGTGAACGGTCTCCCACGCCTCCACCGCCAGGAGCAAAGGCGTACATCTTCCAGTTTGAGGTTCAGGATACAGGCCCCGGTATTCCCGAGCACATGCAACAAAAGGTCTTTGAGCCGTTTGTTCAAGGAGATCTCGGTCTGAGCAAGAAGTTTGGCGGAACTGGCCTTGGATTGAGTATCTGCCATCAACTAGCTGGTCTCATGGGAGGATCGATAACATTACGGAGCACTATGGGCGTTGGCACAACATTCACAATGCAGATTCCCCTCAAATACACCAAGAATAGGTAAGCCCCTTTGGGCAGATCTTGATGAGCATGACTAACTGTTGAATCTAGAACTCCTAGTACTGCCTCGAGCAGCGTGAAATCGAGGCCAACAAGTGTTGATGCTACTGCCGATATAGAGCCACCGCGCAATATCAACCCTCCGAAGCCCGCAGCCGACACCAAGTCCGGCGTCCTGAACCCTCAACCCAGACTGGTCGGTCTAAGCCAACCGTACTTTGCTGCTGACCCTCCTGCTCCGAGGAGCACTACGCAAAAGATGGCTGAGATCGATCGAGCACTGGCCAATAAGAATGGTCAAGGAAAGCTGCGCGTCCTGGTCGCCGACGACAACTCAACCAACATTGAGGTCGTCAGCCGGATGCTCAAGCTTGAGGATGTCTACGACGTGACTATCGCCAAGGACGGTCAGGAAGCCTACGACTTGGTTAAGGCAACCATGGAGAAGAACGAGGCATTTGATGTCATCTTTATGGATGTCCAGATGCCCAACCTCGACGGTCTACAGAGTACTCGCCTTATCCGCGAGATGGGATACACTTCCCCTATCGTTGCTTTGACGGCCTTTTCTGAGGAGAGCAACGTCAAGGAATGCATTGACTCTGGCATGGACGAGTTCCTCGCCAAGCCGATCCGAAGGCCGGCTCTCAAGCAGGTTCTCAAGAAGTTTGCGACAATTCCGGAGGAGCCGGAGAACGAGAAGCGCTCCCCTTCAGTCAAGCCGTCAACGCGGACAAACGGGAATGCAGTCCACCCACATACTGAGGGTCAGAATGGCACTCTCAAGGAAAAGGAGGGCTAAACTCGACGTCACGCATATCATATACAAAAGTCTTTACCAAAGAACGGTCATGAACAGGCTGCGACATGACAGATGAGAGACCTGCCATACTACCTACTACACGTACATGTCCCATATTAGAGGACTTCGCACTGCATATACAGTCAACCCCCTATCCCTTACCTATATCCCAAGACCTTTCGAGGGGGTCGCTCGACATGGACTGGGGGATCAGGCCAGCAACACAGCCTATGCTTCCCCTTACTACTACAACTACAACTACTACTACCTCCACCACCAACTTGCATATCCTACTTCCTCATTCCAAGCTACAACAAAAGTTTCAAGCGGGAGGAAACCTCGTCTTTGGCGTTTGGTCGTCTTGTGTTTCTTGATTTGTTATTCTCTTGCAGGAGGGCGCGGGACAGGCGATACAACAAAAAGCCCCTCGGGTGTCACGGGTTTGGTTTATTCAAGTTATGCCATCTTCTTTCTTCTCCCTTCACATCGCGGGTCTTTTGGTCCTTTCTTCCAACCCTTACAACTCTTTACTACTACTTTGCTCTTTACTCTTTCGCTTCTCTGGCCATTTGACACACACACAACACGAACGATCCGACCCGCGCGTATAGGTATATATGTCTTGTCTTTTTTTTCTGCGACTGAGATACAGAGGCATGGTTGCCCTGAGGGGATGGGTAGAAGATGAAGAGTGGGATATGAGGGCGCAAACTTGAAAGAGAGATGAAGGAAAGCCATCAAGAGAAGGGGGTGGAAAGGGAGCGTCTATATATATTCATGTAATTATATGTATGCGCATAATATTGAGATGAAGGATGATCAACTATTCAGCGTTTTAACTTTTTTGACTCTTGTTACCAACCTTACTCTATGATTCACTACACTTTTGATGGATGATGCCTTGGCCTGGGAATATCGAGTATGATTCTTGCTATTCACACCACGTCAAAATGCTAACCGCACTATACCACAACACAACCAAGAGGCCATCAAACTAAAGATCACGTGCACATATAGTTATAGAGGGATAAGAGTATAAGAGTGGCCAAGGCCGTAGATATGATTTGGCGTTCAGGGAGCAACTTTGTTGATAGTATAGGTCTCTAAAGCAGAAGGGTTGTTAGTGGTCAGGGGTGGTAATGCCGCAACAACTTCATATCGGGTTTCAGTTAGCCTGTCTCTTCTTGAAATACTCCAACATGGCATATCCATGCCTTTTCGTGTAAATTTGGCACAAAAAGTGTAGTCGAGGTGTCGCAGAGTCGGTATCAGGCCATGGTGCGAAGAGCAAGACTCTCGAATATCTGCCTTTTGACATCAACCATTTCAGACTCTGGCCTCTTCAATTCTCTTCACTTGAAACTCAAAGCCTTAGGTTAGACCTTCCGAAGTACACGTAAAGGATCATCAAAGGCAATACTAATCATGTCACAATTCAGTTGGAAGCGTTGGAGCTTGTAATGGAGTGAATTTTTGGAGTCCATCCCCGTGTCAGAGCAAAGCATCAACCAGCCTGACCCCTTTACTCGACCCTGCCCATCAAGGGTCCCCGTCCCTACCCGTTTCATTGACTTCGTCACTTTCATTTCATCCGCTCTCCCTCACCGTGGGGCGAATTTCCCAGACCAGAGAACTCCATCCTGTAGGAGTCTCCATGATAAACCCACCCACCAACACATCCATTCCATGCATAGCCATCCCGGGTCGTGAACCAAAAAAAAAAAAGATACAGACGGACGAATAGAAACGAGAAGAAAAGAACCGGTAAGAACACAGCTGAGAAGAGACAAAAAAAAACAATAGCCACAGACAAAGCCAACAACACGGACGAAGGAGAATTAATAAAAAGGAAGAAAAACACGCCAGAGCAACCAGGAAAAGCACACATGTACCGCCGCGCGTTTGAAAGCGAGCCCCCCGAAAACGCCTCGTGTCGCGGAATCCCAGCCGCTCTCACCGACCAGAAGCCTGCCCAGGCGCCACGCCTTCATACATAGGAAATCAACATGTCCAAGGAAACAAAAACAAGTTCGGACGCAACCAGGGTCCGTGAACAGGGAAGCGGAGCAGGAAAATCGTGTACTGTTTGGCCTTGTCCGTGTCATGTCGAGTCGATTCGCAAGCGGACGACCGTTGTTGAGATTCAGACGGCGTTTGGTGTTGAAGTATCGAAGTGTTGAATTGTCGAGGTGTCGAATTGTCGAAAAAGAAAGCAATCAAATGTGAATGTGGCCAAAAAGCCGTCCAGCTCAAGAGCTACAGCGCAACAGCCGTGTCGATGACAGAGTTGGCCTAAATCTCCATCCGGCCGGCGATGTCTTCACTCATGAATCTCTCGTTGCTTCTGTCGAGCATGTCCATATCGTCAATGTCGTCGTCAAACTCGTCATCTGAATAGGCAACAAGATCGCCATCTTCCCCTCTGTTCCAGAATAGTCCGTCGTCCATGTCCTCATCGTCTTCCGTGTACGGCACCAGCTCAGCATCTCGATCACCAAGCCAGTAGTTGGCACGCTTCTGCGCACCAGCTGATTCGAGCTCTTGTCGGTTGCTGTGGTTCCTTGCCAGGTTCGTAGGCCGGAGTGTCGGGCTGTGAGATGAGATGACAGGTACTACGCGCACATAGAGGTATGCCACACGCTTCAGGGATCGGTTGAAGAAGAAGTAGTGCGCGGCCCAGATAGCGCTCTCATCCTCCTCAAATGGGTCGGTGTCGGGGTGATAACTGAAGATTGTACACTCGTTAAGGTGCATTTCCTTGTCGATCAATGACCAGCATTGAGGTCCCCAGTTGGAACTTGTGTCGCTACCGAGAGAGGAGCCGAGCGACTGGGGCTCAAAGTTTGGCCTCACATTTTGAAGAATCGAATCAAGGTTGACCATGACGCGGCGCAGGTTTCGCTCGCGCTTAAAGTCGTTGGGTCGGAGAACGTGGGAGAAATCGTAATGGGGATGACTGGCGTTTAGCGTCGCGATCAGGTATGCAAATGTCCGACGGCTTGAAAGGTCTGATAGAGGACCAAAGGCGCTCGAGTGTGAAAATAGTTGCATGCTCGGTGAGGTGGCCAGCATCTGCGCACGCTCTGGTGGTGATAGGCTGGCGCCAAGCTTGAGGAGGGCTTCATGTTGCGAGTTGAGATCTTTATCGATATTCTTGTAGAGCTTCTTGTCGGAACCTGTTGACTTTGTCGTGTAAAGATCGCAACCGCCTGTAACGTTGCAGTCGGGTGTGTTGAAGTTGAGGGCGCCCGTCACCGCTTCGAAGTCTTGCACTGGTAGATACTGCAGTTCACATGTCAGCATGGCCATGGCATGGAAAAGAGTCGCGAATGTCTGAATCGCTTACCTTCATATTGACGGAGGAGGAGCTATTTGGCTCCGATGTCGCGATAGAGATGCCGTGGTGTCGCTTTGCGTTGCTATGCGATGATTGATTGTCGTGATGCGAGAGCGCGGTCGGAAGGGAACCGATTGCGTCAGCGTGGAGTAGCGGGCCACGGGGAGGCAGGAGACAGATGTCGCGATGCGGAAGGCGCAGAGGTGGGGATGCAGTCGAAGTCGACGTCGGAATCGGTGTCGCAAAGTGTAGGATTGAAGTCGATCGTAAAATGCGACAAGGGCGACGATGGTATCGGTTGGTGTTTGGGGGAGGAAGGGATGGGAATGGCTTGGCTGGATGGAAGTCGGGGTAGCGTAGATAGATGATCGCCGGAGCCTGCTGCGGTTCGGAAGTATGAGGGAGGGGCGCGGTCGGTCGGCGTGTATGGTAAAGAGACCCGTGAATCAAGACCGGAGATAAAGAGACCAACGGTTGGGTGGGGGTTAATGCTGTAGGTCAATTCGCCGGTAGTTGCGGCGATTGTAATGGTCAGGTAGAGATAAGCGACCAAGATGGTGAAGCTGTCGGATGAGTACGTAAGTTTGTAAGCTGCAAGATGAATGGAATGCAACAAAAGGGAAGGAAAAGGAAGAGGGGCGGCAATGGCAATTGAAGTTGCGTGGATGAATGGGAATGACCGGCTGCGGGACTGATGGATTGGATGCTTTTGTCTGAGGTCAGCGGGTTCACGCAGGCAAGACAGCTTGTGAACCAATATGGACGGCTTTGTGATCTGATGGTCGCGGCCACCCGGCCACGGGATCGCAGCAGCGGATGAGCCACGTTGGCACCCGCAGAAGCAACAGCTCCTGAAGCTTTGCCGGTCCCAGCCATTGACACCGAACCAAAGAGGGAATTCCGGGGACTGCGCCAGCTTGTCCCGTCGGTATTCGGGTCAAGCAAGCCAAGCCGGCGGAGCCCTCCCCCTGTCAGCCCATCTCATGCCTCATCTCGTGGCTCTCATGAGACCAGGGGTCCCATCCAAAGAGCTCCAAATCCCTGATCTTGACCAATTGTCCAGCTCTGCTTCCAATCCAATCGATTTGCCCATGCGAACAGCTGGCAATCTGTAAGCTCAACAGAACACTTGTTCCCGCAATCGCTAAGTTTGGGGCACCACAAATAGGGGGGCTCCTTTGGCGCAACATGGCAGCGAATCGGGCACTGCTCTGAAACCACGGGCCGCTGTCGAGCGCCATCATGCTTCAGCTCCAGCATTCCAGGCGCACTAGATGAAGCTTTCAGTCATGGTCCAATGTCAGTTTGCAAGTAAGAAAAGGCAAAAAATGAGGTCAATCGTTTCTCTTGATTCTGGTTGCGAGGCGTCCCGACGGGTGATGCGATTGCGTTCGCGCTCGGGTGTGTTGAGCGCCCAAGGGGCACCAACGTGTCAAACTGGGACATGCCGAGTGGCATATGACGTGTGAACTCGATGCATCCATTGAATGCCGTCACTCTTCGCCATCCGAGGATCCGCTGTCCTTGAGTCGACTGCGCAAGATCCCTCCGCAATGGGTCGACGTCAGATTGCCGTCCCTTGCGCCGTCAACCGCATCTGCCGCGCGGCGACGCCTTCGCCCTTGGGCCTCATCTCTTGATATGAAAGAAGGTGGTTTTCCACCGTCAAAGATCTACAAAACAAGACCGTATTGGCCTAGGACTCCCCAAACACCGCCAGCGCCGGTTCCCACGATGCAAATAAACATGCGTGTCCTCTCTTCCCATTGAAGAGATGCTCAGCCGCCTGAGACTTGCTCCATCACATAAACCCCGCATCCTTGAGTGATTCCAATATTTCTTCTTCGACCTGTTGATCCAAAGTTAATTCGAGATCAACTAACGTGTTGTAGTTCTTCGTATGAAACCGTATTATAAGGAACATCGCTCGATCGGTCTGGGGATTCGTAACGCAAGTTAAGTCGAGTTGGAGCCAGGCAGCTATTAACGTCGTCGCCGAGGATGGTCTACATGATCTTTGTAACTTCGTCCTCGACCTTGTTGGCATTCGGCGTTAGCTGTCATCTGGCGATGTTTTTGCTGGGTGTATGTTGCTGGGCCATCACGAGACTTCACTAGTCGCCAAGCTGGATATCACCCTTGATTACTCACCTCCATGTCCTCAAGAGAGTCTTGCTGACCGATGCAGCGGAGTACGTTCTTCTTGCTGCTCTCCTGCAGCTCGCCGGCGAGGAGGAGTTCGTCGAGGATGTAGTACGCCTTGGTGAAGGAGAAGATGATATCGAGCTCGCAAACGTTGCCGTAGTACTTGTCCATCTGCTCGACGTATCGGTGGATGATTTCGAGGGTGATCAGCTCATTATCCTCTGAGGAGCATCCGGCAATGAAGAAGAGCGAGGCATATCGGCGGTAGACGATCTTGGTGTCTGTTGTTGTTATTGTAAACATAGGCCGGCATCGAGATAGGAGCTAAGGGGGCTGACCCTTGTACTCAAGAAAGTTGCACATCCGCGTCCTACGGGCGAGCACGAGCTGGGACACATCCTTGACGATCTTGGCCTTGTCCTTGGGGGAGAGTGTTGTGAACCACTTGGCGAGGCGCTGGAGGCACTAGTCAGTGACGACATGTCTTGATGGGAGCTGGTAGACGGACCACTTTGCCCTGACGGGACAGGAGAATGAGGTATCTGATGGTTAACTCTAGGTCAGCGGCAGGGAACGGGCGAGCAGCCGTGGAGGAGCATACTGGATCGCCATCGTGATGTTGGTTTCACGCTGCCGAGCCTGCTTTGAATCGTGCAGGAGGGAGCGAGGGAGATGTTTGGGGAGATGCGAGTTGATAGAGATAATTCTGGCTTCAAGGTGGACACGGAAGCAATTTGGCGGGTTGGTGACGAGTTGGGCCTCAGGCGGGCAGCCCAGTCAGAGTGGTCCAGGCTCCAGCCACGCCAGTCAAGAAATAAACCAGACATCAGAACGGCATGGAGTATTAACTAACTCATCTAAGGTTAAGTAAAAAGTTTTCTATTATTATAATAATTTTTTTTTTTTTTTTTTTTAGAAATATATTACCGTAATAATAATCCTTTAGAGTTCTTTATTATCTTTCTTTCTTTTATTATTTATATTTGAAGCGTAAGAAAATATGGATGTTTGTTGTACTGGTGTCTCTTTTTTTCCTAAACCCAAGTGCCATAGAGCCAATGCGCCTGGCTGATCCTCGCTACGAGTCAGTGGACAGCTTAGTGGCTTCAGTAGTTACTGTAAGTAACGGGCAGTCAACCTATTAGCGGCCACTTACAGTAAGTCTACAGTTGACCCGTCCATCCAGCTTCCATCGATCCATCGTGGACGATCTCAGACAAGAACAGCCATGATTCAACAGCTCAAGGCATGGATCAAGTCTTGCCTGGGCAAAACACTCCAAACCCCGTGTCAGTGATGGAGCCATGAATATCCGGATCGCGAGATTCCAAAGGTCATCATTCTATTGCCCATCCCCCTCCTCAAGCACGCGACTATGCGCTCCCTCTGATGTCAGTCGCGATGGAGGTCCTTGGCCATTCAGGAATCAACCTTCTCCCACCATCTCCCACCTCTTCATCACCTCTCATCCTCGACCATCATTCGACTCCCCTGCAACCGTGACAAACGTATAACCATCACGCTTATCATACTGCGCACCGCTGTGATTCCAAAGCTCCTGTCTGCATCTGTGGCCAGGCAATATTACTAATCCCACCTCCGCTCTCCCCCACGTTTCCCTGGGGACTCAATGGTCTCGAAAAGCCCGCTTCCGAGCAATCGGAGGAGCTAGCAAGTTGCGTTGTCTAGCCCAGGGCGCGCCGAGTTGATAAAGACGGGACTATCTGGGCCTGCCGCTGGCGTTTCCGAGTTTAAGCCTTGAAGACGCCGACGCCGAAAAATTTCCTCGCATTCTTCAAACCTTGGCTCAGCCTTTCTCTACTTTTGCTGTTGATATTCCTTTCTTCTTTGATCATTTTATACCTGTCTCTTCTCTATTCTACTCTCATATACCCATCATGACGAAACTTATTCTCTCTACGGCGTTTGTACTCCCCGATTCCTGTGAGGCGCTTTCGTGCTGACAAACCCCTCTTTAGCAATGTCATGTCGGCAGGCCCTTCGGTGATTCGCAAGCCCGGAAACAATAGATCTAACCTCGAACTCGTCAATTCCCTTCGCGACAACTTCGCTGAGGCTCGGCGCGACTATGCGACACATGCTCCTGGCACCAACGGCTTCACGAACGGTGATGCGCCCAACGGCAAGGCGACGGCCGTCGAGCTCTGGACGGAGCGACAGGGCAGTGCGCTATACGTTCCCCGCATCAATTGGCAAGCCGCCGGGTTGCGAGAGGAGTCGAGTCAGTATGAGATCACAGTGAAACTGTTCCTCTTGCCCGGGACGCCTGTCACTGAGCGGGAGCAATACGCCAAGGAGGCCCTGGACTTGGTCCGGAGGGAGCTCGGTATTCAGACCATCGATCTGCTAATAGTGTCCTTCCCCGGCATGTCGTTCGAGGGTAATTGCGAGTGGGAAGCGGACAAGGCCAACGCCAACCAGGGTAATCTGGAGGAGGAGCTTGCGACTTGGAAGGTATTCGAGGGTTTGCACAAGCAGGGTCTTGTCAAGCGACTGGCTGTGTCCGAGTTCGGCAGTGAAAAGCTAGGCGCCTTCATCAAGCGCACCACCATTCGGCCCGTCATTGACCAGATCAACCTGCGCAACTGCTGCGACGTGCCTCCGCCGCTCAAGAAGCTGGCCGAGGAGGAGGGAGTCGAGTTGCATGTCCATACTGACTGCACTGATATTCTGCCCCACGGAACTCTGCGCGAGCTCCTCAGCCACGGCCCCCGAGGCGCTGGCCTGCTCGCCGATCCCGCCCACAACGGAACCGGGCTGGCAGGGGAGATTGTTCCTGAATGGGTTGTGCGTTACACAGCATTTGTTCAGGATCGAGGCGTCATCGAGAACAAGGGCTATTTTGCCGGAGCGGAACTGGTGGAGCCATAGTTCCGCAACTCCGCAACGGTTGAGGAGTGGGATGGTGGTATCAGGGAAGAGGTGTTTCCGAGCATATCTGACAGCTCAATATCGAGCTGTGGATGGATTTCGTCCTTTGGTTTTTGCAAAACAGCGAGCATCAGACACACGGAGTTTAGACACTATGACAGGGAAATTGGCCGAGACGGCTTTTCTTTTTTTCTTTGGTTATCCCAGCATGCTTCTTTTGCGACCTCTCATCCTCACATCTTCTAGCTTCTTGAGTACGATCTTGGCCTGCTTGAAGGTTTGGCCATATGCATCGAGCAGCTCTGAGAAGATGCACTCAGCACGGGGGTGCGTACTACCAAATGCCCTCTCTAACACGTAGAGATCTACCGCTCGGTCTTCATCTGATACACTCCCATTTGCAAGACCGAGGTCGATGATGACTAGCTCACCATCAAGGGGACTTTGGTTCTCTGGGTCGGTAGGGGGCGCCAACATCATGTTACTGGTGGTTAAGTCCCCGTGGACGATTCCAACCTTGTGCATATTGCCAATAGCAGTGCCGATACGTCGCATCAGGCTCTTCAACTCGGCGTCATCCTCAATGCCCTCTGTGCGGGTTCCAAGGCGCTCGTTGAGGCTCTTGCGAACGGGCCCTCCATGTATCCATTCCAACATCAACCATCCAGCAGCCTCATCAACAGCGTAGACGGCTGGCACGCGGACGCCATCACGACGACACTTTGCGAGGATGCGGGCCTCTGACAGGATCCGGTGTCGCGTGAGGCGCTGATCGAGAGTCGGGTGCCGCCAGGGCTTGGGAGGGCGGTACTTGAGGGCGCAAGGGAGGTCGGGTAGCAGGTAGGTGCTCTTGTAGAGGCGGCCCTCGGCGCCTTGTGTGATGAGGGTTGGCGGGGTCGACGCGGGGTATTCGAGGATCTTGGGGAGGGGAAATTGATGCGCCTGCTGCGCCGCGGGGTCGGTGGCCGGCGCCATCGCTGTAGCCGTCATAGCTGCTGGAGTCCGCTGAGCTGAGCTGAATGTTGATGATAGAATAAAAGTCAAGGATTAGATCAGTCAGTGGGGAAAGATCTAGCGATTATGACGAGCTGCAAGACGAGCGCAGGTACGGGGCAGTCATGAAGTCAGTTGAAGACGCAGATAAAAAAGGTTGATTGGCACTGGCACCATGCATCGGACGGAAACGCGCAGTCAGCAGCGGGCCGATGAAGGGACGGCAACGGCTAGGAACATCCATTTTTTGGCGGGCACGAGAGAGAAACGTGACTGGCGGGTTCTTTGCACTAACAACCAGCCCGTGGTCAAATCACGTTTATTTCTACCAAGCTTGACGCCATCGACGTTTGACTGCCCCTCCAAGTTTTGACAGCACATGGGATTTTTCATGTCTAGATATCTCTTTTCTCACTCAAGTAATAACAACCCCAAATTCACTCAACATCCTTCGAAACCCTAGGATTGATCCACTGCGCCTCCCCAAACCCTAAGTCCAGGCCGAGGCGCATTTACAAGTCCCCTGGATAGCCGAGACACTACTGGAATAGGCCTGGTAAATAGTGCCGCTGGAAGAATCCCTCACGACCAACCGATGCTGGAATCAACTGCACAAGTCCACCCGGGACGCTGCCAATGCAATCGAGAACCCGCTAGACGGTTCGGCATCGCAGCGTTAGCGCTGTGGGAGGGGGCGACTCCAGGGGCAAACAGCTTACGGCGCATCCTCTTTAACCACCCTTTTGCGTAATACAGCCAGCCTTTGTAAGGGCACGTACGAGAAACACCAACAGTCAGCATCACCATATCCTGACCGTTTCTTCTCGGGATCTCGTATGCCCAGCACTCCCGCTCGCCACAACGGCCCTCTGCCGCGTCCCGAGGCGAATGGCTGAGGGAGCCGTCAAGCTAAAATCAGTCACACACAACGCCATCCGCGCATCCCACATCCACCTGCCATGTGATGGGTTTCCCTGCCCTGGGTCGTAATGGATCTTTTAGCTGCAGCTACAGGGGGCCCTTCTCCATTCCCAGCCATCCGCGCAAGTGGCCGAACCCGGCCGCTCCAGAACAAATCTGGCAGTTCGGCCTGTCCTGGACAGTATGTACGGCGCTGTTTGAAGCCCCGGAGGCTAGAGTAGAGCGCACACACAAACTGCTTTCGCGCTTGTGCTGCCCCCCGTCGTCATTTACTTGCTTCCCCTCTATGTGCTCCAGCCCAGTTTATCTTGTGCGCCGTCGATCCAGCCTCTCTCTCCTCTCCCTTTTCCCTCCCCTCAAAGAGAGAGACACCCCAAGGACCATGCGCGATAGCCTCACCCAACACCCTGACTTGCCATCCAGACGCTTCGCGCTCAACCATGGCAGAGTCCGACCTGCTTCAGTGGACCACCGTCCTCATTCTGACCGCTCTTTTACTTGCCGCCATCGTCCTCGCCCAGATCGTCTCCGTTTATACAGCCTACCAAGTGGCGCCCCAGGAGATCGCAACTTTCGTTGACACGGCCGACTTTTCCTCACAAGAGAATGAGTCGTATGATCGCGACGTCTCCAAGGTACAGCGTCTAGATGAGAAGCTGCGCTTGACTCAACTCCTAAGGGAGATACAGAGGACGTGCGACGATTTGCGCGAGGACCTCAATGGCATGTTGCTTGAGGAGGACGCCACACAGATGAGGACCGTCGCTAGGTTGCTCTGGGCGTCGAAGCGATCGAGGCTGGAGGGTCGTGTCCGGAGGCTTGATATGTTGCGCATGCGCTTTCTTGTCGTGTACATGGGTGTCGTCGCATTCAACACAAACACTGCCAGCCATACTGAGAAACCACAACCCCCATCTGCGCCCAGGGACCTCGAGAAGTCGCCCGTCTTCAAGACACCACCTCGTCCAGCTCTTCCCAAAGGCCTGATGGAGGGAATCATCAACCGTCCCCCACTCCGCAGTCTGACCACGCAGGCACTCGTCGGCCACCAGGAGCACACTTCCAAACCCCATCGCAAAGGATGGGCAGGTGTTGTCGAGGAGCTTCAGACATCTCCCAGGATGCAGCAGCGCCACGCCTCGATCGAGCGCGCAATGTCAAGGTCCTACTCAAAGTCGCCATGATCTACTCTCATCGGTTTGGTCATCAAGACTTCCCCTGGTTTTCCTTGCGTATTGGCACACGGTTACAGCGACACGACATAAACTTTCTCACAGGTTGCCCATTGTATGCGACAGACGGAGCGCGGGCATGGCACGGCGTTTTCTGGTGCGGCCATCTTGGCCACCAAACATTTTTACGATACAGCATGATCCGATACAGAAGAGCATCGGCATTCTAGATCTTTTACAGGCATGGCGGCGCGGTTTATGAGCGATGATTAATGATGCGTTGGTCTAGCAAAGGTTGGAGAGCATTGAGGAGTTTGGTTCGTTTTCACTTCACTTCGCATAGATGGGATGATACCCCCTTTTTTCTTTTCCGAGGCCTTATGTCTTGGTGCATCTTGTTTTGTGTCTTTTTTGCTATTGACGCTGATAGCATACCCCTATCAGGTTTCGTTGCCATTCTTGGGAGATATGGAGGATGCAGCAGCCCCCATCAATGACCAGAGACAGCTTCGGGGCCGGTACCGTTTCTTTCTCCGACTATAACGTTGTTAGTCTTAGCTTTAGACGGATCTGATTTATGAGTTTTGACTTGCCATCGAGAGCCACCAAGAAACGGCTCACACAGTTGTAGCAAGCCACCTGGGTTTCGGGTTAGCTTAGACTGAAATTTACTACGCTGGGCTATATCTTACCGTTGCTGTGATCTCGACAATCTCCTGCTCATTAAAGAACTTCTTCAAGTGGTCAAACGTCTCGTCCTTGACGTGAACATTCCTCGTCATCTCATCCGTGTAGAGCAACACGGCCCACTGCTTCTCCGACAACTCAGCTGGACGCTCACCGAGCGTGTCCTGCTTGATAGCCTCGAGTCCTGCCTCAGAGACGCCGCCTTTGACGGCCAGCGGGGCGTGGTGCTTCCACTCATACCAAGCCTTGTTGCAGACGGCAACGCGCGAGATGGCGAGCTCACGGAGGTCGTCACTCAGCGAGGTTTGTGTGCGGACAGCGCCGAGGAAAGAGTTCCATCCGTCAGCCACGGGAGGAGAGTGAAGGAGCGCAAGATCAAGAGACTGGAGAGGACGAGGGTTTCGTCGCTCCTCGATGCGCTTCACAATGGCAGTTTCTTCATCGCTCTTGGTCGGGACAGGGGTGGGTACGTAAGGGATTCTCATGATGCCGGTGTGGTGTAAGTTGACTGTGTGAGTCAATTGAGGACAGCGTATGCGCAAGGGTGCTAGATATGAATATTCAGCAAGGAGGTTTAGTAAAGAATATATAAAATGAGAGATAAACCCGACAGATGTCGAGACCCGAAAGCCGCTCCTTGGTTATATGTTCACCCGGATGCGCGGGGTCGGTTTAGAATCGCAACTCCCGTCTCCACTTCCCGAAAAGCGGCGCCGAGAGGCGGAGGTTTAACACGGCATCTGGACGGTTGCCAGGATGAGCTTGGAAAATGCATTTAAAGATAGGTTGAATAGACTGTTGCGGGTAGAGCTAGGTTAGCTTTAATTATGACTAGTTTACAGCGAATTGGAGTTTAGGACTTCCGAGTGGAAGATGGGCATTCACTCCCTAGCCCAACGTCCTCAAGGTGTTACTCAAATGTCCATCTTCTGCACCATAGGGAAACGAGCATTTGTCATTATATGCATTTTCATCGAATTTGAGACGCAATAAAAGTTGACCTTTAAGTGTGCTAAGCCTTTTTGAAACCGCGTGCCGTTTGTTGCTGAGCTCGCAGAGGCAACAATATTTCCACTGCTATATCCCAAGTCTCGAGATTCTTTGTTGCTCCGTCAACTCTCCCACCAACATCCACACCCAATTTCACCAACCGTTCAGTTCAGCATTGAAGCGTCAAGATCCAACCAAGCATTTGCATTTCGCAAAACTCGAGAGGCGACACATTAAACCTCAGCGAGCCATCTGACTCCAGATATTCCCCTCTCACAACAACAGCTGCGCGGGCGCGCTCCAATCCCTCCTGTCAGATCAATCCAGTTCATCCGAGCTTGGATCGCAGCGCAGGGACGCGTTGCGCACCGTCACGTGACAGGGAGCTCCCAACCTGGATCATTAACGCGACCTCACTTTTTTTCGCGTCGTCACGACCTCCTTCAAGCTCCTCCTCCTCCTCCCCGTTCGCTCTTTCGTCACTCTCGCTCGCGCGCTCATCAGCAACGATGGCCGAGATCAAGATTGACAGCAAGGTCTTCCAGGAGCGCATCTCACACTTTGTGACTGCCTGGAAGAATGACCTCCGAAGCAAGGATGGCCTGTTCGGCGGCGCCCAGTCCATGGTCGTGATGATGGGCAAGGTCGAGGAGATTCCCGAGTTCCACAAGAACAATGCGATTCACGTATGCGATTCCGATAATCCTCGACTCGAAGCGAAAGATGGAAATGCTGACGACTTTCGCAGTTCTGGCTTCTAGGCTACGAATTCCCGACCACGCTGATGCTGTTCACCCTGGACACGCTGTACATTCTCACGACAACCAAGAAAGGTACTGTTGCCTATGCGCTCGTTGCGCGATTTATCAGGAGCTGACTGTTGCCTAGCGAAGCATCTCGAACAGCTGAAGGGCGGCCGATTCCCCATCGAAGTACTCGTGCGAGGCAAGGACGCTGCGGAGAACGAGAAGCTCTTCATCAAGGTTACCAACAAGATCAAGGAAGCAGGAGTAAGCGAATCAATCCCCATCGTCTCGAGCCCATCTTAACATGTTGCGATTTCAGAACAAGGTTGGCACCATCTCTAGGGACACCTCCCGAGGCCCCTTTGTCGAAGAGTGGAAGAAGCTCTTTGCGGATCAATGCAAGGATATCACCCAGGTCGACGTGTCAGCGGCGCTCTCGACTCACGCCTTTGCTGTCAAGGACGAGAGCGAGCTCCGAGCGATGCGAACCGCTTCCAAGGCCTGCGTGGCCCTGATGACCCCCTACTTCCTCGATGAAATGTCCAACATCCTCGACGCTGAGAAGAAGGTCAAGCATTCAGCGCTTGCCGAAAAGGTCGACAAGAAGCTCGACGACAACAAGTTCTGGCAGACAGTGCAACTTCCGAGCAAGGCGAAGCTCCCCACCGACCTTGACCCGACCCAGCTGGACTGGATCCTGGGACCTTCCATCCAGAGCGGCGGCAAGTACGATCTCCGATTTGCAGGCGAGCCCAACGATGAGAACCTCCATGCCGGCATCATCATTGCTGCCATGGGTCTCCGATACAAGTCGTACTGTTCAACGATCGCACGAACCTACCTAGTCGATCCCAACAAGTCCCAGGAGAGCAGCTACAAGCTCCTTACCCTCATTCACAACACCATCATCAAGGAGATCCGAGATGGTATGACGGCGAAGGATGTGTACGCCAAGGCTCTGAGCATCATCCGAAGCAAGAAGCCTGACATGGAGAAGCATTTCCTCAAGAATGTTGGCTGGGGTATTGGACTCGAGAACAAGGACCCAACTCTTGTGCTCAACGCCAAGAACCAGAGGACTCTGAAGGACGGCATGACTTTGATCATCAACACCGGATTCCAGGACATCGAGAACCCCCAGCCTCAGGACAAGCACAGCAAGGTGTACGCCCTGGTTCTTACCGACACCATCCGAGTTACATCCGCAGAGCCCGTTGTGTTCACAGCTGAGGCGCCCACTAGCGCTGACGCAAACTCGTTCTTCTTCAAGGACGATGAGGAGGCCGAGCCTGCGCCGAAGAAGGAGAAGAAGGATTCTCGTGTTGGTGCCGTTGCTACTAAGAACATTACAAACACAAGACTTCGCTCCGAGCGTACAACTCAAGTCGCCAACGACGATCTTGAAAAGAAGCGACGTGAGCATCAAAAGGAGCTGGCGGCCAAGAAGCAAAAGGAAGGTCTGGCGAGATTCTCAGAATCCACTAGCGGCCAGAACGGCGGCGAGGTCAAGAAGTTCAAGCGATTCGAATCTTACAAGAGAGACAACCAGTTTCCCACCAAGATCAAGAATCAGGAGATCATTGTTGACGTCAAGAACAACACGGTCGTCCTCCCTATCATGGGACGCCCTGTTCCGTTCCACATCAACACTATCAAGAACGCTAGCAAGAGCGATGAGAATGACTTCTCTTTCCTGCGAATCAACTTCCTGTCTCCTGGTCAGGGTGTGGGAAGAAAAGATGACCAGCCATTCGAAGATGCCACAGCACACTTTGTGCGAAGTTTGACCTTCCGATCGTCTGATGGAGAGAGATACAATGAGATAGCGAATCAGATTTCCAACATGAAGCGTGACGCGGTCAAGAAGGAGCAGGAGAAGAAGGACATGGAGGATGTCGTTGAGCAGGACAAGCTGGTGGAGATCCGAAGTAAGTTGATGTCTTTACTGTGGGTGACTTGATGCTAACATACACCAGATCGCCGACCGGCTGTATTGGACAATGTCTACATTCGGCCTGCCATGGAGGGCAAGCGAGTACCCGGAAAGGTTGAGATTCACCAGAACGGTATTCGATACATCTCACCTCTGAACGCACAGCATAGAGTGGATGTGCTGTTCTCCAACGTCAAGCATCTTTTCTTCCAGCCTTGCCAACACGAGCTGATTGTCATCATCCATATTCACCTCAAGGACCCCATCATTGTGGGCAACAAGAAGAAGACCAAGGATGTGCAATTCTACCGAGAAGCGACGGACATCCAGTTCGATGAGACGGGTAACCGCAAGCGCAAGTACCGGTACGGCGATGAGGATGAGTTTGAGGCAGAGCAGGAGGAGCGACGCCGGAGAGCCGACCTCGACCGACTCTTCCAGGGCTTCGCCCAGAAGATTGCCGAGGCTGGTCGCAACGAGGGTATCGAAGTGGATATGCCCATCCGCGATCTTGGATTCCATGGTGTGCCATTCCGCAGCAACGTCTTTGTCCAGCCTACCACAGACTGCCTTATCCAGGTTGTTGAGCCTCCTTTCATGGTCATTACTATTGAGGAGGTTGAAATCGCGCACTTGGAACGTGTTCAGTTCGGCCTGAAGAACTTTGATATGGTCTTTGTCTTCAAGGACTTTACACGAGCACCATACCACGTCAACACCATCCCTGTCGAGTTCCTCGACCAGGTCAAGGACTACCTTGACTCTTCCGACATTGCCTATACGGAAGGACCTCTCAACCTGAACTGGCCTACCATCATGAAGACAGTCACAGCAGACACTCACCAGTTCTTCGTCGATGGAGGTTGGTCCTTCCTGCAGGCCGACTCGGATGATAGTGGCAACGAGGACATGTCGGAAGAGGAGTCGGCGTTTGAGATTGATGACGATGAGCTCGACGAGGCGTCCGAATCTAGTGAGGAGGACTCTGACTTTGGCAGCAACGCCAGTGATGATGATGACGACGACGATGCTGAACTCGACAGCGACGAGGAGGGTGAGGACTGGGATGAGCTGGAGCGCAAGGCGAAGAAGCGAGACCGTGAGAGTGCCATGGAGGATGAGGACCGTGGCAGCAAGCCCAAGAAGCGCAAGCGCTAAAGGGGTAACTGGACTAACGTCACGCCTCCCCCGAGGCAGAGGGTGATTTTGGCGTGAACGGGAAGACGGTGGACGGGACTGGTTTACTTGGTTTTTTGGCTTGGTTTCTTCGATTGTACTAAAAAAAATACTTGCCTCCTTTTAGTTTCTTTGTATGGCTGTCAGGCACTATGCTCCCAAGGGGAAGAGAAAGGGGATATTCAACAGAGAAGGGGCAAGTGTCTGTCGAGCCCGGACGTACTTGGACGCTTCTCCCACGAGGCTTTTCATATCATATCAAGTTTTGGAATGATCAGGATCAGAATAGGGCAGTTGTACCAGATAAGATAATTCACGATTTCAGCATAATGTACGATTAGTCTCTTCCTAGGCTCGCCAAGTTATGATAAGGGATTAATATATTCTTGTATGATTTTTGCAATAATACTCTAATGGTGGTGACTCGCGCAAGCAAGGAGATGGTCTCTGGTTACATACCCTGGATGTTTTTCGTATACATGTAAGTGATACCAATAGGAGTCTCCTTGGACGCCATGTCGCGCTGGTTACTAAATTTGTTCGCATGAGAGCTCCGCATAGTAAAAGGATCTCCCAAGATTTGCTCAAGTCAAGAGTTTGGGCGCATTCGATTACATCGACACTTCCGAGACTCACATGCAAGAAGCGAGTTGAATGGCTGGGACGAACACACGTGATATGGTGATCATCCAAGACAGCACTGTAAAAGGTAATGATGGCAAAACTTTACCATTCAAACAAGCAACAGCACAAAAAGTGTTTGGTTTCGCTGATCAAAAGCCAACGTGAAACTTGAGCTAGAGAGCTAGTGAGTGCCGATAGGGCATGATCGTCTCGAACGGCAAGCTGCGTGGTTCTGCTGGATCCTTTCTCCACAGAGATCGACTAGGGGCGGGAATGCCGATGTCAGGCTGTACAATGACGGTCTTCAGCCCAAAGGTAAAGATTTGCTCGACGGGCCGTTCTGAACTCAGCAAGACGGGCAAACGTGCCGCATAAGCGCTCGATGGCTAGGCGATTCCGTGTGTTCCGCCTACTGTACGAGTTGCATGCTCCGGCGTGAAAAGGCTTGGCCTCCGCCACAATAGCCGGTACGGGCTGACCTATCAAGACGCAGCTTTCATGACAAGAAATCTTGAAGTTGTTGGAGCATGGGAGAACCTTGGATGAGCAAGCTATCGTATTCTTCCAACCGCCCATTTGGTCAGCAACACACTGCCTAGCCTGCCAGCCTACCCCTCAACCAAGCCATTGGCAGAGTTTGAGAAACATTGGTCACGACAATGCATCACCTGAATAGCCAATCACGGTATGGTACAGGTTCGACATGTCTAGTCGACCTTCTTGAATAGGGCACGTCGATTCGGTGACCAAGGTCTTGACCGCTCATGCAGCCAAGAGTGGGTTTCAGACATGTTCAGCCAGCCGAGGTCAACAGCGGATAATTGCGAAAAGCCGAATACGTAGGTAACTGGCAAGCTGAGTAGGTATCGTTCTCTGGATAAACTCGTCGTTGTTACCTTTGCGTACTTCTTGTAGATCTGTTTTTTGTGGGCTCTGAAGATCAAGGTTGATCAGGGGTCGGAATCAAGGAGATGAGAGACGAAATTGGGAGGTAGCCAACGCCCAAACTGCCGGAGATAAGTGGAATTCATGGCCCTAGCGGCGGGAAAACTTGAAAGATTTTGCAATATTCTCCAGAATATTAGGGGAAGACTGATGTAATATGGATGAATTCATGCCCGATTATTTCGATAGTCGTAGACTGGGGACTTGGGCAGAGGACAGGCTGATGTAACTCACGTGATGCCGAGAAGTACCAAGAGTGGTTTACTCAACTGCATCCACTCCATCGGCGACACCGCCATCCACTGAAACTGTCTTCCTGACCAGATTCTGAAAACGCCATGGCCGATTTGCCGTCTAAACAGGCCAGTATCGCCGATACATCACATCCAAGACCTTGGGACCCAGTTGGCTGTCTGGGGGTTTCGCCCGCCACTAACGCGTTCGCCTGCGAGACACCTACTGCACGGTCCGGCCTTGTCGTCATGTGTCCAGGGGTCCGGCGGGAAATGATCATCATCTGGTCCGGGAGGGGACGGCCTGAAAGAAAAATGGGGTTGAGTCCGTTCGGGGGTTTTCCCAGACTGTTGGGGAACCACTTGGCCGGTCCTCATTGTCGACCATGGCTGACTGAACATCTGCATGTCTGAGTCCGCAGCCAGCACCAGCAGATAAAGAGCAACAAAGAGGAGTCAAACTCAAAGATGTGTGTCCACCGAGCCCTTGTGATGCTGACGACAATGACGGTATAAATATCGCACAGCAACCCACTCGGACAAGGCGGCAATTCAAACATCTGTTGCCTCGGGCTTGGGTTGGATGACGTTGGACAACCTGTTGTCGCCGCCGTTTGTTTGCTGACCGTTACGACACACATTGAATCCTCAGCTTCTTTCGAGAGGCGCAGAGAATCTCGCACCGTTTCTGGCCCAACAAATCAGTCGCCAAGCAGACAGACGCCCCTCCGGGCTGACGACACCGGTCTTGTCGCCCAGGCTCCACGGCGAGTTCCATCCAAGAGCGGCTCCATTCAGGGCCGACCGAGCCTCAATCAGCCACTTACACCAGGTCCTACCCCAGACGCCGCCTTAGCCTTACAGCGCGAGCAGCGAGAAAGCTCGCGCTTTGGATCCAGAAGAGGGAGCGTGGAATTCTCCAACGCCGGCCTTTTGGCAGGGATCAGGGCGTTTATTACGGTCAAACTACGTGGATACCAGCTTGGCGAAAAGTGAGTTCAAGTTTCTCGTTCTTGGGTCCTTCTTGGGGTTTTGGCTTGGACTTTTCACTGAGGTGTTCTGGAACCACTCCACCCCCTGTCCTACACCACGCTGCACCCCTACACCCTACCTACCCTTGTTCAAGTGCTTTCTGGACTTTTCTGGGGCGCGGAGCCACGCAAACGACGGCGTCGTCGAGAGACTTCTCTCTTGGCTGGTGTGCCGAACAGCAAGAGCCAAGCCTCACTGACTGGCTCATCTGCTCGTCACCTCGACTCGCCATTCCTCGTCGCTACGACACAGACTTGTCGAGTTTCCGAAGATCCGATCAAGCGCCTCGCCAAGCGGCTCCGTGGCCTGCTGATCGGATGCAACTCATCGTCCCAATATAACCCTGTCGTCCTGGCCCTGGGTCCCCATTGTCCATCCCATCGTCAAATCTCCTCCCCCCCAGCAAGTTCAGTTCAACTCAACTCGACTGTATCCTCCCTATCCCCTGGCGTCGGATTTTAATTTCACACAAATCTTGACGCCTCTTCCTAGTGAAATCAAACCAAATCCCCTTTTCTTCTTTCTTTGTCGAGTGACCGATAGCTTTCTTTTTCTCTTGACTTCCCTTTTGTCATCTCGACTCTCTCCCCACCAATTCCGCGACTGTTCGTTGAGCCTTGCCGCTCACTGACTGATACGAAAACGGCATCGTGCTTACACAACTCACTTCCATTCTGTACTTGCCCGATTCGGCAGGGTCGAGAGTGCCTCGTCAAGCTGAGCGGCTTCTCGACTCCTCTTTTGCCCTGGATTCTTCAAAACAAATATCTACTCGCAGCAATTCGATGATTGCAGAGTCTAAATTTGTCCCTCAGATCGAAATCATGGCCGCCTCTCCTACTACTACAACAACCACCAAGCCTCGACGGGAGCCCCGAGACACAGGGTTCCCCGAGCCCTTCAACGATGGTGAGTCTAGAGTTCCAAGGTGCAGTACACAGTGGCCATGCTAACCATTCTTCAGTCCGAAACACTACTCTACCTCATCCCGATGCAGACCTCTCACCAAACGCATGTATCAGTCAAGAAGACATCGATCCTGACCGGGCACTCACTCGAACTCGTCGGTCCTTTTTGAGGAAGAAGAAGCGAACTCTTAACCACGGACGCATCACACCTACGTCCGAAGCTCTCTACAGCGTCCTATCCCTTGTTAGCACCGATACTGGAGACAACGCCAGCATTAAGCAAGCCAACCCATCCATGACCAGCATCCGACCATCAATGTCCAGCATTCGCCCATCCATGTCGAGCATCCGGCTTTCAAAGGACGAAACCGAGAGTCTCGCATCAAGGAACACGAGGAGGGACGACGAAACGCCACCAACATCTCCTGATGTGCCCTCATATCGATCTAAGAAGGGATTCATGAGGAAGTGGCGAAAGAATTAGAAGTGGCTTGGTGAAGCCTTGGACACCCAAGGCAAATCTGGACACGATGACGACTGTTGTTACGATGTATACGGCCAAACCTGATGATCGAGGATGGCAACATCACTCAGACGGACTGCTTCAATTACTTTTCTTTGTGGATAGCGTGGCGTTTGATGGGCACAAGGGCATTGGCATGGGTATGGACATGGACATGGACGGGCATGGATTGGATTCAGGATTTATCGGTGTTGCCGAGGACAAGGGGCCAAAAGTTTGAGATTACGGTCCCCTCTGGTAGGGTGAGACGGGAATGTCACTTGTCCGGCCATTCAGCGAGGGAGCAATCAATCATTAATTGGGACATTCGTTAAAGAATTAATAACTAGCATCATCGCTATTCTCATGATCTTGATCTTGGTCATTATCTATGCTGGTGTTTCCATGATGGTGACCCTTTTCGTGTATCCTCCATATCGTTCGCAACTAGCTATGCGCACTTGTTATGTTGGCAGCGAATTGTGAGGCAAAAGACGGCATCTCGGTCCTCTATAGATATTCCACACATGGCAGTATAGGTCTACCTCTAGCTTCCGCGGTAAGAAGTGTAGCTATATGGGCTCAACAAGAGTGGCACATGGTAGTGCTGCCCCTCCTCGACACGAAAGGTGATGGTCACCTCTGGGAAAAAGGTCTTGTCCTCGCCAAAGTAGGAGGCCGTGTCGAAGCGCAGTGTCCAGCGCGTGGGTCCTTGACCTCTGCGCTCGTCGAGCACATCGAGGAGTGTATAGACGGGGACCTCGCCAGCAGAGTCGGCGGAGCTGTAGGGCAGCCAGACGAGAACGCGGCCGTCATCGTCGGTGATGGACTCGAACGTCTTGGGCTGAGGCTGGGTGTGTGGGTTGGCTCCAGGCGCTGGGGCGGGGACGGGGCCCTCGAGGCGAACGCGGACGCCACGAGCCGGGCGGCCAGCCTGGGTGTCGAGGACGTGGCAGGTGATGAGGTCCTTTGCGGAGGGTGAAGCCATCGCGACGGTGGGTTTTGGAGAGCGATGGAGGTGTTTTGGTGGTGATGGGGGGTTGTTTTTGTTTTGAGTGGTGCGACCTGACGTTTGGAGGTTGACGTCAAGGGTGGTGGGGGAGGGGAAGATGTAGCGAGAGCTTCAGAGCGTTGATAGTAGGCTTGGCAAAAGTATTATCGGGGGGTTCCGACCGATACTGGGCTCTACTTTGTCCTTTTTTTAGACGGGACGTCGTGAATATCGATTCTGAAGTACCGAATAAGAACAAGAAAGAGAAGGATTACGCGGCGCAAAGACAGGGGGATTGAAGTGAGGCACACTGCCCGGTTTATATCAGTCAGTTTTTTCCTTGGATTCGTGCCTGACCGCAAACAGCCTTGGGCTGCTGACTTGTTATGCGTGTAGGTCGAGGTTTTGGTGGCTTACGGTCCAGTAGGTAGCTTTTTAGCGGGCTCTGCTGAGGCTAAGGACTTGCAGATGGAGAACCTGGTGTTGACTGACAACGGTGTGCATAAGAGATGAATGCTTTGGGTGTGGATGAAGAAGAAAGGGCAGCGAATGATGATGCTGGGATGTTTTCAAGTAGGACTGGTGGATCTGAATCAACGAGTCCTAGTTGTTGCAGGTGAATATGAGTTGGTGAGGCTGGATGAGTGAGTCCTAGATTCACGGCTGGTGGTGAATGGGACAGGACAATGGGTTGATGAAAATGGGGCCGGTTTTGGAAAGCATTGGGAAGAGAAGGACAGACAAGAAATGACTGCAGAGTATATTAGATATGAAACGAGTTATAATGAACATTGTTTTCTGTTTACTCAACAGTTCATGCGATGACAGAGCTGACTCTGTGCCCCCGACCAGTTTGGGTTAAACAAAGCAAATGATTCAGTTACACATGGTGAAACCTTATTCCTTCTCAAGTAACAATAGAAAACAACATGCATTCGTACCACAAGGGGGTTATACGAGACATGAGATAGTTAACTTGAATTGAGTTGAGTTGACATTCCCATTGACTTGAAAAACAGTCCGGCAGCTGCCAATGCCGCCTGGTGGATAGACTAAAGTTAAGGTGTTATGAGGCATATGCAACCACAACCTACGTGCAGAGTAACTAGAACACTATACAGCTCGAAATGAAAGAGTGATAGACATCCCTAAATATCTCTGTTTATCACATTCCTTTCCCAGTCACACCTTCAATGACCAGAGTACACGCCCGGATAAAACAAAGCCCCGAAACCCCGAGCAGCACAGCCCGCAATCTGTCACTGCACAGCCACTCACCCTGACAGCCAAGCACGTCCCACCCACGCCGCAATGTCCAACACGTAACGCTTCACGAGCGCCAAGCCACACCTGCACTTGAATCCCATCAGCTCTCACTCTCCCCTGGGATACGAACAGAACAAAACAATCGAGCATCGAGCACCCACCGCCTCGCGCCATATCGATCTCGACGGATCTTTCATCGCGCGCCCGCGCAGATTTCATCGCCGAACTTGCCTACAATGGCCGACGATCCCCGTGGCATCGACCACACTGATTCCATCGACTCCAACGATGGCCCGAAGCAGCCGGACAAGAAGAAGAGTCGTCGACCAGCAAGTGAGCATCCCTCGAGCCTCGTCCGTCGTGCACCGCGACGAATTCATGCTGACTGATTCGCGATAGACACCGCGTTCCGACAGCAGCGCTTGAAGGCCTGGCAGTACGTTGTCATTGTTCCCTGCTCTTCCTCGTTCTCGATGCTTATTGCGACAGGCCCATCCTCACACCCAAGACCGTCCTGCCCCTGTTCTTCACCATTGGAATCATATTCGCTCCTATCGGAGGATTGCTGCTCTATGCCAGCGCCCAGGTGAGCTCCGACGCTGCCGTTGAAACAAGACGCATCTGACAGCCTGGTTAGGTCCAAGAACTTCGACTCGACTACACCCACTGCACAGAAGATGCCCCCAAGCTATCCAGGGATGGCGGCGGCTATGGTGCCATGCCCGGCGACAATGTCCAGACTGCCTTCAAGAGCTCTAATAGATCCGTGAATGCGATGTGGGCGCGCGAGACAAACATCACCGTCACCCTCGACAACGGCGTCAGAGTCAACGAGACAAACCGGTGCCATCTCAAGTTCACGCTGCCCGAGGAAATGGGTCCTCCCGTTCTCTTCTACTACCACCTCACCAACTTTTACCAGAACCATCGTCGCTACGTGCTCTCATTTGACAGCGACCAGCTCAAGGGAAAGGCTCGCTCGTACAGCGACATCAAGAACGGCGACTGCGGCCCCCTGTACGGAGACTCCAAGCTTTCGAAGCCCTACTACCCCTGCGGACTCATCGCCAACTCCATGTTCAACGATACCTACTACGACCCCGAGCTTGTGACCGTTCCGGCCTCGAGCAGGTCCAAGAATGATACCTGGACCTACGACATGAAGACGACCAACATTGCCTGGGGAAGCGACAGGGACCTGTACGGCAACACCAGCTACAAGCCCGACGACGTGATTCCCCCTCCCAACTGGCAGAAGCGCTACCCGGACAACTACACCACCAAGAACCCCCCGCCAAACCTGAAGGAGTGGGAGGCTTTCCACGTTTGGATGCGAACCGCCGGCCTTCCCACCTTTAGCAAGCTGTACCAGCGTAATGACACCGTCGCCATGTGGGCCGGTACTTATGAGCTTCAGATTGATGATCGTGAGTTTCAAAGATGTACGCCTCTGTGGAACCCCTGGCTGACCTTGTACTTCTAGACTTCCCCGCCAGCAAGTATGAAGGTACCAAGTCCATCATCATCACCACCAAGACCGTCATGGGAGGTCGCAACCCCTTCCTTGGAATCGCCTACGTGGTCGTCGGCGGTGTCTGCATCTTGCTCGGTGCTGTCTTTACAGTGACCCATCTGATCCGCCCCAGGTATGTTTTTAATTCTGCAGTATTCATCTCTTGTGCTAACCTCTTGTCAGGAAACTTGGTGATCACACCTATCTCTCCTGGAACAACGCACCCGGCGCCAAGTCCGGCCCTAGCACAGCCGTCGCTTCCGGCCGTGAACTTCGTCCTGGCGAGGCTTAGGCGGCTCGCGAGGACTCCCGCACTCTCCTCCGAGCTCCCGCGAGCCCTTCCTTTGCGTCCATACGGTCTCCACCCAGCACCACGGATAGCATTGTCCGAACTGCCATGTCGCCTCTGATCGGGAGACGTGAGCACTCGGGCTTCTGACTTGAAGACGCAAGATTGGGTTGAGGGTTGTGGGAGGAAAAGTGCAAACTTGGTTCGGTGTGTTTTTCTTGTCGTTTCTCACATGGTTACTTGTTTTACGTACCATTATTCGTCGCAGCGCCCGACTTGTGTGTCAGCTATTTTTCTGCGCTGCTACTCTCTTGCGTTTGAAGGATGCGATTCTAGGAAGCCCAGGGGTTGTCTTCTCCCCTGGGCCAATCTATTCTTGACGGATCAAAGAGACGGATGAGACGGAAGAGCAAGGATCTTGACCTTGGTATCGTTATTGGGTAAGGGAGTTTTGGGCGCGATGCAATTTGGTTCAAGGATAGAATGAACTGGTTTATATCAAGTGTTGCTTGCCTGTCCATGTGAAGTTGATGTTGTATCGTGCTCTCGACACCAGGAGGAAACTGCCCATGTTTCCAGGTTAAAGATACTTTATTCGTCGGAAAGAAGAACGAGCAATGGCATACGAAGATGTCAGGAGGAAGCCATAGCAGCAATTGAAGACAGAAAAGGTCACAGGGGTTTCAATGAGGACCCCTCCGGCACATACCCTAGAGAAAGGTTCACGAGTAGGTCGGTGACAGCCCAGGAGGAATGTACAGTCCGGTTTAAGAGTTATGAATGCGAAACAAAGCAGAAATATTCTCGTAGTGTCTGATTCATTCTCGATCTTTTGAATCCTGAATGATCAAGGTGGTTGTATTCTCTGAGATGGTGTCCACCCTCCAAGTCTCGGCCCATCTGAACCGCAATCTCGACTCGCCCATCACCAACAAAAAAGGCGTGGTGGCAGAGTGGTCTAATGCGATAGACTAGAAATCTATTCTCTTCGGAGGCGTCTGTTCGAATCAGGCCCACGTCGATTGTTTTTTTTGCTTCTTTTTGCCGTTGTTGATGAGTAGGCTTCTTTTTGACGTGTTCACGATACTTGACAGTTAAGATGAAGACAAACCGTGTTTATGCTGTTCAGATGAATAAGAAAAAAGTAGACAGAAATACACTCTATTAAACAAGTCATGATTTTTGTTCTGTGTGAGAGTATCATGTGGCAATAGAACTGGCCTTGACGTCCTCACTTGACAAAATCAACCAGTCATGAGGCTACCCATACGTGGCCTTCCTATTCTGTCTAGATCTACCCCTCCAAAACCGCCAAACTCCACCATGGAGCTTCTAGAAGATGCCCAAATCCTGAACTTCGACAACACTCTCAACAAAGCCACCTCCCTAACCCGACCCTATCGCAAACTCCCTTCCGATAAGTCGAATCGCCATGGCCGCCGTAATCTCCGCCGACGACGCTCTCGAGCCATCCCTCCAGTCCCTCCTCGACCAGCGCAGCCTGCGCTGGATCTTTGTGGGCGGCAAGGGTGGTGTCGGAAAGACCACCACGTCATGCTCCCTCGCCATCCAGCTCGCTCGCGTCCGTCGCTCCGTTCTCCTCATCTCTACCGATCCCGCACACAACCTCTCCGATGCATTTTCCCAAAAGTTTGGCAAGGAGGCTCGTCTCGTCAACGGCTTTGACAACCTCAGCGCTATGGAGATTGATCCCAACGGAAGCATACAGGACATGTTGGCTGGTCAAGGCGATGCTGATGATGTCAATGCCGCTGCTGGTGGTCTGGGAGGCATGATGCAGGATCTCGCTTTTGCGGTGAGTTAAGAAACCCTACAACTCTCTACTTATTGCTGACATGACAGATCCCTGGTATCGACGAGGCCATGTCCTTCGCAGAGGTCCTCAAGCAGGTCAAGTCCCTCTCCTACGAAACCATCATCTTCGACACGGCCCCCACGGGTCACACCCTCCGCTTCCTCCAGTTCCCCACCGTCCTCGAAAAGGCCCTCGCAAAGGTATCCCAGCTCTCATCGCAGTACGGACCCCTCGTCAACAGCTTCCTCGGCTCGGGCGGTCAGCTCCCCAACGGTCAGAACCTCAACGACATGGTTGAGAAGCTCGAGTCGCTGCGCGAGACCATCTCTGAGGTCAACACACAGTTCCAGGATGCAGAGCTCACAACTTTTGTCTGTGTCTGCATCGCAGAGTTTTTGAGTCTGTACGAGACGGAGCGCATGATTCAGGAGCTTGCGGGTTATGGAATTGATACCCACTCCATCGTCGTCAACCAGCTTCTGTTCCCCAAGAAGGCTAGCGACTGCGATCAGTGCAACGCCCGTCGCAAGATGCAGCGCAAGTACTTGGACCAGTATGAAGAGCTGTACGCCGAGGACTTCAACGTTGTCAAGATGCCCCTGCTGGTTGAGGAGGTTCGGGGCAAGGAGAAGCTCGAGAAGTTTAGTGAGATGCTCGTCACCCCTTACGTTCCTCCGGAGTAAGCAGGTCTATAGACTCGGGTGCAAGACGTGGACACTTTGAAAGATTACCGCGTAAGAAAGACAAAAAAGAAAGGTCATGTAGCACATACAGGAGCAAAGAAGGCGTGGAGTTGTCGTTAGGGGTTGATGGTTTATGACAATACACAATGATATTTATTGGTTATGCACACACACACACAGTCACGAGAGAAAATACCCAACAATTTCAGCAAAGTTTGTTTATTATTTTATTTGTTTTCTGCTTCATGTTTGCCTCGTAGACTAGCGACACCCTCGCTGTCAAGTCATGCTTCTCCCTACCAAGGCCAAAGTCTGATGAAGTAATACCTAAACCCCCCAACCGGTGGCATAAACCTGCCATGAAACCCTTCCAAGATCCATAATCTACACTCCCAAACGCCGTTCCGCTGGGCTTGACGGAATCATGCAACATGTGAAAAAGCAAACCCCCCAAACCCCCCAAACCCCTTAAAAACAATCCAGAATATTGACAGCTCTGCAAAAGCTCGCGTTGATGACCTCATTGTACCTTGAATGTCGAGATGGTGAGAAAACAAGAAACAGCACGCTGGTGGAAAATCATAGTCGTGCGGGAGCTGAGCATCTGGCTCACAGCTCTCGATAGTCGCTGGGTCGAACTCTTCGCTGCTTGTTCTGGTGTCGATGGGGGTTGACGGGTTTGCGGAAGTAGGCGTCTTCGTCAGGAGCGTTGCCACCTTGGGAGAAGTTGCCGTTTTGGAAGCCATTCATGCCTCCATTCATGCCTCCGTTCATACCCATGTTTCCGTTCATAGGATTCATGCCATTCATGCCGTTCATACCATTCATTCCCATATCCCAACCGTTCATGCCCCCAAAGCCACCATTCATACCGGGGAACCCTGGCATGCCCATCATGTTGGGCATACCCATCATACCCATGTTCATGTTCATGTTGCCCATGTTTGGCATTGGCATCATGTTTGGCATCATGGGCATGCCGTTGAACATCATGTTATTCATTCCCATGTTCATGCCCATGTTCATGCCCATGCCGTTCATCATGTTGGGCATCATGTTTTGTTGGTTCTGCATCGCTTTGGGACCCTTGGGAATCCGGGGGTTGTCGAGGATGTCGTCTGCGGGCCGCTTCTTGGAGTTGACATCCGTGGGCTTGGCGCTGTCGACCTGCTTGTCTGCGTCTTGTGAGGCGGGGATGAGGCTCTTGGGGCCAGTTGGTGGAGACTTGATAGTCGCTTTTTGAGACGCGGGTGAATTTGACTTTTCCTTTGGTGAATCCTTGGCCTTGTCGGCAGCATCGCCCTCGGGCTTTTGCTCCGGCTTGTTAGCCTCTGTAGTAGGGTTGTCCTCCTTCTCGCCATCGGCCTTGACCTCATCTGACGCCTTAGGTGATGGAGGGGGAGGGCTTTTGGCCGTTTCCTTCTCCTTCAGATATTCCTGAATCTTCTTGGATGTCTCCTCATCTGGTACGAGGTCATCAATCAGCACACCTTCTGACTGGCAGGCAGGGCAGACGAAGTCGCTTTCGATGAGAGCATTGGTTATGCAATCATTGCAAAAGGTCTTCTGGCAGCACGGAGTCTTCATTGGCTCTATGAACATCTTCTTGTCGATCGAACACTCCAAGCCCCGTTCTTGAATCTCCTTGTCCTCAGCCAGGGGTGCCTTGGCAGCGGAGGAAGACTTGGCCTTGGCCTGGAACTGTTCCCAAGATGCCTTGTCTGGTTCGGCAATGACAAAATCTCCTTCAGCGTTAACCATGATGCCTGAAGGGCGCTTGGATTCATCACCGTCAGTCTGAGCTAGCACAACAGACTTGTCGACCTTTTGCAGGAACGAACGGGGAATTCCAGTAGTTCGCTTGACTCTCGGGCGATTGTCAAACTCGGGATCGTCGTTAGTAGGGCACAGCTGAATCCAGTGGCCCTTGTTGCCACATCGGTAGCAAATGTAGCCATTTGGGGGGTCATGGTCTGGGACATTCGCTGGCCTCTTGGCACCGGGCTTGAAGACGGGTGTTTGGCTGTGGCATGTTAATGATTGATCTACTTCTACGGGAAAGCAATACTTACTGTGACATCTCTTCCTGCTGGGCTGACCACTGCTCGGTCTGCGCTGCAAACATGGCTGCCATCTTCTCCTCTTCGGTCATGGCATTGTTCATTTGGTTGATTGCGTTAGAACTAGGCTTTGATGCCGAGGCCTTTGCTGCTTGCTCTTTGCGACCAGCATTCTTGGCCGTTGAAGGCATCTTGCCGGATACATAACGGGCAGCCCGCCCTGCGCCTTGCTTGACGGCTGGCTGACGCCGAGCGATCACCGTTGTTGATCTGGGAATAATGGTGGTGTCGTCATCATATTCTGAGCAGTGATTAGCAGCGCTCTTGTGTTGCGCTTGGGATGTAGACTTACCCTCGCTGTTATCATCGGTGTAAATATGAAGATCGAAATCAGAGCCATCACCAAGTCCGCTCTTGATGATGATTTCACGCTTGAGCTCAAAGACTGAGATACCGGTGCCGTCAAATTCGACTCTAGTGGGTTCCCTTTGGGACTTGAACTTGAAAAAGACGGAAGACGTCATGATGATTGATTTGTGCTGTGTGTTTTCCTACAAGGAATCAAGACACCACAGCACAGAGGGACAAGAGGTGGTGTTATAACGGAGGTCGATGAGTTTTCCAAGTCGAAGTGGCCGGGCGCACAGAGCACTATGTGAGTATTGATTGCCTCTTTTGTGTTTGCAGAGAAAACTCTGATTGTTCTCTTTCTTGCACTGCCGTGCCTCTTTCAACTCTCGAGATGAACGGAAATAATCAATTTTGATTGTACTTGGAGGGAACAATAGTGGCAAAAGGGTCAAAAAAAGGTGCAATGAATAAAGGAGTACAGCTGGCCAAAGAAAACAGCCAGAAGAGAGACAGCCCTGAAACTCCACCTCAATTTCCAGTCACCACGTTTGTTAAACCACTGAACCAGAGACCTTGAAGTTAGCAAGTTGTCCTAGGATCTACGCCCTTTCGAGAGAAGGCTAGCGACAGAGCACGACGGCGTCTCGAGCAACGAGGATGCGAACGGTCGGGATCGCGCGAGGTCGGCTCGATCGCGTCAGGTAACCGCGCGTTGCCAGGTGGATCAAACGGTCCTCGATAATCGTTGAGCAAGAGTGAAGAGAAGAAAAAGTCGCGCGCAGGCGAAAAAGAGTGCAGCCAAGCGACTGCTCTGGTGTCGCGAACTGAATACTCGATGGGCGGAATGAAAGCGACGATGGATGAGTATCGAGGCGAGTGGGGAGAGGAAGAGTCTTCGAGGGAGGAAAAGCACTGCCCCTGGGGTTAGTAAGCATCTAGACGTGAGGAGTCCGGATGCCTGGGAGGGGGAATGCGTTCGAAATTCCGGAGTCGGGAGACCGCAAAAAGGATTTTCCTCCCGATGACTCAGCCACTTACTGGCTGGCATGTGACGTAAAGGCTGGCTGCATCTTGTGCTCTTTTGTTCAACGCAAACGTTGCCCATTTTCCCTTACTAATCACTACTCGGCCTAAACATTATTGGTTGCCGCTACTAGCCGGCCATTCATTGTTCTCTCATTGCTTGCGTTCAAGCTGCCCCGCCATAAGGTGAGCACGGCGCTGTCTTGCATCACTATCAGCCCGATAGAGCAGGTCCGGCGTAATGCCCCGCACCTTCCTCCTCAATAGGGCAGCTCTGTGTTGTTTTCGAGTAACAGCACTCCCCAAAAGGCCCTTCATATCATCTCGTGTCTCCCGGATCTCCTCACAATCACCCAAATTTCTTTCCCGCCCATACCTCACTGACTCTATACGCGCTCACCAAGCAAAGAAGATGGCCCCTCAACTTGACGGTTTCTTCAAGCAGGTCGACAGCTCTGCTGACGACTTCATTGAGCGCCTGCGCAAGGCTGTGGCTATTCCTTCGATTTCCGCCGAGGATGCTCGCCGCCCTGATGTCGTCCGCATGGGAGAGTTTCTCGCCGAGGAGCTCAAGAGCCTGGGAGCTTCGGTAGAGCTTCGACCGTTGGGAAAGCAGCCCCACAAGGAGCACCTCGACCTTCCTCCCGTCGTCCTCGCTCGATACGGAAACGACAGCAACAAGCGAACCATTCTCGTCTATGGTCACTACGACGTTCAGCCTGCCGAGAAGAGCGATGGCTGGGCCACCGAGCCTTTCGATCTCACCGTTGACGAGAAGGGTCGCATGTTCGGACGTGGATCTACGGAC
Organism: Fusarium sp. LHS14.1; assembly: GCA_025433615.1. NCBI lineage: Eukaryota > Fungi > Ascomycota > Sordariomycetes > Hypocreales > Nectriaceae > Fusarium > Fusarium sp. LHS14.1. The sequence continues at coordinate 1,926,099 of CM046481.1, forward strand.
GATAAGGGCCCTGTTCTGGGTTGGTTGAATGCCATCGAGGCCCACCAGAAGGCGGGTGTCGATTTCCCCGTCAACCTGCTCATGTGCTTCGAGGGTATGGAGGAATATGGTTCTGAGGGCTTGGACGACCTCATCAAGGAAGAGGCCAAGAAGTACTTTGCTGATGCCGAGGCTGTCTGCATTTCTGACAACTACTGGCTCGGTACCGAGAAGCCTTGCTTGACCTATGGTCTCCGAGGCTGCAACTACTATTCGGTTGAGATCTCCGGCCCTGGCGCCGATCTTCACAGTGGTGTCTTTGGCGGCACGGCCCAGGAGCCCATGACTGATCTGGTCAGGGTTCTGGGATCGCTGGTCAACACTGATGGTCAGATCCAGATTCCTGGCATCATGGAGCAGGTTGCCCCTGTCACTGCCGACGAGGAGGGTCTCTACGATGGTATCTCCTTCACCATGGACAACATCTACGAGTCGCTCGGTAGCACGACGACTATTTTCGAGGACAAGAAGAGCACTCTTATGGGCCGCTGGCGATACCCCTCTCTGTCTCTCCACGGCATCGAGGGTGCCTTTTCGGCTCCCGGAGCCAAGACTGTTATCCCTGCCAAGGTCATTGGAAAGTTTTCGATCCGAACGGTCCCCGATATGGACATTGACACAACCAACGAGTGTGTGTACAAGTACGTGAAGGAGCAGTTCGCCAAGCTCAACAGTAAGAACACCCTGAATGTGTTCGCACAGCACACTGGCAAGTGGTGGGTGGCGTCGCCCAAGCACTGGAACTTTTCGGCCGCTGCCAAGGCTGTTGAGCGTGTGTGGGGTGTCCAGCCTGACTTTACTCGCGAGGGTGGAAGGTAAGAGTCCCTGATATAAAGCAATATGTGTTGAGTGCTAACGATCCATGACAGTATCCCCGTTACACTGACCTTTGAGGAGGCCACTGGCAAGAACGTTCTGTTGCTTCCCATGGGTAGCTCGACTGATGGTGCGCACTCCATCAACGAGAAGCTGGACAAGCGCAACTACATTGAGGGCATCAAGCTGCTAGGAGCCTACCTTCATTACGTTGCCGAGGAGCCCAAGGCTTAAGCTAAGAACATCCATAATAATGAAGATGATTGAACGTGATGTGACATTCTAGCTTGGAGTTCCGTGATGTGTTTAGTGTGTTTGCTGGCAGGGTTTCGATGAGTGAGGGTTTGAAAGTGATCTCAACCATCTTGATGCTCCTTGTTAGCAGGAACATGATGTCTAATCCCTTGTTACAAACGTGCTCTTGGCATTGTTACGCCATCCATAGACAACGGCCCCCACTTCCTTGGGAAAGTTAATGATGGCTATGGAGTCATTATGGTTGTAAGCTGAGTAACGAGAACTCACAGACTTGGGATAGTATTACACACTATTCTCTGACTGGCAAAAGATCCAGCTGATAAGGGATTGTTGATTAATACCAGTTGGTGATAGTTGATGATGGGCTTCGGAACGAGGGTTTCCCATCTGCACGTTCCCGCGAGCGACCCCACACTGTACGTACCTTGAACCCCTCCCTTCGAGTCCGCTCCAACCGCCATCCATTCTTGCCCCTCCACCGCCCTTCCATCCACCCATCCAATCCGTCCATCCATGTTAGTTGACTGATGAGACAGGTCCGGTGATCGCTGCCCGGCTGAGCCGTAGCCGTCGCCGACATGGCCAAGTGACCGCTGCATTGCTTTTATCGTCGGAGGTCGCGGGAGATACTCGTCTTTTCCTCACCTGCAGCCTCACATACTCAACTGTAACACCTCTTGTCTCGCCTGCGCATCCCTTGTTGAGCTCCTCAACGTTCAAGACTCACCAGGCCTTACAACGACCCGACTGTACGCCACTGGTGGAGTGCCTGACTCTGGCAGTGGGACTCAACCGCTCTAACCACACCTTATCGGACACTTGAATCTACCACTGAAAAAGTTCAAGAAACGGTCACACTTGAATATTTATTTCACTGCGAAATATCAGATCTGGGATCGTACAAAGGCGTCAGCTTCGACCGCCGAGATGGTTCGCGAGAGTGGCATCTCGGCTACTAAGCCCATCTTTCCCACCTACCTGCTATCTACCATCAAACTCCCTTTCTCTCGTCACCACTCTGCCTCTTCGAGTTCTGCTACCGACTCGACCGCTTCTTCTGCTGTCACAACACCGGCAAGCTCACCTCCGAACCATGGACCCTTGACAAATGCCGAAAAGGGTTCTCGGTTAAGCAAAACCGCGCCGAATACTCTACGCTGCGCCGGGTGCTCGACCGACCTCGCCTTTGCCTCTCAGATTATATCCAAGGGTTTTACGGGCCGATACGGTCGCGCGTTCCTTGTTGCTCCGCCTGCGCTGCCGGGACCCCAGACACTGAATAATATTCGAGTTGGCAAAAGCGAGAACCGGCAACTTGTGACGGGCTGGCATATAGTGGCAGACATCACCTGTGGGATCTGCTCAACCAAGTTGGGTTGGAAATACGTCGACGCCAAGGAAGAAGGGCAAAAATATAAAGTTGGCAAGTTCATCCTGGAGGTTGAGCGAGTCGTCACATATCGAAGCTGGGAAGATACCGTCGATGACGATGTCACTTACATGCCCGAATTGGACAAACACGACGAAGACGAGATCGTGTTTGATTCGGACGATGAGGATGAGTGCGAGGACATATTCGCAGGGACCTGGGACCCTGAAGTAGTAGGAAGGAGGCGGAGTCGAATGGTTGCACGAACAAGTCGTGCCGGGAACGAATAAGTCGTCGTTGCTGTGGTGCTTCGAGGTGCATGCCCCTTGATCTGGGGTTAGTTGAAACATTGTAATGGCGTCAAGGGATGGATGAATACTGAGACCGAGATGGCTCACGGACAGGACAAATACCCAAGAGGAGGAAACATGACGGAATGAAATTGCTAGTAATTTTTAACCACTCAAGTCATTGAGCTGTCTACCCCATACTCGGGGGATTCGCAATATGTTTCCCGTGTTGGTGGAAATGACAGAACCAATGTGACCGTGGCGTTTGTGGCTATGGTTAACTCAACGTCTAGACTATCCGGACCGTGGAGGTTCTCATGTCGATACTGGGGTAACGGGCAAATATGGTTCTGGAATTATTTCCACCTCGTGTCACTCATCAACCTGCATGCCTGCATGTTGTCTGGCGGAGCAACATGTCTTGAGACATCCCCCCTTCAATCTTGACCGCTGCCGAGCCGGTATCGGTTGGGCGTTGAGGAATCTGAACATACTGACGTCGAACTGTTGTCATGTAGACTATTCAATGTGAAAAGAACGGGTCTTGATATGATGACTTTGAGCCTCGTGAACAAGAGTTTCCACATATCGCTTGAGATGACTTCACTCGGAGCTGCCTCTGCTGGACAACACGCAACATGTCGTCCAAACTGTGGGAGCGGAGTTGCCTGTTGGGGTATCCCTTAAACTTCAAAATCATGCCCAAACGTCCAAGCCAACCTGACAGTTTGGCCATGTCAGGTCATCTAAGATCCCCAGTTTACATCTCTTGTCAAAGCACAAGCGTAAGCCCAGGGGCCCTGTATGCGAGACACAGCTGTTCAGGGGGGGATTGCATCCAGGTGTCCGGCAGTCGAGTGACCTTGGAAATGGTCTGATGGTATCGGCCGAATATCCCAGACGTGAATTTGCATGTCCAGAATCCTGGGATTGGTAAAGGGCTGAGATGGATGGGTGGATGGATGGGCGGGATGGGTGTGCTGGGCACGCGGGATGTCATGGTGGGGGGAAGCCGTTTGCATGGGGGGCCAGCTCGGCTGGGCGAGGTGCGTCCTGGGGGTAACACAGCAGTGGGTTACAGTGGGCAGCGCACAGCAACAGCGGCCCGGTATGGGGTGGTTCTTGATGTTTGTGCCCCCTGTAGTGGAGCACCCCTGCTGCTACTGCTGCGTGATATCGTCACATCAAACACCAAAAAAAGCAGAGGCGGATCTGGCAGAGAGGTGAAACAGAACAAGTCCGCGAACCAAAGGCTGCGCAACTGCTTCTTCGCCCTGCTCTTTGCGCCCTCACCGAACGACTCTGCATCAATTGACCCCCGCCGCGGCCCCTGTAGCCTCTTCACCGCTTCCCCGGATAGGAAGTTCGGTCAATGAGACCGAAGCCGTTTGCTAACCTAGAAACCTACCTGGATCTTTCTCTCCCGTCGCTTGCTCCAGCTGGTTTCGTCACCGGGGATAGGCCTGGCTCCATTCCATCCCACCTCATCGAAAGGCCCAAGCTCTCCGCCACTTTCTTTGCTCCTCCCGCCCTCTTCTCCTCTCAAAAAGCCCCCTCCATACCCTGCCGTCATCCCCTACAATTCCTTCAAAACCAGACCTCCACAGCTACTTGTTTTGTTTCCCTGCATCCTCTCCTCGTGACTTGTCCCTATTTACGTCTGTCTGACTGATGCCCCTTTCTTCTGACCTCTCAACCTTGTCAGCTCAATTCGCCTGTGCCATATAATCTGCAAAGCTTCACACTTGCCTCCCGTCCCTCCATCCATCATCTACCCACCTGGCCAACCCCGCTCCGCCCCATTGACAACGACAACTTCAATCTTGCTATCGCCATGGCAGCGCCCAGCCACCGCTCGCGCGGTTCTGATGATGGCGTCTTTGACGATGCCAGAACATATTATACCGAGGAGCGCCACACCAATCGTGCTGGCCCTCGCACCCGAACATACTCGCAGGTGAGCAGTGAGGTGTCCCTGGTGCAGGTGCAGCCAGCAACCTTATCTGACACGGTGCATGTAGAACAGTTTGATGCGCCAATTCGAAAGAGTTGGCCTTCGTGAGCCCTTCCGACGAGGTAGTCATGGTAAGCAACTAAAGACGTCATTGGACAGCGAGGCTTTGAAGCTGACGTTTCGCCCCAGATGAGAACACCCAGCAGAGCCGCCGATTCCTCATCCAGGTGGACTCGACCCTGGAGAGCCTGCAGCTGCAGGAAGATACCGATGGAAATATGCAAATCACAATTGAGGACAACGGTCCCAAGGTCATTTCGCTACGGACCGCTGCTTCTGCTGGCCACAACCGGTTCGACGTTCGAGGAACATACATGCTGTCCAACCTTCTCCAAGAGTTGACTCTGGCTAAAGAGTACGGACGTAAGCAGATCGTGCTCGACGAGGGACGACTCAATGAGAACCCTGTTGATCGATTGTCTCGCATGATTCGCGATCACTTTTGGGAGGGCTTGACCAGACGCATTGATGCATCCACCGTCGACATTGCCGCTCGAGACCCCAAGGACTGGACCGATGACCCACGCCCGCGTATGTACATCCCACACGGATGTCCCAAGCAGTACGAGTTTTACAAGAGAGTTGCTGAGGAGAGACCCGAATTGCGACTGGATGTTCAGCTCCTGCCCGAGAAGATTACCCCGGAGCTTGTCCGTGATATGAACGATGCGCCTGGTCTGCTGGCTGTGGATGTTGAGGAGGTGGAAGACCCAAGCCACCCCAGTGGATGGTCTCTGAAGGGCTTGCCGTTTGTCGTCCCTGGTGGCCGCTTCAACGAGCTCTACGGATGGGACAGCTACATGGCGTCTCTGGGTCTTCTTATCAACGACCGAGTTGACCTGGCCAAGTCTATGGTCACCAACTTCTGCTTCTGCATCGAGCACTATGGCAAGATCCTCAATGCCACTCGATCATACTACCTATGCCGATCGCAGCCTCCATTCCTGACTGACATGGCTCTCCGAGTCTACGAAAAGATCAAGCATGAGCCAGATGCCAAGGAATTCCTCCGACGCTCAATCTTGGCCGCCATCAAGGAGTACCACAGCGTGTGGACGTCAGAGCCTCGACTTGACCCTATCACTGGTCTCTCGAGATACCGACCAGAGGGTATGGGTGTGCCTCCTGAGACTGAGGCTACTCACTTTGTGCATATTCTTGACCCATACGTCAAGAAGCACAACATGACCTTTGAGCAGTTTGTGCGCGCTTACAACCATGGCGAGGTCAAGGAGCCTGAGCTCGATGAGTATTTCATGCACGATCGCGCTGTGCGAGAGTCTGGTCACGACACCTCGTACCGCCTCGAGGGAGTGTGCGCCAACTTGGCCACCATCGACCTCAACTCCCTTCTTTTTAAGTATGAGACCGATATTGCCCGTACTATTCGCAGCGTCTTCAACGACAAGCTCACCATGCCCGAAGAGTTCTGCGCTGGAACCCCATACCAGCCAGGAGAGGTCCTTTCGTCAGCAGCCTGGGACCGACGGGCCAAGCGACGCAAGCTGACAGTTGACAAGCTGATGTGGAATGAGGAGGAGGGCATGTTCTTTGACTACGACACGGTGAAGCGTGAGCGTTGCACATATGAGACTTGCACAACCTTTTGGGCCCTCTGGGCTGGTATTGCGACACCAAAGCAGGCCGCCGAGATGGTCCGCAAGGGTCTCCCCAAGTTTGAGGCATACGGCGGTCTCGTCTCAGGAACAGAGGAGTCGCGTGGAGCGGTCGGTCTTAACCGGCCTAACCGGCAGTGGGACTTCCCGTACGGCTGGCCGCCACAGCAGATGCTGGCGTGGACTGGATTGATCCGCTACAGCTTCACTGAGGAGGCGGAGCGGATTGCTTACAAATGGCTCTTTATGGTGACCAAGGCGTTTGTCGACTTCCACGGCGTGGTTGTCGAGAAGTATGACGTGACGCAGCCAGTTGATCCTCACCGAGTGGACGCCGAATATGGCAACCAAGGTCTGGGCTTCAAGGGCGTCAACAAAGAAGGGTATGTTTACTGATGTCAAGATGAAGCATGGACGGCTTGCTAACTATCGACGCAGATTCGCATGGGTTAACGCGAGTTACGTCTACGGATTGCAGATTGTCAACGCTCACATGAGGAGAGCTCTGGGAGCGCTGACACCTTACCCAACACTGATCAAGGCTATTGAGCAGAACAACGAAAAGGCGCTTGCTGCCCTACTGGCACCTTAAATAATGCGCCGAGAGTTGGAATGCCTGAGTGGGCTGAAGGCAACACCTGGTGATGCCGTGAGGGAAGTGACATTTTGCCATGATATGCCATCTTGGTTTTTGTCTTTGTTCTGTCGCATCAAAGTCTTTGTTCGGAGTTGAACTTGAGGTACGAATTGTATGTCGGCAGTACGGGGTGATATTGGGTCGGTTTGGCGGGCTGAGGACATCCAGACGAGTTGAAAAGCGTGTAAAGGGGAGATCGACACTAGAGGCAGCGGCACCATCGAACGGGAGAAGGGTGAGAGGCTGTGGTAGTAGTTGATGGGACAGGATGGAATCAGCACAAGTCAGGGCACAGGTTGCTCACAAGACCGAGACCACCTGCCCATCTCAAGTCCAGTCTGTGTCGGTGTCGAACTGACGAGATCTGAATGAGATGAGACGAGCTGAGCTTGATAGAATGCAGTACTGTATTGAGTCAGGAATTGAATAGCCGCTGCAAGTGAATGACAGTGGATAGACTTCCATGTGATGCATGCAATGCATGACTTGTGTAAGTATAACAATGTGGTTGATATGACGAGGGCCATCGGTTGGTAGTGTCAAGCTCGGGAAGTGACCGAAGACAAATGACGGCTGATAGGGCACGTGAGATCCATGAAACAAAGGAATCTGCCGTCAGAGGTAAGTTTACCAAGGTAGGCAAGGAGGGTAAGCTCGAAAGTGTATCAGAGGTTTGGGGTTCTCGGTAGAATGAAAGCGGATGGCCGAGGTAGTTTTTTGTGCCTCGAGACGTAAGGCGTGGGGTTGACGGATGCCATTGGCCTCTGACAGGTATCTAGAAACGCAAGGATAGGGGACAGCTTTCTAAAAGCAGGGGAAAAAGAGATGCAGGAAATAGATGCTGTAGGTGTGGGGAGGGGTGGACTTCAATTCCCGGACAAGTGCAGGTCCGAGGGAGTATCACGGCCGTGAGATTCGGAGAAAGCAAGCTCGGAGAACCGATGAAAACTGTCAAACGGTTGCTGTTCTCGGTGACTGAGCGAGAAGTTGTGCGGCGGGCTACTTCACATGCCAGAGACCTCCGCTGCTCCGGTGAGGGCGGGACTCGGCCTCGGCCAAGTTCCGGGGACGGGGAGAGGCGAGGCAGGGACGGAGGAAGGCCGAGAATGGCAGATTGCGTGCGTGCAAGAGGAATTGTGCCGGTGTAGAGAAGGAAAAAGATTAAAGCCTGGTTGTTTTTACTGATATGCTGATTATAATTGTATTGATATGCAGCGTCAACTGCATCGTCGTGATGTTGGTGATGGTTGATCCTCTGAGCCGTGATCTAGTTCAACTAGAAGAAACCTAGATCCGGTCTAGAGGGATAAGGTCACAACCGGTGAAGAGGGACAAGCCAAGTTTCGAGGTGAGTTCAAGGTGAGAGGAGGGAGTACCCCAGGTTTCGAGGGAGAATTACTTCATCTAGCATGGATCAGGTTAGATGTGGTACGGTAGATTGGTCAAGTACCGTATCTCAGATTTTGGGGTATGGGATCTCGTTTGTCGGGGAAAAGGCACATGGCGGATCCGAATTTTACACAGGGGGTTTTGTACATTAGAGCCGTTGTTGGCCGAAGTTTATTATTCTCGTCGGTGACTCGGAAAGGGTCATGAGACTTGTTTATTGTGAAGCAGCTGAAGAATTGGCTTTGATTCAGTCAGATCAGGTCTGAAATGGGGTATCATTACCGGTATAGTATCTGATCAAGAGGCCTCAGATCAAGGACACATACCTAGGTATTGAACGGCGTTCGGCATCTCGGTCAATGGGCGGCAAAAAAGACGCCCTGACCAGCGGATCCCCGGATCCGCCATGTGCGACAAGGTGTGAGGTTGCCAGCCTTTGAGCCGAAGATACGCAAGACTTGACTACTGAAGAGAAAGAAAACAGAAAGGAAGGCAAAGACGTCATGCAGGTTCATTCTTCCCAGGGGCTACACACATTCTGACGGCTTCTGCAAGGCTAGGGGATGGACATGTACCGAGCTCTGCTCTGCAGGCGGTATGTACAAGCTGCGTAATAAATGCAATATGTACATACGTCTCTGCAAGCCCAATTGCCCATCGCGATCACGCTGCGGCCGTTGATTCGACAGGGTCTCCCATCAACCGTCAACGGAGGATTACCGTCTGCTCTCCCGTGATGGCCTCGACGTTTCTCTCCCCCTCGGTGACTGTCCGGAGGTACGTACCCGCACCGTCCGGCTGTGTTCTACCCCAGTTTGTTGTTTGGGTCACGGATCATGCCCGCGCGCCGGCCGGTTGGACGGGGTTTGTTGGACGCCCCCCCTGCTTTTGCGGCTGCTCGTGACGACAGGATGGCGGCTCTTGACATGCTGTCAGGGCCGAGGTGCAAAAAAATTGTTGTTCAAGGGCTGACAGGTTTAGATTTGGTTTACATGCTCGGTGGGATTCCGAGCGAGGGCCACTATTCTTGAGCCGTAGTTGAAGCGCTGGTACCTGGCTCGGTACCTAGGTTACGTAGGTGATGCTATACAGAAACTCATACTGTTTGTTTTCAAATGTCGAGTTGCAATGAGAAGACAACAAAATTTAACCCGTTCGTCCGACTCGCAAAACACATGCAAAACTCAATGGCAAAAAATACAGAAGAGACAAAAGATAATCTGGTTAGGCTGACGGATCTGTCCTGGCCTTGTGATTCTGGACCAGGCCCTGTTTTGCCGCTCTCGTGGCTGGCTCTTTTTCCTCGTGGAGGGTGGGTCCACTATTTCGTTACGGTACCTCCACCTCCACCCTCCACTTACAACTTTCCACTCCCCCAGCTCTTGTTCGCCTTTCAACCACGGCTAAACCAAAAGGCCAGACCCAAATCCGACTCTCGACCCCAATCATTGCCTCTCTCCAATCACTGTGGATACCCTGGGCGTGCATCCTGCCCCGTCCTGACTCGGTGGGGCAACCTGCTGAACGCCGGGTGCGGAGAACAATGACCACCATGGGGAATGGGACCGACGGGGCACAGGAGAAAGAGATCCCAAGGTCGAGTGACTCAAGCTGTTTGGAATTCCCGGCCGTGATTCTACTTAATATAGCCTCCTCCCTCTTTCTTTGACTCGAAAAAAAAAGTCTCTAATTCCTTCATTCTCATTCATCTTCACTCCTGTCTTGTGATACCCTCCTCCGACCCCCTTCAACTTATACACACGCGACCAACTCAACTTACCTCCAACCCTCATCACAAACAGTCACAATGGCGGCCAACAACATGGCGAACCCCTCCGTGAACCCGGATCACGAGGACGAGCTCTTCCAGAAGGAGGTTGAGGCTGTCAAGGCCTGGTGGTCCGACTCTCGATGGAGACACACCAAGCGACCTTTTACCGCCGAGCAGATCGTCTCCAAGCGAGGATACCTGCCTATCAACTACGCCAGCAACGCCCAGGCTAAGAAGCTGTGGAACATTCTTGAGCAGCGCTTCGAGGTGAGCAACTTCGCGGCTCGGGATGTTTGATCAACACTGACACGCATTGCCTAGTCCCGAGATGCCAGCTACACCTATGGCTGCTTGGAGCCTACCATGGTCACTCAGATGGCCAAGTACCTCGATACCGTCTACGTCTCTGGATGGCAATCATCTTCTACCGCCTCTGCTTCTGACGAGCCCGGTCCCGATCTGGCTGATTACCCCTACGTGAGTCTTGCGCCCAAAGCCATTGCCATCTATTGAGCGTGACTTTACTCAATTGTGCTTGTGATTCAATTTACTGACTCAAAATTCAGACTACTGTCCCTAACAAGGTCGGCCACCTCTTCATGGCTCAGCTCTTCCACGACCGCAAGCAGCGCCAGGAGCGTCTGAGCGTCCCCAAGGCTCAGCGTGCCAACCTCCTCAACATTGACTACCTCCGCCCCATCGTCGCCGATGCTGACACCGGCCACGGTGGTCTCACTGCCGTCATGAAGCTCACCAAGCTCTTCATCGAGAAGGGTGCTGCCGGTATCCACATTGAGGATCAGGCCCCCGGAACAAAGAAGTGCGGCCACATGGCTGGCAAGGTCCTTGTCCCCATCCAGGAGCACATCAACCGTCTGGTTGCTATTCGTGCGCAGGCTGACATCATGGGTGAGTTTTACCCCAGATTCTCCAAATCTCACATGTGAAGGTCAAATGCTGACATGTGATATCAAACAGGCTCCGATCTCCTCGCTATCGCCCGTACCGACGCCGAGGCCGCCACCCTCATCACCACCACCATCGACCCCCGCGATCATGCCTTCATCCTCGGCTCCACCAACCCCTCCCTCAAGCCCCTCAACGATCTCATGATCGCCGCTGAGCAGGCTGGCAAGAACGGTGCCGAGCTTCAGCGCATCGAGGACGACTGGCTGTCCCAGGCCAAGCTCAGCCGCTTCGACGACGCTGTCGCTGCCGCCATTGACGCTGGTTCCTACTCTAACAAGGCTGGCCTGAAGAGCGACTACGCCGCCAAGGCCAAGGGCAAGAGCAACACTGAGGCTCGCGCCATCGCTAAGCAGGTTCTCGGCCGAGACATCTTCTTCGACTGGGACGCCCCCCGAACCCGTGAGGGTTACTACCGCCTCAAGGGTGGCTGCGACTGCGCCGTTAACCGCGCCATCGCCTACGCCCCCTACTGCGACGCCATCTGGATGGAGTCCAAGCTGCCCGACTTTGCCCAGGCCAAGGAGTTTGCCGACGGTGTCCACGCCGTCTGGCCTGAGAAGAAGCTCGCCTACAACCTGTCTCCCTCTTTCAACTGGAAGACTGCCATGCCCCGCGACGAGCAGGAGACCTACATCCGCCGCCTCGCCAAGCTCGGCTACTGCTGGCAGTTCATCACCCTCGCCGGTCTGCATACCACTGCCCTCATCAGCGACCAGTTCGCCAAGGCCTACAGCACCGTCGGCATGCGCGCCTACGGCGAGCTCGTCCAGGAGCCTGAGATGGACACCAAGGTTGACGTTGTCAAGCACCAGAAGTGGAGTGGTGCTACCTACGTCGATGAGCTCCAGAAGATGGTCACCGGTGGTATCAGCTCTACAGCTGCCATGGGTGCTGGTGTGACTGAGGACCAGTTCAAATAAACTGGGAGACGCTTAATAAAATGAAAAGAGAAAAAGTACGACTTTTAACGACGCACTGGAGAGGAAGAGTAGTAGACTAAAAAGGACCCAAGGGTTGTTGGTCCAGGAAGCGGCGACAATGTGTGCTTTTAGCCATCATGTTTTGGACGTTTGATATCATACCGCGGAAATGGTGTTTGTTTCTGTTTTCATTAACGTCGCTTGCTTTTCTTATTACCATACAAGTTCATATACAAACTAGGACGTTCTGGTCACTAGAATTTAAAAGATTTTTCATCTTCAATCTTGACGTTTCATCTGTGAATACGTGAAATCGTGTAAGAAGCTCGCTGGCATCTCCCGCCAAAGTCTATCTAGGTGGTGTAGCTAATCCGTGCCATTACCTTTCCTGCGCCCTAGGTATTCCCTTCCACCCTGAACCCGTCATATAGGCATTGCAACTTCGTATCAACATCGAGTGATTGGACCTAGCCCGTGGTAATAAAAAAAATGACGTCGCTAACACAATCTGTGCAAGACGGCTATAAATCCCACCCCCTCTTGCCCTCCTCGCCGTTCCGGTTCCGATTCCGCTCCGAGCTTCGGTCCGTCCGCTCCGTCACGGTGCCGGCTGCCAAGACTTATCGACCCCAAGAGCAACCGCTCCGCAATGGCCTCCTTGAAACTCCCCTTGGACTGGAACGTCTTCCTCCCAACGTTCATGGGTAGCGCGCGACTCTGGGTGGTAGAGTGCGTCTCAGCAAGGTGCTGTGTACGCAACATGTTGCGATTCGGCGCGTCCGAGGAACGTGAATAATCGTGGTACCAATATCATTGATTCTCCTAGTCCGCTTCCGCCAGCTGCATAATCAACTTGGCAGCCATGTCCAAAAAGGGGAAGGGACTGGTGACGTCCTTTTCCTCGAGCAGCCGGCCTTGAGCTGTCTCGTAACCAGAGCACTTGAAGTCGACCAGGTAGACGCCGTGCTCCATTTCGTAGATCTGAATATCCAGGTGCAGGGCGACGAATGGCTCATGGGCGTGTCGTCCATCAGAGGTGCCGGCCTTTTCCTCCAGCTTTTTCCTGAGGGCTGATGCTGGTGTCAGTGATAGAAAAGTAAAGATGATTGCACTGGACTTACTTGACGTATCCCACCGGACATTGATATGCCATGGGTCAGCTGGTAGCCTGTATCGCTTCATCGGATCAATGCTTGAACTGGAGCCTCGGCTGCCATCATAGGAATCGGCAAAGCTGCCGTCACCCGATGCTTCAGCACGCTCCTCTGCATGTCGTGACTCGTATTCCTCGTCAGGGATGTATGTCGCTCCCAACTTGTGCAGAGCCTTGTGGATGCACAGAAGGGCTTCCCATGGCGAGTTACGTGATCGGATACCAAACTGCCACCGCACCGGCTTCGTCTTCTTAGGAGGGTTGATGGGTGTCATGCCTTGGGGTCTTGTGTTGGCCTCGTCAAGGCGCAGCTGGCTTCGTGAATGCGGCCTGAGACGGCGTGATGTCTCTTCCTTCTCAGCATCTGTTCTAGCAACTGGGAGCTCATCGTTGATCAAGACCTGAGGAGGCGAGTTGTTGACGGCGCCGGCCTTTTCTCGCTCGACGTAATCCTTGTGATAGGCTGGAAGACTTGAAGGCAGAATGCCAACCTTGCTCACATAAGGACGAGGGGTAGTCGTGGTCGTGGTCGAAGTCGCCGACCGGGCTGAAGACATGCTGAGCATGGGGCTTGACCCTTCAGGCTCTAGCAATGCTTCAGGGTGTTCTACATCAGTTTCAATACACCATGGGGCCAGGCCAACTGGAAGGGGACTCACGATTCACTTGCATCATCTTGTTCTCTCTCACAATCATGTAAGCATCCTTGATGGCTGAAGGCTCGGATGCCTGGAGTGCCTCCTCGACATCGTTCTTGCCGTAACCCATTGTCTTGCTGATCTTTTCCGTAACTTCATTGTGAAGTCTCTCTTGAACCTTTTCGGAGGCGTTGGGCGCGATATCGTTCTTTTGAATGGCCTTGTTGGGGTCCACTCCCGTGTTGAAAAACTCTTCGACGGGAAGTTGGAGATAGACTGGGAGATCGGTGACGAACCAAGGATCTGCCCGGATATCCTCGATCGTGGCTCGGTGCACGGGGTTGACCACCAGCATCTTCTTAATCAAGTTGGCGGCGCCAAGAGGCATCCACTGGGGAATGCTGTAGGTACCCTTTGCGATCTTGGCAAACAGGCTGGGGATGTGCTCGTCGTCAAAGGGAAGACGGCCGACCAGGAGGACGTAGAGAATGACACCGCAACTCCATACATCTACTTCTGGGCCAGCATACAGCTTTCCACCGATAACCTCGGGGGCTGCATAGTTGGGACTACCACAACTCGTCTTGAGGAAGTTGCCGTCCGTCATGATATTGCTGAGACCGAAATCGGCAATCTTGACGTTGAGATTCTCATCAAGAAGCAAGTTCTCGGGCTTCAAGTCACGGTGGACAATCTTGTGACGATGGCAGTATTCTACTGCGCAAAGCATCTGCTGGAAGAATCGACGAGCCTCAGCCTCCTTCATACGGCCGTGCTGGACAATGTAGTCGAAGAGCTCTCCACCAGCGTATTCGAGAACCATGATGATTTCATTTGGGGTCTTGATGACGGTGTAACTAGAGAACCGGGGTTAGCTATGTAAAGGTTACATGCTCGCAAGTGTAACGTACAGCTTAATGATATGGGGATGACGCAGCAGCTGGAGGTATTCGATCTCGCGCTCCACGCGTCCAGCCATGTCACGGCTGATGAGCTTCTTCCTGGCGATGATCTTGAGGGCGACCTGCTGGCCGGTGCCGTTGTGAATAGCAAGCTTCACCTTGCCAAATGAGCCCTCTCCCAGGGTGCGTAGGACCTTGTAGGCGCCAATGCGCTGCTCCGTCTTGATCCTCTCCTTGAGCGGCGCATCGGCGGGGCGGGTGCCAGGTTGAGGAGCATGTTGCTGTGGCTGCGGTTGCTGTTGCTGAGGCCGACGGACGTGTGATGAGGACAAGGAGATGGTCAGCTCCTCGTCCTCGAAGCCTCGGGGAGCCATGGTGATGTCGGAGGAGGGGTGTCGAGAGCCTTGACCAAGGCCAGGAACGAGAGAAAGCGACGGCGGGGTTGGAGGGACCTCGATGGGTACCTAGCGGCGGTGGATGTTGGTGCCCGCTGGATGTTGGGTGCTAACAGCGAATATCAGGACAATGGGCGAGGACGACACAATCCTGATATGTGTGATATGGTCGGTCTGAAGATGAAGGAGGGGAGGGGGCATTCACAAGGATGAGACGACAGGATGGATGCGAGAGTTGGTGGTGGTGGTGGTGGTGGTGGTGGTGGGCGCCCAAATTATTAGTGCTGTAGCACATGGGAAGTGGTGCGCTCTAAAAGCTCCAGTCTCTCTCGCTGTAGGAGTCACTGACGATGGATGGATGGGTACCCCGGCAGCCCAGGGAGGGGCCCCTCCTACCAGGTGAGGTCGGGTTTTAGTGGAACCCCAGCCAACGTCGTTCATGGATGGATTGGATATCAATGGCTGGGAGTAAACGAGACGTGAAATGTGGACCATTGATACTGTATCTTGGTATGTACCTGGATCGATTCAAGCTCTGAATACAATGCTTGTTATCATTATAATCTCGACCGACAAGATCCCATCCGAATACGCAGCCGAAAACGTCCCCTTTCGCCTTGAATTTGTTGGGTTTCCTTGTCCCAAGTCTTCTGTCTCCCTGGAAATTCTTGGCGAAACCATTCGTTCGTTCGTGCCTTGTTGGTTGTCGTGTTAATCAGCCCATGATTCATATGCACCTCTGGCCTCATACAATCCATCAGTTGAGATTGCTCGTGGCTGGCTTCCCACCAACTTTTTTTTTCCCCGTCTGATTTATTGTCAGCCCGTGAAAACCTCCCAACAACTCAGACAATAAAAGCTGTGAAGTAAACATGGCTCGGGAAACCCGGATACTTACTATGTAACCATGAAGAGTTTCGAAACTTACGTTGCTGGTATCCATCATACAACGTTCGTCATTTGACTCATCCTGGCCAACAAATACAATGATATTCGTACAATAGTCGTTACAGCTATGATACATTGTCTTCAAGAGCGGTTCCAACCCCAAGCCACTCATTTTTTCCTTTTCCGTACTCCATTTCTTAATACGTACACAGACACATCACTCCCTCAACGAGCTCAACCACTACGTTGCTTAGCCTCCTCCTGCTTCAGCCTCTCGATCAACTTCCCCTGCAGGAATGGACTGAGTCCCAAGCTGTTCCCCTGATTAGCAACACCCCCGTAGATCAGTTGTAAAGCTCACTCACATTCCAGCATTGGTCAGGATACGGTATGTCCCACTGGGCTGCACCTTGCCGATGATGGTCCCAGAGTCATCTACCTCAACGCTCCCCAGGATATCCTCCGGCCAGGCTATACGTCCAAAATCTGGGGGGTTCCGTCGGTCGCTGAGGTGCACCCATCCTCCCCGTCCTGCCCCGCCAGCACCGGAACCCCCGGCGCCACCTCCGGCACCTTGCTTCCGTGACCTGCCTCGATTGGGCCGCTTTGGGGAGAAGAAAGAGCCTCCCGAGCCAAGGTTGAATCCTCCGGGGCTGGCGAATGCCCTGGCCTGGCTGATCAGGTCCTCATCCTCGTGGCCGTACTCAGACACCACCTCGTTGAGGATCTTGAGAAAATCGTGGTTCTCGTTGAAGGACTGGGGCGTGGGAGGCACTTCGGTGGTTGTTCCGATCGCTAAGCGCTCAGATGGAGGTTCGGTCTCGAGATAGCTGAGGATGTGCGTGAAGGGGGAGCTAGGATTTTTCAAGACTTTCTTGATTCAAATCAGTGTCTGGTACACTCAAGGTATGGTTGAGGGCGGTGGTATATACTGACGATTTTGGGGTTGCTCGAGAGGCTTGAGATTGCCCGGAATGGCACCACCCGTTGACGAGCCACAAAACGAAACGTTGTCCCCAGCATTGTGTTGTCAATTGGAGATCCAAGACTTGATGACCTTTCTCGACTCGTCGCATTCGAGCTCTGAGCTCTGAAAGCTAGCCCCACGTTGAATGAGGTCACTGGTTCAACGCGGGACATGTTTTTATGCATGTTATGCACTAATGCGAGTCAATTAAACGCGTCGACGCGGTCTTGAACGCGATCCCTCGACGACCCTAGACAATTTCATGGGGAGCACATGTAAAATCATCGACATTGATGAATTGATCAATATCAACCTTGACGATTATAATGCCGAATTCATAACCTGAAAATGGACAAAACACCAGCTCCCATATTTCGCAAACAGCGACCAGTCGCTCCGCCTTCTTCTGCGATACCCTCATCCTCTCCCGCCTTTGGCACCCCTGTCCATCCTCTCAAGCCCTTCGCCGTCAACGCTCCCAAGGCCGCCATCCTACCGATCATCCTTCCTCCGCCTACACTACGACCTCTTGCCTTTCGCACGTTTACAAAGAAGCACTCTCTTACTCTAACGTCATCCGCCCTTCAAGAACTTGCTTCCTTCATTGGGAGGCATTGTGGTTCAGGATGGCGGGAAGAGGGTCTAGCTGAGAGGGTGCTCGAGGAGGTAGCGCGCAGCTGGAAGAACCGAAATGGAGGTGTCATTGTTGAAGGAACGAGCAAGGAGCTGCAGGAGATCCTCAAGGCGCTCGAGGGGAACATGAGTGGTGGCAGAATCACAGGCCCAGCGAGGGGACTCCCACGAGGTGATAGCATGCTCGACATTAGGGATAACGAGGCGATGAACACTAGACTGGGACTACGGCCGGCGGAGCCCATGACGGATGATGCCAACAAGAGCTTTGGAATGTCGGGGCTGGGCGTGGAGGAAGAGCCTGAGGAAGAGAATATCAAGGATCCAAGGGCATGGCTCAAGATCATCAACGCCTATGAGCAGCCAAGGCTGATATACAATGTCAGCAAGAAACACTTTGAAAGGTTGGTATATCGGTATACTGGAGCCATGCTTTTTGCTAATTCTTCTCCAGGGACACCTCGTCGCCTTCATTATTACCAGCAGCATCACACAAAACCACAGTCTTCCGCAATCGCTATAATGTCATCCACCAACGCCTCCTCCGAAACGAATCTTTCCAGACCTCGGCCGTCTCCTCCTCTCGAAAGCGCACTCTTGAGCGTTCTCTATCCAACCAGCAGTCCCTCAAGCTCACGCCAATCGCCAACCTGCTGGGTCGTCATGGTAGCAGTCACATGTTGCTAGGCTTGCTGGTCATCCTCCCTACTGGTGATCTTGCTATTAGCGACTTGACGGGTACTATTGCCCTGGACCTCTCTCAAGCCGTGGCTATCCCTGAGGACTCGGCCTGGTTCTGTCCTGGTATGATTGTCTTAGTGGATGGTGTTTACGAAGAGGAAGATGAATCTGTGGGCAAAGGTCTCAGCGGCAGCAGCGGTGTTGGAGGTACACTAGGCGGCCGATTCCAAGGCTTCTTCATCGGCCAACCTCCATGTGAGAGACGCAAGGCGACCCTTGGAATCAGTGGCCCTGATGGCGGCCAGGAGCAGACCATAGGAGGTGGCTTCGGCTGGATCGACTTCCTCGGCGTGGGCAGCGAGCGCGCATGCGGTACCAAGATGAGGAGGCTTGAGCAGCGTCTTCTTCGTGCCCGAGATGAAGAGGATGATGCACCACCTCGCGGTCGCGTGGTCATCATCGGTGAGCTCAACCTCGACCAGCCTCGAACTCTCCAAGCCCTACGCAAGATCCTCTCCACATACGCATCTGAGCCTGAGGGCTCGGCACCCCTTACCTTTGTCCTGATGGGCAACTTCACACAGCATCCTGTTCTAGCGCGTGGTGGCAGTGGCGGAAGTATCGAATACAAGGAATACTTTGACGCTCTCGCCTCAGCCCTCTCCGACTATCCCACCCTCCTCCAGTCATCCACCTTTGTCTTTGTCCCCGGCGACAACGACGGCTGGGTCTCTGCCTTTACCGCCGGTGCCTCCGTGCCCATACCCCGGAAGCCCGTCCCGGACATGTTCACATCCCGCATCCGCCGCGCCTTTGCAACGGCCAACGCCGAGGCAGGGGGCAAGTCTGACGGTTCTGTCATTTGGACGTCCAATCCTAGCAGGCTTAGCTTGTTTGGTCCCAACCACGAGCTCGTCCTCTTCAGGGACGATGTGTCTGCTCGACTGCGTCGAACATCTGTGCGACTCAAGCCCAAGACTCATGATACCAATGCCGACAACTCGCAACAACCCCCTGAATCATCTCGAGATGAACGACAACCCTCCGAACCTATGGATCTTGATGCAGCCCACCATGATGATCCAACTACCACAGACACGGCATCTCCAGCTACTCCCCTCATCCCCCATGATGTCCACGCCGCACAGAAGCTCGTCAAGACTCTTCTCGATCAGGGCTACCTCGTGCCCTTCCGCCAAACCATCCGTCCTATTCACTGGGACTACGCCTCAGCGCTACACCTGTATCCGCTACCCACGGCCATGGTCCTGCTTGACACGACCGCGCCGCCCTTCTGTGTCACATATGAAGGGTGCCATGTTATGAATCCTGGCAGTGTACTCGTACCAGGACGCAAGGGTGTTGGACGATGGGTGGAATATGAAGTTGGTCGGTTGGGCCGACTAAGGGAGTGCGCTTTCTAAGCTATATGTAATTGATGCATATTTACAAAGGAGTTGGCGTCAAGGATAGGGCTGCGATCTGGGTCATGACGATAGGAACAAGATAGATAGATAATCCATGTAACTTGAGAATCACCAATGAACAAGTTGAAAACACAAAGGCTTATAATCGTATATGCCTTGCCTGTATCTTTCCTGTATACATATCGTGATAATATTCCTTAACACGCCGAATGCCTCTCCTAACAAGATATAACCAGTTGTTGTCCAGAGATAGCTATGCAAAACGACCGATAAACACACCATGAACTGTCTCTCCCATCACTGCAACAGCAAAGACTCCTCGTGCAAAACACCATACAAACCCTCAATCTCAGCCCTCACCTTGTTGAGCTCGGCCGCCACCTGCAGCGTCACCAGGGTGTACGCATACAACAGCGCATAGTCACTCTCTTCCAGTGCGACCGGTGACTCGTTGCCCAAGAGATCCACACCCATGTGCTCCTTTCGGAACTGGTAGATCTTCCCCAAGAGCCGATCCTTGTTATTTTCGACAGTTGGGATGGCGTCGGTCAACGGATACTCCAGCATCAGACACGAAGCGATGACCTGGAAGACGTGGCAGATGCGTTCGCAGAGCAACATTCTCTCCGAGGCTGTGAACTCGAGCAGAGCTCTTTCACCGTCGGAAAGGCTACTTCGCTTTGAAGTGATGAGACGCATCGCGTAGAAACCATTAAGCATGTTTCTTGTAGATCGCATAATGCGGCCATAAGCTGCATCTGGGAAAGGTCCGCGAAGTTCAAATTCAGATTTCGCAGAAGAACGGAGGCTTTCCAGTTTGAAAGCTAAAGGAGAGTCAGTGCCAGTGTTTAGGTGTGAAAGGGAGAATGCACTTACCATACCGCTGAAGAGCGGCCTGCTCACCCTCGCGCATGTAGTCCATTGTGTTATTACTATGAAGCGACACAGTAAGAGGGCCACGCTTCCAGATGAGACCCATCTGTAGATACAGAACAGAAAGACCTTCTCGGAACTTCTTTCGCCCAGAAATGGGCCAAAAGAGTCGGCAGAAGATGATGCCCCAGAGGATGCCCAGAGTAACTGAGATGACACGATGGAAGGCAATGTCCCAGATCAAGGGGTCGGCGCCTCCTTCGTCGTCATCGTCATCATCAACACTCTGGGATATGCTGTACGCATACAGAGTGCTGACATTGTATGCCAGCAGGGCGATTCTACCCAGGGGAGCCTTCTTGACGACCAAAATCACATAGAAATTGAATAGCGCCACAAGGCCACCCAGGAACACCAGGGCAATGGCATTCCCTCGGCTGGCGGTCCAGGCAGTCACGGCAAACGCGGCGCCGACGAGCGTGCCCTTGAATCTGGCAGTTCCGGTCGTGTTCGACGCGCCAGTTGTCATGGCCGCGACAATCATGAAGGACAGGAGACCCCATTCACCTCGCCATGTTTGATAGATGGGTCGTGTCGAAGGGATAAATGCGAGCATGGCCCAGAGCAGTGCTCCAATGCCAACCTTGAGACCAAACAGAATGTCCTCTCTCACGAGGAACCGTGAAATCGTGAGTATTCTCTGAGCGAACCTCCTCGTAATTTTACTAGATTGAGGAGCAGCATCCCAGTTGAAAGTGTCGCGGCGTTTAACCATTGTGTCAGGAATACCCTTTGGTAGCTGAGATTTGCGAAGTCTCCTGACAGGTGGTTTTGGAATCAGGCTCTCTCGCTCGGGATCGTCGATAGGGGCTTTATCCGATGCTCTAGCCCACTTGAAGTACCTCCAAAACTTGAGCCAATTCCAAGACCGTGAGCCGGTCCCAGTAGAGTACTTCAAGTCTTCAAGTACATCCAGGTAGGCGTCGGTCTCTTCAGCGACAGCCTGCAAGTTGAATGAGAAATGCCCACAAGCTGCAGCCACTTCCTCGATATCGGCCTGAATCTTCTCGGATCGAGCTCGCCCCATCTCAATGGCACGGTATAGTTCCTGCAGGGATTGCGCCCTAGCACTATTGTAGAGGTTAAGGGCATCTCGCAGACTCTCCCTCAACTGCTCGTTGACAGCAATATCCGTGCTAGGGTCCTTGCCAAAGGCAGGTTCGCGGAGGATCTCGGACAAAGTATGAGCCAGAGACTTGATCGACGGACCAAGCATATCGATGAAGAGGGCAAAGATGTCTGAGGGCACTTGAAAGGTAGTCGTAGTATCAAGGGCGCTGTCTGACTTGTTTCTGTTGTTGGTCTGACGTTCCTCCTCGCTCTCGCCGGACTCATCGATGACGGCCAGCCGCTCTCTGGCTTCATCCATGAAGTCAGATATAGCACGAGTCAAAGTGGGCGAGAAGCCAGTTGGGGACGCAAGAGGCTGATTGTCCAGAATCGGAACCTCTCTAAGCAAGGCGAACTGGGTTTCCAGTGCACTCCGCAAACCTCCAATAGCCTGCGACAAAGTATCGATAGATCTGGTCAACCGTCTGTCAAGCGGATAAACAGACTCGCGACCCAAAAAGTAGTGCTCAAACTTGGCTTCTCGGAGTATCGAGTTCATCTTTGCGTAGGCAGTGTTATACCTGGCTGAGACACGACTGTACTCTGCTGACCAGAGGTCATCTTCGGTGCCACTAAGGAAGCCCTTTGTGATGCTCGAGAGCTTGTCGCCCAGAGCTGCGGTGGCAGACATGATGGACTTTCGAAGCACCCGTCTCGCCGAGACCTTCCAGACCAAGACATTGACTGCGAAGGTGCAGCTCACACCGATGATGAGCATCTTCAAGACCTGAACAATCTTGTCATCGTCAAAATAACCGCCCTGGACACCTTCTTCTTTGGTAATGACGGAGATGATGGCAATCGAGGTCAAGGTACAGCCGACGTTGACCAAGGGATTGTTAAGTTTTTGCTTGACCCAACCGACAAAGCCCAGACCTCCTCCGATGCAAATAATCAGGATGAGGGCATGGGCAGTAGCGGTCAAGCCGAACTGGGTCTTCATAGCAATAGCTATGCCCATGGACAACAACGATATCACTTCTGCGTAGAAGACGGCGACAAAGGCGATTACGGTAGCCTCGAGCATGGACCCAAAGGTTCGAGCAGGGTGGAAGTAGACGGTGATGGTAGCTGTAACATGTTTTCCGTCTCGGTTCCCCAGAAAGTTGGAGAGAGGCGTCAGAAAGGTGCCCATGCTACCAAGCACATAGGCGAGTACACACTTGAGGACTCCATGGCCCTCGTCTGTGTTTAACCATGCCCATAGTAGGACGAAGGCGACTTTGATGTTGTGAAATACGATGCGCACGCGGTCTTTGTTCGATTCGGCCGTGTCGAATGAGCGATAACCAGAAGCATCGTTAGAGTTGTCGCTATTGGTAGTCGCGTTGGTCGAGGTGCGCAGCGAGAATTCTTGTCGCGAACGTTCGCCAGTTCGAGGGATGATGAAGGTGCCGTTTCTCAGTTTCTGCTCAATGGATTAGACAAAATCAATGGCGTTGACATGCTGTGTAGCTGTATACGTACCATTCGCTGAGACGGGCGCTTGGGTGGCCATGCGGCGGTGGAAGAGCTCGTGGCTGAGCTCATGGTCGGTTCGCGTCGACGTCGTCGTCTTTAGAGTCGTGAACGGTTATTCCGAGGTGCTTCATTCTCTCAAATCTTTAAAACTCGATGGACGAAGCGGCGGCCATCACGAAATAGTCTAGAAATGGTGTTGAAGCTTGAAGAGGATGGCAAAGCTGACGTTGCCGTGGTTGTATTGGATGGATTGTAGCAAACAATGGAAGGATGGAATCGGATTGGATGAAAAGCCAAGAATGACGATGATGGAAAAAAACCCTGGACCTGAGCTCGAGTGGGGATTGGGCTTTCAAGTGGACCCCCTAGTGCCCGCTAGCCCGACTAGTGCGAAGCCACCTTGATGGGACGCGGGAGCCTATTGCTTGCTGTTGATAGGCCATAAGTGCTTCGATATATTTAATTCTTCAAGACAATCGTTTACCAACTATCCATGAGCATATAGATAATTCATAGTCCTTTTCTATGCCAAATAGTGAATAGTACTGGTTGATCCCTTAAAGAGTGGAACCTAGCTGAGATAGGCGCCAGTCTAGTGTTGTTAGTTTCTCGTGATTCGACCGCCCTATTGTTGAACTCATAAATAAGCCAAGGCCCTACGAACTTCCTTGTCTTCAGCATTTATGCTACCCTACCTCCAGCAGCAATATCGAAAGCCATCCAAGGTGGTTTTAGTGCCGCCAGGTTCACGGAAAGACAAATCACATAATTGAGAATTTACACCATGTTTGTTTCTACAACGCCTTTTTACCATCCTCCCCTCTCCCGTGGCCCATATCCATCATTTCTTTGTCTGAGTGATCCCAAACGACGTGAGATGCGGCCAATCTATCATCCAGCGTTAGAAAATCTGCCAATAACTTGAGATGAGACGAGGACACATACCAAACGTTGTTCGATCTTTGTTGATGTACGTCACCTTTGCCTTTTGTCCAACACGAATCTTTTTACCCAGCGAAGAGCCAAAGCAATACCCGTAACGTCCAAACACGGGGCTATACTTTGCTCCCTTGTCCACTCTCCGATCCTTGTTGAGCTTCTTCCACGCCATGCCCCTATCATCAGTCGCTGTCTTGCCCGTGTCGTAGTCGACAGTGATGCTCTGACAACGGTAGCAATTGGCCGTCAAGGGCATCTGAATATCCCCGTCGAATGTCAGCT
Source organism: Fusarium sp. LHS14.1 (assembly GCA_025433615.1). Lineage (NCBI taxonomy): Eukaryota > Fungi > Ascomycota > Sordariomycetes > Hypocreales > Nectriaceae > Fusarium > Fusarium sp. LHS14.1. The sequence continues at coordinate 1,950,596 of CM046481.1, forward strand.
CGCCCCAGTAGTCCTCGACAAAGGCGCCTGATGCGCCTCGTACGACGATGTTGGGCCGGAACTTGGTCACGTCCATGGTATACCCCTCATCTAGTCTGGATGTGACTTGGTCATTTGACTCTTCTGTTACAACGAGATAGTGGGCAATGTCGTTGAATACGAGAGACTCTGGTGGATGAGCCAATCCTGGAAGGAGAGATTGTATGCGACGTGTGAGGCGACTTCTTGTGAGACCTGATTTACTGTTGGGTGCCATGGAACCAAGAACTGGCCTAGATCCGTCTCCGATATAGACGAGGAGGGTTTCGAAGCCCAGACGGTCCGAGAACCAAGTTGACAGTTTGCTGTCCATCTCAAAGGCCATCGCCTTGCTTGCGTGCAGGCTTGTCTCAAACTCTTTGCGACCTTCTGTTGCAGGATGGAGCGGAAATCGAATCTCATCGGCCGTCTTTACATCCTTGGCCTGGTCAAACTCGGTACCTCGGCCTCGCCAAGTCACTATCACTTCCGGGCCCTGGTCTTGGTTATAGTCGATTGAGGCCTGGAACAGCATCAATTGCAAGTAGTAGCCCGCCAGCATGGTCTCGTATTTTGTCTCACCCGTTTTTTCATCACGGTGGACCTTTTGCAGGCTAAAGGTGCGGTCTCCCACAACTCCGTACTTGCCGATGCGGACTTCCTTCATCGGCGAGCCTCGAAGGGCCTTGACTGGGTAGACATAGAGCTGTAATTAAGAATGAGTTATGAATTCTTTCGAGGCGAATGGTTCTTTGATTACCTGTGTGACCTCCAACTTGTCCCCATGGTGTGGTCGGGAGGACAGAACCAGAGCAAGTGTGGTGAGTACCACCAGAAGCAGTGTGATGACGATGATGCCATCGCCAGCTACCCCAAGGGTGCTCATGGTCATCCTTCAAAGGTTTTGGGTTGTGTAGCAAGATGGGGTCGTTTTAAGAATTAGAAAAAGATATGACAGAAAACGTTCAGCCCCGGGTCGATCAAGACCCAGGGCATGGGTTTATGTAGGTGTCGGCCATAGTTAAGCTTCGGCTCTTATCACTGCAAGTGGGTTGAGTTACCTAGACTATCGCTGGCGCAATGCAAGCGCCAAGAACCGCCCCAAGGATTCCTTTTCCTATTCCAGTAATTTCATCGACCAAATCCTTAGCGTTTCAAGACGCACCGCTGATCCTGGCGCAACAGGCGGGGTGACATATGACGCCCTGAATCGAGTGCCCGGGTATGTGTTTTCCTGACTCGAGGGCTTCCTATCCACAAACCGGATACTCTTTTCAAATTCCCGGTTGGCTTGGATCTGGACTGGAGACTCGGAGCATCGTCCACAGCGGATGTCTCGGTTGGCAAGCGATCGAGACGTAACCTCCACTGCGGGCCCATTACCATCCATCGTGGAGATGCCACAGATACTCAGCGGGAACTCTAAGAGTAATCCTCAACAGGGCCCTCATTTCAACTACGCCTTGATATTAACTGGCTATATTTTGCAATTTGACGAGAATCATGTATTTTGCTGCCAAAACACGGTCAAGACCTTATTATACCGAAGCAATGTTCACATAAAAGAAAGCCAGGATAGACAACAATCCAACCCCAAAGACTGACACCAGCCACATGTACAGACCAGACACTCGCTTCGCCGTGACCGTATTCTCCTTCTTGAAAACTTGCAGCTCGCCAGCAAGGAGTGGTTTCAGCTGCTCCATCGCCTCCTCGCTATGTCCCACCTCGTGGAATGCCTGTGTAGCGTCGGTCCCAAGCACTTCAGCCAGGATATCGTCGCCGCCTCTGACAAAGGCCTGGTCAGTGAATTTACTCTAGAAGGGAGAGCGGCTTACGGGTGTTTCGACATGTAGTCGGTGATCTCGTACACATTGTTGTCGATGACGATGTATCCAGATGATTGTGTCGACTTGCCAGCGACCTCTTGCAATGTGAATGTTGCCATGGCGGTAATTTGTGTAATGATGAAGTTCTTGTGGATAGCTATTCCACTGAGACGCAACGAGAGGGCTTCTTTCATATATGCCACGAAAGGGGCTAGAAGAGAAGTCATACGAGGAAGTGTAACTGTCCAGACAGCCCATCAGCTGGCCTTGATTTGGAATCAATGATTCCACAACCAACTATTTGGCTAGTCAACTTGCCTCTGGATCTTTCGCTGTTGCGACCATTTCTTTACTCGTGCCCGGTTGCCAAATCTGTTACCAGATATGGCAACTTATGCGGCCAGCTGCCAAGATAACGATGGATACTCCAGTCGCTCATACTTATGACAAGCACTGCAGTAAAATAGATACCATGTTTTTGTCGCTTTGTGTCATGTGGATCTAATATAGGTTTTTCTCGGTCGAAATAGAGCGAAACCCCTGTCTTCTTCATATGGACTTCCCCAAGTCAATACCCCTTATCTTCAGACGAAATCTCAGAACATCCCTACTCAACCGGTTACTCGAGTCGTCCATTGTTTTGTCGTATCTTGCCCATTGGCTTCTCTTTAAACAACATTCAGCAAAATGCCTGTATCTTGGAAGCTCGACCACGGCCTCCCTAACGGTTTGGCGCTCTGCTTGATCTTGCCAGGGGTTGTCGCCGTCGGCCTTTCGTTCTCGACACAGATTGACAAGTCTCTCTCCTTGTTAGCTGCAATTGTTTTCCTTGGAGGCACCTTCTATCTCGGTCTTGGTGAGTGCCTTTGCTTTCAACTATTACCTCTATCGAATTACCCTAACATCCACTGTTCCTTAGCAGGCCCAAGAAAGAGGACTGTCCTCAAACCCGACGTTTTCCAAGAATTCAATCTCGCCGAAAAGACCATCATCAGCCACAATGTAGCCATGTACGACATTTCCCCTCCATCATGGTGCTTTTTGCTCGCTCACCATCGAATTTAGCTACCGTTTCAAGCTCCCAACTCCCGAGTCGACCCTTGGCCTCCCTATCGGCCAGCATATATCCATCGGAGCAACCATCAAGCAGCCCGACGGCAGCGTCAAGGAAATCATACGGTCATATACCCCTATCTCTGGTGATCACCAGCCTGGTTACTTTGACCTCCTCATCAAAGCGTACCCAAAAGGGAACATCTCTCAACTCGTGGCTTCATTGTCTATCGGTCAATCCATCCTAGTAAGGGGCCCTAAGGGAGCCTTCACATACACCCAAAACATGGTGCGTCGGTTTGGAATGATCGCCGGAGGTACGGGCATCACGCCAATGCTTCAGATCATGACAGCCATCGTCCGAGGCCGGTCCAGTGGGGATAGAACGGAAGTAGACTTCATTTTTGCCAACGTCACAGAGCAAGACATCCTCCTAAAGGAAGAGCTTGACAAGCTAGTGCAGGATGACGGCATTCGCGTCCGATACGTGCTTGACAAACCTCCCCAGGGCTGGAAAGGGGGGGTTGGCTACATCACAGCCGACATGATCACTGTAAGAAACAGGGCAAAGTCTTGCTCTCCTAGGGCCTCCGCTAATAGTGAACAGAAATGGCTTCCGGCCCCTGCTTCGGATGTCAAGATCTTGCTTTGCGGCCCGCCTCCCATGGTTGGTTCCCTGAAGAAGGTGACCGAGAGCTTGGGATACCAGAAAGCTCGAGCCGTGAGCAAGTTGGAAGACCAGGTTTTCTCGTTTTAGGAAATGTGGTCGATCTACCTGAGTCCCCTTTTAGTCTTTACATAGTTCAAGTCGGATGGCATTTCCATCTCGTATCAGTAGTCAGTAGCAGTAGTAGCAAGACATGCAGATGAGGAGAGAATTAGACCGCCATAACGAATGACCCAAAGGGCCCAGATTTACGACTTGGCAGTGACTTAAACAGGCATCGTGATCCTTCTCAATCATAAGTAGGTAGTGCAAATAAGGTCATGCATGGTCCACGCATCAAGGCCACAATCGCAATACCAAAATAGGTAACCAAATCCAGAGGCTAGATCCCCGCGATAGCTTAAACCAAGATCAATCAACCCAAGTAGCTTAATCCCCCAGACCCATCATCCATCGCCTCCCCGTCCGATGTAGGGCTCCGCCACGAGACATGTGTCATGTCCCATCGCCTAGTCAGGTCCATTTGGCCCCAGAAACACAAGAGGCCCATCTTGTTGCCTTTAGTGGTATAGCCCTGGTTGGCCCCCTAGTCCTCGTCTTGGCAAACTAGTCTATCAACTTTCTCGATCGTCTCTATCTTGGCTTTTCGCAAGGTTTAGTCGCTTTGGCCGCTAGAGATGGCATGTCCATAAGAACCAGCTCAACCTGCGACAACTCGTCGATCTTTTCGACATCAAGCATCCATCGCAAAGGATCATCTTCAACTCAACTTTATTTTATCTCAACCTTCTTGTTTCTATAACAAGATGAGTTCTATTCCAATTCCGGGCACCGTCCAGCTCGTTGATATACAGGGCGTGGTCCACGCCAAGCATGGCGAGGGCCACAAGGACATCGTCCTCATCCCTCAGCCCAGTGATCATCCGGATGACCCCCTTGCTTGGACTCCCAGACGTAAGTTATTCAACATCTTCTGGGCCATGACCTGGTGCTTTCTGGCTGCTGCAATCATCTCAGGACTTTCTCCTGCGTACCTCATGATCGAGGCCGACACGGGTATATCCGTCGCCGACCTTAGTACTGGAAACGGCCTCCTATATCTCTTCCTAGGATGGGGAACTCTCATCACTCAAAACGTCGCCCTCACCTATGGTCGCCGTATCACCTTGGTCGCCTCGATCCTGCTCACTACTTTTGTCACCCTATGGTCCGCCTACGTCGAGTCACGAGCCGAGCTGTTTGTCAACCGAATCATTCTCGGCATTGTTTCATCTCCCATGGAAACTCTCATCGAAGTTATCATCGGCGACGTCTTCTTTATCCACGAGCGAGGTCTGTACATGGGCATATACTCCTGGAACCTCTGGTGCAGCGCCTTTCTCTGCCCTGTTGCCTCTGGCTTTGTGGCAGAAGCCCACGGTTGGCGTTGGATTCAGTATATTCTCTCCATTATCGGCGGAGTTCTTACTATCCTCACTTTCCTCTTCTTTGAGGAGACCATGTTCAGTCGTCCAGATACGGTTCCTGCTGAAGCCCTTGAGATCAGCACCAAGGGCGAAGATACCCCCGGCTTGATGGAGGCGGCACCGGAGCAACCGTCAGAAAAGTCAGAGTCCAAGGATACTGAGCAGAGACCTGCCTCAATCTCTGCTGGGCGCCACGTTGACTACCCGGCTCAACCAAAGACCTTTGTGCAAAAGCTTGCTCTATGGGGATTCGAGTCGCCGCGTCCAGCTACCAAGCGCGCCATCCTCCTCCCCTTCCAACTCTTGCGATATCCGACCATTGTCTTCAGCGGCTTCCTCGTCGGTGGCATTCTCTCGTGGTACAACGTGGTCGGAGGTTCCTTGGCTCTCATCCTTGGCAACGAGCCATACAACTTTGGAACCAACACGATTGGTCTCTTCTATCTTGCAGCTGTTGTTGGTGTTTCCATTGGCTGTGTCCTCTGCAGCACAACGAGCGATAGGATGGCCTTGTGGTTTGCCAGGAGAAACGGGGGCATCATGGAGCCAGAGCAACGCTTGTGGCTCTGCCTTGTGTGCATTGTCGCGCATCCAGCTGGCTGTCTGCTCTATGGAATTGGTGCTGCGTACCACCTCCACTGGGTAGGAATTGCCTTTGGGCTTGGCCTCATCAGCGTGACTTTGCCCATTGGGTCGGCCTTGGCTTTCAACTACATCTTGGATAGTTATAAGGAGGTAGCAGGCGAAGGTCTCGTCACGTCTATTTTGATCCGTAACCTCATGGGTAAGTTTAAGCATTCACCACATATTTCAAGGATTTCTTCTCACATTATCCAGGTTTTGCCTTCTCCTACTCAGTCGTACCAATGATTGAGAACCTGGGCCTCAAGAATGCCTTCATCTTGATTGCAGTCCTCGGTCTTGTGCTCTGGTGCATGTGTCTGGTCATGATTCTCATTGGCAAGTCTGTGAGACAAGGTTCGGCAGAGAGTTACTGGAGGCTCGTTGACAAGTTGGGTGCTACAGCGCACTAATGGCATCCATGTTATATATATCGGTTGATAGTGACTAGATATGTGGTGGTTATACAGTAGTTGCAGGCTTTATTTGCTTCAAGTCTCTTGAATTCGTTATATAATCGATCTGGAAAGTAGATCCACTCACTGCCACTCCAAAACCCACCTCGCACTAACTCAATCCTCTATAATCTTCTCTCCTCCTACATCCATCACAATCATGAGTACAACATTGGAGCTTCCAAGCCTACAAGATGCCCCCGTCCGCCACCCAAACTGCTGTCTCAGCTATTCATCCAAACTTATCGAAATCTTGACCCGGATATTCTCCAGCACCGCCAATCCGGATGGAACATCAACTGTGCTCTCTATCGGAAGCGGCTCAGGGCTACTCGAAGCCCTCTTGCTCGCCCATGTTGAGGCCAAAGACGACTCAGGGGCAACTAGCTTCAACGTAGAAGGTGTCGAAGTCCAGCAGTTGAGTGGGAAGTCTCCCGTCAATAGATATCTCCCAGAGCAAGCCATCTACACAGTTCGCGGCACTTGGGACGTCATTTCAAGACTACAGGATCCCGATGTAACATCCTTGATGTTTGTCTACCCACGACAGCCCGCTCTAGTCACCGAATACATGAAAGCCATTGCGGAGAAGGATCTACGCATATAGACTATTGTCTGGCTAGGGCCTATGGCCGACTGGGATGTGTTTGAGCCTTGCTTTACGGCCAAGGATGGGCACCAGATGGAGCTGGAGAAGATACAAGGGGCAGAAGCTGGGCTCGACGGATATGAAATGATGGCTGTGCTAAGAAGATGAGAGCCAAGACATCAGCCAAAAGTAGCGCATTGATGTTAATATTCAGGAAGCTACCAAGCATTTCGCCAAATGATACCACTCCAGCTTAAACTCTTATCGCTCAGATTCTCCCAGTTGAGTAAACACCATCAACACTGCCGCGTACCTATAAAACGTCAGAATAACTCGTGCGAAACGGCATGGTTTTCTTACGCCGCTGTCGCTCCAAGAGCCTCAAAGGGCTTCGAGGCCATTGCAAATGACAGTGTCAGGAGAAATATGAGCACGAACGCCGTGATGACTCCCAATTTCGCTTTCAACCCGTCCATGGCCTGGAGGACCCAGATGGGCGTGATGAGCATGACAATACCAACGGCAACGATCACGATAGAGGCAGTCTTGTCCATTCTAGCATCCGAGTAGTAAGAGACATGCTCGGCGTCATAGTCTGCTGCTGCCTTGTCCTTGTGTTTCCACATTGGCAACGTTCGGATAGTCAGAGAGGTGTCGATGAGGCGGCGTAGAGGTGTTTCGTCTTTCTGTACCAGGCATATTAGATCCTTATCATGTTGCAAATATTCTTGCTCTTCAGCTGCTATTGCCACATAATCGTGATTATGGTGCCAGTTTCTGATGCTTCTTATGTCGCGATGAGGTGCTTCGGGAAACCTCCGGAGCTTGGACTGTTGAAGCACAAAGGCATCTAGTTCGTGGAGGTCCATGAGTTCCATGTCAACTGAGTGCGGTCGGGGGTACTCACTATATCTGTATAGCTTGTCTGATATCAGCTCGGTCAAGGCCCTTCGGTCTTCTGAGTCTCCTCGAAACCTCCCATTGTGTCGGTCCGGCGATCCACGCTGGCTATAGCTTTCATCTAGTTCCTTAAGTTGCTCCTCCAAAACCGACATCTCGTCTTGCAATGCCAGAGCGACTCGAACATTGAGTGTACCAAAGCGTCGGAGAATAAACCAGTCATCCTCGGATGATATAAACTCAGTGTATCCCTTGTAACCAATAAACTTCCACGGCTTGCGCTGGATTTCCTCTTCTGAAGGGGGTGTAATCTCTGTGTTGCTGGATGAGATATGTGTTGTCGAGTCCTGTTGTGTTTCCGAAGAAACACGGCTATGTATTGATGCTCCTTGAGACATTTCAAAGACTCTAAAGCTGATGGCCACATTTAGGATTGATGCATTACAAAACAGGCTTCAAAGAAGGTAGCCAGACGCACTTTGATGTACAGTCTAACGACTGGGCTGTGTCATATGACCGACGCAGCCAAGAATACCTTGCAGGTGTAAAGCCCAACAAGGCGAAATGAGGTGGCGGAGGCCTGCAAGTATCGAAGCCACAGAATAATCAGTTGCAATCTCAGCATTCTTATTTCATCACAGTCTCTCGTTGATCATTTGTGTTGGCTATAGAGCCCTCGTTTCCGAGTCTCAGATCAGGCTGCCTCCCTTGTGTCTGGTTCACGCAAAGTCCAGCTTGTTCGTGGTGTAGTCGCAGTTATAAAACAAAGCCTGGTGAGGGGGTTCATTCGGAGGGCTTTTTGCACAGCCTATCACCCTTCTGTTTTTCAACCTCCTGTGTGACACTTTTCCACACAACCATCAGTTTGGGCTCCCAGCCATTGGGCCCCCATTCTCTCGCAGCCAGCCTGCTTGACATGGGACCGAGGCAGAATCAGGCGGGCAATTCAGTGAGGCAGACCGCCCGCAACGAAATTTCTCTGTCTATATAACTCAGCAGTGATGCACAGAGTGCTATCCCCTATCAAGATATCTTCGAATACAACTACGACCAAACACCAGCTGCTCGTCTCGAATTCCTCTCGCCCCTACAAAATTGCATCACCATGACTCCAGAGGGTTATGAGGAGGCCGGCATGACGGAAGCGGAGTTCAACCCGACCAAAGGGGAAAAGAACAGTCAGGACTATAAAACGACGACCAAACTCAAGACCTCAGCTTCCAACAAACGAGATAGCAATGGCCATCCCCTGAAGGGAATCGAGACCCGCCTCCCAGAACCTCAGTATCGCACCGTCGCCGGTCACGTCTCGCGCAGAGCCAACACATCGGCAGCAGCAGATCCTCCTCCTCCTCCACCAGCCTCCACTCGAGCAACATCCTCAGATCAACGGAAGCAGAGACGCAAGAAGACAGATGGCGGTGGCTTAGGCGATGATTCTGACGATTCGGACTCGGGTGATCAAAAGCCGGGCCAAGGCGATGACACACCCAGTGCCTCAAGTCGTCGAAGGCGACCACGAGCCCAGAATGATCACGAACCTACGTCTGCTGGCGTTTCCTCGCGACCTTTCGAATCGCTCCAGTCCAAGCCTCTCCAGTTTAGCAGGGAAGAACAGGAACGCCTTGATCGTCGGCGAGAATTGAGAAGCGTATCTTCCATTTGGGAGAATAAAATGCCACTCCGCGATCAAAACTCAAACCAAGCAGCCAGAAGGAAACCCAAATTGATAACATACTTACTGGAAGACAATGACTTTCCTAGGGACTTTACCAACCAGGACTGCGATAAGCGACTTGATGAATACCTGGAACAGTCCCTCCATCGGGCGGCTATCGAGGGCATCACTCACAATGTTTATTCAGTGATACAGCTGACTCATCGGTTCATACGTGAACTTGAAAAGGAGGTAATCCGACGGTGCGAGGGGGTGAACCGTGGACACGACATCAATATAGCCCTCCGCCACATGGAATCACTCCTGGTATCAGAACCGGTAGTAGAAGAAACTACTGATCTTAACATCGATTCTTGGTCTAGCGCTGTCAACATTTTTGCGGAAGCGTTGATCGACAAGATGATGAGATGTGCCGAGGAAGTACTGGACTATGTGGATTGCCCCCCCATGAAGACATTACCTGCGAATGCCAGTGGCGAAGAGCGAACTCGGTTCTTTCTTCTCGATCGCAAACGACGCGGTATAACGAACGCTTACATGGAATGGCTGTGTGAGGACGTGCATATCGATTCCATCCAGGAGTGTCCTGTGGAGTTACTCAGCGGTCTCCGGGCAATGCAGAGGTTGAAAACATTAAGGGAAGGAACTCGGCAGATATTTATATCCCCGGGCGAGGGTTACCGTGGCGTCTCCCTCGTCATTTTCAAAGGCAACCAGCCGCTACGAGTTCAGAGGGTCAACCGTTCTGATCTACTTCAAATGGGATGGGTTTTTGACGAACACACGGTTTCCTATTGGCGACCTTCATTACTCGAGGCGGCTATTACGGAGGAAGAGGGGACCAGGAAGGCCGTGTTCAAGGTTGACATGGACGGCGCTGTCCTAGCGATTCAACGTTCAGACGGTCAATGGGTTAGTTGGGAAAGTATCGGATGGAGAGCACGAATCAACCGAGCATACCGAGCAAAGTCCAAGACAGTTAAAGTCTATCCAGCGTGACAGTATTCAGGTTTCGTAAATCAAGGCATACATGAGCTCTCTCTCACGAGCCGTCTAGTTGATCTGCAATTGTGCTGCTTTTTTTTTTTTTTTTTTTTTTTTTTGAAGGGGAAACTTTGGTCTGAGCTATTGATAAAAGGATGTAGGCATTCAATTCTTGAAAATAACAACAGAGCAGAACTTCCAAAGCACCGAGGCATCACTTAATCGATATAAATCGGCTTTGTACTCACCAGCTCCCTTGTTAGTCATTTCTATAGGCTACTGAGTCCATATTTGCCCAGTGTCAACCGAGGCTGCTGTTGGTTTGACCCATAAAGTCCAGTTGAATTGTACTTTAGTCGCAGTGATACAGGAGAAGGTCTTGGAATAATACCCAGTCAATGGGCAGTTGCACAGCCTGCCGCCGCTATTTCCTTTCTCTTTGGTCATCGATTCTCCTTTCCCAATGGTATCCATTCAGTCGCCCAGTATAAAGATGGCCTGCTCGTGTGTCCTCCAGCGAGCATGCCATCCAAACTCGAGTAGATATCTCGTTTAGGCAGACTACAATGTGCAACTTTTTTCTATTTATTTAACCCCTAGGCAATGCGCATTCAGTGCCACACCTAACACCTCCAGAGACTTGTGCGGCCAGTTCCCATTACCCATCTCAAACATCAGCGATCCAACGGAATTACTTCACAATGCCTGAAACGCCCATTGTGAGGGTCCCCATTTCAATCTACACCAGTCCACGCATGAGGACTGTTGGCATCCCAGGCCACGTCTCCAGCAAGACTACGTCTGGGATAACAGCTCTTCCTCCGCCTCCTCGACCCTCCGAAATCGGGCAACATCTTCAATGGATCCCAGAAAACGAAAAGCAACGATAATTCCAGTGGCCCTTCCCCAGACCCAGACAAGGAACAGTGAGGCTTAGCAACTACGGGCTCAGAACGGGGGTGAATCATCGCCCGCAGATGCTGCATCTCGGGTTTGCGAGTCACTTCACATTCATACTCTGTCGTTTGACAAGGTAGAATAGGAACGCCTTCTCTCAGACACCAGTTACGAAACAAGCCATACATTTCAGAACCCATTGCCACACTAAATGCAATATGCAGGGCCAGCAACCAAAAGGCCAATCTAGCCCATAGTCTTCACGTCAACGGACAATAAAGCAGTCACTCCGAGGTGTTCAAGATTGACGCCTTTTTGGACGTTTGAAGTGGTTCCGTCGAGTGCAGCAGGAAGGCATCAGTCGGGGTTGATTCAAATAGCATTGTCTTTCAAAATCGGGATTCGGGTGGCTGCTGGGGTTGACTGGGAGGAGGAACAATTCTGTTGAAGTCTTTTTGAGGTGAGAATAAGGGTTTTCATCAATCAATACATTCATAAGCTTGCTTCTAGGGATCTTCGAGTCCTCTTTAGTACTGATACATGAGGGCGTATAGGTAGTTACCGAACGGCGATTGTGACTGTGATTGTGTCATGGTGTAGGTAACAGACTAGCCCTCAATCGCCTACTCGTGAATCGTTGCAATAGCTATCCATTTATCACATATCCCGGTACTTTCTTATTAACCATATTTAGGGCCTAAGCGATTGATAAGAGGATGAGGTTATTCAGGACGTCAAAATAACGACGCAGGGTGGCTTATTAGCCAGCAACTAACCTTAGTAGCCCGCGGGTTATCCTCGTCCCCCCACTCCTAAATTAGTAGTAGAGCGTCATCTCTCAGTCAATGCCCTCATTGTCCAAATCAACAACAACACTCATTTCCTAGAGAACCAGACCTCACAAGCTTGGTCAGCAACAGGAGGAAACAGTCCAGTTCCTGTGTCACCTTATACCCTTCAACCCTTTCCATAAAACTCCTTCTTCCCCCGCACATACTCAACTCTCGGCATGCTACGCCGAGCCTTTTCCATCATGGCATCGTCATCCCCCAAGCGTTTTGTCCCGTTGAAGAAGGGCTCCCATGACGTTCCCAGTGACACTCCCGCTCTCCGGGGCGTCGTCTTTGACATGGACGGCACGCTTTGGTAAGATCGGCGCTTTTCCCCTTGCTTTCGTTTATCTAGTTATGCACCCTCGGAGGTTTTTTACCCCAGCCAGTTCCCCGGGTCGGCTCGTTTACCCTACACCGAGGCGTCGGATCTGGTTCAAGAGGTTGTGAGGGTGGAATATTGAAAGACAACGGCTTGAGGTGTTTGAATTGGGATTGTTCATTGCCGTTATTGTGTCACTTTGCTTCAGATTACCATTTAATCTGGTTGTCATACACTGAATATGAGTGCTAACCACCTCACAGCCAACCTCAGACTTACATGTTTGGAGAGATGAGGCAAGTCCTTGGAATCCCAAAGACAACAGACATTCTCGAGCACATCGACACCCTCCCAGATCACGAGCAAAAGACGGCCCTTGAGTCCATCCGCGCTATCGAGCGCGAAGCCATGAAGTCGCAGACCCCGCAGCCGGGCCTCATGACCCTCATGGCCTACCTCGACGCCAATGCCATCCCCAAGGCAATCTGCACCCGCAACTTTGAGGTACCCGTCCAGAACCTCTTGGAAAAGTTCCTCGAGGGTTCTCGTTTTCACCCCGTCATCACTCGTGACTTTCGGCCACCCAAGCCTGACCCCGCTGGTATCCTGCACATTGCCAAGGATTGGGGCCTACAGGACGGGACCGGCGAGGGAGACGCCAGTGGACTCATCATGGTGGGAGACTCCATCGATGATATGACGGCTGGGAGGAAGGCTGGTGCTGCTACGGTACTACTGGTTAATGATGTGAATCGAGAGTTGGCCGAACACACCCACACGGACCTGGTTATTACCACCCTGGATGAGCTGGTTGATATTCTCGAGCATGGCTTTGTTGGACGGGAAGTGGATGATGAATGAAATGGGGAAATTAGGACAACACAGGGCCTTGTAGGAGACGTATCACCGCTGAAAAAGAACGATACCAATTTTTTTCTTCACCAAGCAAAACGAAAGATCCCTACTCAAACGCTGATTTCATTTCATCTGGCTTTCCTACGTGGTCCTAATTCCTGTACGAGGGCCCTCCTCCTACACGGCTAGATACAGAAGAAAAAAACCCCAGAACCGAGATGGAACCAGATCCGCTGCCTCGTCAAGAGATAGATATGATCAAAGTCCCTGGTTCTAGACGAGCTATGTAGTGATTTGAGTGTGATGATGGTCTGTCTAGAGACCACGATAAACATGTTCAAAACAGTGCGCCGAGGTATGCTAAACGAGTATCAGGGGGGCTGGGCCGCTGTTTTCAATATGTGCGGGAAGGTGGGTGTAAAAGTGTACAGCTTTTGGGCATCACGCGGTCTGAGGCGCTCTATACGCCGTAGCCCGGGTTTGGCGGCAGTCCAAATCTTCGGTTCTCCCTTCGGAGCTCGTCGGGAGTCTCCTTTCGAGGTGGGGGAGGAGGAAGAGGGCCACCAGGGGGAGCTGGTCGGACAGGCAGGCTGAATGTCGTAGCATTTGCGCTCATAGGGCCAGCGCTCTCAGGGTAGCCTGACACCTTGGGGATCGAGTTTGTCGTGACGACACGGGGCAGTCCAGGATGCGCCGAACCCGGCGTGCGGGCAGAGCTGTAGCCGTTGCGAGGTGGCGATCGGCTGTGGCTCGAACCGTACTGATCCCGAGGAGAGATGATTCCAGCCCCAGCAATGGGGATCTCGCCAGAGGTGGGAGTATGGCTTCGGTCTTCGGGTTGCGGCTGGCTCTGAGTAGGAGAATCGCTCGACCGGAGGAGCTCCTGAGTCGCGGGAGAGAGTTGAGGGGCAAGATGGGATTTCCGGTTGTCACGCTCAATCAGTCCAATGGCCCACTCTCGAAGATCGACTGGTGTTCTCTTGGCGGCTTGAACAAAGGGATCGCGTTCCTGATTCCGTTAGTATTTGCCAGGCGGGATGGGCTGTATGACTTACGAAAAGCTCCTGGGGAGTTGGTCGAAGTTCAGGCTCCTTGTAGAGACATTTCTGGATCATGTCCTCGAGGATGCTGGGGAATGCATCACTCTTGGGGAGCTTGGGAGCCGGCTCATGGACAATCTGCTGGAGCAGGTCCAGGATACCAGCAGGGGCGCAGTCACCATCCGATAGCTGCTCGCTGGCCGCAAATGGGAACTTGCCAATGGCAAGCTCCATAATGCTGAGGCCGAAACTCCAAACATCTGATTTGACCGTGTACTTTTCTCCCTGGATTCGCTCGGGGGCCATGTAGGTGGAGGTTCCAACAAAGGTGTCGGCGATGGAGTTGACGAGCTCGCCCGAAACACCAAAATCGCAGAGCTTGATATGACCTCTCGAGTTGACAAGAATATTGGATGGCTTGATATCACGATGCATGATGTGATGCTTCGTGTAGAGATATGTCAAGCCGCCGAGAGTCGCCTCAGCAATCTTTCCCAGCACATCAACGCGGACGGGACCAAACACCTTCGAGACTCGGTCAAGGGCACTGAAAATAGAGTCAGCCATCGCATCCCCTGTGACTAGTTCAAACCATACTCACCCAACGTCCATGTATTCCATGCACATAATAACATCGTTGTTGGGATTCAAGAAGGCACCGTAGAATGTAACGATGTAGTCGGAGTGGCATCCATGCATAATCTGGAGTTCTCGAACGATTCGCTTCCGTATCTCTCGCTTGGCTTCGACATGAATGACCTGAAACCATTAGTGTCTTGCAAAGTTGGGGCGTGGTGATGAGCCTACCTTGCGGGCCATGACAGTTCCTGTTGTGAGGTGCCTGACTTTGCTAACGGTGCCGCCGTTGCCAGAACCCAGTTCCTTGACGATTTCGAGGTCTTCGGGCCTCAGATCTAGCTTGTATTCGATTCCAATCTCCAACTGCTCGTCCTTGCCCGCATCTTGGCTCCCCGAGTTGAACTCGTGTCGGTTGGTTTCGGCCGTTGGTGGGGGTCGAGGGGCGGCTGCTTTGAGGGCAAGACCTTTGACATTTTTGCGCTTCATGGAGCGCGGAGCAAAGGGATCGGCCATGATTACGTCGGGTGAGCGATCGCGCTCGTCTAGTGAGGGTAGAGAGGTAGAGGTTGGGCGTAGCGAGGCCTGAAGTCGAGTTCAGTCAGACACAGCCAGTGTCTGGCTGGTGCTCCCCGCGACGGAAGTTCGGGGATGAGGACGGAGGAAGACGACAGGTCTCAGGAGCCTGGAGATGACAAGTGCTGAAATGCACGAGTATCGATCAGAGCAGCGACCAGAACAAGAGCCGCGTCGATCGAGGGGGGTCGAGGGCCGCCTTGAGATTCTCGCCTTGAATTGCTGTTCGGTGAAGTGATCTGGAGTCCAGATGGCGTCGGAGGTCGCTGTGACTAGGTCGCAGCGAAAGATGACTGGATGCCGTCGCCGAGGAGAAGAAAGAGTTCTTTGACAAAATGCGAAGTAAAGAACCAAGAGTATCCGTCGACCGTGGACTTATTAAGACGTTTGGTCAAAGCGTCGCTGAAGATTGCACGGGGTGTCGTCTATCACGGCTCCTGGTTAGGCGCGGACAGGCAGGACAGTGGCCAGTGGAGGGCGGGGTTCGACCAACGATAACGTGACGGGAGTGGCTGGAGGTGCGCTGAGCGAGCTGGAGGCGCAGGCGCAACAAAGGACGAGACGTCGAGAGAACCAAGGCGGCAAACAAATCACATCAAGGAAAAGGGGGCCAAGACGGGTTTGCGATACAATCACCGTCTCTACAAACCAGCAGCGGCGGTCATCCAAATTATGTACCTCAGATCTGGTGGGCCACTCGCTGTAAGGGGAGAGTCAACGAAGGGACGGAGTAAAGGCTTATAACACGGAGTAATTATAGCGGCTGATTGAGGCCCAAGCCCAAGGCCAGGAGGTGATGCCCCTGGCTGGCGATTGGGGATGGAGACTGGCCAGGTAGGGATTTGAGACACTCCACGCCTCGAGCTAGGTGCACGCATCGACTCAGGATTGCGACGAGGTAACATGGGAGCTGTGTGATAATTTAGGTCCTACATTAGATTCATACGACAGGTCAACCAACCCCCCATCTCCGGGCCCCGTCTAGAGTAAATCCGTGGCTGCCGTAAATCACGACACTGGTAGAATAAGAATACGCGGCATCCATTCAGATAGGAGGTTCAGGCGAGGCTTGACAGGCATGATTTTGTCCCGCGGTTGAGCATGAAAAAGGGAGAATAGACCAGACGCTTCTGCAACCACTGGTCGATTCGTTACCATCACGAGGCTGGCACTTGGACCAGGTTTGAGTGAGATTTTGACGAATTGACTTCGGCTCCCTTTGCAAGAGAATGGGGTTGCATTAAGAAATTCACCATCGGTGTCGCGCATAGAGCCAAACGCCTTGTCCTTGTGTAGGTTACTATCCAGACCAGCATTAATGAGGAGGCTCAACTTCATCACTGGATGAATGATTATGTCAGGGATCCTCCTCGGCACCCCAAATTCTCTGCATGGCACCATGCCTAATACGAAAGGGGAAGTTCAGCCACAGCGCCACTCTCTTTATCTGGTGCTTGAATGGCGGGTCGTAAGATGTTTGAAAGAGTATTGTAGTTACAGAGAAGATTAGAATGAAGAAATCGGATTGGATGTTTTAAGGATTATTTCAGAAACTTCAAGAGAGACCACTCTTAAGATTCACTTCTATTTGAGTAACTGTCAGGGCATTCAAGAGCTTGCAGACTGCAGCTGAGGCAGGCTACACTCCTTCGGCTCGGAACATCCACTATTCCGACCACCCCTGCCAGTCGCGACAAGGCTGCACGCTGCACGTGTGTTGCTCTTCCAGCGCATGTCAAAAAAAATACCAAATACCAGAAGCTTTCCAGGAAAGCTCATCATCAAACTTCTCCCATCTTTATTTCTTCTTTTCTGAAAACGTGAGTCCAGTGAGTCTGGGAAAAAAGCTCGCGACCGACTTTTTCGCTCAGCTCTCGAGCAATCGACCCCTGAAGCCGACCAAGAAAGCTTTGTTGCCTGCGCGGCAGCATCGCAAATCGTCAACATGAGCAACAGCATGCGCGATTTAATCTCTGGGGAGGCCGAGTTGGACGACGAGGAGGACGACGAGTCATTTGACGAGGATGATGGTGGCAACCGCAGACGGAGACCTGCCGTTGAAGACTCGAGCGAGGAGGAGGAAGACGATGACGATGAAGAGGAAGCTCGCAAGGTACGTTTTTGGCTTTGGGCTTCTAAAATAAGGCACCGTGGCTTATGCGCCGACTCTACAGGTTCGCGAAGGTTTCATCGTCGACGAGGATGAAGACGAAGACGACGTTGACGAGGATGACGCTGATGTGCGGCCCGTGGTCAAAAGAAAGAGAGAGCATCGCGACCGCGAAGAGGAGGAGCAACTGGATGAAGATGATCTGGAGCTAATCGGCGAACAATTTGGCGAGCGACCCAAGCCTCAGAGTCAGGTGAGTTTCGTGACGGCAGCTTGCGCGACCTCAACCCCTTGGCACCTCTAACCATGACCCCAGTCCCAGTACAAACGTCTTAAGCGCGGCCACCGCGGCGAAGATCGCGCATCCGAACATCGCGGCCTAGCAGAAATCTTTTCCGACGACGAAGATGACGCGGCCGAGCAACGAAACTATGGCAGGTCATACCGAGGACAGGTCGACGAGTTTGAAGACTTTATCGAAGAGGACTTCCCCGACGACCCTGATGTGAAAGCAAGGGAAATGGAAGATGCCGAAGTCGCTCGACCTAGAGATCGCGGTGTTGGCCATGTCATCGATACCACCAATCTGGACAAGGACGCGTTGGATGATATGGAGGCTATCTTCGGCAATGGCGAGGACTACGACTGGGCACTCCAGATGGAGGAGGAGGAGGAGGACCGTGAAAGGGAGGAGCAGGCCATCGAACTTAAGGATGTGTTTGAACCGTCACAGCTGAAGGAGAAGCTCCTGACCGACGAGGATAACGAGATCCGTTTCACCGACGAGCCTGAACGATTCCAACTCGACCGAAAGAACTTCAAGAACTTGCAGCTCACCGCCGAGCAGTTCAGAGAGGAGGCACGATGGATTACCAACCAGCTTTGGCCAAAGAAGGGTCTTGCTGCCGATCTGCAGAGCCCATTCGGCAAAGCTGTTGGCAAAGTTCTCGAGTTCTTCATTGTCGATGAGGTGGAAGTGCCCTACGTCTTCCAACACCGCAAAGACTACCTGCTTCATACTCGCAAGACGCGCAACCCCAACCGCGACGATCCCGATGCCCCTGAATATGTCATCAGTGCTGAGAAGCTACTGAACCAAGATGACCTCTGGAAGATTTTGGAGTTGGATATTAAGTTCCGATCTTTCGTGGACAAGAGAAACTCGCTCGAAAAGACCTTTGAGAACCTTCGAGGCCTGGATATCAACGACACAATTGTGGAGGAGATGATTCCTGAGGCCACAACCATGGAGGAACTCCAGGATCTGCAGGACTACTTGCATTTCCAGTATGGACCCCAGCTTAAAGACCTTGCTGCCATGGCTGGCAACCTGTCCCTTACGAAGCGACCAGGTTCCAAGTCGAATCTCCTGGAGCGAGTCCGTCAGGGCAAGGCATATAATTTTGTTCGTGCCTATGGCGTTACCGCGGACCAGCTTGCCAAGAATGCTTTGCGACAGGGAAAGAAGGTATCTCCTGACGATGACGCTCAATATCCTATGGACTTGGCCGACAGCTTGATTGATGATAACTTCAGCACAGGCGATCAGGTCATGAACGCAGCACGACAGATGTATGCAGAGGAGCTGTTTGCTAGTCCGAGAATGCGCAAGCATTTCCGAAACTCTTATTACCAGGCTGCTGAGATCAGCTGTCGACGAACCGACAAGGGACTTCGCAGGATTGACGAAACTCACCCTTACTATGAGGTGAAGTACTTGCAAAACCAGGCCATTGCCGACCTTGTCCATCAGCCTGAGCTCTTCCTCAAGATGATGAAGGCCGAGGAGGAAGGCTTGGTCAGCATCAAGCTTGATATGCCCGCCAGATACGACTTCCGCAGGCAGCTCTACCAGGAGTTCGAGTCGGAGAACTTTAGTGATCGAGCGGAACAATGGCGGGAAGAGCGCAAGAAGGTGCTCGATCTCGCATATCCCAAGCTGGAGAAGATCATTGCCAAGAACGTCAAGGAAGTCATCCGAACGTTCTGTCAGGATGAGGTGCTCAAGATGTGCCGAGAAGAGTACGCCAAGCGACTCGATCAGGCGCCTTACAAGCCCAAGGGCATGATTTTGGGTACCACTCCCCGTGTGCTGGTTCTTTCCAATGGTATGAGCGACCCTGCTCGCGATCCCGTCTGCTGGGCTTGGGTCGAGGAAGATGGCCGAGTGATTGAACAAGGAAAGTTTGGCAATCTTGCTCGAGACGAGCGCCAGCGGGAAGACTTTGTCGAAGTTGTCAACCGCCGTCGACCCGATGTGATTGCTGTCAGTGGCTGGTCTGCCGATACCAACAAGCTCGTGCGTGACCTAGAGACTCTTGTTACCGAGAAGGGCCTCATGGGTCCCGAGTTCGAGGACCCCGACACAAACGACTACCGTACAGAGCCTTTGGAGGTTGTGGTAGTGAACGACGAGGTGGCTCGCCTGTACAAGGACAGCCCCCGAGCGCTTGCCGAGCACCCAAGCCTCAACCCCATCACAAGGTACTGTGTTGCTCTGGCACGCTACATGCAGAACCCCATGAAGGAGTACGCCGCCCTCGGAAGGGATGTTACCTCCCTCTCTTACCACCCATGCCAGAACCTCCTCCCTCCGGAGAAGCTGGCCAAGTATCTCGACTCGGCGATGGTCGACATGGTCAACCTGTGCGGTGTGGACATTAATGAAGCCATGACCGACAGTTACACTGCCAACCTCTTGCCTTACGTCTCAGGTCTGGGACCACGAAAAGCCTCGAGCGTTATCAAGGCGATCAATGCCAACGGCGGCGCTGTTAATACCAGAGATGAGCTCGTTGGCGATCCCGATAGCGGCAAGTTGCCAGTCGTGGGCCCTAGGGTGTGGAACAACTGCGCAAGTTTCCTCTTCATCGAATACGAGGCCACTAACCCGTCTTCTGATCCCTTGGATAACACGCGTGTGCACCCTGAAGATTACGAACTTGGCCGCAAGATGGCGGCCGACGCTCTGGAGCTTGACGAGGAAGACGTCAAGGCTGAGACAGACGAGAACGGTCCAGGTGCAATCGTGCGGAAGCTCTTCAAACAAGATGAGCAGGACAAAGTCAATGAGCTTGTTCTGGAGGAGTATGCCGAGCAGCTTGAGAGGAACTATAGTCAACGCAAGCGAGCCACTCTGGAGACGATCCGTGCCGAACTCCAAGCTCCTTACGAGGAGCTGCGAAGAAACTTTGGCCTTTTGACGGCCTCAGAGATCTTTACCATGTTTACGGGCGAAACCAAGTTGACTCTCTGCGACGGCATGATTGTGCCCGTCAACGTACGAATTGTCAAGGATGACTTCGCCATTGTCAAGCTTGATTGTGGTATCGAGGGCAGAGTCGAGGCTCATGAAGCCAGCCACCGCGCGTCCATCAAGGAGGTGCTCAGCGTTGGGCAGACAGCACAGGCTAAGATCCTGGACATCAACTACAAGGATTTCATGGCCAAGCTGTCAATGCGGGAAGACTCGCTGCGGATTCCGTACAAGCGACCAATCAACTTTGGACGCGATGGGTGGGATTACGCCCTTGAAGCGGCAGACAAGGACGAGCTACGGGAGAAGGACAAGACCACGGGTCGAACGCAGCGGGTGGTCAAGCATCCCAACTTCAAGCCGTTCAACGGTCTCCAGGCTGAGGAGTACCTCGGATCGCAACCCAACGGCGAGGTGATTATTCGTCCCTCGTCCAAGGGTAACGATCATCTGGCGGTCACATGGAAGGTTGCGGATGGTGTCTACCAGCACATTGACGTGCTGGAGATGCAGAAGGATACGGAATTCTCGGTGGGCAAGTTGCTGCGCGTTGGCGGCAAGTACACGTACAGTGATCTGGACGAGCTGATCGTGGAGCACGTCAAGGCCATGGTGCGCAAGGTGGAGGAGATGATGCGGCACGACAAGTTCCAGAGCCGATCTCGGGGAGAGACGGGTAAGTGTTACAAGATGTATTGGATCAGACAGGGGCATGATGCTAACAAGGGGCTGCAGAGAACTGGCTAACGACATACATCAACGCCAACCCGAATCAGTCAACATACGCATTCTGCATTGATACCAAGCACCCTGGGTACTTCTGGCTGTGCTTCAAGGCCAATAGGGCGGCCAAGGTGATAGGGCTGCCGGTACGAACGATCCCTCAGGGCTTTGAGCTCAAGGGTTACCAGTACCCCGATATGCGAGCACTGTGCAACGGTTTCAAGCTGCGATACCAAAACGAGTTTTCCAAGATGGGACGTCGGTAGGTCGGCAGCCAGATAGGCAGGCTGAAGGGACTACTAGGGGAAACACATGTTTGATTAGACTTGGAATGAGGATGAAGCTGCAAGTGTACTTTAGGCGTAAGTTAATGAGTTTTCTTTTGCGAAACGAGGAGATAGAGGCGAGCTATGGCAGCAGGGGAAAAAATGAGAACCAAAACCAAGCTTAATCGACACGATTTGACGCATACCGAGGAGTTTATCGTGAGTTTACGCCAAGGGGAACCGAGCTTGCGAGATCAGTTCGACGATGATCATCCATTCGCCCTATCTTGGATAGGCCTTTGACTCACGGTCTAGTTGACAATCTCATGGATGAGCATGATTGCGTATCATGTTGCGCCATAGACTGATAACGTTTAAGTTGTGATATCACAACTCAAACCTCGGGACTCAGCCGAGTTAGACTTGATAGGAGATGATACGATCAAGATAGAGTATCGCGATATCTATAAGCGTATGCAGGCAGTCATGACTATGAGGTGAACCATGATTACGGTTACGCCATGGCCGAGATGGGTTGATAAGGTGCTTCTCAAGGGGAGTCAAAAGGAAAGTCACGAAGCCAGCCACGCGCTAATGTCCCCAACTCTGAGCATAATGACCCATCTGGAGATATCACAAGTACTTGGTCTCTAGTTGCGTAATTCCCAAACAGCTTTGAACACTTGTCCACTGCATCAAGCAAAAGAGTCGGTGATTACGATAAGAATGGGGCATAGCGATGATCATGGGGCCTCTGCTGGTTCTTGTTACTTCTAGAACGAAGCGGATACCTCGGGCGGTGGACGTCGTCGCGAGAGGGCACCATGAGTGGCGAGCTGTGTGACGTGTGGCTCATGCATGAGCGATCGCGGAGAGAGGGGAAAGCTGAGGTTGCGAAGCCGCGGTTTGATCTCTGTTGGTTTCCATGAGGCTCAAAAAAGGGGTATTGAGAACTAGCTGGAAAGAGCTCGAGATCAATTGAAGCTTGCAATTGGGTAATTGGAGCCCAAACTTGGCTCAAAACCCCTGAGTTATTCGAGTGCTTTCTTCTTGTTCGAGACGTCGTTCGGGGATGGGTCGATGAGGTCATGTGCACCACTGCGCCTGACGAACAGGAGTGCGTGGCCAGCTGAGTCAGTTCCCACTCAGGGGGACCCACTCAAATGAATGTCGATGTCGGGCCAGGCAAAGAGTTTCGAACTCCGAGAACGGCATCGGACTTTGGTCTGTAACTTGGGCTATCCTATCATGATGAGATCGGGTTTCTTGTTACGTTGGAAGAATGGGTGACCCACACGTTGGTTTTGGGAAGGAGGCTCGTTGTTCGGTAGGTAAAAGGTAGATTTGGCTACGGGTGGTTCCCCCGGCAGATGCGGCTCGTTGGAATTGGTCAATGTGACGCTGGGAGTAGTAAGAATCAGCCAATACCCGTGACAAGTTTCTCTGTTTTGCATCTCTAGACGATGCAGACACGTATGGACGTCAATTGATTCTCTAGACTCTTGATTCCATGCTTGCACTCTTCTCGTATCTCTTGAAAACCCTTTGCTATCGCTATCAGCGGCAACTCTCCTAGGGCGTACGCCGGTACCTGCGTACCCCGGATCCCCGCAATTTAGCGGATCCTCTTTACTCTTGTGGCCAGGCGGACCGCCCGCCGCCGACCGCCGAAGAGAGAAACAGGAGACCCCTGCTGCAGCTTGAGAGACACACACCGACGTCAGTTCACCACGAGGTCACCTGGTCCTACACGCGCGCGCCGCCGCCGCCTCCGAAGGAAGAGGAGTATTTTTGCTCACGCGTAACATGTTACAGCACAAGGTATTGTTGCTACTACGAACCCACGCACCGCCTTGGACAAGACAAGAGGCGGATGGCGTGTAGGTGCCTCCAGTCAGAGAGGACAGCACAGCAAACTTGACCATGGTTGGGATAGCTAATCTTGTCGTTTAAGCGCCGGGGAAAGAAAGCGGCCAAGGAAACCCTGCTAAAGAATCTACAGCACAGTACTAGATTTTGGGAAGGAGTCAAGGGGAGGCGAGATTCAATTGAGCCCATTGACCACGGGCAATGGCACGAGTATCGTCATGGGGGATTCGAATTGCATCACGGCCTGTGCTCAAATCACCTCAATTGTCTGTTCAATTGCTCGCAATTTGACTCTCTTTCTCTCTCTCTCTCTCTCTCCTTTGTCCCGAGGGCTGGAATGTTTGTGACTCTTTTCCTCCCCCCGCAGTGGTAACGTGCTTGTAGAGCTTCGGTCGTGAGAGGTATAGAGTTGGGGCGGCGGCTGCTTGCGTCAGGTCACGCGATAACGGACGGGATGGGGATGAGACCCGCCCGCTACTAAGATCCCCCCCCGCTGAAGTTGACAAGGTGGAGCCAGAGTGAGGCGCTGCTTGCACCGAGACCCATGATGGACCATCATCATCATGAATGATGGGGAAGAGAAACTGGGCCCTTTTGTTGCAATGACTCTTTTCGTATGCGTTGGCCAATTGATCCATCCTAGTCTCCGGGGCTGGCACTCGTTCGCTCCCATCTTGTTGGGGTGAGATGCCTTCCAGCTTACTACCTAGGCACAGTAGGTACCAATGTACTGTAGCAGACAGGGGAGCTTTGGAGCTTCCCCTCGTCGACGTCCTGCCTAGGGAACATCGGCCGGGCCATGACCTGATTGGGCACGAGGTGATGCCATCACCCAGCGTCCCTCGCGTGACTCTCGGGATATAAAGCTTGGGAGCTGTCCCTGGATTGCATCTCGCTTTATCCCATCCAGCATCTTGTCTGTCCCATCAACAACCAACCAACCAACCAATTGCGAACCAACGACAACATCTCTTTTTGAGATCCAACACCTTCCTCTCAAACACACCTCTCTCCAACAAGTCTCCAACACACACATACTACGTGCAATACAGGAATCCAACGTTGAT
Organism: Fusarium sp. LHS14.1; assembly: GCA_025433615.1. NCBI lineage: Eukaryota > Fungi > Ascomycota > Sordariomycetes > Hypocreales > Nectriaceae > Fusarium > Fusarium sp. LHS14.1. The sequence goes on from CM046481.1 coordinate 1,975,243, forward strand.
TCACTGTCTACATCCACTGTCTACACAATCAATCGTCATCATCCAACACGTGCCCGTCTTCCTTGAATAAGAGCACCTAAGCAACAACTACAAAAGAACTTGCTCCTCACATCGCAACACTTTACTCTCACACATCAGCATCACATCGCCTCCCCAACTTAGTCCCTCACACCTCTTTCATCAAAAGTAAGTTTATAGTCTCCCTTTTCCCTACCGCCTCCCGCCACTTCCTCATCCCCCCCTGCTCCCCTCCTCCGTCTCCCGGAGTCGAGGTATACACGGAGTACCTGCCTCGCCGCCCAGTACAGACTCCCGGCACCCCGCACCCGCTTGGAGCACCCAAACTCGCTCACCCGGGGAAGGGGGCTCCCTGGCGATTGCCGTTCGTGTCTGCGTTCTGTCTGGTGACGTTTGACCTGGCCTCCATTTAAAAGCCATCCAAACCCCCTTCGTACTCGAACCTCTTGACCCCTCTTTCCCATCCTTCATCATCCTGATCATCCATCACTTGTCATCTACAACTACATTCTCAAACACGACTCTCCTCCATCTGTACCACCAAGCGTCTTTCCCTCTACACCTCTCACAAGTTAGCTTGTTGTCTGCCCCTCTGCCTCCAACCTCATGCTGACTTCATCTCTCGTAGTGACTCGCTCTCACAAGGCCAACGATCGTGACCACAAGGGTCTCGCTGAGGGCACCGCCCTCCCTACCGAGCATCTTCCTCGCTTTTTTGCCAAGAACGGCTATGCCGATGTCGACCCCAAGAAGGTGAAGAAGGACGGCTCTGGTCGAGGTAACTGGTATGTGACAACGAAATCCATGGAGTATACAACAGCGCACTAACACGCTACCAGGGGAACCGTCAACGACGACATCGCTGACGAAGACTTCACCTTTACCAACACTCGTCGCCGCTCCAACAGCAGCAGCTTCTCACACCACGTCTCAGACTTCAAGACCAAGTTCGAGGTCAACGAGCCCGAGCCCGTCTTTGAGGAGTCGGTCCATGGTCCAGAGGACGAGGAGCATGACGACCTCACCAAGACCGACTCTTCCGAGAGCGGCCGATCCTCCTCCTAATCGGCTATATCGCATCCTCCTCGAGAGGTCGATAGTCATAGGCTCGCTGCCATGTTTGGCAGCAAGCAACTTTTTTGAGGGTCCAACTGTACAAGGAACAAGGGAAAGGTTTGATCTTTTTTTTAATGCAAGCATGAAACGACATGGAATGAAACGAATGAAACAACAGAATTATCAGGGGATGAATACTTGATCAAACGGTTAGGGGAATCGGAACGGCAATTTTTGGACGGAGTTGACGGACCCTCGTGGCTATTCACTGATCTCGACGTGGATCATGGTTATGGACCGCCTGTGAAAACTTCTTTTTCCACGCGGCCAGATGTATTACTGTATCACTAGCTTAGCTTATCAAACAAAGCGACGACAAGGCTGGAAAGATGCTCATATGAGCCCAGCCGAAATCACAGTGTTCCTTACATGAGTTGCATGTCTTGTCATGACTGTTTGTCTCATTGACATCAAATGCCCCTCCTACAACATGTATATCCGATAAAGATGCGGTCTTTCATATCCGGAAACCACCAACTCAGCTGGGCTGCCGGGCCTCAAGACCCGAGACCATCACGAGTTCACCTGCAGCAAATGAGAGTCGGATAGGGACATGCCCAGAAACCCATTGAGCGAATAACCAAGCCCTGTTAGCCTGTCTATCTTTGACCGAAAAAAAAAAGCCCCTTCATCTCTCTCATTCTCTACCCCGCTCCCTCTAACTTCCCTCCTCCAGCACAGTATCAGGACGGCGCTGTCGATCCCTCGCTTGCGCCGCCGCTGGGAAGGGATAAGCGTTCACTGTGATACTGTGTGTGCTTCTTTCGACGCTCAACCGTGATGGAATGTACGCAGGAGAGTTGTCCCATTTGCTGTGATGGGAATGTATGGATGGTGGTTGGTGGATGTCGGCATGGTGAGTGCTGAAGCTGGAACTTGTGTTTTGAAAGTTGCTTTTTTAAAAACATGTCTTTAACATTTTGCTCTCTCTAGATAATGTACTGTAGATTACAATACCAATTGATCACCAGCATCTCTTCATCACTCTCTACCCATCTAGAGTAATCGTCCATGTCGTCGTCCTTATCGCTATCGCCATACATGACCACAGTGGAGATTTTTGACCCTCCTGCGGATGTGACCTGCATCGCGATGGCCCGCTGTAACACCTAAACTTACAGGGGGAGGGGGGTTAGCAAGAACTCCCCCCCCCCCGGCGATGGGGTGGTTGGTCTGGGCGTTGGGTCAAGCCACCAAGGCTGGGCGGACGAGGCTGAGATGCGGGTGGTCTGTGCGTTTTGGTACGTTGAAATTTCCCAAGGTGAGCTTGCGAGGCTGTGATGCTTGAGCTTCTAGTTTGCGACGCGACCAAGATCAACGACGGCTCGAGACAATACAAGGCAACAATTCGAAGACCAATCTGGAATTGAGTGATTGCGCGATACGTTTGGATCAAGAACTACCCAATATCTGGCGTCCACGGCCACCACAAGCACTGTCTAGCCAAAACACCAAACCAACCATCACCATGGCCGTCCCCCCAGCATATCACGAGTCACTCCCCTGTAAGACTTCCTCACCCGTCACTCATCCAAGTAAAACTAACAAACATCCTTCCAGATGTCGACCCTGAACCCTCTCCCGAAGCTCTCGCCGCCGCCCGCGCCCTCATAACCGCCGAGGCAGCTACACAACCCCCCAAGCCCTCCTCCCACCCAGAACCCTCCTTCTCCCCCGCCATAGCCGCCGAGCTCGCCCGCGTATCCAACTCGACGCCCCTCGCTCCCCTTGATCTCTCCCGCTACGAGGCACCCTCCCCAAGCGCACCCCCCGTTGAGGCTCTCCCCTCAGCCGCCGTTGCGCACAGTTACCTCTCGTCGCGTCTCACCAACCTCGAACTTCTCGACAAATGGGGCAAGAATGCATGGCTTCTCGGCAATCATGCCCTCGAGGCTGAACTACAGGCTCTTGAGCGCGAGCTCGCCGCCACCAAGCGAGAGGTCGATCTTGTCAACCTCGAGAGACAAAAGCGCCAAGGCGCCGTGGGAGCAGAGATCAAGGCTCTTGACGATACCTGGCGTGCCGGCGTTGGTAGGGTGCTCGAGACTGAAGTTGCTGTCGAGGAGTTGAGGGGCAGGATTCGGGAGGAGTTGGCACGGAGGGCGACTCAGGGCGATGAGCAAGCCCAAGGCCATGAGCAGTAGGGGCACGACAGGTTTTCAAGTTAGAGTTGATATTACGACACACCATGGGGGTATATCATGGGAATTCCTCGAGACCAGTCTAATGTCTCTTCATTTTACAGGCGTTTTGATACCAAAGGGTTTCTTCTGTTTTGAACATGGCCATATTAGACATAAAATCCAAGAGCCAAACAATATCAAGTACTACTCCAAGGAGTCAGCCACTTTCTGAGAGATAAACACATGCACAACTCATCATTTGTTCAGTCATAGTACCATATACTTTTACGGGCAATTGAGCGGCGAGTACTGTATAATCATGATGATGCTGATATCGACCAAGGTATCTGATCACTACCTACCTAGCCATGCTGTCTCAGGAAAGCGAAGGTGGGAGAAGAACCTCACAAAACGCCAACCACAAGTCCATTTCCTCCATCCGTCACATCACGGCAACCCCTCAACTCGGATACAATCGTATCCAGACCGTCCACTCGAGGCAATTTGGGGTTACACTTGCTTGATCCAAACACCACCCTCATACACCGAGGTTCTTCTGCTCGTCCACCATCCTGCCATAAACATACACACACCCGTACCAATCTTGTTGTTTGCCCATCTATCCAGCGTGCAGAGGATCCATCTCCTCGACACCAGACTTGACACCCGGGTACTTGGTCCGTCGAAGAATACCCTCCACAGGTCCCAACAGTCGCTGGAATGCATTCTTGCCCAGGCTCGCCACCTTGACGTCCGACGTGGCCACGATACTAGCTGCCCGTGGTGCATCATTGAGCAGTGCAAGCTCTCCAAAGAAGTCACCTTTGACGTAGTGGCGCACCTTGTTCTCCGGGCTGCCCTTGTAGGCATCTGCCTCGCCGTTCTCCAGGAGGTAGAACGAATGGCCAGGATCTCCTTCGTTGATGATGATCTGTCCTGGCGCAAACTTCCTCGTCTCAAGAGCATCTGCAATCTTGGACCTCTCGTACGGCGTCAGACTTGCCAGTAGCGGCACCTCTTCAAGGAAGCTCTCGTACATCCGTCTTCGGGCAAACGTCGACTCCATAAGAATGCGTCGGAACGTCACACGGTCAAGAGCCCATAGAGTGCACCCGGGCTCGGAAGAGATAACAGTTGCGGCTCGGGGCGCGTTATACATGAGGGCAAGCTCGCCGAAAGAGCCACCAGCCTGGATGTTACCAACCTGGTTACCCATGCCGTCTGGGCCGGGCAGGAGAGTGCCAGCAGGGTTGACGTAAACATCAAAGGATCCCTTCTCGACAACGTAGAAGTAATCGCCGGCATCACCCTGGCTGATGACCTATACGACGGTCAATAAGACATCTTCCATCTTAGGTAAAACAACCTACCTTGATTCCCTTGGCAGGTATCGGCTTCTCGACCAGAGCGCCCAGAATTTGAGCACTCTGCTCATCTTCCAGGTGGTTAAAGAGAAAGTTGCCCTCAATGGCACGCTTGAGGCGCTCAAGCTGGTCGGCCGTCTTCTCGTGAAAGGGAGGAGACCAATTATCATTAGAATCAGCGCCAGGCTTCAGAGATTCGGCAGACACTGAAGTCCGGCGCCCAAAGTTGTACTGAGCAGGATAACTATCTGGGTTCGGGGGTGTTCGAGAGCTGGGAGGTACATCACCCCCGGCATCGCCGCCGAAGCCGCCGCCAAAGGGACCTGAGAACAGCGATCCAGAGTTTTGCGCTCCAAAGCTGCGGTTTGTGGGTGATGTGATGTTGTCCGTCTCATCCTCTTCGATAACGCGATGCATCAGGTTGTTCGAAGCTTGTCCTCTGTCTGTTCCAAAGGGGTTGCTATTCTCCCCAAAGGGACTAGAAAATGGACCGGCCATGATTTGACGTGGTTGAGGCTGCAAGTATTTATATAGATATCGTCGAGTGTTGTGCGAGACGACGCCTGTCGACTTTCCAGCCGAGAAAAGAAAAGGCCGGCGCCAATTTGGGGGGATCGAAGGGAATGGGAACAGCTGTTATTCAGGCTCCTATGTCCTCACGGTAAGCTTCCGGGTAATCGGAGAGTTTGGTAGTCCGAGGGCGATCGCAGATGGGGCGTGAAGCTGTGATGATTCGCGGGACGGTGGCAGGTGAGGCGAGGCGAGGGGTACAAGTGTGATGAAGATCAACTTACAGCTATCCAAGCACCCTCGTGAACGGTCTTTAGAGCAGACAAGCTATGCCAAGGTCAGCACAAGCTGCAGGTGAAGCTGGGTTAAGATCAATGGCGATTTGAAAGCAACAAGGGGGTGGGTGCCGTGCAGGAAAGGGAGCTCCGGGGTCTGGGCGTTAAAGATGAAGCTGGACGCGGGCTGCAATCCGCGCTTGAAAGTGACGTGTTGTGGCGGGGCCCAGATCAGGACCCTGTTGCAAAGTCTATGCGTAGCTCAAAGGGTGAAGTGATGAATCAAGTGCAAGACAAGATACTCTTGGCGTGCAGCATCGACAAAGGAAGTGGAAGGGGGGTATATGGTGGCTGTAGCACCTGAAAACGAGTCCTTCAAGGTCTGAGGCCGAGGGGAGAAGCATCCAAATGGTGATGATGAGATGACCCAAGAGGTGGCGTAGCGAGATGCGTTCAAAGCTGTATGGCGGGACGGCGCAGGGAATCAGGAAAACAGGGTTAACTCACGCTCAATCCTAGCAAGGTAGACCCCAGGAATTCGGATTTGACCGAAGGACGAAGGTATTCCGTGAGTGTTCTAGAAATCAGGTACCGACGAGGGCTGGACCGGGGTTGGGTCAGGACGGCGGGGGAAGGATCAAAGCTGTAGGCGACGGCGGGCTGAGGTCCCGAGTCCTAGAGCTGAAGGCGAAGATGAAGAGGCGAGATGTAAGAGAGAGGAGGGGTCATGACATGGGCCTGGAGCGGCCAAACCGAGGAGGAGGAGGAGAAGGAGAGCAAGTCGCAAGGCGAGTGGGGTTGAGCTTGGGTTGCTTTGCTTGACGTCCGTCCTTTTGCGCTTGCTTCCCCGCCTTGCCGTGGTCGTCAAAGGAACAAGGGGAGTCGAGGAGAGAAAGGCTGCAGGATATAGAAGATGGAGTTTGATGTGTTGAAAGAGAGAGAGTAAAAGGAGAAGCTGATGAAGAAGGAAGAGATGAGCAGAGTCAAAAGGCAAGAAGAGACCTGACTTGACTGACGGAATGGGGAGAAGTGGGGGAAGTGAAGGGGAAGGTGAGAGGGGAATCTTGTTAGTTAAAGCGAGAGACTTTCCCAAGATGGTTGCCGCCCAGGGAAGCTTTCTAGAACGAGTGCGCACGGGCCAGTTTACGGCACGGGCTCCTCGGGCACTTGTTCCACAGGCCGTTCCGCTGCTCTTCGATGCAGCTCCCGGACTGGGAAGCTGCTATTGACATTGGACCTCTAATGCGCCGTGATGCCAACCGCAGCGATGGACGCCCAGGCTAGGTACAGTAGGTGATCGCTCCATCAACCAAGGCTTTTTACCATTTCAGCAAAACGTCCGGAAGCAGAATCAACGCATGTTTCGGGCCCCAGTCAGTGGAGCCGCCCTCCTGCTGAACCCTCTGCGGACGAACCCAAACGATGGCTCTGGTATGTGGTAGGGCGCTGGCTCCAAGCTAGCTCCTTGCCACCTTTCTCCCCTTGACCAGAGCTGCATGCCATTTCCCTAGAGACGACTGCTCGGCCACGTTATTACCCGTGCCTCGCTCGTCTCATGCTTCGATCCTCTGGGAGCAGCTACTTGATCAGACTCGGATGGCTCCATGGCGCCGGGCTGCTAGATCAGCCCTGGGACCGTCCATGTCACCCCCGCGTAAGCTCCCCGGGAGCTCCTAGCTCCCATTCCGGATGGTGGCGGCCAACTACACCACTTTGAACGAGAACAATGAATGAATCGAGTGGAACGCCTCCGTCCGTAGATGCATTGCAGCCTGCTACCTGGTTATTTGCATAACTCTCCTCGTCATGTTTGCTACACCATATCTTCGGCACTTGTCCCTCCAGCTCGCAGCTTGCTCTGCTGATGCTACTGCAGCTATCTCGATTTGCACCATCCTTCAACCTGCACAGCAAGAAGCTGCCGTGTCACTCTTCACCTTACCGTATCCCCGCATCATGCCACACATCTTCACCTCTGCAAACATTATACCCTTTTTGAACTGATTTCTCTTGAGCCAACGATGCGCTACATACGTAATACATGGTTGGCCTTTGTGAACCCTCCACCCATCATTGGACGCAGCAGCTCATGTCCCTCAAAAGCTGCTCGGGTATCGTTCCTGGCTGGCAATGATAAAGTACAAAAGTCCTCCTCCTGCTCATCTTCTCAATCACGCATCCCCAAGTCTTTCTCCCCCGTCATCCAGCTACGCTGCTCGGCGTCCATCATCATCCCCTGCTCGATAGCAAGTACAAGTATACAAGAAAAGATAACAAAACAAGGTTGCCGCAATCGCAACCATAAACAAAGCCCCCCAAGAAACCCCTGCGCCAAAGAATAAAGCCGTCCGGTGCAAATGCATTCGTTTGATCCCCCAAATCCAAGCTTGGCGCCAGCAACGCGGCCTCACGCTTGTGCCCGTGTCTGTGTGCCTGTCAAACGCCGGCTCCTTGCACGCCTTGCCTTTCCGTCCTTCTTCCTAAATTCCATATCCAGTGTCCAGCTTGGGATGCGATATAGGGCTTGAACCCCTTGTCTCGTACCCTTTGGTGTGTTTGCAGTAACCTCAAATAATCCATCGGACATGCCTTTCAACAGACTGAAATCCCCAGCTGATGGTTGGCAGCTGCGCATATTTGGCCATGTACCATAGGACCCCACCACTAGGCACGAGTCCAGGAGTCTGTCCAACATATCCATGTCATGGCTCTCTGCGCCCTCCCAATAGCTCTGTACGCCAATTTCCACGGTGTGGAGAGTCGGCTTCATATCTGATGGCTCAGTCGCAAGACACGAGTCCAAGAGTGCATCCAACATCTCCAGATCCCGACTCCCCGCACCCTCCCACCAGGGTTTTATATCAATATCAGGGCGGCCATTCGGGCTTTGCGAAGTGGGTTTCATGTCCTATGACCCAACCGCAAGGCATGAGTCCAAGACTGCATCCAACATATCCATATCCTGGTTTTCTGCGCCCTCCCACCATGTTTCTGTATCAATGTCCATAGCGTCAGGATGGCCGTTCGGGAGCTCGAATACTCTCCCACCGTTGATCCCAGCCACATGGTTCTCTTCCAAGTAGCCTTCTGGACCCTGATCGTGAATCCAGGTGTAGTCGTCCCAGTTCTCCAACTCGCCTTCTCGGTACCCATAGAGAACTTGTGTCATGAGTACTGGGAACTGTGCCATTCCTGTATCGGCCAGGTCCAAAGACAGGCGCAGATCTGCCATGCCCAGAGGACCCCTCTCGCTCGCTGACTTGGACTCGATCGGGAGAAGTCCGCTCTTGTCCCGGGATATCTCGCCTCGCATGGCTGCGTCTTCTTCGTACTCGAGTTGTCGCTTATACTTTTGCGTTTGTATCCATGTCGTTCCAACGCCAAAGCCGGCACTGCCAGAATCGCCAGGTCCGTTACTCCGTGTGCGACTGAACACCTGTGTCAAGACTTCCTTGATGAATGTGTCTACAGCAACCGACATAAATTGAGGAGCATCTCCAGCGTGGCCGCTGACGAGACCTGCCTCATAACAGAAGGGTAACATTCGGCCTGAGATCATACCGACATCGGGGAACTCGCCGGATTCGACCGCCAAGGGTTGGGCATATCGTTTTCGAATCTCGAGGTCAAAGTCTTGCGTCATTGTTAGGACACTCGTAGGATGCGCGCACATGTCCGATACTTACTCATATTATTTATGACCCCTGCGCTAGGGGTAGCATCCATCACCATGGAAGGCTTGCGATGGTTATCTGTAAAAACATGGGATATGCTCTCGTGAGGATCCCACTGGCACATGTTAGCGGGTGCGACGAAGCAGGCAGGGATGCACAAACATCATTGTGAACCAAGTCCTTGATGCGCCGTCGGTCTCGCGCAGGCAGTTGCATAACATCTCCCTTCAACCTGCGCTCGGCGGCATCGCCTGATACTGGTTTGCTCCCGGTGGTGGCGGCGGGCTTGTCGTTGGCGCTGACCCAGGGAGCCAGCCCTTGGTCGGGCATCTCACGGGTGACATTTCCGTAGATGGCCGCTATAAGGTTATTATGTAGATGTTCCTTGTCGCCAGGGCCTGCGAGGATAGGGTCGATTCGTTCCGAGTATTCGGCCTGGTTTAAACGTCCTGGGCAATGAGTTCAGTATGCGCAACTGTAGATGCAATGCGCATGATACCTACCGGTCAAGAACTCGCTGGTGGAAGCCTTGTAAATAGCCCATTGTTCATTGCCGATGGCGGCCTTGAGGGCGGCATACGGGGCTTCGAGGTCAATTCGCGCAGGGATAATCTGGCTCGACTTTGCGATTTTGGGCGCCCCAGCACCAGAGCCAGCGAGAGTCTTGTTGGAGAGGATAGGAGTCGAGAGGTTGACGGATGGGCGACTCAGAGCCGCGGGGTCGATGTCGGGCATCTTGACAGGAGACGAACAGGCGACGGCGGCGTCGCGTGCGGCAGTGTAGCGCGGCGCGACACGGAGAAAAGACGCATGAGTTGGATAGAACGAATGGCAGCAACTCTGCGATCACGATGGAGGGATTAATTCGATGGGAAACGCATTCTGCGGTGTCTAAGTTGATGAAGCGCCCTCTAACTGTTGACGTGAGGTAAAGGGTTGATGGTTGGAGTGTAGTCCTTTTTTTACCGCGAGGCCTGACAGAGGCGGACATCAGAGCATGGCCGAGGTAGTGGGTACATGGCTTTGTGTACAGATTAGTGCGCTGAGCCGAGTCACCGCTACTTTCTAGCTCCCGCACCCTCTCACCCAACAGCCTTGAACAGCCTTGAACCACCACCAAACTCTCACTGTCGCGTCTGGCGCGTCTGAACCAAGTCAACTCTATACATCACAAATATACCAGATTTGGCGAATTTGCCTGCGCAAGCCCAATTCTTCTTGTTTTTGACTCTTTCGAGCTTCAAAAATCCATCAGTACGATAATACTGCACCTGCTCGTCCTAAGTCGCTTGCGACAATGCCGTCATGGCTCCCGACCGCATAACCAATGCCATCGACAGCTTGATAACCCACCTCGTGCCCAGCAACCCCAACGACACTGAAGATGTCGCCCAGGAACGTCATGATACTTGCTTTGAAATAGTCAAATCGATCATAGACAGGTAAGTAACTGCCCTGCCTATTAATCCTATGCCATCAGCCGCTAACAGACCCTCCACAGCCCATCCTCCCCCGCTATCTCTTCCGACGTCAACCATGCCTCCGACCTCATAAAGCGAAAGCTCATCCAGAGCAATCCTACGCAAGCCCTCCGATTCTCGAACCTCTACACCAGACTTCTCTCTCTGCCCGTGCTCGAGCACAAGTGGGCTATCCTCTATTTGCTGTACCAACTGGCTGATTCTCCAGACCCCAGCGAGCCCCTCCCACTGAGCCCTGTGAAGCCATCGGCGCCCAACTACCGAGACGCCATAAACCGCGATGCTATAAAACGACAGGGTCGGGAGCGTGCCACCAAGACATCTAGACAAGAAGAGGAGCAGTTCAAGGAGGCTTTCCAGCCAGAAGGACTCAAGAAGCTTCCACCAAAAGAACCCAAAAAGTCGGGCAAGGATGGGGACCCACGGCCTGAAGCACCCAAGAGAGATGTCTCCCTCAAGTCGACGTTACTAGCGAGCAACTATTCAGAGATCGAGCCCCCGGAATCAGTCATTCTCAGAGATCTTCCCTTTACACTACAAGGCCTATCTTCCACGACATTACCGTTCCCCAAATCAGATACCATAAAGTTACCTCCAACTCTGCCTCTACCAATCGTCTCTCTACTCCACACCTTGGCGGAGCCCTCACTACTATATCGCGGCCTCGATGGATTCTGCAAAACTCCTGCCAAGGGACTTCTCGGTCAGAGCTTGAGAGCAGCCATTGGCAGTGAGCTCAAGTCATATCTGAGTTTGATTGCTACGCTAGAAGGACAAATTCGCAGGGCTTTGGCCTCTCTCGATGAGGAAGCGCCACGGGCAGGCATCGGAAAAGCGGGCGTGACACTGAAAAGATGCGTGGTCTGGACTCGTGAGGCGACCATGGGACTCAGGCTTATGAGTCTCATCGCTGAAGAATCTGAAAAGAAGAAGGGAGGCCAGCTCGTTTCGCTTATCCACAGCTTCTCATCGTCTCATGGAGACCCTGTCGTGGCTGCTTTTGCAGAGCGCCTCCTGGGTAGCTTCACGCGACCGTTTTACGACATCCTGCGCCATTGGATATACGACGGTGAACTATCGGATCCATATCAAGAGTTCTTTGTCAGGGAACAGGCTGCAAACAAGGACCCTTCAAAGGCCAAGGGAGCGGGCAACGTCTGGGAGGACAAGTTCGAGATTGCAACTGACATGATTCCCAGCATCATCACCCAGGATTTTGCTCAAAAGGTGTTTCTGATCGGCAAGTCGCTCAACTTTATCCGACACAGCTGTGGCGATGCGATGTGGGTTGAAGACTACTCCAAGGCAGCCTCCAAGGAGCTCCGGTATGGTGACACGGCTACGCTGGAGGCTTGGATCGACGAGGCTTACGAGACGACCATGAAACGACTCATTGACTTGATGGCCAACAAGTTCCATCTGTTTGAGCATCTGCAGGCGTTGAAAAACTACATTCTCCTAGGACAGGGAGACTTCATTGCCCTACTGATGGAGTCATTGGCTGCCAACCTGGATCGCCCTGCTGGAGCACAATACAGACATACGTTGACAGCGCAGTTGGAGCACGCTATTCGAGGCTCAAATGCTCAGTACGATTCGCCCGAGGTGCTCCGACGTCTGGATGCACGAATGCTCCAGCTGTCACACGGTGATATCGGATGGGATTGCTTTACACTCGAGTACAAGATCGATGCCCCTGTTGATGTTGTTGTGACTGAATGGGGCAACCGGCAGTATCTCAAGGTCTTCAACTTTCTCTGGCGCATCAAGCGTGTGGAATTTGCCCTGCTGTCAACCTGGCGCAAGTGCATGACAGGCTCTCGTGGCGTGCTCCAGAACTCAGACCCTGCCGTCGCTCAGGCGTGGAAGTCGACACGTGGAGTTCTCGCCGAGATGATTCACTTTGTTGGACAGCTTCAGTACTACATCCTATTCGAAGTTATTGAGTCGTCGTGGGGCGAACTGCAGAAGCGCATCCAGAAAGAAGATTGTACTCTGGACGACCTTATCAAGGCGCATACACGCTATCTCAACGACATCACGCACAAGGGTCTGCTTGGCGCCAAGCGACGAACGCACAGCGCGGATGAGGATGACCGTACAACCTACATGATGCAGCTCGGAGAGATCCTTCGGTTCATGCTCAGCTACCGAGACTCGGTCGACGGCCTCTACAGCTGGAGTGTGTCTGACTTTACCCGGCGACAGGAGGCCGATGTGCGGAGCACCACCCGCTTCAACGACGAGCACGACGACACTCCGACAGCAGGCTCGGGGGCGGTAACGTCCGAGTTTCCCGTCCTGCAGGAGCGGCTGCGGCATCTGGGCGTATCATTCAGGACCCGCCTGCAGATCCTCCTCGGCGATCTCGCGTACCAGCCAGACGTGGACATGCGGTTCCTGGGTGTCGCCATGAACTTCAACGACGTGTACCAACCTACGAGGAGAAAGACCAAGGTTGCGGGTTCCTCGACGGCGACGCGCAGTGCATCGGCATCAAGGGGTTGAGAGGGGGCTCTTAGTTAGGTGTGAGCGAGCGAGCGCTGGGCGTGGCTCGACGAGTTGGAGAATCGCCGAGTGCATAGCGATGGGTATCATGCTTGTTTGCGGGAATCCGGAGTTAATACACCACATGTTATTTGGCGTAATCTGGCAATGCCGGCCGGTATAACACTTCCGATGCCCTCGTGATGTTGTGACGGGTTCGAACTAGTTCCCGAAGCTTGTCACTTTGGTGAACGATAGGCAAGGCTGGTCTAGTTAGTTCTCGCGGCAGGCAACAGTCTTGGTGTTACTATTATGGTATCTTTGAGGCCAGCCTTGTGCATGATAGAGTTGCCAAGTGGCGAGCAAGACCGTGGTCTCGGGTAATCTCCATCGCATTTGAGGTTCTTGGGGATGGTCCAGGGTAATCAGATAAGTCGCAAGTCAAGAACGCCTTGTTGCCACCTCACCCAATGTTAGGGAATGATACCTGACTCGTCAACTTGAAGTTGTTATTGAAGGGTGTATGAGAGCCCCAACGTCGCATCATGCCATGCCATGTGCGCAGGTATCAACCCGCGAGGTCATGAGGCAACCATAAAGACAAAGTTAGAAGAGTTGTTGCAGGTAGAACAAGTTGGGGTAAGCCGTCGGACTCCGAGTATGTCCAGGGTAACTCGCGTCCTAGCACACCTGTTTTAATCCGTCCAAGGCCACCTATGAGATGCAAATAACCTCGCTCGCCGCCCATGGAGTTTCCCCGTGTAATAGCCTAGCTAGGGAGAGAAGCCCCATGGGGCAGGAGGGTTCGATAGTCGAACGTAAGCAAGGTACCGGATTACTCGAGATAACAAACGTTCAACTCAGAATTCCGGTTGAACTAGGCTCCCCCCTGCCCAACGGTCCGGCGTTATCAACCCGGCGGGATAGGCAAGGAAAAGAGATAAGCCCGATTACTTTTCCGTGTCACCCCCAACTATCTTAACCCTATCGAGCAGGTAGTGAGGGAAGGATAAGAGCTGTACCGGAGGGTATTGTCTTGACAACTGAGTCAAACAGTGTGATCGGCCAACGGCCCATGTGAAAAGGGCGAGCTGCTGATCTACCATCTGTCTGAATACGGCCGTAGTCTGATACTGGGCTGCGGACACTGAGATGGCTCGTGTCACCAGGGAGTTCCCCGGGAGAGGAGCAACAGAAACGCTCCAGTAACGTTTGAGACGCCATGGTCAACGACGGAAACTCAAATGGCGTGCATGACATCCCGACCCTAGGCACAGGGCATATCCGTATCAAGGATATGTCGAAAGCGCCTGGAGGATCTACCTGTAAGGTCTTGGAAGTGGTAAGCAAGCGCAACTTGATCAACCAGCTCCAGTGTATCCAAGACATAGAGCTCATCGGCCCCCCAACAACCGAGACGTTCTCGATAAACACACCAAGATGTGTAGGATGGCTGCCACCATGGACTACCGAAACGACTCGCCACGCACGATGATCTGGGGTAATATTCAGGGAGCAACAACCCCGGCGGCGTGGCGTCCCCGAATGCAGGAATTGAAAAGCTGGAGCCGTGCATGAGAATCGCGACTCAGTCCGCTAAAGATCGACAGGGCAAACTTGCAGACCGCTACGGGTATCTGCCGACAAGGTCTCCATCCTACCACATATCCAATGTCGACTGTCCAGCCAGAAAACACGAGGCTGCTTGGTGTTCCAGAATGCTCTTCAAGCAGGTACGCGTCCCGCCCCAGCAAGTACAGCCGAAGAGGTTGTGATCGTCGGACAGCTTGAGGCTTGCTACGTGGCAGCTTCATCGTATGCCTCGTGTATAGTAGAGGCCGCAATGCCCGAGGTTGATGAGTCTGAGGCGAAGCAGCTGAGCGTTGGGCAAGCCCTATTTCTGGCAGCTGTTCTGCAACTCTAAACGATGGATTCGACCTGTCAACCCTGTCGCGTGTACAAACCTGAAGCAAGCTCAGGGTCCAGTTTAGCTCGGACTGCATCCGGGGGATGATGCAAGCTCTTGGTCGTCTTGTCGATTCTCAGCATAACCGTCGATTGTCATTTCTTATAAACACGGCCTCATGCCTGTGTTCCTGGGTGAACCCTGACTCGTCATGCCGTACCGCCCTCCCCACACAACACAACTGCTGTCCAGGCGGCTTGATGAACGAACGAACCCGTCTGGTCATGTTTATCAAATCTCCTTCTCCGCCTTACCTGTCCATTGGTAGTCAAGCGCTTGTTGTCCTTCCTTGTTTGTTCAACAGTGCCAGGGGGTGGCTAGTTTAGGCGTAATAGGGCCGGAATCCAGGAACGCGGACGCGGCGTCCCGCCATGATCCATGGCCCGTCCGTCTCCGCACTCCCACTCACTCCCTTTCTCCTTCTGGGCTTCGCCTTGGCTTTATCCCCACACGATATTCCCATCCTCTGGCCCCACACGCCTCTCCAGCCCAGCTGTCGGAAACGGGCAACTCAACAGGGGCACCTGGGGGCCGCCGAAGCGCTAGAACGCTGAAGGACCAAGGGCTGCAGTGACTGTGGGGATCATGTTCCCTGAGACTCTTCGCTGAACAAGAGTCAGGGACAGTGGACACCAAGCATGGTCCCCATGTCTGCGCCCGGCGCTGGCTCTTTGATCTGGTACCGGGGAAAAGGCGGGAGCTTGAAGCATTGGATTAACCTCGTGCTTCTCAGGATGAAAGGTAGCAGGGGTGTGACCCAGCCAGCATTGGAAACAAGGGATGAGAAGAGAGGGAGAAAGGGCAGAAGAAACGGTGAAACGGCCGCGTGCCAACAGCTTCCGCGGGCGGCTGTTTATGTCCTTTGCCAGGATTGTATGGCTTGCTCTCCTGTCGCCACTCTGCCGTGTTGTTGACTGTTGGTATTTATTGCTTGAGTGAGCATACTGCAGAAAGAGATCGGACATCCATCGCTAGTTAGCTTGATGGGCCAGATGCGGTGACAGCTGCAACTGCGTGACCGGCGCCTTGCGCGGGTTGACATTCAGGGTATCCTGATGCTGATTATCAGGCGTCTTTGAGACCTTCATCTTTGACCGGTCTTTTGCCAAGACGATTGCATGTGCATTCTCACCAAATGGATTACTCAACGTGGGGGAATATACTGTACCCGACCCATCCCGTCATGGTCAGCCATGGTGTCGCAACAGAGTATCCGCACCGATGAGTCTTGTGTGACATACAAGTCTTCAACCAAGCAAGCCTCGTTGAACGGGAGGCGCTGACGAAGTATGAAGACCGGTCTTGCGCTCCACCTCTAGACTCAGATGTCCGGCTTCCGGCGGGATGCAGCATTGCGAGAGTGTCTGGACTGAGTATCGTATCAAAGCACCCATACATCTTGCGCCGTCCTATCCGTCCCTGCGATGCCGGCCATTCGCTGCTGTTGAGATTTGGCCGGTCAGTCTATCAGCCCGTCTGTCGGTGAGCAACACGGCCAGAAAGCGTGGGATGTCTACAAGATGCCACCCAGAGGCCCTATGCTGCCATCGTCATTATTACTTACCCTGAGAGCCCTGGAGTCCCACCCAAGCTCCCTCGGAGACTCGGGTACGCGCCGTGTCTGTCCCCTTTGGACTTCCGCCCGGACCGCTCGCAATGGCCCCCGGCATAAATTTCCCAACCCCTGGTCTCATCTCGCCTTTTGTCAAGTTTCCAGAAGAAAATACTGGGGAACATGCGGCACCACCGAGTCAAGCTCAGATAAGAAGAGTACTTTGGCTTCTGGTACCCCTTTCATAGATCCGCTTCTTGAGCGGAGGCAGACCGTGGGTTGAGTGTGGGAGAAGCCGCTTGATGTGCGCTGGGTATCCTGGACCTCGGACAAAATTTCACCTTGTTCCGCCGTCTTGATGTTGCGTTGTTGTTGCTGTTGCATCTTTTGCCGTTGAATGTGCGTGCTCTCGATCTGGATTTGTACTGACTCACTATTGTATCTGCCTCCCTGATTTGGCAGAACAAGCCGCCATGCCATCCTGTCTGTTACACAAGCATTCCTGTATGTAGGTAATTCACAACAAGTGTGAGCATGCAAGGGGGGAGATAGTTGGCGAGAACAAGCCAGGCAGCAGATATTGTGTCGTTTCCCTCCCAGCAACCTCACACAGCAGAAAGCCTTCGTACCAGTCCAGTCACCCTACTCACTCCCCGGGCCGTACACATGTTGATTGACCCGAGGGTTTCATGGCGGGTAAGATTGAAGTCGGTTTAACCTGTGGCTTGACCGATGCGTGAGCCAACAGAAAAGAACAGGACCCATCAATCCCATCAATCCCATACTTGGGCCAAACATAGTTGGAGTTAGATGAGAAACCCAAGATAAGAGCCCAATGAAGACTGCTTAGGCGAACTTGGCCCTGAGGTAATCAGGCCATCACGATGGAGCAGAGTCGTTTTCAACGGAGACAAGTGCCGAAAGCTTCCTTGTACGAGAAAAAAAATTCTTCCAGGTTGCTTTTTGGGTTGCGCTCGAGTTTCATTGCTGCGTAACCATTCTCATGAAAATCCTGAGTGGTTGCTTTTTCCACCGTCCGTCTTCTCCGGCTTGAAGCCGTCACCCTTGATGATATAGCGGCATTGGGCGGGCAACGGCTTGAGGCTCGGTTCCACGAGCTTTGAATCCGATGGGAGCGCATTAACTCGGGCAGAGTTTTAGGCCCTGTTAACCGAGTTTCCAGAAGGCATCAGGAAAAAGGAAACGACTCCATTGTGCACCCATGGCACTCTTGACCCATCTTAACCGGTAACCCATGTTTGCTCGGAAGCAAGGCCCCGGTACGGTTGGTCCCCCACGCCCTCAGTTCTTTGCTCTGTTCCTTCTGTTGCCCACTTGTCCTCCATAGTTCAGAGCCTCGTGGTCGAGCTCGTGCTTGCAATGGTGCTTCTCACTGGAAGTGCTGGCTGACGACTTTCTCCATCCGTATTTTGTGCATCCCCTAGTGCCCAACGTGCTCACCAGCTGCCCTGAGCTTCAATATCATTTCTCGACCGTCAGTAGTATGGCGCTGGGCTTGCCCATAGTGCTTCGGCCCAACAAGCTCGACGTTTCCCCTCCCCTCTTCCCCCCTTCCTCATTCAATATTGCTTGCTATCTTTTCTTTTCCTAAACATCTGACGACGTGTCAGAAGCGCGGTGCTTCTTCGGGAGGGAGCTGAACTGCGCGATCACTCGATGGTCGCTTTTTTCTTCCAATGATATTGGGGTGATGCCTTGAGTTTGCAGGTGAAGCAACTATTGGTGGTGGACCTGGGACGGTACATACCCCGGAACGCTGCTGTTGGGCTGGCTTTCTGACGGGAATGGACGTGCCTTGGTTTGGTTGCAGTTGCAGGCTTATCGAGAATGCGGCCCTAGAGCAAGGAACAGGATACTGCAGCTTCTTCGCAATCTCGTCGCGGCACGCCGTGGGCCTCTGCAGCTCATGGTCAGACACATTGAGAGAATGGGCACTTTGGTCTCTGATCCACGGAAACCATCCCGATCAAGGTGCCGAGTTCTACTCCGTACATACCCTGACGACCGACACCAGACAAGGCTCCTTGTCCAACTTGGCCGCGGGAGTCCCGGGGGTGAGGAAATCGTGGGAGTGCAGCCGGGGGGGTGCAGTCTCGGTGCATGCCTGGGCCGGGTGAGTGTACGCAGTAGTGCGTGTACAGAATATGGCTGCGACAGGTACCTGCACTGTTAGTACCAGAGCCAAGACGTGCCTCCCGCCCTGGTTCCCCAGGTTTTTCGCTTCCGAGGCCCTTGCTCTGAGTCGTTGCAGGTCGCCGTCTCACAGCGCCGCGACCGCCGGCTTACCAGCCCAGAGCCGACCAGGCAGACAGGCCATCCCATCCCATCCAGACACAAGCAAATCGGCTCGCCCTGTCAATGCCGCTGGCGTTGGCGTTGTCACTGGCATTGGCCTTTCTTTTCGTGGGGCCCATCATCGTTGTGGCCGCCCTTGTTTGCCCCATCTTGGGACTGGCACTGGCTCGTTCAGGTCCAGGTTGGGCTGTCTCTTCCGAGTGAGACGGGAGGAGGAGGCGATGGGACTGGACTCATCTCATCTCCCTCCGGCTCTTTCCCTTTAAATAAGCTAAAACCATCCTCCTCCCTTTGATCCTGCCTTCCCTTCCTCCTTCCCTTTTCCCCGGACTCTATCTCCATCTCTTAACAAACGCTCTTGCCTTGAAATATTAATCCTACTTGGTCTTGATTACCCTTGCATCATCTTCCAAGTCTTCGATCGTTATCAAACTCCACCCAAGCAAGCTCCATCTGAACATTTCACCCTCCACTATCAGCACAAAATCCTCAACTGTCCATACTTGCCTCACTACGATCTTTCTAATCACCAACTCGGTCCGAGCAATACCAAAGAAGAATACACCTTTCGACAGACCTCTACTCTTCTCCACCGTCGTGCCATCGTATCTGCCGACATCTCCGATCCCCAACGCTTATCACCAAGGCACCACTACGGGGCTAGTCTCCATTACATACCCACAGTTTACGCAAGCCGTTCTATTCTGGTATGTCTTCTATAGCTTATAAGACATCATCACTTCACCTGAAGAAAGAACTCTTCTGACAAGTTCACTTTACAGATTTCATCACTCATCAAAATGCCTGGCTCTCACTCTTCAATCCAGTCCTCCCCTCGGAGCATGAGGCTGGTTACTTCCCAGGATCTCTATACCAGCATCAACGCCACCCTCACCTCCAAGGATAACCGCCCTTCAACTCCTGTTCACCACATCCAGGAGGACGACTACACTGTTCCAGCGCCTCCCCCGCCCAGCCCTGTCAGCTTCAGGCCTGAGCATTGGCCCACGTCAATCCGCCGCTGAGATGCAAGTCTCACGGACGGGGGCGTCACACAGCATTGGCGGCGCCTTGTTCCCCCAATGCACCCCACACGTATCAAGTTGCTGGGGGCTGGGAAGTAATGGATCCATGCTTGTCTTGTACAGTTGGCGTTTGACATTGCGATATCATGTTTGAGCGGTCTGGAGTCTGGGTCAGCGCAAAGCTGCTAATGGTCGCATGGAGGATTGTGCTTTTGTGATGCAGGCCCTTATGATAGGGGCTGCACATTTCGGACAAGGGCGCACAGGTTCGGTATGGGGAACACGCAAAAGTTCTAGGGTTGGTTCTCATGTGGTCTCTTTCAGGAGACAAGGTCGAGGTGTTTGTCTGTACGTTGTAGCCTTTACAGTTATGGGAAGATGACTTTCCACCAAGACAGTGAATAACAGTCGCCAAGACTTGTGTGTGCACTCTATGATCTTTGGAATACGATGTCTTTGGGAGCTGATCATGAATGACAAACATTCATTGGTACACCTGTGAAAGAAATTACCCAGTTGTGCGTCTCAGCCAAGGCCGCGAGCGGTCTGTCTGGAATTGAGGTGCCCTAATGTGGTACCTCTGCAGAGTTGTGCTGGTTTTGCAGTGTACTTGAGGTCAAGTACACCAAGGGCTGCAAACATGTTGCAGCTATCAAAGCCAAATGCCATGCCATTCGGGAAGCACGGATAGTTGTTTGATACCCATTGATTTGTCTTGTGTGCCCAGGGCACAGACGGCCAGACCGCCATTCGAGCTATTCTTCAGCTGAGTGGGCGAAATATTGGACATGAGGGGGGAATGGTGGTGAGCCAACCCACAAACAACACCATGCTCCCAGCTATTGGGCGTGTCTCTGATGAGTCAATGAGACATCATCAGCAAGAGGCTCAGAGTCATATCAGGCACAGGCAACAGGAGCCGAGGTGTGTAGCACAGCATGGCATGACCTAAAGTCTCGACAAACGCTGTGAATGGTGGTGCTGACAGTCACGACGTATCATGTCTGTCCATGAAGAAAATTCTGCACAAGCTGAACTCCCCAAGGTTTTCTCCCGGATGAGCGGCTTTGCAGCCGCGGGACAGGAAACGTTTCTTACAGAACAGCAACAGCCCAGGGAGCGACGGCATCGAAGGAAGCTTGTTTACCAGCCGGTCGGGTTGGATGGATGAGCTCCCGCAAACTATCGCCTGTTCTAGCTGGGCCACCCCGCAAGCCACCTTTACAATCGTAACCGCATCAGTCCGGGGAAGGCCAAGCCACCTGAAAGGGAAAGACAAAGGGCAGCGGCCGCACTGCGACGCTGGCGAATTCGGTTAAAGCTGGAGTGACGTGGAGATGAGGTGAGTTTAGCTCGAGCCTCGTCTCCTTGAAGGTACAGTAGAAACAAGGTACAGCGGACATGTACCCGCATTACTGTCGCGTGGCCGAGCTCGGCTTGTGCGTCGCGGTGTTGCGGGCCACTTTACGCGTCCACGACACGGATAGAGACGCGTCTAAACGCGTCTCGGGTCCCGCTTAGAACTTCACGCTTCACGTTCCCCTTGGCGACGGCGCACATGCCTGCTCTTCTTTGCGGGCCCATGGCTCTTGCCCATGGCTTTCACTTTGCAAGACATCACTTTTGGCATTCTTCATTGCGATCGATTGCGTCTTCTGCATCTGCGCCTGCTTCTTTCTTCGATTCTGCTCGCATCTTTCCCGTTTGTGTAAACAACTGCATCGCTCCTTCCACATTTCCCTTTCTAAACTACCACGGCCTCGCACTTTCTCTGTGTTTGAGGTATCTTGTCACCGTCACCCCTCACGATTGCTCCTACCCTATCCTCAAGAAAAGCTTTCAAGATGCCTCGACCGGCCAGGCGCAACCAAGCTGCGCCTGCTACCACCCAGTCCATCAGCAGCTTCACTCGAGTCTCCAAAGGTCGCCTTGGTGATGCCACCGGCAAGAATGTCATCGCCGATACCAAGTCGACCACAATCACGAGGAAACGAAAGGCTGCCGTCGAAGAGGATCCTCACCCTAAAGCCACATCGCGGACATTTTCGTTTCCTCCCAGCAGCGACGATGAGCTTTCTGGGCCCAAGAAGCGCGCTTGTCGGCGACAGGAACCCGTCATCAGCACGCCCGTCAAGAGTGTCACCGCTATCAAGGGCAAGCGAGTAGCAAGGACGACACCTTCGAGAGCTGAAACCGCTCACAAGCCAATCAACTCAACCATCATCTCCAAGACGAGGTTGCAAGGGAAGATGGTGCAAACAAAGCTCGACAGCGTCTTCAAGAAGTTGAGCAAGCCTGGAAATGGCCTTCCTCCTCATCTGGCCGAGATGGTCGGCCTTCACAGAGCCTTCGTCAAGACTATTATGATCCAATTCGCCCACAACGGAAGCAATTCGCCAATCGATGTTCGCACTGTTGCTCCTCACATCGCACAGGCCTGGGGCAAGAGACAAGTCACGATGGAGGATATCCGGCGATGTATTGCCATTGAGACCTCGGCACAAAACAACACTGTGTCGCCATTCATTATTTCCGACTATGGTCGCAACAAGATCTGCATCGAACTCGCATCTCACGACAACAAGCCGATTAATGAAGAGCGGCTGCTCAAGCAGTTTGAGGCTAACCTTCGATCACTGTGCACTGAGCGATCCGCCGACGACATGGATGTCGACCTTCCATTGGACAACCTTTCGCTCAACGATCTTCCTCAGGTGGCCATCACGAATATGGGCACTGGGGTCAGGGCAAACCCTCTCCTGAGCAAGGGACAACGCGCGCTGTCAGAGCTCAAGAGCTGCATCGCTACTAAACAGCAGGAGAAGGAAGCTAAACAAGCTGCTGTTACCAACAACCCCCTTCTTAACCCTGATGGCACGAAGATGAGCCTTCTCGACCGACTTCGCCTGAAGCAGCTCGCCAAGGCTAATGAGCCTCTACCACCTTCTGGCCCCGAGCTTCAGCGACGCGCAGCTCTCAACCGCGTTGTGGATGTAGCGGCCACCATCTCTATGCTCAGCCTTTCGAACCCCATGTCCCTGCCACGTCAGGCTTTTACAATGGCTGTTATTCTCGAGAAGCTAAAGGACTCACTTCGCATGCCTGTGTCCAGGGAGGAGGGTGCAGCTTGTGTCCGGCTCATTGCCAGCGAGGTGGCTCCTGAGTGGCTCCGTATTGTCACTATCGGAGGCAGAGAGAATGTTGTGGTGCAACGGCATAGCCAACCGGTGGATCGAGTTATTCAGGAGCGGGTACAGAAGCTGTTGGGTTGAGAAAGACCGATGTAGGCGGTCGGATCATGTGTTTATATGAGAATACCCCGTGGAGGATGGATCTGCTTTATTGCACATCACTGAAGGAGTTAAGAACTACGATTCCCTGATTTGGGATGTGGTCAGGATAGGTAGGCATGGCATTGCATTGAGGTGCATCTTGACACGCATGGGAAGGAGTTGGCGTTGCGGCATACCATATTGTTTTTAGTCTGCGCTGAGCATTCGCATTCGCATTCACACTCGTGTATAGAGAGAGATACATCCATGATAGGAAAAGGAAAAAACAATTGAACACGTATTTTAATCAATTTCGGTTCCCATACGAAATGTTGCATCGAGTCATGGGCATTCCGCCTATCGGCTTGTGTAGTCATGCACCGAGCTTTCTGATTGATAGTCGGTGGCCGCCCCGAAAAAAGTGGGACTCGGGCATTGAATCTATCGGCCGACGGAAGCAAGGTTCCGCGCCGGCGGACCGCGGCCTCGACCGATGAGCCGAAAAATGTGCCTTTTCCGACGCTGCATGTATGGTTTTGGAAGCAATGTAGGGCCGATTGGATAATGTTAGTCACTAGCATTCATCAGATATCAATATCGTATAGAAACAACGTGTTTGTAGACATTTCGCCTCCCCGGACTCCGGATGTCGGCGACCGGGTGTGGCGCGGATCTGTGCAAGACGAAACAGCAACCCAAGTGGATATCCAAACAACGCAACGCACCAATCTCGGATGCGGATCTCGTGCTCAACCGCTTATGATTGATCAATGGGGAACTGAAAAAACGCCGGGGGTTAAAGGAGGGTGCGCGGATGGGAAAAGGATTCAAAAAGGGCGCCTGGGGTTCGCATTATATGTGTGGGGTTTTGGATGGATGTGATTTCTGTTTTTGCTTATCGACGTTGTTTGCAGAGTCCTTTTTTGAGAGTTGGCGGAATATTATCCGAGCTTTCCTGGGTTTGAAATGTCCTATAGAACCTGTCGGAGCCCAGTTCTGCCTTGAGATACCTTGATCCAAGACCCAATCCTCTCTATTCGTTATTACAGACAACTCAGCACACTTCCAATAGGGTATCGACACCATGAGGGCAGCAGACGAGGAATCATCAAGCAGCCGTAGGCAGTCATCGTCTTCGGAAACAGATGTCGAGTCACAACACATCACATACGCCGCAACCTCGGCGGACATTCACCACGCAACATCTCACGTTTCGGGCCACGATGCCTTCGAACCGGACCAGACTGGTGTTCCAGATAGTCAGATTCCGTACCACGAGGCGGGCGATGAGGTGTACGACCGGCTATCGCGGACGCGAAAGGCTGCTATCGTAGCTGTGCTGTCGTTTGGGGCGTTTCTATCACCAATCTCGAGCACGTCGGTGCTGGCGGCCACACCAGAGGTTGCCAAAGCCTATGATACCACTGGTAGTATCATCAACGTGAGCAATGCTGCATACATGATTGTCATGGCACTGTCTCCTCTTGTTTGGGGACCAATGAGCCAGGTGTTTGGAAGACGAGTTGTGAGCACACATTTTCCAATTCTTCCTTGATAGAACCTGTAGCGAAGGGCTCTGGTGGCTCTGATGGTTCCACATCTTGGCACATATGCTAACATTGCATATAGGTATCTTTAGCTTCGTCTGCAATGTTCTTTCTGTTCAGTCTTGCAACTGCACTGGCACCTAATTTGGCCTCGTTCATCGTCTTCCGAGCCGCTTCAGCCTTTGGTGGAACGGCATTCATTCTCATTGGGCCTGCATGTGTCGGGTAAGTGTTTTGCGTGCTTCTTTCAGTCAACTGCCTCATCGGGTATCTATCTTTTTGGTCAGTCTTGAACAGGTAGCGTTTGAGAGTAGAATAGCATGGCTCCTCGAGAAACACATCGAACTTTTGCCCCAATTGCTTTCATACGGTGGTGGTCGTCGGCTTGGCTGCCCTCTTTCGTAAGCACCAATAATGAAGAAAGCACTGACATTTGAACAGTGATATCTATCGTCCAACGGAACGTGGGACAGCCATGGGTTGGTTCTTGACCGGCACACTGGTCGGACCTGCATTTGGCCCTTTCCTGGGCGGTATCATTGTGACATATTCGTCATGGAGAACCATCTTTTGGCTACAGACAGCGCTTGCTGCTGCTGGAGTTCTTGGGGTGTACTTTGTTGTACCAGAGACAGCCCACCACTTGAAGATTGACGACCTGGAGTCGCTCTCTCGAAAGGAGAGGACTTATGCGATCCTCAGTATGATCAGTCCCATGAGAGTGCTGAGGCTCTTCAGGTACTTGAATGTTGCACTGGTAGCCGTGGGCAGCGCGTCCTTGACATGGAACATGTACAGTCTTCTGACTCCGATCCGATACGTCCTGAATCCGCGGTTCAACCTGGAGTCACCGCTGTTGTCGGGATTGTTCTATCTGGCACCCGGATTCGGATACCTGCTTGGGACGTTTTTCGGTGGTCGTTGGGCCGACTACACCGTGAAGCAGTGGATCAAGAAGCGAGGAGGCGTCCGGATACCGGAGGACCGACTTCGGTCCACGCTGCCCTTCATGGGCGTGATTATCCCTGGAAGCATGCTGGTGTATGGCTGGACCGTGGACCAGGAAGTTGGGGGCATCCCCGTGCCTGTAATTGCCATGTTTGTACAGGGCGTTGCGCAGCTGTTCTGTTTCCCTTCCTACAACACGTATTGCATCGACGTGATGCCCGGGCAAGGGGCAGAAGTGGCGGCGACCAATTTCTTTATGAGATACCTGATCGGTTGCGTGGCGTCGGCTGTAGTCCTACCAGCTGTCAAGGGGGTTGGCATCGGATGGTTCTCAACCATTACGGCCGCGTACTTGGTTGCTTCAGCTCTGGCCACAATGGCTGCGATCCGATGGGGGAAGGGATGGCGAGAGAGCATGCAGGCCAAGCTCGAGGGTCGAAGGGAGCAGAAAAAGGCCGAGGGAGGAGAGCTCCAAGGCAAGGGCGTTGAGGCTGTGGAGGAAGAGCTGGGATTGGACAGCCAAGAAAAGGCCCGTCAGATGAAGGAGGCTGAGACATTGGCTGCGAGGTAGTTTATAGAGGGAGAGTGGTGATATTGTACTCTGGTGACTTTCTGGTGTAGTATAATTGGCTGAATGAGTATATGCCGAATGAGACAAGCAGTCAAACAAGGTATCAGGGATGGAATGCGAAACTCTTGGAGTGTGTACTTGTACCCTGGAGACCGGAAGAAGGTTGTGTGAGATATGCCCCTTGAGTAGTAAATGACTGATTTACAACTGTTTGAGCTTCCTCTAGGAACTCGGTACCATCTCAGGACGGGATGCAAGTGCCACACTCTTTTTTGACACCTACTGTGTCAGGGAGAACAGGGGCAAATGCTGAAATTGTGAGACAAGATCAAATAAACGGAGATGCTACGTGGTACGCAATATTGAACTGAACGCCATCCACGGACTCGGGCTGACACTCCGATGTGTCGTTGTCTGACTGTTGCATTCAGCCTTGAATCCATCTTACTCAGAGTGGGAGAACTCTTGGCTCCAGCTCTGGGGTATTGTGGCCTGTGGCTGAAGATGACGCTGCTGACACTACCATGCAATGCCGCTGGTGCCGCGCGTGGAGCGTCTCAATCGGCCGCCAGAAGTGGGCTGCCGGGGGGAGGCGAGCTGTGGCGTTGCTAAATAAAGACGGCGCCGGAGAGGTAAACGCCTGTTGAAGGCGATAGAGAGCGGCCGACTTGTTGAGAGAAGGCATGGGCAAGCATGAGGACGAGCATGGGCCATAGCGAGAGCAAACAAGGCCATACCCGCACTCTTGTCCATCTCATATAACCATACGGGATGGATGTGTGCGTCAAGCATCGATCCGCGGCTCCAATCAATCAGTGTCACATTGTGGTGCTATGCGATAGGGCACGGCGGAGCTGGGGACAGATTTGGGGTATCCGGGCCGGGAATCTCGAGGGGGTGAGATGAAGATTCCTGGGCTCAAAAGGTCGAAACAAGATGAAATGCTTCGCGTTGTGGCATGGGAGGCATGCAGGGCTGCCAGGTCCGACGTGGTGACTGGTGGACACGAGCATTGGCGTCACGGCGAGACCCGCTTGTTCAAAATGATTCTGGAGCTATCCCACGAGTTGGAGATTACTCACTCTCGCAAGAGCCCAGCCAAATGGCGCCCGCCGCAGATTCCGTTTAGCTTCGATATGCAAGTGTGTGCGAATGGATGGACCTGACCTGCTGGGTCAGGAGATGAACGAGACCCATCCGTTCTCAGGTATGGCGAGAAACTTGGAACAACAAGGCGCCCTGGTCTTGATCCTGTTCCTGGGGACAGAGAACAAACATCGTCGACAACAAGCTTCTCCGGTAGTGAATGTGGGAGACGTTCCGATGCGATGAGATGTTCGTCAAGGATCACCTCTTGGCCACCGGCTTTGCCAGCAGAATCGCCGGCGACACGTTACACGGCCGAAACACGACCACGGAGACCATGACGTGGAACGGCCTGGCCGTCGCTGGGTGTCGTTTGAAAGAGAAAGAGGCGTTTTGAGGGTCTGTCTCTACCCGAACCCGTATCTGATGAGTTAAATCGATGAACCAAAAAAACAAAGTTGCCGATACGAAAAGCCATGGTCCATCGCCCAGCCTCGGGACTGCCCCAAGCAAGATCCATATGTCTCCTCCAACACGATGATGAGCTAATAACGAACCTGCACTATGTCAGCAACCTGCTTGCTTCCTGGCCTGGTCATTCCGGGCAAGTTGCGAATTGGCAGGCCTCATCCCCTGCTCCCTTGGCCTCCAAAGGGCCCATTTCTAGTTCGTGTCACTCACTGACTGACCCCCTTGGCAATCTCGCCGTTACGGCGGCTCCATCTGCCTGTGGGCGTCGAGCAATGTGCTGTTTATTAATGTCAAGCTCGTGGGGCCGTCCCTTGGTGCTGGTCCTCGCTCGAGGGTACCACCTGTGGCGTCTGTTACGAGGCAAGAGGACAAGGTGATATCTTGGCCAAATCCGCCCTAGCGGGATGCTCTTGTCAGGGTGCAAGAGGCGGTTGAAGGAAAAGTGTCAGCTTTAGAGGCCCGCCGGTAGTTAGAATAGAGTCAACGGCTCTGTAGTCTAGGCCGGAAGAGGCAGCAAACTTCTTGATACGCCATGCAACCTGGTCAGAGTGAGACCGGCGGTGGAGAGAAAGATGCAATGAGAATCACCTTCAGCATAGGGATATCTGCCAGGCATTGACCGGCACGACATTCTGGAATCGACATCCCCAGGTTCGGCCGTCTCAACATCTCCAGCATCGGGTTACCAGCCCAATATGTGAGGAGGACAACGAACTGAAAGCTGAGACTGAGGGACGCGTGGCGGGAGGACCCTCAGCAGTCTGTTTTCAGGGCCTTCAGGGCCACCGACGATCTCCCACAGACCGAAGGGGGTGCAGCCGGTCTCCGCTAGGGGGTTTGCTTATCCGAGACTGGTCGTCCAGGCTCGAGAGGGAACGTTGAGAAGCGTCCCGTCGATAGAGAAGGCGGAAGAGGAGGGTCGCTTCGGTAACTCATTCGTTCAACTTCAAGGGCACAAGTTTGCTGAGGACCTCGTTCCAGCCTTCCAGCGCAGGTCGTCACACCTGTGGTACTATTGAACTGATCCGCAGGCGCTCAGAGCATCCATGATTAAGGGACCGGCTGCCTTCCATCTTCTGGAAACAACGACCAACGCCCGATAATTACGAGTCCCACGGGCGATTCTTCGGGATGTGGCCGCCTCCCCACTCAAACAGCCGCGTTGTGCTGTGTAGGTGGCGATTGACAGGCGGCTCAAAGCACGAGGTGCGGCGGTCCTGATGCTCAGGTGTCGATCAGGAGTTCGGGACGCGCAACCACCGTACTGTAGTGAGTGTCCTTTCTGTCTGAAGCCTCTGGAGCAGCAGCAGAGAGCCACGAGAGCCTCTTGTCTTTCCTGACGAAAGGGGCTTGAACCAAGGGGCGGATTGACCCTCGCTCGTGGACCCACAGACCCACGAGCCCCCGACTCGCTTCTGGCTGGGATGAGGCCTGGAGACTTGCTGGGATATGGCGCAATACCAGGGGATGCAAGGCTCGGGTCAAGGCTTGTCAAGGCTTGTCAAGGCTTGTGAAGCTGATACTGCTGCTGTTGCTGCTGGTTGTGATTGTCAGTGATTGTCCTCGACGTACAGAAGATGCAACAGCTAGTGAAGCAACCAATGGAACCATCAGCTGCACTGCGTTTCCACGGCAGCGGAACAAAAAACGCCCGTCTTCAAAGGCAAAAAAACGCGCAACGACGCTGCGATGACATTATCGATGGGGGATGAGAAATAGCCGATGGTTTGCTGTTGACAAGCATTGATGATTGATGATGGCCGTTCCATGTCAGATCAGCGTGGATTGGACCGGGTCCTCTCCCAATCCAGGCCAGCAATTCCCCCGACAGCTTCTCACGCTTGCGCTCTCGTTGGACAGCAGGTGTCTCTGGCGCTGTCCATTGGCTGAAGGGCTCTCCGCCCGGCAACGCCGTCCCATTGGGCGTTGGCTCAAGGGCCATTCAGAGGGCTCGTTGAGGTGATTCCCTGGTTGCGTCGAGGGGCCCGGGGAGAGAATTGAGTGGTGACCAGCCCCCACCCTTTACTGTTTTTGGAGCCTCCAGGTTCCATCTTGCCAAAGCTTGATCGGGACGGGGGTGCTGGACTGGACTTCTTTCCATCATTTTCTCCCGAATGCCAGAGGTATCTTTGCGGCGAAACTTGGCTGCCAATGTACTTTTCCGCATGCCTCACTAGGGGTCAGCTTCGGGTTAGAATCCATCCAGGCGGAGAAGGGAAACACCTTGTTGTAACACTCCCATGATTGTAGTGGGCATCTTGCGGCCTTCACCTCGGGTTTCTAAGTATGGACTCGAGAAACTGGAGTCTGTTCGGACACTAGACTACAGTGTCAGCTGTTCGTCCTTTGCGGGTGCAAACCAACCCGAGGTCGCTCTGCCACAGTACTCGTATCAAACCTCCATCTCAGCACAGCCATTCCATCGGAGTCGCCAAGCCACTGCGCTCCCTCCCGCCAACCACTGTGTGTCCCGGGCCTGCCGATGGCTACGTTGACCTCTGAGATGTGCTCTTCAGCGCTTCGTCGACCGCGCCGCCACCACCACGGAGGGCACGCAAGGGCTAAAACCGTACAGTAGGTCAGCTCAGGAATAGCACCGTACCTGGCAGAGAAGCGCAGATGCGACTACGCACCCCCTTCCCTCCCTAGGTCCCCTTAGCGGACCCCGTAGCGGGCCCCTCCCCTGGCCACACTTGGTTCTTGCCTACCCCGTCCCCCTATCGCTCTCTGCAAGGCCCTGGCCCTGGGATGCCAATCCCTTGTTCCGTGTCCGTAATCCCCTGCTCGTGCCTCTCCTGGCCTGGCTTCGCTTTTTTTTTTTTCTTCTCTTCCCTCTCCTATCTCTTTCTTGGTCGACTCTTTTTCCTCTTCCCTTCCCCCTCCTTTCTCTTCCACCCCCTGTCAACGCCTTTCGCTCTCCGGCCTGTCAACGCCTTTCGCTCTCCGGCCTGTCCATCGCCGTCCTCGACGCCGTCGTTTTCCTCTTCTCAATCGCGAATTCAAAGGCACCGCGCTGCTCATCAAAGCCTCGCGCTGCTTTTCATTTGCTTTTGCGTTGCGTCGCGTGATAGTCGTGTTCAGTCTCTTTTATCTACCTGCCTTCGTCTGATGACGAGGTAGCGACGTCGCCCACCAACTTCCGCTCCTCGCCGGACTTCATCTTTCGTCGGTTCCCTTCACAGGTTGTCTCGACGACTGCCAGTCGTTACTTGAATTGCTTTCCGGCCAAATTCGCCAGTTTCCGCAAACCGTTGACTTAATTCCTCGATGACGGCCGGCTCCACCTCGACATTCGCTCTGTCCTAGGCTCCCTAATTTTCGCAACCTCAATCTCACATAAACAACACATCACCCTCAACTTGCCACACGCACACAACAACACCCACCGCAGCGACTCGATCGACCCAAGGCCTAAGCGTGCCAGACTTTCCAGCCTAGCATGCAGCGGCGCCATTCAGTCACCATGGCCGCCCGCAACAACAGCTCGCGAGTCCCTCTGGGCAGGAAGATTGACCCCCTGCTTCCATACTCAATTATTTCCGAAAAGACCAAGAAGCCCCGGCTTCGTCTGCGCTCTCTCTTCGGTCACTGCCATTACCGAAGAGTCTTCACTTGGCTCATCGGCATCGCCTTCCTCGTCACTCTGATCTTCGTCAAGTCCAGGAAATCCGGATATGGTGGTTACAACATCGGTGGTACCAGGACCCAGGAGCCCGTCGCAACCGCCACTGTCATCAACACCAACGGCGAGCCTGTTGTGATGCTGACTGGTGACATGGACGGTGACGGAAAGCTGGAGACTGTCCCCGAGGATGAGTATGTCACGGCGGATCAGAAGAAGGAGGTTGCCGAGCAGCTTCAGAAAATGCCCTGGTTGAGATTCCCTCAGTATGTCACCCCTTGGCTTGTCCCCCCGCATTGCTAACCTCCCTCGCAGCCTGGATGGTTATTTCCATGGCCTCCGGACCATCGTCGCCAAGACTAGTCTGGTGCCCGAGTACCCCAATGTCACCGAGAAGGCTCCCCTGCCATCTCCTGCTATGAACGACCATGTTCCCAAGCCCAAGAAGTACAGCCCTTATGAGCAGTCCAGCGACATCAAGACTTGCTACCTCGATTCGAAGAAGACGGTTCCCGCCCCGGATCTGTACGCCTACAACGGTGTTCCTCAGCACATGCCCGACCCTGCCATTGGCTCTTACAAGCTTCTGGGCATTCGGGATGATATTTGCTTTGACCGTTTCAGCCGATACGGCCCCTACGGTCTTGGTTACAGCAGAGCCCACGGTGGTTTGGATACTGGACTCGACACCGAGAGCTCCGGCAACGAGGCCATCTGGGCCGAGACTGGCAAGATCAACTACATCGACGTGAACTGGGCCGAGGCCCAGGAAGCTTGCTACAAGGCCAACAAGCACCGCTTCAAGCAGGTCAGCCCTGAGACTCAGGAGCTTCAGGAAGGCTCCACCAAGAAGGGCCGCATTGCTGTCGTCGTCCGTACCTATACTGGCTTCAAGTGGACCGAGCTTGCTGTCCTGAACTTCCGTGCCTTGATCAACGAGCTGTCTCTCCGATCTGGTGGTGAATACCAGGTTCACTTCCTGATGCAGGTCCGCAACATTGATGAGCCCATCTGGTCCGACAAGTGGACGGTGCAGCGCATCATCAATGACAACGTCCCTGCCGAGTTCCGTGGCCTCGTTTCGCTTTGGAGCGAGCCCCAGATGAGACTCATGTATCCCGGCCGATTCGGCGAGACCATTGAGAACCCAAGTGGTGCCGATATCCACGGTATCTACCGCAGTGCTCACTTCCCTCTCCAAGTCTTTGCCATGCAGCACCCCGAGTACGAGCACTACTGGAACTGGGAGATGGACATGCGATACCTGGGCAGCTACTACGAGTTCTTTGACCGTCTCGGCAAGTGGGCTAAGGAGCAACCTCGCACCCTTCTCTGGGAGCGCAGCGCTCGCTACTACATCCCCCCTTACCACGGCACCTGGGAGAACTTCTCCCAGAGCGTCCAGCACGATACTCTTGCCTCTGGCCGTGCCCCCATCTTCGGACCCTTGTCCTTCGAGGGCAAGGAACAGCTTCGACATGATGAGTGGGGTCAGACCATGATGCCTCCCTCTTGCAGCTCAGATGCCCCTGATCGATCCAAGTGCGGTGTTGGCGAGGACGCCGATATCATCACCCTCAACCCGCTTTTCGATACGGAGCAGTCTGGTTGGGTCTTCTCGGATGACGCGACAGGCTACAAGGCCCCCCCTCCCCGACGATGCGCCATTATCACTGCCTCTCGTCTGAGCCGTCGCCTACTCATGTCGATGCACGAGGAGGTGTGGCGATACCACCACACCATGTTCTCGGAGATGTTCCCTCCCACCGTGGCCCTGCATCACGGCATGAAGGGTGTGTACGCGCCTCATCCTGTCTTCCTGGACCGAGCCTGGTACCCCTTCAGCGAGATTGATGCTGCCTTCAACGCTGGCCGAGACCACTCAACATCAGGCCCCGGCAGCCCCTTCGACCAGCTCAACGAGCACAACCACAAGGGTACCAGCTGGTACTTCAACAGTGAGTTCGGTGGTCTCTTGTGGCGCCGATGGCTAGGCTATGCGCAGATGGATGGTCGTGGAAAGCACGGTGGTCGTGCCAACGAGGGACGGGAACGAGGTGGCAAGACGGAGGAAATGGATGAGCACAGCAGCGGCCGGTTATGTCTGCGTGGTATGCTGGTGCATCCCATCAAGTTCGAGCATCCTTCGGAGAAGCCGTAATGAGAACCTCACTCACTATGTCGCCGTCATGAGCAAGGCGACGCCACCTCTCCCCCCTCGACCAGCGCACACGACAGACACCACACGCACATACGCATTTGCAGGAGCATATGTACAAATATACCCACGACACCCGAGCCGCCAGACATCCATCCGAGCGAGACGAGACGAGACCAGCGCAGAACTCATCAGCCATGATGAGAGGGGAGACGACGCGAATTCTCTGCATCCATTTTACCCGATTCTTGTTCGACCCGACTTGTATGCCGTCTGTTTACGGACCAACCAGTGGACTCGGCCTATACCTACCTAGACACTTTATTATTTGAACCTCGTTTTTATCTCTTCACTTCCACGTTTGGGTACTTTCGCCAGCAAGGGGTTCCAGAACGCCGTCCTAATCAATCCCTCCGCTGGGAATTAAAGGTTGTCTGCCTTTTTTCAACACAAAAACTCTTTTAACCTTATTCGACTGTTTCTTCTTGTTTTTTTTTTTTAACCCCGACTACTGTTGTCATTTTAACTGTGTGGCATGTTGTTTCTGGGTACGAGGCATCCGGGACCAGGAGCGGAAAGGTTCTCCGCCCATGCTACGGGGCGTTTGGGATGGGGGACATTTGGGAAGATACATGTGAACAACGGTGCTACTTGTATAGATTCGATCTAGTATTAGAAGAGGTGGTAGTTAGGTGTGAAATTTACCTGGGTTTGAAACGAGTCTCTCCTGTTAATTATTCAACTTCTCCCTGTGGCGCTGATCGTTGCCCGTGGCCACGTCCTTTTCGGCGTTGAGCCGGCAACGGCGACTGCATTCGATGGATGTAACCGTGTCCTAACTTGAACCCAAGCTAGCACCAAAGTACCATCTGCAGCTATCCCACCGGCGTCAACAGAACAGGCGCTCAAATGGTAAGCATCACTCACCGCATTTTCCAGAGGCTTGTTTGGTCAATGCCAAGTTTCAGGGCAATAATCTCTTGGGGGAGTGTCAAAGATAAGGCAAATTGCTACTACCTCGGGAGCTAGCTTATTACCAATACAGCATAGTATCAATCTTCAACGGATGCTAGGCAGCGGATACCTTGGTGACTACCAGCCACCTCGGATAGCACCTGGCCGGTGCTACTCGAACCAAGGAAGATCAAAGGCAACAGATAGACACCGGTCTAATACTCTTCAACAAGCAGGGTGTAGCTCTACGAATTCAGTGGACAAAATAGCACTCATGTCACAAGCCCTGAGAGCCAGCATGAACGCGTAAAGTGCATGTAGTCATTCGTTCCCAATATACGAGATAATCCTTCCAACCCCCCAGCCTACCTACTCGTCGTTCACTCATTCAATGACGCCTTTCCACTCGCCGGCCTCCCGTATCTCATCCCAGC
Organism: Fusarium sp. LHS14.1; assembly: GCA_025433615.1. Lineage (NCBI taxonomy): Eukaryota > Fungi > Ascomycota > Sordariomycetes > Hypocreales > Nectriaceae > Fusarium > Fusarium sp. LHS14.1. Next base: position 2,010,213 of record CM046481.1, read on the forward strand.
CAAACCCAAGTCCCATGTTGACCGTTTACCCGTACAAAAAACACAGTATTCCACATCCAATCATCTCACACAGGTAGCCAACTGTCCGCTTCATCCTAGACTACCCTTGTGGGTGGAGGAACTTTGCGATGCAAACCAAGGCTTTTAAGGCCAAGGAACCAAGCTGAGGACTACAACTTGATGTCCATGTCAACCAAAAACACCGCCGAAAACGCTAGATGCAGTAGACGCGGTTTGAAGAATTAAAAAAAAAAGAGTCCCTCCCCAGGTATCAAACGCCCCCAAGACGCCATCAACACCTTTGAACGCCACGGCGACCGAGGCCCCCGAAAGAACAAGCAGAAATACTAGCTGGGTTCAAGTGGCCCAGAAGCTTGGTTCTGATGTGGTCAGAAACGTGCTAGCGTCTCAGAGCTGTTTCTTGTTATTGTCATTGTATCGTCTCTGGGTGTAGCAAGAGTCCGAGGTCCACGCAGCAGTTACAAGACCACACATCGTGAACCATGCATTGTAGCCTCCTACTTCCTCAGAACCGCGTCGTAGATGCTCATAAGACCAGTGATGGCAGTGCCAGTCAAGATTCCCTTGTAGCCGCCATAGATGGCGTTGTTGAGGCGCACAATCGACATATCGTTGAGAAGACCGCCAAAGTTAACGCCCTGTCCATAGACGACAAAGGAGATGAGGGCCTTGACAATGCTGAAGGTCAAGGGGTCAACCACATATTCAGCATTGTTGGAGCGAAGGCGACCGCGGGTGGGTGGCGTTCGGGTGGCGCTCAAGTTGAAGAAGTAGCCCAAGAAGCTGGGGACGGCGACGCTGGTGAAGATCCAGGTCAAGGTCGGGGACCAGAAGCTGGACGTGAGGAGCAGGAACATGTCGGGGACGTAGACGGGGTAGTCAGAGGTGCCGAGGAATTGGATGGCGGGGATGGTAAAGGCATAAATGTTGCCAAGAACCTCGCGACGGACGTTCCAAAGCTCCCAGGCGGCGACGCAGAAGAGGACGCTCGTGACAGTGCTGAGAGTGTCGCGTGTCGCATGGCTAACCTCGGTGATGCCACTCTCCTCATAAATCGACGAGACGCGCTGGCGCACGGCGCTGGCTGAGCGATCTACCGCGAGTGCCACATCGGCGGGTGTGGCAGGCAGCGGGATGCGCGCCGCGACCTGAGAGAGAGCCCGACCGGGGGTCTCGACGAGCGCGGTCGATATAGCTTGGGGAGAAGCTGCTTGAGGGGATGCAGCTTCGGGAGAAGCATCGTCGCTCCTGTACATGCCAAAGAAGGCCTGGTCAGCTTTGGTGGTCTAGGGAGCAGGCGCAAGCTCCTCTCTTGATCAACACAAGACGCGCTCTTGCGCAACGCGCAGTTTCAACGCGACAAGGCGACCAAGGAGCTTAGAATGGCGACTCACTCAGGGGCAATCTCTTCAGAGAGCTTTGTCGTCGTCCGTCGGCGGGAGACCTTGAGGGGTCTGTCGGCCTCGTCGCGCAACACCTCCCTCTTGACGGGCGAGCCGAGAGCCTTGGAGCGGCTGTTAAAGTAACCCGCCAACTCAGGATCGGTGAGGTAACGCGACGAGTTTTCCGAGAGGTAGGTGTCGAGGGCAACACCCAAGTCATCCTTTTTGGAACCGGCGACACTGTATCAATTAAAGTCAGCGCGTTGAGGGGCTTATTTGTCGCATCGAGGGGTCGTGATGGAAAGTGGGCGCGTCGCGATGACGCCCGGACTAGGGTATGAGGCGAGGCGCAAACAATGGACAAACAAAAAATGCGCTCGAGGTTCACTTGTTGAAGATTGTTGCGCGCACCGTGTAGACAAAGAAAGCGCAATCGCGGGAAGTGGAAGTAAACGTACTCTTGCAGGCCAAACTGCTGGGCAAGTTGAGCAAGCTCGGGCTTTTTCTTGGTCTTCAGCCAAGAGTTGTAGCTGTGGTTGGACATGGCGATAATATGAGTATGTCGCCTATAGTAGACGATACTGGAGAAGTAGAAAGAATGGCTTCAATGGCTTTTTGTGGTTGGCGAGGGCTGGTGGCGCCGTGGGAATTGCTTCAAAGTGGGCAGGCGATGATGATGTTGGCGATGGTGACGATGATGGAGATCTCGCCTACGACGGTGTTGGGTGGGTGATGGGGAGCTGGGAGCTGTAGTTAGATGGAGGTGGACGGCGCGCGGAGCAAGAGGGCCCGTGTCAGCGGGTCCTGCGTTGTTTATGTTTTTTTTTCGGTCGGTCCCCGCAGATCAGCCTGACCGTGTTATGCTTGCCTGGGAGCTGTAACGAATGCAGAAAATGGAGCTGAAGAGCCGGGCGCTTGGCCACTAAAATCATGGGCGCTTGATTCACTGGAGCTCTAAAAAAGGGCCATGACCTCACAGCGTGCCTGCCTGCATTGGAGCTCCAGCTGTTGGTGGAGAGCTTTGGGATGATGACATTCATCCATTTGTTCCATCGACGCTAGAACGTTTGGACGCGGTTGAACAAGGCAAACAAACTCCGTAACACGACTTTCTTTCTATCACGATGGGACCTCATAGGCCACATATTAGATGTCTGCTGTAATACTCTGTTGACCTACTTAGGTATCTTATACGCATTGATCAACTCACAGCGAGTCTGTTCTACTGCTTGATACTACGAGAACTGACACAATAATGGCCAGGGAAGGCATTTCGTGGGCCATGGCCTCCGGTTGAAAGATGATGAGAGGTCCCGTGAAAACTTACACCAAGACGAACAACTCAACACTAACCAAACTCTTTACTTGAACATATTAATTACTGGTCGGTCAACCCAATAACACGCCAACGAGTATCTTGTACCAAATGTTTTCATCCTGCATCCCAAGAAACACCATTAAACATTCCTAGTATGAGTGTTTACTCCTCCCGCCTCTGCCCCGACGCGTGACGTGTTTTGCGTCTAGGACAAGCTAAGCGCTCACATTGCACCCGAATCAATTGACCCAATCAGATGTAACATCGGAGCTGCCTTCAAGTTGACCAAATATCGCCTGTTCAAGGTCTGCCAATCACAAAGCCCATCACTCCTTAGACTACTCACGAGTGTTCCCCAGCAAGGGCAACTCTTATTATCTATTGGATCATGTACCTCGGTCATTATATCCAACTCGTAAACCTCTCCTGGCCCCTTCTAACGAGCCTGACAGGCACATGGTCATCGTTCATCTTCAGTGTGAGCACTGAAGTGGCGCCTAGGAGCTTGTTGCGGCTTGTGGTCTGCGCCTTGGCGTATAATTCGCGTCTTTGCTCGCGATCCATCGACTCAACCTGCTCGTCACTTGCCCACTCGTCCACAGCCAGCTCGATACTATGGTCCCGGAAGATGACGGCAAGCGCTGCAATGATTTCGACCTGTGCGATCCTACGACCCAGGCATGACCGTGGGCCGTCGCTGAAGGGGATATAAGCTCCCCTCTCAGGTCGGAAAAGCTGAGAGCTGATGTCTGAGCCTCCATAACCCCCAAAGTCTTCTCCTTCTGGCTCTTCCGTATCTGTTTCCTTGGCTGCCAGATCCTCGCTCTTACGGTACCAGCGTTCGGGAACCCAGTCATTAATGTCTCCCTCACCAGGGTGCAGTTTGCTTGGCCTCGCAGGCCAGTATCGAGGGTTTCGCTGGATAGACACTGCAACCAGAGACACGACTGTGCCCCTCGGAAGGACATGTCTCTTCCCATCGACCGTGATGACCTGATCCTGACCTGGAGTTACCTTCTTAGGGATCTCCACCACAGCGGGTATCATTCGAAGCGTCTCGTTCATGCATGCGCCGAGCATGCTGGCCATCATCGGGTTGACTAGGCTTTCGTAGTCCCACGAGCTCGGATCTCGTCCCCCAAGGATATCGTCGACATCCTTTTGAAGCCTCCTCTGTGACGCTGGGTTGTTTGCCAACTCTAGTAGAATAAAGTGCATGGCGTTGGCTGTTGTCTCATGCCCAGCCACGAGCATGATGAAGGCGTTTCCTTGGATTTCGTCACGGGACAGTGAACCTTTCTTGGGTTCAGCCCCCTGGTTCTCGCCTGTCCCGTAACTTGACCTGACGAGTTGTCCCATCAAGTCCATGCCTTCAACACGCTCGCCCCGTTGGGCCTCCTGAATCTTTTCATCCATCATTTCCTGCATGTACTTTAACCAATCCTCGTGCGCATCAGCCGCAAAATGGGCCTTTTTGAAGGGCATCAGTCCTGAAAATTGAGTCAATATGTGACCATCTCAGCAATTTCCATGCTGCCACTTACTCAACAACCAGCGTGGTATAAGCAATAGCATTAGGATGTATTCCAACAGGATAGCAACGGTGCTCACAAAACTCAGTTTGTGCCCAGTAGACGGTTCAAGTGAACTGTACTTGGCCAACCTGGGGTTCACATCTGGAGGCAGGGTCTCTCCAGGCCAAAGCGACCGGAAGCCAAACCCCACGTATCCAATGATGTTGAGGGCCAGCCTCATGGTGTCCCGATCCAGAGTGTGAATAGTGCCGCTGTCGTCATCGTTGGATCCCATCCACATTTTCACCAAGCCCTTGGCCTGGTGGATGGACTCCTTGAACACAAGGGCTGCATTCTTCTCGTTAAACGAAGCCGAAGTGACTTTACGATGCATACGCCAGACAGCACCTTCGGTCGTCAAGACATTATCTCCAAACTGCTGGAGAATCTCATAAGTCTCGATATACTTGGGGAAGTGCTCACGCCTCGCAGTGACCTGGTGGATGGCCTCGGCATTGCAAAGCATAGTTATAATGAGCTTCGGCGAGACAACCATAAAAATGTCACCGTATTTTGCAAACTCCTCATGGCGCGTGCGATATCCGAAGCCAGGTGTCAGGACTCTACCCAGTTGGCACTTGTTAGGCACGGCTCAGTCAAGAGGGAGAGACACATACTCGAGCCACCTCTCCCACCATGGTTTCGGAAATAGTTTAATGATTGGTGTCCATAGTTTGAACGTCAACTGCCATGGCAGAAAGATGGGTGAACACGCTGGATTGGTCAGATGTGAGTTATGGGGGTAGTAGTCAAGGGAGGATAAGCGTACGGGCGATGATGTAGGGCAAGCCGCTACGCTTTGCTTTTGCAATGTTTTGTCGCAGACTGGAGATGTATGTGTAGACGGCATAGGCAAGGGCGGCGCCGACGAGGATCAGGACCGATTGCATCGCGTGGCAGCGGCCTGGTGGTTTTCACCGAGATATTGCTGAGTTGCGCCAATGACGCTGGCTGAGGCTAGACCGTCAGATAGGCGTCAAGAGTAAGATTACGACTTGGTCAGGATAAGAGACGAGGTTGTGCAGAGCAATAGATTGATGAAGAGGAGAATGAGAAACTAAAATGATGAGATTTGTCAATTAAGAGGGCGTCCGGTCGTCTTCAGTGTTTTCAGTTTTGGCGTTGGCTCTTCCCACACACATTCTGTTGCACCCCCTTGTTTCCCGCCCGCCCCCGTCTGTCCTTGCGTTCCAGACACACACTAGCCGAGTGGACGTTTCGCTGCAGAGAAAGTCCCCTTAGCTCCAATCGTAGCGTCTTGAAATCATCATGACACCCCATGGGATCCATTCATTGTGCGGCGGCTAAGTCGTCAAGTCGAGGACGACATGTTTCCTCAGTGTGACTGTCAGTTTCGAGTGCCGGGTTTACAATGTTACCATGGACACAAACTCGTGGATGCGGTGATGGCTATTTTGCTGAAAAAGGGTTGATTCCGCGAACCCCTTGCTTTCAACCATTCACGGCGAGACGTTTTGCCTATTGGAGTTGATGGCATCCGCCTCAAACAGCAACAGGTCAGCTTATGTCACTGCCATGTGTTTGTTCAATGGCGCATAGTGTTGTGTTACCATGATCATGTGAAGATGTATGCAGGTTCGCAGGCACCGGGACAACCGGGACATTCTCTTTCGCTTCAGTCAATCTTTGGGGGCTAGGTATTTCGAGAAACGTTAAACATGATAATGGAGGATATTCCGTGCAACCAAATCACCCTTGTGTGTTGACTATTACAAGTATAGCATCATTGATATTCCTATTGCTTGCTCCACCACGTTTTCAAGTAATTGGATGTATCCCACAAGACATGCATCGCTAGTACAGACACCTTTCCCATATAGATCTTAATATCAAGCTTGAGTAAGACTTTATAGTGTCTACGCACATGATCGCAAGTCTTTGACGAGTGCATTTAGTATCAGCTGATGAAAGTTGATTCCACACCCTTTGCTATTCATATCCCATCACATCCAGTTCCAACCCCATGTGCGCGGATAGAACATGGCGAACGACTTTTGAACGGAAAAGCCAGTGATTGCGGTCAACAATACGCGGAATGAAGGAATGGGCTGCCTCCTTTGTCGGTGAGTTCCATCCATCCAATATCAATCAATGATTTCTCTGGGTCAGCCAACCTCCGCAGGTAATTTCCCTAGAACCTGGGCGAGCTTGGGGCACACTGGGCAAAATCCATCATGGCACTTCACTCCTGCGCTTCGAGTCTTTGCTGAGGCGTAGAAATGGTGAATTAAACAGGCCACAATGGCGCTTGCGTGCATGACATGTCGGCTGCTCGAGCGAACCATGTAGATCTCTATTTCTCTCTGAAACGTCTGAGCAATGAATCTGGAGTTGAGCGGGAGGCGTGGCGGGCGTCTGATGGACCCGTTTCACCTGTCCGTGATGGATGGACGCTCGGAGCCAGTGGATCGCCCGGACCTTGACTGCCCTGAGTTAGGGGCCCAAGGGAGCAATTCCAGGGAGCCACTCCCCTGCAGAGGCCCCCGACCCACGGGGCCCGGACTGTGGGTGTCATGGCCTTGAGGTGGCCGCCGCGGACTTCATCCAGGATCCTTCCCAAATCCGCAGGTCACCGATAGAGGGAGCCCCGTCTGATCGTCCATTACCGCGACCGACCTGACAAGGGTTTCTCCAAATTTCGGGGAGCTCAATGATACGAGTCCACCACTGTGAACTTGTCCCTGGAGCTTCCATCTGAAAAGGGTCTCGTGACAGGAGACGTTGACTCGTTGTGAACCTCTTATCCTCCATCGACGAACCGTGGCTTCGGACCCCGTGTCTATTCCAATCCGTCCCGCCCATCCAACGTCGACCGCCCTCTCACTTCGTCACCACCTCTCGCAAGCGCAGCGAACGTGCGCCGATTGCAACGCTTCCCGCCCCTTTTATCAGCCTCGTTTCCTCCGCCACGAGTATATCGACTCGACTTTACTTTGGCTTGGGCGATATTAGATTCGTTTCGTGTCGTGTCCGCTCGCTTGTTCATTATTCAGCATGCTATGTTCGACTACGTCAACTGAGCAACCATCCCTGTCCCGTCGTTTCTCGTTTGCTGTCATCAGCATCTAGGACTTTCAACACCGCAACTATTCGAATCGAGTTCGAGACAGCGTCATGACACAGCATAAACGGGACGAGTCCGTCTCGCCCATGGACGTCACTCCGCGTTCCGTCTCGCCCTCCAATCCCGAGTTCACACTCACCCCTCCGCCTCCTCCTAAACAAGCTTCCAACAGCCTCCTTCCTCCCGTTGACCTTAAGGTCGCTCGTCCTCCAGAAATCCAACCTCCGCCCATCGATACCAGGGGTGCTCCGTTTGAGCCCCCGCACCCTTCCTACTCGGCGCCCACGTCGGCCATACCAAGGTCTACCCCAGCCTCAACCAAATCATTGAAGGATCATGGAATCAACGACCGAGACTTTGGACTTGCACCTGAGGGAGAGGGCCAGGATACCAGCCAGGCACCTTCAAGACGCAGTGTACAGTTTACACGACCCGAAGGTGTAGAGTCTCCACCAACACACACGCGAAACAATTCATGGGAGGAGCCTGATACTCCTGGAAAGTCCAAGGGTGTCTCTTTGATGTCTAAGCTCAAGGCTCTCACCAGCACGGGCGGTCTACAGACATCAAAGTCCTCGAGTTTGCCCTCTGCGTCTTCCGAGCCGGGCATGCAATCCATGGCGAGCTCTCCCACTGGTTCACGGCCGCCCCGTGGTATCCCTGGCACATTGACAGAGGAGGATACTGATGCCGATGCCGATGGGGAGGATACAGCTGACGAGGGCAACGCCGAGGGTACCAAGTCAAAGAAGAAGAAGAGAAGAATGCGTCGCATGAAGAGGACGAATGGTTCGACACCCGGAACGCCAAAGCGATTTGCTCACGACACAAACGATCTCGATCCCTTTGATCGCGTGGTTAGGCGCCGTGCGAGCATGCCCGATGCATCTGCTCCTGACTACGGAGTATCTGAAGGTGAGGGTCGAGATCGTCTAGGGAGGGGATATCGCAGAGGGAACTCGTGGATGACACCTGCTATGCGACCCCCTGGTGAGGAGGCTGATGAGGTGGAAAGCCCTGGCGCTGTTGGACGACGGATGGGCCACCTTCGTCGAATTACTGTGTTTGGTGGAGGAGGTGTGTCGGATGGTGATGCTATTACTCCTCGACGGCCATTTTTCACTTCTGAAAGAGCATCCACATTTGGTGCTCAGAAATGGAAACAAGTGAAGAACACCCTTAAGCTCCTCCGACAGAAGAAGGAAGATAGGTTCGACTACTTCAAATCGGCCGAGCTGATGGCTGAACTAAGAGCCGGAGCTCCCGCTGTTCTCATGCTCGCCAGTATGATCCAGAGAGATGAGCACGGTAACAAGAGAATCCCGGTTCTACTGGAGCAGCTCAAGCTTCGCATCACTGACAGCTGCCCCATGGAGGATGACGACAAGGACAGACATTGGATGTTCACGATAGAGTTGGAATACGGAAGTGGCCCGAGCAGGATGAGCTGGACCGTCACAAGGACACTCCGAGACATCTATAACTTGCATTTGCGATACAAGTTCGCTATCAACAACGACAAGTATATGCCTGGACGTCTGGATCTGGGTGGTCGTCCAAAGCAGCCCAAGTTCCCCTACTCTGCTTTCCCTTATCTTCGTGGCTCCCGTAAGAAGGGCGAAGAAAGTGATGACGAGGAACAGGGCAGCGGCCGCGGTGAGGAGACTCAAGGCGAGGGTACCGCCACTGAAGCAGCCGGAGACGGTGTTTTCAGTGATCCAGAAATGCTCGGCGCTCAGAGAAGAAGGTCCCGCACCTTTTTGGGCATGGGGCCCAGGCGCAGATCGACAGGTATTACTGATCCTGGCGAGATGTCTAGTGCTGAGGGCGCGGGTATGGACGTGGCGACACGAAGACAGCGCTATGTTGAGAAACAACGACGTATCCTGGAAAAGTACCTCTCTGAGATGATCAGATGGCTCATGTTCAGAGCGGATAGCAACCGACTATGCCGCTTCCTGGAGTTGTCCGCACTGGGTGTTCGTCTCGCCGCTGAGGGTAGCTACCATGGAAAGGAGTGCTATCTACACATCCAGTCCTCCAAGGGCTTGGACTTCCGCCGCGTTCTCACACCGGCCAAGGTCATCGCTCGTCACAGCCGCAAGTGGTTCCTTGTCCGACAGAGCTACATCGTATGTGTCGAGTCTCCCGAGAACATGAACATCTATGATGTATACCTCGTCGATTCCAAGTTCAGCATTGCCTCAAAGAAGAACAAAATGAAGGCAATCGGCTCCAACGAGAAGAAGGATGAGATGGATTTGACCGTGGAAGCGCTTCCTGAGAAGCATCACACGCTCACACTCCGCACATCCGAGCGTAAGGTGCGATTCTTCTCGCGCAATCAGTCCGTCATGAAGCAGTTTGAGGATTCGATCAACGAGATGTTGAAGCAGACTCCTTGGTTCCAGGAGAAGCGGTTCGACAGTTTCTCCCCTGTGCGAACAAATGTGTTTGCTCAGTGGCTTGTCGACGGCCGTGACTACATGTGGAATGTCTCTCGAGCCATCAACATGGCCCGCGACGTTATCTACATCCACGACTGGTGGCTGAGCCCCGAGCTTTACATGCGAAGACCTGCAGCTATCAGCCAGAAGTGGCGACTGGACAGACTTTTGCAAAAGAAGGCCCGAGAGGGCGTCAAGGTCTTCGTCATCGTCTACCGAAATGTCGAAGCCGCCATCCCCATCGACTCGGAGTACACCAAGTTCTCCTTGCTCAACCTCCATCCCAACATCTTCGTTCAGAGATCACCAAACCAGTTCAAGAAGAACCAGTTCTTCTTCGCGCATCATGAGAAGATTTGCATCGTAGACCACGACGTCGCTTTCGTGGGAGGTATAGACTTGTGTTTTGGACGTTGGGACTGCCCCCAGCACCCGATTGTTGATGATAAGCCAACTGGTTTCGAGGTCTCTGAGATCCCCAAGGATGCGGAGCATTGCCAGCTCTTCCCCGGTAAGGACTACTCGAATCCTCGAGTCCAGGACTTCTTCAGGCTCAATGAGCCGTACGAGGAGATGTATGACCGCAGCAAGGTCCCCAGAATGCCCTGGCACGATGTGGCCATGCAGGTCGTTGGACAGCCTGCGCGAGATCTGACTCGCCATTTCGTTCAGCGATGGAACTACCTACGCCGTGGACGCAAGCCCACTCGTCCCCTGCCTTTCTTGCTGCCTCCGCCTGACGCAAAGATGGAAGAGCTGGAGGCTCTCGGACTCACTGGTACTTGTGAGGTCCAGATCCTCCGATCAGCCTCCACTTGGTCCCTGGGAATCGAGCAGACCGAGCACAGCATCCAAAACGCCTACATCAAGATGATCGAGGACTCGGATCACTTTGTTTACATGGAAAACCAATTCTTCATCACGAGCACCGAGGCATATAATACCCGGATCGTGAACCGAATTGGAGATGCCTTGGTTGAGCGCATCATTCGTGCTCACGAAAACGACGAAGATTGGCGATGTGCCATCGTCATCCCCTTGATGCCTGGTTTCCAGAACACTGTGGACGAGCAGGAGGGCACAAGTGTTCGTCTCATTCTCATGTGCCAGTTCGCGAGTATCTGCAGAGGAGAGCAATCCATCTTTGGAAGACTCCGAGCCGCCGACATTGACCCTGAGGACTACATTGGCTTCTACTCTCTTCGACAATGGGGCATCATGAGCAACGATGTGCTCGTGACTGAGCAACTCTACATCCACGCCAAGACCATCATTGTCGATGATCGAGTGGCCCTCATTGGCTCTGCCAACATTAACGAGCGATCTATGCTTGGCAGCCGTGATTCCGAGTGTGCTGCCATTGTTCGCGACACGGACATGATCATGTCGACGATGGCCGGAAAGCCGTACCAGGTCGGCCGCTTTGCCCACACACTCCGACTGCGTCTTATGCGAGAGCATCTCGGCTTGGATGTTGATGAGATCTTGGAGGAGGAGCGCCGCGAGGAACTCGATCGCCAGGACTTCGAGAAGGAGATGGAAGATATCTACCAAGAAGATATTGCCTCTCCCGAATCTTCTACGCCCAACTCCAAGCGTCCGGAGCCTCTGCAGATCCCCAGCTTCAACCACGACCTTGATGTCAATACTGCCCGCGAGATGGACACTTCGAGCACCAGTGACAATCAAGAAGCAACGCCAGATATTGCCCAGGCCGAGGGCAAGCGAAAGCACGAGCTGGATGTTACTGGATACGGTCCTGACCAATGGAAGAGCGCCGAGAAGACTGGCCTAGATGCTGGCCGTGACTCTGTCATTGTCAATGGCCGAGAAGTCCTCGTCAATAACATTAGCAACGAGGGCAAGGGCACCCTGGCGTCTCCCAGAGAAGCACACCAACATCCTCCTCTGGTGGACAACAGGTATCTCGAGCCCGGCCATGCTAATAACGATGGACTTCCTCCTGTGCCCGCTTTGAACCGACGGACCACCGACCAACTGGGACTGCCTCGGCCAGCACAGCTGCCTTCATTGCCCATCAGTGACGACACTGACATTGGAGGACCCCCACTACACATTGACCCTGAGTCTGGAAAATTGTCCAACGGCGCGTTCCACCCAATGGCCGCTGACATTCACCCTGCCCACATCGACAAGGACTGTATGAAAGACCCAGTCAACCCCAACTTCTTTGACGAGATTTGGAACCGCGCTGCTCAGAACAACACCAAGCTCTATCGCCGTGTGTTCCGCTGCATGCCAGACTCTGAGGTGAGCACTTGGGCCGAGTATCGTGAATACATGGCCTATGGCGAAAGGTTCCGCTCAAGCATGGAGGGACGAAGCCGATCAAGAGGCGAAGATTCCGAATTCCCTCCTTCGCGACACCGTGGCTCTACCTCTGCTGGTGCCGGCGTGGGCGCGCCAGGACCAGAGGTGATGGCCAAGGCTGCTCAGACGGAAGTTGAGAAGGCAGCTGGAAAGCTGACTGAGAAGCTACCCTTTTCTGGACATCACGACGATGATAGAATCAAGATCGTTATTCCTGACGAGGGACCGCGAGCTATGGATGAGAAGCAAGCATTTCATGATGGTGAGGGAGGCTCGTCTCGACCAAACACGGGCCTGGACAGCGAGAGTGCCGTTGACACTCAGCGACCGATAGAGGCACCTTCTCCCGTTTACTCGCAGGGAGATGTGCCATTCCCTGCTTTTGAGAGCAACAACGGAAGGTTCTTGGAGCCACAGACAAGCACCAAGAACAGGGAGCGTCGAACCACCTTTTCAACACTGGAGAAACCGTCCTCGCGAGAGACCAATGCTCCCCCGCCTGGTCAGTTTGGCTCGGTGAAGCGAAGGCGCCGCGCAACCACTAAGAACAGCCGGCGTGGCGTGTTCACCGTTGACGATATGCCCTCGCGCAGTGAGGCTGAGGAACTTTTGAATATGGTACAGGGGAACATTGTGCAGTTCCCTTACGACTGGCTTCTTACCGAGGAGCAGAACGGAAACTGGGGCTACCAAGTGGACGGCGTTGCCCCCTTGGCTATCTAGTAAGTAACCCGTTTTGTATGTGTGACGACAGTGCTAACAGATCGCAGCAATTAATCGTAACTTGTTTCAAGTCGTGTTTGAACATGAGTTTGCACAAAAGCATGGCAAGGCGTTTGGGTTTCCAGGAATAAGGGAGCATTCATTGGGCGCGCTGGTTATAGCACACGCAGAGAGTTCATTTTGTGCATTGAGTCTCATGTATACATCTTTCTGACTCCAGCAGACGCGAGTATTTCTATATTACATGTATAATACAACTAAATTGATGCTTCACACCCTCTCGCTCACCCAAATGGCACCCCGACAGCCTGCTCGGATGACACCGGTGAGTAGCCAGTGAGGCTCTGCTTTTCTTGCGTCATGCTCGACGGCATGATCTAGATGCTCTAGCTCTTCATCCCGGATCCTTCGAAGGGTCTTGACTAGCTCTGATAGCTCTTCGCCGACCTCATAACCCTCGGCTTCCCACTGAGTGATCATTTCCAACAGTGTTCGGATCTGCTCATTGTAGTGCCCCCCAATCTCGGTCTCCACAGCCTCAGTGCAAGCCATGGCAGCTTCGTAGCCCATCATGGCGGTTGACCAGCCCAAGCCTGTAGCCATGACGGACCACAGGGGGTAGAGAGCGGTGGGTCGGATGCGGTGCTTGTGAATGAGGCTGTTGAAGGTCTTGAAGTGGCCGTCTTCTTGGTCGTACATGTGCCCCATCAGCTTGCGGAGGTGTGGCTTTGATCGGAGGATGACGGGGGACTGGGCGGCGTAGATGAGGACGGCAGCGAGCTCGCCGGCTTGGTTGACGCGAAGCTGAGGATCTGTTAGCAGTGCACCGAGGGCAATTGACTCAGTTAAACTTACAGCTGAGTCAAGAAAGTCACTCTGCTCCTTGGTAAGTGGCTTGCGCTTCTTGGGAGCTTCAGCGGATCCAGCGACCACTGAGGCCTGGGCATTGGATGTTGTCGCAATGGAACGGACGCATGGTCTGTAGAAAGAGGCAACTGGTCGGGCCCCTAGACTGCACAGAGGCCTTATGAGAGCTCGAGTCGAGGCCATAGTCACTGTAAAACCTTAGACGTCAAGATTGCCTCTTTTAAGTCGTCAATTGGGGGTCGTGGCTCAAGGGTTCAGAGAGTCCCGAAATCGAACGATAAACTATGACGGCGCCGATCGAGCTCCGGGTCCTCTCGGTGTGTTCACCGATTGGCTGCAGCTCACCGAGAGCGGACTAAAGCTTCGCCGTGAGCACGGACCAGCCATACACGTGCAGTAAATGACATAGCCTTGGCCAATCAAGCGCAAGCCAGCAGACGACGAATTCAGAACAGGTTGTGGAAGAGAGCAACTCTGCTCTTTCAATTTCCTGCATAAACACATTCTCTCCATCAAACGAAGCCTCATTCATCCCCGCAAACCTTTCGCGCCTGCCCTGCCATCCTCCCGGGCTCTCTTTCATCTCGACACGGTCCTAAATTTTCATCTCGAGACGCGAGCGACGCGACTGCTGCACCTGCCATAGCTTTACGAGCTTGCGCCTCCCCCTGAGAGCACTGTGCTTGAGGTCATCACCAATCCACGAGAGCAATCGCTATGGCCGATATCGACGACGAGCTTCTCGCCCTCGCGGGTGGGGATTCTGATGATGAGGGCTCTTCCAACGAGAACAGGGACATTTCGGCGTCGCCGCCGCCTGCCAAGAGAGGTGGCTCGAAGAAGGGTTCGGGAAAGAAGTCGGGGCGAGGAGGCGATGACTCTGAGGAGGAAGGCGAAGCGTAAGTGACCATTTTCGCAAAGAGCTATCCTGCACTGCATAAAGCTGTTCTTGCCCTGCGCGCGAAGTGAGCGGCTGGGCTCCCCTCTTCTCCAAATCGCCACCACCAATTCACCAAATGCTGACGCGCGACACAGATACTCTGGACCCGGCACCCCGAACTCTCTCGAATCCGCACCCATGGACGAATCCGACTCTGACGCCGAGCCGTCGCGAAACCGAGCTGCTGCTACGGACGATGATGACGACGACAAGTACCCCGTTGAGGGTATGTACGTGAGCCAGGCGGAGAAGGCCGAAATTATGGCCATGCGGGAAGTCGAACGAGAGCAGATTCTCGCTGATCGTATGGTGGAAATCGAGCGTCAACGTCAGAACCGTTTACTTCGTCAGATGATCAGCAGCGTCGAGAATGAGGAGCGCACGCAGGTCAAGAAGAAGCGTAGCGCCGACACGGCCGAGCTGGAGGGTGGTGAGGGGAAGACATCACGACAACGCACAGGGGACAAGGGAGACTCTCATGGGGATTCTCATCGCGGATCAGCAATGGATTCCCTACGCCGAGCGAGGGCGGAAAAGGCACGTCGGCGAGAAGACCATGAGAGACGCAAGGATGCCTACTCTCCGCGCGATCGCGACTCTGATCGCCAGGACAGTGATGACGACTTTGGCCACAGACGCTCACCAACCCCCGAAGCCGACGAACCTCGTGACCAGCCACCAGCTGAACTACGGGATTATGACCGAGTGCGATTGGGACGAAACGAGTTCGCCCAGGTCTGCTTCACACCTGGTTTCGAACATGCCATCACGGGATGCTATATTCGCATCGCTCTTGGACCACACCCTGACACCGGGATTGAACAGTACCGCATGGCGTTGATCAAGGGTGCGTATGGAAGACGAGATATATCAGGTGACGCTGACAAGATGTGCAGGTTTCACCACCAGCCGGCCATACGCTCTCAACGGACCCAACGGTACCTTTGTGACGGATCAGTACGTAAAGGCAGCCCATGGAAAGGCGATCAAGGAGTTCCCCTTTATCGCTGCCTCGAGCGGAAAGTTCTCAGATGTACGTATAAGATGCCTCGGTTCCTCGACATAGTCACTGACTGGATGAATGATAGGCCGAGCTCAACCGATACAAGGTTACCTGTCACAACGAGGGTGTGACGCTGCCTACGAAAGCCTATCTCCTCGATAAGATCGATGAGATCAACAAGCTTATCAACCACTCGTGGACGAGCGAAGAGATCAAGGGTCGGCTGAAGAAGATCAAGGACTTGAAGAAGCGATTTGACCCAGCAGAGCGAGAACGTGTGTCACGAATCCTTGAGGAGGCGAGAGAGCGCGGTGACGACGCAAAGGTTGAGGAGCTCCAAGAGGAACTCGACAAGCTTGGTACGCAGCGCCTGGCGTTTAGAACAAGCCTGGGGCCGTCCAAGCTCTCCGAGGCTCCCAAGGGACAGTCAGAACAAGATCGGTTGGCTGAGCGCAACCGAGAGAACCGACGTCTCAATGCCGAGGCGGTACGAAAGGCCCAGTTGAAGGAGAAGGCGAAGTCGCGCGAGATTGAGATGGCCATTAAGCGTGGCGAGGCGTATCAAGGCGACATGTCACGACGACTGAGAACAAAGGCCAAGTTCGTTTACGATGTCAACGAGTCGGTGGACAAGAAGCCAGCGGCCAACGGAAGCGGCACCAGCACGCCAGGAACAAGCACACCCAAGCCAGCAGCCAAGTCTCAACTATCGTCACACTTGGCCAAGTTGCAAGAAGAAAAGTACCAGGAGAAGAAGGGCATCCCCACGATCCACAAGCCCCTGATGGACGATGATGTGATCGGGTCGCTGGACCTGGACATTGACGTTGAGATTTGAGGAGGCAGCGTCATTACGAAAAGCGCGGTTAATTAATTGGTTTGTATCATTGCTTTACGGATTAGAATCAAGGGCAGGGCGTGGGTTGCATTTTATGATATGTTCCAGGTTCTCCTGATCAGTAGGGAGGCTATAGGCGAGGGACCAGGGCTGCTATGTGCATTAGATCAGGCTTGAGCAAAACAAAATTACTATTAAGTTTAAATCCTCATCTGATGAGATGTCCTTCGCAATAGTCCGAGACTCCATTGGGTTCCGAGTGAAAACGCCAGTCCATTAGGTGGAGTCCTCACACAAAAGACAGTATTACAATAGACATGGCCGTACAACTCGAGTGTTCACGCCGAAACTGCATCTTATTCTGGCTTGTGTTTATAGATAGAAAGCGGTGTATTTGAACTAAATTATCCCAAGTATTATATCAACATCTACTCTCTCTCGTGTATTCTGACTTGTGATCTATGTCCCATTCATTAGTAGCATCTCGATCATCACCCTCCTACCGTCTATCCAATCTCTTGCGATCCTCGAGGTAGTCAAACTTTCCTTGAACCCTCCTGACGATGTGGTAGGCCATGACCAAGACGTGGAAGAAGAGCACCGAGCATACAGCTTTCACCTCTTCCTTAGCCTTCTGAGCTAGTCCCATCTTGGGCCGAATGACCTTGCCGTCCATCTCATCTTCGAACCGCTCACAAACATCAAGGTACAACCGTGGGTCGTCAGTAATAACCCCGTCGATCAGAGCAGGGCTAACACCGGGGGACGTCCTCCCACGGCCTAGGTTCTGGCGGATGCACCACTCCATCCAACGCGGCTCATTGACGGTCCACGTCAGGAGGAGCTTGTCGGTGCGTTGGAGCTCGCGCAGGAACATACGGCCTGGAGGCCCCACGAGACTCTTTTGGTTGAGGTTGAAGCCGAGGTTGGGGACGCGGAGGAAGTGGTGCGAGTAAAGAAGGGAAGCGCTGATATGGGCGAGGGGGAAAGTCGGGAGGTGTCGGCGGGCTGCCTGGAGGAAGGATGCCTATTTCTGGGGTTAATCAAGTTCTTTGAGGATGGAGTGAAAGTATCGTGAGTATGAGGGGTGTAAGTAGGGGATGCGAGTTGACCACATGGTGAACAGCGAAGGGTGTACAAGTCAAACGCAACTCACGTTCCAGCATCCCAACACGATACGTTGATCCCATGGCACCGCCCCCTGTACACTATCAAAAGCCCTTGAGATGGCAAGCATCAAATCATTAGGGTCATCATCAAGCTAGACATTTGGCATTAGCCCCAGTCTTACACATGTCACTGAAAAAAAACTCACCTTGATATCTAGCACAACCCAAATCTCGTCAAAGCGCGGCTGTGCCAACCACGAGAGAAAGTCTTGTAGCCGCGGCATGGCCTCGTGAGGCTCCTTGAGTGTGCGCATGGTGCTGAGGTACTCCCACGAGCAATCTGCGATGCGGGCGTCGACGCCGAAACATCGTTTCAAAGTTGGGTCCTGTGAGATTCACATGCGTGCACATGTCAGCCCCAAGATATGAAATTTAGTGGTGGTTTTATGAAAATGGTTGATTACATGTGATAGAACGGCTACACCATCGGCCGAGAGATGGACATCCGTCTCAATGGCATGAGATCCGGCTCCGAGTGCACCCCGGAAAGCGGCCATGGTGTTTTCCGGAAAGTAGGCCTTGGCACCGCGATGCGCGATAGCCTGCGGAAGACGGCGGGATGGATCCCGGAGGGACGGCCGGGCAGCTGCCCAGGGTGCTTTTCTGCCGTGTAAGCACAACTGTCCTTGTTGTAGGTTTCACAAATTGTGTGTAACTTACCCCGTGGAATAGCTTCGCTCTGGGCATCCTTATCGATCAGGGACTGTCTCTCGTGTGACATGGCTGTTCCTGCTACACCTGTAGATGTTATTTCTGCAAAAGAAGGTCGTTGTAGGTGACTGGAGAGGAAACAAGGGCAAGCTGCAGCCTCATGCGTCGTTCGGATATACCGGAGGAACTGGCGGTCAGGACAACAACAACAACAACAACAACAAGCACGCGATAGAAAAGACGCTCGCTCGTATACTCTGCAGAATGACAAAGAAACAAGAGTAGTAGTTGTCGTAGAGAGAAGCCTCGTCTTCATCCCAAGGCTTCCGGTGGCTCCATGATTAACGATCCACCGAAGAACAAACCCCTGGTCCAGATGACGGAGTTTACGTGCGTTAACCCCAGCCAAAAGGGAGCTCTAGAGAAGAAAGGTTTTTGCACAGCCACTTTCAGCCACATGGTAGTTTCAGCCACATCCGGCATCGCTCATCATCCGAATTCAACTCCCGTTCCACTCCCTGGTAGAAACTCACTTTTCAGAACGTGGGATTCCTGCAGCGTAAGATTTACAGAAAACAGACTAAAAGGCAGGGGAAGACGCAATACGCGCGTATTAGAGATACAGGCACAGTACATTGCGCACTGCTTTCTGCATCGGCGAGACTCCGAGATCTTGGTCTTCTCTAGCGGGCAGAGTTGAACCTCGGCTATTTGACCTAGGTACTCAGAGATGGGAAGAACAGACAACTAATACACACAACTAATACGTTCAATGACACAATAAAGAACCCGTCATCTTTTTCATAGTCACGGGACCATTCAAACCTGTTTCTTTGTTTATACTCTATCGCTAAGCGAGAGACTCTTCTCGACTCACTCTTTAGCTGCTGATCGACGGTCTCGACCCAAAACACCACACTTTATAATAACATGATGAGAAAAAGATGAATGGTAGACCCGGCTTTGTGTTCCGGGGCACCCTAAACATCAGCAGGCTTCTTATGCATCTTATCGTAAATGTACCGTGTACGTTTCCTTGAGCTGAAGACAACGCCCTCCCTCCCGGCTCACGCGAACGGCGACCAATCTCATGTCAATCCGGACCGTTCCTTTCTTTTCTTTTTTTTTCTACTCCATCACACTCCCCCGCCCTTTTTTTCTCCAAACATTATTCCTCACCCCCTGTCCCTGCTCTAGGCGGCGCGCGTCCAGTCCCCAGGCCACCGGCAACACTTGGCCAGGACCGGTCGAGGCTACCTACCAATTCCTTTCCTTTCTTTTTTCTTTGTTGTTTTTAAATTCTTCAAACCCGGGGTAGGCGAGTTCCGGGGAAAGAAGGTGTGGGCGTGACATCTTGTGTAAGAAACTAGTAAGCCATAGACAAACATCCAGATTATCTGCATACCCATGAGGAAATCTAGACAATCCCCCGTGGGAACAGTTGCCGAGACACCTGTTGGAATTGGGCTGCCTGGCCAGGTTTAAATTAATTTAGTGAAGATCTTGGGTTTAGCCGGTTGCAATTCTTGACGCGCCCTGGCATCCTTGGCGACTTGACGTACACATGCCTGCTTGCATGGACACATCCCCCATCCTCCCAGAGACACATCCGCCTGCCGGTTCTTGAGACTAGGGCCGGTGACCTGCTTCTGCCTGTCTCACATTTCCGTCATCCAACAGTCTGTATAGGGACATGGTATCCAGCCAAGGCGTCATCACCGAAATGCTTCAGAGTCTTGTTTGAATTTCTTTCTTTCAGCTATGTACGAAGTAGCAAGCAGACTTTCTAATCTCTCGTCGCTTTGCGAGGCCCGTCCTTGGACTCTGACCATCATTCGTCATTCTCTTCTGTTGTTCATGTCCTTCTCCGAGGTATCCAACCCTTCGATCAACTCCTTCAAAAAATCAAACAATAAACTGCTGGTGTCCACCTTTGAGGGTCCCAGATTACATAGAGTGCCAACACCAGATCATAGAAAAAAAAAAAAGCAATCGCTCAGGTTCCGCCAAAAGCAGCGACAGTTATATCCCTTCGGTAGATAACCGAACTGTCTTCTTCCCAACCAAATCATCAAATCATCCAAAAGACTCCCGTGAAACTCCCTGTCAAACAACTCCGTAAGAGTTTTCAAAAGCACCCGCCCGAGGTATCGTTTTTCCTTTTGATTCCATCCTTACATGGGAAACGCCTCCATCCGGTTATCAAGCATGTATCCTTCAGGGTTGTGTTGTTGCTGCTGCTGCTGTGCCATCATCTGGTTGCGGTAGTCAACATTCTCCACGCTAAGGCCGAGCTCAGAAGGGCCAACTTCCTCACCCGAGCTGAGGCTCTCGTCGCTCATGCTGAGAACGCTCTGCGGGGGCTGAGGGTTGTTGCCAAAGTCGCTAATGCTGAAGCCGCCGAGGTCCCAGTTGTCCGGGGGCCAGTCACCGCAGTTGCTGACGGCGATAGACGCCTCGTTCACCAGTCCCTGTCCACCGTAGATGGCATCGTAGACATTGTTCATGCCACCATCCAACGAGCCCAGGAGCGTCTCCCACTCAGTGGTTGAAACTCCGTGCATCTTTGCCGAAGCTACAGGGGAGTGCGTCATCATGGGGTTGGCCTGGGGTGTTTGTCCAGAGTGGGAGTGCGCGCGGTTCTGCTGGGGTGATGCAGGCTGAGGCGAATGCGAGGGGTGGCCAAAGGGCATGAAGTCCAGGTTGGGTCGGGATAGAGGTGAAGCCTTGTGGCCGGGGTTCGGCGAGATCTGCGACAGGGACATGCGGTGGTCTCGGTGGCTCATGGGAACCTCGGTCTGCAGGTTGTCAAAAGACTGGCGAGATCGGGCACGGTAAAAGTCTGGTCGCTGGCCAGCAACAGTGGGCATCGTCATGCGCCTCAATTTCTCCTGCTGGTCCATCAAGTTGCTGTCGCTAGCCGCGGCTCCCGGGAGCTGGCCGAGGGGGTAGGTGGTGGCGCCGGCGTTCTTCTTCTTGGGGGCCACACCCGCAGGAGGCGACCCTCGGTTGGAGGTGGGGGCGGCGGGCATCGACACCTCACGTGAAGTGTGCATGGGCGAACCGACAGTCTCATCCACAGTAACCAACATGCTGGCCACACGCTTGAAGTCAGCCGAGCCGGTGGCCTGGGTCTTGTCCAAGATCTGGACCACAGAGTTCACCAGTCGCTCATTGTCGCGCATCATCTTGCTGTCGTGCTTGAGGTCCATTGAGTGGTACAACAACGTCATGCCGCAAACAACGAGAAGGTCGGACCTGTTCAGGCAAAACGAGAAAGTCATGCTGCGCTCCTCGAGCAGCTGGATAATCTGAATAATGTGCTTGCTCGAGGTGCCAATCGAGATGAGTGCCGAGGCCGCCTTGGGTCCAAGGCTGGAGCCGACGGCGGGGCGGTAGATGAGTGTGCGGATGTAGTAGTATGCCAGGGCCTGTGATTCGTTAGCGGGAAAAGTCCACAAAAATACCTAAAGGATTTCTTTAGTGACATACCAGGAGAGGTGAGCGGCTGCCAGTCACATCTGTAGACGGCTTGTCTTGCACAAAGTTGAGTCTCAGATGGGCAGGCAGCTGGTCGTACCAGGCATCAAGCTCGCTCTCGAGAGCGGCCATCTGCTGCAGGGACATCTCGTAAGAGGTAGCAGCAGGGTAGTTCTTCTCAAGAACCTTGGCGAGGATGCGGGTAGCGCGGAAGAGGGCCAGAGCACTGGACAGCCGAGTGTACTCGCCAGGGAGAGTGGGCTGGAAACCCTTCTCAGTGACGTACTCATCGTCAGTGTCACAGGGGTATTCGGCCTGAACATCATCCTCCTTCAGGAGCTTAGGAAGACCGAGGATGGCAGCCGAGAAGCAGTCAAGGGTGTAGAGAGTCCAGAAGACCTTCTTGCGGGTCTCAATGGTCAGGGCACCAAACGAGAATCGCTTCTGGCTCTGGTGCAGGCCGAGGCGATGCGACAGACCGATGGCAATGCCCTTGTAGTGCTGGAGACGCTTGTAGTCGGCGCGCATGGTGCAGTAGAGGAGAGCAAGGGTGAGGCACTGCAGGGTGTTCATGGTGTTCTCCATGAGGACAGCGTCGAGGGCCTTGCGCCATTGCGGCTCGCAGGCAGCCAGCTGAGGAAGATCAGGGGCATCTGATGAAAGACCGGCAATGTTGAAGACGAGGTAGAGCTGAGCAAGCTTGTGATTGCTCTTGACCTTTTCGGGATCGGCGACAAACTCCTCATAGATGTGCAGGAATGTGGGCTTGTGAAGGACAGGGAAGAGGGGAGCCCATTCTTGGAAGTAGACGTTGACGCAGCGGTCAGAAAACAGACGAGGAGGAACCTTGAGCGACTGCTCAGGAGTCTTGGGGCCGAGGGACTTGCAGCCCTGGATGTGCAGGAAAGCTTCTGGGTTGAAGTCGGTGCTGGGCTTGCCAGCCTCCTGGATCTTGCGCTTGAATTGCTCTGTTAAATTGTCAGTAGACATTCTTGTTCAAACGGCTGCAGTAAAAATTACCAATAAATGTGCGGCCGCTAGAAGCACCCATAAAATAAGAATCAGAGTTCTCGACGCCTAGCAACAACGGCGCGGCCTGAACTCTGAATGTATCCTCCTTTGCGGGCTGGGCGTCACTTCTAGTGTCCATGGCGGCCGGGCTGCTGACCGGCATTGAAGGGCTTCTCCGGTTGCCGTGAATCTTGGAAAGCATGTCGATCTTCTCATCCTTCTCGTCCAGCAGGTCCTTGAGCTCTCTCACTTCAGCCTCTAGTTGTCGTACTCGCTCCTCCAGGGACTCGGTGTAGCCACGGGGAAAGGCGCGGCGGCTGAGCTTGTCGCTTGTCCGGCACTCAAAGCCGACGTTGGCGCACTGGGAACAGGTAGGGCGGATTCCGTCGCAACGGATCTTTTTACTCCGGCAGCGATCACAAGCCTGGGCAATCCGGCTCTGAGAGCTGGTGCCCACCTTGATGACCTTCATGGGAAGAATTCCGGGCATTTTGGTGGTTGTGTATGTGGATATGTGTGTGTATGTGCGGTTATATGAGTGGGCGGCTAAATTGCCGAGGGAAAAAAGTTGCCGAAGTGTCGTCGCCAGAAGCGGTTGTTTTTATGTCCGGCTTTGCTCCTTGGGATATTGTGTCGTCCGTGCTGTCACCAGCTAAATCGTCCAGTTGAAGAGTAAGAGGTCACACAGAGTGAGTCGATTTCGTGTGTATACCGAGGTCTTGTTCGGGTGTGATATCAGCAGCGCCAGGGCCGGGCATATAAGGTATGGTGGTGGATGGTGGGGGTGGCCTTTGGGCGCGCGGTATTAAGCAGTACTGCTGTAGTAGGTATGGGTATCTCTGAAAGATAAAAAGGTTTGAAGGCTGGTGTAAGTGATGACAGCCAAGGGGAAGATGGGACAGATATAGGTATAAGGGCACGAGACGAGATAAAGAAGCAGATCAGAAAAAAAAAGGTGGGAAAGATCAGTGAAAACAGGGCAGATTTTAGAATTCTCGGGGTGGGAAAGAGGAAGATTTAGTAGAAATGAGGAATCGGGGGTCAAGGCCTAGGACGCGATTGTGGAGAAGAAGTGGGAAATCCTGGGGGAGCCCGGGGACAAGCCCGTGTGCAAGCTCTGCTGGCCCAACCGCCAGGTTCCAAATGGCAAAGAGCCACTGAGGATGAGGGTACCTTGGATTACGGCGGAAGAGCAAGGTTGGCTCTGGGTACCGTCTTAGTGCACGAAATCTGGGGACGCCCATCTGAGGGCGTGGACGAGGAGCGAGGGTGAGGGTGTGCAACTCAGAGGGAGTGTGTCATGACGGCGACGGGATGCGCTCACGGTCCGGCACGGTACGGTACAGTGCCGGAGAGAGCTGGAGCGGTGCGGTGCACATGGCACTGACAGAGTCGTCAGGGACCGGGAGTCACCGCTGGACGATCTAGGGACTGGCGGCTTCTCTGACCAACCCTCACCCAGCTAGCCAGCGTGGAGAGATGAATGACCTTAATGAGAGGACAACAGCAAAAGGTGTGCAGCACGTCGAAGGCCCAGAACAAAGTGCTAAGTGTACAGTGTAAATCCAACAGCGGTTCCCACTGGGTAACCCGACTCGCCCGTTGGCGGACTTGGGGCTTGGCTTCAACTCGCTGGCTCACCCCCCGAAACCCCAGAGAGAAGAAAAAAAAACCTACTGCTGCACGCAAGCAAAAAGCCACTAAGCTCCTCTTGGTGTTAGTGAGGGAGGAGGAAGACCCTCCAGCTGTGCTCTGAGTCGAGCCCAGCCCGTCGATTGAGTCCAGTCGGTACCTCAGGTACGTACAGCCGCAGCAAGGTGTAAGGTGTGGCATGCCATGCCCTGGCCACGTCCGCAGCGCAGTGAGCGCCAAGGGGTGTGAGATATGGACGGTTCCATTCTGTTTTAGTGCAGGTGTGTGGGGATTGAAGAAAGACTCTGATGGAAAGAAGAGAAAGAGATTCCGGTCTTTTTCTTTTCAGCTGTGGGGAGTTGTTTTACGGGGAACGGAGAACGAAGAACGGAGTATTCGGAGGACACAGAGAAATACGTCTTCAATTCGTGGCAGCGCATTCTCTCAGGGCTAAACAAAGCATCAACAAGAGAGCAGACATGCTAACTAACTACCAACTTGAATCATCTCACAGGCTAGTATAAGTCAACCCGAAGCAAACCATGGCGGTCTAGACAAAGGTCAAGAGGCGTAATTCCTCTAGTCTGCATCTAATCCATCCATTGGATAATCCACTCACTCCTGACTGCAACCCAAAGCATCGAGGTTTCGACTCTTGGGAAAAGACCTAGGTAAGCTCCCTATTCCAGAGACCAGTCGCGCGGACTGCGGATTGCGGCCGGGCCCATGTTGCTTCGTCTTATTCCTCTCCTCCTAGCTTGCTCGTTCTCATCTCTAGTCCCAATCCTTTTCCCTTGTCAGAGTTCCAATGTTGTCTTTTTTTTACAAGCTAGCTTGGCAAAGAAAAAAGACGGCCGGCAAATGTTCCCAACCAACATAGCCTAGCATTGGATATCCTTTCCAAAACCAAACAGCCCCCCCCCCTAGGCCCATGACAAAATGAAACCTAGACGTAACGAAACACACAGTACGCGCCGATACATCCCATTTTATCAGCTCCCAGCTCCAAAACAGCGGCAGACTCGTGGCCATTGACAAGCGCTTGTCTTTAATCGTGCGAAATGACACCACCCTCGCAACTCTAGAACGCCCCAGGACATGAAATAACAGCCCACCATGCCACACACCTCACGGCCTTGGCCGCTGAGCCAACTCTCGTCACTCTCCCCCTCCCCCCTTCGTCTCTTTACCCCGGATTCCTTCTCGAAGAACCTTTTTTCCTCTCTACGGTGCGGGGAAACTTGTTTGCGGCCGCATCATCGGTTTGACTTTCCCTCAGACTTCTTCTCTTGGCTTTCGTTCCACCGACGTATCAAGTCGCATCGTTACCAGCCAGCCAAGAGTCTTGATGTTAGCCAGGGTTCTGCGCCTTTGGATGCCCACGAGGAAAGGTCGTGTGCTTCCCCCCTCTGTGCCTACATACAGATACGTCTTAACCCACCTGCTTAACCTACGCGTCGGGTCCAATCTCTGCCCTGCGGCCCTCACCTTCAACCTTCGTCGCTCCACCTCGTTGCACACGCAGTCCGTAGTCACCCCACCCCAAGCTTGCTTTGCTCGCCCACCCCCAGGAAGAGCTTGTTTTGATCTATTCCAGGGCCGGTCCTGAAGCCATCAAGCACATGGCTGACCAGGTCCAAGGCTCCTCCTTTGCCATGCCGCCTTATCCATCCTGGGTTGTTAGTGTCGTCGAGAATCATTCATGATGCTACTGCTGCAGCAGCCGCTGCTTAGACCAACAACCGTCGACCCAACTTGCCAATCACCGTCTGCACCTTGGACCTTGGGGCCCCAGATACCCCGGAGCCGCTCTGCGGCCCCCCTTTCTCCTCGTCCGCTCCCCGTCTGGGCGTCGAGATCCGTTGTGCGATCACCGAGATTTCCCAAAAAACCAGCCGCCGTACGCACCCTGTCCTTACCTGCATATGCCCTCACTGGACAGAAACAGTACGCGGGGTGATGTGATGCCACTCGCGGGACAGACACGTCCATGCTCTGAGCCCGTCATGGCAGATTTACCCCAGAACCCAGAAGCACAAAACATCCGAGATCTCGAGATTTCCCCCAGCTTATCGTCAAGCGAACTGCCCACGTTGTGTGAGCTGGCCATTAGTCGTGCGTCACAGCATCTCATCTCGACTCCCCCAGAAATATTCATCTGGGGTTAACAACGGCCGCCATGCTGTGACCATGTCCTCCCCGCAACCCAGATCTAGCATCATGCTTTAGCATCATGTAGTCCTCCTTCGCCTCTTGTGTGTCTCAAAGTCCTGACTCAACTACACTAACTCTACTCCCAATCCCGTCCGCACGGATCCCGCTACCTCGAACCGTACAGTCCGGGACTGTATACCAGCCAGCCAGCCCTGCCTGAGGTGAATCAAGGTCAGCAAGCACAAGAGCTAAGCTACACCGTAGCTAGTGCATGAAATCCGCAGGGCTGGCGCGGATTAGCATCAAGGAACACGGCACGCTCACCGCGGTGGGACACGACGTTCCGGAGGTGTCGTGGTTGGCCAAGGCGACACCGTCGTCGTTCTCGTTCGTATCCTTCAGGGCGCAGATCCCCAAGATGCAACGATAGAGTCGTAGCAAATTTCATTCACAGATTCTCGGATTCGCTCACGCGAGCAGGCAGGCAAACGGCCAAATCTCCATGAGATTCATGGATGCATATTATCCAGCTAACTCTCACCGTCCGTGCCATGCTAGGCTCAACCTCGTCCACCCCATCTCGACTTGTCAAACGCTGCTAGCTCCGCCGCCTCCCTCAAGCCTCGAGCGCCTCTCATCCTGGGGGAGCCGCAATGGCCCCACTTCGGAGCCGCAATCGTTGCGGACGCAGATCACTGATCCGCAGCTAGTCCGAGACTGTGTCTGGGCCCTGGAATTGACAACTCGCCGTCTCGAGTCTCGAGCCTCGTTTCTCATTTCGACCTGCGTGTTAGTTGCTGTCCTGTAGGTAACACCGCTTACTTTTTCCTCGCTAGTTGTTCACTTCTCACTTCTCATGACCCTCCTTTTCTCATCAAAGGGGGGTTGTGCGTTCTAGGGGTTCAAACCATCCAGCCCCAAGTCCCAAGTCTCAGGTCTCGTCCTGCCTGCCCCATCATATCGCAACCCTTCACGACTCGCATCGCATGCACTATACCGTACCTACAGTAACTTCACGTAATTATGCTCCCACAACCTGGGACATGGCTCTGGTGCATCAAGAGGCGCAGGCTAGAAGCTTGAGCTGGTCGTCATCATCTCCACTGGACTTGATCAAGTGCAAACTGTACTGTAGTCCGCTTGAAGCCCTGGCTCTCTGCCTGCACCTTTGAAGCTCATCGACATGAAACCCTGCGAGCGCGGCGCCAGTAGACGGATCCCCGACTTCCGTCTACCTACCGCACTGCACGGCACAGCAAGGCATCCCCTTTACGCAGTAGCGCGCCCTCCTGCTCGTCCCATCGTCAACGACGGCTCCGTCCTGACGCAATTCGCTTTTCCAAGCGATCCGCGAAAGGAGAACGCTGGCATCACCTGGTCGGTAGTGGGGATTGGCGCCTAGCGCCCACCGCTTCCGCGTCCTCGCAGCGATCCTTATGTGCAACCGATTGAGTGAATGAATTAGTGAAGGAAATCCCGTCCCAGAGATCGTGTTTGGGTCTCACAGCTACTGGCGGAGGACTGAGGTGTGCGCCTAGCGCCAAGGGTGTGAGCCCAGTGCCTGCATCTCATCCTTTCTCCTCACGAGAACCACCCGGGGAAAAAGGACGTCGCGGCCAACGAAACAACAGTAAAATCCTCCGCACAGGTCCAAAAGGGTGATGTATCGTTGTCCTGTACAGCACTGCCCGGGCTCTCTTCCGGCATAATCAACCCTGATCCATGCTCTGTAGCAGTTGCTGACGCTGGTGCCCCGGCTGTGAAGCAGATTCAGTGGTTGACACTTAATCAATCGGATCGCTCACATACCACCCATCTCGTTGCAAAAGAAAAAAAAAAAGGTTGATCCTTGATGCACATTCCCATCCACTCGGATAGGATCTGATCAAACCGACTGCGGCAGATGGCATGGCGCAACTCGGTTGGTGATTTGTCCCGAATGTTGCTGCTCAACTACTGTTGAGGTTGTCTGGCAAGCACACTGGTGCGGTTGGTGCGGTCCGGCGCCGGATCCGAATCTCGATGCGATTTTGGCATCTCCGAAAAGCGGAATTTGAGAAACTGAAAGATAGGCAGTTGTGCATACCGCGCCTATTCAATTGATGCAGTTCAAGGCCAAACGGAAACTGACCGAAACGATAGGTGCCGTAACCGTTCCGGCCAAACGTCAATTCCGTTGTTGGGGTTCTCGGTTGGCTTTGTTGGAGAGGAGAGTTGGAGAAGCTGGCCAAATCACACCTCACTTTGACGGAACGAGAATGCACCGGAATCTGAGTGCAGAAGTAGCGTCCGCATGTGGGAGTCCCCTGTTGCTTTTGCGAGACGGTGTTGTCGGTCGGTACATGCAGTCTCTCCATCGTGGTGGGCGGTCAAGGTCGAAGGAACCGTCAGGAGGGCAACTAGTTGCAAGCCGATCACAGATGAACTGCGAATAGAAGCAAGAGGCCGCGATGGCATCGTCATAATGCTATATCAAAGAACCAAATGTCAAGAAATCGGCAACCCGTAGAAGGTGGCCAAGGCAAATGCGGAGCCCCACAACTCGCATAGCCGACCCAACATGGCAATTGCTCAACCACAGCCGAATCGCGGAGGCCAAGGTGTGCTTCGGTCAGCTAAAATCGTCCTCCTCATTGGCTGAAGCTTTATGAGCTTGTCCGCTTTCGGAAACTTCCATCGATCCGAGATATGCCACCACGTGGTCGTCCGCAAAAAGGTGGGTCCTCTGTAACATCCGATGACGCACTTGTTAGTTGTGTCTTCTGTTTGTGGTTCATGGCAGCCAAAAAGCGTTGAGATGTGTGGAGGGAGCTCGGTGTGTGACCGAGCTCCCAGTTCTTGGACCTCGGGATGGGTGGACTCGCCAGCCAAAATGCGGAGGAGTTCCTTAGGCTTTTGAGGGGAACGTCCGGGGGTGAAGGGAAGAAATCTGGGGAAGTCTGCCAAGATCTCGCTGAACTGCCGAGTGGCCAACTTTGACCTTGTTCATGAACCATGGCCATGGGGAATGAGAATTGGCATGCGTCAGTTGAAGTCCCATAATGCCATTTCCTGTATTGCCATGATCACTCGATCTGGCAATTTTGCCACCCGTTGTTGCTTCAACGTCGAAACTTGAGTAGGGCTGAATGAAACAGAATCTCTAACACGTACCTGTTGCTCCAATGCCTCGGTTGCGCTCTCGAGCACACTAGCCTCAACCTCCCAGAGTGTTTCCGCTGCTCGGATACACTCCTCACTCACAAGTCCGGCCCGGCGCAACGGGTCCAGTTGATCATGGGAAATCTCGGAGGGGAGGTGCGTCAGCTGGGTAGACACCACCTCGTGCAGGACCGTCACCACTCGAAGCCTAAACACCTGGCAGAGGGGGTGTTGCTCGATGAGGGCTTCAAAGTCGTCCGCCCGTGCCGTCGCGTCCTGGTCTTGCCAGAACAGCTTTAGCTCCCGCTCTCCATCCTTCCCCTGCAGCACCCTGAACTCGAGACCATCTTCCTCATTCAGACACATGAGGTAAGCAAACGGGCTGCGCCAGCTTAGTTTCCCGTCTGACCGAGACAACTTCAGCGTAGGCGGTGCCTTGAAGATGTGGAGCTTGGCCTTTCCCAGCGGGTCATCGGGGAGGGCCTCCAGAGGCAGGGTCAGGTCGTGGACAGCCGAATCTCGGTCAATGAACCCGTAGCTGAAGAGCATCTCTGCAGGGGACTTATCCCCATAGGAGATGGACACCTCTTCCCCGCCTGTCACCTCCACGCCTGGCCGCAGCAGTAGCACAACATCATCCTTGTCGTCCTCCTCATAGTACGCAGTCGGATCATGTGAGTGGTTGGCCATGTCGAGACCAGGGACCATGGCGTCCCCAGCTCGGGGAAGTTCCAGGCAGCGGGAACGATACAGTGCATCGATCAAGATCCAATCTTGGATAGTGGCTGTCTCCTTCTCCCAAAAGAGCGAGTTCCAAAATGCCAGCCCCGAGGATTTTTCGCGGAGTTCATCAAACTCGCTGTTAAGTGCCGCAAGCTTAGCCTCGAGCGCAGCCTGGAGCAATTCGTTAGGGTCCTTTTGTCCAACCATGGGGAAATTCTCCGACAATCCTCATATCCGCCATGAAATGATTGCGGTTCCGCAATCAAAGGGGCTAGGCGTCAACGCAAGTCTGGGGAAGCACTCACCTCTAGCGATGTGCCCTGCAGAAGAGCTCGCTCAACTTCCGACCACATTGTTGGTACGGGGACATGGCGAGGCAGAAACTTCAAGTACTCGGTCCACGGCGTCGAAGCAGGTCCCCGAGAGCCGGAGGGACCTTTAACGGAGAGAATGAGGTGCGTCAGGAGATACAATAGGATGTCCTTCCTCGTAGACTTGGCAGTGTCAGCAGTTGCCTACACCACCCGTAGCCTCATGTCCATCCTGGGGAAAGGCTCGAGAAGTGCTGAAGGTGTTACCTGATGTCCGGCAACATCGAGAAGTTGACGGAAGTTTTGGTCGACCTTAGTGTACTCTTCGATGGCAGCTGCTGATAGGACCAAGTCGTGGGGAATGCGAAGCAGCTGTACTGGGTCGTGATCGGTGCCTTTGCCCTCATCTTGACTTCCAATTGCGGGTTCGGTCCTAGCTCTTTCACCATCTTTTCCATCTCCAATTGATAAATCATCTCCCTTCTCATTGGCGTTTGATGTCGTTTCCTTGGTTGGCTGTGCTGTCGTCTTCGTTGTCGTCTTCAAGTCCCTCGCTGCCACCAAACCAATTCCCTTCAAATCCGTCTCCCTCAACTCGGCATTGGTGAAATCCACATCGTTAAGTCGCGCCCAGGCGGGAAAAGATGCAATTGATAATGGTTGGCTCGATGCCATGGCCAGAAGCAGAGCAAAAAAAAAGAGGCTCAAGAAGAATCAAGGCGGGAAAAACCTCTTAATAAAACAAGCGCACCTTATCGTGGCTTCTTCCTTGCACTTTGGTTGAATGACTTGAATGGTCGAGCGGGCAGGTACGTAGAGGAGATTGATGTCCGGCGGTTATGTCCCGCTTACGGCCGCCGGGCACGATATTCCGGCCCACTTCAGCCTCTTTGGCCGAGCACCAAATTTGCGTCAAGAGGTCTTCCATTCGATGGCATCGCCGCCTCATGGCCCTGCTGCGTTGCCTATTACATACAAGCAATCCCCGCACAAGCCTGTAACCTCGGGCAAGACAAGGGCGAGAACGCACTGGAAACACTTGCACAGCCGCAGGAACAGAAAACTCGCGCTGCCTTGGGCCTTGTTCTTGGTCTTGGCCCTCCTCTAGCATTTGTCCTCGGCTCTTGATCCCTCAAGCGCGCGCCGGACCAAGCCCGTTCGCCGCCGGCTGCCGTGTCTTGCATCTCGGAGACTCGGTCTTAGGTCCCCTGCTTCTTACTTGAGCCTCGCTCGACTCGGACACCTGGTTCCCGATCCTCCCTCTCTCTCCTCTTCCGTCATGCCTCGCGATCCGCTTATCGGCCTCGTGGGAAAGCCCTCGGCTGGAAAGAGCTCGACGCTCAACAGCTTGACCGACGCCTCCTCTAAAGTTGGTTGGTACAAAGACCCTAGCCAAGCTGCCGCAGCTCGGCGCTGATCGCAACTTTTATATAGGCAACTTTCCGTATGTCTCGTCTCCTTCATGAAGCCCGCGCCTTCTGTGTAAGCTGTTTCCTCTCTGGAAGCTGACCTTGGTCTTTAGATTCACTACTATTGACCCTCAGCGAGCGATTGGCTACCTCCAGATCGAATGCGCCTGCGCGCGGCACCACGTATCAGATAGATGCAAGCCCAACTACGGCGCATGCGTTGAAGGCCGACGCTCTGTGCCTATTGAGCTTCTCGATGTCGCTGGTCTCGTCCCCGGTGCCCACGAAGGCCGTGGCCTAGGCAACAAGTTCCTCGACGACCTGCGCCATGCCGATGCGCTGATCCACGTCGTTGACGCCTCCGGCACAGTTGATGCTGAGGGCAAGGAAACAAGAGGCTACGATCCCTCGGTAGATATTGCATGGCTGCGAAGCGAGATTGTGGCTTGGGTTCTCGGCAACCTCATGCAGCGATGGGGTTCGATCCGACGAAGGCATCAAGCTATCAAGGCGACGGCGACAGAGACGCTACAGGCCCAATTCTCTGGATACGGTGCGACGTCGACTATCGTCAACAGGGCGTTGGATCGCTGCGGAATCAAGGAGCCTCTGGAAGACTGGAGCAATGAGACGGTCGAACGTGTGGTCAACGCCTTCATCGATGAAAAGTTCCCGACGGTCATCGCACTCAACAAGATTGATCACCCAGACGCCGACAAGAACATCGCCAAGATCGCCAAGCAGCAGGATCCAAACACCATTGTGTTATGTTCGGCCATCTCAGAGATCTTCCTACGAAAGATGGCCAAGCAGGGCTATATCAAGTATGTCGAGGGCAGCGAGTTCATCGACACCAAGGAGGACCTGATTGAGCAGGGCGACCCCACCGGCGGTGGCCTCAAGGACCTAGACGAGAAGAACCGCAACCGCATCGAAAACCTCAAGGACATGGTCCTCTACCGGTTCGGATCCACGGGTGTTGTTCAGGTTCTGTCAAAGGCTGCCGAGCTGCTTGGTCTAGTGCCCGTCTTCCCGGTCAGGAACACCACCACCTTCGCATCTGGCGCCTCCGAGTCCAAGTTCGTCTTCCGAGACTGTGTTCTTGTCAAGAAAGGCAGCACTGTCGGCGACGTGGCACGCAAAATCATGGGTGATGCGCCCATTGCGTTTGTCGAAGGTGCTGGAAATATCCGAGTATCTGAAGACGATACTGTGGCTGTAGGGAAGAACGACGTAGGTCTATCCCGTTCCTAACCTTGCTGAGTTTCTGCTAACCATGTATAGATTCTATCATTCAAGGTTGGTAGGGCCTAATACTTCGGCGCCACTGAGCCAACCATCTATCATGAGATCCGAGTTATAATGATGCATGTCCGTTCGAGGTTGTAGATATACGGGGAGGCGTTGGGATCGTTATTATTAGACTCGGACACGAAAAAGTCTGGTATAGAATTCGGGGGCTCGGTCTAGAAAAGCATTCAATCAAAACAGTTGCTTAAGGCAGACTCATGGGTAGTGATGTACAAGACAGTAGTCTTACTATAATGTAGGCTGACAAAACCAACACCCAACCAAAGCGTAGCTACCATGCAATCCATGTATTACAGCAAACCCGGGCCAGGAACTGTGCTGTCAGGGGCTCTTGTTGACCCAATCCTCTCATAATCCACACATTCCCCCGTCCAGCCCTTTCATAGGGGTATCTTCTTAACAAGAAGGCAAACGTGTCATCCTCCAAGGGAATAGAGGAAAGTAATCTTTCCGAAATTGTAAAAAGAGTTCAAATACTTTCGAAGACTAATCGAAACCAACCTATTCCATAATTCGGATTATTTCAACACTTTTTTAAACCATATCACGTTGAATTCTCGAGGTGTTGCCGTCTTCAGTCCAGCCTTGGCCCCGCTCCACTTTTCCCCAGTCTCAGTTTCTGTCCCTGCAGGAACACAGCAACTTTCGACCTTGTCGCTCGGGACTTCCGGAGCTCGGGTCATTTCATTCATCTCTTTCATCAGAAGCCATTTCCCCCTCTGACACACCGCATCTCGCCTCTCGTTACCTTCGGATATCACACTATCACCAAGGCCAGCAATCATGGCTATCGACAAGCTGGTCAAGGAGCCGAGTCTCGTCGCGGTCCTGCAGATTTCGGATCAGGCACGCGACCAGGCGAGCTCTCTCGTCAACCTCGCTGAGCAGCCACACAATGAAGCATCCGCACCAGCCGAGATCCAGTCCGAGATCGCAAAGCAGCAGAAGCTCCTCTTTACCACCATGGCCCACCTGCGGGGACTACATCGAAACGCCTGCTTGTCCGCTCGCGAGACCAAGGCCGAGACTGCTGAGGCGCGTCAGGAAGTCGATCGTCTACATCTCCAGCTCCAGAACCTATATTATGAACAAAGGCATCTGCAAGGAGAGATTACTGCCTGCGAGTCATACGAGTACGCGCCATCGCCTTCCACTCAAACAAAGACGACTCGAGGCACTCCGACTAACACTTCCTAGCCACAAGTACCAACAACTGCCTCTCATCCCCGTTGAAGAGTTCTTGGCCCAGCAACCCGAACACCAAAACGACGACGAGAACACCCTCATGGTGGCTCGCATCGACCACGAACGAGCGGAACGTGAAGCCCTTGAACAGCAACGCCAGGAGCTTCTGAAGCGCAAACAGAAGCTCATTGCAGATAACAAGCGACGAAAGGATGACTTGGCCAATTTGGACAATGACTTGGAGAAGTTCATTGACGTAAGTATTACTAGATTTTTCGCATCAAGAGGGCGCCCTTTGTAGACCAGGTCTAACCTCCTGCCAGGCCGCAAAACCGATCCAGAAACTTTTCGACAAGGCACCTTAGGCACAGCACGCCGAAACGCGAAAAGAACGGAAACGGTTGAAGGGGCAGGTTTTGATCCGGCTGCAGTGATCCAGCTACAGTAAGGGTTCATTACCAATGGCGGATGGTCCATAATCCGCCCAGTGCGAAAGAGTTGGCATAGAAAGGTGCGTATGGTTCCAGAGCTCTTGCTGAAGATCATGAGTTGAACAAATCAGGGCACGGGCTCTCTGGATGGGCGCAAGGCGTTTGGGGGAGGATCGATTCAGCACTCCACGAGATATCAAATACCCTTCGAGATTATCGAAATACCCAACGATTCATCATAATTTACGTGATCATCAGTACCGTCCCTCCACCGCGCATCAGTGTTTTCCGGAACCGACGTGAAATCAACAAGGATCTACCGTGAGGGAGCATTGATGGCCGATTTTCTCGAGTACTAACCAAACCACTTACATTTCCCAGGGGATAGGAACACCAGCTTTATCAGTTTTGCGCAAACTTTCTGCCATGGTTCAAGACAGCCCATCATGGGAGCACTTTTCTTGAAGGCAATCTACGGGGCACACTTGAACAACCAATTCCTTCCCTCCTCAGGTCTTGTCTATACACCGCCACATGAGCGCCAATGTTGGGGACTAGTCGAGAATGGGGCCTTCATTATCTCGAGGGACTTGGTTCACTAACAATTGATTCAGACGGCAAGGGTGAGATGAGTACAATCCTTCAGCCTTTCCGTCCTCCAGCCTTCCAATCTCCCAAGGGCCATGGCGGTGGAAGCCCAAGCACAACACCATGGCGATGATCCATCTAACGTCGGTTACGGCGCGCCGTCGCTGTCACAGCGAGTTGACGATTAGCAGGGGGAAGTTGATAGAAGCGCAGATATCCAATCACTACGCCTCGTGGGCCAATAACAGCCAAGCATCGACGGGGGACTGGCAGAGGTCCATGGGTTGGTGTCGACTAAATGGGGCCCACAATCGCCGGGTACAACGACCATCGTCTTTCACGCGCCTGAAAAATAAACTTAGGAGCTTGTCGCTACTCTCCCGCTCCGCCAAATTTGGGCCCATGGCCCAACGGTTACATGGCTTCAATGGATTAAGGGCCAGTGGTAGACACGCGTGTTGTGGCAATGCATTGCGATTGACGAGCGATGTCTCGGCAACGAGAGCGTCCCAAGGCGGCGTCACAGCGGCCACACACAGGCTACCAAAACGGATGAGCCTCGTGGACACAACCTCGAGCCAGTGAACGACGGCTCCTTATCAACGTTGACGAGCAGACGCAGACCTAGGGCCAGCGCCATGTCACTCGTGATCTGTGTTTGATTAGGATCGTGGGTGCTGGGTAATGCGCCCATTCCTGAATGTGAAGGCGATCAAGATGGCGATTTTGGAGCAACGGGACTTGATACGATCGACTGATTCGCTATGTCATAATATTCAACAAGCGACGAAGGGGCGGTCCCTGGTCGAACAGGCGCGTGAGCAGTCGAGTGCTATCACAAGTCGACAGCAGGGAAGGATTCAACATGGCCAGTCGGATTGTCACCTATCTCCATTATCCTGATGTCGACGAAAGACTGCCCAACGAGCCCCTTCGCCATCTAGCTAGGGAAAGAATCAGAAAATAGCCCTTGGTCCGATCTTCCTAGAGGGAGCACTGAGCAGAGGCTGGTAGTTCGTTTCCGAAAGCCAATGCGAATATTATGCCTATCCGAAACCCACATGGGCCGAGACTCCACCACATGGGGCATCCAGATTCTACTAGGCTTGACGCCGAAGGGAAAAGCCAAAAAGGGAAATTCGATGTCCGCCGATCTATACAACACAATCTGCACTCCGCGGCCGTGCTGCCCACCTTGTCTGGGCACAATAATGTGCTTGACTTGCGGACATGAACACATTGGTCAGCTCCACGTCCATCTCGTCCAGATGGCTGTGTGGTCTTCTTGAAGCTGGGGGTGTGACTTGGTTCGAACAAGGGCCTGACAACCCCGGTTTGGATCTTGGTTCGCGCATCTTTTGGACAGAGCTTGGAGGACCCTGCGCAACACATCTCAAATCATGGGCCTCTACTTGTCTGTGACTGGTCGAACTAAGCAGCTTCCAGCTTTTCTCAAGGAAGAGAAGCACAGAAGTTCAAGGGTTCTCCAACCACACTTTGTTCATCCTCCACTATGGGCTGGCTTGTTCTGCTAGCCAAGTATCACAGATCCACTGCTCGGTACTTTGGCTTTTAACGCTGGCGTCGACTCATCGGTGTACTTTCTATATTGCTCAGAACAAAATCGGCTTAACACTGAGATGGAGCATGGTTCTGTTGTCCATGGCGGAAGCCAATTGGAACATGGGTTAGGAATCCCCCGTTCCACCGCCATGCTTGGTTATCGCCAAGCAAGGTTGGAAGCTCAAGGGTACGGTATATACTGCCGTGTGCATGGAGCATGACCTGGGAGGTAACCATGCCCCCGCGTGTTATAGTGTGAATCCGCATGGAGCACCTTGGTGGTGAGGATGTCTTGGCTTGACTGTTGTCTCCTCTAGCGTTGGACCCTTGGATGTTCGCTTTGCCGATATCTCGACGCCGCCTCCCCGTCCTCGCCTTCTCCTTTCCTCACTAACATTAGTTTCCCCGTAGTAGCTCACTCATTGGAAGTTCTGGGTTGTCTGACGTCGTCAAGCTCAGCCTTGCAGGTGCACGCGAGGACACCAGCACCGAGCTTCCCCGAGCTGCACCGGTCCCAGATTTCTTCATCTGCTCCCTTGTTCTTTCCACTTCTTCCTCTTCCTCCCACCTCGGGACTTCCTCTTATTGCTCTGTGAAAAGTTGTGAGGACCCATCCTCCTTTCCCTTTCGTCCTCCTCGCTGTCGTCTTGTCGCAGGCTGCGTCTTTGGCGGTTGGAGCCTTTTCGGCGTTCTTCAACCTCTCCTGTTGAGCGCGCTTTTGCGCTCTTGTCTCGAAAATGTCTCTCTTCACTTGGTGCGCTCAACGCGCTGGTGGTCTGAGTATGATCGTATTGATTGCGCTCTGCTACTGGGTCATATCGCGCGAGTCGGTCATTGAGCAGCATCGATACAAGTATGAGCAACCCAACAACCAGGGCACTTATTACTCGTCCACGTCTACGACGGGCGCTGGCATTTGGACCTACATCTTCTCATACTATTGCCTCCTTATCCATGTCCTGGTTTGCGTTTTCCCCCTTCGCGCATGCTGGACTGTCTGGACCCTCACGCAATCGTTGAAGCGCGCGGCGCAGAGTCATTCGCTCCTTGACCTGAAGAAGCTCGCCTCGCGCCGCGACTCTTACACGTCAGTATCGAGCTCAGAGACCCTCATCTCTAGCCACAATGGCGGGTGCTCCTCGACCACTAGCGAGGCCGGGGATGTTGACCCTGAGCTTTACACAGACGGTGTGTCTAGGGCTGGCGACAATGTTATCCATGTCATCGTCATTCCCAACTACAAGGAAGAGCACGACACCCTCAAAGAGACGCTTGAGGTTCTAGCATGTCACCCTCAAGCGCAGGACTCGTATGATGTAAGTTTTCCCCTTTGCCACTGTCAGCTCTATTGTTTTACATGATCCAGAACCACGCTGGTTTCTCCACGTCCACAGCGGCTAACATCTTGTTTCCCCCAGGTATATCTCGGAATGGAGCACCGCGAGGCCAATGCCGAAACTAAGGCCTTGGGTCTGATTCAAGAGTTTGCCAAAAAGTTCCGGTCAATCGACTTTACTCTTCATCCATCAGACATCCCTAGTGAAGCCGCCGGGAAGGGTAGCAATATTGGTTGGGCTGCGCGTAAACTGAGCGAAAAGTACTCGATGGGAGTGAGGAGAAACGTAATTATCACTGGAATCGATGGTGAGATCCGCCGCGTGAAGCCCCTTAACTGGAGAGACCCCTACTAACTCGGGTTGTGCATCTAGCCGACAGCCACCTCTCCTCCAGCTACTTTGCAATTCTCACCAACATGCACTTATCCTACCCCGAGACTGCGTTGACGACGGTGTATTCGGCTCCTGTCATTTTTGACCGCAACGCGCACGCGGTTCCCGCTCTTGTCCGCGTGGCTGACATTCTCTGGTGTGCTGCCGGCATGTCAGGCCTCTACCCTGGCTCTACCATCTCTC
The DNA here is from genome assembly GCA_025433615.1 of Fusarium sp. LHS14.1. Taxonomy (NCBI): domain Eukaryota; kingdom Fungi; phylum Ascomycota; class Sordariomycetes; order Hypocreales; family Nectriaceae; genus Fusarium; species Fusarium sp. LHS14.1. The sequence continues at coordinate 2,049,414 of CM046481.1, forward strand.
CTCCCACATCGGTCTATTCCCTGCCCTTGGATCTCATTGATCGTGCGGGTGGGTGGGATTGTGGCAGCGAAGCCATCGGCGAAGATCTTCACATGTACATCAAGTGTTTCTTCACTCTCAATGGCAACTTGACTAGCCGCGTCATCCACAGTCCTGTCAGCCAGAGCAATGTCACTGGTGGAGGCAGCACCTTGGGCGACATTCGAGCCCGGTACAAGCAGGCCCTCCGTCACATGTGGGGAGCTCTCGACACAGGCTTCGCCCTTCGCAGACTGCTTGAGATGTGGCAGGACCGAAAACAGACTTCTCGAACATATCAGCCCCTTCACTGCACTTTCGCCGATGCCAACAGTCTTGCCATCCACGAGAGCCAGATTGGAAGTGAGGGCAATGGCCAGCCATGTGAAAACGGCATCTTCTCGGACATCACCAAGGACACTATCAAGGAACCGCATTGGGAACATGTCTTCTACATGATGCATCGGCTTTTTGAAGCGCATTTCCTCCCTGTTCACATGGCTGTCCTGGTACTGGCCTCGACTATCTATGTCAAGCTTACAGAGGGCAACGAGGACCCCCATGACCTTGCGTGGGTTTTCAGCTGGTGCAACGTAATCCGCATCTTTGGCTTTTTCCAAATCAGCATCTACGTCTTCTTATATGAGAGCTTCCACCGGGTCGGTGTGGCAAGCCGGGAGAGAGAGATGGTCAAGGCAGGATTGGCCAGCGAGATGGACTTCTCTCGGCGATCTCTTGGGAAGAACTGGGTTGACTACCTTGTCATTCCCGTTGTTGCTCCCCTGTACGGCACCGTCCCCAGCGCCCAGGCCCTCATCTGCCAACTGTGGGCTCAAGACTTGGTCTACACTGTGAGCAAGAAGGCAACACGACGACAAATACCGATTGTAAGGGTGGACGAAATGGCTTAGACGATGAGTTAAGCGGCATCAACTAATGAGGAGGAGGAGAGTGCTGCATGAAGAGACTTGCGATGACCATGAGATGGGCAACGATGGATGGCGCGACGACAGGGACACCTGTATCGCATGGCATAATGACTTGGTTATCTGCGTGAGTGGACTTAATAAAGGCATGATTAGGAGTTCAAGGTACAGAATAGGCATGTAGGCATTTCAAGGTGTTCGTATAGAGAGACTCTTGGGTTTTGAGACGAGGGAGGTGTCGATGGATTAATGAATGGTAGTCCAATTTACTTATTACCCTAGGTACATAACTATTCTGATTACACACGTTTAGGGAGTGGCCATTGCTTCAACGATTGCTTGACATGACAAGACTAAAGTACTAGTAGTACATAAAGTGTGTCTCATGAAGGTGGAGCATCGGAGGTTGCTCGAGGTGAGTGGAACTTGTCGGCGCCGACTTGACATTGAAGTTCCGTAGTGCTTCGGATGTTAAAGCCACGCCAACCAATCACAGCCACGCCAAGAGACGAATTCAGTACTCCAAGAATTGAAAGTTGCAACCACTTCAGTCTCTACATGCCGAGTTGATTCCAGGACGAAGCGGCTCGGAGTATAGGATGTCAGGAGACGCGTCAGTAATTAAATCAAGAAGCCCGAGTATATAATACAATAATCCAGCTCTGTGTCCTGTCTGCTGTTAAAATTCTCAACTCTCATGTCCCATTACGACTTGTCAACTTGCGAGTAGATAAATCTGGAGAGGAACCAACGATAGTCATGGCATCCAAACAACTACGAATCGGCGTCTTTGTTCCCACAGGCGCACAGTTCCTCGACGTTGCGACTGTCGATGTGCTCGCCTCCATGTCCAAGGAATACCTCGGCGGGCTTCCCCACCTCCCGGCGCACATCGCCGAACTGGCACCGAGCACCAAGATCATCTACATCACATCACCGGAGCTCTTCCCGGACGTGCCTTTAACAGCCAACCTTACCATTCGAGCGACGTACACCTATGAGGACGAGGCCGTGGCGCCAGGCAAGCTGGACATTGTCGTGGTACCTGGGCCGGACCCGAGTGCCTCGTTTGATGATGGAACGACCAAGTGGCTGAGGGATCAGTTTCACACCAACGGTGTAGACGTCTTGAGCGTTTGTACGGGCGTGTTCCTCTGCGCCGCGGCGGGCATCTTGGACGGCAAGACTGTGAGTGGACCGAGGGGGTTGCAGAATGAGATGGTCAAGAGACATCCAAAGGTGAAGCTAGTAGGAGAAAAGTACCGATGGGTTCAAGACGGCAACATATGGTCAAGTGGTAAGTTTCAATGAAGTCTTTCCATATCATAACGCTCGGTTAATGCAATCTCTCAGGCGGCGTGACCAACGGCAACGACCTCATGGCAGCGTACGCCCGTGCGAGCCCAAAGCACTGGCCTGGCCCCGTAGCCGAGATGGGCGCCATGTTGACCGACGTGGGTGATCGATCTCAGATCTATGGCGAGGGACAGAGCAGGTTCGTGCTGGGAGTGGCTTGGCAGATTGTCAAGGCGTGGTTCATGAGCTTGGGGAAGGGCAAGGCGAAGGCGAGCTAGAGGAGGACAGGACAGTGATTGATCGAGGAGGGTAACTTGGCACGTGTTAATTAGTGAGTCTCTTTAATACCACTCTTGTATTTAACAACATGGGTTGTCAATTGATAGGAATGATCAGTGGATGAGTTGATTCCATCGGGAGCTCACAATAACCATATCCAGGCTTGACAAGACCTCGGCGGCTCCGTGCATTCGTTACTTGACTCGATACCAGGCCACAATGGGCTAAGCAGTACGTACTCGGTTCGTAACCTGACCGTCTTTTTGTCAGCTTCTGAATGTTCGTCCGTTCCATCTTTTGGTGGAAACTTGTAGCGGGAAAATCTGCACTGCAGCGGAGACCATCTTGGTTGCTGAGACAGCGACCGCCCCGTCACGATAAGGTCCTTATCGCCGCCTCTGATTGGTGCTTTCTGTTTTGCGCGGTGGGGTTGCCTGCTCGTCCCCCAAAAAAAAATTTCGAGCTCTCTTCTAGTAGTTGCTTCTCGACTTCTTCTTCGTCCCGTCGTCGTGAACGAGAACCTCTTCTTCAACTTCCATCTCAACCAACCCTCTTCCCTCTCCTGCTTCTCTTCGAGGTTCATCCCTTCGTTCACGATTTCTTCATCCATCGTATTCATTTCATCAACGAACACCTAATATCCCACAATCAAGATGTCTGCTGTTCCTGGTCCCGTCTACGGCCTCGAGGTCCCTCCTGGAGAGATCTTGATTCCTGCCGCCATGGAATTTCCTGCCTCTGTGAGTCGCTGTCCTGCCTCTTACGATGCTGCTGGTTCGATGCGACGTAATGCGCTGCCTTGTTTTGGCTTGTCACGACGCTTGCGACACCGTCGCTTCGCCTTCTGGAGCTCGACTAGCTAACCGTGAAAAATTGTAGTTCCGCATTACCATGGCTGCCGTGGATCCTACCCAGGAGCCTGAGGCCGATGGTGAGGGCAACGTTCCCTCCGTCCCTCGCTCCACCCTCCGACTCGTCAAGCGAGCCTTCCCCGGTCTTGATGACGAGGACGAGGACGATGAGGTTGACGACGAGTACCTGAGGGCCCTCCTCGCCGGAGAGGACGATGAGTCTGATTCCGACGAAGAGGCCAACGGTGGCCCCAGCGACCCCGCCAAGTCCAAGAAGCAGAAGCAGGCCGAGGCCATCAAGAAGCTCATCGAGTCCGCCCAGGCCGAGTCTGACGAGGACGAGGAGATGGAGGATGCCAAGCCCAAGAACAAGGGTAAGGGCAAGGCCGTCGAGGAGGACTCCGATGAGGACGATGAGGATGATGACAGCGACCTCGACAGCGAGGGTGCCGACCTTGAGAACTTTGTCATCTGCACTCTTGACACCGAGCGAGTAAGTCAATTGTGTCCGGCGCTCTTCTGAACACAGCTAACATCTACCCTCCAGAACTACCAGCAGCCCCTTGATATCACCGTTAACCACGGTGAGAAGGTCTTCTTCGTCGTTACCGGTACCCACACCGTTTACCTCACCGGTAACTACATCATGGATGACGATGATGATGAGGATTCCGAGGACGAGGACGACTACGACCTTGACCCTGAGGAGCTTGACTACGAGCTTGGTGGTGAGGACAGCGATGAGAGCGACGAGCTCGATGGCCTTGAGGACCCCCGCATCCAGGAGGTCGACTCTGATGAGGAGGAGGCTCCCAAGCTGGTGCCCGTCAAGAAGGGCAAGAACAAGCGCTCTGCTGAGGAGGCCACCGAGGGTCTTGATGAGCTGATGGCCAAGGACGATGCCAAGCTCTCCAAGAAGCAGCAGAAGAAGCTCAAGAACAACAAGGGCGAGGCTGTTGCCGCTGAGGACAAGAAGGACGCCAAGAAGGTTCAGTTCGCCAAGAACCTCGAGCAGGGCCCTACCGGCTCGACTGAGAAGGCCAAGCAGGCCAAGGCCACTCCCAGCGTCAAGGTTGTCCAGGGCGTCACCGTCGACGACCGAACCATTGGCAACGGCCGCACTGTCAAGAACGGCGACACCGTCGGTGTCCGATACATTGGCAAGCTCCAGAACGGCAAGCAGTTTGATGGTGAGTGTCGATTCCATTCGTGATCAGGATATCTTGACTAACACATTGATAGCCAACAAGAAGGGCAAGCCTTTCTCTTTCAAGGTCGGCAAGGGTCAGGTCATCAAGGGCTGGGACATTGGTGTCGTCGGCATGTCCATTGGCGGTGAGCGCCGCTTGACCATTCCCGCTCACCTTGCCTACGGCTCCCGAGGCCTTCCTGGCATTCCTGCCAACAGCACATTGACCTTTGACGTCAAGCTCCTCGAGATCAAGTGAGCGCGTGGATAGATGCCAAGGCAAAATCCAGCGTCCGCTCGTCACGGGCCGCATGTACTAATACCCCATCTGTGGCCCGGTGCCGAGTCTTGCGAGGAGTTGATGAGTACGGATTTGGCCGTGTTTCGTGGGACTCCCAAGTTCCCATCTACTGCTCGGTCAAGGTCATGTTTCATGCTATGATGAGGAGCCCTAGACCTCTGCCATCTGCGAAGAACCGGTGTTTGTACAGAAGAACACACGGGGAGCAGCATTGGCGGCAAGCAGGGATGATGGGGCGAGGACCTGCATCGCATGGAATTGGCGTATGGCAAGAAAAGGGATCCTTTTGCGTTTGTTGTCCACAAGATGGTTAGGTAGTCTTGTGGTTTTCTAGTTAAAACGGATGGTTCGAGGGTTGGTTGTAAGGTTGTGCAAATACAGAATCTGATTTCTTTCTCTCTTAGTTACTGGGTCCTCAAGTCTTGATTGCAAGTAAACATATACTTTGTTCCTTCTCATCTTAGGCCTTGCATTCGATGCTTTCGTTAGTGCTGCATGGCCTTGGTCGCGCCTTTCCTTTAGTGTGGTGGAGGTCTCGGACTCGGGAAGGCACCGCCTCGTGATAACTTCAACTCCCGTTGTTCAACTCACTCAACCTTCTTCATCCACACACCATAACTACCACAGTTTTGCACAATTGACCGTGAACTCGCGGCTAGGATTCGTCTCTCTCTTTGTTAGATATCCACCCCATCTTTCTTTTTCCAGCAGCCCAATAATTCCAGCATTCATCCAACACTGACTTTCAATATCAGCTACCCTGCAGCATCATGGGCCCAACTCTGGTCGAGAAAACAAGTCATCAACTACTACACTTTTCGTCTGGTGAATCTGGGAATTCTTCTGGACCATCTCCTCTGGGTTCCGTCTAGAATGGGGAAGAAGATGGAGACGGAAAACATGTCATGGGCCTGCGCCGTACAGGCTCCAAAGTATGGAAAGACATCCGTGGTGTAATTCGAGCGATTGGAAGGAGTAGTCGCAGCGGTAAGGAGATCCAGCATCTGCTACTTTGCGGCATCATACTCATTTGTCCTACGTAGGCCTCGAAGCTTCTGCAGACTCGCACACAGCCCCCGTTGACTCGACTAAAGCCTCTGTCCTGACCATTCCACGCCACGCCGAGGAACCTCCCAAACGCATACCCAAAGGCATCGGCGCCAAGGACCTCATTCGGAAGCTTAGGCTCAATCCTGCGGCCTTGGAATCCAATTCGACTCTCGTACAGAGAAGCCCTTTGAAGAGGGCACGGAGCTCGCTTCTGGTCTTGCACAGCGCTCACTCGAGCGACCTGGACACTCCACGTTCGTCTGGAGCCAGTGACAAGATATCAGCTGCCGGTGATGATTCGACAAGAAAGACGTCGGTCGACTCCCGCTCCTCACAATGGAATAAGGAAACTGCCATCAGACGACACAGAAGAAACCCATGGACTCGGTCAAGTCCAGAAGGCCGCGCTCTCAGCACCATCCCCGAGGCAGGTGTTGTGCAGGCTCGGCCTACCATCGCAACTGTCGAGAGAGCTTCTGCTGCCAAAATATTCCTCGAAACATACTTCAATGAGCTCCTCTACAAGCCCGATACCCGTGCTCTAAGGCGGCAATGCTTGGAATCTCAGTTGTGCCACTGTCTCTACTTGACACCTGACCAGAAAGAGGTGATTCGAGCGTCCAACGACTGCCAGGAGACGTGGCACCTGAGGGAGCTACGAGTGATGAAGTCCAAAGCTATCTCACATTCTGGCAGAAAGGACGGCAACACGTCTCCCGACAACTACGAACCCCTGCAGATTTTGGGCAAGGGAAGCTTTGGAGTCGTGAGATTGGTACGTGAGAGGCCTGCTCCTGGGCATGCTTTCCCAGGGCAAGTCTATGCCATGAAGGTTATCAGAAAATCTGAAATGCTACGCAACAGCCAAGAAGGTCATCTGAGGGCCGAAAGAGACTTTTTGGTTGCTTCCGAGGGCTCACAATGGTTGGTGGTCTGAAAGCCCCTGTTTGCAAGTGACTGGCTAACCTGTACCTTGACAGGGCTGTTCCATTGATAGCCAGTTTTCAAGATGCTGCGAATCTTTATCTGGTTATGGAATACATGCCAGGCGGTGATTTCCTGGGGCTGCTCATTCGCCAGAATATCCTTCGGGAGCATGTTGCGCAGTTCTACATTGCCGAGATGATCCTTGCTGTGGAGGAGGCTCATCGCCTCAACTTTATCCATCGAGATATTAAGCCCGACAACTTTCTGATATCTGCGTCTAGTCACCTGAAGATATCCGATTTTGGGCTTGCGTTTGATGACCACTGGTCCCATGATGCTGCGTACTACAACAGTCATCGATATTCTCTCGTCCGAAGACTGGGAATCAATATCAACGGAGATGAGGCCGACCAGAAGAGCAGCAAAGACATTCTGAAGCAGTTCGAATGGTACCAATCTCTTGTATCAGGACTTGACAGGCATGGAAAGTACCCCTTGGCAAAGGATGAGGACCTGCAGAGCCTCATCGGCTGGAGAAATCGACATGGCAACCGCACTGCGGCGAGGTCAGTTGTTGGAACGAGCCAATACATGGCCCCGGAGGTTGTTCTTGGTCAGCAGTACGACGGGAGATGTGACTAGTAGAGCATTGGCATCATCCTGTATGAATGCCTCTACGGGCAAACGCCCTTTTTGGCCGAGGAAGGGCGCAAGCAGACCAAGCAAAACATTGTGGTGAGTACACACAAACTTGGAGGAAATGACACCTGAGCGAAACTGACAGAAAGTAGGAATTCAAGAATCACTTCTCGTTTCCGCATCGGCCTGCGGTTAGCGAAAAATGCAAAGATCTCATCTGCCGCTTGATACAGGAGAAGGAGTACCGGCTGTGCTCGAGAAAGTATCAGATGAGATATCGCGCTCCGTTCGATGGTACCCGCTCTACAGAGTATGTCGGACGTTATGTCTTTGCAAACGATGCAGAAGATATCAAGGCGCATAGGTGGTTCAGGAATATCCCATGGGATAGGTTGCAGTCCATGCCGCCTCCCTTCACTCCTCACCTACAGGGTGACGATGACGCTCACTACTTCGACGAGTCAGAGCCCTTTGAAGACTGGTCCGAGTCAATGCCCTCGGGCGTGTTTCTAAACTCAGAGGACGTGAGAACCCTGCTCTGTGGGTTCGAGACTCATGTTCAAGAGAAGGCGATGGAGCTTGTCAAGACACCGTTTGACGCAGCCAAACTTCGAGGCATCGACCGTGATCTCGATGCCTCCAAGGAACTGCAACCCAACGAAAAGCTCGCGTTGAAGCAGTTTGTAAGATTCTATGGCCACAAGGAGCGCAGGCGGCCACGGGACATGCTTCTCCGAGACAAGGATACCAGAAAGACAGTCATGAAGATTCGAAGAGAGACGGCCTTTATAGGGTACACCTGGCGAAGGATGAGGCCTGGAGGATACATCGCTCTGAGACCGTCGGATTCAAGAAACGAGTTGGAACATTCATAGATAATACCTCTTCTGGTGACGTAGAAGAGGAGTCAGTCCCAGGCAGGGACCAGAGCGAAAATTGGACTTGGATAATCATTATTGGTATTATTATCATTAGAAATTATCAAGCAAGCAAGCTTTGCTTTAGTAGTAGTATACACGCCGTGGTTATCCTAAAATCCTTGCGTTCGTGAATCCTGAACCATAAAGTCATTAACTGGGTAATAATAATTCCATCAAAACATCGTTCCGTCATTGAGATGATTTAGGTCTTCGTCCAGGGCTATTCTGAGTCTCGGCCTCTGTCAAGGCGACAAGATCACCAGCTGCCACAGCCTTGGCATTGCGGATCTCCCATTCAAACTCCTTTAGGGCCCTGATCTCCCAGGAGAAGAAGAGGAGGGAGAGCAGTCCGTCGATCACGCCAGCAGCCAAACCCAAACTGCTGATAAGCATGAGGATGAAGGCGACGTAGTTTTCAGGGCTGAACCAGACGGCGACCAAGCAGGCAAGCCAGACGAGGAGAGCAACAAAAAAGTGAACACCGCGCCAGTAGCGCTGGCGGATCTCACGGGTATGATACGATTGAATCATGGCTAAGACGTCGTCATAACCAGACATGGGGAGCGAGTCGTGATCCGGGAACCGGCCGTGATGGAGCTGGTCGTCGGGGTCGGGAGATCGACTGGCATCGGCAGAGTGAGTGCTGCTGGTAGGACTGCTGGGAGCTAGGTATGCGCCAGTTTGGAGAGCAGCCGAGGGAGTTTCGACACGAGGCCCAATTGGCCTCGAGATTGGGGAGGGAGTATGTCGAGTGAGGGTCGCCTGAACAGCAAAATGATCCGAGAGTGAGCAATGGAGCTCAGGATGACGCTCAGTCATGGAGACAATCGCAGACTTGATGATCCATCCTGGAGTCGTGGGTGGAGCATCAGGTTCGACGCCCGTAGAGGTGAATATGTAGTCGAGACGCTTGCCACGGGGGTCGATAGCATCGGACGACACATCGTAAGATTGACCTGCTCTCAAACGGTTCTGCTGGTTCTTGGTCCACCTCCAGGTATTGTAGACGGAATCACTAGTTGCGCCATTCTCGAGGAGGTTGAAGTCGGCAGTGGGAATCGGGCGGCGGCGAGCCTTCTCGGCGGGGTGGCTAGCAGGGCCAAGCGCACTGTCAGGGTGGAGGACGCGCCAGACGTCGCGAACAGGGGCATGGGAGGTGATAAGGCGGTGGGCGAGAGATAGGGGGAGCATGTTGAAGTCGCCCATAGCGACAACAAGATGACCACGTTCAGCGGCGCCGCGAAGGAGCTTGGAGAGTTCCCATGCCTGGGCGGTACGGTGGCAGATGTAGGTGCTCTTGGGTTCAGGCTCGTAAGGGGCATGAGTCTGCGGGAGGAACACAGTCAGCTTCTGATAGAGTATTTGGAGGGATCAAACAAGGCTGCAGAGACCCAAGGCCAGATGCGCCAAAGCCTGTACAATAAGATACTTACATGTGTGTTGAAAACCTCAATGACGTCCTTTCTTCGGGGTCCATAGCGAATCTTGGCGCATGCGACACCTTTACCAACATACCAGTCTCCTCTCCAAAAGGCAGTCGGGCGGCCGTTGAGGGGATACTTGAACATGGTACTCTCCTCGATAGGCCAGCGACTGAGGATGGCTAGACCGCCACCAAAGGCGCCACTGTGGTAGAACTTGCCATAGGGGAGAATCTGGCGCGTGTGTCGGCGGATCGCCTGGTAATCCTCCTGAGTCCAGCACTCCTGCAAAGCTACGATGTGAGGTGCGGGGGTGAGAATGGCGAGCTGGCGACCAATCTCGTCGAGACGAGGCGCACGAAGGGTCGAAATGTGAAGGAGACCCCAGCAATTAAGAGTCAGGAGGTTGAGTTCGGTCGGGAGGCCATGAGAATCCTCATCAGGGATGACAGTCGCGGTAGGCGTCGTGACATTTTCGGTGGTGTCGCTAGAGATGACCATGACGACAGAGGGATGTAGGCGAGATATTATGAAGACAAGTATTAAGGAGGGGAAGAATAAAAAGAAAAAAGAAAAAGAATAACGAGACTTGTAATGATGCGATAAACGTGGTCGAGGAGTAGGGAAAGTGGGAGGAACGTCGCGCGCGCGCCTCGGCTCGGCTGATGATGGACCGGCAGGATATTAGTTAATTACGATACTGAGCCAGACACGGTCAAATGGTCGATCTCATCCGTCACTAGCGGCAGGCGCTAACAAGCGTTGAAAGGAGATGACGATAAGCCGAGACAAGAAAGAGAAAAAAAAAAAAAAAAAAGATAAAAGGGAGTGAATTGCTTGATGTGATTGTGTGGGGGAAGTTTGAAGCAAGAAAAAGGAACAAAACATAATTGATGATAATTTACTCTTGCATCACCCCCTGCGAATTCCCTTCTTTCCCTGCCGGTACTTGTTGTTTCGTACCCTTCCTTCCCAGTTCATCTCAGGTACGGCGACCGGCGTGGGGCCCTTGTAAGTGGGGCCGACCATGCCGAGAGTGGCACGGCCAGCTCCCGGGGGGTGATTCTTCTAGTAATATCGAAGCCGTTCTCGTTCTTGGCAGCTGTGCCGTACAGTACTTTCATCTCGTAGGGCTATATTTGCCTTGATATTGGTTGATGAGCTGAATGAAACCACTGACTGATGAAACAGCACAGCTACACATACTTCTTGTCCATCATATCCCGGACCTTTTGTAACATGATAGTTCATCCACTGAATGCTCCCCCTCACACGCCCAAAGTAACTAACTCCTCGTGAACCAAACAGAGCTCCTCCCTATCCAAGCTGTCCTTTTAGTTGAGCCACACCTTTCTGTGAGAGCGGGGAACAAAGGCTTCCACACACACACACACACACCCCTTGCCAGAAAAATCTCCGGCTCTCAAACCCTCACCATACAAAACAAGGTCCTTTCCCCCTCACCGAGCTTGACACACCACCACCCATCCAAGCATCACTTTAGCTCGGGCATCATCGGCTCTCCCCTCATCCCGGAAGTTCGGGAACATTCTCGTAGAATCGTATTTGGGAAGTCGACCACGTGAAACTCTTCTCGTTAGTCTCATGAGGGCAAACACTGTGATAGCCCATTACACGTCTCCCCGTACATATATACAACCTCGTGGTGCCTCGATGAAACATCCAGAACAGATGCTCTTGTGCTTCCCCAGTTGTTCAGCCTACGTTGCTTGATCGGCGTGTCACGTCATCTTATACGACTTGTCATCCATATCGAACTCCCCCAGAATCAGCTCTAAGCTTTACAACATAATCTACAGCTACTACTTACTAGGCTCTACCGGTTGACCCACCATCACAAACTCATCATGGCTACCGTCTTCGAGTCGTTCCTAATCAAGTTCAAGCCCATCTTTGTAACGTCCCCTGACTCACCTCCCGCCACCTTCTCCTCCGTCACCGACCAGCTCAAGGCGATCCCAGGCGTCGAGTCCGTCCATCTCGGCCACCCGCTTGAGAAGCCCGACCACTGGGTACTTGGCGTGCGCTGGGCTTCGCGCTCCGCCCACGACGCCTTCATCTCGAGCTCCGCCGCAACAGAGTGGAACGCCTCGCTGCGCGCCTTGCTGGCAGAGCATCCCATCGTCAGCCCTGCCGCCGAGTACACGGGCAATGTCGGCGCTGCACTTGCTGCTCCCATCACCGAGTTCTGCACGTGCTGGGGCGCAGACGAGAGTTTCACCGAGAACAATATGAAGCCTTTCGCTGAGGCTTGCGACGCTGGGGGTCTAGCTGGTTTTCATGGTTTGGCTTATGGCCAGTTTGTCCAAGCCGAGCATGAGAACCCATCTGTGATCCCTGGCCTTGCTTCGAGATTGCTACTAGGTTGGGATAGCAAGGAGGCCCATCTGCAGCACAAGAATGTTGGAAGTGGTAAGTGATAACATGCGATTTGTTTTGTTGAGTGGCACTACTAATCTTGATTCAGTCATTGACGACAACGTATTCTACCTTCTTGCTCGGAACAAGAGTCTGGAGATGGTAAGACCTCTGCTTTCGCGTCCAGAACATGAACAGGACTGACTGACACGTACCATCTAGTACCACGTTCCCCTTCATGTAATCTAGTTCTCGAGAAACATGCTCGAGTAGGCTTGATGCGGCATCGATCTGTTTTGATACCATGTGATTTGAATTATATCAACCACAAAAAAAGTGAGATGAGACCAACCTGAGCACGTGTCACCAAAGGCCTTTGCATCAGTGAATTAAAAAGAGTTACTCAAGTCAATGCGCCGTAAAAAGCAGATACCTCGGGAGCTGTCAGTTATTACAGAGATGCTCCCGGCTCCCGCTCCCCTACCAAACATCCCGGTCTTGCTTATTTGTTCGTCCCGATGAAATGCGAACCCATCCTTTGACACCATTTCTATGCCATTCCACCCGCCCTAGACCGTCCTGCTGTTGCTGCTGCTGCTTTGAAGCTTGGACTCAAGCACAATGCTATGCTCGCCGCGTGCGTATCGATCGTCTTCTGTACGTCGTCCGTTGCGGGTGTTCGATCTGGCCTTTCCGTACTCGAACCCACTCCAAACCAACTCCCCAGCTCAGAATGTGAAAACATGCTTCATCCCCCTTTTAACATCTTTGCTCCCTCAGATATACCGAAATCATTGTTGTCCCCAGTCGCTCCGTAGTGGAATGTCTGTCGTATTCGCGTAAGGAAGGGTTAGATACGGTGTTTCTCGGATTCTGTAAGGTCGCATGTTAGAAGCTTAGTTGTTGCCAGTTCTGTTTTGAACCTCACCGAGTCGAGAATAGAGCATGTAAAGAGCCATGCGGTTGCACTCTTCTGTTCCAGTGATTGTCACGAGTCGCTCATTGCTATTGTCCTGCGGTTCGTTAATCTTGATCACGCTGTTGCTCATCTGCCGAATCTCGTTGATCTTTTGTCCACCCTTGCCGATAATAGCGCCAACCATGTCATTGGGAATGTAGATCTGTTGAGTGATAGGGCCGCCGGGGATGGCGCCACCCATGGGCTGAGCCTGAGGAGCGCCGCCGTGAGCCTGGGGACCCGCGTGAGGAGGCATATGAGGCTGAACATGAGGGGCAGCTCCGTAGGCACCTCCTCCTTGCGCACCACCATAGTGCATGGGCATGGCTGGGTTGGCCTGGGCCTGGGCGTGAGGATACTGCTGAGGATAGGGCGCAGGAGGCATGTGGTGCGAGCGACGGTCGTTGTGGCGCGCATAGTTCTCGCCTCGTCCGTAGTGGCCCGAGGCCGGCTGAGGGCAGTATGGCACAACCTGCATGCCTCCGGGGATGGAACCGGCGGGGGCACCACTTCGGGTTGCATATGCAGACGCAGCAGGGCCGCCGAATCTGTCGTTGAGCTGCTCCAAAAGGGTGCTACCCACGTAGTAAGTTGCGATGTGAACAGCGTCAGCAACACCCATCACCACCAGAGATCGCTCGCTCGACATGGGGAGGCAAGCATCCGACGCGTTCAAGCGGGCACCAGAGGCCTCCTGAATCTCGCGGATACGAGCACCGCCCTTACCAATGATGGAACCGATCAGAATGTGAGGAATCAGCAGGCGCAGAGGATACGTCTTGGAGGACGACGTTGATGATTCGTTCAGCGGCTCGTTGTTGAGGGTTCGAATGATGAGACCGAATGCCTTGAATCACGTTAGTCACAAGTTTGCGATCGAAGCATAGAGGATAATCCTACCTTAGCTACAGCGTCCACTATTCCGCTGACAGTGAGGATTCGCTCGACGGCACCCTTCTGATAGTCGCTGACGGTACACCTAGCGTTGGAGAGCTTCCTGATGTTGGAGACGTTCTCGCCTCCCTTTCCAATCACGGTAGCTGCCTCCGGGCTAGAGATGACAGCACGGATATGGATCCAGGTTGTCTCATCGAGTGCGGTGGCCGAGCTGACGGCGTTGGACGAAGCGGCGACGGCAGTAGCGGCAGCCGTCTTGGCATCGGAACCTTCCACAGCACCATCGTCATCCGGCTCGGATTTGGCAGTGCCATTCACCTTGTCGTCGGCGTGGCGGTCCTCAGCGGCGATGTCGACGGGAGCTTCAGGGACCTCGGCATCTTCGTCGTGTTTGATCTTGTCGAGAGCGGGTCGCTTGGCATCAGGCTGGTCGCCAGCGCGCGAAGGCGACGAGGCCTCCTCCAGAGGGCGCTTGGCCGATTGGGTAGGTTGAGATGGCGAGGCAGACATTCTTGCTTGGATGTAAACGATAATTCACAGACGTACTCTTCCCAGGTACAGTCGAAAGTACGAAACTTTGTTTATTGCTGATCTTGCTTGTCTTGTCTTATATACACTCAGGGGTTTTCGAAGGAAAACGTGCTGGTGTAGTGACTTCGATTGGGATGACGACTCGGTGAAGTATTCGTGAAGTGACTGGTGTCGCGCTGGAACAGAGCGGGCTGGATGGAAGGAGAAAGGGATTCGAGAAGTCGGGCTCAGGTCAGGGCGCGTTCCAGAACTCTTTCAGCGGGCGTCGGATTGGGAGGGGGCCCGGGAAGATCTCCTAGACGGTGGGCGGGAAGGATAGATGATGGTTTGTGATTGATTGAAATGTTGAGTGGTTGTGAGGAGGAGGTGAAGCGATCGATGCTGGGACGGACTTCTGAAAAGCAGAAAGGAAGAGGCACAGTGCTCAGCTCAAACCTATTGACCGCGTGCTCGATCGGGTTGTCGCAGCGCCTCGATGGGATTGGATATCGCGTCGCGAGCCGTGGAGAGTAATGCGAACGAGGATGGGAGCGCAGTGAGATGAGCAGCGTCGTTGGATCGATGACTCTCCTCTGTTTGCCTGTGTCGCAAGGGATCGAAACGAAGGCGCCAAGCCAAGGCTGGGGGAGGAGCGATGACCAATCCAAGGGAGGAAAAAAGGGACAAGAAAAAGAACAAGGGGCGCTCAGAGACGATTAACTGATAATCGCTCAAGAGGCAGAAGATGAGAAACCTCAAAGGTTGAATGGAAAAAAGGGAATGGGGGAGGAGGAGGGAAAAGAGATGACACGAGGTCGAGCGATCGATGGATGGGGTTGGGGCGGGAGGAGAGTTTGGGAGAAGGCGGGAGAAGCAGCAGCTGAAACCAAATCGTTCTCTGTCGAATCCTAGGACGAGGATGCGCTGGCCTAGGGTCACGTGCGGCTCCGCTGGTGAAAGAGCTTGGGCCCCCTAGCAAAGCCACGGCAGAGGCACAGTGCGGAGAGATGGTAGGGGTAGTGTTGGTGAATTCGATGTTATTTCTGCAAAAGAATTGGACATAATAGCCTGGACTTGTTTATTATATTTATTTAGTTTGCAGTATTCTTTCAATTCTCTCCGTCTCTCGTTATTCTGACCAAGATTGATCAAGTTTGCACAAGCCAAGCATTGTCCCATCTCCACAGCCTGGCTACACCACCACGCCGCCCTAAATTCCGGGGAGCCAGGAAGGCTGCCGTGATTCTCAGAGCCACAAGAGACCGTCGTTTCAAGCTTGCATTTGCTGATGAGCAAAGCAAGTAACCACCCAGACCAAGAAATAAATGGCATACTGCAGGTAGGCAACGAGACTTTTACCGGGCTATTTAGATATAAATTAGATTAAAATAAATAAGTAAATATATAAAAATAATAAATTATATTCTAAAGTCTATATATACTCTTAGATTTATCATCAAAAGCCTTTTATGCTATGATTCAGTGCATTAAAAGGCGGAATAGGTACTTGCGTAGTGTGCCATTTTTTTCTTGGACCACTAGGCAACATTGGACAAATGGCGTGACACGAGAAGGGAAGCCCGAATTAACAAACCTCTTGCGATTGATGGGATTTTCAAGTCCAAAAGGTCGTGCTTGCTTGCTTGCTTCGTATCAGCTCCATTGCGTCTCGTGGTTTCTAGGTTTGCTTGTCTGGCCATTGACTGTGCAGCGCACGGTACTTTCACTGCAAAACCACACCTCACCCACTGCGCCGCGACTTTGCGACGCGCGCAAAAACGAGTATCACATAAACACACGCCCGGGCACCATCCATCCAATCTGCCTTCTCCGAGCGGTGTGTGTCCCCCAAGGCAAACAACCAGATAAGAGGCTTCACATTGGTCCACTTGACTTTTCAAAGAACCCTTCACGTGAAGCCACATTGATACCATCCACAGGCATCTCGCGTGCGCATTCCCATCTACTGGACCCCCAACTCGCATGACTTGAGGCGCATCCTCCTTCGGCCCGCGAAATTCTCGGCCACATTTGTTCTGGACCGTCGTGTTGCAGCGTCTGCTTTGCTAGAGTGTAAAAATAGCTCTGGTGGAGCCACACTATCCCTCCTTCACCCTTCAGAAAGCATGGATGAGCGATCGCAACGCGCCGAGGCCCAGGCGTATACGGCCAGCCTCGATCAGACATTGAAAGAGCTTCAACAAAAAGTTCGCGAGCACGAGAATGACTTGGAAAGGGTATGATACTCCTATTTCCTGCTGCCATCATCAAATCTAACCGACAAATAGCTCCGTTCAGGCCAGGAGGTGCTGCCTCAGTCGGTAGCAGGACAGGCACGGGTCATCCAGACGGCCCTCAAGGAGGTGACGGATTCCGACCCCTTTCTGCCTTCTCCAGGATCTCTACTCCCGGCGTTGCTGGCTCTGCGCAAGACTCATCAGACTATCCAAGAAAGCAATGCATATCTCGCCTCGCAACGCGCTAGCCACGAGCAGCTGTCGCGTCAGCTCGAAGCTGATCAAGCGCGTCTCAAGGACCAGAACCTGCTCGGAGAAGCTCTGAGTGCAAGAATCCAGTCTTTACGTGATGAACTAGACGCCAATACCAATGTCACCCCAGCAGAAGGGGCAAGGGAACGTCTGCAGGAGCTTCGGAACAAGAAGAAGAGCTATGACAGGGAGACATCGAAGCTCATGAAGGTGCTCCTCAAGTTCATCGATAACCAGCTAGCCCCTATGCTCGCGGCAGAAGAGCTGGGCGGCCCCGTTGTTGGCGATCTTATGGACATTGACAACGAGGATCTGGCTGCGGGCTTCAACGCGCAGGGAAAGCTCAAGAAAGCCAAGGAAGGAGCCGGCCAGGACGATAAGCGGCAGCGCAGGATAGACGAGATCTGGGGCCAAGCCGGTGACGAGGCCGGGGGACGTCAGGACGAGGTCACAGGGGCGGCTGCTGAGATGAGGCAGCTGACCGAGGAGCTTCTCAACACGCTCGCCGAGGCCAACGGCGACAATTCTGCGTCGTATGTGCGGTTGCCGCGCGAGTCGGCTGCGGCGCGGTTCCTGGTGAGGTCCAAGGTTGCTCAGTTTCACCCTCGAGATGCGACGAGACTGAGACTGGTCGACTTTGGTCGAGACTTGGAGGCTTGAGCCATCCACCATCACCTTCGACATATATCAGAGAACATAATTTCCAACACCATGTCCGCGTCAAATAAAATACCGCATGATATATGCTATCGGAAATAAAAAATCATATCTTATCACTCCTGAGCCTGATAGCCTATAATTCTCCCTATTTTATCCCATCTATCGTTTTCATGATGCTGGTTGCCAGAGAAGCAACCACTTTAACCCCCTAGCCCTCTCATTGGTCAATTGACCCAACGCGTGGTCCGCGTCGCGTCTCCCTCCCAACCAAGATCGTCCCCAGTCAAGCTCCCCTGTCACTCTCAACCTCCAGATATTCAAATCCCCCCTTCAACAAACTCCCATCTTTCCCCCCCCCTTTGACAATCATGACTGCCGACGCTGCCAACGCTACTATCTCCTCTCCTCCTGCCAAACGAGTCAAGACCGCCGCTACAATGGAAGCCCCTCCTGCCCTGCAGATCAAGAAGCTTTCGGACAAGGGCCGACTGCCTACTCGTGGCAGTGCCTTTGCTGCTGGTTATGATATCTACGCTGCGCGCGACACGACGATTCCCGCCCGGGGAAAGGCTCTTGTGGACACCGACATTAGCATGGCTGTGCCCGCTGGCACCTGTGAGTAGCTCCATATACAGAATGCAGTTTGATGCGGATTGCTAACCAGACTGAACCCAACAGACGGCCGCATTGCTCCCCGATCTGGTCTCGCCTCCAAGCACTTCATCGACACAGGCGCTGGCGTTATCGACGCCGACTACAGAGGCCAGGTCAAGGTCCTTCTCTTCAACCACGGCGAGTCCGACTTCGAGATCAAGGAAGGCGACCGCATTGCTCAGCTCGTCCTCGAGCGCATCTACACCCCCGAGGTTGTCGAGGTCCAGGAGCTCGAGGAGAGCGTCCGAGGCGCTGGCGGTTTTGGAAGCACTGGCTAGAAAAAAGATACCAGGATCTTAGTTACTAGTTCTTGCATGATACAATGAAAAGTCAAGGGATATTACGGCACTAGACTTGGCTGGCGGGGGATATTGATGAGGATACCACGGGATATTCACAGATAGATTCAAAGAGACAACGAGTATTCGCTCTTTAAAACACGTCTATTCCTCTTGTTCTATATCCAAGTTCTATGTCCCAACCCTTTCTATATCGCCTTGGCACGGTATTCTGTCGACGGCGAGCGTAAGCAGTCTAGATTCCTTACAAGCTGTAGCTCAGCTGCTTTGCTCTTAACCAGATGGACCTTTGTATCGTTGGCGCGGTCCTGTGGTCTCATCTCGGTAAGAGTGCGATCGACGACGCCGCGCATGCCCTCGCACGTCTTGGATAGCACCTCGTGCATGCTAGCCAGGACCTTCTCTGCGGCGCGGGCGAGGGGTAGGTCGACAGCCGAGACCGAGTCATCGCTGAGCCAGCTAGCTGTGTTACGGAGGCTGCCGTTGGCGTTGTAGACGGCCTCGCGCATGCGAATCACCATGAGGGCGCCAAACATGTCACCGGTGCCGCTAAAGTAGCAGTCAATGGACGGAAAGACAATCTTGAAGAACCGGGCCTTTCCAGTCGACGTCATGCTTGAGCCCACCACCGACAGGTGTGAAGGCGGGTGGTCGGGGGCTTCAAGGTTGACTGAGGTGATTACGATGTGGGGGACCCGATACTTGTCATGCATGGCCTGGATGGCCTTGTGCAAGCTATCCATATCGTGAATCTTGCACTCTGAGAGGAGCCTGGGAGAATTGTTAGCTCAGAACTTGAGCCGAGTAAAGAGTCCTTACTCTGCCTCGAACTGATTCGGTAGGATGAGATCAGCGTCATGGAGGAGCTTCTTGTAAGCGGGGACGACCTCCTCCGAGACGTAGAGCCTACCGTTGTCGCCCATGACGGGGTCGAGCACCCAGAAGAACTTGCCCGGTGTCTCGGCCGCCTTTTGCTTGAGCTCCCGGCCGATCTGCCCCACCGTGTTGACGGCCTCGGCGCCGGGGATGTATCCCGAGAGCATCATGTCAAAGTCGTCCAAGTACGACTGCTTCAACCCCTCGTACAGCTCCATGATCTCCTGCGCCGAGACCCTGGTGCCCTTCCATTGCTTGTAACCGGTGTGGTTGCCTTGGCGTTTAAAAAGATCGTCGGTTAGACTACATGCTCTTTCAACTGCTTCAAGAGGGCCGGTTAACTCACTAAATTGGACGGTGTTGAGGGCTGCGACGTCGCATCCCAGAGACTGCAGCACAAAGACGGCGATCTTGTTCCCTACATAACTGGAAACCCCCGGCAAAGAGTCAGCTTCTGCAGATGACGACTTGGATCTGGAACTCTGGATTCAATTTACCCCGAGACAACCTAAGACGGGTCAGACATTTGTCAGCCAAGGAACCAGAGAATGAGAAAAAGAGGTCGTACATGGCTGGCGACAGCGAGAACCCGCGTGTCGGGCACCGGAAGAGCATCAGACATGGTTCCGAGGTGGTATTCTCGGGGGAGTATACAAGGTTTTTCTCCTGTTCACCCTTATTCTTCCTCTTTCCCTGAGCCAAGAAGTAACCCCGAGTTGAGACTTTTGGTGTCGAGACGTCACTGGACCAAATCTCTCGCTCTACGTCAGAGAGAGATTTGAGGTGATTTAAGTGACTCGCCGGAGAACAAACGCCGAGATGCGAGGTATAAGCAGTTGAAAGGTGAGAGCGGCAAGTGAATGAATGAGAAACAAGGACGGAGCCAAGTCTAGATTTTGAGTCAGAGTGGTTTGTGTCTAGTTATCGATCGAGGTTGAAGGTTGGTTGGTTGGTAGGCAAGTAGTCACGAGGTAACTCGAAGCACCCGAAGTCTACCTTAGTCTGCGTCAAGTGGGTAAGGCAAGTCAGAGAGCCAAGGTACCTTTGGGGACATGCACATCGACGACGTTATATGGATCCCTTTCTTTCTCTTGACTCAATCCCGCCGCTTCCAGTTTTTTTTTTCCTGCTAGCGACTTCCATCCCGTCCCGTCCTGCCCCGCCAAAAAAAAGAGGCCGATGCCGTCCATTTGCCCCGCACTAGGGAAATCCTCACTCTCTGGGTCGTTGACTGTGGCCTCACTACGCCGACTCGGGCTGTCGCTTAGGCCTTTGAGTCAACTTATGTGGCCTGTTTACTGCAGTAGATAACATGAAACTGTCGTGAGGACCGATAACATGACAATCCGGACACCGATAATTACAATGTTAGCATTCCATCACAACGGGACTCTTCACATGCAACCTGATGTCATCCATCATGATCCATGGCAACTGCAAAGCATGTATCATTATCGTCAAAGTAGACGTCTTGTATGGCCAGGCTATCATGACACACTTGCCACAGTCTAGCCTCTTCATACAAAGTCCTTCCATTTAGTCCATCCGTCCCAATCACCCAAACGTTCCCCCGTTCCTGTTGAGTCTCTCAAGAGTTATATCCCTGGTATTCGTATCCCCGGCAGATTCCCCACTGCGCGTACACATCGCAGCCACTTCACCGTATCCTCGTAACCTCAACGCCGGGCTTATAGTCAAGTAGGATGGTGTCGTATCATGTTTTTGGTCGAGTTTACTCCTCGTCACCAATCTGTTTTGCGAATCCATGTTAGTAAGCTAATCACAACATTGTTGCGTATGGGATCACTTGCCTTGGGGGCGAGGTAGAAGCGCAGGTGGCTGGAGCCTGCAATCGTGTACTCAACCAAGAGTGGCACTTCGTTGGAGAGGCAGATCTTGACCTGGTTCGAAAGACCGACCGCCTTGCAGAAGTTGACAAGGTACTTAAGGGAGAAGGTGAGAGAGACGGGCTCCGTCAGCTCAATGGCGACGTTGTTATCGGGTTTGTCGAGGTCGGTGTGGGTGCGCAACATGACAGAGCCGTTACCAATGTCACCGCTGCATGCAAACTTGACACCGTCCTTGGAAGCCTCGATGACGACTGTTGAATTCAGTTAGCCGAGAAGTGGCTACCCTTCAAGTCTGTACCAACCTGATTCTGACATGGCCATCAGATCCGTGCAGATGCGTCGAAACTCGTTCGAGGGCATCGCGATAGTAGCGGCATACTCGGTGTCGGGGATACCCAGGTGCTCCTGGTCAATGTCCATGAGCTTGAGGTCGTACTCGCTGATGCGGTCACTCTCTGAGTTCTCAAAGGACAGGTTGAGCACGTCGGGTCCATCCTCAGCCTTGAGGGTCAACTGGTCCTCGTTCTGGGCAGCGCGCAGCACCTTGGTCAGCGAGGTGAGGTTGACACCCAGCGAGATGTTGCGATCGCAGCGGTAGGGAGAAAAGGCCTCGGCCTTGAGCATCATGGAGACGAGGGCAACGTGCGAGTTGTCCATGGCCTGGAGGGCGATGCCAGTGTCATTGCAGTCGAAGTTGCAGTCCTGGACGAGGTCCTTGATCGAGTCCACCACCTTTTTCAGGACCTGAGCCTGGTCGAGTCGTGCTTCCAACATGTCTGTAGACGTGATCTTGTTAGCCTGTGCTGTGCCGTGCTTGTGTTTGTGCTGCTATGCTGCTGCTCGCGAAGGGTGATGATGGGTTTTGCGCGAAGCTGCCACGCAAGGGGCGGGGCAACCGTGGGTTGCTGGGGAAGAACTGACTGAGAGAATAGACTGGTGATCAGATTAAGATGAGGAGGATGGAGACGCGAAAGTCAATGGACTGATATGAGGAAATTGGCGACAGGGACGGAGTTGTCTAGAGGAAGAGAAAAATTAGAGATTGTTGATGTCGTGAATCAAAGGGCGGAAAATGGGAATGGATCTAAGATTGGATTGTAGGCAGGCAGGCAGCTTACCGAGTACCTGCCTTGCCTCTAATTTAGCACTGCGTCTGCGGTAGCCACTTAACGCGAAGGATGCGGGCGCGGGTAGGAGCTAGCATGGGCAGCGACGCGTCAAGACGCGGGGCATTACACGTGCCAACCTATCACATCAACCTCTTGACTCTCAAGCTCTTATTCAATTAGACCTATCAAGGCCTTGTTCTTCTGTTATCAACCTAGGACGATCCTCTATCATACATCCAAGTATCTGACAGCTAGGTAGGTAGTTAATAATCATTATCTTTAGAATGCAATCAATCAATCCTTGACGCAAAGAAACAACCTGGGCACAAAGAGTGTCATGTACAGGTATGTGTGCCGTCAACCTCGTGCAACGGTTCTGGTACTCATTGTCCCAGGACTCCCGTTTGACGAGGCAATTGCAACGGCCAAGGTGCCCAGTTCAAAAGCAAAAAAACATTCCCAATCCCGATCCCTTGCGCCGTTGCCCAACCTTAACCTTTCTATGAAAAAGCGCCGCCCACAAAGAACTGACCATGTCGTCGTGACGCTGCCTTGATGCTGGACGTTTCTATCGGTCTGTGTCTGTCTGTTTGTTTGTTCCGGTTTGATGTATACGTGATTGAAAAACGAGTGTAGAAAAGCGTGTGTCCGTCCATGCCGGGCCAGGTGATGGTGATGAGTGAATGGCGGGAAGCGATGACAAAAAACTGGCGGCGAAAATGATCGTAACGTTGTGATGGTCGACAATATGAAGGAGACCCGTCCTACATTGACACAATCCTTCCTGCTGGTGCGCTGGCACGAGTTCGTGGTCGTAGATTAATGACCGTCTCCAGCTCGCGGAGCATTCCCTTGGTTGCATCGATGTGCTGTCGTGCGATGGCCTTCTGTTCCCTCTCCTCTCGAACCTTGAGGATTCTCTCCTCCCTCGTAAGCATGCTTCGTGGTCGCGGACGGGCGACCGCCTCGAATACTTCAAGCTTCTCGTGATCTGCAGACCCAGTATACTCCGAATTTGGAGGAGATTCGCCTGTAAGGGCCTTGAGCGCTTCAGCCGTTCCGCCACCTTCATCCACAGTCGTGAGTCCGCTCAAAGAGCTTGCAGGCGACAGAAGGGTACTCATGGATGAGAGCCTCTTTTCGTTCCTATCGATACCGAGTGCTAGGGCTGCTCTACCTTCCTCCCATGCCGCCATTAAGTCTTTTAGGTCCATGCCAATTGACTCGAATTGCGCCATGAGATCTGGTCCAAGCTCCGAAATGTCGTTGGAATCGTTGAGTGTGCGATCTGACTCTTCTCGGAGTAGTTGAAGCTTCGCCTGTAAGCCCCTGATTCCGCTCGAGAGCGAGTTGAGTTTTCGTAGTTGAGCTCGCCAACGTTCTCGTCCAGGTGTCAGAGCATGCTTTGGCGTTGGTGGTGAAGTGAAGGCTAGATAGCGTGTGTAAGCTAGAGAATTAA
The DNA here is from genome assembly GCA_025433615.1 of Fusarium sp. LHS14.1. Classification (NCBI taxonomy): domain Eukaryota; kingdom Fungi; phylum Ascomycota; class Sordariomycetes; order Hypocreales; family Nectriaceae; genus Fusarium; species Fusarium sp. LHS14.1. The sequence goes on from CM046481.1 coordinate 2,073,371, forward strand.
GTGTGAGACATTGGACCAAAAACTCACTTTGCTCTTCGCCCAAAAGGGTCTGCAGCCTAGCAGATGCAGAACTAGTCGAGGCATTAAGGTTGAGAAGGGATTCGACAGCTGTCGTCCAACGAAGCAAGTCATTGGCATCACCGCTGGCATCAAGCGCCAACAGAGCGCAGAGAAATAGCTTGCGGACGATGAAGAAACGAGCAGACAGGATCTTGAGAGTTCTCAAAGACTCGGGGTCGTCAAACTCTTCTTCGTTGAATCCACGGCGTGCATCTGACATGTCGAAATCGGTTATGTCGTATATGTCGTAGTACTTCTCCAAGTCTGTCTGTTCCGCGAACCCGTTGACTACAGTGCAGACTTGGTTATACGCGTCAAGGACTTCAGCTAACGATTCCTTAGCCGCCTTGCGCAACCGAACACATTTGCGTGTCTGCGCGCGATCCTCGATGCGGCTAATGGGAGGCAAGGGAGCGCTTCTGCAAAATAGTTAGCAAAGTGCATACCAACGAGACTATAAATAGACTTACAATCGATATCCTCTCGAGACTAATTCAACCTCCTGTATAAGTGAGAGCGCAGCTCCGGATGCGGTATCGAAAGCGTGCGAGTGCTCGATGAACGCCGTGATCTCCAAAAGTGATTGCGACCGCCGATAACGCAACCACTGCCGCCTCATGTACACTTGCCCTAGCAACATCGCAGCAGCGCATAGGATGAGCAAGAAAATGAGCCTCTTTCTCGTAACGCCACTTTCCACCACCCAGCTCATTATAACTGCAATAGCAAGAGCCGCAAGGATTGACGCTAGGATGCCCTCGGTCGATAAGAGTGATTTGGCTTCGTCGTGGGGTGGTCCGTTAGGGCCATTGGCGGTGAGCTGGTGTTGTCCCAATCCTGAGTGACCGCTCAACAACTGCGAGGCAATAATAGTATATCGGAATTGCTCGAGAAATTTGGCGTTATCCGCTCTATCGATACTCGCTGCTACGGCGGCCTATGTAGTGGACATTATGAGCGTTGTCGAGGGATAATTTGAGGCCACATTGACATACCGAGTAGTTCCTCCGCATGGACCGCATCACCGAGGGCTTTGGAACATCTAGTTGAAGAGGGTTGGGTACTTTATTACGGAATCTTGGTTTCACCAATGGTCGACCAGTGGGAGCGAAGGGAGATGGACTGGAGGGTGGTGAAGGGCTGGATCGACCGGCGGAGGATTCTGGTTCTGGGGTTGTCGCGCCAGGCGCCCAGTCCGACTGAGGCTCATCTCCCCCATCTTGTAAAATGTTAGCCATCGAGGCGAATAGCTTGATGGACGAGGCTGAGGAGGGAGCTCACCTCTGAGGTAGTCGGCGAACGGGGTCTCCTCATACACCACGGGCTCCATCTAACTGCTGTGTGACGTAGTCGGGGGCGATACAGGATGACGCAAAGCCATCGAGCGTATGACGGTGAAAGCGCAAGCGCGGGCAGTCTGTATGGTTAGTGTCGTGCTGTCGTGGTGGTTTCGTTGTTCAAGTGCTATGTTCAGGAGAAGGCGACACAAGGTGATAGACGACAGTGGAGGACAAGGACAGGACAGGCCAGGCTGGTGGTTGAGGGTCCCGATTGGGGAAGCTCCACGGCTACCGTACGGTCCGCGCGCTTCAGCGGTCAACCCGGTATCGACAAGGATGGCGGATAACTAGACGACCGACGGAGAGCTGCTAGAGACCGGTGATGCACAGAAGCGAAGTATCAATGTCAGGGCGAGCGAGCGGGAGCATGGACCGTTGAGCTCTTTGGTCCTGGGTCAAATTTCGGGGCCGAGATTGATGGGTACCATTCGTCAACGCATGGAACACAGACGCAGGGAGACGCAGGGACATGGAATCGACTGCACGCGGGAGAAATAACACAACGTATCAGCGCACAGCAAGGGGCTTCTGGGGCCTCCTAGCCGCATGGGTTTGGCTGTCAAGTTCGGCCAGCCTGCTTGTGGTGGCGGAGTCTTCAGGGGTTTGCCTTTTGGGGCGGGAACATGCGCGAGCTGCGCTAAAGGGGTGGAGTGCATTCCAGAGGAGCTGAGCTCGGATGATGGAATAGTATTTTTCCGAAGTCCCTTGCGTTGCTTCCTTCCTTCTTTCGCCAGCAGCTCGGACCCCCCGACGCCGGCGCCTTACCTAAGCCCGAGACTCCGGGGTAAAGCCAGACTAATCGGCTCTTCCCTGGTTGGTTGGTTGGTTGGCTAGCTAGTCCAGATTTTGAGAAACTTCAGATGCTACCCCGAATAGTACATCCCACCTCTCGAGCCTCCCACGCCTCCTCGCCCCGTGCTTCTACGGCCCCGACCTTGAGCCGCCTCCCTGACCGCAATGAGGGCGGATGCCTGTGACAAGGTCCATCACGCGAGCTCGCCTTATGCCCCTACGATGTGCCGCTGCGTGCTGTCGTTCGGGCATACACCCTACCTCCCCGAGCTCGCCAGACGCCGTCTGGATCACCAATGCCGTCCTCAACCGAGCCATTGAGCGATTTCACCATGCTCATCCGATTCCATGCAGGCGTCTCAGCTCCTGCCCAGGCCCAATCGAGAGCCGACGACGTATGGGCAAGCGCCACATGACCGCCATCCTCCCTGAATCTCGCGCCTCGCCTTTACCTTGGACGATCGATCTGCCCTACAACCTCGGGGAATGGACCTGGGAAGCTCCCAATGCTCCAGCAGACCGCCATAAGAAAAAGCCGAGTCGCTTCGAGCGGCTCCTCAGCTGGCTCGAAGGGCCCACGCAGGAGGACGCTTCGATACCTGTTCCGACACCTACGACACCTACAACCCCAGCAGGGACGATACCGGCAGAGACCATATCAAACGCCCAGGAAGTGCTGGTTGAGTTTAAAGATGCTCTCGCCCGCCGACAAGGGAAACAGAGCAGAGCGAGTCTCAGTAAGGCGTGCGAACCTTACACGAACCGACTTCTTGAATTGATTCGGTTGAGAGCGATCTCCCTCGACGACATGACATCGGCGTTGGATCCATTTGACTCACGCATTAGGAAAAAAGTGTCGACCCAAATCCTCGACTGTGTCCACGCATGGCACCTGGAAAATATCGTCAACGCCATATATGCCAGTCGAACCGTACCATCACATGATGCATTCGGCAAGGAGTTCTGGCACCAATTCTTTGACGTGGTGATCGCATTGACACCGCAACGACCGACATTCCGTCTTTTCCAAATACTCGTGATCAAGGGCGTACAAGACATATCTTTCGCGACGGATCCAGAGTACTATCGACGCCTCTTCGTGGCGCATATCCTACATCAGGCGACTCTCCGTGTACAGAAAGCAGACCGAGCCGCAGAACAACATGCAGCACTTTTCACAGAAATCAAGTTTTTTAGGAAGGGAGGCCTTGTGAAGTTCTGCGACGAACTGATCGAATCCTGCATGGTAATCCCAGGCGACAACGAGTTCCGCAAGAGAATGTCCTATCACCTGCTCCAGACCTTGGCGTATATCATCCCCCTCAGCAAGTCGACTTTCGGCCGATTTGCCAGTCGAATCAACGGGACATCCCCGTGGAAAAAACAGGAGGCCTTCATCCTCATTAGAGCCCGCCTGCTCTCCAAGGCGCGCAACCGAATCAAAGTGGCAACATATTACCGCCGATCCTTGAACCTGGCCAGCGGTCGCCACTGGACCTGGCTGATCAAGGCTGCCCTCGGCGACAGCTCGAAACAAAGACAGCTCCAGAACCTGAGAACCCTGACTCACTCCTGCACAGTCGTTGGCAACCTGGGCAAGCTTCTCACGGCAGCAGCTCGGATGCCAAACGGCGGTTCGATCCTCCGAGATATGTTGATCGCGAGTCGAGATCATAATGTCGCTCTCGCCGCGTGGGCGACGTACAACGACGGACGGGCAAAAAATGCCAAGTGGGGGTGGTACATATGGCTTCCCTACATTAAGGCCATGATGGAGGACCCTGAGATCAACGCTGGCCTCGTCTGGGACGCTATCGACCTTTTGCCGTTCAAGTCCATCCAGACTTTGGCCCCGGAGTACCATTGGGAAGGCATCGGAGACAGGATGACGTTACTGGAGAAGATGTCTGACTGGTACATGTTGAGGACCGACGTCACTCCTCGCCAACAGCTTAGGTTCGTCGAGAGATGCATCGCACACGGCCAGGTCGCAGGAGGGCCCATGTCGAAGCACCTCCTGGCCAACCTGGCCAAGCTCGTCATCAGGGATCTAGAGGAGGGCAGCATGGGTCGCACCGCTCGGTTGAGGTACCTGATCGATATGGCAGAACATTATCTGGGTCCAGAGGAAGGCGCAAAGATCAGACATCAGCTGGAAGGATGGAGATGGGTCGTCGTCAACCAAGATTTTGGCAACAAACCCAAGACCAATTTTAACCTAGAAGAGGAGATGGAAGAGCTGGGATTGGAGATGGATCGATACCAGACCCGCCAGCAACTCCTGGAGGAGGGCGAGGAAGAGGACGAGGGCGAGGACGAGGATGAATTGGACGAGGATGAACTGATGTCGGAATCTGAATATTACAATGAGGAGTATGACTATGAGGAGGAGGATGACTATGAGAGGTATTGAGGAGTTGGCGAGGGCTGAAGAGATGATTCAATGAGCAATGTATACTTAACCAAAATGCATTACCAGGCATGACGTGTAAAGAGGGGGCGTTTGGAACATGAACCAAGACAAAAGCAATGGGCGTTGGGACCAACAATGATATATGCCTGGGTTTGACCCAAGGAATCGACTTCCTCGGAGGGCATTTGTATGTATAACAATGTAAAAAACAACATGTATCAAATATAACAGCTTCAAGTTGTCAACCGAAGCAAGTCCTAAGTCAAGATCAATCACCAAGTCACAGTTGAACCAGAATTGAACAACCAAAGTATTCATTTGAACGTGTCAAGTCGCACCATCATTACAACAAATCTAGCTACATGTCGGGCCCTGTAAATACAACGACTCATAAGGTGAGAAGCACAGGGCATGGCGAATAAAAAAAAGCAGGGCTCGAGAGTAAAAAAGTGAAAACGGAAAGCCGGCCGTTAAGAAGGAAAAAAGGTAATAAAAATAATACAAGTGAAGAAATAAGAAGAGAAAAAAAGAAAAGAGGTGTCGAGCAACATTAGACTGAGATCATGAGAGCCTTTTTCCCTCCGAGATCGTTAACAAGATGTGTAGTAGAAATCCAAAAGACAAAGAAAACGTCGTTCGTGAGATATGCGTTATACCTGAACGATCAAACCCAAAAAACACCATCCATATCCTTTTTCCGGTGGTATCGTTCCCAAATCCTTCCTAAATCCCTCCTTCTAGATATTCCGCCTCAGCGGGCTGCGGCACCATGCTCTCTGTCGTGACGCTGATGTGGCTTCGCGCGCCAGCAGAGGCATTGCCGCCGTCGCTCGAGGCGGAATAGATGCTCTTGGACCGAGCAATAAGCACTTGAGCGGGACAGACGACGATCTCTTCGTCGCCCCGTCCATTGTCGTCTCCCTTCTTGACGACAAGTGGGAAGAGAACAACTCGGATAATGGCTCCTTGAGCCTCGAGGTCCTCGTTGGACATCTTGCTGCTGCCGCTACGCTCGTTCATCATGGATGCGTTGAACGAAACAGTGGCGGCAAGCTCGCCGTCTGCGTCGTACTCGGGACGCAGGGGCGGCAGCATCATGTATTCAGCTTTTTGCGTACGCATCTCGATCGAGAGACCAACGGCCTCTCTCATGACGCGTCGTAGCTGAGATTGAATCTGATCCTCTAGATTTGACGGTGGGGGGAGGATCTTGCAAAGCGTCTGGAAGATGGCCTGGACAACGGCCTCTGTATCCAGATCGCGTTGGCGTTTAAAGCTGTCACGCTTTGACAGCAATGTAAGGGTGACGGCTCGCCATCGGCGAACCGCCTCGGGAGGGCCAACCTCGGTCAGCAACTTCTCAAGCGACTTGAGCTTCTGTCTTTGCTCTCGATCCATGCCAAACAGGTAGCGGGTAAAGATGAACTCCCACACCATGTGCATGGTCATGGACATGAAGATGTCACGTCGCTTGACTCGGTCCCGAAGGTAAATGTCGACATCGGAGCCGTCCAGGACGGCATTGTCGAGACGGTCAATTATCTTCTCATCATTGATCTCGCTTGTCAAACGGCAAGCTCGCATGTCGGAGAACTTGGAAAATCGGAGCACCCATTGCTGGACATGGGAGCATAGTTGTTGGCAACGATGATCAAAGTGATCTTCGTCACGGATGTTGAGGAAGGCGTCGTCAGCCGCCTTGGTCTCGAGAATCTGACGCTGCAGATCACGAATCTTTTCTTTGGCAGAATTGAGTTTGGCACGCAATGCGGCAATCTCTGCATCCTTGGCTTCTAGGGTTTGATCGGTCGATTTTCGGGCGCGTCGAACCTCGGAGAGCTCGCGTGTGACGTTCGCGTTTCGGGCTTCAAGGTCGGCGACACGGCCCGTTTCCTTGTTTGCCAGCTCTGCATTTGCACTGGTGAGGCCAATATTCACCTCAGTCAGGCGAGAGACTTCGTTTTGGAGGTACTGCAGAGTCTGCTTGAGACTGTCGATCTCGCCGTCGCGGTCAGCCAGGGTGTTGGCGGCCCGCTGGCTGATGCTCGTCTCAGCCATGGCGCGGGCCTCAGTGAGCATTCGGTTCTCAGCCAGCAGCTGCTCTACCTTATTCTCAAGCTCAAGCACCTGCATACTCTGTCGGCGTCGCATGCTGTGGGGCCGGGTGGGTGATCGGGGTGAACCGATGCGGCCCTCGCCGTAGCCATCCTGTGAGGACATGTCAGTGATGCTAACAATTGGTTCTGAGTTTACCTACGTAGACGTCGGCCATGTCCTTGGCACGGGCTCGACCCTCATTTGCGACGGGCGTGGAACTGGCGGGCGTGGTGTTGTTTTGTTGGCGAAGAGAACGAAGATCACCGCTCATTCGCCTGTCGACCCGACGGAGCGGCGGTGTGGAGGTGCGGATGCCTGGGCTTTCAGGCCGGAACTTTAGTGGCTCCGGCGTCCGGCGACGGGAGAGGCTGGTGTTGGAAACAGCTCGTCGACCAGAGCCCTCGAGCATGCCCGGCGTTGATTGGCGGGATAAGGGGGCGTTATCTGATACGCTGCGCTGGCCCGCCACTGAGGCTGAAGAGGCTGGTGCTACCCCTGGTGGTGCTGGTGATGGTGCTGGCGCTGGCGTTGGCGTCGAGAGTCCTCGTAGGGCCGCTAATCCAGCTCCCGCTGTCACTGCCGCTGCCGCCGCGCCCACGGGAGTGAGCGCGCCATACTGCTTTCGCTCCTTCTTTTCGGGTTCTGGTGTCGGTCCCGGTGTGGATGGCTCTCTTAGTACTGGCGTGCCTCGGGGCGAACGTCGAAGTTTCCGTTCGCTTCTTGGCTCTGGTGTCCGAAGCACCGTACGTTCGGGCTCACCCGTGTGAACTCCGCTGTCGCGATGCGCCTCTTGGCTGAGCCGTCTGCTTCTTCTCTGAGTAGGGGTTTCTTGTCCGAGACCACTGTCACGCTGCGCTTCTTCGCTCAGCCGTTTGCTTCGACTCTGAAAGCTTGCCGCGTCACCAACAAGTCCACTGTCGCGCTTAGCGTCAGGTGTCTTCCAGTTGGACTTGGATGGCTCGGCCTCTGACTCAGGAACTTCCTTGACCGGAGCCAAAAGTCTGGAGGAGGATCGGCGTAGGTCGCTGACCTCTGATCCCATGTCCCCCATTGGTGTCGGTGGCTGGCTGTCCTCTCGTAGTAAACCACTCATGGGTTCCCCGACGTCCGGTCCAAGGCGCAGGAGGCCTTGGGGGGAAGAAGTACGTGCAAGTGCCAGATCTCCTCGGCCGAGAATCGGGCTTTCCATCATGTCAAATGTGTCCATGTGTGTGCCTTGTCGTGGTGTGTCCTTCCATCGTCTTTCCGGTTCGGGTGTCTTGCTCTTGGCTGGAATTGAGCGGTTGAGTTTGTCCTCATCCCTATCCGTGTGCTTGTCCTTGCTTGCCTTGATGGGTGTAGAGCTCTCCTTTGACGACTCCGCGTCCTTGCTTTTGTGAGCGGCCTTCTTGTCCTTCACCTTGCTCTTGTCCTTGGAATCATGGCCAGCATCCCGTACGTTTTCCTCCATCTCCTTGTCTTTGACGTTGCGGGATGCTTCGCCCTGGCGATGACCTCGCCTTTTGACCTCTTTGGCTTCCTCCTCCTTCTTGGTATCCATCAACATGATATCCTTGCCTTTGCCTCGGTGTTCACGCGTCAACAAATCATCACCTTCCTCATCATCCAATTGTCTGTTCTCATCCTTGTTCTTTCCCTTGCTCCTCCTCTTGTCAGCTTTATCCAGAAGTGCGATGCCCCCCAGCGCAGCAGCGGCTGCCACTGAAATGTCAGCGACAGTTGATTTGGTCTCATTGGCTGCCCGTTGGGAAGTGGTCTTGTCTGTTGCCTTGGGGGTCTTGGGTGGCTTGCCCATTGAAAGGGCATCGCCAGAGGGCGAGTCTTTGGTAAGCTGGGGAGAGGCTATGTTTGCGGCGCTCTTGGAACCGACATGGTCTTCGTGAGGACCCGGAAAGTCGAGATCGCTAGTTGCCTTGTTGTCCTTTCTCTCCTCTTGCTGAACCAATTCTTGATGGAAGACCGCTACATCATCTTGAGACGTCGGAAAGGTATCTGCCGGCTCAACAGGCGTCTTCGACTTGACCATAGCAGTCAGATTGCGTGGTTGATGTTTCTCGATACTTGAACCAAGCTCCCAAAGGGTATCATCGATGCCCCTGAGTTTGGAACCTGAATGGTCCCCGAGCAGAATTAATCGGTCAGCTATTGGTGACTCGGGTTCTGGGGTGGCTTCTGGTGTGGGTTGCGGGAGTCCGAATGGCAAAACACTGCTCGGCACTCTGTTGGCCCTCCTTTTCTTCTTTGAATCAAGAGCTCGCCCTGCCTCGGCTGCCGAATAGGGACTGAGCGATAACTCTCTTGATATGGGAACAACAGCTCCAGATTCACTGCTCTCAGCCTTTCGACTTGGGGGTCGCTCTTCCGCAGAAACCACGGGCGTGAGTGGCAACAGCGAGCCGGGAGGCTGTTCAGAGAAGGGGGGGAGAATGGATTGTCTCGGAGGTGACTCGACGAGGTTAACAGAAGGGGCTCGAGGAACTGGCTCCTCGGCCGAAGCCTTGGCACTGTCTTCACCAAGAATTGGCTTGGATGCAGTAGCCGAAGCCAAACCTCGTGGTGCATCAGACATGGGCTGTTCAGTCTCAGCGCGGGAGCTTGTCTGCAACGTCTCAGCCTGGGTCATGTCTTTCGCCCTGACATCATCTGCAACTGGAGGTGCAGGTTCTGAAGAAGCGCTGGGTGTCTCCTCAAGTCTCGGCTCGGAGAGTACAGTCTTTGTCTTCTTGCCTTTCTTCGTCTTCTTCTTTGGTGTAGTCTTGTCATCAGCTGCCTGCTCCGCTGGTGTGTCCGCCAATGCCCGCGGCCTAGTCATATCAGCAGTGTGACTGAGATGGTCTGCGTCAGGCTTCTTCTCTGTTGGCTGGCTGATTTCCAGTGCCGACATTTCAATATTAACGGCTGGTGCTTGGGTCTTGTCGCTAGGGTCACCGCGCTTTTCTTGATCATCTTGAGTCACTGATGCGACTACCGTAGACATGTCGTCGATAAATGTCTTGGCAGATGATGTTGGGACAGAGGAGAACTCTGGAGAGGGCATGAGCACTGCCGTGGGCTCAGCACGAGCCTCTTGAGGGCGCGGTGGCTCTTCCTCGACAGGTGCAGGCTGTGCATCTTGCTGTTCAGAGATGATGGCTTCCTCCGCAGCGGCAGCTTGCTCTGCAAGCTCCTTTTCGCGAGTTAGTTTCTGGACCTTTTTCTTTTGCTTCTTTGACATCTTGGTAGATGGTTCGTTTTCAGGCTGCTCTGTCGCTAAAACAGCGGCGGAGGCTTGTCTACCCTCCAAGGTGGCATCTTTGGAAGCAGTGCTAGGGGGAGCGTCAACTTGACTCGGCATATCTTTGGTACTGCTGTCTCCTTCAGGGACGGTTTCAACAAGGTTGCCATCTAGCGGCTGGGTATCAGCAGGAGGGGATGGAGTGACAGGAACTTCTGGCTGCTTCTTGTCGGCGGTGACGGCTCCCACAGATACGGCTTGAGGAACAGGCTCTTCAATAGGAGCAGCCTGAGGTACAAGAGCATCGATCGGGGCAGAGATAGGAGCATCAACGTCCATCGCCATACTCCCATCCAAAACAACGGTCTGTGGTGCTGATTCGGGCCCGGTTGTCGAGAGTGATTCATTGACTTCTTTTGGTAGATCCATGCGGAGATCTGAGGCTTCAGTGGGCTTTTCGGTTGGTACCTCAAGTTCTTGAGTCTGGGTAGCATTTCGCTCAGTGAGTTCTGTAGACTTGGTCGCATCAGCAGTCAGAGCAAGTGACCCGGCTTGCTCGTCCGCAGCCCGGGTCAGGCCTTCAGCTAGAGGTTGAGCCGTGTTGTCAAGTGCCTCAGTTGTTGGCTCAGGAAGGATTGTCGACTCTGTTGCTTGGATATCAACTGCTTTGCCCTTCTTTTTCTTCTTCTTGTCTTTCTTCGATAGAGCAGGTCCAGCAGTATCTAGAGCGACCTCCGCGTTCTCGGGCTCGACTGGACGTTCGACTGAAGGCTGGGCTGGCGCTTCAACTGAGCGGTAGAAAGGAGGTTCTGGTGAGGGCTCTTGCAGCTTCACCTCATCTCCTTTGTTGATCTCTTGTCCCAAATGGTTGTCAGCTCGGATGTTGTCAGGATACTCTGCAATTTCTTCTACCTTGAGATGGGCGGGGGCAGCTGATCCTGGCTCTTTGAGTTGTTCGTCGACTTGGTCGAGTGAAGGCCCAGCAACGGAAAGCTGCCCCTCAACCACATCGGTAGGCTCGAGAGAGGCGGGAGGCTCTGAGGCTGAGGACTTGGCCGCCTTCTTCTTTTTCTTCTTGTCCTTTCGAGAAGAGGTGGTGACCTCAGTGTCCTGCTCCTTGTCTCCCGGCTCTTGTTGGACAGGCTCAGGCTGGGTGAGGTCCAGATCGGCTAGAATATCGCGACTGGAGGGGCTTGTTTCCTCGAGAATGGTAGCGGGGGGGTTCGGATGCAACTCCGACTTTTCGACGGCGGTTGTCTGCTGGGGCCGTAATGAATCCTTTGACTCAGACTCCATCTGGGTTGTTGGTATATCCCGAGTCATTGAATCACCAGGCCCTTGCATGGTCGAGGCAGGTTCGCCTTCGAGATCGTGTTGGGGCTCCCGAAAGCCCTCGGGGGATTGAGCTAGGACCTCGGTTTCGGCTGGGTTGACTGGCTCAAGAATTAGATCTTTGGGGAAGCCCTCATCGAACTTCTCGGTTTGTACTGGCTCGTCAGCTGTCTGTGGAGGCTTTTCCGATGGTCCAGGTGACTGGCTGGGATCGAGGCGGGCGGCCGCCATGTCTGCCTTGGCCTCCAGCGCAGCTGGAACTGTAGGAGCTTGAGCCTCCTGTTCCAGGTCAAGTCCTGCAGACTGTCCTGTTTCGCCACTAGGTTCAGAGCTTTCTGTTTCGTCTAGAGTAGACTTCTTGTTCTTTTTCTTCTTGCTCTTCTTCGATGATGGTTCGTTTTGCTGATCCGGCTCAATCGAAGCTTCGGTCTGGGCTTGGTGCACATCAACAGAATCCTGGACTTGACTGGATTCTGGTTGCAGGATATCCACAGCAACAGCCTCACTGACTGCTTCAGTTGGAGCCCTCGTTGCCTCCTCAGTTTGGATGGATGGTTCGGAACTTGTAGCCTGGGTCACTGATTCAGCTGTCACAGGCTCAGACACCTCTCTTAGTGCCTGCTCAGTCGGCGATTTCGGGGATGGCTCCTGTTCTGGCGGTGCCTGGGTTGTTGCCTGTGTCGTTGGCTCAGTCACAGGAATGGCTTCAGAGACGAGTTCCAGAGGGTCCTCGTTCTGGGTTTGGGTAGAGGGCTGAGTTTCTTTGTCGGTCTCCTTTTGAGGTGTTGGCTCGGCTTCTGGCAGAGAATCACTGCCCACAGTTGGCACCGTCTCAGCCTCTCGGGTCGCGTCCTTGGAGGATACAGCTTGAGTGGGCTCAGACATCAAAGTATCGGACGTCGTGGGTTGAGATTCTGTGAGTTTTGCGGCGAGATCTTTGGCTGCCTTCTTCCTCCTTTTCTTTTCCTTCTTGGAAAGACCAGCCATGTCATCCGTTTCTTGGGGTTGAGCTGATGGTTCGGTTGCACGCTCGACTGCAGGCGCCACTTCCACCTCAGGAATGACAGGCTCTAGGACGCTCGAGGCTCCTGTTGCGGCTTCAGTCGGCGCGACAGTTGAGGGGATCGTTTCCACCTCACCGTGAAGGTTGCGGTCGAGGACGTGGGGAGCTGAGTTGTCTTGTGCGTCCAACACCGCTGGTTGGGCTTCATCTCCAGCTTGTCGGTCGGCATCCAAGAGCGGGGCAGGAGCCTCAGTAGTAGCATCAGTTGAAGGATGAGCAGAGGTTGGGTCGAGTTCCTTGATGAGCTCAGGACTCATCTCAGGGGAAACTTGCTGGGGCTTGGCGGGAGCCTGGGCCAGGTCAGTGACAGGGATGGCTCCAGTGACCGCTTTGTCTTGTTCTTCAGTGAAGATTTCCGGCTTCATTGTCGGTTGCGTAAGCTCGCTAGCAGGCTCAGCGACAGGCTCAAGAGAGGGCTCGATTGGCGCAGCGATTGGCGTAGGTTCGGCCGTTGGCTCAGAATCTTGGCTAGTTTCCTTTCCCTTTCCCTTCTTCTTTTTCTTCTTGTTCTTCTTGGGAGTTGAGGGCTCTGGATCCTCGCCCCGGACCTCTTGAACCTCCTCGGCCACATCCTGTTGGGAGGCTTCAGGCACGGGAGTCAACTCAGGCTCGATTTCTGGAAGATGAGCGGATTGTGGTGCCTCGTCAGGCTTGTCGTTGTCAGTGGGCACTACTGCTTCGGGGGGTTGAGCCGGGTCAGACAGTTCAACCTTGTCAACTGTTGCCGGTTGCACAATAGGCTCAGTTGTGGCGATGCTTTCAGGAAATGTGGCGGTGTCTCTTTGCTCACTCGTTTGAGCCGTTTCTGCCGACGTGGCAGGCTTGGTAGAAGGGCCACCGTCAGTCAGGTTAGCTTGCTTCTCCTCACCAGAGACAGCCACTTCCTCAGTCACAGGGGTAGGGTCCGGCAGTTGAACATGTTGGGCTGAAGCAGCTCCCTCCTTCGAGGAATCTGGCCCGGTGGCTTCGGTCGGAAGAGCAGTAGACTCCAGGGCTTCCCGAGGAGTCTCTAGGTCTTCTTCGGCACTCAGGGCGGGTTCTTTGCCTTTCTTCTGTTTCTTCTTCTTGGAGTTTGTTGACTGAGTAAGGCCTTGATCAGGTTCTTCCTCAAGGCTCCTTGGCTGTTCTTGAACCTCGGCAGGTTCCGAGCCAGGTTCAGGCACCTGCTGGGTCTGTTCCTGTAGTTCATGGACAGAGCTGGAGGTGCCACTTTCGCCCACAGGGGCATCGATAGATTGAGGAGCCTCATCGATCTGGACTTTCTGCGACTCTGATTCAAGTTTAACCTCAGATTTTGTGGCCACCGGGTCAGCCTTGGTGGCAGCCGTACGAGTTCCAGAAGGCTCAGTTGTCTCTGTTTCGGATGAAACAGGAACAGCAGGAGCAGAATCGGCTGCCGGTGTCGCCTCAGCCTCAGCCTCGAGCTGCACAAGTTCAGGCTGATGTTCAGAAGTGGGATGAGGCTCGCTCGTCTCAACGGCTGCGGTTTCAGAGGCGGGAGCGATTTGGGCGAGGCTCTCCGTGTCTTCTAAGGGTTCAGTCTCTGTACCCTTTCCCTTCTTCTTCTTTTTCTTGTTCTTTTTCTTCTCCTTCTTTGTCAAACCCTCATCGGCATCATTGCCTTCCTTGTCTAGTTGAGGTTGGGCTTCAGGGGCAGCTTCATTTGCCGGCGATGTTTCAACCTCAGGAGCAGAAGTTGCTTCACGGGCACCTGAAAATTCGGGTTCGAACAGGGTCTCCTGGGCTGTTTCTGAATGCTGCTCCACCGTAGGCTCAGCCGTCTCAGTCGGTGTTGATGTTGAGAGGGGGGCTTCGTTGATGGCCTTCGGCGTCGAGGGACGAGCCACGACAGAAGAAGCCGCAGGTTCCACTGCATGATCAGTAGTTTCCGGCTTCCCCTCGAGAGGTTCAGGAGTGGACTGAGTGACTTCGGGTACTGGCTCGGCAGAGTCGGGAGTAGCATTGACGTCGTCTGAGGTTAGCTCGGGGACAGTTGAAGCTGGTATGGCAGACTCTGTTTCATCTCCCTGCTTGGTAGTGTCATCCTCAGTGACGTGTTCTATGACGGGCTCCGTTGTTGACTCGGGGGCCACTTCAGGAACAGGCGGTGTGGACTCCAGAGCAACAGCGGCGACAGGTTCAACTACAGGCTCAGAAGCCTCAACTGGAACTGGCTGTGGGTCGACAGCCTCGGCAGGTTCAACGTGCTTTGAAGAATCTGCTTCTTGCGGGGGCTCAGTGGGTTTGTCCTCGCTCTTTGCTTTCTTCTTCTTTTTCTTGTCTTTCTTTGAGAGGACGGGTGCAGAGTCCTCAGCTGTCTTCTCCAGAGCTGCCAACTCAGGCCTAGCAACGGGCTTCTGCTCCGTCTCGACAATTGATTCAGAAGGTTGCACAGAATCCCTCGGTTCATCAAATGCCGGCGTTGGTGTCGGCAAAGTAGGTGGCTCAGAGGTTGGTTCATGCGCAATTACCTGCTCAGCTGTGACTTTAGTATCGACCTGCGACTCCTTCTGATCCTGTTTCCTTCCAGACTCAATCTCCGACTCAGGAACAATGGACTCCTGTTCGGAAGTTGTCTGCTGGTCGGACTCAGGCTTTGAGATCAAGACGTCGGCTTCAAGTTCGGGCTCGGCAGTGGTTGTCTCAACCGCAGATTGAGCATCGGGGTTGACGAGAGGTTGAGTCTCAGTTTCGTGCTTCGATTCAGCTTCAGTGTCAGGCTCAACTATAGGTACAGTCTCCTCAACATCGGGGAGTGTTTCATTCTCAATCTTGGGGCCAGAGTCATTGTCTGGCTCGGCGGACGTATCTGCCGTAGGCTCATTTAGAGCCTCGGATTTCGACTCAGGTTCGATACCAGGTCCAACCGCAAGTTCCGTTGGTTCCTCAGGGGATGCCTCGGTCTCCTTGGGTGTCTCCGGTTCGGCTGAGGACTCCGAGGCAGCTAATGCTTTGGCCTTTTGCTTTTGCTTCTTCTTCTGCTTCTTGGACAGGCCAGCATCTCCCTCATTGTCTTCCAGTTTCTCAGTTTCCAGTCCCGGCTCCGGCTCCAGCTTTGCCTCGGGCTCGACATGGGTTCCAAGATCACCAGCATTGCTCTTGTCCTCCTCCCGCGTTTCGTTCTCGGAGGGCCCAAGGCTCCTAGCCTCATCAACGGCGGCGTCGGCGGCGTGCTGCTTTTCCGGTTCCGGTTCCGGTTCCGTTGGACGATTGGTCTTGGGGTCCTGTAGGATTTCAAAATGGTTGTCTTTAGCCTTGTTCTTTTCGTCCGTTTGGGATTGCTTCAGACTGGACCCACCCCGCTCGTCTTCAGGACCAGCTGCTGGTTCTTCACTTGGAACAGATTGTTCTCCGGACTCGGTGGAATCCGGTACATTGGTATCGTCGGCTGGCGTCGCAGGCTCGCCTTCAGGAGCGGCTTCTGCACTGGGAGTTTCGGTCTTCTCGGGCTCCGCTGTGGTGTCCTCGCGAGGATCCGGGAGTGTCTCGGCCGGGGGATCGGTGGCCTCAGGTTCGGGTACAGGTTCGGGGTTTTCAGATGGAGTGGCAAGGCCAGAGTCAGGCTCTGCGGCTTCTTCAAGCGCAGCCTTTTTCTTCTCTGCCTTCTTCTTCTTCTTCTTATCCTTCTTGGACAGCTTTGCTGGAGAGGCGGCTTCGGGCTCCTCAGTGGTTGGGACGGGTTCTTCGGCGGGAGGCTGATCGGCAGCAGGGGCATCCGGCACTTCGGTGGCCTGAACGTCCGTTGGTGGTTCCTGGACAGAGGGAGTTTCTACGGGGTTTTCGACATCAGCTGGCTGTGTCTGCTCATCGTTTTGTGGGACAACTTCGGAGACGACGTCGATCTCCTCTGGTTCCAGGAGCGGCGCAGCCTCGTCGGTAGGGAAAAGTGCCTCTACAGGCTCGCCGCCACCGTGCTCCAAGCTGTCAGATGCTTCCAGAGATGCTTCTTGCAGGACAGCATCCTTCGGCTCTTCCGATGTGACATCTCGAGGCGTTGGTTCTTCAGTGGTGGCAGCGTTTTCTTGAGCGGCGGGTTCGAGAGTCTCCTGAGGCAAAGAGCCGGCTTCGGATTGCTTCTCAGAATCATCTGAAGAAGCATTCTTCTTCTTTTTCTTCTTCTTCTTGCTCTTCTTCTCAGAGGGAGCTTCGGCTTCGTCCACCGCAGTGTCCTTGGCGGGCTCAGCCTGTGCATCGACAGATTCAGTCTGTGCAGGCTCTTCAGCCGGCGCGGCTGGTGCAGACACCTCGAGTTGCTCGGGTTCAGCAGATGGTGTGGGAGTTTCCTCGACAGGGGGGCTCGGTGTAGGTTCCTCGGCAGGACTGGATTCTTCCTTGCTTGCAGTTGGTTCCTCAAGCTGCTCTGGTTCCGGCACTAGAGGCTCTTGTCCAACAGAAGATGGCTCAGTGCTGTCTTGAGTATCTTGAGCCGCATCGGTCTCGGTGAAACTGACCGACTTCTTCCTTTTCTTGTTCTTCTTGGACTTTTTCCCGCTCACCCATTCAGCCACGTCATCTTCGGCAGGGGCATCTTGCGGCTCTGAAGCAGATGGGGTGTTGTCGACATTGCCTTCAACTCCCTCAACCTTGTCTGGGGCAGGTGCTTCTGCGGGTGCCTCTGTGGGCGCCTCTACGGGTGCTTCAGGCTGAACAACCTCAGTCGTTTCGGTGATGTCTTTTGGCACATCTTCGGTCGATGTCTCTTCGGGCCGTTCCTCGATGACCTTAGGCTCGTTGTTGGCTTGGCTTTCATCAACTAGGGTGTCGACGTCTTGGGCTTCCTTGGTCTCAGATGGCGCAACACCCTCCGGCTCCATAGGCTCTTGGGCGACGGGTTCAGCAATGGCAGCTTCAGCGGCGGCTGTCTCTGCTAGTTCCTTAGCGGCCTGTTCTTCGGCTTCACGAGCTGCTCGAGCCTCTGCCCGCTTAGTGACATTTTCCTCAAGGGCAATGAGGCGTTGCTGGTCCTTCTTCAAGAGACGGCCTTTCCTTCGCGCCCTCTTTTCCCTCAGGGCTGCCATCTCCTCAGCGTCGCGAGCTTCTTCGGCTTCTTCAGCTTCACGAGCGGCCTTGTCTGCGGCTTCCTTGGCTTCCTTGGCTGCTTCGGCTTCCTTAGCTGTCTCAGCTGCCTTAGCTTCCTTGGTCGCTGGCTCTGCCTCTGAGGCTGGTTGAGGCTGAGGTTCATCGACAGACGGTTTATCACCGAGATCGAGAGGTGCATCCGTTGGTTGCTCTGGGGTTGATTCCTCCACTTGCTTGTCCCCAGAGATCTCATCCACAACTTCAGGTTGAGGTGACTTTTCCTCAGCCTGAGTTTCCTTGGGGGTGTCAGGTACGGTTTCCTCTGTCGGCTGCAGAGTAGGTGTCTCAACAGGTGCGGCAACGTTTGTTTCGACTGAAGGTTCGGCAGATCCCAGAATAGCATCATCCACGTTAGGTTCATCCTTGCTCTCGCTCTCACTTCGAACGGTAACATCCTCCACTTCACGCTTGGCTTCCTCCTCAGTCTTGAGCTCACTTTCAGCAGGTTCGTTCTTAGCCTCCTCCTGGTTGGCCGGGGTATCATCTTGGGTAGCCTCCTCCTTCGTGCCGAGCTTGGCTTGTTCCTCCTGGGTCTTGACCTCATCTCCAGCAAGGTTGTTCTTAACCTCCTCCTCTTGATTAGCCTTAGTCTCTTCCAGAGCGGTCTCGTTCTTCTTCTTCTTCTCCTCCTCCTCCGGGTTGACCGTGGCGTCGCCCTGAGTAGCTTCGTTCTTGACTTCCTCCTCCGGTGCCTCCTCCTGGCTAGCCTGGTTCTTCTTCTTCTTCTTGTTCTTCTTGGCCTTCTTCTTCGAAACAGGGCTCTCAGGTTCGGTCGTCTCAGGGGCGTCAATTGATCTTGTAGCCTCCTCGGCCGCTTGTGGTTCGGCAATCACTGTTGTTTGGCCTTCAATATTTTCGCCGGTCGTCGTGACTTCTTCTCCAGGTGTCTTCGCGGTCACCTCCTCACTGGTCTCGACAGGCTCAGCCTCAAGGGGCTTCACTGTGTCGTCCTGGCCTGGTTTGATGGGCTCGTTGTCTGTTGTGGTAGAAGGCACATTCTCGGCGACCTTGACAGACTCCTCTTGAGGGGCAGCTGTCGGTTCATCCTGAGCAGGAATGCCGCGGCTCACATCTTCGGTGGCGGGAGTAGTGTCGTCGACTTGAGAGGGCTCCGGGCCAATTGAAGTTGCTTGAGACTCATCGACAGGCGCATCTCCCTGGGAGAAGAGTGGCTCTGAGATATGAGACTCCAGCGTGGTCCGGGTCGCGTCAACAGCAGCGTTCAGATCAGAGTCTGCTGGAGGAGTGTCGGGCTTGACTTCAACGGTTTGTGCC
This sequence comes from Fusarium sp. LHS14.1, assembly GCA_025433615.1. Classification (NCBI taxonomy): domain Eukaryota; kingdom Fungi; phylum Ascomycota; class Sordariomycetes; order Hypocreales; family Nectriaceae; genus Fusarium; species Fusarium sp. LHS14.1. The sequence continues at coordinate 2,092,036 of CM046481.1, forward strand.
TTCTCAGGGACCGTCTCAGCCTTCTCGTTCACGGTTTCGGCTACAACAGCGGTCTCAGGCTCGGTCACATCAATAGCCTTCACCTCTTGAGATCGAGCGGTTTCCGCAATCACAGGTTTCCGTTCATCATCAACCGTCTTGTCAACCTGATCGGCGTCAAGCTCTATCGATTGGGACTCATTCTTCACCTGAGCGGGAGATCCCCACATCTTTCTCCAAGCGGATCCAACAGCGGCGAATCCTCTTGTGGCAGGAGAGACGCCCAAGGTGGAGGGGAACAATCGGTTCTGAGATTGTTCTTGCGTAGGCTTCTTGGGAGCGTGGAGACCCATGCTTGACGGCAAATAGGCGGGTTCATCGACGTCCTTGGACTTGGGCGCTTCGGTAGGGTTTGGCAAGTCCTCGGGCTCGGCCAGGTGATGATCATTATCCGCAGTTGGCTCAGCTGCAGAGGAAGACACGTTCTCCTCTGGTTTCTTTTCGGCTTCACCCTCCAAGGAAGTCTCAAGCTTGGAAGCTTCAATCGGTTCTGTTGATTCAACTTCCTGCACGGGGGCCTCGGTGCTTGTGGGTTCAGCTGTATCAACTGGAGCAGGCGAGTCACGGGGCAAGTCCTTGGCCATGTCGGCCTCTGCAGGTTGCGCAGTCTGGTCTTCCGAGACTGAAAGAGGCTGCTCGAGCGTAGAAGAAGCTTCCTGGGTGGCAGAAGGAGCTGTTTCTTCAGATTTGGTGCCCTTCTTCTTCTTGTTCTTCTTCTTCTTTGACTTGGGTGTAGCCTCTTCAGGAGCTGCCTCAGTGGGCGGTTCAAGCGCAGCCTCGGAAGTGGTAGCAGGGGTCTCCGGCTTGGACTCGACAGTATCAACAGTCTCCACAGGAACATCTGGTTGTGCCCAAGCATCAAAAGCATCCACATCCGGTGTTGGCTCGGCAAGGGGCTCTTGTACCGTCTCAACAGGGGCCACTGAGGGTTCAGCAGCGTCTTCAAGAGAGCGATCAACTGGTGCTTCTGGCACGGTCTCGGCAGGAGTATCTGGAGTGGGCTCGGCAGTGGCTGCTGTTGGTTCAACAACCTCTTCGAGGGAGCGTTCAACCGGTGCTTCCAGCAATGTCTCAGCGGGAGCACCTGAAGGCTCAGCAGGGACCTCTGAGGGCTCAGCGGGGGGTTCAGGGGTGGGCTCGATAGGAGCTGCTGTAGGTTCAACCACCTCGAGAGAGCGCTCAGCTGATGTTTCCGGTAGGGTCTCGATAGACGCATCTGAGGTCTTCGCGGGAGCATCCGACGTAGGTTCGACAAGAGTCGGTGCGGATTCAGCAACGTCTTCAAGAGAGCGCTCAATTGGAGCATCTGAGGGTGCAGCGGGAGCATCTGTGGAGGGCTCAACAGGGGCAACTGGTTCGGCCCATGCATCGAAGGCCTCCTTGTCTGTTTCCTGAACAGGAGCTTCAGACTCAGCGGGGGTTGACTGCTCTTCCGCCACTTGCTTTCCCTTCTTCTTTTTCTTCTTGCTCTTCTTGGACTGGGGCTGGGCTGGCTCCTCGGCCACAGGCTCGGTGCTGGCAGCGGGTGACTCCGCAGGCTCTTCAACAATCACGGACTTGGCCTCCACAACTGCCTCTGGAACCGATGCTTCGGGCTCGGGAACAGGCTCAAGAACAGGCTCTGGCTCTTTGGTGATGTCCTTCTCAACGGCAAGATTGTCGGAAACCTGTTCGACAGCGGGTTCTAGCTCTCGAGAGAGCTCCTGTTCAGCCGCTGGCACTTCATCGGCAGGCTTGGGTTGCGACTCTTCAGACTCAGTAACCTTAGGAAGCTCCTTCTCGGTGGACTCGGGCTCAGGCTCTACCTTAGCCGGGGTAGCAGAAATGTCTGTGGTCGGTTGCTCTGATGATTCAGGGGCCTTTTCTCCTTCAGTGGTGGCTGGCGTTGTCTCTGGAGCTTCGTCCTTGACAGTAGTCTCCTCGCTTCGCTCCGCCTTCTCATCCTTGGCAGGTTCTTCCATGGGGGCAGCGACCTCGAAGGAGTCCTTGACGATAAGCTCCAGATTCTTCTTCTTGAGCTTCTTCTTCATGTTCTTCCTGTCCTTTGCTGAGAGGTTTTGCCATTCTTCCGTGGTGAATTCGTTCTCAGGGCGCTGAGGAGCTGCCTGTGTAGAGGGTTCAGCAGGCGCTTCGACGGGGGGCTCGGTTGCAACTTCGGTAGACTCGGGCACGGGCTCAACGACCGGTTCCTTAGTTGATTCGACGACAGGCTCAGTAGGTTTGTCCTCGGCTACAGGAGGAAGCTCAGCAGCAGCTTCAGGGGCAGGCGCTACCGAAGGCTCAAGAATGGCATCGGGGGTGAGCGCTGTGACGGCGGTCTCGGCCACATCCTCCCCGATAGACTCCATCTTGACTTCGCGGGACTTGTCCTCAACGTCAGGTTCCTCCAGGGGCTCGACAGTGACAGAAGTTGGTTCAGCGGCGGCTTCGACAGCGGGCTTAGGCTGAGGCTCAACAACGGCGTCAGGAGTAATTGTTGTCGCGGTCATGTCGGTAAGGTCGGGCTGGATCTCGCGAGAGATATCGTCGGTTGACTGCTTGGCAACCTCAGGGGTTCCCTCAGGCTTGGTCACATCCTCGAGGACCAGGTCAGCAACTTCCTTGCTAACAGGCTCTAGTTCTCTAGATGATTCCTCGATCATGGGTGCGGCGAAGATGGGCTCCACGTTCTCTCCAGCAGGCAAGGAGACCAAGTCGGGCACCTTTTCCTCTGCCTTCTCGGCAACAACCTCAGAGACAGGTTCCTCGGCGGCCTTGGAAACGTCTCCATCCTTGGGCTCAAGGATGGCTGCAGGGGGCGCATCCTGAACCTCTTCCGTGGCCTCGGCGGGCTTCTCGGGTTCTTCGGGGATAGGCTCAAGAATAGCTGCACGCTCCTCGGCTGTGGACGCTTCAATCACATCCCCGAGGTCTCTGGTCTTCTCGGTGAGTGGCACAGGAGTAGGCTCCTCTGCAAAGTCCGCAGGTTCCTCAGGGATAGGTTCAAGAAGGACGATAGGCTGCTCGTAGACAATGTCGGCCTGGTCGATGGGCAGCTCAGGAGTTGGCTCTTCAACAAGTGTTGGAAGCTCTTCAGCAATCGGCTCAACGGTGATTGACCGATCCTGAGTTGCAGGCTCTAGTACCTCAGCCTTATCGGCGAGTAGCTCACTACCAGGTGCCTCCACAGACCTCGAAACTTCCTCAACAGGCTCAAGTGGGGCAGCACGCTCCGTAATAGCCGGCTCCTCGGTGGAAAGCTCCGCTACAGGAATGGCAGCATGTTCTGTCGTTGGGGTAACTTGAGGAGACTCAACGACAGGCTGAGGAGCAGATTCGACATCAGGCTGAGCAAGACTCTTGAAAGGGATTTCTTCAACAGTGCCCACCGAGGAGGCGTCGTCAAAGGCCTTGGAAACGGTTCCTCGAGGAGATTGAGCCTCGGTGGCGTCAGAGAAATGTTCATCAGTAGAAGTAAGATCTTCGGGAGTAGATGATTGAGCTGCGTGAGCCACAGGGAAAGCAGGCTCGCGCGGAGAAGGCGTCATGGCGAGAAGTTCAGCGCCCATGTCCTTGCTTGTCGATTCGACAGGGACAGGCTGCGGTGTCGTTGGCAGAGATGGAGCCTTAACAGAGCTCTCAAGAGGTGCTTCCCTGTCAAGAGATTCTGTGAAGTCAGGAACTGGAAGCTCTGGAAGGAACAGGGCACGAGGTGTTGTTGACTCGTCAGTTCCTGTGGAGGAGTTCTTGCGTGCAGCTTGAGCCACATCAGTGTCGATATGGAGATTAGGATCAAAGAACTGAGCACTATCCAGGTCAAAGTAATCACCGCGCTGGTGGAACTCGGCCTCGGGGCTAGGGGAGTGCCTAGATCCAGCCTCGCTAGGCTCACTAGGAGGGAGTGCAGGAAGAGCCAAACCGGTCGTAGGCGGGGCTTGACGAGAATGCTCAAGGAGGTACAACGGCATAATCTCGCGGGTGCTATCCCATGAAGTTGGCCGGGCCACTCGTCGAGACATGACTTGAGCAGGTTCCGCGTTAATCACCTTGGGAGACCCTGAGGGAGATGACTTGAGGGCAACGGGAGAGGCAGGGTTTGACCTATTGCCGAGACGAAGCTGAATAGGGACGGCTGTTCGGCTTGGAGATTTGGTCGGCGTCTCAAAGGTACTGCGGCGTCGATTGTGAGTGCGAGTATCACGCCTTATGACACGCTCCTCAGGAGGAGTGTCTGGTCGGCTATCAGGCAGTGAAGGCAGCTCGTCGGGTCCAGAGACGGGACTGCCAGGTTCGCTAGGAGGGAGGGGGAGAAGATCGCCATACTGAGGATCAATGGCGGGCTTGAAGACACGGGGGGCGACCTCGGGGTCGAGGATTTCGTAACTTCGCACACGACGGCCTTCGCGCAAGCTGTCATGCTCCTGGTCCGATGGAGCCTCGGCGGCGTTGGAGTGAGCAGCGTCAGAGGCAGCAATGACGGTCGCAGCACCCGCTAGGCCGACACCCGCGCCAAGGGTGCCGGCATTATCTAAAAAAGAATCCCTCTTATCCTTGCGACTAGACTTGAAGAGGCTGGAGATGATGCCACTTGATCTCTTCTCAGGATCTCGGCGTTCCCTGTAATCCTTGTCTCTGCGGGAAGAACCCGGCATAGACGCAACTGACTTGACATCGTCGTCGTCATATCGAGAAGACTTTCGTCGGTGGCCAGACTCCCGTCGATCACCACGAGATTCCGACACAACAGAGCTCACGTCGCGATCGTCAAAGTGTTCGCGCCGGCGGTCCGATGGGCTGTCTCGGTAGTCCTTCCAGTCCTCCTCGTTTCCGCTTCTGCGCTTGGACTTCTTGCTTCTCCGGCCACCAGAGCTGCCGACTGAAATCTCAGAGGCAACTACTGAACGAGAGGGAGAGTCATGACCATATGAGTCACGCTTGGACCTCCTTGATCTGGGAGTATCCCTCTCGTCATCAGACCTTCTGTGCCGAGACCTATCGCGCGACCGGTCTTTTGAGCGATGTTTTGATCTGTGTCTTGACTGGTCCCTTGACCGGTCCCTTGATCTGTCCCTTGATCTGTCCCTTGATCGGTCTCTTGAGCGATCCCGCGAGGATCGTCTCTTTGATGAGCGGCTGTCAGGGAGCTCCAGTGGGGCAGAGATGCGTGACAAATCATCCTCGTAGTATGCGTCACGCTCCTTCTTGTGTCTCCTTGAACGCTTGGAATCTTCCCATTCGTCGTCAGACCGCACATCTCGAGACGAGACATCTCTTGATGTGTGTCGACGGTGAGATCTCGAAGGAGCGGAGACACGGGATCTGTCGTCCTCGTAGTAGTAGTCCTCATCCTTCCACTGCTTCCGTGACTTCTTGGGGGTCTCAATATCATCGCGGGAGCGGATGTCTTGCGAGGTGGCATCTCGAGGAACGGCATCCCTGGACAATGATCGATGGTAAGTCCTAGAAGGAGATGAGCCCTGCGAGGCGGCCCATTCGCCAGCTTCAGGGTTCGTCCAATCCGAAGGTTGTGTTGAAGGATCCCACTGGTCATGGTACCCAGCTTGCCTGGGCTCAGCGTCTCTGGAGGATTGATTATGGTAGGCACTCCATGCACCAATGGCGAATGCAGGAGCAGCAACTCGCGCAACGTCGGCGGCGTCGAAGTCGCGGCTCCGTCGTTCGTCTTGTGCGGTATCCCAACCATCGTCAGACTTGACATCTCTGGCTGGTGCCTCTTGAGAAGACTTGTCGTAGTAATAGTCGGCGGGAGGAGAAACTCGCGAGACTGACTCGTCTTCGAATTCACGGCTCTTCCAGCCCTTCTTGCCTCTCTTCCAAGCACTATCTTCCCAGACTGCCTCACCCACTTCTCGAGATTGAGCGGGCTCTGTTGGCGTGGCCTCAGCCTTATTGTCATCCTGAACAACAACAACTTCAGACTTGGCTCGCTTCCGCTGTTGTCGCTTGCTCAACTTCGAGACTTCCAAATCATCCTCGTCGGGAAGTGGCACGTCCTCAGCCTTTGGAAGGTCTGACTTCTCGGGTTCGGGGCTCTTAGTTGTGACTTCAAGCGCAGCCACAAATGGCACAGGATTGTCCTCTTGAGGAGTCTCAACCTCGCCTAGAATAAAGCCCTTCTGCTCCGGCAAGAGTTTACCAGGAGCGTCGCTGGTGTTCGAGGCTGTCTCTGCGTAGGGTCGTGTGTACCAGTTGCCCTTGGGGTCGACATGAGCGTCACCATGGGCGTCACCGATAGCCTTTTGCACGCCCGGCGAGGAGTCGCGACGGTGGAAAGTCGGGTTGTCAATGACAATCTCGGGATCGAAACCGGTCTCCTTCAGACCAGCGGCAAGGGTGGCAGCGAACTCGAGATCATCGGCATAGCCACCAGGCATCTGCTCGGGATGTGGGCTCGCGGGCTTGGGTCCAGGAATCGGTGGCTCACGGCTCGAGTCATCGTCGAAGATCTGGGTGGAGAAAGCAGGAACCACCTCGCGACTCGCCTCCTCGGGGTAGCTTCTGGGAATATCCGCAGCCTTCTGAGAGGGAATCTCAACTTCGGGCTCGTTGATGGGCTCTGCACTGCTGCCGGCGATCGCTGCAGCCAAGATGCCCCATCGGCTCGCCTTGTTCAGTCGTGGCCTGGGCTTATCGGGATCCCTATCCAAGGGCTCTGAGTGGAAGTAGCTCTCAGTGTCGCTTCGAGTCTCGGGAGTCTCGACTTCAAAGCTCTTTGTCTCGTTCTCGCCCCAAGTAACGGATTTGGCAAGAGGGGCCGGCTCGCCAACCGGAACGATATCACCTCGAGGGCCGATGATCACGTCTTCGGGTGTGATCTTGACTTGGGGAGTGACCTCGGCGACTTCGGTGACCTCCTTGGCCTCAGGAGTGGCGGACACGTCCACAATTTCCCTTGTCGTCTCCTTTACCTCAGGTGCAGGAGAAGGTTGACGGCTTGGGGCGGGAGTAGGATAGATAAGGTTCAGGACAGGTCGTTCCCGTGAGACGTCCCTTGACCTCAGAACAAGGGCCATAGAGTTGTCGCCCAGGTTGCGGTAGTGTCTCTCCTCACGAGGATAGATCTTGTTGTCAATCTTGACATCCGCATTAGGACCGTCGAAGGGGCTCGTCTCCGGGTGCTTCTCCTCCATATCAGGCGGCGTGACAATTATGGGTTCATACTTGTCGTCTTGCCACTTGTCAATAACGGATCGCTCAGGAGATGCACTTCGAGATCGCATCTCCTCAGAGGCAATCTTCCGAGCAATGTTGGTCTCTCGGTAGTATCGATCGGCCTCTTCCTGAACAGTATCTCGTTCCTGTCGCGAGCTGTCTCGTGAGCTGTCCTTGGCGTGTTTGCTGCTCTGGCGTCCCCTCTCAACGGCGACAGCGGACGCAACCGCGACTGCTGCTACAGGAATAGTGGCATGCTTGGCCTCGTCAAGAATAGACTTGGCTTCATGCTCCTCTTCCTCGTATCCGTGACCGGAGCGGGGGTCCTGGAACTGCATGGCGTCCTGTGTTCCTCTGCGGTACTCCTCGACCATCCTCTCGATCTCGAACGAGTCCCGGCGGCTCAGTCGAGCATCTGAGGCCAGGGATCTTGGCGGAGAATCATCAAAATTAGGTTCGCGTTCAATCGTCACGACATTAGGCGTAAGGGGTCGCTTGGGCGTAGTCGCCTGGGACATGGTGAAAGCATCGTCCGAAACCTGGTACTGGAATGGGTCGTAGGCCGGGTCTCTGGGCTGAGCAGGCTGGCTCGTCTCTGCGACAACTTCGTGCTCCGTAACAACATGGTGGCCTGCACCAGTTGGTAGAGGAAGCTCGCGGCTCTCTTCAGTGACGGTAGTAGTGCGCTTGCTACTCTCAGCTTGAACCTCGGGCTCGCGCATGACCTGGAATTCGGATCCATGCTCGATGAGGAATTCTTTGCCTTCGCTTCGATCCAGTTGAGGCGCAACTACAACGTCGACTTTGCTCCTCTCCTCCTTCTCAACCTCCTTCTCCTTCGTTACTTTGTGGGTATCGTCATGATCATCATATCGTGAGGATTTCTCGTGCTTTCGCTCATTATACTGTGAATAAGAGGAGTCGTGGTGCGTTCGTCGGTATTCCCGTTCCCATTCCAGGTTTCGTTGCCGTTCAGTTTCCAGTTCCTTATGTCGTTCCGCCTGCTGAGCCAGGTGTCGTTCGAGTTCGAGGGCCTTCTGACGCTCAAGCTCTTGGGCTCTCTGCCTTTCGAGCTCGAGAGCTTTCTGTCGCTCAATTTCCTGAGCCTTTTGGCGTTCCGCCTGCTGAGCCAGTTGTCGTTCGAGTTCGAGGGTCTTCTGACGCTCAAGTTCTTGGGTTCTTTGCCGCTCGAGCTCAAGAGTCTTCTGTCGCTCGATTTCCTGAGCCTTTTGGCGTTCGAGCTCATGGAGCTTCAATTGCTCCGCCTCGAGGGCCTTCTGTCGCTCAAACTCCAGTCGCTCGCGCTCTCGCTCGAAAGACTCCTCCTCGATTCGTTCCTGGCGCTTTGAGTCGGTCTCCCGCTTCTCATCCCGACCACGTCGACTGTCGTGGTCACGCCTATCTTCGCGATACTCTCGTCTTTCCTTGCTGTCCTTGCGTGAAGCCGTATACGCCACAGCTGCGCCGACTGCGCCAACTGCAGCTGCTTCGACTGCAATGTCGCCCCATTTACCGTCAGACTGCTTACGAGAGTTGCGAGATTCCTTTCGGCTCGAATCCTCAAACTTCTCCGTCTCGTAGACCTTTGAGGATACCGGGACCTTGGGAACGGGCTGCTGAATGGGAACTGGAGCAGGTCGAGTCTGGTGTGAGAGATCCTGGCGTGAGGCGGAATGGGAGGTTTGCGCCGATTGGAAGCGAGAATGCTCAGCGCTGGGACCTGGGAAGTTGTCCCGCATGTGAATCGGTCCTGACGCCACACTGCCCGAGGAGCGGCGGTAGGCGGCTGCTTGCTCTTCATCCCGGAAGCCACACGGGGTGTTGATTGAGCCTCGCAGCGAATTGTAGGGACCAAATAGCCGGGGATCAACGATCGAGTTCCTCTCTCCATTATATCCGTATCCATATCTCCGATAATCCGAAGATGAATGGTAGCCTGAGTGAGACTGTGAGTGTGAGCCAGCCATTGCTGCCGCTGCGCCCGCACTTGCGGCAGCCGCAGCAACTCCGGCAGCGGGCCTCAGAGGCTCTCCAACAACAGTGCCGTAAGCGAGCTCCGAGTCGGCGGCCGAGGCTGCACCATCACTATCACTGGTGGTGGAGGAAGATTCGTCGTCCGAGGCATCTTCCCAGTCGGAATCGTCGTCGGAACTCTCGACACGAGTCTTTAAGGAGTTTCCTCGGCCGTGACCCTGACGTCGACCGTATCGAGACGCCATTGCCGCGCCTGCCGCGCCTGCTGCGAGTCCAAGAGCTGCCGCCTTACCCTTACCTGAGCTCTTGCTAGCGCGGCGCATCTCATCCTCCTTGGACTTCTTGGCTAGATTAGAGAGCTGTTGACCAAGAGCCATGATCTCTTCATCCGCAGTCTTGACTTTCCGGGGCGGGAGTGTGGGCGTGCGGTCGCGATCGGAGGCCTCTGCCGAGGACCGTCTTCGGCGCGCATAGCCCTGTGCGTATCCCGAAGAGGACGCGTATCCTTGGGCCGAAGCAGAAGCGCGGCTGCGAGGGGAAAGAGTGCGACTCTTTGGCTGCTTGACATATCCCTGGCCGTACGCCAAGTCCGAGTTGACCGATGACGATGACGAATTGCCAAAGTAGAGCACGCGACGCTTCTTCTTCTTCTTCCTGTGGAGGTGCTGCCTCACGCGGTCCGAGGGCGCCTTGAAGAACGTGCCGAAAACGCCGCCATATTCCTTCGTGTCCTTGAATCGCGAGATATCCAGTAGCGACGACGACGTGTCACTGGACGAAGAGAATACGCTTGAGGGCGTCTGCGGTCGACGTGTCTCTGGGTGAGGTGAGTAGGGGTCATTATAGGCGGGGTGAGTCTGCGGCGGCGCGTTGCCATAGGGTTGAGGTTGCGGGTACTGCTGTTGTTGATTGTAAGGTTGCTGTTGCTGAGGGGAGTTTTGATACTGCTGATGCTGGAATTGTTGGTATTGCTGGGGCTGTTGGTACATGGGGGGTTGTTGGTATCGTTGTTGCTGATATTGCTGAGGGTGTTGTTGAGAGTACTGTTGCTGGTACTGTTGTTGTTGCTGTGGTGGTGGTGGAGGCGGGTATTGTTGTTGTTGCGGGTATTGCTGAGTAGGCGTTGGCTGCTGCGACGGCGGTTGACGCGAATCTCTCGAATCTCTCGAATCGCGAGACTCGTGCCACCGTCGGCGAGCACTCTCGGAGTCCCGAGAGCGATGATCTCGCATCATTGTGGCCGGCCTCTACGGGTGTCGATGGGAGGAATCGGGGGGTGTGGTGGAGGAGGGAGATGGTGTTTTGTTTTGCGAAGGAGCTCGACGACGCCAGCTTTCCATGGGTGCCCCGTTCGTCTCGGCCCGCTAAACAGGACAAGCGGTGGCTGGGGTTTGGGTGTGTCCAATTCTTGGACGCTAGGCTCCGTCGTTGGCTCGCCCAGGTTCTCGCGGTGGGTCTGAGATTGGATCTGCCGCTGGGCCTTGGGAGGCCTGGGCGCTAAAAATTGCTCGGTAGAGGGTGCTTGACTGGTTTGTGTGTGTGTTCGTCCTGTCGCCGATATGATGATGCGATGAAGCGGGAGATCTCCCTCTCGCTGATCTTGGTGGTATCGCGCTCTTTCTCTGCTAGGTACTGTACTAGTGGTGCTGGCTCTAGGTGAGGGTTTTCATATCGGTGGTTTGTATCAGCCGAGATCAACTCCAGGTCAGAGTTCGCCAAGGATACTCTGTTATCGCAGAAATCATTTTAATCTTGGTCACTTCAGCTGGTGCAGAGTCGACATTCAGGCCGCCACACATTGGCTAGCGCCGTCGTCATCTCCACTGAGATTTGGTGCATTGCCAGCTGGCAGTCACATGCTGTAACACGTGCGACCACTCTTGCGGACCGTCCGTCAGGGTGCCTACCCTGCAATTGGTGGGAGGGAAATCCGATTCGACTTGCGTCAATATCCTCACACAAGGGTCCTGGGGATCCTCTTCAGCTGAAATCTGATAATGAGGTGTTATAGACGCCCAGGCCTATTTTTAATTATGGGCCATGGCTATGCAGATGATAACCAGGCCGTTTAAATGCTACCGTCAATCAAAAGCTTGATGCAACTACAGCCATATAATGACACAAAACATGTGGGCAACCTCCACCGGGTTGCTTAGCGAACATCTCACCCAATTGACCAACACCGATTGCGCTCTGAAACCAGCCACGGGCTTGACAACGCATGCCGCACCGCGCTACCATGTCGTCGGTCTTTACATATATACAAATCAGCCAGCAGACAGAAAAGCCCTTCAAAACCCACCCACAACCTTAACATTGACGTGCATACCTTTGGCGGGCCGGGCCGTTACACCGCCCCGGATTTCCACCTTGCTCTCGTCTGCTTCCTCCGGGTTCGCTAGAGCAAACTCGAACCGGCCGACCCACGCCGCGAGGAGGGCGGCGAACTCGGCCTTGGCAAAGCTCTGCCCGATACAGCTCCGGGGCCCGTGCAGGAACGGCAGGAATGCGTAGTTGCTAGTTGCGCCCCCGCTGGCAGCATTCCGGTCTGCAGCTCCACTCTCGGAGCCGGAGGGGAGCCATCGTTCCGGATCGAATCGGTCCGCGTCTGGACCCCAGAGATGTTGGTCAAAGTGAGTTGCCCAGGGCACAATGACGATACGAGTACCTTTCCGCACTGGATGGCCCAGAATTGTGGTGTCGTGGGCGGCATCACGGAACGTCAATGGTACGGGGCTGTAATAACGGAGAACCTCACTGCATACGGCATTGAGGTATGGCATACGATCAATGTCGAGGCTGGTGATGTCGGAATCTGAGTTCACGGACGGTAAGCGCTCTCGCACCTCTTTCCGCAACCGGCTCTGAACCTCAGGGTATCGAGACAGCATATAAACAGCCCAGGTCATGGCCGATGCCGTCGTTTCGTGTCCCGCAGCGAGAAACGTCATGAGCTGATCGACCAGGTTCTCATCCGTGAAGCCACCGCTCTCAATGGCTACCGAGAGGATATCGATATCTGGCTGCTCCTTATTGGCCAACTTGGCCTTCTTCTCCTGGATCAGGTCTCGGCACACTGCTCGGATCTCGTCCGCCGCCGCGTTGATGGTTTGGTTCCGGCGGAACGGCAGCTTGGTGACTATTTGCAGCGGTATAAACATGGAAATGAGACCCAGGATCTGAGCCGCGCGGGAAGGCTTGATGATCTTCCTGTAGGTCCTAGCGAGCACGCTCTCCGGGTCTTGGATAGCACCAAAGTCTCGCCCCATGCCAGCGACGCCGATGATATCGAGCGTCGCCCGCGATGCCCAGCTAGAAACTTCAAGCTCGAGCTCGTCTCGGCCCCCAATCTCTGTCGTCATAGCCTGGGTAACCTCTTTAGCTTTGCGCCAGAAAATGGGGTACATGTCCTTGATATGACGGAAGGCAAACGCAGGCGTCAAGTTGCGACGCTGCACCCTGTGCTCATCACCCTCGGCGAACAGCACTCCTATTCCAAGGATGCGCCCGATGGATTGCTGTAAGTAACTCGGCTTCTCAAAGGCGTAGTTGTTGGTGACCAGCACCTCGGCCAACGCTTTGGCTGAGCAGACAAGGATCCGTTCCTGGTTCATCAGGCCGCGATAGCGGATGATGCCATCGTTGGGGATCTCAGCCACCCTGGGATGAGGATTAGTATGTTGTTTTCAAAGTACAGTTGAACCACAAGAGGCAATTGACGAACCATTCTCGCATTGGAATTCCTGAAGGCTCTGCAAATATCCTCTTTGCCTGGCCCAGAATCCAGTGGTTGTTGGAGGGTTCAGGCAGATGTCGCAACGGCGACACGAGCAGCGGATAGATCCATATCGCCCAGACAACCCAGAACAGAAAGCCCACGGTCCACAGCCCTGTAAAGTGTTTCAACAGGAGCAGCCTGGTCCAATCGTTCTGCACCCAGCTGAGAGCCAGAGTGACCGTGGCAGCGCCGCCTGTGATGTTCTCCCACGGCAACCCCATGACGACTTGAGGCCCTCACTCTCGAGTTTCTTGCGAGTCAAAGGGGGTCAGGACAAGCAATGGGAGGAGCCAATACTTTAACGCGGTCGGGACAAGTAGCAACAGGAGTTGGGCTTTGCAGGGGACGGAGCCAGGGGTAACAGCCACGGGATGGCCTTATAAGCGATTCGTTTATCTTAAACGCAGTGGAGATTTCGTCAATGTCCCCAGACTTGTCCAAGACTCGAGCCGTCAGAGAAGTTGACAATTGCTCCAAGTCGGCCTATCCTAGCGTCCGATCGGTCGTCAACATCGTGCCGTTTTCCCAACGGACATTGCCGTTCCAACTCAAACTCCGACCGGCAGCCATGTTGGTCGAGTCTCTCACACTACACTATGCGCTAGTCTCGCCCGCTTCATCGCTCTCCAAGAAGCCGAGCTAGGGTTGCATCAGAGTTGATGGGGGGCACAAAGTGGGTTTCTTTATGAGATTATCGCTAATTCCGCTGTTGTAATAGGACAGCCATTGGCAGACAAACCCTGCTGCTGCGCTTCCCCCCAAAATTGTCAAACGTCATGAAAACGCCAGATGACACTCCCTCCTAAAAAGAAAACCATAACCTGGTGCAATTTCCATGAATCAGTCCATGAAGCCCTCGATGCCAAAGCCAACGCCAAATTAATCCCTCCCTCGCATGCGAATCGGATTCTTGTATCATCGTCCACAACTTGTTCCATGTCCCTTCTGTCGACGTCCACCCGGCACCCGAGTGCCAACCAAAGTCTAGGTCCATGACCTCAACCACTCGGTCGATCATGTCCATCCCCTGGCCTTCGCGGGGTAAGATCTCAACCACGTGGTAGTTGCCGCTTGTCCCGTCTCGCTTCACTTACCGTCTTGACGCATTTCGACTGAGAAATGCGCGCCTCGCACGAGCCTGGCCACGGCGCTACCAAGACCGATTACTGTTGCCCTGGATGGGTCCAGGTAGATCCTGCGGCGTAGCCAAGGAGGGGGTTGCGTTCTCGTTGCCTCCCGAGGCCGGGCCAGCTTGCACCTGTGGTGGCGGGTTCCGAATCTCCAGGAGCGGCAGATCATGAGATGGCGCCGTCCCAAGAGGGTGTCTGTCTGTGCCACCTATGAACACTCCCTGCGGTTGGTACATTGGTGCTAATGGCGAGAGAGCAGACATTGAGATGGTGGATGCGGGAGTTGATGCCTCTCCGGGCGCATCTGTGGTTGTTGTTGACGCACTATTCGGGGGACCATTCAACCGACCATTCGACACTTGATCCCGTTCATTGGTCCATTGTTGCCGTCGCTCCATCGGCGACATCTCGTCCCAGTGGTGCACAAATGAGTGTCCGATCAAGGGTGCACCCGGAGCAGCGCGCTGTGAGGGCGTGTCGAAATGAACAGCACGGCTATGGCCTCCTGACAGTGGCCTCCACTCGCGAGTGTGTCCGTTGTCGTGTCGGGCTGTGGTTCGACGTTGCCGTTCGCCCGCATCACTCGGTGGTGATCTTCGTCCGGCCGTGACAGGTTGTCGCGAGGGGGATCCGTTTCTGCCCGGAATTCCATAAGACATGACCATTGCTCTGGCCAAGATGTCATCTGGATTAGCGGTTGCCCTATCAAGTCTGTCAGCTACTAACGACCAAGACATCAGCTCGGTAGGAAGCCCAATCACGCACCTTGACGAAACGTGGAGTCCCTGCGACCTCATCAGGCTCATGAAGGCGCGTGTAGAAGCGCTGGTGTGCTGTTTGGGCTCTGCATGCAGCTTGTCACGGCAATATGGGCAACTATCTGACTGATCAAGCCACTTTTTGATGCAGTGGTCTCCGAAGATATGTCCGCATTTCGGAAGACGGAGTGGCTCCTCGGAAACGCCCTCGGGACTTTCGACGCCATAATCGCCATAGCAAATGACACAGCCTGCGACGCATTAGCTTCACCATACCACCGGTTCGTTCGACAGCGAGATTGCTTACTTCGGTCTCCCTCCGGAATATCTTCAATCTTGACACTTTCGAGAGATCGCAATGTCGACTTGGATGCCACCATCTTGGTACTCACAGCACCTCTCATGAGTTGCATGTGACGGAGGACTGATTCTTCGTTTGCCTCAGTAGAGGAGTCTGACCCGCCAGGGCTGTACATTCCATGCTCGAAATACACATGCCGGGCAGCGTCGTCATCATCTTCCCGTCCAGGCTCCGACGACATGATGCGAGTGGATGTTGGTCTGCGATGGCGTGTGTTGTGAGATCTGCGGAAACTAGACGAAGGAGGGGACGGCCCTAATGAATATTAGCTGGTGCAAACGACAGGTTTCGTGCGTGCTGCATGATACGGTGGCGTCGGACGAGGGTTTCTCGCAAGCCAGAGCTCGGTGTGACCAGAGACGAGGCTGGCTGACCCCGAGATAAGAGGGAAGCTTACTGGTAGGAGAAGGTATGTCACGAAAGGTAGTCCTTGAAGAAGTGGAAGCCGACGAAAAGTGACCCCGACGCGGTGGTGGTGTTGACATGTAAGGGTGAGGGGGGAGAGGCACAGGCACGGGTACGGGCACGAAGTGAGGAGAGCTGTTGTTGTGTTGGCCGAAGTTGTTTGTTGGAGGCTCTGATGCGAGAAATGGCGGGCGCTGCTGCTGTTGCTGTTGTGAATTGGGCTCCGGAGCTGCACCTGCACCTGCACCTGCACCTGGCGGCGGAATACCCAGGCCTGCAGGCGGCTGAAAACTTAATGGCCGGCCGGGAATTTGGTTGGCAAAAGCTCCATCACGGCTGTGAGCACCCGTGCCGGAAGCGACCGGCGCTACGGGGGGTGGCATGGCACTGCGATGGTAGGTTTGGTGTCGTCCGCTCGGTCGCGGAGATATGGCCCCCGGCATGTTTTCTGAAAACGCATGGGGATGCGGCAGGCCCAGCATTGGCGGCAACATGCCTCCATGATGATGACCGAGCTGGAACGGATCCGGGCCGGAGCCGGGTGCAGGCTGCAACGGGTGGTGAGGATAGCTCTGAGGCAAGCTTGGATTCTGCGTCTGCCATGGGTAAGAAGGTGAGTTGTGTGAGTGGGACATCCAATGGTTCGAAGCCGAATGTACGGGATCGTAGTGGCCAGAAGACCGAGGATTGTGCATTATAAAGTCCATGGGATCCATGGGATCCATCTTGGGCGACGCAGCTCAGCTGCTAGATGAACCCCGTCTGTGATGAGCTGGGCTGGCGGAGCCTTGCAAGAGAGAAGCCGCCCGGGAGCCTGATGTGGTATTCCAGGCGTCGCGGGGGTTGAAAAGGGCGGTTCAGACGCTGCGAGGCTCGAATGGGCACGATGCGGATGCGAATGCGGGTGGCAGCAACACCAGCTGCCTGGACGACTGCCCCACGTAAGTGATGGATGGGTATGTGTATTCGTAGTATTCTAGCAGTGTTGGACTAGGACTATCGGGAGTACGCTGCGATCACAGGGCGGTGATCGGGAAACGCGGAGGGGTCGAGGTCTTGGGACCCAAGGACTTCCGGATGCCGAAGCGAGGGACCAAGAAGGAGGAGAGGTAGAGCCGAATGAGGGCGGGCGGCCGCGGTGGGAGGATGGTGAGGATGAGGGGCAGCAGCTGCTGGGTCTGTCTGTTATCGGGGGGGCTGCGATAACGCCGATGACGACGTAGCTTGTAACTTTAGCGGCGGCGTCCAGGACCAAGACGACGGAAGCTGATGGGCGAGACTCAAAGCAGCGACAAGAGGCGGTCGTCGAATGATGGCGAAGACGAAGACGGCGAGGTGAAAAGAGAGGAGGGAAGGAAGGGAAAAGGGAGGAATAAAATGGTGTGGGGGACAGACAGAACAGACAGAAAAAGCTGAGCTGAGCTGAGAGAGCGAGACAAGAGGAGAAATGCAAAAGAAAGAAGACCGGATGCCACGTCTTGTACGAATGAGACTCCCTGGACCGGACTGGACTGCACTGGCCGACGGTGGACGGGTGGTGATGCTGTGGGTTGCAGGGACAGGCTCGGGCGGAATCCAGCAGTGCCAACGTCTTTGTCCGTCGCTCGCGAGTGAGGCCGGGCTTGGCTGGGCCTGCCTGGGAGGTGGTCTAGACGCTGCCTGAGCGAACGAGCGAGCGAACACTTCTGACACCGGGGGCAAGCTCTGGTTCCCTTTGCTACCAGGGGGGAAAGGATGAAGAGGGGGCGCTTTTGACGAGGCGTACAGCTAGGTAGGTACAGGACCTTGAGGCAGGCGAGCGTCGGAGGTGGCAATGGCAGGCGTCAGGAAATGTCGTGAATGTGGCCGGCCAGGCGGGTGATGGATGTAAGTGCGATGGATGGATGCTAGGTACAGTAGGTAGCTACCCAACCTGGAAGGAAGAGTGGGAGTAGGTGGATGTGGGAGAACGGAAGCCGGTGGGCAGCTCCAATGGGTCAACGGTTGCGAGTGTACGAGGAGGCGTTTAGGTGGTGTAGCAGGACGTGAGAGGAAACAGGTCAGATTCAGGTTACGGAGGCGTAAGGAAGAGACGACAGGCAGGTAGGCGGGCAAAGGTGAAGCCCGGGGAATGAAAGAAAAGGCTTCTTTGTCTTTATGTAGGCGTACCGGCGGAGAAGGACCGACGTCTGGAATAGTATGGAATAGAGAAAAGGGTTAAAAAAGGGAGTAAGAATGAACAAGCCGGCGGGCTGCTCTTGTCCCTCCAACAGAAACCCCGGGGATGATGATGGCACCAAATGTCGCAGTCAAGTCAGAGCCGGAGTCGCTGTCAAAGTCGCTGTCACAAGTCGCGGTTGGATTAGCTGGCCGTCCACCACAACACACACTCTCTCACTCACACACTCCCCAAAATGCTTGGACTGACTGGTGCCGGCCGGCCGTGTTTGGCAGGAAGTGGAGAGTCGTCGGGTTGATCGGTACAGTAAGGTATCCGTATCCCCCAAGTAAGCCTGCTGCTGCTGCTCCCAAGCAAGAGAGAGGCCCGCCGCCTGGGTAGGCAAGGCATTCAAAGCGGGACTGACGGACAGGACAGCCTGGGTTTGTGATAAGCGAAGCGGGCAAGGGGACCGACCGCGTGCGGCGGCGGCGGCGGCGGGAAGGCAAAGGTGAGGATGGATCACCGAGAGTTAAAAAAAAAAAAAAAAAAAAAAAGACGCCGACAGAGACAAACGGCAGGGAGATGACGACGGGGACGACGACGACAACGAACAAGGCTGGTGGGAATGAGGGGTTGAAAACGAGGTGAATGATGAGGGAGAAGAGGGGAGAGGAGAGCAAGCAAGGAAGCAGACGGACAGACAAACCGAAAGGTAAAACGAACGACGAACCAACGCACGACGACCAAGAAACAGTCGATCAAAGTGCGAAGCAGGCGAACGGGACAAGCTTCCCAAGGTTCACCTCTCTACTCTTACTCCTCCTCCCATATCCTGGATGAAGCGACCCTCGCTCGCCCTAAGAGAAACCACCCGACTGACCCCATTGGTACCATACTTTGCTTGGTACGGTAATACCTCCACCACCAGGGGGGGCACGGGCAAGGGCCGACTTGAGTGATGAGCTGGAGACGTAGAGACCTCTCAAACCAAGACTCGCAATGACAGAGTGAGAGGGAGAGAGAGTCATGGTCATGCGCAGAGGAAGTCTACCTAGCCGGGCATGGATGGGCATGGACGATACCGTCCAAAAGGTACTACTAGTAAGAGCCCCAGCCGCCAGCCAGAGTCAACTGGGCAAAAACTCAAGCCAGTTTCCAGCCAGTCCAAGCCCAAGCCGGCACAAGCCCATCATTGATCCAACAAAAAGCTCTCGGCTTTGACTTTTTTTTCTTGTCTTTCCCTCTGAGCCTTTTTTTTTCTTTTCCTTTTTCCCTTGCTCACTCACTCACCTGAGCAATTAGCGGGACAAGATCGCCTCAGTGGAGTCTTGTTGCGTGCCATGGACGTACATACAGTAAGAAAAAAGCCCCAAGTTGGCTGGGGTGGCCTTTGGGGGCGTATTAACGGAGCCTATCCCAAACGTGCACATGATGCGAAGAGGGCATGATGGATTGGCTCTCGTCCATTGGATTAGAAAAGGTGTCTGGGCGGGCTCTCTTCCCTGCCTTTTGACTGCCAGGTTCCCGGCCCAGATATAACCACCGCATTGAACGAAACCTACGCCCGGGTGCTACCTTTTTCTCAATGGATGATTCCATTGGAGGGGTTGGATGGAGGTCCGGAGGTGTACTCCAGCTCCAGGTGCTGGAGGCGGCGGGCCTCGTAGAACAAACTCAACCACCACCACCCACCCTGGAGATGGCGGAAACCATCAGGTTCAGCTGGTTAGGGTACAGCGCCCCCTCTCTCGTAAAAGGAGCAGGGGAAAAAGAAAGCAGAATCTTAATTTCTGGTTGGTCTCTCCGTTCATGATCCTTGAAGTGAGAAGTTGAACTGTCTGTGTTCATACTGTGAATCAAGACTACCCTTTTAGGATACGGACCCGGCATTCAGCGAACTTGGAACTAACAAGACGCCGGGCAATACCTATCCAACAAGTCATGGGATGATGACTTGACCTCACTCGTGGCTGAATCACTTTACAAACACCTCGTTTCATCAGTTGTTCCGTGATTACGGCGCCCCTTCAAAAAGCTCTCTTGTATCCTCCCCCACCGGTGCCATGATGGGCTCTGCCTGTTGACATGACCATCATGTGAGCGCCCGCCGTCGCCTCGCGTGCCTCGAGCCATCCATCACATCACATTACCCATGATTGCCCATCACTCTCTAAGCTCGAGCCCCGGTGGCCCACAGGCAGACGGACGGAGCAAACGCTCTCACAATTGCGGCTCATATCGCGACCCGACCGCCATGATAAGCCCCCTCTCCCGCTAGACCTCACTGGAGCTGCCCCTCCAGCAGTAACAGCAGCGTCAACCTGGCGTTCGTCTGACGTTCCTCCATTTTAGCCCACCCAGCATCATCGTCCACAGCGAACCAGCTTGGCAAATGGAACCAGCCGGGTTGGGTTTTTCTTGTCTTGCTTTCTTTTCTTGACTGCCGCTGCGCACCTCTGGCAGGCAAGCTGCATAACAATGCAACGAATAATGTCCGTCCTCCAAGCCCTGCCTGCTGTGCTGTGCTATCTCAAACCCAATAGAAGAGGGTCCGCGCAGAGACTATCGTTTTCCCCCATCCTGGATATGTTTTTGTTTGTTCAACCACCCCCAGCATCAGCATGCCTGGCGTGTAAGTTAGGTTCTTTGATGATGGGTATGTTGCTCCTCTCTGCCAACCTTGTTTCGCTGACCACGCAAGCAGCGAGTAAGTCTGTTCGTCATTATAATGTGGCTTTCCCTTTTTTCTCAAGTCGTTCCCATCTGTCCTCCTGTTCCCCTGCCTCGAACTAAAAAAGTGCCATGGGTCTGTCAATCAGTCAATCAATCAATGGATTGCATCTCACAGCCAGCTGGAGCTCCAACAAGGAGCATCCGTCCGACGGCACAGCCGATCGGCTACGCACAGCAAACCCAAGACAGCAAACACGCACACACGCACACCACCTGACACCTCACTCCCTGCACTGGGCTGGGAATCAACATGAACGCCCAGCTCAAGCCCGATTCGAGGTCTCACATGCAGAATGGCAACCTTGTCTCTTGACTCGCCCGGTCTTTTTTAATACTGAGACACTTGCCGGATTTACACTTGGGCTCTGCAGGCCACCCTGTCTTTTGGTGCTGAGAACAGAAACATTGTCTTTCAACAGATCAGAAAAAGAGAGACCCAATGCCGAATCCCGGTCCAGGGATCTTCAAGGCGTCCAACCGGTTTCATCGTCTCTTTTTCAGCAGCAGCCATTATCGCTATGACTCAGTATTCCCTCCCCCCAGTCCTCCAAGTCCACTCCCACTCACATGGTCTCTCCGCGCAACCCTGGCGCATCTCACGCGCCTCAACCCCGTCCCATCCCATCGATGCCTCGTTGAATACGTCAGACCTCAAGGCACCTGAGCATTCCATCCCCATCCTCGGTCAGTGGAGGCGCCTGTGCCGCTCGGGCGTTGCGGATCCCACCCATCACCATCTGCCAGAACATGCAACCACTTTAACCTCGAGGTCATCAATTGGTCCCTCCGCACCCGGAATCCCCAGATCCTGGATAAATACTGGCCCTCGTCGACAGAAACAGATCTGCAACGACTGCCTGGCACCGTGAAACTTCTCGCTCCTTTCGAGGGAAACTCTTCTATTCGCTGTCTCATGTCCCTGGATCCCGGCGACGATCCCGGACACTCGGGGGAAACGCCATATTGGGATGCCTCATTCTCTGTCCCGTTATGGCTGTTTGTCCGTCCCCGGCTCAAAGCTTGGAGCAACGCACTGCTTCTATTTACATAAAGCCTGGGGTCCGCCCCCCAGGCACGGCATATGTAGGTAAACAGGGAAGACACACCCGGCATCGAACAAACCTGGCAGGCTAGGTTGGTTTGACTTTCGAGTCCCGGTCTCCGCCAACTGTCAGCACTGATAGATCGTCGCCTCGTCGTCCTCGCCGGAAAAGGCCGCAACCAGCCGTCGCTGCATCTATCCCGTTCCACCTCGATGCAACCAACGTGCAGTCCCTCGGCGAGTCACGACTGCTATTCGGTTCCGAATGTTTGCCCTGCGAGCAGTTGTTCACTGCCTCCACCGCCATCTCAGCCCGCTGCGAGAGGGTGACACTGCAGCAAGATTCACCTGGTTCCGAGCTCAGCGGCCGAGCCCATGACACAAAGTTTTGGCCTGCAAACAAATCCGAAAGCCCATTGTCTGCATCACTTCTTGGGCAAGCGATACTTGCCGCCGGCTAGCTCCAACTCATTCTCCGCCACCTTTTCTCCCAAAAACTCTTGTAGTTCCTCGTTACTCCAAGTGCAGCCATCGGCGATCAGCATCTTCATCATCATCAAAATCTGCGCCAGGGGCATGGCTGGCGCTGAATTCGTCAACATGCCCACGATGAATTGCCAGTAGACAGTCCGTCGCTCCTGTTCCTTTGAATCTATCTTGGCCTTGCGTGGAGATGGCTGGCGGCTGTCCTCAGGGCCTTGATCGTCTGCTGCAGTACCTGGCTGGTCTGATGCGCCCTCGTCGTCTAGCCTTTCGAGAACCACGTAATTCTGCTGACCGACATCGCGAAGCACTTTCTTGCTGACCCAGAATTTCAGAGCTGCCTCAAGCAGGTCTTCGTCTATCATGAGTTGTTGCCAGATGTCGTTGAAATTGCGCTGCACGGGCCCGGATTCGCTCTGGCCGTTTTCGTCTTGGAATGCGTAGATCACAGCAGCCTCGTATGTCTTGCACTCAAGCTCAACGGAACGATCCTTAAAGTCTAGCTTAACGATTGCCGAACCCAGCTGGTCCAGCCAACTGAGCTTCTGGGATGTCTTTAGATCCTCGAACTCTCGCTCGTATTCACGCTGCATTATTGCAATCGGCCGTGGCACCGTGAACGGTTCTTTAGACAAACCAGGCCAGTAGAGTCGCGAGAGAGTCTTGGCTTCATACCAAAGCATCTCCGTGCTGCCCGGAGGTTGGCGTAGATTCGGGCGAATAGCCGAGTTCACAGTCTTCGAGTCCTGGATGTCCCTCATCATGACATCGCAATTTTGTAGGGCGTTTTCACCAAACCGCTTCCTCAAAAGACTCAATACCTTGGTTTCTTGTAGGAAGCTCCTCTGGTTCGAGAGCAGACGCTCTGCGAGAATGAGTTGAAACTCTTTGATGAAAATATCTCGGGAGCCGAGGGCATTGATCAGCGTGCCAATGACATCCTCATTTCTAGGTCGTTTGTAATTGACACCTGCGTCCGCTGGGTCTGGTACCCAGGTCATATCGTTCCAGTCGAGGTCATCATCGTCCGCTGGGCGCCGCTGCTGCTGGGAGGCTGAGCTGAGCAAAACTGCCAACTCTACCAGCTTGGTCTTGCCCTCCTCCGAATCATCGCTGTTGGGGTTGGAAAGCAGGCCTGTGACGACGATCCGGATGGCATCATCCCTCTGGCAGAGATATAATTGTAGCGCATGGACGACACGATCAAGCAGCACTTTTGAGTGATCTAGCGCATGGAACGTCCTGATCATAGATATGTAGGTTTGGAGGATGTCCAGCGTAGATCGGCCGGGGTGAAGAAGTCGTGTCTGTAGAGCCATTGAAAACGCATCTGTGAGCTGCAAGCGGCGCTGTGGTGTCGTGACAGCTGAGCGAAGGTCATCGAGACCCCCTTTGCTCTCAGGCCAGTTGAGGGCAATGTCGAAGAGCTCCTGAATCCGCAGTGTCGCTAGGCGTCCAATAGCGATTTCCTTCCAACACTCTACATCGTTCCAGGCAATGCGAGTTCCAAGACGGCTGAAGACTTCAGCAGCGAGGCGTCCGTAAATATTCTCAACCCACTCAGACAGATGAGCCAGACAGCCCGTAGGTGCACCTGGAGATGACGTTGACGATTCCGGTAACTGCCAAACTCCCGAATATGAAGTCTTGATAAACTCCTCCATGCTCGCGTCCATAATTTCGGCAAACAACACCTGAAACTTCTCGCCGGCCAGACCAACAGTTTGTAGAGACTCCAGTAGGCCCAGAAGCTCTTTCTGAGCCACCGAGTCATCACCGTCATCTGCACGTTCTAATGCTGTTCCATCATAGCGCTTGCCAATACCGAGATTCAGATGAACTAGTCGTTGAAGAACGGTGCGGATGGCACTTGTTAATCCCTGGTTGAGAGAGTTTCCAATGATGGCGTGCAAGTCTCGACGAAACTTGGTAAGAGCTGCGTCTGCCGACGCTTCATCTTCAAACCCCTGGGCGATGAGCGTCAGTCCGTAGAGATACTGGCGATGGGCAGCTTCAAGGGTCGATATGCTCGAGAGCAGGATCTGCGTCTGGTCGGTTTGGCTGGCGCAGGCGGCCAGCAATGGCATAACATGGTGAACAAAGTGCTGGCGAACCTGCTGTGTGTGCCAGAGCAGGATGTCCTCCGTGTGCGCAGCCTGCGGCAATGCACGGCCAGGGTAGAGGAGCAAGGCCAGGGAGTCTCGGAAGTCCAGGTCAATGTCCTGTGACTCCTGCGACAGGGCGCCAAACGAGTCCTCGGCGGCAACTGAGGTCGGCAGCTGGATCCTCGAGGTGACGACGTGCCATGCTCGATCCCACCTCACCTGGTCGCTGGGCTGATGGAGAGTCTGATGGAAGAGCGGCGGCGGTGGTGGAGCTGCTCTCTGCTGCTGAGGCGACAACGCGTGCGGACCACCAAAGGCGACGCCGTGCTCGGTGAATGCCGCGACGGGAGTCGACCGAGGAGTCGGCTGGGAGGTGTCGGTCTGGAACACGGACCGGAAGACCTTTTGCTTGCGAGCCCGGTATCGCGACGCCGTCATGGTCATTGTGGCATGGTGTAATGGGGGTGAGAATGTAGACGACGAGATGTTGTTGTTTGGTACGTGCGGATATAGAAACCAACGGCCCTGGAGCCTGTGCTTTTCCGGATGAAGGACCAACCCACACAAGGCAACTTCCTGGTACGTTCAAGGGTGAGTGGGGCATCTGTACCATCAAGAACGCGCGCTTAGTGCGCTAACCAGAGACGCGACCGCTTTTTTGGCCGCGTCACCTCGGGATCGGAACGAAGTGCGTCGGTAGGCAGCAGAATATGGTAACAGTTGCGATGAAAAACGGTTGTTGGTCCTGCCTTACAAACTAATACCAAAGACGCTTAGACTCTCCAATGGACACTTGAAACTATTCTGCGTACGTATTGCGCACCATTGTTGCTGTTGCGCCGTCGAACTGAGCCCAGCGCCCGGGGTCGGCGACCCCACGCAAGCAGCAGAGCGGTTGGTGTTGTTTTGTTTGAGCTCGTCTAGCGGGAGATTAGCTCAAGTCCCAGCTTCTTCATGCTCAGCCTTGGAAACTTGGTGAGGCGAGCACTGGCTGTCAGATTTCCCTAGGCTGGTGCACGCCATCTTTTTCTCCTAAACCGCCGGCCGTTGGAAACGTCCCACAAGGGGTGAGAGGGGTCATGGTGGTTCGTTCGAGAAGCAAGTTAAATGAGCTGCGTAGGGGGGTGTAGAAGCCTTTTGTTTCAGCAGATGGGAGACTAAACACCCCAAAGTCAGAGCGCACTGTGGCTGCTGTCCGCCCGGGGGGGGAGGAGTAGGTCTTGCGAAGCAACGATTTTAGGGTGACAGAAGGATCGTCGTGGGTGGGAAGAAGCATGAGCCATCAAGCGGAACTGTCAAGATCCTTCTGTGGAGGAGAGATGAACACCCCCCCGGAGGCGGCGATGAAGATGGAGAACCCCCGGTGGTGGCGATGGTCAAACCCCTCCGGCAAATCCGCGACCCGCCCCGAGGATCGCCCCAATCCCGGCCGGGTCTGCCGCACCCAGGCCCGGGGTTTGATCCCGAATTCTCGGGATACCAATCAAGTCGAAAACACGGTATTGATTTTTGTCTGCTCAACTTTGCGAAATTCAAGAAAAACATGGTTCCTCTAAGAAGCAATTTATCTTGCCTCTCCACCAACAATGCTTGTCTTTTAGACATTTTCGTGTAGTAAGAGTCATTCGCAAGAGATTACCCCAATCTGTAGGGGGATGCCGAGAAGCACGGAGCAATCATCCTTCAGCTCAAAGAATCTCGAATCTCAACTTCCACTTAGCTAACTCCACCTTTACCCATCGGCCAAGCCTCCATCAAAAAGAGC
This sequence comes from Fusarium sp. LHS14.1, assembly GCA_025433615.1. NCBI lineage: Eukaryota > Fungi > Ascomycota > Sordariomycetes > Hypocreales > Nectriaceae > Fusarium > Fusarium sp. LHS14.1. The sequence continues at coordinate 2,117,901 of CM046481.1, forward strand.
CCATGCGTCTAGTCTCTTTGATATCCATTAAATGGGGATTGGCTCAGATCAAAATACTTCTCCGCTGCTCGCACTCGGACTCGCTACCATCTCCAAAGAGGGAACGGTTCGTGCTCTTTTCTTTGCACATCCATCCACCACAAAAGCCCAAAGCGCACGCGCGCCGGGCGGCTCGTGGTTCGCGATCTGCCGCCCTTAGCGAAAGGGGGCGGCGGTCGTGTAGCGAACGAAAATCTGGGCCGAGCCGAAACTCTAGCTGAAGGATCTGGAACCGTTGCGCCGGAATGAAGCCTTCCAAGGATTCTGGAACCGGTACTCTGGGATCGTCTGGTGTACCTGCGTGTGCTTCGTATCCCGTTGCATGCAGTCAAACTAGCTGCTCGAACGAAGGAGTTCATGTAGGTAGAGGCACTCGAAGGAGAGGGGGGACAAGACAGGACAGGACATGAGCCAGCCTGCTCAAGCCCACATGCCGGACGCGGTGAGCAGCAGCAGCAGCAGCCCAAAAGTCCCCTTTTCTTGGGTCCCCGTCTGTCAGTCAAGCTCTCGGCCTCCACTCTTGACCTTGCAATCAGTCCGCTTTTCCCCAGCCCTACTCTGCCTTATAGAACGGGTGCGGTGCGGTGCGGCGAGGAGCTGGGATTTCTCACGTCATTATCAATCATAGTCATAGTCGCTTAAGTCAAAGTAAAATGCCCCCGGCATCTGTCGTATCGTACCGTGTCCTGTCTCATGGTTCGTCCACATGGTCTACTCTGCTGTAGGGGGAAGGTGGTGGCTAGTTGGACAAGGTACAAATGTCGATGCCTAGAGTAGACGAGCGACGATCCGATCCAGCTTGGCCTTGGCCCCAAAGACCATCGTTCGGAGTGGCCGTGTGCCATGATCATGACAGTTTCCTGGTCGGTCATGGGCTAGAATGGATGGGAAGGGATGGAAGGGATGTGGGATGGCTACCCATTATCCGTAGTCCTAGTCCTAGGGGCCATTTCGTCATGTCCTTGGGAATCAAGGGTGGAATATCCCGTCTTTCCTGTGTGTCAAGGGCACTTCCCATCACTCCATCCATCCATGTATTCGGTTGCGACGTTACCCAGGGGCCTGGCACCAGTTTGTGTTATCTGATTGGCTGTAATCCCGCAGGCAGGGCACCGACGAATGCCGCCCATTACTGATTGCAAGGTCAAGACCTCGAGTGTGGACAACCATATCAATAACAAAGGGATCGTTATCCCTCGTGCCTTTTGCCCTTTACAGTCTTCCTGTCATCCACTTCCACCAATTCAGCGCAAGCTAAAAAGCCGTGCCACGTTCTTGAGCCCTTGAATAAGGTACCCGCAGACCCGCGGACTGCGCAGGTGTGGCCCGTGTGGGTGTGCTAAATACTTCGCCAATAGAGGTCATTGGCGTTCACAATCCATGTGGTCCGCCACCCCCGTTTCAAACCCAGCCCGCTCCCCCAAGCCAGTGCCAGCCATGGATGGAAGGGATGGATGCCACCAAAACCAAACAAGGCCTGCCCTGCCCTGCCGGGGTGCTTCCCCCCTGCTGGGAGACAGACGTGGGACCCGACCCATCCTTGGAGCCTTGGAGGGGGCGTGCGTCGTTAAGGTGCCGCCTTGTTGGGCGTGGCTGGCCTTCGTCCTGCGCCGTCCTCGGGTCCGACACGATCCGGCCAACCGTCCCCAAAGTCCTGGGCCTGGGCAAGAGAAGCATCGGGGCGGCTTCGGGCCCTGACTTCTCTGGATACCCGACGCGCCATGGATGTATCCGGATGTTCATGGATGCAATATTAGTGCAGTCAGTACAGTAACTGCACTAGACTACAGGTAATCATCCATTGTCTGCTATGACCGGGCGGTGGCTTTAATCTCTCGTGAACCCACTACCCGAATCAGAATCACCCCTAGAATCTCACTGTCATGACTTGACTTTTTTGTTTCCATCCATCCAGTGCTTCTTTTAGCCCTGGCACTAAGCTAAGCGTCTCTCGTCTGTCTCCCCCTCCCTCCGCCTCCTGCTCGTTGCTACTCTACTCTACTGTACTCACTGCGGCTACCCGTCGTCGCCTGGCCAAGCCAACGTCCCGTGCTATTTGCGGCGCGGCTGTGTGCTGCAAGCTCTGACGCTGCTTGGTCACACTCTCACACACACTCACAGCCCGGGGTGGGCTTGCTTGCCGCGACGATCATTTGCTTCTCGCTCGCACGTCCGTACCAACAGTCTGGGGCATCCCATCCTCCCTCTGCGGGCGGGTTGTTTCAGATGTCTTTTCCTCGTTCGATTCTTGCATCCTTGCTGCCCTAAATTTTGCTGCCACAGCCAACTAGACCAGTCACGCCCGCCAGTGAGGCTGGGCTCTGCCCATCACTTCCAACCGCATAACCAACGTTAACTCTGGAGGTGGCGCTGACTGGTTGATCTGTCAGGATGATTGCGGCTTAGGTTGAGATTGAAACCGCTGCAGGGGCGCCGGACCTTTTCACCAACATTAAGGCCTTAGCTTAGGATTGCATCGCCATCTTTTTTTGACATGGTGGTATATTTGGTAGTAACGTGTTCGTTAGGTATCTTGATCTTGGTAGGTTGACAATTGGTTTGGTTTGTTTGTTGGTTGACAGGTTGGTAGCCTAGCCCAGCCATCCATTGTTGCTGTCCAGCTCCTCAAGCAGCCAGCGCTCTCTATGATATCGTGATTCAGGTAAACAAACACCTGTGTGTATAACTTGACGCATAAACAAAACAAAAAAGTGGGTAGAAGAAACTCCATACTGAAATGTCGGTATGGGGGTATGGTGTTGAGAAAGAAGAAATGGACAAGAAGAAGAAGAAAAGAAGAAACCCAAGTCGACTCCACAAACAGAATCTCAACCATGCCCCCCTCCAAGAACACCCAATCATCACCAAATATCTTCCTTCTCAAATGCCTCCTCGAAAATGTTGTTGTTGTTTCGTGATGTATACCTCATCTGGCCACCATCATCATGCCTGTCTGCCCCTGGCTCACCATCCATCGGGTTGGATGCCGGCCATGGATGCCATCTAGATTCGTTCCCGTGCAAAAGACAACAACACCGATCCTGCGAGGCAGATTTCCTTAGAGTCCCTGCCGGGATCTTTTGCCTTCCAAAAATACGCCGTACCATAATAGAAATGCGCCAACCAGTGCAGCAGCTTAGCATCCGTGTGTGATAAGCAACCAGCGCCAATTTTGGCTCAGTCCGAGGCTGAGCCCCCAGAAAAGGTCGGGGTAGCGACGGCACCCCAGTTTTTTTTTCCGATGGCGGTGTTCGTTCCAAAATATCCCTCCATCTCTCAAGTGTTTCGTCGACCCTTGCACTTGTCGTGAAGTAAGTGTCCGTTTCGAGCTGTAGTCCTTGTAAATTCAGCTCCGCAGTTGGGACACGTCGCTTTGGCTGCTTGTCCAGATTTTTCGCGTTGGTGCCTCAGAAGGTTGCTAAATGTCGAAAACTGGCGTCCGTTACATCCGTGCTCCCAGCATCGTGGTTTTGGCCTGCTCTGCACGACTCGGACGTGTCCCCCCTCGTGTGAGCTGGTGCTCCCCGAGCCCATGACTGCCGGTACCTGGTACATGAAACCAACGTCCTGGCCAACGGGTATGGATGTCGGTCGCGTGCTGTCATGAACAACAAAATTAGTCAATTGCGCCTCAATCCTTGCGGGTCGGCGATAGTACCTGTAATGCCCGGGTCCTGCATAAACTGCCGCATAGTCTACGGGCATGTTGTAGTTGGCTTGTCTGTTCATCGCAGATTAGCATGGCCCGGGCGCTGCCCTATCGAGGCAGGGGGTCTTACAAGTTCTGTGGGTATGCTGTTGGGTACACTGATGTTGATTGTGCTTGTTGATCTTCCATCGTCCCTGGGCTGTAGGACTGTAGGTATGTAGAGCCTCCCATTGTCGTTGCGGGTTCGCTCATGAGAGTCACGGGAGCTGGAGAAGTTGTATAGGCTGGAAGATTCATGGCAGTCGTCGCACTGGGGAGCCCCATGGCTGCCGGCGGGGAATCGACGTAGGAATTGCTGCTGGCTCTGCGCATCCGGCCCACTAGTCTTGTGTCCCGACGTGCTTTGTCTTGGTGACGCTTGATTTCTCGCTGGTCTGTTGTAAGAGATAGTCGTGGGGGGCTCGAGGTCAGAGATCTCGACTGTGGTGGCGGCGAGAGGCTGGATCCAGAGACCGGACCCATTGATGAGAGTCCAGTGCCCATCATCGAACTGCCAGACGCATTCGACTCTAGAGGGCCTGTAAAGTTGGTCAGTTCCAGTTGTGGAGGCGATTCAGGGAAAGGCCTTCGTACCTGGCCAAGTAAAGGCCGACCTTGGTCCCATGGAGAAGGCCGGGTCAAATTGGAGAGCGACAGTACTGCCACAGGCATTAGTTTTAAATCAATCTAGTGTAGCTAATCGTGATATACCTCATGTCGGATGATCTCTCTGTTTGACGAGAGTCTGATGTCAATGGCTGTAGTGAGCTTCTGCCCTGTTGTTGGCGAAGAGACGAAGTAGAGTCCGACTGAAGCTGGTCCGTTTGACTCCAGCTCGAGTTTAGGCCGGCCGGAGTTAGGACCGGAAACGGGGAGTAGGATTGAGAAGCAGGTGTGGGGAGGTAAGATGACTCCGCGGCGGACGAGCTTAGGTAGCTCGTTGACGAGTAACTGTTTGGCGAGGAAACTTGGGGCTGCCGCGAAGACTCGAGGGGGAGACTCTGGGGTGAGGCAGATATGTTTGAGTTGATAAACTGCCCTCCGGTGAGCGAGACTTGGCTGCCGGCAGTTGATCTGGCGGGCGGTGAGTTCATGTTGTCACAGCTCCCATCTGTTGCGGCCGGGTCCATCTTGACTGATGATGGAGGGGATGGGGGAAGGTAGAGAGACTCGGGTTGAGACATACGGAAAGACAAGGAGTCAATGAGGTCGATGATAAAGGAGGGGTCTTGTCGAATCGAGGTGCCGATGCGATTATTAAGTGACAAGCCGGGGGAAGGAATCGGGGCTTATAAGAAGCCTCGCGAAAGCTGATCAGAGATGGAGATGCATCGAAGCTGGGTTGAGAAGTGATCTATCTATGGAAGACCCTCTGAGCCCCAAACACGTTCAGGGACAGGATGCCGACACTTATGAGAGAGGCAGTACAAGGAGTTTTGCAAGTTGAACGTGCATAAGAGTGGAGGAGCTCTGACAGAAACCGTTCTTAGATTGAGTGACATGGAAGAAAGACCCGGCAGGACATGAGCAGGCCAGTACATACATTGACAGGGTCCGTATGGTGGTCGGTCCAGGTGCTTCGTAGGCCGTACGTCGAGCAATGAGAAAACTCGCCGGAGCAAGGGTATGATCATGGCGGGAGTGGCACCACAGGGAGATGGGGATGGGGGAGCCTTCGAAGGGGGGGGGTGAAGGGCAGAAGGGGGCGTGTGGATGCTTAGAGATCCAGCACCCATGCATGGAGACATCGCCCAAGAGGCCTGTGGTCACAGCGCAGGTATGTGGCGTAGCGGGGAAAAAGCGAGTGTCGATAGGCCTATTAACTTGCCCGGCAGCGTGTAGGACCCGTGTCAAGGTGGCCCTACCAGGCCATCGAGGTGCATGCCCGCGGTTGGGCCATGGCATGGGGTATGACAGGGAGTGTGTGGGCAACCCGTGGCTCATGAATGGAAGCCCACCTCAAAGAAGCTCCATAGACTGCGTGGATGGACTGCCACTGAAGAGACGGGCGGGTCGTTGCAAGGCCCAACGGTCCCTACCCAAGATGGAAGACCGGGATTATGAGACGACAGCCGAGCTGGGGTTGGAGCCGCAGTTATGTCGCGGGTATTTGGAACTACCAGGTCAACTCGTCGACCTAATTAGTCCCACGATGGGAGACAAAGAGACGTAAAGTGACTGGTACGTACGTCAGTGACAGACATTTGGTTCGCTCCCGGTGGGGAGTCAAGACCGTCATGTCTATCATCTGTCCAATGCGAGCAATATGCGTGCCACTCTGAAAAGACCGAGCAGCGTGCCAGCTCGCTAAATTGAGCAAAGGTTGGTTCAACACCGCCGCATTAAGTTGGGCCGTTGGCCTCGTCCCGCATTTCGATCCTTGAATTAACCAGCGTAGACGAGTCGGTCAAGTAACGATGGAAGTCTTGGTCCTCGTTCGAAGGACGGCAGTTGCTGTTGATTGTGTTTCCAACAGCGTCGCCGTGGGCGCAGAGCTCCACGCTCGCAAGAGGCAGAAACAGTTGAGGAAAGCCGTAGGATCACGATCCCTGCACCTGGTGCTTCTCTCCTCAGAGCTTGGCGGGTGGGCGGTCGAGGCAGACGAGAACAAGACATGAGTCGGCTACGCGAGCTAATTGTAGGGGGGCTGCGCACTCATTCGCTCATCCTCAGCCCAACATGCGGACTCTCTAGGGGCATCACGTCTCTGGCTTGTGGGAATAGACCGGCGATTTGGTCTACCCGACTCCTGCCAAGAGGGTTCGTCACCCATCGCGTGGGCTTTCGGTAAAGCGTCCCTGATGGAACATGATCCAATGGCTTGCTTGAGCCCAAGCCAAATGATGAAAGGCGGGTCGGAGACAATCAAGAGTTCCAGCGCCAAGGTAGCGGGCTCCTCCCCAGCTAGCGAAAGGGCGGTCCAAGGGTCAGGGAGATGGGATAATGGGGACCCGTCGGCGTAGACTCTTGCCGGGGGTGTAGACGTCGCCGGGCGCCCGCTTGACGTGCCGTTGACATGAGTGCCGTCGAGTCGAGGGAGTGCAGTGCCGTGGGATGGAGGGAGGGATGGATGGATGGATGGGGATGTTGTTGGGATGGGAAGTGGGCTCGCAAGCTCGATACCTACCGAGCTCATACGTCGCAATCTTGGGATAGGAAGCGGGTACGTGCGCGTTTCTCTACACCTGTGCCCAAGCGACACAGACGCCTTACCGCTTCGAGCGCTTGGGGAGTCGGCCGCCCCTCCCTGACTAGCCTGAGGTCTCTCGCCTTTCTCGCGCAAGGAGGGTCGGGAAGAACGATGGAAGGCGGGTGGTAGCGTGGAGTCGCGGAGTCACTTCGGCAGGCGCAACTGGCAGGCGCAATGGCTGCGCTAGAAAACAGGATGCTTGCAGCCGTTGCGCGGGCGCTCCCCCGTTGCCGCGCCGCGCACCTTACCTTACCTTTGCCTTGGGTAGGTGCCTCAGGTTCCATTCCCAGTTTAGCGCGAGCACCCTCGAACTTTCCCCTCATTGCAGCAACACAGCCAACCGCACCTCCAGGGAAGGTACTTCTCAGTTGCCAGATTCCTTCCAACTACCACGATGACTCGCTTAACGAAGGCAGCTATTGGACTCCTCAAAGGGCAGGTACCGAAGATTAGAAGGCTTGATGCCTTTTCCAGCCATCTCCATCTCGAATTTTTGCGTTGGCGACTGTGCCGCTCGATTTTCCCATCCAGGTCGTTATCGAACGTTGTACTCGAATCCCCGATATAGCTACATCGAGGCGGTACCTACTATTTTTGACCCATGCAACACGACCTCAGAGCCACAGGCTTGGACGACTATCACTATCACTCACAGCCCCCCAGGAAGGTCTGCCTGCCTGGCCTCTTTCAACGGGCCCCCCAACTTGTCACCCGCCCGCAACCATTCGGGTCACCCTCCAACTCCTCTCATCCAGGCACCAAGAACATGCAGAGAAGCAGGCACCGAAGTTTTGGTCGGCACCAACTCCTTTAAGCGCGTTGCTCCCGTCACCTTGCAGTGTCCTCGCAGCTTGACTCACATGAGCAATTACAAGTTCATCTCTGATCTGATTGGGACATCTCTCGTGCTCCCCGCCGCCTGCCTCTCCCTCTGGTTCGCGTCTCTCGCGGAGCGACTCGCTCTTATGTTGATCGCGAACAACACAACCCTTGGCAAACCTTCTTGAGCACTGACTCCGACCAGTCCTAATTCGTGGCAGACTTGCGGGCGCGAATGCGACAATAATGACAGTGGCAGTGGCAGCCAAGTACGAACTCTGGCTCTGACTCTGACTCTGCCCCGATAGCAGACCGATTGCAACACAGGGCTCCCCACCAGTCACTTAACTTAGTTGATGGTGACTAGTAGGGGCTTGGACCGACGCTCGTAAACTGCCCCAGACGGAAGTGGCCCAGCGCTGACGGCGTCTAATCGATCCAATGAATGCTTCCCCAACTGCTGGCACAGGCGCGCAAACAACCATTGCTCAAGAAAGCGGGGATCATCGAGGCCAGAGGGCGCAGTGCGACAAAAGGACATTGACGTGGATCAGCAGCTCTAGCGTCGTGGCCCCGGTGAGCAGAGCCCCAATCGGAAGAATTGGCTTGATCACAGCTTGGCCCCGTGGACCACTGACTGTCTCTGCCTTCCAGACCCCCGGCCCATCCAGCTTCAAGGTCCATGCCGGTAGACATCGCGTTGCTCATGCCTCGCAGGGCTTGCGTTACCTCTTCCCCCCTTGACACAACCGGCTTCTAGGCTCTAGGCTAGGGCTCACTGCAAGCCTCGTTACAGATCAGAGCCCGAGCCCTGGACTGCGGTATCGCGCTTCTCACCCACCGCCCGCCCACGCCATCCCGTCGCATCGGCATCCTTCGCGAGCCACGCCACAGACGGTTGATAGATCTTCGCGATATTTCTCTCACAGCTTCAACACAGCCTCCTCCGCATCATCAGACCGTGACAGAGACTTCAAAAATAGCTTCACAATCCGAAACACTCGCTATATGACAACTCATGCATTGGGGCAAAGCAAAAGTGAACCCTGCACTCGCATGTTTCATCGCTCACCGGTGAACAGCAGTCGCCTTTGCTTGTTTTCACTGCTACACGCCCATGAGAAACTGACACTCTAGACCAGCCACTCACTCGGTGATGGGAGAATCTCAGAGTTACACCGGCCACTACAATCGACACCTCTATCATGGTATGATGGGGTAATTTTCGGGGAGGGTAAGCGGTTTGACTGCCAGGGATGCGTACCTTACACCCACTCGTCTTGGTACTTATCCTCGATCCCCTAATGTCAGACCCAAATCCCGCCTGCCAGTTCCATATCGACCAACTCAAACGTCTATCTCGTCTGGATCCGGAAAGTTTGTTCAGTCAGCACTTGTTTCAAAGTTGTCGGGTACAGTAAACTAGGTTTGAATAAAGATGCTGACCCAGGAGTTGATGGAAAGCCACATTTGTCCTATGGGTCTAGGCATGGCCAAGATCGCAAACACTAGGGATTTCACGCATTTCTTCAGCAGTATCGCCGATGGATTTCAATTCGTCGTGTCTGGACCACGGTTATCAAGATTTCGCAAAAGGCTCAGGGATGCCAAGGAACGCCAACCAGTTCCAGGCCCGTTCTAACCCAGTCCAGGCAGGTTCGGTTACAAACATTGGGCATCAGAAATACCTTATTGCTTCTCGCAAGGCATTTGACTGATACCAGACCGGCATTTAGACGGTCATGGGAAGGTTGGGGCGGGTGGATGTGGACCGGCGCAGCCCTGCAGACGATCGTTCTCGTTCCCCCAGAGCGCCCCTTTCCTGGCGAGTTTCGACGTTCAGAGACAAGTCTCAATGGGTTCGGTTCTGAAGCAATAAGGTGTGACCGACGCGCGCGGTATCCCCACTCGTCTAGGGTCGACGACATGGGTTTGACACCAAGTCGATTTTGGAACAGCTGAACATGAGGCTTGAGCCACATCCGACCGAGCCATTCCAAATGACACCCAGTCTTCCCCAGGTCAAGGACAGTAAAACAACTATTCACGAATGAAGACCGCCACCCACGTTTCAGAAAGGGCCACATCAACCACGGTCCCGTGTTGATAGAAAACCCCTCGAAATGTCTCCGGACATGACCGTCAACGGCTGCAATTCACGCACACCGAAACCCTCCGAATGCCACTAACTAGCTATGTACTGGCCGCTATCACTTGGGGCTTAGTATCGATCGACAAGGGCTACAGTAGCTTGCAGATTGAATTGTCGCTGCCTACAGAAGTCGATCGATACCTGTTCGGTGTTAACGTTCAGCGGCGATTTACCACTAGCTGGCTCGTCTACTCGTGTCTGGTCTGCCAAGGAACGCTCATGACATAACGCAGGACTCTGTGTCTCTTGTCATGAGTGCAAGCGAGCTGAACACCAAACATGATGCTTTGTCATGCCGCCAGTGTCAGATCCATCCGTGGAACGCCGAAATCGGTTGCAAGATGGCTAATGGTGCACGACAATTAGGGGACGTTCGACCATGCACTCTCAGCCTTGACGAGCTGAGAACCGCTACTGTCTAAACGGAATATTGGTCATGCTGTATTGGTTCCAATACGAAGCTGGAACAGTGCTGCGTCTGCCGGGATCCAAGGTCGATGAGAATACCAGGTCAGGGGAGCCGCAGAAGCAGGTCAGCACAGATGTTTACGCCCGGCAAGTTTGGAACATGGTGCCTGGGCACGTTTCATGATCGTCTACACATGAGATCCTGCGCCACCAGGATGCGGTTCTTGGAAACGGGACTGCGGTAGTTCGGCGTATCGTTGTAAGTCTAGCTCTGATGGACCTGAGCAGAGTCCCCACCAGATGTTGAACGCCTCACAAAGACATTTCATATGGGTAGTGCCGAGAATCCTTCATCCTTTTGGAAAATCGGCCACGGGGATCTTCATCTTCCTGGGTTAAATCATCTCTTGGGAAGGTGTTTAAGCAATATGGAGTGGCCCTTGCAAACCTTCCTATGCTTTACAATTGCCCATATCCTGCGACGAGGAGATTCACAGTGGGACGATCCACTGATCTACAATTCACCCTTGGCTATGGTACGGCATGATGAGATAGCAGTACTGACAAATGGTGTGACGCCTGGAGTGATAATGGAGCTATATGAAGTGGCAATCATGGGGGGCTATGGGTTCACTGGGGATGGAGCATGGGGCTATTTCCATGTGATGAAGCACTCGATGAAGGCTCCTGCGCATCCTTTAGGTCGCCTCCAAGAACATACGCAATGCTGATGGGCCTCGAATTAACCAGGTGCCAGAACCGCCAGTTGCATCCAGGCACTGGTCGCAAGAAAAAGGGGGCATTGTCGAGGAAATCTGCCTTGAGCAGTCTGCCAAACTTGGATGGTGTAAGTGATGTCGTGTTGGGAGGAACTGCGGCGCACTTTACAGCCAAGGAGACGAGAACAAGCTTGTCCGTTTGCAATCTCCATTGTAGATCTTGGTTTGCCGTGGTTGTCGGAATTGGCAAGGAACAAGCCAGCAGTTCTCTGGAGAAGTCAAGTAGTGGGAATGGGAGGGTCATTGGCGATGCATGAGGGCAACGCCTATGACAGCAACAACTCTCCAAATGGTGGCCTCACGGCCTCGGAGCTTGACATGATATCACAAGGCTGGTGCTTGGTCAGCTATAGCATGCAGTTTTGGTCCAAGAGGGTATGGCAACGTAGAATAGTCCCCAAGTTACGCCATCCATGATGCGGTAGTGCTGCAGTTCTCGATACTAATCAGCTCAAGCGTCTTGGAAAGAGATTTGGTAGGTGTGAAAACTCAGCGATGGTGCATAGAACCCTCGGCGGCAGAACGAAGTCGGCGGTGCTCGGAACTCGAGAGTAGCCCCTGGAACTACAGAGTGATTCCTCCCAGAAGGGTACCCAGTATTCCCGAACTCGACTGGCAGGATAAACCCCTCTAAAGGGAGGCTTTATAATTATTCTCTGGAGTTTGTGGTTGCCAGCATGTTTCTCGTGTCACCGGGCGTCTCCGCTGTCTTGTGTTCGATATCGTGTGTGTTTCGTCATATCATTTTCTCTATAGTTACCAATACGACTGTAGATGCATGTTCCTCTATCATGACCAGTTAATCTAGGGTTAGGGCAGTTTATGGCTACAAATGAGGTCTCACACAAGAAGAAACGACATCTCTCGAGGGAGAATTGGTCGCGTGAGCTGTCTTTGTTGAGGTGTGGGTGTACAAACTACGGCAATACGTGGCTTCTGGCATTATACATGGAAATATCTGAAACTTTTATGGGTTTCTGGTTGCTCGTTTTCCTCTTTACCATCTTAAGGAAGTTATTTTCACCAAACGGATCTCAGAAGCATCTTGTGCCAATTGTCTTGATCAGCAACTCCCACACTTGAGCATGCAAGACAGATAAGGCATGTTAGACACACAACTTCAAAAATATGTACGCATATTGTAATATTCAAGTGTTCCCCCCATTTCAGACATGACATCGTCTATATCTGAAATGAAATAGGAGAGATGGTGCTCCCGTCCGAAGTTGTTCTGCAAGTCAGTATAGGGTAAGTGACTCGACCTTATCACCATGTCATTGATTGAGGACTGATATCTAAGCTCATGACGGTTTCACATGTTGCGTTTGATCTTTATGGCGTCTTCGACCACGCGTTTTCTCGGCCTTATTATCGGATCTCGCCTTATGCGAGAGAGCTCTACCACGTTTCGTGGCTTGAGCTTGCTTCAAACAGCTCTCATTCATCTACCATAGACCATGAGAACAACAAAGCAGACAAGGCAAAGACACGGTCTCACAAGCAAAAAGAAGACTAGTTACATTAAAACCTGTACCTACAATATCGTGGTCATGAGATAAAGCTTGTGATATCCGACCGGCAGATCTAAAGAACGAATCTTATGTAATCCATCATCTTTCACACTCTCTCGTGTCTCCCTTGACCGCATGATCTCTCATTCACACCCGAAAACGAAAGCGTCTTTTAATAAAAAAAACCAACATTTACTTGTTTGACACCCGACAAACGTGTTCTTTCAACTTTTTACGGACACGGTTGCTCGTTGAAAAAAGAGCGCAGAGAATAAGACACTTCAGCGCCGCTGGTTGGTACTTGGGCTCTATTAGCGACGTAGAGTGGTCGCCAGGCAGCGACCGCCTCTACCCATAAAGACCAAGCCGAACAACAACAACACTAAGGAAAAAGTCTGGTCAAGAGACAGAAGGAAGAAGAAGAGGGAAAGAAGAAACTCACATCTCAATCGCGACACCAAAAAAGCGCAACTTTAACAACGAATATACACCTATATCTCACACATCCCAGCTACACTCGCACACACCCACCCTGGAAAACCCCTCCCCCGCCATGTCGTCCTTCTTCGTCGAGCTCTGGGAGGGCATCTTTACGCCCGGCCCGACGCCCACCCTCCTCAAGGCCGCCAACGGCTCCTTCGCCGCCCTCCAGCTCGTCCTCCTCCTCCTCCTCGTCGCAACCTACAACATCCACTGCCTTATCCTTTCCATCCTGTGCGCCGGCCTGTGGTGGAGCGTCAACTGGTTCGCCGCCGAGTTGGCTATCGCGCAGCGCGAGCAGCGCGACAAGGAGGAGAGGGAGAAGCGCGAGGCCGTACAGGACGATACAACCACCACCGACGACGAGACCGAGACCGAAGTTGAAAAGGCTTCTTCCGACCCAGCCGCACCCGCCGCTGCCGTCCCGAGCAAGGCGCCGCCTGCCAAGGATCCCACGACCCTTGATGCCGCCGCCGCCGCGGGGTTGGAGCCCGTCGAGGCAAAGGGCGAGGTGACGCAGCGCGTCGCTGCTGGTGGTACTCATTCGAGCGTCAGTACCGAGGACGAGTGGGAGAAGGTGTCTGAGGCCGAGAACGAGAAGGACAAGTAGAAGACTTGCGCTGCGCGAATGCGCGTGTGGTGTGCGCGTTGGCAAGCTCAGCTCGTCAGCGCCACGACGACGATGGATATAACAGGAAGCGATCGGAGATGACGGAACGGCGGTGCAAGAGGCGCGACAACGGTGTTGTTGGGGATACCCTTTGCGAGATCTGTCATTTGTGCCTTGTACATGGGACAGCGTGGACGTATTCATTCATATTACTACCCTCAGACTTAGAGGCCATCTCTGGCCATATCTTGATCTTGATATATGATTCTAAGCATCACATCGCAGCACCTCTATAGACGAGCTCCATCTTTCCAGCCAGACTCCGGTCCTGCCGCGTCTGGTTGCCCAGAGTATATACCTACTTTGCCTTCCCTACCTATGCGCCATTATACCCAAACCCAGTACGACAATTCGAAGCTCTAGATTGCTGACGCTATGTCTATGCAAGACATCCTCTAGCTTTGTAAATACCCAAGCTATAGATCTTTCAGCTTCCGCGTTACATGCGCTGCGACCAAGCTGCTCATGGCGCCGATGAACAAGCAAACCGCAATCGCATTCGGTCCAGTCGGATCCGACGGTTCCTTTGAGTCTCCAGCCAGCTCAGGGCTCTTGCCTGGCTCCAAGATGGCAAACACGATGGTGGAGATGAAGGTTCCGACAAACTGTGGTAGCGTCGTGTAGATGTTGAGAATGCCAAAGTAGATACCCGATAACTCGCCCGTCGACGCTGTAGGAGGTGAGTCGCCGGGCCCATGCTCTAGACGCAGAGGAGCCTCATCCGAGTCGAGTTCCGGTAGCTCAATATCGGGCTCGTCCGAGATGCGACGATATGTGCCGTCGGCACCGGCGCCACCGCTGAGTTTGTTGACCTCAACGCCGAGAAAGGCGGATGGTGCCCACATGGCGAGTGTCCACGGTCTGTAGGTTACTCATGAGTATGAAAGCACGACACTTAAAGGGGATCTGTCACTCACATGCCGCAGAGGCACACCAATGCCGTCGCGAATCGGAAGCTCGTCGCAAAGGGCGCCAAGGACATGGCGCCAGCAAACATCAAGTGTCCAATCATCCATGCAGTGAGTAGACTCGGCTTCACCTTGTTGAAGCGTGTCAAGAAGCCTGCGATGGCCTGGGGTGGCCGGTGAGTATACGAATTGTCTTCGGGCGACTGCACAAACATGGGCAGCACCCAAGCCCCGACAAATGTGATGATGGAGTAGATGACGAGCGCAGTGCTGCCAATGCGCCCAATCGCTCCAAGAGTATCCTTAGTCTTTCTCGCATCGGCCGGCACATCGTAGCGGAAGTACGTTTCGCCTACCCATGTGGTGCTGTAAAAGAGAAAGGGGAACCAGCCGATCCACGCCCAGAACTGGGCCCAGCAGATGGACTGGATTCGAGGAGGGAGGTTAAGGAGTGTTGAGTAGATCTGACGGAAGACCTTGAACCGTCCCTGATGCTGTGTAGGCTTGGATGAGATCAATATGCGCTCTGTGACGGCCCAGCATGTGAGAGCTGTTGAGGCCAGGATGGAAACTGTCGAGATGACAGTGAGCTGCTTGAACTGCGTAGAGCCGAGTGTGGTTCCAAATATTTGCACCAAGTCAACAGCTCCAGCACCATAGGCGATCATGTGGCCGATGGCAGACATGCGACTCGCTAAAGAAGAAGGCGTTAGCTATGCATGCAAACCAAGTAGAGTTGAACCTACACCAAGCTGCGCCCGACTGTTGCTTATCCAATGGCAGAGTATCTACGACGAGACTCTTTGCGCATGACATGACTGAATCTGTTAGCAAGAAGACAGACACCATTCCGCATGCTGAGAACACTAACCAGCGTTGATGGCAAAGTCCACAACATAGATGGCCAGAACAGCTAGCACTATTGTAGGACGCTTCGCCCCCTCCTCGTCCTTCACCACCCACCCCACAATCTCTCGTGTGAAGCCAAGGATGAGAAGGTTAATGGCGACTATTATAGAGCCAATGACCATGAGCGGTCGTCGACGACCCCATCTTGACTTGCTCTCGTCCGCAATGACTCCGACGACGGGCTGGACCACGAGACCGGATAATGGACCAGCAATCCAGACCAGAGATGTGCTGCTTTTGCTAAGGCCGAGATTAAGCAGATACGGCGTGCAATCTATATGAGCGTTAACAATTGATCGCTTAGCTAGGAACTTTAGACTCACATGTCATCTCAACGCCCCATGTGAAGCTGAAATAGGCGATACGAGTTAGCGACTCGGACTCTATAGGTGGTATCATGACAAAAAGACACGTACGTCACGCCGATGGTGATAAAGTTCAACAACACCATTCGCACCGCCTCGGTGTTGCCCTTGATCGAGGGCGTTCCCGACCAGCTCGCCATGTTGGCTGGGTTATATCTTTCGGGCCCGTAATCCTCGCTGTCCCTGTCGAAGCTGTCTTCGCGATCGTCGTTCGTGTCAAATTGCCGGAGGGCACGGCCGTTATTGGCCTCGGCGCTGGAGGAAGAGGGTGTCTGTATCGGAGGAGAAGGTTCCCTGGAGGATCGCGACACGTCAATGGACAAGACCGAGGCAGAAGGCGAAGGCGTTGCTGAAGGCGTGGCCACGAACGAGAATGACGACGATGGGGAAGACGAGCGAGCGGCGGATGCCGAAGGAACGACGAGGTGCGTGCTGGATGGGGCCCGTCGAGGGTTCTGATGCTGTGGTTGCGACCGTGAGCGCTGGTTCTGTTGCTGCTGGTTCTGAGGTAGAGACTGAGGTTCAGAGTTGCTACATTGCTGCTCGTCAAGTTGCTGATGATGCTGCTGTTGCTGCTCAGGTTGTTGCGGGTACTCCCCATGGCCCCCCTGCTCTTGCGGCGAGCTTGTCGCGGGCATTTCGTGTTGTGTGGGTCATGGAACGGAAGCAAGAATAGACGGGTACCTTTTCTTACGTAGCTTGTACCAGGGTATAAATGAAGCGAGAGGAAGATGAGGATAGAAAAAAAGGCTTGGCAGATTCTAGAGATAATGAATCCTTGGATGAGAAGGCTAGATCTATTTCTGTTACAAGGAAGGTGCGGTCTGACTCCGCTGCAACTCTTACTGTACCTAATGTAATGTACCTGCCCCCTTACTCTTGCTCAAGGGAGGGTGGCTAAGGAAGGTGGGATGGTTCTCGTTTCCCGTTTCGGTAGGCCCATCATCGGCTCCTGCCCGCCTGTAGTGGGCGGGCGGGAAGAGCCTCCACCAAAGTCTGGGGTTTTAGTTCAGAGTCACATGTCATCAGGAACAAGGTCTGGGGCAAGAGTCCACTTGGTGTAGATCTTTGCTACTCTATGGATATAAAACCTATATCACGACTTGACAGATTGTCTCGGCATTAGCAAGGCCCATTGTTTCGATTCTACAGTACATCCCACCTGGCCTTTGAAATATCCATCTTGTTCACCCGCAAGGAAGCTGGTTCTACCCTCATCGTCTCCTTGTCATGCACAACACCTCAAGTTTTGATAATCATTTATTGTTCTGGTATCTCATTCCAAACTCGGCTCACCAACCTCCTTCCTTGTCTCTTATGCATGCCCTTCCTACTTTAATATGAGCCCGTAATATTCATGGTGCAATGCTAGCAATGCGAGCCCTGCCCGCCAAGTTTTCTCCTTGTTCCTCCACCCGCAACATCCGAAATCTTACATACGCTGTTGGTATTTTCTTCTGAACGCCGAGCTCCCTTCCTCGTCTCCTAGTCCTCGACACATGGATGCTTTCTTCCACCCCCCCTGCTGTACTTGTACTTCTCGCCATTCGAGGACATTAAAGGAGAGCCAAACCACAATACACAAGTCCAAACAAATGAGAGCTCCTGAATCAAACCGCACACACAAACACAATAACGCAACTTCCAGAATAAACAAGGGTCAGAGTCTGATCCATGATGAAGCAAAGAACAAAATGTGGTAAAGAAGATCAAGAAACCAAAAGGAAAGACGGTGACTCTCATCGCTGAGCGTCTTTCCTCCTCGTTGCGTTCCAAATCGCAGTCCGTGGAATAAACGCCCATAGCCCCCTCTTTAGTCCTAGTACATAACCTCTTTGATGCATTACGTAGTTCAATAGTAAAGTCAAGTCATCGCTTGCTTGCTTGCTGATGCATGAGTTGCAACTTTGCCGCCGCTAGAAATCGGCCAGCTTGGCAAAATGTTTCGACCAGATCCATCCGACCTGGTCGCCGGGATCGTCCTGGTTCTTTGCCAACCAGAGCTCTCCTTTCTCCGCGATCACATCGAAAATCTGGAACAAGAGTCAGTCAATCCACTTTGTCATTCCGTGAGACGGTTTGCTTACCTCTCCAGCCTGATAAACCAGGTATGGGTAACCAGCTTCGTGTTTTGTCGTAGCAATGTTGAACTCAAACAACGATGCTGCCAGCCAGAGCACATTGTACCCATCTGCTGTTGGTCCCCGTTCCCGTGATGATGCACGGGACGACCGGGCGCTATCTTCCGGTCCGTCAGCCATCGGTAATGCTGAGTGGAAGAGGCCAGAAAACCGCCGCCCTTCCTGAGGCTGGTTCTGAGAACTGTATGTGGTGTGCGAATCTCGGAGGTGGTGTGTGTTCGAGTCGGAGCTCTGTCTTGGAAGACCACCAGAATCAAAGCTTCGTCCCGTGCTTGGTCTCGTCGAAGCAGCAAAGGACCGTGAACTGCTTGGCATCTCCGGGGACAAGGGTGAGGCTGTGCCTTGCTGGTGATTGCTGATACCAGCATAATAATCACGGTAGTAGTACTGGTGCGGACTGGGGATGGTTCCCGCTCCAGTGCTGGTGGGCGACATGGTGTATGAGCCGCTGTGACGCTTGAGAACATCGGGAGGTGGGAGACCTGGCGCCTGTTCGCCGTTGATGGAATGACCCCGGCCTCGCGAGTCGTTCTCCGATGGACGTGATCGGATCCTTAGGGACGATGCTTCATCCATGCTTCGTGTGGTTGATTGGGAGACTCTGCCACGATATGCAGGGTTGAGGATGCCAACATTGGCCACCTGCTCTGATGCATATGGGAAATCTCGGTGGAAGGTAGCAACAACCTCCTTGAGGTCTGGCATGTCGGGGCAGTCGCCCAGCACCACCTTCATCTTCTCCTTCCAGATGCCGTACCATTTGGCCTGGATATTGACAAAGTTGCCAAGACAAATGTTGCCGATCTTTTCTGTCAGGGCGGACAATTTCGGAAGCTCCTTCTTGAGCGTGTCGTTCAGGGCCTCGTACTGCTCGACAAGCTCGTTTAGTTTTGAGTCGATGCTCTTGTTCGCACGCTTCAACTGCTCGTATCGTTCAAAATCCACGCGGCGCTTTTGTCGCTTCTTCATGGCCAGTGATGGGTTGCCATATGCCTTGATAACATGTTCAAACGGCTCAATAACATGCTTTCGAACTTGCGACAGCTATGACTTGTCAGCATGACTTCGCCGAGATGGCTCTTTTCACTTACATGATCCTCAAGCGCAACCTTTTCCAAGTCCTGTATCGAGATGTTGAACTGAACCCACTTGCTCTCCAGCTCGGGATAGTTTCCAGGCTGGAGCCTCATGACTAGCTCAATCGACGACAAATACTGGAGAAACTCGTGAACATAGGCTGAAACTTGTCTCGTGTAAAATTCGACGTCCCGGAGCACCACCTGTAGTCGCAGGTAGTCGTCACCAAACTTCTCGTTGAGCTTGGCATAGTCGGCGTCCTCGGATTGGCGGCTGCCCGAACCCTGAAGCTTATCAACTCGTTTTCCAAATGCCCGCGCAAATCCGGCCTTGACGTCAGACTCTTTCCGTTTCCTTCCCACGATTTGCCCGACCAGTTCGAAGTTCTTCTTGGTTTTGTTGATCTCGATGATGGCTGTTTCGAGAATATCTTTGGCCTCAAGAAGGCCTTCTCGGTCGGGGTGGTCCTGCGGCGTGTGTTGGAGAAGAGTCATGATGAGATTAGGGTATTTGGTGATGCGCTGCATTGGCTTGATGAGGAGGGAGTCCAAGTCCCATGCAGCTGTCAAATCCTTGGCAACCTCATTGCATTCGTTCAGCCACACCTTGACGGTGGGATCTTGCTGGATCTGAATGAGGCGCTTTGCCGCTCCGTCACTGTTCCTCAAGAAGCCCTCATGAGCCAGCTTCATCTTTTCCATATTGGCCTTGAAGACAGGACCCAGCGCGACAGTCCGATCCTTGCCATCGTCGATATCCGCGGGGTTCAAGTGGCCGGGTTCCGACATAAACGAGCCCTCTCTGGAGAGATTCGAGCGGCGACCCTGCATTGCGTAGACGGGTAAGACTGCTTCCTTGACTTGGGCGAAGAATGACGTGTGGAACGAGATGATCTCATCCGTGTTGCGGAAAATGAGCTTGACAGTGTTACCGTCGAGCTTGGGGCATGCCTCAGCCGTCCCCTTGTAGATTTCTTCGACGATATTCATATCCCGGACAAATACGGCCTCAGTATCGACAAGTTCCTTGATCACGTTTCGTCGTTGAATCAGCCGCTGCTTCTCTTTTCCTGTCAGTCCGTTCTTGTCCTGTGCCTCGGAGGCCCCGTCGCCATTGAGCGTCGCCGAGTCAGCAAAATATTGGTTCTGTGTCCCCAGAGAGGCTGTGTCCATTGACTGAGGAGTCATCATTGTTGGCATATAATCTTCCGAGCCACGTTCAGAGTTGATGAATGTGCTTCCGCTTTGTGACTGCTCATAAAACACACCAGAAGCCCTTTGAGAGTTGCACGCTGAGCCAGATGTCGAGGCAGGGATAGGCGGGGGTTCGTGATTCGGTGACGGAAAGTAGGAGAAGCTCTTGCTCGCCCTGTTGGAGAGATAAGGGACCGAGAATCCATCACCTGTATCGAGTTCCGGGAGCTGATGGCCTAGGTATGGTGATCGGCTCGAGTCTATCGAGGGACGGACTTCAGGCTGAGTACTGTGCATCTCCAGGGGTCGGATTGTTGGCCCTCGATCTCTGTGAATAGACATGGTTTCGAAGATTGTCACATGGCCATGGTCGCCAGTGTCATCCTCATCATCAATGTCCGGGAAAGCTGGAGAACGGGTTGCAGGGGACACCTCGGCGCTATCGACCGTGTAGTCCGTCCACGCTGACTGCTGACTTGCTCGGTTGGGTGCAGACAGTGTCGGTACCATGAGATTCGTTGAAGACTCTGGGCGCTGATGCTCATAATGAGGGTATTCGTGATCGTCTGTGCCGTCAGCATCGAAGGATTCGCAGGTAGACGCCCGATGAGAAGAAACCCGATCGTCAAACTGCGATTCCGACCTGCACTCTTCAGTTCTGTTGTGGTCATCCGTCTCCTCAGTGCAGGTATCGGTGATAGCGCCGTCATCATCATGGTGATAATGCCCAGCACCCTCATCTGCCTCCGATTCTGTCTGACATTCTGATTCATAATCGTGCGAGATGCGAGGGAACGGCACCGTCTCTTCATGCTCCTCGGCTGGTCGCGGGTCCTCGTAGGGCGGATGAGATGGCAAGACGGCAATGGTAGCCTCGAACAGCGACTGATGCTCTGGTTGAGAGCGAACATCCTCCTCGAATACAGTGAACGCTCCCGGGATCACAGGCTCCTCGACCGCGCTGTGCCTCGGTGTTGTGTCATGGGAGTCCTGGATCGTATCGTGCGTGGTTCTCGACTGTACTGGCGAATCGGGCTCATCGTGGAATGGGTACTGGTACTCGACCTTTGGAGGCGTGACAGTCCTCTGCGCCTGCGGGCTTGGTGGTTTAACAATGGTGATTGGCACTTGAAGCGGAGACAGGACGGGCCTTGGCGGTGTCGTCTGAGGCTCGTTATCGAATTGGGTCGTTTCTGACGTTGCTGAAACTGCAGTTTGAGGTCGTTCTACAACATCGACAATAGGGCTGGGAGCTGGAAAGCTACCAGGGACGCCGAGTGTAGGTGAGTCTGAATCCCGAACCACAGACTCAGCAGGTGGTGTCGGTTCTGGGGTTGCAGTTGCCAGTGCAGCTGGAGGTAATGCTGCTGCAATGTCAACAGGACTCATAGTCGAGTCATCCATCGCTGGTGAAGGGTGCTCCTCGTGGGCATCGAGATGGGCCTGTCCGTGTGAAACCCCAGGATCTATCACGTTCAAGGCATTTTGGACTTCTGTAGCTGTAGACAATTCTGGAGAACTAGGCTCTTGGATGACTGGTGGCTCCGGCATTGCATGACTGTCTGGAATCGGCGGGACTGGCGGGATATCAGAGGTAGCTGGAGAGTCTACTGCATCTGGCTCTGGGGTCCTCGGTGATGTCCCCGTAGAGGCAGAAGCGGCAGCGGCGGCCTTTGCCTTTGCCTTTGCAGTAGCCTCCATATCCCTCCGCCTTCGCTCCGCTGCCTTCTGCCGTGCCTCAAGGGCCTGGCTCTCACGGATAGACTTAGTATACGCGAGTCGAATGTGTTCCCGCCGCTGTTCGAAATCGATAGGACCGACAGATATCTTTCGGCGTCGAGGGGATGGCTCGGCAATCTTGGACGGCGGGAAGGAGGGGGGAGCTGGGGACTTCGCCCTCTCTACTGCCCTCATTCGTGAGCTTGCCGTGGTGGCCACGGAAACAGGTTGTCGAGGTCGAGAACTCCTCAGGGGAGGAGAAAGCTTCGGCGGGGGAGCAATTATATTGGCCTGGAGCCGATTATTACTTGTTGGTGTGACGAGAGACCGAGGTGCCGCTTTTCGAGTGACGCCGCCCGGGGTGGGTGTCTTGGCTCTCGAAGTCGGTGTTTTCGCTCGGCTTGTTGGAGTACCTGCCCTTGATATTCGGCCATTAACCGTTGGTGGCCTTTTGAAGGTAGAGGGGGAGTTGGAGCGTGTCGATGAGGGTGTCGTATCGCCTGGGCTGCTGAGTTTTCTCACAGAGCGCGGTAGCTTGGACGAAGATCCACCTCCGGCGGTGTTATTAGAGGCGGTGCCTTTTCGAGAAGGCGTCTTGCGGGAGGGGGTAGGGCCCGATTGAGATTTGGGAATATCGCTCTGTGACCGCGTGTGGCCTTTGTGAGCGGGATCCTGTGCGGGCTGGCCGTCAACACCGTCGCCGTTGAGGCTACGATACCAGGTGCTTGGGGACGAGGGCTCGGCGACATCTGGTGGGTCAGATAGGCTTCTCTGGTGGCTCCAGGGATGGTGTAAGCTGGATTCAGACGTCCTCCTTGGGCGGACGCCCTCAATGCCATAACCAGCAGTCAAGAGGTTTCGCTGCTCGGGGAGGATCTCGCCGAACAGCAAGCCTTGAGAACGAGAAGGTGTGGGGGAAGCAGAAGTTGGTTGAGGTGGGGATTTTGCTGCTAGGTTGGTCATGGATTTGGAGGCATTTGGGTTTCCACTAACGCCGCTTCGTGGTTTGCCTATACGACTTGCAAACGATTGTGAATTATTCGAGACCTGATCCTCGGCAACAAACCTGGACCTCTGAGAACGAGCTGACGAGGAGGATGCAGACGGACTATTTGACGTGCCGGAGCCGTCACGCAATGTCGAGTAAGACGTTGCACCGTTTCGCGGCTGTGTACTGGGGCCGCCGACATCCCGCCTAGTCTTAGCTGCAGCCCCCGTATGCGCCGGGGCACGGGGGATTGAAGAAGGTGCAGAACCGTTTTGGTCGAACCGCTTCTTGAGGTCCCTCACGCTGGGGTGCGATGCAGTGGGCTTGTAGCCCGGGAGGGCGGGCCTGTTGTCGACGGGATTTGAGGCGGAACGCAGGTTGGTCCTGGTTGGGGAGAGAACGGGGTGCTTGGGGGTAGAGCCGTCACCGTTGGAGCGCAACGACGGGCGCGGGGTGGAGGCGGCCATGGGAAGTGTCTCGGGGTGGTTCTGGAGGGGAATTGCCCGGTAGCTCTTGTAAAAGTCGTCGGGATTTACGGGGGTGAAGGCATGATGGGCGTTTGCGGAGGTCGGGTCGAGGACGTCGTCGGCGTACGGCGCGGGAGGGTGGGAGTAGGCGCCGTGATAGTCGAGATGGGATGCAGGGGCGGCTGCGAGAGCAGGATCGAGGAGGTTATGCTCTGGGTGCTGATGATGGCGTAGCTCAGGGTCGTGAGGCAGCTGGCCCTGGAGATAGGCCTGGGCTTGAGCGTCAGCGTCGCGGGCGAGCCGGCGTTCGTGGTCGAGGTCGATGTCGCGGGAGCGATGGAGTCGGTGTCGTTGGGGATGGCGATGTAGGTCTGGGTGAGGCTCGAAATTGGGATTTCCAAGGCCCGGGTCGACGTCTTGGAGGTCCGGCTGGAGGCCCGCGTGGAGGGCCATATCCATGTCGTGGTCCATGGTGGCCTGAGCATCGGTCAGGCTCGTCGAGCGGAGCGACTGGTCGGGGGACTAGAGACCCATGCAGCGAGCATCGATGCGTTGGCGTTTGGACGTTGTTGGTGTGCGGGCGGGCGTTGGTGTGAGGCGTACTCTCGATAGGCGTGGGTGTATGTAGGTAAAGTAGGTGTAGGTACTGTACCGTAGGCAGCGTAGTGTAGGTCGGCGGGCGGGCAACGAGTGCGGTAGACCTGGCGACTGGGAGAATTGTAAACGGGCCTGGAGGGCGCAAGATGACCAGGGGGTGGGAGAGCGTCACCGGCTCTGGCAACTCTCACAGGTTCACAACTGTGGGAGCCATCCGCGGACGACAACGAGTGAGCAGGAGCTGGAGCAGGAGCAGTAATGACGGGATGGGGCCTGTCCACACCATCCCAGGGACTCTAGGGGAGGGATGAAAATGGGAGTGGACACTCTCAGTGGAGGCAGCTGCTGGAGTCGGCCGTTACTCGTCATCCGCAGGCCAGCTTCTGGCAGAGGCTTGGGGGTCTAGGGCGATGACGGGGATGCTGGCACTTGAGCTGCAATGCAGCACAGCACAGCTTTGAGTGAGCAGGTCCGTGATGAATGGGCACGAGCTGCTGGAGGCGCAGATGAGAAATTGCCAGTATTCCGAGGGCACAGGGCAAGACAGCACAGGGCAATGTCGTATGAGGCTCGAGAATGTGTGGTTCTCAAGGGGAGGATCCTCGACGGGAATGCTTCACAAGGAGAGAACAGGAGCAGCAGATATGAACAACAACGACGGCAAACGACTGAAAATGGCACCAGAAGCGAGCTGCGGTGTAGAGAAGGAGAGGGAGAGATGGAGGAGAGGGCAATATCTCAAGACGCACAGAAAAGTACGGAGCGAGTTGAGCTCCGGCCAGGGTGAATACAAGCGTCGCGCGATAATCTAAGGTAGAGACCGCGGCGGCCTCGCAGGGCTCGAAAGGTACAAGCCAACGGCACCTTCCTTTGGACTTGGTGGAGCTCCCGCCGAGTTTCCATTCTCTCCAGTGGACGACCAAAGCCAACGGTTGGAGCAAACGCCGGCGGAGCTTTCACTGGAGTGGTTACTCCGATTCTTTTCTAGGCTCCGGGCTCTCACCACCACAAGGTCCGGTAGTGCAGTGCAGTACTTTGCAGACCCTGGGCCGCAGAGCTCCAGGCCAGGTACCGGCAAGCTCCCCGCCCTGCATTCTGATGCAGCGGGTGGGTTGCAGTGGATCGTTAGTGGACGGCTTGCCTGTGGTACCTAGGACTGGACTGGACAGACTGCCATGACCAGAGAATGACGGCCTGCCCTCTGTGAAGGCCCACAACAGCACAGTAGACTTTCATGGGTGTAGGTGGCCCAGCGCGAGACCAAGACAATGGGAACCAACAACTGACACCTCATCGAGGCCCAGAGACTCAGGGCGGGCTTCCATGGATTGGACCCAAGGCTTCTGTGCATCTGTAATGTGCCTACTGCACTGTACATTACTGCAATGTGATGTTGGCTATGAAGGAGCCGAGCCCCTACCACTTCGTGCAGAGTCGGCAATCAATCCTCCATTCATTCTTCATGGATGTCAATGGATCCATGAATGGAAATGGAGGGACACAAAATGCCGATACATACACAGATGCGCTCGGCCTGAATGGATGTTTTACACCCCATCTCATTACAGCCCGTGGTACAGTGCACCACGTAACTGAACACTGGATCCCGATCTCCTCGCTCGTCGGGATAATATTTAGTGTCTCTCTCGAGTCTCCCCATTGTGCTGTGTGGCTGGGGCCTCCCCCTCCAAAGGGTTTCCAATGGATGTTTCTTAGCGGATGAAGATGCGACATTGGTCTTAAACACACTGCATTGGCCGGCGAGAGCAGGAGAGTCGCGAGGACCAAGCAATGGATCGAGGTCGTTCGGGTCTCTGTCTTCCCCTTGACAAGCCTCAGGGGTTCACACCGATCCAATCCATTTCCACCCTTCACGGTAGCGACCTCGTCTCGCGGCCACGAACCGTTTCGTGTGGCAGCCGATCCGTCAGCCTCAATTCCATCCGCTTGGCCAGTTCGTCCAGTACCGCGAGCTGAGCCCAGATGGCGACATGCACTGTGGCATTGATCCGCGACCTGCTGTGCTCTGGGACACGCAATTTGCTGATGGTCCCTGCGATGGGATAGGATGGGTAATATCTTGTGCAGAGAGTGAGAACCCCCGCCGGTCGACGGATGGATATGATGTGGCTCAATCCTCTATCGCCAGATATTGGGGACAATCAATCAATGATTGATTGCTAGATATTGGGTGCCCCAAGATCCATATCCATCCATCCCAATGTTACCCCGGGCCGTCTGCAAGTCTTGCCGTCCCCTGTGCTTCCACCACCCCTTTTTATCCCCTACCCATTTCGTTTCTTCTGTTGTGGCTTTTCTCCCCCTCTAGCACACATCTCGATCATTGTTGGGGACTGTGAAGTGTCCAAAAGGTGGGGGATATCTCGTCATGTCATCCGTGGCTGTCCATGGATCCAATGATGAATGGACCGACTTCGTGTCCTAGCAACGGGTTTCTATTTCTATTTCCATATTTCCATCCAGGGACCGCCTCTCGACCCCAGTCTGTCAGCGACTCGGTCCCTCTTCCCTCGCTTCCCTTCCCCTGCTGACCCCTGCCTTGTTCCGCCATGATCCATGATCGGGGTGATGATGGGCTGGGTGTGCCCTGGTCCTGGCTGGCTTGTCCCGCGCTCAGAAGCTGAGGCAGATGGGTTGCAAAAATTTCCCTCTCTTCCATCCATGCCATCCCACCGTTACCGGTATTGCCGGAGAGAGAAAAGAATGAGGAAAAATTTCCTCTGTCTTTGATTACCCTGTCTGCCGATTCTCCAGACTCCAGACGACGTGGTTGTAGATCCGGGGTCCCATGCTAATCAGCCAATTCAATCGATCGTACCATGCCATGCCATCTGGACAACAGCAGCAGGGCCTGGGTTGTCACATTTTTTTTTGTTTGTATCGCGCCAGGTTGCCTGGCGACCGGATCCTCTCCGTGCTCCCCGTTCCTGCGTCGTGCTACTGTGCTGCTGCGTGTTGCTGCTGCTGCTAGAGCTTGTGACGATGGTGTTGTTGCTGCCGCAACTTTGATAACGATTGCCCTCTCCTGCAGCACAGCGTCGCTTTCTGTAAGCCACATGAAATCATCCTCAACTCACCTATCCCACCCTTTGTCTTTAACGGCCGCATACCCCTCGAGATGCCGTGCTTCCATGCCTCGTACCTGCGCAAGCGGGCGAAACTCAATCCACTTGTTCTTCCGAATAGGCAAGCTGAGAAGCAAGGGGCTCATGTTGGCCATGGAAGTGGAATTCAGTTGATAAGACAAGAAGGGTACTTGGCTTGGCTCTCGGCATTGCTCTGCTGTGTACGGAGTACGGAGAATTCTACTCCTATT
Organism: Fusarium sp. LHS14.1; assembly: GCA_025433615.1. Lineage (NCBI taxonomy): Eukaryota > Fungi > Ascomycota > Sordariomycetes > Hypocreales > Nectriaceae > Fusarium > Fusarium sp. LHS14.1. Next base: position 2,145,338 of record CM046481.1, read on the forward strand.
TCAAACACATTACCCACCGCGAATTAGAGACATTTGGACCAGACTCGACCATGCCACAATTCTTCCCTCCCCATCCATTGACAGAGGAAGTCTCGTGTTGTAACCTCTGGTGCTTCAACTTGTCGAGACACCCGCGCTCAGACCTCGAAAACAGTGCCACACCCTTTGCAAGTCCCTGGCGCCCGCCGGACGCTAAAACTTGAGCCTTACCCAATCGGGACCAGCTCCCGAGCTCCCTGAGCCACTATTTTAAGCAACAGCCACAGAAATCGATCGGCATCAGGGCGATCTTGTGGCTGTGTTACTCTCCATCTCCATATCTCGACTTCAGGAAACCACATGCATCGCGATAACAGGCGCGACGTGAATGGTCAGCCCACGATCCATCAAAATGGTCGTAGGGAAGAAGCGCAAGCTTGACCCGGAAGACACGTCAAACCCACTAAAGAAGAAAAGTTCATGCAGTGACACGCCTGTGAGACGCGATCTCTTGGAGCGCTGCTATGCTAGGGTCACTACACTAAGAGACCATGTTCTCTCCAGTTTGCCTCCTGGTTCCCGTCTTCGACGCAAGAAAGTGGCATCAATCGGCCAGGGCGACAACATTGGAGAAGTCGAGAGTCAATTGTCACAACTATTGGATTCGTCTCTTGTTTGTTTTCGTGACCAAGCTCGCGACAGCGATGACACGCGATGGGAGCAATGGCTCGTCTTCTCGCAGAAGGAAGATGAATCTTATGTTAGCATTTCGGATGGAATCGCTGGGTCAATGTTTTCACAGTCAGAGGTCCGTCTTCTTTCCATTCTTTTTGTCTTCTGGTGCTGACTTGGCTTCCAAGATTGTCGACTTTGTCGTGTGGCTCCTATTCTCTAGAGACCTGAAAGCAGGACGACGTCCGAAACATTTGCTTTGTGATGGCTTCAGAAAATCAGCTGGACCAGGTGATCAGGGAAATACAAGTATCCCGGGACTCTTTAGCCTCTACCCCAACTCCCATGTCAAGGCGCTTAGGGAAGCTCCTTGGCCACAGTTGCTGGCACTCCTGGGCCGAGCTGGCGAAAAGATCATGATCGACTTGCTTGTTGATACTTCTGTTTACGTCAATGTGCAAGCTGGTTTCAACAATTACTACCAACTCACTGGTAAGTAGCTGCTGCTGCTTTCTCTGGTTCATTGTACTGACCTCCTTAGGTGTACCGTTGTCAGAGCTTGATCTTCCCGGAGGTAACGTATCACTTGGAAACGGATCTCCCAATGAATGCCGGAAACCTGCGAATATCACATTGGTGAGAAGCAGAATATTCTATGCCAAGCCTTCCCTCACTTCTCGAGGCTCGATCCAACCTGGCTACAAGCATATCCGTAACACTATCCCGCAGATTCGTCGACGGGCCAACGTCACTAACATTGCGTAGATCTTCTGAACAGATACCCTCGTGTCCCGGATCCAAGTGATGCCCAACAATCTGATCAAAATGTCCAGCGACAGCACATGCTGAAAATTATGATGTACATGTTTCCTCGTCAGTTTGGACTACACAACGTCTTCACTTCGCAGGTGGATTTCTCCAAGACCTCCCAAAAGTTCCAGGACTATACGTTGAGAGAGGAGGAGATTGCGCCTGCCTTCCAACCAAAACCTGGACAGACTGGCATCCAGATGCCCAAGATACCCAAGAGGCTTCGAGGTGACTTGAAGCAACTGGTTGAGCGTCTTCAAACTCGCCATGGGCGTTGCTCATACGTTGAACTTTTGCGACATTATTGCCCCTGCATCTTTGATAAACCCCATCGAACTCGGAAACCGAAGATGGAGAAAGATTTCATCTCATCTCACGAGCCTAAGCAGTCACAAGTCGTGTCAACAGCTTCGCGCCGAAGGAAAGTATTCTCTCAGAAGCCCCCTGAAAAGGCATGGACAGGCACGCAGCTTCCAGCCTTGCCAGAATACAAGTCGCTTGTCGAGCTCGCAACTCCAACGTCTCAGGTCTCGGCATTTTGCCAAGCAGTGTTGTCAAAAATCATCCCTCACAAGTTCTGGGGCGATGAAGACGTTCAGAAGCATAATGAATCGATGATAATGCATAAAATTGATCATTTTGTTAAACTGAGGCGGTTTGAAACCATGTCGCTGCATGAGATGTCACAAGGCCTGAAGGTAGGTAGTCTTCTCGACAACTGGCTTCAACTCGCTAACCATTCAAGATCCCAGATATAACCTGGCTTCGGCCCCCAGGCTCCGCAGGCCAGAAGCCAGGCAAGACGGACACTGCAAAACGACACGAGATTTTTCATGAATTTCTTTACTTCGTGTTTGATTCCCTTCTGATACCCCTAATTCGTAACAATTTCTACGTCACTGAGTCGAATACCCACCGATATCAAGTCTTCTACTTCCGCCATGAAGTCTGGAAGCACATCGCAGAGCCTGCCATGGCAAATCTCAAAGCGGATATGTTTGAAGAGGTCAAATTGGACGACGCATTGGCTGCCCTTCAATCAAGGCGGCTTGGCTTCAGCCAAGTTCGCCTGTTGCCCAAGGGTGATAAACTCCGCCCCATCATGAACCTCAGGCGAAGGGCTCTGACCCGAGGGGCTTCGAAAACCCTGGGACCCAGCATCAATACTATATTGGGACCGGTCCATACGTTACTGAAGTTGGAAAGAGTCAGTGAAACCACCGCCACTTCAGAGCAAAGACTAATCACAGATTGTAGGACACCAATCCCTCGAAACTAGGGTCTACCATGTTCTCTGTGAGCGATATCTACACCCGGCTGAAGCTCTTCAAGGAATCTCTCGGGCCTCGTCATGATAAGCTGTACTTTGCCAAGATCGATGTCAAGGCTGCTTTCGACACGATCCCTCAACCTGCAGTTATTAAACTCATGGGTTCCATACCAAGCCAGGACAAGTACACCATCATGAAGCACGCCGAGGTCAAACCTGGTGAGCGGGCTCTGCTCGAAGGTGAAACGTCCTCATCAAAAGCTATCCGGCGATGGCACGCAACAGCCCTGGCCGAGGGTGAACCTTTCAACTTTACCGCACGGCTCGAGAGGGATTTAGCAGGAAAGAAGAAAAACACCGTCTTTGTGGACAGTGCCATGCGAAAAACTCACAGTGTTGGCGAGCTCCTGCGCCTCTTGACCCAGCATGTTGAGCAGAACCTGGTCAAGGTCGGCAAGAAGTATTACAGGCAAAAGATAGGCATTCCTCAAGGATCTGTTCTTTCGTCGTTCCTGTGCAATTACTTCTATGCTGATCTCGAGGCCCAGCATCTAGGCTTCTTAGCCTCCCCTGACACTCTGCTGCTGCGACTTATTGACGACTTCCTCCTCGTGACGCTGGACCAGGACAAGGCTGTCAGGTTTGTGGACATAATGCACCAGGGTGTCCCCGAGTATGGTGTTGTGGTTAACCCGGCAAAGACTTTGGTCAATTTTGATATGTCGCATGATGGCACTCCTGTTCGCAAGGTTGATGGCCAGGCAGGCTTCCCTTATTGCGGAACCACAATCAACTGTCAAACTCTGGATATTACCAAGGACAGACAGCGGGACGCTCATCTTGGTTAGTCTGATTTCCCTAAGGATTCTACACGATACCATGGAAGAACGATGCTAACGCTTAAACAGACGTGTCTGCCTCTCTTACCGTTGACTTTGGTCGAACGCCAGGTCAAAACTTCCAGCGCAAAGTGCTCAATGCCTTCAAGATTCAGTCTCATCTCATGTTCTACGATACATCCCACAACTCAACACGAACTGTCCTCACATCGCTCCAAGGGGCGTTTGGAGAGACAGCCAAAAAGATGTGGGCATATCTCCGCTGTCTTGGCAAATCGCGACAGCCCAGCAGCGAGCTGGTAGTTCGTAAGGGTCCTAGCTCTCCTGTCGTGGCCCCTTTTACTGATTCTGCACTCAGGAACTATCATGAAGGTCATCGATGTTGCCTTTCTTCTCCTGACTAGCAAGTCTCGGACAATGCGGTACCCAGAGTATAAGTGCGACATTCGCAAATCACAAGTTGCACTGTAAGTAGTCTAGACCTTGAAAACGAATGTCAACATGTTCTGACCAATTAGTGTGGCCTGCTTGGCATTTAAAGAGGTGTTGGCGGCGAAGCAGAGTAGATATCAGCCAGTTGTGGCCTGGCTGCGCAAAGAAGTGGACAGACTCGCTTCAGGAAAGCAGTATGAGAGTCGCCCAAACTCTCAAGCCTAATGAGATGAAGCATAGAGATGGTCAAGTGAATCATCCAAAGGCGTTTGTTTAGTCTGTCCCGTCTGGCGAGAAACCCTAGTCTATAATACCCGATACCCATCCGGCTCTACCCAGCCATCTAGAATCTTTTTGCACACGTCCAAACACCTTTCTTTATGCGGCCTGTCGACCTTGAGAGACATCCCTGATAAATCACATCTGCAAACCGCTCTTCCACCAGCTCTTGTCTGAATGCCAGTAGGGAAACATTTCTCTGTTCCATCTCCACCAGTGGTCATTTGGATGACCAAACCCTAACCACCGCAATGGAGAAATCGGCACAGGCTCCAGGAGCCAGAGTCCTGTCGATGCAACGTCGTCCGTAAAGAATGGAGCAGTCAAGTATAACCAAGCCAAAGAAGATACCAAGTTGAATACCTGACGAAGCCGTCGTGGAGTGCCGGGCAAGTATTTGTCGATGGCATGGTTCACAGCATGCTGCAGGATAATGCCGGGGGGTTGAAGGAGAAAGAAGCATGGGGAGCGCCAGATTTTGGTGTCTCGCATACATGAGATGCTCCCGGCGGCGTGAAGTAGTCCAGACTGGAAGAACGAGATATACATGGTGATGACCTGGGTGAGCACTGCCTTCTTGCTGAGATAACCCTGATCGACCAGATACTTTGCGGGAGCGACGAACTGGAGACGGAAGGTCTGATGCCACCACGAACCCCACCACCCAGCTAGACCTCTATCGAGGACCTGGGAGAATGAGCCGAAGATGGAGGTGTATTGCCAGAGCTCACCACGTACTGGGAACAGAGAGCTGAAGACGAAGTACTGGTACAAGTCGTGGAGGTTGAACATGGCCTGGATGGGGGCAAAGATGCCACCCAAGCTGAATAGTTCCCGGTATAAGAGGAGAAGCCACGGAGGGAAACGGTTCAGGAAAAGGGGCAGCTCGAGGCTATAATCAGGGCCATAGATAAAGTATGGGTCCTTGATCACAAATACGGCCAGGAAATCAAGCAAGGCATACATGACGGCGACATTGCGGATTCGAGTCCATACAAACTCTGCTTGGGTGAGACTGCGCTGGTAACCGCTTCTTGAGACAATAGGCATGCCCTTGAGAGATACGGGATCGCCGTCACGGACATTGTGAGGAATGTTGGGCCTAGGAACTGAGGCGATGGAACAGTTCCAACCTGTCAAGATGTTAGAGAATTTCCTTCTCGTATGGGCGAAGACCTACCGATCTTTCTAAAGTTGGTGGCAAGATCAAACGTCCAGTTGAGCCTCTCACCAAACGAACCGTTTTCAGGAAAGGTTTGCCAGACGCAACCCGAGTGCTCGAGGCTGTTGTGCTCTCCGTCCTCTTCGGCCTTGGGGGAAGATCCCGGCTTCCGTTGTCGTAATCCATCTTCCTTAAAAGATCCGTTTATTTCCTTGACATGATGCTTGGACGTCCCGTTCATCTTGGTCGAATCACTTATAACTTTGACAGCCCTGGCATAGTTTGACTGTGGATCAGTCCAGACAAGGAGGTTCATAGTCGAGAGGATGCCCCAAATTCCCATGAGCCCAGCAGCGTAAGCACAGGCAACGTTCATGCTTGACATGGTGCGAATTATGTTGATGTTGAACGCAACAACGAATCCGACAATGAGCCATCGAGAGCGGTAGAGCCATGGCCGGTTTCTGTGGGGGATAGCAAGATAAACTGGAGGCAGGATGAAAGGCCCGAGGAGACAGTATGGGATGACTAGGGGACTTCGGGTCCCCTCAGCAACTGCGCGAGCAAAGGCCTCCCTATACTCTATCCGAGCAAGATCCCCAAGATCTGGTAATAGGGTCATGGTGTGGATATATGGGTTGGGGTTGGGTTGGGGTTAAAGTTGACGACAAAGGTCAAGGTTACGTTGGTGGCAGCCAACGTTGCCTTGAAGGAGCTGCCTTTCTAGAGTTGTACGATCTGCGCCTGAAGCTATTTCATGACGCGGATAGTCGACGGCTAGGGATTTCTGAGGACTGTGCTCCGAACTCGGGCAAAAGGACGAACGCTGTGTGTAGTACAGCCACAATAAAAGACTCGCTCTCAAGATAGGATAGAAACGAACGCTGTGCTGATCGAAAGCGTCTCAAAAGAAAAACAAGGGGATCGGATCAAGGAATGGACTATGAAAGGGTCATTGATCGGGGCCCGATTCGGTGATGGTGATGGGTGTGGAGAAGGATTTTTGGGCCAGCGTGAAGATCTGGGACAAGAGATTCAGGGTCACACGCTCGATGACAGAGCGAGTCACTAGGGCCTGCCTGCCTTCCGAGCCTAGCAGCAGGTCTAACATTTGTACATGCTTTTCTGCCTTACGCTGTCTCACTAACGGATGAATTGCTTCTTTGTCCAACGTCAGCGGAAGCACCAGTAGGCTGAGGCCGCGTCTTGCATCGTAGGTCAGAACGAAGAGAAGCTTTTCAGTGGACGTTTAGTGGTCTTAGGGCCTTGGAGGGCGCCACAGCTCGGGCGCTGGGCGATAACCTGTGCATGGACCGGGGTCGTGCTTGCCGCGTCTGTCTGTTCAGGCTTGATTTGCCTAGGTACCTAGTCCTAAGGAAGGTGCCACGAGGATATGAGTGTGGAGGATTATTTCAACCAAGCTTGCGAATATCATCTTCCATAACAAACAACACATTCATCTACTTAACCATGTATTTCGTCTATCCCGGCGAACTATCAATAGAGAAGCTACAATGGGGCGCTTACGAACCAAGTCGATTGCCGCCCGCCCCATGATCTACAGCATCTCAACGCTCATTCGGCTGGTCGGATTCGGACTCCCGCCGCATGGACCGGACTCCTCACAGGGCTGATGCCTCAATGCGACCCTAGGCATTATAACTAATCGTCAGCCGGAGGCGGTCAGGCGCTTGAGTCGCCTGAAGAATGGAACCTTGCTGTCTCTCTTTCACAAGCTATCGTTCTAATCGAGTCCCAGGTGCTGACGAACAAGGATACAATCTCGCCTCAATCTTTCCTGGCCTTTTTAGGCTGTAGCTCGAACCATTAGTCATAATCATTTCAGACTTCTTTTCCTTCGGAGAGAATGCGCCGCGTAGGCACCTAGGCGCCTGAAGAAAAGCACCCGACGCTCGACACCTTGTCTTATTGATATCAGCAGCCCCTCTGAGTTGGTCTAGAACCAGCGCAACGTCTGGCCAAACATGACATCTACTGCAGTTGCACAGACTGCTGACTCCGTGCCCAAGCACCGGGCATGCGATGAGTGCCGTAAGTCCGGGATAGTGGTCGCCGCTCAGCTCGGAGACTTATCAGTCATCAGGTTCCCGAAAACTCGCCTGCTCCAAGGAGCCCGACGGATGCTCCCGTTGCAAGAAGGAGGGGATTCTATGCCACTACTCCCCCCAAAAGCCAATGGGACGTCCTCGAAAGAGACGACATGTGGAGAGTGAAGCCCCCCTGCCGTCTGCTCAAGATGTGTCCAGACCTGGAACTACAGGCTTGACTCTTGCCCACGGCTTCCAGGATCAAGCTCATGATTACCCACCCTTGCCCTCTGGCGGTTTTGATCAAGGACTCGGCTTCTTAGACGAGTCTGCCTCTTCAAATCTCGAGTTCTGGGACTTGTTGCCCAACAACTATCTCGATACACTTCCGACAGATCCCCAGTTACTCCAGCACGATGCACCATCAACCCAAAAGACCTCTGGGGGTCCCCCATTGACTCTCAGTGGTGTAGACCTTCTTGGAACTATCAATTTTGACGAACCCGATGTTTCATCGGCCCTCATATCCAAGGATCTCAATGCATCACTGCAGCAATATATGGCCGAACAACTCAGTCCCCGGCAGACACATGACGACTCGAATGCCTCTACACCATCCGATGCACTTGGAAGTGACCACGGCACGTCGGTCGGCTCCCTTGACGACAACGCTACGATACCACCTCCTCCCTCGCTGCGTTCTGTTCCCACCGTGCTCTGTGGGTGTCTATCATCGCTCTATCTTGCGCTGGACTCTCTTACTCGCCTTCCCGATGAGGTTGTACCGGCTATGCGCGTTGCTCGTAACGCATCCAAGGTCGCTTACGATGTTACTAAATGTTCTGTCTGCTCCAAACCTCTGATTGATGAGCCGACGAAGCCACCCCCAATCCAGTGCTTCCAGAGCCTCATGCTCCTGGGCACGCTGGTGCCGTCTGCGTGCAACGCCTACGCTACCATTCTCGAGATGGTCGATGCCGAGACTGCTGATGCCAAGAAACATGGGCGATCGTTCTGGTTCTCCTTTAAGGATATTGGCGGTCTATGGGGGCGTATCGGCGACAATAACGGCTCATGCTCTGTCATTGAGAACTACAACAACAAGAGCATGGAGCCTGATATGTGGAGGCTTACCATTCGCGGGCTCCTCCGCCTCGATGTCTACGGAATCGACGAAACGGGCTCGAACGTACCGAAGAGCCAGCGATTCACGCAGCCGGGACTCAGAGATGTCGTCAAACAGCTTGAGGAACGGAGCCGCAAGCGCCATGAAATCTTGGATGCCCTCATAGCTGCTGGTCACCCGCATGACGGAGTCTCTGGTGTCATCTACCCTTCGAAGCCATGCACACCAGAGCAACGCACCTGTGTCAAGGTCCTGGAGACTGCGCGGATTGCTCTGGAAAACCTCGTGATCGCCTGATGCCGCCATGGGCTTTACGATATGAGCTTTCACAATACATGAGCACAAGATTAATGGTGGACGAGTATGAGATGAGGGTGGATGGCATGCTTTTTGCCTGTTCAAATTTAGGTGCTCATTTGTTTGTCAAGGTATTATTGGAGTTCTCTTTGAGTTATCTACACACAAAGGGCTGTGGGATTGGAGTTTGGATCTACTTGAAAGCATTTTGCGTTGATGAAACAATTTCTGTCACTATATCATGATTAAATACGAGACCTAATTTCTGGAGCTCGCTATGCTCTTTGACAGATATCTCCTTAAATATATTGATCTCCAATAAGGTCACGCTCGAGAGATCCCCGTGTCAGAATGAGTTGTTGACCATCTTATGATTCGCATTTCAAATTTGTTTCATTCTTTCAAGAGGTACATACTAGCCCAATAGCCGTATCCAAGACCCTGCCAATGCTTGTCCGAAAACCCGTCCAAAAACTCATATCGCCTTGACTGGAATTGTCCCCAATCGTATGCCCATGATAACGCCTTACATGCAGACTGAGATTTCTCAACCATGACTCCCCGCCTTGCCACTCATTTCATACACCAAATAGCAAAAAAAAAAGTCGCTGGCATTTGTCATATTCCCTTCATCAGATGTTCAATCGTGATCCTCCACCATACCGAGAACGTCAAGCTCAGTATGGATAATGCGTTCAAACTCCTGACGATCGATACCCGAGGCACGGGCGAGCATGTAAAGACTGCGAATGCTACGCGAGACATGTTGCTTGACGCCAAACTCGTTCTGTTCCTGCTTGCCGGCTGAGGCTTCAAGCTTGGCGACCGTTTCCGACCCGTTGGAGCTGGCGCTCGAGGCTGGGCGCGGGTGCAGGAGAGCAGCGTGGCGTTCAGAGTCATCCCCGCTTCGGGTTGGGCTTGAATCACTCTTATCGAGCTCGGCCAGTGTCCATGCCCCTTGTGTCTCGTTAAGTTCTGTGGCTTCGGCAGAGTCGTGCGTCACGACCCGTCCAAGCCCAAGCGGTGGAGCAATCTGCTTTGCCGCCTCTTCCTCGTCAGGATCGTGATTGTCCATGGCGGGTTGGACAGTGTCGTACTGCGCAAAATATGCGTCCTCGGCTGAAGACGTATGGTGGTCCCCAGCTTGAGAAGTTGGCATGGATGGAGGAGCGGGTGAATGCTTCTGGGCGGGTGTGCGAGCAGGTGTCGCATCATATCGCGCCCAGTAATCGTCGTCGTCGTCCTCATCTTCAAGACCGCCATTCGGGACGTGCAAACTGTGGCTGTGGCTAGTCGCACTAGTTGTTTGCTTGGTCGTCTTCTTTGCTTGGGCCTCTTCGAACTGGCGCTCAGCCTCTGCAATGTTGGAGACACCGCCAAACTGCGAGAACGGAGAAGGCTTGTCCGTGGTAGTCACCTCGCCAACCCTCCACCCGTCACCGCCGCCTTCTTGGTCGCCTACACAGTAGACGAGCCGAAACGCCAGGCCAAGATTAGACAGGGCGACCAAAGCCTGCAGAGTCTCTTGGTCGACCCGGCGATAGCGGATCTCAGCATCGTAATCCCAGTCTACCTCGACCTCTCCAGAAACAGGGTGAGGCTCAAGACTGCCGCCTTGGGCAATCTGGGTAAGCTCTGGCACCTTGGATGCGTCGTAGCAAAGAAGGCGCAGCCATGGCTCGGTGCTTGAGGAGGACAGGATATTGACTCGTTGGCGAAGGATGGGAGATAAGAGAGGCAGAATGCCAATGGCTGGCTGCTTCGAGATCGCGGCTGGTGGAATGGCAGGGAGAAATGGTGCCAAAAGCTGCGCAGTGTCTGGAGAAGGAACTGGGGCGGTAGCCATTGTGAGAGTCTGTGGCGGATTCGAGAGAGAGCTTGGTGGTGCAAGCTGGGAGTCGTCGGGTGTTATGGTGGCAGCGATGCCTCGTCCGGTCGTCGCAATAACGAGATCGAGATCGTGATCGTTCGAAACAGGTGGCCAGGCTTCACGTGTAACTCTGTGCCGTCGCTTCGGTCGGACCGCGGCGATGTGGTGGATAGCTATCCAGGGAGCTATGTCGCCAACACGTGCAAAGAAGACCGACAAGGATTGATGGAGTCGTTTCGACTAAGACAAGTTGAAGGGGAAAGGAGATGAAATATGGATGAGAGATAAGGGAGAAGAGTGCGGGAGGGCGAGGTTAATAAAGAGAGAGGAAGAAAGCCGGAAGCAGGAGGTAGAGGATCGGAGATGCGGCAAGTTGCATCAGCGGGCAGTTGCCATCAAGTGACGTGCCTCCCAGTTGTTCTAGTTCTAGGCTACGGCCCCGGGATATCGTCCGTGTGTGCGGGCTGGGACTGAATTACAGCGAGTACCGACGGGCCAGCCAATAGGGATGACGGAGAAAGCAACCTCCCAGTTGAAATTCCGGCCTTCAGGGACTCGGAGCAATGGAAGCTAACACATTGAGGGGTGCAGTGAGGCTGAGGAGGAGGACCGCAGTTCGTGGGGTACTGTAGGTACGTAGACGCGACGGTTGAAGAAGCCCCACGTGGGTGCCGTCACCGGTTGAGCTACGCTGCTTTTACGCTGTAGCTTGTTGTTTTGTTTAAAAAGTGACTATTTTCTTAATCAATTTACAAGTGGCTCTATAGAGGTGGGATGTTTGGCATTGAGTTGTCGTTACTTCAAGAAGATGGAACAACACCTCCAGCCTCTACTGTGCCTCACTGTGCCTCGCCTGCTTCACTTGCCTCACTGAGCCCCGAGATTCAACGCCAACATCTGCTGAAATTGGTTGGTTCCAGCGGCCCGAGTTTAGTGGAGCCTCGCGACGCTTTCAAATCGCCCAGCCTTGCAGGGTTAGGCCGTGTACAAAAAGGTCCACTCAGTCAGGAACCTGACATAAAAGTATCGTGTGACTTTGGCACAAGCCTTGACACAGGATGAAGGCTTTATTCTGACTGCCTCCCTTTCTCGGCACAATATTTCTTGAGACCTGCATGCAGGGTTCGTTCTAGAGATCTCAACCTCGGTCCGGTGCAGGGGCTTGCGAGCGATCGATGGGATATTAAAGCCCCCCAACAGCCGCCATCGGACCTCAACATGAAAAAAAATGGCTTGAAGATACATGTCCGACTTGACTTGTCCGGTTGGGAGGCCGCTCTGTTTCCAAGAGCGAGAGGCATGCCTGCTTCCATCGAGATCAAGACAAAGACAACCGAGTGCACCGCCTACAGCCGCCTCCACCCGTCCACTCTGAAGTGACCATGTCGTCACTGAATCGTCGGAGTGAGCGGGCGGGTGACACTGAAATTTTCGGCGCAGGTGGCCACGGATTTCAATTCCCGTGACGATGACGGCCTCAACAACATAAACATGCAAAAAACATCTTACTAGGCTTCGAACTCTGCATGACATTCATCAGAGCTGTCATGTCTTGTTTCATCTAATAATTCACGACATTTACCCGCCGCATATTAGCCGTCTCGTGCATTCCTTCCTCTTCGGCACAATTACCCCGACGTGCCTTTGTTCGGTCATCTTTCGACACTTATCAGTAACTTTCGGGGTTTCTAATTCATCGTCCTCAGCAACTTCGATAACTCTTCATCACCATCACCATCGCTCGTTGCTCGGATCGCTTGTGCATATTGCAGAGCGCTCTTGATATCCGTACCGCCCATTGATCTATTTGCGCAGAGCCACGGTCCGACAGGGCCTAGGCCGCGTGGATGTCGCACAAAGAAGGTCACCTCAAGGATGAGGTAGATATACCCGTTCTATGCTTCCTCTAACAGAAGTTGACTTGGTAATCAGGGCTCCAGACTCCAGACTGTGTCTGCGGGTGCGATAGCAGGTCTGGTCTCTCGGTATGCCCTTGACAGCTCCCGCTTGTTGAATAAGTGAAAGATGATTAATGCTATTTAGCTTCGTTGTCGCTCCCCTCGACGTCGTCAAGATCCGCCTCCAACTTCAACCTTTCTCCCTCTCCGATCCCCTCGCACCTTTGCGCGAAGCTCCCGCATACCGAGGAGCGTTTGCGACTCTACAACACATCCTCAAGCATGAAGGAATAACAGGCTTGTGGAAGGGCAACGTCCCTGCTGAATTGCTGTATGTATGTTACGGCGCAGTCCAATTCACAACGTACCGCTCGACGACCGTTTTTCTCCAAACCGCCTTCCCGACACGCCTACCCGATGCCGCCGAGAGTTTTATCGCCGGTGCCGCTTCTGGCGCTGCCGCGACCGGTATTACATATCCTCTCGACTTGTTGAGAACACGGTTCGCGGCTCAAGGACGTCATCGCATTTACCGGTCGCTGAGAAGCGCTATCTGGGATATCCAGCGTGACGAGGGCTGGAGGGGATTCTTTCGGGGCATTGGACCTGGCCTCGGCCAGATTGTGCCTTTTATGGGCCTCTTTTTCGTCTCATACGAATCTCTAAGAACCTCCTTAGAAGGCTTGCATATGCCTTGGGGTAGCGGAGATGCTACCGCGGGCATGATGGCTAGTATCCTGGCCAAGACGGCCGTGTTCCCCCTCGACCTGGTGCGGAAACGTATCCAGGTCCAGGGCCCATCTCGAAATCGATACGTGTATGAGAACATACCGGAATATTCAACCGCGCGGGGAGCGATTCGATCTATCCTGCGAACCGAGGGCTTCCGCGGTCTTTACAAGGGCCTGCCTATCAGCCTCATCAAGGCGGCGCCGGCGAGCGCTGTCACTCTTTGGACTTATGAGCAGACGATGAAGTTCATGCTTGATTGGAATTCAGGCGCCGAGGCGGTCATTCAGGAAGAATTATAGACAAAAAGTAATCTAATAGAGTCATCATGATATCCATCAATCATACCCAATGCTTGCGCAATACGATCCTCCATATCTTGTCTTATCCATCTCTTTAGTTGGCGCTCTTAAGCTCGGCGTTCTTTGCGTCGGCTCGCTCAATGCACTCCTCAATAACCTGCCAAAACTTGGCAGTGTCGACTCCGCGAGGAATCCTTACGCCCTGCTCTCCTGGGGGGAGGAGCTTGGCCAATGTACGTCCTGTCTGCTTTCCTGCCTTTGCCTCATCGAATGTGCCCTCTGTGATGACAGTCACCTCGAATCGCTCATCGTGCTTCGGAGGCTCGCTGTGCTTGGCATCCCATTCGAAGAAGGGGATTTCGTTCTCAGTGCCAATCAGCACAGCGGCAACGGCTATGGGGTCATGCAGGGGAGGTCCGGCGGTGATGCCAAAGGTGTCACTGTGATTGTCAGCTTCAAGTCGCATGAGCATCATGGGAACTGGACTTACGCATATGTTTGCGCAAAGAAGTAGAGAAGCTCAACGAGCATGGTCCGCAGAGTAGTCTTTCCAGGGCCTGTCTTTTCGGCCTCAGGTCCGTATAGGAGCATCTCTCGCACCTCAGGAGTTGCCAGTACCTGGTGGCTCAGGTCCAATGGCACAATCGTGGTCTTGGCCGCGATCTCTTTGGTATGGAACACTGTCGCGGCAGCCTCTGGGTCGACAAGAATGTTGAACTCGGCCCAGGGTGTGTAGTTGCCGATTCTGGGGTGACCGTCAACCTCACCGAGGGGCGCATCCGAGAATCCCTCGCCGATGGAGCCGCCCATGAGACTCACGCCCTTGACATGACTGATGAGCTCCGGATATTTGCGGAAGAGGGCGCCGACGTTAGTCAAGGCTCCGGTGGCGACGATCCATGCGGTGCCAGGGGCTTCGGAGCGCAGGGCCTCGGCCATGGCCTCAACGGCCGGGACGGGCAAGGGCGCGACAAGCGGCTTAGGGAGCAGGTCGGTGCCGTCGAGGCCAGAGTCGCCGTGGATATCTGCTGGTGCATGAATGGCAGGGCGCTCAAGGGCCTTGTCTAGACCGACATAGAGGGGGATGTCATGTCTGCCGATGGCGGTGAGGAGTGAGGCAGCATTGTGAGTCGTGTTTCTGCGCGATAAGGTCAGATCAGGAGATGAGGAACTGTGAGTGAAGCCTTTATTGCTCCGGCATAAAGCCCAATGACGTACTCAAGAGGTGCATTGCCAAAGATCGTTGAGATGCCGAGCAGTCTGATGCTGGGGTGGTACGCAGCGAGAAGGATGGCAAAGGCGTCCTGCGAGGTTGTTAGTGGTTGGTCACTCAGACAAGACGCCACCGAGAAGCGAGTGCCAGGGGAGCAAGAATGCAACTGAATCTTTGTCGCTTATCTCGATACCAGGTCGCAACCCAGCTCGATCTTAGATGCCCATTGCAGCTTATACGTACATCATGGCCTGGGTCGCAGTCCAGCCAGACGGGGATCTGAGCTTCGGACATGGTTCTAGGTGATAAGAATGAGGTGGGCGAAGACGGGTAGGTAAACGGAATGAAGGTCACGGAAGCAAGTGTATTTTAAGAGAAAGAGAGGATATCTTGTTCACACGCAACCATATGTTTCTTAGATTAAGTTGGAGTTGCGACGTTTCATCAGACCAGGGGCACTCTTCACCTTCCCTTCTCAATCTGACGGAGCTTATGGTGGGGTTTTGCCCCTCACTTGTCCTATCGCTCGCTGGGTCTTCCAAGCAAACAAAGACCTTTTGTGCAACAGTGCATGCCCAACGTGGTCCACTAACTCGACTGATTAGCATCAAGTTAGGATTACAGTAACTGCTGATTGAGTCTTGAATGTTACCAATGACGGACTGATACATGGCATTGACAGTGTGGACGGGTATTATGCGGGGATGCTCAAGATGCGCCAATCTAGCTGGACTGTCATTAGCCACGCCATGCATGGGATGTTTCATGACACACAACTCCATCATGACTTCTTCCGCTGCTCCATAACCCGCAACACATCGGCGGCACTGTTGGCGTCACCCTTTCGCTTCTTTGGTCCTCGTTTCCGCTTTGATGATCCGCCTCGAGCTTTACCCTCACCATCATCATCATCCTCGCCCCAGTTCGAGAGCTTGACCTTGCTATCGTCAAAGTCCTCCTCATCAGCAAAGCGACTGGTACCAAAGCCCATGTCGAGATCTTCATCGTCGCGATCTGCCATCTGGAGAAGCTTCTTGCGCCGTTCATCCATTGCCTTGGCCCGCGCATCTTCATCCTGGTCCTCCTCATCGGAATCCGCATCGCCCTTGTCCTTCTTGATAGGGTTGATAGCAGCTGCACGCTTGATGGCTGCCATAATGGCTGGATCCGACATTGACGGCGCTTTGCTCTGTTCTTCGGATACAAGGCCAGTCTTGGCGCCCTGGAAGTAGTTCCGTGGTGCAGCTGGTGCTTGAGGCTTCGGTGGTGGAGGCATAAAATTGTCGGCAACTTCGCCTTCTTCTTCGTCTTCCCCTCCCTTCTTTTTCTTGGACTTCTCATCGTCTGCATCAGAGTCTGAATCCGATCCATCCATGCCTGCCAGTGGATCGTAATCGTCACCTACTCCCTCAAAGATGTCAACGTCTTCCTCCTCTTCTGGTTCTTCCTTTTTGCGGTATTCCTCCGGAACCTCCATTCCAAGTGGCTTTGCATCCTTATCCGGCATCAACAGACCAGCCCTAGTGGCCTCGGCGTCCTTGTCATCCCCTGGTTGAATCTTGCGGACCTTGCGCTTCTCATGTCCGTCTTCGTCCACGATGATCAAGACCTCTCTTCCTTTGCTGTCGCGCTCAATTCGTGATCCAGCCTTCTGCTTGACTCCAATCTTTTTGAATCTGTCTCCCAGGGCATTTTCCTGCGCCTTGGCTGCCTCCCTTGATGCCTTCAGATCAGCCAGGATTTGATCTCTTGTTCGCTTCTTCCCAGGTGCAAGGGATACTGTCGATAATTGTCCCTTCTTCTTTTCGGTCTTCTCTTTGGCGACAGCTTGAACTTCCTGCTCTTCAAGTTGATCGAATTCATCGTCGACGTCCAGCTCGGGCTCAGCTTCTTGCTCCGGCTCTTCCTTTTTCTCCCCATAAATATCGTCTCCGCGCCGAATCTTCTCCAGTAGTTTAAAGTCGAGGCCCTTCACCAGATGGGTGCTCCCTAGATCTCCACCCGCAATCTCGAATCGTCGCTTTTCGAAGGTTTCTTGGTCAATCTCCTCATCTTTTAGCTGCTTTTCAAGCTCCTTAAGTTTCTCAGCGCGATCATCTTCTGCGTCTTCTTCGCGTTCTTTCGATCGATCGACGTATCCAGAGGCGAGTTTGACGCCCTTGGGATCATATGACTTGAATTTCTTCTGAGGTCGCGTCGCATGGTTTCGCTCGGCGAGTTGTCGCGCAAAATCGGCTTGGGCACCCCCTAGAGAGCGTCTATCATTATCGTGTCAGTAACTTTCCAAGAGCAAAATCGGAGCCACTCACGGTGTCATTGGGATACTTGATCGTTGGCGCGAACCCAGCGCACTTCCACCAGGGGCAGATGATGGAGCTGTCGAGGTGCCATCTTTGCTAGCAGAACTCTTTTTCGAGTTTGCTTGAATAAGCTTCCGGAACTGTTCGTTATTCATAGCAGGGAAAGGAAAACAGGACAGTTGCTAAAAACAAAAAGAGGTTGGGTTGACAACAGCAAGGTGATGAATGGAAATCAATGTTCAGCCTTGCGGCTTGTGGCTGATCGGTGTGGCGCAGCAATCTCAAGTCACGGGTTGTCGTGTTCAAAGGCGCGTCCACGTGCTCCACTCTACGCGATCAACATCACTCACGCATCTGCTCTCCATGAAGGTGAGAGTTTCACCAACCTCCATTACGAACACGCACTCATCAAGGAACGATCGCATTATCATGCTTGTCATGCTTTCAAATATGTTTTCACTTCACGAAAGGTACATGTGAAAGCAGGGCGAATCTCCAGGCAAAGGATGAGCGCTACCACGATCAAGGCGCGCATTCCTACCCACCAACATCAACGTGAACTCAGTCGCCAGGCTTTTATCGCATCACGAGGTTCAAGATGGGGAGCGTTCTCTATAAAAACTCCTCTCAAGTGAGGAAGCGCATTGAAACCCACACCTTTGAAGACGAAGGTGGAGAGGAGTACGATGCCAGTTCCTTCAATGGTTTCGGTGACTACTTTAGGCGCAAGAAGATCAAACTCCAAAATCTAGATGCCGACATGCGCGAGTCATCAGACAAGCCTCAGATCTTCAAGGGCATCGTCGCACATGTCACTGGCTACACTCAACCACCTTTGCATGTGTAAGTGATAGCCTATAACTCCTATTCTGGGTGGAGCTCACAGAACATAGTCTACATCGCGAGATTGTGCAGCATGGTGGTGGGTTCCTTCAATACTTGGACTCCAAGACTATGGCCACTCACATTATTGCCTCAACACTGCCTCCCAAAAAGTCCGTCGACTTTAGTCGATACCGGATTGTCAAGCCCACATGGATCATGGAGTCAATCGAGGCCGGACAGCTCCTCCCTTGGTCCAATTATCGTGTCTTAGATGAAGGGCCCAGGCAAAAGGTGCTCAAATTCGACAGCAGTGGCGGTCTCACGCAATCAACCCCTCGCCCAAAACAGGGCTACCGAGAACAGACGGACGGCAGCTTTTACACCAGCCTGCTTAAAGCCGCATCGCTACCCAGCCAAGCGCTCAGTGAGCTTGCCGAGAAGGCACAAACTCCCGTACGGCGACCACCCGGCGTGCCGCCTATTGCGCCAAACACAATGGATACCGATAGTCCATCTTCTGAGAGGCTAAGCACGCCTCTGAGGCGACTATCACGAGAATCGTTGCCGCCAGTGTCGAAAGATGCTGGGTTTGCTGAAGAGGGCCCAGGTGCGGCGGTAGAAGACAGCCCCTCTGTGTCTGCAAAGCAAACCAAAGCCCCAGACCCATCAAAACCAATAACTTCGGAGGAGCACAATGCATGGTTGCTGTCTGATCCTCGGTTACGAAAGTCGTCAACCGCCAATCCCGATTTCTTAAAGCAGTTCTATTCGGAGAGCCGATTACACCATCTCTCCACCTGGAAAGCAGAGCTGAAGTCAAAGATGCAGCGACTCGCTGCGGAAAAGGGCCTTTCAGGTGTCAAGGTCAAGAGACGCCCTGGCTCAAGACGATATGTCATGCATGTCGACTTTGACAGTTTCTTCTGTGCGGTTTCCTTAAAAAAGCACCCAGAATACATCGACAAACCGACGGTTGTCGCACACAGCACAGGATCAGGATCCGAAATCGCAAGTTGCAACTATCCAGCCAGAGAATTCGGTGTCAAGAATGGCATGTGGATGAAGTCGGCGCTTGAAAAGTGCCCCAACTTAAAGGTTCTGCCATACGACTTTCCCGCGTACGAAGAAGCAAGCCGGCAGTTCTATGAATCGATCATGAGCGTAGGCGGATTGGTACAAAGCGTCAGCATTGATGAAGCTCTAGTCGATATCACTTCCATCGTAATGACGAACACCGGTTCTCAAGGCACTGGACGAGATGGTGGAGACATCAGCAGAGAACGAGATATGGCAGACAGTCTTGCCAGAGACGTTCGTGAAAAGGTCAAGTCGCAGACGGGCTGTCATGTTTCCGTTGGAATTGGCGCAAATATCTTGCAGGCCAAAGTAGCCCTGAGAAAGGCGAAACCTGCAGGGCAGTACCAAGTGAAGCCAGAGGAGCTGCTTGATCTGATTGGAGACCTGAAAGTTGAACAGCTCCCCGGGGTCGCTCGGAGTATTGGTGGGAAGCTCGAAGAAATCGGCATCGTTCACGTCAAAGACATGCGAGATTTATCAAAAGAGCGTCTGACAACAGTACTTGGCCCAAAGACGGGCGAAAAGCTCTGGGAATACGCCCGTGGTATCGACCAAACGGAGGTTGGAGAGCAGCCACCACGCAAATCTGTTTCAGCAGAAGTCAGTTGGGGCATTCGTTTCGTCAACCAAGCAGAGGCCGAGGAGTTTATATATAACCTCTGCAAAGAACTCGAAAGGCGGCTCTTGAATGAGCAGGTCAAGGGCAAGCAGTTGACCATGAAGATCATGAGAAGGTCGATGGATGCGCCTCTTGATCCAGCCAAGCATCTGGGTCACGGCAAATGCGATACCTTCAACAAAAGCATCACCTTTGGTGTTCCCACCAACAACTATCAAACCATTGGCAAGGAAGCCATTGCAGTACTACGGTCTTTCAAGTTCAGCCCTGGCGATCTTCGTGGGCTCGGGGTACAAATGACGAAGCTCGAAGCTATCAAAACGAACGCAGGAGCACCAGATGGAAGTCAGAAGAAGCTTGTCTTTGCTGCTTTTGCAAAACCGTCTCCCGCCAGGAAGCCTTCCACGACAGAGCAGATTGATGAAATGGACAGCCCAGAGAAGCCAAAGAGCACGCCAAGCCGTGAGGTTCAGCTAGACCCGATTGCTGATGATCCCTTGACACCTCGAAAGCAAAGAATACACCCTGCCATGGCCCTTGCGAGAGCTAGTCAAGATGATGCGAAAGCAAAGACTCCTCTCAATATTTCCGGGACTCAGTTTATCATCCCAAGCAACGCAGATCCCTCCATCCTTGCGGAGCTGCCGAGTGACATCCGCAGTAAACTTATGGCGCAAAAGTCTAGGACAGCCGAGGTTCGTGCTGAGTCTCCCGCATTGAAGTCGAGATCTCAGAGCCCGGTGCCGCTCGACATGATGCCGTCTCAAGTCGATCCTGAGGTGTTCAATGCACTTCCCGATGATATGAAGGCCGAGATTCTCGCTACCTATGGGCAACAGCAAAGGCAAACTACCCCACGTCAGTCTCCAAGGAAAGACCGCACTATTCAGCCAAAGAAGCCCAGTACACCTACGAAACGAGGTGGTGCGAGAGGCTTGTTTAGCAAGGCTCAGCGACAAAAAGATGCCCGAGCTGGTCTGATGCAGACCAATTTCCGAGCTGCGGCTTCTGTGGGCGACGCCTTTGAGGAGGAAATCGAAGAACTCGACCCAGAGTTCCTCTCAGAACTACCAGAAGACGTGCGAAAAGAAGTCATTGCTGATCATCGGCGCCGGAAACTAGCCCAACAATCAGGGCTTGATGCTCCTTCGCGGATGCACAATACTCCTGACCCTGAGGGGCTACTGCCAGGTGGCCAGCGTAGAATTCAGTTCGCCCCAGTGCCACGCAAGGTCACATTTCCAGGATTAGGGGTCAGTTCTACTCGAGAGGTCAAGGACATGCTAGACGCATGGCACGGTGAGACGAGGAAGGAAGGGCCTCACAGAAGAGATGTTGAAGTTCTGGAAAAGTTTCTTGTGCGAGTGATTCAGGAAGAACGCGACTTGGAGAAAGCAACCAAGTTGGTCAAGTGGTTGGATGTGATTGTGGAACAAGATGGCCGAGATGGAAGAGGCCAGGAGTCTTGGAGACGGTCGGTTCAGAGTGTCAAGGATGCTGTTCAAGGTGCAGTGAAGCAGCGAGGCATGGCTCCTCTGAAGTTGTAAAGATTATGACCAAGGTAATGGTGTAAGTCAGGATTGTGAATGACAGGATAGACATGACGTTATACCCCTTTATTAGACATGGCTGTTCTATGTTTTTATACAACTCGAGGTTGTTCGACCTTTGTCTCAGGTCTTAAAAGAACAATGCAACCAACACGGCAGTGAGGAATAATAGCCATGGTGCCCTTGTTATGGCTGCCGAGTCTGGTGCGTCGCCCCCTTTTGACAACTCGTATACGCTCAACTTTAATGGACCACCACAGACTTGAGAAGAGTTTCCCTCGCATGGATTCGTACAGTTATCGTCGTGAAGCTTCTCTGAGAGGGCAGATAGATACGGGGCGCACCAGCATTCCCTGGAGAAGGAGTATGTTAGTCAAGAACGCCAGCCTCTCTAACAATGAAGAAACTCACCGTGACCATTCAAGTCCAGCAAAGGCATACTCGGTACCGTTGAAAGTGCAAAATTCGAGACACATAGGAACCGTCATCTTGCCCACCTTGACGAGATGGGTACCGCCATTGAGGGCACGTTCTTCGGCAGAGTCTTTGATGTCGGTCGTCTCGTTGTAGCAGCCATAGTACTTGTACTTGCTAGATTCCTTATAGATCTTTGGGTCTTGACTCCCGGAATCTCGGATGGTGAGAGATGTGACGTGGCCAATGAGAAGAAATAGGACGGCAATGATGAAAGGCGGTAGTCTCGACATTTTTTAACAATACTGGCAAGGAGCTTTGAGGCCGAGCTGGTGGAAGTGTATTGTACAGCCAGTATAACAAACACAGAAGAGGACGAATGACGGCACAGGACGATGCTACACCACTACCGAGAGACAATACGGAAGAAGGAAAAGGAACAGAATAAGTGAACACATTTTTCGGGAAGGCTGAATCTCTTTACATCTTTTCTTAGAGTTTCGTTCATGTTTGGTGGCGGAGGATCTTATACGCGGCAACGCGTTGACAGGAATGAAGGCAATGGAAGTGACGGATTTAGCCAACGGGTTGCCCGAGAGCTGGTCTACACGGAAGATCACCTCGTTTCATCCATTAGAAGAGGTAACTATTACTATACAGTTCCTAAACCGGGTTATATGTGAGACATGAGACGGAAGAGACGGCCACTGTAGTTGATCAAGTGGCTTCAATGTCAGCCGGTTCCGGCTCTAACGCCTTATCTACGGAGACGCCATGGACTATCAGTCAAGCCATTATATCATATCAGCCAAGTCATATCAATAAACTCTTGAATTGATCCGTGCAGCTTCTAGAAAGGCCCATTCTCTCTCTCCACAGAGTGAATCTTTAGGCCAATGTTCTCGTGCCAATTTAAACCTCGCCCGGTTTGTGGAGCCGTCAAGAGCCTAGCAACCACTCACAAACCCCACAAATGCTGGGCAACCTGGTTAAATCCTTCAGCGGTTCTCCATTCACTATCGCTCGCTGCCCACTTGACGAGGAGGAGCTGAGGTCAGGTCCCATCGGGTGCAGTCAGTGAGGACAGCTAAGGTACTTCAGGGCTTCCCCGGTCTACCACCAAAGTGGAAGGTACTTGCTCCCGCCTTCCTCAATTATCTGCGAGGCTCCATCACCTACTTTGTCTCCTCTTCTCCTCATCCATTCTCCCACTTTCTCCCCTCTACAACTCTTTCTTCTATCGCGACAGTTTGTCAACGAGGTCGTTGATTCTTGGCGACACATTCTAACCGCTCAGGCACATACGCGCTTCCTCCTACGCTGTGCATTCCCGCCTCCACACTTTGCGACAGATCTCGGCCCTCGCTTCGCCTTTCAAACCCCTCCCTCCTCCATCATGAGCTCCTTCATCGACTGGTCCAAGACCACCCGGTCCAAGAACTACCAGGGAACCGGTTCTTTTGCGACCTTTATGATCATCGCCCGTAAGTTTCTCCTCGTGCGATCATGATCTTGTGTCCGCTTTCCCGCACTGACTCGTGCCCTAGCCGTCTGCTTCTTCCTCGGCGTCCTTTTCGCTTCCTTCCCCTACGACTTTCCTCTTCTCTGGACCAAGGCGCCCATTCCCGAAAACTTCTTTGATCATCTAGAGACGCATTTGAAGTTTGTCCACCAATCGCCGCCGCTCATCAGCCGCATCCTCCACATCATCATCTCTGTCGGCTTCCTCGGCTTCTTCATCAAGCTCTTCCGACCCAGCGAGGCCAACTTCCTCTTTGACGGCGCCTCTCTCATTCTCTACCTCATCGGCTTCGGTGTCTACGTTGCCAACATTGTCAAGGCTCTGCGAAGCGTCAGCGCCGAGATCTGGACCGACGATGGCTTCGACGGCAAGACGCACGAGGGCGAGAATGGCGAACTCTTCCTTGGTCGCGAGGACAGCCTGAAGGTTCTCTCTGCCAGCAACACCATTCTCGCTCTCGTCCTGGTCGGAATCCTCGTTCTCCAGGCCGGTCAGTGGTATGCCGAGAAGAAGGAGGCAGATGATGCTGCCGCCGCTGCCGCTGCTGACGCCAAGGAGGCTGCTGCTAAGAAGGAGGGCTCTCCTAGCAAGGCCACTAAGAAGAAGCAGTAAAGGAGCACTTTGCGGATAGCACTCGCTATGGGGACGAAAATTGCATGAACTGCCATCATGTCTTGGGCAGCGTCACTGCGTGTATGTGCTACTTTTGATGCATGTCTATATCGTTGGATACACCTGCATGACTAGCAGCAAGTATATGTATGAATATAGTTGTGATATATTGATCCATACACCACCTTACTTCACTCTTTGGCCATCTTGCACTCAACTGGATACTTGATTCCTAAACATGACGAACCCGAGATAAGGAAAGGGGCATTGCCCCCGCTGACTCCGGACCCTCTCATCAAAACCCGGGGATCCGCTCTTGGATCGAGCTTTGGTTGATAAGCCTATGAACCTCGTATGGTGCTCTGACACCAAAACCAGAGAAGGCACGGACACGAAATATTAAATAAGCTATCAAATCTAAAACAGGGTTCTTGTGTGCTAAAACTCTATCCTAACGCCATCTATCCGTATAGCAATCGGCCAAACCCATATCCTCCCAGCGTAGACAATTCACTTGGTCTCATACAAAGTCTCAAACGGACATCTTCATGGCAATCGTCTTGTGAGGGTCATAGCCCTTGATGACAAAGTCCTCCGCTTTCCACCCATCAATGCTGCCGCCCTTCTCTCGTGTGATTTCTAGCTCTGGAAAGTTGCGGGGTTCACGCTCCAATTGTGTGTTGAGGGCGTCAACATGGTCAAGATAGACGTGTGCATCGCCCATGACGTGAGTCAAGCTGCCAGGTACCAATTCGCAGACATGCGCCATCATGTGTGTCAGCAATGCGTAGCTGGCAATGTTGAACGGAACGCCAAGACCCATGTCGCAAGACCTCTGGTAGAGCTGACAGTGTAGATGGCCCTGGGGTTTGGTCTCAGGGTCGTCGTCCTTTCGTCGGGGGTAGGAGACGTAGAACTGGGCAAACATGTGGCAGGGTGGGAGGACCATCTTCTTCAGATCGGCAGGGTTCCAGGCGGAAAGGATCAGACGGCGATCATATGGGTTGGTGCGCAGCTTGTGAATAATCTCGGCGAGTTGATCGACTCCTTTGCCAGTGTAGTCCGTCTTGGCGTCGACGTACTCAGCACCAAAGTGCCGCCACTGGAAGCCGTACACGGGGCCAAGGTCGCCAACCTCGCGGTGATTGAGACCGAGGTTGTCAAGGAACTCGCGGGAGCCATTGCCGTCCCAGATCTTGATTCCGGCCTCGCTGAGGCTAGTGGAGGATGTGTTGCCCTCGACGAACCAGAGGAGCTCGGCGATAACGGCGCGGGTAAAGACGCGCTTGGTGGTGAGGAGGGGGAGGATTGGGGTGCCGTTGTTGTTGAGGGCGAATTTAAGGGGTCGAGGGGCAAAGATGGAGTATGTGCCTGTGCCTGTCCTATGAATGTTGTCAGAACGATGTCGGTTATTGGAGTACTGTTTCTTTCTTACCTGTCTGGCCGACGCTCACCGGTTTCTAGGATTTCTTTTACGAGATCCAAATATTGGTGTTCCTCATGATTAACAGAGGAACTTGAGCCATTGGAAGGCTTCTCGGCGGATGGGGTTTGTGAGGCAGTCATTTTGGCAAAAATAGTAGTCAACTGTTGAACTGGGAATCAAGGGTCGACGATGTCCTGCACGAAGAAACGGGATGAAATCAATTAAACATGCAGACGCGTCTAGTCGCGTCCCACGCGATACCCCTCGACCCCACCATGCAGACAATGGAAAAATACTTTTGCCGCTGCCGGTCATTCAACCTCAATTCACGTGGCGACCCCCAAATCCACCACGTTGGATCCCCACGTTCCTGAAATGAGCCTAGCTCTGCATCCCACCCGTTGGACGGGTGAAGCCGTCACAGGTACCGAATTCGCGCAAACCAACAACACATGGAATTACCGATCACGGCATTTGGGTTGCAGCTTGTGGTCCTCTCCCCCACGGACGAGTTGCCGCCTTGGTAAGATGAGATTTCAGGGATGAGACCCTGGATCCATCCATGTTGAGGACTTGACGGTGTGTGGCTGTCGTCCTTGTTGAGCTCGCAGTTGGTCTTTGAACGATCCATTGCCTAGGCATCATCACAGATCACAAAGCCTATGATGTCGAGTTATAGAGCCATGATGCCCATTGAGCACGTCAGCTACACAGAACGATGAAAAATCTGCTCCATCAACCCGAGCAACGGGTCAAACCCTGGTCGGTTATGCACCTGGTCCTCTTTGTGAGCACTAACACGAGCAGCACCGTGATGGCGCCTGGACCAGACACCGGAGTGGCCATCTAATCAATCAGTCGATCAAGATGCAGGATGCTAAGAGACTTGTTCCAAGGTTGCAATTTCGCCAGGGTTTCGCGGTGCTTTCCAGGATCATCAACGGTACGAACGGATCCCGTTGGAGCTCAGGAACCACTCCGAGAGCCACGCCAGAGCCCCTCATCTCTCCTCCGACCCCTCCATAACGCCGCCCGGCTCAATTGGGGTCGGGGTCCCTGAACTTGGCGTCTTCAAGCCCGCGCACGGTCGATCAGATAAAACTTGTGCCGCACGCAATTGGGCAGTCTTTGAGCGAAAAGCGGAGGTCCTGATGTCACATGCCGGGTCGATAAGCTCGATAAGTAGAATTTTCTGCTTCTGCTTCCAAGATCCACGGGATGGGGAGGGGCCGTTCCCGGCTGCGCAACTCACTTCTGGTGTAGTTTCATCTGCACCCAACGCCCATCTTCGTGGAACTCGCAGCACAGGGCGCGGTGGTTTTTTTTTGGTTTTTTTAACGTCGCAAGGTCTAGCCCACCGAAACGTGTCGTGACCTGACCTGGTGGACAAGCTTCGCCCTGTAGCTGCGAGGTCGCCCCCATCCTCTCCGGCAGGCTATTTTTCTTTGCTTGCTTTGCTTCTTAAGCCCTCGACTCGCCCTCTCCCACCCTCTCGCTGTTCCCCCTACGTTCCTCCAAGAGATGCCCTACGGTGGTTGCTGTCCTAAAAGTTAAGGTCTGCTTCTGAATCGTTGGGCATTTCTCCGATATTCGCGCATTCGACAAAGGATACTCGTTTTCCTTCTGTTGTCGTTTGCCAATATTGGGTTGGCTTTCGTGCAGCCGTTGAGCTTCCATTGCGACTCATTGCCGAACTGCCCCTCATCCGATACTTCACGATACCTACCACACGGACATCGGCCACGACACCGCCATTCGCCAATTTCCTACTACTTCCGGCCTCGGCCTTTCCTCTCCCCGTTCCTCTTCGATTTCCACCTTCCTAGGTTCCACCTCGGTCTTTACAACATCGCAATGGAGCCCAGCCCCATCGCAGTCGAGGCTTCGGCCCACTCGCCCGAGTTCCCCCTCAAGGGCAAAACCGCCCTTGTAGAGGCCATTGAGGATGTTCTATGTGGATCGGTGAGTTTGGTAGTCCAAAATGTTCTCAGGTACTAACCTCCCCAGAGATTGCCGGCGCTGTTGGCAAGTATATCGAATATCCTTTCGACACGGTCAAGGTCCGACTACAGAGTCAACCCGATCACCTCCCATTGCGATACACGGGTCCCCTGGACTGTTTCCGACAATCTATAAAGAGCGATGGATTCTTAGGGCTATATCGAGGTATCAGTGCTCCTCTTGTGGGCGCTGCTGCTGAGACAAGCAGTCTATTTGTGTTTGAGAGCCTCGGTCGCGAGTTGTTCTTTATGAGTGGATATGCTTCGCGAGAGAAGGGACTGTCTCTGCCCGACCTCTGGATGACTGGCGCTTTCTCTGGCGCATTTACCTCTTTTGTTCTCACGCCCATAGAGCTCGTCAAGTGTAAGATCCAGGCCCCTGGACTTGATGGATCTAGTCGCGGTCCCCTTCGCCCGATCCCTGTCATCAAAGAAGTCTTCCGGCATGAAGGTCTGAGGGGCTTCTGGCACGGTCAACTTGGAACCCTGATTCGAGAAGCTGGTGGTGGTTCAGCCTGGTTCGGCGCCAAAGAAACGGTGTCGACCATGTTTTACCAGGCCAAGACAAAGAAGGCAACTTCAGAGGCTGAAAAGCAGAAAATCCTAGACACACCTCTTCCTCTTTGGCAACAAGCCGTTGCAGGCGCCTCGGCTGGTGTGTCTTACAACTTCCTCTTCTTTCCCGCAGACACCATCAAGTCCCGGATGCAAACCGCACCTGTCGGCGACCTGCGAGAGAGGCGGACATTTTGGAACGAGGGCTCGGCTCTCTGGCGGCAGCATGGACTACGAGGCATGTATCGGGGATGTGGCATTACGTGCCTCCGATCGGCGCCCAGCTCTGCTTTCATTTTCATGGTTTACGACGGTCTAAAGCGATACATCACCGTGCAATAGTGTGACAAGACAATGGCATCATTTGATGGCTAGGGCGATATTTCATTCACGGAAAAGGGCAAAAAGGTTTTTCGGGGACTTGGCGGATGTTATAGAGAGCATTTACGAGGCGTTACATCTTCAACGTGTTTTGGTGAATTGGCAATTCGGGCGGGTTGGGGTAAGAGCTGAAGGTATACATTATTTTCAAAAACTAAGAGGGGGATATTGAAGATGAGATTTTGGTATATAGACGATTAGAGGGGGGTTCACGTGGGTATGGGGTGCAGAATATGCATCAGCCCAAAAAGTTTACTTGAGCATACACAATATGGATCCATTCGAGTATCCTCCTACTCCTTCTTGGGCACTTCCTTGCCCGACAGATCCCAGTTGTTCAGGTATCCAATGCTGGTGCAGAGGTAGGTGGCAAAGCCCAGCCAGCCGAGGTATGGGACCTGGCACCAAGCGGCAACCGAGTCAATGGAGCTGTAGAGGTATGTCAAGTAACCATTGACTCCAACGAGAGTGATAATATCGACCGATGCCTCAATGGGACGGTGGAGGCCAAAGAAGAGAGGGGTCCAGAGGAGGTTGAGACCGAGTTGGACGCTGTAGAGAGTCATGGCTTGTCGAGCTGTACGGATGGTATCAGGTGAGGAAAAGGGAGAGAGGCCAATGTTGGCAGCTCGGTATGCGGCGTAACCCATGACACTGGAAATGGTTAGCTACTGTCATCATGGGTTGAGTAGTGGTAGAGGTTTGCTTGCCCATAAAGGACAGTCCAGACGGGGCCGAACAGCCATGGTGGAGGATGCAGAGAAGGCTTCTTCAGTGAGAGGTATGTCTTTTGGGTCTCTGGGGTAAGAAAACATCGCGTCAGTATTCTAGCCGTCGAGAGAATCATGAGAGGAAGAGGAGCTCACGAGTGGCGCTCAACCCGACAGCTGTGCCAAGGCCGATGGGCAGCAAAACGGACACGGCAGGTTTGAGAAAGACAGCGTCTGGCAAGGTGAGAGCGGGCACGTAGGTCGTCATGATGAAGGTTCTTGGTGTGATGAATTGAATACAATTGATTAGCTCCTGTTGAAGAACAATGTCAAAGGAAGATCTGGTCATGCAGAGTGTGCGACAAATGAATGTGATTGAATTGGCTCAAGAGACAATGACGCAATATATATTTTCTTCAGAGAGAGGAGACAGCGCCCCAATGCCGAGGTATTCTTTAGTTATACTTCCATCATGTTCCTGTGAGTGGCCTGATAGAGTTGTTCTCTCAGATGCGCAGCCGTTACAGGCGGGATGACGATCGGGGTAAACGAGCAGGTCGATGAGCCAGAAACCTGCATCTCACTCCACGGCCAAGACAAGCCCTTGTCCCCTTGCTCTTTGGCGAGTTGGCTACCCAATTTGGAAGCGTCAAGCGAACACCCCTAGCCTTTCATCGGATGTATCCATTCTCGCCTTCGAGTTGATCGAAGAAACAGGCTCATACAATCGGCAATCCATCGTAGATTAATATCCAATCGACGCGCCGCTCGTCCTTGTCACGACCAGGCGTGACAGGCAGGGAGGTCCCCTGGAGCTGACAGGGGAGGTTTCGCGTGAGGCTCGTGGACCGTGGCTGATGCCAGCGCCTCGCGACTCTCGTGCACGGGCCACTTCTTTAATTGATTCGACTTCGCGATGTCGCGCGTCTCGACGCGCTTGACACGCCTTGACGCTCATCGCGGCGCGCGCGCAGTGCCGAGAACATGGGGCTCCATCCAATATTTCCCACTCACCCTAAACTGCAACCGACAATCCACCCATCACGTCGATTGCAACTTCTTCATCTTCCAAACTCCAGCACCTCTCAACCTACCCTGTTGGAAAGTGCCATCGACTTTGCATCTTTTACATCGTCACTGGAAGCTGGAAGGTGCCATCACAACCATGGCTCGAGCAACACTTGGAAAGAGAGCCCGAGGCATCGACGAAACTGGTAAGTCCCTTTTTTCGAGCACGGAGCAAGAGAGAGGTTCGCCTTCCTAGCAACAGTTGCTAACGAGGATTCAAAAACAGATGAGCCTTGTGTGGTTGCTACTCCCACCAAGAGAAGTCGACGCCTCGCAAAGACTGTCTCATATAACGACGAGAATCAAGACCCTTCATACTCGCCCTTCGACGATGAGGAAGATGATGAACTCGCTGAACTTCCTCCTCCCCGAACACGACGATCTCCCTCTCAAGCATCCACAAAGCAAAACCCCGTTACACCATCAACTCCACGGCATCGCGATGCTCTCTCAGTGCCACCTACGACGCCTCGACATGCCGTCATGTCGGCTGGCAAACTCTTCAAGCGACTGACACCGCATACGCCTCTCTCGCCCAGCGCAGTCCAGACCATCTACCACTCGGCTCGACAACTATTCGCCCGCGGTGCTGAGCCTGGTCAGCTTGTTGGCCGAGACGCTGAACGCAAGCAGCTGACCGAGTTCCTTGATCGATGTTCGTCATCAAGCCCCAGCGGCTGCCTCTACGTCAGCGGGCCACCAGGCACTGGCAAGAGCGCCATGATCACAGAGATGACCAGAACGTACGCCGAACACGAGAATGTGCGAGCTGCCTACGTCAACTGCATGAGCGTCAAGTCATCAAAGGATCTTTACACCACCCTGCTTAGCTCGCTGGGTCACGAGGGTGACTCGTCTGAGGCGGAGGCCATCTCCGCTCTGCAAGCAATGTTTGCCCCCAAAACAAAATCGAGCACTGCCTACCTTGTGACTCTTGACGAGATCGATCACATTCTCACTCTGGGCTTGGAGAGTCTTTACCGGGTCTTTGAATGGTCACTGCAAAAGAATTCCCGGCTTGTTCTGGTCGGCATTGCCAATGCCTTGGATCTTACAGACCGATTTTTGCCCCGACTTAAGTCCAAGAACCTCAAGCCCGACCTCTTGCCCTTCCTCCCCTACAATGCGGCTCAGGTCAAGAACATCATCACCACCCGGCTCAAGTCTCTGATGCCTGCTGGAGGCAAGGAGGGATATGTTCCGTTCATTCACCCTGCTGCCATTGAGCTTTGCTCTCGCAAGGTCTCGAGCCAAACTGGTGATATTCGCAAGGCTTTCGAGATTTGTCGCCGAGCGCTGGATCTGGTTGAGGCTGAGACACGATCGAAGCATGAGGAGGAGGCTCGAGAGACCTTGCTGCAGATGACTCCTTCCAAGCGACCCCTAGGAGAGAACATCAACGGAGCTTCGGGTGGTCCGAGAAGCGTGGTTCAGATAATGGCGAACTCGCTCAAGGCACTCAACGCAGAGACGGCCCCACGAGCGTCCATTGGACATCTCAACAAGATCACCGCCGCCGCTTTTAGCAACGGGACAACACAACGACTCAAGGCCTTGAATTTACAGCAGAAGGCAGCCTTGTGTGCTCTTGTGGCTTACGAGAAGCGGCTTCGAGCAGCAGCCAAGATGACTCATGGTGGCTCTACTCCAGCCAAGGCAAAGCTGTTGTCACCGACCATCAAGACTCTTTTCGACGCATACTGCCAACTTTGCACCCGAGATTCGGTCCTTCACCCCCTATCCAGCTCCGAGTTTCGGGAAGTTGCGGGCAGTTTGGAGACTCTTGGTTTGGTCAACGCATCGGATGGAAAGAGCGGGAGTCTTGCGGTGCCACAGACACCTAGCAAGAGGGGTCGAAAGACCATGGCTGCGTCTGGAGACGAGCGAAGAATTACCAGCTGTGTTGGAGAGAAGGAGCTTCAGTCTGTTGCTGAGGGTGTTGGTGCAGGAATTCTGAAGAGCATCTTGAGCGGAGAGGCATTGGACTAGACTGGAAAAGGTTCAGGAGGAGCATGTTACAGCATCGCAAGGCGTTTTGGTTGTTTCTCATTACAGCATGAAGGGGTTGGATGGTTTGATCATTGTCTTGCATTACAATGGGTGGATTGGTTTGCATGGGCCTGGCAGGAATCCAGGACCCCAGGATGGATGACGATACCATGTATGTAATAGTAGTCTTTAGATGTTGATGTTTGACGGGCAGGCCGGTATGCCTACGCCTACGGGGATGAGACACATTGTCGAGGAGCGACGATGATGCGTAGATAGAAAAGAAATGAATGAGAAATGAAGAACGAAAATGATTATTCGCCAAGAATCTAATCACTTGTGAAGTCTTACTCGACTCGACCTGTTGTCAAGGCAGCCAGGTATGCGGCATACCAAGATGCATACGTATTCATGCTCACCGGCAGTTTACAATAACCAATAACCTCGCCTTGAATTGCCTTGCCGTCCACATCCTCCTGTCCGCAACCCCTGGCCCAAGGCTGGTGTAGTCATCTCGAAGAGCCCCATCCAAACACGCGAGTGACGGCTTACAGTTGAAGATTACCTACATGGGACCCATGGAGTGAACCAGGGCCGAGGGCGGCGCCTCAACCGGATCCAGCCACGCCGCACCGACCAAATTTCAATCATGGCGCTTGACAGGGGAGAGGATCAGATCGGTTGTTGCGACTGACGACTCGGAGTTTGTGCCATCCATCGGCTATCCTCATCCATCCAGGGAGCCTGAACCTGAAGGAGACATGGCCAGGGTGGTTGTCAATGCCCAATGCCGCGTAAATCTGCAAAATGCCAGAACTGGAACCCCCTGGGATCGGGTATCCCACCTAGCCTTGCTGTTGTACAGGTCCACTTTGATTGTTCGTCCCAGGATCTAAATCCTCGGGTGGAACACGCGAGACAAGCTCGTCGTGGCCACAACCAAGCTTTTCTTGGCGAGGGCGATAGCCCGTGAGGTCTTGGCATATGCAAGCCTTGATGACATAGGGGATTACTGGAGAACTATCTAGTCTTGTCTCTCGACAACTGGAGGCCTGCGCAAAAGATTGGACGGCGTCATGTCAGGCGAATTGACCTCACCCCTTTGGCCGCAGGACAATATTCGCACGCATTCAGCATTCAGTAACGCAAGCGAGAGGTAATACTGACAAATCAAGAGTGGAGAGAAGAGTGTCCAACAAAGATGAGTGGCACGGTAAAAATGGCCTTGCACGTTGTTTGGCGCAATTCGGACTGGTGACGCTCAGATGGATGGGACCTGGCTTTCAATGGAGCCGGGCTGGTTAGGCGGACTGGGGGTTCCCGCACTGGCCGCTTCCTAATAGGTACCTAAGCCACGGGGCTCCCGTCACTATAATGGGAGCGTTCCAGTGGCTTCTCCAGCGCTGTCCTCCACTGTCACCTCGGGCAGGTTCCTTCCTAGGTTCCCGCGCCCGAACCTTCCAAACCTTCAATCGTGCGAACTCACAGCCCGCCCATCCATAGCTCCTTCTCCCGCCGGTGGCCCTCCACCTCCGCCTCCGTGTGCGACCTCGAAGTGCTTGCACACCCTCACTCGCTCATACTCATCCGCCAAACTTACCCGGTCACTCAAATCCTCTCTAGCATAGATGCTACTCACATCTTTCAACATCGCTCCTCTCCCCCTCCGAAACTCCTCTTCTCCCCAGAAATCCGGATCCATCCCAGGCCGCTAACCCCCCTCCTCAGAGCCTGAACTGAACCTCGACGACGCGCCCGCCAGCTCAGCGTCTCTGCTCCTCACAACTACCGAAGCGAAGCCCGCATTGTACGCGAGTCAGCACCCTCACGAGAGACACAACTGCAGCGAAGGACGACTTCACGAGCCTGCGATCCCAGGCCTGCGACGTCGGTTCCCAACCTCGACGTCGATCTCGACCTCGGATCCTGGTCTCCATGCCTTCGGCACCACATCTGGGAATGGGCCGTCGGTCGAAATCCTCCCCGTCGCTCGCTAATCCTACCTCTGCGCCTGGAACCGCCGCATCCAGCTCGTCCAATGTCGCGTCCTCGTCGCCCGTCGGTTCCGCTGGCTCGTCAACACCTCCCGCCCCTCGGACGACCTCACCCACCGCATCCACCACCTCTACGCGCCCGAGTTTCCTGTCGCGCCTCAGCCTCCCTCTCTCGCTACGTAACCGAAATCGCAATGTCGCCGACTTCCATATCCGTGCCGAGGAACCCCATCGCCGGTATGGCGCTGGCGACCATGTTCGCGGCGCCGTGGTCCTCGTCATAGTCAAGCCAGTGCGGATCACTCACCTAACTGTGTCGCTGCATGGTTATGTGCGAGTGCTCAAGGACCCAGCTGCAGTGGCCAAAGCCCAAGGGAGTATTGTGATGCCGCAGAACGGTGACTCGGCGAGACCACGGTATCACGGCAATGGGCTCGCTAGCCTTTTTCAGGATGAGCAGGTGCTAAGCGGCGAGGGAAGGTTAGAGCCGGGCAGATATGAGTTTGGGTTCAACCTTGTATTCCCTGAGAAGGGTCTACCAAGCAGTATCGACGTATGTCCCTCGCTTGTTAGTTTGCGACTTGAGAATGACTGACCAATGTCACAGTTTGAGCGAGGGACCGTCTCATATATGGTTACAGCGACACTTACAAGGCCAACATCGATCGCCCCGACTTCGTCCTGCGAAAGAAAAGTGATGCTGGTGGAGAATGTAGATATAGGATCGCTACAGGCACCACGGCCACGAACAATCTTTCTTGAACCGATATCGAAACGAACCCGAAGGAAGAAGTCAATGATGCTAGACAAGGCGCCCGCTGCCCCGTCAGAAGTCAATGAGCTTGGTTCGGAACCAGATCCTGTCGAGACGCCCACAGAAGAGACACGCGAACATGCCGTAGATGCTCGAAGCCCGATCCAGAGCGACATGCGAAGCGAAGTGAGTGGAGAGAGCGGCGTGAGCGGCAGCACAGGCGTTAGCCGACCTGATCTCACACTGTCCCAGGTTGGGACGCTGACATCAGCCAAGCAGCAGGCGGTGGACAAGAAGACTATTACGGCGACGATAGAGTTGATCAAAGGTGGTTGTTTGCCAGGCGACGCCGTATCCGTGCGGGTCACGGTTCAGCATATCAAGCGTATCAAGAGCATGACAGGTGTTATTGTGACGCTTTTCAGACAAGGGAAGATCGACAGTAATCCACCGCCTGGCCTTTTTGACGGGTCATTGAGTCGAGAGGACGTGGCGCAAATGGACAAGGATGAAGTGTTTCCGCGGTCAAGAACCGGCCTCGGAGGTCTCTCACTAACATCATCGGGTTCAACGAGCATATTCCGCAAGGACTTGGACCAGAACATAGCGCCTCTCATCATCGACCCCAGCACCATGCAGACCTCGGTTACTGTTACTGTGAAGCTGCCTGACGACTCGTTTCCGACAATTAAGGGTGTCCCCGGCGAGATGATCAGCTTCAAGTACCTAGTCGAGGTGGTGGTTGATTTGGGTGGACGGTTATCCAACCAGATGCAAACAGGTCCGGCATCCAGATTCGGATCATATGGCCATGGAAACTCGGATAACTATACTTATGGGCCAAGAAGGGGAGCCAACATTGCGGATACTTCCCAACTACGGCAC
Source organism: Fusarium sp. LHS14.1 (assembly GCA_025433615.1). Taxonomy (NCBI): domain Eukaryota; kingdom Fungi; phylum Ascomycota; class Sordariomycetes; order Hypocreales; family Nectriaceae; genus Fusarium; species Fusarium sp. LHS14.1. Next base: position 2,180,945 of record CM046481.1, read on the forward strand.
GAAAAAGGAGTGATATCAGTGGCGATAGAGACGGTGGTGGGCACTACGGACACATCAAGAGGAAGGAAAAGATCGAGAGCTTCACCGACATCACGGAGAAATCGAGCCCCTGAAAGCGACGACGAAGAGGCAGCAGGTCGAGAGTCGAGCCAAGGCGATGAAGGGCCCCATGAGACACACCAAAACAATGGGCAACTGTCTCCAGGTGGTTACTTTCCATCACAGCAAAACGGGAACCGCCATCTGCCGCCTATCCCTTCACATCCTCCTCAGCCATATTCACAGGTTGTGCCTTTGCAACCTCCTTCACAACCTCCGCCTTCCCATCCGGGTTATTCCCACGCGCAAACCAATGGCTTCGTCCATCCTCCAACTGCTCCCGCTTATATACCTCCCCCTGAAATACCAAACCAGAGCAACCTCTCGGAGAAGGATAGAATACGGCAGGCTGAGACAAGGCTATTACCAAGTCAGCCTCCAGAGGCGGGTCCGTCGAACAGCAGCGAAGACGACAACATCTACGATGCCGAGGACACGCCCAACGCCCCTAATCTCCCTGCCGACTCGGCTCCAAGTGCCCCGAGTGCTCCCAGTGCCCCTGAGGCAGGTCCTTCAGCGCCTACAGAAGACGACATCGAGGTGGCTACAGCACCACCATCCCAGGCTGTGGAAGACAAGCAAGAGATGGAGCGGCGACGATTGATGCAGGAAGCCAGCGCTCCACCAGAGTTTCCAGAGGATATGGACCGAAGGAATGGGGGACCTTCGGGCGAAACAGCTCCGGACCCAGAACCGGAACCAAGTGCGCCCAGTGCCCCGGTTCTCGATGACTATGATGACTTTCCAGGATATGGATCTGGGGCTGGACCATCTGGAAGCTCACGACACGGTGACGGGGAGCAGCTGCCAGCTTACCAGCGATGACATAATTTATATTGACATGTTGGAGTATATTACTTGGATTTACGATAATACGATGATGAAGATATCTATACAGTCTTGGGCGCTATGGCCAAGACCAAGGCGTTTGGATATAGGTGTTGGATGCATGGACAACATGGAATGGATACTGATACTGTTGAGATTGTCAACAGGATGTTATATATGGCCAACTTCACGACATGAGCTCTGTCTCACATTGAACAGAAGATGTACTGGTGAGGAAATGGTCCCCAATGGAAGGGGAGGGACTGCGAAAAGCACAATTTATTCCCCCAACACCAACTGTACCAGAGTAGTATATGCACATGCATACAATTCTACAAATACAAAGAAGCAAGGCTCACGCCGTCGTCTATCTAAAGAGGAGATTGTCTTTTGCATCCCCAGGCATGGCATTGGGACAAGCTTTTTTTCCCTACCCATGCCCTCATTATGCATTTATCTTATCGGCTGGAGGTCCAGACCCATGAGCCCATTGTTTGGGCAGATGACGACAGAGTCGTTCGATGCCAATGCCGCCATCTCACTCGGCGATCTGTACCTAATTATAGGTCCCCGTGCGCCGGAGTCTGCGCCGAGATTGATCACATCTCTGAACATCACTCCTCCGGACTCCGGAGTATTTTTTTAATGTACATCCTCCCGCTTCCGGCGCCGGAGGTCCGGAGCCTATCCGGACGTGTTTTTTTTTTCCGTCTCTCTTGCTCACAGTTTTTGTCTAATGCTGCAGCACAATGTGCTTACCCCTCTCCCAGTTATCTAGGCTTTCCTTGATATTAACCCAGTATCGCAGGCGCACCGCTTCGTGCTTGGCAGCCTCTATATCATCGTGCTGAAAGGCCCGCTCGAGCACCTCCTCACTCTGGGCGATGCGGGCATCGTTTGCGGCGCGGGGCTCGGCGAGGTCTTCCTCGCTTTCGGCTTCCTCAATCTCCTCGCGTGCCTCGAGGACGAGCATGAGCAGTCCTGGCTCCTCAACCTTGAGGGTCTCGTCATTGGCGACGTCGACACCACGCAGGGAGAGTAGATACTGAGCTCGCAATAGAGGATTTGCGAGCGTCTTATAAGCCTCGTTGATGCGCGCAGACATGGCCTCAGCGCGGGCCTTGTCGGCGGTTGGGTGCATATCTGGGTGTGCGCGCGCCTGGAGACGGAGAAACTCACGCCGGAGAGCGCGCACGTCGATAGGGAAGTGTCCCGTTGGGGGAGGCCCGTCCGGGAGCGTCTCAGGGAAGAGGTGGTAGTGTGTCGTGGGCGGCGCCGGGGCGGAAGACGGTGGTGCGGATTCAGCAGAGCCGGCAGCGCCGCCAGAAGACACGGAGCGGGCTTGGACGAACGACGTCGCAGGCACCCGTGCGGCAGCCGCGATGGTTACATGGCGCGGCGCAGGTGTTGCGGCAACGAGTGGACGATGCGAAGGCGCAAGAGTCGAGGCTCGGCGAACTCGGAGTCGACATCGGACACAAAGCCGAGAGATATCGCGAACAGCCGGGGATGCGACGGGGGGCCGCATGGTTGATTAAAGTTGAACTGAGAGCAAGTCTAGCCGAAAAAAAGAAGAGGTTGGGCTTTTTTTTTTTTTGCCTTTGCTCACAGAGGCTGGGGAGATATATCGCTGGAGGGGAAATTCCCAAGTGCAGGTTGTTTTTGTGCTCTCCTCCGGGCCAAGCGTACAATGTCGTAATAAATTGTTTAGCGTCAAGAGGCTGAAGAGGGAGAGGTTTCTGGAAAATGTGGCTTGAGACTATGTGGCGTATCTGTTCCTGCAGAGGGAGGGGGAAAACTGGCGGTCCGCGATGTACCAAGTACATGTGGAACAGGGCAGGAAAAGGCCAAATCTAGGGTGTCGGGGTACATAACGCTTAAGAAATATCATTCCGTCGAACTAGGTCCCTCGGGCGAGGTCGGCGGACCTGGTTCGGGGTCTAGTCCGATCCAATAGCGAGACAGCCATTGATATCAACGGACGGAATCTGGAATAGTCGCCGTGTTTTCTCGTTCGCGGCAAAAAAAAGAGAAAGACGTTCTAGGAGTTCTTATATCCTTACTCCTGAAAATAAACCCCTGCTCGTTCAGATCCATTGTTCGTCATTTGATTTGATATCAGGCATTTCTTAGGTCGCTTGCATCCTTTACCTTCTTTTCTTCTTTCATCCCCGCCTGTTTAGAACACACGCGCCCTCCTACTGCAAGCTTCGGGCGCCCCCAATCGATAAACCCCCAATCCCGAGATTCCAATTGGAAAGCGGGATAGCATTTTCCGAGTCGAATAGTAGATCTAACCTTGATATCCAAGGGAGAGAAGCTTTCTCATCCTTTTCATTCTCTCTCTTCCCCTTTCTTCCAACCCGTAGTCCACAACAGAAGCCATCATGGCCAAGGTATTCGACGCTGCTGAAGGTATGAAGACATCCCCCAACTCCGCCCTCTTACATGTCGCCAGAGGGTGCAATTACACTGACACCCCGCCAGTGGCCAAGCACAACACCCCAGATAGCTGCTGGGTAGTCCTCTATGGCAAGGTGTACGATGTGACCGAGTTTTTGCCATCTCATCCTGGCGGAAAGAAAATCATCCTCAAGCTCGCTGGTAAGGATGCCACAGAAGAGTATGACCCTGTCCACCCTCCTGGTACTCTCGAGGAGAACCTCAAGCCCGAGGACATTCTCGGCGAGATCAACCAAGAAACACTTACCCAGCCTGAGCCCTCATCTGAAAAGGCCGTCGTCAAGTCTGGAGACGATAGCCCGCCCCCAATGGGCTCACTCATGAACCTGGATGAGGTCGAGGAGGAGGCTACCAAGCGCATCTCGAGAAAGGCATGGGCCTACTACTTCTCGGCCAGCGACGACCTATGGTCCAAGAGCTATAACAACTTGATCTACCAAAAGATTCTTCTTCGCCCTCGAGTTTTTGTCGATTGCACGGCTTGCGACCTCACCACAACCCTTATCGGCAACAAGGTCGGCCTTCCCGTCTTTGTGGCTCCGGCTGCCATGGCCCGACTAGCCCACCCTGATGGCGAGCAAGGTATCGCAAAGGCATGCTCACGCTTCGGTGCCATGCAAATAGTATCCAACAATGCTTCCATGACACCCGAGCAAGTCATTGAGGGCGCCCAGCCTGGTCAGATTTTTGGCTGGCAACTCTACGTCCAGAACCAGCGACAAAAGAGTGAGGCCATGCTCAAGCGCATCGAGGCCATGCGTGAGTACTACAAGTTTGTGTGCTTAACTCTGGACGCGCCTGTTCCTGGAAAGCGTGAGCTCGACGAGAAGGCCAACTTTGACTACTCCGAGCCAAGTCCTGCAAGCGGCGAGAGCAAGCCTGGCGCTGGAGGTGTCGGTCAGCAGCTCTTCTTTGGCACTGCTGCCGACCTGACATGGAAGACGACGCTGCCGTGGTTGGCAGAGCACACAGATCTTCCCATCGTGCTGAAGGGTCTGCAGACTCACGAAGATGCTTACCTAGCGGCTCAATATGCTCCTCAAGTCAAGGCCATCATCTTGTCCAACCACGGTGGCCGAGCTGCTGACACAGCGCCTCCGGCAATCCACGTACTCCTCGAGATCCAAAAATACTGCCCCGAGGTGTTTAGCAAGATCGAAGTATGGGTTGATGGAGGTATCAAGCGTGGAACCGATGTTGTCAAGGCGCTGTGTCTCGGTGCAAGCGCTGTCGGCATCGGTCGGGGCGCACTATTCGGCCTCGGAGCCGGAGGTCAAGCCGGTGTCGAGCGAGTTCTCGAGAGTAAGTTCTGACCGCGATTCCGGACATGTCCGAACCCTGTCTAACACATGTAAACCAGTCCTCGAGGCGGAGACAGCAACGTGTATGAGGTTGCTGGGAGCCAAGAACATCTCAGAGCTTGGGCCTAGATTTGTAAGTTATCTCCCATCGTCTCCCCAGGTTTCCCCAGACCCCACCCCGCTTGGCGATCTTGACTAACTGGGTCGACAGGTGAACGCTCGACAAGTGGAACGAGATATCTACGATGGCGATGCGGGGTTGGACCGAAGAGGCCTGTGGACGAAATCCAAGCTGTGATAAGAGCCATCATGAGATATTCATATGTCAGATAGAGCCTCGGCTCACAGAGGCGAGAAGAGATCTTCAGGCTTCCCCAAATGGGGCCCCGCCTTCCCCAGTTCAGTACCCCTGTCCGACATGGCTGCGGCAAGGTCGGGGACGACGGTTGGCGCCATGTCCCATGTCCGGGCGGAGAGGCTTGGGGACTTTTTGTTTCTGGGTGGGATAATAACAAAATTGGAAAGGAGGGACACGGTGGGCTCGCGCGGCGTCATCCCAAGGAGGTTGCAAGACTGTAAGGCACCGGGCAGAGGGCATTGGGTGACGCATGTGTCAAAGTACCGTACCGAATGGTCGAGGAGCATTGCATTGTTTTGTCCAGCGCAAATTTAACTTGAAATTCACATATCGATTATGAGAAGCGGCGTGAAACTCGATCCCATGTGAGAATATCTTGGCCCTCAGGGTCCAAAACCAGTCAAGGAACCGAGCCCGAGTGTCAATTTGACTTGGCAAGCTTGTGATCGAAGGCTGAGTATTCCATTTGGCCGTCAAGAGGCAACAACAGTGAATCAGCATGCTGCACATTGGCTGCAATGTTGCACAATGTATCATTGTTGGTGGCTCTCATCTGCAGGGACAAGGGCATGCACCAAACAGCAACAGCACCTCACGCCCCCCATGCTGATCCTGTCCAAGCTCCGGAAGGTGGAAAGTTGACTATCCCACAATAGATGTCCCGGCCGAGATGGTGTGCCACAGCTGCCGGTCGGTCGTAAAAGCTGAAAGGTCCGGAGGCCGTGAACCTTTTCCTCCTTGACCCAGCCACTCCGAGGCTCAAACATCAACGTCCAAGGTGGCGGCGTCTGGTGTCAGCTTTGCTGAATCGATCGGTTGGCTGTCATTACACGCCACTGCGCTACTCTAACACAGCGGAAGAAATTGGCGGCGAAAATTCTGTCGCAGAACCCTCGCCGTCATGGATGCATTTCTGTTAGGTGAACATTCCATCTCTTGGTCGACTGATCAGGATTAGCTGCGTGGGCGCTCCACAAGGGGAGATCAACCACCCATGCCAGGGTCAAGGAATTGAATTGTATTGGCTTGGCTTTGCTCGCAATGGCCCGTGGTTGGCTCGTGTTCGCAGCCCTCGGTCTGTCGCGTGCACTCCTCCATCCTTCAGCTTCGACCGCACAGCACAACTTTCAATACGCATTTCCTTGTAGGGCCCTGGAGCACTGCATATCTCGTGTCAACCCAACAGTCCAGAATTTGGACGTCGTATGTTAAGTCAACGCTTGATCGTAGAGCCGCCCATGGCAAAGGCTCATCGCTATAAATCGTGTCCCATCCATCACCAGACAAAGTCTTGGTGGGAACAACTCAGAGACCCTTGAAAGCAGGGTGTATGTACGCAGTAAAGCGGTGTTGTCGCCGCCACTCCCGAACGAGGGTTGACAACAACTCGAGTGGCGACAGAACTTCATGAGCTCAGTGCTATTATTGCTTCCCATGTGCATGTTCATGTGCCAGTCAGAAGCGGAGGAATGCAACACCCCTTTGCCGTCAATATGCGGGGAAACCAAGCTTTCGGGGCCAGCGCAAGAGACACTTCGTGACTTCGCAACTGTCTTTGAACAACTCTTTTCCCTTCTCGGTCCTTCTCCCGTCCCCCACAATTTCGAGGGCAGCAGGGGTGGGCGGCCTGCCGGCCATCGTCCGTCTTCCGGGCTCAATGACCAAACATGGGGCCACTGCAATTGGGGATTTCTTCGTCTCGTCGACTCGTCAAATTCACGAGCTGCCGAGGGACAGTTTGGAGATTGGCAAGGAAACGACAAGGGCCCTGAGGGTCTGACCAGGGTCTGTTTGCGACTAGGCACGTCGAGAAGCGCTCGTTCTCCCACCCTCCACACCCTCGTTTCCATGCAAGGCAAACCTGGGGAGTAGCGCCGTACTGTCTCGTCGGCCACTTTCCCCTTCTGGCAGTCAATGCCCGGGGGGCAGATGCAAAGTAACAAGATCATGGCGATCTGGTCCCCGTGCTTGAGTGTGTCAGTGTGTCGAGGGTGCGCCGTCTGCGCACCGGTGATGTACCGCAGATGCTGAACCCCCTCTCGTTCCATTTGGTCATGGTCATAGGCGGCCAGATCAACCCCGACGCCATCCTACTTAAACTCAGGTCTTGTTCCATCCTTGTTGTATGTTGAATGGCTGGTTTGTCTTTATCCCCTTCCACCACGCTGTCCGTGCTCAACCTGTCTTAAATCCTTTTTGATATATAGGCAGGAGTTGGCTGTTCTGTTCGTCCACAGGAGATTGCGAACAACCACACAAAGCAAGACATCTGAGCTCGACATGTCGGATAAGCAGGAGCTCTCCCAGACGGAGAATGGACCCATCGCTGGGTCCAAGAAGAGAACATGTGCGCGACACTGCAAACGCTTCTGGTGGGTTCACCTCATCGTGTTCTGCTGCATTGTTGTTCTCGTTGTTCCCCTGATGTAAGTCATAACCGTCCTGTGCTCACCATGAGAATGCCTGACCCATACTCGGTAGCATCTTCGTCGCCGTCCCCAAAATCGCACAGGACAAGATGAACAAGGCCAAGCTTGAGATCCAGGGCGTCAACATCCTCGAGACCGAACCCGACAACTACCAGATGCAAATCAACTCAACCATCACCACTGATGGCAAGATCCATGCCAAGGTCGATCCCTTCGAGGGCGAGATGTATCTCGAGGACTGGCCACCCCATGTCCCTTTCGCCAGAGTGCAGTTCCCTCAGACCAATGCCAACAAGCATCAAGTCGTCAACGTCAGTCAGCATATCGAAATCACCGACATGGAGGAGTTCACCCGATTCAATGTCTGGTTCCACAACAACGAGACTGTGCGCGTCACCATCAACGGAAGGACAAAGGTAAAGCCCAGTGGCTTGACGCGAAAGTATGGAGTCGACTTCAAGAAGACTGTCGAGCTGAAGGGCTTGAACCATTTCGACGGTACCGAAGTTACCGACGGCCACATTTCCTTGGACAGTGCAGGCGAGGATGGTCGCAACTTCAACGGCACCGCCAACATCCCCAACGCTTCCGTTTTCACCCTGGATAACGTAAGTCATGTATTCCCCATACAGTTCGCCCAAGCTTACCATTCTTGCAAAGGGCAATGTCACATTCACCAACTTTATCGGTGACGAAGAAGTTGGTACCCTGTATATCCAGAATCTCGTACTCAGGCCAGGAAGCAACATTGTCAACATCACCGCGAACATGGATCAGACTGCAGTTCTCAAGGCTGTCCGGAGCGAGCCCTATTGCAAGACAGGCATTGTTCCCCTCAAGCTCCTGGGCAAGTCGGTGATAAATCATGGTGAGAACCTCACATATTTCGCGGCAGCTTTGGGAAGCTCCAACCAGACCGTCGAGATGGATATCGGCGCCATCCTCAAGAAGGACTTGGGGTACGAGGTCAAGTGCGGTTCTGATAGCGACGAGTAGTTGAAGGATCTGTACGTCGAGCGTGCAAGCCCACGCCGGCCGTGTAGCTGCAGGGGATTGCCAAGGATCTTGTGAAACCTCCTTCACCCTCTCCGTCGGCATAGATCGTCTGGCGAATAATATGAGGAAGGGTGCTGGGAGAAAGGGCGTATGGCGGATTATGATACCTTTGATGCGGATCAACATGTATGTCGGTTAGGACTATCAAATTTAACTGTCGAACTCTCCCTTTTCGTCGGGTATCATTGTTGTTCATCTAACTCGCGCAAAAGATGCATCGTCTTGAGTTGGGTTGACATCGGGTGTCTGGCGACCTGTTCCTATTTCCAACCACCTTTCCGCTTCTCGCCTCGAGAAAGTCCACCTGTCATTGCTGAATTGTCGCTCGGTGCGTTTGTAGACGGAACAAAGTCGATGACGGTCCTGCCACCACTTGTCTTTTCGGCCTCTTTCTCTTTTGCAAGCTTCTCGCGGCTTTTTCGCAGCTTGTCCTTGAACGCCCATTCAGGAAAGGCACTGGGGTCCCATACTTCAGTGCTAACGGTGGTTGAATACTGAGCCCGCTCATCGATGTCAACAAATTTCATCAACTTGTCCATCAAACTGGGGTTCTTCAGGGCTGATGACTGCTCCAGCTTCGCGTTGAAGTGAGTTCCTTTCTTCTTGAGCTCAAGGAACTGTTCAAACTTCTTGTTGGCCCCTGGCGGCGGTGAGCCTGGCGGTGATGGTGGGATGTCCAGGTTGGGTGCCGAAGGAAGTGTGAGATCGCGCAAAAGGGCACGATTTGCTGAGTACGGTGAAGAGGGCCTTTGCGCAGGGTCTTGGTCATCTATCACAGCTTCTTCCATGGGTGGAAGTGATGGTCCTAGGGGAACAGCATTCTGCTGAACTGGGCCGATAGCAACAGGCTCATCGCTTTGAGATACAGGCGCGGGTTCTGTATCACGGTGAGTAAGTAATAGACATCAGACTTTCGCATGTAGAAAAAATCAGGAATCATGTGGCGAAAGAATTCTAGGTGAGGGTTTTGAGAGAAATCCATACCTGGTAAATTAGTAGAGGAAGTCGCGTGTTCCTTTTCCTGGTTCCTCGGCTCGGTCGCGACTGCGATTGTCACAGGTGCCTAGGGAAAACGAGGCAGGTGAGCCAACCATCGAGGCCATTGATTCGTGAGAGGAGGTTCAATACATACCTTTTGTTCCGATACAGGCTTTTCTACCTGCTCAATTTCTTCGTCTTCATCACTGCTTGCATATCCTACAAGACCTGCCATTTTGAACTGTCGTGATAAAGCAGAAGCCAGGAATGAGGCTTGGTGAGAGCGCAGGTGGGAAGGGTGTGGGGCCGAGGTGGTAAATCTGGAACTCTTTTCAGCTTAGCGCGGCTCCTTTGCTCGTGACTGACAGCCTCAAGCGTTGGCGCCTTGGGAAAAACCTCGGGCTAATCACCCCAGACTTTTAGCCATCCATCATCTTTCTAGGACAATACAGTTGTGCCTGAGATTCTAGACAATCCACCCCTCACGACGTCACCCTTGTAATTTCCATCGCCAAACCAAGTCGACGCTCATCCCAAGCTTCTCTGCAAGCTTCTCCTAGTTCTGGGCAACTCTTATCCTTGGGTGTCAGCATCTGCGCTACCTACGACGCGCCGTTGGCACTGCCAAGGCTTCGGTCCCCCGTTAAAAAGTAGTACTCACCAACGAAGTGTCCTGCTGAGCCTGCGAGAACACCAACAATGGCTCGGCTGAGAGACTCGCGCTCACCAAGTCCTGCAGGCAGCTCGCACAGTTCTCGCCGTCGCCGCAAGGATGACGATCGCCGGGAACGTGATCGTCGCGATGACGGGAGAGGCCATCGCCGGCGCACCAGATCGCGCAGCCCTGATGTGAGAAGACAGCACCGCAACCCCGGCGGCCTTTATTCTGACGAGATTGTCCGTGACCAGCCCCGATACCGCGACTGCGATCGTGATAGAGACAGAGACCGCGGCCGAGACCGGGACTATTATCGTCGCAGAGACCGATCACTAGACCGACGCGACGATGACTACTACCGCGGCGGACGACGAGACCATCGAGACAGAGACCGCCGGAGGTCGCGAAACCGCTACGATGATAGAAATCGATCGCCCGACCGTCGACGAAACCGCAGCCGAGAAAGCGATCGGGATTTCAGAAGGCGAGACGACTCCCGCGACCGTATCGGCGGTCGACGTGAGGGTACGGCTGACTCCCTTGCTCGCAGCAACCGTGAGGATGGTCGAAATCAGAGGACCCCGCTAGGCGACAACGGGAATGCCGCTGCCAACGATGCCCAAAAGTCCAAGACGAATGCTGCGCAAGCCGAGATCGACAAGAAGGCCGAGCGACTGGCAAAGCTTGAAGCGTGGAAGAAGAAGAAGGAGACCGCCAGTCAGAAACAGAAGGAAGTAAATCCGAGTCAGACAAGAAATCTCTTGGCTGAAATGGATAAGAAGGCCAGCGGTGCGTCGTCAAAGACAGTATCTCCGTCAGTTTCTGCTGCCGCTTCACCTGCGCAAACGCCAACCACTGCATCTCCCATCACTCCTTATGCCGGAAAATTCGATCCCAAGGCCATCGCAAAGAAGTCGGCTGCGTCACGGTCACACGATGCTCCGAAGCCAGTTCTGGGCTCCATTGGAGGCCCAACCGAGAAGCTTCCGGTTCCCATAAAGTCGGTTCCCATAAAGCAAGCAACTAATGGTATGGCTATATCCCCTACTTTCACATTGAACTTGATTGATGAGATATTCGCAGCGTCGGCACTCCCCACGAACCGAGCCAAAGCCAGCGGATTTGGCTTCGTCAAGAGCCACGCAGAGAACGAGAAGCTTCCCGCCAAGCGCAAACTCGATTTGGATGAGGAAGACACGACAAAGAGGAAGCTCACGAAGCTTCCTACTCTCCCTATCGAGGCTGACGATACTCCTTATGCTGATCAGGACGACGACGAGTCTGATGGAGACAACTTTGCCGAGAACGAAGAAGAGGCGGCCGCTGCTGCTCGCGCCGCACACGAAAGGCGACTACAGGCGGAGAACCAGATGGATCAGGATGAGGACAAGACCACAACGACAGAAGCACAACCCAACGGGGACACAGTTGCGGATAACTCGGTTGAGACGGCCCCGGTGCCCGAGCAGATGGAGGTTGACGAGGAGGACGACGTGGATCCGCTAGATGCATTCATGGCTGATCTCAAACAGACAGAGGTGAAGAAGCCTGCCAAGGCATCAAAGACACAGAAAGTCCAGGAGCCCGAGGCATATTTCAGCGATGACGAATACAACTTTAACAAGGAGGAGAACGGCGACCCCAATGCTCTGCTAGCCATGACGGCCAAGCGAAAGAAGAAGGATATCCCGACAATCGACTACACCAAAGTTGAGATTCAGCCCATCCGGAAGAATTTCTGGGTGGAGCCGGCCGAGCTCAGTCAGCTCACAGAAGCCGAAGTTACTGATCTACGCCTGGAACTGGATGGAATCAAGGTCAATGGAAAGGATGTGCCTAAGCCAGTTCAAAAGTGGGCTCAGTGCGGTCTCACTCGACAGACTCTGGATGTCATTGACAACTTGGGATATGAGAAGCCTACCCCGATTCAGATGCAGGCTCTTCCAGCTCTGATGTCTGGTCGCGATGTCATTGGTGTGGCCAAGACTGGTTCTGGAAAGACTGTCGCCTTTCTGCTCCCCATGTTCCGTCACATCAAGGATCAGCCTCCGCTGAAGGATACGGATGGTCCCATCGGGTTGATCATGACTCCGACTCGAGAACTGGCTGTTCAGATTCATCGCGATTGCAAACCTTTCCTAAAGATGATGGGCCTCCGATCTGTATGCGCATACGGCGGTGCCCCTATCCGAGAGCAGATTGCTGAGTTGAAGCGAGGCGCTGAGATTATTGTGTGCACGCCAGGTCGCATGATTGATCTGCTTGCTGCCAACCAGGGTCGAGTTACCAACCTGAAGAGAGTCACGTATGTGGTACTCGATGAAGCTGATCGAATGTTTGACATGGGTTTTGAACCTCAAGTCATGAAGATCTTTGCCAACATGCGACCGGACAAGCAGACGATTTTGTTTTCAGCAACCATGCCTCGCATTATCGACTCGTTGACCAAGAAGGTTCTCAAGAATCCGATCGAGGTGACGGTTGGTGGACGAAGCGTTGTTGCCAAGGAGATTGAGCAAATTGTCGAAGTTCGTGACGAACCCAGCAAATTCTTGCGTGTTCTTGAACTCCTTGGAGAACTGTACGACAGAGACGAGGATGCTCGCACACTCATCTTTGTTGAGCGTCAGGAGAAGGCAGACGATCTGCTGAAAGAGCTCATGATGAAGGGCTATCCATGTATGTCGATCCATGGAGGCAAGGACCAGGTTGATCGTGATTCCACCATCTCGGATTTCAAGAAGGGCGTTGTGCCGATCCTGATTGCAACATCAGTGGCGGCTCGTGGTCTCGATGTCAAGCAGCTCAAGCTTGTCATCAACTACGACGCACCAAACCATCTAGAAGACTATGTTCACCGAGCAGGCCGAACAGGTCGCGCCGGCAACACTGGTGTGGCTGTCACATTTGTGACACCAGAGCAGGAGAACTGTGCGCCGGGCATTGCCAAGGCACTCGAGCAGAGCGGACAGCCAGTACCTGAGAGACTGAACGAGATGAGAAAGGCCCATCGTGAAAAGGTCAAGTCTGGAAAGGCCAAGGACACGTCAGGTTTCGGTGGCAAGGGTCTAGACCGTCTAGATCAGGAACGAGAGGCAGCTCGTCTTCGTGAGCGCAAGACCCACAAGGCCGAGGGTGAGGAAGAAGAAGTCAAGGAGGACAAGAAGGATGAGGATGACAAGGCCGAGAAGGCTCTCAGCGCCATCCGGGCGGCAGCATCAACCGTTCAGGCTCGTGAGGCGCAAAAGGCCGAGGGGGGCGCAGAAGCCAAGCCTACACAGACCGTCAACACCAACGTTGTCAAGGACAAGACCAAGGATCCTCTGGACAAGGTCAGTTCAGCAGTCAGCGCCATCAACAGCCGTCTTGGAAAGGCCGGCCAGCTTCGTGCTGGTCAGCCCATCGACAACAAGGGCCCAGACGCCGGTGCTTTCCATGCTACTCTGGAAATCAACGACTTCCCTCAAAAGGCCCGATGGGCCGTCACCAACCGAACCAACGTGGCCAAGATTCTGGAGGCTACAGGCACTTCGATAACAACAAAGGGCAACTTTTACCCGCCGGGCAAGGACGTGCCCGCAGGGGCGGAGCCAAAGCTGTACATCCTTATCGAGGGCGACACCGAGGTTGTGGTTGGTTCCGCTCTGAGCGAGCTGACACGTCTGCTGAGAGAGGGAACAATCGCGGCTGCGGATGCGGACAACAGGGCGCCGGCAAGCGGCAGATACACGATTACCTAGAGTTCGGGATACAGAGACAGACTGCATTCTACAGTATGAGGGAAAGTAAGTGTACTTGTATAGGGCCAAATTGTTCCAAAAAGGGGCGTTGCGGAGGGTTTGTAGGAGATAAGGACTCTGTGCAACAGATTTTGGGAGTCTTGCTTGGGTTAAACATGGATATAGTCGATGAATTGGCATGTTTATGATGCATTGAGTTGTTCAGATGTTACGGTCTCCTCTCTATGCCAACACCATTCGAAGTTCAGGCGCCTCTGGATCAGCCAGAGAGTGTCCATGCTGGTACCACTGTAGATGGGAACTGCAGACGGTTTGTAGAAATGTCCTAGTCTCCCCGTGGAGATGTCTCATAGTTGTAGAGTTACTCTGTCGTTTGGGTGGCACTCCATTCGAGGGGGAAAAGAGACACAAGTGTAAACCCTTTAGCTTGTCCTTCCCTAAAGATAATGAATGGAGTATAATAAGTAGGCAAAGACGCTTCTAACATTTACCATTATCATCACATATCTTGAGCTCACCATCATGCTTGAGAGACGCTAAGTGATCAACCCTCTTGATATTCTGGTGTCTGGTTTATTCCTCGACTCGCGTCGATAGGTACAATGAAATCAAATCAACGTCCGTCATCCTTCAAACCCGTTCTAACTTGTGTCATCGGTCGCATCTTAATTAGAATGCGCCATCGTACAATACTCTCTCCCTCGCTCGCTAGCCCCATGCGTTGTCCAGAAAAAGAATCATGCCCAGTTGCGGGCTTCGGCCGCTTCGTCGGCATCGCGGGCGCGCAGCTGCTCCTGGCTGGCATCCTTAAGCGTGTCGGATCGTGTCTGCTTCTTCTGCGCCGCTAGCTGTGTCTGCAGTTTCCCGCCTGGTTTCGCATATGCCTTTGCTCGAGCCTGTGTCGCATAGCGTCAGTCAGTATGCGCGCATTGAATTACTCGGGTCTACTAACCTCTGCGGCTTCAGCAGCTCTCCTCCTCGCATCGTCAGCGTCGCTCGATGCCTCTGCAGGCGCTGGTCCTCCCAGAGTCCGCGGCGGACCTCCTACTGTTGTCGGAACCGGTGCTGTCCCTGAGGCTGGAGGAGGCGCCGAGCCCAAGACGCGGCCGGGCTGTTGAAAGGCCTCCGACTCTGATTTTCCACAGCAGTTACCCATATCTACTGTTGTGACCCGTCGCGAAACGTCGATGCGGTGAGTGCGGTTTTCGGATCCGAGCGGAGAGGGGGGCTAGCTCTTTGCGATACGAGCACGCACTTGGAGTCGAGGCTATAATTCGTTTGGTAGATATATGCCGTTGAAGCTGGTACTTTGCAGATGAACAGCGCCGCCGCGATGGGCGAGGCCTTGAAGATTTCGAGTTTCGTTCTTGGTGCCAAGATTCGACGTTGAGGGGAAGAGCGAGCGATGCTATGCTGGGGGTAGCAGAGAAGCGATATTTGGTCGTTGCTGCGCCCCCCGCGAGGCTCAGTACCTACGTTAGTTGGCGACGTCACGGTGCAGGGTCTGTGATACAAGTGCGCGTGACAGACAGAAGCCGGAAATCACGCGCAAGACCAGTCAGGATAATATGGTGCAAGGCCGATGGTATCGCTTGTTTTTTTCCGGCCGTCAAGTAACAAAAACTGGTTCATTAAGATGTCCCGATACAATGTGTATCCTGGCGGAGCTTCGGCGAAGGGTCCATTCGGTGCGGAGGCAGGTGGGGGCCGAAGGGCGGGGTGAGATCCGGCTGTCCTCCGCGCCGTCGCCGTCGGCATCGGCGATGGAGGAGGGGAAGGCCGCCGACTGTCCAAATAGGACGCATCGGCATTGGGAGGCGGGGTTGCAGCGTCGGGCTTTTTGGTTGGAGCTTGGGGGTTGCAGTTTTTCGTCGTATTCATGGGTGGTACTGGGTTGGGTGAGCGGCTACAGACCTGTCAGAGTGACTCTGCTGGTGGACAGATGCATCCAGCATACCTAGTTAGTTCAACACCAAGCATATTCGTCACCGCCTCACAGTTAGAAATAGACACTTTTAAGCAAGACACTATAGCCCCGCGAGTCCGGATGGTAGAATACAAATGATCAATGGGAAGACTGCATGGGAGAAAATAAAAATAGAGCCATCTCGGTGACATCGTGTAGGGTAAGACGGCCAAATTTCAACAGCCCTTGTGCCTGTCAACTGACATCACCTACCTTGCGATTTGGCTGCAGGAGGACGCTACGACCAGATTCGATAGGGTCTCACTCGGAGGAATACCCTAATTGAATTTTTTGCTGGTTTAACGACACACGGCGAAACCGTCCCGTGTGTGAAGTAGGGTCCCTTGTTTTCGTGGCTGGCGGCTCACAAGTAACTAATGATTTGCACCGCCAAAACTCAGAAAACAGACTGCGGTCCAGGCCGACATTTCAACTGCAAGCCGTAGAATTATTCAACATTCAACGTAGACTCCTGTCACATAAAGGACCGGGGATTCAGCAAAGGGCATCAGGGTCGTTCCCCGATGTAGGTAGGTACCTACACCAGAAGAGCTAGTACAAAACGAAAAACCATCTCCCACGCGAAATAATAACAGCATCGAATCAGGACTGACTGACGGTCAACCACCAAGTGAGTTCTTTTATCCCACGTTGTATCCACTAACCCTGTCCATTTTTCCGTATGGCTCGTTTCTGACATGGTATCACAGTTCCTTGCCTGTTCCCCCTCTCACTCGTGTGAACCCTCACCACTGGAGAAGTTCATTTGAGTGGGGGAAGACACAGAGACAAGGCTCAACTTGTGGTCTCATTCCCTCAGCCGACCTACACCAGACCATACCAGGTACTCGAGGACAAAGACAAGACAAAGACCACAAGGCAGTCAACAGCACAAACCCCCACCTACCCATTGTGGTGGTGCCTTTCTTGCTTCTGCCCTGCTCGCCGTCGTTCACGATTGAGGCAATCCCCGACTCTTGATTCGTCAGCGGCTGCCGTCCCTTAGCGAGCTGGCCCCCACACCAATCCACAGTGGTCCCGTCCACTGAAGCCCACCAGTAGCGGCTCGCTGAACCTGCCTACAGCGGTCCACTGCAGCTCACAAAGTGCCTGCGACTTGCTTGTGAGTGCCCCTCAGTCCTGGGGCTGTCGCTCAGCCTTGGTCTCCCCCCGTGGATTGAGCCTCCAGGCCATCAAGGTTCTCACCTCTTGGCGCTCACTGGTCCGTATCCTCTCTCTTCTGAACATCCCACTCGGGCCGCCGCCCGAGCCATCCATCCGCGCAACCATCGCCATAGGTCTTCTCTTGCACAAAAAGTCAAGTCAGTGGCAGTTGCTGTGGCTGTACGAATACCAGTACAGAAGCCAGTCCGGCCGGATACCAGTTAGCAGTAGCACTCGCCCGTCGGATACCCCCCTCGCCTTGACTTGCGACTTCTTCATCATGGATCAATCGGGCATCTTTGCCCATCATCATGCCGCCTCCTTCGAGTCCTCAGCCGATAAGGTCGACTACGGCTTCGACTACCACCTTGGCCACGATGCTTCGCTAACTCACGGTCTTGACGTACTCGGCACTTGCAACAACACTGAGAACGCTTGTCTCGACCAGCGCTGCTTCGACCACTACGGCAAAGTCTCCTCGACCCCAAACACCGCCCTGGACCTTGGCATCGACATCAACTCTGACGCAACCTCCAGTCCCCGACAGAGAGCATCTTATGGTCACTCACACTCTCATCATCAGAAGGCCTCAGCTAGATCCACCTGCGTCGCTGGCACTGCCAACATGAACCCCGACCCCAAATCCGTCAGAGGAGCACATCGGCAAAGGCAAAAGCGAAAGAGACAGGCTGCTCCAGTATCGCAACCCCACGATCTTCACCAGTCGCATCATGTCCACCAGATGCGTTCGCCTCAGGTCTTCCATCATGCCCATAGCCAGAGCATCGAACCCATGACTACTCTTCAGGCTTTTGCTCAGACCCCTCAACTCAACTTTCACCACACCGACTTCCACGCGTCTCCGGCTCACTTCCAGCAACCCCTCGGCAGCCCTGATTGTGTCGACTGCTTCAATCCAACATGGGTGACAAATATGATGGACCCGGCAGCCAACTGCATGTCCATGCCATGGCCGCCGTATGGGGTCGCTGCTTCGGCTGCCTGTAGCTCTGCCTGCGACGATGTCAACTGTTGGACTCGGTGCGAAGAGGGTGTCGACGACCAGTGCTGCTACGACGACGACTGCTGCACTCAGCTTGACATGTCGCATGCTGCGTGCTGCTTCGAGCCGACCTGCGCCTCCCTCGAGCCATGCCTCGACTCCTCATGCCAGGAGGCATCGATTCCTTGCACAGATGCCAACTGTATGGGCACTCCCGCATCTGTCTCCGTCACCACCCCATCTGCCGAGCCTGAACCTATCGTCAACGCCCTCGTGAGCCCTGTCGAGCCCGGTCGAGAGATAACTCCAGACGCTTTCGACCAATCAGCCATCGGACATTTTGCCCAAGGCTTCTCTCACGACCTGAACTCAGCTCATGGCTTCACAAATGGCCTAAGTTCAACAATCAGCCAATCGCTTGACCACCAACTCAACCAAAATCATGCTAGCCAGGACGCGAATGAGGCCAGCGGCTTTGCCACGCCCGAATTCCCCTCTACCTCCAAGTCCAAGCCGGTCGATGAGCAGCCAACGACCGATAACGCTGAGCACCTATGCCGCTGGCTCTGCCTGAATGGCATAGCGTGTGGCCAAAAGTTCGCAAGCAACAAAGAACTCCAGGATCACTGCAAGAGTGACCATGTCAAGAACCTTAAGAAGGGCCCCAATGGGTTTTGCTGCACATGGTGGGGTTGTGCTCGACCAGGGCCCTTCTCGCAGAAGAGCAAGCTTGAAAGACATATGCAGACGCATACTGGGTGTATGTGATGCCATCCCTGTGCTCCCCTCTTCGATTCGCCAGACGTATGCTAACCACAGCAGTCAAACCCGTCAAGTGTGAGATCTGCGGCATCTACCTTTCCGCAAAGCAATCCCTCGAGCAGCACATGCGCACCCACTCGGGTGAAAAGCCCTGGAAGTGCGAATATCCCGGCTGTACCCAGAGCTTCAAGCAACAAAGTGCTCTCAGTAAGTCCGCAGATCACCGAGACCGGGATACCATGCTAACTTGAGCTCCAGCCATGCATATGCGCACTCACACCGGGGAGAAACCACTGGTGTGTGAAGTTTGCGGAAAGCGGTTTGGCGAATCATCCAATCTCTCCAAGCACCGTCGCACACACAATATCCGGGGGAACCATGTGTGCAAAATCTGCCAGAAAGATTTTCATCGACTCGACCAACTCCGTCGGCACATGCAAACGCATGCTCCTGACGGTGGTCGCAAAGGGAGCAAGAGTTCTTGACCGCCTAAGAAGGGCGAAGGGTGCCAGATCGACGCAAGTCGTACTTGAAGGACGGAGTTCTCCGGTCTCTTTTCAAAGCGGCATCGGTGTTTTGGGCGTCATCGTTGATCATGTCAGGGTTGATTTAGGGTCGGATTTGGTGTTTAGACAGTCAGTGCAACAAGGATCGGGCGAAAAAGTCGTATATCACTAGATACCCAATTGCCGTCGTGGATAAGAGAGGACACCTCCCACGCGGGGGTTACGAAGTTAGTCCCAGACAACAGAAATGAGAGCACATCTTGAACCAGCATCGCATGGTTCTGGTGGTCATCTTGGAAGCTGCAAATATCTTGGCTCATAGATCGGTGTCTCATGGCTCAGTATGTTGTTGCCGGTGTAGTGATTCGTAATGGTATGCCACGCCGATGTGAAAATGAACTTGCTGATGTCTCATCGTTCCTTTGTCGATGTGTTCCCACAATTGTCCTTTTCGGCGGACCGGAGTCTGTTTGATGTTGAGCCATGAGTTTAAGCCGGTAGACTCTCTTGGATAGGAGGGTGTAGCTTTGAGAAGGTATGAGTAGGATGAAATCCAAGGTGAATAGTCGTGGAACTGGCGGCATCCCACTCGGAAGGTCAAAACCATCAGCACCTGGGTTGAGCTTTCCACAGCCAGATTCCTCATCCATTGAGGCAGGTGGGTGATGCGCTGGCATCACAGCCTCTCAAATTCATGGCCTCTTTTCCTGTCCTCAGGTCCTAGGTTTCGGATATAGATTTCTGCTGTGCGACAAAGGCATCCAGTGTCGCCGTTGCGGGGTTCATGATGTTGGGTGCCCGATACCTCCGATCATCATCCAGTTGGTGTAAATCAGCATGACGGGATCATCCATCTGAAAGAGGACGACGAAGAGTGCAAGTTAGAAGCGCCAAGAAGGGGCTCGGGATTGAATGAAGGAGGGGAAAAGTGAAGAGGAGGCGAGATTCCTTTCCGTTTGCCTTGCCCCGATTCGAGGCATGTCGTTGGGGGTAGTGGTGGGGTGACGCGGGTTTGGCCGTTCCGAGGCGCCTCAACTGGAGACCGATACGTTCGATGGATTTCCGCCTGGGTTGGTCACCAGGACTTTGCCTTTCTTGGTCGTGCAAATGTGTCGAGGTTTGAATATGAGGTTGAAATTCAATAAGGAGGAGCTGTTTCATGAGCTTGGGCTTTTCTAAATCATTGTGTGCAAGGTGACTTGGCTACTGTCTCTCAAGGTGCTTTTTCTGGTGCCTGAGGTTAACGTTGATCGTTTGATTGATAAACTCAGGCATCAAAAGGCACTACGGGAACACCACCGGCTCTCGCTGGACCAGGCCACTGGTGCTTCGGCAGCCACACCCGAGTGCCTTGGACTGTAACACTGTAAGAACAATCACCTTGCCAATGGATGGATCCAATCCATATCATCATAGTCTTGAAGGCATTGAACTCTGCACATGCACGCAATGGACATTCTTGATCATGACCTCATTTTTTCTTTTTTAAACAGACTGCCTGACCAGGCACGCCCATCAATAGACATCCCGTCCCAGAACGAGGTCAAAACCGGGAAACAAGTACAAGTCAGACCGAGATTCCCTGAGCCATGCGATGCAAATTTCGAAGCCTTTTGTTTCAGAGAAAAAGCACGCCACGCCCCTCCATACCCCGTTTCCTTTCTACCCAGATGTCCGCCATCCCCGAAAACTGCAAGTTTGTTTTGATTTAAGCCTGCGATTGACTGTTAGCACACACACATCTGTACAGTTTATTCACCACGTGGGGATCCAATCTCCATCCGTAGCATCAGGACTGCTTCGTACCTTGATGGCGAACTTGCGCTGGGGGAAGTGAACGCTGCGCTTCTTGGCCTTCTCCAGCACGCGGGACTTCTCATCGGGTGATAGTCGGCGGCGGATGGCACGGGTCTGCTTGGGTCGGAGGTCGAGAGGAGCGTACTTCTTGTTCTTGTAGAACAGGCGGAGCTGAGCCCTTTGCTTGGCGTTGATAACGGTAAGGACACGGGCGATCGACTTGCGGAGGTCGTGGCTGTTAAGGAGAGACGCATTAGCTCGCGTGTTCTCGACAAATATTTTTTTTTTCCTTCTCACGATTCGAAATCTTCGGGGGGTTGCTCACATCTTGTTCAGCTTGGTGCCGGACGAAGCGACCTTCTGGATGCGAAGCTGTCCGAGCTCGCTCTTGAGCTCAGCGAGCTGCTTCGTCAAATCATCCTTGTTCTTGCTCCAGAGCGCACCAGCCTTGACCTTGCCCGACGACTACAACAACCTGTCAGCGATCCGTTCGTCTCAAATATCCCCGTGTGTATGCGTGTGTGGTGATGTCGGTGTCATGGCCAATTCGAAAGTGTATTCTCGATCGGGTGTTGGATATGTGTGTGTGGTCTGTCGAATAATTTCGAGGGGGGTGCTGCCACCGCAGAACAGATGGACAGCTCGAGGCCATCATCTGTCTGGGCGAGGGCAAGAAGGTGCGTACTCACCATCTTGAATAGCTTCGAAGTGGTGTGCGAAGTGTGTCGACGAGTGTGTTGGGGTAAATATCAGCCTCGACCGTCACCGTCCGTGTCGCGATGGGATCGTTTGGGCGTAGGAATTTAGAGAAGTTTGCCGAGAAAGTGAAAAATTGCCCTAGGGTTTGTGAAGGGGAGGGAAAAGTGGATAATTCGTGAGGATTTGCAATTTTTGATTGGGCTGTGGGTGGCCCCTCTCTCTTGAGGGGCTCCTTCTCACGTGTTGATTCTCGTGACCTCAAAACGGCGCTAGAGTGGGCGGTGAGTAATTCTGCCGCTTCCTTGGACCAGGTGTCGGTCCGGTTGTCGTCAGGGAGTTTGGTCGAGGAGCTGGATGGTCGATCAAGCTTGTAAGAGTCCATCACACACGTATTCTTGTCGCAACTACCCTTTTAATCCTCACACATAATGTCTGCACCTTCAGGTAATGCGGGCTGGGCCCAACTAAGGCAGCAGGCTCGAACGTTAGAAACCCAGGTTCGCATAGTGGCATCATGCGCCGAGAGCATTCGCTGACGTCGTCACCAGACGGAGAACCTCTTCCACACGTATTCACAGTTCTCGGCGGCTACAAACATTCCACCAAAGCCCACAGATGAGGAGCGCACCACTGAGAAGAAACTTGAGGAGCTACTTCAGAAGGTATGCGCCCACGGCCCAGCTTCGTCAACCGTGTTAACCCAGTGTCCAGCGCGATACTGTCATCGACCAGCTCGCCCGCCTCCTCGACTCCGAAGCCGCCCTCACCTCGTCTGCCCTTAAGCAAAACAACCTCTCCCTCCTCCGCGAGAAGCTCTCGGGCCATAAGCGGGATCTTGCGCGACTGAAGTCGACCCTCCAGCAAGCCCGCGACCGCGCCAACCTCCTGACCAACGTCCGCTCCGATATTAATGAATACCGCCAAAACAACCCCGAGGCTGCCGAGGCCGACTATATGCTCGAGGAGCGCAACCGCATTGACAACAGCCACAACATGGCCGACAGTGTTCTTAGCCAGGCGTACGCCGTTAACGACAGTTTCAACCTGCAGCGCGAGACCCTGGCCAGCATCAACCGAAGAATCACCCACGCCGCGAGTCAGGTGCCAGGGATTAACACGCTGATCACGAGGATATCAGCAAAGAAGAGAAGAGACGGAATCATCATGGGAGGCTTCATCGCTTTTTGCTTTATTCTGTTCTTCTTCCTCTCGTAAAACGGAATTGGGGCAGCTTGCATATGGGAACAGGCGTTCAGGGGTATCAGCGTGTTTTGTATTGTACAACATGGTGGGGTCATGGGTGTCTAAGTTACAATGCTCTTCCGCAACGGGAAGGCGTCTAATTACAACGGCTTGGGAACCTCTAGATGTTGTTTGCCCGGATGTTGCTCCTTTGCCGTGGCTGGCATGGTATCCTCTCTCTTGATCTCATCCACCAACCGTGAGAGACCCTTGGCCAATCCCTCCTGCTCGACGGGATGAGCCGTTCCACTTCCTGCCCATCGGACACGGCAGTATTGATCGACTAGAAAGATGTAGCCGACTTTACTGTTGAGTAGTCCGATTGACTCTCGAATGTCGTCGGTGATTCCTCGTCGCACGAGGAAGTACTTGTCCCAGTCCTTCTCAGGGAATTGCCTCCGAAGCGATCCCATAAAGAACTTGACCAACCACGCCTTGCCCGCATTGTCTTCGTAGTTGATATGAACCATCTGCGTGATGTCGGGGTGTTGCGCCAGTGCGTCATGTAAAGCTGGGTTCTCTTCCTTGGAAGTGAAGGACTGGGCTTGTTGCTCGGCCCATCGGCTGCTGAAGATGGATACAACGCTCGCCTTGCCCGAGAGGAGGGGGGTGGTGTCGCGAGGATTCTTGTCGGTCTTGAGGAGGGTCTCGCCGTAAAAGTTGGGGAAGAAGAGGGAGAGCTCGGCCTTGAAGAGTCGTGGAGGTGCGATGAAGGACTTGCCTTCGTGGTATTGCAAGTTTCCCCAGTCTCGGAAATAAGGTCTTGATATCTTGGCCGTCCTACAATTATGTATAAGAAAAATCGTCGATTCGGGTCCTCCAGCAGTGGTTCTTACAGCTCTTTTCGCCTTTGCAAGTGCTTGTCGTAGTCGACAAAATCTTCACGGCGCTGACGCATTGATCGGTGGTCAATGCCGGTATTCTCGCCAACCTTGGGCGGGAGGGGCATGCCGATCGGCCGGGGGAGGGGCTTCGGCGTGAAGACGCCCTGCTGTCGCTTGCCGTAGCTTCGCGGAGCTTCGATCGGGGTACCGGCGACATTTGCCTGAGGGTCCAGAGAGGCGCCGGACCCGGGCTTTTCGGTGGTGGCCGCCCGCACGGCGGAGGATGTGAATGAGCGACGGGCCTGACAGAAGAGACATGTCAATGGCCGACGGGCGAGGCCTGAAAGGGCCAGGTCGAATCGTCGTGACGCCATGGCCGAGGCTGTGAGTGGTTGATGATTGCGGCTCTTTAACGTGTGGAAATTTCTCAGCCAAGGATGTTCTTCCATCCCATGTCCCCACATCGAAAGATAAGATTTGGAGGAGGAGCACGGCCGGGCTGTGGGGAAGAGAGAGCCGAGGACTCGGTCAGATCGGGCTTTAGTTTCAAGACTGCCGTCATTCCCCCGGACTGCGGTTATCCACGGTCATGAGCCGACCGAAGCCAGCCTTTCGGCTTTAGACAATGCCTTCCATTGCCATTGTTCTCCTCTCTTCCTGGGAGACTTGAAATTCTGACATGTCCTCTCCTTGAATTCTTCTCCTCGCAGGTGCAATTGCAAGTTAATCATGTTTCTTCAGCGTGGATCTCGAGTGCTGCGAAAGCAATGGCATGTCGCCAGAGGCGTGGGCCAGATGGCCATGGCGTTAAGGGCACCCATGAATGCCTGTACTCCCAGATGGTTCAGCGAGTCGAGGAGGTTAATGGCTGTGAAGCCTGTGCTCCTGGCCGACATTGGAGAAGGCAAGTCAATCATCTACACTATTCGTTTGGAGATGCACCTGAAAGCGCACGACTAACACACACCCAGGCATCGTCGAGTGTGAAGTCATCCAGTGGTTCGTGGAACCCGGCGCTCGAGTCGAGGAGTTCTCCCCGCTATGTGAGGTCCAGAGCGACAAGGCCTCTGTGGAAATCACAAGCCGCTTCTCGGGCGTCGTCAAGAAGCTCTACTACGAGACGGGCGAGATGGCCAAGGTCGGCAAGCCGTTTGTTGACATTGATATCGAGGGCGAGGCTAAGCCTGAAGACGTCGATGCCGTGGTTAGCCAGCAACCAGATAAGGAGGATGTTCCTCCCCCTCCTCCGTCCGCAGAGTCCAAGCCCGAGCAAACACAAAAGACGTCTCCAGCACCTGCTGGGGCACCAGTAAAGGAGAAGGGCAAGTGCGCAAACCTGGCAACACCAGCTGTGCGACACCTCTCCAAGGAGTTCAAGGTCGACATTATGGATATTGATGGCACCGGCAGAGATGGTAGAGTCCTCAAGGAGGATATTTACCGATTCGTCAAGGAGAGGGATGCCAAGGCCAGTGCCCCGTCGTCTGCACCACGGGATACTTCAGTGCAGACGGAAACGGTTGTGCCACTGTCCGGCACCCAGATGCAGATGTTCAAGACCATGACACGGTCCCTGACTATCCCGCACTTCCTCTACGCGGACGAGGTCGACTTTTCAAACCTGGTGGAGCTGCGCAAGCGTCTTAACCGTGTAATTGCCCACGGCGTCGCGGTGGAAGGACAGCCCTCCAAGCTCTCCTACCTGCCCTTCATCATCAAGGCCGTGTCCCTGGCTCTGTATCAGTACCCAATGCTCAACGCAAGGGTGGACGTGGACGCCAAGACAAACAAGGCGTGCCTGGTGCACCGGTCGCAGCACAACATCGGTATCGCAATGGACACACCGGGAGGCTTGGTTGTGCCCGTGATCAAAGACGTTGGCTCGCTCAACATCCTATCCATCGCGGCGGAGTTATCCCGACTGCAGAGCCTCGCAGCCCAGGGCAAGCTCTCGCCGGCCGACTTCCAAGGCGGCACCATCACGGTTTCCAATATTGGCAACATCGGCGGCACCTACGTCAGCCCCGTCATCGTGGAGCGCGAGGTGGCGATCCTGGGCATCGGGCGGATGCGGACGGTGCCAGCGTTTGACGAAGAGGACCAGCTCGTCAAGAAGCAGATCACCAACTTTAGCTGGAGCGCTGACCACCGTGTCATTGACGGCGCAACCATGGCCCGGGCTGCTGAGGTTGTGCGACAGATAGTGCAGGAGCCGGACATCATGGTGATGCACCTCAAGTAATAGAGAGCGTTGATGTAACTAGCAAGCGGATTATCAAAAAAAAAAAAAAAAAAAAATGTAAACGAGATAGAACAAAAAAAAAAGATTGAGAATTAGGCTGTGATGCATGATGCAGACGGGTTCGTCCATCCTCATCTGGAAATAGCCGATGTTTCCCATCTGCTCGCACTTACACAATAGGCATAGACAACCGAACTTTTGTCTTTTTTGTCTTCTTGCTTGAGAGATACTAGAAAACGCATAATGCAGAGAATTATTGATTCCGCAGGAACATGTGCTGTTTGTCCCCCCCGGATTCGCGACGAGGCCCTGCTGATCTCCTGTCCCCATGACCTCGCCGTGCGTCTCTGCCCATGTAAGTCGCTGGATACGTTCATGCACCCCGCCTCAAAGAAGCTGTCATCGCCTTGGCCCGGAGGCAGTCATGATCATGCCAGCTTGGTCAGCGAGACGTGGCCGCTCACATGTCGACGAGTGCTCGGTCCCTATTTTGGCCATGTGTGGACGGGTTGAGGAAGCCATGAGCTGTCAAAAGCCGGGAGGTTCGGTATCATTTCAGGACAAGGTAGCATTCATGACATAGATAGTGTGCTAGCAAAAGCCGGATCAATAGTTACAAGCCCATTGACTTTCCTGGTCGTGTGCAGCCCGACCCTGAACCGTTTGTCTTTGGTGCTCAATGTATTGCCTAGGTATGATGTATTACCCTGCATCGAATGACACGAAGTCGCAGATGGGGGCATGACATCCACCCATCGGAGAGAAGGCCCTTGCATCAAACTAGTCCGTGAGGCCATCTACCGCGTACAGTGACTAGTTACGGCATCTTCTGGTCACTGATCCGTAATACATCGGAGCGCACTGGTCAGGCGTTGAGCCACGGTGGGAACAGATGGAGGCGTTTCGTGACAAAATTTTTTCTTTGCATTCCAACCCACGTCTCACAAGAGACTGATGGGTTTTGCTAGAGGCTAATTACCTGACATGGGCATGGGGGAAGACAAGGGAACCCATGCCGGGATGGGGATGGGGATGGGGATGGGGCTGTGACCCCTGGGCTTAGACTTGGACTGGGCTGGGGGTGTCTGGCCATGTGCCGAACAAACAATGACGACCACGAGCATTGCTCGTGTTTGAGTTGAGGTCATCATCCATCGTATCACAGTCTCAGCCGTGGATGCGACAAACCCCAGACTCAAGAGCGTCAACCCCAGCTTTTGCCTTTGCCTCCCCGTGCCATCCCGCGCGCGGCGTTCTCCCTCGCATGCCTAGCACAACGCCCAGACACACAAGCACACGCACACAAAACCAAGGATCTTCCTCATCCCTTTCCCATGCCCGTCCCTCTTTCGCCAATCCATGCATGGCAATGCAAGCAAGCAGCCCTCACCCCGCACCCCGCCCGAGACTGGCTATGTACAATTGGTCGGCTCCAACTTGGACGGTCTGCGGGGGCTGCAACCAAGGATCCAAGGCCGCCGCCTAGTCAGAGGCCACGCCTGGCTTCACCGCATCGGAGAGCTCTCCGAATGGGCGGAGCACCGGCAGCGGCGACGACGTGCGAGCCCGATTTCCCAACGCCATAAAAAAATCCTTTTGAAAAATACTCCGTTGTTAATGATTCAATGTCCGTAACGCTGTGACTCCCGGCTCGAAAACTCTTTTCGGATGCTGTTGGCTGCAACGACACTGCGTTTGTGAGTGCCTGTGGGCCTGTGTACCACCATGTGTAAGGTGTAATATGATATGATGAAAGACCCCATCACGGCTATGACCTGTTGTCGGCCTTGGTCATGGTCTCTAGCACGTTGGCCAGGGCTTCCTGCTGCACCTCATCGAGAGTCTTGCTGACATCGATGGTGATGACGTCCTTCTCGTCACTTGATGGTCGCTCGAGGATGTCGAACTGGCTGTGGACCATGTTGGCACCCATGTAATGATTTTGTCGCTGTTGCACACGGGCGAGAAGGACCTCTTCAGCAGCGTCGAGGAAGACAAAGTGAATGAGAATTCGATGGTCGTAGTATCCCGCCACTCGGATCACATCTCGGTACTTTCGCTTGAGGGCTGAGCAGGTGAGAACGACGCCGCTGGATCCGGCATTGAGGCGGTGGATTGACTCTTCCCGGAGAGCAGTCAGCCAATCCCAACGATCAGCATCCGTCAGAGGGATGCCATTTCGCATCTTTTCGATGTTGGCAGGGGGGTGATACTGGAAGACCGTGTTAGTGGTGACGTTGTGACGCCGCAAATCGTGGGGGTTAGAAACCCCCGCGGGATGAGAAAAAAAAAAAAGAGTCTAGTACATACCGAGTCACCCTCAACATAGGGCATGCCCAGAGTGTTGGCCAGATATTCAGCAACTGTCGTCTTTCCACATCCAGCAGGGCCCGTAACTAGCCAGATGTGCTGCTGCTCGTTGGTGTTGTGGCCATTAACGGCAACCGAGTTGAGCGATGGGGGTGCTGCCGTCATTGGTGAGGAATTGGTGGGGGTCGCTTGGAGAGATGGTGGCAAGGCGATGGAAGTTGGGTTTGACGCCTTGATGGGCAGAGGAGTGGAATCGTAGGAAAGCATCATGGAGTGGTTGTCGAGGGTAATAGTAATAGGGTTCGTGAGGTATAAAGTGAATACCGGTGTTGAAGTAATGGAAGGTTCCTTCTCTTAAACGCCTATTGCATAATGGTACACGAAAGGCTGAAGTCAACGTGACAGGTGTAATAGGCCAATGTCTGGCTTAGTCCTAACAAAGCGATTGATGCAAGACAATGTAAGGTTTTGAGTGATGTAAAAAGGGACAAATACAAACGTCAAAGAGACGGAGACGGGACACAAAGAGGCACTGCAGGTAGGTTGGACAAGAATCCGGGGGGGTCAGGGGGAGGCAGACGACGGATCTATATAAGGTTGACGACGGGAAAAATGACAATTCAGGCTCAACGAGACGGGGAGAAGGCCGTGACAGGAACGACGACTTGGTTCGTACAGCCCGTCTTTGCCAGTTCCATTGTCCAAGTGACGTGGGGGGGAGTGTGTAATGGTTAGGCCCCAGTGGGCCGGGTACAGGAGCCTCCGCCTACCCTCCAGGGGCGTGGGTGAGAATCGGGGAGGCGTGTGGGTGCTATTGGAGCCTGGGCATGGAGGTTGAGAGAAATAGGGAGGACGGATGAGCATGATGGAACCGGGCATTTTTCCCCTTTACGAGTCCACTCTGGCACCCGCCATTTCCTGTGAAGCAGTGAGTGTGGAGTTGAGACCTTGGTGAGTGGGAACGTGGAGAAGAATGCCAGGGCCCGTCACGGACGAATTTCTAGACCGACAAAACTTGGACGGGACTGGACAAATTTGTCACCATGATGAGTGTATGTCCGTGGTCATTTGGTGTTTCTAGCCCTGCTACCTGCTAGAGAAATTGCTTAACGTTATTACTCACTTGTGCAACTCGAAAATGCCAGCAGAGCCTCGAAACCTGCCTCATCTCGTCGTCGTTCCACTATTCCGTATTGTGTGCGCGTGCTGGGTCACGAGGTCATGCTTTTGCTCCCGTGCTTGGCGGCAGTTTGATGTCACCGTCAAGACACAATCATTCATCATCCTCTCACACACAAGACAAGACTCCTCAAACAATTGCGAGGCGGCTTTAGGCGGACAACACCTCAGCCTTGAGGCGCGCATCATGCTGCATGCAGACGTCGTCCATCCAGAGACCGAGTCCTCGAATAGACGGTAGGGGCAAATGTAGCAAAGCGACCTGCGGCATCGGATTGGATGGGAGGCTGAGTGACTCCCCCGGAAAAGAATCCATGCAGTGGAGAGGTTGCTTTTCCTTGTCGACCACCCAATTCCCGCCTTTTGCAATTCCTGTGTCTGTCAGCCGTCACACTCAGCAGCAGCCGCCCTGGTGCCCGCTCTCGCCGACCACGCAACGTCAATTGGTGTAACGAGCTCCAATCATTCCCCAAACACTGACATCCCCAACAATGGCCCCCATGCTCTCTCCCAATGACCCCCCTTGGAGAATGTCCAACCCGGGTTGCCAGCAGCAGGCAGACGGTAATACAGCAGGGAAAAGAAAAAGGAGAATGACAATCCTGCCTGTCTGCCGACCAGATTCTCACATCCGCAGATCCAATACGCATCCGGCCCGGCTCTACGGGCAGGACGGATGAGCTCATACTGTACGCAATGCCCACGCGCACAGCAGGTTTGCCAGTCCGAACGAACCGAACCCCGGATTTCATGACCAAACTTGACCGAAACACCACCTGGACCATGGCCGATGATCGCCACCGCGCCCAAGGGGCTGGGTCAAATCTCCCGACTCGAGTCAACGAGATCCCTCCCGTCTCTTGACCCAAAGACGTTGGGATGTTTGCCCCAGGTTTTATCCCCCCTTGCCTGTCTCATCCCATTTTCCTCAATGGCTCATGGACTTGTACCAGCTTGAAGCTAGATGGCTGCGGCATCTGGCCCGGCACTGCACGAGCAAAGGTCGGTCATTGCTCATGCTGGGATCAGGTCACGACGGCAAAGCGCCCTCTCGTCTCGTTTTGGAAAGAGGCGCCGGGCGGTCATCGCCGTAAAACTTCTATGTTTGTCGTCAAAGACTGGGGCAAACCGGTAGTGTACCTCCGCAGCGCGGCACCGGCACAGCCCATCAGGTCGTCTCAGGCGGCAGCCATGAATGATCTGGACGAGAGGATGCTTGGATGAGGGTGAGAGCCGCGGCAACGCAGCGCAGCGCAGTAGTTGCAGCGGCCAACACAAGGCTGATCAGATTATTGCATGCTTGTCTTACAAGTTTGCATCGCATGGGGAGGGCGCGTGAGGGCGGGCAGGCGTTGTTCTTCCCCGCAGAAGACTCAGCTTCGAAGGACCCCTCGAGTCTTCTCTGATCCAACCCAACCATGCACTGCACCCGCGGTTGAGGATCCGTTTGCCGTGTGGTGAGGGAGGAGCTCCGTCAAGGCAGAGGGTGTCTCTTGAGAGTCTGTCTTTCCACCCCCAACCCAACCAAGAAAAGAAAAGAGGCACAAGGGGAGAAAAAGCGGTAGCGTGGAGTGTGGAGCTGGCGCGTGGGGGTCGCAGACTTGCAAGTCAGGTGGTGGTGGACCTGGCGCTGCCCCACAAGCTACTGGAAGCCTCACCCAGCCAGAAGATTCCAACCGACTTCATCAAAAGGAACAATCCATGATTATGAACTTGATTATTAACATGGACACGATGCTCACCGTGATGCTTTTGCAATTGATAGACGCAGGCATCAAGCATCAATTGAAACTTACTTCATGAGAATACCCGCCACAGAGTGACTAAACAACCACAACCACAACCACAGAATTCAACTTCACACATCCAATCCTTCAACGCACAACTTGCTGGCATGTACGCTTTGGCATGGCCCTTTCTAGGCTTACCCGGCTCAGCTTGACTCGGCTCAATAGGGGGAGCTATTTTGCTTCCCCGGCCGGAATCACCACGTCGACCTGGCCAACCACAACCGCCTGTCGCCCTCCCACCCTCTCACCACGCCCCCTAGACCGTCCCGCACGGGTGGATGTCTAGATTCCGAAGCGCTGGCTCGGTGGACGACACCGGGTCGGCGCCGTTGATCTTGTTAGTGCTTGCTTTCTTGCTTGCAGGAAGGAGCCCTGGTCTCCGAATCTCGAGTTTCATCAACGCCACACCGCTTGAATCTGTCTCCGGTTCTGTTGCATCTCTCCATGTTGTTTCGCGAGCACTACCATATAGTTCTCTTCCACCTATCCCACGGTGTTGCTTTTACTCATTACTTGACAGCTCCTCCATAATCCTCACTCAACTGCTGACCTCTCAAAACCTGCTTTGTCAACCCTTCTCGAACCCTGGCGATGGAGCCCCGGACCGTCTCTCCGTCTACACCCGTCCCTGGCATGTCCCACATGGCAACGCGGTGAAGCTGCGTCTCCAAATTGCGATGCTCCGACCAGTCAAAATTTACTAGGACTCGTGGGTAATGTGACCTCCAAGGGTAGCATCCGGTGTACTGAACGCCCGAGACATCTTGGCCGACATTTGCCCATCCATGACATGACATGCATCTCATCTCGCCCGAAACCGCCGTGTATGCCGCGGAGTACTACACAGCCCAGAGTTTCATGCAAGACTCTGAACTGGCCAGTGGGGTCATGTCAAGGTAAGGAAGGTATCGGGAAGGAGATCGGGAACTTTCTCGGTTCGGCTCGCGGTTTGAACTTGTCTTGTGCTGTTGCCGTGGGGGTCGATGAGCGTCAGATAAACAGCTCTTTTGGCTCTCCGGCATGAAGCTCGTGAAATTGGGCACTTGAACTTGGCCAGACTTGGCAGATGCTCAAGATTCTCGTATCAATTGGTTGTGAACTTGTTTACTATCTCCTCGAGAGACTATTCACGCAAACTGCGACTTGTAGGGAGAGGGGCGTTGATAAGCTGTACGATACTGATAATGAATAAGAGAATTAGGCAATGTACAGTGGTTAATAAGCCTTGGCTAGATCAAGGCTTAGGTGCTCTTATGGACGTCTTACTGATATTGGTAGTGATACTGGAGAAGGATCAGTCTCGTACTGTTGCGGACATATTACAGTAAGACTGGACTGGTCGTCAGTACGTGAGTACGAAAGAATAGAGACTATCAAATAAGAGTTTCCAATAGTACATGAGAGATTCTAGTCATGGAACAATGTGAGAAGAACGATATGCCTGTATTCAAAGACACTTGACTAGTAGCTACCCGGCGGACATACCCCTTCAAACTACACCACTAGTCCCATGTCATGATATACATGATCTTGGCATCCAAAGAGTCATGATCAGGCAAAATAAGGCTTCACGTGCAATTGTTGCACTACTCGGGAATTATTTCTATCCTCACAATTCTAGAATGCTACATTCCGCGTGACGCATGTGGGTTGACGCACAGGATGTGACTGTGACTGCGACTGCCACACTCTGCAAGTGATTTTGAACCAATCTTTTCAACTTTCAACTCTCAAGTTGCACAAGGCTAAAGACTATTCAAACAACCTATCGGGTCCATCCCATACTTCGAATTGATTGGATATTGTTGTCTTGTTCAAGCTCGCAACCAGTGCAAGTGTCCATCCATGATGCCCTAAGTAGGTGTCATGGTGGGGAAAGACCACGCCTGGCTACAGTTGGTGCTAGCCCTGGTTGGCAACTGGCCGCCGCCTCACGCAAAGATCCCCCGCGTTTTGCCTGGACACGTTTGGCAGTTGCGTAGGTAAGTTGCGTTTGTGCCCAGATACAAAGGATCGATTGGCCGACGTGACGTGAGCACAAGCGGCATGCCTTCTCCCAGCTTCATCTCACCGTCTTTCATTCTTCGAAGACTGTCATTGCCCTCTCTGAGATCTGCAGCATCGAAGCCTTCTATCGCCGCTATACGACGACCCCTCACTCACGTTACAGCTTCCTTTGGACGTCAGACCCTTCGAGCTTTTTCAGCCTCTGCCGTCGCCATGAACTCGCGCGAGCTGGCCCACTACCTCGCTGACCAGCCTCCCTCGGTCGTCAGGCTTGAGATTGAGAAGCACTTTGAGCCTCTGACTGATAAGCAGAAGCGTTATGCTCACTTTATTAGCAAGTAAGTCATCTCTGATCGGCGGTAGCTCCAAACTCAACATGTCCGAGTTGACCGCAAGCTATCACGTGGGCGCCTCCATGCTAACCACCCACCAGGGCCGCCTTTGCTGGCACTAGGATCGTCCTGCGCCAGATCTCTCCCGAGTCTGAGCCCATCTACGATCTGATTCTGGCTCTTCACAAGTCTGCCAAGGGCGACTGGAACGCCTTGGCCAAGCAGGCCGGTGTCGAGGAGGATGAGGTCACTCGCTTCCTCGAGTACTCTGCCATGTTCCTCGGCAACAATGGCAACTACAAGAGCTTCGGTGACGCCAAGTTCATCCCCCGCTGCAGCGAGAAGACCGTTGCTGCTCTGGCTGCCACCTCCCCCGAGGCTTCCAAGTTTTATGAGGCCACAAAGGGTGGCATCTTCAGCGCTGACAACCCCGCTATTATGCACTTTGGCTACCCCGATGATGGCCACATGACGACCTACTATCCCGACTCTGCTCACATCACCAAGGACGAGATCAAGGCTGTCTCGGACTGGATGGAGGCCAAGGGTCTTCTGCCCGAGAACAACCGACTCCGAAAGCTCCAGGATGGCAACTTTGAGATTCTGATTGCCTCTGCCGTTAAGGATATTCCCGCTGAGGGCGGTGACATTGGCAAGGAGACCGAGTTCACCGTCGAGGACGGCCCTCTGAAGGGCAAGACTATCAAGCTTGTCTACGGCGACTACTTCGCCGAGATGAAGAGCATTGCCACATACATCAATGGAGCTGCCGAGAACGCCGAGAACGATACCCAGAAGAACATGCATATTGCCTACAACAAGTCCTTTGAGTCCGGCTCTCTGAAGGAGTTCAAGGATAGCCAGCGGTTCTGGATCAAGGACAAGGGCCCCATGGTCGAGTCCAACATCGGTTTCATCGAGACTTACCGAGACCCTGCCGGTATCCGTGGCGAGTGGGAAGGTTTTGCCTCCATCGTTAACCTTGAGCGAACTCGTGCCTTTGGCGAGCTTGTGTCCAAGGCCCCCACACTCATCCCTCTGTTGCCCTGGGGTAGCGAGTTCGAGAAGGACAAGTTCCTGTCCCCTGACTTCACCTCTCTTGAGGTCCTGACTTTTGCCGGCTCCGGTATCCCTGCTGGTATTAACATTCCCAACTACGATGACATCCGACAGACTGAAGGTTTCAAGAACGTTTCCCTCGGAAACGTCATGAGTGCCAAGGCCCCCGATGAGAAGATTCCCTTCATCCGCGATGAGGATCTTGAGGTCTACAAGAAGCAGCGAGATGCTTCTTTTGAGGTCCAGGTTGGCCTTCACGAACTGACTGGTCACGGTTGCGGTAAGCTCTTGCAGGAGACATCTCCTGGTAACTTCAACTTTGACAAGGAGAACCCTCCTGTTAGCCCCGTCGACAACAAGCCCATCACGACATGGTACAAGCCTGGCCAGACCTGGGGCTCCGTCTTTGGTAGTATTGCTGCGTCATACGAGGAGTGTCGAGCTGAGCTTGTTGCTATGCACCTGAGCTGCGAGTTCCCTGTCCTCAAGATCTTTGGCTTTGGAGATGGCTCCGAGGACATCAACGGCGAGGCTGGTGATGTGCTGTATGCTTCATACCTCTCCATGGCTCGGGCTGGACTTGCCTCTCTCGAGATGTGGGATCCCAAGAGCCAGAAATGGGGACAGGCTCACAGCCAAGCTCGCTTCTCTATTCTGAAGTGCTTCCTTGAGGCTGAAGACGACTTCTGCAAGCTCGACTACAAGGAGGATGACCTTTCGGATTTGACCATCAAGCTGGACCGCTCCAAGATTCTCACGGCCGGCCGAGATGGTAAGTTTCCGCCAACCCTGTTCCTGGACACTAAACTAATATGTTTTATTAAGCTGTTGCCAAGTACCTCCAGAAGCTTCACATCTACAAGTCTACTGCTGATGTCAAGACCGGTACTGACTTTTACGTCCACATGACGACTGTCGACCCCGAATTCTGGGGCAAGAAGGTCCGCGACACCGTTCTCAAGAACAAGCAGCCTCGCAAGGTCTTTGTTCAGGCCAACACCTCGTTGGACGAGGCGTCTGGAAAGGTTTCGATCAAGCACTACGAGGCGTCGCTTGTGGGTATGGTTCAGAGTTGGGTTGACCGTGACCTGTAAATGTGGATAAACAAGGAGAGCAAATGAAGAGCAAGTCATGATGGTGTACAGATATGAGAACATTAACAAGTCATGATCGTGTAGAGGCTAGAATCCGTAGAATAGAAGAAGCAAGAACAAAACATGCTGTGTCGGCAGCCAGTCCATAGAAGTCTACTCTTGGTTGCAGAGTTGTTAGACACTCCAGATGTTCCGGGGCGCACCACGCACACAATTTGAAACTTGAACTTCAAACCCCACCAACGACAGATAAAATATTCAATCTTGTCTCAGTTCAAACAGAAGTAGCGGAGTTGCATTTTTTCTTCGTTCCTTTTTCACCCGGTAGACGGGAAATCCAAAAAGTGGGAATTCATCATCATCGGCCTCTCACCGGAAGCCTCTAGATTGTTTTGTATGCTCGTTTGTTTTTTGACTGTAAAACCTGATTACAGACGCCAAGATGTGACCGATGCCGTCGACTTCCAAATGCAATTGGCCAAACCAGCCCCATTTCGGAGGACCCTTCCCGTTCTACTAGAACCCATCGTGTTGTCGCAACCCCGGTACTCCCGCCGCCCCGGCACAAGATGGAAAACTGCCATTTACCAGGCCATCTCGTGGGGCTTGTCACCCTTCCGCAAGCTGAAGGAGCTGGCGAGGTAGGAGGCCAGCAGGTCCACCTTCTTGATGTTGGCAATCAGAGCCTTGTCGATGGCCTTCTGGTCGGCGGCGCGGCTGCTGTTGATCTCCTTCTTCTGTAGCCCGTGTGTCAGTTTTTTGATCATGTGTCTCTCGAATAGTCCTGCATACCTGGGGCTTCTCTCCCTGCTTGAAGAAAGCCTCCTCACCAGCCTTCTCCTTGGCCTTCTCGGCGGTGAAGTACTTGGGTTGGGAGATCTCCTC
The DNA here is from genome assembly GCA_025433615.1 of Fusarium sp. LHS14.1. NCBI lineage: Eukaryota > Fungi > Ascomycota > Sordariomycetes > Hypocreales > Nectriaceae > Fusarium > Fusarium sp. LHS14.1. The sequence goes on from CM046481.1 coordinate 2,217,716, forward strand.
AATCTTGCTCTCGTCGAGGCCGGAGATGTCGACCTTGTAGGAGGTGGCGATGACGTATCGGGAGTTGACTCGTCGCAGGGGGACACCGTTGATCTTGAAGGGGCCGGTGACGAGGAGGACACCCTGGTCGAGGGACTTCAGGAGGATGACACGCTTGCCACGGAAGCGGCCAGCGAGGAGGATGAGGACAGTGCCGGGCTGGAGGGACTTGCGAGGAGTCCACGATCGGACGGCCTTGCGGACCTATGATTTTGCACCTGTTAGCGAGTGATGTTGAAGGTTGCTGTCTTTAACAGATGTGTGCTTGTCGCCAATCGGTGTGCAGTCGTTAAGTTGCTGGTTGTGTGTGTGTGTGTGTGTTCGATATCGTGGGACATGAAATATTTCAAGCCCTGTCGCTTCTCTCTGGTCGTTCTGCGCCGCCATGACAAAATTGCCAACGGTCGAGTTGATCTTAATCCGCCTCCCCAAGACCTCCAATCCGCCCGCCTCCTCAAGGAAAATACACAGCTTGCTCGTAAAGAGCCATCATCATCATCACAGCCTGAAGAAACTCACCTTCTTGTTCTCGGCATCGTCGTCAGCGGGGTACCACTTCTTCGCCTTCTCCGAGGGAGCGGGAACCTCCCGGGTCGTCTTCCCGAACGTCTTGGATGTGGGCTTCGCCGACATGGTGACTCTCCTGGCTGGGTGACTTGGGTTGGTGGGTGAAGGAAAGGAAGACACTTGGTGTTGATGCGCCCGAAATGTTGGAATTCTGTGTGAAGGGCCGCTAACGAGTTTGTGGGAAGCAAAATGTGAACCCTCTGGCGCTAGCCCAATGGGGAAATGGTGCGTGCTACCCGAGAGTTGGACATGGGGCTTCTTGCACGTGATGCTTCTGATAAGATAAGAGCTCAAGAAAGTAAAGTGGCTCCCCCCGATGACGGCGGCCGAAGATGCGAGAAAGTGCTCCAGCCGTCATGAGACTGCTGGCCGAGGCTCTGTTCGGAGTAGATAATTGAGAGCTTCCCCCCCGAAGATAGGATCTTTGATCCTGTTTTGAAAATTTCACGATCGCTCTTTTCTACTCTTTTCTTTGTAATCGAGTGCACAAGATGCAGGCTCGCAGACAATTGATCACTTCCACCCAGCGCCTGGCTGCTGCTGGTGCCCGGACCCGATCTACCCGACCACTTACACGAGTACTCGCAGCTCAACCTCTTCGTCCAACTCCTCTGCGATTGATCCCCAGCCTGGCCATCCGCACATATGCCAATGGCCGACCGCACCCTCCCGGTGGTACTCACCGGATGAAAATGGGCGGCGAGGAGGAGAAGCCTGCGCTGGAGCAGTTCGGTATCGACTTGACTGCTCGGGCAAAAGACGGCAAGCTTGATCCCGTGATTGGGAGAGATGCCGAGATCCAACGGACGATTCAGATCCTGTCTCGGCGAACCAAGAACAACCCAGTTCTTATCGGTAATGCTGGTACCGGAAAGACGGCCATTCTCGAGGGCCTCGCCCTCCGAATTGTTCGTGGTGATGTCCCCGAGAGCGTCAAGAACAAGCGGGTCGTCAGTCTCGACCTTGGCTCACTCATTGCCGGTGCCAAGTTCCGAGGTGATTTTGAAGAGAGGTTGAAGAAGGTTCTTTCGGAAGTTGAAAAGGCCGAGGGCGAAGTTATCCTGTTCATCGACGAGCTTCATACTCTCCTCGGCCTTGGTAAGGCTGAAGGCTCCATCGACGCTTCCAACCTATTGAAACCTGCCCTGGCTCGTGGTGAGCTTCAGTGCTGCGGGGCTACGACACTCAATGAATATCGCCAGATCGAAAAGGATGTTGCACTGGCTCGACGATTTCAACCCATCATTGTTAGCGAGCCCTCGGTTGAAGATACTATCAGCATCCTTCGAGGTATCAAGGACAAGTACGAGGTTCACCATGGTGTCCGAATCACAGACGGTGCCTTGGTGGCTGCCGCGACTCTATCGAACCGATATATTACCGACAGATTCCTCCCAGACAAGGCCATCGACCTTATGGACGAGGCTGCTAGCCACCTCAAGCTTCAGCACGAGTCTAAACCCGAAGACATTATGCGCCTCGACCACAAGATCATGACCATCCAGATCGAGCTCGAAAGCCTCCGGAAGGAATCAGACGTGGCGAGCAAGGAACGAAGAGAGAAGCTGGAGAAGGACCTCGCCAAGTACAACGAAGAGATCTCAGTGCTCAACAGCCGATGGGAGAAGGAGAGGGCTGAGATTGAGTCAGTCAAGAAGGTCCAGGAGGATCTCGACAAGGCTAGGTTTGAGCTCGAGCAGGCACAGCGAGAAAACAACTTCGGTCGCGCCTCGGAGCTCAGGTTTGGTGTCATCCCCAGCCTCGAGCAAAAGCTTCCACAGGAGGGAGAGACGAAGGAGTCCAAGGCTGAAGACACCCTCATCCACGACTCTGTCACCTCAGACGACATTGCCAATGTTGTGTCTCGCATAACTGGCATTCCAGTATCGAAGCTGACATCTGGACATATCGAAAAGCTGGTCCACATGGAAGACACCCTCAGGGAAGCCGTCAAGGGTCAGGACGAGGCCATCAAGGCCGTCTCCGACGCAGTCCGTCTGCAGAGAGCTGGTCTGAGTGGTGAGAACCGACCCCTGGCGTCCTTCTTCTTCCTTGGACCTACCGGTGTCGGCAAGACGGAGCTTTGCAAGAAGCTCGCCGCCTTCCTCTTCTCGACAGAGTCGGCGGTGGTCCGGTTTGATATGTCGGAATTCCAGGAGAAGCACACCATCTCGCGACTTATCGGTGCCCCATCTGGCTACGTTGGCTACGAAGACGCTGGCCAGTTGACCGAGGCTGTCCGCCGAAAGCCATACGCCGTACTCCTGTTTGATGAGTTTGAAAAGGCCCATCGCGATATTTCCGCTCTGCTACTCCAGGTTCTCGACGAAGGCTACCTCACCGACGCTCAGGGCCACAAGGTCGACTTCAAGAACACCATCATCGTCCTTACATCCAACCTGGGTGCCGATATTCTCGTCGGCCAGAACCACCTACACCCTTACAAGGAGACGGCTGATGGAGATATTGATCCTTCAGTCCGCAAGGCCGTGATGGATGTTGTCGGCTCAGCGTACCCACCCGAGTTCCTCAACCGTATCGACTCGTTCATCGTCTTCAAGCGCCTCGCCCTCAACGCGATCCGCGACATTGTCGACATCCGTCTCAAGGAGCTCCAGCAGCGTCTCGACGACCGACGCATCATCCTCTCTGTACCGAACGAGGTCAGAGACTGGCTTGCAGAGCGCGGCTACGATCCCAAGTACGGTGCTCGTCCCTTGAACCGGCTCATCACCAACGAGATTGGAAACCACCTGGCAGACCAGATCATCAAGGGCCAGCTCAAGATGGGAGAGACTGCTGAAGTCAAGATCCGTGACGACAAGGAGGGTCTGGAGATTGATGTCAAGCCCAAGGAAGAAGCCGCCCCTGCTGCCGCTGCTTGAGGGACTTTGTCCAGAACTTTGGAGTTTATTGGTTAACGAGTTTATGTGTTCCATGTTAAATTAATCACATGTAGTATTTTTGTACAATAGTATAGCATAGTCTCCCACTGTAAATAACGGCAAGAGAAAAAAAAAAGATGGTCAGGATATCATGATAGCATGGATCCAAATGTAGAATACCAAGTTTGATACCCAATTCAAAAGCACGTCAAAGAAATGCTCGTTGAATGTCATGCGCACTGTTGCCCGTATTGTGACCAGGTGGAAATATCCCGCCACCATGATGGCGTGTTGAGGCCTGAATGGCAGCACCACATTCCCGTTCCGTGAGGCCTTGCAGGTCACATCATGATGAATGCACCCACCAACGACGGACTCCACATTCATCTCGTTGTCTCTCTCTCTCTCCACAGTCTTGCAGTGAGGAGGGTTACTTTGGTAAGCACACTGTGATGGAGTTATCCCTCACTATCCTTGAGGATGTTAGAGTTGTTTGCGGCTTGGCTAATAGTCCGCTAACAATCTAACATCGGCAACTGACAGACATAACCCATGTTTCCCCTTATCTTTCACAAGTCCCAAAACCCAGTGACAGATCCCTCGCCAAGTCGTTCAGCTGACCTCGGCAAGTAATCATGTAGGACTGCATACTCCCACTAACCCAATCTTGGAGAGGACACTCATCATGAATACGCTCTTCCAAATTATGATAGACGAACAACAGATTCTCTACGTTAGATCAACAATCACATCTACACATTCTTTTCAAATATGGCATCTTCAAAAACAGACATCTCTACGAGAACAGTCCAGTCTCGCATTAGCTCCTCATTCATGCGTTTCTCGTTACTCGGGTTCCAGTCATGGCCATGCTCCCTCATGAAAAAAAAAGAACACACAAAGATGAAAGAAAGAAACCAGTGCGCCACGGTGTGAGAGGACTAGGTATCGTGCGTGTGGTGTAAGATCTGTGAGGATGCATTCTTTTCAAAGAGCAAACGACACCCGATTGACGACTGTACAAATATCCCGGGATTCCCCAAAAGACGCCTCCCATCATCACCCGACTTTTCCTCCAAGAGAAGAAAAAAAGAAAGTACGTTCTGTGTTCCTCGGGATGAGCTGAGCTGGCGACTCTTGCGAGCGGGAATTGATTCGAGGCGAAGCGAAGCGAGGCTCACGAGGAAGCACCAATTGAGAGAGATTGAGAAAGAGGGAACGCGGAAAAGAGGTTGCTTTAACAGAAAACGTCAAGACTGAGACGCGACTTGTTTGGTTCAAGGATCATCTTCGATTGGTTGACCGATAACTTTGCAAATTACAACCGAAACCTCGAATAATCAAAGTCGAGAAAAGAGCCATGTGAGAGTATGTGGCAGAGAGCTGGAGGGAGAAGGCGGGTTTTGTTCAAAGGAGACTTCTCGTCAGTCTTTCTACTGGTGGCCAGCCTTTCGGAGCGTGTTGGCGAGCCACTCGAGACCCTCGTAGAGACCATCACCGGAGGTAGCACAGGTGGACTGGATGTACTGTTGTGGGTGAAGGTTGATTAGCATGTGACTTGGTATGGCGAGATTTTGCCCGGCCTCTCGAGACCGAGCAGTCGAGATCGAAAGACAACCGTCTTGTACTTACCCAGGCGCGTTGTCGCAGGCTGTGGAGGCCAAGCTTGTCTGTGATCTCGGCGGCGTTCATGGCATTCTATCGTAGGCATCACGTCAGTTCAAAGTTACCGCGGTTACATGGATGGATGAGGGGGAGAAAATGTAGAGACGGGGTCAAGGTGGGGTCGTGACGTACGGGAAGATCCTGCTTGTTGGCAAAGACAAGGAGAATGGCATCTCGGAGCTCATCCTCGTTGAGCATGCGCTGAAGCTCCTCTCGAGCCTCAACGATACGGTCGCGATCGTTGGAGTCGACGACGAAGATGATGCCCTGAGTGTTCTGGAAGTAGTGCCTCCACAGAGGTCGGATCTTGTCCTGACCACCAACATCCCACACGGTGAACTGGATGTTCTTGTACTCTACGGTCTCGACGTTGAAGCCTGGAGTGGGAAAAGACAACGTGTCAGCGTTCTAGCGCGATCGCAGCGGGCGGGCGGGGGTAAAGCATACCGATGGTGGGAATGGTGGTGACGATTTCACCGAGCTTGAGCTTGTACAGAATGGTGGTTTTACCGGCAGCATCAAGACCGACCATCAGAATTCGCATCTCCTTCTTCCCCCACAGTCGGTCGAACAGCTTCGAAAAGGCGAGACCCATGTTTGCGGTTTGAGGCTTGGACGCCTGTATGAATTGCTATAGAGTAGAGGGATCTGAGAGGAGAGGCGCAAGGTCAGCGGGGTCGGAAGACGGTGTGTTGAGAGAAGAGGACGTGGCGAGGGGCAAAGGGGGACAAGGCTAGATAAATGGAGGAGACAAGACAGGCTGAGACAGAAGTGGGAGGGATGGCAGACAAGGGAGGAGGAGGCTGGTAATTGATTGATTTGATTGTTGGAGTTGATGATGCAGGAGGAGGCGAAGCGGGACAGGTTTGCTTTATGGGCGAGTGTCGCGAAAGGACACCTAAGATGATGATGGTCGAGGCAACGATCATGGTGCTCGCCATCAGCATCTCCCGACTGTCATCCTAGATTCCCTTGGGCCATCAGGCACATCTCGTTCCAGGCTGCCGTATTCGCCGGCTGATGCCAGTTGTACTGCGCTGTGCTGTGCAGGTGCTCATGCTCAAGTGGCCACGGGACAGCTGAGAGCCAGGCGGGCGGGATTGACCGGCGACGACGGCGAACACGGAGCGGCAGCGCAACGAGGACAAGAGCCCAACTATGAGGCCATCGCCAGCGGGGGTAAAAACGGGAAGGCTCGAGACGGCAGCGAGGGCAGGAAACGGCCACAGCCTGATGGAAAATGACTCTGAACTGAACTTACTGGATCGTGGGGCGGTCCGTTTGGGTGGTGGTGCAGGAAAAAAAAACCGACGGCGACGATGGGGTGCGGCGGCTGTCGTGTGGTTTGGGGACTTGTCGGTGTAAGAAGTCGGGTCGAGCAAGCAAGGACAGAACGGAACAGAGGGAGATAGATCCGTTGATCGAATGGCTGGGCTGTGGCTCTTTTGGGCTTTTTTTGCGGCCTTGGGCTGCTGCTGGGGCTGGGGGGGCCACTGGGGACCGTGCTGGCGGAGGGCAGGTTACTGGCTCACCGGAGGCAGGGAATTCTGGAGCCTGGCGAGCAGCAGGTACTAGCCCAGGTGCCCTGGCCGTAAGCTACTCACAGTGGATTCCAAGGACCGTTCAGGGGGAGAGGGGAGCTGAGACAGACTGGAGGGGTACGACAGACATGTGTGTGCACCGCCACATTCAGGACTTTTGCTTTGATACGAAGAAAAGAAAGAATGGACAGAAAGAAACAAGACTGAATAGAATTAAACAGATACAATGATGCTATTTCCAATTCACTATAATATCAATCTCGTCTAATATCCTACCATGCTCAACTCAATGCCACACTCCAGATGCCGCGCAATCGTGACCCGCCCCTGGCTTATCAGTCCCGCCATCTCATCCCTTTCTGAGGTGTTCGTTCACAAGGACAGATAATCGACAAGCAACAAACCCGCCCTCGCCTCCCAAGCCACACACTGAGTGAAAAAGATCCACACGAGCCCACTTTCCCCCTTTTAGGCTGGACCTCAGGATTGGCTTTGCTGTTTTTAGAGGACAGCAAAGTTGTTTCATCGTGGCTGAGAAGGGGTGCACCAGCCTCGGTTGTGGCTAGTGCTGGCCGCTGCGGAAAGGTGTCAATTCGCGACTATGGACCATGTGTTGTAGCTCCAACAAGGGGAAACTTGATCGATGACATTGACAGTGTAATCGCCCGGATCAAGATCCTCCCGCAGGCAACCACGACACTCCCTTGACCTTCTCTCACCAACGACCCTTCACTCCTTCGGGCTTTTTGTCGAAAAACACAGTCATCATGCACTTCTTCACAGCCGCGAGGGCCCTCCTCGCTGCCGCCATCTTCCAGGCCGCTACCGCTCACAACATCGTCCTTCCCGCTCACGGCCGAGAGTGCTTCCACGAGACCCTCCACAAGGATGACACCATGACCGTCACCTTCCAGGTCGGCGATCGTGAGTTTGGCAGCGCAGGCAACCTCGACATTGACTTTTGGGTACGTGTCCACATGGGAGACACATGAAGGAACAAAGAAAGTGATCTGACTGTGGATGGATAGATCAACAACCCTGCTGGCCAGTACGAGGCCAACGAGAAGAGTGTCTCCAACGGTGACTACTCCTTCACTGCCAAGCACGACGGCAAGTACGTCTACTGCTTCGGTAACGAGAACTGGGGCGCCAACACCAAGGAGGTGTCGTTCAACGTCCACGGCATTGTCTACGTGAGCGAGTCTGATCTCCCCGCCGACCCCCTCGACCGCGAAGGTTAGTAGTCCTATAGAATCCTACCATTTTGAAGCTAAAACTAACACAATATCTAGTCCGCAAGCTCTCCGACCTCCTCGCCCAGGTCAAGGACGAGCAGCAGTACATCATCATCCGCGAGCGCACCCACCGAAACACGGCCGAGAGCACCAACAGCCGAGTCAAGTGGTGGAACATGTTTGTCATTGGCGTCGTCATTGGCGAGTCCCTGTTCCAGGTCTGGTGGCTGCGACGCTTCTTCGAGGTCAAGCGCGTGGTATAGATTCGGAGAGTTGAACGCATTGATTTAGTACCCGCGATTTGCGAGGACCGTACCGGCGCAAAAACTGGGAGACGAAAGAGCCTTGGGAAACTGGATGGGATGCTACACGTACGAGCGGTCGGGAATATGCTCTGTGTGATAATAAGTGTACAAAATTTATGTCTGAAGACGGCGACTTTTAATCATTCCTCGCAAGTTGAACGAATCACCAAGAGTTGTGTGCTATGATTCAATGTGTAACCGTCAAGTTTAACCAGTCTAATCCCATATATATGATATGTATACACTACATCGTCTGAAAGATCCAAGGCATCATCCAGGTCATTCATTATCATTCCGTCTCATTCCTCAATGGCAAGACATGAACCCGTAGACAAGACGACCAGGTAAGCAAACCTAACGCCATGCCCAACTCCGAACAAATGTCAAGAGTAAAACAAATAGAAAAACATAAAAACAACTCTATGCACCAGGGTCAGACTGGCCTTCTTGGCCGTCAGTGCCGGGCTTTGGGGCTTCAACAGGCAGCTCAACCTCCTTGACAGGATGCAGCAGCATGGGTGGAAGACACATCCTTCCCTCGCCGCCACGCATGTTGCCCACGCCCTTGCCCTTCTTGCTCTTATCTTCAGTCGCCTCAAACTCCTCACCTCCATCATTGTTGACCCGGAGGCCCAGCCATCGGCGGTACAGGTTGGGCGCAAAGCCTGAGTTGTAGAACCACGAGAGTCCATGCATGTTGTGCTCTCGGTCTCCAAAGATGCTTGTGCGCGAACCACCACTGGAACCATCGCGGCCGTTGTTGTAGACCTGCGCCATGTAGGCTGTAGGCCAGGACCGGTCGACAAAGACAGGGTGAGGTGCCGAGACAGCCTTGTAGCCATGGTGGAGAGCCACAGTGGCAGGCCACATCTCTGGGAAGGCAAACTGCTTCTTAAAGGCAGTCATCTTGTGCATGGTCGTCAGAAGTCGGCGAGACATGCGCGAAGTTGTGATGATGTTGGCGCGGCGAGGTGGTAGGCCTTCAGTGCGGTTGAAGCCCGTGATGTCTTCCCTAAGACCCCAAGAAGTGCCCTCGGGGTTGAAGATGGGGTTGAGTGCGATGTAATCAGCCTCTTCGCCGACACCCCATTGGTAGTGGTCCTTCTCGTAGGGTGTGGGTGCCACAGGGTCGTTGCCAGGCTCAAACCAGTCATTGTCATCGTTAGAACGCAGAGGACCCCAGACGGTGCGATGACCCTTGGTGTCGGCGTCAGGAGACTTGCCATCGAGATCGAGGCCAGGAACCTTCTTCCAGACATTGTCAGCACCAACAACACCCATCTGGCTCTGGACACGAGCCATTTGAGAGAAGTCCTCCCAGCTGCCATGAACGCTGGGGAAGTAGAAGCGAGAGTTGCGCTCCCAGAGACCCTTGCGAGGCTGGTCTCTAGCCCAGTTCTCGAGCTTGCTGAAGAGATCATAGTAGTGGCCAGTATAGCGCACATCCATCTCCCACTGCCAGAAGTACTCGTACTCGGGGTGCATATAAGCAAAGTACTGCATTGCCATTGAGAGACCGCGGTAGACGCCGTGGACGGGTAGGTCAGGACCGCGAGAAAAGTGATCGTAGATGCCCTGGTAGAGAGCCAGCATCTGAGTCTCTGACCAGAGCGTCACCAGGCCCCTGAATTCCTCGGGGATGGTCTCTTCGATACGCTCTCGGTAGATGTCTTGGTCAGCCCAGACGGGGTGAGCAGCCTCATTCTTGATCTGAACAAGCAAGTGGATATCATAACGGCCGCCAGATGTCACAGCCAGTTCAGTGATAAGGGACCGAATGTTGGCGATGTCATCTTCACGCCAGTGGTACTCATCCCAGCAGCGGACTACAACAGCAGTGCGTGCCTTCTTAACTTGAGGTGCCTTAGACTGCTCAGTGCTGGCAGAGTTGGCCTTCTCAGTCTTGGTCTCGTGGGTCTCTTCGACCTTGGGCTCTTGAGCCTTTGGCTCCGCAGCCTTGGACACCGCAGGGGTGGGCTCAGCAGCCTTAGATTCGGCAACCTTGGACTCAACGGCCTTGGACTCAGCAGGCACGGACTGTGTGGGTTTGGAGTTCTCAGACTTCACCTCCTCAGTCTTAGGCTTCTCGCTCTTGGAAACCGAAGGTTCAGGGGTAGCAGCCTCCTTCTCTGTCTTGGTCTTTTCCTCTTCCACACCGCGGCGCGCAAGTGATGCAGACGGCGCTGCCGCCTTGGGTTCGTGGATGAAGAAGCCATGAGGAGTAAGAGTCTTGGGAGGAAGTGCCTTGAAACGAGCCTGGTTGGCCTTGAAGCAGCGACGCTGGACCTCAGCCCAGTCAACCTGTCGGTAGTCGACCTTGGGAGTCTTGTCCCAAACGGCATCAGAGCCCTCCTTTTGGCCATGTTCTCCAACACTCAGTCCACCGTTCCTCGAGGAATAGCCAAAGCCGTAGGGTCCGTAGCGGCCATAACGGTCGAAGCAGATGTTCTCGGGCAGGTCCAGCACTTCGTAGGATCCAACAGCGTGCTCGGGGAATCCTTGAGGGCGACCGTTGTAGTATCGAAGCTGAGGAACCCGGACCGTGCGGTCAGCGTCAAGGAAGCATTCTTGAATATCCGTCTCTTCGATTCGTCCAGGATATCCGTTCCAGCCATGGCTCTCGGGGAGGTCTCGCTTGGCCTTGGACTCTTCTTCAGGCTTCTTTTCGTCCTTGGTCTCCTCCTTGGGCTTGCCTTCGGCTTCTTCCTCGATTTCCTTGGTGGCTGCCTTGTCGGTCTCGTCGCTATCCTTGTTGCCCTTGACCTCGTTCTGCTTGTTCCACTCGTTGCCTTCTCCAAGCATGGAGGGCTCGTCCTTAACGTGGGGCCATTCGGGCTTGATCTCCTCCATTGTAGCCATATTCTTTAGTCCTCCATAATATCTCTCTAGGAAGGGGAATTTCTCCCAGGCAGGAGGAGGCGGTGGCCGACTCTTTACCTGGCCATTCGCAACCTTCCAGTTCTCCACCTGGCTGGCTCGCACCAGAGTCACGATCAGGACAATGATGAAGCCTATTACGAAGCACAACAGGTACCGTGTGACCTTTGTTGGTAGTCGGTATGGGTACACTCGGGCGATCTTCCGGCCTAGAGGGAGCGGCTTCTTCTTGTGCTTGGGCAGCATCAAAAGTCCGCTCGAGGCAGACCCAGATGTATTTCTTGAGGAACCCGGCGACGAGCTGCCAGGGGAGTAAGGCTCGTCATCCTCACTGTCGGTAGAGTAGTCGTCGTCCGAGTATCGTTCCTTTGTCGGAGAGCTGACCTTCTTGTAGAGCGGCAGCTTCGGCTCGCGAGGCCGCAGAAGGTTTGCTAAACCCATGCTGGGAGCTGATTCTATAATATCCTATATCTGGTCAGCTACTGTTGGTGGAATGCGATGTCTCGGGACTGACCAACAAGTGAAGCTCCCTTGGCCCAATTTGGGCAGATTCTTAGATTCCAGCGACGTCTATAGTTGGGTTCAGATTGCTGGAATGGACGTGTTCACGTATAAACAGGCGTGTTAAAAAATCGTCAAAAGAATCGTCAGGGCTATACAGAAGGAGAAATCATAAAAGGAACAGAGGTAAAAAAGGAGACCTTTCCAACTCTAGCCGAGACAGAGTTCTTTGCTGCAGCACCCAGACCCATGCATGCGTCGTCATTCGCTATTTTGTTTTGTTAGGGACAATGCGGTTGCGGGGCAACAGGCGAGCTTGGCCTCGACTTCGGTCGGCCATTGTTCCATGGTCTCCGGTAATTAGCATGCATCCGCAACCAGCCAGTCACCGAGAGTCCTTGCATGGACTTGTGCAACTCCAACTGGTCGGTTGAGGGGAGTGCTTGGGTAGGGTTGCATGTGCATTTGGGTTTGAATATGGTTTCGGTTATCCTGAGTTGAGGTGAAGATATTTCCTCCTCACGTGCTACCCATACCTGCCTATTCTTGTGCAACAGACTGAGTGATACAGCTTCTTCACCTGTAGGCAGCCCAGCTTAAACAACCAAGCATTTATTACTGATCAACAATTTTTGTTCGAATAATGGAGATACTGAGCGCCCGTAAATATGCTGACCACCCAGCTCACATTCTGTCCAGGGTAGCACTCACCTCGTCTTACACCGCGGTCACCTATCTCCCATCCCACTTCCATCAAGCGAGACCGTCTTATGACCCGATGCAGCGTCGTCATCCCTCGAGGTCCGGTCTCTGGAAGCTCAGTTAACCTCAACCCAACGTCATGGCTCAACGCCAATCAACCCCGCGCGGGGGGAAACAAAGCGCCCAGGCTTGAGACACCCGACGGCGGCACTGCAGCTTCCGTTGGCTGCTGGCCTCAACTGCTGATCCTTGCGTGGAAAAAAAGCTTGTGCGGCTGATGTGACGGCGCACAAGAGGCCCAATTGCACTTGTTTCGGGCTGTCGGCGTCGGGGCTTGCTCTGGTCGGTGTGGTTGGATCCTGCTGGGCATCAGATGACGATCCCCTCCTCTGGTTCCTGCACACAGCTCCAAGTTTCCCGCCTCTTGTGAGAATTTAGGAAAGCTGCTGGAATATTAAAACCTGCCTTCTCGCCTGGTTCTCTGTATCGAAAGGCGTTTGGATATCCCAAGTCTTTGAGTCTAGACTTCTCCCATTGGCTTCACGTCACACTTACACGGGCGTCGCCCATAAAGAATATTCATCGTGGCATTGTGGCCGACGACCTACTACCCAAACATACCCTACGATACAACATCATAATCAATTCATACTGCTACTGCCATGTCAATCTCCATCACGTCGGCCGAGACCCTCACCTCGCCTCCTCCTGAGCTCCAAGGCGAAGTCGAGGTCGAGACGCTCAACATCTCATGCGTCCTCCGCCAACAACCCATCTCTGTGACACTCGACGGCCCTACCATATTCTTATCCGCTCTTGCACTCCTCCTTGTTGTTCATTTCCTCGAACCCTACCACGCCGAGCTACTTATTGGTATCGTTCCTCTAGTCTTGCTCATTCAGAATGATTACCAAAACTTCCTAAACCTGGGTCCCGGCGGTACGCCTTCGACCTTTGCCGGTTACATCCGTATAACATGGTTTCGCCTATGGTCTCTCAACGACCCCTTTGTCCCACCAGTACCGGACCCAACACGACTCCCAACATCTGGAATCCTCAATCGATATCACCTCCCGTACCGCGCGGGACCACGCCCTATCGTCGCAGGCATCGCGCCCCAGAGGCAGATCGACCAACATGGGTCCCCAGTGTGCTACCGTGCCGTCCGCAAATCTATGGAGAAGCTGGCGAGCCGTATCCCCAAGAAATTCGGCACCGAGAGATCGTGCCTTGAGAAACATGGCCTAGCCCTCTTTGCGAGACACCCACTTCAGACAAACTGTCAGGGCGAGATCGTCCATGTTCACGATTCAGATCACTCGATGCACATGTGCCTTCACCCCGATGATATAAAAGAGGTGCTAGACAAGGGCTGGGGCCAGAGACACCCCCTCGCGTGGAGGAGTCGCTACCTCAAGAGCCCAGTGTCGCCCGACTTTGTCATGATCTATGCACCACGAGGTGAGAGATGTAGATTGAGCATGTTCATCAGTAACCGGCTAATATAGCTTCCAAACTAGATGATGAAGAATTGCAAGTAATCTGCAATGTTATCGAGGCTGCCATCTGGTATACAGTCGCCGAGGATATCGAAATAACCACACCTCTGAAATCTACTTGACTCTACCTAGATTATAAGAGTCAAGGAAAGGAAAAACGAATGAAAGCCTATCATGCAGTCGGAACTGTCTACTTTGTCCCTATCTCTTCTGGGTTCTGGGTATCTTACACTTCAATCAAGACTCCTACTTCAACATGAACGCGCCTCTAGTCAGAGTCTTCAACGCTCTGATCCTGCTGTGACCTTTTGAATTTCTCCTTTCCTGATGCCAGAAAAGCCTCCACTGTCCGCCCGTCAAAACTCCTCCCATGCATGAGTTTGATGCAGGCAAGCGCTGAGTCTGCATCCTTAAACTTGACCGAGACGATGCCTTCGGGTTCTTGGTCAAAGAGTACCACATTCGTCACTGTGCCCAGCTTGGAGCATTCTTCTCTGATGTCCTCCTTGATTTCCAAAAGTGCTGCTGGATCCTCCTCGAGCTCCTCCAGCGTAAACATGTGCCGTAGGATCACCAGTTTATCCCATTTCGTCGCCGCCTCAGGTTGCCCCGCGTACGGGATATCGTCGTCCCAATCGGCCAGCTTCGCGTCCAGTTTCTGCGTCTTCTTAATGATCTTTTGCCTGTCACGGTCGCTCTTCTGAGGCTTTCGCTCCGCAGCTCCGTTGCTCTTATCCCCAGAGGCAGCGCCATCCTGGTCATACTTGACCTTCTTGTAGCTCGAGTCTGCAGCCTGGACCCGTATCCTACCCTCGCGTGTGCCGCTGGGGTTGATTCTGAAGTCCGTGTCGTCGAGAAGCATGATGGCCATCTCAACACTCTGGGGCTTGAAGAAGACGATCAGGGCGTCACCCTTAAAGTTGCCATCTGGGTCGGTATAGAGCTTGATACGTGGTGCACCACTGTCGATTTCCTCGGCTATGACGCCCCCCTTCCGGGAGAAGAGCTCGTGTACTTCTTCAACTGTTGTGTCGGCAGGGAGACCGGTGACATATACTGCAGTATTCTGTCTGGGCTGTGGGGGCGCCTTTTGCTTCTTGTTTGGTCGTGTAGGCTTGGGTGTCTCTGTAGTCTAATGCATAAAGGTCAGCCTGCTGAGGTCTTCATCGAGAGCTGACTCCTAGAGTGTCGCGCAATGATGTTGCGATCGAAGGAAGTAGATGCTTACCTCTGAACCTAGACCCGAACCATTCTTGCGCTTCCTTGATCCCTCATCTTGAGGTCCTTGCGATGTGTGTCTCCCATGGAGTTCATGTGTTTCAAAATGTTCGGGCTCCAATGGCTCGTCGTCCGTCAGGATCCATCGCTTCTGATCAGCGTCGAATTCGTATTCGTTGCCATCATCGTGAACCGCGATGAACTTGTTGTCGAGCTTGGAGAAAGAGATGCGGTCGTCGCCATCGAATTCGCGAGGGTCTGTAGGGAATACGGCCTCCATTTTGACAATGCGCCGAGTGTAAAGGGCGTGGAATATGGAGTTGAAACGAGGCGCGCTGAGAAATTGAGGCGAGTGTTGATGAGCTAAAGCAGGTACGACGGCGCGGGTACGTCAGTGAACGTGGGGCCGCTTCATGCCCACTGCCCAGGGCATGCATAAGTTGGAATGGCCCACCTCAGCTGGAAAGCGAGTTCATATTAGGAGCCGACTTACAAGATAGAATACGATATTCTCTAATAGACAGTTTACAGTATATGTGAAAAGAACCGATATTTGATGCTATTTCATTGTCTAGCGTTGAAGAGCACCATAAGTCATGATTGCACCGCTAGCTCTGTCAACACCGGACGTTGTCTATATGCTTTTCCATCAACATCAAGTCGTAAAGCATAGCTGGGTGTTTTCACCCTGTACAAGAATGTTCCTCATAGCCCCTTACTTCTTCTCCTCCTCAACTGTCTTCTTGACGCCCTCAACAAACGCCTCGACAGCCTGGCCTCCGCCCATTGGCATTCCACTTCCACGCAGATATCCGCCATCCTGGACCTTCACTCCAAGAGCATCTGCAATGCTTGGCAGTCCTCCATCTCGAATAGCCATGGTCAGACTTGCCAGGGCTTGGTTGAACTGTGGGCTTCGAAGAACCTTCTTGAGTAGGCTGCGTTTATCGTCCAGCGAGAGGGAAGCCTTGGCCGCCTCCACAACAGCCGCTGACGGGTCCGCCTTTCCATCAACATCCGATGAGCCGCTTGCGAGGACGACGACGGTAGGCGGGAGAAAACTGATCAGGGTATCGGCAAACTCCTCGGTGGCTGAGTCGATCATGGGCACTGTGATCGAGGTCGGCAGTAGGTGGTTGAGGTATGGGTACGCCTTATCACCCCCACGTTGTTGCTGTCCTCCAGCAAGTCCGGACTGGCCTCGAATAGACTCCAGAAAGTTCCTCACGGCGGCAGCAGCATCAGGGGCTGACGAAGAGGCCCTGAAACGACGTCAGCGCTGTCACGGTTCAGGTCAAACACCTCAGATCCAGCGCGTGGACACTAGTTCCCAATTCTTCTCGTCAACACCAGGAAATCTAGTTTTACACTGTTTGACCCGCTGCCCCAGACCAGTGATATACAAATCAAGACCCATATCGCGCGCGCCGTCCTGTTTGACCAAGCAAAGGGAATCACCTACGCTCTCGCACCATCAGCTCCTCCTTCTCGCGAGCCCTCGCCCTCCTCTCGGACATCTCCCCCGGTGGCATCGGGGCCGGCACCACCGCTGCCGCTTCCACGGTGGTCATGAGGGTCACGGTGACCTTCGACGTCCTCCATAGTCTCGTCTCCGTCATCGGGTCGGTCGTCGGTATTGCGGACAGCCGCAAGCTCACGAGTCACATCGACCTCATCGCCCTGCAACAAACGGTGAACAATGTCACCAATCTTGCGATCCCGGGGGCTGAAGTAGCTGGGGTCGCCGTTTCGGCTCTGGGGCTTCGACTGCAGCCAGAAGAGGTATCGCTGAGAGGAAGAAGAGAACTTGAGAGCGAATATGCGGCCATTGGTCTTGGATGTAGGCTGAGGAGTCGTAGTGTACTCGTAAGGAACGAAGCTGCCGTCGGTAGGCACCATAATTAGATCAAGCTCAGGCTCGTCCAGCGGCTCGCTCCGCTTCCGCCAGCAGAAGTGCACGAGATCTATATCGACTATCAGTCATGTCACAAGAGCAAACGATACATCATGCCCTGACCATCCTCGGAGTATAGATAGATATAACCTGGCTCGGATTGCGGCTTCACCTTGAAAGGCTTGGTCGAGGTCTACAGTTGAGGCAAGTCAGCGCGTGCCACAAGTCACATTCAATGATGGCGTAGGACATACATCGACCTCGCACTGGCCGGCTTTGAATGTGATGATCGGCGCAATTGGCATGGTTGATGAGTTTGCGATATGGAGAGGGGTGAGTTGGGGAGATGTTGAAGGAGAAGAAGTAAAGAGCTGAAAGTGTGAAGCTTGAAGTCGCGGGAGCCTCTTCGTTGGCAAGGCTGCAGGAGCTCTTACGTCGTCGAGCACAATGCAGCTCAGCTTAGGCCACCCCTGCCAGCCTGTGGCGCGGAGGGGCTGTCACACCGGCCCGACATTTCTCCATTCACCGCCGCCACGTGCCGCCACGTTCCCCTCAGCAACTGATGCCACTCGCCCCTGCCCCATTACAAGCAATTTGGTTTGGGTGAAAAATCTCATAAACCCCACCTTGGACATCGACCAGACAACCCATTTTCTTCCTCGCAATCTCCCCCAGCTCTACAAATACCCGACCTCTTTCTTCTTCCTCTCCAAACTCTTCATCCTTCTTCAAAATGGGCTTTACCGATCTCCTCACCGATGCTGGAGCTACCGGTATGTCTCTATCTGGCTTCATTAGCGCCCAGCTTTTCCGCTCCTCAGTCACTGACACCTGATCAGTGCTCAACACCTGGTTGAGCACCCGCTCCTACATTGTCGGGTACGTATGCCTTCAGATCCTGCTCTCTCCCCCAAATCACCCCTTCCCTCTCGATTCGACACCTCTATGATGAGACAGATTGGTCCGTGTTTCGGAGGCGGACTCAAGACCCGCCGATTGACGAAGCAACAAGCACTTGTGCATCTCTGAGTCGTTTTTTACACACCTGATGTTTCTGCCTAAAGTCAGGATGAGTCAATGTACTGACATTACCAATAGCCAGAGTGCCTCTCAGGCTGATGTCGCCGTCTTCAAGGCTCTCTCCTCTGCCCCTGACGCCGAGAAGTACCCCCACGCTGCCCGATGGTACAAGCACATCGCCAGCTACGAGAGCGAGTTCGCCACCCTCCCCGGTGATGCCGCTGCTCCCTACAGCACCTACGGCCCTGAGACCGCCGAGGTGACCATCAACCCTGCTGCTGCCCCTGAGAAGGCTGAGGGTGGTGATGACGACGATGTCGACCTGTTCGGCAGCGACGAGGAGGAGGATGAGGAGGCTGCCCGCGTCCGCGAGGAGCGCCTTGCCGAGTACAAGAAGAAGAAGGATGCCAAGCCCAAGACCATCGCCAAGTCCGTCGTCACCCTCGACGTCAAGCCTTGGGGTAAGAATTTTCTTGTCCGGTGTGGTGAAAATTTTGCTAACAACTTTCAGATGACGAGACCGACATGAAGGCTCTCGAGGCCGGTGTCCGTGCCATTGAGAAGGATGGTCTTACCTGGGGTGCCTCCACGCTTGTCCCCGTTGGTTTCGGTGTCAAGAAGCTCCAGATCAACCTCGTTGTCGAGGACGAGAAGGTCTCTATTGGCGACCTTGAGGAGGAGATCCAGGAGCTCGAGGACTACGTCCAGTCCACCGATGTTGCTGCCATGCAGAAGCTGTAAAAAGTTGACATGAATGTGATGAGCACGACGGCGGGGATTTATGATGGACGGTATTTGATGAGCCATATGAAGGGGGAAGTAGTCATGAATCCTACCCCTCGTACCGACCAGAGACGATGAAATAAAATAAAAAACACCATTGATCGTCAATGACACCGTCCCAAGTATCCATGTGAATCCAACATCGTACCATTCCAACATCAAGGTTCTCAAAGCCAGCCCCGCCAGATCTTCACAAAAAATGAAGCTGGAGGAGGGGTAATTTTTGTAAATATCAGATTGTATCGCTGTAGACCGTATTTTGGCGGGGTAGTTGAATCCACGGACGCGCGACGAATGGAACCCACCAGGCGCGGTCACCTGCATTACGCGACGCCAAATCTTTGCTGCATCATGACGAGAATGCCATTCCTTGAGATATAGACAAAGCCCATCCCTTGTCCCAATTTTCCCTTGGCGAACCCTCAAGCAGGCTCTACGTACGTACTTTGTTTGTGTTCTTAACTTCACCATGTACGGAGACCTGGGCAACAAGCTGGTAGAATCATCTCCGTCACATGTTGGTTTTCCAAGTCGCTAACATTGAATGCAGGTCCAACATGCCAAGCGAACCCAGAACCTAACACATCTTCCCCCGTATCAAGCCGAGATCGTTCGCGCCGTAACACGAGAAGTGAGGGATCTCGACAAGGATGTGGCCGAACTCCTAGAGCCATTCCAAGGCTCATTCGATCCCAGCGCTGACCAGGCCGTCGCCTGCACATTGCTCGTGAACCACCTCTCGATGCGAAGGAATAAACGATGTCTACTTGCATATCATCGGACACGGACGGACAAGTTGGAAGAACTGGTGTGGAACGGAGCAGACGTTGTTGACCTATCTGGCCAACAAGTACGAGATGGTGCTGGCCATGCTGGAGCAGGAGGTCCTGGACCCAGCGATGCCCCGACCAGCAGTCTGAGTCCGCAAGAAGAGGACTATGTCAGACAGTATAGCGACCTACTAGCAGCATACAAGGGCCAATGGACGGATATCGACCTCACAGGTAGCCTAGAGCCACCACGGGACCTGTTCATCGACGTTCGGGTACTCAAAGATGCTGGCGAGATCCAGACGGAGTATGGGTGAGTGCCATGCCGATGCCTCTTGAGTGATAGGATTCTGACTGACCATGACTGAAGCGCGATTACATTGACCAAGAACAGCCAATTCTACGTACGTCAGGGAGACGTCGAACGGCTGATCGCGCAAGGATATTTGCATAAGCTTGGATGATTCAACCCAAAGCTTAAACAGTAGCGCAAGCCATCATTTTGTTCAAGTTATTATACCCTGTGCTTAACGACCATGAATACCATCATCACATGTCATATCAAAATGTTGAAACGGCCCTCTCTCGTCTCTTGTTCGGGTTGCATTGGAGGTTCACAAGCCACAATGGGGTAGAGATGCCACCAAACGAGCCACATCTTTAACCTCCTCACATTGAATGGGTGAGGAATCACAGGTCGGACCGTTTCCAGCAACGATAGCCCTCAGCATAGGAATGGTATTCCCAAGGCAAGATATTCTTGTGGAGAACATGGCCTTCCCCTCGTAGTGAAACTAAACGCAAGGCAGTGAGTGGAGTTGACTTTGTTGAGAGATCCAGCTGCTAAGTTAGCATGAGGGGTCGCATCATAGTGAGCAAGGGAGTTGACGAAACTGATTACTTGACGAACGCAATCCATATTCCAGACCCTAGAAGTCAATGTTTCGATAACGAATGGAAATGTCTCAAGAATACACGTTGCGACTGATGCTGCTTATCTGTGACGAATCACAGGTTTCAATGCGACTGAAACTGGCTAGATGGTGCAACTGCTACTGTGCAACTGGATAGGTCAAGCATCACATCACGACTTAAACGTCAATGTCAGGCAATCAATTCCTTGGTGTGATGTTTATTCTGTGAATATGGCACCAAGACGCAGAAAGCTTGCGTCATATGCCGCGTGTGAAGAATGAAGCAAGGAGACGCAATTGTTAGGCTTGTGATAGAGGTGCATAAGATGTTGTCATTGGGTCAAGGTGTGTTTGAACAAGAGCCAGGCCTCTCTTAGCAATGGATGTTTTCTGGCCTCAATTGGGCACAGGAATCCCACAACGGGCCGCTCGTCAAGCGAAATGAAACGCGTCTGCATTCTGGTTACCCCCCGGCACCGGCAGAAGGGCAATTGTTTAGTGCGTGTTGACGCCCGTCGTGAGGTCTCGGTATCATGTCCTGCTTGGATTGTGGGAACCAGGTTGGCCCGCCATCGATGGATAGCCAACTCCTCTCGGCCGTCCATTCCAGGTTCCCGCCGAACCGAGTGACATTTTGGACATTGACTCTATTCCTTTTCCTTTACATATTCCGTCTCAATTCTCGCTTCAAGCAACACAACGCTGCGCAATGTCCGAGCGAGCCTCTACGCTAAAAGTCACAGGTTCGGCCCGCCCGGCCAAACTGGGCGGCCGTTGGGACGTGTTGGTTGCTTTCTCCTTGGGCCGTGGCGGCTGTTAGTGGGTTTCTCGGTCTCCCCAGGCGGGTCCATGCAAGAGAAGAGGCTGCTGTGCATATCAATCATGTCGCATGGTTGTAAGCCAAGGATCCATCCAAGAGAAGAACTACTGCTTCAGTTGAGTCTAGTGCCTTTGGGTCAGTAGCACGAGGGAGGCGAGTTTGTTTCTGGACCCAGCAATGGAACCCAGCGCTTGAGCCTTGTTGGTCAGGAGATGGTGCATCTTTTCACTTGCACCTGAACAGTAAAAAACCCGTTGTCCGTCTTGTGTGTGCGGGCGCTGGACGGACTTGAACTTTGATAGTGCCATCCATGATACGACCCACCACATGGGATCCTTCCCGTCCGTCATTGAATTTCGTCACTCGATTCCCCACGCAATTCTCGCCATCCCATCTCATTCTGTTCTATCCCAGTTTCTTGTGAGCACTTGGCTCGGAATGCTTCCATGATCTTTTCTCAATCGTGTCTGAGCCTCCCTTTTCGGCCTTGAAAAGTTTTTTCGTTGTTGTTTTTTTGCTCTTATTACTCCTCTGTGCTCATGCAACATCACCCGCAGCTAGCTCTTTAGCTGCATCCCAAGCCGGCTGGGAGCAAATCATGTCGTCGCCGCTGGGCTTCACTCCATGGCGGAGGAGGGCTCTGAGCTCGACCTCGCAGCGCGATCAGGACCAGGCGCAATTGCGAGGCGGCGAGCCTTCGAGCCCTCCTCATGCTCACCATGGGCACAGCGCTCACCTTCCAATTGCGACTCCGAGACCGTCCTCGATGTATAATGTTCCTGGTCATAGAGAGCCCATCAGATCCTTCATCCATGGATCCGTGCGAGACAGCTTGGGTAAGTGCGCCAAAGCTCCAGAGAACCTTGTCGGATCTTGAAACTGATATTTCTCCACCGCAGTCCCGATCGACAGTATTCAGAATGCCCGAACCGTTCGCGAAGACACTGCAGAGCTTGCGACGTACTTGCTCTCCGACCCAAAGAGTCTGCAGAGCCCGGCCTTCCTCCAGCGGGCAAGGTTTTCCTACCAGGAGGCTGTAGAGTCCGAGACCGGCGATGATGCGTCCACTCTCGACAACGTGCGCTCCTCGCAGACCATCGTCGAGGTCTCGGAACCGCCGTCGCCAGAGGGCGAAGATGCCGACACGGAAGCGCATGCCGGGCCGTCGGTACTAGCAAACCTACTCAAGAGGTCTCCTCCACAATCAGTCGTCCACGATCAACAGGACGCCGACAATGGCGACGAAAACGAAGACGGAAACCAGACGCAGGTGGAAGAGTCTCGAATTGACCACCCAATGGACGATGCCACGGAGCAAACACCTCTGCTCACACGCATCATGTCGGGTGGTCGGCGATCTTACATGTCGGATCTCGAGGGCCAAAAGGCTCCAACCAAACGGCCATGGATCACCAACCTCGTAGGAGTCGGTCACAAGATGGAAGAGAGAATGACCCATAGTGTTGCCGTCGCTGTCAACCCGAGTAGATGGGATCACCGTGCGCTCTGGAACTCGGTGGTAGTCACCCCTGCCTCATGTCTACCTGCTGTCGCCGTTGGACTCCTTCTTAACATCTTGGACGCATTATCTTATGGTGAGTTTTGGAGGCATTGAAGCATCCAGACAGTGGCTAACGCAACCAGGCATGATCCTTTTTCCTCTAGGAAAGCCAATCTTCTCTCATCTTGGTTCAGCAGGCATCTCAGTCTTCTACGTTAGCACCATTGTTTCGCAGATTGCCTTTTCATCCGGGAGTATTTTCAAGGGCGCGGTTGGCTCTGAGCTGGTCAGTATCTTCATCTTGACTTTCCAATTCGATAGCTAACATTGATCAGATCGAAGTGGTGCCCTTCTTTCACAACATGGCTGCAAAGATCACCGAAGTTGTTGGGGAAGACAACCCCGATGCCGTGATCGCCACCACTATTGTGTCATTCTCAGTCAGCGCCATGTTGACCGGTCTCGTCTTCTATCTCATGGGCCGATTCAAGGTCGGTTACATGGTGGGCTTCATTCCCAGACATATCTTGATTGGCTGTATCGGTGGTGTCGGCTGGTTCTTGATCGCAACTGGCTTTGAAGTCTCGGCTCGTCTCGATGGCAGTCTTCAGTATAACCTCGACACACTCAAGCAGCTGACAGACCCTGCAACTGTACCACTATGGGTCACTCCCCTGGCTTTGGCCATTATTTTGTTTTATGGACAGTCCAAGATCACGTCCAAATTCTTTCTACCATTGTTTATTCTGGCGATCCCCTTGATTTTCTACTTTTTTGTACTTGCGCTTGATGCATTGGATGTGGATGACTTGCGCAACCATGGCTGGATATTCCAAGGTCCTCCTTCTGGCGAGCCTTGGTGGTATTTCTATACCCTGTACAGTGAGTGACACTCCTTGGACTTTTGACAATCCTTTTGCTAATTGCGGTCACAGAGTTCAAACTCGTTCGATGGGACGCTGTTGCGGAATGTATTCCCGCTATGCTTGCCCTCACATTCTTCGGCATTCTACATGTTCCAATCAACGTTCCTGCTTTGGCTCTCAACTGCGGAGAGGATCATGCCGACCTCGATAAGGAGCTGAGACTTCACGGTTACTCCAACTTTCTCTCTGGGTGCTTCGGTAGTATCCAGAACTACCTGGTGTATGCAAACACCGTATTCTTTATGCGATCAGGCGGAAACAGCCGTCTGGCTGGCTATATGTTGGCAGCTGCGACATTCGGTGTTATGGTCATCGGCCCATCTCTCATCGGCTTCATTCCTGTCATGATGGTGGGTACTTTGATCTACGATCTCGGATTTGAGCTGCTTCTCGAGGCTCTGTGGCTTCCCCGCAAGAAGCTCAAGTTGGCCGAGTATCTAACTGTTGTGGTGATTGTCCTGGTCATGGGCATTCACGACTTTGTTGTGGGTATTGGAGTTGGCATCCTGTTGGCCTTTGTGTCGCTCGTTCTGCAGACTTCGCGGGTGTCTGCTATTCGAGGAAACTATTCCGGTGACATTGTTACTTCGACTGTGAGACGCAACCCCTCACAGCATCACTATCTGCACGAGGTGGGAAAGCAGATCTACATTGTCAAACTCACTGGCTACCTCTTCTTTGGAACCATCGTCAGCGTGGAGGAGAAGATTCGAAACCTATTGGAGGACAGCACATTCGAGAGGCAGCCGATCAAGTTCTTGATTTTGGACATGTGGCACGTCACTGGGCTGGACTACTCTGCGGGTGAGGCCTTCAACACCATTAGCCGTTTGCTCGACAACAAGGACGTCATTCTCGTCCTTAGTGGTGTTGACGCTGAGAGCCAGCTTGGTCGCAATCTGAGGGCCGTTGGACTCGGAAGTGATGGCATTGAGGTCCTGATGCTGCCCAACCTCAACTCTGCCCTGGAGAGTTGCGAGAACGAACTATTAAAGACCCTCTATGCCAGACAGGAGGAGCTCAACTCCTTGAAACGCATATCAGCCCAGAATCTGGATGTGCCCGCGGCCAAGACGTCAGGCCTATCATCTTTCGATCCGCCTTTCAACTCCCCACGACGCAACCATCTTGCTGAAGCTGCCCGCGATGCTTTAAGTAACCTTGACGTTCAGCGTCCTACCAAGTGGCAGAGTTTCAGGGAACCTCTTCGTCTCATGCTTCAGATCTTCCAGGGACTGAGCGACAAGAATGAGGACTTTTGGTTCCCTGCGACGACTTACTTTACACGACGAGAGTACCCAGCTGGCACTGTCCTCTTCCGACGGGGAGAGGAAGCCAACGGATTCTATATGGTTGAACGAGGCATCGTTCGCGCCGAATACGACCTTCCACAGGGCTGGCTGTGCGAAAGCATCGTGGCTGGAACGACGCTCGGGGAATTGCCCTTCTTTTCAGAGACTGACCGAACGGCCACGGCGGTCGTGGAACGAGATTGCGTGGTTTGGCTGATGGATAGGGACAACTGGGCCAAGATCCAGAAGCAAGAGCCAGATGTTGGACGGGAGCTGCTGAGGATATCACTCAAGCTCACCAGTGAGAGGATGACTGCCATTACCTCGTATATTTTGACGACAGCGGGCTAGGCCGCATGTTTAACCACAAAATGACCAATCAATATTAGTTTTTGGAAATATGACACTTGATGTTGAGCGTTGACTGATAAACTAGGTTAGTCAGCAGATAGGTTGAAACGACCACGTCTAGGGTAGATTCACTTCCCAAGATATCTTTACAGGCAGCAACCTTCACACATTTTCTACTGTCATTCTGCCCTGGATCGTCGATAACTGTATCGTGTGTAGGCCTGCTATTACTTCCAGGTTGTTGCTCCATATACGCTCAAGTACTGAGGAGAAATTCTGAGGTTTTGGTGTCTCCACCGATTTGCCACCTCGAAGGGCGAACAACGACATGTCAACCTTGGAGTTGCAAAATTGATACTCAGATCTCACAACCTCCTAACAACGATCATCGCCGTACTCAAATATGCCACAAACTATAAGATCCATTCTCGGCAAATCTGGTCGAGTTACAAAGTCTTTCAGACCACCTGCAACTCGCAAGCCATCATCTCCGGCACCTCGTAAACCGGCACGAAAAGCAAAGGACCAAGATGCCGACTTGTTTCAGGACAAGCTCGACGATATGGGCCTGGCAAAACTACTGGAAGAGGATCTCACCCTTCGAGATGTCGTCCAGGCCATGCGCTACATCCGCTCCCGCATGTTCAGTCCAGTTCCTTCAAAAGGATTCAACTCGACAAGAACAGCGGAAGTGCTCAACTACCGCGCTACGACAGCGCCCCTCGTCACAGTAGGACAACTCAACGCAGTACTTCGCTCACCTGGCAAGGTGGAGAGGGAACTGGCAGAGCTGACGTTAAAGGGCGTCGTGCGCAAAGTCAGAGTTGAGAGAAGGGGCGGGATGGGCGAGGCGTTGATCGAGATGTCTGATCTCGAAGACATGTTGCAGAGAGCAAAGCTGAGCGAGGATACGAGAAACAAGTTTAGGGTGTTTTTGAAGGAGAACACAACTACGCAGACCTTGCCACATGGCGTCTTGGATAGCAAGCAGGCGGATGAGCTTGTCAGGGCGGGATTCCTCACAAGCTCTACACCCTCTGCACCCGAGGGGACTCTTGATATGCGGCCGGAGGACCGCACCACGCTTACTTCTATTCACCACGTTTCACGCTTCGCCTCGGGCACCGTCTCAGCCGTGGGAGGGCGCAATGCCATCCATCTCGCCGGAGGAGGAGGCGGTTCCCCGGCGCTCACTCACTCATCCACATCTCGACCCGACCTTCGACTTGCAATACCGGGCCACGGCCGACACCTTAAGTTGGCGTCGGCAGCTGTGGAATGGGTACGAGATGCTATGGGACGGACACGCTGGGGCGAAGCCCCGGAGAGCTGGCTCAAGGAGCGGTTCGAGGGCGGTGGCTTATACGGACCGCGGTGGAAAGAGTTCTGGGGTGTTGAGTGGACGTGGGTGCTAGGGGAGGCTGTTGGGCTGGGAGTTGTCGAAGTGTTTGAGACTGGCAGCGTGGGGAGGGGTGTGAGAGCCCTGGGGGGATAGACTGAGAGGGCATCTACGTATTCTACGGGCAAGTTTACTTTGGGCGTTTATCGGATGGACATGTGGTATGGCGTTATTCATGGGAAAGGCAAACACGGCAGTCGAGTTGAGTTGAGATGAAACTGCTCGAAATGTACAGATGCATAGTTTGCCAAGCTTGAATCGACTTATGTTCGGATAAGACCGAGAGCCTCCATTCATGCGGCAGAGTTGAAGGCCTCATAAGCGAAATGGTGGACTCGACGAGACAATCTCACAGCGAGCTGCATTACTCCATACCGAGGAATACCGTCTGAAACTCGTAAGAGAGGGAAAAAAGCTCGGAGGAGTCCCCGATACGTACGAGTTTAATCTCCCGGATGAACACAAGACTCACAGGTCGCTTGCGGCTCGAGAAGTGAGTGATGTTGGCTTGGGTCTAGATGCAAAAAAAATATGGATATTTACAAGGCAAAACTCCACGTGTAAACCAACAAGACAAGTTGACTCGGATATTGGAATGCTTGCAGAGATCAAGTTCCGTTTTCAATGGACTTGAGAAACTCCTCGACGGGGGGATCCTACAGCGGAGGTGGAACTCTGGCCGGGGGCTTGGTGGCTTCGTCTTTGCGTTTGGCTCTCGCCAAGGTTTCGATTCCCTTGTACGGACGAACAAGGGATATCCTGTTCCGTTCAACGGTTGGATTGATGCAACCCTTCCCCCTGTCGATAGGAATGTCTAGGCTCAGCGAGGAGGGAACGGGGGCAAGAGGGAGGCAACCATGAGTTTGCACGGGTGCGAACTACTGTATGTGCATGGTATCAATGTGCTTGTTGTGCGCACATACATGACACGAGAGAACCAACATAATATTAATGCCGATCTCAAGAAGCACGGCCTCGATATCGAGCTTTTAGGCCTTGCACATGTGACAATCCTATGCAACTGGTCGAACGCGGAATGTCTTGGCGAGCGTTGCCAGCCCGTTGCGCACGTTTCGAATTCCTCTTGAGCTTTCTAATGGACTGCCTTTTGCCATGTGGAAACGATTCGAGGCAAGGGCTGTCGCGCCTGGGGCGGCTCAGGCACACACAAATTCAAAAGAGCTAGGCCGTTGCGTGGGAAAAGAAAGAAAGAAAGGGGGGAGGGGCAAAAGCAATGTCGGCAATGCGATGTCGATCTCGGGGGGAGGAACACGACCCTTGCTGAGGTTGTGATGCTGTGCAACCCCTCCAATGGAATGATATGTCCCTTTGGCTTGCCCTGTCTCTTGACATCAAGTCATCGCGAAGGAGCGAATCAGCGGGCATAGTTGATAGGGCGCCCGGGTTTCTCGGTCGTCAGCTTGCTCAGGCTGCATATCCTAACCACTGGGGAGCATCTTCAGGACATAGACACTAATGCGCGGTTACTAGTGGGCGAGGTGACGACGCCACGTGCTGCTGAGGTTCGTGATAGGCGGGAATGGTGTTCAGCAACCAAGATGAGCAGAGAACCAACTCAAGAGGGATTCGAGGACGCAACAACAGGGGAGCCGACAGTAGTTTACTGATAGTGTGAATGCTGAAGCAAGTGAGCATCGCTATCACACCGAGGCAGCATGACGAAGCTGTTACCCCTGTAAGCAGACAAAGCCTCTCAAGGTGAAGCGGGCTGATAGTGTACCCGAGACGGCGGAAGCTGTCTTTGATGAACCATGTCGACCAGGGCGAGAGAAGAGGCGAGTTTTTCTCCTAGCGACGAGCAACGAGATCTGGCAGCCTCGTCCCACACAGCTGGAGCTGGGCTGGCCTGCAATGCCGAAGCTATCGATGGGATATTGCTAGTTTTCCTTCGTCTGCCAGATCCTTTTCGCCGAGGCTCTGGCGTCGGGTGGTTCGAAGGCCATCTCTTTTTTTTTTCTTCATGGCTGGGTTGCCGGGTCCTGGTAAAAGGGGGCACGGACAAGGGGTCACCCCTCTCAGGCTTTTTGACAACTCTCGATGCCCATTGACGAACCGTGCTAGTAGCCAAGCCCTGGGGGGCTTTTGAAATTGCATCCACAGCAAGGCTAGGACTCGAGCCAATGGTAGACGATGAGGCGGCGGGTTGAGAGACGACGACTCGACCAGTTGGTTCACTATGATCATGGGGGCCCTACATGAGACAAGCCATGGGGCTCTTTTGCGATGTCTTAATGAGTAATCGAGGACGACGTCGGCTCGGAGCTTCAAGACCATTACGATCGTGCGTTGCATCGTGGCTTCAGCCCGTCTCTGTCTGTAGGTTCGTGCTCTGTTCATGATGCTGACGGTGGAGTTTAGGCAGTTCTGTCTGTGCCTGCTTGTGCATTGCATCCCCAAGCTTCTTCTCGGGCCGCTCTGGTCATGGCTCGGCAAATGCACGCACAGTCGCCTCGCCTCGCTTATAACGCGTCCAGTACAGTTTCTTCTGTGCTCCATTAAAGGCGTGCTATCGCCGTCTCCGCAAGTCCGGGGGCGTCGATAGCATGTGGTCAGGCGCTGCATGCCAAGTGAGTGTGCAAATCTTTTGAGGAGGGGCATGCAGGTACGGATTGGATCTGCATCCATGGTACAAACATGCAATGTCGACTAATGAACGCATCATGGACAAGTCTGTGACACGGCTGGAAGATGCTGATATGCTGATGAATGGAATTGCATGAAGAATCCCATGAAAAAGCAACATTGAGTTGCAACATCATCTCGACTGCAGATGACAGGCAGGTCTCTACTGCGAAGTCTTCACAGGCGAGCCTCGTGGCGTGTGATGTGATGAAAGATTGTTGGACGACGAGGGCTCCATCGACAAGGAACAAAAAGGGGCGTCCATCAGGGCAGGGCCGAGGCGAGGCTAGCCTAGCCGTATCGGGACCAGGTGGGCGTTGGCAGGGGAGCAGATGCGCGAGAAACGTAGCTGTGTGAGACATGTCAGCTTTTCCTTTTTCTATTTTATTCCCAATGTTCTGCCATTACTGGTTGAATTATTGATTAGGATGCAACTGCAAGAGGGAACGAGGGCTTGCTTGGCAGGGCTAACAGAGAAAGAAGGCTTGGAATCCTCGGAGACGAGAGCTGTTCTCGGAAGAAAGAGGGGGGTCAACTCGTATCGTATCACTCACTAAGTGACGCATTGCAGAATGAGATGAAAGAGGCGTACGTACTGGTCAAGAAAGAGAAAAGAGAGCAAGGTGATGGAGGCGTCTGGTCTCGAACCACAACGTTACTTGAAACGGACCATTCTCGGACATGGCTTTCCTCCACCACGTTTGAAGATTTCTCTCTATGTCGGGAACTAAGGTACGCAACCTTATTAGTTCAATTAGTGGTTGATAAGAGGATGGATGGACCGACCGAGTGCTACTGTACGACAGACGGGATCGATCTTGACGCAACCAGCCGAAGGACGGACGAACTTGTGGAGAGATGGAGGTTAGGTTGCCCGGCCGAGAGTCAGACTGTCATCCATCTCATCGAGCAGCTCCCGTCTTCTGGCAGCTTATCTGACGGGTATTATTGCAGTAGCATTGCAAGCGACAGCGTTGGATAACTTGAGTCCATGTAGTGCAATTGGATGGTTTTCTTTTTGACATGCTGAGCTTTCACAAGAGTCTCGATCCCTGAACCCTTCCTTCCTTGGATCCATTCCAAATTGATTTGTTTTTTCTGCACCCTTCACTCTTTCCTTTCTTTGGCTGCCCGCGGCCCCCCACCCCACCTTCCTAGAGGACGACCGGGGAAGAAAGATGCCTTCAGGCTCGCTGAGTGGTCCTGGCCTGAACCCCTGTAGCAAACCCCGGACGGCTTTGGCCGTGGCCCCCCCGGAGAGGCTGGGTCGACCAGTTTTGCCCAATGTAACCCGAGAATATGAACGGCTTGCATATCGTAATTACCGGCCCTGTAAAGTACAACCTCGCGCCTTGTGATGCCGCTGTTCGGCGTGTTTCGTCTTCGCGTTATAGTTTAATGGTACTTTGATGTCCACCGTAAAGGCCCGCATTCGACTGGTACCTCCTCTAGTGGCCTCTCTTCCAGTTAAAACGCTAGTGCTGTACGCACTGTAACCGGCACCGGCCTCTGATGCTGCAGTACCGATACCTGGAAGGTCAGGTCGGGCCTCTCTGCCCAGCTCAGGTGCTTTCTGTGAGAGGAGAGCCGTTTTCAGAGTTACCTTAACCAGGCTCGTTAGCACGTAACAAACACGCTTTCGAATTCAACACTCTCACATTCGACTTTTGATTCCATTCATCTCTCGTTTCACCATACTTTCGTTTTCAATCTCATTCCCTCTTTCTCACTCATTTCGTCGCTCTCTCACTCAAGTCCTCCTTCCTGCGACCCGTTTAGACCCGCGACGTCACGCCACTCACGCCAGAAGCCCACATCCAATACATCCATTTGTGCCGTGTTGTGCTTGCTGCACTTCTCTGCCACAGGTCTTGCACGCGTGTGGGACTGCATCCCAGTTGTCCTAGCCCTTCCTTTCCCTCCAGACTCGCCTCGACAGGCTCTCATTCTTTTCCTCCCCACTTCATCAACACCAAGAGCAGGGCAGAAAGCGGCACTCTTTGCGGTAATCTCAGCTGGACTGTGTCATACATACCTAGAACCATCACTCGTCATCTCATCTTGTCCCCAGCTGCTAGCATCGACGCCGGCATCCAGGCGACCTCGGTTCCATCTCTCTGGCTTCAGCCCAGTCCAGCCTAGCCATCAAACCTGACCCAGCGCTTACCATTGTGCAACACGCGGGCAATACATTACAACACTACAGCGCACCTGTAAGATCGATCACGCACCATCGGCCGCCAGTACACCAGCCATTCAGCCAGCCAGGTCCTGATCTTGATCCGTGTTTTCTTGTCCCGGTCTTGTTAGTCGACCCCGAGACGCCAGAAGGACCCGGCATCGTCATCGTGCCCCAGTCTGCAAAAAAGAGACGGACAAGGTCACTTACCATCATCTGCAGCATCCACCCACGCTAGTCTAGCTCCCAACCTGGACTTGGACTTGGGACCTTGCTCTCTCGTGGTGGTCTTTGCTTTTTACGAAGGGGGGAAGGGTTCACTTCCTCATCTCCTGTTGTGTCGCTCACTTGGACGAGGGCACCTGGAACGCTCCTCAACGCCGCCGCACCCCCTTTCAACTACATCCCTCTTTGGACGCTGGGAATTCCTTCCCTCGACATACTCGACGGCTCAGTACGTTGCTGGTTAACTTTCTTTCAATCTTGCTTCCATTCTGTTCAGCCTGCATCCTTTTTGTTGCCTTCTCACCAGGAACCTGCCTCCTGTCGCTATCATACGCTAGTCCCGTCGACTGCCCCAAAGTTACTGACCACCAGACCCCAGGTCAATCCATCCAGCCTCCGCGAGAGAAACACCCTCCCGAGTCCGCCCCGTCTACCCGCGTTCCAGCGATTTATTCCTCCCTTGATCGGCCGCAGACAAGTCCACCCTTGCGCAGGACGTCGTCGAAGCATTATCGAATTTTCTCTGTCTCTTGCGAATCGAGTGCCCTCCGCGATCGAGACTGGCGTTGAATCCAATCGAGCTATCATCCGACTTGTCGTCATCGTCCCAGGGATTTCATGGACCGACCGACCTTTTGAACGGATAACCAGACTTTCGACCGGGCTACTAGCCCTGAGCTTGCGAGTCCTTCACTCTCTTGACTTTTTTCCCGCTTCATTTCATCACGCGCTGCCATGACGACTACGCTGCCGCGGCCATCGCGGCCTTCGGTCGGGCCACCAAACATGGCCCTACCCGCTCTGCCCGTGAGCAAGACGCGCAAGAGCACCGGAGGTATCCCCTCATCGACCTCAAGCAAGTCAGCACCTGGTACTCCCAGATCCGGACTCCGAACACCCTCAACACTGAGCCTCGCTCCTCCTAGCCCATCCCCCGCACTCCCGCAGTCTAAGCTTACTGCTGGTGTAAACGGCGCGGGAAAGACTATCCGAAAGAGCGTTAGCATTAACTCATTCCCACAACCACCCAGAGGTGATACTCGTGTGCCGCCTAGCCCGCGAGCACCCGTCGACAAGAACCGAACATCCAGGAAACCTTCCAAAGCCAACAAGGACTCGATGTATAGCACATTTAGCTCGAGCACCCCCAGCTTCCTCAACGGCAGCGCTGATGGAAAATCCATTACCAGCGTGCGCATGTCCGATGGTCTGATTAGTGTTTCTTCACCACCCCAGAGCAGGAGTTCTTCGGCGCAAGACTCATACTCAACATCAGCTACGACATACGATGATCCCGTAGAAGGCTCGAGCCAGAAGCCCGATGCCACTGCTGATAAGCGAGCATCGAAGCACGATGGAAAGGGCAACGTCGTGGTCAGCGTCCGAGTTCGACCGGATGCTAATGGTAACAATGGAAGTCCGGACGGCGAATGGATGGTTGATGGGCGCAAGTCGCTTATTTCATTCAAAGGAAAAGATGGCGGGGATCATTTCTATGGTATGTGAATTCCTGAGAGTGGCTGGCTGTGAGCATCACTAACCTCGCTTTGCTTTAGACAACGTTTTTACGACTCACGATAACAACTCCCGAGTATACGATCACATCGCAAAACGGCTAGTCCGACGAGTTATGGAGGGCTATCATGGTACTGTCTTTGCCTACGGTATGACCGGCACAGGCAAGACATTTTCGATGCAAGGAACTGCCTCATCACCAGGCGTGATCCCTCTGGCTATCACTGATATTTTCTCTTACATCCGAGAAACACCCTCGCGAGAGTTTTTGCTGCGAGTCAGCTACCTTGAGATTTACAACGAAAAGATTCATGACTTGCTGAGCATGCCGACAGCTGGCGGCAGCGGACAACAGGATGAGATCAAGCTCCGCGAGGACAGCAAGCGTGGTGTCTATGCTACTCCCCTAAAGGAGGAGATTGTGCAGAGTCCCACTCAGCTTCTGCGTGTCATTGCCCGAGGTGACCAGGCTCGGAGGACAGCCAGCACCCAGTTCAACGCTCGCAGTTCGCGAAGTCATGCTGTTGTTCAGATTGTCGTTGAGAGCCGAGAACGCATGCCAGGTGCCAGCTCAGCTGGGGAGAGCAAGCGATCTGGCCTTCTTCCCGGTGGTGTCCGTGTGTCAACCCTGAGCTTGATTGATCTTGCTGGTTCTGAAAAGGCCGCCGAGTCAAAAGAGCGAAGACAAGAGGGTGCTCACATCAACAAGAGTTTGCTCACCCTAGGAACCGTCATCTCGAAGCTTTCAGAGTTGAAAGAGAAGGAGGCCAAGGGTGGAGATAAGGAAGGAAAACATCTTCCTTACCGTGATAGCAAACTCACCCGGCTCTTGCAAGGAGCTTTGTCCGGAAACTCACTCGTCAGTATCCTCTGCACCATCCAGATCGGTGCCGGAAACAGCGCCGTGCTAGCCAATAACCACACCCTGGAGACTATCAACACCCTCAAGTTTGCCTCGAGAGCCAAGAATAACATTGTCAGCCACGCAAAGAGAGCCGAGGAAGCCCTCGGAGCTGGTGGTGAAGGAGGCGCGAGGGTGTTACTTGAGCGCTACCGCATGGAAATTCTGGAACTAAGACAACAACTGGATTCTCAAGCAAAGAAGAAGAAGAAGGAGGAGACGGAAGAGGATAAGATCCAGAACGAGGTAGAGGAGAAGGCGCGGGAAGTTGAGGCCGCAGAACGACACGAGGAACAAATTCTCGAGATGCAGCTTGCCCGAACAGCACTCAAGGAGCGAATCGATCACCTCAACCGACTCATCCTCAGCTCTAAATCGATCGGTGTCAACACGAATGGATCCATCAGCTCTCTTGGACAATACGCTCGCTTCTCCCAAATCTCACTACCGGCATCGATCCGCTCATCGGTCGCTACGTCTGTGGGCGGTAGGTCGCTCCTGGAGCGAACATCATCGATGACCTCGGCATCATCCACCATTGGACGGCGGTCGAGCGGTGGTCAGAGAATTGGAGACGAGATGGGCGAGGTCGATGACGATAGTGCTGGTGAGTTTGGAGACGGCACAGCTTCTTTGACGGCACAGAACCGTGCCCTCCAAGCAGATCTCATGGACAAGAACCGGTATATCGCGACATTAGAGAAGCGACTCCTCCAGGCCCGTCGTACAAGCTCCAGTCGAGCATCAGTGGGCTTCGCTGCGCCGAACAAGGGCATCATGGTCGGAGAGGACCATAGCGTGTCTGCTGCACTTCGAGAGAAGGACAACGAGATTGCCGATTTGCGAGCAAGACTGGACGACAAGGACAGGATGCTCGCTGCATTGAGGACTGCGGCTCGATCCCGGGACACAGCCGAGGCAACAGTTGAGCCTCGATCGCCGCCTCCACAACAAGAATCGCACCCTGAGGTGCCAGCTGAAACGAAGCCAGCAGAAGGCGAGAAGAAGCGAAGCCGAGGGGTTGATGAGATGAACAATCTTCTCGATGAGATGCTTCAAGATCGAGTCGAGTCTGGAGAAGTAGTCCGAGGCAAGCGAGGAAGTTTGCATATGGCCAACGGTCCGAAGATGGACTCGTTAGCAGAACCCAGCATGGAGCCGCTACGACGAACACCAACACCGAGTCCGATCGAAGAGCCCAAGGCTGTGCCGGCAGAGGCATAGAAGGGGATGTAGAGAGACAAGTGGTATTTTCCTTGATTCGAGAGCGATGGGAGTGTTTTGAACAGAACAGAACAGAGTGAAAAGGCGTTTCACACAGGCGTTAAGGAGGTGGGATACTAAGTTATTCTCTCAAGGGAAAAGGGATTTTGTTTGCGTTATACCCGATTTTACTTTCGTTTGTCATAGGCAAGGAAACACGGGAATGGCCAGGTCTAGGAGGACTTGATGTTTCTTTGGCAATGTGGGCGCTTGCGTCGTTCATTTCCGGGACTCGGGGAGATACGTCCCGCATTGTGTTATGTGAGTTAATTTATTGCGACCAGGAAGCGAAGCAGGCGGCCAGATGTCTATACTGTGACATGAATTTCCTTGGTTGAATTTTGTTTGGTGCTTAACGCAGAGAGGCGTTGTCTGTACTACTACTACATGATGGACGGCGGAAGAAACCTGGTGGCGGACATCAACGGGCAACGGTTGAGTTGCTGTGGCGAGATAATGACGGGGAATGAGAGAAGATAAACTCGAAAGGACAAGAATGATAGAAGTTCCTCATGCAAGTGCTTGTTTGTGTGCAGTGAGGCTTGAATTGTCATGTCACGATGGTTCGAAGACCAAGGTCTTGGCTCGCTTGGCTTCACAAGGCCCATGTCGGTGAATGCAAACAACCATCTCTTTAAGAGGCAGTAGTGGGTGTTGAAACTCGGAGGAGGGATTAGAGCACGATGATGGGCTGACATGGATTATGCTGGAACGGGAGATCGCTGATGCGGAGAGTATCTGTAGCATGAACTGGGACGCAGATGGCGAGACAGTCGGGCACGAAAAAGGTTGGCACATGGTTTATGCAAGGAAGCGAGTCGTGTTTGCTGGGACAAGGACGAAACACGGGAGGTGGGAGGTAGGGTAGAGGATGTGTGGTTGGGTGGGTATCCTTACAAGGAATACGTATGTGTTGTTGACGATGGCTTCTACTTCTTGATGGCTGTTGTTACTACAAACACCATTTTGAGAGCCTCACCTAGGCCATCGGACAGAGTTGGGATGAAAGAGAGCTTCAAGCCGTCAACAATGTCGTTGAAATTGGGGGAGCGCCGTTGGATGGACCGAGACTAGGACACCCGCTGATTGGTCCACGCCGTTGAGAATTGCCAAATGTGAAACAGGTCTAGAATTAGCGAAAGTTGAAAGTCCCCCACCAAGATTAGCCAGGAGCTGTACCTTGCAGAAGCGCAAGACCAGGGTCAGTAAGGGTCGTGAGCCCATGACAACTCAGAGATACGAAGAGTCGGAGGGGAGGTGTGTTTCGGTTGCCGCTGACAAAGTTACATTCGCGCTGGTGTTTGCCATCGGGTTAGTGGGCAAACTCGATGATCGACGACATCCCGGTCGAGAAATGTCTGTCTGTAACAGTAGGTGACGTTTGATTGTCGGGAAAACGCAACATGCAGTGTCTCCCGATCACGGTCTGGCGTCTATGCTGTGACGGCGGGAGAAACATCTCTCTCCTGCTCGAGTCTGTGCGCCGAGCTGTACACGATAGCCATCCGCCCCCTGCGCAATCAACCTGCGACGGCTACTCCCTTTTGGTGTTGCTGCTCAGCTGTAGTCACGCCTCGCGACCTCGTTCACGGGTCTAGCCTTGATTACTTGGTGATATGGGCTGAGGAGCGGATTCAATGTGTAGATTAGTTGGAGGTCATTTGGCATGGAGGATCCTCAGGGATTGAAGCCAACGGTGATATGTCCATGTAAGAGTTGGATCGCGTCTCTTGTCGCGACTAAGCCGTTCAAAGGAGGAGGTATTGTCACGCCTTGTCTACGGCGTCAGGTAACATACCTGGTAACATGATGACGGCTCACGCGTTAGCTTTTCTGTTAATCCATGGATCTGAGTGAGGTCAATTTGGGCTAGAGCATCTCGAAGCAGACCATGCCTCGGAGGTTCCTTCCCATCCGGGATGCTCCCTGCCAGCCCCATCTTGGGACGGACTCGCCAGATTTCTTCCTTCCACTCTTGAGCAACACAACATCCATACACGTTGGGGGGGACTCGAGACCTTCTTCTCTTCCTTTTCTCTTCTCACCACCTGCTTTTTGGCTTCATTTCTCTCATGCGCGGCCTGGAGGCTTGACGTCTTCATTTCACTATAACCGCACTTTTTGATCTGCTTCTTCATACGCTCCTTCCAAACCCCCCAGTCCAATTTCTCCGTCGCCTACTTGGCGATATTTTCTGGACCGCCCTTTTTCTAACCCAACAAAACGAACGATTTCGTTGTGTGTCCGACTGGACGCTTCTGCTTCTTGTAGCAAACAAACCGCTGGATGGGCTTACGAAACGAATTGATGACCCGATCCCGTTCATGACGACGAATCCCGCCATATCCGACCTTCTATCTTCGATTGTCTAAGCATCGGCGCGGAAGACATTAAGCTCCCGTCTTTCTCCATTATCAGCAACTCGACCCGTGTTTGCTCCGGTTGCACCAACGGCTTGAAGCCCGCATCGGATATACAACCCCAATTCTTTCTTGTCACTCCTTTACAGTCAGAGATCTTCCTTCGAGAACGACCTGGTTTGCCGTCTCTGGAATCCTGACTTTCTTATCTTACAACCTCTCTGAGCTTTCTTCGATCTTCGATCTTCGACTCCCATTCAACCATCCAAACTTGATTGTTTGGTTCACTCACATTCATTTATAAACGAATTGACCATGTCGGCCCCGACTCAGTCCAAGATGCTTGTTGTGCCGCCGGCGCTGAACCTGCGCCGAGCTGGCGCTTACAACGCTCAGGATCGTGGACCTCTTTCTTCTACCACTTCAAGATTCAGCTTCAACCACCTTCTCTTCTCTCCGCCACCTTCGCCAGCTCTTCCTGCTCTGGTACCTCGACCCCCAAAAAGGACTTCGAGCCAGATCCTGGTTACTCGGCCGAGCCGAGTGTTTCGACGACTCTTCCTCCTCGGAGCGCTGCTATCGATCATCTATCTCATGGGACTTGCCTTCCAGAACCCTGATGTCATTCCCGCCGCCGTCTGGCCTTACTTTGGCCAGGAGGAGTTTGAGATGGTTGGACAATATGACTTGCCCGACTTCCCGACTCCTATCCTTATCAGTGACAACAAGGGCCGCTCTAAGTGGACTATTTCCATTCCCCCAAAGCATGATTTCCCCTTGACCATGGAGCAATACGCCGAGATGGGTAGCCAGTGCCGAGAGGTGTCTTCGCGAGCCCGAGACCTCCACCGGAAGGCTCCTATCACGGAACAGGAGATTGTGAACTATGATGCCCAAGACGACTATTTTGTCGACATTTACGAGGCTGAGAGGTCCGGTCTGCTGCCACCCGGCAAGGGAATGCGGACCAGGGGCAAGGGCAAGTTCGTTGGACTGGATAAGAAGCACATGAAGTACAAGCCTGTTTGCGAGAGCTCCATGACCTTTGTGCTTGAGACTTCGGATGCCGGCCTTGGAAACACGCTCATGATGCTGTGGACTTTCTACGGACTCGCCAAGCAGCAAGGCCGAGACTTTTTTATCGTCGACTCCCGCTGGGCTTATGGTCCCTACACTGAGATCTTTGACGCCCCTCCTGTTCCCGATTGCCGTCCGCCTCCACGACACCACATGGTTCCTTGCCCCTTCCAGGCCCGTCACTTGGTTGTCTCGGCGGCTACAGCACGGGAAGTCTTCCCCGCGCTGCTGGCCAAGAACCACCGGATTGCCGGCACCGACAACCCTGTCAAGGACCTCTTCCAACTGGCACGCACTGGATTCGAGGATCTTTTCGCCTTGAGCGAGGATGACCAGGCTTATGTCGATAACCGTGTGGTTGGCCTTCAGGCCAG
This sequence comes from Fusarium sp. LHS14.1, assembly GCA_025433615.1. Lineage (NCBI taxonomy): Eukaryota > Fungi > Ascomycota > Sordariomycetes > Hypocreales > Nectriaceae > Fusarium > Fusarium sp. LHS14.1. The sequence continues at coordinate 2,256,957 of CM046481.1, forward strand.
GGCCAAGATGGGAGACACACTCACCACTCGTGCGCCCATTGTTGGTCTTCACATTCGCCATGGTGACCAGCATCCGCTCGAGTTTCAGTACCGTGACAACTACATCCCAGCCGAAGTCTTCCTCAAGCAGGCCGAGGAGTTTGTGGACGAACACTACAACGCATCCGAACTCGAGGATCCCAAGCAGCGACACTACATCACCCTCCTCGCTTCGGATGACCCGACAGTGCAGGAAGAGCCTCAGTTTTCAAACGTCGTCCTCTCCCAGGACCGAATCCGCCTGGCCTCGAAGGGAGCTATCGATCAGGCTCACGGCAGCTCGGAGCTCCTCCACAATTTTGTTGAAAAGACGTTTGGCTGGGAAGGCGGATTTTTTGCTGCCATGTTTTGGAACCTGGGCGTTGACAGCAAGAACAATGCTGCCGAAGCCCCCGCTGGAGTCAACGTTCAGGGGGTGAACGAAGAAGCCAGACACATGGCACCACCATCAGAGGAAACGCTGAGATTGCGAAGCCTCATTGGGCGTGCGTACATGATGGACCTTGCTGTCCTCTCCGAGTCCAGTGACAAGATTGTGTGCGCAGTGAGTGCCATGGGATGCCGCCTGCTAGCCGTCATGATGGGATGGGAGGACGGCATGGAGAAGGGTGGTTGGAAGAACGTGGATGGATCGTATGGGTGGACAGGCATTGACTGGTAATGACGGTCACCCAGATATTGGAGAAGGATTCGACAATCCCTTCTCGTCCATCTTTGAGTTCATAATCCACCATCATTTTTCATGAGGCAAGGCAGGCATTGGGTGGCGTTGGTCGGCGTTGATTCTGGAAAGCAGCATGATGCCGATCTTTTCTCTCTTTATTCTTTTACTTTTGAAAAAAGCACTTGAACATACTGGACAAGAGTCCCCTAGAAGCAGATATTCTAAATTTCAAACTATTACTCTCTTTTCAGTTGATGATCTTGACCGTTACTTCGTGTACTAGTGCAAGTGACACTCTCCCTCAACATGTTGGCTCCTAACGTATCTAATCATTCTCTTGACAATAAGTAATTGGTAAGGAAGTTTGAATACGGATGGATCTATAGTAATATTCCTATGCAAGCACTTGAAAACTGCATATATTTGTTGTTTATGAATGAAATTCACGTTCAAATGTTCAGGCACCAGAACGGATAAAAGCGGGTCCAAGCCACTCAACTCTGCGCTCATCATCATTGTTCCGCGCAGGAGCAGGTGCGGCTCGACAATTGGACTCGTCCCAATCCGCAAACTCCAATCGTGCTTTCATTCACATGAGCTCCATCATTTATACATTGATTACGGCATTTGGCCACTCTCTCAGCATCGCCTCGCCTTGCTGAGGCCTTTCGCTTTCATTCCACTTCTGACGCGATCGAGATACTACCGACCGAATCGCGATAGCTCTTCCACTTATCAACCTTGATCTGCGCCGAGCAGAGAAGCTCATCACAACCAGCCTCGTTCACGATCCCCCCACGAGCCTAGAGCTCCCTCGTCGTTGCCATGTCTGGCTCAGCACCCGGTTCCGATGCAGCGCCTGCAGCACCCCCGAAGCCTCGTCTCAAGATCAACGTGAGCCGATCCTCATCCTTCATCGAGGCCAAAACCAAAAAGACCTCCTCCGCCGCAGCGACTCCCACAGAGGGTGGCGGCCCCCGCAAGGTCAAGCTCAAGATTGGAAAGTCGCAGCCGACGACGCCCGCCGAGCCCCCGCCGCCAAAGACAAAGGCAGGCAGGCAGACCAAGCCGACCCAGAAGCTCGTGGAGAGCAAGAAGCGCGCTCACGATGAGCTGGACGATGATCTCCCCCTATCTGCCTCCCAACAGCACCTGGCAACAAAGATCAAGCTCAAGGCGTCAAAGTCAGGCGTCACGCCTACACTGGTCGTGAAACCAAAGGGGCGCGCCCCCGTACACCCGCCAGGAGACGGCTACGATTCAGAAGCTAGCGATCGCGAAAAGGACCCTTCGATCGAGGAACAGTTTGTCCTGAGGATGCCGCCGGGAGAGCATTGCGAATATGTGCGGCAGTGCATGGAAAATGGGAAAATGGGCATCGCGCGCGCTCAGGGAGGAGCCGACGTCCAGCTCAAGTTCTTTGAGGAGGACACGCGGCGCGCCGTCATGACAGTCAAGGGCCAGCCCTTTGCCGCCGTCATGGTCGATCTACCTACTATCACCGAGGCCATGAAGACATGGGACCGCAAATCATTCCTCAAGTCGGCCGACATCTGCCAGATGCTCCTCGTTTTCCAAAAGGTCTCTAATGAAGCCGAAGCCAGGCAGGCGCCTCTACCGTCAATGATTGACCAGCACTTCCGATGGCCGCACGGTCTAACACCGCCTATGCACGACTGTGTGAACCGAAGATTCGCAAAGACCATCAGCCGTAAAGAGATCGAGGACAAGGAGGCAGAGGTAGAGCGCCTGCTAGCCGAGGACGCCAAGGCAGGTTCAACGCGATGGGAATGGGTCGACGAGAGGCAACAGGAGGAGGACGAGTACGGAGCAGAAGAGGATGCCGAGGGCGAGATGGACGACGGCATGGACTACTTCCAGAGCCAAGACGTGTTTGGCGACGACAACGATCTCGAGGCAGACCTCGAGGCTGCCTTTGCCGACGACTTGTTCGCCGAGACACCCGCAACCGGCATGGATGCACCCACGCCTCTCACAACAACACAGGTCAACACTCCTGCGGCCATCCACGATAGCATCGAGGCAGACGAGTCTGAAGAGGTCTCTGATGATGACGACGATGACGATGACGACGAGGACCTAGATGACGATGCCCGTGCCCAGCGCGATGAAGAGCAGGGAGTCAAGGATATTATCAATGACCTCAAGAAGCAGCTGGCCAACAAGCAGGCTGAGCTGGCTCGCACCCAGAACAAGATCCTGCGTACTCGTATCGAGCAGACCATCAAGCAGCTCAAGTCGGAGATTGAGCTCAAGAATTCCTCCATTGGCATCGAGACCGATGACTAGATGGAGAACAACCATATGCAAGGCAGACTTATACAGGCTATGCACTCTACCCGTAGCATATTGTTATACTGGAAAACAGGCTACACGATTGGAGAATGGCGTACGGTGTCACCCAAGGTTTGGGAAAAGGAATGCTTGATTATCGACTTAGAATACCACTTTCAATTCCATCAACATTAATACGTATCCCTCCGTCATGACCCTGGAACAATATCTCGCCCATCTTCATCATACCTGTCCGAAATTCCTTGTTGCATATTCTTCTATCGGCATTCTTCTCAACTCCTCATTTTCATCACCAGGTCTCGTCAACCTCTTGCACAAACAAAGCCGCTTCACATCTGCCCCAACAACTGCACAGTTCGGTGTCTCTTGGTAACCAATACCTCTGTCGCTGCATCAATCACCTCCCGCCAAGTCACCCTGTGGCAGAGCTCTGTGAGATCATGAGGACGCCAAGGCTCGCCAGTTTCCACCTTGATACGCTGGAAAACTCGCTTCTGGATCGCCTGTTGAAGCAACTTGGCAATGCCAGTGTCGCGTCGCCCTTGCTTCATAAGATAGTTGGCAATGAACTCGGGGTCTGAACACTTGGTAGCTTTGTGCTCTCGGTTCCAGCGTTTTGTCGAGTTGATAGTCTCAGTAATTCGGCACTCATGATCCGAGGAGTGGGCAGCCTCTGGATCAAAGTTAGCAACCAGCAATGGTACATTGGCAGATTGGATATACTTGCGTTGTTGTCGATTGAGGACGACGACATTCAACTTTTCTCGACGCATCGCACGAGTCTCCATTCTCGGGGTTGACTGACGGGCTGGCAGAGTCCGAGTAGCGGAGGGGGGAGAGGGCACAGAGGGCACATGAGCATCTGGCGTTTGGTTGCTGTCCTCCATCTTCTTGATCTTTTCAAAAAGAGGATTAGTCTTTTCAAGCAGGTTTTGATCCCTCAGAGCATCGAGTTGCGCTCTGATATCATCCAACTCTGTCTTCCATTTCCCTGCTTCTTGAGTCATCTCTTGCTGCAGCTTGTCAATATCGGCCCGGGTCACGGAGGGTTTGTCGCCATATTCAGCCAATTTCAACTTGATAGCTTCAACCTCTTGCATATATTTTGCCAGAGTAGCCTCATTCTCGCGTCTGAAATTTTGATCGACGTCAGTCTTGGTGACGAGGCGCCGGACATCACTCTCGAGACGCTGGACATGTACGTTGAGGTTTCGAAGGCTGAGCTCAAAGGTCATGCTCATCAGAGCTTGGACCTTGGCCTCATGCTTGTTGGTTGATCTGGTTATCTGGTTTGCGTGGTTCGTGGACAGTGGTGACGAGGATAAGAAGGGGTAGCGATACTGGGACTGGCTGCGTTCAGGGGAGACTGGAAGCTGCACCTGCACCACGGGGTCGGAGCGGCGGCGATGGCGATCCATCTTGGAGTTGAGGTCCTTCTATGCGAGATTGTAGATTACAAGAATGTTGCGATGGTTGTCAATGTGTGGGATGAAGCAGGTTTGGTGGGTTCAAGTGGGGTGGACGAGAGGAACAGAATCCAGTGAAGGTGGTTGAAGAAGGAGAGTTTTAATGAAGTTTGGGGAACAGGAGCAAGCTCGTTATCTACGACCGGTGATGGAGGAAAGAGGCATCCAGCTACCTGCCCGAGGTAAGAGGTGAAGAGGTGTGGGAGAGGAAGGAGCTCATGAAATCCACTTACACAGTTGAGGGAAGGCACCGAACAGACGATATCACCATCAAACCCGGCGTCTTGGCAGAATGGATGTCTCTCCCGCTTTTTGATAATAAAGGACTGGTGAGTCTCAACGCGGATTCAGACGTAGGGATGGAAAACAATTACATATTTGATTCTCTGCATTCGGCTCTAGAGTTCGTACAAGTAGACTCGTGCTATAACTAGACCCCCTCGCATTGCTCTCCTATTCCAAATCTCCAATAACTTGAGCGTCCTTCCCCTTCTTCCTCTCCTTTGCAATCCATCGCAAAAACATACCCACGTCCTTCGCAATCTGTCCCGCCAAGCCCAACTTCTGCACCCACATGGGCACCAGACCTCCTGCATCAGACGCAGTCCCCATCACCCACTCTATCCTCCCATCCGCCAACTTCCTCACCCTCTCGACACTCGTGTACGCTGCTGGTACAATGCCCTTATGTGAATGTTCATCAGCGTCATCGCCTGCTTGCATGAAGATTTGGACTACAAGAAATTCCCTCTGGCCCTTTAACGAGGTTGTGGCCTGCAGGACGGGAAAGGAGCGGCGAGTAAGAGGGCCTGGGAGCTGATGAACCGCCTCTTCGCGACGAAGCGTCCAATCCGTCCATTTCGTACCCTCAACTTCGACCTCTATCCCCTTACAATCCCACTCTTGCAACCGTGACGAACTCAAGACGCTGGGTGTAAAAGCTGTTTCCGCCTCTGCATGCTCCTCTTTGAAACACCTCAAAAACTCGTCCCAATCCGCAGTACCCTCTTCCTTCTTTCCAACGTGAGTACTCCGCCGCAACGCCCAAGTTTCTGACTGAACATTGCCCGGCTTGATGCCAAGCGACGAATGAGTCTGGGCCAGTGCGTCGAGGGTTTCCGAGTCGACAGTGCGCTCAAATACATGCACAGGAGCCGTAGAGCCTTCAAATGTCTTGACTGACTTGTGCTTCCATAACTCTGTAGGGCTGCGTAGCTCTGTGGTATGATCTGCGGATGGACCTTCGGATGGTACGGAACTGATGAAGGGGAGAGCCTCGAGGAGGATTGAGGCGAGCAGGACCTTGAGCTCCTCAGTATTTGCTCCTGCAGGTGGGAGTTTGGACGGATGGATGCCCCAAAGGCGAACAAGAGGACCATATGACTCGCTCATGGTATCTTCGGTAGATAGGCTCGCCTTGAACCACTTAAGGGACTGTAGGTAAGTTGAGGATGCTTGTCGGGATGAAAGTAATTGGAGTCTTGATAAGCTAATTAGTATTGAGGATGTATCCGGGATGAATCCAGAAGAGTAGAAGCAAGGTCTGATGAGAATGTGTGAGAATATCCTGACAAGGTATGAAACCGTCAACGGCCATCAACTTGCCCCTAGTAATCGTCATTGATGGAGGCTCTCGTCTAAGTGGGGGCTAGTTCACATTTCCAAGGCAAGTTCATCCAAGACACGAGTGAGCAACATACCTCCTTGCTTGCGAGAGGGCTACCAGAGCATATCAACCTCCACTATCAAAGCACTATCTAAGCCTCTATAGAATATATATAATAATTTATTAATCTTTTATCTATATTTTAGTGAGCCTAAGAAGAGTCTAATCATAATTAGTCGAGATCTCAGCTCAGTACGCGATGGCAGTCCCCGCGCAAGCAAGGAGATGACGACTTATGCTTTCTCATCTAAATATCATCATCCTGTCCAATACCGCAGATATCAAATCGAGAAAAGTCAAAAAGATGAGAATTAATTGTTTTTGGCCTGTGCCTTTTCCCGTGTAGCCCAGCCGCTCAATCCCTCCAGAATTTGTAGGTAATTACTCAAAACAAATGGTCCTCAGCAACACGCTGGGACCGTGCAAAGTGGTATCATATGGAGGTATAGTAGGCCGTTTCCCGTCTAATTCATGATCCCTCACCCTCCTTCTCTTCTTCAGTTTTAGGCACCAGCCTTTCAGTGCTGTCGGTTCTGATCCTGGTTCTGGTTCTGGTCTTGGTTCGACTCGCTCCGCTCCAGCTCTTCGATGCGGCGCTGGATCGCCGCCTTCTGGACTTGCAATACCCTGAGCTCCTCATCCCTCGTCGTCAAATCATCGCTCAGGCGACTGTCATTGTCCGTCACGCTGGTCGAATCTGTCGCAGCCTCGTATGCAGGGGGTGGTTCTCCGTGGCGGTTCCTGTCTCTCCTGTGGTGTCCGTTTGCCGCGGCATAGAAATCGTCTCCCAATCCGCCAGTGCCATTTCTGGCACGCATAACGTCGAGCTCGTGTGCTCGCTTCTTCTCTGATCGAACCCGGTCTCTGCGGACGAGGAAGTAGGTGATCGCTCCAATAACAAGTAGCACAAACACCGCGACACCAACTCCAATACCAATGCGTGCAGCCAGAGACAAGGTCTTGGATGGCCGATGAGGGCCAATGTCATCCTCGTCTTTAAGTCCCAATGCATCTTTGTCTCCGTCTTTGAAAAGGGCTCGAATTGTGTAGACAGCAATTGTTGCGCTGTATAGCGTGGTTGTTGAATCGGATAGAACGTCGTATGAACGTGCAGTGTGGTTGTATGTGATGGGAACCGCCACCACCGTTGGCACCAATCGCTTGCACAAGTTGCCATCCAAGGAATATGCCCTACAATAATCAGCGCGATTCATTCCACGTCTACTAGAAGACTTACGATGAACAACAAACAGCTGTAGTAGTTGCATCGTCATGGGCCTCATCGGTATCTATGCGTAGCTCTGCCGTCGTCCACCCATAAGGACATGTAGCTGGACTGAAAACACCAGTGCGATTATCATCCGCGAACATGCCGTCAGGGTAACAGGACAGTGATTTTGCTCCAGGGATAGGTTCCAGGTCGAGCCACGCGACAGGACCTGTGGCGCCAGGCTCGGGCACTCTCTCCGCATTATAGGTCCATGTACAGCGGTCTGGCACGGTCCAGGGAGTAGTCATTGGAGGAAATGTCTGGTAATCGTCGAGGTCATCGTCGGTTGGTGAGGGCGCCAAGACTGGAGATGTCGGGGTCGGTGTCTGGTTGGAAAGAGATACGGTTGACGAGGGGGCGGCCGATGACGAAGACGGGTTACTCGAATCGGTACCGGAGAGAGTCAACGACTCTGCATCCTCGAGGGACGACATGATATCAAGCGGCCACGATGGATTCTCAAGCTTGCAGGAATCTGGGCCGCCAGGCCGATTCAACTACAAGCTGCACAGGCTGTGCTTTGCTTGCAGTTTACTCGGCGGTTCAGCAACAATCGCCAATCTCGTCCATCCGGGGCCTGCGGTTGGTTGCTGTGCTGGATGCTGCAGCGCGTGGAGCTAGCTCGTGATGTGGGAGGCGTCGGGCAGCGCAGAGTCGCGGCGGAGGGGCTCACGAGGCTTCACGTCAGGGCGAATGCGCAAGCGATGACAAGGTCGAGGACGGCGTCTCTGGCGAGTTGGAAGGCCATCCGGGCGGAGGACGGCAGAATATGAAGTAGTCGGAGATGGAATGGGGCGGACGAGGATACAAGGAAGCTGAACAGGGACAAGAAGGACAAGACACGACAAAAGAAGCTAAGGAAGGAAAAGTGCCGGACAAGAAGAGAACTGGACCATGCCAGCAGCGAGACGACAGGTAGCGTTGGTGTTCCCTTTGAAGTCTTGGCGAAATCTTATCACGGGTGGATGCCGAGAAACGCCAAGCCCAGCATTGCACCGATACATTGTCCACGTTGACCGCTGCGAGTCTGGGCATTTGCCGCTTGCCTGTCGTCTTGGTCGCAGCTCCGTCGGAGCATGGAGGTTTTGCTCCTCCATCACAGATCCCCGGCTGCGGTACAGGTAGCTACGGCTCTGTGGCGAGGATGGCCGTCTACTCACCATCGCCAATGCACCAAACATGGACATAGATGGTCGACGCGATGCGATGCGATGCGCCTGCGAGAAAACGCCGAGCTCTGCTCATTTTGGGGCGCCCATGACCAATCTGACCAGGCGGGCGCTGGCCAATGCTCGTAGCGGCTGGCCAGCAAAAGCCGAGCCTTTTGGCCCCAGTGCCATGGTCTTGGCTGATGAGTCGCGGGTTTCTGGGCGACTCGGGACCTCTGACGAGGGGGAAATGAAGCCGGCTTCGCTGTGCCGAATATGCGGTCTTGGAAGTCTTGGGAGTCTTGGAAATCATGCCCACCGAGAGCCACAGCAGAGCGACCTCGCATGCGACGATGGCATTGCAGCGAAACCGGGGACTCGGCGACGACCCATCACTTTGTCTTTCGTCATCCTGGTGATTCAAAATGGGTTCATCACCCCATCTCCGGGAACAGGCAGTTGTAGGATCTCAAGAAGCGCGCAACTCGACACAGGTAGAGGTGTCAACGCCGAGCAAACCACAACACGGACGAGGTTGCACCGCCCAGTGTAAGTGTAGGACGAGGGCCACAAAAGAGAGGCGAGAGTGGACAGTAGCAAGAAGATGACGGGAGGGGGATGCGAGCCGGTTGTCTTGGCTGGGCTTGCTCGCTTCTTTATTCCAACCAACAGAAGTAAAAGAGGGAAAAAAGACAAAAAGAAGCGGGCAAGGGGAACAAAGTTGCTCGGTAGCCCGGTTGGCTGATGTCTTGCGGTGGATGGGCAAACTGTCTGAGTTGACGGCAGGCCGATAAGGTTATGGTGGTACCAGGGTACTTGGCGCGAATAGGGTCATTCAGGTCGAAAATGCGGTGCAGGTCTTGGTACGCATTCCACCCGCAAACTTGAGCCGTGTATCCGAGTCCGTGCAGCATTGGCAAAGCAAATTCGCAACTCTTGCCCCTCTCCCTTTGCTTCTTTCAAAGTTGAAACGTGGATGAGCTCATGGATCATAAAGGTCAAGTCTTGGATGTCTTGGGTCTCGGCACGGGGTCGTCAAAAAAACTTAAGACACCAAATCAACTCTCTCCAGATACCAGGGCGAAAGGAAACTAAACTTAACCTCAAAAAATATAAGAAAAAGAGAGTAAATAGTTTAATGATATTAGAAAAGATTTGATAGTTTTTAGAAGATTTTGTATCATAAAATACTCTTAATTTAGCTAAGCTAAGGATGAGTGCTTTGGTGTCTTAAGCTTTTTTATGACCCCGTGCTCGGGCATGCAGCTACCGCAAGGTCACTCGCGCCGTTCCGGCACCGAAAACCGGACAGGGATATATCGGAGCTCGGGCCACCTGCATTCTCCACACATCTGATGCAAGCCCTCAGCGAAACCGGAAACTCGGCGCAACCCTTTTTCCGGCTTCGATTCTCAAAGAATTCGCTTCCCCGGTTTTTGAAATCACACAGGTCATCTCAAGGTCACATGACATGGGGGGTGAAGGGCACGAAAACCCTACTGCCAGAATTTTGGCTCCAATTCGTACCCTGCTGCCCCCCAAGCGACTCAACAACCGCCTTCAAAGTCGACTCCATCCCGGCCCATCCATATTCGCTCTTCGGTAGATCAGCGAATTCAATCAACACAACACCGCGATCATGGCTGACGAATACGTACGTGTGCCCTCGAATTCCTCTCTCCCTCTCGTCAACCGCCGCGCTCACTCGCCACCGCTCGCCCGATAATGCAATGCAAAATGGACATGGAATTTGACTGACTTGTGCCCGGTTGATAGAACGCTGAGGAGGCCGCTGAGCTCAAGAAGAAGAGAGCCTTCCGAAAGTTCTCTTACCGAGGAATCGACCTTGACCAGTATGTTGATACTACGACCCTACGCTCCCCCGCTCGACCATGGAAATGACTGCATCTTTGGACAAAGGGCAAGGGGACTGCACAGAACCACTCATGCTGATATCTACTCCCTCCCAATAGGCTCCTCGACCTCTCTTCCGACCAGCTCCGCGATGTTGTCCACGCTCGCGCCCGCCGCAGGATCAACCGTGGCCTGAAGCGCCGCCCCATGGGCCTCATCAAGAAGCTCCGAAAGGCCAAGCAGGAGGCCAAGCCCAACGAGAAGCCCGACCTCGTCAAGACCCACCTCCGAGACATGATTGTCGTCCCCGAGATGATTGGTAGCGTTATTGGTATCTACTCCGGCAAGGAGTTCAACCAGGTCGAGATCAAGCCTGAGATGGTTGGTCACTACCTGGCTGAGTTCTCTATCTCATAGTACGTTTTCCTGTCCCTTGTGCAAACCGCAAACACTGACCCTCCCCCAGCAAGCCTGTCAAGCACGGTAGGCCCGGTATTGGTGCCACGCACTCTTCTCGTTTCATTCCCCTCAAGTAAGAAGGTTGCGGTGCGGTCTTGGGTGGTTTCTGCATTCACGGACATTTATGGGCGAAAAGGACTGGTTCTGGTAGATGGGCAAACGCATCTATCAAAGTTGCTGACGACAATGGGTACCATGAAAGTACAATAAAGGAGCATTGTCCGCTTGATGACTACCCTTGACTACCCTTGACTATCGCTGATGTTTCATAATCTGGTGACGCTTGTCTCATGCCGTCTCTCTGCGGTCGTCTGCCACACTTGCTGCCCATCTAGTGAACATTCAAATTCAAATTCCTCAGAGACCCCACCTCATAATCTCGCCGGGAGGGAAGGGATCACCGTCGGGCACGCCGATCCATTGACCTAACCTGCGGGCTCTCTGTATGAAGCGCTGGCCCCTCGTCTGGGGTTGTTGTTGGACTTGTGAGGCATCCTCGCCTTGACCTTGTGGAGCATCCTCGCCTTCGCCTTGTGAAGCATCCCCGTATTCAGGAGGTTGTTGCTGGTTAGCTGGGGGTTGCTGCTGTTCTTGTGTGGGATGTTGCTGAGTCTCTTCGGGTTGTTCTGGGGTATTCACATGTGCGTCTCGCGGTTGATTCTGAGATCTTGCGCGTGTCCACCACCTCCACCTTGTGCCACACACAAAACAGGGAGCGTTCGGTTTCTTGTACTGGATGAGGATCTGTTCGCCCGTACTGACAGACCTGAGAAGCGTGACGGAGATGGAGTTCGGGTCAGCAGAGTCGATCGAAGCCTTTGCATTGGCGCATCTACCACAAGCATGGTTGATGTGTGATGCGATTCTGTGGATATGGACTCTCCTCCCGCCCATGTCTGCGGAGGCATATTCCTTGACAAACCCCTCCAGCTGTTGGCGCTGAGTCTTTGACAAGCCTGCCCGAGTGCTTAGCCCGAGCATGCCAGCAAATTCCGCTTGAAGCTCGCCACGAGTTTGTCCGTTCAACGTAGTCCATGCAAGGGCAATGCTTTGATGAGTTCCCCACAACCGACGAGGTTTGTCGCAGGAAAATAGAGGGGTCTCGTGGATAATCTGGCGGTCTGCAGCCATGTCGAGGCGTGCACAAACGCCGCGCCGCGGGTCATGGTTGTCCTTGGCGGCGCGGATTTCAACGGCATCCAAGTTCACTGCCGGAGGCTCTTCCACAGCGGTGGCTGTGGATCTGGTGACACCTGGGTCTGTTGTTAGCTCTGTGAAGATGCCAAGGTATCATATGTAATGCTTCCACATGTATAGATAAACTGTCTTGCTGCGAGGGGTGCAAGAAAGCAGGTGGGCACACATTCAAACAGGGAAGTCTCTGGATCGATAACGTACCTGAACTGTGAGTATTTTCTGGGGCTAGGGGAACCGGCCGTGTGCTTCGAGAACTCGCTGATCCATGTCGTGAAGAAGTTCCTGCATCACTGTGAGCTGAAAGTCTAACAATAGGCTCAAGGTAATAACCAAGTTCCTGGGTGAATAGTGTACAATATACCATGAGAATCCCTTGGCAAGGGAGCACGTGCTGAATTGAACGCAGCCGTTCGATCGCGGGTTAGAAGGTCTTCCGCAGGGACACTGGGCTCCAAAGGAGGGAATGGTTCGTTCTCTGCCGTTCGAGAAGCCTCTGGTTGCAACTGCGAAGGGGATCCTGGATCTCTGTGAGCAGGACGCCGAGCATAAAGGGTTCAAATGTGGCAGCATACCAGGAACGTTGGCTCCATCATGAGACCCACCAGGGAGTTCAGTGTAAGAGGTAAACCTATCAACGTCAGCGTCGTAGAGAAAATCCGGAACCAAGGGGCCATACTCTGTTCTCTTTTCAGCTGCCATGGTTGATTCTGTGGGGCTTGGTTGGACAGTAAATGCTCAGTGGATGGTTGAGTGAGTAGTGATTCTCTTAATGAATAACTAGTGATGTGGACGATGAACGACTGATGGAATCCAAGATGTTGAGTGTTGAAGAGGAGAAAGGAAGAAGAGTCCGCTCCGAGAAGAAGAGGTCATGACTATATCCAGGTGCGTGTCGTAACTGCCATCCATCAGATCCAAGTTAGCTGGTTCAAGAGCCAGCGTGATCTTAAGCAGACGGAAGGCATCATCGTGCCGGAGTAGGTTCAATCGCAGTCATCGGAATTGGAAATCGAGGACATTTGCCTTCTGAAATAGGGGAAGCAGCAACACCCTTGACACACGACAAATAAGCAGTTGCGAAGTGAGCAGTTGTTCCTGACTGGATGAGAAATGAATTCATGTGTGCCGGTCCACGTTCTAATGTACATCCCCTCATTCCTGCTTCTGGGCGGCCAGCTTCTTCGCTTTCCGCTCCTCCTCCTCGAGGTGCTGTTGTCGGAAGTGCGCAACCACGTAGTCCATGTTGGCAAGATAGCCAGCCTGGTTGTTTCGGGGAGAGTAAGACTGAATGGCCCTGCCTCTTTTGTTAGCAATTGTTGAATGTGACTTCTCTCCTCCTTGTTACTCATGTCGTCGAAGAGTAGGGGCAGAGGGGTTGACGAACTCGGGGTATGCGACATCGACGAATCGGTGCTTGTTTCCACCATTCTCAAACAGGTTTCGGTCGAAGCCAGCCTGCTCCGCGGCCTTGGTGTGCAGAGCGTTGACCTCCTCCCAGTCCTTGGCGCGCGACTGGTACTTGTCGATGAGGCTGTGGAAGAAAGACTTGTCGCCCTCCTTGGGGACGAACTGGTAGACGAGGACGGTGCCGAAGAAGGCGCCAACGGTGAGGAGAGATCCGGTCTAGAGGGACATTTCAGGTCAGCATGTGAGATTTCCATTGGCCCCATCCGGGAAGCGTTCGGGAACCGTGGAAGACGTGATGACGGCGTTGCGGGTGTTTTGACGTACGCTGAAGGACTCGTTGACCTCGGCGGGCTTGTGGTGACCGTGGGCCTCGGAAGCGTAAGTCCGCGCTGTCCGCTGCAGCTGTCGGGCCACGCAGGCTGCCCTCTGTCGTGCGGCGAACATGTTGGGCGGTATGGGCGGCGTTCAATTGAGCGATTGATCGTGTGTTCCTCGTGGGAAGAAGCCGCATCCAAATCCACCGGATGAGGTTGTCGCCGGTCCGCGGGTTCATCCTGAATTACGTAAGCATCTGCACAGCCGTTGACCAATCATGCCTTGGAAGTTGGTAATTTAGCTGTTTAGCACGAAGATGGGTCAAGAATCAACGTCGATGTAAACAGACGTCAAAGAAGTTGAACTATTTTCTATCATCGTCATTACATAGAATTAACGAGCTTCAGTAAAGCTTTTTGTTATTTCACACATGAAGCCTATGGTTTGCAGCTCAATAACTACCTGATGAACCTGACCCAAACAGTCCCCACAATGCTCTTACAAGCTCTTCAGTGAGCACTAACTTCAACATCTTGTTCCATCAACACACCCAGGGAACTCAAAACTTTATTCCTCTTAATACTGGCCATTTCCGAGAACGTTGAGGCTCATCGATTCAAGCTAGCTCATTGCTTCACTTCATACGTCACAATCCGTCGACCACAATGGCTGACTTGAGCAGCCCACTCCTTTCCGTCCTACCCGAGTTGGGCCTGTCCAAAAACCAGGTCATAAATGAAGCTTCTCCTCTTGATTAGTCTACAATAAGGGCGCCTCTATCTCCTCAAATTTCGGATCATCTCGATGGGTCGTGACGTCTTCAGCAAGCCAATCTCCTTGGCTTCAGCCAAGTGGCTGAGGTGAGCCAGAGGTGTAAAAACACCAAGGTGGATTCATATTTGGGCGTGGATGAGATAATTCTCTTTTCTTGATGAGGTATCATGGCCTTTTGTATGGATTTAAAAAGCCATGAACCGGCAGAATGGCCATAGACCGTCAGGTCCAAGGACACATCTCAAGCATCATGGCAAAAACAGTATTCATCACTGGCGCGAATTCTGGTGTTGGTTTGGCTGCAACCAAGCTATTTCTCTCGAAGGGCTGGAACGTTGTAGCTACAGCTCGAGATACGTCTTCCCCGGCCCTCCAAGCGTTGGACGAGGGATCGGGAAGTCTCCTTGTCCAGTACCTTGATTTGTCCAAGACCCAGACCTTTGGGCCAGCCATCGCGGGAGCTACCGGAAAGTTTGGCCAGATCTACGCCCTTGTCAACAATGCAGGATACGGCCAATACGGCGTCTTGGAGCAACTGGATATTGATGCCATCCGGGACAACTTTGAAGTCAACGTTTTCGGTATGGTGCTGTTACAATCCGCATCATGGCGGAGGGCTTGCATGCTGACGAGTGATCAGGGACCATGGGCCTCATCAAAGAATTCATCCCTCACATGCGCGCGACAAGTCAGGTAGAATCACCTTCCCGTATCATCTATGTTGGGTCAGGCGGAGGGCATTTTGGGCTGCCACTCATCGGACCCTATGGAGCCAGCAAAGCAGCCATGAACATTTTCATGGAGTCGCTGGTGTACGAGATGGAGGGTGTGAACCCTCCCATCCGGGTGAAGCTGGTCTGTCCACATGGCGGCATCAGCGAGACCAACTTTGGGCAGACGTCGATGCAGATGGCAGGATTGGACAAGATGACGCCAGAGATCAAGGAGAGATACGGCGCCTTTGTCGAGACGACGCTCCAGCGGTTCGGCGCCATGCGGGGCCAGAGCATGGCGGCGTCCGAGGCGGCCATGACGATTTGGAAGGCGGCTACGGAGGATTCGACAAAGCTGAGATACTTTGTTGGGCCTCGCGACGGGGGCAAGAACCTCGAGCGCAGGATGCAGGGTGGTGAGGCTGGGGAGGACGCTGACGAGGTGGACAAGAGATACATGGATGGGATGAGAGGCACGTTTCTGTGAAACGTGATCGAGATGGTACCCTCTGGAACGGAGAGTATATTCAGCCGGCCACAACTGGTATCATTGCCGATCCTGTTTGAGGGCGCGCATATTGTATGTACATTTTCAGCGCCCAGCAGGCGTCCCCTGTCTCACATCATCCCGTATGTTTGACGGTCAGCAAGGGACAGACATGTATGATTCAGCTCGGCGATGAGATTCATGGATAGGCAGAGCAGTAACCAGCGTTTGGCCAGAGATAAGCCCGCCCCGATGATCGAGCCGTGACGTGAGAAGTAGCACAGAGAGACTTGATTGTGATGAAGCCGTTGCCAAACAAAAGCGGGAAGCCGTCAAAGCTCCGGGGCAAGCCAATTGACTCTGACCCAGTCGGAGGTGTTCCCCGCGATTAGAGCCCGAGCCCGAGCCCCGGGTGATCTCCTTGCTTGCGCGAAGACTACCATCATGTACTGAGTAAGGATCTAAACCAATTACGGTTAGTATATCACTTGACTCACTCTGATTGCAATAGACTGATAACAGAAGCTCACTAAGACCTCGGCAGTCTCAGATAGTGCCCTAGCAGTGGGGCAAGTACGGCCCGGGAGTCTTCGCGCAAGCAAGGAGATAGAGGAACAGAGGGGCTTGGAGAGACGGGCCGGGACGCGTGTCGTCATGAGAGTGTCTACATTCGATTCGATCCAGCACCATCCCAAACTACTGTACTGTACCTGGGCGCCGGACATACCGTGCCCTGGGGCTGGCTTATCTCGTCGCTGTGCCTCCCCGCAAAGCAGCGGCAGCCAGCGCCTCATCGAGCCTAATGACAATGGCATGCCCCAGGGAAAGTCCTTGCATGAGGTCCATAGCCTCAAGGTAAATTCCGTCTGTCCAGTACTAGAGCGAGGTACTTTTTAACCCTTTTTCTTTTCGCGCCTGGCGTAATGCGGGGAAGGTTCCAATGGTCACAAATGCATCATCTTGGCATGGATCCCACACACTCTTTTTCTCTCTGAACAACAACAAACACCTCAAATCACATTCTCCGTGACAGGACAACCTTGGGTTAGCCACTCCCGCCGCGGCT
Source organism: Fusarium sp. LHS14.1 (assembly GCA_025433615.1). Lineage (NCBI taxonomy): Eukaryota > Fungi > Ascomycota > Sordariomycetes > Hypocreales > Nectriaceae > Fusarium > Fusarium sp. LHS14.1. Next base: position 2,273,798 of record CM046481.1, read on the forward strand.
ATGGCACAGTGCTGTACTGTACATGTCTACAGTAGCAGTGAGGCCAGCAAATTCGCTGGCCCTCTCACACCCACTTATTCCCCATGCCTACCGGCCGCTTGTCCGTGTTTGTGATTCTCTGCCTCATCTTGGCTCCTTGTGCTCTTCTTCCCCCTGGCTCCAAGCCCAGGTGAAACAGTCAGATGATGGCTTTGTGTGGTGACACACGCTCCCTCCCAAGGCGTCTCGACTCCCCTTTTTCTTCTGACCCTTTGAGAAAAAGGTAATTTTACCTGGGTTTACACTGTACTGTTGGTAGTCTCTTTCAGACTTGGTCTGCGTCATGTAGCAGTCACTTGTACGTGCGTTTCTTTGCCCCCAAACAGTCCGAACCTTGACTTGTCTGCGGGACATTAAAAGGAACAGCAAAGCCCCCTTGGCTTGAAGAAGTCGCCTCTTTGTTTGCGCCTTGGTCAGATAAGGCTGTTGTTCTTCTTTCTCTATCCATCTCATCCAATCGATACATGCCTGGCAAACGCATATAAGCCTCTCTCATCGACAACGATTGCCACTGCGCCCCAGGATGCTTACGTTGTCACTGCAGCGAGGCCTCTTTCTATCTGTGCTACAAAACAACTAAACAATCAGGAGTTCAACACTTTCTTGAAGCCCAGCTTCTACTACTATTTACCTGTTCCTCACTGCCTACCTACCTAGCCTCTTCTCCCCTCTCTATCTACTCCACTACCATCCCTCCTCTCCACGACACGACACCTAGTCGCCAGACTACACATCTACTACCACCACCACTACCACTACCTTCAACATGTGTCATACCGTAATCGCTCAGCGGATGTGCAAGGTCTGCCACCGTAGCCTCGGCGAGACGGTCATCGACTTTACCCGCTGCGCTCGTAAATGCTCGAGCCCCTTCTACTGCCTCACACCCGAACCTCAGATGGAGCTATGTAACGTCTGTACCGCGACAGCGACCCTTTCCACACCGGTACTCGCACAACAGGCCATCGAAGACACGTCCACAGCCGCCGCCGTCGCCGCTGCTGCTGCTGCCTCGGCCGGCACGAGTCTCTACGAGAGTCCCTTTGCCAAGGCGGCGACGTATCCTGGCCCAGCAGTCACTCGGCATACTGCTGCCCATTGAGTTTTGGACACGCCAAGCTCTAATGGGCCGGGTCAAGGGCATCTACGTGTAAGAGAGGCAAAGGGAAATTGAAATGACGATACGAACGAGCATGTAAATTGGACATACCAAGGGATATTCAACCGGGAAAGGCATAAGGATAGGGACATGGACAGGGAACGGGAACAAAGGCGCATGAGGACAATGACAATAGGGGAATCAATGGATTGGATGCTTTGCTTTACCTCCATGTAGTGTCACCCAAAGACACTTGACGACACGAGGTCCCGGCGAGGACCGCTCTACCGGTACAAAGAAAGGCCACTGGAATTGGTCATGATAGGTACCCAGAGCCAAGACCCCGATGATGGTCTCAAGGGGGACACGGTCGTTGCAAGTACAGTACATTACAGTACAGTACATAGTTGACAAATTGAATTGCGATGAGAAAAGAAGAAAAGAAAAATGTAAAAGATCGTCCTTGATACCTTGTAATTGACGGAAAAACTAATGCCATTAAGCGGGCGGTCAGGCTGGTTGACCCGCCGTAAATTCAGCAGCCAACACTTTTTTTTTATTTTTTGGTGAGACGTCCTCCTTTGGCGTGTGCTCCATGTAGTAACCTAACGCTACAGACGCACGCATCATGTGCATTTTCTTGGCCTTGTTTTCGCTCAGGGCACCCAGCTCAGCTCTACACGGACATGTGTGTTCCAGACAATCAACGCTGAACAACAACCAACACGACTCGAAACGTGCGTGAGCAACCTGAGCGGCCCGCCTGTCGTACAGCCTTCGTCCTCATGACTCGGAGAGCGCTGCTGTAGTTACCTGTCTACAGTGGAGGGGGAGGACCACAGAGCCGCCTGCAGAGAGAAGGAGAGAGACAACTTCAGCTCGGTCAAGGATTCACGGATGGACGGGATGCAGTACCAAAGCGGATTCCACCGAGAATCTCGGAGAGGGAAATGGCGGGAAATAAACATTTCGGTCAATGACAAGAGCAAAAGCCTGTGGCCACAACAGTACAGACAGACGCAATCGCCCATGACATGAGCACCTGCCCGTCCATGCCTGGTTCACGGACCAGGAACTGGTATAACTACCTGCCCAAGCCGACCTTGTGTGGATTTTTGAATCCTCCATCTTCACTCTCTTATCCTCTGAGAATACCTTCATTAACGACCTCTCCTGTGGCTCCTAAATCCCTGGTTGGGAACTTGATGCTCGCGCGAGTCATGATGGCTTCAACACGATTGGCCAAGCCCTCAGTTGAGCCTCCTGAATCTTCATGCCTCAACCACTCTTCAGCAAAACTTATACATCCTGGAATCCCCTCTCACTCTCACGATATGACCTCGCTTTACGGAGTCGTTCAGCAGGGGAACAAGATCGATGCCGTGGACTTGGGAGAAGTCTGGGCGTTCCACATTCAGGGCATCGACGAAGTTGTGGGCTATATGAAGGATGAGGTTCAACGAGACATGATATGGGATGAGAGCTTTATCATGAACCAAGACACACGGACTATTCTTCTCAACCCCAAGATTCAATCAGGAGAGAATATTGCGACGGCGTGTTGCAGAGTCTTTTCGAACCTATGTCTCCTGAACCGCGGGCGGTTCAACAACTGCATCGACAGTTGGCTCGCTAAGGATGTGTCACGGCGAGAATTTCAACCTCTACATGTTGCTGATGACACACGGCAAGATCTCACCATTGCCCTACCTATCCGAGGACTGTTCGGGGTTGTCACGGTGGGAGTCCACCTCAACGTCTACACCGTCAAGCAGGTGGACGGCAAGGAGAGCATCGACCGCATCTGGGTCTCGCATCGGGCCAAGGGCGTTAATGTCAGCTACTCGGGTATGTTGGATCAGGTTGTCGCAGGCGGCATGGATCCAACTGATCGAGTATCGGGAGTCTTGTCCCCGTGCGTCACCCTGAAACGAGAGGCACGGGAAGAGGCGGGCTTGTATATCGACCTCAACACCAGAGAGGTCTTTATGGGCGAAAAGGATGGCACTACGAAGGTTGGCTCAATCGAACAGGCTCCCGCCATCACCTTCTATGACTGCAAAGACCGTAATGCAGGTCTCATGAATGAAGGTCATCTGGAGCCTGGAGTCCGCTTTGTGTACGATCTCAAGGTCGACACGAGCTTTCAACCGCACGCCGAGGAGCGTGGTATCGAAAGGTTTGAGGCTCTTTCTGTGGACGAGGTCAAGAAGAGCCTCCATTCTCTAGAATGGAAACCTAACTGTGGGCTTGTCATGGTTGACTTTATGGTCCGCAAGGGGCTCGTCTCAGAGGCAGACGAAACCAGGCTGGGAGATATCATAACAGGACTACAACGACCACTACCGTTCAAATTTGCACAAGATGAATTTCGGGTTTTAGACGGTTGGTAGGGTTTATCAAAATGGCGTTTTGGGTTGCCTCTTTTGGATTCAACGGTTAGGGGGATACAGAAAATGCATAGAGCAAAAGTCTCGGTTGGATTCATGGCCACGCATTTTGGCTAGGCCCGGTAAGAGGTAAAGATATTGATAAGTTGGCTTCTCTTAATACATTCTTACACAATGTTGCTTGCCTCTTGTGCAATTCTTCCCAGGTCGGCCATGCCATGAACCTCGAGCTCCTTGCCCTGGACCTTGATGGGGGCCGAAGGCAGAAGCGTGAAGCAGACACGAGCCACCTCAGTGCCAGAATTCTTCCAGGCATGGTTCGTTCCCCTCTGGATGATGATGTCGCCTCTCCGGAAAGTCTTGGTGGCGCCGTTGTCAAGGACACAGTCAACCTCACCCTCAATCACGACGCCATAGTCGATGCTGGCAGTTCGGTGCATGACGGCTGGGAAGCCGGGCCAGAAGTCAACAACTCGAAGGGTAGATCCAGACTCCGGGGCGAGATCCTTCTCATGAGGGTTCTCTCTGTAAGCCTTGAGGTCGTCTCCACTGTTAAGGTCATGGGAGTTGTCCGGGTGGATGTACGATGAGTGGATGGAGAAGCCGCCGCTGCGCTGTTCCTCGACCTGGAGGGGGACAGATTCATCCCAAATTGCGTTTCCCTCAGCGTCGTGAGTGGTGATGTATCGTTTGACGGGAGGGAGGGGCTTGGGCTGAGAAGACATTGTGAAGTAGTTGTTGGCTGTGAACTTGGGTGTAATGTGTTCTGGGTGAGATGCTGAGTTTTGTAACTTGTTGGTTTATTGTGATTGTTGTGATTGTTGTGATTGTTGTGATTGTTGTGATTGTTGTGAGTTTCTTTATGATTCTAATATTTCTGTATTCATAGTAGAACACTTGCTCTTTATACTTGTCAAAAATCCCATCTCGAGGAACTCCATTCTATGTAAACTCTTGGTGAGATGAAGAGCCAACCAATAAGACGTCAACTTGGGCAGTGGATGTCGATAAACAGGCCAATGGCGTTCTTCCATTTCCTTCATCTGCTTCATTAGTCAACATCGAAATCCTCCTCCCAAGATCCATCATCTGAAGCCATCGCGAGCATTACACATCACCGAGTTCCGTGGAGTTTGCACGGGACTTTGGTGGTGTTTAGAGATTGGGTAAGCATGTGTATCGCTAAGCGAGAGAGGATGGGTCTCGCAGGCCGATCCCGCGTCTGTTTCCGCATTCGGATGAGGTGCCTGCCCGTTCCGGGGTTCCATCGTGTTTCAGCAGGTACGTACCCGTACCGGGGACCCCCCTTCGCTAAACGTCCCATTTTACCCTTTTTCGCGCCAAGGGAGTGGGGGGGGGAAATTGGCAAGGCTGAAACTGAACTGCCATGTTGGATGCCAAGGAAATGAAGGAATTGTGTAAGGCCATTGAGGATTCCGTTCGGCAAGCCCGTGGAGACCTTGATGACTTTGTCGTTCCTCGTGATAAAAGAGGGCATGGGGTGCTGGTCAAACTGTCAGCCGCGCTGTCACCGCAAGTTGATCGACCAAGATAACCCGGCTGAATGAGAGTCCCTGGGCTGGTTGGCCAAGTCTGCCTTGTTGCTAAGTAGGCGCATGAGACTATCGACGAGGCTTTCCGGTAACGGCCAACCAGGCCGGTCAGGACCCTGGATAGGTGTGAACAACCGAGATGGCAAATGGGAAAAGTATTTGGTCGCCTCGATGTGACAGGGAGTTTGTTCCAATAGGTGTCGGAATAGGCTTCAAAATGTGATTCTCGTCAAGTGGGAGGAACTGCCGAACTTGTTCGTAGGGCTTGTCAGTCGCTTCAATGATTTACCAGGTTCATAACTCCACCAACGTACGACCAACATTGTACGTTATTCAGCCTCTGGAAAGCAATAAACTCCAATTCCAACGACTTCCAATACATGCAAAACTACAACATCTGAGAATCACCGAGTAGTTGATGACGAAAAGTCCGTGAGTAACATGAAATCCACGGATCACCGTGAGTTGTAGGGTAACTCGATGCATGTTGTACAGCCCCACATAAAATGGGCAAGTGAATGTGGAAATCAGATGCACCTTCCCCCAGTTCAATATCCAAGGATAAGATCCATGCATCGGCTCTCCACAGCCCCCATTCCAAGTCCACATCACTTGAATCCTTCATCGCCCACCGAGTCCCTCGCCTGCATCAACTTCATGCGGTCAACCAGCCAACCCGTGGACGGCTGCCGTGGACAAGCTGCCGACGCCCGCCCACCATCAAATTTCCCCTTCGCCTCTGCCCTGCTAGTTCCGCCTCTCAAGGCCAAACTGGAGCGGGAATGGTCCGCCCTACGGGTTCATCAGGGCCCCAAATCGACACTCAGACGCCATCGGGTCAACTGTGCCCCGAGCCGCCAGGCAGTGTCAGCTTTTAGCGGCGGACCGGCTCAATGAGCTTTGCGATTTTGGGCTCCTTGCCCATGCCTCTGGGATATGAGCAATCAGCCAGCGATCCCTCGCCCGAGAATGCATGCATGGTTTTGCTGTCTCGGACGGCGGGCCACAGTCGTCCACACGTTGTCTCGGCAGGGGGCGCTCGTGTTGTCCGCCTAGAGTCTTCAGCGGTGAAGATGCTGACCAAAGTGCAACAACGGTGAGGCTGCTTGAGCCGCACATTGCAGTCAAGCAGTGAGAACCTACAGTGAGTGAGAGGAGCAACAAGGTCGGCTACCCGCACCACGAATCCATGCCCTGGAGCTGTGTTACTTGACCGATAAAATCCGTGCTGCCTCGATTAGGTACGATCAGCAGAAGCACTGCAGCCGGGCGACAACAGATGAACAGGGGACGCCTGTTAGCCTGTGAGTCGACATCAAGTGCAAGCAAGGAGAACGGGAGGCTGCGCTGCCTCGCTGCGAGAATATGGACCAGAGCAAACGGCGCGCCATGTAAACCCTCGTAAACGGGGACCAATGTCAGCCCTGGGCTGAGAAACAATCTGCTGCTGCTGGTAGGCCGAGCATGATGGTGGAGAGACGGAATTTGAGGGGTGGGCGGCCGACAAAGTAAGCAGCGACCAATCGCTCACCCGCATCAGAGACGGCCTCCTCAAGCAATATTAGCTATTATTGACATTGATTTGATTGTAGGGGAAGCGCATGGACAATGCTTTGACTCCAAACACACGGGAACAGTTGCATCGCAGGGTCGAAAGTTTGCACGCAGATACACTCTCTCGTCACTGATTAGAGCAGCGACATGAAATGCCCGACTGTCACGATACGACACAGTACTAGAAAAGTGAGCAACATGGAGGGCATCCAAAAATGGCACCCTTCAAATCGATCGTCGGCGGCCCCTTGACCTCGTTCCAGAACGCAGCCTCATGCGCCTCCTCAACAAACAAGCCCAAGCAACGCACAGCGGCAAAGACCTGGCTTGGGCCGTACTGTACTTGGAGATGGCGCAGCCCTCCAGGAACAAGAGGCATATCTTTACGTACAGATACTGCCTACCTGCCGATGTCCGCTACTCCGCTTCATCACTTGGCATGTCCAACATGATCGAGGTCTTAGTCCCCGATGGGGTACCTCGCTGGGCTGAGCCCTGGAGGGTGTCGGTGCTCGTCAAATGAGAGATACAGTCAGCAAGCCCCATCGCCGGACAGCGGAGTTGTCAACAGCTCCACCGGATGCTGCTCTCTCCGTTGACGATGCTTCGTTTGCAAGAGACTATGGAGGTTCAGATGAGATGGTCAAGGTAGACAATGTCAACAGCAAGCATCGTCATGACGGGACTGTATTGCATCGGCAAAAGGTACTTTCCCCGCCATGAGTTTATCTCCATTGTCTAATAGTGGAACAGCAACGTTGAGATTCGCAGAACCATGTGAGCTGGTTGAGCTGTTTTTTTCTGGGTCGACTCTCGCAGAGGCCCGGGAGACGGTGGTCCATTCTCAGTCCAGAGCTCCAATGAGGACGGCTGGCTTTTCAGCTCTAGACGCTAAGGCTGCCGGCGCCAATAAATGTCACCCAGCAGCGCCACCCAGCCAGGATTAGAGCAGGGCTAGCAGGGGCTGAGGCGCCCAATTCGAACACCCACGAGTCCCCTGTGGCCATTGAACTTTCCGCTAGGCTGGTCCGGGGTCCCTGTATCACTCTGGCACCACAAGCACTGGGCTGCGCTGCACTCAAGGCGCCGCCGCCCACGGAGGGCTGCTCATGTACGAAGGGCCCGGCAACCTTCCTTGGCAGAGTCAGAGAGAGACAAGCCAAAGAGAGAGAAACAAAACCCCCGTTGATCCCTGTTCTGCCGCACCTCTGGTTTCTGTAATCTGCACATCTCGCTCACCTGCCTTTCGTGACCCTCTGGCAAAGCGTCCCGCTTGAATCAGTGTCGGACAGCTTCAACATATCGCGGAGGAAGGGATTCACTCACACCAAGGATCGGCGGACCCCTATTCACTGCTGTCGACAACAATTGCAATTACTGAGTGAGAGGAACTCGGAAGAGAGGGAGGAAAGCTTCGCCCAACACATCGCCAATTCGAAACCCAAACCGGAGCTTGGAGAAGCTATACAAGTCCAGCGCAATGTATCGCTCCGCTGCCCTTTTGGCTCTGGGAGCCCTTGGCTCACCTGCCACTGCCGCCTGGCTCAAGCCGGCTGCCGATTCCACGCTCGATGCTCCAGTACAGACGGGCCACTTTGGCCCAGATGCTGGCGAGGACCACCAGATGGCCATTGGATGGTCGCCTGCCCCTACCAACGCGCCCAGACTCTCTGGTGCCATGGATATGCGCTTTGCCCTGGGCAAGCGAGCTGAGTTGTCTCAGACCTGCGGTTGGGGATCACTAGGAAGTGAGTTGACACCATTCAAACCTGACTGAGCTCTTCGAAGGCTGTTAGACAAGTGTCTATCTATGGAGCGCTGGCGAGATATCCAAGCGCTTCACCTTAAACGAGATACACCAGAGTATCTAACAGTCACCAATACTGAGTTACTAACATGCCATTTTTACAGACTCCTTCACCTGTGTTTCTAGTGACGCTTCTTGCGCTTCTGATGCCGGATATGTTGGCTGCTGTGAGACTGGACGATCTTGCAACGCGATCAAGACCAAGTGCATCGACTATGAGGCTTCTTCCTCTGGTGAATGCGACATCCTCGACGACTTTCAGACCATGTGCTGGTACGTTTGATTCTCACATGCTTCACCATTGTGTTGCTTTGGATGGCTCTTTGCTAACTAACATGAACAGTGGCTCCTCTGCCTTCCCCGCTTGTTATACCCTGACTGGAACGAGCAGTGGCGAGTCTTTCACAGTCCTGGCCTGCTCCGTCACCTCGGGCACTGGAAGCCTGTTCTTCTCAGACCCCTTGGCCACCACCAACAGCAATGATAAGTCTTCCGCGACAGATGACGACGAATCGAACACCACCGACGACGCGAGCGATACTGCTGCCTCTGGTACCGCTACTACTGACGCCTCGGACGTTACTGTCACCGTCGACCCATCTCCCTCGCAGACCACGGACGACGGCGACGACGACGGCGGCAGCAGCACCAATGTCGGTGCCATTGCTGGTGGCACTGTCGGTGGTGTCGCCGCTCTTGGTCTTGTTGGTCTCGCCGGCTTCCTCCTGTTCCGTCGCCGCAACAAGAAGGCATCTCCCGGAACGACTCCTCCCTCCGACGGTACCCCTCCTGTGGCTCCCGCTATGGCCCAGACCCAGAACCCCCAGAACCCTCAAAGTCCCGGTCCCAGCTTTGTTCTTTCATCGCCATCCAGCGCTGCCTACCCATCAGGTGTGCCCTCCAACTTCCAGCCCGGATACCAACAGCCCTACGACCCCAATGCGGCTCCCGCCTACGGCCAGCAGGCTTACTCTCCTCCTCCTCAAAACTATGGTGGCTACGCCCAACCGCAGCAGGGCTACCAGAACCAGTATCCCCAGCAAGGTTATGGCCAGCAGGGTCAGTACCCCGCTCAGTACGGTGCTGGTGGCTACCAGCCTGCTCAGTCTACTTCGCCTCCTCCTGGTGGCATCACACCCAGCCCCGGTCCCAAGGAGGGTGAGCCTGGTTTCATGGGACACAACACACATTCCCCTGCACCCCAGCAGCACGATGCCCAGGAGTTGCCTGCCGTCAACCCCGTCGGTAACGAGAACAACCGCGCTGAGCTTGGTTAGGAGCCTGGCCACTGGTATTGTGGGAGCGAAGAGGGTTTCTTTTTACGTCAAGAGATGGAATTTCAAACGTGACTGACAAGAGTCTGGTTGCCTTTCTGGGAAGACGAGGGAATGGAACATGAAAGCAAGACAAGTCAAGTCGAATGGATTGCATGGTTATTAATTGCATGAATTTGTATTATACCTCGTTTCTAGCGCGGTCGTATCTGGGGTTGTTTAGTTCATGAGACCCAATATTATAATGCCCAATATCCCAGTCAATATTCAATCCAATGTCCCGGATCGTCAATCTATCTTGTAACCAATGAGTGAACCAACCAACAACTAACAATTATAGACTAGTCATTTTTCATCCCATGTCGTTTTCATCCGATCTCTATGTGTGCCTCAGAGCCTCATTCGGGCCTATGCTTCGCCATTATCCAACTGTTCACCAACAGCCTGTTTCCACCACTGCTCCCAATCGAGAGCCTTGCGGCCGAGTCTCGCTTCCTCGGCGGCAAATACCATAGCATGGCTGCGTAGGACCTCGTCGAGAGTGCAGCCGATAAACTCGTCCTGAGCCCGAGGTGCTTCCCAGCCGTGGTTCTTTACACGATCGCATGCCATGACAAATTGGCGGGTGAGGCCCAAGTCGCCGCCGCCGTGGCCGCGGTCCTCAATGCCTGGTCTGTACGTGTGCGTCTTGCCTGTGTTGAAGTCCTCAGCGACGATCTTGGACGAGTCGGCGTAGATCTCGCCATGCTCTCCGTAGATGTTTGAGTAGCGCTGGCAGATCTTTTTGGTCTGGGCGACCATGTGAAAGGTTGCCATCTTGGCTGGCTTGTTGGACTCTGGCCAGGTGATAGTAACGACCTGATCATCGCAGACATCGTTATCAGACTCAAAGACACATCGACCAAACCAGTTGCGAGACTTGATCTCGGACTCAGGAGTAGACTCATCGTAGTCTTCCTCGAGGGCTTTGGTCATGACCTCCTCCTTGGCCACCTGCGAGGGGTAGTCCTCGATGTCGTGGACGACAACGTTGGTGGGCCATCTCGTGTTGCCCGCTCCTAGGCCGTGAAGTTGAGGACCGAGGTAGACGTTCTTGGCTGAGTACTTGCAGCCTTCGTCTCCCAGGGGGCACTTTGTGCAGTTGGTGGCATCACCCGCGGCCTTGGGCTTGCGGCTCTTCTTGAAGAATTGTAGGCTGCCGGATGAAGAGACGGTCTCGGGGAGGTGAGGTTCTCCTTGCCCCGCCTTCTCAGGGGAACAGAGCAGCCACAGTAGAAGGTCGATGTCGTGACAACTCTTGGTTAGCAGCGAAGGCGCCGTAGTCTTCTCACTGCGCCAGTTGCCCCTGACATATGAGTGTGTAAAGTGCCACCAGCCTACGGGCTCGGTGTGGACGACGCTCAATATGTCTCCGACGACACGCTCCTCGAGGAGCAGTCTGCGCAGCATCATGTTGTGCGGGCTGTACCGCAGAACGTGGCCGATGGAGAAGACCTTGGAAGCTCGCGAGGGACGGAGAGCGTTGTACATGTCAAGACAGTCCTGGAGAGAACAGGCGAGGGGCTTCTCGCACATGATGTGAAGCCCAAGGGGTGCCAAGCCGACGACGACTTCGCGATGCATCTCGTCCAAGACACATACAAAGGCTCCATCCACGCCCTCGGGGACGTTCTCTTCGCCTGCAGCAGCCCTCCTCCGCCGATCCTGTTCATACTCTAGAAAGTCTCGCCAGTCTAGGAATGACTGGCCTTCCCCAGGCTCACCGTCACCCCAGATATGGCGGCGGCCTAGAGTCTCTCGCTTGAACTTGAGGGGCTCTGCGACTGCGGCGACGACACCATTGGTAACGCTGTCGATAGCCTCTGCGTAGTTGCGGCCTCGTGAGCCGGCGCCGATGATGAGGAAGCGAGGAGGGGTATCCGACATGTCGGGCTTTGGAGGAGGTATGACACGGAATGAAGACTGCTCTGGGACGGTCTCTTCCTTTTCGGATGTTGTGAGTTTGGAGATCATTTTCTTTATTGAAGCCATTGTGAATGAGATTGTGTAGGTTCGTAGTTGGTTTGTGAGTAGAGTATGCCGTTTAATATAAGTTGATGTTGTTGAGATTAAACGTCTGCCTTGTGAGAATGAACTTATGCAAGCCTCCGACACCTGACTTTTTGGTGGTTGTATTCAGGCACCAGTCGCAGGCAGATACAATACGTTCGATAGTGATGATTGGAACATGCAAGATGCAATGGTTTGCTTCATAATTTGCTGTATCTCTCGAGTTGAGCTGTCAACAACATCCTGCAGTTGGTGAGATGGCATCAAACAAGCCAATGAGGGGTCGCTAATTAGAATACGCAACGTTCCAGCGCGTTCAGGTGGTTTGACGCTGGATCACGGGCTGTTAGTGGGCTCTGCTATGCTCCACTGCTGCAAGCTCATCCACTACTAGCGACTGAAGCCTTGGAGGTTACATGCAACCGTCCACATCCAGAAGAAGAAAAGAGAAAACTTCGAATCATGGCCACGGTAGAAGGCCAGGCTGATAACCAGCCCAAGAGCGCCAGCGATGATCCCCTCGTCTGGATCGACTGCGAGGTATGTTTTTGAGTTCAACGTTGCACTCGGTGGCTGCAGATGGAACTGCGAATCTCATATGCTCACATTGCCTCCCCTCACTTAGATGACTGGTCTCGACCAGGACAATGATGAGATCCTCGAGATCTACTGCATAATCACCACGGGCAACCTCGAGATCCTAGACGAGGAGGGCTTCCACGCCATCATCCACTGGCCGCAGTCCCGCCTTGACCAGATGGATGACTGGTGCACAAAGACCCACGCCGACTCTGGCCTCACCGCCGCGGTCCTCGCCTCGACCACGACGCCGGAGGAGGCGGCCTCGGCGCTGTACGACTACGTGATGAAGTTCATCCCGGACCGTCGTCGGGGCCTGCTGGCGGGCAACAGCGTGCACTGCGACCGGGCGTTCCTCCGTCGGGAGCCCTACCGCAAAGTGATGAAGCACCTGCACCACCGGATTCTCGACGTGAGCTCCATCAAGGAGGCGGCGAGGCGTTGGTGCGCAAAGAGGATCGTCAACAAGGTACCCAACAAGAAGGGTCGGCACAAGGCTAGGGATGATATCTTGGAGAGCATCGAGGAGGCGAGATACTATCGGGAGGTGATTTTTCGACCGACGTTTGACGCGGCGCCTGCTGGTAAGAACAAGGGGGCCAAGGCTGCGCAGTCCTAGACGAGATGGGTGGGTATATTATTGGGTAGGTATTCGTCCTTTTCATGTTCTGGAGCTGGTGCGGTGAGCATGGGAGCTGTCGTGCCAAGCTCATGAGCTAGTTGAGCTCAATGAGGGACATGACATGACATAAGCTGTAGCTCATGAATTGGTAACAGCTAGCTTGATGTCATCGATCTATAGCTCATGTAGATGGACTGCTCAATTGAATTTACTCATAAAAGTCTTGGAACAAGGAGCACAAGTGACCAAGCTCTGGTTCCCATCATGAGAGCTCTTCACGCTAGGAGCCCCTCAACGAACTCCGTCCACTTAACTGTACCACACTGTGCAATACACGTAATTAACGTGGGAAAGACAGTACCAATTGTGCCGCCCCTCCATTAGCGCAGGTGATATCATCCCCTCCAAACCCCACCACCACCAACAAACAGCTCTCCCCAAGATTGGAAGCTCCTCTCCTCCTCCCCGCCACTTCTTGCCCAAAGAAAGGTTGTGTCCGTTCGTCGGGTGGGTTCTGTCTCAGTCTCACCACCTTTTCCCTCCTCTTCATCCCTCTCTTCCTCAACAATCAACAAACCTTTTTCCTTTTCCTTCTTACTATACCCTCATATCTTACAGCCATGAGCGTCCAGACTGTCGAGTTTACACCCTTTCAGGACCAGAAGCCCGGAACGTACGTTGTCCCTCTATCTTGTCAACCCCGCCATTCACACCCATTGAGCGAGCTCCGGCCTTCTCCATCCCACACCGTTTACTCCCGAGAGCTGCTCGAGGCTTGTTGTTGTTTATCCTCGAGATTCGCCCTCGTTTGCTCAGTTCATCAGAATCCGTACTGACATGCAATCCTCACAGCTCCGGGCTTCGCAAGAAGGTCGTCGTCTTCCAGAAGCCGCATTACAGCGAGTCCTTCATCACCAGCATCCTGCTGTCCATCCCCGAGGGAGTTGAGGGTATGCTATGCCGGGATCCGAGAGACGTCCTCCACCGCGGACGACACGAGCCATGATCTGATCCATGTGATAGGTTCTTTCCTCGTCATTGGTGGCGATGGCCGATACTGGAACCCCGAGGTTATCCAACTGATTGCCAAGATTGGTGCCGCCTACGGCGTCAAGAAGCTCGTCATCGGCCAGAACGGCATTCTCTCCACCCCTGCTGCCAGTCATGTCATTCGCCTTCGCAAGGCTACCGGAGGTATCCTCCTGACTGCCAGTCACAACCCTGGTGGTAGGTTTCAATGCCCGGTTCTTTCTCTCTCTACATCAGAGCTCTAACAATCACCAGGCCCCGAGAACGATTTCGGTATCAAGTACAACCTCTCCAATGGCGGTCCTGCCCCCGAGTCCGTCACCAACAAGATCTACGAGGCTTCCAAGACCTTGACATCCTACAAGATCGCTTCGATCCCCGACATCGACATCTCTACCGTCGGCACCCAGACTTATGGCGACCTCGAGGTCGAGATCATCGACAGCACGGCCGACTATGTTGCTATGCTCAAGGACATCTTCGACTTTGACCTGATCAAGAAGTTCTTCTCCACCCACCCCGACTTCAAGATCCTCTTCGATGGTCTCCACGGCGTCACTGGCCCCTACGGAAAGGCTATCTTTGAGCAGGAGCTCAGCCTGTCTGACTCGACCCAGAACTGCGTGCCCAGCCCCGACTTTGGTGGTGGCCACCCCGACCCTAACCTCACCTATGCCCACTCCCTCGTCGAGGTTGTCGACAAGAACAACATTCCCTTCGGCGCCGCTTCCGACGGTGATGGCGACCGAAACATGATCTACGGCGCCAATGCCTTTGTTTCTCCTGGCGACTCTCTGGCCATCATCGCCCACTATGCTCACCTCATCCCCTACTTCAAGAAGAACGGCGTCAACGGCCTTGCTCGTTCCATGCCTACCAGCGGTGCTGTCGATCTTGTTGCCAAGGCCCAGGGCCTCAACAGTTACGAAGTGCCTACCGGCTGGAAGTTCTTCTGCGCTCTCTTTGACGCCAAGAAGCTTTCTATCTGCGGTGAGGAGAGTTTCGGAACTGGCAGTGACCACATCCGTGAGAAGGATGGTCTGTGGGCTGTCATTGCATGGCTGAACATCATTGCTGGTGTCGGTGTCGAGAACCCCGATGTCACCCCTTCGATCAAGGAGATCCAGAAGGAGTTCTGGACCAAGTACGGACGTACCTTCTTCACCCGTTACGACTATGAGAATGTCGACTCGGATGGAGCCAACAAGGTTGTTGGTGAGCTGGACAAGCTCGTTGCTGACCCCAACTTTGTCGGCAGCACCATTGAGGGTGAGTGAAATCCCGATGCTACCTTTCTGACTGTCCCTAACTAACAACCCCCAAGGCCGCACTGTCACCAAGGCTGGCAACTTCTCCTACACAGACCTCGATGGCTCCGTGGCCTCCAACCAGGGCCTGTATGCCGGTTTCTCCTCTGGTAGCCGAATTGTTGTCCGACTTTCGGGCACTGGTTCCTCGGGAGCCACAATCCGTCTGTACATCGAGCAGCACACTAGCGACCCCTCGAAATACGAACTGGATGCTCAGGACTTCCTGAAGGAGGAGGTCAGGTTCGCCACGGAGCTGCTCAAGTTCAAGGAGCATGTTGGTCGTGACGAGCCCGATGTCAAGACCTAAAGGAGAAGCGCGAGAGCTGGTCATCTGGCTGCTGGACGAAAGAGATGGAAGCAAAGTAAAAGATAATTCTGAGATTCTGAAATTGTTATTCGCATGCATGCATATATATGACAAATTGAGCGTTCTTGAGACAAACCAACTGAGATGAAAACAGAGGGAGTGCTGAGAACCAAGGAATACGGCAGCTCAAACTGACAGACATCACGAGAGAGAAAAAGAAGAAGATAAAAAAAAAAAAAGAGAGAAACAATTCTCAATATCGAAAAACACGAGACGTGCCCTTCCAACTGACCAAGGAGAAAAGTGAAGCCCTGCTGGCTATCGTACAATCTTATCCCGTGACTCTTGATCGACAAAAGTAAAATAGGTCGTTGCTCGTAAAAAAAAAAAAAACCGTCAAACCTTTGCTGAAATGAATACTCGTTGGGCGCCGTCGCTAAAAGGATGAATTCGAAATCAAACGCTGTAGATGAGAGAGAATAGAAGAAATAAAGAAGAAAGGTAAAAAAAGAGAAGAAGAGAAGAAGAGAAGAAGAGAAAAAAAAAAACAAAAATTCAAGAGGTAGATTATCAATCTTGGACGTAGCAAGAGGCGAATTATCTTAGGTCTTTGCTGGTGCTTCCGTTGCTGTCGTTGTGCTCATGTCGGTTGACGGGGCAAAGAGTTCCTTGAATCGTTTCGTTGCTAAGAAAAAAAGTGTGAGATATTGCTCGGATACTGAAGTTTGACGGAACAGATAGTCGAACTTACCCTCTTCGCTGACGAAGCAAATCTCAAAGGCACCAGCAGCACCTCGTCGTTGATTTTGTTGCCGATACTCCTGGCAAAAGACGTACAGCTGGACATCGGCGAGCCGTACCTTTGTTTTGCTGACCCGCTTGATCCATTTCGGCGAGGCAGACTGGTGAGTGACTGCAAGAGTTAGCCACCCAATAGTTTTGAACTGTCAAGCCGGGGTTTGACATACTGAATGCTGTCCATACGGGACATTGGCGGAGTTCACCGTCCCAGACAGCGGCGTGGAGACGGAGACCTTTTGTCATTGTGTCCTCGTAGACGATGAGGGAGTGCATAAATCCGTCATCGACAATTCGACTGTAATGGTCAATTGTGTGATTAAAAAGAGTTATGCTTTGAAGCTTACGCTTGAAACAACTTGCGCTCACCCCGTAGGATGAGGTCCTCTGTGGCAACTTGAACAGTAAGGCTGTTGCGCGTCTTGAACGACACAAAGCAGCAGTACATAAGAACAAGTTCTATGTCAAGTTAGCCATCGATACAACCCAAAAGCCATCATGAAAAGGGAGACATACCTTCCCAGGTCATGAAACATAGGTTTGCCCACAACTTGGCGCAACCCTCATTCGGGCTCCACCGCCAGAACTGTAAGCTGCTTCCATCACGCTCAACACACAGTTCATGTGCGCCGCGGAGTGAGAACCAGGGGCTTCCCATGTGATAGATCCTTAGGAGAAAGTAGGGGCATCTATCTCGGGCGCTCTGATAGACGATCAGGGTTATTTGCCGTTCATTAAACGGGCTGTTCGTGTAAGTGGATTGTCGCGTATAAGCGGGATGGATGTTCTGATCTTACCGCATGAATAGAACCCTTGCATCGCTAGGCATTCTGATTTGGTTCCAGGGAAGATGTGGACCGTATGACTTGGATCTAGACAGCGTTAGATGGCGCAGATCAGGTTATGGGTTTATAAACAACTCACGAATGCTGGTGCTTGAGTGCAGTCCGGGAAGGCAAAGGCAGAGAAAATATTTGCTCGGCCCAGTGTACGCTCTACGACCTCATTAGAGATATTTCCATTATCAATGTGTTCAACGTAAACTGACCGAAGTGAGGTTCGAGTCGTCTAGTATGACATCGGGACGAATCGACGGGTTTAGGCGGATAGGAGGAGGGGCTTCTCATGATTAGCATCATGTCTATGTTGGGAACGGTCTACACTTACGGATACCCCTGGCCTCTCGCAGTTGCATGATCTGCAACCGAACGCTTTCCATGGAGTTGAAGTCAAAGTTTGGCGACCTTACGGGTGTCAGTGAATGGGATTCACGAGCGTTGGGTGATGTTTGAGCCAACCTAGTTAGCAGCTCTCGCAACAATGTCAAGAAATGGTTGTAGAGGATGAAACGTTGGGGTAGTGAGAGTCCTCCAGCTTCTTGTGTCATGGAATGGTACATCTTTCGCCAACGGTTCTCCTTTGTGAGAGTTCTGTCTTCATAGTGTGTGGTGATGTCTCGCAGGGATCGTGATAGACAGGGAAGGATGATTTCCAGATAATCGAGCACGACAGGGACGCGAGAGAAATGGGTCTGGGAATACTCGGCGAGTTCACGGAGCAGTTGGGCCGAGACCCCGATCTCTTCGGTAGTGACAACCAGATGGGCGTGAGGGGCTTCGGGGAGAGAATTGCGAAGCCCTACAAGATGGAATGCAACCTTGTCTGCCCGCTGTGCCTCGAGTAGACAGCCTTGAAGTAGATGCAGCCCAAGCTGGCCACTTGGGACCATTTCCATGTTGGTAGGAGAGACGGAAAGTGAGGTCATGGTCGATAGGGATTATTTCATCCCAAGAGGATGAGTTGAGTATTAGAGTGGATGGTGTAAATGGTGTATATGGCGGTTTTCCTGTTTCCTCCCAGTGTTGCCCTTGTGGCCTCTTGATAGATGAGGAATAATCGATCGAGGTACCAAATGCGGTGAGGAGGAGGTGCTCGCCGGCGGGGAAGTTGTCGTGGGGTCGGGGAACAAAGTAACTTGGAGTAGATGGAGGGTATGAGAGATTGATGAATATCGATGGTTTGTTAGATGTCCTATTTCTAGATAGGAACCAAGGATCAAGTCAAGGGTAGAGAAAAGAAGACGTGTAAATAATAGGAGATGAGGGGACGGCCGATGCAGGTCGTCAACAAACGTGTGATGCGAGCCCGGGCAATCTGTTCAACACCATCCAGAGGATGCACCCGCACCAGTCTACCCATACCCATGGCCTTCCCTGACGTGGTCCGGTGGGTGCACGGTTCTTATCGTGCTCCATGAGTGAGCCCATCAGGTCGATGCACGTAATGTCGGGGAGGCTCTTTGGGGGATTCGTCTTGTCCTTCCAACTAAACAAGGGTTCTTGACCACCTGATGCCCATATCCCGCATTTCCCGAGGACGAGCTCTGCGGGACATCAACTTTTGAGGTTCCATCAACACGCAAACAGATTGGGGGGCCAATTGTGCAGTGTGTATGGCTGAACTGAGCTGGGGGAATTGGCGCGCCTCATCGAGTCAACTTCTCAGGCGTTGCCACGATAGCAAGCGTCTCTCGACATGACGCCAGACCAATGCATGAGGAGCTCGGGGCCGGCGACTGGGCTAGATCGGGGTGGGAGTGGGTGGGCACTGGCGCGCTGGGGAGACAATGGGAAAATGGGTGAAGGATGACCATTCTTCGAGCGCCGCCGTCCACTCAGGTTCGAGGTGCGACGTGTTGCGACGGCGGCGACTCTGGTGGTGCATCCGCGGGAGGTGGACTTGTTGTGGAGAAATCTGATGATGATGGAGATCGCAATGGCCCTCGACGACCTCAAAGCGCCTTCAAAGCGCTTGGGAACAGCGTCTGTGCTGGGGTGCAGGTCCCTCACCTCGTGCGCTTCTCAACGCCAAAACTCCACTCCATCCTAGGTCGTCCGTCGGCTCAACGGCGCTCTCGTACTCAAGCTCGAGCCTTGTTCAAGGGACCATCCTGGCCATGAGGCTCGGCCTGCCACGACATGATGCCACTCTCGCCGCGCTCTGCCGTGGGGTTGCACATCCATGACAGCCGAGTCATGACAGCCTTCATGTCATGTGTGTGTGTGTGAGGTATAAGAGGCCGAGGGTGGCAGCTCACTTGTCTCTTCTCACTCCTTGTCCCTTGGCTGGGTCGCAACCCTCTGCGCCCTGCGACTGGTTGCTTCACTCGATACGACAACGTGGTTCCTCTGGGCGACGAGCTGACGAGAAGCATAGTTGTATTGGGTTTCGGAACGTGATGGAGGTGATGAGATCTCGACCCAGCCAAGCGTGTTGAGTTGACAAGTTGAACATTGTTTCAAGGCACTAAAAGACGATAAAATTATAACAAAAATATAGTATAAGCAAAAGAACAAATAGATTACATATGTCTATCGAACTCTATCTCCCAATGGCAATTATTATCGCCAATTGGTATCGATGTTGGATAGTCTGAGTATCGTAGGTAAACGACTAAGCTCGATACCGAGGGATACCCGACCTCCACGTTGTCAGTCACATCGCAGCGCCTTCCTCATCTGCTCATCTCAACACCACCAGCAAGCCACAACTAGCCACACGTCAGCCACACATCACTGGCCTCAATCGACCCGTCACTTGAGGGCCTGATCGGCAAGAGGGCTGCGCTGTGCTAGGTGTGGAGACCAAGATACAACGGCTGTGATTAGATAAGCAAGAAGTCGCTCTGTGCAGCCTTGTGCACGAGGCGGAGACCTCCGGGAGCTCTCGCAGACCTCCTTTTGCACTGAGCTGCGAAATCCGCGAAAAAGCTCCCAGGTGTTACACTTTTTGGGAAAGGTTGCCAAGGCCCTTGGCTACGATAGGAAAGATGAAAAAAGGTACTTCTGAAGATTTGCATAACTTTTGGGGGTGCAGCACGGTTTTTTTAGGCCAACCAGAGGTTCTTCCGGCTGGCGTGACCGAAGCAGAGGTCTCCACTCCTAACACCTGGGACACCGCAGCCCTCTTGCCGATCAGGCCCTCATCAGTGAGTCTCACCATCAACGCCGGCCTCACACTTATCGCCAGGTCAACAACACACATGGCAGCTACAATCATCATGCATAACCTCACTTCCATCTCACAGTGCCAAATGGGATCGCAATCGCGTTGGCTGTCATGTATTTTGCACATCAAATATTTCGTGTTACTGATGCTCCCATGCTTTGTACAAGCATCTTATTCCTCATTGATGACTCGAGCTCATTATCAGATGCTCATGATCATGGGCGTTCGAGTGGGAGCATGCAGCTCGACCAGCCGCCCTCTAGACCTTAATAACGCGTCGAACGACCATATCCCCTTTGAGTTTCCGGTAACAAAAATGAAAAAGCAAAGCACCCATCCTGTGCCATCATACAACACCGCCGAGACCAAAATACAAGGAAAGAGAGGACCTCAAGTGCGAGCATCTCCGATGCGACTGAATGTGGCGACTGTTCCCAGTCACATCACGTTCATCAACACTTGGCACCTCTCAGCGTGGTGCCTCTGCCTAAGAGGACTCCTCCTCTTCCTGGTCGGCCTGCACAATAATTAGCCACGAAGTCATCCACGCCGGCGGTCACACGTACGTTGTAAGCCTGCTTCTCATCCTCGTATCGCTTCTTGTCGGCAGCAGCCTTGGCCTCATAGGGGGCACGCTGCTTCTCGTTCAGGGCCTTCCATCGCTCACCGAGGAGCTTGCCGACCTGGCCGAAAGAGATGCCAGGGTTCTCCTCGCGAACGTTCTCACGCTGCTCGTTGGCGAAGAACATGTAGGCAGAGAGGCCACGCTTGGGAGCGTTGGGGTCTGGGCAAGTTAGCTCTGTGCCTTCAAAGTCTTCACCGTCGGTGACGCCATTGGGTTATGCGCCGACAACAGAGAGTGTATGCGGCAGCTGCCAATGACGGCACCTGGTTAGACATGGGGAGTGGTTCAGGACCCTTACCCTTCTTGCCTCGCTTCTTCACGGCCTTTCCGCGCTTGCCAGCATCAGCCTTAGGCATGTTGAATGTGTTCTGTGATTGAGTGAGTCAAACTTGCTCGAGACTTGCAGTGCGCAAAGGTCAAGCGATGGAAGAAGTGCGTTGGGAAGAGAGTCGAAAATGCCAACGCGGTTGACGCGATGCAAACGACGAGGGGTAGCTTGAGCTAAGCTCGAGCAATAGGTGGATTGAGGAGATGGTGGATGAGGCGCAAACGCAATTGCGTTCCTCGTCGCGTGAAAATCCATGTTTGGTGCAAGGAAAAAGCTGAATCCAGGGAAGGCGCGTACCTTGGAAATGAATTTGGGAACGAGAAAGTGGTGGTGCTGTCGTCAACTGTGATGCGCTTCAGTCAGCTAATGCTTGCTTAGACGGGCGCGCAGAAGGCGAAGGTGAAGATGATGCAACGCGAGCGAGCGACGAAGCAGCGCGCAACTCTCAAGATGATCAGGTTTTTCAACAAAGATAAAAACGAGATCGGAGAGTTGACGCGACGCAATTCGCACAAGCAGATGCGGCAAAGAATAAGAGAATGGGTATGTGGTGCTGGTGCTGGTGATGCGCGTAGCAGAGGAAGGTACTCACCACAAAGACGTGTCGAACGTGGACGAGGTATAGAGAGAGAGACGCGGGTATGAGAGAGGATTTTGGGTGAGAGATTGTATGGGAGAGGAGAGAGGGAGGGAAAATGTATGGGGAGGCCAAGGCAGCCTTTTTACTATGGGGAGCTGATTGTGCGTGGGGAGGGAACGCGGCCTGCCCAGCTACCACACTTGGACGGACTGTTATGCTGGGCACTGGCAACATCTGGGCTGGACTGGACTGGGTGCGGTGCTTGCTTCTTAGACGAGACCCCCCTTCCTTCCCTTCCCTTCGGACCCTTCCTGCCTGCCCTTTGACGAAAAAATGGGTGCGCGCGCACTCTGGGCTGCGGTGCCTCGAGCTTGCTTGCCCGGTGCTGGCCTGGTGCTGGTGCTAGTAGGAGGTACTGTCGCAGCAGCCTGTACTAAGTACCTGCCGCACCTCTTCCCCTTGGTGCTGGGGGAGGAGCGACCAGGACTCAAACCGAGCCCGGGCACCCAAGCTCCTCAGAAGCACCTGCCTTTGGCCACTCACCAGCCAGCAAGCCTGTGGTCCTGCTGCTATTATTGCGTGGTACTGTACAGGTACAAGCCGCACGCAGCCCGCCGCGCCGAGGTACAGTACAAGGGCCTTGTACCGCGACACCTGCTGCGCAATCCGCACCGTATACCTGGACCCAAGGCCTTTTTTGGGGGGGGGCGACGGAACTTGGACTGGGACTCGCAAGCCCCTCTGCCTTTGACCATGAGTGATCACCCTTGTTGTTGACCACACTCTGTGCCTCTCCCCTCTCTGCTCTGCTCACGCTGTCTCCGTCTCCCTGCTCGGCCGCCGCTCAGTCTCGTCCTTGCCCAGTCAACGAGCTCAGTCCAGCGGGTTCTCTGGGTGATACCGTACCCGTGCCCTGCCGCCGCCCTCATCCGTCGTCTCCCTCCACCACTTTCCAGTCCCTCCACCTCCACCTCCCTGAGGCCGCTATCCTTCATCAATCAATCTCGGGCTTCCAGTCGCGCTCGACATGGACACTACTGACACCCTCCTCCCTGTCTGCGCGCCATTTGTTTCTTTGCTCTCGTTACTTGTGCCACACCATTGCCTGCTGCGTACAACATTGCCATTACGGACCGTGACTGTGGGCTACATTACCTTACCTCATACCTGGCTGGACTAGGAGCGAGCTCCTGCGCCAGCGGCAGAGGAACTTTAACCCGCGTGCCCGCGTACCTCAACCCGCAGCGGACTGGCGTACCAGGCGCTGACGTTCCCCGACTCCATCCAACGCCATCTCGGGCAGTCTATCTGTCGCCCATCAGTCCTTGTCTTGGGTAGACTTGATACCGGCGGCTCCTTGTTAGTTGTCTGGCTCCAGACCAGCCCAGCCGCCTCTGCTCTGGGACTCGACTCGAAACGTCGACGCTCCTCCTCTTGCTAAGAAAACACCCATCAGCAGGGCAGATTGTCGCCCACAAAAAGTGGCTCTATGAAAAGTGATACCTTGCCGTACTCGGAGGGAGGCTGGCTGATGATTGAGAGACGGTGGTGGATGCTCATTGTGTTGCTAATTCAGAGTTTGGCGCTGCTACGGCGGAGCACCCTCACCTCACCACCACGAATATCACAGTTGCACCCTGGCATCGGAGCATGCTAAGACTTGGGGAAAGTATCCGATCTTGTTCACGACAACGAATCCGTGCCGGGCAACCGGGCGACCAAATGCGACCACCCGCTTTCGGGTTCGTCTCAGTTCCAAGCTCTGCCGTTTGGTACAGTACAGTGGACAGGCAGGCAGATGAACGTTGTCTAGAAACCCCAGCGCTATCCTGTGCCCAAGACAATCTCGGGCTATGTTTTACCTCACTCTCCAACTCTCCTCTCACACCCCTGCGCTGCGATACGCCGAGGCTACTGCCTCAAGCATACCGTATGTGCACACTTGGCGATCACACTACCTAGAGACATTTGTATCACTTGCACAACCTCCGATGGCCAGCAGAGATGATATTGATACAATGGGCGTAACAAGCAGGCCCTGGGCTCCTCTGGACGACATCATCTCGCCTCTTGTTACGGCTTTCGGCGCCCATGGCTCATGGCTCATGGTTCTGACTATGCTCTCACGCCAGCCATTTTGCCTACAGTACGCACGATCAACTCCGTCTTCCATCAGTTCTAGACCACTGGGATTTTTCCCCCGGCGCCTTATGGATTATGCTTCCTGATGATAACTGGAGCAGCGATGGACTGCCGGGGTACTTTGATCATGCATGACGGACAAGTACCGTCATACGAATTTTCCATGTACAGGTACAAGCTGGCGCGTACCCTCCTCACATGGATTGGATGCTCGCCTCCTCGCAGCTATCCCCTTCATGCCAACATCAACGCAATGACACCTCCGTGTGCCGCCTTGCCTTGAAGGGGAGAAGACAGAAGTCCAAACATCATCACAATAGGCGCTCTAACATACAGTACGTTTTCATGGTTCACCGAAGTGAGCTTGAGAGACAACCTTTGGTTTGAGACCACACCCCAGTCAACTGCTGAAAGCCTGGCCCTCGTTTCCCATGCCACTCTTCCAGAGTCAGTGTGCAAGGACACAATACGGTCCTAGCTTCCGGCACGGAAAGGCTGGTATTGTGTGCCATTGAGTGTATCACCGCAGTTCGGGGTTGTCGACTGGCATTCCTTCTTCAAGCGAGTTCTGCGGAGAACAAGAACGAAGATCATACGCAGGAGGTGCATCATCGGTCATTGCCCCTCGATGCCATGCACATCAGTGCTCTCAAACGCACCGAGAACAACACGGCCAAGACAGGCGACAAGAAATGGCAGATGACGAGGGATACCTCATGACGCATACATTGTCTGCGGGCGCAGCGGGTACCACGAGTCGCGCGAGAGGCCTTGGTGGGCTACCGCGCGCCGGGCGTGGTCGTGGTGGAGGTAATGGGCGTGGTAGGAGGAACTCCTAGCCTCCAAGGCAAGGCAAGGTGCAGCCGGAGCAAAGAGACAAGCAAGCAAATTGGCCGGCGAGGGCGGGTTTGCCGGGCTTGTCTGGATGGGCTTGTCTGGGCTGTGCGCGCCATTTGGTCGCGCCGGGCCAAAACAAGGTGCAGAGGCACGCCGTAAGTGGCCCACGAGAGAGGTACCAGCAGAGACTTCCAGCGGGTACGCGACACACCTGTCTTTGGGTGGTCATGTAGTCCTCCTGGCATCTGATACTGTGCTGTACCTGGGCGCCGAGCGGGCTCTGGGCTCGCGCCAGAGCTCAGAAGGGGGAGCTGAGCGTCCCCCCGCCCACGCAAACACTCTGCGTTCCTCTCCACTCGCTCTTCTTCCTGCCAGGGCTCATCTTTCTGCCCCTTTCTATTTCCTGCCACCTGCTTTTTGTCGTGCTCCTTACTTGCTGACCTGAGGGACATGGCAAGGTTCAGCGCGTCTCGATGGCTGCCCAACCAGGGGCTAGTGAGGACTGTTGCGGCTTGCCGATCTGGTCTGGTCTGGTGTGGTCATTCATTGTTTCCCAGGGAGATTGGGAGAATGATTTCCGCTACGGATTTTCCGGATCAGAACGAGTCCCCCCAATCACCCCATGACTGATTTTTCCCAACTTCTCGTGCTTCCTTGTCGTTTCATTCTCGTCGACGTCCGAGCTTCCAGTGCCTTGCGTGGCTCGAAATCGCCAAGCCATATCACGTGCATTCACGCGATGGTTATAGATGGTCATAGCTCCCTACATTTGCTAAGCCCTATCGGGTGTTCCTGGTGGATGGAGACGAGGGAAATCATCTGCTGGGACTGGCGAATTCTTGGGAAATCGAACAAGGGAAGATGACCAGAAGAGATGGATCCATGATTCGAAACCTGACACCTGCATTTGCATGACAAGCTGTTCCAGGCACTGCCGTCGACGCGCATCGTTAGCCGCAAACTCACGGCTCAAGGCGCGTCGTCAGAGTTTTATTTGAGCCCTCGAGAAACCCCAGCAGATCTCGAGTATCCATCTCTAGGGTACGTATCTTACTCGGGAGTCGGGTTCTCACTGGGATGCAGACCGGTGCGGAGGCCATTCCTAGTGGATGCAGTAGTCACGACGAACATTCTCGAAAACTGGGTGTCATGTGTGGTATCATTCTTCCATCTCAGGATCAAGAACAACATCGAGTAGCTCATCATCGCGCGCCCAGTCGATCCCGCTACCAGCGATTATCCCGCTTGCCACGCCCTTCATTACTCTCCATCTCTGCTTGCTCACCTTGAGCTCTGCCTCGAGTTTCGCTTGCTCTTGCATCATCTTGGTGTTATTCGGTGGAATTCTCTTCTTTTGCTTGGCCTCCTCTGCCAATTCAAATAGCTCTGCTGTTGATGCCACGTTTTTCCGAGACGCAAGCAAAGTGTCGCTCTGCGTGGAGGTCAATTCGTCCCAAACTCTGCCAGTCTTTGCCGCCTCCTGGGCAACTGCAATGGATGCCTCATCTCTGCGTTCCACATATGGGAGAAGTTCACTGGTGAATGTCAGCCATGTGTGATTGTGTGAGAAAGCAGGGGATCAAACCGTTCGACAGGTGCAGCTTCTGTTCTGCCATGGACGGCTTTGAGGATTGGGTTGGCCATGACAACGGCGTCAATCACTTCGTTCCTCAGGACATACTTTGCCCTGGACTCGAGAAGCTCCAACTGCGCCTTGCGTGTTTCTTCTGGTGTAAATGATGATGGTTCATCTGTGGGTATGTGAGCTTATGGGACAGAGTTTCTACTCGCAGAAACAAACCTGGCTGGTGAGAGCGTTGCGCGTTGATGATTGCAATTTCTAATCGAAGCTCCTGTATTCTGTCGTAGAGTGCAAGGACCTTCTCCTCATCTTTTGATATGGGCAAATGAGATGCTTCATCCTGGCCGTTGGCCATGGGCTGATCGATCGAGTCCGCCATGAGAAACGAAATATCACTGTTATTCTCTTTGTGTCGATAACCTCAAGCAGACAACCGCGTTGTGAAAGCATATGCGCGATAGTGGATGAGAACCATGCCAATGTGGCTGTGCAATGCGGCTGAAGACTGTGGCTGATGCTACCAATAAGCGCAGGCAGCCGTCACAAGGCACCGGTCACGCTAACATGCACTCCCAAGGACAATCACGGGTGGCTTGGATGTCGGTCTAACTTTCGTCACGCGAATACACACACTTTATGAGAATCAGGCATCCCTAAGCACCGGTCTTATCGTCCTAAGCTCCGGTGATTCTGTTCATATATTCCCTGACCCACGTTCTCGCCCTCGCCGGTCGCGCATCGCGGCATCGCTTTCCATGGGAGATGTCTCGGGATGGCTCTCCAGGTGTTGATAGCCCATACGGGCCAGCGGCTGGAGGTCGATATCGCACAGTTCTCCGTGTATGACTCGCCATGTCAGATCTTGTTCCCGATTGCTTGCTAACCTGGCCGCAGCCTCGATGATCTCAAGGCCTGGGTCTCCAGGAACACCTCGATCCCACCTCAGCATATCGTCGCCTTGACCCCTCACGGGCGCACCGTCAAGTTTGCCAACCTGCATGCGGAGGTGTGTAACACGTCTAAAGACAAATCGTCTCTAACCCGCCCAAAGAAAGAAGTCTTCATCTACGACATCCGAATAAGCGCGTCAGGAGCCGCAAATCTGATCGTCCCAATCTCTGCGCCGAAGCCTTACGCTATCACGAGTGCGCCGAACTCGATCGACGACGTACAAGCGATATCATCATGGCAAACCCTGTACCAGGATCGCCGCGACTGGGCGATGCGCCTGGCGGAAGACTGCGGACACATGAATGCGGCTATACACGCACGATACGACGAAATCGACGTCATCATCAAGTGCCTGGATGCCGCGGTAACCAATCTTGAAATCAGCATCAAGCAGATTGAACCGAAATACACTGACCTGAAGAAATGGGTCACACCGACCTTGGAAGAGCATGGGAACCTGGTATCAGGATGGGAACAATGTCTCGAGCTTGCGAAGAACACACCAGTTTCGCCCTTGATGGTCAAATTCATGACTCGACGAGAGGTCAAGAAGTCTAGACCAACCCTGGAAGACCTGATCGAGCTGGATACTGCGAAAAAGGCAGGGAAGCTAGCACCAACCGCTCATCGGAGGTTCAGTGATAAGGCCAAGGAACTCGACAATGCGGCTTCGCGGATGTACCAGGGCTTGGAAGCATTGATTGGCGACTTTGAGAAGCTGATGGGCAGCTCTGCTTTAACTCACAGCGCCGACTCTGCACAGCTCCTTGAGGACATTGAGGCGGTGGTGAAGCAGATGGACTCTGACTATCGCACTGCTCTATCATACAGCAATTCGCAACGCGACCTCGCCCAGGCGTCCAAGACAGCCTCTATTCATACTGAGCATATGGTGCCAACATTGAAAATGCGAGCGCAGGAGATGGACGACATGCTCCATTATGCCACCGATGCGCGCAACTCCATCGCCTCCGAGTCGGCCAAGTTTATGCGATACGTCACAGAGATTACATCTCTCCACAGCAATGTCAAGACCCAGATCAACGTGCTCAACCAGTCCGAGGATGACATGACAACATTTGATTACTTGCGTTTGATTCACCAGCTCCCTTATATGTACGCTGCCTTCGTAGCAGAAGCTGTTCGACGTCGAGAATGGGTTGACAAGGTCAAGACTGATTCCTCGACCTTGGCGAATGAGATGGCGCTCTTTCAAGACGAAGAGTCGAAACGGCGGCGGAAATGGCAGAAGATGATTGGCAGCATGTATGGGCCAGACCTGGACACGAATGTCATGGGTCTCGAAGTCAACTTGCTGGGAGAAGACATCCCCTGGCCTTCGGTGACAAAGGAGGATCTGACAGATTTTATCCAGATCCTGCAAGAGCAAGATATTGACCAGGCTGTTTTAGGCGACGTGATGAAGCTTGTGCAAGATCTTGATCATCCGACAAAGCAGCAATCCAAGAGACTCAAGGCCTTTAAGAATGGGAGCGTGCATGAGGCGGCTCTCGGAAGGAGCGGGCTGATGATTCGGGGTGATGATGATCTCCTCCGGTCGCTCCAGGACGACAAGGGCAAACTCGAGAACAAGCTCAAGACAGCTGAAAGTCGAGTTCGACGGTTGGAAGACCTACTACATCGGCAAAGCCAGGCAAGCCGTCCGGGAAATCTCTTCCAACCTTCAGGTCCTCAACAACGCGAAAGGGGCAACTCTGGTTCTTCGGTCAGATCAAGTCGGTTCGACGACCGCAGACGATCTTCGGATGGCTTGGATCCACTACTGCGCCGTGTCACTCAGTTGGAGAATGAGCTACGAGAAGAGAAGCAGCGTTCGACTCGTTTACAACAAGAGCTCGCGGCTCAAGCAACCCAGCACGAGGATGTGAAGGGCCAGAATGAAGACTTGAAACGCCGACATGATGACCTGAACGGTCAGATTGAGGAGGTTAACACCACCAAGAAAGACCTACTTGGAAACATGGAGGCATTCAAGCGCGAATTTCTGGAAGAGAGGAAGTCTCTGGAGAGCGAGATTAAGAACCTCAAAGCCCGCCTGGAGTACACTGAGGACGAAATCGAGAATTTCGATCAGTCTCGGCAGCACGAAAAGGCTGGCCTTGTTGTCAGAGTGGAAGAGCTTGAGGCCGAGCTTGAACAAATCAACAAGCAACGCCAGGACGATGCTCTCAAAGCTCAAGGCCAAGTCGAATTTCTCAGGAAAGAGACGAGGATCCAGAGGGAGCAGCAGGAGACTTTGGAGCGACAGGTGCAGTCAGCTCAAGAGGAAGCCCGCAATGCCTCAAGAATGTTGGCGACTGCCGAAGAGACCTCAGAAAATCAGTGGCAGGCCTTGACAAAGCTCTATGCGGAGCTTTCTCCCGATGTCGCCATCCCTGACAACTTGGTGGATCTCTCAGACTCTCTCCTTGCCGTGGCGACAGAGATCATTGCCAAGCTACGCAACTCGGATGCTGACATTGATCTGCTCAAGACCGATGTGGAGCACCTCACAGCAACCGCCAAGGAACTGCGGGAACAGATTTCTGAAAAGGATTCAAAGCTTTCCGAAGACGAAATCACAACTGTCCACCTTCGGGAGAGCCTCTCCAAGGAAGAGGCAAAGGTCTCTGCTTTGGAAAAGGAGTTGGCAGATGGCAGAGAGCAGCTGACTGAGCTGCGTGCCAAACTCAGTGACGGCGAAACTGGCTCGGAAGCCTTGCAAAAGAGGATCGAGGAAGAGGAGAAGAAGGTGATGACACTGACGGAAGAGGTAGCATCGAAGCAGTCTCAGGTTGGCAGTCTGGAGGAAGAGCTTCACCTATTCCAGGAGAAGGTCGAAGCCCTCCAGGGCAAGCTGTCTACTCAGAACACCCAATACGAGTCACGGG
This sequence comes from Fusarium sp. LHS14.1, assembly GCA_025433615.1. Taxonomy (NCBI): domain Eukaryota; kingdom Fungi; phylum Ascomycota; class Sordariomycetes; order Hypocreales; family Nectriaceae; genus Fusarium; species Fusarium sp. LHS14.1. The sequence goes on from CM046481.1 coordinate 2,304,152, forward strand.
ATGAGAAGACAAAGGATCTAACCCAGCGACTATATTCGCAAAACGACCGCATGTGTCGTCTTCTCGAGCGGGTGGGCTTCGCCATTACGCGAAAGGATGGGGAGGTGACGGTTACCAAGATTCCGCGAGCCGAGAGGAACGCCCAGAACCCCAACGACTCATCCGACCCTGGCTCATCTCTCCGTAAATCAGCGACGCTGAGCCGTGCCATGGCCGACAGCACAGATCTTGAGCTCCTTTACTGGCTCAGCAACGCAGACATGCAAGCTGAGGGCGAGAAGTATGAGGCGTTCATGAACAAGCTTGGCAATTTCGACATGGACCTATTCTCGGAAACCATTTACCGCAGAATTAAAGAAGTGGAACACATGGCACGGAAATGGCAGCGAGAGGCACGAGCTTACCGGGAAAAGGCTCACCACTTGCAAAAGGACTCACATGAAAAGATTGCGTTCAAGCACTTCAAGGAGGGCGATCTCGCCTTGTTCCTACCAACGCGTAACCAGCAGGCAGGAGCATGGGCGGCCTTTAATGTCGGATTCCCTCACTATTTCCTCCGAGAGCAGGATGCTCATCGACTCCGTCACCGGGAGTGGCTTGTTGCCCGAATCTTGCGGATCCAGGAGCGTGTGGTAGACCTCTCGAAGAGTCTACAGCCGAGCAACGAGACGGACTCTATCAACGATGAGGAGAATGACAACCCTTTCCAGTTGTCAGATGGTCTGCGGTGGTATCTAATCGATGCCTTTGAGGACAAACCAGGGGCTCCTTCAACCCCAGGCATGGGCAAGTCAACCGTGGCAGCAAACACGGTGGAAGCAACGGCAAACATACATACCCACGCCACAGGCGCCAGGGGTAAGAGCCGTGACAGCGTCGCCAGTATCGAGGGTATCAACAAGACTCTATCCAAGAGTCTCGAGAGCAGACGCAGCAGCACCGGGTCCAGAAAGGCTCTACCGTTCCAGCTTGGAGGTACAACTTTGTTAAAGAACAGCGCCCTAGCCAGTGAAACAAACTCACTCCGAGCTCACCCAACAGACACCCCTTCCGGCGCGAGTCCCACACAAGGAGGGCTCCCCACTACGACCAATGCCAGCAGTTCGAACCGGGCAGCGGACGGCCAAGACGCGCAGAGGAACGAACAAGCGGACAACATTGCCAAGTCGCCCCCGAGCGAGTCATCAGCAAAAGGCGGCGGCGCCCGACCGGACGAGGTACGAAACGTCGACTCCCTTCTAGGACCCTAGGTTGCTGATGGCCACTTGGCAGCCTCGGATTGCGGTACAGCGGGAGGACTCGATTGAGAGCCAGACGAAGAAGTCGGTTGTGTGGGATTCATTATGGAGTGTGGACTACAACTATGAGGGTGGTGGACGAAGATAATCCATGTGTTCGGTTGTTTGAGTAGGATTTCACTTGTCACGATCTAAGCCAAAACTGCTAGGAAGCTTTCATGGTGTTATGGAAGGGTGTTTCTACTGGATGCATCAGCGACACTTTTCCTTTGTCCTATGATATACAGGTGGGACGGTAGATAAGGGCAATGTTTTGTTTGATTTTGACAACTATCTATGGAGGCACCGGTGTGAGAACTGTCTGGGCAATCTCGGATGACTCAATGGTGTCTGTCAACAGTCAATACACATCATTTGGGCAATCGTGTCAAGTTTCGGGGTTGGGCACAACTAGGCGCAGCTCGCCGCCTGGACGAAGGCATTCCTTGAGGAAGTGGATGTAGTTGGTGAGTTCAGTGGGATCATTGTATTCATCCTCTGGAAATACCAGAAACTTGTCATCCTCTTGTTGCGCAACGTACTCCTTACTACCGACCAAGTTGAAGTCGATCAGTTGGGGGACACCGATGAGAACAAGAGTCTTGAGACGAAGGTGCCTGCCCATCTTGACGAACAAATCCTCGAGTGATCGGCGCCTGTCTTCAATGATGCCACGGATATCTAGACAGAGGGTCTCGAGGTCGCGGAGAAGCCGCCATTCGAGGTCAAACAAGGAATCTCGATCGCGACAGTACCTTTCCAAAGCAGCATGGTCGATGTCTTCCAACTGTAGAAGAGGGATCCGGGAAAAGGTGTTGCGTACGCCCTGGGCCACCGTCGAAGGCAATAGCCTGTCACCCTTGCGAATCATGAGGTGGCGTATGTGCTCGCACTCAAGGAGGGGGTCCTTTGGGTCAAGACGTCTTGTCCACGCCTGAACGTTGGGGCCGTCTTTTCCGCCATATACAAAAGGAGGAAAGGGAATGTTGTCGAGCAACCTGGTGCTTAGAAGGGGGGTCTCGGCAACGACGTCGGCAAAGTCAACAATCGTGAGCGCCTCAAGGGCTGCATCAAAGGACTCAATGTCGTCACCCTTTGGTGCCTCCGACACACGCTTCTCAATGTCGCCAACAATCACCTTTGCCTGATCCAACAGACTTTCCATGTACTCCTCGCTCTTAAAACGATCATAGACGTGGATGCGGTTTGCAAAGTGGTGGCTGATGAGTTCCTCCCTGAAGCAGGTCTCCTTTTCAGAGGAGCACTGAGGAAAACAACACCCAGGGATGCCCTCCCTATTGGCGATGGGCAAGTCAAAGATGCAACTCTTCTCTGGAGGGACAACTTCGAGCTTTCCACGAAGATATTCCTTTCTCTCGTACGGATTAGAGGTGGGCCTCTCAAGTTCACCTCGAGTGTAGACAACGGTGGAGAAGTATTGCCTGTGCTCTTCGCAGCTCATCTCGCCTTCAATGGCTTCGCTGATCCAGCACGTGTCCTTTTGTGTGTCACGCTTAGCAAGCTCAAGGGTGTGAGAGATTGCAGTCTCAGCTGGTTCGGTGCTGTTGCTTGGTTCGTTGGCCATGTTGGTGGCTGTACTGATCTGTGTGTAGTAAGTTGATGGTTGTTTTTGTTCTCGAGGCTGACTATAAAGCCTCGAGTTAACAGACTTCCACGGTATACTTATACTAAGTCAGATGTTGATTACTCTGATTTTCATTGTTCTTGCTTATGTTTATAGACAAAGGCATGATGGTGTTCACAGCCCAGTCAGCCAGACTTGGAGGGCGTGGGTACACGGTCTTTTTGCGTCTTTGTGCTTATTCTAATTTAAGTTCGGGTCTTTTATCATAACAACAAGATACTCCAAAGTTAGCAGTGGTATCTCGTTCAAATCAGTGAGTTTCTGAGCCATCATGGCTTTGAATTAATAACCGATGTGTTGGTAGAGTCGTACTGAATTAGACCGCTGACGTCAGCTTCCGGTAGACGTTCCTGGCGTCGGTATTGTCGCTTATCGCAACCCTTGTCATGACGCTCGATAAGGCTGAAGTCCCTCTCCTAGCGGGTGGCGGCGCCTGTAGACACGCCTCTTTTTATACAAACTCCAACCGCACCCGACACCCGGAGCGCGAGTCTTCAATGGGGAATCAGCCATGTAGGCTGCCATCTCGTCAATGGCAATGATCTCTCAAACTTCACAGGCGCAGATGCAGCCTGGCGCATCAGGCTCGATGCGCGTTCTGCCCACCGAGCTGCTCTACCACATTATCGAGTCCGTCCTCCCTTCGAATCCTCGCGCCTTGATACCGCCGTCGCATATCTCGACAAAGACGCTCCTCGCCTTGACCCGGGTCTCGCGCGACACGTACCGATTGGCTACTCGGCTGCTGCGAGAGCGATGCCTCTATATCGACACGGACCGCCGCCTGGCCGACATCTTGCTTTGCGTCCCTCGCTTTGTCCCGAGCCTACCACCCGTCTTGTCCCTGCGAAATATCACATCTCTCTATCTTGCTCCGTTTGGTGACTCGCTAGATGATCAGCCCACGGCGATTTGGGTGCGGGAGCTCTTTTGCGAAGTCTGCGAGACGCTGAGGAGGCTTGTGGTTCTCATGCCATTTCAGAGCCTAGATCCCCTCGATGACCACCTCAGCATTCGGAGAACTCTCCGCGAGGGGTTTGAGCGGCTGCACAGGCTGCAGGAGTTTGTCTGCCTCGGCGACTATCCGGCGCTGAGTGTCCCCGATAGCCCCACGGACGTATGGAGGTTATGGCCCGACCTCGAGCGCCTCACGCTGTTTGGGGCGCCGGTGGACAGCCACTGGCTGTGGTGGGACATTGCAACACTCCCCAAGCTGCAGCATGTCATCCTCGCGCGGTCACTCAATGTCGAGGCCACCAACATCAAGGACGAGTACTTTCACAAGCTGCCCCGGGATGATGCCAAACTCGACCGGGATATCAAGATCGTGTTACTGGACGCCGGTTTTGTGTGGAGGGGGGTCAAGACGGATCGCTGGAAGCAGATTGATCCCAAGAAACGCATGACGGTCGAGCTGTATGATGTTCCCACCTCGTTCTATGGTGATGAGATGCCCGGTGAGCTTGTTACGACGTGGGTGAGGCGAGGAGCATTGGATGGAAGCTTGTGGGATTGGCAAGGGACCGTCGTGGAAGAGTCTTGACATGGAAGCAAGTCACGATATAGATACACTTGAGATATAATAATGGGTAGAACCGAGGACGGTCCAGACCTCGAAGGCGTTTACAAATGATTATTCACACCGACGTAAAGCTATGCTTCCTTGCACAACATATCCATGGGTCATCTGGCATCGAATGGAGATCTCGTGAGTATCTGTAATCGGTGGATATTCCAGCTGAGTTGTTAGAAACTCGGTGCCTGGTTCCCCACGTTCGGAGGGTTGTGGATCTCGAGACGGACCGCCAAGTTCTGATGATCCGGCAAAACGGCAAGAACAACAGCAGACCAACAGTAATGAAGACAAATGGAAACACACCTCCTCGGAGCTATTATTCCTAGTACACGGATCAAAGTCCCTCCCCCTCACTCGAAGGACCCTGCGATATCGCATTCTATCCGCGGGTTTAACGGGATACGGTGAAGGTCCAGGGTAGCAGATGTGTGCCTCTCTGGTACGTTTTGTTGTTGGTGGTCAGCAGTAAACGACATTTCCAAGGTTCCCCCACCGAAGCTTCCGAGGCCTGTTCCAGGGGGAAGAAGAGGGGGCGGGGGATCCACCGAAGCCTCTCCCCAAAAGGACGCTAGAAATCCTCCACCGGTGCCCCGTGTCCGAGCTGTCTTCCCCCCCTTGCGACCTGCCCGAATAGGGCGACCCTTCAGCGGGTTTCGGCCCATTCTCTCGCAGCGGGCTCCGGCTTCGCTTTTTCCAGAAAACCCGTCATCGCCATCGGATTGGAAACCACCTTGTTACTGCTGCCCACCCAAATCCTACCTGCGATTCGACGTCAAACTTCCCCTCCACGCCCGCCATTCGGAACTTTTTCTTTTTTGGACTTGATATTTGGGTTAACAGTCTTGGTTGCATATTCTCTCCACAACATCCCTCACATCCCGACTCCTCTCTCTGGCATCTTCGACCTTGCCATGTCCTCGTCGGCCGTCCCAGACAGCAGCTAGCAGCAGAAACACAAAAAAAGGGCCCTGAAACTTTAACCGTAACCCAAACCCTCCCTCGCATAAAGAAAAATACAGCACCGGGCATGCCCGCGCGCCACAGACTGCTGTAAAACCGTTTGACCTGTCAGACTTGAGAGCTTGATTTCCACTGCTGCTGCTGCTCGACCCCTTCGAAAAACCCCCCGAGATCCCGATCCTTCCGAGCAACCGTTTGAACGGTTTCCGCTCCCCGTTTGACCATGCCCGACAAGTCGGCGTCGGTCGTCACCTACGCCGCCGGAGCCTCTCTCGCCGCCGCCGCCCTCATCTACGTCTTTGCGCCCAACTTTTCCATCGACCACGATCCCGCGAGCTCAAAGAAGAAGTCGATTGTCGGTCTGCGGAACCAGGCCAATGACTGCTTCATCAACTCGGTCCTCCAGGCCCTCGCCGGCCTCGGGGAGCTGCGCGTCTACCTGATCCGCGAGACGCACCGTCGCCGTATCGAGGATCCAGCCGTATATGCCAGTCTCGTCCAGCCCGAGGGCAAGCAGATGGCACAATGGAAGCTACAGGGTCTACAGGAGGGCCTCGTCACACAGGGATTGAAGGAGATGCTGGACGCGCTTAACGAACGCCCCATCTATAGGAAGTCCATTTCCCCTTTCCAATTCGTCAAGGTCCTGGAGGCTGCTTTTAAGCAGAGGATTAGCCGCCAGCAGCAGGACGCGCAGGAGTTCCTGCAGATTGTTGCTGAGCGGCTCAAGGATGAGTATCACTGCGGCCAGCGCGCAAGACTCCATGCTCGGAGAGGTCTTATTGCCAGGCCCAGCACCGTGAGCCTCGATCAAACGTCGAGCAGCCAGCTCAACGGGAATGATAGCGATGGATCATCACAGGAGCAGTCAGCCAACAACGACATCAGCGATTCTGCCATTGAACCGTCCACAGAAGCCGAGATTCCCCAGATCAACGGCCAATTACCAATTGAAATAGAGGAGGGTTTCCCCATGGAGGGAAAATACGAGTCCCATCTAGAATGCCAGACCTGTCGATACAAGACCAAGCCACGAGAGGAGACCTTCTGTACCATCACACTGGCTGTGCCACAGGTCTCGAGCACAACCCTCAACGGGTGCTTTGACGGAATCTTCAAGACCGAGTTTATTGACGACTTCAAGTGCGAGATGTGCCGCCTACTCCAGACAAGGAACAGTTTGAAAGACGAGATTGCCAAGTCGACATCTGACAGCTTCAAGGCGCAAGCCCAGGAGAGCCTTGATAAGCTGCAGTACGCCATTGACACGGATCCTGAGAACCCCCCAGAGGATGTGGAGCTTGGTGATATGCGGTATGCGCCCAAGCGGAGAATCGCAAAGACGACTCGCATGTCAATCTTTCCCAAGATCCTGGCCATTCACCTCTCCAGGTCCATCTATGATGCTGGGCAGATGACACAGAAGAACTCTGCCAAGGTTTCTTTCCCAGAGCAACTGCCCTTGGGTGGTTTGATGGACCAGAGAAAGTACAAGCTTCTAGGCCTTGTAACTCATCGTGGTGGACATAACAGTGGTCACTATGAGGCCTTTAGGCGGCAAAATCTCCCTGCCCCTTACTCCAACCCGAATACTTTCCAGGCTTCCGAGGTCTACAGCAAGACCCCGACGCCTATTTCTACTCCCGTGATTGGGGCTCGTCCGACACACAGCCCGGCAATCTCGACCCCTGATCTCCTATCGGCGTCATCGGGCGATAGCTCATCGACGCCGTCTCTGGAGTCAATGGCTGCTCCTCCGAGAAGCGTTCCCTCGGATCTACGCACCTCGATTAGTCTCCCAGCAATAGGCAAGAAGGACTCCGAGACCGTCAGTCTCCGCTCTGTCGCCGCATCTACCAAATCGGCGCTCTCCAAGCTCACGTCCCCAAAGCAGACAAACGACACCCCGTCACCACCAAAGCCAGTCATCTCGCCTCCTAAACGTTCGAGGAGGCGCAAGACGACGGACAAGTGGTGGCGGGTCAATGACGAAAAGGTGCGCGAGGCAAAGACCAGCGAAGTGCTGGGCATGCAACGGGAGGTGTATCTGCTATTCTACGAGCTCGAGAAGGATTCCTAGTGGGCTACGGCTCGGAAGAGTCTGTTCTCGGGCCGTTGATTCATGTGCCACGAATGTGATGGATGTTGTATTTGTTACTTGTTGATGTTTGCTCTACTTCAAAGGGGGAGGGGCGTGGCCGAGACTTTTTTTGATGATGAAAAAGTCGGCCCGTGTTTCATCTTTTCATGCTTGTTAATTACTTCTGTTGCATGGGTTGGCGTTGCAAAATGCCGGTGTTTTCGATGTGGTTTAGATTCCATTGTTTTGAAGGATATCAGCACTTTTTTTGGTGACAAGACGGGGGTTGAAGTTGAGCGGGTTTTGTAGACGGTGACGGTCTTTCAGAAGAAGATAGAACGGTACCAGGCGTACCTGCATATGAAAATGAATACAGCACATCTCTTAGAATGATGGTGCCTCTATGTATCTTTCCTGGAGCATGGAAGTGCAGTTGATCCTCGGGCTATTCTCTTGGCTGGTGTCCAAGAGGTTCTGTTTCGGCTACTCCTCTCGACAATTATTTGTTCGAGGTCAACCCAAACGAGGACATACATTGTGGGAGACCGATATTGGATGCTACCTCAAAGCCTAGGGTGGCCTTCTAGAAGACACACCATGTCAGCCTCATTGCAGACTGTAGAGCCACTGACATGTTTCCAATGGCAGGGTGCAGATTGCCAACAACAACACCTGCCGAGAACGCTGGCTCGAGTGATGACCACAGGGAACATGATCAATATCCTTGTTTATCATGCGCATGATGCATGTCATGAACGGGCTGGTCTCATTTCAGTAGGTATTCGGTCTAGCTACGGGTCATGGTGTGTACATATTAGGCAAGATAGAGTTTTCTTGGCTAATACGAGAAAAGAAGAAGGAAAAAATGGACAAATTCTATTTTGACGAGGGTGTTCGGTTGATCGATCACCTGTGTTGGTCTTTGAAACAATATCCTTGTCTGTTTATGTTGGGCCATCTCCTTTTCGCTTTGTGGACGGGCCGACTATATTGTGTGATCATGTTATGTATTTGGTCATATTCAAAGTACCTAGTTTGGCTAATAAAGAGAGAACATCCTAGAGATAGAAATCAGTAGACATTTATCACCGGTGAAAACAAGGATCGATATAGGGTATACAGAAAAAACCAAACCAATTGAAACATTTCACGATCCAAATCTGGCCTTGGAGGAGATTCACAAGATTGCGCATCACCCTAGCAGCCAATCATGTTCCCTCCCATCCCTTGCACCGGCAGCTGGCTGAGTCATCAAAAGGAGTCGAGGCCAACGTCAAGCATGACGACCCAGACCTTGGTTTCGTAGCCAAGTTCCCAAGCCTGATTTTTTTTTTTTTTTTTTTTTTGCATCTAGCATCATCGATAATCATCATTTCCCCTCGTTTCTTTCTTCTGGAGTCTTCGGATTGAAAACTGGCTGTGTTTTTTTTTCTCTCACTATTGGTTATGCCGAAATTGTAGACGTGAAAATCTACAGCTACGACTTGCCCATTTCAGTCGTCCAGAGTGGGCAAGGGATCAGCACACATACACGTCTGCATTGACGTTTTTCTCACTTGAGATCAAGGCATTGACAAAGAAGAAACGTTTCCTTTGCGGTTATGAGAGCTTCGTGAGAATAGTAGCCTCATGAGAATGGTGCGGCGCAAAATTGGCACCTCAACAAGTCACATCGGCTCCCCCCTGAGCCTCATCTCATCTTTATACGCCCTCACTCACATCACCATATTCTAAACTCACCTATTTCCCAAAATGCCTATACTTTCTCGTCGTCTCCGTCGTCGTCTCAAGACTCCCTTCATCCTAATCATCATCTCCCTCTTCATCATCTACTCCATTCTTCCACATGACTCGGCTATCCGCCTGGCCTTGGTCTTCAACATATCACGCTTCTTCAACCTTTTACGCGGCGCCACGACAGACCGTGACGCATGGCTCCGAGCACCGGCGCGGTATAGCGTGGATCTGAGCACCGAGGTCGGCTACCTCATCAAGACCGGCTATGGTACCCGCTACCGCGTGCCCGATCAGCTGGCTGCGTTTGCCTCAACCGGCGGCTATCTGGGAAAGGAGGGTCAGAGTTTTCTCGTCGTTGGCGATTGGACCACGGTGAACCAGACGGATGCGTCGCTGATGGGCGTCACTGTGCATGATGCCATCAAGAGAGTCATGGAGACCAAGATCCGAGGCAAAGTTGGCGATTACCCGAGGCTGGTCAAGTACATGAGCCTCCAGGAAAAGCTCGAGTCAGGAAATGAGGATGAGGCTCTGAGAATTGGCCAGAGCTTCGGCTGGGAGTTGGATGCGCTTAAGGTATGTCCGTCCCTTCCGATAGTTGGTTGGCGTTGGCCAAATATGGATACCAAAACTAACCTCATGCAGTTCATCATGGGCATGGAGATGATCTACAAGGAGCTACCCGGCAAGAAGTGGTACATCATCCTGGACGATGATACCTTTCTAGTCCGCCCTTCGCTGGAGCTCCTGCTGGGTCATGTCGACTACCGTAAGCCTCAGTACATTGGCAACGCCGTTGGCGATTTCAAGGCTCGCTTTGGGCACGGAGGATCTGGCATTCTCATCTCCGGAGAGGCCATGAGGCGCCTGTTTGAGCACCCGGGTATCGTCCAGGAAGCATACGCCGAGTCCATGACTGAGACGTGGGGTGACCGGCTCGTAGCCACAACGCTCCAGAAGCTGGGGATCTATATCGAGGAGAGCTACAACCATCACTTTAACGGCGAACCGCCGTCAATCACGCGCATCTGGGGCGACCGTTTCTGCTCGCCCCTGGTCTCCTTCCACGGCCTGCGCAAACCCGGCGAGATGCGCCACGTGGGGCAGACGCTCGCCGAGAGGAACCAACCAGTGCTATGGCGCGACGTATGGGAACTGTTCGGGGGCTCTCCCATGTCGACGCTCGAGGGAAGACCGACCGAATTGACGGCCGACCATGTGGGAAAGCCTGACGAGCACACGCGTTCGTGGGGGGATGTGAGGAGCGCAAACGCCTGTCAGACGCGGTGCCAGCAGAGCGGTCGGCGGTGCTTGGCATGGACATACGAGATGGAGAGCGAGAGGTGTCACACGAGCCCCTGGGTTCTGCTGGGGGCGGATGGCGCTACGGCAAAGGCATCGGGGGTGAACTGGCCTGAGGTGAAGCCACTGCTCAGAGCCTGCTCATGATGGGGACGGTGAGCTTCTGCGCATCACAGCTGAGAAAGGGAAGGGAGGATCCGAGAATTCAGTTCGGCTAGGGGCTCCATCCAGCTCAGCCCGGCTGTCGAATTCGAGTCCGGGACGAAGGGTATGGTTTGGGATGGGCTCCGGTGCATTGTTTTGCAAGGATAGGCGGCTTCGCCTGGCGGTATGGCACGCATGGAGTTCGTCAGACGGTGTATCATATCATGTATCATAGGTTGCCTGTTGCCATAGGTTGTCATAGCTTGCCCCTTTTAGCGTGAACAGCAAAGCAAAAGCACGACGTCCCATTGGAACAGCATGCACGGCCAGGCTAGCGACTCAAGAGCCGACCGATTTGGATAACCGGCGTGGAGAGGACACTGGAACGTGGATCCCCATCGTACGGAGGGGGCCGGGGGAGGCTACGGCGGTAAAGCCCGACCGACGTTCCAGGAATTCGGGAGCTAATCGCAGGCGAGTCACCAAGGCGAGATGGTGAGATGCGCGAAGGGGACGTGGTTGGCCAGACAGTCTGCAGCCCCTTGTTGACGGCTTTCGCTCGCTTGCTTCCCGCCGCGTCTGTCAACCGGGATGTTTGCTGATGGTTGTGTGCCAGGATCCATCCATCCGTCCAGCGAGCGAGTGCTCAGAAAGCTGTGGTTGGATTGGGTTGGATTGGCGTCGGGTCGGCTGAGTGTGGAGAGGTTCTTCCTTTTGGTTCCATCAGATGGAGGTGTAGAGCTGAGAACTGAATCAGTCACAGCAGCTGAAGAGGAGCCGCGAGAGTCAGTCAAACTCAGACATGGCTGAAGGCAAACAACGGTCGGCTGTGTCACTCTGACAGAGGTAGTCCAGGACCCGTTTTGGGCCCTTTTCCCTCCTGTTTAGGCATCTGCCTCCTAGGAGATGGAACAAGGCATGACGAGGTTACACAAGAAAGATGATAAGTACCAGGGGGTGTGAGAAATTGGAAGAAAGGGAAGAATCAAGGGAAGGGGAAGAAAAAAAGGTTCCCAAAGGTCGGTCGGTCCAGGGGGGGAGATGAGATGAGATTGGGGGGGAGTGTGGGCAGCGAGGAAATTTGACGGTGGCTTGGCGGGTACCGTTGTACCTTCCATGTGCACGCTGTGCTGTGCTAGGAAGGGCCGGGCGAAGCACACCTTCTGTAGAGATATCCATATGGAAATGTGCTGCTTCTCTCTTCTGTACAGTAATTATGACGCTAGAATGATGAGCCGAGGATCGGGGAATTTCTCTGACGATCGGTACTGTACTGTAGGTTATGGCTGGAGGGCTGGTGCTTGCTCGCCCCGTCCGTCAACCTCGCGTGTGCCCAACTGAGATGGATTCCCGTGAGATTGGATCAAATGTGGGTTTGTAAAGGTTCTGGGTAGGTTCGCTGTCACCAGCTGGACGGGCTCGGGTAATTGAGTAGGTACATTAGCGTCTTGGGACCTCCCTAGTATGCCTGGGAGCTAAGGGTTTTTAGGGACTCGTTCACTCGTGGGGTCCAGTGGCTTGCGGGGGATGGATGGGACCTGGAAGCAATGGATCCAATTGAGAGAAATAGGGCCCTGGCCTGACAGTTTCCATTTGTCTGGTCGTTGGACAGTTGAGGAACGAGCCCGATGGGCCCGATGCCAGCACGCCCCTTGTTGGCGTTCCCACGTCCCGTCCACATCACATCCACATCCACATCCACGTCCAGCCCATGATTTCATTTGATTTGATTTGCGTATCGTAACCTGAAGGAGAAAAGAGAAAACAGAACCTTACCTTTCTTTACTCTATACCTAGGTACCTGTCATCTGGCCTGCCATTACCCGAACCTGGTCGGGTCATCTTGTCTTGCGAAGTACATACCCCTAAAGTCCAGTCCAAGCGGACTTCCTCTGTCGTTCCCAGCTCACTCCTGAACCACCACCACCACAGCGCACATACGACTTGTCACCGCCAAAGGCACGAATAGACGGACTTGTCGGGAGAAAAGGGGGGGTGTGCGTGTTGTGTGTCCTCGATTGTTGGGTGGACGAGCCTCGCGGCCCCTTGCTCCCTACGAACCATGAGTGGCACACAATCAAGCACGGGCGTGCGCCCTGTTATCAAAGCTCTTTCTTCTTTCACTCTCTGGTTCCTGGGTTTGCCCAGGCTTGTGCTTGTCCAGATGGAGTTTTGATGTTTTACCATGATGCATGTTCTGGGATTTCTTGTCAGACACCCATCTTTCCCTTCCCTTTCCTTCCCGGTGCGACAAGAGATTACAGAAAAAAAAAAAACGGTCCCTGTTGGACGGGGACAAAGTGCGATTCAGTCCCGGAGAATATTGATGCAAGTGGTTAATCCCGTTCATGGATCTCTCCCGGATCCATATCCTATCCAATGCCCACCCCCCCAGTCGCACTTGTGCTGAGCCGCGTGCCCTCTTCACAAAAGTCAGAAGCCAAGGAGTGCTACCTAGGTATGCTCGCCAGCTCCATGCCAAGAAAGGTCAATCCATGCTATATCCGCTGTCATGCCTTATGGACAGGGTAACTTGTTGTTTCGCAGTGGGAGCTTGGGTACGGTAGGTACCTGGCTACCGTATCTGCCCAGCCACCCAGACCAAGAAATAAATGACATACTACAGGTAGGCAATGAAACCTTTGCCGAGCTACATAGACGTAGATTAGATTAAAATGAGTAAATAAAAACATAAAAATAAATAAATTATATTATCAAGTCTATATACAATCTTAGATTTATAATCGTAAGCCTTTATGCTGTGATTCAGCGGATTAAAAGGCAGAGTAGGTACTTACGAAGTGTGCAGCTCAGGGACAGCTGCCAAAATAATGAGCTGCCGTTAGACTTGCCCAAGGGGGTAAAGCCTGGGTGAGGGAGGTTGCTTCCAAGGGACCAGCCTGCAGTTGGATTGGATGGAACCGTAGGTACCTAGATTCTCATGCCCTGATACAACCAAGACTAAGACCTCGACTGCCACTGCGTACCAGGATGGAAGCTCTGGAAAGCTTGAACGCATTTATTGCTCGGATTAAAAAAACCCGACCGTTCAATCAGCTTGTCCATGCTGGTCGTTTGTGGCAGGAGCATGAGCAGGATGCGCCGCTAATGCAGCTGCCTTTCAGCAAAAGCCTCTCTGTAGCTCGAGCTGGAGCTTCTATTCTTCCGCGCGGCTGATTGCCCAAAGGGAGGGGAGGGGAGGGAGAAATAAAAAAAATTAATTAAAAAAAACTTATTTTTTTTGTCCCCCAGCCTCTTTTGAGCCTCGCAGCCCCGTCTCTCGCAAAACATTAATCCGACTTGTTTCCCATCTTCAAACCTCCTTCTCTCCCCCCAAAGAGAGCAAGCGAGCGAGCGCAGCGCCCAGGTTGTATTCGGCCTCTTGTCTTGCCTGTCCCCACGATTGGAGACTAATTTTGCACCCCCGTTCGTCTCCATTTGCCCGTTCCCCCCTACCTCTCGCTTTTTTTTTTTTCTGCCTAGGCTGGAATTCTTCTCACAGGGAGAAAAGAAGCTCGCGCGCTTGTTCGTCGAGTATCGATCGTTCCGCATGGCACATCGGCCTACCAAGCCCGGCTGTCTCCACTAGAAACTTACAATTTGCGGCCAACACCACCACCACGGTCACCACTCCCACCACCACTACCACTACCACGCGGCAGCCGGGCAGGGGGTAGAGTGAGAAGAGTGACCTCGATGTTCGACGACGACAGCGAGTCGATCCAATCCATCCCCCATCCCCGTTTGTTCCCGATCTCCTGGAGCCATCCTCTGTCTCCTGTCTCCGATCCCGCTCCCCATCCGCCTGTCGCGGCAGCGCCTCGTCACCTGTTGTTGGCCTTGGCCCAGTCCACCATCACGGCTTTTGCCTCTTGCCTCTGCCGCAGGCGCATCGCAAGCCGCATCATATCGCACTCACCACGGTAGCTTGCCTTGCTTGTATCCGTACGGGGCCCGCTGCTCTCGGCCCTGGTTCCGGAGACGAGACCTGCCCCTCTTACACGCCTCTTGTCCCCCTGCTGCTTCCACGCCCTGGGCTGGGCTGCTGCTATTCACCTTCCCTGCCCAGCACCAGGTCCTCCTCCGTGGCCTAGGGTCGCTTCCCCCCGGTCGCCTCTCGTTATTCCTGACTCTTGCCTCGTGGCTCCATAAAAATTTCTAATTAAAAACAACATGGCTCAAGAAGTCCAAGGGCAGAGTCACGGCGACTCTCCCAGCAATCCTCTAGTTTCTGCTCCGACGTCGACATCTCCCTCTCTAGCTCCCATCGCCGCGTCTGCTGCTCCCCCAGCATATGCCGCCAGTTCAGCACCTGTAGCTGCAGCCGATACGACCCTCCCGTCCCTCGCCGCCGCCATTGCTGGCACCTCTTCCTCAACACCATCGGATAACCCGACCGCCTCGACCGCCTCCGCAGCTCTTCCCTCCGCACCCGTGCCCGCCGCCGACCCCGACGTCACCGCTGCCTCATCCGCGCCGACATCTACGCCGGCCTCGGCTGCTGCTGTCTCTGCTGCCCCGTCCGCGGTCCCTCAGCAGAACGGCGACAGCAGGGCTTCCGAGGGTGCTTCGACGCCCTCGTCCAATCCGGAAATGTCCAACCAGCACCCAGGAGCTCCCCATGGCCAGCCTGTGAGCTATCCGGGTCCCTCGACGCCGTACGCCACGACGGTTGGCGCGACCACCGCCCAGTATGCTTCTTATCCTGCTGTGACGAGTCAACAACAGATGGACGCATATCGACCAAACCCCATGCCCGTTGGGAGCAACGTCATGTCACTACCGAGCATGCGGACGATCGATCCGGTCCCCCAACAACCGGGCCCGTCCGTGACAAATCCCCAGGGAATGCAGATGAGCATGCCCATGGCACCTGTGTCGGGAGGTTTGCCATACTATGGCCACCATGGAATGCCGATGGCTGCGGGTTACGGGATCCCCTCAGACCCAATGTCTCGATACGCTCTCCCGCACGATCCGCGACTGTTGGGACATAGGGGGCCAAAAAAGGTGCGTTAGAAGCTCAAAGTTCAACCTGTCAAGAGGTCTTGTGTGAAAATACGGTGAGGAGAGTGAGCTGACGCGGGATTCATCCGTGGTAGGAAATTAAGCGTCGGACCAAGACAGGATGTTTAACCTGCCGAAAGCGCAGGATCAAGGTAAGCTGTGATTTCATCGTTGTTGAATTCCTCTTGCGGCTCAAGGCATTGCCCTACGTGACGAGACGAGACGCGGTTTCTTGGGAGGTTGGGCTGGGAGGGGGAAAAGGGAGCAAGATACACATCCAGCGAGCCACGGCCGGTCACAAGCTGACCGAGATGGTTGCATTGTACTGGCGGTTCCTTGCAGATTTGCTCGTTTGCCATGGAGCTACAGCAGAAGCGAGCAAGACTCAAACTCACGTAGCGTCCGTGGCCAATGTTTCTTCCTCCTAGTAGAGCCTCCCTCTGTCCGAGACAATGCGCGCCCCAAGCTCGCCCAGGTTGCAAGCTTACCTCGCAAGTAAGCCACTGACGGAGAAACCGTTTGGAGGCCGGTTGCTGAGCTTTGCTGAGAGCACAAGCTTGTGCGGCGTCTCGCATGCTGCGGCACTGCCAGCCAGCTGCTGCTTGCCCACCTCGGCCTCGCCCTACCTATTTTCTTTCTCCTGGTGGAGATGCCCACCCCGCCCAACACCAATCTCTAACATATTCTGTGTCAGTGCGACGAGACTCATCCTACCTGCAACAACTGCAAAAAGTCAAAACGCGAGTGTCTCGGCTACGATCCGATCTTTCGACAGCAACCGGGCGGTCAATCGTCGTCAAACATTCAACCTGCGCCCTCGAGCCAACGCACTCCACCTGCGATACCGAGCTCTATCCCTTCGACGATCCCCTCGTCAATCGCGACCAACCAGGGCCTACCTGCACGGGCGACCAACTCTTACGGTAGTCAGCCGTCTATGCTCCCGAGCTCCTACGCTACTGCACACGCGACCACTGCCAGCCCCAACCCGTCCATCACGTCGCTCAGCTACGAGTCCAGCCTCTCCACCGTCGCGTCTCCTCCCATCAAGTCCGAGTCCGGATACGAATACTCATCCGCAATCGATCCGGCACTGCAAAGCCTAGCTTCATCAGCGATCCAGGACGGCTCAAGACCAGTTGACCAAAAGCCTCTGGACAACAACCTGCATCTCAGAGGTGGCGCCCCCTACTTTTGATTTTCCCCTCGTTCGTCGTTTGCTGCGCTGCTGTGAGAACATCCGCTTACGCATGTTTTCGACAGCCAAGAAAATGAAGATCGATGAGATTATCGACCTCCTGGGCGCAGCCCCACCTACCCAACAGACGGCTCAAACTGAGGAAGTCCTTAATGAGGTGACCAAGGTGTATCATGAGATGTACGCACCCGGGCTGAGCTCCTTCTTTGAGACCGGGTGGTACTACTTTGCGGAGAGTGGAAAGATGTCGTTTCCTCGGGACCCACGCTTGGTGGACTTGATGGCATCGTTTCTCAACATCCTGGAGGCCGTGAGGGCCAACGACCATGCCCAGATGGCGTATTCTGGTATTCTCGAAACACGCATTGTGTGGGAGCTTGCTCGGACCTCTTATCAGTCCCCTGATCAGGCACCTCCCATGGGTGCCATGGTACTACCTCGAGATGGTGACGCGAATGAGGCTAGGAACCGCGTCAAGGTTGTGGAAGCGCTCTTGTGTGGTGACTATCTACAGGTCAACCCCCTTTGCCCGCCTTTGCAGGATGTCGACCCTCACCGGACCCGTCAGTTTGATTTCTGGTACAATCTTGCAGAATTTGTTCGCGTACGCGAGAACCCAACACTACAGCCGGCCGTCAAAGCTAGGGACGATGTTCTAACCCGGTTGCGTTATCTTCTTGATGGCCGCGAGAATCGAGATGTTCTCTACTCGATTGCTGTTGTCCGGGAACTTTCGCCTCACTTTGACCCTAGTTATGGCAACACAATTCCCGCACACCTGGACGAGAGCGACCCCAAGAATAGGCTCGCAGTGGCCTCCAAGTTTATTCTGGACGAGTCTCAAGTCACAGGAGGCACAACCAACGTGGTGCGGCGGTTCAGCGACATCGCTTATAGATCGTTTGTCAACCCGGGCGTCAACGTTACTCGGAGGACTTAGGCAGCAGCCGAGGCCGCTTGAGCGGCTATACCATACATACCATGTCCGAGCTGGATTGTGGACGAGAACCGGTTTCGAAATATCACCTTCAAATTAATTTTCCTATGTTTAAACAGAGTTGGAGTCGACTCGCCTGTCACTCTTTTCACCCACCTTTCCTATCAAAAGCACCACCCTGTTACTCTGGAGCGGCTATCTCGCTTGAATTCGTTGCATCGTTTGGGAGGCATGGCGAGGGGTTCACATAAAAGTTTCTTTGTCTGATTGTTTACTTGTTTGTTTGCTTTGGGCGTTTGTTCCCTACGGGGATGTGGGAGGCACTTTGTCTTTTCTTTATTCCACCAAAGTTTGGACGGCCTACAGAGCTATTGGCCGAGGCGTTTGCAGAAAGTAATGGCCTAGACTGGCTGAGTTGTACAACTAATGCTCCTGCGACACGGCAGTGAGGGAGAAGGAGGCGGCATTCTATTTTTCATTTCTTTTCATTCTTGTTTGGGCAGAGAAAGGGCAGAGAAAAGGCACCGGTAGAGACTGAACATGGAGCGATTTCTGCAAGGAAAGGGATACCACAAAGCTTGGAGGAATTCTAGAAGCCACGCAGTGGCAGCCATACCCATGTACGATATGACGGCCGTTTGAGCGTGCAAGGCAGACAAGGCGAGGCAAGGCGATGTGGAGGTGTAAGAGATGTGAAGGAATAGACAAGCGGCCTAGGCCATGTTTCCGGGAGATTGTTGTCGGTGCAAGACTGCCTGCCTAGTTCGCCTTGCCAGCAATGGTTGGTTGATTAGCTTTGGTTGAGACAGCTCTATTGTTGTGTCGTGCGTAGCCTTGCAACTCCGAATGAGTCAAGGATCTGGGATGTTGACACCACAAAGTAGCCAACGGGACAAGGTCAGCCCCACGATCAGTCAGCTTGCCCTGTATGGAATACGAGCACCTACCTGAAAACCACTAGCTTCGGAGGAGAATAAGATCCTTTGTAAATCAGCAGATGTGACTGTACGTTATCGGTGAATCATGTCCAGCCCTGGCGTAGTATATGAGATTCCTTCTGCCTAGAACTATGGTTACAAACTCACAACTGACAACCACCATCACTGGTTGCTCTGGACTACATGTTTGATCAACCAACCTTGGCTCGAGTCCCATATTACTTGTCCTAGGTATCCCCGTCCAAGATGGCGGGTCCTACACTACTATCCTCGCCCTCACCCCCTAGTGAGGAGGCCGGAACTATCCTCTTGGAGACGGAACGGCTCATCATCCGCCGATACCTCCTCTCCGATGCCCCAGCTATGGCCGAGACGGGAAACGACACCTTTGTCACGGCCAATCTCCGGGCGGGGTTCCCATCGCCATATAGACTATCGGACGCTGAGACCTTTCTCTCCACGGTGTGTAAGCCCGACGGTACGGCCTACCCACAACACAACGGCATCTTTGTAAAGCCCCTCACGGCGGACAACCCATCCCCGGAGCCGCGCTTCATCGGTGCCGTGGGCATCATTCCCAAGGGCGACGTCTACTTTCGGACGTGGGAGCTGGGTTACTGGTTGGGTTCTGCATCGTGGGGTAAGGGATACGCGACTGAGGCGATCAGACCGTTTGTTAGGTGGTGCTTCGATACGTGGCCTGGACTAAACAGGATCGAAGGGGAGGCATACGGACACAACGAGGCGAGCCAGAAGGTCATGAAGAAGTGTGGGTTCATTGAGGAGGGGACGAGGAGGGGAGCAGCGGAGAAGCTTGGTGTGGTGAGGGATGTAGTCAACTTTGGGTTATTAAGGAGCGACCTTGAGGGGGTGAAGGAGTTGGCGAGAGATTCATGATGGGATTGGAGCAAGGAAGTAGGTGAATGCGTATAGAGCTAAATGGATTTGGGAGACATGGTTCATGTGTTGGCCAGCAGCGAGGTTATACATGGATTATACGTCAAAACGACCTGACATAATTATGGATTCAACTCTTGTGCTACACGCGTACTAAAATGTGTCATGTATTTTAGTCGAGTCACTATATCATTGTTACTGAAATACGATTGGTTCCTGCCATGAGTTAACTCGTAATCAATTGCACTATACTTGATTAGACGAGTGCTTGATTGTATTACGCATAGACCTTCGGACTTGGTTAAGTTATGGCGATTTCCTAACTGCTCAGCATAACGTTATGTGGATGCCGTTCTGGATGGAGGATTACTGGACAGCGAGTCTACCTCGTATTGTAGAGGTAGCATAGGTCTTGGGATATTACTATTGCTTCAATTGCATTCTAATGATGTAATATAGATCAATAATTATTTTATTTTATTTTTTCTAAGCTTTATAGATCCATTATCATGTCTATCAACTCTCGGCCGAGATGGATTCGACAATTGGTGAAGGCGGACGCTCGGGTAATTGTATAAAAACGAACGAGTAATGGTCGGACGTTAATTGGTCAACACCTCGCATCAACAATAGTCCGGCCCACCACCAAGAGCAAAGCTCCCAGGTTTCAACAGAGATCCCCGGACCGCGGGAGATGACGGGCACAACCACCAAGGCGAATTCCCCTCCATCAACCAGCCATTGACCTCGAGCCAGAGGTCCTCCTGGGAGACTCTCTTAATCTCGCCTCACTCACGGCCGACCCTCCCTCTCCGCTCCTCTCACAATGGCTTCCCTCAGACTCGCCAGCCGAGGCGCCCAGAGCCTGTGTCGAATGCGGCCCGCTGCCCTCGTCGCTCGCCCCTTCTCGACGACCTCCCTGCGAAAGTACGCCGCTGCCGAGCCCGTTGGAACCAGACTTGTCCCCGTCGATGAGGACTTTGCCAATCCTAGCGATATCTATGGCCTATCCCGCCAACTTCCCAGTGGCACCAGAAAGTCGCGCGAGAACTCGGTTGCGGACCGCAAGGTCCGACACTACACTGTCAACTTTGGTCCTCAGCATCCCGCCGCCCACGGCGTGTTGCGTCTGATTCTCGAGCTCAATGGCGAGGAGATTGTCCGCGCCGACCCCCACGTCGGTCTGCTGCATCGAGGTACCGAGAAGTTGATCGAGTACAAGACATATCTCCAGGCCCTGCCTTACTTTGACCGACTCGACTACGTCTCTATGATGACCAACGAGCAGTGCTTCGCCCTCGCCGTCGAGAAGCTGCTCAACGTCGAGATTCCCGAGCGAGCCAAGTTCATCCGAACACTCTTTGGAGAGATCACTCGTGTCCTTAACCACCTGATGTCCGTCCTCTCTCACGCCATGGATGTTGGTGCTTTGACACCTTTCCTGTGGGGTTTCGAGGAGCGTGAGAAGCTCATGGTAGGTCAATTGGCGGGCAGTTGGTTGAGAATGACAGAAATTGACCAATATCAAGGAATTCTACGAGCGTGTCTCGGGTGCCCGTCTCCACGCCGCCTACGTCCGACCCGGTGGTGTTCACCAGGATATCCCCGTTGGTCTTCTCGACGACATTTACCAGTGGGCTACCCAGTTCGGCGACCGTATCGACGAGACCGAGGAGATGTTGACCGACAACCGTATCTGGATTGAGCGATTGAGGGGTGTCGGTGTCGTTCCCGCCACTGAGGCGCTGAACCTCTCCTTCACCGGTGTCATGCTCCGAGGTTCCGGTGTGCCATGGGATATCCGAAAGAGCCAGCCCTACGACGCCTACGACCAGGTCGAGTTCGACGTCCCCGTCGGAACCAACGGAGACTGCTACGACCGATATCTCTGCCGAATGGAGGAGTTCCGACAGTCCCTCCGCATCATCCACCAGTGCCTGAACAAGATGCCCGCCGGCCCCATCCGCGTCGAGGACTACAAGGTCTCGCCTCCTCCCCGAACCGCCATGAAGGAGAACATGGAGGCCCTCATCCACCACTTCCTTCTCTACACCAAGGGCTACGCCGTTCCTCCCGGTGAGACCTACTCCGCCATCGAGGCTCCCAAGGGCGAGATGGGTGTCTACGTCGTCAGTGACGGCAGCGAGCGACCATACCGATGCCACATCCGAGCCCCCGGTTTCGCTCACCTGGGTGGTTTCGATCACGTCTCCAAGGGTCACTTGCTGGCTGATGCTGTGGCGGTTATTGGTACTATGGATCTGGTGTTTGGTAAGTCACCTTTTACTAATAGAATATGCGCATGCTAACAACCATACTAGGTGAGGTCGATCGGTAAAGTCGAGTGGAAGAGAAAGAAGATTAGAACGGGTTCCTTTTGTTTGTAATCATAGCTGATAGGGGGACCACGGTAAATACTCCCACAAATGTCGTGCACTCGAGCGAGAAGCTATGTAGGTAGAGGTGATGTTGTGCTGTGAGGTATCAATGAAACATGTCAGTTCCAACATTTTTTTTTGGCTTTTGACCTGCCCTAGAGTGATTATGTACAAGTCTAATGTTACAGATCAAGAGTACATGTGTTAAGGGGAGTACAGAGGGGGTTCTACAGCAGCTTGATGCCGGTGCCTGAAGCCTGCTGCATGAAGAAATTCTTGAGGGGTCCAAATGCATTGACAGCTCTGAGACCAACTGAACGCAATGGAACCAGAGGACCGCTCTCTACAGAGTAGAGCTTGTGAAGCTTGTCGCAAACGCCGAGGATGACGTGGTTGGCAGCATAGCGCTCACTGTTGTACGACTCAAGAGACAGTTGCGTACCCAAGTCCTGACCGTGAGACACGGCGTACTCGATGGTCTTGGCCAGACTCTGAACATCGCCCTGACCCTGGTTCAGGCCCTGGCCAGCGAGGGGGTGGATAGTGTGCGCCGCATCGCCAACAAGGGCAACGCGTTCGCCGGTATAAGTGTCGGCATGACGCAGCTTGAGGGGGAAAGATGCGACGGTACCTTCCTGGACGCCAACGACGGCTTGAGGGATCGACTCAGCATCAATGGCCGTGTGCTCCATGCGCCATGAGAACTCCTCCGCCTGGCCATCTGCCTGAGTGTGCATGTAGCCGATGTCGACGGGGCTCAGGCGGAAAGCGGCATTGACCATGGCGATAAAGTCCTTGGGGGAGAGGCTCTTGAGAAGGGCAGCCTTCTCTGGCGTGGTAGACCAGACCAGCGAAGCATGGTTACCAGGAAGGGGCAGCATCGCAACGGGACCTGTGGGCAAGAAACGCTGGTAGGCAATCTTGTTGAACTCGCCGCCCCATCCATCACCTTCCAACTGAAGAGTTGCCACAACGCCGTGTCTGCCATAGTCCCAGCCACGGCTGGTGATACCAGCAAAGGTACGCACGGGGCTGTTGGCTCCGTCTGCGCCGATGAGAAGACGAGCCGCTAGGGAATGACCACCTGAAAGCTGGACGATCGGCCATTCGCTCAGATCGACCTCTTCAGTCTCGTTGCCCAGATCAATATTCTCCACCTTGGTCTTGTCGAAAATATCCACCCCGCCAAGTTCATTTAGCCTCTTGAGAAGTCCAGACGTCAGGTTGAGGTTCTCGGCCATGTAAGCGATCGTCTTGTCGGCGGCGGCGGAGCCCGGAGGCCAGTCGAACTCGATGCGGGCGCCCGTCACTCCATCCCAAACCTGCATTTCCTGATAGTCTTGGATACGCTCGCGCTTCATGTGCTGCCATGCGCCTATCGTATCGAGATATCGGGCCGAGGAAGGGGTGAGGGAGCTGCATCGGTTGGAGAATTGGGTGGGAGGGAGAGAGAAGGACGAGACCTTGGAGAGATCCTGGGCTTCGACGAGGGCGACTCGCAGGCCGGCGGTGACGGGATTGGCCCCTGATTTTTTTTTTTTTATGTCAGTCAGGTTCTAAATAGTTATTTTCGTACCTAACTTACGAAGAGCTGTGAGCAGGCTCAGGCCCGCTGGACCACCTCCAACACAGACGACATCATAAATGTTGTCTTGAGCGGCAGTAGACGCCCGGCGGATCTGGGACTGGTATTGGCGGACACAGCTCCGACAGACAAAGCTGGACTGTCCCAAAACAGACCTTCTGGCTAGCATGATGTGTGGAAAGTCAATTGAGCCCTCAATGCCACTAGAATGCCGTCGTGAAAGGCAAATCACGGTTCACAATGTGGGATGAGACATCGCTTGAAGCTCCCCAGCGAATGTCGTCCCTCAATCGTTCGATAGCTCGCGGGACAAATGTGGCGTACTGTGGCTGAATGTGGCGGTGCAACTACCCCCTGAGCCCCAACCAGGCAGCGCCCATCAATCCCGCTGTCAAACACCATACATAAACTTTTATGTTGCATATTGGATGTCATGGATACCATATCCTCATTAATTGCCTGAACCAATAGTCCACTCTAGATTGCCTCAGACTTGTGTGTCTTTCATGAAACGTGCTTTTACAGTGCATCAAGTTGTCTATCGCCAACGCCGCCCTCCATCAAGACATCCATCATGGAGGCATCTTTAACCCCTGACCAAACTCCTCGCCCTCCTCCTCTCCTCGTCAGTCAGAACCCAGTCAATACCATCGTCTTCTCCATCCTGCGCCATAATCTCGTCCCACTCCTCATCTTCCATGTTTGCAACCATGAGAAGCTGTAGTACCTTGGAAAACACCTCTCTCACGGCGTAGTCCCCTCTTGAAACAACATCCACCAAGGCGATAAAGTCGCGCTCAATGCGAATTGCACCCAGGGCGTTGGTACGTCCTGCATATCCGAGCACCTTCTTCTCCCATATCTTTGATAGGTAACGTGCTGTGATATCCAGGAGCTGGCTGTATGTTCCGGGCGTCATCAGTCTTGCAATAGGCCTCATGAGCAGGTCCCAGCCGTGTTCGAAGCGCCTGGGTACTTGTTCAATGAGCTCATCCTCATCCTCGTCGTTCTGCTGGGCTATTTCGGCAAGGTCGTCTTCGGACAGCGTGTAGTCTGCGTCACGGAACGTATCAGTCAACACAGGGCGTAACCTGAGCTTGACAACTTGGTTGAAGAGCACTTGGATGCCCTCGTTAAGAAGCTCGGTCGTCTTTCCGATGAAGGATGTTTGAAGCGTGTGCAAAGCATTGGCGACGAATATGACGTCCCTCTCAAAGGGGAATGAGTCCTTGAGTGGGCCGTTCTGAACATCACCGTTTGGTATTTGACCAGAATCTCCTATCCGGCCAGTGATGATGCGTGTAAGATACTCATTGGCCATGTCCAGACTGTTGATGAGAACAATAAAGTGAATAATCTTCTCCTCGGGTGGGAATCCTCCTTGGACCACTGGTTTAGGGTAAGATTCGTCCCGCATCTTGCGCTGGATCATTCCAACAAAGTCAGAGCCAAGGACTCGCCCGATGGTTGGCACCACCGAGGCTATGACGTCTCTTTGTGATGTTGAGATGGATTTCTGGATAACAGCATTTACGATGTACATGACATCGTCGACCGCCAGGATGATATAGGGAGCGTTGCTGTCAATGTGTCTGTTCAGGCTCAACGACAGACCGGTAGGGTATTCATCCAGTTGAAATGCCTTTTCCACGGATCGGCGGAAGAAAAAGGTAGTCATGACATTGTATGGCGACGTGAGCTTTGTCGACACTTTTCGATACAGATTCGACTTGATCAAAACATCAGGTATGACAAGCGGCGCATCCTCTGCTGTGTTTGGATCCTATAACATATGAGTTTGTGTTACAAGGATCTTGATGGTTCGTCTTACCTTGCATTTGCCAGCAAGAAACCTGGTGTATAATGACCACCGACCAAGCATCACGGCAATTTCACTTAGTAGACCGTCAACCTCCTTCATGTTGACGCCCTCGTCCTCGCTCTCTCTGGGGTTGTTGCCCACCCCAATCGCCGGCGAGTTCACCCTCGGCGTACCACCTCGCGGTGGTTGAGGTAGGAAGCTTTGAACGAGAAACGAGAAAGGGTAGCTCCTAACATCTGTGAGTTTCCTGTCAATTCCTCTCTCGTCGCTCCATGTGTCGACAATGATGCCCCCTTGGACGTCGGCTTCCATCTGTAGACGCTCAATAACTCGAACCATCTTTCCAGAGCCATAGTGACGTTCCACGAGTCCTCCGTGGCCTTCGACAATCTGCGCAATGTGCTCAAAGAGCTTCGTCAGGGCGTTAGCGTAGAAGAATCCTTCCTTGCGCTGGCTACCCATTACGTCCTTGAGAGTTGCTCGAGCTGTGCCGGCGACACCTTGACACACGTATCGTCCATAGACATCCAAACCAACGTCGGCCCGGCCTATCAGTGGGAAGAGCTTGAAGAACCGTGTGACCTTGGTTCCGTCGCTCTCCTCTGCCGCCTTCTCGAACTCTCGTAGGAAGAGACCACACAGACTCTCCTTGGCATCCTCCAGCGTCACCCACGGCGGGTTGGGCACCTCGACACTCGGTACTATGCTGACAGCAAATGGTCCCTTGACGATTTCATCTGGCACCTTGCTCGCCCTCGACAGGTATCCAGCAGCAGCTTCCCAGTCTTGGGGAGCACCCATAGATCCAACCACGCCGTTGACGCATGCTTTGAGCTCTGCAACCTGTTCCACCACACCAAGTGTCTCCTCGACTCGGCTCTTCTCCAGGTCCAACTCTTTGACCTTATCACTCAGTCGGCCTGCTGTGTCCGCCGCAGTTGCCAGCATGTCATTTCCGATAGATCGTGCGGCGATGACCTGCGCACCGAGTCCTGCCCGCAGGAGGTCTAGCCGACCAAGGTCGCGGGAGAGGTCAGCTTGGGAAGCGACAAGAGTATCGAGACGGGACGTTATGGAAGTCTCGCGGGCGTGAAGGGCGGCGAGCGCATCGCGGATGTCAGACTCGTTCGTGGCATTCTGAAGGGACAAAGTGGTGGACTCGACGACGGTGTGATCGTGGTCTGGGCGGTGGGAGAGGCCGTTTGGAAGGCTTGACATTGTCATTGAAGTAATCTATTCGAACGGCGCATCGCTGCCTTGACGTTTTGGACTTTGGTCGAGGCGGAGAAGGGTCGTGGAGCTCCTGGCGCAACTTGGCTCAGGGCGAGTATATGGGTAGCTGGCGTTGTTAGTGACACGCAGCAAGTCGACGATGCTCCCCGCAATTAACACCAAGCTCCCTGGAAGCTTACCCTGCACCGAAATGGATGTCTCATGGTTTCAACGACACACATTGCAGTTAGTTAATTCATTCAAGCATGAATAATTCTTTTCCTTTAAAAG
Source organism: Fusarium sp. LHS14.1 (assembly GCA_025433615.1). NCBI lineage: Eukaryota > Fungi > Ascomycota > Sordariomycetes > Hypocreales > Nectriaceae > Fusarium > Fusarium sp. LHS14.1. The sequence goes on from CM046481.1 coordinate 2,331,138, forward strand.
TTTATCATGTCCAAAATTTCTAAAAGCCTTTACGCCAAAGTCATTTTGAGTTTATACAGTATCTTGGTTACAATTACATCCCGCCTCATCAAACCTTACCCCTGGCCCTGCCCCTTAAACCGCCTGGCTGTATCCGCTGCCAAAACGCCGTTTTCCATACCTAAGATATTTCCGCACCTCATCTGCCCAGAACACCGTGCTGCACAGAATGAATAGTCGTATAAGATCGAAGAATCCGAGGGCTTCCGTCTGGAACGTTTCTTGAAGCCAGGGGAAGTAAATGACAAGCAACTGACCCGCGATGCTGAGAGAGACGGCCCAGTTGAACAGGTTGTTGGAAAAGAGTCCAACCTCACCCCTTAGTACCGACTTAGACTCGGATCTGCAGCTGAGAGCGTTGAACATATCGAAGAAAACGAAGCAAGTAAAAGTCATGGTCGTGTCTCGTCGCGTCACTTGGCCATCGGCCACCATCTCGCGCCGGTAGATGAGCATTGTTCCGATGGTGATAATGGCAGCCGATGTTAGTACGCGTGTGATGAGTGCGCGAGTAAGAACAGGGTCTCCTCGTCTTCGGGGAGGTTTGGTCATGACGTCGGGGTCTACTCTCTCGACACCCAGAGACTGAGCAGGAGGGCCATCCATGATGATGTCTGTTGATGGTTAGCGCGAGTCCTAAACGGGGCCTCGCTGGGACTTACTGATCCAGAGAATCTGCATGGCGTTTAAGGGGGACTTGAAGCCGAAGCATGTGCAGATAAACACAAGAGCCAGACTGGCGGCGCTTGTGCTCAGCTGGAAGGTCAAGAAGTTCGAGATGTTATTGAAGATGCCTTTGCCCTCCTCGATAGCACGAAGGATCGTGGAAAAGTCATCGTCTGTCAAAATCATATCCGCTGCCTCCTTGGCGACATCTGTTCCGTGGCGGCCCATAGAGATACCGATATCGGCCTTTTTCAGTGCAGGTGCATCGTTCACGCCGTCTCCAGTCATGGCGACAATATCGCCCCTGGATTGAAGTGCTCTGATGATCTTCAGTTTGTGGTCGGGATTCGTGCGCGCAAATATCGTTGTGTGCTGCATGGCTTGGGCAAGATCTGCCTCGGACATCCTGTCGACTTCATCACCTCGGAGAACAGACTTGACGGTACCCTGGCCACCCATATGACCGCTGGGAGCCGCGATATTCATACCAAGCTGTTTTCCGATGGCAAGGGCTGTTGTTTCGGCGTCACCAGTGATCATGATGACCTTGACACCGCCTCGCATCAGCCGCCTGATGGATCGTCCAACTCCGGGTCGGGGAGGATCACGCATGCCAACCAGGCCAGCAAAAGTGAGACCCTTATAAATATCATCCGGGTTGTGTGAGAGAGGGCTCTCGCTCCTGTCGAAACCAGGTGTGTTGCGTGGTGCTGACCTGTTCCTCAGTGGCCGTGAGACTGTGCCGCTTGCAAATGCCAACACTCGTAGACCTTGGACAGCCATGGTTTCAGCAGCCTGGAGAGCTTCTTGGCGACGATTAGAGTCCAAAACAATCTCTCTTCCATCCTGCTCGAGATATGTGTCGCACGCGGCGAGAACCTTTTCGATAGAACCCTTCATGTAGGCATACTCCTTATCGCCTCTCGTCTCCGAGCCAATAGTAACTCCCATCCACTTTCGCTCGGAGCTGAACGGTGTCTCGCTCACTCGAGGGCCAATAGATTCTCGAACGTCGTGTTCCTTGAAGCGGTCAAGAAGATCCAACATGGCAACATCAGTAGGCTGGCCAACCCAACGAGTATAGGTGGACACTTGATCTCGCCCAAGAGTTGAAGATAGCACAGCTGTGGCTGCTTGACCATGTTCTGTATACTTCTGGGCAAGGCGCGCATCATTGGCGATATTTCCAATGCGAAGGACTCGTAGGGTAGCTTGGTTGAGGTCTGGGTTGGTATCCATAGCCTCATTATCAGAATCAACTTGAACTGGTTCCTGAGCTCCAAAATACCACATTCGAGTGGTCGTCATGTGGTTCGTGGTTAGAGTTCCTGGTTACAGTGTCAGCGGTGTTTCAATCGTAAGTGAAACTTTTCATACCAGTCTTGTCAGTGCAGACGACATTAACAGAACCCAGTGTTTCAACCTTGGGCATCCTTCGCACGATCGCATTATGCCTAGCCATGCGATGCACTCCAAGAGCCAAGGTAACTGTGACAATAATCGGTAGACCTTCCGGGATAGCAGCGACAGCCAGTGAGATCGAAATGGTAAAAATTTCAAGGAGGTTCTTTCCCTGTAACCAACCGACAACCGAGATGAGACCAATGACCAAGAATGAAGCCTTGCTCAGCTGCGAGCCGAGATCATCCATGGTTAATTGGAGAGGAGAGCGCGGGCTTTCAGTACCAGACACGCTGGTCGCAATAGTACCAAAGTGTGTATGTCCTCCAGTCGCAAAGACGATGCCCTGGCCGTGTCCAGATTTGATCAAAGTTCCCATGTAAGCAATGTTATGAATTCCATCTCCGTGAGAGTCTGCATGCTCATCGGGAGCGAGCGATCCAGGTCGTGGTTGTGCTTTGTCGAAAGCGTAGGAGCCAAGACCACGACGACGAGCATCAACTGTAATCCTTACGGGCTCTGTCTCTCCCGTAAGATTCGAAGCATCAATTGTCAAATCCGCAGCCTTGGTAACCCGGATGTCGGCAGGAATGCGATCGCCCGTGGTGAAGAGGACAAGATCGCCAGGAACCAGCTGAGAAGCCATAACCTTGGAAGAAGTGGCATCTAGTATATCGCTAATGGGGGTAACAGAGCCGGGAGAAGGCGCCGGCTCGCTGTCATCGGGACGTGGAGGCCAAGAAGGAGTCTTGCCAACAGGGGGCGCCTTGCTCTGGCCACGAACGAGATGCGCATGGTTCGGGACAAGGTGGTTGAGAGCCTCGATAGATTTCTCGGATCTATATTCCTGCACAAAACCTACGGTGACGACGATGGTCACAGCGACCGTGATGCTGACGGCATCATCCATATTGCCCAGGAGTAGCGAGGTTCCGGCCGATACGAGGAGGAGCAGGATCAGGGGCTCCTGGAACTGCTTGACGAAGCGCAACCATAATGGTTCGGGAGGATCATGCGGAATTTCGTTTGGTCCATAATCGCCTAGTCTAGTTAAAGCTTCAGTCGGCGTAAGGCCATGCGTGAGGGAGGTTCGTAGGTTCGCCGCTGCTTCGCTCGGGGTCATGTAGGAGAACTGGTCGGCCACGTTCTGATGACATGTCAGCAACACAATGGAAGCGATTGAGACGGCAGAAAATTCTAAGCAAGACTCACTCGTGCATGCGCAGAGGTAGTTCTGACATGGTGACCTGGCCGCTGTTGACGATCACCATCGTCAGAGTTGGTGAGATCCCCCACAAGCCCAGTGATGGATGGGATATTGGACATTGGTAGAAGGGAGTCATGACCAGGGCCCTCGCGGCCGGCCCATGGTAGTTGCATGTTGAAAAAGAAGTTTGCGCCGGTGGCTTTGTCACAATCGAATCGAGGAATGCGTCGAATGCATGGGAGATGGGTGACCGGTCTAGGAGTGAATGCGCGAGGTCATGAGGAGGGAAGTTCGGTCTAATGTTGAAATGATTGATCGACGTCAGGATATGCGCCAGGTGGCCACGGACAAGAATCTTCCGATGACAATTAGAGTCCCGTCGACGAAAAGACTCGCTTCAGCCCCTTTGCCGAAGAAATCTTGACATGGGCAGACGCGGCAACAAAAGAACGAATGTGAGAAGAGGCCAGCGAGGACGGAACAAGAACGCGGATGTGTTGGAAAGCCCCAGAGTTCAAATCCAACATGTCCAGGTGTCTTGTCCTCGATGGAGCGCGGGCCGGGCTAGTACTTTTCCAGACTCGGCAAGGCTGCCAGGGGCTTGCATATCAACCTTGAAAGCTTCAGAGCCGGTGGCGCTCATCTGGTTCATTCCCAGCCAGTAACAACGAAAGGGAGACTACGTAGCGTTGCCCCGTCGCTGGAGCAGTCAACTTCAGCTTGTCTAGGCTTATAAATGCCAAGGCCAATGATGCTTGTTGTCCAAGCGGGTGAGGGAATCTGCGATTGATCCTTTGAGGCTGATTTGACTGCGCCTCGAAGAAATCGGATGAAAGGCAGTTGGACTAAAAGAAAATGACAGAATTCTGCTATTTTCCAAGTATTTTATGAATCATCAATAATTCAGGCTGGCCGAGCATTGAAGCTAGAGCCACCTTGGCGATGCTCTGGGGAAATCATCGGTCACTAGTTTATCCGGAGCCGAACCAGGCAGCGTGATCCGTGCGGGCCTTGCTGAACCACACACCATTTCCCCAGCCACGCCATTTACCGTTGGCGAACGACCAAGGCCACCTCCCCTCTTCAAGGTCAAGGTCCCAATTTCCCTTCCCTAAAATCCGTCGCGACATTCAGCGCACACGCCTCATCGATCTCCGAAGCCATCGCCATCGCCTGAACGTTTGTCGCCGAGCAATCACCCTCATCGCGCGATATAACTCTATTGCTTTATGCTTTTGCGGTGCTCGCGCTGCCGCTTCTGCGCGTAGAGCAATCCTTTCACTGAGCTTGTTTACCGCGCCCAACCATCAAACGCGCCCCCGGTCTTCGTGTTTATCCACACCACTTTCGCTCAACCACCACCCGCCTCTCCCCCTCCAAACGTATTCGTCATATTTCAACCTCAAATTTTTGGCGCGTCCTTGCAGCTACCACATCTCTTTTCTTGGGCATCGCGTCAGCGTCTGCGCGCGACAGCACCATGTTCTACTCTCATGATTTGCTCCAAAAGAGCGGGCCGCTCGCTCGCGTCTGGCTCTCGGCCAACATTGAACGAAAGCTTTCCAAGAACCATATTCTCCAGTCCAATGTCACGGACAGTGTCGAGGCCATTATCACACCCAACCAGGCGCCCATGGCCCTGCGCCTAAGCAGTCAGCTCTTGCTTGGTGTGGTGCGAATCTATCAACGAAAGACGCGTTACTTATTGGATGACTGCAATGAAGCCATGATGAAGATCAAGATGGTTAGTTTCCGTCGCATTCTACTCTCCTAACCGCATGCTAACAATCTCCAGGCTTTCCGATCCACAGGAAACAATGATATGGCTGTTAGCTTGCAGCTGCCCAACCGCGAGGCCCTGACGCTTCCGGATAAGATTACGCCGTACGACAACTTTGAACTGCCCCCACCTCCCGACGCAAATTGGCTCTTGTCGCAAGTGGAAGATGTCTCTACGAGTCAGGTTGGTCGCAAGGGTCGTCCCAGCCAAAGAGACATCAACCTGCAGGAAGAGTACGACAACAGCCAGTTCCTTAATGGTGGCTTTGGTGCAGAGGATGAGATGATGGCAGGTGCCAATACTATCGATCTCGGCTTGGATTTTGGACTGGAAGAAGAGGAAGAAGACCTAACTGCCGAGGTGGAACGCGGTCGTCGGGCCAGTCAAGCCCCATCTATGGAACCCGATTTTGGCGGCTCAGAGGTTGAAGGCGTCCAGAAGAGCATAGAGGGCGAGACATCTCTTGAGTTACATGGCCCCATGATTGTTGACACCGAAGGGGATATTGCCATGGGAGGCGATATGGAGTTTGGTGTCCCCCAAGAAGACCTGACCGAGATGCCCATGATGCATTCCCCCCCTCGCGAGCGTATTTCCGAGTCACCGCTCTCCGATATTGACGAGGAGGTCGCTGCTAATCTGGAGGAGGAGTATTCGAGGCACCAGATGACGGATCTTTACGAACCCGACCACGAAGCAGAGGAGACTCTTGTCCGACGACCCGCGCAACGCGCCAGGAAGCAGAAAATCTTGACGCCTGACGAGGAGATTGCTCTTTCCAGCAACCACATTAAGCAACAGCAGGCCAACCGAGACAACATTATCAAGGAGGGAGGGTTCCTTCCCCGTGATCCCTTCTTGCTGGCTTTGATGGACATGCAAAAGAGTGGTGGATTCGTCTCATCAATCATGATGGAGGGACGAAGCTCTGCCTGGGCCCCCGAACTTCGAGGAATGCTCTCACTAGATGCCGTTCGCGGCTTGAACGAGCTGAAGCGAAAGCGGGATAGCGGAATCGCCGATGTCGAGAGCGATCACGGCGCGTCCAAGTCTCCTCGCCTGGTGCTCGGCGAGGACACGGAAATGGGCTTCGGTGAAGGCGGTCTTGGTGGTGACCTGAGTGTGGCCCCTGAAGAGACCCAGCTCGAAATCCCTGGCGATGATGGAGGTGTCCCGCCTGAGCACTTGGACGAGGAGGAGCCTGGCACCCCGATGCCTGGCTTTGAAGACACCACTTACCCTCTTGTTCACCCTACTGAGAGCGGTCCTGTGTCAATGGGCACCAAGCACGCTGTTCATGTCCTCCGAGATAGATTCGGCGCCGATGCCGCCGACAGCCCCGGAAAGCGACTTGAGAGAGCGGTTAACTTCCAGACCCTCTGCCCCGAGAAGGTGACCAGCAAGGCTGATGCTACCAAGATGTTCTTTGAGTGTCTGGTGCTTGCAACCAAGGATGCTATCAAGGTTGAGCAGGGCTCAGGACTCGGAGACGATATCCGGATACGGGCCAAGCGAGGTCTTTGGGGAGCCTGGGCCGAGAGGGAGGCTGGTGGCGAGATGGCTCAACAAGACGGCAACGAGCCTGAGCCTGCCGCTGTGGTTGCCCCCGCCGTGGCCGTGTCGGCGTGATATTCTGGATGACGAGATACTTGCTCATTGCGTTATAACGAAGACTTGGACGGGCGGCATCTTTGGTCGTGTAAAGTATTGAATTCCTGCATTCTGGGGGATAGTTGACTCGACGTCACCCGAATGGCGTTGTCGGCGTTTAGGGAGATACCATGGCATGCGGAACTTGGATGGAGGCTATAAGGGAAAATGGGGAGTGGTTAACAAGACTTGGACAGACGCCGTTGAGCGGTCGGTCGGTATACTCTAGTTGGTTCAGTGAAGACGAGTTCTGTTGGAAAACCTATGTAGTTGGCTCAATGAATGATAAACTGCCCTTTGCTATTAAAAATAATGGTTCTGAAGCTTGTACCCCTTTGCTGTCCTTTGTCCTGATGTGTAACCTTTGTCATGAACGCGGTGAAGCAGATGGCGAGGTTGCCCCGCCATGGAAACAAACCCCACGTCGAGCCATGATCTCATTTGCTCTCCTTGTCTTGAACCAAACAACAGGCACCGAAATTCTTCCCGACAAGCCTTTTCTCGCTGCCTATTACCCCTTGTCTTTCGCGATATATCAAGAAAAGCTACGTCCTCTCTGCGACTTTCGAACCAGACCCTTTCCACCCTCAAGTCCCCCGAAATCAAAACACCATGGCCCCGCCAACACCCCTCGCCATCGCTACGAGCTCCGTCAACCGGCTCCTCAAGGAGGAAGCCTCCTACCACAAGGAGGTTGAACAAGAGGAGGCCTCTATCAAGGCTCTGAAGGAAAAGATTGAGAGCGGACAGGGCGACGAGGATGGCAATGGCACGTACATGCTCAAGCAGCAGGTAGGTCGTGCAATCCTTCCCCCACCAAGGACAATTATTAATGATGGGGTTTCCTCTTTAGCAAACCGCCCTTGAACAGACCAAGGCTGTCTTCGAACCCCTACGAAAGAAGATCGTCGCCGCCGTCCAGAAGCTGGAAGAGCAGATCACCGTGAGCGAGCAGACCGGTGGACAAGAGGAGCAGGTGCAGCTGGCCAAGGAGACGCTGGAGAAGGCCAAGGCGGCCCAGAACGGCGCATAGAGTATGCATACAAAGAAAAGGACGGAGAGGCTGCTTGCTTTTACGATACCACTTAGTTGACCCAACCATAACAAAAAAGACCTCCCGCTATTAGACCTCCATAAACCTGAGGGTATCTTGAATGATGTAACAAACACTGCTCCTCCTGTAGACTGCCTTTTCCAAAGCTAATTATCCACCTCCATCTTGTCATCGTTGGCCTCAGGTGGCTCAATGGTTACCCGGGGCGTGTTTCCTCCATCGTCGCGAACCCGATTCGTAGCCTCATCCTCCATGTCAACATCCTCCCCTGACTCGGCCTTGCGCTCGTCGTGCTGTGGCATGGGAGAGGCATCCCTGCTAGGAGCTAGGCTTCCATCACGTCCCAGAGACCCGACGTGTCCAGGCAGCTGTTTTAGAGTATCTGGACCCGGAGTGTCCCTCATAGGTGTTCTTCCACCATTAAGGGCATCAGGGTTCGGTGTACCAGCTTCGATGTCTGCCTTGGCCTGGCCATCTCCATCTAGATGTGGTGTTGCATTCCCGCTGGGCTCGTTCCTGGGCGTCTGGCCGATCTTATCCACCTCGCCATCCTCCTCGGCGTCCTCGTTCATGCCTTCGCGGCGGTCCACTTCCTCCTTTTCGTCGCGGATTTGTCGTCTAAGAAGCATACCCTCTTCCATGATTCTGTTAAACTGATCTCGACGTTCCCTCCATGTCTCGTTGTAGGTCTCGCTCTCGCGCTCGAGTTCGCGACACTCCTCCTCAAGTTTAGCGAGGTTGGCAATCTGGTCTTCTCGTGGCCTAAGTAGTCGATTCGATGTTATCTTCTCTGCCAGTTCGTCGAACTTCTTGCGTTGTGCTAGGGTGGCCTGAGCAGCGTCGAGCTGTTCTCTGAGTTGCGCATTGTTTTGTCGGACAGCTTGGCATTCGGCGAGAATGCGATCTTGGTCGGCCGCGTAGCGTTCGCGTTCGCGAATGTTGGCATCGTGGAGGAACTGCAGGCGCGTGATGGAGCTGTCGAAGGCGGCAAAGTCAAGGGCAAGCTCTTCTTTGAGCTGCTCGAGCTTGCCCTTGGCTTCGCTGGATGGCGGGTTGGTACCATTCAAGGCGCCGGTAGGCGCAGCGATTGTCGTCAAGCTGTTGAGGCGCTTTGTGATTCTTTTGAAGGGCTTTTCCTCCACATTAAGCAGTCGCGACTTATGAAGTTCGGCCTCCTCCTCCGGGTCCAAGAGATCCCATGAAGAAGCCATGGTGGTGCTTGGGTGTCAGTTTTTCTGGCTGTGTACCTAAGATCGAGGTGTTGATTGGCGTGGAGGTTATGGAGGGATGAACAAAGATACCACAAGAAAACAAAATGATCAGCAAGTGGAAATATGCGTATTTCCGTTGAAATCAATAACGAGGATGATGGAGATGGAACAAACAATGGAAAGCTCAGCCTTGCGATTGGCATGAGCGCTGGGGTGTGGTGGGCCAATGAGGCTGCCAAGGTGGATGACTAAGATTAAGCTTTGGATGATGCACCTACTTCTAATACCTTCCAGTCGCTTGTTGACTGCTTTCAATCACAACCACCACGATTTCGCCTTCATTCCTGTATTAATCTACTCGCGCCTTTTGTTTTGCAGTGGTCTAGAAAAACTGTACAAGGAAACGAATATCAACATGTCAGAAGAAGAGAAAGAGCTTCTTGCCCGCATCGGTCAACTTGCGGGTTCGTGCCCTCCATTCATTGATTTTACGCGCAACTTTGGCTCACGATATTCCAGGTCAGATCAACCGCCACAAGAACCAGCAAGCGGGAGTACGACCACAGGCATCCCACCACCCGGCGCATCATCGGAGTGAGTTTACTTCACCAAACTTGACAATTGTCAGCGTGTTGACGCCGTCAGGCAACACATATCGTAACGCGAGCTCGCCATACCCGGCCCGATCGCATAGAGTGGCACGGCCGGCGGCGGCTCACCACCATCGAACATTACAGCTCAATGCCGCAAACACCCCGAGTTCCCGATCTGCCAGCAGCGGCGCCGAGACCCCACCCGGATGGGTTTCCAAGACTGATCGCCACCGACAACTGATTAATGCGAACGTGTACGAGAAGGAGACGCAGAACCGGGCCAAGGCCATCGAACAGACGCGACAGCGAAAGATCAGCGGGCATCGGCAACGCGAGAAGGCCCAGTTCGACGATTTCATGAAACACAAAGCCAGTGCCTCAAATGCGCAGACTAACCCCACAGGCCGCAATGAGCTATCTGTTGAAGGCATCCAGTTCCGCGTCGTCGACGGTGGCAAGAAGCTTGTAAAAGTCTCTGGTGCGTACACACCTCAGACAGTTGACGCTCAGTGTGCCTTACCCAGCGCAGATGCCCCCAACGCATTGTCCCGGACTCCCAAGAGCGCCGTCATTGCCGGTGTAAGGTTTTACCGTACCAAGACAGGAAACCTCGTGGCGAATCGAGTTGTCAACGACCAGCGGTATGTTACAGGGCCCTGGGTGACCAAGTTGCTGACAGCCCCTAGGCGAAGCGGTATGGTCAAGAAGATCAACGAGCCGTGCAAGATCTTCTCAACGACTGGTAATTTCTCTTTCCGAACCTGGAGCGACTCAAACGCCGTTTCCCTGGACCTACCTGGTGCGTATGGGACGAAACTGACATACTACCCCTATTTAGGATCCTGCTCAAAGGGCCCTCGATGCCGATACATACATGACCCTAACAAGGTGGCCCTTTGTAAAGACTTTTTGAAAGAGGGGCGATGCATCAACGGCGAGTCTTGTGATCTTTCCCATGACATGACTGCTGAACGCACCCCCAACTGTTTGCATTTTGCCAAAGGCCACTGCGCCAAGGCTGACTGTCCGTATACTCACTCCAAAGCATCTCCAGCTGCCCCGGTCTGTAGGGACTTTGGGTTCAACGGGTATTGCAGCAAGGGGGCAGAATGCGCTGAGCGCCACGTGTTTGAGTGCCCTGACTTTAGCAACACTGGAAGATGTAGGGTCAAGGGGTGTAAACTGCCACACCGCGAGAGGGCAAGCGTCCTACGGAACCGGATCAAGGCAGAGGATGAGCCCATGGAAGACGTTTCGAGTGACGACGAGGCAGGCGACTCTGACGACGTTGATTCAGACGAAGTTGCCGAGTTTATCGACGCAGACTCGGATTGTGAGGACTTTGAGGCTCAGAAGGACTTTTTGTCCATCTAGACGACCAAGTTGAGGCATGCAGCGCATGTTTCGAGCTTTTCACAGAGAACGGATCAACCGGCTCTGATTTGTTGCTTCATCCAGCATGGGGAAGTTGGGAAGGAGTTTTGGCATCCATGTGTTTGAGATACCCGTAACGCACTCGCATCCATTCGGCATAGCTGAGGGACATGACGGCCATGCAAAGGCATGAACGAAGAACAAGATCCGAAAGATGAGAAGACGTTGTTTTTGAAAAAGAGGAATATCTCACTTTATAAAAAAGAAGAAATAATGAAAAAGTTTTGTAAAGAGAAGTTTAGTATCGTCTCTAGAACACACTTGTGAAAACATGATGTTGACTGTCATGGATGAATCCATTGATAGACCATTGTTGGTGGAGAGTGAGTTCTTTGGAGGGGTTGCCCCTTGTCATCTGCAGGGGGCACCGATGTCAGCACGGATGGTTCACTGGGGATAATGGGCCATAGCTTCAGATTCCTTGCCCGATGAACAATGAACATGTTTTAGAATAGATCGCAGTTGTTGATGAAACAGCCTCTATGACGCCTAAGTTACTATCATTATCATTAGCTAACCCATATAAAACACAAAGAAACAGTCATTACTGATACAGGCAGGAGGCAACTGGTCATGGCTCCCATCCGATCCTTAGCCCCAGTGCCCCTCTTCTCTTCGCCTTCGGTTTCGGTCAAATCTCACGACCTCTCCCCCTCCTCCAAACAAACACGAACGAACCAGCAGGGGCGGCGGCTGATCCTAGTGCCCTTTGTCTGACAGTGCAGATGGCCGTGGCGCGTAGGCCAGGCTTCATAGGCTGTCTCGCACTGAATCCTGTCAGGCTGTCTTGTCCTGTACGGCGTGAAAGTGCAGCAGCAGCACCGACCGCAGTGCGAAGCCTCGACTCAGCCCCAGCGCCGCCGTTTGCGGGCGAGCCATCCATGGATGGAGGGGCATGATCCTCTCCTCTCCTGTCTCGTTCCAGAGACTGAAATAGCATGAGGTTTGTTCCTGACGATGTGACGACATTTTCCGGGGAACCTATTCCTCTGTTCCTAACTCGACTATCCATTCTTTGCAATTCTTAATTGGGATAGCCTCTGCGCATCTTCGTTTCGCTTTATTGTTAGCCGAACCCATCTCATCTCGTGAACGGACCTCCCCGGTCTCCATACAAGGAACCAGTGGGTAGTGGTGGTGTCGTCGCTGTACCTATCTACAAATCACACCTACAACAAGCAGAAGCAGAAATGGGTCTACGAGATATTCTCAAGAAGAAGGACGATCTCTCCGCGAGCCAGCCTCCGGAGAAGGAGACGGTCGACCGCCTCGCCGCCCCCGAGTTTGCCATCTTCCGGTCCGATACGACGACGCAGGAGCGAATCTACCCACCCTCGGTCAAATCCAACGACAACTTGCACCTCCATGCAGAGGAGCCGGCCTCCGGTAGCAAGCCCCGGCGCTCGCTCGACGTCTTCCGATCCGGCCGGTCTCGCTCCGCCTCCGAGTCGAGCCAGACCTCCAAGAGGGAGAGTGGCCACAGGCGCCTGTCGCAACGCCTGCACCTGAGCCGCAACGCACCGCAGTCCTCCGAGAGCGTCCCTGACAACCTGCCCGAAATCATTGCCCCGAACGATCCTCAGGACAAAGACGGCGCCGAGTCACAGTGGGAGAAGCGGGCGACTATTCTGGCGAGCCAGAACGACCGGGCGAGGAGCACCAGCCGCCCCGCGACGCCCAATGCGGGCGACCAAGGCCGCGCCGTCTCGTCACAGGAGATTGACAAGGACATCCAGGAGGCTATCCGACTGCACGAGGAAGGCGACCTGGAACACTCGACGCGCATCTTTGGGCGTCTAGCTGATCCCCAGGGTGCCAACAACCCGCTGAGCCAGGTCCTTTACGGTCTTGCTTTGAGGTGAGCGCAACAGAACAGGGTGGACGGAGAGGGGACTTTGTTGCGGGTAGTGGCTTGGAGAGCTGAAGCTTTCCGGGAGGCTGCTGCAGGAACCCCCAAAGTCAAACCTTGATCCAGCGACAATGTCTCGCATCTACTGAAGAAAGCAACGTCCTCGAGTGCTGACCCGAGACCTTATTATCGTCTAGGCACGGATGGGGCTGCGCACCGAACCCCGAGGGCGCCGTCAAGTACCTGTCGGCTGCGGCGTCCAACTCGGCCTCGATTGAGCAACTGGCTCTACAGGCGGGCATGAAGAAGGGCGGAGCGGCCAAGGGCGAGCTGGTGCTAGCCATCTTTGAGCTGGCAAACTGTTTCCGCCACGGCTGGGGAATCCAAAAGGACCCGTACGCCGCCAAGCAGGTATGTTGGAATCCATCCGGACGAGCGCGGAGGAATGTTTGCTGACTTGGGCTTGTGCAGTATTATGAGACTGCGGCGAACCTGGGAGACACTGGTGAGTCTGACGAGAGTGAGCTTAAGCTGAACAAGCATAACATAACACGAATGTGACAGATGCCATGAACGAGATTGCCTGGTGTTACCTCGAGGGCTTCGGGTGTAAGAAGGACAAGGTATGTGCGCCAGTAACGTCAATGATTCCATGATGCATTCCGTATTCCCCGTCTCAGCACACACGCGGCTCTTGGTCAGATGGTCTCTCGGCGATTGAAGGCTCAATCAAGTCTCCGATGTCAAAACTCGGTGTGTCCAGGGCATTTGATTTGTTCTTGACAACTCAACTCGGCTCGGTGCCCAACACCCCTGCATGAGACTCAGGCATCGACCGCAGAAACCATCAGAGAAAGTCTTGGGTCGCTCTGTTGAGCTGTTCCTCTTTTGAACCCCCACGGACGTAGATGCTCGATTCGTCACATGAGGCTGACTTCCTGTACAGTTCGCATCAGCCCGATACTATCGACTGGCTGAGAAGTCTGGAAACAAGACACTGGGGAACACTTGGTGAGTCCAACCGGCTCTGTGCGGCTATATGCCCGTCTGCCTGCGTACATGCCGAGCTGTAGCTATTCCTGCTGCACCCCTGCTGGTGCCATTGGCGCGGCTCGGGGCCATGTCCGTCTGCGAAGCTCTCAGGATAGGTCCTCGTGGCCCCGGGGTGCCTCTCGGTCCGCCGTGCTTGCTGTGCCTCCAGGGGGGAGGTACAATGGATCAGACGGTCGACCTACCGGTGCAACGGAGAGGCGTCCAGTCGCCTGCGTTTGAGAGCGCGGCATCAGCAGCGACGGCAGCAGTAGCAGAAGCAGCAGGGTTGACAGTGCAGTGCAGTGAAGAAACATGAGACGCTGACTCGATGCTTGCATAGGATCTGGAAGGAAAAGTACGACCCTCCAGGCGAGGGCGGCAGCCGTAAGTAGGCACTGTTGTGCAACAACGGCACAAGCCCATCCCATCCCATCCATTCAAACTCGGGTGCCACGGAAATCGACAGAGGAATGCGCGCGCATTTGCATCGTGATGCCGTGTAAGCATCGCATCATCTGAGGATGAAGAGTCTGGATGGCTGATGACAGGTCTCGGGCTTTGCCGCCGTACGTGGAAAGGGGGGGCGAATAGAGAGAAACATTGTTTATAGCGTAAGGTATTGGATATATCGGTCTCTTGTTGTCTGGATACATAGTGGTTGGTTCCTCGAGAAGGGGGGGGACAGAGTAGACAAACTGGTGGTGGTTTGTGCTGTACGATGCTATTATTGAACAGAGCACAAGCCCCCTCGTGTGTCTTGTTGCACGTATAACATATATTGAGACACTTGAACTCCAGGTCCAACTACACTAGACCCTAGATAGACTTGAAATGGATGTCGGTAGACATTGAACACCGATATACGGACTTCTTCCTCGGTCATCCTTGCCACGGCGGTCTTTTGTCGTCTCTTCTCTCAAGTCCAACACCCCGTGACAAAGCCCCGACCAATCCCAAAGTGCGTTGTCCATTGCTGCCCAATGACCTCTTTTGTAGCAGCTTTGGGGGTGTCTCATTGGGTCTTTTTGCCAGGTGCTCATCTGCGGCCTGTTATGGCGGCCCGCGCAGCAGGTCGAGGCCACAATGCATGAATGAACCAGTTGCTTGCTTGCGCACACATGGAACTAGCCAGCAGAGGAGCAAGGCTGGCTGAAAGATTGAGGAGACGAGAGGGGAGAAAGCCCAATCTTGTTTGGGAACATGGTGTTGAGGCAGCCCAAGGCAGGTCTCTCGCCTAGATTTCAGGCGTCAACTCCTTCTGTACTCTTCTCTAGGACTCCCCGTCTTGAGACTGTGGCGCGCAGCCCACCCCGACAAGCCGCATCTTGCTTTTGAAAGTCTGCATGATGCAGGTCTCTACAAGCACCGGAACACCGGCCAAAGACTTCCAGATGCAAGACTGGGGATTGTACGGCACTTCTTGTTCTTGTTTTGCACATAGTTTAAAAGTCTCACTAGGGTGTGAGCGCATCGCAAATCGAAGAATTGGACAAGAATCGTCCATTCTAAACATGAGGCCTTCTCTAGGTAGGGGACTTCTTAGATAGTGCCAGTGACGCAACCCCCTCCCATCCATCCATCTCCGCATCCCGTGCCGTCCCAGCGCCGCGCGCCGCCAAGACATTGTCTTGGAACTCAACACCCTTTTTTGGTAGCTTGACAGTCTAGTTTCACTTTAGACCCCAAGTTGTCTCGCGGCGGGCCTTTCGGGCGCTTTCCCTTGTTTTGGTCAAGGCCTGATGACGCCCGCTATCTTTTTCTGTCTCTGCCCAGATGACCTCTTGGCCAGGGATTAGACGAGGGAAAAGTGTATGAATTCATCACTTCAAGTCAGCCCAAAGTAAGGACTCTAATCATCCTTCGTTGGGCTGTGCCACCAGCCCGTTCTCTTCTCTGCTGGGGCGCAGTCGTCGCATTAAACAGCCATATTTGGCAAAGATGGCACGAGGCGGCAGTAAAGATAGATGCAATGATCAAGATTCATATGTTCGCTTTTATGTCAAGTCAAGCCAAGCTACTCTACCACCTCCAGAGGCCCAGATACTTGCTTGGTTGTTCCAAAGTAAATACAAGACTATGTAACATACTGAGATGGGCATTTTTCTTTCTTCCTTAATCAATGCTCGCTCCATGGATGAAAATGAAAATGAAAATGTAAAAACTGAAAATCCAAATCATAAATATCTTGCAACCAAAAATGCCAGGCCACCTGGGGCTGGGGGTCGCTTCAAGAATGTAACAAAAAACAATGGTTCATCGACGAGCTTCATATCTTCGTCATCATTGCCCATTTCAGTCGTTGTCGTCCTTCATCGGACAGTATGCATCCAACAATCTCCATCTCGTCCATCTCGTCCCATCTGATCTCACCCATCCCATGCCCATACCCATACCAAAGGTCCATACCATATCCATCCCACCCCCCCTTCCATAAGATCCAAAGAAAAACCGTCCCACCAAATAATGTCCAGACTCACTTGGACTGGGCCCCTGTAGAGAATCTGTCTGCTGCTGCTGCTGCTGACCGCTGGCTGGCTACTGTTTCGCCGCCGTCGTCGCTGCGCTTGCAAGTCCTACCCCGTCGACTCAAACCCCCCTCCCTGTTCACCCTGTTCAACCTACACCACACCGCCGCCGCCTCCAAGTTCGCCGTGACCCAGGAAAAAGTGCAAAGGTATCCAATTTCAAGACAAGACGCAAAGACGAATTCCAATCCAAGACAAAGGAAATCACACAAAAAACAATGCTCGCTCGCTTGCTAGATAGATCCATAGGAAATCAAAAACGACTCCGAAGTAGGAAATCAAATCCACAAGAAAACGACAAAGGGAAGTTAAGAAAAGAAAACCGTCCGTTTGGGTGCGTGAGCAACAGGTCTGGTGTGCGCGAGAGAGACGTCGAGTATATGGCGGCTCATCCCCCAGAAAGAGGAAGGAAATCGATCAAGCCGACTCAAGGAAAAAGACTTGAGAGGAAATAAAAGAAGAAGAAGAAAGAACCAAATAAATCAAAAGGCATTAAGCACGAAACAAAAGCCGTGAGTGTCGTCATCGTGACATTTTTTTATCCGTGTCTTCATCATGTCCTTGCTTCGTTGCATTGCTGCTCATTCTGCGCGTTGTTGCATTCTGCCACCATTTTCGCAAAGTTGCGCACCACCTCATTTGGGATCTGATCCCAGAGGAGAGAGCGCGTGTAAACCTCTGCTGCACCATTTTGTTTGTTTGTGGTTCGCATCGATGCCAGAGCATCGGCCAAGTTTCGGCGACCTTGGCTGGGGGAAGACCTCTCGGGGGCGTTCTGGAGGAACTCCTGCGAGTTGACACCGTTGTACTGGGCCGCCGACAGGGAAAAGATCTGTTCGTTGGTCTGTTCCTGTGTCGGGTGGGTCAGTGCATCGCCGAGCTCAGCAAGCATCGATGGCGCGACACCCTCCATCACCATGTCGTTCATAGGCATAGCGTTGCCCCAGTTGGCGGCACCGGAAGGCTGAGGAGCAGCCGCCTGGAGGCTCGCTGACTGGGAGTTGACACCGGCGTCCTTGAGGACGTTGTCCAGAAGGGTGGCCGAGGCAGCTCGGACGTCTTCGGAAACGCGGGGGATCGATGGGGTCGATCGGCTCGAGAGGACAAAAGCGCCGACGAGGAAGAGCATGAAGAGGAGACCACCCTGAGCGGCGGGCTTGTCGCTCTCGACACTGAAGGGGTTGTTCTCGTTCTTCTTGGTGGGAACAATGGCCATCTCCTGCTTGACCTCGGGCTCGACGGGGTAGTCGTGGAGGAAGTTGGAAGCGTCCCAAGCACCACCCATACCCATGTCGTTCATGTCGTCAAAGGCACCCGAGAAACCGTTGTTGCCGGTCGCGTTGGAAGGCACAGCGGTGCTCTCGAGTCGCTGCACATGCTCGGTGAGGACGCCGACCTTCTTCCTAAGCTCGCCAGTCTCGATGGTGTGAGAGCGGATCATCTCCTCCTTCTCGAGGTTGAGGTTCTCGATGTAGTTGGTGTATGATTGCTTCTCCAGGAGAAGCTGCTCAAGCTTGCCGCGGAGCTCGGTCATCTCCTCCTCCATGTCGTTGATGAGAGCCGTGTACTGCTTCTTCTCATCCTCCAGACGCTCAGTGTGCTGCTTCTTGCGCTGTCTTGAGTCAAGGCTGGTGGGGTATTAGCATCAGACAAGGGTCGGGGTGAGTGGGGAAGTGACTTACGCTGCCTGTCGGTTGCGAAGCAGGCGCTTTTGTTGCTTGAGCTCCTTGATCTCTTGTTCATCCGTAGACTGGGCAATAAGCTGGTCAATGTTGCTGAGGTTGCGCTCGGCGGGAATGTCAAAGCGAGCGTTCTTCTTGCGGATGCCGTCGCCTCGTCGCATATCGTTATGGGATCGGATAGCGGGGCTGTTGGGTCGCATCTTCTTGTTCATAGCCTGGTGAGGGGCCATCCACTCCTTCTGAGGGGAAGTGGGGATGGACTGGTTACCGGCGGGGAGCGGCGTGAACATGTTTCCGGCATTTGTGAAAGGCGTAGGGCCGGCCATGGGTCGCTGGAAGATGGAGGCATTCGCATCATACTCGGCAGGGACACCGTCGAAGGGATGAAGAGGAGTGCAAGTACCGGACCAGTTGGCTGTTTGAGCAAAGACATTGGGCTGGTTCTGGTCGAGGCGCATGAAGGGGTTGTTGCTGTGCTGGTCCAAGAAGGGGTTGTTTGAAGGAACCGACTGCATCTCGACCGACTGCCAATCCTCAGTCTTGGGGGAGAACAGAGGAGGGCCAACGGCAAAAGATTCTCGGCGGCTGTCAGCCATGGGGGGCGAGAGTTCAAGACCGGAGTCGATGTTGTTCTGGTCAAGGATGTTGTCGTCTAATACGCTGTTGTCTTCGTCTTCGAAGTACTTCTGTGAATGGGTCGTGTCCACGGTCAGAGGAGCTGGACGATAGAATGGTTGTTGCATTGGGAATGTTGAAGTCATTGTAGTGAATGTGAGGTTGTGTGGGTGGGTATATGTCAAAGAGGAGGAGGAGGAGAGGAAGATAGATGTGTGGGGGTGAGTGTTTAAAAGAAGAAACAAGCAGAGGCTGTAAAGAGAAGGAGAAGCCAAGAAGGGCAAGGGGGTGAAATCTGAAGAAGGACAATATGAGACCCAAGGTCAAGGTGAAGAAGAGCACACGAGGCACAGAGAGGAAAGCGAAGAGGTTGGGTTTTGAGGGGAGGGGCGCGGGAAATAATATGATCTTTTTTTTTTGCGTGTGGGAGTCAGTGAATCGATGCTTGGTGTGCAGCGGTGAGCAGAAGGGGAGCCTTCGGGCGGGACGGGGACGGGGAATGGGAATGGATGGAGAACTTGACGGGGGGGAAGAGTTGAGGTGACCGGGGGGAGGCACTTGATGGACGGGTGTGTATTTTTGGCACTTGAACAAGCGGTTTTTAGCACCGGGGCGTGGGCGTGAGAATCTGAGGTACTGTCCGTCCTGTACGACGGGAGTGGGCGCTTGGGTGGGGTCAAGTGGCAGGCCAGGGCCAAGGCAAAGGCATGGAAGGGTACGATGATGGTGACTCGATTTTGTGAGGGGAACAAGGGTAAACGGCTCGTACCTCTCTGGTACCAGATCCTGTTACCGAGGGTTGGATGAATGGAGAGAAGGATGATGGATGATGGGCTCAGCCGTCCAGGTTCTCTTTTCTCTGTCCAGTCCAGGGCGCAGCAGACGACGGGATGGAGAAGAAGGGAAAACCTAACAGGCGGCGTGGGGTTTGGTGTTGCTGCGTGCGTACGCAGTAGGGCTTTGTTTCATGAACTTGTGTTTCGTATTGCCTTGAACCCAAAAAAAGAACCGTAGGATCCTTTATGTGAGGCTGAGGCCGGCAAAACCAAAAATGATAATGAGGGTATTCAGGGATCTCTCTGGTTGTGAATGATGGCGAGAGTGTGTTGGAAAAAATCAAAAAGAGGCTGGTGGGAGAAGATGGGGCAATAATGGCACGGCATCGCATGGCATCGCATGGACCGCGGACGGGAAGCCGGAAACTTTTAGACGGCGAGCACGGGAAGTGACGGGAAGGGCACAACAAGCTCAACGGCCGATGCTCACTTTGAGCAGCCAACGACAACAAGAGGGAGGGTGGAAACCAAACAAAGAAGCGCGCAACTGAACCTCCGTCCTGCTACTGCAACTGCTGCTACTACTGCTACCGCTACTGCAGTGCAGAATGCAGCGCAGGGCAGCGCACCGCGCAACGAACGACGACAAGGAGATGGACGGGACCATAAGCACTCACCACAGCAGTTGGAAAACAAGGTGTGCGTCCGTCTCCAGAAAAGAGGTATGGATGTGTACTACCCAGCGGGCGGATGTGTGTGGGCTAGGCTCTCGATAGGTAGGTAGGTGCTGATGATGGCCGGGGTGGTTTCCTAGTTGCGTCCTCTTTGGCGTGATACGCAGAGGAGACCAGTACGATTTATACAGGCAACGGGCGGTGGTGGAGGGATGGATGATGGATGGATGGATGGCGTTGATGGATGCTGCACTCCAGATCTCGGGGGTGGTCTGCGGCCGAAACAAAAGAGGATAGGATTGTATGGGCTGGGTATAAAAGCAGAAAGCAGGGGCAAAACCCGACGACAACAGACTGCTACTTTGGGAAGCGTGATGGACTCATCAGCCGGCAGCTCGATGGGATGCGAGGACCTGCTATGGGTTTTGTACCTCACCGGGGCAGACACCCGGCATTTGTGCGTGTGGAGCACCATCCAAGTACATACATCCTATCCATACCTATCCATATCCATCGACGGCGATACCCAGGCTTGAAGAAACGCGGCCATGGAACAGGTCTCTCGGTGCTCACAGGGGACCTCTTAGACGCGAGCTTCATGGGTGAGAGAGCCCGACCCACCTGGCCCGGCCATGGATGGGGCCGCCTCCGAAGAGAGCTCTACAAAGAACGGGAATGGGCTTGCTCGGGTTGCCCGTGGGTGTGCCGAGCGATATTTTATATGGGTGTACATTTACAGTGATGAGGAGGCGAGGATGAGCAGAAAGGTGAATGAGTGAGAACCCGGGCAAGGAATGAGTGAGTGAGTGAGCAAGCAAGAGACTGTGTGAGTGAGCGTCCATTCATCAACGAACCACCCATCCATCCATCGAGATGAATAAGAGCATCTCTAAGGTCTCCAGATCAGATGTGGGTGTGGAGGCGTAGGTCAGGCTTTGCAGGCCTCAGAAGAGCCAAGCACACCAGGCGAAAAAAGGCTGAGAAGGGCTCAAGGCTCACCAGCCAACTTGAGCGCGAGGGGTGGTGTCGACGGATCATTACCCATCTCCCAATGTCAACAATCAATCGACATGACCGTCATCGGATTGGCATGTGCGTAGTCATAGTAGCGGTGATGATAGCACCCAGCTAGATCTGTAACATGGACTCCATATCGCCATCGTGGTGGAAACAACAATACGTAACGGGGCCAGCGTCTCGCGAAGGAAAAGCGAGATTTGTGGTAGCTACACCAACGACGGCGTTGATGAGATGCCATGCCAGATGCAAACCGACTGTGCCGCCGTCTAGTTACGGGCCTAGTCGTCCACACCAGGCAGGGGATTTTCCTCATGTGGCATCCGAGCTCGGCACAAGAAAGAGGATTAACATGGCTACCCTTCTGCCATTCGTCGTGGTGAGCTCGTGTGAGCATCAAGATGGTCCGGCGTCACTTGACCGCCGCTCTATTCTGTACGGGCCTTGGGGTCTCTTGTTGCCCCCTTCTCTACCCCATCAGGCCGTGATCTGATCTATCTGTGGGCGGTGCTTGTGCAATGAGGCCATCGTCGATCGCTGCGCTGCGTGCTCTGCGATGGTTTTGCTGCTCGCTGCCCAGAAAACCTGCCCACCATCCCGGCAACCCCACGCTCACAAGAGCACGCCTAGCCAGTAGCTGCCACTAGGTGGTGTCATGGCTTGAAGGGTTACCAGGGGGGAGGGACCATGGGAGGGTACGGGTTGGGAGCTGCTGGGGGGGCAGAAGCAAAGAAGGGGGGTTCATGGTGTCCCGGAACCGACACGCGAGCGGGCTCGATGAGAAAGGAAGCAACCATAGAAGATGACGGAGAAAGAGGCATATGGATCCAGATCCAGAGGCATGAAAGCATCCAGCAAAGCAAGACGGCGAAGAAAAAAGCAAAGAAAATCCATGCCCAAGGGAGCTTGTCACAGCCCTGGCAGACCGGCCGGGCTGGATCTAATCGCGGGAAGCCATGTGCCAAACTTGATATGCCCTATATCGGCACTGCACAGGTCCAGAAATGGAAGACGCCCTGCCCAACTGGCGTCCCTAGTAAGTCCAGTATCACTTCTCATTCAGAAACATCTCTCTGTCAAAGGGTTTAGCCTCGGGCGCTGCTGGACCGGCCCGGCCGCCTTCCCTTTCAAAGCCAAAAGCCCTCTCCTCTTTTGAGGTGACAGACAACCTAAGACGGGACGGGCAGCGCAGGACAGCCCAGCCCAGGCCAAAGCTAAAAGTTCCAGACGTTGGGCACCAACACCAAGGGACGGACGCTATTTTTCTCTTGGGTCTGATGCGACGGCCACTGGGCTTCGTTTCTGCATCAGCCGAGAGCCACCGACGCAAATGGCAGGCTTCCTATTGCACCGTCTTTCTGGTGGGCCGTGGGGTAAAAAGAGCGCGTTAATGGGAGCGCGGTCACGGTCCACGGTACGTACCCGTCCAAGTACCGATGGCTGACGCCGAAGAAGGCCGGACCTCCAATTGTCTGAGACTCCTTCACTGCGCGCCCCGGATAAGTCTAATGGCTCTGAGACGACGCAACGTGCAACAGACGGCATTGACTGCTCCATATTAGCATCCAGTCGAGAGCTCTCTCTGCCTCGAGCTTTGGCTCTAGAGCTACCGCCAGCCCCAGCTGTGCCTGAGCCATACATTGTACGCGCCACAGTGATCCATGGTCTATGGGCAATTCGCCTCACCTTGGACCTAGACTTCGTATCCCGTCCGGCTTCATCCTGGTGCCCGTCATCCATCGCGGCCTTTATCACCAGGGCAGCCACAGATTCAATGCTGCGTATTGACCTACCTAGGTAGGTAGGCGGATGTACGGGGTCCTCGGTAATGGATCTGGGATTTCTCGGATCTGAGCTCAACCGAGCTGAGCTGAGCTGAGCTCTCCCCCCCAAGCCCCCCAAGCTGTCAGGCATCTCTCACATCTCACGCAAGCTGAGCCGAGCACCACCGTGCCCCAAGTTGACTCGGCGCACCTCGGCCATCTCGACGATAGGATATCGCAGGCATCATGAAACTTGACAGCGGCATCCCGCCGCCAATGCCGCTATTTGATGATTGATGGACAACACCACTCTTTCCCCCCCGCGCGCGGCTGCGATACCATCGTCGATATCACGTACCAAGCTGCTGCCATGGTCCGATTCGCAAGCAACATCTCGAGCCAAGAGATCCCTCCATTGACAGCTTTGGCTCTGGATGGCTGGACTTGCACTGGACGCGCTCACGTTCCCACGCTCCCACATGTGCGCGTACATGATGCGTACGCACGCACGTCCGCACGCCCTCTCCCTGTCTGTCCTGTCCTACGTCTAACCACTAGGCTCAACAGCCTGATCTCACGGCTCCACTGTGCTTCATGGCCGCATATGGGCCGGTCATGGTGTCTACCTCGAGCTCTTTGTTTTGTCGGTGTGTTTCTCATGGGACCCGACCCGTCACGCGTGCGCGTCCTCTCCAGACTCCAGAGCGACCAGAGGAAAAAGTCAGGCTCCTCGTCTCCCTGTTAACCCCTGCTCCTGCTGACTAGCTCCTCTACGAACGGATCCTAGATGCTCTAGCGTCATGGCTTTGGGGTTTTGGAGCTCGGTGTGCGACTCGATCCATGCCTCGAACCCAGAGAACCCTTCACTTACGGGCCCGCACCCGAAAGAAAACACCACACACAAAGAGTCGACGTGCAGATCGGCCCCGAATGCCCTCAATGAGTACGCTGGACGATGCGGTATAGGCTCAACTTGATGACTTGTTCCTCACTCCTCTTGTCGAAACTCACCGACTCGTCTTGTTTCCCCTTCATTTTAGCTAAACCGCTTGCTAACGACATCAGGCGCATCATCAAGACCCTCAATGCTCCTGTAAGAGGTGTGCGTTTATTTCTGTCACCACCTGGCCCCTTCGGATCATGTCCCGGCAGGGTCAGGTTGGGTCAACGGCCGGCGCCGTCCAAAACGGCCCAAGCTGCCATCACAACCAATCACTTTGGTGAGGCGAGCCGTCTCTGCTACCCTGGCTGCCCAGAGGGCTGACCTTGGTTGGGTCCGCGCCGTTCTCGACATGCCCATGCGCTTCCAAGATTGCCTGTCCAAGCAACCAGGTAGCCAGGCTTGCTCCCTACGCGGTTCTCTTTGGCCATTTTCGGCCATCGAGTGGGCTGTGCTCTTTCTCTCGGGTCTTCTCGAACCCATCCTGTGGTTACCGAGAGCTGCGTCTTGTACATCCTCAGAGCCTCATCACATATCGAGGCCGGCCGCATTGACAAGAAGGGGCCTGCAGCTGCTCTCAATGGCTTCTTCATCACCGCACTAACATGATTACTCACAAATCCTCTTGGTAGAGCGCCGCCCGAAGTCGTTGCCCAACAACCACAGTTTGTCCACTCATTGGCGAGCATTGCTGATACCGCCATTATGACTCTGACTCTCGGCCGCAATCGCTGGCCCCCACGCCACCGACGCAGAACTCTGCCATGATCGGACATGTCGGTTTCAAAGAGGCATCCAGTCTCTGGTTCCTGACCCCGTGCAGGCAGCATTGATCCCAATGACCCATGACGTCTATCTGGGATTATCTTGTCTGGCCAACCTACGAGATATTCCGGCCAAGGCTGGATGTTTTGCAATGACGCAGCCTCGAAACCTCCGAAACTCTTTCCATAAACAGCAAGTCTGGTTTGGTCTCAGGATGACTCGGACCCTGGACCCTGAACAGTCCCCAATCCCCTCCTACATCCCAGTGAGGATCCCCATGGCCCAAAACTCACTTACAACTGGGAGCTTCCATGTGAAAGCTGATGTCAATGGGGGTCAGACCACCCTGGACCATACACAAGTCGAGCAACAACAGGATTCCCAGTCCCAGTGTCGCTAAGAGAGTCTTCACCCATGCCAAGAGGAAAAACTCGCATTCCGAATATGCGGTCTGGGTATCCCTGACAAGAGTTTGGACCCGCGCCCACATGTGAAGGTGAAGAAATTTTCAGCATAACGATCCACCAGTCTGGAGATTGTCATTTCCAAGCATTGCTTGAGAAAGCTTCGACGGCGCCAGCCTTGACCAGGCAGGCGTCATGCGAGTTCACGAGGCTGTAGACCGAAAGGCTGGAGAGGATGATCAAACCCAAGAGAAGACCCTATTTTTGAGGATGATGCTTGACCTATAGCACCCCACCTCTTATTTCGACTCTTGAAACTTGGACGGAGACCAACTAAAAACTGCTCGAACTTGGACCACAGGGATTCCAAGTTGGCCGGAAGATGCCATAGGAGCATAGAGTTGATCATGATACAGAAATCTTGGTCACCTGGAAAACGTCAACTGTGTGACAACCATGTCGCAGCCGGGGATCTGCAATGACGCTCACGGCATGTCGACGACGACTGAGTATGCCGTGCTTCTCTTGAGGTCTGGACGGACGAGGCAGTCCTCAACAGGACTAGCCTTGGTCTGGCAGGTGCAATTACACTCCCAAATGGAGTTCTATTTGCGAATCTGAGACACTGTTCACAATACAAAAAAGACATTGAAGCCACGGCGATGATGGACTGCAAGATCTGAAACTTTGCTTCTTGTCCACGGAAGCATGCACTCGGCAAACATGCAACCCAAGTTCGTAAAGCAGCCATCCATGATATCATCCGCATGATCCTCTCGGATCAAGTTACACCTGCAGGAAAAGGTGGTTCCTGACATCTATCTTGGGGTGCAACACGAAGCTGGGCGTGGAAAGGTTCCATTCTTGGAAAAGCCACACTGTCTCTCTGACTGCAGCATCGGGGGATCCATCTTGCTCTCTCTCCTTCTCTGCAACATTATGTTGGGCTCGACGTATGCTACCCTATTCCTCAAGCCCAAGAAAAAAGTCCGGCGGTGAAGGGCAGTGAGCCAGTGCTCCGCCACATCTGGGGTCCAGGGATCCGGATGGCTGGAGAAGCTCTGTGGCCACTCGATCTCACAACTGGTCGTACTTCTGAAACAAGTGGCTTGCTGGGCTGGGGGCAGTTTCCGATGTCAAAGACTGCCCATGGAAGTAAGCGGGGGGATCCCCGACCTCTACGGGACAGGACGGACGACAGACCCCCCGAGATCCAGCGATAGCTTTGCGGGAGCTATTTGCGGACAAGCAGGATCTTGCTCCATGTTTCAAAGGTACGATGCGGATGTGGGATGTGGCTTCCCGGAATATCGCTGTCTTTTCATGTTGGTTACGAAGACATGAGCCTCGCTTGCGCCGACGGGGGAGATTTTCCTTGACACCACATTCATTCAACATGACCATACCCATCACGACACTCGGACCGAGGTGTGGCCTGAGATTCCATGTGTTCTAGCCGTCCTGTCAGTCCAAAGAGTCCAAGGGGTTGGTTGCAGTGCCGCAGTGGCCGGCCCGGTAATTGGTGTGCACAAGGGACGCAACGTCAACTTTGTCGATGAGCCACCTCGAGCTGATTCCATAGAGATCCACGGATAGGGAGAGGAAGTGAGGCTGAAACCGACCAAGACTTGTCCAAAATAATATCGACAACTGTCGGTAAGGCCCAACGATAAGCTAGATGGTTGGGCCTGGCTGTGGTATCGTTGTATTGCGCCGCGACCAAGATCTGTGCCATGGTGACTCGTGAGTCACCCACGATGGCTGTTCGAGCTCCATCTCCATCCCCCTTCCCTGGAGTCGTCGAGATGGTCAACTCCATGGACTCGGTTTCGGTCGTCCAAGGGAACGCTGCGGGACGAGACATTGATTCGTTGTCTTGCCGTCGCTGGGCAAAGGTCCATCCATCGTACACCATCTCAGATCCCCAAGTCTATCTTTTGTTCGTGATCGTGATGTGTGATGTTGCCTCTCACCAGATCGCCTGTGAACCTTCTTCCCCACGAATCCCCCGCGTTGTTGCCTACCCTATCATCATGGCCCGTCTGCCCGTATCCGTCTCTCTGTAACACGGAGAAGGCTCGCTCTTGAACAACGACAAAGCTTCCCTTCGGTAGATACTCTCGACCTTTCAGTACCGCATTGTGTGTCATGCAACCGAGAAGCACCCCCCTTTCGCTTGGGGGCACGTACTTTCTTTTCCCACGCGAACACAAGACAATCACACCCCTTCCCGTCGTCGCGGCCTCGGAGCAAAAAAAGAGAGACAGACAGATATAATGCGACGACGGGGACGGGCTTCGGGCCCCGGAGAAAGGAGGGGAGGGGAAAAACTTCCCTTCGCCGAAAGGAAAACATCGCGAGCCGAGAAGCGAAAATAAGGGGAGAGAATAAAAAATACTAACGAATTGTCTACCCATTTGGTGATCAAATCCCCCTTTTAGTCCCCATCAACGTTGGAAAAGGAGAATGATACCGGACGCTCGACGACAGACTGACGGTTATCAACATGAAGTTTGCCAACTTCCCAGTCCTCATCCCTGCGTTTACAGCACAAGTATGTCTCCTCCATCCACTCGTTGTGTGTACGGCTTCACGATATTACTCCCCTTTTTATCTGACACTAAGCGAACAGATCTACATCGACGCTCCCCTAGTCATAAACCCAGACCTCCTCAACATCCCCTTCGTCCCCAATCTCGGCACCCTCGTCTCCGAGCCCGGCTACGAGCCCCCGCTCGAGGCCACCTTTGTCCACGGGAGCGACTTTCTGCGCCGCGACCCGGACGGACAGAGGGTTCGCCTCGACGTGTCTAGCGTCGCGAGGGACTCGACGTCGGGAGCCATGCTTCGTTTCAGTTATAATGGCGTCGTCGGGGTGGCCGGCGACGAGGGCAGGGTTATCCGAGGGGACGGCAATGCTACTACCACGGGGTTTGGGAATGCCTGTGAGTTTGTCCTTCCCGTGACATCTGTGGTTCGACATGTCCCTTGAACATTTCGTCCTTTGCCATGTGTCTGTTGGTATGCTCGTCAACACCCTGGCTGATGTCCATAGTCGTCCAGGTTAGGTTTGAGACAAACGCTTCTGGCCTCAAGCCCCTCCAAGACAAGCTCTATGTAGGTTCTGGAAGATTTATCGTCGAAGAGAACCAGCCCATCATTGTCGAATACAAGATCAGCGAGGTGGGCGCGCAATGTAGCGAGCAGCCCGAAGGTGGTTGAGGCGTTGATATCTGATTTCGATGTGCGTGTATGAACTTGTGTGACTGGCGTATGGGGACTGGGGGTTATAATCGTGGAATTCGGTCGTCATCTTTCTTTGCTGAGGGTCCTTGTTTCCAATGAGCGAAATCAATTCGTATTTGATCGAAGCAAGCCTCGAAGTGCTGATGATACAAAAAAGACGCAAAGCCACCGGCCAGGTTTGCGTGTTTCCTCCATCTTCCGTCTCGCCTTCTACTGTCAAACTCCTATACGAAGCTCAAGCTTGTCGAGGCCCCGAAACTCCAATCCGCAGCTCTCTGTTCCTGCAGAAATATGCTTTGCCCTTCCTTCATTCACTTCTGATCCTCCAAATGCCAGTCTCGATACATGGCTCCAAGATTGTACACATCTTCCCTGATCCGTTTGACGGATGCTCTGCTTCCTCCCGCTTCCCGTATTACCCCACCGCTACGGCTATGACAGCATGTGACCTGGTTTATTGGCTCACGCCGGACAGCTGCAGAAGACGCTCGCCCGCCCGGAGATTGGCATACTCGTAAGCCTTGGACTCCGGCGGGAAGGTCCCGTTGGCCGCCCAGAGATCGATCAGAGGCTGCATGGGCTCAAGCTCAGCGGGCTTCAACATGTCCAGGGCAGTAGCCGTCAGAACAAAATGGGAGAAGCAACTGTTGAGCTGCTTCTCAAGGTTGAGGTGATAGAAGGGCTCGGTAAAGTGAGCCCAGTACAGATGGGCGTAGACGCGGAACATCTGTCGGAAGATCATCTGGCAAATGTCGACAAACTTGTCAGGGAAACCCGATCGCTTTCCGATCCATTCGGGCTCACCAGGGTTGGTCAGCTGGGAGAGAGGTGTGGTGGTGATGGCGGAATTGTGCGAGTACGAGACTCCAGAGGGGTCTGTCGGGAAGATGTTGGTGTCGTCGATCTTGCCCGAGATCCATCGCTGCATAAGGGTCATGTACTCAGAAGCTGGAAGCTCGACAGGCTCCCTATTTCTGTTGAGCCAAGTGAAGGAGTGGTTGCTGGTACGTGTGAGCATATGTAATGAACAACCTAGGCAAATGACCACTTACGCTCCAGCCGACATGCGTGGGCAGGAAGTTGAGTTGCAGATGGAGGATCCGTCATCTTCCTTCTCATGCAGCACCCGGACAAAGTTCCAGAGGTTGCGATAATGCTCAACAACTAGTGACATGAGTTAGCATATGTAAGAAGCGGTGTCACGTGAAGCAGCATACCCTGGTGCGCAATCCATTCACCCTGCTCAACAGTCTTGGGTCGAGCGCTAAGAGTCATGAAATTTCCCTTGACGATGTGCTTGGCATACTGAGCATTGAGCCAGAGGGGAAGAGGTCGAGGCAGGTGGTAAGCAGAGATGAGGTCGTCGCTGGCCACGGCACCACTGGATTCATCCATGCCGATGGTCTGGGCAAGCGAAGGAGAGTTGGGCAGAGGAGGAACTTTCGGGGCCAGGCTAGCCGAGGATTGACTCCCTTGAGATGACGTCTCTGGAGGTGGCGGCTGGCTAGCAGTGGACGAGGTCGGGCTCTTTTGAGGGCCAGAGGGCTTAGCTGAGCCGCCTCGGAAACGGGCGTTACTATACAAGCCTTGTCAGCGCGAGACCAGAGAGTGAAGAGAAAACAAAGAGAGGCGAGGCGAGGCCGGGTCAAGCTGGCATGGCAGAGTCAGGATGGGTTGAGGTGGCAGCACACTATGCTGAGACGGGTGCAGTTGGTTGAAACATTGCTAGCCCGCCAACGACGGCTGCAGCAAAGCGCCTCGTTTGGAGAAGGCGGCCGTGGTTCCGTGGCGCCCTTGTTAGGGAGGCATGCCGCCATGATATATGGCTAGAGGTTCTCCGTCATGCCAAATCTCGACATTGAGATTTGCAGTATCGCCATCGATAGCTGATAGACTCCCATGCCTCGGAACAGCGTGAACGACGACCGGGAACGCCTGGAACGGCGTCGGGCCGCTCATGGCCATGCTGAGAAAACATGTCTTGGATGTCGTACTAGGGAACCACATGGTGAGAGTTCGGTTGTGGACAGCCAGACCTGACCTCACTCAAACACTTGGTAGTTGCCCCGCGACGCCAGATAAGGACAGTATGATTGGCTTCGAGCCATCGTCAAGAAGGTTGAATGCATCAAACCCGTGGATTGGCGATGTTGCACTTGCACAAGAAGTACGAGGCTGAGGTCAGCGGGCAAAAATATTGCCTGTGGCTCTCACATCCCACTTGCTGATGTCTCTCTTCCTCTCTCTTCATGACATGCGTCAAACATGAGGCATGATGCAAGAAACCCCAGATAAAGCGGCAGCAAAACGCCCAGCGGAGACAAAACAGACAGGACAAAGACTTGAGGCAGAGACAAACAAAGAATGCTGGGTACTTACATGCCGGAAAAAAGATTCGACATGGTTGCAGTACCTAGGTAAGGTAGGTTGGCAGAAAGGCGGGGTGAGAGGGAGCGTGAGAGGGAGACCGCAAGGGGTGCAGGTTGCAATGCAGTCGCTGGTTGTTGCCGTGCGAATTGAGAGCGTTGTCTTTTGCTGCTGTCGGAGGAGAAGAAGGCGCTATCAAAAGTCCTTCTTTCGATGGACGAAGCTGCGCGATGTCAGGTTCAATATCGAATATCAAACAGCAGCGTCAGTTCGAGAAAGGGGGTTTTTGAGGTGTCGGTGTCGGCGTTGGCGGCCGGGCCGTAGGTAAAGGTACAGCAGGCACCGCATGGAGCGGAGCGGCTACGTACCCCGTAACTGCCCAAAAGGCGCCACACGCTAACGCGGGTCTTTCCCTCTGCTTTTGCTCCTGGTTCCTCTGACCCTCTGAACCTGAACCTCACTCAAAGCTCCCTCCCTTGCTCCTCCTGCGGCTGGCTTTGCAGGCCACCTGAGGCACGCTATTTTATTTCAGGGCATATAAGCGAGAAATCTGCTGCTCCTGAAGTTTGGTCGCGTTTGTTCTCCACTGGCCTGCTGCTGCCCAGAGACGTGTGGCTGAGATGTGGCTAGTGAATATTCAGCCTCAGGCCTAGATCGCCAAATTATACCAAGACCAAAGCCTCGCGACTTCATACTCTCGCCTTGCGCGCCCAGCACCAGGTCGCCTTTTCCACCAACTCCATCTCTTATCAGGCACTTTTCTTTTCCTGAAACTCACATTACAAAATGTCCGACTCAGAAGATCCCATTGACCCCATCGACGAGGGTGGCGATGACCTTTTCGGTGACGAGGGTGATGAGGATGTTGCGTCCACCAAGGAGCGCGTCCTCGACGACGATGACCTCGCTTCCGATCCCGAAGGAGATAGCTACGCGCGCTATCGCAACGACGATGACGATCAAATGCAGTTCCAGACAAGGGATCGAGTTGTCATGGGTGTCAAGACATATCGGCATAGAATCCCGAAACCCAAGGATGGCGCGGTAAGCCTTGTCATGCGCCTCATCAGACACAGATCGCTAATCACCCCCTTAGCTTCGAGTAATGCGTATTCCCAAGTTTGTCAAGATAATGCCCGAAGAATACGACCCGGACACGTTCCAGCCGACCGAGTTCGATCTGGCCAACGCCAAGGCTCAACACCCCAAACATGTCGCTCGAGTTCGAAGAGATCACAGCACTGGCGAGCTCAAGAGCAACACCAACATTTTCCGCTGGAGCGATGGATCCGTCACAATCTCTATTGGCGGCGAGCATTACGAAGTCCAGAAGAAGGCATTGGCTCCTTCAGCCGACAAGCCCTACAATGAAATCCACGACGGTCACTACTATGCTGCCGCGGCCGAACTGCACAGCAATCTTCTCATGACAGTTGGCCACATCACAGAGCAGTACAATGTCCGCCCCAACAAGGCTGTGGGTGACGATGCGCTGTCCATTCTGGCCGAGCGAATGGCACAAGCCAGCAAGCCTTCACAAGGCGGCGATATGATCATTCGAACCACCCGCGACCCAGAACTCCAAAAGAAGCAGGCCGAGCTGGCTGAGAAGGAGAGAATGAAGGCTCAGCGACGACGCGAGAATGCTGCGGCCAAGATGGACGGCGGTTACGGCCGATCTGGACGCGGAAACCTGTCTATTGGAGAACTTGAAGGAGGACGCCGATTTGGGTCATCCCGCAAGCGTGGTGCCCCTGGCTCATCCAGGCCCAAGCCACGGAGAGGCGAATCCGAGTCGGACGAAGAACTTGCCGAGGCGGTTGGGCGACACGAGGGTTACGATCTCGACGACGGCTTTATCGTTGGCAGTGACGTTGAAGAGATGGACAGCCAGGCCGACGACGATGACGAAGAGGAGTTGCTGGACGAGGATGAGGACGAAAAGCCTCGTTCAAAGAGGCAGAGAACCCGAGACCGCAGCCCCGATGAGGATGCTGAGGGCAGTGATGTCGAACAGGTGGCGGGTAGAGCTCGACGGAGGAATGTCATTGATGACGATGACGACTAGGAGATGATTTTTATATCTTGTTTGGTGAAGGTTTCAAGGCTCCTAAAGATGATAGTTGCACAGGAGACGGTTTGTACTATGATAATACATGATAATCTCGGATCTCTGCGACCCAAAGCCATCATTGGCTGTGTATTGGCAGCAACTTTTGGCTGGCGCATCGCGACCACTCGTGAGGATGTTCTACATATCTGTAGCATGGCTGGTTGATCCTTTTCGCGTATCTGCATGCATCAATTACTTTATAGACGTCAAACTGAGTACATGCGCCATTGCCTGGCATGGGTATTATGGGCAAAATGCCGGAGATTGTCTAGAGTCTGGTGATCTCATTGGCAATCACATGCCTGAAATTAGCGTCCAGCTTCGCACTTTGTTGAAGGGCGGGGAGCTCCACGAACCCAACAACAACAGTCAACGAATACAACCATAAGCTTATCCTATAAGAACGTTACTATCGCCTCTTGATATCACGGCTTGAAGCCTGAAAGCAGTCGAACTTGGCCTTGCATGTGTCATTGCTGCTCTACCCCCCGTACGACCATGACCTAGTTAGATGCGCGTGATCCTCCTGCCGCGTTCTCGAACCGACCGACCCCTTCGGCCCTCTTCGATGGTGCTTGTGATCGTCCCTCGGCAACGATAATGGGGGTAGTTGTCGCCGTCTGGGGTGTCGTCGTCGACGTTGCCAGCTTCTGGCAGAGGGTAACACCCCTTCCCCTTGGCCTGCGTATACCAGCATCCCGTCTCTGACCATGTCGCTGCAGAAGCTTCGCAGCTGGTACTCGCGCAAGAGCCCCGTCGAGCTGTGGTTAGACATCTTGCGCACTGCCGAGGCTTTCGAGGACTGGGAAGAAGCTGCACTACACCTGGACAATCTTCTTGGTCTTGATCTATGGTACTTGTTCTTGGTGACGCTTGTGCGACTGGTGCTAACACGTCGACAGGAGGAATAACCCGGCGTCCAAGTACTATGACTGGCGACTCATTGCAGAACGACTCGACTCCCTCGCAAGCGCTCGTGAAGATGGCAACTTTCAACAGCTCGTCAACCTCCTACGATCCGGTCTTGTAAGAAACCTAGGGAATATCACGTCGCCCAAACTATATAACCGATCGTTTGCCGGCACGAAGTACCTTATCGATGAATACATTACACAGATCGCCGAGGCAGTCGAGGACATTCGCGCCCTTCCGACAAGTCCGTCGGCAATCCATGGAACTGGGCCGTCTCTGACGACGCAGATGAAGCTGGACTGCATCCATGACACGAGGCAGGCCTTTGGGAGGAGCACGCTGGTGCTACAGGGCGGTGCCATATTTGGCATGTGCCACTTGGGCGTCGTCAAGGCTCTGTTCTTGCGCGGCTTGCTCCCGCGCATCATCACCGGCACTGCTACAGGCGCCCTGATCGCGGCCCTCGTCGCGGTCCATACAGAAGACGAGCTCCCCGCTGTCCTGAGTGGTGATGGTATCGACCTGTCGGCGTTTGCGCCCAAGACTGGGACTGAGAATGGCGATGTTTCGAGTTTCCATTCACGATGGCAAACCCTGCTTAGGAGGATTCGTCGCTTCTCGAAAGAGGGCTACTTCCTTGATGTCACTGTCCTGGAGGAGTGTGTGAGGGCCAACGTTGGCGACCTAACGTTTGAAGAGGCCTATAACCGCAGCAAGAGGGTTTTGAACATTACGGTAGCGACAGAGGGTCAAGGAGGTGTTCCAACGCTCCTCAATTACCTCACTGCGCCTAATGTGGTATGTTGTTGCCATTGAGCCTCTGCTTCCACCAATACTAACATGCAGTAGTTGATTTGGACAGCTGCCGTGGCATCGAATGCGTCTTTGCCATCACTGTATGGTCGTCGCAAGACAACTATGCTTTGCAAGGACGCTCAGGGGAACATTGTTCCTTGGGCGCCGGCTAATACGATCGACTTTCGACATTGGACACACACGTCCTACTCTGACCGAGACTCACCTCTACGACGTATTGCCGAGTTGTTCAACGTCAACCATTTTATTGTCAGCCAAGCACGACCGTATCTCATCCCCTTTATTCAGTCCGACATGCATGGGCCGTCCCTTGTCGAAGCTAGGAGCAAAACGACTCAGGTGTCTGCCTTTTTGGTTCGTATGGTTGGGCTGGAAATAAGACACCGCCTGCGCCAGCTAGATACGCTGAGCCTACTGCCTGCGGGCATCCGCCGCTTTCTAGTCGACGAGCAAGTCCCGGCTGCTTCTATGGTGCTAGTGCCAGAGGTGACGGCGGGAGACTTTGTGCGACTACTCGAGACACCCACCCGGGAGACGCTCGACTATTGGATCCTAAGGGGCGAGAGAAGCGTGTGGCCTGCCGTAGCAGCCCTAAGAATCAGATGCGCTGTCGAGAACGAGCTGGACAGGTCGTATCAAGTTGTGAGGAAATTCAAGGCCCCCGGTCTACGGCGAAAGGGAAGCATGGCGGCGAGTATGGAAGCCGAAAGGAGAGAACGCAACGGCGCATTTGGGTCGATTGGCACGGACGTTGATGCAAGTTGAAAGGGCGTATTAACAGGTAGCATTGTTTTCGTTTAGGGCATAACTGTACAGCAAGCAAGCATACTCTTGAATACGAACAAGTATGGGACAAAGGATGGGGTTCAAAGAATAGCATTGTTCTGGGTCTTGGTTTCATAACTATTCTATCACTGGACTGCCTCTGATGTGATGCTGCTCTTCACTCTCGGTTTATACTCGAGTTCACTCAACATCATGTCACTGAGAACAATGAACTCTTTCAACTTGGCGTTGTTACAGCCTACCTAGGTACTTATTAATTCATCAGCAATGGTATGAAAGCCGATTGTTCCTGGCCTTCTTTCACCACAAGCCAAGCAGCCATATTGTTACTTACAGAAAGTGTGAATATCACTTCATAACTACATAACGTAGCAAGGCAAGTACTGTTATCAAGTCATCACAGACACTCACGAACTTACCTTCAACTCACAATGGAAGGCCAGACACTGAAGAGAAACGTGGTCGAGCCCGCAACGATACACAACTCCACCTTCATCCTCCTGCACGATCGCGGCTCCTCGGGGGCAGAGCTCCAGCGCGCCCTTTGTCACGCCCTCCTCCCGACCCTCGTCAGCCAGGTCGCCCCAGGAACTCGGTTCATCTTCCCAGATGGCCCGTTCTCAGATCGTAATGGACGGCGAGACTGGTACCGTCTCGAGGACCCTCAGCTAGAGTGCGGCGAGACGGCGAGCCTAGACCAGTGGAGGCACGTTATGTACGCAGCCGAGGAGGTCGATATGGTGGTTGAGGATGAAGCGCGGCTCATCGGTAGGAAGAATGTCTTCCTTGGAGGCATCGGTAAGGGATGCGCCATCGCCATGATGACGCTCCTCGAGAAGGAGAGACCCCTTGGAGGCTTCATCGGATTCGGGGGGTGGATGCCGTTTGCCAGGGACATGAGGGATGTTGCGACGCTGGGCAAGATCTTGACTCCTGATCCTCCCTTGTCCCAAAACAACCAACACGACCAAGGCGGTATCGAAGACATGGCTCTTGGCCAGGGCAACGGCTTGATCGACCCTCGCATGCTCAGTGTACAAAACAACCAGCAGCAACAACCCTTCACACAAGCAATCTCCTCAACTCCAGTGCTTGACCACCCCGACCAGTCCATAGAGGCAAGGCACCAACGCGTGGCGCACTTCCTCCGTCAGTTCGAATGGAGTGAAAAAGCCCGGGATGAGTACGAGAAGCAATTCAGCACGGCAACACCCATCGTGTTGATGCACTCGTCCAACGATGAGCTGGTCTCCCGCTCACACGCAAAGGAAGCCCAGATGATGCTATTTCAGCTAGGTTACCATGTGAAGCTGGGAGAGTCCAACACTGGCCACGCGATAACCAAGGAGGTGCTGGACTGGTTGATTTCGACCCTGCTCGAGGTGGTGCCCTTCTCATACGAAGCTTTGAGATCTGGCCTCATGCGTTACACGATGGGGTACTAAGTGTGTGAGTCACATCTCATGAGGGATAAACATTATTTAGCCGCGCTGTAGTAGACGTCGGGCGAGCGATTCGTCATCTTGCACGGCGGTAGCGGGCGATCCTTGAGGGGAGAGGACCAAGTCCAGCTGAAAGCTGCATGTAAGACGAGAGCTTTGTGGTTGGAATTGGCCAACCAAGTCGACGATGATGCATTGCATCACGTGTACGCTGTATTAGCCAGGGGTCTATGGAGGATAATAGACGGCGATTGACTCATAGACGCGCGAATAAAAGAACATGTATCGGAGTATCGGAATGGTGGCTTGTTGGATGCTTGTGAGACAACGTCGTAGAGCAGGACTCGTTGACAGTCCTGGGGGTCGTACCTCCTGTAGGGAGTTAGACGCCAGCTTTGCAAGATGCTTGCTTCTTGATTGGGTGAAACACGATATCCTAATGTCGTAGAACAGTGTAACAAAGGTT
This sequence comes from Fusarium sp. LHS14.1, assembly GCA_025433615.1. Lineage (NCBI taxonomy): Eukaryota > Fungi > Ascomycota > Sordariomycetes > Hypocreales > Nectriaceae > Fusarium > Fusarium sp. LHS14.1. Next base: position 2,368,363 of record CM046481.1, read on the forward strand.
GTCAGGTCCTGGGTGCGTCATTCTGAGGTGGCGAAACACGTATTGATATCCCCTCACAGCTGCGGGATGGGGGAAAGAGGAAACAAACCTAATTGGCGATAAACATAAGGGTTCAACCTGTCAGTGTCCCCTCCTGTGGTTCATGCTTGTCGGCCATTGCCTGATTGGGGACCGATTGAGGCTCAAAAACTGACTTCCTCGTGACAGCATCTCGGACGTTGGGTTCGTTTTGCCAAGCAAAAGCCAACGCCAACAGATGCCCGATGTAAGTGCTTACCGAGAATTAAACTTGCCGATGGAAGACGCGTTGATGCCGAGTTTTTCCGCATTCCTAATTTTTTGTTGATTCGTAATGTTAAATGTCATATCAACAGAGGTAAACGAACGAGTCGTGTTGGTCGTGTTGGTTGAGGAGAGCTGACCAGCCCTACGGGGCGTCGGGTGTCGACGTCATTGCTATCGCGAGCATTTCGTCATCCCAAGATACGGAGTAGAGATGCCCAATTCATTCTCGCGTGTGTTCATCCATCCTCGGGTGAGTCGACGGCACGTCGTTCATGCTGGAAACCTTGGGGAACCCTTCAAATCAGCCCCGCGCGATGCCCAGCAGAGTTCCCTCCATGGTCAACCCCTTGCTTCGCAACAGTAAGGCCGAGGAAGCGAGTTGCACAGCGCAGCACGGCACAGCACATGCGAGAGATGGCGCTAACCAACGACGTGGATGTTGACATCGCGGGGATAATGTCTCGATCAGTGACATGATGTAGCTGTTCCATCTGACCGGGCGCTCGGCAAAAGAAAGAGTGAGGCGAGAGCGCTCTGGCAGGTCAACGATAGTTCCGTTCGCCTCGACGTTCTAAGGCCAAGCCGGTATAGAGAAGGCTCTGTATGTAAAAGTCACGCCACTATGAGCGGCCATTCCCCAGAGTTGAGCTCCGGATTCGCTCCGCAAGTTCCAATGCAGGGTCTTTGTGTTATCAGATTGGTCTGCGATTAGCGAGAGCGCCGTACTCCGTTGGCTCTTGAGCCGGTGACTGTCATCGCGTCGGTCCCGAGACCAGCCTGAGATGGATGTCGTCTGCTGGTGGTGGTGGTGGTGGTGGTGGTGGTGGTAGTGGTAGTTGATGTGCTGCCACGTCGCTGCTGGTTGGCCATTCTGGTCATGTCGGGCCAAGTAGGGAAAGAGAAGGAGGAGGGTTGGCTGCGTCAGTGTGTTGCAACATGTGCATTCGGGGAGTTCAAAAAGACCCAACCTCACCCTCACTTTCTCTCCTTCTTTCTCTCTCCTACCTTTCTTCAACAACCAAAATTTGAGAATGATTAGACTTCTCTACTCATTATACCATTGCAGAATTATCTGGACTTCATCAACCCCTCCACTGTTGTCGGTGCTTGGGCTCATTGTGCCGCAACCACCCTAATCCATCCACCCACCAAGAACGCCACTGCACTTCCGTGCCGAACCAACACAGAACATCAAACCTCTGCCGATCATTCTCTGGCTCTCCCTCTGCCGTTGATCAAACATATCCCAACATCTCAACTCAAATCCGTAGCCATGGACTCTGGAAATATCAATCAGAGCAACCTCTTCGAGCCCACCTCGTCGGCCTCATCATCTATCATCCTTGATAACCTCGAGGTGTCAGAGTCCGTGTTTAGAGACAAAGTCAACGTCCTTAGCGTTGGCTTTGGCCACGAGCTTCCACCACCTCCAACCTCGGGCCTCAATATGTCAATGACACTTGAGCCCACGCCTGCTCCTGAACTCCTTCAAGATCAAGACATTATGGACGAGGGCTGGACCTTTGTCGGCTTCGGCGCCTCCACATCGGCCGGCTCCGAGACGACCCGCCCCGCCTCTGTCTCCGTCAACGGCTCCGGCCACGACCTCACGGCCTCCAATGTTCTCCGCCTTGATAGGGAGAACAACGGCCCCGAAGAGTCCCACCCGAGCGTCATGAGCCCTGGCTATCACCCCAAGAGGTCCAACACCCGGGCCACAGACATGTCCCCTCCAGACCTGTCTGAAACCTACAGTCCCGCTGCCGCTTGTGACCCAGACGGTCTCTGCGAAATCGGTGCATGGGCTGACATGGCGATACCTGCTGGGATCCTCGCCAAGAATCGACGACAGATGATGAAGTAAAAAGTACTCTTCCTCATCTCCCACATCAGCGAGGATCCCATGGTGAAGAGAAAGGACGTCAATGTCGTCAGGTAGACAGGATGAAGTCCGTGAGCCGGAAGGATTCTTTAGAGATGCTGTCACGCACGGCTCCACGTTTCACTTACATGATTTTCTTTGCGCGGATGGCAGACGGTGCTGTCATTCACTGGATATGCTTTTGCGTCTCTCTCCACTTTGCGTTTTTTATTGTTGGTCGGATTGTTTACACTGTAACGAAAGATACCCAAGACACAGACAGAGATTGTTCAACCAAAGATGGAATGTGAGGAATGGAATGTATATCATGGATCACAGGACTTGTACTCAAGGGAGGCAGCATGGAGTTAAATGACATCAAATTGAATCAATTCGTGGCAAATCAATGCTTGAAACAAGACTGTCCCACAGTCCTCTCCGTTTCTCAAACATGCAAACCGATCGACAATGATCCGATCCAGTCCCAGTCGCCAAATTCCTTGTCCCCCATATCTTGTTTCCCCAGCACCTTTTCTGCGGCCGTCTTCCCGATCTCGCTGGCCAGGCCTGTGGGTTTGCATATCCGGGCCTTGTCGTACGCGAGTGCCCCATGCCATGTCCCTTGTGCTCATCCTTCCACGGCCCTGGTGTTTGACCTAGAGAGCCTCTAATTACCGCTCTGGAAGGTGACATCTTTTGTTCTTCTTGTTAATGTTGCACGACGATCCATCAAACAACATCGGATCATCGCCCACGCAGACGATCCTTTCATGCATCGAGTAAACGCGACCGAGATGATCATAAACGCCCTGGCCATCTCTCAAACCGCCAAGCCCCATCTCAAAACACATGGTACATCATGGATCTACCCAGCAGGGCAGTGCGATTAAATCCCTTTCCCACTCTCGGTTGCATGCCTGCCGGCCAGGCCAGCCGAACGAGCCTGATCTTCATTCGTCCTGTCGAAAAAAATCGTTATTTCTGAAACACCAATTGGGCCGCGACCGGGCAGGGCAGATCATAGGGTACCTGCGTGTGCGACCTGTAATGACCAACAGGAAATGCAGACGACTAGCAAGGACCTGGCCGCATTTCTCCACGGCCAGGGATCATGTAAGGAGTTCAAGACGAAGGAGCAAACGTCCCATATGTAATTCATCCATGACAAGATGAAGCCGTTATCCGCCAAAGCACGAACATTGTGATGCACAACACAGCACCTCGCATCACACAAGGGACAAGCGATGGGAACATTTGTAGCAGGGTAGACCAACATTGAGTCCAATTGAGTTCTAATACCTGGCGCTCATAACACTCAGAGAAGCCGCCACAGGCGACTTCTTCAGGGGAACCGCCGGCCGCAGACGCCTCGTGGGGTAACCGAAAAGAAATCAAAGGAGGCATCATTAAAGAAGATTATACACCGAAAGCCGAAACTCATCAACCCGCTCTTCTCCCTTGCACAAATGCATAAACATCATGCACATATCTTAGTTCAGATAAACCATGGCCATAACGGCACCGGCAATCAGAGCCAGGGATGAGGTCATGCGAGCGGCACCGCTCTCAGGGACAGTGGTGGCACTGCCAGTGGCAGCAGCCGAGGTCTCAGCAGCAGTGGACTCTGATCCTAACAAGGCATGTTAGCACAGTTCGTTACATCTCATGTCAAGTGAACTTACCCTCGGTGGAGCTGGCACCGGTGGAGGTAGCCTTCTTGGTGGTAGGGATGGGAGTGGTAGCATTCTTAGTGGCAATGGGAGTGTGGATGGTGGTGTGCTCCTCGGTGGTGGTCTTCTCCTTGGTAGAAACAGGCTTGGAAATGGTGGTGAGGGTGGTGGCCTCGGTGGTAGCGGGGGCAGAGGTCTCCTCAGCAGAGGTGGTCTCAGCAGCGGAGGTCTCAGCGGCAGAGGTCTCGGCCTCAGTCTTGGAGGGAAGAGTGCCGGTGCCCTCGTAGGCGAACTGTCCGGAGTAGTTGACGGTACCGTCCTCGTTGTTCTTAATCTTGAAGTTGTAGGTGTCGGAGGGCAGGTTGCCGGGGGTGAAGGTGAAAGAGTCGCCCTCAGCGGTGGCTGTTTGCTTGTTAGGGACGCCGTCGCGCAGGATGATTTCATGAAAACCTACCAGTCAGGACCTCGACGTCCTTGGTATCAGTGGACTTGCCGTTCTGGAGGGTGATGGTGCAGCCACCCTCGCAGCCGGAGTACTTGATGGTGAAAGGCTTGCCCTCCTCGACATCGAACTTGCTGTTGAGGAAAGCGGGCTGAGCCAGGGCCACGGAGGCGAAGGCAGCAATGGTAGCGAAAGTGTACTTCATTTTGAAGGTTGGGTGGTGTGTGTTTTGAAAGAGTGACTAAAATTACTGTCGCGGATGTCAGTAAATAGTCTTGCTTGGTTGTCTGATAATGAGAAAAGGGCGAGTGAAGCCGTTAAATAGTGTTGATGTTGTTGCTGTGGTGTTGACAATCATGTGGGGTTTTGGGTGTGTTTGGTTTGAGTTTGGAGGAAGTGATTCAGGCACCCGACACTTTTGACGTTGCTAGGCGACTGATCCGTGGCGACAGCTGTTCCCCAGTGACAATTCGCATTGGAATGAACGTTGAAGTTTCGACTGGTTGACGGTTGACTTCCATCGTGAACGGGTGTGTGCCAATTGCCAGTGTCGGGCCGGTGCCAGTGATGTGCAAGTGCAGGTGCAAGCAAGGGAAGGGCAGGTCCGACTATGAAAGGAAGTCTCAAGACTATCGACTTACATTAGGTAGTAAAGAACAACGAGGTTGTAGTTGACGAAGGGCGACGTTGATGGAGAACAAGAGAGAAGGGATCGAAAAGGAAGGGGAGGGAGAGATATTATAAAGGGCAACGGAACAGCGGCAATGGATCATAGAGCACACTCAATCCTCCATCAAAGGGGGGGACAGACAGATTGGTGGCCCCCAGCAAGGAAAGACAGTGGGAGTCACTTTCCTTCTGGTTGGGGTGTGTGATGTGTGAGGCGTGCAAAAGAGGCGTCTGTGGATGTGGACGACGACGATGGTTCTTCCCCCCTTCCCTTCCTTCCTTCGCTTGGGGTCTCTGGCTTGCCGTTTGCAACTTCCTTGTCCTGGCCCGGTCCAACTTACCAATGGCCATCGCCCGGCTCATGCCACACCTGCCTACCTGGGTAGGGAGGCAACTGGCCAATGCTTCGGTACAGCGTCCGTCCTATCCTTGGCCAGCTCACTTTCGCTAGAAACCCTTTCATCATCACATTCCTCCAACAGGCCGGTCAGCCACGGACCCCCGAGCCCCCGAACCAGAACGGACGATATCAAACCCTTGCTGGGGAAATTAGTGAGCCCCAGTCTAGCATGTCCGCGCTATGCCTATTGTGGATCAAGCTCCAAGCTTGCTGCGGGCGTTGTCCAGGGACACCCCAGCCGCAGGACCAGCTAACGACCTGTAGGGTTGCTGTGCCTGGCAGCCAAAAAGTGGCACGCGCCCGGCCAGAGGGCCCACGACATCCGACACCACCCACAGGCTGCGCAGAGCACGCAGCCTTTCCCTTGATTCTCGATTCATCAGAACTGGAGTCGTCTCCCTGAACCAACTCTTGGCCTTCGGTGGTTACCTTTAATGCTACAATACTTACCTGGGGGCGAACGGGCCTGCCGGGACGTTATTGGATCAAGTTTTGATTCTGGCCTACGAGCGGTGGCCAAATGCCCTGTCCACTCTCGCTCTCCGCGGCCAAGTGATCTCTGGTCATCTCCAGCCTTACTTGCCTGCTCACTCTTGGTGGTGGTACGTCCCTTTAGCCGCGCCTCTCCGGCGGAGATCGGAGCTGGTATTCCTGCCCGGCTAGCCGTTGTTCTGCAGCCTGGTTCTTACCGGTACATGTACGGAGTACACCACCAGCAATGGTAGCCGCTGCAAGCCTTTCAACATGCTGACACTAGCGAGGCCTTTGTTGTTGTGTCTTGGTCTGGACACGTTAGCCGATGACTTCCGTTTCTTAGGTTGAGACGGTAGCAAACATGCAGGACGAGCTGTCGTCTCTCTTACACCTCACTCGCTCATTCCTTGCCGATGTCCACATTGCACGTTTCTCCGATAAAGAATGGGGGAGTACAGGATCAGCACCCATGCCCATGTCACCAACGGTCCTGGACTCCGGGAAATCTCAGCGTTGTCGCCTGCAATAACTGAGAGATTGTTGCTTATGGGCGGTCTGGATGCTTGCCGCTTTAGAATGTGATCTCGTTAGCGCACCGACCTTTCCTCTTCGGGCCGCACTTTAATGACATCGCCCCCTTGGCCTTTCGATAGCTCCAATGGCGAGCTTGCGCAGCCTCTCTTCCCTGCAATCCACTTGACCGGATCTTGCCATGGCTCTCATGTTTCTTGGAAGCGTTGATGAAAGGGGCGTTGTTCAAGTTGACGGTCTCTTCGAATCATATCCCCCAGGGTAGCTCAGGAGTTCAATGGCATGTCAATTCAGCGCCTACGGCGTCTCCAACCTTCTCAGTCAACACAACAAGCGCTCAACAGCTCCCGGGTGGGTGCGCCTAGCTGCGAATTAGGTTGGATGGTTGTGCCTTGATGGTGCGGGGTGGCTGCATTGCTTGGGCTGAAAATCGAACAACGAGGGCAACGACAACGGGCAAAAGACAACACAGCTTGCAGACGCCAGTCAGTCTGTTCCATGCAAGATCTTCACATGCTGACCGGTTCTCTTCTCTGGCATTGGCGGATCGACAGGAGCGGGCTTGCCCTACGCATCCATTATTTCATCCTGCTTCTTGGCCCATACCCGACTTGAAGAACTCTGCAATGCCGAGAACCTCTAGATGGAGGGGCAAAGACAGCATACGCAATGGCCTACGTACGATGCATTCTTTTTATCGAACTGGTTCGAGACGGATAATTAGCCGGACTGATGGTTGCCGTTTTCCCCAGCCTTTGCCATGCCATCGATCAATGGTAGGTGACACATGCCGTCAGTCTTGTTCCAAAACAGCCTCGTCGCCTTTAGCGTCAACTTACACCGAGGCCAAGCCGGCCTCTTGGTGTTGTTTCTGGGTCGGTATGTTTACTGCTTTGTTCATTCTTCCCATCATCACATCACGCAATGCTTGGTGGCGGAGCATGATTGATGGATGGTCGGAAAGCAGCGAGTGATGGTGTCCAAGGTGTTCGGCGACCTCTTCTTTGAGTCAAAGCCGATGGCCTCGAAGTCGTGGATAGCCAATGGGTCGACGTCAATGGTGGTATTCGCAGCCCCCAAAAGAGTTTGCTTATCCACACTTGAGCAGTTTATGAAGACGGATTCCAATAGCACAAGGCAGCTATGCATCGCCCACCGCGGCTGATGGCCTTATACACACAGCATCGGCTACGCCACGCCGCAGGCTCACAGACGGGGACCAGACCGACGGCCGGCAGCTACTGATGCTACTGCTAGGACTATTGAGCCGACTGCATCGCCTCGGTGGTGCGTCTCATCAGCGTCGCAGGCAGGGCCTTGGCGGCCACCCAACGACAACGGTCAAGCAAATCCGGGCGAGGCGAAAGCGCAATTCTCAGACAAGTTCTACACCGTTGGGTAGATCCTCCTCTCAGCATGTCTCGCCCTTCTCCGTGGATCTATGGATACCCTGGTGGTGAAGAGCCTAGACTGACGATCCAACGTGTGGTCCGGGATCCAAGTCTTCAAGCGCAGCCGGAGCAAGGAGCAAATCATGAACAAGCAGCTCGGGAACCCCAACTTTTTTCTTTTCGCCCTGGTCTAGAGACCGCATTAGCGTCCACGCCTGGCCCTTGTCCTTCTTTGCTCATCTCCACTCTTTTCAGTCTCTACCCACTGGTCGGCCAGCTCTCGTTGGGCTGCATCAGCGACGCAATCTCCCTCAGCCCCGCCCGCATGCAACAACGTGCATTGCCGCTTCGTGGAATGATGGGTCCTTCTGAGAGCTAGACCTGGTAGAAAGCATACAGTCCCTGGTTGGCTCAAGAGTTTGTTGCTCTTGGACAAGGTTTTTACATGCTGGTCAACTCTTTCACAATGGGATGGGATGGCCCGTCGCTATCCCATCATCTCCCAAGACCTACTCCCTACATATCTCTCCAAAACGCCGGGCTGCCGGCTGGGCGCTCGGCGTTGTTGGTTATCGGCGATTGGGCCTCTTCCTGGCCTGACCGCGATAATAGTCTCCTTATTAATTCCTCCCGCAGTGGGTATTGGACAATGGCCACAATGGTTACGTCCACATGATGTACCTACGTACCTCTACACCAAATCTTCGGCATTTGGTTCGTCATGCAATAGTTGAAGCTATCCAGCTCACCCTGGCTCTATATGAACATCACCTTGAAATGCCTCACCGACAGAGCGTCACTACTATGTCGATCCAAGTCCTTTGATCTCCCTCTCACAGCAGCTATACAGCCGGGTAATCTCCAAGTGTCTATCATGATGGCATTGTCAGTTCTGTTCCGTTTGCGGCCATCAACCCCAGCCTTTCCCCTCCCTCCCTCACCCCTCAGTCTCACCCTCAAACCTGCTTCCCTCTTGACGCCTCCGTCATCCGTCACTCATGCCGCATGCATCATCTCGAGTCTGCCATAATCAGCCACCGTTGCTACCCTACCGAGACGGGGACCTACACCACAGACACCACAGACACCACATGGCCTTTCGTCGTCTTACAATTCTGCCTCGGCCTCGTCCTCCTCGACACTCGTGACTACCTACCCCCAGCCACGTCCAATTTTAGTCACAGTTTCCAAACTTGCCGTTCCAAGATTTAAGATTTAGATCTGATCCCAAAATTAGGATAGACCTTCGGGTGATTGTTGGTTGGCTTGGGTTAGTCGAAGCCGCCGCCGCCAAAAGTCAATGCCCATCTGGTGGCGCGTCACATCGTTCACGAGTAGTCGTCCATTTGCATGTCAACAAACACCACCTCCTTTTCCCCATGTCCGTTCACTCGTTTCGAGAGAAATTGCCATTGTCCTTTTTCAATTAAAAAATGTGCTCTTGTACCCTATGTAAAGGTAACGAGCTATTGCTGTTTTGCCAAGTACGTACATACGCAAAATATATCTCCCGTCATCAGAAGCGATTGGTCGCCCATTACCGGGCCCTTTTGTCCGTAGGCGTATAGTAAGCTTGGGAGACTCGCCTCCTCTTCAACCATGACACCAGTATTAACTCTTCTCTTCCACCCCATCGTTGTGTGTGCGCTCGTATAGCCGTCTTTATCCACTCTCGACAGGTTGTGATCAAAGTGACTCCAACAACTTCCCGCCAACGAGCGAGCCAGCTGGCACCTACAACATGGCCCTCCAGGCCTGCCTCCTCTCCACTCAGTGCTCCAGAAGACGCAAGCTGCCCTGGACGACGACGTTCTCCAGGATGGAACCGGGGGGGATGTCGATGGTGCTGCCCTCTGTTGCGACGATGATGACGGTGCCCTTGAGTGTCACGCCGCGGCCGAGGTTGACGGCACCAGTGATGGTGAGGTGATCCAGCTCCAGCACCTTAGGGATGGAGGGGATTCGCTTCTGGAAGTCCGAGACCTTCTTGAAGTCACCACCCAGCTTGATCAGGGGGGCGTCACCGAAGCGGGCCGCGCTCATCTGAAGCTGGCCGTGCTTGAGGGTGTAGAGGTCCGACTTGACCAGCATCAGATCAGAGCAGGTCTTGACGGGTAAGAATCGTCTACGGGGCACATTGACACCGTGGGCGTTGTTGAAGTGACGGATGGCAGCACCAACGGCCGTCTCGAGCTGGATGATGGAAACGTCCGACTCGCCCTTCTTGTCACCGGGGATGGTCTTGCCGTTGGGGATGATCTCCATCTCGAGCTCGTCGTTCTCCACAACACGCTTGATGGCCTTGAGGTTGAGCCAGATGTTGTTGGTGTTGAAGTACTTGAACTTCTTGATCGACTTGAACTCGTTGACGTGCTCCTTGGGGACCTGGGCGATTTCCAGCAGGCGGACCGAACCCTCGTAATCGATGATAGTACCACCCTTGACATCAGCCTTGGTCTTGTTGGTCAGCTCCATAATGTACTCGGCGTTGGTCTCCATCATGTGCTGGAGAATGCGGAGATCGACAACAGCACCCAGGTTGTCCACGTTGGACAGGAAGATGATCTCGATACCTCGCTCCAGGAGCTTGTCGAGGATGCCCGAGTTGTACAGAGACTCGAAGACGTCACCGTGGCCAGGGGGGTACCACTCGTTGATGGAGGAATCAAAGCTCTTGGGGACGGGGAGCAGAGAGTCCTTGTAGATTCGGGGGTATCGAGACTGGTTGAAGGTGAGGATATCCACGTTATGGCCCTCGTACTTCTTGATGATGGCGGCGGTGTCGTCATTGGTGTTGAACGAGTTCATCAGGATAAAAGGCACGTTGACGTCGTAGGTGCGGTTAAGGAACTCGATCTGTCGCACGGAAAGGTCGAGGAAGGACATGCCGTCACGGACCTCGATGACCGACTTGGGACCAACGCAACCCATCGAGGTACCAAGACCACCGTTGAGCTTGAGGACGGCCAGCTTGTTCAGGAACTGGACCGACTCGGTGTTGGCAAGATCCTCGTAGTCGACGACCTGACCCTGGGCGGGGGGAGCAATGCGGTCCCAGTCACTATGCGATCATCAGCAACCAGTCTAGATATACGTTTCGGTGGGGGAGGCATACACAGCGTTGCCCTTGGCCTTGTCGTTAAGGTATCGTCGGAAGAGGGCGAAGAAGTTGTCCATCTCGGTATCGAACAGCTGCGAAGCGGTCAGCACATGTTGGCGAAGCCATGGTCACCGCTCGCAACTTGCCTTCTTCTGCTCGGGGTCCTTGACGCTCTCGGCGAGGTTGGTCAGAGCATTTCGCATCTGAGCGGCAGCGACGTTGGTCGAGGTGTTCTCGAAAGCCTGAGGCATGGTGTGTTAGTTGATTCTGAGACTCGCGTTGATTTCGTTGGTTGCGTGGGAATTGGTGTTTCGAAGGTGGGCGGATAAGGGGCGGTGATGGAAGCTCGCGATCATGAGCAGCGATGGCAGTGAATCGTTGCCCCATCATTTTCGGCTTTTGCAGAGTAGCTTTAAAGTCGAGAAAGTGACAGGAGATCGACTACGCCGTATGCGGTTGTGAATGCTCGTGAACGACGTTTGGTGACTGGGAGCTTCAGGGGGCGCATGGACAACCAGGCCTTATCATGGCCAAATCAACAGCCCAAGATGTCCGCCTTGTCACTGGTTCCCCCTGAATTGAATCATAGGGTCTTCCTCGAAGGGTTCGCAGAACCGGGGGATCTGGAGGGTATTGCAGGACTCACCATGTGACTGCGCGTCTTGCCATGACGGCGCTCAAAGAGCTGATCATCACTGCCACCGTGAGGCTTCAGGTGGGTAGGCAGCGCGCTCTTGATTGCACTGGCCATTGTGACGGTTACAAGAGATCCAGGAGGAAATGGAGAAACAAGCTGTCAAGCTTCAAGAGGAGCAAAAATGTGAAGAGCAAAAAAGGGCTCAAAAAAAAAAAAAAAAAAAAGAGGACGAGGATGGGAGGATGTCGAGTTCAAGTTTGGGTCAGGAATGACGGAAGGTAAAGGAGGGAGGAGGAGAATGGATTTGGATGCGGGGCGGTGATGCCCGTAGCTCAGCAGCCAGCAGAACTGGAAGGTGTTGGTGGGGGTGGCGAGGCCGAGGGTCGACAAAAATAAGATGAACAGGTAGAAAAAGACGCGGTTCAAAGTGTAACAGTATCAGTGGCGGATAGTTCTCCTGTTTCTTTCTCCTTTTGTCCAAAGACGGGTTACGTTGGGGAGAGAGGCAACTTTTTGGGTCGACAGGTCAAGTTATGGTGGATGGATTTCTGGGTCTGGGGCGTTAGCTGTTGAGCTGGCACGCAAGTGTTGTTGTGTGTTATTTTGTCTTTGTTGACGTCGGGGGCTTGGCAATTGCAATGTCTCATCATGATATGCCTACGATTGAGGGAATGGAGGCTTTTTGTTTCTACTCACCTTGTTAGACGCTGTCTGGGAGGATAGGGGATGAAGCTATGATTTGTGTTACAGAGAGGGAGACGAGGGAGATATATAAATATAAACAAAACACACCTGGTAGGCTCAGGCAACTGGGAATGGGGGCATGTCCTGTCTCTCCTTTTTTGCAGTATTATTAGTTGGACCTGGACATCGTATCTGGGATCTCGTCGTAATGATTAATTTCTGGTCTTGCCTTGGACATGGGGAGCAACCCCACCACTTGCACCAGCGATCTCCCTCGGTGGCGTGCCAACCAACCAGGGTCGGTCTGGGTCAAGAGGAAGTTCGGGATGAAGGCCGTGAAAGAGTCTTCAGCCGAAGACTAGATGGATGCACGACGCGGATGTAGCGGAAGCAGGAGAGAGGTTTGTGGTGGATATCATGATGGGCGGCGAACCACTCAAGCCAGTATCTACGATACTGTTACTCGACTGCATGTGGCTGCAGTTGGATTCAATGCAGTAGATACCCGGTATCCATCACCATCATGATATCCGATCCATTGCTGACCGGACCTTGTTGGTGGCGGCGTCTACTCGAGGCGAATAAAACTGCTCACCTACTATTGCCGGTGGGCGAAATCTCGGTCCAGGTCGACTACTACGTACGCCACTCACCAACGAAACGAAATCTGCTTGTAGTATCCTCAACGAGCTTGTTAAGCTGTTCCATTCTTAGTACAGTACAGGTGTCACAAAGTCCCGCCTTTCCATCCATGGATGTCCACCTAAATTAAGGCCCAAGCTTCAACAAGTTCCCAGGCCCCAGGTCAAAGCTCCTCGTCGCCAGGCATGCCAGGCGGCTGTTGGGCCCATATCTGTCGGTTGTCATTGGCCGGGTAAAGCAAACGAGGAGCAATCCAGTCTGTCTGGGCCCCGACGAAATGAAGTGAAGCAGAGAGTGGACAAAACTCGAAGAACTTGTAGGCCGTTAGTGCCATCTCCCGGTCGATCTCCCTACGAACCAGTTGTCGTTTGTCTTTCTCTACCATGTGAAGAAGACATGGCCAGGGGGATACATTCACTCTCGCCTGAGTGAGGCTGTGATAATTAATCACTTAGGCAACATCGGTCTCGTTCATATCGCCTCGAGACACGGACCGGAACTCTCTCGGAGGGGGGTTGGTTGGCCTGGACGACAACCATCCATCCCATCCCATCTCTAAGCGCCTCTCCCGTTCCGTTCCGTTGCGGCTAACATCTTTTTCTCTGTGTGTGTATGCGCGCTTTCATCCCTTTCGCCACGTGGGCCCGGCATTGGACACAAGCCGAACTATCATGTCACATCATGGATGTTGGCCGACGTGCATAACCGATTTGAGTTGTTTTGACAAAAGGAAGGGGAAGCATTCACACGCTCACTCACTCGTAGGGTAACAATGACAAGGTAAAGGCCATAAAAAGCAACCTGGTAGAGCCAAGACTCTCCCCAGCCTGTTATCGTCTGCAACACAACCTCCACTGCCCATGAGCCGGGCCTGGGACCCGTCAGTGCATCATCATCCACCAATCGAAGCTGGTAAGCATAGGTTTCAACGACGCTGCCTCCAAAGTGGAAACTTGATGCCATCTATACAAACATGTTACAGCTCTGTACGACCCCATATGGTGTTTTCCAAGTTTTTGCTTCCCATATAACGACCACAATGACGAGAAACTTGGAGATTTCTTGGCTACGTTCATGTCATCTGCAGCCCTGTGGAGAAGGAGAAGAGCCGATCGCCGTCATGTGGGAAAAACGGTCCGTTTTCTCCCCCCACGTAAAACGGTTGTTCGGCTTCGAGAGCCTCACGCCTCGTCATCGCAGGCAGACGCCATCATCAATAAAAAAACATCGTATGCTCACCGACTTGAAAAAAACGGTCCATCGTCGTCTAGAATTCCTCTCTGACTCGATATCTTTTGCCCCTGAGGACACCGCCGGCCAGCTTATTGCAACTGACGGGGTGCTATCCCTTCACACTGGGATCCCAGAGATAATAAATCCTTCGGTGCCCAAATCTCACCGTAACTTGAATCCTCTTAAACTCATCTCATCCCTTTGTTTATCTTGTAAGGCACGACAATGGGCAGCGCAGAGACTCTTCAGTATTGGAACTACAACATCCCCGAGGACGAGAGGACGGATCAGTGTCCCGACTTTCTCCAGAACCTCTCGATCAAGGACGTCGGCATCCTCTCGACACCAGACTCCGAATTCCACGTCCTCTCATGGGACGAGGTCCGCCAGATCGTCCAGTCCAACCGTCTCGAAGTCTTCAAGCGCGTTCCCTCTGCCCTGCGCCGTTACAAGGCCTTTGTCTTTTACCTCAAGAAGAAGCACGGCAGCGTCGCAAACTTCATCCTCAACCAGCGGCTTGGTTGGTCTGCCCCTGTGGCGCCGCGCGGCGCACCCTTTGAGTTTGAGGACGACTACAAGATCCTCCACAACGATGCGCCATACGGAATAGACCCAAGGATCGTCCACCTCGTCGTGTGGACAAAGTTTGACCTCGTCGAGGACCCTGCCACGGGGGACCTGGCCGACGGGGCGAGGCAGGAGATTGATGACTTTGTGACGACGACGTTTCGGACAAATGTCCCTAATCAACATGTGATAACTCAGATCTGGCCTTTGGGAGGAATGAATACTGACGAGAACAGGTCATGTGGTTCAAGAACTGGCGAGCTTTGCAGTCTGTGAATGCCGTCAGGCACTTTCACGTCATGCTGTTTGATCCAGATCCCGACTTCATCCGCGTCGTCACGAAAGGAGACGTTCCTCGCTGTGGTTTAAAGATGGAATAGACGGAATGGCGCAGGTGTTTTCATATGTGGGTTTGCAAATTCGTCTCATTGTCATGTAGTATAGTTGAGTTTCAGGGGTGTATCGGAGCATCGCATATCTGGCAGTGTACATAAGTCTTATTTTTTTTTTCCTATTCATATCTCATATCTCTCTGCTTCAATTGGATTTCCTTTTCCTGGATCTTTTTGTCTGTCTCAACTTATTCCAGTTTGACCTCGGTCTTCATCTAATTAGTCTTGACATCCTCCGTCTTGACTGTTAGTTCAACACAGGCCGCATCAGCAAGGGGCACGGCAGTAGGCTTCTCCAGTCCAATTCGAATGATGGCACCATAAAACTCCTCACGCTTAGATCGCAGCTGCTTAGCAATGTGCACCGAGAGGTCTGCTGCGAGCGCCTCCAGTGTTTCATACGACGACGCAATCATGGCCTGTGAAACTGTAAGCTTGCGACTCGTTCACTTTGACATCGGTATACTCACATCGACCACCACACTCTCGAGGACGGCATAGTCATCGTACATGGACTCGTACTCATCTATCCGTACATTCGCTATGACGACTTGCTTGGCGAGGCGTTCGTTGCTGTTGACACCGATGAGTGTCGGAACCCGAAGACCTTCCAGACCTAGCTCCAGGCTTCGCGTTGTGAGCGATGAGTTATTGAAGAGGGCAGATCCAGAGAGACTAATCGCACTCCCCATCAGTGATGCCTTGGGGAGAACAAGTGAAACAGTCAGTCGACGAATGAAGGTGATATCTAGGAACGACTTCGATTCGCTTGTCGAGGGTCCTCTGAGACCATTGTAGCGGAACCCAGTGAGATCAATCCAGAGCTCATTCAGGACATCGCTCAATGATAATCCCGACTTGGGCAGGCGACCAAGAGTGCTTAGAATGGCCTTGCTGAGTAGCCCGTAATGCACCGTATCCGAGGCGACCTTGTCGTCGGCAGATGACGTCCCAAAGGGCTGGGTGAGCGAGACTTCAGCCGATACCAGGAGAGGCTGCTGCTTAGCCCCGCGACCCCAGGCATCCTTGGGACCTTGAATAGTAGTCTGAAGGTTTCGCACGCGGACGACAGCGACGGGGTCTCCCTCTTCGTTGGAAAGTCGTCTGAACGACACGATGGGGGCTTCTCCAGTCATGGTGGACAGTGATTGAGGGGTCGGCTTTTGTTGGTTTGACTTGGAAAGACGTGCCTGTGGGGTTGAGGCCTTCGCTAGTCCTCCACGTTATGTGTGAATCTCCTGCTTTGTTGATCAGATTCTTCTTAGATCAAGTTGTCGGAAGTTGATGTCACTGAAGACTTTGGAGAGAGTGAGGCTGATTTGGAGAGAGAATGAGAATCAATGGCGGGGCAAAAGGCAATCCACAGTCACCATACAATCATCCATTCCGAAAGCTTGTCACACCAAGTGATATCAATGGCAAATTCACATCAGACTGGAAACAAGACTGATAATTATTATTCAACTCATATAATCACTCATTAGTGCTTGTTGACAATTAAGTCATTCACCCACCTATTCCTGACCAAGACCACCGGCGCAGTCGCCTACCCTGGACCATGATCGAGAAGTCCTGGATGGATGCAAAACGCACACCAAAGAAATATCAAGAAAACTTGTCAAAGGAAGATTTATTACGGTTGATCAATGATTCGAGGCGTTCCTTCGATTCGAAGTAATTAGTTTGCTCAAGCTCTGTCATATCTGCTCCTCACAGTTGGTTCAAGACACTTATGACTCTGATTTTGAATGGTTGAGTTTGGTGGCATTTCCAATAAATCTGTTTCTTAAACACTGACTCTAGTGTCTAACGTTAATGAACAATATAATATGCAACATCTTAATCCTCCGCGACCCGACCCGTGAGAGTTCGTCGGCGATAGATTGCATACTCCCCGAGCCAAGATATCCCAAGACACCCGGCCGCATCCTTCCCGCGAAGGAACACACAAGGTTGCATTTTTTTTCAATCCTCCGTACACTCCTCGTTCTGGCACGAGCGCCCTGCAAGGACCAATACGCTCAGACATCCTGTCGTATGAGGAAACACATGTTCCCCCCTCCCTATCTCTTGGGCTCTGAGTCGTTTCTGGAACACGTCTACTGCACCGTGCGATCGACCTTCTCTGAGTGGTTTAACGCGACCGCGTGGGGGAGCTTTTCCAAAAAAAGACGCGCACGATTCGGTTCCAGTTGGTCGGGCTCCTGGTAACCACACGGAAGTCGAGCCTGTAGACGCGGTTCAACTGAAAGCCAAACTTGGAAAAACCCGCCGTCTCAGGCTGGGTTGCCCGGGGGTCCGCGGGACCCAGACACGGCATCTCTCGACAAGAGATTTCGGATGGCAGGTTGAAGTTGAGATGATACTCGGTTGCCCAACCTATAGCCTCCATATCCATAACGGGCCGTTTAGTCGAGCTCGTTCCGCCAAGACCTGAGATGCCAAGATAGGGCATGATCGCGACCAAAAGATGAAACCCAACTCCAACCGACTGCCAAGCCAAGACATGGCATGGGTTCACTGACAACAGATCTTGTCCCTGCCTCGAAACGGAAGACGATGGCACCATCCAAGTGCAACATCAAGCGCAACATCAGACCCCATCTCGAACTGTTGATAAACCTCAACATCAAAGTCTAAACCCCAAGACCGCTTGCTATCCTGAGGTCTGAGGCCTGAACGGAGCGGCTGCAACAACGTAGTAGTTCCGCACTCTCTCGTCCCGACATCCGTAATTTGCGACTTGCTATAATGCGGCCGAGTGGCGTTGATTATGCTCGGAGCAGAGAAATAACGGCTTCAACCGCTTCCTTGCCGTCAATACACGAGCAAGCCTCTTTCGTCCACATACGGCAATACTAGCCCCAGCCTCATCGGAGCTGTGTGCCTGCAACTCCGATGCCTTGCGACGCAACCCACAACAGTGAAGCACAACGTCGTTCTGGAAGAGGGGTATCTTGAAACCTGGCATGGGTATACCCAGGCAGCCTTCTCTTTTAGGTTTGCCTGTCAGTGCTGTGCCCTGAGTTCCGCTCCCCCCCTTCGGACGGAGCCCGCCTTGGCCTCGCAAGCTGGACCTCAACGGCGATCGCAAACCTGGATGGCCTCAAGCACTCCAGGTTTAACTAGATGATGCTTGACGCCAAAAATGGCCGTGAATTCTCAGTTGATCTAACTCAAACGCTCCCGGCGTTGAAACCAAATACAGCTAGCCTCCCGGACGACCCATGGGTCTCATCAACACCAACCCCACGACTAGGTATGCGGGACGTGCCTGAGTCGGTAACCAGCCAAGCCGTTCCTGGCCTTGGTGATGTTGTGCGTGGAGTCTGGGGACCGTGCCACACGTCGCGTCTTCTAGAGAACAGTAGGTTCGGTGGTTCTAGTGATTGAACCGGCGTCCGTTGTTTCAGTCCTTTGAATCACTTCGCGGCAATGACATCCGTGCTCTTACTTACACTCAAACTTCGTCATCCAATCCTCTGTCCCGCCCTGTATAAGTCCTAGCTCTTCGCAAGCCGGCGCAGAGTAGAGGCCCGGCGCAGAACGATCGAGTTGACCGCTCGTAAGACCCCTGTCGCGCCCAGACAGGTGCCGCGGAGTATCATGCAGGTTCTCTACCCGTCGTGCATGTCAAGGAAGGAAAACCAATTTTGCGCTCTTGTCGGCTGAATTGAGTGAAATTTGCTCCCACATCACGCCAAGAGACTTTGGGGAACTTGCCGATAATCGCAACGTTTTTACCCACCACAGCCTTGCGCTTATGAGTTGTGGATCTCTTGCCAAGGGGCAATGTAACGGTCAAGTCTTTCACGTCCAAATCGAAATCGCTTCCGAGCGGCGGCGGGAGAGTCAAGGGCTGAAGGCCGGGGCTTGCATAGAGGCTAGTGGTGTCCCATGTTCGTCAAAGTTTCCCGACAGTTGGATCATACCACCATTGGTGGCATTGGTAGGTCCGCCCTCACCTCTCCGAGCCTTTTGTTCTCGGCCGTTTCGGGCATTACCATAGGGGACTATTGGCGACGAAGAACTCCCTTGAAGGCAACTTTGCGCTTTGTGTAAGTGAGTTGTGCTCGACATGTTATACTGCCCTGTGCTGTTCTCTCTGATATGGATAAACCTCCCTGCTCGCGGGCTCCTGGTGTCACTCTAGCCTAGGGATTGAACTTGTTCCACCACACACACAAACTTGGCATTGACAACTGTGACAGGGTTGAGGCTTGAAGGCTTCAGCACTACTGGTAAGCTTCTGGAAGGGAGATGAATGGAAATGGACAAAGCGCCACATGGCCATAAAGGGCATGTGAGCCGTGACTCTGTCAAAGTCTTTGTCACCGGCCAGGCTCTTTCTATGCAAGGCGTTTCGGAAAGAGATCAAACCCCGACAGAGATCAGTGAGCCGAAAATTGTTGAGGCATCTTGCTGTGTTGATGACCGACACTTGTCGGCCTCACATGTTGTCTTTTCTAATGATTTTGACGATCAAAGTGCCGAATGGGTGTAAGAGACGCAAGCTAAAAGGAAGAATGCGGGGAAGAAGATGATGGAGGGTGTTAATCAAAGTCTGCAGAAATGATGCTGGCTCTCATCGACAACCATCGGAGCCTACCGGGCCCTTTCGTCACCGGACTCAAACAGCCCAAGAATAGATGTGGACTCTGGCGAGGGTCTGATAAGCGGGCCGACAACGAGTTGGTGCAACATCCGTCTCTCGCTCGGATCTCAGGAGGTTTGTCGACGAGCAGTATAGAGAATGCGAGTTTCATCTGGCCTTCTTACGCGTACAAAAGACGGCGGTATGTGCCTCGTTCGGCCGAGTTGTTAGCACATGGCTAGCCGTTTGGCTTTTCCCACATGTGTCTTGGCCATGTCGCAAGAAAGGACCGAAGGGGACAGAAAAAGAAAGATGACACACCACCAACTTCTCCAAGTTGCAGCGGAAGTGGCTGACAGTTGACCGGGGAGTGACATGACAGACCTTCTGGCCCATGCCGGCCGGGGGATGCCAGGTACCTGCATCAAGAGTGTGGCACACCAACTCGCCGTTGTCGGTCAATCAACGTCTTTGTTTTTGTTGGGATGGTCGACTTCGACCTGCTCAATTTCTCGCTTTCGATTTCTGGTGCAGATGCGACATATCAACTTGTGGTCTGCTCCATGTGAAGCTCCTCCATGTGAAGGATGCTGAGGAGAAGATGACCTGATGTGATGTGATCATCATATGTAAGCTTGCATCGGTTTGGGCAAAAGGAACAATACGACCAGAACGGCAACTCGGCGGCCTTCGATCACCAACCGCTGGAGATCTGCAACCTGGGCCCTGGTCTGATATACTGCAGGGAAGACTTTTTGGCAGGCGGTGGCTCTCAGGCGTTGAAGGGAGCTCTGTTGAGAATTCCCGCCTCTCCGGGTGCGTTATGCAGCTTATATCGACGAGTCCATGCCTATAGTCAATAATAGTCGTGCTTTGTCTGTTTTGTATTTGCCAGTAAGCTATTATTGATACAGGTACGCGAGATTGCCATTGTAGTGGAAAACGGCGTCTCTCGCTCTGACTGGGCCCGACAAAGTCGACGGCTGCGGGGAGACTCGAGAGTCAAATTCCAAGAGGCAAATCAGAAGCCAAGTCGGGGTATCACGAGAGGACAGAAGACTTGGTTCCTGAGTGGCAAAGGCCAGATGCAGGCTCAATGACATGCCCATGTGAACAAGGGGCTTCTGCGAGTCACAACCAACAGACAGAAGCGGCGACAAGAGGATCAATGAACATGAGCATGGGCGAGACGGGAGTGACAAGGAGTGATAGGGTGTGATGGACTAGGGTGCGTCGTGTCTAGTGGAGAAAATCAGCGGAGAGGGGAGAAGGGCCGAGAGGCCAGTCATAGCGCGAGAACGGCTTGTGTCTTGTCTGAGTGCTTTTTGGCGACGGCTCAAGAGCGCTGTGAGAGAGGTTACTGGCTGTAGTCTGTCGAATAGATCTTGGCTCTCGCAATGGCTTGAGACCAACACAAGATGATCAGCCTTAACAGGCGTTGATATTGATGCTCCAGAACCAGCCACATAAGCCAATTCTAGCGACTGGGTGATGAGAAGCGGATGAGCGGGAGCGTTAGGGAAGTCTAATGTGCTTGAAAGGCAGCGCACCAACAGGAACGCCTCGTTCGATGGTGGATGGTGACGGGAACGATATCGGCATTGCTGAGGATGGTGATGGGGTATTGTGATGGACAATCTAGTCAGCACAGGATCATCATCGTCCTATGAGGGAACATGCCCGGTTGGGGCACATGTACGCACACTTGTGCCTGGATTGACAAATGAAGCATTGAAATTGGAAAAATAGAGATCCATGGATGCTTACCGTGGGCCATCAGAAACAAATTGTGGGCGCGGTGATGGCCTTGAACTGGAAGGAGGGCTGGTCCCGTGACACTTGGACATGCTCGTCATGCCCCGCATAGATGCGACAATGCGACTCATTCAACCCAGCTCCCTCTTCCACAGGCGGGCAGGCAACCAGCAAGAAGCAAGTTGGTTCGGCCAGGACGACGTATCGCACGACGTATCCGTCCTGGTTGCCAGAAATACTCACTACGGTGGCGGCGCCTCTCGTTGGTTCCCCCCCATTAAGCTTCGCAGATTCAACGGTTGCACGGAACTCCGCCCCTCTGCAGAACCATTAACCTGGAGCCCAGCACGGCTGAGGGACTGACCGAATGCCCTGAGACGCGCAGAACGGCACCCAGATGGGTCCCTCGAGCGTTCACCGTTTCGATGGTGGCGAGCAACGTGGCCCCGAGACCTGAGTACGGTATCTACGTCGACAGTGGTGATGGCGATGACGTCTCTGGAATGACGACTTTATCGATAGAAAATCCACCTTCCTTCAATGACAAGGCGTCCAAGAGCATCGAACAAGGACCCTTGATAATGGCGCAGTGAGGCCTCGAGAAACGCCGCCCCGCAAAACAGCCACCACCAGCACGTCTAACCCATGATCAAACCGGCGGGACCGAGTATAGGTACGAGCGCCTCTTGACGAAATCTTTTCGAGTCCCAACCTGCGAACTATAACCGAGACCGCGCAGTTACTCGTCATCCAAGATCCAACCAAGACTCGCAGCAGACTCTTTTTCGCATAACGTATCTCAAAATCAGCCCAGCCCACCAGGGTCCGACCAAGTAGCCCCCAACTACCAAGGTCAGGATGGAAGAAAACTGTACCACCCATGAGGGTGGAAAAGGCAGATCGAGGCCTATGGTTGGCCTGTATGACTAGTCTGGGCAGTCTCTTCATCTCCTCTGCAGCTTTTTTCTACCACTGAGGCCTGTTGTTTGGTTGAGTAATTGCCAATGACATTCCGACTTGACGAGCCCTGAGGTTCTCAACGTGGCCGCCTACTTGGCTGTGGTACAAGCCAGACTCACGGACCCCGAGTACCATCGATCTGGGCCTGGAGAAATGACCGACCTGATACCAATACACACAGGGCTTGCTGGGATTGGGATTGAGTGTCCTGCCGTGGGTTGAGTGAGTGAGGTCACCCATCGCCCACAATCTCATTACCGGGGTCTGGGGTTGGGCGGCCGTGTCGCCGGAGTCAGAAAATGCAAGAGGAGTGTCGTGGCGGCCGAGACGCACATCGGCACCCCTAGAGTTCACCCCTGCAGTGAAAACACTGCTCCCCACCTAAAAACCTCCGGCTCCGCCAAAAGCTCGCCTCTACCCCTGGGACCTGGCAGCAACAGATGCCCTTCTTGGGAAACGGGCTCCTCTCAAGTCCCTGGGGCCTCTCAGGGCTGCGTGTTGGTGGGTCGCTCCTAGTGGAGGTCAAGCAACCCCTGCTCCCTCTCTGTTCCCCTCCTCTCTCGCCGCCTTTCTGCTCTTCCGAATGGGTGCCCGCTCGTAATCACCGACCACCATCCCCCAATGGCGGTTCAAGCCGTGGTCTCCAGTAGTCGCAGCGCCTGAGAAGCCCTCAACTCAGCCCTCCATCACGGCCCCATTGGTCCCGGTCACAACTGCCCTGGTCCCGGTGCCATGCCCGACAGAGGGCGCTCGCCCGTGGTCTATACGGCCCCGGAAGGGTGGGAGAGATGTAGATGCAAAGGAACACTTCGAGTCTTCTCTCGGTCCAGCATGAGCGGCAGGGGTGGCAACAAGACGGAGGGGACCCGTTACCTCCACCCTCGCCTCGAGCTTGGTCCTCGATCCCCGTATTGCGAGTGGTGCTGATGCCGGTAGTGCTGCTGGGCAAATATCCAGATCTCTCTCCATCCCGCCAGCCTATATGACCCCCTACCCTCCTCCCCACGCGCGACCTCATCTCTGTTCGTTGTCTGTCTCTTGTTTCTGTGCTGACCGCACCATATTGGTGTTGCCGCCTTGTCTATTGTGTCTTGGATAATGCTTCTTGTGTAATACTCTGTCTACTATACCGTCTTGGGATTCCTCAACATCCTACTCCATTCACCCTCTCTTGTATACAAGGTCATTCACCATCTCTTGTGTACAACCCTTATTCACCATTGCTTGTATACAACACCATCAAACCCATTTCGGTACTGCCGCCTGGTGTTACATCCTCGACATATCGACGAACCGTTCGCCGTATTATAGTCGTACTGAACTCATATCGGCGTCAACTGTTCTACTCAATATCGAATCGACCGACCAGCGTCATACCCTCTATCTCATTGAACTCGACCAACCTTCGACTTCTATCGACTGGATTGGGGAACCTTTTCTCGATAGGAGCTGCGCCTGTTGTGGCCAGTGACCTTGATTTCTCTCGACAGTCTCTCTCCGGTTTCCGTTCACCATGACCAACACTTC
Source organism: Fusarium sp. LHS14.1 (assembly GCA_025433615.1). Taxonomy (NCBI): domain Eukaryota; kingdom Fungi; phylum Ascomycota; class Sordariomycetes; order Hypocreales; family Nectriaceae; genus Fusarium; species Fusarium sp. LHS14.1. Next base: position 2,392,177 of record CM046481.1, read on the forward strand.
AGTTGGGCTAAACCTATGCCCGCCGCCGTTCTTCGACCAAACGCTATTTCCCGATGAGGGTGGATGTAAGAATGTCTGAGCCAGGATTATCCTCGGATTATCTAACAAATACTTAGTTGTCGATGGACGGCTATGTCAAACGGTGGGCACTATGCAATGCTGCCTGCCATGTCCCATGACCGATTGGGTGTACCCTGATCGATTTGAGACCCTGACAGCGGTCGCGAACTGGGTCGCTGCCTTTAGTGTGCTGTGTTGCGTCTTCTTGCTCCTATCATGGGCATTCTTGCCCGTGGACAAGACCAACCGCCATTATCTGAGCATATGTTTGACCTTTGCCGTGTTGCTAATGAATGTGAGTCGATGTCCTAGATCCTGGCACGCTGTTACTGATGCAATAAACCAGCTGGGCTTTGTGATTCCGTTGGCAGCGCGACCGGATCAATGCTACAATGAGATCACTCCTCACAGTATGAAGACGAGCCAAGTCTGTGGCGCCTCGGGCGCATTCCTCCTCCTCGGAGGCTGGGCTGGCGTCATGTGGGTGTTTCTCAGATCCGTATCCCTTCACCTTCAGATCTGCTGGCAGGTCCTTGTTGGCCGAAACTTTATGATCTTTGCTCAGGCAGCGGGATGGGGAGTTCCTATTCTGGGCATCATCTTGGCCCTCGTCTTCAGCGGTGTCTCGTTCCGCTTTGGAGCGACATGCCACATCAACCATGCCAACAGTTTGGCCGACTTCTGGATCCCTCTGCTTCTCTTCGCCGGTTTGACTGTCATCATCACCTTTGCCACTTTTGGCTATTGTATCAAGGTTTACCTGACTGCCCTGGGCGACAACGGCGCGTCCTCGGAGGGTTCCAGCCTGCCTACTTACACTCAAAGCATTAAGACCATGAGCCCACGACAAGCATACCGCAGGGTTCGTCGCGTCATCGCTCTTCAATGGCGAGGCATTGCAATTGTCCTCATCATCATCGCCGATGTCATCTTCTTTTCCGTCATCTTTGTATTCCAGGATAATGTCGTGCAGTCTGTGACGGACGATCCCACATTGGCTGAGGACTGGGTGAAGTGCCTGGTCTTGGAGAACGGCAAAAAGGCCAACTGTCTCGACGAAGCAACAGCACTTGTTCTTAACGAAGCAACCATCACGGCTGTGCTGCTTCTTCTCGCAGTATGTTGACGTGTCGATGATTGATCTGAACCTCAGCTAACCCGTGATAGCTCAACGGCCTTTGGCTACTATTCTTCCTTGGACGATGGTCCATGGCCCAAGGATGGTTCGAACTATTCTCGAAGCCGTTCAAGAACAAGAACAAGAAGGAATTTGTATCGGTGGATGCCCACATCGATGCCAAGAATAGCACACGTTCGTACGAGATGCTCTCACGAGATTCGAGCGCCGCGGTAACACCCATTACTCCAGTGAAGTCCCCTGAGAGTGGACGAAGAACCCCCGACTACTTTGGGCGAACTGCTCGCTACCATGCGCCAGCACGTTCGTTCTCGAGCCCCAGACCCCCGCCAGCGGCGTCATGGGATGCCGGAGAGACATTTGCTCTGCCGTCATATAAAGATAAAGACATGCACCCACTGAGCATGAACCAGACATGAAAGTCCCGGACTTGAACGAAGAGAGCATTGAGAGACGATAATCACATATTTACGCATAATTATACCCAAAACCAACCAACGACCTTCACACCGCTGCGACAGCTACCGCGCAAAGCCTCGAAGCTTTTGCCGACACGCCAGTCCTCGGTAAGAGAAGGATCAACAACACCAACGACTGGATTTACTTTTTGTTTATTATTAATGGAGGACTTTTCTTGACACGATAGCGAGGCGTTGACATTTGAGATGGGCGCGACTTTGACTAAGGAGGGGAGCAAAGCGCGAAGATACATGTCGACTCCAGCAAACACCAAACCCAAGGGTTTGCTGATGTAGAATAACGACCAAGACGACGAGTCTGAGACTCTACGAATGCAGTTTCATTACCGTCAGATTGACCCTTGAGGGAGGGTATTGGCGCGAGATGTTACGGGGTGTAACAACAGAACAGGCAGAGCCTCTGTCTGTCTCTTGACTCCAAAGAGACGAGTCTAGAGAGCGCCGGCGGGAATTGGGACATGGATTTGTAACCATACCGGTAGCTGCGGACAAAAGAACCTCACTAAGTGAGGGTCATCAACCTTGAGATATTAAGTTACCTCATTCCAATACAATTATACCTTACTATGTTTCAATCTATGCCCTCTGCAAGCTTGCCCTTCATGCTCCCGGCTACCAGGAAAGCCCGATCAATGAGGAATAAGTCTTACTGACAGGCACCTCATTTAGTTGCGTTTAATTACACGGAAAAGGCCGACTCCTTGGTGTACTGGGCGTTCAAACAGTTACCCGGAGTTCAAGGAAGTATGCGAAACATGTGTTCCCTCCATACTCGTTTCCACCGGCCTCCCGCTTCTTGAGGTTTGGTGAAAGGTCTTCCATCCAGACACCTGCCTTAGCCCCTTCAGGGTTGATGTCGGGCGTTGTGGCGTATAGAGATGGTCGGAGTGCCTTCTTCGTGGTCCAGCTGCGGAACATTTAACGAAAGTATTCTTCTGACGATTCCTTGATCACCGGGCTTCCCTATAACCGAGGGAGGCCATCATAGGAGATTCTTTCCTCCCGAGCGAAGTCATTTACCCCTTTGATGATGGTCTCTGGTGGGCGTGTAGATGAGGTGCTGGCGTCGTCGGCGAGGTTCTCAGATGCGATTGGTGGTGGGATCTCTATACATGAATCTCCGTAGGTAAGGATAACTGATAGTTGAAAGAGAACGTAGGATATCGTTATGCAAAGATCAAGCACATAATCAGAAGACTATGTTCCTACCTAGATTATTCCCTCTTACTACAAGACTGTTCTTGTGATGAGATGCTCCTAAGGATTTGCTCAAGACAGAGCGGAAGACCGATGGAGACGAGGAATGAGAGTCCAAAGTTCGGAAGCAGGCGAGAAAGCAAGGCATCACGGCCGTCATGACAATGGCCGTTGACAAAAAGGGTGAACTAAACAGACTTTAGATCGACACCACAGGTACCCTGGGCAAGAGTGACTGGGTTAAACACACACCAGGCTACACTCTGTGAAAGGCGTAAGTGGAGTGTATTTTCAAGCACGACATGTACGAGAAAACCGTTATTGAGGCACACAACCGCGGACTTGCATTCTATCTGGGCTAAACGAGGGCCAAGAAGTTTGCTGTAGCTGGCTCAGCTGGTGACACAGGTCTGGGGACAAAGAGCGATATCGACAACCTCCTAACAGAAGCCCTTGAGCGGAAGCTTCTTGTTGACCAAATTGAGCAACATCGAAGGATCTTCCAAGTTTAGCTAATGAAGTACGAGTTCGCGACATGTCTGAAGTAGTAGTTTGGTATTTTCTTTGGAGAATTTTCCTTCATCTTGTTCTGGGTTGGGACGATTCGGGGATACACTGGGATCAAGCTTGAGTGGTGCAATGAGTATTCACATCTATACTAGACTGGGAACGAAACAAATATCTGGCGACCTGGCTGGGCTCTCTGCAACTTGAGCTTCAATTTCACTGCGGCTTTGGTGCACACTTAACTATCCAACACCATTGTCATTTTGACAACCGTTTGGAGACGGTCAGGTTACTCAATACCTAGATAGGTAGAGAATATCCTTCAATGAGAAGAAATACTCACGGACCTCGGACTTTCGGGTTTCCTCACTAAATTCAGTCTTTTTTGGTAACACTCCCTAGTCTATCGTCTGTTAATCAGTATTGCTTCGTCTGACTTGAAGCATTGTGGTTGTTGTCTGTGCTGGCGTAATCGGCGGGACGGGCTTTTCCCAAGTGCGAAGCGCCGAAACATGAGGCACACCAGTTTAATGCCATTACTTTAGTGACGAAATACAGCGAACAATGACAATTTATATCAATTATTCATTAAAGAAGTAAACAAAGAATAAACCAAAGTCAAAATACCGAAACCTTGTTATTGATTGTTGCTGGGGAGTCAATTTAGGTTTAAAATGTTGTTACGATGAAGCTTTCAATGTCCAATTCTTGTGTCGCGTGCTTCCTCCTTCAGTGGCCAGTCGACATTCAGTTGGTCAGATCGCCCTGCATCCTGTTCCGGCCCATCCGGAAAAGGCCACCACAATCCAGGTACCAGACAGCTTATCTGAGCTCAGCAGCTTGTGTGAGAGGTATAATAGCTGGTGACCCTCGTGTGAGATCGCTGCCTCAAGATCCTCCTTCACTGCCCTGGTCACGTCGAATACTAATGCTGAGATAGCGTCATTCCACCACGTCCTTGGTGTGTTGTGTGCGCGAGGAAATTCGGAATTCTAACCATCTTCTGAAGAGACAATCAGATCCCCAAATAGGGGAATACCAATTCAACTCAAAGACTCGGTACAACGTGCGATTGAGCAAGATCAGCTGGAAACCCCAAGAGCACACGACAAAATCCTATTGTGGGTGGTCAGCCTTTCTTTCATCCTGACAATGAGTGGGGCCTCCCGACTCTCGGCCTTCATTCGCGGCAAGCGGCCCCGCATCCCGGAGACAGACGCCGGTCAACGGAATCGCTTACTTGACGACTGGATTAACGAAGAGGATGGTAATGGCGATAAGCATGAAGATGAGCAGCAGTATGAGAATCCTTCGAATTTCGAGTCCACCAGGTTTTACTCATACACACGATTTCCTGCCGACAAAAAACCAGCGAGGAGGTGTGGACGAAGAGGCAGATGCTTCCGAAGTCGGTGCTGTGGCATCTTTCTCTTGGTCACGATTTTGATTCTCGGTGTTGCCTGGACCTACAGGTGGCATATTGAGACTGCTCGCCGCCAGAAATGGACACCAGATGCGGAAACAGAACGCTTTAGCCATAAGCCATTGCAGCTACCGGCCAAGAACATTCAGATCTCCAACTTTACGCTGCCACTGCGGACCAAGGGTCGTAATATCGTCGACGCCCGCGGTGAGCGCTTCAAGCTTGCGTCCGTGAACTGGTACGGAGCTAGCGATGAGCTTTTTGTGGCAGGAGGGCTGGATATCCAACACCGCGATGACATTGCTCAGACTATCAAGCGCCTCGGCTTCAACAGCGTCAGACTGCCTTATGCTGACGAGCTGGTCATCAAGAACCCAACCGTTGACGCGAGGCACCTTCGTGCAAACTCGGACCTGGTAGGGCTAAGGGCCATGGATATCTTCCACGCTGTAGTGGAGTCACTGACAAAGGCGGGCATTGCCGTAATTGTTAATAACCACATCACGAGTGCTACATGGTGCTGCGGTGCAGACCCATGCGATGCCGCCTGGGCGAACGATTATCTGGGACTATTCTGCCCCGTGAAGCAGACTGAGGAGGACTGGATTCAGCACTGGGAAACTATCATGTTACCATATGTGAACAACCCACTCGTCATTGGCGTTGACCTCCGGAACGAGATCCGTGGTCTCTGGGGAACGATGCCATGGTCCAAGTGGGCAACAGCTGCAGAGCATTGTGGTAACAGGCTCCTTCGGATGAACAAGAATTGGCTTGTTATTGTTGAAGGCACAGAATCATCCAACGACCTATCACATGTTGGAAAACGGCCTATCAAACTTGACGTGGACCATCGACTAGTGTATTCAGCACACGTCTACGCGTGGTCGGGCTGGGGCAGCTGGGAAGGACGATTCCTTCTACGGGAGTACGAGTCGTTTGCAAATACCATGCGACATAATTGGGGGTATATCTTGGATGAGGAGATGGCGCCCGTCTGGGTCGGCGAATTTGGTGCGCCATCCAAGCCATCAATCGGTGATGCAAACTACTGGCAGCATCTTATGCGTTTCCTCCGAGAACAGAACGCCGACTTTGGATACTGGGCCCTCAACGCACGAAAGCCAAAGGGCAATACGACCGAGACGTACGGGCTATTGCATGATGACTGGGTGACGCCGGTATTGGACTACCGAATGAAGGACATGTTGGATTTGATGGCGGCATGAAGACGGATTGGGAAGACTCGGCGTTTATATGTGAAACTGGGCTTTGGTTTTCCGGGAAATGATGAACATGCAAACGGGTCTCGAGATTTAGTGGAGTATAACTGGAGCGGAGTTTGTGTCAAGGATAGTAGATTTCCAAAAAAAAAAGGGGTATAAACAGAGACATTGTTGACAACGTTGAACTTCAAGTTGCGAGTTTGAATCAAGTTATGATACTACAGATGCCAGCTTCTACTGTGTGAATATGTATGCCTTCTCAACATCGAATGCACCTGCCGAGGTGTGAGCAAGCTTCTTATCGATAACAGGCGCAAGCAGGTCGGAGGCACTGCGCCCCGCCACCTCACCTCGCCTCTCACTATCTACCACCGCAGAAGCACAATTAGTTGTCCTGCAGCATCACACAACTTAACCCTACAACTCTAATATCTTCGTCCGACTGATCTCCCCGCCGCGGCTCGTACCGCACCTTGCCGTATCGCCATTATCCGAATGTTCATGTGCAACACCGCAACGAGGCTCCCCTCCGCGCATCCTTGAATGCATGCTTGCTGATGGAAAGCCAACCGTCACCCTCTGCCCCTGCAAAGTTCCCGATTTCTGTGGGAAAATGCTACGCGCAAACCGCCAACGAGCGGGTGAGTCTTTTGAGCTTGGGACATGCCTCTTGTTTCTCACCAGGTCTCTGCTGCTGACACAAGCTGCCTTGCGCCGGATAGTTTGGCGATGGGGCCAGAGCTGCCATCCGCCAGCGCGAACGTTTGTCCTTAGGCTTGCACCCCACCGACGCCGAAATACCCTTCACGTGGCCTTCCGAAGATGACGAGAATCAGGCCGGCCCTGAATCTTCCATCTATAGACTTGTACCTAGCATGCAGAGTTACAGGAACAACCTTACGGCTCTCTCTCAAGTGTACAATGTGCGACCTCCGGCCTTCCGGTGAATGTGTGCATTACTGATCACTTACCCTAGCTCTACTTTGTCGCCTATCAAGGCCACATATTCGTCTACAAACCCCGCGGAGTACCTCGCCAATCGCTTCCTTGCCACCCCGATCTTCAGCTGAAGCCCGAACCGAGTCCCTACTCCCGTTCGGTCGGAGGATATCTCGACCCAAGAAGACCACATCTGATCAACCATATTATCACTGGACTATTTGGGCACGAAGAGATTGTGCTTGCGTGCTACGATGACGGCGATGTGGTTGCGTTCTACACGAAGGATATTGGCAAATACGTCTTTGGAGGCCGTGAAACCACTGGCTCGTCACACAGAGCTACACCAAGGCCCTTCTTCCGTGAGAATGTCGGCATGTCTGCATGGGGTTTGGCCATACATCAAAAGTCCCGTCTCATCGCTGTCAGCTCGAACCGTCACGAGGTAATTGTGTTTGCCTTGGCGTTGACATCAGACCCTTTCCAGCGGAAAGAAGTCTCCTCAGACTCCAAGGAAGCCCCCTCAAGCTCCCAAGAAGCCCCCTCAGACTCCCAACAACCTGAAAAGCCAGAAAAGAAAAAGAGTCATCGACGAGCCCGCAATTGGAGGATCGTCATTATGATGGGCAGTGACGCGGATAATATGCCAAATATTTGTTTTGTGGATGACTTTGAAGGCCAGGCCCAGAAGGTATGTGCAATTGATATCAAGGGAACCGTTTGGCTGGCGGAAATTTGGCAAGCCCATCAAGGCCCGATTGCCATCCAAGCCCTCAGTCAGCTCAAGAGCGAAGAATTCTATCCTTCCCCTACTAGAGGCTGGGGAGTACTCGCCCTGGACGACAATTGCTTCATGAAAGTACGGACTAGCGAGGAGCTGTTTGGCCTTCACACGAGCCAAGTGGAAGTTATTCGTGCATCCAATGGGTGCAGCCACCCTTTGGTTAATGTGAAGAATGCCATCAACAAGATCCCAAACAATCCCCATCGAAGGGTAGCGCAGCCTGTCATGGCTCAAGCTCACCCTCAAATTATGCAACTGCCGTTCGGCTTTCAAGGACCTGGCGCCCTCTTGGACAGCGAAGAAAGTGGTGGCGAAAGCGCAGATGAGGACGATTTCGAAGATACAGAGCTCGGAAGCGAGGAGGATGATGGAGACGACGTAGAGGACGACAACCATCAGGATATTCTTGGCACCGAAACCTTTGCCATGATTCCTACAGACGGGACGTTCCCAGCAGGCACTGTAGAGCACGCTCTAATTGCCCCCTTCACGCCCCACGACTCGTTCGATACGCTGAACGCATTCCTGGACGACTTTAATGCCAAGATCTGTGAGGATAAGACCATCTCGGACGGGACCAGCCCAGACGAGGAGATTCCCCCCAGAAAGGCCGATATGACTTATTTCCCCCACAGCGGCGAGATACACGAGACACCTCGACAGCCATCCCGGATGATAGGGTTCCTCAAGCGACCGCCTTGCAGCAACCATAATCGACAAGAACCAGAAGCTCGGCTGGCTGGGCTCAAACGCAAGTTCTTTCTGTTACGAACGTACGAAAAGGATATTGAGATGCGGCCGTTCTCTCGGACGTCGGACTGGGACCGCCGAGTGGAATTTGGTGTTGTCTGCCCAGACGCTTTGAGGTTTGGCAGGTTCAAGGAGGTCGGGCTCGTGGCACACTTCCATGCAACTGGTAGGCTCAACATGATTGCGCTGGCGCCAGAGCTCTCTTTGGTGGTGATTGGGTCACCGATTGGACGGGTGGTGCTCCTGACGCTGACACGCAAGGCTGTGCCGTCAGAGCGTGAAGAAGGAATCTGGGAACACGGGTTCCGAGTAGAGCGGGTGTTGCCGACACAGTCAGATGAGGAGGAGCACAGGAGGGTTCTCCGGCCGATGCACGGCATGGCCCTGAGCCCAATCCAGACGGACGGCGGAGTTGGCGCGCTGCCACGGCGGTACCGGTTGATGCTTCACTATCGAAACCACGACATCTTGTCGTATGAGTTGACGAGGAACGAGCAAACGGGAAAGCTTTGCATATTTTGACAAGACGTTGTTTCAATCTAGGCGACGAAGGATACCCGGCGCAAGGTTTGGGTGCACTTTTTGGAGTCTTGGGAAGGTTTCTTTTGGAGTTGGACTGGGCATTTTTCTTGTGTATTGTGATTGGGGGTTATTTTGGGGGTGCATTGATGGCTGCGTTGACATCTATCATGATATGATATGCATATTGAGGATTGAAGTAGAGATATTGATGCCAGTTACAAGCTCGTCACAGAAGATCTAGGGACACGAGTATGAAATGAAATACAAAGGATTGGAAGATTGTTGCATGGGTGGCAGTGGATACTTGGACAAACGAGGTTGACATTGATGAAAGATTGGTCTGAGAAGAGAAGCTGGAGCAAGATAATGCAACCAATCTATCTAGATACCCCACGGTTCTATAGGCGGGGTAATGTAAAGATGGTGAATCACGAAAACCCATGGAAAAAGATTAAAAGGTGAGTTACAATGTAGATATCCGTGAGGCAAAGCGAGGCAAAAACACATGGAGCCCCAGTTCGAAGCAGCGGAGCTGACTGATGATGGAGACGGGCCCCGGACCGGGATCGGGAGTGGTGACAAGTATGAATTGGGTCACTCTTTTTTGAATGCGGGGACCCGTATCTCGGGGTTCCGGGTCGGCGGGACGAGGAGCTGCCCCCGCAAAGCAAAGCCCATTCCACGCTGGGCAAGGGAGCAACAGAGCAGCAGAGGCAGAAGGGGAGACAGAGAATGAGCAAGGGCGAGAGGGCTTCTAGAAAGTGGCGTGACGATATCAAAGATAGCGGAAAATAGGGGGTGGTTATACGATCATGACCAGAAGCGATTTGTGTGTTTTTGATGATCAGGTGGGACTTGATTGGTCGATGGGGACTGCAGGGCAAGATAAGGATGGAAGAAAAAAAAAAAAAAAGGCTTGACTACTTGGCATGGAGCCGGCGCCACGGGAAGAGAGGCTCAAGTGTGTGTTGAAGGTGTGTGTGAGTGGACTTTGATAGGGGGAAGAAACCTGGGGATGTGGTTTTCCTGGTTGGGTGAGATTTTACTGGATCTCAAAGTTTTATTCCGCTATCCTGTGGCTTGGGTGAAAGCTGAAGCTGAGAATGTGTGTGTGTGTGTGTGTGTGTGTGTGTGTGCGTGCGTATTCGTGTGTGTCGTTTGAGTGACTGGGCGTAGATAAGACATGAAGCCATCTCATCTTGTCGAGACAGAAATCGACTGTTGCCCAGTGCTCTCGCTCACCTTGACCTAGTGTAAATTACATGCCGTGGTGTGTTGTGCTCATATCCGATATACCTAGTTTTTTTTTTTTTTCACTCGGGCGGCCTCACCGAGGATACTTTGTCCATGCCCAAGTCTAGCAGGGGGGAGTTGGTGGATGTGGTTCTTGAAGAAGCAGCGAAAAGAATGAGTGCCGCTGCCCGAGGTTCTTGAACGGTAACGGATGGAGGATCCGTCTCAGCCGCCCCGGGATGCCCCGGACAGATTGGGAATCAATCGTGGGCCCTGGGACAACGGAGCTTGGCTTTTTGTGCCGGGGGTGGTAGAGGTGTTATGTAGGCCAAGAGATGGCTGATTGTTTTGGGGGCAGCACTAGCTGAATGCGGGCTTGACGAAGAAGAAGATGCATCATATCATTTCATGACGTGTATTGGAATTGATTATCAACTGCGACAGCTAGCAACGCTGGATACAAATACAAAGACAAGAGACATGACTTCAAAAAATGGATCAAGAGAAAAAGAATGAGAGATGTCGTTGAACCAAAGATGAGGCGAGGTCGACTCTAATTGGTTCATGTCGGCTCAATGTGTCTGGGGTTTTAGTCACTGGTCCGACTCCAATTATTTTCATTAAATAAACTTTTGACTCACCGAATGGGATCAGGTACCGCACAGCCTCTCTCTTCCCCCACAGAAAAATGTACCTACTACACATTGAAGACGGCGGCGTCTTGTTCTTGATCTATCAGTGGTCTTGATAAGAAAAAGATGGCTTTTTTTCTTTTTTTTTTTTTTTTTTTTTTTTTTCTTTTACACGTGAGGCCAGTAAAAGTCGAGGTTTGAGAAGGTGTTTGAACCAATTGGATTTATGGTGAATTTCTTCTGGTTTCTTTTCTTTTTGGGGACTTGTTGTTGTCTTTTTTTTTCTTATCAGTGATTGACGTGATCAAGTAACGGAATATCTTTATTTTAAACTTTTTTTATGCCCGACGGGTTCTTGCGTCTGTCGGGATCTTGCACGTGCAGATGAAAAAAAAATAAAATCGAGTCATGGTCAGTTCATCAGAATAAAAGAAAGTCGAGATGACTTCAAAATAATCTCGTATCTTGTCCGAATCTCGTTACTAAGACCTTGGCCATGTGTTACAGCGACGCATTACAAGAAGGTGTAGGAACTCACCTCGGGGAGACCCGGATGGGGGAGCCGGAGCTGATGATTCAGGGCTGGAGAGACCGGGGGGGCACACTCGTGGGAAGATGGAAGTAATGTAATCGATGGCACTTACACATCGTTTTTACTTCTCCTTCGTCATCATCCGGCGATCCGCTTAGACTCTTGACAACTCCGATTTTCGGTTTCAAGGAACCCCATCTCGAGATCTCCTTTTTTCTTGTGTCTAGTGATTGAAGAAGAAGTCATCACGCGACAATTTTGGGAGAGCCAAGATTTTTGTTATCTGAGACTTGACTTTCAGCTGGCACTTTTTACGGAGATACACAAAACACAACAAGCCCCAAATCTCGGTTGGATATCTATCTCTCTCAGCTCAACCAGCAACAGCAACAAACAACAACAACACACACACATTTTTGGTTATCCCCCATACTCCTCCAAATTGAGTGTCTTGCACATAACCGAACCCCACGCTTTCCCAGGGAAAGCCAATATCACACGTCAACGGCGGCCCCGGGAGCGACGACCAGATCAATTGAAGCAAGAGCTTTGTGCCCCCAGGTTTCTTTACAGAGACAGCAGCGTCATGCACGCCCTTTCCCGAACAACGCCCCCTCCCTCTCCCTCCCGTTTTTTGCGACAGCGGTTTCAAATCTTCATTTTGGGGGTTGGCTTTTTTTTTTCTTTCTTATCATACCTAGATCTCTGTGACTTTGTGTACGTGATCCCACTTCGTAGCTTTCCCTAGTAAACTTCCCCATGGGCAGTGCCGCTTTTTTCTCACGTCAACGAGGCGAAGTAAAAAAAAAAGCTCCACGGACTCGCCATGTCCCGAAGACACACTGCTTCAGAAAGGCGTGTCCCGGGTGAATGGGGGGCAAATCTAAAATGCGGACTCTGTCCGGAGGACTGGGGATCTTGCCAGGAACCAGGCCAAGAACGGTTGCTCGATCGAGGTCAGGGAGGAGTGGGTGTAGTAGACACCATACCTCTAAACGTATAAGCGCCAGGCTCTATCGTAGGGGGGGTCCACGCTTGGTGTTCCTGGGGACAAGAAGCACGACGCCGCTATCTCTCTACCTTGCCTATCAGGCTGTACGTACCGATAAACTATGTGTCCAACCTGTTTGTACATGGAGTCCTTGCTCTCGTTCACTCACAGTTCAGAAGACCTGGGGTACGTACCCATCTATCTCTGCTCTCCGCGCCATATCGCGCCTCTATCTATCTCTCAGTCTCGTCCATCTCATGGGGTATCTCGAATCCAATCCCGCAGGGGATCTGCAAACCCAGTCCTTGCTCCGGGCTTGTACCCGAGGCGGCGGGAGGGTGGAAAAAAAACTCAGACAAGCTTGTCCCTCCCCATCTCGATATATAGACTCTCGATGCCCGGTTTCTGATCTCATTCTCGCTTTCTCTCCCATCCAGTCTTACCATCTTACCTGACTCGGGGCAAGAGTTCAATTCTTGACTCTATTTCTATCTCTAGTGACTCGATCCTTTTACTTTACTTTGCTTCATTGTATCTCTTGAGTGACGCCCTACGCTATTCTCACTCGACCTCGTCGACCTCGACAACAAAACTCCAATCACGAATCGATAATCGAGAGAAAATACTTGCCCATCATGTCTTATGTCGAAGTCGGTGCCCCGACACCGTTCAACGGTACCAATGAAGAACTCGGCGGTGACTCCAGTATGCATTCAACACCATCAACCAAAAACGCCAAGCTTTTCTAGTATACTAACAAACAATGTTCCAACAGCCACCGAGAACCTCAACCAGTGGTACCAGTCCGGTGATCAGGCCTTCATCATCGTCTCCGCCTGCCTCGTCCTCCTCATGGTCCCCGGCATCGCCTTTCTCTACTCGGGTCTCGCCCGCAGAAAATCCGCCCTCTCCATGCTCTGGGTTGTCATGATGTCCTTCTCCGTCATCGTCTTCCAGTGGTATTTCTGGGGTTACTCGCTCGCCTTCTCCCAGTCTTCCGGCAACCCCTTCATCGGTGATCTGAAGCACTTTGGTCTCATGAAGGTCTGGGGCGCCCCCTCGGTCGGATCTCCTCTCGTCCCCGCCCTTCTCTACTCCTTCTATCAGATGATGTTCTGCGCTGTCACTGGTGCTCTCACGATCGGTGCCGTTGCCGAGCGCGGTCGCGTCATTCCTAGCATGGTCTTCATCTTCTGCTGGGCCACCCTCGTCTACTGCCCTCTCGCTTACTGGGTGTGGAACGCCAACGGCTGGGGTTTCAAGAACGGTGTCCTCGACTACGCTGGTGGTGTCCCTGTCGAGATCGGTTCCGGTATGTCGGCTCTGGCCTACTCTTGGGTCCTCGGCCGCCGCAACGAGAAGATGATGATGAACTTCCGTCCTCACAACATCTCCCTCATCACCCTCGGTACCGTCTTCCTCTGGTTCGGCTGGCTCGGATTCAACGGTGGCTCTGCTTTCGGTGCCAACCTCCGTGCTGTCATGGCTTGCTGGAACTCGTGCCTGACTGCCATGTTCGCCGCCATGACCTGGTGTCTCCTCGATTTCCGTCTGGCTCGCAAGTGGTCCATGGTCGGCTGGTGCTCGGGTACTATCTCTGGTCTCGTCGCTGCTACTCCTGCCTCTGGTTTCATCGACCCCTGGGCCAGCATCATTCTCGGTGTTGTTGCCGGTGTCGCCTGTAACTTTGCCACCAAGGGTAAGTTGATGAACCATCTCTCTCAATTTCATCACTAACAATTCTTACAGTCAAGTTCCTTGTCCGAATCGACGATTCCCTCGATGTCTTCGCTGAGCACGGTGTCGGCGGCATGGTCGGTCTCATCTTCAACGCTTTCTTCGCCAGCAGCTCCATCATCGGCCTCGACGGTGTCAACACTGGTGCCATTGGTGGCTTCATGGACGGCAACTACGTCGTCATTGGCTGGCAGATCGCTGCTATCGTCGCCTCTTCCGCCTACGCCTTTGTCATGTCCGCTGTCATCGCCAAGATCATCGACTTCATCCCCGGTCTCAAGCTCCGCGCTTCTGAGGAGGCTGAGCTCCTTGGTATGGATGACGACCAGCACGGCGAGTTCTCTTACGATTACGTCGAGGTCCGCCGTGACTTCCTCGCCTGGAGCCCCCAGCGTGACGAGCCTGCTGAGGATGGTGATGTCCTCGAGCCCACCCACGGTATTCAGGAGCATCAGTCCATGATGAACACCCCCAGTCTCTCTGATGCCCGCAAAACTCCCTCCATGGATAACACCCCTGAAAAGGTTGTTCCCGAGAAGCAGGCTTAAACGCTTTCTCATGGAGGACTTTATTTTGCGAATCAATCTTTTATAGCGGTATAGAGACTGTGTGTGATTGGCCATTTTTCCTTTTTTGTTACACTACACACAATGGTCGTTGGGAGTGGCCGGCAAAGGCGTTTACGGTTTTTCGAATCTTGTTCGCAATTTACTACATCTTGATTTTAATACCCGCAAAGGCACATGTATATCTATCTGGCTGGCTTCGGAAAAGTGATTCCAAGTCGTCGAGGACGCACATACAATCCCTCTTTGCAGTCTGATACTTTAGATAGTCATGGAATCAGAATGTCCATATCTTTGAATCTTAGCAGCAAGTGAATTAAATATCCATGTCTATTATCCAGCTTTGAAGTGTTCCCAAGGAATCAATCCTATAACTTTGAAATGTAGCGGATTGGCATCCATCGTTTCCAAATGCCAGTCTTTTCCAGTTCAAATATGAAAAAGATCCGCTGTGGCCCGGCCGCCCCTCACTATGATGATATCCTACATCGTACACGCCCCAAATATACCTATTATCGTACACACTTCAGGATGGGGGCACACCGTCCGTTACCTCGCCGTATGGTAATGACGGGTAGTCCCCAAAGCAAGCATAATCAAACTTGGCCTTGTCCACCATCTCTTCCTGCACCTTGAGGAACGTCTCCAACTCGCACCAGCCATCCTTACGGTCGGCACCACACTCCGGGAAGCTTGCGCCGAGGGGGAGAGTCCGCTGGTTCAGCACAAAGTGAATGTACTTGGTCTCCTCACCCTCTAGGTAACCAGTCCTGTCTGGTGAGACAGGCTTGGGTGCCTTGATAATCTCAATGTCCAGACGGGCACCAAAAGGTGTTACGTGAGCCACCGTGAAGTTGTGGTCTCCCGGATACTCATCAGCGGGGAGCTTGTCGGCAAACTGGGTGAAGCCAAAGGCAGTCAGGATGGAGACAATGTTGGTGTCATGAGAAAAGTCAAAGTAGAGGCTCTGGTTCAACGGGAAGGTTTCCTCCATGCTGTCCAGAGTCGTGTTGATCTGAGAGCCAGAGTAGCCCAGCGTATGGTTCTTGAGTCGCGCAATCACCTCTTGTTGATAGCCGAGGCCAATCGCTCGCTACAAGTTGTCAGCATCACTTAACAACATGAGAAGGGGGGGGCGGGTACTTACGCCCACTGGGCTGTGAAACCCGGCGCCAGAAGCAAAGGCAAGGTCGACCGAGTACCCAAAACCCTGCCACTCCTCATAGGTAAACAGGTCACAGAACATGCTGAAGCCATACGCAACCGTCTCATAAGGACACATGGTCTGAGCAGCATACACATCCGCGGGAGTCCATTTAAGCCCCTCAGTCATGTTGTTGAACCGGTCGGTAGCTGGACGCATGATTAGTTTCGTTTCAGCCGGTCGTTTCTAAGTAGGGGGCATACCATCTTGCAGATACTTTTCAACCCAGGTTGACACGGGCGACTTGTAGTCAGCCTTGGCTGCATTGGGGCAACCGAGGCCACCGGCAAGTGAGTTGTTGAAGCCGGGGGCTTCGATGATTACCTCAATGGTAGCATTGTTCGTCCTAACAGGGTCAATATGCGGTTTCAGCATTGACTATTCCTTCACATACCATTCCAGGCCGAAGAAGCCAGCCATCCAGTTCTCAGCCGACTTGAGCATTCGGTCTTGGGTCTGTACAAGTCAGCTGTGAGACACTCCTGGGCCAATGTTGATCTGTCTACAACATACCGTCGTTCTGACGATGAGCTTGCTCTGAGGGTTGTACAAGCTGCCATACATGTATGCATGCAACACGCCTGTTGCAGACGATTAGTGCCAAGGCCAGAGACAGACCTATGCTTGCTTACCAGACTCGAAGAGCTCCTGGCGGCCCCTTGGGACCAGAATGGCGTAACCAAGTTCGTACTTCCAGTCATTGAGGAAGGACAAAGCTCCCCTTGTGTTAAACTTGCCAGAGGCATTGGCGAGACGCTCACCCAGCTCAGCCACATTGGAACCAGGAGTCGGATACCGTGCACCATGACGAGATAGCATCTGGACCTGAACAATCTCAGCACCCTGAGGAATAGGGTACTCATCCACACCAAAGCCAGGGGAGGGCGAGTAAGGGCTCAGATAACCCATCATCTTGAAGATGCTCTGGTTGCCTTCCTTCATACCCTCAATGGGGATGGAGGTCTGAAGGGGCTCGTTGGGAACAAAAGTAGCCGTAGGCTCAAAGACATGAGTCTGAGCCATAAAAGCCGGCTTACCGGTAGCCGTAGCGCCGGGCCATAGCTGCGGCGAAGTCTGGAAATACTGGGGCACCCGGGGTGGGTCGCATCCGGAGCCGGAGAAGGCATACGGAAGGCTGAGATAGAGGTTCGAGCCCAGCAGGAGAACGACAAGCCCCGAGAGGAGCAAAGTCATATTCCGGTAAGTCCGAACTGGACCTCGAGGCATCACAGGGGGGGCGGGAGGCGGTCTATGGCCATTGTCGTGGCTGTCGTCCTGATGCACGAGGTGGTAACCATCTTTGGGCTCGCGTGCTGATGATGCCGCCATTGTGATGTACAAGCAAGGAGATTTGCGATGACAGGCCCGAAATACGATGCGAAATAGATGGCTGTCTCGGTGAAAACGCACGAGTGAGTAAGTGCAGCCTCTCAGCCAGCCCAGACGAGGGTCTAGGGATGTCCCCCTTGGAGCCGCTCCAGGGGCGGAAACAGCGGCAACAGCGGGCGCGATGACAAGTCCTAGCCACTTGGCGCTGAAGGAATGATCGATCTAGGGCCTAGGATAGGGGCAATCGAGTCGATGAGCGAGTATGCGTCTCCTGCTGATGCCAGGTGATGCTTGTGGAGGTGGTTGAGAGTAGTGTATGTAGCGTGGCAGCCCTGGCGCGCCCCGTGGAAGGTAGGAGCGGGAGATACCTTCCGTGGGTCACCTCAGCCAGCCCAGCCCCTGTGGCTTTCGGCTTCTCGATGTTGCGTAGAAAATAAAGGGGGGCCGTGCGCAGGGACCAATAGGGTTCCGGGTCTGACACTGTGCATCCCCGGAACGTGCCTTTGGGATGGAGAACAAGGGGAGGGGACGGGGGATGGAGATCTCCAAGACGCCGCCGCGCTAGCCACCAACCGTCAGCCATGGATGTTGAAAACCTTGAGAGTGGACAGGGCAATCGAAAGAGGCGCAAGGGAGAGAACTCCAGTGCGATGGCAGCGGTTTCGAGAGGCGTCTGCTGGGCTTGCTAGGGTGTCCTGGGCGCGTTTCCAAGGCCAGAGATATCATCCTTTATCTTGCACTGTGTCACACACTGTAACATATTTGCTTTGTATGGTCCACTAAGATCCGCGCCTTCTCAAGTTTCCACCTCACCTCAACCTGGGCTTCTAATCTCTTCTCTCATCCCAATTCGCATCCATCGTGCACCCCCGTCCCCATGCATGGCTGAATCCACGTTGGATCCGATCTAGGTACCCAAGAACCGTTCACCTGCGCTAATGGCAAGCCAACGGCCAACGGCCAAGGCCATGGCTCTGGGAGCGGGATAGTCGATCCTCATGGAGCCAGGAGCCTACGGACGTCTTCCGTAGGTCGTGAACTACCTACAGCACGGAATACCTTATCCCGTCATTGAGACAACTCGCTGTCATCGACCCCATACCCCAGGTCAGGAGCCAACGCCTTTACCCTGAATCTCTGACAGCCGTCACTTTTCGGGGTGGGTTCTACCATCTGCCATGCCTGCCTATCGCGGCCGCCATTTTGTCATTCATTATCAATGTCCCGTCTACATCTACCTCCGATCATCGAACACACCGCCTTCACCGCCGTTGAATCGTGATCATGACACGCATGGGGGTAATCATGTCGAGACTCCCTCGTTTGAGGAGTAGAGATGAGGAATGCAAGGCGAGGATGGAGACAACGACAATCACGCCGAGATGACGATACAAAGCAATTTCTACCAGCAGCGGAAACAAAAGCAAACATATCCTGCCATCTGACCGGTCTACCCTACCAATTTAGGCAAAAGCAACTCCGGTTCTGGCGCCGATGGACCAACAACCAGTCGATCGAGGAAACTTGTCCGTACTCGGTACACAGTTCTTGTCTCCTTCATCGACGCCTTCATCAACGCCCTCAATCTCGAGGTGAGGATGTACACTTGTCGCCAAGGGACATCTTACATACTGGCGAAACTCGGCAAAGAAAAAAGAAAGTTATCGATCTAAGCCTGCATGACACATCAACCACCTTGCCTTCATCTGCCGAGCCTCTCACGTACGCAGTACCTGTGCTGCGTAGAGAAACTCACACCCCAGCAATTCTAAACCCCTACCTTTAGAACTCTTGTCTCATCTCAGCCCTCCGAATCATGTGGCCTCTAGCCTCCCGCCCTTCTGGCACGAGAGATCCATTTCACGGCGCCCGCGCCCCTGCGGTCATGTGCAGGCCGCCTACAGCTACCATGCAGATGCCAGTTTCCCGCCAGTTGTTCTGAAAACAGGACTACTGTATCCCTTGTCTTGATATTTCGTCTGATCTTGGTTAAGTCTCAAGATGATGACCTTCAATGGCTTCGGTGCCAGCCACCGCCACATGCAGTCATTCAAGTTGAGGTCCGATTCGACGCTGCAGTGCTACCTAAGGACCATCGCATTGCATGCCCCCTTGAGCCTGTACTGTCGATCTAGATTCGGTCATCTGTGTGCACCGCCTGAGGCGCCATTCCCCAGCCCAGCAAAGCTAGACGCAGGGTCTAGGCTAGATCTCAGTCACAACCAAGCCATCACATCTCATTTCAACAACCTCTTTGTTCCTGAGAATCTTGATCGATGAAACGTCTCATCTCTGCCACATTGGGAGTCAATTCGTCACAGTCTCTGAAACAAACAATAGCAATGTATTAATCTCAGGTCTGTCAGCCTGGCCCGCGCCGTTTCCGAGCGCCCCATTTCAAATACCAACACACAGGATCGACCAAGACAAACCAATGCTTGTTGCTTTTCGTGACCAGGACACCGGTTAAAGACATATTCGATACCAGAATGCACCAAGGGAACCATGCAAGCCCGAACTTTTGTTTTCTCTCCCAATACCCCATGCCCATGCCTTTGCCTTCAGACGCCAATCCATGGAACCCCTTACCTTTTTTCGATGCGCCCATGTTCCAATCTCGTTCGAGTACTCTAGGTGCAGTCGACAGATGTCTCGAATGAGGAGACGTTGGATGTTGCGATCTCCCCTGCCGCAAGTTTCCCTCCCCTCAGTGACGTGGGGCGGGATGATGCCAGGTAGATGCGGTTTCAATTGGCCTGAGACCGGAGCGGAAAGAAACCGTCCGGCATGGGCTCAAGATGCCAGATCTTGGGAGCCTCTTGGTTGAAGGCGGCAGACCACTCCTGTCTCAGATCGACGGGAAGCTTCCAACCAAGGTCATCGTCCCGAAGTCTCATGCGCACCAGGTGTCGACGCTCCCGGGGCGCCTCACCGTTGACAAACCCTTCCCGTCGGTGCAGGACAGCCAGGTTGTTGATGAAGTGAATGTCGCCGGCCTGGGTGCTGATCTCGAGCTGTGCTGCCTTGGCGATGGCCTCGATGGCGTCGAGGGCTTCCATCTGTCGTGGGGTAACGGTTGGCAGGTTCGCCGAGCGTGGGTGGACGGCATTTCCCGTGAGCGCCACTCTGCCAAAGTTCATAATGACTCTTCCCTCGTGATGAAAGAGGACCGGTCTGCACTGAAAATGGGGACTGTTGTGTCATACTGTCAGTCTGGGCGTGTTCCCCCACACAAAGCCACCGATCCCGTCTTGGGCACTTACATGGCAAAGGGCCAGTCAGATCGAGACAGCGTGCGAATCATGTCGGGGCGGCTGGCTGCCAGGACGTTGTAGACGGTGTAGGCCGAAGCAATGATGCATTTGCCTCCCGACGCCGCGGTGTTTCGGGTCAGCCAGCTGACAACGTCGCCGGCTTCCTCATTGTGGAAGGTCCGGAGAGCAAGTTAGCGAGCCATGTTCCCTCCCCGCGCGCGGACGCGGACGCGACGATCTGGGGCTGAAAGGACTTACAATGGGAGATGTGGAATGACGATGGTGACCGGCCTTGAGCTTGGACGAGTTGTCGGCGACGATATGAACTAACAGGGGCAGTCAGTTTAGTTTAGGGAAAGGCCACGAGCAGGCATCAGGGATCAGCCGAGTTACAAACCTAGCATATTGCCTTTTCGGTCCTGTCGACCATGGCGATTCGCAATGTACGACTGAATGCCAAGGTACATGACCGTCAGATCCTCGATTGAGTACTTGAGTGGATCCAGACCGCGGATAACGCCAAAACCCTTGCCATCATGGACATCTCGGCGAATTTCGTCCAGTCGTGGGCCGAGGGTGGGAAGGGGAAAGTTGTCTCGAGAGACGAGATCTCCGTCAAGGCCCAGCGCTGCTTTTGGGTTAGCATGTTGGACCAACGACTAACGGAGCGACTAGCCTAGGGGCCATGCCGCCGTTGGGGAGCCACGAGACACCAGAGGAACGCACCTTTAAAGACCCGCAGAGCATTCTCAGCTTCCTGCAGATCCGACTCACTCAGAGTGTGGATGTAGTCCGACTCATCCGCGAATTGATTGCCAGTCCAAGCCATGGCTTCATCAAGAATCCGTGGCCATCCCTCAGGGAGTCCTGCCGGCGCGTCTGCAACGCGATTCGCACAGCCAGTGGCCGCAAAAGATGGTCCAACTACTGGGGCTAGGCCAAGGGTGGGCCCGGCTATGGAAGATGCCATTGCGGTGGTTGAAGGGAGAGTGTTTGTTTCCAAGTGTCAAGTTCTGAAGCCGAACTGCTTCCCGTGTTAGTTTGCCGTTTAAGGGCAGTTGTGAAGGGAGGCTGAGAACCTACAAGACGCAACGAGCAGTTGTCTGATGCTGTTGCAAGACAAGAGGTGATGAACGAATGGATGGGTTGTATCAGATGTCAGATGTGAGGTGTTGTTGTTGAAGAGGTGATGGAGAATGTCAGAAGTGACAAGAACGGCAATGGTGCGAGACGGCGGGTTTAAATGTCTTGGACAGTGTCTCGAGGAGAGGGAAGGCACAGAAGGACAAGCAACAAAAAGGAGAAGGTCCGTCGATGATGGTATCGCGGTCTGTCCTGGGTTCACAAGGAGATGAAGTTGGAGGCGCTTGTTGATGAACCTGGGGACGGAGCGAAGCGAGACAATGACGAAGAGGCAGAAGGGGGAGATGAAGTTGATCAAGAGGAGGAAAGCAAGGACGACTAGAGAGAACCGGGAGGAGCTATCCTTTGTGGACAGAAGAGGTAAGTCGAGGGGAGCTGCTCTTGAACTAATATAGCTCCCGAGATGATCCTCTACATGGAGGCTTAGGATGGGACAAGAGACAAGAGGATACCTACCTAGGTGCCTTGTGCATCATCCATACAATCTCAGGTTTCCTTCCTTCTTCCACTCTCAAGGTGAAAATTTTTTCATCTTTTCTCACCTCGTCGTTGTCGTCAACTGCTTGCTCACCTTACACGATAGGTAGACCTTGTCTACGGAGTGGCTAGAGTTGATGCCAGGGGTAAACGGGTAGTTACTTCAGAGATACACAATGCAACCCGTTGGTATACCCACCGACGGGTGAATGCCTTTGTACCAGAGGTGAACCGGGAAAACGCAGGACTTGATTAAGTCCATGTCGATCCTGAAGCAAGCAAAAGGAAACGACCATCTAGTATACACGCCCAGTGCACCAAGCCGATTACGGGAGCGGCAGGAGAGAAGGGGAGGGGGGGAAGAGAGAATGAATGTCTTCCTCCTTGACCTGACTACTAACTATCAAGGCAGGGCCTGGGGAAAGATCCCCCTTCCCCGTGGCCGCGAGTCTAAAACAAGACGAGCAAAGCAAAAAACTCTATGATGAGGCTAAGGGGAAAAAAAAGTAAGCACAAAAGAAGAAAGGAATAAGAAAAGAAAGACTAGCCCTGAAATGCAGCTCTCCATGGTTGATCTTGAGTATCCATGGTTTGGCTAGGCTTGTAAGTGGCTTGCGCATTTCATCAAGAACCTGGCCTTGTACCTAACATGAGTGATCCCTTTTTTGCCATGTTTTGCAAAAGAAATAGGTACTAGTAGGCTGGCTACCTACTTGGGCTTGACATGGGTGCCTTTCGTGGGTCTTCTCTAGAAACAAACGGTTTCGCACTAATAGCTCAACCTTGCCTGGCTCATTCAAGGGTCGGTTTGCAGTTTTGGTTGGCATAAGAATTTGGTCAGAGGCGTGGATTTAGCGCCGAGTAGATGGAAAGGGACAAGACAGGGAGGTAGGGAGGGAGGCAGCAGGACGCTTGCATCGCTCTCATCTCGCAATGCTCATGGTGTTGCTGCCGCCCATCTACCGCTTCCTCTTGTCACACGGTAACACACTGGCCAGGTTCCTTGTTTGTCCAACATCTCGGGATCTCTGTCGTGCAAGCAATGGATCTCTTATGTATGTAATGGATGTATGTGAGCGGATGTCGTTGGCCGTCGTGGCCGTGGCTTGTGAGCAGCCGCGCAGAACCCGTGTCTGTGCTCTCCAACAGCGTAGCATCCAGACTGGTGTCGTGTCTCGGACGGAAGTCCACTTCACGGCAGCCGCATGCCCAATATCGGCCGCGGTTCTGCGCTGGTACTGCAAACAAAACCGCATCGTGACGGCGCCTTCTCCCAACAACCAGCCAACCATACGCTTGGACTATGCCTCATTTCGTCCGCCCTTCTCCTTGCCGTGGGGGGACACGCGCTGAACAGTACAGTACAGTACAGTGCAGCAGGGCACGGTGTAACCGCAATTGATGAACAAGACAACATCATCCATTGGAGGACAAAGATATGCGCTCGCTGCCAGGCTCGGCCCGTCCGGCATGGTCTCCCCGGGCCCCGGGCCCCGGCCGCCTTCAATAAGACCGTCCCGACTTTGATGCATCCCATCCGCCATCTGCCATCTGTGTCTGGCTGGACGGACGGACGGACGGGTGACACACCCGCCAACGCCGCAACCCGCCTCGGTCAAGAATCTCTCGGCTGTTGATGTGGGGGGCCGCTCTCCGCTCACCGTCCTTTGTAGATCCCTTCAACGCATCCCGTCGTCCTTCAGCTTGTCCCTCCCGTCAAACGCCAGCCGCCACCACAACTGAAGCTTGTTCCGAGACCGCCATCTTGAATCATTCTCGATCCATACCTCCCGAACCGATTCTGTTTGGCTGTCTGCCGCCTCATTGTACCGCCATCCATCGGGAACTCCTAGGACAGCATGCATGCCATAGCCAGATCCCGCCTTTTGTCTTCCGTTTCCCATACCATACCATTCCATTCCATTCCATTCCATTCATGCCACACCATGCCATGCCATGCCGGTTCTCATCTCAAAATACAAGCATTAATGATACGAATGCCGCCATAATCACCGCCCTTGTCATTATCGTCATCGTCATCATCATCGTTATCGTCGTCAATCTCAACACGCCCTCCGTTCTCGGCCACCCTGCAGCCTCATCGCACTGGACACAGAGGCATGTCATGTGCTGTGCTGCTGTACCTGCTTCTCCAATCGATGCCAACTCTGCATCCCGTCTCGTCTCGGTGGGGGCGTTCCCTGGCATCCTAGCCTCCCTCACTACCCCTGCCGAGCCTCCAATCAAATGGTAGTCCGAGGCTGCCAATTTGCTTCAAACAGCTGGCTCACGAAAAAGTAATCATGCTCATACGCGCCTGCTTGTCGGAGTTCCTCCCACTCCGGCCCTATGCCATGACAAGGTACGTTAGCGCTGCCCGGGGACTTGGTAATGGAGAGATTGAGGTATGGTGTGGTGGGCCTGATGCCTGACCGGCAGGACAGACTGGGGGTTTGGTATGGTTTGTGTTGGATTTGGGTTTGAGTCTGACTTACGATTCCGCCTGGCGCAGCTGCTGGTGGTGTGTACAAATTTGATCTTTTCCTCATCGAGGCCTGCCAGGGTTCGTAGGTCCTGGTCTTTGCAATCCTCCGAGAAGGGGTAGATGCCCTTGTTGCAGTAGTGGAAATGCGCTAACAGGATGTTGGCTCCTAGTTCACGCCCACGAGGTTAGCCCCCATTCCCCTCCGCATTCGAATCAACAAAAGGCTGGGCTTCCTTACCGAGATGGTACTCCTTAACCTTCTCCTCACGCGCGAAACGTCGCTACCAAATGACGCGTTAGTAATCCGCACACTCAGCCTGGCACTCCCTTTGGCCTTCTTACCTTCATGCCGTGCTTCTTCGCATACCCGGCATCGTGTGCCGTGATCAGAGCCGTGTTGTGCAAGAGGATGAAAACTACGAGATACGTCACCAGCCACGTGCTCTGCTTGTTCTTGGACATCATCTTCTGCAATTTGTCTAGCAGCTCTCTCCGGAGTCTTGTTTGGATGTGGTGGATCAAGATGAGGTCCAGCTGAGCACCGAGCACTGGCGGGAGAGGAATCATGCCGTGGTTGGGGCTTGTCTCGTCCAGGATGTCACGACGCATGCCCAGAGTTTCATTTCCGACAATGAAGCTTGACCTCGTCGTCAGGCGGACCGACATCCAAAGCATCAGTGTCTGGTGGAGGAGGTCATGGCACTCTGTCGACGTCGACTGGTCCTGGTATATGTGCCAAGCCCGTTCATACGTCTTGAACAAGAGGCCATTACGCGGGCCGAGCAATCGTCCGAAGGCATCCTTCATGCTATCTCGGATGTGGTCTTGATACGCTTTCTTCACCTCTTCAAGATTCACGAGTGCATATGGTGGGATCGAGACCGACCTCTTGGACCCTCTGTAGTCCCATGTGCGCTCCAGCTTGTCGCCAGTCTGGGGGATGAATCGTCGAACCTCAATTTTGACGCACTTGGCTGAGAGTCCATCCGAGATGTAGATGGTCTTGAGCTCGTCTGATGCCCAGTTCTGGATTGGGTCCGAGATATTGTTGTTCCACCTTCGTGTCCATTCATAGCCAGGCACTTGGCCAGGCTTGAACAGTCGAATGTCTGTGATCTTGTACCTCAGGCATGGAAACCGTCCTGCCCTCGAGTTGGACACCTTCTTACAGGTTAGGCACGGTCCCCCTTCCTCATCAGGATTGTTCTCGCACTGAAATGATATCATCAGTTTCTAATCTTCACACCAAGTTGGCACAAGCAGCCAACTTCTCATGACTTACGCGTATTCTTTGCATTCTGCATCTGATACAAGACCCTATTTTCCGAGTCTGGGCGGTTTGCTCGCGAAGACTGGGGTCCTTGAATGGGCCTCGCTTTCCGCCTCGCTGATTGGGCAAGATAATCTCGAAATTGGGTTGCTGATCCAGTAGATGAACTTCAGGCCATCCGCTTTGCATAGAATCTCCTCCGAGCTGCGCAGTTGGGGCCATGCAGTAAGGAGAGATATCTTCAGCCGTTACCAAGCCATGCGGGGTCAGACCAGTGGTGCTGACGAGATTGGCATCAGGACCATATCCAACCTGTGCAAGATTCTGGGTCATGAGGTGCTGGCCTGTTATCATTGGCTGGCTCTCCAACTGAGTCTCTTGCTTGAGAGGTTGATTGGGGTAGAAGTCGCCTGCCGGCAGCTGGTGCTGCTGACTCGGGCCAGCATCGCTAATCAATGGCGCTGCCAACGTTGTCTGGTCAGGCAACAGAGGAAAGCTTGTCAAAGGAGCGCTGGTGAGGTCGGGCTGCTGGTAGTCAAAAGTAGACTGTGGCTCCAGACCAAGGACCGTGTCGGTATACGGTTCAGGGGGCACAATTTGCAGTGATGGTTGCTTTTCCGCCACGTACGGCGTGCTCTGGTCGGGCACTACGGCTGGTGTGGTGGAAAGTTGTTGATACCCTTCAATCCGCGTCAGCCAGAATCATTGACGTTATATGAGGGCCGCCAATGGCGATTCAAAGTGAGACCAAGGAATTGGTTGCATACCATCTGGTTGTCTTAAGCCATACCCGCAGCAAGGGCAGAGAAGCAGGCTCAAGTCAGCTATACGCCTGGTGATCGGTGAAGTCAATGACGGCCCAGAGGCCGAGGCAGGATCATCCCAGCTTGAAGAAGAGCCATATTGCTCTTGATTCTGGTCAAAGGGAGTCGACACGGGAAGCTTCTCCAAGGATCCCTGCGATGAGGTTGATCCACGCTCAGGGGCCATGGGAAGTGTTGACGGGTCTACTCTTCTTCTCTTTCTACAATACTCCTGGTCGAGTAATTGGTGAATTTGGTAGCCAGACGTCAGTCCATAGAACTGGGCTAGCTGCTCAAGGTGTTGTGAAATCTCGTAGGGCAAGGTAGTATAATTGGGATCCACAGGAGTGGTGAAAGATATTGGTGAAGGCACTGAGTCTTCAACCCCCGGCGGGGGGCGAGATCTCTTGGCCTTAAAAGGGTAATGAGGATCCTATACAAGAGGAAAAAATCAATTCACCGCACATTTGGGTCGGGTCTGATGGGAGGGGCTTGGGGGCGAGGCCAAGAAGAATATGCTTGACCGGAGAGTCATGGCACGAGAGCCATGATGGGGCGGCGACAAGAGGAAACGGGGGGGTTGAGTGGCAACAGCCGCAGGGACCACCCAAAGAGACCGATGGACGGGGGATCAATGATATAACCCATGCAGCTTGCCGCCAACCGGGGAGAGGGATTCTCTTACCATAATGGCTGCAGTGAGACAGGACGGGGTGTGGAACAAAGACTGCGCAGTAGTAGCAGCAGGAGCAGCGGCGGCGGCAGTAGGAGCAGCAGCTAGAGACAAAGGTCGAGGTACCACCACGTGGGGATCAAAGTAGAGGAAATACAAGCAGGAACAAGGAATGCCTGGGTCGCCCGGCTTGGGCCCAAGAAACACCGGACAAAGTTGAGCGACGCCGGGGTGAGAGGAGGGGGAGTGTGGTGGTAGGCTAAGGTGCCACGAAAGCCATCACCGTGACACTTGATGTTGAACCCCCGTAGTGCGTCGAGTGGAGCGCCAACGACGACCGATGCCAAAATAGCGGCTAGAGACGAGCCCAGATAGTCGATGAGAGAGGAAGATCGGTACGATGAGAGAGCCGGAGGAATCCAGAGGGGAACTAGGCGGAGAGGGGATAAGTAGGGTAAGCCCAACCAGGTGCCGTCGGCTCACTTCGAATGTGCGCAAGATCCAACGACGATGCTGCCGTCTCGAGATGGATGTTGGTGTGATGCCCGTGGCTGTTGACTGGGAAGCCTCGGGACTTCCTGTTAGGAAAAGACGCAGAGCCTTGTCTTGGCTCGCGGTGCTTGCTCTCGACTCGACGATGAAGCAAGCAGACTGAACGGTACGGTTCAGTCGTGGTACTAGCACACACAGAGTCTGGAGCGAGTAGTTGGTGGTGCTGGCAGGACCGGTATGCTCGCGGCCGCGATCAAGGTAGGGATGACGGCCGATGCGGGCTGCGGGCTGAGCGGGTTGGCGGCTGGCGGTGTGGTGGCCGTAGTGACTGGGCGTTGCGAATGAAGCAACGGCTTGACGCTCTGCTAGGAAGGGTGATGATGGACGAGTCTGTGAGAGAGGAAAGTGGACTCGGTGAGGACGACGTCGACATGGCTCCGTGCTGAATAGTTTTTGACCGGTCTGAGGGGTACCATGGAGTGACAGGGGCCCGTCTGATTGCGGTGCTCGGACGGAGGAGGACCTGGGGATTATTACCCGCCCTGCCGCTCAGTGTGCCTGGAGTTCCCGATCAGGTGGAGAGATGCTGGGAACAAGGCGACAGCGAGGTGGGTTGTCCAAGACGAGGACCAGGCACTCAGAGACTTGGACTTTTGCTTAAGGCTGTCTGGGTGGTTCGATCCGCCAACACAGATCCCAGTTTGCCATGCCCAGGCCTCGTTCCATCGACTATCAGTCGAATCTTGATCGGACTATTGTCCCATGGCCACGGGATTTAGTCGCGACAACGGTCGTTGGTGGATTGAATCGCCCATGTGACGGGCATGGGGCTAGTGGTTATGGTTGCACAAATAGCCGGGGTTGGCCTGCCGCAGCGTCATTTTGCTTTTTCTTAGACGTCCTATATAGGTAGGTCGCAAAGCCAAGTTGACCGGGGCTGTCGAAACTCCTCAGGTAATCGATACATCAACGACGAGTAACGGCTCCAAGAGGTACAAAATCCCAAGTGCCACCCAGGGGTTGGAAAAGAGGCTTACTCTTGACATGCTAGCCAGTTGAGGCTCGATCTTGGATCCCGATCTCGAGAGCAAACCGTAGGATTCCATCTCCATTTGTGACAAAGCGACTGGGGCCGTAAAGTGCAGATGCACCAGCGCAACAAGGGCACGCGCGCGGCCGGCATTTTCAGTGTCCCAATGTTGCCGACCGCAGAAATGCATGCCGAGTCCACAGAATCTGTGGGCTTCAGCTTTTTTTCCTTCTTTCCAATTTCCCATTCACCCACAGACCTGGTCGAGGCTGGGCGAGGTGGCGAACATGATGCTGAGTGTGCTGGACAACGTTGCTTGATTCAGAGCCATGTGACAAGACACCTGTACGCCATCGTCACGCAAAGGCTTTGGTTGGTACAGTGGAGAGCAGGGGCGGGGACCGGTGAGACCAGGAACCAATATCGCTCATTGACCGTCTCCCAGAGACAGGCATCGGACCGATCGTCATCCGGCTTTGTGCATGATTGTTAATTGCGGGTTGCGCCTTGGACTGACTGAATTGGCTGCAAAATGGCATTGTCGAGCCGTGCCACGCCAATCTCACCCGTTCAAACATGGAAGACCAACGAATTTGCTTCAAAATCAGCTATGGCGCTCTTTGTCGAGTCGTATTCGGCGAGGCGCACCGCAAGCCTCCGTGATGAGTGACAGCATGTGCATGCCTGTCTGTGTCTGTGCCTGTGCCTGGCCGGCCATGTTGCCTCTTTTCCCCGCCACTTCTTGATACAAAGAACGGTCTGGCGAGGTGAGGGCGTGAGATGAGATGGAGGCTTGGAGACAAAGGCCGGTGAGGTCGGTCTGTAAAGGATCCGTAGGTAGGCTGTGGTTGTAGGTTGCAAGGAGTGGCCGTTGAAAAGACCTCGGAAGTTGATCCCTATATCCCGTGACGTAGGTAGATGCAGAGTCGCAATGCACCTTCCTAGTAAAACTTTAAGCGACTCCTAACTTGACCTAGTCAAATCGGGTCGGGACGATTTTCACGAAGGAGGCACGATGGAGTTGACCGGTCCCCACCAGAACAACTGACGGCTGGTCCATCCAGGCACAACCGTTGAGTCCCGCCCAGGCAACTGGATGGAGATTATCCAACCCAATAGCATCAACCAATTCCATCTCGATTCATCCCTCTCCTCTGTAATCTGCACCAGCTCCAAGCAGCAAGATAAAAATAACGCGACCTCGAGAACTGGCATCTAGAACCCGACCTAAACTCGAATATCCACATGGCACATGGCTCCCGCTCCGCTAGCTCGCTCGTTAGTCTAGCCGCTATCCACCATCGGATCTTCCCGCCTCCTAGGCGAACCTTGGCCTGACTCGCTTCATGTATAGATAGACACGCATGAATCCCTTGCGTTGCCATGCCGTCGCGGAGATTCGTTTGCCTAACCACTCTCCCATCAAGCCACATATGCAGCCGCCTACCTGGTCATGATTCAAAGGCCTAGCCCGCTCCGCGTCCCACGGATAACGGCGTCTGTTTGCCATGCCATGCATCCATCCCCAAGGTGCCGCCAACATGGCAACGCGGCACCACCTGGACGACTCAGGATAACCACTCGGGAGCTTCCCCGGCTTCATCCTGGGACATTTTGACCTGACCTTTACGCACTACCCAGATCTTCCGGCTTGGCTCTCGAGAGTTGAAAACGAGACGGCACTTGATGGCTTTTCGGAACGCCGAGCCCGGCATGTCGGGGACCAACAGGTTGTTTGACAACACGAGCAATCGGCAACTCGCAAGACACCCACCGCAGCTGACTGTCCAGAGGACACGTGCCGATGCAGATGGCGATGACCGTTCCCAGGTTCCAAGTGGTCGGTAATCCTGGGATTTGGAGATGTGACTACTCACCGGTCTGCTCACAGCCCTTGTTCCCAGAAGTCCGGTATTCCCCCACGGAAACATTTCAGGACCTGCCAGGATACTCGAAGCGAAGGTCATGGTACTTGTTGGTGTTATTTGCGGAAGCTCTGCATTGTCGTCGATTTCGGCTATGTCTGTCTGATCTGATCAGATCAGCAAGCGAGGTTTGGCTGACGAGTTTGACCTGGGGTGCCTCGCTGTTCCTCTTCGTACCTGCTCCTATATTCATCTCCATACGCTCAAGTCTCCCTCTCTCACTCGAACGTCAAACTCTTGCTACGAGAGTTCTCTGTCACGTTCAGCTTCGTGAAAGTTGTTGGGATTAGGACCAAACCCAAACATGGGCTTGCCCTTGTAACACAGTCTGAGTATTGAGCTTGAGACCCCGGGCTCGTATCTTACCGGGGCCTTTCTTTACTCATGACTTTATTTGCTTCTACCTGGGTGCTCATCCCAGCTTCATCTCCGAGCAACTTCTCCCTGCTAGGATATCATCCATCTCTTGACCCTTGAGTATTATTACGCCCTGTGGTTCTCAAGGCAATCCTGGTGCCGAGATTTGTGCATCAAGGCTCACTTACTTTGAAACAGATATTATGCGCCGGTTCTTGAGTTGATCGCGTCTCTGTACCTAGGAAATATACCGATCGTACAGAGTAACGCGGCTACAAACAGGCGGTCCTGCTCCATTCCATGGATGCCTGCTTCTACTGTCGGCGACGAAAGACTTGAGCAAACGAAACGCCCCGACTCGGTTATATTTGCAAACGCCCCTCAAGAGATTGGAAACGCTACCGAAGGGTTGTCGCCTCTTCAACGACGGCTCGACCACACAGGATGTTACTTTTTGCGACGCCAGCTAAGAGCAAAGCAGACAAACATTCGTGACAGCTCTCTCGGACCACCCAGCCTCGCCATTTAACTCTTGTGTTTCCGGCTCCTGGCAACGGGTACTTGCCTTGCCGACCCGACAACGATTGGTCTCGTTCATCTTTGCCCACGGATGATTATTTTGTTGAGCAAGCAGCCCGCCATCTGCTAGTCCAAGTGGAACCCAGCGACGGTGACTCGAGTGAACATCCATGAGAACTCGGGATTCGACCGCTCTCGCCGAGCTTTCAACTTCACATGGAAACTGTCGCTGCTGTTCCTGCTGCGAGGGACATAGCCTATCACCAAACGGCAAGTGTGATCAGTCACCTCCGATAACCAACACACGGCCGTCTCTCGAATCATGTGATCAGACAGCCAGACCAGACCAGGCCGGAGTGCTCCATTTCCAGCAACCAGCTTCAGAACTGATCGCCAAACTCGGCTGTCCACTGCCATCCGCCAACGGCTCAGCTTACCTACCTCCGGATTCTCCCTGTCGCACAACAACTGGCAGTCAACCAACTCTGCCAGCTGAAGCGTCAACTTGTGTTACTCTATTTGCTATTCTCAGTAGATTCGCCTGCTGATTTCTGTCTTCAACTTGCGTTCGCTGCTCCCTGGTCAGATTGGCTGATCTCATCGCAAAACTTCGAGCCTTTGCTCCCTTGCATCTGAGTCTAGAACCCCTCACTTCAACCGCCTGTCGGGTTGGGTTACATTCGAGACATTCGAGACATACCGCAGGTGATTTTTGCCTCACCGTACGATTATAGCACATTTTGTAGCTGACACGAGTCATTTCCATTCTAGGTCTCTTCTTATCTGAGTCGCATCGTGCCATGGAGTTGAGCCAGCAGTCTATTCACGATGTTATCCATCCCACTGCAGCTTTCTCGGGCCTTGTTCCGAACCCGGCCCCGGACTTGGTGAGCCAGGACGACCAGGCTGTCAGCTGGCAGGATTCGATTCTGAATCCCAAGAACCGGATCGACAGCCTCGCAGCGCTGGAGCGCCCCCTCTGGCGCATCGACGGCTGCACCGCCTTTGGAAGCCAGTTTTATGCCGTGCCGCTGTTTGTCGATTCCATCTCGCCGATGCGAGTGGATGTCTTTATCCCAGAGCCCGCAAAGCTGTCACAGGAACTTCGCCGTGTTCTCGACGTGGATGTGGCATTTCATACTACGAGCGCAAAGCGCATCGCGCACCTTGGTATCACTCGCCATGTGCTTCGTACCCTTCAACACTGGACTTCTCGGCAGCAAGACCCCACTGAGATTTTCAAGAATATTCCCTTTGGGTCCAGGATTGTCTTCAAAAACTTGCCTGTGAATGTTGCAGATGCAGAAGTCTCGGTCGCCCCGACTCATTACCTGGAGCGACAGCTCTTGTCTGTACCCGGCCTGGAGAACTCCTGGGGTAAGGATGTGCAGATGCCGCCTACTATGGACATCAACGACGTGACGTACGTCTCACAGTTGCATGACAGCGTTTGCCTGGTCAAGATCCAAGGAAAAACGTGGATTTTCAAGGCACTGACCAGTTACACCAAGTATCTTTACCATGAGTTGAGGCAACTCCTCACCATTCAGCCCCACCCCAACATTGTTGCTCGGCCGGTCCACCTTGTGACCAAGAAGTGCAGCTTCGGGAGCAAAGTGGCAGTTATTGGCTTCACGCTAGAGTATCATACTCACGGTAGCCTGCGTGACCTGATTCCTTTCCTCAGGATACACAACATGGTGTCGCTGGCTGACGAGACGAAATGGGCCCTCCAATTGGCCTCGGCCCTCGTCCATCTGCGCAAAATGCCCGACATGTTTTATCCCGACTTGAGACTGGATAACATTGTGCTGTCAGCTTCTCGAGACGCTGTCATGGTTGACTTTGAGCAGCGTGGAGTCTGGTGCGAGTTTGCCGCTCCCGAGGTTAACGCTCTCGAGTACGTGAGGCTGCTTGCTATTGACGAAGAAATTCCGCTTGAGGTCAGCGAGAAGTACGCCAACATACTGACTGAGATGTTACCTGGGTGGGAGGAGATGGGAGAAGGCGAGGAATACAGGTGGCCGTCAAAGGGCTACAATGTTCCCTGGGCATGCCTTACTCCGACAGAGCAGGAAGCCTGCGAGGTTTACATGCTCGGTCGCGTGCTTTGGTGCATCTTTGAGGGAAACAGTGCTCCTCAGAGAGCTGCAGTCTGGCTGTCGTATCGCTGGGAGCCTCAGGTTGAGTTCCCAGGGTACACGACGACCCCAGAACCGATGCGGCATCTCATTGACCGCTGCACGCGTGGGAGACAGGCCGGTCTAAGCAGACTGATCGTGAGGGAGCGCAATCAGCTCGTGCTCCGGCAGTACGAGAAGACTGGTCGGTCTACCCCCGAGGAGGTTCAGCAAACGGCGCGCGACTGGTGGTCCAAGGAGATTCAGGCTTCAGAGGAGTGGCTAGGCCAGAGGATTGAGGGTATGAAGACGGGTAGCTGGAAGGAGAACTACTATGACCGGCCTACGCTGAAGGAGGTTCTCGCCGAAATTGAGGCCTTTCGCGATGAGGCTGGACTCAAGGTTTGATATCATGGATGGCATCTTGATTTGGCACAAGACAGCCCTCGCACACAGCATCACAACAGCGCAATCACTACAGCATTAGTACAGTAGAGCAGATCCACGAGGGGAGACAGGTGGCGGGTCCCATGAACCGCTCAGCCAGTGGCACACATTCCCTCGATTTTCCTTCATTGCTACAAGACTCAGTTCAGGTTTGATAAAGTCAGTATCCAATTGATAAAGGTATTTTTATATCCGTTTCATAAGGAGAAAAGAACGTAGGTACACACGTGCTCTCCCCTCGGAGCGAGTTCCGTTCCAATGTTAATAAACCATCCCGTGAAGAACCAGCTTCCAGGTTGTCCTCACCTCGCCCGCTTCGTCCTCCGCCCTCCTGTCTGGCGAACGGAGCGCTTCAATCCTGATCCTGTGCTCGACGCCCTCAGTCTCCCCAGCATGGCACGATATCGCTCAACGTAGCCTGCAGGAGCGCCATACAACTCGATCCGCTCGAGAATGGCTTCGAGGTTATTCAAAAACTGGCTTGCTGCCTCAGGAATCAGGTTCAACACGCTGAGGATAAAGTCTTGATCACGATCGCCCACGAGGCGCAGATACAGATTGCGGTCGGCGCGCGGGGCGCTTGCTTGGCCCTGGTCGCGGTTATGGGCCACAACCGAGTCCAGGATGTGGACGAGGCTACGGGCGGCAGACAGGGCCTCGCGCGCCGAGAGTGGGCTGTCGCGCGTGTAAATCTCGTGGCGCATGCGACGGACGCAGCCAAGGATGTGAGAGGCTGCCCAGGGGACGTCGCGAGGGGACTCGGACCCTGCCGGCGGCCGATCCGCGTCCAGGTCCCGGAGCACACGGTCGATGCGCTGGGTAAGCTTGCGGAAGGGGTCATTGACAGGGTCCGTAGGGCGGGATGCCGAACGAAAGTAATGAAAGAAGTGGTGGTTGTCCAAAAGCATACGGAAGATGGTCTGCTCGAGGTCGTGTCGCTTGAGTAGCTTCTTGCCCAGTGATATTTGATCAAAAATGTCTGGTCTGAATGACTCTGGGTCTTCGTCATAGACTGAGGAGAGGATCTCTCGAGCTTCTTGGGCTCGGTAGATATCAGGCTCATTGTTATACTCTGTTTGCGGAGTAACTAATTGGCAATGTAGTCCATCGGCAAGAACGTCGAGATGGCAGTTTGCAATCTGCTGGAAGGGATCACCCATCTCTTCAGCGTAGCCGTCCTGGTTCATCTTCAAGGGCTTGGCCAAGTCATGATCGTACATGGTCTGCTTGACGATCTGGTCGAGCAGCCATAGAAGGTGCTCGCAGGGCTGCCCGTCGTTCCGGCACGAGCAGCTCAGGTTGGAGATGCCGTTCTCCGGGGCGCGGATCCGGATGGAGCGTGTGACAAGCTCCGTCATCTGGAAGGCATAGGTGTTGTTGATGCGGCGGCATTTTTGCAGTGCAATCCTTGGAGGCTCTTTGAAGGTATCGCGGACAGTCTCCTGGGTGGCTTCTGGGAGATGGTCGACGGTATAAGTGAGCTTGGTAGGCGAGCGAATCGCCGAAGGCTCGCCGTCGTCAAACTCTGAGCTGTCATCGTCAAAGTCGGAGCTATCCGAGTCCAGCTCCGACCCGGAGGAGGAAGAGCTCGACTCATCATCTCTATAAGGCTGTTCTGACTCCGCAGCGAGGGACTGAGCCCTGGTGCGAGAGCGAGTTTCTGGGGGCATGCTCTCGAGTGACAGCCTGCTGAAGCGAGACACTGGGGCAGACATTGGCTATTGAGAAGGAGGAGGATGAGACTGCAAGCGAGAAAGGAAACAGGTCATGTCTGGGAGGATTCCGAAATGGCTTTATAGAGCAAATATTGATCGGGCTTGGATACCTGGGTATACCTTAGGTAGAGAGAGACGGACAGTCAAAGTGTGCTAGTTAGTATACAATACATCCATAGTGGCCGAAGATGCGACCATCGACGGTTGGTGATGAGCCTCGAGGCCGGGGACAAGGACGCATGATGGGGTCAAGTCATCGTGGGCCCCCAATACGGCAAGAGTTGATTACCCCCATCACAGTTGTCCATCCATCCATCCATCCATCGCGAGATCGAGCAAGCTCCCCCTACCTGTCCAAGGTGCATATACCTATGGTATGGTTGTCGAGGCGGTCGAGCTCGTGCGTGCGCGTGGCTGTGGAGGTTGAGAAGGGTGGTCCGGCTAGCGAGACCCATCAGACTTGCTTGTGTGTGGTGCGTGGTGCATGGTGTGCCATGACGATGGCCTAGCGGAGCCTGAGCCCTTCCAAGCCAAGCTACTGTCAATACCGTACGGTACAGGGGCTCGCGAGGTGCGGACGAGTCCACAATAGGAAAACGGAAGGATTGGATCCTTCGGCAGATGATTGAGGGTGCATACAGTCTTTCCTTGATGAGGAAAGTCTGTCGATGTTGATTGAAATTGATGTGGATGCGTGGGTGCGTGAAATCAAAGACTTGTGCTGTTGGTTGTGGAAAACTAAGTGTCTCCTTCCGAGGTGCAGGGTTGTGTGTGCCGCGAACTACCCGCACCTTCCTACAGTCCAACACCAGCACACACGCAGGAAGGAGCTACACAGCCTTTGCTCAACCCCATAACTTGTTCACCTCGCCACCACAGACATCACTCTGAAACCGCTCCATCGTGGCCTCTACCGGAATCCATAACTGCCTACTTTTCCTATTCTTCTTCTTCCTAGGCATTCTCAACCATCATGACAGGCAAGGCAAGTTGGTTCACCGTTCAAAGCCCCCCCGCTAAGCCACGAGGCCGCACCCGACCGCCCTTCCACCCGCCGGCGCTTGCACAACCACTCAGAGCCCTCCACGGCCGCCGCTTGCGACCGCGTCTGCGACCACCTTGCTCGCTCTACTGCGTCTGCGTCTGTCTATCGAGACTTTTTGCACAGCAGCAGAGCAGTATCTTCCACTTTGTCCCCTTTCTCTCCTTCTCCTCTTCGTCTCTCTATCCACGGCCGCTGTCGATGCGGCCGAGCGTGCGCCCGGGCTTGGCTTTGGGTCACACGGCAAGGCGTTTTTCTCCCCCCTATACCGACTACCACCTGGGTAGGCAGGCAGGCAGGTATCTAGTTCCCCGATGCTTGTTTGTTAAGAGAACAACGCCACGAAGATGTCTCTCGACGCCGGACAGAGCCGAGGCTGCAGTTGTTTGTCTGTCTGTCTATCTGTATGCTAGCAAGAGAAATGTAAGGCGTATCCATAAATCGTGACGTGGAAAGTTGTTTGAGCTGCCGGACCACAACCCCCTTCCAACTCCGCTTGAAGGAATCCCGCCGCATGTCCATCTGGTCAAGTGACCAAGATTTCAGTAAAATTCTCCTGCTTTCAGTTGCTACTCCCAGGCATCTCTCTGAGCCTGTGCTCGAGTCCAAAGTCTTTGCCTGGAAGCGAGATGCTGTTATCAACCGAGCTGACATCCCGATGTCCACTCCTGAGTCCATGCCACATGCCAACCCGCCCTTACCGAGCTCAATCCCCCGTCCTAGGGAGGAAAAAACCAGCTCGCGGAGCTGTATCCGTACATTTGCGGCATTTTGCCGTGTGACGACAATGGGGATCACTGCATTTGCAGCTCCGTGTTGGTGGTGGGCAAATTTCCGCATCATGACCAGGATGGGAACCAGACTGTCGGGACTGTAGAAACCGGGCAGGGAAGACGAGATCATGTCAGAACTTCTCAACAGATTAGCTGCTGTTGGGGGCGAACAAGAGGATACATTTCTTCTCCCTCGTGCTTCTGCAATGCAGATAATCTATTCGTCATCAGCCCTAACTCGCCAAATTGTATCTTCAAGTTGGTCGTGGTTGATAGTGATCCATCTGTGTCTATCTCAACCCCTATTCCACACCGAAAAGTCCGGAACCTCCACCACACACTCCGGCTGGCCCTACCCTCCCTTCCCTTCCCTACCTGCAGGGGATTAGACATGCTGGATCGACCAACAAGACTTACGTTGGTGCCAAGGAACATGGCGATCGAGAGAAGCAGGCTTGAGGGGCATCCCCTTGGCTCTGCAGCAAGCTGTCTAAAGGTGCATGGAGTTGTCTACTGCAACGGTCTAGCTGCATCCCTACCTACCCAGAGCTAACCCTAGCTTGATAACTCTCGCCTTTTCTCGAATTCCAACGTTACAGTTCAGAAATCAGTCCAGTTCAGAAATCAGTCCAGTTCAGAAATCAGTCCAGTTCAGAGTAAGACTACGCCTGAACCGGAAGTAAGCTACGAGCAACACATCACAAGATCCTGTCAAGTCACAACCTCCATTCTGCGAATCGAGTTCCATTATCCCTTATCAAACTGAACTCGTTTCTAATCCACATACAACATGCGTGCTTCCTTTTTCGTCTCACCCGTCAAAGTAACAGTGATATCGTACGATTCAAAGCCACCGAGAAAAATGGGCAAAGACAAGGCCAGTCAAGGTCACAATTCTGTACGGTCTGGAGTCCATCAAGCAGACTGTGACAAAGGGAAGGGGGGTTGGCTTCTCATGGCCATGGCTTCGAAAAGAAGATAAAAAAACAAACGAAACACCGCAACAAAAGCTATCCACAAGCAAAAACGACATCTGGCCTATCCCAGACCAGATCCCCAAAGCAGTTTGTGACTGGTCATATCGCCACTTGCTGAATCAACCTTAATTTCCCCAGTGCACCATGTCCCAGAGCCGTAAAAGGAGAGGTGTTTGCGTGTCAGGCGAGTCCGAACCAAAAACCACCAACGAGTTGATGTGTATGCTAAGCTCCCTGCCTGGAGCCCCCTCCAAACCAGTGGTACAATAAGAATTACATCATGCACAAGTTTGGAGTGCGGGTCGCAACCCATCGTCGAAGCGGACAACTCGCGAGGTTGAGTGACTCCTAGTGGTTGCTTTATTGGTCGGGGCCCTGCCTTTTCGGAGGATCGTCTTCGGATCCGGCGAAGGAGATTTGGGAGAAGACGAAGACCGGCCTGCAGACGAGGAAGTCGACTTCCTAGGCAGGCTATCTACAGACCGGTCGGATTGTCAATCGATACCGTGCTGTTTCTTGAGCTGAGCTAAAGACTCGCGGCGGGCTTCGAGGTCCTCTTTTGACCTGGCCATCTTGTCGGGCTGATGGTATAGTACTATTCACGTCGTCAGCGCAAAGTCCAAATCCGAGGCTACATCCGAGGCAATGTCCGAGGGCGCAGCAGTCGGACAAGCCGAAAGAAAGGGCGACGCACCAACGAGGTATCGGTTCTGGAAGTTGAAGCCGTTGAGCTTGTCGCAGGCTTGCTTCGCATCCATTACGTCCTCATAGACGACGAAGGCTGTGCCCTTGGTGTTGCTCGCGATACCCTGTCGAACCTGGCTGCAGAGACAGTTAGTATATATGCATCGATTTGTACGACTCGAGTGGACATGAGAGCGCGTCGCTGGGGTCGCGGCTGTGGTTGCTCGGGGCCTGTGCATACCGAATTGGGCCAAATTTTCCGAAAAGGTCGAACAACTCCTCCGGAGTGACGTTGTAGCTAAATCGGCATCGATTAGTCGGGGGTCGAAAACATCGATATCGGTCGCATCATACCTCAAGTTCTTGACGAACAGAGCTCTGGACAATAGTTAGCGACATCTGACACGGCATGCAGGTGTTCGTGGGGTCAGATCGGGGGTCAGGATGAGATGGGTGATGAATGGATGGGGCGTCGGGCTTTCAATGTTGATTCGTGCTGGGAGTCGAGCGCGGGCGCGGGCGAGGCTGGCGAAAAACATACCGATTGACTTCTGGGGCTAATTTACCGCCGCGACTACTCATCTCTTGGATGATGTTGATGATGCTGATACAGGTTCTGTAGGGAACGGGGAGAGCGCGGTGGGCGGAATACGGAGGAAGATGGAATTGCGAGCGGAGCGGAGGCGGCGAGGCGAGGCGAAAGACTGGCGACAGGATCGAGTCGGGGCGATGCGATAGCGCACGTGACCTGTAGATGTGGTCCGACCTTGCCGCGATGCAGGGCTCTAATTGGCGGGCTTGTGCTAGGTTGGTCGTTTGGCGTGATTGAAAGCGGAGGATGCAGAGCAACGGGTGTCACTTGACTGACTGGGAAACACGTTTTGCACACTGTATTGTAGCCTAGGAGCAGTACTGTACAGTAGGAGAAAAGAGATAAGAAGACGTGGATGAGAGATGGTTGGGATGACGTTGGAGACGAGTGAGGCTCTGGTGAGTTTTGGTTTATATGATCATTTCAAGATTGGCAATTGCATTCAAGGTCTGTCTTTCTTTTTCGCCTTCCACATCACTTTTTTCGTACTGCATCACGCGACCTGTCCAGGTGTCTGGTTGGAAGGAGCAGAGTACCGACGTGGTACATGAGGCTCACCGTGATTTTTGGTGGAGAGTGCAGACAAGGCTATGTACCAGGTGAGTGAAGCCTGGCGCATGCACTTGTACCCGCAAAAGCCCAACACCACTGGAAAAGAGCGGTACTTCCATGCCGAGGCGGGCAGGCACGCAGCGCAGTCATAAAAAAAACCGAAAGACACGAAAGCAATCCTTTGTAGTTTCGAATGCAACAAGATTCCTAAAAATTGTAAATCAGGTCCCAGAGATAGCTTAATACAGTTTTCTAAGACTTATGATATCATTTCTGATTTTTATCTCTAATTTAACGCATAGTTAGGCCACAAAGTGAAGCCTCTTAACAAACCGCAGCCGTCCTGGTGTCTCGAAGTTTTTTTTACGACGGCGCGGTGGTCCCTGACTTCAGTTGCTCCAGAAGGTGAGGTGCAGTGCAGGACCCCCTGGAACCCAGTCGCCAGGACACGTGGAGCGCCTTCCTTCTCTATTCTTGCAGCCTTCTCGTCCGTTCTTTGCCCGAAATCAACCAACGCCAACCCCAGCAGGTGATAGCATCTTCGCTCTCGACCGTAGGGCCGATTTTCTTTTTGCTTAGGGCCCCGTTTCCTCTGACTCGACGTCGAGCACAGTGTTCCAGACTGTCCCATGTTGAGAGATAGGCGAACGAGTAATGCGAGTTTATCTGCTGCCTACTGTGCCTTGCCGAGGCTGTGGTTAGTTTGAAAGCAACAATAAACGTCTTTTGTTGTCATTGTTGTTTTAGATATTGACTGAAACGTTCCGAGTTGTGAATTTCTAGTCAATTTACAAGATTTGCATTCAAACAAACGCTGAATACTCAACCTCACAAACACACCGTGAATGACTACATGACTTCAGGCATCCACCAAACTCTGCCGATAACTTTGTCATGAACTTGAACCTTTGTTCAGAACCATAACCTTGTCTTCCCCATTTGAACCCTTTTCCCTTGCTCAACCCCATCAACTGTTTGTTTGCCATCGGCCAGATACATCCTTGAGAACCGGTTTTCATCGGCATCACCATGCAAGCTTCCACCCTGTTCCCGCACACTTGACTCTGTCGCCCGCATCCTTATTCACCTTCAAAGGGACTGATCGACATGTCCGACCCCGCCCGGTCACGCTTCGGTCACGACGTCCTGCGCTCGTTTGACGCATGGCGAGGTTCCCGGGATTTCCTCGCCGACGTCATCGAATCCAGTCGGGCATCAAGCGAGACCGAGGAGCTTCTCCAGCAGAGCCTGGTCGCAGATTCAGAGGACTGGCACTATCTGATTGACTGCGCCGAATCACTACGGAGGCTACGCGGCTACGACCACCAAAGTCTAGATGGCCAAGACGTTGCTGCTTACGTCTGGAGGATATTGAATGGGCTGGAACCGTCAACCTCGGAGCCATGGGAAGCTACCGATCGGCTTATTGCTCGGGCAAAGGAGCTGGAGCGCGACCCCGAAATCCGGCCACCGTCCTCAGCCGGGCTTCTCGACAATCAGCGGCAACGGCGGTGCGACTCGGAAGTCGGATTGCCCTATTCTCAGCCGCCGGAGAGCGCGAAGCGCCATCTCACTACATCACACTACTGGTCCGACCAGCCCCAAGACCAACGCCCACAAGAAAGCCACAGGTGGAGCATCCCGACTCAATTGCCTCTATTGAATCTTGCCCAAGGCTGTGTATCTGTGGCGCCGCAAGTAACTGGGGATGGCAGCCTCGACTACATCTCAAACCAGCTATATCTCCAGTCCCAAATCAATCCCAATGAGCTGGTTCAAGGACAGTGCTCTGATCAAATGACGGCCCCTGAAAATTGGACCGGCCTGTTAGAAGATCAAAGCCTGGGTGTGAAACATGTCAGTTCAACATCTCCATACTTTACACCACCAATCTCGGCACAAGAGCAGAAGCCTCAAGCCAAAAAGAGACCGCCTCGTGGCACAATATCTGCAGTGCCATTCGCGCCTCTCACATCGCAAACGTTTGGCCTTATCCAAGAAGTATTTGCACACGAACCGTTCTGGCTGCTGATTGCGGTAACCTTTTTGATTCGAACAAAGGGTCTTCATGCAATTCCCGTGTTTTACAAGTTCAAGGAGCGTTTTCCCACCCCGATGGCGGTGGTCGACCCAGCGAATACGGATGAGCTCGTCAGCATGATACGCCATCTTGGACTCTCAGTTCACCGTGTGGCTTTGATGCAAAAGTATGCTCAAGGTTTCCTGCACAATCCGCCGAGAGCTGGCA
This sequence comes from Fusarium sp. LHS14.1, assembly GCA_025433615.1. Taxonomy (NCBI): domain Eukaryota; kingdom Fungi; phylum Ascomycota; class Sordariomycetes; order Hypocreales; family Nectriaceae; genus Fusarium; species Fusarium sp. LHS14.1. The sequence continues at coordinate 2,435,004 of CM046481.1, forward strand.
AGACGTACAAGGTGAAAAATTACGATCGAAGGGACTTTGACCCATCGGCAAAAGTATTTCAAGAGTTAAACAGCAACCCTTCAACACCTTCGGAGGAAGACCCGGATGAGCACGACCTTGAAGCGTGGGAGATTGGACATCTCACCAAAGGCAAATATGCCATCGATAGCTGGCGGATATTTTGCCGTGATGAGCTGCTCGGCCGAGCCACGGATTGGAACGGGGGTGGGCGAGAGCCAGAGTTTCAGCCCGAGTGGATGAGGGTCCGGCCAGACGACAAGGAGCTCAGGGCATATCTAAGATGGATGTGGATGAAGGAGGGCTGGGAGTGGGATCCCGTCTCAGGTGAACGCACCGTCTTGCGGGAGGAGATGCAGCGAGCAGTAAACGAGGGAAGAGTCGAGTATGATGACACGGGCGGATTAAGGATCTTGGAAGAGCCGAGAGTGGGTTGGATGGATTCTGATGTCTTGAATGCCGGACTGTAGGAACATGTGTGTACTGTATCTGGGACTGACTAAGCTGACTGGAGATTTTGGTGTTAGTGTGTACTATGTAGGATGAGAAGATGGGTTTCTGTCGTAGCACAGCCCCAAGATGGAAGAGGCGTCTATTCAACCTTCTGAATTACAAACGATCTTCAGAGCCTTGATAAGGATACTTCACTGGTGCAAATTCGGAAGGTCAAGGTCCGAGGGTGCTGCAGCAAGACGCAGAACAGAGGCTGTGCGCCACTTAGAGAGCAGCCATTGTGAAGCTTCCATTCTTGGTGCTTCTTAGCTGCCGACCCTGGTGGCTAGGGTCCCGTATTTACGCGCGATGGAGGGCCCGGTAGTGCTTGTATCTCCCTGCTTGACAGTACTTTACCTGCCCCCTGTAGCATGCCTTGCAGGACAGGTCCCTCTCGATTCAGGAGTACCAACCGAAGACCACTCAAGGGAGCTAAAAAGTGGGCACGTCTACCTCGCATCATCACGGGATCTCGAAAGGACACCGTTGTTACAATTAAGTAACCCTCCTTCTCTGAGGTCATCGGCTCCAATTGAACCACAAAGGACAACTCACCTCGACGCCTCGTTCGTCTTGCTTGTCTCTCCTTGCCCTTGCACTCACGCACGCTCTCTTATTTTTTTCCTAATCTTCGTTTGTAAAGCTTCTCACGCCGTTTAGTCCACCTCGTCTCATTGTTGTTCTCTCCTCCCCCCGCGGTCGATCCCACCTTTTTGGCCAAGCTCTCAGGACAAGATCTCGAGCTTGCTTGGTCCTCTCCTTCAACCCTCTTCGGCTTGCTACCTCGCACAAGCTGAAGACTCGCTCGACGACGACGACGACGACATCATAAACTGCCGCCCGTCGTGACTCTTCGTCAGCAGGTCTGCACGCGACCAGAGAGAGCAACAGCTCGTCTACGATTCTACAATCATGTCCCAGCGATTCAACTCTGGCTACGGCCTTGGTGGCCCCGCGCCCTATGGCGCCGCCCAGAACGCTGATGCCCAGCAGAGCGAGGGCGCTCTCGAGCAGATCCGGCTGTATACTAGCAAGATTGAGGACGCTCTCGACAACCTCAGCGAGCCCGTGAAGCCGTGAGTCGAGTCTATTGGCAGGAGGAAAGCTTCAGAGAGCTAACTTTGAACAGCTATCTCCCTGCAATTGGTCGCTTCCTGATCGTCGTCACCTTCTTTGAGGATGCCCTCCGTATCATTACTCAATGGTCCGACCAGCTTCTCTACCTGCGGGATTACAGACACAGTAAGACGCCAGCCGCTTACCAGCTAGAGCCGAGTTGAGAGTTCTCACACTTGAAACAGTCCCGTCCGGAATCACGCACCTCTTCCTTCTCGCCAACATTCTCGCCATGTTCTCGTGCTCCATTCTTGTCATCATCCGAAAGCACTCCGACTACGCCGTCGCCGGCCTCATGGGCGTTGTCGTGACCCAGGCCCTCGGCTACGGCCTCATTTTCGACCTCAACTTTTTCCTCCGAAACCTTTCCGTCATTGGTGGTCTCGTCATGGTTCTGTCCGACTCGTGGGTTCGAAAGACCAAGGCCTTTGCCGGTCTTCCCCAGATCGACGAGAAGGACCGCAAGATGTACTTCCAGCTGGCTGGCCGCGTCCTGCTCATCTTCCTCTTCGTTGGCTTTGTCTTCAGCGGCCAATGGTCCCTGTGGCGTGTCCTCGTCTCCATCCTGGGTGGTGTCGCCTGCGTCATGGTTGTCGTTGGATTCAAGGCCAAGTACAGCGCCACTCTTCTGGTTGTCATTCTGAGCATCTTTAACCTCCTGGTTAACAACTTCTGGACTGTAAGTTTGAGTGATTTGATCCTATAGTTTTGGCGGCTAACAATCACAGCTTCACGAGCACCACCCTCACAAGGACTTTGCCAAGTACGACTTCTTCCAGATCCTGTCCATCGTCGGCGGACTCCTGCTCCTGGTCAACAGCGGCCCCGGCCAGTTCAGCATCGACGAGAAGAAGAAGGTCTACTAAACCCAGACGGGCTAGCTAGGCCCAGAAGAGAGAGGGCGCCGAGGTGTCCGGCGTTGACAGGGCATTTTCTATTTACATTGGGAACGGTCTGAAAAGTTGCACTTAGTGGTTGAAGCCAAGTTGCGAGAGATGGAGGAGCAGCGGGTCGATACGATATTGCAAGTGATTCTAGAAGCTGCTTCTATAGCAAACCAGATGGAATGAATAAATGGACGATTTACTATGCCTTGTAGACGTGTTACGTAGAGATGTTGAGAAACAGCTTGGTTCTAGGGTAGATGGACAGTATTTCTCTGAAAGCGACTACTATTCCATAAACAAAGGTAATCCTATATCATTTTAAACTCTTATACGGTATGATTCCGATATAAATGAGCGACTTAGCTGTGGATGTGAGTTCGCCGGGATATTGCATTGTTGCCCTAGAGTCTTACATTTCAGTCACTGTTCGATCATGAGATGACAAACTATAAACGAGCAAGGCAAACAATATGATGAAAAAGTATTTGACCCTAAAGGAAACAATGACTTGCCAAAGGCTCGTTCGTTCGTTTCATTGTAGAATACGAAATTAGTAGTCGCTATCAAACCGAGTTGATTATCCATCCATCTACCTACCAACCTATACAAGATCCAAACAACCACTAACCGAGCCCTCGTATAATTGGGCAAATATGTATACTATCGTATTCCATCAATATTAATTCATCTACAACGATCGATATCGTAATGCCCTAGACTTGTAAATGTGGCACATAGAACATGATGGTGGCACGCCAATGTGATGGCGGATACCGGGGAACCTCTGCCAATAATGAGGCTCGCCATGGGCCACGCCTACTGTGTTGAAATGGTTTAGATTAAAAGAACATGCCAAGACATGTTGACCTTCGCCTATAGACCTTGCATATGAGCTATCATGATCCTTCGGGAGATGCGCCCACAGGGCTGACGGTCACGCGATCAACAGCTCGTGGCAAAGCAACTACCAACCATGTCATGATGTGTTGAAGAAGAGTGATTCACACATATTTCAACGGCCCTCTGAAGATGGTTTCTTTTGTGGTAGAAAAGTGGCCAGTAGCGAGTGTCATGATTGGGCGGCAAGTTGTCACGGGGGGCTAACAGGCGACTAAGTTATACAATACATCCAATGAATGGCACCTGATGAGATAGAGCATAATTCATGTCGATATGAACTCAAGAGTGTTTGTTGGTATTAATTCACCATGCCGAGATGGAGCTGAGAGAGAATACACAGATACAGGATCTGACAACTATGCAAGAAAGGTGTTTATTGGGTTGGATATTTCCCGACAAACTCAACCTTGCCAGATTAGATACTAAACAATCTAGCAGTAGTCCATACTATGGATATTACATGTGGTATCTCGCCAGACAGGCTGGCCAAGTGAAACCCCCGGAACGTTTGCTGCCCAAAACAGCTTACATGACGGTACCCTTGGTCTGGGTCAGCTTCTTGACGTTGATGTTCCTGAGCATGAAGACCCAGATGGCGCACAGGACCATGATGACGAGACCGGCAGTCAGCATTCGGGTCTGGGCGTAGCCGTAAGACTCCTGGATGGCGAGTCTCGTAGGGCTGTTGACGGGGTAGGACAGCTGAGTCGGGAGCATGCTGTATATCATGGTGATGTTGGCCATGGCCTCCTCGGGCAGGTTGCGCTGGAGGGCGGGGAGGAAGGTGTTGGTCCAGATAGCACCCGAGATGGCACCGCCGATGGCGCCACCGATACCACCCGAGACGTACAGAGTGGCCAGAGCTGCGGCGATGTACTCTTGCTCGACGGCGGCGAGAACGGCCAGCTGCATGTTGAGGATGAAGATGGAGCCGGCGATGGAGATGAAGATCTCACACATGATAATGTAGCCGATGTACTGGTTGGGCTGGCGGAAGTGGATCATGAGACCCTGGGCAAAGAGGTACAGAGGGATGGCAGGGTAGAAGAGCCACTTGAAGTAACCAGTGCGGCGGATAGCGTAACCGACGATGAAGAGGAGGATACCCGAGACGATCTGGAAGGTCGAGTTGACATATCCAGCCTCGGCAGGCTTGAGGTTGGAAACAACCTGCAGGAAAGAGGTGAAGTAGAGGTTCCAGCAGTAGTACGAGGCCTGGTAGGTCATGTCGATGAGGCACGCGCCGATGACAGTGCGGTCGGTGAGGAACTTGCCCTGGAGGAAGGGAACGGGAGCCCAGTAGTATTCCCAGAGACCGAACAAGACGAGGACGATGAAGCCGACGATGATCATGGCGATGATGTAGTCGGACTTCCAGCCGTTGGGAGCGTGGCTAGCGAGGGTGAATGGCAGAAGGAAGACGGTCAAGCCACCACCAAAGAGGAAGACTCCGACGACTATCAGTCTTGTTAGTATGAGAGTATTGAATATGGCCAAGGCCGGGATTGCCACTCACCATCAAACTCGCGGAAAAAGTACCAAATCTTCTGGGGAATGGTACGACCACTCTTCTCGTGGGTAACGATACCCTGCTTGACGGCCTTGCGGAGGTTGAACTTGAGAACCAAGTACAGGGGGAAGGTGACGACAGGCAGGATGATGGCGAAGCAGCCAAAACCCCAGCGCCAGTTCTTGACGTTGAGCAGGAAGGCCTCAGCAGCCTTGGATCCGGCAAAGGCAGTGATCATGTAAGGTGACGAGGTGAAGGCAAAAGTCAGACCTCGATTGCGGAGGTTGGAAGCATCAGCAGCCAGAACACCGACAGTGTAGATCATGCCTCCGAAGCCGACAGAGTAAAAGACCTGGGCAGCGCAGAAGGTGGCCAGGTTGTGCGAGGCAGCAGTGAGGATAAGGCCGATGGTGGCAAAGGTAACCATGAGGAGGAAACCCTCAGCGCGACCCCAGACGTTGAGAACCTTGGCCATGGGGATGTAGACGGCAGAGGTCATGGAATCAGCGACAATAGCGACAACAGTCAGGAGGGAGTGAGAAGCCCATTCGCTGGTGGCATAGGGCAGCATAACAGCGAAGATGGAAATACGGAAGCCCTGAACGAGGAAGAGGAGCCAGATACTGGTAGCAAGGTTAGCATGTTGTTTGTCATGTTTCCAATGTGGTTAAGGGAAGCATACAGACAGAGCAGGGCAGCCAGAGAGCCCTTGCCCCAGACCAAGGTGATGGCCTGGATGTCTTGGACACCATGGGAAGCATTCTGATCGGGAGCGCTTTGGTCGATGGCGTCGTTAATGTCTTGGTTGACATCGGCCTTCTCATCAGCGTTGATACCGGCCTCAGTGACAGGAGCCTCAGTGGCCTCTGGGCGAGCCTCCTTGGGGCTGACGCCGGCCTTGATCTTGTCGAGGATTGACATTGTCGTCTTGAGCAGAAGGGGTGAAGACAGACGCCTTTTGCGAGTGATTGATGCTGAAGAGAAGCAAAAGACAAGATGGATAAGATGGAGAGAGAGAAGCTACTATTTAAGCTACATGCGCGGATCGAGACCCTGGACCGACGATGTCCCAGGCCCAAGGATGGACCAGGGAGTCGCTCGAGGCCCCCCATGAGGTCCATTCCATAATAGGACGATGCCGCATTTACCGATGTGGATGGGATGGGATGTGGATGGGGATGGGGTGGAAATGGAAATGCACAAGATGGTAGAGTGAAAGAAAGCTCAGTCGAGAATTCAGATTACAAGTGGCGAACGAGTGGGGGAAAGAACCCGAGATCGGAAGAGGGTGAAAATTTTTATCTAATCAGATCAAAGGGTAAGATCCAACCACGGAACAAGTCGACTGTTTTGACGACGGGAGTGAATGGAAGGGACGTGTTGGTTGTTGTTTCCATATTCAACATGAGCAAATGGAGCCAGTCCGAGCTACTAACTTAACGCTAGGAGCTAAGCTAGGTAATCAGCCCAGGGGGGGTTTCTACCTCCGAGGCCCTGAAGTTAGCTACGAATAACGTCCGGACCAAACCTAGAACCTTGGCCTTGGCTTGGCTCTGGGACGGACGGGATGGATCGTCTGAGCTGGGGGCCAAAGTAGAAAAGCATGGCGTGGGTTCATGGAACGTAGTACGTACTAACTTATTCATCTGGACTGGACGGTTATGAGAAGTATGTGCCACTGTGCGTCCGCCCCTGGCTCACCTCACATGGCCTCCCGGGGCAGAGATGCCGGCTTCTCGTCTTGGCGCAGCAAGCCACAATCTGTCCCCGAACCCAATCACGCCTCGTGAGATTCTCACTATATCCAGACTTATGCCCGGTCTTGTCTGATCATGACCGGATTTGACATGCTGACCCGCCTACTTTGCCAAGATCTGCAGAACCAACAACGGGACGGAGAGAGTCAAAAAAGAAGGCCCCCCACGACGCTACTACTGCCCAACAAGAGCCGAGGGGACGACGAAAGATGCCCCTGGTTATACCTGACCCTGGGCCGAGGGACCAAAGTCCAAAGAATACCACCTTCTATCCCACTCCCACCCTTTGTCCGAGAACGCCTGATCCCGGCTTGCACAAGAGCCAACGGTTTTCAAACCGGAGCCACCCACCGCAGGTGCCGAGACAAGTGTCCGACTTCCAACACCCCGAGTTCCCCATCACACCGTGCCATGTCATGTCTGTGATCACTCCCCCACGCTGTGCCTCATGAGTGTCTTGACTTCTAACGACGATTCTATAGACCCATGGGGATGTGACCCATCCCATCTTTTTTCGTGGGCGGAGGATGCCGTTGACCCTGCATCTCACATGCACGCTGCATTCTTCACGCCTTCTCCCCTTGCCGCTCGCCGCGCGGCCCTACCTTGAACCAACTGCACAACCTCCTCTGCAAGCAACCTGACGACGATCCAGACGATCGGGAACTCCAAAACCCATAACGTCTCGCCAGTGCATGTGAGTGTCTCCATCACGATCGGTCCTGACCAGCAGGTTGGGTGCAAGATTCAAAAAGAGTAAGAAAAAATGAACTGGGGCTTATGCTAGCTATGTATCGCCCCTTTGAAATTTCCCTGCCGTGTTTCCAACTCTGACGCTATCCAAACGCCGCAGACCCTCAAGCAGACTATTTGCTACATCTCAACTACATACAAATCATTGTACACGCACGCCCTTTTGCTTCATTTCCGGGTTGGGGCCAGCGCCGCCCACTCGTCCCGGGTGATGCTGTATTCCACCTCTCCCTCCTCGATACCCGGCGGAGGGCTGTCGTACTGGTTGTGGAACGTCCGAACGTGCTTCAGCCCGATCTTGGACATGATGGCACGCGAACCGGCATTGACTGCCATGGTCTCGCCGAAAACCTCATCGGCGCCTAGCTCTTCCAGACCGTGCTTGACCACGGCGCGGGAGCCCTCCTTGGCAAACCCTTGGCCCCAGAACTTGGGTAGAAGCCGCAGGCCAAACTCAACCCTCTTGCAATCCACTTGAGGAGTCGAGGCCTCATCCTCTTCCGTCTCGCTGCTGTTGGTGCTACTGTTGCTGCTGCGCCGACTGGTGCTCTGACTAGGGGCGAGAATCCACCAGCCGACAAACTCATCACCGGCGAACCCGGCCCAGCAGCCCAGACCTGTGCCCACGGAGGCAGTCTCGAGGAGCAGCTTGTGGACGATGGCCGAGTCGCTGGCGCTCAGTGGCTTGCCGTAGCCAATGTATCGCATGACTTCAGGGTCAGAGTCTAGCTGGTAGATGTAGTCACCGTGGCTAGGCGCGAGTGGCAACAGCTCGAGGCGTTCGGTGCGGAGAGTAGCCTGTGGCATGATGAAATTGGCTTGGGGGTGTTGGTTGGTGGCTTGAGAAGAGAGTGTTGGTCCAGACTATTCTCTTTGTCTAGTGTGGTTTGATTTGATATGAGGCCTCTGTGAATGGTTGCAACAGGTGATGACGACGAGATTGAGGCTTCCTGTCGCCCCCTTCTTATACACGCAGACAATGGGCCCCTCGCCGAGCACGGAATGAATGCTTCATGTAGCAAGCAGCAGGATGATGGCGATTTGCCATGGCATGCTGATCAACGGGGTCAGGGCCGGGCCTGTAAGGACGGGCGCTGGGCGCTGGGCAAGCAAGGTGCTACCGTGTGAAACCTTGGGGAGGGTTGATCACCATCTTGGCGGGGGGATGTGCCGTCTGTGTGTGAGATACCTACGTTACCTTCCTTACTTGTGAGGTGAGATCGTGCCGTGCAGCAGAAGCAGAGCAGAAGACAGCTGAGCAGGCCTTGGTTTAGGCCAAGTTGTCGTCAGCGTTGTCGGCCGAAGTGATGACGGTCTTACCCCCCTTGTCTTAGTCTTGAAATGAACGGCAACTGCAGTCGGTCGAAAACGGAGTCTTCGGGGGACAATTACAAGGCTGCCTGGAGGGTGTTCCATAGGGCACAAAACGTATCAGATTGCATTGGATGGGACGACCTAAATTCGCCGCCTTGGCGATCCCACTTTGTGTGCTTTCTTTTGTTAAATGCACCCTTAATTGGTCGTTGCCCAATCATGCTTTTTCGGCATATTCCTTTACTACTCCCTACAGCTTGCGTCAAGACGGCCAGAGTCCGGGATCCCATCGACATCGGTTTTGGCTCCCCCCCCGGGGTTTGTCCGCGATCAGACAATCACCCACGTTTCTGTCAGCAGAAATCTTAACTCCATCCGCGTATTTGCGGGATGAACCCGAAAAGTGCAGGGCCAACGCGAGAAATGCCATACTCTTAGCCCACACCGTGTAAACGCCTTTCCGGATATTTGAGTATTTTAGGTGTACCACAGCCGAGATGGAATAAGCATAAAAACGCCTTTTTGCGCCAAGATCAGAGTTTGACATGTTTTTATTCCCACAAGGTTAGCTCTAGCCGTATAAAGTACCTGATGCCGAACTTTTGCTCTGTTAACAGAAAGGTGCCGTGGGTGCGCCCCCCACAATGCGGCTTTAAACCCCCGTGGTCCAATAGAAGGCCGAACCATGTTCAGGTTCCTTCCATTGGTCGGATCCGCTTCATTCATGGATATGCCGAGCTTAATGCCAAGACCAACCGATGACTATCAATCACCGGAGCCCGATGCTACTCAACTTCGCTCCTCCATCCACTCATGAAATTTGTTGCCTGCTTTGCGCAACATGAATCCCTGTTCCTTGAGGGAATGGATCCCTATGCTATAAGCAAACATGGAAAGAATTATAGTCGATCACTCCACCGAGGATGCCACGCCTTCCCTGCGAGTCCAAGACCACGCCCAAGCGGCACCCGCAACATTCCTCACGCGCGCGCGCAACGTCCATGCTTTCTCGGCGATGATCCCCCAATTCAATTGCTTTTCCCGTTCGTCGTCCGGTCCACGACGATCTTTGGCCACCTTGGCTTGGTGTTTTTTTTTTCCTGCGCCATCTTATCAATCACCCCATCTTATCTGATGCCTCCCCCGGGGGGTTCCCGCTTGACTCGTTCAGAATCTTCCGACATGCCAAGACCTGGCCGATCCTTGCATCACGCCTAGGATCGTCATTCAGACTTGCAAGTTTTTTTGCTCTGGTCGAACCAAAATGTCTCACTTCCACTTTTTCCCATTCATCTTGACTAATTCCCTTTAGCATTTCATTAGCATTTGGATCCATCTAGCAACATTGCCATGGCCATGGCATCTCATCTCTTACCCGTCCTTTCCTCATCCTTGCCCATCTCCCTCGTCAGCGGCGGCGACGGCGTTAAAGTCGGACGGCGGCGAGGTTTCAACACCTTGAACCCCCTGCTCACCAGCAAAACCCCCCGTGCCCACATATCCGCGAATGGTTACCTATTAGTCCACTTACATACGCACTATGTTGGGTAGTATCCATCAACCTCCGTACACCTGCCTCTTAAACCTACTCAAAGTTGAGTAGAGTAGCATCAGAATCCATATGGCCACATCCATCCACCCGCCCACATCCCGTGCGTGCCATGTAGGTACATGAAGGATTCATGGACTCACATCTCGCCCACGCCCCAAGGCTGCTGCTCGTGCCAGGGTTGCTGATCTTGCCCTTGATCATTCATCTACCACCACGTTCAATGCCGTTTGCCATTGCAGTTCGATGGGCCTGTGTCAATCTCCCGCTTCACTCCCACGGCCCTGGAAAACATGGTATCCCTCCTCGTAGCTCCCCAGTGCTGTGATGGAGTTCTTGTGTAGATACATAGGTGGTCTACCCACGTCCGTGATAGTAGTTTGGGTCTAGGGGCTCCTATATCGGCTTCTCTGCTGATCACTTTCTCTGCCCATCACCTGGTGATCGTGCTCGAAGGGAGGCGCCTCAGATGCATCATCTGACTCGTTTCCTTCCTCGTCATTCATTTCTCTCTTCTTGGTTCACTCCGGTTTCTGACCGCCCATATCAGCAACCTTTCTTTCCTAGGCTTTATCTGCCTGTATCGAGATAGAGTTGTTGGTTCACACTCATATTCCCTGCCAGGCCAGATACACGATAGGAAACTGTAGCCATGGCCGCCGAGCCCGACAAGGCGGCCGAGAAGCCCAAGGGCGGCGTCTGGTCCGTAAGTAACAATTCCTACCGTTCGGAACTTCCGAGGCTCTCTGTCTGCAAGCTAGAGCGAGCAGCTGACTTCCTGTCTAGTCAATCAAGGGAGTCTTTGTCTACATTGAGCTTCTCTTTTCCGCCCAACCGACATGGATTGACATCGGCCTCATCATCACGGGCACGCTATGTGCTGTTGCTGCCGGTGTCCCCTTCCCCCTCATGGGTGTCCTGTTTGGTCAGCTCATCGACAACTTCAACGGCGCTACATGCGCGGCTGATGGCCAGGACTCGAGTGCCACCGTCGACCCCTTCGAGTACGAGGCTGCCATCAACGACAAGGTCATCAAGACAGCCTGGATCGGTGCCATTGCCCTTGCTCTGATCTACGGCCACCTCACCTGCTGGAACATCATCAGCCAGCGCCTTGCCCAGCGACTACGAACCCGCTATGTCGAGGCCCTTTTGCGACAGCCTCCGGACTTTTTCGATACTCGCGGTGCCTCGGGTCAGGTCTCAAGCCGACTCCATGGCGACATTACAGCTGTCCAGGCCGGCACATCGGAGAAGGTTGGCAACATCATCGTCACCATGAGCTTCTTCGTCACCGTCTTCATTATCGCCTTCACCAAGCAGCCCAGGCTCGCTGGAATCTTGGTTTGCATGTTGCCCGCCTTCCTCCTCTCTGGCATCCTCGGAGGGAGATATCTTGGCAAGTTTGCAATCCGCCAGAACGATGCTGCCGCTACAGCCTCTTCCATTGCCTCTGAAGCTCTTTCGCATGTCGCAGTCGTTCAGGCCTTTGGTGCCGCTCCCCGTCTTGAGGAGAAGTTCTCTGAGCACATGGAACGCTCTAGGAAGTTCGCCATTGTGAAGGCGTCCATTGCCGCCGTCCAGACCGGTCTCTTATACTTCATTGCCTACTCTGGAAACGCCCTTGCCTTTTGGCAAGGTAGTATGAAGATCGCAGACTCAGCGGAAAAGAACGATGGCAGCACGACTGTTGGTGAGATCTATGCCATTGTCTACCTTCTCGTCGACGCGTGCGTGATGCTTGGTGGAATGGCTCCCACGCTCCCCTTTTTGGGAGGTGCCGTGGCCGCGTACGAACGTCTCATGGAAGACATCAGCGCTCCCTCTGCCATTGACGGAACTTCGGACGCAGGAACTGTCCTCGAACCGAGCTCAGCCAAGTCCCTCGCCTTCCGCAATGTCACGTTCGAGTATCCTTCACGCCCCGGCCAGCCCGTTCTGCAAAACGTGGATCTGGAATTCCAGGCTGGACAGTATACCGCCATCGTCGGTCTCTCTGGCAGTGGCAAGTCTACCATTGCTGCTCTGGTTGCACGTCTGCATGATCCTACAGAGGGTACAGTTGAGCTCGAAGGTCACGATCTGCGTGAGCTCAATGTCAGGTCTCTTCGAAGCTTCATCAGCTTTGTTCAGCAGGAGCCTTCTCTTCTCGACCGCTCTATCCTTGAGAACATTGCACTTGGACTTGTCAACTCGCCTAAGCCTGCTCACCAGCACCTGAAGCCACTGCTCAAGGGTCCCGAGCTCGCTAAGCTTGCTGCCAAGGGCCAGGACGCCCTCTCTTCCGCTTCTTCTCTGGGACCCGAGTTCGCTGAGATCGCCAACTTGATTAAGCATGCCACTGAACAGGCTGATGCGGCTAGCTTTATTGAGCGTCTTGAATCTGGTTATGGTACTTCTGCTGGACCCAAGGGCTCCCTTGTGAGTGGTGGTCAGCGACAGAGAATTGCGCTTGCCCGTGCCTTGATCCGCGACCCTGAAATTCTCGTCCTCGATGAGGCTACTGCTGCTCTTGACTCTGCCAGCGAGAAGAGAATTCAACTCGCCGTGGAGCGCGCTGCTGCTGAGAAGCGAACTATCATCTCCATTGCCCACCGTCTTTCTACTATCCGCAACGCCGACAATATTGTTGTCATGCAGGCCGGTCGTGTCGTCGAGCAGGGAACGTACGCTGAACTCATGGCCAAGGAAGACGGTGAATTCGCCCGCATGGCCAAGCTGCAGAGCGTTGGTCACGCCAAGGCTGAGGCGGGATCCGTCTCTGGCGACTCGATCGATGCTTCGACCTTGAGAATGTCCCTGAACGAAAAGACCGACTTGGCTGAGATCAAGGAGGGTGTCGAGGTTCAGTCATCGGAGGATGACAAGGCTGAGGGCGAAAAGAAGGAGGAAGAGCCCAAGGACAAGGAACTTGATGCCGAGAAGCCATTTTCTTCCGTCATGAGGGGCCTTGCCTGGCTGATCCGCCCATCTCTGGGTTGGTTCTCCCTCGCCATGATCGCTGCCGTCTTCGTTGGAGCTACCTTTTCCGGCTCTGGTATCATCTTTGGTTACACTGTCGGCGCTCTCAACCCTTGCGCTAACACTGTAGATCGCATTCGATCTCTGGGTCGCATGTTTGCTGGTCTCTTCTTCATGCTTGCAGGTGTCGAGCTCATCGCCAACTTCTTTGCCTGGCTGGGCTTTGGTATCGTTGCTGAGAAACTCCTCTACAACCTTCGCGTCCTGTCTTTCAGGTCTCTGCTTGAGCAGGGCATCCACTGGCACCAGTCTGAAGGTCGCACCCCGACTAGTCTGCTCTCCATCATCACCAAGGACAGCATGTCTGTTGGTGCCTTTAGCGGATCGACGTTTGGTACTATCTTTGCCATCCTCATTAATGTCCTGATTGCCATCATCATCTCTCATATATTTGCGTGGAAGATAGCATTGGTATGTTTGGTGACTCTTCCCATCTTGCTTGGCTCGGGTTTCATGCAGCTGCGCATGCTGGCTCGATATGAGGAGCGTCATCGTGAAGCCTTCTCCACTGCCACTTCGCTGGCCACCGAAGCTATCCAATCGATCCGAACCGTGGCTGTTCTGTCTCTTGAGAACGAGTACATGGAAGGGTTTGCGCGCCTTCTGAAGCCTCCCAGGAAGCAGGTGGTTCGCGCCTCGGTCTTTACCAACATCTGGCTTGCCATCTCATACACCACTGGCACGTTTATCAATGCGTTGGCCTACTGGTGGGGTTCGCAGCTCATCATGAAGGGCGAATACACTCAAACAGACTTTCTTATTATCCTCGTGGCCATGCTTACTAGTGCCCAGCTCTGGAGCGGCATGTTCTCTCTGGCTCCCGAGTTCTCACGAGCTCGTCTAGCTCTGTCTCGTGTCATGACGGTCGTCAACATGGGATCAAGCACTCACACTGGCAAGCCTGGTCAGGACCCTTCAAAGGCGGGCGACGATGTCGAAGCTGCAGGAGGAGAGAAGGCCGTCAGTCCCAAGGACAACCAACGTCGCGGTGGCTCAAAGGTTACGTTCAAGAACGTCTCCTTTGCGTATCCCAGCCGCCCTGATGTCACCATTCTGGACAATGTCTCGTTCACCCTTCCACCCAACCAGTTCTGCGGTCTCGTGGGTCCTTCTGGTGCTGGCAAGTCGACTATCATGAACATTGTGCAGCGACTGTACGAGGCCACCTCGGGCACCGTCCTCATCGATGACCAAGACATTTCCAAGCTCCCGACTTCATTCCGTGACACCATTGCCCTTGTACCTCAGGACCCAGCCCTGTTTGACGGCAGCGTGCGGTTCAACGTGGGCTTGGGTGCTCCTCCAGGACATGAGGCTACTGATGCTGAGATTGAAGAGGCTTGTCGCTTGGCCAACATCCATGATGTTATTACTGCTCTTCCTGACGGTTATGATACTGAGTGTGGTCCTTCTGCGTCCCGACTGTCGGGTGGTCAGAGACAGCGTCTTGCCATCGCTCGTGCCCTCGTCCGTCGTCCTCGACTACTCCTCCTCGATGAGAGCACAAGCGCCCTTGATGCTGCCAGTGAGGCTGCTCTACAGGAGGGTCTTGAGAGGGCCTCACGAGGCACGACTGTCCTGGCTATTACTCACCGACTTCACACTGTGCAGAAGGCCGATGTGATCTTTGTTGTTGAGGGCGGCCAGATTGTCGACAGTGGACGACACTCTCAGTTGATGGAGCGAAGAGAGAGCTACAGGCTGAACGCCATGCAACAGATGTTGCAGTAAGAGTAGGGTTAATAGGCCATGAGGACATGGTCTTGGTCAGAGGTTGATGGTTATAAATTGGGTTATTAAATATTAATTAAAAGCAGAGTCTGTGGATATTTTGAAAATAGATTATAAATTGTATCATTATAACAGACCAAAAGCATTTGAAACTGTCGCATTTTATGCCTTCATTAATTCAGGGCTCTCAACTTGAACCTCGAGTGATCGTCGGGTAGAGAGAGAGAGGCTTATTAAGCGCCTTCTAGTCAAGCTTAGCACTCGCCGTCTCATGTTTTAAATCATTCAAACCCACCGAAACCACGAGAACCAATCTCCAAACGATTGACACCCCCCGTAACCGTCGTAAACCCCTCTCACAAATCACCCCACATGGCAGAAGCCATCGGCACCGCCCTCGGCGTGGTAGGCGTCCTGGGTCAACTCTTTGCAGGCTGCGTCCAAGCCTACGGCTTCTTCACGACGGCGGCAAACCTCGACACCGACAGCCAGCGACTACTATGCAAGGTTCGCATCGAAGAGATGCGTCTCGTCGTCTGGGGCCGCGACTGGGGCGTCGCAGAGGGTAGGCTAGAAGCGCACCTAGAGTCCACGCGGAACCCGCAGCTTAGGAGTCTTGCCCTACAAATCCTAGGCGAGCTGCACAGCGCCGTGACGGATTTCAACAAGCTCAAGGAGAGGTATGGGCTTGTGGATGAGGGGAGGAGTATGAGTTTGGAGGTCAAGACGGGGAAGAGCAAGGGTGGTGGGAAGAAGTCGCCTTCACCTTCGAGAAAAGGGTCGAAAGATGATGAGAGGAGTAAATCGAATGGGTTGACAAAGACTTTGAGTGGTTCTAGTGAGAGGAGTTGGGGAAAGGAACTAGGGTTGAGGGCAAAGTGGGTGATAGGAGGTGAGTTTTTTTTTCGTATACCATCTATATCTCAGAGTTGAGAGAACTAAACATGGAAATGACAGACAAGGAAAAGTTTATAAACTTACTCAAGGACTTAAGAGGTACGTACCTCTCTACCCGACAACTCAACAACATTGGCTAATCTTTCCAACTCGCAAGACTACAACGACGGTCTTGAACGTCTCTTCCCCCTCTCTCACCTTCCATCCTTTCAACGAGCCTGGACACATCAACTCCTTGAATCTGCTCAGCGAGATCTCACCCAGCTCTCACTCCTCGAGACAGCCTCAACAGGTGTCTACCCTCAGCTTACTACCACGGCCAACCTGAAGAAACTCCGTATCAACCTCGATACGCGACCCCAAGCTTCCTTCAAACCTACCTTTGCACTCAAAGTGCCTCGTCCGGCGCTTGAGCTGACAGAGGAAGAGAAGGAAAGCAACCATCGTGGGCGAAGTAAAGGTCGTCATGAAACAGCTGGCGACGTCGTTATTGAATGGGTAGATTACGACCGCGACGATGTTGAAGAACGAGTTGCCCACGTCCGTCGTCTCGATGATCTCGCTCGGATGATGCACTCAGCCTCAGAATGTCATCCAGATCTTCACAGCATCGACTGTGTCGGCTACGTCGACGACTCATCTCACTGTCGCTACGGCCTCGTATACAAGGCACCTTCACCATCCTTCTCAACCCTTCACGAACTCATCGCCAGCCCAGACCTCAAGACGCCAGACCTAGACGACCGCGTTCGTCTCGCTCATACCTTGGCTGTGGCGCTCTGGTCACTTCACTCTCTGGACTGGTTGCACAAGAGTCTCTGCAGTGCAAACATCCTCTTCTTCCCCTCGGCCTTTTCCACCTCAGCCCATTCCCCTACTGCTGCTGCTGCTTTGGTTCCAGATATTCAACGACCATATCTTACAGGCTTCGATGCTTCGCGTCCAGATTTTGACCAGGCCCTGTCCGTCGCCCCTCGCAACCCCTCCATCGCCACCCTACACCGACACCCAGCCTCGCTACGAGGTTTCCCACACTGCAAGCCCATGGATATTTACAGTCTGGGGTTGGTTCTTCTTGAGATTGGGCTCTGGAAGATTCTTCAAGCCTATCATAAACCGCACTACTCTGCGGACCGGTGGCGGGACAAGGTGGTGCGCGCGGTGCTTGTTCCAGGCCTAGGGAGCAAGGTTGGTCGTAGATATCGTGATGTTGTGGAAAAGTGCTTGAGTGTGAATGAGGAGATGACGAGTACTGAAGCAGCCAAGGTTTTGGAAGAGGTTGTTACGGCTCTTGAGGGTATTAGAGTATGATGACATGATGAATGATATGAGTTAAGATGAAGAACATGAGATGACGTTGCTGAACTTCCACCGAGACTCAGAGAACCAAACAAACGTAGACAAGTCAACATCTCTACACCATCAGATCACCAACAGCAACTAATATGAACAGCATAGAATCTATTTCAGTTCTCTGAAATGTATATATAATAGTCGTAAAAGTCCGCTGCCGCCTCGCATCCTTGGTGGCTGCAATACGGAAAAAATGCAAATGCCAATCAATGCCAATACCCCAAAGTCGCAATATAATAACAAACCAGTACAAACAATGGATAGCAAAAAGAAATATCATATCCCCTTTCCCCTCCTGGACGCCGTCGCAACTTTGAAACTCCCTGATGCCCTTTCTTCCTTTCATTCTTCTTCACCTCGGAGACGCTTCTTGTCTTTTTCATCTCCCCTTTCATTCTTTCTTTCTTGACCAAAAAGAAAAAGAAACTCCATTCAACCACATGGCCATGATGATGATTATGTTTGGACTCTGCTTAGATCCAATCATGTTTCCAGCTTTCAAAAATGGCAGACACTAGAATGCCCAGAGCTGAGAAGCAGTCGCGAGAAGAAAGAATTGGTTGGACATTCAAACAAAAACACCCATCCATTATTCCCTTTCATTTCGAGCCTGAAACGCCAATGCCAATGCATGCAGGACGTGTGACGTACGTGAGTCATGATCGTGAGAAAGAGTCGTTCGCCTTGCCGCGCCGTCGAGCCGGCGACCGCTTGAGCGGCTTCGCATGCTGGACTCCGGCTTTCTAAGCTCCAGAGACCTTGCGAGCCGTCGAGACCGCTGTCGCCGACGTAGCGTGGCTGGCGCTGCCTACTCTGCCGCTGGTCTTGCGGATACCGGCAGTCTCCTTTGCTCGGAGAGGAGACTCGCCCTGGCGCTTGCTTCCACGGACCTTGGCCAGAACACCGGGGGTGCTAGCAACCCGGTCAACGTGCTTGCTCCGTAGAGAGCCGATGTTCTCGGCGTCCTTGGACGAGTCGTTGTCGATCATGTAAATCGTGCTCGTCGTTTGGCTGACAGACCTCGACTTCTCACTGCGGCCTGGTGATTGAGACACCTTTCGGTGGCTGCGCATGCGCAGATGCCACTCCTCATCAGATTCAGCACCCTGAGTACGGTGCTTGGCCACAATCTCTGTCTCCTGTTCAATGGTCTGCTGCTCCTCCATGGTTCCGGAAGCCGACCTCTGGTAAGGGTGGTGACGATCCCGAGCTGTCTTTCGTGGCTGACCTGGTGTAGGTGCTGGTAGATAGTCTTCTTGGACGCCAATGTTATTACGATCGTGATCAACCTCGCTGAGTGGAGTGCGGTTTGAGGGGCTTCGGTTGGGAGGTGTCGAGGTCTGGCCGTTGCGAAGAGAAGTCTTCTGCATAGCACGGATGGGTGTGCTGGGGACGGGGTTGGAAGCAGCCATCTCCCTCCTGAGCCTTCGCTCAACCCTCTCCTCGATCCACCACTCCCTGAAGGTACCCTGGTTGAGATGCAACCAGTGCTGCTGGGGACCGACAACCATGCCGGGTCTCATGAAGCGCATAAACGAGATGACCTCGTTGGCAGTGAAACCATGGCGGTAGATGAGATAGGCGCCAATCAGGCAGCCTGTTCGGCCCAGACCAGCCTTGCAGTGCACAGCGATTCCCTTCTTCTTGATGGTGATTGTCTCATGCGCGAGTCTGATAAACTTGCGAACAGTGACGAGCGACGGGCAGGTGCCATCGTCAAAAATCATATCAAGGTGCTGAATGCCCAGAGCCTCAAAGTATGAGGGTGAGTAGAGTTGCGAGTTGAGTCGTACCACCAGACCAATGTTCTTCTCCGAGAAGTGCGTCAGCACGTTCTTGAAGGGCTTGGGCAGTGTAGGGTGCTCATCCACGGCCGTCAACGTCCGGGGAAGGAAGGGGAACATCTCATCGTCCTCTGTGATCTTGGCAACGGGCTCGTGCTGGGGAGAGGCGAAAGCCAGGAAGTGAGGAGTGATCCAGTTGAAGTCTCCATGCTCAACCCGCTCAAACTTCTCATACTGCTCCAAGTCAAAGTTATCCAAGTCGCAGCACTTCTCCTCCTTGGCCTTCCACACTCCGTAAACAACATCCTGAACGCTAATGCCGTAGTCGGCCTGGCTGTAACCCGCATCTCGGAAGGGCATCAGTGGAGGATCAACCTGCGCAATCGGGGCGAGGGCCAGGTGAGGAGGCCAGTTCTGAATGAGAACCATGTAGCACGCAAGCATGCAGGCGGCGTTCGCACGACCTTGTCTCATTGTTAGTCTCTTCGCAATGCGCGCGATTTCATCGGATGAGCTCACTTCTCGGATCAGCGGCGCTCCAGAACACAATGGGCCGATCCTTGTTCCGCTTCGCACCCAGGACGTCGTGGAACTGAATAGCAAAGCGGTACAGGTGACCAATGTGCAGCGGGCCAAAATCATGGTGAAAGGCGTTGTAGAGGAGGGTATCGTCGACGGTAAAGTAGCATGGCGGCGTGCGGTTCGATTTGGCGAGCGGGGTAGGTCGTTGACCTCGTTTCCTGGGCGAGACGGGAGCCTCAGGGTAAGGGAAGAGGTCGTCGTCGGTGGGAGGATTCAAATAAGAGGCGAGATATAGACGGTCTGGGATATAGTTTAGTGCCGTGGCCGGGTAACGGATGTTGACATTGATGCTGTTGTTCAAGTCGACGGTGCACGGTGGGCCCTTGAGCAGCGCCGTCGACGGGATAGGATAACAATGCGACATGAGTCTGGACAACCAAAGGGCCATTGTACGGGGAAACGGAGGAAATTGAAACATCGCAGCTGTTCAGGCATACCTGGGATGTACTCGATGATCTGCGTCATGTTCTGCGAATGTCGGGTGGAAGGCGCCATGGTGAGAACTGGGTTGCGCTTCTTTTCTGAGCTCAGCAAACCGGCGGATCGTCGGCGAAGAAGAAGCAGGAGCTAATGCGAACAGTCGGGAAAGCGACGAGGATATATAAATATAAACAGTCGCAAGATCGAGGGGAGGTGCGAAGGCCCGAGTTCAGCGTGGTGGTGATATCAATGCAGGCGGTGACGTGGTAACGGTGGGAAAATCAACGGGAAACCTGCAGCGGAAAAGGCGTTTGATGGCTGAAGGGAGGGAAGCAAAGAACCCGGGTCGGCGTCCAGCACAAATACAAACACTTGCAAGAGCAAGTCTTGTTTTTTGTTTCGAATGGGAGAGAGAAAGAGAAGGTGGTGGTTGTCAATGTAGATGCTCGAACGGGCCCACGATGTTTTTGTATGGGTTTGGACCTTGGTCGGTCTGTTATTTTCTGCGCTGGGTGAGACCCCTGCCCCAAAACAGCCCAGCCGGCCCCCGTTGCTTTGCACAGGGGTGGGCTAGCAACTCGTCTCCATGGCAACCCGCATGAAGCAGCCGCCGCCAACCTGTGGCTGCATGTCTGGCCGCCTAACCCCCCCTGACTGGGCCAGGCTGGTCGCGTGTGGCTCATGTGGCTGGTGTGAGCCGCCAACCACAAACCCCAACCCTTCGGCCGCTTCTCTTTCGGCCTCGATCGGGAAAAAAAGACCCCACACTCGATTGGAAAGAAAACATTGGGAATAGTATCCATGTCGTTCGTTCGTTGCTATGGATGCCATCTTCAGTCAAACGTCGAGATCATTCGTTGCGATCCCCGGCTTATCATAGCTTCCCCTCTAGCATACTTCGCGGCTTGTTCCACCATGTCTAGATATTAAACTAAACAGTTTAAAGTTGACTCATGGCTCTGGCATTGGTTGGTCAATTCTGTCGTTTTTCCTCCCACCGCTAGCCCCACCGCCAACCAATATCTCCCCGCGCATGCAAAAACAGACAGCAGCCGAAACCTCAGACAAGACAAGAGCTCAAGCCCAACACTCAGCCCCTGCGAACAACACGCCCTAGAATATCCCGGGAGGGCGGAGACATAGCCCGACTTACACATCTTGTTACATTCCTTCTCCCTTTCGACAAACGCCCCCCTCCCTCCCTCTTTAATCGGCACCCGAACTTTAAGGGCTGCCCTCGTTCTCGTTAGACGGACTGGGGATCAATCATAAAAGAGACACGGCAATGCCTGGGAAATGACCGCCATGGCCGCCACTCCCGATCCCGAGTTTCCCTGCTCGATGCAAGCCACTCCCCCTCCATCTCCATCATCTCCCTCCATCTCATCCCATCCCCCTCCCATCCCCCTCCCATCCCTGCGATGACGATCTAGGCGTTGTCATCGTTGCCCTATACGTCCTCCACTCACTCACCCATGACGGCATCTAGCTGACCCTTGTTTTTCTTGCCGCCCGCGCAGTGTCCTCAACATCCCGTTTCCCAACCCACGACTGGCCACGACCGCTCTCAAGGCCATTCAGGTGGACCCCGAACTCTCTCCACTTGTCAGGCGACAGCTCACCGTTGTCCCGGCGCCGACGCAGGGCCCCAGCCCCAGTGACCGCGATGCGCAGGTCCTCGAGGTTCGCTACACGGCCACCACCAATCGCATGCTACGCGTCGCCGTCAATGGCTTCATGGAGAGCTTGAAGCTTGTGGTGGAGGTCATGGAGCAGCTAGACACTGACGTCCTCGGCCAGAAGCAACAACAAGGCCCCGGACTCTCAAACTAAAGTTCCTTATCGTTGGATGTAAATCTTTCTTTGTTTAAACTTGTTCAAACGTGCTACACTGCCAGGTCATATCCAATCCAAATAATGGCCATGTGCTCCACGCCGTAACCGCGCCAGCCACACCTCCA
Source organism: Fusarium sp. LHS14.1 (assembly GCA_025433615.1). Taxonomy (NCBI): domain Eukaryota; kingdom Fungi; phylum Ascomycota; class Sordariomycetes; order Hypocreales; family Nectriaceae; genus Fusarium; species Fusarium sp. LHS14.1. The sequence continues at coordinate 2,457,049 of CM046481.1, forward strand.
AGAGACCTTGCCATTGCCTTTCCAGTCCCAAGAGACGACCACCTGGTCACCTTCCAACTCCTACCGGCATCGTAATGTCCAAGCTGGGTCCCAATATCTAACGCTCCGTGTGGTGTGGCCCAGAGCCGCCTGTCTATCGGTCCGCTTCACCATCAAAACAACAACATGAATAACAATAAAGAACCGCTGCCACCCGGAAAACTCGAAATGCAATCAGACCCGGCCAAGATGCGATATTATCTCCGTCTCAATCAAGACCTTCGATTCGCTTGAAGCCCATTCAAGTCGTGAGCACATAATGAGTGCTCTTCTGTCGTCGTTTTTGTCATTCCTTGCCGTCGGTTCCTGTCAACCCTTCGAGTCGCTTTTTTAGTTCCTCCACCTCCTTCTTCAAGTCCACATTCTCTTGCTCGAGGTTCTTCAGATGCACAATGGCATTCTCGACAACGCTGGCCTTGCTGTTTTGAGCATTGGCTTGCTTCCCTTCCTTCTTATCCGCCTCTTCTCCAGCGCTGCCCTTGTCACCGCCAGGTAAAAGTCCTGCCATGATCTGCAAGGCTGAATTTATTCGGTTACGGCGGCCCTGTTCAGCGATCTTATGTGAGGTCCGCTTGGATGTGAGATTTGTCGACAGCTCGCTTGGATAAGACACACCCGGCACCTTGTTTCCCTCAAGAATATTCTGGTAGTTGGACTTTGACATGAGCAGTTGTGAAGCAGCACTCTCCGCAGACGTCATACCAGGCGTGCCAGGAAGCAGTGGCTTGATACTGGGAGAAATCCTTGGCAACAACGCGGGAGATACATGCACCGAGCCCGTTGAACGTTTCCTGCTTGACCGGGGCGCGAGTTGCGGAGTTTTCCTTGCGGAGGGGCCTGTCGAACCTGGGGCCAGCTGAGGACTGGCACTCGCGGAAGCCGGTCCCGAAGGCCTTGGGAACGCGGGGGATGGCAAGGGTTGGAAGCCAGAGCCCTTGCCAGGATTAGACTCTACAATAGGAGATTGGATAGAGACACGTGAGGCAACTGGGGCGGGCGTCTTGCCACCAGATACCGATTCCGGCAACTCAAGCGATTCAATGTGCTCAGAGACAGCAGGTTCGTGATGACCAGCAGTTTGCTTGTGCGCCTTGGATGCTGGCAGCTTCATGAGTGAGGCTGGGGTCGCTGGGGCCGGATGAGAGTCCACAGGGGCCGAGATCGGAGTCTGCTGATTTCCCATTTGCGCTTGAATGTAGGGAGATTTACTTGTTGATCTCCTGTTGGGGATCGGAGGCGGGGGCATGTCTGTAAGAGCCTCGGGAGACACTGATGAGTTTTCTTCTGCTGAGGTCTCGGTCGAAGTCGCAGGCATAGGGAGGAAAGCACCGTTACTCTCATCCACCTCATTAAGAACCTGAGAGACAATAGCCGGGCTAGGTCTTATCTTTTGGCGCTGCGGCTTCACAATAGGTGAGCTTCGAACACTGCCCTTCCGGCTTGACTTGGCAGCTGCCTTCCTTCTCGTCTTCTTTGACAAGTCTATAATAGATGAAACTGGGCGGGCCGGGTTTTCGGGGTCCATCTCAATCGGAGAGTTTGTGTTGTAGACGGCGGAGTGGTCATTCTGTGGGATAAGCGCTGGTGATGTGAGAGGGCTGAAGTAGGGGTTCTGGGCGACGAAGCTGTCGCTCATCGGGAAGCCAGGATCGAGAGGGGTAACTGCGGGAGAGACAAGTGGTGTGAAGGCCATCTGCTGGTGATTGTTAGCAAGGAGCGCAAAAGAGCCATGGCATGCTTCAGCTCCAGAGTAAGAGGAGCACGTACATCTTGCTGGTCCTTCATGCGTTGATATCCTCTGTCGTAGACGCCCGATTGCGAAACCTGTTCAGCTTGAGAGTAGAACTGTCCGCTATTGGGCATCTCAAGACTTTGCGGTGTGGGAGGCACAGAGTGGTTATGGCTGTGGAAGAAAGCGGCCTGCTGCTCCTGTAGCTGGCGCTGCTGTTGTTGAAACTTTTGCTGCTGCAGATATTGGATCTGGGCATCAATGTTGGAGATGGGATCGCTGGCGGGTGTCATCATGTGGGCGGGAATGGTGGGCTGGCCGGTTGACGTCGACATGGGCATTGAATTGGCGACAGACATGAGGCCCGGGTTCTCAGTGTCGGTCATTATTGTGTCGGGAGCATCGCGCGGCTGGTTCATTAGGCCTTGCGCTGAGCCATCGGGGAAGCCTTGGAAGTCGAAGTGCATGCCATCTCCCAGACTGGCCATGTTGATGAACTGGTGGAACTCTTCATCGGTAGTCGAGGTCATGGCCTGGTCCTGTCCGTCCCACGCCGCCGAACTCATCATGACCGAGGCGACGACGAGCGTCGAGGGGGGTTGTGCAAGCGAGGGTGCGATCGATACTCGAGAGCGAATAATAGGCGGGCAGCATGAATCGGAGCCGCGAACGTGGAAATTGTGTCAACAGCACCAAAAGCGGAAATTTTTGGAATCGATAGTCGGGCGCTGCTCAGCGATGAATAGCGAAGCGAAATAGAAGTCGATTCGGAGCAAGAGAGATATTCACGAGAGCTCGCGATGCAGGCGATCAAGTCGGAGGACGAAGCCGGTCGATCGGCAGTGCTACATGCACCGGGAATATCTGGCAATAGCGGGAGGAGAAAAAAACGAAAGGCGGCGACCTTGTGACGAGATGAAAGCCACGGCGTTTGAAGGTCTTGAAACCGGCCTCAACCAAATCCGAGGGAGAAGGAAGAGAGAGAAGCCTGGGTTCGCAGGCTGGGGAGGATGATTGTCGACAGCGGTTGGTGGGTGATGAGAAGTGGTTCGTGGAGCGGGCGAACGAGGAGGATGAAAGGCGAAGGCGGCTGAGGGTGGTTGGTGGGCCGAGAAGCGAGCAAGCAAAGGACTGGGTGGTCTCTCTTACCCAGTTTAGTCCAGTACAGTACGTTAGACTACCTGGAGCTAACTAAAGAAAATGGGCTTGCAATGGGGGATGCGGAACATGTAGAGAGACTTTTTGTCCGAAGAGTGGAGTTTTGCGCAAGTGAGGGTGGGGTTTACAAGGTGGAGAGAAAGGTAGAGTTGGGCGACGCCTAAAAGTGAAGACGCAGAGGATGGAAGCGCTAGCCTGGTTCCTTTGGGTGCATGGAACACAGAGAAACGCAGAACGTTCAGTTGCGCCCAAAGAGAGTCGCAGTGAGCAGGTTGCAGGGGGAGGATGAAAATGTACCAGTACTTGACAGTTTAGGTGAATGGATCCATTTCCATCTCCTGCAGGACATTGTCAGCTGGGGGGATCTCCAAGGACTGACTCCATGGGATGGGATGGATGGGCGGACAGGAGGAGGAGGAGCATGGGAAACCCTGGTTGGTCCTTTTGGCCTAGAACCTCGTCCAATGCCTCAATTACAGAGCAAGGGCCTTTTCACGAGCACGGCTCACGCGGTGCTCTACAGAGATTCCATCTATGTGGGAGTCGTCATCTCTGTTGAGGAGGGGTGGTCCAGGTGCTGCTGTTTAGCCTCTGGGCTAGAAAAAAACAGGAGCATTCAAGGGTCGCATCAATGTAATGGATGGATGGGATGGGATCCTGTCGTGTATGCCTTCCAGGCTGTGACCTCTCCCTCCTCCTCCTCCTCCTCCTCCTCCTCCTCCTCCTCCTCCTCCTCGATTCCCACACCGAGGAGCTGTTAAACTGGGCTTTTGTGGCTGCCGCCCGCGTGGGATGTCTGTCTCCCCCCCTTGTCCCGAGATTCACATTGCAACTTGTCTGCTGGGCTTTCCTGAGCGCTCAGTGGTGGGCAACCTCTGGTCCATGCGTCCACAGCCTAGACCCGAATCGCTCTTGGTTGCAACGAGATCAAGGGCTCGTGGCTTGATCCAAAGAAATCTCTCGGAATTCCTTGTCGACGTTTGACTCGTCCAAGAGAGTTGCCCGCCGTGGGGATGATTCAAGTTGAAGCTTTTCTTGGGGAAGCGATGACATCTTGGCATTTGCAGGCTGTCTGTCCCCCCCATTTGTATCTCGCAAGTTACCTAATATCCAAGTTTGAAGCTGTATCACCCCAACGCCAACCTCGTCGACACCGCCATCACATGATACCCCCGATCCATGCTCTCTCTCTCCCAGAAACTCACTCGCATCTGCTAGACAAGTGGGCTTGGTCCCTCTCGGGAGGTATCCGGCTCTGGGTCCTAGTGAGGCACCTCATCGAATTCGGCACTCGAGTGGACCGCCAGCCTGATTCCCCAACGCATCCATCGTCCGTCCATTCACAGTCCGCGGATTCAACTTTACCACACTCAGCTCTGCACCACGGTTTCTTCCGACCGATCACCGGTCCCTCGAACTAGCAACTACTCTGCAGGGGCACTGCGCTGCTCTTTCGGGGACCATCCACTTCAGCCGTGCCGTGCTGTACTTCGCCGGCGTGTGGGTGAAATTGCCTGGAACCCTGCAAGGAGGGAAAGAGACCAAACATCCATCTGCTGCATCTTGAGCTCCATCTTTCTAGCTCACTGACGAACCCAATATTGGCCAACGTCTCTGGACCGTTTCCTTGTTGGACTAGAACATGAGAAATTTTTCATCAAAAACCCAACCGCCGCCGTCCCGTTTACCGATAGACCGGGCGACACACGGACGACCCCTAAGACGCTACCGTCTCCTCGCTTCCCTTTGGAGGGTTCCGCACTAACACGCCAAGCTTCGGGGGCTCTTTCGCTTTACGTGCTTATTTCTCTCCGGGACCATTTCCGTGTCTGGTTCTCTTGACTAAGAGGAACACGACGATGAGTCTGAAAAGGTATTGGGTGCTGCCGAGTTTCCAGTTGCTTGGCCAAATTACATAGTATCCGGTAGTAACCCCCTTTGTCTAACCACGCATACATAGTCCTTCAACTATAAGTCTACTCGTAACCGTTGAGCAACCAACTTACACCATACTCCAAGTTACAGAGCAAAATTCCAGTTCTACCCAACGCCATCTAGAAAACACTCCAGTCCGAGCTTCAACAAGCTCGGTTGTCAAAAATGTCCTGACAGCGTCAAAAAGTCGCCCTTCCCGTGTCCATCGTGAGCCAAGTTGCCCAAAACACTCACCGAAGGCCACCCCACCATCCGGGCGCCGCTCCATCTCACCCGCTCGGGGCGTCTCTTTCCCCCCACGCCGCACGCTGCACAAACCCGGGGTGAGGCTCAGGGTCCAAGGCCAACAAAACGTTGGTCTGGTTTGTCGACCTGCAGAAAAAAGCACCTGATTTTTTCCAGAAATCTTCCATTCGTTCTGTATGTCTCTGGCGTTTCAGCCGACCTTTAGGTGGGGAATCGTTGAGAACTGGCAACGTTTGTGTAACCGTGGATTGCACTCAAACAAATGAGATGATTGATTCATGAGTGAGAATTCTAGACCTAGACTGGTTGATTCAGCCGAGTTGCTTGTAATCATGTGAGGGTGCCTTATGAACTGGGCTTAAAGGGGTTGTCCAGACATATCACCACTCTCAGAACTCTATACATTGACCTCCTCCTTGCATCTGAAGATAAGTATCCATGTAAACATCAACAGTTCAACACAAAGCAACCATCCTACTCGAACAATACTGCCATATTTACATCCTTCATCGGATAATAAACAAGTTGGGAATTAAGCTCTACCCTACCTCAACGCACCAATCCCCTTCAACTCTTCCCATCCATCTTCTCTTTGGCCGATCAACCGGCACGTGCTCACGATGCAGACACGTGCTCCCAAACAGGACAAAGAAAAGGCCCGGCCCGCAGCTTGACGAAACTTTGATCTGATAGACCATGGACGGGACCGAAGGTAGGAAAAGTGTGGGCCAAGATGCATTGAAAGAGTTGGGGACTGATTCATGGATGGGCGTTACTTATATCATATACAATATCACGAGTCAAGACATGGCGCTCTCATCACAACTCAACATTAACAGCTTCAAAAGTGATTTTAACATCGTTTTATTGGGTGAAGTTCCGGCTTTGCAGCCCCCGCTTCAGCGTTACTCTCCATCACATACAGACATAACAAAAGAGTTGCCGCCGCTCAACCTCGGCCAGCAACCACGTCCCCTCCTCCTCATCCTCCACAACACCCATCAACACCCTTACCACCCGTCACTTCTTTTTCTCCATTTCACATCTCCGTCTACTTCCTCCCCGCTGACTTCATCCTCCCCTTTTGCTACTCTAGCCAATTACATACAACAGGAGGTGGTGGTATCATAAGAACAACAACGATCGACAGAAGGGAAGATAAAAAAAAAAAAAAAAGAAACGACCAGTCCCGGGTCCTCGTCTAGAATGTACAGGGAAAACGAAAACGTCGGGCAAAAGAAAAAAGGAATATGAGACAGATTAGGTCGGGCAGTGAGGTGCCGACGCCGATTCATGCGATGCTTTATCAAAAAGGAGAAAAGAGATGGCTCCTCCTGATAGACACTGGGTCCATGAGGAGCAGTGAGTGTGTTTGAGTGCGCGTCCTCGTATGTAGGTGCACGGAGATGTGAAAGGAGAAAAGAGTGACAGAGCGCTAGATGCGCAAAAGACGAATCTTGTTCGCCGAGAACCGCGCCTTGCGAGTAAAGCAGATCCATCCGCGGTTCATAAAGACTTTTGCATATGTTTGATAAGGAGATGCTTGCGTCAGAACATCATGGGGTATATCGGTGCCTCATTAGGGGAGCATTAAGAACCTAGACGCTTCATAATGGTTCGTCGAGGCTCCAAGTCCTTAGACTCGTCGGTCACCGAGATTCAGCCAGCTCATATCTGACGATGTTGATGCCATAGCGAGTTGGGGTTGTGTGCTCACACCAGATGGAGCGTTGCGTGGAGGGGGAGGGATACTCGGCGACAGAGGTGTTCCAAAGTAGAAGCTGGGGTTATAGACGCTGCTCGGCGCCCTATCTGTGCCCCAGGGCTTCGCCTTATAGTCAGGATCCCAGGTTTCGTTGATACTCTCAGGGATACCACTGGAGTAGCCTGAAGACGCCTTTGAGGTGGGGCGCTCAATCTTACCAGCTACTCCATCTCTAAAGGGGATCTTGCTGTATTCTGCCACCACAGGGCTTCCAGAGTTGACACGGTTCATCTCAGGGCGGAAGTCAAAGTTCAAGGGGGGTACAGTGGCAGAGTCCTGCGTAACACGGGGGTTGCGGGCTGCAAGCGAGTCCGAGTAGTGAGATTCGCTATCAGATGCCATAGTGTTCCTCTTAGGACCACCGAAGCCGAGAATCTGGAGGGCGCTTCCGCCTGACCAGTATCGGTTCCAGCCGGAGCTTCTTCGCATGCCGTCTTGCGTCTCAAGAGGTCCGTTGCGAGGCCGAGGTTCCGCAACAGTTGGGTCGAAAGCAACACCTCGGGTGTCCTGACCTTGCAGGACGGGGTGTTGCATTTCCTGTAGGATGGGCTTGCTGATTTTGGACTTCAGCTGCTTGTGCAGGGAACCAACAGAGCTTCGGTTAGTGCCGCTGCTGGGCTTTCGGGTGATGCTTGTCTTGTTCTTTCCAGCACGGCCCATCAGGATAGCCATAGATGAGTATGACTCCTGAGACAGCTGAGGGTTGTGACCGCGGAAGTGGGCAGAGTTTGGCGAAAGCTGACCATTACCAAATGCCATCGGGTCCTTCTCATCAGAAGGGTAGTCGCGTCGCGCATGAGCGGCTTCCGGTGAAGGTTGGCGAGTCTTCTTGCGACGACGCAGGAGCAGGAGGATAACAATAAGTGCGGCCAGGAATCCAAGAATCGTTCCCAATGTGATACCCAAAATAGCACTAGAGCTAAGACCAGAGTCACCACTCTTAGTGGCGCCTCCGACGGGGACAACATCAGTCGAAGATGCGGTGCTAGACTCTGAAAGAGTCCAAGAGCCAGTCGAGCTATCTGTCGCAGTAGCAGTTGAGGTGAAAAGGGTTGATGAGTCCGTGGTAAATGATTCTGTGCTCGTGGAGGAAACGGTCGAAGATGACTTGGTGGAAGTCGACCTGGTCGAGGTAGAGGTCTTAGTAGAAGAGGAGGTCTTGGATGAAGTCGTTTCAGCCAGGAGCTTCTGTGGCTCAGAGCCCAAGACCTTGACAGAATCCATCCAAGCGTTTTCCTTTCCGTCGAACATGGCGACGGGCAGCTTGTCACTGCCGCCCACGAAAACAATCTTCCCGTTGCTATCCTGGGCAACTGTGTAGTCGGTGCTGCGAGCTTCCTTCGGTGCCAATGTTGCGTTGTACACTGGCCAGCCGCTGTCGGTTTCATCGCGCTTCGTCAAAGCCTCTGAGAGAGTCACGGGTTGGTTGTCGGCAGTCCAGACCAGATGACGGCGGACCTTGTTTGGGCTCGCAGTAAGATCAAAAACGTAGAGGCTGATAGATCCATCGTCACCGGGTACAAGGACAGCCTTGTTCGAACTCGGAATTGGCTCAGAAAGGGTGGTTCCGGATAGTCGCCAGCCGGCGTCGGGGTTATACCAGGAGACGGCGGTGTTCGAGTCGCTGCCGCCAACAAAGCAAACATCAGTGTCGGACCAGGGGAGGAGAATAGGGTTGAGAGCCGATGTAGTTGGTCCTGCGGCGAGGATAGTGTGCGGCTCTGAAGCGCCAATAACCCAACCCTCACTCGTTGCTGTTTCACTTCCATCCTTGGTGCCCGCGTAAACAAAAATTCGGTCGGTGCTTTTGAGATAAGCCGCTCCATGGTGTTGCAGATTCTTCGTGATTGGGCTTGAGAGAGTAATAGTCGACCACTTCTTGTCTCCGTATGTGAACTTCTGTAGGCCGGTGTATGAGTCGGAGCCGCTGGTACCACCAACGACGAAGAGACCAGAGTCAGTACCAACACAAGCTCCACCAGAGACCTTCTCTCCAGTCGCCAACTTCTTCCATTCTGCGTCCTGCTCTAGGGGAAGAGACATGAACGCATTTGGCGTATAAACATAAAGTGTGTTGTCATGAATGACAGAGCACGCCCCCGTGAGAGGCGATGGTGGCTTTGGTAAACTCATCGCAACGGAAATTCCCAGTCAAATTACAACCTCGTGATTAAGTTAGTAGACTTGCGATGGCATGGCGGTTTCGAGAAATTCGGTCGGATGAGATTCGCGTCGCGGATCGAGTAGTTGCAGCGATTTGGCCACGGGCCAGTGGTGATGAAATCGTCGGTTTAGAGGTCGAAGTTCGACTTCGATGTTCAAGACGAGAAGCAACGGGTCGCGCCAAAGGAACGGAACGCGGGGTCGGATCGAATAGAAGGCTTCGCGAGTAGGGAATGAACAAGGTCAGTCGCAAGCAGACAAAGTTGCAGCTAGCAGACGTGGCGATATGGTGAGGCGAAAGCTGGGGATAGCTGGCCGAATGCAGCAGACAGCGGGCGTCGAAAGGAGTGGAACGGTGGCTGAAGTCTCAACACCACAGGTGCGAGGATTGGTAAAGAGAAGAGTTCGACGTGAAGAGATCACATTGACTGCCTTTGATAGGAGCAGATCGTCGTCACTGTCGTCGAAGTGGAAGAAGTGAGGTTTCGAGTCGGGGGCCACAGGTCGCGGGAGGTGGGTGGCTGTTGGTCGTACGTCTGTTCGGTATGCCCCTGGGCAGGTAGGCGAATAGAAGTGGCAGGGGAATGCACTCGGACGTGTGAAATCGCGCTACGTGGAAAAAAGGAGGGAATCCAGTAATGGGCGATAAACCTCGACGCTCTCGTGCCAGACGGTGTTGCGAGGTCTGGAATGGGTGTGCGGCAGAAACAAGCGCGAAAAGCAGAGCAGGCCAGAACGAGAGGGAGAAGAGAGAGGAACGATGCAGGACAGGAGGACGACGGGTTTGGTACGAACAGGTAGTGGAGAGTCGAGACGGGGGGCTTGTCAGAGGCGGAGTCAGAGAGACGAGCAAAGACAGGGCCTCAGCAGACGATCCATGGATCGAGAGACACAAACGAGCAGGGGTTGAAGCTCGTGGGATCCTGGCTTGGGCTGCTTGGATGCTGCAAACAACCACTGAACAAGCCTCAGTGCAACACACGAGCCAGGCCAAATTTGCTTTTTAGTGCTAAGGACAGAAACGCCTATGATTCGGCACGCCAACAGAAACGGCTACGCTGTTGAAGCCAGCCAGCCAGTCAGCCAGCCATTATCGTGGGCTTTGACCTGGGCGTAGCAGCTTAGTATGGAGTTGAGAGAGAGCATGGACGAGGCGGAGTGAATGAGGTGAGACGCCAGCGCCAACAGCGAGTGATGGACGATACGAAATGCGAGAACACCAGGGACGGCGGGTCCTTTCTCAGAGGCTGGACGTCTCACCCAGGGGTTAAGGTCACTTATTGGCCAATTCAGGCCCCGCGCCAAACGTTCCATGACGCCCAGCTGCAAGGGTCCCAGCGGCCTATGCAGGCTGCCGATTGGTGGCATGGAGCATTTCTTCAGGGCCTTCAGGCCTCCGATCAGGGGGGCGGCGCGGCCCCACGGACCCTGGCAGAGAGCACCTCACCCAGGACAAGGCTCCGGGCACTGAGGCCCGTTCTTCCATCAAGAGATTAAAATAGGGGAGGGGGCGAGTAACCAAGCAGCCACTCGAACCCTGGACGTTCGTCACCTTTTTCCGTAGCACTTGGGGTATTGTATCATCCATATAGGTAGCGTACAAATGCCCAGTACCACCCGGTGGTAATGAGATTCTGAGCACGGCCACAGGCTAAACGTTGGACGGCTGCGCGCGCTGTGTTATTCTGGCATTTGCATTTCGGATAGCGCCCTTTGCATAAGAGAGGCCAGCAATGCATGGAAATCTTTGCACGCCCAGACCCCCCCTCGCAGCATCTTTTCCCCATTCCCTCGCATCGACTTACATGCCACGAATGCCCGTTGACAGATACGAGAATTCTCAGGCTCAGGTTTCTCTATCTATCTCGTGTTGATTGAGCCCGCTTGTGGCTCGCCTACGTAACCCAACGTCGCTCTCCCTCACATCGTCCCTCTACCTGATACGCTTCCCCCTCCCCGCGACGAGACGCGCAACACGTTCCGCACCTCTCGCACACTCTAGAATCCCCGTGCATAAGTAGCTCCCCGTATAGCCTACCGCCCGACTCTCACCGGCCGAGCGAAATTGGCACGAGAAATTGTGAGGACCAGACCCCGGGTGCGTTCCCTGCTCCATGCGACCTGGCGAACTCGGTCACTCGACAGCGCGAACTCGCGCTCGCTGAGTGATACCCTCATGGTGAGAGAGGCGCCATGGATTCGACTCGACTCCCACTCTGCTGAGAGGATCCCCACCAACCAATTCGACAAGCATCCTAGTCCTCTCAGGCACCGTGGTCTCCATCCCCACCCACCCGCCTCCAGATGAAACGCGCCATAACGCCCACCTGAATCCCTGACCCCTGTAAGTGACCAGGGTTGAACAGCGACCTGATGCCCTTATTGAATGAGCTGGTTTTTATTCTCCGCTCCTCAAACTCGTCTGTGAGATGGACAGACGCAAATAGTGTCTACAAGAGACGTTGACATTGATTCCATTTCGCGGGATGAAGGTTCGTTGGGCGGGGGCCAACCCACACCTTGTCGATCCTCATTGTCCTTCCAACAGAGATCGCTCCATCATAATCAAGACGGGGGCTTTTCCAAGGTCCTTCCACGTGCTTCCGGTCTCGTCGAGATCTCGCCATCTTTGGTGTGTGCTCTCGCTAACGCACACCATCTGCGGCATCGTTTCGTTGTCTGATAGGACCTGTCATCTGGGGCTCTTTTCGGCAGGTCGGCCGGCCACTTGATAGACCCGCGTCAACCAGAATATCGGGTAGTGTCATTTCAGAGTCCTTCATCTATTCATGATGATCGATATTTATATATGAGAAACACACATGACGTGCTGTTATCATCCACTGTGACGTTGTTTACGATCCTCTAGTTCAGTTTCACTTGGTGATGTTTACTATACAACCTACGTAACTACCTACGTTGGATTAATTGTCACTACCCGTCTATTGTTACGTACCACTGTGCCTGATCGGCCGCTTTACGCTGGATCTCCAACACAGGGCTTTTTTTCTAGATGAGCTAAAACATGATTTGTGAAATATTATTTCTCGATTTGCCTGCTGCAAATGGTGATCGTCGCCGTTTCCAGATGTGAAGGAACAGCAACCAGCCAATTTCGTCATGCGTTTTGCAGTCGAAACCCTCAACGTGGAATCGTGGGAAACACTTGTCGAACCATCGCGCCACGCATGAACAATGTCAGCAACTGGCTTTCTCATGCGTTTTCCGTGGGATGCTTAACTTTCAACCAATACAGTTTGCCATTTTGTCACTCGCAGCCATGGATCTAAGCGCCAGCATCTCACCCACACGTGTCACAAGCGTCTAGTTCCCTCGCATCTACCCTAGAGAATATGCGGCCACTTTGGCGGCGAGGCCACCTTAAACCGCCGGCTTTCAAGGTCGCCAAGATCTGAATGTGACAGCAGAGCGCGCGGCTCTTCAGAAGCTTCACACCGGATGGTATGGAATACTGCTGATTGGCCTCTTCCCCGACTTGCATGCAGAGCACCATCACATCCCGCTCCCGCCCCTCAATTTCGCACGAGTAGAGGTTTCTGGGCCAATCCCAACACACCAACCTGTCACATCATCGGCAGTTGATAGAAATCACACGACTGCCGTGCTGTGCTGTCTTGTTCGGATGAATGCCTCAGCCAGCGTCTTACCAGGAAAACTGGCAGAGACCCTGTAGTGGCACATTACAAAGGACAAAATCAATATATCTGTTGGATAACTGGGCCTGTCTCAGTCACGCATCATGTGTTGAGACACTTACATGTTCATTCACGGTAGTGAAATCATATGTCTCACTTAGCAGCATTCATTACTTGTGGTACCAGATGTCCATTCTTTTTGTTACACCCTTATTGATCATTTATACAAGGCGAGCACAAAGTCCCGCAACCTCGAGTCCCAATTTCCTCCTGATTGAAATCATTGCCCCCTATACCACTGCCAGGCCACACCAGACCATTCTGCTGGCCTTCAATCTAATGCTTGTCCGTAAATGCCCCAAACTCCAAACCATCGCTGTAGGTGGGCTGTTGCCCATCCCCTCATTGATATAATGCCGTTTCATCACCCCCAAAGTCATTGCAAACTTAATACTGCATCGCCTGGCAGAGTCCCTGCATGGGCATAGGCATGCCTAGAGCCACCCCGTATTGACCGTCAACCTATGAGCTGGCCATCGTGGCAAAGGCCTCTGGTGGAAGTTGAGCCTGAAACTGGTTAGCTTACCGCTACTACAAGTCGATAAAAAGAAATCACATACCTTCTTCTCGTTGAAGATGACCAAAGCCTTATCGAATTCCCAGTTGACCTGGGTGAGACACATCTCCGAATACTGGGGTGTCATGCCGGTTTGCTTTGAAAGCTCGACGATCATCGCCTGGTGCTGGTCGACCGTGGCCGCGGCAGGAGGAGGAGGAGTGGGAGCCGCAAAGACGTTGGGAAGCGCGCTGTACGCTCTAAGAGACAGCATGTCGCTGACCACACGGATGACTCCCCTACCCGGCTTGGCAGGTCCGAGAACGAAGACGCGGGAGAAGCTGCGCTTGCCCGTCGAGTTGGTGCCTGGATCCTGCTCCTCAAACTCGCCATGTACCGTGATGATGAGACCGTCAACGCCTCCGGGGCTCTGACCGGTGGGATCCGCAAGACCCTGCAGAGGATGACAATCCATGATGTACTTGGTCAACTCCTGCTTGATGTCGGGGTGTCGGGTGAGTGGGAGGGTCTTCCAGGCATCTTGAATGCTGTTGGCACCTCGGAACAATCGCTGCACACGGGCATTTTGGTGGTTGATCTTGGTCAAGTTTCTGGAGAGCTTGATGTATGATCCCCATGGCATAGGCGCAGGTGCGTCGGGGTCCCGGGCTGAGTGGGTGCTGATCGAGACAGAGAACTGGCTGTCCTCATCGTAGAATCGAGATGCCAGGCCAGGCCGGTCGTTGTCGTAGCAAGCAAAGAACTCTAGGAGGAAGTTCTCGCCAACGCCTCCAACATCTCGGAAGTCAGGGCCGTTCTGAGGGATCGGCTTGGGTCTCGAGGCGGCCTCCCTTTCAGCAATTTGCTCGGGTGTGCGCAGCTGGTTGCCGTTGATGATTTGCAGCTTGGGGAACCACTCAAGGAGAGTGGCTGCGAAGGTGGGGTCTGCCATCTCGATAGGGTTGCCCGTGACGTAGATGGTCTCGAGGTACTTGAGCTTTCCCTTGAATGGCTGGAAAGCTTGCATGTTGGCCAGCTGGTTGCCGCTCATGTCGAGATTCTTGAGGTGCGGGAAGGTTGTAGCCACCACCTCAACCTGAGCGACGTCGTCAATGTTGTTGTTGGCGAGGCTGATGCTCTCGATGGCCTCGCGCTTATCCTTCTCCGTCTTAAAGAGTCCGTCGCAGATGGCCATGAGTCCCTTGAGCGTCTTGAGAGCTCGCTCACGGGTGTCGAACATGCCTAGGGCGACGAGGATCGGATCCGCAGCAAGGGCGTCGAGCTTCAGCAGCTTGTTCGCGCCAAGGTATCTCTGGCTGAGGATTTCCTGGAGCTTGGCTCGAAGCTCTTGGGTTTCCTTGGACTCGACTCTGCTGCCGCGATCGGGTATCTCATCCACGCGGATGACCTCCAACTGTGCGCCTGCAAAGGTGAAGGTGTTGAGCTTAATTAGTTCCTCCACATCGTCCTCGGTCGCTCCTACGTAGACGTAGTCGCCGACATAGTGGCTCTACACTGAGTTAGCAGGGAATGTCGAAGGTGATGAGCCAAGGTGCGGGTGGGTGTAATCATCTAGCGTGAATCGCATTTAAATCGCATTCAGATCGCATCGAAATCGACATATGACTTCCAAAGTCTCGCGTTGTCGCGTCGTGTGGTCCGCACCTGGTGCTCCGTCAATGATAAACATACCTTTCTGATTGCGACCTTTCGCTTTGATCCGGTGCGGAGTGATGAAGCCTTGCGCTCCATGAAGCCGAGAAGATCGTTGAGCCCGCCACCGGGGTTGCTCGCAGCCTTGCTCTCCTTCAAGCCACCAACTCGCACCATCTTGAGACCAGTCATGTCCTGTGACCGTGTCTTGGGGCCTCTGCCAGAAGATACGCTAGAAATGCGCGAGGCAAGAGACGAAGCAGAGCCATTGCTCAAATGCTTCAGGACGTTCTGAGCGTTTCGCGAAGCGCCACGTGGGTTTGTGGTCGAGATCCGGGTACTGGACCTGGTGGGCTTTGAGTCTGCATTTGCAGGCCGCTTCGCGCGTCGACCGGCACTGTCCATGTCCAAGTCACCATCGCCATCCATGCGACCTCCAGCCTTACGCTTAGAGATGCCACCTCTTGACGCAGCGCTCGCCTTGCGGGTCGCATTCCGCGCTGTAGTGGTCTGACGACCTCGGGGCGCCATGGTAGTAGGCTTGGTAAGGGATGCGGTGACGGTGGGTGGTTGTTTTTTGGTAGGTTGTTTTTTTGTAGTGGTTTTTTGTAAGGTTGTTTTTTGTAAGGTTGTTTTTTGTGGTTGTTTGGTGGTCTTTTTTTTTTCTTGGGGTTTGTTTTGGAGGTTGATGTTGCGCGCAAAGCTTTCGACGAGTCGAACAGAGATCAAGCGATGACGTTCGAGATGATCGAGCCCGTGGTTGGAGTCGAGAGCGCAATATCGCGCGAGGCGATGGGTGATGTTTTGTGCTCAAGTCGGCGAGACTCTTTTGCGGTGGAGAGGCGATCAGAAGAAAAACTGGTCGGTGTCGCTGTCGCCGCTGTTGGGGACGAGGCGAGGCGTCTCTCGGTGAGAAGAGAGTCGTGCGAAGGTCGAGCTTGAGGGGAAGGAACGACGCTAAATCAATCGCCTTGTGGTCGTTGTCGCACTTCCGTGACGCGAGAAGTAGCAGAGCGCTGGTACTTCTGACGTGGGAATGCGGTTTTGTAGTTGAATGAGTAGAGTTTCGCTGAAAAGGATGCTAGAACGCAAAGGTTCTTCTGGAGTCGATGTGACGTTTTGCAAAGGCCCACTGTTGCGAAGGTGAAGGTTCCCAGGCAAGCAGGCAGCCTTGCAGTAGTATACCTGATTGAGACTAGCACCCGATATGAGTCAGTGAAACGTTCGGCCGCGAACACGGTGCGTTTACATGAGGTTTTCAAATTGGCGAATAAACCCTTTATTCTTCGATAAAATTTCCTTTAAGAGCCCCTCAGATTGACTGTAATTCTAGCGCTCTTTGTGCAAGAAATTTCCCAATTCATGCACTCCTTGTTGGGTGGGTATGGTTGGGCACAGCAGGCTTTAATGGAGGGAGTGACCACTGTATTAATGTCTGCCTGTCCTTGCACGTGACCTCGCGTTTCTTTCTTCTCGCCTTGGCGTGGCTTGGCAGGCAAGGTCGCTAGTGCGACGCGTCCCTGCCTTGATCTTCACCAACCATCAACTGTCAATATTTCTGTCAACAGTGAATGAGGTAGTACAATTGGACTACCTAGCAGCTCACGATGCTTTGAGCTCTTGTATTCTGCTATTAATTCCGGATAGCCGCTCCTGCGGCGTTGCCTTCACCATGGACAGTGACGAATTCGACGACGATATTGCCGACGAGGACTTCATCACGGCTCTTGAACAAGTCTCATCCTCTATGGGTGGACAAGGCGCTACAAGAACCACACAGAATTCGGCGCCCCAAGCTTCCAAGCCGACCAGTCAGCAGGATCCAGCAGCCGTTGCGGCCTTGGAATTGGAGGATCTTCCATCAGATGCCTTCTCATCTCCAGAGCCACCCCAGTCAAGACCACCGGCTTCTGCGGCAATCTCAGCGCCTCAAACTGCGCGGTCAGGGTTTAGCAGGACGAGTTCGGGAAATTGGCGTCAGACGACTCTTTTCGGTGGCTCGATATCAAGTGAAGGCCCAAGACCATCACAGCCAACAACTGCACGCGTATTTCGTGCCGACCTTCCCCCAGAACCGCGGACTCATCATGCGATAGACGAGGAGGCCATGAAAACCTGGGTTTATCCCACAAACCTAGGCGCCATTCGCGACTATCAGTTCAGCATCGTCAAGAACAGTCTTTTCAACAACACATTGGTGGCTCTACCAACCGGTCTAGGAAAAACGTTCATTGCGGCAACCGTTATGCTTAACTTTTACCGGTGGACGAAGACCGCAAAGCTTGTCTTTGTTGCCCCTACGAAGCCCCTCGTGGCACAGCAGGTCGATGCGTGTTACAATATTGCTGGAATCCCTCGTTCAGAGACGACTTTGTTGACCGGAGATATCCCTCCAGCTCTGCGTGTTGATGAGTGGGAGGCGCGACGAGTCTTCTTCATGACCCCGCAGACTCTTCTGAACGACATTTCCCACGGTTATGCGGATCCAAAGCAGATCGCTTTACTGGTCATCGACGAAGCACACCGAGGCGTTGGAGAATATGCCTATGCCAAGGTCACGAAACTCATCCGTCGTTTCTCCAACAGTTTCCGCGTGCTGGCGCTGACTGCTACACCTGGATCCAAGATCGAGACGGTGCAAGAGGTTATTGATAACCTTGGAATCTCCCATTGCGAGATTCGTACTGAGGACTCGATCGATATCCGCCAATATGTTCACCAGAGAAATATCGAGCAGGTTGTTCTTGACCCATCTGATGAGATGTGTCTTGTCAGCGAGTTATTCACCAAGGCTCTGAAACCTTTAACAGACAAATTATCATCACAAAATATCTGGTTCGGACGAAATCCCATGGCTATCACAGCTTACGGCCTGATGCAATCTCAGAAGGAATGGTTTGCATCACGCGGGAGGCATGCAAACCAGGGAGTTCAACATATGATGCGAGCCGTCTTCAGCGTTCTCACAAGCATCGCGCACTCTATAAAGCTGCTCAATTTTCACGGAATCAAACCATTTTACGACAACCTCGTCGACTTGCGCAGTGAGCAGGAAGGCAAGGGGGAGAAAGGTTCCAAATACAAGCGCCAGCTTATCCAAGACTCCAACTTCCAGGAGATGATGGACAAGATCTCAAAGTGGTTACGCACAGATGGCTTCGTGGGCCATCCCAAGCTCACTGCCTTGGCGGATACCGTGCTGAATCACTTTATGGATAAGGGAGAGGGCTCTGCAACACGAGTGATTGTCTTCAGCGAGTATCGTGACTCGGCAGAGGACATCGTGCGCATGCTAAACACCCATCGGCCGCTCATCAAAGCTAGCGTCTTCGTTGGACAAGCTGACGGCAAACGAGGAGAAGGCATGAAGCAAGCCCAGCAGATCGCGGCGATCGAAAGGTTCAAGCGAGGAGAATTCAACGTTCTCGTTGCGACATCCATTGGTGAGGAAGGACTCGATATTGGTCAGGTTGACCTCATTGTCTGCTATGATTCTTCAGCGTCGCCAATTCGAATGCTGCAGCGCATGGGCCGAACAGGTCGAAAACGGGCGGGAAATATCGTGCTGCTCCTGATGCGTGGAAAGGAGGAAGACCAGTTCGCCAAATCCAAGGACAACTACGAGAAGATGCAAACCCTCATTTGCGAGGGAAGCCGCTTCAACTTTCGCTTTGATCTCTCGACACGGATTGTTCCTAGGGCCATCCGGCCAGAGGTCGACAAGCGACATGTTGACATACCTGTCGAAAACACACAGGACACATCACTACCAGAGCCCAAGAAACGTCGAGTTCCGGCTGGAAAGAAGAAACCACCAAAGAAGTTCCACATGCCTGATGGAGTGGAGACAGGTTTCCAGAGTGTGGCGAGCATGTTGAAGGTTGGCGGTAAAGCGAAGCAAACAAAGGCACGACAAAACCCGGAACTCAGCGACATTGTTCAAGTGCCAGACCAGAGCAAGGTTCTTCTTCAAGATGAGGAGCTTAAGGAGCTCAACCGGGCGTACCGTGACCTGCCCTTCAACCACACGGTCGTGGAGGAGACGGCAATACCAAGCATGACAGCCTATCCAGAGTTGCAACGGCAATTGCGACCAGTTTTCAAGCTCAAGCATGGGACTCGCACAAAACGCTGCGTTGAGATGTGGAAGAAGATGGGAACTGACCCGGAAAGTATGGTGCTGCCTTGCCGTTCCGTGGATACGAGCGACTACTTGGAGATTCCAGTGCCTGCATTTGCTGGATCTGATGATGAACTGCAGGAAGTGAGACCGCCTGCGAGGGCGAAGTTAGTGAAGCCAGCAAAACCAACAAAGCCAGCGGCACCGGCTAAAAAGAAGGCGAACAGGCAGCCCCCTTCAAAGGCGCAGCCTCAAGCTAAGAGGAGAAGACTGTCTCCCGTTTTGGAGCCGCAATCCTACGTTCTTGGTTCTATGGTGGACGATGGGATGTCAGACGAGGAGGACGAAGATGAAGATGAAGAGGAAGAAGAGATTACACCCCGTGGTCGCGGACGGCCGAAGAAAGGCAGCAAGCCTCGAGGGAAGGGGAAGCGGAAGACTCAACGCAAGACCGGTGGGATCAACAGCGATGAGGTTGGTGACGATTGCGATCGGGATAGTGATATGATGGAGACGGATGGCTCTGATGACGGCGAAGATTTGGTCGATTTCATCGTTTCTGACAACCATCCGATATCGAGCTTAAGGGAAGCTCCCACATCACCAATCTCGATAGGCACATCACATCCGCCTGGAACGGACGAAACGGCGAAGCCTTTCTTTGTGCCTACACGATTCTCGGCTACACAGGAAAGCGAAGACATCCCAGAGCTGGGAGAGCTTGTGAAGAAGAAAGCTGGCGGAAGATCAGCTGTGGAGGAGTCGGATGACGATGTTACTACAAGACGGGCTGTCCGTGGCCGGCGAGCCATGGTGGTGGATGAAAGTGACAGCGACTTTTAAGGATTTGGAACATTGTCGTGAGCCGATTCAAAGAGAATAATGGGAGCATCATGATGGTGAACGGAACACATGGTAACATTAGGTATCTAGACTAAAAGGATCATGCATGAATGGACGAGTTACGACAGCAAGCTACGTCTTGCTGATCAACAATGATAAATATCCCAACCCATTCCCACGTCTTTCGTCTCGATAAGAGTCCTATTATTGTTGGTTAGCTCTTTACTCGTCCACATATGGATCCATAAGAACAAAGAGACAACATCTCGAAACTTCAGAAACCCAATTTATAAGCACCACCACCCCCGACACACCCACCAGGCTCACCGACGACCAGCTCACCAAGGCGTCCAGCGTGCAGCGCACTCCCCTAGAGGAGCGGCGCACAGCAGGACAGGAAGTGAACCGGCCATTGTCAGGAGCTTAGCTGGCGAATGCATGTTTCGAGGGCAGTCTCAGACGGCTCTTCCTAAAGCTTGAGGAGGGTTTGAAAAAAAGGAGCTCATCATGCGAGATGGAAAAGAGGAGGGGAAATGTAATTGGATTTGTTGGTGACTTACAAATGAGTGGTATGGGTGTTGTTTGGAGGTTTGGGAAAGTTTGTTGAAGAAGAAGAAAATCGCAGAGAAAAAACGCGACTGGATGTGGTTTTGGTTGCGTGTTTAAGCGACGGTATGCCCCACCTTTAGACGCGGAAGCGCCAGACGCGTTTGAGCTTTTCATCAGCCACATCACCCCGCAGCTTGCGCCACACATAAATGATAGCCCCCGGCTCTTCATGTCCGTCGTGACCAATCACAGCCTCAGCTTCCCGCTCTCGGCAAGCCGGGGAAAGATTGGGTTGGGATTGTCATGTTTCCGGGCTCTCATCGTCACTGATCTCGTCACCTCATCCCGACGTCGGTTTCCTTTCCCCCCTCCTCCTCTTCTTTCAAACATCAACCTTTTACTTCTTTTTAATCTCAAATCATTGAAACATCATCGACCGATCAATCTTCTTAGCCATGACCTCGACGGGCGTTTCGCTCCTCAAGTTTGTCGGTACCGTTTCGCTCGGCTTGCTGACGGTACGTGCTCTCTTTCTCTGTTCGGACTTGGGTATCAAGTGATATCATATCAAACTCCAAGAAACATCCTTGCCCTGGTTCGCGTATCTGAACCTAAAGCTCTGATCCCATCGAAAACTTGTCTTGACGACAACATTGTTGCACACTTTTGACATTGCTACAATGCTTTGTGCCGTTATCGCATTCTATCGCATCGCAAGTTCAGCTTGCTAACTAACATCCATCTCTAGGGCGTCTCCTACTCCATCTCGACCCTCGCCCTCCCCTCGCTCCTCCGCCTCCCCTCTTCTTCCTCGGCTTCTCAGGGCCTCACCATCCTCAACGATGCCCTTAAGGCTCCCGTCCTAGCCCTCACCTCGCTCGCCTCTGCGCCCTTCCTCGTCAGCTTCTTCCTCGCCCCGCGCTCCGCCCGCCATCCCTACCTTCTCTACACGGCTCTCTTCGCCACCCTCTCCTCCGTTGCTCCCGCTCTTCTCCCATCCCCCGCGCCCCGACAAGTCACTCCCACCGCACCTCGACAGTCGTCTCGCGCCAAGATGGAAGCTAGCTACGAGGTCCTCGGCGACAGCCACAGCGAGCCCGCTAGCGAGGAGGACATTGACGACGTCAACGGCGAGGAGGTGAGAGCTGAGGTTGAGACCCTTGCGCGGAGCTACATCGCTCGGACGGCGCTCTCTTCCCTGGGCTTCGTCATGGCTGTTGTTGGTATCTGGGGCGACGGTGCACCTCAGGCCGTTGTCTATGTGTCGTAAGAGGGCACAGAGGTACATGACGACCTCTCTGTTAATGATATGATCAATTGAGGGACAAGATGCAATCACATAGGCGTTCCACTGGTTTTAAAGCATGATATCTATCTCCTCAGTCGGTTGGGACCATCTCCTGTCAATCGCTCCAAAGGATCGAGCAAATAGTACTAAATCTAGCTATGAAAGAAACAAAAGATGCATTTTCTATCAACAGTTCATAATGCATTCGCAATATTGCTCATCATCTTTGAAATTGCCATTCATGTCTGTCAATTTGCTCGTCTCAGATCTACAACTACCACAATCAACCAATTCCTCCATCAACATGGCCAAACAAATGCCTTCCCTAGGCTTAAACCTATTAATGATACTGACGGCAATTCGCACAGTAGCTGCTGCGCGACAAGACACTCTCAAGATCACTGTCATCATCATCCTGCTCGCCCTCCT
The DNA here is from genome assembly GCA_025433615.1 of Fusarium sp. LHS14.1. NCBI lineage: Eukaryota > Fungi > Ascomycota > Sordariomycetes > Hypocreales > Nectriaceae > Fusarium > Fusarium sp. LHS14.1. The sequence continues at coordinate 2,479,178 of CM046481.1, forward strand.
CCTTCTTGTCCTCTTCACCCTCATCGGTCTCGTACCCCCTCATGTCCTTCTCCGTGATCCAGGATGCCGCCTGACGACATCGAGATGTAGCAAAGTCAACTGTCTCATCCTCTTGTTCCTCACCATCTTCGGACTCGGCCTTAGCTTGGATGCTAAAGTACCTCGATGCCGAGTACTTCTCACCCAGCCTCTTGGCCACGTCGTTGGCCTCATTCAGACTCACAAGGCGGCGACGCTCGGGGTGCTTCTCCATTGCGGTGAGGCAGAGATCCCATGCAACCACCTTGGCAACACTGCCACTGAGAGTCTTTTCGTCTCTCTTACGCTTCTTGTTGCTCTCGCCCATGGAGCGCATGATTTGGGTGAACTCGACCGCGCTGTAAGTGTTGCTGAGCCCCAGACCCGTGAGCAGCTCCTTTCTTTGCTCGGCCGTATGAGCTTCAGGGTTGACGTGAGCGGCAAACTCCTCCTTCTTCTTGTTGATGAGATGAGTGGCACAGTCGCGCTTGTCCTGCTTGATGTTGTCAGGCTTCTTGAACTTCTGCTCAGTAAGTCGGTCATGGGCGAGTTCAGCAGGTGTTCGGCCAACAGCATTCTCCCGGTACAGCAATCGAGGCTTGAACTCCACAATGACACGAGCCAGAGATATCATGTCATGCATGATGGCAGTGTGAAGGCACGTCTCGCCTGCAGCGTTGAGCAACTCCAGCTCCTCGCCCTTGGAGTACTCGAGCAAAAGCTTGAGCATCTCAACCGCGTCCTTCTCTTCATCATCGTAGGGCTTGGTGGTGTTTCTGTGATAGTACCTGTTCCTGTGCCGATTGTACACATCATTATCGTCGGACTGAACCCCAGAGGCTTGCGATACCCAGGCGTGCAATGGTGTGTTGCCGTTCTCGTTGAAGTTGTTTCGCTGCAAGAACAGGTGGCTGCGGAGGGCTGGGTCAAACAGGTCCAACATCTTGCGAAGCTGTCCAGCCTTTGGGGTATCCTCCAACGCTGCATGGATGATGTTTTGCCCCTTTGAGTTGCGGGAAGACTGGTCGGCATTGGCCCCCAACAGAATCTTGACAAAATCGGTGCGTCCAAGGCGGCAGGCAACCAGCAGCGGTGTCTCGCCATCGGCGTTCTTCTTCTCAAGACATCCTGGGCAAGCCTCGACAAGATACTCTAAGAGTTCGATTGCCTGTGATGAAGGGAAAGCCGTGACTGCGCAGTGAATCACGAAATCGTCTGTAGCACCAGTTAGCACCCTGTATTCCAACATTGGTCAACACACTTACTGTCGGCTCCAAGCCACTTTGAGATGGCCCGATCAAACCCACCCGGGCTCTCCTTGAGGTGCTTCAGTTGAGAGTCTTCCCGAGCAGCCTTTGACTTGCCAAACTCGCTGTACATTCTGTGAGGGGCGTCTCCAAGGAAGAACTCAACACTCTCCAGATTGCCATGCAAAGCGGCATGCAGAAGTGGCGGCGACTTCTGGCCTGATGTCCTAACCACCATGTTGCGACCAGCCGTCGCCCAGTCCTTCCTGTGCCATGTATCAGTATCAAGCACACACGGCCACCAAACAAAAAACCACATACCTCTTCTTGCCATAGACTGTGAGTCCCTGGTAGTATCGCGGCTTTTGTTTCAGCTCAACGCCGCTCTTCTTAACCAGATGCTCAAGGGGAATTCCCGCGCCCGTTCGCTTGATGATCAACGCAAGCATCTGAGTCTTTCCATGCTGCACTGCATAGTTGAAGTCGCCCAGGGGGAAGGTGAATCTGCCAACATAGTCTTCCTCATCTTCCTCACCTTCTTGCAACTTCTCTCCAGCATAGTGTTGTGCCATGTCCAGAAGAGCCTTGAGTCCAGCGACATCATCTCTCTTCACGACCTGCGTAAAAAGACCTTCATTGGAGCGATAGATACCGATGCGGCGGGTACCGGTCACATCCCCGTTCTCAATGGTGCAGTTAGGAACATTCCAGCAGATGTAGTTGACCGGCCTGGTGTGAGATTTGACCTGCATGGAGACATGGCCAATGTCGTCAATGGTGAACTTTTCCTGCACTTTCTCGGATACAATACGGGGCTCGTCACCGGAATCGTTGGATTCTTCATCCGAGCATTCATCTGAGTACTCGTCTTCCTCGCGAGCTTCCATCTTGAAGCGAACCTTTTCCTTCTCTGGCGGAGACCATTGTACCTTGACAATCTCAAGTAGAGCCCGGGCAACATCATGGTGGCCTCGAAGAAAGGCCACTGAGAATGGGGTGTTGCCATCATTGTCCGCGACCGCGGCCACCAAGGGCGGTTGGTCTTGTTCAGGACCCCAAGCTTGGAGAGTAAGAGACTTGATCCGTTCGACATCTCCTGACCACGCAGCATTCATCCTGTAATCGGTTAGAAGAAGGAACGCAAAATTTAAGGAATACTTACAGCTCGATATAGCCATCTCTTCTTGTCTCTGTCATCTCGCTGTCATGTTGGAATGAAAAGTGAAACTCGTAAGGCTTCGCAGGCTTGTCTTCTGCTTCTTCTTCGCGAGATGCACGACGGCTGGTGTCCGATTGAGTCTTGATATCAGGATGAAGCTCATCAAAGGTCTTTGCACCTCGGGCAAGGAGAGCTTTCTCGATGGCCTCAAAGCTGGTAATAACCTCGTTGATGACTCCCTGCTTCTCGGCTTCTCCCTTGAGCTCTGCACGCTTCTGCCGCTTGATGTCCTTTTCATACTTCTCCTTTGCATTCTTGAACGTCCACTTTGCGTCTTCGATTTGCTGAGAGACCATCCAGTGTGAGTAGGTGCCTGGCTTGAACTTTTCAAGAAACTCCGCCGTGCCAACAGGCTCCTTAGGCTTTACCACTCGGCGTTTCTTGCTGGTGTACTTTCGGAGGCCCTTCAGTGATTCACGGACCATGTCAAGAGCTGAACGTCCCTTGTTCCAGGTGCGTCTATACTCATCGAGGATGAGGCTTTCGGTGCTTCCGGGCAATGCGTTGGGATTGGCGCCATTCTCCAAAAGTTGGATTGCCACCTCAGCGTTTCCAGAACGGATGGCTGCGAGTAAGGGTTGCTCTGTTGACTCTTTGAACTTCCTCTGGTTATCTTCCAGTTTCCCCAATCTGCCAGAGTGCGATGGCGAAACCCTGGCCGCCTTCAACCAAGTCTCAAAGTCGATCTGAGCCAAGGCGCCGTTGTTGAGAAGCTTCAACACCAAGATGGTGTCACCGGTCTCAATAGCGCTGTGAATCGGGGCAATTGCCTCCGGGTTCCAGTAATTGCTAGCAAAAACCAAGTGGTTGATGGCTGTCTTGACGCCCGTTTTGTCCGTGTCAAGCAGTGTATCGATGAGGTCCCTTTGCCCAGACTCGATGTACCTGTGGAAAGCAGTGCATCCGTTCGAGTCGGCCTGGGAAGAAACGGCCCCAAGTTTCAAAAGGAGCTCAGCCATCGACTTGGCTTGACCAGGGGGCAGCGACAAAGCAAGGGCCAGGGTCAAGATGGCGCCCGTATCAGAGTTGTTGTCCTTGTTAATGAACTTGACTGGTAGGATAGAATCGGCACCATACTGCTAAAAGGTTATTTGTGTTTCACAAGTATTGGATGTTTGTCAACTTACATCGCAGAGGAGCTTGACAGCATCCTCGTGACCTTCTGAAATGGCAAGATGAAGGGGCGAGCATGGGACATCCCAAGCCAAGACATCAATCTGATAGTAGTCCGGTTCGTCCTCCTGTTCATCGGGAACAAGATCGTCGTCGTCTTCCTTCTCCTTTTCGACATTGACAAAGGATCCAGTCACCATAGATACAGTGTCTGCGTCGGTTGTCTCTGCGTCAATAAGCTCACCATCAGACTCTTCATCCGATTTGTCGGAAGCTTCGACCTCATGGGTTTCCTTTGACGTCTCGCCTTTGCCATCGGAGTCGCCTCTCTTGGCAGCCTGGCGCTTTCTGTCCTGTCGCTCCTCCTCAGCCTCTTCGTTCTCGATGCTCTTCTCCATCAGGATCTTGATCATTTCCAGGTTTCCCCGGGAAGCAGCCAGGTGCAAAGCAGTCTTGCCATCGGCCAAGCGTGCCGTAATACGAGAGCCGTGATCAACGAGACATTTGACAACCTCTGGGGTCGAGGTCATAACGGCGAGGTGGAGTGGTGATCGACCGGTGTAGTCTCGCTTGTTAGGGTCGGAGTCCTCTTGGCTGAGCCAGTTCAAGACATCATCGACATCTCCATCAACGATGGACTGACAGAGTCGAGCCGTGTTTCCAACATAAGCCATATCAGTCCAGTCCTGCTCTGTCAGGGGGTTGAAAGAACCGATCTGCTGTCGGCCAGGGTCATCAATGAGGAAAGTGACCTCTCCTTTGATGTAAATCTCAGCCTCCTTCTCCGCAACTTCTTTTTCCTCGGGTGTGACTGGCTTGGGGCAGAAGCCACAGCAGTCTTCGACAACATCCTGGACGCGGCCAAAGAATGCCGGGTGACGATGCAGGTAGACCTCTCTGTCATCGGGCTGATTCCACTCAGCATTGAGGAGGAGATCGCGCGTGTAGCAGAGCTTCTCAATGCGCTTGGCGTTGAAATGTTGACCATAAGGAACAGTGAAAGTGTGGTAGTTGGAAACGTCCTCCTCAGAGAGCCAATCGGCAATTTCGTCTTCGTGGTGATCCTTGATATTGCCAAAGAGAATATTTCGACCCTTGTACACCTGAGGCCGACCACGTTCCTCGCGTCTCTTGTTGAGATATGTTTCTCGGGCGGACGTTGTTGGTAGTCTTTCGAGGACAAGCAGACGGGCCAAGCCCAGCGTCCTTTGGAAGCTTCTCTCGAAGATGGTCGGATCAACACGAGATCGATCGAGATCGGGCCAGTAGACCTCAAAGTTTCGGTGAGAGTACTTGGAGAGGCGATTCTCGTAGGAAGGACTTCGGCGAGTGAGGTCGACATGGTTGACCTGGGTGATGAAGCTGCCCAGTGCTCTGGGAGTTACATAGACCTGGTTGCCATCATAGGCGCCGCCAGCGGCGTCAATATCGAAACCTGTGAGGATTTCACTGACGGACTTGTAGACTCGCAGGACAATCTCAAATGGCGTCAGAGCTGATGGTCTCGAAGAGTGAAAGGTGGGTCATTTACCTGAACGTGTCGCACGGGGTATTGACTGGCAATGGTGATGGCATACTTGGTCCTCACCACAGTCACCTCGTTGAGTAGGGCATCTCGGATGGCTTGCTCGATTGTCTTGATCTTCTCGATGGCTTGCTCGTGGGTGAGCCCGTAGAGAAAGAGATCGACATCCGAAGCAGGACAGAACTTCTCATGGTAATACTCGCGGAGCTTGCGCTTGGTGGTGTTGAATTCCTTGGGAACGGGGAGAAGACAGTTGACGACCGAAGAGCCAGCAGCCACAACATTGCTCCAGTCCATGTCGACCAGGGATGATTCCGAGAAGACGTTGAAGTTCTTCTGGAAATCAGTCACGTTGGCGACTGTTGCAGGGGAGCCATGAGGACGGCGCTTGTCGTCTGGGAGAGCCATGATGTACTTGGACTTCTCCTCTTCGGTCTCAGCCTCGAGGTTCCTGGCTCGAGTGGTGATGACTTTGGTGTCATCGGTAAAGAGCGGCAGGACATTGAGATGGGGATCCTCAAGGATGGGGTTCTGGCGATCCTGAGCATAGACGGATCGCAGGTTGGCCTCAAACTTGCGGTACGGCTCCAAGATCTCGATCATTGACTTGTCCGGATTCTCGGAGATGTATCTAGCCAGCCCCGAGTGGGGAGCAGGAAGCTCGGGAAGATCAGCCATGATTGCGGTGTTTGGAGAGATAAAGGGAAAGATGATGCTGGAACAAAGACGAGAGGACGAAGAAATAAAACCGGTGAGATGAGGTCAGGTTGAGTCGAGGGGAGGAAGGTGTAAGTGGGGGAATCAAAAAGGGCAGTCGCCGAGATCCAGCGATGCAAGTTGATGATCCAATGTGAATAGGAGCTTGGTGAGGTCACAATTGGAGAAGTAGTGGTATGATAATGTTGATTGAATGAACAGTGACCTGGTCAAGAAGGATCCATCTCGACCGAAGAGGAGGGGACTCGGAGGCCTTTATACCAAGCCATGGATTAAGCCATCATGTCAACTATACCGAAGCCGTCCACCGGCCTCGCACGTATCACACCGCTGGCGGCATGGCGATGCGGAGTACCTGGCACCTCCAGCTGCGATAAAAGGCTGAAGCTCCAGTTAAGCTCCAGCGAGCTGATGTCGAGCTAGCAGCAACATGGTTAGATCGCGTCTGCGGCGCGCATTGGTGGCAGTTTGCGAGTTGCAGGGGGCTGTGCTGCCTGGAGCAGCGAGGATTCGACACGCGAAAGCCCGTGATCACAGTGTGTGAGACCTCATTTTGAGGTGCTTGCTGCAGGCTACACAGCTCTAGGGGGGGTCTTGAGAGGCTCATGGCCCCGCTGGTGCCTGGCTAATATCGCCAACGTCCCTTGGCGACTTGATCAACATCACGCTCAACAACTTGACGCTGGTGATGCATCGTGAATTCGCACTGCATAAGACAATGATGCTTCAAGTTCCATGGTCATCCTTTCGGTGAGGGGCAATTCGCATTCATCACACCATCCCCAGGCAGAAAGCCTTCCATCTCGCACTTCGTCTCGCACTTCTTTCTCACTCAGCAGATCTTCGGCAATTGACCCTATCGTATGATTGACCGCTTCCCATTTATCTCATCCACCATCATTACCGCGTCGTCGCAAACATTTCAGCTTCCACTGCGGGGAACTACTCCGTTAATACGCCTTGAGGCGGGTCAAAAGCCACCATCCTTGGTTTATCCAACGATGATCTTGTGCCAAGACTTCTAATTCAAAATCGCGGAATTAACATCGTCAGAAGACAGTGAGTGGGCTTTCCAACGCTAGGGTCTTTTCTTAAATGAATCTAGGTATTAGGTAGTGATCTGTCATTTTTTGCATGTCAAATTATCTTGTCTTCAAGAGTCGGGTTATAAATCAATTCGGAGGACATACCTTCATAAAAGGGATAGAGGGGCCAACAACGCTTCAACACGATAAGCTGCGTGATGAACAACAATATATGTATAGAATACGCTGCTTATTATGAAAAAGCGATATGATAGGTCTTTTCACCCATGTTAGTTACCTTTATCTATAAACTGCGCGGGTTTAAGGGTTCTACGATTATCACCTCCCCCAGGATAGCTAATTCAGACAAGACATGGATCTAGACCCATGGACTGTTTAAATATCACTACTTGGCTCTGAGAAGAGCTTTGCCGTCCTCACTTCAAGTATTTTAGCTCAATGTGTACATCTGTATTGCTTTCATCAACATGTACCTGTGTGTTTGAACAAGTCGCCCATGACAACAGCGGAGCCGTTTGTATAGATCTGAAGCAGAACACGGACAGTGTCACTCGTTTTGAAAGCCCATTTTCCACGTCTTCCGATTACTTTAGGTGCTCTCTTGTTTCACTTACCCCGCATCGGATCTTCACTCGATTAACTCCCCAACTCATTTAGCAACTCTCACCACATCATCTTCTGTGTTTCCTCCACTCTCCACAACACCTTCGTCCGCTGGAGCGCCCTACCATGGCGAACTGACGTTGCCGATACTTCCCATCTATTCTCCGGATATTGACTCGGTCAGGAAACCGTGTATGCGCATATTGCCTACTCCTCATGCACTGGTAGAGTTGAAACATCTGATGGTCCCAGTGCTACTACATCCCATTTAACCTGAGATTCTCGTTCTCCATCTCCCAGAGGTAGGCATTCTCAACCGAACCCAACCATGCCTTTCTAATAATTTTCAGTTTTCTCCAGTATCGCGTACCTAATCCACCGGGTCGACATGCCTTCAGTCGAGAACCCCCGCTGGTCGGGTACACGCATCATCATGGACGCTGCATCAGGCAGCGCCAGCTTGAAGGTTGACGACAAATACGAGCTAGCAGAAACAGTGAGCTCACTCAAGTTTACCACTCACTTCGCATCGCCTCGAACCCAAGACGAACGGCACGAAGCCATTGCTCGGGATTGGGTCGCCTTCGACGTCTTACCAAGAGCTTGCGATCTCTAGGATGGAGCAAACTTCGACGAAGATGCCAAAAGCACAACCAGGAAGCCCTCAAAGTTCCAGGAAATGATGTTTCCCGTCGTCGCACACAAGCAAGGCGAGCAATCTCACGAAAACTCGGCTCGCCCCGGCGCTTTCTTCGTGGGCTACTCGATGTACAACCTCGCACCCGTATTGCTTCGAGCCGCTCCTGCCGGGGGCACGCCATCTGTTGTCTCGGACGATCTGTCAATAGGATGCCAACTGGAGCGGGTGCCTGGTGGTCGTATTGAGAGTACTGAAGTCATTTTGACCGCTCCGGCTGCTGTACCTGGAAACATCTCCGCCATGAAAGCCGCCATGGAGACAGACGGATCACTTTGCGACGCTTTCGAAGGGAGCAGTGCCCAATCAGTCTACGCACAACTAGAAGCCTCTTGGAATTCTCTCTTCTACCGCCGTCACCCACACGTTGTCCAGCGCACCCTGCTATACAGGAGTGGCGTTGATGGACCAAGGCATCCCCTCTCAGTCTGTCAACCTAGGGAAACTGATGGGCTATTCGACCCTACTCGCCAGCAATCGGTCTCCAACCCCCCAAAGTCCCGCATGCTTCCAGATGCGCAATTGTTCTTGTTCAGAGGCGAAGCACGCCAACCGAGCTTCCTCTACAATGCGCCATACATGGCGAACTTAGTCTACCCTTCAGCATTGCTATATAAACTTCGACAGTTTTCCAGCTCCCATCCACATGACAGCATATCCATAAAGTCCATGCTGTTTGCTGTCCAGCTTTGGTGCGACATCAGAGCGCACCCGAACCTTCAGAGGGAGGCATTCTTGACCGAGGGCCAAGGTGTCAAGATCCAGAATGTGTCGGTTGACCGATTCATTCTTGGCTTTGAACACTGGCTTCGCCACCACGAAGAGAAGCAACTCCTTGAGTACATCCACCCCTTTCGCTTTATGCGCAACTTTTTCTCTCGGGATTCGCATTCGAGTGATGGGTCTGACCCGGCAGAGAAGACAACTCTGGACGCGGAGGAGATAAAGGGCCTTGTCGCTCGTGTCAAAGCGAAATCATCCATGCTTGACCCTTCGGCCAGGTTTGTCATCTTCCCTGCCTCCATGCCAGGATCCAAGATCCCATGGCCTACAGGCATGTTGCCGTTTGCCCCCCCTTCGGCTACCGAGATGGCTTTGATCAACTTTGACAACATCTACTCATGTGGCTTACCCTCGTATGAGTACACGGATAGGAAGTTAATTAGGATCGCCATGCCTACAATTGTTGCCGGTGGGCGTTTCAGCGGTAAGGCGTTCCGTATCAAAGAGGCTGACATCCGCCTGCTACGGGATCCCAATTCTCCAGGCCCCATGTCCCTTTTTGGTGTCAATACTGTCATAGGTCCTATCCGGCAAGCGCCCAAACTACCGCAGAGAACTATCGGACCTCCTGTCGACGAATATGAGACCCTATCTGGGCAGTGGGAGCTTTCGGTACAGCATCATACACCTTTCTGGGTTACAAGGGAAGCGCGATCAAAGATGAAGACCGCCTTGGACAAGATGATAACCTCTGGGGATATCGAGATTCGTTCTGGGCTTCGGTTCGATGTCGACAACTCCCTTGTGCCTTTTTTACGGAAGTCTCTCGAAGGCGAAGATTCCCACGGAAACACACTCGCGCCTGTTCCCCAGCCATCGAAGGTCCCAATGATGAGTCTCGTAAGGCTCGCCCAGATTTTGGTCCCACTACAGCACACTGCGCCGGTGCTTTCCCTGAGCTGGAGAGAAGCACGTAACAAACTCCGAGACATGGACGCTGGAGGGCTTGACGAAGCGAACCGAACTGTTATCCGCGTCTTGGACATCATGCGCGAAGCTCGGGAGCAGACAAAGATGGAGCTAAAGGGGTTGAATGAGTTTGTCGAAAATCTGGAAATCGATCCGGAATACGTGATTAACCCATTCTTCCTGGGAACGGTGGCCCAGCGAATCTGTCGGACGGTAGGTCTCGATGCATCAACAGATTTGGATGAAAATGCCTGGGGCAAGCATCTGAAGGCGAAGCTCCTCGATTATCACAAAATCATTGGGGAAAAGACAGAAAAGATAATGGAGGCCCGCAAAGCCGTAAGGTATCTTGGTCAGGCTGAGGATCGGGGCATCATTGCCCGTGAAATGTTGGAAGACTTGTTTGCGACGGGTGACATTGCGGACCAGGAAGATCTTCTTGAAGACGAGTATCAGCTCCTCGTACATCAAGTTGACGAGCTTTCTCGCTAACTGTCATTGCCTATATCTTTCGGACATCTTTGGGGGAATCGACTGGAGCCCGGACATGGGACATGCTTGGGATGGAAATCGGTTTGCTCCCGTAGGCATCTACAATGTAACGAACCTGTTTATCTCGAATATTGTACAAATGTCTCTTAAGCGTGCAACCGTACTCAAAGTGATATCAAGTGGTGCATTGGATCAATGGCTACCTGCAGTAGGAGGCGTTTGAACCAAAGCTACCCGTGGGTTTCTTCAAAGGGAGAAGTGTTTACCCGCAACGCTGTGTAATCCAAAGTGTTGCACGCATCATGCGATGACAGACAACAGTTCAAAGAAATATAGATGTATGATGCATACTGCAAACAAGAGTCATGTTGTGGCGTTGTCTTGGCTGAGATGTCGATTGCCTGATTCAATGATCAGCACTTTACGAGTGGGAATGAATCACGTGCTCTCGCATCCACTGATCCACTGACGCGTGACGCGCGGGACAGCCATCACGGCCGCCTGGGTCACGATAACAAGCTGACCCTCTCCAAGCTCACCCCTCTCATCCCGGACAAAGAAAGCCACGAGCACCTCGATGTTTTCCAAAAAGGCAGCTGAAAGACGCTCCGACATATACGTGTCGGCTTCATGACTCGCAACAACCTTTCCGAGCACCTGTCCTGGCTGTTGAACGACCAAGCCCGCTTCAAGCCTACAACACCAACTTTTCCTAGTTGCAGTGACGCTTCTCAGACCGGCTCGTCCCAATCGCAACGCTCGGACTCGCAGGGACGACAGACTCTTCAGTCTGGGCCACTGGCTCAGCCAGGGGACGGAACACACACAAACTACGACGCGTCGACTTCATCCAATGGACGGGGCGGGCCTGGTGGATTGCGGAATACGGACCAGGTGATACTGGAGGACGACACCATGGCCCGTCTCATGTCGAGCTCTAAGCCCAAGAAGCCCAGTTTGGTTTCAAGACCCCAACAGCTTCTTACCCCTTCTTCCATCACCCCCAATCGCCTCAGTCGACAAGATACTCCTGTCGGTCAGACCAACAATGGTAAGTACCTATACAAGACTGTTGATATGCCAAATCTAACTTGTTCGTAGGCGCACGAACACCAGAACCGAGCAAGCTGTCTGGCTTGCCGCCACTGAAGACGCCCGCCCCGTCCCGACCTCGATCACGCAGTCCCGACTTTCCAGAGCTCAAGGCCAATGAGATCGAGTACATGGACCTGACCGATGATGTCCTTGTCTCCTCGGACTCACTGTCATTTGGCAGCGATGTGAAACTCTGGCGTGAAGATTATGCGTCTCGGCCGGAACCAGAACAACCCGTGTCTAGTGGGAGGAAGCGGAAGAGCAACGAGATCAGCAAAGAAGAATTCAGCGACTTGGGTGATTTTCCAGATGTCTATGAGCTTCTTGGTACCGACCCTCCTGCCCCAAGCCCTGGAAGCCGATCAGGGACACGTCGGAAGGATGGATCACGCAGCACTCGCACACGTCGAACCCGTGATGGCTTCAAGAACCCTTCGTCAGCCGAGATTCCTCCAATCAGCGAGGAGGAACAGGAGATCCTACGATCGCCTTCAAGACAGGTGCGTAGTCAGCTGGCTCGTGAAGGATCCCCTCGGGCTGTACCAATCATCTTCGAGTCTCGACTTGGTGCCAAGAGAGCGACGAGTCCCCTGAAAGATTCCCAGAGCTTTGAGGATCCTGAACCGACACGCCAGGCCAAGTCTCTTCCTCCCCGAATGCAGATGGACCCTGATGAACTCGTTATCCCCGACTCCGATGAAGAGTTCATGACGCCACCCTCTCATAACAGCTCCTTAGCTACACTCAAGGCCTCCACTGTTAAGACAGTGCAACCTAAGACACGGGCGACACCGGCACCGGCACCGGCACCTGCAGTTAAGATAGACTTCCAGTCATCTTCACAGCGCCGCACCTCACCTGAAGCGCAGCCCGTACCAGCTTCTCTCCCTGCAGCCCATGTGGGCTCTCAGTCGTCCTCCCAGCGCCAGGCCTCTCCTGTGACAACTACTTCCAAAGCATCCGGACCCACAGCGACCAGCTCACAGACTACGAGAGGAGCCCCTGACGCTTCTTATGATGAAATTTCTTCCGGCGAACCCCCTCCACGATCGAGCCAAGCTCCTGCTTTCCTTGCCCAACTGGCATCGGACTCATCAACCCTGGCTAAATGGAGCGAGTTTGTTGATAAGCTCATCCAGCAAAATGACAAGAACTTCATGCGAGCAATCAACGAGCGATGGCCGAGAGAGAAGCGGAGTGAGGTCAAGTCAGAGAAGGAGCGGCTTAGACGGCAGCAGAAAGCCATCAAAGAACTTGGGGGCCCCGCGGAGGAGTACAGAGGACTTTGTGAGAAACGAGAAGAGCTTGCTCAGCAGATTGCTCAAGCTTACGCGGACGGTATCGATACGGATGAGGATGAAGTTCGACTTGATGATCTCACCGATGAGATTCAGGAGGTTGAAGAAGCCCTCCTCAAAACCATTGATAGCTCTAGACTGGACGTTGCTGGCTTTCTGGCAAGTATCCAACAGCCTCCTGCTCCCACACCGGTTGTTGTAATGGGCACCCAACCCATTTTTCAAAGCAGCGTCAACATGTCAATGCCGTCGAGGGATATTATCCCGGCAAGTGAGACAGGGACGCAAGTGGTCCACCAGACCCAATTACCCAGATCCTCTCACTGGAACCCTCCAGGCTCGAGAATCGAGGCGTCTCAAGTGGCGAGTGTTCTCTCTCAGGACGCTGACACTTCCGCTGTCCCGTTCCCAAGACAGTTCACAAACCCTTCGAGACCAACCCCGAGATCCATGATGGTGGACCCTATACTCGCAGAAGCAGAGGAAGCAGAGTTTGGCACGGGCGATGGTTTTTCTGATCTGGACGAGTTTCAGTTCCGGCCAACGGCTCGGCCTACGACCAACTTGGCCAACACTAGTAGTCGAAGAACCCCTCAGGCGATGCACCACCGCGCTGGCGATGAATTCAGTGACTTCAGCGACGACGAGGAGATGCTTGCCTTTGCACAGGATTACGAGACCCGTCAGTCCCATGCTCCCGTCTCGCAAAACGCGAGGAAGATCTTCTCGGAGACCTCTGGCAACGTTGTTCCCAACTCAAAGTCCAGAGTCTCCACGAAGAGAGCCTTGCCTTCGGTCGCCCCTGAATTGATTCCTGCTGAGCTGATGAAACATCCGTGGTCACCCGATGTCCAGCGGATGCTCAAGGATCGGTTTAGAATGAAAGGGTTCCGCCATAACCAGCTCGAGGCTATCAATGCCACACTGGAGGGCAAAGATGCTTTTGTCTTGATGCCAACTGGTGGTGGCAAATCGCTCTGCTACCAGCTCCCGGCTGTTATCAAGAGTGGAAGGACTCGAGGTGTGACTATCGTTGTCTCGCCTCTGCTCAGCTTGATGCAAGATCAGGTGGACCACATGAAAGCCCTGGGCATACAGGCCGTTGCATTCAATGGCGAGTGCTCAGCCCAGTACAAGAGACAAGTGATGAGTGCCTTTGATGAGCGGAGCCCTGAGCACTTTATCGAGCTCTTGTATGTTACACCAGAGATGGTCAGCAAGAACGTCGCCTTCAACAATGGCATGCGAACACTCCATAGCAAGGGCAAATTTGCACGTCTTGTCATTGACGAAGCTCACTGTGTCAGTCAGTGGGGTCATGACTTCCGACCAGACTACAAGACCTTGGGCCAAGTCCGGCAGAGATATCCTGGAGTACCGGTTATGGCACTCACTGCCACGGCGACGCAGAACGTCATTGTTGACATCAGACACAATCTTGGAATGGACAACTGTCAAACGTTTTGCCAGAGCTTCAACCGTCCGAACCTGTACTATGAGGTTCGTCCAAAGACAACCAATGACAAGACGATCGAGGCCATTGCCTCGCTGGTCCAATCCAAGTACCCGAATCAGAGTGGGATTGTGTATACCATCTCGCGGAAGAATGCAGAGAAGGTTGCAGAGAGTCTTTCGCAACATGGGATCGCTGCCAGTCATTATCACGCACACGTTGACCCTCAGGAAAAGGTCGAGGTGCAGAATGCCTGGCAACGGGGTGAGATCAAGATCGTGGTTGCAACAATCGCGTTCGGAATGGGCATCGACAAACCTGATGTGAGGTTTGTCATGCATCATGGACTTCCAAAGAGTCTGGAAGGTTACTATCAGGAGACTGGTCGGGCAGGCAGAGACGGCAAACCGTCTGACTGCATTCTTTTCTACGGCAAGCAGGACATAAGGGTCCTGAAGAGACTGATCGCTGATGGCGACGGAAGTCATGAACAAAAGGAGAGACAGATGGCCATGCTGAACCGCGTCACTGCCTTCTGTGACAACAAATCTGACTGTCGACGTGCCGAGATTCTTCGGTACTTTGGCGAGGAGTTTACCGGGGCGCAATGCAACAAGACCTGCGACAACTGCAAGGCTGGCTTGATCTTTGAGCAGCAGGACTTTTCAGAGTATGCCATTGCTGCCATCAAGGTTGTCCAGGCGCAGAACAGAATCACCCCGGCGCAGTGTGCTGATATCCTCATGGGAAAGAAATACCCCCAGTATGAGGCACAACTATCAGACAACTGGCATGGCATGGCAAAGGGCCTTAAGAAGCACGAGCTGATCCGAGTCATCGACAAGCTATCGGCCGAGAAGGCCTTTCACGAAGACAACCAGGTCGGCAACCATGGCATGGCAATCCAGTATCTGCGGCTCGGATCGACGTACCGTTTGTTTCTCGCAGGACAACGGAAGCTGATGCTGTCGATCCAAGTGCCGGAAGAGGGCGCGTCTAACAAGGCGGCCAAGCCCCGGTCAAAGAAAGCCAGTAAGAAGTCAAAAGAGCAGGATGTCACGATGCCCTCAACATACGTCTCTTCTCCTGTTGATCGACGGAGAAAGAAGTCTCGTGTTGTGGAAAGTGATGACGAGGATGAAGAAGCCGTCATACCAAGCCGATATGCTAATGGTGGATTCTTGGACGACGATGAAGACGACGAGGAAGCCTTTGATGAGTTGCCAAGCCATCGGCCATCGAGGCCCCCTTCTCGACAACCTGTGGCTTCGATTTCAATGAGAACTGAGCTGGAGGACTTGGACGAAATACACCGAGATATTGTCGACGGATTTGTCCAAGAGGCAAAGAAAGCAGAGGAGCAGATCCGCAACCGGAGAGACCTGAGAAAGCCACTTTTCACTGAGAAGGACTTTCAGCTCATGGCCATTCACTGGACCACTTCGCTCCCCATGATGAAGAAGATCCCCGGTATCGACCCCGACAAAGTCAAGGAGCATGGGCCCAAGATCCTCCGCATCTTGCAACGACACTACAACGGGTACTGCGAGATTATGGATCCTGGCAAGTCTGGTGCCAATGGCCAAGAGATCGTGGATCTGATCAGCTCCGAAGTTGAGATGGACGAGGAAGACGAGGACGGTGAGGACTCGCATTACTTTGGCGCCAACCAGGGCGCGGCCGTCCAGGAGTGGCATAGCAAACTCGAGAATCTTGGCACCCAGGCTGGCCCGAGCAAGCCCAAGTCGTACAGCAAAAGCGGAGGCGGCAACAAACGATACTCGGGAGGCGGCAAGAAATGGACCAGCAAGAAGTCGACAGGCGGAGTGACGAAGCGCAAGAGCACCGGCACTACTCGCAAGACTAGCGGAACCTCGACTGCTGCCAAGGCCACCAGCAGCGCGGCAAAGACGGCCAGCAAGCCGCAGCAGCGAAAGAGCAACATCAAGGCGATGCCGACGTAAAGGAGGGAGGTTGTTTCGAGGCCTCTGAGATTCGATCATGACGACTACAGAGGAGATACGGCAGAAAAGGGGGGGCGAGTTGACACGCAGAGCGAATGATATTTCAATGGCACGCATGACTTTTTCAAGACCATTTTTCTCTTCGACCAAGTTAAAGGGGTGAGCTCTCGGGAGCATAGAGAGGGAGAGAAAAAAAAAACGGTTGCAGCATGAGGACTGGAGTTTTACGGCGATTTGTTCTGCATGGGAGGCGATCAAGGAAAGGGGGGTTGGTTTGCTGATATTTCTTACACCACGCATGGCGTTTTGGCGATGTTACCTCTCACGAACAGGGAGGTCTTTGCATCCGTTTATACCTATCACAATCAGCGCTACTACTACCACTATTGCTACTACAACTACATCATGTACCTGGCACTTAGCTACATAGCTGTGGCCCTTAACGAAAGGGGACTCACTCAGATAAACGCATTACGAAAATGAACATACGGTTACATCACGACTCACTCAATGAATGAATGAACATTTACGTCACAACTCGAACACTTTTCTTTTCATTTCCGGGATTCCTTGAATTAAATTATTTCCCGTTTCCTTTCCTCTCCTTCCCTGTCCTGTCCTTTCCAGAAGCCCTCAATCTAGGCTCGTAGCTCATGATAAACAGCGTCTGGGATTGGGTATGATCTGATGTGATAATGGTATAGCTCTCGACTTGACTTGGCTTGTTCATTCAACGATAATCAGTCCTCCAAGAAACCGTACCTTGCCGTACCGCTGCACATTTGTCTGTTTTGGGTGTTCCTTTCCTTCCACCGTAATTACAGCGCATCATTTGAGTTGGCATGAAGAAAACAAAGAAAGCGTTCAGAGAGAGTTTTTCAACCGCCACGTCCGACGTCAAAGTGCTCACAAGGGAAAAAAGAATGGGGGATTCAAGGCCGTCATCCCTTAAGAGCCGTTCCTGAAACTCCGCCGACCGCCATTATCTCAATCTCAACCTGATACGCCTTGCTGTTCAAAAGAAAATTGGTCTTTCATAAATGGCGCGCCAGGCTCCTGCGACCCCTGAACCAACATGTGTGGGTATATGCGGTCTCGAGGCGATTGTAAAAGAACTCAAATTGGTAAAAACATGATGTTACATACATCCAGGAGAAGTCGCCGTCTCCTGAATATTCGGGGTGGTGGTTGTGTTGTTTGCTCGCAGATAGGGAAGGATTTCAGTGTCGCCACCTTGGCTTCATATCTTTTGGCTCCAGTGGGGGAGCTCTTCGCATCGCCATTCGAGCACCTGCAAGTGCCTGGGGACTATCACGGCCAGTCTCGCCTTCTCTAGCCTTTGGTTGAGGGAGAAGACTAGCCCTCCTCGACGATGTGGCGAGCGAGCTGGCAGGCCTGCTTTGCCTCTCTCCGTCAGCTCCGATGGACCTTGCAGCCTGCAGGGAAGACCGTCTGCCCGAAAGAGCCATTGTTGAGTTGTGAGAGGCAAGTCTCGGCTTTGGCAGTGGCTGAGTGCTTGGGCCAGGGGATGCAAGTCGTTCTCGGAACGAAAGGCGCGAGTGTCCAGTTCTAGTGGGCGTGTCCTCGACTCTGGGGGATTCCGATGAGGCGCGAGCAAGAGGACTCCGTAGCTTTGGCAGCTTCGAGCTGCTTGACCCTGGTGTAATCGAGCCAGCTGATCTGTGCGCAATAGGGCTCTTCTTAGCATAGGGGCTAGGTGTGGTAAGTGTGAGAGGCTTGAAGTTGTGGCCAGTGTCAACGTCTGACGTGTTCGTAGAGCCATTCCAACGGGGACGCTGAGGGAGCGTGGATTCGGGTCGTTTGACCACCGCCGGACGGGGGGCCGGAGCCAAGTGGGTTGTTGATGAAGAGCCAGTGACAGTAGAGAGACGAGAGAAACCAGGTTTCCTGCCAATTTGCGATGTGGGTGCGGGGAGGGAAGAATGTCGTCGGTTCGATGGGATCGGCCGATTGCTGGCCCCGGGCGTAGCTCGCATCTTTGGAGGCTTCGACTTTGGCGTATGAGGATCCATG
This sequence comes from Fusarium sp. LHS14.1, assembly GCA_025433615.1. Taxonomy (NCBI): domain Eukaryota; kingdom Fungi; phylum Ascomycota; class Sordariomycetes; order Hypocreales; family Nectriaceae; genus Fusarium; species Fusarium sp. LHS14.1. Next base: position 2,497,391 of record CM046481.1, read on the forward strand.
CCTAGGCTTGACATGATGACTGAAGAAGGTGGAGAGCTACCTGGTGTCTCCCTTCCACTGCCCAAGGTCGAATGGTCATTCGACAGCATGCTAGATATGGAATCTCGGAGCTGCTGGCCCTTGTCTGCGTGGATCTCGTCAATCAAGGCCTCGGCGTCCTTCATCTGATGCTTCAGCGCCAACCATCTAGCTTGCATGTCGGTATGGAGGCGGAGAATCTCCCCGTTGACAGTCAGGCGTTCCATGACCCCCTTCTCGATGATGGACAAGACACGTTCAATGGCCGGTCCATAATGCGTCTTCTTGGCCTCATAACTTTCCAGCTTCTTCAACATGGCAGGCTGGTTTGTCAGATGCAGTCCTGCATCAGCAGCTTCTCTGAGCTTAAAGAGCGAGCGCTCGACAGACTCCTGCATCTTTTGGGCTTGGCGACCAGCGCCACGAAAGACAATAACCCATCGATCCTCGCCGAGCTCCTTGCGTAGCGACTCGGCATCCTTTTCCAACTTCTTGTAGCTAGCATCGAGACCCTCACGTCGCATACTGAGTTCTTCGCATGCCGTCGGGAAGGATTGCTCGGCCCTCGCCTCAAACATTGACAATCGCATGGGAAGGAAATCGAGAGAAGCCCTTAGAGGTTGCATACGAGCAAAAAGGGCGAGGAGGCTGGAGTCGTCCTGCGATAAGGTTGGCGTGCCAGCCCCGGGAGAGTTAGGGGTGACAGGGAAGGCGGGTAGGCTATAGCGGTTCGGCGCTTGCAGTCTGGATGCTTGGTGAGGATTCTCCTCGACGATGGTTTCGAGATCTCCGATATCGACCGTGTCCGCACTGGCTGCGGCCATGAGACTCTTGTGACGGCGTTCCTCCATTTCAAATACCAGCCTGCTCAGCTCGTCCATCTCGCCCTGGACATCTCCAAGGACATTGTTCCAGAGCTCCTCCCACTCCATGGCGATCTCAACCTGTACCTTGACGATCTGTAGTGTTCGTCGGATCTTGGCCCACTCCTGCATGATGGACTCCATCTGTGTGACAGCTCGAGTCAAGTCGCTGAGGGGTACATTTGAAACATCATCCCGGCCTTGAAGCTGCTCGATGGCGCTGACATAGGCCTTGACGAGTTCCTCGAAGCGTATGATGGCATTTTCCACCTCAGCCAGGCCCTCTCGACCTCCAGCAGCGGCCCACTCCACATCGTCCTCACTGTCGAGACCATCTACAACCTCTGATGCCTTGGATATCCAGCTTCTGATCTGTTCGGCAGCATTGATAAGAGCTTTGGCGGCAACCTGGGCGGTTGGGATGGCAGTGACTTGGCTTGAGAGCGACTCGGCGTCGGGAAGCTGCAACGATGTCAACTGGGCGAGTTGGTTGGCAAAGGAGACGCGAGATAAGGTGTAGATGGATCCAGGACGGTTATGGCCAGGGGTGAAGTAAGAATTGAGGCTCGGAACGTAGTCTGTTGGAGGTGTGGCAGGAGCAGGCGCTGGGATGGGAGGGGTGTCTTTGGGAGGAGGAGGAGGAGGCACGCATCCATCATCGGGGGATGGAGGACATGTTGTGCGCTCGATGTGTTCGCGACGGGTATCGAGGGTGACCTTTGTTCCATTGCCGTTGGTATGGTCGGGCAGACGATACTTTTGAGTATCCATGTCCAGGGGCTCGGGGGTCCTGATCTCAGGCAGCAGTGTCACGATGGAATCGTTGTCGTCCACCTTGAAGGGCGGTAAGTCGAGAGAAGGATCGTGGGCGGCGGGCTTGGAGGAGGACAAAGCGCCGGCGCCCTTCCACGGGCGACCACGCCGGGCGATGACCGACTTGACCGAACCCGCCTGATGCTTTTCGTCAAGCTGGCGCAAGTGCTCTTCGTCAAGGCGACCGATGTGATCGGGATGTTGCGGCGTGGTTGGGGGCGTCGAAAGTTTTTGGGAGCCGAAACCGAGAGCTTTGAGGCGGGCAGCTAAACCAGGGGAGGTTTTGCGAATGCCAGAGGAGGGTGGCAGGGGTGAGGTTGGAGTAGGGTGGTTGAGAAGCGCGGTCGTGGTTGTTTTTGTTGTCGTGGCAGGGGTAACCGCGGCGGAGGCGGCTGGAGTCGTGCTTGCGGTGGAAGAAGTGGTGGCAGGTGAGTTTAGAAAAGTTGTCGTCGTGTCGATTGCAGAAGACGAGGAGGTGAGCAAGCTGGAATTGGGATTGGGATCCGGGGCGTGGGTGGAGGAGGGATCATTCGAGCCGGGGTTGAAGGGCAGGTGAGATAGTTGGCTAGGGACGTCAGCGAATTTCAGCAGGCCGCCCACGGGGGCATCATGGTCCCGGCCGCCGTCGCACTCGTCGTGGCCCACGCCGGCAGATCGGTTAGCCTCAGGGCTTGTCGCAGGAGTTATCAAAAACGGATCAGCCTTTGACGCCCAGTCGCTGTTTTCGACTGCAAGAGTCGTCGCGTTCGAATGGCTGGCGCTCATCTAATCGGTCGTTGGAGTTGGCGCCCTCGGAAGGCGAGGGCAACCAGAATTGGCCGGACCAGGCCAGGTTAAAGCGCGGACAGTCAGGATCAAGTCCAGGGACCAGCAACCAGAACCAGGGCTCGACAAGGCCGGGCGCTTGAGATTCGGAAACGAATTTTCCTCTGTTTTCTCCAGATGGCAAGATAGAGAAACAGGACAGATTGAATGCCCGTGATGAAACGTGAGAAGCTCGGGGCTTTTGAGCGTTTGCGCGGGGCGAACTCATGCACTGGAGCTGAGAGCAGAGTCCTCCCTCTTTGTCTCCCTAAAATGTCTTGTCTTGCCTCCTGTCTTCAGTGCCACGAATCACTTGCACTTGGGCCCAACCATGTATTATCCACAGTCTATGGTACTGCAACAGGCGCAGCAGGAAGCCAGTGCCGGTGCAAGTAATCGACTGACTGACCGACTGGATGAACGCACGCTCACGCGCATACACATACACATACAGGATGCGATGGATGGGCTGGAAGCCGTTGTCAGCCAGAGCCGAGTGGAGATAACGACCAAGGTCTGAGGGTCAGTGGGTGGCCACTGAGCGAGAGATGCAGTGCAGGCTGCCGCAGCGATTGGAGGTGGGCGCCCTGCGAAAAGCCCAGTAGCCTCCTGCAGGAGACAGTAGCAATGGCTGCTGTGAGAGGCTGGGCTCCCTGTCAAAGCTGTGATGAGCAGTCAAATGTCCCTTCCTGGGTAGAGTAGGAGCTGCAGGCTTGAGTTGGAGCACCTCCTAGACGGATAAGAGTGATGGCGCAAACCGTGTTGGCAACATAGATGGGTTGCAAGAGAAATCTTGTGATGATAGGCAATAGAAGGTGCCCTCGTCAAACGTCGTCGCCTAGAAGGGACAAGAAAAAAGTAAGGCCGTGAAAGCAGCGTGAGCGTATGATGCAGTCCTCTCATCAAATGCTCGCAGTGTCATCCGATGGGCCAAAGGGACCGATGCTGATGCGTCTCTGGCGGGGACAAAAAAGGGGGAGGGTTTCGGAGGGAGAAAGCCGGAATGAGAAGAATGAGACGCGACAAAGATTGGCTGGCTGCATGAAAATGTGTGTAGAGGCCGTAATTGAACACCCGAGGATGAAAAAAAGAAGTCGAAAAGAAAGGAAAAGATGGGAAATTCGACTGAGAAGCTGGCCGAGGCCTCTTAGATGAGGAGTCCCAAATTGGAAGGGTAGGAGGCAATGGACGGAAGGCCCAATCTACGGGGTACAACTTCCTTGCGCAATGGAACTTGGAAGGCCGGACAAGGGCGGCTTTCGGCCTTGAAAGGTAGAAATTTGAGCCGAGGAAATGTTCAAGACGGATTCAATAAAGAGACTGGACTTGATCCGGCTGATTTACTTATTATTTAGATCTGCTAATGGAAGAAGCCGTCCAAAGGTTACGAGGCTCATGGAAGTAACCAACGGTGGACTAACAAGTGCACCAGGCAACGTCGACTCAAACCCATGATCATCCTCCGTCATGGCATCCATCCATCTCCATCCGGCGCCGCGCCGCGCCGCGCAACACGGGGATGCAATTATTACTTTCGTCCAGATTGACGGGCAGAGAGAGACGGGGGATACTGTATCTACCGGGGGACTGGGCCCAGATGGATCTTTTCGTTTCTCGAGATGGCCTCTGATTTGGCCGACCTCTTGATGAACTGACGGCCCTCCCCTGGTCGCTGATCTCGCCTAACAAGAGTCCGGCCTCAACTTAGAGCACCACGCGCGACTAGCGCACTCCTATGCTCAGGTGCCGGATAATGCAAGCCATCGCAGGTTATGCCTCTTTAGAGGCGGCAGATGGATATGCGCATTTCGGATGGGAAGAGGGCACGCCGTATTATCGGTACCGAGTTAGTTTATCGACTTAGACGATGGTTGGTTGCACAGGCGCTGCTACTGGTTGATAAGATTCTAGTAACGAGCAAAGATATCAGACAAGATATGAGCAAGGAAGAGGCAACCAGTAAGGCACCTGTCAGCCTTCTGTCAACCGCTTAGAGTTGGGCTTAGATTCGCTTGGCCATATGGCCTGGGTGTGCTTTAAAAAATAGCCTCACAGGAGTACTGAGCCGCCTCTCGGGCAGAAGCTCTTGATACGAGCTCTTCTCTGGATGTCATATGAATGCCGAGGCTACGGACCCTTGGGTAGTTAACCTCGTGCATACAAAAGAGCTGATCAGCCTTGGGGAAATAGACGGACGGTCCTCTATGGAGTGGACCAGAGGGAGAAGCACCAAGGCCACACGGACGAGCTCACACGTGTCGATCAACGATAACACGATCATTTATCCCACACTTCTCTTCCTCGTCTCGAGCTAGAAGCATCGAAGACTGTCCTTTGCAATCCAGATGCAACCTGCCTAGAGCTTCAACGGGAGCTCCGAGCTTGGTCCCCAGGGAGCTCCAGCCAACCGCGTGGCTTGCATGAAAGTCCAATCACGGAGGAATTTCCCTCGGAGCCGGGATCTGACCCGGGGATGGGATTCAAGATGCCTCGCCTTGCCTTGCCTTGTCTGTGGGCACGGAGCGAGAGTATGTATTCCTTGATGGGATCGATGATGGAAGAATTTCCCTTTGCTGCTGAAAATATGTCTGAAACTTTGTCCCGTGAGGATTGGACCTAGCGATTGACAGGACAACCGAGACATGTGGGCGCGTGGCGGCAGTGGGATAGAAACGTAGCAGATTCCAATCAATCTGGAGGAGATTAGACAGCAACCAGGCCAGCTCTCTTACTGGCCGAGTCTGACTTTCGAGATGGAGTCTCTCAACTCGCCCGTTTTGGGGATTGGATCGCGGGAGGACGGATACTAAAAGGTTGCCCTGGGATATGACACACGGGCTTCTCAGACAAGCCTGTGTCTGTGTGTATCGTCAACGCCTGGCGCCCGTGATAAAGAGTCTTCCCCCCCCGTCGCACATGACGTTTGAATAGATGCTTTGACGACTCCATCTGTTCAATCCCTGCCCCCATCTCACGCCCCCGTTGCATCTCTTGTGGTTTTGGACGTTGAGCTACTGCACGAGTTGTTTGGCTCCAGCTTCCATTGGGAGAAAGCAGAAAGCTCCAGTTACCTCCTGCATACATATCTAATAGCCCCTGGCCAGTTGAATCCGCCTCAACGGTCTTGGTCTTGAGTTTGCAGGACGTGCCTATTTGGCTTGTCTTATCGACGATCACTTCTCTCTTGTTCAAGCCATTGTTTTTCAATCTGCCCCCTTGTTGAACAGATTGAACCAACTAACGTGCCTCGGAAAAAAAAAAAAAGAGGCCCATTTTATGTTCACCAGAACATAGACGCACACTCATGCATCTCTTTCTTTAGCTTCAACGTCTCACTAACAGACACTTAAAAGTCCCGTCTTCTGTCCTCTACCGACTTTTCTTCAAGACCCTGACATCACATCACCTTCTGGAAACCAATTCCTCTCCCGATCCTTGCTAATCGTTAGCTCTCTGGTTCCGCCAATCCTCGCACGCTTCCCCCGCTGTTCCAACGAACGGACGCGAAGTAATTTCACCCTTGTCGAGTCCCGAGGCCTGTCCCGCCAACCAGCCCGGCCAGCCTGGAACCGTCGCCCCATCACCAAAGAACCCCTGGAAATAATCCATCCCATCCCGTCCATCCACCATCCAGTCCATTCGTTCGTCCTTGTATTACCCCTTCGAATTTGTGCTCTCTTTCACTTTCCCCCTCTGTCCCTCGCAGAGCTCGACTTTAAACCTTCCCCTCCCTTGTCGCGCTGCCATTTTTTTGTTCTCTCGCTGCGCCTCGATTGCTGTTGCTATTGCTGTTGCTTTTATTGGCGTACTCGCTAGCTGCAGTGCCATCCATTCAAGCTCCTGAAAGCTGCCCGTTGCTGTGGAACCTCATCTGTCGTGTTTGTGCATCTGTGTAAGTGCAGATCATCATTCACGGCACACCACCGTCAACAAGCATTACCGCCCAGGCCGAGAATCAACGTTGATCACGCGGGGATAATTCTGTTGGACGACTCTGAGAGATCGCATTCGAAGTTTGGAATACTCGACAAATAATCAACTCGCCTTGGCTAGGCATCCCTTTCATCACCAAGACATGATGGCCAACCACCAAACTCCGGCCTTTCGCTGCGACTCGCCGCCTCCCGATGCGCTGCCAACGCCTGCCATCGGCGCGTGTCCGGAGCTTTCTCGCTGCTTGTCCACCACTTCGTCATGGTCTCACGGCTCCAGCACCGACGCTGCCTCCCGTGACTCCCTCGGGAGCGAGCCGTACAACCGCCACTCCACCGGCAGTCTCCTCAAGCACCGACGCTCCGACATCTCAACCTCCCGACACTCGAGTTACAGCTTCGATGGCCGGAGTCGTCGCCGCGGATACATGCGGCCCCAGGGCACCGACTTTGCCGCCAGCGCCCGTTCCCGTGAGAGTGTCATGAGCCTGGGCAGCATCGCGCATCTCCAGTACTACTTTGCCCGGACAGGCCTGCTCGACGGCAAGGGTGGCCAGCTGGCTAGGAAGAAGCAGCCGCACCGGGCAACCCTCGATCTCTCAGCTCTGGATACCAGCGGTACCCTTCCCAAGATTGTGGGCTCCGATGTCGACTCCTCCTATGCTTCTACTGGCAGCAGCCCCGACTTTAGTGCCCAGGGCTTCGGCACAGATCTTGTCGAGTCTCCCATCGAGGAGATAGACGACTACTACGATGATACCTTCAGCGAGCCTGGGGACATGCTCCCTCCCACCGTGAGCACTTATCACCATCGCGAAAAGGTGGTCCCCAAGCCGCCAACCATTTTGGAACTCAAGTCCGAACTCGAGCAGACACTACGCGACGCGAGAAAGGCGTTGAAAGAGGCACAGGATCGGAAGGCTGGCACTTATCAGGCGCCACCCAACGCGCCCAACTACCCCAACATGCCTTCGGAAAATAGCCAGGGATGGTTTGAGCTCCAGGGCATGCACATGCTCGACGTTGTGACTCTGGCTATCCGCGCCGCCAAGATGTACTACACGGCCCACGAGCTGCCCGACCGCCTCGACTCTATAAAGCCCGAGAAGCAGGTCAGGGCCGACCTTTTGGCTGTTATGGAGGTGTTGAAGCAGATGGCCACCCGGAATTTCAAAGATGGCATGAAAGAAGAGGAGATCAAGACCATGGATACCTGGGTCGATAGCGTGTTTGGTATCCTCAAGCAGGAGCAGGAGATCGAGGACGCAGAGAGGGCCGAGCGGGATGGCTGGACATGGCTCAAGGGCGACTGGACCCGCCGCGAGTATGAGCGTGAGCGAGCATTCCTCTTGTCCATGGACACGACGGCAGATCCTCTACCCGAATGGAAGCCCATGTCACCCACAGCCGAGAAGCCGACGCCTTTCCTCGAGAGTATGCAGAACGGCCTACGACTGGTCAAGCTGCACAATGCTGCGGTGCACAAGTCCCGGCGGCGCTGGGGCGCTATCCCGACCTTCCACACCGACACTCAGAAACCCTACCGCAGCGCCGATAACCTACGCTACTGGGTCAAGGCCGCCGAGCTGCGCTTCGAGGTCATGCTGGCCGTCGACGCTCTTGGAGTCGTCTACAACACTTCACCAAAGGTCTGGCTAGACTTTGAGGCGGCCCTACTCAAGTGGTGCCGCCACGTACGCGAAGAGATCGCCAAGGGGCTAGAATCATGACCACTTATGCCGACACAAGTGAACTGGCAATAATGATTGGACGTTGGGGGGTTAAACTGGAGTTTCTTGGCTTTTATCTTATTCCCTTGATTACATCTTCTGCTTCTATTTCTTCTGGAAGGACATTGGCTCGAAATTGCATATTACAGCAGCGAAAAAAAAAATCCAACAAGACTACGCACGAGGACTTCCACCACCACCTTTTTCTATCGTCGTCACGAAAGCGCTTTGGAGCATTCTATTCACCTTTTAACTTGGGGGCCTGGAGAATCCGGCCCCCCCCTTGAAACCCCTCTACATTCTAGCATATACCCATTTGCATACGCTTAGCGCAGATGAAGATTCACTTTGTTCAGCTTAAAATAGACTGAATAGACACGTTACAATGTCATGTTGGAGAATTTTCCTTTGTATTTATTCTTAGAAGGATAGGATAGTATCACGTTAATTAGTCAAATGCCAGTCAAAGTCACAAGTTTCTTTATGAGAGTGAGAAGATGTATGTAATATTTTCCAATTTTTTTTCCAACTATTTAATACCAATATCGATGCAAGCCGTGAACTATTAAACCATGCCAATATCAAACTAACCAATCCAGACCAATCCAGGTATATGCGAAACCATAACAAAACTCAAGGATATCTTTGCTCATCTTGTTGCCTGTCCAAAATCCTACCCCCCTTTTTACTCAATGTCGACCTTGCGAATCTCGGTCCATTCCCTTTCAACCTTAGGAACGGTGATCACCAGGACACCGTCCTCCATCTTGGCCGTGATGCCAAAGCTGTCAATCTCGTCACGCTCCTCGACTCCCTCGGGAGGGAGAGCCACGTTGCGCTCAAACAGGCCGACCTTTCTCTCACCAGTGGCGAGTGTGTTCAGAAACTCCTCATCACCAGGACGGTGGACGACACCGGCAATGTTCAGCAGGCTGCGGTCAGCGTCCCAGTTGACGCCAATGTCTTCCTTCTTAGCTCCAGGCAGTGCGACGTGGAGAATGTAAGCCTTTTCGGTGTTGAAGATGTCGACGGGAGGGTTGAAAGAGTTGGAGTCGTTCTGGTTCTGGCTATCCTGGAAGCGCTGGGCCTGCTCGCGAATGTTGCGGAAGAAGGGGTGGCCAGCCCAGCCGCGGAAAAGACCAGAGAAGTCAAAGGGGCCGCCCTGGCCGGGATAGGGAGGAGGAGGGTGAGGTCCAGGTCCGTGGTGAGGACCACGAGGGCCGTGAGGGAAACCACCTCGTCCTCGACCACATCGACCACCTCGGGGACCACCACGTCCTCGGCCTCGACCGAATCCAGGACGTCGACCACATTGGTTCTCATCAGGGGCAACCTCCTCGGGATCAGGGGCGTCAGCAGCCATAGTGTCGGGGGTCTCGCTCTTCTCGTTGTTGTTGTTGTTGTTGGCATCTCGCTCTACGTCTGTAGCCGAGGACTCGGCCTCGGAGTGATGGTGTCCGTGATGGCCGCGGGGATGATCCCAGGGACCGGCGCCCTGATACCAAGGACCCCATACGAAGCCATCGGCCTCAGGGGGAGGAGGAGGACCGCGAGGTCCAGGTCCATGGGGACCAGGGAAACCGTGAGGACCGCCGTGAGGAGGTCCATGAGGGCCAGGACCACCGGGACCGCCTGGGCCTCCGGGGCCACCAGGTCCTCCAAAGGGGTAACCGGCCATGAAGGGGAAGTGAGAGGCAGAGTTGTGATCAACTCCGCGACCAGGTCCCTGGTTGGGATCGAATGACTGGACAAAGTCCCAAAAGGGCATCGAGTAAGGTTGCTGGCTCGGGCTCATGATTACTTGTCTTGCCTTGTCTTGTTGTTGTATGTGTGTAATAGGGAGAAGTGTTGATGTTGAAAAAGCTGTCAGATCAGTGAACGATGTGAGTGAAGCTGAAGATGGGAAGAACATTTCAACATGGTCAGGTGCGTCAACTTATATACTTGCTCTCACCTTGTCTTCCCACATAGTACGGCAATACAAGTACACTTACGGCAAGGGGGGCGATTTCTCACACGTAACAGCCTCCGTAACCTGAACTCCAGGCAGAGTGGTAGGGCTGGCACACTTGCGCAAGTCCATCGAACCACACAGAGCATAAAGGAAGGACCACACAAGTTCGCACACCATCTCGGACTTCGAGTAAAAAAAAAAAGACGGTCAGGTCGGGCAAAAATCTTCGCCGCGCGTTCTCGCCTTCGGGGTCTGGGGTCACGATGATCGGTCGGTCCCGAGAGGTGGTCGGCCAGCAGCGCCCAATTGGCGCGGGGCCTTTTTACCTCACGTGCCGGAAAGTGTCTGCCCACCTTAACAGATTCGGCCCCGAGGAGGGTTAGAAGGCGGAGAGGTCTCCATTGCTGGAATTTTGCCCCCTGTAGTAAAGAATGGATGGATTAAACAAAAGCCCGAACATCAAAAAAAGCCGGAGCGGCTGTGAAAAGAGGCAACCGAAAAAGCTGAGTCATTGACATTGGCGCCTGTGCCGTCGCCACATCAAGTCTACCAGACAGCCGCGCGGCTTGATATCGTCAACCTCGGGCTTCCTCGTAACACCGGTCAAATAAGAATTGGATTTTGAAGAATTAAGCGATTCCCCGCGTTTCTCAATGACTCGAATTTCAAGGCTTGACGTGTGTCGTGGTGCCTGGTATTACGCTGCCCTGGTCACTTACACGACGGCAAGCCTACGTCACCAGAATATTGACGTAGGCTGCTTACGCCTAAACATCGAATATGTGGCAGAATATCCGGTTTGTTTACTTTTATGATATTTCCCGATAGATATGACTCTTTTGGTTCAGGGCACTGGACAACATAGTTTGACGATGCTCCATCCACTCTACTGCTCGAGCAACCACTTCAGACCTTCCACGACATCTTCCTGACGCTTGCTGCTAATCTCAAGCTCTGGAAAGAGAGCCCAGAACGCATGTGGCAAACCTGGGTATATGTGAATCTTGGTAGGCACCCCATCATCCTTGTAGGCCTGCTCGAGAACAAGACTACAGTCCCTCACTGGGTCCAGTCCGCAGACCTGGAAGTAGGTCTTTGGTTGGCCAACGTGCGTGGGAAAGGCGATAGGGAATGCCAAGGGGCTTGTCTGGTCAGGCTTGTACTTGGCTGTCACACCAGTCAGTGATTTGCTGCGAGAGTTGGGGTAAATACCTACAGTGAACAAACTTGAGTGACTCTGTGCTGAACATGGGTGCATTGGCATTCTGCTCCTTGCTGAAGAAGTGGTCCTTGTACTTCTCAGGGACTGTTTTTTCATTGACTCCAGAGGTAATTGGCGCATATACACCGGTCAAAGGAGGTTCCATTCCGGCATCCTGGCAGAGGTGGGAGACAGTCAGAGACATGTCGGCTCCAGAGCTGGTGCCACCGATAATGAAGCCCTTGGCAGGGTCGATCCCCAGCTTGCTCACGTTTTTGGCTGCCTGATTCACTTAGCATGCCATATTCTTCTGCGATTGGATGATACTCACCCAATTAGTGGCATCAAAGGCATCTTCGATGGCCTGGGGGAAAGGATGTTCCGGCGCGTGGCGGAAATCAACATTAACAGCGACACCTCCAAGGTCGGTAAAGGTAGCACAGAGCCCAGCTTCGGTATCAAGATCGCCCAACACAAACCCGCCACCGTGGAACACGACAATACCGGGGCAACCATCGGACGGGGCGTCCTTAGGGGTGTATACTCGAGCATCAACTTCAAGGCCATCCCTCAATGGGATTTTGATGTCTTCCATGCGGTATGATAGAGAGTCGGGGTCAGGCCTGGGCCGTGACTGGCGGACTTGAGCCATTATCTCACGGATTCCATCGAGGTCGGTGTCCATATTCCAAGCATTGAGCATTGGGTTGTAACATCTCACAATCTTGATGAAACGTCAGTAGCCTCGTGTATGTGTGAGTGATGATCCTTGGCTCACTGGCTCAAACTCGGGGTGAACCTCGCCGAGGGCACGGGTCTCTTCGATGGTGAGCATGATGGAGGAATTGTATCTTGATCAATTGGGTATTCCTGATTTGACCGATTCGGGGGGTAGGTGTTGAATACAACAATAACAAAACGACGGAATGTATGCATGGGTGTATCGAAGTCAAGGTTCCCTCTTCGCCTAACGCATCAACATAGGTGGACCAGACTACTGTACGCGTTCCAACTATATGTAAGCGCAGTGAGAACCTATGATTGGACAAGACCGCATCTACCATTCTTGTTTCAACCAATTTCAATATCTAATATCAGAAGAGATAGAGACTCATCCAATGCGCAACTTGCTGACCAAAAGGAAACATCTCAACGGTGACAGCTTCTGTTGTTACCGGGTTAAGTCCGACAGCGCCAAGTGAACGGCTGGACCCCCGCGCATCCGGAAGACACCGGCCCCACCATCGGCAACCACCTTGAAGATGTTTCCCCAGACTTGAAGATGAAGAATGGCCATGCCTCGTCTCAAGGTTGATATAGCTAGATCAGATCTGTAGCAGCAGCTTGTGAAAAGTAAGGGACCTTTTTATACATATATCTTAAAAGTTTCTATACAGAAATCTCAAATGACGTCAGCGAGCAAGTTGATTCTTTCACGAAGTCGTCGCGACGCCACGTGAGCCGACGACAAATGATTGGTCATCCAGCAAGCTTAGAAATCTGCTCGTCCCAGGAGCGCATTTCGCCATTGAAAAAAGTTATGGCCTGCTAAGCCCGATCCCGAACCACCCTACTTACAGTACACCTATAGCTCCGGTCGATACCCCTTCTTCTCCTCAAGTCAAATACACAAATCAATTCAAGATGGGAGCTTCACAATCGACACCTTCTGCCCCTTCGCCGGTGGCTGTCGCAAAGCCGAACCGTACGGACAAACCCCTGCTCCGGGAAACTGGATCCCCCCGCTAACTCTCTGTGCTAGCTACCACCGCCGCCGCCTCCGACAAGCCCAAGGTGAGAGCTTCCCAACGTCGCGAAATTCGTCGTCCACCCCTCAATCGCAATAACTGACGCTTCGAACCAAATAGCCCTGCTGCGTGTGCAAGGAGGAAAAGGCAAAGCGAGACGAGTGCATGCTCTTGTCAAACGCAAAGGACCCGGCTGAGGACTGCAAGTCGCTGGTGGAGCAGTACCGCACATGCATGTCGGGATACGGATTCCAGGTTTAAAAAAGAATAGACGGCGCGCCATCGGTCATAGAGGCCATGTACAATACATTGTAGACATATGGGCAATCCAATTCGGGCATTCCTCTCTGGTTCAGAAATGGCTTTCGAGGTTGGTGGCGTGATGTGCCGCTTGAACTCGGATATAGCACATATCCACGATCTGATTACGGAACCTTTTGATGTCTCTCGGAAAAGGGATTGGCTTTGCTAAAGCTGTTGGGAAGACTTCAGTACACGATTGGTTTGAGAATTGTTTGATTTGACAAATGTTCATGTCCTCATGTCCAGTCTCAAGATCCACGATAGCATCCTCCACGTTGCGTCCAGGCCACGATTGTATGCATACCTCACACTCATCTGGCTTGCTTCATTTCCTTCTCCCTCCCACGAAATCCTGCCTTCATCATGTCTTCCACCTCTCGAGTAGTAGAGTTAACCTTGGAAACAAGCGTCTCCATCCGCTGCTCAATCTCCTTTCTGCGCTCGACGGCCTCGACGATCTTCATGACAGATGCAGCGCAAACATCAGCTCTTTTCCCAGTCAGCCTTGTTCTTAGTACGAAGTTAGTTATTCCGGTACAAACCTACTGCTTTGAGCGCCGTTCTTTCTGGTATGCGACAACGCGGCTGCGTAACTCTTCCATAGCTGTCGCCGAGTCTTCAACCAAAGCGGCCAAGCGCTCATCTCGATCTCTCTTTAGCTGTATACATCTTAGTATAGACCCATGCCACCTAACTGCATCAAAGTCCTGACCTGAAAGAGGCGCTGCTGCGCTTGCATAGCAATGAAGCTAGGGTCATTCTCGTCGTTGCTCGAGTAATTGGAATCATCATCTGCAGCCATGGTGTAAAAGGGGTAGACTTCCAAGTCGTTGTCAGGCAAGAAATGGAGTAATAGGTCCTCGAGGTTGCAAATGCTTGCCGTCTCGTAGTTGAGCGAGAGGAGATGATTTGTTGAGTGTGTTATTGTTGAGTGACAATTCCAAAGGGCGATCTGCTCTAACCTCGATTGTGGCAGGAGCGGCCTCTATTGCACCTGCCAACTACAATAACTCCTCATAAGCATCACTACCTACCTACTTGAGACACTTCAAAATATCATGGCGAAAAAGACACTTGGACTTCACCCGAATATACAGAACGTAAATACTTTTAGCAGACTCATGCCCCATTTTGGTATTCTCATACAACCCAAGGCAGAACCCTGCTGGAGGGATATCTCACTCTATCTGGTCAAAGCAATGTCGTCTATCCGCAGAATCATCTTCACAGTCTCGGCCGCCAGCTCGATCGCGCTTGTGCTAACGAGGAGGGGCTGCAGAACGTTCTCCTTGGAGATGTTGGTGTTGACACCTCCCGACTTGATACTGACTCCAGCGTTCTTCTCGCCCATCTCATGACGGTGTCGCAGCTCCGTCACCACCTTGATGCTGTTGAGACCAGCGTTCTCGGCCAGTGTGGTGGGGATCACCTCCAAAGCGTCCGCAAAGGCCTTCCAGCAGATGGCCTCGGTGCCTGTCAAGCTGCGCGCTTGCTTGGAGAGCTGTGCGGCAATCTCAATTTCAGGGGCACCACCACCAGCGATGAGGGCCTTCTTCTTCACCAGACAGCGAACAACGCAGAGCGCATCGTGCAGACTTCGCTCCGCCTCCTCCAGAATCAGAGAGTTGGCACCTCGCACCACCACAGAGACAGTCTTGCCGACCGACTTGGTGCCCGTAACCTTGACCATGCGCGATCCCGAAGACTGCACCTCCTCCACGAGATCAGCATAACCCAGCTTGTCCTCAGTAAAAGAGTCGATATCAGCGATGGGCTTGCAGCCAGTGGACTTGCAGATAAACTCGACTTCATCGCGCTCAATGTCCTTGACAGCGAGGATGCCGAGCTTGGCCAAAAAGTGTAGTGATAGGTCGTTGACGGCGTCGCGGAGGATAGACTTCTGGATCAACAGGACGTTGCACTTGGCCTTCTTGATCTTCTTGGCCATGTTCAACAGGTATAATCGCTCCTCCTTAACGATCTTATCCATCTGTCGGTAGTCGTTGACCTGGATGGTGTTTTCCATCTGTAAAGTGTGAGCATAATTACCTCCTCACATCAAGAAATCGCACATACATCAGGCTTAGGGGGGCTCAGCTGGAACTGAATCAGACCAATCTTTGCCTTCTCCATGCGAACTGGGCCACCAGCGTTCTTGAGAACAGGTTGGGTAAGAACCAGACCATCGACAAGCTCACTGTCCTCGATCGTTCCTCCAACTCGCTTGACGATTCGGATGTTGTTGAGATCGACATTGTCGGCAGTCTTCAGGTCGATAGTCTTTGTAACAGAGTTGACGGCCATGGGACCAAGGAGGTTCGAGTACTGCGATACAATCTTGGAAGACAGCGAGGTGTTGGCGGCCTGGAGAAGAGAGGCGGTATCGGTGAGGGCGATGGGCAGGGACATCTCGTGGAGGACCTCGACGGCGGCGGCGGCAGCTCGCTGGAAGGACTCGGAAATAACTGAGGGATGGATACCCTTGGAGAGAAGTCGGTCGGCGGCACCAAGAAGACTTCCGCAGATGACGACGACAGAGGTGGTACCGTCACCAGCTTCCACATCCTGAGCGCCCGAAAGGTTGACCAGCATCTTTGCTGTAGGGTGCATGACCGACATGCTCTTGAGCATGGTGTTTCCATCGTTTGTGATGATGGTCTCGCCCTTTCCACCACGGATCATCTTGTCCATTCCTCGAGGACCGAGAGAGGTTCTGATAGCATCGGCGACGGCTATGGGATGGTAAGCATGAAAGAGACCCTAAATCGGACTTCGGGCGCTGTACCTCGAGCGGCGACAATGTTGGAGGAGCGCACCGCCATGGGCTTCTCCTTATCCTATCGACATGGTCAGCAGGGAGCTCAAAAGCTTAGTGGAAGCTCTGCCTACACGAAAAGTAGCATTACTGGCGCCGCCCGCTGTAGGGGCTGGAGCTGCGGCCGCGGCAGACATTTTGAAAACGAGTTGGCGGTGCCGGGAATCCTCAAGACAAAACGAAGATGTTGATGGCGGGGCTTTTGAAGGAACACGACTTCGCAGCAGAATCCAGCAGCCTTGACAATGTCCCACCTCCCTAGGCTGCCCTACTCCGCCATAGGAATTGTCACCCAGAAATTTTGGATCGGGGGTACAGATCCTCCAGCTCCGAGGGGTTCCTCGATCTAACCTGTTGTGGCTTAGCCGTGCAGCAGCCTCATGGTGTGGGTCCGTGCTTGAAGCTCAAGGCAACTCACAGATTACGGAAGGCCCTCACTGACACCTCCATCCCCAAACAACCACGACGTCGACAACAACCCATCAACCTCTACTCTTCTCCTCACCACCAACAACACCCCCCGCATTCTCACCGCATACGATCCTCGATCTTGCATAATTACACACCAGACCTGTCAGACCTGCGGAGTTCATCATGGTGCGTCATTGCGCGCCCTCGCAAGCTTGTTTGCCTACTGACAGCTCTAGCCTTCCGCAACCGGTCAAAACTGGGAGAAGTACCAGAAGAACTTTGCCGACGATGAGATAGAGGAGAAGAAGATCACTCCTCTAACGGACGAGTACGGACGACGCGCCTACAATGACGGAAGGCTCTGGGATGGCTAACGCTTGGTAGGGATATTCAGGTCCTCAAGACCTACGGTGCTGCACCCTATGGAACATCTCTCAAGAAGCTCGAGAAGCAGATCAAGGAGAAGCAACAAAGCGTTGATGAGAAGATCGGCGTCAAGGTTGGACTACCAGTCCATTTCCCAAAGCAATTCTAACTCTCAACAGGAATCCGACACAGGACTTGCGCCACCACATCTTTGGGATGTCGCCGCCGACCGTCAACGAATGTCCGAGGAGCAGCCCTTCCAGGTTGCGCGGTGTACAAAGATCATTGCCGACGAAAAGGGAGATGAGTCCAAGAGCAAATACGTCATCAACGTCAAGCAGATCGCGAAGTTCGTTGTTCAGCTCGGTGACCGGGTCAGTCCCACAGATATCGAGGAGGGCATGCGGGTTGGTGTCGACCGCAACAAGTACCAGATCATGCTTCCCTTGCCGCCTAAGATCGACGCGAGTGTCACCATGATGACTGTGGAGGAGAAGCCCGATGTCACTTACGGCGATGTCGGTGGCTGCAAGGAGCAGGTTGAGAAGCTTCGAGAAGTCGTCGAGATGCCTCTGCTATCTCCCGAGCGTTTCGTGAACCTTGGTATCGATCCTCCCAAGGGCGCGCTTCTCTACGGCCCTCCCGGAACCGGCAAGACCCTCTGTGCCCGAGCTGTCGCCAACCGAACAGACGCCACCTTTATCCGAGTCATTGGTAGCGAGCTGGTCCAGAAGTACGTCGGCGAAGGTGCAAGGATGGTTCGAGAGTTGTTCGAGATGGCACGGACAAAGAAGGCTTGCATTATCTTCTTCGACGAGATTGACGCTATCGGCGGTGCTCGATTCGATGATGGTGCCGGTGGAGACAACGAAGTCCAGCGAACTATGCTGGAGCTGATTACACAGCTTGACGGTTTCGATGCCCGAGGAAACATCAAGGTCATGTTTGCCACCAACAGACCCTCCACTCTGGATCCTGCCCTGATGCGACCTGGTCGTATTGACCGAAAGATCGAGTTCTCACTGCCCGACCTCGAGGGCCGAGCCAACATTCTGCGCATCCACGCCAAGAGTATGTCTGTCGAGCGCGACATCCGCTGGGAGCTCATCTCTCGTCTGTGCCCCAACGCGACGGGTGCTGAGCTGCGCAGTGTGTGCACTGAGGCTGGTATGTTTGCCATTCGAGCGAGGAGAAAGGTTGCCTCAGAGAAGGACTTCCTCAGCGCGGTGGACAAGGTCATCAAGGGCAACCTCAAGTTTAACTCGACGGCGACGTACATGCAGTACAACTAAGGTAGACATTGGGCAGCGGTGTAATTTAATGCGGTGTATGAGTAAAGGGCAATTGGATGGGCGGGATTATAGACGCCTCAATGAACAAGTTGCTTTTAGAAGCGGTACGCCATTTAGATCTTTCTCCGTAAATTTTGATGCAGGACAATTTAAAGCGTGAATGCCTAGGTATCTATTAACTTGTAGAGTATGAGCTTGCCTGCTTCTTGTAGTCTTGAGCTCATTCTCTATATACTACCTAGATATTCCTCATCACATTCGGCCATAGAAACGTTGCCCATTGCTCCTTGTGGCCACCATCAATTGGATTCACATTTAATACAAAATGTTGACCATGTTGAGTTGAGGACTTTATTAATATCCTTCGTCATAGGAAGGCTCTAGCCGACAATACTTGCAGGAACTGAATCATACAAGATGCCGCTGACATCCATGTTTTTATCTATCTACCTAGTGATTCCCGGAAGAAGTGTTGCAACCATCCATACCATGCGCATCAGAACCGAGGCTCGCCTAAGGCCTTGAAAATGAAACGCCATTGCCCAACCCAAATGCTTATTCCCCATGATGATGCGTATGTAGTTTGTTCCCCTTCCCTTCCCCGCCTCATCTGCTCAAAAAGGGGGCTTCTTGTTGAAGAGTGATACGCTTGCTAATAACTCCCAGATGCAACATGTACGCCCAGAGCAAGTTGCGAGAATCCCATCATTAATCGTCATTATAAAATCCACCACAGTTGTCCATATTCTTACTTCAGGAGCCTTCGATACGGGAGAAGCAGCCCAGACATGCAACGTCTCCTTCTGCACCGCGTTCTATGCAGCATCGACTACACACCACAGAGCGGTGTCCAACAGCGTCCCATCCTTTATTTGCTTCTTGTCCTCCCTTGGCGTTGCGTTGTGAGGGTTGATCATCGTCGGCGTCGTGCATATGAAAAGACCTCGAGAGCGCTTCTTGTTCTGAGAGTAATGTTTCTCTGTCCATATTCCAGCCTTGACATTCTCGAATGCAAACAAAACACGTTCGTTCACCACAGCCTTGACATTCGGCAAACGAGTCGAGGTCGGACTTTTTAGTTGGTTTGCGGTGGCAGATGTGGCAGGGAGCGAGGATGGCCCCAGTTGGTCGAGGTGAGGGACGGCTGGCGAAAAGGGGCTGCACCGGCATCATCTTGAGCTGCGAGGACCGGCGTCGCCTGTGAGAGTTGGTGTAGGTAAAGTTGTCGTGAGCGAGGATGTCATCTTCGGTGATGCGGGCTCGCTTGGTCAGGGGAAGGATCTTGCGCGGGGTGATGTCAGACCTCTGGTTGAGGAGATAAAAGTCCTTGGGCTGGTCGGTGCGATAGCTCGTCGATTCATGGTCGTCGCTGAGTCTTCGCTTGATCCCAGGGCGGATGTCTTCACCGACAAAGGGCATGGTCGCTGGCGATGTTTTTGATGCTGCCGTCGCCGGTGGGTGCTTGTTTTGGCACGCACGGCTCAGCGAGAGGAGGGGGCCGCTTAGGTAGGAAAGGATAGGGAGAAGAGTAGAAACTCGTACAGAGAGAAGAGGAGGAGGAGGAGGATCAAAAATTGGTCGTGGAAGGGCGTGGTGTGAGAGGGAGGAGAGGAGGTTGAAGGTTGGACAGGATGGATGGCGGCGAGTGAGTGGATTGGATGGGTTGGAGAGGCGTCGGTCGGAGGCAGGCACCTGCTCCCGCCGATGTGCTCCGTGCGTGAAGGAGCCCGTTCAGGTGCTCCCGGGAGGTGGAGGGGGAGCGCTAGCGTCTGTTGAGTTATCGTGGCGAGCATACACTAATGAGTCCGTCCGTCCACTGTGAATCCACTAAAGCTCAGCAACTCCAGTGGATTCCTACCTACCTGACCTGTCTCATCGTGAATATCAACGCAGCACGATGATACCAACAGGCAACAATAATCCCTCTTACGTGACTTCTTCTCAATTGCATCACCTGTCTCTCCAAGTCCAATTCATGCAGGGGTCCACCATGTTTGCATTCTCACCTCGTCATACACCTACATCAACTCACAGCTTGACTAGGTCGAGGATCTCATACTCGAAACTTAATAAATGCAACTTCACATGCCATCACCCGACGCTGCAGTAATTTATGTCCATGTATACCTCGATGGGTTATACAGTCTGTGCATGATTACGCTACAAGGCATATATATCTTACGAATGGTCAGAAAATGTGCAGTTACTGTTGCATATTCAGACACCTCATACATGACCGTTGATGAACTTTGTTGACCAGTTCAACCTCAACCTTCATTCATATCAGATAGACTCCTTCAACTCCCTCAACACACCTCACACTGGCCCAATATGTTCAAAACTCCAGATGTGGTACTTCGAATAAGGTATTGGTAACGATTCATCTGATTTACACTCTAACATCCGCCTCCTGCTTTCCTTCCTTCCACCACTTCGCCTTCTTTTCTACCCGCCACCGCCGACAAAGGAGCTGCTCTAGGGGGCGACTAGTATACAAATGAGACTTTGACACCTTGTTTAGCGGCGGACCTTGACCTCCTTGGGGGGGTCGTAGGCGATCTTTCGGGACTTGAGCCAAGCCCACTTGTATCGCTTAACCCAGACACTGACGGCCCACAGCGAGGCCGACACAACGAGCACCTTCATACCCATTCGCTTTCGGTCGTCCATCTCGGGCTCGGCAGCCCAGTTGAGGAACTCGACAACATCCTTGGCCATCTGAGAGGTGGTGGCGGGCGTGCCGTCCTCGTACTCGACGAGGTCGTCGTACAGGACACGGGCCATAGCAATACCGGTACCGGGGAAGTAGGGGTTGAAGTTCATGCCGGGAGCGACCTGGACGCCAGCGGGGGGCTCCTCGGGGTAACCGGTGAGCAAGCTGAAGATGTAGTCGCAGCCGCCGTGGCGGGCCTTGATGATCAGGCTCAGATCCGGGGGAAGGGCACCATTGTTGGCGAATCGGGCAGCCTCCTCGTTCTTGTAAGGAGGGAGCATGTAGTCGGCCAGCTTTCCGGGTCGCATCTGGATCTCGCCCTGCTCATCGGGCTCACCGGGGTACTCGTTCTCCTCGGCAAGGGCCTTGGCCTCGTCAACGGTCAAGACGGAACCGACCAGAGATCGGTAGGGGATTCGGCTAAGGGAGTGGCAGGACTGGCAGACCTCCTGATACACCTGGAAACCACGGCGGAGACTATGAGGGTGGGTCAGCAATTCGACCTTGTCGTGAAGCGGGCATCGACGGCATTCTTACGCCTGGTGGTCAAAGGTCTTGAACCACTGGTTGTGAACCCAAGGGTACTTGGTGGGGTGAAGACTGTGATGGCCTGGTCAGCAATTGTCACATCCATCAATTGTACGGATCATCGATGCGTTGCAGCATTTATGCCTCATCCCGTGGCTCGGGACGGGACGACATGTACCAGCGCGGCGATTGTATCAGGGAGCAGCACGTACCCCTCCTCAGCGGGAGTCATGGCGTGGGCCACAGGTCCATAGAGATGATAGTACCAGGCAATGGAGCCCAGGGCGAGGGTAGTCGAGGCGGCGGCGGCCACGTTCAATCGAGTGGCAGAGGCATCGCCGGCGGCGCTGGAGCTCGAGGAGGCGGCACGCTGGTGAAAAGACACAGTCAGCAATTGGATACATGTATTCCAGGCCCATCCTGATGCGATTGGCGTGGTTGCGGTGTGTCGAGGCTCGTGGTGAGGTTCCCTCGGCAAACGGGAAGGGAAGCTCGTCGTCACCCGCGGGTTTCGTCTGGATCGTGCCATACCTTGGAGACAGCGGAAGGGCCGTTCCGGAGGCCATTGAAGGTGCGCGTCGAGCGCAAGCACGACCTGGCAAGCATTATGGGCAAGCTAGACCGTCGCTGCTGGATGTGCCGCGATCGAATGTGAGACGTCGATGGGGAATCGTTCTCGGGGTCGGAGGACAAAAGGGCTCAGCAGAGATCATTAGCATCAGACAAAATCCTATCGAGCGTTCCGAAATGGACCGACGCTGATTGGACACGGTCACGTGGTAATGCAGCCGCACTTGACCGTGGTTGCTCTGGGCCTCCGGCGGAACGGCAGGTGACCCAGTGGTGAGCTAACAACTTCAACCACAACCCAAGTTTTTCCGACCCGAGGGGAAAAGTCGGGTTCTCCAAACATGACTCAGCAGACTGTGGCTCGGCTGCCCATGGCAATGGGAAATTGCAAAAAAATTCCCAGCCCAAGCCTCATTCGGATGTCAATGTACTGCCTAATCTGCGACTTACCCCACCCCCACCTTGAATCAACTCCCACAGTCTTTTGCCCGCCTGGCCTCGAGTCTTCAGTTTTCCGCTACAACTTCTTGCGACATACAAGCATAAACATCCTTGCTCTTCAGCACTTGGCGACTTTTTTCTTTGTGCGCTTTACTTTTTACAAATAGAATGGCTCCTTCCGATAAGCTCTTTACCCTCGAGGGTAAGGGCCTCAAGCTCGACACCGCCGAGGATCTCGAGCCTCATATCGCCAGTCTCCGAGCCCAGGACGACGTTGAGGAGGTTCGCCTGCTGGGAAACACTCTGGGTGTAGGCGCCTGCAAGCTTCTTGGTGAGGTTCTCGCGACCAAGAAGGGCCTCAGAGTAAGTCAACAACCCGTCACGTTAGCCGACCCTTCACTAACACCCCCTCTCCTAGGTCGCAAACCTCGCCGATATCTTCACCGGCCGACTCCTTAACGAGATCCCCGAAGCTCTCTCCTCCCTCCTCACCTCTATTCTCAACCTCCCCAAGCTCAACACCATCAACCTCAACGACAACGCCTTCGGCTTGAACACCCAAGCGCCCCTCGTTGCCTTCCTTGCCGCCCACGTTCCTCTCCAGCACCTCTACCTCAACAACAACGGCCTGGGTCCCCATGCCGGTATCCTCATTGCCGATGCCCTGTCCGAGCTTCACGCCAAGAAGGAGGCGGCTAGAAAGGAGGGACAGGAGGTCCCTGACCTCGAAACCGTCATCTGCGGCCGAAACCGACTCGAGAATGGAAGTATGACGGCTTGGGCCAAGACCTACAGCTTTCACAACAAGATTAAGGAGATCAAGATGGTGCAGAACGGTATCCGACAGGAGGGTATCTCTCACCTTCTGAGCCAGGGTCTCAACCACGCCACCGAGCTCAGGATTCTTGACCTTCAAGACAACACCTTTACCGTGACCGGAGCCAGGGCCCTGTCCAAGGTTGTCTCTAACTGGACCCTCCTGCAGGAGCTCGGTGTCGGTGACTCTCTCCTGGGTGCCAAGGGTGGCGTCTTGCTTGCCGGTGCCCTGTCCAAGGGTGCCAACACCAAGCTCGAGACCCTGCGGTTGCAGTACAACGAGATCACCGCTGCCGGTGTCAAGGGCTTCGCCGCCGCCGCCAAGGACGGTCTGCCTGCCCTGAAGCGAATCGAGCTCAACGGCAACAAGTTCACCGAGGATGACGAGTCCATCCTTGCTCTCCAGGAGCTCCTCGAGGAGCGCAAGGAGAAGAACGGCGGTGACGTCGTTGCCGAGGACGACTGGGGCGTCGACAGCCTGAGCGACCTTGAGGACCTCGATAGTGATGAAGAGGAGGAAGAAGAGGAGGAGGAGGAGGAGGAGATCGAGCCCGAGAAGCGTGCCGAGAAACTGATCAAGGAGGCCGAGGAGGCTCAGGAGGAGCCTGTTATCCCCGTCAAGGACAAGGAGGTGGACGAGCTGGCAAAGAAGCTCGAGAAGACAGGAATTTAGATATACCAGCACAAACAAACCCCCTTATAGATGAACTACACGATGATGACCATTCACTTCAAGCCTAGATGGAATTTGATACCCTTTTCAGGATGATGGCGATGACACGAGTATGTCACAGATTACAATGAGGAGCAGGTTGCGGTACTCGTACCAACACAGTGTACATCAAACTGAGAAATAAAACCAATGTATTAACTTGGACTATGAAGGTGAAACAAACAGGGCAACAAGTAAACATCACCTCGCACCAGGACCAATTTGGTGAGTACGAATCATCAGGGGGCAGGAGTTGCTGTTGATGGGGAGAACGACGTACCTCTGGCCAACGATATTGTTTGCCATCTGCGTTCTCTAAAAAGACACAACGTTAGCACACATTGCAACGACAACAGCCGGACAACCTGAAGGAAAAGTACAGGAGAAAAGGAGTTGTGGTAGTTTGCAAAACGAATTCCCCCAAGCGCCAACCGTTCCATAATCCTTAAAAAGCCATTGTTTCGTCCATGAGCTCGACCATCCTTTGTGTGTAGATAAATAAGAGTGCCAAATAACAACTGGTATCTCCTGAGAACCGCCCATCCTTCCAATCATGTTTCCGTCTTCCTCGTTCATTCTCATGCGTAAACTTCCCCCGTACAAGTAGATCTGCCTCTCCCAGAGCCTCTATCTTCGTGGCTGCAGGCTGCGTGGCCGTGCTATTCTGATGCTTGGCTTGGGAGAGGGGACAATGCCTATTTACATAACATCCATCGAATCCGCCTCCTGCGCTCGGAAACCTTGATAGGCGCCATACTGGGTCGCCATCTCCATCATCTGCTGCTGACGGGCAAAGTCGGGGCCCATGTAGACAGGGTCCGTAGCGTGGGTGTAAGACTCATAAGTGCTCCTAGGCTGGCTTTCCATGGCTTGTTGCTCGCGCTCTCGCTCTCGTCGCATAAGTTCCTCGTAGCCCGAGTACATGTAGGGCTCCATGTCCTCCTCCGGCTGTTGAACCCACCTACCGTCACCTGCTTGAACTGGAGTGCCGTCCAAGCTCATGACAGGCTGGTTCCGCCCAGTCAAGTTGTCGTATCGCAGGCGGGCGAGCTGCTCCTCATGCTCGACGCTGGTGCTGCTCCATGCCAGAGCGGGAATATCCGCTCCGTTGTTAGGAGGGCAGATGTTCCAAAGTTCAATGAGTCTCTCCTGCTGTGCAGGTTCAGCGACCTTGAACAGCTGAAGTTGAGAGGGTGTAAGTGTCTTTGGGTTCACGCCATGGTATTGCAGGATAGTATCGACACTGGGACCCTCTGTCTGGGGAGGTTCTGAGGAAGGTCGAGGCTGCTCCTGGGGGGCTACTTGGGGCCTCGCGATATGGGCAGAGTGGGTGTAGTGAACAGAGGAGTAGACGATGGGCTTGGCAGGTTCTGGGTGGTGCTCTTGAGGGATGGGCGCCGGGGCGGGAATAGGCTCTGGGTTGAAGGTGAGGTTTCGGGAAAAGAGGGCAGCGAGGTCATCCTGCATCTGCATGTTGGGCTGGATAGAAACCATGATGACTGATATGGCTATGTGAACTGTGATATATGTTAGCAAGTTGTATCCAGATCTCATGGTGGGGTTGTCGCTCTACCTAGCTGAGCTGTGCAGTTGTGGTTTTTGTGAGAGCACGCAAGTCTGTTTAAAGGCAGATATTCCAATGTTTTTTTCTTTGTCAGAAAAGCAAAGGATTTGGCAGAGTCAGTGATATGTTGAGGTCAAGTCGTAAACTTGAGCTGGATCTTGAGTTGGCTGGACTGGGGTGGCAATGAATGCGGCGGGGTGATATAGACGGAGGTGTTTCGGTATCTTTTTGCAACGGCGCAGACGGGACGGGGGAACAAACGGTGGGATTTTATTTGGGAGCTAAGCTAAGCCTCTGGAAGGGCAGCAAGGAGTGTTAAAGAACAAGAAGGAAAGAGCAGAGGAAACAAGAGGGACGAGAAATAAAAGAGCTCTTGTCTCTCTGGTTCGTTCGGGGGACCCTTTATTGGGCGTGGAGGGGCTTGTCTAAGAGCGGTGGACCGTTGGGTCGGATTGCAGGGAGCGCACGGGGTGCTTGCCCGAGTCGAGGTGGGGAGAGAGACAAAGCAGGAAGGATGGGATGATGTGGTAGATTAGTTGATGCTAAGGGGAGTGAAAGAAAGGGAACGTTCAAGATACGAGCGCCTCTTTCTTATTGTAGAGCAAAGAGTTGGTGAACAGAAGCGATCAATGTTGATTGAAGCGGCAGAAGTAGAAGGTGATGATGGATAGTTGAAGATGGAGGGGTACTGTACAGAGGCAAGCAAGCAACGTGGGACAGCGGGACCCCTTCCCTTCTTCCTTCCTTCCTTCCCTGTCATTTCAGGTTGCCATCTTTTTCGGGTCATGACGCAGCGGAGGCAAGTGACACGGGCACATGATTGCCATCATGATGAAGCGCTG
Source organism: Fusarium sp. LHS14.1 (assembly GCA_025433615.1). NCBI lineage: Eukaryota > Fungi > Ascomycota > Sordariomycetes > Hypocreales > Nectriaceae > Fusarium > Fusarium sp. LHS14.1. The sequence continues at coordinate 2,523,827 of CM046481.1, forward strand.
TTGATGCACGCTCCCATTCTCTTTACTCTAATGGAACTCAACTGCAAAGCGTCTGTGATATTATTCATCACAATAGTTCAATTAATCTCCCCAAATCAGGCAGTCAATACTCACTCATCGCATTCACTTATTCACGCCGTCAAGGATTCAGAGTCAGGAAACCACTTCCTACAAACCCCCCGGCCCCTCGGGCTTGCGTGACCCAATGAGCCTGTGCCACACGACGACCAGCACTAAGCGCGCAGGCATGGGCTGTCAAACCATCCATGATGCATTTCACGCCCATTCCAAGCGATCTGCTTTGATCAGCAAGCCGGCTCGGCCACGTTCTGCTTTTGGAAGCGTGAACAATTCATCCTCACTTCTGATATTCATTGCCCTCTTGTTCCATCAGAGCAAATCTACTCTATTCTCTCATGTCTCTCTCACCCATCCCCCCCCTCCTTGCTAGCTCACGTCAGGCCTCAACAAATGTGCCAGCTCAGACTCACCGCTAGCCATGAACTGGTCATTCTGTTTCTGTAGTGGCCCTTTAGTGGCCCTTCAAGGGTTGGCGCTATGAACGCTTGTCGCTCCAGCAGAGAGACATGCAGCCAACTTGACGGTGGAAATGGGCCTCGGAATGGGCGAGACTTGGCCGTTTCATCTTCACAGTCGGTCAAGACCAGTTCTGATGCTTTCTGGGTCTTGAACGGCCAGGCAGCTACAAAAAAGGCACAAACCTCAAAGGACTAGTGACGAGCGTCATTCATGGCTATGAAATGGCATTAAATACCCCATGGAAATACAAGCGCTCTATACCACAAGGATATCAGATCTAGAACAGGACCATCCATTCGTCCTGCATCGCATTTCTCAAAGTGCTGCTGCAGGGGAAACCGATGTCACACGGGAGGGGCTAGTGGGTTGGTTCCTAAGCCACTCCCGCATCTCACTAGCCTCCACAGCCACTTTCAACATGTGGCTCGTTGATCGAGGCTGCAGGTGGCAGATCGTGGCAAGTGATCCGTGGCTGGTACTCTGTGGCTGACCCATTTGTCGCCTCAGGCACCAGCTCCCCAGCCTTGCGGGCGGTGCCGTGCAACTGCAACACGCAGCTCCAGGCTGCCTGAAGGTGAAGCTCCAAGCCAACTCCATCGCAAGCACCTCGACGACCAAGCTCTCTCCTCCCCCAATTCCCAACCATCTCGCCCTGCCTTGTCGAGCTAAACTTTGACGAAATTCACGAGAGCATAAAGACAAAATGGTGAGCAGATCCCGCACGTCATTAACCATCTCTGTCGTCATCCCCCAGGGAAAGCTTCCAGGTGCTGACCTTCATAGACGTCGATAGGCACGGGTTACGATCTCCTCAACTCCATCTTCTCCCCCGATGGCCGCAACTTCCAGGTCGAATATGCAGTCAAGGCAGTGGAGAATGGCGGCACTTCCATTGGTATTCGATGCAAGGACGGTGTCGTCCTAGCTGTCGAAAAGGTGGTCGCATCAAAGCTCTTAAAACCCGGCGCCAACAAGCGTATTGCTACTGTCGATAGCCATCTTGGAGTTGTAGGTTGCCTTCTACTACTGCGCTAGCTTCTTGGTCTTCTTTACTAATGCCCTCTTCAGGTGTACTCCGGCATGGTCCCCGATGGACGTCACTTTGTTGACCGCGCCCGCGACGAGGCTCAGAGCTGGCGACAGAACTTCAGGACTCCCATTCCCACATCCGACCTGGCTACCCGCATGGGTGGCTACCTCCAGGCCTACACCATGTACGGCTCTGTTCGACCATTCGGTATTACCGCCATCGTTGGTGGTTTCGACACCCCCGAAGAGACTCCTGTTGACGGCGAGGTCGGCTCAGGACCCAAGTGTGGCGCTGGCGGCAAGATTGAGGGCAAGCACGGCGGTCCCTTCCTCTACATGATCGAGCCCAGTGGTCTGTACTGGGGCTACTATGGTGCTGCGACTGGCAAGGGTCGACAGGCCGCCAAGGCCGAGCTTGAGAAGCTCGACCTGCCCGCCGGTAACATCACCCTGGAGGAGGGCGTGAAGCAGGCTGCGCGCATCATCTACGTGGCGCAGAAGGACAACAAGGACAAGGACTTTGAGCTGGAGATGACCTGGATCAGCGGGCCCGACGGTCCCACCAAGGGACGGCACGTCGAGGTGCCAAAGGAGCTGCGGGAAGAGGCTGAGAGATTAGCAAAGGCCGAGGACGACCTGGACGATGATGATGATGAGGATAAGGATGATGACAAGATGGAGGACTAGAGAGAGCACTGTGTCAAAGAAAACCAAGGCACCTGTACTATCATGATGACAGGATCATAGAATTTTAATGGTTCATCTGCAAACATGGCATTATTCTCGGGTCTGTCTATATACGCTCATCTGGGCGTGGATCTATTTACAAAAAACGACGGATATCCTTCTAGGGGCATCGGTATCAAGCACTGCTGGCCTGCGAGGCCAGGTTCTGGCACCAGTTGTTCCAATCAGCAAAGAATGAGCTCTGAAGCTTGGTCTTACCAAGCACCCAGTTGCACTGCGAGGTAGCATACACAGCAGCCACGTCCTCAATCTTGCTCTTGTCGGCAGCGAAAAGAGTTGATGCAATCACGAGACTCGCCGCACTGGCAGCCTTGGCGTAGGCATGAGCATCGTCCTGGCCGGCAGCCTCATGCACCTGGCGGAGCAGGTTCAGCAGGTCATCCTCCTCAGCAGCTTCATCGACTTCCTGGCGGTTGCCACGAGCCTTCTTGAGAGCCTTTTGATAGTTGAGGATAATCTCACACGCTCGAGTAGCGAGGGCCTTTGTGCTGGTAGTGCGCATGAGGCCCAATAGGGGCAGCAGCAGAGCCGGGGCGAGAGGGCTGAGGGACTCGTTGCGGACGTAGATGTCGAGAAGGTCGAGGATGCGGTGCTTGAAGTTGACGACGGATTGCTTGGCGTCGCGCTTCTGCTTCTTGGAGTCGGAGCCGCGGTTCTCAATACGTGGCTTGATGGCCGCGGCGAGCTGCTCGTCGATGGCAAACATCTCCGAGTCGGACATGTCGCCGTCAGAGTCTGATGACTCGGCGTCGGCGTCCTTGTCTAGACGGTGGCTCTTGAGGATCTTTTCGAGGAACTCGTCCAAATCCTGGGGCTCGTCCTTCTTGTCGTCATCGCCTTCTTCCTCCTCATCTTCATCTTCATCCTCCTCGTCGTTCTCTCCGTCTCCGTTTTGCTTGAGATCAACAAACTCAACATCAGAATCAATTTCAATATCCGAGTCGTTCTCAACATCATCATCTGAACCCTCCTCCTCACCGTCAACCTCCATCTCGTCGTCCTCGGTGTTGAACAGCTCCTTCTGGCCCTTTGTGCTCTCGCCGGATGCCAGGGGGTCAGTCAGGAGCTCGAGGCCTGCAGCTGAGATCTTGGGTGTAAATGCGTCAAAGACTTGCTGTGAGACCTGGCGCATAAGGGATGAGGGTCGTGCGACCATTGAGAGCAGAATTTCCACGAGAAGCTCCGAGTTTCCCTCCTCGCTCTCAGCGGATTTGCCCTTCTTGAGTCGGTCAGAGTACTGATCGAGGTCCTTGAGGACTTCCATCGCATCGGGATCTTCGTTGTACAGCTGGAAAATAGACACGGCATGTAGCATAGCCAGACCCTGAGCGAGGTTCTTCTCATCCTTATCTTTCGTCTTGCGCTTCAGCAGCTTTTGCATTCTCTCGAGGGCATCCTGAACGGCAGACTTGATCTCCTCGGACATGGCAACAGAGTCGGGGTCGATTGAAGCCACGGCCTTACAGAGAGTGCCATAATCCTCTGTCCTTCGGCTGACCTTGGCGAAGGAGGACTCGAGCCGTGTACGGCAAAGCTCGCGAATACCCTCTGTCAGGACCTCTGCGGGAATGTTCTTAGGCTGGGAGTATGCCAGCTGTGATAGCTCTTGCAGGGCAGCGGAGAACACGCCTTGCTGGATTTCGCCAGACGAAGATGATGCCGAAGCGGTCAGGATCTTGGACAGGTAGTCGGCAGAGATCCGCAGCGTGGATGTAGCTTCATCAGCCTCCTGTTTAGCCAATCCGTCATGAGGCTTCTTGATGATTTGGATGGCCTCGAGCCCAGACTCTGCCGTCACATTTTGCAGAATCTTGTCGATCGTCTTCGAGCGGGTTCGCTGATCAAAGTTGTAGGCGCCATTCTGGCCCAGCAAGCTCTTCAACAAGGGTATCAAAGTAGAGGGATGAGCCGTGTTTACTGCCTCGATCGCGCGGAGGGCCTTTGTCGCTGCTCGGTGGAGGTATCGGTCTTCCTTGGCAGCTTGGTTCGTCATGCACAAGGTGAGGTTCTTGCTGAAGAGGATCTGGATGTGGGAGGGGAGGTCGACAAGTCCCTCGAGCATCTTTTGGAACACCATGAAGCCCTTGAACTTTTGGCCCTCGGTGGCGCCCTTGGAGAAGAGAGAGTCTGTAGGGGTTAGTGTGCGCTTTCCGAGGATTGAAGGTTTTCTTACCATCAACTACACGAGTCCAGAACTGTTCGAATTCTTGGACCTCGGATTCTCCCGCCTTGATGTAGTGCGCCAAGATGATATCCCATACAAAGTGAAGCTGCGCAGTCCAGCTAGCCTGCTTGTTCTTCTGGACACGCTCGTTCTGTTCCTTGTTCTGATCTTGGAAGCTCTCTCTCAAGACAGCAGCAACGTCGCCGAGTGACTTCTTAGAAAGAGGGCTGCTCTTCCATGGCTTGACCTTGAGATCAGGGAACTTGCTCGTAGCGACAAGCCAGATAGCAACACCTTCAGGGGTCTTTCCCAGGTTCGCCTCAGACACCTTCTCCAACGTCGCCTCGGCGTGTTTTTGCTTCATCTGCTCAATGGACTGGACAATGACCCATCCACACTGCGAGCGAAGCCACACCTTCTTGCTGGCGAGCTTCAGCAGCAGATCAAGCACCATGTTCCACCTCGAGATGTCGCGGAAGAGGATGTTGGCTCGGACAAAGGACTCGATTCCAAACAGCTGGCCAAACCAGTGGTCTCTCTCCTCCTGTCCGGGGATGTTTCCAATGGCTTGGGTCTTTTCGGTCAGGATCTGGAGGACCTTGTCGAAGGAGAGTCCCTCGTACTTGGACTCAGCGAGCGCCTTTTCGCCATACAGCTGTCCAAGAATCTCTGTGAGAACCAGGCTGAATCCAAGGCGCGAAGCATTTCTGCCACTCGCGAGTCCACGGAACAGACGACGGTCCAGGTGCCGTTGCAGGACAGTCTCTGAGACTCCTTCTCCGTCTAGGAGGCCAGAGACGATGCAATCAGCGGCCTGGATCCGTTCATTCCCATCTTCACTGCCCAGGAGCTCGTAGAGTCCAGCTTCTCGTTTGCGCTCGTCGCCCAATGGCGTCTCGACAAAGGGCGATTTATCAAAGGTCGGCTTCGGCTGCTGGGCGGTTTTCGCAGGAGTATTGGAGTCGTTCTTATTGCGTTTCTTGGGGTTCTGAGCGGCATCCTTGGCCGCGCGCTTTCTTTTGCCACCTTGACCCATTTTCGAACGATTATGGGGGGTTTGAACGTTGAGGTACTGAATAGCTTGTAAAAAGGCTGCGCTGGTCTTATCGCGAAGCTACTGGCGATACTTTTTCAAAAAATTACAGGGACCGCGAGTTCTGCCAGTCTTCACCGCTAAAAAGTCACCCCGCAACCCCACGTCACAGCCATGAACCACATGTGGGGGGGCTTCTAGAAATCTTCAACTTCATAAACTTGACGATATTTGCTTGATACGGCTGATGAACTTGGTATAAGCTAATTGCGATGTTCTAAATTCTCTTGTTTACCTTGCTACGCGTCTGGAAGTTACCGTATAGAGTCCTGTCTCCTCTTCAATTGCCCAGTTACACACATGCATCTACTCAACCATCAGACTGAACTTGCTCGTGTGAAGGAACATGTGAACTGAAGTCGGATGTTGTATCTAAAGAACCATGGCCCAGCGATTCTTTATACACTGTTCTCGGCTGGTTCGGGAAGAGGTTCCCGTGAGTTACCGCAGTATCGGTAAAGTGATCATTACCAGTGTTCGTTGACTCACAACTCTTTGCCGGTTACTCCAGCAAACTCTCTGTCCCACCGTTCTAACCTGCAATTGTTACCTGCGCGCAGAGTTTTTTTCTTGCGGTTTTTTTCGAAGTTTTACGGTGAGGTTTGTATTCCCACTTCCATGCTTTAGTTTGTTCGTTTACTTCACACCGCCAGCACTCGTCTATTCTAACCCACAGGATGGTGGGTGTCAACTGCATTCCATGGAGCCTCAGTCAACTCAGCAACGAGAGCAAAGGAGCCCACAAGCTAAACCAGAACTATACCAAAACTCCGGTCGCAGGTAGCCAGTGACTAAACGCGCTCTTTGTTTTGAAGTCTAGTTGCGTGTTTGCTCCTTACCCTATGTCACTCAGGTATGGGACTTGGGTTGGGCACTTTGGTCGATAATGATAATTGATAGCAATGATAATTTTTCCGTCTCTCCTATTCCTCATTCCAGGGGATTATATGTATGTTTAATTGCCTATATTGATATTGGTATTCTAATCTCGCCTCGTGTGGCTGGTAAACTGCTACCTGGCAGTTGCATATACCCAGAGCAAGGCTGGATAGCTTCGTCCCGCCAGCATGGGAACCCAAGTCTATAGTTGACTCTCGGGACTCTTCCGCGGTGAGAGCGGCTCTTTACCAAAAAAAACTTCTTTGGGCCGGTCAAGTCGCATTCGCTTCTCCACTGTCCAACCCAAACCATGTGAAAAAAAATCTCTTTACTTCCCCCATCCCGAGCGCCCCTGACTGCGGGCTCTGGAATGCCAATAGGAACAGCAGAGTTTCGCTGCTGCTACATAAGCTCGATGCATGAATATTGACCCAGGCACTGGGGTTATACGTTACATCGGCGAGCGGGGAACAAGGTTGCGTTTCATCGGGTCACTTGTCAAGTTGCTACGTGAACAGGGTTGCTGTTTGGGATAGATTCGAACCCTTTGCTTTGGTCTGCTTCTCAGTCGCGTGTTTGGGGGTCGTCAGCATCAGAAAACACTGTTTCAAGCAAAAACACACACCTACAACATCGCAAGGTCATGTTTTGATGGCTTCAATGCCGGGTTTTCTCCATCTTTGGCGGGGCGGAGGATCCGGATCTTTACGCTGGAGCTGCCTGATGCTACCCGGACGACGTGAAACCCGCAGGGTCGCTATACGCTGTGCTTCCGGTTGGTGATGTTTGTTTAGATGCTTTACAGGGCCAGTCGGCGCAAACATCGGAGCTGTTGCCCATGCCATGCCATGCCATGCCACCGTTGAGTAACGAGGTTCAAACGCTAAAGTGACTGGACCAGCGGGGCAGTCAACAAGTTGTGTTGTGCGTGCACAAAGATGAGGCTCACAACTTGCTGACTGCGTTGTATCCGTAGAGATGCATCCACGCACATGCATAGTTACGCAACACCATGGCAAACACCACCACAGGTTGCGTCTGCAGATGCAGCTGCAGCTGCCATGACCCGAATCAAAGCTCTGCAATTGCAACGCCCGCATCGTCCGAGAAAAACATTTCGCATCTAGACAGACACCTGAGACGAGGCTAGCTGCTGGACCATGAGTGAGCTCTTCGGAGCTACCCTAAGCTACCCTGAATTAGGGGCTCCGCTCCCAACGTCTTCATCTGAGCTTTGATCTTGGCAAAGGGCAAACAAACCCACAGCGGAAATGCCACGAGAGAGTAAGATCCGAATGGCTTCATATCCGCAGGGTTAGGACCTTGTTGCGGCTGAGGTATGCTCACGGCATGGAATAGGCGAGAGGCCCGACTCTTGTCCGCCCGCATACCTCACCTGAGCGTTGTGCGCGCGGTCTCAGTCTTGGGTCGGGGGCGAACAAGACGAAGCTTGGACATGCGCATCGCTGCGCTGCGCTGCGTTGTGTGCGTGGTCTTGGACGAGAGGTGGTCTCTCATTTCCCGGCCAGGCAAATTTCATGCCCGTGCTCGCAGAAACGGCCAGCCGCAAGCCTGACTGCAGTGCACTAGGCTGGCTACGTGTTCGTCTGGTCGTACGACACAAGGACCATGTTCGTTGTTGAGATATGTTATCCCTCTTCGTCTCGGTTCGACATAACTAAGAATATGTCAGTTTAGTTGCTGTGTGGGGCGGTGACAGACAGACAGCTTCACGGGACCGTTGTGCATAGCTGCTGAGCATGCGCATGCATGCCACGCGCAAGAATGTTGATCAGGATTCAAGCAAGATACGGGGAGATTGCACAATTATAAAGTTGACAAGCTTCAGCCTACTGCTCAAGTTCGCCGAACTGTGGCAGGCTGAAGTGGACGTTTCGGGACATTATGTACAAGACAGGATTCACGCCGGCACACTTTAAACTGCTGTGAATAAGGTCAAGTGCGTGCCAAGTGACGCAAATCTTGGCCATTTTAGCCATTTTAGCTAGGTACGCGGATGCTCTGGAATGCGGGCATGTGGCAAGACATGTCTCGAGCCGGCAGCCTCACTCTAGAGGCGGACGTGGCACGCTGGGGAAATGAACAAGTCTTTGCGGCTCATCATAGACACAGCCGCAGACGCATTGAACCTGTCACGGCCCGTTTAGTTCAGTTGTTGGTTGGTGAAATCAAAGTTGATGGCACGTGCATCTGCAATTCCAGATCTCCCAAGGAACAATTGCAGGTCCGAAGCTGGGGATGGCCGGCCTGGAGCGGTGACAGGGACAGGCCAGAGACAAAGATAGTCGGTAAAGAAAAACAATATCACAAGTCATTGAAAAGAAAGCAATTCACGACGGCGTCTTTTGCCAAACGATCGAAGGGAGAAGAGGCGCCGAATATCTCGAGCCACTAGCCAGTCACGGCCGACTATCTGACATGTCGTTGCCGACAAAGAAAAACCAGAGACGGATCGTAGATTAGTTCTTTGTCTTGGAGCTTTCGTCTTGGTGGCCGCCGGCGGAGACGGAGGTCCGGGGCTATGTGGGGCCGGTCGGTGGCCGGGACCGAAAGAAGCAAAGGAAGCAAAAAAGGGAGGAAACAAAGACACGTGACCACGCGAAATTGACTGGGTTACCGACGCCAGGAAAAAAGAACGCGACACGTCTAGCGCTTGTTTACTTTGGACTTTTTAGCGGGTGTCAATGTTTACCCCACGAACCACATCCCGACGGCTTCAAACGCCGCACAGCAGCAGCAGCAACGTTCGGAAAAGTTCCAGCTCTGCCCTGGCTCTTGCTCTAACGGAATCCTGCACAATGCATCACACCATCACACTGTGGACATTTTTTACCCCTCACTCGAGGGTCAGGAGACGCTGTGGATGGTAGGGATAGTGAGCCTCTAGGAGAGAGGGCTTTTTTTCCTCTCTGACGCTTGGAGGGGTGACGCGGTGGAGCTAAAAAAGCAGCGGTCCATCCCGCATTAGGAGGAGTCCAAGCCCAGGTGAGGGATTGATTGAATGGATGGATTCACCAAGGGGAGCTGACGAGCTGCGAACTTTGACCGGCTTGATGGGATTCTGGACAAGGCTATTGGACCGTGGCATGTCGTCTCTGACAATTGCGGGCTGGGCTGCAGCTCACCACCATCCGTGGAACCCGGACTCTGCAACATCATTCGTCTCTGGGGGGTAAATCTCCCATGGAGACAGTAACTAGCTTGCCTCTCACCCCCGCCAGACCGATGAGCGGACATGCTGCGCACCCTAAGCAACGCCGCCGCCTCGGCTCGTCCGAAGGGCTGACTGGCCAGCAGCAGGCATAGCATGGCATGGCATGGCAGGGAGCAACGGATAAAAGCTTGCAGCGTTATGAGGCCCATCATCTCCAGACTCTAACCGTCCCCATGCACGCTTCAGAATCCCCATCTTTTCCGTTGCTATGTACATAGTCAAGTGCAATGCCGGGCGGTGGGCTTGTGAAGCGGCTCGGCTGAGACCAGCGGCAGTGTCGCCGTGTCGAGCCGGCGTGAGGCAGCATTGCATGGCCCGGGGACCGTTTGCGACCGTACCGTACCGTATACCTAATGCAAAACGTACATGTAGCAGGAGAGTCGGCAGCGATGACGATCGTTAATAAGAAGAAAGACGGCACATGGTCAAGAATGACGTCGAATGCTGAGACGGTGCCATGTAGGGGGATCGGGATTAAAGGCGATGGATCGACGATACAGCATAACACAGCACAAGCGAAAAGCACACACTCCCAATGTCCCAGCGTCCTAGCCATACGGCCGCCACATGGGTCCGTATCCATATGCGAGGCCAGCTATGGATGAATGGATTGGATGCATTCATTGCCAGGCCTCTCCCTCACGTCCGTCGCACCTTGCACAGCGTGCAGCTCCACCGACAATGCCCCATGGATGGGCGTGTACTCCATAGAGGTCGGTAGGTAGTGTGTCGACCAGGGCTCGATCACCAAAAGAGTTCAAGGCGCATCCAATTTGGGAAAATCCCCGACCTTGGAAGAGGGCATTCTTGAGCAGGAATTACTTGATTGACGAGGCTGGGCCAAAGCCAAAATCGAGATTGGCGATCTTTTGGGTTCAATACCAAGTCCGCCGTGGCTGAGTCTGGTAATACTAGGCCGATCAGAGTGTTCGGAAGCTGCTGAAGGTGTCTCCAGTGCATGTCTAGGTAGGTCGTACAGCATGGATCCTTGGATATCGCTACGAACACGCCGCCGACTCTGATAGTGGAGGTTTTCAAGGTGGGGGGGGGACCCTGGAGAGGGAAAAAGGTTCAGGTCCCCGCTATCGCCCAAAGCTTCAGAACAGAAGAAAGGAAAAGTACACACAAATAGAGGAAGCGAGATTTGTACTGGACGCCGCAGAAAAGGGCTGAAGGTGGAAAGAAGCGAGAAAAGAACGATTCGACCAATCCAGTCTCAACAGTTGACTTGACGATTGAGCATTGAGTGATATTTGCTTCATTGCGGAACATCGGAACAAAGATGGGGCCCTTGATCGTCAGCCTTGGACGGTCCCGTTCGTAATATCTACAGGGCAATTTAGCCATTGGTATGGAGCACAAAAAGCAATGGACCGAGCTCCGTGTTTGAAACCGATGGGTTGCATAGAAAGTCCTGTTCAAAGTCTCCTGTTTCTTGGTTTGATGCTGATGCTGACAATCGATATGCAAGCCTCAGGGCACATACACACCATCATAAACGGCGGCCGCTGACTCGTCGCAATCGCAAGTCACAAGGACGGAGCCCTTTCCTGCAGCTCCCAGGCACGAATGATGCAGCTAAATCTGGCTCGGGTTCAAGGCCAAAAAGGGTAGGAAGTAAACAAATCGATCCGACCTGTCGCGACTTTTTTCTCATTCACGCGCTGGTTGAATTTGATGTCTTTGAAGTTCATTAAGAAGTCAAAGACATGACTTAAAGACATGTCATCATTGCGATTGACCACTTCAAGACTGATATTTTAATTAATGAGGTAGAGAAATAGAGCACACTTGACTTTGCCAAATTCATTCATCCATCCGACGCGGTGCGCCAGAGCAAAGCTGGTACTCCAGTTATTTTTTTTTCCTTTTCCACACCCATGCGAACCCCATCCCATCCCTTCAACCTGTCTAGGGCTAGATGCACCACTTGGACTTTGGGCGAACAGGGGGGGACCCCGGTCTAGAGAAGGCTCCCGAGGTGGTGGTGTTGCTGCAGTGTCAGCGATAGCATCAGCACGCGCGGCGGAGGCTGTGCCAGTAGAGAACGATAGCTTGAGGGGAGCTTCTTGTTTCGAGAGGAGGGGCTGAACGGACGATTGCCGGCAGTTGGTGGTGCTGAGCGGCCAGAGCTTTTCTCTCTCTCACGAGGACCCATTCATGATGTTGATGGATGGACGGATGTAACAAAAAAAAAAAAGTCAATTCCCTTTGTGAGTGACTGACAGCCATGTAAAGGGAGAGCTTACGTCCGTCCATTGGAGACAAAGACTGGGCTGTTCCCAACAAAGAACTCACCAACCAGATCAACTTGACCTAATTATTGACCGTTCAAAGAAACTCCCTTCAAATGGAGACACTTAAAGAAACCGGCAAAAAACAAACACCAAGACAAGGCCGATCTCATCTGACCCGGAGGGTCCCTAAACAAAAAGAGAGATCCACGATCGACTCCATCAAAGAGAACGCCCCGTCCACCTCCAACTCGAGGTTCAGAGCTTTCCTTCGGCAGGACAAGGCCGAGGAACATCAATGCGCTCAAAACTCGACAATTGCAAGCGCCCGGCTGAACAAAGACGTAAGCTTCATTCACCCTGGAGCTTCGAGTGTGTCTCAGAAAAAGGTAGAGAGAGCAAGGATGAGGGCGGGGTTTGGCGTGGATGAGATGATCAACAAACCCGAGTTCGTTACCGCGAACATCTGCCATTGGAGGCTTTCCCCCCATGATAGAGGCTGCCCAGCTTTCCCAAACTATCAAGTTAGAGATAATGCTCATCCTTGGCATCCGGACCCCCCGCAGCGAATGACGCCTGCTATTGACTGCTTGACGGCATCCCAATCTCGGCGCCACGGCGCGACATAGCCTGCTTTACGGAGCACATTGCCTTGCCTCTCTCCCTCCCTCGGTGCCCGTATCTGGCCACGCCTGGGATTTCATTCCCAGCTTGGTAGGTAGCATTGGGGACCTTTTCCTGGGGTCTGCAAGGCATGTCATTTGGCGACATGATACTGTCGATCTACGCGGCGCTTGTCAGAAAAAAAAGAGGTGGCCGGGAGAGTAAGCCATCCGTCCATCGTCGAGCTTGGCCTTAATTCACCAGAGTCTCACCATGTCTGCATTCCTACACCCGTCATGCGCACGTGGGGTCGGACATTGGGGAGAGTCAAATGCCAGCCATGGAAAGTCTGGAAGCCCGCCCTTGTGTTCGTTCCTCTCTTCTGCAGTATCCGAATCAAAATGATTTGTTTCTGTCCAGCGCGCGTATCTTGCCTATCTGTCCGTATGGAGCAATTGCTCAAGCGAGAGGTAGTCGTTCAGTAATTAGACCTAGTGTCTGGGGTGATCTGCGAACCGCATCCTCAGCCTTGGGGAGGGATCTCGCAGGCCTGCAAGGTAAGGCAATTGGATCTCGGAAGAGTTGAAGGGAGTTTCTGTACCTGATGAATCGAGCATGGGGGAACACAAGAAACCTGAAGGAATTGCGCTGCAAATGGGCTGAGTTTGCGCCTTGCGAGCATGAACTGCTCGCGTACGTGCAGCGAACTACAGCTAACAATAGCTCACACGCCCCCTCCTTTTCACCTTGCCCAGCTGCTATCCGCTCTCTGTTCCCTGCTGTGATGCCGTTTCCAACTGCTCTCTCTGGACACTAGCATCGAGCTAGACATGGGTTGGATCTTGCTGCCAACCGAGCAACTGCAGCTGGTATCATGGATTGGACGTAACCTTGCACAACCGCCGAGCTGCGATTCTGGCAGCCGTCGCGTCAGCGTCAGCCGTGTCAGTCAGTGTCAATTGTCGAGTCAAGTGGTATCTCATCTCTAAATATCTGAGGCACAATGGCTCCTTGTCTCTCCATGAGTCGAAAAAAGCTCCGTAGGCTCTGGCCTCGATCGCCAAGCTTTCGCCGGATTGAGCATCACCGCGCCTGTTCGGAGGCACTCTCTGTCGACCATTGTCCAAATCGCCAATCTACCACTGTCATTCGCTGTTGCTGGGTGTGGAACCCGTTGTTCTGTTTCTGAGCCCTGGTGTGATTTGTCTGAGACAGAGTAGAGGAGGGACCCTGGATTTTCTGCTACGACGGCTCCAGCGCTGGCTCAGCGACTCAGCGTGCGAGAAGCCGTTTTGATGGGGTTTCCTTGCTCGCCACAGCGTCTGCATTGGGAGAGGCTTGGAACATTGAGAAGGTTTCTGACGGGGATATGCTCGTTCAGTAACGAGGTCGAGACCTGGGGAGGATGGCCTCGTGAAAGGTTACACGGGCGCCGGCGGCTTCAGACTTCAGCAGGGCCCTGGACGGGGGCATCCGAGAGACGCCGAGGCGGCCAGGTCCTGGATGTTCCTGGGGTCGACGGAAGGGAGCTTGCCTACCCAGCTGGAGCAAGGGCCTAGCAATTGAAACACAGCGCACATGAGGGTAGCTAGGTCGGATTCAGGTACAAGATGATCAAAGGCCGGGGCCGTCAAAGAGCCTGAACTGTTCCATCCGAGGCAGTGTTTCCAAGAACCGGTTTTTCCTTGGTCGTCGGTCGTAGATAGCCAAGATCCCAGGCGAACGGCCGGGAAGTTAACGTCATTCCTGGGGCGCTCGAGGCACAAAGACCCCCGGGATAGCACGATTGGCAGTGCTAGATGGGCGGGTGTGGGCATGGGAATGCTTGCACTGACACTGACACCGAGTTGTGCTGTGCTATTCCTAGCGCAGGATAGAGGCCCGTCCGTCCACCAGAGGGAGACATTTTGACATTTGAACTGGAGACTTCTGGAGCCTCTAGGCAAGGGACAAAGCCTCAAAGGCGATCCCCGCCGAGGACAAAGAAGACGAGCTAGCGACGGACCACAATTGATTTCAAGGGAGGGAGATTTCGATTCGGGGGAAGCAGGGCGGCTCTTCTGTTTGGACGAGATGAAGCCGTAGAGTCGACTCACAATCACTCGACCTGTCTCGTTTTGCCTAGACGATAGTGACGAGAGAGCCCCGACGCCGGACTTAGACGTCTGCGACTCAACCGTCGCTGTCTCAACCAGGTCGCGGAGGCATGTCGCCGTTCCGGGCCTGTGGCAGCCTGCATGGTCGAACGAGCGTCGAGATTGATAGACAAAGGCGTTCACTAAGCAGCGGTAGGCGGCCCCGAGTTGCTGGATCGTTACACAGGGAAACGCCCCCCATCTCGAATGTCTGGCTGGGCCACAAAAGATACGACTGACGTGACGAGAGGAGCATTGTATCCAATCCCGGAGTAAAGGTGAATTGAATGAAACTAGACGCGGGTGCTGCACCAAGCCACAGCATCCATATTCCAGATCTGATCTGACCGGAATAGTACTGAGTCTCGAGGGCTTTGTCTAGGTAAAGCTCTGTGTCTGTGGCGTGTATTGATGGCTTGAGATCGAGTCCTGTGGCTCTTCTATTTTCCTGCAGGCCCGTTTTCTTTGTCCCTCGATGAATACGTGGGCCGACGATGCGCATGCACGCACGCTCGAGTCAAGCGTGCTCCCTTTGTTGTCTTCTGCCGGTCTTCATCTATCTCTTGCTCGTTGCATATGTTACTCGGCCGACGCCAACCAGGGACTGGAATCGACCGTTGATTAGGTATCGCGGGACGGGACAGGACGCATCTCAGGCCATGCATGGGTTGTATATGTTGACGCCCTCACCGCCTCTTGCCCTGGACGCGATGATGTAACCCAGGTGGTCGGTGCATGGCAGAGAGACGCATCGGGACCAGTGTGTGAGATGTGGATGAGTGAGTGCGTGTGTGAGCAAGGCTGTCTGGGGTGGGCATGCCAGCCAGTACAGAGGGAGAAATACACGGTCGGTCGGCGGCCATGATTGATGCAAGTCTTGCCAGAAGCGGTCGCTGAGTTGAGCCATGATGATGATGCAAGATCTGAAGAGTAGCCCAAACAGTGGCCTTGCACGCTTGCAACTTGATTTTCTCGAAACCAGCTCGAATCCTGCTTCTCTTTCTCAATGACAAGTAGAGCCAAAGATGAGACTGGCCCATGTATTTCGCCCAGCCAGTGTGGGTGGTATTCTTTATGCGAACCTGACGTTTGTGCCTGTGCATCCGTGGGAGAAAAAGTGGGCTGAAGCTCTAGAAGCATGCTTGGGAATGGGAAAGCTCTGGATAGCTCTTGCACTTGCAAGTCCAGAACAACGCCTAAGCTTAAGGTAAAGCAAGCACAAGACACACTTCAGCACGAGGGAATGGAATACCGAGCCCAGCCCGGGCAGTTAATGCAAAACACCCACACTCGGCTGCACAGCATTGGATCCAATCCAAGGAACAGACCTCTCATCGCAGTTGGCATAGCTTAGCTCCTCGGCCTGGTTTCTTGCCAGTTGCTAAGTTAGCTAGCACCTGGGGACCTTGTCCGCTGGAAGCTTAGTGCATGGCCGCTAAGCGCCTGAGCAAGGTTCCCCCCAAGGTGACGTCCCCACCTCCGCTGAGCAACCGCGCGCTGGCCTCCGGGGCGACGTCCATTCAGCGGCGACAGTGGCCCTCGCGGGTGGGCGGCGGGCTGGCTGAGGAGGACCGGCGCGCGCTGTGATTGCTTCACGGCCTCCTGCAGCTGGAGCGCAGCAAGGCCCTGGCCGTGCCTTGTGCCTTGTGGGTAAAATGCTGTCGAGGAGCCATGGCACACGGCACCTGATGGTGCACGCCCTCCACACCCCCTCCGGGTCGGAGGCTACTTAGGTTGAGGTTCTCACCTTCTCACACCCCCTGGAGCGTCCACTGAACCACCCTCTGCACTCCACTGTAAGTCGGCGCTCCCCAGCGACCCCCAGGCCCCAGCAAGCTCCCAAATCACCCCTAACAACCTGGGATCGCCTGAAAAAACTCCATCCCAGGCTTGCCTGGGCTTGGGTGACTGGGTCTTCTTGAGACGGCCATTGAAAAGGCTTCTGCTCCCGCATCCAAATCTTTGCCTTGCTCCCCCTTCCCACCCATCCCGTCGTCGTCGACTTCTGGTCATCATCCATCCAACTCCAACCACTCGTTCCTCTGCATCACTGTACTTCGGGCAACGCCTCGTCACTAATTAAGAACCCGGCCGAACAATTCATTCTACCGTGGTCCAAGACGAGACGAAAGACAGAACAAGAAGGAAGGCAGGACAAGAGTTAGAGGGCTTATTTCTCCGTCATCTTTTTATCGTCTTGACCTTTGGAAGAAAAAGGTCTTGGGTACCTGGTTCAGAAGCACTGCATTGCATCCATCGCATCTGTCTCTGCCTGGTCCTGTGCGTATTTCTGCCTCTGCCGTGTGCGCGTTTGGTCCTCCGCCATCCGCCCAGCAACGCACCTAGCGACCCCCCGGTCACTTTGGCACTTGGTCTAGTCTAGATGCCCACCCTCTAGAAGTCCAACTCTCCTCACAATCTCGTCCAACTCAAGAGACTGGGCCTTATCTCCCGGCTCTCCTGCGTTGCCTTGCTTCGTAACGACTGTCTCTCACGAAATCCACGATTGCGTCGACACTCGCTCGTCACGTCCTCAAATGTCCTTCGAACGATTATAACGACAAACGACAACGTCGACACCGACCCCGCTACGAGCCAATCTCCTACCAGACCACTCCCTGACCAACGAGTCGACCTCAAGACGGACGACACTTGCTAGGGACTTGCTCAGACACTCATTCGATAGTATCTTGATAGAGGAGTTGCTGCAGCATTGACTTACTGCAGACACATCCTCTTGCATCTTCCATCGCCGTGTCGTTGATACCGAATACCTACCGATAGCTGGCGTGCTTCGGCAGAGCTCGACTTAACTCGAGTTCCTTCGAATCGTTCCCTGCTACCCGCCTACCTTTTCGACCATGGAGGCTTCTTCACCCCTTGCGGCTCTGCACCGCCCGATGCCCGTCCACGGATGGGGCAGCCGCGATGTGTTCCGTGGACACCCTCACTACTCGACCGCCTCGGTCACCTCTGCTACAATGAGCCTTCGAGAGCAATTGCACAAGACGGCCGACTACTTCAACGTCAAGGACGTACGGGGTTCCTCGCCCGCTGCGAGTCTGGCTGCTGACTTGTCCCAGAACTTTCGTCTTGACAATGACTCGAGGTTCGTCGCGTCCGTCCTTGGTACTCGGGGCCAAGTGTCTTTGGTTAACATCACAACCAGTCCTCAATTCCCCACTCCGAGACGGGCCCTGTTCACTGCCGGCATGATGGGTGGCATGGAAGGTCGAGGTGAGAAGCCCAACGGGTCCATACCCTCAAGTTGGGGGTCCCAGGTTACTAATTGGTTATCTTCCTGGAAGCAGTCACGACTCCTCCGTTGCCCTCCTCCTCGCCCGCGCCCCTGACCGAGCTCATGGAGGTTTCGCCTCTACCTCACAAGGCACCCTTCTTCACGCAATTTGAGATCACATCTCCGACGCCTGGGTCAACTCCAGCCGCTGACGACGAAATGATGCTCGACTCACCCGCTCCTATTTCACGACAGTCTTCTCTGGAACCGCCGAAGCATATCGTGGCTGAGTCAGTCCCATATTGGCACATTCCTGAGTGTATCCATACTGACGTCCTTCTTAGCCGCAGGATAGCTGTGCCGCGGAGACCTTCTCTCACACGAATGAAGGGTCTCAGCACGACGGCAGTGCCTAGTCGGTCACAAGGTGACAGCGAACTGCCTCCTTTCCGCTTCGGTGCTGGCTCTCGTCTCAGCCATACCAGCTCCAACCTCTCTCTCAGTGAATGCTTCGAGTCAACATCACCACCCCAAGAGCGACGACCTGCCTCTGCCAACAGCCCCTGCCCCGGTCTCCCTCTGTCCCGTGTGCGACCCCAGTTTCTCAACTTCAACGCTGCCCGCAATGGTTCGCCCATGAACTGCCACGCCCGCCGGCAATCCAACCCCTTTCTCAGAAACCGAAAGCAGTTCCGCCGGTCACTAAGCATGTTCGAGCATCCCGCTGAAATCATGAAGAACAAGTCTGATGGCGAGGAGAGCACCTCGTCTGCACTGCAATCGGTTATGGATGTTGAGGAGGCACAGGAGCCCGCCCTCCCCCACTTCCTTACCGAGGATCCAACCGACACTATCCCCCGTATTACCAGGGAAACCCTTGTGGACGTCTTGGACGGAAAGTACTGTGAGCAATTTGACCAGAAGATGGTGATTGATTGCCGATTTGAGTACGAGTATGATGGTGGCCACATCGATGGCGCTGTCAACTACAATGACAAGGACCTCCTTACCCGCCAGCTCTTCGATACTCCCATGAGCGGGCGTGTCCTTCTCATCTTCCACTGCGAATACTCGGCCCACCGTGCTCCCCTCATGGCTCGCCATGTCCGATCCGAGGATCGCACCGTGAATGCAGAGTCATATCCCAAGCTTACATATCCTGAAGTCTACATCCTGGATGGTGGATATTCCGGATTCTTTACTGAGCACCGAGGCCGGTGCTACCCCCAAGAATACGTTGAGATGTCGGATGAGAACCACCAGCGCACCTGTGAGCGCGAGATGGGTCGTCTAAAGTCTCGTAAGGGCCTCAGCCGTGCCGCGACCTTTGCCTTTGGCCAGCGTGGACCCTGCGTGGACGAGTCACCGACTGCTCCTAGTCGACCTTCCTCACGACATCTATACCCTCCCATTGCCATGATTGGTAACTCACCCATCCTCGGGGAGAGATCACATACCCGTCGTATGGCCTCATACTAGATACGTCGATCTTTCCGACTTTGTCTGCTGTGCTCGTGGTAGAGCCCGACTCCTCGGTGCTGGTCTCACCGAGTCTGCTCTTTCAGGTCTATGGTCATCCGCATCCATCTCTCTTCATCCCGACAACGTTGCTAAGCGGATTCCTCACAAAAACCCCTCCACCTGATGAATTCATCGTGCTACTGGACTATGGCGATATGATTCCAATAATACTTGCCCTGGTCTTCCTCGACAACCATCGCCTTGCAACTAATTCTCACACTCCTAATCCGTCTTATGCTCACAGCACCACCACGACCGCAACGACCTCTTCGCTTATAGATCACGGCGCGAGTTCTCACTCATCGATTAATTTTCTTTTTTCCACGTTTTATGCATCACAGACCGGTTCATGGTTTTTCTTCGACATTTACACGTTTACGTACCTGGTCCATTGATGGAACCTCATTCACACACATGGGAGCCACCCCCTCCCCTTCAGCATTTGGGCGTGCGCGTTATTCTTCGTCTTTTTTTTGCTACTCGACATGCATTTGTTCTTGGCGGTTTTTTCGATCTGCGTTTGGTTCCTGAGACATGTCGCGGGAACATTATCTCCCTTGCGACTGTGGCGCTGCTCGCAATAGACATTTCGACACCAGATGCCTCGGTATCCCCCCTACCCGTGGTTCCCCCTTGAAAGCCACCCCCTTGGGAATACCAAGACAAGGAAACCTACAGAAGGCCACCTTGGCCTGACACAAGAGTCGCATCTGCCATTCGGTACTCTTTACTCGACAGTCTTTTGATACCAGTATCCTCCTCTTCCGGATACCCACCTCCACCCCGTCTGCGCATATTGTCGCACATATACCCCCCCAACCTGACAAGACGGGACCGGTTTTTTAACCAACTTTTTTTTTTGTTCAACATACATATTCAGATATCCCTTCCCAGGAGAGAAAATAGGGGAAGATGGAAACAATTACAAACAAACCCTCTGGCCTGGACCTTGTATCTTTTTTTTGTTCTCTGATCCCGGGCCTCTCTGGTTTTGCGGTACCAAGAAAGATTGTTACTGCTGTACTTTTCTGTAGGACTAGCTGGACAGGCGGTGTGGAAAAACGTCCGATGGCTGGCGAAAGATGTGGTTTTTGCTGGTTGTACATTACGTTGCCCAAGGGGGGTTCCCCTGGCTAGTAGATACCTACAATTGAGGGAAAACAGTTAAAGTTAAACTTGCTGGTTCTCTACTGTGATTCTCTACTGTGATTCTCTACTGTGATTGGTGGTTGTGGTAAGCGAGTTGAGACTATCGTGCGACGAACCTCACGAAACACAGTGGGTTTTAATCCTCACCGCCAAGTCAGTCATTGGGTTCAGTTGCGTAAGAGGGGCTTGCACATTGTTGAGTTGTCTTTGTTTGCATCTTGGTTCTATCAAGGCCGACTGACTCTATCCTGCATTAGACCACGGCCTCTATCTCTTGCTAGATACCATCTTGATGCTCTGAATCATATTTTGACCCAGGAAATAGCCCATGCATGAAAAATCCCAAACCTGCCCTTTTGAACGCCACCCATGCATCTGTTGCCACCGATATATATACGCACATCTCAATTCAGGGGTATCAAGCAGCAAAATCCCATTCCTTGAACGCCTCCCTGAAAGCCTCGACATCCTGTGTCTCCTCCTCGACTGTCTGCTCACAGTCTTTCCAGATGATGCGGTCCTCGAGCCCCAGGAGTTTGGCTACGACCCGGCGGCCAAATTGCAGATCGAAGCGCATGTCAGAGGGCAGTGGCATGACGAGGGTTTTACCCTTAATGCGATCCTCACCGTCGTCTGCCCAAAGCCACACACGGAAGAAGTCACCTCCTGACTCGGCCTGCTGCGCCAGGGTGAGGTCGCGAGTGGTGAAGGCTGGATAAGACTGGTTCTCGGCTTCAACGCGGAACGCAGCTTCAGCAACGTCCTTATAGATGAGGTCGGCCGGCAGTGGAAGAAGTTGCCAGATGAGATGGACGTTACGCTCTCGGCTAATCTCCCATGTGACGACACCGAGCTTGTGGGAGCTTTTAGTAGCAATCATAGCCTGGATGGCCTCGCGGAAGCGCGTCATCTCGTTGTAGGCCTTTGCCGCCTCACCCTCTGGATCCGACACGGGGCCGATGCTCGGGATCGTAGGGTTGTGTGGAAGCGGGACGATGATCAAGTGTCCCGGAAAAGAGAGGCCTTGCTCAGCAAAGGTAGAAGAGGTAGGGAGAGGGCCCTTTGCAGTCGAGACGTAGGCATCATTGCCAATGCTGCAGCACATGTGAACAGCGAGGTTAGGGTTGGAGAGACAGAAGTAACATCTGTCAGGACCAGGTGGGGGAGAGCGATGGCGATGCTTCTGTCGACCACGATAGCCCCTCTCACGGTCGTCGCGGCCGTATCGGCTGTACGAGTCGTCTTTCGCCGGGCGCTTCTTGGGGGCGTTGAAGGGTGATGCCGTAGCGCCCGTGGGAATAGCGACATCAGCCTTGTTCAGACTGAAAGCATACATGGCCTTTGCCTTGGCGTCATTGCCGTACGGCGCCATCGAGATAAATCGCGTGACGATAGGGTTTTCGGACTCCTCTTTGGTAGGATGCACAAAGGGCTCGCGTTCGTAGAAGAAGTTGCTTGGCGAGGCGGTAAGATGGTATCGAGGCTTGAGAGTAGCGCATAGCTGGGCGATGGACTCTGAAACAGCTATGGAGGCCTGGTTCGTGGGATCGAAAGCAACCTGTGAGCCGGTCCATACGGCCGCGGGCCACATCGAGGTCAAGAGGATGTCAGCGCTGTTGGCGCCGCGCAGGCTGTTCGCATCATCGACGGTGTGGAGGGGCAGATGTTGCTCCTTCGACTGGCCCGCAACAATGTTCGTATCGAGCTGGCCACCCAAGGCGACGATGCGCACGCCGTCAGATGTCTTGGTGATGCTGCGCTTGCCCAAGAAATGGAGGTTTGGGCAGATGTCCTCCTCGGCCTCAACTTTGGCTACGACGCGCGGGGGTAGAGGATTGCTACCAATGGTGAAGTATGTTGGTAGAGGCACTTCCAAGGTTCCGTTCAGCAACGCAGTGACTGAGTCGTCGTCGTCGGGGCCAAATACATCGCCGGTGAGGATGGCCATGGAGAAGTTGTTCTTGGAGTGCAGCGTTGCGAGCTTCTTGAAGGTGGTTTCTAGCTGGCCATTGAGGCTGCCCAAGACGATACTAAATAGAAAAGTGTCAGTTTAGGTCGCTATCAAGAAGTGTGATTAAACGTACATCTTTGGTGCCGCCATCTTGGCTGTTGTGTGGTGAGGACCTTTTGGCTTCTCACGCGATCAAGAGAATGGATGAAAGTCGAAGCTGCAGGTGCGATGATGAAAGTGCCCAGGCGCGTTTAAGATAAGAGTTTGCGGCGCGGTTTTGATTGGTCATTGTGGGGCACATCGCGCTAGCGCCGCCTTATCGGTTTTGCCGCGTATCTACCGTTAAAAAAAGTTAGGAAATTTTGGCGGGGAGTCACTTCGCGGTGAAGCTCTTCTCGCAGAGAGACTTGGACCTCGAATCGCACTCTGCAAATCTCTTTTTTCGGCGTGCAATACCGCCAAGATGCCGTCCAACTCATCCGGGCGCATCGCCAAGGTGCGAAAGAATAAGAATCTGACACCGCACCAGAAGAATCATCGATGGGAGTCTTTTAGCACCAAGATCTCCAAGTTCAGTTCCCTGCAGCCATTGCGAAAAGTTCGACGCCATGACCTCGAAACCGAAGACCTTTCGACATCCACGTCGTACTTCCAGACCGGGCTACAGAAATGGGGAGAGCTCAATGTCTCGAAACCCTTCTCCGCCTTCAAGACAAAGGTGTATCCGCTGTGCGAGAGTCTTCCTCAGCTTCTGCACTTTGAGCAGCGGATAATGGACCTTTTGGCCGATTTTATCGCAGGCCAAGACAAGGAAGCTCTGGAGCCTCTTCTGGATCTCCTTACAGCATTTGCACACGACCTGGGAGTTCGATTCGAGAAACATTATGGAAGGAGTTTGGATTTGATGGTGGCAATCGCCGCCAAACCTCAGCCTGTGGAGGTCATCGAGTGGACGTTTGGCTCCCTCGCCTTTTTGTTCAAGTACCTCTCCAAGTTGCTCGTACCGGACCTGCGACCGACATTCAAGGTCATGGCACCTCTACTCGGAAAGTCGCGACATCCTCCTCATATCGCCCGGTTCGCCGCTGAAGCCCTGAGCTTCCTAGTAAAGAAGGCCGCCGCGCCGTCGCACCGCGAAACAGCTCTCAAGCGGCTGGTTGAATGTGCGCGAGACGATCTTATCAGCATCAAGTCTGACCGCCAGTTCACCCTCTACAAGGACGGGTTGATGACCATGTTCGCCGAGGCCATCAAGGGTACAGACAACATTATCCACTCGACTGGTCCAACGATTTTTGCCGCTTTGGTCGATGCTATTCCTGAGGAGGAGCGCTCTCTCGCAGAGGAGACTATTTGGACCGATGTTGTCTGTGGTATTCTCACCAGCGTGATTCATCATGCAACTGTCGACACTTTTGGAGACTTCGCTGAGGGAGTTCATCAGTCGATTCGAGCAAACATGGAGCGTGTTTCCGCGGCTGATCACCAGTGGCAATCAATTCCTCTACTCAGGATCTACGGCACCCTGGCTGGCGTTCGAAAGGGATATCGACTGACCGACTGGGCTCCTCTTATCCGCAACTTTGTCGAAATGCTGTCGAATATTACCAAAGGGGCGCTCGAAGTTCCAAAGGACGCCGAGAGTGTTGTGTGGAAGTCTGTTATTGTCAACATCGCCATTGTATGGCATCACGCGCCGATCGACGCCTTAATACCCCATATTGTTTCTCTTACTCAATCCCTGAGCCGGGAGCCGTTCATGAAATGGTTCATCCCTTTCTGTTCATACTTTTGCGAGCTGGATGCTCAACGATTCGGAAGTTTGTTCCGAAACGATTTCCAAAAGTAAGTTCCCCTGTTTCTATGTTGAATTTCAGGACTAACTGTGTCAGGTTTATTGCCAACCACTGGTCTGAAGGCCCTAATGAGGACATGTTGTGTGTCTTGTTGCCCAAGATGATCGAGAACCGCGCTTTTCCGCCAGCGGGTGAAAAGGACAGCTGCAGGATGCCGCAAGCCTGGCAGGACCAGATCGTTTCCAAGTTTGAGCGCTTGGAAATCTCACCTTTCCCTGAGAGGGGGCCTTACAACAAAGATCCTCAGGTCTGGAGGGATAGGTGTCTGCCAAAGTACTCTGCTCTGCTCCGAATTCTGGAGTTGACCACGGTTCATCCGTCCACAAACGCTCGCATCGCCGAACTTCTACTCCGAAAACTCAAGTTGGCTCTGCGACCTTCCTCATCTCTTGCATCCGACGAGGTCCATTTTATCGTTGGACAAGGATTCCATGCATACCTTCGTATGAGCAAGGCTGCTGGGTCTGTCGACATTGCCTTGAGCCCTCTGCTGCGAGCTGCCGTACCACGCTTCGCACAGTCTATTGGCTTCCTCCACGCCTATCTTGCTTACGAGGAGATTCTTCGAAGCAAAGAGACGACTGAGAGACAAAGCAGCACAAGCAGTGAGAGTTCGACAAGTGAAGAAGATCCAGTCATCAAGTCATTGGTTGAGAACCTGAGCTCTCCGTCTCACGAAATTCGCCTGGCATCTTTGGAACTACTCAAGACACTCAACCCAATCACAGATGCCCTCAACACCATTGAAACTATGATCGAAGTTGAGCAGACTCCCCTGAGCCTCGCACACACAAGAACTATTGCCATGCACCTTCGCAAGCTGGGTCAGAGTTACGCTTCATTTGAGGACAAGTCGTGGCTGCAGCAGGCAGTTCCGTCTTTCCTTTTCGGTATGTTGACAGTCAAGCTCTCGCCCGTCTGGGACGATTCCGTGGAGACAATGAAGCAAATCGCCCAGATCAAGGCTGGAGAGGAAGCGATCTGCGAGGTTGCGTTCCGCTGGCTTAAGGTTCCTTCGGCTCGCTGGGGTCCTTCACAGCCAGAGACCCAGTCTTCAGGCCGGACCTTTGTTTCAGACTTTGAATGCACCGCAGTGCGCCGGCTTGGGGAAGTTGCAGATGAGGTGGAAGAGGCCATTGACCGTCCAGATGACTTGATGCTGCAGAGCTTCGATGAGAAGCAGCGGACAGCTGAGGTTGCGGCCGGTAACTCCAGATCCCGCGCGCTTAAAGTGTTCAACGCCATCCCTGCTATTGCAGAGAGAAGATCTCGTCACCTTGTTCCTCACTTTCTCGCATGGGCGGCTGACGACGACCGAACCCCTGACTCAGCCGATGAGCAAGATACCTCTGAAGGCGCCACCTGGTCTCTTGCGGATCGCAAAGCCATAGTTGGCGTCTTTTCGCAGTTCATCAACCCTCGAGTCCTATACCAGCACGAAGAAGTCTATGCTGCACTTCTTCAGCTGATGGAGAATGGTGATGTTGAAGTTCAGAAGGCCACTCTCAAGGCTATCCTTGCGTGGAAACAGGAGGCTATCAAGACCTACCAAGAAAACCTCGAGTTTCTCCTTGATGAAGCTCGCTTCAAGAACGAGCTTACTGTCTTCCTTCAGGATGACACGGCCATCAAGTCGGAACACCGGGCCGAGTTGATGCCTGTCCTCCTTCGATTGCTCTATGGTCGAACCATCTCCAAGAAGGGCGCGGCTAGCGGTCGCCATGGACTACACGCAACCAGGCTTGCTGTCCTGCGAAATCTCAGCGTGGAGGACATGGGTAGCTTTTTGGACATCGCCACCGGAAAGCTGAAGGATGTCAAGGTCGTTGGCGCATCTAAGAAGATATTTGACGAGCCCCTACTCCCTGTTCGAAAGCAAATGGGTTTCCTCAACATGATTTCCTCTGTCATCTCCGAGCTTGGCAACAATGCTACGCCCTATGTCGAAACCCTGCTCAACGCAGTTCTTTACTGCCTTGTTTTCGCCTGTCGACAACTGAGCGGACATGGCGCGGATCCGGAAAACGCCCCTGACGAGGAGGAGGACGAGAAGGCCAGCACACACTCTCTTCTCAGAGTGATCCGCTCGACTGGTCTGAAATGTCTGAATGCGCTCTTCCAAAATGCTCAATCCTTCCAGTGGGCGCCGTATCAAGAGATTATTATTGAAGAGGTTGTTGTTCCGAGACTTGACAACCTTCCTGTCGAGACGACTCAGGGAGTGTCGGGCATGCTACAGCTCTTCTCAACCTGGTCAGTTCTTCCTCGTGTCGCTCTCTTCCTCGCACCACACGACAAGGTTCTTCCGGATGGAGTTCTTCCCAAGGTCATTGAGACCCTTTCAACCAAGGGCAAGGATGAGGTCAAGATTCACGTTTTAGCCATCATTCGCAACCTGGTGAAGCTTGCCACCGCGCCAGCTCAAGAGTCGGAGTACAACGAGGTTATCAAGGCGGAGCTCCTCGACACGAATTCCGCCGCGATCCTTGCCCAGATCACAAAGGTTTTGGATATGTCCGGCCTCAGCAATGACCTGTTGGAAGCTTGTGTGGAGACCATCTTGTCTTTGGCGCCGGTTGTTCAGGATCCCCAAGACATTCAGTCTGTGATCAAGATTTCCATCTTCCTCTTGAACCAACCCCCACGACGAGTCAGCCCCAAGCTCAAGGGCAGAATCCTTCTCATTGTCGAACAATACGTCACACGTTCCAACGCCGTTGAGGATCGATCACTCCTTGACGATGTGTACGACACTGTTTCGGCTCTCTACAGCTATTTCAAGGATCAAGAGAACCGACAGTCCCTGTCAAGGGCGTTGCTGGCTCTCGCTGAGAAAGACGATGATGTGGTGGAAGTTGCTGGCCTCTGCGAAGCCCTCAATTCGTTCAAAGAGGGTCGTATCGAGGAGCCTGATTACGACAAACGTCTCACCGCCTTCAGTGCCATTTCAGGCGACCGGGAAGTCCCTCTTACTCCCAAGCAGTGGCTTCCTCTGCTTCACAATTTGATTTTCCACATCCGAGACGACGAAGAGTTTGGAATTCTCTCGTCAAACTCGGCCGATGGCCTTCGACGATTCATTCGAGATGTGGCTGCTTGCACAGTTGGTGCTTCAAAGGAGAAGTTCAACACTTACCTGCGAGACGTCATCCTCCCTGCCCTCTATGTCGGAGCCCGTGAACCCTCCGACACCGCTCGACGAGAGTATCTCCGAGTCATGGGACACCTCATCATGACAATGCCCGAGTGGGAGCCCATTGCTGACCTCAGCGCCTTGTTGAATGACAGGACAGAGGAGTCTGCAGAGCCAACCTTCTTCTTCAACATTTTGAGTCCCGCGACCGCGAGGCAGTTGGAGGCTCTTCACATTCTGGAGGCTGCCAACAGCCAGAAGGAGATGGGTAGCCAGAATCTTGCTCAGTTCTTCATCCCACTTCTGGAGCATTTCATCTTCGGCCGTACTGATGGAAGTGATGACCATGGACTCGGTGCGCAGGCGACCAACACTATTGGTAACCTGGCAAAGTCTCTGCACTGGAAGCATTACCGTACTACCTTCCAGAGGTACATCGGCTACGTCGAGTCCAAGCCCGATCTTCAGAAGCAGACAATCCGTCTCCTGGGCAAGTTTTCTGACGCCCTCATTGCTGCAGCTGAGGAGGTTTCAGAGGAACGCATGGAAGTGGACCAAGTCGATGCCTCGTCATCCACCAGCACAAGGCTTCCTCTCACGATTCCAAAGTCAGAGAAGCTGCATGCCGAGGTGGAAAATACATTCCTGCCTACGCTCATCAAGCATCTTCATCTGAAGGATGAGTCGGAGGTCAGTTACCGTGTCCCTGTTGGTGTGGTCATTATCAGGCTCCTGAAACTCTTACCTGCGGAGCAAATGGACCAGAAGTTGGCAGGTGTCTTGACGGACATCAGCCATATCCTTCGAAGTAAATCTGTGGAGGCTCGAGACATGGCTCGAGATACCCTGGTCAAGATTGCTGTCAACCTTGGCCCTTCCTTCTTTGGCTTCATTCTCAGGGAACTTCGAGGAGCTCTCACCAGAGGATACCAGCTTCATGTGCTCTCATACACGATGCACTCGATCTTGGTTGCAGTCATCCCTGGCTACTCTCCTGGTGACTTGGACTACTGCCTTCCAACCATCGTGATGGTTATCATGGACGACATTTTCGGTGTGATTGGACAGGAGAAGGATGCCGAAGGATACACCAGCCAGACAAAGGAGATCAAGAGCAGCAAGAGCCAGGACTCGATGGAGCTGATTGCCAAGAATGCGTCCATCAACAATCTCATTGATCTCGTGAGGCCTCTGCGGGCCCTCCTGATGCAAAAGGTTGACCTCAAGATGATTCGCAAGATTGATGCTCTCATGACGCGTATTACTGCCGGCCTCCTTCAAAACCCAGCTGCCGAAAGCCGCGATACTCTCATCTTCTGCTACGAGGTCATTCAAGATGTCTACAACTCACAGAAGCCCGAAGTTGAAGAGAAAATCGATCCCAGGGTCAAGAAGTACTTGGTCCAGAAGGGTGCCAAGAAGAGCGGCGAACGAGGTAGGACAACCAAGAACACCTACAAGCTCATTCGCTTCGCCGTCGACATTCTTCGGGCCATCTTGAAGAAGCACGACAGCCTGAGAAATGCTGAAAACATCTCTGGCTTTGTCCCTATTCTAGGTGATGCCTTTGTGGGCGGAGAGGATGAAGTGAAGATCTCAGCCTTCAGACTACTGGCTGTCATCGTCAAGGTGCCATTCCCTGATGACCAGGCTGATAAGCTCTACAAGGTTGCTATCAAGGAAGCAACCAAGGGCATCTCGATGGCTGTCTCTACCACGACTGATCTGTCTCAAGCGGCGCTCAAGATGTTGGCTGTTGTCCTTCGAGACCGAGATGTACCGGTCAAGGATGCGGCAATCGACATGTTGCTTGCCAAACTCAAGGATGATCTGACTGAGCCCCTGTACCGACACGTCACGTTCAACTTTTTGCGATCAGTTCTGGACCGACATATCGAGACCGCAGCCATCTACGACACGATGGACTATGTCGGAACAGTTATGATCACCAACGACGACAAGGATACTCGTGATCTGGCAAGAGGCGCCTTCTTCCAGTTCATTCGAGAGTACCCCCAGAAGAAGGCCCGCTGGGCCAAGCAGCTCAACTTTATCGTTGCCAATCTCAAGTATGACCGAGAAGGTGGTCGTCTGTCTGTCATGGAGATTGTTCACCTGTTGCTTATGAAGTCTTCTGATGACTTTGTTCAAGAGGTTTCTGCCACTTGTTTCCTCCCACTCTTCTTTGTCCTCGCCAACGATGACAGCGAGAAGTGTCGACTTGCTGCGAGTGAGCTGCTAAAGGAGATCTTCCGCAAGTCTGACAAGGAGAGGACACAGGCCTTCTTGGGTCTGTTGCGTTCGTGGCTCGATAAGGATAGAAACGAAGCAGTTCTCAAGCTTGCCCTTCAAGTCTTTGGCTACTACCTCGAGGCCCATGAAAACGCCGCGAAGAACAAGAAGGACTTCAAGCTTGTCATTTCCAAGGTCAACGGCGTCATCGAAGCTGAGGATATCCGTGAAGTCGACGGAGAGCTTGTGGAGGCCGCGCTGGGAGTTGTCCGAGCCTCTATGACCGTGTTCCCCGAGAAGATTCTAGCAAGTAATAGTGAGGACATGTGGGCGAATATTGCCAAGTGTCTCTCTCATCCTGATACACCTGTCAAGGTGGCGTCCATTGGGCTGGTCAGCTCCTTCTTGGCTGATTTCGCACAGAAGGCTGGCAACACCCCTATTGGCGAGCCGGTGGAGGGCAGCTATGGACTTGAACTTGATCTGGCAAGGGTACAGGATCTTGTCAGACAGGCACTTGGTGTTGTGGCGACTCGTGATGTGGACGAGAAACTGGGAGCAGAGGCTGTCCAGGTTCTCGTTTTCCTGGCTCCTCGCCTGCCCGTACGACCTCCTGTCGAAGAAGAGGAAGAGAGCGAAAGCGAGGAACAAGCAGAGGAACAGGAGGACGCTGATGAAGTCGAGGAGAAGCAACGAAAGACAGATCTCCAGCATCTGTTCTGGAAGCTGTCCCACATCATCCGAAGAGAGATCCCTCCCAGAGCGGTGGCCATCACGCCCAAGGTTGCTGCCATGGAGGTTCTTGAGACTGTTTGTCGCAGGTCTCCTTTGGATCGCCTACAGCCATCTCTCAAGACCATCCTAATACCTCTGCACAACCTCACCGACCCCTCGATCGCGCCGCCATTCTCAAACGACGAGCTCTTCAAGACAAAGCACGAGGGCCTCAAGACCAGAGCGCAGATCCTTATGGATGCCCTGCAAAAGAAGTTTGGAACGGCCGAGTACACGAAGCATCTGCTGGCGATCAGGGAGGAAGTGAGGGCCAAGAGAGAGCAGAGGTCGAGCAAGAGAAAGATCGAAGCACTCGCGCACCCTGAAAAGTATGGACGGGACAAGCGGAAGAAGTTCGAGAAGAACAAGGATCGGAAGAAGGCACGATCCAAGGAGCAAAAGGTGATGAGGCAGTCGTACAAGCGGTGGTAAAGAAGCTGTGGACGAGCATCAAGTGGCGTTTCGGAGTTTTAAGCATTAGACAGCACCTATTTCAAGGCGTTTGTTTGTGGATATATAAAAGTTCACTGTAGATGAGATTGGGAAAATATACAACGCCATCAAGGCGAATCTTTATCAATATGTTTTGTCTATGAGAAGGGTATCCTACCAACGCCACCCAATGCCCTCTACTCTATCATACAACATGGTACTATTTTATCTTTATTCGTACATTTTGAAATCCACATGGTGACTTATGAAGTCTCGGTCTTTCCAGTTCCCTCTTCTGATTGAGCAAGAGATTCCTCCGGCCAGAACTCAATATCGCCATCCTCGCCCAAGCTTCCTCTCTTGACGAGCTGTCCCTTTTCCCGCATGAGATCCTCAACGGTGATCTTGCGGTCGCCAAAGATATTCAAATGATCGCTGATGACGTGACGGTTTCGGCATCCGGGGCAGGTAATAAGCGTAGAGCCGTAGTGGTAGCCCTGCTTGGAGACGTTGTGGTGGGATCGATGGCCGCAAGGCACGCAGGTGAATGACAGCTGGTAGTATGACGGCTTGATCTCCGGTCGTTCGCCTTCGCTCGTAGGCTCTTCTCCGGGCTGTGCCTGCTTGCTGTTGGGCTGCGCGTACCTTTGCGTCGGCGGGCGGGGGATCGAATGCGCCGCACGGGAGGCGATCAAGGGTTGGAAAACTGCGGCGGGGCGAGCGCGGATGATGCGCTGGGGTTGCACACGCAGCTGGCGCAGTGTCGAGGAAACGAGCGGCGTTGAACGAGAGGCCATTTTTGCGTTGTGAGGGTGAGGGTGAAAGGTAGGGTTTTTTTTTAGGTGGATGTGAGTGGTGATGATCAAGTCGTAGTTGAGAGATCGAGAAATGTTTTAACATCCGGGGTTGCTTTGCCGCGAGACGTCATTCGTGGGTCCGGGTACTTAGTAAGGTCCATCATGGAATCTTGACGAATCACGGCAGTTGGCGCACTTACACGGTCAACTTTGTATTTTTGACTACACTTGAGTCTCATATTGATGGAAGCTGTCATGAAATAAGATTGAAGGTTCTGGTGCCAATGCCACGCTCTTGGAACCATGTGTTTGCCATGGATATTATCAAGCCCACATGGCAGGACTCGGCCAATGTGTGGACTTGCCTTGAATAAACGGCCGTTAGCAAGTTAAGCAATTGCAGGTAATGTGAGGAAAAACGTTCTTTCCTCTTAATACTTCTCTTAAAACCATTGCTTTCGAAGTCTTGGAGAATTTGTGATTCTTTTCCTTCAACAACTCCCAACCTTTGCAGAAATCCTACCATCACACCTCCCTATTGACTAGTATCTGATTATCACTCCTTTGTTCCTCTGTAGAAAACTCCGAGAATTATCATTATGAAGCTCATTTCCACTCTTGCCGCCTTAACCCTCTTCCTATTTGCCCCCCTTGTCTCCGCAAACGACGACCTCGTCCTTGCCATCAATATGATCAACCAGGCCCGTCAGGCCAAGGACATCAACCCTCTAGGATAGAGTCCAGATCTCGCAGCCTACGCACAGTATTGGGCCAACCAGATGGGGGCCGGAGCGCAACCCTTCAGTCACGCACCTCCCGAGCTTCGTCCCTTACAAGGTGAAAACATCTTTCAGCAGACAGCCACCCAGTGCGATGCCGTCCACGACACGCCTCTTCAGAATGCCGTGAAAGCGTGGCTTTCGCAAGAGAGACTCTACACGGGACAGTCCATCAGCGATGGAAAGGAGCCTTGGCTTCACTGGTGTAAGTAGTCGCTGGCTCTCGCAATACGGACTTGAAGTTGACAACCGCAGCCCAGTGCATGTGGTCATCAACAACTCATGTCGCCTGCGCGAGAGCATACAGCGTATCGGAACCATGTAGAGTATTCGACGTTTGCCGTTTCTACCCAGAAGGAAATATGTGAGTCTACCCTGTCGATGAGGTAGTCGCCACTAACGACTGCAAGAATTGGGCAGACACCGTTTGGAGCGGCGACTAGCGATTAGTCGTGGACCCCCGGAAATACTAGCTGGGTCGAGATGTAATACACAAATGTGTTGCGTAACGGTTGAATTTCATTGTGTCGATCGTCGCAACAGTTTTGGGGGAAGTCAGGGGTTCATTCATGTACATACTTTGTGACTGTTAGTCGGATTATCATCAAGTATGCACAGGGCTATCAATAGCTCATCAAGAGTAGGAAGAAATTGCATATGGAAATTAAAATGTAATAATATTACAGATCAAGCCAGTATCAGCGATTCATCCCAACTTCACAGTTGCTGAGAGAAAACAAGGCTTCAATGCGAAGGTCTAGGGTAGGTGATCAACACCGCTTACATAATACTATCCGTAGGTGGTCAGTGCTCTCCAAGGGAAACGCCGAATTTGTGGCAGACAGTGAGCGACGCGATCGAGAAAAAGGCCCCCAGTTCGCGACTCCATCAAGCATCGAGCGTTGAAGCCATCACAACAGACACGCCAAAGTCACCACGTCCCCTCCCATTCCACGACTGTGAACTTTACATCACTTTCGCGCAGGCCCCGGCATCTGGGTGGTCTTTTTCGCGTTCCGGCGCACTGGAGCAAAAGCGAGAGACTAGTCCTCGCGCGTCGGCATAGCTCCCTTTACTGGTCCAGCATAGGATGACCCTCGAGGTCTCCTAACGCACACAATGGAACGATCAAAGCCTCAGGCGTTCTTGTCTAGCTACGCGCCGCGATTGCGCGGCTACAACAACTCCCTCCTCACCCCCGTACTGCCGAGCGCGCCCTCTGGCCCCGTCTCGAGAACGACCAAGCGAGGCACCACCATCATCAACTACGCCGAAGATGGGTACGACGACCTGGATGAGGATAGCGACGACACCCGAAGACGACCCACCGGCTTGAGAAGCTTGCGCAAGGAGGACTCGGTCAGCAGGCAAGACATCGCCGAGAAGGCAGGCAAGGACACCAAGCAGCCTGTCGACGTCCAGGGCATTTGGCGCGATTGGATGGCCAAGCATCGTCTGGCTCGGAGTGATCAGCAGAATGCGGTACAGGCTACATTGCCGCTCACACTGATTCCGATCCGGATCGACCTGGATGTTCCGGCCTTCGTCCCCCCGCCTCCATTTCCAACACCGAACCCCAACACCGTCGACATCTCCCTCCCTCAGTATCGACAGCAGGAGATGACGGTGCCCTACAAGCTGCGAGATATTTTCTGCTGGAATCTTCACGAGACGCTGATCTCGACCGACCAATTTGCTCAAACTCTGGTGCAGGATCTCGACCTTCCTCACAGGCAAAACGCCATCGCCGAGATCAGCAAACAGATTCGGACACAGCTCGAGGAGTATGCGGGTGTTGCCCTCCACCCACTGTTCCACGCGGAGCAGCCGGCTCCTTCTCTCCCGCAACCGACAGCCAGTGGATTGACCCCAAGACCAAGCTTCGCTCTCAAGTCTCGGGACGAGTCTCCCGCTTCTGCGATCCGAGGCACCTCTCGACCAGACACACCTGCGCAGACAGGAGGCGCACCCACTCCGTCTCAGACACAGGCCCCAGATGTGACAGCTGAGGCGACTCCCATTCTCCCCGACTCTGATGACTACAACCCTGACGATACATATCGATGCATCATCAACTTGAACCTTAATCTGGCTTCAATGTTGTACACAGACAAGTTTGAATGGTCTCTGCTGCACCCGCCAGGCACTGCTGAGGCGTTTGCCAAGGTGACGTGCGCTGACCTAGGACTTACTGGAGAGTGGATTCCAGCCATGACACATGCTATCTATGAGGCTGTCCTGCGACTAAAGAAGGAGGCCTGCGAGGCGGGTGGACTTGTGGCCGGATGGGGTGGACTACAGCAAGAACTGCCAAACGATGCGGCCCATGGTGTGGAGGCTGGTTGGAGATATGATCCCGATCACCTAGGAGACGACTGGGAACCCAAGGTAGAGTTCCTGAGCAATGAAGAGATTGAAAAGCGAGAGGGCGACCGAGAGCGTCAAGTCCGTCGGTTACGTCGGGAGACGGCACGGTTCAGCTCCACGACAGGCATGCTGGGCGGCACACCGTTTGGCGCCCCGATGGAGGTCGAGGAGGAGCGGATGGGACGAGGTGAGCGGTCCAAGAAGAAGCGGAGATTCCGAAGCCTGAGTCCGCTGGGCCGAGGAGGGACACCAGGAGGACGAGGAACTCCAGACGTGGGCGGATATGGAGGCGGCGGAGCTCTGACGGACCAGGAGAGACTCCAGTGGAGATGCTGGCATTGCCAGATATGGGGCACCAGCGTCTGGGCAGTGCGAGACGGCCCTGCAGGCCCAAGGGTAGGTGCAGCTCCTCAAGGATTTGTTAACTTGTTACTGACGGTTCCTAGACCCTGTGTGCCAACTGTGGATATCTCTATGAGCGAGATCAGAGGCTTCCTCGCCAGTGCAAGAATCTTCATATCCAAGCCCCTCGTATTGTTTAGGAACCTACGGATGGAAAGCAGCAAGAAAGAAGAGCAGCCCCTGAAGCTCGGCGGAGTGAAAGCTCATGGTCGCCAAGCAAGAGTAACAGACAGCTTAGCCGAAGCCGAACGCCGTCTATTACTAGCCTACGCTGGCAACCGGTGCGTGTTCAGTGAGCGAGCTAGCTCGAGGGCATAAGGGGGCATTGCATATATCTATCCTATCAGTCACATTTCGGGAGTCTTGTTTTTGCGAGCAAAAGCTTTGGGGCGGTGGCTTTGGGACTCAGGGATGTTTTACGGCGTCTCGGGAGGATACGGATTCCTCAGTGGACGGTTTTTGACGTTGGTAATTGTGGAAACGGGGATGTGCCAGCCAGCCAGAGCCAGGATGGAGGCGAGGTGTAGAGTATTGTGCAGTACCAGTACCACTTTTGTAGAATATATTAGTGCAAAAGGGGTGTTTTGAGCCGAAGCCTGAAGGTATGGATGGACGCTGTGGCAGCATAGCATACCCAGCATGGTTACGTTACGGTTGTGTCATCGGAGGGAGGTTGCCTTGCCAAGGTTGATCCTCGAAGGAGCAATAAAGTGGCTTCCATCCAGAAAGAGGTGACATGATATGCATCATGCTTGATTAAGGGGGCGGTTGAAGTATCCATGCCTGAAAGATGCAGGTGATGGCCACGACATTTGGTCGTCACGTGTGCCACCTGACTTTGACCTCCAGACCAAGCTTCACCCAATCACGACACCATCAACCTCCATCATGGCCCTGAAACGCCGGCATTGAACGGCCTTCCGGAGACCGAGAATGGGCGTTGCTGCATGCTACCCTAGCCGCTTATCCCTTGCTGCCTCGCCTGTCGAACCATCCATCTCATCACACCAAGAGAGCTGTCCGTATTGGGACAATCCGGAGGAACCCCTTCCACGATCGAATCCGTCCACCGCTCACCACGGCCACTCGAGCACCCCGCATGCTCCTTTGGGAAGTCACATCACTGTCGCATCTCGGCCACCTCCTCCACGTGCGGTCATCACCTCCGGTCTGGAGTACCGGCCGGCTTGGCGAGTGCCATAGGGCGGTTCGACCCGAGCCAACGTCCAGGGTTCAGGGCCACCTTTCGGCCTGCGGTGACCGAGTGGCTGAGGGATCGCATCTGCTTTGTCTTTGCCTCGGCAGGACAAGGCTGACGGGTCTTGTTTGCTTCCATGAGCCTTCTCGATGGCGAAGGATCAGGGTTTGACTTTGTCTCGAACCATGAAACATCAAGACCTCGCTCGACATGCTACTGCGGATCCTACCAAAGCTAATTCATAAGTTCCCCGGACCGACCAGCCATTCAACGCTTGAAGCATAAACGCCATTCATTTGGTGCTAATTAGTTACTGCGACCTGGCCATCACATGCGACCTCCCATCGCCAAGGTGCCTGCCGGACATAGATTCGCCGAGACCCCTACCCAAGAC
The DNA here is from genome assembly GCA_025433615.1 of Fusarium sp. LHS14.1. Taxonomy (NCBI): domain Eukaryota; kingdom Fungi; phylum Ascomycota; class Sordariomycetes; order Hypocreales; family Nectriaceae; genus Fusarium; species Fusarium sp. LHS14.1. The sequence continues at coordinate 2,560,709 of CM046481.1, forward strand.
CGTCCTTCCTCTTCACAAGGCAACGTGGTGATTCCAGACCCATGTATGCACGACCTCTGATGGAAAACCCGCAAAATGCTGGATCTGGATCGGGAAGCTCTCCCAACCTTATTACCTTGTCCAGTCAGGGGTCCACGGCTCCGCAACTTCTGCCACATGACTCGAGTGTCGGTCTGGGATAGACAAGATGGCACATGAGCAACGTACGATAGCCTCAATGTGACGATGGCCGCACATCATCATCATCATCGTGAGCGTCAAACTAGCTGGAAGGCGAGTGGAAACCGACGGCTGCATTCCCGAAAGTCCCGTCGACCCGTCTAGTCTCACTCGACGACTTCACGCGTGTTCGTCTTGAACCCGATTGTCGAGAAAGGGCAATCCCGATATTTCAGCTGTATGCAGTTGAAGCGCCAATATTGAGTCTGCGTTTATGGAGAACGAAACACAGGAGGGCTTAAGCGCCGAGTGACACTACCTCTCCAACAAGGCTCTGATGAGAGACATGTTGAGGCAACTATTGATGCTAACATAGGACAGCTCGTACGAACAAGTACGTACTTGAAAGAATATCGAGTGGACTCACTACTTTCTGGGATGCCCAATTTTCTGTTCACGAATCCCCATGTGTGCAAAGGGCAATCTTCTCCGTCATCTCGCCTATACCACGAGACTCCTCGGACTTGGCTGCTCGCTCTTGGGCTAAAATTGCAGTTTTTTCGACTTCACTCACGCATTTGGTCGGATACTCGGGCAAAGGCGACCCGTACGAAGGCCCTTTGCCCGTGGCAAGCGTCTTTCCAGTCTACAACACCTCAGCCTTGACGCTTGAGAATCCTTCGACCAGTCATGGGACGGCTTCCCTTGTCGACACACACGGCTAAATGGCTTGCTTTACTAGGAGGCGACTGTCTGAATAAGATTGCGGGGTGAAGCTCTCCCGCTCAGTTGCCTTTCCAGGGGGGGTATCCGATCACCGGATGATCCGTCCTTGGCCTCAGGTCCACGCTCCGTTAGCTCACGGCAGACGCTCGATGGAAGCGACGGCCCGAGAATGGGGAAACAATGACAGCCGCTTTCGAGCCTCCGGAGAAGAACGCCTCCCTTGAGGCATCCCTAGCCACTCACACATGGCTGTCCTGGGCGCAACCTGGGGAGCTCCTCCAATGAGGAAGCAAAGCGAGTGCAGCCTCTTCGGAGGCTACAGGTCGACCTCACCCTGGAAAGGCGGACCGATGCGGTGGTTGCCCATGGTCTCTTGTGGGAAATCATCTCATCTTTACCATTCTGGACGTAAGCGGAGATGAGCTAGGAGACCAGAAGCTCTAGAGCGTACCCACCTCCACCACTTGGATGTCACGATGTCTGAAGGTGATGGCTCTCTGGTCTTGGTGCGCCTATTCTCTCAGCTCATCAACTGAGGAGCTCGGATGGGCTAGTGGCGATGGCGGCAAGGCAGTGCCTTGAAGGGAAGAGGCGGCCCGAAACCCGGTCTTGGTCTGGGGAGTGAAGCTGGAGCTCTCTATCGGCATCACGGCTTCCACAGCCACGACTCCATACTCAACATGCTTACGATGAGCTAGGGATCAACGACTATGGCCTTGTTAACTACGTATTGCCGACACTCCATGGACGAGCAAACGACTATATAAAGTGTTGAACCTCCCATCTCAGATACTACTCATCAGCCTCATCTCAACAACCTCATCATTCATTCAAACAAAGGATACAACCTCGATTCACAATGTACCGCGTTCTCGCCACCGCCTCGGCTCTGCTGGCGACCGCCCGTGCCCAGCAAGCCTGCACCCTCAACAGCGAAAACAAGCCTGCCTTGACCTGGGCCAAGTGCACATCCAGCGGCTGCAGCAACGTCCGCGGATCTGTCGTGGTTGATGCCAACTGGCGATGGACCCATAGCACCTCCAGCAGCACCAACTGCTACACCGGCAACACCTGGGACAAGACTCTCTGCCCCGATGGAAAGACCTGCGCTGATAAGTGCTGTCTTGATGGTGCCGACTACTCTGGCACCTACGGTGTCACCTCGAGCGGCAACCAGCTCAACCTCAAGTTCGTGACTGTCGGACCCTACAGCACCAACGTCGGCAGCCGTCTCTATCTCATGGAGGATGAGAACAACTACCAGATGTTCGACCTCCTGGGCAACGAATTCACCTTTGATGTCGATGTCAACAACATTGGTTGCGGCCTGAACGGCGCCCTCTACTTCGTCTCAATGGACAAGGATGGTGGCAAGAGCCGCTTCAGCACCAACAAGGCTGGTGCCAAGTACGGAACTGGTTACTGCGATGCCCAGTGCCCTCGAGATGTCAAGTTCATCAACGGAGTTGTAAGTATTTAGAGTTCTCGGTCTTCAGGGGTAGTTACTGACAAATATCAAAGGCCAACTCCGATGAGTGGGAGCCCTCCGACAGCGACAAGAACGCTGGCGTTGGCAAGTACGGCACCTGCTGCCCTGAGATGGATATCTGGGAGGCCAACAAGATCTCCACTGCCTACACTCCCCATCCCTGCAAGAGCCTCACCCAGCAGTCCTGCGAGGGCAATGCTTGCGGTGGCACCTACTCTACTACCCGCTATGCTGGAACTTGCGATCCCGATGGTTGCGATTTCAACCCTTACCGCCAGGGCAACAAGACCTTCTACGGTCCCGGCTCCGGCTTCAACGTTGATACCACCAAGAAGGTGACTGTCGTGACCCAGTTCATCAAGGGCAGCGACGGCAAGCTTTCCGAGATCAAGCGTCTCTATGTTCAGAACGGCAAGGTCATTGGCAACCCCCAGTCTGAGATTGCCAACAACCCCGGCAGCAGCGTCACCGACAGCTTCTGCAAGGCTCAGAAGGTTGCCTTTGGCGATCCCGATGACTTCAACAAGAAGGGTGGCTGGAGCGGCATGAACGACGCCCTCGCCAAGCCCATGGTTCTCGTCATGAGCTTGTGGCACGACGTGAGTATCTAACCCCTGAGTTTTAGAGAAGACACTAACATGGCATTCTAGCACTACGCCAACATGCTCTGGCTCGACTCCACCTACCCCAAGGGCTCCACGACTCCCGGCTCTGCTCGCGGTTCTTGCCCTCAGGACTCTGGCGACCCCGACACCCTCGAGAAGGAGGTTCCCAACTCCAGCGTCAGCTTCTCCAACATCAAGTTCGGTCCCATCGGCAGCACCTACACCGGCACTGGCGGCAGCGACCCCGAGGAGCCTGAGGAGCCCGAGGAGCCCGTCGGCACCGTTCCCCAGTACGGCCAGTGCGGCGGCATCAACTACAGCGGCCCCACCGCCTGCGTGTCTCCCTACAAGTGCAACAAGATCAACGACTACTACTCCCAGTGCTACTAGATCAACAAGGAGAATCCTTGTCTCTGAAAAAGAGGTTGCGATAAAGAGGTGGATGAGTTAGGGGGTTGAGAATGAGAAAAGGGGTGGTCGTGAATAAACGATGCTGAAAGAGAGATGATTTGTTGAATGTTTTTCTTCTTCCTGCACATAGCTTTACATCCTTTTTTGCTTTTCAAGTATTATACTTTTTTCTTTTGCAAATACAATCTGTCGTTATCTACTAGATCTGCCTGCTTCGTTTGCTGAGTGACTTGTTTATCCCTGAATCTGACTTTTGCAATCATCTCAGGATGGAGATGGTATAAAATAGGTTGAAAGTATGAAGGCTTATGGATTATCCGTAGAGTTTTATATGTTGAATGTATCAGATCACCTGTATAGTGGCCTCTCAGGGGTCAAGGGTGTTGCTGCTGTGATCCGTCTGTAGAGATGTGTTGATCGCCAAAATAAATTCCAGATGACGGGTTTCCTCCTTTCTCTTATTGTGAATTTATTGATTATCATTCAACGCAACTACAAGGGTCGAGTCCTTCCAATTCAACTCATCGGGTGTTTTTCGAAATATTGTTAATCACTCGACACCTTCACCAACACGCAAATGATTCAGGGGTATACCCATGTATTGACTCCATCTTGGTATCTACATCAAAAACAGCGTATAAAAACCGTCTGTCTCATAATGACTCATAAACAAAGTCTACCAAAGAGATCTCTCCTCAAATCCTCTTCCTTAAACATCCTCACGCTTCCTCTCAGCCTGCTGAATCTCAGCCCCATCCTTGAGCTCCACGGCAGGAGTAACCTCGGCGCCAATCATCTGGGCACCCTTCTCGGTGTGGTCGGCTCCGCCAAAGATGGCGTCCATGTTCTCGAGGGCGATGCCCTTTGTCTCGGGGACGAAGAAGAAGACAAAGATGCCGAGGAGGATGTTGACACCGAAGAAGAAGAAGAGGCACTTGAGGCCCGTCTTGGCGAGGAAGGTGGGGAAGAACTGCTGGAAGATGGTGTTGGCGACGTTTTGGCACTGCGACGCCATTCCCACGGCTTGGGAGCGGACGTTGGCGGAGAAGACTTCGCTGGTCCACATCCAAACACCGGCGCCCCAAGATGGCTTGTAGAAGAAGCTGTAGATTTTGTGTTAGTTGTGTTGGTTTAGATGGGGATGTGTGAACTTACATGAAGAGGTACAGCATCACGACGATACCAATGGCCGTTGGCTCAGACTTGGGGGTAGGAGTGGCAAGACCAATGACAGGGACGATGAGCATGCAGACGGCCATACCAGCAGCTCCAACCATGAAAAGCCAGCGACGACCGAAGCGATCAGCAGTCCAGACAGCATTGAGGGTGAATAGAATGCCCATGGTAGCCCAGAGAGCGTTGATGAGGTTACTACAGTCCAAGAGTCAGCAAAATGCTTGAGAAGCACAGGGGAGAAACTTACATCTTCTCGGAAGAGGTCCAAACCTGCTTGTAGATGGAGGTCGAGTAGGTGTTGAGCGTGCCCTGACCAGTGAGCTGCTGGCCGACGTTGAGGACAAAGGCGAGGTAGAGACGCTTCCTGATGGAAGGATCCTTGAACAGAGCACCGTATCCAGGGCTGATGGCCTCCTTCTCGTACTCGATGGCAGCCAGGATAGCCAGAACCTCCTCCTCAACCTCCTCTTCGGTATCACGGATCCGTCGAAGGGCGGCGCGGGCGTCGTCGATTCTACCCTTCTTGATGAGCCATCGCGGGGATTCGGGCTGGAAGGGCAGCAGGACGATGACGATGATGGGGACCATGATCTGGAAGATGACCACCATGCGCCAGTCCCACTCGCCGAGCTCCTCGCGGTGGAGACCGCAGGCATAGTTGATCCAGTAGGCAATAAAGGCACCGACAGAGTAAAAGAGTTGCCAGAAGGTCATGACCTGGCCTCGAATGCTGGCTGGAGAAACCTCGCCGATGTAGACGGGACCGGCAGCTGAACGGGGAGTTAGCACGGGTATAACTTCAGATCGAGAAGCCAGGGGGGTGTTACGCACTCAGAGCTGTGCCCTGGCCCATTCCGATGAGGACTCGGCCGAGAATGAAGACGCCAAGCTTTCCCTTGGGTGAAAAGGCTTGAATGAAGGCGGCAATGATGGTGACGAAACATCCGACAGCCATGCCAACCCTTCGACCGCATAGATCGGCCTGTGATGGGGGGTATCAGCACACACCAGTCTTTCTTGGCTTGCATTTGGGGTAAGGGTTGGAGGCAGACAAGGGGTTGAACATACCAGGGGACCACCAATGAAGAAGCCGCTGACGATGGCACCGATGGTGTAGCACGTGTTGATCAATCCGACAGTGTAGCTGTCCCGCTTCTAACGTAATCCACCATAACTCCGCCCACCCCCCAAGTCCGCCCACCATTTCCACATCGTGATGAGAATCATCAGGCGGCAACACACATCAATTTCTCAACCAAAATAGCTCCAAATGTCAAATTAATTGAAAAACTGACTAAAAATACTATTTTCTGCTAGGGGCTTAATTTTCTTCTGTCTTTTTGGTGTTTTGCGAATGTAATCTTCTGATTCCTTTGCCTCTTGCTTCCTAGCTTTATTGCGCGCCTGTTCAATCTGTGCGATCGCGGGAAAAGCCTGGTTAGGGTCTAATTTAACTACTTTCCTTCTAGATCTCCTCCGTGCGCCTTCCTTCGCCTGTAGATAAGCTAATTTGAGCTTTAATTCCGTATTTTTAGTATGTAAATAGTTAATTTCCTCGCCTGATTTCTTTATCTGGGTTCGGGTATCTCGATGGATCGCAATTCCGCAGTCAGCAGCGCGGTCAAGCTGTCTTCTGATATCGCTGCTTGAATGAGGCGTATCCCAGGGTTGAATCTCTCCGTAGGGCCTTTTCCTTGGTGTTGTTGGTGGTGATGTTATTGCTTGGAAAGGCCTCGGCGGCACCCAATGCTTTAAAGGAGGCTCAGAAGACGTCGGCTAGATGCCAGAAGCACGAAACCCGGCCTGTATATTCTCCTTTGTAAAAGCTTTCTCTGACGCCTTTTTATATGCTGTTAGGAAGAGCTGCTTTTGCCGTGGCGATGTCGTCTCGTAGGACACCCAGTCCCGCGTTTCTTTATGATAAAATGTCTTCAACGGCCCGAAAAGCGCGACATCGAGTGGTTGTGTGATATGTGACGAGTGGGAAGGAAGCCAACTAGGCCATACCTTATGATCCCACGCTTCTAGCATGAAATCCGGCGTCAAATGAGTCTTATGACGGTCGAGGACGAGGATACGCTATTGGTGCGGATTAGCCGGCTCTGTCTCCGGTAGGAAGATATCCCTGAACCACGAAAGAAAGAGCTGGTTATTAGACCAGCCTGTGGGACTGCATGCGTACTTCTAGTCCGGAAAAGCGTTAGGAAACCACTGTCCCTAGAGGGTTTTCCCGGTGAAGATAACCATAGGTGTTAGACGACGTCCAAGGGCATTGATTGCCTCTAAAATCGAGATCCAAAGGGTCGAATTAGACTTCAATAACTCGGCATACGTCGTGAGGATTGTACCAAGTACTTTGCCGGCGTCGGTCTCTCCTTCTTGGATCCTAGTCTCGTCGCAGTTATAGACCCGGTCTGACCCGGCGTTCTTGGACTTGATGAGGCGATCGAGGCCGGAGTAGTAGCTTTCTAGTCCTTCTTTCGTGATAAGGGACTTCCTCGCTGCCTCAATAAGTCGTGATAGCTTTATCTTTATATTCTCATGACGGGAAAGGAATCTGTCGACCTAATTCTTCCCTAGGGGCTCGCCGGGACTAGCCCTCGCGGCGACACACGCGGCGAAAGCGTGGACCTCTCGCTTCGTCACTGGGGAATTCATTTCTTCTCTATCGAGGATCCATTGTACGAGGTCGTCTTCTTGATTTGAGCTTAACCTTTGAGTCTTTTCCTTCGATGTGTGTATATCAGTTGCTCCATTGCGACGATCCCTCAAAGTCATCCTCTTAACCCCATGCTTACGAGAAGAAGCGCGAATACCAATTATTTCTGCATCCTCTAAAGCCACGCGGATAAGATACTCATTGTCAGTCTCGTGAGAAGGCATTTTCGAAATTTGAAATCGATTGAAGTAATATTGAATTTTTGAGAATTAATTGCATTCAAATGTGATGATGTAATTGAGACGTCAAAAAGTGGGCGGACTTGGGGGGTGGGCGGAGTTATGGTGGATTACGTTAGAGAGTGGGAAGATCCATGGTTAGCCACGAGATGCCAAGAAACGAGACTCGGCAAGTGGGAGCCGACTTACAAGATCGAGGTTGAACCAGTCGAGCCAGTGCTGAGAGGCTTGGAGAGCCTGTATGTTTGATACGAGTCAGCGATGGATGTTCTTTGGGGGCGACAGGCGAGTCATGTTTGGGAAAAGGGTTTTGCTTTGCGTACGTTAAAGACACTCGAGTCAAAGCCGTAGAGCGTCATGCAGGACGCTGCCACCATGGCAATGAACCAGTTGTAGGTTCTTGTCTTGCTGACCATCTTGACGGTTTTGTTATGTACTCGTATAAGGGATCTTGTGTATTGTAAAAAAGAACAAGAATAGGAACCCCTTGGTGATTGATCAAGGCAGAGAGAAAGAGATCCCCTTTGTATAAGAAAGGAAGGGGGGAAGAGAGAGAGAGAGATGATGGTTGAGCACAGAGATCAGAGGAAAAGAAGAAGAAAGAAAAGGCTTCTCCCGTCATCTTTTTATCTTTCGAGATAGTCCTCCCCCGGACCCCAGACCCCAGGTCGAGGCTGTTAGCCTACTCCACCAGACGCAAAGGGAACAGGAGACTCATGACTAGGTCAAAGACAAGAAGATCACGTATGAAAAGCCCATGTTTAGGCCTGCAGTAGCTAGCCTTCCCTGAAAGTTTGAACCCGGCACGTACATACAGTAGCACACTGTAGTAGTAGTCGCTTAGTTTCTTTGGTTCGGCCCGTGAACGTTTGCTTCATCCAGTTGTGGTTCGGTTCTTCCTTTCATTAGTTCCAATGAGCTCAAGCCTCAGCTTTGGGACCGGACCCCCGCGAACCAAAAAGCCGGGGGAATACTAACCCCCAACGCGGAGCCGTATACTTTTTTGGCTTCCCCCACGGGCGTTGTAGACATCTCTTGGTGTTTCCATCGTGATGAGCACTCAACATGATATGTCCCCTTCAATCTGCTGTGCCGTGCCGAGTTCCGTGAGCCCTGCCAACCACCCTTGTCGTTTTCCTCCACCAGCTCGGGAGCCATGTCGGTTTTGGGTGTGTGTCCATTGCCTCTCTCGCCCCCGATTCCAATGAACTAGCCTCTCAAAACCTCCACAGACGCTGGGGGTTGATTTGCTTTGGGCTTTGGAGTTTGGGAACGTTTTAGAAAGTGGGTGTGGGGAATGGGGGAAGTTGGCTCATGGGCTCATGGGATGGGTTGCGTCGCGTCGTTAGTATCGTAGTTCCTATTGGTGGGAGAATTATCCGGGGAGAATTTCTCCGTGTGGTCAAGGCTCAGACCAAGGACAGTCCAGACCCGCTTCGCTCTTTCCCTCCACGATTTCCCATTTCCGCCCTCTGGTGCCGTGCGGAGTAGCTGGTCGTTGGGCCTAATCTTCCCCGCATCTCCATCACCGACCAAGATGATATCGTGGAGAAGGGAAGCGAGAGGCCTAACTTGTTTGGACGGGAGGATTCTATTCAAAGGAGCAAGGTTATCTAGGATAGAGATAATGCTCATACTGTGTTGATGCTGTACCAAAGAAAACCCACTCTGACCATGCCATCACCCATCACCATATCATGTTCAACCACGAGCTTCAATCCCTAGAATGACTAAATCAAATGCCTACACCTACCCTTCGGTCAACTGATGTCCCTTCTCGCCCGTGCAATCTGCAAGGTGAGAACACACCACTCACCGAGACAATCCCGGCCAGCCAAGGTCGATCCTTCTCGGCCACGAGCCGCCGCCGTCCACCGCCAAGAAACCCGCCGCCCATCACCTCACCCGACTCTCACATTAGCTGCAGGGCATCTATCTATGTGCCCCTGGCAGACCGTTCCCGTCGACTCGATGCTTACAGGACCGCTTCTTTTTATCCTCTCTGCTTCGGTTCCGCACCGAAGTGAGAACGCACTCGGACATTATCGGCCAGAGCAGAGCATGAACGAGCCAGGGGGCGGTCAACATACGCCCTATATACGCATCAATCAATGCCTGCTATCCCATCTGATTGGACTCGTTCATATCAATATCAACATTGAAATGACACAGAAAATGTCGCCTGACCACCATCAAGCTGCATCTTCTCCACTTGGAGCACAGCCAGCTTCCACTTGATCGATCGAGTCTTTCCTCCGACTCAACACACACACTCACACACAACTTCTCCTCAAAAGCGAGACATCCATTCCCTTCCCATTCCATTTAGCCTAAGTATCCAAATGACGAGGGGGCTCATGCCATGGAACCTCCCATCTCTTGGACTCGGCCTTTTACTCGGAAAACAAAACTCGTCTCGAGCCCATCCATGTCCACTTCCTCCCCAAGCCTTTCAGCCTCTTTTTTCATCCACACTGTCTTGACCTCGGTCATCCGAGTACACAGGTTTCATCAGTTCTCTTTTCCTGCTGTCTTGCAAGAGCAAACGTTGAAAATTACCGGTTCGATTCCAGCTATGTTCCTACCCCTATCAGCAAAACACTTCCAACCCCAGCGCCCACGCATGTTCCGCCAACAAAGATATCACCACCAATCTCACCCCATGCGCCTACTAGTAACCCTTGTCCATCATCTACCTGATTGCTCATTGCCTCCTTTCTCTCTGCCTTGAGACTGCAAAAGTTGATGCTTAGCATAGGTCCATACTCGTGGTAGCCTACATCCCATGTGTACTTCCTCCTCCAAACCATCCCCGAACCCATTAGCCTTCTCGCCCCTACTCAAGTCACAATGGCGACATTGGACATCAAGCGTTCAGAATCTTCTCATGCACGGTCGATTCAACACAAGACAACAAGGGCGACCACCTCCCTTCCTTCCTTTCATTCATATATAAACCCTTCAGTCATTCCATTCCAAGTCCTATTGTGGAGGAAGACCTCCTCGCATCATGTGCCCAACATCAACCCCCACCCACCGCATTTCCTTGGGTTGCTGTGGATTTTGCATCTGTAAACCGCCTTGGTGTTGCGGTGGCGTCCCTCCGCTCTGGTACTGCATCTGACGTTGCTCCCTTGCTGCATCGCGCATCTCCCTTCGCCTCCTGAGTCGCTCTATCAGCTCCTCAGATGTCCTTGCAAAGTTTTCCCGCCATGTTGATGCATCCGCCCATCGCTCTGCGTACGCGTCTAACGTCTGTGAAACCTTTTCTAGACAACGCAGGCTGCGATCCAAGTTGTCCTCTCCATTGAGCCCCTGCGGCTGCAGTCGTCTCGGTAGAGGTGGCGGCGGTGCCGCGCCCAGCGGTGGTATCGGTATCGGTACTGGCACTCCCGAGAGGAGCATGTCTTCAGCATCCCTCAACACCGCGAGGAACTGATTGGCCATAAAAAAGACCCTCAACACGTCATGGTATGTGTAGAAGCCAGTATTCTGATTCTGGTGGGCAATCCGGTGAACGCTGTCGAGATATGCCATTGAGTGCTCAAATATGAGGATGCGATTGTAGTCCGTGATACGCGGCGCCCTGGCCGAAGGAGCAATGCAGTATACATAGCTATACCTCAACTCCTGCTCGAATAACTGCCGGATATCAATGGGAAGGTCGGTTGGAAGGTTGTCTTGCCACTCTCGCATGTCATGGCATACCCTCCATATATACGAAATTGGATCCTGGAGGGGCACCGATCCGGACTGGTACAACACTTGGTACCACTGGGACTGAGCTCGCCGAAGCTCGAAGAGCAGCTTTGCAGGATCAGCGGCCGGTTGCCCTAAAATGCCAGCTGAATTTGACGATCTTCGTGGGGCTGCTGCAGGGTACGCGACATTGATAGTATCATCAGTGAATGAGAATGTCCGCGCGTGAACCATGCTGATGGAACTAGACAAGCCTGTTAGGAAACACGATCGACTAGAATTCCAGATACTTGGGACCAACGCACCGATCAAGAGCATATGCACAATAGAATATCCTCCTTCGCATGTCAAGAGCGGTTTTATCGGAGACAGCAGACTTGGGAGGGTCTTGGTGAAAGCCGAGGTCGACGATTGCCCGCGCCGTGAACCCTATCAGGTGCCAGCTGTCAAAATGCGCAGGGTCCAACATCGCATACTGGGTGAGTAGAAGCAGAGACTGGATCTGCGTCACATATCCAGGGGCGAGGGCGCCGTCAGCATAACTCATGGCTCGAGTGACGTATTCGACGCCGTTACGGTAGTGCTCGTCCTGATATCGTTGGCTTTGGACGGCACTACCAATGGCGAGCACCATCCACACCATCCAGCAGTCGGAATCCCTGATCGCCCGATCATCTTGCTGGTAAAGATCATCGATGGCCGTCAGGAGGGACATCTCGGCAACGCAAGGATACACTGAATGGACGTTTTCAATATAATACTGAACAATTCCCTGGGCAATATGTCTAGGGGGCAACCGAGATTCCGGTGAGTCTGGAAGAGCATCATTCGTGGTGGCTGCCAAAACCAGTCTCGCAAATGTCATATTTGTCGATATAGGCTCAAAATCCCGTGTCGTGGCATTAACAGAGCTATCGACACGCATTAGATTCCTTATATCATCAAAGCAGGACGACACGCTGAGCACTCACGGAAAACCAAAGTCTGATACGAGCGAATTGACATCAGAATTCTCCTTCTTCCGCGCCGCCTTGCGATATACGGCAGCACGGATGGCGGCCAGGGAATCCCTTCTATCCATTGTCTGGCTGTTGAGAGCCGTGTCAGGATCCTGCAATGCAACTGATGCCTTACGTGACTTGGCATATTGAAGCCTTCTTTCGAGTTTCTCAATCCGTAACTCGAGTGCGGCCACATAGCTAAACTCTAGAGTCAGTGGTCTGATACGAAACGGTATGGTGATGATGCTGTTCACCTTCTTTCCTTGCCCCTAGCAAATTGGTCATTCGCTGCCGAACATTCACTCGCACGACCAGCTTTCTCACAAGCTGTGCAGGCAGGCAGCTTGCCATCACACTAAACAGAATTAGCCTCGGCTACTAGCAATGATAATCATTCAATCATGAAGGTATCTATCTCACCTTCACTTTGGCGGTGCGACCTGGACGTTGTATTAGATTAGCATTTGTAATTTCATCACAAGGTGGACAGAAGCCGCAACTCACATCGGGAGCAAGCCGAGACAGGTCGTGAGACCCTCAAAAGAGGGTTGTGAGAGAAGCTAGGGCGGGGCATCTTGTCGAGGAACCAGAAGTGCAGGTGCTCGCTGCCCTGTCACTATCGATGAATAGAACCCTGAAGAAATGAAAATACCCTGATGTAACGCAAAATCCAAGTCGTTTGAGGTAGGCAGGCCAGGTAGATGGAGCGTGAGAAACGGGTGATGATGAGAGCCTGGTTGTGACGGTTGGAATGTCGTCAAATTTCTCCACTTCAGAGAGGGACAGGACAGTCGAGGCCACGAGGGCCAGGCTGGCTTCTAGAAAAACGGACCGGAACCAGCCGGTTGGTTCTGTCCTGTGCTTGTCTCAAGATGAAGCGCGCGCACGCCTTGTGACTGACCAGAATGTCGGCAATAAGGATGTCGAGGGCAATCAAAAGGGGCGTGAGAGACAGACGAAGAGAATGCGGTGGTGGTGGTCGTGGGCGGGCAGTTTAACCCACTTCGCCTGGCGTCTGTCGTTGGTTGGCGTGCAGGGCCCGAGTCGACGGTTGCGGGATGAGTAGGTATTGAAACAATGGAATGAGGCCGGAGACTCGGCGCGTCGAGAATGGCACTAATGTCAGACTGGACTCTGATGCTGGTCTCGGATCAGAGGCGAAGGATGTCGGCTAAGGTAAAACAGAACCGTTGTTGGAAGGAGGGATGGGGATCGGAAGGATGCAGTAGAAATTACCTAGGTAGCTAGGTTAGCAAGCATGAGATGAGGGGGGATGAAAACCCATGAGATTTGACTACGCGGCGCGAGAGGATGAACCCCAGCCTGTCGTCTCATCCATCCATCCATCGGTCACACACCTCACAGCACAGTCGCTCCCGTCGTCGTCAGGTGGGGCACCCGGAGCGGAGTGGAATGGATGGAGCCCAAGGGAGACAGACACCAGTCCAGTCTTTGATGGCGGAGGTGATTGCACAGCGTTGGTAAGCCAAAGCCAAGGCGGCATTGGTAGCAGAACCGTAGCGGACAGGCGTGGGGGTGCGGGGGCTTTGCGGATATATCGCCGTCGGGATTTGAGTACCTAGTTGATGAAGATTGAATGTTAGTGATAGAAGGACAAGCATTATGAATACGAGCCTAGGAACGAGATACATGGTCGTTTACATGGGTATTTGGTGGAGCAGACAGTTGAGTGAGTCGTATATGCCTTCTGTCTACAGGTAAAGAGCTAACAAGACAGGAAGTATTCATCGTGAAGACTTACCCAAGTCATTAACAGATAAGCCCGTAGCGGAGGCGGAACTTGTGTACATGTCGACCGCATGTCCTGGCTGCTTCTCAAAAGTCCATAGAAGCTCAGAGGCGTCAACAAGTAACAATTCCAATTCGAGATACCCATCAAGAGAGTCGCACATTCATCTCCATCGGGCAATCCGGTTCGCTTTTCCCCGATGGCAGAGGTCAACTTGATAGTCTCGCCGAGAAGCTAGCCACGGAGGTGCACTGCCAGCAAATCCAATCGGCGTATTTCATGATCCCGATCGCCGGTGCCTGAGTGTTGGTTTCTTGATGGAATAACCTTTGCTTTTTGGCGCGCATCGGTGCCGGGAATATGAAAGATTCGATCCAATGTCACACTGCCCCCATCTTAGTCTAGCCGAGGATGCAAGCACTAGAGGAAAAGAACAGGGCAAGGGTTTTATGAATGCGTCCTCCGCCGTTCTCGGTCACACCCTCACAGATTTTACGGAGAAGGAAACGGCTCGGATATTTATGAATCGAGGGGAACAGCGCGGGAGTAGCTCTTGGTGCTAGTTCCGGAACTAGATGTATGATGAGCACTTTTATTATACGCAACATAATACACAGAGGCTCCAAGCCACTAGGAGGGAACATCAAGGTAGTTGAGGAGGTGCCATGTAGTGTCAGAAGGATGATATGATGAAAGCAGCCAGACACAATATAACGTTAACCTCTGCAAATGGCTACCTGCCTATACAGTAGGCGTCTGCTTTGCTACACATAATGGCACTTCAATATGGCATCAGAGGCGTGGCACAGGTGGCGTGACATGGCCCTCTGTCAAAGCTTGAGTGGACTAACACAACCCACGGCAAATGCATGAAACCAGGTCGGGGAATCGTGAATGGATCCGATCTGTGGTGATGAGGCGTTTCATCACTTTGCTAAGTTAGCTCACAACCACGTCGTGCAGCACACGTGAGCCATGGCTTACACGCGACACAGGCCCCTCTTTCTCTCTCTCACTGTCATGACGAACGGCGCATCTTCCGGAACCCTCGTCGAAGCCTTGAGAGCAAGCATCCACATGAGATGCCATGCAATGTCTTGAATTTCTCTGACGGACAGATCGGGCCTTTGCATCTGTCATCGTAGATCTACGCTAGACACACGGACTAGTCCACTCCAGGTAAAACCCAGCACATCTCCAGCTGGACTGCCACCCGGAGAGATTAGAGCAGAGGACCTCGAGGCGTGTGAGGGTTCTGTTTGGTCCACGCCCAAGCCCACTCGACTCCAGTTCAGCTGCTGTGATGAAACCATGAAACAGCCAGTCGTTGAGCCATCAAACATTGGATCCATACAACGAGTGAGGGTCACCCTTGATGGGACCAGGAACACAAGAAGGGAAAAAGCCACACATTTTCTTTTATTACTTTGCCGAAAGGTTCTCTTCATTTGTACATGGAGATGAGCTCCGCATTCGATGCCATTTTAGTCTGGGACCTGGATCATTCCAGAGTCTAGACCATTCTCTTGTCAACTCTTCCTCTTTGGTTAATCCCCCGCCAATTGAGCCAAAATACCTTACCCTAGACACTCGCCTCCTGTCCAAATGGAAGTGGAGGGGTGTTACGTTAGCGAACCAACGGACCAACCAACCATCCAGTTGCTAAACACAAGCTGGTGGTCTAACTCGACTGGCCTTCCCTGTTGTTGCCTCCCACTTGCCCCTCCTTCCTCAACCTTACCCTACCTACCTTCCAGTACCGTCCGTACCTACCTCCTGCTCTGTCTGTACATACATCGTCTTCTCGTATCTCACCTCCCCACGATTCTCACGACATAAGCTTCTCGCGAGCTACTTGTTCTACCCAGCTCTCGGCTATGCCGCTGCTAAAGTATCGATCTATACTCTTGACTCTTCTCCGATAGAAAAGACATAACCCCCTCTCTGCCCTTGTCCACCTTGGTCCCTTCCACGTCTCCGGCTGGTCCCTGTGTCCTGCCTCCGTCTTCCGTGCCTAGGTGACCGTGCCGCTCTGCGCACAGGTTCACGACACCGACAGTATAAGCCTCACGGGCATTTGCGCAGAACAGAGGCCCACCAAGATCGTATCCTTCGATCCCGCCATCCCGCCCAATGGACCCGGCGGACATCTTTCGACAAGGCTTTGGCCATGTCGGTCCTCGCCCAAACAACGTCGCCTTCATGAACCATCCACAGCATCCCATGGCGCATTTGCAGGGACAGCAACACCCACAGTTCAGAAAGCCCATGCCCATGGTCAAGAATGAGGACTCGTCATCGGGTGGCGACGGCCCTGGCGGCCAGCGCATTGCTCATACTCTGACAGCATGCTGTCGCTGTCGGCAGGTATGATACCACTTATCTCCCCGAACCGGTGTCGACAAGAGATGTTCATGCTGACATGTTTGTCCTATCTTAGAGGAAAACTCGATGCGATCCTAATCTACCGCGCTGCCTACCCTGCGAAAGGTCTGGATCGATTTGCGAATATCTCGATGCAGCCAAGGGTCGCAAGATCAACCGCCACTATGTCATCAAGCTGCAGGACACAGTGAGACAACTCGAGGCCGAGCTCAGCCAATATACCGACGAAGAGAACGAGTACCCCGGGAGCAATGAAGATATGGTGCGCCCAGGCGGGATGGTTCGCCTCAACGGCGGTGACGAGACCCCTCGATACCTAGGACCTAGCAGTGGCATCGCGATGACGCGCTTGCTTATGGAACAAGCCAAGGCATACACAGATTCCAAGCGCATCTCGGATCTGATCCCCAGCGTTCGTACCAAGCCGAACCGTATGCAGTCCATTCAGATGACCGGACCGTCCGCCAACAGTAGGAGGAAGAGCTACCCCATGATCAGCCAACACCCCGCGGAGAGTCTACCGACGAGGGCTATCATGGACAAGCTGCTCGAGGTTTTCAACCAAAAAGGTGAATATCACAAGTGATGTTCATGTGTGTTGTGAATGCTAACGCTTGATAGCTCAACTCTTCTGGCCTGCTTTGCACGAGAAGGACCTCCAGGACGACGTCGATGCGGTTTACAATGGCGATACCGACCCCTACCGGCTTTTCATCGTTCGCATGGTTGTCGCAATTAGCTTGCAGAAACCGGGAACTCTATATGCCGGTTTGGCCGACAGCTACTACTTGGCCGCAATGCAAAAATTTGAGGACGTCCTTCAGACAAAGGACCTCAAGACATTGCAATGCCTTGTTTTGCTCGGGCAATACTCGCTCCTCACACCGACAAGAATTCCTATTTACTATGTCATTGGTCTTGCGACCAGGATATGCCAGCAGGAAGGCTTGGCAAGCGAGAAGACCATCAACACCCCCCCTTACAACCTGAATCCCAAGGTGATTGACATGCGACGACGGTTAATATGGACAGTTGCTGCCATGGAGTACGGCCTGGCGCACAGCATGGGAAGACCCAATAGTTTTGCAACTGGGGACGACCGTCTGGACGTGGATTTCTTTGCGACTGTCGACGACGAGTACATCACCGATCAGGGGATCCAACCTGGCCCACCCAGCGAACGCAAGCTGGTGGCTATTCACTTCTACAAGATGAGAATGTGCCAGGCGGAAATCCGAAGGGTGTTGTACGAGAAGAAGAAGGACGACCCCAAGAATGATCAGCACCCCTGGTTTGGGAGAGTTGAGCGGATGAATCAGGACTGGCTCGATAATTCGCCGACGAGCCCAAGCTGGTGCAAGTCATGGTATGTACCGGTCCAAAATATTGACTAGAAGTGGATGATTAACAGGTTTAATAGGTTCACTGGCCGCTATCACCAGATGCGCATCTTCATGTACAGACCGTCTCCCCAGATACCAAAACCCTCACCTCGCGCTGCCAGGATCTGCTTCGAAAGCTCAGCCATTATGATCAAGTTGAATGCCAAGCAGATGGAGGGTGGAGGAGATATCAGCTGGGTGTTCCTCCTGACTGTCAACATGTCTCTCAACACGCTACTTTGGACTGTGTCATACCCAGAGGTGCGACAGGCGCACCCTCGAAAAGAGGTGGAAGAGCTCGTCGACATCTCGATGGAAACCTTGCAAGGCTGCGCAGAGAGATGGCCCGGAACCGCATCTGCTTCCCAGCTCTACTCTATCTTCTCCAAAGCCTGTCTACAGAGCTACGACGCACGCCCTACGACAGGACAGCCCGGCGGTTTCTTCACGACACCCCCATCATTTGCTGATCCCAGCTCGCCCCCTGATGCCTTCTCCCAACCCAACCCTCAGCAGGCTCCCTTCCTCAACCCGCCCCAGTTCAGCCATGTCTTCAATTCTCCGCCGGAGGCGATGAATTCGTTCGCATTCGACCCCAACTTCCCGCCGCCTCAGCCAACCTTCCGATCCAACTCAATCTTCTTCAACCCTGCCAGTGGTGAACCAACAGGCCGGAGATTCTCGTACTTTCCTCCCGATTACATGCAGACCGGCGAGGCAGCTCCGGATGATCCAACACCACCGGCTACTACCACCCCTGAGCAGCATATGGCATCACCTCCGGACCATGTGTCGGATCAACTTCCTACGCCCCCTGATTCTGTCCCGACTGGCAACATGACGACCCCGACACCCAGCACGGTACTGTCGCCCCCGAACACCATGACTGCGCAACCCACTCCCATCATGCAACACGCATCTCCAATGGTGATTCCGCTAGGACCTGTGCAGAACATGTCTCCCCAAGTCAAGATTGAGCCTTCTCAGGGTGGACCGACCTTCACAGTCCCGCCAGTGACGCAGACACAAGCTGCCCCTGAACAGCGGCCCCTGCCGACACTGAATGATCCAAATGGGTGGTTCTCGCCGCCAGCACCTCTCATCTCACCGTATACTTTTGCCAACATGAGCAACAGCTTCATCAACAACGGAATGGGCAACACAGGCAACTACGGTGACATGTCGGGGGCCGGTCTTGGACTGCAGAATTTCGGGGCCAACAATGTTGCGCCTCCTCAGTTTGACTACGGCTTTGGTCGCCAAGGTAGCCTTACACAGTCACAGCAGATGGAGCTCATGAACGTGCTCGAGACGGAGGGTATGGGCGATATCGACGCGTTCCTCAACGGGGGCGACATACCAAACAACAACAGATGGTGCTGAGGGGAATGCGACTTGAAGACGAGACGAATTCACGCAGCGGGCTGAACTGGCACGGGCGGGCATTGGTTGGTACAAGGCATTTGCATACATGGCTGGCTGGAGTTTTGTGGGCGTTTTTATAGCATTAGAACCGTGGTTTTATGGATATCTCAATGATAGAACTGCTTGCTCATGCTCCAAATATTCTCTGTAGCCTATCGCTTCGTTACAAACTAAGTAATCGGCCAAGCAAGTCACGGCAGAGGAATCGTTAAAGAGATTTGCCCTTGCCATACAAGAGATGCGTAGATACCAACACCAAGATATGTTGGGAGATCAAGCGCCTTAGATGCAAAGTGCTCTAAATGCAGCAAATAGCACGTGGCAAGAGAGAGAGAGAGATGGGAAAGAAAGCAAGAGACGAGTCCATAAATCACGGCTCCGCAGCGTCCCCGGCGGCGTCCTCGAGACGCAGCTTCTCGACAGACTCGCCCAGCGCTCCCGCCTTGCTGGGCTTCTTGGTGCGCTTCTTGCGCCGCGTTGTGCCCGTAACAGCCGGGGCTTCACACAACCACCGGGAGACGGCGGCGGCCCGCATAGTCAGGACGGGGATGTCCCTGCCTTCCTCAGCGGACCACCGCCGGAGACTTGGGTGGGTTGTTGGACCGGCACCGTAGGCAGGGCCAGGGGGGATGTTGGTGGCGATGGGCAGGCGGTCTTGTTCGGCACGCCTCTCCTTTTCGATCTGGTCGTCATCAAAGGCATCGAGAAAGCCCTGATCCTGCAGGGCCTGCAGGCGCTGCTCAATGGAGACCTTGGCTTTGGGTTTGAAGGGGGTATCGTAGTAGAAGGGTAGGGGAGGGGGCGCGCAGAGGGTCTCCCAGGAGGCGCTCAGCTTGAGGTGGCTCTCGTTGCGACGAAGAACCTCCATCCAGTCGGCCCGGGCCTGAGAGCGGCTGGCCTGGAAGATAGGGAAGCCGTCAGCCTGGCGGACAAGTCGGGCCACCATGTATATGTGGCGGAGGAGCTCCTTGGGCGAGGTCTGGACGAGAATGTGACAGAGGAGGAGCGAGTGCAGCGCCTCGGTGAGAAGGGGATGGTAGGTGGTCCATTCACACGTCGGCGGCATTTCCGATGCCTGCCCAGGTTTGGCAATTTCTTCGGAAGGATAAGGGGGGAGGTCTGGGGGAGGTACGGCGGCAAAGAGGTCGGCGACTGAGTAGACGGTGTAGGGCTCTACAGAGTAGGTAGCCTCGGAGGGTCTCGGGTTTCGGACGCCATGGGCCGCAAGGTTAACGCGGTCGTTGAAGTCCTTGGCGATGACCGTAGGAAGATTGGGTGCATATTCCAAAACCGAGATGAAGGACATGAAGTCCCGGAGCGACCGCTTCGCATACGTCTTGACAAGCTTCCGAGACTCGGCCTGTTTGCAGGCTGAATCTGCGGCAGGCTCTGCATCGGCTTCGGGTGAAGTTCGCCCGTTGGCTTCAGGAACTGGGTTTCCGTCCGAGTTCTCTGCATCGGCGTGTCCGTTGGCTTCCTGGGCTGGAGGTAGGCCGCCTGCCACCTGCTGGTGAGCCAAGGTCAGGTACGCCGTAGCTCGTAGAAAGAGCAATTGTCCTTCTAGACTCGTCGGCTGATCCTTGTCGGCGAGAACAACGTCTTGGGGCCGTCTTCGGCCCTGAGTCAACTCCTGAGTTTGCGACTGCTCATGCTTCTGGTGCGGTGGCTGATGGAAGCGGCTTACTGACAAGGCGGAAGTCAGGTCCTGAGCAGCCCCCTCAAAATCATCCTTCATACACCTCACGATGGCGCGGGTGCGTAGGGCTTCCGCTTCGCTCGGCTTCTCCGATATCACCTCTGTCAAGGCCCCCAGGCCGGTGAACTCGACCAGTTGGCGCGAGGGTATCTTTTCGTGAAAAAAGTGCACATATTTGGCATCAGGATCCTGCGGGTTGCGCTGCAGGACCAGTCCAGCGACTTCTTCTATCGGCGACGAGCCCTGCATGGTCGCGACGCTGCACGCGATCTCGTCCAGGCGATAGGCACGGCAGAGCTTCTGGCTCGCCTGCTCTCTCATCCGGAATTTCCGCTCACGGCTCAGTTTGGACCCATGACCCCCTCCCATGCCAAGGGCCGACATGGACGATGCGCCAGGCATGCCGCCGTTGACGTTGGTCATGATCGGCGAGGAGATGTCACTAGCAGCTCTCACGGCGAGGTTGGTGGCTTCGTCGACGAGCCGGCGGATCTTGGTCACGTCGAAGAGGACGGCAGGGGCGATGGGTCGGGGTCGCGGGGTGTTGTAGTTGATGTTGGTGATGGTCTCGAGTATCTCCATGGGCATTTGAAGCCATGGGCCGTGAAAGGCCGAAATGAATCGCCAATGCCTGCAAGTTGGAGCGTCAACATGGGCGAACTCGAGGGAGATGGACAGCGGGGGATGGTAGGAGAGCATAGGGCAAGAAGGGGACGTACTTGTTTCGACATATTATGAGAGTCTGCGAAGATGATGTCGATGATGTTGTCTTGGGTGACTTGGAGGTCCTGGACTCTTTTGTGGTGGTGGCGGGCTGTGGTTGTGTTTGCGAATCGTTCTCAGGCGTCGCATTCTGCTGCCCCTCACCAGAAGGACCAGCATCAGCAGCTGGAGCCTGCTTGCTCTTTTTCTTTGCCATTTTTCAGGATCGCGAGGGTAGCATCTACTGCTACAAATATGATGAGGTCATTCGCCTTGAAGAGTTGGCCGTGTCCAAATACCTTGAATTAGAAGAGCGGGCGCACAAGGGCGATCAAGCAATGTCGTTGATTGCTATGGTCAGCGTGGGGTAGGTAGCTCGTTAGTGTAGCGATAGAGAATTCCACCGGGGTGGGTAGCTTGGAGGAGCGATGAAGTCAACAAGAAAAGAACAGGTGAATGAGAAAAAAAGACGATGAAAACTGTTTGCGTTCTCTCCTTGATGTTGGATTTAGAGAGATGAGAAAATTGATAAAAAAAATGACCCGGCTCTGGTTGTGATTCAGTGCTTGTCTTCTCAGAGTCATTTGGGCTCGAAAGTGTGGTGGTTTGGATGCCATATGGATCACGTGCAGACCAACGTGCAATATTGATTGAGGCAGGTTTCACAAAGCGACAGATGATAGGTTGTCACCGTCGGCAACCTAAGAGATGCATCAATGGGCGATTATTTTCATCCTTTTATTTGCATCCCTTTGTGAAATATTGGCCAGTCCTTTGTTTTGCCTTGAGGCCTTGTTGAACTGGCCATTGTTAGAGCTCCGAGTCTCACTGAAGCTATTGGTGGTTGGATACCTAGGTGTGTTAGAATTCTGATATTGCTTGTTGAAATGCTCCGTGCCAATTAAACGTTTCGCACCCTTTTCGCTTTCGTACTGGCTCGTATTATCGAAATGTTTAAGCTAGGTAGTTTGTCAGGTTTGTACAAATCCAATACCTTTTATCCCAAACGCCATACTCTCATGCCCTCATCTATGCCCCAAGCAATCCTTTGGTCAACCCAACTCGCAGCCTAGAAGAATAGTTGATAACCATCCAAATATGAATCATCCCAAGACTTCTAATGGTCATATGCAGCATCTACAAATCCTTCAGGTAGCCCTCGTTGGCTATCCCATGTATCGCATACGCCTCTCGCAGAGGTAAAGGTATCGAATCCTTGGAAGACTCAAGCAACGGGGCTGTCTTGGCTTCTGATACGAACTGGCTGTGGAGAAAGTGTAGCAGAGCTTGAATGTCGGCTTTTGTAGTCATGGCACCAAGGCTTGCACGAACAATACTACGCTTGTTAGGTCTGATAGAGAGAGGTCCCAGTGAACTTACCCAGTTGGCCTTCTGTTGATGATGGCCATCTCGTTTGCACCACAGGCGTGTCCACTCGAGAACATCCTGTTCCACTCCCACTCTTCGTACTCGAGAGCCTTTGAAACACCACCGGGGCAACAGACACCTGGAAACCACAGTTAGCAGAGTATGTTGTGACAACAGACAGATCTCCATACCGCCAGCTCGGATATAAACCCCAGCATCATTGGCTAGCTTCTCAACATCTGTCCAAGGAACATAGGTCCCATCCTGCCTCATAATGTTGAAGGCAAACGTCGCCCCCTGTCTTGAAGGGTCTCCGTATGCGCTAGGGTCGTCGACATAGATCTCAACAACGGGAGCACCGTTGGGATACCTGAGAGCCACAAGACTCTTGTAAAGGGAGCGTGCAAGGTAGCAGCAATGACGAGAGATAGCATCCTGTGGGTATGTTAGCGTATAAGTTCATATAATGGTGTCCGCAACATACCATAGAGCCATAGAGTCGAATATGGGTATCAATGGCCAGCCCAAGGGCCAAGATGTTGTGGAACGGAAGAGTCCCGTCCTCGAGACCGTCATGGATGTTCCACATGTCGTACTGATCTCCCAAGCCCGGAACCTTCTTCGCAACGCGAGTGTCACCATTCAAAGGAAACAGTTGTGCCACCGTCCCTCCTCCGAAATATCTTCTCAGGTTGAGTACGTGTCCCGATGCCCGCCTGACCACCAGGGCACCGAGATCCGGAAATCCAAAGATCTTGTAGAACGAGAGGCAGGTAAAGTCGGGTGCGTCGGAGGGGTCGCTGAATAGCGAGCCGAGTGACGTCGTCATGGCGAGGGCTGCGGCGTCAAAGAGTGTGTACGTGTTTCGAAGCTGAGGGTTCTCTCGTATTCTCCTTAACCATCCCTTTGGTAACCGGCGGCCGCTGAGGTTTGACTGACCGGGATATGCGAATAGGCCCAGGCCTGTGGATTTGCTCTTTCGAACCTCAGGGTTGGAAGGATAGTCGAGCCATTTGTCGACGCTCTCGTCATCCTCGAAGCAGTGATAATCGCCAGATGTAAGCTCCCGAACACCGATTATACTAGTGTGAGCCTCCCTGTGATATCCATACCAAAAGCTCTTTGTTGGAGTCTTCTCTCCCAGATCTCGAAACCCATCTGCCACCAGCTTGATACCAGCCGTGGCATTTGCGACAAAGACAAGATCAAAATGGTCAGGGTCAGCACCAAGGAAATCGAGAGTCTTGGCACGAATATTATCCACCATCTCACCCGAGAGCTTCGCTGGTAGGTTCTCCGAATGTGGGTTGCCCCATAGGTTGCTGATCATTGCATGAGAGAAGCTGCTTATGAGAGATCGAGAGTAGATGGTGGCGCCGCCATGATCAAGATAGGCCCCTAAACGGGTCAGCAATCATGTAACATAGCTTACAAGTCAGGGGTTTTGGACGTGCACACCTTGGGCCATGTTGGGATATTCGTCATCTCTGAACCTGTCAACTGACGAGTTATACTCCATGACTCCTGTTCCAACCGCCATTCTGAGAGGCTGAGAAGCCACCGTCTTAATCTCTGTCTGCAGGGAGAGATAGTCAGTATCAGCCATGGCCTCATATACAGCATGTAGCATAGTTGGGTGGTTTGTGCCAGGCTTGAGGAGCTTGAGCCAATGTAATGTAAGGGGTAGAAAGTCTTCAACAGGACATTGTGCAGAAGCTACAACTAGTTGGTTGGTTAGTTTGTGAATAGATCGGCAACCTACAAGAGTCGAAGAAGCCATGTGCAGGCACAACGTGGGTAAAAGAGTTCAGACGCGTTGCGGTGATTGCTAAGCGCCGAGACAGTCTCGTAAACCAGTCCAATGACGAAAAAGTCCGAGCCCACGAATACCAAGAGACAGTGCTGTAGTTATCTCGATAGATGATTCCCAAAGGAGGGTTTCTCGGAGGGAAAAGATCGTCAACTGTCCAAATCGAGCGGCGAGCAGCTTAGGCGAAGATGGTTCAGCTCCCCAGCTACGAGGCGTCAATCGATATATATATACACACATGTCACCTCTAAAGCAAACACTGGTATCCTTGCTAGACACCCTCGGAGGCTACTTCTTCAAAGGGAAAAGACAGCATTGGGTATCCGTGCAAGTCCACAAAACGCCAAGAGACAAGCCTCGAGTGCGGCATGGCTTTTTGCCAGAAATAGGCTTTAGCTCGTCCTAGGGCACGGAGCTGAAGATGAGATGCAGGAACCGGTTCCATTGATGACGAGAGGAAATCAACAATTCACAAGGCAGTGAACAAAGGTGCCAAGTGCTGGAAAGGGTAGAGTGGACGTGGCAGATGCCGTCTCCACAGGACGGGACCACAGGGCTGAGCTGTTGATCTCGCACTTCGCCGTTCATTGTTCGCCGTTCATTGCGGGCCGCTATCCCATACCAGGACGATGGTGTTTGTTATTCGGGGACCTGGAGGATCCTTCAAGCCTCGTTTCCTTCCCGATACCCGAAGCCTGGTAGCTGATGCTGTCGACTTTGACGGCTGCCAACTTGAAAAGAAGGCCCCTGGTGTCTCTGCCTTGGATGTTGCTGCTGCAGAGATGGAGGGGGCGAGAGATGACAACCCCGGACACTCATCGACGCCCGTCAGCTCTAGTGGAAAGCTGCATGCACTAGGGCCGGGCCTCGGCGTTCAAAGCCACCAATTCAAAACGTCTGTGTGAAGAAGGGGGGGAAACTGCCGAGTCCCGGGCTGAGCAAGCGATGGGTCCTAAAGGAAGAATGACGCTTGGCAGATGGGCGAAGCAAAGGTTAAAAACTTGTTAAAAAAGGCCTGTCGTCGATGGGCTGGTATTGGCAGGGTTAGGAATTAGTATACTAAAAAGTAAAAATAGCCTAATTTTACTTTATACTATATTAATTTTACTTTTTTAAAAAAGTAAATTAAAAAAGGCTAACTTAATTTTAAAAGTAAAAGTAATAAAAAAACTATAAACTTTAAAAAGTAGGGCTACCTTCTTAATCCGGCTATATATTTTAGAAAAAGTATTTAAGCTTTTAAAAAATTCCTTTTAAAAAACTGTTACGCGGCAACTAGGCAGTGGCTGCAGGGTAGCAAGCCTCGTGACCACTTGGCCAAAAGGTTACCTATGACCTTATGTAACATAATTAGGTGGCATGCTAATTAAGCCAATAGACCAAAAGATCAACCAGTTCAGGCACAACGTGCCGGAACTGTGCCACACCTCTATCCATAAGGCTTTTCAGGGGTCACATGACCACGCACGTGACCCACCTCCTTACACCTTAATCCATTAAGGTTATGACTGCCTAACGCGGTATATCACGGCTACCCTGCACCTCCAAGAACCTGCATTAAATTAAAAGTAAAATAAAGTATTTGTTACGCTGCTTTGTACGAACCAGCGCACCAACTAACTCACGTGCCCCCAGCTTTTCAGAAGGGCTTCACAAAGGAAACCTTTGTCTTTCGCCACGGCCTCCGTTATCTTAGATCTAGCAAGCTTCAGTGCAATACAACCATTTTGCCTACCTAGCTTTTAGTAACCTTAGAGATCACAACCGTAACAATTCTAAAGCTTCTCTTACGAGCTACCTAGGAAATAGTTCTTTCGAAGATGGCCCGCGAGGGCCTCGAAAACTCCCCTTCGTCGGGAATAATAGGAGTCAACGACGTCATATATCCACAACCCCAACCCAGTAGCAAACATACCGAAACCCTAACGATTAAGCAGCAATAAGCTAAGGTTAAGAAACGGATCAAATAATTAGAGGAACTGAAAGCACTCCGGGATAAGGAGCAGGCGTTAGTTGAATTATTGTAAATACCTAGTAAGGAAAAACCGTCGAAAAAGCATGGAGAATACTCTGATTCGTTGTTATTAAAAGAGGGAGAAGTTAAGATTAAGAATATTAATAAGTTAACCCTCCCCACTATGGTTTATAAGCGTGATGACTGGCTTAACGATTTATACCGAGCCTTTAGCGGAGCGCGCCGTCGATACCGGAAGGGATATAAGAAGATCCTACTCGCACTTAATTATATGGATTATAAAGGCCGGGCGAGATAGGACTGATACCTTGAGGAATATAATGAGATTTAACGGTATATACTTAAGGAAGATTAGAAGGGATTTAAAGAGTGGACCCTCTGATTGATTAAGGATACTAAAAATCGAGATGTATTCCTAATAGTATAATTAGAACGGTCGCAATAATGGGAAAACTAGACCCTATAAGACTTCTATATCTACCTCGATTCTATTAAGAAATACTTCTTAAGATATACCGAATCGCAGCGAGCTCTCTTTTACTTTACTAAATTATAAACCGAGCTATAAGACTATATTAATCTTAATACACCGACCCTACCGCAGACTCGCAATAAAATAATTACTCTCGCTACCCATTATTAGGATATAATAGCACGATAGAATAAACGGAAGAGTTACTTCAATAGTAACTATTAATAGAAGCGACTAAAATATAATTCGACTGAAACCTTAGGGAATCCCTAATGATCTGCTAGAGATTCGATGGCTTAATAGCGGGGAAACCCAAAGGATAGATTAGGAAATAAGCTTAAGTGCCATGCGTATAGAAGTACCGAATATCTCCTGCGAGCCTATCTAAAACGACGAAAATCTAAACGAATAGGCTAGATGAAAAACGGTAACTAGTCGACGGCGTAGCCCAGGCGTTGATAGAAGATAATAATATCTGGGCTAAGCTTTGCCTTGATACTATGATTATAATTTATGGCTGAAAATGGGAGGAAATGGGAGCGTATCTGGATATGTCGGCAATATTAGACTATATAAGTAAGGAATTCGCGAGGAGATAGGGGCTTAAGAACCTTAGTAAGGTCTAGGGATCTTATGAAATAGTAGGGGGAAATAAACTAAAAGTCCTTTATAAATAGCGCGTCTTAATTATTATAACTAATTGCTAGGGGCGCCTGGAATAATTTGAATGTATTTATATAGGCACCGAAGATAAAGCGATACTCTAAGGAAATAATATCTTACTCTCGATATCTATTATTTACGATTATTCTATTATAATTAATAGGGGAGAAAAGCTCTAGTGGTTTAAGAGGAAAATCGATAAGACTAAAGTATTACTAGTATGAAAATTCTATAAGAAAGTAAAGAACCTTAGATAGGTTTACCTTATTACTCCTTATAAGGAGCTATATCTACTACTTAACGAAGAATTAGCGAAACCCTTAGGAGACCCTACCTTATTACCCAAAATCGCAGATAGGGTAGAAGTATTTAGCTACGAAAAGGCAGGTAAGTTGCCAAGATATAAGGGCACTAATCATATGATCGACCTAATAGAAGGCAAAGACCCGCCTTATAGACCGATTTACCCCCTTTTTTATACCGAACTCCGAGAGCTTTAGGAGTATCTAGCCGATAATATTCGGAAGGGGCGTATTAGACCCTCGAAGAGCCCTATAGGGGCCCTAATCCTCTTTGTTCCTAAGAAGGATAGGGGACTTCGCCTCTGCGTAGATTATAAGGGTCTTAATGCTAATATTATTAAGAATCGCTACCCTTTCCCCTTAATTTCGGAGATTATTAATAAGATATAGGGAGTAAAATACCTCTCTAAGATTAATATTAAAGATATATATTATCGTATCCGCATTAAGGAAGGAGATAAGTGGAAGACTATATTCCGTACCTATTATAGCTACTTTAAGTATTTAGTTATGCTATTTAGCCTTGTAAACGCACCTGCTACCTTCTAGTATTATATCTATTAAGCTTTATATGGACTTCTTAATACGGTTTATATAGTCTATCTAGATAATATCCTTATCTATTCGAAAGATAAAAAATCCCATATAAAGGCTATTAGGGAAGTATTAAATAGGATATAAAAGGTAGAGTTATACGCTAAGCTATTAAAGTGCTCCTTCTATTAATAGGAAGTAGAATTCCTAGGGTTTATCTTATTAGGAGAAGGGGTTTTAATAGATCCTTAATAGGTAAAGATAATCGCTAAATAGGCTAAGCCTATAATATATAAAGAAGTTTAAGTCTTCTTAGGATTCTATAACTTCTATAGACGCTTTATTTATAGGTATTCTAAAATTATAAAACCACTTATAAGCCTTATAAAGGGAAGTATAAATAGGAAGAAGCTAGGGAAATACTGCCTAATTAATAGAGAGAGGGTAGCATTTCACCGGGTTATCGCGGAGTTCTAGAAGGCACTGCTATTGCGGCATTTTAACCTAATACGACTAATACGAGTGGAGATAGATATATCCAAGGTGGCGATAGTAGGTATCCTCTCGTAGCCTGATGACTAAGGCAAATGGCATCTAATTGCCTTTTGGTTAAGAAAGTTTAATGCAGTAGAACTTAATTATAGCACCCTAGACTAGGAGATAATAGCTATCGTTAAGTTATTTAAATATTGGCGATACTACCTAGAAGGGGCACTGAATTAGATCGAAGTCCTTAGTGACTATTAGAACCTATAAGTATTTATGAAGACTATAAGACTTAATAATCGATAAGCAAGATAGTATGTTTACCTTATGCTATATAACTTTATGATCAAATATCGCAAGGGCAAGATAAACCCTGCGGATGCCCTATTGAGACCTCTGGGATATATCCCAGAAGAGGACTAGAGTCCCGAGTTACTTGAGATGCTTAGAGGCAAGATAGATAAGATCCGAGCCTTTATAAGAGCACAAATAAGATTAGTAAGGCTAGGTATAGAGCCTATATTAGGAGTATTAAAGTCCTAAGCCTTAGGAGAAGCTAAGTCGGATAAGGAGTCTTTATGGGAGGAAAAACTCCTACCTTAACCTCTAGGAAATAGTACCGAAAATATGCCTAACCTAGGATATTTTAAGGACTAGGTAAAGGTAGAGCTAGGTATTATTAAATCTATCCTAATAGAGGTGATTAAGATAATACTAGTAAATAAATCGCTAATGTAGGCACCGCTATTAAATCTATTATTGGAATTAATTAAGGTAGCCTAAAATAATGACTCTGGGGAAACCGCGAGAAGACGTCGCGAAACCCGGAAGAAAAGGGAAGGAGACCCCGCTATATAGACTATGGGGGAGGATAGCCTCTTATTCTTTAGAGACCGAGTATATGTCCCTAAGGACCCCGCACTTCGGCAAAATATCCTCTACCTATATTATAAAGACCCGCTAGTAAGTTATTTTGGCACTAAGAGAACTATTAAGCTCCTTAAAAGGAAATTTTATTGGGAAGCTATGGAGGCCGATGTTAAAGAACATATATAGATATGTGCAATTTGTCAAGGGGTGGTTGCTAGGAGGCATTGCCCGTATAGTAAGCTAGAAAACCTACTGATTCTATACTGACCTATGGTTAAACTATCTATAGACTTTATCATAGGATTACCTCTAGTGATATATAAAGACTAGGAAGTCAATGCTATTTTAGTTATAGTAGATAGGTATACGAAATACGTTATATTCCTCCCCGTTAGCATAATGATGACCGCCATAGACCTTACTAAGCTTTTCTACATAGAGGTAGAATTATATTTTAGAGCTCTGTGGGGAATTGTTATGGATCGAGGGCCTATCTTTATAAGCGAGTTCTAGTTAGAATTATGCTATGTATTATAGATTAAATAAAGGCTTTTAATAGCGTTTTACCCTTAAATAGATAGGCAAACTAAATATATAAATTAGACTATCGAGTACTACTTATAATGCTTTATAGTAGATTATTAAGAAAAATAGCTAAAATTACTACTAATAGCATAATTCGCCTATAATATAGCCCCTAATAAGACTATAGGAACTTCTCCTAATAATACGCTTATAGGCTATAAGCCTGAGTTTTACCTATGGTTAGATATCGATACCCTAGTAAATCAAGTCCTAGAGGTAGAAGCGCGATTAGAGCGGCTATAAGAGATTAGAATAAAATTCTAATAATCCTAGAAGAAAGTTATTGAAAGGAGGGCGAAATACTATGACTCCCGCTACGAACCTATAGAGTTTAAACGAGGAGACCTTATAGTATTGTCTATTAGAAACCTTAGACTAAAGTAAGAAAAGAAGAAATTATCACTAAGATATATCGGATTATTTAAAATCCTCGATAAAATTGGTAAATAAGTATATCGCCTTGCACTTCTAAATAAATACTCCCGATTATATAATGTCTTTTATATTAGCCTCTTAGAGCCCTAGACGTAATGTAAGGGAGTAAATCCGGAAAACCTACCGATACCTGACCTCGAGGAAGAGGAAGGAGAGTACGAAATTGAAAGAATTAAGTAAGAAAAGAAGATCAAGGGCTAAACATACTATCTCGTTAAATAGAAGGGATGGCTAGTAGAATACGACTAGTGGGTTAACGCGGATGACATAGAGAATGCATAAGAAGTAATTCACGAATAGCGGGAAACCCTAAGGAAGACATAACGAAAAAGGAGCAAAAACATAGGGTAGACGCGACGAAAAGTGCGCTAAAAAATTAATTGAATTAATAAGCGGTAACCGCCGCGGGTATCTATAAACCCGATCTAATTACCAAACTAAACCCCCGAAACACTAGCGAAACCATACGGCATAGGCAGGGAATTCAAGGGCCATAAGCATTAAGAAGTCCCTATTGCTACTTGGGCAGGCCAGCCCGAAGACTAGCGCGAGACCTAATATTGCTATTAAGGCGAATAGCAGCCTTGATCTCACGACGGAAGGCAGCCTGCGAGGCAGCCCAAGCAGCGTACCTAACGTCGGAAAGACGCATATAAAGAGTCTAAGAGTAGCGCTAATGAGTCTAGATGGGGTTAAGCTAGGGAAATATTAATAAAAATATAGAGAAACCCTAGGAAAGAGTCGTACTTACCGCGATCATGCGGGGAGCTAGAAAGGAAGAAATAAGCAAGGCACGACAAGCATTAATAATGGACTCATATATAGCGAGAGCTTCCTATAATCGGGAAAGGATTAGTATACTATACTAAAACACTAAGGAAAATATGACTTACGCGGCTAGACTTCTTTATTCTAGTAAGGCCAAACTTAGAATAATAGGCAGTCTTAAGGGCACTAAAAGCCTAGTAAAGATGGTTCGAAGCTGCCACGAAACGACGGAGAGTAATAGCATCGTAAAAACGAGAATCAATAGTACTATCGTCAATACCCGGGGTAGTAAGCTTAGCGTAAACCTCATCGATATACGCAAGCATGCGACGAAGCTTATGAATATCCCCTTCGAGGATTACGGGGGGGCTTTATCGAAGATTAGCTAGGGTTTACTTAGAGGAAAGAGGGCAAAACGCGAGGATAAAAACACTTACCTAACATAGCTATCGCCGTCTTTGTTGCACTTGACATAACGAGAAGAGGCAGCGTCCTAGTATCCGCACTTAATCGGGATGCGTTCGAAGGGGTATGTATAAGGGTTTCTAGAGTTGATAAACTTAGCCTCCTGCTCCATGACGGAGCGGAAACACTTTATACACTAGGAACCGACATCGATAAGAGCCGCGCGACCGGTATGACTAGTCTTCTTGCGAGCAGGTAGCATATCGAGCGGGAAGCGATGGGAAATCGGCAGGGTATCGATAAAGAAATACTTAGATAAGTATTGTGATGATGAACTTAAATAGAAAAAATTTTGCGACCGGGGAAAATTTTTGTTATTATTGTTTGAGAGATGGGACGAATTGCTATGGAGACGGCAGTAAACCGCTATCTTATTATTATGGAAAATAAAGCGAAAGCGGGCTTTGTTATTAGCAAAAAAGAAGCTATCTTTGTCGGTGGCCGCTAGTTGTTCAGCAGTGTCAATGGAGTTTTGGCATAGACCCACTTCCGGCCAAGATGTCC
Source organism: Fusarium sp. LHS14.1 (assembly GCA_025433615.1). Lineage (NCBI taxonomy): Eukaryota > Fungi > Ascomycota > Sordariomycetes > Hypocreales > Nectriaceae > Fusarium > Fusarium sp. LHS14.1. Next base: position 2,593,450 of record CM046481.1, read on the forward strand.
GGCCCAGAGGGGGGGGGATAATTGTTACGCTGCTTTGTACGAACCAGCGCACCAACCAACTCACGTGCCCCCAGCTTTTTAGAAGGGCTTCACAAAGGAAACCTTTATCTTTCGCCATGGCCTCCGTTATCTTAGATCTAGCAAGCTTCAGTGCAATATAACCATTTTGCCTACCTAGCTTTTAGTGACCTTAGAGATCACAACCGTAACAGTATTTTTATTTTTAAAGTTAAAATAGCTTTTATTACTTTTAATTTAAAAGTAATACTAAGATTTTTACTTTTAATATAAATTAAATATTAAATAAATTAGTTTTAATTTATAATTTTTTTTCTAATATTATATAATACTAAAAGTAGGAATAAAGTACTAATTTTTTAATTATTAAAAGTAGGAATTAAAAACTATTACTTTTTTTCCTAACCCTGGGTGTTAGTAAAGGTCCTTGATGAAACGCCTAGGAAAACCAGCCCGAGGTGGACCTGTAGGATGTCCAAGTCCGAAGTGCCCAACCGTTGTCAACGGCGCCGCCGACATGATAAGCGCCGACTTGTCTAGCGTCTATGCTTTTTAGATTGATTGATTGATCAAGGGAGGTTTAGACGGAGAGTGCCAAGATTGACAGAAAATGGGGGATCCTGGATTAACATGAGATACCTGCTTGTCTGTGTAGGTGAGTGATCATGAGATTGTAAGCGGGAGGGAAACACATACCAGAGCCAAGACACAAAAGTCAACCATCAGCCCATTGTTGCCACGTCTTGCGAGGGCGTCAAGAAACACTAGATCGACATCTGCGACGCTGACACCCTTGTCCGTTTCGAGGTTGAAAAGTGGAAAGCCAGTCAATCTCAAACAGATGATGGACAACCTTGTCGATACCAAAGAGTCAAATGGATGGATGCTGCCATGCTGGGATTGTAGGGCTGGTCACGTAAGCGGGCCAATTTAAACTTTGTTTCAAGACAACGACTTCAACGTATTGTCATCAAGTTGAAAGATCCTTTTATTTTCTTTTACTACCTATGTGAGGCCGGAACTCCTGCTCATTGTTGGCACCTTGACAATCTCAAAAAAAAAACAACCATGTTTGCTCCCCCTAGTGTAATAACTGAACCTAATATCAAACATCCATCTCTCAAAGTGCCAAGGCAAGAGCAATGACACCTGCTAGGGCCAAGTGGACAGGCAGGGCCAATGTTGAGGCTGCGTTCGGGGTGGTAGACGACCCGCCGGTCTCGCTGGAAGAGGGCTCAGGCGCCTGTGTGCCTGAACCAGAGGGTGTCTGGGGCTTGGAGCTGGGTGTCTCAGTAGCCGGGTTGACAGTCTCTGTCGGAGTCGGCAGGTAGTGGGGAGCAGAGTAAGACTCGTTGGTCGCGGGGGCCTCGATCTGAGAGACAAAGTTGGCGCACGACAGGCGGGTCTTGTTGGCATAGTGCAGGACAAAAGAGCGGTTTCCAAAGAAGGCACCGATGCCCTCCTTTGTTGAGGCGTAGTAGTCGATATACTCGGCTTCAAAGGGGTCGTTGTCGATCTTTCCGTGCTTGCCGCTCAGGTCACCGACCTCGCAAGATGCAGGGTCCTTGGCATCGCAGGGAGTCTCGGCGCCGCGCTCATAAGGATCGAGGTGAGCTAGCGTCTCGGTGCAGTTACCATCCTCAGGGACGGGTGCAGCATGGAGGTGATAGGCTGTTCACTGTTAGCAATGTTGTTGGGCCCGATGGGTATGTATGGACTCACTGAAGGGGCCACCCTCCTTGGGTAGGTTGCTGAACTTGACCTTGAACTTGACGCCATTTCCGCTGTCGGTTGCCACGGCAAGGATAGAGCCCTTGGCGTTGCCGTCGAGCTCGGCATCCTTGAAGAAGCGCTGCTTGGGGAGTGTGGCCTTGAAGGGCACTCCGGGAGGGTTGTCCATGACCTTTTCAGCATCCTGGCCGACGACCTGGCCGACGAGGGCCGTCAAGAGAAGGGCCAAAGTAGCGTAGGCTCGCATTCTGAACGAGGGTATGATGGCGGATCGGAGATGAGAACGACGTATTCGTGCAGTGTAAGCGATAGGCTGTGTGCGACAGACAGGTACCGTAGGTAGGTTGTAGGAATAAAAAGTGAGCGGAAGCGAGGGACCTCTTGGGTCAAATAGAGACGATGGGTCTAGCCCGGAGGTGAATCAATGAAGGATATGCAATGTCTGAATTGGAGGGGGGAAGAAGAAAGGGTGAAAAGGCAAACCGGCAGCTGGCAGCAGCGGCAAGTCGAGGCTATATAGTGCAGGGCGTCATCACTGCCGACAGCGGGCGGCTGGCGTTTGACTGACTGCCCGGGTTACGAGATGGGCTGGATGCTGCTAGGCAAGTAGAAGTAGACTAGCTGGGGGAGAACTGGCAGGGCTCTTCTAGCGGCATAAACGAGGGGATACCACTGCAACTAAAACCTGAACCAAGAAGAGGCTCTGCCTCTGCCGCATCTTGACGAGCACCGAAGATCCTTCCCCCCACGAATAGATTCTCAGCTACAGACGCGGGGAAGAATTCGTCTCCTCTGAGTGTGAGAGGGGCAAGGGGCCAAGGGCGTCAGCTGTGCTGAAATGGATGCCATGCCAATCCATGCCAGCAGCACCCAACAAGCGACGAATCCCCCTTGTGCTGGCGTCTGGGCGCACCCATTGGCCGTGATGTGCCGGGGGGCACAAGCGGGAGCCCGTATTCATTGGCGACGTGGCTTGCTGTTTCAACACGGCGCGACGTCTTTGTTCTGCTGGATTGATTGATTGAACGGCTGCGACGGCAGAAACGGGCCCCCTTCTGCACAAAGGCACACTCACTCACAATTGTTTCCCATGGGGTCCGTGTTTGCTCCAATCCCGAGTCTGGCCCTCTGGTCGTGGCAGTGCAGTAAGTCGCTGACAAGTTCCGCCAAGGCCCATGGAGGAGGAGGAGGGTTGCTGGCGTGCGTAACCTCACACAGCGCCTAGGTAGCTGGCTGGTTGGTACCTGTGAGCTAGGCTCCGGATGCTATATTGGTCATTGGTCGTTACACCCAGACAAGAAACAAGTGCGTAATGATAACATCACGAATTCCTTTTTTGAGAGACCCTGAATACCCTCAAAGTCCGTCGTTCAAGATTCAGCGATGTCGGCGCGCGGGATGTCAGCTCCGAAAGCTTGAACAAGAAGGGATCACCGGTAAGACGGCGGTCTGCATTGAGATGAGCCCTTGATCGCAATTTATAATTCATTTCATCATTACTTCTGCCAAAGTGGATGCTCCACTGCCTTTACATGCGTGTCTTTTTCTTCCTTGACTCGCGTGGTAACAGTCCATCTCAACTTCAATCCTCAAGACATGGTAGTGTACCTAGGCACCGTCGCATGGTGCGTAACAGACGTCTCGGCGTTGAGATCTTGAGAAACTCCCTCATAGCCCTAGAACGGGAAGCCATCATCTTCTGCAAAATCCTCATCTGCATCCAGTTGATAAAACGGGATACCGCCATCGCTATCGTCATCCGAATCCTGATAATCTTCATCGGTGGCTTCTCCGGCGCCTGAGATGGCAGCAATTCGTAGAAGGTCCCACGAGAGTTGCAAGATGTCGATATTGAGGGTTTCGCTCGGGTTTCCAGCAGGTACAACAAACACTTGGCCTGTCTCGACAGGCATCCCACTTCGTCGATGGAAAAATAATTCGTTGCCCCATTCTTGGTTGGTCGATCCAGCAAGCCCAGCTCGAGCCAGGACATCGTCTGCTGGAAGTATCCCTTGTGGTTTAAGGGGCGAGCGCTTAAGCCAATGTAACTGAATGTGCGCTCCGGCAGGGGATACTCGAAGGGGTTTAAACGCTAGCCTTGCGCGATCAAACCAGTGGTGAAGAAGAGGGGTCATGGACATGATGTTGCGTGGCGATTCGATAAACTGCCGCGCTGAGAACATGACCAGCCACTCATTTGTGCGAGTTGGGCCCCAGAAGGTTTGGAGTAAAGCTTTTAGCCCTGGAGCACCATGGGCAGAATATGCGGAAGGGAATATATGAATCCCATGTGGATCAGGTAGCTTCGAAACGACACAAACTCCACCGTCTCGCGCCTTGGCCTATCGTTTCATAAGCAATGCTCAATATTAAGAAGAGATGAGTTTCTTACCTTCTCGATGGCACCATGGTCTCGTGAAGAGCTCGTGCTCCTGGCTGGGCTGGCAGAACCGGCCCCCCCAAAGGGATCAGAAGCCGACCTGTGGTGTGAAGAACCAAGTCGGCGGCCACGCCCACCCCGGTGCCCGCGCCCAGTTGGTGTTGTTGGAGGTTGTGGAGAATCCACTGGAGATGTTGGTGCTGGAATAGGCGTATTGGAGCCTGAGACAGGAGGACGTCCGCCCTTGGGAATATCTATCATAGAGCATTAGTGAATATCACCATGGCATGAGACGGAAAATGCGGTCGAGGTCATTGATAACTTACATTGTTGGATGACGTTAACGCTGGTTTTGCAGAGCACTGCGAAAAAACCCTGCAGCTCAAAAAGCTCAACTTCGCCCTCTAGAAATCGCCTCACGCGTTGTTGGAGAATTCCAAGAGGTGCAACCATGACTATGGCCAGAGCAGTGGAATTCAAGGGCTCTTGATCGTATTCAATCTGGAGCCTCCTCAAAGCACGAAAGATGTCGCACCGCTGTTCCAGGTCTTGAATGTACGACAACACAGGCTCTGTCTCTGGACGCACATCGTCAAGGATCCCCTGGAGCACTGCCGGCTTCTCCGACACAAGTGAGGCAAGCCGTTGAAGGCTCTGTGTCGATAGCGCATCGACCACGGCGTGGCATTGTTGGCGTAGGTTCGCGTCGGATTCCATCACGCCCCTGTCGATGAAGGAAAACTGGGGAGAGCCGTGGGCTTGGCATGCAAGCTGATGTTGATTGGAGGTTGTGCTCTAAAAAAAGAAAATCGGGTGTGTGAGGTGTGGGTGGAGCTAGCGAAGATGGATCACATGATTAGGTCTCGACACGTGACTGCACGTGGCTGCCTCAAAGGGCGCCAGGCCAATCTGAGTACCTATCCGTGGTGAGGTTTTTCCCGCGACGGATGACGATCATCTTCAGATCCATTGGCCTCTCCAGACAAATTCAGTTAATTTATTAATAGCCTCATCAAAGTAAAAGGAAACATGCACAGTAGCGGGCGATCATGAATGGGTACTGCGTGGGATGGGATGGAATGTCTGCCCTGTCTTCCGGTTTGGCTCGGGAGGCGTTTCGTCTCGTTTCGTTTCGTATGAAGCCCTGCGAGGTTGTTTCCCGAAAACCATTGGCCGCGTTGCCACGTCCGGCACACTCAACGCCAAGGTCGCTTGCGGAACCAATGCCGTCTCGCATCGTCTTTGCCCTTTTCAAGACGGACGGGACTACGGATAGCCCACCCTTTGGATCGGCATCAGCCTTCGATAGCTCCGCATGTCCCACGCGTGGATGGCTTGGGGGCACTCTTTGTCCTAGAACAAAAGTAGCTGGCATCAAACCATCGCCCACGACGCCATTCCTGCTTGTCGCGGCTTCTTGAGATGCTTCAGGGAACACGAGTTGCTAATCTGAATTGCCTTTGGGCCGTTGAAAGGATGGGATGTCTGCATTTCCTGTTACGTATGCAGCAGGGCAGGCCGAACTTCCGTCTTGAACCAGACGAGGCGTTCCCAAGCGTCATCATTAGATCCTCTAGATCCTCAATTGAGGTTATTCGTGTAAGTCTGGATCGACGAGAGTGGGTAAGTCGTTGCCAAGTGGTTTTATCTGATCCAAAGAGCTAGAGCATGGTGATGATATCAACTGACCGTTTGCTGTTAGTGAACCAGAGCTTCAACATGGTGGTGATGTGGCGCAGAACCAGTGTGGCGCAGACTGTTGTTAGTGCCAGGCGCCTCCTGTGGCGCATGTTCCAGCCTTACCACTGAGGCAGGAATTCAAGGAGCCAAACAGCGACACCTTGACGCAACACCAAGCAGGCAGCTCCAAGCAAGCTTCCAGCATCGACGTCGCCAACCGAATCCGCATCCCGTCGCTTGCAACGCAATTCCGTTCATTCAGCCATCTCCGAGCTTCCCCAACCTTTGCCCATCATGAAGCCCGTCGTCAGCGCGTTTAACGCCTGGTCTTGGTTCGCCAATCCCTAGCTTCATCCCCCATCATGACGCGGCTAACATCAAGCTCCAACAGCACCGTCCTCTCCGTCTTTGCCATCGTTATTCTCAGCGTCCTCGCACTTCTATACCGGACCGGGCATGAGGAGTTTACTGGCGGCGTGGGAGATCCCGATGATGGCAAGGCAGTGTCCGGCACCATCTTCACTGCTGTTCTCGTATACGTTGTACGTGCCCCTGTCGCGGATATCCTTCAAGGCTCCTAGGACCTCCCGACTCTTCCACAACCTCTAGAAGGAATCAGAAACTGACCTATATAGGCATTCTTCATCTTCTGCGGCATCCAAGGCCTCATGCACGCCCGAGAAAGCCGAAGAGGCGCGATCGCTCTGTAACAACAACGACGACACAACTTCCAGCGGGTAGAGCACGATGCGGAACCTGGCGTTCTGGGAACTTGATCGATTTCAGTTTTGGGCTGGCAATTGTATTTGAAAGAGAAGCATAACCCTGGCGTGTTTGGGACCGATGGCACGTCACATGGGGTGTTAATCAAGGGGCGTGGACTCGATGAAAGGTCCGCCATGTACGGGATATTCGATTGCTTAGACGGATTGCGCATTTTATTGTACTAAACTATGGGCTTATCATTGTTTTCGAGGTTGATACTCTCCGTGCATGCACCGGGTCGAGAATGAAGTGTTCCAAAGACGAAACCGAGACGACTTCAGAGCAACAGCGCCTTCGCTTGCTATTTGATGAGCAGCACGCGTTCATCAGAAGCGACGCAACGTTCCAGGGCCAAGACTCACTGTTTGCTTGCGCATCGGGCCTATTGTTCTCGCGGCCGGACTTGCATCCGAATTCATGGAGCGTGACGGTCAACAAGTCTGCGGTCCGGCATTGTGGGGCCGCTCCGGATTCCGGACATGATGCACGGGAGTCACCGGAGCGTGTTTACACCGATCGGTCTTTGTGCATGATGACAAGAGAGTCCATCAAAGGATGTCGTTTGTATGTGGAGGCGGCTTCCTTTACAGGGAAACCGCCGTCATCATGGTATAGTGAAGGCCAAGTTGCTGGAAATACTCGGCGAATATCCCCCGCAACGACGCAATGATCAAGATTGACCATGACCTTGAGCTTTCAGACGCTTTGAAGGCTGGATTTTGAATACCTTGTTAACAAATTCAGACCAGTCAGAGTGATTTCTTTGCTGGAGAAACTGATCCGTTCGGTGACGACAGTTCTCAAGCCCTGCGGTTTATGTCGTCATCGATCGATCACAATCATGAGTCCGGATTGAAAGGTCCGTAACATAGATAGTGAGCGAGTATTGAACCTGAGGAGAAGAACCACCCGAGTAAACTCTGAGGGTTATTTTCTTTTCTTTCAACAAAGTCGATAGCCGGTTGACACATACGGTAGAAATCTACGCTAAATGACGACTCAGAACTTTCACAACGGTATGCGTTCCCGTCGATGATGGCTTCCCGGATAGCTTGGCATACATACTGACTACTTACTAGAGAAGGATATTCCTGTCTCCCACCAGGACTTTCCAGGCAAGGATCATGACATGCCCGACCCTCAGCCTGTCCGGGACACACTACCTGAAGCCGGTGGCAATGTGAGGACCTACAAAGGCTCTGGAAAGCTCCAGGGCAAGAAGGCCATAATCACCGGAGGAGATAGTGGCATTGGTGCTGCTTCAGCTGTATTATTTGGCCGTGAGGGAGTCTCTGACATTGTCATCGCATATTTGCCAGAGGAAGAAAAGGACGCGCAAGACACCAAGCAGCAAGTGGAAAAGGAGGGCGCCAAGGTCCATCTAATCTCCCTCGACCTGTCTAAGCGGGAGAACTGTCAGAAGTTGGTTGATTTTGCCATGGAAAAGATGAAGGGAATCGACATTCTCTTCAACAATGCAGCTTGTGAGTGAAATCGATGAGTACAACGGCGGCCACAACACTGACCTGGCACCAGACCAGATGATGGTTGAGGATATCAAGGATCTTTCTGAGGACCAGTGGATTCACACTTTCAACATAAACATCCACTCCTTCTTCTACATCTCCAAGTATTCCTTGCCTCACATGAAGGCTGGAGCCACCATCATCAACAACGCATCCATCAACGCCTACACCGGCCGACCTGACCTGCTCGACTACACCTCAACGAAAGGTGCCATAATCTCATTCACACGAGGTCTGAGCAATCAGTACGTTGGACGGGGTATTCGTGTCAACGCTATTGCTCCAGGACCAGGTGCGTATATTGTTTCTTTTAGACTTGTTTGGGGTCACTAACATGACATGTAGTCTGGACGCCTCTGATCCCGGCCACGATGAACGAAAAGGCTCAAGAGGAGTTTACAAGCCCAATGGGACGGCCTGCTCAACCCTCAGAGATCGCCACCTGTGTGGTATTCTTGGCATCAAGTGATAGTTCATGTGTGAGCGGGCAGACGCTTCATTGTAACGGCGGAAAAGTGGTCGGTGGCTGAGAATATGGCCGCTATCTGATATGAGGAACATGCTGGGTTTTGTCGATCCATGAAAGGCCCAAGTAGCCTTCTAGCCTTAATCTGAGGCAGAAAGAAAAGCAATCAATGCGATCATTACTATCAAGAAATTGTACTTTAAATTGAGATCACGCTGCTGATATCTGACAGTGTATAGTTCGGGCCTCTTGTAAGTCAACAATGCAAGAGTGATACTATACTCGAGTTCATGATTCAAGAGGCATTGTAATCTCTAACCTCTCACGAACAGACTCCGGCACCTCAAACGGCCTCTCCTCAAAGATGAGACCCAACTCCAAAAGCTCCTCCTCGGTAATGTCTGGTCGCTCATCGATGACCCTCTTCAGCTCACGGGCCTTGTCGGTAACATCCTCAATCTCGAAAATCCACTCGTCAGCCCATTGTGTACTGAGCGCCCCAGGGATGCCAATCTGGATGCTCCGATATGGCAACACCCCAAGTTTTGGCGTCCGTTCAGGGTCCCATTGAATCCTCACGTCGCTCGTCTTCTCACGCTTGACGGTCGAGTCTTCGGAGGCCTTCTTGGCGTGCTTTGACAGTACGCCACGTTCAAGAAGTCCGATGAAATGTTCGTGTTTCATGCGGATGGCAAGAATGTGGGATTGCCGTGAATCTTTGTACGAGTAGCCGGCACGGTACATCATCCAAGCCCAGCTCGGTTTGACCCATGTCATGCGGCCGGGCTTGAAGTCGGGGGATGCGTTGAGTTTCTGAGCGGCGACAGCATCTCTAGCGATGGACTCTTTGTAGGCTTGATAGACCGTTATGATTTTGTCGTCATAGTGGGCGCGTATTTGGTGGTAAGGCACAGATGTGTCTAGTGAGGTGGAAGTCATGATGTGTTGCACTAAGATGAAATGTGAGATTTGTGAGTTATGGGCAGGTGAACTGTAGACTGATAGACATGGTGATATTAGTTCAGGGCAAACACGAGAAGGAACATGTTTAAATATGCCCATATTTCGAGAATGTAAAACAGATTCAGCCCTATCAGCCTTGTCGGCATGAGTCTTTCGGCGACGGAGACTAGAGGCGCCACATGTCAGCGGGGCATTGTGATGGTGTTTCAGCTGCCGTAAATACCTAGGTGGAATGAAAGGTCCCCGGAGCTCCAGTGCCAGTCCGGGGGTCCAGTCTGGCTGGGATTCATAGGTCGGCCAGGGACTGCTGTGATGTTTTCGTTGAGTTGCTCTGAGGCCTCGCTCCCTGGCCTTGTTCAGCCTTTTGAACAAGTGCCAACCTCTTTGACTCACTGATCATCATGGGCCCCCAAATACAGCCTGCTCCTGCACTGCAAGTTTAGCACATGCTGAGGTATCTTCCTTGTGGCAAAGTATTCGCATTTTCTTTTACACCATCTGTGCTCCCACGGCTCCGTCCTCCATACACTTGTGTAGCTTCGCACTTCCTTTATACTGACTGAGGTTCTGGCACGTAGTCACCACTCACTTTTACTGAAGAAAGAAGATAGTGCTTGCAAGTGGTTAAATCATCATCACGTTGAAGTGAGCGTCACAGCGCAGCGTCAAGTCTATATCATGCCATATATACAACATCGTAACCTTCCTTACAGATTACAATTTTTTTTGTCATCCCTTCCTCTGACGGCCTGATCATCAAAGGCCTCCTTTTTCACCATTCCCTACCAATCCAAGCAACAGAAACATAAAGAAAAGTCCCGCATCGGGTATCGTTTAGTGGTGGAAGAGACGGATGTTCTGCTCCACAAAGGTGATGCCGAGCTTCTCGGCCGTCTCGAAGACGGCGCCGTCGTTCTGGCTGCCACCGGGGGCGGCAATGTAGTTGACGCCCGAGCGAGCAACGCGGAAGACGTTGTCGATGAAGGGGAACTGTGATACATGTCAGAAAATCCAACGAAACCATTCTGTGGGATGGTACTTACGAAAGCGTCACTGGAGACGCAGACCTTGGAGAGCTGCTTCATCCAAGCATCGCGCTCCTCGGCAGTGAAGGCGGCAGGAACCTCCTCAAAGACAGCCTCAAAGGCCTCACGCTCAGGGCCGTCCTTGGGGAGCTGGCCGCTGACGAGCAGGTCAATGGCGTTGCTCTTGTCAGGGCGCTTAGTGCCCTTCTTCCACTTGATGCCGAGGACACGGGAGTGGAAGCGCATCCACCAGTTGTCGGCCTTGTCGCCGGCAAGACGGGTGCAGTGGATACGGGACTGCTGGCCGGCACCGAGACCAACGACCTGGCCGTTGACGGCGTAGCAGACAGAGTTGCTCTGGGTGTACTTGAGGGTGATGGTGGCGATGGTAAGGTCGCGAGCAGCATCAGCGGGGAGGGAGCTGGTGTCCTTGGGGGTGATGATAGTGCTGAAGTGCTTGGGAGAGATCTGGACATCGTTGCGGGCCTGCTGGAGGTTGATGCCGTAGACGCTGCGGGTCTCGATGGAACCGGGGTGGTAGTCGGCGTCAATCTCAAGGACCAGGTAACGGCCGCCCTTCTTCTTCTTGAGGATCTCAAGGGCCTCGGTCTCATAACCAGGGGCAATGACACCGTCAGAGACCTCCTTGGAGATGATCTTGGCAGTGGGGACGTCAACAACGTCACTGAGAGCGATCATGTCACCAAAGCTGCTCATACGGTCGGCGCCTCGGGCACGAGCATAGGCCTGAGCGAGGGGAGACTGGTCAATGCCCTCAATGTCGTGGACAAAGTAGACCTTCTTCTCATCCTCAGTGAGGGGAAGGCCAATGGCGGCACCAGCAGGAGAGACGTGCTTGAAGCTGGCGGCAGCGGGCTTGCCAAGGGCCTGCTTGAGCTCCTTGACCAGGGGCCAGGCGTTGAGGGCATCGAGGAGGTTGATGTAGCCGGGAGCACCGCCGAGGACCTTGAAGGGCAGGTTACCCTCGGTGACATAGGCGGCGGCGGGCTTCTGGTGGGGGTTGGCACCGTATCGGAGAGCCAGGTGCTGCTGGCCGTTGCCGGCGTACTCCTTGCGGAAGAACTGGGAGATGGCGGCATCGTAGTCGGCAGTGTGCTCGAAGGCCTTGAGGGCGTACTTGTTTCGGCTGGCCTCAGTGATCTCACCCTTCTCGAGCTCCTTCAGGAAGCCGGCGTAGTCCTGGGGGTCGCTGAGGATGGTGACACGCTTGTGGTTCTTGGCGGCAGCACGAATGAGGGTGACACCACCAATGTCAATCTCCTCAACGGCCTCGGGGATGCTGACATTGACCTTGGCGACGGTGTCCTTGAAGGGGTAGAGGTTGCAGATGACATAGTCAACCTTGTTGATGTTCTGCTCGGCAAGGTCCTTCTCATCGGAGGCAAGGTCTCGGGCCAAGATGCCGGCATGGACGGCGGGGTGGAGGGTCTTGACACGGCCAGCCAGCATCTCGGGAGCCTTGGTGATGGCAGAGACGTCCCTGTAGAAGTCCAATTAGCCACCAATGGTCAGGTAAGCTCGTATTTGTTGTGTACATACTCGACAGGGAAACCTGACTCTCGGATCATCTTGGAAGTGCCACCCGAGGCAAGGATGCGGACATTCTGCTGGACAAGACCCTTAGCCAGGTCCAGCAGGCCGGTCTTGTCATAGACAGAGACGATGGCAATCTTCTGAGAGGACATTGTGATGGAGAGAGGAGAAGGAATTGATGATGGGGAGAAAGGGAGGGGAAGAGAAGAAGATTTTAAAAAGAAAAAGAGGAAGAAAAAGGAAAAGCAAGGCTGTACAACGAGTGGGAGTGGTTCTCGTTCGCGCCCGGCAAGAAGGGGAAAAAAGTTTGGCGGGGTAAGAGGCGATTGCGGAACGAGGATTCGAGGGAGGAGGGGGCGGGGCAGGAGCAAGAGAAAAAAAAATGAGCAAAAGAAGTGCTGCAGTTTTTGGTGCCCGGCGTGTTAGTGAGGGAAATTCGTCATCTATGGAGCTAGTAAATTGATTTCAGCCTTATGATAAGTCTTCCCGCACCAGACGGAAAACTAATCGCACTACCATGACGGAGGGTAGAGACCTGAGATACACAGTATGATAAGAAGGTGAGAATAAGAGAGTACAAGGGCACATAGATAAAGGTATGTAGCTACAGTGTATAAGCAGCCTTACTATTCTTATTGGCATGTTGGAGACGTGCAGGCCATCAAGCCAAGGGGGGAAGGGGAGGTTATGATAGCTTCACATTGGGCTTCGAGGTGCAATTGTGTGGCACACCTACAAGCCCTTCTTGAGCAGTATATCGCAGCATAATACTACTATGGCCTTATAATGGACTTGATGTTTCTTTTCATGTATCTTATCAGAATTCACTCTTCATAACAATCCATCAACTTTATACAACCCAAAAACAATTAAACACTCGATGAACTCGGTCACGTGAAACAGAGCTCTCGACCCCTGTGCCAGAGTGGATTTCCCACCATGACCCACTCCAATTCGCACGCCCGAGGCGTAACACGCATGAGGGAGGTTCCAAGTGCTTATTAGCGGAGCTAGCCGCTGGAGATGGAGAAGGAAAGAGGAGGGGTCCTGCCATGGGTAAATCCATGAAGGCACGCGCGCCTGGCAGCTTCAAGTTTAGGTAGGCAGTCTCCATCCATGTCTTGGTTGTCTCGAACTTGACGCTGACACAGCAACATCACTACCAGCGGCAACCAACAAACTCTCTTGATCATTTACTACTTAGACTCTCCCCCAACATCACCTCGGGCCCTTCTGACATTCTCCAACTTGGTCCTCCCACCAGCTTCTCGACCCGACTTTCCCTGAGCTTCGACAAGCTCCCCGCTCTCGAGATAATACAACCTTGGGCTTCAGCCTTGCACGACTGCGGATGGGATCTCCCCCTCATCTCAAACAATCCTACCCCTCGCCTTGACATCCCGACTCCTCTTCCACCGCCAACCGCCCGAAATCTTGCATGTCTCCCCCGGAGCAGTCCGAAACCTCCTCCAGCCAGCTTGTCCTCGACGAGACGCTGCCTAGCAAACCCGATGTCGAGGTGACGTCTACCAAACACCCCGCCTTGGGGGACACGGATACAACAAAGGAATATGGCCGAGATGCAAACCTTGAGCATGCTTCAAAGTCAAACAGCGGTCCAGAGGAGGACCTGATCGACTTCCAGGACCAGCCCTCGAGCGTACCGCTGCAAAGTGAGGACGCAGTCGCTGAGGAGCCTCAGTCGGAAGTGGCCAGAGGAAAACAGGTAGCTAGCCACCAGCGAACCGGGAGCGATGCATTAAACGCACAGTCCTCATCCCTGGCGACTGTTAAGCCCATGATGCTTCCCTCGTCGAACGACACCGCTACGCAGTACCTCACCGCCGAACCCTCCACTTACGTCGACCCCACGCCTGCAACCCCAACAACTTCTCAGCCACCTTCAAGAACTCCTTCAAATGCCGCCCGCTCGCTTCACCCCGGAGAGATCTCTCCTTCCAAGTCAGATGCTGAATACGACGAGAGGCGGTACCTGAGTGAGGATGAACAGGAAGGCAGATCACGATCCGAGATCCAGAGCATCATGGAGCAGTTCAGTGAGGTAGGCGGCGGACCCGGCGAGGAAGAAGTCATGAGTCCCAGGTTGGAGATTGCGTCGCCCATGCTGGGACACCCTGTCCAGCATCCTCCCCGAAAGTCGAGCCTCGAACCTCTTGCACCGTCGATATCTGGACAGCTTCAAGGCCTACACATCTCGCCCAGGTCACCTCCCGCAGCAGGATCAGCCGATGCCGGCATCGATGATCATGGGCCACCAGTACCCCCGAAGGATGGAATCCATGGAACGCCTCCACGCCCCAAACTAGAGCGTACTGCGAGCGTGGCCACTCCAAGCTCACCAGCGCAAGCGCATCGACCCCCGCCTCCCGAGCCAGAGCCAGAACCAGTTCTGCCCTTTGACTTTCACCGTTTCCTAGAGCAGCTTCGGAATAAGAAGGCAGATCCCGTAGCGCGATACCTCAAGTCCTTCTTGTCGGAATTCGCCAAGCGGCAATGGATGGTCCATGAGCAGGTCAAGATTATTGGGGATTTCTTAGCCTTCATCGCCAACAAAATGGCACTGTGTGAGGTTTGGAGAGATGTTTCGGATGCCGAGTTTGACAATGCTCGTGAGGGAATGGAGAAGTTGGTCATGAATAGGCTGTACACGCAAACATTCTCCCCCGCCATCATGCCGCCCAAACCTATCCCAGGGGCAAAGCCCAAGCGAAAGGGAGGTGATCTCCCCCTCGGACCTGGCCGACGTGGTCAACATCAAGAAGATGTCGAGCGGGATGATATCGTTACCCAGAAGATTAACATCTACGGTTGGGTCAAGGAGGAGCATCTGGATATTCCACCTGTTGGAGAGAGTGGGCGCCGCTTCCTGAAGCTGGCTCAGCAAGGTCAGCACATTGAAACTATGTGTGGTTTATTGCTAACTTGAAGTAGAGCTTCTCAAAATCAAGTCGTACAGAGCACCACGCGACAAGATCATCTGTGTCCTAAACTGTTGCAAGGTGATCTTTGGTATGACGCCCAGACCCTTAACTGATAGCGTCCTCTAACATGGTGCAGGTCTATTGAAACACAACAAGTCGGATTCATCAGCCGACTCCTTCATGCCCCTGCTCATCTACGTCGTTTTGCAGTCGAACCCTGACCACTTGGTCTCTAATGTGCAGTACATCCTTCGGTTCAGAAACCAGGAGAAGCTTGGGGGCGAAGCAGGCTACTACTTGTCCTCCCTGGTAAGATAAACATTAAGTCAAAGAGTTTGGTATACCTAACAGCGCCTCAGATGGGTGCCATTCAGTTCATCGAGAACATGGATAGGACGACTCTAACTATCACGGATGATGAGTTTGAGAAGCACGTCGAAGCAGCTGTCTCAGCTATTGCCGAGAAGCATGCACAATCACCGCAAGCAACCCAACAGCCCGTATTTAATGAGAAGTCGGTACCTCCTGGTGAGCCGTCCAGCCGACAATCTCTGGATGGGCAAACTACGCCTGCATCACGCCGTTCGACGTCAAATGATGGCTACACGGGCGACGACAGGGCGGCTATTACAGGCCTTCTCAAGACAATCCAGAGACCGCTCTCCACTATCGGAAGGATGTTTTCCGAAGAACCTGTTCCCACCAGCGAACCAGGTCCTAGTAGTGCACCTCGCACTCCAGCACCGCCAGAGCAGCTTCGCCAGAGTCGCGAAGAGCCCCGCGAACCCCCACACCCAGCATCAAGGCACGAGCTATCGGCAGAAGAAGCTGCTGCCCGGCAAGCGAGCGCCGAAGCAGCAGAAGCCCAACGACTGTCCCGGGCTGAGCATGCGAATGTCGTCGAAACGCTGGCAGGCATGTTCCCAGATCTTGACAAGGAGGTGATTAGTGATGTGGTATACGAGAAGGAGGGAAGGTGAGTAATATGCATGATCCATCGTTTTTTTTTGTCAGCACAGGCTAACACACCTATTTCTAGAGTTGGACTAGCTGTTGATGCATGCCTTGCACTATCTACGTGATGAGGCTGAGACGTGATGAATAAGCGGGGTTCAATGTTGCGTTGCAATGGATAGTTATTGTTAGCTCTACCGGTGCTGTACTTTGTTGGGCGATTTTCAAAGCATCACAGGGCTATTGGGATATGCCGTTGGGGCAGGTGGCAAGCTACAAGAGAAATATCACAATATCCAAAGCAAGCACATGTGCCTGTAACTGTGTTATGTTGAGATGGGTGTCTGTGTCTCGAGTTGAGCGTTTCCAAGATGATCAAGGAAGGCCTGTAATTTTCATTCAATACGATATAATCTAAATTTCCAGAAAAAGAGCCCAGCCTAGCTGTATCGTCGTGTTGATCTTGAAGGCCCCCAAAGTAAAGCATCCTTGTCAACGGGCCGGTTGACTCATCTGGCCGGCCGGCTGAGCTCAGCCAAACAGAGAGGATCGAGGCGTTATATAAACCCAGCCTGCATCTATCAAGTGTCCAAATATTTCAGCTAACAGTATTCTACTATCAACTCAGTTTCAACCCCATCTTTTGCCCATCATGCCGCGAAAGCTCGTCACAGTCCGGCAAGTATCAGCCATCACACCAATCCCCGGCGCCGACCGCACAGTAGCCGCCTCAGTCGACGGCTGGACATGCGTCGTCGCCATTGGAGATTTCAAGCCCGGAGACCACGGTCTGTACTTTGAGATCGATTCCCTTTTGCCTGGGTCGGACCCCCGGTGGGCATTTCTGGCAAACCCCACTCCGGACGACAACGGCCCCACACCGGACATCCGGATCAGGACGCGACGGGTCCGGGGGGTAGTCTCGCAGGGCCTGCTCATGCCATTGTCCGAGTTCCCAGAGGTGGTCGCCGCCGCTGAGGGCCTCTCACCCGAGGAGTTGAGGGAGACTAGTTTCGAGGACATACTCAAGGTCCGCAAGTTTGAGAATCCCTCGACGTTGTTGCCTGCTTTCGATGGCGGCACTGCCTTGGCCGAGTTTCCATACTTTATCCTCAAGACGGACCAGGAACGTGTGCAAAACATGCCAGAGGTTTTTGACTCTCACGCCGATGAAGTGTTTCAAGAGTCGACAAAGATGGACGGCTCGTCTATGACAGTGTTCTACGTCGGCGCCGACAGTCCCCACTACCCACTCTTGGCCCCGGAGATTGTAAAAGACTCCGCGGGCTGCTTCGGCGTGTGCTCCCGGAACCGGACCCTCATTGAGGGCCACACGAGAAGTCCGCCGCTCTTCTGGTCCACGGCACGGAAGCTCAACCTCCCCGCGACGCTCTCGGCCCTGGGTCGAAACGTAGCCATCCAGGGAGAGCTGTGCGGGTCTAGCATCCAGGCCAACTACGAGGGCTTCCCCAAGGACACGCACAACTTCTTCATGTTTTCTGTGTGGGACATTGATACCCAGCGCTACCTGCCCCCGAAGGAGGTACATGATGAGTGGGCGCCACGGTTGGGTGTGCCGCACGTCCCTGTGCATGGATATCGGCTGTTGCGAGAGATTGGAGGGAGCGTGGCTGAGCTCGTCAAGCGGGCTGAGGGCAAGGGTATCAACGGGAGGAAGAGGGAGGGCATCGTGCTGAAGCGAGAGGATGGAGGCTTCAGCTTCAAGGCCATATCGAACTCGTACCTGATCAAGCACGGGGAGTGACGGATACGATAAGCCATTGAGGCCTCATAGAGCGCGCACCAAGTTACGAAGGATACCATTGATAGTGTTGCATAGTTAAAAGGTTCTATTGGACAAAAAGATGGTGATGCGCTTCCGTGGTAAATCAAAGTCTTTCGCTGAAATACCCCCCTCCGAAATTAATTCGGTCCCTCCCTACCCCAATTGTCTTTGTACATATAGCCAAGACCAGACTCTCTCTCGACAGATAAGAAAGGCTTGGCATGAGCATCGTATGTACAAAATAGACACGGGAATAGAAATACAAGAGTCATGGATCGTGAGGCTAAATTGTCACTGTCGTTCAGAAGCCTCTGTAGCCGCCCCCGTTTCCATACCCGTATGATTGCCTGTTGAGAGGACTGTAACCACCCGGACCGTATTCGTTGTCATAGCGCCCCATGCCTGGTGGACTTGGCGCTCTATGGGCCCAGGCTACAGGAGCACCGCCGTGAGCGTGTTGAGAGTCGTTGTGGTCAATGGCGGTCAGGTCTCGGTAGTAAGACGGAGGGCTTGAAGAGTAGTCGTTTGCCCGCAGGCCCTCCTCAGCAGCACCATAGTTGTCACGGGACATGGACCGTTGGTGCTGCTTCTCTTGAATGGGGGCCGAGACAGGGAACATGTTGATGCTAGTGTTGGAGTTGTCCTTGCGGTCGAGAAGGAGTGAGTTGCGGGCGTCCAGAGGAGTGAGCGTGTCCATATCACGCTGAACTTTCTCTGTAAATCGTTTGTCAGTATTGAAGTCTATCCAGCCATGTTGAGTTAACTTACCCATCTCCTTTCTTCGCTTGCGGTGAGGGTTCTCCTTGACCAGGAGGTTGATGGCGTTCCAGATAATGAGGATCACCAAAAGACCAGTGAGAGCGGATTGCACGGCGATCAGGACCACGCCAGCAACCGTCTTGCTGTCTTGAGGAATGTTGAGCTCGTGGACAAAGATGAGAATGCAAGCCACCGATAGAACGCGCACAGTCTGGATGGCGATACCGATGATGTTGCCAGACTTGCGCTCAAAGGGTCGAGCCCAGACGAGCAGGATGAGCATGATGCTCTCAACGACGAGCTGGGCAATTGTCTGTGGCAGGCCGTTGCCATCGCCAACGGCAAGAGTGCAGCCTTTGGCAAAGAGGTAGACGATGGTGGGGATGAAGATCCACCAGTACTCCTTCTTGTACGACTCGTAGAAGAGAGAGTACTTGATCCAAATCTCCTTGTTCTGGTACAAGCCATCAGGGCTACCCTCGTCGTTCTTGAGCTTGCGGACGGTACTGAAGATCTTCCACGTGAAGAAGGCAAGGATGGCGGTGAAGATGGCCAGCGTCACACCAGCCAGAGTCTTTGCCGCCCACGAATCACCTTGGGTGAATTGGAACACGCAGTACAGAACCCAGATACCGTAGAGCACCAGGATAAGGTGAGTGATGGTTCGAGCGATGGAACCCCAGTAATGCTGACGGAAACCAGCCAGAGACTTGGGGAAGCTGGCGAACAGGGCCCAAACCTCGAGGATGACCTTGACCAGGAGAATACCGACAATGATAGCGGCAATGATGATGGCGACCACCAGCAGAACAGTCATGAAGGTGTTGGACTTGGGAACACTGTACTGCTGGACAAAGGCCGAGATTCCAGAAACGGAGATGACATTGGTAGCCCCAGATTCGCCAGACTCGGAGGAATTGCTTGAACCGCCAACTGAAGTCTCCAGTTCATCACGGATGGCCAGTCTGGCCAACGACTCAAAAGTGTCGAAAGCTCGCTTGACCTTGAAAGAGTGCTGTTCAGGGGTACTGGTCGAGTTGTCAGGGAAGACGAGAGTAGCGTTCTTGAGGAATTCAACACTGTCCGTGGTGAGGTCGCCTCCTGTCATGCTGCGGAAGTTGTCGATGGAGATCTGAATCTGCTGCCAGGGGATGATGCCGGCCGAGAAACCAAAGTTCTTGACGAAGCTGCGGTACACAGGCGGGTAGTCGACTGACAGCATGCCGTTCATGGCCATGCCCTGAAACCATCCCAAAGTCTCTGCGAAACTGGGACTGGGGATACCACTACCACTGGCAGCGCTAGCACCACCAAGAGCAGACGATGCGGCGGAGGCACCAGAGACGACGAGGGCGGCTCCAATGACGCCAACGGACAGGTAAGTTACGGCGTTGACTGAGGCAGTCTTGCCGTTTTGGACTTGAGATTGAATACAGGCAACCTGCTCATTGTCGTCGTCGAGGCTCAAGAGCTTAAGAGTCGCTTGAGCAGCAATATCGGGGACCTGGAAAGCGATGGCAGGGACCTTGTTTGCCCACTCAGCGGGGATCTTCTGAGTGCCCTTGGCAGCGAAATGGTCAGCGGGTACGGGACAGAGCTGCTTGATACCCTGTTCGCAAGGGTTGAAGCTGTTCTGATAGACTTGGCGGCCATATGCCGTCACTTCGAGCCAAGCAGACACGTTCCGTCTCGTCTTGCTCGTGCCGGCCACATCAAAAGTAACCTCCTGCTTGTCGTTGTCGTAGCTAAGGTTAAGCCTCTCAACTGTGATATCGGGAACGGTACCGCAGTCGGAGAAACCAGAAGTCTTGAGAACATTGTCACCCAGAACGCCAGTGACGAGAGCCGCCGCCGTCGCAACCACCTTCCATGCGCTCCACTGTGAGTGATATCGAGTCATTTTCGAAGAAAGTGTCGTACAAGGAAACTAGAGAAAAAGACGGAAAATTCGTAACTCGTTCGCGACTGGATCGAGTTGTTGGGCTTCGAAAAGTGTTTGTCGTCAGGGTATAGTCAAGAGACACAGTTGAGTAGTGATATCCAAGAAAAAATTGTTACGGATAGCGGAAAAGAAACCGAGAAATAGTTGAAAATCGTTGGAGGATGAGATGTAAGGAATGGTATCAAGACGATAAAATAGAGATGTAGAGAGAGAGACTGTAGCTGAAGAGCTGTATGTGTAATGAATGTCGGAGATGCAAGTTATCTCAAAGGTTAATGGCAAGGCAGTGCAAGCACGCGCAAAGATGGCCGAGGATCAACCTGGAAAGAAAAGAAGTGAAGGGGCAACGAGTTGCCTTGACGCCCGTGAAGTTCCAACGTGCCGGCGTTTGATCGTTCGTGGGTGTCGTGTGTCGTGTAGGTACTGAGTGAAGGTGTCGTGATGTGCGGGCGACCAGTCCGCTTATAAGGGAGGGGGTCGGGGCTTTTTTTCGAATCTGTCTAACGGATGGGATGGGCCGATTGGGCGCGTTATGTGATGCTGAAATGAGAGGCCAGTAGTCGACAATGCCGCAATGGAAGCAGCATGTCCTTCTTTGGACGGAAACAGTTGCAAAGAAAGACAATGAAAAAGGAGATAGAAACGACGCTTTAGATGAGGGTTTGTACAATGCAAAAGACCAATGTGATGACAGAGAGAGAGATGATGAGAGGAAAGAAAGAGCAACAGGAGGGAAAAAAGAGGAGAAGCCCAAGAGAAGAAAGGATAAGACAAGACGAGACAAGGAAGAAGACGAGAACTAAACTGGGATCCCAACCCAAAGGTGGAGGAGGTTCCAGGTTCTGAGTGAGGTCCGATCCATCAGGAAGGAGGGTGGGAGGCGTCCTTTCCGATTGATAGACGCCCCAAACACCAAAGGGCCTCCAGTTCACGGGCAAGAGCCAACCACCAGCTGGGGAAGCTACAACCTACGCCTGGAGTCGCCGCAGTCAGCAATCAACAACAGTAACATCTATCCAGTCAGTGGACAATCAAGCAATTCGACCATCCTTGAGCGTGAGAACGGTTCTGTCGAACCACCACCAACGACGGATTGAACCCCTGAGACGCCAACCCAAGATCCCTGACCCGCTTGCCAGGGGTACCCCCTCCCTTCGTGGAGCCTCAGTGGATCATAAGCCAGGGGCTCGCATCAAGGGTCCTTGGCTCCCTCAAGGCACGACTGGTTTTTTGCTTGCTTCCAGCGGCTCTTCTGCCCGTCCAAGCAGGTTCTTGCAAGTCTAGAGATGCAGGGGTTTTTGACCCTTTGACCCACAGAACCCGACCCTCCCTCTCAGACGGTGGCTTCTGAGCGGCTGACCAGTCCCAGGCCAAGACGCGGTCGACCCCAGCTTCTTCTGAAACCAGCTTGGGCAAAAAGAAAGCTGTTCCCAGCCAGCCAGAGCGGTGGACTTGGCTTTTTGCTCCACATGCTTATTCAACGTCTGTTCGGGTTTGTGGGTGGTTGTGCATGCACATCTCGTCTGTCGTCTCAGCTCATGTGCCAGCATCCATCATCACGAACCGGTTATACGAAGTAATTTTCGGGTTTCTCCTCGCTCTCTGTGAACCAAACATGAATTGAATGTTTCTTGAATATTGATCAATATGAATCAACTGTTCAATGTCTCGAGCTGCCAAGCCTCAACCTCGACTCGACTAATATCCAACCAACCTTTTGGCATGAAATGATCTTCAAGCCTCCCGACCGCAAAATCCAGCACCCATGCTTCATTCATGAAAGTCGTGAATGAATTGCCCCAAGCTCTCGTCAAGGAATAACCCGTGTCCAACCTCGGCGCCCTCCCCCCTTGCGTCGAAATCACGTCTTCCTTTTCTGCAGGTACAGGCCCACGCGGCATCAAGTGCTTCAAGCCGGTGTGTTCCACACATATTGCGTCCCAGGTTGCCCTGTCTATGGAACACAAGACGAATGATAAACCTCTGTGCCGCCTTTCCGTCCTTGTTGTCATCAAGGAAAAAAGGCAAACCAGACGCTCGGGAGGAAGCTACGCTACGATGCCACCGTTGATCGTAGTTCAGACACTCGGCCGTGTCAAGTCATGTCGCCACTGACTCGATGTTCCATCACAGACTTGTCAGCGTCTCAGCAGCCGCTGCTGCAACTTTAGCTCAACAACAAGACAGTCAGTCTGTGTGCTCGTGCTCTGGCCGATCTCTCAAAAAGAATGTCACGAGTCCTCGGCCCCGAAAAGGGAGACCGGGCACCGACTGAAGCCGACCCTGTTCGGTCTTTGATGAACCCAGCGCCGCCACCACCGTCGTCGTCGCCAACGTCCATTTATTTATCCATAGATAGAAACATTGATCCATCCATCTATCAGCTCCTTACTCAGCATAGTATGGCATGGCCAGGGTTGACGCGGCCATTGCAAATCTCGGTAACCAGCCCGGCCACAAGCATCCTTGCTTGGCCAGACTCGGTCACATTTCTCGATTGCCTTGCCTTGTTGTATCCGTAGATATTACCTGCTAAACAGAGAATGCCGCGTAGCAGTAATGGCACACGCGAGCAGATGAACAGAGAACTAATTACAACAAGCTAGTCAGTATCAGTCTGCTCAATCTCTCTCATCTCATGAGACTACAAAATAACCCGGATTTTTTTTTTAACGCCCATCAACCTCAAACGCCCGGCCGATTTCACATACGGCCCAAGCGCCTCCCAAGCGTATCCCAACTCTATTCTCCACCACACGCTCTCAGAGTCAGTGTCCATATGGTCCATGGAATCCACAACCGCCCCAAGCCCCCTTTTGAGACGAAAAGCTTGGCTTGTAATCGCCCTTTTTAGACCCAGGCTTCGTCATCCATTGCTCACGCGAGAGGCGTGTTCCCGCTGAGCCTCCCATGTCTTCCCCATCTCGTGCCGCAGCTGGTATATTTAGCAATGCCAAGTGCAGATCATAGAGTCTAGGTGTTATCGCTGCAAAGATGCAATTTGACATTTTCATTCATAAATAAGACCCTGACGCCAGCTTTGTATCCCTTTCTCGTCTTGCTTCATCTCGAATCCCTTCCTATCCAATGTCATGTCCCTATGGTGCCGTTCCAGATTGCTCTGCCTAAAAGCTTCGAGTCATCCGTCGCCAACACCTTCGCCTACCAGAAACCCCCCAGAAAGAATCCAAGAAATCTAGTCGGCTCAAGAAACAGGCTTTCGCCTATAAGCCCAAGTCATCGTCCGTAAGAATCGTCATGGTATCCCAAATACATTGCCATCCTCCCCTTTTACACTCATAGTCTGGTGGTGCCGCCAGACATAATAATAATCCCCAGATTCCGCCTCACTCGTAGACGATGCGAGCCAGGACAGCAGCAGTCATCACTCGTGTCCTCGGGTCTCGGGCTAAACATCCTCTCGCTAATATCCAGGCATCCGCCCATCGCTCCACATGTTTCCGCCATTGTTGTTGGCATTCAAGTTTGGTGAGTGCGAATAAGGCGATGCTGATCCCTGCCCACTAAATGGGCTTCCATTGCCGCTCGACGGGTCCATTATCCCGTCGTAACCCATCTGTTGCATCGGTACCCCATGGTTTTGCTGAAGCCCAAGCGCATTCATTTGGGTGTATGATTCTACCCCGTTGTTCGGCATCATATAGCCGTTAGGGCCTTGCTGCACGTAGCCCCCTTGGCGGCCAACAGGCATCTCCTGCATCTGCGCGGCGTGGTTAAAGCCGCCGTGGTTAATAGGATGCATCCCCATCTCCGCATGCGGATTGGGCCCGACATTGCCAAATTGGTCTTGGTAAAATCCAGGGGGCTGTTGATATGCATCCGTCGGCATGACTGGCTGGTAGATCAGGTGGCCCGGTTGCTGAAATACCATCGGTTGAGTACTTTGTGGAAATCCCCCACAGGTCGTCGGGAATTGCGTATCAGAAACGATTTGGTCGACAGGTGTTGTGAGGATGTTTCGTGGAGGAGGATCCTGAATGGGGCTGATGACAGTATCTGCTTCAAGCTCGCTGGCCTTGGCATCCACCAGACGCAGCACCGGCAGCGATATTTGCTCCATGTGGTTTGCCAGGTGAACCGTCAGCTTCTTCCAAGTCGGGAACGTCTTGCCGCAGAACCTGCAGGGCTCATCTTGTGGCCGCTTCGATGTCTCTCGGTGGCACTGCTCAACCTTTTGCCATGTAGGCTCCGCACCGCCTGCCTTCTTTATCGCGGCCTTGGTCTTGACCCTTGGCTCAGGATACTTGTGCTCTCGCACAAGATGCTGAAGGAAGTTATCACGTCGGTAGCACTGGTGATGGCAAGCCTCAACATCGCACGTCCACCATTCAAGATGACGATGTCCTTCGTTTTCGTGTCGAACCCAGTCAGCCTTGCGCTTGAACATCTTTGGCTCTCTGCACTTGTCCCAGGTGCAAGTGAAGGGTTGAACATCCTCATGAACATGCTTGGTCCAGTCAGAGGGCTTCGTAAACTTCTTGCTCGTGTAACAAAGCTGGCACTCAAACTCGGCCGGCAGGCGGCTGGTCGGAGGCATGGGAATATCCTGGCGGAAGCTCTCGTTGTTAATGGCACCCTCAACCGGGGTCCCATCATCGATATCGTTTGGTGATGAGAGAGGATCCAACTCTTGAGGGCTATTGTTTTGGTCAAGAAGAGCAGCCGAGCCACCTCTAGCGATGCACAGAATACCAGAAGGGCACTTGGCACCTAGCCCGAGGTGGGTAACCTTATTCTTGAGCAAAGACTTGTAACGTTGCACTTGTTGATAAGCAATACGATCAACAAGATAGTTATTGGTGTTTGCCAAGTCAGGATTCAGATCAATGATGTGCTGCTGGAACCCTTCCAGGTTGGGAGTGATATTGTCGATGATGTTGGGGTTTGTCTTCATGTCGGCTTCATCCAAGTCCTCGTCATCGTCGTCTTCATCGTCATAATCCATATTCTTGGTCTTGGCCAAGGCAGCTACAGGTGGTCCTCCCGTCTCACGCTTCCACATCGACACGAGAGTCGGGTGGCTATCTGTCTGCAGGCTGGCTGGTGTCGGCTTAGGGAGATCCGACTTGCTTCGTTGTCGTCGGATGGAGCCCTTGATAGAGAGGCTGCCAAAGGGACTCTTTGGCGAAGTCACAGATGCCACAGGTGTGCCACTAACGGATCCATTGCGGGCGTGTGTGGTTCCGATGGATGCAATGTTGCTACCCATAGAAACTATAGCCGTATTGATCGAAGGCATGGGCTTCTTGCCCCAGCTTCCCATGCGAACCGGTGGCGCAAGACTTTCGCGTTTGTTGGAGATACTATCGCGCTTCGAGTCTTGGCTTCCTCGGCTATCGTTGCTTGGTATACTCTCATCGTCGTTCCCAGTGCGATTACGCTTAAGGATCTGAGAGGTACTAGGCCGACGCACCAATGTTCCGAGACCCCTGAGCAGGCCACCAGGCTTGCTCCCCTTGTCTCCTCGGCTCACAGAGAGCTTCTTGAGAATGCCGCCGCTGGTGACTTCGGACATGTCAAGGTCAAACAGACTGGGGAGACTTCGCCGGCGGGTACCCCACGTGGCGGCTCTTGAGATGATTGAATCAGTGTCTCGGCACATTCTCTCAAATCTTTCCATGGCAGCCGCCGACGTTTCTGGTTGATGTTTCCCATCTGCTCCGTTTCTGATGCCATGCATCATCGGAGCATCGGCCCAGTTCCGGTCAGCAGCGATCATGTCGTAGTCTGTCTGGTTCATTTCGCCTTTGCCGTGATAGTAAGCCTGGCCAGGGATGACCCTGTTTTCGGTCTGGCGGTTGAATGGGACCCCATCCTGAGCATCATCGCGTGGGCGATTAAGCTCATTGATGGTCTCCTGAGACGTCTCTGTCGGCTGAACAGAAAGGTCGTTCATCTTGTTGGTCAACCAATCACCAACCATCCCCTTCCGCTCATCGTCGTTTCGCTTAGTGGCCAGCTCGTTAATACTTGGCGTCTCCTGCGAGGTTCGGTTGTCAGGGTCCAGCCCAGCATGTCCAGTCACTGAGTTGCGCTGCCATTGCCCTGTGGAGTCACGGGCAGCGGAATTGTCACTTGAGGATATCAAGTCCCCGGCTGACTCAAACCCGCCGCGAACTGTAGTTGGGCTATCCTCAAAGGACCGTTCGATAGAGGTATGAAGAGGGGTCTCATCATCCTTACCCCACATCGAGACAGTAACTCGAGGACTAGTCATGGCACCGACACTGGGCGCCAGGCCGTCTTCGCTGGACCGGCAGCTGCTGCTCTGACTGGGTGTCAAGGATGTCTGTGTGACGATGGGAGGTGGGTTGAACTGCTTCTGGATCACCTGTGGCGAGATGCAATTGGGAAGCTCTGGAGGGGCCGATCCCTTGATAGCGTGGGAGAGGTCACTCTGAGGGGTTCTTGTGTGCACTGACGCCGTTTGTTCGGGAGTCAATGGATTGTAGTTGTTGATGTCCACATCCTGATCCGACACAAGACCAGGAGAAATAGATGGGCCAAGCACGGTCTGGTCTCCGAGGAAGATAGGATCGACTCTCTCGAAGTTGTTGAAGTCGGCGCCGAAGAAAGGGTCCTCTTCAAAGTCGCTATAGTCACTGGGTTGGTACTGGTCAAGGCTGGAGTTGGAGCCGGGTGTCTCGAGGTAGTTGACGGGCGACAGCGACTCGCTATCGATGCGCGACAGGGTGGGTGGTAGTTGGTTCGGGTCGATGGAGGAGGTCGATGGGCGTTGTTGTTGGCCAGTGAAGGCTTGAGTATGGGGGTCTTGGACCTCGAATGTGGAAGCCATGGTTGCGACTGGGAGGAGAGGGAGGAATGGGAGTATATATGCAATGAGTGGATCTTGACTGGGCGTGCTCCCTCTGTCAGATCACAGGCTGGGGATCATGGTCCTGGGGACCGGTGCGCGGAGGTGGGAGGTGGATCGGCTCCGTTGGAGAGCGATCGTGGCTGCAGAACGAGGCCTGTCAAGGTTCAGACAGGTCGCGGCGACTAGTAGAATGCAAAGAACAGGAGCCGCCGGTAGGGTTGAGAGTGACAAGTGAAGGATAACAATATTCCCTTGAAGCTGGGTTGAGAAGAAGAAGGAGGGGGAAAGGGCTGAAGTTGGAACGCGGCGTCACGCGTGAAAGCGGATCAAAGAGCGCTTAGGGGCGCCGATGCCCCTGCTCAGTTGAGGTAAGGTAGGTTACTTGACCCAGGACAGCGAACCCACAGAAGCAGGAGGCACAAGAGATCGGCGCAGGATTGTGGCGCGCAGGTTCGAGCAGACGGGAGGGATTGCAGCAGCAAGCAGAATGTGCAGAGAAGCGAGGCGAGTGAGTGAGTGAGTGAGTGTCTTGTTGAGGGGCAGTTGGCAGGGGAGATGTGGGAGGGGGGTTTCACTGGAAATGGAAGCCGGCGTCTGTGATATGGGCGGAGGGGCTCTCGACTGAAGTGAGAGCAAATCAGAACATGCGACAATACTGTGCAGAGGCTGACTGGAGGGCAGACACAAAAGCGACTGTGGCAGAGGCGAAGGTGGATGAAATGAGGCTTGAACAGTGAGAGCCGGCGTTTTGATCCCAAGAGAAAAAGACGAGGGCGGTAAGGTCGTGCGGTAGTTGGTCCAGAGCGAGGGGCGTTGCAGGCGCAGGCGTGACATCCATCCATCCATCCAATACTGTACAGCCTGGTCCGTCCCCTTGCTTGTGCGAGCCATACTGGAGAGGAGAGGACCAGCGAGTACCCAGTCGCAGGGTTAGAACCGCCGGGGAAACGGTCGTTTGGGGTCTATTGCAACCACAGACCACAGCTGGACGGCCCGGGACTCTCGCATCAGGCCCGCTGGAAACGGTATGCCTCTATCGCCCGTATCCATTTCCGCTAGGCGTTCTGGATGGGGGGGCCTTGGAGCCGAGGCGCATTCAACCCAGCCCCACGCCCCATGAGAGACCCTTGTTCCAGCTCGTCCATCATCCAACCATTCAGAGCCTCTGGCCCATCTCCCAAGGCGTTTTCTAATGCCCCGACTTGGGAACGGGTCAACCACAGCTGGTGCTTTGTGTGTGCGTGAGGAACACCAGTTGCGGCGGAGCTTGTCTTGGTTCGACTTTGAACGAGGCAGGACAGGGGGCGCCTTTTGGGAACCATTACAGAGCATACTGTCGTACCAGACACACACACACCTCAAGCGATGCTCTGCAACCCTAGCGTCGGGGGGGAGACTCCATCAGCCTTGTAGGGTTTTTCTGATGTCACTGCTCTGCTGCCGGCGTGAGACGTGTCTCGGCGACGAGGCACTTTTCAGTCGGTTGTCGGCTTGACCCTGCCGCCCTGTTTCGACCAAGCATCCTTTGTTTGTCTATCACTGCTCCTAGGCATCCGAGCTAATACCATGGCGATGGCCTGCAGGTATCAGGCAGAAACGGTGTCATTCTTGTTGATTCCCTGCTTGAGGAGATACATCAAACTTGACGGAGTTTTTCCACTTTATGGTGCGGCTGAAACTGGAGTTGATTGAGGAGGGACACAGCCTCTCGCCTGTGCTGCGCATGCATGGCGCGATAGGTCTATCGTCTTGTCGATCACCGCTCACCAGCTCCTCTTCTAGGGCATGATTTCTGGAAGTCCTCCCATGTCAGCAGCGGCGTTTCTTTGAGCCTCTGGGCAAGCCTCGGTAGCACCGCCGTCAGATTTCATCATTGCCAGACCATTGTCTGGGAAATATCGGCGGTCTCCATGGACATGCTCTAATGCCACACTGTCCATATCAAGGGGTGCGAAAAGCGCCTTGCGCAGCATGCGTTGTCCTGGCAGGCACTTGCTTGCGCGAGGTTGCGGATCTTGCATGCAGTGGTTTACGCCCGATTAACGTTTGAAAAAGAATCTCGAGGTCGCATGGTTGGTGGATCTCGGGGACTGTGGGCAACTGGTCAAGCTGAAAATAGTCTCAGGAATAACCTAGACCAACTCCGTCGACCGCAATGATTCAAATGTGACGTCGAAGCAGGTGTCTCTGCAGCTTTCCCCAGTTTTCTCCCAGCGGTCCTGTCAAGAAGTCATGATGAGCTCCTGATTGGGCAACGATGCGCGACCTGGAAAGCGCTCAATCGTGATGCAAATGTGCCAAGATGTCGGTCCCTGTCAAGGTCGGGAGTAGCGCGACCCCGAGCGACGGGTTGTTACTGAGTCCAAGCGTCTGGAGTCACAAGACTCGGGCGATTGATTGCCAGGCAGGCCAAGTACAAATAAACCCACGAACCAACCTCGAGGCTGTGTAGCAAAAGCATGGCTATTGGGTCGAGGAATTCGATATCGAGTTGAGAGTTGTCTGCTGCCGAGTTGCTGAGTGTGAGATCAAACGGGGGCAGTGCTCCGTCAAGCACAAGCCATGCGGAGATCTGTTTATCTGCCGCTCGGCTCTGTCATCTCGAAAACATGGATGTCCTGCGAATGGAATGAAGCGCCAAATTGCATTCATTCGCAAGTTTATGTGTCGTCCTTGGTTATTGATCGTCGTGACTTCTAGATTGGTTCATGTGGCCATCCAAGAAGGTCCCCGACCTTCTCTGTGAGGTGCCCGAATTGCCGATCGCACGTGACGATATTTCGTCCTGGCCCGGTCCTTCCTTCCGAGTGTCGCGCCTGATATGGCGCCCATGACACCTTTGGCCCGCTAATCCGAATCAAGCAAATTCATCTTCAACTTCACTTCTTCATCTTCATTCAACGTCGATGCGTGGATTGTTGTCCTGCGCCCAGCTTCATCGCCTCTAGCTTCTGCATTTTGGCGAATCGTGCACGTCCTCTGTTTCTGCTGTTTTCTCCTCACCTACCTACGCCCGAGGGGCTTTGCTGCATCCTTACGCTGCACCGTGCTGTAGCTCTCGTGCGACTCTGGTCGTCGCTGTGCCCATCATGTTCCAGGTCCGTGACCGAATAACCCGCAAGCACGTATCTGCCAGAATGCTTCTGCTGACCAGTAGTTGCTATACAGCCCAATCCAGATGAACAATTTCACCTGCGCCTCCACAGGGCGCGGTCTGTCGTCTTGACAACTCAAGAGTAGGTGGCTTTCTGCTGCAGACATAGCCTTGATCCAGATCTCTTGTCCGAGAGCAGATGGATCTGGCCACAGGCTTCTATCTCCTTGGCACTTGGCTTGGAAGTCCTGTTGGGGTTTCTACCCCTCACTCCCGTAACCCTGCCCCTCGTAATGCTCATCTCTAACCTGTCGGTGTCTCGTATAGGCTCGTGGAGATTCGAGCGGCTCAGCGCACGTTCGAAGGCGCATACGTTCGCACAGCCCTAGGCCAATTCTCATTTGCCTTGATCATTCTCAAGATCTTTACTTCGGAGTTCTATGCTATCGGCGCTTTATTCGCAGTGTATGGAGTGGCAGTGATGCTCGTGGCCATCTACCGTCGCTATGAAGGCAACCACCAATTCTTCAATTCCGAGTCACCTGATGGAACACTGAAGCGCAAATTTAGGACGAGCGGTAACAGTGTTTTGCTGCTGACGGTCCTCAGTCTAAGCGCTTACGTGACATTGATGGTGCTCACCTGGCGTCTGGTTTCATAGTGGCGATTTGTGGTGGTTTTCTTGACAGTTTTTCTGGTGATTACTATTAGTACCATGTGGAGGAGCTTTATCATGTTCACTTGGGGGGCATAGCGGTATTTCTTGGTTGGGTTTCCTGGTTACTTTTCATTCCGGCATTATCGTATTCCCATTATCCATCAACCTGAGTCTCGAGTGCTCCAGTGCCACTCAACTAACTCGAAGCAAGAAGGGCACCTGTGCCAAGCGTCGCCGCTTCGATTGAACCAGCCTATACCACACGATGGCGATAACGGCAACAGGGTTAACAAATCCCAGCCCCATCACCCAGGGGTCCCAGTAGGTCAAATGCTGCTCAGGCATTGTCACCAGCAGCGTCCAACAGGAAGCAATGAAGGAGACCGTCAATGCTCGCTGGGCCATCCAGAAGTCGTACTCTGGCATGCCCGGTGCTTCATCTGAGAAGACGCAGATGCATTCGGGTAGGCAAAGCGCTCTTTGAGTGCGCTGACCATAGTATATCACGGTCTTTTCGATTTCCTTGCAGGCCTGCGCAAGGAGATGGTCCACGCATGCAGCGAAGAGGTGTCCCATGGTGTAGACTTGGCGGTGGCTGATGAAGGCGCTTGAATGGTGATGAGCTTTAAAAGGAACACGATGGGTAATGGATTTAGAGGAGACTCACTTTTCTTTTGCGATTCTTGCGTTGGTCGATGTCGATATCTTGAGAAGACGTGTGTGAGTTTGATTGAGGTTTGAGTTGGATATGGGGTCGTAGCCCTCAGGGATATTGAGTTTTTAGAATCACGTCGCCACCAAACACTCATAAAAATGTATTTAAACACCGTGTCCAAGTAAACGGCTTTTGTGGCCGATAGCAATCTTGAGTCCTGCAGTACAATTGAATTGGTTGTACCTCACAATCTCGCACCAAGTCGAGTCCTTGATAACATCCATGGTGTTGAGCTCTTGATGCCCTCAGCTTTCACCAGTCGTACTTCGACAATGGTACGGGTCCTTCAGGCCAATAAAAGAGCAGTTCGACTACAAATAACGAAAGAAAAGTACCCATCAATGCATTGCATTCATCCCGTCCCTGCTGAAATCCAAACTTCCAATAGGTCCTTGGGGCACATGCCTGAGCCCGGATCCGCTGCCCTCAACCAATCCTTTTGCCGCCGACATGGGAGATATTGAATATGGCGCCTGCTGTGAAACTTCAAATGTCGGATCATGGAAATAAGATGAGCTCTGCAGCTTTGATCATGAAAAAGAAACGAGTTGAGACCGTTTGACTGCGCCTTGGTGGAGTAACGTTACGGCGCCAGCGCGTGTGATTGAAATTTTTGAAGAAGCCTGACTTTCAGATGCTTCATTAAACGCCATGGGGACCAGTACAGATGCTGCATGTTTTGATGGTGCATCTTGTCCCGTCATGCACCTCATGGTCCTTCTCTCATGTGGTTTGCCGGCCAGCCATACTCCGCCAACGTCCCCCCCAACACAGACGGCCCCCAACAAGCGGGACCAAGCATGAATCAGCTCGTCCAGCAATTCTTTATTCCGTAAGAGTCGGTGGGTGATTCTCACATGAAAGCCCACAGGCCACCGATGTCCGATTGCAAGCTCGACCCCTGCAGTGCCTGTCCAGTTCGACGAAGGTGACGCAGCCGGTGTCGCTTTGAAAGAACGAGGGCAAGCCAGGCGACGCATATCACACAGATCGGGTTGACAAACACCAGACTTATGACAACTGGGTCAAGTATCGTGCCCTTTATGGGTATCCCGATCCAAATGCCGATAGTAGAGAAAACCCACGAGAAGCCGAACATGATAGCCGCCATGCGCATGTCACTGTCCAGCATGCCTGGGTCTTGTTCTGAAAAAGGTCGAAGGTATTCCGGGAGTCGCATTTTTTCTTGAAATTGTCTTCCCCTTGCTATTATCGCATCTCGTCGTTTCTGGATGACATAGTACTCAATCATGGCAACGTAGAGACTGAAGAACCCCCTGCAGAGGATCTGCCCGATGAGTTCCCCACAATCGTTTGACATGGTTTAAAGAGTGACCTTGGTTGATTGATTCGCGCGATGCTCGTCAAAATTCGTAAGTTCGCACCTGAGCCTCGACCGAGGCCAATAGTGATGGTGTAGGATGGATGTTGTCTGGAGGTTTTTCGTTAGGATTGCCTGGAGACAAAAACGAAGGACTGTCTCTACCAGAATTAAATAACCATGGCTTTTATTTGTACACTTTACCGTCGGGGACAAAAATCAGGTGCCTAGCAACGAGAGAGTTTAAAGGTGCATGATTGTTGATCACGACTGAGCACCCATTTTAGGCCCTTGGAACACTAGCGTGACGGAAGCACAATTCCGACGAGAGCAACTTAGTACCGCCCCAGACGCTCCAGCAAATGAGCCCAGTTTATCACCAATGGATGCCTCCATACCCAGGCGTCCATTGAAGGACATCAACCTTGAGCTCATCACTGTCACTCCTTCGCTGAACCTGAAGCCAACTGCCCGAGCACAAAGTTTTCGGGAGTCCCTACCTCCATGAATGATACCGGCTGCAGTTCAGACATTCGGTTGCTCTTGTATCAGTAAGTTCCTTCAGTGGATGGAGCATGCGACATTCATCCGAGGTAGTTGCAACGTTCATCTTGGAATGAGTCTAGGAAAGATGCATCCCTGGATGCCCACCCACTCAAGAAAAGAACCAGGAAAGCGCATTTCTGACTCTTCGAGCACTCGTTCGGATAGACAGAGGCACCTGACAGTCCCGAGCCGGAGGCTAAGATCGATAGCCAACGCCAACTTCAGGACGGCCCAGATATGGTTGACTACAAACTCGACGGATGAGTTATAGAATGATACTCGGCGCATGTCTGCATCCATGTTCTTAGGCATACCAATTTTATGTGAGGTTTTGAACAGGCCGGACTGACTACCTCCCCCCTACTGTGGTGATTCTTTCTTCAACTGGATGAAACCTCAACCTTCACCTTCCCCCGACTCGCTGTTTCTTTCCTTCAAGGTGTTATCATGAAGAAGAGTGCTCTTTCCAACCATTCATGGTTCGATGAGAATAAAACTCCCTCCGAGATGGGAAGAATCTTCTTCTTCTCTTTTGCTTCTCCATACCAACATGGATATCACAGCGTTAACAACAGCGATTACCCTCCTCCCCCTCCCCTCCATCCCCAGTGCCGCTCAGGTGGCCAATTTTTTGTTCCAGATGGGCCTCGCAGCCCTCCTCCCGTGGTGTCTCCGAACCTGGCTCAAGCATATGGTGGCTCCGGACATCGACAACGTCCCACTGGATTTTCTGGTGGAGTGGGCAACACGGTTCGGTGTATACCTTCCAGCCGGCTTCTTAGGCGTAGCTACGATGGCCTTCGTTGACACATGGAAGCCCACGATCTGGTGGTGGTGATCGACAGTGCTTGCACTCGGGGTACGGTCGAAACAGTGATCCCACTGAGACATCATGTCATACTCTTTGGAACCTTTTCACCTTGGAGCGGGCTTTGATGGTTGACTGTAGCTACCTTGACATTGCACTCTGTCAGGTAGTCCGACCTCATCCCAACCCTGAGCTTCTGGTATTACACTACCTCCAGTTTGCTCTTGGCCTCTCTCCCATGTTTATCATGGTCCTTCCCGACTTCGTTGGCGACAGAATAACACGGTTTCAGCTCTCGTCGATCAAAAGGTACGTCTCAGATCTGTTCTGCTTCAACCTCAGTAGTAACACACTCCAGATTGCACACACGGAACCCCGAACCCCGAAAGAAAGAAGTTTCGCGATTGGAAGGTGGAAAGGGCGTGTGGGCTTGTTGTGCGTGGGAGGTGATCAGAACTTGGTTGAAACTGTGGTTGGGACTGGAGTTGGACGGTAGAGCTGGCGAGAAGTTTGGAATTCGAGGGTTTGTCTTGAGACTTCATGGGTGCGCACTTACGGAGGGTATGGCAAAAAGGAATCCGGCTGGTGTTAGAGGATCGAATCAATGTAACAAGTCCATCACAGCCTCATTCTTGTTCATGGTATCTATAGTGATGATGGGAACGTGCTTAAAAATTCAGACACTTAGAACTGGTGCTTCCGAATCCCGTGTCAATCATCAGAATGTGAGGGTGAGTTCCTGAATGTCAGGTGAGGCGGCCTCCGACAATGAAATATTGTGATTAGGATGGATAATTTCTGCAAGACTTTTGGCATTCTCGCTAGAAAGATACCCAATCTTTATCTAAAGATTGTTATAAAAACATCAGGTGCTCAGCAACGACAAAGTTTAACAGTGCAGCCTGGCTCAACCTTGAAGGACTTTAGGATCGTGGAAACATCTTCTAGACAGACCACCATCTAAAAATGGGTATTAATCTCTATGAGATGCCTTTCCTCCCATATCGCTACCTGGCATAAAACATTATAACTACGGGGGCGCATGTCCAACGCCAGATGCCCCAGTTTTGAAGGCCTTGATGAGCCCTACTCCCAAGCTAAAGCAAGAAAACCAGCCACAATAAACCAATGCTCAGAAATAACAACGCCTAAACATGCTCCTTTACTGTAAATCCGTCATTATCGGTTCTGGTAAATACCAGTTGTGCCATTATCGGTGAGTTGGTGGCTGGCGTCAACCGCCTGTAGTTGGTGACCTCGCCCCCTCTCCCCGTACATCCAGGCGCCGTAGGCCTCTAAAGTCCGTGGGAAGGTGTAGTTGGCTTGTGTTTGCGATTGATCCCAAGTCTCAAAGCCGGTCGGGGGCACTGCTCCGGCCGAGAGAGGAACAGTCGTATCCATACTTGTCGTAGTGCCTGCTTCAAACCCCGGAACCATGCCATCCATCGCCGGAGTGTAGACGTCGGATAACGTAGAAGATCTCCGCTCGTATTGTCGGTTAGGGGCCATCAGATGATACTGAGGTGTATGATGGCCAGGCATGGACTCGCCACCATAGGACATGGATCGTACTGGGGGCGCGTAATGAGCCCAGGCCATGTCCTCACGAGAGGGGGGTTCTGAGCCTCCAGATGCCCAACCAGCCGACGCTGGAGACACAGAGAATGGGGAGAATTGTGCACTCATGGGCGATTCTGCCGGGTAAGATCGCCAAGTCGGGTTGGGCTCTGCTGTTTTTGATGTCGGGCTCTGGGATGAGTCTGCTGGCACCCAGGTAGGTACGGTTTGGATACCCATCTCAAATGCAGGAACATTTGTTGACGATGGTAAGGACACTTCGCATCCCTGTTAGTATCCTGTAGCCCGTGGCTCGAGGGAGATGACTGACCTCTCATTTCAGGTGGAAACCCCTCATTTCTAGGAGCTTCTGTAACTATTGGGGCTGTGACGGGCGTCACTTGTGCTGCTGAAGGGCTGAAGGGCTGCTTCGATGGCTTAGGTCGCTCCGATGGATTGCTAGTAGATGCCGCTGGCGATGATGAGGCAGAAGATCCCTTAGGCCCGGCCGAAGATCGAGAGGATTGCTTCACTCGTGAGTCTTCCGGTGGCTGGTCTACCGGATAAAAACTGCATTCCTTCTTCAAACGGATGCAGTTTATGCATCGACCTTGGACATCAGATGGGGATGGGATACATCTGATCTTCCGACGTCGACAATGGCCTTGGGTCGGTTAGCCAAAGGTGAGGACGAAAATCCAGAGATGAGACTTACCACAAGCTACCGAGGTGCGATGATATCCAAGCTTGTTTCTCTTCTTTTCTCCCGAGGTACCCATTTGTTGTTGCTGAGCCTCTGTTTCCGGCTGGTGTAGAGGCGCAGCGTTTGACGTTGAAAACGGCCCCTTGATGCCCATGTTGTGGTCTTGACTGGGCAATAGTGCATCGTGGACATTGGACATACCCAAGGAAGAGAGCTGCTGTTGTGAAGGGACAGTGTAGGATGGCACGTAGCCTGAATGCGCCATGTCCATCTCATTACTGAGAGGAGGCAGAGGTGGGTATTGGTAAGACATGACCGAAATCATGGGCACTGACGATGACAGGGGATCCGTCACCAGGTTACCAGGACTGAAGAAGTAGGGCTTCGAGTGACTGGATGGTGGGATAGCGATGGCCATAGATTAGGTCCTGTAGTCCAGAGGATGAGTTGTAGTATTAGGTTTGGAGGCCAGGAGCTCTTGAGGGTATGAGAAATATAGAGTTGGTCGCAAGGTAGATAGGGTGGTGGCGAAGTGGATGGTTCTAGGACAAGGTAATTCGCGGGCCTGGAAATGATCGCATAGAGAATGGCGAGAGGGCGGCATGTATTGGGCGGCGATGCAAGAGGCTGGAAAGAAAGGCACTCGTGCCCTATCGTGCCTGTAGGTATGCAAGACAGAGAGGCGTGTGACAGGCCAGGGCCAATCGAGAATGCTGTGCAGGTGTCTGCTTGCAAAGGCGGCACCCGCAGCTTTGAGACCCAGATGACAACAGTAAGCTCGCCAAGTCAAGTAGACGGATGACAGTGAATCCGTGCTGAGACGCCTGCGAGCCGGTTGACGAGAGCGGAAGGGCCGAGATACCGAGCACAGAATATGGAGACAAGAACGAGAACGATGGTATTGCCCTGGTCAGGTTCAGTGCGGTCCCCTTGAAGTATTTGAATCCTGTCCCTGGGGGGAGAGATCGACTTCTAGTGTGAGCCAAGGTCAAGGATCCTATACTTTCAAGATGGCCAGCGGGAGCTAAGCCAACGAACCGGGGAGGGGGGTGAGGATCGCGGTGTCGAGTCGGAGGGTTAACCGACTAGTCTAGCACGCAGTTCCTGCTGTGGGTACTGTACAGTATTTGGCCGCTTAGTACCGACGACTAAAATGGTGGATATGAATGGGTGGTGACAACAAGCGTCTGGAGCGCCACCGGGGGGTAATATTGGTCGGAGGCAGTTGGGGTGCAACCTGAACGACATGGGCGTCTATCAACAGGCCATCGATCGACAATGCCTGAGAGTTCCTGCCGTATTGTCTTTCGTTTCTTCTCCGAGTGTCTTTGCGCGGTTCCCAGGGTGGCGGTCGAGGCCAGATATAAGAGTCTGTCGTGGATTAATGGACGGATATGATGATGACGAGCAGCCAAGACCTTTCTTAGTCTAGGACGTGATGGGTGCGCCGGAGAAAAGGAGGAAAGGAGCTAGGTTCAGGGTATTGTGCTAGCTGTAGCATGGCATGGCTTAAGATATCCAGCAACGACGTCTTGGTAGTTTCCTTAAATGGCCCAGTCGAGCATCCGAGAGGGAAACACTCTGCAAGTTATTTCAGTCCCATAGACGCGGTAACCTCCAAAATCGTATGAGCAACGATCCGTCTGGGGAGCCCTTGGACCTCGAACCCCGATATAGAATCCGTGACCACAGATCAAGATCCTTTGGAGTTTCAGGTAAGCACGCTATGCGGCACCTTGAATCGTGGAGCGGCTCAAGCACCCACTAGGGCTGTGATCAGTAATTGGGATCTCAAGGCAGCCCAGCCAGACCCATAAACAGACCCGTAGGGATACGTTGTGTGTATATCCGTACCAGCGTCCCTCCTTCTGTGAGGCTTATTGTTACGAGCCTCTATCCCTGTATACGAATGCCGTGGCGGCAGGGCAGATGAGTTGGGACCCCGATACGGAAGCGCCCTCCTGCAAGCTGGGCTCGCGGGTGCCAAGATTGCATGGACCACAGAGCCAGCACTGTCCAGTCGACATGGCTGATCTCCCATCTCCATCTCCAGCTCCAGCCTCTGCAAAGCGTCTGCCCGTCTTTGGTCCGAACCCCTGGCAATGGGGCCTCCTCTGGAGGGCAGATCAAAGATGGGGGCCCGAGGCATCATCGTGGAGGTTCCATCCTGCAGAAACCCTCTTCTTGTAATGACGAAAGAGAGAATTTCCAACTGCGGCTGCGTCCAGAGCGATCCCACTTTTTGTCTTGCACTTCTTGGAGAGTGGTCACCAGGAAGCTGGTTGTTGGTCCCTGCTCCACTGATCTGAGTCGTGCCATAGCATCCAAGGGGCGCGCTGCGGATACATACGCCTCATGCACAATTGTTGTCTTTTCTCTTCTCTCCGCCTGCCTGCCTCCGTGGACATTGGTCGGGAGGGACAAGCGCCGATATTCATCAGGTTTCTCCATCCGTCGAGCACTCACACCCGCACATGTGTTTGAAGTCTAGATTCGGACACCCACTCTTTGGTGAAGAAAAAGCAATGGCCATGCTCATGCTCAAAGGGACCAACTGCTTGTGACAGCGCCACCCAGATTCAAAAGATGGACTCCATATACTACTGCAAGGTGCCGTTGCTCGTTGCCTTTTTTTTCTCCTTGTCGCTCTCAAATTCTGATTGCTGTGGAAATTCCGGGTAGATGGAGTTAGCGTGGTGTCGTGTCTTGGAGCCACTCCCCGTCAGAACTGAATTGACCAAGATGAGTGAGTGACACAGACGCGTCAACATCCATGGATCCTGGCTGGCGCCGATGCGCGCTCCAAATTACGGACAAACAGTGTGGCCGACCAACCCGCAAAGTCATCCCCAATGTAGTAACGGGGGCCAGAACAAGGTTCAGCCCAAGCGTTGCAACACTGCACGCCGTGATCAGGGAGCTTGGAGCTGGGTTCCTGAGTCGCTTCAACGGAAGCGTTCTTGTTTAGACGTTGATCTGGTGTGTCTGTGCGTCTCCCTGCTTCATGCCCTGGCAGCTTGAGCCAGCCAGATGCGAGAATATTACCATTACCCGCTAGATAGCATCTCTGACTGGAGCTACCATCACCCCTCTCCCGAGCCTTTGTGATGCCTTGTGGATACGATATCGGGTAGTCGATTTGTTGGGAGCAGGAACCAGCGAATCCGACAGGACAAACACGCTGCCAGGCGACACCGTTTCCGACTTCTCCAAGCCTCAAAGAAATCTCCAGGCGGGGAGCCGGACACTGACGGCGAGAGCCCCTTTTCCAGCTAGCCCCGTAAGCGGCCATGGCCCTGCTAGGACCCCAATGAGGGAGAAAGCTGAAAGAGCTGAGGCCGCATCTAAGGCGAAGGATCACGCGCTGCGAGACGCTATGGTATTCTGGCAGGTCTGGGTGGTTCTGACAGGTTTCGGTAGTGGTGGTAGGCAGTTTGGTTGCAGTACGAACGCGCCATTGAACAACCGAGAGGACCCCTAAAGATGGGTCGTGAATGTAGTTCAGTTCAGGGGTTCCATCTTAGATGTTGATCTCTTCGCTTCGCATCTTGAGTGGAAACCAACCCAGGGACAGCGGTGATGCTAATTCAGGGGCATGGCATGGCAACAGGTGCTGTAGTGACCGGGATGGCTGGAGAGTTCAGGATGCTCCCGTTGGAGGTTCAGGTGTCAAGCTGAGGGTACTCCCGCCGCTAGCTGAGTCGGGGCGGAACTTGCGAGTGGCTAGAAAGCGATTGGCTGCAAGTGGCAAGAGCGGCCAGCAGCGGACTGACAGCAAGAAACTCGAAATAGGCTTCATCGACCGGTTTGGCCGCGATTAGCGTGCGACGGAACCGAAGAGAAGACAAAGAGAGCAGATTTCGCAGTCATGTCAGCGCCAGTCCAATGTGATGAACAAGGAACAGGGCACCAAGCAGGAAAGAGCAAGGCTCAGCTTGGCAGGGACTTCAGACCCACTTCCTGGGAAGGAAGCGACGGGAATCGGCCTCCCGCAGACGCACGTGCCCTGTCATGCTCCAAGCTTCCTCATCGGGAGGCAGAGATCTCTGTAAGAGGTGCGCTATCTCTCCGCTTCCGCTGTCTCCTCCACCTCCGGCTCACTCTCCCCTCCCCTCCCCTCCATCAGATGGAGGCCACCTACCAAGTGCCGGCCCACCCTTCATTCAAGGATCGTCCCCGCCTGGCCAAGCTAGAGAGAGCGACATTTGCCATTTGTATTCTCCCATTCTCAACTCGTCCATTGGGAGCAGCCGACGCACCGCTGTACCCCATCCTCAACCCCTGAGGCGCCCGTTCTTGGGCCTGTCCTCTTGCCTCAAGGTGCCCTCTTGCGCAGCTTACTACGTGATAGTTTGCAGAGCTCTTATCATTTCTCACATCGAACGGTTCAAGTCATGGTCCGATGCCAACCTGACCAAGCTGTCAGGCCAGGTTGAGAGGTGCCATCATCCTTCAACCTTCTTTGCCTAGCACACGCAGAGAACCTGCCAGATCCAATGACGGGAGGCTGCATTCTCGGAGTGGGTGGCCAAGATGGGCTCTAGTAGAAATGTACACACCAAGCCTTAAGTCTCAGAGAGCTCGCGGATACCATCATCTCCTTCTCTTCCACCCACGGCCCTTGAAGGTTTCGACTAGACACGCAACTGGCTCCCATTTGCGCTCCAATCTATTGCAGAGCTGTCAGACACACAGCAGATTCTCAGCAGGCATGTCAGTTTGCTTTGCGTCACTTCTCACAACAGGGAACGCACCTTTCCACGAGACCATTTACGGGGACCTGGTTGATCAAGATCCACCCTGATCTGATGAAATCTTGCGTCTGGTCGGCTCTCCGGATTTGCGGATGGGATGCAGTCATAATTTTTTTCCAGGGCGTCTGCGGCAGTCTGTGCTCTCCACACCCCGTGCCACTCAGCTGGGAGGCAGAGGCAGACACTCTCTCACCTGGCGGTGATATCAGCATACACCTCATGTTACATGTACATGCTCGCTCTCGTGATTCTTCTTGGCGACGCATGGTGCTGTCATTGATCGAAACACCCAGAGCATCGGGGCCTCAAAGCTTCACCCAAAACGGACGCAATGACCGAGCAGGGATGACATGCTTTCAGCATATGAATCCGATGGGATCAGAAGATGCCGACCAAGGTCGGACTCCTCTGTCAGCCATTAGTTATCACCTACCAGGGTTTTATCCACTCGGATCACCCAGGCGTTAGCCTCCCTGTGAGACAACACGCTCCTCGACTTGTACATTCCAGACAGACTGTACACCTCCCCGTCTTGTTCCGAGAACTCGAGCTACGACTCCTCGTCAAAATAAAGGAAAATCGAGACTACCTCACGCCAGCGGCGGCTAGAGCCT
This sequence comes from Fusarium sp. LHS14.1, assembly GCA_025433615.1. Classification (NCBI taxonomy): domain Eukaryota; kingdom Fungi; phylum Ascomycota; class Sordariomycetes; order Hypocreales; family Nectriaceae; genus Fusarium; species Fusarium sp. LHS14.1. The sequence goes on from CM046481.1 coordinate 2,635,549, forward strand.
TCAAGTGCCGTACAGTTCTCCAGTTCTTGCGGGGGCCACCACGGAATCACAAGTCGCCGGTTGTTGCCGCGAACAAGACCCTGACTCCATCGTGTCTTTCCTTTGGTACCAAGTACGGAGTTCTGACGCGACCTTGACTGACTCGGTTATGTCTTGCCAAGGCCAGCCCTCTTCGCTCGGACAGGCTGGATGTTACTCATCAGAATCCAGCTATTGGCGCATAATTTCCGTTACCCTCCTCCAACAGCCGGAACGTTACGCCAAATGCCGGTTTGAGGGCTGCAATAGCGTCAAGCAGCAGCGGCCGTTACTCTCTCGAGTTAGCCATTTCATTACTGCCGAATCAAGAGCCCGCGCGAGTTCTTGCCGTTCTGACCGGACGATATCCGTTTGCCACACGGCTAATGTTGCAACAGTTGAGAGGATCCTGTGGCATATTATCAGTGGAGTGGCGTATCCAGCGCCGTTGGTGGCTCACTGATACATGGGAAATGCATTTGCCTCTCAACTTTCCCATCTCCTCGTTCTCTGACGATCCACGCGAAGATGGAGAAAGACAGACATGCAGTAGCAGCTCTACATACCTGGATGAGCTGGAAGTGGCAGCACTTTTCGATCTAGGCGGGAAAAGATTGTCAGGCCGATCGAAAACCAAGCCCTGCTACTGCTTGGCCCCCAGAGATAAAATGACCGACTGCATGAGACGCCACCGGTAGATCGATCCACGAGGTCTTACTGTAGATCCCTGATGGCTGCAACCCCTTGAGCATTTAGGAAAATGTCCGAGGGGCGTCTTGCCTGTTCCAGACTCTGACAGAAACTCAAGACCTGTGACTTGTTCAGCTACAGGAGGTCTCAGGTCCCCCGCGTCTTTAGGGCAGCGTCTGCTCGCCATCTGCTCACTGCCACAGGGAGGGCTGGCTGTTCTAGTCCCAGTTGAGCAACCCGTCGTTTCCCAGCGTTCCCCGAAAGACATTCGGGAGCAGTAGACGATCTTTACCGGAATCGGAACTGGTTCTAGGTTGTCAGGGCCCCCACGCTCGGACATTAACAAGATTTCCCCCACGTTCACAGATCCAGGCCAACCTGCCATTCACCTTGCCTTGATGGATTGGCTGTCATGAGGTGTGACCTCACCGAGCTTTGATGGCGCACGTTCATCCCAACGCCTTTCATTCAACTGCTACGCAATAGAGGCAGTGTCTGATTGGAGGCAAATAGAGTCTCGACCCTTGGGTCGATCGATCTGAAGGCCACTTCGCTTGCATGGTCACCTGTTTGAGATGCTCTATTTTTCTGCTCACACGCTTTCTCCCCCCTTCACGGGAAGCAGTCCCAGTCTTCCCTTTCGCCCACCACTTCATCTGTATAGACGCCGGGGGCCCGGTCCGAACATGCAGGAACAAGTTAGGGCGATGAAAACCGGTTGCACTTCTTACCGAGACTGTTGGTTCCTAAACTGGGTTGCAATTGATGTTGCGGTCTCGTTTAGCTAACCCGTTCGGGGATTCATTGCAGTTGGATAGGCTTAATGTTTTCTTTTGCGACGCCTAGGTTGGTAGGCTGGCTCAATCAGTCAAGATCGACAACTAAGGCCTGCGACACCATGTCACTTTACTATGGGACCATTGATCCCCGGGTCAGGAAATGTCCCAGGAAAACTACTTCTGATTATCTCTCAAGCCGCGGCCCTGGTACGCGGAACCATCAACTTCACTCCCGATCTCCCTTGCGGCGGATTTTGCTTTTTGGGCCCTTGGTTGGGGAGGTGAGTTATTATTTCCGGACAGCGGTCTTTTCTATCATTATCTTGAGGGGCTAGAGGGGCACCTTCGGAAAGGGTTGGTGATGATCAGGGTTCTTTCTCGGTTGGCTAACTTGGGACTATCTAGCAACTATGTTATCTGGTCAACCCTTTCATGGCTCGGTTTCCCTGAAGCCGGGTGTGATTGTACTCACTTAGATCGTCTATAGTCATCTACTATGATCATGAGAGTAAAGTCTCAACTCTATCGAGATGATGGGTACCCCGAATGTGAACGTGGTTGACGCGCGTTCGTCGCTTGCAGCCCCTAATGGTCCCTTAGTGTCCAGGGACCAACACATAAGATCCTCTACTATACTCCCCACAGCCCCTCCTCGTTGTGACAGTTTCGAGATATCATATTGTCGACCCTGAAGACCAAGTTCTATCATCTCTGAATATGACACCCCTCTAGGCACTCCACCAGACAGCCAGTTTGGTCTCCCCAACTGGGCGATTGATCTCCTTAGCTTGGTCGGCAAAAACAGGGAAGTTAACTAACATCACAAGACCAGGGTTTACGCCTGTTTCTAATCTCGCCGAGAGTTTAACGAGGATGCGCGCCGACGAGGGTGCGAGCGAGATTCCAGTAGCTCTGCAAAGGTAGACGATTTCCAATTGGGTTTGTCGTTTCCCTACCTATCGACGCATCCGTAAGATCAGACAAAGATGGATGTATGGGGCTCTTGGTTGTGAGTACGGAAAACTACCGACTTTTTTAAAGTATACCTCTTCACTCGCCAATGGATGTTTATGAAAAACCTTTTACGCGAGTGGGTGTGCTTGAAAGATAACGCCGGATCGAGCTGGTACCGCTCAACTGGTGGAGATACTTTTCGATCCTGCACTGCAACAACACTTTGTCTCACAGAAATCAAGAGGAAAGTACTATGAGGTTCCATCGGTCATGGTCCTTTTGACAGGAGGCCACCAAGTTGGAACGGTGGGCGTGTCTTGGGTTAGCTGGGCTGATGGATTTACCCTACAACACATTTGAGGCCTTCCTTGATGATCAACTCCCCATGCAGGAAAGATCATGATTCTTGGCCCAGTCACTACATTTGAGCTGATCAGGGTTCTGTACATGCCATCTAATGAAACCCTTGGCCCCGTGGTTGCGCAGCAGAGGGGCGAGATGGTTGGGTGAATCAGAATCATAAGCGACAGTGAGGCGAGTTGACACTCAGCCCGATACTCATCGGACATAGTGACAAAATACCACCCATCCGAACTATACTCTAGAAATCTGTAGACTAACACCATCAAACCCCAATTGAGCGTCTTCAATTGTCGCACATGTGTTCTCGTGACTGTGTTGATGCCAATCTTTGTCCAGCTGTCAGCGCCTGTCACTCCAGCGATACCTCCAGACCTTGAGCCAGACCGTCCTTCCTATGGCAGTACACCAAACTATGAGCCTTACAGAACATTATGTTGACTATGATTCACAACCAGACGCCATAAAAAAGAAGACCAAGGCCGCACTGTACAGCTGAGTGTCAAATGGCAGGACATATACAGTGTGAACGATGAGATATGAAACGAGCACTGTGCCCCAGTAATTGCGCCTGCAAACAAGTCGGGTTGGCTGACACGCCCGACCCTGTGGCCCAACCATCATCATCAGTGCTGCTGGCTTCACAAACAAGAAATCGAAAAGAAGAAAGAGAGAGCGGGAGGCCCGGATGAGAAGCGGTTCCTCGACGGATCCAAAGCAGAAAGAGGCAGGAAACATCGAGCGCAAAGCATCGATCAAAACATCCCCGCCATTCTTCGTTGGTGGAGGGCACGCCTCTTGTCTGCACCCCGCCTCTCAGCTCAGCCCATGATCCAGCATGAGCGACCTACAGCGAGCATGGGCAAAGTCCAAGTATGGCATGTCCAACGACATCTTTAACGAGCTGGACGAGGTGCAGGAGACTGATCTGGTCCCTGAACTTCCGGAGCCTGTGGACGACGACTCCTCGTCTGCTTCCTCGGCATCGTCCGTCTCTTCTACCGGCACCGTCATCCCATCGGCGAACCAGAAGCTATTTGCTCGACCTCAAGGGTAGTTCCAACGCATCTTGCTGAGAATCCATAGCGGGACTGACACTTTGCAGAGTCGCCCGTGGTAGGACCCTCGAGCAGATCCCTTGGACCACCTACTTTGAGCGGGAACTGTCCCTGAGGTCGGAGCAGGACCCGGAGGTGGTCTATCATGCTTACCTGACATCGCCAGTGGACATGGGGCCACTGTTTGTAATGCATCATGGAGGAGGATCATCTGGGCTGTCGTTTGCCGTGGTGGCTTCTGAGATTAAAAAACGCCTACCTGCGGCTGGCATTCTGGCCCTCGACTGCAGAGGTCACGGGTCAACGGTCGTCCCGGGAGATGCGGCACTGGATCTGAGGCTGGAGACACTATCGACAGACCTCTTCAACGTCATCCAGCTGACCAAGTCTGAGATGAAGTGGCCAGGTATGCCACCGATCGTGCTCGTGGGACACTCCCTTGGTGGAGCCGTCGTGACCGACCTGGCCAAGACGGGCCGGTTGGGAGCATCGGTCTTGGGGTATGTCGTGCTGGATGTGGTGGAAGGCTCAGCCATCGATGCCCTGCAGAGTATGCATACGTACCTATCTACGAGACCATCGGGATTTGCGACGCTGCAGGCAGGTATTGACTGGCATGTCCGATCGCGGACGATTCGCAACTCGATCTCTGCTCGAACATCTGTTCCTGCACTGCTGGTGTTTGATGCGAACCAAGACCCGACGCGTCCTTGGAGATGGCGGACTAACCTGGGCGCAACGCAGCCATTCTGGGAAGACTGGTTTGTCGGTCTGAGTAAGAAATTCCTCGAAGCTAGAGGAGGAAAACTGCTTCTGCTGGCTGGGACTGATCGACTTGACACTGAGTTGACCATCGGTCAGATGCAAGGTATGTCGGCGTTATTCAGTGACACCCCTTGAGACATTGGATAGGTACTTACCAGAATGTGTGTACAGGGAAATACGCCTTGCAAGTCTTTCCGGAAGCGGGCCACTTCATTCATGAAGATTTGCCAGAGAAGACGGCTGTGTCGCTGGTGGACTTTTACCGCCGAAACGACCGAAGCACTCTCGTATTGCCCCCCAAGGTGTCGGAGCTGCTCAAGCAAGGGAAGAGAGTGTGATGTGCAGTCATGATCACAGCCACGAAAAGGCCTGGGCTTCCTTCAACCAACATGCGCACGCATTTCTCGAGTACGTATTCGCACTGGCTGTAGGGCTGCGCTATGAATCCGGACCCTCGGAAGAGGAGCGACCAACAAGCCGGGGTCAGGTCAGGGTAGAGCTGCGGGTGGGCATCGGCATCCATGGATGGGTAACACAATGGCATGCAGGTGCAGGCAGCATCACGTACATGTTGACGGGTGGCACCAAACTGCATTATGTTCCTCCTTGTGCGACTGTGACGAGTTTCTGATGGGTGCCGTGCCGGGGACAAGACAGGAGGATCCGCGAGAGGAGGCGTCTATTGAACAAGGGGCTAGTCTTTTGATTGTCATCCATGGAACTGGGCTGGACCCGAGATAGAAGCGAGTTGGCGCTTATAGACTGAGGAATAGCAGACAGTTATTATTGTCAACATTTGAAGATGGTATAGTTTAAGGCTTGGCATGGGCTGCATACCTATATGTGATGTAAATGTTGCTGAACACTTAGGTAACAAGCCTGCATTATTGAGGCATTCATGGCTGCTATTGAGACGCCATCGTCAGTGGGGAAATTGGCCTTGGACAGGACATGTCCAAGTGGACAGACGTACTTCCCATCCAATGTGTGTTTCTTATTGATTCCAGGGTTTATCCTCTTATTCATGGATGACAATCCTACCCAACAATTCAAACCACCACGTACGTAAACTGTAATTCCTTGATCAACCCTGTTGAACTCTGTCGTACTCGCTGCAATCTCGTTGCTACTGAACTCATATGCCGGCAGCAAATCTCCCGGTCTAGAACCCGTGGAATTGCGACGAGGCGGCGATTGGCTGGGTTTGTTTGGATATCATTGGGGAATGGCGCGTTTTAGGCCCATGATCCATGGATTTCCGGGGTTGGCCTTATAATTAACCGTCGGTCGCCCTGCAGCAGCCTGGGACCTTCCGATGACCCCGAAGGACCGAAGGCTGACGCTCTCAACAACCTTGTTTTGAAGCATACAAAAAGTCCAAGCTCTCTCGTTGCCGTCGCTGTTCAATTCTGCTCTCTAACAAAGACATCGTCATCTGCACGGTTCGCAATCTGTTCATCATGAAGTCTACACTCTTCATCGCCGCCCTCTTCGCGGGTCTCGCGTCTGCTCAGCAGGATAAGCTCCCTACATGCGCTGTACGTGCCCCCCTGATCAAGACCACAATCTCACCGCTCGTCGCGTGGAAAATGCGCCATTGCAAGCTGGTGTATCCTTTTATTTGCTAACTTTTTGTGTCTATAGCAACCCTGTGTCGACAAGTATACCACGGGCAAGGGCATCGCCGGATGTGGCCAGTTCGACTTCAAGTGCATCTGCAGCAACGAGAGCTTCCTCGACGGTATCGCGTGCTGTCTCGAGGACGAGTGCGACGACAAGGGCAAGGAGGCTGCGGTCGATTACGCGAAGAAGATTTGCTCCACCTCGGGTGTCGATGTCCCCGATGAGGTGGTTTGCAAGGACTCGGCCAAGGAGAGTGCGAATACGAGCGCGAGCGCCGCCAGCACCAGTGGTAGCAACACCGCTGCCAGCGACACCGCCAGTGATACTGCGAGCGAGACTGCTGCGGCTACGACCGAGACCGGTACCTCGACAGAGAGCAGCGGTAGCGGTGCTGCTGAGACCAGCTCTACCGACAGCGGCAACGGTGCTTCGCGCGGAACAGCAGCTGGAGTTCTGGGTGCCATCATGATGGCTCTCGCTCTGTGAGGGATATGCCTTCTATAGAGATCGAGCGGATATGGCTTGAGATGGGCGGTGGAAGCTGCTTGAAGAGAGGGAACACGTTTAACGAAAGGAAGGGGTAATACTATCGACGGCGACGGGAGAGTGAGCTTCTTCTTTACAACATCGAGTTTACAGAGCCAATCATGTATACCGGAGAGACTATACGGTTGCCGCAAGGCCGCCTTTAATTACGAACGAATTTACGTTGAAGACACCTTCACTTGCGTTACGTTTTGATATGCTTTGGGCTGACACCTGCTGAATGAGGCCGAACTACCAACATGGCAGAGAATCATGACTTCAACCCAGAGATATAAGGGCATATCGTCGAAGATATGAAGTATCTGCTGCAATTCTAAGATGTCGGTCTGGTGGGTTGCTTCTAGCTCTTTGATCTCCTGATCTATGACAAGGCATGTCCACACCTTGCACGTTCAACTAGCACTTACACTACAGCCATGACACCATTTCTTATCCGCAACTCACCCTTGTTCGGCCCTATCGATAGCTCTCCCAATTTATCCATTTCGCCGAGTTAACCTGCAGAGAAGCAGGCCTCTTGCTGGCAAGACTGGTCAAAAGCCCCACCAAAGTGTCCCTGGGCCAAAGAGAGCAACGCCAATGGGTTCCTGGGACCTGAAGAGACGACCCCGCCAACAACGTCACTGGAGAGAGGGTAAGAATAACCCCACCAAAGACGGGACCCCCCAAACAGTCTCTGACCATGAAGTCACCTCTTATTCTCTCTCCACCATCATACCTCCGTCTTCCTCTCACCAGCTGACCGTAGACGCCCTCAACAATGGCTCCCAAGACCATCATCGCGCCCTCCATCCTGTCGGCTGACTTTGCTCAGTTCGGCCATGACTGCGCTCGCACCATGGAGCAAGGTGCCGACTGGCTGCACGTCGACATCATGTAAGTGCGCCTCCATGGCGAACGAATCTCCTGCGATGCGCGATGGAGTGCTGACTGCGAGGTAGGGACGGTCATTTTGTCCCCAACATCACCTTTGGACCTCCCGTCGTCGCCTCAATCCGAGGCCACGTCGACCAGCCCACCGAGGCTCTTGGCAGAGGCACCTTTGACTGCCACATGATGATTGCAGAGGTAAACAGCACTCTTTAAGCGTTGGATCAAGCATGTACAGGGGCTAATTATGGGGACGCCAGCCCAAGAAATGGGTCAAGGAGTTCAAGAAGGCCGGATGCAACCTCTACTGCTTCCACTACGAGGCCGCCTTTTCCAGCGATGCCGAGAGCCCCGAGCAGAAGACCGACGACAAGACCAACCCCAAGGCCCTGATCCGATATATCCACGACAACGGTCTGCTTGCTGGTATCGCTATCAAGCCTGATACCTCTGTCGATGTGCTGTGGGAGATTCTGGAGAACGCTGAGGAACAGGAACGACCTGATGTAAGACCTCGCCTGGATGGCTGTGGCGGGAGAGATATTGACATGAGGTTATAGATGGTCCTCATCATGACGGTTTACCCCGGTTTCGGCGGACAAAAGTTCATGGCCTCCGAGCTTCCCAAGGTCCAGGCCCTCCGAGAAAAGTACCCCGAGCTCAACATCGAAGTCGACGGCGGTCTCGGCCCCGGCACGATCGACCAAGCCGCGGATGCCGGTGCCAACGTCATCGTGGCCGGCAGCGCTGTGTTCGGAGCCAAGGATCCCTCCGAGGTCATCTCGTTGCTGCGCAAGTCGGTGGATGACCGCAAGGCGAAGTAAGTTGTGGGAGTTTTGAGAGTGTGTGTTGCGGATAAGCGATTTATAGACGGGAGTTGAGCGATGATGTATGTGATGAGAGATGATTATACGCGAAAAAGTTGATTATTCTAGGAATTCTTGGAGAATAGATTCCAGTTGAGTCTCTGACTTTGTTTCCTAGTGATTCCTTTCATCCCGTCTCCCTGCTTTGACTTGACGCATATGGTATGATATTGCCTATTCGAGCTTATTGGTAAACTAAGCGCCAGCCTCGGCGGCTCTAGCTGAGTCTTGAAACAAGACCAATGCAAATAGTTGACGTTTGTCTTGGAGCTGGATCCTTTTCATCCCCAAGCCATGAGTTTACCAATGTTGTGCAGGCGTCTAGGTGCATAAACCATGCATAATCCACAGTGCATCATGGCGGTTCAGGCGATCAGATAAAGGCGGTGGAGCTCTCGAATCATCATCATGGGAGCTCCGTGTTAGCTAGCGCCCGTGGCGGCTCTAAAAGAGTACAACTCTGCGCAGCAAGCAGAGACACTTCCAATGGCAATTGACCTGTAATATGTAGGAAATTGACATCGAGAGACATTTCGAGCAAGAAAGAAACTTTGAATTGACAAAAATCTTGTGGCTGCCCCTCCCAGCTCGTGTATTTTTTCCAATGCGACAGACAGACGCAGGGTACAAGGGCGCGCGCGCGAACCGCCCATGGGATGATGGGTCGATTTTCGGAGCCAAAATTTTTATAGATTGGCGACGTCAGCCCATCTTTTTGCGACTTCGCACACTCCCAACACTCGGAAATTCTTGTCCTCCAAAACTTTTTCCTCTGCACAATTTCTAGTTGTAAAGAGTCAATTGCACAGGGACAAGATGAAGAGAAAGGCAGGCTCCCGTGCCGATGCCTCGGCTGCCATCAGCAAGAAGCCCAAGCCTTGTGCGCATTCCCAATTGCTCCCCCCAAACGCAGAACTGACTTTGACGGTGTAGCTCTCAGCGCAGAGGTGGCCAAGGAGCGCTTCCGTGCTGGGCTCTTTGACAAGGACGTGCTCAACTCGTACACGGAGCAGTACGCCTCGTCTGCTCCCTACAAGCATGCCGTCATCAACGGCCTCGTCAACGACGAGCTCCTCCGGTCGGTGCGCGCCGAGATCAAGGCCAACGTCGAGTTCACCCCCAAGGAGACCGACATCTACAAGATCCACCAGTCAGGCGACCTGGCCAACCTCGACGGCCTCGACGACGAGTCCCTTTCCAAGCTCCCCTCGCTGCTCAAGCTCCGCGACGCCATCTACTCCGAGTCCTTCCGCGACTACGTCTCCCACATTACTGCTTGCGGTCCCCTGAGCGGCCGCAAGACCGACATGGCCATCAACATCTATACACCCGGTTGCTACCTGCTCTGTCACGACGACGTCATTGGCAGCCGCCGTGTGAGCTACATCCTCTACCTTGTCGACCCCGATAACACTTGGAAGCCTGAGTGGGGAGGTGCCCTCCGCCTCTTCCCCATCCAGGAGCTCACGGACAAGGACGGCGAGGTCGCCAAGACCCCTCTGCCCGATGTCACCAAGGTCATTCCCCCGGCATGGAACCAACTGAGCTTCTTTGCTGTTCAGCCTGGTGAGAGCTTCCACGACGTCGAGGAGGTCTACCACGCTGCCACCAAGAAGGAGCTCGAGAAGAACGGCGGCCGCGTCCGCATGGCTATTAGCGGCTGGTTCCACATTCCTCAGCTCGGCGAGGAGGGCTATATCGAGGGCGAGGAGGAGAGGAACGCAAAGAACAGCGGCCTCATGCAGTTGCAGGGCAACCCAGCCCAGTATGACATGCCTCAGCCCCAGGTTATCAAGGTCGAAAGCTCGCAGAAGGGCCAGGAGGGCTTCGACGAGGCTGATCTCGAGTTCCTGCTCAAGTACCTCTCACCCACGTACCTGGTGCCTGACACCCTGGACCAGATCTCATCGCACTTCAACGAGGTGTTTGAGATCACCCTGACCGATATTCTCTGCAAAAAGTTTGCCAAGCGTCTCAGAGCTTACGTCGAAGCTGAGGAGAAGAAGCCTACACCTGAGGACACTCCCACGATAGAAAAGACTTCCTCATGGCGTGTCGCAAAGCCTCCCCACAAGTACCGTTACCTCTACCAGCAGCCCAGCGGTCCTGATCAGCTGCGCACTTCCCAGGAGGAGTCACCCATCACGGAGCTTCTCGACATCTTCTTACCCAGTCGTCAATTCCGCCAATGGCTCCAAATGGCCACCAACACCACCATCGAGAGCGCAGATCTCCTAGCTCGTCGCTTCCGCCGAGGTCTGGATTACACCCTGGCCACCGGCCACGAGGGCAAGGCGCGCGTTGAGATTAACCTCGGCTTCACCCCTACCCCCGGCTGGGGTGATGACGAGGAAGAGGAGGAGGAAAATGAAGAAGCTGAGAAGAAGGGCAAGGAGGCCAAAACTAATGGTAAGGGCAAGGGCAAGGCCATCGAGAAGGATGAGCCCACCCCCAAGGAGGCCGACGAGGTTGGTGGACAGGAGATCTTCATGTCTGGCGACAACGACGCCGATGAGGATGCTGCCGTTTACCAAACGGGCAACGACGACGACAACATCCTCTTCTTCCAGGCTGCCGCTTGGAATAAGATGACCATCGTCTTGCGCGACAGTGGTGCCCTCAAGTTCATCAAGTACGTTAGCAAGAGCGCCAAGGGTGACCGATGGGACATCTCAGGCGCCTTTGAGATTGAAGAGCAGGACGACAGTGATGATGAGAATGCCGACGCTGGCGAGGGTCCTGCGCCGGATGAGTCTGAGGAGGAAGAGTTCCAGGGCTTCTCGGACGATGCGCAGAGCGATTCTGACTAAAGTAAAATGTCTGCCATATCGCGACGATAGATACCATGAAATAAAAAGCAAGGCAATGATTGATTTTGATTTGATTTTGAAAATCTTTGTATTTCCCACCTATCCAATTTGATGGTGCTCTTCTGCGTGATATACTCCGACTCGTGGTATCGTAAAATGTCAGCTCTATGAACTGGTAATCGCTGTTCCCAAAATTCCTTCTATGGTACAAGAGTTCTCTTTAAACTCAATCTGGCGCACGTCCCTGTACGCAACTGGGCACTGGTGAATCAGTTCCCTTTGATATCCTGCATAATTCTCAAGCTGGCTCCAACTTGTCGTTGAACAGATTTGCAACCTCCGCCTGCAACAATTCTGTCACCCCCTGAGCCTCCTGGGTTCTGCCGGACTGAGTCAAGTGATTGACGGTGTCATGTCCAAGGAACGCAAGCCAGGAGACGACGCTCAACTTCTCAGGTCTCGACTTCTTGGGCCCAACAGCATGTACTAGTCTCCGTAGTCTCTCCTTGTCTTTGAAGAACTGAAGCGCCGGTACGTGGTCGGGATGTGTGGGGTGATAGAGGTGAAGATGAGCTCGCTCCATGAGGAATGGCTGCGGTAGACGATCAGCCGTGGCGATGTGGGCGTCAAAGAGCTCTTCGGATGGTGCGGGACGGCTGTAGGCCTCGACTGTGGAGAACCACGAGACAGATCTCCACGAGGAGACCAGCAGGTCCGAGAGCAGAGGACTGGCTCTGAACATTTCTTGCGCTTGCAGCATGGTGGAAATGCCCGAATCGAGGTTGCCGTACTGGGGTTGGCATTTTGTCCGGACAATCTCGCCCAGAAGATGAGATGCTCTCTTCAGGCGCTTCTCCTTGGATAGCTTGCTAGAAGGATCGTAGATTGTTCGCGACAACCACTCCCAGGCCACTTCCTCCATGCCCTCAGCAACTAAGAATGGGGCCAATGTTCGAATAAAGGTCTGGTTGTCCATGAATCGAAGATCTTGTTCCGCACCGCATGATTTGAGCCATCGTACAATACGCGCTGCTGTTCCTGCCGAGGCAAGACCTCCTAGGCCAGGCTCCTGTGCTTGCAGCTGCTTTGATTTGGCAACCATACAACCAATGGCCGCCTTTGGTGTCATCAATCCTCTAGCCACGGCATGGTCGAAGACTTCCATGGGATCGCGTTGCGGAGCGACCAATGCTGACGCTGATAGTTTCGTGGGGAATGTTGATGTGACATCCTTGTTATAGCTGAAAAGGGGATTCGCGAGGATATCCTTCAAATGCCGGTTCGCAGCGGATAATCGGATAGGCTTGGGAGGATCGGCAGGTTTCGTGGCAGGCGGTGGACTTTTGGAAGATTCTCCATATTCATGGTCGAGTTGTTTTCGAAAGGATGTCTTGAGACCGTCGAGTAGTTTCTGAGACTGCTGTTTGGACAGGGGGAGGGGTTCGTGGTAGGAGGCGAAGAGGTTCTTGAGTGAGTTGACCGACTTGGTGGAAAACATGGTGGACAGAGATCAATTGGGATAAATGGGCAGCAATATTGGTGGCAGGTCCTGCCCTGGAAGAAGCTGACTCGACGCAATCCACGTAATTATCGCGTACTCGGAAGCGGGGATGGTGTTTGCGATAGACACATCGCGGTCATGCGGCCTTGACGTTCAAACATGATGCCATCGTCGAACGAGACGCCACAAAGCGGGGCGGAAAACGTGTCATGTGATGCCAGGGGCTTGTCAGCCTCAAGTGGCTTTCTTTTGGAGGAGGGGCGAATTGGAGAATGGGGATGGACGTGAAAGTGTGAACCGTCCGCTCAAGCAAGGAGCTCAGGTGGGCCCTGACGCAGCCCCCTGGCTTGAAATTTGGACCGTCGCCCAAGTACTGAGACATTCCTGACCACCTGGCCTGTCTCTGGCGTTGCCTGGCGGATGCGGCCTGTTGGGTACCGATACCTGAGCCAGAGACAGCCGCACCGCACACAGCCTTGAAGCGCAAACAGCCGGCGTGAGTGATAGGACTGGAGCGACAGCTACCGAAGTCGCTGAGATACGCGGCACCCTAAAATGACGAGACGCGGGCAGATCAATGGTCGCAATCTCAATGGGCACAATAACAGGGCAGCAAGGCCTCAATTGAAGCAAGGAGTCGGCAGAGTCCCAGAGGAGGAAGGCGAGACCTCGCTGCATCAACTTGGCATATCTTTTCCCTGCGAATGCGACGGTGTCTACTCCAGCTTTGAACTTGATCCCTTTGTGTAGTAGGTGGCTGCCAGGTCTCGTGTGGGCTCTGGCTGGGGCCGGAGACGGAGAGAGCTGGATGATCCTTGATTCGACCCTCCCTGGGGCTAAACGAGCAAGGAAGGTCAAGGTTGTTGGTCTTGGTTCCAGGTTGCGTTGCGCAGGTACCTCCCGTCTGATCTTCAGGGCCGGTGGTCGTAGCGATGGAAGTGGCACAAGACGGACGGCAGCGGCAACGCGACGCAACGGGCAAGCATAGACTCTCGCTCTTGAGGATGAGAGGTTCCCGTCAGGTACCCATGGTTGCGCCACCTGGCAAACACGTCCAGGGCGATCTGCTTCCGGCCAGGGCAAGCGTCGACGCCGACGGCTTCAATTGGGCAGAATGCCAAGCTGGCCGACTCTGGACGCGATCAGTTGAGTCGAGTGCCACCACCGAGGCATTCGATCCAATTGAGCCACCCACTGTAAGAGGGCTGAGCGACAGCGCAAGTGGGCGCGGTTGTCGCCTGAGTCGACGTGTTACCAAGGGGCGCCAGGGCCTGAATGACTGGGAGGGGCACTAACCTTTGCAGCACAGTACGGTACAGGCAGCCCAGGTCTCAGACTGGGACTTGGACTGGGGCGTCACCACGGGCCAGCCGCTAGAGGCAAAACCTTCGTAACCTGAACCTTTCTTCTGCCTCTGGGGAAAACCTCGTGCCTCTTTCTCCTCTTCCTCTTCCTCTCCCTTTGCCCAGAACCTTCCACACTTTTTCTCCATCTCCCGGCCTCTCCTTCATCGACGCCTTCACTTGTCGACCACGGATTCACGGTCGACCCCTTCCTCCCACCTGCCTGTTGCTCCCGCAGAGGACAGCTGACAGGCCTTTTTCCCTTCCATTGTTTTCCTCTCTCCACACTTTGAGCCTAGCTCTCCTCCTCCCACCACACACTGCATACCTACGCACACTCAGCTCATAACCAACCACAACAAACCCATCTAATGTCCGAAGTGACTTCACGGACGTCCGCCTCGCGCGGCAGAGGCTCCGGCCGTGGTGGTAGAGGAGGTTTCGCCGGTCGAGGCGGCCGTAGACCCAATGGCGACAAGGGAGACTACAAAGCCGACGACTCGCAGGCTGCATTTGAAGACGAAGGCGACTTTGGCGAGCTTCGAAAGCAATACGGCGACAAGACATCGGTAATCCGCGAGATGTTCCCTGACTGGTCCGAGGCCGATGTTCTATTCGCTCTCCAGGAGACCAACGGCGACGAGAACGAAGCCGTCACTCGCATCGCTGAGGGTATGTGTGGCCTTTTTTCCTGCCCTGCCTTGTCCTCTCTCACCGCACGCGGCCACGCTACACATCCACAAACTGCTGGAAGTCGCTTCGCGCCCCACGCCTTCGCCCTTGAACCCACCACTCATGCTGATCCTGCTGCTAACCCGCGATCGTCATAGGTACCATTTCGCAATGGGGCGAGGTCTCAAAGCCCAAGAAGGCTTCCCGAGCCAAGGCCAAGGAGCAAGCTCCTGCGCCTTCGAACGACGCGACGTCTACCGGTCCTCGAGCCGCCCGCGGCGGTCGTGCTGTATCTGAGGGACGCGGCCGAGGTCGAGCTACGGATCGAGGGGGTCGCAGCACTCGCGGCCGATCTGCCCAAGCTGCTCCTACCAACGGCGCCCGAACCAAGGAGAACCAGCAATTGTCCATCCCCACAGAGGAGTCATCTGCTTGGGGCAGTAACGAACCCAAGGGTGAGGTCTCAGAGGAGAAGGAAGTTCTGTCCGAAAAGCCTACACCCCCTGCGAATGTCGAGGCCCCGAAGCCTGCTGCTCCTCCAGTCAAGACATGGGCGAGCATGTTGCGACAGTCGACCGTTCCCAAGGCCCCGCCCAAGCCAAAGGAAGCTCCTGCACCCAAGCCCGCCCCCGAGCCCGTTGAACCTGAATCTGTTCCCGAACCTGTCGAACCCGAGCCTGAGCCTGAGGTCGCCCCCGAGCCCGAGCCCGCACCTGCCCCTGCTGTTGCCGAACCTGACGAAACCACCCCCGTTGCCGATACCGTTCCCCCCTCCGAAATTCCTCATGTCGTAGAGCCCGAGGTGGCTCTACCCCCCTCCAAGGACGAGCTCACCGAAACAAATCTTGAACAGGTTGTTGACGACTCTAAGCCACCTCCAACTGGTACCGCAGCAAGCACCGCCGCTGACTCTTGGGACCCTCGACAGAACCCCGCCAGTGTTACTGCTACACCTATCTCGGCTGCTCAACAGCAGCACATTCCCCCTCGACCTGATGCCAGCGGTTTCGCCGCCTCTGCCGCCAAGGCTACCGCTGAACGCACCGCCCGTACTCCTAGCCATCATCATCACCATCAACGACGTGTGCTTGATCAGGAGGAAGCTGTGCGCATGCCTGGCAACCGGGAGGTTGACCGCGCCGCTGTCCAATTTGGAGCTTTCAACTTGGCCGATGCCGACGAAGACATTGATGGCGACCGAGAGGAGCCTGAGACTCGGGCTCAACCCCCTGCCGATTCCCCTGTTGCTCACCCTCGCACCTCCCTTCCTCCTGCTACTCAAGCTGCTGTCCCCGAATCTTTTGCTCAGAAGCCTGCTTCTACTGTCACCCCCATTGCGGCCCCGACTGGTATGCTCTCTGACCCGTTTTCGATCCCTGGCCTCGATACTAATACCTCTACAGCACCCGCTTCGCAGACTCAGGCCCCGGCTCAGGCCCAGGTACCTGGCCAGGCTCCTGCCTCTAACGCTCAGCAGTTCGGTCGCTTCGGTCAGGCCGGTGCTCAGGAGGCTGCCGCCGCTCCTCAGAAGCCTCTGGATCCTTTCAACCAGCAGAGCACCCCCTCTTCTCAGCCTCCGTTCGACAACTTCCCCACGCAGACCTCTCAGCCCCAGCAGCCTGGTGGCGCCTTCAGCTCTGCGCCCAGCGACTATGGCTCATACTACACTGCCAACCAACCCGATCGCAACGCTACCTACGCGTACTACAACCAGCAATTTGGCCAGCAAGGACAGGGGCAGCAGGATGCCACTGCCTCCCAGCAGCGACCTTTTGCCGGTTACGGAGCATCTCAGGCTGATAACCTCAGCCAGTATCCTCAGAGCGGCGCTCTGCACAACCAGCCTCGATTTGGCGGAAGTGCAGCTGATGCCCAGAACAGCGGCAACAGCACTCCTAACCCCACGACCCAGGCTCAGCAACAGCAGCAGCCTCAGCAGCCTGCTCAACAGCAGCCTGCCCAGGGATCGCAGCCGCAGTCACACGGCCAGCAGTATCCCGGCTACAACCATCCCTATTACAACAGCCCTTACTACCACCAGTACTATTCTGGATACGGCCAGGGCGGATTTGGCCCTTATGGAAAGAGTGGCATGTACGGACAGCCGTACGGTATGTCGCCTAACGCGCCTTATGACCATACGTCGTCCCCTGCTGGATTTGGCCAATCTTCTCTGCACCGCGATAGTGGCCTGGGCTCTGGCCTTGGTGACTACGGCCGTGTTGCTACCAGCCAGGCTGGCAGCCAGCCCGGTCTCGGAGGAAGCGCATTTGGTAGTGTCCATGATAGCTTTGGACGCAGCGCCTCTTCCTTCCAGTCTCAGGGACAGTCGTTCAACAGCCAGACACAGCCTGGCAACGCTGGTTCAACTGATGAGCTGAAGCCGTTTGGCGAAGCCAAGACGGCTGCAGGCCCATCCCCCTCGCTCGGCGGAGCTCGACCCGGATCGGCCACCAACGCCCCGGCCGCTCAGGCCGGTCTCCCCCCGCCCCAGAACTCTCAGATGGGCGGCTACGGTGCTGGATACCCCAGCCATCTCCAGGGTCATGGCCTGCACGGCAGCAACGCGTACGGTATGGGCGGCAACGCGGGTGCCAGCCAACAGCATGGCAACAGCCCCTACGGATCTTACGGTCAGGGCTTCGGCAGCGGCTACTACGGCGGTGGCCAGCAACAGCAGCAGCAGCAACAGCAGCGCGGCTGGGGTGGTAACTACCACTAGAGGAATATGGAGTACGCCCAGTTATTGAGGAACGCATTGGAGGAAGCGGGCGTAGAGGACGATGACGATGACGCATAATCAACATGATGCATGGGGCTCACGGGGTAGGGCAAGGCATGGCATGGTAAAGCAAGGCAAGGCAGGGCAAGGCGAATATTCTCTCAACACTCCTCGATGTGTCTACGTGTACGATTGTTTTCTTTTTTTCGAGAATCACCTCAAAAGATCAAGGTGGCATATGGCAAATGGAAGGGAAAGGCAGGGCGTTCGTTTCCGCCATGGTCTTTTATTGTTTTTTCTCGCGGTGCTCTGCCGGACCGGAATCAAACAACAACAAGAACGAACTGGGATTGCACGTGTCTTTTAGTGTCCTCCCCTCGCAACGGTCTGCTTGCTTGCTTGCTTGCTTCTTCTGATATTTGGTTGTTTTCGGGGGGAGGGTTGCAACAATAAGCAAGGCAAGGGCTGGATTTGTTAATTGGGAGACGGGGGGTTATAGTTCCTTTGCGGTCTGTATTCTTTTGAACCGGAATGGAGGCGAGAAGGGAAAAGGGCGTGGACTTGGGCGTGCAAGGGATGGATGGATGGATGGATGGATGGATGGGTATGAATGGGCTGGAATGAATGAGATGTGACGATATGGGTGGAATGGCATGATAGGACATTCGCCAGACACACGAAACCCGAAGCAACGTGAAGGGAAGCGAAACCAAGCGAAGCAAAGGGATTGAGATTGAGAGATCCTCTGATTATGGGCTCGAATCCAATGAAGTCAATGAAAACCAGAAAACTTGATGGAGAGAAGGAAACAAGTTCTCGTGATTGACGCCTGATGATGATGATGATGTTCCAGTCGGAGTTGTGATATAAAACCGAGGAGACAGGATCAATGCTTTGAAATCAAAGTCGTCTTGGGCGTTGGTGTGTAACCCGAGCCGTTGATGGTGTAGGGAGCTACTGCAGTTGGGTTGAAAGCCACGATGAGTCAAGAGACGTTAAGAGTGGGAGTTGATCATGTTTTATCGTAACAATTGACTCTTTGTCTGCCGACATGGGTTGCCGAGTCTGACTCGAATAGATCTAGCTGACTCCTAGCGGGGGATAATAATAAAAGCGGAATAGAGAAACGTCACAGGACCATCAGCCCTACTACCTCTTTGTCTGTTTTTTGACCCAAAGATGGCTGGCTTCGGAAACAAAACCCGGCTGTTGTGATTCCCCAGGGGGGCGTTGGCGGCGGTATGGAGATGATGATCCCCCCCCGCTTCAGTAGTCTCTCAGCTTTCCCCGGCCGGATACAGTTGCCAATGCATCTGCAGTGCTATCTAATGATGACTTGGATGCCTTCTCGGAGTTACGAGGATACACCATCAGTCAATGGGAAGAGAGAAAGAAGCTGTGCCTCAAGAGTGTCTGTCTCTTGGTGGTGGAGGAATTAACCCCCCGGGGATAATTAACCAAATCGAATCAAAGGCCTGCTAAATTCGCCATCCTTTCGCCTAATGACCCTCCGGACCTTGCTATTGCCCCCACAGGCAAAGAAGGAAAAAAATGCCTGCGATTGGGGGCATTCTTGGCAAAAAACTTGTGGTGGTTGTTTTGTGACATATATTAACCTGACGCCCTGCCACCCACGTTTCTCTCACCGGTTCGTGTTGGCAGATATGAGACGCTCGTAGAGAGAGAGAGAGCAGTTGGTTTTTTGTTCTTTAATTGACTCGTTGAGATTGTTCTTGGATAATTGTACGAGCTGAGGAGTGAACGACGCTCAACATCATGACGGGTCACGACGGTGAGAAGGCCGAGATCGGGGTCAGCTCTGCGACAGAGAGGAACAATGCTGCTGTCTCGGGAGAGCAAAACAATGAAAAGACGCCACAGACTCGGACAAGTCTCTCCCGCGACAATGACAATAATGCCAATCTCAACGACATTGTTGATGCCAGCACAATTGGCAACGATGATGAGAATGACAACGACTCGATCGACTCCAAGAATGAACTTAGTCTGTCCAAGGCGCGTTGCATCGCTCTTGTCACGACCGTGACGGGAGCATCTTTTCTCAACGTGAGTTGTACTCTACACAGTAAATTCAACTTTTAATCATTAACAAATATTTTAGACCCTCGCAAGTCAGAGCGTCGTCATCATCCTCCCTGAAATCGGCAAAGCCCTCGACGTCCCTGACACACGCCAACAATGGATTGTATCCTCTTACGTCCTCACCTTTGGATGCTTCCTCCTCCTCTGGGGCCGCATCGCAGACATTTACGGCAAGCGTCTCATCTTTATCCTCGGATCTTTCTGGGTTACTATCTGCTGTGTCGTCAACGCTTTCATCCCGACCGAGATTGCGTTTGACCTGTTTCGAGGACTGCATGGCTTGGTGAGTTTACTCGTGATGGATTTGAGAGTGATAAAACTGACGAGTTAGGGTGCTGCTGCGAATGTTCCGACTGCTATTGGTATCTTGGGTACTACGTTTCCCCCTGGAAAAGCAAAGAACTATGCCTTTAGCGCATACGGTGAGTCTCATTCTTTACTTGAACACAGGCATTGACTGACACTCTGCAGCTGCTGGAGCTCCTCTTGGCAGCGTCTGCGGTAACCTCGTCTCGGGTCTCATCGCCGAGTGGGCGAGCTGGAAATGGGTCTTTGGCGCCCTTGCTATCATGGCCGGCCTTATCTCCGTTGCCGGCGTTCTGTTCATCCCGCCTCCTCCTCCCGGACTCCGGCCCGTTCACGATAACCTCCGGGCCAAGACGGCTGCCGTTGACTGGATCGGCGCCACACTCATCACATGTGGACTCCTGGCACTCATGTTTGCCCTGACCGAGGGTAACGTAGTCGGTTGGACGGCACCGTGGATTCCTGTCCTCATCGTCGTGTCGGTTCTCATCATCGTCGCCTTTTTCTTCTGGCAGCGTTATCTCGAAAACAAGACGGATCGCCCGCCCCTGGTCAAAGTTTCCATCTTCAACAACTGGCGTTTTACGTCCGTCATGTGCATCATGGGCCTTTTCTTTGGTGGTTTCAACAACTTTCTCATCTACGCCACCTACTACTTTCAAGACTACCAGGGTCTCTCACCCTTGCAGACCATGCTACGCTTCATCCCCACTGGTGTCAGCGGTTTCATCGTTGCTTTCATCACTGCTCACCTACTCAGCCGCATCCCGACCTTTTTTATTCTCGCCATCGGACATGTTTGTGTCTCCATCGCTGCTGTTCTCTATGCCGTGCCTATTCCTCCAACAACGTCTTACTTTGCCTGGGGCATGTGGGCTATGATTCTTTCCGTTATTGGTGCTGATACAGCTTGGCCGTGTCTCACTCTCTACACCTCTCACTCATTGCCTCAAGAGGATCAAGCCATCGGCGGTGCCCTCATCAACTCGTCAGGCATGATTGGTCGAGCCATTGCCCTCGCCATCGCCACGGCGATTCAATCTTCCGTCATGGCCAGCGATCGAGGTGTTGACGTTAAGAACGTTGGGCCCGTCGAGGCCTGGGATGCGCCATCGCTCAAGGGTCTTCGTGCGGGAGGCTGGACCAACTTTGCCATCCTGATTATGGCGTTGGGTCTGGTGGTGTTTACCTTTAGGGGCATGGAGATTATTGGCAAGATTCCTGCGAGGAGAGAGCAGACTGAGGGGGTTATGAATGAGGAGACGGTGGATGTTGAGAGAAGGGGTCAACAATAAAAAGAAGATGGAGAAGAACAAGAGTTGAGATTAAAGTAGGAAGACTTGGATATAATATACAAAATTGGCAAATGACTCAATTGCCTCGTCTCACGTAAGACGGTGATTCAGAAAACGCCGTATTCATCAATTCATCCCGTCATGCTACATGGAAAGTCGTGCTTAACCGGCCTTCAATTGCTCCGCCGGCCCCGCTCCGTCCAACAACGACCCCCGGGCCCGGATCTGCAGCACGCCGAAGAGTGGGGCCGTACCTCTATTCGTCCGCCACTCGGCCGATGCGGGAGAGATCCTTTGACTTATAAAAGAAGTCTTTCAGCTGCTTTTATTCCTTATTAATCACACAGATATTTAAAGTCTTCTTTTACATACTAGAATCATGGCTGACAAGATTGATATCATCCTCCTTGGTGCGACTGGGTACACGGGTCGTCTCTGTGCGGCTTACATGACCAAAGCCATCCCCAATACCGTCTCGTGGGCAATTGCAGGTCGAAATCAGAAAAAGCTCGAGGATCTTCAGAAAGAACTCAAAGAGAAAGGGGCAGCATGTCCGTCAAGCCTCATCTCACCAGACGTTCTATCCATGCTGATTACTCCAGGTACCGTTTACGCTCTAGATCTTGACTCGGATACTGCCATCGCTGAGCTTGCACAGAAGGCTCGTGTGATTATCAATACTATCGGGCCTTACTCTGCCACTTGTGGAACAGCTGTCATCAAGGCGTGTGCTGAGAATGGGACTGATTACGTTGACTGGCAAGTATTCCAACTGACCCCTGAAACCCTTTGCTTACAAAAGAAACAGCAGCGGAGAGATGCCATGGATGCAGGGAATAATCGAAAAATTTGACGAAACAGCCCGTAAATCAGGCTCAAGAGTAACTCACCTCCTAAACGCCTTTCTTCACGACTAACACTACTTCTAGATAGTCATGACGGCCGGCTGGGGTGCTGTACCAGCTGACCTCCCAACCTATCTCGCCGTGCGCCACATCCGCGAAACAATGTCCCTCCCAACACGCGAGGTTCTCGTCTCACTAGACGATCTCAAGGGCTCCTTTAGTGGTGGTAGCATCAACTCCATGTGTGACCTCGAGATGAGTTATGGCTCCGCCAGAATCGCCGCGGCATCGGCACCATTTGTGCTGTCACCTATGCCGAGAAGCAGCGCCGAAATTGCAAAACACGGCGTGCTTCCTGGTCCAAATGTATTTGGTGTTCAGGTTGTTAAAAGCATGGGAGCTCTAGTTGAGGGCTCACAGACGGGGATAGAGACTGGTATTATCGGTCGCAGCTGGGGTCTATTCGCAGGCCAAGAGTCATACTCTCTCGGTCCAGATGGATACGGCAAGAACTTCTTCTTCTCTTCGCGCGTGAGACAGTCTGGCCCATTCACAGCCTGGATGTTCCGTGCTGGGTTTATCCTCCTCACCACTGCCATCACCAAGATCCCTCCACTCCGCAACCTCGCCACCAAGACGCTCTTCCCACCGGGAACAGGTCCGTCTGAAGAGCAGAGAAGAGGAAACCACTTTACGTATCGTGTCGTGGCCATACCCGACCAAGAAGGGACGTCACGCCGTGTCGAGGTCAAGTTTGCGTACCAAGGAGACCCATACGTCTTTACAGGAGTGTCACTGACTGAAGCGGCACTTGTGTTGCTTGAAGGCAGTACACCAGCTCATCAACGTGGAGGCATCTTGACGTCAGCCATGCTGGGTGACAAGTTTGTCAAGAGGTTGAAGCAGCCACAGGTAGGCGTCGAGATAGAGATCAAGGTTGTGGAGGAGTAGAGTGATACCGTATTCTACTTATTAGATTGCTCTGCTATATATCGTGTATCGTGATAAGAAAATCTATGCAAACAGCCAATGAATGATGCCGCTGATCAAGTACCAACCAGCACTCGTTGTCTAGGTAGGTTATGGGTATCAAAACACCAGACAGAAATAAGAAGAAGCGCCAGACAACCCCAGTCTATACATGCTACCGTCCCCTTTCCTCCTCAATGATAGTGTCCAGGTCAGGTTCGTCCTCGTCCACTGGCTCATCACGGGACAAGCGCTGGAGGCGTTGCCGCATGGCAGGATCCTGTTCTAACTCTTGCCAAAGCTCCACATCCCATTCTTCGATGTTGTCTCCGCGTCGACTCTGACCCCAGGGCGGCCACTGCCAAAGGCCGGCGATGAGAAGAAGCCGCTTAGAGGACTTCATGACAATCTCCATGAGTCCGATAAGTCCGAGAACGATGAACAGAGTTGACCACCACACAGCGTCGTCGCCAAAAAGTTGGGTGAAGCTGTTGCGTATGGCATATGGACCGGAAGGCGAGGGTGCATAAACCCCGTCAAGGAAAGATAGCCAAGCAAACCAGCCAATCGTAGTGATAAAGAAGCTGACCATGACGATTGCCGACTTGTAATGGGTCTCAAAGATACTGTGACAGTTAGCCAGTGTTCCATGTCATACTCAGAGGTTGCGTTGCTTACAATAGCTTCCAGTTGATCCAGAGGACCCCGACCGAAAATGCGAGCGTACCCAGAGCATACAGCCCCTGGTCGCGCGCAGACGGCGAGATCCATCCATAGCCAGTCCAGACACCATACCAAGCAATGACTCCCTCGACGGCTCCGAGAAGCATCCATCGGGCAAACTTGCCGATATTCAGACCCATGTTGCGCTGGCCGAAAACGTAGAGCTCGGGGACAGCCAAGAGCGTTTCGGCGCTGAGGTCCTGCTCCCAGATTCCCATACAGATAACGGCAAGACTAGTGAACAGAGTGTTGAAGACAGTCAAGCTTGTGGCTTCGTACAGAGAGGTACCACTATAGCCAGTGTATCTCTGATACTGCGCCGTTGGCAGATAGAAAAACATTTCCTTCCAGAACGTATAAAGAATGAACTTGGCAGTGCGAACATAGTTCCATCGTCCATGGACAAGCAATAGGCGCTGCAAGAACCGGAACTGAGCAATGGCGTAGTCTGCCACACGAGCAGCCTGGAGACCCTCCTTGCCCGAAATACCAATACCGACATGGCTTGCCGATATCATGGCCAAGTCGTTTGCACCATCGCCAATCGCTAGAGTGAGTCCTCGTCTCTTCTTTCCTCGGAAAGACTTGAGACGAGACCGAACGGTTCGGACGAGGAGCGCCTTTTGTGCCGGTGATGCTCGACAGCAGATGACGGAATCGACTTGCAGCATGACCTTAAAGAACTGAACAGACAACTCGGGTGATTTCTCCACGGCTGCGAGCGTCTGGCCGTCGATAACAACCACACTGTGAACCGAACCAGCCTGAAGATCCTCGGACAGGGCAACCAACTGAGAATCTAAGCCACCCTTGCTGACATCGAGAATGTACAGATCAGAGCCAGGCTTGCAGATTCGAGCAGAGTGCGCGATGTTGATAGCCGTCTCCCGCTTATCGCCCGTCAGCATCCAAATCTTGATGTTGGCCCTGCGCAGCCTGTCGATAGTTTCAGGGACTCCCTTCTGCAGCTTGTCCTCGATGGCAGTTGCACCGACCAGATCAAAGGCCTGTTCAATCATGTCACCGGCCTCCTCAATGCGCTCCTTACGGTTGTTGAGACTGGTCGAGGCTTCGTCCCAGACCTTCTTCCATGTTTTGTATTCCTGCTCCGAGATGAACTTTTGCGCAAACATCAGAGTGCGCAGTCCCTCGGTTGCAAAGTCATCCAGATGCTTGAAGCACTTTGTGAAGGTTTCCGAGTCATCAAGAATGATTGGATCGTCCAGGAAGGCCAAGTGATCGGGTAAGGGTTGCTGATAGTGAACTGGAGTATTCAAGTACTGGCCCCTGGGTGCGTCGATTGACACCCCACGAGTCGCAATAGACAGACGGGGCTTATCCTCGGAGCGACGGGCAAGTCTGCTGAACTCGAAGGACTTGCTCCTGTCCGCCTTAGGCCGTCTGCTGGTGCTTCTATCCCTAGAGATGCCCGGGTTCCGGCGAACTTGAAGACTGGGTCTGCCACCGAAACTGTTCCGTGGCTCCTGCTGCTCGCTTCGTCGGTACATCTCGCGTTCCAGGTCAGCACTCTTCCGCACTTCGGTCGCCTTTTGCTTAGCGAGCTGCGACATCTTAAGCCGGGGAAGAATAGCCGAGTCAGCACCCTTGCAGATGACCGAGATACGTCCATCAGGGAAACGGACGATGATGGACATCTTCTTGCGTGCGCTGGTGAATTCGATAACATCCAAGACCTCGTATTTGAGCTCCTCCTCTTGTCCATCAGGGTGAGTGATATGCAACGTGATTGTCTGAGTCGTACGGTTGATAACGAGATAACCAAGTTCTTGAGCCGCTCTCACGAGGGCAAGCTCATCCGGAGACGCAGCCTGGAATTCCAACTCGCCATTCTCCTTGTGTTCTGGCAGACAAGTATGACATAATGCTACAGCCAAGATATATTGCTTTGCTTTTCTGGCGAATCCTGAGTTAGGGCGAAGACGGATGTACTCGATAAGATCGTTTGTTGTCACCTCAGGCTGAACATGGTCCGGACGTCCAGTTGAGCGCCACTGAGATGATGATCTACGGCTGCCAAATGACATCCTGGAAGGCGCCATTGAAGGCCTTGAGGGGGCCATTGAAGGGCGGCGTGACATAGATGGCCGAGGTGACAGGGGCGGGTGAGATGGAGACGCGAGCGGCAACGGCGAAG
Source organism: Fusarium sp. LHS14.1 (assembly GCA_025433615.1). NCBI lineage: Eukaryota > Fungi > Ascomycota > Sordariomycetes > Hypocreales > Nectriaceae > Fusarium > Fusarium sp. LHS14.1. The sequence goes on from CM046481.1 coordinate 2,661,522, forward strand.
TTGGCTCTTGCAGCTCTTCCCTAATAACAACTGTAACAGGTTCAGTTTTGTAGACAGATGGTTCGCTGGCAGATGACTCTTCGTCGCCCAATTTAGCCGCTTCAATTTCATCGACCTTGGACTCAAGATCCATCTCATGAAGCCAGACGGTTCCTGCTACACTGATCTTGCGGAACTTCATGACGTTGTCCGTCAGAGTTCCCGTCTTGTCTGAAAAGACATAGCCGACCTGTCCAAGATTTTCAAGAATGGTGTTGGTGTTGCAGCGCGCAGGGGTGTCCGTCTCCTCATCATACATCTCAATATCTGAATTGAGCATCAGGAGCTGCCCAATCTTGACGATTTCCAGACTGATGTACAGAGCCAGCGGGACGACGTTGTTGAACATGATGATAAAGGCAATGATGATCTGGTAGAAGGGCACCTTGGCGTGCTCCAGATACCACGAATGCCTCTCGGTGCTCTTCTGCCATCTGAGATATCCACCTGACACGCCGACAGAAAGCACAACGACATAGAAGGCGAGGGTGACGACAATCTTATTGTTGATACGTTCGAGGGCGGGCTTCTTGGCTTTCGGATGCTTGTTGGCGTTCATTCGGATCTTGCAATCCTCTCCCGTGTTGATAACCAGGCCAATGGCAGCATTGGTGTTTCTCATGACGCTGCCTCGGTAGATGACCTCGCTCGAAGTCAATGGAACCGCCTTGCCGTTGACAGTCACGCGACCATCAAAGTTGTACAGATCAGGGTTCGGGTCCTCAACAACGAATTCGGCTTTGCACTTGGATATTCCCTCGAGAGTGTCGCAACCTTCCAAAGCGTGTGCAACCTGCTTGCTCTTGAGGTTCGTCTCGCCATCGAGGGCCATGGTTTCGATATATGCGAGCTTGTTCTCTCCATCGCTGTCCAACAGGACTATGTCGGCGGGGATAGGCTCGTCACGACACAACCTGACAATATCTCCAACCTTGATCTCGCTCCATCTTACAGGAACCCATCGTAGTCCGTTGAACTCGTCGTTAGGGGCGGGGTGAGGTTCGGCAGTCGAATGGATCACAAACGGATTCCATCGTCTCCATCGAGTAAGTGGCTTCAGCTTGCCCGTATATCTATCTTCTCTTCCAAGAACTGTCGCAAAACCAGCATTCTCCAATTGATCGAGGCGATGTCGTCGGAAGTCATCGTAGCCTTCCTTGAAAATAGTCAAGAGAACAAAGAAAAGCAGCGGTAGAATGGTGGTGTAGGATCCGGTGGTCGAAAGACCCGGGATCTAGATCCAGGGGTTAGCAATGGCACCATTTCCATCATATCAAGCTAGTTTATACGCACCATCTGTGGCACACCGACGCATAGGAAGTAAAAGTTGCCAACGCGAGAGAATTGGAAAAAGAGCTGCTTGGGAAAGAAGTCCCAGACTGTATATCGCGACGTTCGGATGCTGTTGGACACGTACGAGAGGCCACGGCGGGTATCGATCAGAGGCTTGTCATGTTCGAGCTGAAGGGGGATATGTCGTCCATCGGTGGCAGCAACGATGTGCTTACGGCGTAAGATGGGCTCGACGACGGTCTTCTGGTAGAGGGACGCGGCGGCATCCTTGACGCGACGGGCCAGCGGCGCAGAGAGACCGGCGTCGTTGCTGGTACGGCCAAAACGGCGACGGACCTTGTCGTCCCTGCCCGGCGGCTCAGGCCCTGGGCGCGCCTCCGAATCGGAGCGGCCTGGGGACATGATGGCTGATTGTCAAAAGGGGTCAAGCGAGCTGAGCTGGCTGAGGCTAGTCGTGGAGGAAGGCCAAGGCCATGTGCGAGCTGCAAAGGAAGCAGTTGGATGCGCGTCTTGAAACGAACGAGTGACTTGCGTGCCGTGCTCCGACTCTTGGAACCGTGACCATGACCTAATGGCCGTTGTAGGGGGAAAGACAGGCCAGGGTTTCGGCTTCTTGGAGTGGCCCGATCTCGATCTTCGTATTTTTTTCCTTTGCCTTGCCTTGCAACGCTATGCTACGCTACGAGGAAGGGAAGGGATGAGCGAGGTGGGCGTGGCGTGGTCGGGGCTGTTTCGCCCGATGTCCGACTGGCTGGAAGCGCCGTCACTAGAAGTAAAAAAAGAGTGTGATGGATCAACGAAAGGTAGCCTTGTCCTAGGCTGATTGATGATCGTGTGCAAAGGCCATGATAATTCTCATGACGGTCTCTCGGACTCCCCGAAAACCCCAGAGTAGGTAGAAAATTAGGTCGTCATGTCAGCCGCAGGGGGAAGGGGAAGGGATGGATGGATTGGACTGGAGAGGCGAAATATGGAGTGCGTTGTACTGTACGCGCGGAACGTGGAAGGAGCGTGGAGCTGGCCTGTGATGGCGGTGGCTCAGCTCACCTCTTCCATCCAATCTTTGGTCAAAGTCTAATCCATCGTTTCCAAGATTAGATCATCATCAAAGACGTTGCAAGGACCGTCTCGACGTTCTCCGTCCCCATCTTGGAGCAGAGTTACATTTAACTTCCATGACGGAACAACTGTCACCGTTATGGTGGACCTGGAACAAAAGGGCACCGTTTCTTATCCATCCCCATCCATCAGATCAGCCACTGTTCCTTGCTTTGTACCTGCTATCGTAGCCTCAAAACCAGAACAATGTCCGTGCTGTCCCTGCTCTTTAACCCTGGTCTGACAACGTCAAGGACCACTCGCACCTCTCCACCGCGCGCTCTCATCATTCACAAGATCCTTACCCAAGTTGATTCGATAATAGCGGAGCATGTCCAACCCTTCTAGACTTCTTCGTCTGGCGGTCCGCGCCCAGAGTACAGCACCCGTACCTTACCTTGGTGTACGTAGTACCACCACCACGTAGCACTGGACCACCTCGCTTGTCGGTTTTGCTTCTTCCGCAGGAGCTTAAACCGGCGAGACGAAAGCCAAGACGGGTGACGTTGAACAAGGGTCTTTGACAAATCTGTAAAGCAACATCATATCATCTTTAATAACTACAATCATACTCCATCCCCGACGTCATTCAACCGTTACACAAGATGGACAAAGTAAATGAGTTGTGAAAAATCTCATGCTATTAACTATTCATTACTCTCCCTCTCTAGCTCATATCATATCATAGGTCTCGTACAATTACGATTACTCTACTATGACACTCTCCTTCTCTTTCGCTCACCAACTTTTGCAAATGTAAAAAAAAAAAAAAAAAAAAAAAAAGACACTATACCACCCAGACCTTTTTGTATCCATACCATCTTGTACCCATCCTGGGCTGGTAAAAAACGCAGCAGAAATCATCTTTTGTTGAAAGCAGATAGCCAGCCCCTTTTTGTTTTGGTTCGCTCCCCCCAAAGCAAGAAAAAAAAAACATGCGCCCTTAAAAAATACCATCCCTTTCTTTTATGCATGCATGTGGTGATACTGTCACCCTGGTGTCGTTTACTCGCATCTGTCGTGTACTTGTGCTGTTGGTAATATGTGCTGTTGATGCTGTTGAAATGCAAAAAGTCATGATGCTTGCTTGAGTTTTGCTTTCCCCTTTTAATGCACTCCTGTATGTTCAAACAGGGCCCGTATGGCATCGTTGTCCATGTTCGTCTCAAGGGCCAGCTGAAGTTGGATCCTCGCTTTTTGAGGGTTTAGGAAACCCGCGCCGATGCCTGCCTCGCATGGGCCGACGAAACCGCCCTCCGGTCGCCGACTGACCACGACGGGAATGTCCGTCTCCCGGACCACTCTCCGGATCTCTTCGGTACCTACTGACGTCCAAAAACCCGCGCCGAGTCCAGCGAGCACGATTCCTCGAGCGCCGAGGTCAATGGCCGCTTGAAACATGCCGATGCTGAGCTCCTGATAGCCATACAACACCTCGACCTGGGGCAATGCCGCATCAGGGGAAGGTTGATGCCCGGGCCAGCGCCCATTGGTGCGCTGAAGATCGAAATGTCGGTGGCCAAGTGGTCTGGAGGGCGGGTAAAAGAATACGGGTTGAATATTGACAAAAGTTCCCAGTTGGCCGCTGTCCGGGGACTGGAAAGAGTCGAGGTGGTTGGCGTTGACCTTGGTGGTGAAGCGAGCGGATCCAATGCGGTCGTTGATGACAATCATGACTCCCCGACTACGGGCGCTCTCCGTAGCAGCTAGCGTCACGGATGAGAGCAGATTCATGGGTCCATCAGCGCTGATAGCAGTGGCAGGCCTCATTGAGCCCGTCATAACAACAGGCTTGTCGCTCTGAACGGTGAGATCGAGGAAAAACGCCGACTCATCGAGAGTATCAGTGCCGTGCGTCACAACAACGCCCTGTGTATAGGGGCTGTCAAGATCTTCCTGGATTTGCTCGGCCAGCATCATCAACATGGTAGAATTCATGTCAATGCTGTCGGCATTGGCAAACTGGACACCGCGCACGTTGGCGACGTTGCACAGCTGCGGCACGGCGTCGATGAGAGCTTGGACGCCGAGGGCACCTGAATGATACCCCGTCGTCTGATGCGCGGAGCCCGCGGAGCCGGCGATGGTTCCCCCCGTGGCGTAGATGGTGACATTGGGGAGGTTTGGGGAAAAGCAGTTGAAGTCGGAGACTGTCCTGGCACCAAAAGGCAGGGCCGTCTGCATAGGCTGCTGCTGCTGGGCAGAGTGGTGGTGAGGTTGGAGGTACAGCTCGGAGGGAACGGGTGAGCCCCAGACGGAGGCGGCCCAGGCGCCAAAGGGGAGCAGGGCAGTCGAGGGCGCCAGCATGCTCACGATGAAGCGCCACAGGTAGGCAGCCCAGGTAACAGAAGACGAAGCCATACTGAGAGAAGACGATGCTCCGGACCCGGAGCAGAGGATGGGAGCAGCGGCTACCAAGGCGCGGGCATGGACGGTTTTTAAGCTAGGCATCATCACGACGAGGATCTCTTTGATATTGGATCTCTGAGCGATGCACGAGCCTTTTTTTCCTTCTCACACACTCAGCACAACTTGCTTGTCTCCTTGTAGATCTCGTCAGATCAGAATGGCGGGTGGATTAGCTTCTCGGCCTCGCCTTTTCCTTCTCGTCAAGGTCCAGCCTGTGAAGATGAGAGAGAGAGCTGAGCTGAGCTGAAGTATTGGTTGTTTAACCAAGGTAGGCAGCTAGCTCTGCTTCAATGCGTCTGTTGAATCATCGGGAGTCGGTTTATAATTAGTCAAAACCAGAGAGGTCTCGTCGAGCACGGTGCATCGGGCCGGTAGACGAATCGTAGACTGTAGACAAAGACAACCTAGCTTACAACTACCTACTCCATCTTACGACCCTGGTGCGCACCGGAGCGTGGTCTGACATGGTTGCATTTTATTGTCTTTTTGGTGAACCCGTTTCCCGAGGTCTGAGCTTGCATTTCAAGCCACTGGCTGCACGATGCGGGTGCGGCCTGCAGAAGAAATGGTGGATGCTTTTCTGCAAGCAAGCAACCTAGCAAGTCCACACCCCAGGCTGGGGCCACAGTTGCTTGCTCCATGCTGTTATGGGGCAGACAGGTAAGAGTCAAGCAAGCATGGGGCAGGCAATATGGACCCTGGCGTGGTGGTGGTGGTTGGTGAATGGATGGATGGGATGTGGATGGGAGAGAGGTAGCAGCAGCGTGATAGTAGCAGTGGTGGTGGTGAAAGATGGGGGTGCCCTGTATCTGCACCGATATGGATGAATGAATGTGGGCAGGCACGTCAAGCCCCATGAATGAAAATCCATGGTGGGCGGACGTCGCTTACAGGACAGTGGATGCTGCTTGGCCATGGGAAGGGCAGGCTACGAAATGCCTTCTACGACGTGCATGGCGATACCAACATTGCAATTTACCGGCAAGAGAGGAAATGGGATGGATGGATCCTTGGACAGGATGGGATGGGATGGGATGGTCTGAACCAAAAGTTATCCAATCCTTAACAAGCAGGTCCTCGACAGGGATTGCAGGTTGCCTTCAAAAGCGCTCTCCGGGATGTCGACAATTCCCTTTCGAGAATCCCACGTCTACCAACCCCTGCTAGCCGACTTGGGAGTTGGGGATGAATCCGATGAACGCTCACGGCTCATGGCAATCATGGCTTTGACTCTGGCTCCCTCGCTCGTGCCCAGAAACGCGCGTGCGTGTCGCTAAAGCACAACTCGTGGCATGACATGCATTTGGCATCCTGGTTGTTTTGTTGCTACATACTACGTAGATAGCGTAAGCCTGGTGGTCTGGCAAATACATCCTTGACTTGTTTCTTCTTGTTCCTCCTCTTCCTTTTCAACCCTCCAGAGTCAGTTGAAACACAAATGAATAAGGAACAGTACACCAGTAGCATAATTATCAAAATCATTCGTTATCATTGCATGAAACAAAAAAAGACACGCAAGATGCAAGACGCAAGCACGTACATGTCAGGGTGCCTGGCATCTTGTGGGGCTTCCCAACCTGGGTCCTCAGCCGATGCCCCGTTCTCCATATGAGGCAATTCCATCAAAACTTCTCACATGCCAGGGCAGTTTTTTTTTCTCTTGAGTGTATCCATGTCTCGGTATTTTTTTGTCCATCAATCTTCTCAATTTAGAATAGTTTCTTGTTCAATTCTGTAATAATCTTCATGGCTGTTGGATAAAAAAGGTTGTCGTCGTCGTTTCTCCAGATTATACCACCCCCCCTAAGAGTAAAAAGGAGCACACCACTCAACGGCCATGGCGCAACACCATCTCGCAATTAGATTCACATGATGTCGCTGACACGCGCCTCATCGTTCTTCGCAACCACCTCCCGGGTCTTTCCCTGGCTCAATAGCCCTCGTGTAATAATTTCTCACGTCACTCACTCCAAAGATGGAGATGCAGTGGTCAGTGTACGAGCCGCTCATATACATACACACTACGTATCCATACAGTACATACATACACAAGTTAGTTACGTAGCCTGCATTGGATCGTCACTCCTTCGGCGTTCAGTTCAGTGCCAAGCCCCGCCGTCCGCCGTTCCCGGAGGGCCGTCCGCCGCTCAGACGGTTTCAGATCTTCCGACCCGTCCAAGCCGGTTCACCGAACTGAAAGTCCGGCTACTTCACCCCATGCCACCATCACCCGTCCGTGAAGCCATCATCCGGCGGGATCCCCCGTTGCTCCAAGCTCCGGTCTATGCTTCAGAGCTTTCTCGAATCCCCCGGTCTTGAATGATACGTTGAAAGGTTTTTCTTCCTTGTAAAGCCATCATGGTCCATCCGGCGGAGTTCGCTTTCTTCGACGGCATTCCCGCCCCATCAATTTCCACTTTGACAACAACTCATGCCGGTACTCGCAGATGGCCCCAACGTCAAATGTCGCGACTCTTATTCGCGGGTCTAGGTCTAGACACATTGACTGCCAATACGCCATCTCATCAGTCTTGGCTGGAATGGAACCTTCCAAGCGCCCGTTGCCCGCCGGGCCCCCATTGTAACACGGCTCTCTCTGTCGCCCGTTCACGATGGAGACAAGCGAGCGAGCGCCGTCAGCGCCTACTGAGCATTTTGTAAGAGAAACTCAACTTGGTCTTCAGACATGACCTGCAGCACGCACCCCCGGCAGCCGATCGAATGATAAGCGAAGACGCCTCCCTCCTAGACATGCCGTAGCGTCGATGCCGGCTCTCCTTCTGCGCCCGGCTTCTCTCTACCAGGCTCTGGTCCTCTCTCCTGTCAGATGTGCGTGCTCAGGTGCATATGCCTCCCTTCGGGCCTCCGAGACCATCGACGACGTCCCATCGGCTACGACGGTTGCAATTGGACCTGGGCCCTGCTGCAGCTTGGTATCCGCATCGTGATGGGGGTCTGCCCCACGGGACTGCCCAGCGCGGCAAGGATGTGATGCAGCAGGCAAAACGAAGGGACCTGGCAGTGCAGAACGAGCTTTGCGAGGTTATTGTGTTGCAAACCAACCCCGGCTGCGACGTACGTAGAGATACAAAGTTACACTCATGACTTTGTCTCTGCAGTTGGCACAAGATTGGAGTGCATATTGTGAGTGATCATCATCAAGCATATCCACAATGTCATTGACACACACATCTGTGGGTAAACATCGTGTGAGGCATCCGGGCCGTTCAAATTCAGCATACGATATCTCACATCAAGGTAGGCAGGCTGTCAAACGAGTGTTTAATACTTTTGATTATAAACAATACAGTCATCACTCTACTCAACTGGGCTCTCTGTTGAGGCCCTCACACCAGGCTTAACACAAACGCTTCTGACAACTAAGGAATTGTTCGATTTCCTACAAAAGTCACGAAATATATGTAATTCTATGCAACTGGAGAGCGAATATTCAACACACCAACTCGGTTCCCTGTGCAGCCATTTGACACACTGGATGTATGGTTCGCCTGCACCTGAGCACATGCATGAGGGGCTGTCAATACCTGCGTAGCCACAATCCACTTGACTCTGTCTGAGATCACTTTTCACTTGCTTTGAGATTTTAATGATATGACAATGAGAAACGGAAGGTGTCAGTAAGAATCTGGTTAGGATAACCTAGTTGGGGGTCAACATCAAGTGTTTTGTGACATGTCCATATTCTTCAACTATTTCACTCGTGGGAACCCCACGGATTGCCAACAGTAAAGTCACAATCATCATTTCGAATGAATGAGTATTCTGTATTGACTAGTCATACTATCAAACTCGGTTGTGTTGGCAATAGGCCTAGAAAGGTTCCCTCGCTGATGCTATCGTCACACACAACACAATGCCCTTTTGAGAATAAGCATAACAGCAGGGACAATCAAGGACACAACATAGGAAAGACGGGATGCCGCTTAAATCATATATTAGTAAAAAGAGAAAAGACAATCTTTGGTCTGTTCCGGTATCGCTTTGTAAACACGTCTTATAAACAATCGCAATGCCCAATTTCTTCACCCGCAATTCTTAAACCTGAACCTGAGGAATGTTGTCCATGCTGCCGCCGGCTTCGAGCCACTCCTTCTTGATGAGCTGCTCCCGAGCAGCGAATAGGTGCTTGTACGCAGTCTTGACGGTGCCGTCGCTTACACCAGCCTGCTTGGCGATGGGGAGAGACGCGCGTGGCTCTCCCACGAGATGGCATGCCATATAGATGCATGCTGCAGCGACTGACAGGGGTGATCGGCCTGCGAGTGCCGAGATCTCATTGGCCTGCTCAGCCAGATCCCGGGAGATCTTGGAGATCTTCTGCTGGTTTTTGAATCCAAGCTGAGACACGTAGCGGCCACAGAGATCCTCGGCGCCCACGGATGTGTTCTCGTAGTTTGTGACGGCGTTGAGGCCTGTAGCCTCGCCATCCTGTCCCTGCAGCTTCTGCAGAAAAGACTGCAGCTGCTTGAACACACGTCCGACTTCCTTCTTGCTCACGCTGGTCAGGTTGAAGATTTCGCGGAAAGTTCGAGGCACGTTGTTCTGCCGGCAGGCGATGAAGATGCATCCGGCGATGACGGCCTCCTGGGGCTTTCCCTTGAGGAACTTGTGCTTGTCGACGAGCTTGAAGATGTGCTTGGCGGCGTTGGAGACGTTCTGGCCCATGTTGATAGCTTCGCACAGTGAAACGATCTCCTTGTAGGCCTGCATGAGACCCTTCTGAGCCTTGTCCTGGTTGGTGTTGTTCTGAGTGCGGGACAGAGCCTTGTGGGCCTTGGACTCGGAGAAGGCCACAGTAGTCGCGAGCTGCTGGCCCTCAACGAACTCGTCCTGCGGTCCACCAACACGGCTGGGGTCGTCGCCGCCCTGGTCGTCGTTGGCAAAGGTACGCCATTCTGAGCGCGTGTCGATGATCCGGGTTCCGACTACGACGCCGCAGCTCTCGCACACAACATCACCACTGGAGAACTCCTCGATCAGGTTTGGCGGGATCTCTCTGCAGTCGGGGCAGCACAGGATGTTGTTCAAATCTTCTTGGAACGCCTCCTCTTTCGTATCGCCGCTGCCAGGCGGTACCATGTTGGAGACGTGTCGCTCCGCCGCTAGAGACTTGTGTATTGTGTTTTAGGGTCAGAGGATCGCTGAAGTGCGGAGGTTCAGAGGTTCCAGAGGTTGTTGTTGAGGTTATGATGAACGGCTGCCTCAAAGAGGTGAGAGGAGGCCAAATGAACCTCCAATGTGATGACTAAGCTGGAAGAAAGCCCGAGCAGGCGCAGTGATTCACTACGGCGGTGCTAGGCAGCCTCACGTGCCTCACGGTTACTCCGAACCAGTGAGAGGAGTTGAAAGTGATTGAAAAGCAAGACAGCCTCAATAAAGTGGTTTAATGGCCTGATAAAAATGAGGCTGAATCCCCGAGACGCTTCGAAATTGTTTGAGCATATGCATTGAAAATTGGCTTTTGTTGTCTTGGGTGTTTACACCCCACTTGTTAAGCTCCCGCTGTCAGGGACTGGCGGTTAGATAAGCTAGCTGGAAGTACTTTACTTTTGAGAATATCAGGGCCACATTTGCCGTTTTGGGGGTATTTTATGCTAACAGCAACAACTTTTTCTTTCCATGGGATTCTCCAGCCTCATTCAACGAAAACGGCAAATTCAAAACGACAACACCACAATAACAAACACAGTGCAGAGTATCACATATGTGAAATTTAGTAAAAGATTGGCATCTCGTTACTAATCTCGCTGAACCTTGACCCCTTCAACGATTTTGATACTGATTGTTCTCTCCCTGGTGGCTTAATATTGTTGTCCGAGGTCGGCCAATCATCCAGGGCATATGAACCACTCCGCAAACAGGTACGTACCCTCAAACAAAGACTGAGTCAATAGCATCTCGAAAGGTAGAGTCAGAGGTTTTAACAAAGAAAGTATAGGACTGCAACTTCTATATAGTTTCCCTGTGGTTCGCCTCATCTCCCAGCTCACCATCTAGCACCTTCGCTCTACTTCCAGCGGCTTCCTATCTCATCATTGCTCAGAAATCATGGCATCTCAAGAGGCCCTCCCGCCCGTCAACATCAAGCCGCTTCTGACCAAGCTCTGGCCTACCGACAACAATGTCAGTCCGCAGGAGATTGCCGAGGCCATCTCGCACTTCTTCACCAACCAGGTGACAGAGGCGCAGACGGCCTCGCTCCTCATGGCCCTGCACTTCACAAGGCTGGACTTCAGGGCTGATGTCCTGGCCGAGTGTGCCCGGGTCATGCGTCAAGCGGCTGCCCCTATCCCCGTCGAGCAACTCCTGGAAGTCATTGAGCGAAGGGGGAGAAAGGAAGGCAACTACAGAGGTGGTCTGGTGAGGTTTGCATGCACCGCTCCCATTCTCTATTATTGACCTGTTAACAGTGTGACATTGTTGGGACTGGTGGTGACGGTCACAACACTTTCAACATCAGCACCACTTCTTCCATCCTTGCCTCGGCACTTCTCATGGTGTCCAAGCATGGAAACAAGGCTAGCACCTCCAAGTCTGGCAGCGCCGACCTGGTCAACTGCATGCAGCCAAAGCCTCCCATCATCAGCGCCGTCCGACCGGACACACTGGTCAAGGCGTACTCTGCCACCAACTACACCTTCCTGTTCGCCCCAGTGTTCCACACGGGTATGCGTTACGTCGCGCCTGTTCGCAAGCAGCTTCCTTGGAGGACCGTCTTCAACAACCTCGGGCCCCTGGCTAACCCCGTCGAGGATGTCCTCGAGGCTCGCGTCATCGGCGTCGGCCGAAGAGACCTTGGACCGGCCTTTGCGGAGGCATTGTGCATGGCCGGCTTCAAAAAGGCCCTCATCATCTGCGGCGAGGAAGAGCTTGACGAGGTCAGCTGCGCTGGCAACACTCTTTGCTGGATGGTCAAGGAGACGAGTGAGGGCAAACTCGAGGTTGAGCACTTCAAGGTGCATCCCAGTGACTTTGGTTTGAGCACCCACTCCTTGGACACAGTGTCGGGAGGCAAGGAGCCCGAAGAGAACGCGGAGATTCTCTCCAAGATCCTGCACGACGAGTTGCCGGATGATGCTCCACTTCTCGAGTTCATCCTGATCAACACTGCAGCCCTGCTGGTCACTTCGGGCATCTGCGAAGCCGACAGCAGCAACATGGGACCTGGCGACGACGGCCAGGTCATCAAGGAGCGAGGACCCGGTGGGCAGCGCTGGAAGGAGGGTGTCAGAAGAGCTCGCTGGGCTCTCAAGAGCGGCGAGGCCTGGAAGCAGTGGGAAAAGTTTGTCGAGGTCACGAACGAGATTGGCGCCTAAAAGGGGGAACACCAACGACACACATTTGGATAAGGAGGTCAACGGGCCCAAAAGGGTCAGCAACAACGACTCATTTGGAAAAGGAGGTTAACGGTTGAAGGTTTTCATTATGTCGGTAAAACTAAAAGAGGCTCGAATCTACATTATGCCTCTGACATGAGTCTGAAGACGTCAATCTTAAAGTCATCTCTTTGTAGGCGCGTAGCCATGTGGTATATCCAACTCCTTGCGCAAATCCAAATGACAGAGGTGTCGTGATCTGTAATCCGTTCCTTCTGTCTCGTACAATCATGGGTTTTGTTTTGTTTGTAATGGGTATTAAAATGCTCTTCCGATCCCCGGTGAAGCTGGACTTTCAGGTGTAATCGATAATGTCGGTGATTGGGGGTTTGCTGAGCTTGAAGGGTAGGGTTGAGGTCGCTTTGACGAGGAGCCGGCGCGGGCTCGTGAGCGATCAACTCCGGGATGGATACGCATGAGCTTCGACCTGTTGCGCTGGATATCAGCCTCGTAGGCTTTCCAGTCGCTCTTAAGGCCCGGGTTGTGCTCCTCCTCTTCGGTATCGCCGTCTTCGAATTCCACCCTGTCGGTGGCGCGTGACGAAGCGCGGCTCTGTAATGACTTGCGAATCATGATCTGGCGTTGGTGATCCTCCTCCTCGTCAACCTTTGGGATGTCCGACTTTGTGCGCTTCTTCTTTCCGATAAAGGTGAATGTCTTGGACTGTTCGTCCTGCCGGCTTTGTCGCGGCTTCACCCACGAGTAGAGGTATGATAGGATAGCCATGACGGCGATGACGACAAAACAAATGAAACGAGAGAGATACGAAAGAACGATGACATTTTCATGGAAAAAGTCCTCCCTCCAACAATGAGGGCAGACAACGCCCGTATTATGTATGTCTGCGACACCAGAGAGGTGGGGGAATCCTGGGGAACGAGAACCATGATCCTGGGCAATGGGGAACCAACATGCAACGGATACAAGCCGCGCAATGCCACGTAACTGGGTTATCAAAAACACTATACCTTAATCTTCCGACCGTCCACGGAGAGGGACACGGGAGAAGGACGGGAGGGTGGGCGCACGGCGGGCGGCTCATTTGTCAGTTTCTATAATTGGCTTCAGACTCCAACCAGGGCCTGAGTACCTAGACGTACATATGCCGTCCTAGGTCGGTGTGTAATGACGGATCAAGAACCCTATCGCCAACAAGAGTAAGGCATAGGAGAACAAGGGATCCTCGCCTCGCTGTCAATGCGACAAAAGGGTTAGGCTGCGAAAGGAGCAGCTGAGGCTTGCTTTTCGGGGTCTGGGACAGCTGAGAATGGCGCTCGCTCTGGGAGTCCTCCCATACAGCCTCATGCGGGCCTGGGGCTTGCAGTGTGATAGATCGCCAAGGGAGGCTGAGGCGCGGATTGGTCAAAGCCGGAAAGGAAGCACGAGCAGGGGGTGGTTCGACAGCCAGAGACGTAAAAAAAGAGAAGCTTCACGATGCCCAATACGAGAAGCCGGTGGAGGCTATGTCACAACCAACAACGCCCGAGTCGTCCTACTTTAACTAATGACCCAGAGAAAATTGTTTCAGAACAGCATGTTCGGGACGGGGAGATGCTGCAATCGCATCCATGGCCATAAATGGATGCGTTGCATGGGAATGGGAATGGAAATGGAATGGCTCTACTGTACACAGCCAACATTCTAGCAGGCCCCGGCTGGCACGGTCCGCCTGGAGGACAGGGCATTGCTGTAAGCAAGGACTTGCTCGATACAAGAGCGCAAAAAAAGCCAACTCAAGGGCTTCTTCTTGCTTCTTTTTCAAGTCGGTGTGTCTCGGGCCGTTTGTAAATGTTTCATGCAAGGGATGTATATAGATCCTTTACTATTGAAAGCCCGAATTGAACCCAGAATTTGGCTGCGCAATGATGAATGTCTTGCTTGATTCCATAGGCTGTTAGGGGGGCTGATGCCCATCGCAAGCTGCCTCAGCCGCTATGGATGATCGACGACCCCCAGACTTTTTTGCTCTGCTGCGCCCACAATGCAACGCAAGCCAGCGTAAATTCACGACACACTCGCTTCAATCGGCACTTTCTTCGCGGCGATATCCTCATCTTTCCCGTCGTAGCTCAATCAATGCTCAACTTGAACATGTCCCATGATGCGGCTGGCGATTGTTACACCGGCTCCGAAATGCCTGCATTCTCCCTCAGCAACTCTTTCGGAGCCGATGAGACTCATCAACGGCAAGATTGACTCGGCACCGAAGACTTGACACTTGATCGCCCGGCGCGGGTTAACACTATCGCATGCCGAGGAGCCCCGAATCCCCGCCGCTCATAACCGCCAAGATCGACTCGAGTTCCGGCTCCTGTTCCGGCTCCGGTGTAAACGTCTCGATCGCTTCAATCTTAATTGACCTCAATTCCCCTCTGGCTCTCTTTTCTTTGAAGAACTTCTGTTTGCACTGCCTCTGAACGAACCCCCTTTAGCCTCGTGAACCATGAGCCTGTTCACTGCCGCCAGATCCCTGCGCTCCAAGCCTCTCAATGGCTTGCTGCGCGTCCGTCGGTACTCGAGCGCCGTAGGAACTGGTCTTCCGCTTGAGGGCATTCGCGTGCTAGACATGACAAGAGTGTTAGCCGGTGTGAGTTTTATCATCCGCAATCTCGTTACCCCCCCAGCAAGCGCTGACCGCCACAGCCATACTGTACTCAGATTTTGGGTGACCTTGGGTGAGTTCAGGATTTGGATGTCATCAAGACCCTGGCCAGGCGTTAACTTGGCCAACCGCACAGCGCTGAGGTGATCAAAATTGAGCACCCTGTTCGAGGCGATGACACCAGGGCATGGGGGCCTCCATATGCCAAGTACAAGGAGGGTTCATCGGCTAAGGGACCTGGCGAGTCTGCTTATTTCCTCGGGGTATGTCAAGCCTCCCCTAGATGGTCAAGTTAAGACACTCATCCTTCTCAAGGCGAACCGAAACAAAAAGTCTCTGGGATTGTCTTTTCAGCACAAGGAGGGAGTCGAGGTCCTCCACAAGCTAGCAGCAAAATGCGACGTGCTGGTCGAAAACTACCTCCCGGGGACTCTGAAGAAGTACTCGATGGACTATGAGACTCTCCGCAAGATCAACCCAGCATTGATATATGCTTCCATCACCGGTTATGGACAAACGGGTCCGTACGCTAACCGAGCCGGCTACGACGTGATGGTCGAGGCTGAGTTTGGCTTGATGCACATTACCGGTGAACGGGATGGTCCACCAGTCAAGGTTGGTGTTGCGGTGACTGACCTAACAACCGGTCTCTACACTAGCAACAGCATCATGGCTGCGCTCCTCGGAAGGGCCAAGTCTGGCAAGGGCCAACACATTGACGTTGCGTTGAGTGACTGCCAAACCGCGACCTTGGCCAACATCGCCAGCAGCTGTCTAATCAGCGGAAAGAAGGATTCCGGCCGTTGGGGAACAGCCCATCGTAAGTCTCATCGTGAGTTTGGATCGCGAGTTGCTAACCTGAATAGCTTCTATCGTGCCATACAAGTCGTTCGAAACCAAGGACGGAGGAATCCTCTTTGGAGGAGGTAACGATCGGCTGTTTGGCGTCTTGTGTGACGGTCTCGGCCAATCCCACTGGAAGGACGACACGCGGTACAAGACCAATGCCGATAGGGTCGCCAACCGCAAAGACCTCGAAGCCAAGATCGAGGCGCTTACCAAACTAAAGACAACACAGGAGTGGCTAGAGATCTTTGAAGGAAAGGGCATGCCCTACGCCGCCATCAATGATGTGCAAGGGACGCTTAACCACGAGCACACAAAGGCACGCAACATGGTGGTCGAGATGGATCATCAAGAGTGCGGTCCCATCAAGATGGTCAACACTCCTATTAAACTATCAGAAACCCCTCCCACGATTCGAAGTGTGCCGCCAACTTTGGGTCAGCATACGGATGAAGTGCTCCAGGAGCATCTCGGCCTGAGTGAAGCCGATGTCATCTCATTGAGAGAAAAGGGCGTTGTCGGATAAAGCGTGATATAAAAAGAATAGAGTACCTATACAAATGAATTAAATAATATTCAAGGGCATATAAATTGCCCAAAGGAAGAACAATTGCGGCGTCTTCTCAGTCGAGAGGGCCTCACGTGACCCCACGTGTCTGAGGTTTATCGCGACGTCTCACTTTGAGCTCAGATGCCATCGACTTCAATTCCCCGTCAGAGCCAACTTTGGCGCAACAGGTTTTTAAAAAATTATTTTGGTCAATTCTCAATTGTTTCTGTTTCATTGTTCTCATCCGGCTCCGACTTTCAGCGCCGACGCCTTCTTCAGCACGCCCGGTCATTGGCTCGCGAATAGGAGCTGGCAGGCCTCATCAGTCAACGCGGTTCAACATCTCGACAAGATGGATGGGTTACAAGATCAAGTCATGGTGGGAGGTATCGAATCTGCCGATCACGACATGCGCAACGGTGATACATCTGCAGTAGTCGACGCCTCATTGAGGCCGCTCTCACCAGATCAAGCCTCGTACACCCCCCAGTTCTCATCCAACGCCTCCATCATCATGGACCGCATAAAGGCCAGTCGCCAAGAAAACACGCTCGAAAAATCAAGGACGGAAGTGGTTCACGATCCGGATGCAACTATGCCAGTGCCGTCGGCATCGCCCCTCCTCCAGACTCTGCCCATGTCAGCGAATCCAACTTCAGCCGCGTGGAGCTCGTCCAACGCTGGGATCAAGAGAAAGAGAGAGTCATCGATGGAAAAGGTTGACTTTACGCAGAGCACAGTCGCCTTCCCGGTGGCAAAGGGGACAGATGCTCCTCAGCCAAGTCTTCAGTCCCGGCTCACGGTGCAGCCGGCTCAGTGCTCGAAATGCGAGGGGTCTGCGCAGACGAGCCAGGGCCCTTTGGCTACGTGCACGCAGTGTCTCAGGTCCTGGCATCATCAGTGTCACTCTCCCACGATCATCAGTGAGGCCATGGCTGCTTCGATATTCATCTGTGCTGCATGCGCTGCAGATCAAGAACAGGCGGTCAGGCTCAAGGGAAAGTCGAGCCAGCAGCGGCAGTATGAGATCGAGAAACTTCGGCAGAAGCGTCTGGCCGCGTTCCCAAGGGGCGTCGTTCCCGCAAAGCCTGGACTCGTCGGGTTCGGTGCAGGGCGCGCTCCAGACTCATCGGTAAGTCAAGCTCTTGCAGCTGTTGCAGGGAGTATCAACGCTAACACTGTAGCAAAGCGGACCGAGTACTTTGACCAGATGCGCAAGACTGATCTGCTGAACGTCCTCTCTCTATGTGACCAGCTCAAGCCCAACCTCCTTGTTGACATCCTTGTGTCTGTGTCGAAAAGACACCCTGATCTGCCCATGTTTGATTCACCGGACTGGGAGGCTCAGTTAGCGACCCCTTTTCGCGTTCACAAGTCATCAAAACATGAAGAAAAACCACGACATGGTCACGTTATTATAAGTAGCAAGGCAAGGTCAAAGCACAAGACTACCAAGAAGATACTGAAGCGCACCCGCGTTATTGAAGTCATAACGACAGCACCAGAGGACGATGAGGATATCCTACCGCCGACTTGGGCAAGGGCTGGTGAGGGATTGTACGCAAAGTTGGTCCCAGAGACAGAGGATAGGAGTCTCCTGATGGACGAGAATGATGAAGAGTCTTTTAGCCATTTCAGAGTGGATGGTTTTGGTAAACAGATCATGGAGCCTGTGGGGGCATAAGTCAAGTATGTAGAGGGCTTAGTTGGAAGATTATTGTGTATTAGTTCATTGTTAACATTACAAACCGTCGATATCAGGTCGATATCAATACCCAGGAGTTTTGTAATGGAGCTGAGGAGTTCTTTTTACCCAGGCTGGTTCCTCCGAGATGCGAATTCCGAGTTTCACTCTACTGCAATCACTAAATGAAGCAAGATTCTCAAAACAACCCATGTTATATTGTTTACGTGCACTCATGTACAGTTATTAATGAAAAAGAATTAAGGCAACCTAGTAGAAGCCGAAATATTGTAAAGAATGAAATCCTCCAAGTTAATAATGCCAATCATAGCTCATCCCATCTCCTTATATCCAATTTTAGTGAGTGTATGTTTCAAGTGCAAACACTCGGGTTTTGACTCGAGCGCTTAAGCACAGTTGCAGTTGAAGATGCCGAGGAGGCTGCGGAGGAGGCTGCCAACGATGCACAGCAGGCTGTTGACGGTGACGGTGAGGATGGCGCCGACCTTGTTGACGATGAGGATGACATCGTTGACGAGGCAGAAACCAATGAGGCCGTTGATGTAACCACCGATGGTTCCCTTGACGTCGATGTAGTTCTTGCAGCCCTTGGTGCAGTAAGAGACACAGTCGTAGACCTTGCAGCCACCGAGGCCGAGGGCGCAGGTAAGGCCGCTTAGGAGGTCGACAACAGCGTAGAGGAGACCACCGACAACATCACCAGGGCGGACAGCGTAGCCGTACTTGTTGGTGTTGAAGAGGGCGACAGCATCGAGAACGTTCTCGAGGTAGAGACCAGAGAGACCAGCGCAGACGTTCTTAAGAGCGAGGCTGATGCGAGCGTTGATGTCGATGAGCTTGCCACCGAGGAGAGAGATCTCGGCGTCAATCTCAAGAGGAGCGAGGAAGACGACGTTGAGGAGGCTGGCCTGGCAGTAGGCGTGGTGGGCGTCATACTTGACGATCTTGTAGGGAGAGCTAGCGCAGTAGGCACCAAGCTTCACCTTGACATCGACAAAAGCCGAAGGCGAAGGCTTGGGCCAGCAGCCGGTGATGGCCTTGCCAGTGCACTTGCGAGCCTTGCCATCCCAGGCCTGGCCAGGGGGACAAGAGCAGGCACGGGTCCAGGGGCAGTAGGACATGCCAGTAGGGCACTTGAAGTTGCCACGAGCCTCGAGAGAAGAGTCATCGCGGATGGTGAAGTCGCGGGCAGCGATGGAAGAAGTGGTGTCGAGGAGGGCGTCAGGGGCTGGGATGGCGGCTACCATGGAGGCCATGGAGGCGAGGCCGAAAACGATCTTGGAGAAGAACATTGTGAAGAAAAGAGTGAATTAGAGTGAGTGAAAGCGAAGTGCTTGGTTTGGGTTGTTGTGGGAGAAAGTGAAGGGAAGTGAAGAGCAGGAGATGAGATGCTGATGCTGATGAAGAAGTGGTGATATGGGAGGGAAGATGAAGCTCTATATATACTTGAACTCGACCATGATGAGAAGCGTACGAGCCTCTCTTTCCTAAGGGGGCTGGACTGACAACTCACCGTAGTCCTCAACAAGTCTGCCAATCTCCCGTGATCCGCAGGAGGTTCGAGTCCGTGGTTTGTCTCTTTGACATGCCCACACACCCCATGTAAGTCGAGTCCAATGCATTGTTTTTTTGTTTTCCCCCACAAGAACCTCTACGTGAACAAGATTACCCGCGGTAACTTTACATCCTTGGTTCCTCTGTGCTTTTTTAGCTAGTGAGACAGGAAGCGTCACCTCCCTTTAGACACCAACGTTGGACTCTAGTAAAACTCTGTGATATCATTTTTTTTTTTTTTTTTTAGGTTTTATTGGTTCTACTATCTTTGCCAATGTTTCGGTTTACTTGCTACACTTACACTCTCTAAGAGCTGAAAGAAACAAGGAAATATGTTGTAACAATTCGGAAGTGTCCTACCGAGTACAAGCAGCCCTACCGTAAGTGAAGAAGGGGGATCGTCGACGGGGGGACCCATCTCGGTCAGGTTAGAGGATGGCCGTAAAGGTGTTGACAACTATTCAAAGAAGGGGTGTTAATCCATAATGCAACAAGGACCAGGTTTTTTTTTACTGTTGTTCGATTTCTTTGACGATCACTCTTTTCTGTTGAAGGGCGTGTGTTGTGTAAGTTGGGGCCAGGAGGTACTACACCCTGCCCGGCAGTTGATGCAGTCTAGCCCTGGACAAGGGACAAGGGTAGCTTAAAGGATTTTCCCAGTGACAGAGCAAACAAACTGAGGAAACAAAAAGTTAGAGAGTATCAACCGGTTCGTTCGGATTTCGGCGTCGCGGGCGGCGGATGGTAGGCGGTGGATAACAAAGGACCTCGGGTCGCAGCGGGACCCCGACAACCCCAGTCTCTGGTCCCTGAAAGCGTTTACCTTTTGAGTCTTGTCCAATCTTAACCCGATCAAAAGTTTCGTTTCAGGAACAGTCGACGCGAGCGAGTTCCGAAGGATTTCAGGTTCTGGACCGTGTTCATGGCCCATTTCGGAAGCGACCCATGCTCCCATGCGCAGGAACAACATGTCTTTTGAAGGATTACACTGCAGCGAGTCTATTTCCAGTAGAAGAATGATACTCTGTAATAAACAAGGGGTAGTAAGGCTCTTGACTTCGGCAGATCGACAGGACAAAAGCTGCGAGGCTACCAGACAATCAATAGACAAAGCCACGAGCTATACTCATCAATTTTTTGGTGTGTCTTATTCCTTGCTTTGCTCATTGTCTCAGCTAGCTTTTACTCGCCTCAAACATTAAACGTGGGGAAGAAAGGATAGCCCAACTTCATCAACCAATTGAACAAGTACCGAAAGTCCAGTCTATGACGAACATGGTTCAATTGCCATCGGGTTTCCCTCTCCTGAGATGCCGTACCGTAAGCTAACAAGGCCGCAAAAGGACGGGCTGCAAAGGGGGGTGTGTTAATATTAGCCAAGACACCGTTGATGGAGTCCTTCCCGCTCACACCTACTCTGAATCAATGACTTACTTGCATGTCCTAGCCCGTTCTTAGCTCCTGTTGGACAATTGACAGCTCGTAAAACGGGAGACCCGTCACTTCGGCCCAATGGGCTTTTACTCTGTACTAGGGTAGAGACATCCGTATAGCTCTTGGGTCATCGGAAGTCGCGCCTGGAAGTCGTCGAGGAGTGCAAATCTTTACCATCTTGAGTGAGGCTATTGACCTTCTAGTCAACATTAGTTGTTTACCCAGTTAGCCATGTCTCTCCACGACTCATCGGATCTAGTAAATGCAGTCTCTGATTTGTCCCCAACATCCTCATGATAGCGCTGGTTCTCTCATGCACTCTCCATGCGGGGATCGAGTCACCCAGGTGGCCTAAGCTAAGGCTGGGGCTGACCTGGGGCCGCCTCCCGTCGCCTCAGGTACAGCGAGCGGAGCCGGCGTGCAACAGGTGGAGCATCACGGACGCTTTTTCCAACAGCCTCAAAGGGCTTGATCTAAACCTCTTTTATGTGGCCACGGGATGGACAAGCTCCGATGTACGCCAAGGAAAAGGGGCCCCATGCTGTCCTACATCCACTAAACTGATTATCTTGGAGGGCGCTCGATCTCTAGGGTGGCCAGTCTAAACTGTCTAGCATGAAAACTACGGTAGCTTGACCGTTGGTGGCAGCGGTGACGCTTTGGCATTTTCATGTTTCTCCCTGGTGTTGAATCTATTGTTTCCAACATAGGACGTGGTCCTATTGGAGTGTCTTGTTTTGTTTTAGCGTCGCGTTTCAACGTGTCCGGCTCCATGGGACACACAGACAGACAGGCCATTAAGACAGCTCGTTAATCAGAGGGCGGAACTGAATTTGGTAAATGTCAGGTTCAGGGCAAAAAGCAAGAGGGAAGGGAACTTTCCAAGCCTACTAACGTTGCTACCTCAGAAGATCATGTGCCAAGCAGCCCTGGACAGGCCAAGCAATGACAGACAGTCTTACCAACAGCCTGTCAACTATCACTTTGTCGATATGGGTCTCTTTTTTCACTCTCTCCCTCAGCCCTCAGCTCAATACCTGGACATTCAGTTTTTACCCCTGTATTCTCGGGTGATCGACGCTCGCCAAATCATGATCTGATTGCTCCAAGAATGGCAATCGATGCCCTGTTTGGGTCAGCCGTTTCCACCTTTTCCCGCCGTCTACTGCAAGACGCCCTGCACCCAAACACGACACAACCAACAGACACAGCATCACAACTTCAAGCAGCAATACCAGTTCCAGGAAAACAAGTCACAACATGCAAGATATACAATGCCCTGCACGATGAAAAAGACCAGTAACACGGTGCTCGCAAAATGCAGTTAATAACCATAGGGCAACACACATCCTTTTACTCTTCCTAGTCAAGGATATTCATACCCATCAAAATGGAGACATCTCAAAGCAAGGGCAAAACACACCACGAGGCAAAAAGAAAACTTCACCAGCCCCTGGGCCTGCAAACACGGCATTTGCCCATGTCAAGCAGGATGACATTGTCCGGCAATTTGACCGTTACGGCACTTTTCGGCATGGAATACTGACAGAGAGAAAAATGCTACCACGCAATCAGAGACAATGCTACGGAGTAAAAAAAAAAAAAAAAAGCAAAGTTTTGGACCACACAGAAGGGTGAGAGAAGGGGCCCAAGAAGAAAAGAATAGCCCCCCCTGCCCAAGACGTGGTCTTAGACACGCATACGCACTAATCAAAAAGCCTCTTTGTCGTCCTATCATTCACCATCACCAACATCCATAGTTACCATCCCAGCATTCAACGTTGCAATCCCAAGAGTGAAAATTCTCTATCATGAATGCATCTCTACGGGTCATTACTTTCCCCATAGGTCCGTCTGACCTCTGTCTTTCCCCCCTACCAGGGAAAGCATCTCGTGTATCCCCCTCCAGTACGTAACAGAGACTTGCTCATCCACTTTGACTGGTCATCTGAATGTCCATGTCAACCATGTAATGTAAATGCCCCATCTTCCTTCGACACAGTCGTCGTGATGATTAAAAAAAAAGAATATGCCCAGAGAGGGATACGAGGTTTGACGTGGAACCTCAATATCAGAGTGAGCGCTTCCGTTGCTCCATGCTCCATCTCATCTTCCGCTTCTCATCTGTCCATCCTAGATACCTCACAGCGAACAGCTCCAGCCTCGTTTCGACTCGGCTACCGTTCGTCGGGATCGTGAGGCGGACCACCAGGGCCCGCCAACCATCTTCCTCGCCCGTCCCCGAGCTCCAGCTGTCATGCAACGCCGCCTCATCCGCAGCCGCTGCCACCAGCATTGCATCCACAACCAACAGCCGACGATCCGCTGAGACAACAAAACATGGACCAGGTCCCAGCCCCTATCACCGAGTCAGTCAACAAACTTGGCACAAAAAAATGTCTTTCCCGCTGTTGTGGAGAGCACAAGAGACTAGGATATGACGGGCTCAAGCTGAGACTTACAGAATTGCAGAGACAAGACCCAACACCGGCCCGCCGGATTGCGAGGATGCCAAGTTCCAGTACGTGTAGTCTGCCGGGAACACACTTCCCGCTGCGACAAAGCCTACTAGGCTCCCGACAAGGACCGCCGCGGTGAACATCCGGAGCACCACAGCGACGCGGGGCCATGGCTGATCGTAGAAGCGGATAGAGCAGATGCCGAGGCCGACATCGCAGGCCAATGCTGCCATGAGTATCGAGGCTCTGATCCTGCAGTTCCCTCAAGGTTAGTAATACTGTTCTGACTTGTCTTATACCTCTCTAGGCTATCCCTCCCCCGGGTCTTCCCAACTTACCCATAAGTTGACGATGCAGCCCCCGCGTACGATGCCATGAAGATGCCCAGCATCAACATCACCAGCATGCATGAAACAACCTGCAGGAAGTCGACTGATATTCTCACGGCGCGAACCACCGGGCCTTGTGGGTCCTCCTCGACCTCTTCCTCGGGAAGAGGAGTCAGTAGGGGCGTGAGCTCCTTTGCCAGAAGCACGGGTGTCTTGGATACCCGGGGCAGTGACCTCGGCCGGGTCACGATGCTGAGGTTCAGCGGCGGAGGGCGGTTTCCCTTGCGCATGGCGTCGTCGTCAGATTCTAGGTGGTTGAAGATGCTGATACCCGTCGCAGACAGGCTGGCGTTTGTAGAAGAGGAATCCCGGTCCCTGACCTGGATGAAGCCGAACATAGAGGGGTATAGTAATGTAGAAGTGTAGAAGTGTGTGTGAGTATGTTTCAGTAAAGCATTGAGAGGCCTCGTATCGGTGTTGTGACGTGTACCGAAGGATGCGAATAGGATCAAAAGATGGAAATAGTAACAAAAAAGATGGTGTTGATCCAAAGAGGCAAAAAAAAAGAAACAATGGAGAAAGAATGAGCGCTAGAATCAATTGAATTGAAATGAATCAAATAACGAGAGAAAGAGGAAACGAAAGAATATCCTCAAAAGAGAATGAACAGAATAATAAAAAGAAGGAGAGAAAAAGAGGTAGCAGAGAATCAATCGATTCATCGATCCATTATCGACAATTTTTGGCGCGCGCAAAAGACGGGGAAAGGTCAAGAACGGGACAAGACGGCAACTCTCTGACACTTGACAGCCAAACGAAGTGGAAGCGCCGGAGCTCCTTCCTCCTCGTATCGATGCGATAAACGCCCAGCATCAAGGCAGGAGGCAACAACAAAAAGGCAGGGGCATGTCGCACCACTTAAGCCACTATTTTCAGTTGACCACCGCCATTTGATACTCTAGATAGCTCAGCTCTACTCTATATTTGGTCACCCCTTACCGCTTCAATCGACTTGTCTGTTTTGTTTCTCTCAAAACAATGCCATTTTCGAATGTCCCTTCTTATCGCACGTGTTTTTGTCTCGCCTGCCAAGCTTCCCCTGTCAGCACGAGCTGCCAAGAGTTACAGTTTCTTACTGGCTCGCTCCCCCCTCAACACCACATGGTGCGTCTCAGGTTACAATGCAAGGGGCGCACACCTACACACACAAAACACATGGTTACCGTCCACTGATTGACATCCATTGACGTCCCCTACAATTGTCATGCATCCAAGTGACGTGATATCTGAGCGAAACTTGCCCTTGTACCTGATTTTTGTCTTATTACTCCCCCATCTACCTGCAAACACCACGCTATTATGTCTAACCATCCCATCCTACTCGGCTCAGACTTGCCTTTACGACTTCATTGGCAATTCCCATGCAATAAAACACCAGACTAGGCGAAGGGTTAGCTGTACTAGCCAGCAAACACACACTCGCCCTGCTCGTGTTGGCCCATGGTTGCAAAAGCCTCGGAAGTATCTGAGAATCATCACTGCCGAGTTCTTTGCTCTTTGCAGTCACTTGACTGTCCGACTTCACGTAGACAACAGCGTCGTCCCCTTGACCTTGCTACTCTCCATCTTGGCCGTCCGAGCCCCGAATTGTATCTAGCCAAACTTGTCAATACACTTAAAAACAGAACAATCGGTCGTGCACTTACCGCCCTCTTCTTCTCCCGCGAGACCGTGCTCATGCCAAGAGACTGGGCTACCAGTCGCAGCACTCGTTTCTCTGCATCCAGAGATCCTTCGCCGCTGCTGTTCTCAAAGTCACACTTCTCCCATACTGGACATTCGATTGCCCATTTGACAAATCGTTCGTCCAGGAACGGGAACCTCACTTCTCGGCCCCAGTGTGCCATAACCCGGTCATCACGTCCGAGATTTCGCTTTCCCAAACGGCTCACGTCCAGTTTCAGCTCCTGGACAAGGCCTGAGTAGCCGCGCTGCGTGTAGGCTACGCCATGTCGGCCATATCCACCAAACAGCTCGTCGGCGCCCAGCCCGGATAGCAATACGCGCGCGGTTGTGCTGTACTGTTGTGGCGTTGGCTCGCCTATCGTTTCGCTTAGTCCCTGTCCTCTGGCGGCAAAGTACAGCGCGCACGCAATCGACAGGTCCATCTCTGTGTTGTGGGGGTATATAAGCCTAATAATATCGGCTCTGTGCTCGAGATTCTCTGTATATGGTACATTCGCCTGTGGTGGTCAATAAACAAAATGCCAGAGGGTCAAGATAGGCATACTGCTAAAAACCGCCAGTTCCTCTCAGGACAAACTCGACTGAGCTCTGCAAAGGCACTCCGTCCCGTCAACCGGTCAGGGCACTTCTCATAGAGATCATCCTGAGAACATCCTGGGAACTGAGCAGCTATTCTGGGGTTCTCAAACGCCACATTAATCAAGTCAATAGACTGGTCAATGGGGATAAGATCATGTGCAAGACGTGCAAGCACGGTGCAGTCGAGACCTCCCGAGAACAGTACCGCAACTCTTGCGTCAGTTTCAGTGGCCTTTGGTGGCAGTGGCACTTCCAAGACTCGAAGCTTGAGTGACTCGACGAGATGCGAATGTAGGTCCTGCACGGACATTGACTCCGGCACAAGCCTGGTAGGCTGCTGTGGGATCTCTTCGTTGAAGATGCCGATGCTCGAGACCTAGAGACGTAAGTAGCAGGCTTTTCGGGGCGTATACTCGCACATAACTCACCATGGAAGTATCTGGTGTCCAGTCATGTCGTACAGGTACCATTCCACTGGTCGCAGCCTCTCCAAGCTCAACAGTATAGCATCCATCAGCCTCGACCTCGCTCCATCCTTCGACGGGCGTCTCGGCGATGCTCGAAAGGGCAAATAGCAGCCCCTCTTTGATAAGCAGTGACCGACGGCCCAGGCGGTCACGCCCATAATAGAGCCGCTTCGCTGGTTTGTCCAGGTAGATAAAAGCGAAAGGCCCTTCTATGGCTCGCAAGACATCGAGGATTCGGCCTGACGCATCTGCCGCACTACGGCTTGCCTCAGCTAACAGGGCGAGGACTGCTTCGCCGTCATTGCCTTGAACTTGGTTTCCTCTGATACCCCATGCCTCGCCATTCCAGCAAAGGACTGAACCAGAAGTGGGATCGGTGAGTGGCTGCTTGGCGATGTGATCTCCTCGTAGCGACAGCACAGTTGACGTAAAGGTCAAGAAAAGGCCGGCTTGGTCGGGCTCACTACCATCGATCTGGGCCTGTACAGTCCCTGTGTGATCTGGTCCTCGATTGATAAGGCATCTTTCTAGTCCAGAAGAGATGCGATCATCGGCGTTGGATGAGATGACGGCGTGAATGCCGCACATTTTGCGCGTGTTGCTGGAAGTTGAGAACGCGTGAGGGATGGACATTCATGGATCCTGGACTTCGCGCAATGGGACCGAGATTGCACGACTCCACTTTGCTACCCTGGACCACGATGTCGAGAAACCCAGTGCGATAGATTGTTGCCATCACGAACGAGAAATGTATAGTATGCATTTTATTTGGTATCTTTCAAATCCTTATTTATCGTTCATCTGAGTAATGCTTGGTATTTCCAATTATGAGCGGTGTTGAAGCATTGATTGCGAAGTTGGTGTTCCCAAGGCGAATGCTGCATTTAACTATCCGCCAACACTCTCAGAAACCGAATGGCCACCAAGTTCTCATACGAGGAAAAGAAACACCAGTTTTTGAACACACAGGTGCCAAAGTCTACAGTTACGGAGTCAGATTTACGTTACGAAAATGACGAGTGTCATGTCGGTGGCATGTCGGTAGCAAGGCAATTAGACATAACCAACAGAAGTAAACCTTGCATATTGATGAATGTGTAAGTTCAATAAAACGACAGTAAACTTAGGGGCTGCCTTGCAAATGAAAACCTAGGTGCCCTGGTGATCAATCTGAAGTGAAGACGACCGAGAAGGGTAGGCCATTGAAGCGAGTTCAACAAGCCGGATCTAAGGAGCTGGTTCTCGAGTAATGAGTACAATAGAGAACACACCAAGTCCTAGAAGCCTCATGACTACCCATACGCAGCTCAGTTACTAAGCTAACAACAGCACAGAGGTCAACATAGACTTTGCTGTTGTCACGCATAACAGTTGTAACCGTGACCCAGCATTGAGGGACAGGTTGGGCTCAACACCAAAAAGTCAAAACCCGGTGATCTAAACACAAGGTAATTTCTAGATGGTCTAGAATTTAAGATAGAGCCGGAACCGTGGTGAGAACTCGCAATATAGGTGACAAGGGATCGAAGTGGAAGTTGAGTTACCCGTTGACGCTCTAGTCCGTGGTGCAGACAAGTACGAGAGCGAGCGTCCTATCAAAACATGTGATGTATAAAGATACCACGAGCACGAAAGTACAACCATAATACAAACAAAGCAAAAAGGAAATCAAACGTCTTGGTGAGGCATGGGCGACATGAGTTGCCCGACTGTAGAGTGTGCTACTCCGTGCCACCCGCTGAGATCTGGATCGACAGCCCTGTCAGACCCTCTACTGATCTGAGAGTAATTGCATTTCTCCATGTTGCGAATCGCCGTGACTTCACATAGACCCGTGATCTAAAGACAAACCTGCCACTTTCACCGTTGTTCCCACGACTTGCCTAAGCATCGAGCACACCCACTCTTGGA
Organism: Fusarium sp. LHS14.1; assembly: GCA_025433615.1. NCBI lineage: Eukaryota > Fungi > Ascomycota > Sordariomycetes > Hypocreales > Nectriaceae > Fusarium > Fusarium sp. LHS14.1. The sequence continues at coordinate 2,689,940 of CM046481.1, forward strand.
CAAGTTGATCACTCGGGCTTTGTGGAGGGAGACCCGGCAAGTACGGGAGGATGCTGATTATTCAGATAAACCTGATCTAGAATCATGCTTAAGCTGGCCTCAATATGATAGGACATATGGCTTTGAAGTCGAGTTTCACCAAGCATCTAGACCGTCTCCTGCTTACGGTAATGCGCAAAGTTGCCACCCAATAGCTGACAAACGAATATCATCTATCTATAAGTAATCCTTGCATGGTTCGGACGAAAGCAAGCCTACAATCATAGTCACACACCAAGGTTGAGAACCGATGCTTGTTGATGGGTGTATTTCTATCCCTAAGAATACTGTACGAGAGAGGGGCGAACTCTATACCAGTGAAAACCAGATCTCGCAAAAACCGAACCGTGCAGTGTCATATGGTGTTGTGTAGTGATGTGTTGCGTATTCTGATACCCAATTTGGTCACTCAATCTCCCCTCCATTCTCAAACCCCCATCTCCCCCGTCTGTCTCTGCAAGACGGCAGCGAGCAACAAAGCAAGCAAAGCTAACGTAAGGGGCAAGTAAAATCTGCTCATATTACATGAAAGGCCTCATCGCTCTCGATGACCTGAGAAAAGTCCGTCATAAATCGTAAACCAAAAAACTGATTGGTAATTTTAAGGGGGCATGATACAATCTTGAGCCTGGTGCTCTTTTATTTCTCCACCTTCACACGAGGCTCCTCTGGAACTTCAGGCATCTAGTCCGTAAAGTTCTGCTGGAAGTCCATGCTGGACAGGTCCATCTGGAAGAGGTCCTGCTGCGAGGTCTGAGAGAAACCAAGGTTGGCGCTAGGGATTTCGCCAAAGAGTGGTTGCTGGTACTCGTTTGCCTTGTTTGTCATACCGTTTCCGCTAGGGAAGAGTGGGAAGTCCATTCCCTCTCCACCGAAGGAGTCATCGAATCCTTCATCAACGTCTCGTAGTGAATTAGGTGTGAAGAGCATAGCCGTCTCCTGGCCAGTCGGCGAAAAGTGTGGGGCGCCAGTTGGAACAGTGACAGGCTGAGGTGCCTGGTAGATGGGCAGCTGCTGATGCACCATCTTAGGGTTGGGGTTGTAGAATGCCATCTGGTCCTGCGTAGGGAGCTGAGTTGGCAGCTGCATGTGGGCAGCGTACAGGTCCTCATTGTCGAGGATGAAGGCCGAGCCGTTCTGGTAAGGAGCATACTGCTCGTACGGGCTGGCCGAGGCGGGAGAAGTGCTGTCGAGAGTCAAGTCCAGATCAAGGGACTCGGCAGGAATGTTGTTGATCGACATCCAGTCCGACTCGTTGGGGTAGAGAGGGAAGTCAGCGCCAACGAACTGGGTAACGTCGTGCTGAGGAGGAGTGGGAACACCGCTGTAGGTGGGAGTGGTGGAAGGAGTTGAGACGTTGACCAAAGGAGGAGTTTGCTGGGTGGAGCTGGCGGGCTTGCCAGGCAACTTCTTGCCGTTGGTCTTGGTTCGGACGTAGTGCCAGCCATGAGCCTTCTCCATGTGTTGTTTGCAGTTGGACTCGCGCTTAGACTTATAAGGGCAAGGCTTGAAGAGGCACTCGTACATGGCGGGGGCATCCGAGTGCTTGTCGTTGTGGTGACGATCCATCTCCTTCTCAGTAGGCCATCCGTAGGTGTGGTACTTGCAAGTAGGGACGGGGCACTTCCAGGGTCGAGAGTGTGTCTTCTCGTGCTTGGTCAGGTCGCAGGGGCGCTTGAACTCCTTGTTGCACCCAGGCTCACGGCACCTCTTGGGGGCCAACTCCTCGGGGGAGGCGTTCTTCTTGCGGCGAGCCATGGATCGCTGGATCTCCTCCTCGTCCTCCAGCTGCTGGCTCAGGGAGCGCTTCATCTTCATAGGAGCCTCGTCTACCTCGACGGGCTTACCGGTCTCCAGGGAAATGTAGGTACCGTCCTTTCGGACGCGGACGAGCTCGGCGGGACGTCCGTTCTCAGCAATACCACCGATGAGCTTGATCTCATCAGATCTTGGGCATGAGTTAGTTGGGTAGTCCAGAGGAACAAAGCTGGGTACATACGCGTCGACGTCCATGTCGTCGCCGTTGTTCTTGGCGGCGAGTTGCTTTCCGTATTCAAGAATCTGGTCCTTCAGGTCGATGAAATATCCGTTAGTGTAAGGCCGATCAGCTGGTCGAATTTGTTCGCGGTCGCTGAGATATTCGACGGTCGCTTGAATGCATCGGACGGAGGTAAGGCAGAAATCGAGGTACAAGGCGGCGGACTTGGTCCTCTCCTTCAAACACAGCATCCGATAAGTATTTCCCCAAACGCCATTATCAGTCAGAAGCTGACTTACCGGTGCCATAAAGATCAAGGTCTTTTCAAGATCTCGCAGGCAAATAATTTCCTTTGATCGAATTCTTCGTGGGATGTCAAGGACGATGGGCTCAAAGTCCTTGAGAGTTGGCTTGGCCAACAGTGGGCGCAATGTGTGCTCGTGAATGCGGTTGATGGCCTTTGGGCCGAGGGAGGGAAGCTTCTCTGTTGAGAGAGAAGCTGCAGATCTTGTGATGGCGGAGCGAGTCTTTGTCTCCTTTGACTGAGTGACTGCAGCATGCTTCTCGTTTGTGGAAGCTACCGAAGTCCCAAGGCCGCTGTCGGAAGCATGGTGCCGTGAGCGTCGGACAGAACGAGGACGCAATACGCGCCTCTCAGCTTCTTTAGCCATGGCTGGGTCGACGATGGGTCCCTCGAGGAAGCCACGAGGGATGGGCAAGCTGGTGTCTCGAAGAGACTTGGGCTTGCTCTTGGGGGACCTGGGCGACAGAGAGAGCTCTTCGGTCTTGGCCAGAGCCTCGTCGATGTCGTTCAAGGTCAAGGCGATGCGACGTCGGTTGGCATCGACGACATCATCCAAGTGAGACTGGGATCGAGGCAGGCGAGGAGGGACAAAGGTGAGGTCCGAAGCTGAAGAGATAGGAGAAGTAGGAGAGTGAAAGGTTGCACCCTTACGGAGGGTCGAGTTGGTCTTAAGGGACAAGGCATTCTCGGTGTCGCTGCCCGGGCGAGTCACCGGAGTCCTTCGACGTGGGTGGGAGAAGGACATGGCTTAGACCTGAGAGGTGGGTACAAGTCGACAGGACAGTCAACCGATAGCCACGGGTGTATTTGAGCTGCAACGGGGAGTCCCGTTAGTTGACAAGATCGATCTTGGATGCAAGCAAGTGCTTGATAGTGGAGGACGGGATGGTGAGTCACAGTCGAGGTTCCTAATTCTCACACCCAAGAGGGATGAAAAGGCCTAGACGTTGACCGAGTCCAGGTTTGGGTTTGGGGGGATTGACCAATGCCAGGTTGTTTGGCAAATGCCTGGGGAAGAAACCGGAAAGGAAACAATTTCGGCGTGACGAGATGAAAACCGAAGACCAAGACGAGATAAAATATGAACCGTACCAAGTAATAGAGATGCAAGGGCGCGCAGCGGATGTCAATCCTGTCGTCAAAAGTCGAGGTGCGGTGGGTGGCGCGAGACGACCAAGAAGATGACAGGGAAGGCGACGGATGAACGAGTCGGGACCAAACAGATATATTTCTCACGCGGAAAGTTGACCCGGCAGGGTTCGGCAGGATCTTTTGGTTTGACGAGACGACGAGCGCGTGAGTCGGCGGTTGAAACGGAAAATGTTGGATATCAAGTTGTAGGGGGATGCAGAGAGAGGCGAGTGGAACTGGACAGAAGAGGACGGGGCGTAAAAGGGTATATGAGGGATGGCGAAGGGGGGCGTGTTGCCAAGCGACGCAGGGTGTGCAGGGTCGGTAAGACGAGAGCCGGGGTGGTTAAAGACGCAGAAGAATCGATTGACGACGGCGGCCTCAGGACAACGACGGCAACGACGATGGGAAGGGAAGAAAAAGGGAGGGAGTTGGATTGATGGTGAGGGAGAGAGGGCGAAGTGTTGGATTTGGGGGTTAATGCCACTTTCCCCAATGTGCTTAGAAACCAAGCTGGAGACCGCCCTCTCAGCCCATGGCAGACTGCTGCCTGGAGGCCCGGCCCAATTAGGATTAGTGGGCGCCGCGGGCTGAGGCGTAGCCTGTGCGGAGGAGGCGGATCCCTGCGCAAAGTCTACGACGATAGGGTCACTAACAATTTCTGGGGCACCTTGAGGGAGAGTTACTGTGGTATCTGGCCGAGATTCCTACCAAGAGAATGTTGGTTGTTGTGACGGGGAGACCATTCCACAGCAATTTCCGCCAGAATCCCCCCCAAAATCCATCGCAGAGCCGCATCAGACGCTGCCGACCGGAACCAGCGGGTTTGGCATCGGTGTTAATGGCCAAGTTGCTTCGACTATCACGGGCTACTTGGGAAAGTCTCCACAAACTCCGCCCCGCTCACTCCCGCACCCGCTCTCGCACAGGTGTCGGCCGTCCGGCGTCACGTTAGGACGATTCGCCATTGATTGACCAGTTTCCGGTCCGTGTCTCCTCAAGGCGCATCAGCATCAATCACATCGGCGAAACGCCGCTTGCGCGGGTGCGAAATGCGCAGGACGAATTTCAAGGCCTGCGATGAAATGCTGGGGAAGAGACAAGAGAAAGAGTACAACTTTTCGGCCCCCAATATGCACATCATTGCGTATTCTGCTGTCGTGGCCTCGGTTCTTACTGTTTTGGTCAGGCTCATTGACAAGTCATGAGCTTTTCTTTACATACAGATGTCGCTTACGAGGGTTCCATGCTCATCAACGCGAGACGGCGTTCGGAAAAGGGCAAGGCAATGGGGTGTGATGAAAAAAAAAAAATGGTGTTGTTTTCTGGGTGCGTCTCCCGAACCAGAATCAAAGGAACTCAACTGTGGCCATGACCATGACGTCGGATGCTGGTGGTGTTTCTCCTCCTGCGCTGCCCTGCGAGCAAATGACACAACCGTGGCCATGAGCCTATCGAAACGCCTTGCGGAGTTGATGCAGGGATCGACGCCCGTTGCGAGGGGTCTCCCTCTTGGTGTCTGCCCCGTTGGCGCAACTTGCATCTCCCAGATGGTCCGTGTCTGTCAGAGCCAGAGCAGCTCGCTCTTCCGTGACATCTTCGTGTCTCTTCCTTGACTTCTTAGGTTTCCACTAGACGATCGAGCATTGGCCAGGATGAGCCCGCGATCCTTTGATTTGCCCATCTCTCGTTGGAGGAGTTGGGAAAGTTGATGCACCTCGACCCTCCACCTCAGCCCTCTTTTACGGCTGTGCCTGCGATGGCTGCTGCGATGGATCATGGACCTGGCGTTGCGCAGCCTCCATGCAACTCTGGTGCATCAATGGGGACCGACTCTTGCACATCAACTCCAGAGTCTCGTGCTTGGATCTGTTTTGAATCGTTTTACCTTGTCACAAGTCAAGGATTTGGATGGAGAAGGGCATTGCACTGCCGAGTTGCCATGCATATCGTTCGTTTGGTGAGGAACAAACACCGAGGGACCTCCTTGGAGGGGGATCCATTGGATCTGGAGTGCAAGGGCCAAAGTCCTACGATGCCACCACGATGAGTCTAGTTGAGACGCGATCTGGGGCACGACCAGCATGTCACTGATGAGTCTGAGTCTGCCGGCACCAGAATAACCTCGTTCCCTCCATGTTGACCCCCAAAACCAAGAGTCCTCCTCGCCTCTTTGAGCTCCCAGCGTCTCTCTCTTCTCCTGCGTGGGCTCATCTGCATGCACTCACTCCCCCCTCCAGCATCCAATGGACCACAACCACCTCCGCTTGATCCACACGTAGGGCTGCTTCTCTGGACCAGGGGTCGGGGCGAAACAAAATGTCCTGTCACCGTTGACTCAATCAGCGGTTCGGCGATTTCCCTTTTGGTTCACGCTCGCAATTTTCGGCCCCCAATCTCCTCCAAAGATCCATTCCCACCCGCCTCCCATCCCTGTTGCGGGCAACCTGTCCTCAGGTATGCGTCCTGAGGCCCCATCTTGTCTTTCATGGTCCTAGGGTTCGTTGCTGCGACTCCGACTCTTTGATGGTGGTGGTGGTGGTCGTCGCCGTGCCCTGAAACCTGCGTCACCTAGTCACGCGTCTGCGAATGTTTTGTTCTTGGCATGTCACTGGTCTAAACAAAACTGTACGGATCTTATGAAGCCATCGCAGTCTCGACTGGTGCCAAGACGACAAGAAACATGCCGAGTTGCGCAACGTCGTCACCAAAGTACGCAAACATGCAGCCATTCAATCAAAAGGGCACATGTATCCACGCAAGCTCAACCTCAGCCCTACCATTAGCATCGCTCGGTCAAACACAAGAGTGTCGTCGACTCGTAAAAAGGTCCCGACCATGAGCCAATGACCGTCGACTTTATCGGGCAGCCTGCCCGTGACCCTCATCGCGTAAGGGACAAATTTGGGTGCCTCGGCTGGCGAACCCCATTCCCAAGGCACCCGTATTTCGGACTCGCAGGGGCTACGTATGCTCTCTTCTTTTGGTTCTTTTGGGCTTGATTTTAGCAGTTTCTCGTAGATCTCTTTTCTTAATGTTCCCGTCTATCCTTTCCTGTGGACCCTACGACAGGGAACAACCCCCGCTGTCTCACGGAGTGGCTGCAACCTTTCGAGATCTTTGCTGGTGGTTCAAGGTTAAGGGAGCTAGGTCGTAAATAACCTCGTAAGAATTTAAACCAGGACAACCCGTGGTCAAGGCACCCGTGAATTGGTTCCCCTGATTCGACGATGCCATGCCGAGTCCAGTTCCACGCTCCATGGGTTCCGACGATGGGGTCATCTGGTCCAGGGGCATGGCAGAAGTTCCCGATTAACTGGTTGCCTACATATCTCAAGTCTCGATCTAGCATCATCTCCATTTTTAACCATGGTTCCTGGACTAACTGCAAGGGATCACGATGGCCTTGAAAGGCCTCAAGGCAGCATTTTATTTTCGTTCCGGTACTATCTTTGTCCCCGCTCAAGTTAGATCATCTCTGAATCTAGTTGGCGATTTGATCCCATGACTAGACCCTTGGCACTGACATGCATGGCTTACCCGTGCTACTATTCTCAGCACACAGTCTATCTTTATATGCTTTCTTATTTTATCTTTACTCAAGTAAATGGCGACTTGATGAGTCAAGAGAAAATTAGCAAAGCCTGTGGTTTAGGTGAAGGGCTAAACATATGGCTTGTTTGTTTAGTCGTGTTGCTATAGTTCCCAAAGAACCAGTCCATACACATGTTTCCTCAGACATGAGATCAAGATGAGACTTAAGTACCGTCGCAATTGCATTTCACTTTCAAGGTCATAATGCGAATTATATGTCTAAACAAGCAGATCAATTACTACATCTTCAAACTACTCGACTCCAAGATATTGTTTGCAGAGCCCGCGACTCCTAACCTACCTGATATCCGATATCAACTACACAAACTGGCTTTGCCTTCTCAACACTCAAACCCTCACTCTGAAACAGTCTTAACGCGCGGGAGTTGGATCGTTGTAGTAGGTAGATCTACCGCGAGTGGACAGTGGAGGACGTTCGCCTCGTGATGTCGACTCCCTACGCCCTCGGGAACGGCTGCTGTCTCGCTGTTGAGAGTGAGACTGCTGACCCCCTGATCTGGCATCCCTACTTAATGGGGGGCGACTATCATTTCGGTGCTCAGTGCGAGGGCGCTGATCCTGTGAGGTTGACTCCCTACGGCTGCCATCTCGGGGTTGAGAGCGAGATCGCTTACCCCCCGATCCGGACTCTCTGCTGGATGAGGGACGATTACTGTTTTGGTTCTGAGTGCGAGAGCGCTGATCCTGTGATGTTGCCTCCCTTCGACTGCCATCTCGGGGTCGAGAGCGAGACCTCTCAGAGCGAAAGTGCTGTGATTGAGGAGGTGCAGAACTAGGTCCCTGGGAGGCGTGACGACGGCGGCTTCTAGACTCATCCCCAGTGGAGGACTGGGTAAGATTTCTATGGTACGCCATATCTTGAACAACAAACTGACCTGGGGACATCACCTTTGTTCCCAAGTTTTGACTCTGACCTCGGTTGAACGACTCCCGCACAGCGGGAGAAGGTAGAGGTGTTTGGTACTGACTACCCGCCGCAGGAGGATCTTGGGGATACTGCATCCCTTGCTGAGACTGAAACCCTTGCTGAGCTTGAGACCCAGAAGGACCATCCCACGCGTAATTTCCCATGGTGTATTCAGACAGTGTCCGGTCCGCGTTGGTAGAGTCGGGGGTACCCTCAGGATATTGATATACCCTCGGCTTCTTCCTCTGCTCCTCAATCTCCTCCTCGTGGCACTTGAAACACTTTCTGTCCATTTCGGTAGTGTAAGTATCTGTTTCGCAGGCCGGGGGCATACCACCGGTGCATGTGACGAGTGCGTAGCAACAGTCGATGAAATGCAACTTTTCCCAGAACCAACCCCAGCACGTGGACCGTCGCTCGTAGATGGTGTGCCCACAGGTATACTTGAATCCTTCGTAAGTACACATGATTGCTGTGTGATCTGTGGTATCTGAGAGTAGTTTTGTTGCTATCGAGGCTGGTTATGGAGGGTGTATTATTATCTGAACTCTGGGCGGCATTCCTTGAACTCTTATATCCCACCGTCATCTGGCCATCTCGTACTGGATTACATGGTTATTGGTGATATGCCTAGCTTGCAACGTGAAAGAAAAAGACACAGCTCTCAGGCAACAAGGTCATTGTTTGGTTGTCCATGCGGTGTCCACCTCCTGAGATGTGCATAGTTCTGAAGAACAAAGACCTTGAACATGACCGCTGTACAAAACGCCAATACAACACCAAGATGGTCCCATAGTATTTCCTGTTCTCAATTTATTCTGTAAATGAACAGAATGTGCTCCTTATTTGCGTCAAGTATCAAGAACAACCTACCAGAGGTATAATAATCAGCCTCAATCATTAGCCAGTCTCTTTACCACTTCCTCACCTGACTATCGACCTTGCAACATATCTCTCTGTACACTATTCGGAGAGACGAATAAACCACCACAAGCAACTTTAAACAACCTCATCATCATGGCTTTGGAGTGGCTCAGTCAGCTTTTCCCCTGCTTCTCCGTCCGACGGGTTCACGACTCGGTCGACGTCCCTGATGTCGCGCCAGAGACCAGGTCCGCCTTGGGGAGATCTGTTTCCTCAGAGAGACGGTGTGTCACTAAAAGAAAGCCTTCCATAGAGAGGCAGAACAGCGAACGCAGAAAGTATCTCCAAAGGAGACTATCCTTGGAAAGTCAACAAACCCAAGGACCGCCGCCCAAGGGGCACCAGGAGACTCTCTCCTGGCTCGACAACGGCAATCACTCTGGCGTCATAGCCGCCCGGGACGCTGCCGACCGTGAGATGAGATATTCCGTCCCGAGTAACGGTAGCGAGGCCTCGTACGGCGCAACACAGAGGATCAGAATCATGAGGGACTTTGACAGGGACGAAAACGGCTTGGATCTCTTCGCTGTTGGAACCCCGAGTCCCTTCACGCCCGACTTTTCTCCTGCTCCTCCTACCAAGGAGACTCCTATCCGACGAAGAAGCCGGTTTTCTCGGGAACCGTCTTCTCTCGACATTACACGTTTCGATCGCTCGCCCCCTTCCTCTACTGCGTCGTCCCCCTCCGGTGGGAGTCGGACCAATGACTGGAAGCACTTCGACCTACCATATGCTGGTGCTGTCTGGCCTTTGGACGCGGGCTATGAAAGCTTTAGTGAACGCATCAATGCCCTGAGCCTCGCGGTGCCTAAGAAGAACCAAGAGGAGGAGGACATTGACTGGAAGCGAGGCAGCGTCAACAGCCAACGCCCCGTGCTCCACATCGACACTGAGTTGGCCCCCATGGTTCGACCCAGAGCCGCTCTGGTTGAGTTTCCCTCTGAGAAGTCTCCCTCTGAGAAGTCTCCCTCTGAGAATGGGAGCCAGGCACACAAGTTCCCTGAGCTGCCTCCCATCGTCCCTCCCTCTAATCACGAGGACGATTCGCCCAAGTTAACTACCGCCCTTAACCTTGCCTCTGAAATCGGAAGAGACTCGGACGATGCCAGCAGTAGCAGTCTCGATGGTCGAGTTGAGTCGCCTACTACGCCAGTTAAGGACTCCGGCATTGGGAGCATGGCTAGCGATGGCGACAACAAGCATGATACGCATCCCGAGTCTCCTGTTGTCGACAAGTTGGACGATGACAACGACGTCAACCCCGATGCATCTGCTGATTCGCCTACTAGTGTCAAGACCGATTCCACTACCATTGAAGGGTTGATCGAGGACATCAACGGCTTCCTTGAGGGCATTTCAGCGTCATGTGCCCTTATCAATGACGCCCATGAGGCTGAGAGATTGGCCGACGACAGCAACAGTCATGTCAAGGTACCTCCAGAGCCATCTCCACCATCCCCGATGGTAGACGCGGTAACTGAAACGAAACGGGCTGAAAAGGATTATTGGGACATTGACTCTCACGCCCCTCAGACTGTCAGATTGCCTGACGACAGCAACAGTCATGTTGAGGTGCCTTCAAAACCTTCTTCACCATCTCCGAGGGTAGGTGTGGTAGCCGAAACGAAACGGTCTGGAGAGGATCATTGGGATATTGATTCTGACATAGACTTTGAAGTTTCGAGTGACGGCTCTTCTGACGGCGGTTACGTGGGTCGTCGCAGGACCTGGATTGACCCTAAGTTGACGAGACCAAATTTGAGATGAATGAAGGAAGGGGTGAATGTTGCAGAATTGCAGTATCATCGTACTGTTTTCCGAGATTATGTTTCTTAGAATAGGTTGTTGATCTCAGGGATTGACGTTATCAACATCCTCAGCCGCTCATGTCTTGGGCTGGATCTCATATCATAAATAGACAAGAGAATCATGTTTTTCTTTTTGGGTATCTCACTAAGCAAGCCTTGCTTCCCTCACCGTGCCATTGAACTCATCATGCATGTGCCCAACCACGGGCTACAAGAACCTGCATCTCGTTAATCAAACAAAACTCACCCGGCTCCCTTCTCCCCAGGCCCTCCTTCTCCCATTTTGCTATACGTCTCCTCACCACCCACCTCTCAAACGTCACCACCGTCCAGCGCTTTAGCCGGTTGATCCAGAGGCCAGAAAAGATGTCCCACACTGACACCCAGGCTCCTTCTTCGGGGTGCACGGCCTGGTAGGCGGCCATGTTGTAGCCCACTCGCACGCGGGGATTAAGGTAGACGCCGCGGGTCTTTGAAAGTGGGTTGTCGGCGTGTATGAGGCAGCACTCGGATCCTTCGAGGTGGTGCTCAGCAAGTGAGTCTGCGACTCCACGGAAGCGGAGCTTGGAGGACGAAACAAAGGGTTCGGCAGGCATAACAACTATGTCAGTCAGTATATGCACCACCATAAGGAACACTGTAGACTAACTAATTCCGTTCCAGCAGCTCGTCACTGGCACGGCGTCAAGATGATTAACGAGAGCGTTCCTCGATGCACTGCTCTTGAAATAGGGCCATGACTGTGTGGTATGTGACTGGCCAGCTGTATCTCTTAGAGCAAATGTGTCGTAGTAACTCGGTGGTTTGGAAAAGTCGAGGGAGCAAGCAGCGGCGTAGTCGCCCCCATTGGTATCGAGAAGCTTGAGGACATCGTCGGTCTATCCAGTCGCAAAGAGTGAGAAGCTGTCACAACAGACCATCAATTGGTGTAAAACATACCGTAAAGACCACATCGTTGAGGAAGAGGACTTTGTCAAAGCGCGTACCCTTCTTGTGCAGCTCAAGCAGGTCACGGAGCGTCTTGTTCCTCAGCTTGGCAAGGTATGGTATCCTCCTCAGCTCCCTTTTCCCTCTTGCAGTGTCAATCCACCCTTCATCTTTATTCTCGGCGTTGAGTTCGTTCTCGTGCGTCACATCCGATACCTCCACGCGATGCGGCACGCCCAGTCGTTCCAGCTCTTTGTCTAGCTTGAGCAGCTCGGCCTTGCTATTGTCCCAGCTCCCGCTCTCGTAGACGCTCACAAAGACATTCTCAGGGTGCAGCGTCTTTGCAAGCTCTATGACGGCAGTATTCCAATGCTTTTTCAGAATGTCCTCGTTGTTAAAGTGCATGCTCGCAATGTAGATGCGCTCTGCGGGCTGCGAGAGCTTGGGGGTGGGCGTGCGGTCGGCATCGAGGATGTTTCGGTGGATACGGAGGACGTCGAGGATGTTGACAACGACGAGAAGGACGAGGAGGATCTTTGTGGTTCGAGAGCGGAGGAGGCGACGCAGGAAGAGACGGTTCCCATGCGAGATCATGATTCCTTGAAGGGGACGAAAGCTCGATTGCGAGGAGGACAGCAAGGCGGCATCGGCATCGGCATCATAGGGAGAGTTCCAGCCACGTTCCACACTAGTGGAACTTCCTGGACGGTCAGCCCGAGTAAGCATTGAAATCGAGAGGTACTCATGTGAAACGTAGGTGAAGGGCGGGAGTAATCATGTTTGCTCAGCGTGCGTTCCAACTCGAGCTTTGACATGGGGAGATCAGCAAAGTCAGCGGCGGCCGCGTCCCTCTGCCTGCTCCTTGCATTCCACCTATCTTCTAAACACATGTGGGGGAACGAGGCTTAGACGACACATGTCGGCTACTTAGCGCGCGTCTTTATCAAAAAACCACGCCGTAAATTGACACAAATGGAAAGTCTGGGGATCCATTGGGTCTAATACGAACCTTACAGGTACTTAAAGATTCTCTTAACGAGATGTGTTAATGGGGCCAGAGCTTGGCAAGCTCTCCACAAAGCCTTAAGGCGCAGCTTGAGAGGCCTTGAAGAGAACGACGCTTACTGTTAATCAATTGACTGATTAAGAATATAGTTTTGCAATATGTGAGCAAATCTAGGCCTATATATTGTATTTTACTAGACAGCAAATTATAAGTTATGAGATGTTTCCATGGATAACATTCACATCCGAGAGCTAGTCTTCATGGTACTATCATGGTTTGATGCTCTCACTGCACATGGAAACCGCCGCTTAGCTAAGACAGTCTCCTGCAGGAGTGACAACTTGGCAGCAAAACACAACCTACTGTTTGACTGACATTTCGTCTTGGCTAATCAAAACACAGCCTTCGGGTGTGACGCGGCTGTTAGCAGGGAGTTGAAAGCAAACATCCATAACGCGCCAACCTAAGTACCACCCCCCATTTAAGCCTAGGAGACACTCCGGAAGCATCGGTAATCGGCAAATCATTTGTGGGGGCTCCCATCAGGGACCCTCACCTTTGAACCCCTGGATTTCACCAACATTGCGCTGCACACAGCCTCAGTATTGACTGACAGCGAAATTGTAATAGAGTCGGTAACGTTTCACCTTCCTAATGTTGTGCCAGTTGCATAGAGGTTGTCCTAGCTGGCGGATCTGAATCCTTGGCTGATACAAATTCACCGGTCCTACCGCCAGCCACGGCATCTACGTGGGTTAATATGCAGCCGACTAGCTCAAATCTTTATTTCTGTTTTAACCAATCCGAAACCCCGAGTGAGTCGAGAGCTTCACGAGCCTCATACACCAGCAAACACAGCAGAACCCAGTTGAGGTACTCAAGTAAATTAACTATCTTCTCTATACTCCCTCTTCCACCTTTTCGTCATATCAAGAGAGATTGCTTCGTCAGGTATGTTACATTCCTCCCCAGAACCCTGATTTGTCCCTAGACCTTGTCATGTGTCAAGGTGGGATTGCATAAACCCTTGAGGAGCAGTCATATATTCCTACACTTCAACATCGACTTTTCAAGACCCTTCAAATCTCGAACAAGTCGATTAACCTGCTTCCGTAACCATCTATTTGGCAAAGTGCAGGTCGTAACCGAGCCACTTCCTTCGGAGAATCTGCTCAACCGACAGGCCGGGGTAGCCGTAGGTCAGGGGAAGGAAGAAGTACCAGCCCGCAATGATAATAGCAAGCACAACACCGCAAGCGATCCAGGCACTGAGCATGCTCTGGCCAGCGAATCGCTCTCGGGCGGTGACATGGTGCTTGGGGCTGGGGGTAACCTTCTTGTCCTTGATGGTCAGCTCCTCAGCAGGCTCCGAGTTGAAAATGAACTCAAGGAGAGCACCGGCGACGAGACAGGAGGCTAGGTGAGCTGGAAGATAATGATGCAGGAAAAGCTGACGTCCCATGAGGTAGAATGGGAAGTAGTGAGTAGCCCATGCGAGGAAGAAGAATCCAGTCGAGTTGTACAGGCGGGAACGCGTACCTAAAGGGCTATTAGTATACGAACAATATCAGAGTCCTGGTTCACTTACGGTGGTCCAGGGCATCAATGCCACGGCGCAGAGACACCTGATCAGCAAGGATGATACCAGCATAGACAGCAAGAAGACTGCTCGCGAGCCACCAGCCGAAGGGGTTGCCCAGGAAGTAGATCTGCTGACGAGTCTCGCCCTGAGTCCAGAAGCTGACACCGCGGAGCAGGAAGGGCCACTGGTAAGGGTGGCTCGAGTAGGGGTGGCTGCTGGTGAGCTTGCTGTTGTGGTAGAACATGGCTCGCTGGAGCTCGAACCACTTCTGGAGGAAGGGCAGCTGCTTGACCTTGCGCTCAGGCTTCTGTCGGCGGGGGTGGTCGGCGGGCAGCGAGGGAATGTCCTCGACGATCCAGACGTTGGAGCTGGGCGCAATCTGCTTGTTGCCGTTGATCTCCTGGTGCTTGTATCCCCACTCAGGCAGAGGCTTGGTGTGGGTCCACATGGCGACCTTGCTTGGGTTGTGGATGAACTTGAAGTGACCCGAGACGGACTTGAAGTTCTGGTTCTTCTTGCCATGCTCAATTCGGACCTCAAAGAGAGTATCGTTCTGACGCTTACCATAGGCATCCTCAATCGAGACAGCCGTGAACTCCTGGTTGGTGGGGTAGTATGGCGAGGCGACATCGTGAGAGAGCAGGATCTTGTCGGTGCCAATGTGCCTCAAGCGGACGAGGTCGTGGTTTTTGACGTTGCGACCCAGCTTCTTGTCATCGTTCATGGGCAGGATCTCCCAGTAGTTGTTGGTGTCGTTGTAGGGGTAACCAGTGATCTGCTGGCCCTGGCTGGAGACACGGCCATCGTCGTAGCGAAGAGGGTACTTGTCCTCGTGGCTGTGGAGGTAGGTCTTGGTCTCCTTGTGGCGAATGCTGATGCTGTCGTAGTACTGGATGTCAATGGAGTTGGCCAGCATAACGTTGTCACTGAGGGTCTCCTGGAACTCGGGGGTCATGAAATCATCACCAGGGCCGGAGCGGTTGAGGACGGCGAAGTGGACCTGGAACCAGAACAGGTAGAACAGGAAGGGCATGATGATCAGACCAAAGGCTCGGGCAGCAAAGTGCTTGGCGAACTCGGGAAGGCTGATAGCGCCATTGGGTCGGTTGATGTTGAGCAGGTCCCAGAGGTCAATGATGACAGCAGAGCCAATGGTGACAAAGGCAAAGAGACCAACGTACTTGACCGAGATATCGCAGGACAGGGCGAATCCGGTCAGGATGAGCCACTTCCACCACTTCCTGGAGAAGGGCTCGTGTCGGAGCTTGTACCACTTGATGTAGAAAAGCAGACTGCAGGCCATGGCGAGGACGAGGGTAGCGTCCAGGAGAATGAGACGGGTCTGGCCAATGTGGGCATTGTCAAGGAGGATCAGACCAGCGGCGAGAATGCAGGCGGGAAGGCTGTATCCAGACTCCCACATGATGAGGTAGGTAACGGAGACAGTCAGGGCACCGAGGATGGCGGGCAGAGCTCGGAAGGCCACGTAAGGGACCTTGTTAGCAATGTAGGAGTCGCCAATGTTCTCGAAGTGGAAGTGGCCATCGTAGCCGACCAGCCAGCCCATAAAGGCGAAGAGAAGCTTTCCAAAGGGAGGGTGGACATCGAAGAAGTAGGTTCGCTCGAGGTAGTAGGAAGCAAACTGCGAGTCGATTGGTTAGCCATTGCGCGTTAGGTGACAGATGATAATGCCAACTTACCTTTCCAAAGTGCACCTCGTCAAAGACGACCTCATTGGGGTGGCTGATACCCCAGAATCGAGTGACAAAGGCCAGAATGGTGATGATGGCGAGGCCAATCTTATACTCGCCCTCGCCCTTGCCAGCTCTTTGGGCGCCAGCCTTTGCAAGCTTATCAAGCTCAGCATCGGGGTTGAAAGTATCATCAGAGACCTTCTTGGACGCAGCGCCCCTCTGTCGCAGGCTGCCCTGCGGCGTGGAGCTGCGAGCCATGATGGAAATCGACCGTGAAGCGCAGGCTATGATGAAGCACAGCTGTCAGTAAGAGTTGCTTCCTGGGAAATTTAAAGAGAAGGTTCCGACGCGAAAACTCGAAGGCTTGTCGCAATGGGCTTACGCAGCCTCGCGATAAGGTCTCACAAGCCGCAACAAGGAACGATAAGTCTCAGAACTTACCTCAGGGGTGATGGAGGAGGCTCAGAGGCCAGGTATAACCAGCAAACAGCAGTGGGTTAAAGGAAGATAAAACAAAGGAGCGGATAGAAGGACAGGATTGAAGAGGCAAACGCACAGAAAAGAATTGCGCGCCTCAAGAAGAAGAAAAAAGAATGGTTAGAAAAAGGGGTAGATGGAGACCTCCCTTTGCAGAAGCAATGGATTGGAGTTGAAGAGTTCCTGGCGATGAGCTGAGCTGAGCTGCCGTCGAGGACAACCTGGCCACCTAGCTTCCCTTTTTTTCCTTGTGACTTAGCCCGCTGTGATGGGATGCAGGGGGCGATGGCTTGCCCCGCTTATGTTATTCAACAAGCTGTCTGATAGCTTCTCACACTAACAGGTGCTTCAGCGCCCACTGGGACGCCCTAGCTTTCTGGGTAGAGGCGCTATTGACTGGAGCCGACAAAGGGGACCAATTAGATGATCTACCCCACGGCTCATCGTTTACTGGTTACCAACGACCTTCGGGACGATCGAGCAGGGCTGAATGCTATCACTACCATAGATTACGGGTTGTAACACCAATAGCATAGAAATAAAGGAATGTGACTATGGTAGGACTTCTGAAGCTAGCATAAAATGCGGACTTCCCCTTGGACAGGGCATTGTCGTTTTACCATCCATGGCTCCATCAAGGTGTGCGTAACCATGAGCCGATCCCGACTTGAAGATGGCACTTATCGATAAGAACCGTGTAAGACGATTCTCATAGCGGTGACGCAGACTCCCAACATGCAGTTTGCAAAGCAGAGTAATTAATTTTATTATCTTGATCACATTATATTGAGTACTTGTGTCTAGTTTCTCATGATTCTGAGAATTGTACTCTTGTATGAGCTTTGGCGTGGGCATTGCAGCTCTATCAGTAGCTTGGAGCTGAGCAACTTGTCCATAACATGTTGACTTCCTACACATACCCTGAAACGTCTGCATCTCACAATCGCCTACATCTATCCCCAATGATTCGATTGACATTCCTCTCAAAGCATAGAATCGTCAGGGAAATCGTACGTAATCCCCCGAACCGCGGGACCCCTCCGGCCCTGGCCGCCGTCTCCGGAGGGCGCGTTGCGGGGCAAACCCAACCTTCTCACCCCAGACACGTCGACGGTTAGCCGATCAACGGAGCCCAGGACTGCCCAGTTAACTGATCCCATGTACCTACACGTGTAATGCGCTTGTAAAGAGAGAGCGCGCGCTCTCCATGGTTAGCCCAGGCGCAGCCGCCGTTTTCCATCGGCTTCCACTCTCCGACGAATTGGAGGCGGCGTGTATCGGCTGCCCCTCCGAGCTGCCGGAGCTTTGGTCGAATATAAGGCCCCTCGTCCCTCCCGCTTTAAAGCTTGCTCCGATCTTTTGACGCAACCAAAAAAAGGAACTTGACTTCTTTCAATCACATCTCAAACATCTTCTCTCTCTTCAGGTAGGTAGTTTCTTACCGCATCCAATGCTGTCATCTCTCGTCGCGCGCCGAGCTCCTCGCTTTGCCGCTTCTTCTCTCAGAGCTGCCGCCCCGCGTCTTGTTCTCCCTCCCGCTGTATCAGAGGCAGCCAGGTTCACACGTTCGATTAGACACCAATCCACCATGTCCGACCAGCAGATCATCTTCACCAAGAACGCCCCTGCGGGTAAGTATTCGTTTTTCATCTGAATGCCGTAGAATGTTCGCTGACGGATCCTCAATTAGCTGTTGGCCCTTACGTATGGCTCCCAGAGCTACCCCTCATTCATGTCACCAGTGTATTGACCTTCAACAGTCCCAGGCCATCAAGACCCCCAACATGATCTACTGCTCCGGCCAGATCCCTCTTACCCCTGAGGGTGAGCTCGTTGAGGGTTCCATCACCGCCCAGACTGAGCAGGCCTGCAAGAACGCCAAGGCCGTTCTTGAGGAGGCTGGCTCCGAGCTCGCCAAGGTCGTCAAGACCACCATCTTCATCTCTGACATGGCTCACTTTGCCGTATGAGTCCCTCATGCAATTTATGAGCATCTTCAAGGCTAATTGGTATTGTAGGAGCTCAACGCCGAGTACGAGAAGTGGTTCTCCCACAAGCCTGCTCGCAGCTGCGTTGCTGTCAAGACTCTCCCCAAGAACGTCGATGTTGAGATTGAGGTCATTGCCCTCCCTTAAAAATTCACTTTGACGGAAAATTAGGATACAAAAAAAAGTCAATAAAAAAGAAGATCAAATCTATCATGTTTCCTCCCAGCTACTGATCATGTGCTCGCTACCAACACCCTGACTCAAACCGCCCCAACAAACAAATCAAAAAGCTCCAACGCAGTCAAGAGAACCCAGGAACTAGTAATTCAACTAGGTGCTCATCGAAAAGCAAGAGCCAGATTCTCCACCTCATCACGATTATCCAGATACTCCAGTCTTGCACAAAATGCCATCCCAGCCTCGAGGCTGTTTCTCGCCTCCGCCTTGTGGACGTCGCCTCGCTCCAAGACAATATCAAAGACCCTCGCGATATTCTCCGCCGCTGTGTTCACCACATTCATGTCATCTAGGGCTTTAGACACCGATTCTGGTGATAGCATCTGCAACGCATTCCCCCTAGCCCAGAGGATAGAGCAAATCCCGGTTGTGTTGGTTGTCAAAGAAGCCGTCGCGTGTGTGCTCCTGTAAAGGCTCAATGCTGTCTCGTCAAATATGGAAATACGGTCTGGAAAACGACGAGACTCATTCTGCTGAACCTCCGAGAGCCGCTGCTCAATGTTGTACCGGAAATTCTCGATGAAGTCTTCACTGACTCCAAGACAGATATCGTGTACTTGTCGGGCGGCAAAGCATCGGAATTCTGGGTCGTTGAGGGCGTGGGCAACGTGTTCAGGCATGCTGTCCTCACTGAATAGGGACGTCACGGTGTGAGTATCGTCTCGTTCAGATGATTGATCGTGAGGGGTGACATCTCGAGAATAAGGCCCCCTTGCCATATGAGCTTCTCGCGGGATGGCGTCCGCGAATGGTCCATGGCCATGGTATTGGGGCGGGGAGAACCGGTCGTAATATTCGGGCGAGTCAGGCCAATCCTCTGAAGGTTGAGTAGAAGATAGATAGCTGCTCAGATCCGTGTTGTCGTCTGTCGGTTCGGACATAGACCGGTTTCGCTCGTAGATGAATCGGCTGGGGGATTCAGGAGAAGACATGGTGAGTGAGGGTTCAACGATAGTAAGAAGTTGGAGGAGTTAAATTTCTCTCCAGTGATATGTGTATATATTTATATGCAGTATACAAGGCAGATAAAACACCAAAAAGGCCTTTGGCACATGCGACAGAGGTCTGACACAAGGCACTCATTTGAGAACATGACCAGTTTTTATCGGTGAATCTTGATGGTTCTACATGTCTTTGTCATTGGCAATCTACCCCTGGACAATTTAAGCAGCCCAGACAACGACCCTACCATCAACGCCGCTTGCTAAAGTCTTTGTTAGCCTTTTTCTGATATATGACAATGAATGACCTTGTGACTTACTGCTAAACTTGGTGACACGCTCCCCATCAGTGTCGAAAGGTCGAACGGTGCTAATGGTGTTTTGGTGGACCGTCTTGAGCTGAGTGTCATCCTTGGCCTTGCCCTTCAGATCCATCTGTCGGAACATGTTGAGGGCAGACTCCTCGCGGTGCTCGCCCAGGCTGGGGCGGCCCTTTGTCTCGATGGTGCCAGCCAGCTGCCAACCACCCTCACCTCCCTGGAAGCGGAAGGCCTCACAGTCATAACCAGCAGCAATGATCTCGTCCTCACTGGTCCAGATCAAGCTTTTGAAGGGCAGCTGCTGGGTAGTAACAGTGACGACAGCACGGGGAGGTTGCTCAGGTCCGGAGGGATACACAACAGTGATGCTGCTGTCGTGAGCAGCAAAGGCAAGGCTATCACCGCTAGGGGAGAAAGAAACCGAGTGAACCCAGCCAGCAGAGTTGTTCAGGTACTCTCCACAGACAGTGTTGAAAGGGAGTCGCTCGCCCCAGACACCGGGAGCAGGACGGGCGTCCATACCCTTGATGAAGGCGGAAAAGACTCTGGCGTGGGCATCGGTGGAGCCGGCGGCAAGGAGGACCGAGTTCGGGTGCCAGGCAACGCTCGTGATGGTGCTGCGAATGGGCTTCTTGAGGTGCTTGGAAACCCACCAGTCGTTCTCCTCCTCAAAGTAGCAGACGGCGATGACGCGGTCGCCGGAGCCGACGGCGAACTTAGTCTCGGACGGCGACCAGCGCACAAACGTAGCAGCTCTGCTAATTCGGAGCAGAACAAGAGTCGGCTTGTAACCGGTAGGAGAGGGCTCCCAGACCAGGGCGTTACGGTCTAAGTGACAGGTCGTGTTAGCGTCTTGAACAGCGTTGTCGGTATAGGGGTAGCTGCGCATTCATACCCTGAGAGCAGGTCACAATGCGCCCGCTGTTGGGAGCAATGTCGACACTGGTGACAGTCTTGTCATGGCCCTTGAGCTCATCCTTCAACTTGTAGGCATTGCCGACCTTGCCGTAGAGCTCAACAGCGGTGTCGCGAGCGACGGCGAGGATGGAATGATCAGCCGAGAACGAGTGGTCGGCGATAGGGTTGTGGAAGAGGTGGTGAACTTCGGGAGCAGCCATGGTGAAGGTATTGGCGATAGGAGTAGCTCTCTACTATCGCTTTCAAGTCGATTGAGAGAATGAGGGAGACAAGAAGAGGTTGGTTAGGCGCTGACGATGCTGGCTGTGTAGGTTGCGCTGGCTGGATGGCTAGTGGGGGTGGGGGGCTACGTAGGAGCTCCAGCAAGCTTGGGCCACAGCAGCCGATGGCAGCGCCTCATGGACGAGGCTGGCAATTCGTCGTGCGGCGAAAAATCTCCATCCCGCTACTACACCACCGCCAATATCAGTACACTCGACCCTGGCGCGCCCGCGCATCCTTACACGATTTTGGTTTAGGGACTGTTAAGGAGGACTTATAATATCGATCACAAGCGCAGAAATATCGAACCAAGACTTCGGTCCTTCCGCCATCCGTCACAATGGCCGCTGCCACAGCTTCTCGCGCTCTCCAGCCCAACTCCTCCTTGCCGGCCAAGGTGCAGCCTATTCCTCCGAACCAGACGTCAGTCCCCCTCGATATATCTCTAATTACTGCGTATTGACTGTTACAGTCTCTATGTCACAAACCTCCCGTCCTCGAAAATCCAGAAAGCCGATCTGCGAACGGCCTTGTACATGTTGTTTTCCACATACGGTCCTGTATTAGATGTTGTCGCCCTCAAGACGATGGCGATGCGTGGCCAAGCCCATATCGTGTTCCGAGATATACAAGCAGCCACACAGGCCATGAGGTCTCTCGAAGGACAGACGTTCCTGGGCCGCGAGTTGGTTGGTCTCCTCCTTTGTCGGTGTCGCTTACACAGTAGCTCTAACGCGCTGCTCTCTAGAAAATCCAATACGCCAAGTCGAAATCGAACTTTGTGGCCAAGCTCGATGGCACCTTCAAGATTCCTTCCACAAATGCGGGCGCTGCCAATGTCGAGCAGACCGAACTCCAACAGAGCATCTTCAACGCCCCTCTTCCTGGATCAGCGCCCGCTGGCCTCCCTGCTAAGCCCGCCGCGAATGTCGACCATGTGATGAAGGATGTTGGAAGCCCCGGCCGTGGCCAGAAGCGAACACGCGACGACGAGGACAGTGACTCGGACGTGGCTATGGAGGAGGACAGCGATGATGATCAATGATGCGTATGAATGGTCGGCTACATCGATGAGAGAGAAAACCGCGTCAGACGACCGAGAAAATCGCCTCATTGAATCGCCATTTCTTTGGGCACCCACAAGCCCACGCAGCCTCCCACCAGTCCGATCCATATCATCAGGTAGTTTGTCCTGTCGCACTCGAATTTGGAGATGGCATCCCCGAGCAAGCAGGGGTGGACAAAGAAGGACGGGACACCCGTGACAGGGTGATGCTGCGAGCAAGGTGTTAGTTAGGCCAACCGATCTTGACGATACCCAGGACTTTTTGAATTGACTTGTGCAAACAGCTTTCTCTCTCATCTCCGTACTCACATCGGCCGAGATGCCTCCAACTGCTCCGAGCGCGCGGAGGCCCGCCTTGTACTCATCGGGGACAAGGCGGCGGAAGACGGTGTCAATATTGAATGCGGGCTCATCTGGGGGTAGATTGCGCAAAGTGAACCAAAGACAAGGCACGCGATACGTAGGATGAAGATGAATCTCGTATGCCACCAGGCCAACATCTGGGCGAGATTGAGGCTTCACAATAGCGGCCTGGAACTTCGTAAGACAATGGTCTAAGTAAAAGACAAACTCCACCGAGGATTTATTACCTCGTCAGCCTCTTCTGCGTCCATCATGTCTCTGTCTCCACCTGGTACATCATGGTTCTTTTCATCGGAGAAGGAGAAGTTTTCCAAGTCTAGCGAGAGATCCCCATGATCTAGATCTGTCAGTAGCGGGCGTCTGATCTGGATGTATGTCGTATAACCCCCCTCAAAGGAGAAGTCGGTGCAAAGAGCAGTGCACACATTTAGCTTCCAGCGCGCCCGCTCCGGACCTAACTTAGCATGGCAGTACTGGCTCTCCAGGTGATGGCACGCCTCTGTAAACTCGTCCGGGCTCAATGAAGGAAAGTTTGCGATGCTCATGGTCGTATCCTTCTCCCGAGAAAATCAGCACCTTGTTTAATCGATAGGCCTCAAGTTGGGTCATGTCGACGGAAGTTGTGGACTGGCGCTTGACGACCCAATAAAATCGCGGGTCCTTTACACGCAATGGACGACAAAAGGGTTCAGGTTACAGGGGCCGCAAGCTCAGGGCAGACGCGGTCCAGAGCTCCCCGGTGCATTGATGAGTTTCGGCGGGGGCGGCGGTGGTCGTCATGGATGGAGGACAGGCGACGTTACGGAGTGAGTGGACGGCGCCTGTGGTCTCGTGCTTCCCGGTCGGGTCGCCAAGTCCCCAAGGTCGCTTTTATTCGAAGTGACATTCTGTCCTCGTGTTTCCGGGGCCGGACCTACTACTAGGTATTGTACCTGCTGTACCTACAAACTCAACTCCTTTTTTTGCATCCTTATTCCGTCTTTGACTTTGGCTGTTTGCAGTCTTGTACATCAAAACTTTGTTTATTATTTGCATTTTATCCATTCCGGCTAAGTATTTATTAATTGCATCAACAACAACACCATACCACGAACCCTCCATCCCGAAATGACCAGCTCAAGTCAATGATCCGCGACCCTTTCAACATCCGAAGCAACAGCGCCTTCAACCGTCCTCATCCTCGAAACGTCCCGAACCAACAAGAATCGGCATCGCTGGCCGTCGCCCATGATTTAGCGATGGCCTTTTCCATACCCAAGAACGTACCCTCCTTCGAAAATCGGCATCGAGATCTTGAAGACAGATTCTGGGGCTCCGGCGCAAGCTCCAAGAAGGGGTTGCCCATGTACAAGGACAAACCATATGGCTATTCGCCGTACGAACAAAGACGACCGCTATGGAAGCGCAAGAGGGTGATA
Source organism: Fusarium sp. LHS14.1 (assembly GCA_025433615.1). Taxonomy (NCBI): domain Eukaryota; kingdom Fungi; phylum Ascomycota; class Sordariomycetes; order Hypocreales; family Nectriaceae; genus Fusarium; species Fusarium sp. LHS14.1. The sequence continues at coordinate 2,713,844 of CM046481.1, forward strand.
GGTTTCCTTACCTTCATCGTCTTGACGTTACTATACTGGACCGGTTCTTCGTCCAAGAAGCAACAATCCCAGAAGAGCACCGTACCGACCGACTGGAGCTACTCAGGCTTGTCTCAAGATGATAAAAAGGCCAATTGGGACCATAGGAGAGACCGTGTCGTGGAGGCGTTCGAGCTGAGCTGGGACGCCTACCGACGATATGCATGGGGTGCGTCCAGATTCACAGCTCTTGAGACACAGTATGCATGCTAACATGGACCCGGATAGGTTATGATGAGTACCACCCTGTCACTAAGAGGGGCGACAACATGGCGCCCAAGGGATTGGGTTGGATCATAATTGATGCCCTCGATACAATGATTCTGATGAACCTGACATCCCGAGTGCAAGATGCTCGTGGATGGATTTCAGAATCATTAACATGGGACCAGGATCAGGATGTCAACACGTTTGAGACAACCATCCGCATGATGGGTGGCTTGCTCAGTGCACACTACCTGTCTAACGAATTCCCACATCTCGCCCCCTTGGCCGAGGACGACGAAGGTGCGGCTGGAGAGGATCTCTACCTCGAAAAGGCAAAGGATTTGGCCGACCGTCTTATGAGTGCCTTCGACTCCCCCTCTGGCGTTCCTTATGCGAGTGTCAACTTGCACAAGTATGAGGGTATCCCATCTCATGCTGATGCGGGAGCATCGTCTACTGCCGAGGCCACAACTGTTCAGCTCGAGTTTAAGTATCTTGCTAAGCTCACAGGAGAAAAGGACTTTTGGGACCGGGCCGAGAAGGTGATGCAGGTGGTTGATGACAACGGTGCTCAAGACGGCCTTGTCCCCATCTACGTCTACGCTACCACGGGCGAGTTTAAGGGCAAAAATATCCGACTCGGCAGCCGTGGCGACTCATACTACGAGTATCTCATCAAGCAGTATCTCCAGACAAATAAGCAAGAGCCCATCTATGAGGATATGTGGGACGAAGCACTGAGGGGTGTCCGCAAGCATCTGGTGACATACACCAAGAACTCGCAGTTTACGATTATCGGAGAGCGACCTACTGGATTGGACAGAGCCCTCAGCCCCAAGATGGACCACCTTGTTTGCTTCATGCCTGGAACAATGGCACTGGGAGCCACTGGAGGTCTGACTGAGGCTGAGGCCAAAAAGCTGCCTACATGGTCTAAGAAGAACGAAGAGGATATCAAGCTTGCCCGCGAGATCATGGAGACTTGCTGGGGAATGTACAAATTCACCGAGACAGGACTGTCGGCTGAGATCACCTATTTCGAGATTGACAACCCACCGCAACCCTTTGGCAGCCCCCGTCAGAGCCCGGCGGTGTTTGATCCAGCCCCTGACGCTGAATGGCGAAGCGACTTTATCGTCAAAAACGGAGACGCTCACAATCTCCAGCGCCCGGAGACGGTCGAGAGTCTGTTCTACATGTGGAGAATCACAAACGATATCAAGTACCGGGAATGGGGATGGGAGATGTTCAAGTCTTTCATGAACCACACCGCCGTGAGGAACGGGGGAGGCTTCACCAGCCTGCGAGACGCCAACGTTGTGCCGCCCAAGGTTCGAGATAACATGGAGAGCTTCTGGCTGGTGAGTGACGAGCCGCAACTATTCAGAGATGAAGCCATTGACTAACACCGTAACAGGCCGAGACACTGAAATACTTTTACCTCTTATTCTCACACCCCGATCTCCTGCCTCTGGACCAGGTCGTGATTAACACAGAGGGCCACCCGTTCCCCAGATTTGATCTACCAAAGCTGTTTTCGACAGGCTGGAAGCGAAAGCCGAGAGACGCATCTGGTCAGATTATTAAGCCCGTAAGCGCAGATACGGGTTCCGAAGAAAAGGTAATCACGGAGGAGAAGAAGAGCACCTGATCCATTGGCAGCAACTTGACGTGATAGGAGCCAAGGGATTTGGGGCAGTGTTGGCATAGCATTCATTGGGAAGCGAGTCTTGGCTGCACATAAGCTGATTGGACATGGCATGTTACTCATACAGTAGAGCAAAGGCGGGATTTGGACAGTACGTAGCGTCACTCGTGAATACCGTACCGAAAGCATTATCTATCAAGTTAGTACCTGAACCTTGCGGCAGCCACACATGTGCGTGGCTAACGAACCGTTGCTTCATCAGTTTTGGAGCTGCCATGTTTGTTCAAGATGGAGTGGACCAGGTTGCCACGATCTATTGAGCGGCTCGTGCACATTGAAAGGACAAGGACCTTGATACAACTTGGGCTCCGCTTCCCCGTCTTTGGGGCAGATTGGATTGCATGTGATCAATTCTCAGATTGGAGAGGTCGGTTCTGGACGAAACGCATCGTCGAGCAAGAGCCAAGAGGATAGGCAGCCCTGAAAGGCCAAGTGTTGCATGATCCCTGGCAAGGAGGCGCTGGGGATGGATGCTGGCTGGTCACAGCTCTGGGGCACGCAACACCTCTCTCTGTCGTGAACGTGGGATGAGGAGGTTGCCAAGCTTCGAAATGGGTCGGAACCGAGAGAGAGGGAGGGGGGAGGACGCCGGTACCCGAGGATCTCGAGTGTTTTCTCGGATAGACGCAATTGGCGAGGATTCGTGGGAGGGTGTGGCAGGCGATGGGCTGGGCTGAATCGAGGCGACAGAGCGGTAAGGATCCTGGAGGAGGACGCCAAAAGTCAATGAATGCACCTGCTGTAGATGGTCTGGCCTGGGCGGGCGGTCGGGCAGGGGTCCTTTATGGTGGTGTTGATGGCCGCCGGATGATGGACGGGGGTCGTATTGATCGACGGGAGCTTTGGTGGGTTGACCGTTGGTAGTTGACACGAATATGCCCACGCTCACGAGACATTCGAGAGGGCATTCGCATTCGTCCTTTTGTCCTGTCCTTCAATGAAGCTGCGTACCTGTCCCGTACCTTACCGAGTCTCATCCACCTACTCTCCTGACTCTTATCTCTCCCGTCGTACAACACCTGGGTCCATGTTGGACTAACGAAACTGGGCTCAAAAAAGAACATGGGCCTGGACCACACAAGCCTAGGAGCCCAGTCCAAGTGGTCTTCAGCGGGCCCCCCGCGCAAAGATAGCGCTCTCCCCACCGAAGTGAGATTGGCCAACTGGTGACGGTTGCAAGGAATCTCGAGGATGGATCCGTGGACGGATACAGCATGATGGCTGTTTGACAGCTGGGCCTTGGGATTGATGATGCATTTTAGCCTGCAGCCCATGGACCAAGTAAGTAGTTTTAATGGAGGGGACCCCATCCATTTCTGACCCAGGGAGGAGGGACTTGAAGGAAGCCGCCCCCAGGCATGTCCTGCCTTCCATCCATCCATCATTGTCTTAAGTTGCTTGTCCTTCCCAGGCTCGGTTCAGGTCGTCAACGCCAAGCAACCAGGCATCTTGTCACCGACGCTTGATAAGCCCACCACCATCTTCTTGCCTCCAGCCCCTTCCTTCTACTTGGCTATCTAGTCTCTCTCTCATTCTGTTACACAGACAGGAATTCTTCTTGTTGATAATCTCATCCGCTCGCTTCTTCCTCCGGGATCTTTAACGTCTACACCTCTCCATCTTGTTCGGCTCCGAAATCTGTCGATCCATCGCCGACTTGTACATCCACCACCGAGCTTCCAACCTGGTGGCGATATGCCGACCGAGACAACACCAGGTTCCCTCTCGATCTTACGCTTCCGACGACGACGACGATACGACCTGATCTAATTTCTTCGCCTATCCATTACCACTTTTAATCGTAACCCTGACGAACTCGATCAACAACAGAGATCCTCCTCGCCCATTGGATCGCCTTCTCACCACCTACCTGTCACCCTCACCACCACCCTTTGGCAGCGACGCAGCAGGTCCCCTGCCCGCAGCCAGCTCTCGCCGTCCCGGCGCCCAGCAGTCCCGGGACCGACAAAGCGTGGGCTCGGCACGGCGGGCGAGGATGACGCCTCAACCCGACGTTGAGCGCAGCAGCCTCAAGATGAAGGAGGAATCGCTCGCGCCGGGGAGCTCATTCAGCATGCGCGAACCCGACTACGACGATGATGCGCCACCGCGGTACTGGGACCGCTTCGTCGATGGATTCAAGCGCGACCGCAGCTCCTCATTCTTTTCGACCGACCCGTTGGGCCAGCTCGAGAGTGGCGCTGGCGGGAGGGTTCACGATGGCGTCCACTACTACGACATACAGTCTGCCATGCTGGAGACAGCCAACTCAGGCCTTGCGCGGAAGCTCAAGGGCAGACATTTGCAGATGATTGCTATTGGAGGTTCTATTGGTATGTTTTGGCGACTCGAGCGTTGGAGGATTATCTCCGAAGCAAACGCTAACATGATTGTAACCTAGGTACTGGCCTCTTTGTCGCTTCTGGAAAAGCTCTAGCAGCTGGCGGTCCTGCATCGCTGTTGCTAGCTTTTTCAATAGTTGGCGCCATGCTGTTCTGTACATGCCAGGCCTTGGGAGAACTCGCTGTTATCTTTCCAATTGCTGGTTCCTTTTCAGCCTGGGCAACTCGATTCCTTGATCCATCATGGGGATTCGCCATGGGCTGGAAGTGAGTTCCTCTTGTTTCTGTAGCCATGTTGATTGTAACGCTAACCGTCATGATAGTTATGCCATGCAGTGGCTGATCGTGCTGCCGCTAGAAATCATCGCAGCCTCCCTCACCCTCTCATACTGGGATGAAAGCTTAACTCGCGCCATTTTTGTCTCAGTATTTCTCATCATCATCATTTTCATCAACATGTTTGGCGTCAAGGGCTACGGTGAGGCTGAGTTTATATTTTCCATCATCAAAGTCATCGCTGTCATTGGCTTCATGTAAGTTCTCCCCACCCACCTCGCTTGACGCCAATCTATCATCAGACCCCTTGACTGACTCGCGGCTCCTTGACTAGCCTGCTCGGAATCATTCTCAACTGCGGCGGCACACCGGATAGCGGTTACATCGGCGGCAGGTACTGGCAGAACCCTGGCGCCTTTAACAATGGTTTCAAAGGCATGTGTAGTGTCTTTGTGACGGCGGCTTTTGCCTTTGCTGGGACTGAGCTTATTGGTCTCGCTGCCGCCGAGACTGCTAACCCGCGCAAGTCTTTGCCAACCGCTCTGAAGCAGGTGTTTTGGAGAATCACACTCTTCTATGTCGTTGCTTTGGCCTTGGTCGGGCTCCTGGTTCGATACGATGACCCTCGCCTGGTCGGTGGTGAAAGCGATGCAGACGCAAAGGCCTCACCCTTTGTTATCGCCATTGAGGAAGCTGGCATCCAGGTCCTACCCTCGGTCATGAACGCCGTCATCATGATTGCAGTTCTCTCAGTTGGAAACTCGGCCGTCTTCGGTTCCTCGCGTACGCTCGCCGCCCTCGCAAACCAGAACCAAGCGCCCAAAATCCTTGGCTATGTCGACCGCAAGGGCCGACCACTCGTCGCTATAGCCATCGCCGCAGCTTTTGGCCTCATCGCGTTTCTTGCCGATCTCCCTGAGCAGGGGGCTGTCCTTGACTGGCTCATGTCCATCTCAGGCCTCTCTACAATCATCACCTGGGGCTCTATCTGCGTCTGTCACATCCGCTTCCGCCGCGCCTGGGCAGCCCGTGGGCGATCTGTCTCGGAGCTCCCCTTTCAATCTCAGGTTGGTGTCATGGGCTCTTATTTCGGTATCACTCTCAACGTCTTTGTCCTCATCGCCCAGTTCTGGGTCGGCGCCTTTCCTATCGGCTGGAAGGAGGATACGAGTGCCGAGATAGCGAGCAACTTCTTTCACAAGTGGGTGGGCGCTCCCTGTGTCCTCCTCTTCTTCATCGGCCACAAGCTATACTACCGCACCACCTTTGTCACCATACAGGACATGGACGTCGACACGGGTCGCCGCGACTTCAACGTCCCCATCTTGGTCGCTCAAGAACGCGAGGAACGTGCGGGCTGGCCGACATGGAAGAAGTACTACAAGATTTTGTGCTAGAGAGCGTTGCTGCGTCGCTCTGGAGAGCCGCAGATTGGGATTTTGTATCATTACAATGGGACTTGGATTAGCCTGGAGTCGGACGGAATAAGTCGCCTTTGCAGCCAGAGCTGCCTCATTTTGGAAATATATCAGGGCTTGGGTCCTATGGCGTTGGAATGGATGAATGGACATGGGATATATCAGGCCTTTGAGCCACGGGTAATTTTGATACCATTACGACTTTAAATAGCAAACAGCACCGTAGCCTTCTCGCTCTTGTCAAGGACAGGGTTGATGGCCCCGGGGATTTGTACTTTACGCTCAGTTGATGAGCACGAATAACGAGTTTCACATTCTGTCATCACCATGTGCTTCTTGAAGGACTCCAGGTAAAGGCAGTATCTTGATTGAGCTCCCAGATGATATCGATACATTCCTGTGCCGCAGCACGAGATCCTCCCCTTTTTTCACCGGCACGAGCCATGATACCTGTCCACCAATGGATACCAGCACTTTATAGCCATTCTCGGATCCTCCTCTGCTCTGCTCTGCGCCGTCCGGGTGTCCGATTTTCCCTCAACACCCTACATGTAAGGCCGTGAAAAACAAAAAAAAAAAAACTTGATGAATAAACGAAAAAGACCAAAGACCGTATTCCGAGGACTGGCGCTCATTCTTCTAGCAGGTTTCCAATGCGGAAAATAATGCTAAGAATGAACCCTCGTGAACCATGAGCCCTATGTACGCATGCGTCGTTAAAAAGAAAAAGAGAGAAAAAAACGAGTAAGAGAAACATGAAAACATAAAACACTGAAGGTCAAAGAGGCCCAATGTGCTCCCTAATCAAACATTCCCTAGCACTTAAAAGTCCCAGAAGTCACTCTTGGCCGGTCTTGCAGGTTGCTTTCGAACTGGGAGAGGCTGTTCGGTCAGGTCGCCGTACAACCAGTCACGGTTTGTTCCCTTCCTGCCGCCCATGCCGTCACCAGCAATAGCGATCTTGCTGTCCTTGGTCTCACTGGGGACGCCGCTTTCTCCTAGCTTTCGCCCAGGCACAGACTGGGACGATTCCTCCTGGGTCTCGTTGTAAAGCCAATCGCGCTCAGTTCCCTTTCTACCGCCCATGCCGTCACCGGCAGTGGCGATCTTGCTGCTCTTGCCGAGTGGAACGCCAGCGGCAGCGACATTGGCCTGTCGAGTAGGGATAGACTGGGCGACTTCCTCAGTCTCACCGTAGAGCCAGTCCCGGTTTGTGCCCCTTCGACCTCCCATGCCGTCGCCTGCAGTGCGAATTCGAGAGTCGTTTGTAGGCTCCTGAACGGGGTTGTTCTCCTTCTGGGCTGAAGATCGGTCGGCGATGTCAGAGTGGTGGTCAAAGTCCTTTCCGCGGTTGACGTTGGTGATATTGCCCAGGGCAGCCGGTTGCGCAGTGGTCTTGTCCGCGGTGTTCTCATCCGCGCCCCAGTTACCAACATCATTAGTTCGCATACCCCGGGTGGGCTTCACCTTCTGGGGGGTGACGAAATCCTCAAAGGACCATTGACTGTCGTGCTTCGACTTTGGCTTCTCGTCAATCGAAACGCCTTTCTGAGGAGCATCCTGCGGGTCGCTACCATCGGCAAAGTCAAAGTGAGAATACTTGTTGGGGTTGGGGCGAATATAGCGTTTGTTGTGCTGCAGGGGCTGATCTGGCACGTCGGTATGCTCATAACCATCGAAGAGGCGCATAGGCTGGAAGTTCTTACCCGAGCCAGCCTTGGAGGGCGACATTTGCTGGCTCGGTGAATCAGGACCTAGAATCTCAGAGAAGGATCGCTGTCGGGGCCGGGTGCCGGCGTAGGGCGACACAACAGCAACAGGTTCAGTTTCAATCTCCTCGCGAGAGCCAAACAGTTGCAGTGAAGCATGGGGGTCTCGGAAGGCATTGCCATTGCCAGTGTTGCCTCGAGTTCGGACAATGGATTCGTTGTGGCTAAGAGGGGCAGGAGGTGCGGTGCCGGCAGACTTGATGGCCGATCGGATGTAGGTGATCTGCTCCCGGCTGTCCCTAATGGGCCAGTTGCGACCAGACTTGCCGATGACCTCAACTTGCTTCAGAAGTGAGCCCTGGTCCCATTGGATTCGGATCTGCGAAATCTTGCCCGCCTCGTCAAATGTCACAAAGTGAGTCTAGAACCACCATTGTTAGTATGCGCCTCGGCCTGCGCAAGAGCGAATGCGCCCAGGCGAATGACGTACAATGGGGAGATAGACGTCCCGGGCAGACAAAAAGTTGTCATCGAGGCCTGGAAGATAAGGGCCGCCGCCAGTCTGGAAGCCCAAGCCGGTGTCGATCTCGAAGACGGCAACGTTTCCACCGTCCACAACGTTAAAGACATCCACCTTCTTCTTGGCGACAACCTTCTGAAGGCCATTGAGGTGCTTAATGATCTGGGTTGGGCCAGAAAAAGTGGTTGTGGTGGTCACATAGTACAGCGCAGCCGTGTCGGCCAGCAGCGACGAGCTGGGCGCAGCCAGGAACTGCTTGTAAGTGGCCGTCATGACGATGACGGGGATATGCGACTCGTGGGGAATGGAAGTTCACTGCCGTGGTGTAGGTGCTGTAGCCTGGGGATAAGCGGGGGGGAAATGAGGCCGCGACTCGAAGCGACCGATAGCAAGATGCAACTGGCGATGACGAAGATGAAGATTAAAGATCTTTGTGTTTGGAAGAAAGAAGAGAAGGGAAGAAAAGATGAATTCAAAACAAGCACGTGGAGTCGTTGAAGTGGGATGGGGGAGAAGTGGGAAAGCGGCAGCCGGGGCGAGTCAGGGGTCCGGAGGTACCTGCCTACTGGTACCCTTTAATCCTGGCCACTGGCATCAATGCGCTCCAAGCAAAGAATGCGCATGCGCTGCACGCACTGCGGATGGAGGGGCCTCAAGGGTCAAGGGCCAGCAAGGGGGCGGATAGTCTCCCTTCTCCTCCTCTCCTCCTGCATTTTGGGGGCTCCTAGTGGCGCAGTCAAGAGAAGAAGAGTGCTTAGGCGTATCCAATCCCTCTTGAGGAAATGAAAGGGTTGGCCGCCCTGCTGGAAGCGTTGCAGAACCTTCGTTACGAGGCCGTGTCTGTTCCTCAGCTTCGATGCGCTTTGCCTGAGACAGCCTTACTACGGCGCATCCGTATATCCTCGTGATTCTAGTTTCAGAGCTCTAAAGATGGCTCAACTGGCACCTATCATGAAGCAAACTCAATCCTGACGGGTTGCGCCCAGACTTGAAACAAGACAACGGCAGCCGTTTGCTACGAGGTACTTCTGAGCCAGGTACCTGGGCACCATCACCACATTGCCAGAGCATGTTTGGATGTCACTGTCAGCAAACATTATTACATGTGATGAAGAAATACCTTGTTATTCAATGCGCATTTGCTGACGCGCCTTGTTTTTCTCTATTTGTTTGGTTTGTTTGCCTGGATGTCGCATTGCGCTAACGTCTAGCTCCAGGAAGCATCCCTCCCCTTAACTCAACGAGTGAGCTTTGCGCTTATGACAGGCATTGAGAATGCCCCTCCTCATGAAAGATTAGATCTTCGGCTGATTGATCTCCGGGTCCTCGGCAACAATGTGCCACGTTGATGTCATATTCGACATCTCATCTTTTGTTGATTATGCTGCCCTTCCGTCAACTCTACCAAATCAACAAGCAATGAACAAATACGATGCTACATCTAAAAAGGGGCAAAGCTTGGACGCGTTCTCCAGCTTAACCGTCCCCGCCTACGCGTTAGCTGCGTCAAGCTCCTGGTCCTGCCCTGAGCTGCACCATGTAAGACGACGGAGCCAGCCCAACGCCGAACCAGGGGCGCGTCACAGCAGAGCCCCGCTGCGTTTCATGTCCTGCTACGCCTTTCCTATCTTGGTTGGCCCACCTCTTGCCGTGAGCTTCAGACATATCTGGCCCTCAGCTTGGAGAGAAACAAGCTGGCGTTTCTCAGTATGACAGTGAGATCTACTATGACGTCCATTTCGGTGCTCATGGCTTTGGTAAGTGGAATTGTCGAAACTATTTCGATATGAACAGGCAAAGACCCTGATCGGGTCCCACCCTGTCGGAATACAACATTGTCATGCATCCGGATATTTACTTGGTGTGTAACCTTCGAGAGCATCAGCAGGATATGATTTCGTGGGTACGTGGTACAGCCAGCGGTGATCGAGCAATTGCCTATTTTATATCATGCAGTAGTATATTCACTCCTTTTCGGTTATGTTCTGGCTCATCAATTATAGTTTGTGTGGTATCTCCATCTAAGCTGTTTTGCTGGATGGATACCTCATAAGCGGCTAGGGTTCACCGATCTGACTACGGTCCTAGTCTAGATGCATCCGTGATCTGAGCTTGGCCGAGAGGCCAGGTGACCCAACATGTAACCTCAAATGCGTATCACAAAGTTGATCGACGGACGAAGAGCATATCTTCATGGACCTCTTATATCACAACTTACGGCTCACAAATGTCCTATCCTTATCACCAGCCACATGAGGCGCGGGTGCCTAATCGCGTGGACCATCAATTGTGGCGCGAAGCTCTGCGCCACACTCGGCGAAACACGAGCTGCCGCCTCACTGCTGACCTGCCTGCCTCGTCCCTCCAAGGAGCAAAGTGTCCTACGCTCACTTCCATCACCACATTGCGACTTTGAAATCGACACTACAGCATCCACGACTCTTCTGCCGCCCAAAATCATCGCGGCATCGCGTGATAAACTTTCTTTAGCCCCGCCGGCTCCGTTCGTTCCTTCATGATACCTTCAACCCGAGCTCCGTCGCAATGATGAGGTCCGTAGCCTGGGCCGCACTATCATGGCGCGTCTTCTGGCTTTCCCTGCTCTGGACAGCAGTGTCAGCCAAGCAAGACAAGCCCAAGATCGATTCCGTGATGCTCGAGCATCCCCCGCTCAATATGAACTATTTCGAAGATAGCGACGTCATCGTCTTTCAAGATATCGAGGAACGAAACATTTACAGATCCGAGGATGCTGGGTTTACTTGGAATAAAGTAAAAGAGCTCCCCGATGGGGGTTCAGCGTACCTCTATCTCCACCCGTTCGAGACCTCGACCGCTTTCGTCCTCACCAAGGACAGGAAGCATTACAAGACCGAAGATCGAGGCAAGAGCTGGACCGAATTCGACAGCGGTTCCATGCCAAGCGCCTTCCAGCCCGACACCCTCATCTTCCACGCGGGCGATCCAAAGCGCATCATCTTCAACGGCATGAACTGCGATGGCATCTTTTGCGACGAGGAGACCACTTACACGCTCGATGGTTTCAAGACGATCCAGCCCTTGCGCCCCAGTACCTCTGGCTGCTGGTGGGCCAAGTCCAGCACCGAGTTTACAACTGGAGATGAGGATCTAGACAAGACAAGAATCCTATGTATTGTCACGGATCCTCTGAGCATCTTCAAGACAAGTCAGAAGCTGTGCGTCTCGGACACGTTCTTCAAGAAGGAGAACAATGGCAAATACCAGGAATTCGAACCCACTTTGGACAGCAACCGAGACGTAACTGGAGTCGTTAGTCTGGCAGCCGTCAAGAGCTTCATCCTTGTGGCTTCGTCATCCGCCAACAGCGACGAAATGGCTCTTTACGTCACGAGCAACGCCAACCAGTGGCACCGGGCCATGTTCCCCAGCGACGACAGTCATGACCATTCCCACCAGATCAACCAAGAGGCTTATACTGTGCTCGAGAGCACAAACTATAGCATCCAGATTGATGTCATGACATCTCATCCGTCCAGGCCCATGGGCGTCATCTTCACGAGCAACTCCAATGGCACCTACTTTACCGAGAACATCCCATACACCAACCGCAACATCAGGGGTCATGTCGATTTTGAGAAGATTAGCGGCATCCAAGGCATCTTCCTTGTCAACACGGTCGAGAATGGCAAGGATGTCGACGAAGGCAGCGCCGAAAAGGTTGTTGTCACCCAAATCACCTTTGATGACGGTCGAACGTTTGAGCCGGTCAAGGCTGGCGATCAACGGATTCATCTCCACTCCATGACCCAGATCAACAACATCGGGCGGATATTTTCGAGCCCGGCTCCTGGTCTGGTCATGGGCAATGGAAACACGGGCAAGTCACTTGGCAAATTCGACGACTCCAACCTCTACGTGTCTGATGACGCTGGAGTAACTTGGAAACAGGCGCTTGAGGGCCCTCACAAGTACGAGTTTGGTGATTCAGGCACTATCCTTGTTGCTGTCCGCGACTCTGCCAAAGAGGATGTTGACAAGGTCTCGTACTCGCTCAACTATGGCGACACCTGGGAATCTGTTCCACTGCCGAAAGACCTGAAGATCAGGCCTGCGCTCCTCACGACTACTCAAGACTCGACCAGCCTGAAATTCCTCCTCATCGGCGAGCATGATAAGAGGTACCACATGGTTGCTCTAGATTTCGAGGCCCTTGAGAAGTCCACGTGCGGTGACAAGGATATGGAATCTTGGAACGCCAGAGTGGATGACAAGGGCCAAGCGACCTGTATCATGGGCCGTAAGCAGACGTACAAGCGCCGCACCAAGAAAGCAGACTGCTTTATCAAGAGCAACTTCAAAGATCCTGAGCCCATCAATGAGCCCTGCGACTGTACCGATGCCGATTTCGAATGCGATTACAACTTCCAGAGAGACCCTGAGGACAGGAGTGTCTGCAAGCGGGTTGGATCCATTCCCACACCACAGGGCGCATGCAAGAACAAGGACGATAAATTCAAGGGATCCTCTGGCTGGCGAATGATTCCCGGAAACCAGTGCAAGCGGACAAAGGGTGCTCAGAAGGACGACGAGGTGGAGCGAAAGTGTTCGGAAGGCGGCGGTGGCAACTCTGGAGGTGATGGTTCGTCTCCCAGCGTTCCAGCAAACGGCGAGATCTCGCACAGGAAGAATGACTTCGATTCCGAAGCATTGGATATGCAAAAGTACTATCTCATTCGTGGAGACTCGAGCTCGGGAACAGACGAGACCATTATTGCCAGGCCCATCGGAGAAAGGACAGGCAACAGTGTACAGGTGGAAAACAAGGTGTGGCTCACCTCCGATCACGGGAAGTCGTGGAAACGCATCCTCGATCAAGAAGACATCATGACCATCTTCCATCACGACTATTTCAAGGATGTCATGTTCTTCTCAACCAAAACCGACAAGGTCATCTACACGATTGACCGCGGCCAGACCTTCCACAGCTTCAAGACACCCTCGGTGTCGGACGACTTCAATTTCAGCTTCCACCCGGACAAGAAAGACTGGCTTATCTGGGTTGGCAAGCACTGCGACGACGTATCCGGAAGCAAGAGCTGTTTCCCTGCCGCGTCTATTTCCACAGACCGTGGCGATCATTGGAAGACGCTGGTGCGATATGCGACCAAGTGCGAGTTCACGGGTAACTCTGCGTACAAGTACCGCCCTCTCACACAGATCGTCTGTCTCGTCCACCAAGAAGAGAACCTAGAGTCCCCAAAGACCATCGTCACGATCAATGATTTCCTTGCCGATGACAAGCTCATCCACAATGGCACGGTGGCAAGCTTCGCTACCATGAACGAGTTCATTCTTGCTACGGACGAGGTTACCGAGGACGGCAAAGAAAAGGCTGGACTACAGGCAATTGCAAGTCTTGACGGACAACACTTTGAAGCGGCCCAATTCCCGTACAACTTCCACGACTCCCATTCAAGCTTGTACACTGTTCTCGACAGCTCTAACCATGCCGTCAACCTGTTTGTTGCCACCGACCTCTCAGATGGTCGACGCCGTGGCTCGATCATCAAGAGCAACTCCAACGGTACGACTTACGTGTTAAGTGCCTCCAACGTGAACTCGGACGAGGCAGGGTATGTAGACTTTGAAAAGGTTGCCGGGCTTGAGGGTGTTACCCTTATCAACGTCGTCGCCAACCCCGACAAGAAGGATGGCAAAAAGGAGATCCAGACCAAGATTTCGCACAATGACGGCGCGGAATGGGACTTCCTGCCACCCCCTTCGAAGGACGTAGATGACAAGGCGTACAAGTGCAGCTCCGCAGGTGACAGCAAGTGTGCTCTGCATCTGCATCACTACACGGAGCGGGACAACAAGCGCAGGACATTCTCGGCGAGCAAAGCGATTGGCCTGATCTTTGGCGTTGGAAACGTTGGTTCGACTCTTGGGGAGATGAAGGATGCCGACACCTTCATGTCTGCAGATGGCGGAATCAACTGGAAGAACGTCAAGAAGGGCGCCTGGACCTGGCAATATGGCGACCAGGGCTCAATCATTGTCCTCGCAGAGCGAGCCACCCATGGAAACGGCGCAAAGTCCAAGACTGTCTCGTACTCACTTGACGAGGGCGAAACATGGAACGAGTATGAATTCACGGACAAGGAGGTGACCATCCTGGATCTGACCTCGGTCAAGACTGGAGCGGCCCGAAACTTCTTGGTGTGGTGCCGATCGGATAGCAAGCAGCTGTTCACCGTCAACATTGACTTCACGGGCTTGACGGACAAGGCCTGCGAGTACAAGGACGATGCGTCTGCCTCTGACTACGAACTGTGGTCTCCCAAGCACCCGCTTCAAAAGAACGACTGCTTCTTTGGGCACGTGGCCAAGTATCTGCGAAAGAAGAAGGATCGCAAGTGCTTCAACAAGGCGACGCTTTCGCTGTTGCACGGATACGAGAATTGCGAATGCACCCGACGAGATTTCGAATGGTAAGCCCCTGATAACTGAAGTCAAGTCCAGTCAAGTAAAGCTAACACGAGGTAGTGCATACAATTATGAGCTGGACAATCATGGACAATGCTCCCTGGTTCCAGGCTTCCAGCCCCTATCCGGCGAGGAATGGTGCAAGCAGAATCCTAACGAGACAACCTGGTTTGAGCCGACGGGCTATCGTCGCCTGCCGCTGACAACTTGCAAGGACGGTGTAGAGCTAGACAAGACATCGGATGAGCACGCCTGCAAGGGATACGAGGATGAGTTTAAGCGCAAGCACCGAACATCGGGATGGGTCATCTTCTTCGCCGTCGTGATCCCAATCGGCCTGGCTGCCGCCATCGGTTGGTACGTCTGGCGCAACTGGAGTGGCAAATTCGGCCAGATCCGACTGGGAGACAACAGCTCGACGTTTGACAGCGATCAGCCATGGATCAAGTATCCCGTCATCGCCATATCTGCCGTGGCAGCAGTGGCTGCTGCGATGCCGCTTGTCATCATCTCACTGTGGCGATCTGCTACAGGTGTGTACGAGCGGGTCTCGAACCGAAGCCGAGGCGGCAACTGGTCGAGACGGTACACGACTCGCGATAGCTTCGCCCGAAGCGACTACTCGATGGTGGACGATGACGAGGGAGAGCTGCTCGGTGAGGAGAGCGACGAGGAGGTTTGATGGGTTGTACGAGCTACGACAGGATTTCCAGGGACTGGACTGTAACATGAGAATATGGTGTATTGACTGGAGGGACTGCCGCCGAAAAGTACAGTGAGTGGCATGGGTTTATATGTTGAGGATGAGCGGATGGATACTCTTTTCCTTGGGGATATAGAATGGACGGTCAGGATGGTATAATTAGCAGTTTATCTGTACTCTTTGGAATATGAAGCATGGTTCTAAGACTGGATCCGCGTTGATGTCTTGAACTCTTTCCACACGCAAATCAGTATTGGATATCACAACCTGCATCTTGGCAACCTGATACAGCCGAAACGAGAGGACCTCCTCCTTGGCATCATCGAGATGGCGCCCCCTCCTTCTCGGGCTGGAGACGGACGCAGGCTCCGACGGCACGGCGCCGGTTGCTGCAAGCCACGAAACCCTTCCGGCGCACATGTCCGCCCGGCGCCAACTGCTACGCCACGGAGCTTGGCTAGACGCACAACAGTTCGCATATGCGTCTCCATTCTCTGTGCTACTCCCTGTTTGGCCTCTTGTGAACCCCCTCTTCCGTTTCTCCTTGCGGGAGGTGATGCAGCTCACACAGAGTCCAAGAGTTACTCCAAGGTCCGAGGTTGCATCAAGAGGTAGGTTGTTCAAGGTTATATACCGTCACACAAGGACAAGCAACGTGTCAAACATCCATGTTAGCACATGTGCCCAAGGTTCTACACATCTCTTCATCATCTTTTTTTCATTGTCATTTCGATATGGATTTCGCTTTTGATACAACGCCTTGCTTCCCAAGGGCCCACAGCCTGCAACTCCGAGTCGTACCCTCTAGGCCCTCCCTAATTCTGATGCCAATGCAACTAGGAGCCTTTATTGATGACGTGAACCCTTCCAAAACAGCAGGCAACAAGAAAACTCCCTCAACTCCTCCCTTTCCTTTAAGTGATTGTAGTTGATGTGCTAAACGATGGATGGTACCGCCCCGCAAGTCGACGAGGCCGTGACT
Source organism: Fusarium sp. LHS14.1 (assembly GCA_025433615.1). NCBI lineage: Eukaryota > Fungi > Ascomycota > Sordariomycetes > Hypocreales > Nectriaceae > Fusarium > Fusarium sp. LHS14.1. The sequence continues at coordinate 2,730,216 of CM046481.1, forward strand.
AGTAAAGCAGAATGGGAGTCTATGGTGATTAAAAAACAATTTGGGGTATTTGTTAACAGACGAAAAGGAGATCATATCGTAACGATTCGCTTTGAAAACCCATCGGCATGAAACCCCCATGCCGCAAAGAACAAACTTCCGTAGAAGCGCCACAAGGGCATCAAATAGTTCTCAGGTGCTCTCTGTAGTGAGAGTAGGTGTTGAATAAGAGGTCGCCAAGGGCAATCATGTCCGCTTGACCCGATTCCAGAACCTCTTGACAACCCCATTGTCGTGCTCAGCGCCCTCACCCCACTCGTCCAGGGCAGCGAGCTGTCTCTCGATGCTCTCTTTCGGGTTACCATCGCGAGCATAGACAGTGCTGGTTGTGGACTCATCCCGAGAAGGGCCCCCTCGGCTGCTTCCGGGCTGCTTCCAACCGTAGATTTGATCCTCACTTTGCCGAAGATCCGGTCGAGTCAGCGTCATGCGAAGAGTCATCTCTCGACATGAAGCCTGGTCAAAAACACTCTTGTCGCTCCTGGGGGCGCATGGAGGCTGCTCAATGCTTGTCCGGGCTGGTCGCACCGGCGCCGGCTTGTCAAACAGCTGAGGTGTTTTCGGTGACTCGGGCTCGGCTACTGATGCATCATCGCTGTATCTTGATGACCGGTCGTCTTCCAAGAAACTGCGGAACTTGTCTGACTCCTTGGCATTGTCCTTCTTGGACCCGACGGGTCTGGTAAATGTGGGCTCCCGGGGCGAGCCATCCTTGGATGGAAACCCAAACTCGATTGCCTCATCAAACTTTTGGGGTGAGGCGAGATACGCTCGCAGCTTCTGGCGGGCCTCAGGGTCCTGATAATGAGTTGCCGCAGGATCGATAGAAGGGATAGGAGGGGATGAACGTGGTGACATCTGCTTGTTGGGGGACACCAAGGATAGGGCGCGAGACTTGCGTCGAATGTGCCCTGATGAGCCAATGGCAGAGTTCTGAGAAGCTGAAGGAGAGATAGAGGTTGGTGACACAACCCCTTCCCTGGGAAGAGGTCTCGTGTAAGAAACCGAGGGTCTGCCGAATGGCAATTTGTTGATCGACAGATGCCGTCGGAATGATGGTCTGCGGCTTTTATTTGGAACCGGCACCTCCTCACGCAGATTGATGTGGTAGTCGTCCAGATACAGACGCAGATCCAGGCCTTCCTCATCTTCGAGCCACCGGAAGCTATCGTAGAAAGAATCCGGCCTGTTGTTGTCCGAGCGGCGAGGTTCTCTATCACTCTTTCGGCGCTGTACGCTCGAGAATGACGATTGGCCGTCAGACAGCCCTGGGCTGGACTGAGCAGACTGCATTCTCATTTCTTGTGACGGACGCTTCTTGTCTTGGTCCAATGGTTCTTCCACGGCTTCGGGAGTCGATTTTGGTCGGTCGAGGGCGATCAAGAGTTCCTCGTCAGTCAGGTGGCGGCGTTTTATCTTCTCGGGAAGATTCGCGTAGAACCGCTGATCCGTTGATGTAATCCGAGGTCGGCGGTTCGAGTAGAGGGTTGAACTATCAGAAGTCACCGGTCTCTCCAGCTCGCCCCAGTTCGAGGACTTGGGCAACGAAGAACGGGGTGATAGATGGTCGGGTCCGACACTCCCGAGGCATGAACGAGACTCCAAGCCGGAGTAATGGGTGAAATGTGATCGCTCAATTGTTGAAAAGTACTGCACAAGGTCAAGATTTAGCACCCAGAATTGGCACAAGACGCAACGCAATTAACAAAGCAACAGACGTCCAACCCAGAAATTACATCAAGACAAATGAAGTGAACAACAGATAGTAGACTGCAGGTGATTGAGGGGGGATCCCTGGTTCTTAAGGCGAGAGAGAGGGGCAAAACTCGAAAGGGAATGGACATGTCTCAATCCAGGAACGAAGCGGCACAAGCAGGGCAGAGAGTCGTTGAGGTGAGGGCTCGTGGGGCCCCGAACACCACTGTCTTGGGGCGGATGAGGTCCGGCTGTTGGTTGTGCACGAGCTTCCTTCTGCTCCGAGTGGCATGGATCGTCCAGGAACTGCAGGCCTAGGGCCTTGTCACAGCGCCTTGGGCTGGGGATGTGATTGCTGGGCACAGGAGAGAGCTCACTTTGTCGCTCAGCTCTGGATGCTAGGGGATATTGGGGGAAGACATGGGAAGATATTGAGCCTGGTTCGACCAATGGCCAAGCGCCCAGCCCACAGACTGCGTGGAGCCACCACAACGGGCGCCATGAGCCAGGCCAGAGGAGGCATGGCCGAGACATGGGTGCCAGTGGGCGGTGGCTTTTGGGAGTGGTCTTGGTCTCTCGCCGAGTGCTTAACGGTCCTACTGGTATGCTCGTCTACTGCCCAGGCGGCAATTAACCCCCCGGCATCTGCAGAGCAGCACCCGTGGAGGCGGATACACCCAGGGCTCGTCGAATCATGGCCGCCCTATGCCGTGTTGTCTGACCCAGATATCGCAAGACACTTGTCCAAGCAGCCCTGTCAAGAAGGTCACCCAAGACCACGGTTTCGGTGATTCTCGGCTTTGCTTTCTGGGTCAAGGTGAAGATGTGATGGAAAGGGGTATGAGTGAGATAGCCCATCAAGGCTGGCGTCAAGAATGAGCAACCCGCCTGCATGTCTTTCTCGGCCCATTTGGTGGATGAGAGGAAAACGGAATAAAAGTAATCCGAACAGAAACAGTAGTCTAGCAATAGTGAAAGAAGCAAACTTACTTTTCTCTGGATCGTGGGTGGCAGTGCTTCAAATTCCTCCCTCGTGATCATCATTGACGGCCGATTATCATCCATTGCAGGCTGGCATTCAGAAGAAGCACGAGGGTTGGAAGAATCAGACTCGGAGTTTCGATTGCGCCGCCACTGAAGCAAGTGGCTACGGGACGAAGATGGGCGGTTGTCGACTGAGGCAAGAACACTGTCGGGAAAGAGAAATTCGGAGTCGATTTCACTGAGCAAGTCGTGATACTGTTGGAGGTTGGGGCGCTGGCTGTCATCCAGGAGGCCTTCAGTAGGGAGACGTAGCTCGACCTGCCATGGATGGTTCAGACCTGATGCCATTGGCGATACATCTGTTGTATTTGTGGTCATGGCCATGGTCGCGATGCTCGTTGGGCGAGATATCAAGAAACTCTTGTCACCGAAATCTCGGTCCTCGTCAGTAGTCAGAGTATCGCTGAGGTCGAGCTCGGCGAGATGGTGGCGTCGCCCTGTTTGCAGTTGCGGCTCGGATCGTTCTCGAGAATGGCGGTTTGCGAATGCGGGTGCATACGCATGTGCGTGCTGTGCATGTATACGGCTGTCGGCGTGAACTGGTCGGCGCTGGTAATGATGCAAAGGTCTTGGGTGTAGATGATGGGACGAACTGCCAGAGCCAGAGCAGAGGGTCTCAGTGTCGAGGAAGGTTCTATTATTATCAACATCGAAAGGCGACTCGGCAACGTCGCTAATATCGCTGACAGTAAGACGATTGTTATCGTCCTCGATATTGCCGTCCGCGGATGCACCTTGCGTTGGCCATCCGCCTCTAGTCCACTGAGGACTCAAGACCGGCGTCGCATCCTCTCCATCGCCCTGGCCCATGACGAAGCCCAGTAAAGAGTCGATTGGGGCAGGCGGCAGCTAAAGGAGCAGGGTTTTAGATTTCTGCGACAGGGAGCGGTGATTGAATTGGCTGGTGAGCGCTGATCATGAAGGGATTTGGAAATGAACCGTGATGCAAGGTCCACTGCTGTCAACCTGGCCCCCGCGGGCGCGCCTCTCGCCCTTGCCTGTTTCGTTTGCCGTTGGTGTGAGTGAAGATCGACGGAGAGACAACAAGAGAGAGAGAGAGTAAAGCTCAGTCGACGACTCTTGGAAGAAGTTGGTTTGGTGAGGGCTTCACGTGGACGCGAGGGAGGAAGTCGCTACTCCTGTTCACACTTGCCCAAAGACCCCGGTATCGTTCATAGTTCTTCCTTCGCAGGCAGTGGCAGTCGTCGTCGGGAACCCGTGAATTCGCAAATCGGCAGGTACGGGATCTCTCCTTTGAGGTTAGTCTGATGACGTTAACCAGCTGCCCGGTCGCCGGCTTCTGCTGCTCCTGTTGCTGCTGGAAGTTGAAAAAGGCCGCTCTCACAAAGTCGAAGATTGCGAAAAGGAAGAAGAAGCTCGAGGATTTTGGCGTTGCAATGGAGATTGGACCCCTCTACATATGACGAAAGAAGAAAAAAAAATAACATGGAAAAAAGACCGGCCACCCACGATCTATCTAAGGTAACCAACTTCACCGGCGGCAGCGCAAGTGTCGTATGGGGTCATGAGCTTCGGGCGGCATAACTGACTCCAGATTCATAGGACGGACACAGTCCGACCACTGGCCTTCCCCCGTCCTCGTCCCTGTCGTCCCGTCGAAAAGGCCAAAGTGAACGGTCTACGAAACGAACAAAGTCCGCGTGCAGAGGCCAGCTAACGGGCGAACAAGACATGGATCTACAGACTATGTACATGGACAAGGTCACATTCTTGTTGAAGCACGGCGCTGCATCAAGTTATGTCGGTGCCCGTCGCCGCCAATCCTCAGCCCCTGGTCCCTGGCAGAATGGCCCCCAGTTCGCGGCCTCCTCCCCAATGCTTGGCCTTACTTGCCCTTCACCGTCCGTCCTTGCAACCCACCAGGCCAATCCGTTTTAGCCTCGAGTCTAGCACCACAGCCGGCATCCCAAAATCCCGGGCGCCTTCACGGCAGCAGAACGTTGCGTTCGGCTGAATAATGGCACCTCGACGAGAGGGGGGGCGCCATCACAACGCCGCGACCGGAGACCCGGGCTTCAGCTAACGTTAGAGCTCTCTGCCGAGTACTGCAAGCTTGACTTTGAGTCTGGGGGGTTACAAGCCGTGATCCATCTCTGTTAGCCCCTTTGTCTGGTGGCCACCAATGCACTTGACATTGGCCATTTCGAGGCCGTCTCTGCAAGGCCGTCTGCCCCGGCCCCGCTGCACCGGTGGATGAGGTGGAAGCCGGAGTGATGTGATCCACTGCTCGCCCACTACCCGCGTCGACTTGTTCACTCGTTCTCATGAGGCTCAGACCTCAGGCGCCCCCAGAGACGGCAGCAAACATCGGTGGATCCACGTTGTCTCGATTCCACCAACCTCGATTCTGCACGGCTGGGGCTCTCGCCCGACGAGCCAAGGGTAGCCAACGTCAGACCTAATTGAGCTGTCTGTCACTTCTGCCTCGAAATTCCCTTTCCTCGATAATTCAGGGGCTTCTACCAGCTACTTGGGTCTGCCCAATCACCTAACCCTGCATTCCTTCGTCCTCCTTTGGATGCCAAGCTCAACTCTGTTCGGCCTCATGCAGCCGCCTGGCGTCCAACCATAATCGTCAGCACATCCAGGAGGATACGACAAGACATGTGAGATCAACTGCCAGATTTCCATGCAACGCTGAGGGCCACAGGGAGCTGGGGCCGGTGTCCGACTAGCCAGGGCACGCCTGACCGTTCAATGCTATCTTTAAGCGGCCCCTGTGACAGGCATCCGAAGGAACCACTCCTGAGCCATCGGTTCCTGATGTGGCCAACGGCCTTGTCCCGTTGAGTCTCTTTGGGCATCTCTCCCGAATAGTCGAAGTAAGCACTGACGTCTGTCGCCCGGTTCTTGTGAGAGCATCTCGCGGCAGGGCGACCGAAAGCGAGCAGTTAAGTTGACGTTGGCAACAGGCGGCCAGCAAACCCCTGTGCAACTGACTGTGCCACATTGGTGCCCCAACTTTTTGGGTTCCTCCTTGAAGATATTGACTTTGGGCTTAGTTCAGGCACATCGTCTGCTTTGGATCCCCTGGCCGTTGGATCATCTTCTACGTTGAGAGGCAAAAGCAATAATGAGCCTCCCAGGGATCCCGGAGCTTGTTGGGGACGATGCCGGCGGCATTTGCCGCCTCGCCGCGGCCGATAATGATGACGGAGCCGAGGACGTGGGCAATTTCGCCAACCGTCGTGGTTCGCATTATCGTGGTGGTTACACGACTTTGTCGACGAACCTACGACTTCAACCCGATGAGGCCGTGGTGGAACAGATACAGAGGCCTCCAGTACGAGGTACAGATCAGTTACGGGACAGCCAAGCTTTTAGCAATTCTTTCACCGAGTTTTCAACCCAGTCAACAAGTCAAGTCAGACTGAAGGAGCGGAAGTCGAGTTGTTGGAAATCCTTCAGGCTAGACCTCACCCCGGTCTCTCGAGAGTGCCGCGAGCCGTGATAGTGACCAGGACGGACTATCCGGGGGTTCATCCATCTTGGTCTCTTGGCCTATTTGGCTGACGACAGCTATTGCGTTGCGCTTGAACGAGCGTCATGATGTCCATCGGATAACCTCAAAATTGTTGTTTTCAGCTTGTCGATCCATCTGGGGAAGAGAAACGTCCATGTAACCCAAAAGCTGAATTCCCAACTCTAAAGGGCCATTCCATTGCCTTGGATAATATTCTGGGTCACAACACGACCCACGAGCCCTGGTTGAGGTCGCCGTATATCTGGTCCCAGTGGGTCACTGCTGCACCAGCACATCGACTCCATTCAGAGCCGCCTCCGGGGTTCGCCAACAACAGTGAGTTGGCAGGGCTAGCAGGGCAACTCACCGTTGACCACGGGGAAACAGCCTCAAAATACCTACAGTATCCCAGCAGCAGACCCTCCCGATCAAACCGAGACCGGCTTGGGCCCGGTGATCCCGTTCGTATTTGAACATGTTCCCTTGCAAGTTTCAAGATACACGTAATCATGGAGATGAGTCTCTAGAAACACAGTACGATGTAGAGGGTATGGAGATGTTTACATCGTCGATAAGCCATAATATCATCTGTACCTGAAACTGCGCCCATGGGAGCGTGTGGAGCACAACATGAGAAGCACAGACGACGCACTCTTCAGGGCCAGGCTTCGCTTCTGGGCGCCACTTACCGTCTGCCGTGCATATGTGCACTTGCATCCCAAGGGCCCGTGATGAAAGGAGTCGCCCCATTACTGTGCTCGACTCGTCCGGGCGTGGCGCGATAGCCATCGGTAGCTCCGCCTAGCGACACCAATGTCCGGGAACCACATCGCCAGGCAGGGTGAGCCCGGCGTGTCAAACGTCGCAGTGAGCGAAGACCAACTGCCGAGATGGCTAAGCGTCTTGGGGGGGGGTGGTGCGATTTTCTCTAGGCGGCGTAGGCGATGGCAATTTGACAGTGATTCGAAGTGAATGGTCTTTGTGAGATGGCACGAGCTAACACGGACGTGTAGACGAACCGAACTGACCACGTAAGCACCAGTTCAGCTGCTGGTAGTTGCTCAACGCCTCGACCAGCTGCCTCTCAGGATTGCAGTTCTTGCGTTGGTGATGCTTCAAGATGGTGAGAGCATGAGCCAACGCAAACATTGTAGACGATGGCTCAGCAAGCTTCAACTTGAAAGACGTGGTTGAAGCAGCTTCCCGTGGCCAATAGTGTCAGAAGACACACCGTCTTTTCAACCTCCCTTCCAAAACAAAGGCGAAATGATATTGCGTCTGCATGAAGTAACCAACATCTCACTTAGATGAACAAAGAAGCTCAATGACACATGAAGGCCTGAATTCCTCTGAGTTGAGAGGTGCAGACGCGCTAAAGTCAACGCGTCTCGTCGTGAACTTTTTATGTCTTGCCGTCGTTTTTCCGGCGTGGCATCCACTGAAGGTAAAAAGCACAAGCCAATGAAACAGCGTGTCAGCCAACACTCACGGCCTCAGCCTCAGCCTTTCTCAGTCCAGCCATCCATCTTTAACTTTATCTCAGCTACAACTCAAGCATCACTGTTCATCGCCCGGACGTATTGGGTCGGTGAATCAGGGTTGAACTTTGCTACTCATGTATTCTTACTTCTTTTTTTGAACTTTCCTTTTGATACCCCGTCGCTCTTCCAATGACGGCGGAAAAGATGCCTCTCATGCTGGATAATGCCATGCCAGTGGACCTCAACGATGTCGACGACCTGTTTGGCGATGCCGTGGGCCTCTCTCTTCCCGTAAGGGCTCCAAGCAAACAGCTCCAACAGAGGATGGACGATCTGAGAAGTCGAGGATGTTGCCAGTATGAAAATTGCAAACATGTCGGTGGACGCTTCAACTAACCTCACAACAGGACTGTGTCTTGGTCGAGAACCGGCACCATCGCTTCCATCACGCCAGATGGTCAGACTCTCGAACTCCGCTATCTACGGCGCAGTACAGACGATGGCGCGTGGAACCTCAGTGAACCAACCACATGTCAACTTGTCAAGGGTTCACCCGCTGTCCCTCTAGTCCACTTGGTATGGGCAAACACGAGCAGCCCTGACCTCGCCATTATCGATGCAGTCGGACGTGTCAGTATTGTCAGCTTCTCCATCTCGCTCAACCATCCTTTTCTACAAAGGAAATGGGACACTGATCCCGTTGACGATGTACACTCTGTCGTTGGAGCTTACTGGCTCAGCATCACTCCGTCCAACCAACAGGTATGTGCAAGTCGGAAAACTTTTGGGTTTCTTTCTAACAGGGTATGAAAGTCATACAATGTCATGTACGGACCAGCCACAAAGCATGGCAACGGCTATACATATGAAAGCTCTTTTGTTCAAGCGGGTGGTCCCTCACACCCCAACCCGGCAAAGAGCGCTCTATTCACCCTCACCACAAACGGTATTCTCAGAATGATATGGTCACAAAACAACAACAGGATCGAGGAAACTACTATAGAGCTTGAGAGTGTCAGCTCATCTGATGATGTCATCACACATGCTGCGTTTGCCTCCGAAAAGAGTGCGTTTCCGCCCATCAACCCAATGTTCAGGTACTGACCAGTAATAGAGCACCTACTTCTCGCCTTGGCTACAAGTTCAAAGCAATTAAGACTGGTCAGGATCGAGATACACTGGGGCCAAACACCTCAGCCCGACAAGAGCGCTGGCCGGCCAGCTGGGAACCTCAATCCATCCTTGGTTGAGAAACACCTAGCTACCACAAATTGGTTGCAGGGAGGCTCTGGTGACTCGAACAACGATGCGTCTATGGCTGAGCTCTCTCACTTGGAGGTTCTCCCCTCGTTGATGGACAGCACTGGTATGAACACTACACCGCCAATGGTTGTCGTTGTCAGGTCACGCACCTCTAACGAGGGGCCCTATCAAATGGCCCAGAGTTTCATCGATCGGTGGGAAGCTATCGAGTCACGACAACACCTGCATCAGGCCTTCGAGCAGCTCGGGGGCCGACGAAACAGCCTTTCTTCAGAGCTTCCCAACATCACACAACTTCACAAGGTTGCTCCTGTCATTATCAATAAAGTTGTCATTGCATTCCACACACTTCACTTCGGCAAAGTGTTGGTCCTGGCTTTTGCGGATGGTACGGTCGAGTTTCGCGACAGGCTCACGTTTGAGGAGCTCTATGCAAACCAAGACACAACCAAGGTTATCAATCTTCGGCAACTAGGATGGACCTTTGCCGATGAAGGACCTTGTAAGTCTTTTTGTCGACATGACGATGTGCGTTAACAATTCTTTAGGCCAGCAAGTGGCCTTTTCGCCTACCTACTGCTCCATGATCCAGATGGCCGATGATGGAAAAATTAGGTGGAACAAGCTGCATTTTCCAATGGGCGATATTGGGAACGGCATGCAAGATCGTATGTCCACTCCTATCCCGGTCCATGGACGTATTACTGATAAACCTAGCAAACTACTCTGGGAGCATTGCCGCCTTGACCGTGACAGCTGCACCGTCAATGTTCTATCAAAACAACTATGATGACATGCTTGCCATAGTCCGGCCATACACGACAAAAAAGAGTAGGCTACTTGTGCTGGGACAAGCGTGAATATCCGCTTATAGAAAACAGGATTTGTCCAAGACTGGGTTACGGAACTTATCAGAATTCTCAAAATCCAAGTGGACTACTCAGAGGATACCCACCACGATGCCCTTGTGCGAAATGGTTCGCTACAGTATTGCTTTAGCATCATGAACGCATTGGGATACCGCGGCGAGTTCAATTCTCGATCTTTCCAGGGCAGGATTTCCATGCTGGCATTAAACGTGCGGAACGCCGTGGTTCTTGTTACGATTGCGAGCAATACTCCCCTGACTGTAAGGGAAAAGCTGAGTCCTCTGGATGAACCTGGTAAGTAGTCTGGTCAACAAATTGGTACTGAGGGCAGCCGCTCACATTTGATGCAGAGGTCGTAGAAACGCTTGCTGGTTGCGGCAAATGGGCCTTGGATCTTGTCGCTTGGTTGATTGATTGTCTCTTTGAACTCATGAACGACAACAAGTTCTTGGAGCTCTTGACCCAAGACCGTTTTAACGAGATCGCCCCATACTTGCATGAAAAGGGCAATATCTCACTTCATTTCCTCCTGAGCTCGTCCAGCCGAGGCTTCTTGTCGGCAGTTTGCCGGAGACTGGGCCACTTGGAGGCCTTGAGCACACGAGCCATTGACTTTTATCGTCGACAGTCAGCTGTGGCAGATGGTTCGTCGACTGGCAGGACAGCTCCTCAGCTGCAGCAGGCATATCAAAAGATGCAGCAAATGACGTCGTCGGGGCTCGTCAAGGTGGCCGAGTTTGAGGCTCTCCTGACTGAGCTCAGCAAGGAGATTAGGCAAGCCTACCAAGTCTTCCTTCCAAACCTTGTCAAGGCCCAACGCAACGCGCCGCAAGGGAAGCAGATCGATGTGGCTGTCAAGACAGCTCGAATCCAGTTCGAACTCTCTATGCTCCTGGCTGCGTCGCCTCCGCCAGCATTTCTTCAGATCATGAAGAAGTTCTTCACCACGGATTTACCAGCATTCCGAAATTCCACAGACCCATCACGGCTGTTCTTTGCAAACTACGACCTACTCGAGGTTCAGGACGATGAACACAGCCTAGCGGAGAAGAAGGCACGGGGTATGTTCTACGTTGACGTGTTTAAGCGGATGGAGATAAAACCTTCTCCCAACCGTCAATGGAGACGATGCACGCGGTGTGCAGCAGTGATGGAGGATGTGTTTGGCAGCCGTCCTGGGTTCACATTTGTTCTGGGTCAACAGCGCAAGTGCTCATGCAGTGGCCACTGGACTCTATTGCCAAAAGGGAAGCCGGTTTAGTGATGGAGCTTTTTTCTGGGTATAACAGGCGTCTCTATTGGATTATTGTTACAGTGGGTTGTTGGGTATAACAGCGTATAGATAACATATCATTAGACAGCGTTTCAGTGGCTCGTTTGTGTCTGGTGCCTAGTTACGTGTCCATGGTCCTAAGGTATAGGGGAGTTCACATAGTACCTGTCGAACGGCCGTTTGTTGTCGATCTTGACCAGGAGCCACATTCAACTCGGCCGTTTAGGAATAAGGCATCCCAATGCGGTCTGTCTTAGGTTTCCTGTGCCCCCGGTTTCTGGTTCTGTCAGCTTTCATCTGTCACAATTCACACGGCGCCTTGCCTCGAGGTCTCGGCTTATAACCTCGGATGGTGTTGGTGGCATGTCTCAGGGCCACCAACAGGATAGGTTGTTTCGCAACGGGCAAAAGCAAAATGACTCGAGGCGTGTAGTTGGATTCATATTAGCAATCACAGTAATCACACGCATATGAAGAACTAGTAGACGATGGCTGCAGACTCGAGGCTACACGCTGATTCGATTATGGATGCAGATGGGCAAATCATGTCATCTCACGCACGCGCCCAATGGCATCTTGACCCATGACGATGCCAATACCCTACAGCAGCTGCACTTCCGTAAATGGATTCGATTTTACGACAAGAGGCTGGCTGTCTTTCCCAGAACGGAGGGCAACCCCCGGAAAACTACGCAAGCTGAGTCTATGATCGGCGGCAAACTCGAACAATCCTCCGTCGAGGGTTGCGATCAACGTCGCCGTCGTATCCTCCCCTATCGATCGACATTGGTTTGGAAGAGGTCTGTGTTTTTGTGGTTTATTGCGCGCTGCAAGCGCCACTCATTTCGATCGGTGGGGGTGGGTTCTCAATCGTGAGATCAGGGTTCGTTGGCCTCGACTCAAGGAGAGATATATAGGTTGACGGCGTACTAGGCGGTAGCTTGGAGACGGCGCCTTCTTCTGATGTAGTTGACATGATGGTGTGTTTAGTCTTCTTCCGAGATATGCCGCTGTTCCTCTGCTAAGGGAAGGGGTTTCCTGGCTAGAACAAGGGATCGACAAGCTCCCTCGTCATCTACCCTTGAGGCGGCAGTTATCGAAAGTTCACGGCAACAAATGGCACGCATGTATACTAGCCTCCGCTTACCACGGTAATAAAGAGGTTACTATCATTGTATTTTCGTAAATGAGCACATCATGGACCCCCCTGTTGACCAACCCGGAGATGGACCTCGTCTTGGTTAGGCGAACTGGCCCCAGATTCGAGCCGTCCAAGGCAAGACGCCTGATGTGATCAAGATGCAATTTGTATTCCGTAGGCCGAGTAGATTCAGGGTTGCATCATTTATTCAAATTTCCGAGTCGTTCCCTTTGGACCCTGATCTACGTTTTAGGTTCAGTCAAGACGGAGATGGACGGGAATTTGAAGGGAAAAGAAGACCCTGAGACGGAGGCTGACAAGTTGAGAGTTGGTAGCCAGCTATACGCGGATATGACAACAAGAAATGAAGCGCAAACTCTGTATCAGTATCATCAAGTGCCGAATGCTTCCTAATACCGCAGACGTCGTGCACATATCTATGAAGTCGCGGCGTCGTCGATCAATGCCACGGTTCCTGCTCTAGCCAGGGCGCCAATGGAACCTGCAAAGAGCCGTTTAAGTATGACAAGGCGCTTAGTGTGATTTCAAGCTTGCTCACCGCCATCTGGCCTGCCTGTTCCAAGAAAGAGTCAGGGGTGTTGGTTAACGATCCAGCGTTAGTTATTGCGCTGAAGATAAAGTTGGGTCTGCACTTTACAAGCCTCCATGTCCTGTCACCGGCGGCGTCTCTGCATCATATCACATTGGATTACAATTCTGCGAGCCAGCGTTAATTAGCGTGGCGTCCATGTCAAGCACGTGAAGCACTAGCAGACACGCGAGGTTCGATAGACCCTTCCAGGCTGGTTCGAGTGGGTTTATGTGGTCTGTTATTGCTGGGGGGATCAAGGATAACCTGGACATGACGAACGAGAAATATATGCAGATGATATCACTTTGCTTCAGCAGACGCTGTAGTAAAACAAGCTTTCTTCTTTTCAACAGTATGGGCGGCTACGTGCATATATGCACAGAGCGTCCCGTCTCGATAGCCGCCGAACGGGTAAACGATCACGATACAAGTGTCGGTCACACAGCATGGCACACAGCATGGCATGGCCTTTAAAGATGGCCGTGACACCCGCTAGAAGATGGATCAAAATACCAGGCTGATCCCAGGAATCTCGATTCATGCCGTCCACCTCTTGGTGAATGCCCACCCCTGCACCAGCCCTCTCATGTCTCATGGCTTTGGTGGCCCAACCACGTTAAGCCACACACAGGCATTGACCACGGGTTGGCCTTTGTTGTTTGTCCGCCTCTTTTTTCTTTCATCCCATCAAGGGTTTCATTTTATTACCAGAGGACCAACCAGATGAAAACTAGGCCGTTCCAGCAATAAACCGTCAATCAATCAATCGCAGAATCCCGTCAGCATTGGTCTCTGCCTCCCACTTACATCTGCGCGTGCCACATTACAGCAGAACAACCGTCCACTCAGAGCGGCGAATTGGCAGATATCTGGAAGGTTACATTGCAGACGCCCACTCCTTGCCTATACATGAACTAAAGACAGCAAGTGGTTATGCGCAGAGATATCCATTTCAATCATCAATTACAGTAATTGCCTGCCCCCTGAACGCACCACCAAGTGGACGAATCCCTGAAGCGCCAGGGCATCCGCGCTAGCGCAGGTACACCCCTGCCCTCGCCTCTTTGTCCGCCATCTTCACCTTCATCACCACCATCGCCAGAAAGCCACCCTGGTCACTCGGTCGCAATTGGTCGCCCAGGCCACGGCCTCCCCCAGGTTCCCGGCGCTTCTCAGGTACGGACGACCTCTGAGTGGTTCAGCCCTCTGTGTCGCGCCTCTGCGAGTTCGTCGTCTGACTGGCTGATTCGTCGTTTGCTGCCGGCCGTGACATGGTCAGCCAGCCAGAGGCGTTCTACATCCAAGCCTCGTCATTCCCACGCCTTTGAGATTCCTACTCTGGCTTGGTGATTGGCAAACAAACCGAAAGAACCAAGCCTTTCTTGCCTTGGAAGAGGTCTGGTCTGGCTTGCGGGGGTCCCACGCACACGGTCTAGGATTAGGTTACCTAGTAGCCCACTCCAACCGCCCGTCATCCCCACCGAGGCTGCATCCCCACCCCCTTTCTCCCGTCCCCTTGAAGGCTTCAACAAGGCAAAGGCCATTTTCCAGCGTCGACAAGCTCTTTCGAGGCCCATTGGACCCCTGACTTAGCGGCGATACAGAGTCCGGCCGACCGTCGACCAGCGCGCATGGTCCCCAGCCATCGCTGCAATTCTCCCCTCTAGCTCGGCGCGTGGTCATTCTCTCCATCTCATCCCTTCACTTTGTCTCCTGGGGCTCCTTCTCTTCCTCTTGCTAACTCGTTCGCCTGCCCTTACTGTCCGTTTGTCTATCCCGCCTATCCATGGGTCAATTCCATTTCCGGCGATAAGACATTATTGCTGGCCCCTGGGTCAACACGTCACACGCCCTTTGTCTCGACCTCACCCCCCACACCACTCACACACCAACTCGACTTGGCTGGTCTCTTGCCGCGCGATCCCCCAAGTCCAAGGCCTCATACGAATTAACCTCTGGGTTCGTATCGAGACGGTCGTCGGTATATCTTCCAAATATGGAACCTGCCCTGGCCGCCGCCCCGGCGCCTGTTGCAGTGCCGATGCCTTCTTTGTCCACCTCCAACTCTGATACTCGTCCTGATACTACTGCACCTCCTGTCGACGTTCCATCTGCCTCGGCTTCTGCAGACCCTGACGACATATCTCGCCGGTCTTCTTCAACATCGGACCACCCTCTTCAAAGTGTGCCCGAAGCCTCTCCTGGGAACGCGGCCGCACACTCTCGCTCCCAGACGGTCGACTACAGCTCTTCCGCCTCCGGCTCTGCTGCTCCCGAGTCCGCTTCCGTCACCTCTCCGACCGGGCCGCCCATCAAGCGCAAGCCTCTGTCGTCGTCGGCTTCCGCTCTGGCTCTCCGATTCTCCTCCTCCGGATCGCCAATCCCTTCGCCGCTGCAGCTGCCAAAGCCAGACCAGAGGTTCGCCAGGCCCGATTCCGTCGACAGTCCTACGCTGTACGAATTCTCTCCCGCAGCTCGTGCCTCGCCGCAGGCTGGCCAGTGAGTCCCCTCGTCCGTTCTTTGTCTCACATAACCGAATCCCACCTCCCCATGGAACCCGTTGCTGACTGGAATCCTCTCGTGGTAGACCCCCCGACAAAAGTCTGGCGACCCTAAGCGCGACTCCCGCTGGGTCGCAAAACATTCCAGGCCACAGCCCTACCGCCTCGCACTCTGACTTCTCTGACGTCCTGGATGGATATGATGATCTGATCTCAGACTTCAAGTCAGACTCTGCGCCAGACGTTACCCCCGAGACCGTGCTCGACGAGAGCGACACCGACGACGACACCAGTGACGAAGAGGCCGAGATCGCAGAGGTTGCAACCGTCGCAAAGGTCACAAAGGTCAATTCCAGTGACAAAGAAACTGTCATTGGCCCTAGCGCTGTCAGATCAGTCGATCACGTTGATGAAACAGACGTCAACGTCAAAGAAACTGGCTCAATCGCTTCCGAAACTCCAAAATCCATATCCGCCCCTGCGCCCATGTTTGCCCCAAAGCCGACACCTCCACATCTGAAACTTGACAAGGTCGCAATCGACGTCGCCAATTACGATTCACCACCTGACGGGGCACAAACACCACCTTCTGTTCAGACCACGCCGTCGCCTCAGTTGAACAAACCCTTGCCAAAGTCACCCGGCCAAAACTCCCCGTTCGCTGCCCTCTTTAGCTGGGCAGCGCCTTCACCATCCGCCACGGAGTTCTCATCTATATCGTCGCCCATTTCGCCTGGGAGGAACGGCGGAGCAAATGATACCCCCTATTCAACGGTAAGCATATTCAATGTCACTATAGCCCAGGGTGGCTTAATGGTCGTAATATATGTGGTAAACATACTCACAAGTTTCACAGTCTTCAACTTCTGCGCAAATCGACGAAATGGAAGAAGAACTCAAGGCCATCAGCGTCGAGCTAGCCAGCTCTATCCGGCGCGAGATGGACCTGGAAGATTTGGTAGACCGACTTCAAGACCAAATCAACAACTCTCAAACACCTGGAAAGAGAACTAGCGACTACTACTCCGACTCGGGCTACAGCTCAGCCAAGACGAACGATAGCGAACTAAGCCGAGACGAACTGG
The DNA here is from genome assembly GCA_025433615.1 of Fusarium sp. LHS14.1. Classification (NCBI taxonomy): domain Eukaryota; kingdom Fungi; phylum Ascomycota; class Sordariomycetes; order Hypocreales; family Nectriaceae; genus Fusarium; species Fusarium sp. LHS14.1. Next base: position 2,746,683 of record CM046481.1, read on the forward strand.
ACAAAGTCCATAGACGAGCTGAACAAGAAAAGGCCTCGATACGTTTAGAACTTACCAACAAACTACAAGATGAGCGGGGGAGACGAAAAGCGCTCGATCAACAGATCAAGGAGCTTGCCGAGAGGGCATCGCAAGTTGATCTGGCTCAAATGAACAACATGGATGCCAGTGGGCGACTCAAGGACCTCGAGACAACTTGTGGCGATCTTAGGAGGCGATTGTCCGAGGAGCGCACAGTTAAGAACAATTTTGAGGACCTCATCAACGCCATTCGAGGGGAGCTCCATGAAGCTTGCAGCGAGCGCGACAATCTCCGCGATGAGATTGTTCCCCAGTTGAGGTCGCGCGTCGAAGGCCTCGAGGCAGAGGCCGCCGAGTACTCAAATCTTACGTACGAGTCCTCCAAAATGCAGCAGGAGCTTCAGATGCTGAAGCGGGAGAACGACACATTGCGACAAGGCTCGAAATCGGGTACTTCGACACCTCCCCTTAACCGCATGTCCCGCGCCATGTCTGGTGGCATATCTGGTGGCCTTGCGCGATCAAACTCGGTCGCGACTAGTTCATTCCGAGGACAGAGGCCATCAGGTCTTTCGAGGTCTAACAGCGTTAAGAATACGCAGTTGGAATCTCGAGAGGCCCTCGCCGAGCGGCTAAAGGATGTCGAGGCTCAGCGAGATGCTCTTCACAGTGCTCTCAAGAGTCTCCTTGAGCGACAGGAGTTTCAAAACCGGGAGAACGAGAAGAAGATCCGCATCTTGCAGCACGAGCGGGAGAGACTCATGTCTACGTCACCGCGCAAGGCTGGTTTCGAGAGGGAAATCTCCAACTTGCGCACCGAGATTAACGTTCTCCGACGCCGCGCCGAGGATGCCCTTGAGCAGAAGTATCAGGTGGAGAATGGCCTTGGTGGGTTGAAGATGGACCTCGACAGGGCCGAGGAGGAGATTGCCCTCCTGCGTGATCTTCTTAAGGAGAAGGACATTCTCATCCCCGAATCATTCGCCCGCGCGAGTGGTTCCAGCACTTCCAGTGGCTCATTTGCCAGCCCCAACGGACCTGTCACCTCAGAGTCATTGGAGAAGGCCTACAAGGAACTGCAGGCTGCGTATGCCGACTCCCTGGAGCGCATCAAGCAGCTCGAGCACGATACGGCAAACGACGACAAGACTCAGCTCGCCATGCAGCGACTGGAGCACACCCTCTCCATCGCCGTCTCCGAACGTGATGCCGCCAAGTATGAGGTTGACGCTCTCAAGAGCCAGTACGATGCGCTCAGCGTCAGTGAGAGCAAGACTATGGAGAGCGAGCGAGCCCTTGCCGATGACCTCAACGAATCTGCCCGTCGGGTGGAAGAGCTTGCTTCCCAGGTTCGACATCAACTCTCATCAAACGCCCAGCTCCGAGAGCGTCTCGCCAATGCTGTGACTCGAGGCGAGAACGACCGCAAGTCCAATTCGGACCGTATCGCCGACCTGCAGGTGCGCCTCAGGACCATGGAAGAACAGCTCATTGCTGCACAGACAGCCTCGGAGGATCGGGTCAACCGTCATGAGGAGGAGATCACGGCGATCCGTGAGTCTCATAACGCTCACCTTCAGCGCATGAGCAGCCCTACCCGCGGAGGCCTGCGGTCTCCCAGTTTCCAATCCGGCCGCAAGCCTTCGCTCTTGAGCCCCCTCAGTGCGCGATTCCCTGGCCCTGTCTCTCCACGACTCACGGATAAATCCTTTGAGGACGCTGCCCAGATGGAGGTGCTTCGGCAGCGCGTATCGGAACTCGAGAAGGCCCTCGAGGACGCTGAGCATGAGATGCAAGATGTTGTTGCCAGGATGAACACGGCTCAGATCGAGGTCCTGAACCTCCAAGACGAGCGAGAGGCCGCTGTCCGCGAGACGCGGAAACTACAAAAGCTCCTAGAGCAGGAGCAAATGAAGTCCTTTGAGGAAAGATTCAAGACGCTGAGTGGTTGAAAGAGAAGGACGTTAAAGAATGGGACACGCCCCTAATGAGAAGTGGACAGGGAGCACATATCAGGTGTCTTGACACGGATGCTGCATTTAGCGAAACGGAGTTTCTTGATTTCACAACTTGCCAATCTTTGGCAACGATTCATAGCGGCCTGGCAAAAAGGGACTGGCTACGCATATCCTCGGTGACCTTGGAAGAGTCACCTGATGGACCGAGTTGGGTACAATATTCTTTGGGATACGGTGCCGCGCACGACCACATATTATGTTGACGGTCGCGATTGGGTATGAAAGAAGGCACTCTGGAGTTTTGACGGTGAAGGGCTTTCTAAGCCCGGATATACATTACGCAGGTCATACATTGGCCGCGACCCTTTTCGGTATATAATATCTTGTATCACAGTTTGGGTATTCATGGAGGAGTAGAAGTGTAGTCGACGGTTTGTATAATATACATAGCCTATCAAGTCAATTGATGCATAACAATACTTCACGGTCCATCAGTTATTTGTGATGTGCATACTGAGCTGGGAACGCTCTCTTACACAAGGTCTCTTTGTTACAATTACCCAAGTAAGGTGTTGATATCTGGACCCTTTCTTCACTTGCACACTCTGTGGGTTATTCAACTACGTACCTAACTAATAACTCCGTTGCCAAAGAATTGGTTGCTTTTTCCAAGTTGACCTCGTGTTAAGAGCCAACTGCTCCGTTGGTCCGCTGGACGATAGTAGCAGTACGTAACGCGGACACTATCGCCATTCTACCACAGTATCAGTTTCTATCCTTAATTAATCAACACAGGTCTCAGGTCAGATTGCCACATCGGTTTCTCTTATAAATCATCTTGTCTTTTGCTTTATCTTTTTCACGTGCCGTTATAATCTCGTCTCTATACATGTCAAAGCAACTCTGTCTCATATCCTTTCACCCGTTGCCTGTACGAGTTCCTCTTTTGGGGAAGATTTACCGGTCACCTCCTGATATGACTACCCTGGAATTACTAGGAACTCTCTCTCCAGATAGCACTAGGAACATGCAAGTGGAAGTTCCGGGAGCGCGAGGTTACGGCGGAGGATGGCAAGTGTTGAGCTAACATAACCCAATCACTACAGGGGGGTACAGAGAGAGTGAGATTCCTCATTTGGTGTGTAATAGTTTATGACCTTCTTTATCAAGAATCATGCATATCGAGCGTACGATGGAAGGAAAGTGAGGCTCGCTCTCGTTACTGTTACTTCGCTCTCCATGCTCGACACACCGTGCAGTAGTCAGGGGTAAGCGCCACCTTTCCTGACGTCGTCGATAATCGGCCTGGGGGATGCACAACTCGACATTTGTGTACCTGAGAGAAATGGTCTGATGTGTCATAGCAATCAATTGTCGAGTTTTGCAAGAGTGATAACAAGTGAAGGCAGATCAGGGGGCTGTGCATTGTGTTTCTCTGATCGTAATCACAGAATATCGCCAGCTACAGCTCATGATCTTCATTAAGGAACAAATCACACTTCGTAGTACATCGCCAAGAAACTACTCTCATGAATGTGTTTAAGATCAATGTCGGAGAGTCGCGAGGACGTCGCCGCTGCCCGTACAATGCGGACTGCTGCAGTGTTTGTACCTGCCGCTGACGCTCAAGCCTTCTGGCTTATCACTCCGCTATCTTGAAACCTTGACCAACAAGCCAGGCGGGAATCTTGATCCATGGGTGCGTAATCTTTTCCCCTGAGCAATCTTGTCCCAAAGTTGGAGTTGTGATCAACTCCGCGGGGAACATGTCAAATGTGACAGTCTAGAGAAAAGCAAAGCCATGAAACTCAATCAGAGTAAAACAAGCCCATTGTGAACTGATTCATGGTTGAATGAATGCCCCAGATTCATCAACAAAGGGAACATTGTGACCGTCGACGCACGCTTGAGGCTGGGCGTACATGTCTTGATAGCCCCCACCTAGGCCGGCGGCCAATAGACGTGGGGTAGCTTATCAGCAGCTGAGACCCTGGACGTCATTTGAGGCTTGGAGGTTTTGTACATAGGTACCTACGTTTTTCCTTTCTTTTTCCTCGACAGGGAGGGAGGAGGAGGTCATGGCGACTAGAGCTGGGGAAGGTGTGTGTGCTCGATGAGGCCATTGTCTGCGGGTTGTTGAGATTGAGTGTTGCTACCACTTGATATTGATGGTGGTAATGGAGGGTTCGACCGTGTAGTCGGGATGATGAATAGCTTCCTCGAGATAAGGCTAAGCAACATTTCCGTCATGCATTCCGCGTCTTCCGGTGCTGCCGTGCCGTCCTCTGACGGAGTCTGAAAGACATCAGGCTCGTGTTAACATGTGCTGGTAGCACAGGAACAAGCAAGTTTCCATGACACGGCAGATCTGAGAAACCTGGTCAATGGAAGGGAACCAACAACAGCTGGGAGATTTTTGAACAATCCGGCGCATCTCGACCGGCTCCTGGCGGGTGAGTAGTTGAGTGAGCGAGTGAGGGAAACGCATGAGGAAAGGAATCCAGGGGCAAGATTTCAGTTCAGGGATCTGGGGTTCAGGTAAGGGTTCTTATCAGTCTCGAGATCTGGGGTGTCTCTGCGAGCCTGTCTATCTCCGGGTTAGTAGCCGTTTGTCTTTCTTTTACCTCAAAAGTGATGTAGCGAGTAATTGAGGATGATGAGAGGAAAGTGCTGGTGTTCAGATAGGGCAGAGATTTGCGCCAGGAAATGGACGGTGAGGCGAAGTACTCTTGGTGTCTTGTTGTTCTCGACTGTCATGGTGATGATTAAGCGGATGGTGTTTGATGGTCTCTTCGGGAGTCGGCAATTGAATCGATCGATGGGCATTGAAGCTTTTGGGATGAAAGAGTTTGTTGATCAAAGCGCGCGCAATGACATTTTTCTCATACCTCGATGACATTGAAGTGCCTGGCGCTGATGAGGACGATGATGAAGCCCGGTAACGCAAATCGATAAGCGTCCACCTACGCCAGGGGGCTAGTCCGGGGGAGGCAGGTTGCAGGGTGGGGGCGGTAAGAATAAGCAGCACACCAGATGACACAATGATGTTAGTGTAGTGTTTGACTTAATTCTTCCCCCCGTACCCATCGCGCTGGGTCCAGTCGTCGCCGGAAAACGCCACGGCCGTATCCTGATAACTCTGTTTCCAGTTTCTGGGCCGTCGCCCGACACACTCCTCTCTCCTTCAACCACTCTATCGATTTCCTTATCGCTTCCCTCCCCAGCCAACGCCAACCCAGACATGCCCGCAGCTCCCCAAGCAGGTCCTCCCCCCTCGGGGAGCCCTACTTATCCAGCCGCATCCCCAGACCCAGGACCGTCTATCTCTTCGTCCTCGAGGTTGCGCCAAAGCTACCCCTGTCATGAGAGACTCGCCAGCCGTCGCAGTCTCTTCCAGTACCGCCACCTTCTGCCACACGCGACACCGATACCGACGACTCTCTTGACCTTTGCGGTCCTTCACTCATCCATGGCCACATCAACCGTCACTGCCATGGGCGGTGACGGCGACGCAAGAGGAGCGACCCAACTCAAGTACAACGGCACCGGCGCGACTGGCGCCAATCCCCTCGAGATGGACGTCAACATCTGGTATGAGGTGAGTTCTGCCCTCTCAAGCCCAAGCCCCCTCGACGCACTGCCTTTGGACGCCCGCTCTGTCCACCAGTGGCAGTGGGTCACAGGGGGTCCCGCTACCAACGCCCGCAAGCTGACACTTTACGCCCGCAGCCAGGAGATATTGCCTGGATGCTCGCGTCCACTGCTCTCGTCTTGTTGATGGTTCCTGGTGTCGGGTGAGTCTTTTAAATTTTTCCTCTGGGTCCCCTTTTCTGTCGGCCTGGTCTCGGCGGACAACATCTCCATCTAGATTGGCTTGGGCTTGGCTGGTGGGCTAACAAATGCGTCATGTAGCTTCTTCTACTCGGGTCTCGCTCGTCGCAAATCCGCCCTCTCATTAGTATGGCTCTCAGTAATGAGCGCATCGGTAACATGCTTCCAATGGTTCTTCTGGGGCTACTCTCTCACCTTTTCTCACACGTCGGGTGCCTTCATTGGTGACCTGGCAAACTTTGGCTTCAAGGATGTTCTGGCCCGGCCCTCGGTGGGCTCCGCTCACGTCCCGGATATGCTCTTCGCCGTCTACCAGGGCATGTTCTCCGCCATGACCGTCGCCCTTGCTACCGGCGCCGTCGCCGAGCGTGGCCGAATGCTCCCATGCGTCATCTTCATCTTCATCTGGGCTACTATTGTTTACGACCCTATTGCCTGTTGGACATGGAACCCGAATGGATGGTCTAACAAGATGGGTGTGCTGGACTTTGCCGGTGGTACCCCAGTCCATATTGCATCGGGCAGCGCTGCCCTGGCCTACTCCATGATGCTTGGAAAACGCCGAGGCCACGGAACACATGAGCTCAACTATCGTCCTCACAATGCGACCCACATCGTGACGGGCACCGTCTTCCTCTGGGTCGGCTGGTTCGGCTTCAACGCCGGCTCCGCCCTCGCTGCCAACCTGCGCGGTGTCATGGCCGCCTTGGTCACTAACCTGGCTGCTTGCGTGGGGGGCATCACTTGGTGTCTGCTGGATTACCGCCTGGAGAGGAAGTTTTCGACGGTTGGCTTTTGCTCTGGCGTAGTGGCAGGGTTGGTTTGCATTACCCCTGGCTCCGGTATGTTCCACCACACTTGAACACACTCGAAAGAAACCAGCTAACATTCCCCAGGCTACGTTCCTCCTTGGGCTGCTGTCATCTTTGGTGTCCTGGGCGCTTCCGGCTCCAACTATGCCACCAAGGTCAAGTTCCTCCTCGGTATCGACGATGCTCTCGACATCTTTGCCGTCCACGGCGTGGGCGGTTTGATCGGAAACATCTGCACCGCCTTCTTCGCCAGCCCGACTATCGCAGCCCTCGACGGCCACTCTCGAATCAACGGCGGTTGGACTCACCACCACTGGGCACAAATGGGTTACCAGCTTGCCGATTCCTTCTGCGGAGGTCTATACTCGTTCAGCGTCACCTGCCTCATCTTGTTCATCATGAACCTGATCCCCGGTCTCCGACTACGCGTTTCTGAAGAAGCTGAGGTTCTGGGTATCGACGAAACCGAGATTGGCGAGTTCGCCTACGACTACGTTGAGCTTACCAGAGAGGTGGTCAACGACGTCGAAGGCGAGGCCGGCAGCCGATACTCCGCGGATCCCACAGCGTTCCATCCCTACGAGAAGCACAGCATTCCCATGATAGATGCCCGCATGTTTGGCGGTCAGCCTCCACCTGCTCCTCTGGGATTTCCCCAGTGAGCTCTCTCGTTAACCTTCCGAGGCTTCTCCATCAAGGGGAACACCATGTATTGAACGCATCAATCGGCGTCATGTTTTATTTGTTAGGATATAGATACCCGGTGTTTTGGTTCGCGCTTTTTTGGGACGGATTCTTTGTATTATATTAAGACGACAAGTTAATGCTCGCATACTTTGCAGGTTCAGGATATAGAAACCGGCAACTGAAATATCAAACCATACATACTTATTCCCCAAGCTCTGCTCTTTGCCTCCTACTCTTCGTGTCACCCCATTCGTGAGTTCACCCCGCCTTGTCCAGCAGTTTATCCGCCGAGTCTAACCACTGCCTAGGTGAAACTTGATGATCGCAAAGACCGGTTCATACCAGGTCATCACTAACCACCGTATTGTCGCCTCGCACCTCATTTTCAACATCGACTGGAAACGAACAAGCAAGTCCAATTCCAGAGGGTTACTTGTGCCTGAGGCAGGTGGGTTACCTCCGCACTCGCTATTGTCAATGTGCTGCTTAAATGCCTACTTTAGGTAAATCTTAGGCTTCTCTCCTCCTAAGGAACCTGCATATCTCGAGAGCTCTTTTGACCTAAGCTCACACAACACACACATCTTCTCCAAAATCCGCTTCGACTGCGAGAAGCCTCACCTTTCCCGCAAAAGCACCCGCCTCTCACTCGACGATGGGGCAGTCGTCGTCCACCCCTGAGATAGCCATGGAGCCCGAGCCTATTGAAGAGGATCCACCAGATGATACCGCGTCATGGGAGACCTATTCAACAAAGAGCGACTCAGAAGGCAACGACATCGATGAGGAGGAAATTGAAGAATTATGCCAAACGACAACGACTCCGGAGTTCCTCCAATGGCGGAAACAGGTCGAAGAGAAGTTGTCTCTCCTCGAGAAGAGCATGGACCCTCTGGCAGCAAGAGCGCAGTACAACTTCGAGAACAGCCCAATCTATAGCGCTCCAGACGAGGTTTTTCTAATGGCTATGCGATATCTCGATGACGAAAACCCGGCCGCGTTGTTCTGTCTCCGCCAAGTCTCAAGACGCTAGAGAAGTCTTGTTGACACCAAAACGTTCCGAAAGAACCCCTTTTCCAGATATGACCAACGTTTTGGTTCCGATCAGCGCAAGAATGAATCCAGCCGCCTTTTCGGACGGTTCGAGCACCGCCTCTGGTCGAAGGCTGGGGAAGGACGTCATCACGCTGCGCAGCTGGAGGAAGCCGCATCGCGGCTTCGAAGGGATCTGCTCTGCGTGAGTTACCAGCGAGGATACGACGATAGGAAGAGACAAGGGATATCGGTCGCCTGCAAGTTCGATACACACAATGACGAGAAGAAATGGCTGCACTGCTCCGGCTGCAAAGTCGACCACCTTTCCACCGTCTTCACTAGCGAGGAGAAAATGAAGCCCTGGAACGAACGCCTATGCATTGGAAGGCAGGGATACGTGCGTCTCTGCGAGCACGAGGTCATCACATGGGCAGAGGTCGAAGCGTACATCGCTCAGTCATGGAGAGAGCCCAACAACAACTCAGCCGGACCGGTTGAGTTGAGGGGTTGTGAAATTCCGGATTCGGACCATAAGCAGAGACTCGGTTACAACATAAGTGGCTTTCATAGTGCTACGCTGCACTTTCTGAGTACATTCACAAGCGCTCGGCTCAACACCCTGTCGCTCAAATGGCGGGTGCATCTCGAGCGTGCTGCTGCGCCAGAGATGGCGGTGTCCAGACCCCCCACTACCGGGGAGATGCAGGCCATGGCTCAAGTCCTCCGTCTTGAAGGAGCCGCATCTATGCTTCCAGCAGAGGGGCCATCCCATCTCCCAGAATTGGACTGCTTTTCTGCTCCATGGACCTGTAGTCGCCTTCAGAGTCTTATGCGAAGAGGAGCAGAGCAGACCACCTCACAGCCTAGTACCAGGCTCCCTCCAGAGGAATTTTGGTCATCAGAGCATGCAGGAGTGAATGGCCCATGCAATAGTCCACATTCGGCCTCGGCTCTATCATCGCGATTAGGACTGGGGTTGATAATCACAGCGTGGAGACGGCAGCGGGTTTCCCAAAAACCCGCCCTAGACTTTGCTTACAGAAAGTCCTTCGACGTCAGCGATGAGAAGACAAGCATCCACAGCGCCGACGAGATCACACTAACACCCAGCCACGATTGGTATCACGCAATGGACCGAAATTCTTACTCGTGGGAAGGAGGCTGCGGTGCCCTGGAGTCGTGTCAGAACCAATCTTGCCGAAACTATTACAACTTGGCGATGGTGTCTAAACACTATCTCCCGGATATTTCGAGGAACTGCGAGTGCGAGTGGAGAGTGCAGAGGGTGAAGATTAAGGACTGGGTTCTGACTAACATTGAGTGAGCAAGGACAGTGGGAGATGGCATGTTTCGGTGGGATATTCACTTCGCCATGATTGTGCATATACTGGTGCCCCATTAGAGCAATCCATTCTAATTCACTCCTCAGCTATCAAAAAGTCATGGTGCAGAGTGATTGATGTGTGGTTGAAGTCGGAATATCCCTGTGCTTGTTGCAGCCTATGGCAGTAGTGATTGGTGGCTTGAGCGTCAAGCAGCCAATCATGAGTGGCCTCCAGGCATCGAGTCGGAAGGTCATAGTCCAACGTGAATCATTACCTGACAATCAAGCAGCATCGACGACCTCGTCTCCATCCACACGCTTCAGCCCACGCTCACATGACTGCGGCTCTCAAGTGCAGGCATCAGCGGGGGACATTACCGACATGAAGGCATTTAAGCGCTCAACGCCGCGACTCGCAACCCAGCATCAACATTATTTGTCGCCAGGTCAACACGGTATAGATTCACGGCATGGCTTCACTACAAGAGAAAATAGCATTCTTCGACCAACTGAGGCTGCTCTACAGCGATGACGAGTTTGATGCAAATGAGCAGACGGAGAGGAAGCGCTGTCGCAAGTTCTTCAGCGCCAGGCCCGTCTCCAAATCTTTGAGTCGCGAGGAGCCTATCGTGCTGGACCTGACGGGCGATGAGTCTCAACAAACGAGAGTCACCCCCAGAAGAATCTCCTCGGCTCCAACCATAGAACCCACCGGGAGTTCCAAGGTCATCAAAGGCACACCGATGACAGTGACAGGCCCAAAGAGCAGGGTTGATGCTCTGCTGAATCAACACAGCGCTGGGGCCATCCTAGTCGACGATACACCTATCCCCGAATCCACGCGACCAGTCCAGAAGAGCCTCCTTAGAGGTAGTTCCACACCGTTATTCCCATCCAGGCGGCACCTGGGCCAGGCAAAAGGCGACTCTCCGTCAGCAAGCATCTCAATGAGGAAACGAAAGCGAGAGCCGCTGCTCAAGCTCCGCCCTGAGAGCGAGCAGATCTTCAAGGACCTCACATTCTTTTACGTTCCCGATGATGACGTTGCACCAGCTCGTCGGCTACGCATAACAAAGGCCCGTGAGTTTGGTGCGACGTGGGTGAGGGCGCCGCGCATCGCAACACATATCATCGTCGATAAGCACATTCAGTTCAAGGACCTCGAGGGGATTCTGAAGGGTATCAACAAGAATCTCCCACCCAAGGTGGTCAATGAGGACTATCCGATCGATTGCATTCAGTTCAAGGCACTTCTTGTGCATAGTCAGAAGAAATACCAACTCGTGGGTCAGCCAGCAGTCCAGGAGGAGGACAAGATCTCGACAACGCCGTCAAGCTCTGAAGAGTCAATTCAGTCATTACAGATCAAGCCAGCACACAAGAACCCAAAGAAATGGGACTACATCGCTCCCGGAAGTACGCCGGACATGAGCGGAGAGTCGTCACGTCCAAGTCAAGTCTCTGAAACACCTATTCCAACGGACTCGCAACCAGTCATTCTCGACCTCGAAGCCATAGTGCCTTCTCCGAAACAAGCTTCAGATGACGACCTAGAGTCTTCTGGCGGAGCTGTTCAAGATGATTCGGCAGGTGCCCAGGCGAGCAGAAAGAGTCGGATGAATGATGCAGAGCAACCTCAAAAGATTATTGACCACAATGATGAGTTATCAGGTTACATCAAACTAATGATGGAGTATAAGGACCTCCCGTTAGATGCCGATGAAGACGACAGCCATACTGTGATAGAGATGGGAGATACTGGATCAGATGAACATGGTCTTTCAGGCTCAGAAGATGAGAAAGCTCAAAGACGCAAGTCACGAAGAAAGACACGATCTGGTCGCAAAGACCTCACTTTTCAAGATCGATTCGCCTGCAACTCAGCTGGGGCAAAAGATGCAAAAGCGGGGAATCCAAATGCCCGCACTATTGAGGTGCTCCAATCTATGGCTGACTACTACGATCGCATCAACGATCATTGGCGCACGACTGCCTACCGCAAGGTCATCAGCACTCTGAAGCGTCAAGAGACCAAGGTGACAACGGCAGAAGAAGCGCAACGACTCCCCAGCATCGGGACACGCCTCGCAGAGAAGATTGAGGAGATTGTCACGACAGACCGGCTTCGGCGGCTTGAATACGCTCAGAAAGAACTGATGGACGAGGCGTTACAGTTGTTTCTTGGAATCTACGGCGTTGGCACCAGCCAGGCTCAACAATGGCTTGCCCAGGGATTCCGAACTCTTGATGACCTTAAGGACAAGGCAAAGCTCTCGCCCAACCAATTACTGGGCATCGAGCACTACGACGACCTCAACACCAGGATCCCGCGACGCGAAGTTGAAGCTCTGGGTACAGTGGTTCGAAAAGGCGCTCAACAGGTTGATCCAAATGTTGAACTCATCATCGGTGGGAGCTACAGGCGAGGGGCAGAAACATCGGGCGACATCGACTTTATCATTACGAAACCAAACACAGAGTCATCGTCAGAGTTGAGACCATTCCTTGATGACCTCGTCCACCGTCTTGAGACTGAGGGTTTTCTCGTCGCAAGACTGGCTTCGTCGAGGTCAGCCAGCGACGGCAGCAATTGGCATGGCTGCTGCGTGTTGCCCAAGATCAACGGCTTCAACGATGAAAACTACCGGCCCATCTGGCGACGCATCGATTTCTTGCTGGTGCCTGAGACAGAGATAGGAGCAGCTCTATTGTACTTTACGGGCAACGACATCTTCAACCGCAGCATTCGACTCCTTGCCTCCAAAAAGGGGATGCGACTGAACCAGCGCGGCTTGTACAAGGACGTGATGCGTGGACCGCAGCGAGTCAAGGTCACAGAGGGAGAACTTGTCGAAGGCCGAGATGAGAGGAGGATCTTTGAGATTCTGGGGGTCAAATGGCGGGAACCTCACGAACGGTGGTGCTAAGAGTCTTGAAGAGGGTCCCTCGGGCCATTTCTGGTCTACCGAGGTCAAAATTTACGGTATTTGGACTAGCATAGCGTGGAGTTTGGGGAATTGGAGACGATGAGCATGGGTTTGAACTCGAGAGGGTCTCGAGGCATTTGTATCTTGAAGATTGTCTTTTGAAGGAGGTCCTGGATACGGGATATATACGTACCTACATTGGATCTCACCTATGCCTGTCCCCTTGCACATGTGAATCTGGCCGTGCATGATTCAAGGTGGCATTTCCCCAGATCTTGGCCATTGGAAGCTTCCTTCGAGCCGTGATGGATCACATGTGAAAGTCCCTTTCTCCATGAAATCGAGCTAAAGAGGTGCTCCAAATCTTCACTGAAGACCTTCAGTGGATGGATCCCCTAGACCGCCCTGCGTCATAGTGTACCCTGTTAGCCGGACCGAGAAAGCGGCACATTGTAGATGGACATTAAGAGCTTCATCAGGACATAGAGACATTATTTAGAGACAAATGAATATTAAGAAATATGTCATAAATGGTTTTCATTCTCAAGTGCTTATCTATAGGGCTATTTTTATAATCCTAAGCCGTATACTCTATGATTTCGCAGATTCAAAAGGTAGACTATTAGCCAAGTGTGCTATCCTTTCTGACCACTAACCCATCCCCTAAAGCCGTCCGGGCCTTGGGGGATACCGGCCCAAGCTGCCGTCTCCGCAGCACAAGCCGAGCACACCCCACAACATCCGAGGCTCGCGACCAGGTGACGTGCGTCGAGTCCCCATCCCAGTCATGGGAGGTTCAACTCTATTGATAAATGTCTTGACACCTACGCAGACAAACCTCCGATTACTACATCCTACCCCCTGGCACGTGGAACTCACGAGAGGAATCGAACCACGACGATAACAACATCCGATGTGCTAAGAGGCTTCTTCCCCTGCGCCGACCCTTTCCCTTGCACCCGCTGCTAGCTCGAGACCCTGCGACGCCTGTGGATTAGGACCAGGTGCTTTCTGCCGAGGTTCGAGAGCTTGGGGGACACGATGGCGTCGTCGGCGATGATTGAAGTAGTCAAGGTACTGCCCCATCGATATGTTGCGACGAGGTGGAGGGACGTTGTGCTGACGGAGCTTTCGGACAGAACGCACTGGAGGAGATTGTCAAGGACCCGCGATACCATGATCTCTTGTCACTGATCAAGACGGCGCGCAATGGCGCAGTCTACGGAACCAAAGTGCGGTTTCCGCACGCTCTGGTGTAAGCATATCCTTTTTCCAAATTTGACGGTTTGCGACGTCGCTAACTTGGTTGTTTACAGGATGATCTTCCTCTTCCGCTCTGGAACGTACGTTGAACCGCCTCACGAGATATCACCTCCGAACGAGCTAACGCGCATTGTGATGCAGATTCCGACACAAGGCTGGATTGGTATTACGAGCGACGAGACACCATGCGAGCAACCTAGCGCGATTCGCCGTCATCTACAAGCTGACCATGTTGGCGCTCAAATACTTTGGCTCTACGCCTGGCAAGGAGGGTACGTCATAGCTGCCGGAACCGTGGACCACCATAGGATTCTCGAATTCTAACGGAGAGTGTTACAGGTACATACGATTCGTTCGTCGGCGGTCTCGTCGGAGGCTACTTTGTCTTTGGCGGACGCTCCAAGCGCACGGGCAAGATCTCGTCGGTTAACCAGCAGATCGTCATCTACGTCTTTGCGCGTGTCATGCTCGCCCTCGCGCGCATCGCCGTCAAGCCGGGCCACGGGCTCCCCGGTGTGTCCTCGGAGCCGCTGCACTCGACCATCAGCCACTACGCCTGGCCGGCTTTTGCGTCGCTGTCGTGGGCCATGGTGATGCTTGTGTTCCGCTACCATCCCGAGGACCTGCAGTCGAGTCTGCGGTCCAGCATGACGTATATCTACAAGGACTGCAACGACTTTGATTCGCTCCGAACCTTGCTCTGGCATAACAAATAGATGGGGGGTTGGTTGTTGGTGGTGTTTTTTGTTCTTGGGTTGGTTAGGTTGGCGTTTTTGGCGTGGTTGGCAGTTGTCAAGGGGGGCATCATGAATGTCTGCCTGGGTATTTGCATAACATTGGATTGGAAGATTATCCATACCTCGAGGGTTCAATGGTCAGTTGGGCCTTCTTTATAGGTAGCATTGTAGACTTTGGAATATGATAACCGAGTAGACTTGCAGTCGGTGCCGGTCTGAGAGCAGTATGTTTATCAATGCCCATGATCGTCTGAACTGGCCTCCAGCTCGGATACCCTGGGATCCCTTTACTATGAAAGCAGCAACATGCGTTATCCATTATAGATACCGGGCAGTTGGCAATGAGGATAATTCTTTACATATTGTTGGCCGTTGAAGGTGTCCACGTGGGTTGTTGCATTACGCTTTCCTAGGGTGATGGTATCACCAACGCCTATCCGTAAAAGATAAAGATCACTAACTAACAAACCTCTCAAGAAAACACTTTTCCCCGGACATTGAAATCCATCAAGACCCTTAATTAAGCGTGGAGTCTCAGCCATGCTTCCAGGTTCCGAGGCCAGCTTGCCGCGGTCAATATCTGGCGCTAATCAAGCAAGCTACCCCGCTAAAGCTGCCCCCTGCTTGCCCCTCCACACTGACGCCTGCAGTGAGCCTCAACTTCCAGGCTGGGCGGGGGCCAGGCAGTCCAGGCAACTCCACCTCCACTCACGCTCACCAACTTCCTATCGCTTCCATCCTCTCCTCATCAACCTCCCCGACGACGACCGACAACCATGGCGCCAAACCCCAAAGTCGCCGAGGCCATCTCTCGAGCCGAATCCGCTTCTGGGGAAAAGGGCCCCCTCTATGAGCAGCTCCTCGGCGAAATCAAGACGCTCTCCTCACCGGCCACCGCTACCGACGACCTCAATGCCGTCGTCGACTCCATCTTTAACCAGGCCCTCGGCATCGTGGCCACGAGATCCGTCCTCTCCGCCTTTATCAACACCCTTCGCGAGCTCAAGAACGAGGACATGTGGATCGAGGTCGGAACCCGGACTCTAAACACCATCTCGGCCCAACCCTCGTCATCCTCATTCATCGACGCCGGCGCTACAATCCGCGAGCTCGTTGCGACCGCCCATGAGAACAATGAAGACTTTCTCGACGCCGCAAAGGCCCTAGCGGAGATTCCCCTCGAGAGCTCGCAGCGCAAAGTCACGGACGAGGAAAAGGCCCGTACGTGGGTCCGTATCGTGCGTAACTACCTCGAGGTAGACGACTCGACGGTTGCCGAGATGTACATCAATAAGCTCAAGAACATCATGCACCTGGTGACAGACCAGGACTTGAACTTGCACTTCAAGCTGTCCCAGGCCCGCATCCAGGATGCTAAGCGAGACTTCCTGTCTGCTTCGCAGCGATACCACGAGATCAGCTTCTCCCCCGCCATCGCCGAGGAGGAGCGCCTGCATACTCTTAGTATGGCCGTCAAGTGCGCCGTCCTTGCTCCCGCCGGCCCCATGAGAAGTCGCACGCTAGGTCGTCTGTACAAGGATGAGCGATCAGTACAGTTGGAGGAGTTTGGCATTCTAGAAAAGATGTTCCTTGATCGCCTCTTGTCACCTGAGGAGGTAGACAAGTTTGCCGAGGGTCTGCAACCGCACCAGCTGGCAACGACTTCCGATGGTTCCACGGTGCTCGCCAAGGCCGTTGTGGAGCACAACCTCCTGGGTGCGTCCAGACTCTACAGCAACATCCGTTTCGAGGCCCTCGGATCACTTCTGGGCCTCGATGCCGACAAGGCGGAGGAGACCACAGCTCGAATGATTGAGCAGGGCCGTCTAGTCGGCAGGATGGACCAGGTTGACGGCATAGTATGGTTTGAAGGCGGTGAAGCTTCAGGTGAGAAGGGCAGTGGAAGAGCCGAGATCATTGTAGGCAAGGAGATGAGAAAGTGGGATGACAACGTCGAGAGTCTGGCTGAAGATGTGGAAAACGTCACCAACACATTGCAAAAGGAGTTTCCCGTGAGTATCCCTTTTCGTTTGGTTCATTACTATACCTAATGCTAACTATCCATCTCGCAGGAATTTGTGGCCGTGAATCTCAATGTATGAAAAAAAAAAAAGAAGGGATAGAAAGAAGCATCAAGGCTTTTTTGTTGCGCACGGCGTTGGGGGGTTGGGCATCGAGGACAGTTTCCTCCACGATGAAATGAATGCATATCCATGTAGCTGGCTCATTTGGTTTTAGACTGGCATCATGAACAGGCCAATTACTCTAGTCCAAATCTTTCTTGCGAACGACGACGTAGCCCTCGCTGATTTTGCGAGGGTTGCCTTCTTCCTCTTCAAAGACAAAGTCATCCTCGAATTCCAGCTGGGACGGGATGCCGAGGTCGCCTTCGCGCCGTAGGATGTCTATCAGGGCGTTGGCAATGTGATTTCCCATCCAGTCGTAGCCATCATCGCGGAGGTGCAGTCCGTCATCCCAGTACTTTTCACGATCTGCTTCCGAAAGCGAGTGAAAGGGGATGTGAGCGTGGAGATCAAAGGAGTAGCTACTAACTATCAGCTGGGCTCTTTACTCGGTGTTGCATACGGCAGGGAGCGGGTATTGGTCTGGGTGATGTATCATGTAGGTGTATAGATGTCCCGTGACTTACTAGTTGGTGTCCTTGTTGTTGAGGATCATCCGGTTGAGCTCTTGCCTGGACTTGGTGCCTCGCTCACCCTTAGCCTCGCACTCGGGGACGGTGAGGGCGAGGACCTTGTGCTCTCTGCTGAGGGCAATGTCGTAGATTCCTTTGAGGGCATCGAAGATCTGGGATGGAGGGATGCCGTATGCTATGTCGCTATATTCACAAATTAGAAGTGAGCGGTGAGAAGGAGGATATGGAACTCACTTGGTGCCGCCTAGGATGATGGTCCAGTCGTAGGTCTTCTTGCTCCCTGGATGAAGATGTACATGGTTAGTTGTATGCTCATTGAGAAGTATGTAGATAGGTACTCAAGCCAAGCTCAAGTAGTGGCGTGAAGACCATAAAGCATCAAGACATGAATGAGTGAATTTGACATACAGGCAGCCTCCATCCTCTTACGAAAGCGTTCAAACGAAGCAACATCCCCAGGCTGTCCATCAGCGACAACCTCAAAGTCGACATCAGGAAAAGCACCCGTGAGGCGATCCTCAAGCTTGAGAGCGTAGGGGTGCGAGTCCATGCCCCAGCAGAAGTAGCCCGAGGTAAGGGAGTCGCCGAAGCAGAGGATTCGCAGGGTCTTGCGCCCCATGATTCGAGATTATTCGGGCGGAGGGGATGCGTGATGGGGATATTTCGTGAGTTAGGTGGGGGTGAGGAATTGTGAATGGCGTTGAGACTGCGTGAGTGTAAGCGGGCGAGAGACAGGCAGCAGCTGTAGCACAGCCTGGTTTGGCGCGTGTCTGTGCAGTGTTGTATCGCAAGACTTGAGACACGATAGCCAGATGCGCAATGTGAAAGCTGCTGAGCAACGATGAATTGGTGAGATGTATCCAGTGTTGCTTCTCGGCGTTCCGAATGACTTGCGCAGCCGCTTAACAAGGCGTGTTGGTGATTGTGCAGCTGTCAAGTTGCCCGCTTCAGTCACCCAAGTACATATGAGCACGAGATGCTGCATTCAGAGTACGTATTATGCCTGTGCCAGCCACAATAGGTACTGCACTAAACCACCCGGAGTCGCCTATTATATAACAGCATGGGAAAAAGTCAAGAAATTCACCATTCACCTCATTCATCAATAAGTGACAAGCATTGTTGCTTCATTGTCCCATCTGAGCTGAAATGGGACTACCTTGTAGGGTAGGTAGTTGGTCATGCGCCTTACCACGACGACATCAGCCAATCGTGCGTGGAGTCACTCAATGTGCGGTACGCTCTACGAATAGAGAAACAGCAGTGAATCACATTGAAGACAGTCAAAGCCCAAGTCTACAGAAGTTATGAACCTCAGTGTGAGGAGTGGGCTCTGATTTGGAGATTATCGACCTACCTGCTCGTGACCGCGAGGCGATTCTACCACAATTGCAATATGCCCTTCAACAACCTCCGGTGAGATGGCCGAGTTGGTTATGGCGCCAGGTTAAGGTCAACCTTAACACCTACAATTCCTGGTGGAGCAATCCTCCTGGGTTCGAGTCCCAGTCTCATCAAGTCATTTTTTTTGCCTTCATTCTCGATTTATGAGATGATTTCTCCTTTTGCTCTGCTTCACCATCAACATGATTATCATCAGCGGTTGTGGCGCATTATAACGCCATTGTGTAGAGCCATTAACTCAATTCCTGGGTAAGGTACTACTACTACTGTATGTAGCTTTTCCTGGTAGCCTCTAAAACACCATTCCATCCATCACAGTTCAGAACTTCATCTTCAAATCAATCATTGAACACATGGTACAGACTCTAGTAGTGAGCTGTGACCTCAATGCGATAATGCTTTGTCCACTTGCAAAGTCTGTATACGCCCTGTCTTCTATCTTGATTGAAAGTATATGTGGTATACGCGAGAACCCCAAACCATCCAGTATTATCCCTTTTGCTCCTGTCCCCTGTTGCTGTGATCCCGGCCCCAATCGCAAAATCAAATCAAATCAAATCGAGTCAAAATCCTGTTCTTGTACACTGCAATGTTCATGCCCTGCCCTGTCCCTACTAGTCTTCGATATCATCATCACTCAACACCAACTTCTGAGCCAGCAGTCCTGTCACGCTGCCGGATTGAATACCTGCTCTTCGTTTCCGTGGGCTCGTCTCCTCGGATGGTTTATCAGTTGCCCACGCCTCTCCGGGTACATGATCCTCATCCGCGTCCGAGTCCTGGTCTGGAGCATTAATCCCTTGGAACGAGACCACCTTCTCTAGGTCGCGGAGTCGGAAGCTGGATGTCTTGCGGGCGCGGGCAATGTGAGCCATATATGGGAGCCGCTCGAGAAGCATCTCACGGCGTGCTGCACTGCCCAATGAGAGGAGGGGTGCGTTGTCGTCTTGCTCATCTGGCTGAGGTTTCGCAACAGGGGGACGATTCCGTTGCTGGCGCTGCATCCAGGATGTGTCTGCCGAGGATTGCTGTTGTGGGCGACGAAACGCAATGGCTCCGTCGGTGAGGTTCTTTGTAGCCGCATGGTCCTCGCCTTTGAGCAGTTTCGTAGACCACATATCTACAAGACCCTCGAGTTCCTCCTTGGCACGCCAGAGCTTGAGACTTGTGGGGTAAAACATCTTGAACGCGTCGGTGCCTTTTGTGTACGATGTTTTCCGCTTTACTGGGTTTGGCAAGGCGAACAGCATACCGCGAACGGCGACTTGGAACGTCATCTCGTCCTGACGCAGGAGATGGCTGCCGGAGTCCCGGCCGGAGAACCCGCCTCTCCCACCAAAGAAGATGTCCCTTGAAGGAGAGAGGAGATCGCTCTGGGAAAGGTACTCGATGCATTCGTTGACGTAGTCGATTGGAGTAGAGAGATCCATAGGATCTGTACTCTCACACGAAAGGACGTAGTTCTCGTGCAACGCTGATATAAAGGTATGTGTGTCTGTTCCAGTCTCATCGATGAGAGAGTCGACAGAGACCTCGGAGCGCTTCGGCCTCGAGTGATGTGATAGGAAGTTTGGTAGGGTTTCTACCTTGTCATCTCGAGGAGCAACTTCATCTCGTTTGTTGTACACGACCTTTCCAACGGCATGAAAGATGCCCAGACTTGCCTCCCGCCGAGATATTAGCTCCAGACTCTCCTGCTCCCCATGCGTGAGTTTAATTGCATCCTTGACGCCTTTCTTTTGTTTCGTAAACGCCACCTTGCCGCCCCAGTCTGCTTGCTGATCGCCCTTCAAGCAGAGGAACTCGAGAGAAGACGCGGCGCTCCGGATATCTCCAATTTCACCTAGGCGTTTCAAGACTTGGGGCCCTGGTGTTTTCCTCCGGCCGGATTTCCTAGCTTCCTTTTGCACGATCAACTCGAGCGCTTTTTGCAATAAGGTGGGTGCAATAGCATTGAACTCGATCATCCCTACTCCTGGATGCCGTAAGATCTCGGGCCCCAAGAGCCGGTGGGCTGTAAAACTGTCTGCCGAGGCAGAGGTTGTGGTAAGGAGAGTCTCCGAGATGATCATGACCATGGGTGTCACAGGTTCTTGCCGCGAAGGCTTTGCAAATGTGGACAATGAGGGCGTGTTATCGGCGAGGTAGCGTAAGATGGTGTTGCGGAACGATGTCAAAGCTGTAGATGCCCTCGAAAAGGTGTTGGGAAACTCTTCAATGAGTATAATTCGCTTCGAATCCTTCTTATGTGTCCCATGGAAACTGTTCTGCGTCGAAGGCCCAACTATGTCTGTATCAAGGGCGCCGAATTTACCGCCGCGACCAAGAAACTCTTCGAACTGCGCCGATGTCGAAACGAAGCCAAGCCCAGAGCTCCCTGTAGGATTTCGCCATTCAAGAAGCTCGCAACCCATGTCATTTGCTAGGAGCCGCATAGTCGTTGTTTTGCCAGACCCGGCCGCGCCCTTGAGGATGAGAAGGCGCTGTCGCATGCGCCCGGCCATGACATCCTCAAGCCATCTTCTAACATCCAAAACCTTTTTCTTGTGCACTGCCAACTCCTCCAGATTCTTTGGTCCAAAGCGTTCTGACCAAGGACGCAGGTCCTCATCAGCTGCTGCTGGGCGTTCTGGCTTTGGGGGCTTCAAGAACTTCTGGCTGGCACTAGGAGCTTCCGATAAAGTCGTCTGAGAGCTGCCTCGGATCCTCTTCTTGGCGCGTTGGCCGACCAAGCTTGTAGTGCCCGCTGTCTGTTCCGAAATGTCATCCTCCGATATGGGATCGCTTATTATGTCGTCGAGAGGAACGGAACGCCTATCCCCGTTCCCTGACCTCGCAGCTCGTTGTGCCTGATTTGAAAACAGAGTCTTGAGATCTGCAGTCTTCCCCTTGTCGTCTGATTTCCCAACATCCTTGGTCTTCTTGGAGCTTGGGCTCGTGCCGTTCCTATGCGATTGCGGTCGACGAGGCAGACGGTTCGAAGTAGTCGTGGAGAGCTTCCCAGCGGTGGACTTGCTCTTGGATGGGCTCAGCGATGCGATAGGAGGACGTGTCTTTGGCGGCGAGCTCGGTGAGGAGAGAAGGAAGTTGGTGAGCGTGTTCGCACGGGGCGGCTCGTCTTCATCGTCTGAAGCGTCGACGACATTCCGCCGGCGGCGCTTCGCGGGCGGAGCCATCAACGCGAATTATGCATCTGCAGGGACAGCATAACGCGGCAGAGAGACTGTGCGATTGACCCGGAAGCTTCGAAAAGGTGATTGCCGTGTAAGTTGATGAAGATGCTGAATCTCGAAGTTATGGCGTCGTGAACGGGCTGTCGATGCGCTAGGGACCCGCCGCACAGTATTTGTGGAGACTTCGCACTCTATGATCTCAGCAGGGCTCTCAACAGCTGCTCACTGAAAGGCATGCATGGTTGGATGGCAAGTGAGAGATTCAGGCACAAAATGATTTTTCCTATGGCGGTAGTTTCGTCTCCTTATTCAAGTCATTATTTGAGTATTTGATATTAATACAATGCAAATATCGTTGCCCATATCCAATGCCATCATATACATTCGTTCGTAGCCGTCTTGATGCAATTTTCGTTCCAATATGTCGTACCTAGGTGTCCTGAAAGCATTTTACAACCCTTAAAAAGTCCATCCCTGAAAGTTGTCTACGAAAGTGAGAGCGGCAAGGAGATACCGGTTGCTGTCATCACCCCAAGTCTTTGAGGCCTCCTTCATAGCGCGGATCGCTGTCACTTGTTAGTCATGGTTCAAACATAAGAGATGGCTGCCTAACCTTTGACGTAGTGAGAATCGGTGGCCCAAGTCGAGTTCAGAGCCTTGTCCACGACATATTTCCAGTCCCTGCCCTTTAGGTCGCTGTCCACATTGTCCGGATTGGGCAGAGGTCGTCCTCTGACGATGAAGACAGCCAGTACCAGAAGCCACCACTCTCGGACAAGAGTGATGTGGTGCTCTTTCGGGAAGAAAGGCAACAGAATTCGAACAGCATGGCTCGTGGTCAAGAGATGGACTAGGAAGAAATCGAAGGCGTGAGTTCCTGGCTGAACGGTGGCAACCAGTATAGCCACTGCAGCTTCTTGGGACATCTCAAACTGCTTGAGAGGGTCGTTAAGCTCCCAGGCATTCCAGTACTCCAGGATAAGATCCTCGTGCTTTTCGAAGATCTCTGGCAGCTCGTCGAGATCGGGGTGTTTTGGCAGAGCATTGAACCGCTCATCCTTGGTCATCTTGATGAGTAGTTGAAGTGGTGAATCGGAGGTGAAGGAAGCCTTCTTGGTATATGATTTGTTGTCAATGTACTTGTGGAAGAAGTTGTACTGCACACAGGCGAGGCCTAGTGACTCCATTGCAACCTCCTTGCAGTCCATCTCGATGGCATATCCAAGATGAATGAGAGGATGTCCAACTGTTAATGTTAGTTAATGAAATTCGCAAGTCCTTGGATGAAAGGATAGTCATACGGCCGCCAATTAGACCATGCCACAATGGCTCGTCGCCTGTGAACAAGTAATGGACCAACTCTTGCCGCCAGTCATAGTTGAAGCGCATGACAAGCTTGTCTTCGAAATAGTCGACAAAGGCACGCTGATATCTTCGGTCCCCTCGAAGCTCCTCCCAATCATCGTCACCAATCTCAGCAGGCGAAGGCACCCATGGCTCGAGCTCAACAATCTGCTTGTCGTAAATGTCATTCAGGTGAGAGATACTTGCCCCAAGGAGATACGCCGAGCTGAGGACATGAGGGTTGTGGTTGTCGAACTGAAGATTGTGGTAGACAATTGAATAGTTGGCGTGATTGGCCTTCAACAGATGCTTTAGACATCTCGCCCTTCTGTCCGGGTCTGTCTCAATCGAGTGAACCTCGACCGGGGGGACGTCAATTGACTGACGGGTTGAGGCCAGTCCCAAGAGTCGGTTCACGACGGGAACCTGTGATAAGAGGCCAGCCATTGTGAGAAATGAGAATGTGGAACTGATATGAGTGTGATCTGATAATGAGAGAAGCAAGATCACAATGACGTCCAAGTGAGCCGTAGAAATGGCCGGCGCTGGTTCCGTTGGGGGCGTTCAACGGACACTAACAAAATGGCGGGGCAAGCTTTTTCCTTTGGGGACTGTCACTCAGTGACACGTGCACGGACCACGCTGCAGTGGATTATCAATCTGCAGTCTGCTTCGCGTCTTCTTGTCTTGAACACCACAACTAGGTATTCACGTCGACATACGCTTTGCTCTCTCGCAATGGCAGCTTCAAAGGACATATCGATATACGCCGAGCTTCTGTCAAATATTAGACAAGTATCGGTTGTCGCGTCCTTGTCATCACCTCCCGACTCGTCCACCAAGGCAGAAATCTCACATGAAGGCCGACGCCTTCAAGTAACCCATCAAGGGCAGACAGAATCTATATCCCTCCCGGCACAAGTCGCCCTCACTGCGGCCCTCCCTGTGGCGACAAATGGACGCCCCGCTCTGTCCTGGAGACTGCCCGTGTCTCCAACCGAGGCAAAGCCCGCCCGCTTCTCCCTGGAAAATCAAGCCCTGCCATGGACCTCATTCGATATAGAGATTGGCTCGCGGATAGGATGTCGTAATTGCGACAACGAGTTCGTCTCACAGCACGCCATAAAAGCCTGGAAAGATCTGCCAAGCGAGAACTGGGCTGAAATGATGGAGTTTTGGCATTGCCATAAACCCCATGACCACGACCAGCAAGATCCTGAATCGCTGGCGAGCAAAGGCTACGGCGCCAACCATGCTATATCTGCCCAATCGGGCATTGGTTTCGTCGACCTCACCTCATTCCTCTTCCCAGAATCCGACTGTAAAGGTGTCAAGGTAAGTGATGATTCTGACGCGACTGCTTTTGTTCCACACTTGACCTCGCCTGCATCGGGTCTCCGTCTCCAGACTGGGGAGCAAGAAGATGTCCATGTCGGTACCCAACCTTTCAGTGGTCTGGCCATCGATACAACTCCCCAAGATGAATGCATTGTCGTTCCCATTCCGTGGGCTGGTAATCTCTTGGAAACCTTCTTTACCGAACGGGTTCCTTGTGTGACCTAGAAGACGCAGCCACTATTTTTCATCCGGCTTCTCACAGATATGGGAATCAGGAGATTAACAGGAGGCACATTGGCTTACAGGAACAATGTTGATGTATCCTAGACTTTGATTACCTGCTTACACCTTGTAGTATTCGTCCTCAACCGTGGATGCTGGCTTCGACCTCTCTTCTTTGGCCTTGGATGTCAACGAGAACAAGAAGTTTCTTCATGTCTTTTGCCAGAAATGCCAGACTGAGGTTGGCCTATACAACATTCTGGCATCATCCGTGACGCTGTTCAAATGGCAGATCACTTGCCAAACCATTAAGCCAAGCCCCAGGCCTAGTAGTTCTGAGTGCCTGGCAACCACTCTTCTGGCCACAATTTCCCGGTCAGGATCCTCCAAGTCCATCATCACACCACACATTCTGGGCCCGGAAAGTACAGAAGCAGATGAACCAAAGACAAATCTCTTTCTCTGGGTTCTGAATCCGAATGTAGTGTACGCCTCCTCCGCTGCGACTGGTAGCAAAACGGCAATGAAGATACTCTACAGACAGATCCCGGTAGACGAGGGCGAGAAGCTGACCACCTCCATGATCTCGGATGTTCAAGAAATCACTTTGCCCGCCTCAGCCATAAAAGCAACCGAAGATTGCTTGTCTTCAAGCAGTAACTTGCTGCCAGCTCAAGAGAGGAAGTTCAAGGAATTTGACGTTGGGCTTCTTGGACGGTGGGAGGCTACTTCATGAAGATTGGCCTTGCGTATCTATCTTTGAGAGGCATATCGGCTCGAGCATGGATAGTGAGCACCATTGGAGAAAGAATAAGTAGATTTCAGCTGTGCATATGTAGCTGGAGGATACAATACACCAATCTGTTCCCAATGCGTGTAGTTACTGTCATCCTCCTTGGTGACCGAGATCATGTGACTTTCTGCGCACTGGGGGAGCCCCTGATAAAAGAGCCTGGTGTTGGTCACTTGAGAATGGCGTGTCAGATTTTTCACTTTCATTTCACCTTATCCAGTTAATCAATTTATTGGGAATTTAATAATTCGAAGAAGTAGGTTCGCGCCGTTTTTGCGAGAACTACCTTAAGTCGATGCCTGAACAATTCCATACTCGGCTGCGCTTTCCTCAAGGTTTGCTTCGACGCACAGTGCTCTGATTCACTTACACGGTGTATCACAACCTCCACACTACTAGGCATCCGTCTGCACCTTGACACCTCTACTCCATCACTCTCGCTCACGCCAACGAAGACTCCGAGGAACCAATCCTATGTTCTTCCTTTTGAGTTTTACGGCTCATGTGGACACTTGACATCATTCGTTCCGCTCGCTTGCACCGGGCTCGACTGACCCGCCGTCCTATCTGACTCTTACTATCAGTCTGATGCACGATGCATTCTCAAAGCACAGTTTTTATACCGGCTGGGTGTTTGTCCGTCTCCCAAGAGGAATGCTCTTTAACCCCGGACCTTTGGTCTCTCGATGAACTTGGCGAGTGGAGGACCTTTGACTCGTTACCGGATTCGCCATTCCATGACCTTGATACTCAACAACGATTCCTCCCCCAAAACGTGCAATCATCACTTCGAAAGTCCCGCAAGCTCTCACCATGCATGAAACTACTTGAAGCATCATGGATCAGGCTCGAATTCCTCGTCCCCCATCGGACTTCGGAGCGAGGCACCTTCCGAGTTTACCTCCTCCCAGATGATATCTTGCGCAGCACCGTGAAACGATCAGATGCCACATTGATCAAAGCAAGAAGAAAGATACTAGGCCAGATGGATTATTCTCAGGAAGCCTGGCAAGGCGATACCCAATGTCAGCGCGCCGACATGCCACGTCTGTATGAAGACGCAAGCCAAAGTGATGGATTCGACGAGGATGTATCGCTGCTGCACTTATTCAACAACATACCATCCCCCAACCCCGACCCTGAGTCAATAATAGACCTCTACTCGAAATCTGCCATGTACGATCTGCTCCAGAGCCAAGTTCCTGGCCTCAAGTCTCAGCTCTACCCATATCAGAGAAGGTCGGCAGCGTTGATGCTACAAAAAGAAGTTCAGCCAGGGACTGTACTTGACCCACGTCTACTCCACGTCAAGGACCAAGAGGACAGAGAATGGTATTTGGACCCTGTCGCTGGCACGGTTCTCAAGGAGCCACGTTACTATGATGGTGTGTCTGGTGGAATTCTAGCCGAAGAGATGGGCTCTGGCAAAACAATCATGACCCTCGCACTCATCCTCGCGACTCGATCATTGCCTACTCACCCCCCAGAGCATTTCCGTGCCGGAGATTCCCCCGTGAGAAAGCGCCTGGCTTCGCTGTCCGAGATGGCTGCTTCCTGCGCGACCCGAAACTCGGTACCATGGAGACCGTACTTTGACCTCTTCAAGGAACAGACTGGGGACGATTACGAACGCTGCATCGAGGCCCTGGAAGGAAACCCAGGTTATTACTATCTCCCACCGCCCGTTCCTCATTACGTTGGGAGGCGGTCTCGCCAGCGCATCGAACCGCCTAAGAAACTGTTGTATCTCAGCAACTGCAGCCTCGTTGTAGTGCCTGCAAACCTTGTCGAACAATGGGAGCAGGAGATCCGCAAGCATACAGAGGGCCTAAAAGTCCTTGTGATAACCAAGGGCATCCAGCTACCGCCAACCAAAGACCTGTTGAAATACGACCTCATTCTTCTCTCCCAGACCCGTCTCGAAGCTCTAATCCGACAGGGGGGCGGAAAACTGAGCGATTCTCCGCTGTCCGATATTCACTTCAAACGATGCATCTTTGATGAAGGGCACAAGCTTGGCAATTCATCGATCAGTAACCCAAGTAACCTGCTCACCAGTTTGGATTCCTTGCATTTCTCATCCCGCTGGGCTGTGACAGGAACACCATCGCAAGGGTTATTCGGAGTCGATGCTCAACAAACAGGGAATGGCACTACTACCCATCATGACGATGATGCGAATGGGGTTGATACGGCGAAACCCATTACTGGGAGCAGCCCTGAAATGGAAAAAAGGGATTTGGAAAGAATCGGATCTCTTACAGCTGTCTACTTGAAAGCTCGACCCTGGGCAAATAAGTTTGTGGATGTTGGAGATACCACGGCTGACCCGAGGGTGTATTTGATGCTGCCGAAGCACACGCCAGGTGGCCATGGACGCTCTGATTGTCTGAAATCGACCCTCAACTCTCTCATAATTCGACACCAGCTCGCGGAGGTGGGTGACCTTCTCCCACCTATTAACCACAAGGTGGTTGTCCTGGAAGGATCGTACCAGGACCAACTATCTGTCAACGTCTTCTCCATGATGATCATTTTCAACTCAGTTCAGTCACAACGAACAGATAGGGATTACTTTTTCCATCAAAAGCAAAGGGACTCTCTAAACGACCTGGTTCGAAATCTGCAGCAAGCTTGTTTCTTCGGAGGCTCTTTCTTCTCAAAGGACATGATTTCAACGGCTGTCAATACCGCAGAGGAATTCCTTCGTAGCGAGAAGGTCCCTATCAGTGCTGAGGATCGGCACCTCCTGGAGCAAGCAATCAAAATTGGCTATGTCGCCATGGAGAATGAAGTGAGGACACTCAGCAACCGATTTCATGAATTGCCAGTCTGTGTCAATGGCTTTCCCCACAATCTCGGTGGTGCATGGTCCCTGGATGGCGACTTGGGTGATGCCATGTGCAGTTCGTCAAGCATGCTCTTGGCACTTCAGAAGCTGATCTACAAGTCGGCCTCGAAACCTGAAGAACTTAACTCTTTGCTCAATGGTCGCTTGGTTCAGGAGGGCGTTGTCGAGAGGCGTCGTATGTTGGATGAGTCTTTCAAACAAGCTAGCGACAGGCCGCAAACCCTGGCTGGGAACACGAACCTGGGTAACGACAGTCACAAAGCCACGCAGACTCTTAAAGCCAACATTGTGAAGCCCGAAGAGGTGGCAGCCGCAGAGGGTGCTCTTGGTCCACTAGAAGCAGCGAGGATCACATCAACCGCGTCGTCCAAGCTCTCCTACTTGATCGATGGCATCATCAAGTATCAGGAGGATGAAAAGATTGTCGTTTTCTATGAAAACGAAAACGCCGCTTGGTATTTAGCCAGTGTACTCGAAATTGTGAGCATGGAGGGAATCATACTAAAGGCTTGCCACTGACACTAAACAGCTCCAGATTCAGCACCTAATTTATGCTCGAGGGCTAACTAACAAGAGGAAGGGCCAATATGTCAAAACGTTCCTCGTAAATCCCGATTTCAGGTAACCCTATTCACTCGCAGGCTGGGTATCATCTGCTAATGGAACCTCTAGGGTCCTCCTCATGGACATTACGCAAGCCGCCTTCGGTCTGGATATCAGAGTTGCCTCCAGGATTTACTTCATCAGCCCAGTTCTCAACCCTCAGGTCGAGGCGCAGGCAATTGGTCGAGCACGACGCATCAGCCAGCAGAAACCAGTCTCGGTGGAGACGCTGGTGCTGAGCAACAGCATCGAAGAGATCATCATTGAGCGAAAGCAACACATGACACAAGCTGAACATGATGCAGCCAAGACGATATTGCAGGTCGAACGAATCTACAATTGGATCAAGGACGCAAGAATCATCCCATTGCCCAATGACAAGACCAGCAAGGAAAGCCAGATGGCGCCTCTACATACGCCTCAACACGTGTTCGGAAGAGGCTTTGGCCGCACCATGCATCCAGACGACGGGTTGGTACTGGATGATTCCCCAACAAGGAGGAAGGATGGTGTGGGGGAGTCTCCCCAAGTGACGAATGATCTGAAGCGAGCACACGAAGCCGGCCCAGGTGCAAATGGCCAAGTTGAAGGAAACGCGTCGTCATCCGATAAGCGAGATCTTGCTGCGCGTCCAGCAAGAAGGGTGCGGTTCGGTTGAAGCAGACGAAGAGTGAAGGAAACCCAAGTTGCTGCGGCTGCAGCTTGCGCCACCAACCCCCGCGCCAAGTTGGAGATGGGTGGAAGCTAGGTTTCAGAACCAAGTTTACAAGTTGGAAGGACAACAGTGAAGGTGTTTGGAGCTGGGCGTCATAGACATAAGATACAAGGAAGGGAATTGGGATTTATCGAATTGGCTGGGATACTTTGAATAACAATTCCGCAACAGGACTGGATCCTAGCAGCCTAAAGCGTGGAACTCTACATGACGAACCAGAGATTTGCGATTCACTGGGGTGGAAATCAAAAGATGCATTTTTGATGTTTGCTACAGCGACGGCCTGGGGCATTCTCCACGCCAAGGCATCCTTGCTGCCTGGTTTAGACAAAAGGGCTATCGTGAGGTGACAGCAAAAGCAGGTGATGAGAGGCGACTTTGGATGAAGCCACGGCAAAGGAACAGAGCGAAGCAGAGCCGAGCATTTGTCACGGCAAAAGTGAAGATGCGGTTATCCCGCCAGGATCGCTCTCATGACAACCCCGCAGCGGATGCACATAACAGGAGCCCATGTACGGGTACGGTGTGCGGTCAGAAGGATTCGAATGCATCGGAAGTCAGTTGCGGTCTGGACAAGACGGGAACAGCGGATGGCATGCACGCAGCAATAGCTCTGAGTAAGTTGACGACATGCTCTGCCAACAAAGATGGCGAGGGATGGCTAGTCGGCCAGCACGGGGGGCTACGTGGGTGCAATTTCGGAGGGTTTATGCCGTCAGCAGTTGGACAATATCGATTTTCCGATTCATTGCATTCTCGGTCAGCACGGGATGGCGATTGCTACTACTCTGAGTCCAGGGCCATGTTCCCGGCTTCCGCTAAACAGAGGGAAGGGAAACAGACAAGACAAGGGAGCCTCCTGTGGCCTGCCCTGCTATGATCTTACAGTAGCAGCATGGCTGGGAACCCTGGCTCATTTGGGGCGAGCTAGGTTTGTCGCACAAGCAGATGAGGATGGTTGCCTACTGTCAATCTGTCCCGCTCACTGGAACAGCAAGACGCGCCGACGAGGTGGAACTGGAGTTTGGCTGATCAACGTGATGCTAGCTAGCCGCTGTCGCGGCGCCCCCAAAAGCTCCGACTGGGACACCCCGGGCGGGCCCACGGACTCGAGGGAGAACGACAAGTGGATGATGAGAAGTGAGAACGATTCCACTGTGAGGGGTCGCGAAGACCCGCTGATTCAAAGGCGTGAGGCCATCAAGACTGGTCAGTGGTACAGCACAGGCAGGGATTCTGTTGTGCTCCTCGACAGGGTACTATTTTTGACCTTGAGCAGGCGGCTGGCGGTACATCGTCACCATCACGGCTCATGGTTTCACACATTGGATATCTCGAACTGTGGCGGGAAGATGGCGCAAGAAATGGCGCCGCTAATGAGGCTCTAGTCGAGGGTTGGATCTGTCCTGGCGCTTGGAGGGAAGGTCAGCAATAAGGAGAAGTGCCCTGGACTGTAACAGACAGACTCTCCCTGGCGTCAATGCTAACTCAAACCCCAGGTTTCCATGATGGAGCAAAATCCAAAACACAGCAAAAAGCAGGGAATGGTCATGGGTGACTTGGCCAAGGGGTGGGTCGTCATTGGCTCCGCCACGGTCGAGGATGAGGAAGAACAGTGGTTCTTGGGAGATGTTGCTGTTTCTGGACGCGAGCATGGCTCCTTCGGCTGTTGCTGTTGTTGTTTTGGCCATGGAGAAGGATGATACTTAAGTTTGACGGATCCCGTTGGTCAGCTTGATTTCGACGCTTCACGACGTGTTTTCGACGCAACTATCACCACCATAACCAAACTTGACAACCTGGAAATCAAGGTCTTGTCTCAGAGGCGAAAGGGGAAATCAACGACTAACTGTCTGTTCGGTGCGGTACCTGCTCGACGCTTGCCATGCATGTCTGAGTTTTTTTCGTCCCGACGGCGCCGCAATTGATGCAGAGGCGTTTTATTGTGTGTGCTCTCCCGACCGCTCTCCCTGATTTCCTGCTGGTCGATCGATTTATTCCCTTGTTCTTTTCTTATTTCAAGCCGTCTGCCCCTCTTCTGGACTCCCGAGAGCCTCATTGTCCTACTCTCGTTTCATTATCCTCGAGGTTTACGAACTTGTTCAGACGTTGATACGCCGACCTTCTGAGAGGGCTGAATGCAGACACCCATATGAACTCACATCTAAGCGCCATTGGAACATATACGATCGAGCACCCTGTCATATTGAGTTGACGTTCCGTTCCGTTCGCCGATCTAACCGTACAACTACTCCACCAGCCAGCCCGGAGCCTTCTTGGCCTGGCATCACCAAGACCCGACCGCCATGTTCGAGGTTCCGCACAACCACCATGGCAAAGACTTTAAGCGCTTCTTCTCGCCTGGGCGCAGCTCCATGTCGGCCATTGAGGATAAGAGGGCCGACGAGTTCCGCAAGCATGTGTGGGCCGTCACCATGATTGACGAAGATCCCTTGTCGGGTAAGATGAATCGACACTCGACTGACCTTGTGTGAGTCTTGATCTTTTCCTTTTTGTCTCATTTCTTTTGTTTGTTGGAGATCAGGAACGAACCCCTTTCCCGTGCCTACATGTGCTGTACAGTTCAGTAGTCTGGCCCCAGCAGAGGTGGCCCGTTGGGCCGTCTCTCTCTATATGCGGGCGGCTGCAAGACAGACAGCGCCTCAATCCTACCAGCATCTGGCCATTACCCATTTTTCGGTATCCAGCGGCAGTGGCAGTGGTGGTTTGAGCAGTGTATGCTTATGTCTTTCTTACACTGAACCCCCTGAGCCAGCCTGGAGGATGGGCTGCTACCAGTTGCTGGACCAGACAAAGCTGTCAAGCCAGAGCAACTCCCAGTTGATGAACAAGGAGACGCCTCCATCATGTCTCTCCTCGTTTCGTCTACCGAGCACCGGAAGTGTCTCACGGGCTGCACATGTTGCCCCAGCGCTCTGGGCTTGGCTGGCCGCCAACACCACGGACGCGACTAGCGCTCAACTCGAAGACCTTGGGTTTGATTACCTGCCCACAATTTCCCCTTGGTGGCGTCCCCAGGTGCCTGGCAGCCTCGCGCTACGCGGAGCCAAGAGATCACCCAGGCTGGTTCACATACGTCAGAACTGTTCTAGACGGATGGACTTGAAGCCGAGTGTACCTAGCCCGCCGCCTGTGCCTGTCTGTGCTTTTGAGCTGAGGAGCCTTTCATGGATGCATCGGGGAGTTTTCATTATGTATACTTGACTTTTTTTTTGTTTCCCTCCCGCAGTTGAAGAACTTTGTGTACCTTTTCTCCTTTTTCCTCTCCTCTTCCTTCAAGCTGACATTGGTGTATCAGTCGTCCTGGACCCAACAAACTCAGGTCCAAGAGAGCATCTGCCTACGCTGGACCACCACTGGTAAAGCGAGGTAATAACAAAAAGACCAAGGAAAAGTCGAAATCAGCAGATCTCACCATGCGAGAGCCTACGATTGCGATTCAGCCCATGCACCCTCCATCCTTTAAGTCACCGACGGACCTGTACCCGGTAAAGGAGAACACCATGGACGATTTCTTCGCCAATGAGTCCAAGGACAACTTGCCTCGCACCTCGTACCCGATACGTCCAACCTATGCTGTCCTGGAGACACCATTAGCCGATCCTACAAGGAGCAGTGATGGTTTTCCGGGTGTCAAGCTCAACCGGCCTCGAAAGCTCAGCAACAACTCGATGACCACCATGTCATCTCTTCAGAGCCGGGAAAGCATGGGCACAAGACGGACTCCATCCTGGGGAAGCAGAACCAGCGTTGACACTTCGGATTCCATGTCCCACTGGCGGCCTGATTACATGTATCAACGACCCATGCCCATTAAGAAGCAGGCACCCGTCCGAGAACCATTCAAGCCAAACGAGCTCTTTTCGATGATGCCTGTCGAAGTACTCTCTGTCATCCTGGAGAAGTTGAGGGAACTTCATGTCGGATACAAGAGCGGGAGTTGTGCAACTTGCTGGATGCGAGACGTTTGCAACATGTGCGTCGTCTCTCGCAAGTGGTACGGTCCCGCCCAAGAAGCCCTGTAAGTTTTTTTTTTTTTTTTTTTTTTTCAGTTTTTTTTCTACTCATGATCGCTGGAGATGCCGGGTGGCGTTCAAGCTAACAAATTCCCGTCTGGTTCCAGGTACGAAGACATTCAGCTGGTTGGCCCAGACTCGGCCGCCCACAAAAAGAAGTTTAAGCTGTCTCAGGGCGCCCGAGTCATGATGCTCCGGCGCCTGCTACGCGCCAAACCCCGGATCGCCGTAATCGTCCGCCGGCTCAAGGTTCCGGCCCCCGAGCCGCTTCCGGGCAAGGGGTCCACTGTTGCCGACTACGACAACCTCGTCGCTTCGCTTGTTATGGCCTGCCCCAATCTTGAGAGCCTCTCTGGTCTGTTAACCACCTACGATCACTCGTTCAAGAAGATATTTCATGCACTATCGACGAGGTCAAACCTGAAGGAGATGAACTGGTTGATCCAACCATCGCCGCTTCAGAAGCAGCAGAGGATCCAGTCGAGTACCCAGCAGCTGGGTCTGGTTATGCCTGGGGAGCTCAAGCCGTTCCAGGAGGCTGCCTTCTTGAGCCATCATGACAACTGGTCCCAGCTCGAGACCCTCACCATCCATTGTCTCCCTGGAGCAACTCTAACGCCTGAAAGCCTCCTCACATCGACTCTCAGCTACCTCCCAAAACTCAAGCACCTTCACTTGTGTAACCTCCCCCCCAACAGCTTCAACGACGCTGCTCTTCTCGCCCTCCCGCCGCTAAAATCCTTGACTCTCTCACACATTAGCGGCATCTCCTCCGCCGGCCTCTCTGCCTTTGCAACTCACTCCTCGAGTGCGCCTCTGCGCAAGTTGACCTTGCGCCATACCCCTCTTACCTCCCTTGCCGCTCTCGCACGAATTCTCTCCAATCTGAGGTCACTCATCACCTTTTCCCTCGTCCAGGCCTTCCCGCCCGTCATGCCTGAAGACGACACTTTTTCCCTATGGATGATGCCCTACCTCGCATCCAGCAGTGTCAAGAAGCTGCATTGGGATATCACAAGCCACGCATCTTGCGTCAACGCCGCCGACGACATCCTCGCACGGAGCATCGCGGCTGGAGGTTTCCCCGCGTTGAGGGCCCTCCGCGTGCTCAACGACCCAGACGGCATCTTCCAGGAGCTCTGCTACCCCGTGGAGAGGATCGACCTCCATACAGATCGATTCCGAACCACGGAGCAACCTGTTGATGTGGCCCCAAGCTCCAATACTAGCCCAATGTCACCGACACGTCTCTTCAAGTCTTCAAGCAGCGGTTCTCTTCCTTCGCCACGGACCCCAATGTCCTTCTTTGGTGATTTGCGCCACGCCCCCTACACCAGCCTCCACACGGCACGCCTCGCCGCTCAGGCCCGTCTCGAGGCGGCCCGTTCCCGCCCCCGCTTCACCGTCAACGTAGTCGACGAGGACGGCACGACAACCGAGACATTTGCCATGGCCGGCTTCATCGGCACTCCAGGCAGTGCCATCCGCTATTACCTCATCTCAGATCCGGGCACGACAGACGACAAGGGCGGTCTAGTCGATGTGCGTGACCTGGATGGCGATGGCGGTGAGAGTCTTGCTGGAGGTCGTGAAGGCTGTATGGGGCGCTGGAATATGCGTGACGGTGTCGTAGCAGACAGGAAAGAGAAGGAGAGGTGGTGGCACACTGAGAGAGGCCGCTGGACAAAGGTCTCTCTATCATCATGAACGGTTCTTCTCTTTTGATGGCGTTTTCCGGAACTTTGGGATAATTGATAATGCAAGACTGGGTTCTCACATGGGGCAAGCATGGTAATGATATCACGGCCAATACATATAAACGGATCATGGGGAAATCTCTATGAATAGGTACTGGGCATTTTGACTTGGGAGTTTAGAAATTTCGGTAATCGGGGCATGGCATGAAAAATTGGGTAACGTCTGGGATAGGTAAAGACTGAATATAAATCCTACATGACTCGTTAGGAAGGGGTCGATGAAAGCATCATGACAACTCTTAATACTATCCTCGTGACATGTTACAAAGGGAAATACAATTGACTTTGAACTGTGCGAATAGAATGACGTACAATGTTCATATAACTATCAAGTTTTAGGTAAACATCATAGTAACCTCTTCCAAGGATTCTATCTCAGTATACCCGGGTGCCGAGGCATACACAGTATACACAGACATACACACACCAAACTCCACGCTACAAATAACGAAACTCGGTTCAAAAACAATTAAACATTTTTTTTAATCGATCCAATTATGTGGACATGGCTCTCTATCAACTCTAAAAGTATTTCCTTTCCGACTACATCTGTGTAGATTTTCTCATGCTAAGTCGTTAAAATGTTTTGTTCTCTGCGCGCCCAAGGTCTCCGATCCAAAAAAAAAATATCTGCGTGCGCGTACGTATATGTTAAAAAAGCAGACAACACCTTTGGAAAATGAAAAAAGACAGCCTTATCCAACATGTACCTAGCCAACCAGCTCTCGTCAGAATAGAAGAAGAAAACGAGCTCGTGGCCCAAATTACGGTTGCAATGGTAGAAGAGTAGCAGCACTCCAGTGCCGGCAGAGTAAAAAAGAGACGCAAGAAAAACAAGTCCGAGACCCAACCCCCATGTACAAAACATTGGGAGCTCCGTTGACCTTTTTGGGAGCTCCCAGAGAGAGAGGAAATGACAGGTAATCCATTGTTGATTTAGAAAAATCCCTTCTTCTTCTTTGGCTTCTTGTCTTCGTTACCACCCAAGATGTCGTCAAAGGTGGCTCCAGATGGTTCCGGAGGGGGAGACTCCTGTTGGGAGCCATGAGCATTACCCAGGGCGGCCAGGTTGCCCACAGACTGGCTTCTTGAGCCGAGCATGACACTGGCAGGTCGTCCTCCCAGGGAGCTACTACGCTCTCCAAAGGGGCTTGGGGGCTGAAGAGGCACCGGCTCAAGACCAAGGGCAATGCTGGATCGCCAGGCCTGGTTGGCTCGGCTTCCGCTTGGGGAGTGTGTTCGGGGTCGCAGAGCAGCCTGAGGGCTACCCATGGGCGAGGGAGGAGTGTTGAGTCCGCCGAAAGATGGGGGCGGGGTAGGAACAAAGTCCTCACCGTCCAAGAACATGGAGCGAGGAGGCTCGAGCGGTGACAGAGGGGGTTCCGTGGCCTGCACCGGCAGGGCTGAACCGCCGTTCTCATCCCACTGCGCAGCAGCAAGCCAGCAGTGACTTCGGTGGTAGGTGGCTTCCACACTAAAGAGGACCGCGTCGGTAGACAACTCCACTAGACCACCTCCTCCGGCCACCTCGTACCACATCTTCTTGACCTGCTGGTCTCCGATCCATGGGGGATTACCCATGGGAGGCTCGCAAAGGAAGTACTCAACTCCCTCGGTGAACTGCATGCCTGGGGCGTCCACCACCAGGACAGGCAGCGACTGAATCACCGTGTAGAGGAAGAGCCAGTAGCCAATACGTTGATCAGCAAAGTCCAGTGGCGTCTTACCTCGGGCCTCTCGCAACTCAAATTCCTTGAACTTGTCCAGGAAGGGCACCTTGATGCTATTGGTATCGTAGTTGTACGCCTTGTTAAGGATGAGAATGAGCTCGTGCTCCTTGATGTTCTTGTCGAACTTGGCCTGCTTCTTGGGAGGAAGCGTGTCATACGTCTCCAGAATCGATGTCGCCACGGGTAGCTGGGGGCAGTCGTAGGGAACGGGCGGGAGGACGGGTGGCTTTGAACGATCAAACTCAGACATGATGTTTCGAAGAGCCGACATGATCATCTTGTCAGTCTCTTCAGAAAGAGCCGGCACCTCGTCCATGACTCTGGATGTGCGGTTGGTTCGGTCCACAATCAGGTCATACAACGCACACATGTCCGAGTACAGGACCTTGAGCA
Organism: Fusarium sp. LHS14.1; assembly: GCA_025433615.1. Taxonomy (NCBI): domain Eukaryota; kingdom Fungi; phylum Ascomycota; class Sordariomycetes; order Hypocreales; family Nectriaceae; genus Fusarium; species Fusarium sp. LHS14.1. Next base: position 2,784,294 of record CM046481.1, read on the forward strand.
CCAGTCGGTTGAGTCCACTTTCGGCGAACGGATTCTTCTTGCTGCTGGCCTTGGGGGGCCAGTTGCCAAACGTGTGTTTGTAATAGCTCATGACAAAGTGTCGCATCTTGCTGAAAGAGTTCTTCCACACCTTGAAGCGCACATGTCTGAGTTCCGCCATCGAGGTCGAGTTGGCAATGCCAGAAAAGATGGCCGGGAAGTCAAAGTTTTCCAGATGCTGGTTGGCGTTGTGCTGTCGGTTGAGCAAGTCCAAATGGGCACGTTCGAGGCTCACACGAGTCTTGGGCGAAACCTGCTCGAACAGAGGCAGTCGGAGCTCCATAATAGCAGCGTATTTGCCTGCAGCATGAGCAAATGCTTCGTTGTAAAGGTCCGAAGATCGCATGCGCTCGCCGAGAATCAAGGCCTCGAGTGTCTTTTCCCTGCTGTGTCTGCAGTCCGCGAGAGCGTGCTGGTCCATGTAGAAGCCGAAGCTGAGGTCGACCGCATCTCCAAAAGTGGCGCCATCGAAGCTCACGAAGCCAAATTCCTCCAGGAGCGCAGCAATCTGAAGAAAAGCGTGGAAGTTGGTAGGTCGGGTCTTGGTTGCTACAAGAGGCTGTCCGGTCAAGAAAGCGAACAGATTTCGGATACCGATCAGTCGGTCGAGGTCCGGCTGCGCACCGGGGACAGGCGCCGCGAGCTGCCCGGAGCTAGGCGGGGCGGTAGGCAGATAAAGGCGAAGGTCATCGGATCCATCGTCAGGGATGGGCGGCGAGTTTGGTGGGGAGAGGTATCGGGCCGCGTCTTCGGCAGTCAAGCTATCACGACCACCAAAACTCCTAGCTCGGCTTCGACCGGCGGGCGCTTCTCGCTCTGTCTGGATGAGTTCATTGAAGATGTAAGACGAGCTGATGGTGAATTCCTGGACCTTGAACGCCGGTCCGTGGCCGCTGTCCTTGGGGTACAGGTAAACGAGCACAGCTCCGCTCTCGTTCCAGAGCTCGGGGACCTGGTGGAAACAATGATTAACTCTGAAACCGAGGTGCAACAGCGGACAATGCCACTTACCTTTTCTCCGTTCTTGAGCAACGAGACATTGTACTCGGCTCGTGTGTCGTCAGATAGGACCCAGGCGCTCGAATCGTTTGCGTTAGAAACTTCGACAGAGTTTGAGCGGGATCTTCCACCGCCAGGCAGCCAACTTCGGCGAAGACGACCCCGGGTCGGGCTCTGGCTAACATCACCCTTGGATGAGCTGGGTCGGATGGAAAGCGGCGTCGAGACAACGCGGCCCTTGCTATTGCTGTTGCGCACGGTGGGAGATTGGACAGATGATGATCGACGGCCGCGATCGGGAGCAGGAGATGTTGTCCGAGTCTTGATGCCCGGCACGGGAGGCTCGCCACCATTCGCAATATGCTGAAGGGAGCCGCTCCTTCGCCGAGCGTCGGGGTTCTCCTTGCGCAGCTTTCCGCTGTGCTCAACGGGGGCCGTCGGAGGAGGGGGAGGGGGAACCATGGGTTCCTGAGGAGTCAGAACAGCCCGTTGCATCTCAGGTGATGGCGGGATCGGGTCCATGATCTGAGGGTTGGGGCTTGGCTGAGGCATCTCGAGGCTGTCGCTCCCACGTGTAGGAATTGAGACTTCGCTGGGCGGGGAACCACCAGACCCAGTGAGGTTCAGATCCTGGGTAGTAATGGCCAAGCCTGGGCGATGATCTTCGGGCATGTGGGCCGTGGGCTCGACGATGCTCGGGGTGCTGGACGACGGGCTGTAGTCAAGGGTTGTGGGAGCCGATGCGGCCGTTGTCACCGTGTTAGTGGTGGTGGAGGTGTTGGTGGGAGAAGAAGTTTTGGTGGGTGCAGGAGAAGGTGCGGCAACGGGAACGGGAGCCGTGGCGGTTGCAACGGCCGCAGGTACGGAGTGCGTTGGCACTGGCACGGGTGGTGGTTGTGCTTCAGGTTGTGGAGGTGCCGCAGCTGGTGCTGTTGTTGGCGGTACAGGTGGTGCCGTTGTTGGCGCTGGCACAGGCGCTGGTGCTGCTTGCTTGGCTGGCATCTTTTTGGGAGAAGCCGGTGAAGATTCCGAAGGCAACGTGATTAAGGGAAGAAGCGATGAGAGACGGAATCTAGATTTTCGGTTTGACTGCTTCGCAGGTGGTAGGTTGGTTGTGGACTGAGACTTGGGCAGAGTTGCAGACTTGTTAGAGTCCCCGCCGCTGCTGCGCTTGGTGAGGGTCTTGGGCCGTTCGGGTGAGCGAGTGGAAGCTTGAGCGTTTGAGGTGCTCTGCTTGTCGTGTCGTACGGCGTCCTTCTTGTCGGAATTGGGTGCAGAACCGGGATTGGAGCTATTGTCTCGCAGCTGAGAAAGGTCGACGGTATTCGACTTGTGCCAGGTTTTCTTGCGGGGATCGTGGGATGTCGAAGTCGAAGTTCCAGCGGTGGAAGAGGCCGAAGACGAAGGAGTCGACGACTCAGGATCAGTGTTGGACCGCAGCATGGAGAAGGACGCAGGTATGATGGAAGCCCGGAAAGACTTGCTCGACGTCATGCTGGGCATTATGAGCGGCCAGCAAACGCCAGCGTTACATGCAGCAACGAGATGCTGCTACTAAGAATGGAACTGGAAAAGCTGGGGAGTGGCGAGGTACGGTAACGGCGTAGTCGGTCGAAAACGAACGAGGGAGGGACCTGAAGGGGGGGAGAGGGAGGAGGGTTTGGCGGGTCGCGGCCAGGCTAGAATATGTAGGTATGGGATGTCCGCAGCCTTGGCTGAAAAGAGAGCGCAGGAAGCAGCAGTTTTGGAAAAAGGAATCAGCAGAAACAGGCAGGCTCTCGTTCTTTTCTGCCGGGCCAGCTGGAGACTTGAGAGGGCTGCTGCAACGAATGAATACTACTTGCTAGGCACGCCCAGGGCACACAGTATTTTAGTCTGTGGCTGCGTGTCAGATCTAGGACGGGTCTTCCCTGCGCCAGGACAAGCCCCAGAGATGGGGTCCTTAGAGGAGCCCCCCGAGAGCGAGAGGACCCATAGACGAGCCAGAAATGCTCGAGTCTGGATGGCTGTCAGTTCTGGATCCAGGGAGTACTCGCAAGGTACTTCGTATGCTACTTTTGGGGCGACAGACGCCGCCGGTCGTCTCTGGATCAACGGGTTCGGGGGCTCGGGGGCGGGTGGAGACGCGATGACGTTGGCTGGGCCCAGCATGAGTGGATGAAGTTTCTGTCTAGGGCTCTTTTTTTTTCTCCTTCGTCCCTCGTTCGCTGCTACGTAAGTTGAGGTATAGTCTCCTGAGCTTGGGACAAGGGGTGTGTAATATGTCCCCTTGTGCCGGAATTAAAAAGAGAGAGCATGAAAAGAAAGAAGAAAAGAAAAAAACAGAAACAAAACACTTCAAAAGAGTTGCAGGCGCCCGTCAAGATGCAATCGTCCATCCGTGTATCCAGACAGTGCGTGGACACTTTACTTGTGCCTGTGCCTGTACCTGTGTCCATGTCTGTCTCTGATGCTGTCTCGTCCAGCCCCAGCCGGGCTCGTGCTCGTGCTCAGCGCCTTGCTGCTCGTGTCGCAGGTACGCAACACGGAGCCGTGGGATTGGAGACGAGGCATAACAGGCGGGTCTCCTTCTGGCGGCGCCGTCCTTAGGGTCTGGGCTTTGGACTCTTGTCCTCCTCTTCTCTCCCGAGACGGCGGAGTGAGTTGAGGGTGATGAGAAGTGGAGTACCTCACAAGAGACAGGTCCCGGATGAGTGAGACCGATTGTAGGAGAATTAAGTAAGGGAGCCCGCCTAATAACAGGTCACAACGAGAAGCCTCATCCAATATCGGCAAGGAAACGAGCAATAATAAAATCCCGTCATGGCTGAAAAAGCAACGGGGCCTAGGCGTGAGAGGAGAGGAGAAGCCAAGATGATCTCAGGGTTTGCCATCCTTGGTTCCTTGGTCCAAAATCCCAAAACATCACTGTCTGGGGTGTGTTTTCGTATTCCAACGATGGAATGGATCTGTTGGAATCTATGATGTGCAGTCACTAGTCCCCTTTTCTCTTCTCCATGTTTTTGTCACAAACGTAGGGATATGGATGCTTTCTGCTTGCTCCCGTATATCCAGCAGCATGACAAACACCTGACTCTTGCTCCCGCACCATTGACCGTTGTGGCAGGTACAGAGTAATACTGGCCTCCAGCTGAGAGTGAGGGACTCGTCAGGGTCAAATCTCGTCCACTGCTCGTTCAATGCTGTTTTCCGGGGTGGCTTTGGGCAACCGCTGGGATCTCCCACCAGGGGTTGTTGTTGAGTATTACAGTACAGTACAACACAGTAAGAAAAAGGTCATCCTCTTTTCCCTTAACCCCTGGACATGGAAACCCGGGGATGACCAAGAGGCCGAGCGAGGATGGAGGGTCCTTTTGAGAGACAGAGAGGGGGAAATATGCAATTGGGGACGGCGATGGCGAGAGTGCGCGGAAAGTGACAGCGCGGGATTTAGCCTCATGGGGGTGACAAGGCGTGAATTGGACCTATGAATGAGAATTGAAAAAATGCGACCTGAAGAGGGACCCTTTTTCTGACTGAACGTTCGGTGGTACTCGCTCGGTACCAGAGCCCAGTCCCGGCGTGGAAGAGCCGGTCAGGTACCTGAGGGTGACTTGCAGTCCAGCCCAGCCAAGCCAAGCCCACGCCGGAGAGCGCGTGCTGTTGTGTTGCATAGCTGTAGGGTCCTGATCTGTCTCCAGTGTCTCTCCTGTACCAGGCTGAATTGGATGAGACGGCATTGGCCTCTTTGCGTGCGTGCGAAGCGCCTGTTTTGTTGGTAGCCCAAGTATTGGCATCGACACCACCAAGCCAGGGCGTCGCCGCCGCCAGGGATCAGGGACATCCGGGTCAGTGAGAGCCAACCGTCAACCCCACGGTGTCCCTGCCGCACACAGTGCTTGGTCGTTTCGTGGTTTCAGCTTTCTTCTGGGCGACGCGGCGGCCAAGAAGAAGAACAACCGAAAGCGACAGTACATACAACACGTTGCTAGGGCGTGCGTACGGGGAAGAAGCTTCTAGGAAAAACAAGATTATCAGTTGTCAATCAATCAATCATTCACTAGCCCCCTCCTCAATAGCATGCAGTCTTGGTGCGTTCAGCTCACCACCTCCTCTGACGCGGATGATACCCTTCCAAAACTAATTAGTCGAGCTGCCTCCCGAATTGCAAAGCACCACTTGCCGAAATCCACGCGGCCTTGGCTTCCATCGTTGCCGGATGCCGTTGTCGTCGTCGTCGTCAACGTTGAAGGCGTCGTCAACGGCCGGCCAACGGGCATCAATTCTCACCCGAAACTTACGGCAGCTGCACGGCGCAGTAAGGCGGGCTGGGGGCTGGCTGGGTACTGTAGGCAGCATCATCGTCATGGTCAATACTCACCACTGACCGGACTCGTGCCATGATAGCGTGCTGTATCACGGAATCATCATCTTGTCACCACCATCATCAGCAGCATCGCCCATCGTCATCCCTCAATGGGATCTTGTCGACATGTTTTATTCTAGATGTCATCACAGTCAGCCAGCCAGCGCCCGCCCGCTGCATCGCCCCCTTTCCTGTTTTTGGTGCTATTTTGCTTGCTTGCTTTCAGCCCTCTCTGGCCGTGGGCGCTTGGCTGCCGCTGAGCACATTTGCCGTCGTAAGATCTGCGAGCCGAGTTGCGTTTTCCGGAGTTACGGTACCTCCTGAACGGCGTTGGGCTTTGTCTCGTCCGGTACAAATTGATCGACTCTTCCCCTTGATCCAACAACCATGGGGATTCGCGCAGAGTACGAGATTCAACGTCGTATTGCAGTTTTCTTGTCGCGGCACCTGATGGTGAAATTCGGAGCTATTTGTTAGTGATGTGCAGACCAAAAATCACCTCGTGAGGTGTTGCAGTTCGTACTCGACTCGTACTTTGCAGTCTAACCCACTCGGCCGACTCGTGTGTACTGTAGCGCCGGTCGAAGTACACACATGTACGAGTGGCGACAGAGAGAGGACGGTGAACCCAAGAGCGGGAAAGGTCTGGATTTTAAGAGCTCGTAGCTGTCGTATCACCTCAGGATGCAAACGCCCATGTGCAATAACTGCAACCCCCGGCCAACCGCGTTGATGAGGTATCCGGTGCTTCATGACGGTCCGATACATACGTACTACGTAAGGGACGGCACCGACCACGGACGTCCCGCTCGTCGGAGAACGACGCCTCATCTCTTGCGGTAAACGTCTTGGCGACGGGTCTATTAAAAGGGTTCCGTCCCTCCCAACCCGACTTCGCACCCATGACGACCCGCACCAGATCTGCGCTTGCATCATGACGGTGCCCCTAGACCTGTAGACCCTGGCATGAGCAGCCCAGGAATTGTGGCTCCGTCGGCTTGTTTCGAGGGGCTGAGCAGCAGCCGAAATTGGCCCTGCACATCAGAAGCTCTTGGCCCAGTCGACGACGGGGGGACGGGGCACACCAGCACCCGCGGGCTGTGTGATCCCACGCTGGTGCCGTTTTTAGAATGTTCCGGAAAATCGAGCCACCCGGCCCCTGTCTAGAGCCTTGTCCTGTGCTGTTCCTCCGCTCGTCTTGTGGGTTTGACTGTCGTTCCCCGTCCAGTCCTATTCCTCCTGCTCCTGAAACGAGAGCCACTGTGAAGAGTCCTACTTTCACCAACTAGAACAACTTCATATAGGTAGCTTTCGGTTCGAGAGATTTGGCTCGTATAGTTCAGAGACTTGCACTTAAAAGTCCTGGCATTAACTCAACCGCCGTTGTCGCAACTTTCCAAAGCGCTGACCATCAGGCATTTGCATAATGAGACATGGGAAAGACGCATCGTCTCAGTGACACTCATGCAACGTGCTCTTTCTTGCCTCGGACAAATGAGTTTCTGATTGATAAAAATTCCGCTGAATAATCAACCAAGCTGAAAGGTCGACAATTGTTTGCTCGGTTGTTTGCTCTTAGTCGGGTATGTCTGCATAGACAGCGCACCACGTGACACATAACTTCCTGTTTCAATCTCACCGAGCACAATCCTCTTCCTCATCTCATTGGACATGGACTCTGCATGTTCCACTTTTATCAGGCTGATGAAGCATCGTTGAGTGACCAAGAAGCAAAGAACTCAATGAACCGAGTTGTTTTACATTCAATCTTTGTTTGATTTGGCTCAACATTTCTATAATCATCAACAGACGCATGTTCAATGGCTCATATCGACCCCGCAAGCGTCTCGGCTGTCGATGATGACCTGGAGACATGGCTTGACGTCGAGGGTCTTTGCGAAGACCTTTCGGACGACCCCGGACAAAACGCTACCACGGCACAATATGATATCAGCTCGACTTTGACTAGCGTACAGATGCCCCTGGACAATAATCTACTGAATGAAGCACGACCCGTTGGGCAAGGAAACAAAGCATACCCGAAATCGCGACGAAAGACCAACTCTCAAACCAACCCGTCTGCCAACTACTCTGTCATTTGCTTCCCTTCAAATCCCGCCAAGCCAGATGGCGTCAAGAAAAAGAGAAAAGATTTTAACGAAAAGAGGAGACTCGAGGTTGCCCAAGTACGCAAGACTGGTGCTTGTTTCCGATGCAAAGTGCGAAGGATCTCGGTACGTGCAACCTCACTTACACGCGAGTATCCGCCAGAGGATGGAGTTTTGTATGAGTAGATGATTGACCAAGCCCACCCACAGTGCGGTGTCGGAGAACCATGCCAGGCATGCAAGAAGGCTGCTGGCTCTCTTGGACTCCAGCTATGCATCCGGGAGAGATTAACGAAGATGAGGTTCAGTTCAGGTGGTCAGTTCGCCCGCGTGGAAGCTTTCCGGCCTAGACTGACATCTTAGACCTTCACTACATCGACTACACGGCACGCTTGCTCGACCAAGAACTTATCGCCGGGACGACCCACCTCGGTCCGCCTCGCAAAGTCTCGATATCTATGGACTACGTCGACAACCCAGCCTTAGAGGTTGAGGTTCAGGATTACTATGGCAACAAGACACCGCCTTGGCTTTGTTGTTGGGTCGTCATGAATCAGGTTGACGGCCATATCGAGCTGCATCGGGAGGAGAGTGCACGATATGCTCTTCCACAACTTCTTCCGTCGAGTGACCTCGTCGACTGGGTCGAGAATATTATCGTTCACCAGGACACAAGGTGCATCGGCTTCCAGCAAGCCGTAGATGCCTTCATCATGAGGTATAGCAAGTCGAGCGCATCTCTTCCGATGGTAAGTATCTTGACTTATATTTGGATGGCATGCGATCTGACAACTTATAGCATGACTTTGTGCGAAAAGTCCATAAACTCAACTGCTTAACCAAGATACGACTAGGGCTGGTCCTCTGTGTTGAAGAGGATGGCAAGACGACGCCACCCTCTTGCGCTCTGCACACGCAATTCGGACAGATATCCAAAGCTGCCTCGCAACCAATCGAAAAGGAGGTCCTGTCCGAGTTGGAGAAACTCATGTTTGGCGCAGCAGGTATTGGCCCTGACAACGCCATAGCTCTGTGGGCCAGTCTGTGGTGCTTGATCCTCATGTACCGGAAACTGGTCCGGTCCTATATCGCCTTCCAGCAGTTCCCATGTCATGTTCCCGAGGACTACAGCGGCTTCCCAGAGTGCAAGCTGGAGGTGGGCACACATTTCTACCACTATCTCGTCTCAATCTATGCCGCCCTGTTCCGGGTCACCAGTCCGTTATATGCAGACTTCAGGGTTGCAGCCACACGGAAGCTACTGGACGAGGATGAGTCCCTTGTAAGGGCCTTTATGAATTTGCGAACTGAAAGCTTTTACTTTCGTGAGTATATCTATAGACTTTTGGGACTGTCAACTGACCTAGCCGCAGAAAGAGAGTCATGTTCCATGACAACACCTCAAGACCAGCTGCTACGGCGTATGATCTTGGATCGAGAGGCGGGGCTGAAGCCAAGGCAGCTTTCTGCTACATGATCTTGACCACTGCTACATCCATCAAAATGGTGCTATCTCATTCTTCTTTCACCTTAGCGAATAGGTTACCCCTTTATTCTCAAATCGCCCACAATGGCAGGCCGCCGCGGTGAGATGAGACATGCTTCTTACATTGGAATATCGACATCGCACAACGCATTGATGATATATCACATCCAGTCACTGAGCATTCCGGCCTTGACGACCTGGACATTAGAAAGCGATCAAAAGACAAGGTCAGTGCAACTTGAAGGGAACAGGATGAATTTTCTTTGGCTCCCTTTACTAAATAATGTGTACAGTCGTGCGACGGCAATTAGTTGGTTTTGTTCCTTGGTATGGTTAAGTAGCGTCATTTCGGGAGTTTTCTAGGAGTTGTGATGTCCTTCGTTGGGTCTTTAAAACATGTCAGTTCAGGGGTCGTTTGTTTGGTGTCTCAGGCAAGGGTGGGAATAGTTACGAAACATATGTCGCATAAACGTGAACACATATTTGACAATGCATTCATCAATTTGATAACACAATGAAAAAAGCGCGATTCATTGCATCAAATGGTCCATACGTGATGTCAGGGGTAGCAGAGACTTGATTGCAGGTAAAGTTGACGGATCCCCATGGTTTACCCTATACCAACTCGATTGACAACCAAAGCCCCTTTTTGACAAGTAAAAATTCCAGGCACTGGAGTGACAAACGGAAAAAGTCAATTGACAGCAGTCAAACTGATAGAGGGGCGGCGAATTTTGTTGATATGCTTATCAGTTTCCAATTCTGACCAGGGGGGTGGTTAAACATTCACCACGCCACGTGAGCTCAACGGCTACGGGTGCGCTAGCGATTTTAGGTTGACACCTGATTTCAAAAATCGCTCTTAGAATTTTGGGGTATGGAATGGGCGGTATGAGGATTCGGAAAAGTAAAACGAGAGAAAGTGGCGATCTGGTTGGGTATTGGTTGAGCTTAATTGATATAGTCAGGGGTTGATCGAGAATGCCCCACATGAGGCTATTCGCACTTTGACTACGGGTGAGAGATGAGCATTGTCGCCAAACGAAGAGTCGGAGTCAACACAGCCAGCTTTTGTTCGGGGGCTTGCTTGAAGTAGTAGGTGCAATGGAGAGACAAAAGAGACAGTAAAAGAGAGATAATGGCTGAGTTGAAGCGAGATATGTAGAGTTGCTCAGTAGGAGGTCAGAGGAGCATATGGGGGAGACGGTTCACCAACAACACCAAGACTCTCATGTTGAATATCGGGCATCTACTAGGTCAATCCAACTGTAAACTAGCGTCAGGAACCTTATACCATCCATTGGAAGTAGAGTCCCCGTGGTTGACGGCAGATCCAACCTCGAGCTCATGTTGATGAAGAGATGAAGTTGCTTCAAACCACCAAGCTTTACCAACCCATTGGCCCCCGACTGGAAAACCGGGGCACGCCCCATGCTCTGGCCAATCCGAGCCGGCAGAGGTTGCAATTCTCGGTGAGTGCAGGGATGTTTCTTGGCCCAGATTAATGGGATCGCGCGGCGGGGTGGCCAATCAGGAGGCGGGCCGGCGCAAGCGTGTAAGTGAGCGAGTCCACCATGAGGACCATGAGGCTCGATGAAAGGCCGAATTATAACTCTTCTGGTGCCGGGACATGTCTCTGAACCGCTCAGATCTTGCACAAGCATCAGGCACATTTGGAACTTTTTGCCCGACCCCTTATCGTCTTCTGACATAGTTGCTGCAAGCTTCAATTCGTCCAGCATAGGAAGCCAAGGTTCCACCAGAAGGCAGAAGGCAGCGCATCAAACAACACACACAAGCACCAAGCACACACCCCCCCCTCCTCGTGACCTGACTTACATCCGAAGGGGACGTCTCGAGCATGGATAAAAGGGCTGTTGCCAGGGACTTTTCCCAGATGGGCCAAGAAAACCCGCGTGTTCCCACCTCCCCGGGCCTGGACTATGATGAGCTCTTCAGGTCCGTCTTTGACTGGGAACTCTACTGTGATTCCACCCGGTCCTCCTCGGACCAGACCTCGTCCTCTTCCTCGTCTCCTTGCACCTCTTCCCTTGGCCGCAACAGTCACAGGGACCTCCCCTCGCTCATCACTGAGATTCAACCCTTCCTTGACCACCTCTCCCTCGACCGGGACGGGTCCGGGTACCTGACCATGACCCCCGGTCTCAGTCCCGATGGCGGGAGGACTAGCTCCGAGTCCATGGGCCAGACTCCCCCAGAGCTCATCCGTGGTGGAAGCACCTCCCCCTCTGATCACTCGGGATCCGTCTTCCTCGATGCCGCCGATGAGGGACCCTACCGGCGCCGGCCCCAGGTCAGCCTCGAAGAGTTCCAGGCCCAGGATGATAAATGGACCTACCCCCAGGCCATGCCCAACAAGCACACCCCCCGGGGCTACCCACCTCGCATCCAGGTTCGCGAGTCGTCATCCCGCCGGGGTTCGCCCCCCCAGATGCAGACGCAGACGACATCCGGCATCAAGCGGCAGAGGTCTGGCAGTAGTAGCCTGGACAAGAGGTCGAGACACCTCTCTGATCCCGACCAGACGGCCGACGTCCGGAAGAGTGGGGCATGCCTACCGTGCCGCATCTCCAAGACCCGCGTAAGAGAAAACCCACCCAGCTAGCATCCCTCCTTTCCTTTCCTCTCCTCTCCTCTGTCGTCTCTCATGTATGCAAAAACTGAGCCAATCCTAGTGTCAAGATTGTGGCGTCTGTCCTCACTGCCGCAAGGCGTTCCCAGACCACTCGCACCTGGTCTGTACCCGTAGGACCCCTGCCGTGGCTCCGCCCGTGATTCGTCATGTCGCCGGTATGTCGAGCAACCCCCCTGGCTCCCCCAATCTGAATGTGAGACATGATGCTGAGACACATCACATCAGACGTCTGGTCCCCCAACCCCGCCGAGGAGCGTCGCTGCGTTGACGACCCTCGCTTTCCCACGGCCAAGCCCAGGGATATCCTCATTTTCTTCACCCGCGAGCCCGATGCTCCCTACCTCCGCGCATCGGTCCAGGCCTATCATTCTCAGAACGGTCTTGATGAGAACCCAAGGAATGCCGCTTTTGAGCGCGATAGATTCCCCAGCTATGCTGAACTGCAGCGATGGGTCGAGGCCCAGATCAAGCGTGAGCGCAACAGCGCCCACTTTGAGCATGCCGTGCAAAACTTTTTGCTCTCCTACTCGGAGGGTGGCTATAACCTCCCCAAGGTAAATCCATCGAGATATTAATAACATTTCAACATCAAGCTGACTGTGTCGCAGCATAAGCTCGTGTCCAAGGTCCACACCATGAACTGCTTCTTCAGGATCTGGAAGGCCCCTCCCTTTACCTGCTGCAGCTCATCCAACAAGTTTTCCCATGTTCCATTTACCGTCCAAGCTGAGCTGAGGCGCATCGCATGGAAGGCACTTGTCTCTCATGAGCACGATATCCTCAAGCTTCTCGAGGAGTGCTTGGCGCAACAAGAGCCCCTTAAGTCTCGCGAGAGAATGGCTGTCTGGGCTAGCCTGTGGCAGCTCCTGCTCATGTATAGGGAGCTGGTGATCGCGCATGACAACTTCTTCATGCGTAACCCCAGCGCCACGAGAGATCCCGCCGTTGGTAAGAAACCTCAACTTGGAGCTCAAGCACTTGGCTAACAAACCTGAATAGCCATGCCTTATGACACCCTCTACAACGTCTTCTTCCCCTTGATTGCCATCTTCTATCACTGCCAATTCAAGACTCCCAAGAGACTGGAGATGCCTATGGACTGGCTTAAGGAATCGGCAACCACTGGGTCGAGCCGCGTTGCTAGGATCCAACAGTCCTCCAAAGACATGATGAATGCGAGAAAGGGATTCTGTAAGTGACCGAACCAGACCCATCCTCCAACATGACACTAACCATGTCCAGACGAGGGAATCCAACGGTCGCCACACAAGATTGATGAGAGGCTGAGCCTCTTGGTGGTTAGCCATGAGCTTAAGAAGCTCTCCACCAAGAGACGTTCTAAGCCTTCTGGCAAATCCAAGGGTGGTTCATGCGATGATGGCTAGTCTCGCATATCCACGTCCAGTCATTACTGGGAGACGAAATGAAATAACGATAACGAAAATGACGAATATGAAAAAAGAAAGGGAAAAAGAAAACAAAGAAAAAAAAAACCCATGGCTGTCCTTAACGATAATGAATGTAATGACGCTCGCTGCGTATGAAGTGTGTTCAATGGGTCGAATTCATGTATTGGGCTTGCTCTTCTTTTTTTGACGAGAATATGTGTGTTATGACTGCAAGCTTACTTGGGCGGTTATCTTGTACCTTGGCTTCTTCCCCCCGTTCTTTTTGGCGGCTCCCTCGACTCTGTCGGCGAGATCTTCTAAACTGACACCCTCTGTGTTGGCGGAGGCGACTCCGATCGTTAACATGATTCTGTCCTTCTTGTCCTCGGCTTTCTTGACGTGTGATGTGATGCTGTGTGACTGTTAGATAATCTTGCAATTTAGAAGAGGGTAATGGTGTTACTGACTTGATGGCTTTCCTGACTTCCTCTGCAGTCCTTGGAGCCACCGGTAGGGCCATGGCAATGAGGCCAGCCACAGCACCGGTGTATGAAGCCCAGAATGGGGCATCTCTATGCTGGTTCTCGAGGAGATCAGAAAGACTCTGCTGAAGCTGGGTCTCCAGAGGTCCTAAGTTGCCTCCCCACCGGGCTGATGTCGACAGTGCGAGAAGTGCCCGGCTGACGTGTGAGAGGCCGGGGGCGTCAGCGTCTCGGGTAATGGCATGGTGTAGTACAAACGAAGTGTTGTTGTCTGCATCATACCCCTGACGAGCCCATATCTCGCGTACGAACAAGGCGCCCAAGCCAGTGGTCAGGACGGTCGGAACTACAGAAAAGTCCACCTCCTTGGGGAAAGCATTCGCCAGGACATCCAGGACAGCATCAAATACGGGCTTCTCCTCAGCCGTGACGGCGGCAAGAACGTTAAGAGGGTCACTCTCACGGATCTCAATGGGAAGCTTCATCATCAGTGCGCCCTGGCGATTGGATCCTCCGCAGAATGTCACATTTCCAACATTAGGAACAGTAGCCAGGAATGCCTCGATAACGGTAGCGATGGCAGGAAACTGTTGGCGGCGACGGCGTGAGAGGCCAAAGATACGACCGTCATATTCGTCGTTGATCTTACGCATCCTCTGAACCTGAGAGAAGAGCGAGCCCGGTGCAGTGTAGCCGTTGGTTGACGAGATGGGATACGGCTTCACGGCGTCGTTGTGCATGAGCATGCTACCATAACCTCGGAAGCCGCCGCCGCACATGAAGACGTTCACACGGGCATCGTGGCCCTGCATGCGGGCAGCCCGGATGGCGTCGAGATCGGGGAAGCGGGAGCAGAGATTCGCATATGCCTCTTGCATACCGGACTGGAGCTTGGAGATCTCGGCAGCCTGGACACCGGCCGGCTGCTCGTGCAGGACGCGGATCAATCTGGCAGCTCCAAAGGGTAGGCTTACACCCGCTCGGGCGGCCTCGATCTCGTAACTAGCCTTGCTGGTGTCGACCCATGTCATCTGCACGCTGCCGCCTCCCAGGTCCAGGAATAGGGCGCCGCCGTCGACGCTTGCGAGACCACTTCGCGAACCCATAATAGCACCAAAGAGGGTCTCGACTGCAGGTTCCAAGATGCTCACTCTGAGACCTCCCGTCTTCGAGGCAATGGCCTCAAGCATGTCGGCGGCGTTGTCAGCCCGGCGCATGGCCTCGGTGGCGAGAATGGTGATGTGTCTGACTGGGACTCCATGCTGCACCGCAACCTCTTGGAAGCGCGCAAGGGTACTAGCAACTGCACTGATAGTCTCGGAAGGGAATACAAGGCCCTTTGAAGTAGTGGTGAGTGCATCAAATAGAGAAATTGAGGCTCGAGTTGAGTAGATGGGACGAAGTAGCCGAGTGAAGGGAGGGGCAAGAGACGTAATAGAGAATCGGATACCATTGCTAGAAAGCTGTTAGGCCATATGCTCGCTCATGCTCCAGAATGAGAGGAGACATGCCTGCCCATGTCGACGATGGCATATAGCTGACTCTCGCCTTCAGGGTTCCATGGCGTAAGGGTTTGCGACAAGTTGTCGAGTGTGATGATGTCAGGAGCTGCTGTAGACATGGTTGAGCGTGAGTTGCCAATCCTGGTGGGTAGTAAAGGAAGCGACTGTAGGGAGCAATTCAAAGCCAAGAGAGAGCATCTAGCTTGACTCCCAAGCTGCATTCATGAAGCGTATCGTTTGTTGCCTTGCTGGGCTTTGAAAAGTTGAGTGAGGTTCAAAAATGGGTCACGTTCGTGGAGCCGCAATGGAAGGAACTCTCATGTAAGGGCAAGGCGGGGTCCCCCATTCCGTGGCCGATGCCCCGCGACGGCGCCGCCGTCTCTCGGAGCGGCTCAACGCCAGGTCCGGCATTTGCTACCAACCACGAGATTCCCAACAAGGCAGATTCACAGGCCTAAGAGGCGACCATATCACATTCTCAAGGCATGGATTTAAGCGCGCGTGGCGTAGTGTGCCTGAAGTTTCTACTTGGGTCGCCGACGGCCTGGATGGTCTTCAGAATGGGACGCGGCACGTGGGCGAAGCTATGAGAAGGAAGACGGCCGCTGCGAATGTGACCGATCACGCACGATTAAGCGCCGTACTCTGCGTATCATGCTCTGCGTCCCATGTCTTGCGTCTGGATGCGACCTTGAGGCAAAGGCCTTCGGAGACATATCTTTTGAGTCTCGCATGAACTGGATGTTGCAGGCTCAAGATGTCTTCCAGGGTGAGTCGCAGAGCATGGGGATGGGGCATCTTGCTGTCATTGTTGTTGTTTTGATCAAGAGACAACACCAACCCCAGTTGGCGCGGTATCACTTGGGCCGCCACGAACGAACCCGACTGGATCGTCCCATCTTGACACTTGTTCGTCCTCGGGACTGCCACGATGAATACGTGTTTGGTCGACGGGCTGGCCTCTTTGTCGGAACAACAGATGACAGATTGGTTCAGGGACCATAGGTACAGTACTTCCTTCAGGGGCAATGCCAACCTTCTTCGGGAATGGCCTCGCCGTTATGCTCTCGCCTGTCAGGGGATTCTCAACGCCCAGGACGCTGAATCCGAAAAAAACAAGACAAGCGCCGGCAATGCCACCCGCGGCGAGGCCCGGTTGACATTTCCCCTAAGTTGTGAAGGTACCTGCGTTGTCCGTTCTGTATGTCTCAGTTTTACCCGGAGTCCGGATGACAGTTGACCAGGACCAGGGCTCTGAGCCTCCTCTAGACTGTGAGCTCGGTCCTTTTGAAGACTCTTCCCCCCGTTCCTTGTGTTGAGATCGTCGGTTCTGCAGCAGGAAAGTAGAGGCTTCTCAATGCGGAGTCAGAGGTCTAGACCGCAGCCGAGGTGCGTCGGAGAGAGAGTGATGCCATACGCAACAATCCTTCACAGCAGAATCAAGGCAGTTCCTAAGAAGCATCAGCATCCATGATATGATGTGACGCTGAATCGCTCACTGTCGATCCCGATAGCTCAGCTTACTAGGCTAGCTCCCCGCGGACGGCCCCAAGGGAAGAGCCCTGTACTGCACGTACCAACCCAGCCATGAGAAAAAAGGACGAGACCACACAGGAGCTTGTCGATGGATGCAGCAAGGAGTCGGGAATGCGCCTTGCGTTCTGCAAGCCAGCGCATGCGCATGCGGCGTTCCATACGTAGCTCAACGCGCTCCAAGGGCTCTGACAGGCTACTCCAGTTCCTGTTACTCGGACAGAGATATCCACTGAAAGTAAATATCAACAAAACAAACTCGAAGCGAAACAAAACAAGACCAGATGGCATTTGTTGGATGGCGGGCGCCGCAAAAGGGGGAGGGGGAAAATGCAAGAGAAAAGAAACTACGCGCCTAGGGCCGCACGGGAAGTGGAAAACCGTTTGATGCCATCCATCGCCTGCTTGCATTGCCGCTCCAAGGCATTGGAAGGCCGCTACAATGTCTTGGGGCTAGCTTTTAGGGCTCAGCAGTGAGAACCGCATCGCGCGTTTGAGGAATTGCCTACGACGTAATCGAGCCCGGGACAAAAACAATCCGGCGCGGTGGTGATGTCAATCGAGCTGACCTGGATCGAGATTGTCAAGGCATCCCTCTCATTCTTTCATCCCACGCCCCATGAGTTAGAGGTTGATGGCGATCGAATTGAGCAAATGTCGTGAATCTTTTCCTCTGCCTCTCTCTTTCGAGAAGAGCTCCCCTTGTCAGAAGTCGTACGATGCTGCAGCATGGTCCCCTGTCTCCGGGAATACGTACCGGGACAAGCATCATATCGGCCCAGAAAAGTGCGTTTTGCTGCACTCCAGAGACTGAAAAATGAGTGACTACCCTCTTCTCTGGCCAGGATGCTGGGATATGGCTCTCGCCATGGAGCGTGGGGGGAGTCGCCCTAGCTAGCTCTGAGCCTGATACGGTTGAGATCGACGGCGGGAGACGCACGTTGCACTGCCGTGTAAACCCATCGTCAAAAGTCTTGCCAGAACGTCGCATCCATTCATTATCTTTGCATTCACACGGCGGGACATCCAGGTTGAAGTGGGACACAGGAGGCTAGTTACTCCAGGATCGAAAGGAACCCCATCATGGATCGTATCCAGCTCAGCTCACTCAGCTGGCGCTGAAGCAGTGAGTGATGCGGTCTGCCATCACCAGCTCTTGATCCTTCTACATTACCCTAGCCAGACGGACCTGGTTAGGTGGCTGCGGTAAGCGGGCGGATCAAGATATAGTCCGTGAAGCGATATGAGCCTTGGCCAACCTCCTCCGACTTGTTGGCCAGCTCGAAGTCTGGTTGGTAGAAACCAGCGCGCAGTCAGCAGGCCTGGACGCTTCTCTGCCGTTTCTGTTTCGTTTGCCGGCTCTTGACTTGCCCCTCGTCGCGTGAAGCTAGAGCTGCCAGCTGCCCCCCTTGACCCAAGGCCCAAGCTCTTGTCTGTCACACAACCAGCCAGTCTCTTTCATCACACCCATTGCTCTGGGATGGAATGCCCACGTCTGGAGAGAGAGGCTTGAGCAAGCGTGTGTGGTGCTGCACGTACGTCAGAGCCCGGGTTGTGCTGCAGAAGCGGACGGGGCGCTGCAGTGCCCACCGAGAGGACCGAGGGGATATCGACATGGGGAGACTCCTCCGCACTGAGAGAGGGGTTCGTCGAGATTGGTCAGTCTGGAGAGTTGGGGTTGGCTTTGCCCAAGTTTATGTATGTGACGACGATTCGTCGGCTGTGAGTGGCTGGTGGCGACGCGTGCTCCATGTTGATTTCGATTTCGCGCAGACGCGCTTCCGGAAGCATCAGAACCTTCACTTGTTTTGTTCGTCTCTTGAGACGGTGCTCTAGGTTAGCAGAGTGCGTGCAAAGTTTGAGTTTATGCGAATTGGGCAGTAGGGCGTTTGTAGATAGATGTTTGAGACGATGGCTTCTCAGATGTTGACGTTGGTGCCATCGTCATCTTGACCCGTTCTGTTGCGTCGGTAGTGCGAAAAATGCCCCCTCAATCCGATAAGTTATGTGTGTGAGTCGCTTGTCTCTTCTTGCCGCCGACGTGCATTGGCTTCTGTTACGCCTCCAGGGCTTCCGGCAGGGGACGAAACGTGTGTCTACACGCTCAGCCTCTGGACGGGCAGGACGAGCAAGCAGGACGAGACGGCCCATCGTCGTCATCCATACTAGCTGCCGACACTTTGTTTTTAGTTACGAAGCCGACGTTCGCTCCGGGCCAAACGATAGACAATTGTCAACTTGGCCCGTCTGCATGGTGGGTTTGCACCAAAGCGTGGTATTACCCGAGGTCCCAGTACGAGCGAGACTCGAGAGCTGGTGCTGCGGATGGATGTCTCAGCCTCGATCATAACAAACAAACGAGAGTTAAACTACTGGTTGAGATCGCGTTTTCCATTCTACTGGACCCGAAGTCCGTCGAAAACTTGAATACGCACCAAACCATCTGAAAGTCTGTTGGTGTTTGCTATTATATGTAGGTACGAGTGCGGTGATATTCAGCCGTCCTCAAGGAGGGAATACAATAGATAGGTAGATAGACACGCACACACACGCCCGCACCCGCGTTGACCATACGCCGCATCTGCTGCGTACCTACATGCGAGGTCCCGATCAAGTCCAAGTGAATACCATACCAACGGCGGCGGCCTGTGGTTGACCGCCTCTGAACCGTGGGAAAGGCTCAGGAGTCGGCCATCAAACGCAGCCACCCTTGACCTGAATCACAACCGAAAGCCTCCATTCCTTCTCCTATTGTCGACGTCGAGATATTAGTTACTTGCGGTATCCATCTGCCGTCCCTGACTACTCTCGCCTCGCCATCTTTTGACTATCAACGCAGGGTCTCGGTCGACCGTCTCATCTCCATTCTATCACCTGGTCTTGATCAACCTCTCGGTCCCCAGCCGCACCCTATCAACTCGACAGACTAACCAGACTATCCAAGGGCCCTTGCTCGAACTCGCGCAACGTGCCCTCGTCGTCCACTGACCGCTGCTTGAGCCCTCTTCCTGTGACGGGTGCTGCCAGAGTGGGCTTGGTCAAGGGCCCCTTCTGCACTAGCTCGGCCGCAACCCAACTAACTCGTCGACTCTCAGACTCTGCGCAGTGAGTGGACCTCGAGAAGCTTGCTCCAGCAGGGGACAGGACCACCACGGGGTTACAGAAGCCCTGTTCCCTGTTGCCGGTCCCAGGGTGTGGCCCCAGGCAAGAAAGCAAAGCAGAAGCACCAGCAGTAGACCACAGGCACAGCAACCTTGATCAGTCCCCGTCTGGGCCGGCATCCACCATCCAGCCCAGCCCAGCCAGCCCGCCTGCCAGGTACCTCGACAGCATCGTTCGCGCCACCCGCTTCTCGCTGCTGGCCCACATCGACGGGGCCTCGTCCAGTTGGATCCCCCCGACTGCTGTTTCTGGCTGTGGCCTCTCTCTTGTCTGGCTGTGGTGTGCTGGCTGGCTGCCCAGTTGTAGGGCACCTCAGGTCGTCGAGTGTACCTGTACTTGTACTTCCTTCCCTCTTCCTCTCCCCACCCACACAGCACACACACAGCAGACCTACCTGCCGACTGCACCTTCCACTCAGCGCGCTCACTTGGTACATATCACACACCATCCGCCCGCCACACCCACACTTTCTTCCTTCTGCCGCCTTTCCCTTCCCTTCTCATCTTCACATCTTCTCCATTCCAGTCCTTCGTTTGCGCGCTCAACGTGTCCCCTGTGCTCCTCTGTGCTTCTTGCGCCGTCCTTCGGTTGCTTGAGCTCAGCTTGTTTACCGTCTGTCCAGCTTGGGACCTGAAACCGCGACGGTGACGCTTGGCTGAGAGCCCTCAGTCGCCCTCGCTCACTTGCGCCTGCGAGTTCCTACTAAGATCCGCGGCGGTGACAACAACTTGGACGCCGGCGACCACGGCCACAGACGACCATCACGATCACGACTGACGACAAAGACACCCCCTTTTCCTTGCCTACCTCCCTATCGCACATGTCATAACATCGGGTCGACTAAATCCTTAACCTATTTCCTTGCGTGTTTCCCACCTTCGCGTCTCCGGGGACCAGAATCAATATACCCAACGAAAACTATACCACGAACCACAGGCTTAATACCCTTTCGCAACGTCGCCAACGTCTGAACCTTGAGCTACGAGACTGCTGATAACGCTAATTGCCAACCGTCAACTCTGCGGCCCGCGTGTTGGATCCAAGACAACATTGTCGCATACCGAAACATTTGCATCGTCTCGTTCTACGCTCGAACCGGCCCGCCTGACGCTGCCTCCCTTGGCTACTTATATACCAGCTCCCCTTGGTTTCACGCGACGCCGCTGCGCAGTTCGCGTTACTCCCGCTCCACCATGCCTCCCTTCCAACCTTTCGCGGCCCCTTGGTCGCGGAGCGCACGTCGCGACGAAATCCCCAGGACACCTGAGCCTACTGCCGAAGGCCAAGTACAACCCCCGTCGCCTCCGCGACCGCGATTCCGAGTCAAGAGGAGGAATGCGTCTAATCTCAATGCACCCACTCAACAATTCCTTGCGTCAGTTGCCGCAGCCGATATCCCCATTCCTAGTATTGAGGAGCCCCGCGTTATGGACGAGGAGATGGAAGACACTATGTATCCTATTTCACAACTGAGCGACATGGAGGACATGCCTCTGACACCACACGGCGGCTCGGACCGCATGTTCTCACCTCCCAAGACTCCCGCCCCCGGCGCCTTGCCTGAGCTCTCCCCGAAACAGTACCCGAACTGGTCTATCGACTCGACTCTTAGTAGCCTCGAGTCTAGTCCAGACTACGAATCAAGTCGGCCTTCCACTGCCCATTCTACTCACACTAGCACATCACTGCTCAGTTACTTCTCAATCAGCTCAGAGGAACTGAGCCAATGTGTGAGTCCGGACAACGAGAAGGCTGATAACTTTGCCGAACTGTCATCCATCGAGGATAACGATAAGACGATCAAGGCGCCCCGAAAGGCAGTTCCTAGAGATACACTACGAAGGGCGCCGTGGACAAGGCCCATGATTCACCACCTGTGGTCCACATATACGATGTACCTGCAGGATCCCAAAGTTACACCTTTCCGCGTCGGCAAGAGTGGCATTCCCCCTCACGGAGTCTGCCTGCGAGTTGCTCGAGAGGCTAAGAGAAGTTGGAGAGGATCCAAGGCCCAAGCTAGTGCTGCCGACCAGAACAGCGGCAGTGCGACCCCCACCGCCCAGGGACCCTCTGGCCCATATGTGCAGTGGCCTCATACTTGCGCCGCTACCCGTGCTCAACTCCGCGAGCTCTGTAAGATGAGCGTCCGGACAAACGCTCGTGGCCAACATCTTCCCAGCCCAACGCCATATGGAAACTCAGCCGCCCGATTCTGGAATCGCCGTGCTGGGCTCGCCCGTTCACCTTCGGTATTCTCAGGTCAAGATATGGCCATGTCGTTGGCAGTCAGCACCTCTGAATCTATGCAGCTACAAGGTCCTTTGGCCCAGCTCACCAATTCTCAACCTGATGATGAACTTCCATCTCCGCCACAAAATGTCGAAACCTTGGCGCCTGTTACTGGATTTGAGCCGCTCGAGTCGGAGCGAACCCGGCTCGCTTCTCCCTTCCCTATGCATAGCTATGGCCCCAGCTCGAGCTCGTCAAGCTCTCTGCCCTCAAGCTTTGTCGTGGATGCAAAGCAGCAGCGACAAACCCACACGGGCGGCCCGCGCCGTGCTTTGATGTCTCCCGTGCGACTCACGCGCAGCCGATCCACTCAGAAGCGTCGGACCAAGCAAGCCATGCACGAGCCTAGAAGGACCAAGCGACCTAGCCTGGGTTCGGATCTCTGGGTGGACCCTGCCTCTATTATTGATATCACATCAGACACCGACGCACTTCTTCGCCGGGAGCAGGAAGAGCATCAAATGGCTCTTGACGAGATTGAGAAGACGATCGCCCCATGCAAGAATCTGCAACAGCTCTTCGAAGCCTCTCAGCCGGCAGCTGGCGATCATAACATGTTGGCTCCTCCCGTCACCGAGGTTCCCCGACGACTTGGCTCGCCTTTCTCTTTGAGCGGCTCTAGCTTCTCATATCCCAATCGCCTCTCACACGGCAATGGCGTCGACACTGATGCTGCTCGCCGTCCCTTTGCCACGGTTCAGCAGTTGAACGTGAGCGAGAACACACCTGCTTCTACCCGATCTTCCCTCGCAAGCCGACTTGCCTACATCGACGAACGACTTAAGGACTTCCGCCGCCGAGACCGGCCCCGCCGCCGATCCGAATCACCTCTCTAATCACGATACCACGTGTTTTTATGTTTTTCATGTTTCCTTTGTACATTTGCCCAGAACGTTCATGTTGCCTGACGAGTTTTACGAGTCCATGGACGCCGACATATCGACTGAACATGACCTGTTGGTGTCACACGACGCATACCACTTCGCATGATGCATTATCTAGACGGCAGCAGTTTTTCGACGACAGCTTCATTTCTTGTTGCACCTCTTTTTTCATCTCACCCTCTTCGACCACTTCTTAACCATTTCCTTTTATATGTCGGCATCATGTAACACCTTTTTTTCTTGTGTTTGGAACATGTCCTCTCACAATGGCTAACCATACTTGCCCCCCCACAAGACCAAACCCTTCTCACTTGCTTTCAGCGGGAATTCTTTCTTTTTTACCACTTCTTCTCTTCTCATGTTTCCAGAACCTGGACTGGAATGATCTTGCAAGCTTCATGATGATATGATGGAACGAACAGCTGGCCGGCCAAACAGAGCCGCCCCTTTTGCCGTGTTATTTATTTCTTGGAACGGGGGGGAAAGTATGGACGGGCATCTCCGCCAAGGGGAGATGACGCCATGAGGACATGATGTATCTACCCCCTCGTCTGGACGCGATAGCGAAAGGGAATAGCCTAGACGAGAGGCATGAAGGAGCTTAATGTCCATAGAATGAGGAATGACTAAAATGATGTAAAAATCTTGGCCTTTGTGACGTGATTAAGTGTATACCTCAGTGACTTTACAATGAAGAAGTTAGGACTTTTGTTGGAAGGGATTTAACCTCGTTGCATACCTGAGGGCAAACTTAGAGGGCGGATCCTGGCAACCCAGCAGGAGAAAGTCGGTTTCTAACATGGTCAAGGCATCATGCCTGATGCCTTGAGAACGCTTGTTAACAAACATGTCAAGGCCTTGTGGTTATCTGCTGCTGTCTGGTATGTGCATTGGTATTAATTACTAGTTACAAAGAATATTAATCTACATCATAGTCAAGTCTTGCTTTACTCGTCCAGTGAGCTCCCGCCGGGGGTAGTATATAATATTTGGGAATTATCGTCTAACAAAAAGAAAAAAGGCTGGTTGGAATGACCAGCATCGTCGGCAGACGTTAAGGCTCCCCCCATGTCACGGACATAGGGGAGGCGATGTGAGGATGGGACTCGAGCCACCAGGTTTAGTTACATGGGCGCTGAGCACGTTTGAACCCCGGAAAGGTTCTTCTTGGAAGGGGAAAACGTGTGTTTCGCCTCGTGTAGCAGAGTTTCGTGCCTGGCTGCTGGTAACTCGGCCCGTCTTTTGGCGGTGACGGGGGTATGACGGCGATAAAGGAGACCCCCCAAGGTTCAACCGCCGACGCGTGGGAGAGGGGAAAAAACTCTGGAGTTTAAAACGTTCCTCATGTCTTGAGAGTACTTGAGATGGACCTCACGTGCTTGATGGCCTTGGCTATCTCGTCGTCGTCCTCTCCCGGTTCCTCATCAGCGGGTCCGGAGAATAGGGGCTTGGGAACGACGTCGCGGTACCTCCGTGTCGGAGCCGTGAGGCCGGTCGACTCGGAGCCCTTTTGCTCTGGTACGGCGGCTCCCGGCGGGTGCACGCGGCGGTGCTTTGACGATCCGGCATCGTGGGGACACCGGCGCTCGCCGACGCTGGCGCGGTGTGAGTGGAAGGAGCACTGCCGGAAACCAAAGGCGCGTTCTTCGTTGCGGAGGCGGTTGGCTGGGATACGTAGCTGGGGGTTCTTGAAGCGGATGTCGAGTCCTGAGAGGCGCATCTTGTTCATGTGCATGTCGTAGTCGGCGGCGAATTCCGGGAGCTCCTCGAGCAGGTCACTGAAGCGAGCTGGTTCCGAGGCAGTAGAGTCTTGGGGGTGAAAGGTAAGGCGAGGTCCACCAGTGAAGGAAAAGGCAACCATGGCGACAGCCCAGCGTCGAAGTCGGATAGCGGCGAGGTCCTCACATTCTGTGTAGAGGAATGTGACAAGTCCAGGAGGGACATCCCAGTCGCAGCGCAGGTAGAGATCCTGGATGGCGTCCATGGTGAGATCCTGAAGGCGGTAGAGACCAAGACGGGAGGCAAAGAGGTGCAGGCGAATCATGGACCAGTGGATGTTGCGAATGGCCTCATCTCCAGCATCATAAGCGTTGGAAACAGCCTCATCGAGATGCTGACGGAAACCGACACCGAGGTGGACCCAGTCGACAAAGAGGCCAAACATGGAGGCCGACTCACGGGGCAGCCACAGGGAGATGGACTTTGAGGAGGTGGAGGGGTCGTCGAAGCGCTCGGCAAAGAAGGGCGAGGTTGCGCAGAGGAGCTGCTTGTTGACCTTGAAGCGCTGCTGCTTCGGACCAATGAGTACGGTTGCCATTGGCTCGGTAGAAGGTTGTGACAGTGACGGAGATGGCGCCGGCTTGTGAGAGGTGCTACTTGAAGTACGCCGGCTGTGACTGTCAAGGAAGCGGCCAAAGCCGGTAGGGCTAAAGATAGGACCCATGGTGGTAATGGTAAAGGCGACTGTCAACAGAGCTGAGAGAGGAGGTTATCGTAGAGCGAAAGACAAGACCCAGCTTGGACGAAGAGAGAGCAAGTCTGGGCTGGTAGAGAAAAAACGAAGGGAAAAGGAGAAACGAGGCTTTAGCAGTAGTTTAAAGGAAAAATGCACCTGGCACAGCCAGCTTTGAAATAAAGAGTGAAGAAAACAAATGGAGAGAGAGGAAAGAAGAGACGAAACGAAAAGAACCGTCACCAGGAGTGGCCAAGGTAACATTATCAACAATCCGGGGTCAACGCTTTTCGACAAAACCGCCAGAGAGTCCTCTTACAAGCTCGCTTGAACCCCCTGGCTCTCGTCTACCTCCTCAGCAGCGGTCGCTGGGCCAGTCACGGCGCTGCTCACCCACATGATGAACGTTCAAGATGAGCCCCTGGCGGGTTTCAAAGCGAATCGAATGGGCTGTGTTCTAGCCTCGGAGGCTTCTAGCGTTGCTGGGGCCCTGCCTCCAAGGCGCGACGACCGTGGCTGGTGGCGATACAGGAAGCAGTGAAGCCTATTGATCGAGCAGGCCCCCTGTTCGTTGCTCACCCCCGTTTCAAGTCGCCGGATCCAAAACGCACCTCTGGCGCAAAGAAATTCCCTCCAGTGAGCAGCCAGACCCTTGCAGCCGTCACACTTTTTGCCAGGCGAACCGAACGTGTGCTCAGGGACCCGCGCCGGCGCCAGAGCAGCCAGTCGGAGCTGGAGACGCAAGAGGGAAACGTGGACCGCGAAATGCACTGGGCGCTCTCGTGTCGAGTCAAGTCGTAGGGATCGTCGCTGTCTTGCAGTGCGCTTCGCGTGAGCGAGCCAGCGTTGAGCTTATCTGGGGACCTTGCATCACCTCCTGCTGGGGGGATGCAGAAGATATGCGAGCGCTGCAAGTGATGAAGGCCGTCTGTTCCTGCGGGACACCTTGGCGGCATAGTCCTGAGGCCTGGCGAACAGGTAGCCGAGATGACAACCTAATGCACCGTCAGATACGAAGACCTCGCGATAGTTGGAAGTAGTCCAAAGAAGGAACAACGGAAAGAGTCAAAGTAAAAAAAAAAAAACGCAACACCACTCTTCTGAGTAGTCATCTCCATCATCTGGCGTTTCAAACCAGCCGCACAAAAGCTCTGTTCCTGTCAGATCAGCGGTTTGGCGGTCCAAGATTGCAGTGGGCATCTCCACTGAGTCCACCAGAAGTGCGGGCTTCCACATGGAACCCCGGACGGGAGGAACGTCCCGTGAACCCGTGGTCGGCGCCTAGAGGGAAGTCACACACACAATCTGCAGGTGCCTTCCCCCCCTTTGTTGCTGCTGAAACCTCCGTCGCCTCTCACGGTTTCCCAAAGTAGGATACGGGCGGTTTCGATGTTGGAAACTAAAACTTTGCTCACGCCGTCATCGGCCCAGAACCCGAAACTTTTCGTCTTTTCTTTTCCTTAGCAGCCGCGCGACACGACCTCCCGCAGCTCGTGAAACATTTATAGTCTCGAGTAAAGTGCTTGCATCTTCACTTTGAAAACGACACCACCCAATCACCAGTCACCAATCAATTCCACGCATCAATGAAACCGAGGTTCTTTGCTGGTTGTGCCTACGCTATGTTTACTCTAAACCTCACGTTGGGCATCAACTTGCCTCATTAACCATGTATTATCAAGTGTGAATTCGACGCCGTGGCATGACGTACTACCAAATACCTCGAGATCTTTCATGTTCGGGTGCCAGATTTCCCTGTGATAACAATGTGATCGAGTCTGGCACCCATGTGTGATCAGCTCCCTGTCGTGCCCATGTCGAACCACTCTCCTCTCCTCAGTTTCATCGTGGTTCTATCAACCTGCCGCTGCCAAGCTCGCGCGCAGGGCCTGGTCGCAGATCCGTTTCCTGTTTCCCATGCCCCGTCCCATCATCACATGTGTTGAATGTCAAAACTCCATCCCCGTTGCACTGGAACGTACCCGTTGTCGTCCCTTATCACCTCTTCTGGGGGTATCTAATGCATGCAAACCCAAACGCCATTGCTCTTATGCTCATGCTCGCTGTTCCGTAACATTAGGGAAGGGTAGCCGGGATATCGTCATCATCACTATCGCTGTCGCTTTCGCTGTCGCTGTCCGAATCATCATCGATCGACATGGGATCTGCTTGGGTGCCCACTAGGGATGCACCGGTCCCTTGTCGGGCGGGATCTGGTGTCTCACCCATCTTGGACTGCGGTCTGCCTGTGCCAGCCAACGACTTTGGAGGCACATATCGAGGCTGTGTTGGGTTTAGGTTGGCTGTCGGATCAGTGAGCTCGGCCGTCGCCTGTGACCCCGACAGCCCACCCATTTCCGACACAGGAACTCTCTTGCGGGGACTGTCCTGTTGACCGTTGGGTCCTCCAGTAGTCGCTGGTTCCTCAGCCTCAGTTCTCGGTCTCTTGTTCGGACGAGACTCGCTATCACGAGTTGGCGTAGCGCTGTTGCTTGATGGGGCCATGATTCGAGCTTGCTCGGCCGCGATTTGTTCTTTAGTTCGCCTCTCGCGGAGCCGAATGCCATACTTCTTGCGTGTCGTGCTCATCTTGGTGTTGTAGCTGTTTTTGAGACTTGCTAGACGCATTCCCCTCTCAGCTTCCGGCAACTCCATGGCATCCCTCATCATCTTTCCATATCGCTCCTCAGCCTCTCTCATTTTGGTCTCAAACTCGATTCGTTTCTGTTCCGTGAGATGTGCATATGGATCACGACCTGGCGTGCCGCTTGGGAGCTGTTGCGAGGGTTGTGGCGAGGCCGTCCAGCGAGATGCAACAGTTGGAGTTGATTGGGGTGGTAGCTGGCTCATAACAACGTTTCTCACCGGAGGAGGTGGAGTTGGAGCAACTGGTGTATGCTGCCCGGAACCTTTTTGCTGGCGGAACGCAGCGATCAGTTTTCGCATCTGTTCTCCAGTCTCGGCATTGTATGTCCCGCAGACGTTGGACTTCTCGTGGTATAGCAGACCACCGCCGCTGCCAAACCTACAGCCGCAATGAAGGCAGATGTCTCTACCAGCCACATCCTCAGATTTGACCTTGCCGCAGGCTCGTTTCTTCAGGTGCTGTTCGATGTTAGCGATATTGGCTTTGCGAGACTTGACGTTTCCAACTTACATAGTCGAGAGCTTCCTTCGAGGTGCAAGGCCAGCGACATTGGCAATACACGACACCTGGAGGATGTGGGATGCCCTGGGGCACGACTGGCTGAGTCTGTTGCATTGCCCGTGGTGGCTGTTGTTGGACAGGTGGCGTGGGCTGATACTGCTTCACAACCATTGTTGGCTGTGAACCAGGAGGTAACGAGATTGAGTGCAGTGATGGAATGACATGCTCGCCATTTTGCTCTTGGACGATATCCTGCACATCATACCCCAGTCGCTCAGCCCGTGCCAACGCATTCACGAGGTGTCGTGCTGGTATCGTCTCCAGGCGTCTCGCAAGTGCCTTGTCGAGGAACTGATCACTAACGCGAGGTAGTATCAGATCCACGAGCTCATCAAAGTCTTCCGGGCTGAGATGCTCCATTATGTCTCGCTTTGAAGTTTGCACCAGCTTCTGACCGAAAACTCGGACAGCCCGAGAAACGGTCTCGGGGCTAGCTTGATGCATTGTTGCATTCAACTGTTGGGCGTGTTAGCTGATACT
Source organism: Fusarium sp. LHS14.1 (assembly GCA_025433615.1). Classification (NCBI taxonomy): domain Eukaryota; kingdom Fungi; phylum Ascomycota; class Sordariomycetes; order Hypocreales; family Nectriaceae; genus Fusarium; species Fusarium sp. LHS14.1. Next base: position 2,813,307 of record CM046481.1, read on the forward strand.
TGAGGGGGGATGAAATAAAGTGGCCGACGGTGAATAAGTGCGATCGAAGATGAGATGATAACACAGTTGACGCTGTGAATGATAGAAAATGTAAGACTTACGAGAAAAGCGATGTGGTACTGCGAACCCATCAAGGCCTTGTCCCATTTATCTCTAATAGCCTGACGAACGGAGGTTGCGGGTGAGTCGGTGATGAGCTGGAGCAACTGCTGATATTCGTTTGTCTGTTGCACAGCGCCCATCGTCATGGCCTGAGCTTGAGCTGGTGGTGAAGCGTGCCCATGAACTTGAACCTGCTGTGGAGGTCCCTGGGATGGCTGGTGCTGAAAACTGTTGGGCGTCTGAGAGGGTTGATAAAGACCATGGGTGAGGGCAGCTCTCTGCACTGGAGGTGACTTGTGTTGCGCGAGTGGGGAGGATTGGGCTGGTGAGCCAGCCTGCGATGCCCCCTCCATCGAAGCAACTGGTGCAGTGTCCCTCTCCATCGATGCGAGAGGTGCAGAGCTGGCTGAAGCACTTGAAGCTCGACTCGATGTAGAGTGACCATTAGGCAAAGTTGGATGAGAGAGCGCCGTGGAAGGAGCCAGAGGAGATGCAACCTGTTCAGCTCCGTTTGTGCCATTCACGCCATTGTGCGCAGACGCACCGGCCGGCAGTGCCATCATGTTGCCTTTGGCAAACGTTTCCGATACAAACTGTGCAAAGGCGTCGCGCCTAGCTTCGCCCTCAGAAGAAGTATCGGGATCCTGCAGGGATGCGAGTAGCGTGTCGATAGAGGTTGATGATTCCGCGACCATCGATACCAATGGATTAGAAAAAGGGAGAAGCGCGTATGCGGCAAACGAAGCTTGAGAATGAAAAGGATGGGGAAGAAAAAAATGAGATTAGATTACAGTTGTTCAATGATCAATTGAGTAGCCCCTTCTGCAAAGTGGAAATCTTCACCAGAACGCGTCCCTGCACCTGCTGTGCCGAGAAGTCAGAAGGCGATCTGGGTCTAGGGTGCCTGTGCGCGCGCGCCGAGGCGTGGGATTCTGAGCGGGAGAGAGGCAAGGCGCGTTATTCAGCGGAGCGGGGGGGGCTTTTTTTCTTTATAAAAATCCACTAGCGCGTTTTTCGTGCGCTATAACGCAGCTAAGTGGCACCACGAGCTCGTGTTAGTGCCTGAATTATAGGGCATCTTTATTAACTGCCCCACAGCTTGTATAGTTTGACTAATCACAGGCCTAGCTCTTATAGCTTGTTAATATAAAAGTCCTTATAATAAGAAGGTCTTTTATAAATAAAATTCTAGAAAAATAGGCTTATAAGATATAAGCCTAGGATTTAAATACCCTATAGTTTAGCTTATGCGCTATCCACCTATATGCTTACCTAAGCAATATATAAGCAAGATATTAGGGAGTTATAAAATAGTTTATTTTAGCTATATTTAGCTCTATTTCCTAATTAGGAAGGTCACGTGACTTCGGACTTAGGGCTCTTCAAAGAGCCCGTTAAAGCCGTTAAAGCCGTGCCTTTCTAATAAGTATTTTCTATCCGGTTTTAAATATCTTAGTTTAAAACCCTAGAAGTTTTATTACGCTGCTTTGTACGAACCAGCGCAACAACCAACTCACGTGCCCCTAGCCTTTCAACGGGGCTTCACAAAGGAAACCTTTGTCTTTCGCCACGGCTTCCGTCATCTTAGATCTAGCAAGCTTCAGTGCAATACAACCATTTTGCCTACCTAGCTTTTGGTGACCTTAGGGATCACAACCGTAACAAGTTTTATATTAAAATAACGCATAACTCGGCTTCTAGTTATTCGTTCTTAGTGAAACTGTAAAAGTCCTTATAATAAGAAGGTCTTTTATAAATAAAATTCTAGAAAAATAAGCTTATAAGATATAAGCCTAGGATTTAGATACCCTATAGTTTAGCTTATGCGCTATCCAGTTATAGGCTTACCTAAGCAATATATGCTTAGATAAGCAAGATATTAGGGAGTTACAAGATAGTCTATTTCGGCTATATTTAGCTCTATTTCCTAATTAGGAAGGTCACGTGACTTCGGACTTAGGGCTTTTTAAAGAGCCCGATAAAGCCGTGAAAGCCGTGCCTTTCCAATGGGTATTTTCTATCCGGTTTTAAATTTCCTAGTTTAAAACCCTAGAAGTCTTATATTAGAATAACGCATAACTCGGCTTCTAGTTATCCGTTCTTAGTGAAACTAATACCGTTAGAAAGCCCGGAATTAGGGCTATCCGGCGGTATAACTTTCACCCGAATCGGACTAATAGATTCCGACTCATTAGCTATATAAGCTATTAGCCCTCTCTTAGAATTAGCTCCTTAGATCTTATATGAATACTCATAATTTACATACCAATAAGAAGCTGGTTTTCTTCTTATTTTTTCTATCCATTTTACTCTTAACTTTACCTACCCTATGCCTTGCTATTTAGCTTCACAGCTATTTATTAAAACTAATTCCTCTGCCTATTTACCTCCTATTCAAGTCATCTACCCTATACTCTTTGAGGACTTTATAGTCTATATTCTTCAGTCTTTTACATAGTAAAAGCTAATAGCTGGAGGACAATCAACAGCGGCTCCACTTGGCAATCCTGCTCTAACAGAATGACAAGTTATAAGCTTGTCACCTTTGTCAGCTCTGGCCTACCCACTTAGGGTGCGACAATAATTTTTGTTAGTTAAAGTTGTTAATATCCAGAGAGTCAATACGAGACAAGGATACGACTTAAGGAACGAAATGACTTTAATATCTGGTATCTTAAGTTATGCTGCCGTTGCCCCAAGTAGGTCCCAGACGAGAGCCGCAGTGCCAAACAGGTCCCCAACGCCAGATCATAGAAAACGGCCGTAATGAGGCTGCGAAGCCCAATCCCACTTGCAATCTTGCATCCTAACCATCCCATTGTCTCCATCTCTTTTTCTTTTCTTATTGAATCGTTTACCAGGGCTCGCCAAGCGCTGCCAGCATGGTCCTCCTGTAGTCTCCCGAGGTCTCTCCCTTGACCCGACTTCCCAGGCTTCTGCCGTATCGTTGCTGGTAAGCTCCCTTGACGTTGGCGAGTGTGTTGCGGTCCCAGTGGAAGCGGATAACACGAGCAATCAGAAGATGGTCTTTGGTGCCCATGCCGGCCATTGAGTCCTCGAGAAGCTTGGCTGCGTGCATGTACTTGTCGGTGGCATTGCGCAGCTGGAAGAGCAGTGCATCCTCCATGTGACCAGAGAATTCCTACGTATGTTAGAAGTGGAGTTGAGTGCGCAGCAGAGGTTAAACTTACACTCTTGATAACCTTTTCGAGATCCTTGTTAAACTTTTGCTTGTAGGTATGCGCAATGGCGCGAATCTGGTTGTCGTTCCTCTTGCTCATGATGCTGCAGACCAGAATCTCGTCTGTGCCCAGCTTACCCTCGGTGGCCTTGTAGATTTGCATGACATCGTCGTCAACCTGGCGAGGGTCCACGGGGGCAGAATCCTCAGCTCTGTTGGCAGCCAGGACAAGCAAGAAGTGTCGCTCCGTCTTCATGCTGAGATCACCCTTTACAACATCCTCGAGCTTATCATGGAATGTGTGGTAGTAGGCGCTCTTGATGGCCTGAAGGTCGGCATTTGATCGTCCAAGCAGAATATCGTTGAGAACAAGTTCCTTGGTGCCAGGTCCGCTCATTGCCTCGTGCAGGTTGTGAACGTCGGACAAAAGGGGACCACGAGCCAATTGAACCAATGCCTTCTCAAACCACGAGCTCGTCTCGCTCTGAATGTCAGAAACCAAGTTGCGGCGATGGGCTCTCTCGTAAGCCGAACGGAGGGCATCAATCTGCAGAGGGTCCTTGTTAGAGAGGATGGAGATCAATGCCTTCTCATCCGTGCCAAAGCCCTTCATGGCCTTGCGCAGAGCCTGCGCATCCGGATTGGCGTCCCATTGAATGATCTGAGGAGGACCGTAGCCTGCTGATGGCGGGGTCGGCTGTGTTGGCGGCGCACCATACTGCTGAGGTGGCGCTCCGTAGGGTGCACCGGGTGGAGGGGCACCATAAGGCGCGGGCGGCGCAGGCGAATGACCGCCATATGGCTGTTGGTGGTGCTGAGGAGGAGGGGCTCCGTATTGACCTGGAGGGGCGCCGTAGGGCTGAGGAGGAGGTGGTTGCTGATATCCTCCATATGGAGGCTGCTGGGGAGGGGGATAATGGCCCTGAGGTTGCTGATAACCTCCCTGTTGAGGATATCCTCCTTGTTGCTGCTGATATCCGCCGCCGTACGGTTGCTGAGGTGGGGGATATTGACCGGGGGGAGGAGGGGGATACTGCTGGCCGTAGCCTTGCGGCTGCTCTAAATATGTGTTAGACAGTGTCGCAAAAGGTCAACTGTGCGAGCTAGAGAGGAAAGCAAACTTACGGCCATAAGGTTGACCGTAACCCTGTCCTTGATAAGACATGAAGCTGGAAATGAGTGTTTTGTCTGTTGTCGCAAGATTTCAAAGTCCGCACTGAGGGGTAACGGAATACGTCGGTTGGTAGGGATGGAGGGGTAAATGCGCTTTTGGAGCTGGACAGTTCAAAAGGAATAAAAAGTAAGAAGAACAGGAAAAGCCGATGTCGAGTGTGGCACGAGGCTTCTCTTAATAAGTAGGCAGGCGATCACTCTTGGGTAGGTAGGTACCTGAAAAATGCCCAGACGCGCTGCTGCACCTGCTCAGCCTTGGGCTTGGGCGTTATGGATGGTGGTGCCGTCACGATGTGGGCTGCTCGGAGGCGGAGCAACCAACCTAGCCCAACCCAACAACAGCCAGAAATGAGAATCCGAGCATCGGTTGGACGTCATCTTTTGGCTCGCTCCACGGGATCTCGCATCTTTTTTGCCCCAGCCAGTCCATCCATTACAGAAGCAGGTACTGCACTCTACTGTACGCGCGTAGAGGCAGGGTGTTCTATGTTTAAGCATTCTGGGTTCTGTGGGCCAAGCATCTGACGCGGACAATTCTTGGGCGCATTGTCACCCAGTGACATGTTGACAATAGAGGTGCATGCAGGTCACTGCCAGGGTTCAAGTAAAGTGAAAGGTCTCTGCTACTGTACCCATCAAAATCGATATTCGTCAGCGCGGGAAATCAGTCGAGGCTGTGCGGAACATTCATCACGCTTCTCTTGGCTTGACCCGTCCCTCGGACTGGGTCTCATCCCACTTCGTCACTGTCAACGTGACTTTGGGTCCCGGACTCCGGATTCAGTCAGGTACACCAGCCACTTTGGGGTACGCCACTGGACGCTAGCACCGCCACTAAACTTACGCAACCCGGGGTGATATCGCAATCCGGCGGCGAATTGCAAGGCAAAGTTGTTATGATTCCAAGTCTTAGCAGAAGGGAATGGAATTGGGTTTAATGCAACTTAATCGCAGCTGAGGCCCTGGTAAATATCACATACATTCAATGCAAGGGCGCTCCAGTCTTTTTCGGCCAAGAGCTGAACCCAAGACGCAGGTAAAGCCATCGGGTGATGCATCAGCCAATCACAGCGCGTAGAGGCCTATTGCGGGTGGCTGGTGAGTCCCCTTCACTTGAACCGCTGAAGTACAAACGTTCGAGCCCCCGGCAGTCCCTGTCTCAATTGCGCCAGTCACCTTCTGCCGTGGCTCCTCCAACCTCCGTGTATTCACCAACCTCCAGCCATCTCAATTGCAATGATTAAAACTAAATTCAAGGCACCCCAGGTTTGTGGCAGTTTCTTTCAATTTTTCTCTCATTTCAAGTAAGAATCTGCATCTCTCTCCTCTACCTACCTCACATTTTCACGTCCATTCCCCGTTTAGCAGTACATCACAAACATCACTGCCGAAGTAGCATTGACGGCTGTTCACAGCCGCCAGTGCCAGTACCTGCAAACACCCCCAACAACAACACATAAATATCAACACCACAGAACAATCCCCATCATTCTGCAATCACCACTCAAAGTCACCTTGGCGAAGAAGCCTCGTCAAGATGCGCGGGTATCTCCCCCTTCTACTGGCTCTCTCCGCCTCTTACACCACCATCACTGCACTTCCTCGGCCAGTCATCGTTGCTCGTGAGCCTGCCGACGAGCCCAAATATTCAGTTGTGCCTCTGGAACCTGGCAACAATGATTCTGGCGACAACGATTCAGGAAGCGACGACAGTGGGAGTGGAAGCCAAGGCAGCGGCAGCGGTAGCGGCAATGGTGACGACGAAGACGGCGATGGGATCGTAACAGTCATTCAGACCGTGGTCAAGACGAAGAAGCCCGTCACACATGTCGTCACGAAAACAGGCGACGCGAGTACGGTCACGGCCACAGCCCCCGGGAAGACGGTCACAAAGGCTGTCACCAAGGCTGTTCCTACTACCATCTCAATCATCAACGTCGATGAGCAACCACAACCACAACCAATCACCCGAACTGTGACTGTGGCCCCTGAGCACAGCGTCTCTGAACCCTTTATCCCAGAACCCAGTGCTCCCAAGCCCAAGCCGTCTGAGGAACCGGAGCCTACCAGCGAGCCAGCAACCACGACCACCTCCAAGGAGGCCCCCCAGTCGACATCTGAAGTTACCTCTGAGACCTCGAGCTCAGGTCCAGCTCCAGCTCCAGAGCCGATCACGGAACCAGAGCCCCAAGTGCCAGGCCCGCCCGCTGAACCCAAGGAATCAACAACATCGACGATCTCCACGACATCTACGACATCCAGCTGCGTAAACTCTGCTCCTCCTGCCGAGACTAGGGTCCAGCCCCCTCCCTTCCCTAACCCTCCTATGTTCACAAGCACTATTACTATCCCCGCGCCCGAGCCCACCACCTTCGCTACACTGACGACAAGCGACACCACCACGATTCTCCAGGAGACGACAGTCCCCAACGACATTCCGGTTGAAGTTAACCCTTCCCAAGAGACCAGCGTGGGTGGCCATGAAACTCAAGTCGAACCTCAGCCCCAGCCTCAACCAACAGTCACCGTTCCTTTTCAGGCTCCGATTCACCTCACAACGCTCGTCACTTCCATCACCACCACCTCGGTTGCCCAAGTTGTAGCCCCTGAGTCAACACCTCCTGCGCAATCACAGGATGATGGCTCGTGGCACACCACCTACCCGGCGGGCTGGAACGGCACCGTTCTCTCAGTTTGATTCACCACATGATTTTACGAAAAAGTTGACGGGTCATTGAATCCACGTTTCAGCATGGGTTTAATGAACAGGATAAAGGAAAGGTAAGCGGCATGGAAGGCGAATGGGAAACTGCACATGGATCCATGGCATAGCGTCCGCATGAGAGCATCCTAATGGTTTTCTTTGTACCATTTTTTCTTCTTCTTCATACCACTATAGACCCATGGACAGGCGCATACGGACCAAGCGCTGGGCCGTATTGTCCATATGTAATGAGTACTTAATTTCAATTGATATCACATTTTCAAAGTTACAGAGTGTCTGGTGAACAAAGGGATGAGAGGCAGCCTACGCAGGCAACCTTGCTGAGCTTTGCTAGTGGACTGTCAAACAACCCGTATTTCCCATTGTGGATATGGTCAATTACCTGGTTGGCTGCTTAAATGATGTATCAATGGATTATTCTGACTACAAACGAAAGAACAAAGGATGTTAGCGCGAATGAAAGAGACTACGCAGGTTTCCAAAACGTGGCGAAACAGCGATAAAATTGAAACTGACAGGTCTCAAGAACAATGCTAAGCTTCAATATGACCAAATATTACAGTTCTTTCATCCACAGGATAAATACAGCGCATTCCGCAGCCAAGGAAGCATGGACAGACTCAACCCTCTTCGCTCACTTCATCCAACTGCAAGCTTATCACCATAAGCCACAACAAACCGGCCGAAATAGAAGCCCTTACAACCTTTGCAGCATCTAGTTCAACTTCCACATAGTTCGTCATTCGCTCCTATGCAGATTGGCAGCTACTGACCATCCCAGCACGACCGAGGCACCCAGTGATAGCATCGCATCATGGACGTCGTGTTTGGACCTTTCGAGCAGCCCTACGCGGTCAACAGCACCACCGACACTACAAAGGAGTCCAAAAAGCCCAACGACCCCTCCAAGGCAATCATCATCGTCTTGAGTGTGATGGTCGGACTCTTCGTCGCCGCCCTCGTCGGAGCCGCCTACGTCACCTACAAGAAGCGGTCCAAGAAGCACAAGCTCAAGGAGACCCATCCCGCGACTGCGCCAGAGAATGTCTGAGGGAACGCCCAAATACGTTGCGATAGTGGAGGATTGGCAAAGGCTGTTGTGCTTCTGAGTATGGTTAAGTTGGGAGGGGGTGTGTTCAACTGAAGTGCAACTTCATGTCTTGACCTAGACAAGTACATACATGTTCATTTCTTTAAGAGGGGTCGAGTTCTTGACTTATCACTTTAATTATTACAACGTCATGAATACCGGGGCCAGCCCACGTCTTCCGTCTACACCGTCAAGTTCCAAGTTGTCGTTTACACGTGCACCCCGGCAGCCAAGGATCATAGCTGATTCGACAACCAATGGTTCCAGTGATGCAGAACTCACTCTCAGCTGTCTCAGAAGGATATGTTCCCACCGTTCAAAAAAAAACAACACCTGATTGGCAGCCTCACAAGCCCTCACACGACCAGCCCAGCATCAAGAACCCTAACTCTATGCAAAGGGCATCACCGCTAACAAGCAAAGAAAAGAAAAGCCCACAAATAAGTCACGCAGTGTGACAAAAGGGGCCTCGAAGCCTCGTCTTTGAAAAAAAAAAAAAGCCATCTCACCATTGTTGCTGCGATTCCCACCCTTGGCTTCTCCAATGAGACTGATCCACGTCCGACTCCACCGCTTCTTCGGCACAGAAAATGGGCGCTGGGCAGCAATTCACTCAAGCCAACAATGATGTGAGGCGGTATGTGAGAAAAGGGGGAGGGGGTACCTGACATGATTTAAATGCAGGTCCCCTTGGAAGAATTTTGTCTGGAAAAGTTTGAATGCGAACCTATCCTTTTATCCTGACGAGTCGAGATTGAAACTTGAGAGTAACCGCTTCAACACTTCGGTCCGTCTTCCCCACATCTCGCCGGCTCCGGCTCCGCCTCCGATCTTGCCGATCTTCCCCGGAGCACCGGATCCAAAATGCAATTCTTTACTTCCCGTCTTCGGCCAACGGCCACAATAGTCACCTTCTTCATTCTCCTTTCATGTCTCATCCTCCCATCTCTGGCAACACCTTCAACAGACCTCACCATCCCAGAGGCACCCCCTAAGGATCTTGTCGCCCACACACTGGTTAGGCGCGCCGAGGAGGCCGGCTCGGGCTGCAGCACCGAGGGACAATGGCACTGCATGACCAACTCATTCCAGAGATGTGCGTCCGGACACTGGTCTGTACAGATGGCCATGTCAGAGGGAACCAAGTGCACACCCGCAGGATACACAGACGACTACAACTTTCAAATTGAACGCGACGGGGACGGACAAGACGACGACAACGACAACGATAGTCAATCCAGCAGCACAAACGGTGGAGATCAGAGCATGGGACCCAAGAGTTCTGTCAGTAAGACAACGGCGGTTGCTGTTCTTGGGCTCTGGGCAGCAGTGGGCTTTTTCGTTTAGGGGTCTACAGGGGAAAAAGGCTAGGCGGCGTTTTGGGTTTGGTTGTCATCTGATGTCTAGATGGTAAGGGATAGATATGGACTTTTAGGACCATGACGGCTCAAAAGAGCCTCAAGAATACGATGAGTTTACAATAGCCGAGAAGTTAACTCAAGTTCCATCTCGCATTTGCTACTGTAGCGCTTATTAGTTCATATAAATGAGCACCCATCAAAGAGGGTTGCATCAGACGCGGCCCCCTCATCTCCCACCAATACCCGTCGACCATGATGCCATATTGGGAAATCGTCTCAAGCTCCGTCCGTCAACGGCTTAATCCGTTAGAAAGGTTCAACCAAGCCGGAGGTTCGGCTCCTAGCCTTAATGCGTGTGCTCTATACACGGCCAACTATATAGCTCCATGGCATGGTGCCATCGCGGACGGCCTTACCTTCGGCACATGGGGGGATGGGTTGAACCCCTGTTTAGTCGTGGGTGGTTGAGTAGCAGTCTCGGCCCTCCCCGTTTCACCATTTCCTCCGAGCGCGCGACTCGATTGGTTTCTCCTCCAATCGGCGAAGACCTGCCGATATATCTCAGGAGCTGCCAGGACCACTATCGAGGGGCATGTGCTGCGCACGCGATGAAGCTTGAAACTATGTATATACTGACCTGGTGCCATCCATCGTGAACTCTCTCTCTCTCTGTGTGTGCTTACATTCAATCGCTTCTACATTCTCTCGTTTTAGTTTCTTGATTCGTTTCTCTCGCTTATTCCCTCTCCGAATCGTCAGTCTATCATTTACCAGTCGCGCTTGATCTGGATATCGTCGCCTGAAAATGGTAAACTTCAAGTATTTCGGTGCCCTTCTCGGCGCCGCCCCGGCTCTGGCAGCCTTTGGCGCTACCGACTCTGGCACCAACGTCGTCGTTGACTCTGGCAACTCCAACGGCTTCTCCATCTCCGTCAGCAAGAAGGACTGCTCCATCAACTCCATCAAGTACCGCGGTACCGAGTACCAGTACAAGTCGCAGACCTCTCACATCGCCTCTGGTCTTGGCTCGGCCACTGTCTCGTACACCACTATCAGCAGTACGTCCAAATAGATTTTGTATCTGAACTAAATGCTAACCAATGACTAGACAAGTATGTCAAGGTTACTTGCACTGCTAGCAACGGTGACTTTGCCCTCACCCACTACTACGTGGTTCAAAACGGCCAGAGCAACGTCTATATGGCCACCGACACCAAGTCTGAGCCCAAGATTGGTGAGCTCCGCTACATTGCTCGCCTCGACAACTCCAAGCTGCCTGACGAGTACCCCTTCGGCGATGCCTCCAACACGTCTGGCGGCTCCGAGGTTGAGGGCTCTGACGTCTTCCTCGTCAACGGCCAGACCCGCTCCAAGTTCTACTCTTCGGAGCGCTTCATCGACAACGGCGTCTACTGCTTCCGCAGCAGCGCCAAGGATGTCCACGCCTGCATGGTTGCGCATCCCTCGCGCTCTTATGAGAAGAGCTCCGGTGGTCCCTTCTTCCGCGACATCAACACCAACAACAACGGCGGCTTCAGCGCCCTCACCTTTTACATGAACTCGAACCACGCTCAGACTGAGGCCTACCGCCAGGGCTTCCACGGGCCGTACGCCCTCTCCTTCTCCCGCTCTGGTATTCCCAAGCAGAAGGACTTTGACTTTAGCTTCTTCAGCGAGCTGTCCATCTCTGGTTTCAACACCGACGCTTCTCGCGGCAGGGTTAGCGGCAAGGCCACTGGCATCCAGTCCGGATTCCAGGGTGTTGTCCACTGGTACAACAGCAACTACCAGTACTGGACCTACACCTCTGGCGGCTCTTTCACCTCTCCTTTCATGGTTCCCGGCACTTACACCATGGTTCTCTACCAGGGTGAGCTCAAGGTCGCTTCCAAGAGCGTGAGCGTCTCTGCCGGCGCCACTGCCTCCTCCTCCATCGCTGCCGACTCGGACATCACTACTGGCAAGCACACCTCCGTCTTCCGCATCGGTGACTGGGATGGCCAGCCCACTGGTTTCCGCAACGCTGACAAGCAACTCCGCATGCACCCTAGCGACAAGCGCATGGCCAGCTGGGGTCCTCTGACCTACACCGTTGGATCCAGCTCCGTCGGCGACTTTCCCATGGCCCTGTTCAAGACCGTCAACAACCCCGTCACCATCAAGTTCAACCTGGACTCTGCCATCTCTGGCCAGGCTACCCTCCGTATCGGCACCACTCTGGCCTTTGCTAGTGGCCGCCCCCAGGTTGTTGTCAACAGCAGCTTCACCAAGGCTTTCGCTGCCCCCACAAAGGTCGACTCTCGTGGTGTTACCCGTGGTGCCTACCGTGGTCTCGGCGAGGTGTACGATGCTGTCATCCCTGCCGGCACTCTTAAGAAGGGTGCCAACACCATCACCATTGAGGTTATCTCTGGAAGCTCTGGCACCACCTACCTGAACCCCAACTTCATCTTTGATGCCGTTGAGCTGTTCTACTAAGCAGCTGCTGGGATATGTTGGGTTCTCCCTCCATGCTGTCACATAGACTTATTCACCTTGTACATATTAGTAGAGGCCACATAATATAGTTGAGCTTGCTTCCGGCCATTTGACATGCGCGTTCCGTGAATGTGACGACCGTTTTCTATGAGTACCATCAACTGCCACTCGTAAATTACGTTGACCAGTCTCATGCTAACATTCATAGCCTTGGCATCGTGTCTGCCATGGCTCACGCCCTCTGATTGGGTTGTCCTCTATGGTGACCTCATTGGAGATTAATAGAGTTAGTTAGTCGTGGCCTGGTTGCAGCCTTCATAGTTGAGAAGGACTTTGCGGACTTGGTAAATGGCTTATATCAGCCGATCTGTTAGTGCTGTACCCGGATTTGTGAGCAAATCCCATGAAATTCTGGCCGCAGCACTAACAAAAACGGGGCATGCACGATTGGGCAAGGTCCGAACAGGAGGGTGTATAAGTGCAAGCACTTCGTCATGAAGGTCAAACAAATCGATTCCGTTCATCTCTTCTATTCAATCAATCTCCATCTTATTCAACATGGCATCCTCTCAAGGAACTATCCTCTTGACCGGCGCCAATGGGGGGCTTGGTACTGCCATCGTTGCCGATATCCTCAAGAAGCCTGACTTGGCCAGCAGCTACACTGGCGTGTATACTGTCAGGAAGGCTGCCACAGCGACGCACCTCAAAAAGGTTCTCAGTTCTGCTCCTAAAGCACATCAACATGACATAGTGGACATGGACCTTGGCTCGCTCTCCAGCATCAGAAAGGCAGCCACTGAGATCAACCAGCGTGTGGCTGCCGGGGAGCTCCCCCCTATCAGAGCCCTCATTCTCAACGCTGCATACCAAGATCATGAGAAGATTGTAAGTGAGAAGAATGTTGACACGAGAAGGTGCTAACAACTGTAGACCATGACGGATGATGGATACGAGACCACTTGGCAAGTCAACTATCTGGCGAACCAGCTGTTGGCTCTTCTCTTACTCCAAAGCATGGACAAAGAAAAGGGCCGGATCCTCATAATCGGCAGCTGGTCGCACGAGTGAGTCACTCTAAGAAAGCAAAGTCGGGATACGCTGACACTGACTTCAGCATCGACGATGAACGAAACAACACCAATGGTGAGCCTTATAAAGGCTGGGACACTCTTTTCCCTGGAGCTGAGGAGCTCGCCAAAGGCAAGTGGAGTAGGCCAGACAGTGGCGGAGGATGGTTTACCGGTTATCGGAGATATGGAGCAAGCAAGCTCTGTGCTGTGATGCTCATGTAAGTCAAACCTTAAAAGGTTTCTCAGAATCATCAACTAATGGTTCCAGGCATGAATTGGCGAGCCGCCTCGCTAGAGACCCAGAATTGTCTCGTGTATCGGTAGTTGGGCTGGATCCTGGGGCCATGGGCTCTGACCTTACTCGACGAGGTAGTTTTCTGATGACAACTGTTGGAGTCAGATGGCTTCTTCCGCTCATGGCTCCTATTGCTGTCAAGTTCAACCCCAATGGGCCATTCCGCCCATTGTGGAAGAGCGCGGGAGATGCAGTTCGCCTCTGCTTCGAGGTTGAAGTACCGACAGGCAAGTTACTGTATCTGAATGGTACAGACGAGCTGGATACCGGAAGAGAGTCCAAAAACGTCGCCAATCGGAACGCTTTGTGGGCATATGGACTCGAAGCCGCGGAAATCAAGCAGGGGGATACGATCTTGCGAGATTGGAAGTAAGACGATGTTAGTTGATTGCGCAAGGCGAAGGTAACGGTGGTGTTGATAATGTAATCTTATTATGTCGGTTTCTCCCGTCGGGAACTTGTTGCCTTGACAAAAACAAGCGTATTTCCGGTCCTAATTTTGACAGGCGAGGACGGTTACCTTCCTCCAGCAGGGGGTGTTTTGGTCCCTGTCCCTCAGTCGTGATTCCTAGAGGAATGTATGTGACTGGCCTCGAAGCTTCTATTGATCAGCGATTCTCGCTAGCCAAGGTGCAAGCTTCGATCTTTGCGCAATGTTTCCTCATAAGATAATCCGTTAAGGAGGAAACAGGATCGTCCCGAGTGCAACACAGTCGTCTGCCGATGAGCCCAGTCACGCTGCAGGGGCCAGGAGAAAAAAAGTCGAGCAGAGTCTCCTGACTTCCCCATAAAGGTTTTGGCGAGAAAACGGTAGCGACGGTAGCGACGGCAGGCACGGCATGGGACGAGATGAAAGCGAGGCCAGGACCACCAGGGCTGGGATCAGGGTCGATGATAGGGCTAGGGAGGAAATCCCCAACGGTCCAGGGGATGAGGAACGGAGAAAATCAGACACAGGTTAGCCTCGGTAGCAGAGGCAAGGTTGATGTTTTAGACTGGTGATCCGTCAACGTTCGTGTGGACGGGATGGCAGGAGCCAAGCGAGCGGTTGTTTCCACGGGCTCCACCCGGCGTCGTTCCTAATGGAAGGCGCAACGGGTGCAGCTTCAAGTTTCATCTTGAGCCCCTGAGATTTCTGAAACGGGCCACGGCAACCTCCAGCCAAACTAACAAGCGCGGTAAGGCAGGTACGGAACCTAAAATCGTGTGTCGAATGGATTAGCCAACCAGGCCAGACCTATTCTGGAAGCCTTCGGAGTGTCATGTTGATATCAATTGTGAGCACCTCAACCTGGTGAGTTTACCCTGGTTGTCTGGGTTGTGAGTGTGAGGGTGATCCTTCCTGATCTTGGACAGGCTTCAAGTGATTGAGTGGTCCCAGTCAGTCAGGGCTTCGATAAGAACTCCGTCCGTCCTGAACAAAGACGAATGCTCAAGCGCCGGTCAGGCAATTGGCGCCAAACATCAACAGTTGTCGTCGAGCAGAAGCGCTCATGTCTTTGTCAGTCGAGCGCTAGATCATTACAACGCGACTACGTGCAGGTCTCTCAATCCAGTCGTGCCACATCGCCACACTCAAACTGCCACATCAACCACGGCGCTTGGCGTCGCTGGCTTTGGCGCCCTTCCCAGAGCCAGCCGACTGCTTTGTCGATGGTTCTTGCTCAAACGATGCTAAAGAGGACCTGCAAGACTGGCGCTTTGGTCTGGCGGTCTTGAAAATACTGGACTGGAGGTATGCAGGGTCTCGTGGTTCGCTGGTTGGCCGCTTTGCGGGTCAGGGTATCAAATTTAGACATCAACAGAAGCCGTCGTCGGTGGGCATCCCTGTCTCATTTGACCAAGAGGCGCCTCAGACTCGAGGAACTGG
Source organism: Fusarium sp. LHS14.1 (assembly GCA_025433615.1). NCBI lineage: Eukaryota > Fungi > Ascomycota > Sordariomycetes > Hypocreales > Nectriaceae > Fusarium > Fusarium sp. LHS14.1. Next base: position 2,828,655 of record CM046481.1, read on the forward strand.
GGAAAAAGAAAATCTGTTGGTGATGGTGCTTCGCTGAGCAAGCACCAGGCCTTAAATTAAGACACCACCAAGCTGGAGACGTGCACCCCGACCAGCCAACAGCCAGCGTCGCACTTATTCTGCGTACAGCCTGGGGTTGATTTCATTTAATAAAGAACCCCAGGACGTTCTCCTCCTTGAAAGCAAGGTATCCGTTCCTTGGAATTCTCTCGTCGTTCTTCTTTCTCTCTCTCTACTCTTTAATCATTTCAGCTCTCATCACTTGCTTGACCATCCATTCATTGCTGGCTTAGAGCTGGACTCGCGCCCACAACAGACGACTCGATCATTCATTTGCTTTTCCTTACACTCGACTCAACAGCGATACTTGCAATTAATCCATCTTTTATCACCTCAGCCCCAGGTTCTAGCTTTTGGAATCTGTCTCCGCCACATTCTGGTCCCCGCTCGACTCGCATCCTTCATCGGCCTTTCATTACTGCCAGTCCCTGCTGCTTACTGCGGTGCTGTTGGAGCTACTGTCGTCCTCTGTCAGCGCGTCTCATCGCCGACCCAAGCTGATTACTCCTTGTGGACGCCCGGGACCAAAAATAACTAGCGGCTGCACGAGGCACTCTCACTGCTGACCAGGCAGTCTCAGCCGTATGCACTGCGAAGGAGAGGAAACGAAGCCCGGCCTAGCATTTTGAAGCAGCTTTACCTGATCTGTCCCTGTCACGGTGACGCCTGATGAAAGGATGCCCGCCATGTGGGACAACTTGAAAACCACCACGGGCCCCAGTGCTCACCAGCTGCCGCCTCCAGAGCTCAAGAAGCGACAATTCCTTCGCCCAACCCAGGCTCTTCCTCTAAGCAAATCCACCTCGAGTGTCAACAAGCTCAGAAACAGCGACGAAGATCAGGACCGAGCCTTTTGGCAGAACGACTTTGACAACCGACTCAACGGCCTCGGCATTCAGAACGGCCCCTTCAAGTACGAGATTCGCCGTGGAAAGACGGTTCTACAACCAGACGGTTCTGGTCGTCAAATGTAAGTATCATGAGCTCTTCTGTTTTCATCAACCTTTTCCACCACACGCGACATTTGCATTGGATATCGTGTTACTGCGGCGTTCGCTGTCGTGTGCGCCCGTCTCGAAATGGACGGACTTGGCCCAAATCATAGGCAGACATCGCGTTCTCCTGGCGCAGCCCCAGTCATGACATGGGCATCCACGCCAACCTGAACGCTTGGACACCAATGCCAGGCAGGCGCAGCAGGTCTCCCAGCTGAACGCCTCATTCTGCCGAGTACGACGACGACATGAGGAAGGTATTCGTTGGCTTCCAATCAGCCACGAATCGGACTTTCTTTATGCCACACGATTGTTCTGGATCTGCACGCTCGCAGCACATGGCGCAGGACGGCGTGGATCCTTTGGAACCGCTGGCGACCACAGCACCTGCTTCAGCCAACGGCCAATGGCCAACGGCCAACGCTCTGACAGGTCAGGACTGGACAAGACGAAACAGGGTCACCGTGAACTTGGGACCATTGCGTCCACCACTTCAACTTTCTTTGTACAGCAACCATCATCTTGCTCCTCCCCAAACCCCGACTTCGACCAATGTCTTTTCCCAATGATTCATGTCCTACATTGCACTTGGAAGTAGCAATAAATTGTTTGCACTTGACTGACATCGGGTTCCTTTGGTCGCAGTTCCCCTCCCCTCGATTCAGACGATCTCAGAGTACGGGCTCCTCCCAGGAATCAACGACTTAAGGCCGACGACCAAGCTCACTGGCGTCCTACTTCCTCCATCTACGGTGACGAGGACGACAGCAACAACCACCACTCCCGTTCCCACTCCCACTCTCGCCCTCATCGCAAGCCTTCCACTACTGGTCGCTCCAAGGCCAAGGCGCCTGCCAAAGACATGTACGGTCGCCCAACGGCCATTGAGATCTCCCCGCCCAGCTCTCCCGAGTTCGACGCTGCACGCAATGGGTGAGTTCTCCCAAGTCAACTCTGCTTTTGGTCTTCATCCATCCCATGTTTCTTGGTTACTATTCTTGTCCACTCTGGCATTTCCATCGTCTTTTTTGAGAGCTTGTCGTTTTCTTTACACTTCTCAGACACGACATCTTCAAAGCTGCTACGGCTGGAATCCCTTCACCTTCCTCTAACGACCTTTTTGGCCTTTGTCTATACCTGAACATCTACAAAATGCGGTGGATGCAACGCAGAGCTGTTTCACTAATTCGATGCCTTGCCTGTAGGGGAAATCATGAAGATGTCTCACCTATCGATGAGGCACCCGACATGTCTCAGCTAGAGCTTCTTCAAGATGCTCGACATACACCCTCTCCTCAGTCGCACGCACATCCTCGCAGCCAAATTCCGACCATACGTCGTGATAAGGCAAGGGACCAGGACCCTAGGCGTTCTCTCCTTCGAGAGTCCAAGTCAATCGATCAGCTCAGAGACCAGCAGGGCGCCTTTAGCAAACCTCAACACACTTTTGGACTCACTACTACCGTGACGGGACCTCGGGCTCTTCGCCCTTCCAACCCTCCCACGACATTTGGACAGCGGATGCGCAAGCTCAGATTGAAGGCCGAACCAGTTGAGAATCGGCCACCATGGAACGGAGCAAGTGGCCGTGCTCCTTTGGTTGAACCAGTTCGAGACGACCCCTCTGTTGCGCCGTTGTCTCTGCAGCGCAGGGTCAGCAAACGGGTTGGACTTGGCGGTGGCACATCTCCCGAAAGTCCCAGCGGCGCAGCTTCGACGGTCCGACGACTGCTTCCTTCGCGGTCCAATCAGAAGCTCAAGGATGCTAGCAAAACACCATCACCCGAGCCTACATCGCAAGCCGGTACCTCACATGCTTATCCTAGCCCTCCCTACTCTAGCTCTCCCCCCTCTCATCCGCCAGTCGCGTCTCATGCCGCACGGCCGGTTCATGCGGCGCCCCTGCTCACCCCAACCACGATGCCTGATCAGCAAAAGGCCATTAAAAGAAAGCCGTCGCCCTCCGCTCACCTCTCTCACGCTTCTTACTCGAGTTCGGTGTACTCGGCCCTGACGGAACAGACTGCTTCCGGTCCCGCACCTCTTCCCAACAACCTCGAGCCAACGAGCCTGTTTGCGCCTGAGGATCCTTGGGTTCAGCCCCCTTCGCGTTTCAGCGTTACCACTTGCAACACTGCCGCTCCTGAATCACCCCGCCTCACTGACGACGAAGATCGACCACCAATGCCCACTCCTCCAAAGCCCCCGTCGATGATGGACCGTAGGAGGCCAGTTCCCGGAGGTGATAGTTTCAAGAGGGCCTCTAATGACCCTATCATTATCTCGATGAAGACATCTAGTATGTCTCTGAGGTCGGACGCGGCAAGCCAAGATCGAACGAGCACTGAGAGGCCTCCGTCCATTCTCGTGACTGACAAAGCCCTCCCACTTGCACCTCCCGAGATGCAGTCAGCAAACGACCGTGTTGCGTACCTTACAGCCCGACTTGACAGTCTAGCCCACCGGCGCAACAATATCAATAAGAGCATCAAGCAAATGACGGAGCTGATGCCTACCGACAATCTCTTGGCGAGCTCGGATGTTATTCGCAGGCGCGAGATCGAGAAAAAGAAGGTTGAGGGACTTAAGGAGGAGTTGGCGGAGATTCAGCGTGAGGAGTATGACTTGGGCTTGAAGCTCTACCGAGCCAACAAACGGCTCGAGAGAGAAGCAGCTTTTGAGCCGTCGTCGCTGTGGGTCAGACGAGTCACATCGTGACCGAGACAACAGGAGACGAAGCGAAGCGGCACATTCACTGTACATATGTATTAGAACGGGAAGTGGAATCTCTGGTGTGTAAGCAAGGCGTTGGTAAGATATGCATAGCAGCTGGAGTCGAGTTTGTTGCTTTTCTTGTTTCGAGCATTATATCCGATGCCAGGTCTGGCAATGGTAAAAAGAAAAAGATTCCCATGGTTTTGAAGTCAACTATAGCTCAACTAGATAGAAACTATGGTCAGTTGGCACAATAATCTCTATGTCTCGTTGTATATTATGTGATTCAGTTGATCGGGAGGAGTCTTGTGGTGTCTATTCCATTCTATGGTACTATTAATCCCAGCTACCCGCAGAGCAACGCTGTTTATGTTGACCGCTTTCCATTAGCTACGCCTCCATGCTCTATGACCCATCCAAGTTTCCTCGGGTACTTGGTTATGTTGTAAGCCCACAAGACCAGGTCTACTTCTTACCAAAAGGACCTCCTTGGTGTTGACCCTGGAGGTCGTGGCCCCTCGCACCGTCCTTCCCAGCATCTCTGGCAATAGTCTCCCGGCTCGTTATCCTCAAGGGGTGTGATACAAGCACAGTCGTCGTTAAGACGGTGCCTGCAGAACAAGTAGACGCCCGTCCGCGGGGGCTGGGGAGGGAACTGGGGCTCGCTGGTAGCCGGCTCGGGGGAGAACAGGCTGCGGACCCCATCGACAAGTTGACCTGATAGGGACCGGCGGCTGTTTTGAGGAGTAGGGGCCGATGGCGGGGGAGGGGGCGAAGGTGAAGGTGGCGCTTCGGGCTCGGGGTATCGAGGGAATGAGATGAAGCCGGTGGTGCTGGAGTAGATTGGAGGTGCCCCGATATAATTCCCCAAGCCATCATAGTGATCGGCAGGAAACCTCCGTGGAGGGTCTGAGGGTGGTATCAAGTGTCCGTCCAGGGTGTACGAGAACACTCTATTGCTGTCTCTGCTAGTGTAGGTGCCGCTTGGATAGCTTCTGGGACTATAAGTGCTGCCCCTGGAATAGCTTCCCCAGTCATAGCCACCCCTTGAGTAGGTCCTAGGATAATAAGAGCCTCCCGTCGTGTAGGTGTTTTCGCCGGAATAGGTGCTGCCTCTGGTGTAAGCCACACCTTCGGGGTAGGACCCTGTAGTCTGACGATCCTGGCTGGCATACTGCGATGTGCCGGGATAAGAGACGCTGGTATCAGGTTGGGGGCTGGTGTATGTATCTTGGAGGGTGTCGGGCTCTTCCGTGTATGAGTCGGCTACCTCCAGATCGTCGCGGTCATAGAAGTGGTCAGGGTGAACGGAGCCAGGCGTGTAAACGACGCCAGACGTGGGTGCGCTTCTAGCGATGCCATGATTATCGGGACGGCTTCGGGCATGTTGAGAGCTTCGTCCATGACCTTGGTAGGTCTGCGAAGTGCTAAACCTTTGTTGATGATGAGACATTATGATTTAATAAATTATCGCTTTGCTACACCTCTTTCTGTCAGCGCTCGGAATAGGGGCAAGCCAACTCACCTTTTTCTTCAAGTCGACAGAAAATCCCCCGTTGCTGCCAAAGCAACTTGTGCAAGGTCGGTAGTTGACAGTGGGATAAGCGAAAAGCACAGTAGGAAAAAAAATGGTGATCACGAGAAGCTATCTTGTCGCACAGGTTACGTTACTTTGCTGGAGAGATAGAGAGAGAGCTTTCTCAAATAGGTGTTGTTTTTGTGTGTCTTGGGCGAGTTTGACTTGAACGAGTCGACGGCATCTTTTGGGTCTCGCGGCGTGTATATAAGTTGTCTATTTGCGGATGATTGAAAACAGCTGGTACTCTTCAAGGGAGCGGGGGATTGGTTGGAGACAAAATGGCGACGCTGTTTCGTTGAACACAGTGGTTTGTGAATGTGGTCGTGTTCTGGAGTGAGTGTACCTTTGGCCATAAGTCTTTTTTTTTTTTCTTCTGTGAAGCTTCTCGTAGAGGGCCACGAGAACCGGTCTGCTGGGGTCTTTCAGGAGGAGGGGGGGGATTATCACAGTAATAGATGACGGATCGGTGGGGGAAGTCCGGATGTGACACTCTTTCAGGATACCTGATGATGTTGGTCTTGCGAATGGAAGGGACGTCAGTCACTGAAGAGGCAAACTTCTTGGGGCATGTAATTTGAGGTTGTGTAACAGAGACACTGTTTTTGCTGTATGCTATTCTGTGTTACCTGGCACCACTACTACTTCTGCTACTCGACGTTTGCATTTCCTACTGCGATCACCACAGTTCTAGATTGATCAGTAGATCACTGCTTCATGATGGCATCGCCTTCAGCCTCATGATTCTCCTTCTTGTAGGGGAAGGCCAGCTTGACCACGCACGTGACGGTGTCGAACTCTCCGAAAGGAGTCTCCTTGGTGGCGACGCCAGAGAGCGTAATGCTGGAGATGTTGAACAGCTGCGCCTGGACCGGAACAGGGTCAAGGAGATGCTCTCCCTGAGACTCAACGAAGCGAATGTTGAATGAGAGGTAGTTGGGGAACCCCTTCTGGGCGATCTCAAGGCGGACGGTGTCGAGCCACTTGTCAGTGTCGGGTCTGTAGACAGGCGAAATGCAGTCAACCAGGCGAGGCTTGCCGACAGTCTCATCAATCTCGTTGGCGGAAGCCTCTTCAAGCTCGAACTTGATGTTGATGCAAACAGTGCTGTTGGAGGGACCGGCAATCTCCTTTTCGACGTCTTCAAAGGGCTTCAGTCCATAGAAAGACTTGCCCTCCTCCCAGTCAGACTGGCGACCACCATGGCCAACGGTGAGGTTCAGGTTAGGCTGCTCCTCAGCCTGGTGGTCATAGGCAATGCCGGCGTGGAAGTTGTTCATCTCATTGAACTCCTCGGCCTTGGGGAAGAAAGGGTTCGAACCAGCACCAGTCCACTGAGGAGGACCCTCAGAGCGAACGGCAAGCTCGCCGACCTTGACTTTGTTGTACACAAAGACGTGGTACTCGGTCTTGTTGATGTCGCTGACGAGGGACTCGGCGATGGCGGCATAGTTGAACTGCTTCATGGGCTTGTTGTTACGGTAGACGATGGGCTGGTTGTTGCGAGATCCGGCAGGACCACGAGAGCTGTCGAGAAGCCAGAGATAGACGAATCGTCTGTTGCCGATGGAGGGCTTGACTCCAGTCTCGAGCTGGTTGTCGTTGCTTGGGCCTGGGACGTTCATCTTGACAAGTGCTGACTGGAAGAAGAAGTTAGTAATGTCATGAGAAAATATGAGGGGGTTGATCACTTGCCTCGAGGGTGTACTTGAGTTGACTTGTGTCGCTGGAGTTAACAAGAGGGATCGCGCAAGCGGATGAAGCTCTTCCCAGTTTGTTGTTCGGGTTGAGGATGAAAAGTCCAGTGAGGCGATCACGAGAAATCTTGTAACAGGACATGACCTTTCCAAGTTCTAAAAGGGTGAAATGTTGAACAATTGAACGAACGATCAAGTGTGTGCTTGTTTGTCATCGAGCTAATTCTGCTCCTTCCCAAGTTATGCGACTCATTGCCCACTCTCATGGAAGTTGACACGCACTTGACTATGGTGTTAGCGATGGTCGAGGGCATTTAGAAATGAAACGGAATTACAAACCTTCTGCTGATAGAAAAATGCCTAACAAGGCAATAGATTCGTTCGTTTACTGTGAGATTGATTTGCATGAACTACCGACGAGCCTTTCTTAACAAACGAGAAACCAAACGGCGATAACTTCTCTGGATCTTAAAGATGAAGTGAGCAGTGGGCATAGCTTGGTTCCAATCACAGGAGCATGACACGAGAATGGCTAACGAGACGAAAGACATGTGCCAGAGTTGACATGAAATTAATATGTGCGATTCAATTAACCAATAAGCTGGCAATTCCTAATACTCCACGACCGTGAATCACTTCGACAACCACGCAACCAACTTTTCGTGAAAAAGCGACGGATGAGAAATCTGAGGCGCATGACCAAGTCCAGGAAACTCGACAAGATGACCATCCGGAATGAGGTTCGAAACCTCCTTGCCCAAGACATCAAAGTGACCAAGCTTCGCCGCAACCTCCTTAGGCGCCCATTGCGCACCAATAGCCGTGGTGTCATTAGTGCCGACCATGATGAGAGTCTTTGTCTTGATGTCCTTGAACTGATGCGCGATGGGCTGCGTGAGAACCATGTCGACGATCTGCGCCTGGTTCTTGACATAGTTTTCCCGCTCGGTGCCATAGTAAATGTTGACCAGCATCCTCACCCACTTGTCGTAGTCATCCTTCCACTCGCCCATGTAATACGTTGCCTGCTCGTATCCCCGGATGGACTGGTAACTCGAGGCATTTTCAGACGTGTATGTGGTGTCGATGCTGACGTAGGGAACACCCTTTTGGACGTAATCCTCCATCCCGACGGCGTTGACCATGACTGTCTTTTCTACTGACTCGGGATACTGAAGACTGTATCGAGCTGCGAGCATGCCTCCAAGGGAATGTCCAACGACGGTGACGTTGTCAACTTTGAGAGCGTCCAAGAGTCCGCGGGTGTTCCACGCAAATTGATGAAGGCTGAATTGGTACGATGAAGGCTTGGAGCTCTTGCAGAAGCCCACCTGATCGGGAGCTACAACGCGGTATCCTTTGCGGCTCAGAGCTCGAATGGTACCCTCCCATGTAGGACCGCAGAAATTCTTGCCGTGGAGGAGAAGAGCCGTCTTTCCATTGGGATCACATTCAGGTGGAATGTCCATAAAGGCCATCTCAAGCTTCTCAAGCTGGCTGGTGAACTTGAAGAGCTTCACCGGCCATGGATAGGTGTAATTGGATCCATTGATGTCTTGGGGGACTTTGCCATGATACACGGAACCCTTGGCCTGCGCAGAGACGAGACTGGCGCAGAAGAGGCCAGTCGAGAAGATGGAGGCGAGTGAGAACTTCATGGCATGGGATATGAGAAGATGCTGTAGAGGAAATTAGAAGAGGGACAGCGGATCGTATAAAGAAGGGGTTTTTTTTTTTTTGTTCCGAGAAAAGCCTCATGCCCCGTGGTAATACAACCTTGGGCTTGTTGACATCTAATCCATGCCATCCACACCGCGGGGAGCCGTATTAAACCACCCCCGGGAGGGGCCGCGATTTAGAGGCATCTCGACCAACATTCCAAAGGTTCCGATGTAATATCCATTGTGAGGTGGTTGTTGTCGGGTAAATTTCAGGGAAATACATCTTGTTTCAGATATTTTGATGACTCTACCCAAGAGAGAAGGTGGCTAATGCATGTTGATCAGCAAACATCCCAGGCTGAGTTAAACCGTGGCTTTCAGCAAACATTAACTTGGTGCGGAAGGTACATAACGGAAGTTGCTGGGTGCAGCTCGAGGCTTGTAATTGACAAGGATGGGGATATCCCTGTCTCAGCAGTTGAGCCGACGAGTCCACTTTGATTGATTGGCATACCTCGACCTCGGGAGAAAATCTCAATGACATGAGGCTCTGGGCTTTTCCTCTTACAAGAGAAACTAAACAAGCTTCTCGTTAACAAGGAGTATCCTGGGAAACGTTCAATATACTTACTCTTGCCGTATTGCCTCTATACATGCCATCAGAGGCGGCTTGATGTCATCCCAGACACGAGACTCGAGGGTAATCGTTGCTTTTTCTCAACCGCATCCCACAGCAAAAACTTTCTCAGAACCAACATCCGACATCCCACTTCCGAAACTTTTTGGAATTTTTCTTGAATAGGCTGTGTTGGTTGAGACGAGTTGAGAGTGTTGGTGGCTTGAGGAAAAGACAAACAAAATCTCAAACCAATGTTTGCCCGTCCCTCAATAGAGTCTTATTCTAGTTGGAATTCGGAAGAGGGAAAAATCATCTGATACCGAATGTTCCGAGGTTACACTCAAGAAAAAAAAAGCCTTTTTCGACAAGGTATGGTCGATGATTTCTCGGGACAAAGACTCTTTGTTTACGGACATCGTCCTCAAACTCTGTCGTAAGAAGCTCCGAGGGCATGTTTCAGCTGTGGCTCTTCTCAAGATGGTCCTGTCTTGATCCAACCAGCGAGCCGTGTCTTAGACAGTTGCTGCGCCAAGTCATCATCGCCCACAAGTTATCATTTTTACTGAAGAAGATGGATCAAGAAACAATGGGACAAGATAGGCAGGTAGGCTAATCGAATCCCCGTGTTTCTTTGTTGACAATCACCGATCTAAGCCTGGTTAAGCACCACCTGCCGTGCCGTGCCTCCACGGACTGGTTCCTTTGTCGTCATGAAGTGCCGCTCCCAGCTTGAATAAGCTTCTATTGGGCGTCGGCTCGGCAGAGTCCGATTCGTTGCCGTCTTCAGCTCTTGTAGACATGTGGCCCGCCCTTGCAGAAGCAATGAGCATGTCTCCCTCCACCTTGAGAGAGAAGGAGGCGGATCAGTGGCACGGTTAGAGAGGAGACAAGAGACATCCTGGGGAGTTTTTTTTCATGCGAGATATAACCCATCCTGTGCTCTCTTGCGATTTTCATCTGGTGTGCTACATACCAATATACATGTCTCTCCTAAACCCCGTCTGCCAACGATGGTGTCTGGAAACATTCCAGGCGAGAGCAACGCGGCTCAAGTCCGTATTCCTTGTATAATCTTTTTTGTCTTGACGCCTATATTTCTCTTTATTCGGTTTTGGAGTCGGATAGCCAAGAGGTCGGGTTTGGGCTGGGATGACTGGACCATTCTGATAGCCTTTGTAAGTTGAAGCTATTCCGCCCTCCTCTCGAGTACTGACAATGACAACCAAGGTTTGTGCTCTTATAGTGCAGATTCTGATGATGATCTCATGCGAATATGGATTTGGTCAGCATATCAAGAACTTGGATCCCCAGAATAAACTGATGGCACTCAAGGTAACATGACACCATCTCCAGCCTCTGTCGACAACACTAACCAGTTTCAAGCTCTTCTACGTCGCCCAGATCTTCTACAAGCTCACAATCAACCTCACAAAGATCTCGATCCTGCTCCTATATCTCCGTATCTTCGTCCAGCGATGGTTCCGCATACCCTGCTACACCCTCATGGCTCTAATAACCTGCTACATGATAGCAACAACCGCTTCGTCCATCTGGCAGTGCAAACCCATCAGAGGAGCTTGGGATAAGTCGATGCAACCGACATGTATCAGCCTTACCAAGAACTGGTATGCGAACGCCGGCTTTTCGATAGCTACCGATGTCTTGATCCTGTTACTGCCTATGCAGCCTATTTGGGCAAGTCAACTATCGGTAGCTCACAAGAGAGCGCTCATGTTGGTGTTTGCCATGGGAAGCTTGTAAGTGCTGTTTCATGTTCATAGTAGCATATTCTGATCGGCTCAAGTGTCACCGTCACATCCATCATGCGAGCGACAACACTCCGCTTCTCAACCACCAGCCCTGATATAACATGTACGTACATCTCTTGAGATATGTCATTGTCTTGTACTGACGCCTTCTAACTAGACGATATCGCATCAACGCTATGGACCATGATCGAGGAGAACATGGCCATCATCTGCGCCTGCTTACCCATGTGCCGCATGCTCCTGGCGATTCTCTTCCCAGCCTGGTTTGCCGGATCCAAGGCCTCCAGCTCCGAGGACTATGCCCTCAGCGACAGGACTGGGGATCAGCCTGGTGCATGGAGGCCATACGTCGGACCCCGACATGCTGAAGGTTTCAACCAGAGCGAAGTCCTCCGCACTGACGGGGCAAGTGACGAATACATCCTAGACTCGCTCAAAGGGAACGATGTACCTAGTGAGGCTGGGATTGTGCTGAAGACCACATACGGAGTCACGTATGAGACTGATACCGAGGCAAGGAACGAGTATCAGCGGGACTCATAAAAGGGTTGTATCTTGGGAATGTAAGGCGTTTGGTTCGGGGTATATAATACCCATTTGGAGGGGTTAAATTCGTTCAAGTTCAATATCTTTTGTACATATATATGATTTACAAGAACCTCAACAAGGAGAAACCTAGCTCATGCCCTCCATGAACTCGACACGATCAAGAATCATTTGTCGATAGCCCATATACTCCTTGAGACCCTCCCACTCGGGTCCGGACTCTTCTCCGTGCCTCCAGGGCTCCTTGAATCCCCAAGCGCAGGCAATCTTGTCCATGGCCGCTCGCTCCTCTTCCCTCAACCATCGATAACGAAGAGGCGTTCCGGGCGCCCACGTCACACGCTTCATCTGGTCCTTGTTACTCAGCTTGGCGATCAAGCCCATGGACCCCACGACGAAGAAATAACCCGAAATACCGGCGAAACCGATTCCAGTCGCCGTGGTGATGTCCATGGTGTTTTGCCAGTACGCGGCGTAGGCAGACGCCAGACCAAAGATGCCAAAGGGGAGGGTAGCGAGTGCGAGGGCTGGGGTCGTAGCGTGCTTAAGGAGCTTCTGGCGCTTGAAGGCGGGGAGGCTGAACGAGGCCTCGACGATGCCCAAGGCGGAATCCAGGTTCTTGGCGTCGATGGCACTCTGCAGGGCCATGTCGGCCACATCGCTCTGGACGGCCTTAATCGCAGCATTGGGATTTGAAGCGACGTACTGAACGATACCGTTCTTAACCACCGGCTTCTTCTTGCTGGCAAACATGTCGAGGACCGCGGGGAGGGACTCAGGCCGGCCAAGGGTGGCCTGAATCACCACATACAGCTCGAGGAACTCGGGCGTTATCTCGACATTGGGGTGTGAGATGATAGTGTATGCCGAGTACGAGATCTTCTTGATGCTGTCGGCCAACTGCGCATCCATCTTGATTGGCCTGTTACCGATCCTCTCTGCTCCCAGAGCCATGAGCTTCGATGTGGACGCCCGTGACTGAGCCTCAGCTTTCCGAACCTGAGGCTGGAGAGCCTCCGCGGCCCTAAGACATGTTTCCAAAGCGGCACTCGTCAATTGCTTCGCCGGGATCCCATCCGTCGAGAGGAACTTGTTCGTGTTGTCCCCCACGATCTTTGCCAATTGTGCCGGGTCCGTCAGTTGCCTCGGGACGCTCGCTGCGTCGGGTGGCTGGATGTTGAGATCGGGATACGGAGATGTTGCGACCCATCGCACACCCAAAGGTTTAAGGGTCGAATTTCGGACATGTCGAGCACTTGATAGAAGAGCGCCGCTGAGGAGGGTTTGGTTGGCGACCGCTCGAGCCGGCGCAAAGGCGCATCGATGGCAGACGTTGCCAATCTGCCGAGGGCTTGCTCGTCGCATGGTAGAAGCCGGTTATGGGTGAATTCGCGGTGTTCGATGTCTTTGGCCGTCGATTCAGCCCCAATTGAAGGTCGCCGTCCTCTTCTTTAGTCGTCGGATGTCGATAACTGACTTGAATGTTTCCCGATGTCGAAAATCGTTGCCAATCAGAGGGAGCGTTCTTGCACAAGGTCAAGGTAGGTCCACTTTAATGGAATAGCGAGAGCTCTGATAGGCTATTCTCGGTCTATTCAAAGCCGATGTTAAATGGCAGCCTGAACATGGAACTCAATGATTGACGGTTACCTGATGGTTATGACACTTGTGTGAGATAAGCTCATGTCTAAGAGGATCGTAGTTCATTTCATCTATACTCTCTATCACTTGTACAAGCCCAAGAAACACATGGAAGCGAAATCGCACCTGTGACAAACATCCATGTGGAATCAGGCTCTGATTTACAGTGACATGCCCGCTAAAATCGAAGCGACAAAGCGCTAGAATGATGGACGAAAGCGGGGCAAATCCATGAGGTGGCCCTCGTTAACGATGGATCCTGGGCGCGGGCTGGGCTGGGCTGCATCCATGCTGTGCCCCCTTTGCAGCGTAAGCGTTGACCATGACGAAACTGGCTCTGGCTCTTGCTCTTGGACCTTTAAGGTTGGGTACCACGACTCAGCTTTTTCAATCCTCAACATTTACTTGTCACTTCTTGGCTGCTGCCTTTTATTAGGCGCCTATACTCGAGCACCAGTATATCAGCAGCAGTTCGTCAGCTTGTAACAACAGCTCTACCGCCCTTTGTCTTATAGCGGACCGAACCCTTTTTACTCTCGCGCCCGAAGACCCCGGCGAGTCTAGACGGCCTTGTCGATCCCATCGAACGACACCATATCGCCAACACCAACTCAGCATCTTCAAGGCCACGAGTCGACGCTACCATGCCGCCTCCTCCTCCTCCACCCCCTCCACCGCCCCCTGGTGGTGGTGGTGGTCCTCCGCCTCCGCCTCCTCCTCCCCCAGGAGGGCTTCCTGGACGGCCTGCAGCTGGAGGATTGCCCAACCGAGTATGTTCCATGCCCAGGAAGCATTTCCAGAATCGCGACAACGAGGAACCGATCAGAATCTAATGAACCATATTAGGGCGCTCTACTTTCCGATATTCACAAAGGCAAAGCTCTCAAGAAAGCCGTCACAAATGATCGTTCCGCCCCTCAAGTTAGCAAGTCTTCATCAAACTCGTCAGGCCCTCCGATCGGAGGCGCACCTCCTGTTCCAGTTCTGGGTGGTGCACCGAAGCCTCCAGGAGGATTAGCACCACCCGTCCCAGGAAACCGAGCCAGGAGCAACAGCGATCAAGGGTCTCGCGATGCGGCGGGTGGAGGCATGGACGCGGCGCCGCAGCTGGGCGGTCTCTTCGCCGGCGGTATGCCCAAGCTAAAGAAGAGAGGAGGAGGTATCGACACCGGTGCCAACTCCGACTCAACATACATGTCCGACCCCGAGCCTGCATCGTCCGCCCCGAAACCACCGTCCTTTGGGGCGCCGAAGCCCCCGATAGGGGCTGCTCCAGCGATTCCTGGCCGACCTCCGATGCCGCCTCCCGGAGGATCGAACCTGAGGAAGACGACTCCGGTAGGATCAAAGCCTCCACCTCCTCCGATAGGGAAGAAGCCGCCTCCTCTCCCGACATCGCGGAAGCCCTCATCCATGTCGTTACCGCCATCTGTACCTTCAGCACCGGCTCCTCCTCCTCCCCCTCCGCCAATGTCCTCCGCTCCAGCTCCGCCCGCGCCTCCACCTCCTCCCCCTTCTGCGGCGCCTCCTCCTCCTCGCCCAAGTGTATCTCCTACGCCCCGAACACAACCTCCCCCGCCGCCTCCACCACCTGCAGCGTCTCATTCAACACCCTCGCTTGCTGCTCAAGCCGCCATCCGCGCTGCTGGCCAAGCATCTCCAAGCTCCGCACCCCCTCCGCCCCCATCATCAGCGCCAGCACCTCCAACTGCAGCTTCACCGCCGCCTCCAGTGACACGTTCCCGCGGCTCCTCTCTCCGTCAATCCATGCTGGACCCCAGCATGTTTACTTTGACAGCCAATGGAGCGAAATCTCCTAGCCCCGCCAAGGGTTCGCCTGCGCAGACACCTGGTGCTACAGGTGGCACACATGTGGCGATTAATGACTCCAGGTGGCATTTCAAGGACGAGGGTCTGTTCCCCAAACCAAGAGATTTCGTAGGTGGCACAAGGAAGTACAGGGCGGGGCGAGGAAGCAGTGTGCCGTTGGACCTGAGCGCTCTGTGAGATCTCATGCAGCTCCAGTTGAGCCAGCCTGTGTTGTTGACACCACAGGAGTTTCTGTAGCATTCACGAGTAGATACTTGCGGGGTTTGAATAGATTGGAAATTTTAGAATAAATGTGAATTCCCCAAAGTCTCTTTTTGCGTGAATATCATGAATGGCTATGGATGGAATTTGCTCATAACGAGCTGACAAAATCACGTTGAAAATTCTATTCAATCATGTGTAAATCGTCATGCCTCCTGGCATGTATAGTACAGTCGAGTTCCATCGCCTCCTGGTAGTGTACAGGTATACCCAATTCATCATGAACTTTTACATAGACTTGAGGTAGTTGGTCTCCTTGATCTTGTCCTTTCTCTCCTTGCGCATCGCCTTCTTGAGCTCCTCTCGCTTCGCCGCCGCCTCGATGTTGTGCTCGACGCCTTGGTTCTCCTCGCCGAGGATGTTGATGGACTGGTGCTGCAAGGGCACCTTGGGGGCGAGGGCCTCGAGGTTGCCCTCGGCAACGAGCTTGGCTTCGAGAGCCTTCTGACGCTTAGCTGCTAGCTTTCGCTGCTTCTTCGATTTTGCTGGAATTGGTCGTTAGCAAGAGCTCATGCTAGGTGGTGTTTTCCACGACATACAGAACTCGTCTCCGGCATCTGCGTCCTCCGAATCGGCGCTCTTCTTAAGAACATCCAGGCATGACCACAGCCACTCAGGGTACTCTTCGTCCTTCTTCGCAACGGGATCTTGGCCGCCCTTGAAATAGTTTAGTCCGTTCAGCGGGGTCCCAGCTCGACAGGACGACTTGGGATTGGGAGCGTCCGGTATGGCCTCGCCGGGCCCGGTGACGGGCGTCGAAAACACGGGTTCGGCGTTTCGGAAGCGAATTGTTGTCGAGAATTGCCGAAGGAGCGGCAGCGGACGCCGCGACGCAGTGGCGCGGAGGCACCTGGTGCAGAACATGATGGATGTGGTGGTGGGTGATGGGAGATGGCGGGTGACAAGGCTCGGTATTCTGGAGAAATTTTGGAGGTGTGAGGTGAGTGGCCAATCAGGACAAAGGTAACCGGCAATTGTCAGCCTCGCCATAAATGCCCGCGAGTTTCAATGACTAGTAACCAAGAGCGTATCATGCAATTGAGCAGCAACTCGTGGATCATTTTTTGTTTCATTGCTTCCTGATATATACACAGTCATACAGGGTCCAGGTGTTTGTTTCACCTTTACCACGAGAACCGAGGTTGTGACGACTCGATGCCTTTGATATCAAGACCACAATTCCCTCGCATCTAGATAACCAAGGTCTACTCAATCGTCTCTCTTAAACGCATGCACCGGCCAATTCGTATCTCACGAAGCGAACCGGTCCTGGTTCATCTTGGCGATCTTGTCGCTGGTGTGCACCTTGGCTGCCCGGTCAAGTTCCTCCTCCTTCTGGTCAATGTAGTTCTGCTGAATGAACTTGGTGCCCTTGATCTTGTTCGTCTTCAGCAATTGGAGATATCGCTCTGTAGCTCGTCATCAGTGAATGCTCAAGGGCAGGAACCCAGCAGCTCTCTGCCGTGAGCTCCATCCAGCCAACTAACCTCGGAGGTGGCCGCAGTTCTCGAGGTGGTTCACGCCCTCACGGACGTAGCACTTGCCCAGCTCCTCGCCGACGAGTCGAGTCATCATGGCGCCAACCCATTGTTCCCGGATGAGGGAATCCTCGGCGGCCTTGAAGGCCTTGGTATCATCGTAGTCGACGCCGTTGAAGGTGGGAGGGACGGTAGGCTTCTGGGCCTTGAACTGCTCGGACTCGGGCGTAGGCATGGCGACGATCGGATTGAAAGGCCTCGGGGATTTCGAATTGGGTACGTGAGCGAGGGACTATGGGTGCGGCTGTCGAAGTGGACTCGGTCGATATCGGCAACTTAGGATGTCCGTAGCTTGAAGCTTCAATTGATTTGGATGTCCAATGACAGCCGACCTGATTTCTCAGGCAAGCACCGACAAGCACAGACCCCAGACCACCTTCCTTGTCCGGAGCAAGGGTCCTTCACCGCTTTGACTGCCCCACCATTTGACTGGCAAAAAAAAAAAAAAACTCTGCCGCGCCAGTCGACCCAACCTCCCAGGTTAAAAAGGTATACAAGGCGCAACTAAAATCTTCCTTCTGCATCCGCTTCTCTCCATCCTCATTCTGTCTATTCACCTCGTTTAGACATTTCCCCTTCCATCCCCCTCACACACATTCACAATGGCCAAGTCCAAGACAAAGGAGAGCAAGAAGGCTAAGGCCGCTGAGCCCCTCGCCGCCGTCAAGGCCGGAGGCATCACCAAGCCCTCCAAGACCGACAAGGCCAAGTCCAAGGAGCTGGCCAAGTCTGCCGCTAAGAAGCTCATCAAGGAGAAGGACTCCAAGAAGAAGAAGAAGGCCCCCGAGCCCGAGTCTGAGTCTTCCGAGTCCGAGTCTGAGAGCGAGGCCGAGTCCTCTGACGACTCCGACTCTTCCTCTGAGGAGGAGAAGAAGGTCACCAAGAAGGCCACCACCAACGGCAAGGCCAAGGCTCCCGCTAAGAAGGCTGAGTCCTCTGACTCTGAGTCCGAGTCTGACTCTGAGTCCGAGTCTGACTCTGGCTCCGACAACTCTGACGACTCCGACAGCGAGTCCGAGGAGGAGGAGAAGCCCAAGGCCAAGGCCGCCAAGGTCAACGGTACCGCCAAGGCTGCCGCTAAGAAGGCCGAGTCCTCTGACTCTTCCGACTCTGAGTCTGGCTCTGACTCCGACTCCGACTCCGACTCTGACGACGAGTCTGAGGAGAAGGAGGAGAAGAAGCCCGCCGCCAAGGTTGCTGAGAAGGTTTGTCTTACCGTGTCCTCTTCTTAAGTTTATACTAACATAGTAACAGAAGGCCGCTTCCTCTGACGACTCGGACGACTCTGATGATTCCGAGGAGGATTCTGATGACAGCGATGACAGCTCTGAGGAGTCTGATGCCAAGGCCAAGACTGAGGAGGCTCCCTCCAAGAAGCGCAAGGCCGAGGACGACATCGACTCCGACGAGGCTAAGAAGACCAAGACTGATGCTCCCACTACCCTCTTCGCTGGTAGCCTGAGCTGGAACATCGATGACGATGCTCTCTACGAGGCCTTCAAGGAGTTCAACGGTCTCGTTGGCGCTCGTGTTGTCACTGAGAAGGGAACTGGCCGCAGCCGTGGCTTCGGTTACGTCGACTTCAACGACCCTGAGGGTTGCACCAAGGCCTACGAGGCCATGCAGGGTTTCGAGCTCGACGGCCGTGCCCTCAACCTCGACTACGCCAACGCTCGCCCTGCCGATGCAAACCCCGCTGGACGTGCTGCCGACCGCGCCAAGCGACACGGCGACACCCTCAGCCCCGAGAGCGATACTCTCTTCGTTGGTAACCTGCCTTTCGACGTTGACCAGGATGCCGTTCGCGAGTTCTTCGGCGAGGTCGCTGAGGTTGCCAGCGTCCGACTTCCCACCGACCCGTAAGTTCAAACAGTCAGCACTATACAAGACTATTCAAGCTAACATACATGACAGTGACTCTGGTAACCTGAAGGGTTTCGGTTATGTCAGCTTCAACTCTGTTGCGGATGCCAAGGCTGTCATTGACGCCAAGAACGGTGCCCCTATCGGCAACGGACGCATGTCTCGCAGCGTCCGTCTAGACTTTGCCAGCAGCCGACCCCAGCAGGGCGGTGGCGGCGGCGGCTTCGGAGGTGGTCGTGGAGGCGGTCGCGGTGGCGGCCGTGGTGGTTTCGGCGGCCGTGGCGGTGGTGGTCGCGGTGGTGGTCGTGGACGTGGCGGTCGTGGTGGTGGTCGTGGTGGCTTCGGCACTGGTGCTAATAGCACTCCTGCCAGCTACTCCGGCACCAAGATCTCGTTCGACTAAACGTGGGCTCATGCATACTACTGCAGACCGAGTGGGCATTTGGCGGGTTTACCATTAAAGTGGGCTTTGTGGGCTGTCGTTTCAACACAAGTTATACCTCCCTTGAGGAGCAGTGGGCTTTGAGAATACGCTTCACATCCACGGATGTGAAGCCATGATAGACCTGGGGGCATATACACTTGGGGACCGTGGGCTCGTGGCATCTAGCAAAGACGCCATCACTGGCGACTACAGCTTTTTGATGTTGGGTTTTGAACAAGTCTGTCAACAAGACGGACACCACGTGGGCTTCATGAGGGATTTGACGGCTCTTTGGGAAGATTCTCCCCCAGTCTTTTGTGAAAAAGACAGGGCGGAGTGGACCAAGTCGGTTCGTGCGAATGCTCTGAGGGTCCTGGGGGCTTTTCGAAACGCAACGGAACGACCTACGTTGCCTCTCGCCTGACTTGAGCTTCAGTTGACGATGACCCTGCCTTTGACGACCACCCACCCTAATTCCTTAATCACCTTGTTTATGTTCATGCCATCTGGGATTTGTTTCTTCTGGTTGATGTTGGTAAGTATACCACTGCCGCGTTGCTCTCGAGGGGCACCGGCATCCGTCCACATGTACTAGGTAGAGGGCGTAATAAAAGTTGATCATTTTGTTCCAATGATTGGTGTCTTTAATGTGATGTGATGTTTGTGCTCATGGACCGTGTCTTGGTAGTTTACATGATGCCTACTATGACTTGAGATAGTTCTTATAACAGTGCTCGTCCAATGTCAGCCCTGAGTTGTCAGCGTGGTGACAATCAGTATCCCACCTGGGGTTTGGCCCAATCTTGATGCCGTTCTGCGTTACTCTTGAGATCTGCATTTTGCACCTGGCATTGAAGTCACGGCCGAAGTCTAGGAGTGAGATAGTAGAAAAGATGTGCGGTTGGCGCTTGGGGAACTTGACCTAGTGAGTGGCTTCCAGGCAAGGAACCCAACGAGGAAGCCAAGAGTCTACCAGCCATGTTCTCATGTGGCTTGATCGACTTAGATAGCAAGTCCACCAACAAGCCTATCAAGCTGGACGAAGTATCAAAGATTAAATTTACCTTTACGATACAGGGTATAACTATTCCCAAAGCCATTTTGGAGAGAACGTGAACCGGTCCCAAGTGGCTGTTCCGTTACCAGAACGGTGTGGTATCTATTCACCTGTTCCTCGGCGTAATAAACGTTTATCATGCTTTCTCCTCATGACGTCACGGGACCAGACCCCTTTTACTTGCGTGCTGTATAGGTTATCATGATGAGCGAGTATGAGTGTTTCGTAGTGGGACAATTCTGTCGTCCGGGTCATGTGTTGTGCTGGAAGCTGATGCGGCAGATGCAACGGAAGAGTTCCATATGGGCTCACATTGGGCTTTTAGTTAATAAAGGGCTGGTAAAAGACGGCGCGAATGCTCTTTAGGCACATGCTCCTAATATCGGCTGCGACCTATCAAGAGATGTCGTCGAGGATGTACGGCATTGCGCTTTGGGCAATGCCCAGGATAGGCAGTCATGGCTCAACGATGAGACGCCGCGCGTGGAGGGTCCAGTCTGGAGAGAGCCCACACATGCATGAGCAAGTTAATACCCATACGCAGTGGGTTGACAATACGATTTGTTGAGGAGGGGATATCAGAAGCGAGTCTGGGTGTTGGGAGTTGGGAGCTGGCGACGACTACGCCCGTTCTTTTTTTCAGCTGCCTGACTGTTGCTGCGTAAGTTTTTGAGGCTTGGGCTTCTGTAAGGGCTGCTGCTGGATGACGCAAATAGGATCCAAAACCAGAAGCAGAGGCGCACTTTTGGAATGATTCTTGGGTTGAGCTGAGGCGCCGGGCGATGATGCCACCACGCCATGGGCCGCCGCGATGGGGAATAAGCAGGGTCTTTGCATGGACCAGGAAGACACGAGACGCGGCAGTTTGATGTCGAGCAGGAACCGCATGTTTTGGAAATAAAATAGAACCAAAATGGTAGAGAGTAGAAAGAACCATTGTGTGTCCAATGTGGCTTTTATAGAGTTAAAAGGTATACTTTTCCTATCAATATCGTCAATATACCATCATCTTGGCTTGTAGTTCTCAAGGCTTATTTGGCTTGATGGGGCATGTAGATCAAAGCAAGGTGATAGATCGATAAGCAAGCCTTGTTGATCCACGTCGACAAAGCGTCCATGGTTCCATACGAGACGAGACAAGACCCTCGAGGTTCGGCATGAGGCCGAAACGCAAACAAAGGCCATGGCCACGCTTTATGGCGTGAATGGCCCCTTTTATCGAAATGAGGCCAATATCACCTCCCTTCCAGTCGAGGACACCTAAACACACACTCACACGCTGAAGCTGGCCTGCGAACTCTTTTGGGCAATAGAACCCCGCCCCTGCGCTCATGACCGGCTGGTTCGTGCTGCGTGCTCACAAAGACGGGCGGGGCTTCAGGTACCGGTACATCTAAACCGCCGCCTCACCGCCCTCGGGACCATAACAGCACAGTGTGCGACAGCATCGGCGCCATCGTTACGGCATGCTCGACGAGACCAAGTCGGCCTAGTGTCCGACCGTGATACGTCCGCCTTTCACAGAGGCGCGTGATGCGCTCGCACTGTGCCCCCACACACACTTCCAAGTATTGCTACCTCAACCGCTATCGATGTGCTACCGGACGTGCTCTCGTGCCTCTAACAAAGGCGTGCCAGAACCAGAACAACACCCCGTCCCCCATCCTCACTGACCGACCCCCGACTTCGCTGCCCATCACCTCCTTGTAGCCTGGTCTTTTTTAATATCCCCTTCTGCTTCGTTCTGGACCCTTTCCCGCTTCTGCAGGTCTTGTTCCTCTCCTTATTCCCCCTTCCGAATAACATCACCCCAGAGCGCCGAGTCCCTGGTTCGACATCGTGTGAGATAAGCGGGGTTTTGCGCAGCGCGCCGATCTAATACCCCCCACGCTTTGTTTGCTGCGCCCAGGCAGTTTATTACCGTGATTCCCAATATCTGATCTTCCCTTCTTTAACTTTCCGGTCTTTCAACTAAACTTGTCTCTTGACGACTCGAACAAAAGGAAAACATGGCTGAACAAGCAGGTCAGAGCTGGCAGGGGAGCAGGGTGTCGAGGACTGGAACACGATCGAGTCCGGGACTCCCTCCACAGAGACGCTTTGATGGTTTGTCCTTGTCCCCCTTTCTGCCTTGCGCGCGTGGGCTAACGACATCAGAATCATGGGTAGAGGTTTCGTCGCAGCCTTCTTCATCTTCGCTGTCGAGTATCGGCGATGAGATAGTCACCACCGGTTTGCGCGTTGGCAACCCGCACGCACGTCGGCGACGCCCCCAGAACTCAACAAGATCCCTTCCGCAGCAACAGACAGCCATCCATAACGTCGACGCCGCCGATCTGAGCAGTCAGGAGGAGTACGACGAGAGCGATAGCGAAGAGGATCGTCTGCTTACAAGTTCAACCGAGAACGTGCGGCAGGATGATGACGATGAGGACATGGATTCCGATGCGGAGTCGGACGACGGAGATAACGTCACCGCGCTTGGGCGGGCATCCGACCAACCCGTCTTCCAACCTCAACCAAATGCCTTCTCTCACCCGCCCACGAACCAGGTCCAAAGACGAGAGTCTGCTCCTACTATCCCAACCGTCCCTCCCCCTCATCCTCACAGCGGTGTTGGTCGGTCGTCGTTCTCTCGGCGCTCCTCCCAGGCACGGCCCCACCGTGCGGGTCCCAGCTTCATGTCCCCTTCGGTTCGGGAGGAGAACGACGCCGCCCTGCGCGCTTCCTTGACGACACTGCTCTCTTGCGCTCATGCGGCTAGAGGCTTGCCCAAGACCAAGGAGGAGGCAGAGGCTCAGCGGGCTGCCAGCGCGGGCGTGGGCCCCAGCAATCAACCCATGGAGTTGCGATTCGTGCCAGAGTCGGAGCTGGACACGGAGCCACCGCGAGCCCAACGACCCACGGCGCCGTCTCCACCACGGAAACGGGCCTCCCCTGCTAGATCTACTTCCCGCACTTCGGAGAGGGGCAAGCACAGCTCCGGAACGGCTACGGCCCCACGGGCTACGAAAAAGAAGCGAACGGCGCAGGCGGAAGAGCCATACATCTCTCCGACTCTCCTCACCTGGGTTGTCAGCGCTGGTGTCGTGGTTCTCGTATCCGTGGTGGGGTTTGGTGCTGGCTACGTTATCGGACGGGAGGTGGGTAAGCAGGAGGCGCTCGCGGTCAGTGTTGGGAGCGTAGGCAACGTCAACGAGACCACGTCTTGTGGCCAGGAAGTTATCCGGTCATCTGGAAACGGCCTCCGCAAGCTTCGCTGGGGAGCCGTGGGAAAGAGCATCGTTGCTTAGACCTGAGAACGCTCTGTGTTTCTTTGTTTAATGAGCTCAGACTCTGAGGAGCGGACAGGACTGCGTTCCGAACTCCGTGGGCGACTTTTTCGAGGGGGCGGGCGTTTGGGTACTGACGATATCATTCTGCGCGGTCATGGTCATGAGATACGCAAAGCTACGGTCCCAGCGAGGTAATGTCGGCGTTTTTCATCTAACGACTCGTTACACACACAGGCGGGGATATCTTGTTGCATCATATTCTACTTTACGCGCTTCTTAGGGACATACACTGGGGATTTACGGGATGGCTTTTATGATTTTATTTTTTGCATGTTTGGGATTGGCTATACCGTTTGTGTTTGCAACCGGGTAGATGCTCTCCACACATTGGCGTCGGTTATTATTCCTGACAAAGTATGGTAGTTGGAATATAGGAAATAAAAATCTCTATGAAAAATGCTTACCCTATTGTTGAATAATCAGTGTGACTTCGAGACGCGGTTAATCGTGACTAGATATCAAGACATGACCTCTCGATACGAGCAAGTGATCGACTTCTGTCTCAATTTTTGGTCGCGTGAATAACAACTAAACTTGCAAGGGGAGGTAACGTGAGTGGGTGTCTCGTGGGCGCGTGGTAGTGGAAACTGTTGGGAGGTTTCGAGCCCCGTGAGGACGTCTAATCAATGAGACATCATAGGCGGGGAAGGACTCATGTTGAGTTGACTATTGCAAGTATAGTCTCTCTACGTTGCAGTGAGTGATCTAGGGCTCCGGCTGTGTCAGCTCATCATGCGACTTGGTAAGCGCCAACGAAACAGATATCTCGAACAGAGTCAAGATACGAGTACGTTTCAAAGCAAGGTTGCTATTATTGACGCATGGCCAACAAGGGAACAGCAACTACCAAGTCTAAAGGAGTCGGAAGCGGCACTCACGACATCTGCCGGCATCCCTCATGGGGCCCCTGTCCGGGCCTCCTGCCCCGTCGCGCATGTCGGCGCCGGCCGGGACAAACACAAGATGAGGGCCCGGGGCCGGCTCGCCCGCCGTCGCTCCCGAATACGGAAGGGCCGCGACGTCAGCCCACAAGCGGGGTGCGTATGAGGCGCGGCGGTCGATGGTCGGAGCGATCCGGGGCGGTTGGCGGTTAAGACTACGCTTTTTTGCTTTGAGAATGACTGGGGGTTTTGGGATTTGTCAGGGGCTTAGAAGCTTTGTTGGGTGAATTGAAGGTTTTCGGAGCAGAATCTTTAAGTTCTTACGGGCGGGTTACTGGCATTGTTGTTAGTGAGAGTGACTTGCAACCAGAGCGGACATTCACTGATTAGATAGCACCGTCTCAGTGAGACTCTTCGTATATGATGGCTGTCTCAAGTTCTTCCGATACAACAACGAGTAGTGAGGATGTAACCCAGGCATGTAGCGGATCTTTGCTTGAAGGATCTCCTTGGAGAAACATAAACAACGCCCTTGCGAGAGTCCGGCTCGGACTCGACCAGCATGTGAAAGCGGACGCCCATCGCCAACAGCTCCCCAGGGTCGCGAAAAGAAAAAGAAGGAATTGGCCAATGACCTGAATGGCCTTATTCATCTAGGTCCCTGAATATGATCCGAGCATCGTTACACCAGATGGCCGGTAAAAGGCACGGCTCATGGGCAAAGGAAAAGACCATCCTCTTATTCGGAACATGGCGAAGAGATGGGCAAAAGGCGGCCAATCACTATCACGGCTGACAACTCATCAGGCCATTTCTAAAGGCGTACGTGGTTAGAGACCCAGGATTGCAATGAGCCGCAAGGACAAGGACCAGGAGGCCGTTAGTGGATCAATTTGAGGGGGAGAACTTTTTCGACCCTCAAGTTTGGGCGGTATTAGGAATGCGATCACGAGCAATTGGTCCTGGAAAAGTTGGCTGGTAGGCATTGAAGCATGGCAGAAGCATCATCTGCAGTGATCGAGTTTATGTAAGCCACGAAGCTTGCTCCAACAAGGGAAGCAAGTCAAAACTGGGCGGGGGGAGATGGATAAGAATGCGAAAAAGGAGGGACGAGATCTCAATTTAACAGAGATACGAATACGAATCCGTACACACCAACCAATCAGAGAATCGGCCCTGATTTAGATATCCACCTGCCAGGCACAGAGTTGCAGGTCCCGTCACCCACTCGCCACAGAAGCCGGACACTACAGGCGGAAGGGTGCTGCAGAGTGAACTCTTACAGGGGGACGAGCCCACTAACTCCCGACGGTGTCCAGGCGGTGTGCCGTGCTGTGGCTAGGAACCTTCTGTGTCTTCAAAGTGATTGCCGTGGGTGGGGTCCCCAACTGATCCTCTCCTTCCCCCCTGGTCGGAAAAAAACGTCAGGGTCTGGCGCAATTACATATCAGTTAATCTCCTTCGCCGTCTTCTTCTCTCTTGTTTTCCCTATCGGTCTCTTCTTCAAGGACTCGTCGTTGGGAATTGCGCTCTCCCTGACGTTTAAGGCGATCCTCTTCCTCTTCTTTCTCTCCCGTCCTTCTCCAGAGAACCGCTCTCAACAGCAACAAACCTTCTACTCCTCCCCCCCGTCCTCCCTCAATCATGGGACTCCTCCACGAGATCGCGGGCCACCCGCTCGCCCAGCAGTTCCAAGAGCTTCCCCTGGGCCAGCAGGTTGGCATTGGCTTTGGTGCCATTGTTGTCCTCTCCGTTATCCTCAATATCCTCAGCCAGATCCTCTTCGTAAACCCCAACGAGCCTCCTATGGTGTTCCACTGGTTCCCCTTCATCGGAAGTACTGTCACCTATGGAATGGACCCCCCTCGCTTCTTCAAGGAGAACCGCGCCAAGGTGAGTCTAGACGAGTTATAGCCTTTCAATTGAGAGGGAACTTGGCTCCTGGCAGCAGATATGCTTGCCAGTAGCAACTACAGAGAGCAGTTGGCTAACTTTCGCGATCCAGTTCGGCGATGTCTTCACCTTTGTCCTCCTCGGCAAGAAGACCACCGTTGCCGTTGGCCCCTCCGGAAACGACTTTATTCTCAACGGAAAGCTCAAGGACGTCTGCGCTGAGGAGATTTACACCGTCCTCACCACTCCCGTCTTTGGAAAGGATGTTGTCTACGACTGCCCCAACGCCAAGCTCATGGAGCAGAAGAAGGTGAGAGATAACAATATCCGCTGTCATGACTGAATGCTAAGACGGCCTATGATAGTTCATGAAGATCGCTCTTACTACCGAGGCCTTCCGATCCTACGTCCCCATCATCTCTGGCGAGGTGCGCGACTACTTCAAGAAGAGCGCCGACTTCAAGGGCAAGACCGGCATCGTCGATATCCCCAAGAAGATGGCTGAGATCACCATCTTCACCGCCTCCCACGCTCTCCAGGGCAGCGTCATCCGCAGCAAGTTTGACGAGTCCCTCGCCGCTCTCTACCACGACCTCGATATGGGCTTCACCCCCATCAACTTCATGCTTCACTGGGCTCCTCTCCCCTGGAACCGCAAGCGTGACCACGCTCAGCGAACCGTCGCCAAGATCTACATGGACACCATCAGGGAGCGCCGCATTAAGGACAACGATGACAGCGAGCACGACATGATGAAGCATCTCATGAACTCAACCTACAAGAACGGTACCCCCGTCCCCGACCACGAGATCGCCCACATGATGATTGCCCTCCTCATGGCCGGCCAGCACTCCTCCTCGTCCACCAGCTCTTGGATCATGCTCCGTCTCGCCCAGTTCCCCCAGATCATGGAGGAGCTCTACCAGGAGCAGGTCAAGGCTCTCGGTGCCGACCTTCCCCCTCTGAAGTTTGAGGATCTTGCCAAGCTCCCTCTCAACCAGGCCATCATCAAGGAGACTCTCCGCCTCCACGCCCCTATCCACTCCATCATGCGCGCCGTCAAGTCCCCTATGCCCGTTCCCGGAACCAAGTATGTTATCCCGACTTCGCACACTCTTCTGGCCGCCCCCGGTGTCAGCGCTTCCGACCCTGCCTACTTCCCTAACCCCGATGAGTGGGACCCTCACCGATGGGAGGCCGGTTCACCCAACGCCCCTACCATTTCCCGCAGCAACGCCGAGGAGGAGGAGAAGATCGACTACGGTTACGGCCTTGTCAGCAAGGGTTCTGCTTCTCCCTACCTGCCTTTCGGTGCCGGCCGTCATCGCTGCATCGGCGAGCACTTTGCCAACGTGCAACTGCAGACCATTGTGGCCGAGGTTGTCCGTGAGTTCAAGTTCAGCAACGTCGACGGTGGCAACACTCTTATCGGCACTGACTACGCCTCGCTCTTCTCGCGACCCCTGGAGCCTGCCAACATTCGCTGGGAGAGACGCCAGTAGATTCGAAATCTAACCAGAAATGATGAGAGAATACGAAAACCACTTGTATATACGCGGCAATGCGATGGGCGTGCTGAGGAGTTGAGTGCATAATGATTGGTCTGGGTTTAAAAAAAAGAACTCATTTGCCATGCAATGCCGGCAAAGCTCTGGCAATAGACTTATACATATTTAATAAGAAATGGTTAAACTGATGTATTTTTGGTTTGTTTATTATTTTTAATGTTGCTGGTGGTTTTGGAATGATATGATGTGTGTTCCTAGTGTATCAATCAACCTGAAATACCCATGAATAGATACATCGAGGATCCCAGACTTGATCAACGATGAAGCGCTGGGCGTCAAGAGTCATGACGAGACCCAACCACATAAAGATTGCCAATGTCGATCTATTGAAGACGGCCTCAAACAACATTCCTTCCAGAATGTGGCTGCCTTCAGCTCTCCTTGCCCAAAAACACACCCACTGCTAGATCGCGATTGGTTTGCGGTCATGTAGAGGTTGCAGCAAGGCAACAGAGCAGCTGCGGATTTGACTGGACAATCGC
Organism: Fusarium sp. LHS14.1; assembly: GCA_025433615.1. Taxonomy (NCBI): domain Eukaryota; kingdom Fungi; phylum Ascomycota; class Sordariomycetes; order Hypocreales; family Nectriaceae; genus Fusarium; species Fusarium sp. LHS14.1. The sequence continues at coordinate 2,857,066 of CM046481.1, forward strand.
GCATCGACCCAGACGCATAGAGATGGTTCCTGGATGGGAAGCTTTGGGGTCGACATGTGCTCAAGGCATCTCTGATGTCAAGGTTCGCGTATCTAGGCAGCATCTAAACGGGATCCATGAATGGTCATTTGCATGAGATGGGATGCTTGGCGTGGGTGTCAACATCTGAAGTTTGTCTTTTGAAGTAGTTCTTTGTCCCTGTTATTAAGATCAACCTCGTATACTCCGTAGTGTCCGCTACCGGAACTGTGTAGTCAGGGTTTAAGCTTCTGACAACTTGATGAATACTATTCTCAAACTTACCTAGAAATAGGCAACCGTTTAGAAACTCAATAAAGTCAATTGAATCTTGTCAGCTTTTAGAGACACCAAGATGGAAACATCACGTCATGTTGCTCGTTAAAGGTTGCCATGGAACATCTTTGACAGGTGCCACGACACGGCGGATCAAGGGTCATTCTGTCGCCTCCAGGAGCACGGGGCAACTCAAGCACAGCTTACCGATCTGTACGGACGGACACCTATGGACTCATGGAGCAGCTTGAGCTACCATCAGCCATTCACATCAGCAACATTTGCCGGGGCAGAGAGGTCCGTTGGTAGCATGTTGGCAGCTCTGCTCGCACACCACACGAGCCGCCCCTGGCAAGGCAAAGTTGCAGTTCCCTCGCCCTCCAGGGGTCCCCATGCTGGGCTTTCAATTGGCGGTGAGGCACCGGGAGGGTACCTCGCGTCTGCGCGGGAATTGGCTGGCGCGCGAGGTACCCCGTGGGATAACCTGAGACGCTGGAGCAGCCTTTTTGGCGCGCGCGGCCCATGGTTTGTTTGTTGTCGACCCCGCCAATGCCCACCTCCTGCGGGCACCCACTCACCTACAGAACCTCCATCCCCAAACACCCGCCGGAAAATCATCACCACGCCCCCGTCTTCCCCCTTCCCCTTCTCTTCCTCAAGCGCTGAGCGCGTATAACTCTCTCCCATTCCCCCAACTCCACCTCTGGTCGTAGCTCCTTTAGCTTCGTTCATACACAATGAAGGGCGAGGTAAGTTGTATTGAAACCCAAGGTTGTCGCCGTGAGACTGGTCCCAGCCGGACAGCTCAGCTGCCAGCAGCTTCCCGCTCCCGGCATGGGGTCGGCTGTTCCACTTGGTGTCCTTTGTCTGGGACCCCTATCGTCCACTGAAACCACAACCAAAAACGAAGCTCGCGATGCTGATGCTTCGTGATCCAGATTCTTCACCTCCACCTGGGCCAGGCTGGTACCCAGCTCGGTAACTCTGCTTGGGAGCTGTACGTCCACCATTACCGCTACCGTCGCCATCGTTCGACCCCCCGGCCCCGAAGCTGACCGATATCTTGAATAGCTACCTCCTCGAGCACGGCCTCGGCCCCGATGGTCGTCCCGACCCCAATGCCGGCGATGTCGGTGAGGGAGGCTCCTTCGAGACCTTTTTCACTGAGACAAGCAGCGGCAAGCATGTTCCTCGCTCCATCTTTGTCGATCTCGACCCCTCTCCCATTGACGAGATCCGAACTGGTGGTTACCGCCAGCTCTTCCACCCCGAGCTGTTGATCAGCGGCAAGGAAGATGCTGCCAACAACTATGCTCGTGGCCACTATACCATTGGCAAGGAGATGGTCGACAATGTCATGGACCGCATCCGCCGCGTGGCTGGTGAGTTTCGCAAACCCTGAGGCTGCGCGCCTCACCCCTTGGAATCCCTGCTAAATCGAACGACCAGACAACTGCCACTCTCTCCAGGGCTTCCTTATCTTCCACTCCTTCGGTGGTGGTACCGGCTCCGGTTTCGGTGCTCTCCTCCTCGAGCGCCTCTCTACCGAGTATGGCAAGAAGTCTAAGCTCGAGTTCGCTGTCTACCCTGCTCCCCGGACCTCGACAGCTGTTGTTGAGCCCTACAATGCTGTTCTGTCGACTCACAGCACCATTGAGAACTCTGACTGCACATTCCTCGTCGACAATGAGGCTGTCTACGATATCTGCCGTCGCAACCTCGACATCCCCCGTCCTTCGTACGAGCACCTGAACCGCCTGATCGCCCAGGTTGTCAGCTCCATCACCTCGTCTCTCCGATTCGACGGTGCTCTCAACGTCGATCTCAACGAGTTCCAGACCAACCTGGTTCCTTACCCTCGAATTCACTACCCCCTCATCAGCTATGCTCCTGTCATTTCCTCTGCCAAGAGCGAGCACGAGAGCTTCAAGGTCCATGACCTCACCTTCCAGTGTAAGTGATGATCGCAGATTGGCTGCAGAGACCAATTGCGCTGACGTTTCCCAGGCTTCGAGCCCAACAACCAGATGGTTGTTTGCGACCCCCGAAACGGCAAGTACATGGCCGTTGCTCTCCTGTACCGTGGAGATGTCGTCCCCCGCGACTGCAACGCTGCCATTGCTGCCCTCAAGGCCAAGGCCTCATTCAACCTTGTTGAGTGGTGCCCTACTGGTTTCAAGCTCGGCATCAACTACCAGAAGCCCATGGCTGTTCCCGCCGCTCCCGAGGATGGTGGCCTTGCTTCTGTCAAGCGATCCGTTTCTATGCTTTCCAACACCACTGCCATCGCCGAGGCTTGGTCGCGTCTTGACTACAAGTTCGACCTCATGCACAGCAAGCGTGCCTTCGTCCACTGGTACGTCGGTGAGGGTATGGAGGAAGGCGAGTTCACTGAGGCCCGTGAGGATCTCGCTGCCCTGGAGAAGGATTACGAGGAGGTTGCCGCCGACTCGTTCGAGCCCGAGGAGGAGGTCGAGTACTAAACGGCCGTATCTTGAGACTGGCTTGTATAACCTCTTTCGACTTCTTTCGAGGCGTGTTGAAGCGATGGTCTTGCCAGGGCTCGCGCCTATGGCGATGCAATGTACAGAGAAGAGAGTTGTGGATTATGTTGATTAAGATTCCCGATATTTGTTGTTGGGTGGCACATGGAGAAGGAAGGATGTGTTTACCACCAGACGCCAGAGTGTGGCTCAGGGTATCCCGCTAGCACGTGGTCTTTTTCTCTTGGACCCAGGTCCTAATAGACGAGGTTATCCCTTGACATGAGTTGGCACTTATTTCTGATAAAGCAGGCCAGTAAATTTGATGATATCTGTTTCTTCTTTAATGAGAGTAAACTGGAGCGTCCTTGATTTGATTGGTGTGCAGTGAGGTTGTGTAGGTAGGTATATAGTTGAGATTGTGTGTTATAGGTACCCAGTCTACTACCAACCACAGAGCTATCATGATGCCGTTTGCTTGGCGGTGTGGGAAGTTGCTGTTAGTGATGTACACATGCCAGTTAAGGAAAACATGTCAGCAAGCATTTGGGTTACAATGCAATAAAAAAGATACTTAGAATCGTAGCATTAAAAAAGCAAACTTGTTCAATATCCGAACTGAACTCGTGAGCTTGAGGAATATGTACTTCTATCTCATCTAAGCAACCTTTACGGCTGTGGCCAAAAATTCACAGCACAACTTTTCCGATCCCCGTGCGGGCGCGGGGCCCTTTTCAAAACATCCGCTTTCGCACTCAAAGCCCACACACGGCCGCTTCTCACCAACTAACTGCCTACCCCATCCATGCGTCATCCGCTGTCGAGAAATCAGCATCAGCTCTTCTTCTTCCACTCGGCGGCTCTCCTGGCGCTTCGATTTTGCGGCTTGCCTCCCTTGGCCCTTGCCTTGCTCTTGTTCTTGCCCTTCTTGCCAAACTTGAGGTCCTTGGGCAGAGCGTCCCTGGATGTGGCACGTCGGCCTTCAAAGATGACCTGCTCTGGAGTCTTGATCTCACCAAGGGGGTTTGAAACCTCTTCGGGAAAGTCCTTTGAGGGACGCTTTCCGTGACGCTGCTGGATGGCGGCGGAACGGCCGAGGAGTTTGCTTGTGCGGCCAGCCATGGACTGCTCCTCAGGTGTCGCCTTGGGCTTGTACTTCATGCTCTTGGGTGCACCGTTGGTGGCCACAGCCTTGGCCTTAGCTCGCTCCTGAGCGAGAGCCGTCTTGCGAGGATCCTTGGCTCGAGTAACACGCAGCTTGCGGGGGAGCATGGGCGGGAACTTCTTGTCATCAAGGAGCAGGGCGGCCTCGACATCATTGGCGTCCTACAAATCCTGTTAGCCCTTGTTTCATCTGTGTAAGTGGCAAACTTTGCGGAGACTTACATAAAACTGCACATAGGCGATGCCCTTGCCCACGCGAGTCTTGGAGTCTCGGACAACTCGGACATTTTCGACCTTGCCCTGGGTGCTGAAGGTGCGCCATAGACCCTCCTCAATATCGGAAGGAGTCTTGTTTCGCTTCTTCTGTGTAGTATCTCCATCGGCGTTGGTGGCTAGGATAGTCTCGTCATCAACGAATCCCAAGTTGCCAACAAACACGCATCGGCGGTGGTCTGTGGGACTGGGGTGAGCGACACTGTCCACCCTCAGGTGTCGGTCAAGCACCTGAGTGCCATTGAGCTTTGCGACGGCCTCCCGGGCAGCCGCGATACTCGAGTACACGACATAGGCATTGGCCGACTTGGTTGTGGCGTCCATCAGCGACTTAGTGATGTAGGCCGCGCGCTTTGGCAGGGAGCCACCTGCGAATGCGACAGAGCGGAAGCGAATGGACTCAATGGTCTGTGGTGGAGATGCATCCTTTTCCAAGATGGAAGAGAGATGGGCCATGAGTGTCTTCTTGGCCGTCTTGGAGGATATAGCTTCCGTGGAAACGTTGGCAAGGAAGACTGTTCGAGCTGCCTTTTCCAGATCCGAGGACTTGTCTTCCTTGGCAAGTGTCTCGTGGACAGGGATATCGCTCTCATCGCCGCTGGCCTCGTCGTCTTCACCCTCACCCTTCTCACCGTCTTCTTTTGAGCCGTCATTCTTTTGTCGCTTGCCCGCACGCTCAGCCTCCTCCTCTGCAGCAACTTTGCTCAGGTAGTTGCCCTCGAGATCGTCATTATCATTCTTGCGCTTTCGTTTCCGTTCCTTCTTCTCTTTGCCTTCGGCGGCATCGATAATGGCGTCGAGTTCGGCTGGCGCATCTGCCATGGGCTCGTCTGCACTCTCTTTGGCGTCCTCATCCCCTTCGCCGTCCTCCTGCTCTTCAGCGTCCGAGTCTTGCTCGTCCTCGTCCTCATCTTCATCATCCTCCCCATAGCTCAGTTCCTCACTGATTTCCGAGAGCACTTCGTCGTCCTCCTCGTCTTCTTCACCGTCCTCCTCCTCCAAGACTACCTTTGGTTGGGGTGCTTCTCGGGGCTTCTGTTCCAACAATGCCGAGTATCTTGACTTGGCGGGAGCCTTGGTAGGACCAGACTATAATTGATTAGCCAGGAGGGAAGAGAAGACAACAATGTCGCAAAACTTACGCTGGCCGCAAACAGAGCGTCGAGTGTGGGGTCCACAGCCTTGGAGGAGGCCGTCAAGCCCTTTGTGCTGCTTCAGTCAGGGTTTTCCATTACTTGCACGAGACGAGGAATGGCAGAAGAACTCACTGTTTAGCCATGGTCTCGAAGACTTGTTTCTGACAGAATCGGTCAACTCGCTAACCTGCTGCTGCTGCTGCTGCAAAAAAAGTGCCAGCCTCTGGATCGCGACTGGAAAAAGGCACAGAAAAAGTCCAGCTCCAGAGGGTCCACATGAACCTCTGGGTGGGCGTGGATTTGGAGTGCGCCGGAAGCCTTGCTGGCCGGAACAATGCGTCATTGGCCTGAACCGGATGCTCCATCATGGCACACCCCCCGAGGCCAGTTTCTGCCGTGGACGACCGCTTTTGCCCCGTCATTCTCAGCCCGCTCTCGGTTTTCCTCTGGCGACTGGCGCAGGCCCTGGCCCCCCAGCGCAAACCGGCACCGTCCACCGTCCATCTCCGTCCTCTCTCTTGTCCCCTCCTCTCAACTCAACCGTCCGTCACCGGAAGCCCTTGGCCTTGTCAGAACCTCTCGCGTCTTCCATGCCGCAGCAAGACAAAGGCTGTTTCAATCAGCTTCGCTTTAGCTCGGCCTTACCTCTTCAAGTCCACCCTTCACGACACCCGATCCCCAATCACCCAGCTGCCGTTCCTCATCACTCGTCTCCACGGTCGCGCTGCTCCGACCTACCTGTCGATCACCACCACCACTCTTCTACACCCGATACTGCAAGCCTACCTACTCTCTCCATTGAGAAAAGCCATAGACACGTCATCGCGTCTTTCAATAACCATGGCGGCGACCGCTACCGCGCCCCCGCCCCTCTCCTCACCCGCAGTTGGGGTTGTTGATCATGAGGACAGCAACATCTCCAGTCCTCTCAGCGAGGTTGACACCAAGGACGACAACGACGAGGACATTGAGCACATGCATCTTGACAATGATGACGAAGACAGCACCAGGCCGAGCCCCAAGAAGAGGCCTCATGCCGCCTCCGATTCTGACAGCGTCCTCTCCGACGCCCACACCTCGGACGGCAATGTTACTGAGGCAGAGACTGAGCGACTCTACGACACCCCGAGGCATCAGAGACAGAGGGACGTCGTCGTAGACCAATTCAATGAAGGTCAAGTCTTTGAACACACCCCGAGCAAGCTCCGAAGAACCGCCAACCTAGACGACCATCACGACGACGAATCCACAATGGGAGACGATGCCTCTATAGGCTCCCCAACAATCGGAATAGAATCCCCATCGAAACCTGCGACAAAGCACGACGCTGCTTTGGAAGATGACCATAAGAATGACTCCCAAGACCGCAAGCGAAAGCGCTCACCAGCTGCCGACCAGTCAGAAACCGAGCAGCCACTTAGGAAGCGGACCAGCTCGGCCCCAGTGGCTGATGCAGAGACTCCCCAGCAAGTTGATGATACAGTCATGCACGAAGATGAACCGACTCCAGCCAACGAGAGCAGTGGCACGCAAACTCCTGCTGAAGAGGTAGACGTCTCTCCACGAAAGAAGTCCACAGCCCGCGAGGATGGAGCGGTAGAGCGCACAACTCGCGCGACAAAGAAGGGCACGCGCGGATCAAAACGCAAAGTGGCAGCCACTGCGGAGGCCGATCATGACACAGACAATGGCAGCCATGACGGGGCCCGTGATAGTGCTCGGGGGACTGATGTAGAGCAACATGGAGAGGAGCTAGAGGCTGATGCGGACGAAGAGGTTGATGCAGCTACTGCACACGATGAAGAGAGTAAGGATCGCCCGGCCAACACTTTCAACTCGGTTGACCATGCTCACCCAACGACAGTGGAGCGAAAACACGCAGCTTTTAAAGATTGGACACATATCGAGGAGATGTTTGGGGTGTTCAGAGACAGGTAGGCCTCGGTTCATCACCTTTGGTACATTGCGCTGACAGCATCTAGACTATACAAGGACCGGCTTCAACGACTCGAGGAAGAGGAGCAGTCACTCATCGCCAGCGTCCCAACACACCCCGAGTACCTTAACATGAAGCAGTGCCTGGATGACCGGTTGGAGCAGAAGCTCCGAGAGATCAACAATGAGCTCGACTATCGTGTCAAGGCACATGAGAGGCGCGCAGTTGCTCAGCGAGCTCAAGTCTGGGGTCAATACTATCAGGCAGTACGAGAAAAGCGAGAAAAGACGCTGGAAGCTCTCAACCAGGAGTGGTACGACATTCAAACAGCAAGGCGAAGCGCGCATAGCCTACAAGATTGCGGCCTGCTCTTCCCCAAGGATCCTGCGCAGCGAGTACGGAATGCTATTGCCTACAACACCGAGGTTTCGACTCTGGCCAGCATAGCCAAGTATGAAGGATTCCCCGCAGGACCAGAAATGACGGGAGCGTCTCCCTCGGAACTAGATGATGACCTGGCTGCCATTGAGGTATGTTGACAAAGTCAAGTCAACTCCCCAAGACTGCTGAGCTGACTTGTGTAAGCGAGCCAAACGAGCCCGGCAAAAGCCACCACCACAGCGACGTGAAGAGTACTATACGCCGCCATTCGATCGCCTTGGCCCTGCCGGTGAGCAATTCCTCCGCGAGACGCCTTGGGCCAACCCAAACCACCTAGCCCACAAGATGTTTCCAACACCAACACCAGTGGCAGCGGTTGAAGGACAAGTGGAGAATGCGGCCAGTAGCGCGGTACCGCAGGGCCAGATGCCGGCTACAGCGGATATCAAGTCCAACCTGAACGCCGCTCGTCCTAAGCAACACTCACCTTCATTGGCAAACCGGTTGTCAGAATCCCCCGAACTGACACGGACAATGATCAACTCAGCTCATAACCCAATGAAACGGGTTGGCAGCCTCTCAAGTGTAAGCCGAGGGTCAAAAGCAGCCGCAGCTTGAGCAATTGATTGCACAGACTAGTGCACTTCATTTCAGCTCATCCCTATTATAGGACTTGTTAGGAAAGGATGGAGTATATTGCTTTTGTACTCGTTTTGTGATACCCATGGAAAACAATCGGCCGAAGCTCGGATGTATTCGATTTTCCTTTTTCTGTCTGGACTCGAACATGGTTAGAGAGCATTGGGTGTGTCTACGGTGGACAGCGCGGTTCTTTTGATGATGGTTGGAGAGGGGCAGAATCTTGGTTGCAGCGGCCGAGAGCTCGCGTGCTTCAAGAACTATTGTACAATGGGTCATTTACTCATACATGTTGCGCAGAAGAGCTCGCCAACGTGTTGTACAGGAAGGCTCTGGGGTTATAACAAGGCGTTCTGTGTGGCAGGTAGCATGAATGGCATAGCTACTTTGGTGTTCTTCCTCCTTTTACTTCTCCAATGCTTTGATTTGCAACCTTGATTTAAGAGATGATTCCATAGGCGTCCAGCCTTTCATGTGTAGAATTTACTTGGAAGAGGCGGGTTTCCGAGGCTCGTCAGGGACCTTGACATCTTCAAAGTTGTCCTGGCCAACGGCGTTGAGGGTATAGTAATCTAAGTAGTGTAAGCGCGTGGTGGTAACATGAAGGCGGCTCTTCGTACAGATGGCTCCGACAACGGTCAAGAGACCAAGACCGGTGACGGCGTTCTTGAAAAGATAAGGTCGTCGAGCTCGAACGAGGGCAGGGCCTTGTCGCAGGCGGCGATCGTAGTATGTCGATTGCGGGCTGTTTCGGAGGTCATGATCAGTCCACTATGCACGATATTGTAGAACTTAGATGAACGAACCTGGGAGGCATTTTGAAGTTGGAGATTATTGGCACGAGAATAAATCAACAGTAGAAGAAGTAGAGGCCGGGCAGATTGACAATTGCTGGATTATCAATCGGCACTTCAAATGAATGTCGATGCGCCAGAGTCACTTCAGTGGAAGATCTTTGCGGCTGAACCTCGGCTAGACACTTGCAGACCTGTCGTGACGTCTGAGGTACCTTTCCTCTGGTGGAGCTAAAGCGTGGGTAGCGTGCGTTGCAAGGGTCTGTTCCACGTCCCGTCTTCTTTACTTTCCCGCGTCGTCGCCAAAACTTGGAGCCCAGCTTCTACATACATTATTCGGCCTTTGTAACAAAGACGACGACGCGCAGCGCACGCCTAAGAAGCTGATGCGCCTCGAATCAAAAGACCTGCGACACCGGATTTTCGATACTGGACCTCTGTTTCCGACTTTGCTGATGCTGGGCCTTTGATGCGGAGGATGCTAAAAAGTATACAACTGGCAAGCTCAGCAGCCTAGTCGCGCGACCACCCTCCAAGAGCCGCATTGCCATCCTCACAACTGCCGCCGCTGCTACCATCGCCGCTCCTCTCCAACTCATGGTATCCTTTTCGTCCAGTCATATCTAGACGTCTGGTTCTCTCCCTGCTACTATCCTTGCCGATCGAAGACATTCAGTAAACAACCATGACGGCGAATCTGTCAGTGTCGGACCAGATCCGGCAGCTCAACGATGCCCGAAAGCTCGTCCTGGGAGACGTCAAATACTATCCAAGCATCGTCAGAGGAATCCTCCCCATCATTGGACCGAACGCCGCGATCGAACTTCGACGATGGGGCGCCGAATTCCTCGCCGAGGCCTTTGCGACGCCAGCCCTGCCGAACGGAGAGAAGGAGACGATGCAGCCCTATGTATTGGCGACACTAGAATCGATGATGGAGAATGATAGAGAAGACCCCCAAGTCATCCGGAGCGTGATCCAGTGTGCCGCCAGCATCTATCCGCTGGCCTTGAGGTGGATGTACGTCCGCACTCCCTAACCTTGTACAGCCCGAGACTAATGTTTGCGATGCAGCATAAATAACAGCTACGATACGATTACGTGGCAGAGAATGGTGTCAATCAAGCAGAAGGTTTTACGGATATGGGACAATGCAGCCCCTTCCGTGAGAATCTGCTGTATCAAGTTTGCGCAACGTGTGGTTTTGGCGCAGAGTGTCGCTTCTGGTGCTGAGCTCAGAGTATGGTATCTGGGAACTGGTTCGCGCAGGATATCGCTAACGTATAATATCAGTATGGTGGCACCCTCGACGTCTCCTTGGATAAAGTCCCCCCGGGCCACCAGTCCCTCGACCCCCGGAATTTGGAGGCCGAAGCATCAGGGCTCCTGGACCGAATGCTTATAGTGCTTCAAGAGAGCAGGTGAGAATGACGGTAACACAGACTCCGGTCTCGGCAGCTGACTCGTTGTGAACTGTAGTGATGCATTGGTCGTAGATGCGACGCTCAATTGTTTGTCTATCCTCGTGAGAACGCGCCCGGCAACATCGAATCGAGTTGTCAATGCTCTTCTCAACTTCAACCCCCTCAAGCTCGCAAACTCACCCCTCACACCCAAAACTCGCGTCATGATGAGATCGATGGAAAAGACGAGTCGACTGCTCTTGATCCATCTAATGAAGCGAGATCCTCACAACCCTATGACACCTAGGATTCAGCAGCACGTAGAACGCATGATGCGCACCATGGCCGAGATATTCGATGACTCAGGAAGGAAACGGCCTCTCGCGGCACAGCACCATGACGGATATGACGCCAAACGACAACGGTTGACTCCCGCCCAGATCCAGGTGCCCCCGTTGGGTCCTGGGACGCACAGCCTGGCAGATGTGTTTACATTGATCGATAATGACGCTCTAAGGAACTTTGACATCTTCCAAGTCCCTGCACCAATGGTAGCCAAGATCGCAATCACGACGCTTGCGAGTATCGATCAGCAAGTGTTGGCCAAGGCGGTTGACGGCATCCGTGGACGTCTAGACGCCCTTGCCAGTGCTCCAGCTCCCGAACTGAACCCCAATACCGCCCCGCTGGGTGTAGATGAAGATGACGACGACTACGAGCCCGACTTTTACCAGGCTGAGGATACAGAACAGATCCTCAACAAGCTAGATAGCTCTCCTGTTCACGATGCGTCATCAGGTCTAGAGGATAGCCTTGCTTTGAAGTCGTTCCACCTTCACCAACCTCAAGCACTGACACCGGAAACGGCTTTAACAGCGGGTAACGGGACTGTGACGCGGGTGGTTGAGATGATGAAATCCTTAGAGGACCCCTCAAAGAAGAGCAAGGCTGGCTTCAGTAGGCTGGCTGCCAGCTCTGGAAACCGAGACTCATGGATGACGATACTGGCACGACTGGCGACACGGTCAGTGGCTGGCCTCGAGGGAGCATCTGTGAAGGAGGAGGGTGATCCATCAGCACCGCAATCCCTCAGCAGTAACATCCGCGACGTTCTTTATGCCTACGTGATGGAGGACTTCCGAAAACACATCGACGTGGCAGTTTCTTGGCTGTGTGAAGAGTGGTACAACGACAAGCTACAGCAGAAGTCAGGCGGCGATCGACCGCTGCACTACGAAAAGTGTTGCTTACGGCTGATTGATGGGTTCTTGCCATATCTGAACGCCCAGGACAAGGTGCTCACGCGATTCCTGAGTGAGATTCCAGAGCTGAACCGGAATATTCTATCTCGGGTGAAGCACATGTGTCGCGATCCTAGCATTGTGCAGTTGGCTCTAACAAGCCTACTCTACTTGGTCATGATGCGACCGCCCATCAAGGAGGTTGCTCTGGATACGGTGCAAGATATTTGGACCGAGTGTAAGTTGAACATGTATCCCGTTTAGTGGCATTTGCTGACTTGTTTTTAGTCGAGGAGGCGAGGCCTATGGCGGGCAAGTATCTGTCCAAGTATCGGCCTGCTTTCATGGAGGCGGCACGGGAGGCAGCTGGCGATAATGCTGGGCAAACGACAGCACCTGCAATCGCAGCTTGAAGGCCTCTGTCCTGAAACAGCCATGGCGTAAGATGGGGAAATTTGGCGACGAAAGTGCAAGGCGGTCGTTATTGACGTTCTCGGATTGTATTAAAATGTAAAGGCTACAGACGACGGAGTTGGGTGGTCATGATGAGCGGCTGGTGGTAGGACACGGCTCGCTTTCGGAACGCCCATACGGATGGATACACATCAACTATAAACAAAGAGGGCGGGCCGTCGAAAACTGGCCCAAAAAAACAAGGGCATTCATTGGGAGGCGTTTTAAGGGGCAAGGTTGCGATGCTGCACACACATAACATAGGCTGGGTCTAGAGATGATGGACAGGGAACAGCCAGATACCTCACACTGTCGGGCTGTATGATTATTGTATCAAGTGGCTGCAAAGAATTGAACCAGGGGGTGGGCATCTTTCGATTGATGCAAGCCGAGCACGGATACGTGATGGATCGGATGTGAATGGTTGCGGGCACAGATCAGGGATATTGATGTGTATCACGACATGGATGAGATGAGTTTGAGCAAATAATAGTGGAAGAATTGACGGGCTATGAAGCCTAGTTGTCATAATTGGCGTGACAGGTTTCTATTCTCAGCAGCAAAAGGTTGAATGAATGGTTCTCAAGACCTGGGGATGAAGCGAGCAGAGATAACAAAGAGATGATGCATACGAGACTTGAGCGCGTAAAGAAATCCTTGGCGTTCAGAATGGAGTTGAGCAAGGCTGACAGCTCGTCGTAATATGATGCGTATTTAGCAGCCTAGGCTCCAAGATATGTAATTTAGGGATCAGGCGTTGGGAGGTTGACGGATAGGAATGAAGGTCATGATGAGTGGCGGGTTGAAGCCCAGACAGAAGGGTCCATTATCGTCATGCCTCTTCCACGAATCCGAGCCCATCTCGTTCTTAGTGACGATTCAGCCTCAACTGGGCATTCCCGAAATTCCTATCTGAAAGCTACATAAAGAGATGAGATTCCTCGTGCTTGGGTGATGCAAGTCCCTTAGCGGCCGAGCCGGGCCATGCACTTCCAGGCCGGGACCCCCCTGCAGGCTCACCGGAGCATCCTTGGTCTTCACGGGCGCTTTTTCAGTTCAGGTCGTAAACATGGGTTGCATGTTTTGGGAAATCCCGTCGTCAATGCCCCGGAATCTCATGTTGCTATGGCATCAGCGTCTAGAGTTTCAAACGTAAAGGGTCCGTGATGTCCATCGGTCGGCCCCAGGGCGGGATTGATTAGCTATTCTTCTATTCGTGCTGTTCATGCTCAATGCTCATGCTCTCAAATCTTACATTTTCTCTTCTTTTCATCTTCCCATCCCCGGTCGATATTTGCTTCTTCTGCTTCATCTCGCGATTTCCCAAAACTTGGCCGATCAATCTCTACGACCCGGACCTCCCATTTAAACAGGATTAAAAAAAGAGCCGTGAGCGGGCCCCCCGGAGCGAGTGTCCGTCAAACCAGTTTTATTGCGGGATTGGATACGGACCATCCTCCACTTACCCGTCGATCCATCCAACGCGGCGTCCTTCCAACGGCGGGCGGCGGTGACGGCAGAACGGGGGACCAGCGGGAGAGCCACACTCAGCGAGCGGGAGCCAACCCAAGATTGAACGCCAGCAACGCCAGTCAGCCAGCGTAACCCAGCCAGAGGCCCGAACTAACAGCCAAGGCATAAGCCCAGCCATCCCTCCCTTGAGAGAGGGGGAAAAAACGAAGGAAAAAAAAAAGAGGCCAAGGCTGTGCGTGTGTGTGTGTTTACTTGCTGATTTAATCTATTGTGCTGCACTGGTCGACGCTTACGCCGGGGAGAAGCTTGCTTGACCAATCCTCCTCCTCCCTTTTTTCGCAACTTTACCCAACAACAACAAACATCAACATCAACAACAGGCACCCACCCTCTGCCTCTTGTCCTGGTGCAATGCGGAATCGCCTGCACAAAAAAGACTTTTCCATTCACAAGGACGCTGTCAACGGTACGTATGTACGCATACCGCATAGAAGATGCTCTACCCAAATAATCAACCTCCAATCTACCAATATTCAGCTGCATCTCTTGATGCTGCCCCATCTTTGAAACAGCTCCCCACATCTCGACGGGGCGCATCTGCATTCCCTCCGTCCCGTCCTGCCCGTCCAATGTCTTCTCACCCTCAGCCCTCAGCCTCACTCACTCACTTAACTCCCGCAAAAACTCTTTCCACTCCTCCGCATGAATGTCGGGCGTCGAAAAAAACCTGCGCTAATCTCACCCACTTCTCTCTCCAGCCGCCGCCTCTCTCGCTGCCAGATTCACCGAACTACATGCTCCCGCCGAGAAGGAAAAGACCTTGACGCCCGCCTCCACCGGCTCCATCAACAGCATGAAAGGCCGGAGCCCTGCGACCTACAAGCCGGCAGTCGCCAGGTCGAGCACCATCCGGAGCGTACCCAGCTTCGAGGGCTCCGAGTCAAGCCCCGACAGCAAGCACAGCGCCTTTTCGAGTAGCGTCAACAGCACCGCCAGCGCCATGTCCAACAACCCCGAGACGAACCACCACGCCCAGACACCCATCAAGGCCAAGGCCGACCCAAACAACACATCAACGACACCCTCTCGCTGGAGCACAGGCGCGCCTCGAGTGGTAGAACCTACCCCGGAACCAGATAATTCCACAATGTCAGAAGGACCCGAACACACGGACGGTCAATGGGACTCGACGATTGGCAAGGCGGGTTTGGGCAAGACTGGGCGTGTTATCAACAAGCTCGTCAGCGACAATGAATCCCTCAAGCGAGATATCCAGATCGAGCGCCTAAAGGCCGACGAGGCCAAGCAGGCCGCCAAGTTGGTCGAGGACAAGATGGAGCGCGTCGTTAGCGACTACGAGAGCCGACTCCTCGAGGCTAACGTCACAAAGACTCTGCTGGCCCGCAAGGAGCGCCAGGTCGAATCGCTATCAGCCACCGTCGACCTCGAGAAGAAAAAGACGGTCAGCGCCTTGGAGCGGGAAAGGACCTGGAAGGATGAAATGGTGAAGACAAGGAAGGAGACGACAGTCCAGGTCGAAGAAGCAACAAATTATGCGCAGCTGATGGAAGGCCGATACAACGCCATCTCTTCACACTGGCAAAATCAAGGCGACGAAGTGAAGCGGGCCGTTTCCAAAATGAAGACCGAGATCGAACAACTAAACGAAGAGCGACGGAAAGACGACGATAAGATACAGACATTGAAGGACCTCTGCGACCAACAAGACAACAACATCAAGCAGCTTCGACATGAAAAGGAAGAGATTGCCCGCATGTTTGAAGAGTACAAGAAGGCTCAAGAGGACGCACTCAAGGACATCAAGACCAACGCAAGGAAGCGAGAAGACGAGCAAGAACGCCTATTAGAGCAGTCCAGAGAGGCACTCGCCAAGCTAAAGTGGGCGTTGAACGTCAAGGAGAACGTCAAAGGCGCGCAATGATTTCAGCCCCCGCGGATGTTGTGAGGGGCCACCAGCCTCTCGTTTCACTCAATACTCGGACCAGGTCGAACAAAGAGAGGTCTCACTTGACCTCCAACTGCACCCAACCACTCCGAGGCTCTACTAGCACCCATCTCGTCCTGCCGCTTACTCCAGGTTACCCTCTCTCCTCTTGATGTTTCATCAACAGCTCCTCGATTTCACGTCTACGAACACTGTCACGACCACTGCTGCCTTGATACCACTCATTGTATACCTTGCTGTTGCTCTTTGCTTCTTTCTTCACTTCAGATAGATGGACTGGACATTTACCTACTGGATATGGCTTTTGTTTTTCTCCCCCAGTCTCACCACGACTTGCCCTTGGGGTCTTTGGGGTCGGCAGGGAATAGGCGCTACTGGCGTTGGGTGTGCCTCTCTGAGGCACTGGAAAGTTTGGTGCCACTCTGCTCAGCTCAGGTGGCTCGTTGAATTCGGATATTGCCCTAACTTGAGGGAAACGGGCTCGGGAAAAATAGAAAAAGAATGGAACCTGGGATTTTCTTAGAGGCGGCTGATGAGAGGGACAACCCAAGGTGAAAAGGGTTGGGCCAGCTTTTCTTGTCCTTGGGAAGACGTCGGATACCCAAGCAGCCAATGAATATATTTTTGGGCGCTCATTGCTTTTGGATCCATGCATGTCCAAGCTGGTTGTCACTCTTTGTTCCAAGATTGCTCGCTGGCCCGTTCACAAGTTGAGACGCGACTCAACAGCCGCCCACGACCCAACCCGCCCAGTCCATAGTAACTTTATCACAACCATAGTAATAATAATACTTAGAAGAGATTAAATGTTCCCATTATGCTAGCCTATCTTATCTCTACTTCTTTATCGGTTCGTGATTCACTGTCATAGCTTCTCAGGTCACAGTTGTGAGGTCCGATGCCGCACGGTCTATCAGTGTTTGTCACTTGCCAACAACTGCCCACGGGAAGGTGCATAGGAGAAGAATTTGATGCGTCTTCCTTCTTCTTGACCGCTTGGTCTAGTACCCCTCCTTCTTTTATTTCTAACCTTGTCGTTGTGAGAAATCTCCGCCTTCTCATAAACACCTCCCAACACGAACCCGAGCCCATTGACAAAAAGGACTACTTTCTACCGAGTTCTTTGCACCGCAACGTACCAAGTCTTAGATTACGTTCTCTTGTTTTCTCGCCACTCCTCAGAGGGTAGTTTCTTTTCTTCTGACTGCCTTCTTACGCCGTGCCGGTCGCTCTGCCGGTCGCTCTGCCGGCCTCGCGACCCCCCCCCCGGCCGTCTCGATCACCTCTTTGAGACCCCCAGGCCTCAACTCGAGAGCAAGCGGCCGATACCACTGGCTTAAGCACCACGCGTTTAATTATCCTTGCCGGTTTTGTACTATTCGCGAGGCCCGGATCCTTGTGCAGCCTTCTCCGACCGAGCGACCCGCGGCCACCTTCGCGATACCTTCTCGGACTCATTACCACGCCGCATCCCAGGTCTCGCTGCGATAAGGAGGAACGGCATGCTATTTGCCGCCGCCTTTAAGATTTCTTGTATTATTTCAGTTCACTTGTGGCAAGCGATTGTTTCCCGTATCTTTCTTGTTTACTAAGGTGTGTTGATCTACGCGGTTCTCAATTCTCAACAGATATCACGAACGTACTAACACTACTACTTAAGAAACCCATCTAAGATCGGTATTCCAACCAAGGGTGCAACAGTAAACATGGCAGGCTTCATCGAATTTTACATCTCGTGCAACCCTCCGTTGTTACCCGAAGGAGTCTCCTTGGTCATGACAGATCTGCAAGATTCTCTGGGCCCCTCGGTAAGTTAAGCGTGAAGAGCAACCGTTTTGGCTCTAATACATTACTCGGCAGAAAGTTCTCGAGATCCTTTATGACCCCCAAGTACCGTGGTTCAAGGTCATCGCTTATGCCGAATACCAAGCCGAGATACTCCGATGGATGCAGTCTCGGTTGGAACAGCTACTCGAAGAAGAAGCCGGTTCTATTGATCAAGACGCTGATCAAGATGACGAGCTTGACATTGTGGGATCCAAGGTTCAGCCAGATGTCGAGGTCCTGACAGACAAGCCTCACATCATTTCATGGCCAGTGTACTCCGAGGGATTGGAGGCCAGAGTGGGACAATACGACATCTTCCGATTCCCTCAACACATCCAAGAACTCCCCCACAAAACTATATGGAGAGGCCTCGAAGGTGTTGAAGGGGCTACCATCTCAGATTTGACTTCCAAGTTTGACATCTTCTGGCCGGCTTTGGACTCCAAGGCCAGTTTGCGGAAGCTTGAAGAGGCTGGAAATCTTCAGGTGACATACAACTGCGCCGAGACTCTGGCCTATATCGGAACAGAAAGCGATGCACAAGCTCTGGAAACAGTAGTCCGAAAGCTTAACACGCTCTTGAGCTTCATGGTAATTCTCAGTTTCTTCCTATCTCGGACAGGATTTCTAACAATCTCAGGATGCCCCCTTCACCAAAGAATCACATCTGATACTCGCAGAAGCAGCACGCCCATTTCGAGTTTCATACCGGTGTCTAACACATACAGGTCTTTCGAATTTGACATACATGGACCCCACCATCACTTTCGGAGCTGATGAAGAGCGCAACCTGATCGAAGGAGCCGCATCTTTGAGAGTGGTGACAGCAGATGTCAGGGGCCGCTTGAGTCTCGACCCGACCGTGTACCCCTTGGAGCACAAATCAGCCAAAGACCCAAAGCTCGAATTCAGTCCGTTTGCTCATTATGAGTACGCCCAAAAACGTCCCAACACTCCGGCGTCAACAGAGATTCGGGGTATCCATCAGACCCGTCGACAGCAGCAGGTGCCCAAGAAAACCGCACAACCCTCCCCGCGTACAGCCAAGACAGCCAAAGAAACGAGCAGAATCTCTAAGCGACTTGTTAATATCGAGAACGAAGGAGGCGAATCCGAGATGCTCAGTTCCGCGACCGGCAAGAACAAAGTACAGAAAGAGACTGGGCTGGAAGGAATTCTGTTTTCAGGATTGCAGGGCAATTCCTGGCAGGGCTCAAGGTCACCACTTCCAACCGAAACGTCAGTGGAAAACTGGATCGATGGCATCGAACTTAATGGGAGTCTGGAACTTATCCCCGGCCTTTCAGAGGGAAATGGAGTCCAGCACGATACCACTCCTGATATGACTGCCTCGATCAGAACGCTCACTGGCAGTGCTCTTCTTGACCTGGGATTAGAAGATCTTCAATCTGGTCTTGAACAAACTCTCAAAAACAGCGAGACACAGCACTTGGAACTGCTCAATTTTGAAGAAACGGCTCCCTCTCGACTGTCCGTTGGCGCTCAGACACCAAAGTTGAGGCCCGGGGACAATTCTATCCCAAATCTGTTGGATTCGGAGTCTCCTGTCAAGATAACCCATGGGATGTTCGCTCCTGTTGACCCCTTTACCCTCGCGGTGGAGACTGGCTCGAATCAAAGCGGCAACACATGCGAGAAACAGAAAACATTGCTGCCGGGAGAGAGTTTGATGGACTATCTCGACTGTCGTGTCCACACACCTGCCCTAATGGATTCCCTGGATAGGTACAAGCAAAACTCTCAGTCCGGGAAGGAAAACAAGTCGGCGGCGGGTAACAGTTCCGGTGTGGTATTTGGAAAGCAGGGAGACGCGACCAAAGAATTCTTCCAGACCATGAAGCAAAAAGCGGCCTCCCGTCCTACCTGGGCCAATATCGCTTCGAAGAAGAAAACTACGGAAGGGGAAAACGAGGAGGCTCCTTTTGGCCCAAACGTTCGAGTTTCGACTGTCCCGGCGATTCCCAAGCCAGCAGATTCCGAGAAGGAGAACCACACTCCAGTCAACGCTATGGGACCTCAAACCTTTGAGAAAAATGAGCCTCCATCCCGAAATGACGGTCCATCTAGAGGAATGAGCCCGGGGTTGGCGAAAGGTTCGAGAGATACCAGCCCATCGGCCAGTGCCCCGCGAGCTGTTCCGGGGATGGATGTGGTGACTCCAGATTTCATGGAGGGAATCGAAGTGGTTGCAAAGGCTGAAGCAAAACTTCAGGAACTGGTGAGAATTCTACAAGTCACGCCTGGTCTAATTCGTCTAGAAGCAAAGTTTGGCAGGGTGTGCTTCAAGAATCAGCCGCCATCCTTGGTCAACATTGGGCAAGGCCCTGCTTGGACGTCGGAATCAGTGATAGACAGACTCAATAGCAACGAACGTGAGAGCCAGGGCACCGTTGGCTTCTACACGATTCTCACAACCAAAGGAACGGAAGCTGATCTGCTTTCGCAGCTGACTGCTGGTAAGACTTCATGGATGCTCAGCGAAAAAGAGGTCTACTATGAAATCGTCTGCAAATCTCACGACGGGGAGACTTCCCTTGTGGTCAAGGTGAACGCCCTTACCTTTGAGTATGAATGCCTCCCCGCAACTCAGGAACTGTCTCATCTCTATGTTCACTGCGCCAGACGGGCTTGGGACGTCAAATTTGCGATCAGCCGGGTGGACTTGGGGGCGGTACCTGAAGCCTTCAAGCTCTTTGCACAGTCATTGGTTCACTCAATGAGTATCACGTAAGTCGTGAGCCTTGTTTAAAAAGTTCAACAGTTAGACTAACTCTTACAAAGGACAAAGGACACGGGTGAGATCGAGATCGAGGCCGAGCAGGAGGGTCGGCTTGGATGGCAAATTGAGAGAATCAACATTCGGCACCTTGCAAAGTATCGGAATACGTCCAAGGGCCGCAGCCGCTTGACAATCACCATGACACGTATTGTCAAGAATTTTTCAAGCACGTCAAACAAGTGCAAGAACAAATTCCGAGGTCAAACAGTTCCTGCGACGTCACCTGGAAAGGGGTCACCTACACAATGGTTTGAGGCTCATATTTCGTCTACACGGGCAGAGGAACTCTTCAAGGAAAACTTGGGCCTGGTGTTTGGGGAAAGAACGAACTGGACGGCTGAAAAGCTCATGGAGGATGGTGTTTTGTCGGCTCTCGTCGAACCCGCGTTGAGAATGGTGACGAAAATGGACCATATCGGCGAGTCAAACAGCACCTCGCAGGGGTTCCGGACGACTGGAGGACAGGCCTATGGCACGATTGATAGTACCAGAGACGGGAAGCAAGATTACCAGTTCTGGTAAAGAATGAATGGATGGAATGGATGTTTGTGAGAGGGTGTAGGGCGGAAGTGGGACATGAGGGTGAAGGTATGCGAATTGTTTGTTGATTGTGTATGGAATGGTTTTAAGGGATGTGCGAACTGGTTGATTTGATTTGGTTTGGCGGGGATGAAAAGGACATGGACAGATCATCGAGGCATGAGCTTGATTAAGCTTGTCTCATCATGAAATATATGCTGGTCCGTGTTTAGAGACACGGGAAGGGATCAGATAGACGAGTTTAGAAAATATCATGATCCTTGTTAGAGGTCCCCTCAGTACGTACTGTAGTGCCAAGCAACTACTGGGTAAGTGACAGCCGTTTGGTTTGATTTAATTAATTATGACGGTCATTGAGCCCATTTAGGGAAATATTAGTTCAAAGGAAGATGCGTCGGTGCCGAATGATTGATAATCAAGTCTCTATCACTCGGTTTCTCGTGCATGGTTGGTTTAGAGAGTTTAGAGTTATCCATTGATGCTGTTGCACAAAGAGCGCTGTGCCACTAACCAACCACGGTCCGACCGCTCGCTCCACGCGAAGCAGCGGTGACGTTAGCAGCAGTGACGTTGTAAGGGCATGACATCTCTGCGAGAGCTTCAACTGTCTGTCTGTCACACATGCAGATAGGATCCATTGTATGTATGGCAGGGTGGTGGACTCTATGTTGCTTTTTCACGGTGAAGCCGAAACGATGGGTTCTTGCACAAACTCGGGTCCGAAGTTCAGGTTTGCTGCCCGGGCATCCTTCAGATATTGGCACCCCAGCTTCTGACACCATGTTTCACAAATTAAAAAAAAAATCCTATCGGCCGAGCCGAACGAAGGATGGCATTTTTTTTAACCCCACTGATGCACCTCATTATCAACTACCGTAGGCGCCGCCTCCGCCTCCGCCGGACAATAAAATCCCACGTAGGGTTCAAACGGCCGAGAGGGATTGGATCCCCACCAACCCCCGGCCCGTGCCGTCGGTTTCGCCGTTTTCGGGCGCCACGAGGGAAATGCGCGAGAAAACAAAACGGGATTTAAACTGACATGGGCGCGAGCAGTAGTGTTTCAATGCAAGTGCATGTTACGTAGTGGCTGCTTAGCCCTACGCCCTTGCTGTTATTCCACCAACTAACCTAGAGAGCTAACAACAAGCTCCCGGCTTCAAAGCTGGACGCCGCCGCCCGCCGTCCGCCGCTAACGGACCCGGGCGTGGCTCCTCGGGGAGCCGGCCGATGAGGTGTCTCGGGGCGGGTACGTCTACGGGTGGCCTTGACCGATGATTTTACTTGAACATTTACAAACAAAGCAGCCTGAAATTCGACCAGATTTGACAAGACTGCCTTCATTACAATCCTAGTCACAGTGCATTATATAGTGTACATCGACCCATGCTTGGACTGTGTGTGTCGCCTGTCAACCCCCATTCCGTTCCCTTCCGTGCCCGACATTTTCAACCCTCTGGCGAATGATGATGCCTCCCTAACATACGGTCCAGGGATAGGGGCTCGTATCCAAGCATCATCCATTCATTGTTGGTCCAGTCATTGATAACGCAGACCAGCACTCTCGACCTCTCACCTCCTGGTCGCCTGCCCCCTCATCGTCGTCTCGTGTCTTTGTGTGTCTTGCCTAGCCCGCGTCGGCCAATGAGCTTCCTACAATCGCAGTGATCTTCATCGACCCCAAATCTTATCGTGATCGGTTCGTTGCCCATAAATCGGTCCTAGGAAGTGTATTGGCTCGTATCAGCCAGCCTCCAGGAACCAGCCTTGTCCGCTCATAGCCATCCAGACGAGACCCTGACCCAATGTGACCGCTTTGATCGGCACCAGCCAAGACAATGTTGAGACGAGGGAAATGAAGAGAGAGCGCGTGTCCAGGATGCCCTCCTACCCATGGCGGAAAAATCAAAGGCAGTAGGTGAGTGGGGATGTGTAGGTTGGGTATCAATACTAGATTCTCTCCGAGCCTTGCCCCCCTTGACGTGATCAACATGGCATCCATCCTCTAAACGCCTCTATAATCTTTCAACCGTGTCGTCTCAAACAAACTTTTGAGCACCCAAAGATGACGCTTGGTCTCCAAGGCTGAAAAAAATCATGCCACGCTTCGCCGAAACCCGCCATGTGAAGCGTAGAAATCCATCAGTCTTCAACCCGTCGCTGCCCCACCGTTGCAGCCTCTAGATCAATATCCTCCTCTTCTTCTTCCTCCTCACTCGTCCAGTCGGTAGATCATGCGAATGATATTCCAGCACCAGTTCGCTGTCGAGTCTATCTTCTTCATGTCGCGTAGCCAATCTAGATATGCGTTCACACTCTCGGTAGCTTCCACGTCGAAGCGTTGCCCGCAAAGCGACGACCGAATTCGTACCAACATCGGGTGCTGCTGCGAAAGATGCAGCAAGATGAGAATGCCAAACAGGTTCTGTGACCAGAAGAACGTGGTTGGCACCAGCCTCTTGTTGGTGCACGGCGGTGACAGGGCAATCGGCCACTCGAGCGACGCCTTAAGACACTCTGCCGCACCTTCGGCGTCTTCGCGCGTCAAGCTCTCTGGGTAGTGGAGAGCTTTGAACACGCATGGTCGGTAGATGAGATATTTGTTGTAGTAATATCGGGTTCGGAGAAGTGCCACCTGGATATCGGCGGCGTATGGGTAGTTCGCAGGAGGTGCATCGAGGTCAGGGGTAAACATGTACGTGCTCTGCAGAGACTGGCCGGTATAGACAGCGCCATACGCATCGTGAGAAGGGTCCGAGAACCCCATCGACTGATTCAAGTTGTCTTGCCATCGAAGGTGGCCTGGGAGCATACCCCGCCATTGGTCAAGTTGTGCGTCGAGTTGCTTCATTAGGGCCGCGCTACCGCTGCTAGATGACCCTGTAAAAGACCCAAAACCTGTCAAGGGAAGACCTGAGTTCATACCAAATGCTGAGACGTGTTAGCATCACTTGTCACTATCATGGGGCTGAGGTGTATCTTGAAAGAAATACTAGCCACAGCTAGACCTCCTGGTCACTAACCCTTGCTGAGAGTCGAGTGAAAACTCGCAGAAAGCCTCCGCAAGACAATCTGCGATGCAAAGTGTTCCTGAAAATGAGTTGCCTGGTTGCCAATATAGTCGTCGTCGGTGATAGGGCCGCTAAAGTCTGGGAGGCCGATGGCGTCGTCCAGCTTCTCCAGTCCAGTCAGGGGCAGCCCAAACTCCATATGAAAACACCTGTATGAGTCATCAGCATGGAACGCCCCAACGCAACCAGTCTTCATACGTTTCCATGATGGAGCAATGCCAAAATATCCGCTTAATCAAATCTGCTCGAGGGCCGTGAAGCTCGTTGGGTTTGCTGTGTCTGTTAGTATATCCTAGTGTACACCGACCTGCTTTTGAACTGGGGTTCAAACCTTGTTATCAAAGCCTGGCAGGCCAAGGATGCGTAAACTGTCATCCTCCAACACTCCTGTGGAATAAGTTAGCACAACGTTGTCTGGCCCGGCCGAGTATCAGCACTTACCAGGGCCTGTCCGCAGCTCTGGTGGTACAGAGCCGCCAGTGCAAACATCTGAATATTCTCCAGGCTGACTTCGCTAAGTGCGAATCCCATCCGTTTTCTTGCTTCGTTAAAGTATCCGAGGCCAGGCGGCCGATCAATAGTCCCCCCCTTGATCCCCGACGGGCGTTGTTTGTACGCAGATATCGGAACTTCAGAAGTCGTGAGCGCCACCTCTCCGAGAGCAAGGACGAGTAGTACAAGCGACGAGATGGCTCCTTCTTGGAACCCATTGTTGAGGATGGATGTGAGTGTGTTGGAGCTGAACCATTGCCGGTCCATGATGGGGTGGAGAAAGTTGATGACATCAAAGTAGCCCTTGCTCAGCCGTTGCATCGTCTCCCAGTCGACACTGGGAGGGCTGAGGTTGAGACCTGACGGAGAGCCCGTGAGCTGCAGAGGCACCTGAAGGCTGGTGTTGCCTGAAAGGCCCACTGGCTGAAGGCCCTCTGAGGGGAGAGCGATGCTTGAGTCACGGAGCCCTCTTGGGAGGGCGGGGATATCGTGCTCGCCCAGCGGTGATGGGGGCTTTTGGCCGAGGCTCTCGAACATCTGGCGCATGACAGGCCACTCCAGCATCCTGGACACTGAGGGGTCATAGCGATAGCCTCCCGCTTGGTGGGAAGGCGTCGGGCTCGTTGAGGGGAGAGATGCCCCTGGAAGAGGATCTTGGGTTTCGGGGTCCACCAGAAGCGGCGTGCTTGCGGGATAGGTGGTTGCCGGCTGCGAAGTGCCAAAGAGGGGAGGAGTCGTAGTGTCTCTGAGGCCCAAGTTGTCTATCTTGGACTCGACAGTTTTGAGGCGGTCTAGGATCTCAACCAAGGTCTTGTCCTTCCTACATACATAGTTTAGCACACTTGAGCAGCCAGTGGTGGACGGCGGCCGAGAAAACAACGGCGGCGCCGTGGAATGGCCATGCCCAGCTCCCATGCCGCTTTGCCAGGCTCTTTTTTCATGAGACATACTTTGTGGGTTGAGGTTCTCGGTATCGGCAGTCAAGCTTGAATCTCTGACACGTACCACATTTTGGCCTCTGTTCATCACATCTCTGCTTTCGGTTGCGGCACGTCTCACAGGCCTAGAGGTACATCAGCTACAGCTCGGATCGACTTGATGAAGATGCACATCTTCAGCAGATAGAGCGAATGTAAGCAGTGTAGGGGCAGATGGAAGTTGATGGCATCCATGGAGAGTAGAAGGGGACAACACTGGGGGGGTTCCTGCCCTGCCCTGCGATGGCCCCATGGATGAAGGGACCGGCAGCCAGGATCTTCAACAGGGAAGGCACAAGAGGGAACAGAATAACAACATCCATAAAGGAACCGATAGAATGAATGAAAGAACCAGATGCTTAGAGATCGGTAAATCCGCAACGTACCTGAGCTGCAATGGCGCCGCGTTCTTTCCGACTGGTTTGCGGCCCAGGCCCGGGTGAGACGTTGCTGGATGAGGGTGGCCCAGCGTCCATAGTGGGAAAGGGCAGCTTTCTGACCGTATGCTCACATGTGAGTGCGACGGGAGACGGGAGGAATTGGGAAAACAGCAGCTCTAAAAAGCTCTCTAAGATGACTGTAATTCCCAGATGTAATCGGTAGGCTCCATTGGGCAGGGCGCCCCGAGGCGAAAGAAAAGGTGGTTGAGCGTTGAGCTCAGGTGGCCCCGTCCGTCCAGGGAGCGGCGATGTGCGACGCTTCGCAAGCGGACAGGACTGGCCAGGCGAGGGTGAGAATAAAATAGGAGGGGCAGGACAACAAGAATGCACGCACAAGGGAGCTGAGGCGGGCGGCCAGCGGGAGAAAGACGGACAGGACAGGACAGGACAGGACAGACTAGGGGGGGCGTTAAATGGGGTACGTCAAGTGAAGCGCTTCTCGACGAAGAAAAACGGCTTGCAGAGGTTCGCGGGATGAGATGCAAAGGCGGCCGGGCTTTGCTTTGGCTCGCAGCGCACGCAGGGAAGGGCAGGGGAACGATGGACGAGTAACAACCACGGGGCGGCTAGAGAGGCCTTGGTGTTGGGATATGGCGAGACATCTTTGGGGAGAGAGTTTTTCAGCACGCGGAGACGAGCGAGGGCGCGGAAAAGATTCGCAAATGGGGACTGGCAGGATGTGAACTGAACTCGACCGGAGCCAAGTCCGACTCCGACGAGAGACGAGGGGAACAAATACAAGACTCGACACAAGTCAGAGCTCCTGAGCTCCCCCAGCTAGAGGCGGTTGGCAATCCGTCAGAGCTGCCAAAAGGCCCCGTCCGAGCAGCCACCATGTGGTGGGAGCCAAGGGAAGTGGAGGGTATCCAGGAAAATCAAACCGTCCTGGCCCAGCTCAGCTCCGTGGTGAGAGTGAGCCCACGCAGAGCAACACACACACAACGCACGCAACCCATCAAGCCCCGGCGGCGGCGGCGCCTGACTGATACACGGTGCACCTCGGCGCCGCGCCGCACCGCACCGCACCACCGCCGCACCGTTCTCATTGCCTATTCTGTTGCTCTGCGCTTCCGCTTCAACTGATGGTGTTGATGCGCTGCACTGCCCAGCACCGTGCCGTGACCTCAGCCGTCCGTGGACGCACCGTTAAGCTTGGGCCGCCCCCGGGGGGAAGGCATCGTCACTGGCGTCCCTGAGGTAGCATCCGTGCCCGCTGGACGTCATCGCCGGATCTCACCACGGGCCGGGATCGAGCTCCCTCTCTCCTCCGACCTTGGGGGTTCCTCTCATGACAGCTCGCCAGATCCAGAGCCCACTCACACCCGATCGATACGCGCGCACACACACCAAACGTCTAAATCGACCAAACACGCGACAGAGAACGTTTAAGAACTCGCGCTTCATCGTCTGATGCACACTCCCTCTGGCGTCAACGCCGTCGTTGCCACTGCCGGGTGCCCGCTCTCTGCGTGATCGTCCAACCCCGTCAACCGTCCACCGTCCGCACCGACCGGCCGGAGCCTGTGAGGATACAAACCGTTCTCCTGGGAGGCATCCATCGTATGTGGGGGAGACGGTCACCACGTCCGCTTCGGCCTTGCTTGCTTGCCCTCCTTTTTTTTTTTTTTTTTTTTTTTTTTTTTTTTTTTTTTTTTTTTTTTTTATCTCTCTTTAACCCTTGCTTGTGCCGGTGCCTATGTCGCTGCAAGTGCGTCGTGGCGGCGGTAGCGTCTCGCGATCGGCCTTCTCCATGCCCACATCGTTAGCGCGCGCCGGCCCTGGGAAGCAACAAGCAACTTTTTCTTCATCAATCATGTGCCTGTGCCTGTGCCTGACCTGATCCGACCCGGTCATTGCTGGAACTGCCGTCGTGGCGCCCGGAGGGGACCCATGGCATCGTCATTTGTGCGTCTCAATCGAGTCGACCGCTGCGTTCCCTACCCACGACAATTGTCTAATTTGAGCTCGACACCCACACGATGCAAGTCAGCGAGTGACGAATGTCGATGCAACCATCAGTAGTTGTGGCAGAACCTTGTGTGCATGGCGCTGTGGCACAGTCAAGCACAGTCCCACAGAACAATGGATGGCATTTCGCCAAACGACCATTGCGAATTAGCATCTGACCGCCTATGGGCATTCCCCAAACTCGATCCTGTGGCGGTCTCCCTCAGATAAAAATCGGTTGAGTGGCTTATTCACCACCTCGACTGACTGCCCGAAAATGGACCGGGATACCATGGTATCACTTCTCATAGGACCGGGAACTGTAGCTGCATATCATAAGCTCGGGTCACCCCCGCTGTGGTGGTGGTCCACGGGTCAAGCCATGTGTACTAGACAATCTGGTGTGTAGCGCAGCCCATCCTCAGAGGGTTTGTTCGTTGGAAATAAGGCTGAGTTCAGCCAGGGCCTGATTTAGCCACGATCGGCATGTCATTCTCGGCTGAAAGAATAGAAGAAGAAAGGTTGGAGGTTGACTAAAAAGCCAGAGCCGCAATATGCAGGGAACCGGGGGGGCACAGGGCCAACGTCCGGGAGGTCCGCCAACCATTGTGTGCCGTGAGGGTGTGGATTGTCATCTTTCACACTCATCTCAGCTGAACAAGGTGTTTGTGTGTATGTAGATCACGATCCTTGGTAGGATTTTCTGGTTCAGTATCCAATAGCCTTGCCGAACGGGCGCTTTCAAGATGGATTGAGCAGGGGGAAGCCTGGCTGGACGCTGGCACCCAATTGCTGGATCCCGTCCTTGGCCTCGTGGGAGGAGTTGTTTCCGGACGTTTTTAACCCCCACATCTCTCGAAGGTTTAGGCTAGGAGGAGCGCCACTTGGGTGTTGCACGTCGGCGGTAGCGTCGTAGTCGTCCGTCCTCGTCCTTGTTCCTACAGCATGTAGTATCGGTAGCGGTAACGTATGCTTGGGTATCAATGTCAAAAGGGCGCAACGTTGGCCGATGCGATGGGACAGCCCATGCATGCCCCTGCTCGATCCCGAGTTTTCGAAGGGTGACCGCTGGTTGCCTTGCTTGTAAGGAGTAACGGAACATGATAGCAACCTGGAGCAGTTGGTGATAGGTCATATTCAAGCATCAAGGTAGCACGACGCTAGCAACGTCCGCTGAACATGCCAACATGTTTGTGGGCTCGGCACTCCAATGTTCCTGGGGGGAAGTTCAGCCGGCTGGTCCCTGGAAAGTGTGCGCATGACGCACGAACGGAGGCAACGAGACACTCAGCTTTCCCGGGTTGTTGCTGGTTGGCAACAGCCAGCTGTGGACCACTAGAATTCCCCAGAGCCGTGTTCATGGCTGAGACGTCGGCCGTGGCTGAAGAAGTCTCCGAACAAGCAACGCGATGCGACCAGGAATCGGCGACTCCAGCGAGGGGGATGAAGGGCCCCCAGGACCAGGGTTCCGCTGGGTCTAAAACTAATGTCGCAAGATGGGGGATCTAAAGGCGCACCCGAGGGCTCCCCGACAAGAGACGAGCAACGGCCGGCAAGTATTTGACGACACCAAAGAGGGTCGATGGAGTCGCTAAGGTTCTGCTAGGTCCAGTGAGGGACGAGAATGAACTGAGATCAGAGCAAAAGAAGTAACAAAGGTCATCATAGAGTCGTCATCATGCCGAAACGACGCTTCTCGTCATTTGAAGTGACTCGGCAGCTTGACAAGTGACGCTTGCGACTGGTGAGAGGGAGAAGCGGTGTCTCAGGCCCTCAATTTCTGCGGCGAACAGCATCCACCAATGGTCCCTCTCCCTCGGGCTCTGTCTTAGGGGACGAGGCCAGAACACGCCCTCAACGCCTTTTCATGCAAGTGCCATACATCCATACCCTCCCATACCACCCACGGCAGTAACACCTTCCTTCCGCGCCCTATCCACCCACGCGAGGCAGGTATGTACCTTGCGTTACCGAGGCACCTTCCCCTTGGTGTTGGTGCCACTGCCAGCCCGTCCCCCGTCCGTGTAAGTTTACTTGCAACACCTTGCCTTGCATTGGTCCAGGGAGCAGCTGCCAGTTTTCCTGATCTGCCCAAGGCCGCTGCTGCTAAAAGAGGTGTGATGCTGAGGTAAGGCTCTGATTGGGCGGAGGTCAGATAACTCCAAATTCGGAAGTACTATAACGACAAATAAATGAGACGATATGACGTACGCTCCAGGTCAAAGATGATGTTATCCAGGGTTGATTGCAGCATCAACATGATCTTATCCGACTGGGCAGAACACCACCATTAGCCCAAAGCCATGGGAAACATGAATCGTGAAAGAAGGCTGTCTGTGATCGGCAATTGGTCCTTGATTGGATGGTTGATTGTGTGGATGTGGATAAATGGGACCTCCCCCCACTACCGGCACCCGGCTTTAGCAGTTGTTCCACTCCGGCTTAACTTTCTTGGGCAAGTCAAATTCACGGAACGAAAAAGGAGGGTCTTCCATCTCCACCCATTCTTTGCACGGATCCCATTCCCAAGCACCAACGCCCGTTCATGGAAGAGGTGAACCAGCCCTGCCTGCCTGTATCATCACCTTGTGCCACCGGAGAACACGGCGAATAAGACAATCTCTTTGTCTTGTGTGGTTGCAGCTTGCCCTTGGCACCCAGCGTGCCATGCCCTAGCTGTTGGGTGGGTGCCTCTGCTGTGCTCCACTCACTTCATCGAGCTCGATCGAAGCTCACGTCCTTGCTACGATGGCCTTGGGGATCCTTGAGGCTCCGGGTGTCGAGCATGTTCCTGGTATGTTTTGATGATCGTCCCGATTCCCCATGATGTGCGCGGGACTTGGCCACTCGTCATGCTCTGCCCCCAATATATCGATGGATCATGACACGCTGACACCGCAAAGGTACGACCCGGTACTTCGATGACCCTACTCAGCCCCAGACCGCCAACGAACATCACGAAAACCTCAAATTCGATAGGAGTGGGAAGGAACCCATCATTCTAGTACGCGTCATGTATTCACCGATCTACAGGTGGCCATAGCACTGACCCGAACCCCAGATTCCTCAACCATCCGATGATCCGAACGATCCGCTAAACTGGCCACTATGGCGACGCGACCTCATCACCTTCCTGCTCTGCTTCGCCGGCATTCTTGCTACCGCTCTGGGTCCCATCCTCGCTGCCAATACCATCACGATTGCGCTTGATTTCTCAAAGGACTTCACCAAGGTCGCCCTGCTGACTGGATACTTTTTGCTGGGTTGCGGTGCGGGTGCCATCTTCTTCGTTCCGTCCGGTCGTATCTGGGGGAAACGCCACCTCTTCCTCGTCGGAATATGCATCCTCATCGCTTCGAGCGCCTGGGCTGGCTCTGTCGGTACCAATTATGGCAGCTTCATCGGTGCCAGAATCATTCAGGGTGTTGGATGCGCTCCGTTTGAGAGTCTGCTCAATGCGGCAGTTGGTGATTTATACTTTGTCCACCAACGAGGTGTTCGCATGGCCTTTACCAACCTAGCCGTCTTTGGCGGTGCCTTCTTCACTCCCATTGTTGTTGGAAAGATCACAGAGGCATTGGGCTGGGATTGGACATTCTACTTTGTTGCCATCTTCCTCGCGGCTACCTTGCCCGCCGTCTTCTTGTTCTGTCCCGAGACAGCGTATCGTCGAGCAGACAGCTTGAACACCGACACGGTTGTCGAGCCTGAGAGTGGACCATCGGCAATCAGCGAGCACAAAAATGAGGCATCGGCGTCTGAACCGCAACCTGACTCGTCGCCTATCGAAGAGCCAACTGGGAGCGAGGTTAACGATACGGGATTTGTCGCCTTCCCCAGGTCAAACGCCCTTCAACCCATCGGCGATATCAACACTCCCAAGAAGACGTTTTTTCAGTCAATCTCGCTATTCGACGGCCGAAAAACAAATGACCGATATTGGGTTCTGTTGTTGCGACCGTTTCCTCTGCTGACCCATCCCGCTTTCATCTGGGGTTGCCTGATCCAGGGAACCATGATTGGCTGGACGGTCTTCATTGGAGTCATCGTGGCAGCCATCTTCATTGGCCCTCCCTACTACTGGGGCGAGGTCATGGCCGGATACACCTACACGGGTGCATTCATCGGTGCCCTTGCCGGCTTCATCTTGGCAGGCCTTCTTGCTGACTCGAGCATCAAGTATCTGACCAAGCTCAACAAGGGCGTTTACGAACCCGAGTTTCGCATTCTGCTTGTGCTCCCCATGATGATCATTGGCGGTATTGGACTGTACGGGTTTGGCCTAACAGCTGGCAAAGTGCTGGAGGGCAAGTACACGTACCATGTGCCCTTGGTCTTCTTTGGTTTTGAGGTTGCTGGCATGGTGATTGGTGCCGTGGCAAGCTCTCTATACATTGTTGATGCCTATCGTAAGTTCATGACTACTCTTGCTAGGGTTTTCTTGCTAACTCTGCCAGGCGATCTTACGATTGAAGGTTTTACCATCATGATCATCTTCAAGAACTTTTTCAGCTTCGTCTTGACATTTTACGCATACAACTGGATCAACGACGGCGGCATCGAGCGTACAATGATATCCATCGCCTCTATTCAAGTTGGAGTTTGCCTTCTAAGTGTTCCCATGTGTAAGCTGAACGGCCACAATAACAGTTGGAGCAGTGCTGATATTTCTACAGACGTTTATGGGAAACGAGTTCGAGCCTTTTACTATCGCCACGATCTTCTTGCTCTAACCGGTCTTCGGTAAAGAGAAGGCACAACATAACATTTGTGCTTGTTCCACATTACTAGAAAAAGGGGTTAGATACTAGATTGACGTATTGATTATGGTCGCGCGGCCTAGATGTCATTTCATATTAATGTTTAGTACCTCTTGTGAGGTTTGGGGGTTCTTGACTGGGCTTGAAGATTTCAGTTTTCATAATGAGTATCGGAAAAATCATGTATGACGGACTCAAATTGTCTTTTGTCACTTTTTTTTTATTGCTCCTTGGTTACGATATCTCAATCAAACAGTTAATGCAAGCCTATCGATACAAGCCTATTAATGTTCATTCTCAGTGCCCAACCTTGAGGCTTTGCCGTCCAGCTCCTCATGCCTTGACACCACCGTTGGCCGAACGAGCAGCAGCAAGAGTTGACTTTTTGACCAGACGCAGCCCACCAAGTAGCATAACAAGCAGCTCAAGACCCAGGATGACGGCCAAGGTGACCAGGGCGCCGATAACACCAGCAACAGCCTTTGAGATACCGTTACCAGAACCAGAGTCGGAGTCGGAGTCAGAGCTAGAAGTAGAGGTGCTGTTGCCAGAGCAGGTACCGTCAGAGTTTCCGCAGAGCTTGCACCATTCCGCGTCGTCCTCGATGGCAAACTTGGACATGCCGGTCTTGAAGTCCTTCCAAGATAGTGTCTCCTCCTTCTGGCCGAAGAGAGGGAACAGCTTGGGGGTGTTCTCGGCCGCAGTGCCGTTGGCAAAGTAGAAGCGCACCTTGACGTCGTCGACGGTGGGCGTGGTGGCGTTGGTAACTAGCTCGATAGCCATGGAGGAAGCGTAGTCGCAGATACCCAGAAAGTCCGAGGATGCCTTGTCAAGACCCGCAGATCCGAAGAAAGCCATAAAGGTACCGTAGGCGCCGAACTGAATGTTGAACTTGGGGTGTCCTTTTTGACCATTGGCCAGGGGCTCTAGGGACTCGAGGATTTGGCCAGCGAGGACAGCTCCGGCAACAGCACGAGAGGCATCAGTCTTGTTGTAGGCAAGGTTCCACTCATGAACAGAAGCGAGGTTATAGAGCCTGTTAAGAGTAGGTTTGGTGAGAAGGTCGTCAGATTGGATGCTAGAGTTGTGAATGCGAGCAACATTGATGAGATCAAAGACTAGATGTGTCAGTATTCAAACACTTTCGCAAAGAGACGTCTGACATACTTGAGTAGGCATTCTTAAAGGTAGCATTAACTTCCCCGTAAGTGCCGTTAATCACGGGAAGGAGATCCTTGTAGAAATCAAGAGAGCCTTGATACGATGCCTTGTACTCAGTGGAGGACAAGTAGGCATTCGAGCTGACCTCGGCATTGGTGCAACCACTGTTTCCCTGGAGCCATGCGCTGTTCTCAGAGTCCTTGGCACTGGCAGCGTTGGCGACAGAGTTGACGGGGATATACTGGTATCCACTGAGAGGTGCCTCAACCTTGGTGCCGTTGGCGAGTGTCTCGATCTTCTTGACAGGAGGGTATAGGCCTTGAAGGAAGACAAGAGCCGAGTTCTGCAACACAGCATCCACAGGGGCGGTCACTTCGAGCTGTGAGAGGACGGCGGTATCAGTGCTGAGACCTTTGATCTTGCGTGAAGCATCATTGTCGACGTAGGTGTCACGGTACCACTCGCCCGAAGAGTAGACTTCATCAGCGCCGAGGGCAGTTAGATTAACGGGCTTCCAGGCCTTGGCAGTGCGATCGCCATGACGGTGGAAGACATAGAGACCCAGAACATCCTCAGCCGCAGCGAGGGAGGGGATAGAGAGAAGGATGGGAAGAAGGGTGGTAAGCATTATGGCGGTAGTTGCTGTGGATGTCGATTGAAGCTATACACGCGGGGGTATCAGAGAAGAGGAACGGCAGACCAGACAATGCCAGCAAGAAACTGGAGCCGCATTCGTCAAGAAGACTAGAGAAGCAAGAAAAGAAAAGAAGAAAGGAAAGAGAGAGAAAAGAGATCGGAAACTAATGGCGCGAGACCAAAGATAACATTATCTTTAGCCTTATTTGTGATGGAGGGATCCATGGATGAATAGTGGGAAGATCTTGCCCCCTCCCCGCCCTCGGCTTGAACTTGCCGTGCTTGCTCCTTCAAGTATGGATGGGGGCCAAATTCACGAATGGATGCACTTGGCAGGGCCAGCTTCCTAATCGGGCGAGAAGCAGTAGAGTCACGATGATCCAATTCCAACGGGAAGGGGAAAGCTTGTGGTCTTTTTGGGTGGGATGCGGATGGAGTCAGACCCCGCTGAAGGAGCTCAGACTCCATCTTTTTTCCTTTCTATTGCTCAAAGATGTTGTTCAATTGGATTCGTTGGTTATATGTATAGCCTGCAGAGTGTCTGCAGAGAAGGTTAGCGGCTAATAATCACAGTTAATTGCCTCTCTCTTGTCTCTGTCATGGCCTGAATCAAGCTCACAAGCTCATGAGCTCTCCCCTCAACGAGTGACTTGCCATGGCGGCCGCTAATGCAACCTGTTCGGCCCCGGCACTGATCTTCTTGGCATCCCAACGGACATCGGCTCGGAGGTGATTGGGCATCGGCCGGCTCGCGGTTGCATTTGATCATCGATGCCGGATTCCTCGGGATACTTTATCGGTGCAAGGCCCGGGTGCTCCTCTCCCCTCATAAACAGAGAGTAAAACATGTGAGTTGTATATGCTGTGTGAGAGAATATCTGCTGCTTCTTGCAAAAATGGGGTTCTCTGACCTCCCCCATCCTTGAGGGTTTTGTGCCGAATAGCCGGTGGTGATCCTCCCAAAACGGATCAGCTCATGCAACACCGGAGATGTCAGAATTGAGCAAGGTGCAAATCAGATCTTATCTATCGTGCGATATAAACATCTCCGCATCTCCGTCTACTTCATGCTAGTCTTACTGATAAGCCAAATAGCCTCTTCCCTTCTATCAAAACATGACTTCTCTCTATCCATCTTCTTTCCTATTGTAAAATCACCTCGCACGTCAATTGCGAGTCCTGTATATATCATCAATCCAATCTCACAGCTTTGCCTTTCCGTTCTTCCGCGGATCCCTCAAGTTCTTCGAAAACTCGCCCTTGAGCAGGTAATCCGGATACTCCATGTTCGCATCGATTCCAACGCTGATGGCGCCCTGACGCCTCCAAGCTGCACCGTCCACCGCCAGAACTTGTCCGTTAACGTAGCTCCCGGCTTCGCTGAAGAGGAACACCGTCGCGTCGGAAATATCTCGCACCGTCCCAAGTCGGCCAGCAGGAATTCCCTTCAAGTACTGTCTGCGCTCGGGTGCCTCCTCACTGCCCAGTCGTGCCAGGCCTTCGGTGCCTTCAATGCCTCCCGGCGCAATCACGTTGCTTGTCACTCCTCGTGGTCCGTATTCTAGGGCCACTGATGCCATGAGTGAATCGATCGATGCTTTAGCTGCTGAGACATGTGCCTGGAGTGGCATGCCTGTGTAGTGGAATGTCGCTGAGACGTAGATGATTCGGGGGTTTGAGCTGCGTAGTAGGTGAGGCATCGTGGCCTTGATAGTGTTGAAAGTGCCCAAAACGTCAATGTCCATAACCGACTTGAACGCGTTGGAGCTCATGCCTTCTATCGGTGCGACAAAGTTGCCCGCCGCTCCAGCACTGTCCATGTTAGCAGCAGAATTCATCATTCAAAGGTGAAGCCTTACATAACCAAATCAATGCCCCCAAGTTCCTTTACGCATCGCTCTGCTGCAGCCTGCAGACTCTCGACCTAGGGAAGGACGGTCAGTACAAGTCAACCCAGACATTATGTCAATCTCACCTTTCGGACATCGCAGCCTCCAATTCCAATCACCTTTGCCCCCAGTCTCACGGTTGCAATGTCTTTGGCCGCTGCCTCTGTCTTCTCGACGTTTCTCCCTATGATGCATGCATTCGCGCCCAGACGGACCAGTGCTCGCGTCTGCATGCTGCAGATGCTGCCGGCGCCGCCAGTCACAAAGACAACGCGACCATCTATGAGACAGTCAGTATTAGAAACTTGGACGGTTCCACATGAGGACTACAGGGCGGGAACTCACCAAAGATTCCATCTCTCCAGACCGGGCTGAGGTAGGTTGACTCGGGAACAGACATTGTGGCTTGTCCTGTCTCAGAATAACAGACTATATATGTGATTAATTAAAGGAGAAAAAGAAAAGTCAAGACGAAACACGAGAAACAATGCCAAAAAGTAAGGCGATATATGAAGTATGAATGAATGCGGAGGAAGTTCAGCTGAGCTGAGATGGGGTTCGTCTTAACCCCGGCCACGTAAGCGGAGCCGCCTGCGTGCCTCGGCTCGGGGTGGGTCTCGAGAGAAAAAAAAAAAAAACAAGTAGAGAATCTGGGGTCGGCCCCGCTTTCTTTCACGCGTCTCGGCCGAGTCACGCCGTGCTTCTCTCCCGAGGCTCGGGCCGCTGCTGGACCACGTCCATTCCATGCGCTGCTCACATGTCAAGGACAAGGTATTTTTTTGTGTCAATACACGAGGCTCAGAGCGCATGTCATAAAGCTCATATAATCCATGTAGATCTGATTACTGGAATCGACACCCACGAGGGCAGGGCTGCAGATATGCCGAAGCTTGAATGTTGCACAATCTGATATGCCGAACTTCTCCACCGCACTCTGAATCAAGCAATAGCAGAAAAGGGGGTGTATTCATTCCTCCTTATGCAAGATCCTGCAAAAGCTTCTTTTAAACGAGTGGACGGTTGAGGTCTCGTTCCTGGGACTGCGGGCCCCTCGTAATACCCAGGTCTCGTCTCAGCTTTAAACACAAAAATCCCGTTCGTCTCCACCACAGCCAAGCCTGACTGGCGTCTTCATCTCGAGTAACATTTTTGGGCCGTGTTTTAAAAGTAAATGACGTGCGGCTTCTTGAATTGACCAACGAGATTACTCTGAGCACGTTCCAATTTATCAGATTGCATATACTTTCAGGGCCTCAAACCCACAGACAACAGACGGCGTGTTTCGTCTTTGGTAGAGCTGCAGCTGTTGTCCTTTTTGCGGCTCGGCACGTAGCTTCCCACCCCCCCCCGCCGGCATTTTTTTCAGCTTGGGTCGCCCTGCGGTCTCGCAGCAATTTACCAATAATACAAACTGACGAGTCAATTCAACGCCTGTCCGCCCTATCTTACCCGTCACATACCCACGGATATAACGCTTGCTTATGCGAGGATAAGGTAGGTAGCCCGGTACGTGGGTTCTCTCCCCTCGTCTGCACGGGCGTGGCACTAATACGGCGCGCAAGCCCTGATGCCGCGCCCAGTTCCCAGCCAAAGAAACGGGTTGCCACAGGGGGTGGGAGTGGATGAGGGGAGGGGGCACCAGTCATAAAAAAGCGAGGGAAAACGGGCCAAGAAAGTGACGGCACGGGACGACTTTCATCTGAAGTCTAAGCGACCCCGAAACATTGGCTCTCCTGAGACGGTGGCTGCAGGGATATATCTGGCAAGATCTTGCTTCCCAGGATGGCCTCTCCTGCAAAGCACTGCAGAGTAAAAAAAAAAAAAAAAAGGCCCTGCCTTGCTTCCTGTCGCCTTTTCGGGTCTCTCTCCCCCCCTATCCCTATCTGCATCTATCCCAGCAGGGTCTAGGTCGCCTTGTCCGAAGGCACATCCTCAGCCTCCCGCGCGGCACCCTCGGGCCATGATACCCAGGTTTGCCAAGACGTCCGTCGCGCTTATTTTCTTCCCCTCCCACCCCTCGCTCCCCGCAGTCTGAAACTTATCCCCGGTCATGTCCGTCCCTCTGATCTTTCCCACTTCTTGCCTCTTGTCTCGGTCGTCAACGTGCCTCTGCGGCAAAGGGGTGGGGGAGGCTTGTCTAGCGAGCTGTCAGAAACTGGAAAGGGTGGGAGGGGCTCTGGGGCTGGCCAACAGTGCAGTTCCATCCCGTCTCATGAGGGGACGCTCATGTTATCCTAGATGCAGCCAAAAGAGACCACGGGCCAGGAACAGCCCTGTTCCTCAATATCTAAAAGTGTTGCCATGAAGCCGCCCATAGGAAACGCCATGGCTGACTGACATATCAGCCTCTGCCAACATCATCACATCACATCTGCCAGCCAGATATCCCCAGCATGCTTACGTATCAGTTTACACTAGTTCACTCGACACAACCGAAGTGGTTGCAAACCCCTTCTGCACTCCAACAAAGACGATTGGTCATCGACAGTAGCTTACATGACACTTGAAACTCATATGATTTTCCAATATTTTTAAACACCGCAGAATCACGCCAGCCCTGCTATTACATGGTGCTGGCCATTCGAAGAAGCCCCCCGACCTAGGTCGTTCAGAACAAGTACAATGATATCCCGTATATCCCTTTCTTTCCCAAATAACCCAATGCGCCAGAATAGTATACAATTTCCAGATCCTGCTGAATGCAAGCCTCCCAGGCAAAAGCACAAGTCTAAACTTTCAAATCCAACTTCTAGAGGCAATACCGAACCTGGGTCTGCCTTGTTGGGGCTCTCCCTTTCAAAGACCTCGTCCAATATTAAGTTATTGCTGCTTAGCTTTGTTGGCATCCGGGCTGCCACTGGCATTCGATCGTGGGAGGCCTTGTCCGAGGAGTACGATACGCAGCCATTATTGAGAGGGCAGTTCCTCAGCACTCTCCTGCCTGCCGTCAAGGGACCCGCCGCTGAAGCTGACAATGGCAGTATTGCCATGTTGAAATCCCGGTACGAGTTCCCTAGAGCTCAAAGAAGCACATTCGTGTCCTTGGGACTATCGACCAGAGCCGATAGCACGGTCTTCTCGAGGGGCGGGTTCAATCTTTCTCAAGTAGATGGAAGAAGACTGCCTGCTTGCTTCAGCCGCAACACAACGGGCAGCTCTCAGGTAGCACAATGTAGCGCTCATGGGGTCCTTTTGGGCATGCATGCTTTCGACTGCCATCGGTCGACGTCTTGCAGAAATGCGTGCCAGGATCCGTGCAGGATGTGTAAATGTAGTAGTTCTTGGTGAAGTCGCACATTGTGACAGAGGAGATGCTATTCTATGAGCCAGAATTAGAACGGAATTGCCAGAAAATATGTATGGCTTTCTAAGGGAGAGTGAAGTCATACAGGAGGACGGAGATTTAGCTTTACGCCTGTAGGAAGAACCCGGAGCAATTGGTCGTGATTGCGGGAGACGAGTATTGTAAAACAACGACAACAGCCACCAAGTGCTTCTCAAGATTGCGCCGTCTGCTAGATGTTGTAACGAATTGATGTCGTTGAGAATCGGTATCAGATGGGACAATGGGTAAAGATGAGGTGGTGGCGTTTATAACAGGCCTCGGGCTGCAACAGAGTTGAGACTGAGATGGTGGGCTCCAAGCTTTTGACGTAGGTGCGAGGTCGGGTTGGCTTGCTTTATCAGGGAAATCTTAAATAAAGAAAGGACTGGACAGGCGCAAAGGGATCGGGGAAGGGGGTGGGATGGATTGAGTTGGATTAGATTGGATCCAATGGGTGTAAAGCCTGCGAGGACTGGCGATGGTTGTGGATGGGGGATCGGGACGGGGACAGAGGGTCCCTTAAGACACGGCGCCGATGAGACCGTGCCATGTCCCGTGTCTGGGTCGGGGAGCAATGACGCCTTTGCTTCAGAGAGAGACGGACGGGGATTCCAGAGGAAAGCAGCTAGTACAGACAGGACAGGACAGGACAGGACAGGACGGGCAGACCAGACAGTCTGCCCGGCCCAGGGTCTGATCTGTCCGTGTGCCATGTCGTGTCGAGTTCCAGCCAGGTCCGGGTCTGTGACGGCGAGTGGAGCGGGTTCGTCACTTTGGAGCTGGTGGGGGGAAATTTAGGCCTGCTCAAGGGCTCCAAATCTCGAACCACGGGGTTGCAGTAGGTAGCACTCACGGGCCAGCTCGCAGCGGTGGTACCGGGAGCCGACGTACCCTTCAATCAGTGAGGTGAGCTGCAGTGCAGTGTCGTGCAGCGCTGTGCAGCGTGGTCCTGTGCGGTGCAGTCGCTGAGCTCTAGCTGTTGGACGCCGGCTTCGATGGGTTGTGCAGGGCGAGTCGAGCAGACGCTGCGAGCGATTCAGCAGACGCCAGGGCACGCACCATCAGCTCCAGCCTCGACGACCATTCTCTGTTGCATCCCTGTACGCTGCAGTTTCGATCAGCCATCCATCCGCAACGTCTACGGACAGAAGGGTTGCTCTACCTATGTTTCTGTTCGTCCAGGGGGTTGCACGAGCCCGGCAAGCCGGATTATTCAAGAGGGCATTCCGACTTCCGCCTCACTACCCCTAGACGTCAACAAACAACGGCCGTCAAGAGGGAAAAAAGAGAATGCCGCGTACCTCCGGTGCCCGAACCGCCGCCCGCTGGGATGGCGTCTCAATGGCGTCAACAGTGGGAGTTGCACAAACTCTGTGGGGTGGGATTCCTTCCCGCACCCTGAGGGCCGGCCATGATACTGTATCTGCCCTCCTTCTCCCAGTCTTCCATCGGCCGGCAATACTATTAGGGTCAGCGCCACGGCGGAGTGGCCCTGGCAATGGATCCTTGAATGTTCAACGTTTGCGCTTTCGTGATGCGAATTTCTAGCGGCCGGAACTTGGCCCGTCTTGTGTAGGCGGGCGGGTCGGGAGCCACGGATGACTTCCTGCCGACACGCCGGCATCTTGACTCTCGATTGGAATGAATTCTCGGGCGTTATCCTAGGTATTCAACTCGTAAACCAGGGGGTGGGAAAGGGGGGGGTCTCAAATCTTCAACGGCCAATGGTGGTTGTGGCGAGCAAATCCTTACCTTGGGGATCTCTGATCGACCTCCTCTATCGTTAGGTACAGTAGTACTAAAGTCCCAAATGCCGGACACATGCAAATTGCTTGCAGAGGACCTATCTCAAGCCCGCGAGAGCTTGCAGTGCCAACACAGCACTGCACACAGCACAGCAAAGCACCGGCTTCGGATGCCGTCCTCTGGGCGAGGGGATACCATGCACACAGAGCACTCAATGGCCTGGCATACCTGACTAGGAGATCCGTGAGTGCAACCAAGCTCACCACATTCTGCCATCCATCCATGTGTGCAGGGCACGATGATGCCCCAAGCACCCAGCACCCAGAACCCAGCACCAAGGGAAGGGCCTCAGCAACCCTTTCAGACAAGAGGTTGCAGGGGTCGCTAGCGTCGCAGGTTGGCAAAAGTTGCTGATGACGGGACTGCCTACTGAAGCGTACGCAGCCAGCCAGACAGTCCGCCCATCGAGGCCTTGCATCTGTTGGGTTGGGCGTTGGCGGTGGAGATGGTGGTGGACTGTCTTGGCGGCTCTGAAATTGAAGCTGCGGATGTCGTGGCACGGAGCCTCCTTCCTCCATTAGATGGAGTGCATGTTCCTGAGCAAGCCAGTAAGAGGGGGAACCTTCCAGTCGCTCTCTGAGATCAGTGCGTCTGTCTTATTAGGAAGCCGAAGCAGGAGCAAGAGCTACGTAGTAACCTGGCATGAGCGAGTGTCCACTGTCCACTCATTCGTAGCTCCCCTCTTCCTGTACCTTGGTCCTTGCTTCTCGGTCCTTGTTCCTGTCAACGGCGAAGTTTTGAGGAAGGACATTGGAAACAAAGGTGGTGCCTTGCTTTCCACTTTTCACTCCCGCCTCCACCTCCATGCAGCTTCCCATCTCCACCTCCGCTTTCATCCATCCGTCGCTTTGGCTTTCCTGCATCGTACCGCCCTTGCAAATCAGCCCTGGCCTGAGTGAGTCTGCTGCAGTTCTGCACGCTAGGATGCAGCACAGAATATCCATTCGGGTACCTTGGTAGCTTCCTTCGGGGGCAAACATCTGGTCTCTCCTTTTCTAATCTTCAATCTTCAGCTATCGTCACATTGTGCTGCATCTTGGTCCTCACCTTGTCCCTGCTGCCCACCAACTCCCGCCCCGTGATCTATCTTGGTCGGCTGTTGGTGTTGGTATCAAGTTACGGCCCAAGCACGCCGATCAGCAAGCCTCCCATGCCCTGGGCCGCCATCAACCCTGGTTGCCACGCACGCTCGCGGACTACCAGACGGTGACACTGCCCATTGGCTCCACTGGCTCGAAACCCTCGGTGTGATCGCCTAGCAGAGGCTGGCACGGCTGGCCAAACATCAAGAGGCATTCGGTTGCTTGACATGTCAAATCCAGCCCAAATCCGGGGTGAACCTCTGGCTCTCCACCAAGCTGTGACAGCCAGCGAGGCGAACCTCCGGGTACCTACAGTACATGGTTCTCCTTCTGCGTCTCGCACATCAGACTGGTCAGCCCTAGCCAGGGTTTGACCTCCCGACCCCACGCCCGGCGGTATCTTTTGGGCATGGTCTGGTTTCTTGCTTTCGGCATCACCAAAGCTTTCGTCTCCTCATCAACCCACCGGCCCAACTGCACCCATGGGCCTGTCCAGATGCCCCAGTCCAGGCAGAACCATCCTCTCCTACTCTGTCACCAACGCAAGAGGGCTCCACGGCCTCATTCACCTCAGCACACCCTGTCCTGGATTCAAAACTGCGCAGCCTCGCACCCAGGTTCCCTCGTCAAGCTTGATATTCCGGGCTCAAAGCTCAGGAACGGCCTAGCGAGATGCCCCGCACACAGCAGGGTGCAAGGTTCCATCGCCACGGCACACTACGGGTACCGTTTTACCTGCATCGCTAGAGAGCTGCAAAAAGAAAAACCTCGATCAGTTCCATGCACCAGCAGGATTCTAGTGTGGGTTGATGCAAACATTGATTGACTTTTGATCAAGCGGAGCAGCATGCAACACTGGTTCACCAAAAGCACCAACCACGTTTTACTCGGCTGGTCAGGCCATGGAAGGCAATGAGAACGACGCTTGACATGGAGCCGGTTAGTCCTGACAGCTTTGACCTGCTAATCCGGCCACAAAGCAGCTTCTATTCCCTCAGACATGTTGTTGATTGAGGTGCAATGACCAACTAATACACGAGCATTGGCCATGGTAGCAACATGGTTATCCACCCGGACCTCGCGAGTACCCGCGCTGACCAGGATACGGTCCCTTTGCGCCGATTTCATATCATCTCGATGAGATTGACCGCATGCCAAGAGGTCTATTGGAACCAACGACCGAGTAGCCTCATGAATCAGGATACCCTCCTGGCGCCTCAAGGTGCGCCAAGGGCCATGAAGATCTTCAGCTCAGGCGTCATGGCAAACAATGCATTAGTGATCAAAGCTGAAAGCCAACGTCTGCAGGGCACTCCCTTGTTCGATATCGCAGAGGCTTTGCTCATTGAGAAGCAGATTCGTCCTGCGACTTGTTGGTAAAAATGGATCGCAATCTTCCTTTGTTCAGCTCGAGATAACCAAAGACATGCTGACAGTGGATTCAAGATCATGACGTGAGGTTTTGGTGCATCAGGGCCAAACAACGCCTCAATCAATATAACACTGAACTATTGGCTTTCATCAAGGCAGGACATGTCCGACGGCGTCGCGTACTAGTTTAGGAGCAACCATGATCGAAGCGA
This sequence comes from Fusarium sp. LHS14.1, assembly GCA_025433615.1. Classification (NCBI taxonomy): domain Eukaryota; kingdom Fungi; phylum Ascomycota; class Sordariomycetes; order Hypocreales; family Nectriaceae; genus Fusarium; species Fusarium sp. LHS14.1. The sequence goes on from CM046481.1 coordinate 2,901,035, forward strand.
AGCTCCGTTGAGGTCGACAGAAGCTTCCAATTCCTTTCAACCCTTGCTGGAAGCGTGTCAGTGTGGACACATCTCGGCTTTTGCTGGTGCTGGTGCTACCCAAGCGCGAATTGGCTTTCTAGGCCGCGTGGTGTTCGCAACGGAGCCGCCACGGCCGTAAGCCTCCACGACATGGCTACAAACCCTGGAAGTACCTCGACGATTTGTGCATGGCGGGACGCTTGAGATGGTCTAGCAGAAACGAAGGGTAACAAACTTCCAACCGATGCTCATATCATGCCAGGCTCCCCACCGGGCTCGGAGAAGTGATCGGGGAGATTGAATCACGCGAGTTGAGAATATCCTGGACTGATGGGATGCGCCCATGTCGCCAGCCACAGCCATGCCATGTCGATCAGAGGCAGAAGCCGTCCTCATACCCACCTAGCGTGGCCCTCACCAGCCACTATTCGATGCCAGAAATGCAGTCGCCACGTGGAGAAGATCAAACGTTCAACTCTAAACACCGTCGTCACTCGCAGACAAATCGACACTCGAGGGCTCACGGACTTGGGTGAGAAGGGGCCAGCAGTTGACCTGGTCGTATCTGCCCAGAAACAGGTACCCCAAGGAGAAGGGATCCGAGCCACCGACTGTCTCCAAATCCTTTGTTTGTCTTCCCTCTCCTTACCGGATCGGGCCAGCGGCATCAGGTCAAAGCGCTGTCCAGAGTTTCATCTAAGCCATTAGTGTCCAAATTACAGTTCCCTGAGTTTCGCGCTTCATCTGCTACACGACACGAGGGTCGGTGTCTGGAGGACTTCTGACAGAACCACCCAGGTGGTCTTATCCCACGCAGCGCAGCGTGTCGGGTGCTTCGGCCTGCCGGCTTGGAGGCTCCTAGAGGGACAGACAGAAGTGCCCATGTGCTCTGCAACTGACTCGAGCCCAATTGCCTTCGCGTTAATGTGTGAGTCCATCGTGTTTCGCTCGGACTTTTTTGGTCGCCCCTCGTGCAATTCTATTCATGCAGGCTTGAGGCGCCATCCCAATCGGTATTGTTTGCTCTTCTTTAGTGAGTCGCACGAGGCTATATCGGCAAGTTGCGATTCTGCTATTGCTACACTTTGCAGACCGACATTGGATAATATCTCCAAGACTGCAGGATGACTCGTCACACGTTCGCTTCGTGCCAGCAACCAGGTTGGTGGTTATCGCTTCGCCGCAGTCTACCTGATCACATCACATGGATGCTGGGTACAAAAGTTCTGGCTGTGTGAACGAACCTCGGGTTACCCCCGGTACCAATTAGCCCGACATTCAGTTTGTTGTCTCTATTACACCGGTTGACCAGCAACGCTTGGTGAGCTTTCAGTGGATTCTGTGTCCTCTAGTGACGTAGCTGCCAAGAGTGTAATTGGGAGGTTTCCGCAGCCAGGAGTTTGGTGTGATCTTGAGGTGGGGAAGCCGGTTGAAGGTGTAAGTAAGGACCTTCAACATCCAGTTACACTTACAGATGGGCACAGTATCTACCTCCCTCGGGGAGAAGAACCCGTGAATACCCCGTCAATTTCGTCAACACACATCCTTATTCATTCTAGATAACAAGTCTTATTCGGGACCATGGCAGTCGTCGTATCCTCTCATTTGACTCCGTCGGCTACGAGTTCCCTAGGTTCCCGGCTAGATCCAGCAGCGGTTGGAAATCACACCGAAGCGTGGACCATCCCTACTGAGGTCCAGTCCGTCGCTAAGTACTCTTAAAGATAGTGTTTAGGGTGCTGCGAAATGTACGCGGTCGAAGGCCACCATGACCCTCCAGCTCTAACCCAGATTCCTTTGTAAGCCCCAACACGATGTCCAGAGCTATACTATCAGAACTATTTCTCGGGAGTACCACATCGGCAGGGATTGTCCAGTCGTTATGACTATTCACACATTTACTCCCATTCGGTGACCTGCATCTTATTGTGGAGGCAGCCATCTGCTTTGAGTCGACTGCAGTTTAACTCATGGCTGGTTTAACCACAGTGCAGCCATGCTACGAACTGGTGGTGAACACACATGCGAATGAAACCCTTGAGGCATACTCTGTAAGTTCTCGCATTGTTATTTGTTGTCTTGGTACTTCTTGGTTTGTCGTAACATGGCCAATACCATACATGTCACGATTCCAACTGGGACTCCCCACCTGTTTAGGGTAACTCGAGGTAACTGACTGATAGTGGCAACAATAAGTGGCACATGAGGAGCCCGGGGCTTAGGTAGGCAGCTTTCTCTAGACTTGTTATCAGATGCGGCAGGAGTCGACGGATCTTCCCGGTGTAGGATACCGGTTGAGCCAACGTTGATGTTTATCACTGCCATGTGTCAAGCGAGGTGCCACAACATTGGTGTGACATGCACCCACCCATACGAACAGGGACATCAACCAGGTTGTATGGAAGGATAATCAATCCGTCCAACCGGACCCAAGAAAAGAGGGCGCCCCTTCACATGTCATCGAATAGTTAGGTATCCAAAACATTTCACAATGTCTAATGATAGTCAAATTGGGAGTCTGAGGAAAAGGAATGCGGCAGGTGGTAGTATCGGTCGCATTGCTGTACTGGCCCATTTTACCCTTGGCAGGTGAATGTTTACCCGTCGAACAAGTCCCGCCTGACACACAACCGTATTGACACACATTGATGGTTTGCCACGTTTGCAAGGCTCAATCCAATGTCATCCATGATAGCAAAGAAAGGAGCAAGCAGCCACAAGGAGCTCGTGCAACACTCTCATGAGGTGGTACCACCAGCCACAGCTAAACCCGGTCTTAGCCGCACGAGCCACGCGGAGAGGCCAATCACAAGCGCGAATGAGGCGTAAATTTGCCTTGGTTGCGCGCGCTTCTCTGTTGAGCGAGCCTGAGCCTGATGGAGCCCACTCCGTCGCCACTCCTCCATGCGATTCATCTTGATTTGCCTGCAACTCAACGGAAGCTCCCCCGAGCTTCAACACCCCATGGCCATCCTCGATCCATCATCAACCGTCCGCCCGGCATCTTGAGCAGAAGCGACCTTCTCCATATGCTGGTCCTTATCACCATCCACGACTCCTTTTCCTCTTCCTGCCATCGAGATCGAGTCCACACGCCGCGTTGAGGGGCTATCGGTTTCCACCTCCACCTGGGTGCTGGCCCAGACAAAGGCACTAGGATGACCGAGTTATCACCGCGAGGGGTACGGTTCTCGGGCACCGAAGACGAGCACTGCGATAAGATCAACAGTCTCCGACACGACGGTGCGGGCGAATCCAATGGCGACCCCCATGCGACAGAGCGTCAAGACGAGCTGGGCACACTGTCCCGATACACAGAATCATCGGGCCATACCGGGTCGTTGACCTCGCTGCATCCTGGGACCGTCGTCAACGGAAATCCCAAGCCACAGAGAGGCAGCACCGGTGATGATGGCGCCGGATATGCCAACGGCAGTTGGCCACAACGGCCGCTGGGTCCTGCGAGGACGCCATCGAACACATACAATCCGGCAACGTCGAGAAAACCAGGCCTTCCACAAGCAACCCCGTCCTTCACCGAGTCCATCCGATCATCATCCAAGACACGCCCGCTAAAGACCGAGAGCAGATTTCGCGCCCAGGAGCGAGCATATGTCCAGAAACTCCGGCAAGACTATAGCGGTGGATACTTTACATCGTATTCGAGCATGAACGGGAACGATTCAGATTCGGAAGGGGAGACTCCATCATCAGAGGGCCCATACGATGATCGTTTTGATCAAGAAACCATCATGTTCTATGGAAACGACAACCTCCAACCCACAGACGAAGACCTAAAAGATCCAGAAAACCGCGAGAGACTCGAGTGGCATGGTATGCTGGAGGCTGTCTTGACGGGAGACGTCGTGCGGCAAGAGAAGAAACGGTTGATTGGTTCAGCCGACCAACAGGCTGGCAAATCTGCTCACAAAACCGAGCTGTGGCTAGGCATTCGTTCCAAGGTCTGCGGAAGACATGTCCCTGTCCAGAGACGCATGCTCGAGGAAGCTCGATCTACCTTGGACCGCACCCTGGAAGAGATTATCAACTTTGAAGTTAAAGGAGAGAGTGAGGTTGGAAAACCACCATATGAGCAAGTCAAGGACATGGTGAAGAAGATTGAGAAGTGCGAGAACATGTATCCTTCCTGGTCTGCGCTCGCAGCAGAACACAAGGCGGCAGATTCTCCAGCCTTCAAGGAAGCGCACGAAGCAATCATCTCGTGGTACAACACAAACGAAATGATCAACACTGAGCTCTCTATTCTGAAGAAATGGGTGGGCAACGATGATCTGGACTTCACACGGACCAAGCAAAGGTCTCCCGCTGTCAACGGCATCAGCAATGATGAGACCTCATTCTTAGACAGGCTCATGAAGGAGGACGGGCTTCAATCTCTCTACAACGACGACGACGAGAAGGGTATGCTCGTGCCTATATCGACTGTTATCAACAAGGCCAAGGGCACGCTCATCAGGAATTCTGCCCCTTTCCGCAAGCGGCATCTTCCACCGTATCTCGAGGAACTCCTCACACTCATCAGTTTCCCTTCCCGCCTTATCGAAGAGATTACCCGAACACGTTTAGCCTATGCTCGGAGAGTTAAGGAATCTGCCCAGCAAAACCCCCTGATGCAAAATCAGATGATAGCTCAGTTCCAACTTCTGCTCAAGTTCGCCATTCGAATCAAGCTGGAATGCACCTCCATCGCGAATCCAGAGCCAGGATGGGACCTGCCTCCTTGCATCGACGAGTCTTTCGACCAAGTTGTACTGGAAGCACTGAAGTATTATTTCAAGATGCTCAACTGGAAACTGAGCGGCAACAAAAATACGTTCAAGGAAGCTGAACTGCTATTCCAAGAATGGGACTTTGCCAACGAAATTGGCAGCCATCTGCAGCGTGGCCACATTGAAGTGGCAGAGCAGTTCAGTTCGTTGACCTTCAAGGCGTTGAACAGACTGAGCCAGACTTTCGAGAAGGAGTTGCAAGCGAAGCCCAAGGAGAGCGCAACAGAGATGAGCAAGCGTTACAAGGCTTGCCTTGATTCGGTTCGAGTTCGTCAGCGAATGCTTCAACGATTCAGCCGAATGTTGAGTGACAACTACGAGCATGCGTCGGATTACAGCATCTCATTTACCCCGGAGACAATGCAGAAATTCTGCGACCAGCTAGTTGCCTCTGCACACTTCCAGGTGGACACTGGAGTTTTTGAGCAGGACAACACATATGTCATTGCATCTCCTCACCTACGGGAGAGGCTCGAGGACGTTCAGGTTATGATGGCCATAACGTCCCAGGATCAGTTCCCTGACGAGCTCGGGGAGCAATACCTACTCATTCTTCGACCTGAAGATCCGCTCAACTGGTTCGGCGAAACAATCCCTGTGCCATTGCGAGATCAGAACATCGACTTGAAGCGAGGTCACATTCGACTTTGTGCTTCTAGCCCCCAAACACTGCACAATGCGCGAAGGGCGTTCCTCGATGCAGTGGATATGCATGTTGATCTTGTGCAAGAGTCAAGGTCCAACATTCACAAAGTCAACACAAGGCTGACCGAGCTGAGGAGGGTGGCATACAAGCTTTCAAACACTTTCATGGACAGCGTTGAGATCATCAGGAAGCAAGCTCGGGGCAAAGACTGCCAAGAATTGATTCAGACATGTTTTGTGTTTGCTACAGAATTTGGTCAACGATCGTTGCTCTACATGGACAGCAACAGACGGCAGATGAACAATCTCAAGCTGACAAAGCTTGCGTTGGACTGGGTGAGCTTCATCTGCGATGATTGCATCGCGTCGGATCGAAAGACGTTTCGCTGGGCTGTCCTTGCGCTCGAATTCGCAATGGGCATGACGCGAGGACGTCACATCTTGGCACTGGGAGAGGATGAGTACGCCAAGCTTCGTTCCAAGGTTGCAGGGTGCATGTCGTTGCTTATCTCGCACTTCGACATCATGGGCGCCAGATCTAACCTTGCGGCCCAAGCCGAAAAGGAGCGAATCGAAGCGCTGGTGGGGCAGTTTAGGAAGCTTGACAAGAATAGGATGTTGAACGACGAGGAGGCTTCCCGCTGCATCACGGAGCAGCGCATGGAAGAGCTGGAGAGAGTGGACGAGTACCGACGAGAGAAGGTGGCCGAGAGACAGGGAGTCGGACGAGTACTGGAAGGTAACAACGAAGTCGACCGATCGCTGGCATATCTCTCATCGTCTGCAACAAACGTCACTATGCGCTGGCAGCAAGGTCAGTTCGTGGGAGGCGGAACATTTGGCAACGTCTACGCCGCGATGAACCTCGACACAGGCCACTTGATGGCGGTCAAGGAGATTCGACTGCAGGATCCCAAGCTCATTCCGACAATCGCCGAGGCGATCAGGGAAGAGATGGGCGTGCTCGAAGTTCTGGATCACCCGAACGTGGTGTCTTACTACGGCATTGAAGTCCACCGAGATAGGGTGTACATCTTTATGGAGTTTTGCTCAGGAGGATCTCTGGCCAACCTCCTGGAGCATGGCCGAATCGAAGACGAGCAGGTTATTATGGTCTATGCTCTTCAGTTGCTCGAGGGTCTTGTCTATCTGCACGAGAGCGGCATTGCCCATCGAGACATCAAGCCTGAAAGTAAGTATTGAATCCTGATTTGTCACTGCAGCGGAGAAGCTAACCGTTGAAAAGATATCCTCCTTGACCACAATGGTATCATCAAGTATGTGGATTTTGGCGCAGCCAAGGTGATTGCTCGTCAAGGCCGCACGCTTGCGGACCGTCAAACATCGATGCCAAACAGGTCCATGACTGGTACACCCATGTACATGTCACCGGAGGTGATCAAGGGCGAAAATCCCGGTAAGCCTGGGGCAGTCGATATCTGGTCCCTGGGCTGCGTCATCCTAGAGATGGCGACTGGCAGAAGACCGTGGGCACAGCTCGACAACGAATGGGCCATCATGTACAACATTGCCCAAGGCAACCCACCTCAGCTCCCGCCTCCTGACCAGCTCAGCCCGCAAGGAATCGACTTCTTGAAGAGATGCTTCGCACGGGATCCTCGAAACCGGTCGTCGGCGGTTGAACTCTTGCAGCATGAATGGATAACATCGATTCGAAGCCAGGTGGTGGAACCAGCCACACCGAGCGACACGAGCGGCTCAGCCCAGTCAACACCAACAGTCAGCTCAACATCGAGCAGACTAGGTGGTGTTGATGGATTTTATTAGGGAAAGTCCAACAGCGCCTCCTGACATGACAGGGGGACGAGTTGGGATGGGATTGAGCCATGTTGAGGAAGAGGAGGTGAAACAAAGCAAGGGAAAGGAAGGGTAAATGGAACGAGGACATATTCTATCGCTTGCTCGAGCACCAGTCTCTTATAGGTAGCTGGGCAGATCTACATGAGCGACGAGTTTGGAGTTTTTGTACATAGGCATTTGTAATGAATGAGATTGGCTACCGGGGAGGAAAAGCGTGGGTGCATGATGGTCATGATAGCAATAAACAAGGAGGCCACAGGATACGAGATACCATCTAATAATGCATATGGATTTGACAGAACTGAAAGATGCTGATTTTGTTATGATCATGTGCAAGCCCATGCTAGAATGCAGCAACTGCCGAGAGGCGATAAGAGGTAAACGGCCGACAGTCCGTCGTCTCGGCGCTTCAGCCCCGCAGCCACGGAGGCGCCCGATGCGGAGATGATGGATGTCATTGATAAAGGGCGGCCCGCACCGCGGGACACGGCACCTTCCTTGTACAGGTACGTGGCCCGGCCTATCTCATCTAAGCTGGGTAACACATAACTACCCCTCTCCTCTCCCTTTGATCACTCCCTTTCAACAACAGCGTAGAATACTCAACTGCAATGGAGACTCCAGGGACTATTTCCAAAGGCGACGCCGCCAGGACTGCCGAGATTTGTGAGCAACACGGCATCACGCTGAACGAGTTCTCGGAGCTCCGCCAGCGCGCCACGGCAGCCAAGGCCACGGCTTACTGCCCGTACAGCCGGTTCCGGGTCGGGGCCACGGTGCTCTCGGGTGAGGGCCAGTTCATCGACGGCGCAAACGTGGAGAACGCGTCATACCCCGTGGGTACATGTGCCGAGCGCGTCGCCCTGGGCACCGCCGTGACGGGCGGCCACCGTGGGTTCCGGGCTATCGCCGTCGCCACCGACATTGCGCCTCCGGCGAGCCCCTGCGGCATGTGCAGGCAGTTGTGAGTCCCATCGTCGGGGGGGTGAGGCGGGGGCGACTAAAAAAAAAGTGAGGCAGGTTTGCTGACAAGGTGAGTTTTCTGGGAGATGTAGTATTCGAGAGTTTTGCACACTGGAGACGCCAATCATCATGTTTGACAAGAATGAAGACTTTGTCGTTGTGAAGCTTGGTCAGGTCAGTTGTGTGGTCTTTTCCTCACCTGTTGAACATAAAAAACTCATTCAATGCACGCAGCTTTTGCCCATGTCTTTTGGGCCTGATCAACTTCCTCCTCCTGAAGCTCTCAGCAGCTCATAAATGAGAAAAGATGAAACCCAATCGCGAGGGCGATGTTGGGTTAAGGTTCACCGAAGCACCCGGACTTTCATGCGATGGTGTTTTGCGTGTGCGTCTGCACCTGCGGCCAGATCGCATGGCGATGGATGTTGGTTGGGTTACATCCGCTGCATTGTTGGAGGGGAGAAGGATGCCATGTGCCTGACCCTCCCTCGGCACGGGATATTTTGAAAGCCTCCAATAGGCGATGAATCCAGTCGTAGATGGCCAACGTGCCCGTGATGCTTCCGTGGTGTTCAGGGCTGGTGGCAAAAGCAGGGAGTGCGCACCAGACTGCTCGAGCCGTTTACCTGTATCTAGGAGCTGAAATCAAACATGCTTACTTACGATACGAATACAAATGTTGTTCATTACATGACTAGAAATTACCCGAGTCCTAATTCAACTTCTCTTTTTGACCATTCGTTCGCCATATCAGCGAATCCTTCTGTTGTCTCAGTGTATTATGCAAGGGAGAGTGAGTGATAACGAGGAGGTAAGGGAGCCTTGTGTTGGAACCACGACATAGGGTAATCGACTGTCAAAAGATAAAATTGTCCTTTAATTCCAATGCAAACTGTGTGATAAGCGAATGATTCAATTGAGCGACAATTGATACCACGCAGCTTGGGATTAGAATTATGGCATCAAGACTGGAAACCTAGTCCTTGATGTAGGGAGGACGTGTGCTTCTACTCGGCCGCTTCGAGGTTCGAGTAATTAAGAACCTGGCAAATGATATGCAATAGGTCAATCGCGGGGGATGCTTATACGAGATCCAGCAAATAACCTATCACACTAGGATGGAAGGCACGGAGAGAAGCACGGCCCGCTGAGATCATGACCTTCTTCACAACCTTCTCATGACTTGTAAGCAACTTCTAGAGTCTCGGCACTCTCACCCGTGAGCAAGCTTATTCTTGTTAACCTACCCACACCAGAAAAAGGTTGTGACCCTGCCCTCTTGGCCATCCACTCAGGAGCCTGGCTCTCAGTCCACGATTTCCCTTCTTGGGCTGGTGCACCAACTCTGCAGCTACTCATTCTCCCCTCGCGCGAAGTCGTTATGTGAGTTTCACATCCCCATGTCACATTTGTTCATCCGTTATCGAATCCGCACCAATCACTTGTGCATAAATCGGCCCGAATACTTCCAAGAGCCAACATCTTGCGTCTTGACGCCAAGAGCCTCAAAATGATCAGCGTGGTGACGACTAACACCAATTCATATCCACGTCGCCTAGCAGGAGCTGTCACACGCGTCAAGCTTGGCTCAAACTCTTGATCATCAAAGATGCTGACAATGAGACCATTACTTCTATGACAAGAAAAGCCAAGGAGGTCTCTTTTTGCGCGCCTATGAAAAGCCGTTGCAGGTAGCTGATCCCTCTGTCCGCATCGGAAGGATCATGACTCTCTGGCCCGGCGAACTTTTCACCAAGGCTGATTGATATTAACATCCAAACATGTAGGACCTCAGCACGCCCAGAAAATACCAAGACGAATCACCAGTGCCGAGCGTTTCGATGGTTCATCATGAGCGGGTCAATACGACCCGATGACCTGGAGAACCATGGGCAGCTTGATTAAATGCTGTACTGCAGCTCGCAAACAAGGAACACGTACTGACGCATATATTACGAACGTTTCCGACACTACTTTTCTTTCGAATTGACGTCTTCTATCAACATCATCAAGGTGGATAATCTTGTGCATCGTGACTTATTCACAATGAGGAAACTTCCAAAGATCAGTGCGTTTTACACCGACTATCTTCGTCTTTGGACTGTAACTGATGTCTCCATTACAGCCAACACTTATTTTGTGGCCCTGGTGGCCACAGTCGGTGGTATGCTCTTCGGTTTCGACATCTCGTCTATCGCAGCACTCGTCATTCGGCCTCAGTACATCGAGTATTTTGACAACCCGAGCGGTGTTAGACAGGGAGCCATTGGATCTGCCCTTGCTGCTGGATCTGTGTTTGGCAGTCTGATTGCCGGTCCCATCTCTGACAAATGGGGTCGTCGTGACAGGTATAACATTACCTGATGCGTGAACTCCTGCCACATTGCTAACAGATAGCCTCCAGCATTATGTTTGCTTGTCTCTGGTGGCTCGTGGGTACAGCACTCCAGGTCGCTGTCAACGGATTTGGCATGCTTGTGGCTGGTCGCTTCCTTAATGGGGTCTGCGTTGGTATCACTTCTTCTCAGGTTCCTGTGTACCTGACCGAGATTGCCAAGAGAGTACGTCTATCAGGTTTAAGCTTGTACTTTGCGTACTCACAAGTTATAGGAACGTCGTGGACGTATCATCATCATCCAGCAGTTGGCTATTGAGTGGGGAATTCTGATCATGCAAGTTGCCCCTCGGCTAGTGAGGACAACAACTGACTTCATACTCCTAGGTACTTCATAGGATACGGCTGCGGTTTTATCCCTGGAACTGCATCTTTCAGAACTGCATGGGGTACTCAGTTTATTCCCTGTGTTGTCCTTATGATCGGCCTTCCGTTCCTCCCTCGTTCTCCCCGCTGGCTGGCCAAGGTTGGCCGCGAAGAGGAGGCCATCCAGACTCTGGCAGACATCCAAGCCAGAGGAGACAGAAACCATGCCCTAGTGATAGCAGAATGGCGAGAAATCTCAGAGACCTTGGCTGCCGAGCGTGAAGCTGGCGGAGGTTGGCGCAAGTTCTTCAAGAACGGGATGTGGAAGAGAACAATGGCTGGACTTTCTGTTCAAGCCTGGCAACAGATGAGTGGAGTCAACGTGATAGTCTGTGAGTATTTGCCATTTACACCTCCAAGGAAGCGAAACGATCGAGATCTGAAGGAGTTGTGGTGTTTTTCATGCTTCATGGTCTGGATACTTCATCGCGATCGGGCCCGGCCTAATTGAGCCCCACTTCGGCCTCCGTGTGATGGAGCGGAGCTCGGCCCCACCTGCACTATCTACGCCGGCTCGCTCCGATGGGTTCCCATCATCAGCACCTTGAAAGAAAACTCATTGTTCATAAGCTAACCCGGCATCCCAGATTACATGACGTACGCCTTTCAGATGGCCAATCTTCAGGGCAACATAAACCTCATCGCCTCGGGTGTCCAGTATGCACTCTTTATCCTGTTCACATCAATCATGTTCCCATTCATCGACAAGACTGGACGACGCACGCTTCTGGTTTGGGGTTCGATCGGCATGGCGGTGTGTCACTTCATCGTTGCTGCGATGCTCGGTGCCTACTCTGTGCCCGTTCCTGGAGGTGTTGAAGGCAATGCTAATGTGGTGATGAGAGTCACTGGCTCCCCGGCCTATACCGTTATCGCATTCAGTTATCTCTTGATCATTGTTTACGCACTCACACTGGCCCCTGTGGCATGGGTATACGCAGCCGAGGTTTGGTCTACAGGCACTCGAGCGACGGGTATGGCCATGGCAGCCGAGGCCAACTGGCTCTTCAACTTTGCTCTTGGAATGTAAGTGAACGAATAAAGACGCTGGATATAAACTCTCGCTTATGACTATTCGGGTTTACTCCCCCAGGATTCAAGAACATTCAGTACAAAATCTTCATCATCTTTGGTGTTTTGTGTATCGGATCGGCTGTCCAGGCCTACTTACGTGAGTGCTAGATCGTGACTTTATGCCTATTTAGTAATTCGACTAGCTTACCAATTGACGAAATAAATACCCCGAGACATGCGGAAAGACAATCGAGGAAGTGGAGGAGCTCTTCAAGAAGGGAGCGCCCCCAGCATGGAAGACGAAGAAGGGCGAGTCACGTCTGGTTGCGCAAGTGGAAGCTGTACAAGAAGCCAAGGACCATGGCAAGTTGGACGAGGTTCTGGGAGATGCAACTCTTCCAGGTACCACCGGAGAGAAGGGCTTGACGGACACTGCCGGGCGTGTAAATTGATGCGAGTCAGGTCGAGTACGAGGACCAAATTTGGAGAGTTAGGAAAGTTACTTCATGGCGAGACCGATAGAATCTATTTCGGATGATAGAAGGCGCATGGACCTTGAAGTATGTGTATCCTATATTGACTAGATAGGTCAAGCTGTAGGCTAACAGTGTGTGAGATGTGAGGCCGTGCGATCTAGGATGGCCTATTCCAGGCCACCATAACAAGGGTTGCCTTGAGAATTGCAGGTCAGTTATTGGGTGAGCCTAATTCGACTAGACCAGGACATAGACAGTAACGTACGTGTCGAGGGATTCGCCGTGATGCGTGAGTCGGCATTAAGCGAGACCCCTGAAATTCCCCGGAGAAGGCGATTGTGAGTGGAATCAAGAGTCAAGAAGGAAGCTGGTTGATGGAATTAATGGCGAGGATATGACTCTGCAGGCGGCACCGCCAAGGACATCACGCGTAGATGGCTCGTAAGAGAAAGGGATGAAATCTCGTGTCACTTTTCGGCGGTGTTTGAACGGTGAGGGTTTTATCGGCCGATGATTTTATGTTAAACGTCTAGGTTTGCAGATAAGAGGGAAGGGAAAATCGGCACCATGAGAGCTTATAGGTGTCAAATGATCTTGTTCTGGTCCTTGATAATTAATGTTGGAGGGTAAATTCGAGGGGGACGCGGGATGCGGCCAGAGCCTCTTTTTGCTGGCGGCGTCTAAAAATGGAACTGGCCGTCTTGTCGTGCAGTAGTGCAGGGTCCTTGGCAAGAGACCGAGGTTTAGAAAATCCGGGGTTCGACTACAATGGGGAAAGTTTTGTTGTTTTGCTCGTCGAGATCCAATCGCGTCAAGTTTGGTTGCTGGTTCAATCTTTGTGCAGCTCATGCAAGGCGGCAATAACAACAACAACAAACAAAGAATAATACGAGATGCATGCTATGCTCATGCTGGGCAACAGCCTGGAAACCTGTAACCAGAGCGAGACGTCATGACGGAGACTCAACCCTTGCTACCCCCTGTGCCGTCGAGAATGGATGCTGCCCAATGAGCTGGGCCCATCCCTGGGCGCACCCATCCCTGCGCGCGAAAAGAGTTGAACCGACTTGACCAGTCAGAGGAGAGGGCGTCAAGCGTTTAAACTGACAGTCCACTGAGGGGTGATGACTGACTCGGGACGGTTGAGAGGGAGCCAGATTTGGTGGCCACTGGCTTTGCGATTCATTCATTCAATGGCGAGCTAAGCGCAAGGTGTACAATACACATGTGATGGGTGGATGAAAGGAATTGATCTTGCATGATGAAGGATGGCTTACTCAGGTACTATCTATGCACATGCATCCAGGGATGCATGCTGCTGCTCGCTCGGTTCATGCTCCCCTTTTGCTGCTTGCATAAGAGTCAGTTCAAAAGTTCAGGCTTGAGCCATTTGCGGCCTTTTCACAGATTTGTTGCTCATCTTGGCGCCTCACTCGCTCGCGAAAAAACGCAAAAGCCCAGACCAGGCTCGAGCTTTCTTCGGTCTCCCCCGTGAAGGGGTCCACGAGGCCCCTAGAGACCCGGGCATTCGGCAATGGTGAGCCAAGGGGATCCCGGAGAATTGGTAGAGTAAAAAGGGAGGATGAGCAAGAAAGACACTGGCCACAGAGGCGAATGGCCGGCACCGACACAGGGAGTTGACCCGGGGATTGGGGAATTGTATAGACCGACATGTTCTGGAAGGGCGGCGTTGACGATAAGACGGAATCTGTGGTCCGGGGCCACCATTGGACCTGTAGCTCCTGAAGATCTCCCCTAGGCTGTTGCGCATCACCATGTCTACTAGTTGCCTGGCTAGAGAGATGGGCACTGAATCAAGGGCGCAAGACGACGTAATAGCACGTTGCCGTGGATAGATATTGTTTTTGTTGTTGATGAGGGGGAAAGGGAATGCGTCAATGCCCCGACGACGATCGAGGCCCCCCGCATGTAAATCTGAGCACCAACAGAGTAAATTCACCGTTGGCACCAGACATGTTCTCGTCTTGTTCTCCCGTTCCAACGATGGGAAGGATGCACTGGAATGTAAGAGTGGCGCCGGCGGTTTTTGTTTTGTTTTAGAGCCCGCCGGGTCTGTCGCGTTTTTGCCGCCGCCTCTAGCACCTACCTATGTACCTACCTAGGTAGGTAGCCATGCTATCCACAGGTACAGGAAGGACACCGCCCTGACAGAAGAGTTACCCACTGACCGTCAACCTCCGCCGCCGCTAAAAGGGCCCCTAGCGGGCTTGTCGCACGTTCCCCCAGGTCTGCTCCATCGGTGGGTGGCCCCCCCTCCACTCCACTCGAGAGGTACCTCCCTTGACCGTCACACGCGCCCAGTGTCACTCGTGCTTGTCACTCACACCCGACTCTAGGTAGACTCTCTCCCTCAGCTCAGCTCTCACTTGCCCGTCACTCTCCTCTTTGAAATCTCCCATCACCTTTCTTTTAACGCCTCACGACCTTAAACGCCGCTTATCTTGCTCCTTTTTCTCCTCCTTCTACCACATCCTCCCCATCCCTTCTTCCGCCACCACCACCTCTTTACTCGCCGACTTCCTCGACTCTTTCGTCCTTGGAACTTGTTCCTCACGGGTTCCTTCATCGTCGGCCCTCTACAGCTATCCTCCACCTCTCCACACATCGAAAACCGCCATTTCCAGCCCGATTCTGAACCTTCCAACCTTGTTCAACCCCGCCTCTGCAGCGACTTTTATCAATCCCGCGAGCTTGTGCTTTTGAGGCGGCTTGTTCTTGGCTCGAATCTGCGAGAGCTGCACCGCCTAGAGATAGCTCCAAGCAACCGACTATTGCCGTCGGCATAGCTTCCCATAACCACATCCGATCATCGCTTCTCCTACCGAAATCCTCGAAGCGCCTGGCCATAGCCTGTCGCCCACACACCGATCAAGCTTCGGCCGACACATGCCACCGTTGACGCCCTGACGACAGCGGTTGGCCCCAAGTTCCATCCGTGCCTCCATCCACCGATTACCAATCTCGACATGGAGCCTGTTCCTGAGACGGAGCGGATGGAGGAGTTCCGGCCTGCTCTTGTCTCCTCGTCTCCTGTGGTTCCCCCAACCGCTCCAGCTCTGCGGATTCCTAATCCAAACTCCGTCTCGACCCTCAACATTGACCTGCCTCGAAAGCCGCCAAACCTGAGACGCAGCACCGACCCTAGTCCGACATCGCCAGCTTCACCCTCGTGGTCCACAACCACCTTCATTCCGTACCGCCCACGCACCACATCTCCCCTCTCTGGTGCTCATTCTCGATCTCGCTCTACTACTAGCTTGGCGCCCCCAATGTCTCGTACTCAATCCATGCCCGGAGTGAATGGCTCGGGTCATATTCTCTTTTCGCCCCAGCGCCGCCAAACCAGTCCCTCAGGATCTCCGAGCCGCGTCCGAATCCCGCGAAAGCCTGCCGATGAGGCTTTTCCGCCCATTTCTCCCGTTCGAACATCTGTACTGGAGCCCGAGCGGAGGCACGGGGAGAGACGAAGCAGCTCACCCATTCTGGGTTTCTCATCAAGCACTCCTGCTCGACTGCGTCGGCCATCATCCCCTCTGAGGGCCATTGCATCATCCAGCACTGGCTCACTGACAGCCTTTCCTCCAACTCCTTCCTCATCAATCTCATCTACTTCGTCGTACCGGAGTTACGATGCTCTCTCAGGGAGCTATGGAACCACTTACTCATCAGTTCCTTCAACACCAACTTCAACCAGGTCACGGAGCCCCAGCATTTCTAGCTTGGAGACTATTCCTGACACACCTGATGCCGAAGAAGCTGCGTTGGAAGCCGAGCGAATTGCGCAGCTCAAGGCTGCCGCGGATGCCGCCGAGGGTAACGACTCGTCGGACTCAAAGGGGAAAGATGGGCAGCCCCGGGGACGCACAATGGGATTTGGGTCCAGAGATAAACGGAAGCGTTGGAGTGTATGCGGAGCTGAGCGGAGAGGGGATCTCGATCTGGAGACGATTTGGGAAGATTGATTGGTCGAGAATGAGACTTGAAGTTGACTTGGGGATCGCCGCGGCATCTCGCACATGAACCGAGGCCAGCAATGAAGGATGAGACAGACGTTGCTTTACAGTACAGGACAGTACAGGACAGTACAGGACAGGACCAGGACCAGGAACAGGACCTTGGCAGACACGATTGCATCACGGACGGCGGATTCGTTGTTTGACGGTTGCTTGTTTTTGTTTTTTTTCGGCATCAGCATATGGTTTCTCGTTTTTTTTTTACTCTTACAAAGGGCACGACGGCGATTGCGTGACCCTCTTGATACCCATTCCAGCACATCTGCATTATCCATCCTGACAGGAGGATCACCTATCACACAGACAGCCACAGGTCAGGCCAATTGACTTGGTTGAGCTGTGCGAATCTGTATTCTAGGGCGAATTACACACACTCACACTCACACTCGCACTCACACACTGTCCCTATCATATCTTGATTGTCATTTCACTCACGGCTTCTTGTGCGCGGGATGAAGTCCAAGGGCGATTGAATCTATCGACAATAGAACAAAACCCACACCCACAAACCTTCATTCAACTCTCGTGTCCATCGCGTCGTCCGTGTCTCGATTGACGAATTATATTGTCGGTCGCCTTTCAATCGATAAGAACCTAGTGTTCAATAAAAACCCGAAAATGTCCCTGGTCCCCCCTCGTCGGGATCTGGGCAAACATTGCTTTTGTCTCCCTTTTGTGTCGATTGTGTGTGCGAATTTTTGGTGTTCAACTCCCTTGAACCGATCTATAGGCCCCACGACGGTCCCTTCTAAAGGGCTCCCGACACTCCCTCTTCAATATACCACCCTTTGAAAGTCTTCAATATTCGTCCCTTTGATTGACGATTGACCTCCTTGAGCAGCAACCCTCGAAAAGATGAAAGTCGTACTTAAAGGCTTTGGGATTCGTCCCAGAGATACAATTCTCACCACCAGACTCAGCATCTTTCTCTCACACTCTCACAACAGCCTCATCCTGTCCACTGGCTGCTCTCTCTCTTTTTCCTATTTTTCATCTTGATACACAGTCTGCAGTATGCTTCTGCCTACATTCATCGGCGCCGCTGGCCTTTTGGCCACGGCTGTCGAGGCTGCTCCACGGGGTACTTGGTTCAACAAGGTATGTGTTTTGAAGATTTTAAAGATTTACAATGTTCTGACAGAGATACAGCTTCGACGAGATGATCAGGATTCTACAGCAAGAATGGCTGCTCGAGCTGATTACAACTACGCAAATGCTTACAACCAGCCCAACGTCTACACTCCTGGCGCCAAGTACGCCACTCCTGGCACATACACCACGGTCGACTCTCAATACACTGCTCCCAAGAACACATCTACTTCGACTGCCAACTCCAATACTCTCAAGTCGGATATTGAGTGCCCTACTGGCGGTGTCTACGTCTCAACCACGACTCTCGACTTGACTGTCACCGTCACTGCCTCTTCAAACATGTCTTACACCATCTGCCGCGACTGCACGCAGACTGTCACTCGCGACGGAACCGTTTACCTGCCTGGTGGCAAGTATGTTCCCACGCTATCATACGACAAGGAGACCAATGCTGCGTACCCGATTGCTGAGAACACGAACGGCGGTGGCCAGTACAACTCTGGTTCTCCTTACTATCCTACCAACGGCACCTATCTCCCTCCCAAGACAAAGGATGTCGAGGATCCTGATGAGACTGAGCCCTGCACGGATGATGATTTCCCTTACATGAACTCTACCATCGCTGCTCCTATGTACACTGCCCCTGGCTCCGCGGGTGGCTACCAGTCTGGCATCTACAACACTCCCAGCGGCTACAACACTGATGCTCCTGTCTACACCAGGCCAGCTTATGTCAAGCCCGTGTACCCTGAGCCTGGCCACAGCAACTCTTCGATCGAGACTCCGGGATATACCCAGCCTGTGTATACCAAGCCCGTGTACCCTCGTCCTTCTGGCTCTGGTAACTCTACCATCGTGGCACCGGTTTATACTAAGCCTGTTTATCCCGACCCGTCTGGAAACTCGAGCGTCGTGCCCACCGTCTATACCCCTCCGGTCTACACTAAGCCTGTTTACCCTCACCCATCTGGCAACTCGAGCACCTCCCCTGCTTACGTCAAGCCTGTTTATACCAAGCCCGTCTACCCAGAGCCCAACAACTCGAGCGTAGAACCCCCCGTCTACACCCCACCGGTCTACACCAAGCCTGCTTACACTAAGCCTGTGCTCCCTGGCAACTCGACGGCTACCAACTCCGCCGATCCCTCCGTGTACACGCCTCCTGTCTACACCAAGCCCGTGTACCCCGAGACTCTGATTCCTGGCAACTCTTCGACGACCTCTACCAAGTCTGCTGACCCTGTTTACACGCCTCCTGTTTATACCAAGCCGGTGTACCCTCAGCCTGTGAACTCTTCTACGAGCGACGCCCCTGTTTACACCCCGCCCGCCTACTCGAACCCCGTGGTCCCTGGCAACTCGTCCACAGTCCCTCCTGTGTTTAGCACTTCTGCCGATCCCTCGGTGTATACACCTCCCGCCTACACTAAGCCAGCTTACTCGGAGCCCATCATTCCTGGAAACTCTTCCACCAGCGATGGTCCCATCTACACTCCCCCAGTCAACACCAAGCCAGCTTATCCCGGGTCTGTGGTTTCCAGCAGCTCGTCTACCAATGATGGCCCCGTTTACACGCCGCCGGCCTACACACGACCTGTTTACTCTGATCCTGTTGCTTCCGGAAACTCTTCAATGACTTCTCCGGCCACTACAAAGTCTACTGATACGCCTGTCTACTCGCCCCCGGTTTACACCAAGCCCGTCTTCCCCAGCGAGTCTCCTGACGCTTATCCTCTGCCTTCAACCCCCAGCAACTCGTCGATTCCTCCTGTGCTCCCCGTTTCTTCCAGTGATTCGTCGTCTTCTGCCGACCCGACCTCCACTCCTGAAGCTTCGGCCTCGCAGGGTAGCTCTGCCTCGACTGCCTTTGACCCGGAGCCTACCTCGATTGAGCCAACAACCCTCCCCGTGACGCCTTTCTTGACAACCACGTCTTCAATCGAGTCCTCGACCACTGAGCCATGCATCATCGACACCTCCATGGTTCCCATCTCGTCATCCTACCTCAACACCACCGCTACCACACCGAGTGTTCCCACAGAAACCATCTGCGAGGATGATGCTGAGAACGGTGCACCCAAGAGCAACGCTGCCTACTGTGGTGTCAATGGCAAGGCTACGGGAATGAACTTTCTCGCCGAGTTTAGCGAAGACAGCTACGGCATGCCCGTCACCCTCGAAGGCTGCTACCAGTTCTGCAAGGTAAGTCCCTACCCCTCTCGATTCCGTACCAAATGCTAACAAATCCTTTAGCTTGACCTGCCATCCACCCGCGGCTGCGAGGCTTATCGCTTCTACGAAAACGACAGTGGCGCAACCCGCTGTGCCCTCTACGGTCAACCCGTCTACAAGGACATCCGCGAGATCGACTCAACAGTCTCAGACGTCTGGTTCGACCTCAGCTGCGGCTCTCCCTCCCAATACTAAACCCCCCCCTGCTTCCTTGATGACAAGACACGTTTTTCTTTTTTTGTTTTCCTTTGTCACAGATTCATAAGGGTCGGAGTTTTTAAGGGGGGAAGGGTTTTCACTTTAATACCTAATTTGAGAAAGGGATAAGGGGGAGAGTGATATAAGTGTGTGTAGCTTTTTGTACTAAAGTGGTTGCTACTGCGACTGGAGAAGGCATACATATGTCCAATGCGGATTCCGTGTCCCCCGATGGGACGGTTTAATATGTAATTTCTTTTTAGTTATTGTTCAAATGAAAAGCAATCCATCTGTTGAAAGTTTGGGTTTTGTTTCTTTTGACTGCTTCTCCTTGCTTGAATGAGAGGGGACAACTACTGGTAGTGTTCGGTGACCGTGGGATACTCTTAAACGCTTCTTCTGGCCGGGGCAAGCACTCTGGTTGTCACATTTTCCAAGGGCTTCCCTTGTGGAGATATCACTGGAGAACATGAGAGAGTAATACATATACCTACATGATCCTAGTTGATGGTGTCTATCTGTTCTCACTATCTGATCCCATCAGAAAAGATGATCAATCTTTGATCCTGAGCCAGCACATATCATAACCCCATTTATCTGGGCTCCAAAATCATCAAAGTCTCCCAATCTCAAAACCCATCCCCTGATTCGGCAAGCTGTCCTGAACTTCCTCTCCTCCGTTCCTTTCCATCAGGCCTAATCGCAGACCACAGCAGCCTTGATGAGCAGCATCGAGGATTCATAGTTCTGGCCGTCGGCGTTTCCGGCCTTGTAGAGAAAGGGCGAAATAACCATCTTGACGATGCTCTGCTCAGACAGCTCGGTTTCGGAGGCGATTGCATCCATGATGTTTGGGTTGTATCGCTGAGGCTCTGAATGGTCCTGAACATGGTCTCTCCAATGGATCTTGAAGAGTGCCTTGGAACACATCAACATCTGGTCCAGTTCGACGGCACACGCGATGATGACGCTCATTTCGTCCCTGACCCTCCCCCCACTGTCAGAACTGGCGTTTGGGGCCGAGAGGAATGGCATCAGGCGTCTGGCTTCGAGGGTGGCAAGGGCCTTTGCGCCTTCTGACTCAAAGCCCCAAAGCTGATTGAGAATGCCCGATCCTTGAGCAAGCCATCTCGCAGCTTGCTGGCAAATTTCAGAGCGGCCTTGAGCTTCCCCTCCGAGACGATCTTCAAGAATTAGCTCATACTTTGAGAAAGTACAAAATAGATGTCACTTACTGATGAGGTTGCTTTCGATAGTCTTGAGGTCGGCCATTCCAGGGCCACCCCAGAGACGAGTACCAGCATCAAACACTTTGTCATTGACCATACTCCACAGGTAGCCCTCGAGAAGAAACTCTCGGTAGTCTTGGTCTTCAATCTCTTCTCGGTATGACTGCGAGATCCAGCTCAGCCGAGAGAGAACGAGCTCACCCAGGTCCTGCGGTGGAGGACTCTTTGCCAAATAATGGGCCAATGTGTGAATGTTGTAGCTGAGAATCCTCCACTTGTCCATAACAGCGTCGTCTGTTGCCTTGGCGGAATTGGCAAGGGCCCCTCCATCTGCGAGGCGCCTTTGCTCGTCTCTCTCGCGGAGAGCCTTGCTGAGTTTGGTACTGGCGATTCTGTGTTTGGTACGCATCTCTTTAAAATCATCGCTGGCTTTCTTATTTCTTTGATTTGCCAGATTCAGCTGCTCCTCAAGCTCGGCAACTTTTCTCACGAGCTGATGCTGAGTGAATTGTTGTGCCCAGTTTGTGAAGAACTCCTCGATGCGCTGGAAGCACAGGCCGAAATTCGTAGATATGTTTTGCCCCATCACCTCGTCCAGAGCAATTCTGTTCTCTGCGTTTGCGGCACGCACCTCCTGCAGAAGCTCTTGGTGTCTCCCTTGCTGAATTTCCAAAAATTCTTCAACGGTCCAGACGTCAGCCTGCTCTTGATCTTGAGGATGGTGCTCGTGGTTGTAAGTGCCGGTTTCCGGGCCCAGCTGAGCGTGATGAGATGGAGAGATTGCAGTACTGTCGGTTTCGGCGTCCCTGATGTTTTCAAGTTGTTCATTTGTGACATCAAAAGATTCAGATGTAGGCTCAGGTGGATAGGAATCACCCGTGTTCTGGCAGGGCGGTTCGGAGCTCATGGCCAACGGCGTCAAAGGCGATGCATGAACTCGCCCAGGTCCGATGAGCGCGCGTCCTGAGGGAAATAATCTTTGAAGTCTGCTGAGTCTAATAGGATGTAAGACGCTTTATTGTTGATGGCCTGATCTCAAGAGACTTCTTTGGCGTTCGGATATGGGTCGTGTGACGACACAAGGCTGAGATGGTGTTAAGTGCGTGGAGTGCGAGCGCAGGAGAGAGGTTAGAGAAAGGGAGAAAGCCAGTGGAGAAGGTAGAGAATATGAAAGAAATCCCAAGGTTACTTGCTTAGCAAGGTAACTCCATCCGTTGAGCTGGCAGGTGGTAGTGATTCACTGACTGACGGGTGCCTGCATGTCCTTAAGGGCACTCACCACTCCCAGCTCTGTATTCACCCTCTCCATGTATCAGATAAAAACCCTTACTCTCGAATCTCCCTTTTAAATCTACATCTCTTCTCCTCCAACCTTGGAAAGTTGGACAGCAGCTACTTACCAACTTAGCAACTACACCAACCTGCCTACCTACCTACTCGCCGACATACCAACCACACTGACTGATCTTAGCTACGACCAAAGATGGCAGCGACTCAACCAACTGAGGATGCCATCGTCATTGGCATCGATTTCGGGACGACGTAGGTTTACTCACAACACATTAGCAGGCGTGTGCTGACACCTACTTGCTTAGATACTCGGGTGTCGCCTGGGCATACTCACGAGAACCAAATGACATTGCGATCGTGACAAGCTGGGAGGCCGAGCTAAACCACTGCTCAGACAAAGAGAAGGCACCCACTCAGCTGTGCTACAACAGCAATAATGATGCCACCTGGGGATACTCCATCCCTGCCGACAACGACGCCTTGAAGTGGTTCAAGCTCCTCCTGCTCAAGAGAGGCGATATTGCAGCCGATATCGCGAAATCTGAGCAGCTCGCCACCGCTCGTCGCCTGCAGGAGGCGACAGGCAAGCAGCCCGTCGAGATCATCGCTTGCTTCCTCAAGAAGCTGTGAAACCATGGCATCGAGTCCATCAAGCGCAGCATCGGTGCTGAGTTGCTGAACAAGTGCAAGTTCCATGTCGTCATAACCTTGCCAGCCATCTGGCCCCCCTACGCTCAGAGATTCATGAAGCAAGCCGCAGGCCTATCTGGCATCCTTACTCTCCGACCATGCGGCGCCACCACGGTTCGGTTCGTTTCAGAGCCCGAGGCAGCGGCTTTGGCGACTATCCAGGACCTTTCAAAGAGATCGACCATCAAGGTATTTCATATACAACTCACTTGAGGGGAACCAGACTAACATCTATGGGTAGCCAGATGATACCATCGTTGTCTGCGATGCTGGGGGCGGAACAGTCGTAAGTTTGCACCCATGAATACCAAGCATGGCTTTAGGTAGCCCTGACTAATACGAACAAGGACCTCATCAGCTACAGAGTCCAGTCGACAGAGCCATTCGTAGTCAAGGAGTGTGTCAAAGGAGATGGCAAGTAATCAAAGCCTCACGGTAGAGTTGGCTTGCTAACTACGAACAGGAGCCCTGTGCGGAGGAGTTTTTCTCGACGAAAACTTCCTCAATCTCATCAAGTCCAAGGTCCCCAAAGGAGCTTGGGACCAGGTCAGCAAAGCAGCGGAAAAGAGATTCCTCAATGACGGATGGGAGCACGGCATCAAGCCGCAGTTTGCAAACCAGCAGAGAACTTGGCTAGTCGATCTGCCCGACGCCTGCAATGACACCCCTCGGAAGCTCAAACGCCGCCGTACATTTGAGCTCACCTCGTATGTTCATGCTCTCTCCGCACAGCAATAAGGCTAACAGGACTTCCTAGGGACGAGATCCTGTCCGTCTTTTCCCCGATTGTCGACAAGATTGTGTCATTGGTGCGCCGCCAGTGTGATGCCATTGAAAGAAAGTACTCTGAGCCGCCAAAAGTTAGTTCTTCACACATTCCTCAAGAAGCTTGCGCTGACCCTTATAGCACATCGTTCTCGTCGGCGGTTTCGGTCGTTGCCGATATCTTTTTGACCGGCTGCAGACCGAGTTTGAATCGTCAGTCCTGCAGGCTCAGGGAAGCAAACCGTGAGTGGTATCATCCAAACCAAGGACTGACTTGACTGACAACCCTAGATGGACCGCCATCTGCCGTGGCGCTGTCGTTCATGAGCTTTCCAAGCAGAACTTTTCCGCGGACATTAGTGTAAAGGTTGAGGCAAGGATTGCCCGCATGAGTTATGGCATCTGTCACAGCTCATCATTCGATGACCTCAAGCACCTGCAGACCGACAAGTACTGGTGCGTTCAAGAGCGCAAGTACCTGGCCAAGAACCAAATGACGTGGTTCTTGAAAGAGGTAACCGATAAAACAAGGCAGGGCCGGACTTCTGACTGACATGTTTCGCAGGGTGATGACATTACCAGCAGGCGTCCAGTCCGGTATCCTTTTTACCGCCTCTTATCAGAATCCGTGGGCTATATTAGGGAGGAGATACACTGTTCCGCGTCCTATCCAGCTCCTTCGAGAAACGACCACACCGTTGAACGAATGTGCCAGATCAAATGGAACAGACACATCCGTGTGGAGTCGCTCCCAAAGTATACCAATCCCATCGGAGAAGTCTACCACGAGCTGAACTATACCGTCGAGATGGCATGCGAAGATGGGACTGTCGACTTCGTGGTCTATCATGATGGGGTGCAGGTTGGCGCGCAAAGCGTCCAGGTTGACTTTGACTAAGTCTCCCCAAGCTTGGTCTATTGAGGCAAATGAAATGAACTGGTGCGTGGTAGGGCAGATTGAGGATTCTGGTATTTGGGGGAGTGGAGTTATGGTCATCTTGCTTTCGGGAAATGAGAAACGGCGTGCTGGATTTTTTGGACTGTGCCTGAAAACGGTCGAGACAAGTGTCTCGTGGCAGCAGAGATGAGCATTTATTGCAAGGCTCGAGCCTCAGGTCTAGGATCTCATATTCATGGGGAGCTAGCGGTGCGAAGGGAACACGTGTAAGATGTAAAGATCAATCTAGAACAAGCACGGAGAATGTTTGGACATCTTGGTCCATCACATCATAGATTCATTTAACGCCTTCGCTATCCATACGAGGCATGGTACTCTATGACTCGGCCATGTCGACATCTTCTTGCTTCATCGGCAGCTCATCCGTTGAGCTTGGGTCCTCTTTGACTGTTGTCCCATTGGTCACAGGAGCATCTCGGATGTGTCGATACACTCTGACTGTGTTATCCTGGCCACCACTGACCATTGTCTCTTCATGAACATCCACCCAAAAGCACACGCCCGCGTGGCCCTCAACTCTCTGCAGAACATTCTTGGATACCACGTCCCAGAGCACGATGCTCCCGTCCTCACTGGCAGAGGCGATGAAAGGGGCGCCGTCCAAGATACCGAAACAGCCACCAACTGCAAACTTTTCATTAAGATGGCCTTGGTACGTCTTCTTGACGCTACCGGCCACGTAGTCCCATAGGCGAATGCAGTTGTCGAGGTTAAAAGCCAGGACGAAGCGGCCATTCGGGGAGAAACAAACGTTGGTTACGGCTGGGTTGTCTTCGTGGACGAGGGTACGGAGACATTGACCTGTTGACGTATCCCAGACACGACTATACACAATTAGCAAGCAACACTCATCGCCCAAGAAGGGGTTCTTACATCAATCCGTCTGTTGAGCAACTCACGACCAGCGTTCCGTCGCAACAAAAGTCAATCCCACTAACGGGATCACTATGCGCAGGTAAACTACGCATAAGTCTACCTGCTCTCACGTCCCATAAAAAGACAGCCTCATCGTAGGATCCGCTAGCAAGAATGTTGCCCTTTGGCGAGAAGGCCAAACAGTGGATGTAATTATGGTGACCCTTCAGAGGCGCCATCTCCTGGCCAGCTTCCGTCTTCCGGGCAGTAGTCTTCGGTCGACCTGTGACACGATCCCAAAGGCGAATGGCCTTGTCGTCTGAGCCGCTCGCAATGGTGTTGCTATCAGGTGTCCATGCGAGACAGCTCACACCGGCCATGTGACCAAACAGTGTATCCATGTGCGCGCCCGTCGCGGCATCCCAAATCTTGACAGTGGCATCTGCAGAAGCAGAAGCGATAAAGCGCCCGTTAGGAGATATCCGCACCTGCGAGATGGGCTTGGTGTGGCCGTGGAGGACGAGGCGGGCGCGGTAGTTGGGCTTGAAGGGTTCGGGAGGAGGAGTCGGTTGCGGAGCTCGAGGTGAGAGCGAGTCTGTTCGGGAGCGTGTGGATGACGATTGGGATCGAGAGCGAGAACGTGAAGAGCGGGGTGATCGTGATCGGGAGACTGAGGGCGAGGAAAGGCGCGAGCGCATGCGGGAGTCGGAGCGAGTGGTCGACCTTGACCGCGATCTTGACCGTGATCTTGACCGCGAGGTGCGACGGCTCTGCTCATCATAGTATTTTCGATCGGCGCCATCATCGCCGGGACTTGGACTCATAGTCCTGCTATTTCGGCGATGCTCACGGATCGAGAGCTTTCGTATCCCTTGGTGGGCAGAAGGCGAACGGCTCGCATCGTCTTCCTCGCCGTCGCGTCGAGGCGCGTAAGGAGGAGATGAATCGCCATGCGTCTTGCGACGCTTACCACGGGGCGAACCGCCTACACGCTCGTCGTCGGAAGCCATCGCGAATGACAGCTCAGCCTCGTTTGAAATTAGGTAGTTCCAGGCCCCAGAGGGTGGGAGGTCGTCTGGACGAGGCTGACAGCCAAAGTCAAAGAACCAATGTGGGGCACGAGGCTGAAAAGCTGAAGCTGTGATCTCCAAGAGAAGAACGTGATTGGTCAGCGCCTGCGCAAGCCACTCCTGAAGATCCGGAAACTACCAGAGGTTGGGGAAGCGGAACGACCAAATTCATTGGCCTTGCAATTTTTCACGCAGAGATTCTGTTCTTTTGGCGCCGGGCTACTCATCTCCGCTGTGACACGGGAGTTGACCAGCGAAACCATTGGCTGTATCAAACCACCAGCTGACAGTCCTAGTTCTCTTGCGACTCCTATAATGGAGTTGGACAAAAGATGGATTACTTTCAGCTCCTCCTGCGTGCCCCTACTACGGTAGGACTGTGCTTCCATCGTGAAAAGAAGCTTCCTTAATTACCACAAATTGCCGCCCTGTCTCTCAGACGGGCAGCTCGCACCATGCAGGCGGTCGGTAGCTCAGCCATGGCGTTAGGTTTGCGGCATTCCGTGCGCCGTCTACTGGTTCTTTCTCCCGGTCAGCCGCGCGCCCCCTTTCACAGCTGCCGGGCCTCAGTCTGTCATGGGGTAAGGTTAGGCAATTAAACTATCTATTTTTGCAGCAACGGCGCGTCCGGGAAGTTTACCCCGTGAAAAATTTCAACTCTGAAAAGCGAAAGGTCAATAGGGGGATACTGAATGCCCCGGCTAGTGGTCCAAGAAAAATGGCATACTTCGCAAGTACCAACTTTGCCTTTGATTCCGCTGAATCACAGCACAAAAAAAAGGCTTATGATTATCAACCTAAGAATGTATAGGCTTTAGAATCTAATTTGTTTATTTTATTTTTTATTCATTTATTTTAGTTTAAGTTTTATCTGTATGGCCTGGCAAAGGTCTTATTGCCTACCTACAGTGTGCCATTTATTTCTTGGTATGGGTGCCCGGGTTGCACAGTCAATACAATCCAGGCTATTGATCGCGTGCCGCGCGCCATGTGGCTCTAAGGAAAGAAAGTGTACAGACAGTGGCGTTCCCTTGTTGTGCTGTGTTTCTCACTTGTGGGCTGTCTCTGCATTCGCTCGGGCAATGGTTGCCCTTTTTCTTCTCTGCCGCGGTTGAAACCAATAGCCAAGTCGTCGAGACCGTACCATGTTTTGCTTTTGTTTCTGCTCCTTGTGCTTGTCTGTTCTTTTCTTAGAACCCAAAACCCATTCTCCCTGTTTTGACTCAAGGCGTCTCTTGTCAGTCAAGACATCCCTTGTCTACTCTCACTCATCCTTTTACATGGTCGGCCCGTCAACGAGATTCAAAGTGAGACATTCTTCGGAACTGGGCTTGAATCGTGCTCTGTCTCCGAGTGACGTTCCGACCGTTCGTCTCGTCCATTCCGGCCTCTACCACATACCGAGAACGGGGCCTTGGCTAGATGGCGCAAAATCGACTTCATCGCCGTCTGACAGCTCTTGGCCAAAATCCCTCACCATTCGCTCGGGATGTTTTGAAGATGGGCCACTTAGGAGGCTTCCAGACTACTAGACAATTCCAAACTATCGCCATCAAGCATAACAGTGGCGTATCCGGAGCTGAAGCCTACTCGCGACTAGCAAGTCACAATAGGCGCGTTCCAGACGCCGCTGGGCTGTTGTAGTTTACAAACCTACCCAGCGCTACGGCTCAGCTATGGCTGTTTAGGGGACGAGCCGTTTGTGGCAGAGAGGACCGTTGGATAGCGACCGGCTCGGGCGTCAACGTTTAATTGGCGAATTTCCTGAATTAACCTCTCCCCAGCCTGCTTGCGGGGAGGCATTATAGGACAGGTTTAAGGGATTGCACTTTCATGCCCCGAGATGACAGCATACAGGGCCTTGTCCCTCCTATTCGCCCTTCCTTGTAAAAAGCGACCGAGACAGTGCTGGCGAATAATGGCCGCCCACTGGCCTCGGGTGGCTTTTTGCCCTGATCTACGAACACATGGGGGCGCGTCATTGTGCCGCATTCAACCAGGCAGAGCAAGCAAGGCAGGTCGCGTCAGAGATGTCCTAATTGCAGCAAGCAGATTTCGCAGATTAGATGCGGACGATGCTGCCGGTGTCATTGGTGGAGGAAGGGCGGTAAAGAAAGGGAAGAGGCTGAAGGCGTCTTTGTCGGCTTGCCACACGTAAGCGGAGGGATCTAGGGTCCTCGTCAGGGGATGGGAGAGACGCCGCAGATGAGGTGCTCCATCTGATCCATGCCCTGCTTGAGGGGGCAAAGGAGCACTGGCCATGAGGGGATTACTGGCTTCGATATGCTTGTTATTGGGTTCCATGCGAATTACCTGTTGGCCGCGTCTTGACAGTGTGAAACCCGAATGTCGGCTATGTTCTGCAAGGCAGTGCAGCTTGTCAGCGATTTCAGATAGAGTGTTTACGGGCCTGTTGGTCAGAAGTTCAAACATTCTAAGCCAACAGGAATGTTGGTCGTGTACCCTCTGGTCTTGAATACGCTCTCTTGTCAAGTCAGGCTGAGCAGCCAACCCCATACAACTCTGCAGAGTCGCAGTGTCTAGATGGTGCCATAGTACCCCATGATCGCACTCCAAACTTTCCGATTTGCGTTTTGCTCCTCTCGGGCCTTACCCCTTTACTATTCCAAGATTGTCCCCGCTGCCAGAAGACCGGCCTTGTAGCCGTGGCCGCCTCGCCTATTCAGAATGACACCCCGTTCAAGTCCAAGCGAAGCGGCGACTCTGGGCGGCCGGCTGCCCAGCCGGCTGGGGTCGGTACTAAGAAGGGCAGTAAGCAGCCCTACGAGCCACAGCGGCTGGGCGAGGCCCTATTAGAGGCGTTTCTGGAGAAAGGTGAAGGCCTCGAACTGTCAGGTTTGTCTACAGCCGCTGTGTGTGTGACGGGGTCTGTTTGTTTGCTCCAGGAGGGCAGGCACCCGGTGCGTTGTGCTGTCAATCGAGTTGACGTAGTACAACACGAATCTATACAACGTTGTACGAAGCAACAGACTTTGGAAGCTTGCCTTGTTGGCCGCTGATTCTTTCGGCGACTCCCACATACGGCAAGTGAGCAGGGAAGAGGTCGAGCCCTGTTTGCATGTAAGCTTCTGGCAGGCGATTGGCCTAGTGAGTTGCATCGCCCTGGACTTTTGGCTCGAGCGTTTCATGACCTGTCGGGATCTTCCATGGAAGCGTCCGTCAATGAACGGATGACTCTCCGCCCTTCCCTTCGGTTCAATCAATCTGCGACTTTTGTTTCTATGCCCCCGGGCTCGCATTTTACGAGCGGCATATCGCATAAGCATATTCAACCATGCAACATTAAACACTGCGCTGTGAAGCCGAGGCCCAGACCCAAGGTCTGGACGGCAGAATCTCAATAGCGTCTTCAGCGGGTAAGCGGCCTCTCCTCTCCCCTAAAGAGCCTGAATCCTTAGAGAAAAAGGTCTCGACAGGCGCGCCATCCATGGGACATGGATTCGGAGCAATAAGCTTGACGGAGACTGGATGGGATGGGATGCCAAGCGGGGGTCGCCGACTCTGCGCCCCCCGCGTGCGGCCAATCGCCAGACCCTCGCCCACCCAAGTTAAATTACCCTCTGCTGCTAAACGGTGTTCGAAGAAGGTCTTGCAGGGGGTCCCATAATAGAACCAGAGAGCATTCGGGCTCGTGGCCCGATCTGAGTCTGGGCTCGCTGCGAGACTGACCTTTCCAGGTTCCTGCTCCTCCAAAACTCTGCGTGTGCAGGCCCCTGGCAAGCCATGGGGGGACCTAACTTTGATCGGTCTGGCCCGAATTGCCCGGCAGATTGGATGGACGGGTGTCGACGAGGTTCGTTGGCGCGAGAATCGAGAGCGAGAGCGACTTGCCGAGTGGTGGCTCTAACTGGTGCAAGGGCATGGGGACCAGAGCGCTCAGGGGGATGAGGACATGCACTAACACTGCTGCCAATTAGCTGTTGCCTGCCCTCGATGAGATTCAATGCCCTGCGCCGACTTTTGCTTCCCCCTGGGCTAGCTTCGTTAGCCGTTGAACACGCTCCTTCACCGACCAACCGTCCCGCAGGCTGTGTGTGGAGGAGGAAGATGAAGAGAAGCGGTCGGGTACGTACCAAGCCCTTGTGAGAAGGTCGCAGGAAGGGCTGCAAGCGCCGACGCAGGCACACACACAGGGAACAAAACCAGGGGCAAGACAGGGCAGCATCTGCGGCGTCCTGGTACCTGCTTTAGCGTCGTCCTTGGCGTCAATGGTCCGTCGAGGGTTCGCCCAACCTGGAAATTGTCTCGGGGGTACGTACCGCACGCCTCGTGCCTCGTGCCTCAGGCCCACACCCTCACCACTCTCACCCCCCCTCGAACCTCCTCTGGCATTTATCTCTAAAAACCCCCGGCTTCATTCTCGATTTTCCTTCTCTTCTTTCTCTCCCTCAACACTCCAGCACATACCAACCAGTCACTCTTTTCGGCTTTTAGCCTACCACATTCTTTTTTACCACTACTCTCGGTTGCCCTTGTGCTCCTTCCAACTCCAGTCTTTCTCTGTTTTTATAACACAGCTATTCTGTAATTTCTAAATCAACACACAAACTCGCCAAAATGCAGTTCACCATCTCCGCCGCCGCCTTCCTGGCTTTCGCTGCCAAGGCTTTCGCCCAGACCGCCGACTTCGACCCCATCTTCAAGCCCGAGGCTTGGCAGTCCGTTGCCGCCGGCCAGAGCTTCCAGATCACCTGGGATGCTCCCGCCAAGTACGCCGGCCAGCTCGTCACCATCTCCCTGATCGGTGGTGACTCCCAGAACACCCAAGTCCCCATCAAGGACATTGCCAGTGAGTAGTGATGCGCGCGCCAATCAGAATTCAAGTCACTAACAAACAACCAGCTGGTGTCTCCAACGACGCTGAGGCTTACAACTGGGCTGTCGATGCTTCTCTCGGTGACAAGAACGTCTACGGTCTCGTCATCAAGCTGGAGAGCAACCCCGAGGTCTTCCAGTACTCCAACCCCTTCAAGATTGCTGGCTCCGACAAGCCCGCTTCCACCAAGGCTGCTGAGCCCACCTACGAGGCCCCTACCTACGGCGATGATGCTACCTCTACCCTCACCGCCCACTACGGCTCCAAGACTGTCTCCGTCTCCCAGGTTTACTCCGCCCCCGGTGCTCACACCACCGTCGTCGCTGTCGAGAAGACCCTGACCGTCCCTTGCAACACCACCGAGCCTGCCACCACCTTCGTCCCCGTCGTCAAGACCGCCTCTGTCCCCTGCAACGGTACTGCCACTGCCACCGGTCCTGCTGCTCCTCCCGTCTACACCCACCCTTCCAACCCCCCTGCTCAGAGCAACCCCGTTGTTCCCGTCTACCCCTCGCAGCCCGCTCCCCCTGCTGCTGGCACCCCCACCCCCGTTCCCGTCTCCGGTGCTGCCCGCTTCGGCGCTCCCGTCGCCGTTGTCGCCGGTCTCCTCATGGCCGCTTTCGCTCTGTAAGCGAAGCAAAACCGCGTCCCAGTATCATATTTTGGTATCTACGTGGTGTCATGACGGCATGACTGCATTTAGAGGGTTTCTTGTTACTTCTGGTATGGAGCAGTCTGGGTATCCGGCCTTTTTTGCGCACATACGTTGATTTGGTAATTCCCGAGCTTGGAAGGTATTCTGGATTGTTAATGTATTTGAGGAAAAAACTTTTTAAAACCCACTTGGGTTATTTGTCTTGATCAAGCCCTTTCTGGTGTAGCTGCCGCGTGTTTCCTTGCTGCTACGTCTAATAGACATATAACCCAGCTTTGTGTGTATTATCTAGTGGTAATGTCCTAATGAACTGTCCGTTTTTAAATTCTATGTCCCTGTTGTGAGATGATTGTAGTCGCTTATCGTAAGCAGTTGTTGAAACTGGATATCTATGAAACAATGGCCCATAAACACATTGTCTTTGCGGTTCTAGAAGACTTGATCGATCTGAAGCAACCTGTTCATGACATTTGATCTCATCTGCTTGGCTGCCAGTACACGTCCAACATCCTGCTCTCATCCAGCCTCTACCCGGCATTCCCTTGTCACGCAAGCGTACCGGTCATCTGTAAAAACAATCCTTTTCCGAAGCCGCTATCCATCAACGCCACGACTCAAGATGAGACCCCACACTGTAATTGGAATGCTCCAGCATTTGCGATGCCCCGTTTCATCGTGCCCGGGAGTGGCGCCGCAGCGTCTGCGCCCGCCGCGCACTGGAATGTGTCCCGTTTCCCAGGATTTCCCGCCAACTGAGAGTCGCAGGACCTCGTAACGAGAGATGGACAGTTGAATAAGCTCCAAACTTTATGCTGGGATTAATAGTCTGCCTTGGTTTTGTGAAATTAGCAAGGGGATATAGTTGTGTCTAGTATATACTTCAAGTCTGTTTAGTTAGAGTTTGGATATTTTGATGAGGACTTTCCGTTGTACGAGTTTCATACCCAAGAATCGGCAAGGATCTTCAACCTGTCACCACTTTTTTTGCTTTGGAGCGTTTATCCCTTGTTCAACGGGCAAACACACTAAAGAAAACCAGTCTCCTTGGCTTTTATGTCATGGGTGGTGGTTGTCTAATCCTGCAGTGACATGTCGAGATGCGTACGCGCAAGAGGTCTCAGATTCGTCGTCTGGTTTCACAGCATTCTTCTGCCCTTGAAATGGAAAAGAGACAAACGAAAAACCTGGAAAAATTCACCGCGCTTTGTACACGCCCTCCCTTGGGCGCGTGCTTGATCGGCAGGGGCACTTGATCTTGTCTCATTCTGCACGTCATTGTCTCGGCGACTTGACAACAAGACTCGATCGGCGGCTATCACGTCAATTCAATGACGAGCTGTCAGGGAGAGCAAGATCGTCGTCGGTACCTAGTTGCTTCTGCACGTGTGTCCCTAGGATCGAGGGAGTAATTATATTGCAATGACAAGGGGGTGGGCAACGAGATGGAAAGTTTATGTTGAATAGCTTTCGACAGTAAAACACACAAAACGCCGTCGTCGGATGCGACGGGATATCCTAGCCATAACCATAACCCATACTCCAGTCCCATCTACCCATTGTTCTATCTTGGCGCATCTCGTGGCACCTCATTCCATTGCACACACCCTAGAGCACCCTAACACGTACTGTGTCTATACCCACAACTCCACATCAGTGACCGCCAACCTGTCCCTTGGGCAGGGGAGGGATCCAGCACACCGCAAGGTTGAGCGCAATGTGAATAATGCCAATAACCCAGAAGCCCATCGCAAAGTCCTTGCCCTGGTTCATGAAGCGGAAGATGATGGCAAAGATGATACCGCCGAGGTTGCCGCCGCCGCCCGTGAGTCCGGACAGGATACCGTTGGCAAAGGGGTGGACGTGTGGCACAAGCGCAAAGTTGGCTCCGTTACCCGCCTCGTGGAAGACCGACATGAGCACAATGAGGCCCACAAAGGTGCCCACAGTTCCGCCGTTGGACTCGGCCGGGTTCACTCGGCCGATGAGGATGAGCAGAGCACCGGTCAACAGCCCACAAACCGTGATCCATCCCTTCTTGAGCCAAAGGTTACGACCAAACTTGTTGTACAGGATATCGGCAATCACACCACCGAGGGGTCGGTTGACAAAGTTGAGGAATCCAAAGATGGCAGCGTAGTTGCTCGCCTTGGTTTGATCCAGGTGAGGGAAGTTCTTCTTCAGGTACGCGCTCAGCACAGCGTTG
Source organism: Fusarium sp. LHS14.1 (assembly GCA_025433615.1). Lineage (NCBI taxonomy): Eukaryota > Fungi > Ascomycota > Sordariomycetes > Hypocreales > Nectriaceae > Fusarium > Fusarium sp. LHS14.1. The sequence continues at coordinate 2,935,634 of CM046481.1, forward strand.
ATGGCAAGCTCGCCGCCGAAAGAGCAAGCGTAGGTGGCAACGTGGAAGAAGGTCTGAGGAGAGTAGAGAACAGGGAGCGCCTCCTTGAGACTGGGCTTGACCACAATCTCGCCCTGTGCAATCTCCATGGCCTCGTTGCGTGTAATCGAATGCTCGTGGTCGCCAACCTTGACGTCCTTTTCGCAGCCAGCGCTGTTCTCCTCGTCCGATCCTGAGCGATTCGGTGTGCCCACTGGTGTAATCTCATCAGAAGTAGAAACACCGTGTGCCTCCATGTTCTTGCGGACCTGCTGGGCCTGGTCGTCCCAGTCTCCCATGGGGCTGTCGGGGCAAAGAAGGAGCATGCCCACACCACAGACAATCAAGCAGATCAGAGGAACAATAAATGTCACTCTCCAAGCCTTGGATGGGCTCAGGCCTTGGTGAGCAACCAATGAGTCGAAGACGGCAGGCATGATGAAATAGGTACTAGAGTCCTAGTTAGTGCTTGTTGTCCTACCATTGTTGTGTTGTGAAGGTATAGGGTTGGCTTACATTCCACCACCAGCATTTCCCCATCCACCAGCCAAAGCATTCGCGGTACCGACAATGTTCTTGTCAAAGAAACCAGTGCACCAAACTTGGCAGGGCACAAAGGTTGCACCCAGAATACCGATGAAGAATCGAGAGATGTAGAGGCCAGTTGCGTTCTTGACAAGGGGTGCAAGGCCGATAGGGAAGCAACCAAGAAGGATCAGGTAGGCAAAAACCCGTCGAGGTCCAAACTGATCGCAAAGTGGTCCCGTAATGAATCGGAGGAAGAACGTAGCCGATAGTGAGACGATGTTGGAGTTGGCGATTTGGGCAGGCGTGAGGTGAAGATCCTTCTTGATAGTGACGGTCAATAGGGGAGGGAACGTGTACCTGGAGTCCAGTCAATACACCACATTCAAGCAAGTCTCGTTTAAATAACTCACCATGCCCAGAAAGCGAGCATGAAACCCATCCAGGAGAAGAAGAAGACACGGCCATAGATGTCGACGGGGTTGAGTACTGGAACACTTCGAGCTTTCCGGCTGATGGGGTTGACCTCAGGGGCCTTCCACATATGGGCGATTTGAAAACCCATGATGAACAAGCTTGTTGTTGAACTTAAAGAGACCTCAAGATATGTCGTCGATTCTCGTGGAAGCGATCGAATAGTAAAAAGAGGGCCGAGAGTCCACGGCGACTGTGTTGTTGTTTGTTGGTGTCGAGCCTGTTGGTCTTGTTTGAGAAGGATGATACCCAGCACATATATACAAGAACAATTCAGTCCTCTTCAAGAACCAAAATGTTGGACAATCTAGAAAATTGCATCTCCGGATCTCCTATGAATGTCCTGCAAGTTTCAAGTCGATAATGCGCCTCTATCTGTGTTTGTGAAGTCTCACCGAGGGCATAGGTGAGAACAGACGTGATGCTCCGGAGCCCGGAGATGCTTGAACCAGATACCTGCTCGGGTTTCCGTGCTGATCCGATAACGACGGGAGTGACGACGGGGGTTAGAGCGGGCCGTCTTGGTGGGACAGAGCCTCCCGGGCTACAACAACTGTCCCCTGAGCCGGACAAGGGACTAGCCTCGGCAAAGGCCTCCTAGAACCAGTGTACAGCTGGTTCGGAGTGACGCCTATCGGTTTCTGAAGCTCGTTTAGTCTAATTTTTCAACAGACTATCTGGTTCCCCCTACACAGCGAGCGAGCTGTCTTTTGAAACCCTAGTCCAGTAATGATAGGGGATCACTCCTCAGAATAGGCTCAATCCGCATATGGAGCTTCCCTGAAAATGATGACTATGCAACTTCCAGGTCCCACGTCTCAAGAGATGCAATTCCAAGGATCCGTTCCTGCGTGGGCATGGCAAAGATAAGGCCTGCACCACAAGCAGGCTATGAGACGGCCATATGCCGACGGTACTGGCCTGACCGACACCACTAGGTGCGGCTCAAGCTCCCAGCTGTGATAAGCAGATCGTGCAGAGACAAATAATCATGCTACCATTGGCCCAGGGTCCTGACGTAACGGCGTAAAAGACGGTGATAAGAAGAAGGCTGGCGCGATCCTGGGGGCGCTGCGACGGTGTCTGGTCGATGTATGGCTAGTGTCCAACAGTTCAGAGATAAGGTCGTGGTGGTGTTAAGAAGATGGTTTGTGAATCTCCGCGGAGCAAACTGTGGCGGGGTACGGGCAATATATAGGTTGGAGGCGATAAAGGGCGACAAGGCGCTAACCAATAGTCCTATCTTGTTGTGGCCGTCGAAAGGTGGTGTCGTGTCAAACAGAGTTGGAACCCGGGCAGGCGGGAGAGTTATTATCGATCCCCGGTAATCGAATCGTTGAACCTGACCTTTGGGGGGAAGCTCAATGGTTCAAGTAAGGAGCGTTCGTTGGCCGGCAATCACTGCCCCTGGACGGGCGCGGAGTCCCTGTTGCGCCAACCACGTGCCTAGCGCGTCTTGGAACTTGGAGAGAAAAAGGCTGAGCCTCCCAGCTACCAAGCCACCAAGAGAAGCACTTGCTTCTTCACTCCAGGCGATTCGATTTTCATGGCGGCGTGGAATGCTCAAGACCTGACAAGACTTTTGTCTGGCGACTAGCCAAACCCAAACATCCACCAAAAAGCATGCGACGACTCGGCAAAACGGTGCGATAGGCTGCCACCTTCAACTTGAAACTGGCCCACGGTTGAGCGCCTAAAACCCAAAACCCTTTTCTGATACCTTGAGAATTCCTGTCGGTTCTGGAAGCAATCGAGCGTGAGTTTGGCCTGTGTTTGTCGCAGGAGGCTTGGCATGTCGCTTAGGTATCGTAATCTTCAGAAGAATGAGGCTCGAATAGTCCAGAATTTTGCTTGACTCTCGGCGAATCCATGTTTCTCGTCTTATATAGCTTGGCGAGTTCGATGCTTTCTCATCCTTCTTTGGCTGAGATTCTCCTTGAAAGCAAATACGTGGTTGAAATGATGAAGGCAACTTGAAGCGTCTAGAAAGCTTCACCTGCGGCCATGCCTTCGGCGCTAAACCGGAGACGGTAAGAGGGGCAACTCGGGCTCTGAGTGGAGGGAAGGAGGGGTCTGAATTTTTTTCTGCGATAATTCCTCGAAATGCCCCTCCATGATCGGACTCTCTCTTGGTGGGGTCCGAGAATTATTGTTTCTCTTCTTCTTCAATTTTCCATCTTTGGAGTAACTGATCCAAGCCGTGTCCCCAAGGTATGAGGCTCTTTGCTGATCTCTTGGTCCCTTTCCCCTCATCACGTGCGTCGCACTGACGTAGGCTCCTCGTCAGAAGCATAACAACCAGCTCTCAACGAGACAGTGGGGTTCCTCAGTGTGACGCATCGTGAGTGAGAGGCGTCCTGTCCTCAAGATTCAAACTGACACTTATCTATAGATATAATACCATTTCTGAGACTCAATTAGTCGCAATGGCTGCCCCTGATGTTCCCAAGACCTGCAAGGTCATCACCGCCAACACTATCGCCGCCGGACTCCTCACTGAGGTCAAGGAGACACTGGCCAAGGTTCAAGGTTCCAACCCCGGTAAGCCCACGCTTGCTGCGTTCCTCGCCAATGGTGATCCCGCCGCCGTCCAGTACGCCGAGTGGTCCAAGAAGACGTGTGAAGAGAAGTGAGACTTTCCTGCGGACTGTCGCCTGTCTGACGGGTGATGCCCCTGGGCTTGGCGCTGATGTATAACATAGCGGCTTCAATTTCAACCTCCGAACGGTTGACAAGGAGCTCCTCGAGGAGGAGATCATGAAGGCCAACGATGACGAGAGCATCGACGGCATGATCGTCTACTACCCCATCTTCCCCCAGAACCCTACCCACGACAAGTACGTCCAGGAGACTGTCGAGCTCGGCAAGGACGTTGAGGGTCTTCGACACAAGCACATTCACAACATGTACCACAACATTCGCTTCCTGGATGCCCCCGAGAACCGCAAGAAGTCGATTCTCCCCTGCACTCCTCTTGCCGTTGTCAAGATTCTCGAGTACCTGCAGATCTACAACCCCATCCTGGCCTCGGGCAACCGACTTTTCGGAAAGACCATCACCGTCATTAACCGATCAGAGGTCAACGGCCGTCCTCTTGCCGCTCTTCTCGCCAACGACGGTGCTACCGTTTACTCTGTGGATGTCACTGGTGTCCAACTCTTCACCCGAGGACAGGGTATCAAGAAGGCCCGCCACCAAGTCGAAGACAAGGAGGGCTGGGGATTGAAGGACTGCCTTCCTCTGAGCGACGTTGTTATCGGCGGTGTCCCCGTCGAGTCTTTCAAGGTCCCTACTGAGCTCATCCGTGATGGTGCCGTTTGCATCAACTTTTCCTCGTACAGGAACTTTGACGGCCCCGCCATCAAGGAGAAGGCCTCGATCTATGTGCCCTCTGTCGGAAAGGTCACTATTGCTATTCTGTTGAGAAACTTGGTGGTAAGACATTGTGATCCCCCATAACCATATTGATGCTGACCGGCTAGCGCCTCATCGCCAACCGACCGTCCAAGGATGAGTCGGACAAGAAGAACATCGAGGCCCGGGCTGAGGCCTTTGCTGACGACTAGATGTCGTCTCCGGATGCTTGACGTTCACGGTTGGAGGGAGCTTTGAGGGATGATACCTGCGATTGCTTTGGGTTAGACCATGGAAAAGTAGAATGTTTGGGACTTGAAACTTTGAGATAACAAAAACAAAGGAAATGCATTTATTTATTCAGGAGTAACATTAGATATGGGATAAATCAGAAAAGTTGGGAGAATGGCACGACATGAGACTTTGTTCGACACAATCAATCGGTTGATGTAAGCGATGTGCTGTTTGCCTGAGATACCTCTATTACATACAGCTGGTGAGACACAGGCTCATGGTGCGAGTCTTGCGATTAGCCATGAAGAAATTCCGGAAATACTAGTGAGACATGTCAGAATTGCAATTGGGGTTTAATGTCTCGACTCATGAGCAATTCGCCATGACAGTTCATCTATGAGATCTCATGATCGCTGTCGGGTCTCATGCCCAAAGCGTTATCGAGATAGCTTATCCCGATAATACCTGAGTTTGTCTTACATTTTAAACTGATAAATGACAGTTGCGGCTTCGAAAAGACAAGCCAAGCCTCACTGACCTTCAGCGGTTCGTCAAATATCCATTGACAATCTGTCTCATCTGGGCTCCTCCAATATTCGCCCGCCCACCATCATGACCCAGTTCGGCAGTCATTGGCCCCGCAAAGTTCCAGTTGAGGCTGCATCTGGAATACGGGGGATTGGACAATGCTGATGAGATTGAAAAGGTGAGAGCGTGCCACGTTGGCACATTTTCGCCCTGCGCATCTCATCTTATCACTTGGTAAGTTATCGGGAGTGAGATATTCACCCTGTCACACTGGGCCTGTCGTGACGCTAAGAACCCGAGTCGGCTACTGAATGGTACATCTCAACCACAACCATTTTTTAAGTCTACGAGAACCATCAACAACATCAAAAAGGGTAGATAGACACATGCCTCGAACCTCGGTGGTCCATTTTTCGTCCAGTGTCGTCCCAGGAGAGCGGTGAACCGTCCGTCGGGAACGATGGGGAACCCCCTTTCTCCCACGCGTCTTTGCGTCCTTGGTGCTTGGTCCATGATCCTTGTCCATGATGGAATGGAAATTAACTGGTGCAACATCTCCATATGCTACCAGCCATCCATGGTACCGGAGTATACCCAATTGGAAAAAGGGCCAGCGGCTACTGCACCTACCTCTTTGGCGACGACGGATCATGGTTCTATTATCGGACTGGGCTCGCATCTAAGGCGGTCATCCCTTTTCAATGTGGTGTCTGTGTCGCACGGAGTAGATCTCAGAGTAGCACCCATCGCGAGTCCTCATAAGGCTTCCGACGCGAAAACTCGTGCTTGATTTCTCACTGCAACCTCATTAATATTATTTCTGTTTCAATCCCACATAGCAAAAGCCGCCAATCAAGGCCAAAGGGACGCGCTAACAGTCCAATCCATCCATCCCGTCAAGGTCTCGAAAAGAAGCAGCGAAACAAAGCGGGCTCCCCCGTGTTTCCCGTTTCACATGGACTACACTCAATTCCACGCTGAAGGTCCCCTAATTAGAAGTCCCCCAACGTTCCATCCGTTAGTCCCTGGAGGGGGGGCTTGACGCCGCCGCAATCTGAGGCTTCATTCCATCCATTCCACGGGCCAGCTTTTCCTCATCAGTTCCCGTTCCCGTTGCACCACCCCTGACCAGCGCCGTCGAAGCTTTTTCTCGAGTCTCGGCTAAAGCCAGCGCTTGCTTCTCTTCGCCTGCCTCTTGTGAAAGCCATCCATCTGAAAGTCTTGTCTTTGACGTTGGCACACGCGCGCGCGGGGGAAGAAGGGATCCATCCATTGGACTCAAGCTGCATAATCGCTTGTCCGTCCGAGCTGAAAGCAAGCTCCATGCCGGGAGTTGCCAATTGGTACGTACCTACGGATACAGTACCTACCCTCACGGACGTACCGTACATCACCATCAATCACATCTCCAGTTTTTTGCTACTTCGACATCCATCTTCCTCCCCTTGGCTTTTCAAGCCTGTTCTTAGACATGCCAAATTGGCCTCTCGCTGACTACGTCCTTCGCTACTAGAACGCCTTCTTCGATCCAGTCTCTTGCTCCGCGCTGCTTCTTTCTTTCGTCTATACTCACCTGTCGTTCGCTCCCTATCACCTCGTGCTTCTTTTCTTTGTCAGATCGACATCCTGACTTTCCACCCGCCGCCGCTTCTAGCTTTTGCGCCACGGTGCCATCTGTCGAGTAACCGGACGTCACCCAAGACAACACCTCCAACACTATCGAATCACGGAAGCGCTCAGCTGCCGACGAGCAAAAAGAGAAGAAAGCCTTCTGCAAGGCAACCTGAGTGCGTCGCCGACTTGAGGTCGGCTGCCCAGCCCTGACTTGGCACCGTGTCCTGAATCCCTCCAACGATTTGATCGACGCGCCTACAGAGATAAAACTTCGCCCCGATCAAAACATCCAGCTCTGACTTATCTGGTCCAACCCCTTATTCAAAATATAACGTCGAATCACAATGGCAACGCAGACCATGCATGCTCACGGTCGCGATGCCCGCCATGGAAAATCAGGCTCTGGCTCGTCCCTGAACTACGGGCCTGTGCCCGGATCGCCTACTCTGACGAACCCCGATATGATCTTGCCCGATTACGATTGCGATGAGTCCCTCGATGATCGCTCCCAGTCTCCCATTTTGATGTGGAACAATGGCCGAACAAACGACATGCGCTACCTCCCTCCGTCGCAAAACCCCTTTGTCGCCGGACCCATGAACATGACCCCCTCAACACCTATCATCTACGGAAATGGAACTATGCTGTCGGATATTGGAGAGGTGACCGAGGTTGAGAGTGTTGTTGGAAGGGGGCAGCGTCGGCCTTCATCGCACCTGTCTGACGATGACCCTACTATGACTATGCCATCTTCGTCCACAATGAACGTGTCGCGCATCAAGACAAGGTCGCAAATCTTGTCGCGCGAGAGAAGGTCATCGCTCGAATCCAACTCGACAATCACATCTCAAGACCATGGCGCCCCCTTTGCCGATTTTGACGATTCCGTCAGTGTTGACGATATTAATTTCCAGGGCGACGATGAGGAGAGCATGGCTTCCTCATATGTCGAGGGAACCGCTGCGCAGGAGCCCAGGGCAGCTCGTGTTCCCCGTACACAGGCAACCGGCGAGGAGCGGTATTCTACTAACTCTCTTAGTGATAGAGCAGAGCAGATTCTAGCCAACGCGAAGCAAAGATTAACAGTAGGTTCTACGTCTTGAAGATTAGGAGGGTGTACTAATGAGATTATAGACAATGGAAGGAAACTTATCGAGAGCGAGAAGCTCACTTTACTACTCTCCCATGTCTGACGGCTCAACACCATCTCCCCCGATCGTTCGACCAGCGACATCCCTCCAAGACTCCGCCGATCCGTTAGGAATGGGTCACTCGAGGATGCAAAGCGACATCAGTTTACAAGACGACTTTGGCGGCTCTGGATACCCTCAGCGATCTGCTAGTGCCTTGGGAGCTGCAGGAGGCTACCGCCAACCTTTGACTTCGTCCAGAAGCGCTGATGCGCTGGGGGGATATGGCAATTCAACTTACAAAACACCGCTTTATGCTCTAGATACGACACTTGAAGCCCTGAGCGAGGATGAAGATGGTTTCAATGGCAACAGGAATCGGGACAGCACTCAAAGTTTCAACATGCAAAGCCCAACGTTCGGTTCATTTGTTGATAAGGATATAACCCGATCAGCGTCAGTTGCGCAAGTTCGCGATTTGAAAGATCAGATGAAGGATCTGAGAGGCAAAATCTCGAGTCTGAAAGAACAAGCACGAGCCGATAGTCTAAAACGCCGCAGTCTACAGAGCCTCCGGACACCCAGCCCATTCACTCACGCGAGGTGGGACCAAGGATTCCTTGAACCTCGGAGGGTCAAGGGTGCTGGACCTGAGACAGTGCCCTGGCAGGCTCCTTGGAACAATGATCAAGCCAACAACGACGCGGATGCCAAGGACATGCCTGATCAGGAGGTGGAAGAAGTGAAGAAACCAGAAGAAAGGGCGCCAAGTGTCAAATATGAGGACACGCCCGATGCCTATCCCGAGGAAGATCAAGATGAGGAGAGAAAGACGCCTGTGCCAGATCCTGAACATGTCATCAAGGACGAGCCACAGTCGAATGGCGTCGATGAGGTCGATAATAAGGGTGAGGACTGGGAAGGCAACCCAGAGGAAGTACGAGCAGAAGGGGATGAGGAAGTACAGCCCGATCTGCAATACAGTCCGCAGGACAATGTGCCGGTGCCGGATAGCGCGCCGGATAACGTGCCGGGCAATGCGGATGATGTTGTGGAGGGAGATTTACAAAATTATCCTCAAAGCGAACAAGGGGACGAAGAGGGCGAGTTTGTGGACTATGAGACCGAGAGCGAGAGCGGAGAGTCCTTATACCACGACACCTTGCAGCACCCTGTCTCGCACGAGGATCGCGAGGATGCATTCGACTATGAGCACTTCTTCCTTCACTCAGCAATGGGAACGATCAGCCAGCAGCGACTAGGTCGACGAGGGAGCTGGGGCAGCGTGACCTCAGAAGACTCAGTGGAGACGACACGGGGTCCTTTGCCTGAGCTTGACCGAAGGACAAGCATCGACACGATATCCTCATTCGATACCTTTGCTACGGCAACCGAGGGACGCGCAAGCCGCACCTCGACAATTGACGATACGACTGAGACTATTCTGGAAACGCCTGAAGACTCGGATGGACCTCCTACTTCCAAGCGTACCACGTTTGGGGGCTTCCAGTTTCCGCACAATAGCACTCACAGCTCAAAGAATAACTCGGTTGACTTCCAACAACCTCATGGCCGACGCAACACGGTGGTTCACCGGCCGACTAATAGTGTAGTCGCTTCGTCTAATCATCGACCGTCTGTTTCATCGTTCGAGTCGACAGGGACCAACAGAAGCTTCCCTCTTGTCAACAAGTCCAGGCCTGCTACAGGGGTTTTGACACCGACGGACAGTACCCCTGGCGGATCTCCGGATCCAGAACTGAAGCAAATCTCGGAGACGCTTATGAACGGAGCAACTAATTTGGGGAGCACTGGCAGTGGACAGAGCAGCGGAAGGTCATCTGCAGTGCAGGGGCTAGCAAAAGAAGATGGGATCCTGGTAGAGAGGCTTGTTGCCAGCCTCGGCAAATGCGTCCTTGGATTGACAGAAGCATCGAGGGCCAGCTCAGAGGCTCGAATGTACCGGAGAAGAATTGATGCGGCACGGCGTATACTGGAAGGGCTAGAGGATTGTTAATGTTGGGATACGGCCTCAAACTTGAGATGAACAAGGTTAGATGGGGGGTGGCTTTGGTGTAGGTCTGGGTCGGCGCTTTACATGGCGGACAACCTCCATATGGTGCTCTAGTTTGGAGCAAACGGAGTTGAGAGCTGTCTTGGATTAGATCAGGTTCGCGTTCGATACCCTTCAGTCTAGCGAATCATCTTTACTTGAGTTGCATGCAGTTGTACTTTGCTGTTTGTGTGGGTTCTCCTTGTTGGTGACAGCGATTGAGACAAGCGAAGGAGTGAAATCCATTGTTTGACAAGCCAATCAATGTATTTCATCAGCATTTGTTATTCCAGTTATTAGAGGGCGAGTTTGGATTGGGGCAACTAGCAATCAAGCCCCAGCAACCTTCATCGTGCTGCGCAAACAGGCAGGTTAATGAGGTGCTTTCCACCACTCACCCGCTTGAACGATAGCAACTGTTTTTGCGACACATGTAGTAGGCTGCCGACTGCCTGGTAGTTAAATCTGAGACGGGTCAGCGATGACAGAGCTGCTGTCTTGCAGTTTATCTATCGTCAAGTCTCGACGATGTCTTCTCTGGCGGGGTGAAATGGGCATTTCCCCAGACGGCTCTTCTATGTCATTAACGATCGATATGTTCACCAAAGGGGGGCTGGCGCAACGGTAGCGCGGTATGTTATCACAACTCATCAACTCGAAATTCAAGATTCTAATTCCCTCATTAGTCAGATTCCAGTACACTGGAATTTCCTGAAGGTTAAGGGTTCAAATCCCTTGTCCCTCATCTCCAACAAATTCTTTTTTTGATGATCTTGGCACCTTTTCTTTTTGTTTGCTCAATCTGCGCGTCTTTCTTTTTGTCTCGTCGAATGCCCATGTCCTAGGGTGTATATAAACATGCAATATCCTTAACCATAAGTTCGTGCCTTGTATCTATTTGAATGTGTATATCTGTTGTGCCTGTTCAAGCAACCCTGGTCGCTAGGGAGGGTCGGTTCGTCACATGTCAAGATGTAAAGCGTGAATGCATCTTCCCGTCCACCACGATCGGGTATTCGCATTCATATGAGCAAGTCACTCATCTGGGAGGAACTATCTATCTACTGTAGAATCAAATGTCACCATTATTTTCTCCGATCCCGTTGACGTGATGGTGTGCGCTGCCTTTCACCATTCACCTGGCCGAGAACGCGGAAGTTACCCTGCACCGCTACACCGCTAATAAAAAGCCACGCATCAAATCCTACCAAACCTTCTCCAAAACCCCAGTGATATCCATACTAGCTTTGTCCCGCCCATCTTCAACGGCGCGCTGGTCTATTCCGGCTGCACAAAGGACCACAAAAAGAAGACATCGAAATACGGCGTCGTATTTGCAGGTATGGAATCGCCGACGATGGCAACGAGTCTCCTTTCGGCGCTCCTGCCGCCGGATCTTGTCGACTCGATCAACAAACACGTCCTCCACCCACGAGCGCCCATCCAGATCCTCCTGCGCCACGTCCTCGTCCAGGCGCAGAACCTCCTCGATACAGCGGCCCCCATCATCGAACCACTGTTCGACCGCCTCATGACGGCCATGGCCGAGAATCAGGGTCTCGTCGGCGTCATCGCCTCCCTTCTCGTCCTCGCCACCTTTCTCATCATCCTCAACTGGATCCGTCGTCTGCTCATGTGGTGGACACGGCTGGCCATGCGCGTCGCGACCTGGGCCATTCTCTTCGCCATCGCTGCTTGGGTGTGGGAGCGCGGCGTCTTTGAGAGCGCCAAGGACATGGCCATCGCGGGAGGAAAGGTGGCGGGATACTTGGCGGTTATCAAGGACGTCTGGCTGGAGGAGTATAACAAGTACGAGGCCCAGCAGGGCATGGCAGGTTCGGGCGGAACGAAATCGGGAGCGAGAGCGAGATGATGATGCGACAAGGAATGATTTTTTTTTATGACCGGGCCACAACAACAACAACAAAACCAAACCAACAGCGATGATTCCATCCTGCCGAGAAACAGCAACACACTATTTGGATACCCTGAGAAGGACGCGCGATAGGAAAAACTCGGAACGACGCACGAAGACATGCACACGAAGGAGACCACCTACATAATTACCTGTACTTTGGCAGAAAGAGACGGAAAGCTGGATTGTCTCGGCAGGAGTTGAGACCATGGACGACCATGCCTTTATTCAGTTCGGTCTCGTACTAAACGACGCAAATAACGCCAGCGCTATGCAATACTATCAAGATCCCATGCCCAAATGTGCCCTCTTTTGCTTGTAGTCACTATCTGACCGTTATTCCTGATCCTCAAACTCCTCGTCGTTTGGTTCCTTGGGATCCTGCGCCTCGTGGAACTGGATGCAGTCGTCAATAAAGCTCAGGATAGCTGCTACGCTGTCCTCGTTGGTCACGTCCAGTTTGAGATAGTTGATCATGCTGAAGCTCTCGATCAAACCGGCTACGGCACGGTTTAGACGCCGGAAGCTGGCGCCCTTCATGACTTGATCCTTCTCATCTGGCGGCCTCGAAGTATCATCCTCACCCTCGGGCCCCTCTGTGATGCGACGCGTACGCTCAATAGGATCGTCGTCAAGGAGGGCCACGTCAGGAGTGAGGAAGCGCTTCAGATCCTTCTTCTTGACCTGACCCTTGACGAGGTCCATCTTGGATAGAAGGTTGATGTGAGGCACCTCGAGCATCAACATAGCACTCATGGCGCTGAGCGTACCGGAGAAGAACTTGGCGCGGTCAACGACAAAGGTAGCCTCGAGAAGGTAGACGGCGGCCATGCGGATATCGAGGGCGCCAGGCTGCGACAGAAACTTGACCAATGCAGGTAAGATGGGGACATGTGTGTAGAGCTCGATCTGGCCTGGCATGTCGAAGATGATTAGATATTCCTCAGTTAGAGAGTCGAGAGCCTCAGTCAGCCAGTCGAGATTCTCCATGAGAAACTCGAAGCAGTAGATGAGGCCGCCATTGGGCCCCAGGCCAACCTCCTCCATGGCATCCTTGAGGGAGATGAGCTCCTTGATGTCAAGGTCGGGCTGATGCTCAAACGTCTCGGCAGCAGGGTCGAGGTTGACGTAAAAGGCGGACCGGCGGTTGAGCTGGAGATGAGTGATGAGGGCGGCGCAAAAGGTGGACTGCAGGCGACAGCCGGTTAGCCAGGGGAAGTTGGGGGGGGAGTAGCAAGCACGCAATTGAAGAGCGCATATCGGGCATGATGATGCAAGACTCGAGTGAGTCAATGCTGCTGTTGCTGATGATGATGACGACGGGGAGAAGAAGGGATTCGTTTCGCGCCCGACGTACCTTGCCCGCGCCCGCGGGGCCCATGACCATGGCACCGAACTTGCTCATATTGAATAAATGAAGCCGGGGATTGTTGATGATGGGTGGTTGGTGTTTTCGTCGAGTTGACAGGGGAGCTTCTGCGACCACCTCTAGCTTCCCCGTTGGGTACCCCGAGCTATCTAAGCTGCCCCGCCTGATAAGGGTCCGGGTCCTTGGATGAAGGGCAAAAGCGAGACCGGGGACTCTCTTCTGTTAAGGACGTGCAGGGGCGCAAGGTCTAAGGTAGTGTGACTACAAGCAGTTCCCGGTTCGGTTGGGCGTCAGCGAGTGTGCGTGCGTGCTACAGTAATAATAGTAATGCCAGTTTGACGGTCGGTGATGAAGGTGGTCAAACTTTGACGTCGTTCCGGCAAAGGTGGGGTTGTGTGAAAAAAAAAAAGAGCTGGGATAGATTTTTTTCTTTTCGCACCTGGTCCCGGGCATTATGGCGGGCAATTTTTTTTTTTACTCTCCGGTCCCTCGCTGACTTTCAGTGCCTTGCCCCGCCCCATCATGCCCAGGCTAAAACGGCCATCATGATGGCTCCACGTCCCTGTCCCCGTCCATGGCTCATCCCGATTAACCTCTTCTCCGCCCGATTGCGCTCTTCGGACGTCGGCGCACGTGTATGGAAGGCGGTCAGGGTACTGGCCAGGGTGGTCATGGAGGAAGGAATCGAGGCCGACTGGTTCGGCACAGGAGCCCCATGTGCCCCCGGGCAGCCAGTCTCTGAGGTTTTCTATCAGTTCCCAGGAACCCAGCCCAGTTAGCCAACCCGCAGGTACTTTTAGCGGGGATAGAAGACGGTTCCGTGCCCTCTCGTTGGGCTGGGTTCAAGGAACGGCGGGCGGCAAGTCGATGGCGCAATTCTGTTGCAAATTTCGGCGTCCGAGACAATCAAGAACATCCCCCCTCCAAGTTTGCTCTGCTACCCCTCCATGACGGCTACCGCTGCCGATAGCATGTGTACATGGTCTCCACGCTAGTTCCCCATAATGGACGCATGTACTCTCTTAATATCTGGCCCTGTAGATCAACAAACTGCCGCGACCGACGGCCGGTCAACAACTTTTTTTTTTTCTTTCGACATCCCCGCCTCTCGTCCCCTGTTGATGGCCAAGCCAATCCATTGAACCAGCCCCTTCGCATGTAGCATTATGAGGTAGGGGCCAGAAATGTACATAGTAGCTCGTCAATTGATTCGACTCATTCGCACGACGTCAAGGTCTCACTGCCCCTTGATTCCCGTGCAAAGTGACATAAGCTGCCCGAGTCCCAAAAGTGCCCGACTCGATCCAAATTCCCACCCCCCACTTGCTCGACGTATTCGCACATCCCCCTCCCTCCCGCCTTTTCTTTCCTTCACCTCCCGCTCGATTCTTTTTTTTCTTCTCTTCCTTCTACATCCTCTTTTACTTCTTCAATCCTCCCTCGGCTCTCCAGCGTCTACTCTCCGTGGTACGTCCTTGTCCCAATTGCTTCATTGTCGATCTATATCTAACAATCCGTCTCCAGTGACTTCGTTCTCCGGTCATCACAGTTAGACTTCCCCGCGCGGCACAGCTTTTCCGTCACCTCTCATCCTCCTCTCCCCTTCATCTCACAATGTCTGCTGCCAACGGCACCAACGGCGTCCACGCCGAGCTTTCCAGCTGGAAGCACTACAACGAGGGATCTTTCCTCTTCACCGTAGGTCCTTCCTCGTCTCGCCCACCCCCGAGATTGCGACCCCGAGCCCGGCCTTCATCGGCATTCACACTCCGGTCTTAAACCGAGGCTTCATGCATCAACTGTTCCCCTCTTCGACCCCGCTGCTAACATTCATCCAGTCCGAGTCCGTCGGCGAGGGCCACCCCGACAAGATCGCTGATCAGGTTTCGGACGCCATTCTCGATGCCTGCCTGCGGGAGGACCCCCTCTCCAAGGTTGCTTGCGAGACCGCCACCAAGACCGGTATGATCATGGTCTTTGGCGAGATCACCACCAAGGCCAAGCTCGACTACCAGAAGGTCGTCCGTAACGCCATCAAGGACATCGGCTACGATGACTCCGAGAAGGGCTTCGACTACAAGACCTGCAACCTGCTCGTCGCCATTGAGCAGCAGTCCCCCGATATCGCTCAGGGTCTTCACTACGATGAGGCCCTTGAGAAGCTCGGTGCTGGTGACCAGGGTATCATGTTCGGCTATGCCACCGACGAGACCCCTGAGCTCTTCCCCCTGACCCTCCTCTTCGCCCACAAGCTCAACGCTGCCATGTCCGCTGCTCGCCGCGACGGCTCCCTCCCCTGGCTCCGACCCGACACCAAGACCCAGGTCACCATCGAGTACCGCCACGACAACGGCGCTGTCGTTCCCCAGCGCGTCCACACCGTCGTCGTCTCTGCCCAGCACTCTCCCGATATCACCACCGAGGCTCTCCGAAAGGAGATCAAGGAGAAGATCATCAAGCAGGTCATCCCCGCCAAGTACCTTGATGATGACACCATCTACCACGTGAGTTCTTATCACCCCTCCAGTGAGTCATTTGATATTAACAAGTCTTTTCAGATTCAACCCTCTGGCCTCTTCATCATTGGTGGTCCTCAGGGTGATGCCGGTCTGACCGGCCGCAAGATCATTGTCGACACCTACGGTGGCTGGGGTGCCCACGGTGGTGGTGCCTTCTCCGGCAAGGACTTCTCCAAGGTCGACCGATCTGCTGCCTACGTCGGCCGATGGATCGCCAAGTCTCTGGTCAACGCTGGTCTCTGCCGACGTGCCCTTGTCCAGCTCTCTTACGCCATTGGTGTCGCTGAGCCCCTCTCCATCTACGTCGACTCCTACGGCACCTCTGAGAAGACCTCCGAGGAGCTTGTCCAGATCATCCGGGACAACTTCGACCTTCGACCTGGTGTCATTGTCCGGGAGCTCAACCTGGACCAGCCCATCTACCTCCAGACTGCCAAGAACGGTCACTTCGGTACCAACCAGAGCTTCAGCTGGGAGCAGCCCAAGGAGCTCAAGTTCTAAGCCATTTACCTCGCGAAGTTTCGTGAAGGAAAGAGAGTATTCAACAGCTCTCTGCATACATTCATCCTAGATGTTTAATCAGTCCATTTGATTTGGCAACTCATGGCGGCGTACGGTTCTCAACGAAACCTTTGTATCTCCCACCGGAAGGGAGGGCGGGCGGTTTCCGGCTTCTGTTTTGTTCTGTTTTTCCAAAAAACCAATATTTATTTTGGTTCCACGGCTGCGGGAAATTTCTTTCGCGATATACCAGGCATGGAGTGGGCGTCTTTCAACAAAGACATTTTAGGGCAAACCTGCATTTGTGAGGCGAAGCAAAAAAAGTCAAAGACTTGCATTACGACGATACCCTGACGACAAAGGGGATGACAAAAAAGAGACACGACACATACTTATGAACGTGGCGCTTGACGGGGAAAACAAAAGAACTTCAACATCTTTTCTTTCCTGGATCTCTAGCCGAGCTTTTGCAGTAAGCGGGCGAGAGCTGAGATATTGGCGGTGGATAGATCGACATTTTTCGATCTTGGGTTACGCATGAGAAGAAAAGGGCGACAAGTTAGATGCGTCCTGTGGCTGCTGTAGTAGACGGCAGCCAGAACCATGAAATGAAATAAACCAAGTTCACGGTCATTCTTGATAGTCTTGATCTTTGTGTGAAGTCTCATGTGAAGCAAATCGAACATGTGATGTTAACTACGGCCGACAACGGAACGATAACCATTGTCATGAGGCTCATGGCCGCAAACGGACATGATGAACCTTGATGATATTTGTCTGACTGATACCCGGCTGTGTCAATGTCGCCGGCAATCTTACACACGGGAACCTCACGGGAACCCGTTCGGGGACGTCTCACTTTTTACACATACATGACCGGCAATTCAGAACCGTTTATCACATAGCCGGCACGCCGTTATTCGACCCCTCCTCTACGGCAACTTCAAAAGACCGGACTCGGCAGTTGGCGTTACAAATTTACCTCTCAAGGTTAAGTTCTAGAAGGCATCTGGATTCTTTGTCAGGGCTGGAAGCATCCGGATAGGCAGCAACAGTTCTGCTCTTTTTGACTTTGGTAATGGTTCAAATGTGATGTCATTTTCATCTCCCAAGGCTTCATGCGTTGTGTGACAACTAACAAGGACTCGCTTGTGATGGCCAATCCTCGATCAAGCTAGATAGGACAATATGGGGGGGCAGACCATAGATGGATGGGTTGGATAGCAACATGGAGAAGAAAGAGAGATCTTTGTCTCTTGTCAGATATTAACATTCAACATGAAACGTGAAGTCTATTCGGCAGAGCGGACGCAGGTCTATCACCTTCCAAAGTCGGCCGTGTTCCTTCGGCGTCCCATCACATTACTCCCGGCACAGGACCTGTCTATATTGACTCTCTGCCGCACACCAGTTTTAAACCCCCTCGCCTCCAGCCTGTCTCACTCAAGCAAGGGAGAGAGGGACCCTTGAGCTCCAGTCAAGCTTGATGCTCAACGCCAGGATTCCTCAGAGCTACTCGCCACAGACGGGCCGTGGTTCGGGCGTGGCTCAGGGAGGCGGCATACGGGACACCAGAAACGGGGAGACGAGAAAACTCTGAGCATAAAAGTGGTCTTATTGTGGGCGATGGGGGAAAGTGGAATTGTCCCTCCCTGGATCCAAACAGGCGAATCAAGATGGAGAGGAAAGATACAGCCATTGTCTTCAAGCCGTTTTTATTGTGAGGAATTGTCAAGTTCATCACATCCTATTCCGGACGGCATGCCGTCGGGTCTGGACTCTTCGAGCCCATCTTGCACCACGTTTGACGGTTATTGCCTGTCCGTTTTCATCTTGAGCGGCGAACAAGCGGGAACAATCGAACGGTTTATCGAGGTTGAAGGAAGATAGCCATGCGTTGGAGTGACAACAAAAGGCCAAGAGAATTTGGCCGAGACTAGGGAAGTCTACTCGAGGAGATGAATGATGTGAAGCTGTCCATGAGGCCTAGCTGCGTCTCAGCCGCGTCTTTGCGGAAGCGAATAAACGCTCGCTTATACAGAGAAGCCTACTCGGACAGGATTCAGTAATGATCTGCCATGTCACTGCCGTTCGTTTTGGACCACTTGTGCCAAAGGTTCGTTAAGCGAGCTGTTCCGGCGCTTGGTGGATGGAGGTGAGGGCGCCAGTTTCGGAACACATCTCATGCAGGAGTCTGGTCTGCCGCATGGTTTTCGATGGCATGTTCAACGTTGTGATAGCCTATCTCTCAAGTTCTGTCTCATGACCTTGCGTTTCATCCTGCCGTTGACGATCTGATGAGACAAAGACTGGTACCATATCATGGGCGTATCTCTTGTGTTTGAGTCAAGGAAACAACCTGGCAAGGCAGTTTGTGAGTCCCCTGAGTCAAAACTTTCACCCAATAACCACCCCCTTATCTCCGTGTACCAATGGGAAGGAAGTCTTTTCTTCCGTCATATTACGCATTTCTCCGTGACCGTCATTTATGTATTCAGGTATCAATAGGCATTGGCATCCACGCGGCACAAAGAACGGTGCTTCCTTCCTTCCTAAAGAGGGGCTAGTTCTTGTCCTAGGATAACCGAGTTGCATTATGGAGGGTCGCGAGCGTAGGATCAAGTGCCGTGAGCAGAGCCCGTGGTCGTCTTCTCGGGGGACAGGAAGTGGTCGTCCGGATAATTGCGACCCCGTATACCACGAGGATGAACAAACGTTAAGGCGTTGTGTAGGTTGGGTGCGAAGTTGGTGAGTGCCACACCCGCAGTCTCTTCTGCAGCCCACGCACCCGGAGAATCAAAGAGCCTGTCCCAGTTGTCCATCCTAGTTGCACCCAAGACGACGCCGGCGCCTTGGCATAGAGCTGCTTCCTTGGTAGCTCTCAAAGGCCATGTGTGGTAGGGCTGGCACGAGGGGCACAGACAAGGGTTCCGGAATTTCCGAAGCTGAATCGACAGCGTGAACTTGTCAAAGGTCGTCAAGGTCAGAATAGCATCATACCTTATGAGAACAGTGTGCCAGAACCAAACAATCCACGAAATCGATGGATATCAGCTCATGACGTAGAGCAAGCCAAGGGCTCATCGCGAGAATCCGAAAAAGCACTCGACCTGGTAACCGAGGGTGCGGTTGGCGCTTGCGGACCGCATTGGACTATTGGTATACCTGGGAGCAGGCTTCGACATGGTCTGCCACCTGAGCCGGTGGGCAGGATCGATTCTGTGGGTAGGCTATCCCTAACCTACTCCGTAGTAGTTTGGGATGATGGAGAACAGCCACAACTTAAAACCGTGAGAGGATAGCCAAGCGAATAGGAGCCATGGGACAATTCTCCGCGCACATTCCCAGTCGAGAAGCCTCTTGGTCGTCTGATTTGAGGGACTTCACTCTGGCTGCTCCCTCTTTCTATGAGTTGCTTCAGCTCATGACGCCAGCCGCTGCGTCCAGTCGATTGTTGTTCTTCTCAAGGCGGCTCCCGTGTGATCCATTTTCTCGTTAGGAATCTCCATTGTGCATTTCTCCCAACAACTTGTGAAGAGGGGGGCGTGTACTCAAGCTACCCAACAGGGTAGTATGAAACACGTAGATAGTGAACCTGGTGTGATATGAACAGGGCGAGAGGTAGCAACGATACCAAGGAAGTATCATCATGGAGGTGGGTACCCTCTGCTTGAAACAAGACTCAAGCCATCAAGGCCAGCCGCAGATGAGCAGCCAATCTCTACACAGACATCGGTACTTGCTGACGAAAGCCTATGTAAGGATGTAGGACAAGGCCCTAGGTTTCCAAACTTTTGTGTGCCGGGCTGAATGCGAATACCCGTGCTATTACCCCATCCGATCCCTGTCGGATAGAGAAGATGTGAAAAATGACGATGCTTAGCTGGCCAAGCTGCTCAACTTCTGAGTTGTCAGACACTGTTGGTCTGTTCTCTCTTCTGAATAGCACACTACCACGACCGTGAGCGAGCTTCGGAGTAATTCACGGTAGCACTGGCCACCACCTGGCTTTGTCCACCCAAACCCAACAGACCGGATGAGCAGAGGATCATCCCGACACGCCATTATAGCGTAGTCACTGCGCTGGTATCCGAAAACTGGGCAGTGAAGGCAGAGGAGGCGAAAAAGGCGAAAAAGGCGAAAAAGGGGGCGAGATGGGGACCAAGGGCGGTCCTAGCTTGGTCAATCAACAGAACCGAGGAGATGGTTTGGCAGTCGGTGCGGCCGGGAGGTCGCTTGGCTTGGATCTGTAGGAGGGGACGGATGCCAGAGTTGAAGCCGCACACCACCCAAGGGCTGGGCGAGGGCGCCATGTGCACTTGCATCTTGGGGCCTTTCTTGGTGGAGTCATGTTCATTCGTGTGTCAACAACAGGCGAAGTTGCCCACCGTGGCATACGTGACGAGTGGCTTGGCTGGAGATAGAAGGGGGAGAGGCCGCAGAGGGTGTGATGAAGCGTGAGCTGTTGTGCCAACGGGTGACGCGGGTGACCAAGGAGGCAGATGGCGTCGCTCTCATTCATGTGTTTGTCCTGAAGGAAGTCATGCAGTTGGCCGACGCCCCGCACGGAGAGGATAGAGGGAAAATAGGTGTGCGCTGTCCTTCAGCTGCGGCCTGAAGTTGGAGCCGTGACACTGTGTTGGTGGAAGTGCTTTTCTTCCTTGGCCCGGGAAGTGGGAGGAGTGTGAGGGAGAGAGGATGGAGATGGAGAGTGAGAGTCGAGGTTTCCAAGAGCGAGATGCGAGATGGTTGCGGCAGGCTCACTCGAGCGCCCCGTGAAAGCGGGTCCGGGGCGCGGGCGCTAAACCCAATCTGAAGCTCAATAGACGGCAGGTGCCCGTGCACTTATTCAGCCCGGCCGGTCGGGACCGCGGGCTGGCAGGGGCTGTCGAACAACAATAGCAAGCGCGGCGTGGGGACAATAGGAAGCTGCAAGCCCCATCAAGCCCCGTCAAGCCCCGTCAAGCCGTGCCCCACCTTCCCACCTGCCAACCACGCCCTGCTCCTCCTTCCGTGTCCGCAACCCACGCCCGCCGACGTCTCGCCGGTCCGTTTAGACAATAGACTTGAGGCATCCATGATCCCTCCACCCCAGTCAAGGCAAAAGGCACACGTTATTCTTGCCGGGAATGAGCCACTCCTGTCTTAGATTGGTGACAATGCTGATCACAGCCAGCGTGGAAAGTGATGATCACCCTCTTTTCTTTCCCTTTTCTGATAGATCCCTACTGATTTGGACGAGTCCTCGTTTGCCTTGGCGTGCGTGATTTGGTTCTTGTTGATTCTCCGAACCCCTTGCCTACCTCCCATCCATCCTTTTACCAAGGGAAATATGACGGCGTTCCGACGATGCACGCGAGAGATGACGACACTAATGCACGGGACGTTGGATGCTTTCATGTCTCCAGCCAGAACCCTCGCTATTTTGCCTCATTGAAGGAATTGCTGTGGATCCTGCGGCCTGCAGTTTGAATAGGTAGCACTCAGGCACCCAACAAAGACGGAACGCCCAAAACATGAATTCAATGAGCCGGATGTCTGCCTGCCTGCCCTGTAAACGCCGTGGCATGAATAGCTGATCCACAGAAATCACAATGCTACTTGTGGTACTTTTCGCCTGCGACTAACCTTGCCCTATCCGGTACTAGACCTCATCCCATTCCACGGAGATGGTATTCAATGGGTGGCCCTCGCGTTGGTTTCAAGCCGTGTGGTGGAGGGGGAGTGCTTGTACCCTGAGACGAGCAGAATACATGATGAAGTAGGGAAAGACGCTCACAAGAGCAAGTCTAAAGTCCGTCCTTACCGCATCAAGCGCCGACCCGTTCAACTCGGCCGACCCAGAAGGCGTGGGCAACCATCCATCCATGGTGTGTTGACGACTCAGTCACGCCTCATCACAGCGGGCGTGCCCAGCCTGATTGAGCAACCCGTCGAGATCAAGGTGTGTCTAAATCGATTCACTCGCCTCATTGACTTGTCCATCTACGGTCATTCTTCTTTGCCCATTGTGGTCGCGGTATCCCATCCACCACTCCCCGGCCAGCCCAGCCGGGAAATGATGGCTTGCAAGGCCCATGCATGGCATGGCGGCAGCAAGACAAACGCACACACGCCCACACACCTACACACACCCGGACGGGTAGATTACTGTTTTTCTTTTTCAAATCCCTGTTTGTTACTGATTGTGAAAAAAAAGAGAATGCCCATGGCGGCTCCACGGACGCACAATCAATAAGTGAATCAGGTATTGACTACCCATCTCTGCACCTAGGTGGGTAGTATTGTCTTGTATTGACTACCCACGCTCGACGTGGGGATAGCTTCCCCTTTTCTCTCTTCCTGATTCTTCACCTCTGTGCCTATATGTAGATATCCTTCCCGCCCTAAACTTCAACCTTTTTTAATTCTCTAGCTACATCTAGAATCGCCTCCTTTCCACCACCACCACGTACCTTACGCGTCAGAAACAAGCCCACTGTGGGTGGCGCAAAGCTCTCGACCATTACTCCCCATCAACCCTTTCCTATTGTGTCCAGGTCCACTCCTTGTTACCCGTTGGAATCAACGGCGATCACATCGTTGAAACTTCTATATATGACCTCGCTGTCGTCACAATCCTGTCACATCTGATTCAGGAACACACTCACCCCTCCACCCTCAACAATATCTCCTGACAGTGATTCACATATATATCTGTCTCACCCCAGATATTAAAGTCACAAACTCCAACCTCATCCATCTCCTCCTTTCACATCAACACTTTTCCCAACATCATGGATGCCCCAAACAACAACGCTCAGCCCCAAGACTCTCAGGCCACCGTTCCCAAGGACAACTCTCCCCCTCCCGCATACACTCCTCGAAGAGTACCCGACCTCACTACTCTTACAGCCCGTGCTATCCAGGCACGACAAGGCCTTGCCAGCATGATCCACTCCATGCAGTCCCAGCAACAACAGGCCCCCTTTGCCACTCTTCACCCTGGTGCCATGGCCGATGACCAAGATGAGGTTTCTGAAGATAGCTCACCCATCTGCCTGCGAATCAACACTTCAGTCAACGTGTCACGCAGCAACAACATTGTGTGCCTGACGGCAACACCTGCGGAGCAAGCCAATGCCATCTCCAGAGCTGTCGTTCAGGCTTTGAATGAGGGTAGTTCTGGAAGATGCGGAATCCCCATGATCGATGAGTCAGGTTGCCCTCGTCCTCTCAAGATCGAGGTTGATGCTGGCATTGTCGTCGAAGGCACTGGCAATGTTGTAGGTAGCCGCGAGGTCGTCGGCGAGCTTCTTCGACGCCGAGCTGAAGCACCACTCCGACGACCCCGAGAAGAAGAAGATGATGATGAGGAGGCATCTGCTGCAAAGCGACGCCGATCTAGCCAGTGAGCAAAGGCACTGGGTCTTGGATATGGTAGTTTCACTACCTCTAGAGCTTGGAATTCTCTTCTTTGGGTGTCGAAGATGACACTCACACTCTTCATCCCACTCATCCATCCTATCCGCCATTCTTCTGGCGATTAATTTGGAAGGGATGATGCAAAGTGTTTTTCATTGTTTCCTTATTCCCTTGAGGCAAAAAATCGTTTCTGGATCTATTATGGAGCGTGGTGAATTCCGAGAGCGTTTGGATTGAGTCTTTGGGCTTTGATACCAAAGTTGAAGCGAGCAAGATACACGAAAATTGGGCCTTGAGCTGGTTGGCATTTGGGGAGGGGGATCCATTGGGAGCCGGGATGACCAAGAATTGGTGACTTTTGGAGTTTAGGCAGGTGCAGCCTGGAGGTTGGCATGTAGCACAAACAAGTGGAAGGGAGGAAGGGGCATCCATCGGACAGGACGAGTCGTTTACAGACAAGGCAAGAAACAAATTATGACGAATTGACGAATGAAACAACTTTTCTCTTCTTCACTCACCGACTCCGCAAATTTGAAGTCTGCAAATTCAAGTGTCCACATTCTCCCACAATCTCCAACCATGGACCACTCACCCTGTCTTTCCAGTACTGACTGTCCCCCTTTGCACTTCTTTAGAACCGTTGCTAATATTGGCCTTTTCCAGATTGTTCCTATTCTATTCTTTCCATATTTCGAAGAATTAACCTTTTCGCTTAGCGCCCTCAGTCGTATCTCGCTCAATAACTGTGTGCTGTCCAACGCCATACCCGCCGTCAACGCGCCTACGACGCTATGGCGTCTGCATTTCCTTCCTCTTTGCACAGTCAAACATCACCACACCCCTTATTCAGCGCCCGTCTCCTACCGATGGAATGGTAGCTCCCCCGGTCTTCTCCAAGAAGCGCACGGCCGTCCTGTCCCTCGGTCCCTCCATCGCGATCCCAGTTCAGAGGATCGGGATCAGCCAACCCAAGCCAGTCCAGTCTATCGGGGCTGGCTCCATGTTAGCGGGATGCCACTTTCGAGAAACTTCAATACATGACGGGAACTTACTCAATGGGACTTGCCCTGGAATACTTGGGTTTTATTGGAGCTTTTACGGTACCTGCATTGATCATGGATCTGGCAATATCCCTCTCATCCTCCACCTGCTCGATCTGAGCATGTCATTGACGCCGTTGAGGAACTCAAATCTGCTTGGTGGATGTCTATCTATTGGGAGTCATTGAAGAAGGAGCACCTCAAGGCTCCCTCCATGTCGAGGGCGCGTGCTGGAACCGTGGGATACTGCTGGTTGGATGCAGGGTTCTTTGGTCACCTTAGCGCCGACACCCACGGACATGGATGCCATACAGTACAATTTGATCTAGACGGACTGGTGGGGGAGATCAGAAGCCTCAGCCCTCTGAGGGTCATTTTTCAGCTGCTTCTGCACGTCTCGCCGCGTCTTGGCCGCTTTGCCCTGCCACGCTGTCCCCGCCCTGAGCTTCCAATGTCCAATTGACCCCGCGCGCTGATCTCTGCTTGGGCAGCTCCCCCACCTCATCCATGGTTTCGACCCTCGTCCCTGCGCCAGGAGCCGCTTTCTGCCCCTGCCCCTCCTCCCAGCCTGCCTTTACTCCTGAGCTCACCTCAACATTGGGAGATCAACTTCTCTACCGATTGTCGATCTCCTCAACTTCTTCTCGGCCTGGCCGTCGTTATCCCCCTTGAGTCTTTGCGACCTCTGTCTCGACCACATTTCATCCTCCGACAACCGCAAATATGGCGAATCTCAACATTCGAAATCTCACCATCAACCCAATTGAGCTTATCGAGGTAGAACGCTTCGAGGGCGAACGTGTCTCGACAGGAAACATCCTCTCAAACGTGACCAGCAAAGTCACAGGCTTCATCAATGCCACCGACTTCAGCTCCCACCAAACCCATGCCAAAGGCGATGCGATCCACAAGGAAAAGGTGTCTGTCAAGGTTGAACCCTTCAAGACCAAAGACACCAACGTTCGATCCGCCGATAAGCACAAGGAGGTTGTTCGTCTCACCTTCAAATATGAGGACCACAAGTACGAGGTCGATATTCCTAGTCCGCACAAAAAATCTTCTGTTATGAAGAAGCTCGATGGCGGTAAGCACGACCTGACAGTTGTCTACACTTCGAACGGAGCCTTCCTCGCCATATTTTCCTCGGCCCGTCTTAACAGCTGGATGAAAGAGCTTCACGATGAATGGCCGCTCCCGCTGCTCTCCATTCCAGGAACTCACAACTCGCCCACCTGCCACACCGCCCTCCCCTCGGTTCGATGCCAGGCCGTTGGCGTCCCAGAACAGCTGCGCAATGGTGTCCGTTTCCTTGACATCCGCGTCTCCGCGAATCCCGACAACGATGAACTTGCTCTGGTTCATAGCGTGTTCCCTATCTCCTTGACTGGATCCAAGTACTTCAAGGATATGCTTGACGACATCTACAAGTTCCTTGATGAGAATCCCAGTGAGACTATCCTGATGAGCATCAAGCGGGAGGGAACTGGAAAGGCAACCGATGAGCAGCTCGGAAAGTACCTCAAGGCCAGCTATGTCGATAAGAAGCGGGACCGTTGGTGGACCGAGCCCAAGCTTCCCACTCTCGGCCGCGCTCGTGGACGGATCGTTATCGTCCGCCGATTTAACCTAGACAACGAAATGAAGAAGTCGTGCTGGGACGGCCGAGGCTGGGGCATCGATGCGGCTGCTTGGCCTGATAACTGTGAGGACGGCAAGTGTGGCGGTGGTTTCATCCGCGTCCAAGACTTTTACGAGATCACCGAGAGCGACAATATCGAAAAGAAGATTGAATACACGCGTCGCCAGCTCGAGCGTGCCGCTGAGCAAAACTTTTTCATCAGCGGAATGACGGGCCACAAGAAGGACGCCTCCATCCCGCCCTTTTTTGTCAACTTCCTGAGCGCAAGCAACTTTTTCAACGCCACGTGCTGGCCGGAGCGGATTGCTCAAAAGGTCAACCCATCCGTGATTGAGTATCTGTGCATACGCCACGGTGAGGATGGCATGGGACCCAAGAAGCTCAAGATTGGTTCTGCCAGCACTGGTATCGTTGTCACAGACTGGGTGGGCGCCAACGATGATTGGGATCTCATCCGATGCATCGTGGGAATGAACGCGAAGCTCCAGGTCAAGCACTAGTGGTGATGACCAGACCAGCTACGTACCAGCGGTTGAGCAGGCTAACACAGACGACCACGATGGGAGTTGTGGTGCTTGTGATGGGGATTACACCAGGGAGACAGGTTATTTAGACTTGGATACATAGCACGTCACGCCGACACGAATGCCAATATGAATCATTAAAAGGTATAAATTTATACATGGTTTTATTCATCTACTCTTCGTGAATCACGAATCATGTACCTATCAATGCTGGTCAGCCATGCCCAATGCTGAGTGCAAGATGAAAACGGAGAGATGGGAACCAGATCAGTTCTCCAAGGTGAATTGATTGTTCATCATGATGAACTCAGGGATAGAACAATAGATAGTAAGAAGTCATCATAAGGTAGGGGAGGGGAAAGACGAAGAGAGATGTCTTACCATAATGTGATGGACGGATCACAAGTACAACGACAACGCAAGTTACCTACGACGAGCCTGTTAGTACAGCGTCGCTTCATAGCCTCATTGGGTGCAAGTGTGAAAAATCTGCTCAAGTTAGTGACAGGCCTCCAAAATGGGAAGAGGCAGATGCATACCAATGGAATCAGATGTTGATAGTGTGTTCATATCCCGACAAGCCCGAAGGTTGCGAGTCAAACAGTGTGAATACAATACTTTAAAACAACTCATCATGCAAAGAGATGGATAGAGCAGAAGAAAGGGAATTCTGTTTTCTAGGTACCTGGATTCTCAACAGTCAGCCGCCGGGTTCCTCAGCCAGACATTCAAGACAAGAATCCAATTCCAAGAGAGCCACGATCAGGTGACGAGATATCAACAAGAGGTCCCACCACACACCCGCCACAAGGATTTGTACGTCCTTGCTTTTCTAGGGCGGGAGGCAGCAGTACTCGTTTATGTCCGCCCGTTCGTTCAAATCTTCATCATATAGTGGCGAGGCTCGGGAGAGAAGAGGCAGATTGCATTACCTATTGATAATGCGAGTTAGCAATTGTGTCAACACAGAAAAGGCGACAAAGCAATGATGCGTTGTGATCTCCAGTCAGACAAGGCTGAAACTAATACAACGGTATCCACATGATATATTAAGAATGAGGAATCCCTGGTGTCGTTTTGATCATCACACGGAGAGGGGGAGGTAGTAAAGTGTAGAAGGAAAGAACCAACCTTTTGATCATTGAAGAAGCGAGCGCGTCAAACGGACGCGCAACGCGAAGGAAAGAGCCGAGAAAAATGACAAAAAAAAAAACTGTAGCATGTCAGTAAAGACTCCTGACAAGGTGTCCTCAGTGTTGGTATCCAAAGCTTTCTCAGTGAAATGCTAAAGATAGCTTATCACCATGATTTTGGTAAGATTTGGATTGTTCAAGTAAGGTAATCATCATAGAAGGGTTCAGGTCGCGAGGAAGAGGAGAGAAGCCTTACCTAGAAGCAATTGAAGGTCATGGTAACGCAGGGTCGACGACACATTCGTGTCGCGAGTGCAAAACCAGACCTTGAAGGATGAAGTTTTAGAGAAGAAGAAGAATCAAAAAATTTCTTGGAGCGCGAAGATATGGGTGCTGACTGAGCGGGTAAGCTAGGCTTAATTAGGTCTAGGCCGCCCCGCAATCTCTGCCACGGCAGCTGTGTGGCGGTGCTGCCGAGATCCTCCGTTATCTGGATTGTGGCGAATCTTATCGCCGCATAAAGAGCCCCCCAACTCCCGGGTTGGATGCCTCGCCTTCCCCCTCTACATCTCACTCTCCAACCCCCCAAGTTGGATCGGAAACGATACGAAACTTCACGATGGCGTCCGTAGAGGCGCTGTTGGGTCCCATGGCCCGGCGGCTCCTACGAGTCGCCGTGGCCAAAACCACAAATGTGGTTCGGACCAAGCTCGTCCTTATTACGCGGCCGCTGCAGTCCGAGTTCCACCATCTTACACTCAAGACCGCCAGAGTCGCCCGCCAGCCAATTCACCCCGTCGCTGTCCTCCGGCAGCAGAAGCGCCATACCCGATGGTTCTCGAGCTCCGCTGCTCAGAATATCAACCGTGTGGTTAGGAGATTTGTTAGCTCCGAGCCCAAGGCCGCCCGGTTCGACCGATCCCAGCTCCCGGTCTCCAACACTTCTCGCCGTGTTGGACAGTTCTCCGGCCGAGCCCCTTTCGCCAGCACGCTCCGTCCGAACTTGACCGGAGGTGCTATGCCCCGGACCGCGGGCGGGTACAGTCTCGGAGGCGGAACTCGGTACTTCTCGCATACCCCGGCCGCTCCGGCCCAGGTTGTGCAGAATGTCTCGCAGGCCATGAGGGCCTTCTTCCTGTCTGGGCAGAAGCTCCGATACGACGGCGTCGGACCCCACGGTAACCGTCAGTACCGCGCCGTGTCACCCGTGGAGGATGAAGCGATGCGAAAGTTCTCTTCCATCACTCACACCGCTCCCGGCGCCTTTGTCGACTTCCAGCTCAGCCCCACCGTCACGGCTCTCAGCCCTCTCGCTGCCGCCATCCCCTTTGCGTCTGGGACCTCTGGTTTCAAGGCCGAGGCCGCCCTCGCCGGCGCTTCCCTCAACACTGATGGTTTCCTCGATGTTCTGTCTGCTGATTTCGGCCGAGCATTGCAGGATCTCACCGCGATATATGCGGATCTTCGCAGACTTGCAATTTTAGGTGACCTTCCAGTTCTTTTCGAGAAGCACAACACTTTGCGAGTCCGGTTCCCTGGAGTCGACGCTGAAACCATTGAGCGACTATGCGATGACATTGGGATTCAGCGTGGAGTTGTTGGCCAGGACCCCAACTTTGACGCTGAAGTTGGCGTCCCCATGGCCCTCAAGTTTCCCTTTGCTCCCGACACCACCAAGTCAGCAATTTCACCGACCTTGTCGGTCCGATCCGTGGAGGGTTACGACTTTGAGCATGTGTCTTCCCTAGACGACGATGACTTTGTTCGAGAAGCCTTTATGGATGAGATGGCCGACAACCCCTGGTTGACTGAGACCGAGGGATACGAGACCATGTCACCTCCGGCTAGCTCCATGGCGGGACCTTCGGAAGACTACGAGGGTCTTGAAGGGGTCTATCGATTTCTGGAGGAATGTGACAGAGCCAAGGGAAGAGTTGGCCGAGTCAATTGATTTTGAGCGAACCGATACCAGAATGCCGCAACTATCCATTGCTGAGCATCAACATTTGACGATCTACACTCTTTTGTACAGTTTTTGAAACGACAGCAGCTAGCACTGATAACGTATATGTAGCTAGCCACCAATTGATCTCTTTGAGTACGCTTTGTCAGTCTTGTGACTCTCGTAAGTGAAGTCGGACATGAAGTGGGATAGGGCTCACCGGAGGCCGGAACACTCGCCCCTGTTAAGCGGGAGGACCCCTGACTAGTTTGGTCGAGCTGAGTCAAAGGGTCCTATCGGGGAGTTGCCCAGGTTGGTCTAACGAGGCATCAGGTTTGGGCTGTTGAGCCGAGGTAGCTTGTGGGCTACCTGCCGGCGAGTGGCGGTCCTGCTGGAGCAGGTTGGTGCGGGTAGAAAGGTCCTGGAGAAGCATGCCAAAAGAAATGAGCTGGGCACAGCGGTGCTCGCACTCAGACTCAGCTGATGAAGAGGACATGGTTGAGCGATGCTGCTTCTGTTGCTGGGCGCTTGGCTAGTGTTGATGTTAGTGGCGAGTTTTGATAAGCTAACGTTGGGGAGCTGACAAGAATAAGGTAGGTGGGTGGAGATGTGTCAGAAGAGAGCAGGTGGCAGCAAGGGTGGGTTGCGCTCGGTTGCACTTTTATTTTAGTTATTAGCGATTATCTAGATAATCAGTTATTGTTTATACTCCGTCTCTCCGTCTCCGTCTCCGGTTCTGGACACACATCCCATCCCATCCCATCTTGACACTCTGTCTTTGACGCTGGCGAGGGACTTTTGGCTGTGCATACAGAGGCTGCAGCTGTGACCTAAGGGATAGGGCAGCTCGTAAAAGTCCTCTTTCTTGGCTGACACCCGTTTGATAATAAAGGTCATGCTGTGCTCCACAGCTCCGTGAGCCTCGGCTCCGGGCGACCAAGCCATGAGGCATCCATCGTACCAGTGTGATTACACAGGCCGGAATCGCTGCCAAGAGATGGGCTGCTTTTTACGAGTTCAGCCCTTTGGGGCGCTGGCGTTGGGGACGGGGTAAGACAAAAGGCGAGGCGTTTCCGGCCGTTGAAAAGGGAGGGAGATGCTCAGACACATTCCTCTCGTTGCTTCTCTTCAGTTTACATACATACATACATTATGTCTGGACCAGGCGTTGGTTATGAATATCCTCCTCAGAGAGTCTCGTGGTTAAGACGAGATGTCTTGCTCTTTGCCAACACAGTTGGCTGCACCGACGATGAACTTCAGTTCCTCTACGTGAGTTGACGATCCAGTCTCGAGACGAGATCGACAGGTTGCTGAGCAGCCCTACAGGAACTTCACCCCAGCTTTACCGTCTTCCCGACGTATCCCGTAGCTCTCCGTGAGTTCTAATTATACCCTCGGTTTCAGATGTACGCAGCTAGCTTACTGACGATCTACTCAACTCCTAGTCTTCAAGGGCGACACACAAGACGTTGTGGACTTTTACGCAGCTCAAAAAGCCGTCAAGATCCCCGGAGTACCAGACTTTGACCCAAGCCGTGTAGTCGATGGACAGCGCAAGATGGAGTTCCTGAAGCGGCTTCCCGTGTCGTCCGAGGGCAAAAGATTCGAGTTCCGCACAAAGGTGCTTGGGGTCTACGACAAGGGGTGCCCCGGCAGCGTAGTAGAGACGCAGTCGGACTTGGTGGACGCTGGCAACGGCCAAGTCTACTCACGGGTGACAACAAGCTCGTTCTATGTCGCGCAGGGGAACTGGGGGGGACCCAAGGGCCCGCCGACGGTTAGCTTCCCTCCGCCGGTAGACGAGAAGCCCGATTTGGTGCTAGAGCACCAGTCAACCAAGCAGTCGGGCCTGCTGTACCGCCTCAACGGCGACTACAACCCGCTCCACGCCACGCCCGAGCCGGGGGCGGGCATGGGCTTTGGGGGATCCATCATGCACGGCCTCTACTCGTGGAACATGGCCTGCCACGAGATTCTGAAGGAGCTGGGTGGCAGCAACCCGGCCAACCTCAGGGAGTTCCAGGCGAGGTTTGCCAGCCCGGTGATTCCCGGTGACAAGCTCATCACGAGCGTGTGGCGGACGGGGCAGAAGACGACGGACGGGTACGAAGAGGTACGGTTCACCGTTCAGGTGGCAGGGGGCAAGGTGTGCCTGACAAACGGAAGGGCGCTGGTTAGAGTTGTCGCCAAGGAGAAGGACAAGAAGAGCCGGTTGTGATTGATGCATAAACCAACGTGAGCGTGTCTTGTTAGTGTCACTGTTTTTTCTTGGCTTTATCTGATTTTGTTTAGCGAGGCGGGCCTCTGCTTTTGGCTTTGTGTTTGCCAGCGACAAAGATACCTCTTTTAATCAGACAATTCTCTTAAAAAATTGTGTGTTACTGTGAAAGTGATTCAATCGGAAACTTGCATTAGTTGTATTTGCCGATAATTGCTGCTACCTCTTGTGTTGCTGTAATATGTTGTTGCAGGCCACACAAATTCTTTGACACAGCAGGATGGATGATGCTTCAAATTCTGCTGCCTGAGTCGGACTCTCCTCTCAACAACGCAACAACGATCAGCCGCCATCAACCATGATCATCATCAAGTCGCGCACTCAATAACGGCCAATATAAATCTCCTTAAACAATCATCATGTCATCCTCTCACCGAATTGGGCAGCGCGTCTCCTACGATGGAGCCCTCTGCACCGTGAGGTTCGTCGGTGAGGTCGCAGGCACCACGGGTACCTGGCTCGGAGTAGAATGGGACGACTCGGCCCGGGGCAAACACGACGGATGCCACAAAGGAGTCCGTTACTTTACATGTAACACGAGAATACCGGTCTAGATTCCCCTCAGACTGACTGACCACCGGCTACAGGCAAATCAAAGTCCCCCACTGCTGCATCCTTTGTTCGGCCTTCGCGCCCTGCTGACCCGCCGCGGCACTTTCTGGCTGCCGTCTACCACAAGTACGCCTCCGAGTATACCCTTCCCGACGGCCGGAGGGCAGCCGAGGAGATCATCTTCTTTGGTAAGCGTGCGGAGGAGGTCGGCTTCGAGAAGATCCGGAGGAAGCAGGCAAACCCGGCCGTGCTCACCACCGTCATCCTTGAGGACCTGCAGGTCGCTACCCCGAGGGCTGAGGATGAGGATGAAGGCGTCATAGCCAAGACGTGTCCCAAGATCACCCAGCTTGATCTTAGTCGCAACTTGTTTGAGCGGCTTGACCCTGTGCTCGACATTTGTCGTGAGCTGCCAAACCTTCAGCATCTGAGCATCAAGTGTGTTCCCCCTTCTCGGTCTGTCGCAAACAGCAAACACCGTACTAACATGATTCCAGTGGAAACCGTTTTCAGGATGTTCTGGACAATCAAACCACGGGTGTGATCGATAGCGTCAAGGAATTGTCGCTTGAGGAGACAATGCTGAGTTGGGAAGAGGTCTGCCATATCGCCGTCAAATGCCCCGTCCTGACTGCACTTGATGCTGGTTCAAATCACCTTAATACCCTTCCTCTTGTCAACTTTGGAACTCTTGCGTCTACTCTGACCTCAATCAACCTTGAGATCAACGAGTTTACGACACTTGCCGATATCAGCACCCTCACAGCTCTCAAGTCCCTCCGCAACATCCACCTGAAAGGAAACAACATCTCAGCCGTCGCACCAGAAGGCTCTGAAGGTCCCATGTTCTCTGATTCTGTCCAGTATCTCGACGTTTCCTACAACAACATCCAGTCATGGACGTTTGTGGATCAGCTACTCAAGCACTTTCCAGGTCTGACAGGTTTGCGGATTGGACACAACCCATTCTACGACGCAGCCGACATCGACGCCAAGGCTTCATCCGCAGAAGAGTCTCACATGTTCGCCGTGGCCCGTCTTGCTTCACTCAAGTCTCTCAACTTTAGCCAGGTCACGCCTGCTGACCGAACCAACGCCGAGATGTTTTACCTCTCTCGGATTGGAAAACAACTTGCAGCTGTGCCAGAGAATGCAGAGGCGGAAGTCTTGGTCAATCATCCTCGTTATGCTCAACTTTGCGAGATGTATGGCGAGCCAACCATTAACCGACGGTTAGAGGTCAATCCTGCATTTCTTGAAGCTAGGCTAGTTACAGTTGGTTTCCACTTGGGCAAAGGCGAAGAGAAGGTCACCCAGATTCCCAAATCATACGACATTTATGCCGTGAAAGGAGTCGCTGGAAAACTCTTTGACATGTCCCCCCTCAAGATGGGACTCGTCTGGGAGACTGGCGAGTGGGATCCCGTGGCCGGCTTCGACGACCAAGAGGGAGACAGCAGCGACGAGGAGGGAGCTGAGGAAGAGAGGGAACGAAAAGGGATAGAAACACATGCAGCGGAGGATAGCTCAGGCAAGGCAGGACGTTGGGTCAAGAGAGAGGTGGAACTCAAGGACGGGCCTAGGCAGCTGGGTTACTGCGTAGACGGGTTGGATGTCAAGATCCGCGTTGAGGTTCGATAGTTGGACAAACCTGGCGCGAAAATGCATGTGTGCTGACTCTGGTGTTTGTCTATTGCAAACTGTGAGTACCTAGTGATACAAGACACGCAGGATTGACAATCCAAGAGCAGTCTTTCTATATAAAGACAGAGGCCGCCCCAGGTGTACTGCAAGTTGTCGTCTGCTAAACACACTCATTCATCCCGCACCGAAAGGCTCTTTCAACCATGTCTCCCAGGCCTTTATTCTTCCTGGTCAGACCTGGCCTCGAACAAATCATGCCCAACGGCCAAGTCCTAGTCCACCCCGGAACAGCTGTCCCTCTCATCCCGGCCGACATGCTCCCCGAATGGCTGGAAGTCATCGGAGTCCCTCGACATCTGCCTCAAGAGCAGACAGAGGACATGATCAATCTGGGCCCCTTTCATGCCGAGGCTGGGACTTACCAGCTCAAGTTTGCGTCCATCTCAGATGACAGCGAAAAGGAGGCGTTGTGCTCCGACGACGATGCCTCGACTACTGGTCCCTCCAAGACTGAGCCCAGCTCTTCTCCACCACCTTCTGAGGCCGGTGAGCTTGAAGATAAGCCAAAGCCTGCATTGGCTTCGCCAGCTCCTAAGAAGCTCAAGCCTGCTCAGGGTCTCGCCTCGAGCCGACACAACCCCCTCAATAACAGTCAGGACCTGGAGCACGCGACGACTATTTCTCCGACTCCCGTTCTGACATCTCCATGCCGACACTGGTGCCGCTACGGGGCATGCAGATGGGGCCTCTCATGCCGATTCAAACACGCCATGCCCACGACGCCCGAGGGTCTCGCAGAGGTTGGACTTGAAACGTTTCCAGACTGGTGGCTTCAAGCACGGGGTGTCATGCCAATGCCCCCAGAGGTGATTCGTGCCGCAGAAACGCGCAAGTCGACCAAGAAGAGGAAGCAGAAGGTGGTGTCTCAACGTCAGGTTAATGATGGTGGACAACAGGGACAGAAGATTATGAATCGATCAGCGGTGGATGTCAATGTGGCGGTGGCTAGAAAGATCAAGGAATGCCAGAAAGTGAAAGCAGTTGAAGGGATGTTAATTGAGATCTAAGTTCATGATGGGACGAGGTTGGAGTTGTGACATAGCAATTGAGGCAAAGATGCTCATGTGGGATATTATCGCTTGTATGATCTAGCCTAACGTCGTCATAGACAGGATTCGTGTCTTTCTGTATCCAAGATGCAATCGCTCATTATTTGTACATGGTAATTCCAACTGCCAACTCTCGCTCTATGGTCGGCGGAAGGGGTGTGCTTCTGTATTCAACACATATTCATCCAGGTTCACCAAGTCTGGGGGTGAAAAGATGAGGTAAAAATATTTGAGGGTCTCGGATAGCCAGAAACTCTGCATCGATGTGTTAGTATACCGTGATCAATCACTAGCAAGGGGGGTTACTTACCTCCATTGAGTCGGTTTGGGCGGTCTTAGTATTAGTGACGTCCTCGATAGCCGCATTGGCATGCTGGGTGGTGGTGTAGCGAACGATGGATTGGAACATATCCCACGCCATGTCCTGCCACTGGGGATCGGCCGTGATCCGATACATGATGAAGATGCTCTCGATAGCTTCCGGTCGGAGGATATATCGCGGGTCCCGGGCATTCCGAAAGCCTGGGGAAAGAGATTCCTTCTCAGGGAGCCATCGTTCCTTTTCATATTCACACGGCTCGAGGGTTGGGCAGGACACGAGGTTGAAAATCTCAGGCATCATGCCCGTGGGGAACGCCTTGTATGCCCACCCGCAGCCGCGGGCAAGTCTCTCTCCAATATTAACATGCTCCTCGATGTTCAAGAGCTTTCCAGCCAGCGCAAACATGCCCCCGGCAAAACAGGTGAGATGCTGACTCTCGGTGACCAGCTCAACCCTGTCGTCGTTGACGTGGACGTCACCAGAGAATAGAATATCATCCTTCTCTGGTAGCATAGGTCGGTAGAGCAGATGCTTGATGACGGTATCAGAGGCTATACGATACATAGACTCGTAATTCTCGTCCAAGCCGCCCAATAGCGCGTGCATCTTTGGTAAATACTCATATAGGGAGTCGGCTAGTGCTCCGAGGGAGAAGGTGTTATCTGTTGCTTGCTCATGCTGAAAGTTGAGGCAGAGAGGCCACATTCCCGGCAAGCGTGTATCATTCTGGATTCTCACCAGAAACTGCGTCACGCGATCCGTAGCATCGTAGAATTTGGGATCGCCGGTAAGCTGTGAGAGCTTTGTGAATTCCATCACTAGGGAGCTAGGGGACGCAGATGGGTCGTGGACACCGGCGACCTGCTTTCCAGTCCGGGCGTCTTCAAAGTTGAGCCAGAAGCCAGGCAGACGGTTAGGTGTGTCAAAGGCAACGTAGAGCATCTCGCCGAGTTCGACGGCCTTCTTGAGTAGAACCTCTTCACGGCTTAGTTCGTAGGCGCTAAGAAGACCTCCCAGGTGACGGATTGTCGTCTCGAACAAGTTGACCGCGCCATCGTGAGTTTCGCCCCAGTTGAGAGTGGCAGCCGCTTGGGCAGCCTCGTTGAATTCCTCCTTGAGGTCCATAATCCAAAGGGTATCCAGAGAGTCGACTAGGGTTGCCGCCCATCCTCCAAAGGTGTCCTTTCCCGTAGCGGAGATGGGTGTGAGCTCATCCTTCATCCATGCATACTGCTTGTATGACTTGTAGCTGCGCAGAAACTCATCACGGACGGCTTTTTGACGGCTCTTAGTTGTTGAAGTGAGTTGGAACTGGCCTTGGTTGGCCTGGACCTTGGGCAATTTGTGAGGCGCCTCGGTAGGCAGGGGCTTGATTGATGAAGGAGGATGAAATGGCGGTAGAGTAGACCAGTTAAATGAGCTCGGCACGAATTTTAGGCCGCTCGTTTTAGTCGTAGATAAAGACGATGATGAAGATAGAATATGCCAAAACAGCAGCGCCCCGACAATAGCGGCGACCAGCGCCTTGCGAGGTAATGACGGTTGTGAAGAGAGAGAGATCATGCTGTGGCCAATGCAATCGATCGCAGTGAAAGGATTCAAAAAAAGAGAGAAAGTCGACAACTCGTCGACAGGAAACAAGAGACGCCTAGGAATATGTTGTCTTGCTTTAGCATGGAGTAGGGGGAGTAGGCATGGAGCCCGCGAATCTAGGTGGCCCAAAAAAAGGCCCTCGACAACAGGGGCTCGCGGCTGCCAAGGCCCACGTGAGAGGGAGGCGCCTGCGAATTTGCCGCCGAGCTTAGGATGCGCAGTCCACTGAATTCAGCTTGTTGTAACCCAAAGCCCACGATATGGCGAACCACTAGGCGTTGTTGGTTGAGGTATGCATATTTATCCCTGTTGAAACATAAGCTTGTGAGAAAATTATTGCTCGTTACCGACAGCTTGGAAATTGCCTCTTCGGACAACGACCTGGGCGCGTAAAAAGCTTGGAAATGGGCATAATTTGCTTATGCTGTTGGTTGTGTCCTTGTTGATCCTTCGATTCCTTCATCCGTGATCCACCGCTGAATTGGGCGATTGCTTGTTGTCCTGCTCCTTTGTCGTCTCAGGTGCCCATCCGTCTTTTTTGTGAGTTTGGTTCTTTCTTGTCTTGTCTTGCAAAACCGCAAGAAATCGAAATGCATCGATTTCTGTATTTGTTGTTGTTGCTGGTCGTTCCGGCCAGTTGCGCTTCATCTTGTGATACGGAACCCTTGGCTCTTCCTATCCGCGATGTCCAAGTTCTTCCCAACGTTGCCAAGTCTTTCATGAAGGGGATCCCGACAAAACTTGGATCTCCCACGCAGAATGTTGTGCTTTTACCTTGGGCGTACGTGGGCTCACCCAACTTTAGGCGTGTTTATAAGACGTACTGACATACTGACCTACACAGTGAGTTGAACAATACTTACATATACGATGACCAGTCTTATTGCGACAAGACAGTTATCTGGAACGATCGAATCTGCCAGATTCGAAGAGGCGGACTGTTCAACGAGGAAAAGTCCGAGTCCTTCGATAAAGCCAGCGACATTGGGGATGCAGGCGGCGCCACGGACGAGGCGACCTTTCAAGGCTCAGAAGCGGGAATCAAGAGGCTCGTGTCCACCAGTCTTGCTGGCACCGATAACATCACGCTCGAGGGAGTACCGGCCCTGGAGGACTTCCCCATCGGGATCCCGCGCCTCAAATGGGATGCCGGTTACACACTACTCCACCCCCTCGGCCTGGGTTCCAACTCGACCTACCTCAACGCTCTCCGGGCTGCCGGAAAGATCAGTTCGCGAGTATGGTCAATCTTCTGGGGCAGGATGTGGGTAAAGGAACCCATCGATGGTTCCCTTGTGCTGGGCGGATACGACGAGGAGAAGGTGATTGGGAGGAACTACACGGCGCCCCTTGTCTACGACGACTACACTGGCACTCCGGGTTGCTGGACCGGGATGAAAGTCACCGTCTCGGACATCCGGGTCAACTTTCGCGATGGCTCTGATGAGAGTATCTTCCCTTCCAACACTGCGTTGCCGTGCTGTATTGTCCCCCAGAGACAACTCCTTCTCGAGGCACCAGGCGCGTACGTTGGCAAATTTGAGCAAGTCACCGGGTTCAACCACACAGAGACCTCATACGGGCTCCACTGGTCAGCTCGTCTATTTGACGCCGATAAAGTGTAAGTTCCTTAGTCTTGACTACCAGGTGTTAGCTAACACGTTGTTTAGATTCGATGGCGACATCACCTTCCACCTTAATTCGGGCCTGCAGATCCGGGTGCCAAACGACCAATACATCGTGCCCTTTGTCGACATCGATCGCAGTGGAGCTCGAGTTACCAAATCCAACGTCAAAGAGCTCTTGATGAATGGTGTTGCCGACCAGCCTGCGACTCTGGGCCGCTACTTTCTCACCGCGGCATACCTTATGGTGAACCACGATGCAGGAACATTTACGCTCTGGCAGGCCAACCCGTCAAAGAGCAGCAAGCTGGTGCGAGTCTTTGACGAGGACACTGCCAAGAAGTGCGGTGAAGACGCCAGCGGAGTGGTACAGCCATCTGTTAGTGCAACACCATCAAAAGAAGAAAAGACACAGCAGACTGAAGAGCCAGAGGAAGAATCAACTTCCTCCACCTCCCCCTCCGGTGCCGTCATTGGTGGAGCAGTCGCCGGCGTCGTAGTCGGACTAGGTGTGATTGGCCTAGGAATCTTCTTTCTCATCCGTCGAAGAAGAAGAAACGCCAAATCAAGCAATGAATCTGCTGAAACCAAGGTACATTCGGTTGAATCCACACCGAGCTATCCAGCCTGGAGCCCGCCACAGGAGATGGCTGGGTGCAAACCGATGCCCCCGGAGATGCAGGGACAGTCCCATTTTGTGTATGAGATGGATGGCAACACGTATTATTCCAGCCAGGGACGAAAATGATTGAATGATTTACGAGCTTACAAAATTGTGCAAATAATGACCGGACTTTTTCATGTTATTTAGATTTATTCACTTCTTGATTATGTATAGTAAGAGTAGGGTGGCAGTTTATGGTAAATCTGATTAGCATGCTTCATACGGACGTCATACAACTGGCTACCATACGAGAAGGGTGACATTTTGACAACCAAACCCTGATAGATGGGGATCAACTGTTTCCATTGCGGGTTTATAGAACCTAGCCTTGCTCCTATCTCCGTGCTCCTTGCATGAGGTGGAACTTGCCGGCGGGTCTCGGCACGCGGCGTGGAGCTTGACGGGTTTATCTAACCAGGCGAGGCTGTAAACCCGACCATGATACACATGGAGTTTGCATCCAAGACCGATGGAAGGATGAACCAAGTGACTATAAAATGGATGGTTGTATCGTGAAGAATACATTCAGCAGCAGCAGCATCATCATCATCATCAATACAATCATCCTCAACCATCATCTCTTCCTCCAAGACCTTTACTCAGCGTCACCTCATTCATACCAAGTCCAACATGCCTCAGATTCTTGGAAAGGAAGTCGGCCCTCTTGGCTACGGCCTCATGGGTATGACCTCACTATGCTCGACTTACATAGCATCCCAACTGACAATACACAGGCCTCAGCTGGCGTCCTACTCCCCCTCCCCTGGACCAGGCCATCGAGGCCATGCGCACCGCCCTCGAAAACGGCTGCAACGTCTGGAACGGCGCCGAGTTCTACGGCACTCCCGAGTACAACTCCATGACTATTCTCAAGCACTACTTCACCAAGTATCCCGAGGATGCCGACAAGGTCTTCCTCGTCATCAAGGGTGGTTACAATCTCGACAATCACATGCCCAACGGTACACCTGAGGGCATCCGGCGATCTCTTGACAACATCATCAGCCAGCTTGGTGGAACCAAGAAGGTCGACGCCTTTGCCT
Source organism: Fusarium sp. LHS14.1 (assembly GCA_025433615.1). NCBI lineage: Eukaryota > Fungi > Ascomycota > Sordariomycetes > Hypocreales > Nectriaceae > Fusarium > Fusarium sp. LHS14.1. The sequence continues at coordinate 2,976,383 of CM046481.1, forward strand.
GCTCCAGGAGAGACCCCAATGTCCCTCTCGAGGAGACGTTCGGTGTCATCCAGAAGGAGTACATCGACACGGGCAAGATCGGCGGCATCTCCCTCTCCGAGTGCAGTGCCCAGACCGTCCACGATGCTGCCAAGATCACCAAGATTGTTGCCGCTGAGGTTGAGCTGAGCATGTTCTCCATCGATATCCTCAAGAACGGGGTCGCTGAGGCTTGTGCCGAGCATGACATTCCAATTCTGGCCTATGCGCCTATTGGCCGTGGTGTAAGTAAAACCAGCTTCATGCAAGCAGCCTCAGTGCTAATCACTATTGCAGATGCTTTCTGGTCGGTTCAAGGACGCTTCCGAGTTCAAGGAGTTGGGCATTGTCTCCATCATGCCACGCTTCCAGCCCGAGGCCTTCCAGCACAATCTCAAGCTCGTCAAAGAGGTCGAGGCTCTCGCCAACAAGAAGGGATGCACCCCAGCCCAGCTGGCAATTGCCTGGGTGAGGGGTCTCAGCAAGCGTCATCACCTTCCTACCATCATCCCCATCCCTGGAGCCAGCACAGCGGCTCGAGTCAAGGAGAACACCCAGTACTTCCAGCTCACCGAGGAGGAGATGCAAGCTATCCGGCCACTGGTAGACAACTTTGAGGCTGCTGGCGCCCGTTACCCTGCGGGTGTGCCCATGGAGACCTAAAAGTAGTTGGAAAGGGAATCTGTTGATGAATTAGCATGCTATCTAGGAAATACCAGACAACAAATTGCAAGAGATTGAAATATTTTCAGCTAGAGTTTGTCCACAGGATGCCAAAATTGGCATTCAGAATTGCAGAATTCATAAAAATGAATGCCATCATGAAATGTTCAATGAGTCGCGAGAAGAGGAAAATGACTTACCAATACAACTAGTCACCGCCTTTCAACGTATCTAGTCACAAGACCAGACACGAGAAGGCGATGAACATCCAGCAGCTGAGCGGTACTGGGCTGCTGGTGCCTGTCTCATCTCCGGTGATTTTTGGAGTAGGAGGTAGAGAGAAGTAGGTTATTGCAGCTCAGACGAAAAGTTGGTAAACATTCAGGTGGACCTGACTCACGTGACGTCTAATCTCACTGACCTGAGGACGACAGGGGCCCATGTATCAACAGAGAGGAACACAAATAGATTGCATAGTATGAGTATAGAATTCTAGACATTCTAGACTACTAAATGAAGGCTCCAAGAATTCTAGATAACTGGCTTCTTCCAATAAAGCTTTGGGGTAGTGTCTATACTTGAATGATCGGGACCTAAACAGCTTCGGCATTAGACGGGCTTGATACTTCTCACAGGATATAAAATCTCACGGGGTATACAATCATATTCTCTGGTCAACTACCTGAACACAAGAAATGCGCCCACTATGCTGCCAATACTCCAATACACATCCTTAATCCATCAACGCACCATTCGACCCTACCGCTTCAAGTCTATTCACAAGCTTCTTCACGTTTGCCCAGTCTTCATTCTTCAAGGCCTCCTTGCCTCCCAGACCGCTGGCCACCTCAAACACTGTTAGGGATCCGTCGATGCCACCAGTGGCAAGGCGCTTTCCATCGTTGGGCTCCCATGCTACCTTGTTCAGACTCTTTGAAAGCATGGTTCTACCGTCCTTTCGAGCACTGGGTGATATCCGCGACACAGGTTCCTCGGTTTCAACAGCGATATCCCAGAGCTCGAGCCAGCCGGCACCGTCTACCAAGGCAAAAATGTTGGGCTTGACAGGTGACCACTTGGCGTCGTAGACGACATCCTCACGCACAAAATCGATTAGCGGCGAGATAGTACCATCGCCAGAGCCAATAGTGGAGGTTGCTGCAGGTGCCCGAACCTTCCAGAGCTTCACGCTCCAATCCAGTGATGAAGAGATGACCAAATCACCCAAATCCACTGGACCTCGGGCAGGATGGAAGTCGACCGACATGACAGGTGCAGTGTGTCCCTTGTAGCTAATCTTCTTGTCCACGCCAGCCTTGGCACCAGCTCGGTCGTATCGATGGCAGGGGAAGATAGTGCCCTCCTCACTACCGACGAGGAAGAATGTAGGATCCGTATCGGGGAAAGAAAGGCATGTTGGGCTCACATCTTCAACAGCCACCTTGGCCTGGCTGGGGTTCTTCAACTCGAGCAACTCCTGAGGCTGGGCGAACACGTCCATGGTCCAGCCACACACAACACCATCAGTTGAGCAAGAAATGATGTTGTTGGCGTTTTGAGTACCAACGATATCGACCGAGTAAATAGGGTGAGCGTGTCCGTATCCAGTCAAGGGGGTCTTTTGAACTGGTGCCGCCTTTGCTCTTGTGTCCCAGAGCAATACTTGGCCACTGTATGAGCCACCGATGATGAGGTTGTTGTGGTAAGGCGAGAACTTTGCTGTCAGGATATCCGACTGCGCTGTAAAGACGTATTCTGGGCGATCTTGCATGTGAAGATTCCAGACCTGAACCAAGCCATCAGGTTCGTGGGGCGCGGTTGGGTTCTTGGTGTAGGAAGCGAGAACAAGCTCGCTAAATTTGGGCGAGAAGTCGATTCCGCTGATCATGCGCTTCTTGGACCATCGATCATCAAAGAATTGAGCCACCTCCTTCACTCTATGCTTTCCGCGGCCGCCGGTGTTGCCAGTCTCTTCATCTTCATCCTCAACATCTTGACCTTGCAGCGCATAGTCTGTGAGGATATCGTACGTCTCTTGATCAAGAGCCCTCTCAATCACTTTGGTAGACTTTTCCAGGAAGTCTACGAATTCGTCTGACTGCGCCACGGCGTCAAGTTCTTCGGCAGTGAGATTCCTTGAAGGATAGTTCATCGACGTGCTCGGAGGCACCACGCCATCGGTTAGGAAATCCTTTGTCGCCCTTAGTTCTTCCTCCACCTCTTCCCTGATTTTCTGTCGGAGCTCCTCCTCTCGATCCCGTTCTCTCCTGCTCAGCCTCTTGCTGGGCGTCGAAGTTGCTACGGGTATATCATCGGCTTCTGAAATGAGAGACTGAGCTCTGGTTCTGTTGGGGGTCGTCCATTCCTCGGTTGTTTGAACACCTTTGCTGTATGAGAAGACCTCTTTTACGGGAGACGGTGGGCACTCGAAGACGGTGGTGAGGGGGACAGTGGTGAGGCTTGGTGGTAGGACAAGAGGCTGGATATGTCCGGGAGAGGCGAATTCGGAAGTCTCGTTGCTGAGTTCGCCGGCGCTCAGTACGCTGTTCGGACGGCTGCCACGAGGGGCCGGAGAGGCAGCGCCTCCTGTGACGGTGGAGCCAGGTCTGCTGTCGCCCACCAAGCTATTGATGAGCGATTCGATCTCGCGGCGATTATCTGCTCTTCCGGGAGTCGGGGATATCAACTGCGGTGAAGAGACAACATGTCAACGAGGGGTTCCAATTCCAAGGCGGTGGAGTGTCAGGGGACTAACGTCGCTCGGGGTGCCTATGCTCGAGCGACTGGCGGTCGCCTGGCTGGCTCGAAGCTCTCTCTGCCGCTTAAGCTCCGCGAGCTTTGCTTTCTTTGCTAGGATTTCATCTCGACGTTGCTGCATCGTGGAGGTTCCACGGTCCCATCGCGGGACAGGTCGATCTCTGGGAAGCTATAGATGGCGGGATTCGCAGGTGATGGGAAGCGCAGAGGCGCAAGTCGTGGGCGGGCGTGGTTTAGTAGTAACACGAGAGAAAAGGACAAGCCGATCTCGTTGTACCGTGGCGCGTCTTTGTGGTTGAGATCGCGTTGTTTGAGTAATGATGCAGTGTATGGACAAAGTTGGTAAGTACTTTGAGTAGCTGCTGAATGGGGGTCCAATTGGATGCGACAGCCCGTCCAGCATCCATGGAAAGTTGCACCCCTGGAGCCCCTGCACAGGGGACAAGGCTTCTGAGAGTCAGGGACAGCCTAGTGCCAGCCAGTTCAACGGTACGTACCTGGAAATTGAGATTCAGCCTGGCACGTGATCCCGTCGGCCGGCTCACTGTCACTGGCTCCAGCTCCCGTCGTTCGCCCGAGCTCCCAGCCGCCAGCGGCTGCTTTTTTGGTTTTACAGCGAAACCTGGAAAAACTGCGACTTTTCCCGACGTCTTTTCAATTCTTCACCTCAAGCCGACGCAACCTAATTCCCTCGAGCCACCCCCGACAGGGTCCATTGACAAGCCATTGTCGACCCACGACTATCGTCTGTACCGATCCTCTCGCTTTCCCACTCGATCGCGCAGTTTTTGCGACCCGATTCCCCAATGGCTTCGACCGGAGTGAACGTGCGTGTTATCCTTCCTTATCCACGCCGATTCGGCCGCCCGCTCGACCGTGTCCCGACCCCGAGCACTCAACAACGCCGGAACCGCGAACTTCTGGGCGGCACAATCGATATGTGCCTTGACGACGAGGCTAATTGAGTTATTTCCAGGTTTTGCGGTGGTCCGCCCTCGGCCTGGGCGTCTTCTACGGCTTCACCCACCAGCGGGCTATTTTCTCTGCCCAAAGAGCCGAGCACGCCCAGCACGAGTACGAGAAGAAGGAGAAGTTGATCCAGCAGGCCAAGGCGGAGTTTGCGAAGCAGAAGAACCCTACATCATCTGACTCTGGTATGTCGGCTCTGGCATTGTTGCCCAACCCAATCTGCCCCCCTAGGGAGCAATTGGGGGCGGCATTTTGCATCTCATGCATCCCGACTGTTGAGGATGCCCCGGGCTAACTCTGGACAGTGATTACCGACCCCGCGGATCCCAAGTTCGACCTCGAGAAGCTGCTGCTGAAGGTTGCCAAAGAGAACCCTTAAGATGGGGTCGTGGCAGAGGGAAAAGCGTAAGAGTGGATGAGGCGGAAGAACAGATGGAAAGTCACGGGCGAAAAGGTCGGCCAACCGTAGGGAAACAAGTCCACCGGAGGCATAATCCGAGCCTCGAGCCTCGACTCAAGACTCGGTGTATGATTTGAGGGTATACGTGGCGGTCCTGCATAGATGTTTCCTTAGGTCCCTGCTACACAAGTGTACGGGTGTACAATATAACAACTTTAGACGACAAAACGTCAATGGCTTGGGTTACAACTTGCTGCACCTGGATCGTCTGGAAGTGAAGGGAGTACAAGCTGGCATTGGAGCTGGTCTTTGCCATTGAGATGATTCAAAGGGCAGAGAAAGCAATTGAGCAATATTTCAGGTATATGATGAGCTGCAGATGCCAACAGTCAGCAATTGTCATTTCGACCTTCAATGGGCGAAATCTCCTTCAATGGACTCTCCTAAGCTAATTGAAACTCAAGTAGCTCTACCATCACTCCCCCTCTCGGCCGATTCATCAGGTTGACGTAGAATGACCTGGTCGTCATTGGATAACTGAGCTCCTGGGGAAGAGCCGGCGAAACTACGGCTCCGGCGGGCGCCCCGGCTGCCCGTGCAGTGGAGGGGAGGGGACGGGGCCACCTCACGGGGGGACGCGCGCTGCCTCATAAAAGGAAAGAGAGGTACGTACCTCAAACGGCCCCATCCACCTTCCTCCCCTGTGGCTGTGGTGTGTGTGGCCACAGCTGGCATAAGCTCCAAGCTGTCCTTCTTGCTTCCCCAGTGGAGTTTCAACATCTCGGCCCCGTCTCGTCTCGTCTGTCTTCGACAAGTTGCATCAACTCCAAGGGGCAACCATCGTCGACAATCGCAGCTCATCATGGCGGCTAACAACCAAGATGTGCTTTCCGCGGTGACCGGCAAAGACACGAGGACCCTGCTCAGGGTCATTATCCTTCTTCTCATTGCCGGCGCTGCCATTTCCAGTCGTCTTTTCTCTGTGATTCGTAAGTCTTTCCCCTGCCCATGATACACGCTCTGCGCTGTGGGAGAAGCTCTCCAGTGCAGGCTCTCAATGAAGAATCGACTGCTGACTCGTTGCGCGCAGGTTTTGAAAGCATTATCCACGAGTGTTAGTCCATCCCCAGATACTAACGAGGCGTCGAGGCCATCGAGCTAACCCCATGATAGTCGACCCGTGGTTCAACTTCCGAGCGACGAAATACTTGGTCGCCAATGGATTCTACAAGTTTTGGGACTGGTTTGATGACCGGACATGGTATCCTCTCGGGCGGGTTACCGGAGGCACCCTCTATCCTGGTCTCATGGTGACGAGCGGCGTCATCTACCACGCCCTTCGTTACCTCACTGTCCCCGTCGACATTCGAAACATTTGCGTTCTTCTCGCCCCTGCTTGCTCGGGCCTGACTGCCTACGCGTCCTATCTTCTCACCAACGAGATGACCACCTCGCCATCCGCTGGTCTTCTTGCTGCCATCTTTATGGGAATTGCCCCTGGATACATTTCGCGATCCGTTGCTGGCAGCTACGATAACGAGGCCATTGCCATTTTCCTCCTCGTCTTCACCTTCTTCCTCTGGATCAAGGCTCTCAAGCTGGGCTCAATGCTCTGGGGTGCGCTCTGCGCTCTGTCTTACGGCTACATGGTCGCCTCATGGGGTGGATACGCCTTCATCACATGTCTGCTTCCTGTGCACGCCCTTACTCTGATTGCCATGGGCCGATATAGCACTCGTTTGTACGTCAGCTACACAACGTGGTATGCGCTCGGCACGTTGGCTAGTATGCAAATTCCTTTTGTCGGTTTCTTGCCTGTCAAGACCAGCGAGCATATGCCTGCGCTAGGTATGATCCATCCAACAGCACCAACTGTACTCCAATTCTAATCTTCTCTAGGCATTTTTGGTTTCGTTCAGTTGATCGGCTTCATTCAGTATGTTCGATCTGCCATTTCTGGCAAGCAGTTCCAGACTTTCGTTTACACTATCTTGTTCGCGGTCTTCGGCGTTGGTGTCGCCGGCGTCGTCGGCCTGACCTCTCTTGGATACATTGCCCCCTGGAACGGCCGATTCTACTCTCTTTGGGATACCAGCTACGCCAAGATTCACATTCCCATCATTGCCTCCGTCTCGGAGCACCAGCCTACCGCCTGGCCATCTTTCTTCTTTGATCTCAACTTCCTCATCTGGCTCTTCCCCGCCGGTGTTTACATGTGCTTCCAGAACCTGCGGGATGAACATGTCTTTGTTGTCGTCTACTCTCTCTTCGCCAGCTACTTCGCCGGTGTCATGGTCCGTCTCATGTTGACTCTGACTCCCGTCGTCTGTGTTGCTGCTGCCATCGCGGTCTCTCAGGTTCTCGACACCTATCTTCAGATCAAGACCCCCAGCGACGAGGATGTTGCCAAGGCTAGTGACGCCTCTAAGACTGCCAAGGGTGGTCTGCGAGCGACGCAGAAGCCCAAGGTTGGCATTTACACGACTCTCTCCAAGATTGTTGTGACTGCTGCCATGACCGTCTACCTGCTCATGTTTGTGACCCACTGCACCTGGGTCACCTCCAACGCCTACTCGTCGCCTTCGGTCGTTTTGGCCAGCCGAATGCCTGATGGTAGCCAGCACATCATTGATGACTACCGAGAGGCGTACCAGTGGCTTCGCCAGAACACCAAGGAGGACGCCAAGATCATGTCGTGGTGGGATTACGGTTACCAGATTGGTGGTATGGCGGACCGCCCTACTCTCGTTGACAACAACACGTGGAACAACACGCACATCGCGACGGTGGGCAAGGCCATGAGCTCCCGTGAGGAGGTCAGCTACCCCATCATGCGCCAGCACGAGGTCGACTACGTCCTGATTGTGTTTGGTGGTCTCCTCGGATACTCGGGAGATGATATCAACAAGTTTCTCTGGATGGTCCGTATTGCCGAAGGTATCTGGCCTGATGAGGTCAAGGAGCGCAACTTCTTTACGCCCCGTGGCGAGTACAAGGTGGATCACGATGCCACCGAGACAATGAAGAACAGCTTGATGTGAGTATTACTCTTACTTTTGGGAAAGCCGATACTAACAACTATTCTAGGTACAAGATGTCGTACTACAACTACGCCAGCCTGTTCCCCGCTGGTCAGGTTGCTGATCGTGTGCGTGGTGTCCGGTTGCCTGATCAGGGCCCCGTCCTCAACACGATGGAGGAGGCCTTCACCAGCGAGAACTGGATTATCCGCATCTACAAGGTCAAGGACCTTGACAACGTTGGCCGTGACCACGCGGCTGCTGCGGCGTTTGACCGTGGCCAGAAGAAGAAGAAGTCGCAGAAGAAGAGGGGCGCCCGTGTTCTCCGGGTTGACTAGATGGAGTTGAGTAGGTTTGCGCGGGATTACATAGGGAAAGGAAAGATAAAGGATGCCCATATGGGATGCATGTAGACAAAAGCGCATTCGAAATGTATATCACTGTATTATTTTGACTGAAGCTGACGTGGAAGAGGCCGGATTTCTTTGTGTTGGTGTTATGTAGTCGGCTCCTAAAATGGCAAGTTGCCCGCACCCAGACGAAGCGTTCGTTTGCTGCGATGTTACAGTTCATTGTCTTCAAACGCAAGAGGCAGAGCAGCCAGAGTACAACGAAATAGGATATTGTTTCTTAAAGACAAAGCAGCCGTTTGCTGGTATGAATTGTTAGAGTATTACGATGTAAACGGAGGGTGAAAGGGAACGGGCAAGAGCACAAGACGGGAAAATGAAAGAAGGCGCAACTAACACAACTTCCAACGAGGCCATCTCTACTTCTCTCCATCTCTTTGAACTCACATCCGTTCATCTTCATCTTTACACTCGCAACTATCTTCATCGTCACACTTCTTTGCCTGAGTCGGCCAACAAAGCTTTCACCACCGAGATCCCGCCGTCACGAAGCCTTGATCGACCGAGTCACAGGAGAAGATTCAACCGGAAGGTCTTTGAAGTGATTAATACACCAAAAAGGTCGGATACGAATCATTGTATCAGTCTCTGCGCCCTTGTGGGAGCATTGGGTGAGTTGGTTGAGTTGGGTGGAACGGCTCAGGATCGACACTGACCCCTTTTTCCAGACTTGAGCGGCGGGGACACCAAAGAGCCTGACTAAGTCATCAAACGCATTCTATCATCCAAGGTATGTCTTTGTATTCCCGAAAAACCAAAGACCGTAAGTGGTTGGTGGGCGGCAGTGCATACTGACAGCTGCCAGTTCCGCCAGCTGGCAACAGCTGTTAAGACAAATCGACGCGCACACGGGCCCTCTAGCCAGGCAAAAGAGATCCGAGAGTCCATAAAGTGTCTCTCTTGGTTCTTGCGGGTCAAAACCTTCAATCTGAACCTCACATCTCCAACCTCATTCCTCCATCTCACCTCTATCATCCACCACCCACCACAGTCACTCATTTGACCTCAAACCGATCCGCCCCTAGACTTGTTTCTTCACCGAATAGACAGAGACCACGGCTTTTTCCGCCTTCTTGTGTCACTCCTGGGTTACCAAAGTATGGGCCTTTTCAGCAAGGCTCGCGGCCGGCGTGGTCCGAATGTTGACCTCCTGGCTGCAGCCTTTGGCCTCCCATTCACGCCTGGCGGACGATCTGGTGGCAAGAATGGTCGCATCAGGATTGAATACGACTCTGGAGATGATGACGAAGACGAATTGGATTCACAGTCTGAAGGCTCTGCTCCCTCTGACGACGAGGAAGAGGTTCGCGCCGAGAGACGTCCTTCGCAGTGGAAGAGAGACAAGGACAAGGACAAGAAGGAGAAGAAGAGTCTTTCCAAGAGACGACACTACCATCGCCACCATCGAAGATCCTCCTCTTCCCTATCCAACTCCAAGAGGTCCTCAACCTCTTTCTCGACTGCTCGTCGGCCATCTGTCCACGCCATGCCCAAGCATGTCGTTGCTTCTTGTGTACGACCTTCAGCAACATTCCCGCCTCTCATACCCCTTCATGAGTCGAGAAACCACTGTACTATTCCCGCTTCGGCTTCGGCTTTTTCTGCGTCTAACCTTAATCAATCTTTTGGTGCTGTGCCTGTTCGGCCGCAGCAACAAGTGTACTATCAAACCCCAGTTGCTTTTGTTCCAAGTCAGCCATCGACTGTTCAGGTACCAGTCCAGACTGCCCAGTACCTCACCAGCGACATTGCACAACCTACCGCCGCGCCACCTCGTTCTGAGTCACCAATCGAGAAGCCCAAGGAACAAAGCCATGGAAGCACCATTTCTGACTTGACTGAAGACTCGGGGCCCTACGCCAAAGAACTGCAGCGCATTCAGAAGCGTATCGACGGAAAGATGACGGACCTCTCGAAGCAGCCGGCCAATCAGCTTCTACGTCGAGACCTTCGTTCTCTCCAAGACAAGCTCAACTCGACACTGAACAAGGCCATATCGGGCAAGGTCACGATGCATGCCAGACTCCCGTCGACATCTACCACGCCCGGCTCTCCTCTGCTTAGACTCAAATCACCCCAGCTTCCCTCCGAGAACGCTCTCGGTGAAAATCAAATCACCCAGAGACCTATTCAGCGAGAACTACAGGGCCAAGGAGAGAAAAGCCCGGAGCGCGGTGACAAATTTCACGCTTGTTACTATTGCGGCGTCTCTCGCTCCGACGAATTCCATGACACGTATCCCTGCCCTCCGGTTGGAGTACGAAAGCTCAGTATCTGTGTGAAATGCCATAACAAGATGATCAAGCGAGGGGTGGCCGAGCGCTATCATTTTTGCTTCAGCTGCGGCTCTGCGCGATCTAGAGAGTTTCACAGGGAGCACCCCCTCCTTCCAGGCGACCCCATCCTCCGAAACTATTGCGGCACCTGCCGGATGGAGGTCCAAGGTGATACTGGCCTTGTCGAGATGTCTGTCCTTGGCACAGTGAGTTTCTACACGGCACCTTTGGGACTCCTCGCTAACAATGTCGTTGAAGGGTTCTCCGGACAAAGGGACACAACGGTCAACCCTGGGGCCTTACCTTGATGACGAAGTCGACTCCATGATCCCTCAGTGTGCGAGCACCCGTGGGCCGTCTCGTGTTCGAGAGCAGTTTCTCAAGTCTCCAGTTCCGCATAGAAGAGCCCCCTCTCCTCGACGTTACGGCACGATAGACAAGAAACACCGCGGCCGGGACCAGATTTACGAGTCTCCGGTCCCCAAGAGAGAGACTCCTTCTCGACGCCAGGAAGCTCGGTACAATGAAGCCCGTGGCAGACGATACGAGCCCCTTAGTCCTAACGACGCTCGTTCGAACCATCGAGATGTCTCCCCGCTGTCCCCAGATTATCCTACTCGTGTCACTGGATCTGCTAGCCGTAGAGCTCAGCGTCGCTCTTCTGGTCAGATGGATGCCGAGTCTATGTCTCGACCCAAGAAGCCTGCCAACTACCGAGCACCCTACATCGAAGATCTCGCGCCAGGATATCATTCTCGAGGACAAACTCCCACTCCATTCGATGAAGCACATGTGCGTGGGCGTGGTAGACCCTCGTCTCGTTCGGCCAAAGAGAGATCGCCCTTGGAGCGCCCTGGACGGGATAAGGAACAACTATTCGAGCATGCTCGACCCCGAGAGGCGTCCATTGAGTCCGATAGATCCGGTGACTCTATCCCGACCTCGTCAAAGTCGTCTGGCAGCAAGACCGTGCGATTCAAGAACTCTGTCGACATTCGAACGACTCTGCCAACAGATACCGAGGCTTCTGAGGCTGAGGCTGACACTCCCCTGGACAACAAGAGATATTCTAGACCTCCCAGCTCGCCTCTTATCTCTCGCCAGAAGTCTGGATTTGACAGCTCCCGCGAAAAGGACCAGGATACCCGCGACTACCTTCACCATCATCGTGGCCGGTCTTCGATGAAGAGTCCAGGATCCGGTTTCCGAACCCCTGAAAGCTTCAGAACGACGACTCCTTCTAAAGGATACTCTCAGGGCGCATTCAGCAGAGACTTTGATCGATCCGAGGACCGGGGTTTCTATTCTAACCCCAGATCTCCCCACGAGACCAAGTTTGCAGACGAGAGTGGGTTCCGAAGCCCCTTTAACTACAATGCCGACGAGTCCAAGGACACTCATGATCACTACGAGGAGTACTTGGAGTCTACTACTTCATTGCCATCCTTCCTCCCCTCGGGCGGCGGCTTTGGTTCCTTCTTCAACAAGTCCAAGAACAAGGCGTCGACTACCACTGGAAGTCGGGCTAGTCCTTTTGGTCATCACCACTCTGGTAACGACTTCAATGAGACTGCTGGAGACTATCAAGAAGAATTTGGTGCTTATAAGTCGTCCAAAGGTTATGGGACACCCCGCCCTGGGCCCCAACCTTACACGAACGTCAACACAGCCTTTACTGATAGTGACTTCTACCCCTCGACTGCAGACGATGCTGGAAGCAACCCCTACTACACCCCTCGCAAGCGTCGGTTCGCTGGGTTCTCCTTCTACAGCGCCCCTGATGGCTGTTCTGAGAAGTCAGCCAAGCAGAGCAACCCTCCCAGTTCCCCTGGCAAGCCGGACGAGTTCTACTGGAACAACGGGTTCAACCCCGTCCCCATTGTCGAGGAAGCAGGCTCCTTCTGCGAGATCTCGTCTGATTGCGCAAATGATCTTCTTGGTAAACCCACACACCTGCATCGTCTTTCTCTTGCTAATAGACAACACAAAGAATATCACACCCTCTCTGACGCCTCCTCTATCGAGACGGACGACGACGAGGATGGCTCCGACAGAGACTTTAGCACCTCGGACGAAGACACCGAAGAGAACATTGCCACTGCCGGCAAGCTCGTGCTTCACCCTACCTCGGACAGCGACTCTGCCTAAGGCTTGGTAGCACTCAACTAGGTTCCATTCTCAGCAATGTTACAACCTACACACGCGCCCTGAAGCTATGCTACAGAGGCACCCGTCTTGACAAGAGACGTGATGACGAATATTTGACTTTTTTGGAAGGGACTTATGAATGATATATGTTGGAAGGGTGAGAGTTGATCTCTGGACGGACATGGTGAACCAAGGGAATGAATGAGGTTATGACACTGTACTATTACTATTAATGCCGTGAGCGGCTATTGCTGTATGATTAGTTTTTCTCATCTAGACTATTTTGCCAAGTGGTCAAGAGAGTCTGATGAGATAAATGATTTGTCAAATCATCTACTAGGCGTCACTTGTGACTTGTTACAAATTACCCCTATCTCATGAAAGCACCTCAAGTGCCGTGATAACAATCACTTGTTCACCATCACACAACAGACGCAGCATCATTTACGTCATATTTCATTTTCTATTTAGGTAGTTTTTCTGTCTTAACCCATGTACACCCCCACAAAGTAAGTACCTAACCCATCCATGCCAAGTTGCCGTCCGTCATCCGTTGAGGATAATCCCAAAGGCGATTCCAAATATCACTCTAACAGCAATCATGATTCTTGTCTTCGCCTGCCGAGGCCGTGCCCGATTACCCTTCCATAATGCTAATCCCACAAACACAGCCCGTTGCTCCTCCTATGTTCCCGAATGACGCGCTTGCTTTTTGTGTAATGTGCCCAAGAGCCCAACGATGAAGAAGCTCCTGGAGTCGATTTCGTAGTTCCTCCATTCTTCATGGCATGGGCATGGTGTTCTCCTTGTCTGGAGATAGGCGAGACATCGGCGCCCCAAATACATAGCTCGTAGGGGGCGCGCTTGCTGGTGAAGCCATTCGTGAAAGCGGCGTCTGTCTTGAGATCGTAGTAAGATATTCAATCGCCTCCAGTCGTTTCGCCTGGAATGCTCGACTGCGTTCACGCTCCCGTTCCACGTGAACTAGACGTTCCTCCCAATCCGCCTTGATCTGCTCGCCCCTCTTCTTCCTCTCCGCCACGTCTTTGATGCGTTTCTCTGCTTTCTGACAAGCAGCGTCCAGCTTCTGGGCAAGAGCTGGAGTGGCCAACCTGGGCGACTTGTCCTCTCCACGTTCTTGGGCAGAAGCACCCCAGAAGCACCGAAAGACGAGCGTAGTCTGCTTGCCGTTGCCGTCCGAGCCCCAAATTGCTATCGAGTCACCGTTGTAGACTCGAGCCCAGTGGTGTGCTGGTCCGCTATGGTTCTTTGCATCAGACGAAGCAAGTAAATAGCCATTGATGTGGATTCCAACAGAGGCCTTGGTCGAGATGTAGAAGCAGTACGAGTTCGGGTCTCCTCCATTCCGAAGCCACGGAGGGGGTACCTTGGCAGGGTCCTTTGCAGGGTCAAAGCCATCTCCGTCTCTCCAAAGTAGCAGTTTCAGTGCATACTTGGGTACTCGTGCGTCCAACTTATCCTCAAACACCTCGGTATTCGCTGGTCCACGCCCGAACGACACCAGCGTGTCAGTGACAGGAAAGGAGATGGGGAGACATGACTGAGGGTGGGACTCAAACATGCCGACGGCTTGTCTGTTAGGCTCCTCTTCCGGAACTGGCACAATGATTGGGTTGTGCACAGGGAGGGTATCAGGGATCTGAGAATTGTCAACGGGAGCCGCAGTCGGTGGAAACTCCATCGGATCATCAATCGTGCCCTGGTTCTCAAAAGTTAGAGGCATCCGTGAATTCGACCGGCCGAGTGTAGCTCGTCCTCCTGTCCGTGGAACAGGGGGAAAATATTTCATAGCTAGACCCCAAAGAGGGGTCTTTCCTGGCGCAAACTCCTCGCTCCTCTCAACAGCGGCCTTTTGAAAGGCGTTGTATTGAAGGTGAGTCATTTCCGGGTAGTTGAAATGCCAAGTCGCCTTGTCTTGCTCCCAGAAGCCCTGCTTGTTGTAGGGGCCGTCGAGTTGTCGTCCTGATCCCAATCTTTCGATCTGTGGCACCTGGGCCAACAGTTTGTACTCCTCCACATTCTCATTTGCCAGGTTCTCGATATTGTTCTCAGACTTGAGCCTCTTCATAGTGGGCTTTCCTACAGGGGTGCTGTCGAACTCATCGCTTGATTCTTGTGAAGGGGGCTTGCGTTTGCTAGTGTTAAATTCCGCCGACTGCAGAGAGTAGTTCGAGGGGGGTGCAAGGTTCTGCACAACGGAGTCATTGCCTCCCAAGCTCTGAGAAGCCACATCTTCCACAAGACTCTGCAGTTGATCATCCGACTGGTTCTGGGCGATAGAAATGTTGGTCTGACGATGAGTTCGGCGGTTCCTACTCCTTGGCGTGGCAGAATCGTCTGACTGGTAGGCTTCGTCCACGTCCTTGCCTAGGATTTCGGTTTGTCCTTCGCTGAGGTTGCTCGCTTGTAGGTTGAGCAAGTCTTCCGGGATAACTCCTGAGCTGCCAATCGCAGAGATGCCTACTTCACCAAATAGTCTCGGTTGTTGTGTCTCTGGTCGCCCGCTGAAGTTCTCCTTTTCCGATTCCTCGCCCATGGAGTCGCTGATTCTGTCTTCCTCGTAGTGACGCTGCTGAAGCTGGGAAAAGTTGCCAAGCATATCCTCATCCTCGGAGATCTCATCGAACGATTGTGAAGCGCTTATTACCGACTCCATGCCAGTGGACCACGGATGGTTCTCCAGCTCCTTGACCGTTGCACGGTGCTCGGGCCGTCTCTGAAGCATTCTGCAAAGAAACTCGATGGCGTTTTCTGAAACGTCGTTTCGCTGCAGAGGCGTAATGTTCAGTCGCGTTGTCATAATCTTGTGTAACAGCTCGGAATAGCTGATCCCGCTCTTGACGGGATAAGGAGGTGAGCCTGTCAAAGTATAGAATAGCACGCCGCCCAGCGACCAAATGTCAACCGCGTGGCTGTATCTCTGACGGGGTGCGCGTCGCATCCTCTTACCTCGACTACGCACTCCATCGTCGTCATACTCTTCGTACTCGGTGTACACCTCTGGCGCACAGTAGAGCAACGTTCCGCAGAAAGTTCGCAAGAAGGTCTGCTCGCTGTCCACCATTTTTGACAGACCAAAATCGGTAAGTTTGAGATCGATAGGGTTCAGCGAGTTGATGAGAATGTTGTCGGGCTTGACATCTCGATGAGTGATGTTGTTGGCATGCAAGTATCCCAAAGCACTCAATAGTTGTGCTGACATGATCCGAACAACGCCTTCGGTCAAGGCTCCTTGGTCCGAGATGAGTTTGCCCAGATCGCCCCCTGGAACGTACTCCATGATGATGATGAGCAACCGGTCATCCCACTCAAAGTGCTCTATATAGCGAACGATGTTGGGCTACAAACTCGCGGTCAGTTTCAGTTCCAGTATGGGTATGAGAGCAGCCTTGAAAACTCACATGTTGTACCCGTTGCATAATCTTCATCTCATTCTCAACCTTTTGATCCAACACGCCGTTCTTGATGAAGCGGCGCTTCTCAAGCTCCTTGGCCGCATAGGGCAGACCGTCGTATTTGGAAGTTACCTTGTGAACCACAGCAAACGCTCCCTTTCCGATTGATCCGGTTCGATTGTACTTTCCAGAGCCCGTCCACTCCCGTTGAGTCTCTCTCCTGTTGCGTGGTGATCGCGAGTTGGCTTGCGTAATCTCGCCAGTCCCTTCTCTCTTAAATCGGGCCTGGACAGGATCCTTGAAGAGGTCAACGTGACCGCCAGGCCCGGGAGTGATGGTTTCGGTCTGATTCTTCAGATGGTGGCGCATGAAGAAAGCCTCGACTTTGTCGGTATAAGCCTGGTCGTACCCATCGTCACGGCGCGGAATGCGGACACGAAAGGTGAGGTCCCTAGCCTCTTGATGAAGGTAGACTTTGATGATAGAGCCCGAGGTCAAGACCCATTTTGTCAGGGGAGGGTTTGCGGTTCCTTTGGCGTTGGCGTTGGCATGGGCGGTCAGCAGGTGGCCGTCGGCCCAAGTACCGTTGGTAGATTGATCCTCGATCATGACCGAGCCATACTCGTTCACATAGATGCGAAAATGAATGTTGCTGACTCTCTTGAGCGGGTCGTGCTTGAAGACAATATCGCAACGCCCTGGGTTGCGACCAAAGACGAAGCCGGCCGAAGGGTTGTTGAGTCGGGCTGAGAGACGCAGGATGATGGCATGGCTGCCGGTATTTGTCGGGTTGGCGAGAAAGCGACCGGCCTGATCCTCGAAGTCGTAGTCCGGTTCGACACCGTCCGCTTCGTCCTTACCGATGATGTGAGGGGAGTCCTCCTGGACCAGACGCTGAAGCTCGAGGCGGGCCGAGTCGGAATGGGGGTAGAGTACGCATATTATGTCGGAGATGTCTTCATCTGAGAAGCCCGAATTCTGCTTCCCGACTCGGCGCGGGTCGAGGACATTCTGGGTTGCTGTTGGGGGCCTAGGTCAGCCTGGACAATAGTTGGATCGAGTCGGAGGGGAAACGCACCTTGCGTGGGCTCGTCGCCGTCCATTGGGAGCGACCCAAGCAGCCTACGCCGCGAAGCAATGCCAGATTGCCGTTTTGGAAGTTATCAAAGGCTGCGACGGTGCAACGGGGGAGGTGTTGGAAGAGAGTTGCGCGGCGGCCGCAGGCGCAAACGTTAAAGGCGGGAGGTTTTGGGCGCAGGCAGGATCGATCGCTTTCTGTATGTGGGACAAGTTGGGGGAAGCTGTTGGTTTATCCCTGCTCGGTCGCGTCGGAGTCGTCTTGCGCGAGGAAGAAGAGTAAGTAAGAAAGAAAACAAAAAAAAAAAAAGAGGCAGAGATGTATGGAGGAATCGAGAGCCAAGAGAGGGGACCGGGATGGAAAAAGAAACCACAAGCAGTGAAGGAAGGGACGAGGGACGTCACGACAGTCTAACGACTTCCTTCACTGGCCCTGGTTGGCTAGGGCCGATCTCTCAGTGAATGAGGGTGAGAGAACTAACAACCAAGCATGGCGGGAACCTATCAATCCATGGACCCCGCTTCACCTGGTCAGCACTTCAGGCCCTTCACAGGTCAATTAGGCACCCTCTGATGTCTCCTAGGGGCCGCCTCTTTAGCGACTTTTGGCGCCATGAACCGCCTACAAAGCAATTCCTCAGCGGCGGGGAAGTGAATCGAAGTGCCGTGATCACCAACGAAAGTCCCCTGCTTGATGGATGCCTCAGCAACCAAGCTCATCTGATTACACAGAAACCAGCCTTTGTCAACAGGGTCACGTCACATTCTCTTCTCTTCGCTTCTCCCGAATTCACGCGAGTCGAGTCCGCGAAAAGAAACCTGAGGCGCGTCCAAGTCACGCGCACCGTCACAGCCTACGGGAGAAGCCCCAGCCAACGTCAACGGTCAGCCGCCATAGACAATGCCCGGCCTCGAGACTCGCCTTCAGAGTCGACCTGGATAGAAAAAGTCACTGGACGTCGACGCCTGCCAGGGAGTCTCAGGTTCGCCCAGGCCCCACAGTCTCCACCGATCGAGAGGCCACCGGGGACTTTGGTCGATAGCTTCATCCGTGACAAGCCAGCCTCTGGAAACCACTCACCCAACGCCGCAACTGAGGTTGAGAACTCAGTTGCTGAACACATCTTCCTTGAACCCAACTTCTCTCATATTTACCGACCGACAATGCCAAGGTCCAGAATATGCCAGATTTAACATGCATCTATCTTGTTTATTGCTTTTCCTAAATAAATGCAGATGCTTCCTTCCTATGCCCACCATGATATGCAAGGCTGCTTCTCGACCGTTGTCGTCAAATCATTCGCTCTACTCTTACATCCTCCAAACGCCCGTGTATGCATGCATCGGTGCCTGCTTCATATAGTCTTCCCACGCTCATGTTGTTCTCCAGACGTTCACATACTACATCGACCTAGAGACCCCATCTTGTCAATTTGCTCCATCGTCATTCATAACTTAAAATGCCTGTCCCTGGTACTGCGGGTGGACATTGCGCGGCGCCTGTTGAGTTCCGGGCGCCGGGCCATACTGACCCTGTGGTGGCACGAATCGGGGGTCAACCTGCGTTGGTGTTCGGAGCGGCCGCGAGAAACTGGCTGGTTGTCCGTAACCTCCCGCCTGCTGCTGGGGTGCGCCATACGGCATTCCCCCAGCGCCATACTGACCGCCTCCGCCTCCTCGACCCATGGGGCTGTATGCACCACCCATCTGCTGTTGTTGCTGCTGATAGGCTTGTTGCTGGTATGCTGCTTGCTGTTGAGCCATTTGCTGCTGCATCATTTGCTGCTGGGCCATTTGCTGTTGCGCCATCTGTTGTTGAGCCAGCTGCTGCTGGTGCTGCTGAGATACCTGTTGTTGGTATGCCATGGCAGCCTGTTGTTGCTGTCGCTGGTTGATCGCATGCTGCACCGCCTGGCTACTCATGCCCTGCTTCATCTGCTGCTTCTCGCGTTCTCGAGCTTCGATAGCGCCGACCAAACCTGAGCCAGAGGAGGCTTGTCTTTGATGTCCCATCATGGCGGAACCTTGAGATCCCTGCCGTTGATGCCCAGGCACACTGATCAACGGCGCTCCCGTCAGACGAGCAACCTGCTCCTGCTCGCGAGCGCTGAGATGAGAGGGTGCATCTCCCGGGCTCGCAAAGTTGAGAGCCGAGTTCGCGCCGCGTGACCCGGGACGGGAGAGCAAGTCAACTGAACTATTTCGTGAATGCCGACCTGAGCCACCTTGCAGGCCCTGAAGCATGTCGTAAGAACTGGTACGCTTCACTGATCCGCCAGGCGTCGTAGGTCGACCTCCACTCAGCGTGTTGCTGGAGGCGCTGCGAGCATGGGCCGCTCTCTGCTGTACAAACTGCTCAGCACTGAGGCCTTGGGGGGCCGATGGAGGTGCGGATGCACCTGGCTGCCATGCCATCGTTCGCTTCATGTCTTCGGAATCTTTGCGTCCATGGGATCCATAAGATCCAGTTGACTTATGCGCTGGCGGTGTGGGCGCCTGGTCCGCAGGGGAATAGGGTCTTTGAGCCGGGTCTGATCCGGGGGTCAAAGCACCAGGTGTTCTGTGTTGTTGAGTGGCACCGTAGTTAATTGTCGGCCCAAAGTTGATATCCGGGATGTCATAGCCGGCGTCTCGTGGCATTTCAGGCTCCTCACTGCCACCGACTGTCTTGAGAACTCCAGCACGAGGCCGCTCCACAGACTTCTTAGTTTCCGTAGACTTATGAGTGCTTGCATAGTCGATGCTGTTCACAGAAGAGTTGTCGTCGTAATGGCTGCTCTGGCCGCTCCTGTTGCTGCCCTGTCGTTGAGGTGGGGGCGGCCTCCTGTCAGAGGTCGGGGTTCCCACAGGTCGGCGACCTTGGTCGAATACATAGTGGTCGATGATCTCGTTGGCTGTCACGACACTGCTGGTCGACATGGTTGACGTCTTGGGTTCTTCAAAGGTCGGTGCTTCAAAAGTCGGCGCTCTCTCGGGCACAGGCTTTCGATGACCCATCTGCATGGGAGGTCCATGTGGCCCGGGGGGTCCCGGGGGTCCAGGTGGCCCATGATGTCCAGGAGGCCCAGGGGGGCCAGGAGATCGGCCGGGGCCTGGCCGAAAATTGCCGTAAGGTCCAGGGGGTGGTGGGCCATGACCTGGCGGTGGGGGTCCGTTGCCACGGGCCCGGGGATCTGAGGGTCTCCGGCCATCGGGTCCAGGGCCTCGGGGGTCCGAAGGCCTCCGTCCGTCAGGTCCGGGACGACGAGGATCGGAAGGTCGTCGTCCATCAGGTCCAGGTCCAGGGCGGCGAGGGTCTGAAGGTCGCCGTCCATCGGGTCCCATGTCGGGTCGACGGTTGGGGTTTTGCGGATGAGGGGAGCGTGGAGGGCCCATACCTGGGGGCATGGGAGACCGCTTACCGTCCGAGGTTCCAGGTCGGGAGTTCGGCCCACGCGCATAAGGGCTTGGAGGTCCGTAAGGGGACTGGGCTAATGGGGATCGAGATCGTTGTTTTTGGAGATTGAGCGGTGGTGGGAGGTTGTTGGAGGAGGGATCCTGGTTTGGCGGACTTAAAGCTTCACGCGAGCGGTTGTCGTTAGCAGATATCCCTACGGAGTTGGCGTGTGATTGAGGTACCGATGGTCCAGATCTCGCAGCGTCCACCTCGCCTTCTCTGGGAGAAGGATTCGAATCATTTGGTCCGCCCAAGCCTCCAGCCGTAGCAAGCTGGGCAAGCGTGGAGCTAGAAAGCCTGCTGTTAGCTCGCCTGAGCTCAGGAGAGTGGTACGCCTTGCTCATGGGCCGGGCCTGGGGCCCATGGTTGAAAGCCGGGGGTCGTGAAACGGGCTCCGGAGTATGCATCTTTCGCATGCCATCCAAATCTCTCAAAGGGGGCGACCCCGAAGCACCTCGGTTGCTTTCATAACCATTGCCAAGCTCGGCAGGCGCCTGGTTTTGATACTGGCCGCCCACAGGGGTTGGGCCACGTTGGGGCGAACCAGAATAGGGGCTGTTGCCATTGAAATCATGGCGAGGAGGAGGAGGACCGGCCAGATGGTTGGGGTCAGAGGAGTTGCGACCATGGCCACCTTGACCAAATGCCACTCGTGATGGATCGGCAGGCGCAGAATCGTTTCGCGTGCGTTCAGACAAAGAGAATGAGCGCGAGGACCTGGTAGGACCTTGCTGATCTTGGAACCCGATTCTTTGTTTCGCACCGTCTCCAAAGCTCAGCCTGACGCTCTTCCGACTGTTACTTCGGGATCGAGTAGTCGGGGCATCATCCATGGCATTCATCCTTGTCCCAGTCGCTTCCTTGAGCTTCTTTCTCCAATCTCTCTCGCCCCAGTCAGAGCTACCATCTTCGAGAATCAGGTTGGACACGTCAAGGTTTTCGAGGTAACCGTAACGTGAGCTCTTGGGCATGGCAAACATCAGAGATCGGGAGTCGAGGACGCTGGCAACGAGCTTTCCTGGGCGACCGTACAGGCCAAAGGTATCCCAGGTGGGGAAGAGGAACCGCAACAACATCTCGAAGCCAGTGACGGCTGGGTGAGTCTCGGGCATGATGAAGACGAATCCCTCGGTAGACGAAGGTGGGTCGGTATGGATAGCGATGTTGCCCTCAATCTTGAGCAGTGTCGAAGCCTCGATCAGTGACTTGGCCTGAGGATAGATGGCGTATGCCGAGTAGGCGTCTGTGATCGTCGCAATTGGTTGAGCCTTCTTTTGCTTCTTGCCGTCCTTGCGCTGGTCGTAAAACTTGATATCTCCCTTCAGAGTGGGAACTTGAGACCGGTCATATGGCGACCTCTTCTTCATCTCCTTCTGGAGCTTCGCGTACTCCTTCTCATCGGGTGGTGTAATGACACACCAACATCTCCTCCAAGGAACACCGGCACCGAAGCGGACCCTAACCCATTCTTCGGTCTTGAATCGCGACCTCTCCATGATGACGCCAATGTTGTTAAGTGTTTTGCCCTTGCCGGCAATGAGGGCACCGGTGTAGGCCTCTTGCATCGTGGAATGCTCAAAAATGGCGAGCCGGATTCCAGCAGTCCATTGTAGCAGCGAATGGCGCGAGTTAAAGTGAAGGAGATAGCGGTTCCTTCCGGCTGTTGAGATGCTCAGGATATTCTGTAGGGGCTGTTCATCGTTGGATCTCGTGGGCAAAGATTCGATCTATTGCATTCGTGTTAGTCTTCCGCAAGTGACAATCCACATGCGTCAAGGGACAAGGCCAATTACCATCTTAATAGACGCATCTGTCAAGTTGATAAACTTGGGCAAGACCTCGCCATCCTCACCGGCGGCATCGAGCTCGGCCGCGTCCCATAGTGACAGGACAGTTCCCACGAGCTGGGCAAAGCATTCGGTCCAGGTTCTATCAGGGTTCGGACGGCCCTCTGTCAACTAGTTAGCTCGAAATGCACGTGTGAATGGGCCGCCTAAGGTGGAGGAGGCTTGGCGGTAGGGGCTCTGTGGGGGGAGGGGATAAAAGGGTGTGCGAGATCAGGCATACGTGTATTCTGGTCGTCGAGCTTGAGGAAATATCCTTCCTGGTACAGCTTGTTGGAGTGGCTGTTGAGGAAGGAAAAGATGGGCTGAAGCTCCGGAATCGTGTCCTCTGTGATATCCATGATGGGCGGTTGATGTGCCAGAACCATGGACGGGGGTCGTGATGAACTGCGTCGACGAGGGGGAGTATCAATGGGTGAACCGCTCACAGGCGTGCCATAATCTGGTCGTGACGGCGGTGTAGTTGGTCGGGAAATGTCGTTGCTGACTCTGTGATCGGGGAAGGGCTCGTTGACAGATGTCGTCTTACGGTGTCCGTACGGCGAGCCGGAGGGGGGAGAGGACGAAGGAGGTGGTGTCTTTGTGCCCGCAGAGAACTGGGACATAAAAGAGAGGACTAGATATTCAACCAACAGGTTAGCACCAGGACGGGATGAGGTGAGATAATATGGCCTCCCGGGGAGCCGAGACCAGAGGGAGGGAGAATGGAGTCCGGCCGGGTCGGGTCCCTTGGGCTCTGGGACCCTGCTGAACGGGCTGCCAGTAGTCCCCTGAATGTGCTAACCCAGGGAATTTTGGGCCGGCGCCAGTGGAACTTGGCCCAGGCCGTGGGACTTGTGTGTGTTCCCCCGCCGTAGCGAGAACGACGCACGCCCAGAAGACCCGACTTCCCCCCTGCGGCGGGTGTCGCAGGCGGCGGCGGGGAGCGTCAACTGCCCGTCCAGTGGGCGCCAGGCAGGGACCGCTAGTGCCACCGAGTGGACGCTCTCTCCTCTCGGCGCGCACGTCCACCATCTGCTGATGGCGCATGCGAAGAGGCAGCCCTGGCGGGCGGACAGGGCCTGAACTGGAATGGGATTCTTTTACGAATGCACGAATACGCACCTCGATTTCGACCCATGTTGACGAAGCGGCCGGATCAACCGGGGCAGATCTGTGAGACAGGAAATGAAAATCGAGGCTGTTAATCCTCGCTCGTTCGGTGGGAAGGGAGAGACAGTCAATTGACCCAGCTGCGCGCAAGGGATGCCCAGAGCAAGGGGAACGCCGTGAGATGAAAGGGTTGCGCCAGCCACGAAGATGACGATGTGTATTGTCGTACACAGGCGGATAAGTGTCTTTGATAGTTAATTTATTGCTTGTCCTCGATGATCGGCCAAGTCAGAGCGAAACCGAAACCGACAGGCAACAAAACAAAAAAGTAAAGAGAGGCCAACAGCCCTTGCGTTCTTGGGACGTGGGTGGACGGTTAACGTTATTGTACGTTGAGACTCTAGACTCCCTTTGGTGCTCGGCGCCGCTCTGTATCCATCAAAAGGTGGTGCTCTGGCGGATGCGTCGGACGACTGGCATGTCAGTTCTTAGCCGTGCCAAGGGTAACAGGACATCCAGGTCGCAATCTGGCAGTCGGGACGCAATGGACAGGCGAGGGCGACTGCGATACACGGCAAGACAGGAGACACAGGGCTTGGCTCTGCTGCAGCCGGTTAATATAATCACTGAATACGCGGGACGAGGTGGCCGGCGTCGGGCTTGGAGGATCGTCGTCGGGTCGGTGGTGGTGGGGGTGGGAATGCGTCGTCGCGGTGCGTCGGTGCGTGCGTGCGTGCGTGCGTCCTCCGGAGCTGCGGGCTCTCGTAGCTTAAATCTGTTGGAGGTGGCTGGCAAGACCCAGAGCCAGAGGTTTTTTCTTGGAAGGTGAAAGAAGGAGGGTTGTCCCAAACCAAGGTTTTTCTATCTCGAGATGTTCGGCCGGCGCGGGGGTCCCTCTTTTAAATCTTGCGAGCCGGAGCACGAGACGCGCGGAGCGAGCGGGAGGAGGGTCCAGTCCAGTTGCGTGCGTCTTTCTTGCTTGCTTGCTCCGTCCGTCGATGGGATGGTCTGGTCTGGTCTGCCTTTGAGTGGTGACGGGCCAAAATGTTGGTTGACCAAAATGGCATACGTCACCGACGTGCGGCAGCGGGCTGGGCGAGAAGTCTAAGTGCACGTCCAGAACCGAACGCCCTCACTAAAGATGACCCTCTTTTCACTGAGTGGGCAATAGCAATGTCGGTGAGTCGAGTGGCAGACTGGCTGGATGTGACAAAGGATGGTGAAAGCAGGGGCCGGGCCAGAAGCAGATAACGAAGAGGTTCACAAAGGAAACGCCAGAACGAGGCCGGAAGATGGAGGGGATGTTACATGTGGAAGAATCACCAGGGAGGATCATTGTTTCTCTAAATACTTTTTTTGCCGGCGTGTCAAATACGCCTCTCATGAAACGAAAATAGTCACGGAAACGCAGAGCAGGTACGAGATCGGGTGTGTGTGCCTTCTGTCTCCGAACGGCAGAGGCAACGGAGTGGACGGTAACAAAATCTCATGTATAAGCGGGCTGTTGTCCTGTATGCGATTCGATTGTGAGAGAGATGCCACCCAACCATCCCAGCACTGGCCCCAGTTATCCATGATTCAAACAAGATCCAGACGTGCATGGTGCAACATGAGAAGACGGTGCGCGTCTGCGCATCTTGGCGCCAGCTATTCCAGGTTTCATGACGCTTTTCGAGACGGTGTTTTCCTGGCCAAGCACGCGATACATCAGTAGCCAAGCCATGGCACGGCACAGCAGAAGATGGTGAATGGCAAAAGCCTTTCGGTCTCGCTCTTGTCTGTCTCACAGAGTTGCCGGCTGTACATAGGTTGGTTACCCTACCGCTGCAGTCGTTGCCGCCACTCCACTGAGGCCGTTGTCTTCATCATCACCCAGAACGAACGAGAAAACGAGAATGCTTGCAAGCAGTGGCTGGGATCCCAAGAGGCCCCCCCCCCAGTCATGAGGTGGAGTCCCTCCCACGATGGATGGCATGGATTCGTCGTCACTGACGCCAGTTCCCAATCGTCGGTGCTGTCGGTCGTTATACTACCGCCGTCCCCACGCTCGAGCTTCAGCGATCTAGAGCCAGCCACTCTGGTTCGTCATCGTGTCGCATGTTTCGCGCTGCTACCGTCGAGTCCGCTTCACTGGGCTCGCTGGCTCATTGCCGCGCTGGTCGAAACCGCGCCGAGCCGGGGTGGAAGCCGGCTCTCGTATTGCTCAGTGGTGTCCTCCGCCAAGCCTCAACATCATGTCTCTCGGTGACGCTGCTCCACCATCCCGCTGTCTGTAAGTGCGTCTCGAGGCGCCTGAATGCCGCTAGAACGTCCACTCAGCGCGACATGGGGTCCTGCAAGGCGAAAAAGCGGGCTCTAATAGTGCTTCTATATCCGCTCTAGCTACGAGGCACGTAAAGCTTGGCACACCGTCGAGCAGCCTTTTTACCAGAATCGTTTCTCGTCTTGCGTCAGGATATTAGATCTACCTTGGCAATTCCACGAATACTAGACTTTAAAATGAGATGTGCTTGGCGGCTTTCTCCTCACCTATCGACTGAATACCCAACTCTACGGACTATCCTCAAGCTCTTCAACTGATAGATTTTCACGTTCCACGTCGTCACTTCTACCGGGGTGGTCTGGACCTCGAGCGGCCGCCAATCCCACATCCTAGCCTGCGCAAGGGCTTCCATGGAAACAAACCAGGGGTCCTCTCACACAGAAACAAACCTGGAGAAGGTCAAGACGACGATTCAAAGTCTGACTCTGAGGAAAGTAACTCTGTCTCGGATTCCAAATTGTGGAGGCTGTGCGTACTCTCACCACTTGGCAAAGGCGGGATGCGCTGTGCAGTCAGTACATGCGGCATGGCCGGAGCGAACGGTTGGTTTCCTCCACAATGTTGTTCACCCTGAGTCTGATGGGCGTGTCAAGCATTATGCGGCGTGGAAATGCATCCAAGATCACCATATCTTGGTGCTCTAATTCCCACACAAACATGTCAGGGCAAGATTAATCGCCAACCCACCCGGCAACGTCGGCTTCCCCTTAACCATGCATGCTCACTCAGCCGCCATCGATCCGCACAGAGTTCCAATCACGACAGCCCTGGCGTATACGCTCACCGGGCGGTTAACATCAAAGGCCAAGAGCTTGCGCGTCAAACAATGGGGAACTCGTCAGTCTTGATTGTAATCGGCAACAGCTTCGAAGTATGTAGTTCCATGCTGCGCTACGGTACAAGCCGGCAGCCCCCCCCCGTGCCATCAGCCAGGTTCCACCTTGTTTGATCGTCAGGCATTTAAGAGCCGACAACTCACTCACCCTCTGGTTCAACCATACTGTACGTGCTACGTATATGATACAGACAGGTGCTCATGCTTACTGGGATCACGTCTGCACGGAGGTCGGCATGATCGGGTCACCCGGCGCTACTGGTGCAAGGTAGAGAGAATTTCAAGATGACACCAAATTGGGAAATGGGCCTCTGCTGGCCCCAGTTGAATATCACCATTTATCCCAACCCCTTACGTCATGTCTCTAGTTGCTCTCAAGGGCCAAGTTGAGCGATAGTTCTGGTTCATTTGAACCAGGGCATTAGTATGTTGGATGGGTAGGGGAAAATGTATGCTCGCCTTGACTTATACGAATATCAGTCAACAATACGATGCCACAAAACTGCCACCAATTCGTATTAAAGTTTTCGCTTCATTATCACGCTCAGTACGAAAACTCTCTCAGTAGGATTGTTGATTTGAGGTTGAAGAACTTATCCGTATGCATGTGCCCCCGATATTTTCCTATCTACCGTTGAAGCGCATGGAACTATGGGTTGTAGTGTGCAGATAATTGGAGCCTTTGTAGGAACTATCAAGGACTAGAGTAAGACGTGATGAAAGAATTCCCAATAAAATGCGTCATCTGGCGGTCTTCATTTCATCGTCGATGTCGATGGCTTGTTGAAGGGAGTGGAGGACGCCAATATCATTAGGGCGCCTCGTGGTCGAGCGTCCTCCATTCTTGGCACTTGATCCAATGCTCGATCCTCTGGATCTGGTTCAAACAAGGTGCGGCACTCTTCCACACAGGCACACCTTATTTATGATCTTCAGGTTGCCGTTTCATGACGTGTAGATGTTCACCTTTTACGGTTGGCGACAACACGTGGTGCCTCCAAATACAGACTCCAGGGTATTTGTGTATTCTCATTTGACACGGCTTGTTGTTGTTGTTGTTGTCTCTGACCGCTGCAGAACTGTCACTTTTGGTCATGCACTGGATCAGAACAGTGGCGCATTACTACTTGTGACCCCCTCCACCATGACCACAAAACACATCCATCATTGACATCATAGAGGCTTCTTGGCTCTACCGGTTGTCCAGCTTCCCCAGATAACCATCTCCCTCAACTGTTTCTCAGCTGTTGAGAATATGGGGTAGCTGTAGGTTGGGTGAGGCGACGCCATGTGCCCCTCTGATTGGGCGCTGCACCCTCACGGACGATCCCCGAAGCTCAACTTTTCGAGGACAGCTTCTTACAAAAGCAGCAGGTCGACCGCAGGCCACAGAGGAGCCCATCCCCCCTTCAGGCCTCGGGAGCGACATAGGGGAAATTTTTACTATGAGCCCCTCGGCTTAGCCGTCCCTTTCTCGGTTGGGGTCAACAAGGGGCTCGGTTTCTAGCGGTAGAGGGCAGCATGTTGCTAGTGTTTCTGAGCCATTGGTCGCCCTGACTCAAAAGTTGTCTCTCTGTTCTGGATGACGCCCTTTTTCTGGTGCGGTGCGGTGCGGTGCGGTATCGGGCTTATCACGTGTCCTTGTCTGTGATCTAAGCTACCTTGCCTGGTCTCTCGCGAGTCGGTCGCCCAGACCACTCCTCGGATCGCTACCTATCTGTGGTCATCTCTCTTGCAGAGAGCAAAGCAGCAATCCCATCATAGGTTGCGGCCAGCAACTCCACGGGGCTGCGCCTGGCTTTCACAGCTGGAATGCCCAGTCCACCATCTTCAACTCTGGCGGCCCTCCCGACAACCTTCCTACCATCGCTCACGGTGCGACGCCTGGCACACACGACGATATGGCGACCATGTTGCGAGAGGTGGTTCGCTTCCGCAGCGACACCGCTTTCACATAACCCTCCCGTCTTGCCCTTTCGATTCGAAACTGGCATCGGCCTGTTCGCCAAACGAACGCCCCGCCCGTTCCCCCCGCCATTTCTCTCCCCTCCGTCTACGTCTTTCACAGATCCTCTGAGTACGCATCACCAGAGCCGCGACCGTCGAGCCTTTGTCAACGGGGAGCTCATTAGGGGCAAGACAAACGGCGACGATGCTGTCTACGCCAGCGATTATTTCATCTGTACCAACGACGGTGTGGGAGCCTGGGCAACCCGTCCGAGGGGGCATGCTGGGTACATTGCCGGACAACTTCCGAGGTTATCATAACTTTTACTGACCTCGGTGCAGACTCTGGTCAAGACTGATACTTCATTTCTGGTCGGCTGCTATTGAGGAGCAGCGCATTCGCTGTCTCTCATCAGAGCCTCCTCAAGAACCTGACCCGGTTGCCAGTCTACAGACCGCGTACGAACAGACCCTCGAGGCGACAACGTCGCACGACTGCTTAGGTACAACGACGGCCTGTGGCGCACAGTTGCACTTCAAAACCTGCCCAGACGACGAGGCGCAAACATCGCCTGTTCTCTACGTAACTAATGTCGGCGACTGCAAGGTCATGGTCCTCCGGCCAAGTGCCGAGAAGGTGATTTACAAGACGGTGGAGCAGTGGCACTGGTTCGACTGCCCGCGGCAGCTGGGGACCAACAGCCCCGACACCCCCAACGACAATGCGGTTGTGGACAAGATCGACCTAGAAGTTGGCGACATTGTGCTTGCGATGAGTGACGGGGTAATCGACAATCTCTGGGAGCATGAGATTGTAACAAGGATACTCAAGAGCGTGAGGGAATGGGAGTCTGGGGAGCACGCAGAGGCCCACCAGGGTGATCGCACTGGCGGTCGCAATGGAGGGATGAGAATAGCGGCGCAAGATCTTATGGCTGCTGCAAAGGAGATTGCCGTGGATCCTTTCGCCGAAAGCCCTTTCATGGAGCATGCGATCGAAGAAGGCTTGGCGAGTGAGGGTGGTGAGTACTGGCGCAGTTTGCTTTGTCGAAGACAGCCTGACTAACATTACTAGGAAAACTCGACGATATCAGCGTTGTCGCAGCCCTCTGCGTAAAAAACGAGGTTTGACGACGATAGTCTCTTTGCTGGACAACTGAGACGCTCTACAGGGACTTGCAGTAGACTTGGGAGAGTGTCATGTCATGTGGAATGATGCTCCGACTACAGGGTATACAGATAATTGAATGGGCGCAATACGGGTTCGGATAGTACTTATAATGAATGATGCTTCAGGATTTAAATTACATAGAAAGAAGTATACTAAGATCAAGATATAGCATAGGTATACAAACCAGAAGAAAGCTGCAGCTTGACATGATCATGGCGAACCGTCGGTGTTAGTGGGATATGGATAGCGGGGCATGCAGGAGAGGAGCAACCATGGATGGACCCGCCTCTTATCGCACGTGCCGCAGATTGGCCGATCGCTGATAAGAAATTTATTTTCTGTTGCTCGTCTTCAACGCCGTCGCATCCAGCTTGTTGAACCTCAGTCACCTACCTTGTGCCCTATTCCGCCAATCGCGTGCCCAAAATGAGAGGCAAGAGATCGAAGCAGTACCGGAAGCTCATGGAGCAATTCTCCATGACTTTCGGCTTCCGTGAGCCGTACCAGGTCCTCGGTAAGTTGTCGCGACTTGCACCTGAGAAGATGAAACTGACCAAATTCAGTCGATGCCGAGATGGTGCTAGACTCTTCTCGTTTTAAGATGGACCTTGAGCCAGCATTGTCGAGGACAGTCCATGGCAAGGTTAAGCCCAGTACGTCTACCAACAAAGTGACTCCCTAACGAGTACTAACAACCCCAGTGATTACGCAGTGCGAGATTCGAAAACTCTACGCCAAGAGAACTGAACCCGGTGTGAGCGCAGCCATCGATCTAGCCAAAACCCTAGAGCGAAGACGATGCGGCCACCATCCCGACGAGTATCCCGAACCCTTGAGCACGGAGGAATGTCTTCGATCCGTTGTCGACCCCAAGAGCACGAACCAGAACAAACATCGCTATGTGGTTGCCAGCCAGGATCAGGAGGTGCGAAGGATGCTACGGGGTATCAGAGGCGTCCCTCTGATCTACATCAAGCGAAGTGTCATGATTCTGGAGCCAATGGCCGACGAGAGTGTCCAAGTCCGAGCCCGTGAAGAGAGGAGCAAGTTCCGGGCCGAGCTCAAGAATGGTCTGGGCAAGCGAAAGCGAGAAGACGAAGATTCAGACGATGAAAAGGACAAGGCTAAGGCCGGCGATGGAGAGGCTCTTTCAGCAGAAGAGCAAAAGAAGAAAAGGAAGAAGAGTTACGGCACCAAGGGACCAAACCCATTGGCAGTCCAGAAGTCCAAGAAGAAGCAAGAGGGACAGTCGCGAAAACCAGCAGGATCCGAGAAGAAGGAGGACACACAAGAAGCCCCTGCCAAGAGAAAGAGACGGCGGAAGAACAAGGCTGCCACTTCAACGGCCGATCAAGGAGAGGCAAAGGCTGAGCCTGTCGAGGCCACAGGGGAAGCGGAGAGTTGAGGCATGAAGTGAAGGATCGGTTGTGGCAGGATTCCAAGACAGGAATGTTGATGGAGGGGCGCATCACAAGCGAAGAACGTGTTCATATTGACCTACTAGGAGGAGTATTCGATGGTACAGATACCCGAGGAATATAGTACAGGCGAAGAAAAGGTCAAGGGGCGTAATCAAAAGGATCTAGATTTTGTCACGAGCGTGTAATCCTAAAATGGAAGTCAAGATTATCTCATACGCCAACAGCTAGAGCTTATTGCCCACACTAAACGACCAAGATACTAAGACGGCTCTCGGCAAGGACCCATTGCCTCGGGAATTTAATGAAAAAAGACATCAAGGGTCGCGTGAGGCATGTGAGTGCGAAATTGGCCGGGGCTTGCAACTGATGGCATGGAGTCGTGAGTTGAAGTCATGGGAGACCCATCATGCCATCCATGGATCCATCCTGGATGCATGCCCGCCCCCCACTGCAAAACTCACGAAACGTCCACTAAGCAGCCACTGGAAGTCCCGCCAGCCGCTACCATCCGCCAGGACCACCCGCCGCCGACTCAGCCATCCGATGGGCCCACCCCACCTAATGTCAAGTCAAGCCATCCATCCTTTCTTGGAGTCCCCGTCAATATAGGAGGTTTCTCTGAGAGGGACGAGGGTTCATAAGTTCGCCCGTCTTTCTTACAGCAAGTCTGCTCAATCCCTGACATCAGGGGGTGGTTTATCTGATCGATTCACCACCTACATCATTCTACTCTACTCGCCAATCGGCCCTCAACCCTGACGAGAGTCTTCTGTCTCGCAACTACCGCGAGGGCCAGGGTCCGTCTTCAGACTACAGCACGTCCTCTGGGTCGAATGGTGACAGACCGCGGCCCTTTCGATCCTCCCGATATCCGATCCTACTTAGCTCCTGTGTCGACTTTTCAACGACTTGTCTCTGTCCTAAAGAGAGTCCCATTCGAACCGCAGGCGCCACACGTCACCCCGAATAGTGCTAGGACCCGCCGACCGTCGAGACATCATGACTACACCGGCCGTCGAAGTGGATGACTTTGGCCTCCCTATTAGGCGTTATCCCACTCCCAAGAACGATGCGCCTGTCGAGCCGGTCACAGAAGAGAAGGGTAGCCCGGCCACAAATGCTGTAGGCGGTGAACAACCGAAGACTCCCGAGGAGAAAGCAGAAAAGACTCCGACCGCCGCCGTTCCCGAGGCCACGAAGCCAGTCGATAATGACGATGACGACTTTAAGGATGCCCGCTCTCAACAGCCTACACCCGTCGAAGAGCCTGCCTCGAAACCTTCTGCTCCACAGGAACCGCCTGCGCCGGTCGAGTCCAAGCCTGTGGTACAAACAAAATCCCCTGAGCCAAACACGGCATCCACCAGCGACTCCAGATTGAAGGAGCCCGCAGAACCACAGACTGAGGCGACCAAACCTTCACAAAAGGCTGTGAATGTTGAAGTACCGGCCGAAAAAGATCAACCATCCCATGCTACCGAATCGAAACCGAATCCCCCATCTCCCATAGCCGCTCGGGGCCGCGGTGAGAGCAATGCTAGCCACCGAGAGGGTGTGTCTGAGTTTTCCCACCAGCACATCTCTGCAAAGGTCGAGGAAAACGAGAAAGAGGATGATGGATGGCAGGAAATGCCGTCATATGCTAGATATGATATGTATAATGACGACAACAAGTTGATTGCTAAAGAATACGACCCCGAGGAGGATGAGAAATACGGCTACGCAGGACTTGGAGGCGCTGGCAAGGGCTACACTCGTGTCTTCGTAGACGACGATGCCGAGTCGGCAACGAGTATGGATGACAACACACAGTATCTCTTCAGGCCGACCAATGGAACGAGCATGGTTGACGACGATGAGGGGCGTGATGCCATCTCCCAAATGCAAGCAACCAAGGATCTTCTCACGGAAGGACAGAGAGTCGCATACGTCGGCTTGGTACGTCTGGAGATTGTCAAGATGGTGAAGGAGGCAGAAACTCTAGAGACAACCAAGAAGACGAAAAAAGAAGTGGGCATCTCAGCTGAAGCCATGATGATGTGGGGACAAAAGATGATGCTCCGACTATACGCTCATATGGAAATCAACGCGGCCGAGCAGGTCATGATTGAGCAGCTTGCTGATCATGGTGTCATGCCTCAGGACCTATCGCCAGCACTCAACACCAACGCGAGAGTGGCAAACCCTATGGCCGAAAGCACCTCGGGGGGCAACTCAACGCCTGGCACGCCGTCGCTGTTCTCAGGAGAAGAGACACCAACGGAAGCCCCTCCACCTTATGAGGCCCCTGACGTCGAGGAACTTCCCGACGTCAAGACTCCCTCTCAGCTTCCAACAACTGCCAAAATCGATATTGACCTCCGTTGGACCGTCCTCTGCGACCTGTTTCTGATTCTAATTGCGGACTCGATCTACGACGCACGCTCGAGGGTTCTGCTGGAGCGAGTCGGGCAGAGCCTTGATACCTCGTGGCTCGACATCTGTCGATTCGAGAAGAAGGTTACGGAAGCATTGGAAATGCAGCAAGCCGCCGAAAAAGAGAATTGGAACGAGGATGAGCATACAGAGGCCCGTAGAAAGAGGGCATTGACTCGACGCTACGTGATGATGGGTCTGGCTACCGTGGGTGGTGGTTTGGTAATTGGTCTCTCGGCTGGACTGCTGGCACCTGTCATCGGTGCCGGCTTAGCTACTGGTCTGACGGCCATCGGAGTGACGGGTACGAGTGGTTTCTTGGGCGGCGTTGGTGGTGCAGCCATCATCACATCAGGTGCAGCGACGACAGGAAGTATCATCGGTGGCAGGGCGGCCGGCCGAAGAACCGGTGCAGTTAGGACGTTTGAGTACCGGCCACTGCACAACAACAAACGAGTCAATCTTATCGTGACCGTTTCAGGGTGGCTGACGGGCAAAGTCGATGATGTCCGGTTGCCTTTCAGTACGGTGGACCCTGTTATGGGAGACCTTTATTCAGTCCTATTCGAACCCGAGATGCTTCGAAGTATGGGAGACACCATTAATATCTTGGCCACCGAGGTAAGTTCTCTCTCTAACCGACTGTAAATGGGCAAGCTTGTCTGACATGTCATAGGCCCTCACTCAAAGTATCCAACAAATTCTGGGTGCCACCATTCTGGCCGCTCTTATGTCGGCAATACAGCTCCCGATAATCCTTACTAAACTTTCATATCTCATCGATAACCCATGGGCAGTTTCTCTAGATCGAGCCACATCTGCTGGTAAGATTCTGGCAGATTCCTTGCTCGAACGTAACTTGGGAACTCGCCCAATCACGCTCGTCGGATTCTCCATCGGGGCTCGAGTCGTGTTTTCTTGCCTACAGGAGCTATCTAAGAAGGGCGCGGTTGGTATAGTTCAAAACGTCTACATGTTTGGCTCGCCTATCGTTGTGAACAAGGACGAGTATATCCGAGCTAGGACGGTGGTTTCTGGGCGGTTTGTCAACGCCTTCAACCGCAACGACTGGATCCTGGGATACCTGTTCCGACTGACGAGCGGAGGCATCCGTCGAGTTGCGGGTCTGGCCCCGATCGAGGACATGCCCTGGATTGAGAATATGGATGTTACGGATCTTGTGGTGGGCCATATGGACTACCGACAACAGATGCCAACCCTACTTATGAGGTGCGGATGGACTGTCGAGAGTGAGGAGTTTGTTGAAATTGAGGACCCGGATCCGGACAATCACGCCGAGCGACAGAGAGAACTTATCAACGAGATTGAAGAGGCACGAAAAGAGCTAGAAAAGGAGGGCAAGTCAAAGAAGAGCGGACGGTTCAGCTTCTTCGGGCGACGAAAGAACGCAGAAAAGCAAGACTGGGAGATCTACGACGACTCGAAAAACAAGGGAGAAGCTAAGGGCGAGGCCAGCACCAACACCAAGGATGGGGACGCCAACCAGGGCGTGCTGTTTGATATCGATGCAATCAGGGCAGAGATTGCCAAAGATGCACGCGGGGGCAACGCAGAGGAGATCCAAGTGAAGGAGATCAAGTCAACACTGCCTCCGATGAAGTTGGATATGGCGTCGATGCCATCGTCCCCAGCGGCTGTCAACAGTTCTCGAGACGACCTAACTGCACCTCGGGACTCGCGCGAAGCTGGGGGATCACAGGAGCGCTCGCGCAGTTACACGCCGAGCTACACGCCGAGTTACACCAGACAGGCAACGCCGCCAGACTATGGCGCAGCGTATGGTGGAGGATTTGGTTCGGGACATGGCAATGCATACGGCTCGGCCCGGGATGAGGACGAGATCCAGATGACGTTTGATACGTCGTTTGACGATCCTCCACGATCGACAACAGTGCCACCAAAGGATGAGACACCGAACCGGCCAGAGATCAAGTCATCTCATACACTGCCAACCATGACCATACAAGACCCCTGGAATGACCTGGATGATGATGACTTTGGCAAGGAGAAGGAGATTTCGATGACATTTGCGTAAACCTGCCAGACTGGAGTTCTTTAATGGGCGACATGAGCGGGAGACAATCAGGATGACGGGATGAGGTAATCTGCACCTATCCGAAGGCGTTTCTTGGTTGATGGTTGAGGAAGGGGATAGATGTTAGATTCCCGGCCAGCCTTTTCAAGTTTGTTCGGAGGCGTAGCTTATTTTTGGATGTTGTCGCGATCCTTGGAGCAGAACGGGCCTGGCATTAGTCTCATATCTATGTGGTATGAGCAACGAGCAGATGAACAAAGCAGCAAGTATTACAAGACAGAAGATATATCATACCCACCATCACATATTAAAGGTTTGACGAGGAAGACGTTGACCAATCATGGGCAAGATTGTGTGATGTGGATGGCAGCCTTTGTTTTGAGGTCGAGTCTGGCGGATCTATATTAAGCATAGGTAGGCATGGATGTCACTGGGCACGTTTGATCCTCCTTTATTCACCAATTCGTTACACGACAAGTAGCACAATACACGTGTCCCACGGGCCTTGATCCATGGCATTGGCAAGGGAACAACGAGGCTCTAGGGAGGGGGGCTAGATCTACACTGGGGAGGGACCGCCGTACGACAACGGTCGGTGGCGAAACAGGGCGTTGAAGTGAAGAGCCGAGAGTGCAAGGTAACGTAAGAGAAAGAGGTGTTTCCAAGAGAGCGGCTGAGGGTACAAAAGCGCAACAGCATAGCTGAGAGGGAAGAGGAGGAAAAAAAAAACTCTGTTGCCCGAGCGAGGCTTTGCACATGCCACAGCTTATTGGATTGGTTGAAGGGGGAGGGATGGAAGCAAGCAAGGATGGTAGGCGATTCGCTAGCCAAGACGATAGGGATGGGATATTATCAGCAGCTTCGCACTCGAATGGGTTGGGCTTTTCTGATGGTGGCTCCATTTTCTTCTCGAAGTCGATGCTGAAAGCGGGAGACGAGGACTGGCACTGTCTTCCTAGCTTCTGTCTATTGTAGCTAGACGACGGATGATGGATCTGCGGTATGTACACACGGACAACTCGGGGGCGGCGAAAAACAAAACCCGCAAGACGCATGCTGTTGGATCCCATCCCCATCCCTCTCTGATCCTGCGACCATCATGTCTGAGGCGTCAAGCCTGATCAGCGGAGATGGGGATATTCTAGGTATGGATGTTCATTTTACCGCACCACCACAACAACAAACAGGGAAGAGAACAAAAAGACCAAAAAGACTGGATCATTCTTCGATACTTGATTCCGTATTGGAATCAATTCATTTAAATACCCCCGAACGACAAGAACCAGTTCTCTCTCATCAGCAAAGAAAGTACATACGGATTTCGAGCTGACGGGGCTTAGCGCCAATAAGTGTAAGACGACGCGCCGACCATTGAGCAATCTAGCGGATGCCCGAGTGTGGATACCCCCCTGGGATTATTCCTGTCAGCCGCACCGGGGATCCAATTGGGCTGGGGTACGGGTGGGGTGCTCGAGCGCGGGCGTTTCATAGGGCAGAATCCCTTTTTTTGGTGGAAAGCAGTCGCCGACTGGGGCTTGCACCGCCCCTCTCCACTCTCTAGGTTTCTCCCTCTCCAGTGGCAGCTAAGGGTTGGTTGTCTTGCCGTAATATTGGGGAGGTACCTTTAAGTAACTTGGGCGTATAAGAGGTTCAGTTGGTTGATCAGTTTGATGGTGCTTTTTATTGACAGATCCAATGGATGGCTTCATCCAAAACGTTCATCTGCACACACTTGTCTAGATAAAACGCTCGTCAGAAAAAAGATATGCGCATGGCTGCAGGTGTTACATGTTTGCACATTTGATGATTACCGCTCACTCGCTCTCATCAGCTTTTTTCTCCACTTCCATGTCAATCCGACCAAAAAAAAATGCCATGGATCCTTTTCATTCCCATTCCTCATCAGTCATCCGAGAACAGGCTCATTCAGCGCCTAGTGCTTACCGATACACTACGGTACTTGTGGTTCAAAAGAATCCAGGGTCTGCGCAACCCTCCCCCCCTCTCAAGCCTTCTTTTTGCTGGGCTTATTTGGCTTCTCAGCTGAGGGATGGGCTGTGTTTTTTTCTTTTCTTTCCGCACCTTGATGAGACGGTGAGAGATGGAGGACCCAGAGCCTCGTTTGTGAATTGGGATATGCGTTGGCCAGATATCTTGACCGCGTAGCATTGACACGACATGTCGCAAACTCATCTGCGTTTCAGAGTTGATGCATTAGACGGACGATGGATACATGCCATGCTGTAGCTGCCCGTTGCTTTGCTCCCCGTTGATGAACGAGCGATGGACATGGCATGCACTAAGAATCCACCATTGTCTGGTGAGTCTTGTAATCGGCTCGACGGCTTGTTGGTGGTACTGTACCCTTGCCCCGAGGTACCTGATTGTACATTCCGCGGTGGTGCCTCGTACAGGGTCTTACTTGCCGGGCTGAAGACGCCTCCATGGGCTCGCCTGGGCTGGGCCACCTCACGCTTTACCTCTATCTGGATGGTTGCTTCGGGGGAAGGAGGGATGGTCAAGCTAGCCCAGCCCAGTAGCCCAGCCCAGCCAGCCTGGCTTGCCGCAGCAAGGTCACATTGGCCCCCAGCACCCCAGTCAGCCCAGTCAAGCACAACCATCCCAGCCTGTAAGGCCCTCGCTCGCTCCATCTCCATCTCACTCTCACTCTTTCTTGTCTTTGTTTCCTCTCCTTCGCCCTTTTTCGTCTTACATCGATCATCGACAAACATCAATTCTCCCATCCGTGGTGATCTTCCATTTCGCTGTCCCCTGGGACTAACAGTCCCATCCTCTGGACTTGCAGCAACACCACGAGAACGAGTTCACGATCACGACGACAAATCCCGGAGTTGAGCCTCATCCCTGGTCGAGGTGTGTTTGGGTCTTGAGCGAGCGGAGCGTACGATTCTTTGGGCGAAAAGGCCGAGCCGACAAATCGTGTTGTAAAAGAGTTCCACATTAGAAGTATAGCCGTTTCGAAACCCGACATCCGACTTGATCGACAACAGACAGAAGATGGAGGACACCGCAGAGTCCCGTACCAAGGATGACTTCAAGGAACTGGCTGAGAAGCCCACCGGCGGAGGCATTGGCTGGGGAGATGTCCCCGCAGAGCAAGAAAGCGGAACTGCGACCACTGGTACAACAGCTGCTGCAACAGAGACTGCCAAGTCAGGCAAAGACGACGGCATGCCGGGAATCAATTCAGGACAGAACGGCGGGGGGGGGTAGTGGCGGTGGCCAGTCGACGACATACGTCGAATTTCCAAGGGGCGATGACTACGTTCCCGTCTTTTACACCAGTCAAGACACTGCAGCCATCAAGTACAGCATCAACGACGACATCGTTCTGAAGAACATTTACTGGCAAACAACCGGCTCAGGTGGCGCTTACATTGCTAATGCCACTTACAAGTCGGGGGATGACAACCCCGATTTAACCGCTGGATTCCAGGAAGGTGTGTTGCTTTGACTATGCGATGATGTGTGTTTTTGCTTGCTAATTAATATCCTCAAAGTCACCGACAATCAACTTACACTCTTGCTTGATGAATCCCTTTTGAAGGCATACTTGGGCCAGACCATGGAGATTCTGGTCGACTGGGAGTCCGAAGACAAAAAGTTTACCGGCAACACTCGTTCGCTCTACTTCAGTGTCAGCTCCCAAACCAACACAACGTTGGAGGAGGAAATCCAGGCCTCGGCCAGCCACGAGGTATCTCTTGAGACGACGACCGCGGCGACAGCTACCTCCTCTGCTTCAGCAACCGATTCTGCTTCAAGCTCTGGTGGAGGAGGAGGTGGACTATCCACTGGTGCAAAGGCAGGCATTGCTGTGGGTGCTGTCATTGGTGGTCTCTTGATCATTGGTGCATTGGCCTTCTTCCTCCTTCGCCGACGTCGTCGCAGCAAGCAGCTCGGCGAGGACTACACCTCTCAGCAAGCGTACACTGTGGATAAGGAGACTCATGGCCGTGCTACTGATTCACCCAACTCTCCCTACTCGGATGAGAACCAAGTCCAGCCTGTCGCACTCCAGAACATCAGCCACGACCACGAGGAGCAGGCGGCCCGCGGAACTCCTACACCGAACAATCTCCCTCGCACATCCACAGGTTCCCGCGGCGCTACGCCCCAGGGCATGTCATCCAATGTGGCTCACCTGGTCGAGGATGGTATGACAGCCGAGGAGATTCGGAGGCTGGAGGAAGAGGAACGACAGCTGGACGACGAGATCGAGCGTGCTGCAAGACGGTAGTGCCGCTTCGCTTGCTTCACCTGGGCAAGGCCGTTTGTTGCCTGTCGACCAGAGAAGTCGAGGGGCACCATGTTTCTGCGCGTCATTGGGCTTGGAGTTCTGGATCGTCACTTTTATCATTCTCTTCACTATCGCTTGTCGGGTCGGCCACTCATGTACCCTGCTTGATTCGTTCGTCGTCGTCGTAGCGCTGCCACACGTGCCTCATGCCTCAGCCATGAGGTGCCCCTGCATGGCTAGCTGGTTATGTGTTTGGAGAAATACCATGGATGTTCTGCGAGATGATGAAGGGTTTAAAAAATCTATCAGCTCGTTTGGATGTATATTGATGTAGTGTTAAGAAGTACGGACTCAAGTTATGAGGGTAATATTACACTTTTTGGACTAATTTCATCTGGTCTGCTTGTCAAATGGCACTCCGATTTGTTCTTTTCAAAATTTATATAGGCCTTCTCATATAAAAGATGAAGTAATGAATAATTGATTGTATAGTCGTACATATTTTGCCTATACCTAGGCGCCGAAACCGCAGAAATCTTGCCCGTAAAACCGCAACCTGATATTGATGACACCTCTCATTCCCTTAGTCTACAAATTCGATGGCCCCAATGACCCTGCTCCTAGACAACGAAACACTTTCCCCCCTTCTCTTCTTTTGAACAACCCCCCCCCCCCTCGAAAGGCTAGAAATGGGAATAAAATTTTGCTTCGAGGGGGACCAAGCTGGACAGTTTGATCAGCTGCGAGAGAACCAGTTGCTAACCATGTTGGTCGCGATGCTGCCTGCCAGGTTGCTGGTGCCAAAGGCGCTGCCGGCAAGGTTGGAGGCGTTGCTGAACTTGTCGCAGCGGGAGAAGGCGAGGGTGTTCATGATGGTAAGGACAAGAGCGATGACTAGAGGTAAAGTTAGCAAAATATTCCACGAAACAAGGTGTGAAGCTATTCAGAGGTCCAGTAGGTGTTTACGTACTGACGAGCGGCAACCACATAAAAGACAGCGACACAAGCGCCAGAATAGCCATGATGACCCAGAGCATAGGCTGCAGGTACAGCGCGAGCCAGAAGAATCGGCTGTCGGTGGCGTTGACCACCTTTGTGCCTGGCTCGCTGCTCTCAAACACCCACTGCGAATCTCCCGTCTGGGGATCGACCTCGTTCCACCACCGGAGTCCGACGAGGCGACGACCCGCAATGTTCTTGATGTAGTAAAAGTCGGCGGCTAGGAGGAGGATGGTGATGATGAAGATCATGATCCTAAAAAAGTGTCAGCGTCTTTGTAGGTTTGGGGGGTATCGTGTAGACGCACATGCTATCTGTCAACAAGAGACCACCTAGAAAGTAGACTAGGATACTCGCTGCGTTTTAAACATGGTTAGCAATTGCGCCGTTGAAAGCTGTTGCCAGAGGGAAAACCTCACCTATCCGGAAAGCGAGAAACGTCAGGAGCGTGATGGGATGCGCGCTGAGGCGCCAGCTGAGAGAGCCCTGGGCGGGCTGTGGTTGCGTGGCATCCATGTTTCGACGATTGTGGGAATTTAGCGACAGGAGAGGTTATGCGCTTCGTATGCGCGATGCGATTCGTACTCGTTCGTCTCTCGATGTGTGCGTGTGTCGTGGGTAGTGATCAAAGTGGTCGAGTTGAAGCTACCTGTTCATCCCCCGTAAGCTGTGGCCTTGAGCCGCGCAACGGTTGGTCCTTAGTAAAGGGATGGATGATGATCGGGAACCCCTGTCTGACGCGGCCCGTTGTGGTAGGCGGTCAGATACGGCACAATTCCACTCGAAAGCACCCAGGTACCCTCGGCCCTTGATGAACTGCCGGCGGGCGGGACGTCATGAGCGAGCTCGTGCGGGTCCAGCTTCGGCGTATAAGCCGTCTCCGAGTCGGCATTCAACCTTCTCCTCTTCGGCGTCTTGGTAGTTGATGCTGAGTAGTAGTTGTTATAAACTGCCCAACGTCGACGCATATAATCTATTCAAGCTTTACAGCTCATAACTAGGGAACAATCTTCCAAATCACTTCCAAGTTAGACGCCCTAAAAAGACCGTCACTATGGCTGCGCGATCTGCTTCCATCATCCGCCGTTCATTGCTATATGGTACTTTACTTTTGAATCTTTCAATTCTTTGACACTGTCACTAACTATCCTCTCTAGTTCCGGGCTCATCTCAAAAGATGCTCACAAAGTCCTTAGGCCTGCACTCAGATAACGTCACATATGACTTGGAAGACTCCGTTACCCCCTCCCTCAAAGACACTGCCCGGAAGCAGTTGAGGGATCACATCTCAGGCCTCAACGCCCGGCCCTCCGGATTCTCAGAGCTTGCCGTCCGCATAAATGCTGTGTCCACTCCATTCGCATTGTCCGACTTGACTGCCCTCGCCCCTCTTCGCCATGTTGATGCTGTCGTGGTTCCCAAGGTCAACTCGGCTGCTGATTTGACCTTTGTAACCGACGTCCTCCGACACGTTGCTCCAGAGCGTCACGCAACTGATGCAAAGAATCCCATCAAGATTCTCGCCCTCATCGAGTCGGCACGCTCCGTCATGAATCTCTCCGAGATCTGCAAGGCATCACCTTACTTGAGTGGCTTCATCTTTGCCGCCGAGGATTTCGCCCTTGATCTTTCCATAACTCGAACACCCTCTTTGACCGAATTCCTATACGCCAGGTCTGCCATTGTTACTGCTGCCCGCGCTGCTGAGCTTCCAAGCGCCATTGATCTTGTCTGCACATCCTACAAGGGAGAACAAGGTCTCAAAACCCTTGAAGAGGAATGCGCCGGAGGCAAGGCCATGGGCTTCAACGGCAAGCAATGCATTCATCCCACTCAGGTCGAAGTGGCCCAGCGCATGTTTGCTCCTGACCAGCAGGAAGTCGAGTGGGCTGTCAGGGTGTCAATTGCTGATGAAAAGGCCTCTACCTCCGGAAGAGGTGCATGGACGCTTGATGGTAAGATGATCGATGTTCCTGTTGTAGGGAAGGCCAATGCCGTCATCGCAAAGGCAGAGCAGTGCGGTATCGATGTCGAGGGCTTGCGGACAAAATGGAAGGACCAGGAGCCTGAGTAAGGAGAGCCAGTTGGCCACCTCTATACATGTATCGCCTCTCAAAGTGTCGACTTCATGATCCTAGCCCTAGAACCGGTTTGGCCTCCAAAATGAAACCATTTCGGCTTCTGCTGCTGCACAGTCTTCGTCCGTGGCATTCCTTCCTGAGAAACGCCTTGGTGCATTAAGAGGATTATCCCAATCCACAAACGAGCCCTGAGGTCCTTGAGCACTGCGCTCCCTTTGCTGGAGTGGCCTCGAAGCCGGCCTTGTTATGTCACTGGCTTCAAAATTGTCACCCATAGCGATCCCATATGAATCTTGTGGTCCATCCCATCTCTCCATTACCTCCTTTTCGATTCTTTCAATGAACTCCGTTATGGTTTCTTCATGACTGGACTGAGGTAACAGTCCAAACTGTCCCTCATTGGACATGAATTCGTCTTGTTCATAGATCGGGGGTAAAGGCCTCGATTGATGCGGTGTTGGGATAGGCGTGAAGGTGGGAACCCTATGATGAAGAGACTCCGGATACCGTGTGCGAAAATCTGATGGAGGTGCCGGTGTAACTTGGTACCTCTGCCAGCCATGGTGTCCCGGATGCTCCGTGGCATGTTCCCAAGACTGAGGTGTCGAAATTCGCTGTGACAGTGGTCGAACAGAAGGACGGTCTTTCCAGAGACTTGAATCTAGGCCGGTGCCAAGACCAAGGCCTCGGTTGGTGTTGCAGATATAGTGATGGCCTCCTTCTGATGCTTCAGAAATGGACTCGGGGCGTTTCTCAAAGCTTGGAACTTTGTCGACTTGTGTAGGAACTGAACAAGTAGGAGCCTGCTGTCCTTTGCCATCTGTTGTCTGATCCCCTGAGCCAAGACAGTGAGATGTCTCGGATGTATTTAGGTTGTCAGCTTCAACTCGATTGGGTTCTCCGCTAGACATCGAAATATCTTTTGATTGCTGTTCCGAAGTCAAAGGATTGGTTGGTATTGATGTCCCAACTGCTGTACTTTGGTGGCTGTGATCCTCTGTCACGGAGAGCTGTTGGTTTGGGCTTTCTGTTCTCTCCATCCCAGGGCTCACCATCACTCCTCTGTCTTTGTATGATACGCGCTTATGTGAATGCGGTTTTGATGTTTCGGCAGGATCTAGTGTGTGGTC
This sequence comes from Fusarium sp. LHS14.1, assembly GCA_025433615.1. Lineage (NCBI taxonomy): Eukaryota > Fungi > Ascomycota > Sordariomycetes > Hypocreales > Nectriaceae > Fusarium > Fusarium sp. LHS14.1. The sequence continues at coordinate 3,020,548 of CM046481.1, forward strand.
ATTAATATCAGGGACAGTCGATGGCTGTTCTCGGCGATGCCCAAGTCGAGACAGAAATTCTGTGCCACTGAAAACTCCTGTCTTACTGAGCTCTTCGGGCACAAATTCGGATGTTTTGGAGCCCTGGACAGACGCTCCCTGATTTTCTGATCCTGAGCGGCCCCGTTGAGGTAGAGATGAGCTTTTGCGTGGTATAGACTCATGACAACTCTCGGAATTGATGCCGTGATATCCAGATCCCCACGAGCTGTTTTGCGACGTGGGCCTTGCGTCTTGCCGTTGAGCTGCCAGCCTCCCACTTCTCACGCTCCTTGAAGTTATGGTGCTAAGAGCTGGTGTCGATTGGCGGGGGCTCGAGAGATGCACGAGATGCCTTTCGAAGCCATTCCCATTCCCCTCTTGTCGGATCTCCTTACTATTCCTGGCACTATGTCCCTTTTCCGGCTCTTCTGGCTTCTGCAAGAAACGCATTTCGTTGAACCTGAGGTCACCAACTGCATCATAGTAAGTAAAGGAGATGCAACACGGGCAGAACTACACACGTTCTCTTCCAGCATAGGCAGAACTTCGAACATTCGAGGACATGCCGACTCGAAGCTCGGGATCCAACTAAGATATCGCACGTTAGCGTCGTTCTCAATTGCGTTCACTGTTGATCGATATGACATACAGTTATCCTAGAGGTCCCGAGAAGACTTGATGTAAAGTTGTCCATGACGTCTCGGCTCGAACGAAGTCGAGATTTCTTTGCACGGGTCTGTTTTCTCGCTCTTGTCGCTTCGCCTTTGGCCTCTCGCCCTCTTCTGTCATCTATTTTCCTTGGATCATAGTAGTCAGGTCGGGTTTTGTGTCTAGGCCGTTTCTCGAAAGCAAAGTCATCGGATGTGAAGTTAGGAGATTGTTGCCATTCTGGTGACCGATGCCTCTTTCTGTTTTCCTTATCAGACCACATCGCCACGGATTCTTCGTAAGCCCCTGTTCTGCCACTGTAAAACCTTTCGGGGCTTCTGGCAATCGGCTGGTCTCGATCAAAGTGTCGTTCTCTTTGATGGCGATTATGCAAAGGGATGGGCGCAATAGGAAGATTATAAGGACGCCAATCTGACGAGCGGCTGCGATCGACTTTTTGGTTGAAATTATCTTGGTGATTGACGACCTCATCTTGGGGCGATGTTTGGTTCAACCAAGAACGAACAGGATCAGAAGCATCGTAGCCAGCCTCTGGGATATTTTGCGCAAAGCCCCTGGGAGGGCCGTGGTGATCTTCATGCCGTGCACTTGGATGACCCCCGTCTCGATGATAACTCATTCAGGTCGTCTCTGTCAAAAAAGGATTGGATCGAGGGCAAAGAACAAAGGGCTATGGGGGATACCCAGAAAACAGGATCAGGAGTGCATCGTGAGAGTTGCTCATCACAAATCATGAGCGAACCGGGCAGTTGTCACGGTGCAAGGTTGCCATTGCTGCCACTTGCCTCGCCTGAGATGGAAAAGAGAACCTTGGGCAGGATTTCTCCTGGGTATGTAGGGGAAAAAGGCAGGAAAGACCGTTCATCAGTCTTGAATTCGAGAGCACCTTCCTACCTATTCACCTATGTACCTATCCGCCAATGGAAGGCTCTCCTGAGAAAATACAGATGGGGAAGTGCACCGTCCCCTTAGACGCTCCCCTATCCCCACCAACTGTTCGTGACTGACGGCTAAAGTTTCGATTAGATTGCATCAAAACATCACCAATCGCCTCAAACATAAAGAAACAACCTTTTTCATCTCCTTTTCTGTCTGTCTACCCAGGTAGCTGGCACCTTTTTTGCAAGCTAGAAATTGCGGATCTGTTGCATCTCTTTACGACTCCTTCGCTTCCACTTCAGGGCCTTCACCGACAGCAGGTTCTGCATGGTTACGATTGAATGCCCTGTCGCAAGTCATGTTTCACCTGCAATTCTCCCAGGCATGCGTTTCGTGTACCCGGCATGAGTACCTGGCATGGAAGAATACCCACGCCATCGGTTTCAACTCGAATCAGCCGACAATGCGTAAAGTTTCAATCTCCGTTGGGCCAAGCGATGAATGGTCCCTGAGATGGAGATGGACCGACACGGGTATTTGTCTTGGCGTCGAGTAGGGGGCCAGATCAACCGGCTAAGGCGCTGCCAAGGTAGCATCGCATCAACGCTTAATCTGGCGTTTCAACGCGCTGCATCTGCCAGCACAACCGTTGACACGGATTCCGTTTACGGGTCTCTAATTTATCCTCTACTTGGTTCTTTGCAGATATTCGCGACAATATACCAAACCGGAGCGGTGCGCAATGCGGAATCGCGGGGACTACGGTGGGTTGTGATGCCCCATCTTTCCATCCCGTCTCCAGAAAGGACAATACGAAGGAGCGCGAGACTACCCCTGGGCACACGCATGTTTCATGAGATGGTTACGAGTCGGAGTCATAGGGGCTCTGGGGTGGCTTGCATTCGGTTTGCCGCCAAGCTGATGGTTTCCACGTCGTCGAAAGATGTCGTGACGCAATACAATTCCAGAGCCCGGATACTGCTGGTTTATTCAAGCATGGCCCATACTTGCAGCATACCCTTGCCTCGATCTCCCCTCCCTCCTGCTGCGGCCTTCCCGGCTTCTCGAACGATCTACAAAACGGAACAATCGATGACCACGATCACGATGGTTCGCAGACGCGTCGTTCTATTTATTCCCCGTCTCGGCTCGTTGGACGGTGCCGTCGCCCCTGAATCAATGCCCTCCACCACCAGGTAGAAGAGGGGCAGCACGTGTTTGAGATAGGTCTCTGGCGAAGCGGGGCTCGAAACAAGATGGTGAAAGGAGAGCACCTCCCTGCGAAGAGGGCGGCACGCTCAAGGTCAGGCACGGGTGCGTGGCATCTTTCCGGCATAGGGCAGCATGAGGGAGAGATTCGACGTTGCAACAAGCAGGTCTTGGGTATCAATTCTTGGACGGATGGTGGCCAATTGGCTGCATGTGGCAGGTTTCCAATGTCTCTCATTCACATTGTTCATGGCGCAGACCAGGCCGGTGTCTTGTCCCGATATAAGCTACCTACCCAAAGCGCAAGGAGCAAGGGCCGGGATGCTGGGGCATGTGGGTTGAGGGGGCTATGCGAGCAACGAATGGAATTGGCGTAGAATGATGAGAAGGGGCAAGATCATCGGGCAGTTATGCTTGGCCTAGGGGCACAGAGCTATTTGAGCTAGCCGCGGTGCTTGGCTTTTGCGTGGAGAGGCTGCTGCCAGGATGTGGAGGGGGGCCGTCGTCATCACAGACCCGCATGAGCGTCCTCTCATGGCCTTGGACGCCAGTGTCTGCCCCCCCATCGTCACGGTGAGGTTGGTGGGCATTGCGTTCCCCCTGTGCTTGCCGTGCGTGCTTGCTTCTTCCGCCTAAAGCTTGTTTGGAAGAAGGGCCCTGGGTCCCTGTCGGTGCCAGTGCCAGACGACGAAACGTCCATCCGTGGGCCATGCCCATGGCACCCCGGCCTGTCGCGGTGACGGTTCACCCAGCACTGCCTCCACGGATGAGCCCACCGGAGGATCGACGGGAGGAGGGAGACTTGGACCTGAGCTATAAAGGATGGCGGAAATGAAGCGAGCGAGCGAGAGGACGCCATCCATCTGCATGTGCTGCTTGACATTGGGCTCGCCTGTTAAAGACCACGACTAACCCAAGCCCAGCTCAGCCCAGAGTTGAGCTGAGTCTAGACAGGACAGGACAGGACAGGCAGAAGACAAGATACCCCTGGCCGGCATCGTCATTCAACGCCGGTACCGATCCGGACTACAGATACAACGTGCCTAACCTTGCCTCGCTGCAGGGTGCATACATAACCTCCACGGTCACGCTCCGCCCGCGCCCTCAAAGACCCCTCTCATCCTTTTGTCTGCGCTGCGCTGCGTCGTCTAAGCTACTGCGTCCGCACCATCTTCCCGTCTTTGGAGCTCCACTCTCATCTTTCTCCCTGAACTTCAAACCTGTCCACGTTTACCTGTCAGCTATCTCGATAATTAGCGCACGAGTCCAGCTGCTCCGGTGCAAGATCGTGTGCGCCTTTGACAAAACTGTCACTATCCATACCTGCTTGAGGTAATATAGGTATGTCCTCACGCTCTCCGCGGCTTCCTATTCTTCTGCCCTCTCTACGATTGTGATTGCGATTGCGCCGCCTGCGAATGTAAGCGCGCGCTTCCAGTCAAGGCCACGCGTGGTTTGCGGGCAACATGTTCCTTTCCATGACCGTGATGGCAGAGTCTGTCTGGCTATCTACCTCTCTTTGATAAAGACAAAGATGCGCAACTCTGATTCTCAGCCTCACGGTCTTGCGACGCCTTGCTGATGAACAGCCGAATGCCGGAGAACCGGATCGTTGCTCTTCTTTGAACCACAACTAACACTTGAACAGACTCAAGACCCCCGATATCCATCATGTCGAAGCTTTTCATCGGGTTTGTCAAATCAACATATGAGCGGTTATCGCATTGTGCTGACCCAAGATAAGTGGCCTAGCATGGCACACTGAGGAGGCTACTCTTCGCCAGAAGTTTGAGGAGTTTGGCCCCGTCGAGGAAGCTGTATGTGACTCCGTTCCTTTCTTCTCCTGCTAAGGCACTCCTGGTTCTGCATTCTCTTGTGGCTCTGGTGCGAGTGCTCGCTCGAGTACGAAGCGGCTTCTAACAATGGACACGGAAAGGTTGTGGTCAAGGACCGCGATACCGGCCGCAGCCGCGGCTTTGGATTTGTGCGATACACCCAGGAGGGAGACGCCCAGAAAGCCATCGCTACCATGAACAATGTCGAGTACGAGTCTCTGTTTCCTCTTTGCGATGGCAGATTCGCTGTGATCGATCGCCTGTTGGCAGTGAAATCTAACATGTACTAGGTTTGACGGACGAACGATTCGAGTTGACAAGGCATCTGACAACGGCCCCCGAGGTGGATTCGGCAGAGGCGGCGGCGGCTTTGGTCGAGGAGGCTTCGGAGGAGGAGGTCCTATGCCGTACGGCATGGCTCCCCCTGGACCCGGCTACCAAGTCCCACCCCCGAACATGTACGCCCCGATGCCCTACGGCCGTGGTTATCCTCCTCCCCAGCAGCAGGCTTACGGCACGCCTCCCCAAGGTATGCTAGAGTGATGACGACTCCAAGCTGCCCAAGGCTAATTACTTTATAGGATACGTGCAGCCGCAATATGGATACGACCCATCTCAGCAGCAGCTCCCTCCTCAGCCCCAGCAACCTCCCCAGGGTGGACGCGGCTATTAGTCGAGTGTAGCTAAAGGCGCATCAGGAGTGGGCCACGAGGGCCTCTCAGGGGGTAGGAGAGACATGGCGAGGGTCAATGATTTCGACGAGTTTCGGCACCTGGGCTTTGCGAATCCTTTGTATGACTGGATGATTAGGCATCGGTGAGCACGCTGGACGCAGATTATACCCGGGCGCTTGGGTTGAGACATGGTAAAAGGCATGGCATTTGGGGTTGCCATCTTGACACGGCCGTTTTATTAATGACTTTGTGCGGGAAGACAATGGAGATTGCTTTGTTGGGCGGGCAAATGCAACCTAGTGCTATTTGAATTCTTTCCCTTGTCTCGTGAGGTCCCCTTCGTCAAGCTTTTGCATAACTGACCGAGTCATATGACCTTGACTATCATTGGAATTGGTTCCGAATCATAGGTCTCACCGAGCACTACGTTATCGTACTGTGAGTACGGAGAAGGCATTCATTCCACGGTGTCATTGAGGCTGTGGAATGTCTTGTTGTTGTTGTTGTGTCTAACCCTGTATTGACCAACCAGGTAAGATCTTCTATACGTGTCTGTTTGTCTATGCTGTACCAGGATACAGTCTATTCAAGCGACATGCCCTCTCTCAGGGGCTTGGGTCTTCAATCTCTTCCGCCTCTTCAGTACTGTGCTTTTGCTGATGGGTGGTCGACGTAGGGTTCAGGTGTGCGATTTTGCCATTGCTCTGGAGCTCCCTGACACGGCGAGCGAGGTCGTGGATGTGAACATCACCGCTGTTCGGGGCCAGTTCGTTGAGGGCTTCATCGAGGTTCAGGAGATAGTCAATGTTGGGGCCGCTAGGCCCTTGGCTGCGGGCAATGTGCTCCGCAAGCTGCTGGGGATCCTGAGGGCCGACGAACTGGTCGTTCTCCGGAGTGCCGATGTAGACGAGGGTGTTGATCGAGGAAGAGCCGTCAGCGGGGTGAAAGGGGGCGTAGTGGATAGAGTAGCCATTGATCTCGCGGATGTCAAGATATTCCTTGACCTCGGCGACCTTTTCAGGAATGATCCGGTAGGCGACACCCCAGACACGCTCCGGTGCAGATGCGTGGCCGTCTTTATCCTTTAACTGTTCCCAGTAAGATCTCTCAATAAGAGTGACAACACGACCAGGAGCCTCGGGTGTGCCTCGGTGATCCTGACTGGAGGATACTGTTAGTAAAAACCGTTGTCTTATTCGTCAAATGTTGGGGTCATGCCTGGCCTGTGGAAGAGTCAGCTAGACGACCTCGAAGTAATCAGCCAATTGAGGGTATTCAGACCTGCCAGAAACGTCGGACATAGCCGTTGACCCATCCAGGGATTCTCCGATCTTAGAAGGCGGGCGTCAGCGAACTGGTGACAAGGGTTGAGACATCGGGTGAGTTAGTAGTTACCGAAGTGTGGCGGAGGCTTCCAGATGAGGCTCCTATAAATCACGGAGAGGGGCTGCGTCAGTATTGGGAATCAAATCAATATTTCGGATGCGACGGCTGTGTAGCCACATCAGAGAGAGCTGAGGCGCACCCGTATCCGTATAACCAGAACTCGGAGGTGTCTTGAGCGTTTTGGACCGTCATGGCTGAGGTTGAGGTTGAGGTCAAGGACTGGAATCAAGGTGTATTAATAATGGTGTTGAGCATATTGCCGAGACTTGCGAGGTGCGTACTTGATCAGTTGTGCAAGATGGAATAGTGGACTAGACAAGGTTCTTAAGCCGCTCTAGGTAGTCTAAGGCAAGGTATAAGTGAGTAAGTGGTATAACAGCCCGTGATAATAGGTTGCTCGGTAGTTGTGACTCTCAGGACAAGATGGGGAGGACAGGGGCAAGCATGGATGGATGGGAACGGGAATGCCTTGTCCCATCGATCCAATGCGATGAGGTGACCTACGGATGGACCAGTAAGAGGCAAGCATCCAACGGAGGTTCAAGGGCCCTATACGCGGGAAGCCGCAGCCGCAGACGATCCAGAAGGCGGGCCGGCAAGAGACTGAATCCATCCATTCCCATGCCATCCCATGCACGGATGGATCCAGTCCATGTGTAAAGACGGTGGACCACGATAGATGCCCGCTTCCCGCTCCGCGCCTCCACCGAGATTGGATGGATGCTGTGCTCGGGGTGGCTGAGGCCATCCTCTGCAGTGGCTCATGGGCGCCGGGCGTCAGTCACTGACATGGAGATTAACTTTAGTTACTACACCTGGGGATGGGAAGACGCTGACTTGCAGATGGAAGCGCTCCATAGAATCGTCCATCCAGCGTCTAACGCCTCCATCCATCCCTACAGGGCGTTCCACTGGGCTCTTCAGGGGACTACGTACCGTAAGGACGGATATCGGCCTGCCTAGTGGTCCAGCCAAGACAAGCCAAGCCCAGCAATGAGAGGTGCTCGCAGCGCAGTCAGGCTTCCTCATTCCTCAGCCTGAATTGGATGCGAGCCCGACGACGTAATCCCGTCTCCAGAACCATCAGCTTGAGCAGGGGAAGGTACAAGGGCATGTCAGGCTTTACGCAGCAGGTCCTTGCTTCCCTTGCAAATTGGCCAAGTTGTCCGCGTGCCTTCCCTTTGATCTCTAGAAAAAAAAATTGCTCTTCTAATACAAACACCACTTGTCCCATTCACTCACCTACAACCACACACACACATCTTTCAACCCGACGTCACCAGGCTCCCGTCACGCTTGAACCATCCGTTGCTCGCGTGTGATCGCCAAACCTGGTCCGTCAGATAAAACTCCTACTGTGGGAGCCGCTTCTCCGACCCTGGGACTCGCTCTCGCTCTTCTTGTCGTCGCCCATAAATTCCCACGCTCAGCCACACTTTGCTCACTTCGACGCTCCACTGACAAGACAACACTGCCCCGCGCTCATACTCCCCCTGGGCCTTACCGAGAACCAAGCGCAAAATAGGCACGCAGCCCATCTGTCCTAGCCCAGCCCAGCGGCACTCTTCAGCCGCGCACCACCACTTCAGCCCGACCTCAAAAACCCCCGTCATACTCAACGTCCTACTCGTCCTCCTCCCTTCTTAAAAGGTTCTCCTACCAATCCAACTCTTCTCCAGGACAACAAGACTCTTGGATCACACAAATCACCATGGCTTACAACCGTCCCTTCGATGAGGATGCTCTCCCCAGGTGAGTTGCCCCTCATTCCCCCGCGCCAACCAGCGGTGGTTCTGCGATGCGCCCAAGACAACGTCACGATACCAGTGCTAACCACGCGCCTCGTACAGATTTGCCGAGCCAGACCCCGTACGTTTCGCCCGTTCTCACATGCTGATGCGTCAGCTATCAAGGGAGAAAGCACATCATATTGACCTTGTATCTGCAGAAACCCGGCCAGTCGAGGACTCCTGCCCCGCAACAACCCCCTCCACAGCAGTATCACCAACAGCAGCCTCGATATGATAAGCCCTTGCCAGTTCACCGAGACTCTCGGTCTCAGTCGATAGGCCAGCAGCATGGCTACGGTCACATGTCGCCGCCTCCAAACCCTGGTGCGAGACCGCCTCAGCCTCACAGCCGCCCTACCCTCAATTCGCGACCTCCTCCCTCGCCCGCCCTTGATGGCTCTGGTTCCGACCCTTCGCTTTTGCCCCTATTCCGCGCCGTAGACAAGGATGGTGAGTATCGTCTGCTGACGTCCTTCCTGCAAGGGGGTAACTTTACGAGCAACCTACTGACCCTTATTCAGGGACTGGCCATCTCTCTGAAAGGGAGCTCTCTGCCGCGCTAGTCAACGGTGACTGGACCGCCTTCGACCCCCACACCGTTCGCATGATGATCCGAATGTTTGACTCGGACCGGAGTGGCACTATTGGTTTTGAGGAGTTCTGCGGTCTATGGTCCTTTTTGGCCTCATGGCGAACCCTGTTCGATCGTTTCGACGCCGATCACAGCGGCAACATCTCCCTGCCCGAATTCAACAACGCTCTCGTCGCATTTCGATATCGACTCAGCCCCCAGTTCGTGGAACTGCTTTTCAACACATACGACAAGCGCAACGAGGGTGTCATGAGCTTTGATCTCTTTGTCCAGAGCTGCATCTCTCTGAAGCGCATGACGGATGTGTTTAAGAAGTACGACGACGACCGCGACGGATACATCACACTAAGTTTTGAGGACTTCCTGACAGAAATCCTCAAGCAACTCAAGTAAATGACTAAAATGGTGGTGATGTGGTTTTGGAGATTTTGGACATTGAAAACGAACTCCTAGGACTGGAGTGTTACATGGATCAAGTCTCATGTGGGACTGTGATACAGCCCTAAGAGAGGGAGCCAGCATGCATGATATGGCAGGGTGTATACCGGAGACGGCTGGGTACATGGAGTGACAAGATGGAATGGACAGATGGATGATACCCTAGGTCGAGGCTACGGATCCTGACTTAGAGACCGGGACTTGCCTTTGATACATCACATATGAATTTATGTTGAGCAACTTGACCTTGTTCCAAGTTGATTATACCATCATACGGGTTCGTACGGTTTCTTGACAACTAAATGCCTTGGTCCCTGATTTAATCGTGCAAAGTCAGCGCAACGAGCGTGATGACCCTGCTGGTAATAAGTGTAGCACAATCAGGTATTCCACCAGGTGACCGTTGCCGTGGCAGGCGACAACAAGCCTACTATCCGATCAACCCATACGTATCTCGGCGTAAGCATCTCTCAGTCTCACACGTAAGTGCTTAGGGAGTCCGGTTCCTAGTCTCCAATCAGACATCCCAGGCAAACGCAAGAAGAATAGCAATGACCCCTGGACCGCACGGTTCAACAGTTTGACGTCGATTGTGGGGGAGAAACGCCACCAAGGAGATATATTGACCAAGTTTCCATCAAGAGATGCTCCAGTCGACAATCTGCTGGGGTTGGTTGATCTGCATCTTGGAAGCTTCCAAGAAACTTGTGTTGGCGGCCTTGTGTCGATCGGGGGCTTACGAATAACCTATGAGAGTCATTGGTTTCCAGAATGTACGAGCATGCCGATATTAACTAAGATACGGCAAAGTCGTTGTCGTTATGTGTGGTTTCGGTGTCGCAAATGGACCTCTCAGAGAAGCCATTCAGATCGTCTGCTTGGAAATCAGCGCCGATTGGCCTGGCTCGTCGTTGGAGGTCTAGACTTCCAAGACAGCCCGACCGACAGAGAGCCCAGGCTCTACCATCATCCGATAGTTGCATTGAGTTATCTGGTGTGGTCCAGGTCATGGAACACACCAGCTAGTCTGTGTAGAAACGGTAGCAGAAGGAGATGGCCGATGTGACGGGTGGTACAAATCCGCAAAGTCGCATTCCTCCGTTCCAACATGTCGGTTTGACAGCGGGATGCCGTTGTATGCCCACTCACGTTTCTGCAGTGCTTATCGGTGGAGTGATGGGCGACCGATGTGAGCCTGGTGCTGGGCTATGTGTCGGTCGGTCGCATAAGATGATGGTGACATTCGCTATTTTTCTGATAGCATGCTCAAGTGGTGAGAGCGATTATCCACGGTTTCGACGCTCGAATGACTGGTGGTGGGTTAGGTATTGAAGTTCGGCCGAGTCTCGCGGCTGCTCGGATCGATAAGAAACATAATGATATCCAGGCTTGATTTGATGATTGAAGGAAGGGAATGTCGTTTTCAACCTCATGCTGGTGAGATTGATAGTCCTTGGTAAAGGAACAGGGAAAGTGAGAAACTTCTTCTCACCAAACCCATGGCTTTTCAGTCATGGACGACCGGCGTTCCGTGCTCCATCGTCTTACAAGACGGCTGGTTGAAAAGTTGACTAACTGGAAATTGTTCAATGGGCACACCCATGTCTTCAAGGGTTCGGGTTCTGGAACCACGGACACAACGTGGCTATCGCGGCAATATCATGGTAACCATCCAGTAAAGCCAAGCAAGAGGTGGAGATTTGGGTCTCGAAGGCGCGAACAGGAAGCAGCCTATTGACTGACTCTACCCTCTTGTCGAGCATGGATGTCGGTCCAAGGTTTTTGTTTTTTTGGTGGTCATGGGATCGAACCCAAGTTGCCCCAAGCTCCGCCCGCCTATGGATTACGACCCGACGACGAGCCTTTTTTATTCCCTCTCTTCGCCAACGCAGTCCAAGTCGAAGGGCTAACCCGGTTGTTTCCTAGGAAGCGAAGCGGCGTGGGTCACGCGGGGAAGCTCTCGATAGGTATCTGGGTCCAACACTGAAGATTGGCAGACCTGATATGGATAGTTTTGAGACTCAAGATGTTGCTTGTCCATCTGAAAGGAAAGCTCAGGATAACCAAAAAAGGCTGGCTACCCTGGAGAGAAGAAAAAAGACGTTGCCGCCAGTCGTTATTTGTTGCTTGTTCGGCGTCCTTCATCCATCTCCACCCCAGTTGGCCCCCACACTCACGCCCACCTCTTCCACTGGATATTCCCACCCCTTCTCTGGCAGCTGGGAGCTTCCGTACCCGGTTTGTGACTCTGGCAGGAAGCGCATCAGCCCTGAGCTGTCAGCGAGCTTCAGCAGTTGCTCCCGTCGCTGACTGTGCCAGGCTTACGGTTCCAGGCCCGGAAGGTACCTCCGAAGTTGAGGGCGAGGGCGCGATAGTGAACATGTCCGTCATGGAGCTGAGCATCGAGGTACCGTCGACGATTGCCGTTGGGGTGAGATTCGCAGTGGCCGGTGGTTGCGGCGCGGGGTCACCGCCCTGAGGGCCTCGAAAACAAAACCGGACTTATCGTGGGCGCGACCTCGGTTCCGCGGTCTTGGGTTGGATGTGTGCGCTGCGCTCGCTGCGCTTCATCCTTCGAGTCTTGCGACGCTCGTTGCCATTCCCGGTCCCTTCGTTCCAGGCGACTCCCCTAGCAGCATGCCATGCCTTGTCACTGGCGTCCCTCAAAGCTCGTTCGTGCGCTTTCAACCGGACCTGCAGCTGGCTGGCTGCCTCGCTCGAGTCAAGCGACAGATTTGACGTGATGGACAGGAGTAAATTCTTGTCCACTCTATTGCCACATGATTTTGAACGTTTCGGACATCAGCTCACCGCCTTCCTAGGAGGCGAACGACTCGATGAGAAGGGTGTAGCGCTTCGCAGCTTTGCCCGAGTCGAATAATAATGGAAGCGAGGGGGGAGGACCCTTCACTTGTCTGACTCTGCGCACGCCCGTGCTGCACCTTCAACAATGCCGGTTCCGTACTCGTAGGGCGAGGAGCTGCCCGCTCCCCTGGCCGGTGATGTCACCGTCTCACAAGACCCGAGACTGTGGTGACAAGGGCTCCAGGCTGGGCTGTGGGCAAGAATCGTGCCCCAAATGGCTCTGCTGCGCATCAGCTCTTCTCCAATGAATAGAGCTTCTCGAAGCTTGCCCCCCTCTCGCCAGCTACCCTCCACCACCAAATCGAAAAAGAAAATTCCATCATCCCCTTTCTCGAAAGAAAAAAAAAGGAGCCGCATACCCCTTAAAGTAGGACATGATTCAATATTCTTCTGCTTGTGGGGGGCAACAACTCTCACGTCGAATCTCTCCATGTCCACAGCTGCGAACCGTCGCATTCCAAACGCCACATCGGCCTCTGAGATTCCAGCTCAAGTCTAGTCGGCCAGGGCTTGAGCTCCAGCTTCCAACAGCATTGTGTAGCTATGGTCCCGTGGACCAGTTCGTGGCGAGAGTCATGCAGAGGTACTCGTCGTGTACATGTGATAGCCACGTCCGGAGTTGGCTTAGGGACAGGATCCGTGAGTGGCAGTTGACCTTGGGTTTCGGCCCCGCCGACCCTGGCCGTTCTCCAGACATGGCCAACCTTGGAGGCGCCGGGCCTTTTCTTGCGACATGCTAGGTACCTGTCGCAAGCTGATGGTGTCGACGAGGCCGGCCGGCCGGGTGTAGGTATTGATTCTGGCATTGGCATCGGCATCGGCATCGCAGGGGGACGTGATCCGCGACCCAGCTCAGCTGGTGATTGACTGGCTCGAGACTTTTGCCTTGCCTTGGTACTGTGCCGTGGTGGTGGTGCTTAGCTCTGCCTCCACCGATCGCATCTCTTGCAAGCAAGCTCTGGCAATGGATGGACCAAGAGAAGGGGACCTTGAACAAACCTGAGCAAGGGACCAGCTCCACCTCGAATGGAGCTTGCTTCCTGGCTCTTGGGGGAGCTTCTTAGGCCCTGCAGCACCTTTCACAGGGCAGCAGCAACGCCTGGACGTAAACAGCCAAGGGACGTCTGCTCTGCTTCTCACATCAACCTCCATCCGTCCAGACAGGAAGCTCCACCGCCAGCCACCCCCCTCTCCACTGCTGTCACCACCCCTCTCGAGTCATTGCAATGGGAGCCAATTGATTTGCTCGCGCAGGCGCTTGGGCCATGCCCTTCTCGAGCTGCTGATGCTTGCTGATACCTGCTTTGATGTTGTGCTCTGTTACTGGACGAAGCAGGCTCTTCAGGACCCTGCTGCAGCAGCTTTCTTCAAAGGCCTCGAGGATTGCAAGATTGAAAGCTTGCCTGCCCCAGTCAAGTTCCCAGTCCGTCAAACTCGGTCCCATTCTGGCGCCCAGTCTGCAGCCAGACAGAAGGCAGAGAAAGAGTGGCAGAGGTTTTTTGCTTCTCGCATGGGCCTAGAAGACTGCTAGACAGCTCCCGTACCCGCACCCCCGGAGCTACGTCCTGACGCCATTGGTCCCGGGCGATAAGTCGTTCGAGGCAGCTGAGATCGCCAGTGGTGGAGGCGGAGGGCTGGTAGTTGTAGAAGGCATGGGAGAGCTCGTTCAGGCTCTACTGCCCTTGTCAAGGTCATCGAGGGTCGAGGTTTCATCGCCTGCAGTTTATTGTTGCTGTGCGGCAGCACACTTCGGTACCGGCCTGGATCCGTTTCCCACACGCCCTCCCTCAAGATTTTTTTTTCCCTGCTGCTGGATGTAATTTTTTTCCCTTTCCTCGGTCGGGATCCGTCTGTGTGTTTCTCAATCCAAGCTTGGTCATCTGGTCCGTGAGTGATCTTTGTGTCTGGTGTGTGAGTGTGGACGAGCGAGTGAAACGTCTGGAGCACCGAAAGAAAAGCTCTTGTTCTTGCTTGTGTAAGAGAACAGAGCTCAGCTCGGCACCACACACCACACACTCGCCGACACACACCCTTTGTCCGTCTGGTGTCTGTCTGGTCTACCTCCCGTCTTGCACTCCTTCCTCTGCTCTTGCCTTCTTGTTCGCTCTTATTACTCACCTGTTCTCACACGCTTTACCCAAAAGCATCTTTTGCCTCCCACCTTCCGTCTTTTTTTTTTCTACCTTCTAAAGCTCCTTCCTCCGATCGATCCTCTTTCCCTTTCCCACTCCATCCGTACTTTACCTACCTCTCCTCCTTCCCCTCCGCACCCTCTTCCTTGCTATTCACCCACCCTCCTCTCGACGGATCATCCGTCTTCTCTCGAGCTTTTTTGCTGTCCTCGTCGATTCTCGACACTTCAACGTTTTACAGCATTTTAACTCGAATCGATTCCATTGCTTAGCTTAGCTTCATCGACGTATCAATCGCAACCTCGCTCGACCCTCACAATCGCATACGCCACTACCGCCGCATAATTGGACCGATTCCGAAACGGTTCCTGTAGCAAGCTTGCTCATGCTCAAGGGCAGCTCATCTCGCTTTTAACGAGCTGCGCCTTGAAATGTCCCTAGCTTTTACAGCTTCATTACCGTCAATTGAAATTATCGCATCTACAACCACAGCTTCATCGACACCATCTTATCGCTACACAACCCCCGCCAGCAAGCCATTGCGCATGGTGGGGTCAAGATGCCGCCTCGATCTTCCTTAACGTCCTCTTTCTCAATTACAGACTCTAACAATGAAGTGGTCTGTCCCCTTCGAAATCAAGATGGCTCCAGCTGTCGCAAGAGGTGTATCGGAGTAAGTCTCCCACGTCTGGTTTCCTTTTCTCTGTCCCTGCGTCTGGGCTTGGTTCCCGAACCTGCATCCACCCGACCTTTTCGTCATGTCTCACCACCCTACCTCTCGCCAGTATACTGAGCTGGAGAGCGTCTCATGTTTCTCGGGAACGTCCCTCATCTGACTTTGAATACTCGACTATAGGAAAAGAGATATCGTTCAATGCAGGAACATATCCGTCGAGCACACCCCGAACACTACATTTCCAAGCTTCCGGCGACCGAAGAGAGCTTCCTGCTAATGATCAATACCCCACCGTCGGAGCGTCGCCATCCCGATCAGACCTCAGCTCCAACAGCTCAGGGTTTGTCCCACTCTCAGCCCGGCTTGCCCCCGCCCGTTGACCACCTTCAAGGCTTTCACGAGCGACACAATTATCACCGCGACGAGTCCAGCAACCCAGGAACTCCCCGCCGTGTGGAGGACCTCGGCGGTGCTGGACCTCCGTCTGGTCCTATGCTTGGCACCGCCAGTGCGGCAGCAGCCCTGGCTGAGCTGCATGGCGTCAAAAGTGAGCGGGACATGGATTTTGATAGTGTAAGTTGAGCTACCCCGCCGCCTATCGATAACAGAGGCATCAGCGACCAGGGCTAATGATGAACAGGAATATTATTCAGATATGGATGCTCGGAGAAGGCCGCGAACGTCAATTGAATTGCCGCCTCTCAACCTCTCAAATCATGATATAACCAGCGACCCATATTCCTCGGCTAAGTCTAATAGACAGCGCGACTTTCTTCCATCTATCCTCGCAAACTCACCTCCTGGGAGATCATCAACCCTTCCACCCCTCCAACGCCCCCTTGGTCCTAGTCGTCCCCGCAAGCAGTCAGTAACAAAGCGAGGAAGGGAGGCTCATCATAAGAAGAAGAATTCGAGAGGATCCGCAACCGACTGGCTGCGGAGAATCCAGAATGAAGAGCGATACAGGCCAGGGAATGATAGAAAGGCCATTTCTGTCGAACCCTCTACAGACTTCGGGAAACGATGGGAAGATCTCATCGACGCAGCTGATCAGGCTGCCTCTGCTGCTGGAGATATTGATGAAGATCGAACTCCTGTATGTCTAGATCCCTAATTTCCCCGTCTGATAACGTTACTAAACGCTCAACAGGTCCCGCAGTCTCCGGTCTCAATGCACAGGGCATCTTTGCCACCATTTTCTCACCAAACGCAATTCCAGCCTGGCAACTACCAAGCCTCACCTCTCCAACAGGCTCTCACACCTCCATCTTATGGGCAAGATGCTGTAGAGCCATTCCCATCTGTTGAGAGTGGTGAGAGCGGCGAAAACTTTCACATTGGGTCCCGGGGGCTTTCTGATTCTTCACCAACATACTCGGCCCAGAACATTCAGATTTATTGTGCCGCTTGTCAGGGCTTCTCCCTGCTCAAGGACTCATACGCATGCACTGAATGTATCTGTGGTCTCTGCCCGACTTG
Organism: Fusarium sp. LHS14.1; assembly: GCA_025433615.1. Classification (NCBI taxonomy): domain Eukaryota; kingdom Fungi; phylum Ascomycota; class Sordariomycetes; order Hypocreales; family Nectriaceae; genus Fusarium; species Fusarium sp. LHS14.1. The sequence continues at coordinate 3,037,193 of CM046481.1, forward strand.
TGTCGAGGTGCTCATGGCCGAGCATGGAGCACGAAGGAAGTGTCCCCGCTGCGCTACAATCGGCGGACGGTTCAAGCCTTTCCAGCTCGACATTAGATGAGCGATTCTTTGAGAATCACTATTGCTTTTTCTTTTGTTTTTTCTTCTTGCTCTTCGTTAAGTTACCACTTAGGGGATTCATGAGGCTTTTTTTCACATTGATGCGGCGTTAGGGCATATGACGGGAGCAGATGAACCTGCACACGATCAAGACGGCGAATCATGGTCTCCCTGGCACCGTCTGTGCCAAATGACTTTCCATTCATTTCTATATAGGGCGCTGTTTCTGCCCTCTTGGGGTATTTCTTTTTTGCTACAATGGGTTGGGTAAAGGAGTTTTTGGTTTCAACTCGGGGAACATGGATGGATATTGAAAATATCTCCATGATTCACCCATTGGTTAGGTTTCTGGGTCGACAGAAGGATATAACATCGATCATTACAGACTAGGCAGTCAATAGGAACAAAGGAACTCGAATTATTAAATCCTTGTGTCGAATCAAGAAGTTGTGAATAGTCGTGTATCTTATCTTTCTATTGATGCATAATAATGTGTACGTGATAGTTACCCAAGCCAAGCCAAACCAACCCAATGCGTGTACCCATTTGAAGAACCTAAAACACCTAGAGCAAGGATGAGAACGCCCCATTGACTTTATTTCTTGCCTTCCTTCTCCTTCTTAAGTAATAGATCCCTCATTTGTGCCCGGACATTGCGACTGCCACCCAGTTTGGGACCCTTGAGGACATCCTCGGCTCCAGGTCGTGCAGGTTGGTTAGCGGGCTTCTTTTTCCGCAGCTGTCTCTGGGCCACATCTTCAAGGAACTGTTGGCGGAACTCTTCAGCAAGTCGGTCATCGGCCGCGCCGTCTTCCTCAGCTTGGGAGGTCTTGTTGACCTTGTCGGGCATTTCATACACATCCACTAATCCATTGTTAGACCGTCTTTCATCTTGGAGTTCAAGGGGTATAAACTTACGCCGAGTTTCACGTAGGACTTCTTCAACGAGCTGATCTCGCTTTATGGCGTCGCTGCCACGACGATTCCGCGGGCGCCACGGCTTGCCGTCTCTACCCAGCCTGGGCTTCTTTGCGCGACGCCCCTGCGGAACCTCCTCGTGGCCGGCGCCGCCCTGTGTTATGCGCTCCGTCCTGGCCACGTTGCGGTCCCTGACGTCGTCGCCGAGGTCAATCTCCATCAGGTGACCCTGCATGACCTCTCGACCGTTGGTCTCATTTGGTGGCGCGGATGTCGCATGCGACGCGGTGTCGGATCTGGGTGCGGAGGATGATTTGCTCTGGGATGTGTTCCCACTCGCGCGATTAGACAGCCGGGATTCTATGTACTCCATCCTTGAATGATTAGTTGTGCGTGGGAGGAGGTGCGATGCCCGGGGTTAGACGTACATATGCCTGTCGTTGAGGTCGGCTAGCATTCCCGTCTGGTGGGTGAATCGATTCGCGACACTGTTTAGCGCGACGTCTTGTGAAGCTTCGTCTGATTCTCGGAGTACGAGAGCGCGCTCATCGTTGATCTCGTCGTCGTCGGGTCGGTTCGAGTTGCGAAAGGCGACGCCGCCGAGTCGTCCTCTCCGCGCATTTCGCAACCGAATCGCCGCGGCGACGGAAGCATCGCCATCATCTTCATCTGTATCTTTCTGCGCTGCTGTGTCCTCGGGTACCGTAGCGATCGCGCTGGCGGGAGACTTTAGGGTATCGACAGAGTCTTGTTCTTGATCCTCGGTGCGCTGGCGGTAAGCCTTTCGTTTCTTGCCGGTGCGGAACCGTATCGGCTCCGACGCCGTTTCCGCAGTCGAAGCAGTATCCATGGATGGATGCCGACTTGCTTGCGAGGGTATGTGTGAATGGTTTGTTTGTTCGTAGTTCAAAGGAAGCTGGGGATGGATTGATCTGCTCTAGGTGACATTCGGTTTCAGTTGGTGACATCAACTAGCCAAAACCTTATCTTATCGAGGGGACCCGCAAATTACCCGCTACAGTGTCTGAGACAAGCTTGCCTTGGGGGTTGAGCGAGATTGGATGACATTAAAAGCCACAGCAATTCCAAGTCTAGATCTCTTACAAAGTGTAGCTATTATTTATGCATGATCGTTTTCATGCACGTAGTTGCTGTGTAACACACCTACCCCATCCATCCATCCCTACATATCTCTACAACTTGCAGCTCCCAGCAAAACGTGACGACTTGCCCTGTACATCAAAACCGCAACCATGACGAAGCGGGTATGCAAAAAATTTCATTCTCAGCTATACAGGCCCATCACTAACATGCCTCGAGGTATACTTTGTCGTTCACGGAACTGTCCAAGGCATGTTTATCCCGGTTCATTCCAGAGCTCTCAACTGACGTCACTAGGTGTCGGCTTCCGGTATGAAAGCTTTGTCCTGTTAAGATGTATGTTCCGGGAGCGGTTATATCTAACCAAGAGCAGATACTTTACACGCAAGAAGGCTCAAGAGTATGGGGTCACAGGATGGTGTCGAAATACGCGGGATAATACGGTGATTCTAAAAACTACGTTTGATTGTTTGCGGTAGTACTAACTCCCCGAACAGGTCGAGGGCGAGGCCCAGGCCACCGAAGATATCCTGACCAAGTTCCTCAAGGATGTGGATTACGGACCCAGACACGCCAGAGTGACCAAGGTCGTAAAAGAAGACCGAGAAATTGTGGAGGGGGAAGACACATTTGATGTTACACGCTGAGGAAACAAGACGCAATACCTAAAAGCGGAAACACAATCCTACCAGAAATGAGCACTGAGAACAAGCAGGGTATTACTTAGGAAACAAGTCAATACCAAGGTACACCAAGTTTTCTTAATCCAAGATGCTGGCTCATTCAATTATATTCTAATGCTATATGATACCCAATGCTAGAACCCTCTCCCCCGCCTCTTGATGACGGGTTTCTTCACAGCTCCTTGCGTCACAAATTTCTTCCCGTCTGAGCCAATCTTCTTCTTCTTCTGAGACCTTTCCTCCTCTGCGTGCTTCCGGTCCTCCTCTTTTCGCTTATCGTCAGCCATCTTGGCCTCAATCTCCATCTTCCGGTTGAACTCGACCTCGGTGATTCGCTTCTCCCTCACAGAGTAACCCTTCTCCTTGACCGAGTAGAAGACGCCTCCCAGGTCGGCCAGCCAGTGAGGGTCCACTGCCGTAACCGTTGACACATACACCTTGGAGGTGAGGATCAACTCGTGATATACGACGTAATCGGGAGGGTGTCCAGCATATAGAGCACTGGTAGGATGTAGCTGTACTCCAAGGTTCGTCCGTAGGTTGATATACTCTCCTGAACCCTTGTACTTGGCGGCCTGGTGATAGTATCCGGAGCAAATGCACTTCCGGACAATATCCCAATCCATACCGCAGCTTGTCAGTTCCATCTTCTGCATTCGAATGATATCCAAGAGCTGTTCGCGAATCTCCTTGGCTCGCCTCAACGACTTGGGGTGCAGAAAGTGCTTGACACACCATCCATCTGAATAGCCATTGGCCTTCCAATTCGTGTAAACTTGGAGGTACGTCAAATGATCAGACTCGTGCACCCAAAACTTTTCACGGGCAGCATCAGCCTCATCCTGCCTCTCCTTTGGTCGATAGAAGACGTTGGGGACTGAGAGCATGGACACGATCGTGATCATCTCCTCACTGCAGCCATACTCTTCTGCCGTAATAAGCAGCTTTGACAAGGATGGATCCATAGGGAACGCGCTCATCTTCCTTCCTAGTTCTGTGAGCTCGCCAAGATTGTCCAACGCTCCAAGGGCCCAAAGATCAAACATCGAGGTCGTGATAGTATCTTGAGGAGGGGGGTCCATAAAGTCAAAGTCTAGGAGATCCTTTACACCGAGTGACTTGAGCATCAAGACTGTGTTGGCAAGGTTGGTGCGCTGGATTTCGGGAATCGTTTGCAAGTAGAGGTCTTCCTTGAACTCCTTCTCCGTGAATAGTCGAAACGCCTTTCCAGGTCCAGTTCGGCCAGCACGGCCCGAACGCTGCGAGGCATTCGCCTGTGAGATTGGTGTGATCTGGAGGGTATCCATACCAATCTTGGGGTTATAAACCTTCATCTTGGAGTAACCAGCATCCACCACATACTTGATACCATCAACCGTTAAACTTGTTTCGGCAATGTTGGTGGCAACGATACACTTGCGTACACCGGGCGCGGCCTTGTCGAAAATCTTAGCCTGGAGATCTGCTGGCATCTGACTGTAAATGGGCAGGATGCTGAGCTTGGGCGGATCATTGAGGGCATCCAGTCGTTTCTGAATCAGCTCGCAGGTAATTTCGATATCCTCCTGACCCGTCATGAAAACCAAGATGTCGCCAGGGCCCATGGAGACGTGAATCGACAGTACCTGGTGAACAGCTTGGTCGACGTAATCTTCCACCGGAGACCGATGGAACATGACATCGACAGGAAACGTTCGGCCGGGGATGATAAACTCAGGGGCACCCCCAAAAAAGTCCGAGAAACGCTTCGAGTTCATTGTGGCAGAGGTGACAATGAGCTTCAGATCGCGACGCCGTTGGAGAATCTTCTTAAACAGACCCATCAGGATATCCGTATTCAGAGCACGCTCGTGCGCCTCGTCCATGATGACACACGAGTATCTGTCCAGGTCTGGTTCGTTGAGGGACTCTCGAAGAAGAACACCGTCTGTCATGTACTTGATAACCGTCTCCTTGCTGGTGCAGTCTTCAAAACGAATCGCATAACCGACGGTGCTTCCGAGCTTCACCTCCATCTCTTCAGCCACTCGTTTTGCCACACTCATTGCCGCAACTCGACGTGGTTGCGTACATCCGATCATGCCAGTGCTTCCGTATCCGTCCTCGTGAAGAAACTGGGTTAACTGTGTCGTCTTGCCCGAACCCGTCTCACCCACGCAGATGACCACCTGGTTCTCTCTGATGACGCGGAGGAGATCCTCGCGGACTGCAAAGGCAGGAAGGTATTCCCGCTGCTCTCTCAACGTCTTGCTCTGACTGAAGTTACTTGCGCCGTCTGATTTCTTCATGTGTTCGCTGAACTTGTTGCCCTTGCGCTCACTGTGTTCCATATCATCCTCAGCCGGTACCGGTAACGCAGAGTCGCCATCCTCGTCCTTTGCCCCCATGATATTTCCCAGTGTCGTACCAGTCATACTTGTAGCTTCCTTGGCCTGTCGCTGTCGCTCTCGTTGTTGTCGCGCCTCCTTGACTACCTTGCTGCCCTTTCGACTGAACACAGCCATATGACTCTGGGGGTCCTTTACTGCAGGGATTGGTTCAAGCTGCTTGGTGAAAATCGTCCTGCCGTCCAGGAATGGGGGTCGCAGATCATGCACCAGCAAATGGACTCGGGTTGTCTCGTCGTCGTCGAAATCGGCTGCCACATCTCGTCGTTGCGCAACACCAGACTGAAGCATTCGATTCGTCTCCCATGCATCGTTCTCCCGTTGCCTCTGTTCTCGTCGTGCGTCGAACCGGCTCGACATCTTTTCGTGCTGTGCTGATTCTTGCCGTTGTGTTTCCCAAGTTGTTTCGTAAGAACCAAATGGGTTATGCGTATCATCTCCAAACGTGTGGCCTCCATATTCATCACCTCCATACCAGTCGCGATCCAGTACTAACGAGTCTTCTTCGGTTGGTGCTGGTCCTTCAGGCTCCCGAGGAGGTGTAGGCGCGTACCGCGACTGCGCTCGAGGGGTTGAGCCGCGCGACGATCCATTTTGAAACCTTTGGTGCGGGTTTGGGCGCGCGGAATCCAGCCGGCGCCTCTTTGGGTTTGGGTTGTATCCGTCGTATTCTCGGTCGTCGGCCATTTTAGTGGTGGTGAAGTTTGCGTTGTTGACCGGACAGTCTACAAGACGAATCTCGTAACCAGAAAACAACCAAGCTGCCCAGGTGGTGAGATAAGATAAGACCGAGGTCACGTGTATCGCGATATCTCATAGAGATGGACTGAGTCCCCTTCCTCTATGGATATGAGTACCTATTCTCTAGGTATGTTTATACTCTACTAACTGTCTGATTCTACGGTTTCTCGAATGCACGCACAGTCTCATAATTATTGGTAGCTTGGGTGGTTGGAATAGCTACAACTAGGAAATGCGATCTCGATACCCTGTACTTCCACGCCATAGTCGGGATATGCAAATTAGATACAGCATGACCAACCTTGAATGAGAGTTGGCGCTTGGGCTATGTAGGCAATTGTGACACTTTATTGGGATGATTAAAGTATTTAAATAATATTGTTTCCTAGGTAATAAGTGGTGAAATTTCACACGTCACTTTTTTTCGCTGAGATCTAGACGACAGCAAAAGAGAGACACTTTAAGTCTCATGCTCAGAGCTGGAAGATTATTGACATTACTGAGCGACCTTAAAGTAAAGTAAATAACGAGGAATTTGAATTCACGAGCCCATCCAGATGGTAATGAATTTCAGCAACTACTTGGTTACTTGGTAGGTATTTGACCAATGTAACTCAACCTCCATCGTCCTAGGAGCCCAAGCGGATTTCAAAAATCCTTATCGATAAACCCCACCAAGAAATTTTTGGAGGAAATTTATCTGGAGCGCCCACCTCTGCACAGCAACTGGGCTTCATCAAGACCATCAGAAGATACCCCGACAGTCAAGATGTCGTCCATGATCACAGCCTCGCAATGGGTGCGCAGAGGCTTCGCCGCGCCCTTCCCCAAGAAGTACACACTCGACGAGGCCGAGTTTGAGCGGATAGCGGAGCTCGCAAAGCTCCAGCTCGACGACGCCCAAGAGGATCTGGAGGAGGCGCAGGAGAGTGCTGCCAAAGACGGTGCCAAGGAGAAGGAGGAGGATGCAGACATGAAGGATGATGACGATAAGCCCACCGACAAGACAAAGTATGTAGCTCGAGAGACGACTGATGATATGGATAACTAACAGAGGCGTCCAGGATTGACATTAACGACGACGACCTGAAGGAGTATGACCTGGAACACTATGACGACGACGAAGACGACGAAGATAAGCCCGGTCAAGGCGAGGGCATGAGCATGTTTGGAAACATCAAGTCACTTGCCTACTACGAGTCGAATAAGGAGGACCCCTACATCACAATCGACGCCGAAAAGCTGGACGAGGAAGAGGACCGGGAAGACCTCCAGATACTGGCCACAGACAACCTGATTGTGGCGGCCAAGGTGGAAGACGAGATGGCCCACCTCGAAGTCTACGTCTATGAGGATGCCGCCGACAATCTCTACGTGCATCACGACATCATGCTCCCCGCCATCCCGCTGTGCGTCGAGTGGTTTGACATGCCCGTCAACAAGCCCGACGCGGAGAAGGATGCGACGGGTAACTTTGTGGCGGTCGGTACCATGGACCCGGATATCGAGATCTGGGACCTCGACACCATCGACTGCATGTACCCCAACGCCATCCTCGGCCAGGGAGGCAACCCCGAGGAGGAGAAGAAGCTCAAGAAGAAGAAGAAGAAGTCCAAGAAGGCCAATGACCAGTTCCATGTCGACGCAGTCCTCTCGCTGGCTGCCAACCGACAGCACCGCAACCTGTTGGCCTCTGCCTCGGCCGACAAGACGGTTAAGCTGTGGGATCTCAACACCACAAAGTGCGCCAAGTCGTATACCTACCACACTGACAAGGTGTGCTCTCTGGCGTGGCACGCGACCGAGGCGACCGTTTTGCTGAGCGGTAGCTACGATCGTACCGTGGTGGCAGCCGATATGCGTGCGCCGGACGTAAAGGCACCCCGATGGGGAGTCGAGAGCGACGTCGAGAACATCCGGTGGGATCCCCACGACCCCAACTTCTTCTTCGTCTCAACCGAGAACGGTGTCATTCACTACCACGACATCCGAAATGCGCCGTCCGACCCGATGCACACCAAGGCGGTCTGGACGCTGCAGGCCCACGACGAGTCGGTGTCGTCGTTCGACATCAACCCCGTGGTGCCCGGGTACATGGCCACCGGCTCGACCGACAAGACGGTCAAGTTGTGGAACATCCAGCCGACTGGGCCGTCGGTCGTGGTCTCGCGCAACCTCGACGTCGGAAAGGTCTTTTCCACCACGTTCGCTCCCGATCCGGAGGTTGCGTTCCGTCTCGCCGTCGCCGGCAGCAAGGGTACAATGCACGTGTGGGATACCAGCACCAATGCGTCGGTGCGCAAGGCCTTTGCTCAGCGGGTTCCGGAGCAGAGCGGCAAGTCTGAGGACCGGCTTGTTGGTGTGAACAAGGACGACGACAGCTCAAGCGACGATGAGGGAGATGAGAAGGAGGATGATGATTCGATGGATGAGGATTAATCGAGAATCCGGCCATGCCGAAGAGGTGAATCAGGAAGAGAAGAAACCGATATCCCCGATCTGGATTGGAATCATGTCTCACTCGACCCTTATGGCGACCCCAGTGGGCAATGTCTCTGGCCCATATCGAAGCCATGTCTTGCTCAATTTGGGGGCTTCCATAAACAACGAGCTTGGAGGAAACACACCGGCGTACAAGGACTGTTTCACAGCGGGAGGATTGGATGAATACAACGTGGACTAGATAGATTAGGCAAACGGGAACGGAAAAGCAACATCCTCAAACATCACAGCCCGTTTTGGGTCAACGGGGCGAAGCGCATAGCATAGGATTTGCCCCTGCAGGACAAGGCTGAATCAAGTGAACCTATGCACACAAGACTGAGAAGCCGTGCAAAACTGTTCCGTGCCGTTATTGAACAATTGATCATGATGTTCTTGTGGATGGGTCGACTCATTAAAGATCGGACGCGATTGCGTCAAAGGCGCACAAAATAAGCCGGTGGCACTTGGCGCAACTCATCGTACGCTCACAGACACTTGCACTATCAAAAGTAGGTCGTGTAATTTGCCTTGCAAATGAGTCCTTGTGCGCTGCATCACAAGATCATGAGAGTGAGAGAGCTTGTGCCAAGGTCTGGTACCTGCATGGCATGGCGGTGCTGGGATGACGGTGGTGCATGATGGGTTCCAAGACAGTGAATATGGTGGTTGAAGCTGTGACCCTTCTTGACGTTCGTTAATCGACAGCGGAGGATCGTCCAACCAAAAATACCACGAGCAGGGGCCTCCTCCGGCTGATGGTCTCTTGTCTCCTCTCATATCAAGGCATCCCTGCCAAAGGAGACGGGCGCGAAGCAGGGGTTTGTGAGGAACTGTAATGTGACCTTTTGTTGTTCATCGAGTATCCTTAGTGCGCAGGCGTTGGCGTCAAGGTCTAATGAGTGATGAGTGATGATGAACTGGTCTATCATGCTCTTTAGTCGTGCGTGTTCTTGCATCTCGTCACGTCCGGATCGCTTCCCAAGTCTCCAGCTGTCGCCTAGCCGGGGCCGCTTGCGCAGGCACAAGGGGACGTGTCCAGGGGCCTGAAACAGGAGGGATGGTAAGGGCGCTCGAGGCGTCGAGACAAGGATCCAATGAGCGAGGGACGGCTGTTTCTCGAGCGGGATCAGCCATGACCCCGATGGAGGCGAACCTGGGCCTTGAGCGAGTGTGGAGAGAACGTGGACGAGCAGCTGGAGAAGGGGCCAACCACGGCCTGGAGAGGCCCTGTGCCGTGACGGCCCTGAGGGACGCCTCAATCGGCCATGTCACGGTTCGTCTTGCTTGGTTCTTGGGTGTGAGGTGAGTTCCTTAATGGATAGACCCGCCCGCGCACACACAGCCCAGACGGTTCATCCCATCCGGAGACGATGGGATGGGATGGATGGCATGCTCAAATCTCTAGCCAGTAATTGAGTTGCGGGCTTGATCAGGCCAGAAGCCAGCTAGTGGGTCGCTGGAAGCAGAAATCAGGACGCCAGCCCATGGAAAGACAAACGTTTGCGGGTGCGTATCGTTGGGTTGTGCGCTGGCCAGCTGGGCTAGAGCAAGGACAACTCATCACCGCTCGAACGCGTCAACCTACAGCTACAGTACAGTGCATCTTGCGTCCGGTGAGCCAAGCTGTCAAAGAGAGTTGGGCGTCGACTGCAGTTGAGTGCTTGCAGGTTGCATTCATCCCTGGTGATTTGGGCCAAACGGATGTGACTCGGTAGATGGACTCTTGTTCCTTCTTCAGGCCCGCTCCAACTCCAACGTTGGCGACTGGTTGGGTTGGCGTAGCGCGCGGGTCGGTGCAAGTCAGTGAGTGGTGGGATGGTTTATGTGCAAGAGATGGTGGGTGATGCTGGAGGGTTGTATTGAACGGTGAATGGGAGAGTAGGGCTCCTGGTGGGGGGAGTCGCGTCCCCAACGTCGAAAAAAAAACGTGACTGTTGTTGATGGAGGGGGAAGGGTTGAACAAAAGGCCGCATCTGCACAGCACAACCTAGCACAAAGCCAACTTGGGACAGACGGACCGGACCCAAGATGGCGAGAGGGGGGGACAAAGCAAAGCCCAACGAGGGAGGCAAAAAAAGAAAATTGGAAAGAAGGACGAAAAAGACGCGGTGGGACCACGATGGGCCGCATGGTGCAGTAAAGTGCATGTTCTTGTGCTTCCGTCTTTGAGTCTGTAAGTTGAAGCGCGTCTACCACGGCAATAGATTATGGATTCACACACACACACACACACACACACACATGAATTGTTTTGCAACGATTTACAGCTGATGCATTGCCGAGGGTGGCACAAAGAAACAAAGAGATACCGTCCCTGCACTGAATAATCCAGTCGGGCCACCAATCTTGCCATTCACAGCTAGGAAGAGACATCAGCTGGTTTTCTGTTGGCGCCGGCCCGCGGGCTTTTTTCTCCCGAGGAGAAAGAGGAGCTGGCGGAAAGCCACTTCAGTGGATCAAAGACCAGGGAGGGCACGAGAGATAATATGCCATTGGATACAAGGCCTGCATTTGTTCCCACTCGCCTTGGAAAACCCACGTTGGCGCGGAGCCAGGATGTGTTGCTTTCTCGGAGCCTTAGCCAGGGGCGTAGGCATGGGTGGGAAGCCCTTCGGCCAACGAGGACTCGCATCCGGGCAAGGGACAGGGACAGGGGCCCCTTGATTAAAAGCCTCCAGGGGGCGGCCTGGCCGTTGCAAGTTGGGAGAGACAGAGAGTCAAGCCTTTGAGTCCCATCGACTGAGCGAGCACTTCCGTAGGCACTGAAAAAGGAAATGGTGCTTGGGATCCATATCTTTTGTTTCGTCCCCCCGTCCCCGCGTCCACAGTCGATCCTCTCTTTTCCTCTCCCTTCCATCCTCCAAACGCATCGCTCGCATCGCCTCTCCTTGCTGCGTCGAAAGGCTTCGTTTGTATCTTCGATTCTTTTTTGAAAGCGTCCGCCGATTCACGATCGCCACTCTCTCCGGTCGTGTCCCGCCTCTCAGTGCGCTTGATTTATATCATTCTCTCTTTATCACTCCCCATTGGACGACTTGTTTCGCCCATATTTTTTTCACACTTCCTCGGTATATCCCCGTCGTAGGATCGATCGAACCCTCTCCCGGATACCGACCGATACACACACCGTTTCGACGTTGAACGTTCATTTACAACCAGTGCAAACCAGCCTTTATCACTGCAAAGACAGTGTCAAAGCTAAACCACTCTCGCTTTTCGGAAACCCGCAACTAGACGTCGCAATCCTGCTCTAGAAGTTGGAACTCTTACCCTCAAGGACTGGATTCCTTGTCTCATTACATATCCAACAAACAAAACAAAACATACCAAATACACCCTCGCACGACTCTTTCGCAAACCTCACTCAACTGGCACCTGCTGGCAAAGATTTACTGCAAAATTGTAGCCTGTCTCTGCTATCTTGAGTCAGTGCAACGACGCTCGAGCATCCCTCCATCACAAGACGCCTCAAAATTAATTCACATTGGATGCAACTCGCCTCACCACCAGCACCTCCAAGTTGCATATAGCCCGCCAAACCGCCAAATTTTCGCAACAGACAAGTCAAGGAATAACCGTCGAAATTTTTCAAAATGTCGCTTTCTCGCGCCTTCACCACCCGCAAGAACAAGCTCAGCGGGCATCATGATCTTCTCGACATGACCAAGTCCCCTCAGCGCAGCAACTCGGCCCGCGACCGACACCACCTCCCGATTCTGCGCCACAAGATCTCTGGCCCCATCCAGCTCATTCACACCACAAACATGCTCTCCTACAACGCCCCCGACATCCCGCAAGCCCTCCGCAGCAAGTCTTCTCTCCGATCTGAAGACTCCGAGGCGCCCTCGACTGCCGAATCGACACCGCCGACAAGCCCAGATGTCTCACCCGTGGAGGATTGCCCTGGCCCCGAGCCGAATCACCTGTCAACCTACTTCATGGTCTCAGACAAGCCCGTCGTGGCACTGCCCAAGATCGCTGAAGCTCCCGCCATCCCCAAGCGATCGCCCTCTCACACCAAGCAGAACTCATATGAGGCCATTGCTCGCCAACGATCCGTCTCGCGTATGTCCAAGGATTCTGAGCACTCCGTGTCGACCAAGGCCAGCTTCACCTTCTCACGATCATCCTCCACCTCGACCCGAGCCTCATCAGCCTCTTACGCCTCTGCCGGCCAGACCCAGAAGCCTGCAGTAAAGCCCGCACCCGCACCAGTGGCCGCCCCTGCTCCCCCGCCCTCCTTCCGGGAGCGAACTCCTCTCAAGGACTCACACCCGTTCGGTCAAGAGCTAGCGCAGGTGACTGAGCTCGCTGAGGAGTACAGCGCCAAGACATCAAACAGCAAGGACGACGATGAGGATTCGAAATACATCAAGTCCAATGGCCTTCACAAATTCACCGCCGAAGACTACCTGGGCGATGTCCAAAGTCTCCTGTCCAGCTTCTTCCCAGAGGTGTCACACGCCAAGCCGACAACACCCCTATGGATCTAGACAAATCCATGATTCACCACCGGCATGCCGGTTTCTCTATTCGGCTGTACATATTTGATAGACATCTTACGACCACGAAGAGGGTGCGGGGCGCAACAACAAAAATGTCCTGGGCAGGACGAATTGGTGGATGGATGAGCAAGGCACATAACTCGGGCGCTGTAATACAGCGACATTTACTCTCTCCCTTGAAAAATTTCCTTTTTTTTTATGTCTGGTCTACCTTTCATGTGTTGGGCTTTTGGAGGAAAGGAAAGGAAGGGAAGAATTGGGAATGATGGATGGAATACCATTGATTGTGACCGACGCTTGGCTAGGCACTATTCCCTGGCTGGAGTCGGCGATGGGCGTTGAAACGGGAATGGGAATACCTCTTTTTTCTTTTTTGATCGATTTTTTTTCTATTGATCGATTTGTTCATGATGTGTATCTTATGATGTGGATACAGTACCGCTCTCTCTCACGCCATACATGGCAGCATTTCATTTCACTTGACATTACTTTCTCTCATTACCGATTCCCGATTTGTGAAGGATTGCACATGATCCAATTCATTGATTACTCTGCCAACCTGCATGGTATTCGTGCCATGAAACACCTTGAAACGGCCTATCACTCAGGAGATGTTATGCGGTGCATCTGCAAATAGATCCTTCGTCCGCCCCTCCTCCTTAACCCTCCCTCCCCCCCCTTGTCATCCCGCAAGGAACACTGCAGAATCGGAAACACGTCTCGTTTACTAGAAACCGGCACTCAAATTAAACCAATATGCGGTTGGTACTATTAAGCGGTTTCAACTAGTTGTTGTCGTCGTCACCCCGTTGGAAGAAAAAAAAAAGGGTCATGGACTGGAATTCAACTTGTGGATTTTTTTCTTAGCCATGGCGTTTGGATTCTTCGAAAAAGAAGACGCCTCCTTTTCCCCCGTTTAGATTTTTTTAGGGATAGAAGATTCGAAACGAGTTTACTTTAGACTAGGGGCTTTAACTGAGGAATGGGTCCCGACAATCCGGGCGGTGCTGTTGGGGAATGACGGATCGTGTTCTCGTCTCCCTTCGAGGACGAGGCGCAATTTGTAGTCAAGAGGCTGGTGAGAGCTCACGGGGTTAACTGCTCTCTTGAATAGAGGCGATTATTATTCAATGGCGCAGAATATTGAACTCAACATTACCTCTAATTCCTGGTGTGATTTGTGAACATAGTCATCTTACACGTAGGGCTGGAACACGACCCATTTCCCTTCTTCAAACCACCTTGCAGCTCTTACAATGAAGTCAAGCCGCCTCAGCCAAGCAGCCATAGTGGCCGCCCTCCGCGGCCAGACCCTGAGAATACCAGACCTCAGAGCCGTCTTCCGCTCATGGCCGCGTGCCCATCTCAACCGCCACCACGCGCACATCGCGCCCATCGTCGACAACGCCATCGACCACATGGCAGTGACGTACCCACTCGTCGCCAGCCGGAAACGGGACGGTATCGCCCGTCTGACAGCTTTCTGGTATCCACAGGCTCGCAAGACACAGCTCGAGGCTCTGGCGCTGTACACGGCTTGGTTGGTTTGTTGGGACGACGCCGTGGATGCGAACGAGGGGGATCTGGCTGCCGACTTTGCTCGGGCTGAACGGTGGAGAAGCCAGACACTTGATATGGTCCGAAGGGCTTTGGAAGTTGATGGGAAGAAGCCGCATTTTGAAGAACTAGCATCTGAGGACGATCCCATCAACCGCGTGTTCCAACAGTTTGGGTCACGCTACTGCGAGACAACACCGGTCGACCAACGTCGCCGCTTACACTACGAGATCCAGGCCTTCATCACTGCGTGCGCCACAGAACAAAAACTCCGCTTAGAACGTCGCATTCCCGATTTTAATTCCTACATGGACCTACGGGTGGCCACCGTCGGCGGCACAATGCTCTGCAGTCTCGTCCCATATGCCATAGGTGAGCCATTGCCGACAGGTCTGGCCTCGGCACCCGAAATCGGCCGGATGTGGCCACAGACGTGCGTCCTCCTCAGCCTCTTGAACGATATGCTGTCTTTGAAAAAGGAACTACGAACCGACTGTGTTCTCAACGCTGTTTCGGCGCTCGTTGAACCGGGAGTAGGCCTGGATGAGATCGTGGCACAACTGGAGCAGAGGATGAGGACAGCAGTGAAAGAGTTCGATGAGGCAGCAGAAAGACTACTTCGGATGGCAGGTCCTGATGAAGATCAGACTGGTCTGGTCACGAGGTATATTGATGGGTGTCGTGCAACTGTCACGGGCACATTGGAGTTTACGTTTGTTTTCCTCATCCAATCTTGAACCCGAAGTACTAACAAATGCAGCTTGACTTCACCCAGATATAAGATTGCTAAACTTGTCCAACAAGATGGGTCATTAGAGATTATTCTTTGAATTCACCATAATCCTAATGTTCATATACAAACAAATCCATGAAATGCTGCCTCCATTAACAACTCCGGATGTTCCATGCATATCGCCGCAATCTTTACAGCCTTCTATATACTCAAACCCAACATCATTATGCTTCACCCAAGGCCAGACACGCCTCTCAGCAGGCAACATCTCACTGCCTCAGGTTCTGTGATGACGCAGATTTCACGAGCTCTGTGATGGTGACAATCTTGTACCCTTGCCGCTTAAGCTCGGGAAGAACGATACGCAGCATGGGCAGTGTCCACGACCTTCTATCGTGGCAGATGATAATAGCACCTGGATGAGCCATACTCAAGATGTGTTTGGCGTTGGTGTCGGGGTAAGGAATCTGGGGGTCGTGTGGGTAAACACTCCCCAGTGTTATGCGAAAGCCCTGGTTTCCCAGCACATCGCGCATTCGCCAGTTGAACAGGCCCGAGCCGGGACGGAAGTAGTTGTTGTTGAGGATCTTTCCATTGGCCGCATACGCCTCTGTCAACATCTCCTTGACCATGTGAACCTCATTCAGCAGCTGCTCATTGCTGAGTGACCTCGAAGGCTCATCGTGCATGGCATGGTTGCCCAGCTCGTGGCCGTTCTTGACCAGTTTAACCAGTTTATCCTTGCGACCCTCGACCTGGGACCCTATGACAAAGAAAGTGGCGTGTGCATCGTTCTCCTGCAGAACCTGCATAATCTCGTCCGTGTGTGCAGAGGGCGCATCGTCGATGGATAAGGCAATGATCTTTTGGTCGGTCGTCTCCTCGAATAGAACGTCGGGATATTTCCTGCGCAGCCAGCCGATGAGGAAGCGCGGAGGCTTGTAGATGCAGTATGCCGAGTAGAAAGGAAAGACCAGGAGGCCTACGAGGACGACGAGTGCGATGAGGGTCGCCATGCGGTTGCGCCTGACCCTTCGCCGGAGCTTGGTGGGCAGGCGGAAGAGGGAGAGTCGGACCATTGGGGCATCTAGCAAGAGTTGCGGCAGCCGGAGGACCCACACATGTGAATGTGTAGCCCGCGCATGCTCCTCCCTGAGGCGTCGATATGGGAGGGAGGCTGTTGTTGGAGATGCAAGTTGAGCCTCGAGTGTGGTGTAGTGGAAGAGGTGAGTGAAAAGGGATGCGTCATGTTGGCTGCGGATGTGTCAGGTAAGTGGAGCCGCATGCACGTCGCTTGTACCTGCTTGCGCTTATGCACGGCGTCTGTACTGACCAGTCAAGCAGAAGAGGTGACGGGGGCCTCCCCTGGGCCTGTGCTGTCAAGCGCGAAAATGTGGCTTCCCTGTGGGGCCAAAAATACATGGGACAATTTTGGCTACATTGTCCGCTGGAATGTTTCTGTGTTTTTGACTTGCTGCTCCTCAGGAAGCACTATAAATACCATAATGATATGATCACCTATGTAATGTTAAATCAGCAAAGCGACACTGAAATAAAACTGCTCATACCAAAAGAAACAGGACTGTCCATTCGACTGCCGTTTGAATGTTTCTCTGACAATACTTTCAATCAAACTTGACCAGGGAAACAATGTTTCCAAACTCAGGAGGGCTCCGAATCAGGCCCGTGCACTGGGCTCAGACGCGCATTGCCCAGTGGCACAGGGAGGCGCGACGGAACCCACCCGCCACCCCTGCCAGATTGGCGAGTAATTGAGGCGCGACGGCCCAAAAATGGCACAAACCGACCCCCGGCTAGCTCGGCTCCCAGAGATCCGGCTAGTGGGGCACCGCGCTTACGCCACACCTTGCAAGGCAGATTATTGGGACGTTAGGCGATCGTGGTGTTCTGGTGAATTGGCTTCGATCTGCCGCGCCGTGGCTGGTGTTTTGGTGCTCGGGATGGCTGGGCTAATGTTGGTTCCCGCCAGGGGCGCTTGTTTTGGAATCATTTTGCGCGAGGTGGAGTTGCGTCTTGCATGCGGGCATCGAGATCTGGAGACAGGATGGATGACGGCAGGTTGTGGGATGTCACTGAACGTGATTGTTTACTCAGGACATAGTTCATAGAGTCAGAAGACGTTTTGCCTCTGAAACTTTATGGGCATCCATCATGCTCTGCTTATGGTGAAACAGAGAGTGTCTTGCATCGGATGGATAAGATGCCGTCATGCTTAGTAGCACGATCGAATTTCAAAGCTTCTACTTTCGCAAACATGCCCAATTTACTCGAATCTAATCCTCCTAAGGCACTTGTCCTCCGAGAAAGCCGGCGTCTAGTCGAAAATTTTCATCCCATCTGCATCGTGACGGTGATGTGCATGGTTGAATCGATGGGCTCCCTCAGACTAGGCTTGGTATAGAATAGTGGAATAGAGGCCAAGCTTTTGCTCAAGCGATGCTCGATTAAGACGATGGCGGGCGATAATTAATCTCCTATTGGTCTGCCCTATGATACAAGCGGTTCAAACGCATATGCTGCGGACCATCTGTTGTAGTCTCAGACGTCCCGTTGGGTTCTGATGGGCGGCCTGCGGGGAATGACCCTTCACCAGACCCTTGCCCTGTCGCTTCTCGCAACCAAAAAAACAATGCTTCTAGGCCTATTCTGGAAAACAAGCTGACAGGCGCCTCGGCAAGGTGCCGGGGTCGATCATATCAGAATAGCACGGCCACACTTTTTTCGTCAGGCCCGGGCTTCTGATTGGCCGCGTCAAAGGCCTCCCGGAGTCCCCGCAGAGAATAGTAGCTCCAGCCACAGGCGCTGATGGGGCGCGAGCTTGGACAGGGAGCGGGTGAGGATGGATACCGTCACTAGACATGCTAGGGACAGAGAAACTGCGTGCAGCCATGGACTTGATAAATATGACGATCCCAGGCATGGTGTTGAAGATGCATCATCATTCGTGCCATTGTGTGTTTACTACTACACTTTGTTTCGTATATCATCTGCGACAACTCACTATCAGCAAAATCACAGCAATCATCAGCATCCAACCCGCCAACTCTCGCCTACATCGTCCAATCAAATAACCTATTCCTTGACGGCATTCATGGATCGCCGACAAGACTACAACAACTACCACCGCTCTTCGGAGAGCTCCCGGCAGTGGAGCGACGAGGCAGTCCGGGGCAGCTGGGACTCGAGCTTCCAGCAGGCCTCTGCAGTATCATCACCACCAGACCAGACCTCGTCGAGGAGAAGGATAAGCCCGAATACGTATGATAGACGGCAAAATATGGTCAACCAGTGGCTCGGCCAGCAGCAGTTTCAGCGGCATCCTCAGGAGCCTACTATGGCCACGGACGCTGCTTCGGACTTTACGACTCCCACAACATCTCCTGCTATTAGCGACTCTGCAACCTTTACATCTCGAACTGGTGATTACTATCAGATGCACGCTACAACAAACGACTACCTGGCTCCACCTTCAAGAAACTCGGTACCTTATCGACCCTATGACAACGGCGTTCCCTCTTCATCCAGAGACCCGGCACCTCGGACTATGGATTACCGCACCGTCGACTACCGTCAGACTGACTACAACCAATCTGAAGACCAAGACCTGCGCGGTATTGGGGCGTTTGCAAGCACAGATAGCTCTCGGTAGGTTTCCAGCATGGGATATTACAGGTCAGCACTAACACGAACCATAGACGGAAAGTCAAGTACAAGCCGCTGAGCAGCTGGCATGGCCTCTGGCTCCCTCCTCCCGAGTGATCATGACACACCCACTTAACGATTCATTCATAACGTTATTACTTCACTTCACATGAAAACAACAAGAACAACGAAAAAAAACAAAAAAACACAGATACACGGGTATGGCGCATTTCATCTGTCAAGATTTACGATTCCTTTTTCCATTTTTCTCTACTCCTTCTCTCTTCTTCTTCTTCTTCTTCTCTTCTCTCGCTTCCCACTTTTCACTTTGGGGCCGGTGGTGGACTTGGGGGTTTTACGGATAACCATGGATTCGGCATTCATTATTGGGGAAAAAGCTGCTTCACACTCGCTTAGAAGACCAGTGTCTTGAGTGTTTTCTTTCTGGTCTGGCTTTTTTGTTGGTATAGATTTCCTGGGTCTTTCTTTCTTTCTTTCTCTTCTTCTCCTCATGTCGGGAACTCTCAGTTCTCGAGAATTCCTGACCCTTTTTCTACATTCGCTTCATTCTCCGGCCACTCGTTCTGTCGGCTTCAATCATAGATTAGAGGGGGATCTTTGTCATTGGTCTTTTCTTTCTTTCTTTCTTTTTCTTTTGTTATTCAAAGATCAATTCTTTCTCCATCCGTGTCTGGACTGATATCTCGTTTCGCTTCTAACGTCTCTGAACCGCTCTAGTAACCCTATCCATCCATACTTTGCTTCCTCTACTGGCCTGCCCTTTCCTTCTTCAGGGCTTCCAGACCTTGGAGAAGATCCTGCTTGAGGTCCTCCAGGCCCTCGACGCCGATGCTAACCCGCAACAGTCGCTTATCAACATTGGGATCTGTCATGGCTCGCCACTCGATCAGACTCTCAACACCGCCCAGACTGGTAGCGTGATGGAATAGCCGCAGCTTGTTGGGGAGACGCTTGGCAACCTCACCATCGCTCAAGTAAAGCGAGAAGACAGGGCCATATCCGTTGGGCATCTGCTTCCGCAGCCAGCTGCCTTCAACAGCCGCCTCAGGCTGAAGACTCGCGTGCTGGATGAGTTCCACGAGGGTGCCCACTGCGGATGAAGCATCCTTCTTCTGTTCAGCGAGCCAAGCCACCAGTGCGGTTGCCGTCTCGCTCTGGCGGAGGACTCGCAGCTCGAGGGTGCGCAGGGAGCGAATACCCAGCCAGCCTTCCAAGCTACCCATGACAGAACCGAGAATGAGACGGTCCTCAATGAGGGCCCTGGGCCAGTCCTTGTGCTTGAGGTTAACAGACAGGGTACCGCACAGCATATCTGAGTGACCACCGAAGTATTTTGTACCGCTGTGCATCACTACATCAACATCATACTTGAAGGGGTCCTGTAGGGGTGGTGGCGCAAAGGTCGCATCGACAGTGAGATAGGCGCCAGCCTTCTTGGCCTTTTCGGCATAGGCAGCCAGGTTGCGAGCCTCGCCGGTCGGGTTGAGAGGTGTCTCGACGTGGATGACGTCGCCGGGCTGGAGGTCCTCGACGGGGCAGTCCAGAGGCAGCTGCTGAAGACCTGTGAGACGGTTGAGGATGCGAATGACACCATGGCAACCGTGGTAGCCGTCGCCAATAGCGATGCGCTTCGGGTTGAGGTGCACGAGCATGGCGTGAAAGGCCGAGAGACCTGAAGAGTAAGTAATGGTGGGAGCACCGAGCAGCGAGGTGAGAACGGCCTCGAGACGGGTCGTGTTGGGGCCGGTAGCCCGGGAGTAGACATGAGAGTCTAGGGGAGCATTGGGCTGCGCGAGTCAGCATTGGCCGTTCGGCTCTATGATTGTTGTCTAAACGACAATGTTTTGACCTTTGGTCTTGAGTGGACTTGTCGATCAAGTACACCCACAAGATCAGAAGATCGTCAAGGTGAGAGTACTCACGTCGATGTTATCCCAGGACTTGAGCTGCTCCGGGTCATCACTATAACGGAAAGTTGTGCTGACATGCATCGCCGGTGCGACAGCCCGGTGAGCCTGGATTCCGTCGTCGGCGTGGACGGCGCGGGAGGAGAGCGACAGTCCGGCGACGGAGCTCTCGAGCCCGGCCCGGGCGTCGGCGGTCCCCTCCGGAGCGGGGACAGAGTCCGTGCCGTTGGTAGTCTTTTCGGGAGCCATCTTTTCTTTCCTTTCCTTATTTCTTCCTATTCTTTCTTTTTGCTTTCTGAAACACCTGTCTCTCTTCTTCTGCAAAGTTCAAGTGAACAAGCAGCCGATGCAGCCGACGCGAGTGAGTGGGTGTGGAGGTGAGGGGCAACCTTTGTGGTGTAAAAGAGGAAGAAGAAGCTGTACTTGACAAGACAAGACACGCCGCCTCAAATGAGTTTAGCAGACGAGGGAAAAAAGGCTGCCTTTAAAGGTTTAAGAAAAAGAAGAGGAAAAGGAAGCCTTTTGTCACCCTGATAATTCGTGACGATGACTCGCAAATTCGACATTGACAGGTAACCGTGCGCCCTACGAGGAACATGAGCGGGGCTCTTATCCAACGATTACAGCACGCCATTAGCAGTGGGCGAATTTGACATCTGCTGGAGGGTGGGTAATGGGCTTCTCTATCTCTCCGTCATCGGCCGCGGTTAGCAGCCGCGGTTTGAATCGGATCTGGTCTTGTTTTGTGACGAGATTGATGCGAGATGCTGTCAGGTACGAGAATGAGGCTGTCAGCTGCACTCGTGCTTGGTGTTTAGGCTTATTAGTGAAACTAATAGACTTCAGTAAAGGTCTGCTGATATCGTATATTGTTCAGCTGCAAGTCAATGACTCTGACAACACTTCAGACATCACAGAAACGCACAGCTGCAGATGCTTTGTAGAGCATAAATCTTGTCATTACCATTATGTAGCTCATATTTTCCTCCTTCTCTTTGGGACATAGCTCTTGCCACATACCATTCATCTTGGGCAATTCATAATGCCGCATAGTCGCAAGTAGCCACTTCCAGTCAAACAGAGCGAGAATCCCAGGGCCTCTAACCGAGTTGTACCCAATGGATCCGTAACGAATGCGTTTCTAGCCTGACCCTGATCCTGACCCGGTTACCGTGAACGCCGGGGTAAAGAAAACGAAAACTCCAGGTATCTCTAATACATTCATACAAGGGCGAAACTTTGGTCGTGGTTCTCTTCTCATTTCATCTCCTGGCCTTCAGACGAGACCGCCACCTTAGGCGTCCCGTTTGTGTTGTTGTCCATGGAGCCGAGCTCTGAACCCTGGCCACTTTGAGCTCTCTTGCGGCCGTGCATGAGGAAGCGGGAAACGGCGGGCTGAGTCGAAGTGGTGTCCTTTTCGCGGGAATCGGAGAATTTGGAAAAGAAGCTGCGCTTTTGAGGCTGGGCTTGAGACTGCTTGTGGTCATCTAGACCAACATCTTCGAAGCGCTCCTCGGCGGTTGGTGGTTGGTGGAAAGATCGCTCGACTGCTGATCTGGGGAGACGAGGAAGGCGGGCAGAATCGAGACTCTGGCGTGGAGGAAAATCTGCGTTAGGCACTGGTGATCGCGCGGAAATGTCCTTGTCATCGGGTCAGTCCAGTTCATTCCAGTCGTACGTTCGGGTTGGGGTGAATGCCAAGCACCAACGGTCGCGAGATGGACCGAGGGTCAATTGGGGGCGACCGTGCCCGAAGCAAGGAACAGGGAAGGGATGAGAGGAGAGCACGCACAAATGATCTGCGGTAGGAATCGAAAGACTCTCGGGAAATGGAGAAGTGCTCGATATCGCCGAAGCTGCTGCGAGTGTCTGTCGAGTTGCGGGTTGTAAGGTACTTGCGCGGCCATTGTGCTTTCTCCTCGGTCGGGGATGGCTATGCGCGGTCAGCTTATTTGGTGAGAAAAGGCAAGTGAAATATCGACTTACAGGAAGATAGACGCCACTATCATTGACAACTGTTGCGCGAGACTTGAATTAGCCAACTTGGTCTTGTGACTGAATGCCGGATTGCGCCGCCTGTCTCATCCCCCCTCCCTGCGGTGAGGGGCATGATGGGTGATC
This sequence comes from Fusarium sp. LHS14.1, assembly GCA_025433615.1. Lineage (NCBI taxonomy): Eukaryota > Fungi > Ascomycota > Sordariomycetes > Hypocreales > Nectriaceae > Fusarium > Fusarium sp. LHS14.1. Next base: position 3,060,113 of record CM046481.1, read on the forward strand.
GGGCAGCGGGCAGTCAAGACATACCACTCATCTTGTACTCGCCGGTATCTTGGTTCTTGGTATTCCGGATGCTGAGGACCGAAGTGGCCTTGGAACCGACAGTGTCGACCTTTTCAAAGCCGGGGGCGGTATCAGGGCGTTGGTTCTCATCCTGGATGACGATGCTGCCAGGGCGGCGGGCGAAGGGGTTACGGATAGGCATGGTTGATGGACGGATAGATGATCTCTATTGGAAAGAGATGTTTTTTTGCTTGCTTTTGTTGTTTACAAAGGGTTGAGTTTGGAGGAGGATAAAAGGTTAAAAGTCGGAGGCGGGACGAGAATAAGAATACGCCGATTCCGAGTGGGAAGGAGACGATGAACGAGACGGAAGATGAACGGGGGCAGGAACAGGAACGGACAGGAACAAGAGTTAAAGACAAGGAGCACGGGAGGGTCGGGGCACGTTTAATTGATTTCCAGTTCAGACCGGGGACGGGGACGGGGACGGGAGCACGGACAAGAAGAAACCGAGACGACTCAAGGGAGCGAGCATGGAATCAGATGTGGCACTTGTCACTGCTAAGGGTGTGAAACGATGCAGAATAGCCTGGGCTGTATCGAGTCAAGAGGCAGAATGGACCGATTGCACATGTAGGGAGGAAATACGCCAACAAATCAGGAGACGGCGGCAACAAGAGCGGCAGTACCAAGCACAAACAGAGTAAAAAAGCTTCGACAAGCATTTGCACAGCCATGGCGTGGAAAACGCATGTCAGCCGAGCGCATCAGCGTCCGCGGATCCATCGCCAACACACAGCAGCATCAGCATCAGATCAACCTAGGGCCAGGTCCCAGGTTCAGGGACTTGATTTACCCCCAAACCTGCCAAGCTTGGAAACTCTACCAAGTCTCTGTCTGGTCAAGCCTCGGGGCGGCCGTCCCTCGACGGCATCTGATCGACACCGATGCCCCGACTGCCCTCCATTCTTTCGTCACCCCTCAATTAATCCGGCGCCGCATCTGTGCCGTATTGGGCCTATCACCAACATTTGGGTCCGAATATCCTTGGCATATTTGTCGATGACGACTTAGATGGCTAGATCAACATGGGGTGGTCTAATCACCTTGGAAAAAAGAAGAAAATGTTCCATCCAAAGAAGAAAAGTCCGGTCTATCCGAGCCGGTGGATCGATCCCAACCTCCATCCGTCCATCGACTCGCCCGCCAGTCACAGGGTCCGACCCGCGGCCCCCGTTCTTGCATTGCATCGGGACTTGTTTGCTCAGAACAGCAACGCCGGCCGATGTGAGTTTCCGGCCACTGAACGGGACTCATCAGGTGCTCGGCATGGGCTTGATTGCTGTTCGCTTCTTGATTTTGTGGCTTTGCGACTGTCACTCTGTACATATGCCAGCACCCGAAACATGTTTCAATGGATGGCATTGGTCCGTGTTCAAGGTGAAGCGAACTATGGCAGTTCTCTATTCTACCTAGTATAATACCACCTACTTGAATCCTAATAGCTAGCTTTATTTGATCATGGAAGCCTTGAAAATGGTCTGCTCGGCATTCACAGCACGCACCTGTGCATCTATTGATATTACTGTACCTGGGAAGGTAGCCAGGGCAGTCAACATCAACACGACCATGCAAAACCAATCAATAACACCAATATCCAAACGCATATATACTCCCTGTCGTGGAAACCTCAACTAAACAAGCAAACTTGCTAGTTCCCGCACTCCCTGTCCTGGTCTTCAAACCGATCCAACGGTGCCATTGGATACAATATCAGATCCCTCTCCATATGCAGGTTTGCGCCTTCGTCTCGTATTCAGCTTGTACCGCCAGCAGCCAAGCGAGATTCCTCTGTTATATTCATCGTCGACCGCATACGTCTCTGTCTCTGTTTGATCAGCCACAAATCGGTTCGGCCCATGAACATGTCCGTTCGCCATGATCCATTGCCCATAGCTTTGCAGTGACACTGCGCGACGCGAGAACTGAAGGCCCGTCCTTCCAACTTCAGCATACCTGCCCCGTCTCTCCCAAGGTTCCTTCCTTTCCATGATCAAGACGATCGAGATACCACGTGCTCATCCCTAGACGACGCATCGTCTACCCCAGGACCTCATCTCTTTGTTACCTTAGGTTTCCCTCATCCTTCTATCAGGCACCCGGTTGTCCTTCGTTGTCGTTTTTTTGAACCTGATTGTCACCATTTTGGAACCACCACCATTCAATGTCTTGAAAACAATATTCAATCTTTCTTTCTTTCACGCTCTTTCTCAAAGGTCCTTCTCTTCCTGCATCATCATGAGTGACTTCTTTGTCGACTGGGAGCTTTGGCAAGAAATGACCTTTGCAAGTACCATGGCGCCTCTTTGCTGGCAAACCACCCAAAGAACTGTTGCTAACTGTCGACTTCACCCTTAGGTTCTCGGCTGCTGTATCGTCCTTGTCTTTGCCCTCGGTCTTATCAAGCTTTGGTGGACGAACCGCGCTATGCGCCGCCTGGAAATCATCGACGAGGAGAAGCGCGCTCGGGTTTCGCTCATGTCGCACTGCGGCATCGAGAATCTGCGACCCCCCGAGATCCCTTTTGGCATTCGTGCTATTCAGAACGGCGTACAGGTGGAAGGTATCTGGATCTCGCGCCCTGATAACCCCGAGTCCAGTCATAAGACCCCAGGAGCCACGCTCGTCGGCCATCGAGTGGAAATGTCAAAGGGAAAGGGCAGGATGATTGAACTTGGCAAAACATGTTCGAATCCGAGTATCGAGTCTCAGAGTATCCCGACTCATCGACCCCAACAAGACGACACTATTTCGCCTGTCGAGCCCTTCAACAACTACACACAGCTGGGCCAGGCCGAGCAAGTTCAGTCCATGTCCACACCACCCCATCAGAATCTCTGCTCAGGGCGCCAAAGAAACTGGCGAAGGAGCGACACTTCGACATCGACGAGTCTCCGCGATCCTTTCGGCACGCCAACGACTTGGTCCTTGAGTCAAGTATCCGCGGCCAGCTCAGAGCTGGATTACTCTATATCTGAATTGGCTCTCGGTCTCACAGAGCAGACGAGCCTTCGGAATGGCGTAACCAGAGCGACGCGGGGAAGAGCAGCCCTTCCGACAGGTTTCAGGTCGGACATGGCAGAACGCGCACCAGATGTTACACATTACCAGACCGACAGGCTTCGCCAGCAGGTTGAACAGCGGCTTGCCCCTAACAAGGCAAGCCTAGGCCAGACAAAGTTGCAAAAAGCTTCGAGGTCAGAAAAACGGCTGCTTCCCAGATCATCATCAAGTTAGCAAATCTATGCTTGATTCTTCTTGATATGTCTCCTCACTTGATATTGTAGAACTGAGAATGGCCCAAGACACAAGGTCTCTTGCTTCACTCCATCTCCAACAAGGATCGTCGTCCGCTGCAAATCCGTCGGGCCGTTTCAGGCTCCGGATCTGATGTGACAGTCGGAGACCAGATCTAAGTGCCATTGCACCATTCAGGCTGCCCCTTGGCGAGGGGTCCGCATCGCGGGGAAGCGAACGACCTGCTTAGTGTATAAAAGGCGACGACGACCCCGTTCAACGTCGTTCCTCTTTTTCTTTCCTTCTTCACTCTTCTCTAAAGTACTGACTCCTTTACAGACAAGTAGAAGAGTGACCAATAGAAACTAGAACTGAAATTGCGTGATTTGTAGACAGAAATCTCCACAAAATGACTTCCCAAGTTGTTAATGATGTTGCTACCAAGGGCTTCAACGATGCGCAGTCTTATGACACGCACCGGCCGTCTTACCCTCCAGAGTCTGTCAGTAGTCTCCTTGGGCACCTGGGGCTCGAGGGTAAATCTAGTAGCAAGGTCCTTGACCTCGCGGCCGGTACCGGCAAGTTCACCGAGCTGCTGGCTGCGAGACCCGAGGGGTACGAGATTGTGGCTGTAGAGCCTCTCGACTCCATGCGGGATAACCTGGCGGCGAAGAAACTCCCCAATGTGGACGTCCGAGGCGGGACTGCGGCCGAGATGAAGGATGTGGAGGATGCGTGGGCGGACGGGTGTATCGTGGCTCAGGTAAGCTATATGTCGATGGGGTTTCCTAGCTATGTTTTGAGGGTTAGCCAGAGCCGACTAATACGATCATAGGCATTTCACTGGTAAGTTAGCAGCAGCAGATATTCGGGTGGGGGCTCTAAACAAGTCCAAGGTTCGCAAAGGAAGAAGCTCTCCAAGAGATTCACCGGGTCCTCAAGCCCGGCACCAAGCTTGGTCTGATCTGGAATGCCGAAGACTGTAAGATACCTTTTGCCGCCGGATTAGTTCCCAAGACTGACAGAAATCTCAAGACAACCGCCCGGAGAGCTGGCCCCCATCCACTCAGTGGGAGCACGAGCTGAGCGAACTCAACTTCAACGAAAAGGCAGACAAAGAACCCCGCTTCCGGCACTTGCTCTGGAAGAAAGTATTCGAGCGCCAGGCTCAAGCAGAGTCGCCGTTCTTCACAACACCCATCGAGACTCAAAAGATCAAGTGGTCGGTGTGGCTGACCCCAGAGGCTCTCTGGGACCGGGTGAACACGCTTAGCTGGAATGCGATCCGTGAGGGAGAAGAGAGGCGAGTTTTCAGAGAAAAGTTTGACAAGATCGTCAAGGAAGGCGATGGGAATTTTAATGAAAAGGGCGAGATTGAGGTCCATGGGTGCACGTTCTTTGCATGGACCACACGTCTGGAGGGAGCTGTGCGTTCTTGAGAGGAACAGGCACATCGCTTTTGGGTGAGGATCAATCAGGTTTTCATTATGAATTAAGCGTTCATGAGTCTGCCGAAATATACATGACTACAGGTCTTGTCAGCTTGGTGGCCTAAATGAAGGCCAGAGAATGAATACTCACCGTTGTTTCCTCTCACAAAGGCGTCACCGTACTCTCTGCGCTTCTGTCCGTTGACGAACTCGGTAGTCTTTTCCAAAGCAATGTTCATGTATCCATCCACCGACTGAAGCTCGCCTGTCCTACTCGTCAACTCTGCCCTAGACATGCGCAGACGTCGATGCGAAGATACTCACCCTTGTAGACGACGCCCGAGTTGAGCTTGACAGTGACGGGGTTGCCGATGATGTCACTCAAGAAGCTAGAAGGGTCCTTGCCCTCTCCCTGCGAAATGTTGCCGTTCTCCATGGTGTTGAGCGGGAGGTTCGGAGATGGATGTGATGTTGTGGTTGATAGAGTCTTGGTGGAGTTTGGTTTTGGGAGGAAACCACACACCAAAGAATTGATGCCTCGTCGTGCTGTTAAGGTTGTCGAGAGTGCGCCGCCTTCTCGCACTGTGGCGCACCCTTTCCCGCTGTGAAGTCCCCTAACGCCCCGTTACAGAGGGTTGAAAGGTCGCCTGGAGGGGTATATTTCAGCGGGCCCCCGCTCACTATTTTCCTCCTAGCCAACCTCACAAACAATCCCGCCTACCTACGCCACTCAAAGGCGCGTAAAGTGCTGCTACTATCCGTGTTTGTGGCCATCACACACACAAAGAAAAACAGACAAATTCCCTCGATCAACGTTCCCTGATGCACTATAAGAATAGAGCTCGGAGCCTGTTTTTTGCTACTACATACTATCAATCAACCGCTGAACTGACCTGACACACTCAACTCGGCCATCATGGAGGACAAAGGTGTGACGTCGCCGCCAATAGTCAAGAAGAAGCTCCCCTTCAAACCCACCGCGCTGCGCCGTTTCGCTGCGCCCAAACCCACGCCTACGCAGCCTGAAGAGAAGGAGGAAGAGGTCAAGGAGAGTGATGATGATGGGTTGTCGCTGTTTCGGCGATCAAAGGAGATGGCGCCTATCGTTGCCGCGGACCGCGAGAGGCGTCTCAAGAGGCATCAGAAGCACCACCAGATGGACGTTGAGCGTCGCTCTAGGGAGGCTGCGCACAAGCGTCCACGAGATGAATCAGAGGAGGTTGTGAATCAGGACGAACCCGTTGTCAGTGACGAGATTGAATCCGAAGTTGCTGCTTCTCAGTCTTCACCTGCTCGACCAAGGAGCAGCCAGGTTTCTGAACAACTGCCTGCTACACAAGAGACAACTGATCGCGCAAGGTTAGAGATGCTATCTACAATATCGCGCGTTTCAACTAACAACCTCGTAGTGAACTTGTAACCCCTCCACCCTCGAAGCGATCAAGGCTCAGCTCCAGCTCTTCCTCCAAGAAACCTATACCCGCCCTTGACCTCGACGAAGACGACGACGAACCATTCCGAGACGCATCGCCAACTCCCTTTCAAAGGAAACCAAGTACCCCGAGTCGATCGCCAAAGATGGCTCAACCCCCGCCAGCGCCTACCAATGTCATCTCGATAGATTCCGATTCCGACTCGGATGATGTCTCCCTCAAACCCACATCCGTACCAGCGTCTCGTCGCAGTACTAGCATCGTGGAACTCGTGGACCGCACCTCTTCAAGGCAATCTCCAAAAGAACCGTCACCGCCCCCTGAGGACGACGAATTTGCAGAATACGTCCGCAAGGCCAAGGAGCGGCGCGACAGGGATCAGGCATTGCTGCAGACGGGCCTGGACGGCAAGCCAAAGAAGGAATTCGTCGACATTCTCATAACGAGCCAGGTCCCGGGCACCAGGCCGCTCAAGCTAAAGTACCTCTTTGACAAGCCTTTCCGCCTCACCCGTGAGACTTGGTCAAGCTACCAGAACAAGTCGGGCGTGTCTATTCCCGTCGACGATGTGATTTTGACGTGGCGGAAGAAGAAGATTTACAACACTTCGACTCTGCTCAGCCTGGGCATCCGACCTCAGGGCGACGGGCGTGTCATCGCAGAGGGTCAGGGGTCAGAAGGGTTTGAGAATAACCGTTCCCTCGTGCATGTGGAGGCTTGGACCCCTGAGCTATTCCAGGAAATGGAACGCAACGAGGAACTTCGACGGAGGCGTGAAGCTGGGGACATCTCAGAGGAGGATGAGGACCAAGAGGAGGAGCCTGCCGACGACATCAAGCTCAAGGTGATGCTCAAGTCGCGAGACCTTGAGGATCTTGGGTTGACGATACGACCCGAGACAACAGTCGAGACGCTCATCACCTGCTTCCGCGCTCAGCGCAAAGTCGATCCGAACAAGCAGGTTGCCCTATGGTGGGACGGCGACCGTCTCGAGGAGCACGTCACGATGGAGGAGGCTGAGATTGAGGACATGGACACGCTCGAGGTGTACATCCAGTGATTGGGATACCCATGATGTTTGCATTCGGTGATTGGAAGGATTAGCAAAGGTGGATTTGGAACGGAACTGGATTATCGCGAGACAGAGGACGGACACATCTTTGGCTGCGAAGGGAAGGGCATGGCGCTGAAGGATAACTTTCCTACTACACATGATGATGATGATGATGATGATACCCAGGAATACGATTTCTTAGTCGTTAGTTGCGAACAAATATTCTCTCACAGCGAGTCTCACTTGGCAAGCTAAGCTCTGGTTATTGCTCGTTGAGGTTCATGTTATGAATTATATAATACAGTTATTATGTATTTGGCTTAAAATGATAATGACCCCTGTCTGCCGAGTCTTGCTCATGGCATGGACAGATTCCCCAACGCCTCTATTCCCCCCTCAAGGCCGAACCAGGCGTGGTTTTTCCATGGCCTTGATCGTAACAAAAACAAAACAAATAACCAGCCGTGTGACGAATGATGTATCTCCTAGTAATACATAAGATGCGCCGCCTCCCGAGTCGCTTCGCTTCGCTCCAAGCCGTGGCAGCGTGCGTGCTTCACAATCTGCAACCAACCGAACCGACCAACCTCCCCCTTCCCATACGCCGCCACCAATGCCAAAGAATCCACGTTACATGACGTGAGCCATATTGTAGGGCCCTATTCTATTGTTCAAAGAACAAGAAAAAAGAAAAAGACATTGCTCCGTTCCTTTTTGTTTTCCATAAAAACCGGGGGTAAAGAAAATTAATCAATAAGCCTGCGCAGACTCGCAGGAACTGACTTGGGAGAAATGGTATCGGGCGCCCGTCTCGACGGCGCCATGGTGGGCGAAGAAGGAGGGCCAGAGCTGGAATCGTCCGCCCTCTCGCTCGGCTCGTGCTTGTTGAGAAAGTTTTCCTGGGATACCCTGCGCGCGGGGCGTAGAGGCGGGAGGGTGGTGGCATCAGGCACTGCCTTGACCGGGACATTCCGTTTCGACGGTCCGTTCGGTCCAGTTTTCGTCGTCTTTTCTTGAGCTGCGACATTTTTGACCGCCTTGAAGCTCTGCATGGCTGATTTCTTGGGTGGATCGGCTGGGAGGGGTCGTCTACCCGGCTTGCGACCGCGAGGCTTGGTGACCTTGTTTGGCTTGTCGTTTGTTGATGCCTTGCCCGTGAATGAAATTTTGCTCTGCTTGGTCTTTGCAGGCCTCTTGGCCGCCGAGATCTTGGGGCTCGCGTTAGGTGTCGGAATTCCTTGCACCTGCTCAAACTGCTTCGGCTTTCCTGAAAGCTCTGTCTCGGTATCGGGATTCACAGGAATGTTGACTGCGAATGTCGTCTTGCTGCGGCGCTCCTGGCTCTCGCGATGCTCTTCCTGAGAGACCTCATAGTCATCTCCAACAGGACAATCCCAAGGGGGCAAGGCAGCTAGCCGAGCAACGTTGTCGCACTTAGACCGTACCACGATGTCCCAGCAGTTCTTCAAATCAACGCCCTTTGGTTCGCTATCCAGGTTAATCCAAGCAGTGATGCCATCTCGACGACCTCGAGCGACCTGGCACAATTCCTTGACAAGTCTGCGGGTTCCGGGAATCTTCAATGTTGTACCAACGACCAAAACGGCGTCAGGTCGTGCCTTGAGGTCGGCGCGAGACACATTTCCGATGGCCTCCTCATCCGGGTTAAACTCGTTGTAGAGAACAAATCGCGGTCGTAGCCTTCCGATACCGTGGCTTCGCTTTCCGGCATGGGCAGTTCGAACCTCATCATCAACCACACAAGCGCCGCAAAGTGGGGCCTCTGCACCATCAAAAACACTGCCATCGAAGGGTTGAAGTTGGCCACACTTGGTGCAGACCATCTTTTCGAGGCTGCCGTGCAGCTGAATCGTAGCCGGCCATGGACCTTTTGGGTTAAGAGGAATATTTGTAGCCAGAGGTTTCATCGACGTGTCGATACAATCAATGTTTTGCGAATAAAGGCGCAGCAGACGGCCTTCCTGAGCCAATGACGCTAGTAGATGGTGAAAGGGGGTGGGCTTTGCGCTCTGCGTCATCTGGGCCATTTCCCGGACCATGTTGTGAAAAGACCGCGTGGTCGCATCGTGCTTGTAGACTGACGCATCGAAAAGGTGCTTGCCGGATCCCGCGAGTTTATGCTGGCTTTTGGCGGTAGCGAACAATCCCGTGGCGGAACGGAAGTCGGGAATCCCAGCAGAAACAGAAATACCAGCACCAGCAATGACGACAATCTTCTTCTTCTTGCGCAGCGCCGTCAATAGCCTCTCCATTTGGCGACTGTCCTCAGGCGTAAACTCCTCGTCGGGCTTCATCAGGTCCAGGTACTCGGTGGTGCGCTCTTTCGGGGGCGAAATTCGACGCTTCTTGGCGGGCGGAGGACCGTCGGCCGAGTCATTGAGAGCTTTGCTGACGATCTCGTGGTCAAAGATGGGCTCGCCTAGCTTGACGGGAGACTGAATGCCTGAGACGGTGGTGGACGTCGGTGAGGGATAGCGCTTGGCCGGGTCGACGGGCATATCGGGCGAGGATGGCAGGGATGGCGTTTTTGAGAGGTTTGAGAGCGGCGACGAGAGTGTCGACTGCTCCGAGTCGGAAAGGGCTGTTAATGGGCTTGAGGTGCTCATGGCGAGCCGTAGATGCTCCTTGTGAGAATTGTGTAGAAGTGAGAAAACGAGGAGCGTAGGCGAAGGCCGAGGTTTAAAGGAGAAGGCGCGAAGGAGGTGCGTGCTTGCTCCAACTCTACCTCATGACGCAAAAAAAGGAAAAGTCGCAAGAGGGTCGTGGGTATGTGAGCCTTTGTGTGGGTTGAACTGAGCTGAACAGTCGAGTCTTGAATGCGGGAACCGGGGGAATAAAGAAAATGGGTTCAACGGGTTATCCGTGCGTAGGTTGCAAAGGGAACAATAGGAGCGAGTGTTGATTCAAAAGTTGGAAGAAGAGAAAGAGAGGGAAAGAGAAGAGGCAAATCTCGGGGGAAAGTAAATGTAATGAGTGACTGAGAACCGAGTAAACGGAGGCGGCTCCAGATCGGCAGAGCGGGTTCGGGGGGGAGTAGCTTGTAGCAGCGTCTGCAGGGCCTTGACCAGTTGAACGGGAACTGGAACTGGAACTGGAACAGCAACAAGCAAGGTACGGAAAACATCCCGGGGGTCTTGGGTGCAAGAAGAGTGTGTTTAGCGTTTTCGCTAACCCACCAGCCACAGGCGCCCAAGAGACCCAAAGGCCCTGCGCAGGATCGCGGCAAAGGACTTTCAGGTTCTTGTGGTGGTGGGGATGTTAAAGTTGGGCCGCCCCTGGGAGAAAAAAAAAAAGGAACCGGCGGGTTTAGGGTGGGCCGACCTTCCACTCTGGTCCGGGGTGTATGTGGCTGAAGACCGATTCTGGTTGGTTTGTTGATGTTTACGTCGTCGTGTGTTGTGAGGGCCCAGCCAGCCAGCCCAGCCAACAGTGAGATTCAGGCGGTGCGTGAGCTGATGCTTGTCAATGCCACAGTCTTGCTGACTGTTGGTAGGCAGATTTAGAGCTGAGCCGTCAGTTATTCGGATACATCGAGGTTGACAAGTCTGGGACATGATGCAGGCACACGACCAGCATCGAGATACGAATGAAAGCACCAGACGACAAAAGCCGTATATTACCGCTTTGCGCCATCTTCGTGTATCAGCAATTTATCCCGCAGTGCTCTCCTAATTTACTAGTTGGCGTAAATTCGTTCTAAATGCCACACATTTCACTCATGCAACATGAGGACACCGCCGAGTCTAGCAAACGCCCATCCCGTCCCTCCCTACCGAGAGACTGGCATGGCCATGATTCACATCTGCTGCATGCATCGTGGCTGGTACTTCTGTCTGACGCAATCCTCCCTAATTGGCTCATCTCGTCTTTCCATCATCCCCATTTTCCATCTCACAAAGCCAGTCATTATCCTTTGACACGTCACCCAAGCCTTCACACCACGACCAGTCAATTCAGTCGAGGAAATTCCTTTGTTCTTTAGTGATCATTACGCAGATTAAATGCCTTTGATCGTTCAATATGAATGCATCTAACCGGCGTCTTCATCTTACATTGCAGGTTCTTGTACCACCTTCTTCCACTTCAGCTGGTTCCAGAACAATGAGTTGTCCAACATCACGTGCCTGATCACCAGAGCAAGCCTGCATTAGTTCCTGGGCAAACCACTGCTTTGATCTTCTCCTCATTTCGGAAGTTGTGCATTCCCCTTTAATCCAAACGAGAACCCAAACGAGAGGCATATTCACGCATGGGCACTTGCCGAGAAACGGACTGTATGAGAAAGTTGTAATGCATATCCGTTCCTGTAGTTAGCCCACCGTTGAAACTTTACACCCCTCAGTAACCAGAGTAACCAGAGGTAACCTTTGAGTCTATCCAAGAGTTGAAGGAAACATGGTCAACTACTCAAGTGTATATCTACTCTAGCTCACCAATATTGAGTTGAGCTAATAGAACAAAGAGACTGTCACTACCCACGAGAAGCAAACAGACTTGATGAAGTGCATAAACAACCAACCCACAAACCAACAAGACAGGCCCATACACTAGTGGCCCACACCGACTCCGTGACAGCATGAAACCATCCTGTCAACAAAACCCCATGCCCACAAACACCGTCTCCAGCCCGCAATTCTCGGCAAGCGTCGACCATGGTGATCCGGTCATATCTTTTTGGTTGCCAGAGAGACGCGCCACACTCTGGCATCATCGTCCGGGGTCTAAACTTCCCTTGGGCCCCACAGTTCCCCACCGTGAATCTCTTGCAGGCCCCATGCGAGATCTAGCGCGATAGGCGCGCGTACTACGCGCCAACTTCGCGCCATCTAAAAGTGACAGCCCAGGGGATGCTACAAGATGTTACAAAATCATCATCTTGTTCAAAGTATACGTATCTTCGTCAGAGTAGTGCGTTATTCCAGTCGTACACGTAATTCTAGGGTATGCCAAAAAGGTCTGTATAATACATTGATTCAAACACCTCTCCGTATACTTTCACCCGTCTACTCGGCCGCCCGAGAAACAGTCCCCTTTTCTACTGCGACGGGGTTGCAGTCTGACCTTGTCCAGAAGACATGTCAATCACCTTGCGCTCACGCTTCTCCTTGGAGCGATTGAGGCATTCGATGCCCAAAATGCCCGCAAACATGCCAACGATATGCGACGCAATGTCAACCTTGAACTTGGCCGTCTTGCCAAAGGCCGCAAGCTGAGGCACGAATAGGAGAGCTAGGAACACGATTCCGTGCACACCGTTTTCTGGAAGACCAAAGAATCTGAAGCCGTCATCACGATGCTCCCAGAAGTATGCTGAGCACAGGCCTAGAGTAGCACCCGAGGCGCCCAGTGACGTGATGCTCAGCCAGCCGCGGAGCGTATATGTCACCAAGCTGCCGAGGAATCCAACGGCACCGCAACCCAGGTAAAGAGCCAGGAAATTGGCACGGCCGACTTCGTCATGAACAAGGGTGCCGACGAGCCAAAGGGGGGCCATGTTGATGAACAGATGGCTGAGCCTCTGGTGAGAGAAGGGCGATGTGAACATGGTAACAGGCTTGACGGTTGCCACAACAAAGATCATGTACTTGTTGAACATGGACCAGAGAGGGGGGAACTTCCAGCCAGCCCAGACAAGCACGTTGATCGCAATGATAGCACCCAGTGTCGCATGGGCTGTCGAGATGTCAGGGAACACACGGTATCTGGCGTCAGGCTCCTCATAAACTGTGGCGACGGCAGCAAGGAAACCAATGACGAGAGCAACAACGGTAGCAGAGGGCAGGATGCGCTCCCAGGCCTTGAGCTCTGGGGGCGCCTCCAGGTCGGATTGAGCTTTTCGGTGGTACTCGGCGATGCGGGGGTTCGAGATCTGGCGCTCCTTCTGCTCGCCGACCTTGGCGAGAGGACCAGAAGCCACCTCTCCCCTAGCTTCGGCTGCCTTGCGCTCCTCCTCCTCAGCAGCCTCCTGGGCCTTGCGCTTGGCGACATTCCGCGCTCGTATCTCGTCAAACTTGCTGTGGCCGTAGACGGGGTCAGGTGTGTAAGACGAAGCGGGTGCCTTGGCCTCTTCCTTAGCAGCTTCCTTTGCAAGCTTCTCGTTCTCTGCGGCCTCCATCTCTTGTTCCAACTGCGCAAGCTCGTCCTCGGCCCGCAGACCTGCATTGATCACTTCGTTCACGGGAACAGATTCTCGCAGATATTTGAGCGCCTTTTCGATTTGGTCCTTGGTAAAGGATGCCGTGTGGGAAGAAAAGGCCGGGTCGTCGAGGGTGCCGGCGACTCGGCGGCCATGAAGTATGCGAAGTAGATGGTTGGCCCTCTTGGTATTGATACCCTTTCCAAAGATCCCGAGCACCTCTCCATCTTTGAGATCGATATTCCTAAACGGCAGGCCGACCTGGTCTCTGTAATCCTTTGGTAGGTCCTCATATTTCCGGATCGTCCTGTCGGAGAAGAGCGTTCGTCGGGTCTCGTAGGAGGGATATTGAGTCACAAAAGCTGCATTGTGACTCCTAGCATCCGGAGAAGAAAGGCACAGACCTTGTCGACTCCGGGCTGCGCATCCAGATATCCATCGTGTAGTCGCAAACGGTTGCGGTGCTGAAGACGAAGCCTTGGAGGCCACGCCGCGGAGGGCGGACCTCAGAAGGACTCGGGAGGAATTGGAGCAGGCAAAGAGGCTCATTGTGAAGAGATTGATGCGCAGGATGCGCTCACGGGAGCCACTGGCTCAGAAAAGAGGGAGGGCCAGAAGAGCCAGACGCGGGGGAGGGAGCAATGATGGTATGATGGGGGTGTTTTAGTGCATGAATTAATTTTGGGATCCATGAGGCCGAGGGTTTTGGACGACGGACGGACCGGCAGGGATCGATCGCCCGGGACGGAGGGGTACGTACCGACACACGGAAGCCTGGTAAACCCCCACCATGATTAAGCTGAAGCTGCCCCGCGGTTCTCTTTGCATCTTGAACTTGGAGCTTCCAATATCTAGCTTCCACCTGACATCTAAGCTTGTCGATTCCTCTCGAGACATAACGACCATCTCATATAAACACAGTCGCCATCATGTCAACCTCAACCTCAACCTCCGCCGATACACGCCCCATCGCTCCCGAGCGCTTCGCCGCCGCCCTCAAGGACCTTTCAGTCGGGATGCTCCACCTCAAGGTTCTCGAGATTCGCAACTCGATCGCACACCTAGAATACTCCAACGACCAACTCAAGCCCTTTGCTGAGGGCACCGCCACCGCACTCTCCGACTCGACCCCTGCCGCCGCCCAAGAGCCCGATCAGGACTGCATAGACGCCATCAAGGAGAACGAGGTGGTCATCGACCGAATGGCAGAGCGCATCGCCCTCATTCGTGCAGAAGTTGAGGAGCGCGGTATGAGCTGGACAGAATTCCAGAGCCGTGATGAAATAGCTTCACGAGGGGAGGGCGACGGCGAAAAAGCCAGCGTCGAGGTCAACGGAGATACACAACCCAGTGAGACCGCTACCGCAACCTCAGCACCCACCGAGAGCCGACATGCGGCGTGGACCGATGGCACATTTCAAACGGGCACGATTCGGAACGGCGAGATTCATATGGACCAGGAAGCAGGCCGGCCTGAGGGTGGCAGCTTGAGTGACGAGCAGCTACAAAGAGCACTGGAGGAACGAATGAGGAACCTAGAGACGGATGACGACGAGGGAGGCATGCACCTGTAAAGAGCAGGAGTACATAGGGTTTAAAACGACAGAAAACACTACGTGAACGGCGTTCAGGAGACGAGGAGCATCATGGCGGTTAATACCCAAAAAGGAAGTCGACATTGTCAAATCGATAATGACATTGTAATCAGGGGTTTGCATGCATCACGGTCACAGCGAGGACAGGACACCTCAATGTTTGAATCCAATTTTGTTGTTTTTTTCAACATCTCAGCTATAAAAAAGGGTGCTGAGGAATGCCCTCGGTACTATCAGACGCGAGGGGTCAAGTTGATTGATGATTGCGCCGTCGGCGATTAAAACCATGTATCGCCTCCCTTTTTTTTGCAAGAAAAGAAGAAACAGAGTGTTTAAAAAAAAAAGCATGGCCCATACCAACGCCTGTTTGCTATGCGACCTATTCCCACTCCAGACCTGTCCCTAAAAAAATGCTTATAGACAAAAAAGAGGAAAGAAAACAATATCAACAGAGGCCTAATCCAAAAGGGAAAACGTGTAGAGAAAATCAGAGGGGGTGAAGAAAGGAGACGGAGTAATGTGAGACATTGTGTCTGAGGGGGAGGGAATGCCAGGGATCATTGCCCAGCAGGGAGACGGTGTTGAAGAAAGTCGTGTGGGGGGTTGTCATGGCTTTGGAACCATGGCTTGGAGGGTTGATTCGGTTGCAGACTGCGAGTCATGTCTAGTCGCTGTCGTCACCGACGGGGGATGCGGCTCCCGAGAGCCTCTTTGATCGAGTCGACCTTTGTCGCTTGGATCGCTTCGAGGATAGGCGACTGTTGTTTCTCGTGCTCATGATGGTCTCAAGCTTTGGCCGTTGGGCGGCGTGGCCAGCGGATGAAGGCGCGCGGCGTGTGCTCAAGCTCATGGCGCTTTGCGAAAAGGGAATCGGGGCGTCAGAGTCTGAATCGTCCGAAGAATCAAGTCCGGATGGAGCGATGACGGGTCGTAGTCGTGACCGCCTCTTTGCGTATCCGTTATCCAGTGAGTCGTCGGATGCGTCGAAAGAGAGACTTCGTGTGCGGTGGATGCTGAGGGATCGGTTCGTTCGAGTGAGGAAGAGGGATTCGATGAGTTCGGTTTCGGTGGGGTTGGTGTTCTCCCGCTTGAGCTTCTCCATAACAAGCTTCTCCTGAACCAGGCGACCAAGCTGAACGTCCTCGCCGATCAGAGTCCTGCCGCTTGACTTGCTTCCTGAGCTACCTGCGCGGCTCACGGGAACCTTGCCCTCCATGATCTTTGCCGGGGGTGGTGGCTGCAACATCCATTGGTGGGCGTTACGCGACGGGATCTTGCTGCTGACGACGGGTGGGTGGTACTCGTTGATGGGAGGGTTCTTGGGGAAGTAAAAGTCGTGTCGTTGCTGCTCCGTCACCTCCTTCTCGAGACCGAGTGTGGACTCGATCAACCTTCCAGCAGAGTCGCGCGCCTTGGAAATAGCATCCATCAACTTTTGGCCTGACCATTGTCCCCATAGCTCCTCATCCTCGCGTTGGTAACCTCGCCTTCGGTTCCAGTCGTCTGACAGCTCATCATCCTCTGCGATGACCGACGTGCTGGCGCCCACATGTGTCCGGCTTAATACAGGATTCGTCTGTTCGGATATGCTCACAACGCTGCTGTCGCCTCCAGAGCTGGTGAGACCGCGCTGGCTCGAGTTCTTGCTGGCCGACTTCTTGGGTAAGCTGGGTCCCATGCTAATCTCCTCCTGCCAGTACGGGTTGGTGTTGAACGGTTCAGGATGCTGGTAGGCTGTTGGTTGCGCGCCCTCGACCTCTTGTCTCGCTTTTTCCTGGCGCTCCTTCTTGGCCTGCTTGCGGGTTTTTTGTTCATGCCGTACCTTGGCGCATGGTGTACAGGCGAGGATGTAGAAGACGGCGGATTGGATTGCGACGGGGAGAGACATGGTGGTCGTCAGTCGTCGCCTTTTATCGGGCGGCACCCGGCATAAATGAGTCGTTTGACTTGTGTCTTGTAATAATAGAAACGGCACGAAGTAGACGGGAAAAAGAAAGTTTGACTGTGTCGTCTTTACACCACAAGGCACACAAACATGAGAGAGAGATATGGAACGAGAAAGGGGCCCAGACCAGCAGAGCACAGATTGATTGTCGTGGTGAGGGCCGGGGTGTGCGCAACTGTGGAAACCACCCAACGTAGGCAGGCAGGCACGTAGACTGAGGGAACCCGGAGGAGTAGGTAGGTAAAAGAGGCGGGAAACGGGGATTGATGAGTGTAAATGAAATAATGCCCTTGTTTCGGTGGACGAGGCGTGGCGCCTCTGCAAGTTCAAAGTGGGAGTTTGGGCCAACGCCAGCAGTGGCCAGAACGGTCCGCAATGGGGATAAACGAAGGATGGGCTGAAACCGAAAGGAGGAGTAAGAAGGAGGCTCGTAAGGATTGAATTGAAAAAGCTGCCGTTTTCCCCTTCAATCTTTCGGTCTTGGTATACCCCTTTCGTCCTCGGTTCGGAATGCTGTATCACTGCGTAGGCCCGTCTTTCCTCGTGTGGGGAGATTGGAGAGACCCAGCAGCAGATGGTAGTGTAGGCAGTGTAATAACTGATGAACGTGCCTCGTACCGTTCCTGGGCGGTAATAAAGGGGCGGCGACGTTTCACAGCCAGGTGCGGCGGGCACTAGCCGAGTGAGAGAGCCAGGGAAAAACGGGACGGAGGAGGAGGGGGCTTTTTGGTGGCACTGAGCACCGAACGGTCAGGGTAGAGCTGATGGTCTGGCTAGGCTTGGAGTCGATTGATTCGGTGCTGCGTAGTCGGCCGCAATTGATGGGCAATCATGGGAGATTTGATGGACGTCGGTCGTCGTGTGTCGTCGGTGTCGGGATGCGGACAAGGGTATGACCCGTCGTTATATACGTAGCGTAGCTCCGTTCCCGAATGGAGCTGAGGAGGTGGCGGTGATGAAAATGGTGCCGCTTCTGCGATGCGATGCGATGCGCTGCTGCGGCGACGCGAATCACACAGGTACTCGATCCGTCGGTCGGTGTCAGTCAAGACAAATAGCGCACGCTGGGCCTTTGCTGCCGCTGTGCAGTTGGAGTTGCAGGGCGCTACTGTAGCACTCGAGAGGTTGGCTTCGACAGGCCTCGACCTATCTGCAGGCTAATCCACGATGCAGCGCAGCGCATTCAGGGCGAGGGCCCGACCGTACCTGGGAGACGGTGTTGCAATTGTCGGTAGACGACACATGACACATGAGATGACAAGAAGACGACGCAGTCAATTCATTTATCTGCAATGCCACGGTGGTATGTCCAAACTCAATCGATTCAAGACACGCAAGCCCAGACCAAGAGAATCCCACCGAAAGGGTAATGGCTGAGGCGTATCATCAACTCTCGTCTGCATAATGGATCCATGACCCCATGGATCCTCCTTCCATCCTCTGACGGGGGAGGGGATGGGAGGGGAGGGGGGGAAAGCATGGACGCCAGGGACCTTCCAACAAGGGCACCAGTCCACCAATAACCCAGGTACCTAGCGTCCAGCTACTGTAACCCCCCCCCCGGCCGTTCTCTTGGTTTCTGGGTGGGGTCGGGTGCCGCGGGTTGGCCTAGACCTTATGAGACTCTTGAGGATGAGGGTCAGGAAAACACGCGTCATTTGGAGGGAGCTTGTTGGAATAAGTCAAACAGTTTGAGGATATTGTTAGACTTGCAATAGACAATTATTTGTGTCTGCGATCCTTGATGTTTGATGTATTATATTTAGATACCTAGGTGTTTCCTCCTAGGACTAAACTAATGTCTTACAGGCCCGAATCAGACTATCAACTCGATAATCGCCGTCATTGTCCATCACTGGCCGTCTCATCCAAGTCTCAGCTTTCAAAAGATGCAACACAACCAAAAAGAAATTGTCATTGCGTACCCAACCTCAACGTTGCATTGAAATCTGCATGAACCAAAAGGAAAGAAACTGGCCATGGATTCATACCCTTACAACCTCCCGTAAAACATTCGCCATGTGTTGAAAAAAAAAGTTTATGTTTTGTTCGTCGGGCTCGTCTAAACACGAGGAGGCACCAAACTCTGGGCCGCCGCCTCTTTCCAGCCTCCATCCCGCTTGGTGACGTCTTTGGCTCTTCACCGCGCATCCCATCCCAATTGTCTCTTTTTCTTTCCCTTTCTCGCTTGCATCCAAAATCTTTCAAGATAGGATCTTTGTCTCCGTAATCATAGTAGTCCCCCTCTCCCCGGCTTTGCCGATCTCATACTTTTTACGATACCGTTCATTCCGGTTCGCCTCTTGTCTTTCGTCACCCGCGATCCATAGTTAACCCATCCCGCCCACCGGCGTCCCGCATCCCGTAATCCCCGGCTCGGCCTTCGGTGCCGTGTCTACTTTACGCCTATTGGATACCAGCTCCGGAAACACACCAATCCACTCCCTCTTTCGGTCCAACTCGTTCCCTCATCATCCGGCTTGGCGCGGCCAAGATGCCCAGCGCCAGCCGACGTGTGCGTGTCTTTCCAACCCTCCTCCTCGTCTCCGTCGCATCGCCAGAGCATGGCATGCATACATGAGCCCGCATCACCTCATCCTATTCGCTCCACCACCACCATGCAAGGGCCTCCTCTTTTCGAGAGGCTCCAGCGCCGCTTCTTGTTCATCATGAAAGTTAGTTTGCATCTGAGCTCTTTTTCCCTCCCGCCACTCTCGACTACATGTAGTCTCATGCATGTGAGCGAGACGGTTAAGCCGGGGCGTCATGATGGAGTCCGAGCTATGGATCTCACCCATAAACTCTCAGCAGGTTATCAAACCACAGCAACTTTTGACGAGACGAGAACAACTGGCAAATCGATAATCGGCCTTCGCCAAGATCCAATCGTTTCCTCGCTTCTGGGATTGTTGCATGCCACCCCCAATTGACCTCCCTGGGTACCCATGATGAATCCATGACTCTCCCGTCATCCATCTCATCATACCGCAACTTCCCTAACCCGCCCTGCACTTGCCTATTAACCGTCTCCTCAGTTCGTGTAAGCAGGGCTCCAAAACCCCTCCAGAAACGCCGTGGCTTCTGCATTCCTCACGCCACAGATGCCTCTCTCCAACCTTGGCCTCCTCCAGCCATTGGTACCTACATAGTTACAGTAATACACCCTTTGCGAGCCCTTGCCCTTGCCCGTGCCCTGCCTCCAAAACGTGTACACAAACCTTATCCTTGCCTTGACCGCCAGCTCCAAGTACGGGCCGAGGTAGGCAGTTGGTCTTTCGAGTCCTATCCCAAGTCCAAACAAGCCCAGCCTATCCCCTCACACTGCACACCAGACAACACAGGTCATCATTTCAATACTTGATTCGCAGCTAATTATCACTCATTTTGTTCTCTTCCTCGAGGCGATCATTGTCGCGTGCTTATGAGCTACCAATACATACATGCATGACCCAGCTTCCTCGTACCCCACTTTCAGCCTATATCTCGACCGTAGGCTTCCCTCGATCCCACGGCTGGCATGTGCCTCTCGCTTTTAGACCGTAGATGTGAACTGTGTCCGTGATGTATTCCATCGGATTCGTTATCTTCGACGTGGTGTCTCGCTTCGATAGAATAAATCTCGACCATGAAACCTGAACTCCCAACCACAAACGCTTGTGCTACCGCACCCGACCATGGTCCTGACAATGTCTGTCTGGGACATCGCCTGAGGATCCAATTTTTTGCAGGAAGGGGGAAAAAACTGAAGAAAGGAAAATTGCCAACTAGAAAACAGTAAAAGGGAAAGAGAAATAAACGTATCCCGAGACACGTTGTGTACAGAATTGGGCGAGGGTGCCGTTGGAGGGTGTGCGTTTGTCATCTTCAAACATCCCACTCCTCCTCCTCTTCCTCCTCATCGGCAACGTCGTTCTTGTTGGTGAGAGCCGAGAACGATCCAAAGGACTGGGTAGGCTTGGCAGCCTTGTTGCCAATGGGCTGCTGGGGCTGAGCAGCGGGACGAGCAGAGGGCTCGTCGCTGGACTCAACAGAAGGCGCCTTCTTGGAAGCCTTCTTCGACTTGGTCTTGACGGTGCTCCACTCGTCGTCATTCTCCTTGAGCATCTCAATCTGCTCCTCCTCCGAGGGGAGGGACTCGGTCCAGTTGTTACCAGCAGGCTTGGGGGCGTTGACGGCCTTGGCAGGGGCTTCCTCATAGGTGTCGAGAGGCTGGTGGAAACCGTTCGTCTTGGGAGCTTCGGGGGCCTTGGGAGCACCCTCCTTCCAGACAGACTTGGCAGCTTGAGCAGCCATGAACTGAGAACCATCCTTGGCAGCACGGCCCTCAGCAACGCGAGCGGTACGGCGCTGCTTCTCCTCGAGGACCTTGCGCTCCTTCTCAGCCTCCTCACGGGCAGCCTTGGCGGCCTCGGCCTTCTTGCGGTTCTGACGCTGCTTCTTGGTCTCAACAGGAGCGGCGGCCTTGGGGGCCTTCTTGTTCTTCTTCTTCTCCTCGGTATCGGTCAGACGCAGAATGCTGGCGCGGGCCGGGGCAGCCTCGAGCATGTCGGAGACGTCACCGGCAACGGCAACGGGGCCAACCTCGGGCGAGGTGACGGAAGACTGGTCGTCATCGGCGTCGGCACCGGTGGTGGAAGAAGGCGCCGATTCCTTCTCCTCAGTCGCACCAGCCATCTTGTTGGCGCGGGACTGCTTGACAGACTTCTCTCGCTGCTTGCCAGAGTCCGCCTTGGTCGCAAACTTGGTGCCCTCCTTAGCCTTGGCGAGCTGTCTGGCGAATTCGCGGTTATCGGCTTCATCCTTGTCGTTGGAATTGCTCAGCCAGGCGGTTGTTTCGGGTGCCTTAACCTCTTCCTTGGCCTTGGATGCCTTCTTGGAGGCTTCCTGAGCCTCCGAAGCAAATGTCTCCATGCGCTGCTTCTTCTTCTTATCCTCCTTGCGAGGCTCAGCCTGCTGGCTCTTGGCCGGTCTCACAGGAGCGACCTTGGCCTGGTGCTTCTGCGAGGAGTACTGATAGACCACATAGCCGACGCCAAAGATGGCAACATAGCCGGCAATTGTGTAGAGCATGCTCATATCGTCAGACATTGTAGATTGGAGATGGGTAGAAATGTGATTGTTGGCGATTCGGGGTTGACTCGAGCTTCGGACGAGGTAGGGATCGAGGTCGAGTTCGAGTTTGGGGTTTAGGGGATGAGCGGGAAGGACGGGACGCAGGAGCGTAAGAGTAACAAGCGAATTGGTCTACGACCAAGAAGAAAGACCAAAGATCGATGCAGAGGTTGATGGTTGAAGATTGGGGAGCAAAGACAAGAGCCTATGCGCAGGCGCGAATTGGAGTTGCACCTAGAGGTAGAGGGACCGCTAAGCTGTCGCAATCATGAGGCCAGATTGTCTTCAACAGCAGATCGGATGCCCACGCAGGGTAAGCGTCGACAGCGTGGGAGATGACGGATGAAAAGGAAGAGAAAAGAGTCGACGATGAAGAAGAAGGAGAAAGGGGGAGAGGTGTCGGAAGTCGGTCGAGAGAACAAGTCAAGAGCTTGGCGCAAAACGAGAAGAAGACACCAGGTGGCTTGAAGTCAGCCAGCCAGTCGTTTCTGCGCAACCTGAGGCGAGGAAGGGTCGCGGGATTGACTGAAATGGCCCCGAGCTGCAGGGGATGTGACGGGCAGTTCACTCTGAAGGTAGCGCAACAGCGGGGGCTTCTTAGGGGCCTTCACAGTTGGGAATATCGAGTGGGGACTGTCGCAAGGAGAGGTACCTCGACAGCCAAAGATGGGTGAAGTGGTACACGTGTCGGTTTGATTGAGGACAGGCGCAGGCAATTTCACTGCGAGGCTTTCGATAGTTGATGTTCAGATGAAGCTGAGTCGTGGGGCAAATGAGTATTGGATCAAGTAGGGTTTGGTGAGGAAAAGGTTATGATGATGATGAGAGGAGGACGAGGTAATTTTGTCTCTTGCCGTTGAGACCTCGACTGCTTTTTGAGCAACTGGAGCAAAATGGACAGGTGGACTTTCTTCACGATGAGATGGCACAATACGAAGCCAGGGGCGCTCAGGGGAGGCTTGCCAGGGAGGAAGACCCCCGGAGAATGGAATTTTGGGGCATTTCCGGCACCCTGGCTATGGCGCTACAGCACATGCTCTAGCGGGAGATTCAGCAAGTCCTCCAGTAAACCAGATGGCAATGGGGCGGTCACGTGCGCATGAGGTGGTCGAGTTTGTGTTACTCAGCGAACAATACGCAAGCTTCTGCGGTACCCGATTGGATGCCCTCGTGAGCTCCCTCCTAAAGCCAAGACCGCCCAAGTTGCACAGGTCTCACAAGCTCCGTGACGCCTTGGAACTGTATGACCTCTCGGGCTGCTAACGAGATAACAGGTGCTCGTGTAGAGCTTCCTCATAACTTCTCTCCCAACTTCATGTTAAGCAGACAAAACTAGTTCTACAACCAGAGATCGACATGTCTCACGAAACTGAGAACTGGACCCTCCAGGCTTATCTCAGCAGTTGTCACCCCACCTGCCCAAAACTGACAAGGAGGGGAAACCCCAGGCAAGCTCCATGTAAAGCCGCGAGCGAGCAAAACTAAGCCGTGAATCAAGTTGCTTCATCTCTATCAACCATTGACTTAGCTTCAAGTAGCTTTCCTTATCTTTTTGGTCTAGTTCTCTTGGCTCTATTGGACATTCTTATTCGATCACGGCGCTCCTTCCCTTTTGGAATTTGCGCATATCTCTCCGCCTTACTTTTGCCCTCTCTCGCCTCACTCTGAGGACCGTTATTACCTACAACACTGAACATTTTGCCCAATTCTAGAAATCACTCAGTCTCACAACTATCAGAATGGCTCCTAAGCAAAAGATTATTATCGATACAGACCCAGGTATGGAGATAACTCCTCTCTTTCCAGTGTCGTCCTCTGACAGGCTCAAGGTGTCGATGACATCCTGGCTCTGCTTCTGGCTCTAAGTGCCAGTCCTGAAGAGCTTGAAGTTCTCATGGTATCTGTCACATACGGCAATGTTCCCCTTCAAAGGTGATTCCATGGCTTGGTTTGATTATCACAGTGCCCAACTAATGCTATGTAGCTGCCTTCGAAACGTCGTGTCTCTCTTCCATGTTCTTGGAAAGGAACTCGAGTGGAGAAAGTCCACCGGCAAAACTGAAGGCTATGAAGCCATGAAGGCGAGCAAGCCTATTGTTGCTGTCGGTCCGGAGCATGCTCTCTGTGACGAAGAGCTGATGGCAGACTACTTCCGTGAGCTCCAACTAATCCTTGCTGGCTCTGTTCGATCGCACTAACAGGGTTGGCTTAGACGGCGCCGATGGCTTGCATAACGTTCATGAGGCTCATCCTGACCTCTCTCCTGCGGAGACTTGGAAGGAGCTCTTCAAGGAGGGTGCAGCAGGTGCTCAAGACTACTCTCCCTTCTTCACCCCCTCTCAGGCTCCAGCCCACAAGGAGATCCTTCGTCTGCTCAAGGAGAACCCCGTTGACACCATCTCGGTCTTGGCGGTTGGGCCTCTGACCAATGTGGCCATGGCAGCTGCAGAGGACCCTGAGACATTCCTCCGTGTGAAGGAGGTTGTGGTCATGGGTGGAGCCGTCGAGTGCGAAGGTAATGTAACTCCTGTTGCCGAGTTTAACTGCTACGCCGATGCTGTGGCAGCTGCCCGGGTATACGCCTTGACGTCGTTCAACCCACGCTTCACGATGCCGGCGGTGCCCCAGGAGCTCTCGACACTGCCGCCTTACCCAGCCAAGCTCTCTCGACAGCTCAAGTTGACACTCTGCCCACTTGACATTACAACTCCTCATCTCATTCACAAGAACTATTTCGCAGAAAATGTTAAGGCCCACATCGACGCTGGAAGCCCCCTTGCCCAATGGGTGTCCCATTTTGTCACAGGTGCATTCCGGAAGATCGAAGATATGGAGGGAGATGAGAATGAGCCTGGCCTTTCTTTACATGATCCCTTGACTGTCTGGTACATGTTGACCCGGGATGACCCCAAGTGGAAGACGCCTGCGAAGCTGGAGGATATCCGTGTCGAGACCAGCGGTCAGTGGACACGCGGAATGCATGTCGTTGACCGCAGGTTCAGGGTGAAGCCGGCCGAGGCTGCTGTGGCCCTCTCGGCGAACCCAGACGAAGACCCTCATATTCAGGCCCTCGACCAGGTTCCAGGTGACGACGATTTTTGGTTGAGCGTGCGCAGGGGCAACCGCGTCAACCGTGTGATTGACTCTCCCGGCCATGACATCTTCAAGGAGGTGCTGATGCAGAGGATCTTTGGATAGGGTGGCCCGGTACTCGCTGGTCATGTGCCGGCTCTATATAGTCGATGAACCCAAGTATATGAATCGAAGTGGCCGTCTTCAAGGCCAGAATGAATTGTCTAAACTCCTTGTACTCGAACGCCAGATCCTGCCAATTTCACAAGACAGGTGACTCCAGTCTTTCCCGCCGCAGATGCCGTACCCTAGAAAAGAAACACGTGGGAAATAATAATGCAGTGTGTGGATGGCCCCTCTTCTTTGTTGACGGTTGATGCTCTAGATGTGTTTTATGCCTCCGATCGCTGAGCCCTTGACTTCTGTCCAGTTGATGCTATCGTCGAGCGCCTCGTCCACGAGGCCGATGGAGCAGACATTGTCGCCACGCACGAGGTATAGGCCAAGGGGCACTTGGGCTGAGGGTTCCGGGTCGTCGGGTGTTCGGATAATGCGCTCTATCGCATTGTTCAAGACCTGGGAGGGGATCGGTAAGCGGAGGCTGCAGTGGAGGAGGGGTAAGGTGCCTACCAAGTTTGTTGTGTTGTCGCAGGCTGCAAGTGTTCCGACGAGGATTCTCGAGTCGGCTGTGACGATCAGGACCTTTTCTATAGTGCGTGTCAGCTTTGATCCAGTCCTTGGAACTCTGTGGTGGTGATTTACTGTTCAGGTATCCGCCGAGAGTAGCCATGGTGTCGACGGGGCAGTGGATGCCTTTGGAGGGCCTATGTGGGATTATAGGCGCTTACAGGAGGGAGTCTGGATTATGTGTATGCGCTCGTGTGAAATTGGCGGCAGGGCACGACGGTGATGGTGGTTGAGTGTCGGGTGAAGCTGTTTCGATATTCACAGAGGGCTGCCGGCATGGACTTTTTGGAGGAGCTTCTGAGAGGTCGACGCTAGCCCACTTTAGGCACCATTTGCACGACACCGCAGGACAAAGCTTCCCGGATAGCAAAGACACGGGGCGAGGCAACGGGTGTTTATTTGTAAGGTTTAAGATCAAATCGGTGTAGTATTTCAGTGCGAGCTTGCATGATTCACCGCTGTTGCCCATGACCGGCTGGTTTGACTTTGGAGAGGGCATACATCACTACTTCTACATCAGGCTTCAACGAACAGAGTGAGAATCCAGAGTAAGCACACACGCCACTCTGCATGCCTACCGGGAAGCGAGCAACCTGTACATAGGAGAGAGTCGACAGCAAGGGTAAAGTTCACGAAGAGAAATACTATGTGAGATCGGGACAGTAGAGCAAGACTTGGTGGAAGAGATCCTCTGCGAGAAGGCAATAATGGGTGGGCTACCCTAGAGATGGCGAGCTCGTCGATGGCGGCTGTTGACTGCAAAGTCCTGTCTTCAATAGCACAAGATGTTGATGAAATTAATGCCGAGACGTTACTGGCTGGAGAGAGCTCGGATAGACATCTGTGAAGGCAATGCGACCGAGTCCTTTGATACAATATCACAGCATCTTTACGATTCACTCGATGACTAGGCACACGGCCATCCCAAGATCAACAATTCACCAAGCTTCTCTCAATGTGCACAAATCTTCTTCACCACCCAGGCAAGCCTGAGAAAGCAATGAAAACCGAGCTCAAAGTGTTGAAAATTTCGCGTCACCTGGAGGCAGTGTAATACCAGGGACACTGTGGGCGGGATCATGTGCAAGCACAGAGGAAGCTGCCCGGCAAGCCAAAAATAGGAATAATCACGATTGGTCTCCTTGGAGACCTTTCAGAGATTAAACTGAAAAGAACAGATACTACACTTGATCTAAGCCAAAAGGCAAAGAGAGCTAAGGAGAAAAGAAAAAGAGGATAAAATTGCGAGAGGGAAAGCGAGGTTATATACCCACTGCGTGGTGGGCGGTGAGGGAGGGCTGATTGGCAGAATTTTGGCGGTGCGGCCTGAGGCTCTGCTTTTTGAGATTGCGGTGAGGCTGGAAGGTGACAGTGACCCGCTGTCAAGTGGGTTTGGGTGACTAGAAAGGGCTGGTGGGAGATTGGCATTGGAATCACCGCCATTTTGAGGATCTGATTTGCGAACATGTGAATGAGTACGGAGGAGAGAGAGGTAATACATGCATCAAGGTTGCGTTCATGCCGGTAGAAAGTATGATCATCTCCCGTTCTGGATTATGAACGTTTAGGAACGGGTTGCCGAGACAATCAAAGAGTTTCTGCATGGTTGAGGTATGTCTCGGGCGATGAACGGAGGTGTTGTTGAAACACCACAAGTTGAGGTGGGTAATGGGCACGATAGCTTCACCGACTGCGTCAAACAAGCAAGAAGTGGAGGTCAAAAAAGCACGATGTTCACTCGGCAAACATATGTCCCATGTTCATACGCCGAAACACCGGGAATACCCAACATAGATCATAAAACGTTTATATTCGCGCGGCTCTCAGAACCGTCTTTTAGCAATTTCATCTATGGTGTGCCTTGAATGATCATCAGAAAAATACCTTGCGTGTCGCTGGTGCGTCTACCAACTGCATCCAAACGCCAAAAACCCTGGGAGCGCCCTCCCTTGTGCCCGAACTGTCCATACCCTTCAGACGATGCCTTGCGAAATACCGATTATCCCCCCCTCAAATAGACACAGATTTGCAACTAAACTGGAAAAGACCGGAACGCCTCTTGGTCTCATACTAATACAAAGCCAGTGCCTTGCCATCTCACTCCTCGACCAGCTCGCCCTCTTCGTCCTCCGAGTGTCTGGCTCGCTTCTCTGCCCGTTCGTTCTTGGGTTCACCATCGTCGGGCTCTCTCCGTTTTAGAGGTGATCTTGTTGCATAGTCGTTCTCCTCTGACTTGGACTGCGATCCTCCTTCTCGGCCATCCTTGTTGATGCCGTTGACTCTGGAGGCCGGGCCAGGGCTTCGACTCGCCCGGTCGCCCTCCATCGGGGTGCCTGTTGTCGACGATAGTGTGTCGGGTTGGCTCAGGAGGGTGTCGCCTCGTCGCCGGGTGTTCTCAAGGTGAAAGGCTGGGGATGGCAGCGACGGGTTCTGCTTTCTAAGCGGATTCTCCGTATAAAACTCACGCATCACCTCAATAGCCTTGGAGCACCGATCCTCATCGCCTTTCAAGTGCTTCCACCAGGGCTCGCCATCGATATCGTCGATCTGCTGGTTCGTGTGCACACTGGCGAAGAAGATTGCGCTGATGGCGACGTCTCGGGCCTCGATCAAGAGTGGAATGGCCGTCAAGCAGGCATCATTGCAAAACGCCCAGGCGGCTTGTCGCAGATGCTTGTTGTGTACAATCTCAAGCTTGCCCAGAAGCTTGAACAGGTGCTGATAAGGGTTGTCGATCATCAGGTCGAATGTCAGCTGTTCCAGCATGACCTCCTCGTACGTCAGGATACTGTCTCTCCATCGCCAGTACTCCTTGCTCTGCTCGTCGATGATGAGCTTGGTGTTCTTCTGCGCGACCTTGGCAACCGCGATAATGATGTCCTTTGTCTTCCGACAGTTCTCCTCGACCTTGTTTGCCAAGAAGAGAGCTGTGGCAGCAATGTTCTGGTGGAGAAGTGTCAGTGACGTGTTACGGTGAACTGCATGAAATATCGAGGGGCATATTGTCATGCTGCCTGTAACACTGGGAGGGGCTGAGAGTCGAAATGACTTACGTAGTGATGTATGCCGCCCTTCTCTGGGAGCATATGGCAGCGCATGTAGAAGCGATGGAAGAAGACGCCGGCAACCCAGAGTGTTATCTGAGGCAGGTCAAGCATGACTCCAGCTTGGTAGACAAAGTTTACACCCTTGGCTCTGCGCATTCTCTCCTCGGCCGGCGCGATGCCCTCGATGATGCTGGGCGTGCTTCGCACCTCGTCGGGGGTGAAAGACCATTGGTTAGGCCCGGCTCCTGGTGTTTGTGCGCCAGACTGCGCCGGCGAAGCCTGGCTCCGGCGCCGCTGGGGTCTCGGGGGAGATGTTCGTGTCGAGTGTTGGGGAGGAGTAGGGACTGCCGGGGGGACCGCATCGCGTCGTCGGGGGGATCGTGATCTGGAATCGCGCTCAGGTCGAGGGTTTGCGGGCAGGCTCGGAGGCTGATAGCCTTCTCTGGGAGGTCGGTAGCGATCGATGCTCGCCATGGCTGCAGTGGAGAGCTTGGATTCGCGATGCTCGTGAAAGAGCGACGATGTTGGTTCGTCGAGAAGTCTCGACTATTCTGAGAGTAGAAGCGAAGATGGTGATCAACAGAAAAAGTGTCGAGGTTTAGAAGTCAAAGAAACCTGACTTTGGCGACGAGGTTGGCGGCAGGGGCACGGCAAACTAAACTAAACTACCTAAATCGCACAGGGTGGCGTCACATGATCCGGTGGGGGGTGTGGCACTACCAAAAGGGAAGATTCAATGCAACTCCACTGATTGAGGGAACGACAAAGTGAATCAATCTGGATAATTCTTTTGTTTGCTTCGGATGAAATGTTCCCTTTTTTGGAAGTATAAATCTCGTCAATGCAACCACTTGAGAAAACAATCATCAGGCAGCTCATGTGTTTGCTACCGAAAGAAGCAGTAAAATTTTGGGGTATCAAAAGCGCAGTCCGTTTTACCCAGATCTATCCATCCACCTCATTAGATGCCCTCACCATCGTTGCGGCCCCAGAGCTTGACCGTGCGGTCATGTCCTCCGCTAACAATCCATTTGCCGTCCCTGCTGTAGTCTACACTGGCAACCGGTCCTGTATGTCCACTGAGCGTCTGCACCAATGTCCAGTCATCGGCCGAGAAGATTTTGACGTTTTTGTCGAAACCACTCGAAACAAAGAATGTACTTGACTTTTTGGGGAGTTGGGCACCCTTGTCATTAACACCAGGTGGTATTCCGTCCAACGGGTCATCAAGACCCTTGTACCAGCGCATATCAGATACAGCGCTGGTGTGCGCACCAATTCCACCAGTCCGCTGCACCTTTCGGACGTCCCAGCACTTGATCCAGCCATCAGCAGATCCTGTCAAGACCCGGTGCCCGTCTGAGCTCCAGTCTAGAGCGTGAATGGGTTTGATGTGACCATCGAGGTGACCATCCAGAATCATGATTGTGCGCCCGGTTCGCAGATCCCAGATTCTTCCAATGCTGTCCAGACCGGCGCTTGCCAGTAACGATCCGTCCGTGTTGAAACTGACAGCATAAACACCTCTCGAGTGACCCTCTTGGAGGAGGACCTCGGCCGTTGTCTCCACGTCCCAAAGCCTCCATGAAGTATCCTCGGATGCTGAAGCTAGATAACGTCCGGAAGGATGGAACTCGATGCGACAAACTCGCTGCGAATGGCCCTGAAGAGTTGACAGAGGCGTATCCTGGTTTAGTGACCAGAGATGAACGAGACCCTCAGCACCGCCTGATGCCAGGTTGACTGTGTCAGGGGAAATGTTGTTTTCTGGAAGGGTGGCACCCGGGAACCAAGATAGGCCGCTGATTTTGTTGGTATGACCACGGAAGGTCATCTTTTCTGTCAATGTTGGTATCTCAACCAACTTGACCTGTCCACCCCAGTTGCCCACAGCAACCATCTCTCCGTTTGGCGATATCCTGGTCATACTGACGTGTCGTTCTCCAACCGTCTGACTGCCCTGAAGCTCAAAAGCTTGCAACCTTTCCTTGACCTGCTTTCGAAACTTGACATGGGTGCGTAGGGGTATAGTCGACTCGGCTTTTTGAAACTGCACCCTCTTCTTTGCTCGGGGCAGAGAGTACTCGGCAATCTTGATTCGAGCCTTGAGAAGCTCCGGGCCACCTCTTGAGTAAAATTCCTCCTCCTGTTCCTCTTGTGCTTCGTCCGCGGCGTCCTCCATGGTGATGTCACCACTCTCCAAGCCGTCCATCTCGGCCTGGATCGTGAGAAGCTCGCGCAATCGATCTCGGCGGTCGACGGGTCCTTCTCCAAAGAGAGTCATGGGTTCCCCCATCTCTCTGAGCTTTGCGCGAACTCGTCCATCGTCGGTTGGTACAGCGATCGTGGCGGCGAGTCGCTTTCGATTGAACTGGTTTAGAATGGCAGAGGCTTTTTCGGGCGCGACGCCGGTTCCTCCCATGTGAAGGTCGTAGTCGTGATCATCGGGAATATCCTCCAAGGCGATGCCTTGTTTCGGTTCGGCATCCTCCACATACGCCTGCCGTGATGGATGCATCATCTTGCCGGAGGATGAAGAAGTGACAAATAGGATCGCTCAGGGAATATATAAACGAATGAATAAGATTAGATGAGTCTGGAGGCTGAATCACTGAGTTGCGACGTTGGTGACGCCTGTAATTTTCTTGTCGATTACAGGTACTGGCTGGAGCTGCCTACGCGACATTGGCGGACGTGAAATTTCCAGAGCTTCAGGTCTGAACGGCGCTTTGTTTCGCCGGCGACCGGCGACAGCCCGTGAAAGAGGAAGGTTGTTTGGGGTTTAGCGCTCCTTGGAGACTCTAGCGCACAGAGACCCCCTGTAAATCGGAACCCGACCGTTGCTGCCCGCTTGATCGCCGCATGCTCCAAGCCTGTCAGGTTATTGGTGATGTCAGGTCTCCAGATTGTCGGGGCTCGCTTAATGCGTGCGGTCAGCAGTGAATGGAGCCTTCTTTGCTGGCGAGAGGTATTTACGGGGCGAGAGGGGGCGAGAGAAGGCAGAGGAGGGAGTGGACGGGCAAAAAGGCGGTGCTAGGCAGTCAGCCACGACAAGTCAGAAAAGGGGCATCATATGATAAAGGTTAATCTTGATGTCGCTCCTGTTGCTCCATGACACGTAGGTTCTATTGTTTGTTTTAATATTGGGTTTCTAGATTCCAGCAGCCACCTTCGGCGCCTCTCTCCCCCTGACTTCAGGGGCTATTTTTACCTTACGTACGAGGTACGACATGGTTACTGGCAAGCCGCTTCTTAGCCTGGGCCCTTTAATTCCTCCCCGCGTTCCAAATGGGCAGCGCGACAGGGGCCGCCAGCCCGTGGCCTGGACTCTTGTCGTGGCGTGGTGTAGCGGACCGGGTTTGTATTGGTGGCTCCAAATGCTGCAGGACACATTTTGGGCGTCCACGGGCCTGCAGCCAGTCCAAGCCCGCCTGAAAAAAGCCGGCCAGGTGCCCTGTAGCGTCGGATGCCGCAGCAGGTGTGCCGCCTGAACTTGAATGGATCGGGCAGTCCAGGGCCACCAACTTTTTTTTTTTGGCCAAATTTTCCATTTTAATTGTCGGCCCGTCCTTTGTCTCGCCAGACTCCCTTCCTCTTCCTCTTTACACCATTTTGGTGAACAAGATCCCTTGTTTCGACTTTCTCCAGCCCTCGACCACTGCCAAATGCATATAGCAAAGCCCGCCGTCTTCCGTACTTCCTTCTTCCGCTACCAGATGCGTGTATCGTCGAGCTTCTACGAGATCGAGCGTCACTTCGAATCCCAGCCCCGCGCAGATCCGGAGCGTCGACGCGGATTCGCCTGAAATTCGCATCCCTTCGCACTTGTCCCTGACTGACAGAGGACGAGTGCTCGTGTGTAGTGGTGGTCAGAGGACAACCGTGTCGTTCCGAACCCTCGAGACCTTTTACCACTTCGCATCTTTCCCATCATGATAAGCCAGGCGCCCACCGCGGTCAC
Source organism: Fusarium sp. LHS14.1 (assembly GCA_025433615.1). NCBI lineage: Eukaryota > Fungi > Ascomycota > Sordariomycetes > Hypocreales > Nectriaceae > Fusarium > Fusarium sp. LHS14.1. The sequence goes on from CM046481.1 coordinate 3,092,903, forward strand.
CACCGTCCGCGGCTTCCAGGCTACACCTGTCGCCTCTGGCGACGAAGACTCCGACCATGGACACAACGACACTCCGAGGCGCAAGAACCATGGCGGACGATCCCTCATCAACGACGTCGTTAGCGCCAACTGCAGCCCTACCATTCGCGCCACATCCTCCCCTGCCATGTCAGGCATCGCCAAGTTGCGCTTGCAGATGGAGCCTCTGAGCCTTGACGGCGGCTCCCCCTGCCACTCCATGAGCCGCGCCGGAAGTCAGCAAGGCCTGGAATTTCGAAAGCAACTCATCAGTCGCACCCAGAGCCGAGAGGATGTCCGCAGCGAGGCCGGTAGCGAGGGCTCTGAGGGCTCCGTTAGTTACGAAGTCAACCTCGAAAACGACTTTGTTAGCGAGAGTGTCCGCGGGCGAAGCGCATACTTTGAAACCCTTGAGGGTGGCCTCAACCCCAACCGCAAGATGACTTCGGAGGATTTTGAGCAGCTCCGATGCCTTGGCAAGGGTACCTACGGCACTGTCCTCCTTGTCAAGCAGCGCGCGACTGGACGGCTCTACGCGCAGAAGCAGTTCAAGAAGGCCTCACTTGTGGTTCACAAGAGGCTGGTTGAGCAGACCAAGACCGAGCGACAGATTCTTGAGTCGGTCAACAGGCACCCCTTTGTCGTCAAGTTGTTCTACGCCTTCCAGGATCAGGAACAGCTGTACTTGATTCTCGAATATGGACAGGGCGGCGAACTCTTTACCCATTTGAACACGGAAAAGATGTTCTCGGAGGATGTGGCATCGTTTTACATGGCAGAGATGCTCCTGGCCATTTCGCACCTCCACAATGATCTGGGCGTCGTCTACCGTGATCTCAAGCCCGAGAACTGTCTCCTTGATGCGGATGGCCACCTGCTTCTTACCGATTTTGGGCTCTCAAAGGTGGCTGTCGACCAGGGCGAGAGCTGCAACTCGATGCTCGGAACGGTCGAGTACATGGCCCCTGAGGTTGTGTTGGGCAAGAAGTACGGCAAGGCGGTCGACTGGTGGTCGTTTGGCGCGCTCGGATACGACTTGATGACCGGAAACCCGCCATTCCGTGGACAGAATCATGCCAAGATCCAGGACAACATTGTCAAGCAGAAGCTAGTGCTTCCATACTTCTTGAGTCCAGATGCCAAGGACCTTCTCACTCGCCTTCTTCGCAAGGACCCCAAGAAGCGACTCGGCGCCGTGATGCCCAAGGACCTCCAGACCATGAAGAAGCATCGATTCTTCCGCAAGCTCGACTGGAAGAAGCTAGCAGCCCGGGAGCTTGAGCCGCCGATCCAACCCATGATCACGGACCCCGAGCTGGCCGAGAACTTTGCCCCCGAGTTCACGGAGCTGTCTATCAGCCCGACAATGACCAACAAGGATGCCTGGCCCCGGAGCGCCCCTAAGGATGACCTCTTTGGCGGGTTCAGCTTTGTGGCATCGTCGAGCTTGCTGAACAACGATGCGTTCGCAGCCTTTGCTCATACCTGAGAGATGTGGTTAGCGAGAATTGAGCAGTAGAACATAGGGGACGAGGAGTTTGAGGTTGGGCCAATGGAGCAGTTTGGCGTATTTGCGAGCGGCGTGTCTTTTTTGCCTCTGGTCTTTTTCTTTTTCTTTTTCTTTTTCGTTCTTGAGCTCTTAGATCCACGCACAGCTATAGATGGCTGTCTGACAATGAACAGCCTGGAGTCGGCTAGAGATATTACAGTACAGTACAATAGACTCTTTGAATGTTGCACGGAATGTCGCGTCTCCGTGTAGCATCACATTTCGCAGCGAGTGACGATGATGTTGCATGTGCCAGTAGCAGTGAGTGTGTGTGAGACGACAGGTCCTTGTCAGATTGGTAATGCTCGAGAGAGGATCCAGCTATGCGAGTACAACGTAAGCAGAGGCTGAGCTGGCAGATGGTGAGAGAAAGTGCAGCTTGAGCGAAGCGAAGCGATGCAGCATCATGATGGACGTGACAGGGGAAGAGTTGGACAAACAGACTCTCACATAATCGGGTCACGACATCCGGCGCAGGGATGAGACAACTGTCTGTCTGTCCGTCTGTGTATCCTGTCGTATAGTGCAACCAATCTAGCCGAGAGGCTCAGTGATTGCTAGCGCCGGCATCTGCTGTGGACTTTAACGGAGCCCGTCAGTTCCTGGATAATTGCCGACCGAGGTCCATTGATTCTCTTGTGTTGATGTCATGGGTCTGAGTGTTGAGTGTTGATGTTTGATAACCTGCATGGCACGTATGCGCGTCCAACAGAGTCAAACTTTCCTCCATCTCTCCTATCTATACCGAATCAGAAACAAGCATCATCTGAAAACAGGATCTTGACACTATCATGATGCCTTCCTCTGTCGATTCCAATGCTTGTCTGAGATATCTGCAACTAGAGTTTCCCCCCCGGACGCCCGCCGAGAAGGAGGGCCACGCAATCCCCCCAAGCGTGAGGCGTCGATAGCTGCATGCCACAGCTTTCAAGAAATTCCAGTCTTGGCGACGGGCTGGGATCGACTGCTCAGTCATGAATGAATCATCAACGATTTTCATCATAGGGAAGGAATTAAGCATGAATACGCCAAGACCGGGGATCCTCTCTTGTTGCGTAGAGCTCGTTGAATGGACCTTGCGTATCGCTAATTTCCATAGAGTTTTTGTGTTGTTTTTTTTTAAACCCCCCTTGTCTCGTCTGGGGAAGCTGGCTGACGTACTCTTCTCAAGTTCTAGACCTTGGCGCTGGTCTATTTTGCAAATTCAGGCTCTGCAATTGGATGCGCCGTCTTCACTTTGTGGAGGCCTCTTCCCCATGCGACTTTGGCGTCCAAACGGGCCAGTGACATGCCCTGGTACCCCAGCTCATAAGGCGATACGAAAGGGACTGGCTTGTGCGCCCGAAGAAGACGGTAGAGGGAAAGCTTCGCCAAGTTCATCATCTCGGCCGCAAACTTTCGTAGATTGAGGTCTCGGCGACCACGTGAGATAGGACATGTGGGATGGTCCGCCCGGGAGTATGAAACCCTCCGCCGGGGGAACAAGTAGTAACAAGAAAGCTGTCTCTATTGGGACATGATTTCCAGTAGAAGCATCGTCGGGTCTGGCATTCCCTGGCCTCGTTACCGATGGGTCCCATTCCCGAGTGGGCTGTGTTGATTTAAGCTCGATCTACCGACGCTATCGCGGTAGGGGTCGGCCGCCCTTCCTCACGCACTAAGAAACGCAGACTCTCTGTAACCGGGACCTCGCTGGCCGATTGCTGTGGTATTCCTCATAATGTCAGCACTTTTTTCAACGAGGAGCCAATAACGGCGGCTTCAGTACGCAGCCTGCCTTTCAACGTGGCTTCTTGGAACCAATCGCATAGACCTGGCCAAACGGCTTGACCATCTCATCTCCAACGCCCTCGCCGAGTTGCCGAATCCACAGCAACGGTTTGAGACCATGATAGCGTGGCAGTGTCATGAAACCCTATTTTGCGCGCTGGTCCCAGAGGAGGAACGGTCTGGGCTGGGCATCAAAGGGCGGAGCCGAAGCTGACGACAGCATCACAGTCGAAGCTCATGCTGTGCCGTGCCGTGCATCTTCTTTGACCATTGAAACCGTGTCTTGCCAATGCACGCCCCCCTGCTTGGCGCTTCTCTTTGATCGTCCCCCCTTCCCTTTGATGACGGAACTACCCTAATTAGAGCTCATCTGCCGAGCCTCTAACGTGCATGGGATTCGTAAGGCAGTGGAGGGTATGTCTCTGGTGCCGGGCGTGGCTTGCAGTCCGCGGCTACCACGTAGCGCACGCAACCCATCACCGTTTCGAGATGGGCCTGTCCGTGTTACAAGAGGCGCCCCCCATCTGTGCACATATATGACCATCGTCGTGCTCTCCTTGTGGGATATTCCATCTTGACTGTTTCTCAGCAATCAGTATCCACAAGAGATCTCGATCCAATATGAAGTCGACAGTTGGCACACTATTAGCTTCCACGGCGGCATTGTGTGAGTGGCCCTCAATGCCATGATATACCCCCGACTAACATGGCCTTTTTCTAGACGCCCGCGGCACATCAGCCGTCACCTCGTCCTTCTGCCCCAACAGTGGAGATGTCTGTTTCCGATGGGGCGTCCCAGAGGCGTCCGCCAGCTCAGGCTCTGGCAACATTTACTTCCAGATGGAAGCTCCTAGCAGCGTCCAATGGGCCGGCCTCGGTATCGGTTCCAGCATGTCAGGCGCTGAGATGTTCCTCATATATCAGAACGGCGACGGCAACGTGACTCTCAGCACACGGACTGGCACCGGCCATGTCATGCCCCAATACACAAGACGGACAGCAGTTGAGCTCCTCGCTGGCTCTGGCGTGTCTGGCGGCAAGCTGATTGCCAACATTCGATGCGGCGACTGCGATAGCCTCGACTTTGAGGGATCCAACTCGTGGATCGCGGCCTGGAAGAATGGCGACTCCCTAGACTCGACTAGTGTCTCGGAGAGGATCAGCGAGCACGATGAGCATAGCAGCTTCAGTGTCAACTTTGCCCAGGCATCCATGAGCTCGGATAGCAACCCTTTCACTTCTAGCAGTACTGATTCCGGCTCCGATTCCGGCTCTGATTCCGATTCAGACTCCAACTCTGGGTCTGGCTCTGGTTCTGACTCCGGCTCCGATTCCAACTCTGGTGTAACCGAGTCATCTGGCCCGAGCAAGACCGTGCTGAGAGCTCACGGTATCATCATGTCCATCGTCTTCCTTGCTGGATATCCCCTGGGAGCTGTCCTCATGCCCATCATTGGAAACTGGTTAGTCCACGCTGGCTGGCAGTTCATCGTTTTCCTGGGCATGTGGGCTGGCTTCGGTCTTGGCTACGTCTATGCCCGAGACGATGGTTATGTAAGTCATCCCTTTGAATGCACTCGCATCCTGACCCGTACTAACGTGCAACTTGTAGTGGTGGAAGCAGACACACACCAAGATGGGCACAATTGTCGTTGCGCTGATGGGTCTCCAGCCCCTTCTTGGATTCGCTCATCACCGATACTTCAGAAGCCATGGCAAGCGAGGTATCATCAGCCACGTCCATATCTGGCTCGGCCGAATTCTCATGATCCTTGGTATCATCAACGGAGGCCTGGGCCTGCAGCTTGCAAGCTCCTCCAAGGGATATATCATTGCCTACTCGGTCATTGCTGGCATCGCGGCCCTGCTGTACACTGGTAGCATCTTTGTTGGCGGCATGAGGAGGACGGCTCGCACCAAGTCAATCTCTCCTCAAATGTCCCAGGAAGAGCAGCGATAAGGTTGGAGGATTGATGCCATGAATGATCGGGCGTTGAATAATTTAGGAGCTCAAGGATGTGATACCACGGGAAGGCCGGGAATATGAGCCGAAAATGACGGATAGAACAGATGGGCTCTTGCATCATTCATTTTGTGTATTTCTTTTTGGTAGATCAAAAGACTCTTGATCGATAGCTTGGCTTTTTCATATGAACATGGGGCCACGGAATGAGATCCTCTCATAGATTCAAGTCGAATCGTCATGGTTCAAGGCGTGAGAACGCATCGTCCGATGAAGTCATGAGCGTTATGTGGGGGGCACTCGCCACAATTGATGCATTAGTTGATGGGGAAGGATTCTGAAGCGGTGATGTGAGCATTGTGAGATGTATTAGAGAAGAATTGCAAGAAAATAAAACAGATATAGGCAAAAAGAAGCTCAGTATAAGTCGTCGATGTTGGATCAAGCAAGCTTATTCCCAGCCGAAAGCTGTGCAGCAAGATCGCCAATCTGGGTCCAGATCTGGCCAATCGTTCCCCTTTCACATCACGTGACATCAACCACCCGTAAAGCTCCGGGCAACCGTGCGTGCGGCCTGAGGCACCAACACCGCGATAGCAAGGCCGAACCGCTCTAGCCGGGGGGTCGAGCGCCTGTCTTGCCTGCACTCTCACGATTTTTCCCCAAAACCCTCAATTCCCCCATCTCCCCGGAGTACCCAATTGAGCCACGACCAGCCATCCACAATGCTCAGCCAACTTTCCCGGGTTTCGGTAAGCGATTGATCCCTCGAAATATCGATGCTATGTCTGCCCGAGACCGAGGAGCGCTGACGAGAACTTCTTTTATAGCGCGCTCGCTCCGCCGTTGCGGCCGTTTCTCGAGTCGCCCGACCCAATGCCGTCCAGATGAGGGGCTTCATTGCTCCCACCGTCTCTCGGAGAGGTAAGAACCCGTCCCTGTCGATGCCCTGATCCCCCGACGTTGCGATTTCCGACTCCTTCTCGCCATGTTTCGATTCTTCATTGTCGGTCGGATCTGTCCTATAGCCGAAGCTGCGCTCCACCCGAGCTCCGACGTCGCCAAAGCCTCCACGATTAGACCCGGCACAACGTCTACCATCTCCATTCGCAATCCCAACGTCCAATGCGCCCCAGAAACGCCTAAATCTGTCCGATGGTTGCTCAATTGCTGACTTGACACCCCTCCAACAGCCGACTTCGTCCAGGAGCTCTACCTCAAGGAGCTCAAGGCCTACAAGATCCCCGCCGTCAAGGAGACCGACTCTGAGGGTCAGGTCCAGACCTTCAGCGCCCCCAAGACCCCCTCCTCCCCCGAGGAGACCGACCTCGCTGGCAGCCTGAAGGAGTACGAGAGCATGGCCGTCGAGATTGAGGGCCAGGACGCCTCTGCCCAGACCGCCTCTGGCACCCCCGAGGTCGCTGACTGGCTCGAGGCCGAGGAGGAGGATGAGGCTCACCACTAAACGCCTTTCCTCGCGAGGATACCTAGCTGACCCGGACTTGGCACCTCGGGCCACTTCCCGCCGCCCGAGGCGTTGCTAGATGGGGATAGAAAAAGAGGGAGAGGTTGACAACAACTCAGCCTTGGAGGAGAGTTGGGCTGCGAGAAGCAGTGGAATGGGGATTATAATCCTGTGTACTTTTTCCTAAAATCCAACCTCTTGGTTGCCTGTAGGAACTCATTGCGAAATGCGAATGCCAAATGAAGCACAAGCAACTGATACCATCAAGATGTCTGGATTCTTGTGACACTGACACTTTGGCTAACCTTGGAGTATTGATGATGGCGTCTGCCCTTGGGCCCAACATTGGTTCAACGTCATCCGCTCGGGCATGGTATAGATAACACGGCAGAGCTGTTGATCTAGTCATCTACGTCACCAGTGATTTCTGACATCAACACTGCTTTCTGACATCTCAAGTTGACTGCATTCCTAAGGGACCAAGCTGCCACTAACAAGCACCTTGATAACGCTCAACACGCATCAACCACAGTACTGTATCGTCTGGTGGCAAGCAACGTCATCCATCACACTCACACAAACCACCATGACTACATCATCACTAGACTATTTCAGGCACAAACAGAGCTCAGCAAAACTCAAATGGGTGCACTAGATCCCTTCTAGGGTTCCCGGCAACCCGTCATCTTTCTTTGGCATTCTCATTCATTACTGCTTATGGCCCTTCCAGTTGAGGCACACACTCGAGGGGGAAACCTCTTTCTCACCCCCCTTTGTTTTGTTTGTTTGCACAACCATAAAACGCCATGAATCCTGTTCAGCACGATCGATGACCAATGCAATGCAATACCATCCGACCTCGATGCAAATAATTCCACAGTTCATCATCCATGGCCCACATGCAAACATGACAGCGGCGGGTCTGGTCTGATCTGATTTGGGTTGGGTTTTTTGGCTTGCGAAATATTACTTTTTGTTTCTTCTTATGACACGGATAGAATCCCCCCTAATCATCGTCGAAACGCCGTGAAGCTGATCTGGGTGTAAAATGCAAAACCTGCCCGGGTTATACGTCAAAGTGTGAGCCTCCCACCATGTGCTCATCGTGAGCAGAAGTCTTCACAATGCCGCTCATCCGGTTCGCCTTTCTGATGTCGATGTCGTCCAGGTTGTCCCAGTCGTCGTTATCGTGGTGCCCTTGAGCGTCATCCATATCTTCGTCGTCCATTCGAGCTCGGTCCCGCATGTGATCGTCCAGCGCGCTTTCGTCCACAAACGTGAAGCCCTGGAAGTTGGCCTGTACCGAGGGAGAGAGGGGAGTTGAAGCCGCGTAGCCCCTGGCCAGTGCCGCTGCACGCTCGTTGAGAGATCCGTTCTGATCCAGCGCAGTCGTGAATTCGGGATCAAAGTACGAGACATCGGTCTCAGACTTCAACTTGGGCTTGAACGGAGGAGTGATGAGCTTCTTAGAAAGCAGCGTCCAGTCAATGTCACCAAAGAATGAGTGCCTCTTCAACTCCTCTGCGTCGTCAGTAGCGCCCAGTCGGTGCTTGGGGTTACGGTTCAATAGTCCCTTGACAAAGTTCCGGCCCTCTTGCGAGAGGGTGTCTCGGGGGAACCGCACCTTGCCGAAAGCAATATTCTTATACATTTGCTGCGTGTCTTCGGCGTAGAAAGGACTCCAGCCGCAGCACATCTCAAACACCAAGACACCGAGCGACCAAAAGTCCACCATCTTGGTATAGCCAGACTCGTCGAGAAGAACTTCTGGCGCAAGGTACTCAGTTGTGCCGCAGAAGGTGTTGGTGGTGTCATTCTTGGTGAGGTTGGCCTTGGAAAGACCAAAATCGCACAGAGCAATGTGTCCGTTGGCGTCCAGGAGGATGTTCTCGGGTTTAAGGTCCCGATATACAATGTCGTTGTTGTGAAGATGTTGAATGGCCAAGATCAACTCGGCGATGTAGAATTTAGCACGCTTCTCGTCGAATCGTCCCTCCTTTTGGAGATGCCAAAACAATTCTCCTCCGGACATGTAGTCGGTAACAAGGTAAAGCTCTGAGGGCGTCTGGAAAGAGAACTTGAGGCCGACGATGAATGGTGAGTCAGACATGGCTGTTCGAACGAGAATGTTACGCTCTCCGACGGTGTGGGCGACTTCCTTCTTCTGCACAATAACCTTCTTCTGGAGAACCTTCATGGCGTAGATGCGTTGCGTATCCTTCTTTCGCACTTGGTAAACTTGGCCGAAAGTACCCTTGCCAATCAACTTGAGAATATCAAAGTCGGTTGGACCAAAGTGCTTCTTCTCGGCTCTGTGATATACGGCCTGGACGTATATCTCGCCAGTGGGTGCATTCTCTGCCATGGTATCGGCATGACCTTGGAGCTGGAACCATCCTTGGACAACTGCATCGGGGTCTCTGCTGGCCTGGAAATCGACATGACCGAGAAACTCCTCACCCGAGGCGGCATGATCATATACCGAAATGTCAACCAGCATCTCGGAGCTCACGACATCGCTATGACTGGTCAGTATCTTGACTCTAGTACCTAACTTGGTTAGCAACTCACAATTCTGCTTCAGCATCCCATTTGGGGTTCGTGAAAGAAAGCCGGGCCGACCGATTTCGGAAAGTGTTGTAGTCACTAATGCTGGTGTTGCTGCTCTGGCGGCTTCTCATGGGAATAGCCATTGGGCGGCCAGAATCGCTGCCCTGTCGCTGGATGGGAATTCCACCACCCATGGGCATGCCGGGTGTGGCGACACTGAGGTTGTCATCTTCTTCAGTGTGCCTGGGGCCGCTTGAGATGAGTTCACTGCGCTGAAAAACGACCACGACGTAAGGATCTCGGCTCTTTCGAAGTCCCCGAGCTTCGTTGATCTTGATAGTCAGCTTTCCCTTGGCAGCCGGCGCCGATGTGCCGCCTGAGCTCCTGGGAGTCTGAGTGCCGCTGACTTCAGCGCCATCGTGGCTGGTCCTCCCGGAGGAGAGGGCCCTGCTATCGGAACCGGACGGTCGAGCAGCCGACATTGCTCGAGTAGGAGTTGAGGGGCCGCTCTTGAACGTCATGCGAGTTAGCTCCTTGAGTCCATCAAGAGAGTACCACTTGCCGGGGGCTGCAGGGCGAGCACTCGGGGTGGAACGTGCTTCAGGATGTGAGGGAGGATCAGAGTCCGTGAGAGGTTCTGCGTGGTTGGAGTCGAGCTTGGGGGGCAATGGGTCATTGGAGGGTTGGTAATGGGTAGTGGTGAAGAGGGATGCCGCAGATTTCTTGGTTTGCGACTGTGTTAAAGACTTTGCAGCGGCAGCGGCTTTGCCGTCGGCCCCTGAATCTGGGGCTGCAAAAATCATATCCTGGGAAATAGAGCCCCCAGAAGATGAGGGCTGAGAAGTGGGTGGGGATGGGTAGGGGTTGGAAAGTTTGGGCTCATCCCGCTCCTTGCTTCTTGGCTCGAGACCGAGAGGCTCATGTTGAATCAACAAACGATCTGAAGCCAAAGAGGCACACTCGCGAGAAGAGCTTTCGGTGTGCGCCTGCAACTGCAGGTCTTTTGGTGGAGTGGGCTGGCTTTGCTTTCGGTCTAGAGTGACAGCGCTCTGGCTCTGGGAAGAACGATTGGGCTTGGACAAAGACAGACTGTGACTGGTTGTACTAGAAGGGCGTTGACGAACCTGGCCGAAGTAGCTCATGATGCCGGGCAAGCGTTTGTCCTGTAGATCGGGTTGAGGAGTAGCTACACCAGATCGAGGAGTATCCAAACCGATGTGATCGGCGCCATCCTCGTCAGCGGCCGCGGACCTGGTGGTTTGGTTAACCCCATGCATTTTGTAAGAGATTTCCAGTGAGTGAATAAATGCTTTTGCGCCGATGCAGCAGCGCGGGGAAGGGCAAAGTGGGAACACTAGTTCATGACGGCTGCCAAGCGCGTCGACTAGAGGGGAAACAGGGCAAAAGGTCGTGAGGGAACAGGCGGCGGCGAAGAGCAATAGCGGCAGTGGTGGGCTCTGACGATGCGACTATGACGAGAAAAACACGGGATCGAAAAAGGCCTTTCAAGGTCAAGAGGGCCAGTGGTGTGTTCGCTCTGGTGTGGATGCGGGCAGCGCGCCAGGACCAGCAGTAATAAAAAAAAGCGAGGCCTTGCCGAGAGCGGCCGTGTAAGACGAAGCGGGAGCGAGTGGACAAGTGGAGGCTTGGGACCTCGATGGATGTCGAGTCGAGTCGAGTCGAGGAAAGGGGGATGACGAGATCAATCTTTTCACCTCGCTCCGGAAAAGAAAGCTCGATATGCAGCCGGGGGTGGGCTTGTCCAGACGGGAGGCTTGTCTGACCGAGGGGAGCAGGTTGCTTGTATGTATGTATGTATCTTGCGTGGGAGGCACGGAGCGGACGTGGGAGCGAGAGCTGATGGCGGGGTCGGAGGCGATGGGATGGAAACGCAGGGACTGACTGACTCCAAGGCCGGCCGACTGGATCCAATCACGGAGGAGGCGAGTCAGGCCTTGCGACAGAGCCAGAAGCAGAGGAGCTGTCTCTTGCATGTGGGAATCCCGCCGGGGCCATTCTTTGGAGCCGGAGCCAAGTCAGGTTTTGGGACCCAACGGCTCCGAGACGAGGGTGACTGCTTGGTTCCACTGTGATGGCAAAATTCAGGGTTCGATAAGGCCGTGATTGGAGTCTGCGTCCTTGCATCGAAACCGCCTACTCCTGCTCTCTTATCCGGGATCGAGACTTGCTGTGCTGCCCAAGGGTGCTGCCAACGGGTCCCGTCAGGAATTTGAGAGCTCTGGTGGTCCACTGGCGGACGATCCGTAGCACCTCGTGCCCTAGCCGCAAGTCCGCCAACGCCCTACGGCCAGCGACCTCCAGTGCCTGGACCTCCTAGAGTGCCTGCAGCGCAGGGCATCGGTGCGGGCTGAGCCCAGCAACTTGCAGATGTTCAGGGCGCTGTCCTGGCGTGGGATTGATGCTTGATCGAGCACAGGGCTTGAGCGAGAGCTCCGGGAGGGTTTCCATGGTGGGTTCCATGGCAGGCGGTGTCTTGGACCGGGGGCCACTGGAACTAGCCGGAACAGGACGCTGACTCGAGGAGGCGCTGCTGAAGCTGCTGGGCTCAACTGCTGAAGGGCCCGTCATCGTTGCCACCATCGAGCTCCAAGACGCCTGGGCCTGGTGAGGGGCTTGCCAACTGCCCTGGGATCAAGCCGGGATATTCGATGTCGGGAGTAGGACCCCAGCTCGGGGCCGCAAAGAGATCCCAACGGATATGCAGAAAATGGGCAAGAGATTTGGAGGGAGGGTGGAACAGAAGGGTGCAAAACTGTAATTGGACATGAACAATGAAAGCAAGCACGAACCTTGACATCATGGCCTGAGTGGCCCTTCGTAGGAGGTCAAAGCCTCCAGGGTTTTGAGCTGCGCTCTCAGTGCCTGACATGATGGCGAAGAGCTGGGATGAGGGAAGCTGCCGCGGCTTAGAAACAGGGCCGACTTGTTGCGGCGGCGGCGGCGGCGGCGGAGGAGGAGGAGAGGGGCGAGGTAGGTAGTGTGAGCAAGGTGAGTCGTCGAATGTCGTCGGGGTTGGGCGTCGCTGGCCCCGGAATAGCTGCGTGATCAAGACGAGGGCGTGGTGAGAGACGAGGGCCCTCGCGGTGAGCAGGGAATGCGATGGTTTAATGTTGAGAGAGGGGGAAAGATTAGGATGGCGCGGGCAGGCAGAGAGAAGTGATGGAGATGATAATTAGACGTCCGTCTTTGGGGCGAAGTGAGTGAGGGTGTGGGCTGGGGGAGTTTAGAGGCGCCCGTACAGTGCGATGCAACGGAGCTGCGATTCGATTGATTGAGGATGGAGGGGGATGGATTGGATGGATTCCCACTGCAACAGACCTAACGTTATCCCGACCGAGGTTCCTGCTCCCTGATACTGATACTGTCCCTCAACAGCTCAGGATAGGACAGTCGGGGCTAGGATTCAAACGGGAGAGCTTATCAGAGGTTGAGTTTGTCTGATGCTGATGGGAAGCTTATTAGAGAGGTTTGTTCTCACCTGCTTCCTCACCTGGTACCTCACTTTTTTTCATCCAAGCTTTTTTTTTTCGAGGTCGGGATAGTCTGGGCTGCTTACATCACCTTCTGTTCTAGGCGTTTTCAGGCTTACAGCCTTGTTCTGCTTGCATCCGCCTTATGGCTTCTCGACTTTGGTATTGGATTTTCAGGCTGTTTTCCTGCATTGCAGTTTACAAGATGGCGTCCAAGCTGGGCTCGGCGCCATCCGCGCAAGCCTCAGCACCAACAACAAACAGGACCCAAGGCCCGCTCTCCCAACCCCGCCTCTCGATGAAATGATGGCGCCATGAGACTCGCAATGTTAGCGTGGGCGAGAGTGCTTTATGGCAGGTATATGATGTATCTAGGTATCGTATCCTCTGCTATCGATCGAGCGGGAAGTCTGCACGGCATACGGGAAGGATGAGCTTGAGCTGAGTTTCAGTGCTGACCTTTGCTGACGGGATGGAACATGACAGAACAGCGGTGTCCAGGTTCATTCTGGAAGATGCGAGTAGAAGCATCAGCAGCTCCAGCTGGTCTGGGATCAGGTCCCGTCCATCGGTCGTGATAGGCACACGCTGCGGATTACTACAAGTGGCCGGCCACAGTGCGTATTGCCCGGCTGCTGCACAGCTTAGGCTGCTGGCGGGAGGCGATCTTGGCCGGTCTGGTAGGTGGTCGTTTGGTGCAATCTTTGGTGGGGCGGCTTGTTTTCCATTTTTACTTGATTCGGCGGGGTTCAACAAGAAATCTCCAGGCTTCTGATTGCATGCTCCCCTAACTTGAGCCCTCACCATCATCAGCTACAAACGCTTCCGGCGCCGCACCTCACTCTTGGCAGAATGTACGTACTGGATTGGTGAAGCAGCTAGCTCGATTCCACTCAAGATGAGACGACGGTGAACGTTCCTGGAGTTCCTATGGAGTATTGCTCCTCAGTAATACAGGCCCTGGAGGGGTTCAGTCGACCTGACGGATGACGTCTTTGCCCAGTCATGAAGCCCGAGACACGTCCGTCGGTGCCAAGACCAGGCCAGACCGATATCTGCACCTCTCACTCTGGCCCACGGCACGCACGACAATAAAATAAGACGACATGTGCGTCTCCTAGGCCATTCACTCATTGCTTCTCCTCATCCATCTTCATGATCACGCGGGTCACTCTATCGAGCCACGCTCCTTCGGCTCGGGGCGACTCCCGCGACCCGTCATGTTTGAGAGAGGTCCAGCCCTCTCTTGGTATGCTGGACGTTGCTTGATTGCTCACATGGAAGCTGGGGAATCCCAGCAATCGCCACAAACATGACCCTCCCTGCCCAAGTTGAAAGCTCGACCTTGAACCATTGGCCATCACTTGGTGAACCAGTTCTGCTGCCGTCACCATCACACACACACAGACACGACTCTCACCCTCACATGTTGTACTCCAATTCCAAATACCCGGTTGCGTCTCCAGACCCCCGGGCTGCTAGGCTGATGTGTGTGATCCTTTTTGGAACGTCAAGCCCGATATCTGTGTGTCTATCAAAACGTGTCATGGCTAGCCGAGATCGACACGAGTCGGTTACCCTTTCCATCCCTTTGGCCGACAGGGTCGAATGCAACATGGGTCTTGCCACTATCCCCGGTCTCAACATTTCGCTAATGTCAACCTACGTGTTACTACAAAAACACATACATTTATTCATTAGCAAACTGTTGTTGAATCTGCTCTGTGTGTTTTGACCCTCTCAACATGACTAGATGGCAAGCTGCGGGAAACGCTGCATCGAGACTAGCTGGTATTAGAACGCCTAGTTATGCAGGCAGCCTTGAAGCAATGATATTCACACACTGTTCCTGACTATATACACCTTGTAATCCGTTCATCTCCCACTGACCTTGTCTCGGTTGCCTTGAGATCATATGTTGTACAGGAATCACTGACAATCACGACAGGAGTGGACGGACCAAGCCACCCCTCGGGCAACACAGCCAAATGGCTATCGTCCATTCGCAAATCCCATCAAGAGCTCGGTCCCGATGGGATGGTCACCCCGCGACCTGATCGACTCCCTGCCTCTGCAGCACCTCCGCATGTCTGTCAACTTGCTACGGCTTCATTGGGCTGCACCCCAGCTGTGACACCCCGGACCAGACACCTTCGAATACAGACCTGTACCCGGCTAGGTGTGATGCCGCCCGCAAGTCATTTGCTCTCATTTCCCCATGCTCGGATATCTTGCATCTCGGATGGATGGGCGAGGAGCATGCCTGGAAGATCACAGCACCTGAGTGGTAACCTCGGGTCGTGTTGATCGATACTGCGGCCATACCGACATCAGCTTACAGCTAAGCTGACACCATTACCTGCGAGGGGCCTTTGGTCGGCAGTGCCAGTTTTCATATGCCTGGCATACACGCAGGAACCAGCCCCAGTTTGCAGCAGTATGCGCGTGATGGACCTCTCCCTTAATTCCAGGAGAACACGACTGGGTAGACGATTTGCGTTTCGAGTGTGTATTCTATATTTTTAAGAATCTCAAGGAGGCTTGACGAACCAGTGTATTTCCGGGGTTCCTACAACAAGAACGCGCGTATTGCTTTGTGTCTCATAGTCTTGTAGATTAGGGGTTGCCATGACCATGGAACTTGAGGCAAAAAAGCCGAAATTCGAATAGAAATGTGATGGATTATTTGAGCACAAAACTTGAATTTTACATAACATCGACGGGGAAAACAGAGCTTCCTCGAGGTTGTTGTGCATGTCCCTCTTGACTGGGGATTAGATACAGGGCCCTTTGCAATTCCATATTAGTACACATACAAATACGAGCCTTTGACATATGTGACCGGATTACACAACCTGCATATCTAGCTAAACTAGGCAATACAGGGGTTGGAGTCTTTGTGACGACTTCACATCCAAGCCGATGTGCAGGTCACTTCAAATTGAGGCAGCAATCCACATGCCAGCTATCCTAACAACCGCCAGTAGAGGTTGTCTCTAGATCGCCATAGAACACATCTTAGAAACTTCCTTTAGTCCCATCAAAGCTCCTAGTCTCCGTGTAAAACCACGCTCCTATTACTGGACACTCTCTAGTCCTGATATTGAACTTTCCTCACCACTGAAAGTCATGTTGAGGGTTACAACTCATTTCTTGGACTGCTCGATGACCTGAAGCCACTTCTTTTCCATCTCAGGTGTTACTCCTGGGGGATATGTAGTTGACTGTTTCCGAGGGGCGAGCGGGTCTGGGTAGCTCACTATAGTGTTGTCAGCCCGAGCGACTAATGATGGGAACTCAACACCTCTATCACTTACGCATATTGAAGTTCTGATCTGTAAGCCTTAGCCTAGCAGCTTCATACTCTTCAACTACTCTTCTGGCACTGGTATTGGCAGCTCGATCAGCCATTTCACGTGGCATCATGGGCGAGAGACGTGGACCACCAGCCATGTTGAAACAACGGAATTCTTGAGATGGATATGGTAGGGAAAATAATGGGAAATAAGAAGAGAAACAGATTATGTGAATCACAACCAGAAATAATAGCGATAGTCTGAGACTTGCGGCAGAAGACGACGTATCAACAGAGAGGGAGGTGAGGTGGTGATTCAGCTGATGCTTGCGTTGAGCTTCCCTTCGCCTGCCCCACCAACCAGGAGCCACCCCGCAACTTCCATACTTTCCATACCTGCCCACCTCCTAGCCCAAACTGACCTGAATTGCCCAGGTAAAGATCTGGGCTTGACAGAAGCGACTTCGGAGATACAAGCGCGGCAGGCGGTCATGTCGCCGTTCGGCGGGTTGCGCCCAGGTCCCTCGCGTTTCCCCAGGTTGGCGTAATCCTTAGCGGGCCACTTCCTTGAAGCGCAGGTCCTGCACAGGTAGGAAAAAAAACGTAGGTCCCCCATACGTCGTGAGTTTCCTCCCAGCTTTCGGGCCTCCATTCAGCCTATTTTCTTCCCAACAACAAACCAAACCACCCAAACGCTCTTGCTTCACCCCATGCTCAACCCTGCGATCCCGGACCAGATTTCAAGACACAAACGGAGACGAATGCCTTGACATATCTAGATCAGCAAAGTCACCATTTGGAAAGCACTCCTGAATTGACCATGTCCAAGAATAAGGCGCCTGTTCCTGATGCTTGGGAGGACGACTGGGAGGCCCAAGCCGACAAGGTCGTGAACGAGCCTGAGCAATCAGCGCCCCAGGCTACTCTCACCAAGGCCGAGCGCCTTGCTCAGCACGCTGAGCAAAATCGGAAGCTGTGGGAGTCTGCGTATGTCCCCTCAGCGTTGCGATTGACAAGCTAGCCCCGTTCTTTGCTGACGCTCTTTGCGGCAGGGACACCCCCCAAACCTTTCACTACATAGAAGCCAACTCCAACTCGGGCGTCCCCCTCACAACCCCATTCAAGCCCCAGGTCAAGGTGCTCAGCCGAAAGCCCGTCATTGCCAAGCGGGATCCCGTGACTGGCCAGACCGTCGACGACGACAATGAGGAGGCCAAGAAGGAGGTGCCCCTGAGCCCAGAAGAGATTCGTGCCAAGCAGAAGCGAGACCGAGAGGAGAAGCAGCGGCGGTACGAGGAGGCCCGAGCCAAGATCTTTGGCGAGTCGAACCCGTCGTCAGGAGCCTCATCTCCGGGCACTGTTACCCCACCGCGGTCCGATGGGAATTTCAGTGGCCGTGGTCGGGGAAGAGGAAGAGGCGGATATAGGAATAGCGAGAACCGACAGTATGAGAATCGCCAGTACGACAACCGCTCGTTTGACGCCCCGAGGAGGCAGAACATGTCAGGCTCTGGCCGCGAGCTGTTCGATCCAAACTCCACCCCGAGGCCTGAACCCAACAACCAAAGGCGACAGCCCGACCAGCCATCACCTAGGAGGAATCAGACACCCCAGGATGAGCAGCAGCAGCAGCAGGTTCCCATTCGAACACCAAGAGGGCCGGACGGAAGTGGACGGGGAGGGTTTGGCTTCGCTCGAAGAGGAGGCTAGGGCAGTTGATTATTCTATCGACTAGCTTTACCATCCGCCTCCAATCTTTCCTGCCAGCTGTACCACCCTCTCGGTATCTGTGGCTGTGTCTTTACCAACGTCGCTAATCACCTCACGATAGCTCGTGAATGCCAGTCTATCAAGTCCTATGCCTGTGATCTCCGCCCAATGCGCCAGGGTATCATTTATGTATGAGTGGGAGATGCCGCCAACGACATGCTCGAATGTTTCCTCATCAACCTCGATGCCAGCCTCTTCTCCCGAGAAGTAGGCCTCGTCAACTTCTGCTAGCCAGTCCTTTTGCTCTTGCGGACCTGGCTTTCCGGAATAATTCCTCCGTTCCATGACGACGGGGTCGTCAACCTTGATCTGACCGCCACCGTTGGTGCAGCCTCCGGGGCATGCCATGACCTCGACATAGCTGTGCTCGAGGGCTGCCGCCTTTCCTGCCGGCTTGCGAGCGCTTCCAAAGGGCTTTCCGCCTGGCATTCGGGACGGCCTGGCTGGCTTCAGTCGCCTAACCAGGTTCTGAATATTTCTGAAGCCATAATATCTGGCGGCACGGAAGACTGGCTCGCCATTCACAACCACAGAGTACTCGGCAACATCAACATTGCGACCACGGGTGTGAACAATCTCTGCGCCTGGTGTCTGCGCTGCTCGGCTTTGAAGGATATGATGCAACAAACCCCCTGAGGTGCCCGCCTCGCGCGGTGGGTTTCTCGACCGTCGACGTGGGAAGAGGAATTCGTGGATCTTGGGATCGGGGAACGGTGTTAGGGTCGGGCTGGGCGGTGCCGTCTTGGGTATATCGAAGAAATTGAGTCCCCTTGACTCTGCAAGCATGAGAATCTCCTTGCTCGTGATAACGCAGTCAACATCCCGGACCCCTCGACCTCGAGATTCACCACCTGCCCAAACCTCCTCCGTCAACTCTTCGCGACTGGCTTCAAGTTTCTTATCGAAACATGGCATAACGGCCACGTGCCAGATACGGCTAGGGGCGATGTCAAGTGTTCGGCTTAGGGTTGTCTTGAGAATGGTGCCCATCAAGGCCTGTGGTGACTTGACCTTTGAGAGATGTGGGAGGACATGGGGGTGTGTTTTCTCGGCATAGCAAACCCAGCCGGGGCATGAGGATGCCAGGATGGGTTTCGCAGGTGTGGCCATACCAGCCTCCATCGAGTTGAGGACTTCTTCAGCACCGAGCACAAGGGTAGCCTCCCTCGCGACAT
Source organism: Fusarium sp. LHS14.1 (assembly GCA_025433615.1). Taxonomy (NCBI): domain Eukaryota; kingdom Fungi; phylum Ascomycota; class Sordariomycetes; order Hypocreales; family Nectriaceae; genus Fusarium; species Fusarium sp. LHS14.1. The sequence continues at coordinate 3,111,949 of CM046481.1, forward strand.
TAGTGTCGACCACCCATGTGAAGCCGTTCTTCCATTGCCCACCATTAGCAATGCCGTCTGGCCCTCGCAGCAGGTTGCTCAGCATGTGTCCGACATCCTTCTCCGAGACGCTCCCACCGCAGGCTGCGGCAAGGTTGGCCCTTGTCTGAGGGCTAACACTCGCTACAAAGAGTTTCGCATTCTCATTCTCCAAGCCCTCAACTCTGAACCGACCACTATCGTCGGTGACGACCCTCAAGGCCGGTGCCGCATCAAGTGTAGTGAGGACCTCGGCATGGCTCTGAAGACTCACGAGCACAGCCTCGGCAGATGTTACACAGCCAGAGCATGCAAGGCAGTCTGTGAGAGAGATCTCGGCGGGAGCGTTGGGATTGGCTGTGGGTTGCTGGCCGTCGAGGATGACCTCAGTCTCGAGGGACTGCGATTGCGGGGGCGGGGCGGCGGGGAGGGTCTCGATGGGTTTGATGCACGCGACACCGGGGGAGATGAAGTCGTTGAGGTCGTCGGCGGATAGAATGGCACTCATGGCGCCTGGTGTTGAATCGCGATATAGAGGGAGGACGGCGGCGACAACACAGGAGTATCAGGAAGTTGCTTGGTATAGAGTTGAGTGGCGGATACCCAAGTGGAAGCCGGGGAGTTGTTGACTTTGGATTTTTTTACTGGGGACGGACTCTCGGCGCAAGGCGGCTGACAAATAAATAAATAAACCTCTGCAAATCTTCCAGTGCCAAATCAAGAAGTTATGATTGGAAAGATTGTGAACGGGACAAGAGAAAGAAACAACTCCGTGAGTCAACGGATAGGGCAAGATAAGAAAGTTGCAGGACGATATCCGGGCGGCGTCTGGGCTTAGACCAAGGGCTCTGTTTTAGTAACTCCTCGGAAATCCCGATACAGGCAGGCAGGAAGGGCTCCGTTCTTGGGAGGAGCGGGCAATGAAAATGTGAGGATTTGCAATGGTTTTTTTGTCGCCTGCGTCTTGCGGGACTAGAGATGCGAGATCGGCTTCCTCCCCCGTGTGTGTGTGTGTGTGGCGAAAGAGCGGAAAATGCTGCCCACGGACGGATCGGGATATGGACCGTTCGTAAGCGGGTCGAATCACCGAATGCGCCGTGGTGACGTCGATGGAGGATTCTCCCCCATGTCAAAGGACAGCTACTTCTCATGATGGGAACCATCTTGAGCTTCAGCTATAGCTTCTAGACCACAAACTTGGGTCTTTTTTTCCAGATTTTTTATTTGATATTTGATTTATCAGAAACATCCAATTCGTCACCATGAGTGTACGATACCTACCACAAAGTGTTATTTGCTCAAACTAGCTGACACGCATCACAGGCCATCGCGACATACAGCTTCGGGAACTTGGCCTGGTTGAGCACCCAGGCCTTTCCGCTCATCCTCTGGCCGTCCTTTGTCGGCTCCATTCTTCGCTCTGGAGGCGGCGAACCAACGCGTGAGATATCCAAAAGCTGTGTGAAGAAATGATGCTAACGTGTGCAGCCCTCGAGACGTACTTTGCTCGCTCCCTCGGTTTCGCCCTCCTCGCTTTGGGCCTCATCGTCATCGTCCTCTCTGGCGTTCTCCCTCTCGACGCCTCTTCAGATGGTAACCCACCCCCTTCTACCGAACCCCTTGACCTCACTAATCACTATCTTTCAGAAGCATCCTCCGACGGAACGACCCCATCTCCCTACGCCTCAGCCGCCGTCCTCATATCGATGCTACACCACGCCTCGACCGCCTTCTACTGCTACGGCTGGTTTGCCTGGACCCGCGAGACAGGATACCTACTCGGCTGCGTTGGCAGCGCCATCTTTGCCACATTTGGGCTGTACTGCATCATGTTTGCCAGCGACAAGGCCATGGTCAGCCGCTACCACAAGTTTGACCAGAGCACGAGTGGATTCCCCTTCAAGAACTCGCAGTCGTATCGTGCCAAGAAGAAGGCCCTGTAATAACACATCCTGTGTAAAGCTGAATCATGATTTCATTGTACGGTCCTGAGCATCTGACGACCTATGCTGCTGCTGGAGCTGTCCCCAAAAGTCACGTAGCCAACTCCATCAACTCCATCAACTCCATGTCCGTTTAAATATAATAATACAAGGTTGCCGACCATATCGGACGCGTGGCTGATTCCCAGTTGCGGTGCTCCGACTGGAAAAGAGAAGGAACAAAAACGCCATTAAAAGTCCCAATCATGCAGCAACACCTGCCGCCTTTGTCCCGTTGGTGGATGCCACAACCTCTCCTTGTGCGCCGTTCGCCCGCTCTCCCTCGACACTCTCCACAGTGCCGGGGATGTGTACGTCGGCAGCTCCAGTGAGAATGGCCTGTCGCCGCTCGTGCCAGTTCACTTCACTCTTGATCACCTGGGCGAGGAGCACCTCCTTCTCGAGCCACTCCTTATAGTAGACATCCTCCCACTCCTTGCACTCCTTCTTGAGCGACTCGCCTACCTCCTCGGCCCACTTGGCCTCCCAGTAGCACTTTCGGTACAGCTTATCGACGGGATAGGCGAGCTCCTCGGCAGCGAAGATGTCCTCGGTCAGGGGCGTAAAGTACTCCGAGTTGTGGTCGTCGCCGTTGGCGGCATCGTCCATGTCGTCGTGTGCGCCTTGCGACTGCTGGTTGGTCTTGATGATGATCTTGAGCTTGCCTCCCTTGCCCTGTGGGCCCGACTGCATCGACTTAGGGACGGGATCAGAAGGACGGAGGGCCTCGGTCTCGTGGACTGTCCTCATGTGCTTTGCCAATGCATCTGATCGGGTGAAAGACCTATCGCATTCTAATAATCATTAGTATAAGCTATCGCGTATTGCGAGTCAACGTGCGCCGTACCTGGCAAGTAGCAGTAGAAGGGCTTCTCTCTTGTGTGGCTGCGCATGTGTGCCTTGAGGGCATAGCCACTAGCATGGGGGAGGCCCTTTCTGTTGCAGCTCCTCCATTCGCATGTATACTTTTTCTGTCGGTTCTCAATGTGCGAGTTGTGTATGTGCTCAACCAGCTTGTCCATGTTGCCCTGGTCACCAGCCGGGCAACCGTCCCAGTCGCAAACCGTCACTTGGTCCTGGAAATCTTCCTCATCGAGACGCGCATTGATCGGAGAGCTGGGGATGTCGCCCGACGTGTCGGATGAGACATCAGACATACCCTCGAGAGGGTCGGGCTCAGGTACAGTCTCGGGCTCGGCGTCGGGGATGACAGCAGAGGATGTTGTAGAGCCAGCATCAACCCTTTGGCGCTTTGAGGGTCGCAAATTCGTCTCGTACAGCTCATGGCCGTCCTCCTCGTAGGGCTCCGACTCGTCCATGGAGGACAGGGGAGACTCGGCGGGTGAATAGTCGCGTGCCATAATCGCGCCAGACACAGGAACCGCGTCTCCTTTTATCGATGAAATCCGTTGATGGCTTCAGGAGCGATAGTCGAAGATGGAGGAGTGAGAGTAGTGATGGACGTCGAGAGGGATCGCGAGATGGTGATTAAGATTGGGCGATCGCGATGAGCGATTTTGGGCTTGAGTGGGTGAAGGGTCGAGATGACGGAGATATCAGTTGGATTGGACTTGCTCAAAAAACGCCAGTTGGAAGCTCAGATAGCACAGTGTGGATAGCAGAGCTTTATTTGGCGTGTAACATCTCAAATATGCGCAATGGTCGTACAGTGTGCGTGACTGAGCACAAACAGTATGCGATGTCGCTCCCGCGCCCCAGTAACGGGAACTAGCGAGGCATACCTACGCAAACACCATCAACAGCCTCGTTTCATATCATTCAATGCTTTTGATTGCTTCCATTCTCTCTTACTCAGACAAACACGGAGCGCAGTGTATGCGCCTTCTTTTGTTGAATGCGCCCACAGTCATCATCATACCATGTTTGATGCTTTTATCTATCCCGAAAATCAACACCCTTATAAACTCCAAGCCTCGAAACGAAATGCGCGACCTATTGCGACAAGATGCAGCCCCGAATCTCAGGCCCAGGACTTATTGTTGAAACATCCAGCGACGATCATGACCATCCCCCTCGTCGCCAAGTTCGGCGCACCCTACTCTCCAAATTCGTACAGCTTAGGCACCGTTGACTGGGGCGAGATTGCGGCGGTCCTTGACAGCCTGTGCCAGAGTCTCTAGCGTTGTGATTGTATCCTCCCAGTTGATGCAGGCATCCGTGATGCTCACGCCGTACTTGAGACCAGATTTGCCCTCGGCGGGAACCTTTTGGTTGCCTTGACTCTGTTAGTTTACATTCGAACGGTGCGGCTTGTTGGTAACTTACCCTCGTTGACGTTGCTCTCAATCATGACACCCATGATGGCGTCCTCACCCTTGGAGATCTGGCTGGCGAGATCGGCCGCCACCTTGGGCTGGTTCTTGTGGTTCTTGAGCGAGTTGCCGTGGCTGCAGTCGACCATAAGTCGCTGTCGCACACCCTTCTTGGCCAGGGCCTCCTTAGCAGCGGCGATGCTCTCGGCGTCGTAGTTTGTGCCCTTGGAACCACCTCGGAGGATAACGAAGCAGTCATGGTTGCCCTCAGTACCGACAATGGCGACAACACCGGGCTTGGTGACGGAAAGGAAGTGATGGGGGTGCTCGGCAGCGCCAATGGCGTCAATGGCCACGTTCAACGAGCCATCAGTACCGTTCTTGAAGCCGACGGGGAAACTGAGACCACTAGCAAGCTCACGGTGAAGCTGGCTCTCGGTGGTACGGGCGCCAATGGCACCCACTGACAACAGATCGGCAAGGAACTGAGGAGAAATGGTATCCAGCATCTCGCTGGCAATGGGCATGCCCTTGGAGGTGAGGTCGACAAAGAGCTGTCGCGAGATTCGCAGGCCCTTGTTGATCTTGAAGCTACCGTCAATGTCGGGGTCGTTGATCAGACCCTTCCAGCCGACGGTGGTGCGGGGCTTCTCGAGGTAGGATCGCATGACGATGAGGAGCTCATCCTTGTGCTTCTCCTTCTCCTTGAGGAGGAGATCGCAGTAGGCGAGGGCGGCCTCGGGGTCGTGGATGGAGCAGGGTCCGATGACGACGAGTAGGCGCTGCTTCTCGTCGGTGCCATTGACGACGGCGACGGTCTCGTTACGGCCCTCGAGCACTGTCTTCTTGGACTCGGCGGTCTGGGGGATCTCGTGTTGGAGCAGATCGGGAGGAGTCAGAGGGTTGTAGCCACGGACTGAGAGCTGGTCAGCACGGGTCTAGATCAAGCGCGCCGGCAGACGTAGAGGTCGCCGGGGCAAATATAGATTGTCAGGAGGTATTACTCACTTCTCCAATCCTCGGACTCGGCTTGGTTGCCGACATTCTTGTTCTGGATGAAGAACTGCTGCGCTACTCGTGAGTCACCCCGCCAAAGGAACAAAGGGAGCAGGGAGCTTGACGTACAGAAGACATGGTGACTGTGATGGCGGGGTAGAAGACAGGAGATACAGTCAATGGTAGAGATCAAGTCTGATTAGACAAGAGAAGAGAAGATAAAGAGATAGGGTATGAAGACGGAAAAGAAGGAGAATTACAGCGACGAGAGAGAAAAAAAAAGTATACAATTATATTTCCGTACCCTACCTGAGGTGACCCCGTCCCTTTGCGCCGGCGTCGGTGTGTCACACTCTCTGCTTGCTCCAAAAACTCGAAAGAAAGTCACTCCATGGTTGCCAAACTGCCCCGCATGATTGGAGGAGCCTCCTGTTGCCCCCGCCATTCCCGCGCCGGTTTTAGCAGTCGATCCAAGGGGAGTACATGGATTGCGCGCGTGGGCCTGGTGGTAGATCGGGTACCCTCATTGTTGCGACGGTTTTTTTTCTTCTCTCTCCCCTGCCTGTACACCCTCTAAATTAATTGGCTTGAGTCACTCCTCCATCTTCCTTCGCGGGAGTTGAAAAAAAGGGCAGACAACCTTACAGTACAGTACAAAACAAAAACTAAGTTAGTTAACCGCCACCTTCTAGCGCATGTTGCGCTAGGGAACTCCGATTCTATTGTTTCGCCAAAGCTGAACTTGCTTGCTTCCTTCCTTCCATGCGGCGCTTCCATTGTCAACGACACGTCCCCAAGCCATGTCGTCCATGTCAAGCATGTCAATCCCTCGTCTTCCAAAGGGCTCGACATGTCCCTTGCAGCCGTGATTTTGACTTTACAAGTCCCCACAGCTACGCCCTGAGAACAAACCCCTGCCACAAAGCCCCTGCTTGTATTGTCCTCATTGGCCGGTTACGTCATTTGGGCTGGTATTTGCTGCTGTCGTCGCCTCATGCTCTGGGCAGGCAAGTTGAGGAAACACACCACCACAACGTCGTATGAGAGGGTAAAAAGACAAAAAGATGATTTCCTGTGTATCTCACAGGTGGCTGGACTCTGGACTCTCTCCCGCCGGGAATTGAACCCGGGTCTCTTTTCTGGTTGCCCGCGTTAGCGGGCGACCAGAAAGAGACTATATAACTATATTTTTTTTTATAAAATATATATTTTTATTTTTATTTTCTTAAAAAGAATTATTTATTAGCTATAAATTAGTTATTATTATTATTAACTAACTACTTATTAACTAGCTGTTAACCAACTATTAACCAGCTGTTAACCAGCTGTTAACTAGCTGTCAACCAGATATCGACACTGATAGCCATAAACCATCGACAATATTGCTAGATGTTCTACCTGCTTCTGTTTACCAGGTGTTCTTTCTTCCTCCCGCCTTGACCATAAACCTCATCTTCTCACCATTAACCAACACATCATCCTCATCCTCATCGCGACTGATCCCCCCCGAGGATAAATAACCCTCGCGTCGATGATACTAATGACCAGCCAGCATCAGCATCGGTCAATCCAGTACCAGATCCATCCATCGATATCACCCATACTACACAGTGGGTTTCCGTTCGGAACAATGGCTCCCTCGACGTTGGGACCGCTGCTGTACTACAGAACTTGCACGCAGTACGTTCATCATCACCAGGATTGACCCGTTTGCTAATTATATCAGATCGCCAGCCTCATCCAGGCAACCCAGAAAATGCATCTCGATGATGCAAAGCGGATCAAGTTCGTCTACAGCCCTGCCCCCCCTCCGACCTTCTGATCTTAACATGGGTTTAGGAAGCTCGAAGCCGATAATCGCATCATGAAGGCCGATCTCTGATCCATTCTCAGGGCTTTGGGTGAGGATACTGCCAGCGAAGCTAGCCGTCGATCCTCGATGAATAGCCGTCGTGCGTCGCTGGGCAGTCGCACCTCGTCGGTTGGTGGGGCCACCGTCGACGAGGACGATGATCCATCTGAGGTGGCCCTCGGCAAGTTCCTTGATGGCCTTGAAGAGATTGACGCTTACTTTGAGAGCTTCATCCTGAGCTCGGGCAAAACTGCTCTTACAAAGCATACCAAGAACCTCTCTTCTTCCTCACAAGCCTTTAAAGAGGCAGCCAACATCCAACTCGCCGGGTTTATCGGCGATCAACGTGCCAGTAAGTGCGTCCTTCCTTCGATTATCATCGCTAACTTTGATAGGCGAGATGCTTGAGTATATGTCGATCTTCGGTGAGAAGCAGCTCGAGGAGGCCTACATGGCCATGAATCGTCGATACAACGCCAGCAAGAAGAAGGGCAAGGGTAAAGGCCAATCGAAGAAGGCCACTACGGTGAATGAGGGGTTCGTCACCGATGTTAGTGGTCGTGGAGGTGATGGCAGTCAGTCGACGACCGACCTTAACTCTCCACAAAAGACTCGAGCCCATCCCAAGACACCTCGCAGGCCCCGAACCAGACAAGCCATTGCCGTCGACCCTGAAGATATCGAGGAGGAATGATAGATCATATCCGGATGGTTAAGATCTTGTTTATTGTGAATCACTCCGATGATTCGAGATAGTTTAGACCATGCGAGTTTAACATGTCAGGTTGCTTTAGTCGCGCATATATGTCGTCGGATGCTCATCGACGTGACTCTTGAATACCGTACGCCTCATCAACAATAATCACAGCATAACGAACTTCAATATTCCATCAAGATAATTTCTCTAATAATACTGTACAATGAACTCCTAACAACCCTTCCCTCGACCCGAAGTGAGATAGCAAAGAAAGGAAAGAGGATAGCGTCGAGGACAACATCGTGGATAATTTCGATGAGCAAGTTAAGAAAACAGCGCTGGGCAGCATCGAAGACGGCGCCTTGGAGATAGCATGACCAAGAGATGATGACCATCGAGAAATGATATCAATACAGGCAAAAAATGATATCGTTGGGGATAATTTGACGAGGAACGTCGAGGAGAGAGCGACGGACGCACAGCTCCACATGGGTCGATAGAGCTAGTTGCTCTTCTCATCGCCCTTGGGTTGAAAGAAAGCTTTAGGGTCCGCCTTGGTTGGAATAGGCCCTGTCTCGATGAGGTCCTTGAATCGTTGATGAAGCGGCTCTGGCACTGGTGGAAGTTGATCAAGTGGTGTGTACTTGACGAGCTCGGGACATGCGTTGAGGGTAGCAGCAACCGGGTCGTGGGTCGGTGATCGTTCATTGCCGCGCACTAAGCCAGGGAAATTGTCGATCCAGTTTGGAGTGCTACCTAGCTGCACGAAGTCGTTGATGGGAATCGGTCGATCGAGCTTGGGAATCTTGGCAAAAGAGTAGGCAGGCGAAAGGGTGCCAAGCCTCATGTTTCGAAAATCTTTGGTTTCGGCCCTCGATTTGGCCTTGTGCTCGAGGCTGCCGCGAAAATCATCATCGTACCAGCCCAAGTCCAGCTTCACCTGGTCATGAGCGACGCAGAGCTGATCTTTGTCATTTCTATCGGCCCACCATTCATCGATCTTCGCCTCACCAGCGACGAGCTTCTTAGCCGTTGACTTCTTGACATGCGCCAGCAGGGTCTTGATGCTCCCGTGCCACGGGATGGTGATGCCCGGCGGCGCGATGGCGACACAAATCGAGCATCGAGGACCTCTGAGCACCTCCTCCCTGGCTGTTCTCTGTGCTCCACGAATGAACTTCTTGAGGCCAGAATGGAAGTCTCCATCCATATGTCTTGGAAGCTTGCTTGGAATCCATAGCTTGGCCTTGGTTTCATCATCAACGGTGTCGTCCTCCTGGCAGCGTGGACAGAGGACCATCGACCCTTGATTCTACTTCTGCTTCGTTCCGAACTGAGATTCATCGGTGCCCACCGCGAGCCAGACTTTCATGGCAGCACGAGCTGCTGTGGCGTAATCGACCTTGGAGAGCTCGTCGGAGATGTCGATTGTGTTATCTGAGAGCTCGTCGGGGTATGTATTGACCGCTTCGCCGTGGTCGATTTGGTCTCGAAACTGATCCTCGGCGTCCTCTTCGGGCAAGATATCTTCATCTTCGGGGAATTCATCTTCCAAATTGATGCCGACGGATTGCAATGCCTCATCGCCCTCGTGAGTGCTTTCATCGGGCTCCATTATAGTATACCATTTGGCTCGATCGAGGACGCGGCGGTTGAACTCTCCGCCTAAGGACTGGAGATCTCTGGCCATGAGTTTACTCTCTTCGATCGAGATTCGTCGTCGCTGCTCATTTGCGAGATCCTTCATAATAGACTGGAGCGCTGCACGTCGAAGCACTCGATCTCGGTTTCTCCGAGCCTTTAAATCCCCATCGTGAGGATATTCATCGTCAATGTCGCGGAGCTGTCGGAATAAGGCGTTGAGCATCGGAGAGACGCGGCGCATTTGCTCATTGTTCAACCTAGAGAAGGCCAGGCTCCCATCGAGGGGACGGTTATCTGCGATATCGCCCGCAGCGTCACCGATCGCAAGAGAGGTAAGATCGAGCAGCATGGTTCGATCGGCGGTATAGTACTTCTCCATTACAATGGAGTCAGGATCATGTGCCATGATTGCCCGCGCTGGCTCTGCTCCCACTTTGCTCATTAATTCCTGAGCGGTATTACGTCGAATACTATAAAAGGTAATCGACTCGGTGAGGCCTGTCTTCGTCGCTCGAAGTTTAAGGTAGTCGGTCAGGGCCCCTGCTAGCATTGGCTCGTTCTCCTTGACCGACAGCCCGCGAGGCGCACCCTTGAGGAGGATAGGCTTGTTCTTGAATTCGTCCTTGATGATGATGATGTTTTTCTCTCGCCCTTTGAAGAGCTCGTCGATGGTATCAATGCCCGAGAGAACACCCCGGCGTAAGGCGATCGTCAGGATCCGATGAGGCGCTGACAACTCGAAGGTCATCTGGCCCTTCGGGCTGTGGAGGGGTATGAAAAGAACCCATTAGCCCGATTATCGATATCGTTCGAGGGAAAAGAGTTACTTATAGTATCAGTGTCTTGTTATCGGTCTCTTTCTCTGGGTCAACCGAGTTCGTCTTTAGGTTTCTGATCGTCATCTTCACGTAAAACATCCCTTCGACGCCGGTTCTCTAGATATCAAGATCTCCCCAGACAAGGTACGGGAGAGGACGGTTTCCCTGGTGCTTGGCCATCGCGAGAGACCCAGGCCGGACAGCTGCTAATCGACCGATTACCCAGGCCAGATGATGACACTCGGTGAGTTCGATATAGGGCGTTTCTCGTATATCGAAGTCCATCATCATCAGTAACTCCCATGTCCCTACACGACTGCGGTTTGGCTGGGTGGCTCGACGACTGCGGATTTTGACCTCGTTTTGTAGTAGACGCATTATCTCGGTCATTTTGCCATTGATCCAGCTGGGTGACGGTGGCTCAATCTCTCGCTCTTCATACTTCCGAGTCACCCAAAAATGCATGCTTCGGCGGTAATGAACCAGGACTCGGTAGGAAATGCAATCGTCTTCGTTCGATCGGGGGACGCATCTTTTGAGCGCGTAAACGAGGAATCGACGCAACTGCGAGGCCAGTTGATCGAATGCCCCTCTGCCGTTGCGTGGTGATGGAGATGGAAAGCAAACTTCATCGATGTCGTCAGTCTCCGGGGGACAAAGGGCGACCCTGGCCCAACTTCGATAGAGCTCCAAGTGAGAGTCCTGTTGTAGCTGAGTTCTCAAAGACCGATGCCGAAACCCGTGGGCGAGATCATCGAGCCGCTTGGATTCCTGATCAAGGACAAACAACTCAGATCCCTCAGCGCTTGGGTCATCGCCCTCAACTCGACTAAGAAAATCTTTGAACTTCTCGCTCTTGCGACCGATCCTGCGTGCCATCGTCGATGGTTGGTGGAAATGGGAATGATGGTAGGGAAGGGAGTTTTGGGTGATGGGCTCGGGTGATGATGCTTGGGTGATGATAATGATTGACGGTGGGCTCGAAGAAACTTGTTTCAAGGTAGGAAGCGAGTTATTCGACTATGAGAGTGAAATATGAGCATGTAAACACGGTGGTTAATGCCGATTGATCTTTGTTATGGCCATGGTGGAAAAAGGGGGGACTGCCAGTGCCTGACACTGCCAGGCACTGCCAACATCGCCAGCCGGGCTCTGCGTCAATGGTTTGTGCGTGTTTGTTTCTCTTCTCTTCTCTTCTGCCTTTTCTCTTCTGCCTTTTCTCTTCATCGGAGCGGTTCTGCCTCGTCGCTCTCCCACCACCCTAACTTGGGTCTTGATTGACAATTCTTCTCTTCAATACCGATTACAGCCTTCATTTAATCGGTTCAATCATCAAGGCATTCTCTTCGGCGCCTCGATGAACCGAGAGGTAATTCTGCGGCTCATTACCCATCTTTCCTCATCGTCGAGACTAACTCTTTCTCTGTACAGCGCCCACTCTCCATGCACGATGGAATTCCCCGCCCTCAACTCCGAGCACCTATCCCAGGCCGCGACCGATCAAGCTTCGTTGGGAATCATCAAGGCACTGTGGGATGAGCACTCCGACAAATTGCCCGATGATATTCGACAAACTATCCTCGATAACCTCGAGCATGTTCGCTCGACCAGGAGTAACGCCACTCAGCCAAGCGGCCACCGCATCTGGAAGGATCCGAACTGGAACTTTGGCACTTGGGTTGTCATGGCAGGCATTTATGGTATCGGGAGGCTTACGACCATGAAGCAGACTCTGGAAAGCAGATTCCCAGACATCGACTTCGACTCGATGGATGGGCCATCGCCGCCCCCTCTGGCGCCCCCAGCACGCACGAAGCAGACCGCCAAGGTGAGCCAACCTCGATGATCGAAAGTCTTGTGTTGAAGAAGCTAATTGATCATCTAAGTTTAAGAAACCTCGAAAGAAGCGCCGCGTTAACCCCGCGACCGAGGACCAAAGCACTGCCCATACCGCGTAGGCGCCTCCTGCTGATCATCAATAACCCCTAGCACCTCCTCAGCCGGAGCATCCTCAGCCGGCGCCTCCTCAGCCAGAGCATCCTTAGCCAGTACTTCCTCAGCCGGTGTATTATCAGCCGGTGCATCACTGGGGTATCTATCATTAGGCTATCTATCATCAACCTATCCATCAAGCGTCCTCCTTTGACAACTGCTTCCGCCCGCCACCGACGCATGCCCAAGGGGTTGGTAGTATCGAACAGCCGGTCTATTATTAATCCTCGGTGCATAACCAAACCTAAGCGGCCTTCTTTGATGATGTCCCTCGTTCCTTTCCTTTGGCCGGCACCGTCGCCCAGGCACTGCCTCAGCGAAGCGATAGCTACCATTATGGCCCTGACTACTAGTTTAATTAGTCTTTATTCCCGTATCCGATGAAATCTGACCCGATGAACGTGAACACCATGATCAACCAACCCGACCAGAGCGTCTATGATCCCAGATCCCAGCCTCGTTAATCTAGCCCACTGGTTTCTTATACACCCTCGATGACTGGCCAATATGGCTTCAACGCTGCTGATTCTCATCTTCGATCTCAGCCTCATCAATCCAGCCCACTGGCTTCTCACACATCGTCGCCGAGCAGCCAAGCTCCTACCGAACCTCTACGTCGATCTCCTTCGGCGACCTTCGAGGGTACGCCTACGAGAAAGACAGGCGACCGTGGTAAGTCCCGACGAACCTCTAGTGAGGTCGAGCCTCATGTGGTCGCTCGTCTTCGAGGCGCCTTCTTTGGGAAGCTCGAAGCCATGGAGACGAAGCACTCGAATAAAATTCAGGCGATGAAGAAGGAGTATGCAACCAAGTTCCAGCAGCTGCAGAAACAACTCAACGATGGCCTCGAGGATGCAGCTAGAATCAACCGTGATTCCCAGGACCGGCTAGAGGAGAGAATCGCTCTTCTAGAAGATCGTATCGATTTGGAGAACGAGGATGACTCGAGCATGTTCGAGGATTGAGGATGGTATGGTGGTGCTAAGTGGTTATGAGAGAAGAATAAGGCAGGTTAATAATAAACAATAAATGGATCTGGTAATATTATCGAGTTGACCATCCCACCTAATTCTCCGCGGAGATGCTTCGATGACAAGCTTGCATACTGACCACTATACTACGGAAGATGTGTGGTTATGATCAACCACTGTAGTGAGAGTTCGATGTTGGAGAGTTTGGATATGCGGTATATAAGCCAAGGGATGTGTCAGTGTAGAGAAACGAGAGAGACGTTGTTTTAACATGTGACGCAGGTCTTCTGGCAGGAAGCTATTGAAGAAAAGGAAGTCATTGTGGCAAAGCAGGTGCCGCCAGAGTAGGTGCAAGGGGTACCAAGGCTAAGTTGGAGAAACTTCCCGGTTGTGCACGTTCAGGACCACGCATACTACAACTTGACCAGACAACCCTCATCCGCTAATCAGCGTCTTGATACATTGTTCTATATAATGTCAATGTTGAGGACCTTGATATCCTCCTCCGGCTTCTCCTTGTGCGTCCGCACATTCTCAATCTTGTGGATAACATCAAAACCTTGTGTCGCGCGGCCAAAGATGGTGTGCTTGCCGTCCAGCCAGGGCTGTTACGAGTTAGTCATATGTCTTCTCATTATCTTCAAGGTGGTGGAACATACCGTCTTTTCTGTCGTGATAAAGAACTGACTGGCGTTGGTGTTGGGACCTGCATTGGCCATGCTCACCGTGTACGGCTTGTCGTGCTTCAGGCTGCTAAACTCGTCCTCAAACTCTCGTCCCCAGATACTCTCGCCTCCCGTGCCATCACCCAACGGGTCTCCGCCTTGGATCATGAACTTGCGGATGACACGGTGAAAGATGGTGCTGTTGTAGTAACCACTCTTGCAATGTGTGACAAAGTTTTCGACCGTCTTTGGTGCTGCGTCGGGGAACAGTCGGATGTGAATGTCTCCGTACGTGGTATGGATCACAGCTCCTGTACCCGTCTCGGCCTTTTTCGTCTTTGCGTCCTTCTTCTGGCCCAGCATCGTGGGTCGCTCGTTCTGAACGTCTCGCGTTGACTTGGAAACATCTTCCTCGTTGTTGAACATGTAAAACCGGACCTTGCCCACGCCTGTTGCCACCAGGATCGGATCTCGGGTCTCAGACTCCTGAAGCAGTGGGTTGCTGGAAGCACCCATCTCCACAGTTGTAACCCCCTTCTTCTGAGGCTGGCCTTGATAGATGGCCAAGTTAACGGCACGAAAGTTTTCGTCCTTTCCGTATACTTTTACCACTTGGTTGGTATATGTGTTGAGAACCTTGATCCCCAGCATGGAGCCATAGATGATAAAGTTGCCAGACTCGTCAAAGATGACATTGGACTTGTGCTTGAGCGTTTGCGACTCAATGTCCCTCTCATGGGCGGTTCTTCGGCCGAACTCGACGTTGTCCAGCTTATTTGCCCCTGTGCCTGCTCGGTGCATCTCCTCAATAGCCTGGAGTGATTCGTCGTACTCTCGGTGCAGCTTGGCCGTCGCAAAGTCGAAGATGCGAATTTTTCGGTCCGGCAAGGAGAATGTTGCGAGATATTTGCCGTTAGGGGATATAGAGAGGCATGAAGGTACCGACTTTGCCTTTTTGAAATCAAACAGGTTGGTCGAGCTCTTGTACTCAAAGACCCCTTCGGGCTTCTCATAATTCCCACTCGGCCGCCAGTACTCCAACATTCCACCCTCGTCGGCAGAAACAACGCAGTCATATTGCTCATTGAACGTCATCAGATGGACCGGCTTCCTGTGCAGGCCCTTGATGGTGTGAATAGCCTCCTCCTTTTCTCCTCTTCCGTCGTAGATGTGTATCAGGGGCTTTGCTTGTTCGGAAACGGCCAACAGTGGCAACGAGGCGCCCTTGGAGTGAACCCAGCAGACACAGTTTGGCGTGTAGTTGAGTGAAATCATGGATAGGAGGTCAAAGGTGATGACATCAAAAATCTTGACTGTCTCGTCGGCGCCAGCAGTCGCAAAGCTTCGTCCATCCTTGCTCACGGAAACCGACACGATCTCACCATTGTGCGCCTTAAACTCCTTGACAAACTCAATACCCTGGGCGATCTTCTTCCAAAACTTGACGACGCCGTCCATAGAGGATGTGATGAGGAATTCGGTCAGGGGCGTCCATGTCGCAAAGAGGATCTGCTCCTTGTGCATCAGGGACTTGGAGTATCGCGCAGACTTGGGTAGGGCGGCGACGTAGAGCTTTTCGTGGGGGAGGACTCGTCGCTTCTTCTTTGGGGCTTCCGAGGGCAGCTGAGGGCCCATTTCATCGTCGGATGAGCTGTCTGGGAGTTGGTTAGCTTGGTGATGGGAACGCGACGGACGACGTACCTGATGCATCGTCGCGAAACTCGGAGTGGCTGCGCTTCTGAGAGCGATTGTCGTCATCGTCCGCTGCCATTTTGAGCGTCGCCTTCAAAGTCCCAGCTTTGGTTCAAGATGGTTCCAAAGGTCGACAGTAGTATCGAGTCTTGTTGCCTATTGTCGTTGCACTTGAGTTTCGCGATTAGATCGTCGCAGGATCGTCGTCCAGGCAAAAAAGTCAGCCTCATGTGGCGCGACCTTTAATTGTGGCTGGTGCTCCAACTTCACACTGTAACCCACCAACGCGAGCTTACTCAGGCTTGCTTCCTTGCAGGCCGAGGTCCACATTGAGGTCATGACGGGTTCACGCCAGGTCCGAGACTCCGGGGACGGGTCAAACCACCTGGATCCTGATCTCATGTCGTCTGTAAATAGAGAAGGACACCTTGTTTTGTCTGATTTCTTCAATCGAGTTTATTCTTTCGCTGCTTGCCCCTTAGACTTGGACTAGAAACAGCCGTCCTCCTTCATCTTGACACAATGGCAGCACACCCTCTTCAGCGACTCACGTCGCCCTCCCGTTCCGTCTCACTTCTTCTTCACGTTCTTGGTTTGGCTTCATTCAGCTACAACTTCCACTTCCTGACAGTGTGGGAGACGCCTTTTTCTGTGGCGTATGGCTGGCATTTCCAATTCCTCACCATCATCGGCCTTACTGCATCTCTCATCGCCTTTGCCCTTGGAGTCTTGGCCGACCTCACTCTAAGCCATGCGCTTTTCCAGGCCAAGAATGCCGTGGCCGTCCTCGCTACACCTCTAGAGGTTGTCATTTCCATTCTCTACTGGGGCATCAGGTTCATCGACCCCAATCTACTCATGGCCGGTGACTTTGTTCTGGACATGTTGCCGGATATCGGCTTCCACCTTGCGCCGGCCGTCTTTTTGACACTTGATCTGATTCTTCTGAGCCCGCCTTGGACTATCCCAGCCTACGCCATCATGGCAATCAGCACGGTTATTGCGTTTGCTTATTGGTACTGGGTTGAGCTCTGCTTCAGCCACAACGGATGGTAAGCCATTACACAGTCTGATAGCGAGGTACAATTATGCTTACCCGGAAATAGGTACCCATACCCTCTCTTTGAGCTTCTACCCACGGAGCAGCGTGTTCTATTGTTCACCTTTTCTGCTGGATTGGTTACCGTCTCGTCCTCATGCCTCAAGTGGGTTTATGCGAGAGTCAACGGTTACCAGGCTGCTCAAAAGGAGGCTCACAAGCCTCTCAAGAAGGTCCAATGATTTCTCTACAGTGACTAGATTAGCCATTACCAACCAAACCCATGGGGTTTTGTACGCCTGAGCAGAAATGTATGAATAAGAGAATGGAGGCTCATGGTGACACTTTTCATGATAGCAGTGTGCAAGACCAGGATGAAGACAGCGAGAGATGACAGAGACGGATACACAGAACTTCTACGACCTAGAATAAATGGCAGGGGTATTGGTGAAAATCATTCTCGATATCTGTAGATATTGGCATATTGAAGGATAGAGAAGACATGGTCTCGTGAGGCCGTGGATCAAGGATATGGGTTGAGCTACGCCGACGACTTCGTGTCATTGGTGCAGGCTTGTAGGATAAGAAGATGAAAACCATGCATTCATTTCTCTAAATATTGGCGCTAAATATTTGATAAGTGCCTCCCTCGACATCAATGACATTGGATGTTATCGTTCGCCGATGAGACGGAGGCAAGAGTCGAGGTGAGAGACGGCGGGGACTTTCGCCCCGCTCCCACAGAAACTGTGCTTCTCACACATCACCAACCAACCCCACCATCACCTGTACTTCGAGGCCGCCTTACAGCAAAACACTGCAGCTTGCGCTAGCTCACATACTTTGAATCTCTTTCGTTACTTCATCAGTAGTCATCACGCGATGGACATCGACGACATTCTCCGCCAAGTCGACCCCGTCTCCCACGGTGTCCCGAGTGAGACGCGCGACCTGCAGGCCTTGACGCGTCTCTGGGTCGCTGAGCGCTCAGCGCCAGAGCTGCTCGAGTGAGTAGCAATGAATGACCTCTATTTCTCGAGTAATTCAACCGACTGATTTTCCCGCAGATGGCCTACTGACGGCTTGTTTGAGCGCGTCAATGCCCGCATCAAGTCCCAGATCGAAAAGGTCGAGGACATGACGGGTGACATGGATCCCAAGACAAACTTTGCCCTCATCGTTATTCAGACAGAGTTGGAGAGGTACAAGTTCCTCGTCAGGAGCTATCTACGAGCCCGTATTGCAAAGGTCAGTTACACAAGCTCATGGGCCAGAACACGCAGCTGACTCTCTCCAAGATCGACAAGCACACCCTCCACTACCTCTCAAGCCAGGAACTCAGGGAGAGGCTCTCCTCAACAGAGGTGGCCTACGCTACAAGACACCAGGCTCTACTGCACAACCACTATCTCTCGTCCTTTCTGGCGTCATTTCCGCAGCAACTGCAGAATCTCAACGACACAGCCGGCAACATTAGCATGATTGACTCGCCCGACATGGACACTGCCGTCTTTATCCGTATGCTCAAGGATGGCGATGTCCATGGCGAAGGCACTGACGCCGATGTTACTCTTCCAGCAGCGAATGGCGACATCCTCATCCTCAGGTGGTCCAGCGCCAAGCAATTGGTCGAAACAGGTGACGCCGAGCTTGTATGAGCCCAGACACATTACTTTCCAGGCCCTTTATCTGTTCGAATGCTTTATGAATGAAGCTGGGCACAGCAGTGCTGCTCACATAAGCCATACAAGGCTGGTCCAACTGATATATAGGCTGAACTACAATCCCATCATCAGCCCCAACACCTCGGGGCGCGCGGGTTCCATGCAAGCCACGCAATTGGTTCCTCGAGACTCCCAAGTATTCACTTTTGATCACCATGACTCAACATTCAAAGGATCATGTCGCCAAGGCTGTGTCTGGGTGGTTTCCCAAAAGGGTAATCAATCTCAGAGTGGCCTCGATGCCCTAGTCCAATCACGGACTTAGGATTCATGAGCAGCCAACGTCGGAGATAGCATCTCAAAGGCGACGACATGTCTTCAGGATGAGTTATTCAAATCGGATATGCGCTTTTCTCGATGGTATAAAGAAGGGCCTTTATCCTCGATGAATTGGACATTTCAGACCACAACAGAACAACACTCAATCAACACACAACCATGTCTTCCAACACTATCACCCCCGAAACTACAATCGTCCTCGTCACCGGCGCCAATCAAGGTATCGGTCTTGAGGTTGTCAAGAAGCTCACGGCTGAGCATCCAGACTGCCATGTCATTCTCTCCGGCCGCCGCCCAGATGCCGTGAAAGAGGCCACCTCCTCCTTCCAGGCCAAAGGGCTCCCTGTCTCCCCCCTGGTCCTCGACATCACCTCAGATGAGAGCATCGCTGCAGCAGCAAAGTCTATCGAAGAGATGTACGGACGCCTTGATGTTCTCATCAACAACAGCGCTATCTCCGGTCTTAGCCTGGACGTTTCTCCCCGCGCTCGCATGCAGACCGTCTTCGACACCAACGTCATTGGTACCAGTCTCGTCACAGACGCCCTCATCCCACTCCTTGAGCGTTCGGGCAAGACACGCCGCATCGTCTTTGTCACCTCTGCCCTCGGCAGCCTGGCCAGAAAGGCTGACCCGGAATCCGCCCTTCACAAGCCTGAATATGGCGTCTACACGTACAGCAAGTCGGCCTTGAACATGATGGCCCTTCACTACGCCATCAGATATGAGGAAGATCCGCAGTGGAAGATCAACATTGTCTGCCCAGGCCACCACTGCGGAACTACTCTGAATGGATTCCAGGGAGCCGAGGACCCCAGTCTTGGAGCTGTCAGCATCTGTCAAGCTGCGACTCTTGGAGTGGATGGCAAGACGGGGACATTTACGGATGACAAGGGCACCATTCCTTGGTAGATACTCGAGCCCAATAGTTGAGCCCAATCATATAGATCAATGCGAGAGACTCGTGTTAAATGTGCATCCGTCGTTATAATTTGCTTGATATGGTATCCTCTGCAAAATGTCATGCTTCGACTCTAAATGCTACGAATACGTACGTGCGTAAAATCAATAGTCGTTCCAAACGCCATCGCCAGGCTGTCACCTTGGTGCACAAGCCGGCAACTTGCTCCCTTACTCTCTGTGTGTCCATATATCCTATCCAATCCAATCCTGTCCAGTCCGGTCCAGTCCTTCCTTTCCTCATCACATTCATGTCTTGAACTAAAAGTCTAACGAGTGGCAGAAATCAATATCCACGCATCATCCAAGAGATCGAATCTAAACCTGGCTGTGCGAGGTGCTGGGTCGTCCCTCCCAGACACCCTGTCCACGCTGTTGCATTCCTTGCCAGCGGTAGGGCATCAGGGCGCTACGGAGGCCAACGCTGTGTAGGCGTCGCTGATCCTGTAACCCGACAAAGCCAACTGAGCCAGCTGAGGGCTGGCGGCGGTGGCCCAATTCCTTGTTCCACACACCGCTGGCACTCTTGGGAGGCTCACCGGTGGGGGATTCATTGCCGTCGCGGTGGAAAGGTTCAGCCTCGATATCGAGGGTCAGAGCGGTTGAGTAACGGCGCGAAGGGAGAGTGTTGGTACGGGGACGAGGACGAGCAAGCACCAGGGGCATGTTGGAGGTATCAATCGAAGGAGGGGCTGGTGCTTGGTCCTTCTCGGACGCAGAAGGCGTTCTGAAGTAGTCAGACGTGGGGAGCGCGTTGAGAGGAGCCGAGGCGATGCGTGGCAGCTCACCACGTCCGTCGCGGAGAGCAGACGAGGGCTCCAGGTTGGGGGACTCTGACCCATCAGTGACGGCTGAGTCAGGGATTTCCTCGAGAACTGTCTCAAGGGGGGTTGCAAGCATCTCGGTAGGTGTGGCAGGGATAGAGGCTTCATCATCGTCCACAGGCTTGGGCTGCTCAATTGTAGCCGCATTCACTTCCTGGGCGACTTCAGGAGACTCGGTGATTTCGACCTTGGGAGCATCGACAGCAAGGGGTCCTTGCACTGAAGGCAAAGATTCCGCCTCGGCGCTTTCAGCAACGGCAGGCGTTTGAACCTTGTCCTCCTTGGCTGTCTCCTTGGCCTGTTCCTCCATAGAGATGCCGGAGTCGCTGGATCCTCGAACTGTTTCAGGCAGGGCCTCTTCAGCCTTGTGAGACAGTTCCTTGGGTTCCTCAGGAATTACGGTTTCCTTGGACTCGACGACCTTCTCCTGAGCGGGCTCCTCGAAAGGCTCCTGCTTGGGCGCATCAGCAGTGGAAGCCTCCGCAACTGGCTCGGTAGGCTCCTTAGACCGAGGCTCCTCGGCGTGAGAATGAGTTGAGGGAGGCTTAGGGAAGTCACTGAGAACAGTCTCTTCTTGGGGTTCCTTCGAGGCGTTATCGCTTTCTGTAACCTCAAGAGCGACCGGGTTGGCCTTTGGAGTTTGCACTTCAGACTCGTTGGCCAACTCCTTCTCATCCATCTCAGTCTTCTCAGCAGCTACGACAGGGACAGTAGGCGCAGTGGCCTCGGCTGTCTCGGCGTCTCCACGAAGGCTAGCTGGAGGGGTGGTGCCGAAGCTGGTCTCAGATCTTGTGTGAGGCACAATAGCCTGAGGGTCTGATGGAGCATCGCGCGCATCAACCATCTCCCACTGCTCATCTTGAGAAGTATGAGGTGTCTCATTCTTCTGGGTAGTCGAAGCGGGAGCTTCGGTAGGTTCGGCAACCTGGGGCACCACCAAGTCAGCAGACTCCTTCTCAGGAGCGGCCTCGATCTTGGCATCAGGCTCAGCTGCCTTAGGTGCCTCAACAGGTGTTTCCGTCTGCTTGGGAACAGGTCCCTCAGGCTTGGACTCTTCAACCACGGGCGAGGCCGGCGTGCTCAAGTGTTCCAAGACACCCTCACTTGGAAGCTTCTCTTCAGCCGCCTTGGCCTCTTGGGTCTCAGGCACAGGTGCAGGCTCTTCTTCCTTCTGGGCAGCTGGGGAGACAGGGCCGTCATCCTTCTTGTGTTCATCCGAAGGAGAGTTCAGGCCGCCAGAGAGGTCGGGCATGCGAGTATCAAGAGATCGGCGAGCCGCTCTTCTTTCCGGGGACTCGATCGGAGGCTCTTTTGTGAGCTGGATGGGCTCGTCGTCGTCGTTGATAGGACGATGGAATTGGACCACTCCGCTAGCAATGGCGTCCATGTCGGACTGCTCTTGGTAGATGATCCTACGTCCATCGTCGATGATTCGAAGTCCCTCGTTGGACTGGTCCTGGGCCAAGGCACGCGAGGACTTGGGGGTTACAACGATACTGTCTCGGGGGCTGATGCTATCAGTATCCACCAAGCTCGGAGTAGACGGGGGTTCGGACTGGTTCTCGTCGTCTGCGAAGTCGGCCATGTAACCGTTCTTCTTGGCCATTTCGAGACCAGATGGTACTCGGCGCAGGTCAGGCGAAGGAGCTGCTGGCGAGGGAGGAGCCTGGGGGCTATCTCTCAAATTCGTCTGGCCAAGCTTCTTTGACAGCGTATGTTCGGAACGGGAGCTGCCCAGAGATCCCGACATAGAAACCTCAGACTCGGGTCGGGGAAGTGAGGCAGAAGCGGTCAGCGAAGGGGTGGGCGCAACTGACGATGTGGCTCCAATTGATGGAGGGGGTACAATGGACGATGCTGCTCCGATGGAGGAGGCAGCAGCACCTCTTGACTTGAGACGCAGGTTTGGTAGCGTGTCGGGACAGTCAATGGCGCAAGTGTCCTTGCACAGCATCGTGATATCCGAACGGATGCGCTCCTTCAGGTGAGCCTCGAGAGCCTTTCTCTCCAAGTCGGGAGAGGCAAACTTCTCCAGAGGAATACTATCATCCCCGCCAGCACCGTCAAGGAAGCCATCGAAGATGAGGTGGCCTCGCTTGTGAACGGTCATGGTGGCGAGCGCATCCTCATGGTGCTCCAGCACGTTGCTGATGCCAGTCTGAAGGCGCTCCATGACAGCCTCAATGGTTTGACGGCAATAAGTGACCGAGTGGTCGAGCCGAACAACAAGAGGCTCGTGGACAGACCAGTTCTTTCCACGGAGTTCACGGATAGTGAGGGTGAGGTCATCCAGAGAACGCATAGACTTGTCAGTCATATCGCGAGCCTTCTCCAGCTTGGCCTTGACCTGGTTGGCGAACTCGTCAAAGTCGCGACCCTGAGGATCATTGAACAAGACCTTGCTTGTTTGGATGCGATGGGAAAAGTATGTGTAATCAGGGCCAAGGTTGTTGCGAACCTTGACCATAATGTCAACAGCACCATCCTCAGTGTGGGTGCAGCCACCGCTACCCTCAAACCCATTGCAAGTCTTGTGGCGCTTGTCGAATTTGCGCTTACAAGAGTCGACAGGGTCAATTACGAGGTTGGAGACCCTGGTCATCAGCTCCTCGCCGAGAAGGAGGGTCAGGGGGGAAGGCTGGCGACTATCAATCTTGATAGAGGCATTCCGGTTCTCTGGGTAGCGGGTGGCACAGCGACTGCGCAAAAAGAGCTCAATTGCATAGCCCGAGACGAGTTCGAAAGATTGAGTGTCGTTGGCGAACCGGGATCGGGGAATGCAGGCAGTGGATTGCGGTCGGCCGGTGCACGGCCGGACAGTCTCGGACTCGGCGTTGGCCGGCTCGGGATCGGCAGCGTCAGACCACCGGAAGCCGGGATCGTGGCGCACCAAAAACAAGCCAACAATGCGGTCGGTGGCATTGACAACTTCGCGAGCATCATCATGTGTCAGCTCGTACTCTTGAAAAGAGCGTAGCGACTTTTCTACAAGAATGAGGCCATCGCGTTCCACGCGGTATGTGATGCGATAGCGCAGTGGCTTTACATCACGATGGGGCTTGCGGAGTGGGTCGAGGGCGGTAGAATCGTGGCGTGTGATAAGCTCTGCAGAGCAATGCTGGAGACGCGAAAGCAGCGCTTGGCAGATACGATCCGAGGCCTTCAGCTGGGGTGAGGCCTCATAGTCGCGTACGTGCTCGGTGCCGATTGGGCTCTCAAACTTGACCTGGACGTGTACTCGGAGGCCGGGTTTGACGTTGGCGAGCTTCTGAGTCTGAGAAGATGAAGTTGAAGGCAATACGACAGACGACGGCCGGGGGAGGTCTGAATTCCGGGTCTTTTTCCGGCCTAGGAGCGGGAAGCGGCGCTTGGTGCCCGCTAAAGAAAATGAAGGCGACGAAGATGCGACGGAGTGACCGTCTCCCGAGGTACTCGGCCGTCGGAGCGGCATCTTGGTCGATTTTACGGGCAGACTCGTTTCCTAACTTTTTCTCCGTGTTCGATTGGAAAGGTGCGCGGGCATGAAAGTAAAGGTTGGGGTTTCGGTCCTCAATGACACAAAGGGTCCATCGAGGACGGCGCAGACACGATTGGAGGTTCTGGAGAACGAGGCCGAAGGTAGAAGAGGTCAATTGGCGGCAGATGGCGAGTTTAAGAGAAGAAAAAGAGAAAAAAATGTTCAAATCGTGAGGCTGGAAGAGTAAAAAAGAGGCAGGAAAAGCAATGAACAAGCGGAGGCAGAGGCGGGGATGCCGGCTGCGACTAGTTGAGTGATCGACTGAGACCTGGGCGGAGTCGCAAAAATCTCGACAGCAGGGGAGTAAAGGGCTCGGTCGGTCAAGCTCGGTTCCAGATAACGGGAGGTTATTAATGGATCAATGACCGGAGAGGCTTTCCAAGGTTGTGCAGCGCTGTTGGTGGGTGATATGCTGGGCGCGCAGTAGTTTCCCCCGATCTAATGCGATGGACGTTGAAGGGCAAGAAATGGTCGTGGCTGGTCCTGAAGGCGGTCGGCCTGCAAGTGAGCGAGCTAGAGTGAACCGCTGGAGCTTGAGGGATCTCGAAATGGAAAAGAGCGAGTTCTCACTGGCGAGCAAGAGGGAGGAGACTGGAACCTGAGGGGAGGGGCGCATGAAGTGCGGCGGGTCACTTTTAAAGAGGTTTATCGCATCGCATGCTTCTGACCTGCGTGCTTGCTTGCGTGCGCGCCCCATTCATTGCTCATTGCTTGCTTCTCGCCTAAGCACTGCTGGAGCCGCTGCTGGCTGGGTCGTTGCCTTGCTTGGCTGTGCCCGGTAGAGCAACGCTCATGCACCATCCAATTGATGCCGCTGCCGATGACTGGATGGATCGATTTTCCCCCCGGGTCAGATTAGCAGGACCCGAGCATCTTGCCCGTGTGCCTCTGGGCCAAAGTGGACTGTCAATCTTGTCATGATCCAACCTTTTGCTGTGCCGGGACGCGCCAGCGTGGAGGGGGAGGGGGGTGGTCCCTGTGGACTCCTATGAAAGCCTCCGTGGGTTCTTCGTAGGCAGGGTTGTGCATCATGCCACGCCGCGCTGACCGTGAGGGCGTGACCCATGCCTTCCGGCCGGGTTGAAGCCCGTCGAGTTCGTGACGGGGGAGTGTGTGGTCTGATGTCGGCCTTTTTCGTGCATTGTCGTCAATCTCTCAGCTTCGGCCGGTTCCTGGCTACGCCAACCGTACCTGAGATGATGCCTGAGGCGAGTGTCTTTGGTGGATAGGACCTGCCTAAGAAGATACCTTCAGTTGACTGAATACAGGCCGTGCGCACCTGCCGTCAGTCCTTGGCCATCACACATGCTCGGCCAGCGCCCGTAACCCTCTGTGGGTTCAGCGGATATTGGGGGTTGGTCACCCATCTCCAGACGCAGACGGCATGGCCATGGCATTCCCCAAAAAGCAAAATGAAAAAAGTCCAACGTTGGTCCAAGTCCGTACCTGTGCCCGCCCGTACCTGCTCTGTCTAGTGCTGGTGGAGGCAGGCACAAGCCCGGGCGCCACCTGCCTCCTTCCCCTTCCTTCAACTCCCTGGCTCATCGTCCGATATGGGCGGGTTCAACTTGTCTTGAAAACTTAACTCCTAGGATTCCCAACTCTAGGTTCAGTCTCGGGCTCGAGCTTCCTGCTCGCCTCAGATCAGAATGCAAAAGCCAACTGTGTTCTTCTCCATCTTTGGTTTTCTAGCTTCCTCAGCTGAGAGGGAGTCGTCGTGGAAACAGCTGAAGCAGGACCCTTCAGGGTCTTTTCTCATATCAGTGTCCTCTGTTCCCGTTCTCGCTAATACAGACGAACCCCTCTCTTCATCTCGTCTTGCTCTCGAGTAAAAGAGGGCGATCGGGGGATTCACCCCTGCTCCCGGTCACAATCCACGCCACAGGTTACTCGCATACCAGGTCTTGACGATCACGGGAGTGGGATTGTGATACCTGGCGGTGATTGATGATGGATCCCGAGCATCTGACCGACCTGGATCCATGGTGAGTTCGAGGTCAGCCAGCCTCTTGGAAGTTTCTTTTCCTGACTCCGATGGATTGGTTGGCTGCATCCCGGTGGCATCATGTCTGATCTTTTTTGGTTTTTGTTGTCTTGATTCTTGTTCGCTCATTTTGGCTCGGCAATGAGTAGCTCGATCACAGCTGGCCAACCAAACTCCAGCCTTTGAGCCTTAGACCCCTACAGGCTACCACACCATTCCTCTTGATACTACAGTCTTGCAGAAGCAGCAGCGAGTGGACAAGATTGGAAAACAACATAATCTCAGCCAAGCCCGGCCTCAATTGTACAACGAGTTCAAGACAAAAAGTCTGGCCAACCCGTCACCCACGTCCCGCGGACGCATCCCGCGCTCCCTGCAATGCATTGACTTGCCCACGCTGCAAGGCGCAATTTGGCGGTTGGCCGCTGCTCTGGCACAAAAGAAAAACCTTTAAAATCTGAAAGCTCTCGCATGAGCCTGCGTGGGTTGGCACCCTGTTAGCGATGGGATCCTTGAGTCCAGGATCCAGACGTCACCATCTGCCCACTGCGAATTGTACCGGCCATTGGTCCAGGTCCGTTGCTCATCCAACTTTCCAGAGTCGGATCATGCTTGCGCGGGCTTGCCAGGCTTCTCCATTCTTTTGGTACGGGGTGCCATTCTACACACATTGCGTTGCAGCGCATTGCAGGGCTGAGACTCTTCCTCTTCTGTCAGATGTGATTCCTCGAGTCTTTGTCTTGTTTCTGAGGTCCTCTTTAACCATTGCCCGGCCAATCCAGCTTAACTCAACCCTGGTCTTTTATCCCTGCCCCGTTGATCCGACATCCAACTCCCGTGCCTCGACAATCGCCAGAACCGACACATACCATAACGAGGAACTCTTCGACTCGATGAGCATCATACATCCGAGGTCAGTGCCTGTTTAACACCCCATGTTTCCATCCACCCGATTCTCTCCGGCTACACATGCCAGCTTATCGTCCATTTACATACCCTACACCAATACGGCACCTATCATCCCGCATCTTCCTCTTCTGTCTCATGAGATCGCACCACTTTTCCTTACTCGGATACTGCCTCGCATTCTCTACTTGTTCAGTCGTCCCGCTTCAACGGCTGTCTCCATTCCCTCACATACTGTACATGAACCCGTGCACAAGTTGTCTCCGATGCACCGGGACCGGCAACCCCATCAAAGTCTTCCCCGGCTTTCATCCGTCTGGAGCAGACATGCCTGGTTATCGGTCACGGTCAGGACTCGTCCCGATGATGGCCGGCACCCGCCGGCCGTGCTCAATCACCCGCTACGCCGACCTGACTATGTCCGTTCATTCCCGGTATAGTTGTCTGACTTTTCGGGGCCAACATAGGGACTCCTCTAGAAACATCCTGATCAATGGGCACTGCCTACCTGCCATATAGGTTAACTCTATCCACCCACGGCAGGATAAGTCCGTGACTGTAAATCCAGGCAATGTAGAGTTGCAACCAATGTAGAATCACCACCCCGTAATTCTATAGACTGTGGATTTGCCGGGAACTATGTGACCGACACAGCCCGAATATGATCATGAATCGGGATTCGGTAGCGGCCACACGGAATTGTATCGGCATGATAGACCCCGTGAACTGTCATGCTCTCCTCAAAACGCTGCACCTGCATCCGTCGTCAACGTGGCACTGAGGCAAGAACAACAACAACAACCACACCAAGCTGTCGTGGTCAAGTCCAAGACGAAAGAAGTCCAAAGGGGAATTTTCGGATTGAGGCCCCATGCAGCAAAAGAAGCCCACTCATGACCCCGGATTCCAACCAGCGTCGAAACTCGGCTTGCTTGGTGCCACGTTCTGAAGATCCACGTCACTGCAGGTAATTAATAAGGCATCAAACAACAAGACTGACTTGCATGAGCAAACGCGAATCAATTGCGGAGCGCAAGCGAAAGGGCGCCTAAGACCCCCAAAGGACACTAACGTCGGCCACCCCACAACCGACCACCCCCATAACCGACCACCCATTTTCCACCTTGCAACACCACCAGGCCATATCTTCAGACCGCGATTTCTCAACCAATATTGAAGCTATCGCTAAACCGACTTCTACATCGTTTTCGCCATGCCTAAATGGACTAAACAGAATATGTAAGATACGTTGCAGATATATATAGACGGCATTTCGATTAATAAGGCCGCCGACGCGCATAGGATACCGCATTCCACCCTCAAGGGACGGATTCATAGTAGTAACCCGCGAGAAGAGTATACTAAGGCCCAGTAAAAGCTTACGCCACGGCAAGAAAAGAAGCTACGAGACTAGATTCTTATCTAGCATGACCTAGGCTACCCTATTTCTCACTTATAAGTCAGAGACTTTGCCAGCAAGGTAGCTATACGCAACGGCTTCTAAGATAGTATTAGAAAGAACTAGCTTAAGGGTTTTTTAATATATTTCCTAGATATTAAGATACTTAAAGGTAAGAAGATTAACTCTAACCGGTATTATAGCGCCTCTATTAAACTTATTAAGGCTTTCTTTATACTTCTAATAATACCGCCTATCTAGAAGATTAAATAGAAATATTATTATAATATAGACGAAGTCGGTATAATAGAAGGGATTAGACTTAATGGTCTAGTCCTCGGTTAAGTAAAGAAGAAATTAGCACTTTTAAAATAGCCTAATTTAAGGTATTAGATTTTAATTCTTAAGTATATCTTAGCCACGGGGAAAATCCTAAAGCCCCTAATAATTTTTAAAGGTAAATTAATCTAATAATAATAATTCCCTTATAATATCGACTTCCTCGAAAATTAAAACTTTATATACTCTAAGAAAGGGTAAATAAATAATTAGATTACGCTCTAATAGCTATATAATATATTTATCCCGGAGATAGCGCCCAAGGACCCCTAGGAATTATAACTCCTTATTTTTAATAGTTATAGTAATTATATAATTAAAGACTTCCTCTTTAAGTACTATGATAATAATATTTATCTTTTATTTCTTTTCCCTTACTCTTCTTATATCCTCTAGCCCCTTAATATTACTATCTTTAGCCCTCTAAAGAATATATACTATCGATATCTTTCTAACCTTTTATCTATCGTAGACTTTATATTAATTAATAAGATAACCTTCCTTATTAACTATAATAAGGCCTAGATTAAAGTAATTACTAAGGATAATATTAGAGTAGGCTAAAAGGCATTAAGATTATATCTAATTAACATAGCCTAGGTCTTAATAAACCTGATAGTTATAGAGATACCTAAGAGGCCTAGAATGCCTTCTCCGCCTATAGAAAGTCCTTCTAAATATCCTCTAAGGACCCCTCGCTTATTAGTTTAGGTCAAACGGGCACTTAATATAATCTCCTTAATATATAAGGTCCCTCCGGTTATATCGCTACTAATAAAGAAGATAGAGCATCGATTTAAGGATTATAGTATCGCCTTAGAGTAGTAGGCAAAGGAAATATTGATATTAAAGTATTAAAATAAGGAATTAAGACCGAAGAAGAAGAAAAAAGTAGTCTATAATGGTAACGCTAAGTTTGCAAAGGTTCCTGCGATTAAGAAAGCTCATAAGGCAATACTTAAGGTCATATAGCCGCGTAGGATTACTATAAGGGTTTCTAGGATAAAACAAAGTAATCTAGAGCATATATTCTATCTAAACCTTTATTAGTCTAAAAATCAGATTAATATGACTTTCCGTTATTGGTTATTAATTAATGATCGCGATCGCATAACCTTGGTGTTTTTGTGGAAATGGGTGGTCGGTTATGGGGGTGGTCGGTTGTGGGGTGGCCGACGTTAGTTAGCGAACAAACAACAGGGAGTCCTCAGGGTCCTTGACGTTGGGCTAAGCTCCTGGCAGGCGAGCTAGGAGCTGGAGTAGTCAGGGCCAGGAAGGTCGCGACCATGGCCTCCTTCCCGGGCTTCGAAACCAGAACTTGCCTATTTGGGTAATACACTCCCGAAATAGAAACACCACGAAAAACTCGCGATATCTACTATTGAGAGTAAAAAGATAGATGCAAAGAGCATCAATGAAGCAAAAATAACAGTTGACGGCAAGTGGGATTGCTCCCGCCAGGGCTTGAACCTGAGACCTTCGCATCACCGATATTACAGTGTTAACTGAAGTATTAGTACGACGCTCTAACCAACTGAGCTACGGAAGCCGATCAACTGTTGAAGACATTGTCGAATGTTGAAAATTATGAAAGCCAGCGGCTCAGAACTCTGGAGTTGACACTATTGTATCTAACCTTCCGCTCTAATACCACCCTCAAAGCCCAGTTCCCAGGTCGAAAGGGGCATAAGTGAATGATGCCGTGTATCTGGCTACGTTAACTCAGACGGGCCTACCAGTCATAGCTTCAATGATCATCTGATCACAACGGTACCCTAGACACGTAAATGTTGCTGTGAACACAGAGTCCTCGGGAGGACTTTCTCTTTAAAGGCGATCATCAAAACCTGTATCATTATCGAACACGCTGGGCAGTCAGCGTAAGGTAGGACTCGGTAATTATTCTGATCACTCTGTCCTCCACAGTCTTTTGCGAGTGTGTTTCATCATATCCTTCAGGTGATCATGGACACGAATCGGATCGCTCAAGTTACTACGGTCGAGAAGTGACCCGAGTCTCTTAGAGATTGAGAATAGCTTGATTAGCCTCGAGCTGGAATAAGCCTCAAACCAAGTGTTACAGCCATGAGTTGGTATGCAGATATTGCCAAACATATAGGAAATTCGGACAACTTCCATCGACATGCCGTCAGCACGCAGAAGGCCTAAGATTGAATCCATCACAACTAACTGCATGTTTTCAAGACCTTCAAAGTTATCAACGATAAGATATCAACAGAGAGGGTGTCATGATAGAAGAAGAAAGGTTCCCACAACGCTTGAAGATGTCCCGTCTTGAGTTTTTGGTTAATGATATCATCTTCCTGGCACTGGATAAATGGATTCCTACCTGCTTTGTGGTTGTGATGCTCGCTCGTGGGCTCAATCAACAGCGCTGGACTTGGACCTCTTAAGATAAGAGGGTCTTGATGCCGCACCACCAACGCTTCGCTTGTAGTTCCGAAGACCATCGGCCGATGCGAGAGCAGGGCAGTTGGGCGTGACGATGTAATTGGAGAATGCTATGGAGGCCACGGGTTCGTCCTGGCTCAAGACTGGTGGTGGGCCTCCTGCCACGTACCAGTGCGCCCCAGACTCGTCAACCCCCGAGGTCATCTTTTTCCTTGAGGCATCATGTCCTTGGTGTTCGGTACATCTTTTGCCAATGCTACACGAGACCATACCTGAGACGATTCGAGCGCCTTAACATTGCCCTTGGATTCTCCTATTTGGCTCTTGCTACACGACGATATTACCATTCTGCTTTGGCCCCTAAATCTAGTAAGTGGTTAGGAAAGCCTCTCTTCTGAGAGCGCCACTTCACCTTAGACGTCCAGGTTGGTGTATCACCCCCTTAACGGACCAGAACTAATGAAAATATCTCAATCGTAGGATATCTATCTCTTTGTGAATCAGCGCGGTATCCTGCATCTGAGACCTGTCGCCAGGCGTCCACCGGCAGGTTGCATGTTCACCAGGTAGCAACACAGGTGAGCGGCATAAACAAAGACTCTCGGTCCATTCACCAGCCGGTTTGTTTCTACTGTACGTGCTGTTAATATATATTGCAGCCCCTTTATTGAAGACTGGATTTGCTTGCCTTACTTCATCAAACACTCCTCGTTTGGATTCTTGGCCTGGTTTTCCTCGAGGGGCGTTATCAACTCCTCTCGATAAGAACATACGGACGACTTTCAACAATCATGCCTCGATCTAAGAACAAGGGCAACGCAGACGGGATAGCCAAACAGCTCGCCGGCTTGACTATTAGTTCTACCGCACCCCCTGACTCCGAATCTGATTCTAAGCCCAAGCGCAAGGCTAAGCTAGCAGCTCAATGGAGCACCTACATCCAGAAGGGTACTCTGGAAGACTTCCAGCGTCTCTGTGCTGACCTGGGTATTTCCGGCGACCTTGGAAGCAAGACAAAGTGTCGCAAGGTATGTCGATACGAATTAAATGTAACAACAGTTCCAAAGTTGACCTGTGTCAGGAGATCAAGAGCGTCAATGTCAACATCACGCAATTTCTCCAGAGCAAGAACAAGCCTGAAGACGTCAAGTTCTTCAAGAACAGATATGCCTTGGTTCAGTACACGCGAAGGACCGACTCCTTTTTCCCACGTCGCAGGATCCCCAAGGGTGACCCGGTTAGGGACTTGTTGAGGATTATGGATGATTAACCAGATGTGTGTTTGTTGCGTGTTAGGGGAATTAAGTCATGAGGGATGGACAAGTCACACAAAACAATCAAGTTGCCGATAATCATACGCCGTTCTCATGCTCATTATATACCTAACTCCTAATCTCCCACAATCGAATTTTACCCGTGTCGTTTCCAACAGCCAACAAATCACTCTGTCGACCAAAAGCAACCGCCGAGATTCTACCAAGAGGTGTTTGCTCCGTAGGCCAGTTACGGTAGACCGTACAGCTTGGAAGATGTACAAGTCGCAGAGCATCCTTCTTGTGCTGGCTTCCGAAAGCCATGAGCTGACCATCAGGGGAGAAGGCAATGTGTGTGATGGGAGTGACGAGCTGCTCAAAGACTCGAGTGGGCGTCGGTCGCTCCTTGATGGTAAGCTCATCTGCCTGGGGCACGACGAGCTCGGCTCGGTCGTAGATGTTTGTGATGCCACTGTTGGAACCGATAGCAACCCAGCGATCCTCGCCCAGATTCGTCGGGCCTTGATGACCACCGAGGGCCAAGACGATTCCTCCGACACAACCCTCATCGTTCCAGATACCCACGAAAGAACGGGACTCCATGCTGTACTCGCCAACCTGACCATCCTTGCCCAGGATAGTTATTCCGTCTCCAGTGCTCCACCAAGCAAAATCAGCAATTCCATTGACACTCGAGAGTCTGGCAGCGGCGATCCACTGCATTGATGTCGTGCTGATGACGTTGATGATGCCACCGCCCTTCTTGGTAGAAGCCACAATCGCCATATATCTACCACAAGGACTGAGCTTGAATCGTTCCATGGTCTTGTGCTCCAGTCGATGACCGAGAATCTGCGTCGTCTTTTGCACCGTGCCCGACTGAAGATCCCAGTGGTGAAAGTATTTCCGTCGTCCAGCGAAAAACACCTTGTCGCCCTTGGGATACATGAACTCGGCCCTTCGCACGTCGACCTGCTTGGCTTGCACTGACATCAACTGAGGATTAGGCGTAGGATGGGCGGAGGGTGCGATGTGGTGAAGATACAGAACAGATGCTGTACTCGATGACAGGAGAACTGGGTACTCGGGGTGGAAAGAGAGGCTGGTAACAGGGGCCTTGTGCTGGTCTGGGATCTCTCTTGTCCTCTGGATGTCGATAACCTCGGGTCGTAGTCGTCGCTTCTTTGTCGATCCAGCTCCAGCCAGGCGGTTGACATCGCGGAGAAACTTCTCAAGAGGCTGGGCAGAGATCTCAGAGTCGGAATCGCTGTCGGCATCTGAAGAGTCGGAAGCGGCAGAAGATCGTCGCCTCCTCTTGCTAGGTCGCCCATCTGCTTCACGAGCCCATGCCGGCGCTGGGTTCAGTCGGAGGTACTGCTGTCGCAATCTTCTGCTGTACTCGGTTCCGCTGACGAGGTCTTCGGCCTCTGTTAATCGCAGCTTTCGTAGGCGCGTGGCTCCAGCGAGAGAGATGACCAATCGTTCGTCGTCGCTGTCTTCCCAGACGGGGGCATTGCCGTCTGTAGGCTTCGTAGACTTGGTGACTTCAGCGCCTGTAGGCCCAGAGCCCGTGTCGAGCATGAAAAGATCCGCATCTTCGATATCCTCCAGTCCAGCAGTGTCTTGCCCCACAAGCTCAAGCTCTTTCCCCTTTGCTTCCTTGCTGGAGTCGAAAAGCCAGTCATCCTTGAACAATTGCGCCCGGAAGCTCGCCTTGTTGCCTAGGACCAATCGCTCCAGCTCCTCCTCGTCCGAGTCCTTGTCGTAGAGGGCGACGGTCGGTTTTTGCTTTGGAACCTCATCTTCCGAGTCGAAATGAGCCTCGCTCTCGGAGGATGTGAGATCCTGCATGTCTTCGTCTTGCGGCGGCGCCATTGTTGCTGCTGAGTCTCGCGACGGGTGGGAAGTCTGTAGGTTCTGGCTTGGGCGAAATGTCGACGGGCGTGGAATTTTTTTAGAGGGTCCTCACAGCCTTGCATGAGCGGCGGGCTGTGATAGGCTCATCCTACTAGTGGGGGAGTGAAGAGTTGACCAATCACGTGTAAGTGATCAGAAAGGCTGACAACAACCCTAACCCTTGAACATACGACTCCATGAACTTCATGAATGTCAATGAACTTGATATAGTTGTGCTGATGCCTAGGGTATTCTTATATGTTTCCCATTATCTTTAATTCCACTTCAAATCTCCCAATCACAATGCTGCCGCCTGAGCCAAAACCTTCTCCAGCCGGTGCAAGTCGGGACTCACAGACTCGGTAGACTTGAGTGTGAGAACAGAGCCCGCCTGGGCTACATCAATCAAATTCTCAACCTTGCCGCCCTGGGCCAAACCAGAGATCAAAACGCCAAAGAATGTGTCACCGACTCCATTGACGGACACGATCTTCTTGACCCTCTCAGCGGCTGAAAACTGCCTCATGTAGAGACCCCCAACGGTTGGGTGATCACTTGGCGCTCGAGCAAGAATGTACTCTTCAGAGTCGGGGTCCCTCAGCCGAGGGTCATCATGGCCAAGAATAGTGGTCAGAAGAACGCCCTGAGGTCCAAGTTTTGTCACGATAGTTGGGATGTAGGGGAGGAGTTGAACAGACTGAACAGGGACTCCTGCATCTGTCAACTCTGCCGAGGTAGCTCTGACAAAGCGATCCCGAGCTCCCCTCATTCCAAAAGCATCAATAACATCGAACCACTCAGGAGAGTCAAAGTAGCCATTGTCACGAGCCGCAGTATACATGGCCTCCAACTCGTAGCTGTTTGGCGAGGCAATATCAACGGTGGACTTTGGGAAGACTCGAAGCTTCGGGTGCCCCTTCTGGCGGCAGAAGAGGTTCATCGACTTGGCTGTCGACACGGGCTCAAAGGCGACCTTGCAGCCTTGATCCTGGCCTGCCTTTAGCCAAGCCCGGATGTCCTTTTCACTCCAGTTGCCATCGACCACCAACCACTTGGGCTTGGTGCCTCGGACGGCGGATTTCCAGTACTCCGGAAACGAGTGGTGTGTGAAGATGCCCATATCGGCCATGGCCATGACCAGGTTCTTATTAGCATCGTTGACAGCAACATATTGGGCTGTCCTATTAGAACCGTGATACTCGTGCCCAAGCTGTCGGATGTAAGTCGTGTCTAGACCTGAGGCCTTGAGCCCGTTTAGGACAGTCTTTCCAGCGCTGGATTTTGCATCAGCATTTATGCGAGGGTCGTCTCCCAGCAATTTACTTACATATCGTCGCCAACCATGCTGCAGAGTCTAACTCGGGCATGCTTGCTCACGGAATGTGCAGCAAGGGCGACATTATGACCAACTCCTCCGATGGACTGGCTGATGCTGGATGGATTCGAGGTATGGAGGACAGGAGAGGCATCGCCTGACTTGGGAGCGGAGTAGTCACAGCTCAGGTCAATGGCTACGGACCCGGCGACAAGGATATCGGCCTTGCTATCCGCAGCGACATCAGGTTCCTGGGGCTGAGAGGGAGTAGCAGGTAGAGCAGCAGGTGATGGATTGCTACTACTACAATTAGAGTTACATTATCCCCAGACCATGCAAATTCATTGCCGCAACTTACAAAGTCTTCACGGGCTCGGACCCGGGAGACATGAGCTTCGACAGCTCAACGGCAACGTTGGTGGCTCGGATGATGTTGGATATCACTAGTTCCTTGTTGGCGATGACCGCCATCTCTCCCGTGAGCTGCTTCAGCCTGCCCAGGATGTACGGCGTGTTGGCGCTTCCAGTGAAGCCCTTCTCGTTGGCCTCCCTGACAGCCTGCTCGATGTAGTCCTGCATCTTGGGGGCCGGGATGCCAAACTTCTCGGGGATGGGGTTCGCAAAGAGTAGACCCGACTCGATGCCGAGCTTCTCCTGGGCAAGGATGATGGCAGCGGCCTCCTTCTCGGTGTAGACAACAGAAGGGCTCTTGACACCGCTATCCCGAGCCCAGAATGCAGGAAAGTCAATATTGCCAGACCTACCGTCGGCAAAGGTCGACACATAGGCACCCTGAGTCTCAAGGAACTCGAGAGTCCGAGGGATGTCGAGGAAACCCTTGCAGCCACTGCTAATAACAGCAACCCGGGTTCGGCCCAGCTCGGTGAGATCAGCAGAGATATCCATTGAATCCTGTCCACCACGATGGACACCGCCTAGACCACCAGTGCCAAAGACCCGGATACCAGCGAGCCGTGCCAGCAGCATCGTTCCCGCAATGGTAGTTCCTCCGTGAATCTTACGTCCTGCAAGTCCCTAGATAGCCCGAGTTAGTCGAGTGCGATGAAAGCTGGGTGTATGAAAGCAAAGAAATCCTCTGATAGTCGGCCGTTACAACCGAATTATCATCATTCACTAAAACAAGCTCCCTCTTACCATTCCCGTGAGGTAGGCAATATCTCTTCTGGAAGCCTTGACAACGCCTCCACTCTCAATCATCTGAACAATTTCCTCTGGAGAAGCACCGACTTTGGGCACTCCATCAACAATGGCAATAATAGCCGGGATACCTCCATGGCTGCGGACGAGCTCAGAGTGCTCACGGGCCAAGTCATTGCCCAACGCTCCGTGGGTGTAAATGGTTGACTCGAGAGCAACAACAGGCTTGTTACTGGCAACAGCATCGGCAACCTCATCCGTGACCTTGAGCAACTCTCGTACGCCAGCCAATGACGCGGCCGCGCTCATGAGGCGGCGCTGGGCATGGACCGGCCGAGCCCCGGGGCCGGAGCAGCGCCACATGGAAGAGCCATGCCGGGAGATAAGGCTGGATAGCCGGGGAGTCAGCATGGCGCTGGCTGGCTAACTACGCAGTAGAGAAGGCGCGCAATTGGCAAAAACTTGTAGGGAACCCCTTGATGAAATGGCGTGTTTGAATGTGATTGATGAGCAAAGCAGAGTTGTTGTGTTGGTGGATTGGTTGGTTTGGCGGGGTTGAATTTGATTTGATAAGCCAAGCTCAATATGGAGATGGAGGTTTATCAAAAGCTCCGATAGGCGAACTTTGCGGTGATTGCCACTTGAACAACGTAACAAGGACCAGTAAGAGACAATTGCCCGAGTCGAGATTCATAGGATTCGATGGTGTTTGTCTAGAAAAAGCTCCACAAGACGGAGATGCAGACGCAAGCAGCTTGATTTCCAACGTCCTGCGAGCCAAAAGCCACGCTTCCTCGGGGCCCTGGGGCTAGAACACAAGGAAGCGGGCGCCTCACTCGGCCGTCGGAGGGCGCCGTCGGTAACGACCAGAGTGGCTCTTGTTCCTGTCCCGCCAAGAAGAGAAAATGGAAGGGTAAGAAAAATGTCCATCTTCTTCTCCACTTGGTTGATTTTCTTTCCGCTCTGTGGGTGAGTGGAGTTCTTCTACCGCCACAACCGATCGATGCGAGTTTGTGGGATCTGGATCGCCATGTGTTTTTTTTTCCTTTTCCTTGAGGTACAGTAACGAACGTTATGGATCCTTTGAGAAGTGTTGCCATATGGATTGGATGTTCAACCTTCGGCTATATCGAGGACACATATATGCGACCAAAGCAACCTGACCTGTCAAACTCGCATCCATGGTTTGACATTGACATGAACCATCACCAAGAACGTGGTTTCAAGGGTTTGCTTCGCTTCTGCACAGATTGGAACCCCCCCGCGGAATTGTTACATCCGATGTGTGTGCTTGTCAGTTTCTTTTATGCAAGCTAGTCCCTGTCTCCGTTTGAGTCAATTCACAAGTTGTCGGGCCGCCATCGGATCCCTGCCCCAGGGCTCGACTTTCAGACTTCAGATGAGACAGAACATGGATCTGAGAGAGTGGAACTTTGCTTTTTTGACAGGCGCAAGATGAGACATGCCGCGGAATATTCTACACCGACTCTATATTTGCTTCTAGACTTCTTTCTGGCACTGATAGAGCATCTTGAGGCATTGGAAGAAGATACTCATGATTAACCGGTTGAATATCCGTGTCATCTCGCTTCTCTCTTTTGCCCAGAAATGACCCCTCCAAAACGGTCTGTCCAGGGTATGGACACACCTATCTGGAGAGATTTGACGGACGTCATTTCCGGTTTCAAGTTGTAGATATAGGCAATTAATTCCATCATGATTTCTCTGGTGATTCTCTCCTCGGTTTCACACTTTCGCTGTGTACATCTGCCATCATGACAGTATCACGACTGCTTGTGCCACTGCTGTTCCTGGCTGGACAGTCGCTGGCGGATAACTTTACCATTTCCAACGGCCAGATCTTCACCCCTGGCTTCGTTGTGCTAAATGCCCCTCAACCAGATACTCCTTTGGGAGGTGGTAGGTACAATGCGCTCAACACCAACATTCTGCTAATACCCTCAAGACACGCTACATGTCTCCATCGACGTCACGGCCAACGGCAAGCTGCCGCTGCCACCATACGAAGAAGATGCGCCGAGTCAGATTTTCAGCATAGATATGTTTCTCTACAGTTACACCACGGGGCGCAACTTTACCATCTCGAATCGCACGGGTATCGCCAACAACGCAAGCCGCGGCGAAATCATGGGGCAAGAACCTGACAGCACCGTGAAGCACGTCAACTGGGTCTGGCCCGATTGCTTGGTGGGCGACGGCAAGCCAGAGGATGACGATAGCGACCGAGGAATTTATAATGTATTTGAATGGTGTTCCACCCCGACTTACATGATGCTGATTTGTATAGATTTCTATTCGCCAAAGTTTTAGACTCAACGGCGACGATTACTATACCATTTTCGACGTCCCTATTTCCGTCACTAATTCTATCGAAGAGGATGACGACCGCCCCTCTTGCGACGACTTGGCCAATGAGCTGCTTCCATATGAAGATGTCGACGCAGAGACGACTAACGAGGTCGGCGTACTGTTTGCCCCGGGAGATGCGACAGAGGTTGAGGTGGGGGACCAGAAGGACTCTGGGGCGTCGATCACCAATCTGGGGTTGATGGCACATGCTGGGGGGTTGGTGGGAATGATGGTTGCAATCCTGTAAATATTGACCGTTGTTCAATATCTGGCCGCCCTTAAGACGGAGCTCCTACTTGATCAAGCCCTTCCACCGCTACCCAAGACATTCCAACCTCAATGATAGCTGTTGAAATAGCCTATCCCATCTACGCCGCCAACCAACAGAACTCGGCTAGCCAATGCAGGTCACCACTTCGCCAAACCAACCAGCCTCTCACAACCCGCTCCCATCCTCCAACGGCGGTCCATTTGCGGGGTCGACCATACCTCGGAGAGGCTGTCCGTCACGGACCGTGTAAGTGCAACATCACGGATCTACTCTCTTGGCCCTCAACAGGCAAACATTTGCTGGCCGTGTCTCGGCTAGAGCACCTATGTCGCAAAGTTGGCGAATGGCTTTCCCAACGCAGCTCTGATTCTCCACACCCTCGCAAACAGCTTGCCCAATGTGTAGTAAACTCTCACGGACGCTATCCGTGGCATAGCGTGCCGAGGCTCCAATGAAGTGAAAGCAGGAGCTGTGAGCTCGAGATGCGAAAGCTGTCATGTTTGTTAAAAATGAGACCATCACCCGTCCGTTGATCCCGTAGCTTCACACTCTAATTTCCTTGAGAACTCGGCTCTATACCTCGCGAGCCGGCCATACCGTCCATCACTTACACGTCCATCCTGCCCCACCGAGCATCGCCGCCGTCATGCCGATGCACCAAGGTCTGATTCCACGTGAGGGCTTCTGCGCCGATGTCGTCCTCCGACTCTTCCGCCGTACCGTGTTAAACCCGGCCTTCTTGTTCCCACTTGTGCTGCTCGCTCGCTTCACAAAGTCGGGCCAAGACCTCGCCAAACTCCATCCCGCCTCCCGACATCTCGGGACGCTCTTCTGCGTCGCCCTTGTCCGCTGGGCCAGTGATTGGGCATCGGAAAAGGCTCGAAATAATTGGGTCAACGATAAATATGATTGGACTCGAGAGATTGTGCTGGTAACTGGCGGTGCCGGAGGCATCGGAGGCCATATGGTCAAGCTGCTCGATGAGCGGGGCATAACGGTCGTGGTCCTGGATGTTCAGCCCATGTCCTTCGCCGTCTGTCCGTTCTCCCGTCTCCATCTTCATCCTTCGGACCCCGGTCCGGAGCAGACAGTGAATGATGCTA
Organism: Fusarium sp. LHS14.1; assembly: GCA_025433615.1. NCBI lineage: Eukaryota > Fungi > Ascomycota > Sordariomycetes > Hypocreales > Nectriaceae > Fusarium > Fusarium sp. LHS14.1. The sequence goes on from CM046481.1 coordinate 3,152,298, forward strand.
ACTTTAACGCGAGCAGCGGCCAACGTGCACCACTTTCAATGCGACCTTCGCTCGCCCGAAAACGTGGAAGCCGTGGCCGAAAAGGTCAGGGCTCAGGTCGGACACCCGACTGTCGTCATCAACAACGCCGGCGTGGCCCGGGGCAAGACGGTATTGGAGGCAGAGCCGGGCGACGTCCGCTTCACTTTCGACGTAAACTCGCTTGCACCGTTTTGGACGGCCAGGACGTTTGTCCCCGATATGGTCGCCAACAACCATGGCATGATTGTCACTGTGACATCGTACGCCGCCTGGCTGACGATTCCCAACATGGTTGATTATGGAGCTTCCAAGGCCGCCTCATTGGCTCTTCATGAAGGCTTGACGGCTGAGCTGACTACGAGATACAACGCCCCCAAGGTCCGGACGGTGATAGTCCACCCGGGTCACACTAAGACTGCTCTCTTTACTGGCTATGACCAAAAGACGGACTTTCTCATGCCGCAGCTTGAGCCTGAGACTGTGGCTGACGCCGTCGTCAAGCAGGTCCTCACAGGACGCAGCGGTTACGTTGTTATCCCGGGATTTGGCATGACTCTATCCGCTCTTCGTATGCTACCAGATTGGTATGCCATTCCGCTGAGAGCCAAGGCGCAGTCGTATATGAACAACTTTAGGGGTAGACAGGTGATTGAGGACGTGGACGCCGCTTATGAGGACGATCATCATCTTAAGAGGGGCACAAATGATACGACAGAAAGCGCAGTGCTGGTCCCTGGCATCCAGGCCGTTGTCGGGGCATGATGAATGATGCAGAAGCTGCTAGGAGAAGGTTAGCTGGTCAAACGTGGCGGGCTGAAGCAACAAAGCCTCGGCATGCCGGGCATCTGTCGAGTCAAACAAGCTCCATAGTAAGAGGGACGAGGCAAGGGAGAAGGCCAAGAGAGAAGCCAAAGAGCGGGGAGTTGAGAGTTCATCGTGTCCAACAAGTCCATAACGGATGTGGGCTGCATAACTCCCATGACTAACAGACCGTACGACGCTCAGATATCGATTACAATCCTAGCACCCAAAAGAAAAGAAAAGAAAATTCTTTGTGAAAAATTCTTTTAGCCGGTGATAGAGATAATCGCAAGGATCTGATGATGGTGCTGCCACAATCGACCCGAGTCAAGGGGATTAGGAATGGGACAACGGGTATTCGAGGCGGGGCTGCAAAGGAAAGGCAAGGCAAGGCAAGACAAGGGACAAGGCCAGGCACTGACACTGACTCTATCTTCGGTGTGAAAAAGGTCCGACAAGAGGACACGGAGCCTGCCTCGCCTTACGAACCTCCCATGTAAGAGAGAGGGCGTGCGCAGGAGCTTGGGCGTCAAACTCCGAGTCCGTTTCTGCTTGTGCTTGTCTCCGGGGTGAGGCTCAGGATCCAATATGAAACGGCATGAGAGGCAGGCCCGTGCATCGTATCGTATCGTCTCCGGGACCGACGGTTGGTATCTGGGTACATACACATGCAAAGCAGGCTCTAGATGTGGTTGGGGATGCGTTTGGTGGTGTTGGTGATGGCTGTTGGCCGTTGGCATTGCGTCTGAGCGAGCGAATCCCCGAGTCCGACAAGGTGCCGATGCATATGAAATGTTCCAAGCTCGAGTGATTGTCAGACATGGATTGTGCTTGGTGATTCGATCAATTGACGGGCCAACAGGCGTGTGTGTATATAGACGAGAGAGAGAGAGTCCAAGATGCGCTCGCTTACTGCGGCGTCAGCTCCAGACAGCAAAGCACATTGCCATAAACGGCGGCGGCAGCGGCAGCGGTAGCGAGCGGTAACGGAACGTAATCTACTGCGGACGGGTTCAGGGTCTCGCAGGGGATCCAGCCTGCCGGACCATCATGAGATGATCATCGTTCGCTGCATGTCGTGGCCTGGGACCCATATTACCATTGTCAATTTGACAGTTGGGACTGCTCCCAGGGCAATAAGTAGTTAGTTACATAGACCGCATCTGCGGGACTAGGACTGGGGTCCAACGGCTGGATGACGGGAGATGACTGAAGAAGGAAGCAGAACCTGAGCGTTATCATCTGGCAAGGCGGTGTTGCTGTCCCATAATAAGCCATGAGCCGTAGATTGGATACAACAGCATCCATGGTTGACGCTGCGAGAAATCCCTAACCATCAGCATGGCAATAAACATGAACCACGGTAGAAGCCAAGACCTGGCTGTGTCAGCTTGAATGAACTACTGCCAGATCCCATCTGGATCATGGACCGAGAGCCCTATGAGTCGAGTTAGTGCGGACACGAGAGCATATGATGTTGGCTCCGTTGCAGATTTGCTCCGAGCCCCCGAATCCCCACGCCTGCCATCTCAGCTGGAGCACGTCCGTCTGCCGAGCCATCTGTGTGTTGGCCAAACCAAACCCGTCATCTATCTGGCGAAACGTCGTGGGAACGACCGGGGAAACCGGCGTGGGAGATGGGCTGGGTCCGCCTCACCCTTGCTGGGCCATGGACATGGCTCCATCTGATGACTGCCTCTCACAACCAGTCCAGTCCAGTCCACGTACGTACGTATCGTACATAGCCTGTCCTAGACATGACGACTATCGACTTGAAAGAGTTGCGAGCGCGAGAGAGGGAAGGCGGAGGAACTCTACATGAGGCCACTTCAGACCTCGACCCTCCATCGCTCAGGTGCTGACCTTGTCCAGCTCACTGCACCATATACCAAAAGGGCAGAATAGGTTAGCATATGCGGACAGGACGTTGCACGAAATACAACCTCCAGCCCAGAAAGTAGCTGACCCCCAGTACCGGAGCAGTCAGTCACACAGCTCGCTCTCACACGCACGCACGTTTTCATCGGAACTAGCAGGTGCATGAGTGGATTCGCCCAGCAACGGCGCAAGCTCGGCACGGGTTCAACGTCTTTTTGTCTTGGGTTGTGAGATGGTGGTGGTGTTGGTAACAGTACGTACTGTTGTAGGTGATGATGAGTGAGGAGGATTGGTCTGGCCTGGGCGCATAGCGTGGGTGAGTGTTCTAGGCGGATCTTTTGGATCATGTTGCTTCTTTCCCCTCATGCTGTCTGTATCACAGGTCCATCAGTCAAGGCTGGGCTGCTGTCAGCATCTCCCCGGTTGGCTTCTGGACTTGTCAATTGATCTTGACTACCGATGCTTATTTCCGCACTCTATGGAGACGGGGCGCTTGAGGCATCTCTTGAATAAAGAATGCGGGCACCTTTCTTTTTTTTCTTTGTCTTTCTGCTTCTTCTCCAACAACAAACTCCATTCTTTGCTTCATCTTAGCGGGCTGCCCTCTGGGGTCGACCCAGCCGCAAGGAACATTTGTCATTAGGCAACCAATTAGAGTCTTTCATCATCTGGCGGAGCCGGCGCTGCACAGGCGGGTGTGGACCCCTCATGGACTTTCAAAGACTCAGGCCAAGAGAAAAAAGAGTGCAAGTCAAGGGCCGCTACTGCGCGGGCAGGGTCCCAGGAAGGGCCCTGGAAGCTACCCAGACCCAGTGGACCGTGTCAACCGTGTCGGCTGAGTGGACCGTGTGGGAGCGCGCCAGCAAAATCTCCCGCGAAATCAGCCCATTTCTGTCTCCTCATCAGGTCTTGCGGCGCATGCCCCCGACCCGCCTCCGCCTGCTGGGCGCTGGCGACAATCGTGTCATGCCATTTTTTTTTCTAAAGGCAATTGTGACCCGACTTTCACCTGCGCTTTGCCCTTTGCCCTTGGTTCTTTGCTCCTTGGCTGGTCCTTCCTGCCTGACCCTGTCCGTCTTTTTCACTGATCCCCCCTTCCTTCTTGCCCCGAACAAGCAAGTGCAGTACAGCAACCGTACATCCTACCTACGACAGAACGGTACACCCCCCCTCCCTCGTCTCGTAGCCCCCCGGTCGCTACTTCCCACCATCCCCGACTCTCCGGCACCTGCCCTGTCTGCCTGCGCGCCCGTTCGTCGGTCGGTCTTCCCTACCTTACCTATATCTGCCATTTGGGGTCGGAATAGCTTCATACTTAGTCTTCTGTCCCCTCTCTTCTTCTTCTCTTCTTCCTCACCTCGGTGTCTCCCTCCGTGCTCCGTCGTCCTCGTACTCGGCTCCGTCGTCGCTCTCGCCGTTGTCTCGCCGTCGTTTGTCGTGGTCCTCTTTGCGCCTGCGTGCCCATCAGCCCGTAGCTTGTCAGCCAGTTACAGCTCGTCCAATAGTCGCCTTGCCCCGCGACGCTCGACAGCCCCATCCATCCTCCACTATCCAACTCGTCGATCTATTCTATCATATATCCAATTAGTCCTGCGCTCCCCTCCCACCGAATCCAACAAGTCCCCTCCGACATTGTCGATTCTTTGATCCTGATATCGACCCCTCCTAAAATCCGAATCGAACCCTGGTTTGCGAGGATCCCTCAAACGACAGCGGGGAGCTTGGACAAATCCCCGAAGAGTGATACGGCACTTGTCGACCGCGTGGACGGACCATCTCGGAGGATATCACCTCACCGGGCATCGCCTCGCCTCGCAGACCCCCTCACCGCGACCTCTCATAAACTTCTCGCCAGCCTACTTCCTGCAGCATCCTCTACCCTTTCGCCCACCCGTTCGCCCGCCGCCTGTGCCTGTCGCAACCGCTTCAGGACGGCACTCTGTCCACCGCCAGATCTGACAGAGGTCGTCCATGATCTTGTCATCTTCCTGACATCTTCCACCATATAATGGTCCCCGGCGTTATTCAGCCTGATACACCAATGACACCAATGGACGACCCATTCAGCCGCGCGCGCCAGGAAGGCTCGCCTCCCCCGACCCAGGACCCTCTCGCCCTTCTGAGAAGCCTGCCTGAGCCCCCTCTAGAATGCCAAGTATGCATTGTCGGCGCAGGTCCCGCCGGCCTGATGCTGGCCGCCAACCTGACCAGATTTGGCATCAACGTTGAGGTTGTCGATGATCGAGCAGACCAGACACCTGTGGGAAGGTAATGCTCCATTCTTGACCTGGCTTTGCTGGGTAACCACATTAGAAAACCCCCAATTGACTTGTGTAAACAGAGCCGATGGCTTGCAACCAAAGACGATCGAGACCTTCCGACAGATGCGATTATCAGACACTTTGCTACAACGTGGTGTCCGTGTCTTCGACATCGCCTTCTGGCGCAGCACAGCGGACGAACCTCTTCACCGACTCGGCCGCGAAGTTCACTACCCGCCCATTATCGATGTTCTCGACCCCTACATTCTTCTTGTTCACCAGGGCATGGTTGAAGGCCTCTTCCTCGACGACATGAAGAAGCGTGGCAAGGAGGTTCGCCGAAACATGGCTTTCGAGTCGTACAATGTCTCCGACAACGCATCGGGACCCCTTCAGGTCAATTGTCGCACCAACGTCACCCAGGATAAGCGATCTGTCCTGACCCAATTCCTGGTCGGCTGTGAGTGATGAATGCGTCTTGCTACGATCGCATGGAAACTGACTTGTCATAGGCGACGGTGCGCACTCCAAGGTTCGAAAGAGCATCCCAGATGTCAAGGCTGTTGGTATGTCTCAGGCAGCCATCTGGGGTGTCCTGGATGGAGAGTTGATTACGGATTTCCCCGATATCTGGTCCAAGACCCTCGTCTACTCGCAGGAGCATGGATCAATTCTCATTGTTCCCCGAGAGAGGAACATGACTCGATTTTATATCGAGCTCAAGGCAGGCGCCAAGTTTGATCGTCGCGACCTGGGCCAGGAATTCATCATGAAGCGTGCCAAGCAGATCATGGCTCCCTTCCAGGTGGAGTGGAAGTACATTGAATGGTTCGGTCGCTACCAGGTTGGTCAGCGAGTCGCCAGCCGGTTCTGCGACGGCCACCTCAGGGCATTCCTTGCTGGTGATGCAAGTCACACGCACTCTCCCAAGTCGGCGCAGGGTATGAACACCTCAATGCACGACTCATGGAACCTTTCTTGGAAGCTGAACTTGGCGGTTCGCGGCCTGGCCAAGCCGGTCCTGCTGGAGAGTTACGAGGAAGAGCGTCGCAAGATCGCATTGGATCTGGTCAACTTTGACTATGAGCACGCTAACCAGATCGCCGGTGGAGACGCCATTGCCCTTGCCGAGAACTTCAGGACCAACGTCCGATTCATCTCTGGTATCGGTGCCGAGTATGGTGAAAATGTCATCAACCGACCTGGAGTGGGCAACAACCAGTTTGTCATGGGAGATGTCAAGCCTGGTTGCCTTTTGCCCCCTGCCAAGGTGACTCGTTACATTGATTCCAACCCTGTCGATATTCAGCTTGACATTCCCATGCTGGGTCAGTTCCGCATCTACCTCCTGATGTGGGATGTCCAGCAGTCGGGTCCTTTCCTCGAGACCTTCTGCCGAGCCATTGCTGGTACCGACTCTTTCATTAGTAGGCTATCTGCTGCAGCCAGTGCCTCTTATGCCAACCAACCACGAAACTCTGCCCCTGAGGATATCTATTATCGGCCAGAGCGATACACCGTCGTCAGCCACCTCTTCACCTTTGCCCTCATCAGTGAGTTGCCCTCATTTTCAGTGTGACTACCCACCGTGCTAACCATGACCCAGCCACCATGCCCAAGACAGAAATCGAGATCTCGGACCTTCCCCCTCTCCTGCAGGACAGCCGATGGACCTTCTATCTCGATGACATTCCGGACCAGGACACCCGTGGCTCGCTATGCACTAACAAGTGGCTCGGCAGCCTTGGACCTGGCGAGGTGGCCATTGTCAACGTGCGCCCCGATGGCTACGTTGGCTCTCTTGGCAGATGGGACTCGGGCGTGGACGACTCTGGTGTCGAAGCTGCTCGATGGCTTGACGAGTACTATGACGGATTTATGCAACTCCCAACGCAGTAAGCCCAGAGGGCGATAATGAGTTTATAGACATGAGCAGCTGGAGCCCACGCGACCATTTGCAACCACCTCACCCCCTATTCAAGGACCAGCGATAGTTGACCCCCCTCCAACTCGAGGGAAGATAACCCCCTCGATGGCGACATCATCTTGTTTGTATATCCGGGAGCACGGAGTTTTCATTTTGTTGTTTTCGTCTTTGATACCGAAATCCCTCGCCTTGCCTACTAAGCTCGGGCTGGCCTCGGCGAAGGAAAAAAGAGGGGATTGGCTAATCGCCACTCCTAAACCTAGAAAGAGAAGGGGGAAGAGAAGGGGGCATATTTAAAGAGGGACCATCTGTATTGAAGATAGAAGAGGAGGGGGGTCAAGTCAAGGACGGTATTATCTGTCTGCTGTCTAAAAAAGGGGGATGATGCTACTGAACCAACGACATGTGAGATAGCTAGTAGCTGCTCCTATGCAATTCATTTTATTTGTGATGACATCTAATTTGTCCTTGTCGACTGAGTCGTTGTCTTGACTGTCACACATGTTACCTATGAATCGTGGTGTTGCCATCTGGACCTGTTGTCGTCTGGGCCGTGTTCTCTCAATACCTCCATATCCTGTTGTATGGACCGCATGACATCCTCCTTCTGGCCTTAGAACCTCAGTACGTTAATGTGACCGTCTGCGTCCTCACCCACCAGCCATCGCTCATCACCATAAATGCGGCCCTTGGCCGTTAAGCTATCAAACGTGCCCAAGAAGAACGATAACTGCTCATTCCTCAATGGGTGCTTCCCGAGGCGTGTATTTGCCTCCCACTCATCTGTGTGATGAGGATAGATACCGGGTGGAAAAGAGACAGTGATGTCTTTGCGGCTAAAGAAGTGGAGGGCCTTGAAACGTACGCCCGCCGCCGTATCGTGAGCTTGGGACATGGTGATGTAGGGGAAACTTTCATGGCGCCAACACTGGGGCCTCCTTGAGCATGAATAATGATGGAATGGGGTATGCCCTGTATGTATGCTCCGCCACCTCAGCAGGCCTGGCGTTGTATTTCGATATCGATTAAAATAATGCGTCGAAGAAAGGTAACTCGCCTCTGACAGGAGCCTTGCCCAGACACGTTTCTTTCCATGCCGGGCCAGTTCCCGGTAAAGGGATACCGGTTGACTCAACACAGTGCACAACTCCTGAGGATGGCCCTGCATGGGGGCCTGCAAGTAAGTCATGGTCGTCTTCGACAAGGTAGACATGACCACAGGCCTCGCAAGTGTCGTCCTGGGTGATATTGTCGAGTTCTAGGCTCCGTAGACGGGGGGTAAAATTCTGCGACAGCCCCAAGTGCTGAAGGGTGCTTGTTTGGTGTGTTAATATGCATCGTGACTCACTACGTTCTGGACACGGGCCTGGCCTTGGAGAACCAATGTCCCAGACGACCAACTCCTCTAAAGGATTAACAGCAGTGAAAGATAGATCCGTGGTCGGGATCCATTTGTATAGAGCAAAGTGTGTGTTGTTATGGGTGCAAAAGAAACGACCCTCATGGCTCAAGGGTCTGTCCATGCTGAACAACTGAGATAGTCCTCTTGATGAGAAGACATTCTGAGAAAGCCGGTTCTCTCGGAGGTTGTTGTCAGCCTTGCTGCTTAGCTGTGGTAGTGTTGGCTGTTTCATGATGATGTCAAATGCCTCGATGAAGAAGCGACATCCTGAATCTGACTCCACCACAAAGGCGAACAGCAGAACGCTGTGACTGATATGAATCCGAATGAGAGATCCACCAGAGAGTTGAAAGGGTACCACACAATCATCACCCGTTTCAATATCCCTAGCCCGGAAATCCAACACATCCCGATCTTTCGAGTCCGGAGCAGGGTAAATGATCAAGCCCTGGTCGGGGGCACAAGTCCAGAAAGGATCCCAGTGATGGAAGTCGGCGGTCATATTGCGCCCATTCATGAATCTGTTCCAAGGCATCACACCGTGAGAAACCTGTAGATTATTTCTTATGACGATCTCGCTTTGTCTCCATGGCTTCCCCTGACTGAGATGCCAGTAACGACGCGCCAACCGTGCGAAGACGGCGGCCCAATCCGTGGTGTCGAGGTCATTGCCTCCTATCTCTGAACGATTCTCTCCCGTAGCCAAACACTGAAGAATCCTTGCTTCTCGTGCCCGGGGAAAGAAGTCAAGGATCAAGCTCATGCAGAGGGCTTGGCTTGTGAGAGTGTTTCGTAGTGTTTTTGAGACCTGTCGAGACCGGACAATATCGTGCGGAGGGACAAGGCAGAGTATTTGGAGGAAAAGCGAAAATGGAATATTAACAAATCGATCTATCCCGGCTTATGATCTGCAAGATTGGGCATGTGAATCTCCTGGCTGGCCGTTACTCGCGGTAGGGACGAGATCTTGAGGGTGATTCTGTTGGTTGTCGCTTGCGAGCGAGGGCTCGTGAGGGTCCCGGCTTTGGCTGCTACCCTCGTGAAGAGAGAGGTTTCGTGGGCCACGTGGTTGCTTATACTTCCTAGGAAACCTAGGAAAGGAGAGAGTAGAAGATCGATCTGGTCGAGTATCTTGCGTGGGTGAAGGGGGTTCCCGAGTGTCATTCAGGCAGCTGGTATTCTCAGATAAAGAGATAGGCCGAGAGTCGTTGGACGGGACAAGAGTCTGCGCCAAAGAAGAAGATGAATCGTCGAGGCTATCATGGCGAGTCTTTGGCGCGTTCCAAGCTTTGTCGTCGCTAATGGTCTCTCCGCTCACAATGTTGAGGGAGCCACGGTTCTTGCGTCCAGACTTGCGTTGTTGATATCTGCGGCATGATGAAGAGAAGGCTCTGCGTTTTCGACTGAGCCACGCTTTGAAAGAGCGAGGGTGAAAGATTTTGGGTTTCATGCTCTTTCCCTGAATAATGTCGTTGGTCGTGTGTCTCGTGACTAGGTTGGTTGGCGACACAAGAGAAGAAGGAAGGAGCAAGCAAGAGTAAGAGCAAGAGCGAGGAAATCTAGAAGCTATAAAAGCTCCCGTCTTGGATCTGAAGTAAATTCCATCTAATGCCACTTCCCGTATTCACATCAATGAGAATAATCGCCCTAGCTAGGTATGGACACCATGACCCCTGTGAATGAGGCGTTAAACACCAACAACCTCGTCTTTGTTCTGTTTGAAGTTTGGGTGGTTTATCGGCACTTAAACAAACGCTAGTCGACTTATCCATGCCACAGGGCTCTTGATCAGGCAAAGACTGGGAGCCTGTGCTTCATCTGTGCGCTTCTTGTTTGGTTTGCTTGCGTTGCATTCCATCCTGGTTAGACTTCCCGCGTTGCAACCGTGCATGCTACAAGTGTGCGGAGATGCAGGAACCCATGCCTTGCTTCAGGCGAGAAGGATATGACAAAGACATATGTGCACGAGTAATGTAAAGTTGTATGTAAATGTGCCGAGAAACTGGCAATCGTTTTTTTGATATTCTCAATGGCTCAACTTGAAACCAAAATGAGGCCTGCTTTACGCCCCTGTTTGCGACTAGTAATTATAGTCCTTACTTCCACCACCCCATTCATACATGCATTCATTCATTCTCCTTCTCCTACTTTTGAACTCGTCGCTTAATTTCAATACCATTCAATTCCATCATCCATTCCTTTTATTGCTGAGTAGGCATGGCCACATCAGCCTTCTTGGCCACAGCATCAGCGCTCTGCCACAGAGCTGTCACAGTCTTGAGTTGAGTGTAGAAGTTGATACCAGGTCGGCCGTAGAAGGTGTTGGCACCGCCACCAGCAATACTCTTCTTGTTACCGGTGAAGGAGAACATGGGCAGAGGGACAGGGATGGGCACGTTGATACCCACCTGGCCGGCCTCGATGCGCTTGCGGAAGGTCTCGCCAGTGGCGCCAGATCGGGTGAAGATGGCAGTGCCGTTGCCGTACTCGTTCTTGTTGATCAGGTCAATAGCATCGTCGATGGTGTCGACGTTGAGGCACACGAGGACGGGGCCAAAGATCTCCTGCTTGTAGCAGGTCATGTCAGGGGTGACGTTGGAGATGATGGTAGGGCCGACCCAGTTTCCGTTGGGGTACTTGCTGGGCTTGAAGCCACGGCCATCGAGGAGGATAGTGGCACCCTCCTTCTCGGCAGAGGCAATGAGGCTCTCAATGCGCTCCTTGCTCTGAGGAGAGATGACGGGTCCGAGGTCAGCACCCTGCTCGAAGCCACCGTTGACGTTGAGCTCCCTAGCTCGCTCGGCGACCTCACTGAGCCACTCCTTGGTCTCACCAACCATGACGAGGGTGCTCAGGGCCATGCAGCGCTGACCGGCAGCACCAAAGGCGGCGCCAACAACACTGTTGATAAAGTGGTTCTTGTTGGCATCAGGAAGGACAGCGGCGTGGTTCTTGGCACCCAGGTTGGCCTGGACACGCTTGCCGTTGGCAGAACCGCGGCTGAAGATGTACTCTCCGGCCTTGTTGCCACCAACGAAGCTGACGGCCTTGATGGCGGGCTCATCGAGAATAAAGTCGACGGTGCGGTGGGCGCCGTGAATGATGTTGACGACACCCTCAGGGAAGCCAGCCTTCTGGACAAGCTCAGCAAGGATCATGGCGGCACCAGGGTCGCGCTCAGAGGGCTTAAGAATAAGTGTGTTGCCAGTGATGGTGGCAATGGGGATACACCAAAGAGGAATCATGGCAGGGAAGTCTATACACGTTAGCAAGAGGCCAATGGCAGTATAGAAACTAGGCACTCACTGAAGGGGCAGATAGCAGCCGTGACACCCAGAGGCTCACGGTAGGTTCGGGTCTCCATGTCCTTGGACACCTCAAGGACCTCACCCTTGAGGAGCTCGGGGGCGCCAATGGCGGCCTCAGCGACCTGGAGACCACGAAGGACATCACCCTTGGCGTCAGCAAATGTCTTGCCCTGCTCGAGGGTGATGCTGGCAGCGAGGCGGTCCCAGTTCTCACGGATGAGCTGGACGAAGCGGAACATGATCTGCTGGCGCGAGATGACAGTGGTGTTCTTCCAAGACTGGAAGGCCTTCTCGGCGCTGTCAACGGCTGCCTTCATCTCCTCGTCGGTCATCTGGGGAACACGGGTGACGAGGTTGTTGGTGGCAGGGTCATGCAGCTCAATGAACTTGTCCGTCTTAGACGAGACGAACTCATTGTTAATGAAGTATGGGGTGTCGACGGCATCGAGCTTCTCGTGTGTGGTGGGAAAGCTCGTGGCGGTCGAGGCCAGGGCGGCAGTGACGGGCTGGAGCTGCTTAGCCGTGGCGTGTATCCGCCTGGTAGCGACCGACGAGGGACCGTTGGAGGTGATTCTGGAGGAGGCGAGGAGGGAGGATCGAGACGAGACAGCCGGAGAGGAGCGGCTGGAGGCGCCGATGCCGCGGGAGATGGCACGACGCATGATGGCGACAGGGAGGGAGGTAGGTTGTGTGTAAGTGAGGTAGCAAGAGATGGAGGGGCAAGGGGAGAAAAGAGAAATGGCAATCGGACTCTTTAATCCACAAGGAATCAACCTGCAGCTCAGATGGATCGAAAGAATGCACAGGTCATGGGTTCTCGACACCTTTTATACTGAATAGGTGTGCACCGGTAGCTGTGCCGGTGCGGAGGCGACGCCGTCAATATCAATGTGGGGGGCGTACCTACCATGTGTGATAAGCTCTCCTTCCCCCTCCAGCTCCAAGACAACGGCTGCAGAGTGTGGGGTAATGTCAAGGTTGCCGTCCTGCGCCCCGATCTCTGTGCCGATGCCGTCAGTTGCCGTCTATGCCGATGGATCCCCGTGCTTGCCTCACCCGGCCTTCGTCCTCCGTCTCTTCGTCCTCTCAATGGCCGAGGTTGGGACTCTCTGGGGCCGGTTGTGAGAACGCCGAACTAGTGCGGACAGCCAGGACAGCCTCAACTCCTCCCGTCTCCCTTTGCCTGCCTAATCGGGCAATTTAGCTATCTCCAACAACCTGCCTCATCAAGCTGTTCGCTTCGTCTCCACGAAGGGCAACCGCCTGTCATCAACTATCGCGAGGTGAATAAGAAAACGTTATCGCAAAAAATACATCACATGGCCCTAGAAGGCGCCGGTGAGCCACTATAAGTATAAACAAGGTTGTTCTCAAATTCTTGCCTATCTGGGTCAATAAGCCGAGACTGACTTGACTACCTCAAACTATCAACCAAGGCAGACAGAACCTGGCTAAACACCATTCAAAACGATAAAATCAAATGCCTGCGCCGTGCTTTCAAATTCCTTTCGTCATGACTCAAGCTTATCAGTCATGACAAGCTTGGGCCAGGTATAAGTGAAGTAGCTTCAACAAGGTATCAACAAATTGATACTGCTGATGCTCCATTCATGCATGTGAAATCAGGTAACTGATCAAAACTGACACTCCCTCTCACGCATTCCTATCATCTCTTTTCTGTAGCACATTTCTTTTGCTTGTTTTTAGATGCCATTGCCTTTGCAAATCAACACCTGTCCGCCAAGATCTATCAACTGTCCCTTACGACTGGCTGCGAGTGTTACGCTTGCTAGCCTCACCCTTGGCCTTCTCAGCGCCAGTGGTGGTAGCCTCAGCGGCCTTGTCCTTGACCTCCTTAGCCTTGTCCTTCGCCTTCTCAGCAGTCTTCTGGACAGCGGGAGATGAGGTGCCAAGGTTCACCAGAGCGGCGAGGAAGGCAAGAGAGATCACGAAGATGGCGGCGATACCACCGGCGACCTCAGGAACGAACTTGACAGCCTGGATGGGGTCATTGGCAGCGATGGCAAGGAAGAGGTCGAGCTTCTCCTTGACGTAGAAGACGGGGTCATCAAGGAACTTGAGGTCGTTGGGAGACTTGGGGTCCTTGTCCTGCTTGGGCTTCTCAGCCTCGAACAGAGCCTTCTCGACGGGGTGCTTGAGGCCAAAGGTCTCCTCGGCGAGCTTGTTGGCGTCCTCAACAGAGTGACCAATGTAGATGTTGTCGAAGAGGATATCGCTCTGCATGGTCCAGATCTCGAAGCCAATCTATATCCAGTTAGTTGTTGCGACATAGTAGTCAATCAAGTAGACTTACAGCTCCCATAGGCTCAAAGTTGGCAGGCGTCTTGTCCTCATAGTAGTCAGGGTTCTTGATCTTGCGGGGGGCCCAGGTTCCCTTGTAGGCAGGGTTCTCGACGTAAGGCGCAGTCCACTTGCCCTTGTAGTCGGGGTTGCGCTTCATGGGCTTGGTCCAGGGACCGCAGCCAGAGACATCACCACACTTGGGGTTGGGGACAGTGGGGGCGATCCAGTCACCATCCTCCTCATCATCCCAGTCCTCGGGCTTCTCGGCCTCAGGGTCGGGGATAGTGATGGCCTCCTCCTCAAGCCAGTCATCAGGCTTGGTAGCCTCCTCATCAACAATCTCGTAGGGAGCCTCCTCATCCCAGTCCTCAGGCTTCTTGGCCTCGGGGTCGGGAATGCGGGCCTGGTCAACCCAGTCATCGGGCTTGGAGTCCTTGGGGTCGTCAATCTCGGCGGGAGGGTTGACGGCGGGGAGGAAGTCCTCAAGAAGGCTGCCAGTCTTGACCTCCTCGTTGTCCTGCTTGATGACATAAGTGTTGTTGGGGTGGACGATCAGAGTGTAGAGCTCGGTCGTCTTGACGATCTTGGCGGTGGGAGGAGAGCTAAGATGCTTCTCCTCATACTCGCCAGTCTTGGGGTTCTTGTGGTTGAAGATGAAGTGGACCTTGTTGGTGTGGCCGCACTTGTCAGGACCGAACATGATCACGTAAGGAGTGGTGTTGGCGAACTCCTCCTGGTGAAGAGCCTTGTTGTCTCGGAGGAGCTTCATGTAGGCACCGCCGCACTCGAGGCCGTCTAAAGGATATGTTAGCACGCCGCGACTATCTAAGGCTGGGTTTCACAGGGAGATCTTACTCTGAAGCTTGACCTCGTACTGGACGACGAGGGTCTTGCCCTTGTTGTCAATCTTCTTGGGGAACTTGGCCGAGATGGCATGGTGAGCAGCGGGGTTCTTGACGACAAGACCCTTATCACCCTCCATTCCCTTGTAGACGGTGGGCTCCTCGACGGACCACTCGCCGACATAGGCCCATTCCTCACCCTCCTTGTCGGATCCGGCTGTGTCCTTCTTCGCGTGAGAGGGCTTCCATCGCTGGTCCCAGTCGTCGGTGAACTGCTCAAGGAAGTCGGCCTTGATGGTGGTGGGCTACAGAACAGAGTGTCAGCTTCCAATTGATCATAGCACATGCTTATGGGAGCTCTGATGGCTGTCAAGAGCTTGGGGAAGCGCGATGGTGATGACCTACAGTGAATGTCGGCACCTTGGGCACAGCAGCAGAAGCCTCATCGGGCTTGGTCTCCTCAGCGTGGACGTTGCCAGCGAGGAGAGCAGCCGAGAGGGCCGCGACAGCGTTAATCTTCATGATGAAAGCGGTGACAAGGTAGCTCCGTGGAGGACGGGTAGTTCCAGACGTCACCAGTCGCGCGGCGCGTATGAAAGAGGAATTGGACGAGAGGATAAGACACAATCGCAACAGAGACTACGCTCGGTGAGGGGATTCCCAGCGCTCGAGGAGAGAAAAGTTTCCAAGAGGTTGCAGGAAAAGAAGCCAGGAGGGAGGTGACGAAGAGGTGGCGTCTTTACAAAGAAATGGTGGAGAGCTGTTTTGGCGTTGGAGATGGAGCTTGAGGACACGTAGAAGCTCACTCAGAGCCGCCCTAAATTTCAGGGATCACACACATGGCCAGGCGCAGGGCGGGGGGTGCGGGTGCCGAACGTGGGTAGGCTAGCTAACAGGGCAGGTCAGGTACCTTGCCGGCGATTCTTGGGGGCGGGGAACTTCCACCTCAGGCAATGGATGCCTCGGCGCGGAAGCTTAGTTTGGGTTGTGAATTTCCCATAGAAGGCTCTCGAAGATGAGGAGGCTGGGCCTATTGGTAATATCTTATTGTTCCGAAAAAGGCCACCTATTCACCGCGCATGTCAATTCCGAGGCTGCAGTGAACAATGGGAGAAGCATTTTATTGTCGTCCAGAAGAACAATCCCGGAAGCTTGCCAACTAGTGAAATGCAGGACAGACAGGACCCTTTTCTTTATGGAACCACTACCGTCGAGCATGATTCGCTGACACTGTTGGACTTGTTCAACTCGCTCCCGCATTTCAAAGCAAATAGTTTCATGAGCGGCTAAACTGCCTATCTGGGAATCGAGCACTTCATCATGCCGCCAGTGACATTAGTGATAAGGAAAACCGTTATTATCTGTGGGAGGAATCATGATGACTTGCTTTGAGTTAGTCGGTCCTAATGGAATCGAGAACTGGACGAGAACTGGAAGGGGGGCGGCTTCGTGGCGTCAAGGGTACCGGTACATCTGCAGGCCAAGTGTCATTGAAAGATGAACATGGAGAGACGTCAACAGACAGGAGCTTGAGAGCTTGCAGAGAGTAAAATGAGACACATCTCGATCTGCCAAAGTTACATGAGAATTCTGACCGATATTACAAGGTCAGCCTCGCAGCCTTTCTCTGGCAAAGTCAGCTGTAATCATTCTCCGAGGCCTTCATTTCGCTTACACGCAAAGTGAGCGCCTCTTTATCCCAATCGGTAGTCGTGGACCAATCATGTAACCAGATCCACAACAAGTCACAACTTCACTGTTTCATGCACACTTCGCGAAGAGAATCAATGATTTCAGGTGACGCAGAGCGCCAAAAAGTGGTATTGTATTCATGCCCATGTCTTGAGCTTGTATGTGAACGCAAAACGTGTCCCAAATTTGTCCATGAAAAAACGACCACCGGGAGGGTCCTCCTCTCATGCTGCCAACATGTTCATGTGATATCAAACTCCAACCATCATTACCGCTCTCGCAAACCCATTACATCCTTCCAATCAACCAGACACCAAAGGGCTGTCCAATTTACAGAGCAAGGACGGCAGCGAAGAGACCCAGGACGGAAACGCCACCGACGAGGGCGGGAGCAGCGTTGCCAGTCTCGGTGGAGGAAGCAGCAGAGCCGGAAGCGGTGCCAGAGGTCTCAGAGTCGGAGGCGGTCTCGGAGGCAGAGTCCTCGGAATCGGTACCAGAGGCAGAAGCAGAGGCGGCGGCAGTAGCGTCGGTGCCAGTGGCAGTGGCCTTGGAGCCAGCAGCCTTGCTGGAGGAGGAGTCCTCGTCATCGGAGCTGCCAGAGGCGGCGGTCTCACGGGGAGTACCGTCGACGGTCTTCCAGTAGTTGTCGGAAACACACTCCTCAAGACAAGCGGCGTACTTCTGGGTGTCGGCCTCGGAGCCCTTGCCCTTGGGGCAGTTGGCAACACACTCGTTGGTGGCGTTTACCTGCTTCTCGTTGGGAGAAGGAACCTTTGGTAGTGTTAGTGGCTTGTTTGTATACAGCGTGTAAAACTATAAACGTACAGTGATGCAGTAAGACTGGCACTTGACATCACCAGCATCGCAGGCTTCAAGGCAGTCGAGCTGGGACTGCTGGGCGGGGGAGACGGAGACGGTGGCACTCTGGGCAGAGGCCATGACAGCGAAGGCGCCGGCAACGAAGACGGAGGTGAAACGCATCTTGATGGATTTGTTGAGGTTTGGAAATTAGAATTAGTAGTGTAAACAAGAGATGGATCTCAAGCGAGAGTTGTGAAGAAGAGTCGAGTTGTCTAACGAACGACGATTGAAGTTGACAGCGAGGGTGAGGAGGAAAGGAAACTCAATGGCACGCGACGGGGTCTGCGAGGTCCTTTATGAAGGGCAGACCACGGCAAAGGGGCCGCGGCCCCCAGGCCACCAGAAATGCATGCTCAGAGGCCAGGGGAAAAGCGCCCACCCCAAAGTCACAAGTCACCATCAATGTCGCTAAAGTCAACAACAGCTCAGGGTCAAAGCCGCAGCAAGCAGGGGCAAGCAGTCGCGCCAAGGCTGGCCTAGTCCATCGGGGATGGAACCCATGTTCTCACATGGAGGGGAGGAGACCCATGCCCGGGGCGCCAGCATTGCAGCCATTGGGTCGTCTCGGTTCAGGATTGTGGATTGCTAGGGGCCCAGCATGATTCGGCCTGATTAAGCCGCTTGCCGCGTCGGGGCGGAGCTCTCTGGGAGGGCTGCTGTTTGGTGTTCGTGCATGATAGTTTGTTGTTGTCAGTCTGCCTGTATCATATCAACTTTTTGTCTGTCCAGGATGTAGACACTCTCGTGATTCAACCACTGGCAACACGTCCACCGTGCATCGTGGCACAATAGCCACCAGGTCATCGAGCACAAGTACATACAGTACAACTCTCGACAAGGTCTGCTGATCAACCGTGTTGGGATGTGTCAAGGTGTGTCTGGGGAAGCCCGCCGACCTCAATTTTAAATTTGCAAGCCATGATCCAGCAGACCAGCACTAATTTGCCGTCCCTGGCGGCCCTGGTCTGCGGGCTGCCATGGCCTGACCGGGGAGAAACAGCCACTTGAGCATCTCGTCCCTGCAATTCCGGCTCCATGCAGATCGTGTGCAGTTTTTTCTTTCTTTGCCTCGCTCTTCTGTCTCGACATGTCTTGTGCCATTGATCGATGATGGAGCAAAATGCCAGCCGTATGATATGGAAGACGTTGGGAGAGGACCCACTCATGGATGATCCTCCACTTCTCCATCCATCCATCATGAGCTTCGCCTCCTTTCTGGCTCGTGTTGCAGAGGTTGCCCGGGAAAGATGGCCACCATCCGGATGGATGCCCAGGCGGCCAGACCTGCTTCCTTTGTCTGGACTCGGGCTGTCTTCCACCACTGAACCCCAAGTTTTTCAGCGCTGATATGACGCTCGCCCGTTGTGAAGTTTCTGGGCTCGGCGTCTAGTTGCCGGTGCTAGCGTCGGATCTCCTCAACGTCGATTGGACTCGAGCCTGTCTCAGGGGGTGGCAGCGAGCTAGACGATAATAGGCCTGGGGGCGACGGTGGAGTGAAGCTGGAATCTCTCTGAGACATCCAAATTGGTCGGGCGATGCTCGAGATCCAACGTAAACAGCAGCACACACATTCGAGAGGCGCAATGCTTTTCATCTGCCCAGCGCCATCATCGAGACAGAATTCGGGGGTTCTGCGCCATTCCCGAATAGAAGAAGAGTTCCAGATCCCCCTCAAGACATTTATTCTGCTGGCATATGCAGGTGCTCGGCCATGACCAAAGGATGCAGTCAAGCGTCGTCGTCAACCACGCGCCGTCACCACCCAACAAACTCTCTTGGCTGCCTCGAGTGGTCTGTCTGGTCTCGATAGCAAACAATGAATGGATGCGTTTCCTGCACAGCACAAGCTTTTTCCGCGACAGGTCGCCGCTGGTGGCGCGTCTGCCGGCGCGTGTCGGAAGCTGTGTGGGTGAGTGATGGCTCTCTCTGTGCTGTGACCTGTAACGCCGTCTAGTTAGCTGACCATTGGCCTGTCTTCTTGTTGTCGCCTCGCATGAATACGAGACTAGACCCAGGCCCGCTAGCAAATTCCCCGGCGTCCCCCGTCCCCCCATATCCTTTTTCATTAGGGGCCGAGCAGGCCTCTGTGATACCCTGGGCTGGCGCTGCGAGCTGAAAGCGATCCAGCCGATCCAGGGACGGAGGCGTGACACTGGTTGCCGTGCTGTATTGTGGACGGGTTAATGTCCACCGTTATCAACATAAGTTCCAGGGTCCGAGACGCCCAGGTCTCTTCCAAGGCAGCCAGACTTTCGCCTACCTATTGAAGATTGCTTCCCCGTTGATGACCAGTCATCACGCAAGCGAAAAACCTCCCTGTCAATGGCAGTTGGCTGGCCCGCCCTGATCGAGTCACTCAGATGAGATGAGCCTTGGGGACCTGGGTTCATGCACCGAGATGATTTCCAACGCCATCCCCGTCGGCAGCTATCAATGCGTGACAGACAGTGTCCATCCAATCCATCCAATCCAATGTCATTGGTACCTGAGGCATCAGTTCAATCTCTTTCCGCCTTTCGACCGGTCATCGGCTTGCCCGTTTCCGTAAAATCCACCTACCATTTCGCTTGTGTCCCGTTCCTATTCATAGCTCACCGTCGCTTTTTTGGTTCCTTGCCACTCCAACGCAATACAACATCAATTATCAAGGCCAAGCAAGGCAGATGCCATGTAGATTACGTAGGGCGGCGACACATGATCCTGGATGCGAAAACTCTGCTCCTTGTTAGATGCATCTTGGGTAGCGTTTGAGGAGCGTATCCTTGAGCTTTTGAGGTTGCTTCTGGTTCTTCTCAATGTTGCCCAGTGGCAGACAGGGAGCGTCCAACGTTTTCGAGCCGTCGTTTCTGATTGTTAAGGTTGCTCTAGCCTGGGCAGCCATGACCTCACTTTTGGCAGGGTGCGTTTTTCCCACTTCGGATTGGTTAAAAATTCTATTCTTGAGGCCCACCATCTCGAAAGGACGGTGACGGGCAATGGCACGGAGCACTCAGCAGCACCTGCCCGGAAACCCGGGTCTCTTCAGCCAGTAGCAGGCCTCTTACCCAGGTCCAAAGCAGGTGCGGCGTCCGATTAAGATTGAACAAACTGCCCATTTCTCATCTTTTCGGCGCCAACATCTGCTGCCATCGCATTACTCTCCGCTCGGCATCATCTCATTCTCTCTCCCGTGCATCGAAAGCCATCGTCCTGCCGCTACCGCTACCGTCAGGGCTCCGTATTCCGCCTCAGCTCCGATTGAGATCGGAGAAACGTCCCGGACCAACCTCCAGACCCGGCCAATCTTAGGCCTCTCCGGCACGCCTGGGTTCCGGCGTTTCAAGACGCAATGCCCGAGTTTTACGACGAGTCGGCGGAGCAGCAGCGTCCGACTGGTGATGCCCTCATCACTTCTGAGGACCCTAACCACCCGGCCAACTTGATTCCTTCGCTGTGTGCCAAGTTCTGGACCCTCGGCTGGGTCACGGGAACCGGAGGAGGATGCTCTATTCGAGATGAGTATGTTTTCAGCCCGACAATCTAAATTACCCCGCGACCCCGCCTTAATCTCGTCTCGAGAAAGAGTTTGTTCAGCTGCAATTAACTCGGACTCTTTGCGAATCATGTGTTGGTTGCTCTTCTCGAGTGAGGAAAGATGCTCTGTTTCAGCTGTGTCATTGGCATGCCTTGCACAAGTCTTGTTAAAGCTCAATTCCAGCTAGGAATTGCCTCATGTGAATGATGCTCACAGCAATGTCTTAGTGACCTCGTCTACATTGCCCCTTCAGGCGTCCAGAAGGAGCTCATGAAGCACACCGACATCTATGTCATGTCCATCTCTGAGCAGGATCCCAACCATAACAAGTTGAAGCAGCGCACGTACCTGCGCTCACCCCCCTGTTACAAGCCCTCTCAGTGCACTCCTCTGTTCCTCGCGGCCTTTACCCGCCGGGGTGCTGGCTGCTGCATCCATACTCACTCTCAGTGGGCTGTTCTTGTCACTCTGTTGCTCGAGGCTCAGGGCCCTGGAAAGGACCGAGTCTTTGAGATCAACAACATTGAGCAGATCAAGGGCTTTGGACGTGGAATGACCAAGACTGGTAACCTGGGTTATCATGATACCCTTCGTATTCCCGTGATTGAGAACACTCCTCACGAGGAAGACTTGACCGAGTACCTCGAGGAGGCCATGGACAAGTACCCCGATACATATGCAGTCCTCGTCCGACGTCACGGTGTCTACGTCTGGGGTGACAATGTGCACAAGGCCAAGACCCAGTGTGAGAGGTGAGTTTACACTTTCATTATAGGCCGTCTATTGAATAGATCGGATGACTAACGTTGACCAAGTCTCGACTACCTTTTCCAGCTGGCAGTTGAGATGAAGAAGCTCGGTCTTCCATGGATCAGCGAGGTTGCCCAGATCGCTCCCCAGCGAACCTGATTTTGAATCACGCGGCGTTTCAACCGCTAAATGCATCCATATACACCCCTTTCAACGAGGGTCGGTCTCTCGCTTTGTCTCAAATACAGGTTCTGGTTGAATCTTGATTCTCAATCTAGCTGCGATGCTGCTCCCGTCGCACCTCCAGTTACACCTCCAGCAATCTCGCCACTCTGCGTACCCACAAAGACTCGAGGGCGCTTTTTTGAACTGCTGAAAAGACGATGATTCAGGTCAAAGGGGAGCTCCAAGGTTATAGGCTTGAAGGGCTTCTTGGGGCCAGTGGACGATTTCTCGTCTGGTCCGGCGGGGAGGCAAAAGCACATGATGACGACGGGGGTATGCTTCGAGTCGTTTCGTCCAGAGTGGTTCAAAAGGAGTAAAGGGTCATGAGGTGGAGTTTTCAATCTTTATAGAAATTTGGATGTCGATGGTATATGACTCCAGTAGAGATCAGGGGGCGTTGAATAGAAAAAATGAATTTAACGTGGCCAAGGACATCTCTTTTAAAGAGCAATGAATCAATATGCCTAGTGGAGTCCTATCTAGTATATGTGCCTTCACATCACCAGATATTAAGGCATAGCCACGCTGTATTTGTTTTCGTATCCAGTCCGAAGTTCCATGCAGAAGGATTCCCACAGCCTCAGACGCCCCGTGAACGGGGCCAGCAGGCAACAGCTCCAGGGGATCATCATCTCATGACCTGAGTTAGGCAACTAGTCAGAGGCACCCCTTAAATACATAGTACTATGCTAGAACAGCTTCACCAGTAAGAATGATAGACTTGAAATGACTTGAGTCGTTCTCTGGAGTAGACAAAGAATCATGATACTATTACGGGCTCCCGGGTATGAGTGAATGAATGGTAAACCATCCAAAAGGTCTTTGCTTGTATTAGCAAAATGCGAATATTATTGAACCTAGAGCTCATCTCTAAGCCGTTCTTGCTCTACAACCTCGGGCTCTTCCCACATTCTCTTCTTAGTATTCCGAGCATTGTCAGCATCCTCCTCTTCTGTAACATTATCCTGCTCAGTCGTTTCCTCGATAACATTCAGGATCTTATCCACCTCCTCCAGAATCTCCGCCTCCTTCTCAGTGCCCACTTGGACAGTAGGTAAATCTTCCGCAGGCAGACCCTCCACGGGGACTCCCTGACTTACATCTCCGACCTCTTCCACCTTGACGGCGCCGGATCCCGCGCGTATCATCGCGCCGCCGGCCGTGGTTCCCACACCGAACAACACTCGGAGGGGTAGCCACACGAGCCACCACAACGGCCCATACAATATCCTCCGGAAGAACAACCAGCAAAACGTCGTGAGGAGCATGTAGACGGCTGTTTGTAGGTACCACGTATCAGACTTTTGTGACTGCACCAACGTACCCAGCAGACTCCGCGAATTCGCCAGCATCGTATCCAGCGAGCCATAGGACTCGTTGAGATCCTTTAGTGCCGCCGAAGACTCGGTAAGTGTCTGATGCGCAAACTCGCTGCGTGCCAACTCGGCCTGGATAATGTCGTGCGTGCGCCGCAGGGCGTTGGTCACATTGGCGCTCGCCCCGACCGCCTCCCGGTCCTCCCCTGAAAGACTGGACTGCTGCTGTTGGACCGCATGGTGTTGTCGCGAAGCGCGGATGGTGGCCGAGGGCTTTTCGTCGTCTGGGTGTAGGGAGCCGGCTTCTGAAGTGGGTTGCGAGAATGAAGTAACCATGAGTTCGCGCTCGAGTTTTTGCGCCTGCAAGAGGCTCTGCTTTGCGGATAGCCGTGCCTTTCGAAAGGATAAGCGACAACTATAGATGAATAGTCAGCAACATTCAAAACTCCCACCCATCATGAGCCATACCTCGCAAGCTCCTTTCCAATCTTTTCCACCCCTTCCCTCAACCTCGCCCTATCATGCTCCGCAGCGCGAACAAACTCCACCTCTTCATGTAAAATCTCATACTCCTCCTCTCCATCCCGTAGCGTGCCCGTAATCTCAGTGCTGAGCTCCCCGCTGACGCTGTTCTCTTCGTCAGTGGCCAGGGGCACGGAGCCAGGCTGGAACTTGAGGGTCGCAAGCCGGTCGATGAGCTCCTTAAGCTGGGTGGTGGTCTCCTGTAGAGCCGTTAGGCGCTCCTGCAGGCCCTCGAATGACATGTTGAGCTTTTGAAAGCAATAATTTCGCCAGTGGAGAAGAGTAAACGTCTGTGGTGGGCAAAGTTGTTAATTCAGTCTCATGTCGAAACGTGGTCCCCCCCGGAATCATGACGTTGCAGTTGTCGAGTCGGCCCCACCAAGGGGATATGCATTTACCGAGGCCAAATTCTCAACACCGAAATTTCAGCATCACGGTGCAGTGAGTAGAGCAACCTCTTAAGTGACGTTCGATCCGCCCCAAGTCCTGCCAATTGCACGCGCTCTGCGTCCCCACGTCATCGAGATGATTACCAAATTCATGACCGAGGTTACGGCCAAATTTAACCCGTTCTCGGCTTGCGCAAAGCCCGCCCGCCTGTTCCTGACGTTTATGCCTCCGACTGCCCGAGCGAACGGCACAGCCATCACTACGACTATCCTGCCCCGAGATTCGAAAGAGCCTAGTTCTCTGCGTGTCAAGTTCAGTGCGTAGACCATATGCTCTTCTTAGGGGCGATCAATTGCTAATACAACGCAGAGGATGGCAAGGAGCTTGACTTTAACTGTCAAAAGATCAACATCAAGGGATTGGTCGAGGAGGTAGACCGTCACTCTCGTCAGCTGCAGAAGGCGGCCGATTTGACCGATTAAATATCAACTACAATGTACCACCAATTATGCATCAACGGCGTTTTGAGGAAGCGAGGGCTCTTGTCCATGTTACAGAGTCAATGGGACCACGACATCACAAATCTTGTATAGTATAACGGCAATTGATCATATTTTTTTTGTATTCTTCTGTCATGCTTCACTTTTTCAAATCTTATACGTCTGGTAGATTTGTATTTTTTACATGAAAACGCTCTTTTTGCGCTTAAGCAGAGGCACCGCTGATGAAGAACCACTTGTCAATGGAGCTGTCAATCTTCTCGGCGGGGACCTCCTCGTTGGGGGGCAGAGGAGGAAGCTGGTCAGGAGAAACGCGGGAAGGAGAGTGCTGGACAGTGACGTTGGTGCTGAGAGATGGTCAGTATGAGTATAACAGCGACATATTGAGGGTACTCACGTAGAGACGCCACCGGGGGCAGTCTTGCCAGTGATGAGGCGTTCCCAAGCCTCGGCGCACTCGCGGACAACGTCAAGAGCGTAGCTAGAAATGAGTTAGAAATCGATACCGACAGATACATCAGAAGCCGACTCACCTCTTGTTCTTGCACTCGCCAGTGAAGGCAAACTGGTTCTCGGGCTTGCCATCGGGGATCTTGTAGATACGGAACCACTCGTTGGTGGCACGGAGAAGACCGGGCAGGTGTCGCTCGACGTCCTCAACGTCGTTCAGCTTGGCAGCAAGAGGGTCGTTGATGTCAATGACAATGACCTTCCAGTCAGTCTCCTCCTCGTCGAGAAGGGCCATGACACCGAGGACCTTGACCTGCTTGACCTGGCCAGTGTAGCCGACGAGCTCGCCGATCTCGCAGACATCGAGAGGATCGTTGTCACCCTTGGCCTTGGTCTCGGGGTGGATGGAGTTGGGGTCCTCCCAGGTCTAGTTACAAGTGTGAGCGGTCTGGATTGGAGTCGCATCAGACTTGGGAATGTCTTACCTGGGGGAAGGCACCGTAGTTCCAGAGGTAACCCTTGTGGGGGAAGCAGTTTCGGACGTATCGAAGCTTGCCCTTCTTGATGTCCTGCTTGATGGGGTTGAGGAGCTCCTCCTTGGAGATCTGGTGGGCAGATTGTCAGCATGGAGTCGGTTTGGAGAGACGGTGTGATGCCCAAGCGAGGGGTAATTTTTTGTGGCACACGACAGCTACCAAGATAGCTTGAACAGCGCAACAAGTGGGCATAGAGAATCAATTGACGGAACATACCTCGAGCTTGGCATTGGTCCATCGAGGAATCTCAACAACCATGTTCAGGATGGTCTGCTCCTGGTTGGCGTAGAGGGGGATATCGTGGAAGGGAGACACGGGCTGGCCATCCTGCTCGATGTAGACTCGGTGCTCGAGGGTATTGGGAGCCGCAACCTTGCGGACGGTGTAGGGAGAGGCCATCTTGTTCTGCTTTGGTGCGGAAGCGCTTGATGGAGAAGATGTAAAGTGTCGAGCGAGCTGGGCAGTTCGACGAGAAGAAGTTTCAAGAGTCGAAGAAGAAGAAGAAGACGTGGTGGTGGTGGATGGAGGGGGCGGGGTATTCTGCTGGGTCAGGCTGGGCCTGGCTCCAGGGCGACGTGTGGCCAAGTGCGACATATGATTGGCCCGGCCTGGCCCTCTGAACAACGATGGCGACAGAGACAGCGATGCCGGTAGCGGCAGTGCGGGTGGCCCCCGTTGTGGCCCCTGCGACAGTAGCAACAGTGGCAACGGCGCTGCGGAGGATAGAGGGTGGTGCTGGTGGTGCTGCAGTGAGCGGCCGGCGGGTAGCCGCGATGATAGCAGTATTCGGGAGCCTTGTGGCCGGAGCATCAAACGGGGCAGTGAGCGGACCGCCTCAAGTGGAGCAGGCCCGGAGAGAAGGGGAGAAAAAAAGAGAGAGAAAAGAAGAGGAAGAGAGATAGGAGGAAAGGGGGTGTGATAAAAATACACCTGGTCCTACTCAGAACACGGCAATTGGGTTCCTAAGCTTGTGCCTCTTCTGGCTGCTCCCGCGGTCGTCGGCTGTCGAGCTTCAGATTTGACCGAGGTCTTTTTTTTCTTGTCCTGGGACTGTATAACTGGTTGCAGGGTCACTTAGGCGGGAGAATGGAAAAAAAGGGGGCGGGAATGCACAAGCAACGGGAAGATCAGAATTGCGTTCAAAGTCCATCGGACAACGGAACTTGCTGACCGGAAGCTAACTCTGTCTGGGCTTAACAGGACCCATCTTCGCTGTGCCAAAGTGGTTCCTGTCTTTTTTATCTTGAGATCCACACAGCCAGCCGACAGCCCGAAGTTGGGAGGATTTGTCCGATGAGCCTAAGCAAACTTCAAGTTCTATACTCAAGTCTGGGTTAATATCAAGTGATATTTTGTTACCTTATTGACTTACAAGTGACTGAAGCTACAGCACTTGACCAACCCTTCCCTATCCCTCGTCCTCTCACGCCATCAAGGCCTCTAACGAAAAATTCTTGCCCGTTCCGTAACCGGAAGATGCCCGTCTCATTTGTCCAACACCACAACCCTCGACTCCATCCATCCACACCATTTCTTGAGTAAAAGCCCCTCAACGCTCCAAGAAGCTGCGCTCCTGACCCACGCCAACGATCACCTCATATCGATTGGTGGTCAGCGACCCAAGAATCTCAAACTGCTCAGCCTCGGGCCTTGGCCAAGGTTGCGCGCCGTCCGTCTTCGCTCCGCTCTAATCCTTGCGCTACATTTACCTATCGAACTCCCGATAGCCCGTCGTCACGTTTTGAACTACACCTCGGCATTTGGATGCATTGCGAGATCAGGCCAAAGATAACCATTCTTATTCAGCTGACATAATAAACAGGTGGGCGTATGGGATATAATAGTACAGCAGCGAAGTCGAAAACCATCCTCAGTAATCAAGACAAATAAACGCAGGTCAAGTGAAACTAAAACATGTAGGTAGTGAGGTAGACTGCCACGCAGCCAACGATACTTTCCAGTGCTTGCTCAAGCCAAACAAACAACCATCAAATACAGCCCGGTTCAGACACATGAGACCTAGCTCAGGTATCAATTAGTGCGACGGCCATCATCTCAACCAGCAACTTCGGCGTACACGGAAGACTTGGTTCCTGTCGGGGCGGCAGTAGTGGCCTCCGACTGCACAGGAGAGGGTATATCGTCAGCCACCATTGGCTCCTTGCCCTTCTCTGTGATGCTCGGTGTTCGACTCTGGGCAGGTGTAGAGAAAGATTCAGCTTCGGGACGCCAGTCTCGGAGGTCGTCTTCGCAGTCGTTGAGGATCTGACGGGCCTGGTGGGAATGCTCGTAAGCTGGTCGAGTATCGCCGGGCACCACGGGCGAATCATCAAGAAGCTCTAGCAGGCGGCGGCCATGCTTGGCCAGGATGATTTGCTTTTCGGCTCTCTCAATAGTCGCGGTAAACTCGGCAGCGTAAGCCTCCTTGAGCTTTTGCCGGGTCTGCGTACTATGTTAGCAAATCATGAGTAGCCGGTGTAAGTGACAACATACAATGTTTGTCAACTGGGCTTCCGCAACCAGGTTCTCGGCCTCGGCGCGAACAAGCTCCTGTTCAAGTACAGGTAACTTTGCGCTTCCGGGCTCCTTCAACTTCAGCCGCTGAATCTCATCGGCAATCTTGTCCTTGTGTTCGCGACTGGGTTGCACGCTCTTCTCGGTGTTTCGGATAGCCTTAAGCACGGCACGAGAATCATCCAGGGAGTGGGCATATGCATCTTCCTGCTCGCCCATCTCACTCAGGACAACTCCAACCTTGTCCGAAATGTCACTGATGCCATCGTCGCACGTATGCTCTCCCCATTCCGACAGCTGAGTCGCAATAGAAATGCGCTCGCGGCCAGCCGTCTCGTGGGCGTTGATGAGGTTGTTCTCGGACTTGATAAGCTTGAAGAGCTTGCGCGACAGCTCAGGCTGGACCTGGCCGCGGAGAGAGTTGAAGGAGAAGCCCCGCTTGTTAGAGGCTGAGGCGGAGCCCCCCTTCGATTTGTTGGAGCGGATCGAGAGTGCGCGGTTCCTGTGGGACATGGCCATGTCAGCTGGTACTTCCATGATGTACGAGCCAGAGCGAGGTGAGGCGGATATATCGAGGCTGAAGCGTGACGACATTGTGGTTGATGTTGCCCGGTATATCCGGGAATGGCTCAAAGACGACGTCGATGGAGACGAGGGTTACAAAAGGTGAACTCACATTTTGACGACGACAACCTCGATAAGGTCGCTTTTACTAAACTATTCGGAAGGAGAAGTTTGGATGGGATGCGCTTTCTTTGTCACGGTCAGCTTCACTTCCAAAGAAGGACCTGCAAGCCAAGACTCATGATTCCACCCGCAGCACAAAAATGACGGGCAGAGTAGTCATAAGCTCACAGAAAGGCAATTGCTTACACCGTACGAAAGGCGACAAGGAAGGATCTAGCTGCAGGGTTTGCTTCGAGTGGGAAAATACTTTGTAAATCGTAGTCGTCGTCCGCATCAAAAGGTTACAATGTGAGAAGACTCCCTCAAGGCTGCAAGCAGGGGTATGCAGGCTTTAAACAACCACGAGGACCCTTTCCAAGACCTTCAAGAACTGACGTTTGCGATGCCGTCTTCCCTGCTTTCGGCAGACAAGATGGCTAGATCCGTCCTCAGCTAACAAGGTACAGTACACACACGCACACACGCACTTACACCAACATCACCCCCAAGTTAGGTTCTCTTCTTTCTTTTCTTGGAGAGACCTCGGCGATGATGATGGCGATGGAATGCAAGGTGATGTCATGCACACCCCCTCACAGATCCAGCCCTGCCGACCTTTGAGCGGGACCCTCCAATCCCCGCTGCTAGAGGCGACAAGCTACGTCAACAGCTTCTTTTTTAGACACCATCAGTCAAGCTCAACCATGTCATGGAAAGCGACCAAGGTCCGTGACTCCCGGAAGCTGGGCAAGGCTGGTATGCGGCTTAAGAAGAATGGAACAAAATATCTTTATGTTTGTTTCTTTCGTGTTTATGTGTCCGCAACGTTTCTAACCCATTTCGTCGTGTTGCTTGCCCTGCCCTACTCCACGATAACAAAAACGCCCAGCTTAACAAAATGACCGCCATCCATTCAATATCATATTATACATGTTCGCGTCTCGCGTTACACGTTAAAGAAGCCGCCAATGCCGCTAAATTTCAACCGCCAAGTATAGATCATCACCAGTCTATTGAGCACAACGTCATCGAGAGAGAGATCTTGACATTGCTTGCTTAGAAGTGCTCAGACGTAGCGAGTCTCGTAGGCGACGGGGCCGCTGGTGCGATAGCTAGCCCTGGGGCTGTGGCTGTAGGACCGGCGGGTGACACTGGTGTAACTGGCCCTAGGAGAGCGGGAGTGGGAGTGGTGGTGATGGTGGTGGTGATGGCCGTGGTGACGCCGGGCGGGGATGATCTCCTCGTGATAGTAGTACTTGGTCTTGGGCTCAGTGCGGAAGCACATTTTGGCTAACTTGAAGCAGTGATGCTGGTGAATGTAGTTCTGGTAGGTGGATCTGTTGGCTCAGAGAGCAAATCGTGTAAGTCGATAGGAAGCGACTGAGTAAACTGGCTTAGAAGAGATGAGGTTCGTAGCGCAAGTTTACGCTTAAGATGTTTGTCAAGTTGATTGAAAAGATACAAAAGAGAAAAACTTTGGGAGGGGGACCCCTTCATCATCTTATACGAACAAGTTGGCTTCCAGTTTCCATCCATGACTGACACTGGCGTCTTGCCCGGTTTCTTTGGTTTAAACCCATGCCCACCACCACGCAAGCAAGGGGAGGGGTCCTTGACGGGGATGACCATCGGAGCGTGCCTCGCCCACCCAACTCCACCTACGGTACACACCACCAAACACGGCCTTGGCTGACGGGCGGCTGAACGAATACCGGTACTTGACTTTGCTTGTTCTGCAGGCGGTCGCTGAAGGTCACGTCACTGGAAATAACCGCCAATATGGAACCAGCAGGATGCCCTGCATCTGCGAGTCTTGACTCTCAACCACCCTAGACCTTGCTGGTTATTCTGACAGACGCCGAGTTTTCGACCTCTTGGGCTCCAAGAACACGCGGGCTCAACCATTTCTCACGACCTTGGGCTCGGTCAGCCCCAGTTGGGCTAGTAGCTGCCTTATTGTGGCTTTATTGGGTTTGAAACCTCGGATGAAGCGAGTCAAAGGTTTTACTTTGTTCATGTCAGGGCCAGTTTGAAGCATCATCTGACAGCGGCACTGCCTCTATCCACACTTCAAGGTTGTCTCGATCCAAGGTCTCCTCCTCTTCAACCCAGCTCAACAGGATTTACGGGAGCATCCATGAATGCGCACCTACAAATGGTGCACCATTCCTGGCAATTACCTGGTCTAAACCTGTTCTTTGCATTATTCTTCTCAGCTATACAATGGTTTGTAAGCCTTGACACCAACACCATTAGGGTCGTCACACAATTGACAACTTTGTGGCAGCTGTCAGATGACACCCGCCTAGTACACCAGACCCATTCACGGTTGAAATCCCTTTCAATAGAAAACTATCCCTTTCTATGTTACATTTTTTACATCTTTGCCCAGGAGCAGCTCCCGCTGTTCATGCAAATGTGAAGAGCGCTCAAAAAAGACAATGCTTCCCTCCTTCTATATATCCATCCTATTTCCTGGGCTTGAATCCCGTCTGCACCTTGCCAAGCGCCCAGGTCGTGATGAAAACTGCCAGCACACTGACAAAGATGACAGTGGGCTTTCGCAGAGCGCTCACAAGAGGCGCATCATACGAGATGATAAGCTGTCGGTCCCGGAACTCATCCACGAGGTTTCTCGCCTTGATGGTCACAGTCGTTCGGCCAATGGTGTCAAGGTAGGTTCGAGTGAGGTCGATTGAGGTCGAGGTAATGGCCGAGTCGGGAACGTTGGTGTAGAACTTGACATTCCTGCTTCATTGTTAGACATGTCGAGACTCTGTTGCATTTTTAGACTTACTCGGCGCCTTCGGGGAGGAGGACCTTGACGTTGATGTGCTCATACTCGACACCCTCAGGCTGCTTAGGGCCCTCCAAGAAGGGGACCTTGAGAACGTAGCCTCCAGTAGCAGTTCGGCGCAAAAAGTTGGCAGCATCAGAGTTCCATCCAATGGTAAAGGGGTACTTCCAACCACCAAACAGTGGGTATCGGGGCTTCAACTCGAGCAGAGACTCTCGCTTGTTGCTACGGAAGCGAGAGGTCGAGACATTGCCAATGACGTCGACAAAGTAGGCATCGACGCTTCCAATCTGAAGGGGAACTCGGAGTTCCTTGAGAGCATGGGTGGTGGGGTTGTAGAACTGTCCCTGCGCCCACTTGACTCGGTTGAAGAGAGTCGAGAGGTTGGCTCCTCGGTGGTACATATCATACTTCTCCTCAAAGGCAACGTTTCCACCCCAGTGGCTGACCTCAATGTCACGGTTGAGCTCCGCAACGTGGGTGACGGGCTTGGAGAACTCGAATCGAACCTGAGCTGGGGCAATGGCACCAGCAGGCTTCTCATCGAAGGGGCCGTATGTCAGCTTGCTACCCTGCTTGGTGGGGAACTCCTTGACATTGCCGCTCCCAGGGAGCTTTGTATAGTCGGGGATCGAGGAGGAAATAGCCTTGATCTCGGTCTTCTGCTTGAGGGTGGGATAGGACGACGGGGCGTAGACGGAAAAGTCGTAGGC
Source organism: Fusarium sp. LHS14.1 (assembly GCA_025433615.1). Lineage (NCBI taxonomy): Eukaryota > Fungi > Ascomycota > Sordariomycetes > Hypocreales > Nectriaceae > Fusarium > Fusarium sp. LHS14.1. The sequence goes on from CM046481.1 coordinate 3,184,488, forward strand.
GAGGAACTGGGTATCGTCCTGGGGAATAGAGGCGGGAAGAGGAGCATAGGCCTTCAGGTAGTAGAAGGTGATGCCGAGGGTCTGCTGAGCACCGGCCTTGAGAGGAGTGGGCAATTGGATGCGGTAGTACTGGACATCACTGGAACGATGGGATCAGCATCATGATGGCACATGTCAGGGTCAGTCACAAATAAATACCTGAGGGTATCGTATTCAACAACCTCGGCCACAAACGGTCCAGCGCTTGCGTCCTTGCGATCCTTGACCTCGAAGCCACCTACACGGGACAGCTGGTCGGCAGTGAATGGCACATAGTAGTCGGTCTGGGGCTCGGATGCGACGTTCTCGATGAGGACGTTGATCTGCTCTTTGACATAGTTCTTCTCGAGCGAGATGACATGCACAAGGTTGGCATTCTTGAAGACCTGGGGAGGCTTAAAGTCGGCGGGGAGGATGACCTTGGAGGTCTCGGTGGTTGCGCTCGCGAGGGCAGTAGAGACGAAGCTCAGGAGCGCCGTAGCAATCGCGGACGTCTTCATGATGACAGCTTTAGTAAGGGGGATCGCTCATTGACCGAGCAGATCCAAAGCTGTTGGAGATGGAAATTGGCCTTCGGGTGCCGAGGGAAAGGAAATCGTGGTCGAGGTTGGTTGTTGCAAGCTCGCAACTCTCAAGATACCTCGATTTCGCGAGTCCTCCTGAGACAGCTCCCAAAAAGCATACGTTGCCCATTTGGCGCGCGTCAGCGGGAGCTGCAGGGTAAGCTAGATGACCAATCAGAGGCCACCTGAAGCTTGGAAGCTCGGCACATAGTAGTGCCGAGTCCGGGACGGCAACTATAGCTCTTATAGGCAAAACGCCAGATCAGATCACCAACCGGCAAACCTGGAAGAGCTCTTCATGAGCCAAAGGTACCCGGCCGGCAGAGAAGCCAGGTACAGTGCCCTTCCCCCCACGAACACCAAGGGGTTTTAGGTCACATGTGGCTTGCTGGGCCCTGACATCATGTCACCAAGCTGCTGGACGGCCGACCCCCAAGTCCCCCGACCCTGGTGCATATGTGCACGAGGAAAACAAAGACGAAGCCATCCACATTGTCGGTGTACGGGGTTGTTTTTTTTCCTCTGGGTGAACCAGTGAGGCCCCCCTCTTGAGACGTGGGAAGCTTGGTCAGAAACATCTTGGCGATTACTGAGCATTCCCCCGCCTTGTTGAGTCGACTATCTCTGCTAGCTGTTGCCCCCTCCAACAACGGGCCGACAAAACCTCAACACTACCTCGCCTAGGGCGTGGGATCTGGAGACGATCAAGACCGGACCCGACTGCATCAACCCACGCCCTCGTCGGGCGCCGGGAAGCCGCCGCCGCCTCCTCAGGAGCTAGTTTATCGAACCTAGAACCATGTTTGGCCAGGCAGCGGTTTCTCTTTTACTTCCTTTTTAGTAGTTTATTTCTGTTTCCTATCCGGGGGCCAGGCCTCGTGCAACCAGTGCAAGCGGTCAGATAAAGACATTACGTAGCTGAGACCACTGCAATGGATTGACAACAGAAACATGCGGCCGCCGAGGGGTCTGGGGGCCCGGAGATGGGCGAGTTGGGTCTCATCCAGGGACGCAATTGGCCCGGCACGCACTGCTGGGCGGCCAAAGCGAGGCACCGGATACATCCCCAGAGCCGTCAACATGTAGAAGTACCTTGGGTGGAGGATTCCTGACGGGACCTCCCCTCCAGCTCCAGGTTCCATGCTTGAGGCCAACTCCCTGAGGTCAACCTTGCTGCATCTCCCGCTCAACGGCTGCGACCTGGCTGGTTGGCGTCTTCACCTCGACTCACCTCGACCTGCTCCACCTCACTCACCATCCACCCCAACTCCTTTAAAACCCCCGTGTCCCCCTTATTCCTTATTCTGGTTTGGACTCGTCAATTGCTCTTCTCTCGATTGTGTGTCCTTGATTAGCTCCGCGCGTCTTGTCACCTTTCTTGTCAGCCTCAACCAGAACTACCCCGCCAACCCCGCCAAACCTTTATCGACAAAATGGTCGGCCTCGGACCTCGTCGTCCTCCCTCCCGAAAGGGTACGTATGTTCTCTTGACCAAGCTGCTCGGTGTCTCGTGATATGCCGCATGTTTTACTGGGGAACGGCCTCGGTGTGCCATCGCTTGGACATGGACGCCGTCCTGGCTCAGTTAGCTTTTGCCCGTTGACAATGGCTTGGTGGGGCTGACGAACCATGGCCCAAATACGCGGTGATGACGCTGTTGATTCGGCCGCCCAGCCCGGCGTTGGACCGGAGCATCCGTGTAAAAGGCGAAGCCGTCTTTTCCTCGAGAGATTTTGGGGAGATGCGGTGCGTCGTTGGACGAGATCTGGTTGAATATTTGTCTCATCGTCCCTCGAGGTTTCGTTTCATCGTCGGTGTGGGCGATCGATCGATACCTTCGCTTCCACCGCCACCACCCGTGTCACCGTGATCTCAAGGTGGAAACAGGAATGTTGAGACGAGAAGATCGCCAAGGGTTGAGGCTACTAGCGGGCTGTAACACTGGAGTGCCAGTGCTATCCATATCAAGATAATTGCGGCGACGGCACTGCTGGCTGCCAGTGTTGACAGCTGACGAAGCTAAATGCCCATCTGCTCCTTCCTTCAACAACTTCCATCACCCAACTTTTCTTGCGATTTCTTTTGCTTCACAAATCAAACGCAACAATGCCGCACTTCAGCGCTGACGAAACAATGACAGGATCCATGGCCGATGTCCCCAAGGACTTGGCTGATGAGATTCACAAGCTGGAGAAGCTCTTGACTGTCGACTCTGCCAAGCTCAAGGAGATCACCAACCACTTCGTTTCTGAGCTTGCCAAGGGTAAATCCAAGAAATCCGTGGCATCGTCATCTGACTCAGCTAACTTTCATTTACAGGTCTTAGTGTCGAGGGTGGCAGCATCGTGAGTTTTTATACATCACAGCATATCAAGCAAGCTTCTAACCAGCATTTAGCCTATGAACCCTACCTGGGTCATGTCCTTCCCCGATGGCTACGAGACCGGTACCTATCTGGCCCTGGATATGGGTGGCACCAACCTGCGAGTCTGTCAAATCACACTGACTGAGGAGAAGTCGGAATTCGACATCATTCAGTCCAAGTATCGCATGCCTGAGGAGCTCAAGTCTGGTACCTCCGAGGAGCTCTGGGAATATATCGCCGACTGTCTCTTCCAGTTCCTTGAAACACACCATGGTGACTGCACCAACATGGAGAAGATTCCTCTGGGTTTCACCTTCTCCTATCCCGCTACTCAGAACTACATCGATGAGGGTATTCTTCAGCGATGGACCAAGGGTTTCGACATTGAAGGTGTCGAGGGCGAGAACGTTGTTCCCATGTTCGAGGAGGCTTTGACTCGACGAGTAAGTTGGATTGACTCTAGGCATAGGATGCACCGCTGACAACATTTCCCAGGGCGTGCCCATCAAGCTGGCAGCTTTGATCAATGATACTACTGGTACATTGGTCGCTTCGGCCTATACCGATGTGGACATGAAGATTGGTTGCATCTTCGGCACTGGTTGCAACGCAGCTTACTTTGAAAACTGCGGCTCCATTCCCAAGCTTGCTCACCTGAACCTCCCCCCTGACCTGCCCATGGCCATCAATTGCGAGTGGGGAGCTTTTGACAACGAGCACAAGGTTCTCCCTCGAACTCCCTACGACGTCATTATCGACAAGGAGTCTCCTCGCCCAGGCCAGCAGGCTTTCGAGAAGATGATTGCCGGTCTCTACCTGGGCGAAATTTTCCGACTTATCATGGTCGACCTCCACGACAACAAGAATGTGCACATCTTTGAGAACCAGGACATTGCCTTGCTCCGCAAGCCCTACAGCCTGGATGCCTCCTTCTTGTCCTTCATCGAGGAGTATGTTGCCTGCACCTGACACCGTGACCTAGCTAACCTTGCGCTTGTAGGGATCCCTTTGAGAACTTGCAGGAGACATACGACCTCTTCTCATCCAAGCTCAACCTGGCTTGCACACGTCCTGAGCTGGAGCTTATCCGCAAGACCGCCGAACTTATCGGAACACGAGCTGCTCGCCTCTCGGCTTGCGGTGTTGCTGCTGTCTGCAAGAAGAAGAACTACGAGACCTGCCACGTCGGTGCCGATGGCTCGGTCTTCAACAAATACCCTTACTTCAAGGAGCGAGGAGCCCAGGCTCTGCGGGAGATTCTCGACTGGCCCAAGAAGACGAACAAGAGAGCCGAAGACCCCGTCGAGGTCCTTGCCGCCGAAGATGGCAGCGGTGTCGGTGCCGCCCTGATCGCCGCCCTGACCCTCAAGCGTATCAACGAGGGTAACCTGGCGGGTATCCTCCACCCCGAGAACTTCAAATGAGAACGTGGGACGGATAAATCAAAGGCGCGTGTGGGTATCAATGATTAAAGGAACAGGCAAAACGGAGATAGACGTGTACATGAATGGAAGCACGAATAGAGACAAGGGGTTGCTTGAGGACTACCGAACAGCGTGTCAAAATTCAACCCTTCCTCATCCCACTGCGCTTGAACGTCTAGCCCATGAATGTACAGACGGGCAATCGGTATTCTGGGAAATAACGTCAGCATGATTCGGAGAAACAAGTGGTTGGGTGTCTTACTGTCGAGGGTCCAGTACCGTCGCCTCACCCCCTCCCATTCTCCCTTGCCGGCCTGGTCTAGGCCAGCCATGTCGACGTCGCTCTCCTCCCAATCGACATCGAGGCCGGCATCGGCGCATTGCATCTCGACCACCTTGGTGTAGACGTCGTAGCATATCTTTCTGTCGGCGCCAAGTCCGTTGAAAAAGCTGAACTTGCCCTCCTGGTCCATGATACCGATGATACACTCGGTGAAGAAGTGACGTAGCTGCGAGTAGTCCTCACCAAACGTGTCAAAGTAGATGGCATCGTAGACCTCGCCCTCCTCGAGTAGCTTAGGTACCACGTCCTGCCACTTGCCCTTGTGTACCTTGAAGGCGCCCTCTTCGGGCCCGCTCTTCTCCCATTCGGGGCCGAACTTGGAGCCTGGCTGGGCGAGGTGCTCGAGGACGGAGGGGTGGGCCTCAATGATGTGGTGGCGGGAAGGCTTGAGGTCAGCAAACATGCCGTCAATGATACCCATGCCGAAGCCAATGTTGAGGATGCGCTTGCCAGGGGCTGAGTCGGGAACCAGGGCGGCGACAGAGCGGCGCATGATATCCGTCTCCCAGGCCATCATGACACCGTTCAGATCCGAGTCGACGAGCTTGGCGTCGTCGTATACCAGCTTGGAGCTGAGGTATTCTTCGCTCGTGACGGGCTTCTCCTTTGCATCGGGGGGCACGAATTTGGCCTCTTCAGGTGCGGCGACGACTTCTTCGGTGGATACGAGCTGGGGGGCTTCGTCTTCGTTCTCCTCTATCTCCATCTCGTCACCGTCTTCTGAGCCAGAGTCGAGCTGCTCGTAATCACCGCCCATCAGAGCAAAGAGTAGTTCTGCGCGAACTCCAGCCTCGACGCATAGATTGTATAGGGTCTTGCGGCCGAGTCGGAGGGCGGCGCAGCCGGGGGTCTCGTTGTTGCTGTCGACATCGTTCCAGATGGCGCCGTTGAGGAATAGATCCTGGATAACCTCCTTGGCCTCCTCAACACAACCGTCCTCCTCTTGATCAGCGTCATCGTCATCGGGAGAGGCTGGCCCGCAGGCGCGGATAGCTGCATGTAGAGGCGTCTCGCCTGTCTTTATATCCTGAGCGTTGGCCTTGCCAGTGGTTCGCAGGAGAGCCTTCAGACCGCTCCGGTCGTGACCCCATGCATGATATAAGACTTCTCTGATTTCATCTGGGCAATCCGAAGAGATGCGCGCAGGCATGGAGTCGTCGATCTTCGCTGCCGGTGTTGTCATGATGGGCTGTGGAGGGGCGCACACAGAAAATGTGTCGTGGGGTTATAAGAGGGGCACACGAAATCGATCTCGGGTATCGGCCGCTCGAGGACGGGTATCAATGCTACCACCAATGAATCAGACAAGGGTAAATGATATGACAAGGGCAATCGGAGCGGCACCTACCGAAGGGAGTGTCGAATCGCGGGTCTACCGAGTCCGAAAAGAGGACGAAGAAAAAAAAATACATAAAAAATTATTCGGCCGGAGCTAGGGTTGACCGATGCGCCGGACGACGCAGGAAATATCGAATTCTCTACCGAGAGGCATCCACTCTGCCCCGCTCCGAAGCCTGCCCGGGGGGCCGGTTCCACTGCAGCAGCTCGGTGGCCGGATAGGATGCCGACAGGGTTTGGCTTACCGTGGTTGCATCACATTTCAATTGCTTGCATTTGCTTTGCTTTGCTAGCGTAGTTGCGATAGGAGAACCAACAGGCACCCTGGATGGTCGAGGCCATTCCTTGGAAGTGAGGCTGGGCTAATTAATGAGCTACAGTTACCTGTGCAGCTGTGGTGACCAGGTGAAAAGATTGGCGTGCCGCTGGGGCGAGGTCTCTCCTCAGGTCGGTTTCAAGGGAGCCTGAAGACAACGGGGAACGGCCACTAAAAACTCAGTGGACCTCGGGTTCCCTAGCACGACGGCCAGGCTCTTTTACGTATGAGTTTTAGTACTGGAACTCTACCCATTGGGTTCCTTGCAGTGACGTGCACGTTCCGCATGTGAGCTACGCGATTGGCCAATCCCACACGAGGCATCTCGAGCTTGTCTCGCCGAACCAAGGGTTACGTTAAACGACGAAGCAACAAGCTTGACGCTTGAGCAAGAAGAAGCGCTAGTGGACAAGCTCCACCCTCTGTGCACGACCTGCCGCGTCTCTCTCTGCTTGGGCGAACGGTCGACAGATCAACAAGCGACTCAAGGGAAACCCGACTTTGACCTGCGCTGTGCACTACAGGCAAGAGTACAACAGTACGAGACGTGCCGTACCTGCCGTACCTACCGTCTCATCTGCCCAGTTTGCGCCTCCTCCGCTCGCAACACACACTCCTCCAACTTTGCGCGCTGTCTCTGGCCTTTTTTCCCTCTCTTCTTCTTCTACCACACAGGTAAGCATACGAAGACCTGGATACCATCACAGCAGCATCAGCGCCAGCATCGGCAATCCATCGATTGATTCGTGTGGTCTGGTTGCATCAATTCCCTTCATGAGCTTCTAGGCTTTGATTCAGCATCACCTCTCGCGCCCGCTATCCTTCACATCACATCACATCCATCTCCTGGGTGTCGACTCCAACTTCGTTCAATGCGCTCATGCTGATCGTCCAGGACCTCAAAACCCGTTCCAAGACTTGGACAAGCACCCGCTCGGGCAAACGCACCCCCACGGTCCGGCCCGGCGTCGTCGTCATGAAGTTCGGCGAGCAGCTCCGCTCCAGCGTCATCCACGAGTACCAATGGTACTACATCGACTACGATGGACTGAAGGACGAGCTCAAGCATCCTATAGGTTCTATCAAGCTTGGGTCCAAGGGGCCTGAGTGGACTGAGGATGACGAGACGCGCTTCGTCGGCAAGCTCGAGGCCGAGCTCGAAAAGGTCCATACAAAACAGCAGGTCAAGGCTATGGAGATCTCGCGCCGTATCGCTGTTAGCGAGCGCGAGGTCAAGGAGGTGGTCAATCGCCTGAACGAGCGTGGCCTCGATGAGAACGGCCCCAGCGAGGAGGAGTTTATGCTTCTCGAGGAGGATCTCAGTGATATTATCGCAGACGTCCACGATCTCGCCAAGTTTGTCCAGCTCAACTACACGGGATTCTACAAGATTATCAAGAAGCACGACGTAAGCTGTCCATGCTTATCACGCTAATCGAGCTCTTCTAATGGTAACAGAAATTGACCGGATGGCACCTGCGCCCCGTCTTCGATACCCGACTCAAGGCGAAGCCTTTCTACAAGGAAAACTACGATGCGTCCGTCATTAAGCTGTCGAAGCTCTACGATCTTGTCCGAACGCGAGGAAACCCTGTCAAGGGCGACAGCGCCGCTGGTGGTGGCCAAGCCAACTTTATCCGACAGACGACCAAATACTGGGTTCACCCCGACAACGTGACGGAGTTGAAGCTCATCATCCTCAAGCATTTGCCCGTCCTTGTCTTCAACGCCAACAAGGACTTTGACCCCGAGGATTCGGCAATTACCTCGATCTACTACGACAACCCTGACACCTGGGACTTGTACGAGGGCCGACTGAAGAAGACTGAGGGTGCCGAGGCGATTCGTCTAAGATGGTATGGAGGAATGAAGACCGAGACCATCTTTGTGGAACGCAAGACGCATCGTGAGGACTGGACTGGCGAGAAGTCGGTCAAGGCACGATTCGCAACCAAGGAGAAGAACATCAACGCGTACATGAAGGGAGAGCTGCTTCCTGCTGCCATCTTTGAGAAGGCGCGCAAGGAGGGCAAGAAGTCTGAAAAGGCTATTGCTGAGGATGAGCGATTGGCCTCGGAGATCCAGTACTCGGTGCTCAAGAAAGGTTATAAGCCTGTCTGCCGATCCTTCTACAACCGCACAGCTTTCCAGCTCCCCGCCGATGCCCGAGTGCGAATCTCGCTTGACACGGAGCTCACCATGGTCCGAGAGGATAACCTGGATGGGCGCACTCGATCTGGAGATAACTGGAGGCGCATGGATATCGGTATTGATTATCCCTTCTCACAGCTGCCCCCTGAGGATATTGTGCGATTCCCTTATGCCGTTCTGGAGGTCAAGCTCCAAACTCAAGCTGGACAAGAGCCCCCTGAGTGGGTTCGCCAGTTGATCTCTTCTCACCTGGTGGAAGCCGTTCCCAAGTTCTCCAAGTTCATCCACGGCACAGCGTGCTTGTTCCCTGACCGGATCAACCTCCTGCCCTTCTGGATGCCTCAGATGGATGTGGACATTCGCAAGCCCGTCAGCCACGACTTTGGTATCCGACGACCCGGCATGTCGGGAACCACAACTACCTCGGATGATGAGGATGACTTGGACTCTGACGATGAGGAGTTGGTACCTTCGGGCCGCAATGGCACCAACGGAGAGTCGAGCGCACAGGGCGGTAATCGACGCCGCCCCCTTCCCGCAGATGTCGAGGGCCAGATTGCGGACTTGCCAGCCGACAACGAGGACTATCCCATCTATGATTCGGATGACGAGTATGATGAGAGCTTTGAGCTGGAGCAGGCCAAGAGGATAGGTGGATGGCATTACTACTCAACCCTCATCTCGACCAAGAGCCGAACTGCCGCCAACCAGGTGGTCTCGGTCCTCAAGCATGCCATCCCGGCGCCTCGAAGCACGCAGGTTCCCCGGAGCGACAGATTGCAGGCACTGTTTGGATCGGCGCAGATTCAGACCAAGAAGTTCAAGGCACCACATGGAAAGAAGATTTACGTGCCTGTGCGTGTCGAGCCCAAGGTGTACTTTGCGGCCGAGAGGACATTTTTGGGATGGGTAAGTTGGATTTCCTGAAAATGAAGTGGACGTAGCTAACTTCAGCGCAGTTGGAATACTCAATTTATATTGGTACTATCGCTGTGACGCTGCTCAACTTTGGCAGCCATCCTACGCCAGCACACTTTTGGGTGGCTGGTTTCTTTACGCTCCTGGCTATCATGAGTCTTTGTTACTCGGTGGTCACGTACTTGTACCGAAGCAATGCGATAAGAACGCGCAAGGTCGTCAAGTACTATGACCGCTGGGGTCCAAGTGTGCTCTGCGCGGCGCTCTTTCTGGGAGTGGCTCTGAACTTTGCATTCGAAGGCAGAGAGAGGAAGATCTGGTAAAGGAAAGGGGGGGATTCTTCTGTTTGGTTGACAGTTGTATATCATCATTCCGCATGGGGTTGATTGGCGAAAGAGACGGGCTCAGTCTTTGGGGCTGCTGTGAGGCGGTAAGCTTGAATTTGTTGCTACAGTAGAGGTGAGTTTAGTTTGGTGGTTAGGAGCTGTCGAGGGTAATATCATTGGCTAGTGCGAGAGTTTAAAGTTGCAAAACTATTCAGCTACACGGCATCTTCCATGGTCCCCGACCCTTGATGAACGCCTCAGTGACATGCGTCAGACCAGACACGGCGAAGCTGGCGCTGCTAGTGCCACGGGAGCTGATCTGTCAACGCCAAAGACTGCCTTGCCGTTGCCGGTCTCTTGGCAAAGGAGGTGCACTAACAAAGCTTTGGTGAGCGGGCTTATTTCAGCTGATTCAGCCCTTTTGGGTCGAGACTTGGTTCTATTCAAAGATGCCATCACCAAGGCGTCTGCCCAGGTGTTCCCTAGAGTGGCTGGAGTCCAGGTGACACAATGGTGTCTCTGTACATGTTACACATATAAATACGGGCTTGGCCTCGTGCCTCTGTAGTTGAACTGCCCTCTCAAAATCATTCAAGACTAGATAGACAAAGGGAAATCATCATGGTCATCCTCAAGACCCAGTCCGAGTTTGGATACGCTCCTCCTCCGCAGACTCCCTACAGCGTCATCACCAACATCCCAGGCTGGGACGTCGCCCAGGCCGTTCGTGATGGTGATCATGGACCTTTGAAGAGAGTTGTTCATATATATCCTCGCTTTGCACCCACACACTTTTCCGCACTGGTGAGCATTACCATATAATGTTAGGCTTCGCTCCCCTTGACTAATTAATGTGCAATAAATAGCTTGGTCAAGAGATTGCAAAGTGCGTTGGTCAAGAGGGAAAAGCTGCTCTCGTCTACCTCAACCCGGCTGTATGGCCATACACGGTCCGACATATTACTCTCGAGAGCCGTGGCAAGCATCGCATGAAGTCTGAAGATGTATCTCTCAGATGCGTCGAGATTTTAGGCCATCGGGTATACACCATCTTTGTCGAACCGCAGTACATGCCCACCATGATGCTCACATGGCAGAACCCGGGCCTGGGAATCTCTATCCGCGGAGCAGAACATCTTCTGAAAGGGGTTGATAGTATCAAGGAAGTGTCTATTGAGAGTGATGTTCTCCCAGCACCGACGTGGACACCTGAGGGTCCGGCACATCAAGGTATTCGAGAGAGAATCGTTGAACTTCTCCGGCGAGCTCCGTTGGACGCAGACAAGGTCAAGTGCACGCCCGAAGATGTGTTTCTGTACCCAACAGGCATGGCTGCCATCTTTCACTCGAGCAACCTCCTGATGGAAAACCGACCAGGCACCATTGTTGTGCTGGGCATCATCTTTCACAACACCTACCACCACCTCATCGAGGAGTGTCCTCATGGGTGGAAGCATTTTGGCAAGGTTAACGACCAAGGTCTCTCAGCGATGGAAGAGTGGCTTGAAGGGGAAAAGAAAGCCTCCAGACCTGTCAGCTACGTGTTTGTCGAAATCCCTGGCAATCCTACTCTTGATACCCCTGACATGTACCGTCTGAAGAAGCTGGTGAGTTTCCGCCCTCCCTTTACAGAGATAGACAGAATTAACTCGAGTAGTCTGAGAAATATGGCTTTGTCCTCATCGTCGACGACACAATCAGCGGTTTCGCCAACGTCGACGTCCTACCCCAATCCGACTTTCTCCTAACATCCCTCACAAAGTCTTTTAGCGGTCAATCCAACGTTATGGGCGGTTCTGTTGTTCTCAACCCTCTATCACCCAAGTATGACGTCTTGAAGCCCTTGTTTAAAGAAACGCATCACAACGAGCTCTTTGCTTCAGATGCAGAGGTTCTACTATCCAACTCGCACGACTTTCTCCAACGCACAAAGATTCTTAACCGCAACGCCTTTGCCATGGCCAAGTTTCTCCACGAAGCCAAGAAAGCGCCTGGCTCGCCTGTCGTCAATGTGCAGTACCCAGGTCTTCTACCCAGCAAGACCAATTACGATGCCGTCATGCGTCGAGGGACATCCGAGCTCCCTGAGCCGGGCTATGGATGTCTTCTGACAGTCGAGTTCAGTGATGTCGAGTGCGCCATGGCCTTTTATCACCGCTGCGGTTTCTATCCAAGTCCGCACCTTGGTGGACATGTCACAATCATGTTTGCCTACAACATGGTTGTATTTGGGAAGAAGGTCGAAGAGAGGGATTACATGCGCGGTTTGGGTGTCAAGGAGGAGAGCGTTCGGATCTCAGCCGGTCTTGAGGATCAAGGTGACTTGATTGACACCTTGAAGGATGCTTTGGAGGCAGCTATTGAGGTCAAGCGAGGATCAAAGGAATAGTTGGTGCTGGACTGTGCGGAATGATTGTCAACTTAATATTGGTATTAAATGAGGATAATACAACTATCTATCGTACGTAGCCATGCCCAACGCCTGACCCAGCCAGGAGATCCAATCCCACTCCAGCCCCCGAAGCGTCGTCTACATGGTATATCATTTACACATCCCTCATGCCTGCCATTCATCACATGACTCTTTAAGCAACAGACGTAATCCTGCGGACCGTTCTTCTCGCGCCCTCGCCGGTGATCATGATGGCGTTCTCTGCCTCGAGTGCCCTCATGACCTCGTTGAACTCGGACTGCTCAACAGGGACACTGGCACCCTCGCTCAGCCGGCGGCCAACGTCACCCCATCGTACCGTGTTGCCTCCAGCTGTCATCTCGTCTAGGAGGTGTAGAAGGGCAGTACGTAGCTCCTCACGACGCTTGCGATCAGCTGCGCTAGTGCCCTCGGTGAGAAGACTCATGTCGATACGACCCTGAGCATCCGTGGCAGCAGTCTTGAGAGCACTCTGGATGAGGCGGTTGGCCTCACGCACATCGTCACGGGTGACAACCTCGGCAAGACGCATCTTTGCGTGCGCCTCGGAGAGACGAATCATACTCTCCAGCTGACGGGTTGTGGCCGTGATTCGCTTGTCAGCAGCACGGACGTCCTGGCCCAGAGATCGCATGGCCACATAGCAGTCAACCAACTCTTGGGCGGCTTCCTGAGAGATGGTTGGCTGAATCTTGGAACGCGCGTACGAGATGTAGAGGGTGAGGAACTCGACAGGGAGAATATCGTTGCTAGAAGGGGCCGAGTGAGGCTTGTCCTCAAGGTAGAGGGAGAGAAGATGCTTGGCGAGACGACGATCATTCTTCTCATCGAAACGGTCCAGAATGAGGTAGACCAGATCGAAACGAGAGAGGAGCGTCGGGGGAAGATCGATATTCTGGGGCACGGGGAGGTCAGGGTTGTAGCGACTGCCAATGGGGTTGGCAGAGGCGAGGATACTGGTTCGCGCGTTGAGCGTAGTAATGATACCAGCCTTGGCAACCGAGACAGTCTGCTGCTCCATAACTTCGTGAAGAACGGAGCGCGTGGCATCCGACATTTTGTCGAACTCGTCGATACAGCAGACACCACCATCAGACAGGACCAACGCTCCAGACTCGAGGACCAGCTGTCTGGTCTCCGGGTCGCGAGTAACGTACGCGGTAAGACCGACGGCGGAAGATCCCTTACCACTAGTGTAGACACCGCGAGGAGCAATCTTGTGAACGTACGAGAGCATCTGCGACTTGGCCGTCGAAGGGTCACCACAGAGCAGAACATTGATGTCGCCTCGATACTTGGGGCTACCACCCTTGTGGAACGTCTTGTTGGTACCGCCAAAAAGCTGCAGAAGAATGCCCTTCTTCATATCATCCATTTCGTAGATCGAGGGGGCAAGAGATCGAGCAAGGAGTTCGTAAATGTCGTCTCGCTGTGATGTCTGGCGAATCTTCTCCTCATCCTCAGCGCTGATGGTGCGTGTTTCCTCCATCTCGTTCTCTCCGTGCTCGGCTTCCTCCTCGCCTGCAATGCCCAGAGTTGAGGGGTCAGCACCCATACGCTTCTTATCGACCTTTTGGATATGAAGCACATCCACATATGTCTTGTGCACGCTCTTGAGCGCTCGTTGGCGGGGGTTCACACGGACGGGGCTGACACGGAAAATGCCTGTCAGTTGCACGCGGTCACCAGCCTTGCAAAAGTCGACCAGTTCGTTATAGACACAGACTGAGACTGAGTGAGGCGTTTGACCAGCAGGCACCGCGTCAGGGGTCTCCTGAAGCTTGATTACCTGCTTATCCTCAAACGAACATCGGTTGTGGACGATCAGCATTGAGTTCTTGGACTTGCAAATCTCACGAGGGCACTCGGTGGGTTCTCGAATCTTGCCACGATCCAGGCCAACGTTGACTGAGTGATTGCAAACATTGCAGCGGAAGAAAGCGTCTTTCATGTCAGGGATAACAGGGGTAGTTCGGATGACCAAGCCCTTGATTGAGATGAGGCGATCCATATCTAGTACATGTGAGTTTAAAGTAAAAGTGAGTAGGTTATCGGGGAGGACTCACCAGTTGGGTTAAGATCTCTCAGGTTGATGGTCTTGTCCAAGCCAAACGGCCGAACAACATAAATAGACGACGACACCTGGTCCTCCAGCGAAGGCTGGTTCTGGTCAGGCTGGGTTCGGGGCGTTGGGGCCTCCTCAGGGTGGTCAGAACTAGGGAACACAGGTTCCGAGCTCTGCGCTCCAGGGGTGGTTGGTTGATGACCAGCGCTGCTCTGAGAGGGACGAGACCTCATGGTCTCGGCTCGAGCAAGCTCGACCATCATGTCATGTACCGACTGATCAAAGACAGGCACAATTTCCTGGGGGTAGGCCTGGACCTGATGCCACAGCTTTCTGGTAGGAGGATATAGGTTCAAGTCCGAAATGTCAAGATAGAGTCTTGTCGTACCTAGGAGTAGCATGTTCTCGAGTGCCTCCCAGTATGGCTTCGACTCAGCATCAGGAGCCGTCCGAACATCCTCATCAGATACACCATCGCGGTACATTCGGTATTTTTGTGTAAAATTGCGGAGAAAATCCTTGAAGTGGGCAAAGGTGTCGTCAATAGAAACAGTCGTACCCCAGATCAGACTCTGTCCCTGTCCACCGAGGACATCAGCCTCAGAGGTATTGGGATCTCGGTTTGCAAAGGAGGCGGCATCGGATCCATCCACGGGCCCCTCACGCACAACACGGCCGGCATCATCGAGAATGACTCGGCGAGCTGCACGGGGGGTTCGGGCCGCATCCGAGTTGATGTCTCCTCGACGGTGAGGGGCAGGACTGCCAATCTGAGAGCTGAGGAAGAGGCCACTCCCCTCACTTCGAAATTCAGACTGGTGTCGCAGAGATCGCCCAGGACTAGAGCTAGGGTCGTATCGAATAGGTGAGGATCCTATTCAAGTCAGCATATAATTTATCAACCGTTATAAACCATCTTACCTCCAGGAAAGGCGGGGGTCGTGGGGTTGGCTCGAGGGGTTCTCTCAGGATCGATATCACTCTGAGTATCCGTCATCTGGCGCAGCGGCGAGCTAGGAATACCGCTGGGAGCACGGGTGCTCTGACTGTTGGTCATCTGCCTCAATGGCGATGATACATCGCCGGGAAGCCCATTCTGGTCACGTCCTGGAGACGACGACGGAAAGAACATGGGACTCGAGACCTGCTCAGGTTGTCTGCCGCTGGGGGTCTCGTTGGCTTCCGAGTTGTTGCGTGTAGACCGGCGAGGGGTCGCCGACTGCGAATTGCGCGTCCTCCGTGGTGACGACATTGTGGGTGATGGTTGACGGGTTTGGTCGTCCAAGAGGTAACCTTGTCCTTTGGAGGCGCTGTTGATTTTGCCAAATTGATGGAGAATGTGAGGGGGAGGGGATTGGCAGGGTGACGGACGCGTCCCCTTTTCCAGACGCGTAAAGTGGTCGAGACACGCGAGGTTCTCCAATTAGAAACGGCCATGATCATGGCACCGAAGTCGGGCCCGGCTAAACTTTGGCCCGACATCCCTCCATCGCATGTAGGTGGCATCGCTGGCATCTGGAGGGGGACCTACATCCAGCTATTCAAGGTACAAGCCAGCATCGGCCTCTTACTCAACAACAAACCACAATCATGTCTCCTGGAATGACCCTTTTCTCCATCCAGGCCATCCTCATCCTGGGCACCGAGGATGGCTCCCGGATATTCGCAAAGTACTTCCAGCCGCCGCACTCAGCGCCCCACGGTACATTGATCCCCTGAGCTTCAGCTAGCTTGTGTAGGCGCTGACGACCGAAATCTTGAAAACAGGCCCTTCGAGCGCCTCCTCCAACCCCTACCCCGATGTCAAGTCGCAAAAGGCCTTTGAGAAGGGTCTCATTGAGAAGACGGCCAAGCAGACTGGCGATATCATCCTCTACGACAACCGGATCGTGCTGTACAAGATGGAGTCGGACGTCATGATGTATGTCGTCGGTAGCGTCGACGAGAACGAGATTCTTCTGTACAACACCGTCCTCGCCCTGAGGGATTCTCTTCACCTTCTCTTCAAGTCAGTCCTTTCCCTTGAACTCCAGCGCATCCCGTCACAGTAGGCTAACCCGCGCAAAAACGCAGGCAATCTGTCGACAAGCGGACAATTGTCGAAAACTACGACCTCGTTTCCCTCGCCATTGACGAGATCGTCGACGACGGCATCATCCTCGAGACCGACCCCACCATCATCGTCCAGCGCGTGAGCAGAGCTCCTACCCAGGACCTCCCCGTGGGTCGCATCGACCTCAGCGAGCAGGGCGTCAACAACCTGGCGCAGCTAGGAAAGTCGAAACTGGCGGACTGGCTCCGGCAGGGTCTGTAAGCAAGAGTCGATCAGTTTATTGGGATTTTGTCGTTATTCTAGCGCCGCATGCAAACTACAAGAGAGAGAAAAAGAGACTTGATGCCACCGGTCTGGGCGATAAAGGGACAAGGAGGGAAGGGGAGTCATTTATACAGGGTGCTGGTGTTCTAATTGATGTCATCATTCATGCTCTAATCTCTGACGCCGCCTTGCGGAGGCGGTTCATGACCGCCGCGGCAATGTCGATTCTATCCTCTATACCGTCGACGAAGATGGTGTCTGCGCCTTGTCGATCAAATTCCCTGAGGGCCGAGAAGAGGCCCCGGGCGATCCCCTCGGTATCCCTTCCAAGATCAATATCCAGAATTTTGCCAATGGGCTTTTCATTCTCGTCCAATAGATCGCCCTCAACCACTTCAAATGGCGAGTCTCGATCTTGGTCGACTGTTTTCTGTCGTTGAAGGTTGGCGCATCTCAACCCAGCTCCTTGCTTCCACCGTTGAGTACGGATGACTCCGATTTTTCTCGTCTTTCTCTCGCCGTTTGTGGCATGACCATTGACGGCTCCATTCGTCGCAGTCACCAGCTCAGACGAGGCCAGTCCCGTCGCCCCCTTAACGCAACTCGATTCGTAGAGCACCACTCTAGCCTTGGGGCTGTAATGCTTATACTTCATCCCTGGAGCTCGTGGTGCGGCCTTGCCCTCCTCGCTCTGGTCCTTGTATGCTATCAC
Organism: Fusarium sp. LHS14.1; assembly: GCA_025433615.1. Taxonomy (NCBI): domain Eukaryota; kingdom Fungi; phylum Ascomycota; class Sordariomycetes; order Hypocreales; family Nectriaceae; genus Fusarium; species Fusarium sp. LHS14.1. The sequence continues at coordinate 3,201,796 of CM046481.1, forward strand.
TGCGCCCTCCCAGCCGGGGCAGGATCTCAGCTCATCCAGACCAATACCACCTGGGCGGAGGACAACGGGAGGATCACATAGTCCGTCCACCACAGTGCTTTCCACGCCAACAGCGCACTGCCCTCCGTCCAGAATGAGCTCGATTCTCCCCCTTAGATCGTCCATGACATGCTGCGCCGTGGTTGGGGAGGGCTTGGTAGAGGCGTTGGCTGACGGTGCTGCAAGGGGGACACCTGCGAGCTTGATGAGGGAGAGGGCGAGGGGTGATGAGGGCATGCGCACACCAAAGGTCTTGAGGCCTGCCGTAACCTCTGGTGCCAGCTTTGTAGGTTGAGGGTTCGGTAGCAGGATAGTCAAAGGTCCTGGCCAGAAACGCTCTATCAAGGCCCTGTATCGACTTGGTATAGGATCTTGACCTCCTTCGACCTGGCCGATATACTCGCGCAGCATTTCCAAGTCGCAAACGTGTGAGATGAGGGGGTTATCCGATGGTCGCCCCTTGGCAGAGTAAATCCCCTTGACCGAAGGACTCCGAGTAGCATCCGCCGCAAGACCATAAACAGTCTCAGTAGGAAATGCAACAGGCGTGGGTGTGGTCCTCAACTCGTGTGCTGCCTGCTCCAGGGCATTGAGGGCACTCTTATCCTCGCACTGAACCTCCCAGTGATCCAACCTAGCAAGTCCCTCGCCTGGCCGGAAGTGACCCAGACTTCCCTTGCTGGAGACCTTGACTATACGCGTCTCCATGGTGGGCGAGGCCTGTATCGTAGATTTTGAGGATAGCGCCGATGTAAGTGATCGCAGACTGGGATGTGACTGTGGGGTGAAAAGCGGCACGACGTTGCGTGCGCTATTGGTGAAATTTCGACGCAAGAAGTAGAGAGCCGTCTTTTCAGAGTGTGTAAAATAGCAAATATGCCCGGGGTATAAACAGCAGCGGCGGTTGGTTATAAGGATTCGCGATGGTTGTGCGATGGAAAATTCCATCCTCATGCTCACTCATCATGACGAACTAACGGGACTCGCTCTTTTTTTTTTTTTTTTTTTTTTTTTGATGGTTTGACTCACACTCAGACAAACTTACATGGAAAGCCCCAGGCGGGTCGAAAAAAACACCGCCGGTACCAGCACCAAAATTGTATGGGGAGAACGGCGGTGATTTCTAGGCACGTGCTAGGTTCGACTCGCACGGGTCAAGTGACAAGGAACGTGCACCTAAGTTCCAGGCTCCAGTTGCCACAGACAACGGCGCTATCAACTTTATCATTGCGTCAAGGGTCTTTGTATCAACAATCTGTCCAGACGAGAGGAGAGGGAAAAGTCCATCACCCCACCTCGAGCAGGAATTTCTTACGCCGCCTGGGCATCTTTTTGCAAGACGCTACTCGCGACTGCGCTGCGACCATTGTGGTTTCAGGTGTTAACCCAGGCGCAAACTGCAGCTATCTTTGTTGTTGATCCTGCTGCGTGACCTCACCATACACAACGTGGAAGGTCTATGATCTGCGGCCATCCCACACTTTTCCATTCTTTACATCTTGTCCTACCATATCCCAAGCTCCAATAGAGCAGACATCATGGCCGACGTTGAGGATTACCTCGAGGAGGGCTTTGACGCCCACAAAGTCACCATCCCGCGACTACGATCTATACTCGTCACCCACAACGTCGAGTACCCCGCAACAGCAAAGAAGGCACAGCTGGTTGAGCTAGTCGAAGAGCATGTCTTGTCTCAGGCTCCCAAGCTCCGAGCCCAGCGGGCAAGAGCCAAGCGATCTAGCATGGGTATCGTCAATGCCGGTAGCGCCGAAGACACGGGTACCTGGGACGACTATGATCTTGCCCCCCCATCAACTGCGAAACGGCGATCCAGGTCTCCTCGAAAGGTGTCAAGAGGAATCAAGACTGAGGATGATGTCCCCGCAACCCCCGCTTCCAGGCTTAGAAGCCCGGCGAAGCGGAGCACACGATCCGTGAGCCGGGCACTCTCCCATGCCGATGATCACGATGACTATGACGCTCCTCGCTCGACCCGTCAGACTCGGCGAACCGTTACACCTAAGATCAAGGCGGAGCCCGAGGAGGAGGAGACCATCATGCCAGACCCCGACGAGAGCGTCTTCACATACGATAACCCATTCCAGAGTGGGAGCTCACCCGCTCAAAAGACCCCGACCAACCGACGACGCACAACCGGCGGCGGAGACACTATCCGAAGCGCCAAGTCGACCTCGAGGCGACGAACAGATGGTTATTCCGATAATTATGAAGAGACGCATGAAGCCCCGACTCCCAAGTATCGCGAGCCCACTCCCAAGTATCGTGAGCCGACTCCTGGTCTGCTTGAGCCTGGCGAGGAGTTCACTCCCGATGAGCAACTCGAGCTAGAGGAGGCAGCAAGCAGAGGGGAGACTACGATTGAGCCGCGCAAACCTGCTGGTCAGGTCGCTCGCAAGGGTGGTCTTAAGGCACCGCTGCTGGTCCTCTTCATGGCCCTCTTGGGCGCATATCTTGCCTGGTATCGACAGGAGAAGATGTCCGTCGGCTACTGTGGGATCGGAGCACCAGCGAAGTCGTTGGTTCCACCAGAGATTCCTGTCCCTGACGCACTCCTCCCATACATCGAGCCTCAGTGTGAACCTTGCCCTCAGCACGCCTACTGCTTCAAGGACTTTTCTGTTCAATGCGAGCATGACTTTATTCTCAAGCCGCACCCCCTGTCCTTTGGTGGCCTAGTCCCTCTGCCACCTACCTGCGAGCCTGATGGCGAAAAAGCACGACGAGTCAAGGCTGTGGCCGACAAGGCCATTGAAGAACTCAGAGAACGCCGGGCCAAGTATGAGTGTGGAGAGCTTGTTAGTGAGGATGGCAAAAAGGAGGAGTCTCCTGCCATCCCTGAGCAGGAACTTAAGAAGACTGTCAGCCGAAAGCGCTCCAAGAGACTCAACGAGGATGAGTTTGATGAGCTCTGGGCTGCTGCCATCGGGGAGGTTACTGCAAGGGAAGAGATCGAAATTGTCGAGACAGCACCGTAAGTTCCATCTCTTTATCCACACGCGTCGACAACCGGCTCCGCGACGGCGACGACGACGACGACATTGCCTCAAACCGTTTCTGACCAAAAGACTAACCAGATCCACTATTGACCCTACAGACCGCCCGGTTCCCCCGATCTTTCAGAACGACGGCTATCGTCCACGTCTCTCGCTCGCCTTCCGCTCACCTGCGCGCTCAAACGATCGCTCAGACTCAGCCTGGCAAGATATCGACTCACGATTGGACTTTTAGTCACGTCAATCTTGACTGTCTTGTACATGCGAGCCCGATATCGCAAGCATGTCGCTACCTCGGCTCAGGTTCCTGCTCTGGTTGACTTGGTTCTGGGAAGACTGGCCAACCAGAAGGAACTGGGTGAGGAAGATATCGATGACCCTTGGTTGTTTCTGCCTAACCTGAGAGATGATATTCTACGCTCCGTGCACTCGCTCTCGGAGCGTGAGCGCATCTGGCAGAGAGTGCGAGTTGTGGTTGAGCAAAACAGTAATGTTCGAACCAGTCAAAGAGAAGGTCGCAGCGGCGAAGTCGGCCGTGCTTGGGAGTGGATTGGTCCTGTCGCAGGCGATGGAGCTAGAAGACGACGAAGTGGGCGCGTTTCACTCGGCCCTGGAGTGGAAGAGTCTCCAGCAACAAAGGGGACTCCGGAACCCAAGAAGTGGGAAGATCCGAGGCCGATCTACTAATAGCTGTTTTCACAGAAGATCCTTCTGACCTGTTTTTTACGACAGACAGTCCTTTGCCATATTTCTCTTTTATCTATTGGTCTTGATGCGCCGGGCGGATGGATGGGTGATTACCTATGCTTTGGATCTTGAATCCGTGGAGCAGATGGCCGGCGTTGAGGATTGCTGGTTTTCTCGAGTGTATAATTACCCATGTACAGACGCACAATAATTTCTTATTGAACATTGTTGATATATTGTCTCGATCTGTGATTCTTGGTGTTGTGAAGCGACATACGCGCCATGTCGGTTTGTCTCCTCGGCGAGCATAACCCATTGCTGGATATCATTGCCGAAGATTGACAATTGCTTAATAACACCAATTGAGTCACTGTAAAAGAATAGACGAAACCGAGTGTTGATATTTGTTTTGATTTTTCGCTCAACTCGGAATATAGGATAGGAGATATCGGAGATCCCGACCTTTCCCGAAGAGCAAATTATAGCTCCGACAAACCCAATTGAAACGCAATTGACCCTATCTTGACGTATCTCACAGGCAACAACAGCTTTCCAGCAGTGAAGGAACTAGGGTCTTGATTGATTCGGCTAATGCACAGGTGTTGTTTTATGACACAAAAGGGGTACAAAGGGAAACCGTGGAATCTAGTGATCGAGACTCTAGCGGCGGTTGGTCATCTATTGCTTGGCGGCGACGATCTCTGTAAACTGTGTCAGCATAGTCAATTGGATGTGGGCGAATCCACGCACTCTCAACGTCGGCAACGCTCTGCTGGAGGATCTGCTGGAGGACCTTGGGGTTCTCGAGCTCCTTCTGGACCTTGGCGATGACAGACTGAGCAAGCTCCCTCTGCTGTCGCTGCTTGACCTGGCCCTCGTATCGGACCCAGGAGTCAAGGACGCTCTTGGCCTCGGCGGCCAGGGCGGTCTTCTGCTCGAGCTCGAAAGCCTCAGCCTCGAGCTTGGCGGTTTCCTAACACACAATACCATCAGCATATGTCGCCCTCGGGGTCCGACGGCCATCTCGGAATTACCTTGGAAACCTCAAACAGGTTCTTGGTGATCTCGACGACGCTGCCCATCTGCTTGACGTCCTCAATGCGGCCCTTGACGGCCTCGGTGTGGTCGGCACGGGCGCTGTTGAGGATGTTCTTGATCTTGTTGTTCTGCGCCTCGGCCCACTCCTTGTAGGCAGGGCCACCGTACTTGATCAGACCACCCCAGACGGAGAGCAGGCAGATGGCGATGATGGTCTCCTCGTTCATGACGTAGTACTCGCTGGAGATGCCGTAGATGGAGAGACCGGCGGCGGAGCTCAGGATGGCCGTCTTGCTGAGCAGGCTGTTTCCGGGAAGGGCATCGATGAGGCTCTGGGCCTTCTTCTTGGGCTCCTCGGCGGGGACATTGCTGTTGAATCGCACGGCGGCGGCGGAGATGGCAGGGGCGGCTCGGCGGGCGAGGACGGGTCGGAGGAGGGGAGCGCCTGTTTCGGGGTCAGAAAGAGTCGTCGCGAGGGCCCAATTGGGGTGGAATCAGGCCGGGATCGAGTATCGAGGGTTCTCAGAACGTACCGACGGCGCTTCGTGCCAAGCGTGACGCCATTGTGAGATGGTTACGTGATGGGGGTATCGTGGGCTTGTCGTTGATCGGGGAGCTGGAAGTGAGGTTGAGGTTTTATCGCGCTAGCTCGGCAACAATCAGATCCACGTGACCTTGAAAATCGGAGGGGATCTGGCACGGCCGGGATTTTGCCGTGGGAGGATCTTGGCGCCGGGGTCAGATGTGATTGGGCGAAATTTCAACAGTCAAGTAAAGATTTCTGGACGTTGAACTTTATGAACTCGGATGAATCGAAGTTGAAAACTTACAACAAAACCAGCGATATTTAGGTCTTTTTTCTTTCTTTTCTTTTTAATCTTATTGTATAGGAGTTCCTCCTAAGGAGACGCGACAAAAATGCCCAAGGCCGCTACAGAAGAGCGCTCCAAGCGCAAGCGGTCCTCAACTCAAGAAAAGCCCACCAAGAGACGGAGATCATCAAGCGCCAGCGATGAGTCGGAGGATCCCAACGCCAAGATCCTGCTCATGGAGCAAGGCATCCTAGAGTCGAGGAAGAACTACAACGACATCACCGTCCTTCTCACCACCGCCAATGACTTCAAAAAGGGTGAGCCCGAGAGCATGCTGGCGACGGTCGCGCTCTGCCGAATCTTTGTGCGGCTGCTCACCCAGGGTGCTCTCATCGCCAAGAAGAGCCTTTCCGAGAAGGACTTAGTTGTCGTCGGCTGGCTCAAGGAGCAGTTTGGAGAGTTTAAGAAGACTCTGCTCGCAATGCTTCGGGATGAGGAGCTGGCCCCGACCGCTTTGACCCTTTGCATGAGAACACTCAAGGCTGAGGGAGAGTTCATGTACGACAAGGAGGAGTACATTTTCCCCCGGGCATTCCATCGCGACATTATGGAATCCCTCCTTGTGAGTGAGAATGAGGACGCAAGCAAGGTCTATATCGAGGAGTTTGCTGAGCAGTACGACGACATCCGCTATTTCACCTTTAGCTCAGTCAAGTACATTGTGGAGAAGCATTCAGACGACGATGCTTCATCAGAACTCTTTGATCGATGCTTCACGCTCTTGTCCGCTCTAGATGGAGTCCCAGAGTCGGCTGATGAGCTCGAGGACTATTACGTCCCTCGGCCAAAGAAGAAGGCTCACCCTCTTCGAAATGTCACCCAACACAAGAAGCAAGGCCAGGAGGCATGGCTTGCCATCATGACCCTTGCCGAGGAAAAGGAGCAGCGTAAGCGGATACTCGACATCATCTCGACCGTGATTGCTCCCTGGTTCACAAAGCCCGAGTTGCTCGCCGACTTCCTGACCAACTCTTACGACGTCGGCGGTTCCATGTCACTCCTGGCCCTTTCGGGTGTCTTTTACTTGATCTCGGAGCGGAATCTGGACTACCCCTCCTTCTACACAAAACTCTACTCCCTTCTGGATCGCGATATTCTTCACTCCAAGCACCGATCACGATTCTTCCGTCTGTTGGACACCTTCCTCGGCTCAACCCATCTTCCGGCCGCGCTCGTCGCCAGCTTTATCAAGCGCCTCGCCCGGCTCTCGCTGAATGCGCCTCCAAGCGCCATCGTCTTTGTGACTCCTTGGATCTACAACCTGCTCAAGCGTCACCCGACATGCACATTCATGATTCACCGGGAGGAGAGGGACCCCGAGGTCAAGAAGCACATGAGCGAGCATGGCGCTGAGGACCCATTCCTGCCGGATGAAACGGACCCAATGGAGACGCAGGCGATTGATAGTTGTCTCTGGGAGCTTGTGCAACTCCAGTCTCATTACCACCCGAACGTTGCCACCATTACCAAGGTCATCTCTGAGCAGTTCACCAAGGTGTCTTACAACATTGAGGATTTCCTCGACCACTCATATGCTACTGTAAGTTGTTGCTACGTGTGAGTTTGACAACAATGTTCTAACTATTGGATAGCTCCTCGAGGCCGAGATGACCAAGAACGTCAGGAAAGCACCTGTCGTCGAATTCCATATTCCCAAGAAGGTCTTCCTGCCACATGAGGCCGGCGACGTTGAGCCCGATAGCCTGCTTGTCAAGCTGTGGGACTTTGAGGGATCTCCCCAGACCACCAAAGTTGCGTGAAGACGGTTTAACGGATCGTAAGGATGGCAAAAGCTAGTTTGTTGCGTATACCCAGGTTAGACTCGCGTGTAATTCTTAGAGATGTGAGGAACATGGCGCAAATGGCAATGTGTTTGGGCAATTCCACCAAAAGTTGTTACTCTAGAATGATATGCAATGGATACTTTGTTAGTCTCAGTATGGACACAGGTTTTCATGCAGATGCGGCGCTGAAACATGCCTTGACGTCAAAATGCTGTATTTCCTTGCACAGCATGTGGTATTGGTTGTTGCTGGGGTTGCTGAATGCTTATTGATAAGCCTCACACGACGGCGCAAGTTCTCAATGCAGGGATACTCTTGGTATCTTGCAACCTGAAGTGTCTGATCATAGATAAGAAGCTGTGGCGACAAAAAGAAACCATGCTGAGTTGTCGTGTCGGTGGCAACATAAACACCAAGAGCAAATACTCACCAATCGCGAAACAAGGCAAAAAAAATGCATAACCAACAACAGCAAAAAAGAATCGACGTGGGCCTGATTCGAACAGACGCCTCCGAAGAGAATAGATTTCTAGTCTATCGCATTAGACCACTCTGCCACCACGCCTTTGCTTATGCTAGGGTGTTGGTGTTGCGGTATATTGCGCTGGCTTGACGGCGCGTGCCGGACATGATACCGAGCTAGTGGTGACAACCGATAGTTAGTGGGGCCGGTGATGTTGTACACCATGATCATGACAACTCGCTGGCTCCTCTTTGATGTTGCGGTAAAGATGAAAAGAGGAGTTGTTGTTTAGCGAGAAACGTCCTCAGCTGGACACATGTCACAGGGAACCCAGCGAGTGAACGTGGTGAGTCTAAGACCCAGCTGTTGTCATGTGGTAACGCCTTGAAGCCCCAAGTTGGTGAGGACCGGATATGGCCGATTGACTGGTGAGTGTGGAGCAGACATGTGTCTAGGTAGGTTGCAAGGCATGACCGACATTGCCGTGTGTTAGTTGCATACCAGAGAGAAGAAAGAAGAGACAATGGCCATCAACGCTGTCGATCTACAACCATGATGATTTTCACTTCTGACATTGACCTCCTTTTTACCTTTCTCTGCAACCCCAACTCTCATCGCCCCCCCGCTGCGGGGATTGACCCGACGGTAACTTTGGCGGCCGGTTAGTGGGAACCCAGCTCAAAGTGCCCTGGGCCAATTATTGCTCCAGGCGAGCGCCCCCCTGTAGCTGGCCGATGCAGGCGCCAAACTGTAGGCAGGTAGCCCCATGTAGGTAGCTGACATCATCACTGATCCATGGATTTGCGGCTTGGTGGCACACGGCGCAGTCATTCCTACGACTTTTCCACAACCCTCGACGCTTTCTCTTCTTCTCCCTTTTCACATTAATTCCATAGTATCCCTGTCTTCAGGAGCACGATATGGCTTCGAACAATCGCTTTAGCAACTTGGCAAACCCAAGCAATACTCAATCGCCTAGCACTCCCACCCAACAACAGGCTGCCTCTGGCTCCGCCTCCGCCTCCAATTCTACCCCCAAGCCCAGGAAGAGGAAGGGACACCGAGGTGGCAAGAAGAAGCGCGCGCGCAGAAAGAGTTTTGCGGCTTTTGACGAGGATGATGGACGCGACAAGGTTGAGGAGGCTGCTGGGGAGGGTTTCTTCAATCTTCCCAAGGCTAATCTGAGCGACACAAGCATTGATAGCGAAGCATTGTTGGATCATCGGTGAGCTTGGCTTGCATGAACAATTGCTTCTGTAACATTCCACTAATATGCAACTCAGTGGTCACCACCCTATGCGTCCCAGACGATCATCGACAGTCCCGGCTCCGGTCTCGCCCTTTACAGGCCCAAGCAGCAACCGTCTCCGATCGATCCCAGCCGTTTCCGCCGAGGAGGAACATCCAGAGCATTCGCAGTGGGATGAATCAGCGCCTTTGCTCGGCGAATCGAGGCTACGACATTCACAAACTGGTCTATCTGGCTACGGCGCAAGTGATGCGGTATCAAGTCATAGCCGAAGTCGACGACCCTCCAACAAGTCCTCCATGACACGGCTTGGAACTTCAGCAGGCGCAAAGGACCGTTACGATGTCAACCATCCGCCATCCATGCCGGGCTCTCCCACGTTTGGCACCGCCGATCGTATAGAACTCAGTCTCGGGGATGTCATGATACGGGATGAACTCGGCAGCGTCCGTGACGACTCCCCACATCGCTTGATAGGCGAGATTGACGGCCTTTCTGATGTCGGGAGTGTCCTAAGGGATAATCGACCTGAGCTTGGTCGAAGAATGGTGGCTGAGGCTGAGCAGGATGTTTGCTTCCCAGGTCCTGGTATGTCCGAAATGGGAGATGACGAGCCTCAGTCACGAGGTCAGGAGCAGCGCCAGTATCGAACACGCCGTCGTCGCGGTCAATGGCCCGACTTGTCTATCCTGGAAGAATGGAGTCATATGGAGAAGGAGGACCGAACCGAGGAACGTCGTGTCAAGAAGATTACAGAGCCGCAGCTCATCAATGGACGACTCCGCCCATTGCGCAAAGGCTGGTTTCAGTCAGATGAGGAAACGCCCTATCGATTCACTTATTTCAATGAGGAGTTCCAGAGTACGATTCACAGTCAGACGATATCGGAGCTTGTCCAGCCTGGCGGCGGCTTTCGAGAACTCTTCATTCCAGATCCTAGACTTCTGTCCGATGATGAGTCTGACGAGGAAGATTTAGACCCCATCGCTATTCCTACCAAGGCTCGCAATCAGGGCTCGGGGACAGATAGCGAGTCCAAGGCTAATACGCGCCAACCCTCGTTGTCAGCTATTCGTGATACTCTCGAGACCCGGCCTGAAGGAACGACATCCCCTTCGAAAGATCCATTGGCGCATGCGGCCTCGAGAAGCGAGTCAGGGCGGGCTACTCCGTCGGGTCGCAAGTCAGCAGAAGAAAGCTTGTTGCACATCTCACAGGACACTACAGCGGGTTCAAAAGACAAGATCCTGAGATATGGCGAGCGACCAGTTTGGTGGCTTGATGTTCTCTGTCCCACTGAACCTGAGATGAAGGTCATATCCAAGGCCTTTGGCATCCATCCGCTTACTGCAGAAGATATCATGCTTCAGGAGGCTCGCGAAAAGGTTGAACTATTCCGACACTACTACTTTGTCAACTATCGAACTTTTGATCAAGACAACAACAGCGAAAACTTCCTGGAGCCTGTGGATATGTATGTGGTTGTCTTCCGAGAAGGTGTCCTGAGCTTCCACTTCTCCAAGACACCGCATCCTGCCAACGTTCGTCGACGAATTCGACAGCTGCGCGACTACTTGATACTATCTTCGGACTGGATCTCGTATGCCATTATCGACGACATCACGGATGTCTTTCAGCCCTTGATACAGAACATCGAGGATGAGGTGGATGAGATTGACGATGCCATCCTCAAGCTGCACTCATCTTCTGATAAGCGGTTGAAGGAGGACACCTCGAAGGCAGACGATGCTGCCACAACGTCTGATCCTAATAGTGACATGCTTCGACGTGTGGGTGACTGCAGAAAGAGGGTCATGAGTCTATACCGCTTGCTGGGCAACAAGGCGGATGTTATCAAAGGATTCGCCAAGCGCTGCAATGAGCGGTGGGAGGTTGCGCCTCGGTCCGAGATTGGCCTCTATCTTGGTGATATCCAAGATCACATCATCACCATGACTGCCAATCTTGGTCATTATGAAAAGTGAGTTGTCTACGCATACACAACCAAAGACGAAGTTGTACTAACATATACAGAATACTCGCTCGATCTCATGGCAACTACCTCGCTCAGATCAACATTCGCATGAACGAGCGCCAGGAACAAACGGCCGACGTTCTCGGAAAGCTCACCGTCCTGGGAACAATCGTGCTCCCCATGAACATCATCACAGGTCTGTGGGGCATGAACGTTTGGGTGCCTGGTCAAGAGTATGAAGGTGACTTGGCCTGGTTCGCTTGGATTACGGCTGGTCTCCTTTTCTTTGGATTCGCATGCTACATGATAGCCAAGAGGGTATACAACATTGTATAAGGGACAGCATCTGGGACAGCCGAAGCGAAGGATACACACAAGAGTGCTACTTTCAAGAGTTGAGCACACGATATAGCGGTTGGCACACAGTACACAGTCTTGCCGCCTTCACTCTTTTTTTTTTCTTGTTTTCTTTTCTATGTGCCTATTGGCATTTTCAACCTGTCGGCCTGGAGTTTATCACGGTACAGTACTTGTTCGTCTGGAAATGGCTGGTTGGTTTAAGGGAAGGGGTTTGGGGGCGCATCCAGACAGTACATCTGGCGCTGGGTAGTTTGGGTTCCCAATACTTTTTCGGTGTGCGGTTAACATGGGAGAGTATACATAAAGTTGACATGTCTTTGGGGGCGCGAGCCGTAGCGAAAACAAAGTATCTTGGCTATTGTGAATACTTGGTCGTGGTGTTGAAGGCGTGCAAAGAAACCATCTTCAATATGCCCAAGAAGCACTCCACGCTAAATCTAAAAGACGGAAAATAATATATTCATAACATTAACGAACCTCGACATAGATTGACTAGCTCATGCACAGCTGAATAAATTGAATATGTGGAACAATAGTTCATTCCTGTTTACTACCTGTGGCCGTCTTTACCCTGTATCACCCCTGAAGCACAGTTAGAATCACATTCAAACCCAGACCATTTATATTCAGAGTAACACCAGGGATGGAATTCTGTTTCATTTTCTTTTCCGTAAATTTCAGTCACGGGTATCTGTTTAATCCCTACCCCATGACTATTGCGTTTGTGTTGCCTTTCTTACACCGTCATGACGGTAGCTCTCACAACGGCAGTTGGCCTTCAATATGCCGCCATGTTACCCTCCTCTCCTTGGCATGACGGCGATGTGACCACCAGAAAGCACATCTAGACAACCACAATGTTGCATCGTTTGGCTGCCAACCTTCGACCCTATGACCAGCAAATAGTTAGGGACTATGCTTCCGCCTGGACTTTGTAAATCAATGGCCCATATCTGCGCCTGAACGCCTAATACATCCAAATACCTTCCAAGTGCATGATGCGAGATGCCTCTGGCGAGTCTCTTCGCTCAGCACGACTGGCAAATCACTGCGTACGAATGTATCTATACGTTGAATCACCTCCGCTGACCAGCAAATGTAGCCCGGAGAGCCAAGATCTGTTGCCTCTCAGCCTCGGGAAGCATGTCGATTTGAGCTTGAGGAAGCTCCATGACGGCTCGCATCAGAGCATCAGGATCCTGGGCAGCCGGCGCGGGCGCAGCGGCAGGAGCGCCGTAGGGTTGAGCAGGTGCCTGATATGGCATATTGGCGACTGGAGGAGTGTTACTCGCTCCGGGGTAGCCAGGCATCGGAGCGGGAGGATAGGCAACTGCTGGTGGGGGCGCGCCCGGTTCGACGACCGACTGAATAGCTTCCGGGGAGACGAGACCCATGAGAAGAAGAGCCTGGAACACTGCATATGCCAACTGTGGTGCTTGCTGGAGAAGCTCGGCAGCTCGCTGAGGTTCGTTGGTCGCGAGGGTCTTCATCTGGGAGAGAATGTCGAGGAGCTGGGGAGGCGGGAGGGTTTCAAGAGTGCGCGAGATAGCATCGGTGCAGGTGACGCCGTGTGGAAGCTCCTTTCCAGCGGGCAGAGGAGGGAGAGTGCTTGGCTGAGAGTTGTAACTAGGACCGGCGCCATTAGAGCCGTGTGGGTTATAACCTGAGCCGCCCTGGTGTCCAATGTTAGAGTATGAATCTGAATAGAGCTTGCATGCCAAGTACCTGGTCCTTGTCTTCGTCGGTGCTCTTCTGCTCGTTAGAGAAGTCAACGCGAAGCTTCCTGCCCATGATCTCGTAGTCGTTCAGGTTGCGCACAGCTGAGGAGGCCGAGTCTATCAAATTCGGTTAGAAGTGAACGTATATCGGCGATCGAGGAGTCGTACCGGTATCCGGGTAGTCTGCAAAGCCAAAGCCCTTTGGTCGTCCAGTCTCGGAATCATAGACGAGGCGAAAACGTTCGACCTTGCCGGCGCTGCTGAAGATTTCGGTGATTTGCTCTTCGGTGAGTCCTGCGAGCCTAGTCAGATACGGTATTCCACAAACGTAGCTGGTGGCGCCTACCATATGGGATGTTGCCCACAAACACAACGCGAGAGGGTGGCCTCGTCGACATGTTGACTAGAGGGCCGGGAGGCAACAAAGAAGATTATCTCGTATACGAAGAGAGGGATCGCGTATTTGTCGAGGACGTGCAAGTGCGATGCACAATATGAAAACGAACGAGTAAACTATCTAAACCGGAACAGTTGGTTTAGATGGCGGTTACAGAGAGAAATGGTGATGGTGTAGGAAAGTTGGAAGAGAGTGAGTGATGGCTGGAATTTCTCAGCCTTGCGATCTGATTTAGTGGACCTACAGCGGCAGGCTGAACCAAAGCTTCCCTTCCTTCCCGTCTGCAGTGCCTGACGCATGCGAAATGCGAAGCTCCAATAGAAACCGGAGATTTTCCGACCCAGTGCTTCGAAGCTCGGGATCAAACCCTTTTAGGTTTAGCTCAATTGAAGATACCACGGAGGGGGGACCCTGTTCTGAGGCAGGAGGGCCCCAAGCTACGCGCGGAAGGACCAAGAGATAGGTACCGTACTAGGTAGTCAGCCGCAGTTGGAAAAAGGTGGCCTTTAAGAAATGTACAGTAAGAATAGGAACAAGCCAAACTCTTTATTCTCGCATTGCTTCAATTCTTCCTCTTTTTTCGCTGCTCGAGTGTGAGGTGCCGGTCCGCAGCCACTCTCGACGAATGTTGTCTCTCATTCACTGCATTTGATCCTTTTCTTGCCCATCTTCTTGTGGTTGCTCCCTGAAGCCTGCTCTCCTTTTCAGCTGCTCTTTAGCGACCCGCGCTGCTGTCGCATTCATACCTACCAACTTATACCCGTCTCGAACCTCGTTGCATCCAACAAACGACACGCTTCTCCAAAAATGCCTCCCAAGTCGAGGTTCACAAGGCTCGATGCCTTTACCAAGACAGTTGACGAGGCGCGAATTCGAACCACAAGCGGTGGTATTGTCACTATCGTGTCTCTGATCGTCGTCATCTTCCTGGCCTGGGGTGAATGGTCAGAGTATCGCCGGGTTGAGATACACCCCGAGTTGATTGTGGATAGAGGACGAGGTATGGAATAGCGTCTAGGTCCCCGGGGATAGAGCTGCGATTGCTTCCCCGTTGCGACTTTATAACCGCGAGTTGCTGACGTGGATGTGATTTACAGGAGAGCGAATGGAGATCCACCTCAACATCACATTCCCCAAGATGCCCTGCGAGCTCCTGACCCTCGATGTCATGGATGTCTCTGGCGAGCAGCAGCACGGCGTCATGCACGGTGTCAACAAAGTCCGTCTTCAACCTCAGTCCAAGGGCGGCGCCGATATCGACTCCAAGTCCCTCTCCCTCCACGATGATGCTGCCGCCCACCTCGATCCCTCCTACTGTGGTGGCTGCTACGGTGCTCAGCCTCCCGCGAATGCCCGAAAGGCCGGTTGCTGTCAGACTTGTGACGAAGTTCGTGAAGCCTACGCCCAGGCGTCGTGGGCTTTTGGTCGTGGAGAGGGTGTTGAGCAGTGTGAGCGCGAGCACTATGCTGAGAAGCTGGATGCTCAGCGTGAGGAAGGTTGCCGTATTGAGGGTGGCCTGCGCGTGAACAAGGTTATTGGTAACTTCCACTTTGCTCCTGGACGAAGCTTCAGCAGCGGCAACATGCACGTTCACGACCTGAAGAACTACTGGGATGCTCCCAAGGGCAAGGCCCACGACTTCACCCACATCATCCACTCCCTCCGCTTTGGTCCTCAGCTCCCTGATGAAGTCGCTCGCAAGGTCGGAAACAAGGGAACGCCCTGGACCAACCACCACCAGAACCCTCTTGACGGTACTCGCCAGGATATCAAGGACCCCAACTTCAACTTCATGTACTTTGTAAAGATTGTCCCTACGTCGTACCTCCCTCTGGGCTGGGACAGCAAGGGCCTCAAGATTGCCGGCCTCCTGCAGGACGACACGAGCCTCGGAGCCTACGGTTACGCCGAGGATGGCAGTGTCGAGACTCACCAGTACTCTGTCACTAGCCACAAGAGGAGTTTGGCTGGCGGCAACGACGCCGCTGAAGGCCACGCCGAACGCCAGCATACCAGTGGTGGTATTCCTGGCGTCTTCTTCTCCTATGTAAGTGCACTCCGGCGCTTGTCTTGACGGGTGAATCGAAACTAACACTGGATGTAGGATATTTCCCCCATGAAGGTTGTCAACCGCGAGGAGAAGGGCAAGACCTTTAGCGGTTTCCTTGCTGGGCTCTGCGCTATTGTTGGTGGAACTCTTACCGTCGCTGCGGCGGTTGACCGCGGACTGTTCGAGGGTGCCGCTCGTCTCAAGAAGATGCGATCCAAGGACATGTAAGCAGAGAGTATATAGATGTGATGTGGGGACGAGTGAGTATGAGCAAGGTACGGCCAGCTATGGTGAAGGGCCTGTGTAGCTATTGTAAAAGTCCAATGCTCCATATGCATTGGTGGGTTAGGCGTTCTGGAATAGTTGGGAATTTTTAAGGAGCATTATCAAATCATAAGAGGAGACGCCATGAACTTGATGGCACATGCATCTTGTTCGAGAACCTAGGCTATGGGACGTCAACTGGGGAGAGAGAAGGGTGGATTATAAGATGGACTTTCACATGTCTCATGAGGGCGGCTATGTAAAACAGCGTCCGATTTAAGACAGTTTCAAATAAGGTGGCGGGTGGGAATTGAGATCTGCAAATCACCGACACCGTACCTGGGAGATTCTGCCATTCCCTCTTAGTCAATTGCGCGTACAATACTTGTCCGTCCGTATAACCCCTGAAGCAGGGGATCGATCGTTGAAGACGCTGTGGAGAAGAGAAGTACTCAAGGATGGCGAACCTTGGCTTGTGCCTGGCCTTGTGCGAGCACGGAGATTAGTGACGAGATTGTGAGATTATTGTGCACAAAGTCCTCGTGCCCAGGGACCAATCGAGGAGTGCTGTCAGCAGGGGACCATGTCCCTGGATCATGGACAGTCGAGAAACACCGGTGGGATAAGGACCGGGGTCGGAAGCTGGACAGTGTGACGGGTGGTGTTTCATTGGTAGGTGCCGCTGGAGAAGGCATAACAAAGTGAAGAGGCTCAAAATGAGACTTGAAAGCGTCTTGACCACTTGATTCTCTGACAGAGACAATGGCCGTAAGATGGATGGATGGCTGTGTAAGAGGACTCAGGAGAAGTCTAGACGGAGTGCCTGATTGGTCCATCTCGGGTGATCGTTCATTTACGATTGACAGGTGAGGGACGGAACAATGGCTGTTAGCGATCTCTGCGCTCCCTTGCGAGATACTGTACTACACACTGTCGGGTGGAGGAAGAACTTCAGATGCTGTACAGTACCCTTGGTGGAACGGGTAGATGCAAGATTCGGCCATGACAGTGGTGAAACCGTAGCCACATGTACGGAGTACCTAGCAACCGGTTTGAGGTGTGATCCAATTGTCCTTTCCGCTGTCGGCAAACAAAGGGCCGCCTGCGTCATTCCCTGTGCCCTTGCGTCAGGCTCTGTAATACGTGAGCTTTCGTGGCATCCAAGGCCGCACTCCATCTGGCACCAGTGACACGGCGTGGCTTGACCCTTGAGGTAAAGGGAATTATGATTTGCGCCATTCGCTGCGGCTGAAGCAGCAGTTGCAGTGATCCACGTCAATCCTCCGATAAAGACGGGAAAAGAAAGACGTTTACGCGTGCAAATTTGCCTTTGTGGCCCGGGTCGCCGTCTTGGTGGACTAGCGCTGGTCATCAGTTGCTATAAAAAAACTCGTGAGTGAGAGAGAACTGGGGTCGGGCGTGAACTAGTCGTAATCAAGAGACAGAGGCGGAGGCGGAGGCGCATACAGTACGGAGTAACTAATGCTGAGAGGCGAGGCCTGTTGACGAGAGACCTATGTTTGTGGCTGTTTTCAAACTCGGCTGGCATGCAGAACTGGGTCTTGGGATGGACCGCCAAAGAACAAATGAGCCTAACCAGGCGAGACTGTTCGCTACATACGTGCGTGCGTACGTAGCACACAAGGCTAAACGAGATCGGAAGAGTCCAGAGAGCCAAGAAATCATTGTCTAGACCTCTCTCTCTCTCCTCTTGTGCCAGGGGCCGAGAACAGTCAGGCAGACAGGAAAAGGGTAGGGTAATCCTGGAGAGCTGAAAGGGGGCGATGAAGAGAGGCGAGGTTCAGATACCCGACCCGAGGTGAACCATTGACAACGGGAGCCAGCGCTAAAAGATGTTGTTGGTAAAAAAATGAAGACCGCTTCTCGAGGCTGAGTCTGATCTGCAACCGTTTATCAATGGCCAGGTAGTGCATCCATCACGAAGGCATATGGCTTCTGACAGTCAGATAATAGAACAAAGATAACAATGAAAAGGCCCAGAGCATGTACCCCAGACTGGCAAAGTGGCTGCAATAAGACATGTACTTTACACTGGAGCCATGGAGTCTGTGGAGCCTCAAGCCGGCCGACCCTGGTCTGGTCTCATTGTTTTTGCCGTCGTCTTGGGTTTGACAAGTGAGAGAGAGACACAACACGCTGGGAGGCCTTTGAAAGGATGAGAACAAAGGGGAGCAAGACATTTGTTGTTGGAGATGGGGGGAAGAAAGAAAAACAATGACGACGGGCCGCAGGGTGGTTAGAATGTGCAAAGACGCATGCAAGGCACCGAAATGAGGCGTCGAGACCGTTTTTTTGCTTGTGTGACCGCGGCTTGCTGGTCCTTGAAAAACAGCGAAATTGGATGCTACTGAGTAAGAGGTTGCCTTCCCAAGTTGGTAGCCTTGACGGGAGAGCAATAAAATCTCCCTGGGTACGGCTGACTTTGAAATCCATCATCGATATTACACTCTAGAATCCCCTTTACTGTAGACGGACATGGCTCCGTTCTCAGTTGGACTCGGTCCCCGCCCGTCAATGTCAAGTCAAGTCGAACCCTGGTGATGGTCCTGGGAGCGGGTGGGACTATTCGAGTCGGGTCTAAATAAGAGAACGCCTCCTTTCGGTCATGGGGGGGGGGGTGGTCTAGAGGACCAGCTTATTAGACTTGCCACGAGGGTCGGCGTTGTGCAGCTGTGCAGAGCGGGGGGGAGAGAGAGAAACATCCAGCGTAATAGTGCAGGTCAAGGGCCTCGTATTTTGGACATGGATTGTCAGTGCATCGCTCGCTGCGCCGCCACGACCCTCTGAGAGAATTGGATCTTGTGCAGCCCAGTCTCAATGTACAGAACACCTCATCAGCACAGACCTGGTGGAGAGAGGGCATCCACATTAACAACATTGATGAGAACATGAGGCGAAGTTGGCGAGATCAAAGAGGTCAGCATTTGGATCCATGACATGGAATCAAAAGCCCCCCCTTTGATAGTTACTGTCGGCCGGGGCTGGCTGGATGCAGACAAACAGCGTAATGCAAGAACCGACCCAATCAAAATGCCTTGTCCTCTTGGAGCGTTGCACAGCACAACAACGCCAGAGACCTCCCTCTCCCCATCCGGTATCCCTCCACCCTGGGTCCCATCCAAAAGGGACCTGACGGGACTCCATCCATGATCCATCACCTCCCTCTCCACTCTTTCCACATCGCATCCATCAATCTTCTGCACTGTAACCAAGGTCTAATAAAGCCACCCAGGGCAAGGTAAATTAGTTCCCTGTTCGCGCTTGGGGGCTATTACTTGGGGGGGAAGGACGAGAGAAAGAGAGAGACACTAGCTAGGGCCGCAAGTCTATGCTTCTCTACAGATACCTTAGACCTTAATCCTACTTCCCGTCTACAAACACCATCCATCCTCCCTCCTCTACTACGACTCCCCTGTTCTCGTCGCTTCTTCTTTGACTTCGAGTCGTCATTCGCATACTTGGCCGCTCGTTCTCTCGGTGTTTTTCTCTTCTCCCTCATTCTAATACTCGTTCGCGCTTCGTCTCATCTCGGCCCCATCAACGAAGGAAGGGCGTCGCCCCGTCACCCCACGAAGACCCGAGACCCGTCAACAACACTGCCGACGCCGCATAGCATACATACATAGCATAGCACGGCTCCGTGTTGCGCCGTTCACATCTCCGACAATCTCGAACCCCGTTCTCCGTCCGCGTCGCCGATTTCCTCTTGGTCGTAGTGGCCGTCGCTCGTTTCAACTCCGTTCCATCGAGCTTCTTGGTGGCACTAATCGCATAGCGCGGCCCGCGCAAAGATCCCTCTTCCTCCGCCGATCACTGCTTGGCTGTCTCTTCGCCGTCACCCTCGTCTCGCAGTTCCTGACGCCTGTTCGCCATCATCCATTCTTTGTCGACCCCCAATGTCTGCCGCAGCTTTGTAACGCCTTGTTAATACCGGTTGCCCCCTGCTCTTTGACAATCGCTCGGCCTGTTCTCCCGACTATCTCGGATCCTGGTCCTTCCTCGCTGCAACCGAGCGTCAAAGCAACAGAATAATACAGCCAACTCTCCTGCTACACTCTCTGGCTGCTTTGATTTTTGGCGGATTTCGCGAGAGGGACAACCTCAGTTACGCTTTCGCATAGCGCATTCGTTTTTCGATAATAGTAATATTTGCATGGGCACTAGACTCTACCGCTAGATTTGTACTTCAGAGCGACCAACCATGTCGACACGACCGTCCATTTTGGACTTGCGATCCGAGTCGCAGCATTCGAATATTTCCACCATCTCCAAGCCTCTACGTTCACCTCGTCTCCATGTCGCCGGCGAAATTCCTCCCGAGCTGTCCCCGTTGGACGCCTTTGCCATGCAGAGCCGGTTACTCGCAAGGCAATTACAAGAGAGCGCCAAAGAGGGAAACAGGATGAGCCGACTTCCTCCCCTCACTGTCGAGAGCCCTTTGATTGTTCAGGGGCGGTCCGAATACTTTCGGTCCATGTCACAGGATTCCGGGTCTGAAGCTGGTGATCGCCCTGGTTCTAGTTTTGGCCCGAGGACGGATATTGAGCTGGAGGACGCGTTTAGCGATGATGCCGACCGACCAGTCTCGATGCATCCACGAATGAGCCGCATACCTCCTACTCCAGATGAGGATATACCAGCAGTCCCTGCTCGTGATCCAGCTCGATCTCGCCCTCTGCTAAACCAGATTGACGAGACAGACCCCTTTTTTGGTGCTAGGAGAGAACGCTCACCTTCACCGTTGCGCAGTGAAACTCAATCGCAGTATGATAGGCGAACCGAATCATCTCCTTCTCGAAAGGAAGACGCGGCCTCACTTTCTTCTTACCGACGACCTAGCGGGTCAATCAGTGGTTCTATCAATGGATCTGTCAGTGGCTCTCCTCACAAGCCGAAGCAGCCTTCGTTCGATGAACTTGGACTTGCGCCTCCTCAAACCATGTTCACGAGGAGATCATCCAGCACCGTTTCCACCCCTCTACTACCTACCGATGAAGAGTCGACCGGTAACATGGCTGGCTCATTCCATTCTTTACCTCCACGAAAACTCTCTTCTGGGAGCGCCGCCTTTAACGGCGCAGTGATGTCCCCGGGCATTGGCTCTTTTCAAAGATCGCCTTCAGTGAGCTCCGACACGTCTGCTCTTCCCCGACCGTCCTTCAACTTTTCGAGACCTCTCAGCAGGTCTGGTACGCCTGGTATGGAGTCACCTCTGAGACAACTCTCTTCCGATAGCCAACCCTCTTTCATTTTGGCTGATGACACGGCCCATACACCAGTGAGCATGCATAGCGAAGCCTTTCTGGAGCAACAGCTCGATGACAAAGGCGCACCGTCGTACATTTACTCCAAGTTTTCACTACCCAGAGGCAAGACTATTCAGCGAGCCGAGCCTTCTGAACATCAACCACAAGCCTCTTACCGATGGGAGCAACCTATGGTTCCTCCTAGCAATGTGCAGCGAATCCATGCTGACGCTCCTCCTTCGCCTCCCACTCGCCCATCCAGCTCTTCAGCCAAGATTGTCCCAGAGGACTCCTTGACACCCAGCAGCCCGATGCCAAGACCATCGACCGATCTTAGAAAGGTCTACTCAGAAACAGCGGTGCCTCCAATGCCTCAGGCACCTTCTAGTCCCGAGAGACCTTCAGTCGACGACGCACGATCTTCAGAAGATGCACCTAGGGGTCGAGGAAGGACTCCCGTCTCCACCACAACCAGCGACACCGCTAGCACGATCCGACCACCACCTACAGCTCGGTCTGCGGCTCCCACTGCTTCAGAAATGTCGGCAGAGGAGCATCTCGCAAAGGGCATAGAATGCCATGAGAACGGGTCCCTGAAGGAGTCGACATATCACCTTCGTTACGCAGCCCGACTCAACGATCCTACCGCCATGCTACTGTATGCGCTTGCCTGTCGTCACGGATGGGGCATGAGGGCGAACCAGAAGGAGGGTGTTGAATGGCTCAGGAAGGCGGCTGAATATGCCAGCGTCGAGATTGCGGATGATGAGGACCAGGTCAAGGAGGGCAAGCATGTGGATGTTATCGAAAGGAGAACTCGAAAGGCGCAATTCGCTCTCAGCATTTACGAACTTGGCGTTAGTCATATGAATGGATGGGGAATCGAGCAGGATAAGTCTCTTGCGCTAAGGTGCTTCGAGATCGCCGGTAGTAAGTCAACATGCCTCAATTGTTGAGTTGTACTAACTGAGAACTAGACTGGGGCGATGTCGATGCACTGGCTGAGGCTGGCTTCTGCTATGCACAGGGCATAGGTTGTAAAAAAAACCTCAAGAAGAGTGCCAAGTTCTATCGTATGGCTGAAGCCAAGGGTATGAGCATGGTTGGAAACAGCTGGTATGTATCTACTGAGACTGGTGTCTCTTTGTGACCCGTTACTAACCACCAGGCTGTAGGATTCACAAAGCCAAGTACGATGATGACGAAGACTCAAGCGCACCCAAGAAAGACAAGAAGAAGGCTCGGAGTAAATCTCGAACCCGAACCATGTTTGGACGGAAGTGAGCTCACGAGCCGCTTTATTTGACACGCCTACCACGATAATGATGAGATCTTCGACATACCCATTTCATCGGAGTTTGAGTTGCGCATCGCATTTGGGATTCATGGGTTTTCTGGGAGGAGTATTCTTGTGCTCTATGCACCGACTTGGGCGCAACACTTGTTGATCATACGACATACCACAAGCTCGACGTTGCTCAGGGAGAGTAATGATGTGATTTGGACAAAGGGAGTTAACTTCACTTCTGTACCGGGCTTGGATTTTGGGATGGGGGGTTTTTAGCGATGATTTAATCCCCAGCACAGGCTACGGCTTTTGTGGCCTGGCAGAGGCGATTGCATGGCACCGATTTGCGCATAGCAGATCGGTTGGCTGTTATTATTCTATTCTATTCTTGTAACCTTCTTGTCACATAAAGATAGTGGACGTATCCACGGGGTGTAGCTGGAAGCATGTATGGAGCTTGGATGCTTCTTTCAATGCTAGCCAAACAAATAAGCTGCAGCTGCTCACCTCTAAACGAACATCAATGGTCACCTCTTGGAGATCAAATGACAAGTTCAGTACTCCAGTTTATAGTGTACCCGGATTGTGTTGTTACATGTCACGCTCTAACCATCTAACTGCCCAAGCATAATCCAGGCGCTTAGGTGTCGACATCCATCTTCTCAATAGGCACCTCTTCCACGCTAACGTACCGCCCAATCTCGTTCTTGGTAATGATCTTCTCGTTCAACACAGCTGTCGTACCCTTGGGGAAGGCGTAACTCTGCAGCTTGGGCTCCTTCTCGTTGGGCTTGATGTAGTTTCTCTTCAATGTCGTCTTGTCCTTGGTGATGACGGCCACATCCACGTTGGAACCAGAGCCCAGATCGTTCCAGACACCTGCCAGGATGGCGTCGCTGGCCAGCTTCACCGCCTCCTCCTCGCTGAGGTCGGGCTTCCACTGGGTTTCGAAGACGCTCATGGCGGCCAAGCTACCACTACCCATGGTGACATAGGGGAGCTTGTCGGTGCTACCGTGGGCGTGGACGGTGAAGAGGTGGGTGCCGGTGGGATCGACACCGGCGACGACGAGGTAGGCGCCGATGTATCCCTGGTAGCGGAAGAGGTGCTGCTTCAGGAGTGTCATGCAAGTGACGACGCGGGGCTTGCGGCCGGTGGAGAGGGAGTGCAGCTCGAGCTGGGAGGAGATGAGGGCGGTGGTGAACTCGGTGTCGGCGGCTGTACCAGCACCAGCGCACCAAATCTGAGGTGAGATGTAGTGAAGCTTCTCACAGTTCTTGTCGGCGACGATGGGGCCGGATGTGGCTCGGGTATCGGCTGCGATCTATCGATGGAGGTAATGTCAGTGGGTGATATTTGAGATGGGGAGCTCTTATCGTCATGACGATAGCTCCATCCGGGGAATTAAAGCATGCGCCATAAGAGAGATGTAGAAGTACTCACCACCACACCGCCATCGAATATGCACCCAACAATGGTTGTTCCAGTACTGGTGGCCTTTGGCAGAGGGACTCCACGGGCGTGGAGGGCCGCATTGCGGTTGTAGTTGGAGAAGTCGAAGCCGGGCATCTTGGGTGACGTTTGTTTCCCCGATTCAATATCTCAATTTATGCGTAATTCTAGGCGTTATCGACAGGCACGGTATCGCAGGATGGGACGGTCGTTCGGGGGTATATTTGTGGTTGGGACGTTGTTCACAGCGACAAGTTGAGGTTAACAAGGCAGAGCTGATGACGAGGCTAAAAGCTGCCTTCCAGAGGCAGAGGCACGTCGTTGAGCTACCCCAGGGACGCGCTCTGATTGGGCTGTGGCGCGCAGGTAGAGGCTGGTCGTTGGCGGTGGCTCGAGCTTCGGCACGTGATGATAAAGCTCCAAAAAGTCATTGCAGTCGAGACGAGGCGAACTCTTTGAAGCAAGCAGTTGCGAATTTCCTCGTGGAACAATATCTTCGTCTCAATTCACCCTCATTTTCTTCTTCTTCGGACATCATCGACAACACGCCCCAGATTCTGGTTAACCATCAGTCTTGATCCATTGCTTGCTGGGCTCCAGGCGCTTCAGCTGGCCAATCACGATTATTTACTGGCCTTCTCACTGAGCACGTCCCCTGGCCTACCACCGCCTGCCTAAGCCTTGCGCGAAAGCAAAGCAAAAGCTCCCCCGGTCTTCCCAGCCCACTCCCATGCGAAGGACAAATTTATTGAATTCTTGGTCCTCTTCTCCAAGTCAAGGCCGGCTACTCTGCTACAGTCATGGCTTTCGGCTTCGGTAACTCTGGAAACTCCATGCTTGGGGGCGCCGGCGGAGCAGGAGGGCTGACTTCAGGTCCTGATTTGGAGACTATCCAGACAGAGGTGAGTTTGCGCTTGTGTTGACGGCATCTTGACGGCTGGATTTGTTTTGCTCGCCCATTGAGGCCATGCTAACCACTTGCGCCAAACACCAGGATCTAGGCTTTCTCACCATCGCCGGCGACGCCAAAGTTCGTCTGACCTCTGCGTGGTCATCTCTTCCATCCTCAACCGCGTCGCTCCTTAGTGTTGCTTCGCGAAAGGGTCTCGTCGCTGCTGCCGGTCCCGACCAGGTCATCATCGCCACCACTGCATCCGTCCGAAAAGCATTTGAATCAGAAAAGAATGGCGACTCCGACATTCGCGCATTCGAGCCTCAGCTCAAGATTTCCATGCCCATGCGGGTGTCGCAACTCGCCTTTACCGCAGACGAGAACTACCTGATTCTCTCAGCTGAATCTGGTGGTGGGTTGGCAGTTTACGAAGTCCAAAGCCTTCTCTCGGGCTCGACAAACTCTGCCTTTGAGCTGCCGACGAATGGCGAGACGTTGCGAGCTATGATCCCGAACCCGACACCTGAGAAAGCTGAGCTGTGTGCCATTGTAACCACCAGCGGCAACTTGTACATGGCGAATCTGAAGGAGCGTCAGATCAGCAATCCTCTCAAGAACCAGGTCAGCTGTATCAGCTGGAGCTCCAAGGGCAAGCAACTGTGCGCCGGATTGGGTGATGGCACAATAGCTCAGATGACGCCGGAAGGTGAGGCTAAGGGGGAGATCCCCAAGCCCCCTAACATGGGCGACTTTCATGGTAAACGATTTCAAGAATCTAACAAGACTTCAGTAAGGCTAACGCCCAGATAGTATCATCTCTTACTTGGCTGGAAAACAACCTCTTCCTGTCTATTCACACATCGAACAATGAGTCTCCACCAACATCCATTTACCACATCATCACGCGCCAACCGCCAGCATCTTTCAACTTCCAAAAGCTAACGGATCCCGTTGAGCCCTTTGGTTCAGAAAAGACTCCTCACCACACTATTCTACGACTTCGGGACTTCCCGCCAGCCCTCCAGGATCTTCTCATTGTCTCTTCTACGGCTGCCACTGAGATGGGTGTATTGAGTCGATCCAAGACCGCTTTGGCTACTGATAAACCGGCCGACTCCATCACTGGTGTTTTCACTACGACCGAGTTCTTGGATGACACCAAGAGACCGACTCTTCCCATGACCGACTCTATGGATGACTCGACACCCGTGGGCGTTGCGCTGGACTTGTCTGGCACAGAAAAGGTCTACAAGCCCATTCCTTCGGATGTCGAGCTGGAGGAATCACCAGGTCCCCTTCCTGGATTTTGGGTTCTGACTCATGAGGGTATCCTTTGCGCCTGGTGGGTAGTCTACAACGACTCCATCAGGCAAGGCACATCCTATCCTCACCTAACTGCTGTAGAGGGCTCTGCTACCCCTGCACCAGCTCAAGCTGCTCCAGCAGCAGCAGCACCTTCTGCATCTCCGTTTGGTAGCGCCTCTGCCTTTGGCTCATCAGCTGCCGCTCCTGCGTTTGGCTCGTCCTCTCAACTCGGACAAAAACCTTCGCTTTGGGGCTCAGGAGGCTCCGGCGCCGCAGCCCCCAGCACGGGTGGTGCTGTATTTGGATCGAGCGGCTTCAGCAACGCCGCACCCTCTTCCGCACCAGCTTTCGGCAAGCCCAGCGCTATTGGCTTTGGACAGTCGTCACAGATGGGCGCGAAGAGCTCCCCTTGGGCAGCTGCATCAACCGGAACGGGATCGACTCCTGCGTTTGGACAGTCTGGCTTTTCGAGTTTTGCGAATAACAACAACAACACCAGCCCCTTTGGCAAGGCAGCCTCATCTAACCAATCAGGCGCCTCTGGAGGATTTGCTGGTTTCGCCAGCCAAAGCGCCAGCCAAAGCGGCTTTGCTTCTGTTTCTAACAACAACACCAGCAACACTGTATTTGGCAGCGGAGACAAGCCAGCAGCAAGTCCTTTTGGCTCTACTTCTAAGACAGAGACAGCTTTCCCCTCCAAGCCTGATCAACCTTCCAGCAATCCATTCGGCTCCACCCCTTTCAAGCTAGAGAGCTCATTCAAGCCGGATGGATCTGCCAAGGACGATGTTAAACCAAGTGGACAATCGTCCATGTTTGGAAGTGGCTTTGGGTCTGCTCTTAACGACGCTGCTAGCAAACCCGCCATCACCACAACTGCGGCGAAGGATGAGGATATGGATACTGCTCAGACGCCTCAAGAGACTCCCGCTAAACCCAAAGGCTCGTTATTCCCTACGCCCCAGAGCCCCGAATCTACCACCCCGACAACTACCCCAGCACCCTCCAAGTTTGGGTTTGTTACCTCGCCTGCCCCCCAAAGCTCTGTCTTTGGACAGCCTTCTAAGTTTGGTTCGTCGACATTGTTCGGTACCAAGTCAGAAACCCCAAAGCCCGGTGGCTTGTTTGGATCCTCATCCTCTACACCTAAGCCTGGAGGTCTTTTTGGATCACAGCAAAACACGCCCAAGGCAAGCATATTTGGAACTCCTCAGACGGCGGCCAAGACAACTGGATATACAGGGATTTTCGGACAAAAGTCAGTCCCTGATGCGGACACACCAAAGGTCAAGGCGGAACAAGACGCTCCCCTGCCTCCTGATACCACGAGCAGGACTGCCTTTCCTCTCGGCGATTCGTCTTCTTCATCAGCTGCTTCTGCTGCTCCTTCTAATCCATTCGCAGTGGCGACAGCTCCTGCTAAACCAGAAGCAGCTCCTTTGCCACCAGACTTTCTGTCAACGAGAAAGACGAGCAAGCCTGCAGACTCGGCGAAGTCAAGCGATGCTACAGACGCCCCATTGCCGCCCGACTTTGTTAATGTGTCCAAGCCCTCAGAAAAGTCGACGGCTGCACTAAGTGCCCCTTTGCCGCCAGATTTTGCCAAGCCGTCAAAGAAGCCAGACGATGCTCCCTTGCCCCCCGATTTTGTTGTTCCCAAGGTCCCCTCAAAGGAGCCTTCCTTTGTGCCCTCGGTTCCCGAGTCAACTGAGGATGAGAGTGATTTGGAGGATGAGGATGAGGACGAGGATGATGACGATGGCTCGGAAGGCAGTGGTATCGACGTCGCCAAAGATCTGAGCCCAAGCGTCAGTGGCCTGACCCCCACGCCAGGTTTCACTCCTCAAAGCTCGTTTGGTGGTCTGGGCGGCCCTGCCCTTGGTAGCAGCAGGGCCAACCAAGAATCATCCCGGCCCCTGTTTGGTGAAATCAGCCGCAATGCTCCCTTGTTCCCACGCCCGACTGCGACCAGCCCCAGGTCCCCTAGTCCGGTTCGGAGTGCTATACCAAATCGAGTGATGAGGTCGGAAGCTATGAGGTCAGTGAGCGCCCCCGGAATGGCATCGCAAATCCTCGGACCCAGACAGTCTCAGATGGGGGCTTCTATCACGAGTAGGGATACCAGCGCGCCGGAGGATCCGTTCATGGTCCAGCACCGGAAGTTGAAGGCGAAACAAGAGGCAGCGGAGACCCAGCCTCTCGTGGATGAGGAGGACGACGAGGTGCAGAAGATTCTCGCATCCGAGGTTGAGGGTAGCTTGACGCTGGATGAGTTCGTTGCTCACTCGAACGTTGCACCCCCCGCCAAGGAGAGCATCCCAAGCCAAGTCGAGGCAGTCTATCGAGATATCAACTCGATGATTGACACGCTCGGCCTCAACGCACGCACTGTCAAGGCATTCATCAAGGGCCACACTGAGGAATGCAAGCAAGGTGGACGAACCAAGGATGATCTCGAAGATCCCGATGATTGGGTTCTCTGTGAGATTGATGAGCTTGGAGAAGTTCTGGACAACGAGCTGTACCCTGATCTTGAGGATGGTCGTGTTCGTGACTTGGAAGCTAAGCTCGACGCATGTCACGAACTGACAAGAGACATGCACCGCCTGCGGGCTAAGCAGGAGGATCTCAAGAAGATCCTCATGATCAGGACGGACCCTGACCAGGCCGAAGTGACACGGTCCATGCCACTGAGCGCGGAGCAAGCAACACAGCAGAACGAACTCAGACGGGAGTTTGCCAAGTTCTCGAAGCTTGTTGCCGAGGCGGAAGAATCGCTGACACTGCTCAAGACACGAATCGCATCAATGTCGAGCGCTTCGGGCAAGGGCAAGACAGCCGTGCCGACGGTGGACGCCGTGATCCGTACCATTAACAAGATGACGGCCATGGTTGAGAAGCGAAGTGGAGACATTGACGTCCTGGAGAACCAGCTGCGCAAGGTCCACCTGGGCGGTTCGAGCCGAGAGGGATCCCCAATGACACCTCAGGCAAGGAAGAGCATCATGTTCTCTCCTGATTCGACGCCTGCGCGAACTCTCCGCCACAGTTTCGCCGGCAGCATTTCCCTGGGCGCGTCGGTTCGGGCCACCCCCCCTCGCAAGAAGCTCAGTGGTTTCAGCCGGGAAGAGAAGGGTGACCTGATGGAGAAGAGGGCGCGAAGACAGGTAGTTCTCCAGAAGCTGAAGGGGAGCGTCGAGAAGAGAGGCGTCAATGTATGGAACATGGAGGATATTGAATAATGGCAAGACTGGGAGATGAGTAGAGAGAAGTTCAGGATGAATAGCATATGAAACAAACGAAATAACCAAGCAACTGTAGTTTAGAGCTTAGATAGTGTATCAATTGGTCGGGAGAAGCACTCAGCTAATGTATTCTTTGGATTCTGGACTTGTACTGGGTTAATCAAGTTGTTGAGATGAGAAAAAGAGAATAGTTTGAGGTTATCAAAATGATTTCACGTTTTTATTAATTCCTTCTTTCCTATTGCTTGGCCCAAAAAACACCTGACTCCATGGGTATTCATCCCCAGACATTAATTACAGATACATGATGCGTATAAAGTCGAATTGTCGACTCAAGAGGTAGTAGTGGTAGAGGGAACAGATCGAGGGACGGCAGGCTTAGACTCGACAGCCGGGGTCTCAGTGGGCATGGTGCGAGGGATAGCAGCCGTGGGAGAAGAAGGAACTCGGCAGTGGTCCTTGTTCTTGTGCTCGGGGTGAGTTCGAGGAGTGTAGCTTGAGTCTTGTTAGTATTGCGGGTGTTTTGATTGGAGCTGAGGTGAGGGGGTGAATTACTTGACGAAGGAAAGCATCTTGGTTGTTGTAGTGGGTTGGTTGTAGTTGTGTAGTTGATTGAGGCTTTGATTGTCAAGGCTGATTGATTGCTTTTGATGTGTGATGATGGATTGAACAAACAGATCGATACCAAGAGGGAGCTAATCAGGCATTATATAGTTTTGGAATCTGGCAGAAATCTTTCAAGGCCGGACCGGTTACTCGTTCTGGTGACTCCCAAGGGAGCCCTCTACGTATGACCGGCATCGCAATCTAGGTAGTACTCTGCTGAGAGGACAGGGATAGGCTACTGGAAAGCTGGGCACGGGACTGACGTCGTCCGGGTTGCCCGGACAGGGAAGCGATGGGGGAATCTCTCTGCAGCGGGGGATCAGAGGTGTGCGCGTGACGCTGCGCAGTTGCTCGTCCGTGAGATCCTTGCCTGAGAGAGCGAGTAGCAACTCAGGGGTCTAGGTTCGCGGAGAATGCTGGGGGTGGTGGGCATGTGCTGATCTGAACAAAGGCCGGCCCGGTGAGCGGCGAGTACGGAGTACCGTCGCCGTGTAAGCGAGAGGCTCTGCTTCTCAGGGATCTCTATGGTTTCCTTTTCTTGTTTGGAGGCGAGGCCGAAGTCGCAGTTCTTGATGAGAGCAAAACCACCTGCCAAGTATGAATCATGACACCTTTATCATGGTTGTTATTTGATAATTCAATTCCACGATTGATTGATTGATTGATTTGATTGTACTGTTTTCCATCCCACTCCACATGATTTGACATCTGCCCCTCGACTCACATCGGCCCATTCTTTTTTCACTTTCAAAAACTCCGGTCGTCCTGTAGTGGGGCTCCTGCCGCCGGTCCGCTTTCACATTTCAATGGCAACAGCCACCGAAGCTTAGGCCAAGGTCACCGGTCGTCGGTCTCGGGGTGGGGCCATGTCTGCGCCGTGCTACAGTGGAGTCTTCTTCTTGCTCCTGCCTTTCCTAAATTCTTATGTGGGGACACTTCTTCACCTTGGTTCACCTTGATTTTTTCTCACCGCTCACCGAGGAGGGGCACCTTTCAAAAAATTGTTTGGTCCTGGCTTCTCTACCAACCATCGCCCTCTACACTACACTTGTCTGCACCTATATCCCAAACACGCGCGAGCGCATAGTGATTTCAAGATGCATCCCACACAGCAGGCTGCGTGGAGGAGGGCTCCAGATGCCGAGGAAACTGCGCGCCGCCAGGTAAAAATGTCAATTGATCTTGGTAAAGTCGCTATTCTAACTTTTCCATGCGCCAGACCGTTGGTATCAACAAGGAGACTGTGACCAACATCTCTTCGACCGATTACCCCGGACACCACCCCGGTGAGGACGCCGCCTTTACCATTGAGCGGTTCCGCGAGGGTTTCTCTGTGGGCTTCCACCAGAACGATCAGTTCCTGTCGTCTTTCTCGCTCGTCGGCATCGATGCCTCTCTCGCCAACGCCTTCCGCCGCATCCTCCTCGCCGAGATCCCCACGCTCGCCGTCGAGAACGTCTACATCGAGAACAACACCTCTGTGATCCAGGATGAGGTTCTCGCCCACCGACTCGGCCTCGTCCCCTTCAAGGGTGGTCGGGAGGGTCTCCGCGACTTCCTCAAGTGGTATAAGAAGCCCGAGCCCGGAGAGGACCCTTTCTCAGGCTGCTTCGACTACAACACTGTCCGCCTCGAGCTCAACGTGACGTGTACCGTGAACCCAGATGCATCACCTACCGAGAACGACCCCCTTAAGGCCTACAACAACGCCCACGTCTACGCCCGCGACATTGTCTTTGTACCCACGGGGAGACAGGCCGAGTACTTTGACGGGGAGGATGCCATCGCCCCGACGAACCCGGATATTCTCATCGCCAAGCTGCGCCCGCGCCAGACCATCAACCTCGCCATGCACATGCACAAGGGCATCGGCGCCGACCACGCCAAGTTCTCACCCGTCGCGACCGCCTCGTACCGCCTCCTGCCTACTATTACTATTACCAAGCCCATCCTGGGTGCCGACGCCGACAAGTTTGCCAAGTGCTTCCCTCAGGGTGTCATTGGTCTTGAGCGCGTCACTGCCGAGGAGGCTGCGCAGGTTGGTAGCGATTACGAGGGCCACGAGGGCGAGACCAAGGCCGTGGTGGTGGATGCCATGAAGGACACTGTCAGCCGTGAGGTCCTGCGGCACGAGGAGTTTGAAGGCAAGGTCAAGCTGGGCCGGAGGAGGGATCACTTCATCTTCTCCATTGAGAGCACGGGGCAATGGGACAGCGACGAGCTCTTCCTCGAATCTGTCAAGCACCTTAAGCTCAAGTGCAAGAAGCTCGAGCAGCAGGTCGTCAACATGGTGCGGTAGTCAAACAGGGCAAAGCATGCATGCATGGTTCTTGGGGAGTCTTGATTGTTTAGGTTGTTCTCTATTGCTTTCGGCTGTATCATAATCGTCTTTGTCTTGTTACTGCTACTTCATCTTTTTCTTGCGGTCTCTACGGTTAGATAAAAAGGAATGATACCATGACCACCTTCTTCATCTTCGCCAGTCAATTCTTCTCCATTCCATCATGAAAACTTATCGATGCTCACTCCTTCTATTCTTGGTTGTGTCTGCGTCTACGTCGTCATAGTCTTTTCCGCATCATCATGTCCAACGCCCGAAAATGCCCAAAATACCCCAAACGCCATGTCTATCTCCTGATTCCCCAATCAGGAACTCGTCTTGAACTTGAGGGTGAAGTTGAACTCAAGAGGGAATGCAGGATCGGTTACTACAATGTCCTGTCCCCCCTCAAGGCCAAGTTCATTGAGTGACTTGTCTAGGTTGGGACGTGTCTGCTCCTCTAGGCTAGGGGGAAACTGCATGTATAGAGTCTTGCTCTCGGCGCGGATGGATGGCTTCTTGAGCTGGGCCTCAGGCCGTATAGCAAACGAGTCGATAAGGTCTTGCAGAGTAGTCTTGGGATCGACCTCGAGAGGACGGGCTTGGCGTCCGCAAACGGGGCAATCATCCTTCTTCTCGTGCTTGAAAGTATAAGTGTAGATGCTGTCGTTTCCAGAGTACATCATATAGTTGGACTCGAATCCCAGACATGGAGCTGAGCCGGTGGCAATCTTGAAGGCCTCGTTACAGCAAGCGGCAGCGATGATAGCATTGGTGGATGCAATTGCTGGGATAATGTTCTTGATGGTACCTTGCGTTAGGGAATACGTCACGCCCGAAATGCCAAACTCTTGGGCGCGGATCAGGGCCTTCTGGAACAACCAGGTGACGTGCTCCGGATCATCCTTGTCAAGCTTGGGGAACGGCTTCTCCTTCTCCCAGGCAATGACATGGGCCCACTCGATGCAGTGCTCGGGCTGTCGCGGGATCGAGGCGATGGTGCAGAGCGGGACAGCTGCACGTGGGGCATGCATGTCCAGCTGGCACTCGATGCACGAGGTTATGGATGGTATGATGACTCTGGCCTGGCCCTTGAAGCCCTCGGTGCCGCCGTCGATGAGTGGCTTTATCGCATCGGGGTCCTTACCCTCCTCCGCGATGGACACCAGCATGGCGTTGATCCATCGACGAGCCTCGATGCTGTCCAGGCCGCAGATGATGAGCTGGAACTGGTTGTAGAATTCCTCGTCAAAGTCCTGGATGCGGTTGTTGTGCGCCGTGATGGACACGCCCTTGACTCTCTTCTGTACGAACTCGGCGGCCACTTCAGCCTTGTACTTGCCGACATCGGACTTGCGGAAGAGGAACTGTCGGTTCAGGTTGGAGATGTCGATGGTATCTGGAGAGCGCCTGTGAGCTGATGGTCATGTCAGGAGCAGTGGAGGGGGTGGCGGACGGACCCATGTCTATTACGTGAATGTTTTTGAATCGCGACATTGCGAGGTTCTTGAGGATTTCACATCCTAGGCCACCAGCGCCGCTGTTATAGTCAGTACGCGTACGGATCGAAGCTCGGGGGGGGGGTATAGACGGACATGACGCTGGTGAGGTTAGCACGATAGCTCCATATAGCTCGGACGGGGCAACTTACAGAATCTTGAACTTGTCAAACTGCTCCAGAAACTCGGGACCGGCAGCATCGGGGTCGGTATAAGGGCCTGGATTTCGACGAATGTGGTTGAGATACTTCCTGTGGTTGCGGTCAGCAGGTGATGGATCGTCAACTAGGTAGCTAGCTCCCTCACCATCGTCTCTCTTCAATGTCGGCCGCTGAAGTAGGGGCCGCCGCAGCGGCAGGTTCTAGAGTGTCGACACTCATGGCCCAAGGATTCCAATCGGGCTTTCTAAAGATTGAGGGGGAAATCAGGTGTAGGAGGTGTAAGATGGGGGAGATGGTCGAGGTGCACAAGGCAGAACAGATCTGGGGGATCCGTGCGTTCGCGGGGAGCATCACTATTGCTCCAGGTGGCGCGGTGAGCTTCGGTGAGCGTCGGTGAATGTGGGGTTGACAGTCTTGAGTTTACCAGGCAGGAACAGGAAGGAATGACGACCATATATAGGAAGAGAAAGAGAATCTTCCATTATTTTTATTGGCTTGATTGAATTCTCAACGGATTTATAACTTTGATCCTAAATCCATCGATATCAATATCGTTCAGGAATTAAACACAGTAAAACAGCCCCGGCTCGAGGTACCTGCAGCGGAAGCTTCTATTGTGGCTGCCCGTGGCTTCAGAACGCTCACACCCCACCAGAGCCCACTGTGGCACCAGCTCCGGCTTGTAAACTTGACTTTGTCAACTTCAGCGTTTTATTTGGATTTTCCAGTTGTTTTTCTCCCCTCACACGGCATGAGACATTTCTAATTACTTTGGAAGACCTCGGGCATTTCTTACGCTTAATCGATATATGGTTTGTCAACCATCACCATGGACGACCTACTCACCCCAGTCAGCACCACCTATCTCAGACCTCGAAACGAGCCTCAACACCTTCTCACAGAAGTGAAGCCCATCATTGAGCATAAAAAGATCACTTCCATCTCGACTTCGGATGAAGCTTTGGACGCTCTCAAGAGCCAGCCAGATTACGACACTCTCATCGCAGTCCTGAAATTCCTAAATGGCGACAAGCCCGCATCCGACGGCTTCTCATTCCACACTCCAAACCCGAAGAGTGCCGCCATCGTGCACCTTTTAGTTTCTGAGATCGTTCCAAACTACTACACGCTTCTTGTTGAGGGAGCTTCCGAGCATGATGGCTCGTCCGAGGAACCTCATGTTGAGGTCTTGCTGCGCTGCCTCCGCAGTTCAACAGGTCTCAACGCGACCATGACTCAGATCAGAGCCCTCATTCAAGAATCACGGCTCGGTGGAAAAGAAGAAAAGCGCAGCGATATTGCTCTCAACCTCGGAATTCTCTTGGATATGCTAGCCTCTCTCCTACGTGGCTTTGAAACGATCCGCGACATATGGGCTTCGTCAGTGAAGCGTCTTACCAATGCAGGTCTTCAGAGAGTTCAGTCGCAGAAACTTGGCTCTCTGCTCACAAACGGCCAGATTGTTTCCGTATCTGCCGAGGCCCTTGAGATTGCTGGGCGTGATCGAGTGCGTAACGAGAGTCAGTGGATAGCTGATGGGCTGGAGTATAGCAGATGGATTGCAAACAGCATTGTTTCATGGGTCAAGTCCTCTCCCGGGACCGAAGAGATAGCATTCTGCTCTGATCTCTTCCAAAAGTCATTATCCCTTCATCACTCAGGTAAGTTTGTGTAGTATGCCTATGTTGATCCTTTTGCTCATCATGTCCTAGAAACCCTCATCAAGATTGCTATTGACGGACTTCTCCTTTCTAAAGGAGTCCCCCCTACTTCGTTTGTCAACCTGGCCTTCAGCCAACCACGGTCATCCAAGAAAATCCTCCACCTTGTTCTCCAGCACATTTCTCAGAAGCATCTCGGCCACCTGGACCTGGGCGACACATCATCCGACGAAAAAGTCTCTGCAGCCACAAACATAATCAAGCAACTAGCCCTAGATGATGAGACCAGAAGAATCATTCTGATAGACTGGTGTGCCTCATCATCTGGTGCTGGACTTGGCGACGGCATTGGCATCCGTCGTGCTGTGATAGCTGCGCTTTCACAGGACCGAGATGCTATTACTACCGTCTTGGAGAAGTCTCTTGCCCAGTTCGGAGATGAGTTGTATATAAAACATGCAGCAATACTACAACAGGACGGTAAGATGCATCTATCCAGACTAGTAGGATCTGAATCACTCACAGTTTCCAGTTCATACTCAGATCTTGCTCCTTGCTGCTGGCTATGTGCACAGGCTTTCACCAATCAAGTTGACTCTGCTCATGCGTGCAGGCTCGTACATGACCACTATCTCCAACAGAATCGGCTCTAGCCAGGCCAGGGCGCAGTTCCTCGGTCTAATTGTGGGAGAATCCCTCTCTGCTCTTATCGACGACAACAAGAAACGACTGGATTTCAAAATGGAAGAGACGGAAACAGAAGAGGCGCAGCAGCTGAAGAGCCTCACAAAGGTCTCTGATGCCATAGGGCCCGTTGACCCCATCCTATCAGATCCTACAACAGAGACGTTAACCCAGCCGAGGAAGTCGACCACAAAACCCAAACCTCTCCAGAAGAAGCAAAAACAGAAGAAGAAGCCTCTTATTGCCGAGGTCAAGCCAAAGGCTATCATAGAGGAGATCGGTTCTTCTGATGAAGAAGAAGATGATCTCGCCCCCTATTCAAAAGACTCGGACCCTGAAGATTCCGACGACGATGCTACGCTGGTCGAGCGCAACAGACCAAAGCCTCCCGTCTACATTCGAGACCTCATCACCTTCTTCCGCGACTCGGAATCGTATGACAAGCAGAAGCTCGCCCTCCAAACCGCCCCTGTTCTCATTCGCCGTAAAGCAAACTACGGCACCGAGGTCAGCTACCATGCCGATGAACTAGCTGGGCTGCTCGTGGGCATACAAGACAAGTTCGAGATGGACGATTTCCAAGATCTGCGGCTTCAGGGCATGGTTGCGCTTGTAGTCTCTCAACCCAAGACCATGGCACCTTGGTTCGCGCGCACGTTCGTCGAGGGCGACTACTCCCTTTCTCAGCGAACCTCGATCCTCATTACCATTGGTCTATCGGCGCGTGAGCTGGCTGGCTTTGAAGTATCTCAATATCAGTCTGCTGCTGCTTTCCCATCTAAGCGACTCCCCGAGAAGATGGAACAGCTGTACCTGGAGTCCTCCAGTAGCAACAACACCAACACCCTCCCTGCCTCTCAGCTCAAGGCACTCCCGTCCAATGCCCTTGACAGCATCTCACAGTCCCTAACCTCATCCTTCCTCGCCCCTATAGCCGCAGAAGCCGCTGATGCCAACACGGGGCCCGATATCCTAAAGCTGCAGAGCTTCACGGCACGCTACAAGTCCAAGACAAAGTCCAAGCCTCGTGTGCGCGCCATCCCCAACACCACGGCTGCCCTCCTCGCATCGTCCTTCTTCTCGCCGCTCACGGCTCACTTCCAGGTCGCCCTCCGTTCTGCAAAGCCCATCATCCTTAACCCCGCGCTCCTGGCGCTGTATCTGCAGACCCTCGGTATAATCGTCCATGCTGCGGGTCCTTCAACGCTTTCGCTTCCTCAGTTGACGGCGGAGCTGTGGGATCTACTTCTCGGCGTGAGGGTGTATGTCTTGGGTGATCTCGGTGCTATGAAGGGATGGCTCGTGGCCATGGCGTCGCTCTTGGAGGTCAACGGCGGTGACATGCGTCGACTCTGCGAAGCGCAGGGCAGGGAGGTGATGGAGACGAGAGAGTGGGTGGCCATGGTATTCGAGAGAACGAGAGGAGAGGACGGTGGGGAGGAGAATGAGGTCAAAAGGTTGGCTGCAGGCGTGTTGATCAAGTTGGGTGAGGCCATTGAGAAGTATCAGGCTTTGTTGATGGGAGACATGATTGGGTTTCAGTAGGTAGTCCAAACAGAGAAGCCAGAGATGGGATCAAGACTATTATTGAGGCATTCTATTCGTGATTAAGATTCATGATCATACGTCATGTCATGCAAGACGGTATCCGTCCCGGATCTCAGGCCCAAATATGCCACCAAACTCATTCCGAGTGTGACCAAATTATTTCACCTCTCTTCCCTATCCTAGCTTGATTATACAAACTGTAGTAGATCAAGGTGTGTCACCAATAGACTCGATCCTAGTCGTGCTGGCTCGACGAATAGGCAGCCCTGACAGATATGTATTCGCCTGGTTGAGATGATCGCTGAGGCTCATGGCCATACGACGAAGTTCCTCCTTGACCTGCTCAGACGACGCCTGGCCCTCCATCACCTGGGGCGAAGGCGCAGTAGGAGCAGGTGGAAGGAACGGCCTTTGCTGGTACGCGCGTGGATAGTCGTCTTGAAACGCTGATGGCGGTTCCTGCAGAGGCGACGGTTGGCGGGGGATCTCAGCGATTGTTGGCTGGGGCGTGAATGACTCGGGGTCCGTATCCGCGAATTCACTCAAAGAGTATGGCCTCTCGCTGCCATTTGTTTGTGGGGGTTGGGATGGCCCTTGTGGCAGTGGCTGTTGGGCTTGGAATAGTGGTTGTGGTTGCTGGAATGACGACTGGGGATCGTGCCGTTGGGTGTCGTTAAGAGAGAGATCCGCGATGGCATTGGCATACTCCGAGTCATCTGATACATAGATGGATGGTTCTCGGATAGTGTTGGGCATCACATAGAGAGAGGCGTGTTTCTCTAGCTCGAACGGATTCGCTCCGCCCATTTCTGAGCCAGCTATCGAGCCCACGTCCGAGTGTGATGTAGATGGTCGAGGATAATCATTGATAGGGTCTGCTAGACTCATATCCAGATCGATGAGACTTCCTGATGACGCTCGGTTGTTTATTGGCGAAGGAACTGCCAGATCGTTAAATTGAGAGGACGGTTGGATTGGCTCAGTGGGCGGGTGAATGAGACGGCTGGTGGTCGGCCCCTGGTCATCGTTGAAGGGGAACCTGAACATTTCCGGGTTCGCAGAGGCAGGAGGAGCCATAGATGGGAATTTCCAATCTCGAGTCCGCCGATTGTTGTTCAATTCCGGATCACTCAGTGGTGGCTTGTTGTAAGACACATCGCCAAAGTCATAGTCTGTCGATGCTCTAGGATCCCCCGCCCGGATGGTGTTCATATCAACAAACTCGGAGAGGTTGCTCCCGTCCAACGACGCGTCAAGATCAATCAGAGATTCCCTCACGCCCTGGGACTGGGACGAATCATCTCGTAGGGGCAAGTCTGAAGCTGGGAGGGGAGGAGGAGGGTAGTCTAGAGAGGGAGGAGGAAAGCGACCATAGTACGCCCGGGAGTTGTCCTCGTAGTTCGAAATGGTATTCGGGTCAAAGAGTTTCTCCAGAGGGGCCTTGACCGAAGGGAGATGCGGGGGAGGACGTCGACGCGACTTTGGCTTTTGGGTGCGTGAGGCATCATCATAGCCATCTTGCCTGAGGTCGATACTGGACCCATAGACATCATAGACCGCTTGGTCATTATCCATCTTAAGAACTTGTTGATCGAATGCAGCGGTCGTACTAAAATTCCACTCATCGTTTTCGTATTCTGTCGGCGCAAAATCCGAGGGCCCTTGAGCTCCTCCTGCAGAGAAGAGAGATTTTCGGTTTCCGCCCTTGGCTTCCCACAACTTGTAACCCTTGACGAGCTGTGCAAGAGTAGATGTCGGGAACATCTCCTGCGTGTTTTGTATGTATCGATGATGCTGAACCTCCTCGATTGTTGGGCGCTTCTTTGGATCGTCCTCTAAGCAATACGCCACAAGATCTTTGAGGCCCGGTGAGTATCGATCACCTTCAAGGCGAGGGATATGTTGCTTCAGATAGGAGCCCAGCCTGTTGAAATCCATGCCGGCTGCCACATTGGGCGGCAAGCCCGAGGCAATCTCGTAGACCATGGCGCCAAAAGCCCAGATGTCAACCTCAGTACCGTACGAGGCAGCAGGATCAAAGAGCTCGGGGGCCATCCAATGTGGCGTGCCGATGACAGTTGAACGCTTGTCAAACTTGGTCTCGATAACACCGGCAACACCAAAATCGCAGAGCTGAACGTCTCCAACTTCAGTGACGAGAATGTTGGCGCACTTGATATCTCGGTGAATAATGCCCTCCTTGTGTACCCAGTGGACTGCCTCAGCCACCTCGCGCAGGATGGGTATTATCCATTTCTCTTGGAGACCACCGGGTGAAGTTGGCTTCATGAGAGTAGCCACACTGCCTCCAGCGCAGTACTCTGTGATCATCCACATGGACTGGCCTACCGGCAGAGCCTCGATGACATGGTTGATGTTCTTGGCGCCCGTGTCGCTCAGCAACTTCAGGGCGCTAATCTCCTTGAGCAAGTCGCTGTATGTGTCGGCGAGCTTAGGGTTTGGAATAGCAGTGTCACTCTCCTCAATGTCGATAATCTTGACAGCGACCAGTTGGTTTGTTGTTAGAGAAGTAGCCTTGTAAACACGGCCGAAGCTGCCCTTGCCGATGAGCTCCGATAGGCGATACTGAGGGGGGTCCTTTCCAGTCTTTGAGCACTGCTCGGTGACGAGCTTTTGCATCTTCTTGGCATCTTCGATAGCCTTTTGCTTGGTGACGGAGAAGTCCGGGCCTCTAACCTGGAGCGACGCCATGTTGATGAGATCTTGGTGCCCGTCTGGGGCGCTGGGCTGCCTGAGCCGGGGAGAAGACGGACTTGGGGCGTTTGACGGGACTAGAGAGCTTGGGGAAGGACCATTTGGTTCACGTCATGGTATCCTTAGCCTGATCACGTGTCGCTAAACCGGGCGGCCGTGATCCTTGACCGGAAAACGAGAAGCGAAGATGGGGGTGGTGTTGAAAATGAGATGGTTGAACATGTTGGAAAGGGGCCACTCGACGCTTGTCGTTCAGTGTCTGACACGGCACGCACGAGCCTCGTGTCACAGCAGCCGCCATCTTGGTAGCCAATGGGCGGGGGATGTGGCGGTGCACGACGAGTCAAGCTGGCTAGTGAGTGTGCCAGCACAATAGAAACACAACAAAGAGACGGGACGGGAATTGTCTTCAAAACAACCCCTGGTTTGAATTTTACGTATTAGTTCCCCTCCATTATCAGTTTTAAGTTCTCTCGTGCTTTTACCCAATTCATCCACGCCACAGTTGGAACCAACATGCAAGCTAAGCTAATCCTCCCTTCAGCGCATGAGCCAGCGCAACCAACTATCGAAAAGTGCCCTTCTTCGCATCGCTAGTGCAACCAGCGAAAAGTGCAATGAAAGGGAGTAGACTAAAGAAACTTCGCGTCACTTGGAGGCAGTGTGATACCAAGGACACTCTGGAGCGGGCCCCGGGCTACGCAAGCGTAACCAAGAGCTTTAACTCCGAAGCAAAAAATTAAAGTCAACTTATTTGGAAGGGCGTTGAAACCCATGCCAGGGGTTAACCTGTGCAAGAACAGATACTACACTTGATCTAAGCCATATGGCAAAGGAAGCTGAAGAGGAAAGAAGAGCGTGTTAGAGTTGGGCGACATGAGGACTCTTTTATACTCAAACACATCGTATATGAGGCCTTGAATCTGAGGATTGAAATACAGAACCTGACGATCCCACGTCCATGTCAATCACTCTCATCGAATCGCTTCAGAATCCTTCCAGGCGACAGGCAGCTGCCTAGTCGGGGCTGAGACGGGTGATCATCGCTGCCTGGAGTTTCCATTCTCGAACTTCCATGTGAGTGGGGATCTACAAGCGCACCCGATAAAGACCGGACATTTGATAACCACGCCGAACCCGGGATCTCGTTCGCCGACCGGTCCCAGGGGTTTGGGGGATTCGGCCGATAAAGAGGAGACCCAATAGTTCAGTGCGCGATGGCGCCCGCCGTCAACTAAACAAAGTAGAATCGGTCACTTTCGCCAAAAGAACGATACGATGCCGAGGCTTGCAGATTACCAGAAGTTGTGTCCGTGCGCGACCGAGGCAACGCGCCACGGAATGACACTGAAAGAAGTCTGTTTGATCGCGACGTTTATCGAGCTTCGAGTTCATGGCCACATGGCCTGACAAAAAGACATTCTACAAATGTCTCGGGCTGTGTTAGCGACGTGATATACAGGCTGGTCCCCTGTAGATGCGCCTTTATTTCCACGGGCTGCGAAACAAGTCGGCGGTCATGGCCACCAACACACCAACACACCAACACACCTCCGGGTATAGCTTCTTTTTCAGCGTCAAAGCACACCTGCAGCCGCCTTTCCTAGAAAGACAAGGCTTGAAACGGAAAAGAAAGGGGGGCTTCACTTGAAGAGCTTCCAATGGCTATCAGTCCCAGCTGAATGGACTTGGCCAACAACCAAGCAAACGCCAACCGTGGGTACCAAGGCTCGAAATGAGCGATCTTGCTCTTGGTGGTTACTAATCGAGGGCGCGCGAGGCTTTATCCATCGGTTACCTCTCGGCGGTTTGACTGGTTTCTGCTGGTATGGCCCATCTGACCCATTCCGAGGTGATGGGTAGTGCGGCCTGAAAAGAGCATCAAAGTTGGAAGCAATACCGAGACCATCGAAAACACTATAAGCATGACAAATATCGAGTTGACTTGTTCAAACGGTGGTAAGTCCCGACGTCGTTCGGGTTGGCGTCATGCATTCATTTCACTTCATCACAAGCAAAAGCGCCCTCTCTCTCTAACTAAACAAGCTCCTCCCAACGGAAAGCCTCTTCCATCAACGCCATCAACTTCCCAAGATCGCGGTCAACCTGGTTAGTCCCGTCAAAGCCCGGCCCCTAGCCTTCACTCCCCGCGACGCCGATCTCATTCCCCACGTCCGTGCCCCCCTTTTTTTCCCTTCAGAGATTCACGAGTCAGTACCTGCATCTTCATCGATCCCCCTGGCTGGGAGTGAGAGAGAGCTGAACTGTGCGTCCTTTGATGGTGTCCGTGATAGGTTCGAGCCACACCTCTCCTCGC
The DNA here is from genome assembly GCA_025433615.1 of Fusarium sp. LHS14.1. Lineage (NCBI taxonomy): Eukaryota > Fungi > Ascomycota > Sordariomycetes > Hypocreales > Nectriaceae > Fusarium > Fusarium sp. LHS14.1. The sequence goes on from CM046481.1 coordinate 3,244,666, forward strand.
CATCGGATGCTCGGCTTACATCTGGCGCGAACTGTTGGATCGAAAGGCCTCTAAAATGCTACTACCGATATGGCAGCTACCTTACTGTAGCTAGTCCTGCCCGGGAGGTGGGAGGGCGCATGATTGCTGGATCCCACGCTCAGGGTCGTTCAAGTATTACAGTAGGAAGATGCTTAAAAAAAAAGCTTGTTCCATATCGAGGCTTGTGTCCCTTGGCCCTTTTCGTCTGTATCTATCTTCAGTGTCCATCATTCAGTTCCCCATCTTCTTCTTGATGACTGCCGGACTCCATGCAGCCCGAAGCCCAGCAGCATCACCACCATCATCATGGCAACCGCAGGTGAAGAGTACTTGAAGGCGCACTCGGAAAGTGAGTCCATCGCGCCTCTACCAGCCAGCCTCCGCAACGGTCTCATCGCCATCTCCGTCTTTGCTCTGCTCTCCTTCCTCCTCGCCTCAACTCTCTTTCTATACTTGACCTACAAGCTCCTAGCATGGCACATCCAGAAGAAGAATCGCGCCGACAACATCGCGAGAAACGTTCCCGACCCTGAACCCGTTGCCGACTTTACTTATCAGGAGGGGCCGTTTGGTCCTCAGGGGCAGTCTTCGAGGGCAGTACACGGCCAGAGCGCCGAGCGTATCAAGGCTGCGGGAAACAACCCTCCCAACCAGTTCCTTATCCTCGTCTTCAACCTCATTATTGCCGATATGCACCAGGGCGCTGCCTTTCTTCTAAGCGTTACCTGGATTCAAAGAGGCGGCATCTTTATCGACACTCCTACATGTTTCGTTCAAGGCCTCTTTGATTCCAACGGGGACTTGTCATCCAGTTTATTCATCACTGCCATTGCCGTTCATACGTATCTCTCGGTCGTCAGAGACTATCGACCGCCCCAAAGAGTTTTATATGCAGTCATTATAGGAATCTGGATATTTGTATACTCTCTGGCCATTATCCCTTTGTTGGCCACCAACAATGGCAGAAATGTTGGCGGTTATTATGTTCGCGCTGGCCCATGGGTAAGTTACCTATCAAGGAGGGCACTCACTACTTGCTGCTATACTAACACGATCCAAGTGCTGGATTAACGATGCCTACGAGAATCTTCGACTACTCACTCATTATCTCTTTATTTTCCTTTCTCTCGTCACAACCAGTGTTCTCTACATCGCCATATACATATCACTTAGACGACAGGCCAAGGGAAGCGCAGAAAAGGACGGCTCGAATAATCGAGTCAAGTTCAACCATAACCCAGCCTTCCTCGTGTACCCTCTGATCTACGTCATGTGTACTCTCCCTCTCGCCCTCGGCCGTATCGCCACCATGGCTGGCGCCCACGTTCCTATGGGATACTACTGCTTCGCCGGAACCCTCATCGCCAGCAACGGATCCTTTGATTGCCTACTGTTCGGCACGACCCGACATGCCATTGTCTTTGGTTCCAAAGACGATGTCGATATTGAGGACACGGGCCTCGAGACCTTTGCCTTTATGCGTACCCCTGCCAACCGATACGGCAACACTGTCTGGATCCAAGGCGGAGAGTCCCATTCCGACGGCATGGGAGGAGTTGGGGGATGGTGGCAACGACTGGGGAGCAGGTCTGACAAGGTATCAGGAGCCCTGCGCACTCGGACCCTCAGCCAGGAGTCTCTGAGGAGTGCAGCACGCAACGAGATGGCCATCCAGATGGACGTGGTCACCTCAGTAGCGGTGGAGATTGAGGTGGACAAGGATAGAGATCCGAGATTCCCTGACCCGTCGATGAGCCAGACTCCATCGCTGAGCAGCGGAGAGAAGCATGTCATGAGGAGTTTCTAGAGCAGGCCTTTGTGACTCGCTCAGACCCCATTCATTATTTGATTGAGGGTACCGAGACATGCTGTATATAGACCGAGAATGTCTGTCCATACATACCTAGATACCCAACATTCTGTACTCTTGGATCATATCATACTCAAGATCTAGTCTTTAATCTAAGCAATTTCTATATATCGAGTCTTGTTCTAAAAGTCCTGTGAAGCCTTCTACCACACCACACACTCTGTCTGGATAAGCATACTTGGTGTCAGGAAGATCCCTTTAGCCTCTCGACCATCTTGCCATGCACCCCTTTCCACCCATCCTCACACGAACCTTTGACCACACCCACAAGCAATCTAGAACATGCAATGACGACATCCTCGACGATCTCACACCTCCCATCTTCTGCCTCCTCGATCTGCCACACCGTCTCCAGCACCATGCCCATCGGACCTCTCATACGGATAAAGACCCCCCTCTCAAGGTTAAAGAACTCTGAATTGCTGACAACGTCGGAGTCCCAGAGGCCAGCCGGTAGGGCATGCACCCTATCTGTGATTGCATAGCACTTGGGCGAGGCGACGACGGGCTGGCCCCCGGGAGGAGGCGCAGGAGCCGGATCCTGAGGCGTCTGCAGAGCCTCGAACTTGATCATGTGAGGATCACACTTGATGAAGAACTCGTGGTCGTGCAGCATCTCGACACCCTTGGAAGCTGGGATGCCGGCGGGGATGGCTGAGACGTGCCGGATCTGGGCCGTGGTCCGGAACATGTTTTCCTCGAGGGAGAAATAAAGAGGCGTCACGGGCGTGGCAAAATGCTCATGTGGCTGCAGGTGTTGGAGGGAGGGCTGGTTATGGTTTTGCGCGGGCGTTTTGGTGTGTTGATTGCGGGATGATATTGCAACTGAGCCAGTGACAGGTCTGGAGTTGGAGGGTAGAGGCTGAGATATGGCGGCGGAGGTGGCGCCCTGGTTTTAAGAGCGAGACACATCATAGCGTAGCGCATGGTAGAGTAGCATTTTACCAAGGTTAGAGGCATGGGGATTCCAGTTTCATGGGATGAGAGATGCAACCCTCATTTCCTTATGTTGCGCCTCGGTGGTGATTAGCTACAGTAGCTGCGGTTGCGGTTACAGCCCGGACGGCTATTGTCTCGTCTTGTCTGAGCGTCCATGCGTTGATGCTTGTCAACTCGTGACGGCACGGGTCGAACCGAAGTGATTGTTGTGAGGATATCGTGGTTTGGCATTCGATATTCGTAAAATCATCTTTCCCGTCGTATTCAGAAGTAGATACTCCAAAGACTCGTATTGAGGGCATGTGCTCTTCTTTTCCTTCTCATGACATTCAAGCCTGTTCAGACTTCAAAGTGGTCATTGCTTCGCCAAGGAATTCAACGATGAGCCATGGCTAAAGTATACAGCAGATCAAGCAACAAGGCTTGAAAGATGAGTAAAGTAAATCTGGCAATTCCTTCCGTCGAAGTAAATTGACAAAAGCACAATCCCATTCAAGTCGCCAGGAATTATATACACGTTGAAATAATTGCAGTGCAAATGGTTGCCTACGATCGTCAGGACCCGTCATAGCGATCCCTTAGATCAAGGAGACGTCATGTGACTTCGCGATTCCCACTTTGCCTCCGAGCGCGGTCTCGCGTGTAGCGTTAACCCCCATCCCACTTTGACTGATTCTCGTGCTCCTCTCAAGTCATCGTGTCTGCCTCTTGGGCGTTGTTCCCCATCCCAATCCTTCCCGATTAGGATTTTCTTGGATTTTTCATGCAATGATTTAACGCTCCTGCTTTCCATCGTCTTAAGCCACCCTTCACAATGGTTACGTCAACCAAATCCAATCGATCCCGCACTCCGAGGAAGCCCGCTTCCAACTTTTCAAAAAAGCCCGTCAAAGCCAACCAAAGCATTCTCAGCTTCTTCAAAAAGGAAGGGAAGCAAGAAACTTCCCTTTTCTTGGGTGCAGCGCCACAAACCGTCGATGATGAGGACATTTACACTGCCGACGACACAGCTCGATACAACGAGGATGAATCACCCAGCAAGAGAAGGAAGCTAAGTGAAGAACCAGAGAATGCGACAAAGAAGGAAACCATTATAAAAACTGAGACGGTGGTCACGGTCGATCAACCCTCGTCGCCTCCCAAGGCAGAGAATGGTTCACGGCCAAAGCAAGCCAAGCCCAAGATCAAGACCCCTTTCGTGATGGACTCGGATAGCGAGGACGAAGGCGATGACGAACCAGAGACAAAAACAGCCGACAAGGAAACTAAAGAGACTGGCCAATGTACAAAGATACCCCCAAATCACGAGGTCCAAATGGACGGTTTTGCTAAGGACGGCAACAAGGACGCAGAAAACAGGACCCCCACATTGAAACAGGACGACTCGGTATACGAACAGTTCGACCACCTCCAGGACATCCCCGATGACGACCTACTCGAATTAGACGACCTCGAAGGCGAAGAAACACGGGAGATGCGGTTCATGAGGGAGCAAGCCCGGCTCGAGGCCGAAGAAGCCGGGGCCGTCGAACATGAAGACTTTGCGGACGACACCCTCGACGATAGTTCCATGATAGAGAGTTGTCCCATTTGCAACGGGAGTCTGGCCGGCATCTCCACGGATGAAGCAACTCGACATGTCAACTCTTGTCTCGACGGAAACCCAATCCCCTTATCAAACAAGGAGAACCAAGCCCCCAAAAAGCCACCCGAGCCTTCCAAGACGGAATCGACTAAGGTCATCAAGAGGTTTGAGCGGGCTGCTATTCCTAGACCCGGCCAAGCCAATCCTTTCAAGATGAATCCCTCAGGCTCCGCACCTAAATCAGCATTTGCAAAGCTCATGTCGAATAATGCTGAGGATTCAGCATGGGCAGAAGCCGCTGCTGCTGAAAACTCTTCTCGAGGGAAGCAGGCTTATGAGAGGACGTGTCCCTTTTACAAGATCATGCCTGGCTTCTCCATCTGTGTCGATGCCTTTCGTTATGGCGCTGTCGAGGGTTGCAAAGCGTACTTCTTGAGCCACTTTCACAGTGACCACTACATTGGCCTAACAGCGAAATGGAGACATGGTCCTATATACTGCAGCAAGGTTACTGGAAGTCTAGTCAAGCAACAACTTCGAACGGCAGAGAAGTGGGTTGTCGAGCTCGAGTTTGAGAAGCCCTACGACATCCCCGGAACTAATGGGGCATCAGTCACCATGATACCTGCAAACCACTGTCCAGGAAGCTCTCTGTTCCTCTTTCAAAAGAATATGAAGCATGGAATAGGTAGTCGAGTTCAGCGCATCTTGCACTGTGGAGATTTCCGAGCTTGTCCCGCTCATGTCCAGCATCCACTCCTCAAACCAGAGATCGTCGACTCCATCTCAGGAAAGGTCAAGCAGCAAAAGATTGACATCTGCTACTTGGACACGACATATCTCAATCCTCGGTACTCATTCCCGCCCCAAAACGACGTCATCAAAGCCTGTGCCGACTTGTGCGGATCAATGTCACCTGACCCTGATTGCAAAGACGATGTATGGGAGAAAAGCAATGCCCAGGGAACCCAGGGCGTCAGCAAGTTCTTCAAAGGCCCAAAGTCGAATGAGACAGGGAAAGACGGTGCTAAGAAAGGTCCTCGAAAGCGGTTGCTGGTAATATGTGGTACCTACTCGATCGGCAAGGAACGCATCTGCATCTCCATCGCCAAGGCATTAAAGTCCAAGATCTTTGCATCGCCTGGAAAGATCAAGATATGCAAGCAACTCGGTGACCCGGAGCTGACGGCTCTGCTTACTTCAGATCCCCTCGAGGCACAAGTTCATATGCAGATGCTAATGGAGCTGCGCGCCGAGACTCTCCAGGAGTATCTCAACAGCTACAAACCTCACTTCAGCCGCATTGTGGGCTTTCGTCCTAGTGGTTGGAACTTCAGGCCCGCTGGCAAGGCTATCGGGGCGAATACTCCACCTGGAAGCATCCAGACAGAGCAGATCCTTCACGGAAAGGGTTGGCGAACCCGTTTTGGATACAAAGACTTTGTGCCACAGAGGGGTAGTACCAAGGAAGCCATGTGCTTTGGCGTGCCATACTCGGAACACAGCAGTTTCCGGGAGCTGGCCATGTTTGTCATGAGTTTGAGGATTGAAAGGGTGGTCCCGACAGTCAACGTGAGCAGCGAGCAGTCTAGGAAAAGAATGAAGGGTTGGATAGATCGTTGGATGGCAGAGAGGAGAAGGGGAGGTATTGTAGTGCCACTCATTGAAGGTGAAGACGATGAGAAGATGTCAGAAAAGGATTTGTGGGATGGTAAATCTGGCAAGGGAGGGGGAGCATATTGGTAGTGAAATGATTGTAGGATAGGACCGTGTACAGTAACCTGTAAAGTAAAGCCTCGTTTGGCCATCAAATGTCTCGTCATGAAAGCATCACAAGCAAGAAATGGGAAAAGAAGAGCATTTCATTATCCATATCAGGAGCCAACGCCACATGAATCCCCCTTTTGCCACACCAAGTTATCCATGCACATCTCCCTTTGTTGGGGAATCTATTCCATGACACGTCGCTTTGCTTTCATCATACCCCGTTTACTTGGCCTTTGCCTGCTGAGCCGCAGCTTCTATAACGCATCCAGTCAGTTTCATCTCTCTCCAGTAAGAATTCAAGACTACTTACCCCTTCGGGTGGCATCCTCCAGAAGCTGCGTGTCCACCGACGCAGCGGGGAGGTGGACATATCTCACCACGGAACCACGAATGAAGACGTTCTTAACGGAGCTCTATTCACATAATCAGCGCTGTAAAAATTGGAAACAGTAAAGGAGGACACACCATGTGTGGGTACTTGAGCTCTTCAACAACCTGGATATCGTCAAGCTTGATGTTGAGATACTGATCCACACTCTTGAGGATGCCCTTGAGCTGGATATCGTTCTTGAGCTCGACCGTGACCTCGTGGTCGATAAGGGTCTTGAAAAAGCTTTGAAAATTCATGTCAGCATACAAACAGGTATGGAGGGGTTACGTTGGGAAGGGGGGTGAGTGAGTACCTAAAGAAGAGCATCTTGTCGGTGGAAGAGGGTGAGTGAGAGAATGAGCAGGGGTTCTTGAGCCTCGCAACGCCTTGGTCTCACGTTTAAATGGGGTATCTGTCCGTGTGAAGGGGGTATAGGACCTTCTTGATTGATTCACAGACTTTAACGGCGTAAAAGAATCGTTTAGATGAGGACGTGGTCGATTTAGTTGGTTGGTGGTGCAGGATCTCCATCATGAACGCCAGGCACACGACCGCTAGGATCACGTGACTAAATCATGGCCCTCTATCAACTCCCATCACGGCATATCACTCGAATGAGGTGGCAATTCAGACAAACCATGGAAAAGTGGCTTGGTGCTATAAATACAATTCCTATTCTTGGACTTCCGATCGTCAATTCTATCCGGCATTCAGTCTACTTCATATTCACTCTGTAGTTACACAGTCCTTGACACAGGACAAACCATACAACTCCCCCTCACGCCTTGATACACCTCCCCTGGATGCGGACAAAACATCTCAGGAACACGTCAAATGCCATTTTTCTTCATGCAGCAGCGAGTACCTTGTTTCTCATATGCACACCCTCGCTTTCCAATACAGCTCAGCTGGGCTACACAGTAAAAAAGCAGCCCCGTGCCCAGTTCATGCTACCTTATGTAGTTAAAATCAATCGAGATCCATGCCCCCCCCTTTCCCAACGCCATGCAAAGCCCAGTAAATGGTTGGTTTTTCACTTTCTTCCTTTCGTGATTTCGTGAAATTAGAGCCATGGCGGATTTAGGCCACGTAGCGGTACAGTGATGGCATGCCGTCCTCGTCGGGTCGCTCCAGGTACTCTCTCGCGATGAGATCCTCGATACGCTTCTTGATGAGGGACACTTCGGGTCGGAATCGGCCAGAGAGCTGAGTGAGAACTTCGCTGACGAGCTGTGAGTGGCTGAGTTCCTTGCGGGACCTATAGCTAGTTAGTATGTTTGTATGCGTGGTTCACAACACCAAATACGTACTTCATGATTCTCACAACTGCCGCGTCGACAATGTGAGCTCTCGTCTGGTTGTTCTTTTCCTCAGTCTTCTTTCTCTCGCTCGTGTCCTCAACCTTGGATACTGCGTTGATGATGGGTGCCTTGATTCTGATCGTCTTGCTCTGGAAGGAGGCGTTGAAGGTGAATTTGTCAGTGGGCTTCACCGACTTGGACAGGGGCTCCTTGGCCAGGACGCGTGATTTGGGCGCCACAGCGATGGCCGTCAGAGTTCGCATAAGATCCTGGGTCGAGATGTTGGTCTTGGCTTGAATTTCCTCAAAGCTCAGAGACTCGCCCTCGGCCAGGTCGTTAAAGAGTAGCAGAACAACCATGCCAAAGGTTGGCACGTTGATCTCATATCTCCGCTCCCGAGCCAATGGACCGGATTTTCCAGGGATAGCCGGGAATGTACACTTGACATCGGCACTTCCAGTTGTGCCAATCCAGGTGAGCTTGCGTCCGTTACGGTTGGTAAGGTAGAACTGCTCGAAGCTGGCCTGTAGTCGTTGCACCTCGGGTGGGTATTCGCACGTCACTCGAGAACCCTCACCAATCTGTGCGGTTCGGCCCATGACTTCAGGAGGCCAGTAGTTGGTCGTCAGCACGTTGATGTTGAGATCTATGACCTTGACACCATCACCAACGTTGCGGATGTGGTCTCGGTAGCCACTGCTAAGATCAGAAGATGTGGCCAGGTCTCTGAACATGCCCTCAAACTTGCTAGTGAACTGCTGACCCATTTCTTGCTTCATCCGAGAAATGATTTGTTTTTCCACGTCATGGCTCTCCGACTTTGCGTGGAGAAGTCGTCGTGCCAGGTGTCTCTGGTAATACGTCTGGAACAGGTCCCTATCCTGAAGGTACCGAATCAGAACAATTGCCTTTTCAAGGACGACATCAACCTCAGCCTCCGTCTTGCCCTTGATGCCTCTCTTCAGGTTATCATCGATAAACAACGAGACGTATTCAGAGCACCGAGAAAACATGTTGATGAAGTCGGAGAAGCTTTTGGTCAGGGCACTCTGGATGATCAAGTCGTTCTGGAAGCACTGCGTCCAGAGAGCATCAAATTTGTCCTTCAGCCGCAACACATCATCCACCCACTTGACAGCAGCAGCTGTCTGCTGCGCAGCAGGATTCAAAGTCTTTGCCTTGTCCCCTTCGCCACCTTCCTCGCCTTCACCATGGCCAGTCGAGAAGTCGGTGCTCTTGAGGTTCTTCTCAATTTCCAAACCAAGCTCAACCACACGGTGTTGAAGGATTTCTTTAAGTGCCGTTTTCTTGGAGTCAACTCGCGAGATAAGACGGTAAAGGATAGAGAGTTCGTCAATCTTGTCGTTGTCGATCATCCATCTCAAACCACTTCCTTCCAGCGCGAGGAACTCAGACATATGGGCGACAATGAGCTCCTGGTCAATGGTTTCCGTAACCTTTGGTAACGTTTCCAACTCAATCGTAGTTCCGCACCGGTCAATTTCCTCGTTTAGTCGCTGCTGCGTGTGTCGAAGCCATGTACCAGCGTCTGACTCACGTAACAGCTTCTTTCCTTCGGCGGCATAATACGTTTTGCTGTTGGCGAGGAATCGAGGCTCGAACACGGTGAGGTATAATTTGTCGTTCTCACTCTCCTCTTCGGTTTCGTAAAGACAACTAAGCATACGACTGCAGCTTCGAACGAGGTTTCTGTCGATAATATCTCCCTCACGCTCCATATCGATCTGGTCGAGGATGACGGATATCAGTATATCAATGACGGTATCCTTGGTGTTGGAGTTCAGGCAAGAACGTAGGATGTGGTCTCGGAAAAGGGCGATGGTGGTGGCGAAGATGGGTACTCGCTGTGCCTCGAGATGTGAATAGCCTCGATCAAGGTACATGAGAATATCGGCCGTCATGTTCATCGACATGTTGTGATCCTCCCACGTGTCTCGTAGTCCCTTGAGGAACTTTTCTCCTGTTTGACGTCTTTCGTTGACCGACGTCACCGATGTTCGCTCGACGCCGATGTTGATCAAGCTCGTGGTGACGAGGTCTCGGATCTTGGGGATAACATGGTCGGCAAACCACTGTTCTTCGAAAGCCTTGACCCGATCATACAAGGCCTCACCTTTCTTCTTAAGAACAATCTTGTAGGCTGCGCGATAGAGTTCTTCGAAGGACAGTCGACTGCAGTTCTTCTGGTGGATGTCGCGGAGGGCCTCCTTGAGCATGTTCCAGCAAGCCTCAAAGTCGCCTCCTTCGTCGCGTTCGTTCGGCTGTAACAGTGAGGTTAGCACACTTCACCCAAGCACATAGCCTCCTCTTGCATAGGTCGAATTCTTGACATGTCCGTGGAAGGGCGCTTTCTAGACTTACACGCACGATGCGACGAGGGGGACGAATCCGCCCAGTTCGTGCGCCAGATCCGCCTCTTCCGGATATCATGTTGCCGTGCCCAAGATCTCTCGAGATGTCGTCGTCAAGTAGCAAATTAATGCAGGCAGAGCGCGTTCGTGTGGTTCGGGTTGGCTTGAACTCAGAGGATAGTGGGGTAACGGTAGAGGGGAGTCGGTATCGAGGCGGGGGTAGAAGGGCGGCTGCGCTTCAGGCAAAGAAGCAAGAGAGAGTCAGTTAATGCAACGGAGGATTCTGACCCCGAGTATCCAGCGGATGGTCCAGGGGGAGAAGAGGAAACTCGGGGCTCAGGCATCAGGCGAGCTTCGTAAAAGATGACATGCTCAGGATTGACGAGACGAGGCTACAATCCAATTTATGGGTGGCCATTCAGTCTCCAGCAGGTCCACGAACTGGGTTACTGAGTGCCCCAATTAACTTTGGTCCGGGGCAGCATGTGGGCGCTTGTCCGAAGCTCAGCCGGTCACGTGGGGTATCTCAAGCATGCAACAGTCAACGTCACGTGCACCTCTCCAGCTCCCGAACCTTGATTTTTCCGACCGACTTTCTCGAGGCCGTGTTGCAGCCTCAGCCTCACGCCGAATCACGACGCGCGCGAGACCCAACCACAACCTACCGACTTTTAGAGCATTCACACTCAACATCTCTTAGCGGCTAAAGCGCATTTTACACTTATAAGCCGCCAAGATGAAGCTCGTTCGGTAAGCTCACACTCCCCTTCTATCTCATGCGCCGCGCCGCAGTTTGGAGATTATGCTGAGCTTTCTCTTTCAAGCACGAGCTCTTGGGCTAACATGTCACGACCAGATTCCTGATGAAATGCGCCAACGAGACGGTGACAATTGAGTTGAAGAATGGTATGGGAGCAGCATACCCCTCATTCACAGACTCTAGAGCTTAACACTGACCTTGGTATAGGCACCATTGTCCACGGCACCATCTCCTCCGTCTCCCCCCAGATGAACACGGCTCTCCGCAACGTCAAGATGACGATCAAGGGCCAGGACCCTGTCTCCCTCGACACCATGAACATCCGAGGCTCCACCATCCGATACTTTATCCTCCCCGACTCGTTACCCCTCGACACCCTTCTCATCGACGATGCGCCGAAGCCCAAGAACAAGGCCCGCAAGGAGGCCGAGCGGGGCGGTGGCCGAGGGCGCGGCAGGGGTGGCGGTAGAGGACGTGGTCGCGGCCGCGGACGGGGAGGAAGACCTTAGAATGGCTACACGAATGGGACCAACGGCCATACGAATGGGACCAATGGCCGCGCGAATAGGATCAATGGTCACACGAATGGTACGAATGGGTATACAGATGGAGAGATGAATAGGAGAAGATCAAGTAGGGTTTGAAGAGATCGGGACCGCGGACGGGGCGCGACGACGTGAGGGGTTTTATCAAACGGTATCACGACGATATCAACTATTCACCAATGGATTGGCGTTCGGGATGCTTGGCCCTAAAAACTGTATGATCATCGGCGGGTGGGTATCGCTTGTTTTGGTATGGAAAGATATCTGAATACATGCTCTTGCACGCCTCCAACCCGGCATCTCATCTCCTTCGCTATACCTGTTCCTTGGCTGGGTTCGCATAGTCTCGCCATATCCGCACAATCTGCAGCTTTTCCCAGCCGGCCTGCTTGCCGCTGGTGCCCACGGTAAGAGTCCGCCACTCTGGTCCGAATCCTTGGATGCGCTGCTTGACCTCTTCAGGCTTGTTCTGGGCACAGAGAAGGATGTAGGCACATCCACGACGGGAGAGGACTTGCGGTAGCCCTTCAATAAGCCTGTCGGTTGTCTCCATGCCATCTAGCCCACCAGCATACGACAAAGCCAAGAGGTATGAGTCGTCGTCGAAGGAGGGTTTTGCGCTTACAGCCAGATCATCCGCGACAAACGGCTCAGGTCGAGCAGGCATCTCAGGCGTGGGCACGTAGGGCGGGTTGAAGATAAGGACGTCAACAGAGCCCTCACGCCAAGGACTGACGAGGTCACCCATGCACGAACCCAGGTACAAGCCGTGGGTGTCGGCATTATCAGATTCTGCCTTGCCAACGGTGCCGACAGTGGCGCGGCACGCAAAGGCATTCATGTCGACTCCCGCAGTGAGGATGTTGCGTGTGCCAAAAAGAGTCTGCGCATGGGCGTTTACAAAGGCGAGGACGACTCCTGAGCCAGTGCCGACCTCCACCACAAGGGGGGCAGCATTTGGGAAGGCTTGGTTGAGAAATGCAGTCTCTGTTGTAGATGAAAGCGTATCTAGGAGGAGGTAGGAATCCTCTGCGGGCTCGTAGACTCGCTCGTAAGGGACGTGAGAAGTATCCGGGGTTGGCAACATGGTTTATATGATTGGGAGGGTATGAGATGTAGTTGAGTTGTGAAGCTTCACAAGCTGCACGATGAGAAAAACTATCTTGGCGGAAAGTGGGTGCGGCACGTGATGCAGCCGGAGTTCAAGTATCGGAGCTGTTAACATCAACCAAGAGAAAAAGAAACAAGGGGAAAGAACCGAAGTGTTGAATTTCAGACGCCTTGACGGTGTGCGATGTTCAAGCATGAGGTCGTATCGAGAACACGTATGTGACCTCTCAAGGGCTTCGATCATAGCTCATCTTTGGACCCTCTTAACTCAGGCCCTGCTTCAACAAGTCGTCTTGACCCTCCATTACCACACCTGAGTTCATCATGACTCGATGAAAATCCTCAGAGAACCACACACTTCATTTCGCAACCCCAATCGTCTCTTCCGGGTCCAAGCCCCCACTTGATCCCCCATCCCATACTCTCAACCATCCGGACAAGGTTACGGTCATACTCGCCGTGGAGATCGCAACGAGGGCAAGGTCGACTCTTCGTGCGATAGTATTTAGGCGGTTGCTTGGCCGTGCCGTCGCAAAAGGTCGGGCAGTTGTTGAGTCCCATGAGCGGTTCGCACGGCTCAGTGACGACGACCCAGATGTGTTTGCAGTCTTTGTGCTCGAAGCAGGTCAAGGTGCACATGTCGATGGTTGTTGGAGTTTGAGTGAGCCTGAAGGTGGGAGATTTCGCACGAGATGTTGTTTGATAAAGAAAATTGTATTGTTAAGAAAAACTTATTGAGGTCAAGGCCTGTGAATCAGTATCCAAGCCCTCGCATACAAACGCCGAGCCAGTGCCTCTCCAAACGCATTCTGATGAGAATCACACCCTTAAAAATAAACTCCTCGCAATGCTTATGAAACCCGATCCATCAAGCCCCTGAATGAAGACGCTGCCGTGTTATCATCTCTAAGTGTACCGCTCTCGTCTAGCTCAGCATCGCCACTATCGTCGTCAATTGCTTCCTCGCTGGATGGGACGAGCCGTGAGAGCATGGTTTCCATTCTTCGCATGGCCCTTTCCATGTTTTCGAGTCTCTCTGCTGTTCCCTCCAAGACGTCGGCGTCGGAGAATGACCCTCGAAGCTTCTGTGGGATGCCCGGGAACATGGAATCACGTCGCGATGGACGTCGAAGACTAGGGTCGTTCGGACGACCGTGGTCGAGCTCAGCTGTTGCATTCCGCGTAAACTGTCTTCGAATAAGATGATGTGTCAAGTCGTCGTCGACGGCGATATCGTCTTGCACCGTCTCCGGTGGTGGAACCTGGAACACGGCACGCAGATCTCGGTGGACGGTCAACCGCCACTTCTTCCAAAACCGACTCTTGGTCGGCGGTGGAGCCTTGACCTCTGTAGGGTCCTCGACAACCCGAGAAGGCCAGAGCAAGCGACGCTCAGCAACGGCGATGAGAATAAGTACGGGGAAGTTGAGGGTTTTGACAGCCGCGACGTGGATCTTGTGGAACCACCGGGGGTTGACGATGAACTTGAGGGGAATGAAGAGAAACACTGCGAGGATGTTGAACGGGGGCTGGTACGCAAAGACGGCGTCGGCTTTGACGCCCTCGAGGGTGAGAACTGCTCGTCGAAAGTTGATCTCTTGTATGGCGTTGGACGAGATGTTGCTAAAGGTGTTGGACAACATGGACACCAGGATTGTGAGAAACAGTGTGTTGCCCAGGAAAGCAAAGGCCACCATGATACTGGGTCCCAATAGCCAGTGAAACTCGGTCTAAATATGCGTCAGAAGAAGTCCAATAGAGGGTGAGTGGGTGAGAACTAACCGATCTCTGGATGCCTGTACCGTCAAGCCCAAACCAGATGTAGATCATCCATTTCGAGATGGTCCTAGAATATTGTAAGTCCAAGATTCGTCAAGGTGTGTAAGCGAGACATACACTATGGGGTGAGCTCCCTCGCCGAGCCAGAGAAGCGACAGCAAGAAGCCGAGGAAGCACCAAGCTGACAACGCTGTCAGAAAGAAGAAATCGGCCACCATGGACCTAAGCGACAAAAAGACCAAGTTGTCGCTGAGTAGGTTGAACGCCAACCGCGGGACCAACACAGGGGCGGCGAGGGCGAGCACGTCGTATGCTTGCTCAATCATGTTTATATCATCACTACGCCATCCGTAGATGCGCAGGACGAGGTATACCCAATAGATGAGGACAAAGGCGACATCGAGGAATGACCAGAGGTTCTGGGTATACACGTTCCTAAGCACGATTAGCAAACTCGTGAAAAATCAAGTGGTGATGGGTGTCAACTCACCATCCGTGTGCCAGGATAGTAGCAAACTGGTCCAGACCCCATCCAAAAGCAAAGATGGCAAAGGCAACCTCGACGCCATTGTGTAAGCCCTGGCTCCTCAGAATCATGACGCTAAAGTAAAGAGCGAGTAAAACTGCGAATTGGAGGGACTCGAGGATGTTTCTGGTACGAGGGACGATGAGACGGTACTGGTTGAGAAGAGGCGACTCGCGAGGTTCATAGATGGATATAGGCTTCAGCTTGTAATGATCCGGGATAATGTCCCAGAAAGTCGAAGGAGTATAGACAATACGACCCTCGTAGATAGCATTCACAACCTTCTGACAAGTAGCAGAGCTCAAGAAATGCTTGCTCTCAGTCACAATGGCAATCTCAAGAGACGGCAGGGTCTTGTGGTGAACCCAGGAGGTGATGCGCTCTGCCTCGGCGCGAATCTCATCAGGGGCGTTTTGGAAGGGCTCAAAGCCTGCGACAAGGATGTGGGCCAGCAGAAGGAGACCTTCGTGTCCGCCGTGAGCCTCACCGAAGCGACGGAGGATGCGTGTCGCGATGAGCTCGCACAGGGTAGCACGCGTAAAATTGACATTGTGTCTGTTGTTCAGATGAGACTGTTCATCGAGGAACTGAGCACGGTTGACCAGCAGACAGTAAACTATGAGAGGTCAGTAAGAAGTTGTGAGAATGAGGTTGAGTCTATCTCACTGATAGAAATATCATTCAGGCCATAGAACTTGTCCACCAACGGCCTCACAACAGTGACGTTGATCCTCAGATCCTGCAGCTGCTCCAAACTCAGATAATCCTCGACCACGCTGATAATGTCACGACGGATGCGGTGGATGTTTGTATACACGGGCAGGTGGCTGTGAGGATCCGTCATGCAGCTGTAGACGGCCTCTGCGTTCTCGACGCCGCCCGTGCTGAGCCGGGTTCCCAGCAGAGGACGCCTCTCTTCCACTCTTGGATCGAATTCGGGATCCGGCAGCGTGATGCGCCGGCGGACGTTGCCAGCCATTGAACGCGCCGGGTCTGAAGGGGTTAATCAAATCAAGTGAGGTGTGCTCGGTGATGGTGAAATGATCGCGTCGTCGGGTTGTTGAAGAGATAAGTTTTCTTAAAGTCCGAAGGGTCAAGCGAGCGATTAACCCGGGCAACCAAGATAAGAAGGCTCAAGCAGTATCTAAGGGTAGGTATTTAAGCCTTGGCAAAAAGATTTAATCAAGGTCAAGCTTCAATGCGGATCTTGAAATCGCTGATGTCGCACTAGGACTGCGCCACTGATTGGACGAGTGTCCCTGGGCGATAAAAAAAAAAAAAACGTGGCGAACCTGGATCGGCCTGAGCCAAGTTTCTTATGCATCTTTTTGACAGGATCTGATAGAGGCAAATCAGATCAGGTGTTAGATCAGGGAGAATGTGAGGCTTCAATTTGTTGGGTTGCAGTTCATCGTTGATTGCAGACTTGGCGTCCAACGTGCATGAAATGTGCACAGAACCATGGATAGACACTAACAAGAAGATAAACCTACAATCGACATCTCTTTCATGCGCATAGATCTAGTTGTGATCTTGATTTACTCTCTAAAACACATGCATACCCTGTCCAAGCACCTACCCCTAATTACACATCCCCCTCACAGCTTTGCCTCCTTGCCAGCCCCAGCCTTCTTGGCCAACTCCCAAGCGACCTTTGCCAACGGTCCCCTAGTCATCGAGTAATGCTTGGCCTTTTCACTACTCGCCTGCCTGGCCGCGTACCGCGCCGCGATGCCCTGGCAAACGCCCGCGAGCTTCCAGATGCTAAAGGCCATGCCCCATGGCACCTCGGCTCGGGGGTCGTACCCGCTCTCCGTCGTGTACCACTCTAGGATCTGCTCCGGCTGCGGGAGGCCCGGCGTCCGTCCGGGAAGGAACTTGGACGCGTCGTAGGGCGTGGCTCCCGGGTATTTGGCAGTGTAAAAGTTCATCATGAAGTTGCACACGTCGGATAGAGGATGCCCGATCGTGGACATCTCCCAACTATGCCAGAGTTAGTCAGATGTCACCAAACAACAAGGTGAAAAAACATACTCTAAAATACCAATGACTCTCGGCTCCGTCTTGTGAAACACCAGGTTGTCAATCTTGTAGTCGCCATGCACAAGAGTCGCTCGGTCCTTGGGTTGCAGTCGCTCATTCTTGAAGAAGCGTACTGTCTCATCAAAGTTAGGGAGCCTCCCAACGGCCTCCTTCGTCTCAATATCCACGGCCTTTTCCTGGCTTCCGCAGATGGTGACCCACGTGTTGATCTGTCGAGGGTAGAACCCCGATGCCCTGCCAAACTTCTCCAGGCCAACCTTTTGAAAATCGACGGCATGGAAGCGCGCCAGCGTCACCACAGCGTCGCGCCACATGGCCTCACGCTCAGCAGTCTCGACACCCGGCATGGTAAAGTCCTCAAAGATGCGCCCGTCGAGAAACTCCATGATGTAGAACGGGGTGCCGATGACCGAGTCGTCCTCACAAAGGCAGTACGTCTTGGGTACGGGAAGGTCAGTGTGCTCAAGAGCGTGCATGATGCGATATTCACGCTCAACCTTGTGCGCCGTCTTGGAGATGAGCTTTCCAGGAGGCTTCTTTCGCATCACGAAGCGCTGACCATCGGCCGCCGTGATCTGGTACGTGGGGTTGGATTGACCAAAGCCGAACTGATTGACGTCACATGGTCAGCATCGCAGTCGTTTCCAGAGTCGAAAGACGGTCGTGAACTCACTTGCTTCAGATCAATCGGTGTCTTGATAGCTGGCACATTATCCGAGATGTACTTCTCGAGCGCCGCCTCGTCGACAGGCTGCCGTACCCTTCCAGCCATGATCAAGAGTGTTAATTCCTCGTCTTGATGAAATGGGCTACTCAGTGATCAAGGGAGCTTCCGGGTCTCGCAAAACACAAACGGTATGTGGCAAGAGAAGATTATAAAAGTCTCAACAGCTAAACAAAACCCAAGTCAGTCTGACCAGGGTCGCCAGGTCGACTTTACATGCTTATGTTGCAGCTGAGGTCCCCCCGTTCTAGGACATGCCGAGGTACAAATCTGGGGTCGGTCAGGTTACATGCAATTCATCGCCGCGGGCCATGCCTTGCCCCTCTTCCCCAATCTCTCCACATTGTGTCACGTCTCCTCGGCATCTTGCTGGAGACTAATAAGGGGCCGCAATTTGATCCCGAGCCAATGAACAATCGGTTGATCTGGCTGAGATCGGCTGCGCTTATGAGAGACATTGAATACTGTACTCTGTAACTAGTGGACGGTGGTGTGTGGACAAGCCAGACACAAACGGTTGGTCACCATAGCATTACCATCTATTGTACGGACAGTCATTCACTTGTATAGACGAGATGAGAATCTTAAAACACTTGTAAGAATCTACCAAATACTGTCCTGCCTATTTCTTCCAATCTTAACACAACCACTTTCACACTCACAACAGACAACGACCCAAATTAAACAAAGTGTAAATCATATACACGCTTAGATTTTCAGACACTGTCTCCTTCTGCTACTGGTGATCCGATCCGGCGTCGAATCATACTCGATGGCAACTCTAAACTTATACATCCATGGGCCACAGGAGCACCAAGTCCATAAACCAGTCCTCATTTCTTCTCTTCCCAAAGTATTTAACATGTGACGAAGTATTCTTCTTTTTTCTTTTTTTCTTTTTCGCATATTCGGGTTTGTTGTTCTCCTCTCCATCCCGCCCTCGTTTGTCAACTTGCATTGGAATGCCTACCCACATACATGGGCAATATGCATCAGCAGTCAAGTGACTTCGTTGGTGCCAGACCCACGTTATACGAGCAGCGAACCATCTTCAAAGAGTTCGACAAAAAATAAGAATGAGAGAACCGAAAGACAAAGGAGAAAGGCCCGAACGAAATAACAAAGAGGGGGTATCCATCATGTTGAATCGTCCATGCATTCTGTCCATCCGATATTCCTGAGGCCACACCCATCCGAGTACAGGCGTGTCATGCTGTTGCCAGTCCAGTGCTGTATTACAATGAAACAAAAAATCAAGAAAGAGATCTGTCGAGTCCTGGCATGGCCCCGACAGCTCTGTAAAAGCCGTAAACGAAGGTGTCAAAACTTGAGAAACAAGACACAGACCCATATTAACCGAAGACACCCCCGTCCGGTCGACAATAAACCCCCTCGCCCGTCGCCGACCCCCTAAATAGACTCGAGTGGGGAGTGGAAAAGAAGGAACAATCGTGCTGCTGTCGTGACGTCGTAAAACGCTTATAGGTCAACAAAGGAGACTTGGGTGATTTATACACATAGTATACGTTCAACCCTCGTCTTCATCTTCGTCGTCCCTTGGGCTCGCTGTGTCCGTCTTAGCTCTCTTGTTTGTTGATGAAGAGTCGGCTGCAGACTTGCGCTTGGTTCCTGCGGATCCAGACGTCTTATCTCCGATCGAGGAACCATCAGCTTTGTCGTCTCCCTTGCCAGCGTCGCGCTCCATAGCGGCGACCTCTTCTGCTGTGAGAAAGCGACCACCAGGGCCACGCGGACGGCGCATAGCGTGGTTATGTCGCGATTCGTGAAGGTAGGGTTTTCGGCCTTTCGAGGTCAGTCGAAGCTGTTCCTCAAGCTTTTGTCGGGCAACACGCCGCTTGAGAATTCGATGAAACTGCTTGGCATTGACATATAATGGCGATTCCTCAACGCCACCTCCGGCCGGCATCTCCGGGGATTGCGGATGTTGCATCTGTGCGGCCGGCATTTGAGGTGGGGCAACGCCCGGTCGCGCGCCGGCGTGGCTCATCATGGTCGACGCGTTGGGAACACCCGGGCTTGTGACCTGGCTCATTCGGCGAGCGGGAATCTGTGTCATATTGTTCATGCGAGGGGACTGGCGATTGTCCTTCTTAGCGGAGGCACCGCCCATTCTAGGGGAGCTTTGAGGCATGTTGGGATCTGAGGGCATATAACCATAATTGGAGCCAGACGCGGCAGCGGTCGCAGCCATTGCGGCTGCCTGGATTCCGGGCATGCCATAAACTTGCTGCATACCCTGCTGTGGCACGCCGTATTGTGGTTGATACATGTTGTGTCCTTGAGGCTGGGCCTGGTGCTGCTGTTGGGGGATAATAGGCGACGTTTGCACCGCGTGTTGGTTGATGTTGTTTGTGGGCGAAGTGATGTTATTAGCAGCACCCGAGTTCGTGTAGCCTGAGTTTGTGTTTTGTCCTTGCTGTTGATATTGGCCGTAGTCCATTATCCACTAACAATCCAGTTTGATTGGTAGGTGTCGAGGATAGGCGTCCTCGTCGCGTTTCAATTCGTTGATGGCGTGTTGGGGCTCAGAGCTGGATTTGACCAAAGATGTAAGACGCGTAACAATTCTGACGTCCAAAATTCGTTCGACAGAGAAGCAAATGACGAATAGTTGCAATGCAATGGGGAACCAAATTGGAGAGTTGTGGGTTTAAGGTAGTTGTCTGGCTTGGGTAGAGTTGGGCTGTCGAGTCAGGAGCCCTCTCTTCAAGATGCTCTAGTCGCGACAGATCTGGGAGAAGGCGTACCCAAGTGATTGGGCATACGTGTGTGAGGTGGCAAGCTGAAATGGGGCAGGAGCGGTCTCTCAGACGGTCAACCACAGCATATGCGAGCTGATGTCGTGGCTGAATACTGCCTGTAGTGGCTGATGCGGCGGTTCACACAGCCACGTGAGAAGTAAGCGAAGCCGTTAGGCAAGAGAACAAAAAGGCAGCCGAGAAGACGGCAAGGAGCGACGAGAGATGGCACTGGCTGGTCAGTTGCTTTGTCTGGAGAAAACTGTCCAACCATAGGCGTTAGCTACGCTGTATATATGCTAGGCTAGGATGAAGGGGTGGGACGGTGGAAAGAAAAACGGGGGCGGGCAACGGGAGCGGGAAGGGGTGCAAAATGCGCGTCTGGAAAGCCACTCTTGATGCGTTGGCAGCCCAGAGTCCCATGCATGACGGAATATGCAACAGACGGGCCCACCAGCCCACCCCGGCGTGCTAGGCTGGCCAGGCCTCGAGTTGGAAGCAAGGGCTTTGACTCGAGGCCTCAAAGCAGAGGAAGCCTGTTGCACCGGGCAGACTGACGACGGCCATGTCAAGAGACGCTGGTACTCTTGACTCCAGCTTCTACCGCCTTTCGTCACGTCCCTGGCGGACCCCATGTCCGATCATCAGTGACGATGCCGAGACGGATCAGGTTGAATCGGTCCGCCATGGGAAGCGACCTGCCTGGCCTTGGGCTGCACTCATCCAGATAAGCGCCGTTGGACTCGCATCGAGGCAAGGCAAGGCGGCGCCCAAGCTGGTTGGTGGCGGAGACTCGATTCCCTTCCGGGACTCTGGATAGCTGCGGCCCTGCGCCTTGCAACAGGGTACCAGAGCGGGGTATTGGCTGGCCAGAGGAACGGGACGCAAACAAAGGGACGGGTGTGCATATCAAGGCTGAACGACAAGGATATGGGTGAAAGTGAGAACCAGGGGACATTATCTCTTTCAACAACATCATTGACTCTGTGTCACGAAGCGGACACCCGAGTAGGCTGCTTCGTGGGGGAAGGGGGGATGATGCTTATGTGGTGGAGTGGAAACCAATGTGGCATGTCTGGTCGGTGACATTTGAATCAGGCAGGTCGGCGGCGGGCAAAACGAAAGAGGGCGTGCTCGATTCCACGCGACCGCCCTTCTGCCAGAACACTGGGGGCAAAGGAAAAGACTAAAATGGAAAAACTTGTACGTACAGCAATGGCGTGTATGAGTGCCTCGCTTGAAAGTCAAGCCGTGACAGAGGTGCGGCAGCTGTGATGGCGTTGTCAGCATGAAACGCGGTAGATTATCGGCGACGTCGAGTCTGTGTAAGTGACACCAGAACCATGCAGTGCAGCGCAACGCAGTGGCCAAGGTTGGAGTAAGCCGTGGGCAAGCGGCAGAAATGCGCGCCAGTGATAATGCCAAAAGAAAAGACGCGTTTTGGAATGAGGCAGAGTCAATGCTGGGTGTGCTGACACGGTCGACTGCCTGCCCAGCTGCGAACGACGCGCTGTCGCGTATGCGCCCAGAAGAAGAGGGATGGCCTCAAAGGGAAGTGCTCTGGAAGGGGAGCTTGGGGGATATGGTGAAAAGCAAGCAGAAGCGGCTCTACGTACCTTTTGTGATGCAGGAAACCGACAGATGCACACAAGGCGCGGATGCACGGTTGATAAGCGGGAAACGTAGGAAGCTTCGGCGCGCTCAGAGCTTACTCGCACGACCTTGATTCACACAAGGCCAGTTGAGACGAGAGTTGAATCTGGGGTAAATCGGGATCCGCAGGCAGAAGTCGTCAGGTGACGGACAAAGCGGCCAATGGAGAGTATCAAGACGATGCTGGCGACGATGATAGGCCTCGAGGTTGAGATGTTGAAAAGGCGAAGCGAGGTGAGAAGAGCGAGCTGATTTGCTGATGGTGCGTGGTGGATTTGATTTGGGGTGGGTGGGCTGTCTCGGGCGAGTGACGAGGGCTGGTCGTTTTGTCGCGCGGCAGCGTGAGCCTTGCAAGGAAAGCAATTAATTATCTGACGGGCCACCAGATGACGGACGGCAAGGGCCAGGCTAAAGATGGTCCGAACCCGGAAGCGACCGTGACGGCTGAGGAATCGCTTTGTCAGAACAAGCCAGGGTGCGAGAGATCCCGATGCTAGCTCGCTAAGTCAAGCTGCTGGCGAGAGACCCGGACGCGTCTGGTCAGACTTTCAAAACAATTGTCCGCTGACAGCCGCGTGTATGAGACTAGGCCTTGACTCGGTCGAGTCAAAGAGTAGAGCCGGGTGTGGAGAGGTAAGACAGGATAAGAGGGGGTTGGGAGTTGAATCAGATATGTGAGAGTTTGCGTGGAATGCGTAAATGGACGAGTGATGCAGACCAAGAGGGGAGGGTAACGCGGCAACGCGGCAGTTGTTTCGCAGCAGGCCTTTTTGGCTTAGCAGGCGTAAGAGACCCAGGACGTTTAAGCGGAGAGCTGAAAAACACCCTTGAAGCTGAAAAGAAACAACCTGAAACGTAGGTAGGTTGGCTGCTGGGGAGGAGTTGGGCGATGGAATTCGCAGCTGAAGAACAGCACGAGTATCGACACCAAGCTATTGATTGAGGTGAGGCTATCTGTTACCGATAAGGTGCGTGTTAGTCCTATTGGTGAACAAGCTTTTGGAAACTGTAGTTATACTACAGTTTCTGGGCGTGCATTACATTACCGTTTGGGGCGGTTCGGCGCGCGATGAGCGAATAGCAAAAGCTCAAAGCGGGCGGAGGCAGAAGCTTGTCTCTCGAAACGGGCCAACTGGAAAGCAAGGGGCAGAGCGTTTATCGGTCGCGGTTCACGGGAGCGTTTGCGCGCGCGCGTGGGATCCAATCAAGGCGAGATTGGGATGCGAAATGGATTTGATTTGTGAATGGCTGGCCAGTAGACACAATTAAGTGTTTCGAGGCCTGGGACGAATCTGATTGCTTGCTGAGTGGACGAGAAGGAGAACAGGAAGATTGATTGGCCGTGAAGGAGGAAAGGCCGCGAGAAAGGACGAGGGAAATGCGACGAGATGATTTGAGGGGCGGGCTCCAGACTCTTTGTAGACTTGTGACTGGCGGAAGCAACCTTGGGTGGGTCTCGCATAGGTGGCTGGGGGTCAGGCCGAGTTCTGATTCGAGGGGTATAACGTGACGCAAGGGCTGAACCTTTTGAGTCCTGAGGCAACAGTCCAGGGGGTGTGGGGGTGTGAGGGGAGATTTTTTGTAGGCTTGCCTTCCTTGGCTCGGCCTCGGGCTCCGGATGACGGTTTCCCGCACCGTACGGCACGGACAGAGAGGACTTGACCTGTGAATTGCGGCTTTTTGTTGGCCAGCTGCTCAACATCAGTCAATATCAGGTAGTTTTTGGCTCATCTGCAAGCTTCAAGTCATGATAGTCTCGGGCACCGACTTGTCTTTTACTCTATCTCTATTCTTCCCGGCAACACAACCCTCGATGGCCCTGGTCCGTGAGCCGTGATCCGGTGCCCCAAGTATCAGATCTTGGATACATCCCTTTATCTGACGCGCTCCATGTCCTGCCTTCCGTCTCCCTTACGACTGACCCCGCTCTTCGTTCAAATCTTTTTTTTTTTCTTTCTTCTCCTGTGAATTCTCACCTTGGAATGCAGGACGGGGGGTGATTACGAAACGCTCAGCAAAAATGGGCCACGCGCAGGAGCCAAAAAAAATGATTTTGGGCTTGTCTCGTATTGTCTTATTTTTTTGCCTCGTCCTTTTTAGCTTGCTCAGCCACTCTTGTTTATTTCCTCGTTTTTCTCAGGCTGGTCCCTGACCGCTTCTCTCAAACTTGTTGTCTCCTTGATGCCTTCTGCTCCAGCAACAGGCTGCCTGCGTGGGTGTTGCAAAACCGGTGACGACAGAACTGGCAACCAAGCTCGAGCTGTCTTCACCCCCTCCTTCTTGTCGGCCGATCACCGCCTGTGATGGATGGTGTGTGGATGAGCTGGCAATCCGGCTCGGGGACTAAAATTAGCCCCAAGACTTTTTTTAACCTTCCGGCGGACGACGGGGGACACAAGGCCGTGTTGCTGAAGCTGCTGGGAAGCTTGGAGTGAGCTTGTTGGAGCTTCAGCTTCAGCTCCAAAGTACCGAAGCTAGAATGAGGTCAGAGGCAGCCTGTCCTGCTCTGGACCACGACAAGCGGTGACTGGGCTGGGCTTTGTTGACTCACGGGGCTGGCCGTTGCAGTGAGCGTCCTGCCGATGATGGATGTCGACGTGCTGCCGTTCGATGTGACTTGTCTCACATTTTTTTTTTTTGAGTGTTGGTTCGCAGCACCAACATGGCTCCAGCCTCAGCGTCCCCTATCGATACGCTATCGATTTCCACCCCATCAAGGCTGGCTGGGCGGGACTTTGACGACAGATCCTGGACCTGGACACATTCAGGCCGTTGCTGCTTGCCTGCTGCTTCTGGTGTTGCTGCTGCTGCTGCTGCTGCTCCTGATGCTGGCCTCAGCAGGCTCTCCCAAATTCATTACATTGCTCCGTCCCGTGTTGCTGTGACCGGGTTGGGCTCCAGCACCGGAACCGCTCGTGGCGTCGGGTTTCTCTGATCTGGGCTAGCATGGGAGTTGGGCGTGAAATCACACACACCCAAGGACCAACTCGGCTCCACGTGACGACGCGAATTTCGCCTCTTTTCGGTCACTTGCACGGCAGCGAAACAGACCAAGCAAGCAGGCTGGCAGAGTCTTGACAAGGTACTGTAGCAGGCGCACAGTAGCCAGCCACCCAGGGATCGAGAGTTATCGATCACCAAGAGACGAATTAGAAATGTCGGTGTGCCGAACCTGAATCCGACGATCTGGACACCTCCGTCACTGGTCGCATCTCATCAGAGACAAATGCAATGCCAGCCTCGTGTGCTTGATTTTTGTTTTGGCTTTTTGCCATGGCCTGTGGCTCACACAGTCACGGTATTGACGAGGCAGAAGCTCCACACATCTCTCTCGGATCTGCGAGTGCTGGTTCCGAGTCTCTCTGAGGAGGGTTGGTGCTGGTGCCAGCTAACTGCATTGATGCCAGCTATTTTACAAACCAGACGCCCGAGTGAGTGCCGTGCTGGGACTTGAAGCTGTCGAGTCGAGAAGCAGATATCATGCAGAGGCACCCGACGCTCGCTTCCAATCCCATGGATGGATCCAATGCCACTGCCGTTGGAGCCCTGTCGTCAACAACCCTATGTGCCGACGGCGTCGAGGGGGATGGCTCATGGATGGGATGAGATGGGGCCTTGGATGCCGGCCGCAGCAGTTCGTACGTGAGCGCTATGAGTCGGTGAGTGGCCGTGGATCCCTGGCCCTGTGGATCAAGGTGGCACGGTCGTAGCACCTCGTTGGGATGGATGTGCGGGACGACCTGCCGAAGGGTCCGTGGGCCTCTCACTCTGTCTCTCTGATGCTGATGGCCAATTTTTTTTCACGCGTGGACGCGGCGCGTACCTGCTCACTAATGGGTTTTCCGGTCAAGACGGACAATGGCATACGTTGACGCGTATCAAGGCATACAAGCTCGACTGCACAAGTCAGGTCAGACTGGAGACCGGACAACGAGGACGATGGGGGGAGTGCTACGTTGGTGCGTTGTCGGTTGTGCCCTCTTCTCACGCATCGCATGCAAAGCTGCTGCTGCTTGCTGCTTGCTTCTACCTACTTCTCCTGCTGTACAGTCATATCTGCTGCCGTTATAGCTCCCCGCCATGTTTCGCACGTCTCGGGTGGTGGGGCTCTACCGCGTGGTGGTGTGAATGCCCGTGTCTTTGGCGTCCTTGGGCCATCGAGCATTGCATTCATGGAGGGGGGATGGTCTACCGTCTACGTAGGGAGGTGTTGATGTGGTTGGTCCCATGGGTGTGGATGGGCTTCAAAGTGAATGAGATGAAGGATGGGGTTGGGCTGCCAGCTTCTGAAAGGCAGGAGCATCAACGGCATGGCCGCTCAAACACGCCGAGGCTTCAAGGATCAATTGGACAAACAGCGCACCCATCTCGATAATCTTCCGATTGGCCATCCCAAGAGCAAGAGCAAAGAGGCTCACACAATGCTCTCCAAAGCCATGACGCATTCATCTCTGCCGTCCCCTTGCCGCATGTGATTTGATTACGGTGATGACGGAACACATGCGCCATGCGTTGATGGCATCCCAATCATCCCACATCACAACGCGATGCACGTAGCCGCCCTGTATGATCTACGGGGACGGACAAGTTCTGGGCCTGAGGGGAGAGGGGGCCCAACGTCTGGCCTGGCCACCTCTATTGTATGGGTTGTGCTTGGGCTTGACACGTCGTCGTCTCAACAGATGTATCAGAGTTGCCAGGCAAGGTAAATGGATGGATCGCATTCAAGGCCCGATGAATTGCATCGGCCTGTCCGCCTCACCTTGGCTGTGCTGTATGTTGGCGTCTCTGGCTGCAAGCCCCTGGACATGCCATCAGGCAGCCTATTCACTCAAACCGAATGCAAAGGTTGACAGAAGATTGCGGGCGTCTTTGCATGTCGGCGGAGGAAAACCTACGAAGCCGTATTCGCGTGCCTCCTCTTCTGTTCCAAAACAGTTGTTGACTTTGGTCTCCCACTCATCAGCCCACCTGCGCTGCCAGCCTGGCACCACTTCGAACTGCTTGCTCCCAACATGTACACGACATTCTCCCTTTCTGGCATTGACATCTGCTGCCCAGTAACTTGAAGCAGCCTCATCTTTCTTGCCCGGACTGTCGGTCGGTCTCGGGGCTCGTATTGCTCCGTCATCCCCTTTCAGCTCCTCGACACAGACGCCCATCACGGACCTGTTTCCATCATCCTCCTCGTCACTATCACCGCGACACGACTCGTACCCCTAGAGATATCACCTACTATCACACACACAAGTCACATCTTGAATTCTAGAGCCCTTCTCCCGTCATACTCGGCGCCCCCGGGGCTAGGCCCGGGTCGCACGCGGCCGTCACCATGCCGCTCCGATTCGCTTTGAAGACATAAAACTGCCCAATGCTTTTCCTTGCTGCGCGCTTAACCCGTCCACTCAGGCAGGATATCACGTCCCAGACGCGTCCCAAAACCGCAATTAGCTCTCCCCTGTTCGTGACGAGCCCGCTCCCCTTGCGACGGCCTCTCATTTGTCGCCACAGCTTTTTGGCTGTTAGAGCCGAGGCGCGACGCGGTATTATTTCCGTGTGATATTGATGACGGGCTTTTTGTTGATGCTGTGATTGTAACATCACTCTGCCTTGAGACTTCAATTGAGCCCCTGTGACATGTCACCAGCTCGTAATACTATTATGATTAATCACTGTAATGTCTCGCCACTTGCAAAATGCAATAGAAGAGGAGGCTGGTGAGTTGTTTGTTGAGAGGTAATTTCATGTCTTGGCGTGGACGTAACTCCACGGCTATCGTAAGACTCGAGGGGTTTTCACTCCAAACTCAGTTGGCTTCATTGAAAACGTTTCGAATGGTCGACCAATGGCTTCAGTAGGTCGAATTGGTCACTGTATAAACCATTGAAAGAGTTATGCATTCCGGTTTGGGCAAAAGAGGCTGAGTGTGGTTGAAACTCTCATTTCGGCCGAGATGCAGGGTAGTCAACAACAACAACCCCGCGAACGCTAGTTCTCATACTCTTGTCCGGAGTAGTTGGGGATAGTTATTTTGTCTGCTTCTGGTGTGCGAGTATGAAGAGTTAAATCACATCCTCTGCGTATATTCGGTCCAGTGTCCAGTGGCACGTTGAGTAACTTCAAAGGGGCTTTGTTCACTTGCGTGAGTGCTTAGGAATCAACTATTCTTAATTCAACGGTCAACCTAAAACACCCCCGCCGCAAATGCGATATAGCCACAAGTTAGACACAATGGAACAATCGAGAAGCACAATTCCACCTATAGTTATCGCCAAATGACGCTCACTGAGCCAACTTAGATCCCAACTTGGGTGTTGTGTTCTCAAAGATTGATGAGAACTGATGTTTTATTGTCCAGCAAGAGTCCATCTGGGCCAGTAGATTCAGACACCAGACGCATAATAAGCTCAATGCACTCATATAGACCCGTTCAGGTCCATATACTTCCCGCCACTCACCCACGGCATACACTCAGGGTTCCTTTCACTGACCCTGCTGGACTTGGCTGAACCCCAAAAATGGACCAACCCGGAAGGTATTCCTGACATAAAATTTCACGATCGAGGCAACTGACCGAGAAATCTGGCCTTACCAGGTCCATGAGCTATGATCTGCAGTAAAGATGTCATTTGCCGCCATTAACCGGATCCCGACAGCTTGAGTCACTCGCTGAGGAAAGCAAAGAGACAATAGATACGAGTGAATAAGAGGCTGTAAACGTCATGATGAAAAACCAGATTCGACCTCGACAAGTAGTTTTATGAGTGACTAGAGCTTGGATCCATATAGTAGACTGGCGAATGGGAGTGAAAACAAGGCCAACGAAGTATTCTGAATCAATTTCCAATTCATCGGGAGGATTCTATTTGTAGTTACATATATGCCATATAGATCACACTGGAGTTGGAGGTTCGCATTGGTACAATGTTCAGTACTTAACCCAGCACCTGCTCGGCCATGGACACTGGATAGTAACGGTGTTAGCTGCAGACCCGGAACGGAGCCGATACCACAGAATAATGACTTACCGCTGCTTCCCGTGTTGTCAGGCTCAACATGCGCCTCCTTGACCTTGCCGTCCTCAACCTTGAGGGCATACCGCTTGCCTCGCATACCACCGAAGATGGCGTACGCATCAAAGCCAAGATCTAGAGCCTTGGTGAACTCTCCAGTAGGGTCGCCGAGGAATCGAATCTGTGGAATGAGTTAACTCAAAAAACACATGCCCGTATTAATCTTCATTCACTCACCCCGGTCTGCTTGGCGGGATCCAACTGCTCGCTCCAGGCCTTCATACTGCGAGATGAAGTCAGCATCGGGCACGCAACGAGGTCAAAAGATAATTTGAGCCAGGGAACTCACACGAAGGGGTCGTTGACAGACACGACAAAGACCTGGCCGGCCTCCTTGAGCTTGGGGTGGTTCATGTACGATGGCACATGCTTGCTGGAGCAGGTGCCGGAGAAGGCGGCGGGGACACCGACAATGTAGCCGTTGCCCGACTTGAACTCCTCAGCGAGGTTGACCTTGTTACCGGGCGAGTCCTCAACCAGGACGTCAAGGTCGGGGATCTCCTGGCCGACGCGGACCATAGCTTGAGGGGTCGAGTGGAAGCTGCGTGCGACGGTGGCGGGCCTGGCGAGGGCGACGCGACGGAAAGAAGCTCGGAAGGCCATTTTGAAAAGGTCAATTGAAGCTGCTCTGGGGATACGCGAGGTTCCTGGATGGTGTCGGGTTACCAATCGTGTCTGGGGTTGTTTGCGGGGAGGTTGTCGTTGAGGAGCTTGGGGAGCTTGGGACAGCCAGGGCAAGTCCAATGACATCACGGGTTTGGTTTCACGATCCACCACGCTAAGAGATACGTACTCCAACCTCACCCTTCAAGGTTCTTGTCTCAGTGCTGGCACTGCATGTTTTTGTTGAGAGTAGGTAAATATTGTAGAAGATTACGATAATTCACAACTTGTAATTATGTCTACTACCGGGAGGGCGTTTCGATGTTGACTCGGTTGTGACCATACACTTGTTATCTCTGCATCCGGAAATGAGTTGTGAGTGAACTCGAGAAGCATCTTCTTGAACCCATTGTTGGAGCCTATCGAAGTAATGAGACGAGTATAGTCTGTATATAATGGAATGAATGCTGTTAAATGAATGGAGTAAGTCTCCTGGTCTTTTCCTGTAGACAGTTTCTCATCGAATGGGATTCAAGACCGTGATGCTCCTGCCGGGTGTTGGTACCTGCCAAAGCAATGCCCACTAGGCAGAACAATCTAGAGCTTTATCTGTTTGCCTGTTGTGGAAAACAAACGCCCAAATTCACCCAATTCGGCCCATTCACAGTCATCAGTAACCCTCAATAGATAAAATGCACTGACGTGCGCTCCTGCCCCCGATAACTCTCTGCCTTCACACAAACAACTCGCCCAACGAGCAACACTTCCCTTCCACCTTCTCCGCCTTTCATCCACAACTTTCTCCCTTAAGATAGGAATACTTCGCAACATACCTACGCTGTGCCTACACTAGGTACCTACCGAGCGGACACAAGAAACGAGTTCATGTCACTCCTACGTTGCCGAGGCACCAACTCCCCATCATAAGCACCAAGCAAACACCCTGATCCTCTCCCCGAAGCACTCGTTCAGTATCGACTATGGCCGCTGAAAAAGTGTTCCACAAGGCCTCGAAACGCATCCGGGACTTGCTCGCGACGGAAACGCCTTTGATCAATAATCACATTTACGTTGTGCGCTACGTCGACTTCACTGTTAATACTCCCGCAGACGAAGGAGGCACATGCGATGATGGAAAAGCCCCTCGACCGGACGAGGAAGTCAGAAGTGCTATATTCATCGGGAAACCCGATGAAAGATACGCCGGTACACTGTACGAGACCTATCGCTGGCCGGGCTCCAGCAAATTCAAGTTCGGCGTCACTCGATACGCCAACCTGGAGAGCCACACCCACATGTCCACCGATGCACCCGTCGGTTTCATCTGGAAGAAGGACGCCGAACAGCACCTCCTCGACATTGTCAAGTCGATCCCAACTCCTGACCCATCCGCCATCTACGCCCCTGGGAGCCTCCCCGATGGCTCAGACCTCCCGCCTGAAGACTCGATTGAATGGGTGACACGCGTGACTGAGGCGCTACGAACTCGAGGCATGCTTATCGAAAAGAAGCCTACGGACTGGTACATTGATGAATCGGGCGTGTTTCACAAGAGTGGCCGCGCGGAAGCGGGTGTTGGAAAGACCACCTAGGTTGGGACATCTACGTTGGTTGCGCCGCGGACTGGGCAGAACTGAGGGTCATCTGGGAACTTGAGGGAACGGGATTTGCACATGTGTACACATCATGCGATGGAGGCAATACCTAGAGAGATGCGCTGAACATGATACTCGTCAAGAGTCTTTTCCCACCTGGCATGACAACTCCCCGTGTAACTGACCTGATCATCTCGGCAAGAAGCATGGAACGCAGCATAATGATATAGAGGTGACGAAACACGTTCTATTAGTAGCATGTATGCTAAGCATCTAAATACAGAAGCAAAGCGTATATCGCACCATGTGCTATAGTTTCACATGCTAGTTTCAACGGTGAGATCAGCATACGTACGCCCTCCCCTATAGAAACAAGGTAGTCAAGCTATTGGCCGAGCAACCCCTGGCCTGTCGCAAGGGGTTGACGGTGAACATGGGAGACTGAGTACTACGTAGTAGCATCAATGCGTCAACCTCTGAGGCTCAGCCCCTACTTGACACGGAGGAGTTGATCATTCAAGCAGGTTTAGAACCTGGCACCGGAATCAACCGAGGGCAAGGGTGGCAGGCTACATACATCTACTACTACCGGGTGCACCACACTGCGTCGGATGAGCCGGCCGTGATGGACCGGGTGCGTCCCCGTTCAACGGTCTTTGTTTCAGAAACCCGTACTTGTAGATGTTGGCTTAAACGGCTCGTCCGGAACCCCAGATGTTGGGGTTGGCAGGGGAGAACCTGGAAGTGATGGGGAAACCTAATGTTAGGCGGGCGAAGAATATCATGAACAAGACAAGACAATCACGCCCGACTCGACTCACGACTGAATGTGCAAGGCGCCTCCCTGCAGTCGGAGTCGCGATATCGCATGTTGCACAGTCGCCGGTCGAGAACTGACATGTATCCCGACAAGGTTGCGCCGCAGACTCGGACGCAATTCTCCCATAGGTCAGACAATATCAAGTCACGCACGCAACGCATGCACGGCAGTTGGACGGTTTTGTTAGACGTCAACCAAAGAGAGATACAGAAAGAGCGCAAGCGCAAAAAGCCGCCGGCACGTGGGAAGTGGACTCGACTCGCATACGTAGACGGGATTAGCATCCCGGACTTGAATGCGGGTGAAGCCAGAAGTGACAAGCGCTGAGACGGGTTGGAAATGACGACTCGCGCGGAACATTCTCGTCGATGACGGAGGCTAATATGCCGACGAAGAAATACTACCTAGTTGCGTATGTCCAGAGATAAGGATAACAGACCTAGACTCGCTTCTCCTTGATGTACAAGGCGGTTCTCGAGGACGCCATCTCGTTGTGCATCTGGGCGTTGGGACTAGGACTGCTAGTTCAGCATCCGCTTTGACATCTGCTTTCTTTTTCCATCGGGCTCTAGATCCGACAGGCTGAGAAGCAAGCTGAACCCATGCGAGGCGTCTTGTCTTGTCGTGTACTGTACTGCAACTTCCTTGTCAAGTTTCTGTCGAGTCTCCTCATCCTCCCGTTGGCGGCCGAGTCAGGGTTACGGGCTCTCCTAATTAAACGAGAGTGGACATGATATATCAGACGGGTGACGTCCATTGTCTGTAATGGTTGTGTGGCACGAAGCCCGTCTCTGAAGCCATGACTTGTTGATTGGCACAATCCGACGCCCAGTTATCCAAGCAATCCAAGCCATCTCGAGGCCAGTCAAGAGTTGGCGTCGTCTAGGCCCTGGATCGGACTAGCCACCCTCAAAAGTGCAGCGTAACCACGCCGGGTCTAGGCAAAACGATCACGATCAGTTGAAGACGTTGATCTCTGGATGGAGAGTGGCCGAGTGGCACATGGCCCTTTGACAAGCCTGGTCGTGCGCCCGAGGTTGGTTGATGGCAACACTAGCCCGTGATGTATGGGATGGGATGCGAAAAAGTGGCTTGACCCGTCTCCCTGGTGGACGAACTGGGCTTTTGGCAGGACCTGGGCAACGCGACGAGGCTTGAGACGAGAATGTGGGGGTTTGTGTTGCATCTTGGTATGGATGGATGATGGGATATGCTCTTTTTGGCCGAGACTTTTACGTGTGAATGTCACCAACGAATGCTCGCTGGGCATAGGGTCTTTGAGCCTTGAAACGGGCATCTGAAATTGTCGGTGCTTATCTTTAACAGCGAACCCCAAGTTGATCTTCAGGGCTCGATTGCATCGCTCCCTTGAATGGTGTCGTTTTGCCCACTTGGCCGATCGACAAGGCCCTCTTCGCAACTGGAATCGCCGCCCGCACGACAGGGAACCAGGGTACTATACATGGCAAGGGGAAGGCCGCATGGCAGGCCGGGGGGGAGACGATGGGCCTGCCAAGAGGGCACAGCACGGAACAGGGGGACATGGGGGATCCCTAGAGGGAAAGACACACAGAGAGTGATGATGGATGATGCGAGACATGCAGCAAGGGGATTGCATCTGAGTGAACCAAGGTTAATAAGGTGCCGTTGGCGCTTGGAATGGGTTGACTGACAGGCCCAGACATGGAAACAAGGTGTCTCTGTCCCTAGTCAAATTGCGGCGCAGAAGACGGGAGCTTGGACTGCTCATGGAACAGGGCAAAGGCCCACGGAAGGAAGATCACTTTGTGACCTGGAAGAAATTTTTCTCGATAATGGCCTGAAGTAATGTACGGTACCGTAATAATGGAAGTGGATGCTGGGGAGAGGTCTTTTGATGGATTGGATGGAGCTGATCTGATTTTCGAGACCGTGAGCTCGCTACCCGCATTATGACCTCACTCGGTCACAACGGTCAGACGGGCCTATAGCACAAGAGATTGCCCATCACGGGAGCAATTTCTGCGGTGAAATTGCAAGACGACGAGGCAGAGAGAATTGCGCATGCGCCGAGGTTGACGATGATGATACTCGTCCTCAATCGCAGTGGGAAACTCTCCCGTCACCACCAACAACAACAAAACCATCCGTCACCAAACCCCCCCCCTCCTCCGGACAGGACAAGGCACCCTTTCACGCGTCTGGGCCGGACTCCAGCCCCTCCATCATCCCACGCACGCGGGCATCCACAGCGACCCGTAACGTGCATAAGCACGGAAGCAGGCACTTTAATACTGGAGCAATGTCCCCTGTACATGTGTGCCTGGGTGAGAAAGAAAAAAAACTGGCGACCTACGGTCCAATCTACCCCTGGCTTTTTCGGTGGACAAGGATCTCGGCTTCCCCCCTCTTTCTCTCCTCCCCCCCTCCCTCTCCGTTGCCCCTCAAGTTGTGTCCGTTTCTCCCAGGCACAAAAGACAAAAGAGCTGTTTTGGGTCTGCAGCTCGTCCACCAGTGAGGTCCTGCGGCGACCCTCCAGTTGCTGTTGATGGGCCCCCCTCTCCCCTGCATCTTCCCAACATGCTCTGTTATGTGCCTGGAACAATAGTGCAAAAAAAAAAGAAGCCGTTGCCATGCCAGACTATTTCTTATTCGTTTCTGTCAAAGTTCCCCCTCCAGCTCGGGCATCAAGAAGGCCGCAGCTTTCGAGGCCCAGACGTGTGAAATGTGTGTGAAAGAGAAGACGAATGGGCCATGAAGATGACCGTGTTCCGCGTCCGGGAAAGAGAACCTCCGTTCAAAAGTTTTCTCCCCCCTTGTCCTTGATGTCGAGAAACTCGGAACGGGAAGCCTAGAGAGAGATCATCGTTCGTGATCGACCTCCCAAGGCTCTGGCGGTCAGAGGACGATCAATTCCGCTTGTTCATCCTTCAACCACACTCTTCATTCTGTCAGAGGCTTTTTTTTTGTCGTACTACCCGAGCCGGACACATTGGATACCAAAGAGAGGAAGAACTTCCCTTCCCCGCCGTTGACGCCTCCGTTCCACCCGGGAGGGAGATTGGAGATTGAAAAAAAGAGGCGATTTCCAGCCTCGGGGCGAATAAACGAGAGACCATTCTTTGACTTTTATAAACAGAAAAGGTCTCGGATCGGGAACCGGAAGCGAGGAATTGTTTCGAAAGATGTCAAAGGCATTGACTGATGGTCGTAGTCGATGTAATGCAATGCTTTGGATGTTGCTTCAAACGTTGGGCTAGGTAAGTGATGGGCCGTCTAGGGGACTCTCTGCCCTGTGGGTTCCCGCTGCGAGAGCCCGCCCGCCCGCTCTACCAACGCTGCAGTGCCTCTGGGCAGACTCCACCTCCTCAGGACGGACGGGCAGGTACAGGTAGGTTTCGTCTCTGCCCCTGATCCCAGCCGGGGCCATCTAGGACAGTCTTGGCCGTCTTTGTCCTTGTCCCTTATTCAACCCCGGCATCCCTGTTGCCGTGAGCGACTCTTGGCTGATGATGTCTGTTGTTGTAACCCAAGTGACTACGGAGCGAGAATGGGCGTTGTCCATGAGGTGGTGCTCTAGTGATTGTCGTAGCGGATGGTTACAGGGCGGTTGGAACTGGCTGCAACGCTCAAAGGGTCTCGATGTTTTTCTAAAGTACCTATAGCTACCTCGAAGCTGAATGGAAGCCCTCCCGTCTATTGGATCGCCCGTCTCTGCAGCCTAAACATCTGGTCTGGCCACGCTCTTGCATTCCCACCACCACCACTTCGGGGACATCATCAGGTACCGATTCTGTACCTTTTTTTGCTCTCCTCAGTATCCGTTCGTCACCCCAACCTGCAACCTGAGAGCATCCATCACATCCATTCCCATCCATATCGATTCATCCCTCCCTCCCTCTTAGTGTTGCCCCTGACTCCTGCTTTCTTTGCTCTCTTTTTGTCGTCAGTCACCCTTGGCCTTGTTCTGCTTCATGCTTGTGCTTCTTCTGCTTCTGCTTCTTTCAAGCGTCGATCGTTTCCCTCCCTCACCCTCTGGACCCGTCTGTCGTACGTCCTTGGTCACCCTTCTCGTTTCGCTCTCTCTCGATTCCATCCATCCTTCCTTGCTCCCCACACACACAAACCCGCATGACCCTGCAGCTTTGGACGCCCGCTCTCCACCGACCGTCCCACGCGCCGTCTCTCCCTCCTGAAATCCGCGTCTCAGCCGTGCATAAATCTGCCCGATAATACTCCTCAGCCCAGCCTAGGTACCTTGCAGTCCGTGACCTGAGCCGCCGCACGCCAAGTACCTGCCTTGCTCAGGTACCTCTCGCCGCCTCGCCTGTACAATTCCATCACGGCCCCCCCTTACCCTTTTCTACCACCACCACCAGCACCACCAACACCACCTAACCTCCACCGCTGCCACCTCCACTTTCGTTATCACTATCTGCCCGCCGTCGCTTCTCGTCCTTTTTGCGCTTCCAGTTCCATCCTCCTCGATCGCCTCCTGCGCTCCTTGTGAGAACTCGGGTCCTTAACGTCCGCTGAGCGACACGCAGAGCCTCTCGATTGAGTCGCTGTCGCTTGTTACTATCGCCCCTGCTTGGTCCTTTACTCTCTGGCCCTGTCTGCCTGCTTCGCCCTCGTGTCGACCGCATCCTAGTTGCGCCTGATCCATCGTCATTAGCTTGAAATCGACGCCTGCCACTTTGCTCGAGTACTGTATACACGAAAATCGCTCGACTGTTGCTTCTATCGAATTTGCAACGCTTTTCGCTTCATCGCACCCAAGTCTGTCCAGACACGACACCATCTACTTCGCATCGCTCGACAACGCCCTTACCGTTCTTCGCGTTTCTCATTTCGGCTCGCCGCAACCCAGACATCGATCTCGACCTCGACCGTCGCCTTTCCAACTGCCTTGGCCGTTGAGACGCCTGAGCTCAACATCACTGCCACCATCAGGCGCTGTATGAGGTCAAGAGGCCCGCGAGCCTGATCGCTCTCCCAAGCCGTTGCTCGCCATCAACAACACCATGTCCGTCATGTTGCAAACACCTTCCCGAGCCTCTACTGCCTCCTCGTCGTCGTTCCAACCTATATCACGCCAAAACACCATGTCTTCCTACGACGGTTCGCGCTCTGCGCGCCAATCCAAGCGCTACTCCATGTCGGCCCTGTACATGTCCATCTCGGCCAACGAAGGAGATCTTCAGATTGAGGATGACCTCGCTAAAGGTGAGCATTATATGCCGTGAAGAACAAGAGTAAATGATTAACCACATCTACAGCGCAAAAAGCACTTCGTGATCTCAAGTCCAAGATCTCATCTCAGTCCAAGAAGAACTTCGTTCTTGAGAAGGATGTGCGATATCTTGATTCGCGAATTGCGCTACTTATCCAGAACCGTATGGCTTTGGAAGAGGTATGACTGGAATGGTCTCAATAAAGAGAGTTGATTCTAACGCTATCTGTAGCAAAATGAAGTCGCAAGCCATCTCGAGGATGCTCTTGAGATGCAGCAAGGTGTCTTTCCTAACGATGACAAGACACAAAAATACGGCAACCTCTTGTTTCTTCTGCAA
This sequence comes from Fusarium sp. LHS14.1, assembly GCA_025433615.1. Taxonomy (NCBI): domain Eukaryota; kingdom Fungi; phylum Ascomycota; class Sordariomycetes; order Hypocreales; family Nectriaceae; genus Fusarium; species Fusarium sp. LHS14.1. Next base: position 3,282,433 of record CM046481.1, read on the forward strand.
TCCGAGCCCAGACACATTGCCCACCTGTGTAGGCTGGTCTCTATGGCAGAGATCGATTCGCTGCTGCAGACGGTCATGTTTACCATCTACGGAAACCAGTACGAAAGCCGCGAAGAGCATCTCCTTCTCACTATGTTTCAGGTACGTCTTGTCGACGATTTAAAACCTTCAAAGCTCACATGTTTTCCAGTCTGTCTTGACATACCAATTCGACAACACACCCGACTATTCCTCCCTCCTCCGCGCCAACACCCCCGTTTCCCGAATGATGACCACATACACTCGAAGAGGACCCGGTCAGAGTTTCCTCAAGTCCGTGCTTGCTGATAGAATCAATGGCTTGATCGAACTGAGGGACCTGGACCTGGAGATTAACCCGCTCAAGGTGTATGAGCGCATGATTGAGCAGATCGAGGAGGATACCGGCCAGCTCCCCCCTCATCTTCCCAAGGGAATTACTGGCGAGCAAGCTGCCGAGAACCCTCAGGTCCAGGCTATCATCGAGCCCCGTCTGACGATGCTGACCGAGATTGCTAATGGCTTCTTGACCACCATCATTGAGGGGCTCGAGGAGGCGCCATATGGCATTCGATGGATCTGCAAGCAGATCAGGAGTTTGACTAAGCGCAAATACCCAGATGCTAACGACCAGGTTATTTGCACTTTGATCGGCGGATTCTTCTTCCTGCGCTTCATCAACCCTGCCATCGTCACGCCGAAATCGTACATGCTCATCGATGGAACCCCGGCCGAGCGACCGCGACGAACCCTGACCTACATCGCCAAGATGCTTCAGAACCTCGCGAACAAGCCATCCTACGCCAAGGAGCCGTACATGGCCAAGCTTCAGCCTTTTATCCATCAGAACAAGGACAGAATCAACAAGTTCATGCTCGATCTTTGCGAAGTCCAGGACTTTTACGAGAGCCTCGAGATGGACAATTACGTTGCGCTGTCCAAGAAGGACCTCGAGCTCGAGATTACCCTCAACGAAGTGTACGCCATGCACGGATTGATCGACAAACACCACAACGAACTGTGCAAAGACGAAAGCTCGCATCTCGCCATTATCATGGCCGAGTTGGGAACATCACCAGCCCAAGTGCCTCGCAAGGAGAACAGGGTCATCAACCTCCCTCTGTTTAGCAGATGGGAGACGGCCATTGACGACCTGACAGCAGCCCTGGATATCACGCAGGAGGAAGTGTATTTTATGGAAGCCAAGTCCATCTTTGTGCAGGTTATGCGATCGATTCCGTCCACGAGCAGCGTGGCCCGTCGCCCGCTACGACTCGAGCGCATCGCAGACGCCGCCGCAACAAGCCGCAACGATGCTGTGATGGTTCGAAAGGGTATTCGAGCTATGGAGCTGTTGTCTCAGCTTCAAGAACTGCGCGTCATCGACAAGAGCGACCAGTTTGGACTCCTTCGAGATGAAGTTGAGCAGGAGCTTCAACACCTGGGCTCTCTCAAGGAGGGTGTGCTTACCGAGACGTCGAAGTTGCAGGAGGTGTACAAGACGATTCGAGACCACAACGTCTACCTGAACGGACAGCTCGAGACCTACAAGAGCTACCTGCATAATGTGCGATCGCAGAGTGAGGGCACAAAGAGAAAGCAACAGAAGCAGCAAGTCCTTGGTCCTTACAAGTTCACTCATCAACAACTCGAGAAGGAGGGTGTCATTCAGAAGAGCAATGTTCCCGACAACAGACGGGCCAACATCTATTTCAACTTTACAAGTCCCTTGCCGGGAACCTTTGTTATTTCCTTGCATTACAAGGGTAAGTTTCTTGGTCATTTTCAGCTGGGCAACATGCTAATCCAAGTATAGGCCGCAACAGGGGTTTGCTGGAACTGGATCTCAAGCTGGATGATCTGCTTGAGATGCAAAAGGATAACCAGGACGACCTGGACCTTGAATACGTCCAGTTCAACGTGCCAAAGGTGCTGGCTCTGCTCAACAAGCGCTTCGCTCGAAAGAAGGGCTGGTAGACGATCTATGACAACACACACACGACTCTCAGCCGAACATCCATCTCGACGCATATTGATCCATGTACTACGACCACATCAAACGGAGGGGCTTGGCGTTATGGACACTGATACCACGGAATATTCTGTTCTCTTTACCTACTACTACTACCTTGAGCCAGTAAGCTGACTGGCTGGGAGGATCGCTGCCATTGTTTCTTTTGTGCTGTTTTCATTTGTCAGTTTTTCTTCTCGACATGAGCGTCTGTTTCATGTGTTGTTTGTGAGTGATTGATGGGTGCGCTGGGGGTTTGCTTCTTTTATATACCGAACGCTTGCTTGCTTGCTTCCTTGCTTGTTTCTTGGACGGCGGTATTCTGCTTCGGCTGGTCCGCAGTGGGAGTTTGTATGCGGCGCCTTGATTACCTATGTACGCATGCTGGTAGTTTGTCCATGGGATGAACTGTTCCGTTGGGACACGAGGAGTGATGGCTCAGACGGAGGCATAGTTCGCACCTAGTCTGGAGCCATGCTCATAATGAAGGAAGGATTTCAATGTCTGCGATACTGTACATGTCCCAGCTTTGCTAGCTTTGTTAATCTATGTATGTGTATATGCCAATATGATGCTAGTTATGCCAATTTCCACATTGACCGACCGTTGTGAAGTGAAGTGAAGTGAAGTGAAGTGAAGTGAAGTGACCGGGCCGAGTGAGACATGGATTGCCAAACTCGTCGTGAAGGAGGCTTGTGAATGGTACCCAATGTTTGTTTCACCTGCTTGCCACGTCCACGTCCCCGGGTATCGGCCGTACCAATGAGAACGTGTACCGACTACCTGCCATGCCGGGCTAGATGAGTTGGCAGGCCGAGTCAGAGATGAGCTCTGCTTACGGCCACTTCTGGAACGTGATTCGCTGAAGGTCGAGGTAGGCCTCAAGAATCAATCACGCCTCGGATGTAAGACGGCAGAGCCGCCTGGAGATTAATTGCTGGTAGATTGGCGAGGGTAAAGTCTGAAAGGGGAACGAACGAGCTGAGTAGGGATCTAGATAGAAGTACATTCTTGGTAACTATATATGTGTGATAGCGACAGGAGGTATCTCTCTAGCTCTAATCAATCTGTCTCTTTGATCTCATAAATCATAACCGTGGCCGTCATAATCGTTACAATACCATGTACAAAGCCGAGCCTAAGATAATGAAAAGTGTTGTCACAATCTGTTATCGAACCAAAGAAAGTATAACGTTGCACAAAAGACATCATAGCAAACAATATCATATCATTTCAAACACGCTCTCCTCTCTCCATGTCGTTCACCTCATCTCTAGGGGGTTGCCCACCCCAGGGCCACGTCAACCTCCCACTGCTGGTCCGCAGCCACGGCCACGTGCCGCTGCTACGTCTCAACCGGGCAACGGAACGACTGTCCGGGATGTCCGTGTCACGGGTCTTGTTGCGGCGCAGGAGACGGGCAGGCACAGCACCGACGACGGCAAGCTTCCGAAGGAGGAGGCCGAATGAGCGGGTCTGGAGGAGGGTTATGAGCAACATGAATGGGACGCAGACGAGGATCATGGTGAGGGCGAAACGCCAGTCTGTTGCGGGGATGGTGAAGACTGTCATGCCAAAGACGGACTAAAAGGTTTTAGTGAGGGCTTCTTTGTAACAGTGACGAGACGGTAGAATTTAATGCAAGTGTTTCGGATAGGAACTTACCGTGACGAAAGTCAGGGGCAGAAATATCATGCTAATCATGGTCAGGATACGGATATTGTCTCCTTGTTCAATGGCCCTCCGGCTCTCCTTGATGGAACTTCCGCTGAAGAGTTGATCCCTCAAGTTTTCGATCTCCTTGCGGGTACGGGCGTTCTGCTTGAGTACTTCACCAAGTTCTTGGACAACCTTGTCAAGCTCACGGCGCAAATTGGCCATGTGCTCGCGATAGGCGGCGGCATCAGCAGTCTCTGGTGATGGGTGCGGCCATAGAGTCGCGTGGGTGCCAGCCCAGAAGCTGTCAGTAAAGGTCTCGTAGTAGGCGTCCATCATGGCCCTGATGCTGTTATTAACCACGGCCAGGGTGTTGTACGCCCAAAAGTAACGGCGGATATAAGTGAAGTGCTTGTCCTCAAAGAGGAGCTTGTCACGCAGCTTGGGGTCAAACATGAACTCGGTCTGTCACTTCTTGTTAGTTGAGGATTAACTGAGATAGGGGAGGGAAAGATACAGGAGGAGTGATGAGCTTTGTAACTTTCTCGTGAAGAAACTGGTTGCGTGTTCTGGCATCTCGATATTCTGAAATGAGCAGATCAAGGAACGCGGACGGTCCGTTGATATACTTCTTGCGCTGATATTCCTCGCCCCGAACTGTGTGGGAGTTGTCTGGGAAGCTCTGGATAGCAAGAAGATGCCACGGCCCAAAGGTCTCAAACAAGACACCCTCTTTTGTTCGCTCCCGGCGTGTTCGCCAAGGGGGCGCCCTGGTGGACTCACCCCCGAGTGAGAGAGCTAGAACGGCACCACACTCGGCAATGTCGATGTGATCACCGCTACGTTTGTCAGAAGGACGCTTGTCGAAGCGTTGCCAGGGAGCAGGCTCTTGCTCCGGGCTGACGACGGTGTAGTATTTGAAAGCGAAGAAGAACGACCGCTGACGGAGATTGGCTGTAGTCCGAGGGGATAGCGGTAGTCCCACGGGTAAAGAAACCGGTGAAGAGGGAGAGATAAAGGGTGAACTGGATGTAGCTGGAGAAGGAGGCCGTTCATAAGCGCGGTTCATGAACGCATGAGTGCGGCCAGGGTTTGGCTGATCAGTAAGGAGGTATCCCAGCAGCTCAGACATGTCAAAGTGAGAGGACATGGCAATGTGAAGAGCGGCCAGAGCGAGAGGCGTTGGCTCCTGGACGATACTGTCATTCGTATTAGTTTCTCTGCCCTATACTCAAGTATACATGGAATGGGTATGTACGTGATGCGGCCAACAGACTCACTATTCATGTTGACATCTCGAATAGTATCCCACACGGTTGGCGCATCGACACCGGGGGCTGGGTTCTCCTCCTGCTCAGTACAATTGTCCTTTACGTCGGACGGATCCTCGCAATCGCTGTCTGCGCTCAGCTTCTCCATCTCGAGGTTCCTATGGACCTCGTAGACTTCAAAGGTGCACTTGTTGTAACACTCGCGCTCATAAGCGGCAAAGTCACGAAAGGGCGCAGATAGGTTGATGTCGGCTCGGCGCTTGATGGCCTCTTCGAGGAGAGAGGCCATTTCTGGCGTGAAATTTGTGTCACGGAGATAGCGCAGGAGCACGTCGTCGGACAGGTGCATCTGTTTGAGGGGACTCCGGACTACATTGAGCGCATAGTCCTCGACCTCACGTGTGGTTGCGGCGCCAGTCGAGTCCAGCAGCGGGATGAAGTTGACATCGTCATCCTGCGTGTAGACAGCGCGATGGCTACCACTTGGAGAGCTCGTAAAGGGGCGAGATTCAGCAGTGAAGGAAGGCCGCTCCCTCGTGCTCTCAAAAGTAGAGGCTCGAGGACGACGATGCAGGGGAGATAGACGGGCAGAGTCAGTTGCAAAGATGGGACCACTGTCTGCTCTCAAGGGCGGTGTGAAGGCACCCTCGATAGTCTCACGCCGTCGAGGGGCGAGGCTATCTTGGAGACCACGGAGAGTGCGGACATATTGATCATGAAAGAGGTCGGCTGCCCTGACGAAGTCGTCTAGAGCTTGTGGAGTTGGCTGTACTGATGTTGCTGTGGTCATTGACACATAAAACGTCACTTGGCTAAAGATTATGGATAAATGCCCATATTCAACTTGGACTGAATAGGGCTATGAAGGTTGGAACACGTCGATATGGGCGGGAGAGTAGAGCCCTATTTCTACTCCTCCTCATCCCCCCTCCCTTTCACTTCAGGTTGGGCAGCATGATGCTTCGGAGGACCCCGACGGGATCTGCGGCTGAGCACAGCTCGGTCAACCTCCATGGGTTAAAGCAAAAGGGACAAACGAAATCCTTCTGCGCAGTAGGGCGAGAGGATGCACGATTAAGCTGCTTCTAGCGCGACAAGGCAACCAAGCACGCCTACACCTTTTGTCGCACGTGGGGGGGCACAGCAGAACGGACGCTTGTCTGTAATAAGGCTGTAGGAGGATTGAGCTTGACTCATGCGGGAAAGTCAGAGTTGCGCAAGGGGGATTGGGGATTCGTAGGACTTTGAAGGAGAGGAGAACAAGGTTGAGGCTGTACCCGAAGGTGCGTTGGTCGATCTTCGTCGCTTCGGCTCGGCTCCTGACGGCTGAAGACGGCTATGACGCTTCTTTCCGCGGTCGTGATGGTTGCGCAGATGAGCTCTTGTTGGTTTGTTGGTTGCGTCGGCATTTGATAGGTGTAGAAAGTTGCTTGATAATATCACCGAAACTACAGTGGCACACATGTCAAAGGGAAAAACAAGAGACGAGGCCGACAAAGAGTCTCTGACTCCTCACAGTATTCTACCTTTCTTATGCCTAAATTCAGTTAATAGTCATAATACAATTACTCCAAAAGAAATAAGTTTTTAAATCATACAATAAACTTTGAATATTTTAATAAATACCCTTAGGAGAGCATGAGTAAATGATGTCCTTTACTATCACCTTTCTGTCAAGACCAATCCTTGCATCATGGCATCTGACGAATCCGCCATCACGATCCAGTTCACCACTGTATCACAGTTGTTTGAAGAGATCTATGCTAGTGATACCCGTGATGCCCTTATGGTGCAAAGTATGTTGTTGTCTGTCTGATTTGTAAATACCTATCTAGGTAACTAACCAGCCATTCTTGTCGCAGATGTCTCCCAGCAAGATTACATCGACATCGACAATGAGCGAGAGCGTCGGAGGCGCAAGTTCCGCCTCAAGCGATACTACTCTGAGCGCCAGATACTCATCGTGACCATTCCAACCGAGGCTCACGAGCTTCTACACAGCAACCTGTATGGACACATTCACGCCGCTGTTATACAGATGGGGTTGGGTTCCCAGTGGACTGCATTAGGCTCCACAACATTTCAAGGCCATTCGGGTGGAGATGGAGGCGAGGGAGATTCAAGCGGTGGTCCAAGAAATCGTCAACGTCCTCGTTGGCCGACGCTCATCGTCGAAGTAGGACATTCCCAGTCCCTGGAGAGTCTGAGAAGCGACATGAAGTGGTGGTTCAGCGCCTCGGATCACCAAGTCAAGATTGTTCTCCTTGTTAAGCTCGACCCGAGTTCTCAGGACATCATCATGGAAACATGGCAAGTTGCGCAGGGCGAAACAACAAGCCTTGAGCCCAGTCGTTCTCAGGTCATCACCATCAGCGGAGGGCCCAACGCGGACACGCCCGATAGTGTGTCTGGAGGACCACTACGACTAGATTTTGAGCTCCTATTCCTTAGAGCGCCACGGGAAGGAGAGGGTGATATAGTCCTGCCCGTCGATGTACTTCAGCTGCTGGCTGAAATAGCTAGGGAGGGACTTGAGGCCATCATCTAAGTCTTTTCTACAAGTTACAAGCAACTTGAGATAAATATTCTAAAATAATGCTCTAATAGAAATAATGCTTTACTTAATCTGTTGTTTTGGTAGCAACCCTTAGAGGAAATTAAGCTAACTCCTGTGTGGTGTTGTGTCTCGATTATTTCTTGACCTGCGGAATATGACATGCAGCCATGGTTACGCACGTGATGGATGGGACTTCGATCGGCATTGAAGATTGCTTGATAATCCAACCGAAGCGAAGTTGTCTGCCTGCGTAGATAGCTTTGCGAACCAGGTACGTCATCATGGTTCGCCAACACCTCAAGGAGCCGGGCGAACCATGGGGAGGTTCAAAGTGAAGGGGGCGCCATATCGCGGGGGTTTGATTACTCCGCCTGCCATTGAGCGTCAAGAGATTGTCGTTTCAGAGGTAGATAGACTGGTCTGGGCCAACTTCTACTCGTGGGCGCTTGTGCTTGAGCAAATCCTCTTACGTACGGGTCTAGTGATACGCCCGTCCTAGCACCATGAGCCTCACCTCGGATGCATCCCTCCACGTGCCGACTTTAGCTGGCTCTGCTTTGACACCTCCCGCCCTGCATTCAAATCGTCCGTGTGACCTTGACACGATGGCATCAGCACAACTGACAGCTGCATGTCTCGGTCCCTCTGCAAGTTTAACAGGATTCTATGCACGTCGTATCGAAACTCTCATGTCTAGAGTCCCTCATCCGATAGACCTAACGTGTTTTCCGCCTAGCTCCAAGCCTCCAAACCAATGTTCCCCTGATATCATTCCCTTCGTGTCCTCGTAACTCTATTAGACAATCAACATCCTCCAACCCGATTTGTTAATATCCATCACCGTCAAAGCCCAATCAGGTGCATGTCTCGACAGATGCCGACGTAGCCAACAGCGAACCAACCACTGCAGGCTGTCCCTAGGACGCCACGGTGACAGGCTTGGCCGCCGGCGCTGCAGGCTTCTCGGCGCTGTCAACCTCCATGGCATCGTCGCCTTGTCCCTCGCCTTCACCCTCAACCTCCTCCTCTTCGAGCTCATCCTCGCTCTCGCTCTCGATGTCGACACTGCCGTCCTCAGACATCTCGTCCTCTTCCTGGGGGGTCTCTGTCTCATTCTCCACGCCAGCCATCTCGGAGTCATCTCCGTTCTTGGCCTTGGCCGCAGCCTCAGCCTCGGCAGCCTCCTCTGCAGCCTCCTCTGCACCGTATTCGTCACCGTCAGCGGTAAGGTCGGCCTCAGGTTGCTCGGGAGGGAACTCGGCAGGAGCAGAAGCCTCGGAATCCCTGGTCATGTTAGCTTTGGGCATTTGTGATGGGCAACTTATTCGACTAACCACTTGATGGCAAAGCGAGTCACTCGGGGCTTCTCTGCCAAAACGTTTCGCTTCACCCGCTCAATGATGGGCTTAGCTGGAGGCTCCGCGTTGAGCTCCTCCGAGTCGTATTCATTGTTGACGTAGTAGCCAACTCGAACAAATTCTCGTCCATCGTAGGCGCAGGTCAGGAGGATGACAGTAACGCCAAGAATGTCGGTCTCGGGGATGCGTGTGGTGTTGGGGGCGTCGGCCTCGAAGATGAACTTGTTAACACCGACGGGGATGGGGCCGACGAGAAGGGAGTCGAGTTCTTGGTCCCATTGATCGCTGCGGGGCGTTAGAAAGAAGCGGTGTGATGAGAACAAAGAAGCTCTAGCTTACGAGGTGGCAGATCCAACGTAGGTGAGCTTCCACTCGAGATCTGTCCTGAATTAGCGACGCGATTTTGCACAAGGCAGAGGCCAAACGAACCCTTCTCGAGTTGTTCGAGGCACTCGAATGTGATCTCAAACTCGTACTTGTCGGTGAACTTGGCAGGGTTGTTGTTCACCTTGACGCCCAGGAGCGACACGACAGACATGTTGACGAGGGAGGAGGAGAGACTGATGGGTGTTTGCGATGGGGGGTAAAGCCAAGTCGAAGAATGCGCAATGCGAGAGTCAACGGAAGGCTGTAGTGGACGGTGATGGTGTATGAGAGAGTCTACTCTTGATAAAGCGTATGACAAGAAGAGAAGCAAAAAACAGATGGAGAAAAAGGGGGGAGACAGCGTGGATAGTGTTGGACGATATAGACCGGCGAGCTAGTGGTTTGGTTTGAAGGAGCAAAGAAAACAAGAGCGGATCGAACGTGGTTGCGATGGGCGATGGGTGGTCGAGGAAAAAGCCAGGGCAGGCAAGGCAAGAACAATGAGCATGGGCCTGGGCTTGGGCGGACGCGTTTCGGGTCGCACCCCGCGTAGAGGGGTTGCAGGGACGCGAACCTGCTGTAGAGCGGAAATTACGAGTCAGCTGAGATGTCATGTGATGTCTTCTGTGGCCACACTCTTGATCCTCAGGCCCCACATGTAGAGCTGCCTGCTTGCGGCTCTGTCACCGCCCAGAGTCCACTAGGCCGCTTTCAGTTTCTGCCGTCTCAACTTGCTCAAGGCTCTTCGTTCTTTGTTGAAGCTTTCGGACATTGCAGGCTCTCCTCAAACATCTGCGCTCTAGCTTGAGCCACGACACGACTTTCGACCGTCTTTGCTTAATATATGTGGCGCTTATTCTGCCGCTTTTAGGTTTTCCTCTCCTTATCGCCGAGTCCAGCTTTTGCTCAATCGGGGCCAGTTGGCTCGTCTTTGAGCTTGGTCGTGTTCGCGACAAGTCTCACCACATCTTCAACCACCGCATCAGGGGTTTTACTCCCTTCAATCGGTTCCGTCGCGCTTCTACGATCGACGCAAACGCGAACTCTCTACCGAAAGACGTACATCCTGTTTTTGCCTTCGTCGCCTACTGCCAGATCGCGAGTGAGAACCCTTCACGCTTAGCCCCTGTGGCCTTGGAGCAGCGCCCTGCCCATCGACGACGCGCTCGTAGCAGCCGTTCGAGTCGCGACCCCGATCTTTCCCTCCGGTACTATTCTTGAACATTACAATATGGCTGCCGAAGGTGTTTCATGGGGCGGAGAGGATGTTGGGGCTTCCCAGGGTGATCAAGTTCAGCATAGCGAGGAACAAGTTGATAACTTTGCTCAAGACTCCCTTGTCTCTGGTGATGCAGCGGATAATGGTACAGAAGATGGAGGAGAATATGATCCAGAGTCGCTCACGATTGGCAGTCCCGTCCAGGTTCCTGAAAAAGCTGCTTCCGCCACGGCTCAACGTCAGCCTTCCAAGCCAAAGATGTCTGGTGGTTTCATAGTGGAGGCATCTGACGATGACGATGACGAGGATGAGGAACCAACTTCTGATGCTCCCAAGGTGGAATCTGCTCCATCTCAAAACCAGCCGGAGCCTTCTGCGTCTCACCAAACCAATATCCCAGCCCCTGCCGCCGTCCCTTCTCCTGTTGCCTCATCCAATGTGACTCCAGCCTTTGGTGGTCTCGATCCAGTTGCCCTGCTCGAAGCTCGTGTCAAGCAGGATCCCCGTGGAGATATGGATGCGTGGCTTAATCTGATTGCCGACCACAGACGCTCCAGCCGACTGGACCAGGCTCGAACTACTTACAACCGGTTTCTAGAAATCTTCCCACAAGCTGTAAGTTGACGATCCAGGCTCTGTACAGTGCAACAGCTGACCATTTTGAAGGCTGATATCTGGGTCGAATGGATCGAGATGGAGCTTGGACTCGACAACTTTGTCGACGCTGAGCAGCTCTTTGGACGATGCCTCATGACTGTCCCTAACGTCAAGCTGTGGACTGTCTATCTCAACTACATCCGTCGGCGCAACGACCTAAACAACGATGCGTCTGGGCAAGCTCGAAGGACCATCACACAATCCTACGAGTTTGTTATTGACAACATCGGTGTGGACCGGGATTCAGGCAACATCTGGCAGGATTACGTGCAGTTCGTCAAGAACGGCCCAGGCCAGATTGGCGGCCAAGGATGGCAGGATCAGCAAAAGATGGATCAGCTGCGCAAGGTTTATCAGCGCGCTATTTCAGTGCCCATGCTCACTGTCAACAACCTGTGGAAGGAGTATGATCAGTTTGAGATGGGACTGAACAAGATAACTGTAAGTCTCATTTCATCTGCTTGATGAATGTACTAACCTTGGCCGATAGGGTCGCAAATTCATCCAAGAACGATCACCGGGATACATGTCAGCCAAGAGTGCCAACATTGCGCTTGACAATATTACACGACACCTCAAGCGCACAAACCTTCCAAGGCTTCCTCCTGCTCCTGGTTTCGACGGCGATCAGGAGTTTCGGGATCAAATCGAGATGTGGAAGAAGTGGATTGCTTGGGAAAAGGAGGATCCGCTGGTGCTCAAGGTTGACGAGCCCAAGGTCTTCAACCAGAGGGTTCTCTACTGCTACAAGCAAGCATTGATGGCCACTCGATTCTGGCCGGAGATTTGGGTGGACGCTGCTGAGTGGTGCTTCCAGAACAATGTGCGCGACAACGACAAGGAGATGGGCACCGAACTGCTTCTGGAGGGCATTCGGGCGAACCCAGAGAGTGTTTTGCTCGCTCTGAAGCAAGCTGATCACATTGAAGCCAACTACCCAGCCAAGGAGGGTGACAAGTCGGAATATGCCAAGGCAGTCCGCAAGCCCTACGACGATGTGCTCGAGACCTTGTATGAGATGGGAGACAAGGTCAAGGAGCGAGAGAAGATGGAGGTGACGGCCTTGAAACAGGCGGCGGCGCAAGATCCCGTCCAGGCATCGATCGAGCAGAACGATGTCGACGATGATGATGACGACAAGCCTAAGAGGTCCCTGATGGAGGAAAGGATCCTCGCCATTCAAAAGTCCTACTCGAGCGAGACGCTTCTATTGTCACGCACCATCTCGTACGTCTGGATTGCCCTTGCTCGAGCCATGCGCCGTATTCAAGGCAAAGGCAACCAGTCGGAGGGCGGTCTGCGCAAGGTCTTTACGGACGCGCGCCAAAAGGGGCGACTTACGAGCGATGTGTATGTTGCCGTCGCACTGCTCGAATCAGTTGTCTACAAGGACCCCGTGGGCGCCAAGATCTTTGAGCGCGGTGCTCGCTTGTTCCCCAACGATGAGATGTTCATGATAGAATACTTGAAGTATCTCCATTCAAAGGACGACACAACCAGTAAGTGGCACATGCCCATCGACTAAGACTAAGACTAACCGCATGACAGATGCCCGGGTTGTATTCGAGACTTGTGTCAACAGGCTTATTTCCAAGCCCGAGACCTTGGCCAAGGCCAAACCTCTGTACGCCTACTTCCACAAGTATGAATCACAGTACGGAGAGCTATCACAGATCTCTAAGCTGGAGGACCGGATGGCAGAGCTCTTCCCAGAGGACCCCAAGCTCAACTACTTTGTTTCTCGCTTTTCTTCTGACAAGTTTGATCCAATCTCGACCCCTCTCATCATCTCAAAGGCAGTGCAGATGCGGCCCAGGCAAGCCATGCCTGTGCTTGAGCAGCCTATCTCGCTCCGAAACAGCCCACTTCCGGCCAGACAGGAGCAGAGCCCCCGACCACAGTACGTACGGGCCACTGCATCACCGAAGCGACCTCTGGGCATCGATGACGAGGAGTTGAACCCCCCCAAACGACTTGCTCGGGGAGTGTCACCCCTTAAGGGTGCGGCTGGCCGTCGACTCGACCAACAACGTCGGAACCAGGCATCGGCACTCCACAGAGACATCACTTTCCTTCTCAACATTCTCCCACCGTCCCAGAGCTTTGACGTGCAGCGCCTCAACCCCTCAGCGTTGGTCAACATTCTCCGAGACACCAGCCTACCTGATGCTGCCACGTTGAAGGCGACGGGAGGCGGCCAGCAGCGATACAACAACCCGTCTCACGCACGGCAGTCTTCCAGTGAGTACGGCAACAGACCGCTGAGCCCTTACGGAAGAGTGACCGCGGCAGCTGGCGGATACCGGAACTCTCCCTTGCGGCCAGAGAGCGGTGGCGGCTACCAGGCCAATCCCTATCCTCCACCCGAGGCGGGAGGTGCGTCATCGGCTTGGCAGCAGGCGCCCAGCGGATACGGCGCGCCGCCGCCAGGACAGTACGGGTACCGATATTGAGGTCGACGGAGGTTGACGGAGGTCAGATGGTGATGCGTAGCAAACATGATGCCACTAATATTACTGTTGAGTATTTGCCTGGGGTTGCAAAATGGGACTTGGATGACGTTGGAGGATCGGGTCGGTTTGTCTTTTGCCTCGCATGGGTTTGGCGTTCGGAAGGGGGATCGACGACATGCCCGAGCGGTGGCTGTCAAGGAGGATATTGCTTGCCAAGATGAAGACGGGTGCAGAGACGGCGAGAAGATGACGGGCTGGGCTGGGATGCGTTTCATTCATAGCTTTACCAATCACATAGGATTGTATCAATAAAACTCGTTGGATTTGGTAATGAGCGGTTTGATGCGTGTGGGTGTGATTTACTTTCTCTGATTTCTCGAGTGCTGTATCTGTGCCGTCTTCCCGTTTGATTGCCAGGGTATTACTGACTGCCATTTATCCGTGTTGCAAACGACGTTGCCGTTGCCTTGGTTGGAGCTTGAAACCATGGACGGATAGCAACAGGTCAAGATTGATTGGTCACACAACACGCTTGCCACGCACATGGCTGCGGCTTTCCCCTGTAACCACATAGATTTGTTTTGGGTTGCCTGACGTATAGCATCAGTAATACTTAGTTTAAAATACACCTGGTTTTACAACAATTGTATCCGTTTGACTTGCCAGCCCCTCAAATCATGTGCGGCGGGCCCAGCACCAAGTGACAGCGTGATGTGCCCCCTACTGACACTCGCAAAATTCGGGACAATAGATTAAGCTGGGACCAAATTGAAACCTTACGGACAATAATTGGACGTTAATTATCCTCTGTGCAGACTCTCTAATCAATCTGTTTGGTAGATAAGACGCAATCAACCGTCACCTGTCGTCGTGGAGCGCCACACCGCGCGGTGCACACGGTTAACAGTGTCCACTCCTTTTCCTCGTTGGAAGCTTTGAATTCCGCGCTTCTTTCCGTGTGTTCGTTGCCCTTGGCTGCGGGGGTGTTTTCTGCCTGAGATAATAGGGAAAGCGCGGTCCAACAAGGTCTTCTCTCCTCTTCTTCACCCCTCCACCGCACCTCCTCCTCTCACCCTCTTCTCCTCTCACCCTCTTCTCCTCTCACCCTCGGAGGAGCTGCAGATTCTCATCCTAAGGATCTTCATCTCTGTCTTTCCCTCTCGCTCAAGCTTTGAGTGCAACCGTGAGTCATAGTCCCTCCTCTCCCTCTCTATATATTCAACCTCTTCCCACCCTCTCCTCTCCCTTTCCTTCTTCCTCCTTCACCCTCACACACACACCTCTTCTCCTCGCTTGGGTACTCAGCCAAGCACCTTCAACACTTGTGCAAGCTTCTGCAAGCACAGCTTCCTTCTCCTCATCCATCTTCTGTTTCTCTCGCCGGTTGCTGTGATCCTCACATCAGCTAGAACAAACTCTCGCTCCACGACCGCGGTCTGCGCAAGCAAGGCATCACACCTTTCTCGTTGCCGGTAAGCTCATCCTCTTTACTTTGTAGCCCTCGCCTGGTCGAGGGCTATAAAACTTGCCTCCCTCCCCCTCTTCCCTCTTCCTCCTCCTCTCTTCCTCCACCAGACTTCGATCAACCACTCTTCCACCCTGCACAACCATTACCTACCACCACTCCTCTTCTTGATCTCAGTCACTTACTTCTTCAGACTCAGTCGCCATCATGTCCGACAGAGGACGTTCTCCTGGCCCTTCCGGGTCGGGCGGCTCTTCTGGCTCCGGGAGACGACCCTCTCAGTCTCCTGGTGGCTCATCCGCCCGCTCTTCTTCCCGTGGCCCTGCCGCTGGATGGGCTCAGGGTCCAGGTTTCGACCCTGCCAAGCCTCAACAGCAACAGGATCAGGGAAACACCCGCATGGAATTGCCGCCTGATGCATACGTGTCCGAGACCAAGAAGGACTTGTTCACGCTGCGCAACGGCAAGTTCAACACCGAAGGCAAGCCCGAACAGATCGAGGTCAACCAGTACCGCATGACCAAGTTTGACTTCAGCAAGAAGATTCATCAGTATGATGTGAGTACCAATCTTTGCCATGCCTACTTCTTGCTCATTACTGACAATGACTTCAGATCTTCATCTCGCCCAACCCTGACAAGCTCGGTCCTGTCATGAAGAAGATTTGGGCCCACGAGGTCACCAAGAAACAGCTTCGTCCCTACAAGGGCGACAAGTGGCTCTTCGATGGAAAGAAGCTTGCTTGGGGTCCTGCACTTGTTGAGCGTGGAGAGCTTCGGTTCAGTGTCGATCTGGACGAGGGCAAAGCCAAGGCCCGCGACGGAGGCAAGTTCCATGTCACAATTCGCAAGACGACCGAGATCCAGGTCGCCGCTCTTCAGGGCTACCTTGAGCACAAGATGTCCTTCAACAACAGTGTTCAAGAAGCACTGAACTTTCTGGACCATCTTGTTCGACAGTTCCCATCCCAGAACCTGCTCGCCATCAAGCGCAACTTTTACGACCCCGCGAGCAACCAAGTCACGCCCCTTCTCGATGGTACCGTCGTCGAGGTCCACAAGGGAACCTACGCCTCGGTTCGAATGAGCCACAACCTCGCGCAGAGAGGTGTCGGACTCGGTTACAACATTGATGTCGCCAACACTTGCTTCTGGATTGGAAACCAGACAGTCGACAAGTTGATGTGCCATTTCTTGGCTACCTTGGACCGCAAGTTCCAGGGACACACCCCCGCCTCCCTTTGGGAAGTTCTGAAGCCCTCCCGAGACAAGACCGGCCGCTGGGCTTCTTCGGATGCTTTCAAGCAGCTTCGAAAGCTGCGCCGACTCAAGTTCAAGGTCAAGCACCGAGATCGCCCCAACGTCGACAAGGTCTACACCATCATGGACTTCAGCTTCAGCGAGAAGTATGGTGAGCAAGGTTGCACCGCGAAGACGTACACTTTCGAGTGCGACGGCCAGGATGTGTCCGTCTATGACTACTACCGCAAGAAGTACAATGTCAACCTCAGACTGGCCAACCTGCCACTCATCGATGCTGGCAAGGGAGGAATGATCCCTGTTGAGCTCGCTATTGTCGAGCCAATGCAGCGCTACCCTTTCAAGTTAAACCCTGATCAGACTGCGGCCATGATCAAGATCGCTGTCACCCGTCCTCCCATCCGCAAGAGAGACATCCAGCAGGGCGCAGCTTCGCTCCGCATTGGTGAAGACCCCTACTTGAAGGAGTATGGCGTCTCGTTTGAAACTCAGTTCTCCAGAACTGATGCTCGAATTCTCGCCCCCCCCACTGTCAAGTTTGGCACTGGCACGGCTGAGCCCAAGTTTACCGGTCGTTGGGACCTTCGTGGAAAGAAGTTCTGGAAGCAGAACGCCGCCCCTTTGATGAACTGGGGCTTCATTGCTCTCGAACAACCTGTCACTCTCCCCGTGCTCTCGCAATTCGCCAACACTTTCAAGAGCACTTTCATCGGCCACGGAGGCAAGGTTCTGAGCGACGCTCAGATGCTCAACTGCCCAGGAAACTTGCGCTTCGATGCTGCAGGTGCGGTTCAGTGGGCTCATGAGGAGATCACAAAGAAGAAGGGCTACACTCAGCTTCTGTTTGTTGTTGTGTCCAAGAAGAACAGTGGAACCTATGAGCGCCTCAAGAAGTCTGCCGACTGCAGATTCGGCATCCTCACTCAGGTCGTTCTTGGCAGCCATGTCCAAAAGAACAATGGCCAGTATCACTCCAACGTGTGCATGAAGGTCAATGCCAAGCTGGGCGGCGCGACTTCCTGCACTCCTCCCCTTTGGAAGACTCCTACCTTCTTCCCCGAGAACCGCCCTACCATCATGATTGGTGTGGATGTCTCTCACACTGCCCCTGGCGGTACATCTCCCTCTACAGCGGCCATGACCATGTCTGTCGACAAGGATGCCACACGTTACGCCGCACTTGTCGAAACCAACGGCTACCGTGTTGAGATGCTGACTCCCGGCAACATGCGCATGATGTTCGGATCTCTTCTCGAGCAGTGGAAGGTCAACCACCCCGGAAAGCTCCCCGCGCATGTCATGTACTTCAGAGATGGAGTTGGCGAGGGTCAGTTCGCCTACGTGATTGATCAGGAGATTGCAGAGATCAAGAACTTCCTCCGAGAGAAGTTGCCTGCCAAGGCCCCTCTCCCCAAGTTCACGGTCATCGTCGCTACCAAGCGACATCACATTCGATTCTTCCCTCAGAAGGGCGACAAGAACGGCAACCCTCTTCCCGGTACCTTGGTCGAGAAGGAGGTCACTCACCCGTTCATGTTTGACTTCTATCTGAGCTCTCATGTTGCTATTCAAGGCACCGCGCGTCCTGTTCACTACCATGTCATTCTTGACGAGATGGGCATGCCTATCAACGACCTGCAGAAGATGATTTACCAGCAGTGTTACTCGTACGCTCGCTCGACTACTCCGGTTTCCCTACACCCGGCTGTCTACTATGCCCATCTCGCTAGTGCTCGAGCTCGGGCTCATGAGAACATCGCCACCAGTGAGGGATTCAGAGCTGGTCCCAAGGGCCACGAGATGATCAGAGAGAAGGTTGCGCGCGGTATTTCTCTGGGTGGACCTGACCGAGGTGCTGATGCGCCCCCACTGCTGCCTCTTGGTGGCAGAGTCGGAGAGAACGCAATTGATGGAGAGCAGCGCCAGCGCAGCTTCTTCCGCAGCACCATGTGGTACATCTAATGTGATCGACTCGGATAGGTGGTAGAGATACGCGACGGACATCGTAGGTGATGTGACGGAAAGGTGATGCTTGTGATAGATAACACAGGCTGAAGAGGAGCGATCGCTAGGGCGGAGGGTAGGGCATGGACTGCATGCGAGCGATCTGGTCACTGGCGCAATATGCGTGAAGAGATCAACAAACTAAAAGGGGCGACCGGTTTGGTGGAAGAGTGGCGGTGGAGGCTGTTTTCATGTTTTCTAAAATACTTCTGGATCAATATCAGTGATTTGACCCGGCATATGATGTTGTCTCTGATCTGCTTTAAAGTGAAGTCGATGTGATGTTGTGATGGTTGAGAAGATGCAAGCGGAGTGGGAATAGATTGGGCAATATATGGCTCAGCTACAATGGGCGGTTTGCCACGGTCCAGAGTGATTGGAGGAACTGTTCGCGTTGCTACGTGTCTCAGTGCCCAAGGTAGACTAAGGTATAAGTTTTGGGGTAAGTAATGGATATGTACATGTGTGTAAGGTTGGGGGATTATGCAGAGTAATTTGTTAATGCCTCGCCTCGCCTCGCCTCTAAGAGCAGGCCTCGATTTCTGTGGGTAATGAAGAGCACTAGAATTGCCCACCCACAAAGCAATGAATGTAATCAATACCCAGGGCTTGATGGAAATATCCGTCCAACCATCTCGCAAAGGACTAAATCATTGTTCAAGGCTTCAATTCTCCAATTTCCCTCTATGAAATGGTACAGATATCTCTACCAACCCCTAGGTACCATCTTCGTTAGTCCCCCCTAACCAAGTTATGCAACTGTGACACCATCCACACAGTGCCCAACCCGAGGATTCAACGCGTCCAGTACCATTCGATAACGAAGCGGCAGGCAAGGGGAGGGTGTGAGAACGAGGGCTAGTGATGGGGGTGGTGGGTGGAGTTTTGATGCATCACAAGTCACACACACACACACACACACGATCCGATCCTGGAGAATGTGGGCACGGTGTCAACCCTGAAAGGAAGCACAAGAAACAGATTTCTGTACGCCCCCCTGCCTTGGCTTCCGCCGTGGGGGTCCAAAGGGGGAGGGGAGGGGGTGCGGACACACAAACATCCTGGGCGGGCACTAAGGGGGATGGGACGGGACGAGGCAGGGATTTAGTGTGAGGCTCTTTTGCCGGGACCCATCGTGTGCAACTCTAGATCAACGACATGCCTTGGCTTGGAGGAACGAGGTTTGGGAGGAAGGAAGTGCGTGGATGGGCTATTTGCCCCTGTCATGACGAGGCGTTATGCCATACTCTGGCTGTCTTCCTTTGTCTGAACCATATAAACCTTCAAATGGGTAAAAGGGCATGAGGAGGGTTAGCCCTTAGTTAGGCAAGACTCGGAAAGACATGCTCAGGAGGGTTCGGCATGGGTTAGGGAAGGGCCAGAATGGCATTGCTAAAGGATTGGTTAGATTTTGCTCAGCCTTCGCCCATGGAATTACCCAGTCATGAGGTGTCTTTATGGCGATGGCTGATTGGTCAGTCATATATTGCTTTTTCTTCACCAAGGATGGACGTATAGGGTAAATAGGTTAGACTTTTCGTATCCATTCAAGCTGGAGCTATATTCCATGCAAAGCTTACGTTGGCTCTAATACACATACACAAAGTTGGGGTTCTCCTTATCCGTTAGGTCATTGAACGCGGTCGCGTTCAGCTCATCAGTCGTGCCGTCACCCGCCAACCGGAGCGCCTCACGTTGCCTCTCCTTGCGTTTATTCTCCCACATGAATGAGTAGCGAAAGACGAAAAAGAGAGCGAGCTCAATGCAGTTGGAGACGAGAAGCGAGCCAATGCCGAGATGATAGGTGGGGGCCTGCTCGGAGCGGTAGAAAAAGGGGCTGGCGATGTTTCCAATGCAGGCCCCGAACCAGATCATACCTGAAACTATCATTTTTTTACTCTGTCCGCCTGTGTTTGATGTGATAAGGGACAGGCATATGACGAATGAAGCCTGGTAGGAGCCTGTGAGGTAACTTTACGAATTGTTAGCGTAGTTTAGAGTAGGGTTAGGAACTAAATTGGCACTCACAAACAGATTAAACGACCGACGTAGGCATCGGTAGGAGCAAGAAGGAAGCCGAGCGCTCCGGCGATGGTAGGGAGCATGAAGATAGCGCAGACAAGTGTGCGACTGTTGGGCGGCATGTATCTGTTCGCCAGCGCACCCAGGCCGATCCAGATGATGACGAACACGCCCTGAGGGATGCCCAGGAGGGCAGTATGGAGCGTGTCAAAGCCAAGACCCTTGATGACGAGCGTCGAGAAGTTGGAAATGCCGCCGCTGGGTATGTTGGACACGAACCCAAGCAGAGTAAAGAGCCATGTCTTGTAGTCGAGGTAAGCCTCCTTGACCTGGCCCCAATTGATCTTGCGCTGTTCGATACCCGTCTGATTGCGACGGATACGGGCAATCATGATGAGTTTCTCGTCATGACTAAAACCCCAGATAGTCCTGGGAGAATTCGGCAGCATGAACAGCAGGGTGATGGCCCAGGCTGCGCAAAAAGCGCCGACGACGAGGAACTCGTAGCGCCAGGATTGAAGAGCTCCCTTGATGTTGCCAATACCATAGCCTATTGAAGCTCAAGTTAGCGTAGTTGGAAAGCCAGACAAGGGGTGAATACTGACCGATCAAGCCTCCACCCGCGACACCGACGCCGTTAAAGGCATACCAAGCTGCGATGCGACTCGGCTGCTCGGCACGGGTATAGTACATTGACGTGATGAGCATGAAAGCCGGGTCGGCAATGGCTTCAAAGGCTCCCGACAGGACGCGAAGAGCGAGAAGGCCACCAAAGTTGTGCGCCGCGGCCTGAACCATGAGGAGAGCCCCCCACATGAAGATGTTGAAGGCTAGGTAGTAGGCTGGCGGACTGCGTTGCATGAGGAGGTTGGACGGAATGGCCCAGAGCAGCCAGCCAAAGTAGAAGCTACTCGAGAGCCACGAGTACTCATCGCCTTGAAGGTTGAGGTCCTCCTTGAGACCGAAGATAGCGGCGTATGAGCTATACAAGGCCGGTAAGCCATGGACCCACGTGTCTGGCTCAGAGAACTTACAGAGTGGTCTTATCCACGTAGTAAAAGAAGTAGCATATGCCTAGTAGAGGAATGATTCTCATATCGATCTTCCTTAGGACCCTCTTCTCTTTCTCCGGATCGATGTCGTCGTCGGTCGGATACTGGGCAAGCGCCTCGACATACATCGCGTGTTGTTGCTTGTCGAGATATCCAGGCTTCGCTACAGAGCTCTCATTGACCTCTCCGACACCCTCTTCGACTTCATCATGACCGATGTCGTTGCTTGAAGGCTGCTTATGCGGCTCGGTCGCCTGTGGGGCGGCATCGGCGTCGGTGCCGGCCATGGTGGAGTACAGATAAAAGGGACTTGATAGACAAGCCCTTCGTTCTTATAAAATCGGCCAGATCTGCCAGATTCTGCGAGAAACTGGCCAGAAAATGGTAGAAGAAGATGAGCGATCGCGGCTTTATAGGTATCCCAGGAGGAGCAGATCTACCCGCCGATAACGACGCAAGCCGGGCCCTAGAATGGGTCGCGGATGGAATTCAGTGGAGCATCTCCACACACAGCCCAAGTCGGGTAGAAACGAACGACTCCCGCGCAGGCATGGGGAGAGAGCCGCTGTTGGAGTCGTGATGCTTTCATGGTGGGGTTTGCGGGGCTTTATCAAGCAGCCCGCCCGACTGAGCAATTTCGTTGATGCATCGAGGGCGGCTCCGAGTTCAAGACGACAACCATTAGCTAATTGAATACAACAAAAGGCGGTGTCCTGACCTGGAAGCTGAACCTTCAAGGTGCCGATATCGCTCTTAGGCCCTGTCCTTATCGTGGCCCGTGTCCATCCTTCGAAGCTGGTGTGCGACCTCGTCATGATGATCATTTCCGTGGATCCCAAGGTCTGACGATCACGAGTTTCCCGGTCGGTATTTGATCAAGCCCCGAGCGATTCAATCACGGCAATAGCTGCTGGGTCCGGAGATCTGCTTGGCGAATCGCTCAGCTGTGCCGTACTCCCCATGAGGTGATCGCATCTAACCGACACACATGCCGAGGAATTCCCTCAAATCAGGGGTCTTAGCGACGCCGTTATTTCCCACCAATCCGATATTATAGTTGGAAACTTATACATACCAATGCGCCATGTCGATCTGGGGAAGCTTGTTGACGATCTGGAGATGGTTGGGGGTTACGGGGGTGCCAGATTGGGGGTGGGTGCTAGCCCAACGCTAATCGCTGCTTCCGAAGCGAAAACAACGGGCCAAGATGCGGAAGATATGGACTTGGAAGCGATTTCATGTGAATAAGAGATAGAAGAATCGTCTAGGGAGTGGCATCGAAGAACTAGGGTGCAGTGAATTGAAAGTATTGATGGAGTTAGTTAGGGATGATAAAACAAGGCAATTGAACCCACTTACAGACAGGCCATGGAGAGATGACCTGGTTTTGCTGTGAAAACGGTACCAGAGGCCATGTCTTAAGGCCAACGAAAAGGAGGGCGACCTGGTTCCATCTGTCCCTGAGTTTTGTGATCCAAGTTTCTGCAGTAATAGAAGTTCAAGGCTCACTGTTGGGTTACTAGTTCCCCTGTGGGTGCGTCTGGTCTAATAGTGTTTGTTCGAGACAAAGTGAAAGGCAAGGGAAAGAAAACTGTTGGTTCATTGAAGCTACTAGGCGAGAAGGGAAGCAATATTGACGCGACAAAGCCCAGCCCGTCACTATCCAGCAGTACCAAAATCAAACACGAGAGAGACGGGTAGCTATTTACTTCCAAAGATCAACATCCTCCATGGGAAAAACTTGTGATTGTAAGAAGCAGGGGCAGAGAAGTGTTATAAGCGAATAGAACCATGATATAGATCATATGTAAATGTTAAACATGGCTTTAGTCGCCGCATAAAGGGAACAAGGCGCTTGTTGGAGAGATAAATTCCACAACGACTGTTGAGAATGTGAATGAAAGACAAGAGTCTGGTGTGCAAATCGGATTGAAAAAGCAGCAGGAATAGATCCAAGCATGAAAGAACCAAGCAAGAAAGCAAAGGAATGGCAGCCTTCTGCAACTGGCTGAGCTGGGCAGCCTTCCTGGTCATAGTGGCCTAAAGGACCAACTGTTCTGGAACTGACGGGAGTCAATGCCGACAGCTCCAAACTTTTCTCTTTGACCCGTGTGCTGAGGGTGAAGGAGCATTCTTCGGGCGTCGGTAAGGCGTAGGTTTATAGGTTGCTGTTGTCGACGAGCGAATGACAGGAGTGCTGTTGGCGTAATCTCTTTCCATTGAAGTCCCCGAAGATCCTTGACTGGTATGAAAAGGGCGATGGAGCGTGCTGGCGAGCGGGCACGGGTAACAGAAAGTTGATGGACCTTTAAACTCTGCACTCGGACTCTTTCGACTCGCGCGGGAATTTGTACCGGGTGCCATTCGAAGCTTTGCACGCCCCCTGGCTGAAGAGGGGATGAAACCGGTTGACCGGAATGATGTAAGGCTTTGAATGGGCTCAAGAGTACCAAAACTGTGCCCCTAGCCCTGCTAAATCTGCCCTAACATCCTCAATGCTTCGTCGGAGACGAATACAAAGAGACAGCAGGTTGGTTATGGCTTGGGAAACACTCCCATCACGAAGGGCATACGTGGAGAACGGATCTTCAAGGCCGGGAGTGTCCAGGAAGCGAGCCAATGTGTAAGGGACCTCGATCGAAGGAAATGGGGATTGGTCGGCCTGAGAGTTGCCGTTGCGGTCTCTGCTGCTATAAACGGTCCGGTTAGTCAGATGCCACTGGAAATGGGATGGTCTCGCGATGAATGGGTGCTACGTCTGGATCATACCTTGACACTGATAGCCAAAGGCTCTGCTGGTCTCTGCTAGGCTGGGAACTCATTTCCATTCGATGGGCTGAAGAAGTGTTTATTGCTCGAAGAATTGTACCGCACCACGTGGAGAGTTAGGCCGCGTCCTGGACGGGAAGGAGCGCTCAGCCTGTGTTTGAAGAGTCTTGGCGGAGAACAGGAACATTAAGACATGCTCAGATTCTCGGTTCCCCTTAAGTAGTCCAGAGAAGCTGCAAGAGTTCTCAACTTGCCGGTCGGTAGCCATCCCCTCGCCGTCATCCTGGAGCCATGGCAAGCCCACGATGTCTCACACTCCTCATCCTTCATGATATTTCAGACACCGCCATGCAAGGGAGACGAGACGAGACGGGAATTAGGCATCGGCTCGTCCCTTAGTTTGCAGTAGCGTGCGGGTTTGGGAATCGGTCGTGCGTTTTGTCGTGGGAAGACTATGCAATTAAGGTTAGCAGATGTCTTGGAAAAGAAGCAACAGTCGAGAGCGGAGGGGAATGGGAGGACCAGGATAGATAGAGATACCTCACCCGAGCTTCAAGAAGTTCATGGCATGAAGCAAAAGTGACAGATCACTGGAGGACTCGGTGGTCAGACGGACAGACATGGCGTCTGCTGGTCTGCGAGGCGCTTTCCTGTGATAGGCCCAAACGAGGCGAGGGAAGGGGAGACAGGTCAGAAAGGCTTGGGTCGTCGTTGGATGGATTTTTCTCGATGCGTCTGAGTGCGATGGCCCTTGGTTTGGGCTCCATGATTGGCTTTGATGAGAGAGAGACAGAGATGCAGGGGCTGATTATTGTTGAGAAGATGATTGCGATCAAGAGCTGGGGGCAGGGGGAAGGAAGCCCTGGCAGAAGTGGATGTGATAACCGGGCTGGGTGCCCCCTCTCTCGCCGGGCCGCTTCCATTCTCCGGTAAGTCACATTACATCCCTGGCAATCACACAAGGAAGGAGGGGGAGGGGAAGGGGAAGGGGGGCTTCTCACAGCCTTGTCTTGCTTTCGCCCAGTTTGTATTGTCTTTGATTTGGTCTGTCGAGAAAGGGCGTTTCCATGTGCGACGTCAAGATGGGATGGCTGGAGAGACATGGGTGTCTCACTCCCCTCACCACATACCCGGTTGAGCCAGAAGATACCCGGCGTCATGTCTTGAATTAAAAAGCGCATTTCCGCAAACGTCAATTGTCCATGAGTGCTGTTGTTTGATCAGGCTCGTGGTGGTCTAGCACGGGAATAACTAGCCGCAAGCGACCAACTTTAACGGAAGCCATCTCGATCATTCCGTCCCGTTTTCACCGGCTTCGTATTGCCGGAGGCTCGTGCTGTTGCGCCAGGATCCCCTTGTCCGTCCTCTCCGGGTATTGACTTGTGTGTGTTGACTGGGTTCTGTGTGCTCGAGGCTGGGAGTTTTGGTGTTGTTCTGATTTTATGCAACCCTGCACGTACCTGCAAGTGCCTGCAGCCAGCTCAGCGGGGAAATGCCCGGGTGCCGTCTGAAGGCCACCAGAAGGATGTGCTCACCGCTGGATTGATTCTCCATCCCGTCCTGACGCCGGATGCGGCTATGCAGGAACTGTACTGGCTCGAGTTTGTCGCACAATTTGTACACTTTTCAGTAGGTACATATACGCAAGTCATAGCCACTGAGTCGCTGCTACTTTAGCCGTCCACTGGGCCATTTACCAAGTGCCCAGCATAAGAGGTTTGCGCTCAACACCAACAAGGGAGCCCGATGATGACAGAGCAAGCCATGTCTTTTCCTAATCATATATTTTCTTTTTCCTCAACGCTGCTTCCAGTCGCCGCACTGTGCCTACCTTGATGCATATCCTTCACCACTCACACCCCCACCACCACTGCTGCGCCTTTCCTTTCTTTTTCCACTTCACTTGTTGACATTGACAGTGACTGGGAGGGGGTCGATATAACCTACATGATGGATCCATCACCCATGCTTGAGTTTCATCAGAGGCATGCCACGCTTACCGTGCGGGACCCATCCAGCCATCTATCCAAATGGCGCCGAACCGGATTGGATCGCCGTAGTGTTTCGTACGAGCAAATAATCATCCAGTCAACGACATGCCGTCCCGTCGCTTCGACGATGAGGTTTGTTACAGTTTCCCCCCATATCCAGGCTTGAATACGATAATCAGTACTCTTGTGAGTTTTGGATGCCAACATGTGTGGGCTTTGACGCTCTGTCTGGCGACAGCCCACCGAGTTCGTGCTGCGCCAAGGCACACTGCTTGTTGACATTGCAACACTGATCGATGCCGCAACTACTTGACTTGGAAACTGGATTAAACTGCTTGAGGTCGCCATGGTATGGTGGTCTGAGCGACCAAAAGGAGTCTGGCGCAGATCGCAGACGATGGAGCCCCCCTCGACGGGCGTGTTGAGATGAAATCAGCTTGCCTCCGGAGTGCCTTGCTTCGCATCGGCTGGGTGAGAGCTGCGGAGTGAGAGGCCATCTTCCAGGATATGACTGGGAAAATTGGTATCCCGTCTTGCTGTTGATCGTCTTTCTGCTTCCCAGTTTTCAAGTCAATGCTATTCTGCTCATCCACTACACGAAATGCTCTCCATCAAGGCTGCCGACAAAGTCAATCAGTCCACTGCTCAAGGCAACGAGCTTATTTTTAGCGGCAGGGGAAGGGAAACGGTGAGCACCTGCGCAAGCCTCACTTTCCTCGGTCTGCCAGCTTCTCGAGTCATGAGCTCCGCCACACCACCATCCCGCCCCCTCGTGAGGCTCTGCTTGAGGAAAGGACCGGATCTCATTGGGAATTTTGGCCATGTTGGCCGTTAAGATTGCGGCTTGGAAGCCTGGTAAAGAGATGAGAGACAACAAGACTTGGGATGGATCGATGGGCTTGCTTTTATGGGTTAGGCGCACCCGGATCCAAAAGTATGACGCCTCCAACTCGTCCACCATCGGTTGGAAAAGTGCCCGTTGGCATTGTTTTCTCCCCTCAGGGATGGGAGAAAACTTCCTGACCAGCACTGAGGCAAGGACGAGGCGACAACGAGTGCAGTGACATGGGCTGCCTTGCGCTGCCGTGCGATGAGCAGGGCAAAGGGAGGCGTATCACCACGCCTCTCCTCCCCGTCTCTCCGACCTGGCTACAATTCACCAGCGGGATGATGAATCGCTGTTGCAGACGCGTACTGGGTCTCGGGAGCTAAAATTAGTGGCCAACAGTGGACAAAGGGCTTCTAAATGCTCGGGGCTAGCGGTCTCTTTAGCCCATCCTCAGCGCTCCGTGTCCCCGCTGCTGATTGCTGGTTCCGGGGATGGTGTCAAACTCTTCGCTGAGTCTGTCGATATGAGCTCACTTTTAGGAGGGCCGGTACCGTGATGGCCGGGCAAACTGACGATGATCTTCGGGGCCGATATCCTCAGCTAGGTAGAGTGGCTGTTGGGGGGAACTCGCAGATTCCCCACAGGCTCTGTGCATGTCTCTTGGTCATTTATCGACCAAAAAAGAAGGCAAAATTGCTTCTTTGAAGAATCCCAATCATCTTGCCCGCCTCGCGGGAAAGGAGTTGGCAGAGATATGGCCCCTGAAGTGACGACGGTTGTCTTCCCGATTAGAAACTGCCCCCCGGCAGAGCCACGCTCCGTCTGAAATGTACTGTAGCTGCACAGAAGAGAAAGCGCCCTGCTTGGCAGGCACAGAGGGAGGCTGGAGTTTACAGAGGGTACGGAGTGCCTGAACTGCCCGCCAGTTGCTGATGGAACGCAGGCTGTTGACTCACCAGGATGAAACCTGAGCGCGCCAATTCAAGCCCTTCACCGCCAGAGTGCCTCGCACTGATTCCTCCATGGTCCAGATTTCTGACAGCCTCACTTGTGGACATGTTGGTCGCGTCCTCCTGGAGTCGTTTGCGGTAACCGTCGAGGCCACCCCCACTCGTCTTTCTGGTTCCTGACGCTGCCGCCCACCGGCGCCCCAAGGACCTGGAATACCCATCCTCTAAAGCACTGAAGCGGAGTTACGGATGATCATCCGTCTGCGCTACTGCGAGAGCCCTGTTCGATGTTCGTTTATCTTGCGGACAAGGTTGGTATTGACGGTGTGATCTCTCCCCCTTTTCCAGGGGACCGTGTTGTTTCCTCAGTTAATGAAAATTTTGCACGGAACGGGAGACTACGTGTTTGTTTGGCCCCTTCCTGGCCTCCGTGTGCGAAGTCTACCACACGCCCGCTGCGCTGCTGGAGGAGCGGGAGCCAACGTCTGGACGCCTGGAGGCTGAGTCTGGCGGGCCCCCACCCCCCTTAACTCGTCACGGCCATCCATTTTAGTGGCATCTTGGGTGGCACGCCCTAGCAAGTGGGACTTCAAGCTGAAAGTCTGGGGCGAAATGGGTCCCGAAGGACGTTCCGGATGAGACGTCGTATCAATCTCATCGCCCGGTTCCCCCGAGACGATGCTGACGACAGCCTTGAAAGTCAGGTGGAAAGAGGACCGCACTTGACCGGCACTCTGACGTTGGTAAAGGAGTGGTAGGGTCCAGGCCAAAGGGTGCGCTGCTGAGGCGCGACCTGGGCGAGGTGGGGGAGGGGTCTGGCCAGGCAGCCCCCTCGATGGCGAGGATGAAGTGTTAGTGAAGTCTTGGGAGAGAACTCGGTCGTCTCTTGTTCCACTTAGGCAAAGATAGCTACAAGTCCATGCCTTATTTGAGAGTCTGATTTAAGCCATGGTTGGAAGCCATTACAGCTCCAATGAAGATCAGTCGAGCTCAGGGGAGAAGGTGCCAGTATCGTCATCGTAAGCAGTACCTAGCGTGCGTCGTCTGTTGGTGTGGCCAACAGAGCACCATTACGACAGCGTTGCCAGTAACGGTTTCAAGTTCCCGTGTGTAGGCAGATTACGAGAAGAGAGAAGAGAACAGGGAGACTTGGGGAGGGCTGTTGTCGTTTGAGGCTTGAATAACCTAACTGCTTCCGGGACCAGCAAGGCCCGAGCCGAGAGCACGACAGATCCTTGTCAGAGCATGCGCCATGATGTGAAGCCGGATTGTGCTCGGCATGGGCTGGTCGGCTGTTAATCCCGTCGGCAACTAGGCTAGGTGTGTCTCTATTCACGGCACCACCTACGGTGGATGGTCCAATCTCACCACTCCTCTACCCCGGACCATGCAAAGGAAGGGATCTAAACAGGAGTACAGTCTGGTCGTGGCCTACTAAAACGGAGTTTCATGATGGCGTTGCTGCTTCAACCTGTTGTAGTTCCAAACCCAACACACAATCTCCTCTAATGTGCGAAGACTACAGCTGGGTCACCGTCAGGGATCTAGCCCAATCAAGGCCAACGTAGTCTCTGTGACTTCATGAAGCACTCATCTTAGGAGGAGTGGCAAGTACTAGGAAGTTAATGCTTTATCATAACATTAGATTGACGCTCTCCGACCAGTTAAGACACTAACTGCGGGGCGAGTGACCTGCTGTAGTCCTAGCACAGCAAAGATAGGTCTCGCTCACGAATCACGACGACAGAAATTACTGATCGTTGGTCAAAATTACATTGGAGGAGGGCATCTTGCGCAATCCTCTTTCATGTATCAGGAGACAACCTGATCTAATCAAACACAACAGCCGTGTCACCCGATCAACTATGTATGATTCCAAGACACTGAGGTGGGAGGGAGCCTGGGCCCAAAGTGCAAATCAACAAAGACAAGGCTCCGAGACAATCAGATCATTACCAGAAATGAATGGAAGATTCTGACGAGGTGTGGCTTTACGTCATCAGGGTTGACTGACCTGACTCGCAGAGTTCGCTTCTGCCAAGCATCACCACAAGCCCACACACACAGCCTGACCGTGAATGGAAACCGCCGAGTCCAGGATGATGAGGTTTACTTTGTTTTGGGACGATGTACTGTCTCATAGCGCGTACATTCTTAACGAGAAGAAGGGATATTGATAGACCGGGCTGGAAGATCTTGATGGGCTTCTGGGGCCATTAACCGCACTGCTTTGGGATACGAGGATGGGACCTAGGCCAGAATCGTCGTGGATGATTTTGACTGTCTCTATGTATCAAGGCACTGGTAAAGAGATTATTTTCCTTCTATCGGGAATGGATAATGACGATGGAGGTTGATCAAAATAAATGAAAGGTTCTGGATGCCGATGCTTATCTGAAAAAATCTTCTCACCAAACAATTAAAGAGAAACTTTGTGAGCAACTCGTAATACAGGCAATGGGAGATAGGCTACCAAATAGTAAGTCTTTAATTAGCTTCCTACTCAAGAGGCATCGTGGCGGGAAAGGGTACAAGCTTCGTTAAGGACAGCCTGACAGAACACTTAGATTCTGAGACCGCCATCTCCAGCTATGTCAACCGAGAAGTTCAGCAACTCTTCTAATACTCCAATATTATACTTATTAGATACCACCCTCTAACTATAAGTTACTCGACGGGGAGACGAGAACGATAGCAATGTCAGAAGGAGAGTTTCTTTCGTCTCTTTAATATTAAGGACCTACCTTTAGCCCTAACCCCCCTTTAGCTATATTATTATCGACTTTATGCTTAGTAATATAAATAATTTAGTCAGCTATAATATTACTATTTTTTATTATATAAAGCTTAAAAATATATTATAATAATTAAAAATAAATAAAAAATATAAATATTAAATTTCTTATACTCTTTAAGACCTTAAATATAGCTATCTTATATATATTACTATTGCGTACTTTATTTTACGCGGTAGTCTTTATAACCACGAAAAGGGCAGTATTAATAGTCACGATATATAAATTTCGACTTAAAAGTTAAGCCTAGTATAAAAAAAGAACCTAGTTAATTAGGTACTTAATAAAGAAGTTATTAGCTAGGGCTAAAGTAAGATAAATATATAGAAGTTCACGGACCTTATATTTAAGTATAATAGGTAAGATAAATATATTAGCTATAATTAAATAAATTACTTCCTTAGTAAGTTAGGGGGAAGGTATATTAGGATGTTTTAGGCTATTAGGCAATTTCCTATATATAGAAAAAGGGTTAAGGCTATAGGGCCTTAACCTTTATTATTATCTTCTTTTAGAGGTTAAATTAAAGATAAGGGAGCTTTAAGCTCTTTTCTTAAGAAGATCTTTATTACTATTAATTAATTATTTTACCTTTATTATTTTATATAATATTCTATTTATAAAAAAGTATATAAGATCTTATATTTAAAAATTATTAAAAAAGAATTATAAGAGAAATTTAAGCTATAATTAATATATTTTATTTCTTTAATAAATTAATACCCTTATATAAGATATTTAATATTTTTACTTCTAATATTATTAAGATATATTATTTAAAGGTAATTTAATTAATTAAATAAAAGAATATATTTCTAAGCTATTAATTAATAAACTATAACGTACATGATAAGCGAGTCGGACAGACAAGCGAGCCGGACATCGTAAAATACACCTTAAAGCGCGATTTTAGGAAAATTCTTAAAAGTTCAAACTAGGCCTAAAGTAGCTAAAAATTTCAAATTAGGGTAATTAAATAGGTTTTTACATGAGGAAATTTTCTAAAATTTTGAATATTTTTTTCTCTATAGTTATTAAGAAAAAGCTTATTCGCACTGTCTTTTTTAAAACTTTTCAAATTAACAAGTTAAATTTTTTTTAAAAAAATCTAGAAAAATTCTTATCCCATGACTTTTTCTCTAATTTAGTTAGAAATGATTTTTTAGACCTTAGTACATTTTATAGCTAGTTTTAGAAAATTTAAAATTACTTAGTTTAGCTGCACAGTATGCTGTCCGACTCGCTTGTCTGTCCGACTCGCTTATCATATACGTTAAATATAATTATTACTATTAGGCTAAGAAAGAGAAAAATATTAATAATTACTTTAAGTAAAAAAAAAAAATTAAAAAAACCCTAAGAAATCATTTAACTTAAAAGAGAAATTAATTATAAATATATCTTATTCTCTCTTAATTTTAGATTTCGAGATATTATTTAATTAAATTCCCTTAAAAAGTTAAGGCTAAAATAAACCCTTAGAATACCTTATAAAAGGTAAATATAAAGAAATAAAAGTATTTATTTATTATAAATAAAGAGAGGAATAATAATAATAATATAAAAATAATATAAGAATTAATATTTCTTAATAAAATTAATAATTTAATTATATTTAAGATATTTAAAAAGCTCTTAATTAAATAATAATAAAAAGTCTTAGTTATTAAAATCCTTATTTAGATAATTATTAAGAATAAAATTCTTATTATTTTTATTTTTATTTTTATAATATAAAAAAAAACCTTAATTATTAATTTATTTTATATTATTATAACTAAAAATCTTAAGATAAAAGACTATTTTTATTAAGAATTAATTAATTAATTAATTAATTAATTAATTAATTAATTACTTATTATTATAATTATTATCTTTATAATTATAACTTAAAATAATAAAAATATTAACCTTAGGAAAAGGTCTAATAATATCTAAGGTTAAAGTCTAAAAATAAGAAGTAATAAGGCTATTAATAATAATAATAAGGTTAATAAATTCTTCCTTAAGATCTTAACTAAAAAATTAAATAATCTTTTTTTTATTATTTTTTTTAATTTATTTCCCTTCTTTAAGGAAAAAAATATAATTAAATACCTTTAGAACTTTAATTAATAAATAAAACTTATAAATATTTTTAAAAAAAAATAATAATATTTTTTAAGTTATATATTAATCCTAAGATTAAGAGAGAGGCTTAATAAGTTATAAATAGATTTAATTAAGAAATTACCTAAGAGAGCTTAAAAAAAACCTTTATAAATAAAGATTTTAATTAATTAAAGATTATTAAAAAAAAATTAAAAATATTTAATAAGACCTATTTAAAAGTAGATTTTTATATTATTATTAAATAGCTAAATAAGTATTAATACCTTTTTAAGTAAATTAATAATAATTAAAAGATATCTAAGAGTTAATTTAAAGTTATTTATAAAATATTCCCTAAGGAAATTATTAAAGGTATTTATAAAAAATATAATAAGAATATCTATAAATTTATAACTATAAAATACTATATATTTACCTAAATAATTAAATAATATTATAAAAATAAAATTAAGATTTAAAAGACTTATTACCCTTAGGGTAAAAAAGATACTTATTAAATTACTTAAGCCTTAATTCCTTTTAAAAGCCTAAGCCTTTCTATAAAAATAATTAATACCTTAAAGATCTTTAAAAAAGAATTTAATAAAGCTATAACCTTAAAGATTAATTAATTAATTATATAGCTTAATTAATTTATAATTAATATAATAAAAAAGTAAAAATCTTAATTATAATTAACTTAGATTCTTAAGAAAAAATATAATAAGTAAATAGCCTTAGGAATACCTTAGGCTTTTAAGATAAATATAATATTACTTAATTAAATATAAAAAGGCTAAGATTTCTATATAATAATAATATTTAGACCTAGGTAAAATAATTATTAAAATAATATAATATATTAATATTAATATTATAATAAAAGAAATTATTTCTTAAATAATTATATAGACCTTATTTATAATAAAAATAATAAAATTATAAGTTATAACCTATAAGGTAATACTATTTTCTTAAGAAGGTTTAATAAGATATTATTATTAAACTTAGTTTATATCTTTGTGTAAAAGTCCTTATAATAAGAAGGTCTTTTATAAATAAAATTCTAAAAAAATAAGCTTATAAGATATAAGCCTAGGATTTAAATACCCTATAGTTTAGCTTATGCGCTATCCAGTTATAGGCTTACCTAAGCAATATATGCTTAGATAAGCAAGATATTAGGGAGTTATAAGATAGTCTATTTCGGCTATATTTAGCTCTATTTCCTAATTAGGAAGGTCACGTGACTTCGGACTTAGGGCTTTTTAAAGAGCCCGATAAAGCCGTGAAAGCCGTGCCTTTCCAATGGGTATTTTCTATCCGGTTTTAAATTTCCTAGTTTAAAACCCTAGAAGTCTTATATTAGAATAACGCATAACTCGGCTTCTAGTTATTCGTTCTTAGTGAAACTAATACCGTTAGAAAGCCCGGAATTCGGGCTATCCGGCGGTATAACTCTTACCCGAATCGGACTAATAGATTCCGACTCATTAGCTATATAAGCTACTAGCCCTCTCTTAGAATTAGCTCCTTAGATCTTATATGAATACTCACAATTTACATACCAATAAGAAGCTGGTTTTCTTCTTATTTTTTCTATCCATTTTACTCTTGACTTTACCTATCCTATGCCTTGCTATTTAGCTTCATAGCTATTTATTAAGACTAATTCCTCTGCCTATTTACCTCCTATCCAAGTCATCTACCCTACAGTCTTTGAGGACTTTATAGTCTTTATTCTTCAGTCTTTTACACTTTGAGAGATTTAAGATCTATAAGCTAGTTTATAATTAGCTAAGCTATTTTCTAAAATTAAATATATTTCTTTTAATTAAAAAGATAAAATAATTTAATTATATAAAGATTAACTTTTAATTAACTTAATAAAAAAATATTATAATGAATAATTAAATTAAAAAGAACCCTAAGACTATAAATCTCTATTAATTAATATATAAATCCCTTATAGGATTTAATTAATTACCTATAGATATTATAAAGGGAAACTAAGATATCTTAGATAGCTAAAACCTATTAATAAGAACCTCTATTAATATTATTTTAATTAATAAAAAGACTATACCTTTTAATTATATTAAAGAGCTTTAAATACTTATTGTAATTATTATAATTATTATAATTATTAATATTAATATAAAAAAATTTTTATATTAAAGATATTATTAAAGCTTAAAAAGCTATATAATTTATTTAGAAATTTATATTAATAAAAAAAGTATTTATAATTAATAAAAAAAAAGAATTAAAGATTTTAAATACTTAAAAAGAAATAAGCCTTTATTTTATAAAAATTAAGGGATAAATATTAAATTAAAAGGATTTTAGTTATAATAAATAAGCTTTTTATATTATTATTATAACTTAAAAAACAAATCATAAAAGATTATTAAGATATTATTAATAATATAAAATAAATTACTTATATTAAATTTACCTTATATATTACTAAAGAAATATAAGAATTATTTAATTAAAAGCCTTAAGGTATAAATATAATCTAAATTAATAAATAAAATTAAAAGGAATTATACTAAGTAAAGATTAATAAAAGAGTTAATATAAATATAATCTTTATTAATAATAAACCTTAAATTAAATAAGTTAATAAAATTATAAAGGACTTATAACTTAGTAATTATATAATTATTATTAATATAAGTATAAAAAATAAAAAAATTAAAATTATTAAAGTATATTAAAATAAGGTAAAGGCTATATGGATAAATAAGATTATTATTAAATATAATAAATTAATTAATTAAAAAATTAATATTATTAAGTTAATATTATAAAACTAAGGTAAAATAATTATATAATTATAAAAGCTACCTTAGATTTTAATTTAACTTAATAATATAAAAGGTAAGATTATTAAGACTATAATAAATATTAGCTTTAAAGGAAATATTATTTTAAAAGAGCTTATAAGAGCCTATAGTCTTAAGGTTATAACTATAAGGGCTTTTATAACCTTTTTCTCTTAGGATAAAATTATTATACTTAGCTAAATAATTATTTAGCTATACCTTAGAAATATATAAATCTAATAATAGATATATATAATACCCTCTAAGGGAATCTTAATTCTTTTTATTCTTAATATATTATTTATTTATTTAATAAAAGTATTATTTAATTATTTAATTAAAAATAATTTTATATTTCTTTATTATTAACTAAGTAATATATAAGTAATTACTGTTATTATTAATTTTATTAAATAAAAAGTATTAAGCTATAATATAAATAATAATATATTATTAAAATAAATATTAATTTTCTCTTTAAGCCTAAGATTAATTAAAAAAGTAATTTAGAATTTAATAATATCTTAATATTATTATAATAATTAAATTAAAAATTAAAAAAAGAAAATTAATATTATTAAAATAAAAATAATTGAGTAATATTATATAGCTCTTAAAGATATAAATTATTTAATTAAGAGATAAATAAAAAAAAATATAAAATATAAAAAAAAAAAGAACTTATTTTATTAAGGTATATTAAAAAAGATCTTAGTTAATACTCTTTATAAATTGCTATAAACTTTTAGTAAGTCTATAATAAAATTTATTAAGATTTCTTATCATAGGCATATAGGTATTAATAAAGGTATTAAGGCGCTATATAAGTAATATTATTAAGGCTTTATATATTAATAGATTATATATATCTTAATATACCTTTTAATATTTCTTTTTATAAAGGGCTAATAATATTATACTTAAAGCTATTAAAGTATTTTCTTAATTCCTTAGTACCCTATAGCTATATTATTATATATAAGTAATAAAATAATACTTTTTAATCCTAGAGATATATAAATTCTCTTTTTATATTAAATAATATTTTTATTACTAAGTATTTAGCTTATATTTTATTAAAGAAATAAAATATATTAATTATAACTAGAATTTCTATTATAACTTTCTTTTTAATAACCTTTAAAAATAAGGTCTTATATATTTTCTTATAAATAAAATACTATATAAAATAATAAGAGTAAATAATTAATTAATAATAATAAAGATTAAACTAAGACTATTTTATTATAGGAACTAAGTTATCTCGGCCGAAATATAACTAAAATTAAAATAAATACTAGGATATAAATTAATAAGTATAAATACCTTAGCTATAATAAGAAAAGATATATATATTATTAATATAGCGTTTAAAGAGCTAATAATTATAAATAGAAAAGTAAAAGGGCTAAAGTAAAATATCTATTATCTAAGCTATAGATATGCTATATATATAATACCTTTACCTATTAAAGATATTTAATATATTAAAAAAGATAAATATTAATTTAAGAATAAAAAAAAATAAAAATATTTAATAAAATCGCGAGCTTAATTTAAAAAGAGGCCCTCCTTATAATATAATTAATTCTATAGGGCTTTACTAATATACTTATAAAATATATATAATAAAAATAAAAATTAATTAAAAAAATAACTAAATATAATAATATAAAAAAATAATAAAAGAGGTAATAAAGAAATAAATTAATAAATATTAAATTAAATAAATATAAAAAAGAAATAATCTAAGCTATATAGCGGTTATAATAATATTAGCTAATATATTATTTATCCTTATAATTACTCTTATAATAAAATTAATCCCTTTAAGATATAAGAAAGAAATTATAATTAAAATTGTAAAAGACTGAAGAATAAAGACTATAAAGTCCTCAAAGACTATAGGGTAGATGACTTGGATAGGAGGTAAATAGGCAGAGGAATTAGTCTTAATAAATAGCTATGAAGCTAAATAGCAAGGCATAGGATAGGTAAAGTCAAGAGTAAAATGGATAGAAAAAATAAGAAGAAAACCAGCTTCTTATTGGTATGTAAATTGTGAGTATTCATATAAGATCTAAGGAGCTAATTCTAAGAGAGGGCTAGTAGCTTATATAGCTAATGAGTCGGAATCTATTAGTCCGATTCGGGTAAGAGTTATACCGCCGGATAGCCCGAATTCCGGGCTTTCTAACGGTATTAGTTTCACTAAGAACGAATAACTAGAAGCCGAGTTATGCGTTATTCTAATATAAGACTTCTAGGGTTTTAAACTAGGAAATTTAAAACCGGATAGAAAATACCCATTGGAAAGGCACGGCTTTCACGGCTTTATCGGGCTCTTTAAAAAGCCCTAAGTCCGAAGTCACGTGACCTTCCTAATTAGGAAATAGAGCTAAATATAGCCGAAATAGACTATCTTGTAACTCCCTAATATCTTGCTTATCTAAGCATATATTGCTTAGGTAAGCCTATAACTGGATAGCGCATAAGCTAAACTATAGGGTATCTAAATCCTAGGCTTATATCTTATAAGCTTATTTTTTTAGAATTTTATTTATAAAAGACCTTCTTATTATAAGGACTTTTACAAAAATAAGTAATTATAAAGCTAATATTATAAATAGAAACCCTAAAAATATAATTACAATAGTAAATAAAGCTATTAATAAGAATAAAATAATAGCTATATATTATTTATATAATAGCGATATAATAATTATATTTAAGGAGCTAATTAATAAATTTATTAAGGAAAATAATTAAGTCTAAATAATATTTAGCGATATAATAACTATTAGCTAATAAGCTTATATTATTATAATTAAGAGTTTATTAATAAATTTAATAATATAAAAATATAAAGCCCTTTAATAATAAATTTAAAATAAAGATAAAATTAATATAATATAATTAAAAATTATAACCCCTTATTATATAAATATATTAAAAATAAACCTTATAATTAAAGTAAGCTTAATAAAAAATATAAATAAGATATATAATTATAGCTTAGTCTATAAAGCTAAGCTTTTTAATTATAAGCTATATAATAAAAAAATAAAACTAAGATAATATTTTTATTATTTTAAGTTTAAATATATTAAAAAATATTATAATAAATAAAAATAATATAAATAATATATAATTATAATATATAAAAGAGGCATAAAGGTATATATAATATTAATTTAATGCCTTTTATATAATAAAAAGTATTACTCTTAGTCTAAATAATACCCTAAGGTAAAAGAAATCTAAGATAAAACCTATAAGAAATATAATATAAGGCTTAAATATTTTATAGAACTTAAGGCTATAAAATAGCCCTTTTAAGCGCCTAGGTAAAATAATAAGAATATAGATATAGGTATAGACTTAATAATAAAAAAAAGACTTAGATATCTTTTAAGAAATTTATTTAAGAAATATATCTTAAACCCTTAATTATTAATAAAATAATATAATTAACTTATATTTCTTAAATATTTTAAAGAAAATTATATACTTAGGGGTAAATAACCTTAAAGGCTTTAATTATATCTTATAAATAATAGGTATATTAAATCTTAATTAATAAAATAAAGTAAATAAATTATTAAATTAAAACTTAATAAATAATAAAGATATAAAATAAAAGGTAATATCTTAGTTATATATTATAGGTATTAATATTAAGATTAAAGAAAAACTTCATTAAAAAATAATTAAATTTATATTAAAGCTTTAATAAATAGCTTAAATTATTACTTTAAAAAAAAAAATATAATAATTAAGTAAAACTATAATAAATAATAAAAATAAAAGCTATTATATATAAAGCTAAATAAAGGTAAAAAGTAATTTAGAGATATCCCTTAAATAAAATATAAAAAAAACTTTAATAAGCCTAAAAAAAATAATAAAAGGAAATTAATAATATAAGATAAAGTTATTAAAAAAAAGACTTATAGAAATAAACTCTAAAGATAACTTATTATAAAAACTTATAAAATAATTAAAAATAATTATATAAGGTATATAGGTAATATATATATTAGACCTTAAGGGAGATAATAAACCTTATATTAAAGTTTATTAAGAAAAAGCAAAGGTTTTAGCTATATTTTTTTTTTTAAAACGAACCTTAATTAAATTCCCTCTTAGGGGAAAAAAATAAGGGCTATAATAAAATACTTAATATATATATAATTAATTATTAAGTTAATATAAATAAAATTAAGAATATTCTAAGGAAAATATACTTATAAAAAGTAGTAAAAAGGGATAATATCCTTATAGGCCTTATTAAGGTATATAAATAGCCTATTTATAATATTCTTATATATATTATAATAATAAGTTTTAAATTAAGCTATTATTTATTATGCCTTAAAAATATAAAGGTAATTATTTTATAAAAGCTAAGGAAAATAAAATTTAAGATAAAGATAATAAAGGTATAAAAATTAATTTCTCTCTTAAGTATTATTAAAAAGATTATTAAAGTAGCTATAAAGGACTATATTATAAGTATAATAGAGATATTTAGGCTCCTCCTTAAAGAATAAATAAGGAATAAAAAGGATAAATTAATAAAATATATAATTCTCTTAATTATAAAAGTAATAAGAGAAATATAAATAAAGGGAGAAATAATTACCTTTATTTAGCTAGATTTTATAATAATATTTAATAAACTTATATATTATAGACTTATAGGAATAATAATATAAAGGGGATTCTTAAATTAGATTATAATATAAATAAAAAGTTTCCTTAGGGAAAAAATAATATATATATACTTTAAGGGTAAAGTATTTAAGGCCTTTTAAATTAAAATAAAAATACCTTAGGGATCCCCTTTATTATTAATCCTTTTTATAATCTATATTAATATACTTTATAAAAGACTTAAGAAATATAAAAGTATTATTTTTATAAGGTTTATAAATAATATAAACCTATTTATAATAAAATATATCTTAGAGAAATATTATATATATATAAAAAATATAAAACCTAATTATATTAAATAAATAAAGTAATATAATATAATATATAATATAAATAAAACTAAATAGATATACCTTATATAGGCCTAAAAAGTATTAATATTATTAATATATTTTATAAAAGCCTTAATATAATTATTATAAAAAATAAAATTCTTTAGAATTACTTTAAATAAAAAGCTTTATTAATAAAATTAAATATAAAAAATTTATAACGAAGCTATTATTATTATATAGATAATAAGGAGATTAATAAGATTAATATAAAGGTATAATATTATAAAGGTAAGGTATTTTTATATAATAATTATTAAATCGGCGTTTTTTTATATAATATATATAATATACGAGTGGGATAAATAAGCGAGTAAGATAGCTAGATTATATATTAAAACTAGGATTTTTAAACTTTAATAAAAACTTTTATAAAATAGCTATAAACTTATAAAGGGTATTTCTAGCTATTTAAAATATAAATAAACTATATCTAATTTCTATAGATTTTTAAAAAATCTCCTTTATAGAGAAATAACTAAGTATATAGTGTAAATAAGTTTTTTCTAAACTACCTTATAAGGAATCTCTTTAAAATTTTATAAAAAATTAAATAAAATTATATAATATATAAATAATATATTTTTAAAGTCTTATTAATTTTAATTAAGATTTTAATTTTTAAGAAATTTTTTAATTTTCTCTTTTAAGGTAAAAATACCTTTATCCCACTCGCTTAAGTATCCTACTCGCTTATTATATATATTAATATTAATCTTTTATATTTTATTTAAAAATAAAAAACCCTAAGGTATAGCTATAAAGGTATAATAAAAGTAAATAAAATACTTATAGCTTATTATTAAAGTATATAAGGCTATATTAATAGCTTAGCTTAAAATAAAAATAATTATAGCCCCCTTAGACTTATATTATAAAAAACTTTAAAAAGTATTAATCTAATATATAAAATATATAATAACTTAGAATACTATTAAATAAGCTAATACCTAAATAATAATTATTTTAAAGAGATAAAAAAAATAAAGATATATATTATATTTATTCCTCTCTATAAAAGAACCTAAGATTATAAAATATACTTAATATAAGATTAATAAAAAATAAAAATAAAGGTAACTTAGAAAATAAAATAAAGTAAGAGAGTATAAGAGATAAACTATAAATAACCTATTTAATATTACCCTTTCTAATATTAAAAATAAAGCTTAAATTTAAATATACTAAGGGCTTATAAAATATTAAAGCTTTATAGTAATTTAAATTAAAACTAAGAAAATTAAGTTATAAGACTTTTTTTTCTTAAAGGGTATCCCTAATATAAATATACCTCGCTATATATATAATAAAGGGATTAAGATAATTTATTATATAATTTTTTATTACTTAAAGTATAATAAATAATAATTATATAATATTAAGATTAAAAATAAAAAAAACTTTTATAAAATAATATTTATAAAATAAAGATTAATTATAATTATTAAGTAATACCTAAATATAATAAAACCTTATTAATTTTAATTTATATAGAGATTATAAAGGGAATAAAATAAAGATAATAATAGATATATAAAGAGATACAAGAAAAGTATTAATATAAATTAAATTTAGAATATAATAAACCTTAATAATATAATAATAAAACCTATAGGTAAATAATAAGATATAAATATTATGCCTTAATATTATTTTTTCTTTACCTCCTCTTTTTTATTTTTACTTCTAAAGGATAACTTATTTATATTAATATTAATAAGAGTAATAGGTATATTATAATTAGTAATAGCGATAATAATAGCTATTTATTATATTAATAAATTAAATTACTAAGTAATATTATTTATAAATAAACTATAATTAAATATTATACTAAGTATAAGTAAGGTATTAATAAAATAATAAATAAAATTAATATAATAATCCTTTAAGTTAAATTAAGTAATAATATATTAAAACTTTCTAAATTAAATATTAAGATAATTAAAAAAATAAATATAATATATATATAAAAAAGAGACTTATATAAAAAGCGCGCTAAGATAAAATCTATTTCTAAGCCTTTTAATAAAGGTAAATAATAAAAAAAATATAATTAAAGCTAGGAATAAAATAATTAAAAGCCTATATAAATTAATAAAATAATATAAGAGTAATAAGGATAAAATATATATTTATTTATATTTTTTTTTATTATTTAAGTAATAATAATAATAAATACTATAACTAATAAGCTTATAATAAAGATAGCTAAGAGTCTTTAATTTAGTTATAATATAAGTATAAATTAAATATAGCTCTTTAAAAGAAATCTATAAAAGGTTAATAAGGTAAAAATAAATTGTAAGGAGGTGGGTTACGTGCGTGGTCACGTGACCCCTGAAAAGCCTTATAGATAGAGGTGTGGCACAGTTCCGGCACGTTGTGCCTGAACTGGTTGATCTTTTGGTCTATTGGCTTAATTAGCATGCCACCTAATTATGTTATATAAATAAGGCATAAAAGATTTATACCTTTAATTGTATCTATCTTCTTAGATTTATAGCCCTAAGAGCTATTATTATTATTAAAATTATTATTATCTAGGGGGTTATTATTATTAGTATTAAAGATAGCTAGAAATATAAAAGGTAAAAAAAAAGAAAAATATAAGAAGCTAGGGTAAATAAAATAAAAGCGAGATAAAAAAGGCGTATATATAGGGCGTATATATAAGTAAAAGAGAGATATTTATATAAAGAAGAAAAGAAAGAAAAAAGAGAAATAATAAGATAGCTATTTTATTACTAAAGGAAGATAAAAAGACTATAATTTATAATTACTTAGGCCTCTTTATAAGAAATAGCTAAGGTTATTATATAATAAAAAATAGGAATAAAGGGAAGCTTAAGAAAAAAAGCCTATTAAAGGGATATTAATACCTTAAAGATAAGCTTTCCCTAAGATAATTCTATAAATACCTAGGGGACTAAGGGTATTTATAAATATTTAAAATAATTAATTACCCCTTAAATTAAGGCTTATATTATAGCAAGTTATATAAGTAATATAATTAAAATATTATATATAATACATAAATAAAGAGCTAATAAGTTATATATAGGTTTTCTTCCTTAGAGGGTTTTTCTTATATAGATATAAGTAATAAAGGTATTATAAGTTTAGATTAAATAAATAAGAATGATAAAGTAATAATATAATATAATACTATTATATATATCTTTAATATTAATATTAGAGAGATATTTTACTCCTTATATCTTATTAATAATCTCTAAAATTAAGGGAAAAAAATAATAATTTTTAATAATATTAATATTAAGGCCTTTATAATTTATATAGAGGTAAAGCCCTTTATTTTTCTTTAAAATAAAAAAGATTAAAGCCCTTATAGGGCTTTTTAAGAGTTTAATATATCCCTTTTAAATATTATTAGCTAAGTATTCCTAAAGCTCTTAAAATTTAATATAAAAATAGAAATAAATTAATTTATAAAATAAGTTTTTACTTTTTATTAAGTTAA
Organism: Fusarium sp. LHS14.1; assembly: GCA_025433615.1. NCBI lineage: Eukaryota > Fungi > Ascomycota > Sordariomycetes > Hypocreales > Nectriaceae > Fusarium > Fusarium sp. LHS14.1. The sequence goes on from CM046481.1 coordinate 3,326,592, forward strand.
TTATATAATTAATACCTTTATATCTTAGTAATTTACTTACCTTTTTATAATTAAATATTTTTACTTTATTTATAATTTTAAGTAATAAAATAAGATCTCTTAAAGGTTTTATTAATTTTTTATTAAGTAATAAATAAAGCTCTTTATAAAAAGTAATAAAATAAGCTTATTTAAGGTTTTTTACCTTCTTATAAAATTTTTATATTAATAATACTTTAATCTTATTAATTTTCTTCTTAAATTATTAAAGCTTTTTTTTTTATTAATTATAATAAAATAATTATAAATAATAGATATTAAAAGTAAGATATTATTTCCTTAAAATATTATTTATTTTTAATACTTATATAAATATATTTAAATTATATTAAATATCCTTAGTAATTAATTATAATTATTAAGATATATTATTTATAAAGGACTTTTAATTATTTTTTTGTTATTATTTTATAAGATCCTTAGACCTTATTATAGTTTTTAAGCCCTTATTTCTTTATAAATTCTTTATTTATATAATTTAATATTACTAATATATCTAAATATACTTTTATTTCTTTTTATTTTTAGCTATAAATTATAATTATAATATTAAGGTAAAGTTTAACTTAGATATTATTATCTTTTATTAATACTTAGGCTATATTATTAATTAATTAGTATTTTTTATTTAGCTTATTTATTTAGGTCTTCATTATTTTAAATAGGCTTATAAGAAATATTTAGTATTTTTATATATATAATACCTAAGCTTATATCTTAATTAATCTTTTAGGTTTTTTTATTATTAAAATAATAAATCTTTAATAAATTATTAAGGGTTCTCTAAGGTTTTAATTAAATTATATTTGAATTACTTTTATTAATAATTATTATTAAAATAATTCTTTTATTTATTTTATTATTTTATTATAGATTTATAATAAAATTAATATATTAAGATTAATATAATATTATAGTTTAATTTATAATTTAATAAAATAAAAGAGAGTTTATTAAGATTTAATATATCTTAGGAAATATTTCTTAATAAAATTAAAGTAAATATAAAAGTCTTATAAGATTTAATTCTTTTATTATTATAATTATTTTAATTATATTATTAAGAATATATCTTAATTTTTTATATCTTTAATTAATTAAATAGTCTATTTTTTAAATCCCTTTTAATTTCTCTTAAGTATATATTATTAAATCTTATTATATTCCTTAAGGTATTAATTTTATCTCGCTTAGCTTTTATAATCTATATAATTAAATATAAATAAGATTTTCTTATATCTTTTTTAGTATTAATAATATATTTTATTAAAGGCTTAATATAAATTATTAAGTTAATTATTATATTTATAAATTATAATAAAGAGGGTTAATTTATTAATATTTTTAATTTTAATTTCTCTTTTTTTAAATAATAATAAATTAAAGTATTTTTTATATCTTTTTAAGAATTTTTCTTTATTAAATATTTATAATAACTTAATTAATATTTATTTCTTATCTTAGAATATTTTTAATTCTTTTAATTATTTAATTTATTTCTTAATCTTAGCTTATTATTACTTAATTATTAAGTTTTTAATATATTTATTATTAAGTTAAGGTTATAAATATGTAATATTATTAATTTTTATAATTCTTAATAAAAGGGAGTTTTTAAAGCTTTTATAAACTATCTTTAAAAAAACTATTTCTTAAGTAGCTTATAAAAAAAACTTTAAAATTATTATAATTATAATCCCTAAAGTTATTAAAAGCTAAGTAGGTAAAATAATTATATTATATTAAAGCTTATTAAATCTAAGATAATAAAAGCTATAGTAAAAGATAAAGGTTTCTTTTATAAAGCCTTATTAAAAAGCTAGGGGTATATAAGTTAATTATTATGCTAGTTTATATTTAGTAATATAATAATTATAACCTTAATAGATCGAGGTTATAAGTAACCTTTTAGCTAAGTAGTTATAAGGCTTATTACTCTATAGCTATTACTTAGTTACTATATAATAATTATAACCTCGATTTATTAAGTTATAGCAAAGGTTATAAGTTTAATTCCTATTTTTTATATTAGGGCTTATAAGGCTACTAGGTATTAATTCGTATAAGGTGCGCGGGCGCTAGCCTAAGCCTTAGGGGTTTCCGCAGTTATACTTCTTAGGCCTTGTATCAGGGCCTTATAGTAGCGAGTTATAGCGTATAGGCCTTTGGCCTAGGGGGTTAGGCGCTATGGCCTATAGTTGAGTTACTATAAAGGAGGGAAAGTTATTATAGTTACGCCGTCTAAGGATATAGGTTCTTAGAGGTATAGGGTAGCCGTGATATATCGCATTAAGTAGTTATAACCTCGATGGATTAAGGTTATAAGTAATATTTTAGCTAAGTAGTTATGAGGCTTGCTACCCTATAGCTACTGCCTAGTTGCTATGTAATATTAAGTATCTTTTTACCCTAAATTTAATATTATTAATATTTAAAAAATAAAAGCGGTTATTTTATAATAATTTATAGATATTAAAGAATAAGAGAGATATTAAAAGATAGCTAGATTAAGCTTAGAGAAATAATAGTAATATAAATAGAGAAGCTTAAACCCTTATAAATTAAAATAATAAGTAAATTAGTTATTTAAATAGTATTATTACTAGTTAAAATTAAAAAATTAAGTTCTTAAAGAATAAGCTAGAATTATAAAAGTCTACTATTAAGAAGGCTATTAATTATAACCCTAATAAGAGGTTTATATATATTAAGAAAATTATATATACTTATTATAAGGCTAAGAAAGTACTTATAAAATACTATAATTATAAGGCGCCTAAATTATAAGAGAATTCTATAAAAGTAATAGAGAAGGAAGTATAAGGCCTATAAAGTATATTCTAAATTTAATTAAATTAATTATATTATTTTTTGTTAAGATATCGCTGATTTATGTAATATATGAATTTTAGTTATTATAGTAGTAATCTCTAAGGTTACTAAAAGCTAGGTAGGCAAAATAGTTATATTATACTAAAGCTTACTAGATCTAAGATAATAAAAGCCATAGTGAAAGATAAAGGTTTCCTTTATAAAGCCCCGTTAAAAGGCTAGGGGCATATGAGCTAGTTATTGCGCTGGTTTGTACGGATACAAAGCAGCGTAACATTGGTGTTGAGGTAATTTCGACTTGCCAAAGGGGGGTCGGGGCCAAAGGTGGGTCCTCAATATTATCTTATCTTGTCCTCCCTTCCTATTTCGGAAATGCCTAGTCTAGTTGATGCTGATTGGCCTAGTACGCTCACCTAATCAGCCATGACGGCTTCAAGCGAGACAAGCTGGATGGTCCATGATGTATTGAGTTGGAGGACTGAATTTTTATCGTTGGGGTATGGATGGAAGAGCGTATGGATGATATGTAACCCAGATGTGTTACTAGAACAGAAGGGCGGGACCCAGGATGGCGAGCATGTCGAGTGTTTTGTCAAGCCGACCTCCTGATCTCCTTGTGAGCCGACCCCCTTTGACACCCCATTAGCCAATAGATAGGTTATGATAAGGAGAAAGGAATGTTGCATTACGTCTTTTGAAGATAGGATTAACAGAACTAACTAAAGACAAGGGGTAAAGGGCTTTGAGATATTAAAACAGAACCCGTCAGTATCCGGAGAGGCTGAAGCGGGCGAGAAGAGAAGAGAAGTAGCAGAAAGCCTCTGTAGGGGCAGATCCAAACAGTTCCATCAATCTATGCTTCTGTCGCTGGAGGATGGAAACTTCACCGAGCACCATCCACAAGAATGAATGTTGAACCAAGGATGAATATCATCTGATCATGCACCACAGTGTCATCTACCAACCTGAGCATCAGGAGTAAGGGCTGGTAGATGTGACGGCCTGGAAGAGCCAATGTGAAAGTTTCTCCAAGGAATTCGTCTTCGAGACCAAGGTGGGATCTGATACTGCAGTTCCCATCGTTGATTTCCCCCAAAGAGACTAGACTTCGGTAGTCAAGTTTTTGGAGCCGTCGTCAACGCGTTCGGTATTTTGTAGCTGCTCTGGGAATATTCGGTACGCTGTATGTTCGGTACGCTTTGAGGCTATTGTAGCTCCTGCTCAAGGGGTATCAAGTAGATTCAGGCGTATATCCAGCTCGATAATGTCTGAACCTGACAGGATCCAAACCCAGAGCAAACGGGAACGACGGTAACGCGAGATCACCACGAAGCGATAGGTGCGAGAAGGGTCTGTATATCGGAGGTTGAATACGGAAAGAGGGTCATCGCAGGTTCGAAGATAGCGGTCCATGGTCTCGGCCGGGGAAAGTGTCGGCGTGTTCGGTAGTTCGCTGCAGCTTCGAAGAGTACAGGTAGTTGTTAGTAGGAGGCTCCTCTTGCACGCGAGATACTTCAAGGGGCTCTATGAGGCAAGGCTCAAAGGCAGAAGCCCCTTGATGAAGAAAGAAGACTCACCCTAGCGTTAACACTTTCGACAGGTTGATGGAACTCCGTCTTGCTCAATGACGGCCACACAGGGTATGGCCTGAAAATGTCAACGTCGATGAACGCAGTCAAGTCTACCAGAGTCTGGAGGAACCACTAGGTATGGAATGGACTCAGCCTTTTAATGGTCCATCGCTCCACTGACAAGGAAGAGGCATCCCATCTAGACACGACGATCGTTCCGTCTCTCGAACGCCATGTGGGCGAGTCTTGACAGCTTGACAGCTCATGGCGAGGTAAGGGCCCCCGGGGAAGGATGAAATCGAGATAGTTGCAGTAGCTCGTCAACAAACGGTGGCACTAGACGGGAATCAGCAGGGAAGGGCCAACAACAGAGAGGTTGCTTAGCTGGCCGATTAGTCGAATGAGGATGAGAGATGGAAAAAGAAAGGAAAGATTGCGAGAAGAGACAAGTGATAGGTATGAAGCATGCTACAAAGGGAACAGGGAAAGAGGAAACAACTGACTAGGCCCAATTCGAGATAGAGTCAAAAGAGTGTAGGTACTAAGCGCGGGAGCGGGCGAAGGGGCCGGATGGCAAGGTCTGGAGTACACACATGGATGGGACATCTCTCGCGGCACTACAAGGATTTAAAATGCCGGCAACGATGGCCCGTAGCCGTGCGCCGATTTGGTGATTCTGGGTTGTGATTCCAGGACCTGTTCATGCATGCAGGTGGAGGTTGGCTCGGCCGGTGTTCATCGAGGGAACTTGCCCTCGGGGGCTGCAGCTTCAGTTCACAGCAGGGACACGCCTCACAACTGCGTTCAACTGACGGCAGACGGATCCCTCAGAGTGGGAAAACGGTTAGAAGCAACCAGAAGAGCCGCATGTGGAGCCTGATCAAGGGAGCCTGTGGCGAAGACGCCTCGGGCGTAGTGTATGTGAGTGACAGCATGAGTCACAGCAGGAAGCTGTCTCACCTGATGTCCCATAGAAGCCTCGTGAAACATGGAGATCGTCGGCATGAGGGAAGGATTGCATTCCAGAGGCAGCCCGTCTCTCTGGTTGGGATCCAGTTGTAACTGCCATGGTGAAATCGAGGGAACCCACCGCCCGCTTCCGGAGCCGACGCTCTCCAGTCTCCGTCCGGCATTGTCAGGCTTCAGCTCCGCGTGGAGACGACTTGAGGTTCGTGCATTGCAGGGTGAGACACCCATGTTCTCGAAGTCATTCCAGGATCTTGGCCGCCAGACGGACCTGCATTGGCACACGAGACAGAGATTTTTGCTCGGATCCCTATCTGGATAGGTTCTCGAGTCACTTACCGCCTTTTTGGTCAGATGTTGGCCTGTACGATATGGGTATGCAAACGAGACGGGCTCGGGCCGCGTACAAGGTCCGGATGAATCGACAAAGAAGCAAACATGACAAGCGTGGCAAGACTAATATCAACACCCAAGCCACAGGTGTGCTTTTCGGTGAGGTAGGGATGTCTGAAATGTCACAGTTCCCTGTTGTTTGTTGGTTTTCAGAAGTTAACGAGGCTTGGCTCTTCTCTCTTTGCTTTCACACACCTCCTTGGAGAAAGCCGTGCACACCGACGATCTTATTTCCGACTGGTGGATTACTGCTAACGAGGTAGTCGGCCGACGATTTGAGCTTGATTAGGTTTTGCCCGCAGTTCGCCCCTCATTTCCCATTGTTTGCCTTGTCTCCCAATGCCGAGGAGGCTCAAAGGGTTGGTCCGCCTCGGCCGCCTTGTCGCCTTGTCGCCTTGTCGCCTTGTCGCCTTGTCGCCTTGACAGAACCGAGACAAGATTAGCGCGTAGAGATTACACGTTTCGGCTCGGTTTATTGTTTGTTTGTAAATAAATAATTGCCTCTGTTAAAGGTTTCTTTGTCGTTGGCGGGACATTACTGGTTGGCCTCAAGCCTAGGTGCGAATATTCAACAGTAGAAACCAAAAGGCTAGCCCCTGAGTCTTCCTGACGAGCGACCCCTTCGAGCACAATGTAGCCATCCTAAAGTAGAACTCCGATAGTGTACAAACACTATCTAAACACCATTCACCAGCCACGATGACCGCTGTGACACCCCTGGAACTACGCGTTTCTTGACGCGCCCCGGAACAGACCCGCAAACTCGAACTTGCTGATCGTTTCCTAACCCCCACATGCGAACAGAAAACCCTGAACCTAGAGCCTGGTAGTTGTTGAATGCTTTCGTCTCTCAACAACATGGTCCCGTATAGTTGTCAACTCAACAGTTACAGCGGTGTGACATGGATCTATTGTGTGTGCGGAGAGAGACAGGGGAGAGTATTGGCGAAACGACTACCTAGGGTTGAAACGTTGGCCTATGCTCTCACCATAATTTGGGAGGCATCCAAGGCTAGAACTGGTCAAGCCGTCACGAGTTCGGCCACTTGAACCCCAATCATTCGTCTCTGCTGGCTGTATCTTTAAGGAGGCGTGTGGCTCGTGCTTTGATTAAACCAGGGTCAACTGATCAAGTTCTGCCTCGCGGAGATGTGCTGTGCCACACCCATCTTGAAAATTCTTTCAGTCATCCATAACTGTCTTATTTGATGGGCCAGAGCACGGGATTACGGGCTGATGTGGCCTGTTTTGACGTGCTGTATCAATTGTGAGACACGTTCCTGCATCATCTCAGTATTAATTTGCTGCTCATATGGATCGGACATGTCGATGAGCTGTCATCATGGAGACAGTCCCCGCAACTCACCCCTTTCGGAATGCCGGCGAACGGCCTCGTCTACCATGGCACCGGGATTACAGCCGTCTCGCCTTCGGAATATCTCAGGCTACTGCTAGCGGGATCTCGCCAACATGGTACGATCGTCGATATAGCCGTATTACTCCGTAGGGCTGGTAATCTAGTTAGTATCTGATACTCTTGGGACTCTCGCCCGCCCCAAACTTGCTTTACTTGACTCCTAAACGGCGACAAATTTTCTGCAAACTCATCAAATGTTCTCCTTTTTCCAGTTTTTTCTACAGGGGGCCCTGCTGCCTGCAGTCGTTTCCTCATCCGCTGTCGTGCATTGGCGTGGCCGATTCTGCGACCCTCAGGGGCTTATAGAGATACATGAAATTACAGCCTCACTTTTTTCTGTCCCTCTCACCCTCCAACTTTTACGACTCCAGGTGGTTCCCAAAATCAGCCAGGGTTAATCTAAGTTGACAGCAGTCAAGGCCGACAATCAGATTGCGTATTCACCAAGGTTAGCGGGTTCGCCGATGCGGTGTGTGTGGGTGCTGTAATATCAGGTGCTGTAAGATAAGAATAATTGGACTGGATAAAATTGTGACACCATCATACGGACGCGAAATTGGCATCTGAAACATGATGTAGAGAAGTCATGAAGACAATGCAGATATGAACGGGTGGGTGTTGGTGACAAAATAATAGAGGATGTTACTGTGGGGTAACTGCCTTGAAAGTGGTTGCGATACATTTGTCAACCTAAGCACGTGAATATCTTTTGGGCGAGGTGAATGAACTTCCCTCCCTCACTCGAGACAAGTTCCCATCTTTGCAACCAACCTCTCTCTTTGACCAAGCGCTCTCTGCGTTCGTCGAGTGAAAAGCTTTCTGCCAATTCATTCTCCCAGCCCGAAATGCCTCCCAGGAAGATGACTTTGCCGACCCTCCTGATGCACTTCCTCTACACTCCGAATCCTTCCCAGTGTCCGTGAATTCGAAGACGCCTTTACACAAGTCACCTCTGCCAAAGCGGACCGAACCTTCCGGTGCGAGATTGTGGCATGTCGATGCCACAAGCATTGTCGACTTCGCAGAAAGCAGATGATGCACTTCACTAGGCAGTGGGCTGGATAGAAAGGTAAAGACCCAAAACAAATATTATAGCTTTGCCAAAGCTAACGTTAAACTCAAGCAGGACTCCGTTCCCGTTTTCTATACGAAACCAATGCAAGGACCCAATGCGACCTTCCTCTCCCACCCCGATCCCGAGCTTTTTTACCATAGACCGACCAAGGCACCAGCCACGACTGCAAACATCAAGCTTCCAGCCTCAGCCTTGATACCCGAGTTGACGCAAGCCGTTCCTGTGCACCCGGACTGATCTGATCCTCCTTGGTCGGAACCACCCGCGCTGCTGCCACTATCCGTTCCGTCACTTCCTTGACTGGAGCCATCTTGGCCAGAACCATCTTGTCCGGTTGCGTCGCTACCAGACTGGCTTCCAGAGCCTCCGTTACCGGAATTACCACTGCTTCCTGAGCTGCTGCCGTCTCCCTGGCCTCCTTGAGATCCGCTGCCAGAGTTCTGCCCAGCGTCTCCTCCAGCGCCTCCGTCGTTACCTCCCTGGCCACCGTTATTGCCGTTCCCACCATTTCCGTTATCCCCACTGCCAGGAGTTGGGCCCTGACCTGGAGAGCAGCCGCCAGGAGGACATGCAGGAGCAGTCCAGTTCTTGCCGCCGCTCGGGGGACTACAGCCGTGGCAAGGCTGAGGGATAGGCTTGGCCCCGCCACAGTTACCGCCAGGGCACTTTGTGCGATAGGGGCAGTCAACGACATCTGGCGGGCAGTCGTGGAAGACATCGCCCGGCTTGTGCCCTGGGTCATTGGGGACCGGAGCGGGTGTCTGCCCAGGAGCTACAGGAGTAGTAACGTCGCCTGGGAACGGAACAAAGACGACCTTGGCGTTATTCCTCTTGTAGAGGTCATAGACCGGCCAGCCGTGGACGGTGGCACCTCCGCAGGTTCCCTTGGATTTGTCGGCGGGATCGCACCATTGATTGCAGAGCGAGTTATCGACCTTGGTCACCCTGTAGGGGATCGGGCTCGGCGATAAATCAAGGCGATCGCAAGCACAGGAGTTGCCGTGGAAGGCGATGATGTTGCCGTTGATCGAGCAAGACGATGTGCACCCGGCCTGACCCAAGTCAAACTGTCGAGGAAAGGTTCCAGGCTTGATAGCAACGCAACCCAGATGTTGAAACTCGCCGCCTTTGACGAGACTGGGGTCAGGAGTCGACTGAGCGTAAACGCCAGCGGCGATGAGGCTGGTAAGAAGAAGAGACTTGGCCATCTTGATTAGAATGACAAAGAACAAAGAAAAATAGAAGGAATGACTTGAAGAAGGAGAAAAGAAAGACGGGGTGAAGGTTGATTGCTTAAGACAACTTGAGGATTCAGATGAGAAGAGAGTTCTTGCCTGGTGCTTAAGTAGCTGGTGGTGGAATCTTGTTGTCGATATCATTCCTCTTTCTGGCACTCAGGGGGAAACTGGGGTTTTATGGAATGAGGGCTGAACTCTACGATGGTTTCGCCTGGCCTACGACTTCGAGATTCCGACAACGTTCCAGTCAAACGTTAGCAGAGCAGCCGGTTTCAGCCCTTCTCGCAGCAACAGCTGAGACAGAATCCAGGCACGGCTATGGTGCAGACGAATGAGACACCGAGAGGAGAGACATGGCACCCACACTTGACAGAAAGCATCTGGTGGAATCCAACGGATTCGCCGCTTAGGGCGAGACCACCGGTTGCAAGGCCAAGTGGTTTCACGTCGATCAGCCTTGAAAGGCTTCCCGGGGGATCTGGCAACAGCTATAAGCTTAATGCGTCTCTCAGAAGATGTGTCTCGGCTATAGTGGTTGAGTTCCTACGCAAGGGAGCCCCGACAGTGCGCCTGGCATGCGACCATCAACATCCCTTGACAACACCGTCCAGAAGCGGGAAGACAGGTCATAGGGCTCAGATGTGAAGATTTCTGACGTTTTCATTTGGCGAGCACTCGTGAAGATCCTTAAAGAGATGTCTTGGGTAGTATACGACCTAAAGCGTCTAGCTGAAAACCTGAGACATGGCAAGATCTGCAAGCGTTGGCTGTCCACCCACGAAAAACCCCGCGATGGCTTCACCTCTCAATCCAAGGTATCACACAAGCCTTGAAATGCAGTGAAGCAAGCCTGTCACATGATGGCCTGATTCGGAATGACACAGTGGTTCGCCTTGTCTGGCTGCCTTCCCGAATCGGACTTTGTTGCCTTGTCACGAAAATGTAAACCAAGACGCGCCAGACAAAGACGAACCCTATGACGCGCTCTGATCGGACTGCAAAGTCTTCTTGATGCTCTACTTTCGTGGCGTTGACGAAATTCAAACACATTGGCCTCTTGCTGATGCTCTCTCGAACCGACAAAAGAACTACCGATGTTCAACGACGAAGACCCCACCGCGATGCGAACGACGACCGAAACGAGCGAACATGATACTATTGATGTTGGGGGTTGAATACGGGACTTTCAGTTGGTCTGTTGTTCTGTGAACAAGGCATTGTTTGCATTGTTGCGTGTTGAAGATGAGCACTGAGCACACACAAACGCCATTGAACAATTCTCGCAGCTGGAGAAGAAACCAGCAAAGTCCAGGTCGTCGGTTCTCCCTTAAAAGGCTTCCATATTGCCACGCCAAGTTCCAGCTCCTGGTCAACTGGCTGAGACATCACTTTAACTGTCTTGTACACTGGGAACACCCCGAGATCAATATCACCGGATAACTCGCAACAACCTGGTTTCCCCTCTGTACTCGCCATGAAGGACTCAGAGCTGGTATTCTGGAAGGTCTTGTTTTACGTTGCCCTGAGCCTTGTGGGTGCCCTTCTCCTGGTTTGCAGTTGCCTGCTAGGAGGAAGACATTACAAAGACGAGGCCATCAAGGATGCCGCAAAATTCAGGGAAACCCTACAACACCAGGCCGAACTCTGGAGGCAAGAACGTGATCGACGGGATAGGGAGTACGAGTTAAGGCTTGAGGAGCAGAGACACAAGAATGCTGCCTTTCAGCAAAACTCGGAGATTCGGGATGATATGGACGATGTCATGGAGGAGAACAGAGTCCTTCGTGAGCAAAAAGATGAACTCAGCAGTCGCAGTGAGCGGCTTGCACAGGAGAGCTCCCGCCTGAGGATGGAGATTGCGGGACTGGCGGTACAGCTTGCTCAATCCAAGCGGTCGGGACACGAAGCTGAGCCGGGATCCGGGCTCGAGTCTAGGCCAGAATTGAGGCCGGGGCCGAAGAGGGTGGTGAGCGTGGTCAACGTGAAGACCCTGGAGCCGGTGCTACCGGAGAGGGTGGTTGAAGTGGTGAACGTCGAGAACGAGGAGCCGGAGCTACCACGCAACCCCTCGTCGACATTGTTCGGCTCGGGGTTGCCTCCGGAATCGACTTACAGCTCGAAGAACGCTATCCAAGACGGTTCGGATAACCCTGAATCTCACACCTGGCTACCACGCAACCAGTCGACGCTGTCCGGCTCTGGGCTATCCCCAGGATCGACTTACAGCTTAGAGGCTGCTGTCCAAAACGGCTCAGATAGCCCTGGGTCTCGCGCTTCTTCAGTGCCACCAACCTCAGAACTGGGCAGTCCTGAACACACAGAGCTGCCTCCATCCCCTTCTGACGACGGGCAGGACCCAAGCAAGCTCAAGCCTGCGAGCGGTATGATGACGATGGGTGGCCTTCTGTCAGGCTCCAAGCAGCGCCACACATGGGCTGCGGACTCGGGGTCATCCCGTCCTGCACATGAAACAGACGACAAGTGGAAGCCTGCGTCCCCTAAAAAGCCTGTATCCCCTGGCAAGCCTGTGCCCCCTCCCAAGCCTGTGTCCCTTAGGCGCAACTTAAGTATTCACTGAGGGGGATCTACAAGCAAAGTAACGTTAGAAGATGAGTTTACGGCCTCCTTTCTTTTCCTTTAACCCCTTTCTACTCTTTGTCTAGGTCGAGTCAAGTGACCGATCCCCTTACCCTTGGCCTGTTGCTAGGACATTGGTTTCAGCATAGTTGTAGTGCAACTCGGTAAAGTTATCTGCTCAATAGAAGCCCTTGGGGCCAAATCATTTATTCTCTTCTTGTCATGACACTGTATGCAAGTGCTGCAATGTCCATCTCACCCAAACACAATAAAATCCATGTGGTATCTATCAACAGTCCTGTAATTGAACATCAACAATTCTCACCATCTTAGAAAAATTTGCTCTTGAGCCCTCCCAGTACCACATTCCTCTTCTGCTTATTCATATACTTGTTCACGTCACTTGCCCATCCCGCACTCTGCTCCTGGAGGTTCTCCATATTGTCACCCATTATGTTGAGCTTCTCCGTCCTCTCATTCAGCTGCCTTGTGAGGTAGTCTCCCCATCCTTCTTGGGCATTTGAGCCTGATGCCAAGGGCTCGCCAGTTCTAGCGGCACGTTGCTCAGCGGCAGCTGCATCCATCATGCGCTGGCTAGGCGGTCGATCGGGGCCACCGACTAGTAGATCTAGATCCATTGGGGAAATGTATTGTGTTCCCGAGATCCATTGGAGGTTCGAGATGGTCGGGCGAGGGGGACATTCAAGCTTTGGGTTGATCATGACGTCGGGCGACTGTTGGGGCCCCTTGCCTGTGCCCCAGACGTGAATGACAGCCAACTCGCTAGGCCCTGACCAGGCAAAGATATCTCCCGTCTGGGTCACGATCGAAGCCGTGCTCCGGCTGACGTCCATCATAGGCAGATCAGCTTTGCCTATCTCTTTCAGACCTGGAATAGAGAACGCCCTTGCTGTTCTGTCTCCGAACACGCCCACAACGGCGAAACCTTGTAACTCAAGCTCCGCTACAGAGGCCGCATCGCATAGAATGTTGTCAAACTCCTTGGATGCGCCCTTAGAGTTGGCTGGTCTGAAGATGCGAATCTCGGTTTGCGTGACTATAACCTGTTAGCCGCGAATCACCATATTGACTTTGAGACAAACCTGCTACCACCACGCCATTGACTTGGCGTCCTTCTCTGAGGCCTGCGACTATTGGTCCAGTGGCAAAGGCTGGCTTTCCAGTATCGGCCTCGATAGGACTGAGTGAAATGATCTTGCCGTCAAAGGAGACGACGCCCGCTGGCTGAGCAGTATAGGATCCATCTTGACCCGGGAGTAGCTTAAAGGTGACGACCTTGCCCAGATTTGTTCCCACAAAGCAGCAAATACTAGAGTACTTGTCCTCATCCAGCGTCATAACGCCAAACTCGATCACGACAGGCCACTCCTTTTGTGGCTCCGAGGCCGAGTGGTGACCCTTCAAGAAACTAGATCGCTTGTCTTGCTTTGCAAAGTCCGTCATGGGAGCCTGGAAAATGATGGAGGGTCCTCTGAGGTCGATGATTGTCAGAAATCCCAACTCTGAACCCACAGCCACGAAGCCGACGTTGGACACTTGGATAGCCGTGATTGGTCCTGACACCATCTCGTATAGAATGGCGGGCTGAAGTCCTTCCTTGAGACCCGGTTCAGCCCTCGAACTGATGTCGGTCAGCCCCTTGGGGTTGGGGTCAAGTTCTGGTGGTTTGTCTTGGCCGAAGAAGCGGTTGCCACCCCAGCGGAAGATGATAGCCTCGCCTGTTCGTGTTCCTACTACAAACTCTCCCGTGCTGGGTGCCATGTTCATGCATGTGATGTCGATATCATCAAATCGGTCCAGTGCTCGAGCCACATCCACTTGCAGTTGAGTCCCGTTCTCGATGTCGTCAGCATGACCAGAATCCCATATTCTGATGGTGCTGTCGGCATGAGCGGCCTGTATGATGGTGCGCTCTTCGTATCTCTTTCGAGGTCTTTGGGCTTCAGCACCTCCCTTCACCAGCGGCTCTCCTTGGTTGCGTTTCTCAAACATGGACAGCCATCTGGGCCTTTCAAGACATGACACATTTACCTTTGTGACAAAGGGGTGTACGAAAGAGACAGATGGGTGGAGTTGATTGGTAGGACTGATTGGGTATCCAGAGGGAAAGCTCATGGTGATTAGCTCACCAGATGACAGGAGGGTGATGACGGCAATAGGATCCTGGGCACCGGCGAAATGGGGCGAGAAGCGAGGGATGAGGAGGAAATCGACAGCCTGGGCGCCAGCGGGGAGGGGAAGGGGAGTCTGCCGCTTTCCACGAGTGTAGTTTGCAAGAACTTGCCATGTTGAGGTTGCATAAACCGGCGTCTGCCCAAGATCAATAAAGGTAAGGCCTTTGGGTGACGCGTCAGGCTTTTGTCCACCGGCGATGAGCAGACCACTGTCATCGCAGTTCTCCTTGCAGCACCAGGCAATCTTGGTGATCGGCTCGTTCAAGGAGGGAGATACGTCGGGTGATGGCTGGTTGACATTGAACTCAGTAAGCGTCCTGGCCATAATAACCCTTTCCTCCTTGGGGTCCCAGAAAACCAGACTTCCATCTTCGTGAGCAGTCAAAATGAAGGTTCCTGAAGGATGCCACAAGGCGTGTGTGACTCTGGGCTTTCGGACCGTATCGGCAGCCACGCCGTTGCCGCCCGGAGCACCCGCTGGGAGAACGTATTCGTAGAATTGCACGGCTTTGTTCTGCTTGAACGAGTAGGAGACGGCTCCGTTGGTGTAGGCCAAAAGTAGCTTCCCGACGTCTCTCGGGTGAAGCGACATGGACACGAGGTTAGAGATCTTTGCGCTGGGGTCCTTTTCCTTCCAGAAATTGGGCAGGCGGAAAGATCGAGCCAAGCTTCCTCGATCGAGATCAAAGGCCATTACGTCGCCATTCTGCAAGCCAATAAAGGCCCAATCCAGCATGGGATCTGTCAGGAGACAGGCGACCTGACCAGCGACGACCATGGCGGAAACCCGGTCGCCCGTATCGAGATCCCAGACTCCCAGCTCATTTTTGACATCGACACTGACGAGGCGGTTCGCGCAGAACTGTAGGGTACGGAAGGAGGTGTTTCGGGGAGGCTGGAGTATCTTTTGCACACGACGCTGGCCAAAGATGTATATCTTTCCGGGACCAAACTTGGTCTCGCTGGTTCCGATGGCTAGGAGGGATTGGACGGGCTCGTACGCGTAGCAGCTGGCGAAGAGTCAGAGATGGTCGGAGAGAAGGGACAACTAGAAACAGGCTGGCGGGGTTGGGCGGCATTGCATGGAGTTTGGCTTCTGACCTTATTTGGGAATTAATCCCATACCTGGCTTGGTCGTCAGGCAGGAATAGCTCGGGTCTGATGCTCGCGGACAAGTCATTTTGCATGCCCGTCTGCTTGCCTCGCAGGAAAGCCGCCATCTTGAGATGATGCTTGCTCAGCTGAGCTGGTGTTGAAGAAGTTGTCTCTTGTCGCAGCTTGAGAGTGAGCTCCTGGGCCCCAGGTGTTTTTAGTGGGGGAGGGCGCCAAAGCCAGGCCCAGAGCTTCCGAAAGACTTGCAACGTCATCCATGGTCCGTGCGGGCGACCAGTGATAAGAGCACTGTGTATGCACTGTGGTTCCCGTAGCACCTGATATTAATGCTGATAGCCTCTCTTCTATCTCCCAACTACCACCTCATACCTTTACTTTCGACTACCTATACAGCTATCCATTTCCGAGTTGTTTTTTTCCCTCTGAAATCTACAATCACTACAGGATATCATCACCAAAACTCTTTCTCTGCTCGCTCCACAACGTCCAATTTCTCATCAACCACGGCCCATGACTCTTGGCTGCACAGCCCCAAACCCAGACTGGCATTGGAACAAGGCCAGTCAGTGCTCTTGTCCCTTTTTTCCAGCGTGATTAACCCCAAGATTCGACCAATGTTGTCAAGCCGAGACGGAACACCGGCAGACCCGGAAGCTTGGCGTGGCCAGATTCTCAAAATTGTTGAGGTTGGCTGCTAGTTTACACAGTCCATATACAGAACACATATATCGACCGTTGCAACTAGCTTCTAGTGGCTTTGGTTAGTCTGTGCGTTTGAGCCGCGCTTTGATGATAAGTTGCATAGATCTACGGTGGTTTATATCACACACCGCCGGTTGGTTTGGCCAAGTGCAAGTGCAAGTGCAGGTGCCAACGTGAGGATCCATGTCGTCCCTTGACTGCCGATGAACCATGATTGCCGAGATGCATCTTTAAAGTGTATATAAATTCATTTGTAGTCTGTGCGAATTCTTGTCTTCTGCAACTGAACAGATCTCGCTTGTGAACTTGTGGCTTAAGCCGAGAGCTACTAGATGGCGTTGGAGGATTGTGTAGTGTTAGTAGTATGCCTACTTGACTTGACTAGGCATTATCAAGCCTCGACAATATTTGATTATAGTTGTACAACGCTCTAGACATTGCTTGTTGTCTCTTTGTGGGCGAGTTGCAGAAATCTGCACTCATCGGGTGATCAGAGTCTAGAAACTCATTGACAGTTGTCAACAACTCCGGCATGACGACGATAGTCTACTCGCATCGAGATATGTTTCCTCTTCTCTCGATCTATTCTCGCGTTAGTTGGGAATGATCAGCTTGCATACCCACTCCTTCGCGAGGCGTTCTGGAAAGTGTCCTGTCAGCCAGCCGCCAATTCAAAGCTGCAAGTTCTCATCCAACCAAACCTATGCGTCACCCATCTAAAACCATTCTCAAACCCTCATCCATGTCCATGGGATGAACGAAATCACACGCATTAGTGTCCGACACCTGTCGTGCTACGACGTTTAGGCATAGGAGCAGAACCATCCCGTGACAGTCTTGACAACTCAGTAACCTGGCAAGAAACAAGGCGGTTCCGTGGCAGCTCAAGTAGACTACATGAGCCATTAATATTCCACGGCAGATTAATGCCCTGAACCAAGTCTCGAGGCTTGCGGTATCGAAATGCTAGGCTTCAATGGAAACCCAGCGACACCTTCAGGGTCGGCGGGCAGCAAAGCCAATCGTCCACGTGTAACGAAAAGGAGCCTGGAGGATGCATATAAGGCTGTAATGGGTCCCCCTACTTGTCCACGTCGGTGCCCAGTCATGTCCAAGTGACGCTTCGCCTCGCCTGCACAGGATAAGATCGTGTTTGGGCCCGAAAAGCTGAACGCCGCGGCGGGAAGGGAAGGGAAATGCAAGGCATTCATTCTCGCATAGGTTAGCAAGCCCACCGTCCTTCTTACCCCTTGGCCAGATCTTAGGGTTACATGTCGTCATTGGGTGTTTTGAGACGGGAGGGGTGTAAAATGACCAAGTTACAACGTGTAATCAATCAAGACGACGTGTCGGTTGGGCAGCCATCGAGACCATTGACTTGCAGCAACCCGTGCCCCTCACCTGGCCTCTGACGTGGGCCTCTTGACGAAGCCCTGCGACTCTCTTTGGCTGCAATTCCTCGCTGGGACTGTTCCAATAAGCAGGTCATTCTGCCGGCCGCGAAAACGGCCAGCTAGGCTGCTTTGCTGTCAGTCGGGCTCCTGTGCTGGGCCCCCTCCATACATCCCAATACGCAGGTACCTACATCGTGGTCAACACATTGACGACTCGATTCCCGAGCCCTACTCTTTTTGCCCTGAGAATAGGGAATTGACTCGAGCCCAATTAATTCCGCCAGCATGGCCTAGGCCTAACGAGACTGGGCACCAGCCTGGCATGGAACCTAACTTAACTGTCTCTTTAATTGCTTCTGCCAACCCTCTTATGGATACCGAGCATAGAATAGCATCGATCGACATTACACTCAACACCATCACACATCCACCCATCCACAATCCTCCTCACTTTACATACTTCCCGACATGAGCTACAACCCGATTAGCGAGGTATCCGCGGATCAGTATCGCCACCCGGATCCCAACGCTCGCTACCAGCAATGGCCATCCTCATCCTCATCCTCGGGCTTCTACCCAGACCAGCAACCCTCAGACCCTCGCTCCTACGCCTACAGCAACCACTACGCCAACCAATCACACTCTGGATCTCAGTTCCCTTACCGTGTAGGAGGTGACTACAATGAGGTGCAGCAGGTAGAGGAGCACCAAATGTGGCAACCTCAGGAGTACGGCGGTGCATCCTCGTCCTCTGTCGCCACCTCAAGTCCCCCAAATGCCTCGGATGAGGCTTACATCTGGACGGGTTCTGCAGAGAGCAGTGATCGCAATCTGTGCCAATGCGGCAAAGCTTTCCGACGTCCCTCTGATCTTGCGTAAGTTTCAAAGTAATACCACTCTTCCAGAGACTAACACGCAACTAGGAAGCACCAAAAGTACCACATCAAGTACTTCTCTTGCCTCTTCTCAGGATGCGACAAGGCCTTTGCCACACAGAAGGACCTGACAAGACACATGAGAACGCACCGCAAGGGCGAGGGCTACCAATGCAAAGTAGAAGGCTGCCGCAAGGCCATGTCTGGCCACGTCTACAGCCGCAAAGACAACTTTGATCGGCACATGCGAACTGCGCATCCAGAGCAACCGCATATCTGAGAGAGGCGAACAGTGACTCTCCCATGTTGAACGACAGAAAGAAATGACACAACACGGACGTGGCACTGCAGAAAAGCCGCCCACAGACAGAAAGAATTGTGCCAGAAAGACATTTGAAACGACCGGTACGACATGAGACACGCACACATAAGCAAGCAAGACACGGGTGTCTCTGCAAAGTTGGATTGTATTTATTATGGAAGGGGCGTGTGTTTGGAGTTTATTTGGTTCTCAAATAGAGAGGATGCCGAGGTTTCGCTCATACTTTTTACACTTCTTGTAAAGACTTTTTATTCTCCTTCTTTCACCTTTTAGATGAGATTATGAAGTCACTTGGCAGGCCCGGGGTTTATGGTTCTTTACATTTCCTCTTTTTTGATTTCTTTTAAGTTTCTTTCTCATATACATAGTTTGAAAGCCAATATGTTGAAGAACGAACCAGATATTGCGCCTATTCATATGCTCCAACTTTATTTTTACCAGCAGAGGAACAACAGGTATCAAGGCTTGAAGAGAAGCGAAGGTCACTGAAGGTGAGTGAGGCCATTTCACAGCATGTTTGTGTTACTTGGGCCGCATGCTAATACGCAATTGAGCAACTCGACCCAGAATTACCACGACGACGAGAGAGAGTCCTTCACTCCTTCTGTATTTTAATACTAGGTCGGCGAAATCCCTTTCTCTTGGAAACTGCCTCGTTCTATCTTTTGTTTAACCACGTTATTCTAGGTACTTCATTTCCTTCCAGGATACCCCGGCTCTTGTACTCCGCCCCAAACACGGATGTTTCATGACAACCAACAACTAACAATGGCATGTTTATGGTGCTTCACGGCAGTATCGAGACGTAATTTAGAAAGAGCAAGATGATTACTTGTTCGGTGAAAATGTGAGTAATATCTGCCTTTACCAGTCTCTATTACAAGAGTCTTTTTCGAGTCCTCCGATTCTTCCATGGATCGAGCGAGTCTCTTCATGAATTATTGTTGGAGGTGCCCTAACCATCCGCTTTCTGCAACCCCGCCACGAGGAAGGCACCACGGATCGCAATGCTTGCCTGTACTGTACAAGTACACAATCTCCGTGGGCTACAAAAGAAGGCCATCCTCCTCTCGTTCCTCATCTTCATACAACCCTCTCAGCATCGAACGAAACCATTTCCCTCTTGAGAATGTCTTCACAAACATCTTTCGCTATGGAAAGGGTATTTGATGATATTGTATCTGATTTCAGGATGCTACAAGAGGAGCATCAAAAACATGGGGACGTGCCGTTCGAGTTCTTCAATTACTGGCGAGGTTCCAAGCACCCCAGGCCATCCGCTACAGACTCTTCTGCTCATGTAGCTTCTTCAACAACTCCTCCGTTACCAACAGCTAACAGATTACTGGCGGCAGTCGAATGTGAGCACCAAGACGGGTCAGATGAGTATTGGCAGTCCAACAAGAAGCTCTTTGCCAAGAAAATCAGACTGGGTCTACAGAATGGCATCGACATGAATATTACCTGGACTCAAAGCGAGATGGACCCCCCTTTGCGCTACATGGAACCTTCACGCGGGGGGTTCTGCCATCACATGCCTCCTCTGCCACTGGGTCCCCTTTGGTTCTTTTACAACACGCCACTCCACCAAGCTCTAGTTCACAAGGACTTTGAAACGGCAGAGTTGATTCTTCAATCAGGTGCAAACCCGGACATATACAACCTCTACGGCCAGACACCACTTCATAAGGCTCTCTTTGAGGATCGTCAGGATGAAATCTCCTTCTTGCTCAATCATGGAGCTGACGCAAATGCTCCCACAATTGGCAACAAGTTCACCCTTTATAGCGATATCAGAGGCGATGGCTCTGCGGGTGTTTTACCTATCCACATCGCCATGTGGCTTGGAAACCTTTCTATGATGCGTCTACTTCTGGAAAATGGAGTAGATTACTCTTGGCCTTCCTCGGATGGATGGAATCTCCTGGATCTTGCTCTACTAGCCGGGAACTCACGAGTAATGGCCATTCTAATGTCTCGTGGTCTTCAACTATCACCATCGCCCGCAACAGCATCGTCATTGCCTGATGAGAGAAACTCTTCAAAGAAGCTCCTTGCGGTTTCACCCAGCAGACTGCTCGTCCCGCCACCTGAGCTGTATCCAGTGTACTGTCATATCATGTCTCGGATTGACTATCCACAAAATGACAGTTCGGACCCTTCAGAAATGATTCTCCAAATGGCCGAGAGTATGATTGAAAGATTCCTCGACTGCCTTCACAGAACGGCTGCATCGAAGAGCTGGGAAAGTCGAGAAAACCTCTGTAATCGCTGCTACGAGTTTCAGTCACTGCTACGCCACCGCTCGGTCAAGGACAGCTATAGCCCAAGATTTGATTTCCAAGTTCATGAGACCTGGCAACAACTGGAAGCATCTGCGTCCAAGGGTTGCCCCCTTTGCAATCTCATGGCGGACACTCTGGAGTACGCACGAACGCACATGGGACCAGCTGAAAAGGAACCCTCCTCACCAGGGACCAAAGATGTCTACATGGAAACTGACACTCAGGAAACCAGCAATTCTATCATCCTCCATGTGTCAGATGACATAGAGGTTCAATGCGGACAGTTGCATGAGCGGTTCCGGGTCTCGGAACAAGATGAAAACATGGTCTCTAATATCAGAGTTAGTCATGACGAGGAGATTCTCGGAACTGGCTCGGAACAAGCTTTCTTTACTGCGAGAGCCTGGCTTGGAGATTGCAGGTGGTCATCAAGGCATTCAGCTTGCCGACAATATGCAAAGGACTTGCAGACCGCTGAGAATGAATACCCGTTGAGATTAGTGCGAGTCGGAGATGGACTGGATCATGTCGTCCTTATCGAAGGCGTGATTGACTCGATGCCATATACTGCGTTATCTTATTGCAGAGGGTCGTCAGAAATCGCAGCTCAAACAACACAAGCTAATCTCGAGGCACGTATGAAAGAGATTCAGCTCGAAAAGCTTCCAACCCTTTTTCAAGAGGCGATATTGGCAACCAGAGGTTTAGGAATCGACTATATCTGGATTGAGGACCTCTGCATTATTGAAGATGACAGCCGAGACTGGAGTTACCATGTTCAAAGAATCCCCGAAATATTCTCACAGGCCGACTTGACTCTCTCCAGCTTGGTTGCAAGCAGTACCTCGGATAGATTATTTTGCCCTCGATCTACCCGGTCACTGTCCTTAGTGCCCACTGAAGTATGGAGATGCAAGAAGCTCCGTGGGTATTTAGAGGCTGGCGTTAATCAATGCTATACCTTGTCACGAAGGTGGCTGACCGAGCGGTCTGTCGCGACGAAGGGCCCGGTTCATTCTCAAGTCTGGGCCTTCCAGGAGCATCTCTTCAGCCGCAGGATATTACACTTTGGAGATGGGATGCTGCACTGGGAGTGCCCTTGTAGGTACACAACAGAAGCAGATCCAACTTCGACGCATTCACTGGGCACAAGTGAGTGGAAAGAGGCAAGAAAGACGCTGCTTCAAGGGGAATCTTCTGGCTTGTCCACTTTCTGGATAAATCAGGTCGAGAGATACTCCAAACTGGCACTGTCCAAACTTTCTGAACGTCTGCCAGCTTTCCTCGGATTCTCGAGATATATGGAGAAGCAGCTCCAAACTACGTGCCTTGGAGGGATCATGATGGGAGAGAAGTTGCTTCAAAATCTCTGCTGGAAGATCGAGCCGTCTGACACGCACGAAGTTGTTTTGCCCACATGGACGTGGGTGTCTCAACCAACTGATGTGTCGTTTTGCTTCGCTCCCAAGCCAGAGACGCACGAAGGCATTATCCCGCTCGCCGTTTTAGTCTCAACTGATGTCAATGTCGACGAGAGCACATTACAGGCCGCGGGCTCTCTCACACTCAGGGGATCTCTGTATCCGTCACGTCTCCTCAAAGGCTTCTCTGCCAAGATAGACAAGAGACCGCTCTCGCTGAGCTCCTTCTGGGACCGCAAGGGCTACGAATCGCGAGAAGACTATTACGCCTTTGATTTGCTGGGCTATAGCTGCAAGAAGAATCAAGCATGGAACGCTTACGGTATCAAGAAGTCGCATCCTGCCAAGATGCT
Source organism: Fusarium sp. LHS14.1 (assembly GCA_025433615.1). NCBI lineage: Eukaryota > Fungi > Ascomycota > Sordariomycetes > Hypocreales > Nectriaceae > Fusarium > Fusarium sp. LHS14.1. Next base: position 3,349,360 of record CM046481.1, read on the forward strand.
CCTGATGCTGGAGCCAGCCGATGAGACTCTCACTCGGTTTCGCCGACTGGGGCTTGGATTCTTGGGGTGGAAGGATACCTATCCCCCGTATGGATATGCACCTGCCAAACCAATATGGATCGATGACGAGACTCAGTTTGAGCACACCATCACTCTTGTCTAAAGGGCCATGTTGTGTAATGTCTTTTCATAAGAACCGCTTTCTTACTATCGGAACTCACCGGATTTGTTCCCCGGGTGCTGATGTTAGAACTATATATCGGCCGCGTATTAGTTAGGCCAAAGCATGTCGTTGACGTTAAATCTCATCGCTTTAAAATCAAGAGGAGCTGAGGGGTCTTCTATATCCCTTGACCCTCTAATACCATCTTGTAACATGACTTCTCGTATTTCTCCAAGTAGCAGCATTTCGTCGACTTCTTCCCCAGATTTGGACAAGCCCTTGATCTTGGCCGATAGGATTTCCAAGGCCTCTATATAACGCTCCACTGACTCTCCTACTCGCGAATATGCCGTCAGTAGTTGAATTGCTTGGTTCCAAGTCGTACTAGCACCCAGGTCCATTGGCCTGGACCGCTCAGCGAGAAGAACTGTTGCTGCAGTATGCATGGCCTTCTTAGACAATGCAAAAAAACTACTATGTAGTGACTGGGCTCGTCGCTGTGTTATGTATGGGCCAAGTTTTGCCGAAGCATGTTGATAGTCTCATGCGCCGCACTCGCAGGACGATACGCTGCCGTTGGAAGAGAAAAGCCTTCATCCGTACTTGTGTGTGCACAACTGAGCTGCTGAGATATGGAACAGGCCAGGGAATAAAGGTCCAGAAACCGTCTTCTTTTACTTTTCTATCTCTGGGATTCATGTGCAGTTGAAGAAGAGAGACGTTGATGATACTATAAAGCTCAAGATTAGAAGAACGAGGCCCCTTAGGCGGTTTTGCCATCGGGACAAACCGCGGCAGGGTTCGCTTCCATATCCAGAAAGCCATAATCTATCATTAGGGGCAGTTGGACAGCGTCACAAAGCCAGTCTCCTTTCATGCTAGGGCGTCCAAATATCATCGATGCGACACTACTATTCTGCCAGCACCCCGCATACTCATCACCTATGCACTTACAGTTCGCCATGTTCTTTGTCCATCTCTGGGTTGTTGCCGTGTCGTGAGACGATTGGCTCCCGTTCCGTGTGGATAACCTCAACTATGACATCAAGGCTTAGCATCCACGGAATAGGGACACAGAGGAAACGGCGTAATGGGGATGTAAGAACAAGGGACTCAAGAAGTCGCTGCCCTGGGCCGTCGCTTGCATGATCCCCTATTATCAGCATCATTCAAGCTTGCTAAGCTGTCCTAAAATCAAACAAGAACCCACAAGATAAAGATTTCACTTCATAATAAATAGCTTGGAGAGCAGCAGCAATGGGGAGCTAACCAAGAGTTAACTTATACAATCTATCCTCGAGGTAGTAGGTTTATCATTAATTAGTCTTAGTAAACCTGAGTCCCTAAGTGCCGTGTTACAAAACGTGTTTTGCCACGATGTACATACAAGCTAAGGATGAATTCGGGCGTTCCAGTTGACGGCGAGGCAGAGAAACATCTTCCAAGTCCCATTGATTCCTCGCTCTGAACTTATTGATCTCGTCGATATCGAGATACATGTACCAACCACCCCTTTAAGATTAAGCAGGCGCTTAGCATCTGACAAAAGAAAGACATACACGATAGATGCTCCACAGCGAATAGCTTCTCTAGGTTTCGGGGCTAAAGGCAAAAAGAAAACTTCTCCGGTACAGGGAATCGAACCCTGGGCTCCGCGGTTAAGGATCTCTCAATTGAGTTGATGAGAGCGCGAAATGTTAGCCACTACACCATACCGGATTGTAATTGGCTGATAGCAAAGATTGCAAACAAGGATCATGAATTGATACAATGACAATTAGGTTGCGATTTTGAAGAGAACATCAAACCCAAAATCCAGGTCCAAATACTGTCCCAAGTGACGGCTCTACCAGAGAAAGTTGAGCTTCCGGACTCCCTTGTTCGGCTTCAGTAGAGATAACGAGTCGGCGGTCGCAATATCCAGGAACCCGCGGATAGGGATCTCTTTAAGAGGAATGATCTCGGTCGTCTGATATAACTTGAATCCAATGTATAAGATCACGATGAACGGGATGTTGAAATAGGAAGACACAAATAACTTGGTATTCTAGTGACCATGGACAACGTTCTACTATCCGAGTGTGAGGAGGATCAGGATGAACAAGCTGATGCAGGCCTAGCCGAAGTAATGCTGGAAAGGAGACCTGTAGGGCAGCTCGTTACGGTCGATTCCTTATTTCTTACAGCGGCTGGAGAAGAGAATGTAGATTGCCAGGATGACAGTCTAGTTGGTCAAGATCGCGATAGGCAGGACATCCTATATCCGGGTAAAGATAGTAGACACTCCTTAAGGCGTGGTCAAGTATCCTAGAACCATAAACAGGGTAAAAAGAATGGCGGCTACGAATGAACTCTTGGATCGCTAGAGACGAGCAAAGGCGTGAGGCGCGTGTCAATTCTTCACCAGACTCAAGAGGTAATGGACACAACTCATTATGCTGTAGTTGCCGCAAGGCCGAGCTGAAGTTACGATGATGACGTTGATGACATGCGAGATAACCTTGATGTTAGCTAAAGAAGCAGAAATAACAAAAGGAGACGCAGCATTATCCTTTGACCTAAGGAGTCGATCGTCGTTAGAAAGAACGACTAGGTCAACTGGGAACATGGTCAAACTGTAGAAGATGAGGATTCGCGAAAACACTCGCTTGGCAGACTGACAAATCACTCTTCGAGCATTCGCGGTCTGTGTAGAAGCCAAGGAGATGTTTTAAATTTTAGAGAAGCCGTAAAGAGCGTTAGTGAAGGTGTTATAGAACACCAAGAACCGCCCAAGATCTTTCAATGCCAATATACTGCACAAACGGGCCTAGGTCTATAGAGAAACATTGGTTAAAGTTTAAGGATCTGAGGGCTTCGCCACCAGCAATGTTACTAACCACCCTGACGTTGACGATAAAAATCAGGGCAAAGCCGCCTTCGAGCTCGCTAAAAACTGTAACAACCAAGCAGCTGGCGGGGCCATCAAAGGTCTAACGATGGTAGCCTACTGCAGATACTACTTAGCAACCACACTTCCAAATCTGAGTTGTAAACTCGTACCCTAGCGTTGTTACTTCGACCTATAACGACATTAGGACTGTAACGGTGTTGATCTCGGTGGGGATAAAGACGAGGCCCTTGTAGACCAGGTTCTAGCTATTGGCAAACGACAAGGCCGGGCCGGAAAAGCTCGGTAGATTTCACGATACCTCCACTCAACAGAACAAGGACGCCCATCTTAGCTACGCGAGAACAATGTTCGCAGTTGAGAAACCGATGGGGGTGTGTCCAAGAAACGTCCCGATCGTTCTGGCCTGAGTAACGGCGCGCCTAGACCTAGGGGACAAACCAGTTCTAATGGCCCCGGCGAGAGCCATCATCTGCAAGTGACGCGAGTGAAGGCCTGTGTTCATGTCCTTCAGCTGGGATATTTCCAGGGGCAAATTCACAATAGCAGCTTCGTAAGTGACTATGTTACATGCAGCAACATCCGATGAGTTGCTTGGGGCGTTATAGGCAATGGACCTTTCGCCCGCCCCCATCTAGTTAGCCTTACAAGTCATGACTAGGGGAAGGGTCAAAGAGAGAGAAGCCGGTGATGCCAGACAAGATTCATGGTTCCAAGAACAGGTTTTATTGAACAAAAAGAGCTTGAGATAGTCTCTGGACTTCAAGATGGGAGCTCTCTAAGGTGTCAAATACTTAGGTGTCTCCTAGCAAAGAAGGATGGGGCAAACCTAGGGCTACACATGACATCCCCGTGATACCCACATTCGACAGCAATATCCGGATCTAGAATTTGAAAAGCAGAGTGTCTACAGAGACTGCCTAGGCCGCGGATACCCCGGGATCTTGACTCCCCAGCTCCGGGGAAGCGGAGTGTGGTGGGCTCTCAGTCGAGGACGCTACACAGGTAAGCCTTGAGGTTTCGGATCGCAAAGACATTTGAACCTTCGAGTCTTGGACAACGCCGATTCCCTGTCGCCCCGCAAAGGTCGTCATCTACAACGGCCTGATCATGCTGGTGGGGTCATCTTACTTGGTCGAGCCACGGCTTGCGGAGCGCCCTGTTGTCGAGGGCCAGCGTTCAATTGAGGGTTTTGCGATTGCACGGAAGATTGGCGATTGTCCAACACATCGTGTTTCCTCACTGCACTCTTACCCGTGTGAAGAACACTTCCGTAGTCTCTAAGTGACGGAGGGACTCCCTGTCCGAGGCCCTGTGAGTTCTGTAATCGGTTCTGGAGCGAAAACACCAAAGGCTAACCCAGCTCAAGACTCAGACATTATGGAATCAGTTCAGCAAGACATAACGTCTAAAAACTTGGTCCTGGTGGTGCAAGCCCTTCACAAGTCTGCCCAAGACGAGCAGGGCGACCGAGGCAATCCATGCCGATGGCTTCTCAAGCCCTCATCGTGCCATTGCTCCCCCCATGTAAATAGCCGTCAACTATCAATACCACCGAGACCATGAACAGTTGATGCCGATGCAGAACAAGGACATGAGCTACCATTTTTGGGCCTGTTTCTTCGGAGCCCAGTTGACTGATAGCCGAATGCACCTTCAACTCTCACATCTACTCACGTTACACTGCCCTCAACTCAACCCGCCTCGAGACAGTCTTGCACAATCGGTTTGGAGCCCTGGTGTTGTGACATACTCGAGTGTCTTTGCTTCGTTTCACGCCATGATGACCCTCCTGACGCCCAAGCGCATCTTTATCGGCGAGGGCTATCACGGCGTTCACCGAAGCATCAAACTCTAGTATCGAGTGACAGGAGGAGAGAAGCCGGCTCTGAACCAGCTCGGGCGCGGGACCTTCTGCACATTGAGACGCCACTCAATCCCACTGAGGAAGCCCGCAACGTGGAGCACCATGTCGCAAAGCCACGTCAGGCTGGGGCTTACATCTCAGTTGATGTGACCTTTGCCCCTCCGCCCCTGCAGGATCCTCTCCAATGTGGTATCGACATCGTCATGCATAGCGGTACCAAGTAGGGCGGGGGGCCGTTCCTACACGTTCCTACATGCTATGCGGCGTCTTGGTTGCGCATCATGTTCGAAAGGAGTGGGTCGGGACCTATATCAGGCTTGCGGAGTGATGAGATCAATCGCGGGTCTCGTCAAGGGCTGCCTCGGTATACTATCGCTGCGAACCACCCACCTGCGCGTGATCAAGCAACCTCAAACTGCCGAGAAGCTCATGTCTTGGCTACATGAGGGGGCCCAGAAGCTTAGCTATCTAGTTGCAAAGATGATCGACAAGATACAGCATGCGTCTCTGCAAGAAGCAGACCTCAAGGATGGGTGGTTGCGAGAGCCGATGCCCAGGGGCTTTGGGCCAGTCTTTTCCATCTGGATGAACAAAGTGAAACACACACGGAAACTGCCGAGCAGTCCGTACATCCTCCAGCATGCGACAAGTCTTGGTGGTGTCGAGAGCCTGATGGATGAAGTGGCGTGCCGTGAGCGAGGAGGGAGGGGGGCCCCAGGCTGATCCACGTCAGCTGTGGCGTAGAAGATGTTGAAGGCATGAAGGCTGATCGGGATCCCCAATAACCACAAAAATTAATTGCATATTGTACTGATGAAACGTACGGGATCCCAAGATTGGAGAGTGATTCTGGCAGAGAGTAAGCCCCGCACGTGCGGGAGTGCATGACAGTGCTCAGCCTGGTTGGCGCCTATCATCCATATTCGGAAGGTGATTACTTGCAGGCTTAAGAACGCGACGGGCCTCAAAGACCTGCATAGTAAACAAGGACTTTGTCGCAAAAGCAATTAGACACTGAATTACGCAGCCGATGCAGCCAAGTGTCAGCAGGTACACTTTCCCACGAACAGCCTGATGCGTCCACTACCGTCAAAGACGCAATTATGCGGGCGCGCGCGAGACCCAGCCACTCGGTGTTGTGCAACCCGACCCGGCTTGGGGAAGCTCAGCTTGCCAGCCGGCATGGAAGCATGCATGGAACATTTGCTGCCGGGTTCAGGGGTGCAGATCACACAGTTCCATAAGTCTTCTCGAACGTCAGCGTTGTGTTCCTCGACCTGCAGCATGCGCCCGTACATACCGCCCATGAGCATCGATAGAAGAGCATACTATAGCCCAGTTGTCTAGGAGCTCATGCAGGGTGGTCAGAGAAACGTGGGTTCCGTCCTGTGTCCATCATTATCTGTTCGTTGATACGAGCCAACCCCTTATCCTGATCCAGGATTAATGCTATCTGTCAAGTTTCGACGCCTCTCTGCCTCGTGCACGGCCCAATGTCACATCGCTCTCTCCGGGTTCGTTGGGGATAGAGTAACCACACGTGCCGAGAGGTAGCATGGCTGAAAAGAGGTTGGCAAGGGGTCGAGGGGACGGAAGACGAGAGATTGTAGATCTGGATGGCAGTGGGGGCGGGACAATAAGGCAGTACCAAGTCCCTATCCATCAGCAACGGTAAGGGGTTCTCTACCATCACATTGGAGCTACTGCTGCGTTCCCATGTATGTACACCGCAATGTCCGAGTGGTCCGCTCTTCTCTCACCTCTACCCATCGTTGACGGGCGCGAAAGGCCCACGTGCTGCGTCAAGGGGCAAGGAATCTGAGCACAGATCGACAAGAGTCCTACAGCTCGCACAGCTCGCATGATGAACCCCACGATTCTCGAGGGGGGTCAAGCGGTCCAGTCGTTCACACTATCCCGTTTCAATGACCTAACTAGCCAGCTTATCCCAGCAACGGATCCCTGATGCCTGTCACTCGCGTGGCAGCAGGGTTTGTTCATCCCCTGTGTCACAGTAGTTTCTCCACATGAATCACACGCTAGAGCAGCTACTCTCGTTTGAGCCTTGATCTCCCGGGCGCCTTCATCTGCAACGCGGCAGGAAGACTAGCTCATCTGCCCGCCCAGTTGGCCTGCACCTCTTTCAAGCAATTGTTTTCCTCAGCATTGTCTGGAACTGGTAGTCTTCGGGTTGAAGAGACCCATGCCATGCATGCTGGCTCCTACCAGAAGCAGTATAAATAGGTGATGGGCTTCTCCTCGATGCCAGGCGATCTCATCTTCCCCAAGCAAACACTATTCCTTTACTGGGTGTTCCTCCATCTCTATCTTTAATCCATTGTGTTACTTCTACCTGGGCAGATTTCAAGGTTATCTTCAAGTATACTTGAGAGATTTGCTGTCCTCATCTCTGCACTCCATCACCCTACGAACACACACGACACTGAATCCATCATGACCAAATCTTCCATCAATGCGGTCCATGGCTCAAGCCCATCTGTCAATGGGAAGCACAGCGAGTAAGTCGTCATAAAGGTGTAGTTCGGGCCTAACACTGATGCGAAACAAGGGTCAATAGCAGCCAGAACGAGGGGCTCTACCGACGGCTACACGAAGAAAAGGTAGAGCCAAGGTCGTCACTAAGCTTCTACGAGCCAGCAGAGCCCGTAAATGTGAGGCTTCAGAACCCTCTCCATACATCGCAGCCCACACAAGGCGCCGTTTCACTGCATCCAACCGCCGGTGCAACCTCTAGCGTCACTGTTCTGAAGGACGCCATTTTGGCCAAGGATCTAGCCGGTATTGGTGACCAATTCTCGGCCAAGAAGGCATGAAAGTAGCTATATATAGTTTCTCTATAGTAGAGCACATCGTGTTCTTGTAAATTAATAAACCTTTCATGAATCAATAGGTCCTAGGTGCATGGGAAGGCATGTTGGGGTTATCCCGTGACAAACGGGTCTCGGCCTCGAACGGCGAAAGGCCGGGAGCCCCTTCGGGATGAAAACACGAAATCTGAACGAGGCTGAGGCATGGGACGAGGGCGCGTTGTGTAAAATTGTGTTATCATCCAATGTGTACGTGCGTACAAATAAGGTGGCTAGCCAATCAAGCCACCATTGGACCCCTCATAGGTAGGATGAAAATGGGACCAGCCGAGCCGCAGAGGAGCCCAGAAGGCCGTTTTCGCGGCCGGCAGAATGACCAATTCATCAGAAAAATGAAAAGTGGCTGTAGGTGCCTGCGTATTGGATGTATGGAGGTGGCCCAGCTCAGGAGCCCAATTAATAGCAAAGCAGCTCAGTAGGTGGGGCATGGGTTGCTGCAAGTGAATGGTCTTGATGGGCGCCCAACCGACGGGACTGACACGTCGCCCAAACACGATTGTATCCTGTGTAGGTAGGCGAGGCGAAGCGTTGCTTAGATGTGACTAGGCACCGGCGTGGACAAGTAGGGGGACCCTTTATAGCCTTATATGCATCCTCCAGGCTCCTTTTCGTTAGTGATAGTACGCCAATCACATCTTCCATTACAGCCTTATATGCATCCTCCGGGCTCCTTTTCGTTAGTTATGACGCCAATCACATCTTCCCAATTCCGCCCAGTTGCAAGGCCCACAGAACTGAAGTTCTCGTCAAAGGAAGAAATATATTTAACAGCCTTTGTTCACTCTCCTGCTGATCCGTTCAGAATAGAGACTTCTTCTATATAAGGCTAAATCTGTAGCTACTCCCTCTGCCATTTATTTCGTTCCCTACGCTATTCCCCATTCTTCGCACGTCGCCCTCCATTGACGCTGGTGCCTCTGCTGCATCTTGCCCGTTGTGTATGCATCGCTCTCTGACCAAGCCTACCTGTATCTCTACCCTCCAAGCTACTCAAAAGTTACATTTATACGTAGTAACATAAGAAACACCATCAGCTTCGCATCTTTCCAACAGCAATGTCTACCACTTCATTCAAGGCCGATCACGACTCGGTCGAGTCCAACGGCCCGGGCCAGTCGCACAGCGTGTAAGCCAACTGCTCCACTCCCCCACCTCCTCAATTGGGAAAAGCCCCCCTAACGCTTGTTAGCTCTCAGCAGATCGCCCGCGCGGAGGCTCCACATCCACAGCAAGCGGGCAGATCGCACCAAATGCTTCGGTACCTCAACGATACGTGCGACGGGAGCGGGAGACCTGTCAGCGAAACTCTCCAAGACCCCTCCCACGTCCCTGGTGCGCGGGACCGGCTCAGCTTCGACAACCCTTTGTACTGCGCCCTCTCACACGGCAGCGAATCTGCACCTCCACCACACGAGAGTCTCTTGGCTCAGGTCGGAGCCCAGTTTTCTGATTACAAGCAAGGCACGGTCCACCCTGCAAAGTTGGATTCTGTCGATGTCACTTCTTAGTCCATGGCACGGAGGTTATGACGGGATTTTTACAATTTTCTATATTGCCTTCGTCGATCCTTAGTGTATAGCGTCTGTGGATCGCATTTCTGTCTTTGCCTCTTTTCCATTCTCCCCTTCTTTGTCGTCGTCATATTTGAAGCGAGCACATTAGCGAGCGACATGTTGCGTCATGTTAGATAGCTTCAATTATCGAATAGCTTCTGGCAATCCGATTAGCCCGAAATACCAAAAATGGTAGTGACACACCGAGAAAGCTTCTACCACGCGGTCAGCGACCTTCTATAGACCTTCCTTGCAGCAGCAACGTTATGCAGGCGCCTTAGCGGTAGCCCGGACCGGCAGCCTAGTGCAGCATCCTCTCCCACTCCACGTCATCCGGACCTGCACGTGTGTGGTTCCCCGTCCCCAATGTGAAGGACCGGGGCGCACCTCAAAGTCTCCCGCTGACGGCTTACCTGCTTTCTCGGCTCCCTCGCCAAACGGGAGCAACAGATTGACGCCGGGGAAGACTCGTTGCATTACCGGGACATGTCATTGCACCAAGTCTGTGTTGCACAATGAAAACAAGCGCGCCCTCGCAGGTCCCGGCATTCGTGACGCTTCGACCACCCGGCTCGGTGAAGCCGGTCGGCTCTGGAGATCCTATAACAGCCAAGAAAAGCGATACGCATATTGCGGCGTCCAGTAAGATAGGGAGCTGATGGTGTGTAAGAAGTCACGGAAGGTCTTAGCGATTCGTGGATGCAATGGAGAGCGTGGCCTTATGAAGGTTGGCCTTGGTTGTCCGGGGAAGTATGCGGAGCCCGGGGAGGTTCAAAGTGGAAGTATGCAGGAAGTGCTGCAAATGGATATTTTAATGATGAGAGACAACACATAAAGTCCGTGCAGAGCGTAAAGCAGGGCGAGAGAGCCATCATCATCCAGTGATCTCTCCTAGTTGAGGCTCTACCGCTGAAGACCATAGATGAACGCCGTCGGAAAGCTAGGTCAACTCCCCGACATGTACAGTGAAACATGCCACCAGTACAGGACGAAGCCGTTTGTTAGAGTGTACTTTTTGTAAACTAACCGGTGCAGATGTATCTGTTAGGGTGGTGTGAAACGGCAAGCCCAAGTCTACACATTGTGATTGCACCGAATTGCAGCAACATTGAACAGAGTGGCAAAAGGAGAAACGACACGCAAAAAACATACAACAGCGGGGATTCGCTGGTCGTCACCGACCCAACTACTAATCCGCCCCTCACTGGCTTGTCTATGGGAGAGCGGACGGGATCCCGAATTTTCCAGTGGGTATGGTCGTATGTGACAGCCTCAGATGCTGGCCTCCTCATGAAGGGGTCACGGGGACACCAGCAGGACTTCCACAGTATCATGGCCCCTTTCTTTAGACGTAGAGAATTAATTCGATCAGATATATACATGCTTGGTAGGCTAGCATGTTCATTCCGCTTTTGAGCGCTTGTGTCCACCTATTATCCACAATAAAAACTACCTATCCAAGCACTTATATAGCGGTCCTCTAAGAGAACCACATGACGAAAGAGATCAACTTAGTCTTCTATCCCTAGAGAATCAGAAGGCAGGATATCGTGTACCCCCTCGGTACTGTACGGCCAGCAAGCCGTCCGCAACACGGCAGAATGCCCCATCGAGCTGGTCAACCCATGCTTCACTTCCCACGCACTTGTTACACCAAAAGACGCCATCAGGGTCGCACCTGTGCTTGATATCAAGCAACCTCTCATAGTTGGGGCCCCAGACCGCTCGTTACCAGTCGAGTTCAAGAGCATCTAGCTGGAGGACAGTCCGCAAGATACGGCAGTGCTAAGCGCTGCAATAGTTCTTTACCTCGTTAAAATATGTCCCAGAGTCAGGGGCTAGACCACGCAGAGCGGCACCCTTAACGTTCGTCATGATCTAGAGCTACGTTGGCCTGGATGTATGTAAGGGAACCCTTTCACGATTCCTTGGCGATGAGGTGAACCACAACATCTCGCCAGGTGGGACTGGGAGCGTTGTCGACTGTCACTGAGCTTGCTATCATGCTTTCCGCAATGCTCGGGCTGGATACACCGGCCTGTAGGGACTAGAAACGTCAATATTTGGTGTCGAGGTGCATACCTTTGAGGCTTCATCACTGGGACCAATGAGCTCCAGAGCCCGCGCCAGCTTTTCAACATCTTCACTTAATGGACGACTCAGAGAGGAGCCTAGATGAGGGGACAGCACCGCCATAACCAGCAGGACCCTCAGAGGGCAGAGTGTCAAAGACCCTGATCCAAGACGCGGCCCAGGCAACTCACCCTGAAGACCCTAGGGCTTTAGGTCAAAGAGGACTGCATGTAGCTCAGTCATAAGATCCCACCACTTCACCACCAGCAATTACTACTACCGCCTAGATGATGCTATCAGTTCCCACGCCGAACTCGCCCGTTAGATAGCCGCCACCACCTCTTGTGGCCCAGTCAACAAGCCCAACGTCCTGTTCGAGTGTCAGCAAAGCTATGAGCTCTGATCTACTGCAAGATACATAAGGGCAAGACATTTACCGACGCTGTTTATTCTTCCGACTACTGCCATACCATACTCAGATTCGACGCGGGCTGACCAGGCCTCGGAAGCAACGGCTTGCAAGCCACGATGAACGGCGGCGTGCGGGACTCAATGGTCGAGGACCCCGGGTAGATCTAGCTCCCGTCGCGCCAAGGTGTCGATGAGGAGATGACGGCCCAAGATCGAGGTGAAGAGCAGGAGGGCCACGTAGTTGGGACTGTCGATGCGTATTAACATCGAGTTGAAATTTTCGACAGCTTGGGGCTGCAGGTTTGTCGCAGGCGCGTGGTAGAAAGGTGAATTTGCCGGGACTTATGATGCTAGGCAGGCCGAGATGGCGAGATTCTCGAGTCGCAAGCATGGGATACGGAGACCGGCTCGGGGAGCTAGCTGTATGCCTTTCTGATTTACATCAAGCACGAAAGATGAAAGAGAGAAGGAACTCCATGTGGTCCAGGTTGACTGGGGATTTGAGCCCCGGCAGCATGTTCAGGGTGAAGACCCTAGAGGCCCCTACCTCTGACGTAGGTGGAGACTGGGCGGGCTCCCATAAGATTGTCGGCAGCGGCTCTAACGGACGAGGTCTCAATCGTACGGCTTCTGAGCTGAACCTGCAATGCCGTTCAGACATGATGCAGCTCAAACACGCTGGGCGCGTCCCATGGCACAATTAGCATGTCAATACATGATGCTCCGAATCTCAATTGACAACTCGAGTTGGTCAATATATACTCGCAGACCTGAATATGCCTCCTTTTGCGCCCTTGGCACCAATTACGGGATTTGCAACGCCGGCCTCGAAGCATTTCAGCGAGAGGGAAACCGAATACTCGTATTGCGTCAAGAGGGGCGGGCGCCTATCTCTGTGGAGGGGCGGGTAGTTTAAATAAACTTGACAGAGGGCAATACTCGTATTAGATACTATAGACGCTAGTAAGACAGCCCTATCCGAGCTGGTCCCGGCGTTACGAAAGCAGGAGGCCCGTTGTCTACGGGAACTCGGCCTCATGACTCGGTGGAAACTTGCGTAATCAGGGGGAGCTTTTTGTCCGAGTTGATTGAGATAGAGATGGGTTGGTTCTTAGATTGCGTATACAGTTATGCTGAATTGTAATGGCGATCAAAATGTGCCTTGCGATTGCGCAGAGACGGGGTTGTGCAAGGGCATCTATCTCATTGCCATCGCGAGTCAAGGTCCACGTACGTGGCACATGTCTGTTTCTATCCCCGGTCAGGTTCATGCATAATTCCGAAAAGCTTAACTCTCTCTAGTCTCGACGTTTAGAACGAGCCCTGTCTTAATACCGGCCGAGTGCTTGTTATGTTGTTTTGTTTGCTCGCCATCTTGCGACTCTGAATCACTCTCCACTCGTCGTCGTCTTTTCTCTCTCTCGACACTGAATCACTCTCCACATTTCTCTTCACTCTCCCGACTGTGAATCACTGTCACAACAGTCAGCACCATGTCAAAACGATCGGAAAATGGCTGGCCGACTCACGATAATTCATCCCCAAGGACTACTCCGGATCTCAGGAATCACGAGCTCAGGGTGCAACAACAAAGCCGTGGGAGCTACAATCCTCCTCCCTACAGCTACTACCCACAAGATTCCGGTACTCTTGACCAATTTGACCTGAATTCTACAATCGGTGCCAGCGTCTCGAGTAAGTCTTGTTCCTTCTTTCATCCAAGCTCGTAAGCTCATGGCGGTTTTTGCAGATGACGGTCGAGTCAAGATGACTCCTAACAAGAGAACAAGCTATATCGCCGACATGATCGCGCCAACGCTACACCATCAGCACAATCCTCATCCCAACACGAGTCTTCGACCTCCTCCTCCTCCGCCAAAAGCAGATCTTGGCCATGGCCAGGGACCCCCGTCCATGAACATCGTGATCCAGATCGTTGGATCCAGGGGCGATGTGCAGCCGTTTGTGGCGCTGGGCAAGACCCTCTCGGCGTACGGCCACCGCGTCAGAATAGCCACTCACCCAACGTTTGCCAAGTTTGTCCGCGAGAATGACCTCGAGTTTTTCAGCATTGGAGGCGACCCTGCCGAGCTCATGGCCTTTATGGTCAAGAATCCAGGACTCATGCCTGGAGCCGATGCTGTGAAGACGGGAGAGGTGAGCAAGCGGCGCCGTGGCATCGAGGAGATGATGTTGGGATGTTGGAGATCGTGTATCGAGGCGGGCGATGGCTTGGAAGCCACCTCTGACGAACAGAAGCCGTTTGTTGCCGACGCCATCATCGCCAACCCGCCCAGCTTTGCCCACATCCACATCGCCGAGAGGCTCGGTATTCCTCTGCACCTCATGTTCACCATGCCTTGGTCACCTACAACCGCTTTCCCACACCCACTGGCCAACATTCAGCAATCAGCAGCCGATGGAGGTTCATCCAACTACATGTCGTACGCAATGGTCGAGGTCATGACCTGGCAGGGACTCGGGGACGTAGTCAACAGGTTCAGAACAAAGGTGCTCGGGCTTGATCCTATCGCGCTGATGTGGGCACCTGGACTGTTTGAGCGGCTTCGCATCCCGTACACATACTGCTGGTCCCCGGCCCTGATCCCCAAGCCTGGAGACTGGGGAGACAACATTGACATATCGGGCTTCTTCTTCCTGGACCTCGCTTCATCATTCACGCCACCCGCCGACCTGGATGCGTTCCTTCGTGCCGGTCCACCACCTGTTTATATCGGCTTCGGTTCCATCGTCGTCGACGACCCCGTCAAGCTCACCAAGACCATCTTCGAAGCGGTGCATCTAGCTGGAGTTCGAGCTCTCGTATCCAAAGGCTGGGGCGGCATCGGAGGGGATGATCAAGTGCCTGAGGGAGTCTTCATGCTCGGCAACGTACCCCACGACTGGCTGTTTGGCCGTGTCTCGGCCGTGTGCCACCACGGCGGCGCAGGTACTTGCTCTGCCGGCATCAAGGCCGGTCGCCCAACTGCCGTGGTTCCCTTCTTCGGCGACCAACCCTTTTGGGGTGCAATGGTGAACCGAGCCGGTGCTGGTCCTGAACCGATCCCACACGCTGACTTGACGGCTGAGAAGCTTGCCGCGGCGATCCGCTACTGTCTGTTGCCCGAGACACAGGCCAGGGCCCGGGAGCTGGGCGCTAGAATCCGAGAGGAGGCTGGAACGGCCGAGGGCTGTAGGAGCTTCCACCGCCCACTCCAGGGTCACAAGATTAACTGCGACGCCGCGCCTGGGAGATGTGCAGCTTGGAAGGTTAGGAAAACAACGGTTAAGCTGAGTCCCTTTGCTGCGGCAGTGCTTGTCAGAGCTGGAGAACTAAAGTACTCAGACCTAAAGCTGTAAGTGAAAACCCCCCTGGCTGTTCTGTAACATGGGCTCTGGCTGACATGAAGGCAGATACAGATCAATTGAGTACAGCACCGAGGAGCAGCCTTGGGATCCCTTCTCGGCAACTACAGCCGCTCTCATAGGAGACATGAGCAGCATCGCCGCCGGGATCGCCACAGTTCCTCATAATGTGATCAAGGGAATCCGTGCGAGCAACAAAAGAGGGAAATCACCATCTCCTGGCCCATCTTCAAGTACCCAGGAGCCCCCCAACACCCCCAGTTCCTCTCAGATGCACGCCTCGCAGCAACTCCAGGTGCCATCGTGTGACAACAATCAGGTCGAGCAGCAGGAATCAAGCAACAACAATGCAGCCGAAGTCGCCAAGAACGCAGCCATTCAGGTGGGCGAGGGCATCGGTGGCATTGTCGGGGCAGCCGTCAAGTCCCCCATGAACTTCAGCGTCGGGCTGGCCAAGGGGCTCAAGTACGCGCCGCGCCTCTACCATGATGAGCTAATCCGTCAGCCGGACAAGATTGACAGCTTCTCCAGTGGCCTCAAAGTAGCAGGCAAAGAGCTAGCATTGGGATTCTACGACGGCGTCGCGGGTCTGGCGGTGCAGCCGTGGAAGGGCGCAGTCAAAGAAGGACCCAAGGGGTTCATCAAGGGCTTTGGAAAGGGCGTTGGTGGTCTCATTTTCAAGCCCGCAGCTGGTAAGATCCCCTCTTCTCTCTTCTCTTTTCTCTTTTGGCTAACTCTTTTGTCTCAGGCATGTTTGGTCTCCCGGCTTACTCGATGCAGGGCATTCACGCTCACTTCCGGGCCATGTTCTCGAGCAATGTGCCAGACTATATCATTGCATCGCGCATCCAACAGGGCGAGGATGATTTCAAGGCTGCGTCAGACCATGAGCGAAACGCTGTGCTGGCCAGATGGTGGAAGATTCAGCCAGATCTAAAGAAGTGGCATCAGAAGGGCAAGGACAAGGAGGATGACCCCTATGTGTAGAGCGTTGACTGATCGAGGTGTATCTAAGAAATGGCTTCTCTTTGTCGCTCAATGAGGCGCAGATTCTGGACCTACTCTTTAGCTTAATTGGCTAGCATTAGAAACTGGATAATACAAGCTTTAGGATAGCTTCTTTTCATTGAGTATTGTGGTTTAAATTGTGTCCCTAGGAATGGCAGGGTTGTTTGACTGTCAACGAACACTACACCTTACGACGGCGTACATCTAGAATCTCTGATCCTAGCAACTCTTATCAAGTAGAATTCTCTTCTAGATATCTTGATAGAACATTCCGGTATCCAGAGCCCCATTCGTTCCCCAGACCTGATAGATAGAGACTCATTCTAAAGAAACCCCCCAGACTGCTAACGCTCTAGTTTTCATGGCGGCTTGTTAAAGATTATACCTTCGTCTCACGCTCACACCCATATTAAGCACCCGAGAGCTAAGCCCTGGCTCCCAGCAGCCCTCACAGCGCATGTAAAGCAAGTCCCCTCGGCAGCTCTCGCAATGACAGCATGCCTTCCCTCCATTGAACACCACGCCCTTGCCAGTATCTCGCAGTCTCCCTCCCCAGTAGCATCGATGACCAGCACCCTCTCATCCTCGGGCACAGACTTGAAAGGGCCACCAATGTCAGCAACGTCCACGACGTTCTCGAGCCTCGGCAGGTCGCCCAGGTCGATGAGGTGCGGACCGTCGATGCATCGAGGGGCGGCGACAAATGTTGGGTTGTGTTTCAACTCCAGAATTGAGGCTATCGGTGCTTTGTTGATTTTGAATGTCAAGACAGCCCTTCTTGGCTCGTCCACCACGTCTCTAGGGTCAACTGCCTTTGCCCTGAGGAACTGCAGGCCCATGAACTTGATCTTTGTTGGCGAATTTCGAGATGGAATTGCTCCTACCCACTTGACTGGCGTATCTGAGCCCTGAAGATTCGAGGTTTCTGCTGTTTCCTTGGGGACTTGATCGAAAGGCATATCCTTCTCCTGAATCCGCCACCAGCCAGGCCTGACAAGTTGGCCGTCGTTGGGCAGAACTGGAGGACAAGGTCCAACCCAGCCGTTGGCCGCCTTGATATCCTTGATTCCGCCAAATACACGGCCGAGTACGTGCTTTGAGCGCCAATACGATCGCCCATTCAATACGAGTCCAGCAGAGGGGTGCGCTGGCTCGCCCATCCGCAGTAAGCTTGGGGTAGCGAGCACGAGAGCGGGCATGATGGTGCAGACATGCCCTGAACCGGGAAGAACGGTTCCAAAAGCCCAGTCCAGCAGCTTGTGTGTGCCCATTGCAGATGGGAGGACGGTGGCCCCCCTAGGTTCCAGGAATTCTTGGATCTCGTCCAGGCCAGGCCACTCCATGAGCTCAGCGAATCGAACCAAGCCTTCAATCTGCTCATCATGAACCAGTTCCTCAAAGTCGTAGTAGGGCTCATACTCGGGTCCTGAGACGTTCTTAATGTACACGCCTTCGATCCATCGACCTGCCATCTCCATCGCGGCCATGACTTGGTTGCTCATGGTAAAGTTGGTTGTGGTTTTCTCAAGGCGCAGCTTTAATTCGTATGCGACAATCATCTGGAAAAGCATCTCTGATCTCATGGGATCGCCGGATAGCCACATCTTCGCGGGAGAGACGGCTTCGTTATAGTTTGAAAACATCTCGACGCGGTCCAAAGTGACGAGCAGATCCTGAATTTGATGGTCCAAGTCATATGTAGGAGCATTTATATGCTGGGTGTTGGCGGGGCCGAGAAGCTTTTGCATATACTCGATTGTCGATTGTTCTGTTATATTCTCCGGCAATGCTTTGCGCTGTTGTAGTTCGTCCAGCCATTCGACAAATTGGCCGATGCTGTGGCTAGGAATGACGCCAGCAGTGTTGTGAGTGTCGCCTCCTTTACTCGTAGGTTGACTATTGCGTTCCCAATCGCTCAAATCCGCTGAAAATCCTTGTATAGTTCGTGTTCCAGGCCATTTCCCCTCGAACTTTCGACTGGCCTGTCATGGCCGAGTGAGCCGATGTGGTAAAATAGCAACGAAGGGGCTCGAGACCAACGTACCTCGTTGTCTTCTTCACTATATCTGCGCTGCATGTTTCCGATGCCATTATTCGTCTCTTCTGTAGCGTACATTCAAGCTACATTTGTCAGTATCAACGCGGGTTTGCCATAAGGGGTCACTCACACCAAGATGGATGAATCGGCTTGACGTATTCCATCTCTTGTTGCTTCTCCTGGGCATCCTTGCTATTGACGTCTTCCCACCTCAGTGTTGCATCAGCGACATTTTTGTCTCTGACTACGGTGATTCGCAGCATGCCTCTCAGGTGATCTTTGTCGTCCAGTCGCTTGACATCAGGCTCGTGGTCATCCTTGGTTGTCAAGTTGCGAAACTGCGTTTGCTGGCTGTCCGACTTCACCCTAGACTTCTCGCCGCAAGGTTTGTCTCCCTCATTCGGCTCTTCTACTCGAGAGGTTGTGGGCTTATTCGCAAATCCACCATGGCTCGTCTCCGCCACTCGCTCAGTCTTAGAAGGCCCTTCCACAGTCCTAGGAACAGGGTTGAGCAAGATATAGGCATCTGCATCTGCCAACAACACAAACAGCAAGTTTATGCATTCGCAAATGCCCCGGCTCGAAGACACAAAAACCCTCTTATCCTTCCTATGCCACCTCGTCGCGCTGCTGATTCTCAAACTCATCGATGGAGGCCCGGGACTCCCTAGGTCCAGCCTCGTGTGCCTTCTAGACAGTGGCATAAGTGGTGCGACTGACTTTACAATGTCGTCAAGAAAGTCGAATGCTCCCTGGGTGAGTCGAGGTACAGTGAGGCGGGGGTCGAGAGGGCCATGATCGTTCGGATCAAGCATGTGTGGGAAACCAAGTTGTTTTCCCCAGTCCTTCAGACGATCTTGCTGAGTCCAGATACCAGATCGAAAGTCCGAATAGTCAGAGGTGATGGGATCGCCGCGGGCGAATCTCGACAGCATATTGTCGCAATCTCCCCAGGCGTTGGCGAGCGCCAGGGCATTGTTGTCTTGCATCTGTGCTGGGAGCCATTGCTGCTCGAATCTGCCGAGTGCCTCTGCCACAAAGGCGTCATCATCGGCAGCTTGAGTTTCTGCGGTTGGTGTACCGCTCATTGTAATTGTCGGGTTTAGCTTCAGTTGTGATTGTTGAGGTCTTTGAAGAGTGCTTTTGAGGATGGCGAAGGGGGCTGAGCAAGCCAAGCCCATCCTCAGGCGCCACATGGTTGGCCTGACTGGTCACGATGATCCATGATGAAGCTAACAGATCGGAGCTAACATTAGGCCTGCATTAAAAGGAAGCAGGGATGCCTTGCCTTGTAGACCTCGATACAAGCCAAGGATATCTCAGATCTTTAGCTAGGTAGTAAGTCCTTGTTAATAGTCCCTTGAAGAAAGACTCAGGGAGACTTGAGAGACTCCGAACAATGCCCATACCCCGTGGAACTGTTTCGTTTAAAGGCATCTATCCAACAGATTTCAGTAACCGTAGCTACCTTTAGGGCAAAATATAGCATAGCCTGTCCTAATCCTTAAATAGCTCTATAACTACACTTAAAGAGACTCTGGGGTAGCGTCAAACACCAAGTGCCAAAGTTCGGGGTCCGCGGACACCAACCCTGACCAACTATTAATTCAATCACATCCTTGCACCCCGATAGCGGATAGATAAGACAGAGCGCGTTGTCCCACCTCAATTTCGCGACATAGACTTGGTCTTTACATATCCTCGCCGCTTCAACATTACCCCAGGCCATAGTATTGTCGGTTACACAGCCAATCTTGCGACAGCACCGCCAAACCGCCGCCGGGAATGTCGCTTTCGGGTACAGACTCGGGACCTGCGGGTGCCCAGGCTGTCTCGGGCGTCACTCGGTCGAGGCCGTACATTGGCCGGCGGGGACAGTTCAAAAGATCGCGGAACGGATGCCTTACATGTCGATCCCGGAGGAAGAAATGCAACGAGGAGAGACCACGATGCATAGGTTGCAGGCGGAACTATCTTGAATGCAATTGGCCAATGGAACAAGACCATCAAACATCGCCAGCAAGCCCACGCCATCAAGACCCCAGCCAGGTTCCCAGTCAAGACTCTTTGACCTCTCCTTCTAATGAGGTCGTCGTCTCACGAGCTGCAGAAGCTGAGAAACAGATGAAGGAAAGTTTATGGACGATATCGTTTGGATCTTTCACGCATCTCACCCGATCTTACACCCTCACTCCCGAATCCCCTCTCCTGCTTCAACACTACCTCACCACCACCGCAACCATGCTTCCTATGCCGGCCAACAAAAACGCATTCATCACCGAGATTATTCCCGCCGCCTCTGTGGACGACCTTCTCATGCATAGTGTCTTGGTTGTTAGTGGAGCACACATGAACTTTGAGGACGACTTGGATGGAGCTGCCCAGAAAGCGACGTTGTGCCACTACAGTAGTCTCATTAGGCTTCTGAGAGTCGAGTTTTCGGAACTACAAGCCTCGGATATTAAGAAACTTGTTCGGTTACTATTGATTCTAGTCATATTGTGTCACTTTGAGGTTAGTGCCAGTCCCTGTCAACTGTCAGTCCTTCCATGTCAATATCAAGGTTTTCATATAGGCAATATCAGGGGTTAACGGAGGAGCCCTATTTCGCCATCTTCGAGCCAGTCGAGAAATAATCCTCAAAATCTTAAGGTACCAGGAGTCGGCTCCGTTAGGACACGACCTCAAGACCCATTTCGGACTCGGCCTTGAACTGTACTCATACCTCATTGTCACCAATTGTCTAACCCCATATGGTCTGTTGACTGAACGGACATTTCCTCTGGATCCTTTCATCACTTCACTCGACAGCCTCAGTTCGTACCAGACGTTTGGTATCATGTTTGCTGGTCTCCATGGTCTTTTTGAGTTGATACCGCAGGCATCTCTCCTTTTTTCACAGAGATTAACTGAACAAGAGGCCGGTGTTGATGAGCCTTCACCTGGTTGCGTAGAGCTGCATGATACGATCCAGAGGCGCCTTCAAGATTGGAACGTCTCACAAGCTGCAACTCATAGCTTCTATGACAAAGACTCCATGACACATGTTTCCGAAGCTATACGGCACAGTCTAGAAATCTACCTGATCGCAGCGATGCAAGGCTCATCCATCTCAAGCCCCGGAGCCATCTCCCAGTTCCAGACCCATGTCGAAATCTTCTTTGGCTCGGGTCGAAAACTGCACCAGTCTCAGTGGACAGCAACTCTGATGTGGCCATCCCTCATTGCTGGCTCTTGCACCACCCGGCATGATCAGCAGCAATCACTTTCCCGCACCCTACGCAACTCAAGATATCGAATGAAGCACAGTATCAGGGCATCGAATTTACTACAGAAACTCTGGGATGACACGGATCCACGGATGTATGGACCGTATGGGTTGTACCTAGCCATCTCGCAACATGACCTTACGTTCGGGACTCTATGAATGCAAAGATATAGCTTATGGTTGGATGCCAGTTGCGCTGACGTTCGATTGGGGATTCCTGGTCCATATTTTGGATACCTTCACGACGAGAGGACGAACATCAGAACACCAACATTTTTCATCAAATTCATGATCATAGAACACAAAATTACCGAACCTAGGACGCATGTTCCAGCAGGAAGCAACTAAAGAAGGCAAAGCTATCGCAGTTGGCCCTGAAGAAAAAGCAAGTGCATAAACCCACCAAAGTCTTCCCCGACAGCTTCCTAAGCCTCCATATCTGCAACCATCAAAATCATTCATCATACTTAATCTCAATGGTGTGTTTAGGGTCATAATGTAGACCCCAATACCCATCCCAGATCAACTTGGTGATGGGACCAATCTCCCCGTTGCCCACAGGGTTCCCCTCGAGCTTGGTGATAGGCATGACACCGCCCGCAGTGGTGCACATGAAGATCTCATCAGCCTCAAACGCCAAGCTCGTCGGCACATCGTCGATATGGACAGGAATATTGTTCGCTTCAGCGACATCAAAGACAGTTCGTCGGGTAATACCCTCCAGGACACCTTTCCTAGCCGTAAAGAGGGCTCCATCCTTGACGAAGACAATGTTATACCCAGCTCCCTCAGTAATGTTAGCGTCACCATCGGTCAGGAAGGGATACTGCGAGCCCCTATCTTGAGCCTCAAGGAGACCCCTGATCAAGTCTCCCCACTGAAGATTCTTGACCGTAGGGTCAATGGCGCCGGGTGGGATACGTCGAACGGTGCGGGCAACGATGGCCTCGCCGCCAATCTGCTGCAGCTGCGGGGGCATGATCCAGATATACGGCATGACCAAGATGTAGATGAAGTTGCTGTCGGGCGTGTCGCTAGACACGGGTTCACGAACAAAGCGGAATCCACGCGTGACGATGAGCTGAACGTAGGCATCGCGAATGCCACTTTTTGCGATCAAGTCAATGGTTGCTTTCTTGATCTCATCCCGCGACATAGGAGGCTTCAGACGCAGCTTCTTGCAGCTTGCCTCAAGGCGGTCCAAGTGGTCATCGAAACGAAACAGCTTCCCATCCCACACGGCGGGCACGTCGTATGTGAGATCGCTGTGGAGAAAGCCCTGGTCGAGGATGGGGATTCGGGCCTCGTACAACGACGAGACCTGACCTTCAATGAGGGCTGCGCCGTGAGAGAGGGGGTTTTCGGACTGTTCAAGTTTTTTCAGGCGCTCCTGGAAGCCGTCGAAGATCTTTTGCATGGTTGGCATTTTAAAGGTGTGAAGGAGGTTGGTGGAAATGTGTGTATGTATAGGCACGCACAAGCAGGGAGGTGTAGACAAGTGCTCAAGAGTTGATGTTGGGTGGGAGTTGAGATTCGTAATGTGAGAACAAGATGGACAATATATACTCAAACTTCACAGTCTATAAGCCAGCCCACGATGCATCTACGGCGCCCGAGGAGCCCGTGATACTCATAAGTGTCGTCATCTGGGTTGATGAATCTGGTCGACGACCTGGTGTAAGTCTTATCTATGCGCGGCATATCCTTATCTATGCGCTATCGATAAGACCGTTCTGAAGACACTCACTGTCAGCAACAGAGCCTGGTCTAACAATCACAACCACAGTACCTAATGTCACAGCTGGCCGGTTCAATCAAGGCGCCCGCCGCATTTGCGACGGAGCACGTTTGCGGCTTGCATATCTCCCTAGGTAGTTCAGGATCTGTTGCGGAGCCGGGCCAGGCACGTAGGAGGTATATAGATTGAACGTCCGCCCTCTAGAAGCTCTGCCTGCTCTTATTCTCTGACTTTGACGTCCCATCCTACCCGCTCGTGCTCCTACTTCAAAGACGCTGTTTATCCTCGAAATCAATCCTCTAACCGATCCCCCGCCTGAATTCACACCGCTTTCACCCCGAGTCCCGACAAAATAGCAACCTGCCCGGTCGGCCTAAGAAGGGAAATGAGTACCTAAATGCCCCTCGCGATGGTGCCTAGATCCTTGGATACCTCTCTATCTCAAGGTTTCCAATGTTAGATCCTACAGCCGACCCTGCTCTCGTGATCTGACCAAAGGCCCCAAGGTGGGTACTTATCACGGTGATCCCGTGCTCGCGGCCGGCCACACGCCCGTTGACGTGATGGCATCTTCTTCAACGGCGGACGATGAGTCAAGAGTCTTACCCGGCATCCGCGTCCATACATAGAAAGGCAGGTACAACCCCCCCCCTCTTCCTCTCCCTGTGGGGCCATGGGCAGAGAAACACCACCAAAACGCAAGATGCCACATGATTGGACTTTTCTCAAGCGTCAAGCTTGACGGGCGGGCGGTTAATGACGAGGGATAGAAGCTTGCCCGAGCTACCTATCCGTTGGGGGTTCAAGAGGGGCGTGTGCACACTGGCGACGGGCTGGTGCAGCGAGAAGAAGAAAAGAAAAAACATGTTGATCGCCACACGGTAATGCAACAGTCATTTTCAGCAGCAAAATAGAAAAAAGCGTCGGCAGGGGAGTGTGATGAAAAGCTCCCTAACACCCCAGCCGATTCTCTGTTCTTTTGGTGACGCCTTTTGCCTCCGCCCTCCAGACAGAGCTCCTCGTAGGTAGGTAGGCAGGTAGTAGGAAGCCACGGAACCAGCACCAGCAACGGTACGGGGCCTCTCTCCATGGCATTCCGCTCCACCCGCCCCGCTCATCGCGGCGCCTTATTTTGAATCCTGGATTCCTGGGCGGCCCATCTGCGGCTCTGCACCCCAAGTTTTCGGGGTAAACGGAATCCCCCCCAGATTCTTATGATTTTCATTTCAGTTAGCACCCAGAAATGTCTGACGTTGCTTTAACATCCGTGAAGCCCTTGGAGCCACGATTAATTCCCAGCGATGTCAAGCCTTCCAGTCAGTGAACTTGCACCGATAATAAGCACACATCTCTCGACCCAGCAGATCGCAGGAGTACTAGGCGGGCTAGGTGAGCTGATTTACAATTCCTCAGGTTCCATCCTCTCATCAACCAAGAAGCCCCGATTGATGATTCCATCGTCAACGCCTCAGGCCTACTTAGTCAAAACGCTGCACTTGGCCCTACATGAGGCCTCACTGCCTCAGCAGCAGAGAAAAAAAAATTGGAACAGGCCGGGCTGTGTGCGGGGTACAGCGGGGATTCTTAGCTTCTGGGATGTACGGAGTGTGGTGGGAGTGTGCTTAGAGGGTTTGGGGTAATCGAGTACCACGAGGAGGAAAAAAAACAAAGCCGTCCGGGACAGGAGCCAGAGTGGGCGCCGCACACGCTCATCATCGTACGTGCAGCCAGCACCCAGGTCATCCTTGCGACAAGGGCTCGGTGTGCCTTGGTGAGATGCGTAGGAGTCGATGAAAGAGACAAGCTAAATAATCTGTCCAGTGCTTCCAGTTCTGAGCTAGAAGTTAGGCCTGTCAACTGAGCACTCTCCCGCCTCTCCACCCCCTCCCTTTTGGTGGACGGGACCTGCGTTGTCCAGGATTGTGGCCGAGATAAGGCGCCTCGGTCTCATCTAGACGCTCCCTACACACCGCTGTTAGGGTCTTGTCTCGTCTCTGCCATGACTACCGGAAGCTGTGCATTTGCAGAGGCATCCCTTGAATCCGAGATGTTAGTAATTGATGTGTTGAACAAACGATCAAGTTGACGACAGTCTGTGTCGTGGAAGGATTCCTGTTCGCAAACAAGAACAATAGCTACCGCAGCAGCCATTCCTGCGTCTACACTCTTCTGTAGTGTCCTGTTCACAGACTGAGGGGCATCACACCAAGGGTCGGGAACGAGGACGAAATTGGCGGTTGGTTCTGAAACCCTAACCTTTGCCATGCCATCATCACCACTCCCCGTGAAGGGCGTGCCATCACAGGGGCGGGGTCTGGGAAATTGGCAAGACACTGACGACTGACGTGGCCCGTCAAGATGGCGAGGCTGCGTTAGGGAGGGTGCAAGAGGGTTGATTGAAGGCGGCGGGACACCGGCTTACTCTTCCTTGAAGAATCTGGGATGGCGTGTGTGTGTCTGTGCCTTCATCGGTACGAGTGGTCTCCGAGTGTAGAAAGGCGCTGCTTGTCACCCAACATCAACGAGAGAAAAGAAAAAAAAAAGAATATCATCATACATACGAGATATCAAAAAAAGCCAGCCACGTTAGACAGAGGTGAAAACAAGGTTCTCAGCCTACCTAGGTAGGTTCACTGGCTCGCCTAGGTAGGTACCGAGGCCGTTGTTTCCAACGGGAAGGACGGCCCTGGACCTTCCAGGTTGTCTCGCGATCCCCTGATGCCGGGCGCCTGGCCTTTAGCGCCCACCCCTGTTCTATGCTTCTCGAAGAATGGACCCACCCATGTTTCGTCTAACCCATCCAAATCCAGAATGTGTCGGGAGAAAGACATTGCGACCACTGACCTCATTGCACCGGCCGGGCAGCCATGGAGGCGTTGGTAGAAGACTCCTCAGATGTTACTGTACCCATCCTAGGTACCCCCAGGAGCATACCCGCCAGAGTAGCGCTAAATAATAACGGGATTTCGGTTGCTAGGGCCAGTTGAGAACTTTATTTTATTTTATTTTATCTTATTTTACCTTTCCGTTAGAAGCCCCGGCTTTCCGTTTGCCGAAAGTGATGGGCCTTCTTGACCAGGTAGGTCCACGGTAGGCAAGGGTGGGTGAGGGTTTTGCGAGATCTCGTTACAACAGTCCCTTGTCCTGTACGGGGTATTTTCGCGGAGATCGGCTTTCGGTGCTTATGTAGGTAGGGGCACTACTATGCCTTGTAGTCGAGCTGTTCCCGTTCAACATCGTCGGTGACGAAAAGTTCACCATCCTGGCCTCTTCACCCATCATAAGCGATCCGGATATTCTCTGGCCATCCATGGTTTGCACAATAGCGTACCCAGGCGGACGGGCCACCAAGCGCATAAGTGCAGATGAAAATAGCCAGCAACTGAGCTCAGAAATCATCCCTGGCAGCTTGCGCTGGCGGTAGGCCGTAAGAGGAAATCCAGCAGCGGCATCCATCCAAGCCCAGCGAAGGCTTGGCGTCCATCGAAACAAAAAAGCACAGAGTCACTCTAAACACGCATGCAACCTACTATGGTCCCCTGATCCCTGGACAGACTGGGCAACTTGGTCCATCCCGGCCCCTCCACACAAGTGTGGTCAGTACGACGGATGCCCTTGAATCCCGCCTGGGACACCCAAGCGCTATTCTAGGGACCTGGCTATTTGGCCAGGTGACGGGATGGACATGTGTGACTATTTCGCCAGGTCGCCTTTCCAGAAGGCCGTAGTCGGAGGGTTGGCGCACGCGCAAAGACCATCTGAAAAGGCGCTGCCGAAACGCACTGGGCATTCTGAAGCCACATCTCTCTACCTAGGTAGCCAAAGTTGAATGGTGTTTGCGGGCACAGTGCTCATGAACCACATGGCATAGTCCTTTCTCAGATTGCCTCAGATCTGCTCAGGGCTCAAACTGTTGTTTGGTTCCGTGGCGCAGCGACGCCCACTAGCCACACGATCACGGCGGGTACCAACGCCAGCCCCGGCTGGAGCTGAAGCTCAAAGCTCCGGTCGGTGATGCCGTAATGGTCGAGCTGTGGAGGGCTTACACGTATGTAGAAAGGACCTAACCTTTTGTTTAGTTTCGTGGATGGGACTTGTTGTCTCATGGTATCTCTTGTTGCATCAATGGTCTCATTCCTCCTTCCATCCTGTCATTAATGTCGGTTGGGGGTCGGAGGCTTTGTGATGCCTGACAATAGACCACGGGCCATCGGGTTGCGGTTGTCCACGACGGGGAAACCTACATGCATGGAACTGCGCTTAAGCCAAGTCAATGCCTGGCGAATTCGTGGTTGGGGAGCGCTATCTCATCAACACGCGCAGATCGCATCATGTCACTGTGGATGGAGCTCCCAGCAGCCGTCAAAGTGTCGTCTCCCCCCGACCTGAACCGTGAGCCGCCCTGCCCTGGTGCAAACCCCCGTCCGGTGCCGTACGCTACCGATTTACGGAGAACGGCGAGGACGGCATCTTTTACCACCACCCCCAGCAGTCCAAATCGCACCAGCCAGCGGCAGAAGGTGTAGGGAGGGTGCAAGGAATTCTGACATGGGGGTCCTCACGGGCAAGCGTCTCTGCAGCGCGGGCAACGCCAAGCCTTTGCTGGGATCCTGGTCGGCAGCCATGAGATGCCGATCCAAGTATGGATGATGGAGACAGGGGATAGCAACCTGGAACCGACATGCAAGAAACATGGGCGGCGGACGTCGGACGGAGAGATAAAAGAGCCAACCACTGACTGGGCACCTTGGTAAAATCCAAGCATAATGCGCAGGTCTTCTGGTCTCAGGTGCTTGAAGCCAGCCCCTGGCTGGGTCTGCCGTCTCTAACACGCCCCCCTTAAACACAAACCGAGCTCGAGGCTCCCGAGTCCACAAGACGCCTTTTGGCTGCTGGATGGCACCGGTCATAGACGTGAAAAGAAGCATTCGACCGGTGAAACTTGAAGCGGAGCAGCACACTCTGTGGCTGTGTGTGAAGGACATTTACAAGGCAGCCGGCCCAGGGAAAGGAGAAATGAGGGTCGGCGATGCTTTCCTTCTCTCTTTTGCACAGCCAGGCTTTGTAGTCGGGAGGGATAAAGAACCTGGCCATTAAATGTCGAGTGGTGTCACCTTCCCCTAACGTTGGTGCGTGAGTGATCAAGAGCAAAGACTCAGCTGCAAGCGCAAGTAGACGGACGTACATTCATACTGTCACTGGGACATGGAGACTGCAACCGTCTTGGCTCCGGTTGCTTTCGCCCTGGCCTCCAGAAAAACCGAGTGCCCGTTGTTGACGGCCAAGTTTTCGTGGGCCCTTGATCCATGTTCCATTGAGGAAGGGGGGAAGGAGGGGGGCGTGCCTAGAGCGAAGAGGATGGTCAGAGGTGAGCATTGACGTGATGGGGGAAAAAAAATAGCAGCTCAGAGTGCAGAAGGAAAAAAGGAAGCCGTGGATGTGCTCAGGGCTAAGGTGCTGAGGTGAAAGCAAGACGGTGGGTGCGCTAGTACGGTCCCTGCCGCGCACACAGAGCCATGGGCCGTCCGGTATGTAAGGACCAGGGCTACCGGATCGACGGACAGACGAGCTAGTTGCATCTGACAAGACCGAGTCTACGTGTTTCGTGGCTACCCTCCAGCGCCGATGCGTGTAATCTCGCTCGCTTCAAGCCACGGAACAGGGGTCGGTTGAGAAGAGCCTTGGGGGCATGCAGGCATGCCCCAGACGAGTTCAACCTAGAGCTTTGTCCCCAGGCTAATGGAGCACTGCCTGCAGGGGTTATTTGCTTGACCCTGCTACACGTTGTGGGCCTTGATGCTTGGTGTCCTCTGCAACCGGGGGTGACCTGGTTGAAGGTTGTTAGCGTCTTTTTTCCAGTCAACCTGTATTTTACCAAGGATTGAATGTCAAACTCAGGGACACAAGAAGGTAGATACGATAGCTACAATCGTAGGTAGACATCTTTTTAGGTGTTAGGGGGCTCGATATTGATCCTAAACGCCCGAGGAAAGACGCCTGGAAGTGCGGAGGCGCTCTGTGCTGGATCCCTCCATGGGCATGGACCAGAAAAATCCGATGGGCCACTCCCGCCCACCGTTGCGGGCGATCTAGCGGGCATCATCAAGCCAAATTATTAGCTCTGGATCTTAGTGACGAAGCCGCTCCATTTGTGGGCCATGTCACGGAGCCCTTGGGAACCCTGCCTCTTGGGCGCTAGATGCGCCGCCAGGCCCACGACAGAACCGTTCTCTGTCGGTGCTGTAGAGATGGAGGTGCTGGAGAGATGGAGGTGCTGTAAAGATGGGGAGGCAGAGTACTTGTGCCGGGAGCCCCAAGCCATCCATTGGATCCATCCTGCCCGGTCCATGTCACGGCATACACCCAATGGGCTGTCAATTGGCATCCATGGTCCCTGGCCCCTGGTCCACCTTGGGGGCGTGTGCAGAGCCGGGGCCGGTGTACGGAGCACTCGAGTTTCCTTCCTCCATCCTCAAGTTTATCTCCCCTCCAAGATCGTCACCTTCCCGCCAGAGTATTTAGAGAACCTGCTTCCTTCTTTGAAACGTCTCTTTGCTACGGCTACTTGCTTTCACTATTCGCTTCACCCTTCTTACATTCCACTACCTATTTGTCCCTTCGCTTCAACCAGAGTCCTCGCCCAGCACCGATCGTAGCATTGCATAATCCTCAGCTAGAGGCCGCCCCAGCTGTGACGCCGTCGCGCCGCCATCGACAAAGTCAAGAGCTCACCTCTCCCGCATACTATACCCTTTCACCTCCTTCGGCTGTTAACACAGTCTGCTTCCATCTTCAGAGCCAACTTGTTGTTCTCGTTCGTCTCGGTCGTTCGTATCGATTGATCGTTCGCTTCGTTCATTCCCAGAGCCTGCATTGTCATTACGTCTGGTTCCGCTCCCATCACCATACCAAGGAGGTGCTCGTCCTCGTCCTCGTCCTCGTCCTCTTCCTCTTCCTCTTCCTCTTCCTCTTCCTCTTCCTCTTCCTCTTCCTCTTCCTCTTCCTCTTCCTCTTCCTCTTCCTCTTCCTCTTCCTCTTCCTCTTCCTCTTCCTCTTCCTCTTCCTCTTCCTCTTCCTCTTCCTCTTCCTCTTCCTCTTCCTCTTCCACCTCTTCATCACCTTCTTGTGCCTCAGCATTTCCCCTCGCCTCCCTCCTCTCCAACCTACCCAAGTCATCCACTCTCATCAACCACTCCTCGCGCGCCGTCACCTCCGCTGTCACCGCAGCGTCCAGGATCTCCTCCTTCTCTTCCTATCTCTCATCCACAACCTCCTCAACCGCCACCGACAGGTTGGCTACGACACTGCCTACCACCTCCTTCACTACATTCCCGTGGTCGACACTCCATTTTGAAGTCCTCGGGCAATCATTATAAAAGCAATATGTCATCTGTCAATGCCCAACAAGGCTCGGCCGCAAGGTAAGTCGTCTCGTTTAATCGGCGATCGTTCGTTCGAAGGGTCGTTGGGTCGTGATCAGAGTCATGCAGATGGCTAACAAGCATGTTGCTTGTAGCATGGCAGGAAATGCTCCCCCAGCAGAGTCACAAGACGTGTCAAGGGCCCGGGCGGCTGCGTACTCCCACGACAACGTCTTTGCTTGTATCCATGCCCGCGGCCAAGATCCCGGCGCCGACAGCCTTGAAGATCTCGAGGCACATATGGCTGCACACCAACCGTCAACTGACCAGGGGGCTGTTGCGCAAGTCGAGTCGCTGTTGCTCAAGATCGGTTCGCAGTTCGATTAAACTGGTTCGTTCACCATCTTCCCGCGTGTCGGCATGTGTCGTCCTTGCTAACAGCAGTAAGTAATCAGGCTTGTCAGACCCTCTCAGTCCCCGTCCTTTGGGGCAGTAGAGGTAGTTGGTTGGTGTCGACTTTGACTCTGGCTTCGACTGGATTAGGCCGGTCCCTCTTCGCTTCTTTAACACGTCAGTTTTCTTATACTGCTTTCTTTCAGATGCCCCTTCGTTTTCTTTTGCGGTCTGGGTTTTGTATAGCATGTTCCGTTGACCGGAAGACGAGAGCCAAGACACGACGCATGATGGACGATGATGATGGCCCAACATTCTTCACTGCTTGATACAACGTCTGCATCAAGCAAATGTCCTGAATTTCCTAGAACTCTTTTTTTCTTGTTCAACAAGCTCGGGGGTTTTCTTGGGTTTGATTCCTTTTACACGTTTTGTTTGCAAAAGGCTTTCATTGCCTCGTCAACATGGATAGAGACGGTAGAAAGGACTGAGCCGGATGGGATGGATGATGAGAGACGACCCAATGGCTTTACATTGGCCAAGGGTCAGACTCAGAGCTTCATGGGTTTGTCTTGATCAAAGCTGGACAAGAGGCCAATGCTCTTGATACTCGACGCGAATCGTCATCGACGTCGATTTGTTGAGGCAAAGCCAGCCACACAAGCTTCAAGAGTGTGACAGGGTATCCACGGTCGCCAAGCGAGATCGGAGAACTCTCATGATGATGCCAGGGGGTGAAAGTTGAGCGATGGGGGACTGTCCATGAATTCTCATGATGCCATCCTCATAAAGAAGTCGTCTGGAGGCGATGGCATGTCGAACCGAAATCGACTAGGGATGAGATGAATAATGAGGGACAAAGCCAACCAAAGGGGGGGACACCGAGGCTATTTATTACTGCGCGGCTCTCCGATCGTCGCACACAGCCAGCCAATCATCTGCCCCCGCCACCCGGATTCATCCTTGGGATGGATACGGTGCTTTTCCCGGATTCATCAGAGTCAACGCCGCTGCTGAGCCGCCTCACATCAAAACGACAGGTCAATCCCTGGAGATGATTCCCTACGGGCTAATGGTTGGCTCTCGGCTTTTTGATGGCCTCGCTACCATACTCTCGCCCTGCTACGGTACCCATACATTGTCGCCCCTTGGAGACTCTCCGAATCGCGCTCGACCGCGTACAGTACATGTCCGCATCATCATGCACAAAGTTGGCATCCATGGATTCTTGTCCAATACGGCTGCATGGCTTGATCCAGCCTCACGCGTCAGGGCTGAACCCACGGATGTCTAACCAGCACACAACAGCGCCATGTCCTTTTTGACACCCCCTTTTGTTGGATAACATAACGAAGGGTGTTTCTGACCCCCCTGGTTCCTGACCTCCCCTAGGCTGTGGATAGAACTGTTTGGCTGTTAAAAACTCCATTTTTAGTGAATTAATTGAGGCCAATCGGTATACCTTGCCTTTCTCCAGAGCAGGCGTAGGGGTCAGAAACCAGGGGGGGTCAGAAACACCCTTCGTTAACTTAATGATAATTTATGGTTTATGAAACGCCCGGCTTGGTCAAGGCTTCTGGTTTGATTTGGGTATCTATTGTTCATGATGGAATGCTTATATTACGTTATATGACTTAGTAAAGATGTTGCATGTGACAAGATAGAATAAAAAGACGGTTATAATGGGAGGCATTGCTCATATCTGCGGCTCGACGTGTCTAATGCTACAGGCATCCCATGATGAATGATGTTACGTGGTCGGCCTCTCGACCAGGGTAGCTCAAGGTCACTCCCCACAGATCAACAGGTGGCAATCTACATTTATCCATAGATGCCCAATGCCAGGCCCCAAGGGGACAAGTATCTCATTTTCGGTTCCTCGAGGGAGTTTCTCAATGCCAACACAAACGACCTTTTCTCCCCAGTGCCAACGCCCGCTGTCCTAAAAGACCCAGTCATAATAGTCTCATAACTCGTTGCGTTGCGTTGCTCATAACAATCCACTCCCAATATCCAAAATAAGCATATTTGTTTACCTTAACCATCCACCCCATGTCCGTCTCTTGTGTTTGGCTGTACTGTGCATCAGGGTGTACCAATCAGCCGCCCGACTGCTCGTCCATACACATTCTTAGACACTTGATTCGAGACATACCAAGTCACTTAACAGCTTCTGCCTTGTCACACAGCCCACAGTATGAAAGCCTCGCATATTCCTGACCAACAGCATTCGCTGTTGATGCCAATTTTATCCAAGACAGGACAATGGTGCGTCTGAATGACCAACCATCATCAACCTGATCCAGACAACAAAAAAGAAATATCCAAATCATCATAACATTCCGCCAAGCTTTTTTCAATGCGTTCGAATATCGAAGAGAGTTCTTCTACACCACGAACCAAATGTTTATGGGTTGATAAAGCTAAAATCAAGAGACTGGTAGTTCCAGAGGCTAGCCAGCTCTCCAAGCTCCTCGTCCGAGATGTTGGCGAAAACCGCATCTGGGGGAGGCAGCTGAGTGGTGGTAAAGTTGGCTGGGTCTGGCGCATCCATCTGCGGCTGCCATTCGATGTAGGGAGCCGGGGCTGCGTAAGCTTCAGGAGAAATCTCGCTGCTGCCAACAGTGGGGATAAGGGGTAGAGAAGGGGCGCCAGCAGATGAAGCGGCTGTCACTGGTGTGATTGGTGTGGCCATAGTCGTCGTAGGGGGGGAGATCAGTGGAGGCGAAGCACTCTGGCGAGAACCAGTCTGGGATGGCACAGGAGTCTCGGTGACGCGGGCCTTTTTGTTCGTAGGGCTACTCGTCATCACCTTTGGAGTAACCACCGTTCGAGGCAGGCGCTGCACAATGCGACTCAAGATGCCATACGATGTCTTGGCTGACTTGGTCACCATACGCAGGCGCTGTAGCATGGCATGCGCCTCGTCGATGGCCTTGAAGACATCATCCCGGCGTGGGATAGTGTGGTGCTCATCGTGAAGAACTGCCGAGCACAGAACGGTCGATGTATCAAAGATACAAAACAGGACGAAGTGGAACTTGGCGTCGCGGGGGTACACGTGGTCAAAGAATCCACGCAGGGACACCATGAGCTCCAGACAGTAGTCAATACCGTCGCTGCGGATCTGTAGCTCAGCCTTGGATGAGCGAATGGTGAACGGTCGAGCGAGGAAGGCTCGGATAGGGTCAAGCAGCATAGAAAAGGCCATAGTCCGGAGGTAGTGACGATGCAGGACAATCCATGGGCATGATTCATCCAGGGACTTGTCCGGATTATGGACGTTGAAGGGGGGAGGGAAGTCCTTGATCCAAGCCTCAATCATACCCTGGTATTCCTGCACATCAGCGGGAGCAACGATATTCTTGGTGAGGCCAAATCGACCAAACAGCTGTCGAATCAAGCTTGACTGCAATTTCATGTGCGTCAGAGGCGAGTGCTGCATCCCCTCCAGACCAAGGTTGGGAAGGCCAACTTCGCAGTCGGCTCGGTCAATGATCATGGGTCTACCCAGAAGAGCCGAGATTTGCCTTCAAAGGATGAGCTTCTATCACAGGTAGAGACACGGCAAGACAGAGGCTGTTTCACTTACCAATCCCACGTGTCCAAGACACACCAGACTCTTCGTCGAATCTCCAGCTCAAATTCCGGGACTGGATCAGCCTTTGATTCTTGATGGATAGCTAGAGACAGGTTAGCTGATGATTGATTGGTGAACGTGTCCGGCAGCTTCAACGTACAGAGTTCCTGGGCTTCACGAATAGCCGAGTTCAAAACATGCCAGCACTCCACAAAGCGAGCCTCAGACTTGAACCAGTAGCACGAGTGCAGGAGCTGCTGCACGTTGGTGAGGTGGCTGTAGCCAATAGGAATGGTGCTCCCCAGCTCACGAGCAGCTTCATGATACTGCTCGGTCAATCTTTGAATGGTATCGCCAAGGTCAACCTCGAGCTTCCTCTGCAAGTCAATGTCGGTGTACTGCGAGGCGCATGCGCAGACCATGAGGAGGAGGGATGTCCACTGAACACTGAGGGGGCGGTTGTCGCCACGGGCTGTCCACCACTGCTGGTACTGCTCTAAGAAGGAGGGTGGGTAGATGATATAGTAGTGAAAATTGACATTGTTGAGGAAGTTCTGAACAAGAATGTCTAAAGCCTCGTCAGCGTAGAAACTCGATGGGTGGTTGCAGGGCGGTGCTTACCGGTGTACGGTCTGGGAGGGATAACCTGCAAGGCCCGCTCCAACTGTGGAAAGATCTTTGGGTCCTTGACAAACTCTCGAGATGATGCCTTGATAGTCTTGGGTGACAAGACGCGTTAGTGGATGAACTTAGACTCGAGAGTAACTGGGGGCTAACCTCGTCCTGGGCCGTGAGACCAAAAAGCACATGAGCCGGCATGTATCCCAAAGCATCGATACCGTCACTATCGGTATCGTCGATGTCGAGTTCTTCCGACTCGGTGCTGGCATCATTATTAAGCCGGCGCTTCCTAAGGTTCTCCGAGGTGGCCTTTTCGGCAGCAGGCTGGTTGGCGTCCTTGAAACGGCATTTATCGGCTACCTTGCGCTTCTGGCAATGATTGCAAGGCCATTCACGGTTGCACTGAGCAGAAGGTTAGGGCTTCTAGATAAAAAACGGTTGCAACAAGCAGTGACGAAAGCTGCGAGAATGATGGTATGGGAAAGGGGGGATGGGGGCGGTTACTTTTTGCTTACGGCGAGCACATTCTGTGCAGGCCGATCGGTAATTCTCCTTTTGAGTGTCGTCTCCCATGACGCAGGTAGTAGACTGGCTAGATGCAATTCGATTGTCTGCATCGATCGATTTGGATGGGAACAAAGCGAGGTTAAGTTTAGAATGGCCAAGTGACGATGGGATGGGCTGATAGGATGCGGAGAAGGCACCGTAGGAGGAATCAACGCGAGATATGGCCACCAGGGGACTGGCACTCAAGGCAAATAATAAGCTGGTGATGGATGGGGTCGGGGTGGAGAAACGCTAGTTGACCGTTGTTAAAATGCATCCGCCCGCCTGCAGATCAATCAGGTGGGTGACACACGGGAAAGAGATGCATCGCTTTGGGATGCTAATTTCTTGCTGAGAGTGTTGCGTTGCGCTGCGTTGTTGTGTTGTGTTGTGATGTGAGTCGGCCCATGTTGATTGAGCCTGAGGGGCTCGAGATGAGATGAGTGAGATCCGACAAGATAAGCGAGTGAGGCGAATGAAACTGCAAGTTGGGTCGTGCTCTGTTTACTCCGTTATGAGGACGTCAATTCAGCCTCGGTCTGTTCCAGGAACTCCTCCTCCAACTCGGTGCCGGAGTTAACGGGCCTTCCCGTCAGTCCCGCTTGTCCAGCGATATCGAGCCAAGCCTCCGGAAGCCCAAGTCAGTCAGCCAGTTCGTTGGTCAGCATTGTCCATAACAACCTGGCATGTAATTGTTCAGGTTATCAGACGAAGCAAACATTGCCGCCTCCAAACGCTGGCTGACTGGGATCGTGGCAACCTCGTTGCTTGGCTTGGCCATGAAACACAAACCTTGAGCTTGTCGCCTCCATCGATTCCGGGGAATGACCCTGAACAAGGGCTGAAGGTGAAAAAACTTCGCCTCGCACACATCCACACTTCATCCATCCATCTCACGCTCCATCATGTCGTTTTGTTGCACAGATCCACCAATGTCTCTCGTTCCTCTCGTTCCGGCGTCTTCAACCCCCAGCCCTGAGCCCCTCTCTTTCTCTCCCAGCTTGTTGACCCTGCCCCGCTACTGTAGCCAGCGTCGACCAGTCTTGAGCATGCCAATCACTCCAGCTGCGGCTCTTCTTGTTCCTTTCAACCGTCCTCGTGGCCGCCGGAGATGTATTCCCCTAGAAAGGAATACAAGTCGTATTCCACACGGAGCTGTTGATCGCTCGGACTCGCTTGGGCTCAATGATCGACCAGGCCATCGTTCCAGCTGCTCCTTTCGAAGGTCCTTCTCATCCCACTATCCATATTGTTGCAGCTTTGAACCGGGCGGGGAATGTTACCCACCAACCGTCATGCACGTCTCTGGCGTCCGGTCCTATAGGAGATGTCCCAACAGCGTGCCCAGCCAGTGGTCTGGGTCGAGTCTTGATGGCCAGTTGACCAGTCTGCCGCCTTTGGGAAGTCAAGTGCTCCTGGATGTCATCATGGTGGAACAGTTCCATGCTCGAACATGGGTGATAGCTGGCCCTGAAGGTTGAGCTAATGTCAAGCACTGGCACGCCGTTGCGGTGGCCTCGGTTGGGAGGCACGCTATCGCAGGTGGCTGAGTGCCTCCAGAGTGACTCTAAGGGAGGAGTCGGTGTTGTTGCCGGATGGTGTTCATGCTCTCTATCCGTACCTCGAGGCAAACGCTTGCACGATGCTTTTTCGGGCATGGGTATCTAGTCCGTCAAGACTCGAGACCTCGTCGAGAAGGATTGCCATTGGGTAACGGGATGTCGCTACGCCGCAGACTCGCACAACATTGCGTAGATTCGAGGTCAAGACAGGGCCGCTGTGCAAGTCTGTACTCGCCGCTGTCGCTGTGTAGCGGACGCTGCGCCTGGAGACTATTCCATGACATGGCGGGTTTGGTACGGCACCGTAGCCAGTCCAGCTGGTTCGGCAGCCCCAGCCGGCCCCCCGAAGACGTAGGTTCGTGGATCACCGACTTTGAAGCTATGAAGGCTGCCTTATCGGAGATGCAGGACTTTGAAGAATTTTGTATCTCGTCTTCTTGATGATGTATTTGGGCTGGGCTGCTGTAGTTCTTAGGCGTCGTGGTCTCAGACAGTACATGGTGGCCGTCTTACTCTATCGTAAGCCCAAGGCAGGCGAGGCTCTCTGCCCGCCCAAACATTGGACGTCCAAGTCGAGGTATGTACCTCCCTACGCAAGAGAAGTGTACAGTAGGTACATTTGGATATTCAGGTTTCCGTCCCCTAAACAAGAGGGCGCATGCAGATGACCATTTTCGATTGGCGACACGCAGCTTGGGAAAGACGGGGGCGTTTGGTGGAGAATCGAACCATTCATTTGTTGGGGGCGAAGAGGAGAGAGAAAAGAAAAATAGAAGAGACAAGAGATAAAGATCGTTGCCCGGGCCGACTCATCTCGAGTTGAAAAAGAAATGAGGCTCCTTCCCAAGTTGTAAAAATAAAGAGAAACGTCAACCAGGGACTTATTTCCAGGTGGTCAGAGGAAGGTGCGGGCTTCCTGTAGTTAAGAACCACAAGGCTCGCAGCAAAACGCACCACATCTCGATCTCTCGCAGCCCTCAGCGCTCAGAATCCTAACAAAATGGCCCGAAAAAACACCAAAAACCCCGACAAATATCGGGTCAGGTCATAATTTGGGGAGCGGGGCGGGGCGGCGAGCATGCAGCCGGTTCCTCGCGTGCCTGCCTGCCTGTGTCTCCCTATGCTATCCATGCCATGACTGAGCGTGACGGGTTGTGCGAGGACATCCATTGTCAGCAGAGTGGCCCTGGGCTAGCATTGGATGTAACCCAACCAATGTATGGCTACAGTAACTAGATCTATCAGGGGTAGACCAAAGATGATGCAAGATTGTGAGATGGGAAATGGCTCATCTCGAGCAAACGATGGAATCGTGAATGACAACATAGACAATGGCACTTTTTACAAGTCTAGAATCCATCAAATGGCCTGATTTTAGCTAGTTCCCGCCTCCACAGTGTAACCACCGTAACGCCCCCAACCGCGCCGGTCTCTCAATTGGCATCCACAACTCGAGCCAAGCCGACAGCCAAGGGTCCTCTATTACCTTGGAGCTGGGTAAAGAGCAAAGGATTGGACGTCCATCTGCAACATCTGCCACGCTATAATAAGATGGCTGATCTTTCAGCGCAAAAGTTAGTCCTGCTTCCTGCTGCTTGCGCATGTAACAGCCGCAGGCAAAATGACAACTCATATATATCATGCTGGCCCTTGTCCACGGGCTGCATCTCCGTCATCTTGTCCCGTCAGAACCAGGCCATCTGTGCATAAGTCTGCCTAAGCGTATAACCGCTTTGTGAAACCTTCTGTCCTCTCAGCTGGGTCACAAAGAGAGCTTGTCCTGTCGGCTCTCATCAATAGTTTAGAACCAGGGTTGTACTGATCAACATCTTGCATTGGACGAATATAGTCGGTGAAGGGCTTCCTCGGCAATCATCAGTGCCATTGTCGCAAGTACCTACCTACCAAACACTCATATTTCCTTTCCCATCTCTTCAACATCGCATTCTCTTGTTGTCGATCCCAACGGTGATCACCAAGTTGGTGGTGGGGGATATTCCACATGTCCAAGAACCTACGGGTCCAGACAAGACTTGTTCACGCAGAGATTACACATCCCAGCCAATGATTCTAGGCCAAATCATCGTTATTCCTCACTGTCGAGTTAGCCACATGGTATTTAATTTTCCGACGAGTCTCCACCACGCTTCTAACGCCTGCGCTGGCGGGTCCACCTTCACAGGTCTGATGGCCACAACCTTCAACATTGCCGATCTCTCAGCAAGCGTTTTGTTGAAAGAACTAGTCTCCAGTGTTGTTGCGACCAAGGTCCCTTCTCACCCTCCATACTCGAGACCCAACTGGTCGTCTGTCGCTCCCTTTCAGAATCTCCACCCAAGGCACTTCTGTCAGGTCGCTGACCTTTGCTGCTTCCTCCGGCTCAGCATCAGAGTCGTCATCTTCTGTGTCTTCATCTGTGACTTCAAGCACATCATTGCTTCCCTCATCCGTTCCCGCTTTGTCGTAGAGGTCTTCGGTGTACACCCAGCTTGGAGCATCAAATTTACCGTGAAGCAGGATTATGTGCCTTCCTTTTGACCTAGCACGCTTAAACTCCTCAAGGGAAATGGGAGTAATCAGTTGAAGGGTGTTTGACTTGGTATTAATACCCCGTAGGAGAACTAGTCCAATGGTCCGAGAGTGCTGGGGATCTAACGCGGCGTCGTTGTAATTGGGTATAAACGGGAGGCCTTCGGGGGTCGTGGAGATGAGCGGCACAGAGCCACCAACATCAACCTCCATGTTACTGGAGCTGATCTCTTTCGATAAGCTTTCTGACGTAAATCCAGAGAAAGCCTTGGCATCTTCAATCTCCACTGCCGCCAATACCAGGCCATTTACTGTATCTGCCAGCAGTTCCGGTGGGCATTGGTAGTCGTAGGATAGAAATCCTAGGATTCCGCGCGTTGGCGACGAATACTTAACAAGTAAGGGAGGCTTGCAAGAGAGAGGCGATGGGTTCCATTTTGTTGATGTCGTTGGTTTTGATCCTTCTGGTGAGCTTGTAGCCACTTCTTGGAGATGGAAGTAAGACATCGTCTGCATCGCTCGCAAATGTGCTGCCGTTCTAGAGGTGAACTCGGACTGCTGTGAGGGAAGTTCTGTGAATACTGTCTTTGTGGCAGCCCGTAAGGCGTCAACTGTCTCCAAAGGGCCTTCCTCTGACATATATAACACTTCCTCTGGGCTCGTTTTTTCGATCAGTTCTGATAGTAGATCTAAACCCGTTCCCAGAATCCATCCAGGAGTATTAATGATAAGTGGCAGGTCGGCCAATTCCTTGCGGTGGGTATCGAACAAGTCCATGGCGCATGCCAAGTATAGGTCCGGGTCTGAAGCAGGGGTAACAGAGGCCATAGAATGACAGCGTCGGATGTTAAAGGCGGGAGTATTTGCGCCAGGATGCGTAAACGGTGTACCCAAGTTCGGTTTCGTGACTACAACAAGTGACAGGGTCCCTGCTGGTACATATTCCGGTTGCCCTGGGTCTAGGTCGAGAACCACAACCCTCTTCGGAGCATGACTTGAGGGCCGGTCGGTTACCAGTCGGTTCACAAAGAGTCGAGAAAACGTAGATTTTCCTGAAGATTTTGGACCGCATACCAAAGTTGACAAAGATGGCTTCTTGCGGCTTGTCGATAGCAAAGAAGCTAACTTTTTGTTCCATGCGGGAGGGGAGACCAGATCCTGGAGTATACACTTT
Source organism: Fusarium sp. LHS14.1 (assembly GCA_025433615.1). Taxonomy (NCBI): domain Eukaryota; kingdom Fungi; phylum Ascomycota; class Sordariomycetes; order Hypocreales; family Nectriaceae; genus Fusarium; species Fusarium sp. LHS14.1. The sequence continues at coordinate 3,390,389 of CM046481.1, forward strand.
TTAGGTGCATCTTCCGAGGTACATATCTTGGATAAGTATGTTAGCTAGAGAATTTCTAGATCCCGAGGGATAACTCACAATCTGGAAAGTAGCCTCTCTTGAACTCTTCTTCCCGGAATCTGTCTCAGAGGGGTCGTTCCACATTCTCCTGAACAGAGGAGAAATGCGGCCAAGTTGACGTAGGCCTCGCGCATTTGGGTCTGGATGAAGCTCCAATCTCGTATTCTCCGCAGTTCTTAGCACTGGGATCGCATGGCAATGAGGGGCGTGAACCCATTCAATTGTCTCTGAAGGACGCAGGGTGGCACCAGCCAAGGTCACTTCACCTTGAACAACGCGGACTCCGAAATTCCCAATCACCATAAACCGCTACTAGCATTAGCTTCAGTCTCTCAACAAGCGAGTAGAGCACATACCTCGCTATTAGGGAGCCGCAGGTCTATCACGCCCCCAGACTTGGTCCGATGGTTCTGTTTTGACAAGCGAAAGGATGAGTACTGAATCACTCGTTGAGGAGAGCCTGTAGATTCAGGTGTCGCAGTACCCGGGGTATTACTGAAGAATGGATGAGCGACGTTGGCGACGAACAAAGGCGGAGAGTGTACCTTGCCAACGCAATGGCTTTAGGATGAGCAGCAGGCGAGTCAGTGACTCGTTGTTGGCGCGATGGTTTCGAAACACTCTTCTTAGGAGTTGACGAAGGTCCATTTTGGCTGTCGTTTCTTCGAAGGGGGCTGAAATAGTTGGTGGTGGTGACGATTGGCTTATCATCATCGTTGTCCTCTGGGGCCTTTTGTACAGCTGGAGGAGTTGAGGCTGCTTCACGACGACGAGCTGCGAGGGCACTTATAGCACTCATAGCTGAATATTGTCAGCTAATATTTAAAGTAACAAGTGATGTTTCAATTGCACGGTCAACCTACGCTTAGGTGTCTCAACCCCGTCAATCCTCCGCTTCTTGTGAGATGACATGATGGAGATATCGTTGCGGTGTAGTGCAAAGACGAAATTTTCGCCTGATATAATCACACTGAAAGAGACAGTGCCAAATTGTATATACCGATGATCACCGTGTAGCAGCTTGCTATATCTTGTGTTCTAAGATGCCATGCTTGAAACCCAGTGGCTGGTGGTTGACAGTGAATCAGTGACCAAAAAAGTCTTATCGATAAGCACCAAAATTTTACACGACCTGGTCGCGTCTCCAAGTGGATGCCCCACTAGCGCATCTCTCTCTCCCAAAATTTCGTCGCCGGCATCATCTTCACCTCGACCAACCTCTCTCTTCTCACCAATTGAACCCTCTTTCGCGAGCATTCTCCCCCAAAACCTCGCCAAAGATGGCGCCCAAGGAACCCTTCAAGGTACACTCGCTTAGCAAGCACATCGAGAATACAAAGAAGGGACTCTCTGCAGAGGCACAGTACAATCGACGTCCTGCTACTCGCGCCGCAGCGATCAAGAAGGAAGCCAAGTCTTTTGAGCCCAACAACATCTTTTCAAACAATGACGACGACGAAGAGGAAGGCTTTAGCGATAGTGACAGTGACAGCAGTGACGGCGAAGACACCCAGGCCGATTTCTTGCGCAAGCTGACCGCTCCCTCTGCCACCAAGAAGCCTGCTTCTACTCCTTCCCGTCGCCGCAGCAAGGATGATGAGATCGCCGACAGCGACGACGAGCGAAACGCGTCGAAGAAGACCACAACCTCTACCAAGAAGGCCTCTCCTGTGAAGCCCGAGCCCGAGTCTTCCAGCGATTCTAGCAGTGAATCCGAGTCGGACGAAGCTGAGGACAAGGCAAACGCAAAGACAAACGGTGCCGCCAAGGCTACAGACACCACATCCAGCTCCTCCGAGTCGGAAAGCGAGAGTGAAAGCGAGGCCGACAAGGCAAAGCCTGATGCGCTCGCCAAGGCTGCCGCCGAGTCTAGCAGCGAGTCCAGCGAGTCTGAGAGCGAGGCCGAACCCAACACCAAGGCTAAGCCTGCCGTCAACGGCAAGGCCGCCGCTCCCACCACCTCTACAAGCTCTAGCGATTCTAGCGACAGTGAGAGCGAAGACGACGACGATGAGCAAGCTGCCAAGCCTGCTAAGAAGACCGCCGCTCCCGAGTCGGACAGCTCCTCCTCTAGCGAAGCCGAGGATTCGGACGATGAGATGGTTGACGAGTCCATGCATATCGAAGATCGCCACGTCCAGAGCCGGGCCGCCGTTCCCAACTTCATCGCTCCCGACTTTGTCCTCCGAAAGGGCGACGACGGTGCGAGCGGCCAGGACGTTGCCGAGATCTGCACCCAGGCCAACCTCGAGGGCAAGCAGTTCTGGTACTTCACGGTTCCTTCCAACGTCCCTATTTCGGTCATTCAGAACCTTGAGATCCCCATGAACCAGTCGCAGTCGGGCAACAGCGTCTTCTCCCACGACGGCGAGGAGTATGGTGTTTCGTTCGAAAGCATTGCTCCCAAGGGCAACATTCAGATCTTGATTCCTTCGTCTGATGGCGCTCAATACCGTTCCTGTAAGCTCACTGTTCACTGACTCTCTATGCGATTCGATTCCTAACATGTATGGAGCAGCTTCCAAGCAGGTCGACCAAGTCATGCAGGTCAAGAAGATTACACAGCTCGGCGCCAACAGCAATGTTGGACCTGCTGCCAAGAACACCCCTCGCGCGCAACCCTCCGGTCTGAAGGCTCGATACCAACCTATTGGCGTCAACGAACCTATGGGCACCATCGGAGATGATGAGGCTGGGGAGGAGGATGTCGAGATGACCGAGGCTCCCAATGTGTCCACCAAGACTCCCAAGAAGGACAAGAAGCGCAAGACCAAGGGGGCGGCTGCGCAGGATACCCCGGATGTTTCGACCTCTACCAAGGGCAAGAAGCAGAAGAAGCGAGGCGAGAGTGTTGCTGAGCCCGCCAGCTCCCTGACCGCCGATGTGGCGACCCCTGAAGTCAACCGCAAGGGCAAGCGAAAGCACACTGCTTCTGAGGATGATGCTCTTGCTGTTACGGAGCAGCTCAAGGAGGAGTCCAAGTCTGCCATCAGCAAGTCCAAGAAGCAAAAGACGACACGCACCGGCAGCCCCGACCTGGGCTCTGAGCCCGCCTCTGCAGCCGGCAAGAAGCAGACTCCCGTGCTTCCTCCCGTCTTCCCCTCAAGCCAAGTGACGGGCACCCCAACCCCCAAGGCCACCGCTTCTCCCGCAGTTGGCACCAGCAAGAAGTCCAAGAAGGCCAAGGCTGAAGCTGTCCTTCCTCCTAGCGCCAGAAACGAAACTCCTGTCCCTACACCTCGCCAGTCTGCCGTGCCTATCCCCTCGATTCCTCACTCTTCTCCCGCCCGGGCCACCTCTCCTAGCCAGGTCAAGGAGGAGAAGCGAGCTAAGAAGCGCAAGGAGAGCAAGAAGGCTGCTGCCACCCCCAACGGCAGAAAGGTGACTCCTGTACCTGCACCAAAGATTGCCTAGGAGCAGCTCTCTAGGTCCAAGAACAGTGCTTCGCAGGGTAATGGCTATGGCCATGGCAACGGCGCCGGTCAGAAGAGACGATTCTGAATGTCTTTCTGATGCAGTTCCATTACACGACAGACATGGTGTTCACTGGGTCACGAGTGACAGGCACGACTGATGTGCCCTCGTCGGTTAGGTGAGGGCACCGTTGGTGTCACAACCCTACGACGATTACCAGTGTCCAGTCTATGCCTGACAGTGAAGTTGGATGCCAACTAGGAGATCGGGGCGATTTTCTTTCTTATAGGGCATGCTACGATCCCGGAGCTTTGATACCGCGACGAGACCCATGACAATTGGTCTCTGGAATTTGGCGGCATGGCGTTGGTGGTGATATTTTTTCTTGGTCGCGAGCGGATGGAGAGCATAAAAAAAGTCGATTTGAGCAGAGGCGAGAAGGGGGATGTCGACGGATAATTCATCTGGCCTGCATCTCGTTGTGGAATTTTTGGGTTGGGGCCAGCATCGTAGGATGTGGTTGGGCAGGTAGATGAGGGAGATGGGGTGTAGATATTACGATGTGTATCAATCATTGTCAGAATACAGTCACATAACATAACCTAAAAGGCCCGTGATCTGTGATATGTTGCCAGCCAATTCTAATATTTGTCCCCTTTGTTGCCTGGTCAAGTAGGTGGCCAGTGTTAAGGTCCGAGAGTCATGATGCCACCCTAGAGGCTCATGATGATATTCCCAACCCCAACAATTCAAAGGTGTACTTCATGAACAATACCACCTAGCATATCCGGGTGATGCTTACATTTATGTATACCGTCATCATAATGATATATACCAGCCCCTTGCGATCTTAGGTATTTCTTCCACAAAGTATATCAACAGCCCAACCACCAAGATCAAATACCATCAACATCATCATCTCAATGTAACAGTCACCACCTCTAAGCCTCACCCGCCACGTCAATTTCTAACTAGTGGCTCAAACGATGGCGTCAATCCCTCACTCCTCAAAAACGCCATTCCAATTTCCCACTCGATGCAGGTCGCCTAAAGCTTCTCGAACCTCCAAGCCACCCTGCAGGACACTGCCAACCAACCTGATGACGCCGATAGCAACGTTCGTCACAAGGTTTCGGCATAGTATGTAATCATAGCTTAAGCTTACACAATTCTTTTAAAGGAGATGTTGATGGCTGGGAAAAAGGTTCTGTAGTAGATGCCATTTTGGGAACCACACACACATCTTTGCATAGAGTTTCACAGGATCAAAGCTGCACCTGTGTAAGCTTAGTCGGCGGCTATCGTCAGCCAAACAGGATAGAGCTAATAGAGATCCACGCTGTAGTTCATGCAGTGATAATCAATGGCGATCGCGGTATCTCTGAGTGAACGAGCAGTGGGGGCTGGTTAAAGAGACGGGCCTTTATCTCTTCAAACTTCCGACTCTATGCAACAGGTCAAGAAAGAGATAACCTTGTTTGAAGTTCAGTAGACGGTAGATGATGGTGTAACATGCACCTGAGAAGAGTTTCTCTTGTACAACCTCACTCCAACCTCGTACTGCATATTCATAGTTGCCACAGATAGAGCACTCACTAGGACAACCGCGAGTATCACAAAGAGACGGGAACCATATCAACCTTTTTTTGCCCTCTTCTCAATGACAGCGGATGGCGGAAAGCAAGGCAAGCAAGGTGTATGTCGTGCAGCCGGGAGCATCTCCACCCACGTGGCCGACACGAGGCCAAGTCGACAAAGGGGTTCAAGGTGTGCAACTCTCAAGGGCAACTCGTGTGTTCCTCTCGACTCGAACCATTATTGGCCGAGTTCTGCTGGTCAAAGTAAAAAAAAAAATCTCACCAGAGAGTCATTTACTGTAAACCAAGTCCACTAGCCGAGGCTCGAAAAACTTGTTGATTCATCATCATTCTAAGTCCGTTTGCGGACTTGTCGGAAGAACCGGCGAACGGCATTCGAGGTTGAAAACATCAGGAGATCACATACCGGCAATGCCTGCATATGGCATCGTCCCACACTCGCCTTGCCTCGCCGCGCGCCGAGACCGAGTCTAGAAAAACTCCGTGTGCACGTACATCCCACGCCGACAAGTCCCGGCCGAGCAGTACCGAACACGGACCAACGGTCTTTTTTTTTTTTTTTTTTTCGCCTCAAAATCTTTGATGAAGAGATTTTTTTTTAATACTGGTTCCGTCTTCGATTGGTAAGTAAGGTCTCGAACTAGACACTAAAACGAATGAGTGATAAAAGAAAAATAATCGGCCGAGAGAGAGAAAAAGTGGAAGAAGCAAAGAACAAATCAGCGTGGTCTTAAGTGGGGAATTCGACGCAGGTTTCACAATGATTGCAGCCCGTTGTGGGAACTCGACACGTTCGTCAAATGCAAATGAAATTTGCGTTTAAACACCCTAGCTCAGGCGAAGGAGACGGGACAGGACAGGCAGAGAGAAAGGCTGACGGCAGCATCAGCAGCAGCATGAGCATAATAGCATCAACCGCGGCTCGCTCGCTTCCCATAATAAACCGTTATTGCACTGACCGCCTCGCCTCTCCTGCGCATCACAGAACCAGGCATTCCTTGGAATCCTAGAGTGATCATGCATACATACGTCTTGGTGTTGCTGTCGTAGCTCACGAGGGCAACCCGACTGCAGCTAGACCCAAACCACCAGTCACCGATGGGACGTCCCGGCAGAGCTCTCAACACCATGTGCGTCCATTGGGCAGCTGGCGTCCTTGATCCATATCTTAATTGCAGGGAGGGAGGCACCCAACAGGCATTGGTGCAGAGGACGCTCGCTGTAGTCATTGTGCATTTTTTGGCGATGGGTTCACACGTTGGCGGTCTGGAACCTCGTCTCCCCAATGAGAAGCGCCGTGAGCATGACGGTGTCCTTCGAAACATGGAAATGCTGGCCCGCCAGTGACAGACCGTTCGAACCGGCCAGAGATGGCGACCTGAACTACTGTATAATTCACTGAACCTGCAACGCACGTCGTTGAATCGAAACGAGGGGCCAAGCACAAGCGCCGCACTGCGTCGTTAGGCTCGACAAATGCCGAGTGTGCTATCACGCAAAGGCATGGCGGTGCCAGGTTGACTGCCGTCTATCGAGACTCGAGCAGGGGCTGGCCCTGTCTCCTGATAGCCCATCTCACTGAGAGTGTCCCCCTTTCACTATTGTCTGTCAGTTAATGAGTGGTAAGACGGCAATCTCCAAGGAAATCAACCCTATTTCACAGCTGTGCCCAGTCGCGCGATCCCGGGGATCGGGCTGAAAGGATCAATCCGCCCTTCATCTTATCGTCTCCATGAGATCGTCAGGTCGCCTGAATGTGTGAAATGGAGCCAAGAGGACTAGCGCCTCGAGGTGATGGGTGTCTCGTGCGCAGGTAGGGTCCCCTTGGCTGATCCCCTAGGCCAAGACCAGCAAACTGGTTCAAATGCTGAGAAGCCGCGCATCACGACACGTCAAAACGTCTGGCATGGGCGGTGACGGGCCTCGTTCGTTGGACGTTGACCTGTTAGAGATTGCAGGAGGAACGTCAGCCTGTCGACCAGCGCATCACATCCGTCATCAAGACCAGGCACACAAGGGACCATGTTCTCTACCAGGTCTCTCTTCGTTTTCCTTCACTCTTTCCAGGGAGCTGGACAAGTTTCGTATCCCTGTTGTGGGAGCCTGGGTGCTGGCCCTCCTCTTAATCTCAGCAACCCCTGGCCTTCCGCTGCTGGCCTTGCAGCTAGCTGTCCGTCCCCCGAATCCCGATGTTAGAGGCGCTCCACCCTCGGATCCTTCGCACTAGATGGAATCCGCGCCTCGCATATGGGAGAGCCTTGTCCGTAGCCCATAGCCGGGATACCGAGCGGCCGTCTCAAGAGCCTCCCAGCAAGCGGTGCACCCCAAAACCCCGTGGGAGTCGGGCTCGGACTGTGTTAAGCACCGGCTGCAAGCCCTACTGTAGGTAGGGCGGACGGAAGCGACGTCACCGTCCGATGAGGATGGGTCTTAAAGGTACTAAAGAGGAGCTAGGTCAGCTAGCCTGCCGCTCTCAATGGCAGAGGCTCAACGGTCGCTTCTGCTGCTGATGCGAGTGCTTGCTGACTGTGCAGAATCAATTACTCCGCTGCATCCGGACGAGCCGAGGCCATTATCAATGTAGCAATGGCGAGCCCTTGAGCGACGACGAGACCGAGACCGAGCGAGGCTTCAACCCATGGGTGATTGATGTTTCGTGGGGTTGCTTGCTTGCTACATATCCTGGCTCGCCCGTGTCTCCTGAGTGACGGATTGGCGAGGGCGCGCGGCTACCTACTCGCGTGGGAGACGGCGAAGTGGACGAGGGTCTGGATGATGCGAAAAGCCCGAACCATCAACCCGTTGCAGTACGCGCATCATCCATCAAGCGACCTCGTTCTGATCGTATGTGATAAAAATGTTCATGATTTGCCTTGCAGGGAGAGGAGGCACAGGGCTGAGTCGAGACTCGAGTCCGTCACTGCTCCAACCGGTTAGGGGTAGGGAACATGGGCACATGATTGATTGGTTTGGCACGATTTGATGCCGTTTCAGCAGACAAGTGGTGATATTGGCCAACACGGTCGATGGGCTAGAAGTTAATGGATGGGTGCAGCTGACTGTGCTACTGTGTGCTGTTCTGCTGGGAAGAGGCTGGGTGATGTTTGATGGTCGAACACCAACGCCAACGCCATGCAGGGTGCGCCGCTGCCGACCAGACATGCAGCTAGGATCAGCGATCATCAAGTACCTCTCCCGTGTGCCTCCGCTGACGAGGTACATTAGAGGGCATCATGGAGCCGAGCTTCAGGGCTGTGGTGGTGTTGAGCGACCAGACGCGTGGGTGTGGAGGTCAAAGTGTGAGAGAGCTTGAGAGCCACGGCAGCCACGGAAAGCATTCCACATGTTTGGGCCGAGAAAGGGTACCTCCACCACAAGTACGGAGGCAGCTTTCAAAAGTTTTCGGCCAAGCTAATGAACGCCACATCCTTGAACCCTGTGACTACTTTCTGATACTTCACGCCGGGATTGACTACAGTAGGGTCTCTTCCTAATTCCCCTATAGCTTCAGGGGTTATAGGGGAAGGTTATTTTTTAATTACTGACTAGAGCCTGCTATCTTCTGACCCCATTTAGTGGGGTTAAGTGAACTTGATGTACCTCTTGTATTTACTACTAGTGTGGCGTCGATATTGCTTTTTCTTGACCGAAGACTTTTGAAAGCTGCCTCTGTACCACTGACTGACCTCGCCATTCGCTCGCTCTGTAAATGCGACTTGGTGCGAAAAAAAGATGCAGTGGCCCCAGCTCCTCGCGCCCAGAAGCTGATCCTTGTCTCTGCCTCCAATGGCACCGTTGTCCATCTCGGCCTGCGCCTGTGAAACTTTGCCAGTGGAGCTCCCATGCATGGTAGCTCTTCGTCTGGGCCTGGGCGGCATCATCGTCTGCATCATCCACCCGGCGGAATGCACCGTAGCTCGGCCGTCAAAGGTCGAAGAAGACCCTTCAGAAGAAACTCTCCGGCCGAGGGGTCCTGTTCAGCCCGATGCAAGCGAAGAAGCCGTGCATTGAACAAAGGGCGAATGATTAAAAGCATGAGATATCAGATGCACAAGTGGAAGTATTGCAGCGTAGAAGCCCTGTCTGGATGGTCACGGGGCTTTGGATCTGATCAACTCTGCAGAAAAGAGAATTGTCATGACCTCAGCGGGTTTGCCAATGGATGTCGATGGGCATCTCCGCTCCCGCGTATTGCCCGTATGCCGTATTAGCCCTGCTGGGCAGGGCATTGACTGACTGCCAGCACATGTCGCTTGCCGAAATGCCTGCCCAATGCTCATCAGTCAGGATATGCTGTACCCGCACTCGTCTTCTGATGTTAGATTGAGCCGGGGTGATCGTCATTTTCTGGCAACCCCATCTCATTCTCCAGACCCTGCCTGCTGAGCTCCAAGACTCGCCTGGCTCCCGTGTGAAGCTGATTGGCGACTCGGTCAGTCAAATCTACGCAGTGCGCGGTTCCAGCTCGCTGTGCCACAATCATGACGATTCACAATGACCCGACCGCCAAGGCCCTAGAGGCTGTGCAGCCAGCTAAGACAGTAAACTGCGACCGTTTCTGATGGTGACGTTTATACTGAAATCAGCCACAGTCATGGGGTAATGGAGGAGGCTCATCGAGGACGTCCGAGAAACAATGACAGGAGCGAACTGAGTGGGTCGGAGAGACACGGCTGCTTCATCGATGAAAGCGAAAGAAAGGCAATCCTCGACCCATCTTGCCGGGGGGGTTGTCTCGTCTCGTCTTGTCACAGCTGTCCTTTCATCGACTGTCACTGTCGCAGTACGCGTAGCCGACTGTGTAGGGCAGTTACTGAGCCAAGATAGAGTCTCCAGGGCACCAGGGCTCCCTAACGGACCCATGGAATGGGCTGTACTGTAGCAAAACGGTTGAGCTGGCTGTGCTGTGCGAGTGTCCACGTCGGCGAATCCCCCTCCAATCTCACTCTCTCAGCAGCATCGAATCGGCGCTCTCGGGGTCGTGGGTCTTGATGGATGTCTGCATGCAGTCGCTGAGAGTGAGCATCATCCACCATGATTCAAACAGGGGTGACATGCCCCCAGGCGTTACTCGCTTCCGTCGCCGAGGTACCCGTCGTTAACGGCCCTTCAGGTTGCCCGGCAGCCCGCCAAGGATGGATGATGTGCGAGATCGAGGGAAAAGGGTGGGCTGCCTCCCGTCCTCATCCAACTCCACCTTACGGTGGCCGTGCTTGCCGAACCAGAGGTGCCAGACAGGAACCACGCCGCTTTCTCATCTGGGGGCTTCCATAATCAATCAATGATTGATTGATTGTTCCAGATGGCCATATCCAATTTCCAACTGTTGCGGCTGGGGGTTAAACGTGCGTACGTATCGCACACTGCCTCGCCAGGCGCACGCGATGTCGTCGCAATCCAGTCAGCGTTAGTTAGCAAGGGAACCCTCACTCACGCGACATGAGCCGCCAATGGGTCTTGGCGCACACTGCCAGGAAATTACGGTAATACGCCGTCGTTCGGGCTGCCGTAAACCCCGTTCCTCCGCGGTGCCCGGCCGTCCACGGGTGTCTGCTCTTCTCTCTGCTGTGTCAGCAGCTTCTGGTCTCGTCGGCTCGCGCACACGCGACTTGGTCGAGGCGCGTCACCTGATTGGCTCCCGGGGCAACCAGAGAGCGTCAGAGAAGGCTCACGACGGCGCAAAACAGGCTTAGGCGCCGGCCCCAGTGCAATTTCCAGTCCACCCTGGTCACCCTGGTCCCCCATCGACAGGGGCCCCGCTGGGGCTTGTTGGCTTGACGGTACCCGGGGCCCTTGTAGCTTTGACTCTGATCCCGCAGCATCCGGCGTCCGCTGTCTGCACTCGGGCACTCGTGCAGAGAGGAAGAGAAAAAATCTTGCTGCTGATGCGGGCCCCTTTGTCGCGAAACTAATTCCAGTAGCGCCCACTGGACAAGGCCCTGTCGTTTCGTCCCTTCAGTGGGTGAGCGTGTAAGTGGTCAACTGTAGACTTTGGTCGGCACAGCGCTGCGAGCGCTGCAAAGCACCCGGCCGCAGCCCCTGCTGCACCACGCTTCCTGCAACTCGTCATCATTTCTCGATCCCTCTCTCCTCCACTCCTCCACTTGCTCATATTACACCCGTTTCCTCTTCTTCTCTTCCCTTTTCCTCCCTCCCTTTGCTCTCTCGATCCTCGGCTTGGTTTCGTCTTACCTTCGTACCTTGTTAAGCATCCCTCATCCTCCTCTTCTCTTCACGTCTTCAGGTACTTTGCCTCACATCTTTCTGTGTGGCGTCCTGTCGCGTGCAATCCCCCTCCCTCCCTTCGCCAGCGCTTCGACAACCATCGCTGCAGACGACCACCCCGACGATTCCGACCGTCGTTGAATGAGTGTTTGTGTGGATTGGTCAACTTGGATATGAGGTAGTTTTTGGGTATTCATATTGGGACACCGACTACGATTTACGAGATTCTTCCTCGACCAAACCCCCTACGCTTCAACAATCACTGTCGCCTATCCGGCTCCGTCGTTACCCCCTCGACCAGCATCACCACTCCGACGGTCAAAATGAACGACTTTCCCACCCTCTCTGGCAAGCCGAAGCTGCAGCTTCTTTGGCCTGACCACCTTAATTTGCCTTTCATGAATACAGCGGTCCCTCAAAGATACCGCATCGGCCGTCGCCGCACCAAGTCAAAATCCGGACCCGGCAACGAAGAGATTACTGGTCTCAAGACCTCATTCAATGCTTGGGATGGTGTCCGCGATTTCCAGAAGCACAAGTGGGCAACTTCAGACCTTCAATATGTCTTCCTCGCGCTTCTCGCACTTTTCTGCCTCTGGATCGCTCCTCCAGCCCCTGGCGTCAAGCTCTTGGCCGTGGTTGGCAGTGTATGGCTTGTGCTCATGCCTGCCACTCGCCAGTTCTTCCTCCCGTCGTCAATGATCTGGATTTGGCTTCTGTATTTCTTTTGTAGCCGGTAAGTTTACTCTGCAGTTTCTCTGACTTCTCGCATGCTCATTTCCCGCAGCTTTATCCCCTATGAGGTTCGACCTCACATCTGGGTCCGTGTGCTGCCCGCCCTTGAGAACGTTCTCTATGGCGCCAACCTTTCCAGCATTCTTTCCGCCCACCAACACCCGGTCCTCGATATCCTCGCCTGGGTTCCCTATGGCCTTTGCCATTTCGGTGCTCCTGCCGTCTGCGCCCTAATCCTCTGGATCTTTGGCGCCCCTGGCACCACCCCCGTTTTCGCGCGCACTTTCGGCTGGATGAGCATCCTGGGTGTCACTATCCAGCTCGTCTTCCCCTGCACGCCTCCTTGGTATGAGAACGAGCATGGCCTCGAGCCTGCTGCGTACGGCATGCCTGGATCTCCCGCTGGACTTGCTCGCATTGACGCAATTTTCGGCATTGATCTGTACACTACCAACTTTAGCTCAGCGCCTGTGCCCTTTGGCGCTTTTCCCTCGCTTCATGCTGCCAATGCAGTTCTTGAAGCCCTCTTCATGACTCACTGCTTCCCTCAGTTCCGCACCTACTTCATTCTCTATGCTGGCTGGGTCTGGTGGGCCACTATGTACCTCAGCCACCACTACGCGATCGACCTGGTCTGCGGTGGTCTCATTGCTGCCTCCTTCTACTATGTGGCAAAGGCGCGATGGTTGCCCCAAAACCAGGAGGACAAGATTACCCGCTGGGAGTACGAGTACGTCGAGTACGGCGACCGCAACACGATTACGGACGAGGAATACGGCGAGTACTTAGGCCTCGGCCTGCTGGGACGCCCACGGGCCGACTCCAGCGATGGTTGGACTGTAGCGAGTGCCTCAAGCTACAGCTCCAGCAGCGGAACCCTGAGCCCAACCCTGTCGGAGGAGGCCCTCCCCCACATGCTCATGGATCTGGACGAGAACGGACACTCCTGGGAGGGCCAAAATCGACCCCGCGATGTGGAACTGAGTGAGGTGGTTGTCGGGCGGTAATCGATTCGATTCAGCAACACAGTCTTAATATCTTCTGGACGACTTGATCCCACAACACCTCGACCGTTGATGGGAGTTTACGAACATAATGCCCGAAACCCCAACTTTAATTTTCGACTCTACATATTTTTCGACAAAATCTTTGGCATTCTACAGCACAGCGAATCGGCGCAACGCGGTGTTTGTTTTACTACGGCAGATGCTGGATTCTGGCGCAGGGCCGTCAGGGCCAGACGGATACTGTAATAATGGGGTTCCAGGGAGCAACTTTGCCCCATACTTAATGCGTTATACCCTGTCAAGGGACGAACCTGGATCTGAATAGAGTAATGTATACAATGCAGAGGAGGTTAATTCGTGCGTGGGCATGGGAACGACATGCCATGCATCGAGACGCTCGCTAGAGAGAGAGAGCCTGGAGCCAAACCAAGAGGGACGAGGCACACGGCGCCCCCCTCTTGATGGGGATGGGAAAAGGAGGGACTCATTTTTGGCTCGCTGATGGCTGAGCCTCGGACGGTTCTGGAGAATGAAAACCTGTCGGCGCAAGGAGGCGGACGTCTTTTCGGGGAGTGAACAGGAAACGGAATACCAAAGATACCACTCGCTAGACATTAGGAGTTAGAAGGGAATTGACAGACCATTTACTGTCACCTCTTTGATTGACTGTGCTCGCTTGCTTGTTATGCTTTGTTGACAACTTTCTTTCTGGTGTTGCTAATGGTAACCTTGAACTCAATCTTGATAACGCTGAATCATGATGCTGATCATACCGTGTCTGGTGTACTTGGCAACGGTCAGTGAGACTTTATCTCATACTACATCATGATGTTCAAATCACTATTGGACTTGTAGTACTGAGCTAGTCTAACAACCTCAGAGTGTTGGTTGTTGGTTAGAATCTTGACTCCCATCCTGGCTCCCCATGCGACTCCTATCGATCAACCAATAGCCTCTGGGACTCTGCAACAACATATGTAGAGTTCATGTTTAGTTTTTACGCATCATCCGATGTTGACAGCCCCATAAAACCGGACAAGTTTGACACCCAGGTTGCTTGAGTTTCATCGTATCCGCAACTATCTCGGCCTCATACGTGAGTCTCATACGTGAAGATGAATCACCAGCACTGAAACTCTCGCTTCCACCAACGCACGCAAGTTCCCAACAAGTAGGTAGTGAGCACATGGACACATAGTCTGCAAAGTATCAAGTTTTTCCCCAGTGTTTTTGATTTCGACTTTGGCTGCGTGGTTCGTCCCTGGTATCTACTCCAAAAGCGTCTCATGGCTACTGACAAGACAAGAAAGGAGGAAAAAGAAGACATTTAAGAAAAGTAAAACGAAAAAAAAAATTGAGAATGTAAAGGAAAAAAAAAAAAAAAAATGAAACCGTGCTGATTCATCATCATCCTTTCTTCTCCTCAAACAAACGGCGAGCCTGCGCTCCGTTTCAAGACTCCTACTCTTCCCAAGTCCAGTGACTTCAAGAACAATATCGCTGACATGCTCCTTTGGCTTCCCGTGCATCAACAAGTCGTCACTTTGCTCATCAAATTGCCAATATGAACCTGCATTATCTGGTCTTGACCCCCCCTTCAAACCTAAAGGGCCTTTTCCCAACTAAAACCTTCATCCCTCCTTCGGCGAAAAGACATAGCTCATGCCATTTTCCGCTGCTTGTGAGTACTCTCTCGTAACGTACCATCAGCATGATCATCTGCCGCATGTCGGTTCTACCTCTTCATGGCGGGTCCGCTCCAGAGGCCCTTGGACGTCTCGATGATACGGTTACTGTTGTTGCCCGGTTGCAGTGCGGATGGAACATTGGAGGCCCCCGTGTTGCCCATAACCACGTCATTCTCAGTCTGTGTTCCATAGCCACTGTCCTTGGGCTGGCTGTTGTTGTTGGTCATGGATATGGCGCTGTCATCTTTTCGAACACCAGGTTGCTGGGGCTGTGACTGCCGTGCAGCACCGCGGTTGGGCTCCTTGGATCGAGCGCCGTCCATCAGACCATTCTGAGCCTCACGGAGCTTGTTAATAGCACGGACAGTGTCGATGGCTGCGTGCAAGGTCCGGCGGGCGTTGAAGTTCTTCTTGATGTTGGGCAGCAGGTTCTGACTCTCGCCCTCGGCATTGATAAAGCCTGCAACGAAAGGATGTTGAAGAGCCTCGTGGGCTGTGATGCGCTTGGTAGCGTCAATCGTCAGGCAGCGCCGAATAAAGTCCTTGGCGTGGCTTGAGACGCCGCGCCAGTACTCGATCGGGGTGAAGCTGTAGTCGGCGTTGAGGATGGCCTGCATCTCTTCAAAGTCGGAGTCGCGGTCAAAGGGGGTATAACCGCAGAGGAGGAAGTAGGTGATGACACCCAGTGCCCAAAGGTCGACAGGCTTACCGTGACCCGTCTTCTTGAAGATTTCGGGAGCCATATATCCCGGAGTACCACAAGTTGTAGTGAGAACGTGGAACTGTTCCTCGTCCATGATTCGCGAAAGACCAAAATCGGCAATGAGAAGGTCAGCATTGTCCTCTGGGGTGCGGAAGAGTAGGTTCTCGGGCTTGAGATCGCGATGGACAATGCCGTGGTCGTGAAGGTAGGCGACAGCTGAGAGTGTAGCGCGGACAAGGTCGGCGGCATCGGATTCGAAGTACGAGCCTTTTCGGCAGATTCGGTCGAAAAGTTCGCCTCCTAGAGCAAGATCGGTGACGAGGTAGAGGTTGTTCATGGTCTCGAAGTAGTCAACGAGAGTGAGGATGTTCTGGTGGCCCATGGAGACCTTCTTGAGGACGGCGATCTCATTGCGAACCTATATTGCACGATCCGTGTAAGCTACTAGGTGTTTCAGGGAAGGATTGTTCAACCTCGATGGGCAACGGGAGGAACCCAACGAAGAGGAGGACACCAAGGCAATGCGCACCATGTGTTCGCGACCAGCCATCAAGCGCTTGTTGATGACCTTGGCGGCATAGTATCGGCCAGTGTCGATATGGACACACTCTTTGACAACAGAGTAGGAGCCTGCTCCTAGCGTCTTGCCAACCTTGTATCTACAAGGCTGAACTTGAGGTTGTTGACGAGCGGCGGCGTCCATGGTGAGGTTTGTGATGTGAGGCCTCCTCTAGGCGTAAGGTATGTAGGGAGATGTGGAATATCGCAATGCCCCGCAGAGGGTGAACTGAAGAGCGCAAGGCGTGAGTAACGTGCGGTGTTGTCGCGAGGGGAGGCGGTGGCGATAGGCACTCTTTCCGAAGAAGTGCGTTGCTGAGGGAGGAGAGATGATGAGAAAGAGAGCCGGCCGGCTGAAGAGGGAAGAGTGTCAGCAGCTGAAGACAGATGCTGTCTGGCGGTGGTGGTAGTGGTGGTGGTGGTGGGGAGAGGGAGCGCGGTCGGGCAGTGATCGAGTGGGCGGAATGGATGGATCTAAAGGTGGGGTCGCCTTATTAGCGGAGGAGGGATAGTCAGGCGAGGGAGGCCCAGCTGAAGAGGACAGGAAAAAGGGCTGACGGGGGCCGGTCTAGATGCAAGTCTGGCTTCGGGGAGTTCCATCTGTTGGTCGAACCAATGTAGGACGGTCTGTAGGTACAGCAGATTGGCGTGGTCGTAATCGTAGGAATAAAGACGGCTGTCTTTGTGGCTACAAAATGGTAATGTTGCCGAACATGGTGCGGCAATGATGGGGTTTCACCTTTGGACGTATCATATGGTTTCTGGTCCCTTTCAGTTAAAGATCCGATGTACGTATTGGCACCTGATCAAGGCGCTCGCTTCGTCGTCTTCTCTTGTCTCGTCTCATCTCATCCGCTCTTTCGGTATGTGACGCTGTCTGTAGCTGTAGATCATATAGGCCCGCTACCAGCACGGTTGATGATTGATAACGGCCGTTAGCCGCTCGTGTGGAATGCGGAACGTTTGAATTCCTATAGATGCTCCTTTAATCCATCATCGATACGTATTGTACATGCCGTTTTTACAGTAGCCCGTGTTTTCTTGCCATCCATTGTCTTGTCTCGTCTTGTCTCGTTTCGTCTGATTAAGATTGCCATCACCGCCATGACCACTTGACGACAAAAGCACGACCAACAGCCTGTTCGTCGTTCCCCTTCAATAGGAACAAGGCCCAGCTGCGAAACGAGGAATCTTTCGATTTCTCCTCTTCGTCTTGGCACTTGAACTCTCGGCTTTTTTCATGGTCTTTGTTTCATGTTCACCAAATTATTCAGTCAAGTTGGTGGCCCTCTGCGATCCTTCTTCTTTTGGGAGAGTTGTTTCTTCATTTTCAACCTTTGGTTGTCCCAATTCTTCTGGCTTCTCCTTGTCAACAGACGGCTCATGGTGTACAAGCAATAGAGAGGTTACTTACGAATTTTCGTGCTTCTGCAGCTTTTCTTTACTCGTCTCGTTGGGAACAACTTCGTCGTAAATACAGAGAATCTCTTTCACTAGTTTCTTCCAGTTTTCTTTGGCATTTGCATCTCTTGACCGGGAGTCTTGAGTGTGAAAGGTAAGAGAGTCGCTCTTTGCCGTGTAGTATTTCGACTCTCGAATGCTACGATGCAACAACTTGGGAAGTGTCGAGAGCAACTCTTTAACTGGATACGCTGTTGTGGCCTTGGTTTCGGTCCTTGTGTCTGTGAGCACGACGATATTCGGCGAGGACTTTTATGGAGGTGTTGCGCACTTATTGACATGCTGTCCGCCCGGCCCACTAGACCGAGCGTAGGTGGTGTTACCCTTTGGGAGTCGCGATAATTCACTTTCTGAACGGGACCAAGCTCGGGCTTCAGCCAGCGCATCTTGGTCGAGATCGGCGTCAAAAGCCTGGTATCTTTTGAATCTTGGGGCAAAAGGAGGGCTTAGCAGGGGCTGTATCTGCAGCCTGAGAACTGCTGTGAACTGTCGCCGGAGCATCATTCACACCCGTAACTTGAAACTCTGACAGAAAGAACCCGAAGAGATTGCCCAAATCTAGTTTCTTCTCTGGCCCAACTGCAGTCTTTTGACCAGGTACATATACAACGGTTGACCAAAGGTTGCTTGCTGCTTGCTTTTTGGCCAAGGTTCAATTCTGCTGGGGCTCCGTCCCGTACAAACTGCCGTGTCGGGGCGCTTGACCGCTTTGCCATAAATAGCCTAGCGTTTCCCACCTGTCGGGGTTGACGCTTGCGCCCGATCAGCCTCATTCGACCCCGAAACCCCAGCCTTCTCTTCTTACTTCTTCCCAGTTTCATCTTCACATATCGCCAGACTCTGACTGACCTGACGCCAATATCGACGCTTCACTCGAGGACAAATCTCTGCGGCTACGACAACTCCTTTGTCGCGCCGAGTCCAGGTCAAGCTCCTTTCTTTGATTCGATGAGGAACCTCTAGCCCTTATCGCTTTGCTCTCACGTGCCGCTTCGCATTCTGAGGTGTTCCACACTCGCGAACTCATTCGTCCGGTGCGACACACCCCAACTCCGACGTCGCAAGTCGCTACCTGCTCGCTTCCTGGTCGAGTAGTCGGTGTTGTCGCCTGCTTCTTTTTCATCACGCTCTTGCGACAGTGTCGATCCTCTTTCCGCTCGTTTCTACGCCCGTTTGGCCCGCAACCTACTACTACTACTACCTATCTATTCCAGCTCCTGGCACCCCCCGTTCTGACCGCGGCCCAATCTCTCTCCATCGCGCTTCCACTTGTCATTCTGCGCCAGGCCGTCGCGTGGCGGCCACTTCCACTAACGAGACGAGCCCATTTCCACCGTCTCCAACTGCAAGCCTTGTTTGTGCGATTGCGGCGCTTGAGAGACTCTCTTCATCAATCTGCGCTACTACTCATCACTCTTACACCCCCAAGCCCAACTTAATGCCAGAACCCGAGCCGGAAATCCAGGCCACTGCCAATCTCTCCCCTGTCTCTCCGTCACCCGTTCACTCTGCCACGTCCTTGGCAGTTCCCGCGCTGCAGGAGACGGTCGATACCATTGACGCCATGGTTGCCGCCGCCGCCGCTGCTGCTGCTGATGCCGCCAACGGCACGGCCAGCAGCGCCCCTAACCTCGAGCCCATCTCGGGGGCCGGTGATGACGATATCGTAGATGATGACAGCCTCAACGACCCCTACGGCGAGGACGACACCGAGGCGGCACCCCAGCCTGAGCCTCACCCACAGCAGGAGCTCCCAGACAGCAATGACGACTACGCAAAGACCTTTGATTCCCCGATTGGGCCGGAGGAGGGTGAGGACGGGGACATTCAGCCAGAAGATGTATCATCGATGCCCCGAGAATCCAACCAAGTTTCTCTTTCATCCGATCACTTGACAAGTCGCCCATCAGAAGTCTCACATGCCGTTCCTGAATCATCATCAGCCCAGCCAGGCGAGCCCGTGGCAACGGCCATTTCCAACGCTTCGTCCGAAGCCCATCTCGGCGGTGCTACGACGCCGGCCACATCGCAGCTCTCCAACCAGCCGGCATCATCTCCAGCTACAGCCAAGGCGGACTCCAACGCCGCTGGTTCTCCCAGTGCCTCAACTGATATTCAACGGCTCGTCGCCGATCTCACTGCTCCTGCTGAGCCCAGTGCCAGCGCAGATCCATCTCCTCTGTCCGCCAAAGGTGAACCGTCCGCTGAACCGGGACCTTCGTCTTCAGCCTTCCCATCATCCGCCTCTCTTCCTCCGAGGCCCCCCCAGTCGCAAGCCGCGCCCCAGTCGTATGCCTCGCAGCACCACCCAGGGGGCATCAATGCCAGTATCCCCTCCAGTGTGGCCGCACCGCCGACCCCCGGTCAACCTTCCACGTACGTGGCTGCTGGGGCGCCGGCCACGGCCCCTGATGCACTGGGCAGTTTTGCAACTCCTCCTGGCTCTGGTCTCCACGCGCCTGTTGCCATAACTTCCATGAATGCCCCTCCATACCCGCCTCAGTCTGCCCCCTATACTGCTGATCGAGCTCAAGATGCCGAATACCAACGCCAGTGGGATCAGTTCTTGGCTGATGAGCGACAGTACATGTCGGAGGCCAAGTGGGATCGCTTTCCTGAAGGCTCTCGCATCTTTATTGGTACACGATCCGCGTCTGGCGCGTCCAAAACTGGCGCTCACATATTCTCTACAGGCAACCTCTCGAGCGACAAGGTATCGAAGCGTGACGTCTTTGATCTGTTTCATCGATTCGGAAGGCTTGCCCAGATTTCTCTCAAATCTGCCTATGGGTTTGTGCAGTATCACTCGGTAGAGGAAGGACGGAGAGCGATGGAGAATCTCCAAGGGATCGAGATCAAGGGGCGCAGGATCCGTAAGTTGACACCCCTTTGCGATCGAGTGAAGGTGTTCTAACAGATTCAAGATCTCGAAGTATCTCGTGTCCAGGACAAGTCCAAAAAGGAGAGAGCCCGAAGCCCGGAGAGAAACCGGGGACGTGATAGCGGACGCCGAAACGAACGACATGGCCACCAAAACCGGGATGATTACCGGCCAAGCCGCGGTCAGTCACCACGTCGTAATGATTACCAGAGAGACGAATCCTATGGCCGCGATAGGGGCTTCTATGATGGTAACAGGGGACGGGGACGGTCACACTCACCTGGCTACGGCCGCAACGACAAGGACAACTACCGCAGAAGAAGCCCAAGCCCCTATGGGCGACCTCGGCACGAAGGCGACCTCGAACTTCCTAGGCGGTATGGCGCCGATGTGCCCGACGTTCAAATCATTCTCCAGCCAGATGTCAACCGCGACTTTGTCAACTGGGTGGAGCAAGCCTTCAAGGCCAAGGGTCTACGGTCTGAGGTCATGTACCTACATCCCAGGATCCCCAAGGATGTTGTTGTTCAGCGACAAGCGGCCGAGGGTGTGCATGCTGTGGTGGACCTTGATCTCAGAGCGCAGAACCTTGGGAGGATTCCAGTCCAGGCTTTCGACCGTTCGGCAGGCTTGAGTAACGTTCGGTTCGACCAGTACGTTGACTTGGAGCCTACTACCGCAGCTGAGGTGATTATACGGGCCAAAGCATCAGGTCAACCAAGCTACGGTCAGTCATTCGGCGGAAATGGCGGATATAACAATCCGTACGGTGGACAGCCACAACCACCTCACCAACCGCCCACATCCGGGTTCCCAGCTGGTCCACCTCAGGGTCAGTATGGCCAACAGCCTTCTGCAGGCGGTCCCGACATTGCCAGCCTCGTAGGACAGCTTAATCCCGCCGCACTCCAGCAGCTGTTATCTCAGATCCAACCAGGCGCCCAAAATCCCGTTCACCCTGCAGCGGGAGTCTCTGCCCCCGCAGCACCGCAGGTTGATATACAGGCAATCTTGGGTAGCTTAGGTGGTAATGCCGCTGCTCAGCAACCTCCTCCAAACTCGTACGGGGCACCTTATGGAGCGCAGCCTCCGTCGAATGGAGCACCCCAGAACGGTGATGCGGCAGTCCAGGTACAGAACATCATGGCACAGCTCGCTCGCTACCGACAGTGAAGTTGTAACGCACAAGATGAGGTGGGGACGAGACGACCTTTGAGGACGTCGGTTAATGCCGCTTACGACACCAGATATACGATTCGATTCCCTTAGAGATGGCAGTTTCCTTGTTCTTTCAATTCCCCTTTCTTTCAGTTTATGCATAAAGCTTGCCAAATTAGCGGCAGTCCCTGTAAAAGGGGATACAAGATTAGACCTAGTCAATGGTGACTATACGGGTGCGGAGCTTCTTGGTAGCCAAGAGATGGATAGGGGCGTTGGTGGTTGAGAATTATGACTAAAGAGGCGAAAACTCGCTGATACAGGGAGAACAAGGGAGCATAGCAATATGACTTGATGACATTCCAGTTATGATGTGACTGTCGCGACTCAACAGATGTTAACCTCATTGGCATACAGGTCCGTTTTCGTCTACATTATATCGAGCTACGCCTACGTTCTTTCAAGACTGAAGATATATCAGCCAGAATAGATATGTGTATACTATCTCGGCTCATAGGGAAGAGGAGGTTATAGGTGCTTTGTGTTAAGAACCAAACATCACCGCGGCATAACTACCACGAGACTTGACATATATCCTTACGCATCTATCATGGTGGAACTCTAGAATATATAGACACATGAAAGGTGAAACAACCCAACGCCAGGCCAATTCAATCCAACCAATTCGATATCCTCTCACCAACCGAAGCTCTCATTGTGCCACCACACCTGTCGCCCCTTCATAACCCAAGGCGTAACACTTCTCCGCAACTCTCTCGCCATGCCAGGGGGGCCGCAAACCAAGATGGCAACCTTTTCTCCTTGTCCCTGTCGGAACGTGTCATCAACAATCTTTTGCAGATCAGGCCTCTTGGGGCTCCGAGCCGGTCGAGCACCCCCTTGTTGCAGGTTGTTCATCTCGACTCCACTATCGGTGACGCCCATGTCGCCTGTGAGGAAGAGCTGTACCTGGTCATCGTCAAGTAGAGACTTTCCTGTGGGGCTTGACGATGCCCAGGTTGCATCGCCGGGATTTCGGATGGCCCAGATGAGTTGAACGTGAGCTGAGGCGTTCTCTGCCAGGATAGCGTGATATAGGGGCACTGCAAATGTCGCTCCTACACCACCGGCGACGAGCAGGACACGGTTGATTCCTGAGTCGACTATATCACGGAATGTCTTTCCTATCGTGCCGTACGGGCCTTCGATGTTGAGCTCGACCTTGCCTGAGGCGCTCCCAGTCGACGAGAAATGGCTAAGGCGGCCCGTCATCGGTCCGGTCCGCGTGCGTGCAACCAATGTCAACTCATGTGTCTCCTCGTCGGTTGATGCCACCGTGAAGGGGTTGTAGAGAAACTCGAAGAGCAGATGGGGAGCGGAGAACTGGCCAATGCCTGGGCGAGAGGCTGATGGCATGTTGAGGTAGACATGAGATCCTGGACGAGCTCTATACTTGGCAATCTTGCTGCTAGGCATAGTTGCTGAAACCTTGACGAGGTTTGTTCCGGGGATGGCCTCGATAACGGCTGGCGTGGTGATGGTGGTTATCTTGCGCGCGGCCAAGTCGATAACAAAGCTACCGACGGCCAGAACAACGTAGAACCGAGCAGAGTGCGCGTGGTAGTAGATCAGAGGCGGGATGGAAAACGCGGCCACGAGGTGAGTAACGAAAAAGATGCGATACGAATACTCTCGCACACGAGCCATAGCCGTGCCTGTAAGAGCATGGAAAGCCGTGAAGCCGATAACACCGGCAAAGACGACCGGGGCGAAGAAGCGCTTAACCCAGATTCCTGACTCAAAGAAGAAGATGTTGTAAAAGATGGCGTGGAGAATGAGCAGGAAGTAAATGATTCGTCCCAGCACGCGGTGATATCGGTTGAGGTGCTCGTGAGATGAGCGCAAGATAAAGGCAAAGGGGTTGAGAGCCTTGAGAGCCAAGAGATACTGAATGGGCATCTGAGAAGTCGCGATAATACCGAAACGCTTCGTCAAGTGAAGATAGTCTATAAATAGTTAGAAACACATCTCATCAATAAGTGCAGTTTTCAATGTCTTACCCTTTCCCGTCCCTCGAACGCAGAGAATCAACATCCACAACGTCCAAGCAACACCGAAAACCCACTCATCCCTCTGTCCCCATCGTGATCCCATGAAATACACATCCTCGCCTAGCCACCACTGGGCGGCAGACCACTTCCCAATCATCCTGGTGATCCATCTCTGCTGACTCGCCTTTACCCCTGGAGAACCAGGCACCTCGCTGTACTGACCGCGTCGAGCACGACGCACACGAGCGATGAGCAGTACCAAGACGGAAACGAGGCAAGGCGCAAATGCCGAAAGAAAGGCGACGTAGGCGTAATATTCGAGCGCAATGCGACGCTGATGCTTCTCCTCATCCGAGAGGGTAACAAACTCATAAGGCCAACCCATGCTGATGATAGGAGCGATATAGTCCACCCCTCTAGACACAAGACTAGCTTCACTCTCGGACACGCAATTGAGCCGGTTCCCACTTGAACGGATGCCTCGTAAAACACGCGAGATGGGGAAAAGTTGACAGCTTGTTGTGCTCTCCTCGGGAGTCGTCATCGCCGAGGGAGGACACAGCATGCAAATTGCGTCTGTTCTGATTGGTCAGCGTGATATACCCTTGCTTGACCCCTGGGAAAGCCACGCTTTTCTGGGGTTATCTAGATCCGAAGAATCATCATCTTTCCGGGTTTACCTACCCTGCATCTGAAGTATTCAAGCGATGTTTTAACTGTTGATTTCTCAGTTCATCGAAATATAAGGACAGGTTTTACTGAGTAGGTATGAGTATTCTCTTCATCTTCTCTTACTCCTGAAAGATTCATCACGGGTGATGGTCAAAAGTCCACCTGACCACTTGATCACGAACATAACCACACTTCACATCTGATAAGACATGACCACACTGAGTCAAAGCCAAGTGACACCAACAATGTAAATTGGCGTAAATTCAACGCAAACACCTCATATTACCCATCATAAGTTTCCCACATGGTCACATCAAAGGCACTCTAAACCTCTCCCATGTACCTTGCTGAAAATTGATATCTAGCCTAAATACTTGGAAAACCTCAACTCTTCGAGGCAGAAAACACACCCTAACCAGAGCCACAGACTCAAAAAGGGAAAAACCTCCCAGAAACCGTGTAAACACCAGTGCTCCACTAACTATGCCCGCCAACCCGTTTCGTCCATACACTCTTTCTCTATTAAAACATCGCTAGCGAGTACACGCTGCTGCTGATACTGTCCGTTTCCCATATCGACATCCGTTGGCCAGGTTCAAGAAAGAATCGTACATCGTACACGACACACATCACACAGGGTTGCTGTATGCTAGAGCCAAACCCTTAGCTCTTGGAGTCGTCGTGGTCAGGCTCAAACTTGGTCTCGCCCAGCATCGGACCAGGAGACGAAGTCATGGCCGTCTGAGTTGCAGGCTGAGGCTGGCTCTGCACAGTTGGACCCGAGGGCCGGTTGGGAGGCTGGGATGGCCGCGCCGGCGCCTGGTTGGCCGTGGCAGCGTGAAGCCTCTGGTCCAGAGCTCGGAGTGCAATAGCCCTCCTCCTCTCAGCTTCGGCGCGGGCACCTCCAGGGGCGTTGCGGTGAATCCGCTGGTCGTTTCGGGAGGCATCACCCTGAGAGAAGGGAGTGCACACTCGCATGGCCACCAGCACCAAGAAGATCTGGTCAGCGACTGCGGCCACAAAGGGCTTCACAGGACCGGGGAAGAACTCGGCAAACGCAAACGTCTCGCTCGCATCGCCGCGTTGGGAGGCAGGCTGAGACGACTCGAGGTCGGGGAAGACGGTCTTGTAGAATCGTAGATAGGTCCAGCTGGTAAGGAAACCAAAGATGGCGAGCCAGAGGGCGGCCCTCGTAAGAATAGGAGTAAGAGACAGAAGAAAGACGATGCCGATGTAGACCAGCGGGAATCGAGGCACTCGGAGGGACAGGATGCCGCGGAAGAGAGTCACCGTATGAGCTGGCACAAGCTGGCTAAAGGCGACGAGGAAGGAGATCTGAACAGGGATCGTTCCGGCAATGACGGTTAGTCTGGAATATCTCGTTAGCCAAATTTCACATCGGGTTACCAGTATTAGAGCACACATACGTCCAGCTCTCGTTGCGCGTTAGGGTAAAGAAGAGAACCATGACGCAGAGAGTCAAGAAGTTGGGGATCAAGGACACGAGGGCCAGGAACTTGGCCAGTTCGGCCGAAGACCAGGCTCTCTCCAGATATCGTCCTCCATGATACAGCGTGACGCCAGCGATACCGAGTGTGAAAACGTTACTCTCAACAAACGTCGACGTAATAAAGGTCCACGGGTAGATGATGGATAGCTGCGGCACTAGCGTTAGGTAGGGAATGACGATGTCGGCGTGGGCGGTCCATTGTCGATATCGGATCGCGGCGCTGAGGAGTGACTGGCCGAGAAGCGCAATAAGGAGGATGCGCGTCACCGGCGGGATGTTTATTCGGGGCGGCATCTCGGTCGAAGTATCTGGGTGCAAAGTCTAAGACGGTTCTGGTAGGGAGGTGGTATTGAAGTTGGATGATGTCCAACTCGGCCAAGAAACGTGCTGGGCTCTGATGTCGGTGTATTCGAGGGCCGATCAGCCGATGAGTGAAGTCAAGAAAGGCTTATGTCGTAGGCGTTGTCTTGCTTCTACAAGCCTCGTTGTTGGAGTCGGCACTTGATGAGTGGTTGCCCTCTCTTTCTTTCACCCTTTGAAGCACCGAGTTTCTGGGTCAGGTTGTCTGTCCTCTGTGCGCAGCCTCACACAACAAGGCTAAGCCTCGACTCCTGTGGCGTAAATTGTTCGGCATCATGTGGCCTCAGGCAGAAACATTGTCAAGTCTACCCCTGTTCATCCGTTTCATCACTTGACCAAGTCTGTAATCTCGCACTTCAAAGAGGCCGCCCTCTCGCATTGATCAACAAGCCCGAGAACCGCGTTCTTTCTCTTTTGGTCCCACATACGAACGCAATTGAAGGGCCCCTCTTTCAACCTGATCATCTTGGCTGTCGCGCTTCTGGACTTTTCGAGGAATTTTGATGTGGAGACTAGAGTTGTCTTCAAGACATTCGTGCAACAAGACTCACGATGATGTGAAACAAGACTCTGCACGGTGATGGGAGTTCGAGATCGCAACCTGGACACAAAAGACAACATGAGGGGCGACACGTGGAATCACAACACTGCGCAGCTCGGTAAACTGCAAGAATGAACATGTCCAGATCACGTTTGGCCAAGTGTTGGCCTTGAATAGCAGTCGCACAACAGTCAGCAAAGAACGAAATACCCGTAGGTAGGGAACAAGCTTCCAACGCTTAGCTCCGCAAGCGCCCGCATCCAACGATAGAGCTACGCTTAGAGTTGGGATCAAGAGATTGCATCGAGAGCTTCGGATGTTTCACCTTGACGATCTTTAGACCGGTCCAGGCATTGACACTAGGCCTGTATGTTGAAGCAATCGCGTCCATGGAATCCTTACAGCACCCTTATCACGATGACTGCAGCAAGGCAGCCACCGGTAGATGCGCGCCCGCAGCAGCCTGTCAGCTATATCCCGCGTATAGCCCTTGATATCACATCTTGTGGGCTGTTCTCAAATTTGGATGGGGAGACCCAGATACCGAAGTCGGTGAAGATTCGGCGGCCTCGGCAGCGGGATGACGGAGGCACATTGTCAACAAGGCCCGTCTCGAATTTGACCGCTGATTGGCCAGGAGTGTTGAAACCGTCGAACAACTGTTCCCCTGCCTCAGAGAACATGGAGCGAGTGGGGCCAGCGACTCTGGAATGTCGTGCAGGGCACAGCAAGCAAGCCACATCCTCGACCTGGCGTCGTGCTGTTGAGATTCAGATGAAAAAGGCGCATCTAGCCAGATAGAGATTCCCGTTGACCAAGCACAGCAGCGGGGAGCCATACCGTGAGTCCCCAGAGTGTCAAAGAAAGCTTGGTGCCTGAGGTGAGGGCGCCGGAGATTTGTGAGGCGCCATGGGCTCAAGTCATTTTGCGTCGGTGGAGGTCCAAGTACCGGCGGGAGATGCACAACGAGAACCTCGGGAATGTGACGGGAGGCTTGCGACATTCAATGTCACGTGACAAACAATTTCGAGTTCCAAGATTGCAGTGATCATGATGGACTCCCCAAGTCCCAATAGAAGCTTGACAGGAAGTAAATGACGGCTTCATGTGGACGGATCCCAACTTGCGCCATCATCATCAATCGGCTCGTAGCGAACAGTTTGCTCTGCTGCATTGTTTCCAACCGCTGAAATCATCACAGAGTCCGTGCATTGACGCACTCGACAAATGACGGGTCCCTGTCGAAGTCAAAAGGTGCGGGTACCCGACGCTCGGAGGTTTGTCATGGGTAGGTTGGGAGGGAATCTGCGGCATCACGTTGTCAGCTTGTCAGAGCGGGATCATGGGCACGGCCAGTTCAATGTCCTATGTCTCGAGAATGGCATACTCGACTTGCTTTCCCGTCGCATTGTCATCCATCTTGAGGACGATTCAAATCATGATGCCAGATTTCGTCCCTATGAAGAGCGCTAGGCATGGTGGCCCAAGGCCCGGACCAGGGCGCCCAGATGGTCCCCAGTTCCACGGTGGGCTCCTTGGCGGCCCCTTTGACCGAACTAGAGTGTTGCCACGTAATGACGAGAAGCGCAAGGCAGGGCTGTCAGCGTGGCGTTGCGACGGTCGATATTTATCGCTGCCGTTACTGTCACGGTGTGACAACCGTTTTCTCGCGCAGGCAGCTCGGAGAACCGAAACGGGGCAGATCCTGGTTGCACAAGAATCGTTGCGAGGGGCTTGGGACTGTTGCACCGGCCGTAAATCATCAGCTAGCAGCCGTATGTATTGATTGAGATGACGCTGGCAACCTTGGCTCGACAAGCATTATCATAACAATGCTGGCGACCGCACTCATCATCTCTGCCTGGCGGTTAACGGCGTGCCTAGCCTGGTCTTGTGCCCGAGAGGCAGTGAGTTGTGCATGTCATGTCACGCAGAGATGGATGGCTCAGATGTGCGGACGACATTGGGTGTGGCATCCTTGTTCGCGGTGGCATCTGTCCGTCCGGAGCTGTGGGAGCATCCAGGCTGGATGCCGGGGCAGTGTTTTGGTGGGCCTCGATTGATGGTCCGGTTCTTGAATCTCGCCTCCCCGGACCTTGAAGAGTCTACCGCAGGAAAATGGCGTCGGGCGGGAGACTCCTCAGCCGGGTATCTGGTGACCCCTCCGGTTTTCTCGATGCTGCCCGGCTCTCGTCATGACGACACAAGCTTGAACCTGCGCCAGACCGCGTTTCCTCAGCCATCGTGACATTGCACCTCGAATTGGAGTGAACACAACAGGGGGTAAGGGATGGGCGGGGGACGGAACCTGACACATGTCGAAGTACCGGTACTTTCAGACGTGGGCTGCTTGACCCCTGTCGCAGCCGATCTGCATCCGTCTCAGATTTTGGGAAGAAAGGCGAATGCATCAACCCGAGCCTCGAAGGAAGAGTGGGTTGGCGTTAGTTGCGGGCTGACCTGACTAAGGAGGGCGCGATACATGATTGGGCGCCTGTTGATGAAGCCTTCCAGCTTATGAACCAGCTGGGGGGCCGCCTGTTGGATTTTGACGGAACACCATGGCACCCGTCGGCGAACCGACAGCGGCAGGGGCGTCCATTACCGACCACGCGCGATAATGTCTCGTGGTGGAAGAGAGGTCAACGAGATGGGAGGGGATGGATTGTCGGCTCTTTGACCATTGTCTTCGATCGTATCGGAAATTCGACGTCGCCCCCTC
Source organism: Fusarium sp. LHS14.1 (assembly GCA_025433615.1). Taxonomy (NCBI): domain Eukaryota; kingdom Fungi; phylum Ascomycota; class Sordariomycetes; order Hypocreales; family Nectriaceae; genus Fusarium; species Fusarium sp. LHS14.1. Next base: position 3,419,733 of record CM046481.1, read on the forward strand.
CTCTCCTGGCCCTGTCACCACCAACAAGGGGTGGGATCTTCAAACCTTGTCCTTCTTGTTGACGCCGCTGTCTAGCGAAGGCATGGAAGCCAACGAATGACTGACCTGGCCCAGTGCCTGAGAAAAGTACCGTTTCCCACCTGGAGGAGGGTGGCCCGGCTGCCGCTGCTGGTGCGTCGGCTCCCTGTCCAGGCATGAGCATGAGCACGACACAGGGAGGGTTATTTCAGTTCTTGGGGGTTGCATTCACCATTCAACATGCGCCATGGCCAAAACGGGTTCCAAGACCTTCAAATCCTCACAGCGAATCCCTGCTTGTTCGAGCCTTCAACTCCACAATCCGCAGGTCCACGAGACTCGGCCGACCCATCGATTGGTTGGCCTGCCCCCATCTCCAAGGTAGCGGTACTTGGGCCAGCCCGCCCGCAGCAGGCTGTTGGCGTACCCAGCCTACCAGCCCTCGCCATCTCGAAAAGGCTCGAGACCGTCTGGCTGGCGTGCACTTCTGTTTTTTCCATCCTTCGACCTGGCGTCCACTAGCGCCAGCCCCATTTCGAGCCAGCCGTAGGTACCTGTAGCCCTGTCTGTACTGGACTCTGGTGTACCTTTTCTGGGCGGCGGCGGCCAACCTGGAAGCTGTTCAATTCAATGTCCGTCCACTCGCTTGCTTGCTTGCTCGCTCCCTCGTTGCCCTTACCCAGTTTTGCCCGGGCCTGGCCTGTTGCGCGCTGGAGGCTCCCGGCTGTTCATGGATCAGTCCTGATCAACCCCAGTCAGCCCCGTACCTAGCTCCCCGTAAAGGGCCCGTAGCTCCAGCGCGAGCAATGTCGCTACTTGGCGTTTTAAGGGTACCAAGACAGGGTGTCCATCCCATCCTTGCACGCACACACACACGCATCACCCCAACTAATTGAAGCCAGGCCGAGCTAGAGCCAGAGGCAGAAACGGGGAGAGCGAAAGGCGACGGTGGTGGGAGCGGCACCAGCCCAGCCCAGGGAAGCGACAAGGGGCGGTAGGTACGTACCCACTCACCACCACCGCCCCAACTGGAACCTTGAATTTCATCTCTCTTTTGCATCTTCACTCGCCTTTCCCTCATCAACCCGCCAGATTATCGATCAAACACCAAACCGCGTCCGATTTGACCCCTAGGCTTGGCTTCAAAGAGCCCATCGACTCTCGTAAAATAATCAGCTTCATCTGCTCGGTCGCTGCCCCTCAGCGACGCTGCGCCTGCTGCGGCGCCCCCCGGCATCATGGTCGCTAAGGAATTCGTCGACTCTGACAGAGTCAACTATCTCGTCTGGAGGTTCGTCACTGCTCCGCGTCCCTCGGCTCGCACTCGTCCCCAATCCGCTGCCTGACACGGCGGTTCTCTTCGTGATTGTATTCCACTGGAATTTTTGCGCTGACCGACGCCTCGCTGCTCCCTCACAGGTACCTTCTCGAAGGCAGTATGTAGCACTCAGTTCTGCGCGCCTGTGGCGGCACGTTCTAACCCTCACCTCCACAGATTACCGAGAGACTGCGGCCAAATTCCAAAAGGAGTGGCATGTCAAACAACCTCATAGAGATTTTGCCTTTGCGCGCCACGTCAAGAGCCATGCATTGGTCTCGGTCCTGAACCGCGGCCTCCTGTACCACGCGCTGGAGCGCGAGCATGCACGCAAGGTGGTAAGTGATGATCGGTTTTGTTGCCATTGTCTGCGCTTCATTTGTCCCCCCACCCAAGCAGGCGGGCAGCAGTTTGGTGACAAAGCGAAACGTTGGAAACGGTCACAGGCTGACATTCAGGCTTCGCAGCTGCCTCAGGATGCACCGGCGGAAGCAGCCGAGGCGCTGCAGGTCGGCATCTTTGGCCCTCTGGATGCCCACCCACAATCAAAAATCGACGAGGAGGAAGGAGAGGATGCTGAGGGAGAGGAGGTTGAAGAAGTATCACGGAAACGAGCGCCTCAACAGTTACCGAATGGTTCGCCGGCTAAGCGACAGCGACTAAGCAATGGTTTCGAGCATGGCGCCGATGCATCGGCAGCGGCATCAGCAGCAGGACCTCCCGTGACGACACCCATGGAAGTGGACAACCAACCTGACAATCACGCCTACCCTTCGCCGCTCGAGGGAGAGCAGGCACCGGAGCCCATTGTGCATACTGACGGACCCGAGCAGGGCACCCAGGTCGACAAGGTCGAGGAGCTGGCTCCCGAGACGACCTTTATCCGACTCGTGGATGACGGCCAAACTCACAGCAAGGGCGACGGCCGAGATGCAACGACCCCGTCGCCCCCATCTCCGTCCGGCGCTGAGAATGCTCCCATCATTTTGCAGTGCGAGTGGAACCCCAGAAACCCGTCCATCCTGGCGGCTGCTGGAACGGATGCGCTAGCCCGTGTTTGGACGGTCGCGCGTGCTGGCCCCGTTGAGGCGGGACAAGATCACGTGTCACCCCAAGGACACACCCTGCTGGATCGTGACGTTCCCCGCGATACGACAGTAACCGCCCTGTCGTGGACTTCGGATGGTGCTGCCATTGCGGTTGCCACAGACTCGAGGAATCAAGCGTCGATCAACGTATGGTCGGCCGAGGGCGCCTTGCTACAGTCGATTGAACTATCAGAGCCGCCCGTTATCAAGCTTTCATGGAACCCCAGCAACACAGCGCTCCTGGCGATTTCACCGGACAAGGGAGGTGCTCTTGTGACGGTGCACTACCCACCCGCAGGAAACTCGCTCTCATATTTCCTCTCTGGTCACGACATTGAGGCTACTCCCCTCGATGCAGTCTGGACGGGTGATCACGAATTTTTGCTTTGCGGTGGCGACCTGATGGTATGCCTACACTGCACCGACATGACAATAGCTCAGGCGAGGAAATTTGAGACCAAGGAGGATGATAGCTTCAGGCAGGTGCTATTTGATGCGCGATCAAGGCTGGCAGCTACATCAAGTGATAAGGGCACGCTAGATGTAAGAAACCGCAGTATGGTAACGAAAGAAACAAATATGCTGACTGAAATAGCTCTGGGACGAGAAGGGACAGAGGAGGTCAATATCTGCACACCAAGGAGCCATTACTTCGATGCAATGGCAACCAATTCCTGCAAACCAGCCAGGTGCTGACGACGAGCGGCTGATTGCGACTGGAGGCGACGACTGTGCGATACTGATCTGGAACGCGCGAATGCCCGAGAGCAAGGCCAAGTGCTTCTTGACGATGGATTCACCGATTGTGCGGCTCGCGTTTACGCCTGACGGAGCATTTATTGCGGGAGCAACATCAACACAGGTGCTGATCTGGAAAGTGGGAAGTCACCTTGTTCCCCGAGCAAGCTGGAGCAGACCGGTTCACCCAGGTTGGCTCAGCCCCAAGGCCAATACCGAGACAGATGAGGAGGACGAGCACTGTCTGTGTTGGGACGCTGATGGACAAAAGCTGGCTTACGGCTCTAATAGCAGGGTGAGTATCTGCGCTGACGGAAGAGGCAACGTCCGTGATGCTAACATGTCGATAGCTCGCCATTATTAACTTTCGCAGATAGCGAAATGACTTGAACGGCTAAAGCAATCTAATGGAAGTGCGAGTTTGACATGTACATGGGTATGCATAGTAGTAAGATGGGCATTTGGGTCACCAGCATCTGGAGTTTCGCATCGGCGCCGACATGAATATCTCTTTGGAAGCACGGCAGGGTATTAAAGCCGATGATGGATGGATGCATGGGACGACGGCACGGATGATCCTCATGTCTCTTCTGACTTGGGCATGCATGATTCAAGGCGACAATATGAAGTTGCAAAGGTGGCGAACGCAACGGCAAGGCAGGCAAGGCAACGGCAACGACACGGACATCAGCAACAGCTTTTTTTCTTGTATACCACGACGACGAACAACGAACGACCGGCTGGCTACGGGGTTATCGAACAAGGTCTTTGGTTGGCATACTACACAAGATGACTTGGGCACCTGTCTACACACGAACATTCTTGACGAAGGAGCATGGATAGAGGATATAGGAGTACACACGTTGTGGCTTACGTCTTTTGGCCGGTTTCTTTTGTTTCTTGGGTTTTTGGTTTTTTTTTGGAGGGCAGGTGGACAGTTGTCGATCAATGACGGTTGGGGGAAGAAGCGAAGGGACATGGGCTCGAGGATGGGCTCATTGTATGGTATTGTTTCGCCTCCTCTCTTGTTTGTTGCGATTGGAAGGATTTGCGAAATGTGTACGATTATATACCACAGGGGGGGATGAAATAGCAGGTAAAAACAAGAATCTACCTATGTATCTGTACTGGCGACTGGTTACCTTGGGTGCGGCTGCAGGCTGAGCGAGCAACAGACCAACAGACCAACAGACCAACACGGGCTAGACAGGCAGGCTAGGTACTGTAGTGATGATTCTGGTTCTCGAGGCGAACAAATAGCCGGCACGCGTGAGACACGAGGCATACTGCGTGTCTCACCTGCACCTGTATGATTTGCCCGAACGGTTCGAGTGTTGAGGCGCCACTAGACTGGGCGTCAGCTGTGAGGCGGCAGGGCAGGTAAGCCTGGTCTGATGGATGATGGGAATCGAGATGGGCTTTGGAGGGAGTTTGAAGAGTTGGTCTAACTTCTTGGTTGTGGAGAGTGAGTTTTGTCCTTGTGATGGCTGTTGTGATATTTCTATTGGATCCCATTTACAGATCTTATCTCATCTCTGACTCGCGGGACAAGTCATTGTTCTTTCTCTACCCACAAATAAAAGGGGGGAATAAACCATCTATTGAATCGATTGTTGCATGTGCGGATGCATCCCCGCATCAAAGCGTGTCTACGTACCTTTTTGAGTCTTGTCTTGAACATTCCCCCCCCTCTCAAAGGCTCGTCCAATTGTAAACGGGGGTTACATGCCCGCTCAGCGGTTAGAGGTGGAAACCAACCTAACCCCCGCTCAACAACTCTAGAGGGGCGGCGCCGCCACGGCATGGGAACACTGGGTTTGCATATAATGCCATGCTCTGATAAGAAACTTGGAGGGGAGAGACTGATATTCCCATATTTGTTCACTGTCAAGAGTTGTTTGTTTGTGTAGAATATCAATCAATTACACCGTGGCATATTTTATATAAAATTAGGAAAGATATTTGTCAATTCTTTTACAGATATCATCATTAATTACCCTCTTATATTCCTTTTTTATTTCTCTCAAGGCAAGGCCTCATCCAACAACAACAACACCCCGCCATGATGGCATCACCACAGCTCCACGGCCTCAACCGCGGTAGACACTCTCCCGAGTGGACGCCCGAGATGCGCGATCAGCAGGCCAGAGGGAAGGATCCCAACAAGGAGGAGGAAGAACCTCCGCGCAACAAGGCGGACGAATCTGAGGCGCTGAAGATAGGAGGACGGCAAGTCTTTCTCCAACCCCATTTGTAGTAAGAAAGAGACTGACTGGATTTTTATCAAATAGTCACCATGAAGAATCTGCCTTGGAAAGGGAGCGCAAAGGAGAAGCTTTGAGTATTCTCGATAATCCAGAAGCCCTTCTAGCCTACGCTCAAGCCAACGGCGACGTGAGCATCATCCCCTCTCTTCATATTTCCTCTCATCTAACACACGCCTTGAATAGAGCGTCACGGGTCAGCGCGTCCGCTTCCTACGGCAGCTATGCGGCTACGATGAAGATCGAGACAGACAACATATCCATCCTATGAGACCTACCAAGGGTCAGCAGTATGATGGTGGTCGGGGAGGTCGATAGGCTTGTTTCTGGATCGGATATGAAAATTCAGACTTTTTTACGCATTCACGATGGAGTTTTCATGTTTTTTTTCTTCTTTTTCTTACGAGCCCTTAATTTCAAGAGCAGCGATACACGTTTTTTTTCCTTCATGATTCACACTTGACAATATTGACATTGTTCATCCACCTTTTCTAAAACTAACCGTTCAAGATATTCCAAAAACCTAGGTATGTAGTGTCATGTCTGTATGTGCGTGTTGTGTGTGTGTGTGTGTGTGTATGTATAAACAGGGCTTTAACTACACGTCTAAGGAACTCATCCAAGTTCCCGATCCCGTATGTTGAAGAACTTCGCTATCCTCCAAAAGGTACACGATAAACAATGCTTGTGCTGATAGTGTATGACTTAGCCAACCCTTAAACCAAAAAAAAAGCAGACATAATGGCTGGTTGCCCAAAAAAAGACTCCTTGAAAGAACGCCGTCAAAATGCTTTGTATCCTAGAATCAATCCTCCAGTCTATGCATATCTCATGCTACGCGTCCTTCCCCAGTTTTGTTGCTGCTGGTTATTATTCCCCCAGTTTTGCTGGTTATCCAAAGGCGCGTAGTTGTAACTTGGTTGCGTGTGCGGGTTGGCGCCACGAGAGTACGCAGGCCAGGCGTGCATCTCTGTGGGCTTGGGTGCCTTGCGTCGGCTGATTCTTCTTCGGATGCAGCTGTAGCAGCAGCTGAGGATGGCGATGGCGAGGAGTCCGGCAATCACACAGCCCACGGGAATCGTGATGTTCTTGTTGTCCTCGAACCAGCCCGTAATCTCCTTCCATGTCGAGCTGCCCTTGCAGTCTCCGTTGTCACACTTGCCGCCGCCTGCGCAGGGGGTGCCGTCGAGGAAGTTTTGGTTCCTCTGTGTGCAGACAGAGTCTCCAGGATATTGGCATGACAAGAGACAGCTCGATGTACAAGCCTTCATCTGTTCACCTTCATCTGTGCTGTTCTGCCACATGGTCCTGCATTGTTGGTCTCGTGATGTGCACTGTCCAGACGCGCACTTGAGTCCATCGCCGCAGTCAGTACCGTCGTCCTTGTGTTCGTCCTTGGGACAGTTGGCATCCTTGCCCGTACACTTCTCCTCAGGGTCACAATCTCCCGTGCTAGCACGGCATACTGTTCCTGAAGATGAAAACCTGCACTGCTTGGTGCAACAGTCTTCGTTGGTGTAGTCACATTCAGCCTCGCCCTTGAACTTGCAAGTTGATGCATTGCAGCAAGGGTTGTCTTTGCAGCTGGTTTCTCCACCGCAGTCGCAGTCCTCACCCTCCTCGACGATGCCGTTACCACACTGGCTGCCCGTGATGGTCTTGATGCCCTTGTTGTCAGTCAGACACTCCGTCTTGACGTTGCGCTTGAAGCCCGAGCAGATGTTGCCGATGGTGCAAGGCGAAAACTCCTTGATGCTGTCCTTGCTGGAGGGGTTCATGATATACTGTTCGTTGGCATCGCACGTGCTCTTGCTCAGTGGACAGCATGATTGCACGTCCGACTTGACCGGGCATGCACTCGAAGTACAGTCGTGAACGGCACCAAACGTGTGTCCCGTCTCGTGAGCAAACACCTGCCATTCCGATGAAGTCCTCACCACAACATTGGCACCAGCCACCGTCTCATTCCCTGAACCGCTACCACCCGAGTTATCCGACGCTCCAGAGCGGCACAGCTGACCCAACCACGCGAGACCGACGGCGGATTCAGTGGGACAGGTGCTGAGCAGAGTCCAATAAGCGTTGCCATCCTGATACTGGCCACGCCATGCCGAGAAGAGGTTGAGGCGGGCAGCCAAGTTGACACTATCCGAGCACTTTTGATTCCAGGGAGCTGCTTCAGAAGGGGCAGAGGGGCACCCCTTGTTGCTGATGGTGAGGTTACGGAGACCGAGTGAGATGCTAAATGTGCTCTCATATAGTCGCGAGGCTGTGTTGACCATGTTGATAACATTCTCCCTCAGGGCCGTCTGGTTATCGAATTCAGCCGTGTAGCCGCAGTCGGTAGCAATTCCCAAGAGAGCGACTTTGCGGGTAGTGGGACAACCGTCAACAGAACCGATGCTCGATATGAGGTTCACGCCAGTGCCATCGTTGCCTGTCGATCCTCCGTCAATGGATTGTCGGCCAAACAGATGCTTGGCAGGGGTAACGGCAAATGTGTTGTAATCCTGCAGGTCGTGAAAGTCGCCGTTGAAGCCTAGTGAGTCCGAGTCGCAGAGCGCATGCGAAGCCGCGTCCCGCTTCAACTCGTTGGGGTCGTAGGACATGATATCAGAGTCTCTCCAGACAACCATGGTCTCGTCGTTGTTCTGCGAAGAGGGCAACGTAGGGTCGCCTTCATGTCGAACCTTTTCATAATGGCTACCAAACTGGATATGGTGGTGGGTTCCGTCCAGTCCAAGAGTGCCCTCGAACAGAGGCTTCTCGCCGTCGCGGTAGATTGTTATCCGTGCCCAACCTGCCTGTGTCCATCCCTGTCTTCCAGCGCGCTCTACAAACGTATCACCCTTGAACACCCTGTGGTCGCTGCGCTTGACGGCCTCGACGGATTCGACCTTGCCGTCGGCGTCCAGATAGGTAACGGAGAAGTCATCGTGCAGAATGTCGTGGTTCGGTTCGAGCTTGAGCCGGATCTTTTGCTGTCCGTTGTGAAGCGAGAAGTGAAGGTCGAATTTAGAGTCGGAGTGGACGCGGTGGGAAGGCGTCTTGATGACGGCGTCATCGACAAAGGTCACCTGGCTAACGGCATTTCGCTTTACCGAGTACGCTGCGAGTCAAAGATATCAGCACGCCCGTTGAGGGCATCGTGGAGAGAGTTGACATACCTAATGAGGACTCTATCAAGAGGGCGACGCCAGCAACGGCGGTCGCAAGTGACCTTATTGATACCATGTTTTTTCTTTTATTCGTCGGACCGTGAGAGGTCCTGTGTAGGGAAAGGCCGCGCGCCGAGTAGAAGCAGTCCTACAACATACAAGCCATTCAGAGGCAGTATGGTCCGGTAGAGTGATAATGTGGGAAAGCCAGATGTCGGATCAATAAATGTGAGACGGATGGTCGAGACGTTTCCTTCGCCGCGGTGACACGGACAGGCCGAAGCTGGGGGACGCTAATAATAAGTCGAACGGGTTGCAACGACACGCAACGAACGAGGGATGGAGTGGAGATGTGACGTTGTCGGAAGTTGCCAGACGAGGCTGATACAAAAGGGACGATAAATCGAGGGGAAGAAAGCCTCAATAAAGAAGAGGAGGGGAAAAGAAAAATAAACAAGATTATTGATTTGATGAGATTGATCAGCAGGCGTTGGCGTTGGCATAGGATGATGGGAGATCAAAGGAGAAAATCAGAGTGTGGCGGAGGGCCAAGGCTTATCCCTAGTACTGTCATTACTGTACTGCCGTAGCCCGGTGATGGACATGAATGACCCCCCAGAGAATATGGAATCCAACCTATGCCAAGAACTTCCAAGGGCTTGGGATGTGGATGCTGGGGGGACAACCAAGCCCCGCCCCCAGCGAATAGAGGCACAGAGGCCGCGCGGTGCCCTCCTCTCTCCCTCCTCTGCACGCATAACATGGCCCCTTGGCGAGTTTAGAACTTGTTCAAGATCATGAATGTTGATCGTGAATGGCTTCTCTTTTCCATCAGTTTGGTAAATATAAACATTCCCCTTTATTCCAAGTTGCATTGCATCTCCATCCTTTGCCTGTATCTTTGTCTGAACCCTTCGTTGTTCATCCTCATACTGTAGTTCGTAGGCGGCCTCCAATAAACAAGCCGGACCTCTTCCTCTCTCCGTTCCGTGCGCCGACGTATCCGAGAGCCTCGACCTCCCCGTGCGTCGTGCGTGCAGCGCCGAGCACTAACACTTTTTCCAGGCTTGTTTCAACCCAAGGCTCGTATTCCCACGCTTCACTCGCGCGCGGCTTGCCCCCAAATATGGTAACCTGCAGCCCGCAGCCCGCGTTCTCTATTTTTGACGCCTGGTCTCCTCTTAGATCAAGCTTGATAGTGGATGGAGTTGGAGATGCAGACAAAACTCGCCTCGCAGACTCGAGGTTTCTTGCATTTGACGAACCCGCATGAGCTGGACATTTTATCTTTATCACCCAGTAGCATCCCCTCGCCAAGTCAGCTCAGGTCTAGTTTCAGCAGCGTCTCGGAAACCGCCAACGCCGGTTACGAAGACGGATGGAGACCCTTACCTACATGCGCCCAGCTGCTATTAATATTTCCTCGGCGCCTATTCACCCACATCACATCAACCCTTTAGGTTTTTTGCTCCTCAACTAGACGGACCCAATGTCTACAATAATATCTCATCTTTACCGCTACAATGGTTTATCTCTCTCATCCCTGCTTCTCTCTTCTTACACGACTGGCCACTCCGTAAGCTGACAGACAGAAAAATCTCCTCCCCTCGGCACACAGCCTCAATCAGGTAGATTGCATGTTTAGGCGGTCGGTGTGCCCATTCTTGGATGGCATCCATCATCTTGTTTAGCCAAGACTTCCCCTACCTCCACTCGTTGACTCGAGATCCATTCTTTGACCGCAACCATGACGAGTCCATTCAGCTCTGATGGAACATGATCCCCCCAGCCTTGCGTTTTCGGTCAATTGATGCTTTTTTCGGTTCTGAACCCTTGGAAATGTCCCATCTCGTTCTTGGCTTGAGGCGGGAAAAAAAAAGCATGTTGACAGCAATTCCGAACTCGAGTTGATCGTTATCCCACTATCCCACTCATCCTCCGATGACGGTACACGCGTCCCTTGCCATGATGTGAGAAATGTCAAAGTCACCTACAGCAATTGTCTAAGCTAAAGCACTCTCTGAACCTTCTTTATTCACCTTGGCCCAATGATCATCATCAGCATATTCATGGAATAAACATCACCTCATGATTCATACGACTGATTTCTTGACCTTTCTTTTTGTCTTCCTGAAATAATCTTGTGTGTACAAAACAAAAACCGCAATGCTCATAAAATAGCTTCATAAAAACGGTTCCCAAGCCATCGAGAAAAATCCTCTTTCAGGTCGTGTCGTGGCTGCAACTTGTTGTATCCCAGCATCAACCCCAAAACACCGCACGGGACGTCCATTTAAATTCCGGGTCGCTTCTTGACCTCTCTCATCCAGATCCCGTTTGCCTTGTATCCATGGTATATAAACTCCACTAGATAAATGCACCATCTTATCTCATCCCTTCTCTTTACTCATCCATTCATTCAACGAGGGCCTACTTGCGCTTGGCCTCATGCACGCTCTTGATAATCTTTTCCACGACAGAGGGATCAGACAGCTATACATCATGTTAGTCACTGTGCCTCCAACCCAATATTCAAGGCAACTTACAGTAGTGATATCACCAAGCTGATCCTCCTCACCCGCGACAATCTTTCTCAACACACGGCGCATAATCTTGCCACTTCGTGTCTTGGGCATGTCGGGGACAATGTACACCGCCTTGGGGGCGGCAAACGGTCCGATGCTCTTTCGCACCTGGATGACGAGCTCCTTGCGAAGAGCGTCAGTCGACTCAACGTTCTCCTTGAGATCAACAAAGGCGTTGACAGCCTGGCCGGTGAGCTCGTCGGCAATACCAACGACGGCAGCATCGGCAACGGCGTGGTGCTCCAGGAGGGCAGCCTCGATCTCGGCCGTCGACAGACGGTGACCGCTGACGTTGACGACATCATCGACACGTCCTCGGATCCAGTAGAAGCCCTCGTGGTCACGGGCAGCACCGTCACCGGTGAAGTAGTAGCCCTTGTAGACATCAAGGTAGGTCTCCTTGTATCGCTTGTGGGCTCCCCAGACGGTGCGGGCCATGCTGGGCCAGGGCTGCTTGAAGGCCAGAACACCCTCAACATCGTTGCCGTGGATCTCCTCACCAGACACGGGGTCGATGAGGGCGGGCTCAATTCCAAAGAATGGCAGAGAGCAACTGCCGGGCTTGGTAGGAGTGATACCGGCAAGAGGGGTGAGGGTGTGAGAACCGGACTCGGTCTGCCAGTAGGTGTCGACAATGTGGCACTCCTCCTTTCCGATAATCTCAAAGTACCACTTCCAGATCTCAGCAGCAATGGGCTCACCGACAGAGCCCAGAACTCGGAGGTGAGCGAACTTGCCTCGGACGTGCTCGTCACCGGCACGCTTGAGCAGTCGCAGGGCAGTAGGGGCGACGTAGAACTGGGTGACGTTGTGGCGCTCGATGATATCCCAGTATCGGGAGAAGTTGGGGAAGGCGGGGGTACCCTCGAAGACGACAGTAGAGACACCGAGCATCAGAGGGGCGTAGACGACATAGGTGTGGCCAGTAATCCAACCGACATCACCACCGCAGAAGTATCGGTCGCCCTCGTGGATATCGAAGACGTACTTGCCGGTCATGGCAGCGCCAAGCAGGTAGCCGGCAGTGGTGTGCAAAACACCCTTGGGCTTTCCAGTGGAGCCAGAGGTGTATAGAAGGAAGAGAGGGTCCTCAGAAGCCATGGGCTCAGGAGGGAAGTAGTTGGGCCACTTCTCAACCTCCTCGTGCCACCAAAAGTCACGGCCAGTGGTCCAGGGGATCTCAGAGCCAGTGCGTTTGTAGACAAGGACGTGCTCGACGTCGGGGCACTGCTTAAGAGCATCGTCGACAATCTTCTTGGTGCCAATCAACTTGCCACCTCGCTTGCCCTCGTCGGTGGTGATGACAACCTTGCAGCCAGCATCGACAACACGGTCGCGGAGAGAGTCGGCAGAGAAACCGGCAAAAATGACGGAGTGGACAGCACCGATACGGACACAGGCCATAAGGGCGACAATGGCCTCGGGAATCATGGGCAGGTAGATGGCAACAGTGTCGCCCTTGCGGACACCCATTTGCTTGAGGACCCAGGCGGTGCGGGAAACCTCGCGGAGGAGCTCGCTGTAGGTGACATTGCGACCTTCGCTAGGGTCGTCGGCCTCGTAGATGATGGCAACACGGTCAGGATCAGCAAAGGCGTGGCGGTCGACACAGTTGTAAGAGGCGTTGAGGCGACCCTCGTTGAACCACGAGACGTCGGCGTTCTGGAGGCTACCGCTGCGGGTGGTCTGGAAGTCGCGGTCCCACGAGATGAGCTCACGGGCGCGCTCAGCCCAGAACTTGTTGGGCTGGGTGATGGACTCCTTGTAAAGTCGCTTGTACTCCTCGAGGTCTAGAGAGTGGGTCAGATACTGTTGAGGCTCCGGTGCGGATTCCGGGATTAACTTACTGGCAAGGTGGGGCCTGTGGGGGTGCTCTGTCGGGTAACGGGGTTAGCAAGGCCGAGTCTACGGAGCGTAATAAGACGAAAGAAGAAAAGAAAACAACAACAGGCATGACGAGCGAGGGCCAATGGATGCCGCGGTAATCTCGTCTCGAGGGAAAAGAAAAAGGGGTAATTGGTAATGCATACTGGCAAACATCCGCTGTGGGGGGTCTATGTGAGTCGTTAGCAAAAAGTCCAATGGACGCCGAACCCGGCCGGGCACGCGAGCTTACGGTAGGTGTCGACAAGGTGGGCCTCAGCGACCACGGGGGTCTTGGTCTCTTGAGTCTTCTCGAGGACAGGTTCGCTGGCTGCAGGGGCGGGAGCAGCAGCAGGGACGGTCTCCCTGACCTCGGGAGCCACAGCCGGCTCAACGGGGACTTGGGGGTTCTCGACGGTTGCCATTGTGACGGTTGGGGAACGTTTGTAAAAGAATTTTTTTTTTCGTTGAGGGACGCGGGCAGATGCGTATGCGGATGCGACGTCGATGTGGGGTAGCGTGACCGTGGAGCTTGTCAGAACTGACAGCTTTCGGTGTTGCTCTTCGGGGGAGAGGCCGAGGATGCGCAGTTGGAGTCGTGAGAAGAGGAAGGTGGATGAGAAGAATAGTCCAAGTTGTTCAAAGATGGAGGGGAGGACGAGGGAGAAATAGTTGAGCTGAGATGGAGTGAGAGGTTTGATGAGAAGGTCCGGTCTGCGGGGGAGCTGGGGGACCATTGATTCTTTATGGTAATTTGGGTACATCGCCATTGGCAGGCCGGCCGGTAACTTGTCACTGGTACCTGCACCAACCGGCGAGCGGCGGCCGGCGAACCGGGGGGGCCATTGCCAGCCCAGAGCCGTAGCAGCACCGCCGTGATCCTTTCCCCCGAGCCATGTCCCGAAGAACCACAGCCAGCACCCAACTCCCGTCGGCCACCCAAACTACCAGAGTCATTCATTGCCTAGCCAGACTCTCAAAGGTTACCCCCCCATGCATCGTCATCGGGCAAGACAACCATTCGCCGCTCCCACACACAGACGCTCGGGTCCGGCACTCACTCCAGCATCTGGCCAGCATCCAAATGCTGGGTAACCCCAGAACACAGCAGGGGTGACTTGACGTCCAATGTCGTCGCAAGGCTGCCCGTGCGCTGCCACCCATAGCCGGCAGTCCTGGCCCTATTCCAGGTCGAGCTTTTGCCATGCGCCGCCATCATGGCGTCTACGGTCGGTATCTCCCTGTCCATCCCACCATGTCTACCTATCCAGGGCGCAACGGAGGTAGCCCGTTGCCCTACGCCCGAGGTGTGATATGGACGGATGGCTGTTCTGGCTATGCCTGCTCTGTACATGCCTACTGGAGGTGGTTGCCTTTGGTTCTTCTTCCGGTTCCGTACCGTTTATCAATGTTTAACACCCCCATGCCAGCGTTGCTTTCGTGCTGTCATCATCCGTTGGAGTGGCGGATATCCTGAGGGATTCTGTACGGGCTCTCTCTACTAATCTAATGTTGTAATCTCATTCAAATCAAGTTACAATCATCAATCAGTCTCGGTCGCGTCTGTCTCTAATTCCATCGCGACTTTGCCTGGGTGTGGTGGGGTCCCGAACACCGGGGGCGCCAGCTTGAGAATCCACCCACCACCGTCTTGCGGTTTGGGATGCTGACGGTAAACTGGATACACCGTAGCTCTCTGTGGTCCCTTAAACTGGAGCTTGTGTTCCTGGCGGAGCCGAAGTCCTTGCACCCTAGCTCATCAACAAGAAACTTTAGACACTGGTTTCGTCGAGGCGGTGGTGATGATAAGCTGTGAAGCCATCTTGACCGTCTTCTTAACTCCGGTACCCCTCCAGGATGATGGACTTTTTTTTCTGCCCTCTTCCTCCTGAAATCCCCTACCCTTGAGCCCCCATGCCGAGCTATGTGCGGCAGACCTCCCACGGTGGCTGATGGTGCAGCTACACCATGGGCAGACCTGCATGCGGTACTTTTAGTACTGGGTACTACAGGTTCGTCCCTGGCTCCATTCCCGGCCCCATTGAGAATGCCTGCTGGCCACGACAGACATTGCAAGCCAGGACAGGGCTTTATGCTGCACATTGCCTACCCGAAGAAATTCGGTATTGCCACTTCAAAAGGCCAAGACTGGAGAATCGTCGGTCCCCAGCCGAGGGGAGGAGGCGAGACAGATCGAGAGACATACGGTCCGGGGAAAGGATGTCATGACGGAGCCGTTACGGCTCCGGACGCGGAAGAGGCTGGAGCTGGAGCTGGAGCTGCGGTGTCCCTTGCCCGAAACGGGCACCGGATCTCCCACCCAGAAAAACGTGTTATGTGATTGACCGTGGTAATCAGTGGAGCCCTTTTTGGAGCTCGAGGCCAGCATCTTGGGCCGTATGCGGAGGGCGCGGCTCTAACATCCATGGGATGGTGGAGTCTCCTCGATGCAGGAGGAGAGCACGCCGGCAACGGCCCCTCATGAAGAGAGACTGACTTGTCTAAGCGCTGGGTCCGAAGTTGCTGGATGAGCTGTCTGCGCCTTTAAGGCATCATTGAGGATATCCCCAGTATGGAAAAAGCCTGTCATCACGGCTCGACACTTGAGGGTTTAGGCGCGTATTCGTTTCTGCCGCCGTCTCATCTGCCTTATAACCACTTCCGGTAAACGGGATGCATGGCCGCCGCGCCGTGCAATGGCGCAGGTTGGCAGGTGCAGCAACTGCCCCTCATAACTTCCCCCCGCATTCGAAATCTTCGGGGTTAGTTTGCACGACCTCTGATTGGCCAGCCCGGCATGCCCCTCCACGGCAACATCCCAGAGGCTAGACCGTCAGGGTCTTAATTCTCCTCCGATTTTCACCTCCCACGCTCCTCAACAAAGTTCACTCCGTTTTCGAGACGGCGCTGCGCCTGAGCGCTGCAGATTGCTAGGTACCTGGTACATCCATCTCAGCCCATGTCTGAGGCACTCTGTTGCTGTTTCGGGGAGAATTGCTTGTGCTGGTCGAGATTAGGATTGCAATCTCAACACCATCCTTCAAGCCTGTCGTCTCAACCATTTCCCCTTACTACGGCATCTTTCGGCATTGAAAACCTCCCTTGTCGTCTTCCGGATATAGCCACCAACTACGAAGTACTTGTCCTTCAGCCGCTCATCGTGCCGTTTCGCTCAAGTCCCGAGACTCCCGTCCGTTTCAAGTAAAACGGCAACTCTCTTGTTCAAAGCTTCACACCCCTCAACCCCCTCCAATACCGAGATTAGAGCGAATGTGTGCGACTCTCTCTGTTGACGTATCCGTCTCGCCGCTAGCTCGGGCTGGGCTCTCCCCTCATGGTGGCTAATCCCGAATCGGCACTTCCACACGCCGCCCGAGCGCCCATCCCCAACCCGCCCGTCGACCGTCGACCCTTGTTCCATGCCCATCCCTGCCCCAACGGCCGGGCCAAAGCCCAGCACTTGAACCGAAGCCACAGCATCTGCATCATGGCTGTGGCGTTGTTGCCGGCTCAAGCCACATCTGTGACGGTGTTTGAACATGGTTGCTGCCGTCTGGCCGTACCTTCGGGACTCGACCGAGATGTTCATCATTGATGCAACGAACGGAACTTGTCCATTTGAAATGTCGGCACCGTCCTTGCTTCTCCTCTTCCGCATGTGATGGATGCCCTCTCGCCCATTCACTCACCTAGTCTTGGTCAGCTTTGATTTGCTCCTCTCACCCAGCCGAAGCTTTTGAGATCCGCGGCTATTCCTCACCTCTCGAACCCACACCTTGTCGACTTGTCCACACCCTTCCCCTCAGATTGCCCCTCCACGGGCTCCCTCGAGCTCTCCACGCTGGGGAGTCATTGGTCGTTCTGATTCTGGCACCGAAATCAACCGGAGTGTTGATTTTGTTTCCGCTTCAGGCAGTTGACGCTCCCTCTCGCTACTCCTCGGCATCGGGGTGTAGAAGAATTCGCCGTTGCCCTTGATGGAAGTTAACCCCGGCTTGGATACACAAGCCTGAGACTGGGCGTCCTGTAGGATGTGAATGCTCAACGACCGCTCGGTTCACCCTTGTAGAGAGGCGGCCAGTAAGCAACAGATGCGATGCCTCCCAGACGACCGGACGAACCCAACCTCCCAGGGCCAATCTCAAGACTTCCGTCTCTCCATGCGTCCTAGTCAGGGCAAGCTCTTGCAACTAAACAAGGTTCCGTTTCCCCATTTCCCCATTCCCCGCTCCTCGTCAACCCCTCAGTTCCGGGGCTCCACGACGGACCAGGTTGAGACAAGTATTGGTTGACAGGCTGGCCCCCTCAATGGTGACCCCTCGTCAACTCTGGTTCTCCATCTTCAGTTCTTGGCTTTGAAAGATTTTTGCTCTTTATCATGTATCAAGGCGGGGCCCAAAGAGGAGGCCACGCGATGAGGCCACGAGCTCGGGGTGCCAGTGTACGATATGGGGACAATTAGATGTAGTTTTCCGTCAACTCCCGTCGCACGGGGCTGTGCTACGTAGACCTCCCTGAACGCCGACCGCGCATTCTACCATGTTTACATGTCCATGCTCATCAGATACATCTCCACGATTCTCATGAACTTTGCCACAAACGCCTCCAGATGAAAGATGACCTTGGTTCCCGTCTTGATCCGATGCTCGTAGAAAGCCGCCCACTGAATCACCTCACCCTTCAAACCGTCGTCGATAAGAGCAATCAGTTTGAAGGCCAGGGTCTTGAGGATGGTGGTGGGGGGGATGCAGTGTGTCAAAAGATCGTACAGCTTTGACCGCACCTGCAGGATCCTGGCTGGTGTGTGCTCCTCCAAAATCTCCTTCGCAATCTGTCCGATGAGGGCCTCCCAGTCTGCCGGCGGGATGGGCGTGCTGTCTGTAACCTTCTCACTGTACCTCGGGTCAGTCACTGCTCGCACGCCTCGGCCGAAAGCTCCGTTGGGGTAACCTACTTTTGGGCATGTACAGCCTCGTACATGAGGAGGGCTCGCCGCAGGTTCCGTCCACTCTCCTCTGCTATTCGCTGGTGCAGGCCCTTGACGACGGGCCAGCCCTCCTTCTTGGCCGACACGGCTAGCACGTCACAGATTTCCTCGTGGGTCGGCGCTGCCACCCTGACTAGAAGGGTTCTCGAGCGGATCGGCGCGATGATGTTGGCTGTCGAGTTCGCCAAGAGAATCAGCCGCAGGTTTGGCGAGTATTTTTCCATTGTTCGTCGCAGAGCCGCCTGGGCGTCTCGAGTCAGGTGGTCTGCTTCGTTGATGACCACGACCTTGAACCTCTGTTTCGCTGACTGGTCAACCTGTTGTGTTTGCGCCACCTCCTTCAGCAAGTCTTGAACGACTACTCTGTCGTAGTTACCGACGTCGGAGGGCGTGATCTCGAGGTGGTAGATGGAGGCGACAATGTTGAATTCGAGCTTTCGATTGCTCGTCGTCTGGAATACTCGGGCATCGATCTTGATCTTCTCCACACCTGAGCCGTAAAGCTCCTTCAGTGTAGCCACTATCCGAGTCTTCTTTCCTGCGCCCGAGGGACCGTATACCAGGAGGTGAGGAAAGTCGCCGCTCTGGGCCTGTGATACTCGAGTTAGTGGTGGTCGTCCCCTTAACTCAGTGGGCGGTCCTCACGAGAGATTGCAGTCGACTCGACAGCTCATTGTGATATGTGAGAGAGTCTAGAGACCGCGGTCGGTGTTTGTCGACGATGAGAGCCATTGTAGAAGCTGCTTGGTGATGTGTTGAGAATCGTGGAAAGACAGCTTTTTTGGGTTGCGGGAAGACGCGTCGTCGCGTAAAGTGGATGGTCTCTGGAATCATAGGTGGTCCGTGCGTCTGACTTACATGGCTGGAGCGTTCAGCAGGCAACGGCGCTATGAGGCTCTGAACCTGGAGCCATGATGGAACAACGACCTATGCAACCTATATTCATCCACCAACGCTGGCAGAATAGTGGTAGAGACAAAAGTGGTGAAATCGTATAGAGTATGGTAGGCAAAACCAATTCTACGTTTAATCAGGCTACCAGGTCTTGAATATTGTATTCATACAGGTTTACATCAACATCCTTACACTTCGTTATTGTACAGTGTCTATGTCTCGTCAATTCTCCTCTAAGAGGAGCCAGAAGCTGCAGGAGTGCTTCCAACCTGAGTTTCAGTCGTTGGGGAAGAAGCCTTGAGCAGCTCAACAGGGGCAATCTCCCGTCTCGGCCTCTTCAGCTCCTCCAGAGTTATGCCATCAAGCTTGGTAATTCCAACCATAGGGGCCTCACCCTTCTTCACAAATTCCCATTGGCCTGTAGCTTGTTAGTTGGGTCCAATTGATCTAAATCTGGAGCCCTTGGAGTCCTACCTGGCAGCTTGTTGCCGGCCAAACGGAACGCATCTCTCACAACTTGCTCGTGAAGTCGTCCTCGAATCTCGAACACAATCTGGCTCACAGCCACTCGGGTCGCCCAGTGATCGAATGAACCCTTACCCTTACCCATACGCATCTGCAAAGCTATAAGCTCATGTCCCGTCGAATATTGGGAAAGCCGTTCTCACATCGTTACCGCTGACGTAGACACCAACGTTACAGTTCTTTCTCTTGTACAGTCGGTATTTCTGTCCTCGAAGTCGCACCTTGATGGTATCCTCGGCCATCTTCAATTGCTTTGCGCTGATTCTGCGGTGGTGGTCTGTCATTCGTAGACCGTAGTCGCCCCAGATCACAGTCGTTCCCTTTGTTGAACCTCCAGTAGCGACACGGGGACGTCCCTTGGCCATCTTCTTCTTTCGGTTTAGATTGGGCTCGAGCCAGCTGCCCAGCATTGAGGAAGTCGTCGAAAAGGCGCGGACATTTTGGAGTCGTCGGGTCGCATCAAGCGTCTTCGAGGATTGCTGGAGAGGGGCTCGGAATTGTCGCAGGGGCGAGGAAGCGCATATCCTCAGTCCCTGAAAGGCATTGAGCAATGCCGATGTGTTGGCGGGCTTCATGGCGGCGATCGGGCTTGTCGTCTGAAGCTGCCTCGCATGACCGAGCTCCAGAAAATCTTCCCCGGCCGAAGATGGGGTGGAGTTGTGGCCTGAAAATCAAGGCCCACATGGGAGGGCCACTTTAGCCTGCAGTCACGGATCTCGCGTCAGCTTCGCGTTTGGTAGGAGCGGACGTGCACGTCACCAGACTCGAACTTCTAGGCTGCTCCTCGATTGCCTGAGACTGTCGTACAACCACTTCCCCTAGGCAACACTCTCGCATGGTATAAGTGAGGGCCATTGCCCCATATCGTCAGAATAATCATCGCCAAAAATGCCTTCTGACATCCGCTCCTTTTTTGCGCCAAAGGGCGGTGCCCCCCCGAAGCCTGCAGCCAAAAAGGCAGAGGAACCGGCCAAGACCAAGCGCACCAGTAGGTTTAAGATTCTTTATCCTTTTCCATCATACTGACAAAAAATAGAGGGCCGTCGAGTTGTTGAGGATAGCGAGGATGAAGAAGATGAGGTTGTTGAGTATGTATTTCTGCCGTCTTTCGCTACGTTTGCTGACGCCCAACTAGAGTGAAGAAACCAGCCAAGCCAGCACCCAAGAAGAAGACAAAGTGCGTTTTTCCTTCTGATAACCCCAATTACCTCTATTTTGACTCAATCCAGGGATGAGCCAACGGGTGTAGCTATCTCCGCCGACGATTACTTCGCATCAACAAAGAGCAGCAAACCTTCGATTTCAGCGACCCCCAAAAAACCTGCAGCCAGGTCTGACGTCCCGATACGTGCGAGCCCTCGAGGCAAACCTGCAACCGCGAAGCTTGCAGCACCTGCCAAAAATGGCACAGTTCCCGCCAAACGAAAGACAACAACCTCCTATTCTAACCATGTGATTGATGATGATGCCGACGCTTACATGGATGATGGCGAGGAAGAAGATGACGATATCTTTGCTGCCGATGCCAAGGGTCGTAGTAAGCGGAAGAACGACGACTATGAGGAGGACGAATCGGAGGAGGAGGAGCTCCCCAAGCCCAAGCGGGTAGCTACACGGGGGCGTCCATCTGCAGCCAAGGACAACGACGTGAAGGTGACCAAGGCTGCACCCGCAAGCAAGAAGAGAAAGTCTCCCGTCGACGGCTCTGATGAGTCTGAGGATGAGATTCCACGCAAGAAGGCAGCTCCTGCCAAGCCTCGAGCACCTCGTACAACCAAGAAGAAGGATGAACCTGAGGACGCCGAGATTCAAGATATTCTCAACAGCGTCGCTACCGTCCGAGCCCCTACACCACCACCCAAGGATCCTAATGCCAAGTTTGACTGGCGAAAGAATGCATTTGGAGGTGGCAATGCAACTGCTCCACCAACGTCAGGAGGGGTTGAACTTCCCGAGGGCGAAGATGAGTGCCTCTCTGGTCTGAGCTTTGTTTTCACCGGTGTCTTGCAGACCATCGGTCGTGACGAAGGCCAAGCATTGGTCAAGAGGTATGGCGGCAAGGTAGTCGGTCAACCCAGCAGCAAGACAAGCTTTGTGGTTCTTGGCGATGATGCCGGACCCAGCAAACTGGCAAAGATCAAGTCCCACGGCATCAAGACAATTGATGAGAATGGCTTGTTTGACCTGATCCGCAAGCTTCCTGCTTATGGAGGAAGTGGCAAGGGAGCGCAAAAAGCCCAAGAAAAGAAGAAGGCTGAAGAGGAAAAGGTGAAGAAGCAAGTCGCAGAGATGGAGGCGGAGGAAAAGGCTCGAAAGGCCGAAGCAGCCAAGGCTGCGAAGAAAGCAGCAGCAGCTGGAGGACCGGCAGCCGGAAAGGCACCAGCAGCCGCTCCTCCTGTGCAGTTGCTGACATCTAAGTACGCGCCAACACAACTCAGTCACATCTGCGGCAACAAGGCCCAGGTCGAGAAGATTCAGAACTGGCTCAGAAACTGGCCAAAGTCTAAAAAGTACAACTTCCAGCGACGAGGCGCTGATGGTATGGGAGGCGAGCGTGCTATTATCATTTCTGGCCCTCCTGGAATCGGAAAGACGACAGCTGCGCACCTGGCGGCCAAACTCGAAGGATACGATGTCCTCGAGAGCAACGCCAGTGACACTCGCAGCAAGAAGCTTGTCGAGTCTGGAGTCAGTGATGTCATGAACAATACATCACTTCTTGGCTACTTCGCTGGTGATGGCAAGGATGTTGACACTACCAAGAAGAAGATTGTTCTCATCATGGACGAAGTAGATGGTATGTCTGCGGGTGATCGTGGTGGTGTTGGCGCATTGGCCAAGTATTGCAGAAAGACAGAGATTCCCTTGATTCTCATCTGCAACGAGCGAAAGCTGCCAAAGATGAAGCCCTTTGATCATGTGGCCTTTGATATTCGATTCAACCGCCCGACCGTGGATCAAGTCCGATCCCGCATCATGACCATCTGCCACAGAGAAGGCCTGAAGCTGCCCCCTGCTGTGGTGGACGCCTTGATTGAGGGCAGTAACAAAGACATTCGACAGATCATCAACATGATTTCAACAGCGAAGCTGGACCAGACCAGCATGGATTTTGATCAGAGCAAGGCCATGTCCAAGGCCTGGGAGAAGCATGTCATCCTCAAGCCATGGGATATCTGCCAGAAGATGCTCGCTGGCGGGCTCTTCGCACCCGCGAGCAAGTCGACCCTCAATGACAAGATTGAGCTGTACTTCAACGATCACGAATTCAGCTTCCTCATGATTCAGGAGAACTATCTTCGAACAAAGCCCATGGCTCTCAACGGAAAGGGATACACCCAGCGAGAGTACAACCTCAAGGCGCTCGAGCTTTTTGACAACGCCGCGGAAAGCATCAGCGACGGAGATCTAGTCGACCGCATGATTCATGGCTCTCAGCAACATTGGAGTTTGATGCCGACTCATGCGGTTTTCAGCACAGTCCGACCAGCGAGCTTTATCGCAGGCCAACTGATGGGCTCCAACTTCACATCTTGGCTTGGCAACAATAGCAAGTCTGGAAAGCTGGGCAGATACATCCGCGAAATCCACTCTCACATGCGGCTCAGGTCTTCGGGCGATCATCATGAAGTTCGCCAGCAATACCTGCCCGTTCTCTGGGATCAGCTTGTCAACCGACTGCAGCATGAGGGCAATGATGCTGTTGGAGAAGTCATTGACCTTATGGATAGCTACTTCTTGACCCGAGAAGACTTTGACGCGATTCAGGAGCTGGGCGTGGGTCCAATGGATGAGGAGCGAGTCAAGATTGAGTCCAAGACCAAGGCCGCTTTCACTCGAACGTAAGTAAACCTATATGACCTACTGATAGGTACAAAACTAACATGGACTCTTTAGTTACAACGCAATGTCCCATCCTGTTCCTTTCATGAAGGCCAGCAACGTCGTGGCGCCGAAGGCTCAGCCCAAGGAGGTTCCTGACCTGGAGGAGGCTGTAGAAGACGATGATGCAGAGATTGCTGAAGCGCCCGAGGTTGATGAGGATGATGACGAGATTGATTTCAAGAAGGACAAGTACATCAAACAGCCCAAGGCAAAGAAGGCCACCAAGAAGGCTACCAAGGCGGCTGCCGATGACGATGACGGAGAGAAGCCAAAGCGAGGCCGGGCCAAGGCCAAGGCTACAGGAACCAAGGGCAAGGGAAAGAAGTAATGGGATAATTAGACGGGGGTTTTTTTTTTATCGCGGCAAGGATGTCTGAGAGTATCTATCCAGTTAGATGGAGGCGGGTGTTGCGAGTTGCTTGGCCAATAAGGACTTTAGATGGCACGTGACCAGCATTTGTACGATGACAACAAGGAAAAGGAGTCCAGGGCATCGAGGACTCGGGCTATGTATTGTAATGAAACAAGTTTCTTTAGAATGTTGGTATCGCATCGTGATGAATGATTGTCGCGCGTGTTCGTTGGTAGCTGTTAACTTGGTGTTGTCGTTGGTACACATCGGTTTGTACACAGGGCATCAGGAGATGCTGTCGCTCTTCAAAATCGTGCATGTTTATGCCATTATCTCTTCTCTGTTGGCGATGCGTCGTCGCTCGAACTTGTCTCGTCACCCTCGTTGCTTTCACCCCAGACGTCTGCAACCTGTTCCATGATGATGTCGCCGATGCCCTGACCCCTGATTGACCAGCCCTCTATTGTTCAACTCAGCTTGACGCGACATGTTGACATACCTATGTGTAGCTATTGAGATGAAGAGGATTACTGTAGATGATTGATGTAACGAAGTTGTGGAGGTGGCTGCCGTGAAGGGGGTAGAAAATCGTAGTGTTCGGCGGAGTGAACACAAAGGGCGACCTTGGGCGAACACACTTGTTTCTCAATACATTCTTAATGCCTTTGATTAACATGTTCAGATCTACGAAACAATGAAAGCACTTTTGTGCGTAGTCAAGCCATCTACAACGGCGACATTTCTACAGCTTTGGGTCTGTGGCCGTCGAGGAGTTTGACGTGAGGGGCTCGACGCGCGAGGGGCAACTAGTCAACACATGACAACAAAGTCGAGCAGTCGTGTCAACCTCGCGTTGCCGTGGTGCCGAATATTCTGGAAGGCTCATCGCCGCAGTGACCGAGTTATCAACGCGGGGGTGAGCTGCTGGTTGACTGTGGCGTGGGGGTAGTGGTGCCCGGCAGCGAGCAACCCCTCGAGATAGACGCATGAGTTTCTCCTACGCCCAGTACGCCCAGCACGCCCGACGAAGGGCATCGTAGCAGTGAGGGGGTTGTCAAATCGAGGGCGTGCAGCTGATTGGCTACGGCGTGTGGTTAGTGAGTGATGCCGGGCAGGGAGCAACCCCCCTATAGACACTTGAGTTTCTAGTACATCTAGTACGCCTACTGCTCAGTAAATACCGTCATCCCGGTGAAGGCGTTGTCAAATAGAGGGGTACAGTTGATTGACTGCGGGGTGTGGTTAGTGGCGCAGGAGGGAGCAAAGTCCATAGATACCTGAGTTTCCAGTGCATCCATCACGTCCAGCACGCCCGCGCCCCTAGCAACGCGCGTAGGAGGAAAACAAGCTATATTTTGCAATCAGTAACTGCCACAGAGGGCCCCGCTAAAAAATATTTATACCCCCCCTCCAAACCGCGGCCCCCATTCTTCTTCCCTCAACACCACGCTTTCTTGCATCAAGACATAAACACTTGATCATTACAGCATCATTTTCATCGCTTATCTATCCGCACTTCATCATATCCTCCTTCTATCATCGCTGCTTTATCGTCATCGTACTTGATAGTTATCTTTCATCTTTCATCGCGACGATGCAGACCTCGTCGTCGTATCCTTCTGCCCTAGGCAGTCGGATTTCGAACCTTTTTCGTAGCCATCGAGTCGATACGCGTAAGTCATCCACCTTCCCTGCCTTTCATCATACTTCGAGAGATATCTCTTCTCACTCACGCGTTTACAGATGATGCTGAACCTGACAACAACACCAACATGTTGTCTCACACTCTGAAGTCCGCCAAGGCTGACCTGCGAAGCAAGTGATGACCCCAAATGCACGCGACTTTATCGCTTTGATGGCACGCTGACCTAGATGATAAGAGCGATTCAATCTTTCAAAGGATAAGTCTTGGACGCGTCTTAATGGTAAGTCATTTCATCTCTGTCATCCCCCTTGACCCCCCTAACCCACTTCGCAACAGAGTCAAAGCCTGCAGTCTCTTCCGAAGGAACAATCTCTTCAAAGTCTACAAAGCGTTCTCTTCTGAACATTATCTTTGAAACCAAGTCTGGACGCAAGCTCCACAAGCGGGCGCGCTCCGATCCCACTCCCCAGGGTGATGGCACAGATCAACTTCCTGAGCTTGAGCTAGTCCTTCAGCCCCACGAAGACGCCAGAGTCTTCAGCGTTGGTACCAACCAAGCTCTTGATGACGTCTACACAGCCACTGTTACCTCGCGTGAGTACTACACTTGCAGCAGTGGTTCGTATGATACTTCGTATGAGATTGACGAGTGGTCCATCTCTGATCACGGCACCGTCCTCATCCGACGCCCAGCGGGCTTTCACCTAACCCGATCCCCTTCCCTCATGAGTTGTGCCACTCACCATACCATCTATGAAGAGACCCCTACCACAGAGACTGAGGCAGAGTGCGTCTCTGACGTCGGCGCTGCCACTTTCGACGGTTCCATTGGATCGGTCAACAAAGAACCTCCAGTTCCTTTGAACCCAACACAGATTGTTCACACTGAGGCCTAGAATGCCGAAGTGCAAGTTCAAGAGAATGTCGCGGACAACCTCATTTCCGACAGTGGTGCTCACGACAACGAGCCCATTCATCCTGTCCAGGAACCGTCTGGCACCCACAACACCAACGTGGGAAGCAGTGACGACAACATTCCTGCGGGCTTCACCAAGCCAATTTCCATGGCTCAGGTCAACCGAACACTGTCCAATGTCATCGTCGGTCGGACCAAGAAGAGCATCATCCTCCGACCTATCAAGGAACTTCGCCGTATGCGCAAGGTCGTCTCGGGATCTTCCAAGAAGATCCGAAAGACTGAGCACGATGCTCGCCGACTTTTCCTCGCTGGCAACGACGCCACTACCACAGCCACTGTCGATGAACACCACGACACGACTCGCGCTCCTCAAAGGTAAGTCTCCCTTGGATGACATTCACTTGACTCACTTGAAGCTAACACTTGACACAGCATCCACGAGTCTCATGACGATGACCATGATGCTATTGACGGCACTCATGTTGATGATGAAACCATGAGCCAGACTCAGCCCGGTGAAGAGCCATTCCACCAGCGATCTACTCATGAGTTCGACGATAACGAGAGCATCGACTCTATCCAGAACAACCTTACTCAATGCAACATCATCCTCGCCGCTTACCAAGGCGAATACAACCAACTCCAGCGTACTAACTCGACGCACACTGATGCACCCACTGATGCACACACCGATGCACACACCGATGATCTCCCCGACACCATTCGAGGTGATGATGCACACACTGACGATCTTCCTGACACCATTCGAGGTGAGTATCCGCCCTGACCCCAACACAACACATGCACACTGTCTAACTCACATCTTGCAGGAACCAATGACGTTGAGTCTAGCGACGACAAGACCAACCTCAACGATGCCCGTCCTGAGCTCGAATTCATCGAGTTCGCTGAGGAGATGGCGGCTCTTGAGAAGTACGCGCAGGCCTGCAACCACTGGGGAGACCCCAGCATCAACTCTACTACCCTCCGACAGGTGAGAGACGCTTCCTGCCAACTGACCCAAGCTCCCCCCTTTCGATCAGGTTGCTAACACATCCGCTTGCAGGGATTTAATCACCATCTTGAAATTTGGAACCGAACCCAATCTCGCCAGGTTGTCAACAACTGGGTTCAAGACAATAGTGACCGCTTTGCCAACACCAACCCCGCGGATGCCCCATCCCAACCTACCAACCCGCCTGTTGAGCAGAACACTACTGCCGCTGACAACATTGACCGTGAGCGTGAACGACGGGAGGAGCTGACAGAGGCTTTCAATCATCCTCAGGCCCGCCACGTTGCTGGAGTTCACCCACACGAGGCCATTGACGAGCTTTCTAGACTTCTGACCTCTATTGATCACAGAAATGAAGAGGAGACCCGGATCGATCGCGATATCGAACAAACACGAGAGCGCATTGATGCACGAAGTGGCCAACTTGAGCATTTCTATGACCTCTTGCGCCAGCTCAGGGAGCAGAACGAGGCCAAGGCCGCCCTCCGACGTCAGGAGATCTACCACAAGGCCTCACAAACTCTCAAGAGGGTCGGAGCTGCGCTCACCCAGGTTATGGCTCGCTGCGAGGAAAAGCGCGAGCTCTACCGTGACCTTCTCTATCGCGAGAAGGCTCTTGTCGATGCAATTCAAGACGATGCACGACGCCTCGGTCTTGGCAATCACACACCCAATGAACTTGTTTGGGCAGTTGAACAAATGGTCGCTGGTGACAGCCTCGAGTATGTTGAGGAGTCTCTGAACTCTTGCTTCTGAGCGGGTTCTTGTGACGGCTTAGCTCTACTCACTGATGCAGGACATCATCTTATCAACAAACAACAACAAAACATGAGCTGCCGACACAACTCCTCCGACCTGACTTCGCGATACCAGATCACACACATACTGAACAACAGTCTGGATCTCTACATCCTCTCCACATCGATTCTTACACACACACACACACACACACACACCGACATCTTTTCATCTCCATCATCAGAGAAGAAGAGTCTTACCCAGAGATCCCCTCGAGGGACACACAACAATACATCAACACATCGTCACGACACGAATGTCATTGCTCGCTGAAGGAACAGCTTGAGCACAGTCACGGACGAGAACATGACACTTTGTCTTTTTTCACTGATTTCACTGCGAGTTCTTCTTTCATCTTTTTCCTCTTCTACTCATCTACACTCTACAAGAGTTTTCCGGTCACACGACCCGGGCAGACCACACTGCACACCATCGGATAGGGAGGTTCTGTTTTCACGTTGCATCGCGATTTTGTTTTTTCTACTCTGCGATATCCAGCATCATAGACATGCACGGCAACGGACTTTGAGGCTTTGTACACATTCAGGGATTTATGACATACGGAAAAGGGCAACGGTTTTTGTTTGGTATTGTTTTTTTTTTTTATGGCCAAGGTTTATGGCATTCATGTTTTACAGGGAAAAGGGCAACCAGGGAACGGTTTATGATGAATAGGGCAGCCAAGGGAAAAAGGCGCCCCGGAAAAGGGACAGGGTTTTATGATTGTTATTCCGATCCAGGGGAAGATCGAAGACTCTAAAAGAGTACAAATTTATGATTTATGACACATCAACACCTCGATGACTTCTTGTGAGCGTGAACTGACTTGATCTAACCTGATCACTGGCCTTTGTCAAAATCACACCTTGCCATCACCACCATAGTGCAATCATCTTAGTCGTAATCATTCCATATTGTTATCATCTATCTCATTCGGGGTATCATGACAAATCCTTGCCCATCAAGCCTCTTGCTGCTTCTTTGTCTCGTGCTCCTCCTCAGATTCATCCTGGTTCTGCTTTGTTTCTCCATCACCTTCGGCTTCGCCTTCCTTGTCCATGACGTTTTCGAATTGCGACCACAACGCCTCGACCGACGAGAATTCGTTGCCGACCTGTACATCAATCAGTTATGTGATCCTCAAAAGTGACACCCTCTAAAGAGAAAGTAGAATCAATAGAGAACTCACAGCGATGACAGCCTCGAGGGATCGGTTTAGCTTGTTGATGTTGGCGAGCACATGCTCAAAGCTCTGCCCGACCGTCAGTCCCGTCACGTTGCCAATAGAACCAAGCGCATACCATGGCAATCTCGCCGATGAGGGCCTCTCGCTGCTGTTCAAAGTACGTCTTTTCGTGCCCGCCCATTGCGGACGTAGACCGAGGATTGGAAGCCATCGTCAAAGTTGTTGCTCAACGGTTGTCGCGTCTTTGTCTGGAGTATGCATGATCCAAGGCGCGACTGGGGTTGGCGGGGTTCAATAGGTAAATAGTGGGGTCGGCTCATGCCCAGCCCAACTCACCCACGCCAAGTTTCATGACAAAACACCAAAAGCAATCATGACAAGTCCAAACACTTGAAGCAAGTAGTTAAAGTCAATAATAAAACAATGTTATCAATGTCTAGAAATGAGCCTACAACTCAAAATGCATACAATGCATACAATGCATACGCAATTCCACATGGAATAGAACCTTGACCACCAATCCAATCCAATCCAATCAATCCACCCTCCCTTTACGCCAAATATCACACATCACGCCTTGCTGGCGGATAATATCTACCTGTGTAATCATGCAACTGAATTTTCACATCCTTCATCTCCGGTACTGATCCTGGTGCCTATCATACTCGTGTGGCCTCAATCCCCTCATCATATCACGAGGATCTCGTCCATCTCGCGGGTCTCGAGGATCCCGGGCATCTCTCATCTGCATATTCTGCGCCTCGTGGCCTGGGTACCCACCAGGGCCTCCTGGTGGAGGCGGTCCACGGTTATCATACCCGCCCACTGGCGTGTAACTCCGACCCGGTATATCTCTAGGATCTCGCGGTGGAGCAGGGCCTGGGGTAGAAGCATACCGCGGGTAGGCCTGTGAGGGAGGTGGTGGCTCCGGTCCACGACCAGGTGGCGGGTATCGCCCTTGCATTTGATGTTGCTGTGGGGGAAGTCCACCTCCTGAGCTGTAGTATGGGCCTCCACGTCCATCGTCTCTCATGGGCATGTGGTGAGGCGGTTGCGGTGGTGGCTGTGATGGGGCCCATGATGGAGCAGGCGTCTGGGGTTTGGACGCTGGGTGCTGTGTCGGCCAAGATTGTTGCGACGGCGGTGGTTGGGATGTGTTCGCGGGCTGTGATGGCCACCCTGTCGCCTGTTGGAGACTGCTTGGCGGCTGTTGGTGAGGTGGCGTTGGCCATCCACCATCACGACTGCTCTGAGGAACCTCACGCGAGCGAGACGCCGACGGATGTAGCGCGTACTGTCCACCTGGTGATGCAGTGTGAGGGGAAGGAGCTGCGGCACCATATGACGTAGGATACCCCTGACCTTGATACATCTGGCTGGGTGGACCGGGTGGAGGATAACGATGGCCGCTCTGAGGCGAGTTTGTTCCGCTTTGAGAAGTTGGCTGGTACGGGTTTTGCCTGTAAAAGTCTCTCTCTGCCGCGGCAGCCTCAACTGAGACCCCGATTGAAGCCCTCGAAGCTCCCATGTGCTGGGGCTGAGGAGAATCTGTATAGGTGGGCTTGAGTGAAGGCATCGCTGAGGCTCCTCCTGATGGCGCTCTTCCATAAGGTGAGTATGGCTCCGGCTCCCGACGCATCTGCGAAGGCGCTGGTCCCGGCCCAGGGAGAGGGCGGCCCATGACTGGAGGCGGGGGTGTAGGCGAGGGCCTCATAGGCGTGCTGGCTACATCGCTGATACGCTTGGGCGCCGCCGGCGGAGGATCATCGTTGAGCAAGGAAGAAATATTGAACCCTCCCTTACGAGGCTCTGCTGGACGAGGAGGTGCCACCGCTGGAGTTGGGGTCCCTGCCTGAGGCGTCGTTGAGCCATATCCCTCCTGCAGCGAGCCAGATGACGGCCTATGTTGAAGTGACGACACAGGCCGACTGGTGGGCGTTCCCATCTGAGGAGATCGGGCCTGTGGCTGCTCGCTGAGCAAATTCCTCACCGGCTGCGCAGGAGGCTGTTGCTGGGGCTGTTGCTGCTGTACAGGCGGAGGAGCATATGTCGGAGGTCGGCCTGGGTCTTGTGGTGGTGGTCTTGCGAGAGGCTGGCCACCAAGACTTCCTTGCTGTCGATGGCCAAACTGCTCGTAGTGATGCGGTGGAGGGGCGACTTCCGGTTCTTGCTTAACCCGCAACGTCTGCCGCTCCGACTGCTGGCGCGCCATTTCTCTCTCCCTCTCTCGTTCTCTTTCTCGCTGTTCCCTCTCCTGCCGCTCCCGCTCACGCATCTGCATTTCCGCCTTCTGCCGCTCAATTTGAGCGTTGTGCTGTTCAAATATGGCATCCGTCCGTGCCGGCTGTAGAGGCGGCTGTGCCGCAGCCAAAGGCCGCTCGCGTGGCTCTGCAACGGGAGGACCAGATGGTGCCTTTGGAGGAAGTGGCACTCGTTGACCTTGCTCACGCTCTCGCTCGGGAAACCCAAACTGCCGGACAGGGGCTCGTAGAGGTCGTGCGCTAGGCGACATTGCCTGAGAGACAGGCTGGGCGGCAACAGGGTGTTGTTGCATCGCCAAAGGCGGTGCAGGTGGCTGAACAAGAGGTTGCTGCACAGGAGCTTGAGCAATGGGCACGCCATAGTTTGAGAACGGCTGGCCTCGAGTAGCTTGAGCAGCCGCCTCCATCTTGGCGGCTTGGACTGCTTCGTTGTGAAGCTCGACACCAGGAGCAACGGCAAGAGGTCGAGACGCGGCAGCTGAGTTGTCGTATCTTCTCCCACGACCTCCCTGCGATGGTTGAGGAGGATCAGGCAACTTCTCACCACGGTTCTTCTTCCTGTCGGCCTCCTGAACGATCGTCTCCCATTCAGCCTTGCCTTGATCCTTTTGACGGACAAAGTAGTTTTTGACCTGGTTCAAATATTAGCATGCATCAACAACTGTGACTCAAAACATGTGGGACTCACCATGACAGCGGTCTTGGACCCCATGTGGGCCGCGATCCCAGTCCAGTCAGATCCAAATGAGCGCAGTAGGTGTGGGAAGTCATTAGATTCAGACACACTCCAGTAACTCGATGCTTGGGTCGGCGCCTTGCGCTCTGGCTGAGGCTGAGCCAGGTTGAATGTGGTAATGGCCGGCTGGGGTGGAGGCTCGGGTCGAAGCGAAGGCGCTGCCATAACCTCCGAGATGGAAGAGGCAGCGATAGGTGGAGGTCGATCCATGGTCTGTATGGGCGGCTGCTGTTGAACAGGGAATGGCGGTTGTATACCCGACGGCTGTTGCTCGAATTGAGTGGGGAGGCGATGAACCTCGGCTGGCGCAGGGGGTTGTGTCTCCGTGTTGAGCGCTCTCGAGTTTGACCTCGAGCGGCCCTTTCCGGGGGCTGGAGCTGCAGCCAACGTTTGGTTCGTCTTGTGCGCTTTCGCATCTTTGTCCTTAGCTTTGCGTCCGCGCTTCCTCCCATCAACCTTCTCTGGATGGTCGCCCTTAGCTGACGCTCCACGTCTGCCAGGCGTGGCAGAAGGTGTCGAGTTGTCTGTGTCCACAGCTGGTTGTTCGAAGCCCCATGTTGGTGCAGCGGCTCGCCTAGGCCGCCTTCTCTCTCCGTTTTCTCCAGTCTCGTGGTTCTCCTCCGTCTCGCCCTCGGCGTTGCCAAGTTCAGAAACGAGTGCACTAGATCGCTGCTTGCCTCGGCCACCCTTCTTGCGCCTCCTGGGTTGTTTCTTGAGCTTCTCCTTCAGGTTCAGGTCCTTCTTGTTCATGTAGTAATACTGAATGCATGCGGAAAAGTCTCGATGAGGGATGCCATCCGCCACTCTGCCCCATTGCTTTGGTGCCTCCAAGTATCGCTTCTCGAATAACCCGGCTTCCTCTTCAGAAAAGTTGTTGACAGGCGGAAGTACGCGCCATGCTGCCACAAGCCTGTCGACAGGCGTGAAACCAGAATGATCGATGTATTTGATGTTGTCCTTCTCTTCTTGAGTCCAAATCATATCAGGTATAACGGCGTCCTTGTCGGTACGATATTTTTCCTGCTGCATACGGAGCTCCCGTTGCTTTCTCTCCTCGTCCTCTCTCATAGATGCCTGTAGAACCCGTTCCAGGTCTCGTTCGGTCGCAAAACGACGACCACGGCCGCTGCCCTCATGCTTGGGCTCCGGGGTCACCGTGCCAGTTGCTTCAGTAGTCGAGGTGGAGAATTTCCCTCGACTCTTCACCGCGGCTGGATCATTCGATGCTGTAAAATCCAGATAACGCACATAATTATCGGCGTACCTCTTGCGGTCGCGCTCTTGCTCGGCAGTCTTTTCCAGGTGCAACCTATCCAGGTGTTCCATGACGAAATCATAAATGCCAGGGTCCGAGTCCAGAGAGCGCATGAATTCCCTGTCTTCGTGCCATGGCTGGCAGCCAAAGTCGGGAAGGCTGTCGATCGGGGGCGTGCTCATACACTGGCGGATGGCGGTGATGTTCATGAATGAATCATCTTCGGACTCTGTCTCATCGTCATCAACCTGAGATGGTGTACTGGGAGGTTTCGATCCCGTCTCAGTTGTTTGAAGAACAGCATTAGGAGAGGGAACGGCGATAGGTACAGGTTCAACCGCCAGGTGCTCGTTGACAGTTGTCTCGGGCTTCTCGACGGGTTTCTCGATCGGCGCTTCGATAGGGTTTTCTGCAACTTCATCGCTCGGTTTTTGGAGTTGAGCCTCAATCGCCTTCTCAGTAGGAGGCTCACTTGGCCTGATATCCATGAGCTTCTCGGCAGTTGCTTCAACCTGCTCCTCGCGAGAGGTCTCGTGAAGCGTCTCGTTTGGTTTCTCTGGCTCAGGGGCCGGCACCTCAGCCGGTTTGGTGGCCTCATCTTCCTTCGCAGCTTCTTCCGCAGTAGGCAGGGCTGTTGCAGGAGCCACCGGGGCCATTTCGGCAGTTGGCATGGCGGTGTCCTCCATCTTCGGTTCGGGTTCAGGTTGTGCTTCGGGTTGAGCTTCAGGCTCAGGCACGGGCGCGGGCGCAGGCGTAGATTCCTTCACGGGCTGTTCGGGGGCCGCTTCGTGAGGTTCTTCAATCCTCTTGTCGACGGGTTTCTCGGCAGTAGCTTCGGCGGTTGTCTCACTCGTCTTCTCGATAATCATCTCGTCAGGCGTTTCGACAGGCTTCTCAACAGACTTCTCAACAGGCTCCTCCTCGATGGCCTTTTCGCTTGGCTTTTCGTCCAGCTGCTCACTCGGCTTTTCGTTAGGCGTCTCGATGGGCATCTCGATGGGCTTTTCGATGGGCTTTTCGCTGGGCTCTTTGACAGGTTCTGGTGCCACGGGCGTTGGGTCTCTCTCTACCATGGGAATATCCACGATTTCTGCAGGCGGTTCTTTGGGCTTTTCCACGCTGGCGGGGGCTTCGGGCTCAGGCTCTGGCTGTGCTGGTGGTTCTGGAGTAGCCTTTGACGCAACAACAGCGTCGGTCATCTCTATGTCCTGTTCTGGTTGCTGATCAACAGGCGCAGGCTCCTCAACCTTCTCGACCTTCTCGACGACAGGCTGATTCACTGCTTCCGGTAGTTCCTCCACCATCTTCATCAGTCCTTCGCCCTCGCTGATTATCTTCACCATTGCCCCATGTGACAAGGCCGCAAACCGGGCCATGATCTGTGTGGGAAGTTTGGATTTCTCTAGCTTGCTAAGCTCTGCCTCGGTCTTTTCAATCTCCATGGCAAAATAATCCGCCATATCTTCGTCATCGTCGGACTCGGAGTTTTGTTCAGGAGGCGCTGTTTTCGGTGGCAGTGCGAATCTCACAACTGGAACGACGGGGAGCTTTCGCTTTCGCTTGGGTGCTTGTTTAGGCGGTTCTCTCGACTCTCTCATGCGCTGCTCGGTAGGTTGACCGAACCTGGGAATACTGTCGGTTGTCGGCGATGGGATAGGTCCACCACGATAAGAATCCCTGGGGGCACTAGGAGCGTTAGTTGGCCGAGCATCCCTATCCATTGAGGCTCTTGCAGATTGAGACTCTCGCTCGGACCGGACCGTAATCTCTCCTGGTTCTGCGCTGTAATTTGATCTTGCTCGGTTGTCGATGACCGAGTAATGCGAGTCGGACTTGGCATCACTACTACGCGGTCGCCTGTCGTCATCGTGATAATGGTCATACTGTGAGCTGTCGCGTCGGAGTGGTGGTCGTTGCTGGACAAAGCTTGGGGATCTCATCATCTTTGGGGAGTCAGGAGCCTTCTTCAGATTCGGGTTGATCCATTGCTTGCTGGACGGCCTTGGTGGTGGTGGTTGTTGAGCTCGGGGTCCAACTGGGATTGGAGGGGAATCGTGAAGCGACTTGGCTGGTCCAACTGGGGGCATTGGGGGCTCATGTCCAGCCGAGGGAGGTCGATCGTTGAAAGCTCGGGGTGCGGTAGGAGGAACCTTGACCGCAGCACTTGCTGGGACGTAGCCCTCGCCCACGCTCAGAGCACGACTCGGAACGGAACCAAAAGCGGGAGCTGAAGGTGCAACAGGTGGTGGTGAAACCTCTTTACTAGGAGGGCCCGAGTCGTGACCAGCATTCGCGCGTGCTTCCAACTTGTTTCGAAAGAGTTCACGGTCTCGAGGGTCGCGGTCATCTCGAATATCGCGTCGGGTTTCCGGGTCAGCGTATCGGTCCATTCGATCCATGCGGTCCCTTTCCTCGCGTTCCCGACCCCAGCGGCCCTCTTGAGACCTGCTTCGTGGGTAGCGATCCCCTCTGTCGTCCATATAAGGTCCTCTACCCCTCCCTCGATCTGCGGACCAGTCGCCTCTTCCTCTACCACGTCCACGATGAAATCCGCCGCCACGGGGATACGGCGACATGCCGAACTGGGGATCAGACGAAGAGGATCCTGCTGAAGGGGGTCCACCATCGCGAGAACCTCTCCTAGACCTATCTGCGTCGACTCCAAGTGGTCCATCTCGATCTCGATCCCGGAAGTCTCGGTTTGGTGACCTCGCACGGCCAATGGGGGAGCGACGTGACCTGAAATCCCTAGCATCGCGCCAATCTCTGTCCCTTTCACGATCGCGATCACGCTCACGGCTTCTGTCGTCACGGTAGCGATCTCGGAAGTCCATATCTCGATCCCGTCCACGGTCCCTACTCTCATCTCGCGTTGACCATCCACGTCCTCTACCACGTCCGCGGCCTCCTCTAAAATCACCCCCAAACCCTCCACCACGAGGACCACTAGGCGCATCGATTAAAGCTTTGGGGCCACGAGGAGGCTCCCTCCTCAGAGGGTCACCGAATGAGTCGCGATTGGGAGGAAAGCCGCCATTGTTGGACCGAACCTCGGAAGGGCGTCGCCTGTCGTTATCACCGTACTGTGAAGCCCTATCGAAACGGTCAGGTGAGCGGTCGCGTGGCGATCGCGATCGCTCGTATCTGGAATATCTTGACGCCCTAGCATAATAATTAGTATTGGATGATCGGGGTGACGATGAACGACTAAAGCCCCGATTCTCAGCATCGATAAAGCGTCTCCGAGGCATCTGTACACGACGCGGTACACTTTTCGCTGATGAGGTCGAAGAAAGCCGTAGAATGGTGCAGGCGGAGACGGCGAGGGTACAAACATTGCGTAGCGACTGGGTCGCGGAGACCCAAATTAAAAGGCCAGAGTAGTTATTATCAGCCCATGCACCTAAAAACAAGTCGGTACAGGCTGAAGTGAGGTGGCCAAAGTGTGTTGATAAGACGGGCCGGCAAGGTTGAAACGTGGTCGAGAAGTGTTTCTGCCTCTGAACACGACAGGCCCTGGTGGAACCTCGAAGCCTCGAAGGTCTGGCTGCCCGTGTCGGCTCCGCAGAAGGGCGCGTCAGCCACTAAAGGGGAGTTTCGGAGCAGCTAAAACGAATGGTGAAGTCGCCGATGGGTCGTCAGTCGAGTATCTGAGCTCGATACGACAAACGAAAGCGACATGAAAGACGTAGGGCGACGGATGGAGATGCTCAACCAAATGGCGTTTTGAAGGTTGCAAGATTGAAGATGGGTCGCAGCCTCAGCCCGAGCCTGCGCCTGCTGCAAAATGGACAGCGTCGCGCGTGGCGCTTAGCCGAGGGGGGACCCAGACCTTCCATTTCAAGGCCTCTACGGTCCCCTACCCCCAGTCTGAACCAAAACTGCCGCGAGAGGCTAGTCCTAAAACGGGAGTGTCCAAATGTCTCGCCGAGCGCGTTACATGCACGCCCGCCCATTGACTGCCCGCCGGTGGGTCCCCGCCGGTTGTATGCGGAGCCGGGACGGAGAGGAGTCATGAAAAATGAAGGAAAAACGGCCGACGACCCATTTATGACCGGGTCACGTTTTGTTCGACTGACTGCGATACTTTGACATTCCTTCAGAGTTCTCTTATCTATTCTCGCTCATACTCACGAACACGATTCACGACTTACGACTCACGAATCCCCCTCACTCAACTTATCATGGCCTCCAACGATCATGCGCCCCCGGCATCAGTGGCTGCTGCCGTCCTGGTAAAGTCCGAGGAGATGCCCAAGGACGCCCAAAAGGTCGAGGAGCTCGACTTCAACAAGCTCAAGGGCCCCATCACGGCCGAGGATCTCTTTGAAGGAATGCGTCACATGGGTTTCCAGGCTTCGTCCATGTGCGAGGCCGTGAGGATCATTAACGACATGGTTAGCTCCACCTTTTGTGGTCTTGCGAGAGAAGAATGCATTGCACTCTAAGATTATGGGTGGAAGAGAAGGGAGAATGTTGACTGACTGCTCATATAACTTCAGCGTGCTTGGCGAGACCCAGAGACGGGTGACAAGACCACCATTTTCCTGGGTTACACATCCAATCTCATCTCATCCGGCCTTCGAGGCGTCCTTCGCTGGCTCGTCGAGCATAACCACGTATCGTGCATCGTCACCACCGCCGGTGGTATCGAGGAGGACTTTATAAAGTGCCTGGGCGACACCTACGTCGGCTCTTTCAGCACTCCTGGCGCCGATCTCCGAAAGAAGGGTCTCAACCGTATCGGCAACCTAGTGGTTCCCAACGCAAACTACTGTGCTTTTGAAGACTGGGTTGTGCCTATCCTCGATAAGATGCTCGAGGAGCAAGAGGCCAGCAAGGGCACCGACGACGAGATCAACTGGACACCGTCCAAGGTCATCCACCGTTTGGGTAAGGAGATCAACGATGAGAGATCCGTCT
The DNA here is from genome assembly GCA_025433615.1 of Fusarium sp. LHS14.1. NCBI lineage: Eukaryota > Fungi > Ascomycota > Sordariomycetes > Hypocreales > Nectriaceae > Fusarium > Fusarium sp. LHS14.1. The sequence goes on from CM046481.1 coordinate 3,458,146, forward strand.
ACTACTGGGCATACAAGAACAACATTCCCGTATTCTGCCCTGCCATCACCGACGGCAGTCTTGGCGACATGCTCTACTTCCACACCTTCAAGGCTTCACCCCTACAGCTCAAGATCGACCTTGTTGAGGACATTCGTCGCATCAATACAATCTCTGTCCGTGCGAAGCGGGCCGGTATGATCATTCTCGGTGGTGGTGTCGTCAAGCATCACATCGCCAACGCATGCTTGATGCGTAATGGCGCCGAATCGGCCGTTTACATCAACACTGCGCAAGAGTTTGACGGTAGTGATGCCGGTGCGAGACCAGATGAGGCTGTTTCGTGGGGTAAAATCAAGATCGGTGCCGATAATGTAAAGGTCAGTAGAAATGTGTTGCGTTTACTGGTACTTCGATCGTCAACAACTAACTGGTTGTCTCCAGGTTTACATGGAGGCGACGGCTTGTTTCCCCTTCATCGTAGCCAACACCTTTGCCAAGGATATTGGCAAATCGGCAGAGAAGTAAACATAACATGGGCAATTAAACGAAAACGGTGTTTAGAAGTAGACTTCTGGGGTGATAGAACTACAAAATGGTACATCACCAATACAAAATAGAGATGGTTTGTGCAATTTGATTTTATTCTGATGCTACTCTGAAGGCTACTCCTAGGTTTGCTACTTGGTCTACTCGTAGTAAACAACAAACAATGAGGCCCATGGTGCATCCGTTCGTTAATCCAGCGTCATATTCCGAATCGCTTCAGTGCAAATCTAATCATCCAGTAGTCATAAGTCGTAAGATGCGCAAGTTGCGTCTAGGCGGCGGCATCGAGCTTGGTCTTCTTCGCCTGAGGCTCCTCGTTGTCGTCCTCGGTCTCGTCGTTCAGAGGTCGCTTGTTGGTACCAGACGTCTCCTCTTCAGTCTGCTCTTCGGCATCCTCCTTGGCCTTCTTGGCGGCAGCAGCGGCAGCAGCGGCAGCACGTTCGGCCTTCTCCTTGGCAATCTGGCCTCGTGGGCGGTATCGACGCTTGTTGGCCTGGCGGCGTTCCTCCTTGAGCCTAGCCTGCTCGGCTTCTTCTTCCTGCTGCTGGAGAATCTTGAGGGGATCGATTCGCTGACGTCCCATGGCTCTGACGGTGGCCTGGTTTTCTTCAAGGCGAGGCCAGGGGTTGGCGAGACCACCACGTCGGGTCATCATCCAGTTGACGACGTCGAGACCATCAACGGAGCCGTCAGGACGCTGGACGGCCTCGCATCCCTGGCGCCAGAGGGCGATGCCAGAGGGATCGGGGTTGGTGATGGGGCATGGGGGCCAGTCATCAGACATGTCGCTGTTACGCCTCTTGGAGGTCTTGGTCTTGGCGGTAGCAGCAGGCTTCTTCTTCTTCTTGCCGGAAGAGTTGCTTGGGGAAGGGTCCTTGGACGACTTCTGCTCGGGGGAAGAAGAGGAGTTGGACTTGTTTGTGCTGACCGGAGAAACAGTCAGGGAGCTTTCCTCCGGAATTGTTTGGTGCTTCATGGAGAACAAAATAGCAGCGGTCTCGAGGACCTCTTGATCGTCGGAGACAGGCGACTTTGAGCTTGAAGAAGGTGATGATCGAGATCCGCGAGGTAGAAGCTTAATTCCTATGATGAATGATGAGCGATGACTGTGATGTTATGAGGGAGAGCGGGAGACTTACGGATTCTAGGGCGGTCGTTGTTGCCGGCCATTTTCGATAGAAATGCAGAAGATGGCAGTAGCTCTATCTTCAAAAGGCAGGTTGTTGGTAGCTGCGTATCGCGATCGCAGGCTCGTCGAAGCAAAGTCAACACGGGGTTGATGCGGATGATATCGAGAAGATGATGAGGGTAACGATGAACACCAAGGAATCTTCGCTTTCTCGGATGCTCAAATAGTAACGAGTCGTTGGGTATCGATTCGTGCGAGCGATGGAGATGATAGCGAAAGGTGTAGAAAGTAGAGACGAAGATGCAGAAGTGTGAGATGCAGCGATGTGGTGAGGATGGAAAGGCCCCAGGGCAGCGAACGCGCAGAGTCAGTGTGTGTGGGTGACAATAGGGTCGACTTCTATTGACCCAAATGGGAAGATTAAGGTCAAACAAACGCCCGTTTATGGACTTGTCGGGAGTGGTGGTCTGCCAGTGTCGACAGCTGTCAGGGTGCGAGATGGCTGGCAGATGTTCGTGAACTCGAGATGAACAACCCAGGGTCTTTCAGGAAGTGTATGAAAGGGGAAGATTAAATCACAATGGGATGAAAGCACGAGAAGGTTATTATAAGCATCAAGGTAAACAACAGTGTTGCCTTGGTTGCTGTGGTGCGATAAAGCTTTTCATGTATGATTGAGTTCAACTTTATTGCATGTTGCGATCCCTATCGAATCTATGCAGAGTTTTCAATCTATTTAGGAATCCCAACAGTCCTCACTCCTCCCCAATTGTCTGTTTGAATTCAGCCAGGGCAGATGCCCAAGTTGCTGCGCCATCCCCCTCGGCCCAGGAGGCCACCCGCGGGATACCCTCCAGATCATCCTTCATGTGACCTTCAGTCGTCGTTCCATCCAGTATCGTGACCCCTTCGAGACCAAGAACCAAGGCATAGTACGCGGGTACTTGTGGGACTCCTGCCCCTTCTGCAACTGTCTTGACTGGCTTGGATGCTGCGAGGCGTGGGTTGGCACTGAAGGTCCAGAATGACTGGAAGACGATACTTTGCTGTCTACAGTAAGCTCGGAGCTCTGTCTCATACCCAGCGTCCCGGTAGAAGCGGTTCTGCACAACACTTGGTTTGATGGTGGCTGCATCGTTGAGGGCTTGGAGGACGCGAAGGCTGGTGTTGGAGATGCCCAGGTTACGGATCTTGTGGGGGACATAGGTTTCAAGAGTCTTCCATGCAGTGATGGTCTCTTCAATGGTTTGAAGAGGACTGTGCAAGAGTACGCTGTCAAGGTAAGGCTCCTGGCCTTCAATGGTGAAGAAGGCGAGCGATGACTGGACCGACTGGTGAACCTTGTCAACCAGGGGTGCGTTGAGATCATAGGGGGCATCTTCGCCCTGGTTTCCTGGTGGAGAGAACTTGGTTTGGATCTATAAACTACGTTAGCGACTATATTCTCATTGAGTTTGAGCAAAAGTAGCATACGAAGAGTGCATCACGAGTGATGATGCCATCGCCAATGGCTCTTTGCACGCCTTGGCCCACGCCCTTTTCATTGTAGTGCTTGGGCTGTCCAGCCGTGTCAATTCCCCTGAACCCATTCTTCAGAGCCACATAGACAAGATCTGCGCTGCGGTCTTTTTTCCAGGCAGTGCCGTACACGAGCTTCGGCAAAGTGGTGGAGGAGCCCTTAAGGCTGAGGTCCTTTGCTAGTTTGGCGGCCATTGTGGATGAACGTTTAAACTACCTACCGGGCGGGGGCGTCAGATGGACGTTATCAGATCTTTCTCTTTCGTGTGAACTCTGCTCAACATATGTCTCAGGCTGAGCGAGGTTGTCAGAGTTGTGAGTGTTGGTTCCAACACTTTGAGCCTCAGCCCAATACCGTTGCTGGAGTCGCACAATCACAATGAGTGGCCAATCGTATGTCTAATCACAAGACGCCCCATATTAAACGCCCAGTTAATCATCACAGGTTATCAATGGATGTAAACATAGAGTCTTTAATATCTTGTCTCTATCTGTTCCAACCGAGACAGAGTTGTTCGAAAGGATCATGTCTGTTCTACACTTGTTCCACCCCAATAACGAAACTTGGACAATTCTAAGTGAAAAATAGCTCGGGAAAGCTAACAGCGAGCTGAGCTGGGCTGCCCACCTTTTCTAGTAACAGCAAGCACCCCCAAGATGACGTCGGAGATGCGGAGTGCTATCCGTACACACACAGAAGCAACCCCCACCTCGGACGAAGCTCGCGCGGGGTTCTTCGCGGGGCAGACACCAGCGAGTGTGTCCAAGGGGAAACCCGTAAATCCCATCATTGATAGACAACTTGAAGACCTGAGTCACACCGACCCGGTTAAATATTCTGCTGATTTGGTAAGCAAGCTGAAGCAGTCGGGACAGGTTTTCCGGCGATACTAGCCTAAACGGGTGTTGCGACGCCATCGGCCGGACATGCTCAGTGAAGCAATTCCGAGTCCGTCCTCACAAGGAAGCATGCCCCTCCTCCACCCACCACAACGACGGGAAGCTACTGGACATTGATTTTCTGTTACCCCGCCAGAGCTGCAGCTTCAGGATAAATAAGACCCTCTTCACTCACGTCACTTTACGTGCCTCCTCTGCGAAACTGCACCTCCTTCTCTTCTTGCAAGCAACATCGTGAAGAATCGTCTCTCTTGTAACAATGGCTTCCACTCCCTATACAGTCCGATGGGGCATCCTGGCCACCGGTGGCATCGCCGAGCGTGAGCTACACCACTGCATCACCAACATACAGCCAACTTGCTAACTCTTGACGACAGACTTTTGCAAGGATCTCCTCACTGATCCTGCCATTCGAGATGTTACCGACGTACGCCACGAGATCGTTGCTGTCTCTTCCTCCTCTTCTGCTGCTCGAGCCGGCGACTTCATCAAGAAGATTAACGGACCATCCTCCGCTGCCCTCTACGGTTCATACGCTGAGCTCGTCGCCGACCCCAATGTCGACATCATCTACGTTGCTACACCTCACAGCCACCACTTCCAGAACGCCATGCTTGCTATCCAAGCTGGCAAGAATGTCCTCTGCGAGAAGGCCCTCACTGTGACTGCCTCCCAGACCAAGAAGCTCGTCGAGGCTGCCAAGGCCAAGAATGTCTTCTTTATGGAGGCTGTCTGGACACGATACTTCCCCCTCAGCATCAAGGTGCGAGAGTTGATCCAGTCGGGCGCCATTGGCACCGTCTACAGAACCTTTGGTAAGCTAGCCTCCCTTAACAATGATTTGTTTGGATATAGCTAATTGATGCTTCCAGCCGATCTCTCGTTCGGTAAAGACATCGGTAATGGCAAGGTCGACTTTGACGACTCTCACCGAATGGTCAACCCTGACCTCGCCGGCGGTGCCCTGCTCGATCTCGGCATCTACTCTTTGACCTGGGTCTTCCAGTCTCTGTACCACGTCCAACCCGAAGCCGAAAAGGAGGTCCCCAACGTTGTGGCCGCCATCAACAAGTACCACACCGGTGCCGACGAGACGACAAGCATCATCTGCCAGTTCCCCAAGCACAAGACCATGGGCATCGCCACCACGAGTCTGCGCGTGGGCACCGACCTTGACGGCAACTACACCGGCGGTCCCGCCATCCGCATTCAGGGCACCAAGGGCGAGATCCAAGTGACGGGTCCTGCGTACCGGCCGACAGAGTACAAGGTGATCAAGACAGACGGCAACGGCAAGATTGAGGTGGTTGCCTGCCCGATTCCCCAGGACCCCAAGCGGGACAACTGGGGACACGGCATGTTCTGGGAGGCCGACGAGTGCGCCCGATGCCTGCGCGACGGCAAGAAGGAGAGCCCTTCGATTCCTTGGTCTGAGAGCATCGTCATCATGGAGACTATGGAGAGCGCTCTCAAGCAGGGCGGCGTGACGTATCCTGAGCTGATCTCCACTGACGTCTTTGACGCCAACAGCCCCCTCAACAAGGGCAGGAGTTAGAGAAAGGCTATGAGGTCCATGCTTTAATGAAGAAACGTAAAAAAGTTGGAGTGGGAATATGCGAGGATATTAGGTAGTGAGCCTGTAATGAGCGAGGCATTGAATATTACCTTGTTTATCATCATGAACAAGACAATACAACCCAAACACCTTGCATAAGATGCACAGGCAAACAGCCCGGGGTTGGACTATGCCGGCGCTACAAGCGGATGACCGAGATTGATGGTTCATGTCAGATATCCATGGCTAAGCTGACAGGGCTAAAGAAGAAGGGCGCTTCGAGAACAACAGTGACAGGGCAGGCATCTGACCATGCTGCGTTCATCAAAGCGCTCTCCTTCCTAGCTCGCAAAAAAAGAAGGCTGGCTCGGTGTTGTGTTGTTGATTCATTACTCGTTTCAAGCCTGTGCGTAGATTCCCACGTTGCATTGACCCTGTCTATTCAGGCGCAAGGATAGCCAAGGACCGCGTGGCTCCCTCGTGGCCCGGACCGGGGAACCATTCCGCATGTGTTCTCGAGTCAGCAAGAGAACGGTTCGGTTCGCTTGAAGGAAGAGAGAGAGAGAGTCGAGGCTCCAGTCTCAGCCCGGCGGATCGGAGATGACGTGCATCTCTTGCGAGCGGGAGCACCCATGCCCCATCACATCCTCGCTCGGGCCTCAAGAGCAGGCCTCAAAAGTGTCCAAGAAGGGTTTCATCGTGTGTGTTCGAGCGCCATGGAGGGGGGCGGGCGTAGAAGCACGGGAGAAGAGTTCCCATCATCCATGGTTCATTTTGATGGACGGCTGGCGGAGTGGCTGATGATCACCGTGCTCTTCTCCCCTTCCTACGAATGGGGTGACATGATGCCAAATGTGTGATGTGATGAGCAAAAAAAAAAAAGAGAGACAGAGAGATGAGATTGTGGAGTGGATATTAATATCGCCCCCTCCCCTGCCTAACGTTCTTCACCCCTTGCTTTGCTTTGACTTTTGAGAATCATCATGTCCCGAGCCAGGGACCCTGAAAAAGGCAAGTGATGGCTGCGCCTTAGAGCGGAGGCGGATCCGAGGTGTTCGTGACTGGGGGGCCTCGTGAAAAAAGGGGACCATCCATCAACAGGGCAGGGGGTGAACAGACGTTGTTATTGTTGTAACTCAACTGTCTCTTGTTCATCTCATCATAGCGAGAGAGTAAAAAGAACCTTGACCATGTAGACTTCCATCGTTCAACTCGACAACCAACCACCAAGTTGCAATAACCGCTCCTTGAGCACGGTTCATATACAGACTCAACCGTCGAGACTTCTTGAATCATGAAACTATGATAATGTCCTTGTCGCAGAGTCGCTCCATCACGGGCAGGGCCAGATCTTCAACGGATGGTGTTCCGTTCCTTCAGCCACGCGGAGCCGCCCCAGAGCATTTACTCCACTAATCGGCGGGCCACAAACTCACACCTCCGCTAAGGAAAAAAACACCACCAAAGCCTGTAAGTTGCAAGAAATTAAACCCCATCTCACCAACACAACACAACCAACAACCATATCAAACTCTACCTGTTCCTTCCAACTCTCACACGCCCCCCCTTCTCAAGCTTCTGATAAACAAGGGCCCCTGTTAAAGATTATCCCCCAGGAATTATGGCGAGTGGTTCGTCGGCGACGCCGGCTGGCGATCAAGGGGACGGGCCACTCGAGCAACCCAACCTTCAGCATCAACAAGGCGCTGCCCAACCTCAGGAACAACCATCCGCTATGGGGGTATTCTCACCCTCTGAGGCTGCAGAGGCCCCGGAAACTTACGAGGCTACCCACGTGCACGCCGTCTACGAGGCCATCGCGCCGCACTTCTCAGCTACCCGCCACAAGCCCTGGCCTCGTGTCGCCAGCTTCCTCCAAGACCAGCCGCCCGGCAGCATCGGCCTTGACGTCGGCTGTGGCAACGGCAAGTACCTGCGCGTCAACCCGGCCGTGCACCTGCTGGGCTCCGACCGGAGCCCTGCACTCGTCAAGCTCGCCCGGACCGAGCTGCGGCGGCCTCGTGCTGATGGCAAGGACGACGATCCAAGGATCTCGGACGTCGATGTTGCCGTTGCTGATGGCTTCGCTCTTCCTTACCGACGGGCCGCCGCTGACTTTGTCATCTGCATCGCTGTAGTGCACCACATGTCCACCCGCGTCCGTCGGCAAGAGGCCGTCGCCGCTCTGCTGGACTGCGTTACCCCCAAGGCCGGCCGCGTGCTCGTCTATGTGTGGGCACTAGAGCAAGCGTCGAGCCGCCGCGGGTGGGACACGGGCAGCGACCAGGACAGGCTCGTCTCGTGGGTGATGCGCAAGCCAAAGGGTGAGGAGCCGGGCGGCACGTACCAGCGCTACTACCACCTGTACCGCGAGGGTGAGCTCGAGGAGGACGTCGTGGCGGCTGGGGGCAAGGTTGAGGAGAGCGGCTACGAGAGGGACAACTGGTGGGTGGTATGTAGTCGGCCGGCAGCCTAAGGTGCTACAATGGGAATCGAGATCGAGTCAAGCATCCATCCGTTACAAAGGTTGACTCGTAGGTGTTTGATATTCGGATACCTACTCACCGACTTGAAGTCTATTCTTCTCCCCGAGGCGAGTTTACACCCACAAACGGATGCTTGCCATACACAACGCATAAAGTAGGAACTGTAACTCGCCGTGACTCGACCATCCTCATCCAAGAGTTTTCTTAAAAAAAGGTAATACGTAACATGAGTAACTGTACAACACTAAGATATCCACTAGTCTCCCTCTATCCTCGACATGATCTATCAAGACAATAAAAACAACATGCTCTTCCCCTCCTTCTTCGTCATAACCTCTCTCAACTCAAGACAGATGCTGTGCTGTGCAACAAATAAAAAAAAAGGCAACCTTGCATTTTCAACTCCTTTTTTCCAAAGGCCACCCCCTGGCCGAGTCCCCCTGACCCCAGATGCTTTCCAACCAACAATCCATCCATCCTTCGCTTCTTCTCGAGACGCCTCTGGCCCATGCTGAAGAAATGACAAACACAAAAAACAGAATAAAACAAGGCCGTAGCTAGTAAAAAAGACAAGTCAAAGAATCGAAAACTTTAAATACCGGCGTTTTTTTCGGGATTTTTCATCGCATCAAGTCATCCTTCCCATATTCCATCTCATCCCATCCCGTCGTCGGTTAATGCCATCCATCTGTAGATATGCTGTTGTGTAAGTCGAATAAATATTCATCTTTATGTCCAAGCCATTCTTTCCAGTCAACTGGATCCAATAAAAAGAAATCAAGAAACATCACTCCCGGAAGACAGAGACGAGATCCCTTCTCATGTCGTTCCATGCCCATGCAGCCCATGCAGTCCCTCTTGTCCATACCATCGTAGTGAAACCCATCGTCGCTCGCAGTGACCAAAACACCATCCTTTGCAAAATCAACCCGCAAAGGAAATGCCGATAAAGACCAAGAATTCCAACTCCAGAGTTCGCCCGCTCGTCCCATTGTCAGTCAACATGAACAGAGTAGACTGTCTTATGCCATGCGTCGTCGGTGGTTTGCCTCGTGTTGAAGTCGGTCTGGGCTTGAAGCCCGTCGCTTTGATCCAGCAGATTCCATCGAGTAACTGGCGAGGCTGGAGAAGAGGGGTCCTTGGCTCGCTGCCGCGATGGATCCAACGTTGGGGGCTCCGGCGGGAGTGCTGTATGGGCTGACACCAGTAGTGAGTTCAGCAACACCGGGAAGCATACCCGCACTCCTAGGTGGTGGTTGGTTCTGGATCGGGGCCAGCCCTGGTCCTGGCACGTAGTGGACTTCCTTGGGGTGGTCCGGGCCCATGGCCATTGGAGGAGGAGGCGGCGGAGGGATAGATTCTCGGCGGATAATGGTTCGGCTGCTGGCAACTGGCATCGGAGGTGCTCTGCTGTACATTGCTCGAGGCGAAGGAGCTCCGAGGTCACGAGGCATGCTGCCCTGGGACGAGGAGTGGACGTGGCTGCGTGAGGGAGAGCTTCGGTGGCTGTTGTTGCTGTCGACGTTGACGGCGGCTAGGGAGAAGGGGATAACACCTGCTCGTCGAGCCATGTCCGCTTCGCCTAGTTGCCAGTGCATGGCCTCGGCTGCTCGCCAGGGAACTGCCATCTCTTCCGCAACCTTGGCCCACATTTCTGGCTTGAATCTGGCTTCATGTTAGCTCTGCCTTGGAACGCGAGGGCCACTCGATGTAGGCTCGCTCCATCCAGTGGTCAGGCATGGCATGCTTACCTCTCATACAACCGGGCAAGCTTATTCTTGCGCTCTTCGTCCCATTCGCTTCGTCTCTCAAGGTAGTTCTGGTAGTGTAGGCGGCAACTGATAGCACTCCGGCCTGGCAGGCGCTTGGAGATGTCCTCCCACTTCATACCACTCCCTCGAAGCTCGATGATGAGTGCATCTTCCTCTGGCGACCACTTGCTCTGCTTCTTGACGGGCTGCTGGTCCGTGGCGTGCGCAGGCATGCCTCGCCTGCCAGCGGGCATCTGTGTTGAAGCTACAGGCGGCGGCGCAACAGGCGCAGTAGGCCGGGGCGGGGCGGTTGAGGCCTTGATCGAAGGTGGTTGAGCAACTTGCTGGATTTGGCGAGGCGGAGAAACAGAAGACTCATGCGAGTCGGGGGCCTTGAGGAGAGACACGATATCCACGGTGGCAGTTGGGAAATCCAATCTGCCCACGTGGGGACCGTTGGAATAAGATCGCGGCGTGCGTCCCAGAGAGAGACGGTCCTCCACACCCGCGATGGACGGCAACTCTGCCCGCAGGAGGCAGAGCGGAGACTCGCTCTTGAGTTGGGCCAGCTCGGCGACTTTCCTGGGTTCGTCTAAGTTATGCTGTTGCGGCGGCTCCGAAAAGCCTGGCGTTGTTGTTGGGGGGAGCTCCGTTATCAAGTCTTGACGGAACTCCAAGTCTATTGTCGTTACAATTCAACCCAAAGAAGGATGGCCGTGAAGGTCGGACACGCTAGGAGCTCCGAGGCACTCCGGTAATAAAGGATTCCTGGATTTGATGTGTCAAGGTGAAAGCCGCGTCGTAATGAGTGCTGCGTAGTGGTGGGCAGCTGGGTTAGGTGTCGGCACAGTTGGGCTCGGTCAGGTACCAGTTGCCTCCAGAAGATTTGAAAAGGAGAAGAACTGTCTCGGGAGGCCGCAGCGATGGCTGTTCAGATCAAGAAGCGTGGCTCGAGGCCTTGACGAAGTGAGAGCCCTGTGATTGGTGATGCCCAGGGTGCGTTGAACCAATGGACGGGAACAGGATGATATGGTGAGGCAGAGCAAATCGCGGAGCGCCAATCGAGGTGAGCGAAGCCAAGGCAAGGCTTGTTGTCCTGTAGGCAGCTATCTGTCGACCCAGAAGACACCAGACTGGTTCGATATTGTGGCAGAGGATATTCAGGAGGGCAAGGGAAGATCGTCGGGGGTAGTCTCGTCTTGAAGAGAAAGAGAAAACGTCGGTCAGACGTTCCGTAGAGCCCTACTAGTATGACCTCGAGGAGCTGCTATATGCGCAGAAGAAAAAGGACCCACGCTGGGATTGCCTCGCTTCTCTTGGTCTTGGCCGGAGTCGAGACACGATGAGCCAGGACTAGATGGGGAGCTAGATGGAGCTAGGGGGTGCAGTTGAGGGGCAAAGGAAAAAGAAATAAGTTCACCCGGGAGAACTGGTTTTAGATGGAAGTCCAACAAGTTCTCAGGTCGAAAGGAGGCGGCGGCAGCGACTTAACGGTGTGGGGAGACGACGATGCAAGAGTGCAAGCCAGGGTCTGATTACATCCAATACCCCCGGAAAGCGCTGTGACAAGCCCAGATATGGTGTCTTAGCAAGAGGCCCGGGCTATAATGTCAGGAAACAACAAGAGAGCAGCACCGCACCAGCTGTCGAGAGCGAACGGCATGGTCAATGAGCAAGCACAAGCATGGACAGGGGGAGGGGTGTGTGTTTTGGGGGCCGGGGATGGCAAGAGAGAGAGGCGTGTCAGGAGTGACAGTAGGTAGGATGAAGAAGTGGGTGGAGGTGGAGTCGATTGTTTGGCAATAAGGCAGAGGGCATCGACAGGCCAGGCCGGGGATAGATGGATGGAGACTCTGGAGAGGGCCCTGCTGGCCATCCATCCATCCATTGATTGATTGCCTAGCATGGATCTCCCGCTGAGCGAGAGTGAAGCAGGTGAAAATTTTCCCGTGATAGCAAAGGAGGGTGAGGATGCGTAGAGGAAAAAGAAACGAAACGCTCAAGACCGATGCGACACGACGACCACCGCGGATGAATGCCCAATGGCTTGGCCCTGCTCCAAGAGAGGTTATCCCGACTTGTCCGAGTCTCGCCTTTGTAAGTCTCGGCCAGATTCCCGATGATCTTTGTTCGCCCCAAACACCTCAGCTTATCAACCAACCGCCATGCGACTATGGCCTCAGCATCGCCCAAGGCCCAAGACACAGGTCCAAAAACTCCCCGCCAGGAGACAGCTAGTTTGGCACCTGTCAGTACCATGGCAGCAACCAACAACCATGTTCGACTTTTTGTGTGTGAATATGTACTGTAGACAGGTACTGCTGTGTGACGGCGTACACCGCAACGCTTTGTACCTCATCGCCTCGTACAGCCGCGGTCTTGCCCTGCCTTGCTTGGCCTTGAGGGGGCGTTGGCGTCTATCGTGGTCTTGGAGACTAGGGTCGAGGCCGCCGCACACCCCCCCTGTTCAGGTTCCATACCAACTCATCATGGACGCCCTCTGGTCTAGGTTGAGCGATGTGCGATCTTCGCATGGGGGACCATCTGCTTCCCGGCTCCGGTTTTTTTCTTCATCCTCGCCTTTTGACAGCTGGGGCAGCGAGGACAGGTTCTAAGGGCTTGAGGGGGCTCTGCAGCCAGGAATCCAGAAAAAGCTTGCGCGCGTGGGATGTGGAGGACCTGCAGGCCTCGAGCACCTCGAGGTGTCGAGGCGAGGGAGACAATGGGCTGGAATGAATGGGCGTCGTTCAAGGTCGCTCGCCGCCGGTTCCCAGCCAGCATCCAATCTCAAGCATCCCGCGTTGAGGCAATGCCACGAAGCATTGCATAAAGACTCGTCAATACGGGCTTGACCAGGCGATCCATCCTCCAGGCATGGCGAAGCTAGCTCGCCGCCGTCAGCCTGACCGACTTGCGAACTGGCTGCTCTACGTAGTAGTTCGATGTCGTGAGGCCTTCCGTGTATTGAGCCACTTGAGGCGGGAATGTCTCAGCTTTCAAGGCTCGAATCGTATCAGTCCTTGGCTCAGACCCACGGATCGCGACTCATCCTTATTTCAGGGACGTCTGGGCTGGGATGTAAGAGGGAAGTATACGCGCCTTACGCCCCCAGTCACCATCGATGCTCGCATCTCGGGCTCCCGGCAAGGTCAAGGTGGGAGCTGGCTGAGAGAATGACCGCGCCAAATAATAGCGCACATGCGACTTGTTGATTGTGACTTGGAGACCGTTGGATTGGGGCTGCTCCATTCCGGCACGCTCCAGCGCGACGACAGCCGAGGGGCGTTCGCACGAACTGCCTAGTTTGAGCCAGGTTGCTAAGTCAGTCACGACGCGCTGTAAACAACTGGTGCCAGGATCACCCTCGTCGGACCTGAGGCTTGGCTCGAGTTCGCCGCCAGAGGTTGGTCGATACCTAAGCTGGAGCTCGCAACAGCGGACAAGAACCCCAGGCGGCGGGGAACGGCGCTGCCATTGGGCATCTCCACCTCGAACTGGTGAGCCCTGGCCCCAAAGCACCACGCCCAACGAGATGCGGAGGTGCGATTCTGCAACAGCGTGGTGTGAGGCGAAGGGGAACAAGAGGCTTAACCCCAATCTCTTGTACAGGTGCGCTAGCAGGGCCAGGAACGCCCCGGGAGACGAGATCACCCGGCGGCAAGCGTGGAGAAGGGATGTCATGATGTGCAGTGGAGAAGATTTGGCAGCTGGCTGCTGTTGGCTTGCGCGTTGTGAAGAGCAGAGACGATGGTCACTCTAGACGTGACAAGGCTGGGCGCGCTAGGCCAGGGTCTCTCGTTCGCATTCTTTGACATGATAGATTTGACGAGAAGTCTAATCGTGATATCGATTTGGAGAACAAAGCAGGGATAGCTTGTAGGCCAGGGCCGACGACTGCATCATCGCATTGATCATCCCGGCGAGATGCCAGCCTAGCCCAGCCCAGCCAGGCCGCCAGGCACAGGCGCCAACAATCGATCAGCGTCAGCGTGAGCGTCAGTCAGCGTCAGCGCGCGGTGATCGATGGGGTGGGATCGTCCGCGGGGAGCTGGCTTGCTGGGTAGGTGCTGGGAAGGATGGACAGCACTGGGCATTGACTTGAGTCGGGATGAGCAAATGGGTTGGTTGTGACCGTTGGGCTCGGTCGGATGTACTTCCGTACCTACCTTCCCTGAACCACAGCACCTCTTACACGGAAACCACCTGCCTCATGCTCATGCTGGGCTCTCATGATGAAAGGCACGGGCAGATGCCCAAAGCAACCTTGCCCTTCCGTTCAACTCCTTACATGACCACGTTATTCCACGCAAGACTCTAGAACGAATTGGACACGACCAACTCGCGCAGGCTGCATCCATCTCCATCGAATGTGACGAGTTCCCACTTGAAACCGCTCACGAACCCTCAAGAAATTGCGGCGCACAATGGCGGCGGCGGCGGTTGGCAGAGGCGCAAGCTCAGAATCCGTTCGTGAGTGGCTTAACCCGCTGGCATCTGCCAAACCCCTTGCAACTGGCACTAACACCACTAATATTGGGCCAGCCATGATTGACAAAATACAATTGACATCGGATTCGGCATGGAGCACCACACCTTGTTCTTCATCACCACCTGGAGCCTTGCCCGACTTGGATAACGGCGCGAGCTTGGAGCACGAGCCTAACGTCCGTCTGTGCGCTGCCCGGCCCCAGACACACTCGACACACTCACAGATCACTTGCACATAGGTACACGCCTCTTGCACCTTTGATGTTCTATTCGGCTGGGGCATTGTGTCTTGAGGTCGATGGCGGCCTCGACGTCCTCACTTTGGGCGCTTGAACCTTGGAGCCAACACAAGAAGGCCCGGCCCGAGCTGTCGACAGGGCAGCCGAAACAACCAGCCGTGCCCATCAAGCGGAGCTCACCAGCTTGAACCAGCCAGCCCCCTCGCGGTTATAGAATTGGAAACAAGCACGCTATCTAAGCCGAGAACCCCGAATAGTTAGGTCAAGAGGGTGCGTTACTCCACGAGAAGCAAGTCTCTTTGCTCGATGTCAAAATTCTGCGGGCTTGCCTTCACGATGCTCCGCCCCGTGTTGCTCCACGGCTATTCGTTTGCTCCACGCGGCTTCCGCTATTCGTTGGCTTGCCGGGAATACCCTGGGGCGGTGCTTGGTTCCGCTGATGAACTGGCGGTCAGAGAACTGATTCATCAGAGAATGAAAGCCTTGCGGCAGATGGATAGGCAAACAGCAAAATATCCGCTCCCCCTGGCGGCTGGTGTTGGTGGTTGGCAAAGCTGGTATCGTGAGTGACCGAGGATCAGTTCTGCTGGTTTCATGGATCATGGCTCGTTGCTCATGGGTCGCTCGAAGACGGATCATGCGACGACTTGATGTTATTTATGCGTTGTCGAGTCCGAGCACCGCCCTCAAAGTCGTACTGAAGCTCGGTCAAGCATGCACGGCAAGGCAAGGCATACGCTCTGGTTGAAGTGGACTGGACACTATAAACGCACTTTGCGGCGATAAGCCAGGCTCCATCCGCAAATACCTCTGACAACGAACCTTCAACATGGTTGTGTCGCTTGGCACCCGCCCACTTTCCTTGGCCAACGACCTTGTTGCAAAGAATTCCCTTGGCCTTCCGTTCAAGCGCTCAGCCGGCCGGTTAGTCGGTAATCAGTCCAAGCTTGATCTTATTCAGCACATTCTTCTCGCCCTCGGAGTGTACCAAAGAGTGGATACACTGAAGATTGAGATGGCGTCGAACGGGAGCCGTTGCTGATGCTACCCTGTCTACATGATGCAACAGCAGCGAACCGCCCCGCGCCCTTTAAGATTGGACTTCGACATTGTTCCTCGAATTTCTCTTGAACTTGAGGCATCTCCCACTTCAGCCCCTCACCTCACGAGCCCTACTTCCGTGATAGGGCTTGACCCTCGGGCCCTTCTGAGAACGCCACGTTATGGTCGCCCGCAGCCAGACATCTCCAGCATGGATGGATGGGTTTCCACCTCGCTGGCAAGGTGACCGCCTCCACATCGATGAAGAGAATTTTTCTTCTTTGCTTCTTCCTGCGTCTTAATTTGGGCACTCTCCCACCTCTATTGGGTTAAGTGAGGTTTCCTTTAGGCCAAACTCACCCAGCGTGAGTGCTTCACCGGCCCCTCTTCGAACTGCGAGGATGAGGTGGAGGGACGAGCTGGATCTGCAGTCAGGGATCAGGGCGGAACAGAGCAGCAGAGCATGGCTTCGCTGGCATGGCTCAGCACCACAGCGCAACACAAACTGGTAGAGGGCTGAGAATGGGCGCGTACATTCTCAGGTTGCAGCATCGGGGAGCAGTCGTCGACACCATCATTTGGCTGGATGAAGTCGAAGCCGAGACCCGTAGAACCTGCAACACAGTCAAACCAAGACGTCGGTTTCTTTGGCAGAGATTTGTCCAGCAGAGTCGATGACGGGATACTACGTTGAGCCAGCTGATCGCCCCAACACAGATTTGGCTGTTGGTGCCCGAGCAAAGCAAAGTCGCCAGATTTTCCCATATTCGTTTGTCGCGGCTCCCAGCGCAGTTTTTGGCCTCACGCCCTCATCATCAGTCGCAGCAGCGCAGTTTGATACACGGACGCCTGAAGAACGATCTAGACTGGGTGGGTGCGTTCCTGGTTCACGTCAGAGCGTCGTTGGATGATAGACCGGATGTTCTATAATTGTGCATCCCGAGCCCAATGGGCACCTGGATCTCTTCCATCCACGTTCTGAGATTCAAAGATGTGGCATTGCAAATGTCGTTGGGACAGGCCTTGAAGTCCACCCACGAACCATCCTCGACGAACCAAGCTGCGGATCGTATGTCAAGTGAGCTGCGGCGCATGTGCGTGTGTCGTTCCTCCAGCCATTGTCCAGCACTCAGGTGGGCCATCTTTCAACTAACGACTAGATGGCTGGAGAGAGGGCGCAATCAGCAAGGCACAGAAGGCTGCTCCGTAACTCTGAATTCATTTGACGGTGAAAGGCCAAGGATTCCCCTCTCCTTGACTCGATTGGCGGAGTGCGGGAATGGGCGCTGCCAGGTTCCTGCGGGGACCTGGGACGGAGGCGGAGTCGGAGTCGGTAAACGGAGAGATTGAACGGGGGTGTCCCGGAGATGGGACTTGCGTCTATCTTGGCCATCCCACATGAAATATTGGCGAGAGTCGGATACATCTTGGTCACCGCCGCCTCGATCAAGGACCAAGGTACATGCCACGACTACGTTGGCTGTGATGCAAGCCTCCGAAACCCCTGCTCGGGACCGGGAATACCTTCGTACCCCATATCCCTTCCCCGAGGAAAGCAATTTCTGCCAGCGACGTCATGAGCCGATTCACGATCATCTGTCGTATTGTCGAAGCAAGGGACCAGGGTACCTCATTAGCAGAAACGGCTGACAACAGGCAATCTTCTAGTCTGCCACGAGTCCGTCTCACGTCAAGCCACTCTGAAGTCGGTCAACGCCAAGCATGTGGAGATCTACATAGGAAAGCCTGCCGCTGAGCGTCATGTTTGATGCTGCCAGTGCAGGCCCGATAGGCATACACCCAGCACCGAGGCCTTAAATGAACCCCAATCTTTGACCGTGTTGCCGGTATGAACAACCGGAGAGAATTTTTGTGAAGTGATGTCTGAAGAGTTACCTAATCTATCACATCTCTTTACAGTCAATTGCTATTATGGAGGAATTCATAAGCACACTCAAGCCTCTGAGGTCTCCGCTCAAGTGGTGCTCACAAGAATACAGGGATCAGTTAGATTGCACACTAAAGTGCACTAAACACCCGGGTTGACGAGCTGGAAAAAACTCCTCCACAGATCGAGGGCTCGCGGCTCCACGTTGCCAACCGGTTTCGTCAGG
Organism: Fusarium sp. LHS14.1; assembly: GCA_025433615.1. Lineage (NCBI taxonomy): Eukaryota > Fungi > Ascomycota > Sordariomycetes > Hypocreales > Nectriaceae > Fusarium > Fusarium sp. LHS14.1. Next base: position 3,475,895 of record CM046481.1, read on the forward strand.
AGGATTCTGGGCAAAGCAAAACAGAAGGCGGGTTTCGACATAATTTGCCTTTTATCCTACCCTGTTTCCATGAGCCAATCTGCGGTTCCCCGTCAAGTATCCTGTTTCCGCTGGAGCGGTGAGCGTCCTCGGTGAAAGACCATGACACCTCGGGGATCGATGCCTCCGACACAAATAACATTGAGTATTTCTTTGCCAGGATCTCACTTGACGTCAGACAAGCCAACCGAACGACGAAGCGAATCAGATGGCCTCGTTCTCGTTCCTTGGACCTATAGCACAGCAAGTGAGGCGAAGCGTGATGGCTGTGGCTTCTGGCGAGTAGTTGCTCATATTGTGTCACACTACATATGGACAAGTCTTCGGTTGTTGGGCTGGGCGAACTGAACTGGGCTGAGAGCCGAATCACATCATGTGCTTTCCTCAAGTTCCTGGCATTGTGCTTTGGCCAGCGATTCGAAATTCGCTCAACTCACAAGACGGACAGACGCTCCCCAAGACAGAGCGCAGAGACATGCAGACACACGTTGCAACCGGGCCGGCCTTGACTTGAAGCAAGTTGGCAAGATCGATGACGGACAAAGGAGCAAAGACAAGGTCAGAGAAAAAAAAATCAAACAACCCCCGTTAGTTTTGGGGGCTTGCTGCGAACCCCCCGGAGGGTGGTTTGTGACGTGTCAGGAGGGGCCTGCAGAGGATGTCGGCCAAGGCGTTTCATCCCGTCAACCCCCATCTGTTTGCACAAGTAGCCTTGGCTTCCTATTCCGGTCGAGAACGAGATCCTAGTGCAACTCATGGGGCATCTCACTCAAGGCTTGTTGTTACCGCGTTTGTTCCCGTAAGGCGCCGTCAGCCCTATCTGCTACGGAGGTGATCTGAGCTCCCCTCACAACGGAACGGGTTTCCAACATCTAGGAAAGCATGCGCAGCAATAGTCGACATGAAGCATTGATTTGCTTGGCAATAAGCTTAAGACAACTGCGAGCAGCAATCGGTTCGATCGACTGGAGCAGAAAGGAGAGACAGTTGATGCCTTGACCCAGAATTGCAGGAAGACGATTGCATCGTTGCATCAACAATGGGGCCGAGGGAGCGCTGTGTTGTCCCGTCTCTACCCACGCAGCACTTTGTGTCTCTGTTGATGGGAGGAATACCGTGGGAATCACATCAAAGGTCGAACCGGACCCGGAGCCGGGGAATCAAAGGACTGGAGGGCAGACCAGGGATGATGCCGACCAGGATAATCAGGACTGCCGCCCAACCCACGTTTTCCCGACGGCCGCGAGCCGCGCACCCACCTTTTCTTGTGACACTAGGCATGTGCCTGCTTGTTGTTGCTTGTCTTGGCTGATGCAGCAGCGGTTGCCATTGCTGCTGCTGCTGCTACTGCTGCGCAGCATCGGTATGGAGACATGGCATGTAAGTGAGTCGCTGCGGGACCGCGGGAGAGCAACAGAAAGAGGCGAGCGGCGGACAGACGGGCAGCTTGCAGCAGCGGTGGTGGAACCCCGTCTGTTGACTATTCCCAGACGACTAGGTGCGTATATGTGTACTAATAAGCTATGGTTGATGGCATGCCCAGCGCAACATACATGATGCGCGAAATCTGGCGTCGGTCCGCCAAGAGGCTGCATTTCGATATGGTGGTTCCCCTTCCGTGCTCCCAGGCGGACGGGTCCGCGCGACAAGACGGACAGGCAGGCAGACAAACGCCAACCGGACCAATCGCCGGCGTGAAACTTGACCGGGCCGGTCAAGGGCAACGAGGTTGTATAGGACTAGAGTTGATGGAGTTTGGATTGGTCTATACACAGATATGGTAGGGTGGAATGCAAGGAACGGGCTCGAACAAGCGGGAGACGAGTGGATTTGACAAGGTTGCCGCCACAACTACCTGGGGAGTGAGGACCCTCAGCAGCGAACGAACAGGACCGAACGAGTCGACGGCAAAACCAAAACCAAGCAAGGCCTGACAACTCAGCCCGGCCTTGGGTTTGACGTGGTGGCAACCAGAGAATTACAAACGCGTGGTGCTGCCAGGGATGAGTGTTTTCTAGTCGGCTTGACGCTTTAGTCCAGATCCATCCCGCCCGTTACGGAGCACGTTCCCGAGACATCTGTGTAATACATACAGCGGGTGGCTCTCCACGTTTCGGTTTCGGGGGGGGGGCCCTTGGCGGCAGGACTTCCGGATCAGACAGGGGAATCCTATGATGGAAGCATCCTCTTTCTGTTTCAAATAGCTACTGTGGCACGGAAGAAGGATCGTTTGCGCTGCTGTTGCTGTTGCTGCCGGGAGGGATGGCTGGCTGGCGAATGAGGCATGGACATGGGCAAGGGCAACAAGCAAAAGAGACGGCCGGGATGCGGCTTTTGGAATTGGCCCCAGCAAACGACCGAGATATGGCGAGCGATCAATGCAACTCTGTCAGTGGCTTGAGATGCAGAGTTGATCTTTCCCCACACTCATGGCCAGGCAAAAGGAACGGGAACGGCAGTTGGCCAAGGGTCGCTGTCAAACTAGGCTTGATGGCGAGGCGATGCAAGACAAGGCGAGGGGCGACATGGCTGCAGCGGCACCTGGCACCAGATTGATGGTGGCAATATATGGCATCCGAAAAGTGCCATCCTCTTAGGATTCGGTCCTGACAATGTCCGGGAGATTGCAGTCGACGGGAGATCTCGTCGAGTTGCCAGGACGGACCTCGCCAAGGCTGAGATGGCAGCTCGCGATGGACGAGAACAGAATAACCGACAAGGGGCCGTAACAAATCTCTTGATGTTGCTTTTGCTGCTGACGATACAGCACAGGCGGCAGGTCAAACTTCAACCTCAGCCTATCAACAGGCGCCATGCTCGGCTGAGAGACGTGTTCAACATGCGGGTAATCCGGTTCGCGCTAGTTTCTGGGTCTTGATGCTCCATAACCAAGGATGTTTGGAGCTATCGACAACGCCTCAAGAGTTCACCCCCAGGAAAAAAAATGATGCATAATAAGCCAGATGCGATGCGGGCGCGAGTGTGCCGTACTGTACTGTAGTGTACGTACGTAAGCCTGGTAGGTCTCGACCCCATTTGTGCGGATTTGAGGTCGAATTGCTTCTTTTCCCATGATGCCTCCACGTTTCCCTTTAGCCTTGTAGCTAAGCTGGGCTCTGCTACTGGAAAACCCTGGACTGCATATTTGCAACCCCACCACACTCGATCAGTCTGGTTGTCCTCATCCAACGACACCGGCGAGGCTCCAACTCTTGCCAGCCTTTTCTCCCTGGAAACTCCATCTGCCTGCTACTGCTACATACCAACACGACACGAGTCTCGCATCCATCGCCCCCAGTCTGATCTGCCCCGGCAAGCTCATACCCTACCTACCTTGCAGGTCTGTCTCGGGTATCCGTACTGTTTTATTTTTATTTTGTTTTTTTGCGGCGCAGGCGTCTCGCGATAATCGGGATCTTGACCGCCATAGTCACTCATCATTCATCCATCCATCAGTCTCAGCAACCATGGCCGACGTCCCGCTGGTTGTCATCTCCGAGTACGCGCAATCGGAGCGCCGCATCACACCTTCTTGGTCCATCTCGCAGCTCAAGACCAAGCTTGAGACGGTGACGGGCATCCCACCTTCGTGCCAGCGTCTTTCGCTCAAGCCTACGGCCGGCGCGGAGGCCATCGCCGTCGAGGCGGCTAACGAAGACGACACCCACCTGTCCAACTTTCCCTTGGCCCCATATGCCGAACTTCATGTAAGTCAAAGCACGGTCCTCATTTGTCAGCCGCACTCTGTCTTTGCTTTGCTTTGCAGCCTTTTGAACAAGTCTCTGCTTTTTTCCTTTTTGTTTTCGGGATAGGATGTCATGCGTGAACTACAGAACCCGCTGGCTGCCCGAAAATTTCTCGCTCCCGTCCGCTTGACTTGAAGATCGCCGCCTCCCTCGGATTCCGACGGCTTCCACCCCGGGTCAACGCGCCGCGCTGTGCTGGTCCTTCCAGGGGTGGAGGGGGGCGTGCAAGTGAAGTGGGCGGCGGAGGACGGTGAGCCAGCGAGCAAGCCATGACGGTGCGGCAGCGAGAGAGGCGGTGGGAGTTGAGCTGTGTGCGTGCGTGCGCTCAGGGACCTGACATACCTGTCGAGTTCCCCATCCTCAGCCCCCGTCTAGCTACTCTACACAGGAGAGGACCCGTGATGGTGCCATGGCAGCATCTTTGCAAGTAGTTCAAGATAGGGCTGACAGGGATTTACCTGGCAGGTGATTGACACACGTCCTGCGGCCGCCCGGATCAACTTGAACGACACCACGGGCGTAGACAAGTATGTCATGCCCGAGGAGGAGTACGAGAAGAAGACGGATTCTGTCCTGGCGTGGAAGAAGAACCAGAAGCTGGGCCGATTCGACCCCAGCGCCCCCAGTCACGAGCAGGCCAAGTTGGACTCCCTCGACCGCGAGATTGCCACACGCGGCATCGCGGTGGGCCGACGCTGCCGCGTGGGCGGTGAAGACACCCGGCGCGGCGTCATCCAGTACGTGGGCCAGGTCAAGGAGATCCCCGGCGGTCTCGGTTCCTGGGTCGCTGTCAAGCTGGATGAGCCCGTGGGCAAGAACGACGGGAGCATCGGAGGAACTCGCTACTGGGGTGAGCCTTCGGATATGAAGCATGGTGTCTTTGTGAGACCGGAGCGGGTAGAGGTTGGTGATTTCCCGGCTCTGGATGATTTGGAGGATATGGAGGAGATCTAGGTGCTGTGGAATGAGAGGACGGGCATGTCCATATGCTGTCCTCTGCAGGCTACACTTGTTCGCACGGCGTTCATCAACAGGCCTGGTACGTCTGTCTACATGAAGTTCACATTGAGGCTTAGGGCAGTGAGGTATGGCCAATAAAAATAGACTAGACAATTACATCGGTTGATCTCTATGATATCAGTGATTTGTTCATGTTTACTTGTATCTATTCGCTGTGTCGTTAAACATTGTTGACCCGAGTTACTGGTGATGGCATCTCAGCCCCACTCACCATGACGACCCCACGATCTTGAACGCAAGCAAACACGATGGACTCTCAAGTTTCACGGGATCGGATCTTTCCTTGTGAAACACATGCCCCGAGCTTCTAGACTTGTTAGAAATAGATCTTTTTTTTCGCCCCCTGCGAGAGATCTGTCGTGCGTTTGATTCCTTTGTCTTCTCTTGTTTCTCCTCCAGGGCCCTTTTTTTCATGCACCTTTTTCCCATCTTGGTAAAGCACCCTGGGGTCATGATACCCGATCCGTGAATTCTTGCAGCAACGGCTTCAGGGGACGGAAAGGCCCTGGGCAACTTTATTTCAACAACAGCGAAGAGTCATTAGGGTATTTGTAATTGTCTACGAGGAGGATCTAGGCTGTGGTCAAATTTACGCCGTCGTGTTTGGCATTATGGTTGTCGAGTTGCGTGATCGTCGGCGCGCTGGTTACGACGGCCCTTGTCTACCCCAGGTTCAATCATGTGCCGGGGAACGAGGCTTTTCGGGCAACTCCGCATTTGTTTCTTCGGGAGATTTGGGGTAGAGTAGAAAAAAGATTACCGAGGCATGGGAAACTGGACGCCCGGCTGCTGAGACTCTGGGGAAACGGGAGATGCATGGTTACCCGAGGACGAGGCTTGCAGAGGAGGAAAAAAAGGAGGGGGGAGGGGTTTCCCGGTTTCTTGGTGTCTGTGTGCGTGTCGCCTTGCATGCTTGCTGCGAGATATTCAGCACAAAACTGAGGACACAGTCAGATTGTGTGTGTGTGTGTGTGTGTGTGTGTTGGCGTTGGCTATGCAGTTTCTCGTCAGCAGTTCATTTGCAGGAACCTTTTCACTCTCGTGTATAACCCCCGGGCAAAAGTGCATCGCGGACCGAGGAAAATTTCATGCAGCAATGACATCTCCCCAGTCGTTCAAGCCCGGGATGCGGGCGTTACTGCAGCCGGTCAGATTTCTGAGGCAGGAATATTTTGCTGCAGTCATTCGGCCGAAGCCGAGGCTCTGTATAAGCCTTCCGGACAACAGGGGAAACCTGGTGTTGCACGGCTAGTTGGTTTGTTGATGATTTGGAATGGATGGTGAGCTGACTTTAAGGAGCTATGTTGATTGAGGGTTGTCAATGTGGTCAGTTGCGAGGCTGTGTCCTGTTGTCGGGCTTCAATACAAGCATGTTGCCATCACTCTCAGGTTGTCAGCTATCCTAACCAAGGGGCAAGTCCATAATTCAAGCCAGTCCTTTGTTTTGCATCTCGCTCTCGCGAGTCAAAAGAATAATTACAGTTTTCAATAGTTGCACATGAGGATGTTGGCATGCTTGGCAGACCTCATCACAACCCGTGACTCGAAGAAGAGACCCCATGTTTCCGATACGAGTCAAGATTTCAAGTTTAAACTCGTCCAGGGGCGTCGAGGACAAGTCTTGGCCATAGCTAAGTCGTGATTAAGTTGAGCTCTTGACTGTTCCTGGTTATTTTAGGCGACGGGAACCCACGAGGTGTGGCGCAACTCTGTTGTGATGAACTGGAATTCAACTGACGCCAGGGCTGAAAGTTTTCGCTCCAGAGATATTTAGAAAGAAGAGTGATTTGTTTCACAGGGCCCCGAATTGTCTATCTTCGACTAGTGTTTGTAATCGGGGGGGTGTGATGAGCACTTCAAGCAAGACACCGTCACTCATGGGGTGAAATCATCAATACGAGGCTGTAGAACCAGTATCTAGCTTGATAGCAAGTACGTGTATGGGCTAAACCCTACTAAAACTTATCCAAGATACTTCTTTAACCCCTTTAGTCTCTTCTTAGCATCCTTGAGGACACTGTCCTCCTTACAAATGACATACCACAAAGAGCTCCCAGCTACATGCGAATTCTCAGCGCGGAAGAATTCACTCGGCGGGATTGTTGCTAGCCCGAGCTCTGTGATGAGAAACCAGCTCAGCTTGAAATCTTGCGGTCTAGATGCAATACTGTTAGGGAACTCGTAGCCCTCTGGAAATTTCAGTCTTATGAAGTTGACAAGGACAGAGTAGCCCCCCTAAGGGTTTGTGTGTAGTAGATCCAGTTCGTCGGGTCTGGACGAAGCTTCTGATCTAGCCCTACATCTCGTCCCACGCCCTTTCCCAGAGTCCCATCTCCTCAACCAACTTGTAACCCGAAACGCAGGCCTCATGCGGCGGACTCAGGCTCGAGTAGGAAATTCATATGCGCGCCACGATGAGGTACTTGACTAGATGCTCCGAACCGATGAGAAATCCTACCCTCCAGCCCGTTGTGTAAAAGGCCTTGCTCGCGGAATCCACCGTAAGGTGGGTTTCCAAATCTCTGGATATGGCGTGGCCATGCGTTTTGCAGGTACATAAGTCAAGATGTCGTAGATATCATCGGCGATGATGGTGTTATGATCGACGCACAGCTTGCCGATGGCGATCAGCTCTTCAGGCAAGAAGCGCTTTTTCACAGAATTATGGGGAGAGTTGAGCACTAGCATTTATGTCTTTACGCCGAATGTACTCTTGAGCTTCTCCATATCCAGCGTTCAATCTTCTGAAAGCGAGGTTGCCGTGTCTCCGTCTGCCTAGGGGCTCAGGGGCACATATCGAACGACACCGCTAACCATACGGATATTACCGGTGTCCCGGTGGAAGTGCGGTTCAAACACAGTCACCTTGGCCCCCATTTTCGACGAACGCCATGGGGGCGTTGATTATGCCTTCATTTGCGCCGGTTGTGGTGACCACCTTGGTGTCTGGGTTGGTCTCACGATCCAACCTTTTAGAGTAGTGTAAGGCGAGTGCACTCTTAGGACTTTGCCGACCCTTAGCTAGGGAGTACTGGTTAGCGTCGACTTGGTCAAGGGCTTTCTTGGCAGCATTTAATACGAATTTAGGGAGCTTATAACAGTACCTGGGTCTCGATGGCATAGGGTAACATGCAGGGCGCCTTGTCCCATGTTAACGACAGGTTGAACCTGTGAAAGGTTGAACCATGGGAAACAACATGAAGGGTATTTCTTTGTATCCTTGTGGGCGACTGTGCGGCGGCATTGCTAGTCATGGGCCCGATGTTGAGATCAGTCAACGCTCTTATCATGCTGGTGAGTGTTGATGCTTACCAGACATCTTGGGGTTGCTTGGCCACCCACTGTACCGGCTATGAGTGTTCATTCGGTGGTCTACTGTTCGAATTTGCAGACATATTGTAGAAGTGGATGCCTTCATGAGTTGGTGTCAGGTTAACAGGCACTAGAGACAGCCACAGGTCCGTTCTCTTGCCAGGTCAATAGGGTAGTCACAGGTAACTATTTAGCTAGCTTTAATGGCATAACATCACCCTTTATTCGTATTTGTGAGCTTCGTGTGATCTACAGGATACCGGCCCAGAGACGAACCGGGCCTTGATCCAGTTCCCACTTCGAGGGAATATGGAGCCATTGGTCCATCTCAGGATACTACATTAATGAACCAATGCCAGCCATTGTTCATATTCACGTTGGCAGAACAGGCACCTGGTGTTTTCCCCAGTGATGATGAGTACAATTAGCATTCAGTGTTTAAGCTGTGCCCGAACTGCCGGTGGGCATAAAACGGAGGGAAGATCTAGAGCCGCTTAAACATGTTGATGGTACTGTGTCATTGCCTATTTTTTATGCCTATCATGGGGAACAACTAAGATTCTTCTGCTTAACCATCATTATCCGAATTAAAGCATGACGAGTTGCTGATCAGATGGACTACGGTTCACCAGTTTAGACTTGTACATATAGTATAGGTACTATATCAAATGGCTATTTTAGTATATATGCACACCCAGGAGAGTGTGGTTGACGCTTTGTTTATGAGTAACTGTTTGTGTGGCTACGAGCCAGCTGTATCAGCATGTATATTATCTATTTTATATTTATTGAGAATATCTAAGGACATATTTAGGTACCCCAATTAACTCGACAAAGCTATTCCTGGCCAATTCATTTCGCCATTCCCATCTAATATACTTGCCAAGGAATAACTACTCCAAAAGCCAAGCACGCAGCATACCAAACACATGTTGTAATTCCAGTCCTCCTCAATATCATGATTTCTGGGATAGGGTGCAGGGTAGCTCAGGCAGCTCATGTTGCGGAGCCCAGGCTTGGCGTTAGCAATCATTTGCGTATCAAAGTCCAAGCGCTCACGCGACCCGAGCAATTGGCTGCCGACTATCCGCCCAGACCTTGGCTGACACTTTGAATGTAGCTTCTCCTCGGGACGAGAAGGAAGGTCTTGGCGAGGAGAGACGGTGGGTGAATGGAGATATAGATGAGATGAAATAAATAAATTTACAGTTTATATAGAAAGAATGAAAGAAAAAGACCAAAATTTGCAATAAAAACAGCTCCTTCAATAGCCTCGACAGTGATTAAAGTATGGGCTTGGCAGATGGTCGAGGCGAGCGCCAAGCGTTCAGTGCGTCGCCTTCGCTGGCACGTCCTTCCAAGGTTGGTTCGTACAGCGACTGCCCTCTCCTGCGACTGGCTGGCTCGTGACGGATTACAAGTCGGAGCGGAGCCTTTACCCTCCCGGACCCTCCGTCAGCGCCCGCAACTTGGAACCAGCCATGCCCATCACGGGAAGGAGAGGTCCAGGTTTGAAAGGATGGAGTGTGTGTGAGCGACTGCAGTGCTTGCTTGAGTGAGTGACGACGGTTGGGATCCATCGACCAGCGAATTCTCTCTCCCTCTGCATCTGCATCTTCCAACGCCCGATCACCAAACGCGCAAACATCGCCCGTTGCTCGCAACCAACGCCAGAGCCACTTGCGCTCACTTCCTCCCCCATCGAGATGCCGTCTCTGTCCATCTGACAGGTCGCGTTCCTTCAACTTGACCATCCGCTGCATCCTGGTCTATTCCTCGACTTCCGAAGTCGCCTCACTCCCAGATCCCGGCTCCCGCTTTTAGCCTCATCCTCAGCTACCACCACAATCACCCGTTCTGTTGTTTTCAACCTCGATTCGACATCCATCGCCAACCCGACCACCCATAACCCACCATGAGACCCTTCATGGTCTCTGGCATCGCCAGAAAACTATCCTTCCTCTTCCTCACCCTTACCGCCGTCTCCGCTCAGCAAGATGTCACCACAACCGCCGAAAGCGAGGTTCCCGAATGGGCAAAGCCTCGCGGCATGCAGCTGTCCCTGTCGACGAATCCAGGACTCCAGTTCGCCGTTATTCCCCTCACCCCGAATTTGGGCTTGAACGATACAACCGGTGTGGTTATCGATGTACGCCATTTACCCTAGCCGTCATGACGATGACGACAACGTCGTCTGCGACTATGATGAAAGAATTGTGCTGACAGGAAGACCAAGGTCATTCGGATCAACGGTTACATGATTGCGGCAGACCAGTCTAACTATAACAAGATTAACGAGACCTCCGACGTGGCGTACCTATCCTGTGACGAACCCAAAGACGATTCATACATCCAGCCCGAGAAGATGTTGTACCAATTGATGACCACCAAACCCCACATCAGAGCCATCGTGCTCTACTCCACAAGCTACACCTGGTGTTCAATCAGCTATACAGGCGATCTCGAATACACCAGCATTCTGTCAATGGCCGACGGCGGAGAGGCCATGCAGGCGTTTAACTATCTCAACCGCAGCCGCGAGGACAACGTTAGAGTTTCCATCACGGGCAATACCACCGACGACAATGCCCAGGCAGATGAGGACTCGGGCAAGAACAATAACGCAGTCGCTATGAGTGTTCTGTACAGCATTACCGGCCTCATCACTGTCCTGTTTCTCGCTATTATCGCGACAGGCGCAATAAGAGCCCATCGATACCCTGAAAGATATGGTCCGCGAGGAGCGCTTGGTGGCCGACCCCGTCAGAGCCGGGCCAAGGGCCTCGCCAGGGCTGTCCTCGACACCATCCCCATTGTGAAATTTGGGAACCAAACACCAGCAAAACCGGATCCTGAACTAGAGCTAGAACCTACTGAAGGAACCGACGGAGCAACGCAGCGGACTGCTTTGCGCCTAAGTGAGGCTCGGCGATCTGATGCAGCACCGGTAGTAGGCGCTGATAACGAACCTGTCTCGGCCGGGGCTAGAGCGGGAGCATCACCCGAAGATGCCGAGAACAATGATGATCATCTAGGGTGCTCCATCTGCACAGAAGACTTCAAGGTTGGCGAAGACGTCAGAGTCTTGCCCTGCCAGCATCAGTTCCATCCTGCATGCATCGACCCTTGGCTGATCAACGTGTCCGGCACGTGCCCACTCTGGTAAGTTGAGCCAATATTCCGAACAATGATCTAAGATGTTGACCCATTCTGCAGCCGTTATGATCTACGCCCGGGTAAGGGCCACGAAGGTCAAAATGAAGCTACTGGGGACACCAGTGCACTACCCCCGCCGCTTGCTCTCGAGGGTGCGGAGAATGATGCCCCTCTAGCATCTCATCGCAACCGGTTATCACGGATCTTTGACATTAACCGGCTTCGAGAGGGGACGGTGGAGGAGCAGATTGACGCACTACGGCAGATGCGGGCGGAGACGAATGAAGCTGAGCGGCAGCAGACAACAGAAGCCGTAGATGGCGAGTCTCGAGGCCAAAGCGCACGATTCGCAACCAAGCTAAAGGAGAGATTCCGCATCCGCACTCGCGCCCAGTCGGGTGAGGATCGTGATAGCCAGGGTTGATACCTCGAAGGGGTAGGATGCACTCGGAGATGGAGCGTGCCGAGTGAGGGGATCTGATCGCGTGGCCACGGATAGCCACGCCTAAGAAACGTGACTGGAACGTGCAGCTGGCAGATGAACTCGTGGATGATCGACAATGAAAACGGGAAGCCTCAGGTTTTCATGGGGAAGGGATATTCAAGCAAGCAACCACAGGTCAGAGAAGCACTTTAGGTTCGGCGTCGGGATGGGCAGGGGGGGGAAGGCTCTTGATTCTGGATTGGACAATTTGGCAAGCATGGCACGGCGTTACAAGGGGATACACGAAATGAGGGTTTGCACTCGGCCGAGTGGCGATCCCAAGCATCATGATTGACGGTCAAAGCAGGAAACTGGTTTGAAAAAACAGTGTAGCATGTACACGATCACTCGAATGATATACACTTACGCGGCGCCCTCATGGGCGACCCTGATGACATCAGGTATATCGCCATCGAAAAGTGCCGTTGCGGTCAATGCCGAGATTGACTTAAGGCCAATATCATGGGGAAAAGAGGTAATTGGCCTGTGACATGGCGCACAATGATATGATGGGATATCACAAACCCATTTCGAGCGATGCGCATTTGGACTGTCAGGGCCTGACCTCACATTTGCCAGTCAGGGTCCATCATCTATCGGCTCGAGTCAGCCATGGTGAAAATCGGCGATAGTGCATGGAATTGCGTATGCAGATTGAAAAAAAGGTTGCACCATTGCAGGACCGGCTTCTTGGTGATCGACGTGCCAACAGCTTCCCACCCGTCAGCGGCGATCAATAGTTTCGTGCGAGACGATTCGGAGTAGGCAACGGAAGTTCCGTCCGTGCGGGTCGGTTGAAGGTATCCTGGCTGCCTGGGTATCATTGTTGCTTGCAGGTGAGGCCTTTTTTTCTTCGTTGGTTTTGACATGCAGAGAAGTAGATAGTCCGCAGATCGTCGATGGCCCCCGAGGCAACAGAGTGTAGCTGGGGCTTGACGCCTTCAGTTATGCTACAGAATTTGACCGTTTAGATGTGCAGGCTGTCAAAATCCGTCTGGTACGCAGGCCGGTGAAGATGGCGCTGTGGCTGTCGGTATGGGAGACGCGGGGAGAATCTGGAGGCGTTAGGGATCACAGTTTAAGATCTGTATTCCAAGCAGCTTCAGCTGCCGAGTGTCACATTGCAGGTCTGTTTCAGAGCTTGCACTCTCTTTGGAAATGCCTGCCGGGATGTTGGGTGTTCGTGTGTCACGGCAATAGAGAAGCAAGGGCAAGGTACGGTCAAGTAAGCTTTGGGGGAAAACGGGCGTTGGTTCCGGAGTGCCAGCTGTGACGAGGTGAGACAGGGCTGCAGCTCTGGCTTTCTGGCCGGTGAAGGTTGTGCGATGCCACGGCGAACTGTTGGACCAGTGGGCTTGCACGTCATCTGCAGGCATCTCCGCCAAGATCTCCGGAACCGCAGGATGGGGGATGATGCACGTGGATGGAACAATACCAGAAGGAAGTTTGGGGGCAGATTGCACGTCAGAGGAGCAAGTTGATTAGTAGAGGGCTTCCAAACACGAGAGGGGGATCTTTGATGGTGGTGAGAAGGAGGAGGAGAGTTGAGAGGGTAGGCACTCACCAGAGCTGCAAGAGCTCTGACGTTCAACGGCACGCAGACGCGCAGTGACATCCCTCGACGTAGTCCTCCGGCATAAGGAACCCATCTTGACGAACCACGAACGCCGTCAAGCTTCTGCGCATTGACGATCGCACAACCTGCTTATCCGTGGTTCCGCTGCTACGGGCCAATGGCTGTTTGTCCAAGGACCGGATATCTAGGCAACTCCGCCCCCAACCAGAGGAGCAGACAGAGAGAGACAGAGAGGTCTGACATATCGACGGAGTCATATGCTAGTCGACGTTGGCGCTTAAGTTTCCGGAGCCCTCTCTACACCGATCTCCTCCTTCCCATCTTGGTTTCGGCAGATTCGAGGACCGTCAAGCCGGTAGGCGGGACGATCTGGCAGTGGGCCAAGACACAAGCAACAGCGTCGGGAGCGGATCATGTTCCCTTGTGCTAGCCGGCTCCCTAGCGTGGTGTTTATTCCAGGCGGGAGGCAAATCCAGGCCAACGGTGATGGCTCAAGGTTCAGACCTACAGGACGTGAGTGGGGAACGGCCAGTCCGAAAGGTAGGGCTCCTCCCTGGTGGGCATAAACCTGTTGTTGTCTGGTTGGTCAAGTGTCAAGAGGTGATGCGGTGCGTTGTCGCTGAGATACTCTTATGCGTGCGATGACGGGCATTGCAACAGATGGCTGTGAGGCGAAATACTGCAGCAACGTTTGGAGGGGACGGGATGAGACCGAGCACATGGCATTGAGAATAAGGGTCCCAACCACCATCATCAGACAGTGCAGAGCTTCGGAGGAATACGAAATTCGTATAATCGGCCAGAGCTGAAAATGTCTCTTGGACATGATCTGACTGCTAGAGACTGCGGAAAACCGGGGTCAAGTGACTGCTGAAAGGCGGTATACACCAAGTCGCCGCCACAACGCCCGTTCACGAAACCTCATGCATGAGCCAAGCCTTTGGAACTGACACAATCTGAGAAGTGACCACAACGACGACGGGCGACGGAAACCATCTCGGAGACGGGGCGGGCGTCCTAAGGGTCCCTCCCGTATCTGTTCAGCTGGTGTAATTGGAGCGCCCCTCGATCTTGTGTAACTGTAGGGAGCGCCTAATCCTCATCTGCACATGAAGTTGACGATGGAGGAGAGAGACTCTCAGCGGAGCGGATTGCCGAGAGATAGAGCACGTGAATACTTAGCCCCAGCCTGGGGTCGGTAAACTCCGCATGAGCCCCAGAATTCAATTGCTCTTGTCGCAACAACGAGCCATGATTCGTCGCTGCTTGCAGCACTTGAGTCGTGATGTCTTGGGAGGCGGATGAGATTCGCATCCGGACTGTGGATCCCGACCGGGCCTAGCCGGGTCTAGGTCCTCTTCGGAGGCGATGTTGTCGTGAATGTATTTGTAAAGAAGAGACAAGAAAAGAAAGCATTGAGAGACATGAAGATTGAGGGATATTCAAGAGAAGAGCTGAGAAAAACTGGTGGAACCGGCAGGGCAGCTGGTGGCTCTATCAGTTGTGACTGTAATTGTACCTCCCTTGTATGCACTTGAAAGTGACGATATATGTATACCCATGTAGACTTGATTGGCTGGCATTGTTCCAGGATTGCCAAGCCTTCCTTTCCAGATCGTGGCTTGCCTTACAGAGCCGTCAAAAGGTGGGGGCTTGGGGGAGGGGAAGGAGCTCCCCACAAGCACAAGCACAAGCTCCACGCACAAGCTTTCGACCCTCATCACAAGAGACTGAGACCTCACCAAACCAAGTTGGGAATTGTCCAAGCACAATGACACTCAGACACACTCATCACCACACACACGCATTCAATTCACACTTGGGCGCATCCACACACTCTTGATGCAAGCACCTTTGCCCGCCGAGGCTGCCCGCGATTTCTCGGGGCGTTGAGATCGACGATAACCGGGTACACTCTGTTGTTGCGCCGCCCACTATCCGTGTGCGCCTGCTTGTGCATGCTGCACCTGCACTTGCACCCAATTCACCGTCAAACGCATCTGTCTTTGTGGTGGTGGCGCCCAGCCTCGAGTCTGAGTTACCGATGCTCTGCAACGCTGTTACTCGCCGGTTATTTCGAATCGGCCACGTCCCGCATCAGGATGTGCAGAAGCCATGCCGCACGGGAGGGGGGACGGGATGATCAACATGGAGGAGAGGCCTTTATCTAATGATGGAAGAGGCGGCGTCGGGGTCGTGAGGGGCAGGAAAAGAGGCCGGGCAATCTTCAAAAAGAAAACACGGCCGGCTTGCTCCAACGGACGTCAATGTGGTTTCCCTCCAAAACACCAAGACGTTTCTCGATATACAACTTCCGGACCCGTGGCTCCGGTTTCTTTGCCCCTCGACATCCAGGAACAGGCCCGCGCTTATCCATAAGACTCTTTCCGTTCCTCGATTGACTTGGCATTTTGGCCGCTTCTCGTTTTCCCCTTGCGTCCGCTTCTCCATCTCCTGACCTAAACTACTTGGCAATATAAACTCGACTCAAGTACCTACTTCAAGATCGCCGCCAGGACCACAAAACACCACAAATTGCCCATTGACCGAAACTCTCGAGTTCAACTGGATCCTCCACCATCTCATTCCAGCTTCGTGCCCACACTGTCTCCGATTGACTCCCGCCGTCCGTTGTGGTCCCCTCCAGCCCGTCCACTTCCATCAGTGGCCCAAGAAATAACCACGCGCCACTCCAACTCTATTACTCACGTCACCCTCCAACGGAACTACGCTTCTGAGGTTCCTCGTACTTGAGCCCATCGGTTTCTCCCTCTTGCTCAAGCCTCTGTTTCTCCTTGCCGCCGACTCTTGGCCACCCTGCGCTTGATCCTCATTGCGTCCTTTGAGTCCTTTGGCTGCTGCGCTGCCCCATTTCGTTACACGCCGAGAACCTTCACGGAGTCTGGGCATTGCGAGGAGCCACACTGCGTCCAGAATCTGGCCCAAGGCTACGGGTTGCCCTCTGAAGCACTGGTACATCGACCTCTCTCACACTCTTAGTATCCTGTTATATTCCCTTAGTCGCCACCTTTTATACTTTGGCTTCTTGGTTACTTCTCCTGCTCCATCCCCGTTGCTCCGATCTCCATCCTCTCCATTCTTGTCTGCTCTCCCCGGAATTGCTTGGCACATCTCGGAAGCTCCCACTTCTCGGCCGGGTCGCCTTCAAGGAATTCTGAGAAACCCTTTTTGCCTTCCTATTAATATCACACCTACCCTGTCCATGCGGTAACTACGTGTTCCCGCCTCTATCGAGTATCGTGCTGGACCTTGGTTTTTCAGACCCTATCCTCAACATCGTCCAACATGGCTCCGACTCCATCGTTAGGGCCTCGCGAGCCCCATGTGCCCAAGAAGGTGCCAATAGGCGGCGACATCATGTCGATTATCGTCACTCTTGCCGCCGTCACCGCTTTGTCGGCCTTCCTCTGTCAGTCCCTGGTCGCCACAATATCAACACCAAAATACTAACGCACAGAAACAGCTCAACGACTCCTAGCCGTCAAGTCATGGCGAAGGTTACCCTTTGTTATGTGGAGTAAGTTGATCATGATCATCAGTTTGGAATTGGGATGAGGGAAGAGTGATACTGACTGACATCAAATAGTTGTCTTCGCCATCTACATCGACTCATACTGCTTCGTCTTTGCCACAGCCTTGCTTCAACAAGTCTTTGGCGTCAACACCAATTACAACATCTGCCACGGCGCCATCTTGCTATGTCTGGTTTGCTATGTAACGACAAAGATTGTAAGCCGTCTCAGGTGCTTTGGGTGCTCATCATCCGCTAACTTTCAGGAAGCTCATCTACGTTTTCCTCGTCGAGAAAGCAGTAAGCAGCAACAAATCAAGTCGTGGAAGGGGGTTGTGTCTAACAACTGCTAGTACATCATTCGAAGTTCAACAGTACGAAGGATGAAGTCGAAACTTTATTTGTTCAACATGTTTGGCATGCTTGGAGGTTACACGGTTGTGGTCATTCTCAACTTCATCTTGTAGGTTTTGTTTTTGGCATTGGCCGGGTTGTCACGACTAACTCATCCATTTCTCAGCCGTATTGCGAAAATCGTCAATGGAGAATGTGTTATTGGCATGCAGAGCATCTCCATGATCCCTCTCATCACCTTTGATGCCGTGGTTAATGTTTACCTCACTTTTCTCTTCCTCATTCCTCTTAAGAGTAAGCTATGCAAGATACCTTATCAAGAAAGAGCATTCTAACGTTTCTAGACCTTTACTCCTACAAAAACCTACCCAGAACGAATGCCAACGCACGCCTCCGCAATGTCGCCTTCCGAACCTTTGTTGGCGCCTGCTGTACATTGCTCAGCAGTATCGTGTATGTATTCACTGGATATCGAAGACTGTATGCTGACATCTCATAGCAATCTCACTGTTTTGATGGTTCTTGATGGCGAGCCCGGTTGGGTGTGCCTGATGTGCTGTAATAGTGATAGTATGTTTACACGATAACCTCCCAAAGAGACCAGTGCTAACAGAGCCAGTTCTCTTCTCCGCCATTGTCATCCAATGGGTCACTTCTCGCGACAGTGCCGGTTCCTCGAGCCAGCCTACCTCTGCCGCTGCTGTCGAAGGAAGTCTTCACGCTAGACGTCCATCTATGGCGCACCCCCTCGGCCCCGTACACACCCCTCACGCCCCTAACTCACCACATGGTACCGACGCCGAGGTCTCGCTTGTGGCCTCAGCCACCGCTCGTTCTTCGTCTGATAGCCCCGGATCTGAATTGGCCAAGATCCACTCAGGAACGAACGGCGGCGTAGTAGTCACGACCACCATTCATCGCCAGAGCCAACCGAGTAGTGGCTTTGGACTCGAGATGGAACGGAAAGACGGAAATGGTATGAGGCTTGAGGACGACGAATCGATGTATGGGTATCCACCACGACCAACGAGTTTCGCCATCAACCACGTCGAGATTGCCGAACCTCCTCGGACACACATCACGGGTGGTACCAACAACCATGACAACCACAACAGCCATCACAGCAATCATCATCACACGAAATCGTTATCTGACGGTTGATTGAACGACATGTCGAATTCAGAAGCAAAATGGGGAATAAGGTATTGGGCATGCTACTTGTGGCGTTGGTGGGTTGTTTAGAGGAGCATGGATAGGTAGAGGAGTTGTTTTACAAGCCATGACGCATCCGGGGCCCTTAGATGGCACATGATTTTGAGTAATGTAATAGTTGGATACCATGGGAGAGTTATTAGACGTCCGGCCCGAAAAGGGGACGGGATATTATCAAGGAGAATGTGGGGAGCAAGACTTGAGTGTTGCCAAGTCACGGTATATACCCAATCAATGATGATGAAGATTCACGATCTAAACTTAGCTTCAGCCCAGCCACGAGTCGTCACGTTGACAGGAATGCGGACATAATATGGAGTGGCTGGCGGGTAACGTGCGATATCACCAGGGCCAGCTCTAGGGCACTGAGTCAGTCTGCCAAGCAAAGTCTTAGACTCTTGTGTAGTTCATGATTCACATTGGACAAGACACGAGATCAAGACATCCCGAGATCAGCCTTGTGTGTGCCACCGTCTCAGATCGTGACCACAACGACGGGAAACAACGCCGCATCCGGGGAGAGCGACACTAACACGTTATCTTGGAATGCATCACTACGCAATTTGTCACGTTTGCAACATTAGGAACCAACAGTGTAAACAGTCAAATCGCTATTCATTGTCATCGTAGCTCGGAGAGGGTATCTGCGTGCTATAAAGTCTATCAAACTGCGGGCGGCATCTATAATATGAAATCAGGCATCCCTTTTTTATTTTTCATAGCACGAAAAATAAAGCGAGCATGTTTTTTTTTTTTTTTTTTGAAAAAAAAAAAAATCCTTTTTTTAGAATCCCGAGTGCCGGTAAATAAAGTAGGCAACCCACATAATAGGGGTTAGATTGCCATCATATGTACAGAAGAAGTCGACGTGCGCCATCCTTGACCGAGTTTTCCACCAATTTCCCAAAATGCCCGCGCTGAATGTTTTGAGGGTATTCCCTAGCGAGTGTACACGAAGAAAGACGAACTTTGGGGCCTTGCGCCCTGGACCGTGGTCGCTTAAGCCGAGGCGTACACCTTGCCGTAGGAGCTGAGCTCAGATGTGGAGGTCATGAGCATGCCCTGGGAAACCATGAAGTAGGAGTAGGCGTCGAGGTACTCGAGGGCCTCAAGTCGGGGAATAGCCTCCTTGAGCCAGGCGGCAATAGCCTCGTCAGAACCAGTGGGGGCGAACTCGGTGAGCCAGATGGGCTTGCCGCCGCAGGTCTCGTGGGCAGCCTTGAGGTGCTCGAACAGGGTCTCACCGTACTCAACCTCGGAGTACCAGTGGACGTTGCAGAAGTCGTACTTGCAACCGGCAGTCTCGCAAGCAGAGACCCAGCTCTTGAGCCAGGCAATACCCTCACCGGCAAGACCACTGTTGCTGATGGAAGGAGCACCGATGAGAGCCTTGCCAGAGTAGCCGTTGAGGAGCTTGACGTGGGAAGCGGCAGCGCGGGCAGGCTCCATGTTGGCCTGACCACCGTTGTCGGGCTCGTTGAAGCTGAAGATGGCCTTGGCGCCGTCGGAAAGGCACTGGTCGATGTTCTCCTCGAAGTACTGGACCTTGTCGTCGGCATCACCCCAGAGAGTGGGGATGTAGTTCACACCCTTGATGCCACCAGAAGAAGGACCCCAGTTGTAAGCCCAGCCACAGTTCTGGCAGTTGGAGGCGAAGGTGTTGGCCAGGTCGACATCGTTGTAGGCAATACCACGCTTGGAAGAGAAGCCAACAGAGCCACCGCTGGACTGAGAAGTGGTCTTGGTGGTCTTGGTGGTGGTGGCCTTCTTGGGGGCAGCAGCAGCAGTGGTGGTAGCGGCGGGCTGAGCCTCCTCCTTGAAGACGGCCTTGGAGGGGGCCTGGGAGACCTTGGCAGGCTTGGCGACCTGGGCGAGGGTGGTAGGCTGAACGGAGACAGGGGCGACAGCCTCAACCTTGTTCGCGGCGGGCTTCTCAGCGACCTGAGTGGGAGCAGCAGCGGCGGGAGCGGGGGCAGCAGGAGCCTGAGAGACGGGGCCAAAGTAGTTGTTCTCCCAAGAGACAACCTGGCCGTCGATGGTGGCAGTGATCCACTCGGCACGCTTCTGGACGTGCTGGTGGTGGTGACGGTGGACGTTGAGGCCGAGAGCCGGCTCAAGGAGAGCGGCGGTGGCGGTGAGAAGGGTGAGCTTGTTACCGATCATTTTGACGATTTGATGGTGAAGGATGGGTTGTGTATGGGTTGATATGTGCTTTTTCTTGTATCTTGCTTATGCCGTGGAATGTCAGACGCTGTGATCAGTGCCGATAATCAAAGAATGAAACAGATATTCGAGGTTGTATGTAGTGGGTTGGATCCCAGTCGCAGAGACGAGACGCAACACAGCAACAGTGAACGACAAAGTATCG
The DNA here is from genome assembly GCA_025433615.1 of Fusarium sp. LHS14.1. NCBI lineage: Eukaryota > Fungi > Ascomycota > Sordariomycetes > Hypocreales > Nectriaceae > Fusarium > Fusarium sp. LHS14.1. The sequence continues at coordinate 3,496,694 of CM046481.1, forward strand.
AGGTGAGAGATGTTGTCGGCACGGCCGAAGAGAGAGGATAGCAGTCTTTCAAAGACGCGGAGGGAGGGCTTGAACAGCGGAGCTGCGTAAATAAGGAAGGGCAAACGACAAAGTCGAGGCTTGAAAACAACACAAAACGATGAGGGAGAGGAAAGGGGAAGGGAGTGTATACGAAACGGGGGAACTGGAGGGTTTTTGAACAAGGAGGCTCCTCGCCGAGGGCGTGAGGGTTGCAGTGGAGGGGAGTTGGTACATGTCGTGAGGTGGGATGAAATGTATTATCACATGTTGAGAGCAGCAAAAAGATACCTACTCCTTCCACCTGAGACAGGTCACTTTCCTATACGACGGCACCGCTGGGGTCTCTCCCGGACTTGGAAAAGCCCCGCAGTGGCATCCAAGGGCCCCAAGAGCCTCCACTGCAGGGGACGGGTTTGGGGCGCCTCTAGCGGGTTCAGGTTAAAGTCTTGGTTCACTTCTGAAACCTCATTGGCTGATGGGGCCGGTCCTGGCGCTGAACTGCAGTGGGGTTCTGGTGGGTGCCCGATGGCTAACGCCAGGAACGCCAGGGCAGTCAAGCCTTTTTTCCTGCCAGGGGCACGCACACCTCATCCGGACAGGGCATAGATCAGGGCATCCGATTGGCCGTTTTCAACCTCAAAGGGAACAACCTCAAGTGCTCGACCCACGACCCAGAAAACATGGGCCAACGTGGCAGTCTCGGCGAATCGGTGATGCGACCACTCACGGCGTGTTTCCCAGGGCGAAACTGAAACGACGGGCAGGGGAAGCGCCATTTTTATCCATTCACTGTTCGCCTTTCCTTTCCCTTTTTTGAGTCTACTGCAGGTCCCTCTGCAGGAACAAAAGAGAAGGTGGGAGGAAATAAACAGCTGGCTGCCCAATCGACGGAACCGGGCATGATTCTAGTGTCCTCACTAGACACCGCCCACGATGTGCTTCACCGATCGGTAGTGTTGACTGATAGAGTCCATGCCTGACTCGGCGATCCTCCACCTACGTGCACACGCTATCTGAAAATCTAGCGAGCGACCACCAACTCGTTTACGTTGAACAACCCCCGGCACTCAAGTCCCAGCATTTGCCGGGTTCCAGAACGCCATCGGAGCAGGCTCTGGGCGAGGATCTTTGTCGTATCCATCGGCCAAGACCGCGAAGGGTTTGGCCAGGGCTGAGCTGAGCAGAGCTGATCTGGACAGGAGCAATGCGCGTCCAGAGGCTATCGAGCAAGCCAAAGTCAATAAACCTTGCTTCTTCCTCCTGGGCATTCCAACGGCATCGCACCACGACATGCACGATTTGCGTCCTATGACGGCCACAGACAAGAAAATACCTCTCACCGGATGGAAATTTTCATGATCAGATGCAAAGCAAGCACACACACACACGCACAAGCAAACAACTCGCCTCGCAACTAAAAGTCTTGGCTTCTTCTCTAATCCCAACCTCTCGGGAACCGCGTTCCAAGGGCCACGTCGGCTACTATTCCGATTCTTGCTTAGCATCCGCCATGTGAAACATCAACCGAAATTACTCCCGCCCGCCAAGGAGTCCTCTTCCCAGCTGTTCCGCGCGTCCCTCCCCTGTCAAAAGGTGTCAGTTGAACCAGGGTACCGGATCGGATTTCTGCTGATTTCCCGCCGGATGAGCAAGATGAGAAACGCTTTTGGAAAAAGCTTGGCCTCTCAAAGGAATGCGAAAGGTGGGATCAAAAGGTCTTGCTCTCTCCACAGTCATCCTACCATGCCACGAGGACTGACAATGTGACTGCCGTGATCTATCTCTGGCATGTAATCTGCAAAACCCTCTTTGTATCTTTGTGGGAGATGCAACAAAGCTTGAGATCAGATGGTGTGGGTGCAATTGGTCAAGCACTGACACTGGTAGGTCAAAGAAAGCTGGTCTCCGTCCCGGTCTGATCTTGGTCAATGGTCTCCTCTCTTCCCCCCTTCTTGGCAATGCGCATGGTTGCAGAATGCTTACGTGGTGCAATCAGCGTTCATCTGGTGCCGGTCCTAGTGCAGTTCACGTCTTGACAACGTTGAGGTCTGTGCAAGCCAGCATTGCACTCCTGTGAGATTTGACCACCTGGCTCCGTTGATTCAGGGCCACACGTGCTGCCCTGCAGAGATACCGTCCCGGATCCTGGATGGCCGGCCGGTACAGTGGGTGAACGGTGAGGCCGTAATTACCATCTGGGTGCCCTGGTTGCCTCGTCAGACGGGATTCATGCTGGCACGGGGATATGGGGTCCAACCCAGCTTGGATCATCATATGTCAGCACCATATAGCGCCATCGGACCTGGAATCTCGCATTGGGTCTGTATGATTGATGTTGGTTACCTCAACGATGTGGTGGATTCGATGAGGTACAATGCCATCACTCTTGTTGATATCACGGGCGATTGAGCACTGCTGGTTAACCTACCCGCGTGTATGTCAGCACAAGGTTATCTGCATTCCGTGCCGTTGACTGTGGGCAGTGGCACGTTTCTATTCGCCCCCCCCCAGTGTTTCATACTTACATGCAGATGCTTACTTGAATCATTGGTCATACCATGACAATCTGTGTAAGGTAGGTCGGGTCAGAGTGTATCACAGACATACTCGAGCCATAGGCCAGTCTGATACTGAGTAGACCACAACCACTTGTGTTGTTATTGTGCCAGGACTCAAGGAACGTCTCTAGACCAGGGAGCAACAAATCACAAGGTAGAGGCTGCCCCCTTTGTCCTGGGTGACAAGGAGCCCACAGATCGGGCCATGTACTGTAGGGTAAGTGTATCTGAATCAACACTCAGAGTTATTTGGTCCAGCAAAACTAGGGGGCAGGGGATAGCCATGAGACAACCATCTTCCGTTTGCGGCGCTTTGGATTATCGTCATTCTGATTCAGATGTCTGCTTGGCGCCGGATCCTCAACTTGAGGGTGTACAGACGCCGGCGCTAGCATTAACTTGTAAAACAGGACCAAGAGTGGCAGCTGACAATTGCTCTTTGGGCCATGACCAGTTTCAACTCGACAAAAGGAGAACAATAACAGCTGTTTGATCAACAGCGAGGCTTCTAAGTTTAGAAAGGGACCAACGGTTCATGATCGACGCGGGGATCGTTGGAAAATCCAAGCGCCGGATTTTGAATGGAAACTGAAGCGCCCGTGACGGTTGACTTTTTGGAGAACCCCAGGCGCGCGCTTGTTTGTTTCACAATCGAGACGATCGGAGCCAGTCAGGGAGAGGGTGGTGAAGAGTCGACAACACATGACATCAGACGTTTAAGAGGCTGTTTTCGGAATCAATTTAACGGCGGAAGAATGTGGTCAACGGCAAAGAGGATGCCGAGTTAAATTAAAGGTTGATAACGTCTTGACAGAATTGCCCCGACCAAACGATAGACTGCTCAGCCACCGACGGCACCTCACAGCGGATCAAACGGCACGGAGGAATTCAGACTGCACTTTACTCGTCCATGTCACCTTGAACCATTATTGGACTCATGTTATAATGCTGCCTGCTCTCGTCCACCCACACCATGGCTACCTATTCAGACTGACCGAACACACTCTTCGTCGGGTTAAGGTTAGTCCACAGGGCCATGCTCGCCAAGACTAAACATCCCTAAAAGGGAATGATGCCGCGAGAGGCGGCGGATTGATGACCCGCCAACCCGCGGGGCAATGGGCAACACTGCCACTGCCACCACTGTCACCGAGAGGAGGATTGACTTGACGTGACCAGGTTTGACAGCGATGGGAACACTCAATTCAATTAAACTACTACCTAATCAACGAGGGCAACCGCAGCAGGGCGTAAATCCAAACTGCTAAGCCACCACCAAATCTGTTTCTCGCATGCCCTGAGGGGATCGTCAAACTGGCGCTCCCACACGTGACGACGCGATATCCTGATTCGCTCATGGTGCCATGTTCTTCTGTCTCAACATTGAGAGGCCCTCTTTGTATGTCAATCTGCACTCTCTCTCGCCTGTCCAAAACCCGGCTTCTTCAAATTTGTGAGCCGAAGAGAGTAAATAAGCAACAAGGACGATAGAGAGCGAAACCAACTCCCTCGAGATATACTTGAACCCCTCTCTCGTCCACCTAGACAGCTTGTCAGAGCTGCGATAGCTTCAGCCACAGTTCCTCCCTGACCGACCATCATGGACATGTCCCAAGAGTTTCCCCCGGATATGCTGTCGTTCAACGGCCAGCCCTACATCGACTACAGCGCCTTTCTCCAATCTGACGAAATCAACTTTGGCGACAATGCCCAGGAACAGACCAACACAGGACTGTCAGACTCGTCTGGCAAAGCCACCCCGCCGAGCTCTGAAGGTCAGAGTGCATCCAACGCCAGCACAGAGGTCGCGAGGCGGCAGCCGGCGCAGAAGCAGAGGTTGGAGCGGAGAGGGCATACCAAGAGTCGTCGGGGATGCTACAACTGCAAGAGAAGGCGCATCAAGGTATATCTCGCAGTCCGTGATTGCTTCGACTAGATCTAACTGTAACCAGTGCCAGGAGACGCGCCCTGCGTGTGGTCATTGCACCAAGACTGGCCTCAAGTGCGAATACCCTGCTATGCCACAGATCACACACCAAGTATGCTTGCCCAAGTCCCTACAACTGCCACCTATTGCTGACATGCCGCCAGCCGCATCACCAAATCCCGCTCTTCAGCTTACAGGACATGCGTTTCTTCCAGCACTTCCTAACGCAATGCTACCCGCATCACCCCCTGAAGCAGGAAGAGATCTGGACGCACGAGATACCATGTATTGCACACAACGTATGTACTCCTTCGTCAACTACACTCTCGTCTCTGACAACCGCAGCACGAGTTTCTTATGCATGCCATCCTGGGATTCTCAGCGTCCCAGCTCATCAAGACTGATGCCAGCATCGTCACAGCCGCCATGAGCCACCGTGTCAAAGCGATCAGGGCCATAAAGAAGCGCCTCTCAGAGACCTCAAGAGCGCCTATCGAGTCCGAAGAGGCGAATGCCATGATAGCAACCTGCTTCGCCCTAACGTTCCAATCCGTCAGCCTCGAGGACGGACTTGCCGAGTTTTTGACATTTATCCGAGGCATCATGGTCGTGGGCATGCAGATGATGTTCCGAGGTATCAAACCTCTGTTTCAAAATATGCCGGAGCAAGAACAGGACGCACTCCTAGAGCCACTAATGGAGGGCCTGCCGCTGATCCAAAAGGGCTACGTCGATTCTGCCATGGAGGCAGTCGTGAATCTGAAGCCGTTGTGCAAAGAGCAGGTGGAGATAGAATACCACCAGCACCTGGTCAACATTCTTGAGCAGCTCTATCTCAACTCGTGGGATGGTGAGTTCTTGCTACCCCTACCGTGATTACAAGCATGGATCTGACCCTTGGTTCCCGCAGCCTATAAAGCATACACGAGACAGTACGGCTGGTGGATGATGCTCCCCCACGACACGTTCGAAGCCCTCATCAACCCAGATAACCAGGTCATGATGCTGCTTCACTCGCACTGGATCGGGATCAACGAGATCATGACCCCTATAACGGGACAGGAGAAGCAGGTGGCTGTCAAGTACTCGGAGCGCGAGACGGAGCCCGACACTGACCCAGGATTTGCGCGCTGGCTCAAGTATACCAACGCCCACATCGACTATGAGCACCAGATCTACAATCAGTGGCCCATGTGGATTGAGGAGCAGTTGGATCGTGACATTACTTGTCTTGGTAGGATTCAGTGAGGGAGGGAAGAGGAGGAAACACGAGAGGCTGTGGGAATATGTCAGATTGTTGACACATTTGGACTTGTGAGCGTGGCGCTTCGGATGATGGATCCCTGGCAATGGATATTTCCAAGATGGAGAGGATCATGTATTGTTGGATATTTTCGAATTTACCAATAACATATCCCACGAGCGTATAGCCCATATAAATCGTTCCACCAATGATTCATTTGGTAACAATATGTGACAATGCCTGACAATCACCTGACTCCCATAGTAGTCAGGCACCCGTCTACTGCGCCGCCACGAGGGAAGCCATTCCCACCGGGACGGGCACCGCCTCAGCACGGCCCCACTCTGTAGATCTCGCATTCATCGTATTCCACGCATGGAGATTAGCAAGCGGGGACATGGATCACGACAGGGGCCAATGAGGGATCATCGTGACACACAGGGCTGAAAGATGCCCGACGATATGCCCTAGGCTGTGGTCACCGTATTCTTCGGGTTTTGCTGTAACTTGTGGCGATGGGAATTTGTGCGAGGGATACGATGGTGGGGAGTTTGAGGATATATAGATGGTCTTTTCCTTGGCTTTTATGAGTTTAGTTGTCAGTCAACAACACACATCAAGTACAAGACTATAAGCCAACACTTGCACGAACAAAATCACCTATTTCAACAACATCAAAGCAATCTTCAGTGTCTCATACAAGGACATCTACACAATGACAACAACAATTGAGACCATGTCGGCCCTGGCCCCTGGCCTCCACCGGCGATCCACGGGGCACTCAACCCTCCCTCCGAACTACGAGGCCACCGAGGGCTATGAACTTGCCCAGCTCTCACCGGCATCTTCCTCAGCAGAGTCCCTCCCAAGATACACAACCATTTACGAAAACGGTGGCTCAAGCTCATCTGCTAGAGACTCTGGCTTTCACCCAACAAAGCTCCTCCAGATCGAAGCCCCTGGTTTTGCACTCATCGCTTTCCCTCTGCCCCCGCGCCCGGACCCCATCTACGTCTTTGGCGTGAACCCTACTGGCGAGCTTGAGCAGGCAGAATACGTTTCTATCCGGCCGGCACGCAACTCAGGATCTTGCTTCCTCGCACGCCCGGACGACCCAGCCCAGACGCCTATCTGTACTACCACGTACCGATTTGGTCCTGGCAAGCCACCCAAGATCCGTCTTCTCGGTGGTGCGGGTGAGGACGACCACGATGAAGAGTTTGAGCTTAGCTGCAAGGGATGCTTGACACGCAGCGTCGTCATGCGAACTCACCTCGGTACCTTTGAATGGCGGTACAGCAGCCGTGCTGAACGCCGAGCAGCCCAATCTTCTATCGGCGAGGAAGTTGACTGTCTACTTGTCCTCGACCGGGTGGCCAACGTTGCCCTCGAAGGTGGAAAGCAAGAGGAGCGCCGCAGCAGAGTCGCGCAGTTTGTGCGCAGCGCTAGACTCCGGACCCCAGGCACACGGAGAAGCACGGCAGGCAACGGAGGTCGATTGATGTTGGACCTTCGGGAGTGGACTGACCGGAAGGGAGAGGCGGAGCAGATGGAGCTGTTGGCCTTGGCGAGCTGCGTGTCAATGATGAAGAAGGAGGTCGACAGGAGGAGGATGCATCAGACCATGGTCATCATGGGGGGTGCTTCTGGTGGTCCTTGAGGATTCAGTGGTGAAGGATGTCGATGTTGATACCCATGTATTTCTTATGGTTTTGTGTGTTTTATATAGAATGGTGGAACTGGTTTGATTTCTATAGATGCAGTCTGTTTGATGGGAAATTATTCAAGTTATCAAATATCATGGTCTCATGTGTACTCAGTCCTGCACGTCTGCAACTGCAGTCTTCTCCCTAGCACCAAGTTCAAGAACCTCAGCAACGGACACCTCCTGCTTCTCATCGACATTTGCCTTCTCAAAAGCCTTCTTGCTGCACTTGCACGAGTATCGCACCCTGCATCCCTTCTTCTCACCGATAAAGGGGTCGTTGCGGCACGACTTGCCAAACAACTCGACTAACAGGACCCAGACGGTTAGACCGAGTGTGATGGAGATGAGGTTTAGCGAGTTGAGGTTCTTGGCTATCGGTAGTAGGAACATGATGATGCAGACGGCGAAACGGTTGGCTAGGCGGGTATTCTTGCTCCAGCGGAGGGTTGCTGGCTTGCGATGCTCGTGGCAGTAAGCAATGACTCCCATGAAGAGCATCGCGATGGCGAGGCCGTGGCAGTAGAAGAATCTGATGCCATTGGCGACTTCGTCTTCTGCACGGTGAGAGTAGTGATCTGACAATTGCTCGGCGTTGGCGCCGCCTGCGTCTGTTGCTAGGACTAACTTGGACAGTCCAGCAGAAGCAAGGATATAACCCATGATGAATGGAAGATGGGCGTAGTTCCAGACGGAGGCTTTTGCTATTAGTCGATAGTCTGAATAGGGATAGAAAGCACTTACCCGAAATGATAGAGCGTCGAATAGCATGTATGTCAATGTTGCTGCCATCAACATCGAAATAAATCCAGTTAAAGACAAATGCCTGGACGAGTCCAAGCACTGCCTTTCCCAAGAACGTGTTGACGTGATAACCTCCATAGCTCTGGAACATGACACCCACGACAGAGTATCCAAACACCAGCGAGACAAAGGCATTGGTACGCTCCACTCGATGCTCAATGTTGACGGCGGGATAAAACTCAAAGACCTTGTCCAGGAACTTGCCAATACCGTTCTTCTCACCGGCCATCTTTCCATACCGGAAAAGCCCGGTGATAATGCCTTGACCCCACATGTCGAGGGCGAGTGCCACCCAGATGAGACCAAGCCTTGAGGGCATCTCGACGTGAATACTGGCAATCCACAGGACGGAGGGTATCAAGACGTTGATGGCTTCGCAAATCATGACGCCTCGGATCATGGGTAGGAGGAAGCCGGTGGCCAAATAGTGAACCAAGGTTCTGAATCTCGCCGCTAGATAGAAAGACACTAGCATGGTATAGGTGTTGTGTTCCTCGCTGTCGTAAAAGGCGTACGTCATGTTGGTGGTGAATCTTGACAAGTTAGATTATCCTTCTTTCAAAGGCTCAGCCAACATACCCTAGTAGGCAAGCAATCTCGAATAGGATTTCCAATCGAGTCTTGACATCGTCGGTTTCGAACCAGCTCAAGACCAAAGTGACATCGGCCCAGATCTTCCACGACATGATAAAGGTGATTGCGAAGCGGAGCAATTCCTTGCCGGTCGGTTCAGCCCAGACATGTTCGCCGTTGATGTGAATGATGCCGACTATAGAGATATTAGAAGCTGACGCTATGCTGTGAGCGTGGGGAATTACCGTAGAGGAGGTCAAAGAACAGCTCGATAGCCATGATCTCCGTATTCTCTGATGCGCGCCATAGCAAGCCTTTGTGAAACCATTGCTTTACCACTGGCTTCTTGAAGAGCTTTGTAGTCTCTCCCAGTCGGGCTTGACTCCAGCTTGAGGCGATGGAGACTGTATCCGACGTGGACGTATCCAAATCTGGAGTCTCATCCTCATTGTAGGTTCGTAGTTCAGCACCGTAACCAAACTTGTTAAAGTTGGCGCTCAGACCGTTGGTGTTGGTAGACAGCCGATCTATTTCACTGTTGAACGTGTCCAGCTGGCTCTGCACGTCTTCCCACTCGTCAAAGGCTGGACCATGCCGCTCTCGCAGCTTGGCTCGACGACCTTCGTGATGATCTCGAGTCTCTCTGAGATAGTTGCAGTGCTCTGTCGAACCGTGGAGGACGACTTCGACCTGTATCTCGTCTTGGCTGCCGTACTTCTTGCGCAGGTTGTCGTAATCTTCGGGCAGGGACACGATCACTTCCTTGCCATTGGGTAGAGCGAACCTCTGCGGCTGACGCCGTCTCGCAGAAGGCTTAGAGGACATGGCGATACGAAAACAACAAGACAATTCACGCTTGCAAAATCAGAAAAAAAGACAGCAAGAGGGCGCGACGAGGAAGAAATAAGAGTCTGCGAGAACAAAGACAAGGATTCTCGTCTCCGACCCCAAATTACAGATGTAGGGCGGCCGCCGTCGTGTTAGCCCCTGGCAAGTTTGATGCCGCTATCATTGGCTTTTGATGGTGTGTCTTGCGGCCCATTGGGCGCGGCCCCCAGCCGGTCAAGATGCACAATCGTCATGGTGGCAGAATAAACTCATAAAGGCGCCTCTTGTTTAAGCTTATCGAGACCCGATTCCATCTTGACTAAGGCATTGGTCATCATGGTTGTCTCTTTGAGAGAATTGCTTCTGCTTATTGATACGCGTGCATATCGCATATCGAGATGGATCAAGGATGGCGGCTCATTCCGTTCAAGTGCCGTAAATCACGTGATCAGATGCGTCTTCCGGTTGTTTACCGGCTGCGGCTTCAAGCGGGTGGATAGCTGCCTGAGGCTACCAATCCTAGCTCAGCCGTCGACCGGTAATTCGGAGCAAAGATTCAGCCATCACCAACTACCAAAATCCCCATCTCCCCCCCCAATCAACCTTCAACACCGCCAAAATGACTGCTGCGTGGAAAGCCGCTGGCCTTACGTACGTCAATTGAACCCCTTCGACCTGCCGATTCGACAATTGGATCTATCCTGTCGATTCCCCCCCCCCGACCGACCGTGTCCGAGCCCCGAGACTAACAATTACCCTTTTTCCGAATAGCTACAACCGCTACCTGGCCGTCGCCGCCCGCGTCGTCCGCCGAAGCTTGAAGGAGGATAAGAGAATCGCTGCCGAGCGACGAGGCGAGATGGACCTGCGATTCGCCAAGTGGCAGGTGAGGCGACCTCCCGGCGATGCGGAACTAGAGATGGAAAACTGACCAGGTTAATTACCTCAACAGAACGGCAAGCAGGGCGAGCCCCAGAACCTGGCCGCTGCCAACGCCGCCAACGCCGCCGAGAACGCTGCTTAAGCAGATCGATTTTGGAATGATTGCGCGTGGATAATGGGAGCGTGGCGCCCGAGGGGTTTGCTCGGCTCCAAGACGAGATGGAATAGAGCAGCTCAGCCTGCTCACGGGGAGGGCAACCAATTGCATGCACCTAGTGCCACTGTATCAATAACGATTGCTGCAATGTTAACAATCAACCAAAAAAGACGACGATTGCCAATTGACGGACTCCGAGGGGAAAATTGCTGGTGATTGTATATTGTGCCCATCTCGACTGCTACACTGGTGATGCTCGGCGGGACGCACGCAGCTTGAGGCTACCCGGCTACCGCCGAGGACAACAGGTGCCTCTCCACAAAACCCATATCGTCAACAATCAGATTTCATGACAGTAGAACTTGACCATTCATTTTCCCTTGAACGATTTCACAACATTCATCATTCTCCCTCATTTGTGAATGTCAAATCTCATCTGCCATCTGGTGACTTTTTGGGCTCCCAAAAAAGAGACGGAGGAGCAGTGGAACCTAAACGTATCTGAACCATCATCTTGCTCCCTTGCCTAACTTTACTCTCTAATAATTCCCAGCCCTTTTTGTTCCTTTCACCCTCGCACGCCCAACTTCGTGCGATAATACTCTTATCCCCTTTTTTGATGCGGCGGATTGTCGTGTTAAATCGTTGACATGGCCGACTTCGGTATCGGGATCCCGGACGGTGGGTACCCAAAAAGATGGGAGAGGTTCCTGGTTGATGACCCCGATCAAAAAGTCTGACTTTGAGGCCTAGATATCGCGAGACTATCGCTAGGCCAGGAGTATGATCCGCCGCCTCCGCCGCCGCCTGATATCAAGACCGAGGGCATCCTCGCCGTTGACATTACCGAAAAGTTTGCTCAGGCTGTTCAGAGTAGGTTCCTTTGGGTCTCGTGCTTCTTGTGGTGAACCCCGCGATTGACACTTGCAGCTCTCGCACCCGGCGATCTCGTCAAGGATGGATTCTTTACGCTTTTTGAGTCCGTCGCGGCTCTCGAGGTATGATTTCTGTAGCGGTTTGTGACTTATGGCGAGACTCACAGGCATAGATCATGGATCCCAAGATGGACAGCGGTTGTGTCAAGTCAGCCGATGATCTTGAAGAGCTTTATGATGTCAGTCGGCCGCTGCTCCCGGAGGAGGTGCTGGGAGTCATAGATCAGCTTCTTTGCCACGAAGTGAGTGTTTCTGACTGTTTGATATCTGGAGATATACTCATTTCCCTAGATGGCATGGCATCTGGGATATCCACTCTCCCAGACTCTGTTCACCAGCGTCTACGCCGAGTCCCTCCTTATGCCAACGCCATTCAGTGTGGGAGAAGCCCGGTTTGTTCGAAATGCGCCAAATGACTCACCAAGCAGGTCCAGTATGCTCGAGATTCTCAGGGCTTATTGTCTCGGCCTGCTCAAGGCATGTGGTTACGTGAATGAAAGGATCAGGTCCGAACATTACTATGAGGTGAGTATCATCACTGCATCGAACTCATAATCAAGATCATTCTGACACTGTATATAGGAGGAAGACTTTGTCACAAACACGTACAACAGGACCCTACTTGCTGAGATACAGCCACAAGCTGTTCAGCAAGCCATCCAAGAAGCGAGGAACCTGCTAGCCACACTAGGTGAGGAAGTTAGTGATGAGATTCGAGAAGCCCTTGACCGTCGGCTACAACTGAGATCCTTGTTCTTGGATGCTATTCAATGCCCCCAGCACATGAGGGAACCCGATGTCGCCAGGAAGCCGTGGCTGGAGGGCCTGCAACTGCTTCCGAGTATCAAGTCTTCTCACTCAGTCGGACGGCCCGTTGACGAAGCTTTCAGCGCCAAGCTGCAGCGTAAGCTTGCTAGTACCATGCCTCCGAGACCTATCGTGAAGCTGGAGTTTGACGATGCTTTTGGTCATTTGTTGAGGCTGTTCAAGGATGGTGCTCAGTTGATCGACGTGCTTCATTACAACGACTCCCAGAGTCTTCAGGTAATAAGCATCCCCATCTCAGGAGGTCAATGCTAATAACAGACAGACATTCGTGTCAACCTTTCAAGCCAAGAAGCCCCAGCCACTGGTCTACGTGCGGACTCTGTTGCAGACGTTCCTGTTCAACGAGATGGAGGTTTTGGGTTCCATGAGCATCCGCCAAATCATGGATGATGACTTTGCTACCGTGTCTATGCCCGCAAGCCCTCAGCTTGACCGTGCCAACGACGAGATCGAATTTCCTCAGGACCCGCGCTTCGTCATGGCCGAGCAGATGGAGCTCTTCCGTCAGAGAGCGGCACAGCCTTTCCTAGATGTGCTGCGAACTTTCTGCCAGAACCGATGCCGTGTACGACGCACGCTCTGTCACATCATCCGGGACTGGGAGAATCTGCAGGCGGATGCTGAGGAGATTGACCAGATCATCCAAATCAAGGTCAAGGAACGACCGATGAGGCAATCAACAAGCATGGGCATGCCGATGGAAACCTACTCGCTTCCGCTTTCATCTTGGACATATCTGTACAAGATGCGCCTGATGGAATGGATCGTGCAACTGGGCTTTGAGCTGGAGGTTTACCAGCCGGACGAACTCGCCGGCATGTATTGGTACCTAAACTACCTTGCTAAGTGGAGGGTTCAGCACACGGAGAGGATCAAGTCGTTTGTCATTCGGAGGGCGGAGGAGTCCCGAGCCTCACAGCACCCTAACCCAGCCGTCGACCGCCAGCTTGAACGATCACTGGCTTTCATCCGACTCATGCTGCTCGACTCTGCCGTGACATGGGAACTGTCAGACGCCCTGTCTTGCCTCTACACCGTCCTCACTCGGCTGAAGCTCGTCAAGGTGCCACCAAGACCTTATAGCAACAACGAGCTTCGGTATGACCTCCGAATGCGGCCGTTTGTCGCTATTGGCCTACCAACGCTTCCCAGCTTTGACGAGTTTACTCAAGGAACATCGCAGCCCGAAATATCGACTCTGGAAATCCTCGAATACGCAGAAAAGGCCCTCACAGGTGCTAAGAAGGGCTTCGAGGCGCTGTCCAAGTTCACACCTGAGGATTCGTTCTCTGTCGGCTCCCACGACCGATGGGTTGCGTCCAAGAAGAATGCCCTCAAGGCCTGCATCGCGACGGGAATAGCCATCTCGTCGCTTCAAAAGGCTGTCAAGAGAGAGCAGGAAACCGGTGAACTGAAGATCAAGGCCGAGGTGCCCACACCGGATAAATCTTATCACGACTGGTGGATCGTGCCCCGTATAATCCCTACCTAGGAGACGGGAAAGGCCTTAGAGGATAAATGATAATTCAAAGGAGAAAACGAGGGCTAAATTCTAGAGTGCGTTCACAGGTATAGTTGTACATTTGGGTATCCAAATGAGAGTTTGCCTCCTCTTCCACCCATCCATCCGTCCGTCCGTCCTCCATCCCTGTTGTAGATTTGACAATAGATTCGAATAAATATTCGAATAACTGTGAATCAAGGAATTAAACAAAAAGAAACGCCGGTTTCATCGTGTCAGAATCTGTTGATATGCCAATTCCATTCTCACCGCAAATGTATTGGCTGCCGAGATATCGGTATCAAGGCGATTGGTCTGTCCTCAATACTGGGTCTTCGAGATAGTCGAGGTGGGACCCGCGCCTGAGCTAACTGGGATTGTGAGGCATCGCTTAAGCCGCAACGCGTCGTCGAGCCCCGGCCATGCGAAGTCGGACGGTCTGCTCATATAGCACATCCTTGAAGGCGAAGAGCAGGGCGGCAGTCAGCACGCTCTGGGTGACCTTTGGGCCAATGCCTGTTTCTGTTAGCATGCCATTCCGTGTAAGTGTGGATATAGATACTGACCTCTGTAGAGACCAGAGTAACCACTCTCGCTCACAATGCGGCGGAGAGCGGCAAAAGAGCCCTCCTTCTTGCCCTCGCTCTGAACGTGCATCTGACTCTTGACGGTGATGTAAGGGTAGGTGATGCTGGTCGCAAACAGCTTGCCCAGAGCACCAAGGAAGAAGGCGATAGTAGGGGTAACCTTGCGACGCTTCTCCACCGTGTTCTTCAGCTGCTCGAAGAGAGTGTACTGAAGGATGGGGTTGATGACGAGGACCAGGGCCGGAATGACACCGGCAAAGAGAGCCTGAGGGCCCTCGTTCTTGAGGAGCTGCAGAAGAGTGCCGATGGTGCTGGGGGGCTTGGAAGGCTTGGCCTCGGCACCGGCCTCGACGTCGTCCTTCTTCTTCTCCTGCTGGCGAGTGGTGACGCGGGTGTTGACAACCCAGATGGGGTTGGTGATGATGACGGTGGCCGACCCGGCGATGGCTCCGGCGATCATGGACTCGACCGTGGTGAGCTTCGCGCCGGCGCGGCCGGCCTTGGCAGCCGCCTTCTCAAAGAAGGTGCGGGTCCATTCATACCAGTAGTAGTAAACAAAGTTGGTGATGCTGATGCCGAAGAGGGCCGAGTTAATACCGGAGTAGAGGCCCGAGATACCCTCACGGGCGATAATGTTGCCAACAGCCTCGCTGAATTTGCTCTCGGCCTTCTTGGACTCGACCTGGGCGCGCGTGGAGAGGGTGATGAGTGGGTACCTTGAATACTCGTCAGCTAGCGATCGCGATGCGACACTGGGAACCAGCCCTACGTCAGGACCATGGACAAAAGGCCACCACCAGCGCCGGCGAGTGCATGGGCGACATTGTCGTTCTGAGGGATGGGCGCCTTCTCAGTGACGACAACCCTTGCGGGTGTGATCTCGACCTTTTCAGGTATCTCGACCTGGGGGGTCGTCTCCTTGTCGGCGTTGTCGGACATGATGCACGTCGGGATATGCTTAAGCGAGCAGCGACAGACAGAAAGAGGCTTGAGCTTTTCAATGCGCAAGAGTCAAGTGAAGGGGAAGGGAATTGGGGAACTTATAAAAAACCTGGGGAAAGGGACGGCTTCGCGGGGCCGTGCTCGATTTAAAACCCAGTCAAGAACATGCCTAAGCTTGGCTTAAGGGACTGCCTAGGCTTAAGAGCGTCTATCTCGGGATCGGCGTCTGGTAAACTTGACTCGAGGAGCGAGCCTGTGCCCCTAAAAATACCGAGGTCGGGACATGATACCGAGTAACCTTAGCTGGAATCGGCCAATGTTCCGCATCTGAAAATGAAGTCACCTCCTCCTTTCCCCTCCACTTTTGTTGGTTGGACCGGCATGTGACGTGGGGAAGACCAGGTCGGCAAAGCCCAGCTCTTGATCGTGTTTGCGCTAAACCTGATCAAGGCATTGTCAGGAGAGCCACTTTAAAACGACCAAAACTCGGCATCTCAGAATCCCCCAAATTCGGAGCCAAGGAGAAACAAAAAGTGCGGACGCGGTGCCCGCGCTAGGCCCCATACAGGTCTAAGTAAACAAATCAACCGCCACACACGCTTCATCCTTGCAAGTCGCACACCCACACCGCGGGTTTAACAAACTTCAGCCCAGCGTCGCGGTATCTGGCATATCCCACCCCATCCATGATTGTTTTGAGTTATTCTATCATTGCTCGTCAATGCCACGGCGCAGAAAATCCGGTCTCGAGTCCGACTTCCAAGTCCGCTGGCACTCGGTTGCCAACATCGCCACGCCCAGCGTGGACATCATGTCGTCGCCTGATCCGCTCAACGACACCATCGATCTGAGCGTGGTCCCGCCTTCTACAACGCGCCGCGTCCCCCGCAGCAGCCAACGGTCCAGCCGGTTTTCTATTCCTGGCACCTCGCCCAGGAAGCAAATGTTTGAGCTCGAGGTTGGCGACGATCGAGCACCCCAGAAATTGCTGGTAACGGTCGAGACGGAAGAGCCAAGCGCGACGGCGGGTCCGGGAAGCGCGCGACGAAAACTGTTCCAGACTTCGAGTCCTTTGTTACCAATGTCCAGGCGGAGAGAGATGGCGACCACGACGACTGTGCCTTTGAAGAAGGCTATTGAGGAGGAGATGGCCGACCCAAACGCGACCCCGAGGAGGAGGGGACGGCCGAGGAAAATAAACGGAACACCTCTGCCAAGCGCAGGTACCAAGCGAAAGTCGGGAACTCCAATCAAGAAAACACCAAGGCGACCGCGATTATCGAAAGGTACGGAGCCTGGGAACGAGACGGGAGGGTCCAACGCAGGCCGCACGCCAGGAACAAAGAGGAGGGGTCGACCGCCCAAGAATCGACCTGTTGAACCACCTAGCGAGTTGGGAATTGACGTGGACGGAGGAACTGTTGATACTGAAAGGAGACGGCAGGAACTTGGTCCTGAAGAGGTGGCGGAAGTGATGAATGAAGCTCCTGCGCTTCCCTCTCTTCGGGGCGACGACTCTCAAGCTGACAATGAGATGACTCTGATCATCACGCCTTCAGAAGCTGAAGGGTTGCAAGCAAACCAGACACAGAGCAATACGGCCCAGAACGATACTACGGCTCTGCCGCATTCGGAGCCTGATTCGGATATTTGGATGGCAACTCTGGATGACGAACCAACTCCACGGCCTTCAAGTCGAATAGCGCAAAGAGAGCCTGCGCCCTCAAGTCCTGACCATGACCAAGAGGCCGATACTTCAGATTTTGGAGACTACGGATACCTTCCCCCGGCAGGCAGCGATGTCTCTTCCGCAGACGAACCTGAAAGTGAAATTCGACCTATGAATAACGACACCATTGCGGCTGGCGAGGACTTTAGCATGATTTTCATGGACTCTCTTCCATCACTACAGGGGAACTTGCGCAGCTCTGTCCAGGAAGTCACTGAGAACGATATTGGTGAAGAAACGAGCATGATCATCAACAACACCCTCGAATCTCTGCGCCAGTCCTTGCAAGATCGGGATAGGCCTAACACGGAGGCGGAACCTGCTGAAGCCCCCAAACCAGCTGAACCTGCCTCCTCTCCCCCTCGAGAAGAACTTAGGAAATCCGCCATTCGTCCTCCCCTGACTTTTTCGCCGAACCGCAACATGTCCCCAAGGTGGCTTCGAAGCCCTCGGAGAATGGGATCTACACCCTTAAGACGGCAAGTATTAGAGCTGAACGCGAGAGAGAATGCAGAGGCGGCACTGGAGGCACCTGAAGAGCGTGACTCTCCTATTACTACTAGGGGGCAAAGATCATCAGCCCCCCCAGACCATGAAGAGTCAAACTTGTATGATGACTCGTTTTCCAAAATTCCTGATGCTGTACTTGAAGCTGCGACGCCACGACGACCTCGAAGAAATGTTGTGGATGAGACATTGTTGGAAGATGAAGATGTGGAAATGGAAGATGAGCAGCGTCCCCAGCCAGCTGAAGAGGGGAAAGAACAAGAACACGCAGAGGAAGAGCATCAACAACAGCCAGAACAAGAGGAGGAACAGGAACAGGAACAAGAACAGGAAGCGCCGAGAGACCCGTCGGTGGCTTCCCATGGAAGTGTCATCTCTCGATCGGACGCTGGACGTCTCCCTACCCCTGACGATACACCACCCCAACTTGATACTCAGGAGGATCATGGCGAAAAGTCGATACACATGTCGGGAACCTCGGCCACATCTACATCCCCTCGGGGCTCTTCTCCGGCTGCTGCATCATCTGGGCAATCCTCGGCCAGTCAAGTCCAGCTTATTCCGGAAATCGTGGAGGAAGTTGTCGACGAAGATATTGAGGACGCTGTCGTGGATGAACCTGTTGAAGAGATGCAGGAGGATAACGAGCCGCAAGAAGACGAGGAATTACCGGATATCAACGAGCCGCGACCAACCGGTTTATTTGTACCCAACGACAACCACCAGCCTGAGGTTACGCCACTCAACCAGATGACATCTCCTCTTCAGGACCCCCAGTCACTTCTGCCAGAAGCAGTATTGGAGAGGGTGCGGCGGCCTACACTCTCCCCTATCGTGCGAGCAGGACGGGCGTTGCAAAGCGTGACATCGGATCCCCCCTCGCCAGAGACACGTGAGCAGCATCTCCGGAGCCCCTTCAGGAGCTCTGTGAGCAGAGAGTTGGGACCCCGGGAAACGCAGTCGATCCGACGTATGAGTGCCAGCCCTCGACGTATGAGCGCTAGCCCTGGGAGATCCGTTGCCTTCCCAGCAGTTACTCAAATACCCCCTGCCAACGAGGCATACGAGGATCCCTTTGGTACGGACACCCGGCACACAGGTCAAGCTAGCTTTATGGAAGCGCTTGAGAGAAGTGGCGGTGATCGTTCACCACGGCGGTCACGGAGATCATCCCGGGAGTCTACGGCAAGCTCTCTGCGTTTCCAGCCTCACAGTGAGGATGGAATGAGCTGGGTGGAAAACGAGGGCCCTATTAGCGCAAATCTTCGTGGCGATGTCCCGCTTGAGGCCTTTGCTCGATCGACAGTTGGGAAGGCAAAGAGCCCATCTATCGATCGAGGACAGCTAGATGGCGCAAGCGACGAGGCAGACGAGGAGCCTGAACAGGATGCTGATGATATGGATATTTGGGAGTTCGAGGCACAGCGATCGTCTCCTCGCGCGGCTCGCCAACACTCCAGGGAGAGGACGGCTGAGGCTGCCACTACTAGGCGGAGCACCCTACCCAGTCCCTGGACGAAACGCACAAGTCGTGAGGCACAGCCTGAGATAGAACCCGTTGCCCAAAGGGATACCCAGGAAGTTGCAGAAGAAGCCGACGAAGAGGAGGAGGAGGAGGAAGAGGCAGAGCAGGTAGTAGAAGAGGAAGCAGACGTGGAAGCATCAGACGCTGATGCCACCGAGGACGCTGTGCCGGAGCCAGCTCAAGCAGAGGAGTACTCACTTCTCTCTCAGAGGGCCAACGCCCAGCAGCAACAGAACAAGGCTCCAGAGTCTGCAGTCAAGGCTCGTCGCTTCGACCTTTCTACCTTCTTCTCTTCACCAGCGACTATCCCAGGGATGTTAGCCGAGAAGTTTCTATCGCCCAAGAAGCCTGCACCCCGACCAGCTGAGCCCGAAATGGTGGAAGCAGAGCACACCCTACCAACAAGCTCCATGTTCCCACAGCTGCCGCAGCAGGAATTACGACATCGAGCAGGGCCTCGGGCTGGTTTCTTCTCTCCTGTCCGCGCTCCACAGCCAGTATCAAGGCGGCAACAAGAGGAAGCAGAATCCCAAGGGGCTTCCACGGAGCAGGAGGGGACTGAGGAGCAGTCAGAGCCTGAAGAAGTAGAGGAGCATGAGATGCCCTCGGTGCCACAAAAGAGGAACTTTACGCCTCAACGAAGACAGCCGAGCCAGTCTTTCTTCAGGACGTCAACCCAACAGCCGGCTGCATCAGCTAATAGCGCGCCCACTCCGCCAAGAATGCAGCTCTCTCATGCCGACATCCAGAGGTGGCAGCAAGAGACTTCCAATGCCAGCGAAGACTCCCCTGAGCCATCTCGACCCCTTCTTAGACCCCTCCCACCTAAGAACGCTTCCCCGACCAAGTCGAGTCTTCGCTCTCCCCTGAAACCACACACACCCGGTCGTGTGGTCGAGTTCACCAGCAGCGTTCTCTCCCCTGTTGAGCAGGCCAAAGCTCGACAGCAACGCCGACTGTCAAATTCATCTGCAGCATCGCAGACTAGCAACGCAGCTCAACGTCCGCGCCTAAGACCTCCATCCCAGCAGAATGCCAACAAGGAGAATGCCGTGGCTTCTGACGTCTCCATGTCTGACGCCTCCCCCGTTGCAAAGCAACAACAGCCCCAACCGCTGTCCAAGACTGTCTGGACACGGCAGCACTGGCTCTTCCTGGACGAGCTGCTCCAGCTACGACGCCAGGGGCCATACCGCACCAACTATGAGCGCCGCTCGGACAAGTACCTCGGCAAGACAGTCAAGAGCCAGGGTGAATCCATGACGCTGGAGCGCTGGCATCTCGACTGCGTCGACGCCTTCAAGGCCGAGGTCGGCGGCTGGGACGAAGCCTCCCTGGCAAAGAGGCTGTTTGCCCTGATTCTCGGCGAGGAGAGGAGGAGCCGAGGCGTCGTCGACAAACCATCATCACGAGTCATGTTTCACTGAGGATTTTTCGAATTGAGTTTTATGAGAGTATGAGATGGGAATTAGCTGGTCTAGCATGCATGAGGCGTTTCGATGAGTTGTCCTTTGGAGGAGATACCAATTTGTATCGTTCAAGCATTGATTGCATTGCAATTGTTGGTTACACGCATACATCATCACATACCCTTTTTTACAAAAAACACCGTTATTTAGGATATGAAAGTTAGACATAGCAGTACAAGGCACATGAACAATGACGCAGCGATGAAAAACAAATGCTCAGCATAGACGATTCTGTTCCCTCTTGAAACGCCTGATCTACTGTGTGACATATTACATACAGATGAGCGGCGCACTCCCGCCGCTCCAGAAAGCCCAGCCCATCCCCCTCTATTCCAGCATGGACGCCTGGTTCGTGTACAATACATCCACCACGTTGCTCAGCTTCTCAATGGTTGCCAGAGCCGCATCGTACGACTCATCCCGCTGCGTCTCGTCAAAGATGATGAGGCAGCCAGCACCCTGATCGAGGACGCCGATGATGACCTTGTCGAGGATCATCTGCGACAGTTTTCGCTCCACCTGCTGAGTGTCGAGGCCAACCATCTTGGCAATGTGGTCGATCTCGACGCGAGAGAAGGGCTCGATGACCTTGATAAGGTTCTGCTCGAGCATGGCATCGTACAGGCGGCGAAGGTGGTTACGGATAAAAGCATCACTTCCAAGCTCGTAGCGGTAAGACGAAAGGGCGCGTTCGTACTCCTCGAGTGACCGATTTGAGTGAGCGCGGGCGATAGCCTTCATGGCCTCAAGGTTCTTGCCGGCATACTTGAGAGCCTGCTTCGAGGTCATGAGGTTGTTGACGTCGTCAACGAGGTTAAGCATGATCTTGCAGAGAAGCATGTACTGAAGAGCAGCTTGAGCCTTGGGGCCCTCGTCCTGGGTGTGGTATCCATCGAGAGCCTCGATAAAGTAGGAAAAGGCAGTGTTAAAGTCCTTGTCCTCGGCGTGGAGCATACCGCTCTGCATGTCGAGGTTGGCCTGCAGCAGCGGTGGGGTATAGACACTGGCGGCGCTCGTGCGTGCGCTGGTCAAGGCGGCGCGGGCCTTGGGGATGTTGCCGAGGGCGTGGTAGACCCTCGACTCTAGGAGTTGGACCTCGACGAGGCGGAGCTTGTCGTCGAGGCGCTTGAGCTCGCGGAGGAGGCCGTTGATGAGGCCGAGGGCTTCATAGTACGACTGCTTGGCCATCTGCAGGGCGACGAGGCGGACCTCGAGATCCTGGCGCTGGAAGGCGCGGCGCTCGGCGGTGGCCCATTCTATGCAGTCCCTGGTGACGGCGATCTCGATATCGGTGCTGTTGGGGATTTCCTTGAAGAGGTCGAGCAGTTGGCGGACTACGTCACTGTGTTAGCTGGGGTAAGCGCAAGCATTCTTGATATTATGACATACCCAGCTTTGCCGACTTGGCCTTGGCAAAGGAAGAGAATACTGATCGGCTCTCCTTGACTAGATCCACAAGCTCCTGTGTCTTCCTGTAGTCGTCGTTAGTGGGGGACAGCAATAGGTAATATTGACAGGCAGCGCGCACTTCTCATCCCGGTAAAGCTCGCCCAGGCTGATCAAAGCCGTCTCGTACTCGCGCGTAGCAGCATCGGATGTGGCGCTGGGAGCCTGGGAGATGATTTCCTTGTAGATGGCCTCAGCCTTCCTCGGGTCTGACTTGGCGAGCTTCTGTGCTTCCTGGACCCTCGCCGATTCGGCCGCCGCCATTGTGAAGGGAGTAGTTGCGCGTGTCGGAGGGGTGTTCGTAGGTGGTTATGGGTGGACGGCGAGGGCAGTTGGCAAGCGTTATGGCGTTGATGAGGGTGGAATGGTAGTCGTCAAGATGGTGTTTGTTTCGTTGGATGAACTGAAGCAATAGCTAGCCTTCCCGTGCCTCCAGGTTGCCAGAGCACGACGTAGGCCAGCAAAAGGTGGGTCCTTGCCGTTTACCAAGGGAGGTAATTGGCCAACTCCAGAGGGGCATGAGCTTTGGCGGGCTTTCGTTGATCCGCCGCTACGTGCCTTGCCCTTCCAATGCTGGAAGCTTCCCCGGCAGCGCAGCCGGCGCCAGCCTCTGGATCATGCCGACAGCTTAAAATTTCATTCCTAACTCGGAGTGGAGGGGATCTTAAAACTTCCTGATCATACAAGCCGCCGCTACATACATAAGCCCACCAGCTTTAATTTCTCTTCTCCCACCTCCAATCTCTCTTCACTTCCATATATTCACCCTCCTCTAATACATTCACAATGTTCCGTCAAGCCGTCACTGCTTCCTCCAGAGCCCTTCGCGCCGCTCCCCGCGCCGCCGCCGCTGCCCCTCGGCCCTTCATCCAGTCGCAATTCCAGTCGGCGCCCGCCTTCACCCCCAGAGCCGCCCAGCCCGCCGTGTCAAGATGGTACAGTGATGCGAAGGAGTCTGACTCTGCAAAGCCTGCCGAGGAGGCCAAGACGGAGAACAAGAAGGATGAGAAGAGTGCCAATGGCGAGGCCGATGCTGTTGCCGAGCTGAAGAAGGCCCTCGAGGCCAAAGAGACCGAGGCCCGAGACTGGAAGGTTAGTAACTCCATTGACAAACCACACAATCCCTTACATATACTGACTATACATCAGGACAAGTGCCTGCGCACTGTCGCCGACTTCCGCAACCTTCAAGAGCGCACCCAACGTGAGGTCAAGACAGCCCGCGACTTTGCCATCCAAAAGTTCGCCAAGGATCTCGTCGACAGCGTCGACAACCTGGACCGGGCCCTGGGCATGGTGCCCCAGGAGAAGCTCAACGTCGATGAGAAGCCCGAGCACCTCCAGGACCTCGCCAACCTGTACGAGGGTCTCAAGATGACCGAGGACATCCTCATGAGCACCCTCAAGAAGCACGGCCTCGAGCGCACCAACCCCGAGGGCGACAAGTTCAACCCCAACGAGCAGGAGGCCACCTTCATGGCTCCCCAGCCTGACAAGGAGGACAACACCGTCTTCTTTGTCCAGCAAAAGGGCTTCAAGCTCAACGGTCGGGTGTTGCGCGCCGCCAAGGTCGGTGTCGTCAAGAACAACTAAACTACTATAATGCCCGGGTTTTACTCTGGGCCGCAATTGCGTGTACTATTAAAGGGTTATCGGTCGGCGTTGGCTCACAGTGTATAATGAATGCTCCTCTCATGATGACGGTTAAAAGATGCTGGGACAAAAGAAAAGTTTTACAAGAGCTGGGACCTTGTACATAAAGAAGATGTGTATAACACAGGCAGGCGGGGCTGGAGGGAAGCCGCCAATATTTCTTGCATGAAATGACCTTGGGGGATTTGGCTGTACCAACTTTGATCTCGGGCTCTCTAGGATATACCCACCCAATGAAGATGTCGAGAGTATCTTGCTCAAACTGGTCTCACAATCATGTCTTGCCATTATGGATGTTTCATGATATAACACAAACATTGCCTCATAACACACCTAACAATGGGAGCGCACACACACACACACACACACACACACAAACTGCTTTTAAAAATGGTTTCAAAACCCCCCAACGACCCTATCGAATGAACAGTACCATACTACAAACAAGAAGAATAAGAAAAAGACCATCAACAAGTTGTAGAGGCATCTAGAAAGTGCTCTGCCCAGATGCCGCCCCAGTACAAAGAAATAGCCCGATTGTTGTCCTCCCTCCATCCTTTGATCTTCTAAATCACTCCATAATCCCAATGCGTTGTTGCGTTGCGTGCCGTGCCATGCCAAACCATCATCCATCCATCTGAACACCACTGTGTGTTCCCTATACCTCCGAGGTGATCCCCCAGATGATCGAGGGAGCGCTTCCCAATAATCTCTGCCGGTTCACCTCCTCGGCTCATTCCCTCGTAGGATCTTCTGTCGATGTTGAACATTGATAAAAAAACAAAAAAAGGAAAAAGATAACATAAAGTGCAATCGTTATAAGAAACACTGTTCATGCGATGGTCATTACAACTCTTTTAATGCCGTCCCACTCTGCTGCCTCCTCTCTATTGCGCTTAGCCCCCTCTCCCCAGGAGAGGTCAGACCAAGAACTGAAGGACAGTCGCGAGTTGGAAAAGCTCCTCAATCCAAAACAATCATCTCAGGCTGTGGACGCCTTAGAGGAATTGACACTTTCTCTTCTTCCTCTTAACGGGTCCCGCCCCGGGAAGTGATGACCTCTTCTCGTTGGCAGAGCTTGAAGCCACTGCTGAAGCCTCAAGCGTTTTCCGGTCGTTGGCCACGACGGTAAGGATAGCCGACTCAAAGATCTCGTCAACTCCGCGCATCTCCTTGCTGCTACACTCCATGTACTGCGCACCCATCTTCTTGGCGACAGCCATGCCCTGCTCAGTGGTGACTGGCGTAAGTCCTTGAGTCTTGAGCATGTCAATACATGTCTTCTTGTAGCGTAGATCTGACTTGAGTCCGACCAGAACAAGCGGCGTGTATGGGCAGAAATGCAGAACCTCAGGGTACCACTATGAAGACATGGTTAATACTTTGCTGACACCCGAGAAGGGGAGTTCTTACCTTATCAAGCACATTGTCTATCGAGTTGGGGCAGTCAATGGCAAAGCATACAAAGATGAGGTCGGTCTCGGGGTATGAGAGCGGTCGGAGACGGTCATATTCTTCTTGGCCTGCAGTATCCCACAATGCAAGCTCCACCGTCTTACCGGTGGGCGGATGGATAGGATAGGTGATGTAGTTCTCAAAGACGGTCGGCACATATTTCTGTGAGCGGTCAGCATTCGTTTCGAGATGCACAAGTGTCGCTTACCTCTGGGAAATATCCTTGGCTGTAACTGATAAGAAGACAAGTCTTGCCGCAACCACCATCGCCGACAACCACAATCTTCTTGGAGTAGGTAGGAGCCTCTGTGACGTGAGTCGCAGCCGACTCGCGGCCCGTCGACGAGCTCATAGTAGTGCTGACGGTGCCCTCGCTGGAGCGGGTGCGCTGTTGACGTCGGGGCTGCTCGAGGGTGTCGTAGTAGGAGTTGCGATAGTAGGACGATGCCATGCTTGGGCGCAAGGCGGTCACTCAGAGGGTTGGCGGTGGAGATTTGTCTCAGCCGTCAACCTCGTGGCCCGGTCGGCGGAGATTGAAAAAGTCGGCCAGAAGATGTGCGTCGTCTCGTCTGCGCAGAAAGGCTGCAAAGACAGAATACAAGAGTAGAATCGGCTGTGTTCGTCGTAGCGATGCGGGGTGGAAGGGAATCGACCGATGAGATAAACGTGAGATGTAGAGATGTGTATGATAAGGTGATGGATGATCTTTAGACGAGGGCGACTAGAAGGTAAAACAGCTCTTGAGGATCGTGGATGCTCGAGTTGAGTTGGGTCGAGTTGGAGATGTGATGTCTACTGCAAGTTTGGACTGGTTGCGCAGGTCAAGCAAGCGGAAGGACTATGGGAGTCAAGTCTAAAGTGTGGCTTTGTTGCGCCCCAAGTTACCCGAGTAAACATGTTGACGGGGCAACTACGGAAACCTGAAGCAGAGCCAAACTTTCCCACTAGCATCGGATGTCAGAGTGACGAGAAGAGAAATAGGCCCGTGCACGTGCCCAACCGAAAAATTTCCCATGTGGCTGGGGCTCATCACGCCCGTGATTCGTCCAGACACGTTCTCGTAAATGCACTTCTCTCACAAATCCTTCTGCAAGGGGCTTCTTCTCTCTTTTCTTTTCCTTTCCTTTCACATCACAACCTCCGGCAACCATCAGCATGGACTTTCCAGAGCCCAGCAAGTACATCACTCTCGTCTCTGGCGATGGCTTCGAGTTTGTCGTCCTTCGCAAGGCCGCCCTCGTCAGCCCCATCATCAAAGGCATGCTCGACGTGAGAAGTCAGTTCGCTGAGGCTCAAGATGCCCGGTGCGTCTTCCAGGAGATGAGGTAGGTCGATGCCATCAACGTGCTGGCCATGTTTGTTCAGCCGCCTCTTCCAACCCCGGTCCTCACAAGTCCTTGGATGGCCTCAGCCGTGGCCATGGCTTGCCTTGCTCTGTGGATTGATGACAAAATTCACGACACGTTCCTGACAGAACGATTGAGATATTTCTCAGTCGGGCTGGCTGATTACTCACTACACTTGACCTGACCACAACCGCACCCGGCCTCATCTGCGCTCATCTTTTGCTGGCTGCATCCTGAACTGGAAGAGCAAGACGCTGATGAATGGTGGAATCGCAGCGCCATGGTATTGGACAAGGTCGTCGAGTACTTTCATTACTGGTACCGTTACCGCGACAGCGAGGATGTTCCCGACATGGACATCCCGGTCGAGCTCTGCCTTGAGCTGTTGGCCGCAGCAGATTACCTGGGCCTGGACCAGTATGCAGCCCAGCCGCGCGCATTGCTCCAGTGGGATGCATTGATACTAATTTCGGCTAGGGCAAATATGAGCTTGAAGTGAAGAGTTTTCTTCATGCCAGATTCTGCAGGCTCGACCTTTCTACTCTTTTCTTTGCTCTACACATCTGCACCTCGCATTGTTGGCCAGGGCTACAATTTCGGAGTTGGGGAGTTGGGTAAGGATACAGATGACTTTGCTACACTGCGGACAAGACTCTGCGACACATTCGAGAAGCAATATCGATGCTATTACGAATAATGACCATGAATTCATATTCAAGACATGCTTTGAAGACTCACCAATGCAGCAGGCGTGACATGACAATCCCATTTCAGCATATGCGTTCTTCTCTTCTACTCCTCCGTGGGTCGAACGTCTATTAGAGATGGAAGATGGAAGTATCCCTCTCACTCTGCGTGACTCAGTTGACGCATTGAGCTTTCGCTTTTTCTGAAGGGCAACATTTCTTCGACGTGACTCTGAATTTGTCGTAATTCCGTAATATCTACCTACGCATTGTATCGTGGAGGATGTGCCGTTCCACTGGTCTCGTAGCGTACGTGTGTAGAGTACAGTGCGTATGCAGTCTGAACCAGTGGTGGCCTCTCACCTACTAGCACTATCGCACTATCTGTTCTTTGTCTCCCGCTTCGTATTAAAAACGTATCTACCGAGACAATTTTACTATCAAGCGCATGGCAATTAAATTCAGAAGCAATTTCGTCTTTGGGAGGTCGGTTTGGTGTCACGTTGCCAGTGGCCGTTATACCATCAATCGAAGACTTCTCTGCGTGACCGCTAGCTCGCAACTTCCCAACTCCAAATACTTCAGAAAACGCAAAATGGCCGCCAACACATTCGAGACGCAGGGCGTTCGTGTTGCGGTTGAAGGCTGCGTGAGTGCTCTGGATGATTCAATTGTTGGCTGAGATGAAGACTGACCAGCTCCAAGGGCCACGGAACGCTTGATGCCATCTACGCCTCCGTCGCAGAGTCGTGCAAGCATCGCGGATGGGATGGCGTTGATGTCCTCATTATCGGCGGCGACTTTCAGGTATTTTGCTCTCAATATTGACCCCGATACTCTCTAGGCACATGCTCACCAGTCACCACAGTCGGTTCGGAATGCTGAAGATTTGAGCATCATGTCTTGTCCTGTCAAGTATCGCCACCTCGGAGACTTTCCCAAGTACTACTCTGGAGAATGCAAAGCTCCTTACCTAACCATCTTCATTGCTGGCAACCATGAAGCCAGCTCGCATCTATGGGAGCTCTACTACGGTGGCTGGGTCGCGCCCAACATTTACTATCTGGGCGCTGCCAACGTCTTGCGTCTCGGTCCACTGCGTATTGCTGGTCTCTCTGGCATTTGGAAGGGGTTTGACTACCGCAAGCCGCACCACGAGCGGCTGCCCTTTAACCAGGACGATGTTAAGTCGTGGTACCACGTCCGCGAGTTTGATGTTCGCAAACTACTACAGGTGCGGACGCAGGTGGATGTCGGTCTCAGTCATGACTGGCCGCGCGCAATCGAGAAGCATGGCGACCAGGAGTGGTTGTTCAGGAAGAAGCGAGATTTCCGTCAAGAGTCAAAAGATGGCACACTCGGAAGTGTCGCCGCAGAGTACGTCATGGACCGCCTACGACCGCCCTACTGGTTCTCCGCCCATCTGCACGTCAAGTTCGGTGCTCTCAAGACCTATGAAGATGCAGAGGTGCCTACACCAGAGCCAAGTAAGGAACCAACTGCTCCTGAGCCTGTGGCGGCCGCAGAAGCGAATCCTGACGAGATCGATCTGGACTTGGACGATGACGATGGGGATGAGGCCAAACCAGAGGCAAAGCAGGAGACCAAGGAGAGTGAACCCAAAAAGAAGGAGGCGGCGGAAGAGTCAAATGTGGTATCTGATGAGCTGAGGGCACAACTCCCTGCATCTTTTGCTCGTCCGCAGCCAAAGAAGACACCAGGTCAACCAGTGCCCCCTGGCATCACCAACAAACAGGTCCGGTTCCTTGCTTTAGACAAGTGCTTGCCCGGACGACACTTCCTGCAGCTCTGCGAGATTCAGCCCTTCAAATCGGAGACGAGCTCTGAGCATCCTCCAGCTAAGGAATCACCTCGGTATCGACTACAGTATGACCCAGAATGGCTTGCAATCACTCGCGTCTTTCACGATTCTCTTATCGTCGGAGACCGAAGCGCCCAGACACCACCTGATTTGGGCGAGGAGCAGTACCTACCGCTCATCGAAGCCGAACAAAAATGGGTGGAAGACAACATCGTCAAGCCTGGCAAGCTAGATGTGCCGTACAACTTTGAGATTACCGCTCCACCATATGTCGCTGGGACCCCAGAGATCGTCCACGAGCAGCCGGAGGAGTATACCAGCCCACAAACTGCTGCTTTCTGCGAGCTACTCGGAATCACCAACAAATGGAACGCGAGCCAGGAGGAGAGGCAAGAAAGAAAAGCTCAAGGCCCCGCCGAGTCAGAGAGACGCTCGTTTGGTGGGGGCAGAGGTGGCGGTCATGGTAGAGGTCGAGGAGGTGGTCGAGGAGGTGGCCGAGGGCGAGGAAGGGGTCGGGGAGGAGGTCATAGGGGCAGATGGTAATGATGAGGGCCCATGCTTGGTCAAACGGAATGCTTTCTCAACCCAGGCTCGGCCAGATGTGATGGAGGTGTCCATAGGCTTCTTTCAGTGCTGTTTCCCAAGATCTATAGGCCAGCGGACTCAAGGTGATCAGAGAACGGGCATACAAAATCCTGTATGTATCTCTGATTTTAATAGGTGTTGTTAAAACAGTAATAATGCAGCCTTGGTGCAGTCTTGGAGGTATCTCCATCCAGGTTGCATCTCCAACACTACTCAGCCCGATTGCTTTACAGAGCTAGCTTTAATGTGACCATCCAACTCAACAGAAACACACACCCCTGTTAGATTTTTCAATGAATCCGAGAGTAAACAATCATTCTCCAGATTGATTTACCGGGTTTGACACCCTGAGGTATGACGGTGGTGGGGTGTATGAGCTCCGTAGCAACGACACCAATCAGGAAATGGGGTAAACAACGGCGCTGCAACCCCAAACCTTCTTCCCTCCACTACCTACGCCATCATTATCGTTTCCGCCCGCCTTTGATATTCAGCCTTCTTTGAACCACCGACGCGAAAAACTCAAAAACCCTCAGCAGTTCATACTCTACGTATCGCTCCTGCATATACGTAAGCACAAAAGAAACGAGACAAAAGCCTCCTTTGTCTCATCAGCCTCTGTTCGCCTCCCCTCGTCCGTCTCGAATGTCGCCCCGATTGCCCCGCTAACCACTGGAATGAAGCAGAAGCAGCAGCATCGCATCTCTCCAAAACCTCGACTCGGTCTTCGATTGCCCGCCATGGCTTCAGCTTTCTTGACCACCGTGTTAGTAGTTACCCATCGATCCATCCATCCATCATGGCCTCGCCGCACACCGCCAACATGTTTCGCTACCTGAGCCCCAAGTCCCTGTCGACGATGCATCAGATGGGGACCACCATCATACCCATCGCCTCAGACCTTGTACCACCGCCCGCGGTGACCGAAGTGACGATTGCTAACTCGGAGACCGTCGTCGATAGGAACCAACGGACGAGGAACCAGTTCCGCCCGCGCGTGGGCAAGGGCGGATCGGCTAGTTACCAACTTCGGCAGTATGCCGAGGTGACACTCGGCGGCGGCAGCCTGCGCAAGGTTGTCAAGCTCCCAGAGGGTGAGGATGAGAACGAGTGGTTGGCTGTCAACAGTGAGTTTGGGCAAACATGTGTTCTGTAGCGAGATGGCTGGCTGACGAGGATCTGTTAGTGGTGGACTTTTACAACCAGATCAACCTTCTCTACGGAGCCATCACCGAGTTTTGCTCGCCGCAGTCATGCCCCGAGATGAAGGCCACCGATGAGTACGACTGCCCCTCACGGGTGTAACACCATGGCAGAAGCTGATCGTAGCAGGTTCGAGTACCTCTGGCAGGACAACGAAAACTACAAGCGCCCAACCAAGATGCCAGCTCCAGCATACATTGAGCAGCTCATGACATGGGTGCAGTCCAACATTGACAACGAGCAAGTCCTGCCCAGCAAGATTGGTAGCTATGACCGCGTCTTTCAACTTGACTTCATCACTGACATCCTCAGGTGTCCCGTTCCCCAAGTCATTCCCGGCACTGGTTCGCCAGATCTTCAAGCGCATGTATCGTGTCTACGCGCACATCTACTGCCACCACTACCCCGTGATCCGCGAGCTAGGTCTAGAGCCTCACCTCAACACGAGCTTCAAGCAGTACGTGCTCTTCGTTGACGAGCACAGCTTGGCGAGTGGGAGGGACTACTGGGGTCCCCTTGGAGACCTGGTTGACAGCATGTTGAAGAGCGACTAGGAGAAGCTTGATCGCTAGACGGGCCGGGTTATTTGCGTGTGCGTGTCTCAAGGTTAGCATCCAGGAGTTTTTGGGCGTTCGGTTTAGGACTTGGAGGGGTTAGGGAGCTGCTTTAAGTTGTACGATCATGATCAGAGTAGAGGGCACGAGTTTAGATGACGGTTTGTCCTTGATGAAAGAAGGCTTCCTCGAATATAGCTTCAGGTACAGAATCTGAATCATTACAGGAAGAAAGTGTCTTTTTTGCAATCTTCTGCTTTGCTTTGTCTGTTGTTAGTGTCTTGAAGGTATCAAGCCAAGAGCACACCAAGCAAGTCGTGTTACGTAATCGAAAAGTGGATGCCTGACACCCGCCCAGGCATCCAACGCCCGAAAATTGCCGAGAAGCAACAACCTCCAAGTTATCGAGCTCGACGACCCGAAACTCCCATCACTCCCTTGTCCCTCAATTCCATCGACCTTCACCCGCCGCCATGTTCTCGCGACAAGTCCTCCGCACCGTCCGGGCCGCTGCCCCTCAGCGCGCCGCTGCTCTCCGCGTCGCTGTCCCCGTCCGATCCTTCGCCGCCGCGGCTACCAGCGAGGTCAAGCCCCCCGTGTCCGTCTTCGGCGTCGATGGCACCTATGCCACTGCTCTGGTAAACAGCAACACCACTCCCCCTCCCCGGGCCTCGCGGGGGTAACCATCGGTCGACAACGTCTCCTACGAACCCAATTGGCATTGTGATGCCCCGCGATGCGTCCCCGGTCGGGCCAATGGATCGCGCCGTCGCTGACAAGATTTTTTTTTTTGCGTCAATTTAGTACACTGCCGCCGTCAAGACCTCGAGCCTCGATCCCACGGCCACTGCCCTCTCCAACCTCGGCGCCCTCCTCGAGAAGGACAGCAAGCTGGCCGCCATCCTCTCGGCCCCTACCCTGACCGAGGCCGACAAGAAGGCCATCATTGAGGAGCTCGGCAAGAAGGCTGGCTCCGGCAACGAGACCGTCAAGAATTTCCTCGAGACCCTCGCCGAGAACAACCGACTGGGTCTCCTGCCCGGCGTCTGCGACAAGTTCGCTACCATAATCTCTGCCGCCCGCGGAGAGGTCGAGGTCACCGTCACCAGCGCCCAGGTACGTTTGGATATTGGATGAGGGAAGCTCCGAAGGAGCAACAAGCAATTAGCTTATATCGGGGATGCAACGCCAATTGATGGACTCATGGATGGATTGATGGAGAATTGAGCTAACATCGGCTCTAGCCTCTCGACAAGCGAACCCTCAACCGATTGGAGTCTGCCGTCTCCAAGTCTGCCTACATCAGCTCGGGCCAGAAGCTCAAGGTCACCAACTCTGTACGTCATCAATTGGACCTCGACATATCACTCAGGCCCCCTAACAAACTAACCCTCAACCCCAGGTCAACCCCGACATTGTTGGCGGACTCGTCGTCGAGATCGGAGACCGAACCATCGACCTCAGCGTCTCGGCCCGCATCGCCAAGATGAACAAGCTCCTGACCGACTCCCTGTAAAATCACCCCTTATAGTGTTAAACAAATCTGTTTAGTTGTCTCCTTTAAGCCGACCTCATCGTCTCGTTTGGGCATTCACCGGCCGGGCAACTCTCTCACCCTCCCCCTCCCGTGTTGCCCGCCGGCTTTTGGGCTTCCCCTCTTTCCGACCTCCCCCCGACTTTTTTATTTACGTCTCCGGATGGGAGGGGAAAGAGTGTGTCGATGGAAAGAATAGTGTAGGAGGGTGTGAATAGGGCGTGCAATAAATGCAATTCCCCAATTGACATGTTGAAAGTTTCGTGATATGATCTGTTGTTCTGGAAACTCACCCGAGGTGTGGTCGGAATTAGCGGAAGTACGAGCACATTCAGGGAGCTCCATCATGAGCTCATAACATGCCA
This sequence comes from Fusarium sp. LHS14.1, assembly GCA_025433615.1. Lineage (NCBI taxonomy): Eukaryota > Fungi > Ascomycota > Sordariomycetes > Hypocreales > Nectriaceae > Fusarium > Fusarium sp. LHS14.1. The sequence continues at coordinate 3,530,064 of CM046481.1, forward strand.
AAGAGGTATTTTGCACTGCGACGATTCGCGACATCTAGGGCATTTATATCGACTTGTAAAAACTACTCACAAGAATCATGACGATGCTCGTGGAAATCAGTCACATAAGAACAGACTTTCATTTCAATGCTGGTTAACATGTCTAAACCGCCGACTACAAACGAATTTCTACCAGTCCTACACGACATCCTCCCAAGGTCATGTTTTTTAGAACGCCCTATGCCTTCCTTCTCTTAATAGCGCCGTCTATCTGCCCATTACAGCAGTCACTTATGCTCCCTATGCCTTTGTCTCGTACTCGTCGTCGTGCTCATAGCCCTGAGCTCTCTCATCCCTGTACCTCTCGAGCTGGTCCGAAACGTAGCTATGCATGTGAGCATCCGCCTCGGACCGTTCCTTGGCTCGCTCTGGGTCGTCGTGATGAATAGAGTTGGTCATGGAGCGAGCATCATCATCAAAATCACTACGAGCACCGATGGAGCGAGCCGTCGATGAGCGCCTAATGCGAGGCATACCACCTTGATGAGGAACGCCGGCACTTCGATGGAAAACGTCATCAAAGTAGTGGCCCATGGCGATAGATGGTGTACGAGGGGTGTGAGGAAGACGGCAGTTGACACTATATCTTGGTTAGCAATCTGGCATGTACTTGACAAGTCTTGTTCAACATAACATACCCAGTGTCATGGATCATTCGAGCAATCAGACCCGTCCAGCCACATTGGTGTGTAGCGCCCAGGCCTCGTCCAGTGTCGCCGTCAAAGAACTCATGGAACCAGAGGTAATCCTTCCAGTTCTCATCAAAGTCGAGACGGTCATCACCACCGTTGATGCTACGCCTACCATCATCCGTACGGGCAAACAGATGCTGCAGGCGGTGCTGAATCTCTTCAGACACCTTGCCCAGATGCATGTAGTCGCCACTGCCTGTCGGGCATTCAACCTGGAAGTCGGGTCCATAGAACAGGAAGAAGCGCTGTAGGGACTCAACCAGCAAGAAGTTGACGCACAGCCAGATAGGGCCTCTCCAGTTGCTGTTGCCGCCGAACAGGCCGCTGTCGGAATCTCCGGGCACGTATCCGACACAGAACTTCTGTCCGTTGACATCCATCGAGAAGGGGTTCTCCTTGTGGAACTTGGAAAGGGATCGAATTCCGTGGTCGCTGAAGAATTCATCCTCGTCGAGCATTCGCTTGAGGATCTTCTCCAGCCTGTCCTTGCTCACAATGGACAGCAAGATTCTGTTCCCCTTTCCTCGCTTCCGAATACTGGCCATGTTTCGTTCAGCCAGATCACACCGGTTTTCAATAAACCAGTCAACCCGCTTCTTGAATGACGGGAGCCTGTTGATCAGCTCTGGCTCCAGCGTGATGGTCGCATACAGCGGGATAAGGCCCACGAGCGATCGAACAGGCAGCTGCTGGATCCAGGGGCCGCCCCAAGAGATGGCATCGTAGTAGAAGCCATCCTCCTCGTTCCAAAGAGATTTCTCATCCTTGTGACCTGTTCGGAAGGTCATCGCATCACTAATGAAGATGAAGTGCTCAAAGAACTTGGATGCAATGTCCTCGTAGATGCGGCGATGCTTGGCCAGCTCGAGGGCAATGTTGAGCATGGACAGGCAGTAAAAGGCCATCCATCCTGTGCTGTCAGCCTGTTCGAGGACACCTCCGGTGGGCAAGGGCTCAGATCGGTTGAACAAGCCAATGTTGTCGAGACCCAGGAAGCCTCCTTCAAACACATTCTTGCCATCAGCATCCTTGCGGTTCACCCACCAGGTGAAGTTAAGGAGCAGCTTCTGGAACACACGCTCCAGGAAGTCAAGATCCTGGCGGCCATACATCTTCCGCTCGATCTTGAAAGTTCTAAATGTGGCCCAGGCATGCACTGGGGGGTTCACATCGCCAAAGTTCCACTCGTAACTAACAGAGCACATCAGTAACTATCTCAGGAGCATTTACAAGCGAGGGTCAACTTACGCTGGCAGCTGTCCGTTGGGGTGACAGTACCACTCTCGGGTGAACAAGTCAAGCTGCTTCTTGGCGAAATCGGGGTCGATCATGGCCAGCGGGATACAGTGAAAAGCGCTGTCCCACGCAGCAAAGAAGGGATACTCCCACGAGTCAGGCATTGACAGAATGTCGTCGCAATGCATGTGTTTCCACGCTGAGTTTCTGATGTCTTTCCGCGAGGCCGGGGGAGGAGGCATCGTGGGATCACCGTTCGCCCAATGGTCCCAGATGAAATGGTAGTGCTGCTTGGTCCACATCATACCAGAGAAGGCCTGTCTTTGAATGTTTCGCAGGTCGTCTGCCATGGGAAGAGGGCTGAGTCTGTAGTAGAACTCGTCCGCCTCTTCCCTGCGGCTCTCCATCACATCGTCAAACTCTTCCTCGTCCAGGTAGGAATCGTCTCTTCTTGTGAAGCGGAAACGAACGACTAGAGTATAGCTTAGCCAAGTAGCCTTCAAAGCAGCATGCGCTAAAGTACTTACCTGCACATTCACCAGGATTGACACCACCGTCCTCATTAAAGTTGAACCAAGCAGCGCATTTGGTACCAGTCTTGGCAGGGTTGACGGCATCCTTCTCGCCATCCACAATGTACCTGTGGAAAGCATCCTTCACATATGGCTGCTTATTCTCCTGGTCGTACAGAGCCTTGAAGTTCGTGTCGTTCTCGGTGAACATGAACTGGGGCATCACATCGTCGCCACTCGAGCCAACACCAGGCGATGGAGAGCAAAGAAAGTAACGCTCTCCTAGGTTCCAGTGGTTGGACTTGGCGGCGATCTCGTCAACGGATTTAATCGAAGGCTTCTTGTCCTCGGGCTCTCGACCCCAGCTCCAAGTGTTACGAAACCACACTTGGGGAATGATGTGAAGCGGCGCAGGGTCGGGGCCTCGGTTCCACGCGGTAACTCGAAACAGGATCTCATCGGGGTCGTCGGTTTCTTTGGCGGTCTCGATGAAGATGTCCCAGTACCTATCCTCGTCAAACACACCAGTGTCGATGATCTGGTACTCCTTGTCTTCCTTTCCTCTGCGGGCGTTCTCGTCGATCAGGTCTTTGTAGGGGAACTTTTTCTGCGGGTACTTGTAGAGAAACTTCATGTACGAATGCTATCATGGCAAGTCAGTATGATAGTGGGTCTCGAGGCTGGTATGGGGGTTATTACGGTCTGCAGAGCGAGTTAGCATGAGGTCACTGGAAAATAACCATTGAGGCCTGAGTAGAAACTGACTGGAGTGTTATCGATGTGGAAATGGGCTTCCTTGACACTTTCTCCGTGGTTGCCCTGTGGGTTGGAGAGGCCAAAGAGACGTTCCTTGAGAAAGTCGCTAAAATTGGTCAGCACTCATGACGCGGGTTAATTGGCGTCATTAGACGAACTCTTCCTCATTCCAGAAGCTAAATCCAATGTTTTGGTAGCCATGAGTGTCGCAGACACCAGCAATGCCATCTTCACCCCATCGGAAAGCTCGCGATCGGGCATGGTCGTGAGGGAAGTCTAGCGCAATGTGTTAGAGAGTGGCGGTGATTCTCGAGGTTTGTGAAGCTGCACGTACGGCTCCAGGCATCTCCATCAGGGCTGTAATCCTCTCGGACTGTGGGTTGGTTAGCAATTGGCTTATCATGGGCGGTATGAGCCAGGGTGTGCCGCATTTATCACATGCCTGTCGCCCACTGTCTCTCAGCAACGTAAGGACCCCATTTCTTCCAGTACTTGGTGCGGTCGCGATCCTCCTTGAGGCGTCTCTCTTCCTCAGTGAGGTACTCGTGGCCGTCATGAACAACCATGGCGCAATCTAAAGCTTTGCTTGACAAGAGAGCTCCAAGCACGGGCGACGCAGGCGACGATCGGCGAGGGGTAGCAACGATTGCTTAGGTGGGGGAGGACGAGATCAATTGGAACGAGTGGGGGAAGAGAAGAGGGGAAGGGGCAAAGTAGGGGCAAGAGGAACAGTCGTGAGATGATGTCGTTAGGTGAAGCTTCCCAGGAGGAGAGAGAAGGGTAGGGAAGAAAAGAGGAAGAGAGGAGAGAGGAGGAAAAAACAACTTTCAATGAAGGCGAGACAAGACGGGATCGACGATGGTGGGTAGGACCCGAACATGACAGTCCCGTCGCGGATGTGCCTGAGGCTTGAGCTAAGCAGCTCCGGTCTCAACCAGGTGCGTAGCTTCCCTCTTTGTTCCTGGTTTGTTGTTGGTCTCGATGCTCTACTTTTTTTTTCTACGATAGCACATGGCCACTGACGGACGAATGGCGCATCACGGTTGAGCTGGCCGATGAGAACGGCGGCCGCTGTGTCCCATCGGCTGCAGCGCGCTTTGATGCTACTGGATACATGGGTTCATGTCTCTGGATAGCGATGCTTGCAGCAGAGTGACATCGATGGCAACACTTGGGCAACAAGCGGCTAGTCATGGACATGGCTCTCAAACTCCACCAAGAACACCATCATCGGTGGCCCCTCGGCGAGCCCAGGACCAACTGCAGGCCAGAGGAAACGACAAGAAACGGTCAACGTGAATGGTTGTCCGGGGCCAAGTCTCCGCTGGAACGCTCCATGAGTGGGAACATTACTGTTGCCTTAGACGGCATTACACAGCAGCTTACACAAGATTTATGAAGCACTTGCTCTGAAGACGGTTTGATGTACGCATACCGGTGAGCGACAGCGGCTCCAGCCTCCCCGGCCGAGAATTGTTGTGGCGTTTTCAGATTTCAGACTTGGATTGCGCTAAAACAGCTGCGGCTTTCGTTGCAGCGATGACGTCTTTGAGCGTTGAGAGAGCCGGGTGTTGGTGGTCTCGATCAAGGTTCGGGACCTGACCGTCTCACAAGTTTGAGAAAACTCGATCTTGACTATTCTCCTTGTGGCAGTATTTCCAACGGCCAGTCCAATGGTGCCTGGCACAGCATCCCATCTGGTCTATTGCCTCGAATTGAGAGAGCGTCTGGTTTTTGGTGACGAATTGACCTCTCCAAGCTCTTCCCTTGACCCGTCCAACAACCGGGTTTAAATATTCGTCAATTTCCACATGCCACCACAACATGGGCTTTGCATGAAACCTCGATGAGGACTCCTACATATGGATTGCATATTGGATGGTCAGCTGGAACTTGGTATCACTCGACTCAGAAGCAGGACAACTACCCTGCAACCCCGAATTACCAGGGATGGACACCATGGACACCCAATATGGGGCCCATGCTCATCCACCCTTCGAAGGTAAAAGGAAGGATACAAGAACACGCCTATTTCGTTCATGTCTGGATTATCGAAATACGATGGACTACTGCCACAATGCCATGGCTTTCCCGAAGCCAATGGTAGAACGAGGATGATGCTTGTATAGCTTCTCAAACCGAGCAACTCGTTGTCGTCACCAAGTGGCGCAATCAGACACTAAACACCCAATGCGGCTGTACGACCAAGTTATGGGAAAGTCTCGAAAGTGAATGTCGGAAACCTTTCAATGCGATATCCGACCAAGTTCATTCAGCCAAGCTTGGCTGGTTTCGGTGGCCTGGATCTAACGTGGATCCACGGATGGAGGCTTACAGAACCTCACGTCAACATGGCCAGGTTCTAGGATAATAAACCGACACGACAACATCCAATTCACATGTCAAACCCGGGAAAAAAGTGCTTGAGGAGATATATTATCTCCCCAGGCCATGCTAAACGGATTGGTCGTCGTGAGGAGCTCTCTCGCCAGCCCCTGGTAGGGATTGTACCAACATCGAGCCACTGGATCCTCATATAGCCATCAGGTCGAGGTCACACCCTCGTCAAACACCTCAATCCTTGCTCGAATCTCACCACAATCGATCACATCAAAGCTCCTTCTGGCCTTGTAGCTCACCTGCTTGCCCAGACGCCGAGATCCAGCCGTCGTCATAACGCCTCGGTTGCTCCAAGATAATGACGGTAGGTTGTTGCGCAGCGTGCTTATTGGCCCGGGCACATCCTTGCGCCAAGCTCCCGCCCTCCAGTGCCAGGCACAAAAAGCTAAGGCAACGTCGCCGTTCTTTCCATCTGCTGCTGAGTGTTCGAGTGCTTAACGCCTCGCCTCAACAAGCCCCATCCCCATCGTCAGATGAGAGCTCCGCCACTATAGCTTCGTGGCTTACTTGTCAACACTCGTCGTCACGTCTCTGATCTTCGCCTCCGACAATCGTTTATTTCCCTATTTCAGTTTTCGAGATTCCCATCGGCCATGCGACTTTGATTCCGTATTTCGACTTTGCATAATATTTATCCCTTCTCGCTCAACCTTAGAGTCGCGCTCTTACCGACCGTCCACACGACACGTTCGCCATCTCGACCAATTTTTTTTTCCCTTTTCAATACCCCGTACACCAACCACAGACCTCGATAATACAACCATCTCCACCATGTCCGACGCTATATCTTCCTTTCTCCGGAAAGTCATTATTGAGTCTCCTCCTGGAGAATGGGCTATGCGACAGCTTCGCGAGCTTCTCATCGGTGCTCTGAAGCAAGGCCCTATTCCCCAACATGTGTCCTTCGAGATGGACGGAAACCGACGGTATGCTCGAAGCCACAGAATGGAGACGGTGGAGGGTCATCACCATGGATTTGAGGCCCTGGCTAGGGTATGTACTACCTGTTTTGTACTCTTGTGCGAATGTTAACCTGGTGGACTTAGATTATGGAGATTTGCTACAAGTGCGGCGTGAAAGTCGTCACAGTTTACGCCTTCAGTATCGAGAACTATAACCGCCCGAAATACGAGGTCGAGGGCCTTATGCAGCTGGCCAAGGTCAAGTTGGAACAGTTGACCAACTATGGTCACATTCTCGATCGTTACGGTGCCCGTGTCCGCGTCCTGGGCCAGCGCGAAATGATTCGAGCCGATGTTTTGGAGGTTGTTGACAAGGCTGTCGCGAGAACTAAGCATAACAACAAGTTGGTTTTGCATTCTTTGAGGAAACATTGAACGAGAACTAACCCATGGACAGGGCCGTATTGAACATTTGCTTCCCCTACACATCGAGAGCTGAGATGACCACGGCAGTCAGATCAACAGTGCAAGAGTTCCTTGCTCCCACTCCTCCCCGAAGCACCCCATTCTCTCCTTCTCGTATCAGGCAAAAGATCCTGTCGCGCCAGCTGGATGGCCGTGAAGGTTTGCCTACTATCCCCGATGTTCTGCCCGAGGACTCGGAACCCTTGGATGGCGATGATGCCAAGAAAGACAGCGATGGAGATTCGTCATCGCCCACACTACACCCAGACTCACCCCCACCTCGCATCCGGGCGAGAAACAGCGCAGCCAGCATCTCTGGCCTGCCAAACCCCGAGACGATCACAGCCGAGACGCTCGACAAGCACATGTACACAGCAAGCAACCCCCCTCTAGATATCTTTGTGCGAACCAGCGGAGTGGAACGCCTCAGCGACTTTATGCTTTGGCAGTGTCACCAGGACACTCAGATCTTTTTCATTGATACTCTGTGGCCCGACTTTGATCTCCACGATTTCATCTGGATCTTGTTGGAGTGGCAGTGGCGGCAGAAGCAGAAGGACCGCGAAGAGGCGCCGGTCCGGGCGGTAACTGTTACGGCGTGATGTGTTTCGATAGACTGGAAGTAGTGATACCCCGAGGTTCATGGAAACAAGAAATCCCTTTCTTTTCATCTATTTATGGCAGAGTCTTTTGATTTTCTGGCGCGGGAATGAGACCTTTTGTGTGTATATATAGCTATGCAGTTTGGGGTGCTCTGAAATGGGTGTTAGGTCTGCGATAAGATGCAATATATTGCAATACACTGCACATTCAAGAACATTGCTAGTTGGGAGACCATACTGTCTCAAAGAGAATCCCATCTGGGCATTTTACCCAGCCAATTACTGTGCTGACGGTACAATTCGCACACTTCACTCAACTGACCTGAAGAGCTGGTTGGTTTTGAGCCTATGACGATATTCCTGTCCACGCGCACTCTTATCAGATAAGAAAAAAACATCCGAGGTCGGGAGGTGGTTTCTCCGGATCTGATTTGCAGCGCCCGCGTGGTGCAGCTGAGACCCTGGTTGGGGCGCCTGGCGCCTGAGGCCGACGTGGACCTGTGAGTCGGGGGTACCAGTACAGACGGGAGGTACCTGCCTGTCGTACTTACTCTTGGACTCCCGCCGCGGCATTCGCTTTCTAAAGTCTTCAAATGGAAAACAAGATCTGCACCTTCGCGTCTCTTCTTCCCAAGCCCATTTTCTCCTCATATGGCATTTGACACATAATGACCTAACCTCTTTTTCCATTTCGTCGATTTAACTGTTACTCACCTCATTACTTCCTCTCGTCGCCTTCGCACCAGGCACATACCCAATCTTTCTGTCGCCAGTCAGTCCGTCCCGCCGCTTGAGCTGGTAGACCCAGTCGCCTCAATCCTCGCATCCTACCCGCGTCGCCCACGATGAAGTCGGCCAAGGCGTCTCCGGCGGAGAGCCTGTCGCAACGCCGGTCGCAGCCAGTACGTCAGGCCCGGACGAACCCTTCTCGAAGCACCGCGACCATGGGCCGCTCTGGTGCTGGTAGAGACTCGATCGGCGGCGGCGACCAGCCCATCGACATCTTCCCAGCGATCACCCACTTCGCCGACTGCGTCACCGCCCTTCCCAAGGAGCTGGTTCGCCATTTCACTCTTCTCAAAGAAGTCGATGCCAAACTTTTTGCGCCCGAAGAGCAGCTATTTCGACTTGTCGCTGCCGCCACTAATGCTCCCCTCCCCGAGCCACGCACGAACAATGAGGCCTCGAGCGGAATTGCCCCAGCTTCCGCGCCCATGAGCGCCCAGAACAGCTCGAGCGGTATCACAGTCAACAACACCCTCCAACCCATACCGTCGGTCGACGAATCCCACAAGGACCTGGTCTTTGACCCCTCCAACCTTCCTCGCCGCCACCTCTACCGCCAGACCGCCGTCAAGATCCAAGAAATGCTGGTGTCGCTCGAAGAAAAGAACCATGTTATATCAACTGCCAACGAGGCACTGCAAGCCCAGCTTGCTCGTATCGAAGACGTCTGGCCACACCTAGAGAACGAATTCAGCGAAGAGGCCAAATGGGGAAGCAATACCCACTGGGCGTATCCTGAGAATCGTCTCGCGAGATCACATGTTGACCGTACACGGCGCGACGGCGCCGCAGCCATCTCTGCTGCAGCACAGGCTTTGGCCGAAGAGGCAGCCGCTAGAAGCGATGCCCGGAAGCAAGCAGTGCAGGCCAAGAAGAACTCGAGAAACCACAACAATCACACTAATCACAATGCCCACCACGACTCCGAAGCGGACGACCACGAGGGTAAACACAAGGCCGAGAGTACCAAGAAGACGGCCAAATCTCGCAAGACGGCCGAGAGCGCCGCCAATGTTGGCTTGGGCATCTCTACAGCAGCAGCCAACAACGGCAATCCACCTCAGAAACGACGCAAGGTGGAAAAGACAACCAACGGTGCTGCGACAACGGAACGCGCCATGAGCACCGTCTTCGGGACTGCTGCACCAAAGCCAAAGACCGCGAGTCCAAGGGCAACGCCTGCTCCTGAAGCGCCCAAGAAGAGAAAGGCGCTTCCCTCAGGGAGCGGCCAGTCTAAGAAGAGGTATGTGCTATCTATTCCCACTACCATGCCAGAATCTAACGCAGTGATTTCAGTAAGAATGGAGTCGCCGGCATGCCACTATCGGCCAATTCGTCGCCCGTCATCACAGAGCTTCCTGAGCCAAAGATTGCTCCTGTTCGAGCTTCGCCAGCGCCCGCGGTTACGCCAAACCCAGCCCCGACGCGCGCACGTCAAAACTCAATACAGTCCGCAAATGTTGAAAGTACCAAGGCGCGACCCACGTCATCAGCATCCAACAAACCCAATGGGAAACCTGCTGGCACGCCGGATCCTGGGACACAGCCAACCAATTGGCCTCGAAACGGTGCTGATACAAACGCGGTCAAGGAGGCCAGCGTGCCTATCAAGACGGAGAATCCCAAGAAAGACACCGAGCGGACAGAGGTTGCTGCTTCTGCTCCGCCACCGACGACGACGACAAGCAGCAAGAAGGAGACCAAGACGGACGAGAACGAACGTAAGAGCGAATCGGTACCACCCGCGACACAGAGCGTTACAGTCACAACCAAGAGTGGAAGGGCCAGTAAGCCATCAACACCGGCATTGGCGACATTCCAGGAAGCGGCTCAATCACGGTCGCGGTCATCGAGAAACAATGACGCAGTTGGTGTCAAGAAGAACCAGAAGAAGGTCGCTCCTACGATCCACGCAGCGGTTGCTCAGTTGGCAGACGAAGACACAAACAGCAGCATGCAGGGCGACGAAGATGACGCAGACATTGATGCAGATGAGCCGACGTATTGCTATTGCAATGGTGTCAGTTACGGTGAGATGGTAGCGTGCGATGCGGATGAATGCCCTCGTGAGTGGTTCCACCTCGAGTGTGTTGGACTCAAGGTCGCACCAGGATCCAAAGGTGAGTTGCCGAGTGCACGTTTGTACCGGATGAATAGATTGCTAATGGAGTGTAGCAAAATGGTATTGCGAAGACTGCAAGGAGCGCCTCAAAATGGGAGGCAAGAAGACGAACAGCCGGTAGGTCAGGCGACGCCCAGCACCATGAGTCACGGGCAAGTCACGATGGCCTCGTCGAGGGATCGACGACTGGTTCTGGAATGGATTACACAGCCGGTAGAATGGATTCATGTATAGGTATTACAAGCACACAACGGCGTTTCTTTTTTTGGGGGGGGGAGGCGGACGCGGTCATACAGCACCCGTCTTGATTTGGCATGTTCAGCCGGCCGGGCAGAGGGTTCGGCGGAGTTTCATCTTGTCGACTTTTTCTCTGAATGCGAGGAGGTATGGAGGAGGATGTGTGTCGATGATTCGTTGTCTGTTCTATAGAAAGCGGCATAGTCAAGGGCGGAGATGCCAATGGTTGATGATACACAGACGGGCTTACCGAAATGCGGGGGAAATGAGGAGGGTCCTTACGAGATGAAAGACACCATTGGATCTAGCCAATAGAGGCATGATGTTCGAAATGGTATTAGTGAGTGATGAGAGGTGGAAAGGAAGAAAAAACAAAAAGTCACGATGCTCAAATTTGTTGTTGTGTGGTGGTTTGCTGTGTTGTGGTGTTGTAGTAGCGGGCCGTCGGAGCTTGACACGAATTCGAGGGAGGGGTCTTGAGTGTCACGAGAACCAAAGCCTGGGCCGCTAAGAGCAAAGTGTTAGGTAATGAGACCCGAGCTCTGGGGCTGGGCGTTCGGAGGAGAAAGGGGAAGACGAGAGGCATTGGCCAACGAGACGATGGCGATTCGAAGCTGTGGCAGCGGGAGGTTTAGTGCTACAGTAAGATTGCTTGGGCTCTCCGGGAGGGTGCACGCAGCCGTGATGCGAGAGCTCGGACGGTTTTGTCTCTGGTTCCTGCACTTGGGTTAGGTTGTTGAGAGGGACCCCATGTACATCTGGGCCCTGCGTCTTGTTGAGAATGAGGAGAAACTGGTAGCTTGGAGCAAGAGAGAACTAAGCTAAGGTTGGAAGCTAAGGTGAGGGACGTTCCAGGACAAGAGGCTAGAAGCAAAAGCTGGATGTCACATGGAGCGGAGAAAGAAAGCTGAACCCCGGGAGTTCGGAGAGGGCGGCGTCAGTGTGAGTGTGTGCGAGATTCGGGGAGGCGAAAGAAAAGGGAAGTGACAAGTCTAGAAAAAGCAGCAGCAAGCAGCCTATGACGTTTTGGAAAATCCGGGGTAAAAATGGTTGTGGCTCGTTGTTAATGGTCGATGCTTTTTTTCTGCCCTGGCCTGACTGGCCTTTGGTGATAGGGTCCGGGGGGTGCGGGTTGTTGCACGGCGCTTGCGCGAGGGCCGCGCTCCGGAGCCGCTGGCGCGGAAGCTCACGTTATCACTTCAGGTCTTGTTAACCTGCTGTGCTGTAGTAAAGCTGGCTGTGCCTGCGGCGTTCGATGCCGGAGGCTCGCTTGGTCTCAACATCGTGGCACCGAGTTTTGCAACTGATGGCAACCGCCCCCTATTCTAGCCGGGTCACGAAGCCCATCGAGGTCATGTGGTCACGATGCTCGGCGTCATCAAACCGCCCTGTTGCCCCAGGGGGTTAACTTTCACGGTGAAGCGACCTAGCGAGCGCTCGCTCATTCTCGCAGATGAGGCGCTGCACATCCCATTCCACCAGTATCACCCCAAAGAAGCAAACTTCGACCCTGCGAATCCAATTTACAGCACTCCATACACCGTAAGTAGGGAGAAGCCGGGTTTTGCTGGTCAACCTAAGCCAGGCACTATATGGGGCACGTGCTGGATGCTGAATCGCATGTTAGATGCGCCGTTTCGGGATGCGAGTCGTACTATGGGATATCGTATGGTAGAGGTCCCAGCTCTCGCAGCATCTCTCTCTCTCCTTTGACCTGCTTTGTCTATGCATGATGGTCTTCCGGAGTATTATCGCACAATGACAGGTTTGGGTGGATGGGAGGAGGGAAAGCAGGCAGAATCCTTTCAAAAACTCCGCTCATCAGTAATAAGTGCCATCTCTCTCGTCTGTGTTAGTGTTAGCGGCGCCCCCGGCGGCCGGCTGCTGCTTCGCCTTCTTTTTTTTTTGTTACTAAGTGTTACCTACTCCTCGGCGGCTGGAGTCGGTGTCGTTTCGCCGTGTGTGTCGGTCTCGGCCTGGCGTGTTTAAGCTCGAGCTGGCGCTTGCGAAAACTAGGGCCGGACGAAACGGGGTGCCGGTAGCGATATCGCCCACCGGGAGAGCGAGATGACGGGTTGGTGATTGACTCGAAAACAACCCCTTTGGGGAATCTGGGGGTCCTAGCTCTTCAAGGGACCGGCTTCGCTGCCGGTCATGGAAGGAAGAAAAAAAAAAGAGGGGGCCGTTATTCTCTTTACTCATTTCTCCCGATGTTCTACTTGTTCTAATGTCCTTCCCGTCATGTCCGGCGGCTAGGACGGAGTTTGTAATGGTGTCGCTCATGGGACTCGGCATTGCGGTGCTGATCATGATCGGGGCGAGTTGAGTAAGCTGGTGAATTCGGCATGGCTGGAGCGCGGGATGCGATCAAGACGCTCTCCTGTATGCAGTTGATTGAGGCATTGCATATTACAGCAGCCTCTCTGCAGGTCTATGCCTAGGCCAGCCGTTATCCGTCATGGTGATTTGGTTCTTGTATAAGCTTTCAGGGCTGCCTCAACTCAACTTTCCAAAAATACAGACACGGTGGTCAACAGAGAGTGACAGCGCTGGTCCCCGGATGGCCATTGTCGAATGGCATGGCTGGAATTATGCCTTGGGCTTGGTACCTGGTCACGAGGATCTCGGCGGATCTGATGAAAAAAAAAGAGACCTAGGGCTTGCATCTTGCTTCTCCTCCTCTCACCCCCGCCTCGCCTGGATCATGGAAGAGAGATGATGAATGAGGGGCTTCTGAATTTCCATTACTTATTTCCTGCAGCCATTACGTTACGTTACGCTCCTGGGCTTCTGCAGCAGCGTGTGTGAGCAGGCAACCAAAATGTCACCAAGGTCGTTCTGTCTCGGTATGAGCTTCCGATGAGGGGAGGTGTCGTTGACAGAGACCCTTGTCGCGTCATCGGCCATCGGCCATTTGACCAGTACAAGCCGCAGTTGGCGGGAGCGGAGCGGGAGAGCGCGGCGGAGTGCAGTGTAGTAGTGTTGCACAAGGGGGGGTGAGAATTGGTCTAGGTTGTTGTTATCGTTGCTGTTGTCCTGTGCTGTCCTCCTTCGTATATACGACGACCAGGGAACGAAACCAAAGAGTGAGGCTGATGGTGCAACTGGGGAGAAAAGCACCTGATGCTCAGCGAGATTTGACCATCTGGGATATTCGCTGCAAGAATTAAGGATCGGGTTCCAAGTGCAAAAAACTAGACGACGGGCAATTGTGGGAGGCGACGAGTTTTTTCTCTCTTGGCTTGCCTCGACGTCGTTCCCATTACCAAATCTTGACCTGTCTCGTCCAATGGAGGCTGCCCACCACCTCTTTCAAAGGCCGATCCGGCGCCAGCGGGAGTCAGTCGAATCTTTTCTTTGTCTGGAAAACTGAGCGGCAACGGCTTTTGGAGATTGAACCATCCACAGCCCAGGCTGGCGGTTCGTGGCCTTGTATGGTCTGTCTTTTTCCATGCTATCACCATGGCCCATGAAATAGATCATCATGGGGGGTTCCTTGTCACGGATGGACGTGCTTTCTTCTCTCCTCTCACTCCCCCATCGGTTCCAGTTCCAAGCCTTTCCAGCCCTTCCCCATGGTCGTGGTGTGTTGCTCACCTGACGGTCACGGCCCCGAAAGATCCAGTCCTCGATTTCCATTACCCAATATTGTGCGATCCTGAGCTAATGCCCCGTGCATGCCAACACGCTTTTTCGCCAACGTCCCTGGCAAAATACCCTGGCTACTGGGCGTGGCTGGCCCCCGGGTGGCGCTCCTTTTTCCGCTTGCTCGTCGGTCGCTCAGGCCCGCCTTTGCTTTCCATGGTGTTTGGACCATCCAAACACCCTACCCTCGCTGCCTCGTCATGAGGGCTCCAGCAGAGGCTCCAGAAAGGTGACTCTCGTCTCCGCCGGGGGTGGCTCCCCTCGTGGCTCGTGGAGTCGTGGCTCTAGCTCCGTGACACTTTATATCCAGGCCCCGAGCCCGATGCGCCTGGTCGCCCTCATCTGTTCCCTTGTTTTCTGTTGTCAAGATTTTTCGACTCTTACAAGCCTAGACCTAGATCCTCATCTTTGAATCTCTTTCAACTACCGATCAACCTCATCCTCCGATATCGATAAACCCTTTCGTCATCGGCTCCCCCGCCTTGGTCCTCGCCTTTTACTCTTACATAACCGTATAGGCTCCGGATCCGGTGGCTCATACTACGCCACTGCAGTTGCTCAACTATCAGCCTTTTTTATCTTCCGCCAACTTTTTGCCAGCCGTTGGGTTGGCCACCAACCAACTTACTCTCCGTGTGACTCGTTTCGTTTTGCTGGACTCACCATCTTCGCTGAGAACAGGCGAAGCTCTTTTACGAACGCATCCACATTCCTCACCTTCGCCCCCCGTCCTGATTCTTTTCCCGCCCTCTTCAGGGTCGGCCATTGCACTCTCCTCTCGTCTTTAGACTCGTATGGCCGTCCCGTTGAGCCCTGCGCACCACGCGGTGCCTCACTTTGACCTTTCTGCCCTCCTCAAAGCAAAGATGTCTCGTCCCGACTCCCCCAACAACAACAGCGACAAGACGGCCCGCTCGTCCTTCTCCTCCGTGAGGGAGAACGACGACGGCCTCGCGCAGACCTTTACACGGTCCAAGATTTCCTCCTACACTCAAGGGACGGAAGAGGTATTCGATGAATCACCCTCACCCTCCGTTGAGATTGCACAGCCGTCGTTCCAGGCTCCTCTGACGCAGCCTCACAGTCGGCTCCATGGGTTTTGGTTTCCTGCGGATAACTTTCGTGGTTGGAAGCAAATCCCCATCAAGGGCAAGGCCGCCAGCCGTAGCTGCGAGGACCTGCACAAGCTGTCCATGACATGGAGCTCTCCAGCCCCAGCTGCTCCTGTTCAAAAGGTCTCCCACCCTACTTACCAGACCGGAACCTCTCCTCTCGAGCGTCTCCCCAGCGAAGTCCTGGGTAAGTCAACTCAACTACCGGAATTGGGGGTCCTGGGTCCTCGCGCACCCCAGTCCCCTTGTTATTAAAGAGGGCCTGCGCACTGACATGTCGATCCTAGGTGCGATTATCGATCTTCTCGTCATCGAGATTCCTCCAAACGGCCTCACACCACGCAATGCCGATTTGATGGCCCTTCTTTTGACCTCGCGATCTATTCACGCCGCGACGCTCAACACTCTTTACCGTCACATTACGATCCCCCACTCGAGAATCTTCCGCAAGTTCCTGGCTACTATCACTGAGTACCCAGCTCTCGCCTCTATCGTGCGGCGGCTTGACTTTAGCCACTTTAACCCCTCCACTATCTTCTCTACTCAGAGCGAGAGAGCCCAGACTCGGAACCTGACTACCGAGACCTTGTTCAAATGTCTGGAGCTGACCCCATACCTACAGGAGTTCCTGGCCCAGGAGTATATCGATGAGGACTTGGGACCCGAGGTGCTCAAGAAGCTGTTCTTTGATATGCCCCGTCTCCGAGCCGTCGACTTCTGTGGTTGCTCCTCTCCCTACTTCAAGAACTCCTTTACGAACCTGGTCCAGTCGCCATCCTGGCCCGATTCCCTGACGCTTACTCGAGTTTCATTCCACAAGTGCCTGAACTTGCCAGGCTCCGTCTTTGAGGCCATCCTGCCTCGGCTTGAAAAAGCTACCCACCTTGACCTTGCTGGAACTCGAGTGACTGACAAGGCACTTCAGAGTCTGCCTGAAACGGCCCGACTCACTCATCTGAACCTGGCCAAGTGCCGGGAGTTGTCTTCTGAGGTCGTTGTCAAGTTTATTACAACGCACCCTGCTATTATTCAGACGATTACCGTCCTTAGCCTCGCTACGAACGCAAGCAGCCACCTGCTACTCGGCAAGTCTGATGTTGACGCTATCCTCCCTCGTCTGCCAACCTCTCTCCGTTCCCTGAGCCTGAAGGGAAGCAGGATGGATCCCTCGCAGATCCCTCTTCTCACTCCACTTGTTGAACACTTGGAGGAGCTTGCCATCGGACGAGGTCTCGATCTCCGAGATATCCACCAGCTTCTTTATCAGGAGGGACAGTGGATCCCCCACTCTCTCCGATACCTCGATGTTTCCGACCTGGATACCATCATCGGAAGTGCTAGTGCACTGCTTAACCCAGGGTCCGCCCCGCTGCATGTTATCGAACTCGAGGAGCGTGCATACGAACGAGCGGCCAAGGCGAAGAAGAACCTTGAACGGGTGGGGTGGACGCCGAAGGAATTTGGTAGCCGCTACTGGCTAGTCCGCATGAACTCGGACGGGACCACCATCGACAACGGCGCCCGGTGGTGGAAGCTGGGTGCTGAGAGCTGGGGTATGAGGAAGATCCCGGTAGCCGAGGCCGACGTCGGAGGCATGTACGGGACTTTCATGTTCGGCCGACGGCTGTAAGCGGCCGCCGAGGCTGATGCGCGGTTCAGCATCACGATTTGGATCTCTACTCTGTTCGATTTGACGGTGTTTCCTGGCACGGATTTGAATGGCTGGGTTTTGGTTGCATCTTGATCAGATATCCGGGGCGTACAGCGTTGAAAATTAGCGGTAAAAGTTGTAGTCATTTTTGTGCGAAAGCGTTTTTGACACATGAAGATGACGATAGAAAAAAGCCGCGGATCATTAGATAATGACTTTACGAACTGGTCAATTTGACTTATTTGTTTAGCAGTTGATGTGCATTGAAAGTTGTGTTGAGTGAGTGTAGATGTTTCCACACCAGTGCTTTTTCTATCTCGAAACCTAGTCTCAACTTAGAGAACAACTCACCAAATATACTTGTAAGATTAGCAGGACTGCAGTGTTTCATGCATATTAAGGGAGAGGGAAAATACATGAAGCTCTAACAATCACTCAAGTATTGCTTTGATTCCATGTGTTGAGCTTGTCCCCTTCAACGGTAACGACCGCAGAGTGCGAATAATGACCTATGTGCAATCAGCAACTCCGGTATAGAAATCACAACGACTATAATTTGTCTATGCATATCTGAACCCCCCTAGTTGTCCAGCCTATCTCTGATTGCTCTGAAAACAACCTTATCAAAGACCTGGAAAGCTTCGGCCTTATCCAGGGGTGGGTGGCGCAAGCTCTGGTATGGCAGTGCATGCCACACAGCGGTGGAGCACACGTGACCTGCAATGCGGAACAACAAGGCCCCGTGGCAAACCAACGTTGCGACGTAACCGCGCCGAGCGTGCCTTGCTCCTTGACAAGCTCCAACTCAACGACTATCAAACAAGCCTTGGTGCTTCAGCGGCATCACCATGGCTCCCAAACAGGACACCCCGTTCCGCTCGGCGGACATGAGCATGGTCCAGCTCTATGTCTCCAACGAAATTGGCCGCGAGGTCGTTACGGCTCTTGGTGAGCTTGGTCTCTGCCAGTTCCGCGACGTAAGCTTGGAGTCCATCAATTCATCAATCGAGAACATCATCTAACATCTTTATTTCATCTAGCTCAACGAGAATGTCAGCGCCTTTCAGCGCACTTTCACCCAAGAGATCCGACGCCTCGATAATGTTGAACGACAGCTGCGTACGTCATCCCTAGGCATCCACGAAAGCTCTCCCTAACAACTCCCAGGATACTTTTACTCTCAGATGGACAAGATCGGCATTCCCCTTCGAAAGCTCGACCTCGATGTTGAACGACTGGCCTCGCCTTCGACTTCCGAGATTGATGAACTTTCCGAGCGAAGCCAGAAGCTCGAGCAGCGAGTCTCCGCCCTGAACGAGAGTTACGAGACTCTGAAGAAGCGCGAGGGAGACTTGACTGAGTGGCGCTGGGTTCTGCGTGAGGCTGGGAGCTTCTTCGACCGTGCCCACGGCAATGTCGACGAGATTCGTGCTTCAACCGACAACGATGATGCTCCCCTGCTCTCGGACGTTGAACAACACCAGGGGGCTGCTGACGTCGAGCGATCCTTCTCGGGAATGAACATTGGCTTTGTTGCTGGTGTCATCGCTAGGGACAGAGTTGGCGCTTTTGAGCGTATCCTCTGGCGAACTCTGCGTGGCAACCTGTACATGAACCAGTCTGAGATTCCTGAGCCGCTGATTGACCCCACCAACAACGAGGCTATCAACAAGAACGTCTTTGTCATCTTTGCTCACGGAAAGGAGATCCTTGCCAAGATCCGCAAGATTTCGGAGTCTATGGGCGCTGAGGTCTACAACGTCGATGAGAACAGCGATCTCCGACGTGACCAGATCCATGAGGTCAACAACCGTCTTGAGGATGTCCAGAACGTCCTTCAGAACACCCAGGCTACTCTTCAGGCCGAGCTCAACCAGATCTCTCAGTCTCTGTCTGCCTGGATGGTTCTCGTCGCCAAGGAGAAGGCTGTCTACAGTGCCCTTAACAACTTCTCCTACGATAGCGCCCGCCGAACCCTCATTGCTGAGGCCTGGGTCCCTACAAACGATCTTCCCCTGATCAGGACGACACTGCAAGATGTCACGAACCGAGCTGGTCTCTCGGTTCCCTCCATTATCAACAAGATCCAAACCAACAAGACGCCGCCAACTTACCTGAAGACCAACAAGATCACGGAGGGTTTCCAGACCATTGTCAACGCCTATGGTACTGCCACCTACCAGGAAGTCAACCCGGCCATTCCTGTCTTTGTCACTTTCCCTTTCCTGTTCGCTGTCATGTTTGGTGATTTCGGTCACGCCATCATCATGCTTTCAGCTGCTCTTGCTATGATCTACTGGGAGAAGTCGCTCAAGAAGGTTACCTTCGAGCTCTTCGCCATGATCTTCTACGGTCGATACATTGCTCTGGTTATGGCTGTCTTCTCCATCTTCACTGGTCTTATCTACAACGATGCCTTCTCCAAATCGATGACTCTTTTCGACAGTGCCTGGGAGTTCAAGAAGCCCGAGGGCTACACCAACTCGACCCCCATTACTGCTGTATTGAACGAGCATGGTCACCGCTACCCCTTCGGTCTGGATTACGCTTGGCACGGCACTGAGAATGATCTTCTCTTTAGCAACAGTTACAAGATGAAGATGAGTATCATTCTCGGTTGGGCACACATGACGTACTCTCTCTGCTTCGCCTACATCAACGCCCGCCACTTCAAGAAGCCCATTGACATCTGGGGCAACTTCATCCCGGGCATGATTTTCTTCCAGTCCATTTTTGGCTACCTTGTCATCTGCATCGTTTACAAGTGGTCCGTTGATTGGCTTGGAACTGGACGCCAGCCCCCTGGTCTGCTGAACATGCTGATTTACATGTTCCTGCAGCCCGGAACCTTGGATGAGCAGCTGTATCCTGGACAGGCTACCGTGCAGGTTGTCCTACTGCTCCTGGCCTTTGCCCAGGTGCCCATTCTGCTCTTCCTTAAGCCTTTCTACCTTCGATGGGAGCACAACCAAGCACGCGCTAAGGGCTACCGTAGCATAGGAGAGACTTCCCGAGTTAGTGCTTTGGATGGCGACGACGATGATGCCCAAGGCAATGGCAACGGCCACGGCAACAGCTTCGATGATGGCGAGGGTGTTGCTATGATCTCCCAGAACATTGATGAGGAGCACGAGGAGTTTGAGTTCAGCGAGGTCATGATTCACCAAGTTATCCACACCATCGGTAAGTTTCTGTTATGAGTAATGCTTGTTACGATACTAATCAGCTTGCAGAGTTCTGTCTCAACTGTGTGTCTCACACCGCTTCTTACCTCCGTCTTTGGGCTCTGTCTCTGGCTCATCAGCAGCTGAGCATTGTGCTCTGGAGCATGACCCTTGGCCCCGCCCTGACTACCCCTGGTGTTATTGGCGTCATCATGATTGTTGTCTGCTTCTTTATGTGGTTCTTCCTTAGTAAGTCGTTCCCATCTTGGTACACTTGTAGCATATTGCTAACCCATCGTCAGCCATTGCTATTCTGGTGTGTATGGAGGGTACTAGTGCCATGTTGCACTCTCTGCGTCTTGCTTGGGTCGAGTCCTTTTCCAAGTTTGCCGAGTTTGCGGGTTGGCCTTTTACGCCATTCTCGTTCCAGACCCTGTTGGAAGAGTCGGAGGAGTTGAAGGATTACCTGGGATAATACGGGCTGGTTAAGGAATGGTGAACCATTTGTTATAGTAGTAGACTCTTGGTTTTTTTTGTTTTGTTATTGTATCATAAGTAACATAGTGCACTGTTAGAAATACTGGTCTGAGCCTTGTTCGACCAGATAACTGCTAAACCAACGAAACGACCCGTGTCCCTTTTTAAATTCTTGAAGCTTGCTACATGACCTGTAGCGATTAAATACACACCCGTGTAGTCATCCCGTAATTTCAACCCCAGAGAGGCGCCGTCACCTCGACAGCCCGCTCGACGACGGCCCTGACTCTGTCGGCAAAGACCTTGTTGTTACACTCGACCTCGAGGTCCTCCAACCACACCGTGGCGGTCAATCTATCCACCTTGATCGATACTCCAGGCACGGGGATGCCAATCTTGTGCAGTCTCTCAATCTCCTTGCGCTGTCTCTCCTCGAGCTGCGAATCCTCGTCGCCATCCTCCTCCATGGCGTCCTCATCCTTGACCTTGCCCTCAGGTGCATCCTCCTTGGGCGTAGGGGGCAGCTTGGGCATCGCGACGGGGGCGACGTTGTCCTGGCCGAACTGTGCCTCGAGGAACCACAGCAGACGCTCGAGACGTTCCTCAGGGGTTGCCGAGTGGTGAGGGTTTGCGGCGGGGAGCTCGTGCGAGTGAGAGTGCTTGGCCGAGGAACGCTTGACGGCGGCAGGGGAGCTCTCGACGGAGAAGAGAACGGCCATGACAGAGTCGGCGATGCCATCGTTTAGCATGTTGCCCTCCCATTCGAGTTCGACCTCACCGTTTGTACGGTAACGTACGGAAACGCAACCCATCACCAGGTACGCCGCGACGAGGCTGGCTACCTCTTCATCTGCCTCCTCCGGCTGAGTCTCACCATCAGTGATGGCCGCGTCCCCGTTGGTGCCGTTCTTGGCGCAACGCATCTCTGGCAGCTCTTCAATAGTACCGAATGTGCCCTCCAGAGCCCACTTCACCAGGTCGATACCCGCAGCGCTGAGGGTCAGACGCTGCTTGCAGGTGATAGTAGTGGTGTTGAGACCAGCGTACTCGCGCAGATCCTCAGGCGCCATGAGTGAAAGCTTGAAGTCGTTCTGCACAAGAACTCCAGTGACAAGAGGAGGTGCGGTAGCAGGGTCAAGGTGTATGTTCTGTGGCGGCTGGATGGAGGCGAGCTTGCCGACGACCTTGGCAGTCTTGTCGGCCTTGAAGGGGATGCGAAGTTCTTCACAGTTGCGGGGAGAGTAGACCTTGACCTTTGCCGTCTTGTTTGCGTTGAGCGAAAGAAGTTTTGACTTGAGACGCATCATGTTGTGCTGTTCACCATGGACAAGAATCTGTGATAGAAATTAGCTTGTGCCTTGTTTGTAGAAAGGGGAGCAAACATACAACAACAGGCGCTGCAACCTCCTCAATAAACTCGCGGTTCTCGACACCGTCGACGTGAGCAGCGAACGAGTATTCTTGAACACTGCACCTTCGAGGAATGAGAACCTTCTCGCCGTCGCCTCCAGGCATTCGACGAGCACCAGCCATGCTGCGAGACATGACGGCCTGGATCTGATCTGGTTCCTGCATGATCTGCTTGGCCATGGTGCCCTCGACACTGTAACCAGTAATGATCACACCGTTCTTCTCGCTAGGTGCCCATCGCTCTAGCAGCTCTCGGCTGACACCGTTCTGGAGCATACCAGGACTGGCAAGCATGACACAACCACCGACGTCGTCGAATCGATCGAGATTCTTCAGAGAGCGGATGTACTTGAAGTCCCAAGGTCCACCCTTGCCAGCACCATCCCCAGAAGCCTCGGCCTCAGCCATGCGCTCACGGAAGAGACGCTTAATATTGTCGTTCATGGCACCAACATAAGTCTGGTAGACAAGCATACACTTTCTCGCCAGGTTACTGGCGTAGTAGATGGGGTATTTTTGAAAGTCAGCATGCTTGCCCCAGTACTCGTCAAGGATTAGGAGGAGTTCTTGGGCACGTCCCAGGGCGAAGACGGGCATTAGCACACGACCACCTCGGTTGAGGATGCTCGTGATGGACTTCATCAGGGCTTGTTCTCTCTCTAGACGAGGCACGTGAGAGGCAATGCCATAAGTTGACTCAGTGATGAGAACATCAATCTTGACGCCCTTAGGGACCTCTGCAGAAACCAGATGTCGATCTTGCTCTCTCGAGTAATCTCCAGTGAAGAAGATGTTGAGCCCACCAATCTCGATGAGGAACATGGCTGCACCGAGCACATGGCCTGCTGGGTAAGGTGTGATTCTGATGGAGGAGATGGTATGAGTTGTGTGATAGTCGATAGCCTCAATCTGCGGGAACGTGTTGAGATGGTCCTGCTCAGTGTATATGGGTTGTGAGGTTGGGTTTGACGATGTGTTGCCCACTCGGACACTATCTTGGATAAGCCATTTGTAGATGGCCTTGGTAGGATGCGTCATGAATACACGTCCTCTGAAGTTGGTCCTTGCCAGCACATATGGCAAAGACGCCGCATGGTCAATGTGAAAACTATGCCCTGTTAGCTGTAATCCTCATCGGATTGCTCTGGTCAGGTCGACGACGGGCATTCCAGGACAGGACGGCATCACAGGACGAAAAGAGCAGGGACGTGGGGGAGCGGGAAAGACTGTATTGTATTGATCTGGCATACAAAGCGAAGATATCACGCGAACACGAAATAGGTCGCGGACAAGCAAGGTGAGTACTGTCCGTTCCATCACATCACATCAAGGTCGTCCCTCGCCCTGTCCAGCCTATATCGTCGCACGAGTGGGAAGAAGGGGGCGGCTTACTGGCTGATTAGGAGCACATCGACAGTGCTAAGATCGAAATCGTCATAGAAGGGGAGGGCTGCGAGCCCATCGTATGCAGGGTGCTGGCCGGCATCAAGCTGGTGATGGCTGTTAGACGGATCCTTTGTTCGAGATCTTAACCGCTTACCATGACCGTCTTTCCCTTGTACTGGATAATGTGACATGATCGACCGACTTCGTTACCGCCTCCCAAACAGAGAAACATGAGCTCGTCTGAAGGGTCTACAGGCTCCTCCGCCGCCGCCGCGTTCATCGCCGATGCCTTTCGTTTGGATGCCATTTGTTGCGCGGGCGCCTGATGTTGGCGACCAGTCGCATCAACTAGGTAAACACTAGAATATTAGTACAGAGCGGCCCCGAGCAACACGCGCATGCAGAGGGCCGTGATGCACAAAGAGCAACAATAGCAATCAATCGCAGCGCAGGGATGGATGAAGCTTGAATGCCTGGAATTGAATAGGTAGGCGGGCGTCGCGGGCATAAAAGGCTAACGCGCTCAATGGCAGCGGATAAAATCCGGCCTAGCCGTTTGTGGCTTCCTAGTTGGGAGGGAGGCTCTGCTCTGGGCACGTGACTTTAAAACTACGCGACCTTCGTTTTGCAGGCAGAGCTCCCTCCTCCATAGCCTCCCCTAGCGAAGCATCATCTCGACTCCACGACGATATTCAACAGCTCCATCTCGCGGCGCGGCGGATCTACCTTGTGCACCCGAAATTGCCTGTTTCCGATCGCATCGCCAACTTTCCCCAGAGCCTGGTCGAGATTGAGCGCGTCGAATGGGAGGCGTCGCGACTAACGTGACAGGCTCCTCTGCCTGCTGAGCTAGCACCTACTCACCTCTGCTTCCTTCCGCCTCCCGCTCGCACCTCAGTCACTCGGCTTCGGAGTCTTGACCATGGCTCAACCTCAACCTCAGGCGCAGGTGCCGCCGCGCGCATTCTCTCCCCCGCAGCCCACGCCCTCGCCCGCCGCGTCACAATCGAGCTTTGCACTCCCACCTCAGAAGCGAGTCCGAACCGACGGTCCTCCATCGCAGCCCGAGTCGCCTTATGCTACATCTCCCTACGCCGCGAGTCCCGGGCCTACCGGAACGCCTCCTGCCGCCGCGAATTCTCCTGCGTATGCGCATAGTCCTGCTCTGCCGCAACCCTATGCCACGCCCTATACCAACGGCCATACCACACCTGGCCTCAACCTCCCAGACGCACGACCGAACTCGACGCCCCCGATTCAAACACCGCATCACCCGCCCATGCCTCAGTACACAAACGCGACTATGACGCCTGTACCCGCGCCTGCCGTGGCTCCCGCCGTTGCTCCAGCTCAAGGGCCTGGAGCCATGGGGCCGCCACAGAGGCCAGCTGAACGTCCGACAAAAGATTATGAGTACGACGTGACAGACTCGCTTGCTGGTACCGGCATTGATCTACGCGCTGAGGAACAATACATGAATGAGCTCTACTCAACCGGGTTCGACGAAGCCAGGACAGGATTCGCCCAGCATCCGCCTGGGGGCAAGGGGAGCTTCTATGGCGCAGGTCCTGCGAACCAGCCTGCTCAATCGACGCCCGACCAGAGTCAAGAGCAGTTCGCTGCCCAGCAAGCAGAGAGAGCTTGGTCTGAGTCTTCGATGCGACTTGCTGTGCAGCGAACTCAAGAGATCGGTGATCCGTTTCTTATGGTGGCAACGCTTCACCGACGAGCGGATAAAATCGCTCGAGAGCACCATCTCTCTCTCAACTTGGATCTCAAGAACAACAGTCAGACCATGGGAAAGATGAGGCTGCCAGAACAGTTTCCTTACCCCAAGGTCAACATCAAGACTGCGCAGGGTCCGGACGCTGCTCTAGTCCAGACGACAGGCTCCTATATTCCCCATGACGCATATCTGGTTGATCAACTGGCTTTGTTGTCGATTGCATCCAAGCAAAGGCTTAGAGGGCTTTTGGAGGACGCGCATGTTGTGGCGACGAACCGGCAGAAGACGTCCCATGGCGATGTGCCTGAAGACTGGGCACCAGCGGCTGCGCCAATGAATGCGGAGCCTCTGCAGCCAATCGAGCAGCCAGCTGAGGGCGCAGATGCGGCTGGAGTGGAGAGTGCGAATAGGGAGGGCACGAATCCATTGAAGCGTGAGTATACTCGTAGTAACATGGCCAGTTTCATGCTCACACTCTACAGGCTCTGCCGACGGTGCTGGATTGACAAACGGGGCTCCACCTGTCAAGCTACCAAAGATCTCATCTTACATGACGACTACGATGCGCGACCTTGCGCGACAGGAACGTGACTGGGAAGAGGCGCGGTTGCGAAAGCGACAAAAGCGCAAGGACGGTATCCCTGACTCTGGAAGCACAACTTCGCGTGCTGGCAGTGTGGCGCCCAGTACACCTGGA
Organism: Fusarium sp. LHS14.1; assembly: GCA_025433615.1. NCBI lineage: Eukaryota > Fungi > Ascomycota > Sordariomycetes > Hypocreales > Nectriaceae > Fusarium > Fusarium sp. LHS14.1. The sequence continues at coordinate 3,556,081 of CM046481.1, forward strand.
ACCACAGCTCCAGAATCGCAAAAGACCATGACCAAGAAGGAGATGAAGAAGAACCAGCAAGCCAAGGCAGCTGAGCTGGACAGTCACCAGAGTCAGAACACGACGAGTAGTCTCTTTGCCGGTCTAGGAGGCAAGGGCGGCCTCTTCGGCAAGAAGAAGACGGGCAAGACGTACGACTGGATGAATGTTGGGCGTGGTGGTAGTGGGGCTAGCACACCTACAAGAAACCCGTCCGGACTCGGTAAGGGAGCGGGAGGGTCGGCAGCGGCGGCGGCGGCACCGGTCAACATGGCCATGACGACGGAAGGACGCAACCGACTTGGAACCTGGCGAGAAGACAAGGAGAAGGGTAGGAACATACAACTACGGGATTGGGTTTCGGTGTTGGAGAGGGATGGGCGTGAGCACAAGGCACTACAGGGGGCCTATCTACGCTTGGACGCATCAAATCCCAAGTAAAGCCATCCAAGCTGAATAAAAAAAGCGGCGAGTAATGGAAGTGGACAGGAGAGGAAGCCGATGGAAGAAAAGGGGGAGACGCAAGGAGGAATTGGGGAAGATACCCTGCGCCAAAGTCTGTTTTGTGACGTTTTAACAACTTAGCCTGGCGTTTGTTGTGTTGTGTTTTGAGGCATAGGAAGAAGGACAGGGAAATGCAGTCTTTTTTGCATTCATTGCAAGGAAGCATTCAATTTCGAGATGTTGTCTGCCTATTGGAAAGGATAGGACGGCCATTGCCATGTGTACCCATTCAGGGAGCCCAGTCTTATCTTTCTTGTAGTACCTTTTGGGGCTTTTGGGTATCAAGTCAAGCCCAGTAGTAGCTCAAGCCAGGCCTGTAGAGTCAGGTTAGTGAAGAGAATTGTCAGATAGAAAGAATTGAACGAGGAAACCCCTTGACACTGAGGTTTGAGGCATTCTCTATGGTGACGAGAACATTCCAATCAACAAAAAGGGAGAGGCTATATCTTGGGAGTACAGTGTCAGTGAGTTTTGGTCTGACAAATGCTTCACGTCTTGTGTGGAAAAGTGGGACTATGGCGGCATCACGCTTCCCCTCTCTTCCTCTCCTCTATCAACTCTGAGGGTATTTGGAAAGGAGTGAGTAACTCGAGATACTCGCTCATTCCCTTTGACCTCGTGAACAAAGTTGACGCCCTTGAAGAAAACAGCCACAAGTTCTAGCCCAAAAAAAAAAAAAAAAAAAGCCCAACTCAGGAACTTTACGAAAGCACACTCCCCTCAGCCAGTATCACCCAAGGGAGGGCTATCAAAAGAAATCCTTCGTGTTATAACTCACATCTCAAATACAATGGCGATTGCGGTCAGTCTTTTTTTTTTTTCTTTTTACATCCAAGACAGACAAGGGGTCATCGGCAACCCCTGCTTTCCCGCTGGCATGGACCAGAACTGACCTCATCCCGTAGGCAGTCGGCCAGATCTGCTCCACGGCATCTGTCAAGGGGAATCTGGAACAATGTGTGAGGCTGGTGGCGAAAGCCGCTCGTGGAGGAGCCAAGGTGAGTTGAGTAGAAAAAGAAAAAAATGTCATGGTCGATGTATAAGAGGTTGATATGGCGAGACAAGTGTTTAAGCCAAGAAGAGACATATCCCTAGATCGAGATCAACGTCTGGGGAAAAGGGAGGAAGGTCTTTTATCAGATCTCACATAGACTTCTTTTTGAAAAAGGGCGGACTCTTGATCGAGATATGGGCCGTGAGACATGGCCAAGGGCCGATTTCTCCCAAGACATACCAGCTACCCCCTCCATATGTCTCTCCTTTGTTTTTTTCTCTTTGCCATGTCTTGCCTCTTCCACAACGGCGAGACACGAGCGACTTTGCTCACACGGTATACATGATAGGTACTCTTCCTCCCTGAGGCGTCCGACTACATCGCACCCGACGGTCAGACTTCTCTCGAACTTGCCGAACCGCAACAGACGTCGCCCTTTGTAAAGGGTTTACAGGATGCGGCGCGGGAGCACAGCGTCGCGGTGCACGTGGGCATACACCACCGTCCCGAACCCGAACCCGGAGCCGCCGTGCACCGAATCCTCAACCGGGCGCTGTACATCGGAGCCGACGGGGCCGTGATCGACTCGGCTTCGTACGACAAGCTCCATGTATTTGACTATGGTAACCTCCGGGAGAGCGCCACCGTGCGGCCCGGCCCCGCACTTACTCCGCCGTTTGACTCGCCCGTCGGCCGGATCGGGAGCCTCATCTGCTTCGACCTCCGATTTCCGGAGCCGGGTCTACTACTCTCCCAGCCGGGGTCTGGTAGTCCATGGACCGGACGTCCCGCGCAGGTGCTAACGTACCCAAGCGCGTTTACGCTCCGCACAGGTGCAGCACACTGGGAGACGCTGCTGCGAGCGCGGGCCATTGAGACGCAGAGTTACGTGGTGGCTGCGGCGCAGGTAGGACGACACAACGAGAAGAGGGCAAGCTGGGGACAGAGCATCGTTGCTGACCCCTGGGGTCGGGTCGTCCTCAAGCTCAAGGGAGTCGTTTCCGACCCTCAAGATGTACCTGAGGGAACAGCTGAAGAAGGTGCAGTGGGAGAGATTGGATTCGTCGAGATTGACCTCGATGGATTGGAGAGGGTCCGGAAAGAGATGCCCCTTCAACGGAGAACGTAAGTATCCCTTGATAGGTGTTCCGGCTGGATTGCTGACAGAACATATCCACAGAAATGTTTACCCCGAGTTGACCGCTCGTCATACTTGACCAGTAAAAAGGAGACATCTTGACCGCACTGTAAAGGTCACGTTGCAAGGCAAACAACAAACAGACAGGGCCCAAATCCATGCTCTGTTCCCAGAGAACCGGGCCAGCCAACAGGATCACTTTCCGCATAAAGAACCAGTTAGCGTAGAAGAAATAGAAATGGGCCATCTTGACAAAGTCCCCTTGCCTTGTCGGTTGACCCAAGAGTCTAGGACCGAAACTCGGCTCGAGGAGATTATCTTATCCACCAGAACGTGCTCTACTGGGCTTTTTGCTGCACCAAGCTGCCGGGACGAGATTCACCGCCCTAGGTACCAACCTCTCGGGACAGCCGCCATCTGCCGGGGGTGTAACGGCATATAGCAAACAAGTCCCGGGGTGTAGTAGCGGTGTGCTTTTTGCTGCACAGAGTATAGCCTGAAGATACAGCGGGGGGGAGTATACATCATCCCCTTGTCTCATTCTTTCTGCAAGGGAGGTATAATTACGAAAACGAAATAGAGAGAGAAAAGCTCAACAAGTGCCGAGATGAAGATCTGTTCGTGCCAGCAAACTTCGCATTGCATATACCGACCAAAGGGCCGATCAAAGACGCACGTACACCGCTTAGATTCTTTTGAGGTCTCCCCTGTCTTTAGCTTGACAAAATAAAACAATTGCTTCGTTGGCAAGTGGCATTTCAAGGGAAGGGGTAGTTGATGTTAGCGTTACAACGTTGAAGCGAGGAAGAAAAAGAAGAAAAAATTGGGGAACTTCATTATTCCCCGAGCGAGGAGACTAGGGGAAGTAAGAAGGAGAAACCCGAGTTGCTGGGTTAAAAAAAAAAAAAAAAAAAAAAATCTGCAAAGTGTCAGGGATAGGGAAAGAGAGGCTGGGATTTCGTCTCCGTCGGCATCATCAGCCTCGGCTGCAGCCTCGTCATGGAGTAGTCATTGCTTTAGGTGAGGTAGTATTTCCAACGGCCTTGCTTTGTGATTGCTACTCTGACAAAGAAGCCTAGATTTCTCAAAAGTGACTGTCAATGTTTCATCCTCAACAAATATACAGTTTCTTTACTCGAGTTCAATTCCTATTTGTCTCGTGATTCTGTCGAACAGACTTCCATCTCGATCAACAACTCAATCTCGCCTGGTCGTCGTCGTTCGTCTAAACCACAACTCTACAAAACCATGTCCTTGACCTTGAAAGTCATCAAAAGTATACACCCCCCCCCTCCTCCCCTTGCTTTCTACTGTAAGGGTCCCTTGTCCATGTCCATGCAAGATTCCCGCTCCCATTTTTTTTATCAAATTTCGTTATTTCTCTAAACACACACCCTCTCCACCCAAGAGTCCCAATGCTTCGGTCCCGGCTTTCCGCCTGCATTAGTCCGGCGTCGCACCATCACAAAAAAGGAATAGAGTAAAAAACCAGGGGAGGGGAGAGAAAATGCAGGTTCAGGAGCGAGCTGTCAACTGCGACATCTTGCATTAGCTGAGGTGGCCCGATTTCCGCCCCCAGGGGTTTTTACTCTTTTCTCTCTGAGGTTGTTCCTTCTGGCGCGGCTCCAGAAGCTTTGCTTTTTATGTATCCCTTTTTTCTTTCTCAATTCCGCCTTGCCTGGATTATGTTGTCTCCTGCCTTTTCTTGTCATTAGAGTAGACTCGTCATTTGTCATTGTTTGTAGGCATCCACTTTTAATCCTCAGCCTTTCCCAAACTTTCTGCCTAAAAGGTCCCATCCCATCCATGGCAAAGGCAAAAGAAAAGAAGCTTGAGACAACAAAGCCATGATGGTTATTAGTTTTGTTTCCGCCTTGTTATTGCTTCTTGCTATTGTAAAAATTTTCTTGTGTTTTTTTTTTTTTTTTTTTTTTTTTCTTTTCGTTTTCTGATATATGATTCGGCCAAGAAGACAATCACATATTTTCTCAATAAACTTGTAGTTTCCTCTATTGTCGTCATCAAGTGTGCAAAACGTAACCTCTTTCGCGGCTCGGATCGCTTGTGATCCGTTCTCAAAGTGCCTCCGAGGCCGAACCAACCGACGTCAGATCTTTCTTGAATTTATTTTTTTTTTTTTTTGTTTATTTTTTTTTTTTCTTTTCGCTTCGCTTGATCCGCGTCGCTTCTGGCGTTTCGATATCCGTAGTTGTCTCTATTCTCTTCTTACCTTGACTTATCCTCGATCTACCTTGGGTAGTACTCATCCCGTCGCCTCGGCGGTTAATTGCATTTCCTTCCCTTCCCCTTCCCGTCAACATATCAAAGACATTTCGTATCATCATCGCGTTTCACAGTCCGTGTTCGAGTTCGCGCGCGGGAACTGAGTAAAACGGACGAGCCTCGGCTGTTGTGTGCGTGCGTGCGTGCGTGTACGTGGTGTCACGAGCCTGCCTGCATCGTCCAACAGACAGACAGCATTGTAAATGAGCGGTCCCCGTCCTCCATCTCCTTTAAGTGTGTGCGTGCGCAGGTCGCGGGCGCGGGATGAGGAGGTGCAAGCGCACAGCGGGAGTGGCATGTTCATGAACCGTCGTTAGCCCACAATGTTTAACTGGTGATTGCTGACCGAGCACCTACAGAGAGTGCATGCAGTGATGATTGTAATCGTGATGGAAACAAACATGTCATAGTAGTATTTCTCTATCAATGAATGTCACCACACCCACACACACAGACACATCCATCCATCGTCATCAACGGCCATGAAACGAGCAAGCCTCAAAAAAAGCCCAACCCAACGGGGATGCAATCCGAAGCCCGAGCGAACGAGCTCGAGCCCTCCCCAGGCGAGAAAACTTTGAGTAGCTTCCCATTGGATTGGACCCAAATCACCCCGGAACCCACTGGAAGGGAAGCCTTCCCCGCAAGGCTCCAGCTCTAGAGTCCAAGAGCCTCTTGGTTGCCCAGCGCCGGATTCAGTCCCGCGTCGCCGTCATGACTGATGTTCCCCCCCCCCTGAAAGTCAATTCCACCATCCCAACCCAAAACTGGCTCTAGCCCTTCGAAGCCAACAGCTTCCTTCTTTGCCATGTTCCATACTGTACCTACGTTACGCTACTGACTCGTCGTCCCCCTGCTGTCATCATTTCGCACGAGGCTGTTTTTGCTAAATTAACTTATAACCAACCGTGAATCCCAGCCCAACAAACATGAAGCAAATTTGACGGTGACAGTGACAGTATCTATCTGCCTGTTACCTGGCCATTTGATCAATCTCATCTCGTTGATTTACCCTCTCATTTCTTGGACAGTACATTACCTGTTGCGGCCCAATCCACCAGGGGGCCAACTCAACTCAACTCTATTTTGCCTTTACTCCATCACTTTCACTGTCCAGCATAATTAGCTTCTGCCTAGACCTTGCTTGACTCCTCACGCTCGTTCGTATTTTTGCGCACAGCGTCATCGTCACTAATTGAATGCAATTGTGATTCCCCCCTCTCATCACTTCGTCGTAAGCAAGCATTCCAATTCAAGGGGGCATGCACGCACACCCGAGCAACCCGCGCCCAACACAACCAACGAGTCCCTCCCGTCTCTTGGGTTTGTGCTACTGTCCCGTACTGTACTTGAATCTTTGCCCAGGAACCGTAGCAAACATTTGTACCCCAGCTTTTCTCGGCTCCCCAGTCCTCGTCATCATCCTCCCCTTGTCTCGTCACACAAACCACGGCTCCAAGCATAGCAAACAATTTCTCTCATCCAAGCATTTTCATCCCCACTCAATTTATCTCGCCTCGACAATGCTAGTTCAGGCAAACACGGCGAACCGACTCCGATCTCAAAATAGAATAGATATTCCAAACAGTCACTTTGCAAAGATGAAACAGGAGCTGCAGCTTTATTCTTCAAGTAAATCCATTATTTGTTATAGTTTATCTCATAAAAACCAGGACGGTTGTCTTTCCTTGCGCGCTGTGTAGCTAGCTGTCTTCCGTCTTAATAGATACTATACAGTCTAGAGGTTGAAAGGGGGAAAAACGCGTGGGGGTATCTTCTATCAATGTCCTGAGTCCAGCCCAAGTGCTCAGCTCACCGAGGCGCTGGAGCATCACTTCTCTTTTCCCCCCCTTTCCTCTTCCTCATCCAATAATCTTGTTCTTGTACACCAACCAATACAGAAATAGTACAGGGGAATACCGGCCAACATGAAACCACAAGGAATCCCTTTTGCTGATGGCCCTCCCGCGAGGGATCCAAGGCCAAACAACTAACCCAATAGTAATAAAAAATTCGTCAAAAAAGTAAAGGGAAGAGAAAAGAAGAAACGAGAGATACAGGCCAAAAGGGGAACCTCTGCAAGCAAGGGGGTTGGTTGCGAAAAGAGAGAGCAGAGCAAAAAGCAGAGAGCGAAAAAGCAAAAACCACAGATCCCCCAAGTCTATATGCAAGTGCCGAAAAGCAACAGTTTTTTTCTCCCAGCCCGTTCCCATTTTGTAATACCTTTCCAAATCCCCATGTCGAGTAAAACTCCCAATAAAAATCATCTTCTCCCGAGGCGGTCGCTTTTCTTCTGCTCACTGCATGTCTCTCACGATCTCGGTCTGTCTTCGCTTGGCTTTCGGTCGCCCAATTCCAGATCGTACTGCCCTCGCCAACCCTTGTATTGTCTCGCCGGTGGCCGATCTGAGACATACCCATCCCGGTTGGATCTGCATTCCATTCCGGCTGAAGACGCCCTTGACGTGCGTGGGTGGTGCTGAAAGTTCGGGTTGCCTATCGAGGGAGACCATGTGGAGACCGAGGACGACGACTCGAGTCGAGGGTGGTTGCGTATGCGAGTGTGAGTGTGTTGAAAAAGACCCCAGGCGGAAAAGGAAAAACCAAATCCCAATTTTTGTCCCGTCTATGGTCAAACGCCGCGTGCTGAGTGTGGTATGAATAATGTCCAAGCCAAAAAGAAAATAAGAAAAAGAAATTGTCGGCACTCATGTCGACGAGTGTATCCGTTTTCTCCAAAACCTCCCCTTGAATTCCGCTTGCTGCTGGGAAGCAAGGGATGGCTCCGAGCCGCTGTGTATATGATTTTTCGACAGGAATGCGTATTAAAAAAGGGTATACCGGAATGCATTAAAGCAAGGAGGGGTGCCCCAGGCCATCAGAAGGTGATTAAATGGTATCGTAGTTGGGAAGATCGCTGTAGGTCGAAGAGAAGACAGGCGGAAAAGGGGAAGCGCGCGTTTGTTGGACGCGGTGCGGTGTCATGTCGTTGCCGGCGGGCCTAACCGCCAGCGTGGCCCAGCTTTGGCGTGGTCGTCAGTCGCATAAAGTTGGCGGGACTCATAGAGTTCGTCCAACAATCCAAGCGAGAAGACTCTTTAGTGAGGCTTGGGGCGAGGGGGAGGCTTGGGGACACCGGTTGTGTCGTAGGCTCCACGGCCCATGTTGCAAGGGCTTGATGATCCTTGAACCATTGTTGCTGTTGTTGGGAGAACGAGTGAAAGAATGTGGTGTTGCTAGTGCCTGGTTGCTGGTCAGTCATTACGTTTGAGACGACATGGCGAAGGGGGGAAGATGGGGATAGATATAGAGGAATGTGGTAAAGATTGGGAAAACGACAAGTAGTAGTCCATGCGCTCGTCGCGACAGGGACGTGTTTTGGGCAAGAAAGCAAGCGAATCTGACTCACAAGATTATTCGTCGTGGTGCGACAGACGATGTAGGCCGTATCCAGCGATTGCGTTCGCGATTGGAGGACCTAGACAGTGCAGGGAAAGGAAAGGCGACAAGAGAGCCGAATGGTGGGCAAGATGCGAGCGACACCAATATAATTGGAGAGTGTTTCGGAGGCCAGGCGAGCGAAGAGATGCGACGGACGAGTTGAAAAGAGAGAGGAAGGCAACACGAGCGAGAGATGATGTCGCAGACGCAAGATGATGATGGGCGGACAGGTGCGTCTCTTTGAGTTCAAGAGAAAGGGGGAGTTCGTCCGAATATGCTTTTTGAGCAACAAGAACAGCCCAGCCCAAATGAGGTAGAGCAACCCAATAAGTTAAGGGGAAACTTTTTTCTGGATCGTTGCCGTAATAGCTAGCCTCCAGCTACTTTCTCAGCTCAAGCAGTGCAGTCAGGCACAAGGCACAGGCACGCACGCACACACACGCTGCACAAAGCGGATCGCTAGCAGGAAATGGTGGCGCCGGTCGGGCGGTCGAACGAGGGTGGGTCAGACAAACGGGGGCCCGATTATTACGGGGGGTGTCTTGACTTGGACCTAGCCTGGGGTGGGCGAGGTGAGGTGATGTAAGGTGGTGGGCGTTGGTGGTGGCAGAGTAGTAGAGTGGTTGAGTAAGAGATGACTGTCTTGAGTGTATTCCGACTAGTTGTTGGTCGTCGTTATCGTTTGCTTGTGTAAGTGATTCACTCTCAAAGGGATACAGAGTCGAGGAGGAGGGAGAGAAAACCAAGAGAGGTAAAGGCGGGCGGATGGATGATTAAAAGGGAGTCTGTAATAAGGGAGACGTGAAGTCGGTTGAGTAAAGTTCTGGGCCGAGGGAGGGACGTGGGAACGAGACGCTTTTGTACAGACCACCCATCCAGATGGCAACTGCAAACCCAAGATGGAAAATAGGGAAAATCTCAACCAAGAGAACAAGGAGGCCAGGAGGGGAGGGGTGTGCGAGCGTGTGTGTGGAAGTCCATGCCATGCCATGCCCATGCCCATGCTTCACACGGCTCCCGTTACTAGGTACGGCACTATGGGCGCTCCGTATCAACTCCAAATTGGCTGAAATTTGCCTAGGGGGTCCGTTCTGGGGGGCGTACCTGGGGGGAAGTGGAAGGGGGGGGGCTGGACGTGACAAAAAAGAACAAGCTCAGAGCGCAAAAAGAAAAAAGGGAGCCATGGGTGGAAGCAGAACGGTACGGTACCTGGCCGGACCATGTTTCGTGGCTTTCCCTCCAGGGCCGATGCATGTCTCCACGAGGTAGCCCGTGGCTGACCTGCCCTGCCCTGCTCTTCTCTGCCCTGTACCGAGCTTCTTCTTTTCGCTCGGCTGTCCTTTCTGCTGCGCTGCTACGTACTGATATTGCCCCAGCCCAAACTTCGCGGTCTGTGATCCATGGTCTGTGGGTTTGGCAAGGATCGCAGTGCTCCGTCGCCAGGGTAGGGGCTCCGTGGGAGCGCTGATCCGCACTTCAGAAGCATTCGCCGGGTGCACTCGCTCCCTTGTTCTGGCGCTGCTCGCCCGTCCTTTCGGGCCCAGGGACACCCAGGCCACCGGGCCACAGGGGTAAGGAGCCGCTGGGACTTGTTGCAAAGGCGTGTCGCTCCGGGAGGCTGGAAACTCATTAGCCATCAAACCTCCCAAAACGCTCCTCACACCCGTCCTCCAGCTGGTTCAGCCACGCCCCCCCAAAAGATCCTCTCCCACTCTGGGTACCCTCTGCTCCTTGGCAACCTCCCGTTGCAGCCAACACTGTCTTCCCTCACTTGCCCTTCTAGGTAGGTAGGACGTTGAACTGTAAGTTGCCTGTGACGTTGACAGCTCGTCGTGTGGAGGTGTGGTCGAGGTCCAGAACAGCAACTCGCAGCCACTGGTGAAGCTCGTGTGCCTGTGATTCTGGCTCTGGCCTGGCCTGGCCTTGCTCGCCTTACGCCGACCTACCTCCTCCACCTGCCCAGCTGCCGCCATCCTCTCCTTTCAACGTCTGTTTATTAGCCACCATCGTCCTTGTCGCCATGTGCACCACGAGATGGCTACGAGCCCCAAAAAACCGCTGCACTCCCGGCGCCCCGTGGTGGATCCCCCAGACTGGCCGAGCCCAGCACCCAGCCAAGCCAACCCGCGACGGTGGAAACTGGGAGATGGGACCGACGTCAGGCAGACCAGACCCAAGGTCCTCAACGGTACCCAAAGCCGTGTCAGCGTACTGTGCACCGCCCGTCGGCGAGGTACCTCGTCAGCCCTGGTACGGAGCACTCCATTCGGCCCCTTCTGGCGCTTCTCTGGTATGACCAGGGTCCTCTGTCCTCTTGGTGCTCCCGATTGCGACGGAATCCCAGCAGCATGACCCCCGGTCCATCCCACCAGCTCAATTACCCACCATCCTTTCGTTTAATTCATCACATTTGAAACCTTGCGTTTGTCTTGTTTCCTCTCCCGTTGCCCTTGTCTTGTCCCGTGGTGTGGTGGAAAGGCCATGTTGCTGCTACGTACCCTCCTCTCGGCCGTTGTAATTTGTGACAACTGTAGACCGTCAGTAAAGAATGTTCCATCATGCGGCTTGCCTGCGGCTGCATACCGCTCTTGTGCCTTGCCTTCAAAGGAGAGGCTCGGCCCTAAACGCTCAGGCATGCAACATTGCTTTGCCTGCAATTCCTCCGTCATGCAGCAGCTCCGAGCGGACGGCCTTACTGAGTACATATGCCGGCCGGCATCGGTAGAGGAGCAAAGTTCTTGAAATCCCCACACATCTCATGTCTCATCTCATATCTCGTCTCATCTCGTCCCCAAAATGAGATCAGGACGTGTCAGGGCGCGTGCAGTAAAGCTCAGCGCGTCAACCTGAGTAACACGTATAGTAAAGATCACTTCACCGCAAGTATACCAACGTACGGATGGTGTATAGTCTCTCACCTGAAAGAACAAGCAAACAAGACTTTGGTGTCCTATTGTTGTCGTTATTGTTGTGTGCGCTAGTAAATGCGGCATCGTCATATGTTGATTCAAAGAACTGCAGCCCTTTGTTACCCTGTATGTAGCAACGCCATCCGTCCTTTCTCCTCCCCTTCCTTTGTAAGCGGGGACTTTGAGGGTATCATTGGAGGTCAACCATTGATATTCAATCGTCATCGTTGACCGACATTGGTAGATGGACTCATCCATTTTGCTTCGCTCCTCTCAACCAACGAGAGTTAAACAGCATCCACGTATCCCTGTAGTGCTTTGGTTCACCGCATCCAAGACTGCTTTGTCGTGGTTTGCACAACCTTGTTCTCTCCGTATTTCTTCCCACCGCCGGGGAATAATCGTCCTTACTACTCCTTCGCAACTTTTGCTGTCCTTGTAGCGAGGGTCTGCTAGCTGAGCTTATCCCTCGTATGTTCCATAATTAGCCACGATTAGCTCTGAGCCCAGGTCGTTATCCTCATCTGACCCGAACGGGTGGGTGTCACACAGACCGGCAACTGAGCCATGGCCAGTCGGCCAAACTGGCGAAGTGTTGTCATCACCGGTTTGAGACTCCTCGCTATCCACCCTGTCCGGTTTCTAAATGTACGTACTTTGCGTAGCAAAGTGTCGCAGGATCCAGGCCCGTCTGTCCGAACATCCAATTCACTCATGGTTTCGCTTCATTCCATGCAGTGATGTTAGATAGAGGCGCGAGGGCGGTATTCGCATTCGTAGCCGCAGCCCCCTCGTACAAAAAACTGCCGTGTATCGTAGACATGGTAGTTCTTCGGCCGAATCATCCAGTCGCTTCTCGGATCGCAACCATGCGTCCCCGCTTGCGGTACCGAATCCCAGGGAAGCGGAACCTTTGGGGCTGTTATCTCGCTGCCTAGTTGGCATCTAATGTGAATCTCGGGCCATCTGGTCTTGAGACATTGACGACATGGCGCCATGACAGCGCTTGATATGTCTGTATACAGTCCCAATGAGATGGCAGCCACATGAGCCGCGTTGCCAATTCTTCCATATGGCCCAGAATAGATTCATGCTTGAACCAGCAAGCGAGCAGATTCATGCTTCCTCAACATGATGAAGAATATGTATTGAGGACCGAGGCAATATAGCTGTTTCACATTCAGCTGCTACCAAATGAGACGTCGTCAGGTCAGTGACATCCAGGGATCCCTTCCTGTTGTTCGGAGTACCCTACCTTTCCAGAGAGACCCCAACCCTGCAGCCTCATGCAGCGGGAATATTGCCGGTCTCGCCTAAGTCTGGGTCGCCGTCCCGCAACTTGGTAACTCTGCACCGGTGCAAGCTTTGCTTCATCGGTCTCATTCGTCAAAGAGCCGGCCTCAACTCTCCACGCGTCTATCGTTACCGTGTGACAGTTGACGTTGGCAGTTGACGTTGACAGTAGTGCAAATGCGGCTCTTGGCTTCAAGCTCTTGCTGGTGGTCGACACTTCAGCCGGCAGACCAGACTAATGGCTGGGCACGTGCTCCCCGTTTTTCTTTCTTTTTGCCCTTCGAGACGAACTTCTGGAACCCTCCAGGTATACTCTGTATCATCCCAGCTCGTCGGTCAACCGTGGCTCCTTGTTCGGTGGACATCGCGGTGGACCAACGGGGGCTGCATGGAAACTTTCCAGAAGGCTGTCAGTCGGCATGAAGCTCCACGCGAGGATACTTCGTACCGTGTTAGCGGTGGGCATGAGGCGCACTGTAACAAAGGGTCAACGCTCAAGCGCCAGGGCCATGGTCCCAAGCGTCAGCTGCTCCAGCACGTCTCTTCGGTCTGGGTTTCGTACCAGGCAATTTTGGCAGCCTTGATCTTGTGGAGACGTCCATGGATTGGGATGAACTGCCAACAACTCCCGTCCTGCAACTTCAGGGGTAGGCCCAGGACACGCGCCCTAGCGCGGCCGGCAGCCCACACGTTGTGGCGGCTTGCGCAGACCGTAGTGCCTCATCGAAGCCCCGAACCTTCGGCGTTCCTGCATTAGCCAATTTCCAAGCGCCATATTCGGCTTTGAAACAGGGGTTGACGTCGCCCATTCGGTTGGATACCAACCTCCATCCAGCCCTCTCATCGTCCCGTCAATAGCATCCACAGGTGGCGCTTCTCGATGGCGGTTCCATGAGGTCTCGTTTTAAACCGACGTCAGATGATTGGGAAGGAGAACGCCCTATGGTCTCATCTGTCGGATTGTTGTGGTACCTTAGTGTCATGTGACTTCTTTTATCCAACGCTCTGGATCCTTGCCGAGATCAGCAAGCCTCCACCGACCTATGGAAGTCAACCTACCCAGCTGGGACATCTTCATCAGTCTCAACTGAAAGTTCCTTTCGCAGTCCAGGGGTCATCGTGTGATAGGAATCCGTCGTCGTCCACATGGACGTTCCACACGGGCCTTTGCGATCCGTCCCCAACCTCATCTCGTGGTCAAAGAAGCCATTTACTTAGATGCCCCGTAGCTAGATCCGAATGCCCACCGTCTCAATAAACCCCGGCCCCGGAGGACATGCCGGGAGTCGTTTCGTGGAGATGGTGCTGGGGTGAGACTGGCATGTTGCCTACTGGCTCGGGATGAAGGCGTAATCGTATGCCCGGACCATCGTGTTGTCACTGAGCTCGGAGCTATCGATTTGCGTTATCACACTATCGCAGCCTTCTCTGCTAAGTAGACCGGCTGCTTGTAGATCGCGCTCGTAGCTTTGTGTGTATCTCCAATTTTTGCATTGGTTTAGATAGGCGCGGAGGCAATGCTGGCGCAACCATGTACAACGCCTCTGCGACAACAATCGTCTGGGCGCAAGTATCAGACAAAGGCTGTGGGCTGCTGAGATGAGGACCCTTCTTGGCATCACAAATGGTGGGTCTTCATCAAAGTCCACCTATCGGGTTCATGACACATGTGGCCCAAGGCCATCGCCCAACCGCCAGGTTCGACTGGGGCAGAACTCCTGTGGCCGCCTTCCAGAAGCCTCAGCGAACAGTCCTGCAGATCAGGATCGGGGCTGCTGGAACAGGGCGTCTTGTCTGACCCGCAGAAACGTCACGGATGTTCGCAATTCGGTACTCTGTAAGAATTCGGTGGCGATCTCTGGGCGCTGGCAGGCTGGCAGGCTGGGCATCAACTCAATACGAAGGGCACCAAAGCCGTCGGTTGATCTTCAATGGAGGCAAGTCTGTAGCTGTGCCTATCATCCTTCATCGCGTTGGTCTAGCATCCCCGGATCACTGGCGTTACCAGCCTCTGGAATATCGTTTGAGTGCACCTCCAGCTAGGCCAACTGCTCCATTGAGATAGGGTTCATGTCGCCGGGGAACCGCTTCCGCGAGCGCAGGGCTTCCGTGTCGAATCCGCTGGGTAATTTTAAAAATTTTCGTCCTAATACACTCCGTTGTTCCTGGTCCGGCTGTGGAGACAGGGAGAGGCCTCTTAATTAGGTAAGGGACCTTCTGGAAGGACGATCTGCGAAGCCAGCTGTTCTTTCTGGAGTGAGCGCATGTGTCGTTCGAACCGGGTGGTCTCCCCGGACGATGGGCCGAGCCAAACGAGTCAAGTTTGGGTCGACGCAGGATCCAGTGCCTTCCGCGCCGCCCTCCCGGAATGATCGCTATCGAGATGATCTCGACGACCAGAGAACCCAACAGCCTTTGGGGCGTCGACGCTGTGGGTGCCTGTGCCTGATCTACGCAGCGGATTAGCCACACGCCGTGGTCGAGCTTCCTGGGTACGAACTGAGCTGGGTCTCGCCTTGGAGCCTCCAGGGCTGCTGACTCAGGGAAATGCGACCCCTATCCGTTGGGGCAATTTCGTAGTCCGGGGAAGCAGCGTGGCACAGCGTCTCCCGAACAACCGCCAGATGGGTAGCATTGCGTCGGGTCCTGAAGCGAGACAGATGTGGGCTTTGGCGCGGATCGTGCCGTTTCGTGTGAGTGTGACCGAAATCGATGAAGACTCCCGGGTAGGCCGTTAGGTCTTGGGGCGTGATACTGCTTTTGGTCATGCATCGGCTGTTGTCAATCGAGTGATGTATGAGCTGAGTTTTGATGCTTAAAGTTGGAGTTCCGAATACGATTGGGGTCTCCTTGCTTCGCCGGAAATCTTGTTCGGGAAGGAGCCTTTATCTGGCAATCAGATGCCGTTCGTCTCATTAGTGATGGTCTCTAGGGTAGCCGAGCAGACACATGGGACCAGATGCGAGTGTTGAGCTTGTCAAGACAAGTTTGCCATATTAATAGCTGACGTTTAATTCTGGTACTTTCTCTGTTCGCGTGTAAATTCTCTTGGGCTCTAGTTCTGCGTGGTTGTCTGGATATTCATCGTGGCGTGTTATTTAGTTCTTGTGCTGGTCAAGAATCGACCTGGAATAAGTGCTTCAACGTCTTTCAAGCGTTTCCCAGAGCATGAACTCACTTACGCACGCGTCCTATACGAGACAATACTAGAGCTAGGATATCACCATACATGGTCGATATATTGTATTGGAAGAGTGTTTATTACTGCACTAATTGGCTTCTTGAATAATCCCAAATCCAGTATTAGAGCACACTGTGGTCCACTGACAGTTGTGTTTGCATAATCTCTCCTCAATTGCCACAACAGAGACAGTAAAAGAGAAAGGAAAATATCTCTATTTGACCATGTGAAACACACACAGAAGCAAGGTACTTATTGCGACGTCTGCACGTAGGTGAGAAGTCTGAGGCAACTCAACCCTAGGTACGCTGCCAAGCAGCTTCACTTCAATGTCTACGAAATCAACTACACAAGGCAAATAAGAAATCGCACGGAACATGTTCAAAATGGCCAATAGATCTACTATAGTTCTAACACCGGTGCTGACTGATATTCATGATTGAAGCCGCAGACTATACTTGGCTGCATTCTCCAACATGAACCACTGTCGTCGGACCCACCGAATTAGGCAAGTACCTCAGCCACCTGTCCAGCCTCACCTCCACCCCGCCATCGCTGACGCAGCTAAGGTGGACATCCATCCTGTTCAACACGCCGACACCGACAGCTATCCAAGCATACCGCCAGAGCTCCGTGAAGCCTGCAAACACAACTACCGCACCCCGAGACACACACAAAACCGCCCACAATGTCAATCATTCAGCAGCATACTAGCGCGACACTCAGCGATGCCTGGCGCACCATCAACATCGACGCCCTGAACGAGGACTCCAGCGTCAACTTCGACACCTCTACCCTCCACCCCCCACAGCCCGAGATCGACGAGGCGGAAGTGCGACAGCTTGCGGGTCAGGTTCGGCAGCTTCTGAGGGGAGGCGACCCTGAAGGCGCCCTGAGGGGATGCTTGGATACACCTGTCTACAACGGAACAGATGCTGCCAAGGTACGTCACGTCCGAACCCGCAAACCGATACGGGTAGCTCTCCGGAATGGTAGGATCTAACAGTTTATGTCTTTCGACAGGATGCCCACCTGCATACTATCATCGAGGTTCTCCAGTCGATCAAGGCGAGCGAAATGTCACCCCTGCTCAAGAGCCTCTACTCATCCGAGGGCGGCGCCGAGTGCCTGGACGTGCTCATGAAGTACATGTACGTTGCTTCAACCAAGATACCAAAATCAGCTCTAACAAGTCCATAGCTACAAGGGAATGGCCACGGTTCACCCCGGAAACGCCTCGCGATCACCAAACAAGATCACGCCTGAGCCCACAGGCTTCTCTCAGATTGGAGGACGACCTGGAGCGAACGAGCCGGCGACGACGGCCATGAGTGTGCTTCTGAGCTGGCACGAGAAGGTTGTCGAGGTTGCTGGACTGGGCTGCATCGGACGAACCATGACGGACTGGCGCAGGGTGTAGAGCAGGACGGGATGTACGATGACGGTGAGCGGGTTGACAATTCCATAGACTGAGGAAACCGACTATCACGAACCGCGCGGAATTACCCTCGCGCGGGGACTTGCCATTGATTTTACAGTTGTGTACAAATACAACAATCTACCCATCTGGTCTACTTTTGCTCCAAGATATCCTTCAAGTTGACCTGACCGCTACCCCTAGCTAGGGGTTTTGGCTGATTCTCGCCCTCATGCCATCCGATCATGTATATGATTCTAAAGGTCGCTGGAATAGTGCCGTCTGGGTTACCATGTAGTTCGCGGTAGATGGCATCGCCAGCAATAAGGACATCTCGCTGGATAGGTCCCATCTCCCTCCCGAGGATGGCATTGCCTTCTCCCATGGCCTGGAGATCCTGCATCAAAGCAAATGTATCGGGATAGTCAACAATAATGTCGTCGACATCCACGGTCAACATCTTGAAACCGGCTTTCTGAAGCAAGCCGCCCACGTCTCTCACATCAGCCAGTGGAGAGACCCGAGGGGACATGCCACCGCGTCTTTCTGACTCGGCCAGCTGAAGTGATGTACGCAGTTCAAACAGTGTGTCACCTCCAAGCATGGCGCCAATAAACGGACAATCTGGCTTGAGGATGTTGTTGATTTGGGTGAGAACACCGGGCAAGTCGTTGATCCAATGGAGACTCAAGGAGCTCATTACTAGATCGAATGAGGCTGGCTCATATGGAACTGTCTCCTCATCGTCTAGGACCTGCCGTGTAATCTTGAGTTGCTTGTTAAACTCAAGATCGGCATCTCGATAGAGTAGTGAATGAGATGAGTCTGCGGCAACCAACTCATCGATCCTCGTGGATAAGGGTGGAGAGACGGGCATTGCAGGATCGGGATCAGGGTTCTCCTGGACTAGAGCCCTCGCAATATTGCAAGAGTTAGCACCAAGATCTAACACTCGAGGGAAGTGCCGGTTGATGTCCTGGATGCGAGGTTAGACATGGGTGGGCTGTTCTAACGACACAGGATGATGCTTACAAGGAGTCGTTCAGACAGGCGGATGGCAACCTCATCCTTGAGGTAATCAGCCTCCCGGCTCTCTTCAGGGTTGATAGCAGCACGCTCCTTTTGAAGCCATTTTGTTCGTCGGTTGAAGACTTGAAAGCGGGGAGCACCCGCGGCCTGAACGGCGTAGAAGCGTTGATTTGAGATGGGACGGCAAAGATAAGCAGGCCGTGACAATGCCCGCAAACTACAACGCATTGTGGATAATGACGACGTGCATAATGACATGGCACAGAAGTCTGTAGAGTAAATCTACAGATGGTGACAGACAATTGAAAGATTGATTATGTAGTTGGTCTGGATGTATGGAGGTGGAATTTTGATAGACAATCCAAAGTCATGATGAATTTGGAGCTCTTCAGTTGGCTGCGCTTCAAAGTGGATGACGCACGGACCAGGGCGACTCCAACGGTAGGCATGTAGTCGTAAAAAAAGATGAGACACCAAATCAAGGTTCTTGAGATTCTAACGCCAAGAGGCCCTAAACATGATGAATAAAAAGTAGAAAAAAAAAAGTAAAAATATATGAATAAAATATCCAAATACCTATAATATTATTTAGTATTTTCATCTCTCATTTGGCTCATAATTAGGCATCTAGCGATACTCTTTAGTGGCTTAACTGAGCGCAGCTGTGCTGGTGTCTCGGTCTTTTTAACGACCGTGTGGTAGGCTCTTTCTGGCAGTTGGTACACCTGCAGGCGTGGAGCAGAAAGAAGACGACAGGCTCGTTAAAGGTCTAGGAGCCCATTAGGCTTGGACTGGCCTCCATCCAATGCACGGCCGAGTCGAGTCGCTCGCTCACTGGAGATGACCTAGACTACGGCCCTCCTGAACGGGCATGGAAGAAAGAACACGCACCCAACCTGACCTCCGTTTTCAATCCCACGGTCTTTTGTCACTTTTCCTATTTTTCTTTCTTTCAGCCAAACTCGTCACACTCAAGTTGGTCGCCTCGCCCGCCTCCACGTATCTTGTCGCATCCTCCGTCGATTAACCCCCCGACGCATCCGCTTGTTCCCTGGCCCACGGGGCACCTTCCGCAACCTGAACTCCAACCTAGTCCACACCACGCACCGCCCATCCGCATCTCCCGCTTAGCTCGCCCCTCCAACGAGCAATCTCCCAGCCATCTCATCGACGAACAATCGGTGTCCAGCGCCTGAGCTGTCTGGGCAACTCGAATCGACTATGCGATCTCTGCGATAGGCGACCATACTCTGTTTTGGAGATCTTTCTGTTTCATCTTACGCTTCTTTCGTCGGACGAGGCCTACTGAGCCACCAGCGCGCCGCACCGCTTCCATAATCAGGGGTCTTCCGCAATTTACCACTCTGGACGACATCAGAAGCTGTCATCATGTCGAGTTCAGGGACGGGCTTTCTGGGCCGCTCGAGCAGCAGCAATGCGAACATGCGCGGGTTGGTCCAGTTCATCGCCGATCTTCGAAATGCGAGAGCGCGCGAACTCGAGGAAAAGCGAATCAACAAGGAGCTTGCCAATATCCGACAGAAGTTCAAGGATGGCAACCTGAGTGGCTACCATAAGAAGAAATACGTCTGCAAGCTGCTGTACATCTACATCTTGGGCTGGAACGTCGATTTTGGTCATCTCGAGGCTGTCAACCTGATCTCTGCCAACAAGTACTCTGAAAAGCAGATTGGTTATCTGGCCATGACCCTGTTCCTCCACGAGAAGCACGAACTGCTGCACCTTGTCGTCAACAGTATTCGCAAAGATCTGCTCGACCACAACGAACTATTCAATTGCCTTGCCCTCCATGCGATTGCCAACGTTGGAAGCCGAGAGATGGGTGAAGCTCTCAATGGAGAGGTCCACAGGCTCCTGATCTCTCCGTATGCGCCAGCAGTACCCCCATGTTGAACAAGACTTACTGATCCTTGCCATTAGAACCTCGAAGTCCTTTGTCAAGAAGAAGGCTGCCTTGACACTACTCCGACTATATCGCAAGCACCCCGACATCGTATCCCCTCAATGGGCGGAGCGCATCATTCACCTGATGGATGATTCCGATCTCGGCGTTGCTCTCTCGGTGACCTCGCTCGTCATGACCTTGGCGCAGGACAACTTGGAGCAATACAAGGGAGCATATGCCAAGGCAACTGCTCGTCTGAAGCGAATTCTTATCGATGGGGAATACACGACGGATTACCTTTACTACAAGGTTCCTTGCCCCTGGCTGCAGATCAAGCTGCTACGACTGCTTCAATACTTCCCCCCTTCAGGTATGTCGAACATTGAAGCGTATTTATGTAGTTGCTAACACAGATCGTCAGAGGATACCCACGTCCGAGACATGATCCGAGAGTCGCTGCAAAAGATTTTGAACTTGGCCATGGAGACCAATAAGAATGTGCAACAGAACAACGCCCAGAATGCGGTTCTTTTCGAAGCTATCAATCTCATCATTCATCTTGACACTGAACATGGCTTGATGAAGCAAATCTCGACCAGACTGGGCAAATTCATCCAGAGCCGGGAAACCAACGTGAGGTATCTTGGCCTGGAGGCCATGACCCATCTTGCCGCACGAGCAGAAACTCTTGACCCTATCAAGCAGCACCAAGAAATCATCCTAGGCTCCCTCAAGGACCGAGACATCAGTGTCCGCCGCAAGGGTCTTGATCTACTTTACAGCATGTGCGACGCCTCGAATGCGCAGGTCATTGTTGGCGAACTACTGCACTACCTGCAGAATGCCGACTTTGCAATCCGAGAAGAAATGGTCCTTAAGATTGCCATTCTTACGGAAAAGTACGCTACTGACGTGCAATGGTACGTCGACATCTCCCTACGGCTCATAGCCATGGCCGGAGATCACGTCAGCGACGAGGTGTGGCAGCGAGTGATCCAGATTGTGACAAACAACGAGGAGCTCCAAGTCTATGCGGCGCAAAATGCGTTGCAGTATGTCAAGGGTGACCATTGTCATGAAACCCTGGTCAAGATTGGTGCATACATCCTGGGAGAGTTTGGTCACTTGGTCGCCGACCAGCCTCGTTGCAGTCCCATTGAACAGTTCCTCGCCCTTCAGAGCAAGCTAACTGCGTGCTCGTCGAGTACTCGCGCTATGATTCTCTCATGTTTCATCAAATACGTCAACCTGTTCCCTGAGATCAAGCCTCAGCTCATCCACGTGTTCGAGTTCCACAGTCACAACCTGGACTCTGAGCTTCAGCAGAGAGCTTGCGAGTACATGACTCTCGCAAGCATGCCGACCGACGACCTCCTTCGTACCGTCTGCGATGAGATGCCACCCTTCCCCGAGAGACAATCCGCACTTCTGTCTCGTTTGCACCAGAAGCATGCTAATACGAGTGACCGAAGAACCTGGGTGGTGGGAGGAAAGGATGCCAACGCCGACGCTAGGGAGCTTAGCATGGGAACTGGAGCTCTTAAGAGGACCTTTAGTTCCAATGTGTCTCTGAATGGCAAGTCGAACGGCCAAGGTGCTGCCGGAGCAAATGGCCATAGCAATGGCGCCTCCGATCTGGCTGGCCTCGACATGAACGCACCTACACCATCCGAGCCCAAGATGTTGAAGGCGCCGAACCTGGCCAGCGCTGCTCATTTGTCACCTGGATGGGAGCATGGGTTCAACAAGCTGCTGGTCAGGTCTGATGGTGTGCTGTACGAGGATGGACAACTTCAGATTGGTGTCCGGTCCGAGTATCGTGGCCAGATGGCTTGCTTGATCACATATTTCAAGAACAAGACTCCTGCCACCATGAGCTCGTTTACAACGACCTTGGACTTGGACGAGAGCGAGAAGAGCAACCTGACATGGGATGTTAAGAACCTCCCTGACAGTACCATCGTCCAAGGCGGACAGTCTCAGCAGGTTGTCATGTTTGAGGCGAAGAAGATCTTTGAGAAGAGCCCTACAGTTCGTATCAGCTACCTGGCTGGTGCCCTCCAGGCGCTCACTCTCAAGCTTCCCGTGGCGATCCACAAATTCATGGACCCGGCAGATTTGTCTGCGGAGGACTTTTTCAGGAGGTGGAAGCAGATTGGTGGAGCTCCCCGTGAAGCCCAAGGAATCTTTGGATTGTCTGGCAAGGGCGGCGGTAGGGAGATCACAGAGAGCTTCGTCTCCAAGACAGTGGAGGGATTCAGATGGCGTGTGCTGGACATGGTGGACCCCAATCCAAAGAACGTTGTCGGTGCGAGCGTGCTTCACACATCTGAAGGGGGCAAGTTTGGCTGTCTCATGAGACTGGAGCCAAACTATGGAAACCAGGTAAGACCCCTCGCTCCTATTCATCCATGGTATAGATCTAACCACTCTCTAGATGATTCGGCTCACTATTCGCGCAACGGATGATTCGGTTCCAGCTGTTTTGTTGAAGTATATGCAGGAGCGGCTTTCTGCAGGACAGTCGACGTCGCCAGAGTTTGAAGCACCCTCTCGAGAGCAGATTTCGGACGCTTTCCGCAACGTCATGGTTACCTGATACCATTCTTCTGTATAATTGGCCGGGATGGAGTTGTCTTAATACCACCATGAAGCATATGGGCGTTGGGGAACTAGCATGAAGGTTGGAGTGGATGAAGCGCTCAATTCAAGCCATTTCTTTATCGGCCGAAAAGTTGCCTGCGTCAATGCCCCTATGGCGGCTCTCTCTACCGTCGGCGCATGCTGATGCGAGCGCCACAGACTGCAGAGTGACTGTGAGCAGGGAGGATTTAGTTGTTTGTTGATACCATGAAGTCTCTCGTTTTGGATCGATCGAATGAAAGCGTTATGCCAGCATGAAACTCGGTAACTTTATTTTTGGGTTTAAAACAGTCTACGGCATCACTCCTTGATCTTAGCATCTGCTTTGGCCGGTCGTTGGCCAAAGATGGTACTGCCTACACGCACCTCACTGCTTCCCAATCTCACAGCACCCTCAAAGTCCTCGCTCATGCCCATGCTCAACTCCAGGCTCTCCTCGCTCAGGCCCAACTCCTTGGCCACGAGATCCCGCTGCTCCTTGAGCGTCAGGAAGTCTTCATTTTCATTCTCAGCGGTGGTAGCCTTGCTGCGGGCGATGGCACCGATGGTCATGAGGCCTAGCAGCTGCAAGTTGGGGCAGGTGTCGACAATCTCGCGGCACAGGGCGACGGTGTCAGCGCCGGGAGCACATCCGGACTTGGCCTCCTCGCCAGAGGTGTTGACCTGGACGTGGACTCCAAGCTTGGAGAGGTCAGGCTGCGAGGCTAGGAGGTTGCCGCGGGTCGTGTTGAGGAGCTGGGCCTTCTTTGAGGTATCGACGCTGGAGACGCAGAAGAGATTGGGGATCTTGGCAAGAGATTTACAGTGTCCTGGGTCGATGTTAGTATATGAATGCATATTGAAAAGAGTTGAAATGTCATGCCTGACTGAAGACCACCGATAAAGTGCCACTGGACGGTGTTTGGGAGTAGAGCGGCCTTCTGAGTCAGCTCTTGGGCGTAGTTCTCGCCAAAGTGAGTTTGAGACGTAGGGGCTTTATGGAGGGCCAAAATGTCATTTGCCGGCTTCAGCTTTGAGACAGCAACAAGTCGGACCTACAAGAATCGCATCAGGACATGTTCATCATGATAAGTTTGAGAGGACCAGGGCCATGCATACGTTACGGCCGTTCGCCACAGCAGCGAGACGGTCCTTGACCGAGTTGAGCTGGGAGACAAGAGCCTGGGCTCTTGAGGGGTCGATCTTCATTTCTTCCTGTGACTCGCTCATTTCTCTTGACTAGAAAAGTATCGCAGCCTGAGTTAGAGATGTAGCGCGGTGAGTAGGGAAAGTGGTGATTGATCCATTGTTGTAAGTGGAGTGGGCTGCGGTTTGGGCGCCGGATTATCATCGGCTCATGGTCAGGTAATCGTTGTGGAAGTGGCCACCATAGCTCTCCTACATCTCATCCAAGGGTGTTATCCCTAGAATCGCGGCGATCTTGAATTTCATCCTGTCGACCACTGATAAAATCACCAAGTCTTCAGGTCACCGGGGATAAAGAGCTGTAACGCTGGGGCTTTGTTGAGAATGGCCTCCGATTTGAAAGTTGGTCGGCGGCGGGCAACCAGCAGCGCCGCCTCATCCATCAGATCTGGACACTCACGCCGAAAGTCCAAGGCGGTGATCCAGCCCAAGTCGACACACACATCCGACGAATTCCTCCAAGACTTCCTGGATCCAACATTTGATCCCGCAACATTTCTAAACTCAGCCTTGCCGCCGTTGCAGCAGCGCTCAGTTCCTGGCCGGACCGGTTCTGACGTCGCACCCCTCGCCGAGTTGTCTACGCAGGCCCAGGCCCTCATCTCGCAACTCAACGCGCAGACGTCGCGACTATCTAGTACTTTGACTCAGCTCACTGATGACATTCTGAGGAGTGGGAGTCGCCTGGCTTACGAGGTGGAGCTGCTACGGGGCGAGACGCTGAGTCTCCAGGAGACCATGACCGAGACCCTCCACGACGATATCAGCAAGTTTGTCCCTGAAGGATTACAGGAAGCCATCGAAGCCAAGAACAATGCGGCTGCAAGTGCAAAGGACGAAAAGAGCACGGCACCATCAACACCCGCCCTTGTTGGTGGGACTGTCACAGGAACAGCAAACGCGGATGATCCCGAGTTTATAAAGCATCTACAAACACTCACGCTTGTGCGATCTCGCCTCGATTCGGTCATCAAGACGTTTGGCGACGCCATGGAATTCGTTTTCCCACCTTCCGAGGTTTCAGTGAGCTCAGGCTTCCTCTCCGTATCAGCACCGGAACCTGGATCGGCGCAGCAGAGCTCAGAGGACAAGGGTCAAGAAGTGCTGAAGAAGATCCGGGGCGAGATATCAGACCTGCTGAGCAAATCTGAGGACCCTGTGCAAGGCATTGAGAAGGCGGCACAAAAGATTGAGCAGCTCAAGGAGCTCACAGTGTTATGGAAGGACACGGCAGAGGAGAAGGGCAGGAACAAGTTTATTGAGAGCCTGGCCAAGATGGTAGAGGACAGGCATCGCGATCTCATGAAGGAAATGGAGCAGGCGGCCAAGAAGGAGGGTAAACCGGAGCCCACTTCGCGATCGCGCAAATCGAGTGTCACAAGAGATGCGGCCGTAGTTGTGGAGGACACAAAGGCACTAGGCGGGTTTGGCCTGATTAGCCAATTACAGAAGCTCAGAAGCGGACTGTGAGAGAAAAATAATGCTCGATTGGGAAATAATGATAATAACCACTGCATTTCTCCAAATATCTACTTGCAGCTTGTGAGACTATAAGGTGAGATGAAAGAGGTGAATTTGCGATGCAAGTGAGGTCCGTGTAAGTCACAGTGCGACACTGCTCTATTCTTAGCTGCCCGTTTCAGCGGGCTCAGGAGATTGAGCCAATCACGCCTCGGCCCGGATGACACCACCTGAGAAATCGGGACGGGGTGCTATCTGCCAATTATCCGCTTCTGGAAGGCGGTGAGCGGACACTGAATGGGCGGGCCCAGCGAGGTCATGCTGGTGCTGTTGGTGTCGCTCACTCTTGAGCATGAACAATACCAGACGAACCGCTCAATCCTCACGTTGCGTTTACCTGCCTTGCTCTTATTGCTCTTGATCTCCTCTTTTCGGTTTAATACCGTATTGGGATCAAGCTCTATGAGAATCTGAGACCTGTTCTGTCTGTTTTGTAAATTGCCCTTTACATCATTTCCTCTTCTGTTTCTCCAAGTCGGCAAAATCCCACACCCTTGGATTCCCCCCAGCCTTTCCCACCTTCAAGCACATTACGACAACACCAGCTCCCTCTTACCACAGCTCGTATCTCTTTTCCAACGATCGCGATACGACCTCTACACTCGTCTATACCATATTGACGCCCTGGATTGCTTGTCAAAATGGCTGCGAACGACGCAGTGGTCCCCAGCGGCCTCGGCGGCAGAGCTGATCCTCCTTCAGCCTCCCAGTCGAAACGAGACCGCAAGCGACTTGCTCTCATAGAGCGCCTCATGACGCTTACTGAAAAGTTTTCTCGTACAAGGGACTTGACTCTTCGTGATCAGCTCCAAAAAATCCAGCTTGACATGACTCTGGTTCAGCGCTTCGACCCTTACGATCCCAGGGTGCTCGAGGTCATCGCCGAGATCCAGAGAGAATACGCCGAGACCCAAGGTCCTGATGTCAACGCCGAAGATGCACGACCTCTTCTCGACATGGCTGGTGTTCGCTTCTCTGATTACATCGGCGAGATCGAGGACTTGGTTGAGATTCGCGACTTTCAATTGGCACTATCCAAGGTGAGATGGTACTGCCAGGCGCTTGGCCGATCCTGCTGCTAACAGAATGCGCTTCCAGAACGACTACGAACGAAGGTTGCAAGAGTACAAGAACACCTACGCCTACAAGGTCGAAACCGCCAAGCGCGAACACGAGGCGCTGGCCAATACCCTCCGCGATCGCCTCATTAACACCCTGACCCATAAGAAGAACCGATTGAACCGGGAGAAGGAAGTTTTGGAGATTAACGACTCCAACGCTTTGCTCCTGAACCCGAATCAGTTCAGCCTTACGAACCCTTCGAGCCCCGGCGGTACCCATGGCAAGCGAGCCACGCGTCTGCGCAAAGATGCCGATGACCTACACATGTACTCCGACTCCAAGAAGCGGAAGCGGAACGGTGGTGATGACGACGGTTCACCTGCTCCTATCCGACGCGCTCTCGACCCTAACAACACCACACCTCTCTGGCAGTCTGAGAAGGCTCGCGCAGCCGCCAAACAGAACGGCCCCGTTTACAGCATCGACAAGCTCTTTACTGACAAGGAGCTGTCTCTCAACTACAACACTGCTGCTGTTGCTGCTCACCAATACATTCTCCGCAACAGGGTCAACGGCAATGGATCACCCGATGATAGCGACTCTGGCCATGGCGATGCCAATGGCGACCATGATGATCTTGCGCCTGCTGCCCCTGCCATGGAGCGCTCTGTCTCACACGCCACCCGAAGCGGGCGTGGCGCCAACCACAACTTTATTGATGAAAAGATCCTTGGTATTGAGGGTGTCGTCAATTATGAGGGTATTGGCAACTTGGATCTCGTTCACGCACAGGAGCCGCCCAAGATGCCGCCCTTTGTCCCTTCGCAGTATCTGAAGCCATACCCCCGTTCCGCCGACCAGAACTTCCCTGTTCCTCTGTCCAACGACGACATCCAATCCGATCTCTCCGTCATGGGATACTTTAAGCAGTACGATGCTTCGCATAAGCCTGGCGCCCACCTTGACGTCAAGGGTGGTCTGCGAAGGGTTCTCGAGGCCGTTTCGACTCCCTACCAGGAAGGCCGCTACGTCGCATTCACCGGCGCCGCCCGAGAAGATCCGGAGCACGTCCGGGATGCCCTTGGCCTGCCGACCGTCAGCAGCCTCCGTGACCAGCCGAGCCCCGCGCACATCGGCGCCGTTGCCGCTCTGTCAAGCGCCGCCGCACCAATGAGCCGTCAGAGCAGTGCCGGAGGTGTTGCTATGAGCCGACAGGGGAGCAGCAGCACCCGCGGCAAGGGACGCAAGAACTGAACCTGGACTGTGGAGTCCAAGGACCTTGTCATTTTTACAGCATTGTGAGCGCGGCGCATAGGTGTTGCAGCATTGACTGGACCCGGCATTTCGTTAGGGGCAGGAACAAATCAACCATCCAGGATGACTTTGATGCATATACTTGGTTTTCTTTTTTGACATGTTTTTTTTCGGATTGGTAACAGGGACGTTTTTTAGTCAGGGGACTCGAATAAGGGCAAAGGCTCTGGGTCAAGCACACATCGGATATCAGGTCTCGTTTTTGGTTTCATTCAGGTCTCAAAATTCATGGCCTCGGTACATAGATATAGAAATACCAAGCCCTTCATCAACTTAATGTGTTCCCATGTCCTAAAGCAAACTTTCGTATACTGCAAATCGCTCCATATGCTATGATTCCTTCCACATCATCATGAGCCGTTGGCTCAAGATCAACTAACAGGTTCAAGGGCCAAATACCAAGGCTCGGATCTCGATACTCTCACGACCTTCGGCATCAGTCCTGGTTCTCGGATCCTGGAATGCAGTGTGAGGAACACGACCACCGATGTTGGACCCGGGCTTTAGAGATTCGCTGTCGAAGCACTCAAGCAACAGTCTCTCACTACCCGTCATGCCGCTGAGGTAATACCACTTTTGGTTTGGGTTGTGATGGATAGCAGCCGTCCAGCCTTGGTAGCCATCGGGATACCGGTGCTCGACGGGAACAACGTCCTTGTCTGGAACCGAGGCAGAAGACGCAACGGCCAGAGGGAAAGCTTCGAGGGGATTCTTGTTTAGAGGTCGCCAGACGTTGATGAGGCGGTATCGACGCTGAAGAAGATCGTCTGCCTCATCGGGGAAGTACCGACGGACTCGCTGAGCGACGGCCGCTGCGGTCTGATCAATGTGCACACGGGTTACAGGAGCTCGATGAGCATCTGGCTTCTGACGACGGATGGTGTGGTCAAAGAGGAAGACGCGGTTGGATCCAGGAACGTTGTTGAGGAGCAGCTGCTCAACCTCTGGATAGTAGTTTTCCTTGATAGAGTCGTCGTCGACAAACTCGGCTTCACTAGACTCGGGGACGTTCCTGATAACTTGGAAAGCGTCTTGGTCAAGGTGAAAGTCGGTCTCACGACCGCGAAGATCGTGAATGACGGTGGGCTGGGGGTTGTCGGAGAAGTTGCGCTGGGGCTGGCCCTTTGGAGGCTGGTCGACGTAGTTGAAAGGTGTTGAGGCGTCGGAAGGGGGTTGGTAGAAGTTGAGGGTTGCGGTGACGTCGCCGCGGGGGATGGTGGATGAGATGGCCATGCTGTGGTGTTTGTGATGAAGTATGTAAGTCACTTGTGAAAGACACTGATCTGCGGGACAGATGTTGGAGAAGGCAGTTGCCGAGGTTCAATGATGTAAGTCAAGAATATGATGAGATCGAGCCGGCTGATGAACTGAAGCCGTGTAAGTGATGCTGATGTGGAAATTGATCAATGATGAATGTGTATTGAAGCTGACTTCATTATGCCTTTATATAACTTTTCACACCACACCCAAACACCATTCATCAAGAGAATTGGATTTCAAATCAAGATGCGGTGCACTCATCATTCTTGCACCGAGACTGGCCATGAAGCCTGTCTTTGGTTGAGCACGTCATTTGGAAAGGGTGCAAGCTTGTCAGTTGGAAGGGCGTCGTTAGGCGGATTACTAAAGCCTGTTGATTACTGTACATACATGCCTGTGTGGGTTTTAACTGCCGAGGGATAGACACGGGGAAGTCTCGATTGAATTCGCAATCAAGGTAAAGAATTCGGTTTTAAATTTGTTCAGTCTTGGGAGTGGGTTTGCTTGTACCGGCGTGGAGCATTCTGATGGTGTTGGCTTGGCGAGTTTGAGCTTACGAAGGATCTGTTGGTTGTAAGTCTTACTTCCCTTTGTAGAAGTAATTTGAAGCTGAGATCGCTCGCTACTCTACCTATGCAGCACATCTATATAATTATCTCCGAAGTCATTCATAGTGACATGACAAAACACAACAAGTCCAGACAGATCAACCACAGTCAACACATCTACACGCACTGTACGAACAACATGAAACCTGCCTCAAAATTACAAGTGCGCAGCCCCAAAAAACAATCGGGCATCCCGGCCTTATTGCTAAATTTAGCCCACTTTAGTTCACGCTGTCGCGGCCTAATTTGCAACGCGAACTTGGCCCCTTCAAAGACATCTTGAAGGTGCCAAGTTTGAGCGGAGGTATTCAACAACGCGCTATCAATTGATTTGATACCTGGGAGAGGCCGTTCTCGTCGTTTTCTGTTTGCGGGAATGTCCACGTGAGATTCTCTCTCCGGAAGCAGAAACAGTCGCCGCGTGTTACCCCGAGTTCCTCCTAACATCGGCCATTCCATGTCTCAGACTCGCCTTGCCTCTCCTTTCACATTCGATTTACAAACCCGCGTGAAACTATCCAAAACCCGACATGAAAGGAGAACGACTTTCTAGGATTATGACATGAGCTCACAAAGATGCCCTCTCCTAATCACCTTACCCCCCCTCCTCCGCCTCAACCCGCGTCACACCAACCCGGCCCTTCGGCACCCGGCTCCGTCGCGACCCCCGACATCCCCGTGAGGCCGGAGCTACCGGACCGCCGTGTCACCGCCGACACCATCGAGGATGCCTACGTCTGCTTCATGCTCTACTGCAATCCTGGTCTATCACCCTCGACCCCTACACTAACCTTGCGCGAGGCCTTTCGCAATCCGCCTCGCAGCGGCGGCAAGACTTTCAGCACCTTTGCCGTCTATGAGCTTGTACGCAAGTTTTACGACAATGAGATCCGCACCTGGACTGAACTCACCACCAGACTTGGTGTTGAGCCTCCTGATCCGAGCAAGGAGGAGAGTGCTCAAAAGATTGCCCAGTATGGCGTGCGACTAAAGGTATGAACTACTTAGACAGGGTTACGGTGCCAGCTAACAAGATCTAGAAATGGATGAACTCGATGCATGTTAAAGCATTTTTTGAGTATCTCATGGATATACCTAATGACTATTGGACCAAGATACCGACAGACACCAATCCAACTAGTCAGCCTATGCGCGATGGCGTGGCTCTGGAGGACGACATGGCTCTGCGAGCACTCGTCCCACAGATACGACCCAGAAGAGGCCGGAAACGTCCAGCCGAGGATGAAGTAGTCGCTTCGCCAGCCCAAAGGTCCTTTCTTGCGCCGCCTTCTGCTACAGATGACTTGAGAATGGGCATGACAAGTG
The DNA here is from genome assembly GCA_025433615.1 of Fusarium sp. LHS14.1. Taxonomy (NCBI): domain Eukaryota; kingdom Fungi; phylum Ascomycota; class Sordariomycetes; order Hypocreales; family Nectriaceae; genus Fusarium; species Fusarium sp. LHS14.1. The sequence goes on from CM046481.1 coordinate 3,587,113, forward strand.
CCTTGTCGGCAGGTCCCGGCTCCGCGCCTTGGAATCATCCCGAAGGGGTTCAGCAGACGCCTCTATTCCGATGGCCACAATCCGCAATCACGCCTACTACGAGAAACTCTTTCTGGGACGATGCGCTGGAACCGCAGTCTGGCGTGACGCCTTCTAAACCGAAACCTGGTACACAGCGTCGGGGCGCCAAGAACGTGTCTTCAGCTTGGCGACCAGGAATAGCTACTGGAGGTGTCAAGCCGCGGGGCCGACCTCCAATGAACCGGACTCCTGTGGAAACATCTTTATCTCCCTTTTCATCCTCAACTACTACACCTCCTTTGGGCGAACACAATACGCCAGTTTACACCCAACCTGTCCCGGTCAGCTCAGCTCCCGCTATAGATGGCGGACCGCAATACCCAATACCAGCTTCAGCAGCCTCATACTCGCAACAGCCGCCCGCGACAGAACGACCTCCTCGACCCAATATATCTCTACAGGTTCCTGACCGACCACCTGGGAGCGTTAGACTTGCTACACCTCCACCTGCAGTAGTCATTAACGGGGAACCAAGCAGTCACTTACCTGTCCCGGACCCCACGCAGCAGACTCCCACACCGACCAACTTTACCAAGGCGGCAAACGAGGTTGTAGGGCAAGGAAAACCACAGGCCGAGGTGCCGGCACCAAAGAATATCCCACGGTTCTATTTCGAGAGAGGAGAGGATCGAACGAATGTGGACCAAGTGATTGCCTATATGACCCATGGCTGCCTCGCAGCTGAGTTCTGCGATGCAGAGGGAAGACCGTCATATGGATGTTCAATGCAAGAAGCCGTGGGAATTACAAATAGCACTATCGAGGAGATGTACAAAGCAGCTACATCACCAGAGGCCTTTTTGATAAACTTGGCTGCTGTCACCGGAGGCTCACACCTGGTGGCGGCTCGGACGCGCATAACCCGTATGGGTCGTGAAAACGGGCTCATGCGGTATTCGTGCGAGTGGACGTATGGATTTGGCCACCTCCGAGGCGTCTATCAGATGGAGCAGACAGTGCCCCTTGATTTCATTGAAGAGGGAAATCGTAGAGATGATGATCCCACGGCGACGGCTGAGGGGACGGCTAGCAAGTTGTCTGTGAGCGAGTGGCAGTCCAAGTATAAGAGTCTGCTTGATGATGTACAAAAGAAGGACAAGAGGCTTTGGGACCTACGGGCCAAAGTGGCGGATCTACTAAAAGGGGATTCATGGAAGGTATGATACCCGTGTGTTGTGGTGGCTATTTGTTTTTGCATTGGGAGGTGCGTTTGTGTGTTTCTTTCTTGATATATATTGTTATGCATTTCATGGTTGCAACTCGGTGCATAAACGGTTAGATGAGTTGTAACTGGTACACAATAGGCCGATCTCGGACTGTTAGATAGAGTCTGATTGTATATGAAGTATTAAGCATGGGTCTGATGAGCCTCACATGCAGAGGTGCTGGGTTTCTATAAGATGGAATTCTGACAGGGGAGCTTCAACTGGGCGCGAACTGCTCGGGTCTGTCGGATGTCAGGGACCGATCCATTACCAGACAAATGAACCGACAGCCAATAATACTAGCTTGGTGTTGACGGCGACTCCGAGAAGAAACTACTGCATATTCGAATACGCAACCGGTACTAGACCCGAGGCCGGTGGTGTGCTCCCTTCTCGCCAGCGCAGACAGAAAGGTGAATGTGTTTGAACATGGGATCGTGATTGGTCAGTCATAAGCGGAGAGCAAAGCTGGAGAAGAAAACCTGGAGAAACTGGGGAAGCCGGGACGAGCAAGGCCCTTGGATCTGGGGGGCGAGATATTGTCGAGGTTACTGTATGCGGGCGTTGGTGGTGTAGGCGGGACAGACCCTGGGGATGTCCACTCATGGAGGAGGAAATTCTGTTGCCTTGCGCCAAGGGTTAGGCTATGCAAGCCCCCTAACACTACCGCGAAATAAAGTCACGATGAGGCTGGGGAGACAATTTCGATGTTTACAGAGTCCAGAATTCAACATCTCGAGTATTGGTTGATTCATAGAGCAGCAAGGTCGGAGCTCGATTAGAAATAGCACTCAGAGAGAGGCCGTGTTGAGGCGGTGCTCTCACTTTCCTACTGGTGCCCTCGACAAGCAACCCGCGGAGGTCGGACTCGTCGGCCGGTGATAGCTCCAAGCCAAGGCCACTACCACGGGCGACAGGTTGGTGATGCGGTTCCACAAACCCCGGCGCCGTCTCCGAGTTCGTTGACCCAAGCAGATGTTTGATGGGTGCGCCACATAGGCGCGTGGGAAACCGTCGACAGAATGCGAAAAATGCGAGAATCTAGCGGAAACCTTGAGCTCTACATATCCAGCTCGGACGAAAACCATCCTGCAGGGATAGCAGAATGTCGTGGGTCGCCATGTCTGAAGGATTCGGGTTGTGGATTGCCGGTGGAATCAGCCAACATGATCGACACCCATCGTAGCTCCAAACATCGACAAGGACCATTCAGTCTCTTGAAGAAGATGGCTTGTGGATCATCAGTCCAATCACTCTACAGACAAGGGGGGCGATGACATTGACGAGGATCCAACGGCATGTCTTGCGTGACGGTGCAGATGTCTTTGCGAGTGAGACAAGCAAGGCTCAGAGATGCTCATTTCTCATAGCATCTATTAGACACAATATTTCACCACGCAAGAACAACCTCAACAACAAAAACATTCGACAGAAACATCAGGATATTCACCATGCACCACTCACAAAACATGCTCTGGTATTTGTGTTGATGGGGTTCAAAGTTGGTGGCGTCCGGGAACAAGGAGGAGATGCCACCAGTCGAGGCGTTTCTGGTCTTGGCAAAGGAATCTCCTGTCTTGAACCAGAGACAGCCACATCCTGGAAACAAGATTACTTGAGCACAAGCCCAGTGCAGGTTTGCAGCGGCTGTACAAAGACCTGCAGGTCCTTGACTAATAGCAAGCGCATCGAGCGGTCGTTGTGAAAAGTGGCATTCTCCTCAACGGCAACGGTAGCCGACGGAGGACAGAGTTTGACCGTTCCCATGACAGACAATCTGGGGACGTTGAACGGAGCCGTTGCAAAAAGGTTGTCAGGCAGTTCGTGACGTGACAGAAGCGAGACAGGGGTCCCGGTTTCTCGGCTCTCGTTCATCTTGACGGTGCATTCGGGAGCCGGGCCAGACAGGATCAGGTTATGTTGGAGAGAAGAACGAGACCAGGAGGTCGAGAGGATTCTCGATGGGGGATTGGGCCCATTTTCATGTCCAGCTTCATGGTGATGCTGGTCCCGTTGGGAGATCCCCCGGGTCCAGGAAGCAAACTGTTCCCATGGCTTGTTCTGATGATGGTCTAGCGTTGCACCATGAAACCCAATCCCAGCCGTCACCTCCTGGGCGGTCCCCAGTTTTAGGGCCATGGACAGGCCTTCCATTGGAGCCGAGGGAGCTTTCGCATGCGGAGATGGGCGACGGGATTCCTTGGCCATGGGCTGGGCGTCGCTGCACTCCAAGGACGAGGATCCCGGCCCATGGGGTAAGGTTGACTGACTTCTTTCTTGACTTGAGAGCCCTGCAGCAAGCCAACCTTTTGAACAAAAAGGTCCAAGCAACCCACTTGTCACTCACTCGCTGCTGCTCGTCGACCATTTCAAGAGGTTCCTCGAGGTCCCAGCTGCCAGGATCTTCTTACTCCCGTGCTTGTTAAGCCAGGGTCCTCGGTCCCTTGTCTTTTTTTCGACCTCTCCATTTCCGCTGGCTGTCAAATAAAGCGCAACCGACCGGATCGTCATTGTTGCAGAGTTGTCGGCGCCGCTCTCACCAGCATCAGACATTACCGTACCGTACATACAGTACATCAGCGCAACCCAGGAGGATCAGGTTTCCCCATGACTACCGCGCTGGAGGGCTGAATATTCCCCGATGCACTCCGAAAGACGAGCCGCCACCGACCTGGACCGGCGCTGAAGTTGCCGCCGCCCCCGGCCTCGATTTCAACTTCACTTCTTTCGTCTCACAACACAACTTTGCCTCCTTCAACTCTGCGCCCAATTCTCATCCCCGCGTCTCTTGCTTACCCGCCCTTGGCCGTCTGTAATTAGACGCTGGCTACACAAAGGTGCACTCTCCGAAACACAGACCAGTCGCAACCGTTGTCCGACTCCGCCTCCACCCTGACTGTGCCTCAGTGTGTCTCCAGATCTTCCGTCCCCGCAAGACGATCACCCGAGAGACATCGCCGGGAACTGGTTCGCTCAACCTTTGCCTAGGTGATATTTAAACATTTTCACGACTTTGTTTCTGATTTCTCTTACTATTACTGCCGGCGCTTAACAATACTATCAAGTCTCTCTGCTTATCAACGCTCTTGGGCAGCGCCTGTCTGTCCCTTCCGAGATCACTTCCCCGGACTCTGCCTCGGATCTCCAACTCTCACTTGGTGCTTCTTTTCGTGACATTACCCCACTGGGGGCTTGAAACAGAATGGCGCCGAACCAAGGTGAAGAGGATGTGCAAGCGTAGGTATCCGACAATCACATGTGCTCGACAACCACCATGCTGACCTCTACCAGCCTTTCAAGGACACCCCACGAATTCCCTTACAGTTCCATGATTGAGCATGCCCGCCGCCCTTCAGAAGCCTACGTCAACCTGCATGCCAATGTCGAAGCCAAGTACGTCCTATCCTGACATGGCTCTGCCGAATCCCGAGTGACTTGACTGACATTGACGGAAAGGATCAAGAACCCTTTATGGGGCATCCCCCGGTCAAGGTTAATGGCCGACGTCGATGAATTTTGCCGCAAGAAGGACCTCGACGACTATCGACATCTCATCCGACAGGGCGCCCTCGTTGCACAGGATCCCACTGGTTATGAAGATATTGACGGCGACGAGAAGCTCAACGACGACGAGATCGAAGCGCTTAGGAATGAGATCCTCCACAAGTGGCGCGTGCCCTTCGTTCTATACCTGACTGTTGCTACCTGCTCTATCGGCGCTGCCGTGCAAGGATGGGATCAGACGGGCTCAAACGGTGCCAATCTTGAGTTTCCGTACGCATTCGATATTGGCTCCAACAGCATCCGAGATAAACTCCTCGTCGGCCTCGTCAACTCTGCGCCGTACATTGGTACTGCTTTCTTTGGATGCTGGTTATCAGATCCTCTAAATCAGCGTTTTGGCCGTCGAGGGACAATCTTCTTCTCGGCCAACTTTTGTCTCTGGCCCGTCCTTGGAAGTGCGCTATGTAACAATTGGAAGCAACTATTTGCGTGTCGTCTTCTCCTTGGTATCGGGATGGGAACCAAGGCATCAACTGGTGAGAATCCTATCTTTTGGGGCCGGAGGGTTGTGTTCCTCTTTCGGTCAAAGGCTAACGTGTGTCATGATAGTACCCATCTTTGCTGCCGAAAACTCGCCCGCCCCGATCCGAGGAGCTTTTGTCATGAGCTGGCAGATGTGGACAGCATTTGGCATCTTTCTCGGAACTTGCGCCAACGTGGCCGTCACCAAGTTTGGCCACAATGCTTGGAGGTATCAACTTGGGTCGGCCTTCATCCCCGCCGTGCCCCTGTTGATATTGATCTACTTCTGCCCCGAGTCGCCGCGTTGGTATATGAAGAAGAATCGCTATAGGGACGCATTGCAGTCACTGCTTCGTCTACGGAATCACCCCGTGCAGGCTGCTCGAGACTTGTACTACATTCACGCGCAGCTCGAGCTCGAATTCGAATTTATCAAGAAGGGCAACTATATAAACCGCTTCATCGAGCTCTTCACGATCCCCCGAGTGCGCCGAGCCACCCTCGCCTCGTTCGTCGTCATGATCGCACAGCAAATGTGCGGTATCAACATCATCGCCTTTTACTCGACAAGCGTTTTCAAGGAATCAGGGGCCAACGACAACCAAGCACTGCTAGCCTCAATGGGCTTTGGACTTGTTAACTTCGTCTTTGCTTGGCCTGCGGTTTGGACGATTGATACCTTTGGACGACGGTCTCTGCTTTTGTTTACCTTTCCCCAGATGGCATGGACGCTTCTTGCTGCTGGGCTGTGTACCCTGATTCCCGGGACAGGTGGAGCTCATCTTGGCCTTGTGGCCATGTTTGTCTACCTCTTTGCGGCCTTTTACTCACCCGGCGAGGGCCCAGTGCCGTATGCATACTCAGCCGAAGTGTTTCCCCTGTCGCACCGTGAAGTTGGTATGTCGTGGGCCGTGGCAACGTGCCTATTCTGGGCCGCTGTCCTGTCCATCACGTTTCCTCTGATGCTCGACAGGCTGCACGCGATAGGGGCGTTTGGTCTGTACTCGGGCTTCAACTTTATTGCGCTCATTATGATCTTCCTCTGGCTACCGGAAACGAAGCAGCGGACGCTAGAGGAGCTCGATTACATCTTTGCAGTGCCTACCCGCGTATTCATGAAGTACCAGGTGACCAAGGCACTCCCGTGGTGGATCAGACGATGGATATTATTCCAGCGAGACGTGACGCTGGAACCTCTTTATCAGTTTGACGTTGGCGAGCCTGAAGATAGTCATAGCACCGATGCTGGATATGAAAACGACAAGGCCAAGGTTGAGCTCAAAGACACGGTTGGGCTGACGAATGCCATATGAGTTTGGCGAAAGATAGGTGGCATTGGCGTTGGATATGTTTGATGATTTGATTTGGAAAGCATTGCTTGCTTATGCTCTATGATACCCTGGATGAACGGAACAAAAAAGGAGCAGGCGAATGGACTTGGATCAATCTTTTTGTTGAACGGAAGATCAATAAGATACCCCCACGATGGAGACAAGTTGGATAAATTATGTGACGTCACGGCTGAAGAAGTCATGATGACGGTCCTAGTTGGCAGTAGTTTCATGCACGATTCTGCAGTGAATAATAACTATTTGCTCACGGTAAATAGCCAATTTGCCAAGATTGAATAGACGGCCTTGGCCAGTGACGTCGTGAGAGCGGAAAGTGAAGCGGTTGACGTGGACTGGAATTCCGTCATTGAGACCACCAGTTGAACCGGCGCCGGAGCCGACGGCTGGAATGGATGAGATGATCAACGCCCAGCAATAGAAAGAAGCCCCACCCGTGACGAAGTCACCAAAGATTGGGATAGGCCGGGACACCCAGGACCGGGCGGCCGGTCAAGTTTGGCGGTTACTGAACCAGAACTGGACTAGGCAGGCAAAGGCGGTTTTCCCAAGTTGGGCTGTTCACCCACACACACATGCAAAGTCTCAACACGAGGGGATTTCGACGTCATTTTGTTTATGCCGCGCGCGTAGGCGCATACCGACTTACAAAAGATGTTCCGCTCAACACGAAGAGAGGCGTGTCGTGAGGTTTTATAACCTGGGTGTTGTTGCAGCACGGCCAGCATTATCCGGGGTGAAGGATCAGATCGATCAGATCACGTTGCATTCTGGTCTGGGCGGAGAAGGAGGGCGTGATCCAATTCTTTTGGATGGGATGAGCAATGTTGATCGGCGGTCGTTGGGTTCGGGCCCTAGCCGATGGGATTGGACAGGGCGGAAGGACAAGGAGAGACAATAGGGGTTCAGCGGTGAGAATGCACAGTGAGACTGTTGCGCCCTAGGGATGTACAAGAGACTTGATGGTTTGATGGGAGATGATCACGATGATGAAGAGTTGAAGTTGAATATGTTGTTGTTGTTGTTAGTTGAAGCGAGATCGTGACCCAATCTATCGGGGCGAGCTTCCCGTCCCCTCCACCATTCAATCAGCGGTCAATTACCGCCCCAAGCTCCCTGTAAAAAGGGAAGGCAATCGCTAGGGCCACGAGCTTGGCTACCATCGAATGCTACATAGGGGAGGTGAGGAATCGTTTCAGACAAGGGACAGCATTGGACCTCTTTCTGACTGTAACTTGTGAGAACTATTTTAATAAATATCAGGGTCTTGACCAAGTTTTAATGTCGTCTACACGGGTCAACGGCATGGCCGCCATGGTATCCCTTCCATCTTGGCTGATGAACGGGGTGGCTATGCAAGCCAACAATCCAATCCTTGCGCAACCCTCTCGTTTTGTTATTCTTCTGACACTGTTCTGCCAAGGCTAATGTAGGAAACCATGTCTAGCAGCAAGAATTGTGAATATTGAGGAGAGAAGGGATCATCAGAGGTTGGGACAGCAAGCCAAACATAGCCCTGCAGGGGCTAATTGCTTGGTTTCTTGTCGGTGGTGGCAATTCACGGCGGGCCTCTTTTCTTTCATTCTTTTAGTTTCCAAGGCAGAATTTTTTTTATTTACGGTTTTGCTTTCATCGGGAGAGAATAACGCCCCGAGGACCCATTTTGAAACGTCATGGGGAAACGTGTCCGTCGTCGTCGTCGTCGTCGACTTAGACGTTGAGTCTTGTCCCGATCAGATCAGAACGAGGCGTCTTGCCGGGGCCGGCAGTTGTGAGAGGCGTGATGGTGGGTGGTTGCACGAAAAAGTCAAGTTCCCCTGGTGGCGTTGACGCTAGATTCGTCGAGGTTGACGAATGGAGAGAAAGTGTGGTTGGTTTCGTCTCGTCTTTTGTTTTTTTTAAAGGTGGTTGCGCGTTCACATGTAGGTGGTGCTTCTTAGCGGTTTCAACGAGACAACAAGGGAGGAGTCTAGCCGTTACACGAAAGGGTGGGAGAAGAAAAGAGACTAAGTGCTCATGTGCTTGCTGTTCACGGAAGGACCTCACATGTCGTCGAATAGGATAAAGACAGTGACGCCAGGTTGCACAAAGTGATTGACATGAAGAATGGGCGTCTACCTCGCTGTCAATCCTCATACTGTAGAGGTTGGCCGATGACAAGACCCCTCGAGATCTTGGATGCAAATCTTTTCCATGATAGGGGTCCTTTACGGGGGGATGATGGAGGGCCGGAAAAGATGGAGACGAGTTCAGACTCTCGGGATGTGGATGAATAGAGAGGGTCAAGAGGTTGATCGAGAGGCAGACAGCGAATCCCTCGTGTTGAGATGTGTTTACCCCCGCCCTCTCCAGTTTTATTCCCACGTTTCTTTTTCCATTCTCGTCAGGACTTGACAGTTTACGGAAGGATCTCTCTCATTCCGAGATACATATGGTGCTGGTGGTGGTGCAATATCAAAAATGCCATGGAGATGGATGCCACGCATTACCGTCATTTAACAAAGCCAGCCACGGCTCATTCATCCTTGGCGAACTATGTACACTGTATGCATCCGTTTTAGCCGTCTCATGAGCAGTAAAGCACAAAAATCAGCACATGGATGCAAAACAAAAACCCCCATCACGCATTCTGTCGTCTGTTTACCACGCCGCGGACCGCCCTCACCTCAAGCCCGATCGGGAGACGTGAAACAAACCCTCCCATCTGCTGGCGCCGGTTCCGCCAGTTGGCTGCCGGGGGGCGGCGCCTCCCCCTGGGACCGGCGCTGGTAAACGCTGCCATTGCCGCGAGATTACTGGACGACGCTGACATTTGGAGGGGAGGACTTCCCCCTGAAGCCAGCAAAGAAAAATGGAAAACATGCCCTGGTGCGGATCCTCTTTCAGCTGGTAGGGCTCTTGACAGGCCCCTGGAGGGTAGGACCGACAGAGTAAAAAAAAAAACCTGATGGGTGGCTGGCCGCCCCAAACCGTTCTGGAGCTCCTCAAACCTTGGAGAGGACGCGCTGACTGTGGATCATTGCCCCCTTCTCCATGCTGGACCCATCATGGCGTCGGTACGTACTGTACATGTACGAAAACCCCCTTTCAAACTCACAGGGACTCACACACTGGCTAGACTGGGCAGAGTCAGTCACACTCTCTGCAGGTACCTACGTATTCAGGTACCCACTGCACACAGTGCCACATCCCACAATCCAACATGAAGCACGAGCCTCGGGGCAGGACCACGACAAGGAAAGCGCCAGGGAACCTCCACCTCATCCATGATCCCCGAAAATCTCCTTCGTCAAGCTGCGTCTGTTCGTTTCTGTTCTTGTCCTTGTCTCTCCCTCTCTCTCTCGTTCTCTTCTTTCTTCTTCTCCACCACCAAGCATTCGTTCCAGTCCCTAAAACCGCGGTCCTCCCACCCCGGCCTCCCCTCCTCTCACTCGCTCGGTTCTTCCTCTTTTTGTTTCCTGGATTCCCTCTCGTTTCCTACCAGGTCATTTAATCCTCCAACTGCTTGCCTGTTCTTCGCTGGAGAAGACGGCAGATCACCCTCGTTCTTTTGTTGGAAAAAGAGGAATAACAAAAAAGAGGGCAATATCTCATGGGATTGTTGTAGTGTTTTCACCTGCATTTGTTTCCTTTGAATCTCATATCCTACAACTACTACAACTTTGGGTTTGGCATCATCTGCCTGGAGCAAGCCTTCAGCGGATAACTTTCCCACCAAAACTCTCCTATACCTAGCAGATTGTTGCGATTGAGGATTTGATATCCCATCGCCGTCTCACATCTTCCCTAGCACTACCCGATTTGACATCTCCCGACGTTATCGGTTTCATCATCACCCTCGACACGTTCTACAAGCCAATTCCACACGAGTCTCACATCGAATCACCTCCACAAGCATACCTCGCGAACTCGGTCCTACCCCCCGACTCCCTGGTTGGAGTCCCAACATAAACCAGCATGAACCACCATCCTTCTCTGTCCCCTCGCAACTCGCGACACTCAGGATTCATCCCTCTCGGCGGTGGTAATAGCAACCGCGACATGACGGACGGCATTCAACTCACGCCGGTCAAGAGCAATGCCTCCAACACCGGCCACAGAAAGGCTGAGATGCCTCACCCTACTAGCTTCGATAGCGCCTCTGTTCACGAGAACGAAAAGTCGGGTCATGGCCTTGGACATCGCGGTCGTCGGCGCAAGGAAGGCGAGAATCAGCTCTCGCGTAGTAACACTGGCGATGAGGCCACCTCCCTGAACGCTATGGGCCGACTGTACTACAAGATCATCGGCTTCTCTGTCGTTACCCGATACCTCGTCTACGTTGTGCCTGTCGGTCTGCTCCTCGCCATCCCTCTCATTGTTCTGTCCGCCATTGGCGAGAAGAATGGACTTGCTGTTGGCAAGTTTAAGGGTGGAAAGAACGACGGCAACGACGGCCCTCCTCTGTTCAAGATCTTCCTCTGGATTGAGATCATGTGGCTCTCGCTTTGGGTGGCCAAGGTCGTCGCCTGGTTTCTTCCCGCCCTCTTCATGTTCTTTACCGGAGTTGTGAGCAAGGGTACCCGAAAGTATGCGACTGTCCTCGGCAACCTGATTCTGCCATTCTCATTCTTCTTCTGGGCCCTGGCTTCATACGTCACCTTCAAGAACCTGTACAGGAACGAGGACAAGAGCGACTCGTTTGTGCCATGGTGCCAAACGATGGGTCGCGTTTTGGGTGCCCTCTTTGTCTCCTCGGCTGTCTTCCTCGGTGAAAAGGCCATTGTCCAGCTCATTGGTATTTCGTACCACCAGCGATCCTTCGCCAACCGTATCAAGGCCTCTAAGCGCGAGGTTCACCTTCTCGGGCTTCTCTACGATGCCTCTCGCACTCTCTTCCCCATGCACTGCCCGGAATTCGCCGACGAGGACTATATCATCAACGATAGCATTGAGATGATGCTGCGAGGCAAGAAGGGACACAAGCGGGCTGGTTCCGCCACCCCCATGAAGCTCATCGGAGAAGTTGGTCGCATTGGAGACAAGGTTACCTCTGTCTTTGGCAACATTGCCTCTGAAATCACCGGCAAGAGCGTGTTCAACCCCAACTCGGCTCACTCGGTTGTTCTCGAAGCTCTCGAGAAAAGTCGAAGCTCCGAGGCCATGGGTCGTCGTATCTGGATGTCATATGTCGTTGAGAACCACAACTCGCTTGTTCTGGAGGATTTCCAGGAAGTTCTCGGTCCTGCATACAAGGAAGAGGCTGAAGAGGCGTTCTACATGATCGACGGCGACGATAACGGCGACATCAGCCTCGATGAGATGGTCCGAAAGGTTGTTGAGATTGGCACAGAGAGAAAGGCAATTGCCGAGGGTATGAAGGATATCGGTCAGGCTCTGCAAGCTTTCGATAAGATTCTCCTCTTCGTTGTGCTTCTAATTGTTGTCTTTATTTTCCGTAAGTCGATCTCACTGATGAAGAGGATGAAGTATGCTGACTATCCACTTAGTTGCCTTCTTCCAGAGCAGTTTCATCACGACTCTGACTACCGCGGGAACTACGCTGCTCTCGCTCTCTTTCATTTTCGCCGTCACGGCTCAGGAGTTCCTGGGTTCCTGCATTTTCCTTTTCGTCAAGCACCCTTACGATGTTGGTGACCGCGTTGACATCAGTGGTACCAAGATGGTTGTCAACAAGATCTCCCTCCTCTACTCTGTTTTCCACCGCCTCGATACTATGCAGACGGTTCAGGTAAGTTGCCGGAATTCGTCAGAAGCAAGATGGAATACTAACAAGTATCCAGGTGCCCAACATTCAGCTCAACAACATCTGGATCGAAAACATTTCTCGCAGCAAGGCCATGCATGAGACTGTCGAGGTTAACGTCTCCTTTAATACGTCTTTCGAGGACATTGAGCTGCTCCGATCCGAAATGGAGAAATTCGTTCGACAGCCTGAGAATGCTCGCGACTTCCAGCCCAACCTCAGCATTAGCGTCGGTGGTGTTGGCGACCTTGACAAGCTGCTTCTCTATGTCACCATCGCGCACAAGTCCAACTGGCACAACGATTCCGTCCGAGCCAGCCGTCGTTCCAAGTTCATGTGTGCGCTGGCGCTCGCTCTGAAGAAGGTGCCCGTCAACGGTCCTGGAGGTGGCGGTGAGCCCCTTGGTGGGCCGACCAACCCCTCATACTCAGTTGCCGTCACCGATGACTTTGCCAGCAAGAGCCGTGCGGATGCAGACAAGGCCAAGGATGAGGCCCGTATGGTGCCTACCAGCAAGCAGGAACAGACTGAAGAGAGCGAGACACAGGCTATGCAGGACCTCAACACTCGCCCCCCTGCCGCCGGCGTTGGTGCCTGGGACAACAGTGACAACCACACTCTGGGATCGAACGAGGATCATCATCGCTCCAGGGATATCGAGGCCCTCCGCACTGATCTCAAGCGTGAGAGCACTCGCGGCCGTCGCAAGGCTGGCGAGGGTGTTCCACAGCTGTCTTTGGAGACGGCACCCCGACCCAGCATTTCGATGACGCAGCCCAGCCCTCGCAGCATTCGCAGTCCCTTCGACGAGGAAGCTGAGACTGGCATGGGTGCTACTCCCTACCACTCTAACCTCTCTGCCGGTCCATCTCAGGGCTCCCAGGGATACCAGCCATTCTCAGGTGCTAGCAGCAGCAACATCCAGACCAACGTCCAGCATCCCCTCCAGGGCGCCAGGTCTCACCAAGGACCACCTCAAGGCCCTCCTCCTCAGGGACCACCCCCAGCTCCTCAACGCTAGTGGACATGGAGGTGAAGGAGATGCAAGGTGTAACGGCTGATTAAAATGTTTTGGCGGTAATGTGGAGTCGCTATTCTAGGCGGTTGGATTTTTTGGATTTTGGTAACTGGGTGTACATGGAAGCAAACAAACATTGGGCGAACTATCCCGTTATAACCTAGATTGGGCTACCCGCACAAATAATTGGGCAGAAGTATTGGTTTTACGAATCCAGACTATGGGATTGCTCAACGGGCAGCTCATATTTTACGAAGTTAAGAAATTAGATCATTATTACTTTTATTCATCTGGTAACTGAAAACACTGCACCTGTATGAGACGTGAGGAGAGGCAGCTTAACAGACATGCTCAGGAGGGGGCACGTTGCCGTCCTTGGCTCCCAGATCCGTCTTGAGGACACGGCCAAAGAGCTCAAGCAAGACCTCGAAGCAGATCTTGGTAATGGCTGGGTCGTAGCGGCCCTTGCTGAGTTCATCACGAATGAAGGCATGCTGGGCCCAGGCGAACTCGTAGAAGCTGGTAACGACACCAGCCTCGCGCAACTTGGCGCGGATGAGGTCACGACCCGCATCAGGGACGTGTGTATCCTTGACACCGAAGATCATGGCAACCTCGCCCTTGAAGTTGTTGAAAAGGTCTAGGGTGTGGTTGCTGTTTTCGGGTGCGGTGGAAGAGGTGTTGGGGGCGTCATAGGGACCAAGGGTGCGAGAATGGATATCAGTGGCGAAGTAGGCGACGCAAGCACTGATACGAGGATCAAGCTGAATTGGGTGTGAGGATAGTTGATGACGTAAAATATAGGACAATGGTAGCAACTTACAGCAGCGCGGACGGCAAGGTGGCCGCCGAGGCACATTCCCGTAGCTCCAATGAGACCAGTGCAGGTTGGGAGTGAGAGGAGATGGTCAACAGTGGCGTACGAGTCGGCATCGTAGGACTCGAGGGTCTATTGCAGTTAGATACCGTGTGAGAGTTGATTCTTAGAATAGCACCTTTTCGATCTTGAACTTGTTGCCACGGTCCGTGTCCTCAACATCGTACTTCAGGGGCTCCGGACCGGTGAAGTCGTGGTAGGAAGAAGGGGCAGCAACAATGTAGCCCTGGCCTGCGATTTGACGGGCGAAGCGGGCAACGGGACCGGTTACTGATGGATGTCAACTTGTTGCTCAAGTTGTCGGGGCATCTTGTGAGATGCTAATGTGTTGATAGGTACCTTGGTAAATCTCGCTAAAGAGGCATACACCTGGGAAGCGTCTGGGATGTAGATTAGTCGAGATCTGTAAGAACAGAGAGAATGAGACATACGCATTAGGGTATCCAGGAATTGTTGGATGAAAGACAAAGATTCCTAATTGTTGTTGTCAGTTGGTCATATCATGGAATAGTTTAGTGAGGGTCAAGTTACGCATAGTGCTGTCCTTGCCATTGGCAGTGGTAGGGACGTCGATGTGAGACTCCTTGATCAACATTTTGACTTTAACTGAATCGATTGACAATGTGATAGTGACTATTAGTAGCGCGGTTTGATGCTATGGTGAGCTATTGACAATGCCTTCATGAGCTTCCCCTCCTCAGATGCCGGACCCCTCGGCGGGGTGTTGCAGTCAAGGGAAGACGGACCGTGATTGGCCGGATATTCAAGGTCTCCAGGAGCGGGACACGGACCGATCCTGGGCCTTCCGTGCATGGTTGACGGGACACGGATAAACCGATTCCGATGAGATACATAGAAAACATGACAAAGCAATGGTAAAGTACATGTGACAGCAGGTCATGAATACCTTACTTGAGAAGTGGAATTCATGGTGTGCTACCGAGGCATGCATGAAACAGACAGCGAATTGACCTGACTGCATGGTCGCTGCGTGATGTGTACCGACTGGACCCCTCGCACCGCCTTTTTTTGGTGGACAAAGGTCAGAAGCACCCACATACGGACAGGGATGAAGCAAGAAAGGGCTCCCACCTTTTAAGGGGCTGGCTCTGGCTTGCTTTCAAGGTACGTGCTGCGGGACAGACAGAGGGGGGGGCCGGTACGTACCTTGGCCGCATCACAAGGATCTTGCATCTGTCCCGTCTTGTTTGTCCAGGTGGTCACAACTTTTTGGTCGTCCGACGGGTTTCCCGACTATTCGCCCCAACAAATACAGTACAGATATACTCTTTTCAAATTCTTTAATCTTTCCTCATTGTTGTTACAACGTCAAAGTCTGTGCAACACAAGTTTCGTCATATTTACTCTTTTCCCATTGCCAAGGGGTTCCCACGCTTTGTCAACGGCTGGATGCACGTACTTACTTTGTTAGCTGTTTAAGCTCTCTCTCCCTCCTACATCCCACACCCACACCAACACTCAACACCAACAACCCGCAACCCACAAGTCGCAGACCATGAACGGCCACTTCTCTGCCGTCGGCGAGAAGCCAGGCGCCGGAAGCTATGAGCATGGCGTCCAGGTCATCGACGAAGACAAGGAGTTCAAGTATGCGTTCCCAATGCTGTTCTTACTACGGCGATCCTACCGCCACTTTGGCCTTTTACTGACCGACCACCCTCTTTCGCAGCGAGAACCTCAACGAGTACCTCCAGCTCACCTCGGTCGCCGAGTCTGGCTTCAACTATCACCTCATCTCCGTATTTGGCTCCCAGTCTACCGGAAAGTCTACCCTGCTCAACAACCTCTTCGGCACCGACTTCTCCGTCATGTCCGAGACGGAGCGTCGCCAGACTACAAAGGGTATCTGGATGTCAAAGAACAAGCGCGAGGAGAGCGCAGGCACCAAGATGGCCGACAACATCCTCGTCATGGACGTTGAGGGTACCGACGGTCGAGAGCGAGGCGAGGATCAAGACTTCGAGCGCAAGAGTGCCCTGTTCGCCCTAGCCACCAGTGAGGTTCTGATCCTCAACATCTGGGAGCACCAGGTCGGCTTGTACCAGGGAGCCAACATGGGACTGCTCAAGACTGTTTTCGAGGTCAACCTGCAGCTCTTCCTCAAGGACAAGCAGTAAGCTAGACGCTGTGTGATGCATGCATGTGCCACCTCTAACATTGTCTAGATCAACTCCTAGGTCCCTCCTCTTCTTCGTCATCCGCGATCACCTCGGCACAACACCGCTGGGCAACCTCCGAACCACTCTGATCCAGGACCTGACAAAGATCTGGTCGTCCATCTCTAAGCCCCAAGGCCTCGAGGGCTCGCGGATCGAGGACTACTTTGACTTTGGTTTCGCCGCCCTGCCCCACAAGATCCTGCAGGCCGACAAGTTCACCGAGGAGGTGCAGAAGCTGGGATCAAGGTTCACCGCGGGTCACCGGCATGGCAAGCCGGGCTTGCATGGCGATCAAGAGCTCGAGGGCGGCCTCTTCCTCGCCGAGTACCACCGGCGCATCCCGGCTGACGGCTTTTCCGTCTACGCTGAGGGTATCTGGGATCAGATTGTCAACAACAAGGACCTCGATCTGCCCACCCAGCAGGAGCTTCTGGCCCAGTTCCGTTGCGATGAGATTTCCAGGGAGGTCTTGATTGACTTTGATCTCATTGTGGCGCCCCTCGAGGACAAACAAGCCGAGGCATTGACACTGGGTGTTCCTACCGTCTTGCCTGACCTCGGTGTATCTGGAAGCGAGGCTCGCCTGAAGTGCATCAAGACTTTTGAGGTGCAAGCTAGTCGTTATCACAAGGGCGTTTATGGTCGTAAGAGGCATGAGCTTGAAGGAAAGATTGACGCTCGACTCAAGGCTCTCTACCAAGGACAGCTGGCGGCGGCTCACAAGGCCGGCGTCGCTGCTTTTGGCGAGGCGGTTGCCAACAAAGTCAAGGCTGGTCAAAAGGCCGGCGGTGCCTATGAATTCGCTGAGATTGTCGCCAATGAGAAGCGCAAGACTCTGGACATCTTTGGCGTCGAGACGCAGAGCCTCTTCATTGAAGGCGTCGCCTGGACTAACTTTGAGTCGCAGCTCACCCTATTCGAGAAGGAGCTGGATGAGGAGAGCGCCAAGCTTCGAAAGGAAGAGATGCGACGACTTGCGACACGGGTTGAGCGATGGGTCAAGTCCCGACTGAATGATGCTATTGGTCTCGAGTTCAACAAGCTGGGCAGTGGCCGAGGTGGCTCAGGCGCGCCGGAGACAGGTGAAAAGCCCCTTACCGAGAAGGATCTTTGGGACAGAGTCTGGAATGTCTTTACAGGCATCGTCAAGGAGGCCGAGGGCCGCTTCGCTGAGCGAGCCAAGAGCTTCGATGCTACTAACGAGGAGGTCGAGATTGGCACATGGCGGTTACGCCGAAAGAGCTGGACTGCTCTCCGTGAGAAGATTGAGGATGAGGTGATGGAAGGCAACATCCTGCTCAAGCTTCGAGAGAACTTTGAGGACAAGTTCCGATACGACGAGGCCGGTGTGCCACGGATATGGCGACCCACCGATGATATTGAGGGCATCTACACCAAGGCGCGAGAGTCGACGCTCACCTTGGTTCCTCTGCTGTCCAAGTTTAGACTCTCCGAGACGAACAGCTTGCCCGACCTCCCTGGCTTTGTTGGCGTGCAGCCAAGCGGTGTTGAGGCCAGCGACGAGGAGGATCTGGCGCCCATCGGAGGCATCGATGAGGAGGACGGCAAGAGCCTCGAGGAGGAGATGACTGTTCTCAGCGAGGGAAAGCGTCAAGATCTCGTGGTGAGATTCAAAAAGACGGCTGACGGAGTTTACGTCGAGGCCAAGCGTGGAGCCATCGGCGGAGTGGCTCAGATTCCGTGGTACTTTTACGGCCTGCTCCTCGCCCTTGGCTGGAACGAGATCTTTATGGGTATGTGACCCTGATTATTTATTAACTTGATATTTACTAACTATTCCTCTAGTCCTACGCAACCCCTTCCTCTGCCTTCTCATCCTCGTCCTCGCAGGAGGCACATACGTGGCTTACACGCTCAACCTCCTCGGTCCCATGATGTCGATGGGCAACGCGGCGGCGACGCAGGGCGTCGAGATTGCCAAGCAGCAGCTCCGCGACTTCATCACCAACTCGGACACTGCGCGCCAGGCGGTTGGCATGCCTGCCCGTAACGACACGGACAACATTAGCATGGATACCTTGGATAGCCGGGGGAGAAGGGTCAACAACAACAACTCTTCGCAGCGGGACGACGACATCGATGATATCTGATGTGATTGATCCAAGGGGGGGAAAAAAGGTCATTTTTCTTTTTCTGTTGTTTAGTTGTGTAACTACCTAGACCTTGCCCGGGCATGAATAGCGAATGAAACAGGATATAATGTCTACTTTGATTACCAAAAACATGTTTCTCTATTGCGCCCCTATTTTATCATGACATTACCAACCATGTATATCTTCTTGCAACACTTCAACATGACTTCGAATAATTAGAATGCCTCCAAGCCTGCAGGTGTACCAAACCAATTACCCAGCTCCGATGACTCCTTATCCTTGTCCGCCGCGGTAAAAAAGTCTGTAACTCTGCTCGTCTCGCCATCATCCTCTACCGGCCACTCAACCTTGACACCATTCGCCTTATCAAGCATATCCTTGGACGTCCCCCAATCAAACCGACACTCATTACCCCATCCAAACAGCGGATGCATGTTTTTCTTCATCCATCCGGTGCATCGCTTGTCAGACGAGTATCCAGATCCCCAGGCCATGCCATTTTCGGTGAGTTCTCCTTTTGCGTCGGATAGTACCTCTAGAGTCGCGTCGCGTGTTACTTTGGCGCATACTGAAGCTGCACTGACGCAGGCGAATAAGCTATCGGCCTTTTTTGTTACTGTGATCTTTGCCGTGGGGAAGAAACGCTGTAGCTTGGCCTGATGAGATGCTGGGGGTCCGACGGTGTCGACGTAGATCTCTTGGACGTTGACGCCTGCAGCGTAGGCAGCCTTGATGAGATCGACAGTAGCATCTAGGGCTTGAGCGTTGAGATTATAAGTCGTCGTAGGATGGAGCTGGCCAGCGGTGATATCCCTTGCTGAAAGGGCCTTGATAGCCCACCCGCACTCAGTGTGTAGGTCAGAGCCAGGAGTGCAGAGGGTACGCATGAGCTTGGAGCGAACGGCAGCCGTGAGGACCTTGGAGTCGTCAAAGTGATGTGTGTCGCGGAGGAGAGAATCCGAGATGGTCAGTGGGAGGAAGAAGACTCCGTAGACCATGGGGCCGAGGACAGGACCGCGGCCGGCTTCGTCGACGCCGAGGCAGCAGGGGACGGCCGAGGAGGGATCATCTGGGGAGGATGGGAGGAGAGAGGGCGGTACGACCACGTGGGTGAATGTGTCCCCGGCGAGGGCGGCTTCAGTGTGAACTGAGGGTGGGATATAGGTCAACGAGGAGGTAGTGTTGTCGGTGGGAGCGTCCACGGGGGTGTCCATTTGGACATCGTCGGTCAATGGTGAGTTTATCATGATGGAGGGTCGGCTCGTATTTGTGGGTGCCAAGTTTGAAAGTATCGTGTATCACAGTCGATACCAAGGTCAATTGGTGAATGGTGATGTGTCCTGGTCAAGTGGTTTATTTGAGAGGCAAGTTATCATGATGAGGTTGGAGTTGAGCGAGACGCGTCGAGACGCGTTAAGCACCTTGGCTCCACTGCATCGGTACGTACCTATCACCCACTAACATCCCTTTAATTCTATCATGTACAACAATCCAATCTCATCGCTATCAGCCTCCATGTCTTCCATGGTAAACCTCATCTTGCCAATGTCAAATCATATGAGGCGAACATGTCGCCGAGGGTTGCTCGCGCACCACTCGTCTACTTTGTCGGACCAAGAAAAGAGCAGACCAACCCGCTCCCAGCCATCGTCGCACGACGAGCGGACAACCAAGCAGATCCTCTTGTTCTCGACAGAGCCCAGATAAATGCATATCCATTCCGTTTCAAATTCCAACCCCCTCTGAGCCAGACTCGCCAGGCCCGGGTTGAATAGAAAATCTATAATCGATGTATGTAGACTTGCAGGATCCCCAAGCAACGTCAAGTGAGAGCTCTCGGCGACGACAACAGTAGCTGGTGGGAAAACCCATGTTTCTAACCGGACTGCCTTTGGGGCTTCAGACCGGTTGATTCCAGATTGGGGAATCTCCAGGTATTCTGAAAGGGTGAGAAGTTCTCCGTCGTCGGCTTCCAGGACAACAGATGCCACAGCACTGTTAAAGGCAGATAAAGGTCTGTCTTTGTACAGATCAAGCTCACGATACTCGACCTCGCCGGACCAGTTCATCCATGACCAAGTCGGGAATATGTCTCTTGGCATGGGCAGCCCATCCAGGTCATAGCCCGCCCTTGCCTTGTGATTCCAAGCAAGCCCGGCCACAAAGGTCTCCTCCCGGGTCCTTTCTTCGTGACAATAGAAAGGAATGCCCCAGATCTGATCGGTCCTGTCCGGAATAGAGTCAAACTTGCTGACAATGCCATAGAATGCCTTGGGGGCGTCGGAAGGACGCATTAGTTCCCTGGCCGAGTATGCCTGAATCATTTCCAGGAATCGCACAAAAGCGGCATGTAAGCCTGGACGGTCGGGTTGGCCAAAGCGGTGTTTGTCGTTCCATCCCAGGATTCCAGGTCGCAATGTACAGTTATATTCGCGCTTGTGTGAAGCATGCAGTTCATCCAGCGAGCTCTCAATTTGCTGACAGTATCCCAAGTCGCTCCAATTGTCGTTCCTTTTTGGTACGTTCGTGACGCTCTCATGACAGTTCATACCGTCGCATTCAAAGTACATTTGGTCGTTAGTGAAGACGAGACGACGACGGCTCAGAATGCCTTCTTGGAAAGTCCACGCCCTTGTCGACCATTCTGACTTTTGGATCGCGGAGTGAGGATGCCTCATGGTGGGCACTATTTCGATGTTGCCAATCTTGACAACTTGCTGTGGGATCCGTGGGCGGTATCCCGCTCCCACTCCCGGCAGCCCGTATTGCACATTGCTACTGGCAGCAGCAATAATGGTCAGTTCTGCGTTGTGATATATCAGGTTCATCTGTTCCATTTGATGATGTTTGGCTTCCTCGTGCTCCTAGTCGATGCAGCACAGATCCATCCAGAGATATCGGAACCCCAACTTGATAGTAACCCGAATAGCATCAGCAAGGGTGTAGGGGAGCGAGATTAGGTCACCTCTAGGAGGCAACTCTTCCATCTCAGGGGAACCCCATACGTAGCTCAGAGCGACGTAAGGGGCATGTTTCGGAGCGAGGATCACTTCAAGTGAGTGACAGTCTATCAAGCGAAGCCCTGGAACTTTCTCACCAGTTTTTGAGCATAGTGACTTGTGGTGATTTTGACAATAGGTAATCCAGGATCTTGCCAGCAACTCGTCAAACTCTTGACTAACGATTCGGGCCGTGATACCCGGTGGCTCACGGCTATCACTCCATCGAGCAACTAGGCATCCTTTGTTCTTTGTACCTTCTTCCAGGGCCTGTCGAATAGAAGGTAAAGAATGGACGTTGCTGCGTTGGAAACCTGATGGCGCGAGAGCCAACATGATAGAGTCATTGCCACAAGTAGCTGGCTTCCCATTACCGATAGTGTTGTAACAGTGACGGAGAAAGCTCAATGCAACAAGCTCCTCGCCGCATTGTCTGCTGTTGAGTTTCTCGGTAAGCTTTGGAGAGTCTATGCGCGTGTCACATAACAGTCTGCACAGGGCACAAGGGGGGTAGGCCGGCTGCTTCTGGTAATAGGTTCCAACGTTGGCAACTTTTATTCGAAGGCCGACCGATGGTGTAACCCCCTCGAGAACTTCTTGTAGGGGTAAGCTTGAGCAAGTAGCGCACAGATCGGAACTGGAATGCCTGATCTCTATGGTCGGAAACGAGCTGGGGTATTCGCCGTCAAATAGGAAAAAGCTCGAGGCTGACGGAGGAGAGTGGTCTTCGGAAGGCTCTGACATGATGATAATAGCACAGATAATGAAGACGTACTGGTGTTGAAAGAATGCGGTTGGTTGGCAAGTCTTGGAGATTCTCAAATAGATACCAAGAGTTGGGACCCAAACACTGGTAAATTGTGATCACATGTTCGGACTCATACAGGGAGGCAGCAACGCGCAAGCATTCTAGAGGAAGGAACAAGACTCAGGGGCTGCGTAAAGGCAGAAGCCAGGGGGGCCACACTATAACACCATTATGAACCATCTAGATTGGCCAAATCTCCATAAATCTAAAATATTTATTGCTTAAACATGGTGTATTGATCTCATTTTGGTGCGAGACAGATCCTGTCTACTTGGTAACGTCGTGACTTTCCGAGAAGGACCAATGAATTGCATCCTCTCCCACTGAAAACTCCCCATCCTTCGCAGAAACAGGCGTGTAGCCCAACGGCACGGTAGTCTCAGAGCTATTTGACTCATCTTCAGATTCTCGAGACTCAAAGCTCGGCTCTGTGGTCGCTTCAGACAACCGACCTGCTTTTGGCTCCTCCTCAGTCAGGGGACAGTACTTCCAGTCGATCAAATACTGATTCCCAGCGAGGACGTGGACAAACCACATTGCCAAGTTCACAGTCAAGTCTTGATAACTGTCGACATCGCCTTGGTAGTGGTTCGTCCAGGGGATCGAGACGTACTCGAGAAGTCCATCTTCCCTGAGGCTTTTTGTCAGTGCCTGCTGACTGTCGCCCCCTTTTTTTCTCTAGTTTCGTCAGCTTGAGTGCTTGCAAAACTTCAAGATTGCCAATACTAACTAGGAGGTGCTGCCCGTGGCCTCACTCGGAAAATGAAGGCCTCACCGCAGGTCAAGATACATCCGTAACGACAGGCGTGGGCGAGGCAGTAAGTGAAGGCTTGCCCTATTGGCATGCAATAGTTCTGCATGATCATTCCCTTCCTCATTTTCCCCTTGTTGTTGAGAAAGCCACTTCTGAAGAACTTTTCACTACGCCATTTCGTTGCCGGCTTATATTCCTTGGGAAACCTCTCCTTGGTCTTCGGAGAGCCTTGCTCTTCTGGTGATAAGGCATGGTACACGGCGCCAGAGTCGGGTCTCAGCGCGGATAGGCGATTCTTCCTCGGCTTTTGCACGCGGTGGGCTTGGGAGCTGCGCCTCGGTGGTTGTTTGCGCTTCCCCCGACGGGCTGGCGAAGGCTCGGCGTCTTGTTTCTCGTGCTTTCTCGTCTTGGAGTTCCAAAGGCTCGGGTGGAAATCGTCTCGAATGGATATCAGAGCCATGTTGACAATTGCCTCGTTCCATTTGACGATCAAGCTCGTTGTGGACTTCTCGTCGCTGATAACGCAATCGAGCTCGGGGATGAGAGTTGGAAATGCTGGCAGAGAGCGGTCATTCTGGCGGGCCTCACGTAGCAGAGTGCCCGCAAAGACATCCTCTAGGGTCTCGAAGTTGAACTCGTCCCATGGTTGGAGTTCCTTGGGATAGAAATAGTTCCGCGAACTTGTAAGATTCTTGTTATCGGGCTCGATGTGGACAAGTTCGGGGTTCTTGGCTGTAAGGAGTTCGAAGATAGAGGTTGCTTGGGGGCGAGATTCCATATCATGGAACGGCAGAGGGAATATGGGAGGAGGGGTATAAATACTACGAGAGCGTACGACTTGTGGAATGTAGCACAGATCACATCGACCAGTCGAGGTCCATTCTGAGACAGGGGGCTATTTAAAAGACGCAAATCGCGAACGAGGCTGTCGAGATAGCCGGCGCTACCATCTGATTAGGAAGCCGAGCTGACCTGAGGCCCACGACACGGCATCACGGATGCTGCATGTTGGTGATAATATCTGAATTAGACAGCATACACACCAATGATTGGCCGAGACCCCGCCGCTGAAGCGTCACGCCATGCACGTCGGATGCTCCCTAGTCTCCGAGAGGTGGCAGGAGCCGCCGCCGTCGAGTTCAAGCGATCATCAAGGGAGCACTAATATGAGGGTATTATCTTTGGGCTGTCCGGTTGGTGAGGCTATAGACACCTGTTCACACCTCAAGATGCCGAGGAAGCGCTCCCAAATCCAGACCTCGTCCGTCAACGACCTACCACCCTGCGCCGGTCCAAAGCTTTACCAGTTCCTACACCATCGATCACCAATACAATGGATGGAGAGGCTAGACGACGACAGGGGTGACGGCGCAGGAACCGAGGGTTATGTGTTTCGGGCAATTATACGTAAGAAGCAATACGCTATCAAAGTAGTACGTACGGCCCCGTTGTATAAACCTCAAGATTCTGACCTGAGCAGTTCAAGTTTTATGACCCCTGGAGCTCTGAGTACTACTGGGGTCCTCTCTTAGGTGAAGATACACCTCTAGAAACGGCGGCTTACTATACCGACCCCTTTTTCGCCGAGTGTCGAGCTTATGGTCGAATCGAAGGTGCCACAAGGAGAGGCAAGTTGAAGGGTGTGGCAATTCCTTGTCACGGTTATATGTTCCTGAAGAAGGCGGATGAGAGAATATTGAATAATCGAGGGATCGATCTTGGCCTAGACGATGTCGACATCGACTTTCAGCAAACCGTCAAAGGTGGTTGTCGACCTAGAGCCATTGTCAAGGACTATGTACCAGGAGATCCAGGAGTAAACAAAAAGAGTGCAAAAAAGATACTCAAAGGCATAAGAGAGCTCAACAAACTCAAGATCTACAACAAGGACATTCGGATAGACAACTTTCGAAACGGGCTGCTGGTCGACTTTGGTTCCTCGTGGACGGAACCGCACGCTCTCATGGATGCGTTGGGGGCTCAGGACATCAGCGATCATAGGGCTGCTGACCTGGCTTTGTTTGACGAGATGATTGAGGATGAGGAAATTGAGACGAAGATTAGGGGGTTGCCAAATCCAGAGTATTGTAGTAAGCTACGGTCGTGGGATGACGATTAGTGGCGGAGTGTAAGTTGGTTGTTTTAGTGGTGTACCTATTAGCCTCCCAATAATTAAGACCATATTGTATGTATCCATAACATTGCTTCGACCTGGTTGCGCTTATCATATTGGGAAATAGACGCCGCATTGAAGAGAAGGGAATGAATTTGGGGGGTAGACTTGACACATGTCGAGCTAGATGGTTTGAAAAACACGGGCTTTGTAACTGGCTCCGAATTAACGAACCGTGTCTGTTGCAGGCCTCGTGTTTGTTCTGTTTATGAGAATAACGCCTCTAGGTCTTTATATGTCATGACATGCCATGGCTCTTGACATAGACTATTAGTCGAATTTGATGTTGAACCCCTGGTGTGGATCTGGAGCCTTGGCCGCGATACCCTCGTCTAAGTCCAAGACGCTTCGAGAGAAAAACAGTGTTGAAATTTGTTACTAACTACGGGCACCAGACCCCTCCAACTACAATCACTTCCTCGTTTGTTTCTTTCAGATTGATCCGAAGCGTTCGAGTATGTATTTTCTATACATTGCTCTTCAGGCATGTACGGGGTCCACTTGGTAAACCGCAGGATGACTTCAGCCTAGAATCGAATCACAGATCGCATGCCTAAACAAGATTCAAGAGTCCATAGGCAATTGTATACTCGCATTGTTATTGTCCAGTTGTTATTTCACGTATTAATCATTGATTGGCGTGTTGTTGTGTTACTTCAAGGTACATGACCCACTGTGCCGGTGTGTGGAATCCACTGGGCGAGCATTAACTGGGGACCCTCTAAACACGCCCCAAGCTCCCGGCCCGTCTTCAACAACACCAACACCAACACCAACGCCAACCGCGTCACCCGGCGCGTCTTGTATTTCTCGTCGCATCCCACTTTCGACCTCGCACGCCAACATCGCGAACTACCAAACGACGCAGCCCCGCCCCAAACCAAGAAGCCGCAAGAGAGAACACAGACAACATTATAATCATGGCCCCCCGCGGTGGCCCCAGGCGCAGCGAGGCTGCCGAGCCGCAAGCTTTCCACCAGCTCGGCGTCCGTGGTCGGTAAGTTTGCGCCCGCGAATTTCGACATTTCCATCATGCGCGTCAATCCCAGATTTCTAACATGGCATTACCAGAAAAACTGGCGTGGAATTGATCGATACTGGAGAGCGCGACGAGTATGGCATGCAACCGCTGGATGATCTTCTCTCTTCACCAGAGAGGGGACCCTTCAGAGCCAACCAAGACGACGACGATGACGATGATGATCAATACGACGACGATCAAGGCAGCGAGGATATGGACATTGAAACGAGTGCGCCAGCTTCAACCGTACACACACGGGCACAACCAGAGACTAACAAGATCACAGGTGCAGGACCGGGTCCCCAAACCCTGCTTAAGGAGCGAAGCATGCCGTACCCTCTTCCTCGCAGTCGGTCACCCGTAAAGACACAATTACTATCTCCTGCCCGAAGGAATAAAAACCTAGAACACCTCTCGTCGCCAACGCGACGCTCTATTGCTGAGGAGCGTGATCCCACCGTGACGCGAAAACTCGATTTCGGATCCAAGCCCTCAGGACGCGCACGAGGCGGCGCGAATGGCATCAACGGCTCGTTACCCGAGGAGGACGAGGATGCAGATGAGACAGAAGACGCCGACGAGCCTGAGCAGGAAGAAGAGGTATCAGACAATATGGATCTGTTGGAGCAGTCTCTACAGATGGTAGAGGCTATGCATGGAGACTCCGTGTCGCCCGAACCCGAACCCGAACCCGAGCACTCAGAATCTCCTTCAGAAGAAGACGAACCTCCCGTAAAGCAGCCCGTCGCAGCTAAGAAGGGCCGTGGACGACCCCCAAGGCCCAAACCTGTGCAACAAGAACCGGAGGAACCAGTCGAGGAGGAATCTGCTGAAGAGCCCGAGGAAGATGCCGCGCCTGTAACATCCAAGAGAGGAAGAAAACCGAACAAGTCTGCCGCTCAACCTAAGCAACCCAAAGCAGCCCCAGCATCAAGAAAACGAAGAGCAGAGCCAGAGCCAGAAGACGTTGAGCAGCCTGAAGACGAGATCTCAGAACCAGAGCCTGAAGAGAGCGCTCCTCAAGCCAAGAAACAGCGTACTGCCGCTGTCAAGCCTTCAAAACCAGTTGCCAAGGCGGCAGCATCAAAGGCTCCAGGCAGGCCCAAAGGAAGACCGCCGCGCAGCAAAGCTCCAGCGGAAGAGGCTGGAGAAACTTCGTTCGCTGCTCTTCAGCGCGGTCCACCAATGCCCAAGTCGCGCGGTCTCGTGTCTGTTCGTCACGATGCAGAAGAGGTTCGAACGACAAGATCTGGCCGTCACTCTTTCAAGCCTCTAGACTGGTGGAGAGGTGACAAGGTTGTCCAGGAGGAGGAAGAGTTTGACGGTGTGACGGGTCGGGATAAGTTTGTGTTGACCACCATCAAGGAGGTTATCCGCAAACCTCAAGAGGAGGCGCCCACGAAGAAAGCCAAGGGCCGTGCAAAGGGCAAGACCAAGCGCGCTCCAGAGGTTGAACTCGAGGATTGGGAGCTCAACCCAGGCGTTGTCAATGGCGAGGTCATTCTTTGGGAGCCGGAGCATGAGCTACACCCCCCGGCCGACGACGAGCCTGTTGAGGTCATGGAGGATCGTGTGGCGATAGCGGGTAATGCCATTCAGACTAAAGACATCCACGACACAACGTTCCGTTTCGCCAAGACGCTCACGACGCCGTTTATGGGTGCTGGCATTGTCGACCTACCCCCCGGCTCTGATAAGCGCCCAAAGAACTCACGCAAGATGCACATGGTCTTCTTTCTGCATTCTGGCAAGGTGCTTGTCACGGTCAACGAAGCTTCGTTCCGTCTCTCAGCAGGAGGCATGTGGTTTGTACCCAGAGGTGTGTTCATTGATCCCTTTAATGTTGAGATTACTAGTGACTAACTCTCTTGCAGGAAACTACTACAGCATAACAAACGACTACGACAAGCCCGCGCGCATCTTCTTTTCCCAGGGATGCGAGGTGACGTCTCAACCAACAGAAGGAGAGCAATCCCAAATGTCTGTAATGGCATGATCGTGTGCGAGACGGTGTTTGTCACCCCTGGGAGGAGTTTCGTGTATATACTGGGACCTGTTGCCGTTGAGTCATACGGTAAAGGGAAAAGGAGTTTTTCTTGTTGGAGGCTTCCCTCTTTTTTTTTTGTTGGTAACCTCGGGACTTGCGGTTCAAGGTTTTAAGGCCATTATCGAATTATAGCCTCGAAGGGAGTTGTATCAGACCAAGAGGTCGACGTAACGATTTATGTGTTGTTAGGGCGGTTAGGTTGTATACCATTCATGAAACAGGGCAATTCAAGTCGAGGGCTTGTTGTAATGAATTTGCGGTCGCGTTCAGGCCGAGCTGTCATTGATAAAATAGTGATCCATTCAGGCCATGTGAACGATGTACATTGAGGTGGGCATCTGATGACAGCTTCACTCTAGGGGGCGAGTCTTCAACACACCAACTTAGGGATACTTCTTCACGATGCATGCACGCAGTACGTCAAACAAATCACTGTCAAAGATCCGCATCATGTTTGAAAATGTTAACCTCGAGTTCATCTACTCTGGTAGGAGCCAAACTTATCAGCCCACCCAGACTTCAAATAGCAATCTCCAAAAAAGACAAAGCCGTACTCTAACTCGTAGAGACAAACTTGCTCCTAGGCGCCCAAGACACACAAAACACTCAGCAGGCTCCTTCCTGCCTATCCAAGGACAAAACATGTGCTCCGAAAACACCATGCAATGCGATGTCATGTAATAAGATGCTCAGTAATCAATCAGTCTCAACTTCTTTCCAATATCACGACGACGGGCCTGTGCCTGCTGCGCCCGTTCCGAAGCCCGCGTCTCTGTAGTCGTCTCAAACTGCACGTGGCGAGCCTTGAGAGCCTGCAGAAGCATGCCAGCATCAAAGAAGCCATCTAGGAAAATTGTTAGTAACGACTTGTATACAAAGGACTTGGCTTGAAAACTTACATCCACCCATCTCGTCATCCTCACTAAAGGTACTGCTCTCGTTGGTGGGAGACGTTGTACCAGTGGCAGAGCGGAGGCTGTCAACGGCAGTGATGGGGCGTCCACGGCTCTTAACTCGGCTGATGGGCTTGGGCCTCTCAACCTCGACCTCACGAGCACGGCTGGCCTTGCCGGTAGACATTTTGCGGTTGCTGATGCGCAGGATGCGGCGGATTTCGAGGAGGTAACTCTCGAGGGTGTCGACAAAACGCTTGGTCTGGCGATGCTTGCTAGCCACGCAGATAGCGAGTCCATCATCCTTGATAATATATCCAATACCAAAACCATCTCCAGAGGTAGGACCGAATCCGAACTGGCGAAGAGCAGGGTTTCCGCAGTTGGAGGTAGAGATGATTGTGTTGTTCAACTTGTCCCATCCAGAGTCGGCAAACATGAGAGGCAGGGGGTTGTGATCTCTTGAACGAGAGTTACGAGAGGCGGTGCTGTATCCACGCTCGCGCGAGGAGGGCTTCAACTCAACGCCATCAGTAGATGGGAATGAACCGTTGCTGACGGGCGATCCCACATGGTCCGAGTACCCATCGGGGCTAGAGTAACCTGTGCTGTTCAAGTTGCTGTCAAGGTCCTCATCCAGGCTCCTCTGCCACACAGAGAAGAGAGCATAGAGGTGACGATCGCAACCCTCAGCCTTGGAGCATTGTCGAGTGTTGGCAGTGTGCTTCTGGCAAGCCTTCTTGAGCGCCTCAATCTTGGACTCGGCCGGGTTGTCAGCCCAGAAGCTCTGGACAAAGTCGACAACCTCAGGGGAGACAGTTCGGATGGCCTCGGTTCGGCCGTGCAAGAACATCTTGGTCATGGCCGGCTCGTAGGTGCACTCAACTCGGCCATAAAGACCATAGTAGGCGGCCTGGAAAGCCATCTGGACAAAAGCATCGGGAGAGAAGCCCATCGAAGTGATAAAGTTCTTTCCGTAGTGACTAAAGTCCAAGGTCTGGAACTCGTTCTGCTCAATCAAGTCGGCCAACCTGGTCTCGGCAAAGCGAACCGCGACGCTGAGCTCAGGAATCATGTCCCATTCAAGCTTCCGTGGGGTAACGCTGACATCGCCAAAGCTCTCAGGGTCGCGCTTGGAAGGATCCGGGCTGGATGAGGCCCAGAGCGAAGGGGACATGCCGTTGATGGTGCGGGCGAAACGGAGGATGGTGTCGGTATAAACGTCACTAGCGAACCGCAGAACCGTGTGACCGTCGACGCCCGTGTGCTCAAAGTTGATTCCGGCGCTTCCGTTCTTGCAGACAATGATCTGGAGTTTGTCATACCATCGGTTGGTGCAAGTTCCGATCTGGACACCCTTCTCGATCTCACTGGTACCGCAAAGCATGTTCTGGCACAGAGCAGCGGCGTCGGTAGGCTCCGTGTAGTCTAGGCATAGGATGAAGAGAGCTGAGTCGACAATGCCGAGAGAGTCGGCGTTGTTGGAATCAGGCTCGCTGGTAAGGACGTCTCGAAGTCCAGACCAGACCTTGCGGTTCTCAGTGCTCAGAACGCCCAGGGCACCCTTGGCGGCTTCCTGGATGGGGATTTGAGTAGCATCATCGATGATGGTCTGGAGGTTGATGGAAATGTCCTTCTCGGTCATGATGACATCCGAGTTGTCGTCCAAGACATCAAACCAGTAGAACTGGCCATGGCACATGACGACAATGTGCTTCGACTCAGGGTCCTGCTCGATCTGGCAACCGGCCTCGGTAGGGACTCGCGCAGTGCCGAAGAGTCGGGAAAACTGGTACATGCACAGGGGGGTGCCCTTGATCTTGTCTGGGGCAAGCTCCTCCTTGCGGACGGCTCGGACAAACTCGAGGGATGAGGCAACCAGGGATGCCGCTCGGGTGACCTGGTTGTTGCGAGCGGGGGTCGGATCATCTTCCAGGAGGAAGAAGGGGTTGAGGTTAAGAACAACGGGGTTATCGTAGTTCAGGTAGGAGTCATACCCTGTCAAGTGTTAGTGATGATTTGGGGAGTGAATGAGACGGTACATACAAAACTGCTCAATGTAGCTGGTCTTTCCCTGGGCATAAGCCTTCAACTTCTCCTGGAGCTCAGGTCCATCGCCCTTGAGGAACTCGTTCACAGCATGCTGGGTCTCTGCGTGCTCTCGGGCCGTCTGGAGGGGCTTGAGAGATTCGAGGTATCGCTTGCAGGTAGCATCCAGCTCAGGGATGGGAAGCTTCGGGAGTTTGTCCTGGCCGGAGAAGGTGATGCCGCCCTCCTTCTTGGACTCGTTGTAGGTAGCCATGGGAACTCGCTTGTAGTCGCCGTTGAGTCTGGCGGACGAGTCACGTCGTTGTTGAGGAAGTTCGGGAATCTCAGGAACAGAACGAGGAACCGAGGCGTCGATGGGTGCCGACTTGGGAGTAGGCTCAGAGAGTCTCTCTCCAAGAGGCTGGGGAAGGGTGAAAGTGCGGACTTGAGTCATGGTGTCAGTTGTGAGGGTCGTAGGAGTCGATGAGAAAACGAAGTCTAAGCGTAAAGAGGTGACACGCTTGTGCTAACGTTGAGGCCGCGGAGAGCGGTGCGGTAAAAGTAATGACAGTTTTCTTGGAGAAAATAGTCTGGCATTACACGATGGGCATTCTAGTATTGGAAGAGATGGGTTGATGGGTAACAAGAGTCCAATGGATCAACTTGAGAGGGCACAGGGCTCTGATATAAAGTAAACGGCCATGACCTCGCTGACTTAGACAAGAGTCAAGTGGACCCGCCACGCACCCTCCGCACGCCCTCCACACTCAACTGGGGGTAGCCGAGCAAGAGGGTTGGCTTCTGGGGGAGTGAGGGCAGGCAACGGCTGTGATAGGGCCAGCAGGCCCGTCAAGGTAAACGGTAGGTGATGAGACTCCTCCGCAGGTCCGACAGCCAGCAGTGCCGAACGAACGTGGGTGCAGGGAGTATCGAAGTAGAACGATCCAGGCACGGAGACTTACCGGGGACGGGACGGAGCCACAGGGCACAGCTATGCAGAAGGCGAGAAAACCCCGAGCAAGACGAGAGCCGGTAATAACAAGTTGATGCCGAGTCGGTGGGACGTTATCACTGGACAAAGCGTCTGAGGCAGGTTGCGACAGGGCAGGGGACTCGAGGCATGAAAAGAGCACGAGGCTGGCCGGCTATGTACCTGGACAAACGGGTGGCATCCAAGAGCAGACAAGTAGGTACCTTGAAGAGCCAGGAACGGTTCTTCGCAACGTGTCGCTCGGGTTGGAGGGGCGCTGTGCCGTCACGGAAGGCTCCCGAGCAGTGGCCTCGCAGCAGTTAGAGGCCGTCTAAGTTGGAGGTTGTCTTCGGACGACGGGATGTTGGCAATAACGGTACCAGACTCGGAGCCGTGACGGAGAGGCAATCGATCTAAGCCTGGACCGGGGACGGTCTGAACAGGATCCACTCCCAAGACAAGTTGGAGGCCGAGGGGCGGCGTGTAACTGGCTGGATAGGTGTGCTTCTCCAGCGTTTTGGCCAGCTTATGACGGAGAGTGTCCGGCCTGGGATGACAGTCTGAACGCTGAACCCCGAACCCCACGATTCAGCCTGTGATGAGGGGAAATCACCTGCGAGAGCATTACCGAAGTTGGGGTCTCGTCAGGTGGCAATTGCCATGTCTCTCTTCCCCTCTCTTGTGGCTGTTTGTGTCCTCATGCTGCTGTGCGCACGCGCCCTCGAGAAGCCTGGGGGGCAGTCGAGTGCCGCGGTCTAATGGCCCGATGTCTTTCATGTGCCGGCCAGAGTTTGAAAGGTTATCTGATCTGATGTGATGGACGTTCCTGGTGTCACACTATGTTTGGGGGGCGCGATGGTCGCTTGCAAATTCAAGACAGCTAGAGTGGGACTTGGAGAAGACCGGCCCCGGCGTCATGGGTCGCAGTCGTAGCCTGGGCTGACGCTGGCCCATTCATACCTGGCCGATTAGTATCCAGGGATCGCAGACACTCTGGACCACATTTCGGTGCCGGTAACAAGTTTGACGATTCGGGGCGTGTTCTAACCTAGAGTTGCTCGCGACCGGCATGGCCGACGCAAGCGGGAGAGCTCTACGCGGAGAGGCCTCAAAATCATGGCTTGCGATTATTTCTCCGGGTTGCTTCTTCCTCGAGAAAATTCCGCCGTGATACCGGTGCTATCCGAGACGGAATGAAGACTTTGATGTCCTGTACGAAGATTGTTCAAGAGGGTGTGATAACAATCAAGGGTGTGTGGCAAGGAGCCAAGCCGAGAGATGGCAAGGTCAGGCAGGGAACCGACAACAGCGCAGAGCTTTCAGATCTGACAGGGAATAACATTGCGGTACTGGACTCAGTGCTGCTGGGCAGTGTTCGCATTCCCGAGGGCCAACGGAGCCGGTCCTGGAGGGTGTGCCTTGCTGGACGAACAGCGAACGGCTGGGACGGCCGGCCACGGTCAGGGCCATTCTCGGTTCGGTCCAAAGGACGCCAGTGAAAAAAAGCTTCGATACCACAGCTTCATTTCGTCATGGCCGCGCGCCGAAACGTGGTTCCCGCAGTGGGGAGCGGCACCAAAAAAGCAGGCCGATGACGGGCACCACGGAAGAGAGCAGACAGTGTGTGTGGGTGGGTTGATTCTCTCAAGGTGAGTGGATGGCGTGTTATTGAAGGCCTGCAGGATTTGCTAGGTTGTTGGACGAACCCTCGAGGCCGAGACATTGTTCATGGGGAAATTTTTACTTCTTTTCCTGGATTCTGGCTTGACGAAGGCGCTCATCCAGCGTGGCAATTGGGGGAAGGAAGATGGGGGATCCCGCGGGGTAACCCTGCCTTGCACCTTCCTGCTTGCACCTTGGACCTTGCACCCTGTTGTCGCCTCAAAACGGGCATCTCTCGGCATGAGCATTGTATCTGTAAAAGAATTTTCATTGCTGGGGCTGGATTCTTTTGCTTGATCTCGAGACAATTTGATTGTACAACGCTATTTCAAGCGTGTACCAGCTGGCGCTTGGTTATCTTACAGTTCGGCTTTCAACCGAGGTTTTGGGGTAGTGTCAGGTGATTGATCACGTGCCTAATGATGTCATTGCTTGATCCGAAGCCCCGGCGTTGATCCCCAGCCATCCCGCCGAACTGGGCCCTTGACCGGCTCTACTGCTCGCCTTCCGGAGGCCCGGACCCGGCCCCGGTTCGATCCACCTTCATCAAAAGCCGGATGGTATGGGTCTGCTCCGGACGGGAGAACGGGGCCCACTATCATTACCTTGCACATAAGATCGCAGCCTCCCCAACTTCGATTCGGAGCCGATTTCGCTGATTTTTCACTGGAAATTCCTCCTTTCCTACAGAGTATCTGCTGCCAGTTGGCCAGGTATGTTGTGCTTCTTTGCTCTATAGCCAGCTCATGCGCTTCTTTGAAGTTGTCGGAAACTTCATCAGCGCGCAAAATTACCATATATTGTTATAACACAAAATTATCCATCTGATCATATCCCAGTCTTCCTAACATGATGGTCGTGATGGTAGATAATCTAGTAATGTGATCTTACGCGGCCAGAGCTAGAAGACGAATATCATGCGGATACCGGCACGTTCTTCGCTTGGGGAGGCCTCATCTACGTCGCAACGAGTAAGATCGCGTAGCTCCATGACAGGGAGATAGTGATGATTTCCATCATTTGTCGTTTATGGTTGAAATCTGCCCTGGAGATTTTTCCAGAATGAGCATCTCATTCGAGCTGTCAAAAGAACGTGCTAACTTGTTTCGGAGTTCCATTCGAGAATCCAAGGCGCTATACCACTTTTAGAAACCCATTCGAGGTCCACCTCTGCCTCGTTTCACAGCCCTACGAGCATAACATCCTACACGGAAGGGTCAATCCGACCACATTACGATCCTAAAAAGAGGTCCCTGTGGTTTTCTATTGGCTAAGATCTTTGTTTGTCTTCTAGAAGAGGAAAAGCCATTCGAGATATGTTCGAGAAGTACGCCTCAGCCTCCCAGTAGTCAATGGATCTTCCCAAGCTTCAATCAACAACCCACAACTTGGGGATATTGTGGGACGTTGGTGATGAATACATGAACAAGGTTATTCTCGAGTTTTATAATAAATACAGTTGTTAGACCTCGCTTCTCCAAGTTCCATCTCAAACCACATATCCGACTCTTCAACGGTTCAACCCACCTGACTACCTTCTCTCACTCAAGCTTCTTTGACTGATAACATTTCTTAACCTTAAATTCCGTCAAACTAGTAAAGCACCATGATCTCGTTAGTCAAAAAGGCCATTCGGTCACAGCGTAATAAAGCGCCAACGACGCCACCCGCGCCAGCCATGGAACTCCAGGAGACTCAGCCTGAGACGACAAACAAACAGCCAAAATGCATTCACCGCGATGGATTTGAGCCTTCCAATGAGCCATGCTCAACTTGTGTTGCAGACGAGAAAGCTGCTACAAAGTACCGATGGAAGATTATCCTTGGCCTTGTGGCACCTTTTGCCCTTCAAGCCCTCGACTCGACAATGTAAGCAATCCATCACTTGACAACTCTACTAGTGCTAACCTCTTTCACAGTATCGCAAGCGCTCTACCTTGGATTGCTGGCGACTTTGGTGAAATCTCACAACTAAACTGGATCGTCTCGTCATTCAACCTCACTTCGGCTGCTTTCATTCCCTTCTGGGCACAAATGGCTGATGTCTTTGGCCGAAACGCCTCGCTCAATGCAGCCGTCATCTTCATGCTAATTGGTAGCGCACTCTGCACGGGTGCCCCCACCAATGCGTTCCCAGTTCTTCTTCTTGGTCGAGGTTTCCAGGGTCTTGCCGCAGCTGGTCTGAATGTTGTTGTTCGTACCATTCTAGCCGACAAGGTCTCGTTACAGGAGAATGCCAGAAATTGGGCCATCTTTGCTCTTGTTGGTGGTATCTCGTATGCAATTGGCCCTGTCATCGGTGGTAAGTTACTCTTTCTTTTTGATTCGCATCACTTTGGAGATAGTGAGGACTGACATGAACTGCTAGGATATCTTACCAACGCAGACTGGAGATGGTGCTTTGCCATTAACCTTCCCATTGCCGTGGTGGCTCTTGTCATCATTTTCTTTCTCCTACGAAAAGAACTTCTCGGCCCTCAACCTATAGCCGAGCTCAACGAAACCGCCGAAACCGGAAGGAGGACCAAGTTTATTGCCAGGCTCAAGACGGTGGATGTTGGTGGTCAGCTCCTGTTCATCTTTGGCTTTGGTCTCATCATCCTCGCCATGACTTGGGGTGGTGCAACTTACCCCTGGGGCTCAGCTGCTGTGATCGTCCCCCTCGTTCTTGGAGTCATCTGCACCGGTGTCTTTCTATACTGGGAGTATCTCTTGGCTCCTGGAAATACCATGGCGGAGAAGCTTCCCTGGCAGCGGGCGATGATTCCCTGGGACTTGCTCTCTAACAGAGACATTGGTCTTCTCTTCTACTGCGAGTGTGCCACGGGAATGGGCATGTACGCAGTAAGTGCTGATCTTTCTTGGTTGGTGTACGTTCCTAACTTGGATAGGTTCTCTATTTCTGCAATATCTACTTTATTGCTGTTAGGGTATGTGGTTCTTAACCCACGTTCGGGCAAGAAGCAAACTAACAATATCACAGGGGTACGAGCCCGACAAAGCCGGTGTACAGCTCCTGTACTTTGTTCCTGGACTGGGAGGTTTGTCCCCTCATAGTAACCCAATACTGCGAATTCATTGCTCACGCTCATACAGTTGGCGTTTACATCTGCTCTTTCATGTGCAACCGATGGCCCCGCATGACGTTTCCCTGCGAGTTCCTAGGAACTCTTGTGGAAGCGATCGGTATCGGCCTGCTTGGTTGGGCTATTTGGGCCGAGAAGCTCAGCACCATCTTCGGAATGATGGCTCTCGTCGGCTGTGGAAGTGGTATGCGATTCATGGCCTCGCCACTTCATGGAATCGGTCTGTTCAAGAACCTCCGTGCTTCGGTCATCGGCTTGATGGCTGTTTCTGTTCCTTTCGGTGGCACTATTGGGTTAACCATCATGTCGACTGTCTTTAACAACACTTCCGGGATCGACTCGAGCAGCAGTGACTTTACTGAGGTTCAGTCATCGTCATCGTCCAGCGAGGTCAAGGGACAGGCAATCCATGATGCTAAGATGGGCGTTGTGTGGGCATTCGTTGCCATTACCCCCTTTGTCGCACTTGTAAGTTTGCACTTCTCTCGGTCCTTGATCGTTATCTAACCTTTTATCAGGCATTCCCTTTTGCAGCCTGCCTTGGCAATGTCAAGCTTGGCCAAGGTCCTCCCAGCTCGGAAGGCCCAACAGACATTATAGTTCAAGGCTCTTATCTTCTCAAACTGCTGAGAGGTCAGGAGAAGTTTGGAGTTGAAAAGGCCGGATATAGACTTGAGAGTTCGCATGGCAGAGGATGGTCAGGAAGTACAGGCTCGGGAGAGCGGGGTGACCAGCAAGTCTAGACTATACTATCGAGGATAGTTGATTTAACAGGTTGGGCATAGTATATAGACAGCGATTTCTTTGACTGAAATTTCTCAAGCGCAAGATAGAATATACCCTTTGATCGTTTAATGGTGTTATAGAGCCTGCTT
Source organism: Fusarium sp. LHS14.1 (assembly GCA_025433615.1). Lineage (NCBI taxonomy): Eukaryota > Fungi > Ascomycota > Sordariomycetes > Hypocreales > Nectriaceae > Fusarium > Fusarium sp. LHS14.1. Next base: position 3,625,025 of record CM046481.1, read on the forward strand.
GGACAACCGTGAGACGTGTTATCACATGGGCGGTGACACTGATTATCAGGGTGCCGAGATCGGCGCCTCAAATTCAACTGTCTATCAAAGAGATGGTTACAACATGTTGACACTGCCATACGCATGAGACACATATATCTCTAACATGCAGCATATAACCTCTGAGATAGCAAGGTTTCCTTAGACAAAGTAAAGAACACGGAGCGCCAAGTTCCGTCGGGCCGTCTATGTATTGACAGCAAATGATTAGCTAGGACCAACTCCCGGCAATAATCGCATGACCTGACCTTGGGCCTTACGGGAAAACATGGATGCGAATGCCATGCGTCTATTTTATCTCCAACCCCCGCCAAAAACGTAAAGATTCCCATCAGACCTGGCTAGAATATTGGTTTTCTACATTTTCTAGCTCAATTGAGTCACGTTACCCTTCTCTTTAACCCACCATCATGAGGTACACGGAGGTTGACGAGGAGCAGAGCCCGAACCCCAGATTTTGGCTCGAGTTTCGCACTTTTGATGATGGCCTCTCGGAGCATCCACATGCCAAGAAGACATCGCCATCCTCGCTCACCGCATTTCCCCAGTTCACCCAGCTCCCTCCTGAGCTGCGCCTGAGGATATGGTCCTGTCTTATCCAGCCACGCATCGTCGTCGTCTGCTGTATGCAGCGCGATGAGCGTCTTGGTGAGAGAATTAAGGAACTCGACTCGCGATCTCACGGCAGATCGGTACCGGTTCTCCTACACGTCAACCGCGAGTCGCGATATCTCGCACTGGAGCACTACGAGCTCACATTTTCTTGGCGCATCTCCAAGCTTCTCTCGGACACGCCTGTTTCGGCGCCCGCACGGGTCTGGTTCAACTTTGCGCTCGACGCCGTCTGGTTGGCCGGTGAGTTGGAGGCTTACGACTCGTACGGCTTCAACTCGCCCATGGTGTATTTCCTGCGCCGCGAGGACACGCGAAGGGTACGGCACGTCGCCTGCATGCTTGCCGAGCTAGGTTATCCGCGCCAAGAGAGTGACCAGGTTTTTGGGTGCCTGTGGCACGTCGTTGATGGATTTCCTACCATTGAGAGGCTCCTGCTGACAGTGGGCGAAGGAGATGACGAGGCTGTCAAGGGTAGTAAGCTGATGAGCCCGGACAATGTAATGCAGAAAATCTGGAGCGGGTGGCTGGGCGGATCAACGACTGAGACGAGTTCCAAGATGGCAAATAAGCAGATGATGATGATTCAGGAAGAGGACCTTTCGGGTTTTGTAGCAGATCTTTGAGGGACATAGACTGGGATCGGGGCACGCTGGTCGGCTCGTGAGGTGCGGTTTCCTTACTGTTGGTTACATATTGAGCTCAAGCTATAGACATAGAGGAACCTTTGATTAAGGTAGTTTCACTGGGGTGTATCAATGATGATCCTACATTGGCCTTATAAGCTGACGACTACGAGCCGACTCTAGTGATCGAGATAGTAGCCTCTTGTAGATGGATGCAAATACTCATATTCGAGGTCGGGGAACGATGATTATTCTCCTCTCAGAGGCTTGTCGTAGTCTAGTGACCACGGCACCTGGCGTGGGACTCGGATTGGTCAAAGGTCGTCAACATGGCGATACCATCGATACTCATTGTCGAAGTTTGGATCCAGGCGTCTAGAAGAGAGGAGGTCAATGACCTATCTCATTATCCTGCATACGAATGTCGAGCATTAGATGGTAACCCTGTTCACGTGAAGACTGGAGTTTCTTGCTAAGAGCTGACCATACCATACCTATCCCATGAAAGTTTCCAGAAAACATCTGGTTGAATGTATTTGGATGGTTAAACCAGGCGCTCGGCCAATCAATTGGTGAGCGTTATCTAACTTCATCGCTGGCAACTGAGTGACGTTGAACAGAGGGGTGTCCCTTGAATGGAGAGACTCCCTCCCACCAGCCATCTCGATCTAACGCGTGCTAGGGTTCATCGTGCATCAAAATGAGCAGACATGGAGAATGGGTTCCATGATGATGCATCATTCGCTCGTTCAATCTCGCCAAAAGCGGGCACTTGGGAAGCCTAGAAGCCTCCAGGTTGGTTCAGGGTAGGGTTGAAGCAGCTAAACAGGTTGACGATCCGACCTCGTTTTGCGGACCATCACGACATCGGCCCCACCAGCAATCCAGTTGCTTGGAGACGGCTTCAACACACCTACAGTGCACGGCGATTGACGGATAGTAGAGATAAAGGCAGAAGTGAAATTGGGGCCACGAATTTGATTGTATCGAGTTGTCTACCTAGAGCCAATGGAAGCCATCCAGCTGTATGGTACCTGGATCGTGGAGCTGATGGTGGTGGTGCCTTGAAAGGGAGGCGGCCGCCGCAGTGAAACCCAAAAAGTTACAAGCCAACCAACCCAGGACTGCCAAACCAACAAGCACAACAGACAGACAGGCAGGGCCTCCATCTCGTCGAATCGATTGTCTGACTGTCGGTTGCCTGGACACTCAATTGGGCAGCAGCGAAAAACGCCGAATGGCTCCAAGGGTCGGCTACGCCACGCCTCAGCCCTGGAGCCCAAGTGGATGCCGTGGCAGCAACCCACAGAGAGCCATGGAAGCGCCACGAAGGTGAGGATGCGACGCTTCTCAGCACGGATGAGGGAGAGGCAAGGAAAAGATGGCCAGAGAAGAGCATCGACGGGCGGACCCACCCCCAGGGATGATGGAATCAGGGGCTCAACGGGTCTCTAAAGATTAAACATGCATTTGTTGACAGTTCGAGTTGCAGTGAGGCACTGACCAAAAGACGCCGATGGAAGCCTTCCATCAGCCTGATCGATATGGACTCCGTCCTGCAAGGATCCAACCATGAGTGATTCGTACCCGTTTTTTTACAGTCTGACTTTCTTCTCGGGTGTGCCAGGCCGAGGGAGGACAGTCTCCGAATGGAAGCAGGAAATAGGTGTGCTGCATCTCAGAGTGCCTGGCTGCCTGCATGCCTGCATTTTCAAAGTAGCGGTAGCCAGCAGTTTAGGTTAGGTTGTTGGACAGCAAGGCATTCAAACCTGTTTCATCAAGGTCGTAAGATGGCCGATGTCAAGTTCCTTACTTTCCGGCCGGATGTCAAATTTGATAGCAGAAAATATCAGAATTTTCCTATTCATTGCCACAAAAGGTTGATCAATTATGACACTCGATGATGGCGGCGTAGTCTAAGCTGTCTATGGTGACTCTGCCTAAACCACAGGGAGAGAAGAGCGACAAAGAAAAAAAAATCAATGCAGCAGAGTCAGTCGAGGAGGGGCAGTCAATGAGGGAGCTCTCTCGGTCAGCCTGATGTCGTTGGTGGGGCATAAGTAGTATGTACTTGGATCTAAGCCTATTGCCCCGCTGCTAATCAGGTATTCGACACCTGGAGCTTGGCTGACCCTGGCTCGGATGCCCCGCGATGGAATTTTCGGGAGGGGAAGGTTTTTGGTGGTGGTTTTTGGAGGGGGATGACATCAACGAGCACAGGCAGGCACCGCGTACGAGCCAAACGGCCAACAGATGAAGCGGGAACAAACGAGAAGCGAGTGTACATGCTCGAATTGTACCCGGCGGCTTCAAGAATCTCCCAGAAGCAGCAAACCAGCGAGATCCCCATCCATTGTCCAGGAGACGCCGCCGCAAGTTCCTATTTTTTGGTGGGGCACAACAGATCTGCCAGGCGCTCGCAGCTGCTAGAGGGTTCCTCAAACGCCCCCTGCACGCCCCCCCAGTAACGCCTAGCAGCGCCCAGAAGGCGGTAGACCCCCCCTGCACTCCCCAGAAGCGACGCACATCCACAGAAGCTCTGAGGAAGTGGGCTCCTTTGGAACAGCGCAGAACCGCATCGAACCTTGGCACCCGCCTTTATTTAGCACCTTTTGCGACTGCTGCACCGCAATCCGATTTTCTTCTCACAACAACACATCTCTCAGATACCCTCTCAAGTCTTCAAATACCTCCATCCCCCCCTTTGAAGCAACTGCGATTTCCTTTTCCTTTCTCCCCGCGTTCATCTCTCTTCTTTCGCATATCACACATCTTCACACACATCACACAAAATGGGTCCCGCCGTCGGTATCGATTTGGGTACCACGTACTCTTGCGTGGGTATCTTCCGTGAGGACCGGTAAGATCTTTTCCCTTATCATTGCTTCATCAACGGCTACTAACTATGTTCCAGATGCGACATTATCGCCAACGATCAGGGTAACCGAACCACTCCCTCTTTCGTCGGTTTCACCGACACCGAGCGTCTGATCGGTGATGCCGCCAAGAACCAGGTTGCCATGAACCCCACGAACACTGTCTTCGATGCCAAGCGTTTGATCGGTCGCAAGTTCGCCGACCCTGAGGTCCAGGCCGACATGAAGCACTTCCCCTTCAAGATCATCGACAAGGGTGGCAAGCCTGTCATCGAGGTTGAGTTCAAGGGCGAGCAGAAGACCTTTACCCCCGAGGAGATCTCCTCCATGGTCCTCACCAAGATGCGTGAGACCGCCGAGTCTTACCTCGGTGAGACCGTCAACAACGCTGTCGTCACCGTCCCTGCCTACTTCAACGACTCTCAGCGTCAGGCTACCAAGGATGCCGGTCTCATTGCTGGCCTCAACGTTCTCCGAATCATCAACGAGCCTACCGCCGCTGCCATTGCCTACGGTCTTGACAAGAAGATCGAGGGTGAGCGCAACGTCCTCATCTTCGATCTCGGTGGTGGTACCTTCGATGTTTCTCTCCTGACCATTGAGGAGGGTATCTTCGAGGTCAAGTCTACTGCCGGTGACACTCACTTGGGTGGTGAGGATTTCGACAACCGTCTGGTCAACCACTTCGTCAATGAGTTCAAGCGCAAGCACAAGGTTAGTAATTTCCTCTCTCTCATTCCCATTCTTTTCTTTCCGAGGTTTTGCGATTTTCTCCATGGGTTCATTCCTTGGATTCAATCGTGAATCATTGTCCATTACCCCGCCCCCACCTTCTTATGATGGACTTTGATTTCCTCACATCACCTTCACATTCTTTGTCATGATTTGTCAAAACTTATACTAACCCCCCTCACAGAAGGATCTCTCTACCAACGTCCGTGCTCTCCGACGTCTCCGAACCGCTTGTGAGCGTGCCAAGCGAACCCTTTCTTCTTCCGCTCAGACCTCCATCGAGATCGACTCTCTCTTCGAGGGTATTGATTTCTACACCTCCATCACCCGAGCCCGTTTCGAGGAGCTCTGCCAGGATCTCTTCCGATCCACCATCCAGCCCGTCGACCGTGTCCTCGGTGACGCCAAGATCGACAAGTCTCTTGTCCACGAGATTGTTCTCGTCGGTGGATCTACCCGTATCCCCCGTGTCCAGAAGCTCATCACCGACTACTTCAACGGAAAGGAGCCCAACAAGTCCATCAACCCCGATGAGGCTGTTGCCTACGGTGCCGCCGTCCAGGCCGCCATTCTGTCCGGTGACACTTCTTCCAAGGCCACCAACGAGATCCTGCTTCTCGATGTCGCCCCGCTTTCCCTCGGTATCGAGACTGCTGGTGGCATGATGACCAAGCTCATCCCCCGCAACACCACCATCCCCACCAAGAAGTCCGAGGTCTTCTCTACCTTCTCCGACAACCAGCCTGGTGTCCTCATTCAGGTCTACGAGGGTGAGCGCCAGCGCACCAAGGACAACAACCTTCTCGGCAAGTTCGAGCTTACCGGTATCCCCCCTGCCCCCCGTGGTGTTCCCCAGATTGAGGTCACCTTCGATCTTGATGCCAACGGTATCATGAACGTCTCCGCCGTTGAGAAGGGCACCGGCAAGTCCAACAAGATTGTCATCACCAACGACAAGGGCCGTCTCTCCAAGGAGGATATCGAGCGCATGCTTTCGGATGCCGAGAAGTACAAGGAGGAGGATGAGGCTGAGGGCCGCCGTGTTGCTGCCAAGAACGGTCTTGAGTCTTACGCTTACTCTCTCCGCAACACTCTCTCCGACCCCAAGGTCGAGGAGAAGATTGAGGCTGGAGACAAGGACAAGCTCAAGGCCGAGATTGACAAGGTCGTTGAGTGGCTCGACGACAACCAGCAGGCTACTCGTGAGGAGTACGAGGAGCACCAGAAGGAGCTTGAGGGTATTGCCAACCCCATCATGATGAAGTTCTACGGCTCCGGCGGCGAGGGTGGCATGCCCGGTGGTATGCCCGGCGCTGGCGGTCCCGGTGGCTTCCCTGGTGCCGGTGGCCCTGGTGGTGCCCCTGGCCACGGTGGCGATGACGGTCCTACCGTCGAGGAGGTCGACTAAATTCTTTGATACCCCAACAACATCAGTCTCGACTTCTAGAATGGTCAAGCATCAGGAGTGCGATGCGGGAGGCTAGGGGTCATCGAGGGATGATGCGATGATTAGATTTCTGCCTTTGTTTTTCTGCATTTCACGGTTATGAACAGGGAAAAGCTCGGTGGTTTACCCAGGACTGTACTTTAATGAATCGATGAATTAAGACATTCGTAAATGTTTCTTGAACAATGTGATGTGATGTTGTGATTTCTAAGATCAATTGCCATGTCTGAACATCCTCCAAGGTTGGGTACTGACCAAACAATCCAAGGTTTTGACCTTTCCTATGAATCATTGTCATATGATGAAAGTCCTCGAGAGGAGGCAAACCCTTTCTTAATGACTTTCTTACCCTCATGGAGTTGTGCATATAGAAGCTGGAGATATTTGGAGGTAGTGGATTGTGTAGTCATGACTTTCTCTCTGATCGTAATGTCTATCCCGTAGTGGGATGTTCTAGTATACAATAAATCCCCTTCATGTTCTCATTCCAAATAGTAATAACAATAATTGAACCCCCAAGTCCGCTGCTACGACAGAACCATTATTCAATGGGCTGGTTGAACGTTGATCCTTCAGGAACCCTTTCTTCCCGACTCTCCCACACATCTTCACTGCTAGGCTTCCCCGGACCGTATTTTACAAACTCCTTTGCGCGGTAGTGCTCCCGGATGGCCTTCTCACGCATCTCGGGGGAGTAACCCTTTGTGCGCATGCAGAACCAAAAGTCATCCCAGTGCTCGCTGCAAGAGCGCATCTCGCCATAACGGTAGACGGCGTTCCACTGCCCGCCCATCGAGTTACAGGCCCAAGCCTGGTCAAAAGCCTGTCGGCATGACATTTCGGTCGGGAGGAGGGCTTCGGAGAGGGTGCCGAGGGGTGGTATGTCGGAGGGTGTTGGGGTTGTGGCTCGTGTTGATTTCTTGAGGGTGAGCCATGATGGTAATGACGAGGATTGTTGGTCTTTTTGTGAGGCGGGTTCGGGTTTCGCGTTCTTTTCCGATTCGAAGAGGTCAATGAACTTTTGGATCTCGGGGTCTGTGGTGGTGGATGTCGAGGTTGTGGTTGGAGGTTGTTGTGGAGGTGTTGAGGTGGGAGGTGCTTCTTCAGTGGGTGTGGACGGCTTGTCCTTGTCGGACGAAGACCATAACCAACCCATGGCGACGGATGTGCGTGTAGTTGTGAAGTAGGAAGCTTTGGTCGATGTCGTTGGATATCAGAGTTTGGACTTTGCGTGTCGTCGATCACTGATCAGTCGAGGAGGGGTTTCTCGTCGCAATTATGTCGGATCGTGCCAATGAACAAAGACTCGTTCCGTGATCGCCGTAGGTATCGCTGCTCAGCGGAATTATAATCAGCACCCTCCTTGTTGTCTCTCGTCCAGGTCGTCGTCTTGCGTTCGTGATGCTCATTGGATTTTCGCAGTGGTCAAGATGCGCAAGTTGTGTCGGGAAAATGGATTTGCCGAGTTGCCGAGAGAGGACGTTTATTGCACAAAGGCCAACGTTTTGCTTTGAATGCGATTGAAGGGAAGTATGGGAGAGAAATTAAGTCACTCGTTTATCTCAAGTCATATATATCTTTAAGAGAACTTTTTAAGTGGTCAATGTTGGTCTTTTGACTATGTTGGTAAATGTATGTCGCTAACATGTGTGATTAGAGTTCTCTAGAGTGCTAGGGTATCGCGATTATGTGTAAGTGATAAAATAAGATTGATAAATGTTGATATTTTTAAATCATCTTTTGTTATTACTCTATAGATGTATATAGACATATGAAAAGTCATATTGTTTAAAGGTTTGGATGCTTTGCCGTTGCAATGCCGTGTCTATATCCTGGCATTCCTCGACACAAGCCAACATCTTGGCAACTTAGGTAGGCTCTTACGAGCCTGCCTGATTCTTTGAACATTTAGTATGGCTCATTTAGTCGGCAGTAATGGATAGATAGTCTTCTTTTTAAATCCGAGATTGAGAGTTCCATATCGTAACTTGAGATGGTCTGTTGATTCAATTGAGATGAGTGCGCTCAACTACAAATAGCAATAACATGACTTTACAAATCCTGTTGTTGAGTATTATGACGGCTTCAAAGAGAGCATCGGACATAATTTACAAAACCCATCAAAACTCCTCGCTCAAGACCTTTTTCAACTCGGTCATCTCCCTATCCCACTTGGCAATCTTGGCCTGGCTATCCTCGAGCTTGCGGAGCAGGAAAGTGATGCGACCAGCTGTCTCGCCTGTCTGCCGGGGGAGGCTACCGAGTAGCGCCAGCTCATTCTCGACCTTGTCAATGGAACGGGCCTCGGCCTTGGACGAGTCGTTGAGAATGTCGTAGTCCATCTTGGCCTTGAGCACACGGTCGTGGAGAAGTACTGAGAAGGCGGCTTGGTGGAGAGGCTTCCCAGCCGTGATGGTCATCGGTCGGCCCTGATACGATTGAACGGCAATGAGCTCTGAGCTGGCTAGGCTGTCGATAGCTGCATCTGCGTCGGTTGCACCCGCTGCTGCGGCCGAGGCAAAAGGCGCCGAGAGGAGGATCTGGTTATATCGTAGGTTCGGGTTCTGGGCAAGGGACTTGATGAGATGCCATGCCTGCTGGGAAGAAAACTTCTTGCCCTCAATGTCAGAGGGTTTGCCCAGGAGGAACATGCGAACAATATCAGTGGCAGTCTCAGAAACAATCTCCTCCATAGCCTCCTTGGGAGATTGGCCAGTTCGGAGACGACGTGCCAGGAACTCCAAGTCAGTGAGTCGGCCGCCGAGCGTGTCGATACACGTGTCGAGCTCCAGCATGTTCAAGCGTGGCATAGGGCGCTTCTCAGCATCATCGCCATCTTCCTGGCGCACCTTCTCCTCAGCAGCGATCTGATCCTTGAGGCGGCTGAGAACAAAGTTCTTGGCAACATCGGGGGCAAGATCACCAAAAGAGACTGTACGGAAGAGTCGATCGGGCAAGGCCTTGGCCAGGGGCTTCGAGTAGGCCGAGTCGGTTGTCAGGAAGATGACATGGGCGACATTGTTTTGAACCACGGTTGCTGCCCACTCGGCGATCTTGTCGTAAATGATGCTGTTCTCCTCGCCCTTGTGGAGAAAGTTGTCGACGACGATGACAGGTCTGCGCTCAGGGTGAGCCTCGAGCCAGGCATCCTCTGAGAGTTTGGCATCGGTATCCTTCTTGTCGCGAGATGAAACGGCGACATCCTTGAGGGCGCCAGTTGTCGTCTGCAGAATCTTGTTGAGCTGAGACTCGAGGGTTTCGGAAAAGCCTGCCTTGACACCTGTGGTGCTTTGCACTGCGAGATCGATCATGCTGCTCATGCTATTGGCCCAGGAAAAGACAGGACGATAACCAACAGCAGCTGCTAGTCGCTTGATGGTACCAGCTTCGCCTCTGGCCTCAACGATCCGTCTGCAGTCTAGTTTGAGCACGTTCTTGCGGCCTTCCAGAGCCTGTTCCATGACCATTTCGACCTTACCCGAGCCCTTGGGGCCGGTGACGACGATGAATGTGTCGGATGTCTCATCGAGCCAGCCATGAACCTTTTCAATAGCATCGCGTCGATGATTCCAAACTTCACTCAGACCGTCATTGTTCTTCTTCTTGCCAATCAACCCAAAGTTGCCAGTCTGCTTCTTAAACCACTTGTAAATCTTGGAATCCTTGAATTCCAGCGAGTGCTGAACATGGAGCTTGATAAAGAACTCGCGAATAGGGTCGAAAATGAGAACCGAGAGACCGGCAACCAGGGCAGCGATGACGGGGATGACGATACGGGGATGGCTAGTCAGCCAGTTCCAGATGCTGTGAGCCTTGACGCGCTTCTCAAAAGACAATCGAAGCTTGGTACCGCTATTGCCGCCTCCAAGGGCCTCGCTCACAATGAAGCCATGCATACAGTTGCGAGCCATGATGGCATCCCTTGTCACGGGGAACTCAAGATGAGCATAGCGAGGTATGACCTTGGAGTCGGTAGGCTGAGGTATAATGTCTGCGATCTTGCCGTACTTGCGGAACAGGGTGTAAAGGGTCTCTTCTGGGAGTTCTTCAGGGGTGGTTCCAGGGGTCGGAGGAACGAATTCGACCTTGACGAGGCTTGATGGAAAGCGATACAGGTCCTCGAGCCATGGAGTGCCCTGAACAAGGCGGGCGTTGACAGGGCGAAACAGACTGAACCAAGGCTTAATAGGCCTCTCCTTGAGGCTTTTAGCCAACTGAGCTATTCGAAAATGGAGCTATTAGCCGGTGGCACAAACAAAGGCTCGCTTTTTAAACCCATACCTTCAATCTCTGCAGGGTCTATGTTGGCATCGTGACTGAACTTGACATATGCGCCTCCATCTTTTAACCGCGGCAGAATTTCTGTGACCTTGATCGGTAGGTCTTCCGGTATGGCTGTTCTGACCAGGCGGATTGGGTCCAAGATACCCAGAGAGGAGGACTCGAAACGCTTGATCAGGTCGGTGACTTCGCCGTCCGTCTTGTAAGGGCGGCTGAGCACGCTACTGAGCTTGAGTGGAAAGATGTCTACAAGAGTCAGCGAACGGTCAATTGATCTGACCCATCATATCTAGGCCCATATTAGGAAGGATCATACTGTCGAAGAAAAGAATGGACTCGTTGGAGTGGGTGATGATATGACCACTCTTATCAGCCCCCTCTTCTGAAGCATGCGGAGGCACAGCAGCCGCATCCGGGCTCACTGTCGTGCTCTCCCAAGCACGGCTGACGGATCGCCGGATCACATTCTGGTCAAAATGTCGAAAATGCGACGCTGCTGCGAGACCAAGGCCGAGTGATCGTGGTGAGGATGGAAGCGACCGGCGCGCAGCAAGGAGCGCGGCCGTCGCAAGGCCGCCTCGACTAGGAATCATGACGATTGGGACCTAGAAGTGCGCATGCTGGTGAAGGAGAAAGATGGAGAGGTAGCAATGTCTCCAAGCAAAGAAACGCGACCGGTTTTGGTGGAGGCTTGCTAGCAGACCAGACTTGGAAAGAGCTTTCGCAGTTGCTAGCTTCTACCTCGGCTGCCGATGAGGTCATCGTCGATGATCGAGAAAATCACCCCACTAAGCCGATCTCGCTCTGTTATAGGGCTATTCTTAACAGGCTTTTATTATTGCTTTGTTAATTATTTAAGATATAAATTCTATAAAAATCGTTAAACCACATAGTTTTTTTTTTATTAAAAATTCTTACTTTTTTTTATTAATTTATTTTTTATATTCTTCTTAAGATAGGCTGTTCTGGCCTCCCGCAAGGTGGAGGGATATAATTGTATGAAAAGAACAAGACCTAGTTCTTAAACTCCAATCCCTTCTCTACCAACTCCTTCTCAAACGTTTCCTGCTTGGTAATAATATGCGTACCCGCAGCCAAACCAACAAGGCCTTTCATGTTGTACACGGCCTCCATTGGCACATCCCGAACACAAACCTCATGGGCTTCCTTGGTGCCTCCACAAAAGACCTCGACGATATTGCCATTGCCATACTTGTCACTCTGGATACCATCCATAGCAACATCAATCAGCTCATCTACCGTGAGCATAAGGTCGTCCGCCTGCACTCTCTCGCGACTGTAGGGAGCGTGGAAAATAGGAGTCTGGTTGGCAAGTTAGTCGGTCACCGTAGACATATCAAAACGAAGCCAGACATACATCAACAACACCAGGGCAAATGGCAGTATTTCGGATACCGGCAATCCTGTTCAGTGAACCCAAGGATTTGCAGATGCTGACGACAGCAGCTTTGCTCGAGTAGTAGAAAGGGGTTAGAAGCCCGTGGATATAGCCGGCCATGCTAGCAAGCCAAAGAATGTTGCCCTTAAGGTGTCGGTTCTCGGGTCGTAGCCAGTACTCAACAGCAATCTGTGCCAGCCTCACGGGTGCTATGGTGTTGACAGCATATGTCTTGTACATGCCGACTTGAGCGTCGGCAGGATCTTGGGCGAGAGGCGAGATGCCAGGCGGGTTCCAGAAGTCGCTAAAGGGAGGCTCGTATAGTCCAGCTCCATTCACCAGCAGGTTGACATGGCCGAATGTCTTTAGTGCAGTCTCCCACAACGAGTTGATCTGGGACCAATCGCAGAGATCAGTCTGATGGAAGATGGCAGATGCACCGCCAGCTTCGGCCGGGGGGTGCGGGTAGCTCTCGAGAGTCCCCTGAGCTTCGGGACGCAGCTTCAGATCTGCCATGATGACAGAGCATCCTGACTCAAGAAGCCTCTTGCTCAGGGCATGACTAAGACCTAGTCATGATAAGCGATTGACGATGGCGAAGGCATGAAAGGGACTCACCTGACCCGGCTCCAGTGACGAGCGCGACCTTGCCCTTGACTTCCCAGGTAGTCATGTTTGCCGGAGAAAAAGTAAGTAACTATGGGTTTGTTTGAAAATGACGAGTCACGGTAGCAATGAACAAAGAGCTGATGCAAGACATGGGACAAGAAGGGGTCGTCAGGGTTGTTAAATAAACACTACAAGGAGCAATGACGAGGCGTGACAAACCGTTGCAAACGGTGTCTTGCCATTTGGGATCCCAGAGATATGCGATTAACACGTTGCTTCCCCTGAACCTAGCCAAGTCGTCGCACTCACCGCAACGCGAGTGCTACGCTGGCCCTCAGGGATGGCGATCCTTGGGCTGAGTAGTTCGCCGTTCGAACGCCGTTTGAGTGAGTGTTGGGCAGTCATGTCATTGGAATCACTCGCTATCTTGAGGATGAAGGAGTGAGTGAGGGGACGGTTCTCATCTACACTCCCTTGGGAAGTGAAGTAAGGTGTAGGCTATCCAGGTGTATGATTCGGAAAGCGAATTCTGTATCCGTAGCTGAGAAATAGTTCTCATGAAGATGGCTCGGGGCCTTAAGAGGTCCGGTGATGACAAGGATCTGAGGCCGGAAGTACGGATGTGCAGGGTGTTGTACTGCCGGAGCCACGAGTTGCAAGGGGCTTAAATGTTTAACGGTAGTCCTTCTTGGCACTACAATTGGGTGGAAAACCAGGTCGCCATGATGGGCAGCCCTATGAGAGTTATGAGAGTTATGAGAGCTCTGTGAGCCATGAAAGCTATGAGAGCTATCCATCTCTGATAAGAAGTTGCCAAAGAAGAAACCACTTCTTTGATGAAACCGCTGTGGGAAAGCAAAGTATCCATTCCTGCTACACAATTAGCCCATTTAGCCCATTTAGCCCATTTAACCCATTTAACCCCCCTGCAACCACCCAGCCCGCTGTGTTGGATGAACTGTTCAGGGTCCAGGGATAAACATCCGATAGGTTTGGAAAGGATCCTGTATCAAAAACGATCAGCATGACATTGTACCCCAAATGGGTTATCATATCCTTACCAGGAGACTATTGATGAAAGAACGGGTCCAGCTGTAGGCGAGGTCCATGATGAATGATACAGTAGAACAGTGTTCCTGTGCTATCGCAATGCGTGCCCTATGAATAAACACAGTATCCGCCCGAGTTTTGTAAGAATCGATCGGCATTCCCAATGAAACGCTTACATCCCAGGGTCCTGATCCTACAAACAAATTCAGTCTCTATTAAAGAATCTCAGCCCATTGTGTCGGCACTATCGACAAGATGCCCCCTAACTTTGCAATTCAGACGACAAGTCTTGACTGATTCTCTCGATAACAAACACCAACATCATGGACGATCCGGAGGCAGTGTGGCATGCACTAAGCCCTGATGGCCTCGCCGCCGGCATTCTGGGCGTCACCATCTTCTTCTCCATCACCACCACCATCATGCTCCTGTTGAGGGCGTACGTTCGGACTACTCACAGATTGAACGGCATGGAGGATTATTTGATGTATATCGGAGGAGTGAGCAACACTACACGAAACACATGGAATGTTGTCTATTTGCTGACCTTGGCTCGGCCTGCAGGTGCTCAATTTGGGGCATAATGCTGTTGTCATGTATGCATGCTTCACAGGCTTAGGGACCCGCGACGCCAAACTCAACCTCCCTATTATGATAGAGGGCGCAAAGGTAATTGCACCGGTTCTGCCACATATGATTTGACTAACACGAGTCTTTCGACAGGCTGTCACCGTTTGGCAACTGCTCTACATCATCTCCTCTCCCTTCATCAAAGTCAGCATCTGCGCCAACCTGATTCGAGTTGCCATGAAACGACGATATACAATCCCGCTACAGGCCATGTCTGGTCTGGCTATAGCCATGTCAGTAATGGCATTCATCGTTGTGTTCATCCAGTGTCGCCCATTTGAGGCCTCCTGGACAGGACAAGGGAAGTGTATCACTGTCGACGTAATCATCATCCCGACCTACGTCTTCTCGGCTGCAAATATCCTCGTGGACTGGGTCGTGTCCATTCTGCCAGCATTCATCGTCTGGAATCTCCAGCTCCGCAGGAAGTTGAAGTTGCTATCATTTGGAATCTTGGGAGTGGGTGTACTGTAAGATCCCCTCCAGTGCGTACCAAGACAAGGTCGTACATACTGACTGACACTACCGACAGAGCTTCTATTGCCACAATCATCCGAATGCCTTATATACCGAGCTACGCGGCAACGTCTGACAAGCTTTGTAAGTGAAGTCACGCTGACCAACCATCAAACGACGACGCTGACATTTCACAGACAAGATTGGCTTCATCATCCTCTGGACCGTCGTCGAGCTCAGCCTCGGAATCTTAGCCGGCTCTCTCCCCTCCCTCCGCAAGTTCTTCAAGAGTCTATCGAAAGACCAAAGCACAGGGGAGCACGGCAACATTTACGGATCCGATCTTGTCACAATAGGAGGTGGTGGAAACAGTGCGAAACCGCAACGATCAGCTGCATACGAACTGAACACGACTGTGGTTGGGAGAAAGAGTGAATCAAGGGATGGCAATAGTGATGGTGTGACCGACGGGGATAATGACAGTACTAGCCGTATTATTCATGTCACGCGGAATGTTACTCAAACTAGAGAATGGGAGCGATTGAGTTGAGAGCAGAGGAAGAGCAAAATAGAGACATTCAAGAGAGCTATCCCAACAAGAGCGCGTCGGTCCCCAGAGTTTCAGTTAGTGATGCCGTCTAGTATCCATCTCTTGAGCCGTTCCGAGTCAGAAATAAGAATATGTAACAATGTTAATTCTACTCCTCATGAAGGTAGAACTGCGTCGTAGTCACCGAGGTACACTATCACAAGGGGTGGGGTTTCTATATTGGCTTTATTAGAATCCCGTGCCAGGTGTGATATACTCTATGTTTCTCAACCTGACTCCTTGACAACAAGTCTTTGCTATGGACCCCTTCTCTTTGTAGCCGTTGCTATACAGGAACAGACTTGTCTCACAACTGCGAGGAACTAATGCAAGAGTGCATGTACAACGTGATGCGATCAAGCCAATGGATGCCATGTCAAGCATAATCTTGTCATTATATGTACAGTTCGTGATATCAAACATGGATATTCTAAACTACGTAGATATGTCATCAAGGTCTCTTTGAGCCTTAGTTCATCCATTCGTCCAATTCCATCTTCTGATCAACAACGACCCCTGGCCTAAACTTGGCCGTTTCGTTGAAAAGCAAGCAAATTTACCTCTATTCAACTCCAGACGATGATGCAAATACCCGTACCTGATCCTAAACGCCGGCCAACCTTCCAAAATAACACCAGAGCATTTGCCGAAATGCTATGCCAGTTCTTGTGCTTTTGGTTTGACAGACTCGCCACCAGCTTCGGCGATGACAGGTTTACCACCAGCCTCAGCAATTACTGGTTCACCGCTAACCTCGGGGAGGATGGGTTTGCCCCCAGCTTCTTGGAAGACAGGAGGCAGATAGCCAGGAACTACTAGCCGCTGGTCAGGGTGTAATTGCTGTCCAGGAGGCGGTACTTGATGGTAGGAAGGGCTGGGACTCGGTGAGGCGTAGGAAAGGCGGGGATCGTAAGGAGCATTAGGGTCGGTGTGGTAGGCGGGATACTGCTGGCCACCCAATGCGTAAGGATTCTTGTTATCATAGTGCGCGGCTACGCCCTGGGGTATCTGGTTGTAACCTCCAAGACCTTGGAGCCGCTGGGCGAGAGTTGGTTGGTAACCTGGAGGGTTCGGGGGTTGCCTCTTGCTCCTTTGGCGCAGGATAAACCAGAGCAGGATGCCCGCGAGGCCAATGGCACCAACACCGCCCACGACGCCGCCGACAATTGCTCCTACATTTACCTCCTTATCGTCCTTGCTGTCCGAGTCGGCATCACTAGTTGCTGTAGCGGCGGGCTTGTCGGTTCCGGTAGAACCAAGAAAGGTGCTTGAAGGGTCGGTTAGGACGAGCTTGCTATAGGTGACCTTGGTTTTCTGCGAATTGTAGGTGGTCTCGGCTTTGAGGGGACTTGAGAAATTTTTACTGTTACACCAGTAATCTTGAATGCCGCCATCAAATGTGATGGTGTTGCAGTAAGGGTTCTCAGTCTCGGTGCTAGAATATCAGTCAGTTTACACTGTAGCTTAGAAGTTCTGTGCAAGGGCGTCATACCACTTCAGAGTGAACTCGTCAACAGCACAGCCATCGTCACATTTACTCGAACTGTAGAACTCCTCATAATTGACACAGCTCGCCCGAGTCGCGCAACCATCCTGGTTACAACAAGCAATGGCGCCAGAACGACTCCCCTCGGGAGTGATAAAGATGCAAGGCCTATCCGTGTCATCGCAAACAAACGGGGCACCAAGTCGACCGGAAATGTAGCCACAGGTGGCATCGGGGGCGACGAGAACAGTCTTGGGATCGTCTTGGTTGGCTCGTCGGAAGAATTCATGAAGTTGTGGAGGAGTCGTGGGCGCTGGGCTCACGCCGTCCAAGGCGAGAGCGACTATGCTGGTAGGCTCTGGGTAAGCTAGATGCCTAGCATTGGCGGTGACTGGCAGAGCCACAACAGCGGCAGCGAATTCAGAAGCCTTCATGTCGCCGAGTTTGGCTTGAATTCTGCTCTCGACAAGCAGTCAAGCAGACCAAGAAGAACCAGGCGGAAGAAACGGGGCTGGGGCAACGGCCGCCAGCAGGCATGTGAGAGTTATAGCAGGACATTCTCCACATTGAGTCGTCACTGCTCGACCTTGGAGCTAATTAAAGTGATGAGAGATTCCCAGGCTCCATCTGTACCGATGCAGACACCGGGGTAAGCAGTAGAGTGGGCCAAGCATATGGCTGTGTGGTTGGCGAGGGTTTCCGGGAAGCTCAATGGACAGAAACGCCCGGTTCCCCTGGTCGTTATTGGGCTTGAGAACGCAAGGTCAGGGTCAGCCTGTCTCGACGGGTGAGAAGTTTGGTGCCAGCTCGAGGAGACGTGATCCCACACTGTAACTAGCGCCCGAGCAAAAGGCTATTGCCATCGTCGTGCCTCGAGTCCCTTTACTCGAGTTGTTCCAACGTCAGAGCGGGTAGTCGTTGCCGAGAGATGGACCCCAACTGAAGAAACAACACAAGATGATCCATGGTGTCGTCCACATCCCCATGGATGGATGTACGTATGGGCCCCAGTGGGCCACGCACAGCCTCCCAGGCCTGGTCGAAACAAGCCAACCCGCGAGTCTCTAGCCCCGTAGGGCAAAGAGTGGACTTGGAGGTTACGCCAGCCATCCACGTCCGAAAATAAACCCCTGCAGCTCATCCACCATCGCCTTACCCGAGCTCGGCGTCAGCACAACGACATTGTAAGGAGCCGCCAGCTTTCTCTAGTCTGCATCACCCGTGACACGCCGCTGGGAGGGAGTGCCGGGGTGAGAGGTACAGTAGCCAGCACATCCTGGTCCTACATGATCCCTCTCGTCAGCAACTTTCAGCTTCCCAGTCCTTGCAGCATATACCCGTTTGCGGAGCCTGCAGATGGACACCCGTCCAATCGATACCACAAGAAACTGCGCACCAAAGGCCTCAGCCTTTTGTCGTTGTCACTGAAGTTACTCTGTCGTGAGCAAGCTCAGCCTCAGAGAAGGTTACCATGTGGCGTTGGAGCATGGATCGGCCGTCGAATGCTCCGCGCGTCAAGAGGTCAGCCCTAGACAGGATTGACAATCGAGGCCTGGGATGCAGAGATGAAGAATGCTTGGGCCGCTTGAGGGATCCATTTCGGCTGGGAAAGGTACCCAGCCAATCATATGTGACTGGGTTCATCCCCAGTTGAAGGCATCGGTCGTCGATAGCTTTCCTGCGAGATCATGGTCAACATTGAGTTTCTCAGATTCAAGTCATCGACGAGCTCTCTCTTGCCATTCGCGAAATATATGACACCCATGATCATGTTCAGAGGCTGCACTGGTGTAACAGTCGAACCAGCCGTGTGGTTGAAACATAACGCTGGGGCCCTCGCCCGATGAATTATAGGCTAGATACCTATCAAACATGGATCAGTTTTAAACCCAACACAACGTTCATACGCTCTCTATAGCCTGATGCCATCCATTCCTGCGCATCAATAGTCGGCGTCCTACCCACACGGGAACGTTATTTTTGGCAGTATTGACGCCTCCCTGTGATTTGAGATCGCTGTTCAGACCGGCATCGGTGTCCGCCCCCTGTCAATCATGGTTGCAAGATGAGTACAAAATCGGCATAGCATGTTGAGTTCAATGCACAGTGTCAATATGACGCCCGCGAGCAAAAACCAAACGTGCGACCACTTGAGCTTCCAGGAATCCTCTAACAGAGCCTGTACCGTAATGAAGGATATGGCGACACTCCCGCAGGTGATGACATGAAAGAGCGGCCAGTGCATCATGTCGAATAGCTTGTGCTCAAGTGTTCCGGCTGGAAATACATTAGTTACGAGCAGCAGGAGAGAATTTACTCTGGTGGCCTTTACCTGGAGGGATGTCACGATGAGGGCGGAGGCACCATGATATAGAGAGTGCCAAAGAGATGGACAGTGCGTAAACTGGACAATGGTGAGTAGGGACATGCAGAAAGTCTTTAGGTAGCACTTACACGCAAAAGTAGCCCGCGCGTCTCCCTAGCCC
Source organism: Fusarium sp. LHS14.1 (assembly GCA_025433615.1). Classification (NCBI taxonomy): domain Eukaryota; kingdom Fungi; phylum Ascomycota; class Sordariomycetes; order Hypocreales; family Nectriaceae; genus Fusarium; species Fusarium sp. LHS14.1. The sequence goes on from CM046481.1 coordinate 3,644,343, forward strand.
GCGCTATCGGTAGAATTGAATTGAGGATCCATGATGATATCGATTCCAATACATCGTGTTTGGAAACTGATGAAGCGATTGATAAAGCGATTGATGAAACGATTGATTTGATAGTGAATGGTTGGAGTTGGATGGTTGTGAAGTGGAGCAGGCTGTTGCAATTGGTGGTTGAAATAGGCACTCGTCTGGGGTGCCTGCCTCCTGCAAACGCTAAAGTAGCAGTGGAAAGTGCTACACCGTGAATCGCGCCTTTCACGACTCAACACCAACGCGTTATAGACTTGGATAACCTAACCGACGGCATCAATCAGCATCGTCGAGATAGGGCAGCAGCTGGAACAAGGAATTTCTCTGTAGTTTTCCAGATAATTAATTCCATCTGGCTCAGATCGAGGACGTGCAGGCTCCGTATGGGCTCAACATACGCCACCGACCTCATCTCTACAACTTCACAATCTTTTTCACTTATACACACATCCTCCATCATCCTCATGACAGACCTCTTACAGATTCTCCCCTCCTTTCCTCTCCGCCCCTTTGCGGCTCTGCTCCCAACCATCGAGCACAACGCCCTCACCACTACCGACCTCCTCACGCTCCACCCAGCAGACATCGCCAAGCAGACCAGGCTACCTATCCTCGACCTCAAGCGCCTCATCGCTGCCGTCCAGGCTTCCCTCTGCGACGATATCACCCCTCAACAGCCGCTTCTAGATCCAGATCCGCCTCCCAGCGTCATCAGCACTCTCGACGATGGTCTTGACGCAGCCCTAGGCGGAGGCGTGCCTGTTGGTGCCGTGACTGAGATCACCGGTGAGAGCGGCGCCGGCAAGACTCAGGCCCTGCTCTCTCTTTGCCTCGCCGTCCAGCTTCCTCCGCCCCATGGGCTCGGTCGCCAGGCTCTCTACATTTCAACCGAGGCCGCCCTCGCCACAAGCCGCCTGGCCCAGATGCTCAACGCCAACCCCATCCTCCAGCAGTATGATGAAGATGCACGCCCCTCACTTGATGCTATCCACAGCGCCGTCACCCCGGACCTGGAAACTCAAGATCACATCCTGGAATTCCAGGTCCCAGTCCTCCTCTCTCGTCTCGACATCGGAGTTATCATTCTCGACTCGGTCGCCGCAAACTACCGCGCAGAGTTTGAGCGTCAAGGCTCCCACGGCTCTAACATGGCCGCTCGCAGCGCTGAACTCGTACGTCTGGGTGCCCTCCTCCGCGACCTAGCCCGTCGACATGGCCTTGCCGTCGTTGTAGCCAATCAGGTTGCCGACCGCTTCTCCTCCAGCTCTGCCCTCCGACAGCATGTTCCTAGAAGCAGCGGCGTCCAGGAGAGTCCGTTGGCCTCACGGAGCATGCCTCCTCCTCCCTCCATGAACCTCCCCATCACTCCCTCGTCCTCTATCCCATTCGCTCTACAGGATCCGGATGGCCCTCCTCCTCCGCCTGCTCTGATGCTTGACCATCAACAACGCTGGTTCACTGGCTGGGGCGATGATCCTCATGCATCTTACTCGCTCAAAACGCCCAGTCTAGGCCTTGTGTGGTCTACCCAAATAGCTTGTCGCATCGCCTTATTCAAACGACCCGTCTATGGCCGCTCTAGGCAAGCTGCACCTATAGACGCAGATGACGATAGTGACTTGATGGCGCCCACTCTGAAGGGATGGCGAAGGTGGATGAAGGTTGTCTTTGCATCACATACCGCACCCACTGGCCAAGGACTCGACAATGCAGTCGAATTTGAAGTCACCATGGGGGGACTGAAGTCGGTCGACGTTAAGAAGGCCAAGAATAAGCAATAATCTTTGATATAATGGGAAGGGGGTCACCAGGATTTATGACATCTGGTTACCATGGAGTTCACGGGCACATACAGCGCATTCATGATGCAATGGATAGCATTTACAATAGACACCAACACCAACCCCAGGAAGAATAAAATCACATAATCGATACTTCAAATTTCCCCATAAGAATGCTTTCTGTAAGGTATACAAAGATCCATGACTCCATTTCTCATGCATAAAACTCTGCCCAGATCCTCTCTACGCCGGATGGGGAAACTCATCCTCCATCTGAAGCCGCACTCCCACATTCATGCTGATGAGCTCCTGCACAAGCAGCTTGGCCGCGTACGGCATCGTCATCTTAGTCACCTCCCTTGTGCTCTTGCAGGTATGGCAGTAGCCCTTGTATCCGAACAGACCACACTGTTGGCAAATATCAATCTCTGTGCCGTCCGAGCTGATCATGAGTCGTTCCAGCAGAAGCTGAGATGCGCCGTAGGCGATCAAACAATCACGCTCCATTTCACCCAGACGCAGACCACCTTCTCGAGAACGACCTTCGGTGGGCTGACGTGTCAGGATAGCCTTGGGACCTCTGGATCGAGAGTGCATCTTGTCTTGAACCATGTGCTTCAGGCGCTGATAGTAGATGGGACCGTTGAAGATGTAGGCCTCCAGCGGCTCACCAGTCACGCCTGAAGTGAAGTAATCCTTGCCCTCCCACGAGAATCCGTGATCAACGAGGACCTTACTCATCTCCTCAAGCGGGTGCGATCGGAAGGCATCACCAAATCCGTAGTCAGGGCGGCCATGGATAATGGAAGCCTTGCCCGTCAAGCACTCGAGCAGCTTGCCGACCGTCATTCGAGACGGGAAACCGTGAGGGTTCATGATGATATCGGGGGTCAGACCCTTGTCAGAGAAGGGCAGGTCCTCCTGGTCAACAATGATGCCAACCACACCCTTTTGACCGTGACGAGACGAAAATTTGTCTCCAAGCTCTGGACGACGAGTCTGTCTGGTCTGGACCTTGATGACTGTAGTGTCCTTCTCTGTTTGGGATACCATCACCTTGTCAATGTATGCCGGATCAGCAATACGGTACGAGACTGAAGAATCACGGTATTCGCTGGGTCCGCGATCCATCCCGATGCCAGTGGTTGTCTGGTCAAGTGGTGTTTCCTTCTTGATCATGGCCTCGCCATTGTGAATTCTGTATCCCACAATGGCCAGGCCATCGTCGTCGAGACCTTCATGCTTCTTGATTCTTTGTTTGACCTTGCCTTCCTCATTTTGGGGATCGCCGATGCGCTCGCGGCGACCATTAGGGTATTTTTGTAGCTCGGTCGTGTATTTGCGGAAGACTTGGCAACGTCCAAATCCTCTGTCGATCGACGCCTTGTTCAGAACCAAAGCATCTTCGATATCGTATCCAGAGTACGACATGACGACCACAGTCGCGTTCTGGCCTGCGGGAAGTTTATCATAGCCGATAAGCTGGATGGTCTTAGAGATGACCATGGGTCGTTGAGGATAGACGAGTGTGTATAGTAGAGTGTCGATTCGGTTGAACTGGTTATAGGCGATGGCACCAATGGCTTGTTTACCCATAGCACATTGGTAGGTGTTACGAGGCGATTGGTTGTGGTGGGGGAATGGAATCAGTCCTGCGACTGCGCCCAAGATAGTGAACGGCTCAATCTCCAGGTGCGTGGTACTTTGCGTTACTTGGTCTTCGTAGATAGTGATGAGGGCATCATTCTCCTCGTTCACATCCAGGTACTCAACGACACCCTGTCTCAGGAAATCATCAAATGTGACTTTTCCAAGCTGAAGAAGCCGAAGGTGCTCTGGCTTCAGCTTCTGTTGCCCATTCTTGACGATGATATAAGGACGGCAAATTCGACCTTCATCAGTTGCGATATGGATGGCGTTGAAGTGTGTGTTGATGTTGATGCCCACGAAGGGAGAGATACCGCCTCTTCGCCGCAATGTTCTGAACCTTTGTGCGAATCTCTTCGGATTCCGTGTCAATGCGAATGGCGTACCATTAACATGGATGACGTAGCTTCCTTCCCGGTGCATCATTGAACCAGAGAATTTCTCGATAGCCTCAACTTCCTTGTCGATCGTCAGGATAGTCTCCTTCACGGGTCCTTCCTCAACATTTGTGGTGATGTGGGTCATCAAAGCCAAGTTCTTGACCAGACCGCAGGCTTCTCCTTCAGGGGTATCCGAAGTGCACAGCATACCCCATTGCGACGGTTGGAGCGCACGAGGACCTGAGACCTTCCGCGTCTTCTCAAACTGACTGCTGATTCTCGTCATCATACCAAGAGCAGCGATATAACTGAGCCGACTCAGGACGTGGGTCACACCAGCTCGGTTCATGTTGAATCGCTTAACGCTCCAGTTACCGGTTTGGATGGCCCGGTTGATTCCTATTCCGATAGTGTTTGCATGATTGCTAATCATGTGAACAGCATCCAAGGGAACTGCACGGTTGTTCTTCTTGAGGAATTTATCGATCGACATCTTGACCTCGACGGTGAAACGCTTGAACAAATCTTCAAAGAGGAGAGAAAGAAGCTGACCAGCAAGCTCAAGTCGCTTGTTGCCGACAAAATCTCTATCGTCGACCAGCTTGGGGTTGTGGGCAGCCATGAGGACCTTTCGGGTCATCATAGCCACGTAGATAGCTTTGGGATAGAAGTCGAGCTCCTCAATGGGAACGTGGGCAATAACAAGGTTGGCGAGGGCGTCAAGACCTTCCTCGACGTGGTTGCGACGCACTTGAGGGCCAAACTGACCCCTGCGCGAACCCATCTTCACTCTGGCACCGATGTACTCTAGTGCCTGGTGTTGGGTAAAGATGCCCGCTTTTGTCGCCTCGTCAAAGTTGACTAGAAACTCGTCTTGGTATCTGCCATCGGATCCCGCAACAAGCTCCATGATCTCCATGTCTGATTTTCCACCAAGCGCCTTGAGAACAATTACAATGGGAATTCCCTCGACAAGGACGTTGTGCGTGAGGAGAATCCTGTCCTTCTTCAGGGTAACGTAGGTCTTCGACTTTCGTTCGTGGGTGGAACTGGTAACTGAGGCGGAAATAACGTTGTTCTTCTCGTCCGCTTCGACAATAACACGGTTCTTACTCAGTTGCTCTTGGATAAGAATGACCTTTTCCGTGCCGCCGATGATGAAGTAACCGCCGGGATCGAGTGGGCACTCGTTCATCTCCTCCATCTGGGTGTTGGTGGCACCACCAAGTCGGCACTTGGAGCTCTTCAGCATCACAGGCATGCGGCCCAGGGGAACGTTCTTTCGCACGATCCTCTGCTTGTCTCGAATGTATTGTATATCGACGAGGATTGGCGCGGCGTATGTCATATCTCGGAGACGGCACTCCATCGGAGTGACATCGGTGTGCGACTTAGCATCTTGCCAGTCCTGCCGTCTGGGGCGATCGACTCTAATATCGGTGAATCTGGAAACCCATGTCAGTGCAGTTCGATATCGCGATATGTCCAGGACCTACTCAAGCCAAAAGTTGCTGTCCACATCGCTACGGATGGTCCGGTTGGCGCGAACAATATCCTTGATCTCTTGTTCGACGAAGAAGTTGTACGAGTCGATGTGCCTGAGCCTGGTGTCAGCAATTGCAGATCGGAGCGGCCGGTTATTCTGGTTCTATGAAAAACTTACTGCTTAACGAGGCCTGCAATCAGTTAGCATCTTTGCCGTCAAGCATGGTAGAGGGGACTTGCTTACCCTTGACTTTTAGGAAGGCTGGTAGAAGCTGAAATTTATCCTCCTTGGTGGAGATGGGATCCGTGAGCTTCTTTCCATTATAGAAAGGCTCCAGGAGGGCCTCGAATCCATCGTCTACCAAAGGCATCTTGATGGTCACCACAAGAGACGCATCTATGGCGGGAGTGTCGGGCTATTGTGTTGCGATGACTACTTTTTTTCGGGCAGCTCGCGACAGCTTCGCAAAAAGTTCTTGCCCCGCGGTCGCAGGTGGAGCCGTCCGCTCGGTTGCGCCGCGGTGGGGGACGAGCGTCAGCGATAAGATAGTGGATCACGTGCATCTCTTTTCACTCTCCAACCTGGGTACCTACCCTAGGATAGAAGTCGAGATAGTCGGGGACCAGGTATTCCTTGCGTCTTGCATTGGCGTTTCTCCTCGGGTGTCCTTGGAACTCAAACGTCGGACAATTCTCCCCTAATTGCTGTAATATTCATGTGTCTGAGCTATCTTTCGCTCACAAGTTGCTCTAAGGTTTGCACACTCAAGTCGCAGTTACGCATGAGGGGAGAAGATGCTTTCCATATGGACTCTAACATTTACACACAAGCCCGCTTTCCCATGCCTACTGTTTTACCTATCCAGCAGCCTCCCTCACTACTCTTGAAACATGCCGGCTAGGACTGTACGAGGACCCATTGAGTGGACGAAGCCTGCATGACATGATGTGTTGCCCCGGCTCAGGGTGGATGACTTACATCCAGACGCAAGGAGCCACAACCCACAGTGACGAACACCCCGGGAACAAGACATACGACATATCGCAAGCCAACGCGCAAATATGCCAAGGACCAAGAACCACCACCGATTAGTTGACCGTATGCGGCCCTAGGTCGTCAATCCAAGAGAGATGGTTGGCTTCAGGGTAGGCGACGTTGTGCATTATGGTGCAACAGGGCTCAACGGAGGATCTCCGCGCTAGGACATCGCCGGCGCGGGACGATGCAATGCCCGTCGACTGTTTTGCAGATTGCCTGGCCAAGTAAAGGCTGCATGGCATCGAGCCAGTGGCGTCTTGAAGGTGGTTCGAGGAGTTCTGACAGGTTCTTGGTTACCAGTTGAACTCGTCTGAGGGTAACCATCAGGCAACTAGTGACCATGTGACGAGCACGTCTCAGGCAGAATCGACACCAGATGGGTGATCTAGCCAGTGAATTAACCATGTGAGTCGCACTCGAGGCATCAGCGTCACTCGAAATATGCGCAATAGACTAGAAACCAACAACCAACATCCCGCAGTTGTCCGACCCTTCTGGACTGCGTGGGGTGACTTATATCTCCAGCATCACTTGTGGGGTTCAGTTTTCGCACATGTTGAGTTGACCAGGGTGGCAGGGATAGCTATGAGCGTATGCAGATATTCATCTGCAAGGCACACACATCTAAAGCAAGCCCTGCGGTGCGGCTACGCTTTTGAGCAACGAACACTGTTTCTCTGACTGCGAGATGAATTGGCATGTCTTTCCCAGCACGTTGCCGACACAGACACTGGCCACTGACGACGTGAGCACGCAGCGGCCCGCGAATGTAAGGGTCCTAGGAAATTTGGGCTGCACGGCGGGCACGGCGGGACGAACCAACAACCTCTGGCTTGGCGCTGGCAAGGAGACCCTCTAGCGTGACTTGATCGGACCCTGACTCCTAAGCTGCGACGTAGTAGGGTGGGACGGCAACACGGCTAGCCAGACGGGCCAGTCGTAGGGGTGGACAGTAAAAGTCGGTGAAGGGGTTGAGCTCTTTCGAAAGTGAGGGGAGAGAAGTGGGCACCAGCCAGAGAGGAGACAGAGGAGGTAAGTGGAGGATCTTGTCAGGTCTTGCTCGGTTGTTAACAAAAGAGCGCGTGCTGTTGGAGTCGACTAAGCCACTGCCGAGTTGTTGTTCGATGAGGCTTTTTGTCAGAATGTTTCAGGATGAGGGCGCTGCAGGAGATGGCTCAAGGTTGAGATCGTCAAAGAGTTTGCGGCTCTACTAGGCCGGAGCAGGATTCTAACCTAGAGCTGCAATGCCATGTCGTGAGTATATCATGTGTGTTATAGCTACCAAGTAGTTGTGGTAGTGCCATTCGTAACAACGTCTGGGATCAGGGCAGGCCGATGGCCGCCGGCAGTGGCCAAACTAGCTCAACCCCATGTGCACCCAGCCTGGGCTGCGGCGGGATTGATAACGGGGTGGTGGATATCGCACCGATCAGGCCGAGGGACGACCAGGCACTGTAGCCCCAGACCGATGGGCGGAGGCACAGCAATCCTCGTCTCGCAAGCATTGGAGAGAGGATGCAAGTCAATTGGTTGGAATGTCGGCGATAGTCGCGAGGCGCTACTGCGCGAGATGTGAGGGAAGAATGAAGCCAACACGGACCAAGGCAGTGGTCGTTCAATGACCTGTCCCTTGTCTGCTTAGCAGGAGATGCGAAAGCGCCAAAGATGCATGGGTCTGTCAGATTTGGATCCCATGCCCAGCCACCATGGTGTTTGTGCTTTCAACAAGATACAGTAGTTGAAGAGGCAAGTGAGTTTAGCCCAGAAGGCGCCGCGTGGAGGAATTGCCAGGAGCGGTGAACGAATTAGGTGATAGATCGTCATGTGTCAATTGTTTGTGGCGGATGGCTGGCTGTCAGACGGACAGCTATTCTTGAATACGGACGGAGTGGCAATCCAGACAGATGATGATGCTTGTCAGGCGGCTAATAGACCAACGGCTTCAAAGGTAGAGGTAGCAAAGTCACAGTCACAGCTGTATGTCTGAGTGAGCTCCAGTGTTGGCGTTCCTGGTTGATACATCGAATGGAAATCTGGGGACTTGTTAGCTTAGCTTCTGCAATCCAATATGGATTTTGGGTGACGTGCAGGAGGAACAGCCAAGTAGACACACCGACCAATGAGCGAGGGAGACTGGGAAGATGGGGATGCGCTCGGTCCAAGTCTTAAGAGTTGTGCGTGTGTGCTTGTCTGGACTTGCCAGGGGGCACGATATTGATCGCTTGACATGTACTCCGAGGGGCTCGGACAGGTTGATGCGATTGGGGCAGGATTATCGTCGGCTGGCGCGCAGATACTGTTATCCTTACCTGCCTACTTGCTCAAGATCTCGCCATCTCCCTGGCCTAAAGAGGCGGAACGGGTCTTTCGGACTATGCGCGGAGGAACCATTGCATTGCGTCCAAGGCAGGCAGGCAGGGTCAGTGTTGCCGATCCAGACCATGCACCATCCCGGCGCCTAGGCCCGTCTTGTCGCAATCTGGGGGGCACTCGAGTGTGAGGAGACAGCGTGCGTACGTGCTGGGGGTGGGCTTCAGCTAAAGACCGAGCCGAGATGGCTGACAAAGCTGCGCGATCTTGCTGCGATAATACTTGGGAAGGAAGGTAGCTGAGAGGGCTGGACTTTCCTCTTGCAGGAGAAGGTGATACACGACATGGATGGGAAGGTCACACAAGACATCCATTGTTGTGTCTTACAACGACCAACCATTCAATTTGGAGCATCAACCTCCATACCAACATGTATGGATGCCGAGGCCTGCAAAGATTGGTTGTCCAGTAAAGTTCACAGCCTTGCGACTCTAACAAGAAGGAACGAAAACTCCGGTTGTTTCAGCAAAACCCTCGTCTGCGGTCATTCTTCGACCATGGACCTTTCTCCCTCCAATCGATACAACCCCGGACAGGTGACATCCATCGAAAGCCACGCAGCGACGGTTCTTCGGGCGCCCGCCCTTGGTGACAAGACTACTGTGCCGCTGCCAGGGACCGTGACAGGCCCAATGCAGGAATCCCTGCAACCCTCCACGCTGTTGTCGGCCTGCACTCCGACGCACGGTGCGATGCGATCCAGCTGCCTGTCTCTCGTCATAGCTTCTGTCGAGTGAGCATCAGACTGGACAGGGTGGCTTTCGACGTGTCTACGATTTTTGCTGGTGGCCCTTCAGCCTAACACCGGTATCTGTGGAAGAGGAGTTATCCATGTCTGGATGCCCATGCAGACTGCTGTCCGGACCCGGCATTTCACAAGAACGGGCCGCTTGCTAGCTGATGTGAATGTCTCAACAGCATGCGGCGGGCCCCTCAGCACATGTCGGGTTCGTACCACTCTCTGCTTAGCCCACAACCCACGTCGAGGGTATTGAACGGGATCGGGCTTGTGGGAGTCGGCAGCAGTTGAGGTTGGCGGTAAAGTGATCTGCCTTTTAGACCTGAAATACTCCGAGGAGTAGCAGCAAGGATCCGATCCATACTGCAGAGCCTCCTAGTTTTGCACCCAAGGGAGCCCTCATGCTTCTGGAAAAAGCCTTGAGGATCCATGGATCCATCATGGTTGAGAGTTCTGGTGGCCGTTGCCTCAGAGTGGGCATCATGTCTCCTCCCTTCCCATGGATCATTTTTGCTTTTTCCGGTGCCTGAGTGCTGGTCCCACTAGGTAGTGGGCTTGTTAGTGGCCTTTTTGGGCGCCGATGACCACGGACGCGGCGCCTTTGGGCACTCTAGTCAGTTGTGTCTTGTCTTGTCTGGTCTTGGGTGTGTTTGCCTGCAATAAAGAACGACGGTACGACGCTGGACCCCACAAGCGCTATTATCAGTTGAGGGCAAGTAAAGACGAAGAGAGAGGCACTCAACCTTTGTGAAAAACTAAACGAGGCTCTAATTGTGTCGGTGGTATTTGATGGGTTATTGAGGTACTACGTCGTGTAGGTGCTTACTACGTATGAGAGAGAGTATATTGTCCACCTAGCGGAACAGCGTGTGCTGCAGCGTCTGATAGACCTCATGCACAGAGCCGTAAAGGAACCTGGAACCGACCTGAGGTTCGCTGCACAGAAAAGAAACTTTGGCTTCCCCAAGCAACCCTTGCCCTGACCTACCTGGCCTCCACTAGGACCGAGCTGTCGACCTGATCCCATATCCCACTTTCTTCCCCTGGGTCTTTGTATCCTGTTCCTGGGGCGCATCGCATTGGATTTCTCTTCTCCATGCCATGCTATGCCATGTCCTGGGCCTGTGTCTGAACCCTGCGTCTCTGGTCCCCCGCCAAGGACTTGCCTCAACTGCCTGCTAGTACATAGTACCCTGGGCTGGTGCCCACAAACACGCGCAACTCCCCACGCTGACGCCGACGCCAAACATCCGCCCGCGTTTCCTGTCCCATCCCATCCTTTTTCCTCTGGCCTCGGCCAAGTTTTTCTTCTCTTTTACTCCTCCTGCCCCATCACTCTCTGTCCCCCTTCTCGCCCTTCCTCCCAACCAGCTTGTCGCTCCTGGCTCTCCAGGGCGCGCTGCGAGAGAGTAAGCGTGTAGACAAGTGTACCGAGCACCTAGGAAAAGCCCGAGTGGCCTTGTACGATTGTGTACAATTTCGTGTCTGCGTCATCAGCTGCTCGACCTTTACGCCCACTCACAGTCAGATTTACTTGAGGTTGGTTGATCTTTTTTGTCCAGCTTGTCTCTAGGTCGGGGAACTGCTTAACCCGACCTCCATCCCCTTCCACCCCCCTTCCCCAAGACGAAAGAAGGTCTGCACTGGCTCTGGTATATGGAATAGTGTCATTGTGCTGCCACTCTGTCTCTGTCTTACAACTCGTTGTCGTTGTCAGTCTTGTTTCCCAGCACAAGGATGAGGAAGGAAGGGAGGGCGGCACTTGTTGCTTTCCGACACGGACGCCTTCAACTGCGCACATCCCACCCACCGCCGCCGCCGACGATGCACACGCGGGTAGACGACAACACGCATCCATCCATGCCTGCAACACACACGCACGCACACACAAGCATCCACACCTATGCTAGCTAGCTCCGATGAGGCAGCGAGACAACCGACGGACTTGCGCTGGCAAGCCCTACCTGACACTAGAAGGCGATTTGCTTGAAAGACGACGAACAGAGACAGAGACGGAGTGAATAGCCATGACCCTTTCCAGCTTGAGACCAAAAGCTTCTGTCATCCATCGTCTTGAACATCAATACACCCTAAATCCCGCCTTACCTGGCCTCCGAGTTACCTGTTTATCTTATGCTTTGCATGTTCCCCAACCAAGGCTTCAGATCCCGAATCCTTTATTCCCTACCTCCCCTCCCGTACCTTGCGTGCGAAGTCGTCGTCCCCCGTCAAGAGTGGCCCGTGTGGCCCCAAGCCCCATTCATTGCTCATAAGCCATCTATCCATTCATAACCCGTCGTCCATTGTCATTGTCCATCCAGCTCAAGGATGGACATGTACCGACCGACATAGGAAAGGTACCCGCCAACCTACCTATGACACCCTGCTTTGAGTCCGCGGCTGGCCTATTACCCAGTGACTTTAGCCCGGGCGTCCCTCCTAAGCCCAGAAGCCCATGGCCCCCCCACCTGAAGTAGCCCGGCTCCAAGTCCCCCCAGGCCCAGTGCCATACCCACACTGACCGCGTTCACCCCGCCTCTCAACAACGTCCCATCGCCTTCGCTTCTTCCTCTACCTACCTTACCTCTCCCTCTAAGCGCATTTGCTGATGCTCTTTTGTTTCTTCTCATGTCTGCAGTATTATAGACCGAGACCGCTTGCCAATTCGGCGTGTACCACCTTGTTTCTATTAGCCCGCCATGGACGACCTGCGATTCCGCTCCCAACAGTCCCCTAGGAGCAACGACTCGCCAATGAACTCGCTTGTCTCACCTCCTCGTAATACCTCGAGAATGCCCGGTCCTCAAGTTCCATCCCACGTTGGCGCTCACGATCATCGAAACAACCTTTCTCGTCGCTTCACTACCGACTCGGGTCGAGTCCCTACACTCTCTTCCTTGAACGCCATGGCTTCTCCCCAGCGAGGCCCCGATCCGGGGCAGGATTACAACGTGAGTGATGCTTGCTCGACTCTGTTGCCCGTAAGGCGCTCTGGGATACTCTCCGGAGCCCGAATCGCGCGGCTGCGTCGTTTCCCCCACGGCTGGAAGAAGCGCGAATGCTGACATGTCTTGTGGTAGACTATGCACAAGGTGCAATTGGTATGTTTTCATACTTCGTATCCCGATCTAGTTTGCCTTCCAAATCTAGTCGATTTCTGGACCTCGAGTCCTTGCTTCCAACCACACGAGACCGTCGACATCAATCAGCTCAGAGACCAGGATCATTTAACTAATATCAGAATCAGATAGAGAAAAAGAAGATGGAATATGAGCGAATTCGGGAACAGAGACGGCGCTTCGAGTTAGAAATGCAAAAGCTGGACCAACAGCAACGGCGCGAAGCCATCGAACTTGCTCAGATGGAAGAAGAGATGGGTCGATTGGGCGGTCATCAGTCTGAGCCTACCACACCACCCGAATATCGCGACAACTCTGGGTTTCCCTCCATTTTCTCCCGACCGAGCCGATACTCGATGTCTAGCTTGACCTCCCCTCCAGGTCTCTTTAACCGCCCTGGCCGCTCCGGCTCGCAACTTGCCTCTCCACAGTCTGGTATCATGCAGGGTCGTTTCGGATTTGAGGACACCACGACGCAGATGCCTTCTCGCTCTGTGCCGACTACGCGGCGGAACAGCGACGATGAGAAGGAAGAGGCCGTTCGCCAAGACCCCAGTAGCCACCGTTCAACCAATGCGTAAGTGATGTGCTTTCGTGTATGGTGCTTTAGTATCTCGGATTTTGCGTCTGCCTCAAGCGAGGAGGTGCTCTGAAAGTGGCCATGGGCCAGAATGCCTGTGGAAGAGACTTGCTGCGTGCTTTTAAAGCGCATATGTCTCATGAGAGATGATTCGGGTGGAGAGTGGACTTCCTTTGGCCTTGAGATTTTCGCTATTCGTAGCGTTGATAACTTGGCCTTGGGTCAAAAGCGCGAGGCTATATGCATCGTTTCCCAGCGGAAGCTCTTGCGACTCGAAGCGCTAAGCCGTCCGTGAATCACTCTCAACCGCAGGATTCGAGGACACAAGAACTCGATCAGTGCGAGTCTGCTCCTAATTTCCTCCTCTCAACTTCCGCCTTCACCTTAACCTTCAACCAAACGTCATCTCGCATAGGTGCCAGCACCTCCTCTCAACACTTCTCTCCCTCCTTTCTTCAGACATCTCGTTGAGATATAACCTCACCTTCTTGGGAAAGATTCAGCTGCTATTTTGCGGCATTCTCCAACGTTTCCATCCCATCTTTTGCTGAAAGCTTGCGTGGACTCCTCAATTTGACCCAGCAAACTGACCATGTCTTCGCCGGATAGGATCAACCGGTATTCGATGCCGGTGACTCGCTCGCGTACCGGGTTGTACGACGTTGGTCTCGATCAGACCAACACGACTCGATTCCTCTTTGGCGACGACGAGCCAAAGGCGCTTGGGCACCGTGCGGTTCCTGACGAGAACTTCCCGACTCTTGTTCGTCGCGACGATCAGATTGTAAGACTGCTCATTTTCATTTTCTCAGGCCTCTGCCCTTCCCTTTCCTGGAGCAGACTGGATGTGGTGGCTGTCTGGTGAGAGCCTTGATCTGGGGGTGTTTGCAACTCCATGCTCCAGCTCCGAGACTCACATACGGGCTCCACATTTTTCTGCCAGTGCTGCTTCACCAGTGCCTTTGCTTCTCTTGCTATTGCCTTCAATTCACCCTCATGCATTTTCCCTTTCTCACCTGCATATGCACAAAGCCCTGTGCCCCTCTCCTATTGTTCCCCTTCTTCCCTTATTCATTCCCGAGATTTTGAGCGCCCTGATTGTTTATCAGGCGCAGCTTTTTGTGGAAGTATCAAAGGTACCACCGAGTGCTCTCTACCTACCTACCTCTCTACCATCGTTTGCCTTTTCTGACACACTGCGCTTCGCCCAGCTTTCTGCATCTTCGGCTGCCTTAGACCTTGCCCTGTCCCCGTCTCCAAACCCTGAGACATCCTTATCCTCTAGAGGCTGGAGCCGTGTTGTTAACCGCCACCGTCCTCAGCAGAGCTTGTCTTCGATCAACGGAGGTTCAGGTCAAGTCAACGACCTCGCAGGCCTTAAGAGTCGACCTGCAGCATTCCGCCACTCCCTCGACCTCAAGTACATCTCGGAGAACGCAGTTGAGACTGGCCCAATCATGTCTTCGCCTGCGAATCAGAACATGGCCAGCCCGCCCAAGCTTCAGAGCTCGTTCTCTGCTAACGACGTCCCCACTGTTAAGAGCACTGCGGCATCGTCCATGATCAACGCCAACGCCAACGTCAATGCCAACAATCATGCTCAGCAGCACTTCCACAACCACAATGCCAGTCTCGGCCGCATCCCTGCTGGCGCCCTCCCTCGTGGCCACAACCGTGAGCTGTCAGCTGAAAGTGTCACCGTGAGTCGCGAGCAGGCCACCAACTATCCCTCGATTCAGTCGGCTCTCCAGGCTAGTGCTGCTCCTTTCGGTCCTAGCACTACCACCGCCGCTCCTCCCACCTCGATAGTCTCCTCCCCTGCTGGTACCCCTGCCGCGAACAACAACTTCAACAACGGTAACGGCAACAGCAACGGATTCTACCCTGTCAATGGCTATGGGGCTCAGCAGGGTGTCGCCCATCCTCCTGGTCCCGCCGCCTACAACGTCAACATGATCGCCAACGGTATGCAGCACATGAACATGAACGGCGTCAACGGTGGCAACATGTATCCTCCTCAGAACTTCAATGGCTACAACTCGCTTCCCTTCAACCAGGGCAACCAGCCTCGTGACAGCCAGGCCCGTGTGATTCAGCACCGCCGCCAGCTTGACAACGAAGGTGAGTTTCTCTAGTATAGTACATCAAGACACAAGCTAACCTCTCACCACAGCCATGTCCCGCTACCAGAACATGCCTCTGGACTCCTTTACTGGCCAGATATATGACTTGTGCAAGGACCAGCATGGTTGCCGCTACCTTCAGAAGAAACTGGAAGAGCGCAACGCTGAACAGGTTCATATGATTTGGCTCGAGACCAACCAGCACGTCATCGAGCTCATGACGGACCCATTTGGTAATTATTTGTGCCAAAAGCTCCTTGAGTTTTGCAATGACGACGAGAGGACCGTCTTGATCCAGAATGCTTCTCAGGACATGGTGCGCATTGCCCTCAACCAGCACGGCACGCGCGCACTTCAAAAGATGATTGAGTACGTGAGCACCCCTCAGCAGGTTCATCTCATCATCGAGGCACTTCGTTTCCGGGTTGTCGAGCTCATCCAGGACCTGAACGGCAACCACGTCATCCAGAAGTGTCTCAACAAGCTCACCGCCCCTGATGCCCAGTTCATCTTTGACGCAGTCGGCCACAACTGTATTGAGGTGGGCACTCACCGACATGGCTGCTGCGTCTTGCAGCGCTGCATCGACCACGCATCCGGCGATCAGAAGCTGTGGCTTATCCAACGCATCACCGAGCACGCCCGGGTTCTTGTCCAGGATCCCTTTGGCAACTATGTCGTTCAGTACATCATCGACCTGAACGAGCCTACTTTCACCGAGCCCATCGTGGGTAGGTTCCAGGGATGCATCAGTCAGCTGTCCCGTCACAAGTTCAGCTCCAACGTGATTGAGAAGTGCCTTCGGTGCGCTCAGGCCCCTTCCAAGGATATGATTGTTGAGGAGCTCCTGGGCCCTCAGGAGATGGAACGCCTGCTCCGCGACTCGTTTGCCAACTATGTCATCCAGACCGCCCTGGAGTACGCCACCCCTCATCAGAAGTACCAGCTTGTTGAGTCGATCCGTCCTATTCTGCCTCAGATCAGGACCACTCCCTACGGTCGTCGCATTCAAGCTAAGATCTCTGCCTTCGACAACCGCGGCAGCGCTGCTTCTAGCGGACAGGTCACTCCGGCCGACAACACCCAGGGCCAGATCCCTCTCCGTCCTTCACACACCCGCGGCATGCCCTCCACTGGCCCTATGATGCAGCCCAACACTGCTCCCAATGGCCCTATGCCCGGCATGGGGAACCATGGTATGCGCCAGAACATGCCCGGCTACCCACCTAACCCCGCTATGAACGGCCAGGTGCCTGGTGCTGGAGCTCATATCCAGCAGCCTCACTATGGACAGAGAGCCCCTGGCAACTTTGCCCAGACGGCCCCGGCGGCCAACGGGACTGTTAACAGCGCCGTCAATGCCGGTGCTAACATCAACGGCAGCGGTAACACGGGCACTCCTGTCAATGCTACAGCCAACACGGGCAGCGGCGCCAGCCCTGCTAACGGCAATCTAGCCGGCGGTAACAACGCCAACGAGGCCGAGGAGCCTCAGTGGCTGTAAACCCGACTTGTGCTCCCCCACAAGTCTGCCACTGATGGCAGGGGACGGCCCGATTGTACAATGATGCTCATTATGGTTTTCGTCGGATGTCGAGCGGGCGGCGTGTTGTGCAGATGCATGCAGATGCAGGTGCACACATACACAGCTACCTATGGCACCGTCATGATTTGACGATTTTCTTTTGATCTCTGTTTCACTACGCCTCAAAACCACAGCCAAACGGGCGCAGGCCCATTTCGATCTCTTCGAAGCGGTTGACACGACAGCGACAGAGTTGCTCGTGTGTACATTACCAGAAGGGGCGCTACGAACTACAGCCAGATGTCTTGCAGCAACGACACCTTGTCTTCTGCTAGAGGAGGGAATAGCAGATTGCACAGGAGCGTCAGCAGCATTACAACAGGCGTGTACATGTATTTGGATCGTGAGATCCTAACCAACCAAACCTCGGCATAGACGACTCGGTTCTTTTCAGCTTTTTGTTTTCACTCCCTTAGGTCTTTGCAATTTCGACTCCGGGGCGACACATGTTTTTGAACGAGGAATTTCGATACGCATCATCACTTGCGATATGGGACTTGAAATCAGCATCACTCATGATTTACGTCAAGCTTTTCGGCATGATCGTTTACGATATACGCGTACGATTTTGACAAGACACTGAGTGTTCTTCTCTTTCCTTTCGACATAGGACTGCTTCTACAGCCTTGACGGACCTAGATGGTCACATTCTGATTAGGCGAGAACTTTTTGATGCCGAGATTATCCTGGCTGCTTTTCGATCCATTTTACTTGGGCTATCCATACAAATGGTGTGCCGGGTCATGGGAGAGGTTAAGTGGCATCTGCGATATTCTCGTTTTTTACTCTTTTCGTTTGGGTTGTATGACTTCAGGGACAATTTACGGTTGCTTTTCATTCGGGGTTGAGGATATATCGGCTTGCTGGCCAGACAGAGGACGGAGAAGTTGCCCCCGCCTGTATTTAGACAAGGTCTTTGAATCCAGGGTTCGCTTTTACCTTTGTATTATGATGGTGATGCCAGTGATGTCTGTCGAGTGATATTCACTATCTACACGAGCAACTAAAGCTAGAGGAAGAAGGGTAGGTTAGGTCAACGGGGTCGTCAGGGGACGCTACAGAGGGAACCGTCTCGCCTACCTCAGCAGTCCTGAATCAGAAGGCAAGGCAGTAACACCTACCCCATGAATGGAGTGGTTATTTATCAAATCTCGATTGAATCTTGCCCGCTTCTGGAACTTCCTCTATATGAGTTTTCCATTGTTCGTCTTAGTGACGGCTCCAAGAGAGGTCGTCAGCCAGAGGTGGCAAAGCACCTCGATCACAGACAGAGCATGCAATTGGTCAACTTGCCAAACATCCTTGCTTGAACTGATGTTCTAGACCACCACTGTATTGTCACAGAATAGACAAGCCATTGGATGTGGAAAGCCTTGAAAGACTTTTACGTGGAGTACATGGGCCCACACCTTTCTGCATCTTGTCACGGAAAAATCTATCAGATGGATGAGCACAGCTAGCCTGCCGCATGAGACATCAGAGGTTGTGGACGATAGACTTTGGGGCGACTCTATGCAAGTGGCATTCTGTACAGTATCACGAAAACATACACATTCACATTGTATCAAGACGAGGAAATCCAGCCGGAAACCCATATTTTTCATCGTATCGGAATTACTGATTCCATTTTTTGCTACCAAACAAGGTTCCCGACTCCCCAGAGTCCAAGCGTGCAATGCCAAAACCAGACCCAGCACTTGGAAGAAAACGTGTAGTGTGCGCCCTCCGAATCGCATGTACCACCACCCAGCTGTGACAAAGGCCGGGCGCGTTTATCGGTATCGCCACAGGGACAGGGTGTTGTGGCGCTTCCAGGTCTTTCTGCGGCCGGCCTGGGTCTTGTTGTAGCGGTGGCCCTTGTTGAGACCACGGGACTTCTTGCCGGTAGCAGTGAGGCCACGGGATTCGCGGTGCTTGTGGACGGGGTTGACGATCCAGTTGATGCGGGGGTCGATGCGGATGGCCTTGTGCTGGGGGTCGACGAGGATGACCTCGTAGTACTTGTAGGTGGAGTCCTGGTTGATCCAGTAGGAGTTGAGGACTCGGAGGTTGGCGCAGCGGCGGCCGACACGCTCCTCAGCGGTGGCCTTGAGGGATCGCTGGTACTTCAGCTGGTTGATACCCTGGTTGGTGGGCTTGCCTGTTTATGTGTCAGAAGAGTCTCATGCCATCAAAAACAAAGTGACTGACCATAGGTGGCACCCTTGGGAGCAGGGCGCTTGCGGCCACCACGGCGGACACGGACGCGGTAGATAACATAGCCCTGCTTGGCCTTGTATCCGAGACGGCGAGCCTTGTCCAGACGGGTAGGGCGAGAGGCGCGGTGGATGACGTTCAATTGACGGAGCTATATTGATGCACTCTCAGCAAACGTTCAACGAGTGTATAGCAGAGACGGGGTGAAAAAAACAACCCCGCTCCCGTCCCAGGCCTCCTTCAGCGTAAGATGTTATGCGTCTCGATCTTGATGTGCGTTGTTGTCCCATCATTGTCGGTGAAGAATTTCTTCTTCCTCCCGTTGTTGAGAAAAACGCACAAAAATTTCGACAACCATCGGATACGCGAGGAGGTCGAGGGAAAAAACGAGAGCGGGCGCCGCCGTCCACAAGAGAGTTGATGATTTCGATTAACGTACCTCCCAGCAGCGAACTCGGAGGAGGAAGGCGATGACATCCGACTGCTTCTTCTTCTGAAGCTCTTCGACGTACTTGAGGGCACCCATCTTGGCTGTTGTCGGCGACGCAGAGAGCACACGTTAGCAAATGGAACAGATTGAAAAAGGCAGAAGCTTCCAGAGATAGAAGGAAAGAACGAATGCCTTGATGCTGGAGAGAGAGAGGGGATCACAAACCGGCTTGTGTCGAACGATTCCTGCCGTGTGGTTAGTAGAGGCGAGTGTGTCGAAATTTCGAATGTCACAAAGTTCGCGAGGAAGATAAAAATTGAGGGCACAGTTTGTGGGTTAAGCGACGCGCTAGCCCTGACACAGGCTAGCGTGATAGGACTTGCCCCTCAGCCCCGGCGCAGTGTGTAGCTGAGTCAGCGAGGTGAAGGTGGCCCCTCACCGAGAATTGCCTTTGCTCACCGACCTCATTGTCTAACACCGGATAATTTCACCGCCGCTCGTGAATTGGTACCCGCCCAGATTTGACTAAACTCCTCTGAATGAACCATGATATACACAAGGCCGATCATGTCAATCTATTCTGCGGTGGGGAGCAACTTCAGGACTCCTGCAAATGCCTTCAGTTGCTCTTGTGCCGTCTTTCCCCATGTCTCCTCTGGTCTCTTGGGGATAGCATCCTCAATGAGCTCCCATGCCAGCTTCTCAATGTCGCTGGCGTTCTCTGCGGGTTTGGCTGGCAGTGCGTGTAGATCAGGCATGATGACATGATTGACGATTTTGGACGCCATGTTTACCCCCTGCTGGCCCAAGTTGTTCAAGTCCTTTACGTCCTGCTCCCAGTGCATCCAGGTTGGCGCCTTGATGCCGGTGTCTTTCTTGACCAACTTCTCGTAGCCCTCGACCGTGTTCTGAAGCTCGTTGAGTGTGTTGAGAATCAGCTCTGGAAAGCTTTGAGGGCTCTCCTTCTGCGGCGCCGACGAAAGGTTCATCCAGGGCAGAAAAGGTCCAAGTTCTGAAGACAGCTCCTCCTTGAGAATGTTCTTCTCGACTTGCGGCCTACTCCACGTTGGTTTCTTGGCAAAGCGAAGAATGGGACAGCACTCACGGACGCGTCTTCATTTCGTTGTTGATGAACTTGATGAGGTCGTTTCCTCGGTTCTGAATCTGCTTCTTTGCATCGCCAACGAGAATCTTGCGTCTCTTGGAGGTGCCGACGCCGTCACCCACGAGTTTTCTGTGAACATGTTAGCAGCTGAAAAGTGCGATGAGGTGCTGGTCAACCACTACAGACCCTTCACCTGCTCCATTCGCCGCATTCTTGCCCCTTCCTTGTCTTACGGTTCCTGTAGCTGGCTTTCTCGGAGCCCGAGTCGTCTTCTTCGGAGCGACTTCTTCCGTCTGGTTGCTCTCTGGTTGCGATTTAGCCAAGGCGATATGGAGGGGTTCGCTGGACTCACCGGTGACAGAAGGCTTTCTCTTTCTAGTCTTTGGCGGCATGATGAAGCGAGTAAGGAGGAATCCAGAGCAGTGAAGTTTGCAAGAAAAGAATCGGAAGTGAATTGAGATTGGCAGAGGTCGTGTGTGTAATGGCTTGAGTGCCTGCTGGGTGGTGGACTGGCAGATCGTAGGAGGTGCGGAAGGCACGCATAGGGAAGGCACGACCTCATGGCTCTTTCCCAGTCTGCAAGATGCAAGAGTCCAGACAGATTTTGCATCGCACTCCAATCAACTCCCATCATCCATTACCACTGCCTACGCTAGCGCGCAATACCCTTCCTTGGACGATCACATACGTAGGGACGTAGTCGATAACTGCAGAAGCCTTTGGGCCACTTTCAATCAATTTCAATATCACCACTTCAATATCACCACTTCAATATCACGGAACAAAAAGGCTCTGCACCAGGTAGATGGCATCATACAAGCAAGCACTAGGCTTCCACTTTAACCTCTATCACATAGCAGATCTCATTTTCATGCATCTGAACCAAGAACCCCTAAAAGACCCCCAAACTGGATAATAGGACGAAGCAAGCAAGTAGGTAAAGGAAATCTTTGTCATACATGGTCCCCAATTATATCCCAAACACATCCCTTTTTGATCGCATATTAGTTACAGCCGTGAATGCGAAAGCCATGGATCTCTCTGTCTATAATCTCAACCTGTGAAGCAAAAAACCATTGCGTGCCTGTGCCTGTCATCTGTCTTTCCCCTTCCCCTACTCCCTGTCGTGAAAACGGCCGTTGGATCCTAGATCCTGAGTAGTAAAGTATCGGCAGAAACGAAGTAAATCGACACCATCACAACCCTCGCATGGCAGCTTGCCAATTGAGAGCATGTGAGTGCCTGCAAACGCCTCCCAAAAAGAGTAAAATGACAAAACGAAAGAGTTGGCCGAGTGTGTAGAAAACGCACAAGAAAGCCACACCAGAAGACCACTTGGGGTCAAGTCTTGAATCTCGAAAGGCATCTCTAGCCCCCACGTCTTGTGTATCGGTGGATGGCCCTGAATCTGCCCGAGGCGCAAGGGATTGAATCGAAAGTAACATGACAAGTCAGTCGTCTAGCGCCTTCAAGGTCCCACATCAATGAGTGTTGAGCGAGAGTCCCTGGAACGATCCCACCCAATCATTCTGGGGAGCCAGAGGCGATGCTCCCTGCGAGTGCGGCGTAGGACTCGGCCCAGACTGCGGGTTAGGGAAGCGCTGTCGCATAGACTGAAAGTCTGCAGGATGCTGAACCTGACCTCCGGGGAAGCCCTCCATGGCCGGGACAGCTCCTGCTCCATAAGGAACGTTGGTTCTGGGGTTGGGGTTACCAAATGAACTAAACTGCCCGTAGGGGTAGTTGGAAGGGGGATAGCCAGGAGTCTGAGCAAGGCGGCTTTCGTTGCCATAGGGCTGGCTGAATGTTGGCCGGAACCCACGGTTGTCTCTAGCCCCAGCTGTGAAGGCCGTGGCTTGGTGCGACTCCTGGTTCTGCTGGTTCTGTCGTCGATCACTGCCACCGGTCGCACGGTTGACTCCCACGGCACCTGGGCCAATGCCGCTTGGAGCCTGGATACCGAGAGTTGGGCTGGCGAAAGAGGCTGGGTTAATAGCAGACATCCAGATTCGCGTTTTATAGATCTTGAACAGGTCCGTAACGAGAGAGTTGAAGTTGATATAAGAGTCAGCGAAGTAGTAGAAGGTCAACTTCTTCCAATCCCTATGATAACCACGTCAGTACATCGGCATCGGCAAGTCCATCACTCATACTCACATTTGGAATTCAGCATCCAGGATCTCCATGTTGAGTCCATGCTCCTTGACCTTCTGCATGCACACCCGCTTGGCCTTTGCTTCTTGCCCCTCCTTGTCCCGCAAGGCATGCACCTCATGGCTTTGGGCAAGGCGCTTGATGAGCTTGGGCCGGAGCTCGCCAGCATTTGGCTCTTGAGCATGATGCTGGCTTGGAGGTCCCATGCCCCCAACGGCGCTCCCCTGGAGGCCGGTGGAAGAGGCAAGAAGACCAGCTCCAGCTCCCTCTTGCGCAGCAGCAGCACCCTGAGAGTACATCATGAGCCACTTGTACTGTTCCTCAGCGTAGTGTTCTTTGAGCTCCTTGGCTGTCTGCCAGTCGACGTTGTCCTTGGCCACGGTCCCAAGGTCAGTGCCACGATCAGCTTCAACTATGACTAGATCTCCAGGCTTGACAGTGAGTCCAGTGCCCTCTTGGATGTAGAAGACGTCGGCTCTGGCGCATTTGAACAAGACGATGTGAAGCAGCTGGTTGTGCCGGGGCTGAGCGATGCTGTACACGTTGCGATGAGGAGATGGCGCGCGATTCGCGTAGGGGTTGGGGAGGCCATAGGACGAGTACTGGCTTGGGAACCCGGTCTGGTACGCATTTCCCATGTTCGCAGTTCCCCCGAAGTACTGACCAGCTATTGTCGATGTTAGGGTGCGGTCCAAGATAAGGCTACGGGGTGTGCGCTCCCACTCACCGTGAGTAGCAGCTCCGAACGCAGAAGCGTCGGGGTAGCCGGGAGGATAGTCTTGAGATTGCTGCATTTCGGCTGCGGAAGGCTCAAGAACTGAGGTAGCGTCTGGGATAGAGCTGATAGATCCCTGACGAGTGGGCATGTTGGCGAAAGAGTGTCGTCTGCTCTGCGAAACGTCTGTGACAGGAAATCCGAGCGAGGTCGACCAGAGGGCCTTTTTGAGGTTGGTATTATCAACCTTTCGGCCATCCCCGCCAAACGGAGCGCGAATAGATGCTGGTCCGTATTCGCTCATCCGGCGATTTAGAGCTCGTTTGGCCAACATCTCGCCTGCCTCGTTTGCTTCATCAAGCTCGTCAATAGCAAAATCGGATTCTTCTGGCACGGTCTCTCGCAATGAATAACCGTTTCCCATATAGCCAGATCCGGTCACAGCCCGAGGCCGAATGCGTGCATTGTACTGCGTTTGTTGTTGCCGAAGGATCGCGTTTTCTCGCGCGAGCATCTCGATGGTTTTGGCGTCAGAGGTTTGCTGAGAGGGTTGGTGCTGCTGATGTTGATGCCAAGATTCCTGTAGCGATTCATTTGGGCTCTCGTCGTCATCATCCTCTACTTCCTTCACTTTCCCAAGCATTGAACCATCATTGGCCATTTCACTCAACATACTAGGGCGAGAAGGTCGATGGCTAAGAACAGGGTGACGAGCACGCCCCAAGATAGCCGACGAGCTCATAGCAGGTGGAGCGGCCGTTGACTCGGGATCAAGCTGTCCAACTGAATACGACTGAGACCGGTAGGTTTTAGGTGTAGGGTGAAGGGGGATCGCGAAAGGGATTTGAGGGTTAGGCCCAGAATCCCGCGACACCGGAGACGTTTGCATGTCACCGCCAAAGAAGGAGTTGCCTGCAGTTCCTGGAGGCATGGTTGATGTAGGAGATGGCAGAACTTCGCTGAGTCTCGAGGGAGGATCCTTCCTCTCGGCGTTCCAGATTCCAGTTCCCCATGGAAAGGCGGATGACCCTGCTGGCCGGCCCATGACAGACGACGTTGAGTGCGAGCCCCAGGTGCCCGCACCAGCCTCGGCAGATGGGGTGCTAGGATGTGAAGCCGTAGGCGACATTGAGCTGCTAGCAAATGATCCTTTGCGAGGACGGCCTAGGGTTTGCGAGGTTTCGTTCAGCCACGAAGGTCTTCGGACTGGTTTTGGCGGTTGAGAGCTGGATTGTGTAGCTGTGTGTGCGGACTCTTGGCGATGGTCGCCTTCGTCGTCTGAGCTAGCGAGAGCCTCTGAATCTGGCGTGGATGTTCGAGCATGCAACTTGTCGAGAAGTAGTGACTGGTTGTTGGCCGTGGCCGCAGCATGAGAGCCTTGGCCTAGTCTCGACGGCGGGCCTGTCTTGAGTGAACCAGAGCTCATTGTCTGTCAACCTGATAATGAAGCGGCCTGGATATCCTCCAAACTCCTGCAAGGCTGATGCTGTGGGAACGTAGTCCTATATGAAGACAGAAGAGGTGATGAGACCTGGTTGCTGGAGCCGTGGAGAAGAGGCTGAAATAATGAGTTCTTTTCAGAAGAGAATGGAAACGTAGCTATGACTGATTAGTCCAATCCCATGAGTATTTGGTCTGCTAGGCAGTTATTCTGGTGGTGGGGAAACAAAGGCCTCGTGACAGGCCGGGAAAACAATGCGCAGTCATGGATGGCATACAAGTAAGTCATAGTGAATATCGCACCCAGACCAGCATATGGGGGCAGGAAAATGGGGCAGTGGTGTGGTGATAAAGAAGCAAGATGGGGAGGTATAAAACCAGCTCACTTACCAGAGGCGTAGATCTCGAGGATGTCTATGGGCTATGTCGTCACACGTGCCAAATTCTAGTTCGTGAAAACAGATGAAACGCGAAGGAAAAAAATAATAACGATGCTGCAGCCGGGATTGAGGAGATGTGGCTTCGCGGTGGCGATTCTGGTGGAAATCTGCAAGTCGATGCAATGGGGAATCTGGCTGGCGCGAGCCCAAGTGGTCGATTAATGTGGTCGGAGAGAGTAGAATATCTAAACACCAGCGCGTCTAACCCAAGGCGCAAAGAGATGATTCAAGTCGTCGAGAGAGGTAGGGTGACGAAAGCAGGTGTGAGGCGGACACCCATTCGCAAGTAGGACTTGATCAATGTCGGAAAGGTGTAGAAGGGACGAGTGCGTCAAGTGCTGCGGCGACAAAGGGAACTAGTCGTGGCCCATTGTCAGAGAGAAGGCTCGCAAGCAGGCGCGCAAGACCGACACCACAGACACCGAGGGAATGACGCGGGGTTGGTCACTCGTAGGGGTGGCCCGTATGGCGAGAGACGACAGAGAGACGACAGAGTCGACGGTGGCGAACAGGTGGCGGTCGCTGGGTTAGTCGCTTCCTGAGTCCTGGACCTGCGTCGACCACTACAGCATCAACAGCAATGCCAGAAATAGACTGGCAAAGAATGGTTGATCGCGGATAGCGGCAGGTGGAACGCACGAGAGATGAATGAAGAGAGGGCTCGCGGTGGTTGCTGGACGGTCGGAAGGCGGGGGAGGAGGACAGCGTCGCGCTGCGCACACACAAAGACGACAGTAAATGAAAATGGCAGTAGACCGTGATGAGGAGACTTTGTTTCGCGTGTCGCGGGGCAGCGTTGCAGTGCGTCGCGCGTCGCTACTGCTTCCTGCTTGTTGACTCCTGCCGCTGCTCTTTGCGATGCGATGCGATAAGTGCTCAGGTTGTGTCGAGGTGCGGTTGCGACACGAGACCAGGTTCTAAGTGATGCTGAAGAGGCACGTCGAAATGGCTTGCGGCGGGCGGTATGGGCCTATAGCTAATACTGCCGTTCCTCTGCGGGTACTGGGGTGGCGGCGCTGAAGCTTCCAATGGGTGAAGTTGGTTGGCGGCGCAGCAGGGGAGGGGTCCTGTCCTAGTTGTAGGTCGGCGCGACGTCGCGAGAGGATGGCTGGAGAGAGGGGAAAGGTTGAATATGGAGTCGTGACAACCTTTTGATGAACAGAAGGTGGAGCACGGGAGCAACAGAATCCAGTGGAGAGTGCCGAGGTGGAGAGGACCGCGAGGAAGAAGGAGGAGATGCGGTCGGAACACCGTAGGTCGGGAGTCTGATCTTCTGATCAGGGACTGAGGGGTACGCAAAGTGGAAGACGCTCTGTTCCTAGTTCGGTTACCAGCCAAACCTGGAGAACGATGCGTTAGCGGAGAGCCTAGAGCAAGGTACCGATACCTCTGGTGACCACGGCTTGATTTGCAGCACGGGCGACGCCAGAGGCAAAGCCAGAGGCAAAGCCAGAGAAACGCCAGAACAAGGGAAAAGCCACCAAACTCGTACCTGGACAGAGGCAGACCTCGGATAAGTTGTTGCTTGATTTGCAGGAGCTAGGGCAACCGACGTCTTCGCGAAACCAAGGACGTAGTTACGATCCAGACTGGCGGGTTAATAGGGCACGTCGGCGCATCCAAGGTGCAGTAGCCGTGACCGATGGCGGTCTCGGAAAGTGGGTGATGATCTGGGGAGAGCTGCCTTAGCGAGCTAGCTGGGCGAATGCAGTGTCGCCTGCTCGGTAGGCAGTTGACGCTAGGACAGTTGGGCCGTAAGGCACGCGATATCGAGATGCGATACGAAGGCAGAGGATGAAGATGAGCGTGGGGAACTCGATCTTGATATGCTTTTCCAGACGTTGCAGAGGAGGGGGCCCCCTTCTTGGAAGATGGTGTCAACTAAGTGGCGGTAATGGCGGCGATGGGGAGGGCGGCCAGTCAAGGTGGTGTTGTTATTGTTGGAAGTGATGGAAGCCAAAGGTAAAAAGGGTGGATGGATGGATGGATGGATGGATGCGGAGTGGAAAGAGCCAGGGCACTGGGGGATTGGCAGGAGCCGGGAAACGTTCTCTTGGGTTACCTTAACTGGACTGTCACGACGGGCGTCGAGTTATTGGTGATTACTGGAGGCTCTAGAACAAGGTGAGAGGATGATGCAAAAGAGCTCTATCATGAAAGGT
Source organism: Fusarium sp. LHS14.1 (assembly GCA_025433615.1). Lineage (NCBI taxonomy): Eukaryota > Fungi > Ascomycota > Sordariomycetes > Hypocreales > Nectriaceae > Fusarium > Fusarium sp. LHS14.1. Next base: position 3,671,860 of record CM046481.1, read on the forward strand.
AAATAGCATGGTAACTGGACCGCAAGTTAGAGTGTAAGCTCAGGCGCACTGCCCTACGTTCCGGCGCTCTCTCCCAGGTCAATCAATTGACAGTCCCCCCAGCGAGACCTGGACCCTGACACGACGCTCAAAGAACACGCACTGGGCGCATTGAGGTCTCGAAACACATCCATACCCTGGACGCATTTAAGGACAGGCCAACACAAATATGAGGTCTTTCCTGGAACGCAAACTATCTGACAGGACCTGGGTGCCGCTCTCCTGGCCGCTGATACGACCATGGACGGGCAGCAACATGATCTGAATTTTAAGCTGCTGATGGCCATTGGCAGCCGTCCGTGCAGCGAGGGTCTTCACTGCTACTGCAGCACAGCACAGCACTGCACAGTACAGTACATGATGAGGTTGGGAGGCTGCGTCATTCGCCTCTCGTGATGCACAGTTTCAATGGGGGCTGGGATGGACGAGTCCCCGTCGCATCAACAACAGCACCCGCAAAAGACGGAGCCTATGACGCTTGGCTCTGCGGCTGCCCTTCCTTCAACGTCTCTCATCTCGTGCCCGTTGCGTACCTCTTGTGTAGGGGGGGGACGCGACTAGAGTCTGTTAAAGGGGGGGATGGGCGGCTCCTGAAGCTACAGAAGGACACCCACTCACAGCAGGTAGCCGCTTGATGATGGACGTCGACCTCCGGGACACAACAGGCAAACAAGTCGATTCTTCCAGGCTCGAGGTGGTGGATGCCCTCCCTGTCCTTGCAGGGCTCCGTGCTTGGTGCCGTTACAATGAAAGCGGATTGGACACTCCACACATGCGCTACTCGGAAGAAGCTCATCGACTCCACCTGGACCCCGACCAACCGAACGCTCAGCGTCAGAGCATCCATGGATCACATCAGGTGAATCAGTCGCGGGAAAAGGCGAGGAAACCGGACGGCATGCGGAGGGACCAGGTATGGCTGGCATTGCAGCTCGAGGCATGGACTAGGGCTAAGAACTGGAGCCGGAGACCTCGACTTGAGGACGAGACCCCGCCGCCACTGGGCTCCATGATGATGGCTTTGGTAATGCCTCTCTCGGCACCCCGGTGAATTCATTGTCATCCGACACGCAGAAAGGCAACGGCGTCATCGTGTGTTGTAGCTTACCGGACGAACTATGATCGCGTCTCCCGTGACCATGCCATAGGTGGGATAGGCCGGTCAGCGATGCGATCCAAGTCCAAGGGACTGCCTGATCAAGATCGCCGCCGCACTCTAGTGCAAGACACAGTTCCCACCTGCTGGAAGCTCTCAGTCAGAGTTCCTCACGTCACTTTCCGGAGCTGGGCCTGCAATGGATCTTCTCAGTCTCAGTTCGAGGGAATAAAGAGCCGCGATTGACAAAAAGCAATATCCTTGCGTCCTAGGTTCGCGCTTCTCTTTCATCATATCATCCAACCCTGCTCCCTACCGAGATCAAAGATGATCCCTGATTGTCTCGAATGGTCTCGGGGAGCCTTACGGATTACAACCGTTCGAAACCCTGCTCCAAGTCTTGGCTCCTCTTCGCTGTCTGGGAATGCTAACCCCGGCCTCATTCCCTGTGGGTGTAAATGTGATAAACTTTACTGTGCGCACCAAACCTCAAGGGAAGGAACTTGCCTGTGATGGACCCAGTGGATGCTGCCCACACATTCCCGGACAGTTACCAACTCTCCACATTCACACTGTAATCGAATCCATGGCAAAGCACCTCCCAGCATCAAGCTCATGCCCACCAGGAACTGCCGTCTTCTCATTAAAGTATCGACAGGCCTTCAGGCTCTACTGAGCATTGAGTTCTACGCGACAGTTCGTTCAGGCCCGTGACTGGTTCACTAATCTCGATGGTAACATCCTCAATTGGCTAAGCAACGCCAAAGCCTTCTGAGCGTTGAACCGTTTGGAGCAATATTGAAGACCATGACAATTCGGCACATGGGAATGCCAGATTCGACACGCCATGTGGCCCGCATTGGCCAAGACGTCGATCCTCACAGGTCACAACGATCCTCACTCGCTCTCACCAGATGCTGGGGTTACGGTGCAGATTCAATTGCCCTGCTCTCCCGCCTGGTGCTGTACTGTACAGTACCCTTCCCCACGACGGCTTCGGCCATTCACCTGCGGCTCCTCGCCCAGTTGACCGTCCCAATGACGCAGCTTTGGCGCCAGCATCCATCCTCTAAAGTCTCCCGCTCGTCGCGGGCGCTAAAGGGCCAATTCCCCGCTAAATGTTTCTGGTGCTGTTTTGTCTGTAAATCGGCAAACTGGATATACCTGCCCAACTTGAAAGCATTCGCAAAGCGCAGGTTACAGGCCAGCGGATGAATGCGACAGGAACATCTCACTCGACCAGACTTGGCTCGAATTAGCGTCGAGGAAACCACCTGGTTCCTCCATGCCAGGGGCGCCACCAGCTCACAGCACTTGGTCAGTCGGGACGAGAGGAAGACATTGTTGCAGAACCAGCTGCACCGCGGCTGCAGCACGTCACGCGCCATCATGGCTGGGTTCCTGGAGCTGGGGGTGTTTACTGAGCTAAGGTAGGCAAGATGACGGCACTCGTTCTCCAGGACGCCGGCACGCCGGGCACGGCGCACCTTTCGCTGGAGACAGCGCTGTTTCTGACAAGGCCTTTGCCGCTCCCTCCGAGGCCTGAGGTTGATTCGGTCCATGATCGGATATATCACACAAGTACCCCCTCAACGTCTCAGCCTCCTCGACAATCATTGGGCTTGGGAATTGAAATCAAGTGCCGCCTTGGGGGCCTGCATGTCACTGAAATGCATGCATCCAGAAGGCTCTGGGGAATCCATTGACCTGAGTTTACCGTCAGTGCTGTTTGGTCCTACGCAAGCAAACCACGAAAAAGGCCGGTACTGTAGTCAATTTGCGGGACTTCTCATGAAGCACTAAAGTCCAAAAGCCGAAACCTTGATGCCATGAGAGACGATACGAGGCTATGGGTTCGGATATTTAGCATGCGCAAGGCAAACGGCCATGATCTTCCTGGCCATCACGACAGCCACGGCACGGCATGGGATGGATGGGCGTGGTGGAGGTGTCCCCGCCATGCGATGGATCCATTGGATGTTGCACCTCAAATCCATTGGTTCTGGCGGGGGCGCTACCCCGGATTTTCTCCTCATTTCGTGGAGCCTCAGGACGGAAGCAGGCTTTGTACCCAAGGGTACCGGTTCAAGGGAGTAGGATGTGCACTATCATCTTGACCATATCCCCCCGACGTCTGTTCAGGTGGAACAAAGCATCTAACGTTAGTCTGGTACGGCGATGCCCGTGCCAATCTTATTGCGCTTTCAGAATCGGACACGGCAGCGGACGACGATGGCTTTACACATGCCATCCAAACGTTCCTGGCTGTGGAAACATGGCAAGGATATTTTGGCTACCTAGCACATATGCTGGTGTATCGCGAAGCAGTTTCAACCAATGCTGCCCCATCACGATCGGAACCTTTCGAGTTCAGCACGAGACCTCACAAACCATCAGGTTGGTGGCTGTGCCGCGCTGCAGCCGAGGACATCTGCATCAATGGCAAGCCCGCAGCAAATCTTGGCGTCGTCGAATTGGAGAATGTCTGAAGGTCGCTTCTTGTTTATCGGGCAATTTAAAGTTCGCACACCCTCTACTCCGAATCCGGCCACGGGACAAAGTGCCGCTACAGTATCCTTGCAGAGAGGTTTGAGGGGCTAACAAGGCGCCATGAGTGAACGATGACCCAGGTTTACTGTGCTACAGTACAGAGTTGGGCGTCTCCGGCGCAGAGAGGAGCAACACCACATAAATGGAGCGCCTATTGATGTCTCATAATTCATCGAGAAAGCTTGTGAGTCTTGATCTACTGATGCGTGCGATGTAGTGAAATAATGGTACATGGAGAAGTGAACAGGGGCATGAGCATACGTGGGTATCATGAGGTTGTCCCACCAAACTACTATACAGATACGATGGGTTCATATCATCCGGCTATCTATGCTGCCGAAGCCACCTGTCCCTGGCCCTTTTGCTGCTTCAGCTTTTCCTCAAACTTTTCAAACTCCTTGAGAGCAATCTCCTCCTCTTGATCTAACACTTGCTTCACACCCTTGACCTCTTCAATCTGATGTGACATATTAGCAAACCATTACGGCGTGGTATGAAAGAGAGGGGACAAAACTCACATAATGCATTAGCATGCCCTCAATGCCGTTCTTGAGGGTAACCGTGCTGGAGTCGCATGTGCGGCATGCGCCTCGCAACCTGAGGTGCACATATCCTTCGTCATCGAAACCTCGGAAATCAATGTCACCGCCGTCTTCTTGGATGGCTGGTCGGATGCGCGTCTCGAGCAATTCCTTGATCATGCCGACAACCTCGCTGTCATCCTCGTTATATGCCAGACTATCCTCCTCAGCTTCGGGATGGGTCTCGCCCTCACGACGCTCAGCGACGTTGACGAGGGTCTCGCCTGATGTGATGGCCTCGGTGATGAGGGCAAAGATCTCGGGTCGGATATGCGCCCAATTGGCATCGGCAGCCTTGGTCACAGTGATAAAGTCAGCGCCGTAGAAGACGGAGGTGACTCCATCAATATTCATGAGCTTGGCGGCGAGGGGTGAAGGATGCGGCGGCGAGATTGTCGCTCGGGGGTTGAGGTATTCGATAAAGGGCGTAGAGAAGCCCTCGGGGATGACGCGGTGGTTTGGTAGGAACTTGAGGGCGTCGGGGTTCGGCGTGCCCTCGGTCTGGATGAAGATGGTTCGGACGCCGCTGCCGACGCCGGCGAGCCCTGTGACGATCGCCGGCCGGGCGCGAAGTTGTACCCGAGGGCGGGAAGAGGATGTAGCGGTAGGAAGCTGTGTTTGGACTGTGCTAAGAGGACGAGTCCATCGCGGTGCTGTCCGGGAGGTCGTCTCCGTGGTGGACCGGGTGAGGGTAGCCAGTGTCCGTGACACAACTCGGGGAGCTCTGGAAGAAGCCATGACGCAATTCCGAAAGCTGGACTAACGATGATGGCAGGAAAAGAGGAAACAAGAAGCGAATTATAGGTGAGAATTCCGGAATGTCAGCAGGAAGGATTCATTAAATGCCTCTTGCTTTGAAGAATTAAGAGGGCAAAAAAATTAAGAGCGATTTGGTGTTGGGCTTGTGTTCTCGGACACTCAAGTTTTCGCCGCCGTCCTCGGTCTTGTGTAGCCGTGCAAGCCGTGATAGGCCCGAGCATTAGTAATTGCCGTGCTATGATGCAAGGGCAGGCTGAGGGGGGACCCCGTTACGCACGGACCATCTTTTTTCTTTTTTTCTCCCGTTGTCGAGCGCGGGTCGGAAAGCCATGACGCGCGGGGGGAGCTTGGCTTATCACTTTTTTTTTTTTCTAAATCGCAAAAAAGTTGATATCACACTTTCAACCCGATCTTGCTTTCACGTTGAGCGCTCTTTTATGACCATGTCGACCACTCAGGAAGAACCAGATAAGGTTGCGCAGCCTACGGACGAGACTTTGGCGCCGGACGCTGGAGCTCAAGATGCTGCTGAAGCTACCACGAGCTCTGATGCGACACCGCCCAAGCCTTCGCTCTGCGGCGTGTGCAATGTAAACCCGCCCAAGTACAAATGCCCACGATGCTATCTCCCATAGTGAGTATCCTTCCTTTTCACCATGCCAGACCGTATGAGTTCTAACACATTCAAGTTGCTCCGTTGCTTGCAACAAAACACATCGCGAAAATCATCCTCCCGACCCCGAGCCCAAACCCAAGCCCAAGCAACCCCAACCGCAGCAGCAATCCTCAGAACCGCGACAACCATTCGACCCCTCAAACCCCTTTCGCGCTCTCGAATCCTCCGACAAACTACGCCAGCTCTTCCAGAAGTACCCCCACCTCCCCGACCAGCTCCTTCAAATCCACGCCGCTACCCTTCCACCACCCGAGACCAAGTCTGCCATTCCTGCCTCCCTCCTTAAGGGCCTACCGCCAAAGAAAGAGACGTGGAACCACGACATAGGAATACAGAATGGCAAGGAAGCTTTACGCAAGGCCCGTCGCGCTGACGGCGAGGAGGGCGATGCAATTCGCGAGTACTCGGAGCTGATACTGCATCTCATGAACACCGATAACGCTCAAGCCGATGTCGGCGACATACTGCGCCAGCAACTCGCTCAGGAGGATACAAAGCTTATCGAACGGTTAATGGCACAGGAAAAGCGCTGAGCGGGCATCAGCGTTACACGCCGCAGGACCAAAAGGACGACGATATCTCCCCTTTGGATTTCACATTGAAAGCGCGTGGTTTTAAAAATTGCACAAGGCTAAGAAATGTCTCTTGGTCTGAGTCTGAATAGTTGATGATAATGTTACAATGTGTCCCTGGTTGGTGTCATATTATTCTTCAGGTATAATCCATCTCATATCTCTTCTCTTCCATTCCCATGTCCATTCGCTCGCTAACGCTTGAATCGCCCCAGAAATCCAGCCTTGGGTGATTTTGGTGAGGGTGAAGGCTGAGCCTGAACCTCTGTTACATTACCAGGAGGGCTAAGCTTCTCCTCGTTGTTAGTCTTCTGCTTTACACTGGCCTTGCGTTGCTTGAGGCCCCCCCACTTAGAATCTCGTCGAACCTTGACTGGCTGATCACTCTGCGACCAATCCACACGGTGCACCTCGGCAGCCCGCTGGGGATTGGCCATGTTGGCAAAACTGCTCCTTCGCGAACCCGTCGTGCTGGTGTTGTCTGATCCTCGCCGGTTGGAAGAGTTAGCGTCGCTAAACTCGGTCTTGAAGGGCGACGCTGGACCAGAATCGCGCGCAAATGGCGACGAGACGTCCGAGAAGCCCGATGAGCTGGCAGAACCTCGTCTCCCAGAGGTCGGGTTGTTCTGGCAGACGGCCCCGACGGCGGTTGAATCTCTGCGGAACGGGGCTTGAAGTTGTTGGTCACCTCTTCCCCACATGTTGCCAGTGCTCATCCTTCGGCCTGGCTCGCCCGCCTTGAGATCATTCCAGCCCTGGACAGAGATTCGAGGGTTCTTCTGCTGCGAGTTTTCCTCGTCTACCTCTGCAGTACTCTCCAGCCTTGTACGGCCAGGGGGTCCCAATGGTCTACCGCTGCATAGACTCTGTGCTCGTCTGTACTGTCTGTTGTATTCTTGCAGCGACATGCTCCCATTGTTCATGGAGTGAGGCCCGGGGACAGGTCTCATCCCATTGGGGGAGGGCTGAGCCTTTTGTGCCAGAGGCTCCACGGTAGTTGTTCGAGCAAACTGTTGCGCCGCTACCTGTGGCACATGTCGATAACGGACCTTCTTCTTGGCATCTTCTTCTTCCTGCCTTTCAGTTTCGTCGGTGTAGTTGGAGCCCCTGAAGCGGAGGTGGTCAAAGATGCTGCCTCGGCGGGATGGCGCAGCCTGAGAAGGTGTACTCAGTTTGTCGTTCTTCTTCTCCTTGTGGGACTTGGGTGCTGTTGATGCCGTGGCTGGAGCCGGTTGCTGTGCCGGAATAGTCCTTGGAGATGGCTCGCCCATGTCATTTGCTGACATGGGCACCTGAAGTTGGTTTTGTTGCGATGGTTGTCCATCTTGCTCAACAACGAGGCCGGTGAGCTTCTTGCTCAGCTCATTGGGGTCGAAGGGCTCAATCTGGATGCTCTTTGGCCTGTGCCTGGGCTTACCCGAGCTGTTGGTCTTGTTGGCAAATCTGTTCGTTGGTTCGTCCATCGAAGCACCCGTTGTATAGAGCATTGTGGTAGTCATGTTGGGCAACTTGAGGAGCCCTCAGAAGAAATACTGATGTGAGAACCTGAGGAACGGAATGTCACTGTGACTACAGCGACGAGAGTGGCGTTGACCAGACTACCTTGAACAGCAAAGGTAGCTGTGTCGGGAGAGGGTGACTATGCTGTGCTCCTTGTTCTTTGCAATATGAAAGGGTAGTGTGCTGGATATCTTGGGAACAAGTCCTTGTGGTCCAGGGGAACTCTGGCATCATAAATGTATTCCGGATTCGCTTGGGAGGCGAGATTTTCCCATGGCCATGACTATGCTTCCTTGGCAAAGCATCAAAAAGCCTTTCGGGCCTGGCCCGCAGGGGGAAAGTCTGAAATCGGTTGGTGGCCCATAATGAGACGGCGTCGATCCGCAGCAGAGCCACGGCGCAACTGGCTCGTGCCCCGACGGCAATGTGTGGGGCAGTCCGGCCGGAGGTTATTCTGGCATGGCAGCGTGGTAGCCATGATGCCCGTGTGCATTGTCGAGGGTCCCTGATCGCGGTGGGCCGGCAGTTCTCTCTGGGGCAATCTGTCGAACAATAGACCCAGCTGCTCGGAGACGATGCTTTCAGTCAGTGTCCTGTGGGACAAACCATGGCCATGTCTCACATTGCTCAAGTCTCCAAATGCGGACATATGGGATCTCAGCATCGTTGAACAGCGTTCCGGGAACACGGAGGCACCCGACGACTTGTCTCCAACCAGAGCTACGGCAAGACATTGTAGTCAAGCCCCCACTGCAACAACGTTTGCATCGCTCAAGGTCGGCCGAGTCAACCGGATGTGCAAGGGTGTCGGAACGATGAGGTGGGCGTGAGCCGGCTCGCCAACAGCTGAGCGTGGCTAATCGGGCATGGTGTTGTTGTTGTCGATATGTCAGTGAAATTCCAGTCTCGGGGCCAGAACTAAGATGACCGGAACTTGACCAATCACAACTAGCCGTCATCATTCTGCTGCCCACAGAGACATCACTTCCGTGGAACTCCATTCTTGAATGTGTTCTCCTAGGAAACAATGTAGTCACTTAGCTCTCGCTCGAACAATGCCCTCTGCCCTCGAGCTCACGTCGTTCTCGCATGTCGGCACCGAAAGGGTGATGATGAATCATAATCCCCAAGACACCGTAGTTAAATACGCAACTATCGTTTCAGAAGTTGACCATGATGTAACGCATGCAATTTTGCCCATAAAATAGAAGATCACCGAACACATGTTTGATCGCGAGTCTATCGCTAGGCTGGCACGTATCGACTCTTGCGGGCAAGTTCGTGTCGCCAGGACATGATTTAAGTTCCCCGACCACAGGACTCGCATGGCGGCTCGTGCGTTGCCGGTTTGGGAGCATCAGCTTTGGCGCTTGGGAATGTGCCAAGCCACATAGTGTTGGCGGCGTCGTAGGGTTAGACACAGACGGGGAATGCGTCCGGGAACTCGGAGATAGTGCCGGCGTTGAACATTATTCCTGGGAGCATTCGTGTTATTGGCGTAAAGTCTCTCGATGCAAGATATTTGCCTTCGACCGAGCAAATCAGGAACCAGGGGAGCATTTGCTCAACATGTGCGGCTTCCAACAAGGGGCAAAGGGGCAACTGCCCTTGGCGTTGGCAGGCGGCAGTGAATCCTCATGGCTGTAGAAAACGGGCGTTATCTTGATGGTAATGCCGGAGAACGGCCTTGGTGTGAATGCCTCGCAACCGAATGATGACATTTTGACATTGTTCAGAAGCCTACGTATGTCTACTGCGTAACGTTGGTACGCAGTCCCGTGCTAAAGAGGCAAGCAGGCAAGATAGCCTTCAGTCGTTTACCGTCCTGGCCGCGGAAGATTTGTGAAGTTAGTGCTGCAGTCTCCGGCCAAGCTCCTAAGCATTGTTGGTTAAACTCTGTTGAAGTTGAAGCTTTGAAGTTCGCCGGGACGGACCCTGACTCCTGAATCGCGCACGCTTGCTTATCGCACAATCTAGGAACTTCATGCGGGAGAGGCGGTCGACGCTCCATCTCGAGGATAGCTCAATACAAGAGTCATTGTATCACAGCAACACCGGGGACCCCACCAAGGGATACGAAAACGGAAGAGCGCTAATGAAGCATATCGTGGACAAGCCGGGCACCAGGGGACGATCGTAGATGAGAGTCGCCACGATAGCTGGACAGAAAACTCTGAGGAAGCCCGGCCAAGTTATCCGGTATATCATGTTGCCCTCTCAAAGATTTGGCGGATCTGAATCACGGCAGGTGTGAAAGATCGCAGGGCGGAGGAAGAGAGGCTATCGAGTGCCCCTGAAACCAAACGACCAAAAGATGAGAGTGGTCCAGACGCGAAGAGGACCCTCGATTGTGAAGGGCAAGACTGTTCCAGACAAGCCAACAAGCCGATACGGAGAGGCAGGAGTCGAGCCCTGCGTTGATCAGCTGAGCGTTTGGGGGCCTCGATCGTCATCCCCAAGCCACTGGCATGCCAAACTTGACATATCGATAGACCAGTCGCTGTGAGCACTCTGAGAATCAAGTACCGCATCTCATCTATCAACCTCCCTGTTGGACAGCGTTTCGAGTCCGTGAAGACTGCACTCAAGGGTGGTGCGCCTCGGCCCGCTAACCGTCACTCAGGAATCGTGGAAGTTTCGTAAGAGGTGAGCAATAAAGCAGTTAAGAGCCTGCAGACTGTCGTGCGTGCAACCCCTCGATCGGGACCGGAAGACTGGCGACAGGGTTCTTGTTAGGTAGTTGCGGGCCATGCCCACGTGTTACCGGGAATGGGCTCGGGCAAAGTGCTATCCACGCATCTTGGGTTTTGGGTCGTGTGGGACAGAAGGTCTAGAGGGCATCACGGCACTTCTTTGGTGTCTCCCCCAAAGGTTTTGTTGGAACGAGCGCCCTGCTAGGGAGCTTGGATCTCTTTGTCGTCATCATCCCGAGGCGCCGAGGATGAGCTGCTTACTCTTTAAGGAAGAGCTAGACCAGGGTCAGCCATTGCTTGATGGGTGAGCGTGTTGACACATACAACAAGAGGACAAATAAAAGAGGGGACTTGTGGATAGAAGAGGGATAGTTACGCAGCTGAAATGGATCTTGGTGTTTGTCAAAGTCAGGATGGAGCCATCCACAGCATCCCCGTGATCTTTGGTGACGCAGGCGAAAACGAGAGTGGGGGACGAGGTAGGGATATACGAGCGGTTACCATGTGAAAGCCATGCGTGGGCGCACTGCACACTTGGTGGTGCCATGTATCCGCCTATCGTGATATAGATTACCTAGGTTCCTAACTATCGATTTCGTGAACCAGGGCAAGGAGAACCAGGGTCCCTCCTGCCCCTGTTGTCGATGCGTGCTCCAGCCAATGGGTACGAAAGCGCCAACGCAGCACCTGGGATTGGATCCGACTGTGATGGGCAGACAAGCTGGAACCAGAGGATTGGAGCTTGTGATTGAGATGGAGGATAAACGAATAAACGCAGCTGAGAATGAGATGCAATAAGGAGAGGGTGAGCATTGATTCTCAAGACGCAATTTCAAGGCTGTTGGGTTGTGTAGCTGTTGATCTTAACATCCAAATTAAACCAGACCTCGAAGCAACGCCGAGAAGCACGACGCTTTGAACCCAACTTCCTTAACTGGAAACAACCTGACCCCCCCCTCAACGTCAACGTAAACGTCGGCGCGCCGGCCCAGGCCAGGTCGGTAGGTCCCCTCCCCCAAAACGTTGACCGTCTGTCCCGATTCCGCGGTTCTCTTCCCCTCTTCGTGCCATTTTGCGCAATAAACTTACCAACGTCGAGCTTGATGCTTTGAGCTTCATTCCTCAGACGCGTACCTGGATTCACCAGCAGAAGCCCTTCGGTCCAAGGTATCCGCTTCCGCACCCTGACCGAGTCCCCGGGCCCCCCATTGCAGCGCATCGCAGCGCCCATCGCCTCCTGAATCTGACGACCCGACCCTGAGCCGCCTGCCCCTCAGACGTGCAGCAAACCCACGGCACGACAACAAACATAACCTTTGCTTGCAACGCCTGTACAGCATAGGTATTACCTTACGTACGTATGACTCCCGCGCCTACAGACGGGATGCACGCCCGTTGTGCAAGCGCCTTTGCCCGCGTTGAGCGTGGCCGGGCTAACACCAAGCCTCGAGCAACAGGTTTCAAGTTCAAGACATCTTGAGGTTGTCAAGGTTCTGAGCTCTGCTCTGGCGCTGAGCGCGCATATCGACAGCAGCAGTCGTTGTGCCACCCACCTATTTTGAGCTTTCAGGCCAATCTGTCTGCCCACCGTTGCTGCGTGAGACATACTGCCCGTTGTTTCTTTTGTTGCTGGTTGCACAAGCATCGCGGCTAGGAGAGCGCTTCTACCCTCGCCAGCGTCTGCGCGTCCTCCCTCCATCTGGCTGGACTCGCCTACTGTGCCTGTATCCATCCCTACCTCACAGTGCAAGCCTTGTCAGTAACTCGTCTCCCTCCTCGTTCGTTAGCCTTTTGCCCTAGTGTCTTCCCTCGTTATTCCCCCAACTTCCATTTCTTGTCCCGCTGTTGGCTTTGCTTCTTCATTCTCTCTTTCCCCTTTACGACAATTTTTTGCCCTAGCTCTCCACGAGTTCTCCCTCCCCCGCAGACGCCACGGGTTCGATCCTCTCCACCTGTTGGCATCCATCCTATGTTCCTCTTCACCACCCGGCCCAGTCGCTGAAGTTGCGACCATGCGACCCGATCATGCTGGTTCACGATATACTCACCCGACTTCAGGCATTGCCGCCACCTCGTCCGCCTCTCATCCGTACCCCGTAGCCAGCCCGGCCGACTCCTACCCGACCGCCGAAAGCGACTCCGACCCTTCGCCATCCGGTACCAACCATCGGGACTCGGTCGGTTCAATCGTCGACGACCCCTTCTTTCAGACATACGATCCAGCAGTCAATGCCGCTGCCGCCTCGGACGGCGACTCCGACTCGGGCGGGAGCTCTATCTACCAATCGCTAGACGACGAGGAGTTCGAACACCAGTTTCACCCCGGTGTCAAAGTCGGCGCTGGTGACACAGCCAACCCTGCCAATTCCAACGGCGGCGGTGAGGACAGTAATTTCGTTCCCGACAGCGATGACAACGACCCAAGCCAACACTGGCCGCCTCCTCGTCGAGAGTCTCTGACCGCCACACCTTCGTCGTACTGGGTATGTTACATCTCCAACATGCGCCCCACCTGCCTTTCGCGGGGCAGGGGTTCAACCTGATCGAATGGAGAATGCTTGGATATTCAGGGACTGACCATGATTTGGTGCTCTGTAGTCGCAATCACACACAGCCATGGAAGCCGGCTTCAACATTGCCATCATCGGCTCCACCGGTGTCGGCAAATCCTCCTTCGTCCAGCGCGTCCTAGGTTTATCCCGACCACCCATCTCCAATGCCTCTAGTGTTCGCATGTTGGTCGACAATATCTCCCACGTCATAACCCTGCTCGAGCTGGATCTAGAGTATTTCGAATTAAATCCTAGTCAACCTATACAATGGCCAAAACAAATCAACGGGCATATTGTACCTCGCGTCGACGCCGCGCTTATACTATACGATGTTACGAATCATGAGTCTGTTCGAGAACTGCCACAGACGCTTGGTATGATACATACCCTCCCGCATCCCCATAAAGAACTCGGGCTAAACAATTCCTAGCGGCTCTCACTAATTCTGGTCTGCCAGCCAGCTTAGTGGCCTGCAAATGCGAGACTCCGGAGGCAGAGTGGCAAGTCAACGCAGAGGCCATGGCAAACCATCAACTCTTTAAATCCTGCGTTTCTACCTACAAGATCGCATCAGATAACCATGATGTTGCAAGAACATGCCTACACACAATTTTGAGGGCCGCTATAGCACATCGAAGGGGTACGCGCAAAGTCCATCGAGTATACGACAAGCATGTTCTAATAATGAATACAGAAGAAAACGGTGAAACAGTATCGCGCCGAAGAGCTCAGTCTGCTGCCAACTTGGAAGCTCCAGATGTCAGCACTGGACGCCCAATAAGCCAGCACAGCAAGCACAGCAGAGCAAGCTCCGACTTTTCTTTGCTCAAGGGATTCTCAAACCCCCCTGTTAGCGACGGTTACAGGGCACAGGCCTCTCGCAGCCCAAGAGCTGGCCAGCAGGGGACCAGCCCAAACCCCGGCTCCGCACGCGAACTGGGAGACCCGGGTCAGGCGCAAACAGTTGGCAACATGCTTAGGACCCCGGGCATACGGCTGGACAGGCCCAACACAGATTCCTTCTTGGATGTTGAGGAGTCGGACGCTGAATCATACCGCTACTCGGACGACATTCCTATACTGCAACGAGCGGACGACAATATTCTTGAAAAGCAAGCAAAGATGGCGGGGGTCACATTTGACGAACTAGTCGATCGACTTCTCGCTCCTAGACTGTCGAGAGCAGACAGTAACTTCTCGGATGTCTTCCTCTGCCTATATCGCAAGTTTGCTGCCCCCGGCGAACTCTTTTCTGCCATCTTAACCCGACTTGACAAGGTCAGGGACGACAAGACTGCACATTATCTCTCCAAGACGGCGACACAGCTGCGCATCATTGAAGTCGTAGCCAAGTGGGTGTCATCATATCCCGGCGACTTTGCACGACCGCAGACGAGGCGGAATCTTGAGGAGTTTATCAGACATCTTTCCACGGAGCCGATTTTCTCAATCGCTGCACAACACATGCGACGTAATCTTCAGTTCAACGTGGTGGAAGATGACGATACGGGCTGGGCAAACTCTGATGAGACCAGCGACAAGCTTGCGAGCGAGATCTTATCCAAGGAGATGTCTGAGCTGTCATCAGGCGTCAGTGTGCTGACAGTGGAATCCGACGCGGACGGTAGACCGTCGGGAAGCTCCGAGATCTCTCTGGCCACGGGCGGCAGCAGTTCCGGGAGCCAGGTACACTTTAACACATATGACGATTATGAAAGAGCGGCAGCCGTCCTGGAACCCACCGACAACCTGCCGATGAACAAGTTCCGTTATCACATATTTATGGATATTCCGGACGACGATGTCGCAGATGAGCTGACTAGGATTGACTGGATCATGTTCTCGTCGATTCGAATTCGTGATTTCGTGCGTCATGTCAGCTTGTCAACGGCGCAGAAGGAGAAATGCAAGAGCTTGAGGAACGTCAACCGGATGATTGGCCACTTCAACCACGTTGCCAAATGGGTTGCCAACATGATTCTGCTGCGAGACAAGGCTAAGCACCGAGCGCAGATACTGGAGAAGTTTATGAACATTGCACTCAAGCTACGTCAGTTGAATAATTACAACGGACTGGCAGCTGTTCTAGCTGGAGTTAACGGGACAGCTATTCACCGATTGACCCAAACGAGATCGTTGGTGCCGGCAGAGGTACAGAAGCGATTTGCGCGGTTGGGAATATTGATGGGGACTCAGAAGAGTCATTTTGCATATCGACTGGCATGGGAGAACTCGCCCCTTCCGCGCATCCCCTTTATCCCTCTCCACCGGCGCGATTTGGTGTCGGCGGAGGAAGGGAGCAAAACTTTTGTTGGCAGTGAGGGAGACCGAATCAACTGGAAGAAGTTTGAGGTGCTCGGGGAAGTGCTACTCCCGATCATGAAGAGTCAGGGCACAGCGTACCCAAATCTATCCAAGCATGACACAGCGAGGGAACTGATTCTGGGTTGCCGGATGCCAACAGATGAAGAGGTGAGACGACCTTGTTTGATGCTATTGTACTACAATGGATCGCTAACGGAGCCAAACAGGATATCTACCAGCGAAGTGTACAGGTGGAGAGCACCACTGGAGGGATTGCCGAACCGGTCAAGAAGAAGTCTGGGTTTACCTGGTTTGCGAAATAATCTACCTGTCTCGTGTTGGATTGTTGATCGCAAGGAGTTACTGGAGCATGTACATATGTCATCTACGGGTGCTAATATGGGAGGCGCATTCTACTATAGACTTGTGGGACTTGACGACTCTGGTTCACGGCCAACGACATGCATGCCTTTTGGAGGATTTGATATTAGAACCGTCGACAATGAGTTATCATGCATAGGATTGCCTATTCATTGTTTACAGAGTCGGTTAATTGGCTACAAGCCTGCATACCATATCCCTTGGTACCTGCCTACCTGCCCGCTTACCAGCTCAGTGTCTACCAATGGCGTTCATAGTACTGAGACGAACAACATATTTTGAGGAAGGAAAGGTGCGCTTTCCTTCCTACACAATAAACCACCACCTTCCAAATTACGATCTCCAATCCAGAGTCCCTACTCTCACGTGCCCTTTCCGTTTATCTCCCTTCAACCTTCCATTCGAGATGCCTTCCTCTCAATCTTTCAGCCATGTCGAAGTTCTCTGTCAACAGCAATGACACCCGCGCTTGCATTACCAACCCTTCGAGTACACGCAAAGAACGCGAACCTGGAACTTACAGCAACGCCGTCTCTCTGCGTCGACTTGCCGGACGATTTGCCCCCCGTTACTACCATCGATGAGCTTGCAGTGGTGGTGAAGAATGCCCATATTTGGATTGCTCGAACGGGTACCTGCTACATCGAGATATCCATTGCCGCCAATGGCCACCCGATACTTGAAAATGAACACGTTCAAAAGACGATCAATCTAATCCAGCATTGCCCAGTATGCTTGCCACCATGCACCACCACTCCATGGGCTTATCTTGTTTGCTAGGTTTGGAATCGCCTGGGGCTTCAGCTTGAACACAACAAGGACTCGGTAGCCACACTCTCAGGCCTCCTGTCTTTCTCAGTCCAGCACCCAGACCTTACGTCGGCCCTGGTAGCCCCTCAAACGGCACGAACATCGCCCTTTCGGACATTGATACTTCCAATCAGCATCTCGACACCTGCAGATAGCCACGACGCGGACGAGAAGCCGAGGAAGAGGCGGAGGAACACCGGCAAACTAAAAGGAAGAGGCTGCCAAGAGACTACCGAGGAGAATGATCTACTGGCTACACTCGAGGTAAACGACCAACGAGCCATCGACAACTTCATGTCCAGCCTCAACTTTCCACCCAACAATAACAAAAGGAAGAAACCTACGCCGTGTAGAGACAGAGATGATGAGGCTGCTTGTTTGAAAGTGCTGGAGACCCTGCAATCATTATCCCTGGTGGATATTCTCCTGGAGCAGCTAATGTTAGCACCGGAGAAGAAGTATAGGGGCTACCAAGTCTGGGGCAGTTCTTCAGCACACTGCCTCACAAACTTGGCACCAGGTGTCTTTCATATGCCCTATCTCAGTGTAAGCTCAACGAGAAGCGTACAGCCCAGCATGCTAACAAGACAATAGAAGATATCGGACCGTGCTCAACTACTACCGGTTATTGCGACATGTTTGGCACGGATGAAGAATGCCGAGTCCCCGGCACTGAGACAGAAAGTGATGGATATGAAACAGGATGGCACCGATTCCAGAAACGCATACAATGAGTGGGAAGACACCGTGCAAGTGATCGAAAAGCGAGCATAGGATGTTCTTTTGGTAACCACTGAAGTGCCCTCGGCAATGGAAAGGAAGCAGGCCAAGAAACCACCACGGCCAGTACGAAGCTCACGGGAGACCACCCAGGGGCGGTTAGCCCCCATGCTCTCAGAAAGGGGCATGGGAGAGGCATACCCTGATACCGAAGCAGAGAGAAAAGGCCGGGAGCATCCAGCACTGAGTGTGAATTGGGAAGTTATACACAATTCACCAGGTTGGGTGAAGGACGAGAATTCCAGTTATGGATACGAGAGTTCAAGTCCAGTGGCCGTAGGGTTTTGCAACGACCCATGGGCTAACCCGCATGGCTATCCGGCGTCATCGACGCTGCCGGAGTGGACTGAGAGTGGCTATGGCATGGGTGGGCAAGTTGCTGAGGTGCCGCTCATGCACGATTGGGACCCTGTTGTGTCTGTGGAACAGATGCCTCCAGGTACGGAGGTGATGGTGGCAGATAATACATTCTACGACCCTAGGAACTTCCACACTGCGAATCATTGGGTTTTTTGTAACGAAGGGATATAGACTTGGCAACGAAGATTTTCAGGCGTCAAATCAAAGAGGCGACATGTGGGATGAACGAAATTGGTGGAGTGATTTGAGCTTGAGATAAGAGAATGAATACTCTATAGAGGCGAATTAATAAAGCTAGATGAAAGCCCGTGGTAGAGGCGCGCTGAGGTGGTGGTGAAATGAGGTGTCGTCGAGACGGAGAAATAAGTATCGAATGAGCCGAGTGACATCCTTTTCAAGCACGAGGGCCTGTCGTGAGGTGACAAGATGTCGATATGATATATTTGCGATGTGACATATATGGTTGTCTCATTTCTTCCTCGCGGCAGCCTTCGCGGCAGCTTTCTTGTCCTTCTTATCCTGCTTGGCCTTGCGCTGCTCAGGCTTCATGGTGGCGTAGTGGATATACCAGATGAGGACGCATTGAAGGATAACGGCGACGAGGACGACGAGGAGGATGGTGAAGAGGATCGGTTGATCGTTGAGGACAGCGACAGCCTCGTCGGTGGCGCCGATGGAGGAGAACCAGTCGAATTGACCCATTGGGGCTGTTGTGTTGTTGTTGCTGCGATACGGGGGTGGTTGATTTGAGCTTGACTCAAGGGTGTCGCGGAATTATGTACAGAGAGAGTTGTTTATGTCGTGCGCCAGTCACGAACAAGAAGAGAAATAGTCGGCAGTGAATAAATTGAATATTGTGGAAAGGAACGGAACGAGTATAGCTACAGGAGAAGGAAGAGGGAGAGAGAAGTGTTCAAGAGTTGGGAAGGGAAAAGACGGGAATCACGTCGGCTCGCGATTGTCGAAACGGCGCAGGCGTCACATTTGGTCTGGTTCAATGAATGAATGGCCCACAGCGAGTGGTGAGGACGGTGGAAAGACCCCTAACGCTTGGCTTTTGGCCCCCTGGAGCCACACTGAGACGTTTCACAGTTGCGGCAGAGTCGACTGATGTTGGGGTGGGATATGATTGGTTAAATGAAATGAACAACAATTGGTGGTGATTAGATTAAAAAGATGTTGAAAGAGGTTACTGATACAATTCAATCATTGAAGGCCTTGTTTCGTTGAATCAAGACAACCAGTTCAAGTTGGGATGAAGTTGAATTTGGATACCCACGTGACTCTGCTCGTGATCGCCATGACCTTTTGGCGGGATGGATGACCTGAGGATTGACAAGCACTGATTGGCTCCTACAGCCGCGAGACGCTAGCCCACTTGAGGGGAACTCTCAATTGAGTATTCCTGGGTCCCCAAAAAAATCCTCGAGCTCGTGTGAGGGAAAGACAGCGCTCAACACGGCCGATACGGAGCGTCCTTCTCGCCGCCTCGAAGCTCCCCAATTCGACAAATTGAACAAGACGATATATACATCCTTGGAACCTCGGCTTGCCCGCCGACTCCTGCCGGCCATGAGCGTCGCACGACCGGCGCGCACCCTCCTCGGCAGGTGCCTCGCCTCATCTCGAATAACCACCACCGCCCTCCCCGCCGTACCATGCCACCAGTTCCATAGCTCTGCTCCCCGCTCAAAGCGGAGGTCAAGGTTCCGCAATGTCACGGCGCAAGAGCTGGGATTGCTAAGCACGCCCGAGAAGATGGACCAGTACAAGAAGGAGCACTTTGCCGAGTACACGCCCGAGGAGAAGGACCTGCTCAAGGGACACTACTCCAAGCAGCAGCTGGAGGCTATCGAGGCGGGTGAGAAAGCTGTCGATGCTGAGGACATGGTGATCCAGGGTCGGTTACGTGACGACCCCTACAAGCCCGAGTACATCGAGGACTACACTGTGCTCGACCCCCGCTACGACCTCAAGCCCGAGATCCAGGGCACCCCGAGGGAGGTGCAGTGGCCCAGCACCAGCGAGTGGCTCGACAACTACGGCCAGAAGATGAGGAGCATCACCGACAAGAAGACGAGCGACCAGCTCACCCGCGCCATGATCCGGGCGCTGCGGCGCGTCAAGGAGAGCCAGGGCGAGGACCTGATAGATCTGACCGAGGCGGAGCTTGAGGATATGGAGAAGGATCCGGAACTAGCCAAGCGATACATCATCGAGGAGGACGGTCCCGAGCCTGATGCCAACTCAAAGGGTCCCGAGTTTATGACACGCGCTCAGGCCATGAAGGCTGATGAGGCTGTCGACGAGGCTTGGAAGCAGGAACTCGACAAGATCGTCGGCTTTGGTAGCCAGGGTGAGGTCGAGCCCTCAAGCATTGAGCTTATTGAGGACGGACCTGCAGGTATTGACCGGGCCCACTCGGCCGAGGCCGCCGATCTGGGCAAGGTTCCCGGTGTCCACGGCCTGTACAAGCACGCCGTCGACCCGGAGGATCAAGGCCAGGACGACTCTGGCAAGTACCAGGAGATCAAGCGGTTGACAGGCATGAGCCTGAAAGAGATTCGTTCGCTGCTCACAAAGGGTCTCGTCACTCGCTGGGTCGCCAACCAGACCCGTCTGGGCAAGGTCCGCAGCACCTCTGTCGTGGCTATCGCCGGTAACGGCAACGGCCGTCTGGGTCTCGGCATGGCAAAGTCCACCGAGCCCGGTGTCGCAGAGGAGACGGCGCAGATGTTGGCAATCCGCAACATGAAGCCCGTCCGCCGGTACGAGAACCGCACTATCTACGGCAACGTCTCGGCCAAGGTATCGGGCACCGTTGTTGAGCTAATGGCCCGACCTCCAGGTATATCACCTTTCAGCGTTTTTCCTTCTAATAACACATTCACTAACAGAACCTCTTCTAGGCTTTGGACTCCGTGTTCCCCACCGCATTTTTGAAATGTGTCGAGCGGCGGGCATCCACGACATGGCTGCGCGTATGCCGCGGTCCAAGAACCCCATGAACTCGGTCAAGGCGGCGTACCAGGCGCTCACGAACCAGCCCGACCCGGAGCAGATCGCCATCGGTCGGGGAAAGAAGCTGGTGGATGTGCGGAAGGTGTACTATGGCGGAGCTGTATATTAAAAAAAACCCCCCATCATCCATGAAACAACCTTGTATCACCATTTAAAAAAAGAGACGACATTTTTGTATCTGTAGCCTGTAATGGAGAGAGGGATCTGTGATGGTGGTGCAACATTGACGCGGTCATGACTCTTTTTATGTATTTTATAAAGGTCGGTTTCTTGGTCGTCGTGGCTGGGTATCAATCCTACTATCTTCATCTCCTCCACCAAAAAGCATGCCTTTTCTTTTATTGTGCAGTCGAACCATCACCCCAGTCAATCTCTTGTTGTAGAACTATGCTGTACACACTGGCCTTGAGAAGAGTAAAGGCCAGACTCGTCTTGCGCTCGAGTTCGCGTAGACTATCGAGGATCTCGGTGCTAGGATTGGAGGCGAGGTGTTCGAGAATAGTAGCCAACTATTGAAAAGAGCGTCAGTTGCTGGTTCTTGTGGGGGGTAGAGTGTCGGACCTTGTTCATGTTGTCGGCTAGACGCTCGTACTCGTCCAGGACCTCCTGCTCGAGCGGTGTGAGCTCTGGCGGGGAGAGAATCCCGCTAGGTGCACCCTGCTCCATGGTGGATCTTTCCGAGTCGGTACACGTCGTAGGAGGACAGATTGTGTGGTTATTGAGTGTTGTTTGGGTATAAGTCGTGATGGCGGAGGACGCGACGTCAAAAAGATGGAGGGGTTCTGATAAGATAAGGGGCATCTATAGTGGGGCTCCTTTGTTGACTTGAACAAAGCATCACTTTAACAACCTGACGCTACTTCACGAGTAGATAACCAAGACCTAATAGACGGAAAAGACAATAGGTACAATTACATAGGTCTATGTAGGGTTAGATGGGAAATACAAGCCAACAACGACAGACCAATTGGTCGAGGAAAACCTCTCAGCTGTCCTTTGACTATCTCCGTAACCACCAGACTTCACAACACCATGATCAGAGCAGAAGATGTCAAGAATTGATTTGAATTCATACATGTCTTTTAACCGTAACCTTATCAAAGAAAATATGACTAGCAATGCTAAACGAAACCATCATTCCAAAACCATAAACAACCATGATCAAGTGCAGAGACGTTACCAAAGAGAATAAACAAACAAACAGACCCAATCTGATCCGATTCAGCCAAAAACACTCCGTGAAGCCTCATCAAGAGTCTCGTAACCCCCTTGAAACATGAGCAGGTATCAATCCCACATCCCGTATCTTTCCCTTCATCCCCTATGATCCGTAAACCACCACGTCATTACCCTGATCCTGTATGGATCCCGCGTCGGTTCCTACCGCGCTCTCTGTATACTCGCTCCCTGTGTCGTCACTGTACTCGCTGTAATCATCACCATCTGTGTACATGTCGGTACTATTGGTGACGACCGTCCCCCCGCTGCCCCTCCGCAGCGTCTCATTGTCGCTATCGCCAGCCTCATCGTTGTGCAGCACTGTCGAATCCCCAACGCCAGGCTCTTCGGCTTCTGGTGCTACACCTCGAGCATCAGCTTCATCCAACTCCTCGACCGCCTCACCAAGGCCGACGACATTCTCCTTATCATTGTCGCCTGGACCCTTGTCGAGGTGGCCACCCAAACTTCTCTTGCGGTATGCCTTGCTACCGCCCATTGGTGTTCGCACACTCTGGCTGCGCTTGACACCACCAGATGCTACGTTGTTGTTGATCTGGCTGAGAGAGACGATTCTTCGGGCACTGCCAGTCTGTGCAGGAGCTGCCAGGTTTCGCTTGGCGTTGAGAGCAATGCTCACCATCGACTTGCGAGCAGGCTGAGAAGAGTCGGCCTCAGTGGTAGGCTTCTTGACTCGCTTGCGGCTCATAGCATCGCCGCCGTTCTTGTTGGCCTTTGACATGAGAAGCACTCGAGAGTGATCCATGACACCTTCAAGAATGCGGCGCTCAAGGTTCTCAGCACGAGACTCCATATCGTAGAGCTCCTCCTTGCGAACGCGAAGGGCAGTCTCAAGCGAGGAGACATCTCCCGTCAGGCGAGTCTTCTGTCGGATGAGACTCTCCTGCTCAGTTCGTAGGCCCATGACACTCTTTCGAAGCCTCTCCTCCTCCTCACGCAAGCTAGCGACGGATGCCTCAACGTGGTCCTTCTCAGCAAGCTTGCGCTCCACCGATGCCATGGTCTCACGGAGGGTCTTCTCGTGATCCTCGTGTGCCTGCTCAATGCGCTGCTTCTGGGCAGAGAGGAACTCGGAGATATCAGCCGCTGTCTGGACGACCGAGGCGTGAACCTTGTCAAGAGTCTCCAGACGAGTGAGGGCCTCGTCAGTGGTGCTGCTGTGATCAACGAGCTTGTCGAGCTTCTCGTGCACCTCAGCGTCATCATACTTGAGGTCAATAAGAAGGCCAAGCTTCTCCTTGACATCAGAGTCATCGTACTTAGAGTCCAGAACCAAGTCAAGCTTCTCCTGAACTGCCTTGTCGTCGTACTTTTGCTGGATAACTTGATCCATGAGGGAGTCCATCTTCTCACGGACTGCCGTATCATCGTACTTGTTCTCAATGACTTGATCCAGAATGAAACCAAGCTTCTCGCGAACCTCGGCGTCGTCGTACTTCTGGTCAATGATGACGTTGAGCATCTCACGGACATCGGCATCGTTGTACTTGTCCTCGATAATCTTGTCAAGCTTGGTTCGCACTTCAGCATCATCATACTTGTCTGCGATGATCTTCTCAAGCTTCTCCTTGACCTCCGAATCATCGTACTTGTGTCCGATGATGGTGGTAAGCTTCTCGTGAACCTGAGCGTCGTCATACTTGTCCTCGATGATCTTGTCCAGCTTTCTGCGGACTTCAGTGTCATCGTACTTCTCCTCGATAATCTTATCGAGGCGCTCGCGCACTTCAGAGTCGTTGTAGATGTGCTCCACAAGGTTGTTCAGCTTCTCGTGGACCTCGGTATTGTCGTACTTCTCGGGAGGCAGGAGAGTGCTGAGAATCTCCGGGGGCTTGTTCTCGACAAGCTTCTCCTGGATGTCCGTGACAGATGTCTTGGAGTGCTCAAAATGCTCACTAACGAGAAGGAGGAGGTCCTTGACAGACTCCATGATCTTGGGCTGTCCCTCAGTAACCTCGCCCTTGAGACCCTCCACCACAGACAAGGCCAGAGAGATCTGGTCCCGGGTTTGCTGATGTTCGGCCTTGTCTTCAGTGTGTGTCTCCTCATGGCGTGTCACGAGCTCCTCAACCTTGGTGAAGACAGTCTTGGAAGCCTCCTCCATCTTCTCAAGAGAGTCAGTGACAGTCGAGCCGAGAGTATCGATGAGAAGCTTGAGTTCGTCTGTGACGGTCTTGGAGCTCACAACAGCCGTCTCAACGGCCTCATCTCGAGCCTCGCTAACTTTGCTCCTTTCATCAAGCTGGGTCGAAAGAGACTCATACTTGGCGATGAGCTCGCCAATCTTCTCGTCGATCTTGTTGCCCAGGGACTCAGTGGTCTCCTGAAGTTTGTCGTTGGACTCGATCTTGACACCAGCCATGACAGCCTTGGAGTCTTCGAACTCGCTCTTGATGGTGTCGAGCATGTCCTTGAGATCCTGGTGGACATTCTCGTTCTTGTCAATCTTCTCGCCCATGGTCTCGAGAAGCTTGCCGACACCCTCAACACCAGAGGCTCCCTCCTCGAGCTTGATGCTGATGGTTCCCTGAAGCTCCTCAAGGAAGTTCTTGACGTCGTTCACCCGCTCAGCAACATGTGTAGTCTCTTCGTCGCGAACTGCGATGGCCTTGGTCTGGGCCTCAACAGTGAGGTCCAACTTCTCGTGGAACTCCTTAACGACGGTTTCGAGGTTGGTGACATCGTCCTTGCGAGCAACAAGAGCCTCCAGGCCTGACACGTCCTCCTTGCGGGCAAGAAGGGCGAGATCAGTGTTGATGTAGCCGTCCAGAGCGGTCTTGATTTCGAGAGCGAGAGCCTCGACGGTTTCAACATCAGCCTTGACAACCCTTTCGGGGTTCTCGCTTTCCTTGTCAAGACGACCCTTCAACTCATCAAGTCCAGTGGTGATCTGGGAAATGAGAGTCTCAAGACCTGTGATTTCCTCCTTGCGGGAGACCGTCTCCATCTGAGTAGTGATAGATCCCATAGTCTCACGTGTCTCGAGGAGGAGAGTCTCAACGTTATCGATGTGGTCCTTGCGAACCGCTTGATCACCATCAATAAGATCATCAAGCTTTCCCTTGGTGTTTCGCAGGATGGTCTCAATGGCTTGAACATCCTCCTTCGTGGCGGCGTCCTCAGGATCACCAAGGATGGCGGCTTCTGGACGCTCCTTCTTCTCTGTTGGGATAGCTCGTGTGGACATCATTTCACGAGAGCCAATGTCATCGACGGTATCCTGGACATTGCGGATCATCTCCTCCATTCGAGTAAGATCATCCTTCTGGACGCCTTCCTTCTGGGGCTCCAGGGTCTCAACCTTGGCACGAAGCTCCATGATCAGGATCTCCAGGTTCCTGATATCATCATGTCGCACCGTGTCAGGGGGCAATGGGATGTCTTGCGGCTCCCGGTCATTGAGGACAGGTCCAAGAGCGCGCTCGGTGTTGTTGTCTCGAAGAGCCTCAATGTCTGAGCGAATAGATTCCAGGCCGAACTTTAGAGCATCCAGAACCTTGTCGTCGGACCCAGCATCGATGGGGGAGACTGCGCGGTCGTTGGTCTCACGGAGGGACTCAATCTCAGAGCGGAGAGACTCCAGGCCAGTCTTGAGAGCGTCAAGAACCTCATCGTTGGGCTTGGTATCAGCAACAGGGGCAAGAGCCTTGTCGTGGTTCTCCTGAAGCGTCTCGATATCTGTGCGAATGGCGTCAAGACCGTTCTTTAGGGCTTCAATAACCTCGTCGTTGGTGGTGTTGTCAACTGGGGCAACAGCCTTCTCGTGGCTGCTGTGCAACTCCTCAATGTCAACTCGGAGAGCATCGAGACCATTCTTGAGAGCTTCGATAACCTCGTCATTGGAGGTGGTGTCGGCAGGGGCGGCAGGTGCAACAGCTCTCTCATTGCTGTCCCGGATGGCCTCGATATCGACCCTGAGAGACTCCAATCCGTTCTTGAGGGCCTCGATGAACTCATCGCTTGTGCTGTGGTTGTCGACTTGAGCAACAGCCTTGTCGCTGCTGTCTCGCACGGCTTCGATGTCAACCCGGAGAGCGTCAAGGCCGTTCTTGAGAGCTTCAATAACCTCGTCATTGGTCGTGTTGTCAACGGGGGCGAGTGCCTTCTCATGGCTGCTGTGAAGAGCCTCGATGTCGACCCGCAGGGAGTCAAGCCCGTTCTTGAGGGCCTCGATAACCTCATCGTTGGTGGTGTTGTCCACGGGAACGGCAGCAGCAGCGACAGGCTCCTTGGTGGTCTCCCGAATGGTCTCAATATCGGCGCGAATGGATTCAAGCCCAGTCTTCAGCGCTTCGAGGACCTCGTCGTTATCCTTGTGCTCAGTGTGCTCAGCAGGCGTAAGGGCCTTCTCGGCATGACCATCACGAAGAGCCTCAATATCCGAGCGCACAGCACCCAGGCCAGCCTTGAGAGCATCGAGAAGCTCATTGTTGGCTTGTGGAGGAGCATCGAGAGTAGCAATGGCTCTGTCGTTGCTGTTCTCACGGAGAGTGTCAATGTCAGATCGAACAGAGTCGAGGCCGGTCTTGAGGGCATCGAGGATCTCGTCATTTGCGGTCAAATCAGCAGGCTTGTTGGTGACACGGTCCATGCCAGCTCGCAGATCGTTGAGGCCATCATTGAGGGCGTCAAGGATCTCGCTCGTCTCAGCGCGGGGACGGAGGATCTCCTGTCGGAGGTTGTTGAAGCCTGTGTTGAGAGCCTCAAGGACCTCCGTGTTGTTAAGTTGAGGAGGGAGAGCGGGTACCATGGAAGAGTTGACTACGTCACGGAGGCCTTCGAGCTCAGTCTGGAGTTGCTCGCGAGACTGGAGGTTGGCATTTGCGACGAGACCAGCCACCTCATCCTTGAAGTCATCCAGGGACTTCAACAGATCATCCAAGAAATCTTCCTGGCTTGCAACGCCAGCTGCACGGTCGACGTATGACTCCATAGCTTTCTGGAGGTTCTCGAAGCCGTCCCTTGTCGCACCAATGACCTGCTCAGTATCTCGGCCCTGCTTAGCTTCCTCAGACATCGCCTTAAACTCGTGTCGGAGGAAATCCATAATCTCTCTGAGACGCTCGGTGATATCGTCGTTGCTGGCAGAGGCAGGTACCAATGCACGGCTCGAGGTAAGGTCCAGATCGTGGAGGCCCTCCTTGACAGCATCGACCATGTCCTCACGGGTGAGCTCATTTGGGCCAGGGGCCACGGGGAACTCGAACTCCTCCAAGCAGTCACGGACTGCATCGATGATCTCCTCCCTCGACGCAGCGTCGGGCTGCTCAACCTGAGGAGGAACAAAGTGCTTCAGGCCCTCGACGACGGCTGTGAAAACCTCGTCTCTGGTGGCAGCAGGGGCCGGAGCGAACTCTCGAAGGCCTTCCTTCAGGCAAGCCAAAACCTCGTCACGCTCAAGTCCAAGCTGCTGAACCTCAATCTCAGGCTTGTAGTTCTCCCAGGCATCCCTGACAGCTTCAATGACATCATCTCGGCTGAGGTCAGGCATGTTGTTACGGGTAGCCTCGTTGTCCTGGATGGCTGCTCGCATGGCATTGTAGATCTCCTGATAATCAACAGCACTCTTCTGGGTGTTGACCGAGGCCGCAGACTGGCGCCTGTGCTCCCGAAGGACATGGTTAAGCTGGTCCTTCATTTGCTCAAGACCTTCATCTATGACTCGGGCCACCTCATCCTTGCTCGGGCTGTCGTGGTCGTCGACACCCCTTCGCGAGGCTTGCTGCTCCAGTCTGCGCCCAATCTCACGGCCCATGCCAAGGACCTCGCCACGGAGCTCTCGGACGAGAGCCTTGACCTCAGCAGTTAGACCGCCGCCCTGGGCAACACTGTCCTTGACTGATCGGATGATGGCCATGAGGTCGTCATTGACGATGTTAGCTCTCTGGCTGGCGGGTTCAGAGTTCCTTCGGGCCTCATTCTTCATGATGTGTTCAACACGCTGAGAAACGGCACTCCTTGCCTGTCCAGGGATGAGGTCCATGTTGCTAGGCTCATCCCCAAAGCTCAAGTTACGAGACCGGCTCGCATCAGGGCTTCCAAGTGGGTTGCCCAGCACGATCGCCTGCTCGGACTGAGCCCTGACCTGCTCAATGACCTCATCCAGCTTTTGAGACGTCGCCATTCCAGAGAGCTTGTTTGATACTTCCAGCAGGCGAGTAAGAAGAGAGTCCTGTCCCTCCTTTGTAGGCATATCCCGAATGATCCTCTCGAGGAGAGCAATAGATGCAGGCGCCTCCGATCCGGCCAGAGAGGGCGTGCTAATGGATCCCCTCTCGATCGAGTCGGAGAAGCTCTTGGGGGAAGGGATTCTTGGGAGCTGGAATGGCTTGGAGCCAGGGGGAGACAAATTGTGTGGCTTGTTGTCCAGGTAATATCCGCCAAAGGGGTCTCGGGAAGATAGCCGGTGGTTACCATCACCGTTGCCACCACTTTGACTACTACCAAGAAGCTCTCTGAGGCTCCGTCGAATATCCTCATCTCTTGTGTTGGTGGCCTCCTTGAGACTGAGGAGGTCGGTAGCATTGTCTCTGCTTCGTCGACTGAGCTGAGACATCTCCTTCTGGAGATTTGTGGCGATGCTAGTGAGGCTGAGAATCTGGTGTGAGAGCTGCTCAAGGTTCTGGGGATGCTTCACCAGAGCCGACGAGCCGTTTGTGATGTTGGAGAGAGGGTTTTCGGGCTCCTTGGTGGGTGATAGAGAGCTCATGTTCTGGAGAGCGAGCATCGTAGACGATTGGGGAGGTGTGTTCTCACCCAAGATGCTCTGAGGAGGTGGCCGTCGAACAGCAGGTCGCAAAATAGGTGTCAGGCTAGGACCGGGGCCTGGGTTTGACGATAGTGGCTCCTTCTCGATGGGTCGGTTGTCCACAGGTGGTTCGCGCGACCTTGAAGGCGTCTCTGGTCGACTAGGTCGCTCTGGTGATCTGGAAGGCGAGTTGTTGCCGCTGGCGCCCTCAATCATGAGACTGATATCCCTGACGGAGGAGGACTGTAGACGGCGGTGCGAGTTGCTCTTTGTAGGTGAGGCATTGTTTATCCTGTTGAGGTGAGGCATGGCGGCCTCTCGCGCACGCTCACTAAGCGCAGCGTGAGCAGACTGAATGGCGCTCGAGGTTCCGGCCCGCGAGGACAGAGGCGATCCCGGGTTTAGAGGTAGCGGTGGAGGGCAGCGCTCGGGGTCAGAGCTATCCCACCTATTTCCTGTCAGCCGGCGCAAGAAAGCCATGAGGGTATATAGTGAAGAAAACTTACATTGGAATCAGCGCCCGGAAGTGGTCTGAAGAGGCAGAGTGTTGATGTCTCAGCTGGAGGTCTCCCTCTCGGGACCTGTCTCGCTCCGAGGAAGGCATGCTTGGCTCCTGGGAGACGCGAATGTCTTGTGTGTGGAATGAAGTTGTCCAACGTCTGGATGGCAAGAATGCGGACGGCTCCGCAGCCACGCTAGATTGGGTGCGCAAGAGACGACGATGAAGGTGAGGATGGAGGAGACGTCTCGGACCTTGGGACTAAAGTTGGTAGTAGTAGCGGTAGCGGGAGCGGGAGAGGTAGTAGTATTGGTGATAGTGGAAGAAGAGTAGGCAAATGGGAGGGATAAAAGGCGCGAGGTATGGACGGTGTAAAAGTAAATCAAGTCAAAGGCTCGGAGTCCGATCCATTGTTTAGTTTGATTTTTACAATAATGCTGGAGGATGCCGTAGCTCCATCTTTGTCCGGCCGCTGTCGCAGAACTTGGTCGCCTGGTTTATTTTTGTTTCGGGGGTGCTCCGTTGCTGAGCAACCAGCCGCTACGCCAAACAAACTAACTTCCCACTCGTCTCTGCACATCCGCACCTCGGCCCCAGCGCGGCCCATCATCTACGAATGAAAAGGCCACAACAGAGCATATCACACCACCGGACAGAGGGACGGCTTGCGCGACCAGGCCTATAGCATACATCATGACCCAATTACGCAGGGATCATGGCCTTGCTGGCGGCTGTAGCGAGCCAGCTTGCATGCTGCCTATCTGTTGGTGACGGCAGTTGTCACGGCTCACGACGAGATCTGTGTGTGACGTGTGCCAAATCAAATCAAGTCGCTTTATTTTATACAGAGTTGAGTGCCTTCGTCCGCCTCACTGATCAAGTGAGGCCCGATCCCTCATGCCGGTACGTCTATCGTAGAAATCCATCCCAACATAAATCCCGTCCCTTCTAAACTCCCATCCCTTCCCTTCCATTTGCGTCCCCTCGTCCATACGTAAGCCCTGTCTAGATCATCTCTAGCTTTTGTATCTATAACATAAATCCCAAATTTGCTTTTTCCTCAAACATGCTTCAGCTCTACTTGCGGAAAGCAGCGTCAAAGGCAGGAATCAAGGTCTGGGCAAGCCAGAAGGAGAAGACCAGCTTGGGTCCAGTCATGAGGAGCTGCAGCACAAGATCCATTAGCGTCTTGACATTTCAGAGTGGAGACGGGCCTTGAACGGGTCATGGCGGGCCGCAGTGGAGGGGCCTGTTTTCTTGTGTTGTGTATAAGCAACTCTGCCCGACGTACCTTGGGAACCAGTCCCTTGAAGAAGCTGGAAGGGCCCTCGTTCTTGGCCATGTTGGCCAGGATTCGGAAGCCGCTCTCGGGGTTATCAAAGTTGCGGTTCTGGATTCGGGTCTTGATAACATCGAGAGGAGCGGAGACGACAAGAGAGGCAGAGGCACCAGCAATAGAGGCAATGAAGTTCTGGAACCAGCTGGCCTTGTTGTAGTCCTCGAGGTGGAAGAGGTACTCCTTGGCAAAGGCAGAACCACCGAACAGCTTGTATAGGTCAGTTATTTTCGCTCTACTCATGGCTGCAGGACATCACATACCGCGAAAGAACCGGGAGCATTACGGGCAGCAGTCCAACCCCAGCCACGGTACAGGCCGAAGCCTTCATCAGCCACAATCTTCAGAACACCACGGCCACGGAAAGCCTCAGGGTTTGTCTGACGCTTGATCTTGAGAACATCGAGAGGGAGGAGGACAATCTCGCCAATACCGATCAGGCTAGACGAATCAGTTTAGTCTGAGTTCCAAGTTCACGAGTTCCCAACTTCCAGGGAACTCAGATAGCTGACATACCTTCCGGCAGTAGAGTGCATAATGGCCTTGCCGGTCTTCTTGCCGAAGGCATTCTCAAAGTCGGCGCCATAGTGCTTGCCCAGGTAGTCTCGCGCAACAGGCTGACCGCCGTACTTGTAAATGCGCTGGAGGACCTTGTAGCCAGCGGCGTATCCCAGACCAGGGAACAGGGAGACAAACTTCCTGCCAACGGTTGCGCTGGCCTTGTCCTTGAAGATGACTTGGTTCAATTGGCTAGCACTGGCGACCTGGAGGCATGGCAGGTCAATGGACTATTCTCTCGGGTTGAGTCGGAATTTGAGGTGTGCTTCTTACACGAGACTGGTTGCTCATCAATCGCTTCGCAATGGTATCGACCTTTAATGGTGTTAGCAGGCGTCACATGGCGTAGGAGGGAGCTGTCGGCAGTCTAGGTCTCGGGCGGAGGGATGCATACGGGATGGAAGATGGCAAGCTCGGCGATACCAGCAGAGCCTACACAAGTCTTGTCAGTCGATTGTTACTTGCGCATTAAGCAGCACCGAGGCAATTGGAATAAATGCTCGGATGTGTCAATGGGTACAGTAGTGGAGGACATACCGGAACCGAGGAGTCGGGCCAAGTTAGACTCCTTCTCACGACCAGAAGCAACGGGAGGAGACATGATGAACGACGAGGGCAAGGAACAATTAATTACTGCCGAACAGAAAACTCGATGGGTATCGCGAGAAAAAAGATGTGAAGAAAGCAAAGAGGGGAGCTTTGTCGCAAGGCAAAGGGACGGACGAGAGACAAGGCTTGGCCGCTTAGGACTGGAAATTTTTCCACCACCACTCCAGTGTGCACCTGCACTTTGCTCTTTCTGGTGTACGGCGAGCGGTTGGTTCCTTTCCCCCTGCTCAATTACTTACCGACGTCGGAACGGGATGCGTGGGATGGTCGTCCTTGTGGGTGGGCTGT
Organism: Fusarium sp. LHS14.1; assembly: GCA_025433615.1. Lineage (NCBI taxonomy): Eukaryota > Fungi > Ascomycota > Sordariomycetes > Hypocreales > Nectriaceae > Fusarium > Fusarium sp. LHS14.1. The sequence goes on from CM046481.1 coordinate 3,703,811, forward strand.
GGGCTTTTTTTTTTCTGCATTGGCGGGGTTTCTTGCCCCCCACTTTCAGTAGCTCGGATTTTTGGAGCTGGTCAAATTTCACGCATGAGCCACTCACCAGCCACAGACCAAGCCACTACACAAGGGTGAGGTTGAAGAACTCTCTGGTCAGACCACTTTGCGCTAGCCAATCATGGACGAATGCTTTCATACCAGAAGAATTGCCAGCTTCATAATACCCTACAACCACCAACAATTCTAGTCATGATAGCAAGAGACGGATGTCTTCATGATCAATTGCTTAATTATTTGGGTGTATTTGACTCAATTGTAATCCTATGATCTTATTGTAATCATGTATGGGACATGGCGTCTATTGATGGAACTCTCGGCATAATATTCAAAACTTGGTGGGATGAAACCCTGCTCATTTCATCTCATCTTCTCAACAAACAACACGAACAATGACAGGACCCCTGCAAATTATTGGCATGATACGTGTTGACTCATGCTGACCCATCCCTACAAAACACAACATACGCAAACATATTACGCATAACCCAGCAGCATCAAAACTAGCAACATACCATTCTTTTATGGGTCACTGTAGAGCAGATATCATATAATACAAGCTGAGCCCATGAACCGTCCAAGCCTCGACGCCAACATGTCAAGTCACCATGATAGCGCAATCGACAAAAGTTGAAGACCAAACTGCCACCCATTGTCATTTTCCAACTCTCTTAATAGTCGCGCAGAACGGACACCAACTCGTCCAACCGCATGACCTGCCCAAGAAGCTTGCTCTGCACCTCCAAGTGTTTGTTGTACTTGTTGTAGTGCTCCGTCGTCATAACCTCCTCCTCCTTGCCCTGGACGTCTTCTCGCTCCACAAACGAAAGAATGTTCCGCTGATTGTGCCGCTCTACCTGGAGCGTCTGCATACATCGCAGCATGGCCTTGTAGATGTCGTCCAAAGCCTGAGTCTGGGCTCGTTCCTTGTCGAAATACCAGAAGAACAGTGTCCGGTTAGCAAGACGGCTGCTATCCTTAGGCACTTCCTGGACATCCACAATCCCTGCCATCTGCATTGCCAGCATTTTCCCCTGGACATCCGTCTTCTTCATAAGCGCAGCAGATGGAAGCATCTTCTCATCGAGTTTGCCCTTTTCCCGTAAAATGCGTGTCAAACGCAGCCCATGGCGGCCATGGGACTGCTCAATAATTGCATCGAGCTCAGTCTCCCGCAAATGTGTCATCAGCCGGGTAAAGTCTACCGTCCACTGACCACGACCGAATGTTCCACAGTGACGGATAAATCGGTGCTTGCTCTCTGCGAGGAGTAATAGGTGCCGTCGCATCTGAGAGATGCGGCTATCGGTGCCGTTGGAAGCGCCGTTGGCAGCATCCTCAAATCGAACCTTGCTCTCTCGCTCGCCGTTGGTGGCTTCGCCATTTTGATCATCATCTTCTGCCCACTCATCCTCTTCGTCCGCGTCAAAGATCCTTTTGCGACCTGGAGGGCCAGCATCTGAATCATCAGAGTCATCATCCGTGTCCGGAGCTGTCTCCCTAACCCGTTCGGCGCTCTCAGAGTCAATCTTGTCCTTGGGAGTCTTGCCAATTCCAGATTGTACGTTGACAGATTTGTCAAGGTGTTCAAAGATATCCACAGTTGTAACTGCTGTCTGTTGACCAGCGGTAAGCTCATCGATTAGGGGGTCTGGCTGACACCTCGAGAATTCGGCAGAGAGGAGGTCTAAGACGGTGCGATAGACTTCACCGGTGACCTCACCAAGCATTTCTGCCGCAAAGTTGGCTAGGCGCTGGTTTCGCAACTCGACCAGGCATCTCGAATGATTCAGACGGACAACTACGTTAGGCTGCCACATGTTAGCTTAAAAGGTACGATTTGTTGTCGCAGAAGGTTCTCACATTTAAACGCGGAGCATCATCGTCATATGCGTGTCCATTTTGCGCTGACCCGTTTGTGAGCTTCCGTCTCTTGGGTCCACTGAAGTCACTGCTCATGTCGAGTTGACGCTTCAGGACCCGGGGCTGGTCTCTAAAGGTGCGGTAACGTTTTTGAATCTCCTCCTGCGCCTGGGTCTTTGTGAAGACGGATTTTTCGCCTGGTCGCGTCTTGATGACAGAGTCCTTGATCTCGCGGTATACATCCTGAGGGTTGCGAAAACTTTCTGGGCGGACAGTTTCGACAATCTCGGCCCGAATGAGACGAACGAGAATAGAGTTCAAGTGACTTTCTGACTCAATGAGTCCATCATGTGACTCATGGTCACCGTTCGTTTGTCCATTGGTCTTGGGTGCTCGGGACCCGAAAGCGTGGGAAAGGTCTGCAATGCGGGCATGGCCTAGAAGCATGAGAGTCTGCGCCAACTCTCGTTCTGCGGTGCCATATTGGCGCTCGATAATATCCAGAATCTTGCCGGATCGCACAAGGTTGTAGCAAGCATCAGCGTTGGCCTGGTAGCTCGTGACGTCGGTGTCGGGGTCGGTATGGTGGTAGAGCAAATTTTGCTGGATTAGAACGGCGAGACCATTTCGCAAGAATCGCGGAGTAAGGGCCGTATGTTGGACCAGTTGGGAGATTGTCGAGCGGCCCTTGGTCAAAAGCGCAATCAGGATACGCTGTTTCGTGACAACTGAGTCAGCCCCGCGATCTCACGCCAAGTAAAGACAGAATTATATCCCAGTATATGGGCGGGAAAATCGCATACCGAGGGCAGTTCGCCATAGAGGTCGTTGACTAGGAGAGCACAAAGCTCAGCAGCGTGTTTTGTCTGTCGGGGCGCGCCTGTTAGCTAATGCTGTTGCGTTCGTGGTTGGGATGATGGCTTGACTGACTACGAGCATTGATGCTCCTAGAGATCCTCTCACTATCTCTAGAGCTGCCACAGTTGCTACCGGGGCGTCATTGATCTGCAAAAGAGCACTATAGAGAGAGATACGGCCCGTAGGCGCGAGGTCTGAATATCTGTGCGGGTTGACAATGTGAAGAAAGTTGGTTGGGAGGTGAGGTCGTGAACGAGAGCACAAGGCGAGAAGGCTGGGATGCTTTTTTTTGCGGCGCAAATGGGATCGTTGATTTTTCTGCGGCTGCAGGCAGTGTAAGTCAGAAGCTGGTAGGCCTAAGGCAGGGAGGGTACCGCCGCTAGGTGGGGTGAGGTCTTTTCCTTGTAGCTGCGCGCCAGAGCCAGTCCCGAATGGTACCAGTCAATACTGGGACCAATGCCGCGGGTGCAAATCTGGCTGACCGGAGAAAATCACGTGACATTTTCATTCGTTCCCCGTAGCCCGAAAATTAGACGGGAGCTTTTCGACGAGGCACTTCTTTTGGAGATCAATTGCTTCACCCCGACGGCCGAAGGATTGCCAATTGCCTACGCCATCACCCTCCATAATGATCTCGAGATCGTCTCTCGCGCGAACCGCGCAGCAGGCTGCTCGCCGCTCCTGCCGCGTCCAGCGACGAACCTTTGCCGCCGCTGCGTCGACCGGATCATACGAGACCTCGGATGTGACTGGCCTCAAGGTCGCCTCGCGGGATGCCCACGGCCCTACTACCAAGCTCGCCGTCGTGGCCAAGGCCGGTACTCGATACCAGCCTCTGCCCGGTCTGACTGTTGGCCTGGCCGAGTTCGCCTTCAAGGTGAGGAAACCCGGCATCTGGAAGAGTCTCGCGAGTTGAGCTAATTTGCCGGGTTCATGTAGAACACCCAGCGACGATCTGCCCTCCGAATCACTCGCGAGTCTGAGCTCCTCGGTGGCCAATTGGCTTCCTCCCACACCAGGGAGGCTGTTGTCGTCGAGGCCAGCTTCCTTCGCGAGGATCTGCCTTACTTCACCGAGCTTCTGGCTGAGGTCATCTCTCTGACCAAGTACACCAGTGAGTGAAACCAAACCAATTGCAGTCAGCCTTGCTGCTTCGACCGAGTTGACACGCATATCCAGCCCACGAGTTCCACGAGGATGTCGAGCGTGTCCTCCACGCCAAGCAGGCCGCTCTCAACGCCGATGCCGCCGCCGTTGCCCTCGATAACGCCCACGCCGTCGCCTTCCACACTGGTCTCGGTTCCTCTCTCTACCCCGGTTCTTCGACTCCCTACCAGAAGTACCTGAACGAGGAGTACATTGCCAGCTTCGCCGACGTTGTCTACTCCAAGCCCAACATCGCCCTCGTCGCCGACGGTGCCGCTCCCGACACCCTCTCCAAGTGGGTTGGCCAATTCTTCAAGGACGTCCCCGCGGCCCCCCGAAGCGGCCAGACCCTCAAGACCGAGGCCAGCAAGTACTTTGGTGGTGAACAGCGAACGAGCAGCAGTGCCGGAAACTCCATCGTCATCGCTTTCCCCGGCTCTGGCGCCGACTCTGCCAAGCCTGAGATTGCCGTTCTCGCCTCCCTCCTCGGCGGCCAGTCCACTATCAAGTGGGCTCCTGGCTTCAGCCTCCTCTCCAAGGCCACCGCCGGCACCTCTGGCCTCACCGTCAACACCTCCAACCTCACCTACTCCGATGCCGGTCTTCTGGCTATCCAGCTTACCGGTGCTGCCGCCTCCGTTCGCAAGGGCGCCGAGGAGACCGTCAAGGTTCTCCAGAGCATCGCCAGCGGCAACGTCAGCCAGGAGGATGTTAAGAAGGCTGTTGCCAACGCCAAGTTCGCCGCCCTGAACGCCAACCAGCCCCGACAAACCAGCATCGTCCAGGCTGGCTCTGGTATCGTCAACAGCGGCAAGCCCTACGACTCTGCCAGCCTTGCCAAGGCTATTGAGGGCGTCTCTGCTGAGGCTCTCAAGACCGTAAGACTTTACAAGATTTGTCCCCTAGAAAAATCGACTAACACTCATATCTACAGACTGCCAAGACTCTCCTTGAGGGCAAGGCCACCGTCTCCACTGTCGGTGACCTGTTCGTGCTGCCTTATGCTGAGGAGATTGGTCTCCGGGTATAGAGAGGGGTCCAAGAGAGAGAAAAGCTTGTACCAACAGTCAGAGTTTAGAAGAGTTGGAGGAGAGGATGTCCTCTTTGTCAATATTTGTAGTAGAAATCCTTTTGGTCCACATCATACGTCCGCGCTTGGTTCGTGTTGATGAGCTGTGGTGGGCGAAGGCACTGGGTTCATGAGTGAACTCGAGGCCCGTACTCCGTAGTTGCCCGTTGTATGTGTCAGTGACATGCAGGTATGCATCAGTGAACGCGAAGCATGCTCCGCGGCTTGGCAATGTCGACAGTGATTGTTTATTGAGGTGGGCGTTTGTTGTTTCATGGCCCGTTTGCCCCTCTCTGACGACAAGGTCGTTGTTGGACAATGAGAGTTGTCGTTTCAACCTCAAATTTACAAGACCTGCATGATGCCCGTACGTTGGGCTGAAAACGGATGCACCCTTCAGCCTCATTTCCCCTGGTTCTGGTTACCTGGGGCACCTACTTGCAGTTACGCTTGCAGAGCAGATTCAGATTCAGGCCGAAGCTAGAACCGGTGAAGATGTATCGGCTCCTGACCAGTCATCTCATCAAGAGCAAGGCTTGTCCCGCCCAAACTTGCAGAGTCAGCATCGTATTCGTGGGGCATGACAGTTGTACCACCTCTGCTGCGCCATTACGAGAATGCAGCTTCTTCTGCCGTCCTGATCTGACCACGTCGGCCACAGATGAGCAGTGAATGTTTTTGTCCCGTCTGCGCTGCGAGCCCGTTGAATCAGCTGCCAGTAGAGGTTATTTCCGAATAGGGAACTCGTGGTCGTGAGGCGAGTGCAAACAGACAGCAGACACTGTGTTATTTCTGCTGAAACCTTCAGCGCTGAGGCGCCCCAGAACTGCCCCAGCAACGCCCTGCTAGAGTGCGCGCGGACGACCCTTAATTGTTCTGACCACTACCAGGGGCGGACGGCGAGCCGGGCCGGGGCAAACGGAGGGTCTCGCACTGTAGAGCGCCGTCTCCGCAAGGCACATGATTGGTTCTCCATGGGCCTGCCCTGGCTGGTGAAGATTCAAGGGAATTCTGAGGGAACACTCAGAGAAGACTGGACAAGGGCTGCAAAGGCCACTCTGGTTGATGAAGGCCCACACTTTCTCAGAAACACACACGCGCACACTGCCATTCTCCCACAGGCCACACACACAAAGAGACGGACTCTCTGTTACAAGCTCGTCCGGGGACCGTGGACCGCACTTTATTCGGTTCCTCCTCTCGCTAGCCCCATCAAAAAAAGCCCCGTCCGCGGCCGTGGTCAACTTAGTTACCTGGTAACAGCGCAGCACTGTACCGTACTTGTAGGTACCAACAGGCCCAGCCCAGAGGACTCAGGGAAACGACGGGACCGGACAGGGGATTGACTCCTCGTCACTAACTTTCGGGAGAAAACAAAGCCTCAACCACCACCTCCCTCCCACTACCGCCAAAACCTAGACCTCGACTCTTCCTCCCGCCACGGCTCACTTCCTCCTCTCCAGCCTCAGCCTCCCGCTCCATGCTCTTGTTGCCCATTGCGAGGCAATCGTAACAGCGCCCGAGCTGGACGAACCGCCCCAGATCTTCTTGTCTGGATTTCCTATCGATCGACCTTGTGAACCCCCCCGGCGAGGTAAATCGCTTGCCCCCCGTTCTCGCCCTTCAACAGTTCCCTCTTTCAGACGCAGCTCCTCGGCCGCCCGCCATACTCACCCTCCTTTCCGAAACTTTTTTCTTCTCCCCTTGAAACTGCACTGAGTACACTCTGTGGACTTTGCAGTCTTCAAGTGTGGCCGTTTAAAGAGGCGTCTTCAGCTTGTGGATGCAGGCACTGACTGATCTGCGCAGACTCAGCTTGAGTGAGCTGCTGGCCAACATAGCTTTGCCGTTCTCGCCCACCAAAACCTAACCGACTTCTCCAACCAACGCAGCCCTTCGTCGTTGCACCCACCGTCCTGGCCGCTATCACGAGGTAAGCCTGTCTTGAATCACAATCCCCATCATACGTCCAGCTTGTTTCCCCATGCCCCTTATCAACTGCCCCAAGCCCCACGGTTGTCGGACAATCCACAGCGGTCACGTCATGAGCTTTAGACGTGGCCTCTACCTTCCCAAGCTTGCCCGTTGGACCTGCATCGCCCGACTCTTGCATTCTGGGGACTAACACACCGTTCCTACAGGGTCGAGAAGCTGCGTTTGCGAACCTCCCACGAGACGTCGATCATCAACTTTCATCGCCACGCAAGGCTCTGTTGTGGCTACCTGAATGGTGGCCGATGCGAAGATATCCCGACACTCCTTTAACAAACCTCGTAACGACAAGAGCGTTTCCAACATGCCTGTCACGAAGAAGGATGGAATAGCTGGTGGCGGTCCCGGTGGGAAACAGAATGGTTTGTGGTTCAGCGCTGCCTCGTGAGCTAGCCTTCTGACATTTTCTGATCAGGAAACCGTGCATCTTTCCGAACCGATTCAGCTATTTCTAACAACCGTTTCGGCAATGAACGAGTTCTCCAGCCTTGGGTTCCTGACACCAACGACGCAGTTAATGGTAGCCTCGAAAGGTCTGGCAACAACGCAGGTTGGGATCAGTTCGCCGAGAACGAGAGACTGTTCGGCCTCACTACAGACTACGACGAAAACATTTACACCACCGCTATCAACAAGAGCCATCCTCAATACAGGGAGCGGATAGCCGCTGCGGAAAGAAAGGCCCGAGAGATTGAGCGCAGCGCACCCACTACTGCTCACGTGGCCGAGGAGCGTATCATGGACTATGTCGGTGGGGATGATGGAGGGGATGAGGAGGACAAGTTCGTATTCTCTTTAGCAAAATCGTCTGCGATTTTACTGACATCTTTCCCTGCAGGTACAGCGGTGTCCGCCGACAGGATTTTCCACCTCTGTCTGGACGTGAGAACAAATACACTCCACCTGCAAAGCGAGCACCCACAGCTCAGTCCACTGTCAAGGGTGCCCCTGTCGATCCTGCCATTATCTCTTCACAGATCAAAGCGCCTGCCAAGAAGCAACCTACCCCAGTGCCCGAGGAGCCGAAGCCTCAGACTCCTGATGCGAACAAGAACGTGTCTGCGCCCAAGGTCGATGCTCAGAAAGTTGCTGCCGAAGCCAAGCCTGCTGAGGCTCCGGCTAACTCACCCAAGCCCGCTGCTCAGCCTGCCAGTGGCAAGGCGACAGAGACGAAGTCTGTTGACAAGACTAATGCTACTCTGAGGCCCTCCGCCAGTGGCACCGTCGCCGGCGCTGCCGCCCCCAGCGCAACCTCCACGGTCGAACATGACGTACTGAAGGAATTCAAGTCGTTTGCTAGCCAACAGCGCCAGAATGCCGAGAAAGCACGAAGCAATAAGGCCAAAGCAGACAAGGAGGTCAAGTTGACCGAGTTGAAGAAGTTCGCCAGCTCCTTCAAGCTTTCCACCCCCGTGCCCACGGATTTGGTCTCCATTATCGCCAAGGACCCGGTCAAGCAGAAGGAGATTCAGGCCAAGGCGATTAAGAATGCCGAAGATGTTGCCAAGGCCAAGGCCGAGGCTGCTACCCAGGACAAGCCCTCTCCATCGAAGGATACGCAGGCAAAGCCTTCGGGACAAGTTACGCCAGCTGCTGCTGCGACATCTGGCCCTTCCAGCGATAACCGATCTTCTCGCCCTGCTACCGGTACTCAAGCTACTCCTCCTGCTGGAGGTCAAGGTCGTCATCCCGGAGCTCGTCAACAATATCCCCAGCAGCAGTACCATCAGCAGCAGTACCGAAACAACCGTGGAGGACCTCATGTTCCCCAGCAGCAGCAGACCGGCATGCTAGCGCAGCGACTCCGTAACGTTGAGCAGCAGAAATACTCCCAGGCTTCAGCTCCCCACCAGCCTCACGTTCCTGGCCAGGAGATGCGCGCTCCTCCTACCGGACCCGCCAGCGGCGTCAACTCTGACTACAATCGACGCCTCAGCGGTGCTCCTGGCCACATGGGTGCTAAGTTGAACCCCAACAGCCACGAGTTCAGACCTAGCCCGTTTGCTGCGGCTTTCAACCCGAACGGACATCCCAGTGCTGGCTCGAGCCCCCGATCTTCTGTTAACCACGTTGAGGCGCCAACCAGCAATGTCGCCGCCTCCGGTCAGCTCATTCGGCGGAAGACCAAAGCTATTGATGTCAAGAAGTGCTACATCCTCTCACACATCCAGACCTTTACTCCTCCTCCTGGCCGCAACTGGGATGACAACGGTGGTCTTCGTCCCGCCTATGACACCTTGCCTACATGGCGACAGCTTCAGGACGACGAGAAGCCTGATTCTACGATGCATCTCAACTACAAGGAGTATTTCGAGCGCCAGCCTTTTAACGGACCTGCGCTAGCCACTCCCAACCCGCAGCATGTCGTTCCTCAGATGCCTCACCAGCACCAGCTACCTTTCCATCTCCAGCAGGGCGCGCACAACATGGCCCCCAGAGGATCACCACACATGCCACCTATGCAGATGCACACACCGCAGCATGGCCCTGTGCCTCACCCGCAGTACGGTAACGACGATCATAGGATGATGCATTCAAACTCGGCTCAGTCATTCGCCTCACCCCGCCTCGGCAATGTGCCTGTCGCCTACAACTCGCCAGCACAAGTGCCCTATAACCAACCCGTCTTCATGCCTGGGACGCCGCAGATGGGACAGTTCCGTAGCTTCTCCAACAACCCCCAGTACATGTCCCCTCAGCAAGGCCAGATGGGAGGTCCTATGATGATGCAGCCGCAATTCATACCTGGGCCGCAGGGAATGGTTCCTGGTCCGCAGATGATGTATCCTGGCGGCCACCCTCAATTCATGCCTCCATCTGGACCTCAGCCGGTCCCCGGTGTCAACGGATACCCCAGCCCTGGACGTCCCGCGGCACCGATGATGGCACACCAGGGCTCGCAGCAGGGACAGCCCATGTATGGCATGAGCCCCAATGTCCAGTATAACCAGCCGGTCTTTAACCCAGGCCAGCAAGGCGGACCAAGTAAGTAGCAACTCGGGGATTCTTAAAGGAGCAGCGGATTAACGAGCGCTAACCCTAGTGCAGTGAGAGGGGGCTTCGGCAGCCCTGGGCCTCAACATTTTGGAACCAGCCCTCAGCAGGGACACCAATATGGCCCTCAACACCGAAGCGGCAGCACCAGTTACAACAAGGGCTATGCGGGCCCAGGACCTCATCAGACGCCCCAGCCCAACCATGCGGTGCCGGCCGCGAACCAAGGTCGACCTGCTGAGGGGTCGAATGAGGCCAAATAAGGAGGTGATGCGAACTATCATCAGCCCCCCTCTTAGCATACAATGAAGCATCTCTAGCACGGCCTTTCCGAGCGGCGGCCTCGCCGAGATAGTCTTTTCAAGCACATCTATCTCAGGGTCTGAACTGCAGTGACACGACAGCGAAACGTGCGAATCATTGCATACAAGTTGCAGTATGGGGCATTCGTACAGAGTCGCACAACTATCAGTTTAGACAGGATGAGGCCTGAGGCTCGGGCCGCCTGGGCATTTGGGTTAGCAGGTGAGCCGTTGGGTCGCTTAAAGTGGAGTGGTCTGGGAGATGCCAGGCCTGAAGGTGTCGCGAAGGTGTCTCTATGACACAAGTATTTCTCTCTACCGATGTCGCGCCAATTGGACGGCGCCAGGATCAGCGACGACCGTTGGCTGCGCCGGAGCAAGCAGGTGGCAAGAGGCAGACGCGCCATCAAGTCTTGACGGTGGACACTTTGTGTCTGTGGACGGCGAGGCCGAGGGAAGCGATGTCGGACAGACTGGATGAATGAATGACAGCCAGCAAGGTCGAGCAGGGATGCCAAGACGAGGTCTCGAGGTGTGTACGGGGCGATGGCCTGGGTCGGGACACAGCATCAAGTGCCGATGTCAGATGTGTGCTGCCAGGCTCGAAGCTCAAGGTACAGGACTCGTTCCCGGTGGGTCTTTGGTGTTGAGGAAGGGCGATGAAGGGATCAGCATGTCATGGCAGAGGCAGCCTAAGAGCTACCTACGAAGGGTATTGTTTTGGGAATTTCGAAAAGTATGTGATAGCGATGGTGGTCCTGGAGGGGTTTGAAAAGGCAAGGAGGGTGTCTTGTGAGGAGCGGAGCCAAAGGGGGGTCAGGAGGTGTTGGATCCTTCAAGACCAAGTTGAGGCAGAGCATTCATGGAAGCGAGTCGAGTCATGCATCAGGGCGAGGCATTTAGCAAGTCGAAGCGTCGATAGCTCACAGCATAGGCCTACTAGGCAAATAGCAAAAAGAGAGAAGTACAAAGTGTACATACGTATGTTTCGTTTCACGGGAGGACGCATGGGGCATATGGTTGTGATGTAGATGAGATGCATGAAGATGGATGGAGTCCAGATTCAGGGTGATGGTCAATGCGGCCAGGCAAGCAGGCATTGATCGCATTGACCGAAAGAAGGCTTGGACGAGGCTTGGACGAATGCTTCAGGTGGCCCTGGTTGTGGCACTGGTAAGGGCTTTGATGGGTGGGCGGACGGAGGGTAAGGGATGAACGAGTCCAAGCTCATGTCATGGGATCCGCACTCTGGAACAGCAAGAGTCGCAGAGGCCGGCGTCCGCGGAAGGGAGGGTGACATGGCCGGGCGGGTCGATCGTCGTAGGCCGGATCAAGGCCGGAGAAGTCGAGGCAGGCCAGCGCCAAGAGGGGATGATGGAGTGTCGAGTCGTGAGTGGCCAGAGGCGAGTTTGGGCATGTCTTGTAGCGGCAGAGGGGCACGAGGGGTTCGCGGCAGAGCGGGACAAAGAAGAGAAGAAGACGGACGAGTCAAGGTTGAGAGATTTAATCGACGGCACTCGGTAGACGTGCCTGTGTCTGGGCGGGAAGCCTGACATGGCATGGCATGGAGATGGATGGCGTGCATGAGGGCATCTTGGGGCAAAAGATTGGCTAGGTAGCGAGTTTGGCGCAGAGGGAGGGGATTCACGCAATGTGCACCGTACGATCAGCGGCGTCATGCGCCCTTGGGTTCCTGGTTCAGGTTGCCTATTTACGGATCTCACATATAGAGGACGCATACGCCACCAGGTACGCATACACGCGCGGCTGGAGAAGAAGAGGGAGGGGAAGGGAACTCACGCCACCAGAAGAAACAGGAGGGTATGATTGATGGATGACAGATGTGCAATACTGTAGGGATGAGGGATCCAAGTCAGGCACGAAACATTGAGCAAGAGAGTCAGATGGTGAAACTCGAGTCAATTGATGTGGCTTGCTTCCAGTCTTTGAAAGAATATTCTACAAAAAGTCTAAACTGTGGAATAAAGAACGGCTCGGAACTGCCATGTGGTTCTAGTTAGTTTAGTTACGTGACATGGTTAAATAAATGACTCTTGTTTCTTTGATGGCGAGAGAGTCTTGTCAGTTCATGAAGGGGGTCTAGGTTAGTTGATGGGCGAAATGTCATTTGTTAGTGTGAAGTGGCGCTAGGGCCAGACGGTGGTGTCTCTACCCAAGCAAGATCTTGGCTTTTTTCTCACGACCGTTGAAAAGGGCGGTTGCGGCGTCAAAGACTGTTCCTGTTGGTGGGTTGCCCGCCAAGACTGGAGAGGGGGGTCCTTGACACTAGCGAAGATGATCATCTATCATCCTTCCGAACGAATCGGCATAGGGGAATAACAAGTGTGTGGAATCAAGAGAATCGTCGTGGATCTAGGGTTTTCCTGCGAAAGCAAGGAGGATCGGTATCGCTGCTGGACAGTGCATGTCTGCGACAGCGCATACGATGACGATGATGCTGTGTTTGGATTCTGGTTCGCTGGCATGAAACGCATGTCAACGACGACGGCGTTTGACGACGCAGGGTAGGCTCATGGACTGACTTAGTTGATTCCTTCTATTGCTGACATTGTTTCAATTCATTCTATGCTGTGACTCAAAACTTGTCTTTTTTTTACTGTATGTGAGCACTTTAGCATTCTCTGGAAGCCAAGGCCTCCCCGCGTGATACCCATTCTCACGGCGCCTCCGTTAGCCACGAAACGTGTGCCATGGCCAACTCACTCCCTCCCACAGCATTTACATCTCCACCTGGTCGCAGTTCTCCCTTGACATTCTCGACCCAAAGTCTTGTCATCCAATGTCTCTGATTCGTCCGACCAACTTTTTCATTGAACCATTGAGTGGTTGCACACTTCACTCATTGACTCACGTGTGCCTCCGCTGAGAGACATTGACCATCAACACTAGCTGGACCGGATTTGCGACGGACAATAACGATGACGACGGACGATGATAAAAGGCCTGGTGCTGAAAAACTTCACGTGCAAAGAGCCTTAACAACTCTGATATATCCCTGCTAAATACGTGACACACGCCTTCGGACTTGACACCTCTGTTGGGGAGTTGCCTCTCTAGTCCATCGGGTTTGCCTCAGGGGGTCCTGGTAATTGCTTCAAGGATCATCACCGGGAACTTTTACCAACTCGTCAATCTAAATGTTCAGTTGGCATGAGGTAATGAAGAATGAATCCCCGTCATTGGAAGATATTCTCCTTCCTTTGTCGGTATTTCCATGACAAGCCTTTTTTGACTCCTGCATTTCTCCCCTACTTCTCCTTTTTTGAGGCTTGCAGGACGATCGCGCGTTTCAACTCAGGTACAGGTCCCCAATCAATGCATCGCCCGCGGGTGGCGTTTCAAGCGCCAGGGGTTCTCCGGGGTGTGATTGGACGAGAGGGACGTGGCCCGTCACGTCTCGACCTGCTTCAGCCTCTTTTTTCTTTTTTGGTCCTTTGGAACGCGGGAAAAAAAGGCCAGTCACGGTGAGCCAGTTATTTGGTTATGATGGGTTGGACTTGCGACTGCTTATTGTTTGTTCATGCCAAGTTTGTGTCTTGTTTTGGATGAGACTGGAATGTTTCTCTAGATCGAGAGACATGGGATTACTGAGACGAGTTGTGTCATATGGTATCACATTACACATCCCATCACCAAGGCGTACAAAGCACGGCACAGAAGAAAAAGAGATTGACGAGATCAAGAAAAAAAGGAGACGGTGTATCAGGTCATCGTCCCTTTGTTCGGCATCTCCAAGGTACGTGCGTAGCAGAGCAGCCGAGGTGGCATCCGAACCCGATTGTCGTCTGTTCGTGGTTCTTCGTAAGTGAGTGTGTGTGGGGAAAAAAAGAACCATCAGTTTCGGATTCTGGGGCCCGGCGCCTGCCTCGGCCGTTCGGTGAGTGGGTCCCACCTTTTTTCTTCTTCTTCGAACGGCGAGAATCACATGGAGAAGAACAAAAGATTCCCATCCCCATGTACTTCATACTGACAAAGGTCATGAAGGGAGGATGATGTGGATGATTCCATCAGTCATTGTAATAATCATGAAACTCACTCAAGTTCACAAAAGGCAGGTGTATTTACTTATTTACGTATTCTCACCGTAGCAACAACTCTTGTAAGTCAAAGTTTCTGTTTAGGCGCCGACCAACCAATTCAGGGGATCCACGCGCATGCGACATAGACGCCCACAGTCGAGACGCATCCACCGCCAGTCGACTTTCTACGAACCCTCTCACTTGACTCGGGAGAGGATCGAAGACCTAGGATCATGGATGACATGCTCTCTCCCTCGTCGATCACTTTCGGGTGTGCGTGGTTTTGTTTGTATGATCTGTCGCCCTTTTGGTGGGGATGCTACCAGGGACCCGGAGCGACGACAGCGACTAGCTTGCTTGGCCTTTTGCCGCGCTGCGATTCAGGAGACGCCCATGCCTTGCCTCGAGGCCTCTCTCTCTCTTTTTCAATGACTAGGCCTTGTTGTAGTAGTAATTCCTAGCGTTAGTTAGGGGGGTGGCAGCCCAAACGAAACAACTGAAACATCGCCAGCCCGTCTCTGGCTCTCAAAGACTATAAGACGTGACCCAACCCCCGACCTTTCTCTTTCTTGTTCTATCCCCCCAGCACTGCTAAGGAATTCATTCTACACAGGCCGATCTCTTCGGGTTTTCTTCTTTTTTCTTCTTCTCCTTCTTGAACTTTTTTCCCACTCGTGGGCCGGATACATTCCCTTTTCAAGACAACAAACCAACTTTCAACTTCACTTCTTCACTTGATCTTTTTTCACCGTTTGTAACGGAGGCTGGTCAACTTTTTTTCTTCAACTTGCTTCATTGAATCACTGACGCACAAGCTCGGCCTTTGTGTCACTCAAGCTCTGCGAACCCCTTGTTTTGAGAAACAAGACCGATCTCTGTTCTGTCACTGTTCGTCACTGTTCAGGAAGCATTCACACCACCCCCCTCACACACACCTCAGATTCTTCTCACCTCTTTTGTTCCGCAACTTCATTGTCTCGAGCTACATTCCTTGCTTTCAATAAGCACCACAATCCTTTTTTTATTGTTCCGTCCGACTTCGAACGCAACACGCACACACCTCGAACTACAATAGAAGAACCCACCCTCGTCGGTCCGTCTGAATTCACTCTCTTGTTCAGCTGGGACAATCACACCAACCACTTCGACGTCATTTCGAAACAACCCAACGAGCCGGGCTCGATATAAAACATCACCTTCTCTGCGGCTGAAGCCAAACAACACACTTTCAGACAACTCGTATAACACAAGGACACACTCCTTCCACAACATTCTCAGCGCATAACTTGGCATCAGCACACAGCCAACGTTTTCTTCCTCATTTCAACAGATACCCTATTCTCATCACTCTCCTCGACGGAAGTGTTGTGATCAGTTCTTCTTTTCAACAACCACAACCACCAACAACGCAAACATGAAGTTCTTCGGTATCGAATCCGCTGCTCTCGCTCTTGGGCTCGCCGGTCTGGCCCAGGCTCACATGGAGATGACCAGCCCTCCCCCCTTCAAGTCCAAGGCCAACCCTCACGCCAACGGTGATGTCGACTACAGCATGACTGCTCCTCTCGAGGCCGGCGGCGGCAACTTCCCTTGCAAGGGCTACCACTCTCTCTTCGGCACCCCAGCTGGTGCTTCTGTTGCTGACTGGAAGGCCGGCGGCTCTTACAGCATGACCATCACCGGCGGTGCCAACCACGGTGGCGGTAGCTGCCAGGCCTCTCTGTCTTTCGACAAGGGCGAGACCTGGAAGGTCATCCACTCGTACGTCGGTAACTGCCCTGGAGCTGGCACTACCAGCTACGACTTTAAGGTCCCCTCCGACACCCCCTCAGGTGAGGCCATCTTCGCCTGGACTTGGTTCAACCAGATCGGCAACCGTGAGATGTACATGAACTGCGCCGCCGTCACCATCGGTGGAGGATCATCCAAGAAGCGCGCCTCTGCTCTCAGCAGCCGCCCTTCCATGTTCGTCGCCAATGTCAACAACGGTTGCAGCACTGAGGAGGGTTCCGACCTTGAGTTCCCCGACCCTGGTCCGGATACCTCCAACGACTCGTCCAAGACTGCTCCTCCCAAGGGTAGCTGCGCCTCCGGCTCCGGCTCCGGCTCCGGTGGTGGCTCTTCTGGCGGCGACAGCGGTGCCACTCCCAGCTCCCCCGCTGGTGATGTTGGCAGCGGCAACGGAAACAACGGTGCTGTCCCTAGCTCCCCTGCTGACAACGGCTCCGTTGCCCCCAGCTCTGCTCCCGTTTCCACTCCTGCCCAGACCCAGCCCGCCGCTGAGCCTACTCAGCCCGCTGCCGAGTCTTCTGCCCCCGCCGGTGGTGCTCCCTCTCAAGTGTATGTATGCTCTGATGATGTTGAAGAAGACCCTGACTCACAAACGTCTAGTCCCGGAGGTGTCTTCATCACCGTCTCTCCTCCCGCCGAGGGCACCGAGGCTCCCGTTGCTGCTCCCACTGACACCATGATGACTCTCACCAAGTCCGCTCCTGGAACTGGTAACGAGCCCGTGCCTACCAGCGTTGTCCAGTCCGAGCCTGTGGCCACCACCCCTGCCGGTACCCCCGAGGCCGCTCCCACAGTTCCCGCTACCCCTAGCTCCGGCTCTGGTGATGGTGGCTCCGACTCTGGCTCCGGTTCCGGTGAGGCTCACACTGCCGGAACTGCCTGTACCTCGGAGGGCGAGTGGAACTGCATTGGTGGCTCCAAGTACCAGCGTTGCGCTTCTGGCCGATGGTCTGTTGTTCAGTCCATGGCTTCTGGCACTACCTGCTCCGGCAGCAAGGCCATGGCTTTCGCTTGGGGCTTTGGCCGCAAGCTTGCTCTCCGTGCCCGCCGGGCATAAAGAGTCAACTCCGTAGGACCACGCACATAGGCACTCATGAGTTTCAGCTCATGATGAACATGAAAAATGGGGACATTGGCTTTTGAGCCATGGCCTGGGCAAGGCCAAAACGGTACATATCCTGCATTTGACGGTACGGTACGGAATACGGAGGAACATGGGGAGTTTTTTGGTCATTCTTTGTACATGACAGGATCACGGAGGTATACAGGACATGAATTCAACTTATGGATACTTTCAACACTTGTTTAGATGTGCAGTGACTGGTGCGACTTGTTTGAACTTGCAGATTGTAGAAGAGAAAGAAGATACAAGTGAAATAGAGTTTGAGTTTGTTGATGAGAACAAATATACACACTGGCCTTTGCCCCTTTGATACGATTGGCTTTGTCCTTACTAGAGTGCCAGGTAGGCATGTCGGTAGCCAGGATGCTGGAGCAAAGGAACGGCGCAGGGCAGCACGTGATGCTCCCTTTGTCCTGCAAGTGAGGTCGTCGTGAGTGGCGGAGCGCATATGTTGAAGAACAGTCGTTAGTGGCAGAGCCAGAGACGCAGTCAGAGTGAAGGTAAGAGGAAAGGATTGAAGGAGGCAGCCCGCGTCGCATGGAATAAGGAGGCTGGAGGCCGCTTTGTCGTTCTGCTACTAGTTGAGTTGGAGTGAGAGAGCCGAGTAAGATGGGGGGCTGAGGTAGTTTCTCTGGGTGGCTTATTCTTGGGGAGACGCGGACATCCAGGGCAAGGGTGTGTGTACCTGCACCTGGTCGAGAAGGGAGTAGATATTAATATCAACGCGTCTGCAGTGGAAGCTGTAGTTGCGAGGCGCATGCCTTATTTTGACCGGTACGAGCCAAGTCTCCAATTTGTGAAGAAAAGGTCACCCCTCGTTGGCCAACAGCAGGCCCATCTACATCCACAGTGCGCATTGCCTCATCCGATGAGCTGGCCATTGGGCAGCAATGAATTTCAGCACCAATTGTGACTCTGAGTGGCGGGCTTGCACAGTGTTACGCACTGTACACGTAGCACAAAGGGTCCCCTCCCTCTAGGTCTCTTCCCCGTCGTCTAACTACGAACCCAACCCAACCCTCAGCGGTGGACGACGGCGGCGGGGGCTGTGTCGGAGTCAGGGTTCCAAAACGACTCTGGTGATGAGATGAGACAGCTAGTAATCGGCACAAACTGTACAAACTATCAGGTTAATACGTATGCGTGTAGATACTATTTGCCTCTCCCGGAGAAAACGGCACGAGGCATCAACATGGAGGCGCATACCCTTCCCCCAAAACGTCCTAGCTATCTGCTCCATGCCTCGTTCACAGCTCAGCTCAACCTTGGAGATGCCCGCCCATCAGCGCCATGCCAGGCCCCATCGCTAGGTGTGCTGTAAATCACTGGAACAGCGCCTGATTCATCATTTGACCGCCCGCCCGCGAGCGCGAGAGCAACCCACTTTCCTTGCGCTGGCCTGGCCTGGCCTGGCCTTCCCCCATCCATCCCCATCCCGCCATTCATCCATCCATTCCCCATCCATTCTTGGGCCCCTCCCCCTCCAGCCTTATAACCTCCACCACCCAAGGCGACACCATCCAAACCTCTTCTCTTGCTTGCTACTTTCTCGCCCTCTTGCTGCAAACCCTCATGATTGTGGCGCTTCTTGCTCAGTGACGGAATTTCCGTCTACACGACAATCCCTCCTCGCGCGGCGACCTACATCCTCCTACTCATAGGTAGAAACACCATCCTAGCCAGCCCCTCCTCGCTTCGATAACCTCCTCGACCGCCAGACTTCGACCATGGCTGGTCCTGCCTCCCCCCAGGCCGAAGGTCCCACGTTTGCTCCGCCTCCGCTGCCCGCCGGCTGGATTGCTCAGTGGGATGGCGCGAGCAAGAAGTACTACTATGTTCAACTCTCGACCGGAGTCTCTCAGTGGGAGGTCCCCACTGAGCCGGCCAAGACGGGCAACACTCCGGCGCCCCAGATCGAGCACCCCTACGGCGCTCCCAAGCAACAGCCGGAGCTCATCACCCACCCAGACGGTTCGCAGACGATGCGCCATGCCGATGGCACCATGGAGCCCATCATGCCCGACGGAACACGCGGTGTTGACGGCCCATCTGGAGATCGGGGTATTGGGGTAGGTCGTGGCGCGTTGCTCCAGTGCTTACGGTTTGCTGACCATTTTCCTTCTAGAGTATGGCTATGAACGCTCTGCTCGGTGGCAACAAGAACTCGTCTCACGGCGGCGGTAGCAGTGGAGGACACGGCCCCAGTCCCCTGGGTAACCTCGGCGGTCTCGCAAGCCAATTCCTCGGTGGCTCTCATGGTGGAAGCAGCGGCGGCAGTGGTGGGGGTCACGGCTCCGGTGGTTCAGGTAACCTTGGCGGTCTTGCGAGCCAATTCCTTGGTGGTTCTCATGGCGGAAGTGGTGGAAGCGGAGGAGGCAAGCAATCTGGTGCTGGAAAGCTCGTCGGACAGCTGGCTTCGAGCTTCATGAACTCGGCCTCTCAGGAGAAGCCTCCCGCTCCGCAGAACTACCATGGCGGCGCCAGCCAGCAGAACTCTCACCACTCTCAGGGAGGTCTTGCTGGTACTGTTATGGGTGGTGTTGCTCATATGTTTGGTGGCAAGCCTGGTAGCAGCGTAAGTTGTCGCATCCTCGAATGCGCTCGGTCGTGAGACTAACACTCTGAATCCAGCAGGGCCAGAACTTTGGTTATCACAACTCGGGACCGCAGCAACAGCAGCAGGGCGGTGGCGGCGGCGGTTCCTCTTACTCGGGCGAAGCTCCCACTTATAAGCCCCCGGGTTCAGCAGGATCTGCTCCCTCAGGGACTCCTTCGGGATCGCAGCCCTACGGAACGCCCTCGCCTAACCATCAACAGCATAATCAGCAACACGGTTCTCATCAGCAACAGCCGGGTCAGAGTTCTTCGTACGGTTCACACCAACAGCCCGGCCAGAACGCCCCTTACGGTTCGCATCAGCAGCAACCTGGCTCTCACCCACAGCAGTCTGGTTCCAACACACCTTATGGCTCACACCAGCAACTGCCAGGAGCCAACCCGCAATATGGATCTGGTCAACAACACCCCGGATCGAACCAACCGTACGGCTCCCACTCGCAACAGCCAGGCCAGAACCCTCCCTATGGATCTCACCAGCAGCCAGGCTCGCATCAACAGCCAGGTGCTAACCCACCATATGGCTCACAGGCTAGCCCGAACCAGCAGCACGGCTCACACCAGCAGCCTCACGGCCAGCAGCAGTATGGTTCCAACTCTCAGTATGGTGGAAGTCCGCATGGATCCCAGAACAACTCGTTCCCTCCTCCGCCCCCAGGAGGTCCGCCTCAACAGCATGGACAACATGGGCAGCATGGGCAGCAAGGACAGCAGGGCCAGCAGGCACAATACTTCCCTCCTCCTCCTACTGCACAGCCGCCGCACCAGCAGCAATATGGACAAGGCTATCCCAATAACCCCCAGGCCTCTGGTGGTCAGTATGGAGGTCCTCCTGATCAACATGGACAAAATCAACAGAACTACAGTGCACCTCCAGCTCCCGGAAACCAGCAGTACCCCCCTCCCCCTCCTGGAGGTCCTCCTGGAGGATACAATCCCTCATACAACGGAGGCCAAGGAGGCCAGCCTTCTTATGGCGGCGGTGCCCCCCCTGTTCCACACGGAACACACCCGGGTCAATATGGAGGAGCCTACTGAACGGCTCTTTGAGGAAATTTGGAAATCCACAACATTTACTGCCTACCATGCTGTAGTTCCCTAGGCTCAGCAAGGATGACTTGAGTATTCATCGGCAAGAGATCGCGAGATTGTGCCAAGCCAGACCCTCAGTGTGCGTTCCTCTCGCTTCGCACCTGATGACTGGATGTTTGATATGAAAGTATGTGTCGAGACGATCGGCAGGGATCTAGACGCCATGGCCCAACCAAGGGCGGTGAGGACGAGAGTGACACATGGAGAAGAGTTACGAGAAATATGATGATCAACGTAGATAGTAGAATGCATTTGCCGGGTCCGTTTCTTTTCTTTCTTCATATGGGATAATCGGTCACAGGGTCCGAGTACGCAAGCAACCCTCTTCTATTCTATATCTCTTTCTTTTCTCTGCTCTCGCCGGCGACGGCGATTGACTGTAGCTTGGAGGCGACGGACCTGGCCACGAACCAGGCGACCAGAGCGACCACGACGAGGAACCCAATGGTTGGCACCAGGGAGCGAGGGATGAGATTGTACAGATAGGGGTCGAGAATGAGATCCACGAGCACGGGGGGAGGATCCCTCATGAGAGCCGCGTCGTCGGTGAGGTAATCCGCAGAAGCCTTGATCTGCAGCAAGAGAACCGAGGCGCTACGCTCTCCCTCTTCACGATCCCCATGGCTGTCAGTACTGGACTGGCGTGAGTAGGCGTAGTCGGCGAGCGACTGCATGAGCTCTGGCGTGTCCCAGACAGTATCCAGCTCATATACATCCATTACGAAGCCTGTAGGTTGCTACGAGTAACAGAAAAGGAAGGATTAGTTTCCTGAGATCTAAGTGATGGGGTTCTTGACATACAATCGCAGCCCAGCATACCCTAAACTCATACCGCTGGCCTACATTCAAGCTGTCCAGCAGTAGCCATGTAGCAGCGCCAGAGGCATAGTCCTTGGTTTCAGTGGGAAACACGCGACTCAGATTTGTCCTGATAGACCAAGAGTCTGGCGTTAGGACGGTGAGGTTGAGGTCGACGAGTGAGGGTTTCTGCAGGGGGATGGGGACAACGTCTGGAGCAGTGAAGATGACCTTTTCAGCGTTGGCCTCTGTGGAACTCGCAAGGAATAGGACGAGGCCAAGAATGGGTAGAACATGACGTAGGGCTAGTAAAAACATGGTTGCGAGGGCATTGAGTGATGGCTAACCCGCGTTTACATGGCCTTGTCAAGTGTCTTGTGAGATGAAGCGTGTTGTCTGAAGCGTCACGTGGAGCCCTGTCGCCCCGCCGAGTCGGCACCTAGTTTCGACCTCAGCAGCTACAGTACCTACAACCTCTCAGCTATTAAGAAAGCTACCTATACAAGTTAATAGTTTGGCTGGGTGATTGGGGAGAGACTTGGAATTTTGGCATGTCGAGAATGGAGAATCAAGAACATGCACATCATGCACACTTTTCCAAGCCAAGAGATGGGGAATGCACTGGTAACTTGGACATCCTATAGCTATGTTCTATTAGACTACCCGGTTATGATATATGAATGAGCCAGATTTCTCTTGATTGTAGCAATGTCCCGGTGATATCACCGTGTCTATTTCTTCGTCCATGATGGCTTTTGCGTGCTGTTCTACCCGAGAGGATTGAATAAAGGCAAGAGCTCACGTTACCTGTTCAATATCCCATCCCTCCTCAAGGAGACCATCAGAGTCATCAGCCCATATGATATGCTGATGGGGTAGAAAATTGCACCGGGAAGGAGATAGGTAGTCAGAGTTGGCCATGCCGCAGGCTTCGCTGAAGGACACGGTCTGCCCCGGTTTCCACATTTGATACCTTGAAATAATGGCGCCGTACATTGAAACCGGTAGACTGCGATAGTCTGAGATGGTGAACGGGCGCGTGTTTTTGAGAAGAGTTGTCCTTGACCATGCAAGAAAGAGAAAAGGATAAAGATAGTGTACGCGGTCGTCATTGTCTGACTTCCAATGCGAAGATGTTCTTGGAGAATCTTGGGAATCCCCAAGCCGGAGAAGGTCGTGGAAACAAGGGGTTCGTCATCTGCGTCACCAAACGAGACGATTAAGTCAATTGCCCTACCTAGAAGATTTCAATTTAGAGAGATGGGCATGATGTGATGAGCTCGCGAGATGGTATGGTTATGTTCGGGGTTGGGGTTGGTAGAGTTGAATGCCAGTAGTTTTGTCAAGTCACCTGGCAAATACCACTACCCAGTTACCCATCTGCCTGGTGTTATCATTCTGGGAAGTAACGAGCCTGCCCGGACTTTGGATGTCGGTGACCTAAGCCGCGAGGCAGGCGAGGGCAAGTCCAAGTGAGGCATTGCCATTAGGTAGGTATCCGTCCCGAGTCCATGGTTTGGTACCCATGGGGATCACAACTATCCTCTTGAAGCTTTCTTGTAGCAACCAGGGCAGGCGATGGCTGTAGTCGCAGGTCAAGCCATACGCGTGTATTTAGTACCTCATCGTTTCTCTCGATCGTCATCATGCGCACAACATCATACATCCATTGATACCCTATGGTAAGAACGATTGGGTTGATGCCTTGGTGTGGGTTGTTCTAGTTGGCTGGTGTTTAACGTTATCAGAGAGTGAGGCTCGAGCCAGGGGTGAGTGAGGACTGGAACGAAAGGAGCCTGGGCCGACGTCGAAGCTCGGGCCTCAAGGGATTTGACAGGTCACAGGCCAGGCCAGGCTGGTCCAGGCCAACTCACCGACTTGATTGACTGATATTGGCCATAATGGGACTTGGCCCAGAGGCGTTCTCGGATTTCTCTCAAGTTGACTTGCCCCTTATAACTCGGAGTAATATCACTATGAGGATAGAACACGAGGGGCATGGATAGTTCACGAGGCGCTCGAGTGGTCCATGGCAGAAAAACAAAAGCGGGAGCGGGTACGTACATGAGATAACGGGCAGGGGTGAGGAGATGGACAGGCATGGGCGAGATGGAAACAAGGGAAGTTTACTAATGGAGGTTTCCGTGGGAGAGTGAAAAAGACAGCTGAGGCGTGCAAGCGAGGCCTGCCAAGTCAGGGACTGTATTTGGCTTGATCTACCCGTGGCATTCGTCCATGTAATATACTACCTACGCAGTAGGATGCTGCTCACAATCATCATATCCGAAACCGAAATTGACCCAAGATGAGCGTCGTGCGATAGAGAAAAACATGGACCCATGGATCGTCATTCGAGAGGAGCGCCATGATGGATGATGGAGAGAAGAGCTCCCAGGCTTCGGCCCCGCCCCGCCCCGCCAGCTTAACAATGGGTGAATGAACCAATTTGCCGTCCATGCCCTGAGCTGCCCTGGAGCGGTGAGCATCAACTGGAAGCAAGTGCCACAGGGAGCCACAGGGAGTTCAGGGAAGCCACGGTAGCTGCTGGAGAAGGCCTAGGCGGGCCAGTAGCCTAGGGGGCAGACCAGCGCTGCCAGCCAACAGGGGTGCAGCAAAGAGAAGCGCCAGCAGGGTGTTGCAGGACGCGCTTGCCCCGTTCAAGACACGCCTCGAAATCAACAAATCCCAGGGCGGCAAGCCTCCCCTGTCTGCCAAATTTCCCCCACCTATTTTCTTCTCCCTCCCCGTTCCGTTGCCCGCCCGCCATCACCAAACCAATCCAATCTGCCTGCACGCCCTCGCTCTCATCCTCTCCGAAACTCCGTCCATCGTAAAAGCCTTCTTGCCTGGCCTGTCTCCGTTTCCACCTCTACTCTTTTTTGTCGTGGTGCCTCTGCTTTACCTCCTCTTCCCTTTTGCATCGACATCCTCCATCCCCATACTTTTTTAACCACTACCATCTGCCACCATGCGTGAGGTCATTAGCATCAACGGTAAGCTCTCCCTTTGCGGCGCCCACACGCACACAAACCCACGCGTGCTTTCACCGCATCCCCCTTTTTGCTTGGTGATGCTAACTTTCGACCTCAGTCGGCCAGGCCGGTTGCCAGATCGCCAACTCCTGCTGGGAGGTGAGTTTTTGCCATAAGCAATCCAACACGTTCGAATACTGACATGTTTTCTTTCAGCTTTACTGCCTCGAGCACGGCATCCAGGTACAAAGCGACCCCTCGATTGTTGACAAACACACCACGACACCATACTGACCAAAACTTTAGCCTGATGGTTACCTCACCGAGGAGCGAAAGGCTCAGGACCCCGACCAGGGCTTCAGCACTTTCTTCTCCGAGACTGGTACGAATTTGGCTTCCTTCAATTTGCCAGTTCCAATCTAATACCCCTTTCTAGGTCAGGGCAAGTATGTCCCCCGCGCCATCTACTGCGATCTCGAGCCCAACGTCGTCGATGAGGTCCGCACCGGTCCCTACCGAAACCTCTTCCACCCCGAGATGATGATCACTGGCAAGGAGGATGCTTCCAACAACTACGCCCGTGGTCACTACACCGTCGGAAAGGAGCTCATCGATGGCGTCCTCGACAAGATCCGCCGCGTTGCCGACAACTGTGTTGGTCTCCAGGGCTTCCTCGTCTTCCACTCCTTCGGTGGTGGTACCGGTTCTGGTTTCGGTGCTCTCCTCATGGAGCGTCTGTCCGTCGACTACGGCAAGAAGAGCAAGCTCGAGTTCTGCGTTTATCCCGCTCCTCAGACCGCCACCTCTGTCGTTGAGCCCTACAACTCCATCCTGACCACCCACACCACCCTTGAGCACTCCGACTGCTCCTTCATGGTCGACAACGAGGCTATCTACGACATCTGCCGCCGAAACCTCGGTCTTGAGCGCCCCAACTACGAGAACCTGAACCGCCTCATTGCTCAGGGTAGGATCTAATGATTGGTAATTTTTGGAGCAGCTTAGCTAACTGTACACAGTCGTCTCCTCCATCACCGCCTCGCTCCGATTCGACGGTTCCCTCAACGTCGACTTGAACGAGTTCCAGACCAACCTGGTTCCCTACCCCCGAATCCACTTCCCTCTGGTCGCCTACGCCCCCGTTATCTCGGCCGCCAAGGCTGCCCACGAGGCCAACTCTGTTCAGGAGATGACCATGTCTTGCTTCGAGCCCAACAACCAGATGGTCAAGTGTGACCCCCGCCACGGCAAGTACATGGCCACCTGCCTGCTGTACCGCGGTGACGTTGTTCCCAACGACGCCCACGCCGCCGTTGCCACCCTTAAGACCAAGCGAACCATCCAGTTCGTTGACTGGTGCCCCACTGGCTTCAAGCTCGGTATCTGCTACCAGGCTCCCGAGAACGTCCCCAACGGCGACCTCGCCAAGGTCAGCCGCGCTGTGTAAGTCATCTCGCTTCCTTAAACCCCAGATTAACGTCTAACACGCAATAGCTGCATGCTGTCCAACACCACCGCCATCGCCGAGGCCTGGTCTTCCCTGTCGCTCAAGTTCGACCTCATGCACTCCAAGCGTGCCTTCGTCCACTGGTATGTTGGTGAGGGTATGGAGGAGGGTGAGTTCTCTGAGGCTCGTGAGGATCTCGCTGCCCTGGAGCGCGATTACGAGGAGGTTGCCACCGACTCCCTCGGCGAGGAGGAGCTCGAGGCTGAGTACTAAGCGGTTTCGGATGCGAGGACTGGATTGCTACTGTACAGCCAGTTTTAGCCTGTCACCGATAGAGAAGGTGTATTTTCTATTTTTCAACGGTCAGAAGCCAAAATGAGTTTTAATGTCAAAAGACCAAATCTGTAGATGAGAACCTTGCGCGCACGCGGCATGCTCGTCTCTTAATCATTCACATCCCTCTAGAGCCAGTCTTTACCAAGTATTGTATTGTAGTGGATGAAGTCAATGCAATCCTTGTTACCCTAATAGTAGTTGCTAGCCCAATCATCAAGAACGTACAGTAATAGAAAGCGGGGAACTGAGGAACTGTCCGGAGAAGTACTAGAGATGCTTTCATGGCTTGGAGCGGCCGGCGATGTAGGTTGTACCGAGGAGATATGGGCTGGAGCTCGGCCCCCGCTGAAGCCGATGATACGCGGGTCGACGTCGGCCTCGTCGAAACCATTTCTCCTCGCCTCCTCCTCTCTTTTGCAATTGAGCCCACTGAAACTTGTCAAACACAAGCCGACGACCACCTTCACCATGAGCCTTTTGCGATCCAGCATCTGCCGGGCGTGTCGGCGCTCGGGGCAGCTCCGATGGCAGAGGGGCTTTGCGACAGCCAACGCGGGCACCTCATACGACAACCGTGTCAAGCTGGTCGAGGTTGGACCTCGCGATGGCCTGCAGAACGAGAAGAAGACGATTCCTCTGGCGACCAAGATCGAGCTGATTGAGAGACTGGCTCGAACCGGAGTTTCAACCATTGAGGCCGGCTCTTTTGTTGCTCCCAAATGGGTTCCCCAGGTATGTTCTGATGACGTCGCTTGCCGTACATCCGTCGGTCAACTAACAGATGATGATGATGATGCAGATGGCCAATTCCAGCGAGATTCTCGAGCATCTTCTTCACCAAAAGATTTCGTCGCCGGTCCCGATCTCATATTCCTTCCTCGCTCCCAATGCCAAGGGTCTGCAGAACGCTGCAAAGATTCTGGGTGATAACCCCGGAAAGTTTGCAACACAGCAGGAGCCCGCTACCAGACCTGAGCAGGCCACGCAGCCGTCGGTTGAAGTGGCAGTCTTTGCGGCTGCTACCGAGAGCTTCTCTCAGAAGAACCTCAACTGTGATATTCAGACCTCTCTCGATCGTTTCAAGGAGGTGATCCAAGAGTCCAAGGCCTTGGGCCTCCGTGTCCGAGCTTACATCTCTGTCGTCCTGGGCTGTCCCTTTGAGGGCTTCGACGTCGACCCTCACAGGGTTGCTGAGATTGCGACGGATCTGCTGGAGTCGGGAGCGGACGAGATCTCTCTTGGTGATACTACGGGCATGGGCACGGCGCCGCGGACGGCTGCGCTGCTCAAGTGCATGTCTGCTGCTGGCATCCGATCTGAGGACATTGCGATGCACTTCCACGACACATATGGTCAGGCCCTGGTAAACACTGCTGTGTCTCTTGAGCACGGCATCCGCACATTTGACAGCAGCGTCGGTGGGCTGGGCGGATGCCCTTATAGCCCTGGGGCCACGGGTAACGTTGCGACGGAGAACATGGTCTACTTTATGGAGACTCTGGGCATGAATACGGGTATCAACTTGGATGCCATGGCAGATATAGGATCATGGATCACGGCGGAGCTGGGCAAGGAGAATGCGAGCACGGTAGGCAAGGCGGTACTTGGAGCTCGAGCTCGAGCTACAGCCGAGGCAGCTCAAGCAGCGTAGGGAGCTTATTGGCGGCTGCCTCGGTAAGCTACGTGTTGTATGGACGTGTTAAAGTAGCGGTAAATAGCAGAGTACTGTAAACAAGAAAAAAAGCCAGAAAGTAATAAGCAGCTTTGAGCTTCACCTCACACTGAAAGCTATGATGGACTTCTTGGATGTCATGTGATGTCACTTTAGACAGGATGGTGTTGCGTAACAAGGTCAAGTCCATGGCTACGGTGAGTTTATCGGCCGTGCGTCTTTGGGCTTGGGCTGGCGCTGGCGCAGGGTCCCCACTCTGGTGAAGCAAGCTCAACCTCCTCCAACCTCATCCCAGCTTAAGGCGTCCTCCCCCAACTTCATCTCCAAGCTTCCGGATCGGCTCCCCAGTCCTCCGTCCTCTTCTCTTCTCCCGCCTCTTCTCCCGCCAGCTCCCCCCATTTACAGCCCAACATGGCGGACCCGCGCGTGTCGTCGTCGTACTCGGTCGTCCCCAGGATTCGCTACAACACCGTCGGCGGCGTCAACGGTCCCCTCGTCATCCTCGAGAATGTACGTCGTCATTCAACAATCGAGCCCGCCCGAGTCCACGAGTTGACAGCAGCCAGGTCAAATTCCCGCGATACAACGAGATCGTAACTCTCACCCTGCCCGATGGCACTGAGCGATCGGGTCAGGTTCTGGAAGCTCGAGGTACGTTGCGTTGCGGATACTGCCTAACCCCTGGCGTAGTGACGTGCGACATGCTGACAGAGATGCGTAGGTGATCGAGCCGTCGTCCAGGTACTTTTATCCGAATGCGATTGTATACGAGCAAACGATTGATGAGTGCAATAGGTCTTCGAGGGCACTTCTGGTATCGATGTCAAGAAGGTAGGCGGCGCTGCGAGAGTTAATGGCAGGGCATTGGGCTAAGACAACAACAGACCAAGGTCGAGTTCACCGGCCAGAGCTTGAAGCTCGGTGTGTCCGAGGATATGCTTGGTCGTATCTTTGATGGATCTGGACGCGCCATCGATAAGGGTCCCAAGGTGTTGGCCGAGGACTACCTCGACATCAACGGTTCTCCCATCAACCCCTACTCCCGTGTGAGGCTTCCAGCGCGCTCGCGGTATTTCCACCTAGCTGACAATCCCAGGAATACCCCGAGGAGATGATCTCAACCGGTATCTCTGCCATCGACACCATGAACTCGATTGCCCGAGGACAAAAGATCCCCATCTTCTCCGCCTCTGGTCTCCCTCACAACGAAATCGCCGCTCAGATTTGCCGACAGGCTGGTCTGGTCCAGAAGCAGGGCATCACCAACAAGGGCGTGCATGACGGCCATGAGGAGAACTTCTCCATCGTCTTTGGTGCCATGGGTGTCAACTTGGAAACTGCCCGCTTCTTCACTCGCGATTTCGAGGAGAACGGCAGCTTGGAGCGTACCACTCTTTTCCTGAACCTCGCCAACGATCCTACGTAAGCGCGGCCTTTGTAATGCTGTGGCGTTTGATGCTAACTGTTCACTAGTATCGAGCGTATCATTACTCCCCGTCTCGCCCTTACCACTGCCGAATACTACGCCTACCAGCTCGAGAAGCACGTCCTGGTCATTCTTACTGATCTTTCTGCTTACTGCGACGCCCTTCGAGAAGTCTCGGCTGCCCGAGAAGAAGTGCCCGGTCGACGTGGTTTCCCTGGTTACATGTACACTGATTTGTCCACCATCTACGAACGAGCCGGTCGTGTCGAGGGTCGCAACGGATCCATCACTCAGATCCCCATTCTGACCATGCCCAACGATGACATCACCCACCCCATTCCCGATTTGACTGGTTACATTACCGAGGGTCAGGTGTTTGTTGACCGTGCTCTGGCCAACCGTGGTATCTACCCTCCCATCAACGTGCTGCCTTCGCTGTCTCGTCTGATGAAGTCTGCCATTGGTGAGGGCATGACCCGCAAGGATCACGGTGATGTGTCGAACCAGCTTTATGCCAAGTACGCCATCGGTCGTGATGCCGCAGCCATGAAGGCTGTCGTCGGTGAGGAGGCTTTGTCTGCCGAGGACAAGCTCTCGCTCGAGTTCTTGGAGAAGTTTGAGCGCCAGTTCATCAGCCAGGGCCAGTACGAGTCGCGAAGCATTTACGAGTCCCTGGACCTTGCTTGGAGCCTCCTCCGAATCTACCCCAAGGAGCTGCTCAACCGTATCCCCGGCAAGGTGCTCAACGAGTTCTACCAGCGTGCCGCCAAGGAGTCCAAGGCCAAGGGCAAGGCCCGGGCAGAGACCGAGGCCCGAGGCCAGCAGCAGACCGAGGAGAACCTTATTGACGCATGAGCATGAGGGGACAGCTTGTTGGCGTTTCGATAGAGAATGGTGTAATGAGCGCGCGCAAGGCAGAAGTCGGAATCGCAGTAAGAGCAACTTGTTTTCAAATGATCGTTTACACGCTGGAGAGGAGGAAGAGATTGGGAGGGCAAGAGTTGGTCTCTGCTCTAAGGGGAACATAGGGAGCCGAGTTAATGCAATTCATTCAAACCCCGAGCCTGACCTTGAACACGATAGATAGTTTACCTAGGTAACCAAAAGAGTTATCATGATGAGAGAGGCTCGAGTTTGGCTGTCATGGCTTCTGCAGCCTTGGGGGCCCAATGACGAAGTGTGCATGTGGAAAGTGGGCCGTACAGTGTCGGAAATTCAGATTACGCACATTGCCGCCCAACTTTTCATTTGTCTCCAGAGTCACGAAGGCGACACAGATTTGGTCACAGAGAAGAGCCGACTCACTACTGTGCTCCTTGACCTATTCCTTGGGAATAATTAAATATTAACCAATATGGAGGAGGATCGAAGACAAACAGATCTTGGCACGGCGGCCGATATTGAGGAAGCCCAACTCGCTCAGGCGAGCCCCTCCCCCGCCGAGACAGAGACGACTCCTGCAACACAGAATGGAGCAACACCGTTGAAGCAGCCAAAGAAGAGATTTGTTGGAAGACGAGCGGCAGCTGAGGCGGCGGCAAAGAATGGAGGATCTAGTGTACCAGGCGAGATCGGTGCTGTTCAGAGTATGTATACCCTTCATGATGAGTCGAGTATGAGTGAAGCCATACTGACAAATCACACCCAGCTGCCAAACCTCGGAGGGCTCCCAGGCTTTTGAACCAAGTTCCCAAGGAGATTCTTGAGGATCCTAATCTCAAGGCGGCCATTGCTCTGCTGCCGGCCAATTACAACTTTGAAATCCCCAAGACGATCCATCGCATCCGCACTTCAGGGGCCAAGAGGGTTGCACTCCAGCTCCCCGAGGGCCTGCTCCTGTTTGCTACTACCATCTCCGACATTCTCACTCAGTTCTGTCCGGGTATCGAGACGCTCATCATGGGAGACGTGACGTATGGTGCGTGCTGCATCGACGACTACACGGCGAGGGCACTGGGCTGCGACCTGTTGGTGCACTATGCTCACAGTTGCCTCATCCCCGTTGATGTAACCAAGATCAAGACTCTGTACGTCTTTGTCGACATCACCATCGATGCCTCGCATCTCTTGGCATCGTTGGAGCGCAACTTCGCCAGCGGCAAGACCATCGCCGTCGTTGGAACTATCCAATTCAACGCCACCATCCACGGCGTGAGAAGCAGCCTGGAGCGTGCTGGCTTTAACGTCGTGGTGCCGCAGATTGCGCCCCTCAGCAAGGGTGAGATCTTGGGTTGTACATCTCCTCGTCTTAAGGATGAGGACAAGGTTGATCTGATGCTGTACCTCGGCGATGGACGCTTCCATCTTGAGAGTATCATGATCCATAACCCGTCGATCCCGGCGTACCGTTATGACCCCTACTCGCGGAAGCTGACGCGGGAGACGTATGGGCATGATGAGATGAAGTCACTTCGACGGACGGCCATCCAAGGGGCGAGGACGGCGCGCAAATGGGGTTTGATCCTTGGAGCCCTCGGCCGGCAGGGAAACCCGCATACGCTGGGCCTTATCGAGCGTCGCCTTGCCGCGCAGGGGATCCCCGTGGTGCACCTGCTTCTGAGCGAGATCTTCCCGGGCAAGCTGGCGCTTATGGCTGACGTCGAGTGCTGGGTGCAGGTGGCGTGTCCACGACTGAGCATTGACTGGGGTTACGCATTCCCACGGCCGCTGCTGACGCCGTATGAGGCACTCGTGGCGCTTGGGGAGAGGGAGGACTGGGGTGAGGGGGTTTATCCTATGGATTACTACGGAAAGGATGGTTTGGGCAGGACAAGACCTTTGGAGATTGGGGCTTCTGGTTAAAAATTTGAATATGGAATGAGACATGATTGCAACGATATCCTACCAGACGCGAATATGCCCAAGACTTGCATGCTTAATGTTCTTAATTAACTATTCGAATGGGCCCAGCTTCGACTTGGTCCCTGTGGAGTGTGTGCTCATGATCATGCTATAGAAGTCAGACTGACTGCCTGTGCCTGCTTGATAGACGCAGAGTGACATGGTGGTCTCTCTTGATATCCCAACTTATAGCCAGTAGTGGCGGATAGATCTTGTAGTGGTCCCTTTGCAAGGGTAGATAGGCAAGGCTGCTGGTCAACGGGACTGAATCCCTACTCTGGAAGGATGTGAGTGGGCTTACTATGATGCCCTCCAAGGTCGACTTCAGAGCAACCTAGTAAACTGGACCAGACTCTTGGGCGTAAATTCATAGCTCTTTCGTATCGAAGTCCTCTCAACGGATTCAATCCAACTTGAACATGTGGTGATGAGAGGAGAAGCCGAAAACATGTTTGCCGGTAAGGTCGTAGGTCCTCATGAAGCATTTGTAACAGGCTCCGGTCGGTTCGAAAACATGATCTTGTACTTGACAATCTCTGCCACCTCAAGATTATCACCCTGCTCCTCTGACTCACCCCCAGAGCCAGCGATGGTGCCACTCTCCCTCCGCCGCACCACAGCCATAGCTTTCGGCAGCTTCTTGACCTCTCCTGTAAGACGCTGGTGCTGTCCGACGTAGAGATGCACCCGCTTCATCCATGCAGAGCCTTCGGTGTCCGGGATGTAGTCGGGGAAGTCTATTCTCCCAATCTCGATGCTGCTAGAAGGTTCACCTTCGGCGGTCTGGGGCATGTTGACCACACCTTGAAGCTCTAGGAGAGCTAGGCCGGATGGTGTTTGTAAGAGCTGGGGTAGGGGACTTGGTGTTTTGGCATTTTTGTTGGGAGGATGAAGATTGGCGGACGACATTTTGGAAAGATGCCAGTGTAATCTTATATGAGATGCGTTTTGCAGGATAAATATCTTTGAGTCTGTCGATTATAGTAGGCAGACAATCTCTATCAATAACTTCAAGATGAACTCAAGTGAAGTCAAGGTACGTACCGATCAGACGCGCTCCGTGCCGGAGAAAGGTGGAGCATCCGGCGTCGAGCAAAATGTGGAGCTCCCCGTCGCGTCTTCAACGTGGGGCGCACCTTCTTTTTTGTTTTTCTCACACGCACAAAAAAAAGAGGGCGGGCGGAACTTCATTTCCCCGAGACCCTTGACGAGAAGGGGAAAAGCCCTCCTGCGGTTGATTGGTCAGGAAATTTCACCTGCGTGGGGAGCCCTAGCGACACACACTTTCTCGATTTCGCCTGCAATTTTGCAAACCTCCAACCATCCTCATACTAACTTCAAGCAGCGCCAGGTCAAGTAAACTTGCACCACCACAACTGGCAAGATGAAGGTACGAAAGGACACACCATCAATCGATATCTTTACGGATGCGTCACTTCTGTTGAGAAGCTAAATGCTGCTGCTCGACGACGTCTGCATCTGAAAAAGATTCGATTCCCGCCGCGTCTCGAGATAAACAATTTTGCTGACTTTTGACTCTTCAATAGTTGAACATCAGCTACCCTGCCAATGGCAGCCAGAAGCTCATCGATATTGAGGATGAGCGCAAGCTCCGTGTCTTCATGGAGAAGCGCGTACGTCGAACCCTCCCGATCTTGCACACACCGCCGCCCTTCGAAGCGACGAAACACAAAACAACGAACGATATATGCTAACATGTTCAACTACAGATGGGCGCTGAGGTCCCCGGTGACTCCATCGGCGACGAGTTCAAGGGCTACATCTTCCGCATCACCGGCGGCAACGACAAGCAGGGTTTCCCCATGAAGCAGGGTGTCATGCACCCTACCCGTGTCCGCCTCCTCCTCTCCGACGGCCACTCCTGCTACCGCCCCCGACGCACCGGCGAGCGCAAGCGCAAGTCTGTCCGTGGCTGCATCGTCGGCATGGACCTTTCCGTCCTCGCTCTCAGCGTCGTCAAGCAGGGTGATGCCGACATCCCCGGCCTGACCGACGTCGTCCACCCCAAGCGCCTCGGCCCCAAGCGCGCCACCAAGATCCGCAAGTTCTTCGGCCTCACCAAGGATGACGATGTATGTCTCTCCCTACGCCCATACTCGATCATCGCCTGCCCGGAGCTGCAGTGGAGGAGCTTGCAGTCCGGGTAGAGTGTGAGAGGACCCCTGTCCTTGCCCTCTAAAGGGGGTTTAGGACAGCGGTGCGAGTTGTATACAATATTCCAAAGATGAAAGACACTAATGTGGCTGGGGAACCTAGGTCCGCAAGTACGTTATCCGACGAGAGGTCCAGCCCAAGGGTGAGGGCAAGGCTGCCTACACCAAGGCTCCCCGCATCCAGAGGCTGGTCACTCCCCAGCGTCTCCAGCACAAGCGCCACCGTGCCGCCCTCAAGCGGCGCCAGGCCGAGAAGGTCAAGGACGAGGCCGTAAGTTGAACCAGTTCAAGATACACTATAAGCCCTGACTGACATCCCCCCCAGAACGAGTACGCCCAGATCCTGGCCAAGCGTGTTGCCGAGGCCAAGGCTCACAAGGCCGATGCCCGCAAGCGACGAGCAAGCTCTATGCGCAAGTAAGGGATTCTGGCGTTTGATTGTGGAAAAAAAGGGGAATCATGCCTTGGTCTTGTGGTTTGCATGCATTGGGAGTGAGGATTCTCTTAGGGCTTGAGATTTTGAGCCAAACAACAACTTCGGCAATGACCGCCGTCGAACAACGAATGTATTAGACGCATCTCGGGAAATGAAGATGCATTGATGCGCTCGTGTTTACACGCCGGTCCCGGTCCCGCCTGCGCAGGCCCTGCATCCCGTCCCAGTGATGTGTGAAAGACTTGAATACAAACAACCACGTCGATAGTATATCAACATTCTCCCTCACTCATTGCTGCTGTGAGAGAGCTTGTGATATCATCTATGGCTAAACGCAGAGACATGCCTGATGTCTAATTTCTTTGAGTAGATAAAAACAAATAAATATTCACGACAGATGAGGTTTCATCACTCAAGCATTCCAACACTTTACCCATGGCCATACACACACATGCACACAGAGAGCAGTCAGTATCACATTAGCCTGGCCTGTATACACTGCCGCACAAATATGAATGATACCACTTTCTTAACTTTTCTAAGCGCGGTAAAACCAGAATGAATATACATGCATGCAGTACCCTTCGTCCTCAATTCCCTACAAACCATCCATCTCCCGACCCAATAGCACAAGAGACCTGCACTTCTCCAGAGCGTAGCCTGACGGTATGGACAGGATGAGGACGAGTCCAAAGAGCACAGTCCCTGGTAGGCCTGCCATATCATCCGTGCCAATAAGAAAACATTCCCCAGAACCAGGGGGCAAAAAAGAGCAATTCGCCGTCCCTTCACTCCCATCTATCATCCATCCACGTGACGGTCATGTCATGCAAAGCTGAACGGTATTACGCGAAGCCAAAGTATTCGCTTCCTGCTGTGATGGCCTTGATGATCTGAGAACGCAGCTGATCGTAGCTCTCATACTCGGGAAGGTCCAATTCTAATTCAAGTTAGCTTCATATTCCCTCGAGTTCAAACAACGGGTGTTAACTTACGGTTGAAGCAGGTGTGCGAAGAAGGTAGGCGGTCCTTGTTACCATAGTCGCGGTGAATGTTGAATCGGTTAACACCGTTCATGCCCTCAAGCTCCTTGAAACCGTTGAGAGGGACCTTGCTGGTTCCAGTGACAAACTGCAGCAGCTTGGCTCGCTCTTCCTTGTCAAAGGAGCGAAGAGCTCTCCAGAACCACTGGATCTGTTGCGATGACGGGTTGTAGTTGTGGTACTCGGTGTTGCTCTTCCAATCATCGATGTCGATATCTGGCAGGCCAGAGATCAGAAGCTCCAGCTCTTGCTCGTTGAAGATGGAGATCAACTCAGCAGGAATGATGTCGTGGAATCCTAGTGATTCGGTTAGTATACTCTCTTGATACCTGTAGCTTGATATCTTACCTTGGAGGAAGTGAGCCATCTGCTCCTTGACTGAAGAGAGCAGCTTGTGCTCGACCACAAGACGAACATAGTCATGCTTATTCTCCTCAGTGACAGCAATTTCTCGGCCGTTGGGGATGAGGTCCACAACGTTGGTGACACCAAACTCGTCATCCTCGACAGAGAATGTCTCGGTGATAATATCGGTGATGTCGTTGTCCAGCATCCAGCACAGGGACTTGTAGTAGTCTGGGTCGAACGACTCCATGTCCTTGACCGAGACCGACTTGCCAAGGATGCGCTTGTAGACGGCGCGGCTGAAGTAGCAGTCAAGCACGCGACCCTCGTACAACGCCTTGCCAATGATGCGACCGATGAACTTGAAGAACATCAGATGCTCGTCGTTGATACCGCTGAGCTTGTTCGGATGGAAAGTAGTACGGTCTGAGGAAACGGGGATGAAGAGGACGTAGTTGGGGTCAAACATCTGTCGAGAAAGGACCTGGAACCACTCTCGAGTCACGCCGCCAGCATCCACACCCTCCTCGCCGTGGAATCGGATGTTGAGCTTTCCAAACTTCATCTCGTCGCCCGACTTGAAATAGAGCGACTTGAATGAATCGTGGAAGACCTGCTCACGGCGGACGGAAAGCTGCAGAGGAGGATATGATGGTCGGCTCTGGTTACCGGATCGTGAATGGACGCTGCGGTTGAAGTAGTTGCGCTTGTTGTCAAATTCCAACACCTTGGGGTTCTTGACGAGAAGGGCGAATGTGCCTGACATCAGCTTGGGGTTGTTTCGAACAAGCTCGTTGAGGATCCGCCGATGATCTTCAGTGAAGCTAAAGAAGAGGCTTGCCGTCCGAGATTCGGGGGCCGGGCTGGACAAAACCATCTCCTTGTTCTGAGAGGGGTCGTCGTTTGTTGTTGTGTTCTTGCACACAACCATCAGAGACTCGATCAAGGGCAAAAGGATCGTTGCAACGTTGAGCATGTTCTCTCGCTGGCGGATGGCACTCAAGCAAGCACTTAGCTTCTCCCACATAGCCGAGAAGGTTGAGTTGTGGTACAGTGAGGTGACCAATCCGTGCCTCTCGTCTTGGCTCTTGTCAGACTCCTCATCACCCTTCTTCTTGCTATCAAACAGATGATCCAGTGCCGTCAGGACTCGGAGAAGCTTGTTCTGTTCCGATGCTCCTGGTGAGAACTTCGCAAGGGCAACGCCCTGGATCTCTGTGCCTGAAGACGCCTTTTCAATGTAGGGGAGGAGATCGTCCAGATCCGCCACGATGTTTTCACTCAGAAGGCGGGCCTGGTTGACAAGCTCATGGCCAAATGTCGCCTTGGCACCTGGGATGGCAGACAGGTTCTTGATACTCGAAATCGTGTTCTGGAACGTCTTGGAACTGCATTCCCGAGCGACAAAGATCCTTACAGCCAGGGTCAAGTTCTGGGCTGGGATGATCGGTGGCTGGAGCTGTCGAAGCTTCTTCTGTGCAGCCTCTTTCCTCTCTTGCATCTTGGCGGCTTCTTCCGCAGCATTGGTTTCCGCTGTGTCCGCCTGAGCAGTGCTTGACTCATTGACATTGCCCGATGGTGCTTGGTTGCCATCTGTGGCTTGGTCTGTTGTTGTTTCGGCTGTAGCAGACTCTTCTGTTGGCTTGGCCGAAGCCGCCTTCAGCTCATCCTCAGCTTCCTTGCGACGCCGTTCGAGGTTCTGGAGAGGCATCGTCACTCGATTCAGCAAGTCCGCCAGGTGAGTCATAACTACTGAACTTTCCATGACCAAATCGCGGTCGAGAAGAGAAAGTAGCGAGTTGATAGCATACTTGTGGGACTTGGTGTCCTTGACCTTTCCTTTGCGGCTAAGAGAACGCTTAAGGGTCGAGCCAACAGTCTCATGCTCCGTCAAGAAGAGCCAGGGGATGTGAGGGTTCTTGGTAGACAACTCCACCAGAAGATCAAGACACTGCTGTACGATCAGAAGAGGTGAGGTTTCCGAGTTTGTCTGCGTGGTTGCCGAAGCAGCCAGGCCAGTCAGGCTCCTCTTGAGAGTCTGGGGAGTTCTCTGCTCTGACTCTTTGTCCTTTGGTCGTCGAGCCTTCAACGAAAGTTGACCAAAGCTGCGCTCTACAGCCCCCATATCTGTGCTACCATCTTGCAGAATCTGGAGGAGCGTACTAATCACCTCGAGACGAGTCTGCTTGTTCTCGCAAACATCAGCAAAGACGCTGAACAGATAGTTCCGAATAGATCCCTGCTGAGCAATGAACATGAGGCGCAGCAACGTGGCGACGCCCGCCTTGTCGAGCATCTGAACAACCGTTCGGCGCTGAGCCTTGTTTCCAGTCTGGGGTCTTGGTGGTCCAGGTTGGCGGGTTGCATTGACGCCTGGGGGACTTCGACCGGTGATGACAGAGTGGGAGTTGTTGAGCTGGCTCAGTGCTCGCGCCTGGGCAGCCATCTCTGGGGTTAGGTGAGCCATCAGCTCCTCGCCTTGGTCGATGAGGACCTGTTCTCGCAGTTCAGGGGGGAATGTGAGAAGAATGCTGGCCGTGTCCATTTCGGGGACAGTTGTCTGCCCGCCAGTCGTGGTGGTTTGCCGGCTTTGGTCTTCACGAGCCCGGCGGCGCTGCTCCTGAAGCTCCTGGTGTGCGATTTCCCGGCGCAGCTCATCTGGAAGGGCATCGAGAAACTCTTGGAAGACTTCTGTGGACTCGCCAGTGGTTGCCTCCTCTCTTGCTTGCGACCTTCTCGTGGTGAGAGTCTGAGCGATGACCTCCTCCCGGAACTCTTCGGGCAAAGCTGCAAGGTACTCAGGGTCAATGCCAAGTTCAGTGACATCAAACTCTTCGCCCCTGATTGTTGTCACGACACGGGGCTCGTTGCTGGTGCTTTGGGCTGGGGCATTTGAACGCTCTGCGCGGGTCTGTTCAGTTGATTCAACGCCCTCCATGGCGCCGCTTTCACCTTGTCCCTCAACAGAGACACCTTGGCTTGCGGCAGCGGCTTCTGAAGCGGCTCTCTCCGCAGCTCTCTCCGCGGCTTCGCGAGCTTCGGCCTCTCGCTTTTCCTTTTCGGCCTTTTCTTCCGCCTCCTTGGCCTCACGAGCAAGGCGCTGCTCTTCTTCACGCTTCTTTCGTTCTTCCTCCTCACGTTTCTGGTTTTCAGCTTCCTCGGCCTTGAGCTTCCGTTCCAACTCCATGGCAGCCGGTGTAAGCTTGGCTGCGATTATGTTGTAGAGTTTGGCGGCTTCTGTCGCATGGCTCAGCCCAAAGATCATCCTGGCTTCTTCCTGGTAACGGTCCATGGTGGATTCGATGATAAATGACACCGCTTGTGAGGGTTCTTGAGCCACACCATCGCGTCTCTGCTCGCTCCGTGATCCCCGAACCTGTAGCTCTCTGGCCTCCCGAGGAATGCCAGGGCCACTGAACTGCAAGTGGAAAGCGTGCGATCCACTACGGTTCATAATTGGAAGAAACTCCATCAGCTCTCCGAGGAAACCCATGGGTCCATCAATGCCGTGTCGTCCGCCTGGACCAAAGATACCTTCGGGGAGTCTCAGTCCGAGGGTATGGGGGTTGGTAGGACGCTGGGGTCCGTCACGGCCCTGATCACTGCGACGGAGCAGTGGATTGGCACCGTCATCAGAGTTAGACTGGCCTCCACCAGTCCGGTGGGTTCTAGAAAAGTAGCTGCGGAAATCGCCAACGGCATCCCGGTTGGACCCAACCATAAATCCAGGGGGGAAGGGGCTTCGGTTGTCAACTCGGGCAAGGAAGCGCCGTCGGCTCTGGTTGTCCATCATGAACATGTGACGGTGGCGGTCTTCTTCTTCGGGGGAGATACCGTCCCAACCCAGCGCTGGAAGTGGTTGGGCTTGGTCGTCTAGGGGATAATCGTCATCATAGAGGTACTCGTCTTCCTCCATTTCATCATCCTCGTCTTCATCTTCATCCTCGTCATGGCCGTCGTCAAGATAGTGGTCGTCCAGGTTGTCCATAAGGTCTGGTCCGTAGGCGTCGTCATCTCCCATAATAGCTCGTGCCATGCCATCCAGTAGTTGTCCTGGTCCGAGCGTGATGTGTTCCTCGTGAACATCTGCATCATATTCAAGATCGTCGTCATCGTGATCCTCGTCGTCCTCATCATGACTCGCGCTCTCCCATCCTGAGTTTCCGTCATCGTCGATAGGATTGCCATCCTCATCAACAATCTCAACGTGGTCCTCCACGTCTTCCATGTCGGCTGACTCGACATCGTCTTCTTCATCGTCTTCCTCGCTGTCATCGTCGTCGTCATCTTCGTCCATGATGACCTCGACGAGACCAGGTTCGCCGTGGAGACCCTCAATATGTCCCATTTCATTCAATTCTTCCTCGTCATCGCTGATGTTGTCCTCTTCATCTGAGATGTCGTCCTCTCCATAATCCATCTCGTCGTCGTCGTACTCATCACCGTACATGTCCTCATCGTCATCTTCTTCATCCTCATCTGAATCGTCGTCCTCGCCTCGAGGCTCGAGCATGCCGAGGGCTGAGTTTCGATACAGATCAGGTGTTTCCTCACGGTCATCATCCATATCCGAGAGGGACGAGGTTGAGGCAATGTCATCATCCCCATTGTCTGAAAGGGAGTCAGAGGGCAGGATGTTCGAGTGACTCAGCTCCTTGGCGGTCTCAGTTAGGACCCGGAGAACACGCAGGATGTACTTGATGGCACGTTTCACTCCCGGATAGTTCAGGTTGATCTCGGCGATGGAGGAAGTCAACTTGTCAAGGTAACCCTTCTCATACATCAGTCTCCGCAACTGTGCATGTGATCGGGCCTGGGCGCTATCAGAACCACGTGCGCCAGAGCCCTGATCCTTGTCCCTCTCGCCGACCATATAGTTCATGAGTTCGGCGAGACATTGCATCCGAGAGTATCGGGTCTCGAGAGGCTCATCCGAGAGCGGTGCCCGTTCATAAGCCTTCAGCATCGTGTCGAGAACAAACTTGCGTGCGAACAAGAGGTCCGGCTCATCGTCGTATGCAAACTTGTCCTTTCCACGGTCGATGGCCTTCTCACTGGTCTTCGATACCAAAGCAACCAGGACCTTTTGCGTCTGCGCGCTTGTTGCGGCCTTCTTCTTGGAGGCGATACTATCCACTGTTCCACTCAGGTTGCCTTGGCAAAGCAGATCATAGATCAAGTAGTTGAGAACAGTTGACCGGGGCTTAATCGGTGTGCTCGTCGTCAGAGGAGCGCTCCGCTTGAAGTTGATGAATTCCATCTTCGTTCGGTTGTAGCTCTGGAGAAGTTCCGCCAGACAGTTCAGTAGGAAGCATCGGTAGACGAAAATAGGATGCTCTTCAGCCTTGAAGACGGGCTTTGGCGGTTTCTTGTCCTTTCCGTCGGGAGCAGGAGTCTCTTTTGAAGAGGAAGCCTTTTCTTCAGGCACTGGCCCTGAAGCAGCCTCAGACTTCTGGTCTTTGTCCACGACGGGCACTTCCTTGTCATCAACTTCTCGATAATTGAGCAGCTCGCAAAGAAGGAAATGGATGACACCGTCAGGATTCTCAACCACAGGGCGTTTGCTTTCGTGGTGAGCCTTGGGTGCATCTGTCATCTCCTTATCCATTGGTTCCGTAGATTGCTTGATGTCCTGTGTTGCGGCGTCCTCGGTGGGGTGGCTTCGCTCATCAAGGGTATCAGTTTTCTGGTCGCTGCCATTCTCCTTCAAGACGAGAGCCTGAGAACGAGCACTCTCGCCCGAAGATGATGCCCACCGAGCGAACCTCAACATCTCGTTCGTAACATCAACGAACAGATCTGGGGCTCGTAGAGCGATGGGTGCCATCGCTCGGAGATAGTTGGAAACATCGGAGTGACCACGCTGGGTTCGCTGCAGAGTTGGGAAGCTGGCCTTGATCTCAGCGCGCATGATTTGCTTGATAGTCTCCTCGTCTTCCACAATGTGGCGGAGGATAGTCATGATGTGGGCCGTCAGCTTTGTTTGCTTGAATCGCTCAGAACCAGACCCTGACAGCTGTTTTGCCATAAGAAACAGCCGTTGCAAGTTCTTCTTGTCCCCAACCAATTTGGCTAGACGTCGATTCCGTGTCAAAATGACCAAGACCCGGAGGGCAGCGACAGCAAGGGTCTCCTCTTTTCCTACGCGAGGAAGCATCTCAAGAAGGGATTCCAGTATATGGGCGCGCTGCTCATCATCAATGAGTGGTGTTCGCATCTGAATGATGGGCTCTGCAACCGCCTCGTCCAAAGACTTGGGTGCTTTCCACTGAGCAGCCACGGGACGTTCGTCATGGCAAAGCAGGATCTCAATGACCAACAAAATGTAAGGGATCCACTGTGGCATCTCCTCACCAGATGTAGAGGGGGGCATCTTGAGGAAGCCGACGTACTCATCGATACCCTCTCTCAGACTTTCAACGTTGTTCTCGAAGAAGCGCTCGTCTTGGAGCAAGAGCGCAAGGAGATGAGCATACGCAGCGATACATTTCCCATTTCGCTTTTTCTCCTCCTCCTCGTCTAGAGCGAGAGAAGACAGCGCGGAGGTCAAAGTAGGGCCAACATCATCTTGGGTATCGCTGGGCTGTTGTCGCAAAGCCATTGTCCGGATGAGGTCTGATACCTCGATGGCTGTTTCGGGGTGTGCCCGGATGACATCCAGGCATCTGTCGATCATACTTCCTCGTAGCTTCGCGCGACACTTGTCGATATCTTCCTTTGTGGCCACCGGGTGAGTTTCAGTTCCATGGTCTCCAGCCGCTGCTGCTGGAGCGGTCGCTGGAGATCCAGATTGCTGTAAGGGAGTCTCGGCAGCTGCCGTCGGAGTCTCATGTACATCCTCCGTCGCTTGGGGTTGATCGATGACTTCGCCAAGAGATTCTCCCAGCAGTCTACCACTGAGATCTGGGGGCTCAAGCTCCGGGGGCTCGTCCAAGGACATACGGTCCGGCTCAGGCGCACCCGCCACGTTTGATGGCTCCCCATCACCGGTGCTCGAAGGCTCCTTAGGAGTCTTTTGCAAGACGGAGGTATCGGAATCCTTTGACGGAATAGGGTTGCGAGGACCAGCAAGGCCGTTTGTATGTGCTGCGCAATACTCCCGCGCAGTGCCAGGGTTTCCGAGTGATCTGTACACGGCTTCGTGCACCAACTCGCGGCTGTGGCCCTTGCTCACGAGGTCATCGATAGTGGTGCGGCGTCCAGGCCAGTCGAAGCGGACATCGGTATACTTGAAGAGCTGGAAGGGCGGCTTGTCCCTTGCGGTTGACTGGGCCTCGTTTTCAGCTGCGGAGATTATCTTGAGAATATCAAGCAGCCGTGACACAGTTTGATGAGGGACCTTTTCTGCGAAATTAGAATCCCACAGATCCGTGATCTCGGGAAGAATAGCTGCTCGAAACTCCACCACGAGCTGCTGATCCAAGTGAGGTGTGTTCTGCGATCTATCCCCGGTGCGCGGCTGAAGAGAAAAGTGGGTGCTACTCTCAGATAGGTACTTGTCATCAACCAAGGTCAAATACAAGTCCAAGATCTTCTTCAAACCAAAAGCAGCGACCTTGGCCTTGGAAGATTCATCGGGGGGTGTCTCTGTACGCTGGCGAATAGCTTCGGCAAACACCTTCAACATTGAGTTCAAGACGTCCATGCCGCCCTCCTCTTTGAAGGCAAGGAGGACAGGCATGATGATTTGGGCGCCTGACCGATCGTGTGGACGATTAGAAGCTGCATCGTGTCAGTGGAAGTACGTATAATGGGAGACAATATCATCTTGCAACTTACAATGATCGATCAACATCTCAGTAATCGTGTGCAGCATGATGATCCAGAAATGGAAATCCTTCGATGTGGGCTGAGGAGTTGCGACAGATGATCGAAGTTGTCCCAAAACAGTATCCGCAAGGGCGCGGGCGATCTCCAGATGGCGAGGTCTCAGGTACGGATCACGAGGCTCTCTCTCACGTCTAGGAATCAAGGCCTTTCCGAGCGTCTGGAAGAGGGGAAACGTTGTTGGGATCATGGGATGCAGCAGAAGCCGGAGTGTCTCGTAGTTCTGGAAACGGGGGCTGGCTTGCTCTTCTTCCGTTGGGCGCCCCAGGCTCACGTCACCCGGCCCCTTCTTCGACTGGAACTGGCGTGTCGTGCT
Organism: Fusarium sp. LHS14.1; assembly: GCA_025433615.1. Classification (NCBI taxonomy): domain Eukaryota; kingdom Fungi; phylum Ascomycota; class Sordariomycetes; order Hypocreales; family Nectriaceae; genus Fusarium; species Fusarium sp. LHS14.1. Next base: position 3,748,381 of record CM046481.1, read on the forward strand.
CAGCATGTCGGGCAATGATGTGTTGTCATCGGCCTCCGGTTCAGGGTTGTTTCCACCGGATGATCCATCAGAACTTGATGCGTGTCGCCTAAACGACCAGTTCTGGGGCACAACGTTGAGCTCGCCGGCCTCTTCTGCCAGCACACCACGCAAGAGAGGGCCAATCGACTGTACTAGATTGAGATAGTAGTCGTAGACGTTGACCGGATAGAACTGCAGGGCATTGGATCTGGTTGTTTGAAAAGACTCCGAGATGATCTTGATGTATGTTTGCGCATTTAGGAGTGCCTTGATCATGTTGGTGCCATTCTTGATCACCTCTGAAGCTCCCTCATCGTCGGGCGTTGCCTTCAAATCAGGCGTGAGGAAAGGTGCAAAGTAGGGAGGCAGCGCATCTGTCTTTGCTGAAAGAGGCTGGAGAGTGTTGATGGTCGATTGCGCACGCTGCAAAAGTGAGGGAAGCCCTCGAATCGCAGAGAATTCCACCATCTGTGAGACCACCTGGCTGAATATCCTACAAGCAAGGGAGTCACCGAAGCTGGTGGGGAGACTAGGGGATTCGCAGATGTCAAGCAGCAACTCCAAGCCTCCATCTTCAACAAAGTGTGACTTCAGGACCGAGTTAGACATGTACGAGCTCAAGAAGGAACCGAGCGCGAAGATGTAGGGAGTGATCGAATGAGAAGGCGAATCTGGTCCGCTGCCCCCGCGACTCTCGTTAGCTGAGTCACTTGAAGGCACGCCGTCAGCCATGTCAACATCCGCGTCTCCAGAGGTGCCATCTCCTGTGCTCTTGTCTGTAGATGTACCCGAGGGCATGAGATTGGCTTTCTCATCGACAGAAACTGTCTTGCCGTCAGAGTCAACCAGCAGCATCCGTGCTCCCCAGCCAGCAGTTCCCGCTTTTTCAATTCCAAGGAAGCGTACTCGTGCTACCATGTCAATGACAGCGTTGGAAATAGCCCTTCGCAAAGGCGGGTGATGGCGGGCAAGCTCATCGAAGCTGGCACCAACACTGTTGGCGAGGTCTGCGTCAACCTCCATGCATCTAACATGGGCAGGACTCTCAAATATCTCCAGGAAGCTGTCAAAGGCTCGCGACGCCACTACCATCTTCATGCCGGCATTATTCAGAGAAATGGAGTTCAAGACTTGGGGTACAACAGTGATGGCATCGGTCGACGGAAGAATGCCAGAAGCCAACGCTTCGCGAGATAGCTGTCGAATCGATTCCTCGGTGGGAGGATGCTTTCTCGAGTCCCGTTCGACAATCAAGGAGACGGTGCTATCAGGAGAATCGGGGCTATCGTCTTCTTTGTCGCCTGACTTCTGCTCTTCCAAAGCATCACTAGGAAGCGGCCGGCCAGTGATGGCCTCCAGGTATGTCTTGATCATGCCAGACTCGGAGATGGCTGCGAAGCTTGTAGGGTCGTTGTTGATGAAGTCGCTAAGAATAGTAACGGAATTCGTCCAAACAATGGAACCAAAGCTCTTCTTGTCCTCCATGATGTCTCGCAAGCTCCTCAGAAGGTCAGACTTGTCGGCAAGATTACGGAGAAGGCGGTCCGTGTTCCCGCTGTAGCTGTACGAGTTGGACATGATGTGGTGGACAAACTTGAGAAGCCATTTGAGGGTCTGCTGCTGGTAGTAGGGAATTTCATAGTCGACAGCGCCAGACTGTTGACCTTTCGTAATCCCTTTGCCCGACTTGTGTAGGGTCTGGGCCTCCCTGACGGTATCCACAACTAGCTGAGCAACGGCGTCCAGGCCTTTGGCGTTGAAGAAGGCTGTAAAGGCATTCTGGTAGGTCCAAATCAAACCATCTAAAAACGCAAGAACCATGGAGTGGTTCCTCTGGGCAACGCCCGACCGGATATCCAGGATCTCGACTAGGATCTCCATCAGACCAGCAGAAACCATTTCACTACCAACGCGGGTAGCCATGCAAAGATGTAGGGTAAGAGAGAACAAGTTGTTCCTCCACTCGTCCATCTCGGTGACTTGGTTGCCCTTGTCGCTGTCATCCTCATCCTTCATTCCAGCAACGGCCTTTCGGATGACATACAGCAGAATTCCATGGTTCACATTGGCGTTGAGGGCGGACAGGACATCTTGACATCTGGCGTGGAAGTTAGAGACAGCCTCGAGAAGAGCAAGGGCCACGGCCTGGAGCCACAGAGGGACATCAATGTTGCCATGTGCTGTCGGGTGGATAAGCTCAGCAAGTTGGTAGACGAGTTGAAACCTGCGAGTCTCGTCGACATCCTGGCGGAGGACCTTTTCAATAAAGTTCGACTCGGTATGGATGTAGGCAAGGTTGGTAATTGCGAGGAGACGCACGGCGAGTAGCTGCTGTCTTGACTCGCGTGATCCCAGGAGGGCTTTGGATGCCCTAACTCTGTGGAAAGCCTCATACTTCGAGGCAGGTGGAAGGTCGTCAGGACATCGCGATGCCAGTTCGTACACCGAAGTCGAGGCAACGACAGACTGGGGCAACTCAAAAGTCTTGGGTCCGGAGGCAGTGGGCTCGTCTGCTATGCCAGGCGTGCGGGGTCCAAGAGGAGACGAATCTTCCCCGGGGTGGTTTCGGCTCCTGGGAGTCTGATGCTGGGACGTCATGGTAGAGCTGCGTCGAAGCGGCGTAGGGGTAGACGGCATCGATGCGCGGCCAGTATCGCCAGCACCGGATACCTCCTGATGCGGATTTTGAGGATAATAGGACACCTTGACATCACCCCAGCCGGTCCAACGCTTATCGTCCGACGAAGCAAGCGCAACCAGATCGTTAGCGTGCATCGAGGTCACTGCCTTGGAGCTACTTCCTTGCTGACGTTCTTTCCCCTTGGCAGATCCAGGTGTGTGGGTGGGAACCGGATCCGAGAGGCTGATGATCGGTGTCTTGACAAAAGGCTGAGCAAGCTGCTGGACACGCTCAAGGTCGATGTTGTAGTGATTTGCAAGCAACGCGGTGCTGATCTGTCTGGAAGCATTCCCTATACGCTTGACAGAAGCCTGGTACCGCTGGGCAAGCTCTGAACCAACCTCGAGTGTTGCGATGAGGACCGTGAGAGATGTGCTGTTGAGAAGTTCATTCAGATGAGCACTGCTGGCATAGATGCTCCGGTTGCCACAGTGTTCCAACAGCATACGAGTGAATCTGAGAATCACTTCCATAAGCTGTCGGTCTCCATCAGCAGGGAAACCCAGATCTGTCAACTCCTTCATCGACCATTGCCTCTCATTGCTGAAGGCCGATTCCTTGTCCTCGTTGAGAAGCACATCGCATCCAAACTCGCGAGGTTGAGGGCCTTCGTTCAGCTTGTACGTTGCGCAGAAGTACTCGAGGAAGCTATCGAAGCGGTTCAGAAGGGGTATCCAGTGGTATAGGTCGCCTCGTCCGAAAGGCCATCGGGATGGGAAGCTGGCGAGCTGGTGTGGTAAGAGGGGTAGAGGGGTCGTCGAGGCGGTCTCGACATAACTCTTTAGCCAAGGGGACTAGAGCTGTTAGCAGTATGATCTCGGGGCTCGAGGGGCATGTCCTACCAAGGTATCCTTGTGCTTTGGTTGCATGGGCTTGGTGATCTTCCCCATGTTGAAGGTTGAGGCGGCTGAGCCGCAGGAAACGATGGAATCTCCCCCTCCACTACTGCCGGGTTACCAAACCCGCCACAGCGACGACTTTTTTCTCAAATCCGGAGTGTCTTTCTTCTGAACAGCTCCGAATATCCAGAGAAATCTGCACACGGTGGGGCGATGATATGCCTAGAGTTGGAGGTTTCTGCACTTTGTCAGGCTCTGCAGGGGTGGATGATGATGGTGAAAGCCTTGCAAGGCCGACTTTTTTACCTCGATAGAATGTTTTCTGGGTGCGATAGTCGGTGGGGAGAAAGGATTCGGTGTGATATTTTAATGGTGGGCAAGGGCGCGATCGCCGGGTCAGTTTCGCGAGTGGCCGATGAAGCTTGGACAGCAGTTCAAGGTCGAGTGCAGGTCGTCCTCGAGCAGCTTTGCGCGCGGCTAAATCGGTGCTTGTCGATTACGAGATGATGCCAGATTCTTTCTCTCGCCGGGTACAGCGGGGATGAGAAATATCTCGGGGTTCGGGGTGTAAAGTGTTTGGTGAGGATGCGGAGAGAAGGTGTAGGATGGGGAAAACGACGTCCTGCAAATCGTCAGGTTGAGAGATGCAGGTGGGCCTTTGCGTAATAGGTGTGCCAGCTGGTGGGCGGAAGCTACAGGGAGCGGAGGTACCTCCAGTGCCAGCCTTGCAGTGCAAGGTACCTGCCTCCAAACATCTGGGGTCAAACAGGAAGGATCGGATTATCTATTCGGCAGGTTGACGGCACTTCACTTCTCGTCCCCTCCCCTCCATTCTACGCGCAGTTGATAACGGAAAGATCATGATTCGAGGCTGCCTGGTGGTACAAGAATCCATTCATAGGTTTGTGTGCATTGCTACCCCGCCTCAGCTTTGTTCGAGCCGGGCCGGCTCGTGTTGTCCTTTTGTCGCTTGCTTGCTCTTGAATCATGGCCAGCTGGTGAATTTCTTTAAACTTTCCATGACAGCTTGAGCTCCAGCTCCCAGGTTCTTAGTTTATTCCCGTGGTGGTTGGCTGCCCGGGATGAGGGGCCGTGCTGCCCACTCAGAGCATGTGAAACAGCCCTGGAAACTGGAAGACTCTGTTTGATGCTTTGTGATGTACATTGTGACAGCAGCGCATTCAAAAGGGACTCGAGGAATAAGTTGCCCGCCTTGTTACTTGACACCTTGCACCAGCTTTGTGTCAGCTCCGCAGGTGCGTGGCGTTTTTTTCCCGATATCGCCTCGTCAGTGTGCAGCAAAGGCCAACTTGACATTCATGTCGTGGTCGTTGCTTGCATAATCATTGGCAGTCATTGTTTGTTTCTGGCAGGCTGCATGTGTTTGGTTCATTATTGGGTGTGACCTTTGTTTTGATTCACGTCAGCCCTAGGTTCGGCCGCCGATGCTGCGGTTCGTGCTCATGAATGCAGCATGTGCAGTTACAAACTGTAGGAGATATGAATGCCTCGTGTGAAAGAATAACATTCCCATGAATAGGTACGCAGGTTGATGGACACCCGTGAGCAACTTGGGATGCTCGTTTCTAGATATCGGAGCCGAAGACGATTGACTAGCGCCGAGTCAGGTCGAGCCCAAGTCAATCAGCGTAAAAATAGCAACTCTCCCCGGAGAGTCGCTTTGTTTGCCCTGCAAAAATTCCACTAAATTCTAGAACCTCTAGATGAGGGACTTCGGCGGGTAGAGCTGCATTAAAGCATAATCGGACTATCCTCAATGGACAGGGAGTTGGGAGATTGAAGCCAAATTCCGTCAATGCCATAGGGTAGGTAACGTATCTATGAATGCAAGCTGTTGAAGCACGCCACTCTCCCTCTTTGTTGAGCAATTTGCATATCAATCCCATAAGTAGCATTGAACAACAATCAAGAGTCATTCCACCAAGTTACTCTGCCTGGGAAATACGGGCCAATGTTGGTGTAAACATACGGGCTCTGGTGTTCTCTTGTTCCATCACAAGGTAGAAGAATGTGCTTGTATGGCTGAACCACATCTACAAAATCTACAAGGTACATACCTATCTATGTGGATGATACCTACCTAGAGAGCCAGGGCTCGAATCGTACCAACATCAAAGAGATAACATAAGTTTGCTAACGTCTACTCATGGCATCGCGAACATGTCTTTCTACCCCCGCCAGTTCTAAACCCCATTTCAGAATTTGTTCGGAGCGGAAACGGCACGGGTGTTGTTTGCCAAGCTTCATTCACTATCAGCTCGCCGGCATTTGAGCGAGACACCGCCAAACCCGCTGCCCCTGCGTTAGTGCACACGGAGACCCGGACCTTGAGAAGTACCGAGTCTTTGGAGAAGGGCTATCCAGATCTGGTCCATGTTGATACCCTGGAGAGAGACAAACATGGCCAAAAGACACGGAAACAGCCTTCTATAGTAGGTATCACTATGCCGCGTTAATATCTGTCTCACAACAATCCGCGGACATCCCTGCCATGGCCGTACGAGATGCGATCAGTGTCAGCTGGGAACAAGCTGGCAAAACGGGCATTCGAAACTCGCTATTGGCCAAAGATCCACGTCATCCCATGCCTGTGCAGGACTCGGGTGGCTCTGAAACAGTCGTGCTGGGGAAGTTTCTGGGTCCCTGGCGTCCTTTATACTGCGTACGTGCATAAGCGCAGGTCGTGATTGAAGGGCAATCGAAGTTGGCGTCAGCCTGGCTGGCGATGATACGGACGCATTTGCCTTAGCCAGGGCTGGAGGCGGAAGACGACTCCAAACTCTGGACTGGAACGTGCCTGAAGACTCTGACGCCGGGAAGAGCTCTCCTGCGGGCTGCTTGGTGCTCCAGGGCGATAGAGAGAGAGGGGTAGTCGATGGGCAGGTATTTGAACCATGGTCCGTCAAAGGTTAGATCTGTTGTATCATGGCCTTGGCCCGAGCATGATGGCGGCTGATATGACGATGGCAATCGTGGTGTTGGCGAGATCTTCAGACCGTAGGCATGGACCTCGATTCAAAACAGTGAGTGAATGATGCCTGCCTGCCTAGGTATCTATCCATCCATGGGGGCTTGCAAGCTCTTCCGTTTCGGTAAGAAGCAAGGGGCAAACAGTTGGGTACTGTAAATTGCGCGCCGAGACTGGCAAGCCCCCATTCAGAATCAATGACTTGAATTTAAATTCACAGCATTCCCAGTATCAGCCATTGCGTGGCGACCGAGGAATCAGCACTCAACACAACGGCCATCACGAGTCTGTCACAAGGTGGAGGGAGAGATCTCCATTCCAGGGAACGCCGCCTGACGTTTTCCAGCACCGCCTTGGGGAATCAGGGCGTCCCCTAAATCCACAGCTACAGCGCGTCAGACCAGCCAGCCGCTGCCACCGACAAAGACAGCCCGCCGAGGTACACTCGCTAGAGAGGTGTACCCAGTTTATTTCTGGCGGGTCAGCGCCTCACTGCCAAAACCCCGAGCTTCCAGTCCACTTGGTCAATCTTGGACTACTCTCTCCGTGCAAAGGGGCAGCAGCATCAACGCCACAACCCCCCTTGGATTTCTGCCAACAGCTGGCTTCTGGCATTCTTCCGTTCGCTTCCTCTCGCAGCGCTCAGTCTCTCGTTCAAGTCCTCGTTATCCCTCACCGCACCGCATAGCACATCGCCGCATTGACCGCCCTCTGTATTACACCTCCGTACATGGACGGCAATTGAGGGGCCACATATTCGTTCCCTCTCGGCGCTTGATAGATACTCGACGACCGACCACAACCAGCTCGCAGCTCAGCATCCGACCGCCCTCGGAGCCATGTCACAGACGGAAGCCGTCACCACGCCGGTGACCCAGGCCCACGCCGAGCCCGAGCAGGAGAAGCCCCAGAAGCTGCAGGAGAAGCCGCAGCAGAAGGAGACCGAGAACAAGAGACTCTCGTCTGGCACGGAGTCTGACGACGACGACCCTGTATGTCGATCCCGCTTTTTGCCCTCTCCCGCCGCAACTGTCACACGACAGACTGCATCCCTTTGCTGGAGGACCCCTATGCTAATCAAGCAGGCAACCGATCCCGATGATAACTTCGAAGACGCCGTAGCGCATTCTCCCGCGCGATCTCTCACAAAGCGGTCCGTCTCATATTCCAAATCCCAGACCCCGGCACAAGATGCTGCTGCCGAGGAGCCATCCGACCGGAAGTCTGTAGAGACACATCGCTCAGAGAACAAGCGGGCGTCAAAGACAGTGGATACTGATTCCGAATCCGACGACGAGGTAGAAAGCCTGCATGAGAAACCTCTCCCTCGACGAAAATCATCATCTGTCTCGAAACGCATCTCCAGTACTTCCAACTTAGATAACGTTAGCCTTGACGACGACGACGACGCTCCGCCTCCAGGTAAGAGGCATCTCCTACATTCTTCTGACGTTCGGCTTGTACTGATATTAGCAATGTAGTTCCCAAGAGTCCCCCCAAGGATAAGGAGCCCCACAACAAATCGATATCTCTGAACAACATCTCCCTACCCTCGATGCCATGGTCGCCCCCAGCCGAGGCCGCCTCAAGGGGATCCCTTCCACCAGCCCCGGTCGTCGCACCTCTTCCGCCTCCGCCTCAACCTCAGCCTCCAGCCCCGGCTCCCCGAAAGCTCACCAGCCCTTTCTCTTGGCTGTCCCGGAGCTCTAGCAAAGAGAAGGAGACGCCTCCACCGCCGCCACCACATAGTACGGGACGAAGGGGTACTGCTAGCTCTATCGCAACCCTTCAAAGCAATCCGGAGATGATGCTCAGTCGACTTGAGGAAGAGAAGGATGGGGATTCGCTCCATAGCGAACCTGCACAGCGGATTAGTCTCAAAGACAGATTTAAGCAATTGAGACTACAAGAGGAGGCCACCCGTACAGCCGAAGGCGAGGGCGAGAATGTGAATGGAACTACTGGTCTGACTGTGCAAGTGGAGGAAACCCATCCTCATGAGAAGCCCCTCCCTTCCCCAGTTCCACAGCCGATTCCTGGTCTCGCCCCCGGAACTGTGTCCGGTGTTAACGCAGGGCCTTCGGCCATGGCAGAGGAGAACGTTGACTGGGACCTATGGCAGTCTGTCGTCTACGAAGGGCCAGCTGCTGTCGCCCGAACCAGCGCCGAGGAGCTGAACAAGGCCATCGCCACTGGAATTCCTAGCGCCATCCGTGGAGTTATCTGGCAGGTCTTGGCCAACAGCAAGAACGAGGATCTGGAGCTTGTTTACAAGGACCTGGCCACCCGTGGTACCGACAGGAGTAAGGACCGTCACAGCAACAGCACAACCACCAGCTCGCTGAGCAACGGAAACCTCAGCGTCCATAGTGGTGACGCTGTTACATCCTCAGCTTCCTCTGTTAACTCGGACCATTCAGGTGCGCCGTCACCCAACGAGAAGAATACCGAAGCTATCTTGAAGGCCCAGGCAGCAGCCGCAGCTGAGCGGAAGCGAAAGGAGAAGGAAGATGCGGCTATGTTGCAGAAGCTTGAAAAGACGATTCGTCGTGACCTGGGTGCCCGCACTAGCTATTCCAAGTATGCGGCCGCTGCTGGGCTTCAAGAGGGTCTATTTGGTGTCTGCAAGGCCTATGCTCTCTTTGACGAGGGTGTTGGATATGCTCAAGGCATGAACTTCCTTATCATGCCCTTGCTTTTCAACGTGAGTTCAAGCCCAACACATTCGTTTCCGGTGCTAATTATTTTACATAGATGCCTGAACAAGAAGCCTTTTGTCTCCTCGTCCGGTTGATGAACCACTACAAGTTGCGAGACTTGTTTATTCAGGACATGCCTGGTCTGCACATGCACCTTTATCAGTTTGAACGTCTGCTCGAAGACTTTGAGCCTGCCTTGTACTGCCACCTTCACCGCAAGGGCATCTCTCCCCACCTCTACGCGACCCAGTGGTTCTTGACTCTCTTTGCCTACCGTTTCCCTCTTCAACTAGTGCTACGTATTTATGACCTTATCCTCTCGGAGGGTCTTTCAGCAATTCTCCGATTCGGCATTGTCCTTATGCAGAAGAACGCTACCACACTTCTCGGGCTGTCAGATATGCAGCAGCTCACTACTTATCTGAAGGACAAGGTCTTTGACGTCTACATTGATAAGGACCCCAGCCATGGAAGCCTCCTGGAGAATGGTTTCTTCGGAAGCTCAAGCTCCAGCATGGACAAGGAGGTGTACCGGGCTGATCAACTTGTCAGAGATGCCTGTGAGGTCAAGATCACACCGGAGATGCTCAAGGCGTACAGCACTGAGTGGGAAGAAAAGACCAAGGCTGAGAAGGAACGTGAGAATGAACTCTATGAGCTTCGGACGGCAAACCACAACTTTGCCATCAGAGTCCGAAGACTCGAGGAGAGGGTTGAGGTCTGTGACCGAGAGCAGGCTGACCTCGCAACTGAGCTCGTCCACACCAAAGTCGAGAACGAGGAGCTCAAGGATGAGAACGAAAGTATGAGAGGCCAAGTCCGAGAGCTGAAGATCGTCATCGAGAAGCAACCATCGGAGTTTGAGGAAAAGTGGAAGCTAGAGCGTGATGACTTGATGAAGCGCAACCTCCACGTGCACGAGGAGAACCAGAGGCTCGAGAATGAGCTGACTGAGCTCGAAGAGGAGTTGGTTCAGACAAAGCTGCGTTATGCAGAGGTGAGTTCTCTATGCCCTTATCCTTGTCCCTCTCAGGACAGACTTCTAACATCTCTTAGATCAACTCCCAGCACGAGACTCTGAACCGCAAGTGGACCGATTTGAAACGTCAGTTTGCATAAACCAAATCCACTTGCAACCCAATTTTGGTTATCTGGTTCCGAACCAACGCTTCATGTATAAAGTATTCTTGTTCTACTGATCCCGCCATGGCCCATTTCCAGTCAGGGTTCTTTTGCTTGCTTGCTTCCTTGATTGGGGCGCGGCAGCTCGCTGGACAGAGCGGATCGCGCATGTTTTGTAATGATGGGAAAAGACCACGGCGGCATTGTTTTTGGCATTTTACAAAGAAACACTCATGAAAACCCCATCTTGTACGGCATGGAGTAACGATGCCACGTGTGTAGGCGTTAAAGGATGTCTTTTATGCTTCTATAGTCTGTTGACGGTTGATTCACCAAGACCTATCCCGTCAATGAATGACAACGAGAGCTTTATTAGATGCACACGACACGACGTCACTATTGGGTTCACAAGAAGCAAGAGAAAAGACCTTGATCATGAAATTGCATTCGTCGCAAGAAAATTCTTTTATTCCCTAAGGACCCATTCCGATGCGTTATGTGAAGCTCATCATGCCTTGAAAATGCCAAGACAGCGAGAAATCCTTGAACACCATACCAGGGGCCAACAGTCCTTTCTTCTTCACCAGATTTCAACAACCGCCAGTTTACTTGTGGAGCTTGCGCTGGTAGAAAGCAAGCTCCTCACCCTCCAGGATGTAACCGTCGCAGCGACCGGACTGGCCAGGTCGGCTGGAGATGACGGCGAACAATCGACCGGCCTCGAACTGCTTCTCGACGGCGCTCTCAACCTTGCCGCGGGCGGCGTGACGGGCAGCCTGCTTCTTCTCGACAGAGTTGGACTTCTTGACCTCCTCCTCGGCCTTGCCCTCCTTGGCAGCCTGGGCCTTCTGGCGTCTTCGGCCGATGGGCTGGCCGTAGTGGGCCTCGTACCACTGTCGGAAGGGGGCGGCGTCGATCTGGACGACGGCGCTCTTGGTCAGGGTGTTGGTTCGGACCAGCTCGTTGTTGGAGGGGTGGTAGGCGACACCGATGATACGGGTCTTGCGGGTGCAGCCCTCGGAGCCCCAGGCGAAGTTGCCGGAGTCGAGACGGAGGGCACGGTACTTGTGGTTACCACCACGAGTTCGGACGGTGTGGATGCGCTTGGGGCCAATACGGGTGTTGGCACCCTGGCGACCAGCCTCGAAAGCGCGCTTCTTCCCTGTTGCCAAAGGTCAGAACGTATGTCCAAAAAACGGAGCATACGGGCTTTCGGAATTATTACGCACGGTAGTAGGCGCGCTTGGCACCGGAGGCGGAGCGCTTGTGTCGAGAGTCACGCGAGATACCCATGATTGCGGTTTCTGTGAGGGGAGAGATTCCCAAGTGGTTAGCTGGATGATTTTCAAACAGCGGAGGGGTGAGACGGAGGGGGAAGAGAGAAACTCAATCAGCTGGATATTCGAGATCGGCAGGAGTCGATATCGTCGAAGCAGTGCATTGAGTCGTTCTTCCTTCTCGTCGTCGTCTGGTACTAACCCGATGATGTTGGCGCTCACCAGGCAATCGAATTGGCGGATGTGGGAGGAGTGAACTTTTTGGCGGGAACGAGGGTCAAAGTCTGGAAAAGCGAACGAAAATTGTGGTTGTGGGTGCGGGCTTCGCTAGCGGGAAGGTACGTACTCCGGAGGCACGGGCGTGCGTTGTTCCGCAAAGCCCTCCTTCGCACGTGATGATCTACCAAGATGAGGTGTGGGTTTGGATGAGTGGACGGGGGAGTTAAGCAGCCAATAGACTAACACGTTTGCACAACTCAATTACAACAACAACAATATGGATGCGAACGATCAGAGACCAACGTTTAGTTTTCGATTTGTTTGACTTTCTAAAATCCCATATCAGGCAAAGCTCACCATTCTAAATCTCTCGATGTGATGGGATCATTTGCCTCGTTCTTCTAAACCTTCATGTTCCTTTCCCTCCTCACCTTTGTTAGCCCCGGTGGTGATAGCAAGATGAATCTTCTTCTAGAAGTGCTGCATAAGTTCGCGCTCGAAATCTCGAAATCTTGTCAAGGCAATCTCTGGTGCGTATTCGAGGTGAGCAGGCCTAAGCTCCCTGTCTGTTCCAAAAATCTCATCATGTCATAGTTCAGACTTCACGACTCTTCCTCGTCGCAGTTGTCCTGTTCGGCGGAGACTTCCTTCTTCTTCTCCTTGACCTCCTTCTTGTTCGCCTTGGGCTCAACTCCATCGATCTCTCCAAGAATTGCTCGAAGCAAGAAATGAAGGGCATCGATTTTGAGCTCAACAGGAGGCGTGATAGAGGGGTCTGGCTGTGTAACTGCACAGATGAAATGCGAACCAACCTGAACTACCTTCTTGTCCCAGCGGATTGTTCCATCAGGATTGTACGCCTCCCAAGGTCTGTGGATGAACCTCGGAGCGACCAGGTTGAGACGAGGTAGGGGCAAGCAACGACCCGGTCGACCAGCACGCTTGTCACCCTCCTCCTTGAACTCCGAAAGAGGCGGCCACTCGGCTTGCAGCACCAGGTTGCTGGGCAATATTTTGTTGAAGCAGTTGTTCATGGCGAACACAGGGGACAGGTGATCCGAGAATATCTTACCGCCCATCAGCTTCTCGAGGAGCTGCTTTGTCTCACCCCCTTCGTTTTTGGCATTGGACCGAGCAACTCGTCGGCTAACCTCTTCAGCGAGCTTGAGCTTTTCTGTCTCGGCGATGGCTGCTTTGAAAGCCGTGAGCTCTGCAGGAGTCTGAGGGACAAAAGGCGACTGGTCAGCACCCATGTATCGCAGGTTAGCCATCATTTTCTGGAAGGACTGGCGTTCTTTGGTTGCCGTGCTTGTCCATCTCTTGGACTGCGACCATGTACCTGACTCTGGCCCGGTGAGAACCGCGACCGATTGCGTGTTAGAGCTGACGGGTTTCAGAGTACGACGCTGAGACGATGGTCCTGCGACAGATGAATCGGTCTGCTGAGGAAGCTGTACCCGAGGTACCTTACGGTTGCGGAGCAGACTGTCGTTGAGGCTGCTGGCACTTGGAACGCTCACCAGGCGAGGCGATCCCAACGAGGTTTGAACCTGTCGAGTCGGAATGAAACCGGTACACTTACGGGGATCCGTGACCTCTCGGAGGTGCTTGTCGAACGTCTTGGCAGCGGTTGTCACAGGTACCTCCTTGTCGTCGGGAGCAACGGCAATCGCGCAAGTCTTACCAAGAGGGGACGCCTTCATCCAGGCAGCTTTGCCTCTAGGACCAAATCTGGGGCCTCTGGGGCTGGAGGACTTGGCTCTCTCCTGGTTCTTGAACATCTCAACCTGGGTTCTGGGGGCGATGTTTGCACTGGGCCCTGGGACTGCGCTGAGAGAGTTGCTTGCCTGATGGCCACGGGCGGCTGTGGTTCGAGGTGTGCTTAGCGAATCACTGTTCTTGGAGGACTCACAAGACCCAGGCCTGGGTGGCCCTTGCAGCTGAGGAGCTTGCGCGGTGACCGGGAGAACCTGAGGCCAGAATTGCCCGTCATAGCCTTCCACAGTGAATGGCATCTGAGGTTGGTATGGGTGCCAGGGCACGGGCATCATGTTCCAAGGCACGAGCGGAAAGGGCATGGGAGATGGGCCACACATAGGCGGGAAGGGCATCCCCTGTGGATCGAAAGGGCTCATCATGGGGGCCATCATGGGACTGAGAGGCGCGTTTGGGTCAAGGGGTGCGAGAGCATGAACGGCGGATGGAGTACCAACTCTAGTGACGGGAGGACCTGCTACAGGTCGCCCTCGGCCTCGGCTCCTTGGGTCATGACGAGGTGTTGGCGGCACGTCGGGGCGCTGGCGAGGTCTCGACGATCTGCCAATTGGTTTGCTGACCCGAGGTCTTGGGCTTTGCAAGTTATCAACTTGTTGGTCTCTACGGCGGGCGTGAGAGGAAGTAGGTGGAGTGTAAACGGTAGGTTTGAGGAGCTCCAACTTCGGCTTCGCGGGGGTATAGACGGTGGGTTGTAGAAGCTCAGGTTTGGGCTCGGGCTCGGGCTTAGGCTTCTCAGAGGCCTCTTGGATGGCCTCCTCTTCGATAACCTCCTCTTGGGCGGTCTCCTCTTGGATGGTCTGCTCTGGGGCAGCCTGGCCCTCGGCAGCGGCTCCGGATGACTTGGAAGGATCTCCGTTTTCTGAACTGTGGACACTAACTTTCTTAGCCCTCTTCTTCTTCTTCTACGACGTCTTCGCTTTTTGGACCGGCTGCTCCTTGGGCGGGCTGGGTTTCGGGAGGGAGGGAAACATTGTATCGTACTTCTTGGGGTCAAGTGCCATACTGACGCTGGACTTGTTACGCTTATGCTTAGGCTTCGGCTTCAAGGGGGCATCTCGAGGCGGGCGAGGCTTCTTCGCTGGCGAGCGCTTGAGCTTCTTGGCAGAATCAGGGTCCGACTGGGACGACTGAGAGCTCGGGACGAAGGCGGGTGCACAAGGATTCATGGTAACGACCAATGGCTTGTCAAGCCATGAGCTTCAGGAGGAAAGATGTTGCAGGATGGTTCTCGAGATGGTCGGACACAGGGGGGAATGCAGCAAGTGGGATGCAGCCGGGCTTGACGGGACGAGGTAGGTAGAGGAGGTGATTGTTGATATGATGGCTAACCGTGAACATGAGGCCGATGATAGAAGAGGCTCTCAGACTGGATATTCTCTTTCGGGATGTTGCCTTTGTCGAGGAACACCGATGGTTGATCTCTGGACATCATCAGTTAGCTATTCGTTCATGGACGACGCAGGCTGGCAAAAAGACGCACTCAATCAACTGTATCTTGATTCATCAAGCAAAGGAGAGCAAAGAGCAGAGCACGAGAAAATAGCTAGAGAAAATAGAGGCCTTGGGGCGGTTTGCATAGGTAGGTTGATTGAAGACCGAGATATGATGTAGGTATCGGTTGCGTAGGTCCGTGGGAATGACGAAGATGAGGTGAATGACGCAGGATAGGCACAGAAATCGAAAGTAAACAAAGAGCCTGCAGTGCGAGGCCTGAAATTTTTATGAATGTCGGGTTGATGATGTGAATGCGCGACAGCTGGCTACCAGCTGCCAGGCAAACGCTGATAGGGTAACCGGCAACAAACAGTCCAAGGCCGAGTCGTAGCTGAAGCCTTGGACGTCGATGCTTGAGAGGTAAAAGTCGAGTTGTGTAGGAGGTGAAGATGTTTTCAACCCGTTTCCCGACGAGAAGATACTTACAAGCAAGGTCTCTGCTGTGGTCGAGGCGAAGCATTTCGGATGCTCAGTTATTGTCCCGCTTCGGCGACGGTGCTCTATTGTTGCAATAATACAGGTATTGTCCCCATTGTTGATTCAAATGCGGTAATGACGGATTAGTGCTGGTGAATCACTGGCATTTTTCACAATTGGGACTGATCATGGCTTCTCATGATGATGGTAAGGAATGACCATTTGGGAGAAGACAATGTTGGAGTGAATAGGGAGGATATCACAATTGACAGATTTGGGCAATGACAGTTCCAATGGGGGCAGAAATGCGACTACAGTGAGTTTCCTTCTTGGTGAATTCTCTTCTTTGTATTGATGAGCCTGACATAGATGTTTTGCTTCAACCCCCATTCTGAGACTGATAAAGGAGACATGATGTTCCCGCATCTGGATTGCTCGACCACACACTGCAGGTGCTGCCTAGAAGAGAAGAGAATCAAAACTTCAGCCGGATCAAAGTAATTATCGCCCAATTTATCCATTGAGGTGTCACGTTCAATACTCCAAACCAGATTGAAAGAACTGCCTCGGCACATGTCTAGCAATAGCAAATGAGGCCCTCGAAACCACCCAAGCAAATGCGCAATACAGCAAAAACACACGAATACACATAAGCAGTTGACACAAGTAGTCTATTGCAGCGCTCAACCTTTGAAATCACATGCCATAAGCACATGGGCAAAAGAAGCGATGACATTTTTTCCCAACAAAGTTGACAGGCTCATGTTGATTAGTCCAAGGGGAAAGTACAACCCGACTACACCCCCCGCCGATCCCGAGGCCTTGGCGCGGGCCGATCCACTCTGAGATTAAACTGGCTCTCCCAAATATCTTGGGTGTGTCCTCAACACCAAAGACTCTGTCTCCCCCCCCTTCCTTTTTTACCAACTTTCTCCCCCTCGGCACGATTCAAGATGGCCACTTTAACGACGCTCAAGCTTACAAACCGCGGTACGAACCAATTCTTATCTTTTATGCAGCTATCAACTAACACCTCCTAGCTCCGAAGCAACCCATCAAGAAGCTCCCAGCTTCTGTCGAGCTCGGCCCCGACACCACCGTTGAGGATGTCAAGATCATGATTGCCAAGGCCGTTGGCCTCAGCGACTACAACCGAATTGGCCTCTACGATCCTTCCACCAAAAAGACCCTCAAGAACCGCAGGGCTCGCATCGCCGATGAGCCTGCTGTCGTTGCTGCTGGCGAGACCCTCGTCAAGGATATGGGTACGTCTACACAGGCTCAACAATACTCAACAACACGTCCTAACAATGCAATGCAGGTCCTCAGATGGATTGGAGAACCGTCTTCGTCGTCGAGTACATTGGTCCCCTCCTCATCCACACCGCCGTCGTTCTCGCCCGCCCCTACCTGTACAGCAACGCCGGTGCCATGTCGTCGACCCAGTGGCTCTCGTTCTACATGATCATGCTTCACTTCCTCAAGCGCGAGTACGAGACCCTCTTTGTCCACAAGTTCTCGGCAAACACCATGCCCATCAAGAACATCTTCAAGAACAGCTTCTTCTACTGGGTCGTCTCGGGCGGCCTCTGTGCCTACTGCCTCTACCACCCGCGATCCCTCGCCGCTAGAGCCGACGTCCCCGCCATGGACATCCTCGGCCTTGTCATCTACCTCTTTGGCGAGCTGAGCAATGCCACCGTCCACCGATACCTGGCTAGCCTGCGATCCACTGGCGGCACTGAGCGAAAGATCCCCGTCGGTCACGGCTTCGAGCTCGTCACCTGCCCCAACTACATGTTTGAGATCATCGCGTGGCTCGGCATGATTGTCACCAGCCGAGACTGGAGTGTCGCCTTCTTCATCGCCATTGGCGCCGCGCAGATGTTCTTCTGGGGCAAGGGCAAGGAGCGTGCGTACCGCAAGGAGTTTGGCGACAAGTACAAGAAGAAGCGATACGTCATCCTCCCCGGTCTCCTGTGATTTGGTCGTGACTGAAAGGGTTCTCATGGTTATGACGGAGAGGTAGATCTGCTTGGGGAGCATCAAGAGGGGGGCATTGATACAGGTTAGAATGTTAGAGGAAAATGGGCGTGGTTAATGAGATAAAAAGTGAATGGACTGTCATGTGTATGTTTATAGAGCGAATGTGCTTGCTTGCCATGAAACCCTCCAGCGCCTATAAATCATCGTGTTCGTCAAGCATTGTCATGATATACAAAGTCATTCCTCATAACTCGAGCCTCCTCATCGGGACGCCGTTGACATTGATGCCGTATCTGATCCCTTGGTTCCTCTATCCATGCTCGACTCAGGATCCGTCAAGCTCCGGCTGGCATCAGAAAAGGTCCCCGGCATGCCGTGTTTTGTATCAATTTCCATGCCCTCCATGTTCGTCTTCCCATGATCATCGACCCCCTTCTTGGGTCCATCCACATCCATCTCGTCTTCGCTTTCGCTCCCCACGCTCCCACACTCACTGCAGCTGCAGCTACAGCTCTCCTCGCCGTTGGCCAACCGAACCGTCTCCTCGAGGACGAGAAAGTCGCGCTCCAGCACTTCGGCCCAGTTCTGGACGTTGCCGAGCTCCTTGAGCCTGCGCGCAGCAACATCCGCCTCGCGAGCCAACCGATCGTTCTCACGACGCAGTCCGTCCGCAGCGCGGCGCACGTCCTTGGCCTGCTTCCCGAGGGCGGCGGCATTGGAGTGTAGCGTCGAGGCGCGCCACTGCAGCTCCGAGTCCATCATGTTCTCGAGAGTCGCTACGACTGCGCGCCGCGCTTCGGTGACATGCCGCTGCGTCTCTGGAGAAGGGAGCGTCGGCTGCAGATGTGGAGGAGGCGGGGAGCGTTGCGCGGACGATGACGAAGACGGCCCTGGAATCTGCGCGTGAGCGTGAGCATGCGCGATGGACGGCGACGCGATGGATGGTGGAGGAGAAGTGGGCGGGCGGGAGGACGAAGGGCCCCCAGCGGATGAGGAGGAGCCAGCCTGCTGAGAGTACCTCGAAGCTGACATGATGGGGGTTTGTCAAGACTATGCTTTTAGTTGCCGAGTTGATTCTCGGGGGTTAAAGGAGAGGAGAAACATGCCAGCAGGATCTGAGCAATGAGTTCAACGGGCTCGTTTCATGCGCAGCTGATACAACTCGCTGTATGCATGGTGGTGGGGGTGCAGATCATGCGGCTGTATGTAGGACCAGAACGGCCAAGAAGATCTAACTTCTTGTTGCAACCTCCAAGGAAATTTACATAAATTTTTGGTATCTTAATCTAATTGAAATGTTAGGTTTTCTTATTTATTGTTGTATTCTTCTTTTTATACCTCAGTAAGCTACGTTTAGGGAAGAATGGCAAATATCCATTGCATCCCTATATCTGTCTCGATGTTTTCTTAACCACCGCGGGGAAGCCCAAGAGGAAACCCACCAAACAGGGAAATAAGCACAGAGAATGGGGTATCTTGCGGGAAGCTGGCAGAAAAGCACAAAAGTCTTGTATCAGGTTGTTGGTATTCGTAGCCCATTAGTCGTCATAATACCCATCATATGTGCCTTGCATTGCTTGCGTGCTCACAAACTCTTCGCTGGCCAACCCTCTCATGCACCTCATGACAAGTCCATTAGGGTCCTTGTGCCAATCACAGGCAAAATCGCAGTCGGGCGTGTCGGTCTCGCCAAAGTACTTACATATGAGGGCGTGCCGACATTTGTTTGTGCTCTCACAATACTCGGCCAGAGCCTGTAGACTTTTGAGCCTGGCCGTCTGGTTTGCCTCTTCCTTAGAATCGGATCTGATCATCCGTGTCACTCGTTCCAGGTCTTCTCGGCTATAGTATAAAAAGCAATAGCTCGCGTTACCGTCTCGGCCTGCACGGCCAGCCTCTTGGTAATAGCCCTCAAATGACTTGGGAATGCGCCAGTGAACCACAAAGCGCACGTTGTTTTTGTCGATACCCATGCCGAAAGCCGTCGTAGCAACGATGATATCGTAGCCAGGGTCGTTGTGGATCCAGCGGGAAAGAGTCTCCTCCTTGACATCCTTGGGGAGTCTGGCATGAAAGGGTCGGGCTCCAATTCCCTCATCTCGAAGGCTGCTTGCGAGTGATTCACATTCATCTCGAGATATGGTATAGATGATGCCGGGCACACTTTCCACCCTCTCATTGACTTGTGTCAGTTCGGCCAATCGTTCATCGGCACGACGACGACTGTATACACCTCGAATCCACCGTAAAAAGTCATTGAGACGGTTCTCGTCCTCATCCTTGGTGTACCGAATCTCTAGATGCAGATTTTGTCGTTGGGGGTTCATGAGAAACTCTTTCGTCCTCTCTGGTGTCTGATCCAATTTCAGAATGGATAAAACGTCCCGACGAACCTGCGGATTCGCTGTCGCAGTGAGGCACATGATGGGAACATCCGGGAACGTCTCTCGAAACCATGAAAGGCGCTTGAAGTCTTTACGAAAGTCATGACCCCATTCTGAGATGCAATGAGCTTCATCGATAGCTATGCGAGCAAGCTCCTTTTGTTTGTGGACCAATTGCAGGCGTTCGCGGAAACGGAGACCAGAGCATAGTT
Source organism: Fusarium sp. LHS14.1 (assembly GCA_025433615.1). Classification (NCBI taxonomy): domain Eukaryota; kingdom Fungi; phylum Ascomycota; class Sordariomycetes; order Hypocreales; family Nectriaceae; genus Fusarium; species Fusarium sp. LHS14.1. Next base: position 3,768,496 of record CM046481.1, read on the forward strand.
CGGGTGTAACGTACAAAAGACGGGTCCTTGGATGCCCAGTCTCAAGATCACGTTGGATACGGTCACGCTCCTTAGGCGGTGTTGTACTGTTGAGAGAGTTGGCGTCTATCCCGGAAGCTTTGAGAGCTTCTACTTGATTGATCTGGCAGAGAATTAGATACAATACCAACGAAGGATCCGAGATTCCTTACCATCAGACTTAATAAAGGGGATACAACGATGGTAACTGAGGTGTATCGTCAGTAGGAGACCAATACTTGGTGACTAAACGGCATAACTTACTGCCCTGGTCGATGACTGCCGGCAGTTGAAAGCACAAACTTTTGCCAAATGATGTGGCGGCTTGAACGTAAATATCGTAGCCATCAAGAGCAGCCTCGATAATTTCACGCTGATGTGGCCTGTCGAGGAAAACTACAAGTCAGATCAATGCGGGCTTCGATGTAGGAAGAATTGCGACAAACCTAAAATCCTCCTTGCTGAACTGCCTTCTTAATGTGAAGCCAATGTCTGTGCATGAATTGGTCCTCTTGAGAGGAGGCATTGTGTTTGCGTCAGCTTAGGCATAGATTCACGGCAGCTCGAGGTGAATGTGTGGAGATGTGTCGTTGAGCGGGTGGAGACGTGAACTACCGACCACTTAATTCATAGCAAGTGGTCAGAAGCCGCTCCTTGCTCGGCACTCGATAACGGTTCACACTGGTGTTGTTAACCTGTAGCTCTAGCTTGCGTGTTCATGTGGATTGGTAGGAGTGTTGGCTGACTTACAGAGTTGCAGTGAGGAGGGTCTCTATTTCTCCTTTTGGCAATCGTATCGACCACCAAGATCCACCAAATTTACAGGGTCCCTGCTATTAGTGGTGCGCTGGTGTCTCTGGTGAGCGTGGTGAAGGATGAAGTGATCCACAGGGGTGTGAGCGAGATCGCCATGCGCTGCCGGAGTCGCGATATCTCCGTACCCCAGCTTCGGAGTGAAGCTGGAAGGCGGGCCACGTGGTCACGTGCACACCCGACGCCGAGTCAACCGAAGTGTTTGTCAGCCTGTTCCGTGAGCCTCTGTCAGCATCGAAACAGGCTATTTACGTCTCATCGCTCCTACGACACATGGTTGGCGCACAATCGGAAGCAGTGCGTCGAGTTACAAGGCGTGTCGGGGTTGGAATTCGCAATACGGGGACCCTGAGTCTTGTCTCAGCCGTCAACTGGCTGCACCTGCTACATACACGAACGCCGACCGCGGGATGATGTGATGGGTGTGGTCAGCAGAGACAACAGAGACAGCCCAGTGGTCCGGCCAAGCAGAGTGTGCCAGTGTCAGCCCTCGAGCGCCAGAGCTGAGTGCGTGCCTTGCATTACTCGCCCGAGGCTTGGACAGGGGTCGTCGACTCGACTGAGTCCGTTCCAGCCAGACAAGAGCCTAGGCCGCCCTCCTACAGCAGCCATCCCTTGATCGATACCAGTGACGGCGTCGACAGACGGTTGAATGGAGACGCTTAACGGGCTCTGAGTTGTTTCATAGGTTGACATTACCCCTCGTCTCCCACTTTTCTGTTGCTTCCAGTGCCTCCAGGAACGGTCCCGAGCCTGACAGCTGTCCCTCTTTGTTGTGTGCGTGTCGCTTGTCTGGGCATCTTGTCTAGTGTGTCGCCCCTGTGCGACCATGTCCTGTCCTTAAGTTGGCTGTGGATGAACGGACAAGGAGCCATCCCTATCTCGCCCAGCATGGGTTCATCTGGATGCCAGTGCTGACCAGTCTCTGCCCGCGAATCTCGTACTGTGCGTCAGCGGCCGAGCGGTGGCGGGTGCGCTGGCCAGTCAGTGGACAGACCAGACCAGGCGCCTGGAAGGATGCGGCGAACAGCGTGCCTGTCAGCGGCTGCTCCAAACCCTCCAGGTGGCCGGGCTCTGAAAGAGGGTTTCCATCTGGGGTGAGGGTCCTGGCGCCAGCTTACAGCACGCCTTAGCCTCTGAGACGGCCCCGCACTGTGTTTCACCCGCCCACATCCCACGACCCGCGCGCCCTGAGACCGACTGCTGGCGTCGAGGGCCCCACGTTTGAGGTGCGTGCTGTGACCAAAACACTTGGTTACCCCTATCTGGTGCGCTATCCCCTATCTAAGCACATGGGACCGGTGGGTGACAGGGGTGGCTGGGAGGAAGTGGGAAAAAATCCTCCAGGCGGCGAGGGGGGGAGAGGCATCTGCAAGTTGAGTTGCGGTAGCCAAAGCATGGATTTTCCTCTGCCCGAGGTGGATTCTCTGGATGCTAAGTTTGGCCGGTAGCATTCAAGTGGGCAGCCAAGACTTTCTCAGCAAGGCGCTAAGGCAACTTACCTAACATTGGTTGCAGCATGTGCCTGAGATCCCCCGTCGATCCAGCTCCCATCGTAGTCTCGATTCTTTGGTGATCTTTTTTTGCAACTCCTTGAGCTCGACTTGGCCAGTCCGCGATAAAAGCAGCAGGCCAAGAGACCAAAGTGGGAGACAGACGGGGGACATCCCAGCTATTCTCACCACACATCCTTACCTTACCAAAGACGGAGTCCTGGCCCCGACTTCATCGCCTCCACGTCCGCATCAGCTCATCATCGCGGCCCTTCCCGCCCCATTTCCTCCTCTAGCATCTTCCTCAGCAATCCTCAGCAATCCTCATCCTTGGGTCAGCTTCGACCGTCGAATCCTCCTCGATTGCCGCCACCGGGCACTCGCCCTCTACCTCTCCTCGACGACGATCCTCAATCGACTTCAATTCCATCTCGACAGAACAGGCCTGAACCTGAACCACGCGCTGCCTGCTGGCCTTTCCTATCCAACAACCATGACCCTGTCGCACTCGTCTCTGCCACAGCCTTCATTGGCCTAAACAAGAACCTTTGATCGCGGGCTTTGCTCCGCTTGAGACCCGAGGGCCTTCGCTTGCGATTGCGTTTGCGCCTGCGATCTGGTCGAGAACAAGAGACAAACGCAAAGACAAGCCATAGAGGGGCTTCTGAAACGTCTCATCCACAACTGTCGACATACCCGTCATCGAAATTCCTAACGTCCTCGCCGTCGATCGATTACTCCACCGGTGTGCCCTCCACACGTTGCCTGCCTCAACCGACTATTCATATCATCCTTTTTCCGCCATGGAGCGACCAGACCGACTCGCTGGCTCGTCTGGCGGCTCAGCATCACAACCACTTGTTCCTAGGAACTTGCCCGAAAACCATATATCTGGGAGACGTCCCGTACCGAATTCGGCTGCTACCTCGAACGGCCCGCCGCCGCCTCCTCCCCCCATTCCCAACCTGCGTGGACCTCCCTCCAGCTCGTCCCTCTCCACCGGCGGCATGTCGTCTGCCCAGGTCATCAACCTCGCGCGCGAGGCTATGCGGAACGCCCTCGAGAGTGAGAACAAAGCTGCCGAGGCCAGCGCCGTCGGCACAGGGCTCAAGACCGGAGTCACCATTGATCTTAGCCGAAAAGGCATACAGAAACTGCCCGAGGAGGTAGTTGATATTGTCAAGGGTGAATTGGAACGGTCTGTGCCCTCGCTGGGATCCTCTCTAACCAGGCGCCCGGGCACTGATACTTACATGGTGTCCAGACTAGCATTGTCACACAATCAGCTCTCATCACTGCCAGCCCGATTTTCCGAATGCACCTCACTACGATACCTCAACATCAGGGGCAACCAGATCAAGGAGTTCCCTATGCCTGTACATCTCTCGTCTTCAACCTTGTGAAGCATTTTCTGACAAGTAACAGCTTTGCGATCTGAAGTCTCTAGAGATCCTTGATCTCGGTCGTAATCAGCTTCGAGTCCTTCCTCCCGACATCGCCAGACTTTCGTCATTGAAAGTCCTATCCGTTCCTAAGAATCAGATTCGAGAACTCCCTCTCTGTCTCGCCGACATGGGCTCCCTCCAAGTGATCAAGTTTGAAGGAAACCCCATCAGCTTTCCACCTCGAGACGCGATACAAGTGCAAGCCCCGAGCCCACCGAACGAGGGTCTCCTAAGGGACAGCGAGGTGACGGAAGTTGCAGTGACTGCACACATCAAAAAGTTCTTGAAACAACATGCACTCAATGGCCGACTCGAGGCTGAGAATACGGGAGACGAGTCGAGCGAAGGGGCCGAGACTCCCCGCTTCCCGCTAAAGAGGGTTGCCAGCGGGCGTTTCCCGATCAAGGTGAATGGCACCGATTTGTCAGACATTCGATCGCCCAACAATGGCTCGCGCCCTCCGCCGATCCCCTCAAGATCGCATTATCGAGGTCTTTCACAGCAAAGCACCGCTATTCGACGACCTGGCGTCATGCCTCTCACCATTGGAAACGTCAACGAGCGAGTCCGCAGTAACTCCGAGAGTTTGTTGCGAGCCGACCGGTCAGAGAGCCGTAGCAGACGCATGGGAATTGTTTCGAGAAAACCATCGGATCTCGGCACTCTTGATGAGATGCAGGTCAACAATCGCTTCAGCCATTACCGTGGCCTAAGTCATGGCTCGGCCATGCAGGGAACACCGATAGGAACCAAGAGTCCAGCGACTCCAACGGAACCTTATCTTCAGCGCCCAATCTACGTGAGACGGCTTTCTGTGCTACCCGAACGACGCCGAGAGTCAAAGGTGTATGATCCGGTCGTTGAAGCAGCAAAGGGGATTCTGTATTCGATATTTCAGATCCACCCCATGATCCAGATGTTGATGAGCCTCACAAGCGATGGATCTGCCAAGCGGTCGAGTCTTGAGATTGTCTTTTACAACACAAACTCACACGTGGAAGAGTTGGAACAGGAGATTCAGAAGCATGAAAACGCCCTGGCCGATACTGACGACCTCGCGCACCGGGAAAACGAGAATGTCCACCGAGCTTGCCATACACTCGTCAGCGCGTATGGACATGTATGCACGCTTCTGGTCGACAACATCGATACGTTTGTCAACAATGGAGATGCACGCTATATCCGGTCTCTCTTGATGTTGCTGTACAACAGTATCATGGAACTTCGAGTAACACTTGCGTCTCTGAGCGCTGAAGAGGGTCCTCAGCAAATCGCACCTGAGGGAGACTTGACTAGTAGTCGCACCATTAGACCGCATGTTCGAGAACCATCGATTACTCCAACAGTGGAGAGACCTACGGGAGCCCGCAACCGGAATGGCACTCTGGTGCACCATCCGATCAATCTTCGTGTTGCTACTGACGTCCCAGTGCGTCTCTCAGCAACATATGTCAACGGCAATGGACGGACTGCTACAATCACCTCAGCCACTCCACGATCTGGAGAGTCGTTCTCTTCGATAGGCAGCCGAGGTATGTCTTCCGAGTTTACCGAGGAGGACCGACAATTCGAAAAGATCTTCCTGTCGTTGCAGAAGTCGACAGATCTTGTTATGCGGACACTGCCTAGTTTCCAAGTACAGCTTATGGGCGGCCTTAGAAACGCGGTGCATCAGCATACACCGGAGAGCATCATTCAGCACTGGAAGGGGCTGATCAGTGGATGTGGTGTCGTCATCCAGCAGACTGAGGCGTTGAAGAAGAGACTCTCGCTTATCAAGTTGAAGGAGCCTGGGGTTCGGACGCAGGCGAGCTTCTGGGGAATGTGCAGCAACTTCAGCCATTCTTGGGCGGACATGATCGAACAGATCAAGTATGGTCCCAACTCGGTACCGCTGCCACCAGACACCAGGGCCCGTCTACGACCGATCCAACAAAGTATCAAGGAGACAAGCAACATCATCTACCAGTCTCCTTGGCACTATCTGTTCCGACCGATGGCCAACAACGGGCCCACGTCGTACCCTGCACACGGCATGTCGCCAACCCAGGTCCCGATTACACCACAGAGCGCCGCCTTGGGACCTGCAATGCAGGCAACAGTTCCCACAACACCGCAGAACGGGTCATTCGCAGCGGCGTTCCACGGAAACGTCTTTGACCGAGCCGACGCCCTCATGGCGAACCCCGGCATCTCCATGGGTCGAAACGGAATAAGCAAGGGGCACATGGGATTCAGCTCTCTCTCTTCCATTTCGTCCATGTCATCAGATGAAGGCAGCATGCACTCTTCGCCCTCGGTCTTGGGATCGCACGGGCCCCTCGGACCAATGCCGTTGCGGCTCAATGGGGGCAGAGTTGCCTTATAAGTCTTGTCGCCTAACGTATCTCGCATTTGGATATCCGAGTCAGGCTAACTTGACAAGTCTTGCATACTCGAGAAACGAGGAGAAGGAGGAGACATATTTTTGATATAATTTCGTGTTTTTGAACAACTACCAAGGCGTATGGTATTACGCTGATAGTCATTCCTTTACCGCATAGCCTTGGCGTTGGGGACCCTGTTGGTTGCTTTTTTCTATATGCCAAAACAGGGCTACAGGAGGTAATTTGCATTTTAATTTCCAAGGCGGGAGGAATTCACAGCTTGCGTACGGGTATAATGCTTAAACTATTCATGTTGGGGGAGCAAAATTTGGTGGGAGAGGCATGATGAACTGGCTGTGGCTGGACCAAGGACATGTCGCCCACATGCACACGAATCGAGGGAGACTGTGGATGAGATGGAATTATGGCATGAAGCAGGGAGGAGGCTTTGCAATTGTACATTAGCCGTACAGCCAATATAATGCTGCTGGTATTACGAATGAAGTGTTCGAGCTCATCTTTCCCTTGGACTATGTATACTCGGTGCTGTTCCAGTATTTCAAGAGCTGTACATGTAATTCTGTAACTGGGACACGATATCAATATGATACAGGCCATTGAGCTTGGCCGTCTCTGCTCATGGTAGGGATCCCCAGGAGGCTTGATATGTCCCATTCCATTGGGTTCTCCTGGACCACTAGTTAGCGAAATGATTTAGAAACTCCTTCTCTAGGCACTTTCCACTTACTGCTGAAAAGAATTCGGGAGGAAAAAAGTCGGTGCTCAGAGTGTCTGCAGTAGCCATGGACTCCTGGGGTGTCGCGCCCGCCACCGTCTCACGCAGCACCGCAACACAGTTACGCAAGGTCTGGGCGTGAGCCTCGTATACTGCTTGCTTCATCGGCTGGCCTGACTCTAGCGCCCGGATCTGCGTAAGATGGGCGTTGACGAACAAGAGTCTCTTGAGACTGGTGTTGCCTCGTGCAATGAGCTGGGTTAGTTGTTCTTGCATGCTTTCGAGAACTTGGATCAGGGGGGCTCGGCCAGCTTTGGCCATTTCGTCGAGGACATCGGCTTCGTAACTCGGTGCTGCTTCATCCTGTAGCTGAGTGATGACCTCAAGGGATAGGATGAGCATGGCATCGAAGTTCAAGGAGCACTTGAACAATCCCCGACCAACGAGTGCAAGACGCCATGTATCCTCCCACTGTCGGAGGGGCTGGTTGAGGTTGGCCCCCTTGTCGCTAGATGTGATAACCAAGGCAGCCTCGACACATATCTTGCGAGAGAGGTAGAATCTGGGATCGGCCCTGGCCTGGAGCATGAAGTCGCGATGAAGAAACATGATGAACCGTCTCAGTTGGTTATCCATTAGTTTCCGGTGGAACATATTCGGCCTGAGACTGCACGTCTCCGCAAAGCTGCCATCAGTGACCTTACTTGAATGAAAAAAAGCTGCCACATCACGGCACGCGGTACGCAGTTTCGTGCCAATCTCTAAAGCTTTCTCATAGGATTGTTGGTGGCGAAAATCGTTGAGCAGACGGATGACCTCGACCCTTAACGGAAGAGATTGCGCCAACATTATTTGTAGGCTCGAATCTGTGGGAGTGTCCATAGGCTTGGGCGTTGGTTCAGAGGCAGAGTCGAGATCAGGGTCGTCATAGTTGGATGGTGAGCAGGCATCGTAGTCGATGTCGGAGAAGTTAAGCGGTAGGCCGAGGTCAAGACAACACTGTACAGACAATTCCAAGACTGTGGTCCAGAGACGTGCACGAATCTCTCTTTGGTACAGAGACAGGCCTGGAAACAACTTGGGGTTGCGATGAAGCCCCATGGTGATGGCAGCGCGGAGTAGTGACCCTGAAGAGAGCCATGATGTTGCGCCACGGCAGTTGAATGTTGTCTGCCGAGCAAGGAGTAAGAGACAAAACACTTGAAGGCCATCTAGATTGTATGTAGTCTTCTCGCTTGGTCCTGTGAGCCACCACTGTGCGTTTTGTATCCACGTCTGCGCAAGCCGCCATAGGTGGTTGGCCTCAGTATCATCAGAAACCTCCTTGAAGGTGGTCCCAGTGGCAAGTATCAAGGACAACTTGACAAGAAAGACAGGTTGAAGGGTTGAAGCATGCTCCCCCACCCACACCTGGCTGTACTCATTCCAAAAGGACGGGACATGGATGATTCGGTACATGGGCTCAAAGGTGCGGAGATAACACCGGATGAGATCATCGCAAGTCTCCTTCACGGGGAGAGTCTCGCGCAAGTCCCGGATAGGCTGCTCAAGATTGGCTGCGTTTTGTTTCTTGAGGGCGAATCGGAGATTTCGAGCCTCTTGCAAGGTCTCGATGAGATCGGCTTTGGCATCGTTGAACCATGGCTCGACTTGGACGGGGTGGAACGACCCCGAGATGGGAAACTGGTGGAATGTCAGTCATTGAAACTCCATAAAGAGTCTTGAACATCAGTCAAGGATAGAAAAAACAAACTCTCTCTGCTGTATGGAGCCAGTGTGTCTGGCCAAATAGCTTTGTCTTCTCGGGGACATGTCGAAGTCTTGGTGTGTGTGGTGGTATACAGGTGGATGGTGAGGCCGAAGCCGAGACCAGAGGCTGAGAATGTGAAGCATTACTCAAAAGTGAGGATTCCTGATTCGTCAACGGCACGTCATCACCGGCCTCTGGTCTTGATGGTTGGCGTGGTATCTGAGCTCGGAGATAATCTCCCACCAAGGCCGGCCTTGCTGCTGCTCTCCTCCCTTCAACCCCATCCCCTGCCTCTGGATGCGTCTCGGCAGAGGCTAGCTCCCGGTCCTTGGCAGGTACTGCAGCCGAATCCCCGGAGCCCCCATCTCGGTATGAGCACTCCATCGAAACCCGAGCCCGGATGCAGCCATTACACGGCTGGCCCAAGTCGCACCGAATTTTGCGGCGCCGACATTGCTCGCACGACTTTGCCGGTCGACGTCTTCGACGTTTGGGCCGAGGACTTCCTGTAGAAGAAGCTGCTGAAGACATGGATGATGTTTTGATAAGTTGAGGCCCGGTCTGGAGGATGAGTCGATCGGGGATGTGAGCACCGAGATGGATATAAGTGAGTGGGTTGAAGTGCCGAACTTTATCCCCGAACTTGTCAAGACCGAACATTTGGCTGACTACTGCTCCGTATTACTGACAGAATAAGTCAGACAGCTATGGGCGATTATGAGAGTATCTTGACATGCTATTTTCGCACCTAATGAATATCACCGAAGTTGTAAACCGATGCCGAACTTCGGGCATATTTTGATATCATGTTAATGATCAAGGAAATCGAACCGGCAGACATATAAAATATCTCATTCTTTCTAGAAGCCATGGAAAATCATCTTCAGGACAATTCAAAACAAGTACAACCATCTATTATCATATCTTTCAATTCAACTTCACAATGTCCAACACCAGCAGCACTCTCGACGTCGCTACCCTGGAGGGTGGTCGACCTGAGAAGGAAACAGACGAGAAACCTCAAGAAAGTCCTGAAGGGGGGACCAGAGGATGGCTGACAGTCGCGGGTTCTTCGGCTGCCCTGTTTGCCACGTTTGGTTGGGTCAACTGCATCGGGTTGTTCCAAGCTCAATACGAACAAGTTCAGTTGAAGGATTACTCGAGCTCTGATATTGCGTGGATCACGTCAGTCGAGTGTAAGTCAGCCTTAGATGTCCATTCTCATGTGGTACAACCTTCCCGGATGATGACCCGGGATCCTGACCTGGTCTAGTCTTTTGCATGCTTTTCTTCTCTCCCGTCGGAGGCAAGATTTTCGACCATTATGGACCAAAGGTGCCCATCTTAATTGGTTCCATCATGCACGTCTTTGGCCTCATGATGCTCAGCATCTCGAGCAAGTACTACCAGATCCTCCTGAGCCAATCGATCTGCTCAGGGGTGGGCTCATCTCTTGTTTTCTCCCCAGCCTTGACCGCTGTGGGTTACCCCCGTTGTCCAGACTGTTCCTCATCACCCCATTCTGATGTATCGTCAATAGGCTCAAACCTACTTCGACAAGAAGCGAGGAATAGCACTCGGACTTGTTGTAGCCGGGTCATCGGTTGGGGGTGTCATCTTTCCCCAGATGGCACAGCATCTTATTCCACAGGTGGGATTTGGCTGGGCCATCCGCATATGTGCCTTTCTCATCTTGGGCATGCTTCTCCTGTCCAACCTCACCATCACCTCGGACCTTGTACACTCGCCCAAGCCCTTTAGCACAATGGACTACCTGAAGCCCATCCGCGAGTTTAACTTTTGTATCTTGGCTGTATCGTCCTTCTTTCTCTATTGTAAGTGCTACTACCTAGGAAGTCTTTGGTTGATGCAGAAAACGATAGTTGCTAACACTGATGCAAGGGGGCATGTTTGTGCCGTTCAATTACATCGTCACAGAGGCAATCCATTACGGAATGAAGCCGTCTCTAGCCATAGGACTGGTATCAATCATGAACGGCGCAAGGTAAGCTTTTTTCTAAACCTAAGTCAGCCTCTGGTCTTAAATGGAGCTCTAACGGAGAGTCCGGGGATAGCTTCTTTGGGAGGACCGTGCCCAACTACATTGCAGACAAGCTCGGCCGGTTCAACGTCACGGTGGTCATGCTTCTTTTCTCTACCATCATGGTTCTAGGCCTGTGGCTCCCTGGGAGGAGTGACGGCGCCATCATTGCATTTGCCGTATTGTTTGGCTTTAGCTCTGGCGCAGGCATCGGACTCGCCCCTGTGCTCATCGCGGGCGTATCTCCCATCGAGGAGCTTGGCTTCCGGGTGGGCACGGTTCTGTCACTGGCTGCCATCGGCTCCTTGACGAGTCCCCCGATCGCCGGAGCGATCGTCACAGACGACGGAGGTAGCTATCGATTCGCAGCAGTGTTTGGCGGAGTTAATTTCTTGATCGCCACGATGGGGGTCGCATTACTCCGGATCAAGTTGGGGGGCTGGAAGCTCACAACCAAGATCTGACCTGACGCCCCAGGAACTTGCCATGTCTTTCCGCGTGGAGACGGGAACCGTTGAGAAGGGGGCAAGGTTGAAAGGGGTACCTGAGACTGAGAGGTAAAAAAGTTTAACGGGGTTGACTTGATAGTAGACGGGAACCAAAAGCGTGTTTTGCATAGAACTAGACTATGTAACCTGATTATTGAACGCCATGTCTAATATTGACCTGAGCGTGTTATTGACTTTTTCTCCTCAGAACCATCTCTGATGTTTGTACTGTAAGAGTGTTGTAAGCTTTGCCAGGAAGCAAAAATAACTTGTCTCTTTGTGTTGAAACATTGCCAATCAAAGCTACAAGCCATCAAGTATCAATGTGACTTCATCACAGTCCACACAAGCACACGCACATACCTGCCGCTCGGGCTTTGAGAGTAAGCATAAGCGAGATATGCAGGCACAGGAGACTTTGTCTTGGTCAGAGAGCTGAGGTTTGGGAGATTTGATATTACTTCATGGTTGAGCTGGAAATAGATTGTGAAACTGGAGGCGTTGGTTAAGGAGCGTTGAGATCCTCTTTGGGAAATGGGCCACCAGAGGAAGGCGTCCCACACATTGTCAAAGAGTTCGTGCCTTCTCACCACGCGGAAGAGACATGGAAGTCGCGTTAGTCATCAAAATGTATCTCTGAGATTTCAGGAGCCAAGACCGCCAAGAAGGGGAATAGTCGAAGAGAATAGAGTTGGTCTAGATGCACCAGGGGCAGATCTTGTTCCTCCACCTGCATCATCTCTACCCGCAACAAGGGTTGCATTGCATCTGCACGACGGCCAATAATGCCTTGACGCTGGCACGTCTTTCGATTTGTTTTTGTTTCCGAGATGATCAACGTGCAACCACCCTAACGCTGCATGGTTCCCCGATATGTTTCGTTTCGTTTCTCCTCCTCAGCGGCTCAACTACACTACCCTCGATCTGGAAGACGGGAAACGAGGGGCGCAAGCGTTGATTCTCGTGGTAATGGACCGATTGGGCGAAGACCCATGGCGGGGAACCGCTCTACCGGCTGGACGCCACACGATGGCACATTACACAACGGTGATGCTAGGCTCCGAGATCACTTCCCCAGAGTTCTCGGCCCCGAGGGCTACCTGAAACCCGCATTCGGACCTGAAATCTTTTGTGGATGCTTTTTGCGGTAAGAGCGGACGCTGTGACTGCCGCTCGCACGGAGGAAGAGAAGGAGAATCGCCGAGTTGTCCGCGGCGAGGCTGGATCGACAAGCTCTCGTCAGCAAGGAGATTGACTCTAGAATGAGTTTCGGAGCTGAAAGACGGACATTCTTCTCCTTTGCCAATAATGTTAGTCACTTCTCAACTGCCGGTACCTGAATCTTCCCGATGCAGTCGCGCAACTCTGCAGCCATGGCGTCCCAAGACACCGTCAACGGCGAGACACAACGTCTGTTGCATATACGAACGGGTGGCTCACTCTAAGCATGCGGCATATCGACTGCCGACGAGGTTTACCTCCTTGATTGGCTCCCCTTGCTTTGGTGAAAGCCCAAGAAGTTGGTTCCCGTTGGCGTTCTACAGTACCGACTACCTAAAGTTAATTCTCAATTGTCGCCACACTCTTCGCCTTGCCCTGAGCTGAGAGCCGTTACAACTTCCCGGCTAGGCCCACGTTCAGCTACACCAACTGTACCTGTCATCGAATCAAAGATGTGCCGAAGAATTGCGGAGAGACGGGCTCGCACCGTTTGATGAAGGGGCAGCGGTTCGAGCCTATGCCGTTCGGCCCGCTCGCTGACTTCCTTTCGAGAGAAGCTTGTTTCGAGAACTTGGATCAAGTCAGCCAATATGGAGGGCGGAAACGAGTCCGTGTATTCGCGGTCCTTCAGGAGTGGGCACTTCCGTTCAAGGATATGAGCTTGAACATCACATGCATGTACAGTGCAGCCGTCATCTAAACGTAACTCAATAAGCATGGATAGAGTTGTGCCTGTCCGTCGAAGCCGCTCGGATGCGGAATGAGGCTCAAAGTCAGGTCAGGTCATGGGAGGGATCAAAGCTGTATGGGGTCAGCATTCGGAGCACGGATCTTTGAGACTATCTGAGCTTGTCGCAAAGTCAAACAGAAGGTATAGGCGATCCATGTGGCGGTAGCCCTGGAGGCTGGCGTTGAGCCCGCTGTGATCTTCGTGGGAAACCTCGATGGCTTGGGCCCAATGACAACCCCTCTGGTATGGCAAGGCGAAGCTTGATGCTCGAGCCTCAAGCAACAGACTCAAAGATGCTCTCAGACATCTGGATGGATATACCCTCATTTCATCTATAAAAGGAGACACCTGCCCCCTCAACCAACTCCTTCTCATCCAGATCTCATCCTAATCCCACAAGCTCCTTCAGCGCCCAGCTCCGGATCTCTTATCTTCACACTCTCGTTTCAAAACAACTCTCTTTTTATCTTCTTCTCAACACACCCCATCTTTTCAACATGAAGCTTCATCAAGTCGTCGCTGTCCTCAGCTTCATTGCTGCCGGCGCCTCTGCCACTCCTGGAGGCTATGGTGACAAGGACAAGGACGTCAAGTATGGCAACAATTACGGCAACAAGTACGGAAACAACTACGGCAACAAGTACGGCAACAACTATGGCGACAAGCACGGCAAGGACAAGTATGGCCATGGCAAGGATGGCTATGGCAAGGACGGCAAGGATGGCAAGGACAAGTACGGCCACGGAAAGGATGGCTATGGCAAGGACCACGACAAGGACGGCAACAAGTATGGTCATGGAAAGGATGGCTATGGCAAGGACGGCTATGGCAAGGACGGCAACAAGTATGGTCATGGAAAGGATGGCTATGGCAAGGACGGCTATGGCAAGGACGGCTATGGCAAGGACGGCAACAAGTATGGTCATGGAAAGGATGGCTATGGCAAGGACGGCTATGGCAAGGACGGCTATGGCAAGGACGGCAAGGACAAGTACGGCCACGGCAAGGATGGCTATGGCAAGGATGGCTATGGCAAGGACGGCTACGGCAAGGATGGCGACAAGTACGGTCATGGCAAGGACGGCTACGGCTACGGCCACGGCAAGGACAAGTGCAAGACCTACGACTGGGACATTGGCCGCTGCAACTGGTGCCCCTACAAGTCTTACCACCCCCGCGACTTGGATGGTCTTGAGGCTCGTGGCGACTACGGCTACGGAAACGGCTACGGCTATGGCAAGACTTGCAAGAAGACCTGCCCCGACAACAAGAAGAAGTGCAAGAAGCAGTCCTGGGACTACTCCAAGCCTACTTACGCCGGCGACTTTGAGGAGTCTGTTTGGTGTGAGAATGGCGACTCTTACAAGGTGAATGGCAAGATCGCACCTTGTGGTGACTGGGGCAAGTACGGCAGCAAGCAGTGCCTCTTTGTCGAGTACGCCGACTGGGACAAGTACAGCGACAAGGTCGCCTACCTGGGCATCTACACCACCGAGACCGAGGGCCCCAAGTACAAGAAGGATCTCGACCTCACCAAGACCTACTGCAAGGGCAACAAGTGCGTCGTCCCTCTCGACAAGTTCCCCGGATGGCCCAAGCTCTGCGGCAAGAGCATCTGGGTTGGCATCGACGACGACCAGTGCAAGCCCAAGAAGGGTCACGGCTATGGTGGCTATGGCAAGGACGGCAAGGACAAGTACGGTCACGATGACAAGGACAAGTACGGCAAGGACAAGGATGGCAAGGACAAGTACGGAAAGGACAAGGACGGCAAGGACAAGTATGGCCACGATGACAAGTACGGCAAGGATACCTATGGCAAGGACACCTACGGCAAGGACAAGTATGGCAACAACAACAACTACGGCAACGGCAACAAGGACAAGCGCGGCAATGACGACAAGTATGGCAACAACAACAACTACGGCAACAACTACGGCAACGACAACTACGGTAACAACGATAACAACGACAACAACAACTACGGAACCGACCGATATGGTAGCTACGGCCGCAACTACGTCAAGTACATCGAGCTTGACATCACCTGCACCTACCCCAAGAAGTGTGTTGCTTGGTGCTGCTGCGCTTAAGCGACGACTTTGCCGGACGGCCTCTTGTCTGGAGACCGAGCCGGAGGCTCTCAGGCCAACGCCATGGCAAGTTCTGGGACGCCATGATGATGACGACGAACGGGTAATATACAGCCGTGACGCTCACTGGTTTTTTTTTTTTTTTCGCTTTTCTTCTCTATGTAATCCTGGGACAGGCGCGCTCATTTGTCTGTCCAAAAGTTTAAACTATCGGTTTAGGGGGGTTGGCTTTGGGAAATCTTGTGTTTGGGATCTGATAGGTAGTTAATTGACAAAATTGGGTGTGAAACAGTCTTTCCAAATGTGTGATGCAGTTGAATCTGAATAACTGAAGTCTCTATAAGCTTAATTCACAGGGCTGAAGAGAAGATGACAAGTGTTGAGGAAGAAACTGGGGTAATGAGAGTACACTTTGCTATGCTTAGGATGAGTTTAGGATCACTGGACCACACCAATCTATATATAGATCTTGGTAGTTATGCCCATGTTTACTTGGAGTGAGCCGCCTGGCTTGCATTGTCTACGACGGGTGGTGCAGTATTTGCCTTAAAGTGAGATGAATGAAAGGGAACTGGGTTGATAAGTCCAGATCGAGGCCCATTTCTTCTATCGCACCCCTGCGGCGATATGTGATATCACTTGGAGCAATGGCAAGTGCCCAATGCAATTACTTTGATATCTTGAGATCGAATCCTCCTCTTACAGGGAGGACGAGATTTTTTTTTTTGCCTTTTCCCCCCACTCTTCTTCTTTTGTCTCTTTTGCTGCGATAGTCTCTTCTTCTATAGTTATGGCAATCAAAGGGGAACTTATGAACAGGAAGCTTGTGTCTGGTGGTTCTGTAACAAGGGTAGTCATAGCAATGAGAAGGATGGATGAACACGACTTGTCCTCGAGGAGACCATCTGATCCCCCATGGCACAAAGCGACCCTACGATGGCAGGAGAGCAACTGGATAATCAAGGTACTGTCTTAACAATGCCCTCGATATACCGTAAAGGCGAGCTTTGAATACAGCCATGTCGTTCCCTCCCTGATCCAGTTCTAGCCGTTGTCTTACAAATAGTGGCCTTTCTATCCACCTCACTCACTAGAGACACCAGGAAGGTTGGGATGCATTTTCATTGTTATTTGAACTGCCAATTGCAACACCTTTACCCCTGCCGTCTTAATGCAGCAATAGCGCACGTGTCCTTTCATCCACCTTGGTACAAACGTCTTTTCACCAGAGGGCCCGTCACTGCCTCATTTTTGTTCCTCAGTCTCATCTTCACCTCCAGTTCCGCATCATCGTCAACGAGTTCATTTTTTTTTCCGTAACGATATTCATTAAAGCGACCATATTTCCAACGAAATGCTGTTGATGGTTCGGTAGACGAGACGTTGGTGGCGGGGTGACCCCGCATCAAGCTGCATCGTTAGGGCGAGATGCTCATGGCGGCGCCCACAAGCAAGATTTGGACCCTGGGTAGTGATGATCAGTAATTCTGAACAGCTGGAGTAGTCAGTTTGTCAAATATTTGCACACGATGAGGAGTCGATAGAGGGCGGCAATGATAAAGCAGGTATCCGTATTGCGTCTGCAAAATTTCAACCTATTCTCTGGGACAAGGCGTCAGTCAAGGGCTTGGGTCAGAGCAACAGGGTTCAGTCAGTCAGTCAGTCAGTCAGCCAGTAGAGCGCGCACCAATTGTTTTCTGGTACAGCCTGTCAGTATGGAGTAGGGTCAATATTCAGACCCACAGCATGACAAGTTTGTTGCTTTTCTTCCAAGCCACATGAGCCGAATCATGGCATTGGCTGCCAGAATCGTTGATATGTGCTTGATCATGTCGAAAGATGTTGGTTGAGTAGAGAGAAGAATCCTGGTATCATCAAAATAGAAACAAGTCTGGCTCTGGCAGCTCTTCCCAATGACAACATAAACGCCTGTCCATAAGTACCAGTACCCATGCATAGTTACCCTCAGAGAGGCACAGCAGCACATCCACAGCAGTTATTATTATTACGTAGGCGTCAGACAAACCCCACTGCACGCACGCACTGCTTTTAACCCAGCTCCCAGGACTCGCCCCAGATCTCGTTCAGATTCAGCCCTAGCAGCTCCAGACTCGGATCCAGATTGAAAGGCTGGGTGGGGTCTCCCCCTATCATCCAAGGGGCCTGGTTTGGGTCGATCGGAGCCGAGGGCATCGCCGGCGTAAACGAGAAGGGAGTCACCGACTGGATACCAATATTAGGAAACGCCCTGCCATGGAAGTCAAGCTTCATTACCTTTGGCCGGTCGTGTAGCGGTATGTTGGGTGCCCCCATTGTTGCTGGGCCGCCTGCCACCGCATTCATCGGTCCTGATACTTGTTCCCCGGACACTGGAGGCTCCTGGTTGGCAAGGAGTCGGTAGTGTAGGTTGACAAACCTCTCTGCTGAGGTCGATTTGGCAACCTCTGGCTCCTTGGTTCCCAGATGTGCTTCAAGGAGTCCCAGTGCCGCACACATGATCGAGTATCCCCACGGCTCATTGTTGCCACATCGAAGAAGTCGGTCCTCCTTCATCGCAATGCACTTCTCAATTAGCTTGAGTGTGTGGTGTGAGTTGATCATGATCATATTGGTCGATCCTCGAGGCTGCAGCATTGTCACACTGCAAAGGTTGATGGCTGTCGTGAGCGCATCCTCCCGGAGGAAGTTGAGGCTGCGGACCCCTTGCTCATAGAGCTTGTCATGCAAAAGGACAATGTCCCGTGCCGCGTTGTAATAGATAATCTCCGAGTATTGATACTTGGAGTTTTGCTTGCGGAGCTTTAGATATGGTTGATGGAGTGGAATGATATACTGTCGCAGCTGCACATGCAGAAGCGTATATGCAATCAAGGGGTTTTTCTTCCCCTTGGTATTGTCAATGTTCATGTCCCATGATGGTAGCGCATCGATCTCCTGTGTCAAATCGTTGGTGTATCGAATCACCTGGTCATAGTCGATGTCAGACAATGGGCCTGTCAACAGACGGCTGAGCTCCAGGCGGAGCGGTAGACTCTGTCGAGCCAGATGCTGGAAGGAGGAGAAAGTGTACTCCTTGGTAGGCTTTCCAGGTGGAAGAACTGTGGTGCTCTCGTCAAAGTCTTCGTCGTCGAGGTTGCGAGGCGCATTGGTATCGTAGTGAAGTTGGCTCACGAGCGTTGGTAGACAGTGGTCAAATGACGCTTGCATATCAAACTCTTGGACGGTTGCCCAGATTCTGCGACGCATTTCTTGGTGGAAGACGGTGATCTTAGCAGCCATGTGACTTGGCTCCCGATGGAGTCCAACCGCAATTCCATCCTGAATCAAGGCGCCAGAGCCAGTCCAGAACCGCTTCTTCTTGATGGTGTTGACCCTCTTGCCCAGATACAAGAGGCAGGCCAATTGATAGTGAATCAGGCGACGATGCTTCTGACTCTGCCTCGACGACCACTCGTCGCAGGCCTTGATCCATCGCTCTGCCCAGTGACGGGCATTAGACATCATGCCAATGAACTTGAGGTTATCGTGAGTGTGAACACAGCTGGCCACCGCCATCATGGCGAGAATGAGAGCAGTGAAGGCAGCATATCGCTTAGTGGAGCCAGGCTCCCAGTACTCGTCGTACTCTTTGCGGAACGTAGGGATGTGAACGATGCGATGGACCTGCTCGAACTGGTCAAGGTAGACATTGATGAGGGCGTCAGACTCCTCCTTGCTCGGCAGCAGAGCCTCCAAGTCTGGATCTGACTGCTCAAAGATCATTTCACGATCCTCGCGTCTTCTCTTGCGATCCTTTCGGTCATGGAGGATGACTGGACGAAGCCATTCATCTGCAGTCTCCTTCATGAAAGGACAGAGGCCTGTCAACTCGACAAAGGCCATACTGGCATTATGGGGACCAAAGTAACGGGTGCGGAAGCCCCTGCCACGGAAGAAGCGAAGCTCCCCCTTATCGGCAGACATGTTGGTGGCCTCGATGGACTCGTGTACTTCGCGGACGGAGGGGTCAGGTTCCCCAGGATGGGCGTCATCCTTTTGGGTCTGGGGCGAGGTGGTTGTGGCAGCGACGGTGCTGCCATCGAAGGAGACGCCAGTGCGGGATATCTGATTCTTGAGCTGGGCGATCTCGAGCTCGAGGCGTCGGATCCGATCGTGGTCCTGGCGGACGAACTCTGGGTCCCGCGGGGACAGGCCGGTAGTTGGATCGACGAAACGACGGGAGTCGAGCTGAGCAAAGGGCGGGGGTACGCCCGAGGAGGCATTGACTACCTCTCCATTGCGAGACTCGTAGCTGCAACGGTCGGGCGTGCCGCTCTTGATGCAACGCTCGCACGGGAAGCCCCGGTCGCACGAGAGCTTGCGACGACGACACTCGAGACAGCTCAGTCGGACTCGCTGCCGCTTCCGGGCGGGCGGCTGGCCGGAGCCGTTGATGGACCCAGGCTTTCGGTCACCGTCCGAGTCCGGGGTCTCACTTCGGTCTGAGGAAGTCATGGTTCGATCGAGCGAGCCGGAGCCGATGGGTTAGAGGCCTCTGCTCTCCAAAGATTGCCCAATGCCGGACGTTGCTGGGACCTTGCGGTTCGGAGTTACGAAGGAGGAGGAATCGCTCGCTGGGCCGACCCGGGGGCATCAGCAAGTCAAAAGGGATTTCTTTATCAATCTGATCTGATAACTTGCGTAGAAAAGTTTTGCTGCCCCATTTGAGGTTGTCAACGCCGAGCGGAGATACGATCGAGGGGGTTTCAAGGGTTGGCCATCTGTGGGTTGAAGCTGTGGGGGGCGTGATGACTCAGCAGACCGTTAGTGCAAGGGGATACTTTGGGTTGTCAGTTGTCGCACTCCAAAGTTTCCCGCCCAAGATTCTGAGACAGGGTCGTGATTGGCAATGAGCAACAGGCAACCAGAGCACTGTCCTTCATGAATTTTCTGAGAATTAATACTGCAAAGTTGGCTCTCCAATCGTGAATTTCTTCTCGATGATATTCATCATCAAGCGAAGCGCCAGCTCGGACCTCCGATGGATCGCCGACCGGGACGGACCACTCAACGTTGCCGTTACAAACCACCAACAGCCGAACCCACAGAAGCCGAGCCGCGCGCCGTGTAAAAGGCAGCTTCCAGAGCCGTTCAAGCGTCCATGTGGAAACGTTGCGCACCTCATCTTTGCTGTGTAAGCAATCCTCGGCTCCTTTGGTCCTCAATCCAGTTGCGCTGCTCAATCCTCTCGCTGATGGCTCACCGAGCACCTGATGAGACGCCAACCTCGGCACATGCGCTTCCGGCGGACCCTTGAGACCAAATGAGCCTCAAGTTGAGGTCACAAGTTTGATCGCGTTTCTCAAACAATGGCCTCGGGCTCCTCAATTGGCGATACAAGAACCCGAGCACACGGCTCTCACACTTTAACAGCTTCAACCTCGTACCCACGTGACACCTGCAGCTCAACTGTCCCTGAGGACCAAAGTTCACTCGCCACAAGTTTCAGGTCTCCCCCTCTTGCGTCGACAAGCTGGAAAGCTAACGCGGGATGATGTGGCACCGGATGGACCCTGGGAAGCCAGGCTGACTCTGACTCGCAAGTGGCGGTCTAAGGGATCCAGAAGAAGTCTTCTGGAAGGCTTCCCAGATCGAAGCTAACATTAATCGTTTGCTAATTATAACCCTGGCAAAGAGTCTGTGTGCTTGATGATCATCTGGCAAAGTTGTCATGCTCTAATTTAACTACCCCGAGAAGCCTCTATTCCCAATCTACACTCTGTTCAACCCTCCAACTTGTGGGGAGAAGATTTCCACGGGCTGGATCATGCGCTGCTGCATTGCCAAAGGAGCCCGCGGTTTCACCTGAAGCATGCAACTGCTCTCGTACGACGCTGCCCCAGTTTTGGCCTGGTCAAAGCTCCAGTATGAGCTCAATTCTTGGTGCAGAGAGCTTCAACAGACTTCTTTATTCCAGCTCTGAGTGGCTACAGGTTCTTGAGGTTGCATACTTCCCTGGTTTAGGGCCAACCCATGCGTCGCACAAGGAGGGAACAGGATTTGAGGGTGCATATGGCAAAGTTTCTTGGTTTGCTGACTTGTGCATAAGCCGGGCACCCTCAATGCGGCGATAGGGGGGTTGCATCTTAATGTGCCCAAGGACTTGTTGAAAGTCCATCGGTCAAGCCGTGGATCTTGATGGACTCAGTCCTCAGACCGGGGCAACCGAGATGAATGTTACCACAGTCGCTATTCTGAGAAGCAATTTAAGGAATCCATGCTATTAAGACTGAGCCGCATGATGGAATTTGTGCCCGTTCGGCTGGTCTGTGTAAGAGCACGTCCGCGATCCTCACACGATCCTTAATGCTGAACTTTTGCAATGCCGATAACTACAGGGGTTTTCCATGGCAGTTATAGCTCCTAAAGCTAGTGTTAGTTCTCGTTACAGTTGCATGCAGATGCCATGCCTGCACTACACGTGTAGGGCCCCCCTTTGTCCATTGTCGATCCGGGGGGTTTTATAGATGCAGCCAGGCACGAAGAGATTTATGGTTCTGAGTTGATACCTCTGCACAAAAGAGATTTTTGTCGTGACTTTGCGTGCTAGTAATCTGCCTCAATGCCAGTCAACGGGTATGAAGCTCGCGTCCTGGGCAATTTGCTCGCCGTTGCTCATCGCTGGAGTATACGCCAATGGGTTTGAGTCAACCGGCGGGCTACCAAGCTGTGCTGTAAGTTCTTTGTCTCTGACATTTTTACCCTGCTGACAGTGATAGTCAAAATGCCTTGAGTCGTCGTATGGTGACTCATTTAGCGGGACTGGGATAAATGTCACTGCTATCTGCAATGGAGGCAACCTAGACCGCGAAGTCGATACTTGCATTTCTCGCGAATGCTCTGGTATTGAACGACTGAGTATGACCTCTATTCAACGACGATCTCGTACCTCGAATCTAACAACGACCAGGATTTGCACACGTTCGAGGCCAGATGTGCGATACAAAATCCGATTCCAGGCGAAACAACCATTATGTTTTACTCGCAGCGGAAATCCCGGCATGGTTAAGCCCTTGGCTACGAGTGTTTTCGAGCTGGGCAACCTGCAGCAGACTCTCCTTGGATGACCATGTTATGGTGATTTGTGGGGTAAGATTGGCCATCGAGAGAGTGAGAACAAAATCTGACGTATTTCAAGCTTCTCTACACAGTCTTTGCCACTTTGGTTCACTTGGGTATGATGGATAGTCTTTTCACAATGGACTGGGTATGCTGACATCTCCCAGCTTGGTTTGTGACGAGCGATTTGACTGATTGGGATAACGCTGTGCAAAACGTCACAGATGGACTCAAGGTACGTGTGATCGATGATTGCTTAACCTTTCAACCACTAACGAGATAATCAGATAGTCTATATTGCCAAAGTCTTTGAGCTTGCCTGTCTATGTCTATCGAGACTGGCGGTTCTCCTCGTGTGCCTCCGCATCTTCCCCCGGAACCGACACCAAATCATCTCCTACACAGCCATGGCGTTTACCGTCATCTTCACAATCGTTTTTATTTTCTTGCGTATATTCCAATGTTCACCAATCGACTTTCCATGGAAGGGTTGGACAGAAAGTTCAGAAAACGGCCAGTGTTTCAACCAGCAGGTTCTCTCACATGTGGCAGCCGGTTTCGATATTGCATTTAATGCCGCTCTTTTTATTGGGCTACTTCTTTCAGTTCGTCGACTTTCAACGGGGATTGGACCGAGGTTGATAGTCACCTGCATGCTCGCACTCGGAGTGTTTGCTTTGGCAGTCTCGTGCTTTCGTCTGTGGCAGATGGTAGACTTTGCCGGCAAGATGAAACCAGTCTGGGACTATCGCGACCGGATTATCTGGATGGATGTCGAAGTATCTTCTTTGGTCATTGTCGCATGCCTCCCCAACATCTGGCCATCGCTCACGAGCGTGGATTCGCCTAGCGACAGAGAATGGCGGGAGAGTCACCTAGAGTCGAGCCACCCTTCATCGAGTCGAGCCTTTTCAAGCCGACCTCCATCTAATCGACCCATCTCCAGCATTCGGCCTATATCCAGCAATCGGCCAGTATCTAGCAGTCGACCTATATCCAGTGCCCGACCCGAGACGGGAAACTCCAATTCGACAGAGACTCTCCGAGTCAAACTAAAAACTTCGGTAACAAAATTGCGACAGATGAGCTCGTTCAGGAACCTAATCGAAAAACGGAGCAAGAAGCAAACACAGTCCCATCTACGACTAGGAGACAAGATCCGAGGAAACGTACAAACAGAAATTCAAGGCGGGCAGAGATTCTCCATGATTTCTCAGGTGGGAGAAAGAATTGGCATCCGTGTCAAGACAAGAACGACGACGCAGGTTGCGGTGAATAGATGGGATGCGGAAAAGGGACATGTTCAGGAAACGAGCGAGGGTTAATGAGTCATGATGAATTAGAAACCTTTATTGCAAGCGAATTGCACACGATAGTACCGGAAGCGAATAAATGTTTAGTTATGACCAAGATTTGTGTGTCCTGTTGGTGTTGGTGTTTGTAAGACTGTTGGTATCTGTGTATCATGTTGGTTACATCTTACGGCCACACAACTCGACAAGCAAAATAGACACAATAGACACACCATTGTATACTTGAGTGTATTCTAACTGATCTTCATCTTGGGGTAAAATAACCCATCAATTTATCCATCTCCGATCCCGGCTCCGAGATGAAATGCAAGGGGCTCCACTTTCAACCTCACTCGGTCAAAGTCGCGCTCACAATCACAAGCAAAAAGGCCCACCAACCAATTCTCAACACCACCGCCCCAATTGAATACCCCCTCAAATACCGTCCCCCCAAGGCACCTACGACATCCTCAAAATGGCTTCCGCTGATGATGCCCGCAAGAAGCGCATCGTGTCGCACATGAACCAGGACCACACGCGCGAGATCGCATACTATCTGCGTCACTACGCCCACCTATCCGCTGGCGCCGCTTCGTCCCCGACCTTACGGGACGTCGATCTCAATGGCATGACTATTCGCTCAAAGGACGGGAGGGACCACTTTATCCCGTTCACTCCGCCGCTCAAGGGCTGGGGAGAGGCCAAGGACCGCATCATCGAGATGGCGGTTGAGGCCCGCGAGGCGCTGGGCCTCAGCGACGTGGTCATTGAAGGGTACAGGCCACCCGAGGGTTTCGGAATCATAGTTACCGGATCTGTACTCTTTTACTTCTTCTGCGCCGCTACCCTCCCCTGGGTGCAGCCTGACACCGGCGTCTGGGGGCTGCTTGAAACTGGTTTCCCGGGAGGTCCTACGTTCTACAGCTGGCTCGTCAACGCCATCTTCTGGCCGGTCGTCGGGATCCACGTGGTCGAGTGTTACTTTTTCGACAGGAAGCTGCAGAAGCACGGCGTGGAGAGGTTATCTGGACAGTGGTGGTTGTGGCTGGCCAACTGCTTCGTTGAGGGGTTCCCGTCGTTCAAGCGGGTGGATGGGATTGTGGCCAGGAAGCAGCAGGAGAAGAATGGCAAGAAGCAGTAAATCTCATGATTCATGCTTGAGATGGATGAGGTGGTTTGTGTGTGGGATTGACCCTGGGTTGACGTGATACACAACTTGTGTCTTGACAGCCTCGACTCTTTGTACAACTAAGCCATGGCTGAATTGACAACTGCCGGACAATGCAGGCTAGACTTGGGGGCTCGTATCATTGAAAAAGTGTAACTTGATCACAACTGATCTTGACCTCAATTGGCAGCGGCTGACTGCAGTTTCTCCGTGTGACTGCCCTGCCCATCGGCCCCTCAAAATGATTCGTCGAGGCCCGCGGGGGTGATGATCGCCTTGGGCAAACCACTCGATAGCAAAATGGGTCGATCAGTAGTTTGCGAACCATCATCATGTACATAGACGCCTTGTTTCCCGCGATGCAATATGCAATCTATCCGCCTTACAATGCAGGCCGGATGACCTGGAAGGTCCAAACAGGCATAGCCTTGTTTACCATCACGTTCATCTTGACTCTTTAATTCGTTGCCGTCTGCTGCATGAACAAGTAAGTCATACATTCTATTATCTCTCGCGCAGAAGCATCCACTCACACGCGCGTGTTTATATGGCTTGTCCCTCGACATCGCAGATGTGCCCTTCCTCTCTTCCCCGCGGTCGGCGAACATGGCAGCCGTCATCGCGGAGTACGCATTTGCGGGTTTTACCATCATCTCTTGATAATTATTAAGTGGCAAGTCGGGCCATAGTGAGTACATATATATAGTTCCTTGTCTTGTTACTCTTAATGTTTAAACTCTGGCCAACTTTCTATTCTTTACTCGAGTCGTCCCATCGTTCTCATTAAAAAAGTGCAAAGGCTAAACAATGCACCAGAAACGACCTCGTAGCTCACGAGAATGCCCTCGTTGAGAGACAAAGCCACACGATATTCCTCGAACCGTCACCATCGAGACACCTTCTCCTACCACTCCGCCCACACCAAATTACAACGCTTTCTCCCCGGCTTGCTGAGGTTCAAGCTGTCCCTCGACAAATCATCTATAGACCGTCGTCTGGGCAGCCGGCGATCGGATATGCCTCAGGCTTCGGAAGAGAAAGTCTTTGTCACTCGAAACAAGCCATCTCGCTCATCAACTGAACACACTGTATCTCATTCACATACTGTAAGCCTCACTACAATAGTTGCTGTCCAGCGCTGACCATGTAGAACCAATCTATTGGCACATCACGAAAGTCCCGGTCTAAGAAGGACCTGGAGCGCGGTCAGGGCCGCCAAGGTTCTCCTGCCTCCCCGTAAGTATTTCGTCTTATCTCGTGTATATACATCTTAACACATCTCAGAAGCGGCCAAGTCAACTCGTCCCCCCAAGGACACCGCAGCCACCTCGCAGAAGAGCGCGCAAAGCCCCCCAACGTGCCTCTGTCGCCAGATGGTGGACGGCGAGCCGCTGCTTCCTCAGACGCCGAGCCCACTACGAAGCTGTCGGCTGCCTATCTAGACCACTGCATCAACCAGGAGCTGTCCCGCCGCAAGCAGATCATCGTCGACAGTTTAATGGCTGCTATCGCGGGATGCTATAAACAAAAGCTGGACGCACTCGAAGAAGGGTGCGATCCTGAACAGGGATCACACCCTTCATCGAGTTCCGTTCAGGGCTTCAAGTCCACGTCTCGCTCGTCGGCTGCTGGCCAGAAGAGGTCCAGCCGACATGGTAGCAGGGACGAGAGCGACAACAGTGAGGATGATGACAGTTTCAGGAAGAAGAAGGACAAGAAGAGGGCAAGGATTGAAAAGGACGACAACAAGCCGCGCTTCGCATGTCCCTATTACCAGTACGATCCCAAGACGTTTGGGGCGAAGCGCACATGCTGTGGTCCTGGATGGACAGAGCTTCCTCGGGTAAAGTAAGTGAAGCCATGGTTCATACAGACAGGTTACTAATTATGTCTAGGGAGCATCTTGAGCGTGCCCACAGTCTTCCTAAATTCCAGTGCAACAGATGCCTTCGCCGATTCAAGAAGGACGAGGAGCTCAAGAAGCATCAACGAGAGACTACCCCGTGCCCAGTCAAGGACCAAAGCAAGATCCCTCGAGATCTCGCGGATGGATATGACGATGAGCAGGCCAAGAAGCTCAAGGCAAGAACCCGAAAGTCTCCCGAAGAGAAGTGGAAGGAGTGGTATGGTATCTTGTTCAACCTGGCACCTGACGACCCTAGTATCCCGTCGCCTTGTAAGTCATGAGCAACCCCTGATACGCCTCACAAGATACTAACTAGCTGCAGACCACGACAGTTCCCTGTCGACAGCCAAAACTTCTACCATCAACCGGGACAACATCCCCGAGTACCGCGAGTGGTGGAAGAAGGTCGAGCCCCTCATCCACGACCACGTAACCAGGGCGGTCGAGAAGGCCCTCATACAGTACGAGTCACAAGTCAAGGATGACGTTATGGAGAAGCTACAGGATCTCCCGCATCAAGTCGCCAGCCATATACCTCTCCCGGGCATGACCTCGGAAGAAACCTCCAACCTGGCGGGGGAGGCGGGGTTCCTCGACTTCCTCGACATCTGCGACATGGGATTTGAAGAGGTGGTCGGAGGCGTCGATGGCGGCACGAGCTTTCCCAACGACGCCTCTGGTATGTTTGAATCTTCGGACTCGTCTGACTGCTCGGATCCGTATCAGGCTGGAACCAGTTCTGCCACTTCAGTCGAGGACGACTACCAGAGTTTTGATGCCAAAACTGGCATGGCTCCTGAGTCCTTTTACTTGAGCTATCCGACCAACAACCTTTGCTAACTTTGTCTTGTCGTTTTCTGAATAATTTTACGTTGATTGAGTGTCACTCTTTTTTCTCACGCAATTTCCTTCTTGTTGAAGCTCGCTCCTTTGAGAAGCAGCCTTTTCTTTGTTTCATATACGTTTTTGTACTTTTCATCAAGAGATCTTGGCAACAGTCGACTCAGTCCGCTGAAGCTGAGATCTCTTGATGAAAAACGACTGTATAACTAGACCTCTCGATACCATTCGAGTATGGCCTTTGTACGAAAAAAGTGTATTTGTTTAGCAGTATGCACTACGACTTATGCCCGACTGTCATTTACAGGATATTTTCCTATGTTTTAGTAATTAAATAGAATGGTTCTACCTACGCTAGGATATATGAAGATACGCTTACATATTATTTCTTGACCCGAAGCATCCGTGATGGCCATGTGTTGCCCTCAGCGTCGGAAGTCTCCACTGAGACTGGATATAAGAACGGAGGGTGTCAACTTGGCAAGCTGATATGTCCAATATCTGCGTTCATATCTATACGTTGCACTTTGTCAAACTAATTAATCCATGGCCATGTTTGTTTTCATTCACCCACTGTGCGTGCTGACACGTCCCATTCTGCCAGTGGTCGGCCTCCCGCATCTTGCGGGGAAAGGTCCTCGTCATTGAGTGCCTACAGTTGCATTTTCAACCCAACCAACAAGACCTTGTCAATCGAGACTGATAAGACGCAAGTTTCCTTCTTCTCTACTCTTTTCTTTCCTCTTTTTTCCTTCAGCATAGCTACTACTTGAGCTGCCTCCAAGATGATCAAGATCAACCCCGTTATCGTACACATCCTTGTAAGTCGACAATGGCCCGGAATGGCTACATCGATAGACTCACCATCTCTCGCAGCTCAGCCTCGTGCTGCTCGGAATCGCCATGTGAGTATTTTTACTCTCCGTTGCAAGGCTTCCGCTTACTGTTCCTTCAGTGGCGTCCACGTCCATGCCTCATCCTTATCCCTCCCCATCTCGCCCGCCGTCTCCATCCTCACCATCCTCCTCCCCGTATCCGGCTTTCTAATCAACATGTTCTACTCTCGCCACGGTCCTATCTCGTCTTCCTCCTCCAACCGTATCGCAAAGCTCGCCCCATTGATCATCCAGGTCCTTCAAGGCCTCGCAACAACTATCCTCGCTACCATCCTCTTCGAGACGATCCTGCCCTCCTCCACCCTGAACTGCATGCTCGAAACACAGTGGTTGCACATGTTTCGCTTCCACGACGCCCACGGAATACAGAGTATTCAAGATACGTACGACTGCTGTGGCCTAAACACAGTTAAGGATAAGGCCTATCCATTCCCCCCGGGGGATGCGGACAGATGCGTCAAGTGGTATGAACGGAATGTCGCTTGTAAAGGGCCATGGAGGGGGGCACTTCAGAAGACTTCCGGTGTGGACTTGATTGTTGTGCTAGCGACCGGTCTTATACAGGTAAGTAACATCAGAAGATGGCACAGACAAGTCACTAACAGTAAGTCAAGATAATCTGTCTCGTCCTTGTCAAGGATGGCATGGGCTCATGGAACTCCTGGGGCAAGTATCATCGAGGCCAGACAGAAGACCACCATGAGAGCCGTCGTTCACTATTGCCAGGGCCAGAGAGATCCATTGTAGAGGAAGAAGAGACTCCGTCAGAGCGGTCCAACAAGGGGAAAGGGGCACAGGGGTATGGAAGCCTGACTGAGAATGGCTCTGGTTCACGAGTCGTACCATCGGGTCTCCCGGAGCACAACAATTGGTCTGACTGAGGATAAAGACATCTCTCGCTATCTCTGCTGCTGTGTGAATGGCCGATGGCAGATCGCAGACCTAGAAATTGTTTTCTCGGGATGGGCAGGCTGTTGAGCGGCACCCCGGCGGATGTCATGAGTCTTGTTTTGGCGGCAATTCCAATCAGTTGAGCAGCTTGAGTTAAAGTCGCCTGGGTAGAAGCCACAGGGGAGGGCCGGTCGAGGGAATAATTGAACACGGGGATGGTATTAGTATCTCGCCTGGTGACGTCTGCGCAGATCTGATGCTTGGGGAAGAATGAAGCGGCAAAGTCCCTCTCCACACCCAAAATGAAGACAATAACACGTTTCTATTGTCCTGGTGTGAGCATGTCCGTGTCCTCAGTGTCGAGGGCATAGAGGAAGACTCTTGTTACCATGACGGATAGACACTTCTTCATGACGGTGATATCTTCAGGGGAAGCCGCTTCTGTGTTGAATGGCATGCAGTCTTGTCATAGGAAGGGCCTCGTAGTGGAATCCAGTAAAATTCTTAAATCTTTTATTAACATTACATGAACAGCAGATAAGGATTGAGAGGAGTCTCGCTCAGCAGGCACAGGATATCACCGCCAAGCTCATACTTCACATTGAGAATAGTGAAGTTGGTGTGTTGAATATCTGTGTACCTTGAGCAATACTATGCTATCCCGCTGCCCGAATTCTATTGCTTGCAATTCGCAACTCTTCTTTTTTCGTTGGTTTCCGTAGAAATAATAACCGACTCGCTCTCCCGATATGCTTCCAAAAGCTGGCCCATCCATTTCTCCCCCGTTGCCTGGAGATAAAGCTTCCAAGAAAAAGTCCTCAAGTTCGTCATCATTTTCCGCGCACATGCATTTAGTGTAGGGGTATGAAAATCGAATAATACAAGTGCGCATCAAAAAGAACCACCACGAGACATGGCCGAGTTGCAGTCTCGACATGCCGCATCCCCTCAATCAAACATATTTCCAAAGTATGGCTGCTAGCCAACTCTTTGCCGCTTAGACACTCGATCAGGACTACCGTCTAACCCCAAGTCATCCCGAAGAATCTCTTCAGTCCCTGCTGGGCTAGGAGTGTTGGTATTTCCACCATGCTGCATGGCGTGTCCAGGGTGTAGCGATGTGTTCTGTTGAGTAGGATCCGTATCGAGTGTGAAGTTGAAATCATTGCCATCACCACCGAAATGGCCATCGTTGAGAAAGGCGTTGCTATCAAAGTACTGATCGAGGTCCACTGGCGGGGGGTCAAAGTATGAATCACCTTCACCGAGGCCAGGGATGTGTCCGGATGGGCTTAGCGGTCCGAGCAGGTTTCCCAACTCGCTGATCTTGGCGTCTTGTTCACTTTGCAGGCGTTGGAGTTGCTCTAGGTCGACCTGGTTCGTATTGATTTCGTTCAGAGAAGGCGGCGCCATAGGTGGTTGCATAATGGGAGACAGTGATGGAGGAGGATGAGCTTCGGCGGCGGGGGGCGAGACAGAGGCTGATGGGGGCATAGGCGGCATCGTCATCGGCGGGGGGTTGGAAGAAGACATGTGAGGAAGTGTTGAGTTCGCAGACACAGGAGTTGGGGCGGGGGTGGATTTTACGGAGGGTGCGGACGAAGATTGACCAGCCATGAAGTTGACTAGCTTGCTTCGCTGGTCGTTGCTCAGAGTGTTGGGAGCATTTGCAACAAGCTTGGCCGCCTCTGGAAGATCCAGGCCGTGTGTGTTTGTCGCGTTGTGGTCATTGATGATCTTCATCATTTGTTCATGGGGGTTTGTCTCGAGCTCCTGTCGAAGGCTAGGTGAGGTTGTGTCGGTTGGCGAGCCCTCGACTAGTTCAGTGACGTGACCCATCTCCGGATTGTGATGGCTGATATTGACGGGCTGATAGTTCGACGTTGGAGTTGATGATGATCTTGCTGATTGCGATCGGCCGTTCTGGTTCGGGATCGGAGGAAGCAGTCCACGGGCCTTCTTATGAGGTGTGCCGTACGTTGCCGGATCCATTTGTTGGATAAAGTCTCCGAGATCAACCACGCTTCCATGCTGTGCAGGCTGCTGACCCTGATTAGTGATCATGCTGGAGATGATGTCGCTCACGTTCTGTGAGTTGCCCTGGTCCTCCAATGTTTTCCTGAAGACATTGGCCAGAAAGTTGAGAATGGCGTTGATCGAGTTCTGATGGCGGTCGTGCTGAGTCTGGAACATGACGGCCTGGCTGTACAGGTCGTTATTGTTCCGTTGCAGCCGGTTGATGGCACCGAGAATCAGCTTCTGTTGCTCGCGCACCTTGGCCAGCTCGTCTCGTATCAATGACATCTCCTTCTTCGGTAAGGGCTGCGATTCGGTCCCAGCTGGCAAGGATCGTGCGGCCTGTGGGTTGGAAGAACCCATCCCTTGACCGAGCGTCTCCTCGTTCCCAACCTCCTCCTCACTATCATTTTCGCCCTCGGCGTTCTTGGCGCCCTTCTTTGCCTTGCTTCCACTCTTGGGCTTGTTGATAAGCCATAGAAGGTTGGGGTGGCCTCGTCGGAAGTAGGGGTTAGAGTACTCGCTAGGACTCTTGTTCTTGCGTTCACTAGCCCGCATCGAGTTGTCCGAGAGCCCGACACGCTTGTGGAAGCCGTACATGTTGAGTTGGCGGACGAATGATGCATAGTTGTTGTGCTTGAACAGTTCGGGGATCAGTGTCTTGGCAAACTCGTCTTCATCTAGCACGATGAAGGAGTCTCCCTTTTCCGACCACCGAATCAAGTCTTCATTCTTCCGCTCTTCAAGAAAGCTTGTCATGGTCAGTTTGTGAAAGCACATCAAGCAATCATGGGTGTCTTACCTGCTCAGCTTTTGCACAAACGGCGGGATTTGTTTGCGTTTTGCTTGTGCCTCCCTCTTGGCTTTTTGTGCCATCTCCTCCAGCAACTCGACATTGTCCTGCTCAGTCATGTTCTCGCCAGAATTCTGTGGCAACAGGGCATTCTCGTCTCCAACAAAGTTTCCCCATGTATCGACAGAACCATCAAAATTTGCTCGGGGGTTGGTCGGGATCAACGCTCGGTTCATCTGCCGTCGAGCAAGTGAGTTTGAAGGTGTCGGCACAGGCTGAGGAAACTGCGGCTGCGCCGGAACCAGTCCAAAGTTGCCCACTTGCCCATTTCCATCCATCAGCCCATCCACCCCGTTCACGAATCCCGAAGTATCGCCCAAGCCATTCCATCGTAGTATCTGGTCGTTGGCCGCATTACCCGGGTTGTATTGTTGCTGCATCTGCTGCGGGAGAGGCATCATGGGCGATGCACCAGGAGCAGCTCGTTTTCTGGGGTTGGGTGCCGACATGAATCTCGGGTTTTGGAAGTTCACGCTTCCTGAACGTGGCCGGATGCGGTTTTGGGAGCCTGGACGTCTTCTCGATGCCTGATCTCTGCGGGTGAGATTTCAAGGCTGCTGTTGGTTGCCTTTTCAACGAGTCTGCCTCACAGCCTCGTTTTGCTGAACGGTAAAGGTTTTGCGAATCGTCTCCTCGATGTGGTCAGAAGGCGAAAAGATTTGTTCGGGTAGTTCAGCGATCTGTGTCTGCGGCGCGCAGGGTCGTTGGTGATAAGCGCTGATAAGAGGGTACTTGAGCGGTCGCGTCGGGTTTTCGAGCAAGGTTACGCAGTGCGCGCGGGATCTCAGGTAGTCGCACGAAAGTGTTGGAGGACTGTTTTATCGCAGGTAGGTCGGCTTCAAAAAGGTTTGCCTGGAAGAAGCAGAATTGATCGAGGGAAAAGGCACAGCCTGGCGAGAGAAATCGCAGGGAAATAACGGTCGAGAAACAAGCCAAAGGATGCCGCGAGTCGTCTTTTCTCAAGAATATCTAGTAGGCGTGTTGAGATGCCTCAAAGCAAGCTTGGTTCGCGGAGCGCGTCGGGCGAAACTTGGACAAGACAGAAGGCGCTTCGTGTGGTGCGCTCTAGGTAGCCTTGGTTCGTTCAAATCAAGGATGGATCATGTGCTTCCGCGACATACCCATTCTGGGGTGCAAGATAAAGGGCGATGCACAAACCAGAGATCAAAGCAATGAGTAGCGCCGTTGAAAGAGGTGGGCAAGCAAGATAATGATGATGATGGAGTTGGCGGTCGCGATATGGGTCCCTCGGAGCGTTTGGGGCGGGCGGGTTTCAATTGTCAAATCTCTGCTCGACCAATCAGAGCTGTTTGCGAAAGACTTGAGCCTGTCATTTTTCACGTGATTTGTCTCGGTACTAATTTCAAGGTACAAACAGGATCTCACTTTAAGGCCATGTCCTGGTAATGCCTTTTTAATTCTTGGTTAATCTTCTTTTTATGTCTCTAATATGGTTCATCTGATCTTTGTCTGCATATTCATTTGTGTAACTCCACCTCATTTTTCTTCTCTCAACAAACAATGAAAATTTCATCGCGATTGTGTGATCGACACATGACATCGTCAATGTGGAGACGAGACATAATGCCACTTCTTCTTCGGCGAACCGGCATTGGCGTCATGGCCAGCCAGGTTAAGCAGGGGCATAATGAACCTTGACCTTAGACCGTGGTTGCGCTGGGGTATCGTGGCCTTTCCTATTGCGTCCTTTGACAACCTCCTAACCTTGTCTCTCCTTCTCCTCCATTATTATCTACCTATACATAACAACGAAACCTGATTCGTAGCTCAACTACAATGAATTCCATCTACTTTGCACCTCTTCCCGCCAGAGAAGCCGCTTGAGCCATCTTGGCGTTCTTTGCAGCGTCTCGTGCTTGATCCCATGCTCTCCCCGTCTTCCCTTGTCTTGCATCACGCCCTGCCCGTTTCTCTTCCTTGAGATTTCGTGCTTTCTCACGTGGATCAATCACCACCAGCTCCTCCTCGGCCTTCCTGCGGTCGCTGAGGTCCTTGCCCAATTTATCTGCCGCGAAGCTCAAAGAGTGCGACATCCAGCCCTCGTCATCGCTTTCCTCCTTCTCCTGCTTGTCCCATGAGGTGCAGCTCTGACAGTTTGCAATAAAGTGCAAATCGCATAGCTCAGCTTCATCATCTGCAGCTTGAGTACCTCCCTCTTCTTCCTTGACAACAGGCGCTGAGGACTCATTGTCCTTTTCCGGGGGTGCCTTGTCCAGCCTAGACTGAAAGGCCTTCAACATGCGAAGTGTCTTTGAATCTTCAGTTGCTGATGTATTGCTGGCACCGGGCCTTCGCTTGCGGCCCCTGATAGATGTCTCAGGGATCATGGACTCCAACGCGGTTTTCTTCTTTTCTTGCACAGGCGCCTCGATGTGAATGTTCCGTCTCATCGATGCCTTCAGCGCTGCCATTTCCTCGTTGGCCCGCTCCAGAGCAGTCTTCTTGGGCGGTTCGGGTGAGGGAGATTTGTACTCCTCGCGCTGGCGCGCAGGTGGGCTAGGTTTTCGTTCTGTTTGCTTGTGTGGTTCTAGTTCCCTCCTGTCCTCCTCATCTTCCTCCTCTTTCACTGGCAACTTCTTTTTTGGTGCTTCCTCCTTCTTCGCCTTTTGTTTCACGGGTTTCTCCTTGGGTGCTTCCTCGTCGGGATCGACATCCATGACAATTCTGGTATCAAACTTTTTCTTTTTCAGCACTGGCATGTCTTCGTCGCCCTCCTCGTCGCCGAAGCTGAGAAGCTGTTTTCCTCCCTTTCGCTTCTTCTTCTTGTCTTTTGCCGTCGTTGTTTTGCTTGGTGCTTGGGCGGCAACCCGGGATCGCTTCTTCATATCATCGAAAGGATTCACCAGGATCTCTATTCTTTCGATTTTCACGGGGTAGATAGGTCGCTCTGTCGACTCGTCCACCTCCGCCTCGCCGATTTTCGCCAAGTTGTAGATGGTATCGCCAGCGATCCGACCGAAAAGGGTGTTCTTGCCGTTGAGTTCATCCGCCTTGTCGAGGGTAAAGAAGAACTGGCTGCCATTCGTGTCGGGGCGCGATTCGTTCGCAGAACCCAGCAGACCTCGACGGTTAAACTTTAGACGTGAATGGAACTCGTCCTTGAAGTTGATTCCCGTTGGCCCGGCATTCTTTCCCTGACGCTGGTCCATGGGCCACGGATCCAGGTCGCCACTGAATGCGCCTCCATCATATATCGATTCTCCACCGTTGCCTGTGCCTGTGGGATCGCCACCTTGCAAGATGAAACCGGGGACTAAGCGATGGAATATGGTATTATCGTAGTAGCCATCGAGGGCCAATTGCAGGAAGTTGCGACATGTTAACGGAGTCTGCTTCGCGAACAGCTCGACAGACAGCTCTCCGCGATTCGTGTGGATGATGACCGACGCAGTGGGCTGCGGCTCGAGATTATAAATCGCCGACATCTCGAATACGTAGCCCCGTCAATGCCAAGGTCGATCGCCTAATGTGAGGATAAAAAGTCGAGATCGCGTGTTGAAGGTCGTGAAGGTCGAAGTTTCAAGTTAGCTCGCGTCAAGCTCCAGGCTTGAGCCGCAAGATCGACCCACTCTACTTCCTTATCGATAAGAGTCTTGTCAAAGGTACGTACCAATCAGCAACCTGACCTTGTCAGCTAAACCAAGAAAAAGAGAGAGGATTGATGGCATTAAGAACTTCATGGGCACACAGAAGATATCTTAGAGTAAGTTAGATGCATGCAAACATAAAATGAGTATAACATAATCTACAGGCTTTACATATGAGCTTAGATTATAAACATAAGCTTTCTTGTTATGGTTTGCGGATTTAAAAGGCAGTATGAGCGAGGTGCTGGATCTTAGGGGAGAGGTACCTCAGGTACCTCTCAACTGAGCAATGACAACCACGTCGCTACTTCTCATAGCAAGCTATTTGGATGGGATGCCCTTGAGGACAGTGATTTCCGCCTAGATTGAACATAATGGAAAGATGCTGGTCTGATTTGGCCGCAAAATTCATCAGAGAAGTCGTTGTCTATCTTGCCACGAGTTTTCAACCGGCTACTCAGAATTCTTTGCCCAGGTGACTTACTCCAGCGTATCAGATAGACGGTAAATATTCCGTAAATTCAACAATCCGTCGGTAATGTTCGGGCGAACATAAGTGCTGAGCCAGGAAATTGTCAAGCTCCAGTGGGGGCGGTCTTGAATGGTTGTTCTCGTTAAGCTCTCCATCCGTGGGAAACTTGACTCCGGAGACAAAATACACCAATAGT
The DNA here is from genome assembly GCA_025433615.1 of Fusarium sp. LHS14.1. Taxonomy (NCBI): domain Eukaryota; kingdom Fungi; phylum Ascomycota; class Sordariomycetes; order Hypocreales; family Nectriaceae; genus Fusarium; species Fusarium sp. LHS14.1. The sequence goes on from CM046481.1 coordinate 3,804,926, forward strand.
TTCACGTTAGTTTGGCCATGACAGCCACGGTCTACACCCCCTGATATGGGTCACAAACAACCATACTGCATTTATCCATGAGACCCGTGGGGGATTCCTTGTTTGGGCTTGTGCAGCACAGGGGGGGGGGTCCCCGGAGAGGGTGGCACAAGAACACCCGGGTTGGGCCAAACAGTTGCATTCTATCTCCCTTTACCAAGCTGCCATATGCAGTTATCCATGGTTGATGGACCCCGTAGCATATTGACCTCGGACGATCAGGATGTTTGTGACGGAGCTGGACGGTTGAGTGAAGGCATGGAATTAGCCGCCAATGGACGACACAAGCGTTGACCTAATGCTCCTCTAGCTATCTGTATCAAGACACCCCTCCCCTGAGGGAAATATCTTCCTTACCCGTATCTCTTTCATTTTATTTAGCGGTACGGACACCTTTGGTTCCCGCCATTCCCACAGGAGCACGTCGGCAGTGGGTCTGACGCAAGTGATGCTGGTGTTGGATCTCGGTCGTGATTACACCGAGGTGACGGCGGCGTCTCGGTAGTTCACGGGCGAAGAATCCCCCAACATTGTTCAGTCCTTCGATCTCAACTTTGAAAGTGTCGCTCACTGTTTCTTGGAACGCCATCGCTCCTTCCCTCTCCCTCAAGAAATTCAGCCCTCCCCGCGTTTTTTTTATAGCAGGTCGACACTGTTGCCTCCTTCTCTGCTCGGGTAGCCGTTGTGGCCGTTGAAGTTATGTGGGCCCATTACCCAATTGGGAGGTTCTTCAACAACATCGAAGACGAACATCACCAAGATCAAGGGTTGAATGAATTCATTGATATTTCTTGTTCAATTCACTAAACTAAACGTGGAATCATATGCATATTGATTATGCTGTCACAACGCCGCTCCAGTATCCTTCCATAGTGCCCATTTCGCTTTGTTTTCAACTTAGTACAGCTTGATACCGACAGACTTGTTCTGAGTGTAGTTCGCCAGAGCAGCCTCGCCAAGCTCCCGACCGATACCACTCTCTTTGTAACCACCGAATGGTAGCTGGTGATGCAACATATTGTAGCCTGCGCGAATTGGAGCGGTTAGTTCAGCTTGCTTCCATCTGTCGGGGTGGTGTAACTTACAGTTGACCCAGACGGTACCAGCCTTGAGGCTGTTGGACACTCGGATGGCAGTGTTGATGTTCTTGGTGTGGACGGCAGCAGCCAGACCGTAGGCAGTGTCGTGGGCCAGGTTAATGACCTCCTCCTCATCCTTGAACTTGGAGATGGCGCAGACGGGGCCGAAGATCTCCTCCTGCATGATCTTCATGTCGGGGCGGACATCAGAGAAGATAGTGGGCTTGATAAAGTAACCCTTGTCACCGTGGCGCTCACCACCAGTGAGGACGGTAGCACCCTCCTCCTTACCGGACTTGATGTAGCTCATGATACGGTCGTACTGGAGCTGAGAAACCTGGGGGCCCTGGAAGGTCTCCTCGTTGAAGGGGTCGCCGACCTTGTTCTCCTCAGCTCGCTTCTTGAAGGCGGCAAGGAACTTGTCGTAGATGGACTCCTGGACGTAGATACGGGTACCGGCGCAGCAGCACTGTCCGTGGTTGTAGTAGATACCGAAGTTGACCCAGTTGATGGCCTCCTCGATGTCGGCGTCCTCGAAGACGATGTTGGGGGACTTGCCTCCAAGCTCGAGGGTGACCTTCTTGAGGTTGGAAGAGGCAGCAGCCTTCATGATAGTTCGGCCGATGACAGTGGAACCAGTGAAGGCAATCTTGTCAACGTCCATGTGGGCGGAGAGTGCGGCACCAGCGGTCTTGCCATAGCCGGAGACAAGGTTGAAGACACCAGCAGGGAAACCAGCCTGCTCGATGAACTGGGTGAAAACAAGGGCGGAGAGAGGAGTCTGCTCAGCAGTCTTCATGACAATGGTGTTACCGGTGGCCAGGGCAGGGCCGATCTTCCATGCCAGCATGAGAAGAGGGAAGTTCCAGGGGATGATCTGACCGCAGACACCAATCTGTGGGGAGCTTGTTAGTGCCGGCACATGGATGAGGCTGAAACCTGGGGAAGGTTTGGGGGAAAACTCACGGGCTCAGAGCGGGTGTAGTGGAACATGTCGGGGGCAATATCGATGGTCTTGCCCTCGATCTTGTCGGCCCAACCACCATAGTAGCGGAGGCAGCCGACGACGGCACCAACATCGCCACGGGCGTTGGTGATGGACTTGCCGTTGTCGAGGGACTCAACGGCAGCGAGGAGGTCGAGGTTCTTCTCGGCGAGGTCGGCGAGCTTGAGGAGGAAGTTACCTCGCTGCTGGGGAGAGGTCTTCTTCCACTCGCCCTCGAAAGCCTTGCGGGCAGCGGCGACGGCCAGGTCGATATCCTTCTCGGTACCCTCGCAGATGGAGGTGATGGTCTCCTCGGTGGAGGGGTTGATGACCTCGAACTTCTTCTTGTCGACACCCTCAACCCACTTGCCGTCGATGAAGAGGCCGATGGGCTGCTGGTAGGTACCAGTGATGGGGGTGGAGAGCTCGGTGGTGAGAGGAGCCATTGTGACTGATGTGTATAGAAAGGAAGAGGATATTGGGTATCTTGGGGAGGAGTCGAGGTGAATGTAGGAGAGGATGAGAGAGGATGATCTGGAATGAGAAAAAGAGAATTGTTGAAGACGAGGACGGGAGTATTTATCTTTGAGCTCGACGCGGGGTTTTCGGTGCTCGATGGGAGTTTGGGATGGGGGAGGGACAGACAGAGAGAGGAGGGGGGTGCGGGTGTAGTGTGGCATCCGCAAAAGAGAGGGGGTGCAAGATTTTGGCCACAGAGTGACGCCAACCTTTCCCCGCAACAGCCTCGCCTCTCTCGAGGTTCCTCGGCGTGACAGGGTTTTAGCTACGGGGTACGGAGTACCGGCCTCTTTGCGGCGGGCGGCGGCGTCGAGAGCGGTACCCGTTCGCCCCCGTAGCTTAGTTAGCCATGATGGAGCAGCCGGAGGACCTTTGCGGAGTACAGTAGTGGCGGTGGTGGGCTGCGAGCTGCGGGTTGCACAGCTGGTTGCTGTAGTAGTCGGGATACAGTAAGAGGAGAATTACGTTGCGCCTCCGACTCGGTACAGGTAGTTTAGTGAACGGTAGCACACCAAGAGCGGCTCAAGGGCATTCTTTTTTTCTCTCCTTTGCTGTATCTCCCCTCCGCCGGAACCTCCACCGGAACCCCAGCTTCCCAGTATCTCAGACATGAGCCGCAGATGCGCTTTAGGTGAGCAAGGGTACCATGTTTGGTGTGCATGCCAGCCATGGTAAACTCAAACTCGGCCAGTGAAGGCTGATGCTGATGACTTGTTCCGTGCCATTCACTCCTTTGGTTGCCCAACACATGCCGCTCTCTGTTGCATTGATGGCTCTGGATATTTTTCCTGTCTGCCTGTCTTGGAAATCACTGCTTCTTCATCTCCCCGCCAAAGTGGATGACAGCAAGGAACGGCTCCGCGAATCACAAGAGCCGGCCCTGAACAGAACCAGGTATGCCGCCACCGAGGACCATCAAGCTTCCCCGCAACCGGTGGCCAATCAAGCCGGGGCCAGGAGACGGAGGAAGATGGGGGGCCCGCCCCGAGCAATACCGCCCTCGACTCTCGACTCGGACAGAAGAGACAGCGGGTGTGTGCGTGTCATGTCAAAGCTCAGATCAAACCATGTGTCAGAGGTGAGAGGATCTGGTGGAGTGTGTCTTTCTCTACTGTAGATTCATCTCTCCCGTTTCCCTGCGCCCTGAATTGTCATTGTGCCCGACCCTGACAAATCAGTGCATGCAGAGCCCCGGAGCCGATCCAACCTAGGTACCTACATGGATGTGTGTCGGCCAGGCCAGGCGCCGCAGTTGAAACGAAGCCATGTTGGGGCATTGAATCCGCACATCAATGTCCAGATTTCCGGACATCCAGACCTCCAATCCAGTATGAACCTGGTCAACGTATACACGCAGACGAGCTGTAGCTAGTGAGAATATCACCATCAACTCGTCTGACCTTGTCATGTCCTGTCCTGAGCCGCACTGCAACCGCAACATTCTGCTCGGACTGAAGGCGAGTAGACCAAGACGTACGGTATCTGCATGTTCCTTCCATCCATATCCCTCATCTCTCCAAGCCCATCTTTCCCCATCCCGCATGGCTCCCGCATGGCTGCGCACCGCTTTGACTCCTGTAACCTGGGGCAGATCAGCCGACCATTGCCTAAAATGGCCGCAGCTTGAACCCCCTCGAGCGTAGACGATTCTATCTCGTGCCTCGTGTGCCCCCCATCTTCTACATTACAGTACGGAACCGCGTTGTTGCACGCCCCCTTCCCTTGGAGCAAGCCGCAACCGCCGCGGCGCGTGTAAGACCAGCAATTAACATATGTACCTACCGACCGATGAGTGTGGCATGTGTTTGTTGATCAAGGTCTGAAAGTTGCGCTCGCTCTGCCGTGGTCCTTTCCTTCTAGCGCCGTCCACCCCACCTTGACGTCGTGTTTCCAAACCAGTCCGTCCATCGCTTGCTTGTTAGTTAGTGAGTGAACAGACCGTCATTCTACTACAACCACACGCACCGAGACGCACAAGAACAGTGGTCCTCTTCGCGTGTTCCTCACCCGAACAAGACATTTTTTTCCGTCTCCTTCTAGAGCGCCCCACTGGATAGCAATCATCCACTCGCTGGAAAAGGGAGCGGTTCAGCAAAAAAAGATCTTTGTCTTTCTGGTTGCTGGGGGACGGAATGGGGGCTCCTCTCTTCTCCCTCGGCGTAAAGGGGAGCGAGCATTAACCCCGCACCGACCGAGAAAAAAATTGGAAGGGGCCTGATGATGAGCGACAAGCCAAGCGCCTTTTGCCATGCCATGACTGGCTAGATTCGACCAGTCTCCAATTCCTGGGGTTCAAGACAAAGAGCCGTTCATCCTAGCCCTCCCTTGTCCGTGAAAGCGCTCCCAATCCTGTCTAGTCTGGGGTGGTTTCTGCAGGCCCCGTGACTTTCCGCCCAGCTTCCTCTAGGCCGACAAGGTCTCTCTCACTCTCAGAGTGTGAGTGTGAGTGAAGCTTGTTCGCGGACCCGCAGACTCGCTGGGCGATTGCGGCTCCGCAGCGTCTCCGTCTCCGTCTCGCCGGGGACGGCGGGGGCGGGCTCCACTTGATACGTACCTGCCTGCCTCCCCCCCGCTCCCCAGCGCTTCCACCACCACCTACACAACAACATCCAGTCAATCAACGACTGCCTCCCACGTCCATCGAGGCTCAATTTGGTCCATGCTCCCTCCGGATTTCATCGTCCTTGGTCAATGAGTCGAGGCTTAGCGGCTCCTCCCCAGGATCCATCTCGTTTCTGTCAACACCAACGGCTGGGACATCTCCAACAACATGGGATCCCCCTTCTTCGAGAGCCGCAAACACAAAAACACATCATCACTTCCGCATGCTCCGCATCAAGTCAGTGGCTGAACGGTGATATGGAAGTTGTTGAAGAGCCGCAATTTGTTGAGATTGGAGACCTAGATACAGTCCTCTTTCAGCCCCAATCTGACTGAGAGCTAACCCTTAAACATACATGCCATGCCATGCCCTCCATCCCCATCCATCTCCAGCAGCAGCATCTACGGGTCCGCATCTCCATGCTTCTACCCCGCTAGATCACTCTCATCCGTACGTTCTGCGTACGCCTCGATTGCATAACCCCACATCCGGGGGCCGCAGTCTTTCTCCTCATCCCCGACATCAGGGGACTGGCCGTCGGGTCAGGGACCAACCAACGTGGGCGTGAGGATAGGCACGCACGTACCGGGTCCAGATAGGCAGATCTGACCCCAGACTTCCGTTACTACGAGCGTCACGACAGACACGACAGACACGACACGTTGGCTGGCTCGTTGCGGCTGCCACATGGACTGACCACTCGACGCCCCGTGTCCATCGCTCATCCGCACCGGCCCATCCGTGGCTTAGTGACCCCTGCTTTCCCTCCTAGTCAAAATGCCTCTCGAAATGGACTGATGTCTGTCTGCTTTCCCTCCGAATCGTGACGGCAATCTTCGGAACTTACGATGGCCCCCCTATCCCCCAGATTCTCACCCCAGACCCTCAACCCTTAACCCAGGGCACGGCCATCCCCGGAATCTCGCCCCAGACTTGCTCCCCAGACTTTCTTTCATCCTCCGCAGATTCTCAGACCATCGGACCCCATGCTATCAAGCTCAGACTCGAGCGGTTTCTAACGCGGCTGCCGCCGAGAAACTGCTACTACTCTGAATCTTGCTCACAGAGATTTAGATCTGCGAGAGAGATTCGGAAAGATTCAGATCTGCGATGTTTCCTCCTGAGGAACCAAATTGCTGACTTGTTTGTCTTCTATGGTATCTCTGGTCCTCCATGCTCCATGGCTCCTACAGATCCGTCAAGTGTTCTCTCTCCAAGATACCCGAGTTGGGCCCCTGAAAATGGTCCGACATTTCCAAGAACAAACAGAACCTGCCCGGCTTTTAGTGAAGCCTAGCAAACGCTCAAAAACCTTGGAGCACCTAGGTAGGTTGTTTGACGCCAGCCATCGGGAGGCGATCAGGTGACATGCACCCAACGCACCTACAAAGGTAGGCAGGCACTACTGGCTCTCACGGATACTGGCAGCAGTCCTTCAGCCAAAGGTAGAAGATTATTTGGTTTGACCTTTAATTATTTTGTATTCGGGGGTTTGATTCGCTGGGACGCCTTTTCAGCCAATGGCATTGCAGACACTATCTGCGAATAGCCGTTGAGCTGCCAGTGATGAGGCACTGCCCTACCTAAAAGTCAGTGCAGCACAAATGTGCTCAGGCTGTGATTCATGCAGGATCCTGCCTCAAGTTTGCTTTCGAATTCACGTGCACTTTCATTTTCAACCCCCAACAATCATTTTTCCATTCATCGCACCGCACGCCGCCCTCGCGGACGCGCCCTCGATCCGGAGTCTTCGTCATGGCCGTCCTACCTGGATTATCCCATGTATCGGTGGGAATCAGAGTTGCCGGGGAGATTGCGACAGAACATGAAGTCCCAAGCGATCAGGCTCCCGTTGGTGACGCTGATACAGAGCGTCCTTCTACCCACTGCTACATCGAGGCAAAAACTAGCGCAGAGTTTAGTGTCGAAATGACAGTACAATCCGACTTCCGTTTTCGCCAAGGCACCAACGCTCTCTCGATGCATGTCTACATCGATGGCACTTGGGTGAGGGCCAAGTTTGCCCCAGAGGTAAACTCCCCGTGGAGAACGAACAGGACCATAGAAGCCGGTGAAGCGCTCTGTTACGCAGATCAAGAGGGTGGAGAGCCTGTTCTCAAAAACTTCGCGTTTTCTGCCGTCGTCACAAGTATGAAGTTTTGCTTATCTGCTTGAAGAAGAAATTCATGAGCTAACGACATACGCCAGGCGAAACTGTGGCTAGTCAAGACATGACCAATGAAGTAAGGCGTGTTAGAAGCCTAGGAGTCATCAAGGTGGTTTTGACGGTCGGAATAATCGGCGACCCTATTACCCTCACTCCAACAAATGGCTTCCAAAACCAAGAACGAGAGATCCCGGAAAAGGCGTTGAAAGGCAGAGAACTAAGTCATCGGGGGGCGTATGTCTCTTACCTGAGATGATATCGCTTGGAACACGTCGCTGACGAACCGCAGCCTGACAGCCAGCACCAAACTCGCCAGTCGAAGAGGCACCCATGTTACTGAAGTCGAGAAGCTTGGAACAATCTTCTTCTACTATCGATCCCACGGTATGGAAGTGACTTCGCCTAGAGATAGTGGAAGGGGGGTGACTGACCCGAGATACAGAAGCGCTTCAGCGGGAAATGATTATCCCACGGTCTCCGTCAGCAGAAACACAGCCTCCAGCCACATCGTCTCCAGCTGATTCTAACCTCGCGAATCTCTCCCAAGATGAAATTCGGCGTCTAGCTGGGGAAAGATTGCGTGATCTTCAAGTAAGTCACCGCCCACGCCGCGAGCTGCTCCCAAGCCACAAGATTCGACCTGACGCAATGCATTCGTATCATGTTACTAACCTGGGTGCCAGGTCAAGAGTGAGTCCGGACGTGTCAAGAGGGAGGCTGAATCTGTGCCACGAGTGGTCCGACCTCTCAAGGTGATCAAACTGGATGACGGGAGAGAGGCCTTTGACCTCACCGAGGACGATTGAGGCAAACCATGAGGTTTTGTGTCTTTTCATATGTGTGATTTGGCAATGGCGATGGCGTACGGAAACCGGATTAGATGTCTGACTGGGGCTGTCAGAATCACTTTGTGGCAAACACATGGCGTTTAAAGGAAAGGGAATTGGCGGCGTATCGGCAGTCAACCAATATGATGAACACGTTGAAAGCATTTCGCTTTGTACTGCAAGCTTGAGAACTAACAAGTTAATCTTTTTTATTGTTGAGTGGCGTTTACGGTAATATCATGATCGTGGTCGAGGTTCTGTTCCCTGCAAAGAGATGTCGTTGGTATCTGGCCCTGACAGCATCTCATGTAATTCCAGGTGAGTCAGGCGATGGAGGTAATACTTGACTACCTACCCAGTTGCAACTGACACCAAAGTCCGTGGGGGTAATGAACGGAAGATGTGATGGGGAGAAATCTGTTCGACCTAGATGTGTAGGCTATTTAAGCCATTCGAATACTCTATGGTTGTCGTTAGCATTGCTTGTATCGCATCCGATGGATGATATGTTGGGATTGTGGACCGGTGACTACGTTCCATTGCCAACCTTCACTGACGCAAACACCAATAGTATTGTCCAACATCTAGCCTGGATTGCTTACATACTTCTTGTACCATGGCATCGCATCCCACTTCTTCTTTTCCCTCTCATCCAGTGCCTGGTCAAGTGCTCGACAAATCTGCTTGATCGTCTCATCTTTCGCATTGCTGGTAGGGCGGGAGCGGCGTTTTAAAGTCCGAAGTGGTACTCCAGTCTTGAGAGCTCTCTGATGCGCTGTGCAGCATCTTGCTCGTGACCTACATGATGCGAGGACGAGGCGGGTGTGTCTGAATGCTCTGAACATGGTTGTGTCTAGGTTAGGACGTTGTGAGCAGGGAATATTTGAGGATGGAACAAAGAGCTCAATGATGAGACGAAGGCACATTTTAAAAAGCCAGATTTTTCTAAATTATTACTTGGCAGATTTACGAAATTTTCGATTAGCACATGACGACCATAACAATTTGACCTCAATGCAGTGAGAAACTCTCATCACCCTGAGTCTAGGTATATGTTAAAGTCGGGCCTCCCGCTTGCGATCACATGTACGTACCCTTTGGCTCGGGCAGGGGTTGCGCTCCACGCATGTACCTGCAGCGATTGGTGCAAGTAGCTCCGGGGCTCCCTGCCAAGCCCGCCCAAGCGTGAACCTCCTCCGTCTCCTTTCACCGAAACCCTCATGACGTTGCATCTCGCTCAACTCCTCAGCAGCTCCTGCTATCGCATCCATCTAATCGATCATCTCGCGTCTCCCGCGCCGTCGCCTCGATCCCGACAATGCCATCGTGCGGAAATGCTGCACCTGCCTCCGCATAGCCGTCTCCAACTACGCGCTCATCGCTGAGGAGGCAGGCAGTCCTGTCCTCTCCTCTCTCGCAATGGCGCCAGACGGACCGAGCAACATCCGCGTCTTTATCCGCTGGCACGATCAGACTGTCTTCGCCGGCGAGGAAGTCAAATGTACCATCACCTTTAAGAATGTCGCGCCAGGTCCTGGTCAGCCTAAGCAGCCGCCGCCGCAGTCGGAACGGAGTCGACTGGCCTCTCCTTTGATTGGGAGGCCCAAGTCCAACCATGGCTTGACCCCGCCGCCGTCGGCATCCTCGGGCAGAGGCCATCGTCGCTCCGCTTTGTCCCTGAGTGTGCCGTCGTCGCAGACTCATAGTCGGTCGGGCTCGGTACAATGGCCGTCTTCTGCGAGCACAACAGATCGCCAGCCAGGACACTCCCACAAGCGCTCCATCTCGATTGTCTCGATTGGATCAACAAGTACTGTCGAGGACCATCTTCAACGAAATGAAGTCCCGACGCGACCTCAACGGCCTCATCGCGGTCACGGCCGTGCCTCTAGTTTACAGATTATCCCTCGGGCTCAGAGTCATCCCTCGCCTGGGCCTCATTCTGGTAGGTATCGTTACTCAAGCTTATGGCCATCAGCTAACTTTTGGACTGCCAGCATCATTCTCTCCTCGTTTTTCTAGCTCACCTTTATTTCATGCTTCATATCCACCACCTGATCGATTTGGCCGAATGTCTAGACCACCTACAGCCCCTAATACACCAGCTCTTATCGGCCGAAGATCACCTAGGGCCTCTCCAAGACCATCACCGAACCCAGTACCGGAATTCCACTTCCCTGCAGCGCCGTCGCCAACCGCGGAGGTCCCGCCAAGCCTATCAAGATCAACAAATGAGAGCATGCTTAGCCCTAGAAATGGTGCATCCGAGTTCAATGGCCTGGCCGTGCGCACTAAGGATGGCGTTCCAACGATCAATGAACAACCTGCTCCCGCTGCCCGAATTCTGGCAAGCAGCGGCATCTTGGGAGGAACACCAAGAAGCAGTGGAGAATTTTACTCCGTCAGCAACAACTCGTCGGAAACTCTCGTATCGGAATACGTGACACAGCCGCCAGTACGGGGGCACGCGCGACCTCTTCGAAGAAGTCTCGGTATGCCATTGCCGCAATCAAGAGCACCAGAGTCTTTGATGATGGGATACGCCCAATTACAAGGCTCGTTCACACTGGACGGATCGCTGATCAGCCTCAGCCCCTTCGACCAGGTCAAGAAGAAGGCCATTGTCGGTCAAGGGGGAGGTGTTGTTGGCCTTGAGTCAAAACGTGATAGTGGCCTCCTAGGAGGTTTTGGATGGAGCCGACTCAGCAGCTCCTTGGGCGACTTTTTGGGTGGCGGAGAGCTCAGCACCATCAAGGAGATGCGTGGAGTGGCCAACTCGAAATCAGTACCTCTTCTTACGACACCACAGTCTATTCTTTTTGTTGATTTGCAACTGGCACCCGGAGAAAGCCGGGTATTTGAGTATTCGTTCCGATTACCCAAGGGACTTCCTCCATCCCATCGAGGAAAGGCAGTCAAAATTTCTTACAGCTTGGTTATCGGAACTCAGAGGGCCGGAGGATCCAAGGAACAACAGGTCAAATCCGTCGAGGTTCCTTTCCGAGTCCTTGGCAGTGTGAACAGCCACGGTGAGATCTTGGGACACGATCTTATGAATCCCTATATCTTGCTCCGAGACCAGGCTCAGGTTAAGAGCCCATCGAGCACTGGTAAAGGAGCAAAGGCGAACGGAGTGCAAGGACGGCAATCTTCGTTGAACGATTTCCTCCTCTACGTGGACGACCTGGTACACAGGCCCCGAGATGAAAGTGGTAGTATCCTTCTCTCACCAACAGGCGGAGGAAACTCGAGACGACCGTCAGTATTTGAGGACGCGGGCACTGCCCAAGAGGCAATTCATTTGGCGATTATGAGAAGCAACATGACGTCCGGGGGACAGCAAAGCCCCAACCGATTTGAGATCGCTCGCAACGGACAGCGAGTTGGTGTTGTTATGCTTACAAGGCCGGCATACCGACTGGGAGAAGTTGTTACCATGGCGATTGACTTTACAGATGCCGATATCCCATGCTATGCGGTACACACTACGCTCGAGACCTCAGAGAAGGTAGACGCGTCTTTGGCGATACGATCCGAGTCGAGCATTCACCGAGTGACACGAAAGGTACACTCATCATCATCTGAGGCAACAATGTACTCACGCCGCGTTACATTTAATCCGACAATTCCGATAACAGCTACTCCGGAGTTTGTGACGAGCGGAGTGAGTCTGGATTGGAAGATTCGCATCGAATTTGTGGTGCCATCGCAGGGGAATGATTCCTCTGACAGCGTTGAGCGACTGGCACCTCACCCACTGTTGGAACAGATCTCTCAAGATGAGAAGGGTGGCACCGTACTTGTGGCCGTGGAGAATCTGATATGTGAGAGTTTTGAAATTGCGGTACCCCTGCGCGTTTACGGCGCAGTTGGTACAGGACTCGAGCGGCTTGAACGAGATGAGGCGTCAGAAGAGGGTCTTGTAGTATGATGGAGTTGGATTGACGGGTAAAACTGTGCTTGTACTGTTGGATATTTACCATACTTATGGGATGGATGTCGGTTGGCTGTTTACACAGAATAGCGAGGGAGGATGAGCTCCTGAAGAGGGACATGCTGGGGATTAACAGAACATATACAACGGGGTATAGTCAGAATAAAAGACCATTCTGGGTCTATGGAAGCACGAGCCATTAGCATGAGCATGAGGATATGCGACTGAAGTATAAGAAGTGAACCGGAAATGTTTCATGCAACCATGGCCAAGACCGGCAGAGTGGGAATGGACACTGACACGGACCTCAGACACGGATAAGAAAGCGTACGCGGCAGATGAGACAGCTGACAGTTGACAATGGGACGCGGCCTGAAGCTAATTGTCGAAGCCCTGAGAAAAAAAAGGGGATTGGGATTGGGATTGGGACTGATCGGCTGGTTCAAGAGCCGGGGTTTTGGTGGGATCGGCTGGTCTGCCACCAACAGCCACCGCGCCGGGACCCTTGGATGAGGAGCGAGATAGTCACGTTTAATAGGTACAATAGCGAGAGGCGCAAAATGGCTGAGATGGCAAGTATGGTGATAACGAACCGACGGGCGGTGGGAGAGACCTCATTTCGCAATGTGCCAGGGTCAAGTGTTGGCGACAAGGCATGGATTGGCGGATAATAGAGAGCCTTTCTATTCGAGGAAAGGACTCCTCTGGCGTCGAAGCCTCGGGCAAGATTTGCTTCTTTGATTGACTTGGTGCGACGAACGAGGCTTTTGGACTGGGTGGGATGAGGTTCTTTGTTGATGTTGTTGTTGTTGTTGTTGGTGATGATGAGCGGGATCCGCCAACCGCAGCACGATGATGAGATGCTGCATAGTTAGTGTGGCTGTTGATTTGACAACGGAGAGGAGATATGTGAAAGGCGCTGCTGAGAGGATGCAGGCTGAACCTCGAAGCTGAGCCCTGAAACCCAGGAATACCTCAATACCTCAGCTGTCAAAGGAGCTCCCCCTGTCGATGCCCATCCAGGGCCCCTTATCATGATCACCAACACGAAGACTCTGTACCCAATTCCCAAGGCGAGGCAATCTTTCACCACCGTCCTTGCCGGAAGTGATTCGAGGTGACAGCCACTAACGGGAGCGCTAAAAGCCGGGATTGCAGAGTCAAGGGCATGGGTCAGCTCTCAGGCCACTGGTTGAAGAGGGTCAAGAGGTGAAGCTGACCGGAGGGCGGGCAAGCCGCCAGGCGAGAAACGTCAGGCTCTGCTGGCCCGTGCTTCCCGCTTGCAGGCGTCCCCGGCCAACGGACCCACCAAAACAAACCCCGGCCGGTGGTCGGGGCTCCTTTCCCTTGGGAAGGACCTTGGCCTCGGGCCCTGGAAGGGAAGGCAGGCAGGAACCCAAGGTTTGGTGGATGGGCAAGAACCATCATTTCAACATTCCATCCAGCAGACCGGACTCAAACCTTCCTTTCCTTCTCTCTTCTCAACCACCTTCGTTCACGCCTTTTCGAACCATCGTCACTCGCTTCAATTGTCGCTCATTTGATCACTTGCTTGTCAAAAGTCACTGTGCGCATGACTCTTTTCTTTTTTCTTCCCACTTTCAGCCCCTCTGTGTGCAGTAGCTAACCGCTTTCCACCCCCCACAGCCTTTAAGCTTTGCAGATTCGACCTCTCTTTCACCTTTCTTCTCTTCCCCCATCGGCCCGTGTAGGCCCGCAGCAGCTCCCCGACTTACACCGCCCGTCATCCACTTCTGCAAGCATCATCCTGATTTGATTTCTCTTGGGGCAACCGGCTTGTTTCTGTCTGGCTAGTTTTGTTTCTCGGCCGATGCTAGAGAAAACACACCTGCTCTCAGCTCTTTGCTTAGATCTTCGCCTCTGAACTGACACCACTTTTCAATGGTTCTGTCTTGCTTCGTCTGACCTTTCTCGACCCTCTCGACAATACTCTCTCCTCCAGTATCTTCTCCCAAGTGTCAATGGCGGCGATATGGCGGCGACTCCCTCCCACGGCCGCTTCAAGCTCACTCCCTCCAACTCTCCCTTCTTAGCTCGCCCAGCTCGGTCCTCCAGGTCACCCATGCGCGGTCGCACCACCTTGAATGACTCCTCCAAGCTCTCCCTGAAGCGTGTTATCGGCACTACTTGCTCCTCGCCCACGGGCTTCGACACTCTCTCCTCCTCGTTCGCTTATATCGCCGGCGGCGCTGTTGTGGTGGTGGACATTAATGGCGAGAATCACACCCAACGCTTTTACCGAGCTCGACCAACTGCTGTACCCTTGTACTCAGTAGCAACATTTCAGAATACACCTTCAACACCTACAGGAACTCCCAAAGCCAACGACAGCCGTGGCCGTGTTGCACCGAACTTTCGAAACTCGCCTCATACCTCCACTGACTGGAACGAATCCCCCGGAAGCAACACTTGGACCAGTCGTGAACGAATCAAAGCCGCTACATGTCTCGCGCTGAGCCGAGACGGTAAATATTTGGCTGTTGGCGAGACTGGATACGCTCCTCGCGTCCTGATTTTTAGCCTGCACGATACCTCATCGGATACCCCCCTCATCTCTATTAGTGAGCATGCTTTTGGCGTCACAGCCGTAGCATGGTCCTCAGACACTCAGTACTTGGCATCCCTTGGTGCCGCCAACGATGGATTTATCTATGTTTGGAAGGTCGACCCTCGCACGGGTGCGGCCAGGCTCTTCAAACAGAACAGGTGCACATCCTATGTCAAAGACATGGTCTGGATGGGCAACTGTCTCATTACGCTTGGAGTCCGCCACGTGAAGATGTGGAAGCCCGATGATGGGCAAGCCATTTCTCCTACTAAGCAAAAATTCTTGAACGACCAGCCACCGGCGTCGACTCCTCCCTCCCAAAGAACCCTACCAGGGCGTAATATCTTGCTAGGGTCTCTCCTGGAAACTACCTTTACTTGCGCTGCTGTTGTCAAAGACTCCGGCCTTATCCTTTGCTCTGAAACGGGCGATGTGTGCATTCTGGACGACGACGACAAGCAGATGAGGTTGCAAAAAGTCCTTGGTCTGGACTTTTCTATCGCCTCAATTGCCATCCGAGGTAATCTTGCCTATATCGGAGGCAAAAATGGTCATTTTGCCGTGCTGGATGCTCAGGCTGTCTTGGACGGCAAGCCCGCATCAGCATGTATCCGCGAGACAACAACGCCCTCCACAGGGCACGTCGCGCTAGGATTTCTGGCGGACAAGCTCGTGACTATCGATTCACGGCATTGTATCGACATCTGGAACTATGATCATGTTCCAGGCAAGGATGCCCAAGCTGTGGCCAGCGTCCCTATTCCTGGCCATGGACAACCAGTTACGGGCATTCAGATGCTACAGAAGCCGAATTATCTGGACGCATCATTTCTGACTTGGACAGTCACAGGAAATGTTACTTTCTGGACATTGGAAGGCCAAGTCAAAGCATGTGTTGATGTCCCCATTGAGATTACCGAGTCGGAGAATGATCTGGTGGGACCTATCAACCAACTAACGTGCGCTCGCACAACGAGTGATGGCAAGCTGCTCGTCTCAGCAGACCGACTTGGTGTCTTGCGCGTCACCGACATTGCGACAAAAGACTCCATACTCGACATCAAGGCTCACACGGCCGACGCTCGTTGCGTGAGTGTTTACGATACCGGCTCAAAGTTTCTCATGGCTTCTTGCGGTAGGGACCGCACCACACAACTTTTTCACCGGACAGTGGATGGCTCTATCGAGCACTTCCAAACACTCGAATTTGCTGCCAAGGTCGTCCAAGTCCTCATTCCGTCTGACGACAAGGTGTTGACTTGCTCTTTTGACCGGACGTTGCAAATATACGACATTATTACAAAAGAAGGCGATCCAGATGCTATCGCCGCCATTCCTTCTAGGGTTATTTCACTAAGAGCTTCTCCCAGTTCCATGGTCCTGGGCCCCGGCCAAAGGACCGTGTTTGTTTCGCTTTTGGATCGATCCATTTGCCAATACGACCTCAACACGGGTCGCAAGATTTCTTGTTTCAAGTGCACGGACGAGGGCAGGGGAGACTCTGCTGTTCTCGACTCGCTCTCCTTTGGTCAATGGCCACCCAAAGACCAGGATTTTCTATTAGGGACATCCAACACGGACAAGTCCATCAGGTTATACGACGCCCAAACGGGCAGTTTCTTGGACCGCGAATGGGGACACACAGAAGCAATCAACGGTGTTTGCTTGGTTGAGGATGAAGACGGAAGCCGCAAGTTAGTGAGCGTTGGCTCGGACGGGACTATGATGATTTGGTTGCTGGATCTGAACGATCCGGTCCCCGGTTCGACGAGTAGGGATCCATCGCCGGCCAAGGATATTGTTTCTGGACGACCGCCACTCCGAAGAGTATTGTCGAAAGCTGAGCTGGCCGAGTTTCAGCGGCCTTCGACAGCATCAGGTCGCAGATCACCACCACGGACGCTCCAACGACGGACTTCGCGATTCAATTTGGCTGCGAGTGCGACAAGGACGCCAACAAACACCTTCCCAACAAGCCCTGGAAGCACAGCTGTTGAAGATACACCCTCACGACGACCTTCAGGAGACACCCGGGTCAGCCCTCCAGTTAGTCCCAGAGCAAAGGTCACTCGGCGGCCATCACTCCCGGCTTTGGGGACAACTGCTCGCAAGAAGACATCGTCCTCTAACCTACGATCTGGTTTTGGATCATTGAATATGGCGACAGAACAGACCTGTCGTCAGTTGCGGACATACAGAAAGAAGCTTGCTTCATCGGAACCCATCAGTCAAGACAACCTGACCGAACTGGATCAGGAGCTGCGATTGACAGCGGCTGCGCTTGGAGATCGGGCCATTCGAAGCAAGGCGATGAACGAGACGGTCTTGAGTGGCTTACTCGACCAATACTCGGAAAGGCTGGTGACATTATTAGATGAAAAGCTGCGCCTTAACTATCTGCCCAGGGACCTAACAGAAAGGAACCTAACAGAGAGGGACGGGGAAAGTCCTGATTCTGAAGGCCAGCCAAGCGCAGATGGGGATTCAAGTTCCCTCTCGCCATAGTATATTTTAGTCTCATGTGTTATTACGGAACTTTTTTGTTTGTTCATTTTCATTTCTTACCCGGGTCAAGACGGCAACGGCGTTTAAGGTTGATAGATTTGCGGGAAAGGGCGGCCAACGAACAAGGTTAAGCGTGGAGAGCACTCCGCTTGCCGAGTTCCATCATGATACCACTGGGTCTGGAGTCTTGTTGATAACTGATAGTAAGCACTATTAGGATGCAATCTATCATTACAGCCGGGATCGGCGTTTATTGTTGACTGATTTCCGTTACTCGCAGTTGATGTTGTTGAAATGTGAATTGATACACCTGTAAGTGAGCGAGTCAGACAGACTTGCTATTCGTCAAGTCAAAGCTCACGCTTGGCGCGGTTGGCAGTAGCGAGTTGGTCGTCAGGGGTATCACGTGATTATACACGCCTTAGCGCAGCTGGTGGCTCTGGGCCTCAGCCCAGATTTTCCTCCCTGCATCTCATCGACTCTCTCCAAAACAGCTCATCCAACATTTCCGGCCAACTCAATCACGTGACATCAGGCCAGTCGATCGCGATCCCGAGGCAAAAAAAATTACCACACGACAGTCGGACGGCCGAGCGCGTTCTGCAAGAGGAGGCTCCAGATAACCTCCCAACCTGCATCTGCATCACGCCAGATGATAGGCCTCACGGTCGGCATTGACGGTTTTGGAGTCATTGATTAAGGTTGCCTCTGTACGTGTTTTGATAGCGTCCCGTCTCCCCCAGCCATGACGTAGCCGTGTTTTTCCTTTGTCGCGACGAGGCCTAACTGGACAACCCACCAACCATAGACCGTGACCGTGGCGCCGGTTCATCTTCTTGCGAGACGTGAAGGCCCCCTGGATAGCTGGCGAGGTGGACCGCGGGGCATGAATCAACCGGCCGCCTACACGCCCCTCGAGTCGCTGTTGCTATTCCAGTCGGTGGTGACCAATGGAGTCGACACTGGGGCCTTCGCGCGCATCTCGGAGTCTCTGATTAGCAACTCGCTCATCAAGGATGATCCTACATACGATCCCACGCGACTGCAACCGGATGCGCTGCACCAGCTGTTCCTGCTGCTGCTAAGGGAGGAGCTGAGGACCGAGGCGGAGCGTGGGGATGCGACAGCAGATGGATCACCAGGGTCTAGGAAGAGGAAGTTGGGGACACCACCGCTGCCGACGCTTAAGGAGGTCTACGAAAATGTCGAAAAAATACCCGCGCTTGTCGACACACTCTACGCGCGATACCGCGAAGGCATCGTCAAGCAGATACGCGAGGATGAGCGGCGATTCGAGAATGTTCGCGGCGAGATTCAGTTGCTCGAGCGGACTGAGAGAGAGCGACGCGCAAGGGCCGCAAGTCAGAATGGAACACCGGTGCTCGCGTCGCGGGATGCGAAGCCTGTCCTCGCGCCCAATGGACCGGCTGCATCGCCGACTCCAACCCCGAACTCTACGACACCGGCAGCTGTGCGGAGGGGACATACACCGCATACACCCGTGATTCCACCAAAGCCTCCGGTTTCTCACGTTGCGCCACCAACTGTTGCTCCGCCAAGTCATCTCCCCTCTGGAACGCCGCCAGTCCGACCTACGGCATCTCCAACGCCTCCTAATGGGAGTGGTTCTGTTCTTCAACCTCCTGCAGGCGTACCTCAAACTGGTCCTCGACCGCTGCAACCGCCACAAGCGCATCCTTCAAAGCAGGCACTTACTCCACGACCCGAGGTTGGAATCAAGCCAAAGGAAGCCAATGCGACTCCCCAGACTGTGACGCCGGTAGCGGCTCCCCTCAAGTGGGAGAAGCCATATCAGCCCCCTCAAGCAGCTCATGCGACTCCACAACGACAATATCAGCCTCCTACACAAGGACCAACGGTTCCTCCAGGGGTGCAACAGCAGCAGCAGCAGCAGCATGTACAACACCCGCAACAACAACAGCAACAGCATTGGTACCCTCAGCAAAATACTCAGTTTTCCTCTCAAACTGCTGCTCAACCTCACCCTCAGACACCGCAACACGCTCAACACCAGCCTCGACCACAGGCAGCGGCTCAGCATCCGCCCCAGGTCCAGCAAGGTCAGCACCAGCCGCAACAACAGGCTCAGCAGGCTCAGCATGCGAAACCGCAGCATCCGCAACGACCAAATCCCCCTCAAACTCCCCAAACTCCCCAGCACCCGCAGCCCTCTCTACCACAGCATGCCACTCCCCAACAGGCTCAACACCCTTCGCCGGCACAACGTGCTCAGCAAGCTGTGCCTGTTCAACAGACTCAGCAGGCTCAGCATACCCCGGCCCCTCACCAACCACAGCCACCACGACCACAGCAACACCAACAGCAGCAGCCGCAGCGACCGGCTTCTCACAAACCGGTCCTTGTGCCTCCTCAGCATGCGGGCCAACTGGCACCTCCTTTGCAGCCAGCACCTCCACGACCAGGTGGCGAAACCAATGTTCAAGCCCCTCAAGCTCGACCAGCGTCAACCACGCCTGTGCCGCACCCAAGCCGCCCTATTCAACCGCCACAAGGACAAGCACAGCAGGTCCCTCGTCAAATTGCTTCGGCCTCTCCTACTCCTTCTGCAGGAAGTACTGGCCCTATTGCTCCACCACAACAAAGATGGCCACCAGGATATGTGCCTCAACAGGCACAACACCCCTCCCCATCTGGTTCTCCCGCACCTCTGGCATCGAAAGCGGATAACAAGGCTTATATTTCTCCTTATGTTGCTCAACCCCCACGACCTGCGATTCCTGAACATATTATCCGCCAAGCTGTCAATACACCTGTCAAGCGGCTTGGAACACCTTCTACACCACATACCCCAATTTCAGCTACACCAACACATCTCACACACGGTTTTGGAACTAGATGGGCCTCACAATCGACACCTTCCACTCCACGCCCCCTTAGTGGGGAACCCCAAAGTCCCGCGTACGAGCCAGTTAGCCCTCCTCAAAAGCCAGCAGCCTTGCCCAGCTCTGCTGGCTCAACACCAAGACCCAAGCGACAGGCGCCCAAGTCGGTACCAAAGGTGGAATCCAATGTCCCCAAGTCTATTCGAGGACGATCTGCTCGAGCGGGACCCAAGAGTCGCGGGATTAGTGCTACTCCGTCCTTGACTCGATCCAGACGTAGTCAGTCTGTCATGTCTCATACGGATGATCACACAACACAACCCTCTGAGTCGGCGCCCAAGATTAAGGATGAGGATGCGACACCTCGGCCTACAGAGGACACTGGTGATACCACGGCAGACGAGAGTGTTCCCGGTCGACCCCTGATTGTGACCCCGAGCAGCGTGTCGTCGCGACTGCAGAAGCGAAAGCGACAGGATACGCCTTCGGATCCTGTGCCAGCGACGACGCAAGTTCTGTGGACTCGTGGTTTCACCAAGGTTTCCTCGTCAGCTTTGGACCAGATCTCCAGCCACCGTGATGCCAATATGTTCGCAACTGCTCTTCGGGAAAAGGATGCGCCCAACTATCACCAAATTGTGCTGCAGCCACAGGATATAACGTCCATCCGCTCTGCTATCAAGCATGGTAATAAAGCAGCGGTCCAGGCAGCCGCGGGCTTACCAGGTGGCGACCCTGGCACAGCGCACGTATGGCTGCCACTCTCCGATGAGCTCGTCCCTCCTAAGGGCATCATCAACAGCGCCCAGCTTGAACGTGAGCTTGTCCACATGTTCTGCAATGCCATCATGTACAACCCCGACCCAGACCGTGGCCCTGGATCAGCGTTTATGAAACGGTCTCAGGACGAGGAAGAGGAGGTGGTAGGCTATCGTCTCGACGAGAACGGCGTGGTAAAGAATACCCGCAGTATGTTTGTCGAGGTTGAGAAGCTCCTGGGCGAGCTACGGAGCGCGGAAAAGGAGCGCAGCGCGCCACCGCCTTCTACCAATCGTCCTGCAAGTGTCGCCACACCCGCCGAGGAGACGGGTGATGATGATGACGAGCCAGGTGAACGTGAGACGGGGACGGTTAAGAGACGTCGAATTGGAACCAGGGGTTGAGTGAAGCTTCACCGCTCCGAGGTCACAACGACTTTGGATGTTGGCTTTGTGCGCTGCAGAATGAAGCGCAGCTTGTACTTTTTTGATTGTGTACAGCGTCTAGAATACTGAGCTAGCTCCTTGTTAATTACCCACCACTCAAGCATCCCGTCGACAGATGCGTGTATGCTATGCAACAATTACTATTCCCTTCAAACGCGCCCTTGCTGTCTATTTGTGTCTGTGAAGTCTCCCGAAACTCCCAACGCCATCATTACCCAGGTTCTTACAAGGGTCCACTTTCTTTGAGCTAGAGTATGTAGTAGAGTCAAGATATAAAGACTCATTCAAGTTTAGGGGCGCCTTGAGATGTGCTCGACCGATTACTATGCAGGCCCTTTTTCGAGCCAGCGCCATCCTCAGCTGGTTGCTTGCGAGGCCAGTCAGGGCAAATATCGATGTTGTCTCTGGGGAACCACCATTCGAGGAAGAGAAAGAAGAGGTAGTCAACCACACAGCACAAGCAGAATAGCTTGCCGGCCCATATACCGCAGCCATAGTAGCGTTTCAGACGATCGATGAGAGCAAAGTTGCGAATCCGACTGCCGTAGCCAGAGGTGTCGATGCCGTAGAACTCGTCTTCAGGGATAGTGCCCGAGATGCCGTCGTAGACTCGCTCGGTACGGAGGGCAACATTTTGCCACGAGTACATCTTCTTGACCTGGTCATGGAACTTTTCCGTGCGAATCTTACCCGCGCGGATGGCAGTAATGGCCTTTCCAGTAGCAAGCACGATATCGTCCTCCTCTGGCTTGGCAAATGTTGTCATGTGTGAGGGAAGGACCTCGGGGATACCACCAACCTGGGTGCACACGACGTACAGCCCGCAGCTGGCTGCTTCGACAATGACGGTACCAAAAGCTTCGGTGAGAGATGGATGGAGATAGATATGACCACGAACCATGACATCGCGGACTTCCTCGTGGCGGATAGGACCGAGCATCTCGACACGGTCTTGGAGAACATTTGTCTCGATCATCTGCTCGAGGTCAATGGCCTTGGGGCCAGAACCAGCAATGATGAAGCGTGTATTGGGATGATTCTCGAGTACGCGAGGGATAGAGGCGATGAGGAGGTCAGTTCCCTTGTTGTAGAAAAGACGTGAGATGACGACAATGGTGATGATGTCGCGGGGTCCTATTCGTTGGGGAGGAGGGTAGACTGGGGCTTCGGAGCCAAATGCTGTGCTCTGAGGTGAGGGAGAAGCAGGAGTATCCTTGGGACGGAAGTTTTCTGCAACGACAGCGTTGGGTATGACTGAGACCATCAGAGGGTCGAGAGATGCCCGAAGCACAGTGTTTTCTTTGCTGCGATGACGTTAGAAGAGGTCTGGCATGGCATTGCTTCAAGTCTCACCATGTATGGCTCACGCAGATACTATGATCAACATCACTCAGTGTAAACTTGAGGAGCTTATTGGTGAGAATGGTTCCAGCGTCGGCAAAGCCAAATAGCGAGTGATCGGTAAAGGCAGTGCGCAAGCCCATGGTGCGGGCGTGGAGGATGGCCTCGTGGCAAAGACTGCTGAGACTGCCATGGCCATGAACAATCTCGATGCGCTCTCGGATGCAAATGTTTCTGAAGATGGGAAAGAAGGAGAAGACGGTGGGAAAAGTGGCGTGGCGATAGATCTCGAGGAAGGGCACGTGGTAGACTTTGACGCCGTTGGTGAGGTAGCGGACGCCCTTTCGGTCGTCGTAGGCGTGGGTGATGACGATGACCTTGTGGCCGCGGTCGACAAGCTTTGTGGCGAGTTGGTAGATGTGCGACTCGATGCCTCCGGGCTGGGGGAAGAAGAAGTCGCTAACCATAGCGATGTTGTATGTGCGGCGTGTCATGATGGCGGCGGTTACGGGGTTCCAGCAGAGCTGGGCCCCTGAAGATGTCTAAATGAGCCCTTGCTCAGCACTTGCTGAGATGATTCAGATGATAAGACTAAATTGATGGTGTTTTGCTGCGCTGTCGTGGTCATGGACTCATCTCATGCTTGTCTCCTTCTCTCATTCCACGTGTAAGACATGGCGATGCTGCAGGGGTGGTGTTTCCTGAGTGGACCGCGCCAAGCCAGACCGCGTAGAAATTTAGCGGTCAAAAGCGGCAGAATCGCGATAAGATGCTTGATCCACCCAAAATTTTGGGAAGGAAGAAGTCCAAGGCCCCTCCATCAACGATTCTGCATACAGATTTCTACGGGTTTGGAGAGGAATTGACCTGGAAATCATGTATGCCAGATACGTTCCTCCCTCAAAGGGCGGAAGCTCTTCGAATTCAGCACCAACGCCTGTTGCACCGCCAAAACCTTCCACAACGAGCGATGGCTTCAACTACTCGCGATACGTTCCCGGCGCAAAGCCTGCGCCTGCGCCAAAGCCCGTCGAGGTCCCACAAGTTCAATACTTTGATGACGAGCCGACACCGCAGAAGCCGAAGAGGAAATGGGAGTCTACAGAAGAGGCTCAGAGTTCTCCGCAGCCCGACAGCAAAAAGTCCAAAACGGAAGTAGAGACGGCGAAGAAGGACAACGAAGAAGAACCCAAGAAGAAGAAGAAGGTTAGAAGAGGCAAGAGAAGGACCGGAGCAGCCAAGGACGATGATGAGGAGCCAGAAGCCCCCAAAGACAAGGTCGAACCACAAGAGGCTGAGAAGGTGACACCAAAGGAAATAAGCGAGGTCCAAGAGGAGAGCCAGACACTCGAGGAGGACTCTGAGAAGGACAAGAAGGAGAGGAAGAAGAAGGAAAAGAAGGAGAAAAAGGAAAAGAAAGACAAAAAGAAGGAGAAGAAGCAAGAACTGGAACCAGCTGGTGAGGCGACGCCTGAGGTGAACGACGACAACGAAGATGTATCCATGGTCGATGCTACAGGTCCCGAACCAGTCGAGACTGTAAAGGAAACTGAAGAAAAGAAGGAGAAGAAGAAGAAACACAAGGAAGCTGAACCGACAGAGGGAGAAGCAGCTGAGGACGACACTAAGAGACACAAGGCAGTGCTTGAGCGTCTGGAAAAGTCGTTGAAGTTCGCCAGCGAGACGGTTCAGGACGTTGAGGAGGAATCAGATCAAGGAGAGCTCCATTGTCTTGAACCTCTACCTCAACCCGAACCCATCTCCATCACAACCTCCAAACCCAGTTATGAGACACTCCCACCTTGGTTGGCGGAGCCAATTCGTGTCTCACAAGATACTCGCACGCCTTTTGCGAATCTCGGCATTCTGCCTAAGGCATCTCGCGTACTAGAGGAGAAGGGCTTCAAGGATGCTTTCGCTGTGCAGACGGCAGCAATTCCTCTCCTACTCCCAACAAGCAAGCAACGGCCAGGCGACGTCCTCATCTCTGCTGCTACAGGTTCTGGAAAGACCCTGGCTTACGCACTGCCTGTCGTACGAGACATCAGCCAAGGCGCTGTGACGAGGCTCCGGGCTCTGGTGGTCCTCCCTACACGTGAATTGGTGAAGCAAGCCCAAGAGGCGTTTGAGCTTTGTGCCAGGGCATTTGAAGGTGGAGACCGGAAGAGGGTCAGAGTGGGCATCTCAATCGGTTCTCAGTCACTCAAGCATGAGCAGGAGTCTTTGATGGATCGAGAGGTTCGGTATGACCCTGACACATACAAGAAGCTACAAGAGGAGAGCGAGCAAAGGAAACAAAAAGCTGGCATCTCTGCTCTCGATGACCTCGACGACGACGAAGCCGATCCTCGGCTGAGCAGCATGGATGGCTACGTTGTGGACTTTCCCTCAAAGGTGGACGTTCTGATTTGTACCCCTGGACGATTGGTCGAGCACATGGAACAGACTCCTGGCTTCAGCCTCGACTATGTTCGATGGCTGGTGGTTGATGAGGCTGACAAGCTCCTTGCGCAGAGCTTCCAGGGCTGGCTGGACCTCGCCATGGACAAGTTCCGTGTCAACAAGTTCAGCGCCCGGGACTTTCCAGACATGGACTTTTCGGGTGTTCGCAAGGTCATTCTTAGTGCTACCCTTACCAGGGATCTGAGTCTACTCAACCAACTGGGTCTGCGAAGGCCGCTACTGATTGTCTTGGAGAGCGATGGCGATGTCCAGATCGCGGAGCATTCTCTGCCTGTGCTCCTGAAGGAACACGCGATAAGAGTTCACGACACGAATCTCAAGCCGCTTTACTTGCTTGAGTTGCTCCGAAGCCAGGACATGCTCATGGCTAGTCCGAACAAGGATGAAGACGCTGCCAAGCCTGATGAAGCTGAAGAGTCGGATACCAGCTCGAGCTCAGACTCCAGCTCAGACTCTGATTCTTCTGATTCTGCTTCTGACTCTGACGCAACCTCAGACACAAGCTCCGATTCCGACTCTGACTCGGATTCCGAGCCCGAGTCCAAGTCGAAACGGCCATCAGGTCGCTCGCTCAAGTCTCATATTCCTATCTCTCTCATCTTTACCAAGTCCAACGAGTCGGCGCTTCGTCTATCACGACTATTGGCTCTGCTTGATCCTTCGCTGGCCTCGCACATTGGCACCCTCACATCTACGACACCCACACACATCCGTCGTAAGACTCTGCGCTCTTTCATGACGCCATCCTCTCCTATCCGACTCCTCATCGCTTCCGACCTCGTTGCCCGAGGTATCGATCTTCCCAACCTCGACCACGTCATCAACTACGATCTACCGCCGAGTGTTGCTGGTTATGTACACCGAGTTGGTCGTACAGCTCGAGCTGGAAGGTCTGGATGTGCATGGACACTTGTGGGCGATGACGAGAGCGGTTGGTTCTGGGGCAAGATCGCCAAGGGTGCAGGTGTCAGGAGAGCTCAAAAGATGGAGAGAACGAGGATTGAAGAGATGGGCGAGGAGAAGGTGGAGGAGTATGAGGCTGCACTGGAGAAGCTGGGCAAGGAGGCTGGGAGGTGATGTAGATATTAGAGATGGGCGCGCGTGGCGCATCTGGAGTTGCATACCCAATCAAGTGCTTGAATACATACAATGGTATCTAATGTTCTACCGTTCAGTTGACATAGAAGAGTATACCGGCCACCTAGACGACCGCAACTAGACAAATAGGGCTAAGCAGCAGCTGAGACAAACCGCCAAACATCAACTGATCTTCGCCTCAGAGCCGTATAAGCCTAAGCGGAAGAGAACATCCCAGGAGCTCGATCAGGCCTGCAGAGAGATGGCACATAGGTCAAGGAAATGAGACACGAGGACGGGTGTGATAATTAATTCTCCTCTAAACATATTTAACAAATTATATAAAAAGTATATAAAAATCTCTTAATTATTACATTATTTTATATTATTTCTTATACATTAATCACTCATATTTATAAAAAGCTAGGTAAGCCTCTTCATACTCTAGTATCTCAGTTATTTCTTTGCCTCCACACGGCAGGAAGGAACGGCTGAGGGCCTCACAAAGGTCACGAGGCGCCGGTCACGAGGAGTAGGTTACTTCTGAGCGTGTCAAAGCTGCCAGTGACATCCGTTTTCCCCCAAAACACTGCCCGAGTGAAGGCAGGCAGTGGCAGCGACGCAAACAAGGAAACCCGCCCGTCCCTTT
Organism: Fusarium sp. LHS14.1; assembly: GCA_025433615.1. Taxonomy (NCBI): domain Eukaryota; kingdom Fungi; phylum Ascomycota; class Sordariomycetes; order Hypocreales; family Nectriaceae; genus Fusarium; species Fusarium sp. LHS14.1. Next base: position 3,831,751 of record CM046481.1, read on the forward strand.
CACATGGAGCAAATGCATCTCCTGTTCGAAAAACACGTCCATCTGCTTCAAACTCGGACTTGAGTGTCACAAGAGGCCTCGTTCCCCTCCCCAGCGGCCATCAACCAGCCACTCACGACGGGAGATGTGAGGAAGAGGAAGACCAGCAGCACTCCCCAGAGACACTGGAGGTACAGACTCTCCACGACTACATTTTTGACGATGACACGGAGTCTCTCGCCAACATTGATGAGATCGCTTCGGTTTTGACAAAAGAAGTCAGTGCCATTTCGCCTACAGTCGCAGACAACATCATTAACGCTGACCCGAAAGCCTTCTCAGGTTTCTTTGCATCAGTCCCAGGACTACCTCCTTCCGCAGATCAAACCGGTAGCAAGGATGTTCCAACGCGCTTCATACATCAATGTACTGTCACTGGTTGTGCTCGGACTTTCTTCACTGGTGTCAGACGGGATGAGCACAGCGTTAACTGTCAAGCTGATGTTGCGCAATCACTCGAATTTCCATGCCTGTTCCGTCTGTGGAAACAAGTATCCTACCGAGGAAAAGCTCAACGTGCACTTGTCAGAACACAACTGGCCTCCTTGAGCCTACCCATGGCCCAGTTGCCAGGACGAGACCATTTACCAATCGAGAAACCAACTCAGGGCTCACACTGCCCAAGCGCACCAAGACCTTCCCACAGAGTGTTGGATTTGTGACGCGAAGTATGGAGTACCTGCCACACTCAAACGACATGTGCGGGCGGAGCATCCTGAGGTGACTGAGGAAGAGCTTGATAACAATATCATGCCCATTCAAGAGCGCCAGGCCCACAAACGAGATGCTTTCAAGCCACAGCGATGTTCGTTCCCGGATTGTACCTATCGAACTGGTTTCGGCTCTCGATCGCAATACCGGGACCACTTGAAGAATCATGGCGTCAAAGGATCTACGTTTGACCAATACACAACCCAGAGGAACTGCGGCCAACCACGCCTCCAAGGGCCAGAGCCGCCAATTTTGAGCCCCAACGATGCAACCGTTTCGACTGTTCTTAGAAACCTTCGACCATCGACACAAGCTCGCTGCCCACCTCCGAGAACACCACGGCGTCTGGAAGGATGAAGGCATCGCCGCGTTTGTCAGGCCTGACTCGCCAGTTGCCCTTGATTCCGAAGATGGCTCCTTATCAGCACAGCCATCGGACCCGAGAGTTACTGCTCGCCGAACACGTTACCAAAACCTATGCACTTTAGTCTACAATGAGAAGTATCTTAGGATAAGAATGATATAGATTTAGTATAAATTAGGAGGAATTTAGTATATTTTCCTCATCTATCCTGCCCTTCAAATCCTTCTTCCTCCTATCCGCTCACCACTAAACATAACCATCCTGTTTTATCTAGGTAATCACCACCGATACCCATATTAGTCCCAATTGATTATAAAACTCTCATTTGGACTCTACTCCTCATGGGTAATGGCGGTTGCGTTGCCCTCGGGTTCTTGGCCAGCAGCTCCTTCAACGTGCACGACACGATGGTTGTCTCTTTATTTGTGCCTTGAAATTCCTCTAGGGCTTACATCAATATATATACGTGGTGGTGCAAATGACATCGGCGTGCTGCAGCAGGCAGTGGTAAGACTGCTTGACCTGGACGTTGGTCTCCTTCATGGCTTCGTAAAAATTGATAGACTGACCACTTGGGGGATGAAGAAGAGACTCTAGGTCGCCGGGTTCGTTGCGCCCACCAGTTACACGACCCCGAGTGAAAGTGCGGAGGTCCTCGTACGCGGCTTCTTCGTTGAAAATTTGGTGGAGCGTGAAGAGGATGGGATGGTCAAGGGGGTCGAGATCCCATCCGTCAACCTTGAAGACTTTGAGAAGCTACTTAGAAAGGGAAAGTTTGATATCCCACCGCCCAAAACCTGCATGGTCAATATCGGGCGATTTCTTCTCGACGACATAGTAGAAAGCCCACAACTCGGTGCGAAAGTCATAGCCGCGAACAACAAGTGGAATTGTCTGACGTTGGGTATTCGCGAGGACAGTGTTATTGTATGCCTCGATGATATCTTTTCCAACATGGTAACATCTTGAAGCGAAGTTGGTCGTTGCGATATATATTAGAGCGGATATATTGATAAGAGAAAACTTAGTGAGAAAGAGATGGGCGGTAATTGCGAGTATCTTAGTCTTACCAGAGCTAGCAAACTCGAAGATGCCGATCAATCCCAGAGGAATAAGCTTTATATATTTGGTGAATTGATTCAGTGCCATGGAAAAAGCCAACATTTGGCATATGAGGGAGAGACCATCCTCCGTCAGCATGCACAACCAATTCGCGCCAGACGCTCGAACCTCTATCGTTGAGCATTTCAAGCGTACTGGACAGGCATGTTTAGTATTCAACTAAACGAGCAGCTACGTATCGTGAGCGGCCAATCCGACCCGGCACTCGCTCCAATAGTCAAAGCCTAAGGAGGGTTTTAGCAAATCTTTGCTAATATTGATCATTACTTCTAGATGATAATAATCTAAGAAGAAGTAAAAGAAGTCTAAAGTTGAACAAAGATATTATAGAGTTTCTTTCATAATACTCATCATTTGAAGCACATCAGCCCTCCACAACGCGGCGTTCTCCGATAGTCGAGCTGCTTCGTCAGCCACAATGAAGCATGGTGACTGATCTCGCGTTGGTTGGCGAAGATGGCGCGGAACCCTTTCTGCTGCTTGGCCAAGGCCATGGGCGGAAACTGTTTAGTATCACCAATCAAAAGGCATGGTGCACTGGGCCATTTTGCTTGAACGGCGACGGATAGGTTTTCAGAGAGTCGGGCTGCTTCATTAACCACAATGAAGTCAAGAGCGAAGGTAGTCTTGTTGGCGAACTCCACCATCGTGACTGGTGTCGAACAGACAATATCGACTGCTTCGGCTGCCGCCTTGACTAGAGCCTGAAAGGCCTCCTCATGCGTCTTTCGGTTGACGTCGTAGGCGGTGGGGTCGGTCAACTTCTCGTTCCAGGCTCTCTCGACATCCTCCCATTCTGTAGGGTTCTTCTGCACCATGAATCGTGTGAACTCGGAGAAAGAGTTAAATACTGCGGAGGGGGACTTCTCTCCATATGCCGTCATGTGGATAGCATCGACGTGTCCAGCCATTTGGCGACTGGCTGGAGAGGCGTTAGGTACGATAGAAACATCGGTTCGCTTGGGAACGGTATCTTCCGCACGCCGCAAGCTCTTCATTTCCACTACCCATGGCAGGGACTGCACCCTAAAACCGCCTAGTCGACGATGCCACCCGTCGCCTTCAGTTGACCTGCCTTGACAAGAAGGTAGTCCGGGCCCTGTGGGATACTCGAAGCGGTTACCTGAAACTGGAGTGTGGTCGTTCTCTTGCTCAAGGAAGGATACCTGTGCCATAGTGGGTTCGGCTGGGGCGATGCTCGTTTCCAGGTTCGCGCTGGTAACCGCCAGGTCGGTTCCGCCAACCGTCCAGGCCTCGATCACAGCCTCGCTGCCGTTGTTATCCTTCCACACGTGCAGCTGGTTGTCGTTTCCGCTTTCTTCACCAAGCCAGGTAAAGTTTTGCGCATTAGGGTTAGTTTCACCGGGCCAAGCATCGGTGTCAGGGGTACCCTCATCAGCGTTGGCGTCAGTGTCACCAAGCCAGTCGGAAACTTGGGCGTTGGTGTCAACGGTACCCTCATCAGCGTTGGTTTCAGCGGCCTCATCGTCAGTGCACTCGGTCGGGAGTCTATAGACTGGCAACGTGAAATCCCCTTCCGGTAGGGCAAAGCCGTTGGCCTCTGGCGCAACGGTCTCGGTGTTCTCATTGACGGCGTGGCATCTTCGATTCCCTTCCACATAGCATCATCCTCCTGTGCTGCTTGCACGGCGGACTCGACGGGGTGAGAGGTGGTGGTCTTCACGATAGCCACGGCGGCAGTTGTCTTACCGGCACCAGGGCCTCCTGTCACGAAAGTCTAACCAAACGGCACTGGCCTGCATAGACATCCTTCCTTGAGCAAGAGAACGACCACACTCCAGTTTCAGTTAACCGCTTCGAAGATTCTATAGCAGCTCAAACTTCGAATGTCGTGAATTGTACGCCATTGTTCAAAATGAATCTTTTGATCTGGCCCATGTTTCCGCGCACCGTGGCTTCTTCGTGCAGAATTGTGTTGCGGCCGCATTTGTGCCTGCAGGGTTCTGCTCGAATGTCGATTCCCGACGTGGTATCAGACCAGTCATCACTGGATCTCGTGCGAACTGGCTGTGCGAAGGCCAGTTGCAGGGAGATCCCTGAGATGCCGATAGAAACTCCCTTTAGGAGGCTCGGATTTGTCGGTGCCTGAAGCACTAGTCTGTTCTTCATCGCCGGGGCCTCCCTCTTGTTCTTTGGCAGAAAGAGTCGGCCTGCCCGGGCCGTGACTCTGACTGCCTCAGCCGGCCGAGCCAGATTACGGCGGATGGATTCGTCGTGGAGGTTCTCCTGGTGGTAGATAGTGAGCTCCTTTGGCCCCGCAAGCTCGGCGTGAATCTCATCGCCTTCTTCATTTCCTATTGGGTCTCCCCGATAGGCCATCAGGATGGCCTAGCTCACGGTCTCGACATCCTCGGGTTCGCCTTAGGTTGGGTACTCAGTTCCCATATCCTCAATCGTGTACTCCTAGTCTTCGGGTACATGCTGGTAGGAGTGGTCATTGATCCCATTGTTAGGGCGGCCATCCTCGGGTATCGCCTCTAAATCCACGGGTTCTAGTTCGCCATGGTCCCGAGCCAGTTGGAGCTGGTGGCGATGAGGTAGAAGCAGGTCGTGAATGAAAACCGGGGTCTGTTCGAACGATAGTCGGTCGTCCCTTTTTCAATAGGAAGAATGAAATCCTTGCCGAACGCCAAAACGTTGGTAAGTTATGAGCATTTTAGGATCAATAATGTTAAAAATGATCATAATGTTATATAAAACCTAACAAAGTCAATCACAACATTGTTTAATTCTTAATAATCTTCATAGTGAAGATAGGATGATGGTATACTAACTTGCTGTCGTGACGGCAGAGGGACCGGGGCGTAGTCTCGGAATTTGGTCGTCGCGTTTTGAGAACCAAGTTGCCGTCATAGGGATGTTCAGAGTTGTTTATATATGGGCACAACGGTTGCATTCCAGTACCCGCTTGTTCTTGTATGCCGCCTCTCCATTAAGGCGGGCTCGTCTTCGAAAGCTCGGTCATTGTCCACGATGAGCCGCTTCAACTGGCCCAGATTGTCCGTAACTATACAGGTTTCGTGAAGGATGGTGAGCGAGCCGGTAGTCTTGCGCGGAGGCTCCATCCTCACATCCACCTTGGCGAGATTGTCCCTATAAGCCATGTTGCCTGTTCGCTTTGGTTTCGTGATGTAGACAGGCTGGGCCGTCAAGCTTGAGATGCCCACATATACGGAGGTGATCATCTCATCAGGCCACAGTACCTCAATTGGTAGTCTCTCCTGCACGGAGGTGATCATCTCATCAGGCCACAGTACCTCAATTGGTAGTCTCTCCTGCATCCCATTGAATGTCTTCTTGAAGTCATCCTGGGGGAGGGACAATTGGCAGGCACGAGGCATCACCTCGAGGATCCTACAAGGTTGGGCGAGAACCTTGTGATGATTGGAATTGAGCCTCCAAATCCTCGATTGGTAAGGCCCAGCGAGAGGTGGCTTCACCTGGGTCCCGTCAGCATCCTCGGAAGGTGTTCCTTTGTTCTTTGCCACCAAACCCGTTTCACATCGAGCCCTCTTTGGTCACACGAGGGAGAGTGTTGGTCGTTGCGATATGAGTTGGGGCAGATGCGTAAATCCGCGAGTACTTCGAAAGGAAGAGATGGTGCGACGATCGCAAGAGTCTCTGTCTTTCCGTAGCCAGCAAACCCAAAGATGCTAATAAGTCCTAAGGGAACAGTGCCAAGGTACTTCTCGAAACGATAGCGTGTGAGAGGTCGAATTTTCGAAAGGATAGTGTCGACTAAGAAGGAATCCGTATTGCTAAAGAAGTCCACATATGGGAGCGACAACGGAGAACGCCTCACACATGACGAGCTGAGCGAAATCCTAGAAGCCCCATTGGCAAGGTCGTCGTCATCATCATTATGACAATAAAGAACACAAGGTAATCCTTGGCCAATGACAAAGTCTTGAAGATAGAAATTCATCTGGATGATGTGATCGATCTCTCGAGTGACTAGAGAAGGGTCGATCACCTTGCCATCGAGAAGTTGGCGGACCATCCCCATCACTAGCTCATCGGGGGAGAGAGTAGGGACTGCTGGACTGTTCTCATCCTCATCTTGATCATCTTCGTCGTCATCCGAATCCTGTCGTCTCCGAGTATCGGGCAGATCAGGTAAGATGGGACGAAACACTTTGCTGATCGCCGCGACACGACACTTGGCAATACCGGAATTGGCGTTGAACTTAAGGTAGACAGGCTCCTAATGCTGTTCTCCCGGCGTACGTATCGAATGCCTGGAACTTCTGACCACGGACCTTCCACCCTGTGTGCCACTTGCCCGGTGGCCGACAGACCTTCAGGACCAAGTTGCCGTCATGAGGATGTGAGTATGATCATGGACATTGATGGGTTGAATCACTCCATCCCAGTACTCATCATCGGCTGGGGCATATGATCCAGGGGGTGGTGGTCCCCTGAAGAAAAGCTTCACAGCCGAGCCTTCTTTGGTCACACGAGGGAGAGTGATCGCAAATTCGGACATCTGCGCTGGTTAGCAAGGGAACGTTTTCCATCACGATTTGGGAGGCTTACCTGCTCGTCCGTGTTGACAATGAGGAGGAAATGTGTGTTGTGCTTGGTTGACTTGTCCTTGTCGAGCTTAATGAATCGAGCATTAATATTAAGACATCGGATTGTCTCGCAATCTTTCATGACCCAGAATACCTCCTGCACGGCTGATTGCGTGAGAGATGTCTGAGCCTCGTTCGGTCCGTCAAACTGGTATGTGGCAGGATACTGGCTTTGGCGGAGGTTCGCAGGAATAATTTCCTGGGACGTCACTTTGTCCCATTTGTGGCTGTAGGGTGCTGTCAGCGGGATACTGGTTTGTTGGGTTAAATGTACTTACTTGAACCCACAAGGGTGGGTTGGCCCGGATTGCGCGAGATCTTGTTGAATTCTGGCCTTGGGTAGGATGCCCCGGTCGTGGAAGAGAAAATGAAACTCATGCTGAGCCAAGATGTCACTGGGCGGTCGAAAACCCTGGATCTTGGTGTCGAGATTGACGTAGCTGTCAATCAACTGTGTCGCCCCTGGGAACGGAAGACCGACTCCATCGATGACGGGACCGCGAGACCCTTCACACACCTTCTGTCCACCGAGACCAGCCGAGACGCCTGGGTAGTACAAGGCGCAGGGCCGGGAGTGCGACCATTTGCAAGAATAGATCAAGATCCTACACTGGTTAGCTGACGTTACATAAATGAGGCGGGCGGACGTGCTGCGCAGGTGGAGGAGGTGATTGAGTTAGAGTGTAGGAGGAGTGTTGGTGTTTTGTTGGGAAATGGGCAGTGCGTTGCAGGTGGCGAACTGTGGGTTAAATGAACAGCGTTCTCACAACGTACCTGTCTTGCGTTCTTCAAATCCTCATCAAGATCCAAGTAAGATTTTTTATAAAAATGTACATAATTTTATAAGCTCCTTTGAAAAGTTATTGTGTAATTTATATAGAGGCTCTACTGAGTTTATGGATACTTTTTATAGAATGTCTTCTCATTCTTCGTACTTTTTGCTTGAAACGACGTGCGACGGAGCAGCTTTATATACCCGTCCAGTCGCCAGGGCCCTCACTGTGCTCTCATGACTGATCCCTTGATTGCACGATTGTATATGATGTTTAAGAAAACGGCCACAAGGTAGTAGAGAAGTTATGTGTAAAGGAGAGCAAACGGTTCCCAAACGTGAAGCCCGGACAGGGGCAACCGAGCTGAGGAGAGGACACTACATGGCAAACCACGGATATCTGGCGAAGCCTGTTTACATTTGACAGTTTGTTTCAACCTATGATTATCCCTGTTCATATAGCTTTAGCATCAACACGGTCGACAGTCTCCCTTGGTACACTTGTGTTTAACCATGTCTGCCATGATATCACCATCATCCCCCCCAAACACTCGCTTCAAGGAAACATTGGTGACCCGAATGAGCCCAATCACCAATAAAACATCACCATTCGGTCGTCCTTCAGACGACAACTCTCAACTTTACACGATGTTTTCTCCATATATGCTCCTTTTCCCAGATAAATATGCTCTCTCATGTGACTCCAGTCTCTATTCCATATCAAAGTCAGACCCCTCATCTTCTAGTCCTGACGGGGACTTGGCTTCGAGCTCGAAATCCTCCTCATAACCCGAGGGATCCGAATCCGACTCGTCGTCTTCGCTAGTGGTGTCTTCGGGATGATAGTCATCGTCTGGGCCCGTCCCATGGACTAGAAAATGCTTGCTGTTCAACCCTAGGATCATGGCTGAGAGAGAGGGGAGGGCTCGGCGAGTGGGAACTTCTGGTTTCAAGGCTTGTTCGAATCAGGATTGCGAGACTCATCATTTTCAGTTGGGGTATCAGATTGATCATTCTGGGCACCCCTGGTATTGGTTGCACGAGAGTGACTTCTCCAACTTTGACTTGAAGTCTCGCAATTCGAGACTTGATTGGTTGTTCTATACATGCCCAGACCGACTTCCTCTACACAAAGCCCAGCACCACTCAACACAGACACACAGCCATCAATGCTAGTAGAGTCAATCAGATAATTTCCTCTTAGATAACCCGGTCCTTCGAAGGATCTTAAGCGACTGAGCTATGGAATTGTTGGTACGCGCTGAAACCTGAAAAGGTGGGGCAGTAGGCAACAGAACAGGGTCAACATGGACTCTATTTATCTACTAACTTGTGGCATCATTCTTAATTCCCACCGTCGTCCTTTTTCCCTCTTCGGCTTCATCGATTGTGCCTACAATGACGGGCCGCGGGCGTGCAGGGAACCCCGTTCCCAAACTCCCTAGACCAGATGCCACCCTCGACATTCGCCCAGTCCCGAGAGAACGGCACTTTGACGTTCGGTCAATCGGCCCAGGCGCTTCCCCTGATATCCATCAGGCTATCCGGTCTATCGAAGAGTTGGAGGAAGACCTAGTCGTGCCCAATTATGGTGGTCAACGCTGCCATTCGGAAGAGTCACGGGATCAAGCTGTTCGCGAGTTTCTTGGCTTTATCATATCCGAGGGTCTTACCGATCACCGCAACCAAGACGAATTCATACCTGAAGTCACCTGGGGATTTTGTATCTTTGTCACAAGCTACTCGAAAGAGGCTCAGAAGAACTTGGATCCAGCAGTGTCGATGCTGGTCAAGATCGTGGATCGCTACTTTCGCGAGAACGCCAGCCCTGAGTTTGCTGCGTTTGGGCGGGAAGCTTTCAAGAGATTCAAATTGGATTTGTTTGAGGACAAGGAGCTCCTCGAAGATGCCTCAGATGATCGCGTGAGAGAAGAGTTCAACGCGTATGTAAGGAGTTTACATCTCTGGGAAGACGACTACGACCCAGATGCACACCGCGCTCGATACTACCACGACAATCTCAACAGACCCCCCGGAAACAGTCGTCTCAAGTTTTGCATAGTCTTGGATGAAGCAAAGATCAGCGAGTTGGCAGCCTTCAAGTTCCCCATCAACCCCAGGGAGGACGATCGAGCGCTTCGCAAGACCAGCGTCAAGATCATATGCCGTAGTTGGAGTTACCCAGACGAGCCAAACTGTGAGAAATGTTATTTTGATGGGTCGAGCCGCAATTTCTTCTCGGGTATTGATCAACTGCCGCTTAACCGTCTCATAGAGGTGTATGGGAGAATGTCTCACTGGCATGTTGATGAGATGTTTCCTATGTTTAGGTTTTTAGATGTATGAATGGATGCATGGAAATTATTATTGACATTTAACTTCTTATCATTTATTCTCAGCAGATTGTTTCCTAGATACTTCCCCGGTTAATACCGCAACATATTGCAACCAGCACGCGGTCATGAAAAAAACTTAGGACGCCAGGACAGCTGCACTCAGTTGACCTCCTTGACAAAGAGTATTCGCTTCATAGCCGAATTATGATCTAAACATGAGATAGTAATAACCAATGATACTATAAATATTTGAATATTCTATTTGGCTGATTTTGGTATCTTTTATTTGTTTCCGTTTGTCTGCCAGATACAATTCACGAAGCTGGTGCTACCAACATACCAGGCGCGATGAGGATGAAATGTCAACCCCTTGAAACACTTGACATATTCTAGACGACGTATTAATCTTAAACGCCAGCAAAATCCAATAATAGTGAGTTGTTGGTTCTAACTCCTGCTCGAGCCACGATCCTCTTGGCACGTTTATACATGAATGAAACACGAGCAAAGATACATAAGTATTTCACGTCGGTTCACCCCAGACAGACCAAATCATCAGGAACCAAGATGCATTGCTTTCAAATACTCCTTACCTCACTGCTGGGTACAGCGACTGCCCAGCAGCTCCCTGAATACAAGTACGACTACGACTTTCGTCCCTCGGAGGGCATCACGCCAACATGCGAAGCAGCCTTTGAACAAGGTTCTCGAATGAGATACATTACTTGCTCGATATGTACCTGAAAACATCATTTCTGTCGGTCGAGCAAGCGACGAATATCTGTACTGCCAAATGTCACAGCTCCCTCAGTTTAAAGGGGGCATACAAAAGGCGTGTCCGGTAGAGAGCAACATGGTCGACCGTCCCGATGGCAGCAACTTTACGGGCACAGACAGCATCAACGAATTCATTGACATGTACAACAAACTCTGCCTGGTTGACCCGTAAGATGCGACCACCCTCCAAGTGCGCTTTCGAGACAAAGGTTGACCAAGGAGCAGAGAGACGGGAAGGTTCTGTACTTAGATAATTAGGGGATTCAAAAGAGGCTGGGAAGTTTGAGTACCAGAGATGCTCCGACTGCGTCTTGGGCTCGTATCAGATACAAGAAGAGTCGAAAGTCGAGTATGGCGAGAACTTTGCGTCAGCAGTTGCTGATTACATCGACACTTGCAAGACGACAAGCGTTGACCTACACATTCTGAAAGGCACACCGGCTGCTACAAGCTTTTCTTCCTCAATTGACGGTTCAGGGGCACAAACGAGTCCAGCTGTGACAGACAACTCAACTGAAGTGACTGCGACTCCTTCCCCGGAAGTCCCAGTTCTCACCCCAGTTCTCACCCCAATGCCATCCAGTGCGTCGACTTTCGCTATCAACCTCATCTCGTTCATCGTACCTGTCCTGGTGTTGGCAAACCAATGGAGATGGTTTGGTCAAAACTAGAGAGGAGATATCTACCAGTTCCTCCAATACCGAATACGCGGGAGCACCTATTTCGAATAGCTGGACGGGTTTCATAAATAGGACCCAGAGCGCTAAAACGTCGAGTCTAGCCCAGTCCACAACCACCAGCTCAGGAGGCGTGGCAACCCTCATGACCATACGATGTAAGTAGCCTGACTTCCATTGTTCTGGTAACCTCGCTGACGTTTCCTCCAAGTCAAGGATAAGAGCCAGCGGCAAAAAGTGCTTCAGAGACCATAGGACGAGCGTGATGGCTGTGCCAACGTTTCAAGGTGTCATGAAGAAAGGGGATCCGGTGTAAGAGTAGTTCATTGTTCGGCGGTATTGCAATAGCAGTAATGGATTTCCCATTCACACACAACTGTCAACAAAGCATCATCTAAGTCGTATCTAATATACAGGTAGAGATCAATTACGTGCACTCCTGAGTATCCTCTAAAAATGTCCCTGAACAAACGGCAGACACAGAGTGAAACTAACTGATTACCCAGGTTCTATAGAGCACAGCTGAGCGCCCATTCCGCAATACACAGCGCTTTACCCAAGTATCTGCCGTTGCAACAAACACTGATAAACAACGATCGCTAATCTCGCAACTTTGTAAACTTGTTCTGTCCATCAGACAATGCAATACGACCCAAGATGATGAATTTCCGCAGACGAATCACGGGTCAGATGCCTACACACCAAGATGTAAGTTGAAACGATAATGAGCGTTACGCAGTAAGTTGACGCTTGCAACGTCCTGCTACCGTCACATGGTCCTCAAATCATGTATCTCCCACTCTGGCAATTGTCATGTCAGGAGAAGCAATAACCCCTTTAAGCACCTGTCAAATCATGCACGAAGCATCCATCACACACATACACATCTGTCACTTTGACTTGGAGCATCTACAGTTCTCTACTGGCGCCACGACAGCATCTGCCACACGGCGCATACAGTTGCCACGAACGGTTTGGGAAAGTGGCCGCAGTCCGGGTCGAGCTGAAAGACCTGCAGAGGCGGGCAATTGGATGGGGGTTCGGAAACCCTTGCTGACCGGTTCTCAGGACTGCAACGCTGACTGAACCTGATTGATCCTGTTGGATCTTGGCCTTCCTCTCTTGTCAAGTTTCACTCACCCCCGGCAGATGGTGAAAATGCAACTCGGGAGGCCCTGCATCTCGGTGGGCAGGCCGGAGGTCACGACAGGGGAGAGCCTGAAAAACAAACAGCATAACTTCATATCCCCTTCCCCCCATCCAAAGAGATCAATAGATGAAGGGAGGACCTACGGCCCCCGGCAGGCGCTCGACGGGCCACCCGCGGCCCGGAGCGTCGACCCGTCGTCGTCTCGCTTGCCCCGGCCTCGAGCAGCGAATTGCTTCTTTCCTCTTCGCGGCGCTGTGCCGTAACACCATAAGCCATCCGATGCCAGGCCCCTTTGACGAGTTCACCAGGGGGGGTTGATTGCACACTCCTAAGGGATGCCCGCGGTTCGCGTGGTACCGACGATGTGTGCAACGTCGCGCAGCGGCTCGTGAGAAGTTGACGACGCATGTTTTCAACGTACGAATCTGCCCAGCAAAGCCGGGCGAGGACATACATACGAATCTCTCTGTGCTGGCAGCCCTATCTAAAGGGACGGGCTGCCAATCGTCAGGGGTTTGAACGGCCAGGGTGAGCGAGATGATTGTATGCAGCCACCATGATTGCCCACCAACGCAGCGCAGCGCTTGCGGGACAAGAGCAAACCGGATCAGTGTCACTGGATTCTTTGAGCCCCCTCAAGGATAGGGACAGCGGAAGACCGAAATTGCAATCGCACGCGTGGTTTCTTGGCTTGCCGACGTTCGTTTGGGCGGTTCCCAGCCTCTGGTTTCACGTCTCCCGAGAACAGACCGTCGTGGGCAGATTTTTTTTAAGATTTCGTATCCCTTGGCGGGAGCAATCGACGATTCAATCGCCGATAGACACAACGGGGAGGGATTCTCCCTCGGGCGGGTCCTGTAGACTTATTGATGGTGTCCCAAGGGCAAGGATTGGAGATTGCCTGTAGGTCTCTCTGCATGCGTTTCAGCTCCCGCCTGTCAGTAGGAGAATTTCCAAATATGGAATACCAGATAACTGCCCGAAGACCACCACCCAAGAAAAGGAAAAAAGAGGGCGTCGAAATTCAATCCCTCGACTTGTCGATAGCGTGGCCCTCTCGTCCTCATCAATTGGGCCGGTCATTGCCCTCCGGGATCAAGGGCTGAAAACATCAACCACCCCCCGGCACCAACGCAGCAAAAACCAAGAAGCAAGGTTCCTCGACGTCTGAGAGGCTGAACCGAAATCAAACAGGGCGCTCGGCGTTGTCAACGGGAGGGGGAAATCGGACCCTATCGGAGAATTTGGCACCACCGAGAACTCTTCGGATATCACATCTCCCGATGATGTTCGATCAAAAAACTGCTCACGGTTTTCTTTTTCCTGTTGTTTATTTGTTGTGCCGGAGGAGAAGATCCATGCGGGACAAGATAAACCTGTTTACGGCCTCGTCTTGGCGGCCTAGATCCATGCATGCTTCGCTCGCTCGCATCGTGGCGCGGCTCGCAGCGTGCAGTACATCCACAGACGAGATGCATGTCAACGGGCGACGACAAAATAGTCTTGTCAACAAATGCCCTAGCGAAAAGGCGTCATGGTGGTGTCAGCAGCCGTTCCAACAGCCCCGCGTGCCAGACAGCAAGGGCAGCCTTGCTTGAGCAGGTCCAACGACCCAAAACAGCAAGCCCATCGTTCTGTTTTGGAAGCTGAATTGACGAACCACGGGTGACCAATTGAGGCTGGACTCTGCGTGCCTCAGTCCTTCGGCACCTCTGGAACAGGAGCTCTGGTTACATCGCACCGATTAGAGTTGTTGAATCGACATGGGGAGTCGTCCACTAGAACCGGCAGGATGAGGTCGACCTTATGCTCTGGTGATACGCAGGAGAGGAGCCCCGAGCGGGCTGACACGCGAAACATCCATCCATCAGTGGGTAAGGTATCGGGAAGATGAGCGAGCAGGCGAGGTACAAGTAGGTACCTGGCCTGGCCTGGTCTGGTTCGGCTCGCAAGCTAGGCCAGTTGTCTCAAGTCTCAGTCGAGGCTGCGTTAGCTGGTCAGTTCACCAGCTAATGAACTTGGCCATCAAACACAGCAACTTGCTATTGCGCCATGCAATGTCAACATGGAGATGCCATCTAATGCCTCAACCGGCAACTCAACTCTCAACAGATGGCATCTTCCGCATTGAGTTCACCTCCAAGGCCCAGGCGGTTCTCTCCCCTCACTTAGCATTCTTGATACTCAAGCCCTTGATCGACTTGACTCTTTACCTCTGCCTCTCCCGAACAAGAAGAACCCCACATGCTGCTGGCCCAGCAGCAAAAAACTTGCGGGGATGAACCAGGGCGACGAATCCGTATGACCGCCGCACGAGCCTGGCCCTAGACAGGGACCCTGGTCAGGAAACCTTGCGAAACTCAGATCGCCAAAGGCTCATCAGCCATGTCCCCGATTGGGAGGCTCACCCGCGGCTTCTGGAGCTGACAAGAGTCTTGTTGGTGATGGGTTTGTGAACAATTAACCAGGGCTTTCAGGGACCCTTGGTCAGAAGGCTTGTGGGGAGTTGGTGAGACTTCTTTGTGAGATGCGCCCCTTCGGCCTCGCCTAGGCCTTTGGTGGCTGATGCTGGAGATTCCAGCTCCTCGTTAGGCCAGCAAGTTCCCGGCTTGGTGTCTCGAGGGGGAAAAAGCAAACATGGGCGAGCTGTGTAGCAGGCCAACCAGCGCTCACGATCCAATCTCACCATCAAGCAACAAGCAGGGCCATGCCCTGTTCGCCCAGCTCAATCGTCCGCCAGCCGCGACAGATAATGCCATCTTTCTCCTCACTGACTGCGTAGCGCGCCCTCAGTCAGAGCTTCTGGAGACAATGTTTCCGACAGCATGTCCCGGTAGCAGCCGAGAAGAGCTGGGGTAGGAAACATGAGGCTGTCTGACTGATGATGATCATGGATCCATTGAATGACATGCTGCTCATCGCCTTGCCCGAATATCCCATGTTCGCCTGCAAATGCCATCAAAATAGACATGACGAGTGCGACCGACAGAAGCGTCCACATGCATGCAATAGCCACAGTAGATCTGTGGAGGACCTGTTCGCGTCAACAACCGACATGTCAATTCTGGCCGGTGATTGGCCGCTCGGCGATGGCCATCCTCACAGCCTCCCACCTCCAGCTGACAGTTCCTGGGGCCTCTAGGGCCTCCTGCCATCATCAACCAGTTTAGCCAAACGTTTTTGGCGTCGGACCTCGCAGAGGAACCATTGAATGCAGCTCGGCGTCATGGTGAATGCTTTTGGCTGTGGCCAAGCCTCTTTGGTGAGCTCTCACTGGACAGTCACTTGTCTTGGAGATCCCAAGATCGTGGGTTCTCCGTCAGCGAATCCCACCCTGTTCTGCAACTGATAGATCGCCTCTTGCTCTTTCCGGTGCCGAAACTATCCCACTCGGTGCTTGACTCCGGTATCTCCATGTTGTTTTTGTTGTTTGTTGTTTTCGTCCAGGATCATGTCGCGCGCCCGTGACTCCACCGCCTGTGGCAACATCATGACTGGCGATGAATGCCTGCGCATCTTCTTGGATGAGACGAATGTTGGTCACGGGATTGTCAAACATGACCAGTCGTGGAGAATATCATCACCAACGTTCCTTTCGCTCCGGTAGCATCCTTGCCGCAAGTCACAAGCATTGACATCTTGCCAGAGGGACCACTTGGTAACTCAGGGCCCTTGGGCTGACAATCAGGGCATTGGAGTTTCTCAGACATGTGAGATGCGGGGAGGTTTCAAGTGGCATGGAACCGTAGCCGCACTCGTGAGTAAGAGCGCATTGTGTTTCTCAACATGGCCATGTCGCACACTTGTACGCCCGCTCATCGCAAACCGGCTGATCAGATGGCAGCATTAACCAATAGCGCCGCTTACTTGCATCCCCGCGAACCTAGGACCGGCTAGGTATGCGCCGTGTAACTGTTGTGTCTGAAGCTGTCCTAGTGGCTACCCTGAGGTGACTGACACACGACTGAGCAACTTCTGTCTGAAGCAACTGTTGCGAAGAGCTCTCCTTTCTGAACGGAAATGAAGGCCGGTAATTCTGGTACTGATATTAGCAACTCGCTGACCAAGCGTTGGGCATTCGCGGGCAAATCTCGCTTCCTCAGGTCGAGAGAAACATCCGTGATGATCACTTCTCAAGTTGACTCAATTGGGAAGCCCGCCGAGCGAGTTGAAGGCCAAGCAACAACCCTCAAGGAAGCAATCCAACCCAACCACAGCAACGCATTGGTTGATGACGACCATCAGGAAATAGCAATGTGACAACGTCAGCATAAGGAAACGAGTATCAGGTTGATGGTTGTTGGTAGGCTCGGCCCTTGTCCGTGGTCCACCGGACCCTAGGGCTGAAACCAGTTGAATCAGCAACAGCACAAGCCATCACAAGATGTTCAAGTGAAGTTTCTTTCGGCCTCTCGAGTAGAAATGCAATTCGCTTCCCAACGTTTTGCCGAGGATAGTTTCACCGCCGCGAGAATCGAATTTTTTATCCCTCTCCGACCCCTCCTACAGTGGAGAGGGGCCGAGGGGTGGAATGCCGAGTTCCCTCGTGTCCGGGTCCGGAGGAGCCTGGATCTGGGGCCGTTTGTCAAAGGACCGAAGGCCAAGCCCGGCGCTTGCGGCACTCACCACGGAAACGAGTCGGGGGACGAGGGTGAAAAGGTCATTTAAAGTAAAGGCTGTATCCCAAGTGAGGGGAAAGACAGAAATTTTCTCATCATTGTCCTGCCAATGCAGAAACTTCGAGGGCGGTGTCTTCTTCTCCGCACATGTATGCGACCTTGAGATGCAGTAGTAAGTGGACGATCGCGTGGGTGCACTTTTTTCCTGGGATTTTTTTTTCTCATCGTTCTGCATGAGTCCATCGGCGGAATGGGTCCTTGTAGAGACGTCATGGATCCAGTTAGTCTTGGTCCTGGTCATGGGCGTCGCTGTGGTGAAGAAGCGAGGGATGGAGCCGCAAGAGTCTGGGCCCCTGGGGCATTTTTGCCGGGATTCCCACCGCCGGCAGGAACACCCTGCCCTGCATTAGCATAACCAGAGGAGACACAAAACGGTGACAATTGAATAGAGCTTGTATAAGAACAAGACATAACAAAGGCATAGAGAAAACTGGACCCTCAAGATGGTGCGCCGTGGCTTGTGGGGGATACAAGCCTCAAGAGATTGCGATTCAGCCTCATCTCGCTTTGAAGCAAGGAGTTGGTGTCGTCACTTCCGCGGGAAGCCCCACTTTGTGGAAGGCTTCTCGAACATGGCGCGCTTAGCGTGGATAATATGGAGGCGCTAGGCACGTGCACCCGCGTCAGTTTTGTGCAAGTGCAAGTGGAGGATGATAGAGTCGAGTCAAGTCAAACTTTTGGAGCCTCAATTTGCAGGCTGGTTGGGGACGAGAGATATTGACTCCTTTTCATCTTGGAGTGGATGCATCGTCGCGGGTCAGATGCAAGAAACAAACAAGAAATTCCACCCTGGAACCACTGGGATTAGTCACATTCGCTTGTCGCGGCCGACGCCCCGTCGGTCCTCGGAGAGCAAGGGCATCATTGTCCACGGTCAATGGAGTGCGGAAGAGAAACAGCCAACGACAGCCGCGCTTTTGATAATTCGAGGGGCATCATCCTCCGTTGCCTCTTGTCTCAGGCGACGGGTCTTGGGGCGCTTTTTTAGCTAGAGTCCACCGTGGTCGGACCCAGCTTAATTAAGCTGATCCTCTTCTCTGCGTGGTCCCTGCGTACGTAAAGATGAAGTGAAAGAAACCGCAGCATCCGCCAGGGAGAAGATTTCTCACGGTGACGATGACAGCCTCGTTGCAGAGGAAATGGCGACGGAGGGGCCTGCAAGGGAATGGAGCGCCCGATGCGGATCGCACAAGACTCCAATTTGCCGGACTGCCTCAACGGGGCGGTGGGCGTAGATGATGAATTTTTTTTCACTTCTTTTCTATTGTCCCCTCACTTTACACTTTACACTTTACCCTGTCGGTGGCTGTCATCTCACGCGTCTCGCAGCAACCCATGTACGTGGAACGTGTTGCGAGCTGCAAATCATCACGAAAACCCGCGCGTCTCTGGGGCGTCTATGCCGCTCAGAGGCAAGACACGCTCTCGGGCAACGGGGTTGGGGGAGTGCCGCGCAGTGCAGTGCAGTGCAGCGCAGGGACGGGGTTGAACGAGGTTAAGGGTCTGGATAGAATTTGCAGGCAACAACGGCGTCAGCATCCGCAGCAAGGAGTGTCTCGGCATGGACGTCATTCGTGCGATAGAGGCGGAGGCTGTGGACGACGCGGCAACACATTCGAGGCGAGGGGACGATGCATTGGATCCCAGCAAGGACAGCACAGTTGAGCAACTCCTCCGACGCGGGAGGTGACACGCTCAACATCTGCAGCAGTCACAGCATAGCAAGGACAAGGCGGCTGAGATGCGTTACAAGGTGCTACGATGGCTAGACTTTGACACCGTATTCCACTTGTCGAAACGCTGTTCCTACATCGGGGCTGGGCCTGCTTGGCTGGGCGGAGCGGAGCGTGTGAACTTCGTGACTCTCCGGACGGGCTTTAAAGTGCTTGCACATCCTGACGTACCAGCCATCCAACAGGGGCACGCGATTGGAATCGACAACGGACACAGTGACAGCATGACCATGACATTCAAAGTGGCTAGGTCTGCAAGTCTGATGCAGTGCAGGCCCTGCCGCCTCTTGGGCATTCCGATGCGGCGTGACCCGTGTTGCCAGGGCACCATTGGGAGTTGACAACCATAGACCAAAGAAAAAAATGGAAACCTACGGGGATCGGGAGGACGCTGTGCCTCACCGGTCCTCGTAAAAGAGGACAGTCGACTCTTCGGGTATCGGAATGGAAAGGGAATGAAAGATTGCGGCTCTTTTCACAAACAGGAACTCCTAGTCTTACACAGCATGAACTCGGAGGGCACAGAGCATGAAAGGGTCCGAAACCACAGAGTCTCATTTCTATAGAGCAACGAAAGCAGCATCCGCAAATCCTACCAATAGACTCAATAGATCCCGGCCCATCCATTGGCAACTCTCCTCTCAGCGAATGCGGGGGCTCACACTAGGCCCGGCTTAAGTGGTCACATCCTACAGGGCCCCCGAGCACTAAACTTCAACGCCTGCCCCAGTGACGGCTCGGCGTCCCCCCACAAGCTAGGTTACCATACGTCACATTTGTCGGTTGCTGGAGCTGGGCTTGATGTGAGGGTGAGGGAGAATTGAAACTTGCATTCTGCTTTGTGTCGAGTTGCCTTGGAAATTTGAGGCCTACGACTCGGAAGAAGAAAGGAAGCCTTGGTTGGCTCGGAGACGCTCACAAGAGGAGCCATCCCTTGTTCAATAGAGAATACAATCACAATCACTCAGCATTGATGCACTGCAGGACGACTGAGCTCGGCAGCCAAGCCAGCCACTCAGCTTCGCCTTTGTTGCCTGGGCTAGGTTGCCTTGTGTCCAGGACCGCAACCAGGCCAATGCGGCAGCCGTAGCGCAACGACGACGGGCACTACGAGGAGCACCAGTTGCGAATTATGATACGATTAGAGGTCTATAAGGTCTAGCCGGCGCCGCAGGAGGACATGAAGGACAGGCCGGGCTTGTGCTGGCCGTTCAGGGCCCGTGATTGCGGAATTGACAACCTCGACTCGATAACCGAGTTGGAGAAGCACGACTTTCAGCCCCGACTCTGCAGACAAAGGGCCTTGATCACACTGACCGGGAATACAAAAGAAGGCCTCTCTTGTGTTTTGGCACATGGCTGATCTACAGAAATCAGTGGCTGCTGCGGCTTCTCGGGAAACGTGGCTTGGGCCGCCATTTTCGGCCGCTTCTTGTTTTGTCACCATTGTTTAGAGGCCTCGACTTTTAGGCCCTGTGAATGTCGCAGGCCCAGAGACAAGGGACAATAACAAAACAACACCACCACAACAACACCTTGTTCAATACAAAAGAGACATTTTTTTTTCCATGTAGGGAAAATTCGCCTCCGAGGGAGCGGGCCATGGCGACCGTCACCGACCTTTTGGTCCCTGTTCCTTGTGGTTGTTGAGGGGTTTCTCGGAGGAGCCACCTGTCGACAAATTCCGTCCAGACCGTCTGTCGACCGTGGGGGAGAGGAGTGACAGAGTTCAAAGCTCCAGTATACAGAGCTTGCTAATGGGCATGGTTTGATCTCTGGGGCGGGACGACATGAGAAGGCTTTTTTCAAGTTGGCTGAGACATGTTTGCTAGTTCAAGATTGGGTAGCTAAATTGGGCGAGCCGACTTTGATGCTTTTTCGTACCTATAGTTTATCAGGTCGAGTGCCACGACAAGGGCCGGATCACGGAAGTGCAAACCGCTCGGTCAGACACGTCATGATGGCCCATTTCTTGAGCCTCGTCCTCTTGATCATACTACAGCAGCATCATCATGTGCAGAGAAAGAGGGCTGGCGAATGCAACAACGATATGGGGGATGTGAGGATCTGCAAATAGCTGGCACACACACACACTCACACGGCTCACACACCACCATCACACACCACCATGGTTCACAGATCTGGTATCTCGACCCTCCGCGTCGGGACCGGCCAGGGGGATCCTGGACGTGGTTCCTGGGGCTACCCCTCACTGGCGTCGACCGGCGCATGTGAGAAGTGAGAGAAAAGGTGGTGACAGAAAAAGATTTGACATAGCTTTTTCTTTGTCTCCAGTATTGGAAGAGCTGTCAGTTTTCTCATCGGTTCCCAAGAGACGCATCATTGTCTTGCGGCAAGTTCAAGAGCCTCATCTCAGTCTCCCTGCGTTTACTCAGCTCAACATGTCAATCTCAACTCATCTCAATCTCCCAGTCTGCGTCAGTTCAAGTGGATCTCTAGAAAATTGTCGATCCAGATGACGGTGTTTTTCGTAGCTGGTCCCGGCCTTTTACTCAACTCTTACAGGGTTTCCTTAGGTGCCCGGCCGCTAAACTTAGCCTGCCTCCCCCATCTCATCCTTCCTCTCTCGTTCGCCCAGCCACCTGGGTCCGGGCCAGATGCGCTGACTGCAGAGTCTCATGAGGTGCGCGTCTGGGCCGTGTCATTGGCTGGTGGTCGCTGCGTCGCCATTTGACGCGAGAGAGGCGCGTCCCAGGGCCTTAACGCGCGACCGACGGGTTAAAGGGGTGCAGGTTTGGACGTGTATGTGTTACTTTTTTAACAAGCACCAGCGCCGGCACCGACGCCGGGCTCTAGTCAGGTCGTGTGCGTGCCTTGGCTAGGCAGGTTGTCGTGCTTTGTCGTGCCTTGGTTGTCGTGTGCTCTCGGTGGATTGGTTCCATTGTCATTGTCACTGTCACGACAAAGACAGGTCTCTGATGATCCACGCCCAACTACGTGCCCTCGTACCAGTACCCGTACCCGTACGCCAACGGCTATTCCGGACCTGCGACCTCCGCAACGGCGTCTCTCCGTGAAGGATGTGACAGTTAACCAGGCAGGTGAAATCTCTCAGTAAGAGATAGAAAACGGCGCCCGGGGTTCGGGTCTGCGACCGTGGCACGGAGCACCGGCGGCTGAGATTTTGTTTCACGGACGTTGAGTCGGTGTCAGACTAATGTGACAGGCTGAGAAAGATCTGGCGGGATAGTTGCAACATTCCTATCCTTATGCCATGCACGGAGAATTTAACCAGTCAAAGAGGCAATTGATTCGGTGGCACTCTTTCAAGTTGGTCGTCAACTGGGCAACTTCCGGAACCTTAACTCTGATGGACTAACTAACTCTAGCACATGCCGTACAATAGGAAACACGGGCGTAACTTGTCACGACTTACGGAACGGACGACACAAAGGCATTGTGCTTAGGTATCAGTTATTGTGCTCGTCTGTGCAAGTGTACGGGGCCTCCGTTCGCGCCTGTGGGGGGCCGTGGGCTCTCCAATCCCTTGCAGCAGCAAAACGGAGCGGCTTGAACGCGGCGGCATGGGATGGAAATGAGCATCGGGCGATTTTTCCAACCACAGACCGGGCACGACGCTGTTGCGCAAGTACGGCTCAAACTTTCGGTGAGGCGGCCGCTGTAGAAGATTTCACACTCAAGGAGCTGGATCCATGAGACGAGACGGTCAGAGTCTCTTGTTGGTGATTACATGAGACGTGATGTGCCCTTCTCCTCCGTAATTAACCCGTGCACGGAGTGCGACGCTATAACCTCTGCCGCTATGGATGTGTCTTTGAGTTGACGGGCTAAGCTGATGGCGTCCATTGTCCGGTGGAAACGCGCAGCCACGGTTATTCTCGAGGTGTAGGTTGATCGTCTCGCCAAGCAAGCAACCTCCTTTTACTAGCAGCGGATTATACCCGCGATACATGGATGAGGGGACATGAAGGAAACAAAGATCGTCCCGAGATGGGTCTCGAACAGAAGAGCAAATAACTCGAGGAGCTATTTCAGCTATATTCAGCATCTTAATAGGGGCAGATTGCAGATGAGGCTTGACCTGAGAAGGCTGACAACTCATCAGGAAAAAAATCTTTGCTTTGCATCGGGAGGATCCCGTTTTAATAAATTGACTTTGGAGGTTATGCGAATAGTGTCACTTTTGTGAACATGCGTTGAATGAAGGCGGGGAACAGACTCAACGAATGAGTGATGACCGAAGGGTCTTTGCAACGGAGGAGGCTTCTGTAAAAGACACTCCGAAAAGTCACAAAATTGCCCAGGATGCAAGCAGGGCAAGAAAAAGAGCTGACAACGTCTCACGACTGATGGAAACGTGTAGCACGGCCTTTCCGCCCCCTGAGCCACCAACAAGTCAGGCAACGGCAACGCGCGAGCACGGCGCGCATCATCGCGAAAGGGGAGTTTGAAAGGGTTTTATGTAGGGCTGCGCTACAGAAAGACACGCGGTCGCGACAGACAAAATCGTCATGTAGATGCAAGTGTAAATGACAGCTGGTCCATGACGCTGCGCGACAATGAAAAAGCCAAGGGAACCTCATCCAGGGCTTGCTTAGTGGCCCTGTAGTCCAGTGGATATATTGAAAGTGCAAGTCACTCAAGCGGTGGGGGTGAATGACCCAACTGCTAATGTTAATGAGCAGACTGGACGTGAGGGAGAAACAAAATCCTAGGCAAGGCACAAGAAGCGAGGTGCTCATCATGGATGACATGCATGATTAATTGGCCTTTGGGCTCCAGGACGATGCGAGAAGTCGTGAAGGTCAAAACGTGATTGGTCCAAGTCGGGGATGGCGGCATCCTCAGATTTCAAGTGAGGGCAACGCGACCGACCAGTCCAGTCGCTGACATCGCTTTCGGAACCCAAGATTTTTGTGGCTCCCTTTTGAGGGCCGTTTTCAAGCTTCGATAGACAGGTCCTCTGGGCGACGTGCCATAGGCTAAGAGGTGACGACGCCCTGAAAAACCCACTACAACACCCCCTTCCGTCGGAGATGTCCATGAACGGGAGGGATCTAGTTCTGGCGCGCCGTGTTGGTGTAGGTATGGATTGGCGACGACACGGGGGAACGAGAAATGAGGATGCAGCGCGCGAGATGAATGCGCTCGCGTCTTGTTGGTGTTGATGTTTGACAACTGGAACTTGGGCAGAAGCAAGCCTCGCAGTTCATCGACGATGCTGACATATGGATGTTTTAGGGCGACGCACTAAACAGTACACAGCACTGCCTGTAACGACACTCATCCTAGGTAGATGGGATGTTGTCGACGTCGCGGACAGCCCGGAGCTCCGTTAGAGTGCAGAAGCGTGGTCCGTCCGTAAGGGGAATCCATGCCACGAGTTTGAGATGGGACCAGCATCGGGGCGACGAGGTTGTTCGTATCCGAGGGATGGTATGGATGTAGAGGCATGTAACTACCTAGAAAAGAGATCTCGCTTCATCGGTGAGGTCAGAGGGGCATCTAAGAAACCCCTGGTTGCTTTTTACATGGCCCAAGATCGATGCAGCGGTGTTGATAATAGTGTCATGATTTCTGCCTTGTAATCATGCACCCGCAACGCACAGCCTGACAAAATGCTACCACAGATACTGCCTTGCTTTGCTGGCTCGACATCACGGCGATAGCTTCGGTGTGCTAAGGCAGGTCGGGGACGAGGTCGCGGTCGTGGCGGTGTTGACTCTGATGATGGTGGCTCTACAGAAAAACAGGCAATCGTCACTACAGTTCGGCTCGCCATCTGTGGTGAGCCTGCGTAGTGCACCTCACATGAGCACAATATCAGACATGGAAACGGGCACAAGGTCGCCTGTGGCCAGGCCCGCGAGACTGCATATTTCCAAACAAACAAATATGTCGTGTTCTTGATTCATTTGCAAATCTTGATGTCATATGAGGGTTGAATTAACCTATGGTTGACAACAAAATGAGAACAATTCGGTCTGGTATGGGCATACTGCGGCGCTGAATCTGAGGTGGAGAATCTGAGGTTATATCTCACCACGGATGTGCCACCGATTCCGCTTTTAGCTTGAATGGAATTATACCCTTTGGGACAATTCTACCTTTTTACGAGTGCGAGGCCAATGATTATCAAAACATCTCAATTCAGTATATTTGAAGTTGCTCTGGTCTCTTGTTCTTTGATCAACTCCTCCCAGATGTTCATCATCCATCACCATCCGATCATCAACACCAACAGATCGCATCTTGACCATCACTTTGACTGTTGACGCGGTCATCTTTTTACATCCAAACAGCCCCGTCTCACACGCCCAGTCTCCATTACATCCGCGCGCGGATCCCTGCCCCCAGCGTGCGCCGAATTTCCCCAGCCGAGAGACAAGAACACGCTACGACACGACACAATTGGCACAAAACTTGCCCGGGCCACAGCACACAGGCTTCACACGCTTCATACACGCACCGCGCGGGCAAGCCAAGCCCAAGCCAGGTACGTATTTGGCGTCCACCCCAAAAAGTACAGTGCCGTACCTTGCACACCCCCATGCCCCCTTTGGCCTCACCCCCTCCCGCTCAGCACCAAAGCAAGCAAAGCTCGCGATGAGCCCAAGCTACTCTTTCTAGTCCAGCCCCCGAACATCGTTCCTTGTATGAGGTGCGTAATGTTTGGAGGTGATGAGGTAGAGGCGTTTAGGTGATTCGCAGTGCATGGCAGAAAACAGAAGCACAGCATAACGGTCTTGGAGGCAATCATGCACCCCCTCGACCGCAGAGTTGCTCTGGAGATCAAAAATCCCACAGGCGATTTCTCCGCCAAAAAAGGACAAGAACAGGGAAAAGAGTTGAGCTGCTGCTGCTGCTCTCAGAAACTCAACTCACTCCAAGGAGTGCCAGGATCCTTGTGGCTCCTCCTCGTGGTGGGCGCGCGACCGTGGCCGTGGGTGTGTGACTCCTGGGGGCCTCCTAGCAGGGGCCGCGTCTAGGTACCTCCACCCGCTGTTGCCCGGCGCGCAGGTACCTGGTCAGCGACCCCGTACGGTACCCGCAACCGGTACCCGTCCCAGAAAAACCAAGGTCAAGCCATCCTTGGATGGAGGGATGGATGGATGGAGCCAGCAGCCAGCCAGCCAGCCAGCCTGAGGACAAGTGCTGCGCTGCGTTTAGCTGCGTCTCTGCGTACTCCCCCCTCCCGTCTACTGCTGCAGGCTGGCTGGGCTGGGCTGGTTCCGTTAAAACTAATCGTGTACCTCTCGTCCAGTCCTTTTCCCTCTTCTCCATCCTCCTCCTACCTCTTCATCCGCATCCTCCCCCTTCCTCTCTCTCTCTCCCTCTCCCTCATCCACCACATTCCCTCATCTCTCGTTACGTCTTCTCTCCTGACTCGACCACAGCAGGCCTGAAGAAACGCGCTTGGGAAGAGGAGAATTCTCACCACACACCAGGGCACATTCAACTCGACTACCTCTCCCTCAAAGAGCCCCATCAACCTGTCCTATTAAAGGTCAGGGCGAACCTCGAAAAATAGGTTGTGAGACGGAACCAAAAGAATAAAAAAAAGGCCGGACTGAAGAAGGTGAATCAAAAAACACCTTTGCTGGTATTTCACTTCTTCCTCCTGGTACCCCCAAGTTTAGCCCTTTAAACTCGACCTACTCCTTTCGACACTTGCCAAATTCCAAGGTCCGTCGACCAGGAATTCCAGTCTCTTCCACTCCCTGTCGACCAGCCGCCCCGACGCCGCCTATCGACGCACCCGCTCCCTTCACACGAGACGATCTCTTTTGCTTGCCCTTCCCGAGACTGTTTCATCGACCCTCCGGCCGGACTAGCCTGTTCAACCTTGGTCGAATACCCCTTCGAGCACTAGGGCAGAAGAATTCACGACGAGTGACGACTGTGGATTGTTGAATTCTTGAATCTCGATAGCCTTCGAGGTTCAGACTCACTATCCCACCACCTGAATTACTCGGCTACCCTGTCAACCCTGACCCGGTAACCTTGGAAGCGTTAGGAAGGTATGTCTTTTGTAAAAGACCCCGAGGTTAGATGGTAATTCTAATCTCCCCTTCCAGCTGCATGCCGAGGATCATTCTTCCGCATACCGCCGTCCTCTCCACAACCTCGACGCTTCACCAGCTTCCTTGAGCTTTGCCCCGTGGGAGACGTTAACTCGTTGTTCCCACACAATCTCAGGGACTGTCTCATCTCTCGACTGAGCTGTCCACCTCCCCGAGCTGTGGCGGTAAGCCTCCCTCCCCCCTCGATACGGCACTCGTGCCAGCCCGTCCCCCATCACCCAAGGGATGCCTCTTTCGACAGCCCACGGTTTCTATTCATCGGGCCATTGAGCACATGTCTTGGCAGAATCGAGATGCCGCACGCTAAGCATGGAACCTCGTTACTGATGCATATCCCGTTTCTAGAGCCCTTCAGTCGACTAGTCTTTAAACGGCCCCTTTTCCAATCCCTTTCCTTGCCTCTACATGCTTCTGGTCTCGTTACCAGCCACGGTCATTCTTTTCGTTTTCTTCAATCACGTTCTTTAATATCTTAATAACCTAATTTGTGTGCATCACTCTCTTTGCACACTTCACCAAACACTCCTTCACCAACGAGATTCCTGGCGAACCGACCCGTCTCTCATTTCATCAAGCCACCAAGCCTTTAACTCGAGCCATTCAACTCAACCACCCAACATGGCTTACTCTCACGACGACGGCTCCTTCTTTGTCGAGTCCGATGACCATCACCCGAGAATCTCTACTCAGGAGACTATCAAGATGCTCGCCCGCCAGCGCCAAGATATGATTGCCGGCGAGCTCTCCCGGTTAGCGGCCGACGAGTACCTCGAGGATATCATGCGGCACTTGCGACGGATGGAGGCATGTTGAACTTTGCGCACTACTAGGCGTCTTTGCTGACCTTTAACAGGAAGAGACTCTCCCCGATGCTTCCCTCATTGACATGCAGCGCGAGATCCAGTGGTTCATGAGGCCCTACCTCATCGACTTCCTCATCGAGGCCCACGCCGCCTTCGCCCTCCTCCCCGAGACCCTGTTCCTTACCGTCAACCTCCTCGATCGGTACTGCTCCAAGCGAGTGGTTTACAAGCAACATTACCAGCTTGTTGGATGTGCCGCCCTCCTCATCGCTGCCAAGTATGGTGACAAGAAGGATAGAGTGCCTCAGATTCACGAGCTTAACAACATGTGCTGCGGACTCTACGATGCTGGAATGTTTACTCAGATGGAGATGCATGTTCTGAACACTCTCGACTGGACCATAGGACACCCCACTGTCGACCTGTTTGCTCAGCTCATGGTGACCGACGAGGGAGACGACCAAGAGGTTGAGAACATGGCTGCCTACCTCTGCGAGATTGCCCTATACTACCGCGACTTTGTCTCCACCAAGCCTTCCATGATGGCTCGATCTTCCCTTGCGCTCGCGCGTGCCATCCTTGCCCGACCCGAAGTCAACGACGGAGAGTGGGATCACACAGAGAACATGACGCTTCTGACCCTGTCGCACCACCTTCACCAACCCTCTGCCACCCTAGCCCGCAAGTACTCGACCCCCAACTACTCTCGAGTGTCTCAGAAGCTCGCCGAGTTCATGGCTGAGCAGGCTGAGCTCGCGCGTCGAACTGCGAATCCCACCACACCTCACACCGAGCCCATCAACAAGCACACCAGCAACATCTACAGCACACCCCAAAAAGGCCACAGCGCCACCATGGGGTTTGACGGATACCTGACTCCCCCCATTACCCCTGACGGCAACTCATTAATGGGCAACAACCACAACATGGCCAAGGATTGCTACGGTCTCCCCCCTCGGTGCCCGGTAACACCAACCCCTCACCACCACGCCTCGGCGTATGGGCAACAACAACAACACAACGGCTTCGTGAACCAACACGGCATGAACCAATAATGGAACTCGTGACGACTGGGTCTTGTTGACCTGGCTGCCTCTATGACAGCATCGACACAACCAACCTTTTACACACAATAAACAATCCTTCCGACATTCTAGCATTTGTTCGAATCCATTGCATGGTTGCACAACAGAATGATCTCTCTCATTCACTCTCATCTTTTTTTGGCATTTAGCGACTGCTTTTTACTTTTCCTTGCGAATTCAAAATTTCTCATCAAGTCTTGCGGCACCCAAAAAAAGGAACACGCGGATCATACCCTTTTTTTTCTCTCTACTTTATTTGTTTTTGCATTTTTCAGGCCCCGAATCCGAATACAATGCGACTCGCCCTCCCCGGCGTGGAAGGGATACCGAACCGACAAAAAGGACCTGCGCGAGGAAGAATCGAGAGATTCAACGGAATAGATTTTTTACTACAGGGGAGCTTGGCCCAAACCTCGAAACGGAACCAGGGAAGACCGAGAATGCAACCAGTACAAGGTCCCTCCGCGATGGAAAAAAATAAGGATACCCCACGACGAGGGAAAAAGAGGTTTTGTTTTTTTTTTTTCACTTTTATTTTATGGAATGGCTTTGAAAGAGGGACGATAGGAGTCTGACCTCGGTCTGGTACGATGAGGCGGGCCTACTCTTCACGACTGCAGTTAAACGTCTGCATAATTCTTTCGAAAGATGGATGAGGGACGACGAAGCGAAGCAGAAGCATTACCCGGGGGATGACCATGAATGGCATCGAATGGGACGTCGTCCCGGGGGAAGGATATTTTTGGTACTATCATGTGCCTTCATTATGGAACAACAAATCCGGAGAAAAGGCTAGTACCTCTCCGATATCTTCGACCCGACCCCCCGTCCTGTGTATAGGTAGTTGTACGTAACAGGCACAAAAAAAAGAAGTAAAATTCTTTTCACCCAGATTCTGTATCTGTTCCTTGCTTGACATTTTCGTATGTGACCCGATAAACGGTATGTGATATTCAAACGTCCCTGGCTCGCGTGCCTGGCTCAACCCGCTCTCGCTTCACTTAACAGAACGATCTAGATCGTCGATGAATGGAGTGGAGGTTGGGAATAAAGGTGACGTCAGGGAAATTTCCCGCTGTGGGGAGTGTGTAATCTCGGGTCTCGCAATCAAAAGACGGTTCACCCACCGCCTTTCAAAACGGTTCACCAACCTCTCTCTCTCTATCTGCCCCTGACTAGGAGAACACGCAGGGCATGCAAGGGCCAAGGGGGAATCATAGTAGGGCTGTCTTAAGGGAATCAAGCTTATAGGGTTTGTTAGAGTCTGGTTTAATTGAACAAGAGATGCTGGGTTCATGCCGGTGGATTCTTTTCCTCATAGTTTTTACCCCTGGACGTTGCATGTCCCTCCCCCCTCCCCCCCTCTTTCTCCTCGTATGCGCTCGCCCCTTGGTTGGCTAGACTAAGTTATGTTAAGCATCCGATATGCGCCCCTTGGTGACATACATTAAATTCATCGCGTGGAATATGTAGAAAATGTGTTCGGCTAAGGGGAGGGGGGGTTGTGCATTCCTCGCTTATGGGTAAGGTGTGGCTCACCGGCCGAATTCCACGGTACCTGAACATTCCAAGAATCCAACGACCTGGAGGGTGGATTTTTTGCCTCTTCTTTCTCTTTCCAAGGCGGGAGTTGTCGTATGCATGTCTCGTACATGGGATAGAAAAGGGAAGTCATCATCCGAACCACCCCCCTTGTCGGCAAGTGATCTGATCAGACCGTTGTTGGTCGGTAGATGCGCCCTGCACATTGCGCGTCTGTGGAATCGTGACTATCCAAATCCGTTCTATCATGTCAGCTATGCCTGAGGGGTGTGTCCCCTACCTGTTATGCTGTTGTCTTGTGCGGCTCATGCTGCTGGATGGAGCATGTCTGGAGTTGCGGTGGCTACGTTGCAGTGATCCGTGTAAGTCCAGGAGTAAGCTTGGAGGTCATCACATCATCAGCTGATGAGGATGTTTTAAGTCACCAACGGGCGCAGGATGTTTCCTATTTCAATACCATACCTGTATCAGACATATGAAATTTAGACAAACACTTGAAATATGTGATTGCACCCGCAAAAGTTGTAGTTTTCAACATCTCAAGAGGTCGACTTATCACCATAGGGTAGCACACCCGCAGCTCTCGGCCGAGATCACCAACTGCTGGGTAAATTACGTCCCACACGGAGAAATGTCACTGGCCATTCCACCTGTGGCTTTCTGCGGAAATTAAACATCGCAAAAAAATCACGAACAACCGCGTCTAAACAACAAACAACAAGCGCGTCCTTTTTATCGGGGTCACGCACACACCGTCTTTTCATAGCGTAAATCGTGCTAACGAAGCATTCTTTTGTGTTGGTAAATTGGATAAGATGATGGAGGGGGCGTGTAATGAAGCATTAGAGCTCACGCCACATCATCAGTGGCTCGAGTATGTGGCTGAGACGGGGGCTTGGGAACCGATAAGCCACTGTTTTGATGCATTTGGTTTAGCGTCGTAAGGCTGATGGCGGTTCCTGGATTGGGGACCATCGTGGGGATGGCTTCACATGGTGGTTGCAAGGCAGGCTACAGACGATGTGAATAGGATTAAAGGCGACTAAGAAGCTTCGTCCTGGCATCTTGTACCTTCCAGAGCCTCATTTAAAGGAGGAAAATGAAGAAATTCACGTGACGTCACTCTACTGCGTGTCGCATTATCACCAACACCCTCTGTACACACTCTGCTTGCTCGAGCCAGCAAAGTCTGCCCACCATTTCACCAGGCGATTTTCTGTTTAATTGCTTGAATTTGGTATTCTGTAGCAACCCCCTTTGTTCTGGCCCCTTCACCCTCCCCAGGCCAAGCTTGATGCTCTGCCTTTTGGTCTTGGCGCGAAACATTGTTACACAAACAAGCACCCAAGAGTAGACCTAAAAAAGAGGTAACCCAGGCTGAAACCAGATAATTCTCAATCAGTATAAATGAGTATAGCTTCAAGAATGTACCTCCATACCACCATCGACCTGGTGTAGCTGCCGGACTGGCCGCTCCATAACGGGTACCTGAGCCGATTTACAACATTTGAGACCCATCACACCCTCTTCTGACAGAAGTCCCATCTAAATCGTAAAGAATCCAGGTTGGCATTCCATTAAAGTTGGCCACTGCATCCTCTATAAACCGCCAGCACTATAACTTGAAACCGGAGTTTCCCCTCCTCGCTGGAATGGACCAGAGCCCGGACACCATTCACATGCCTAGTCTGGATTGGAAAATGGTCACCAATGCCGTTGGATGTTCTCCACTGCAAGTACGCGTGATTGAAGTTGTCTCTGGGATCCGAGACGACCTTCTGAAGATATGGACACCACCTTTGTCCCCTCTAGCGCCCGTTGAAGTGAATAAGAGGGGTGTTCTTAAACGGCATTGCCAATTACATGCGACTTCCACGGCTGATATACAGATGGTTAGAGAAATTAGACAGGCACACCATGGAATAAGAGAGGAATGATGGCCTGATGCTTCTAATAGTGTCACTGTCACTATGATCTTCTCGATCACATCTTACGACTGACAAGACGATAATTTTACGATATACCCCCTAATGAAATGGTATCATACTTGAGAATCCTCTAGACCAGTCGTCCTCTCCGACTCACTCCAAAGAAAACTCCGAAGCCACCCATTCCGTCAGTAGGATGAAGAGGATGCCTCCGAACCCCCTGGGGAATTGGGTCTTGCAGTTTGGCGGCAGGGGACGACAAGGAATCCTGAGAGTGATCCTCTGAGCACGCCCACTGCCGGACACTACCTAACCCGGGCTTGGAGGATGAACTCCCAAGGGTAAAGGTTATCGCATAAGCCTTGAGAGTCCTGGACGTACTGCACCACGCCTGCCGATTGCTTGTCCACAGGGACGATGCCACCCCAACAGTAATTAAGAGATGCCAAGTTGAGCGGGGGACTCCAAAGCTTCCAAATTCTCGATGGCCCAGCCCTGACAGCCATCATTGACGAGGTCAACGAAGAGCAGCAGAAGCAATTCGCGGAGGTCCGCAAGCTTGCTGTCGATGCTCACAACGAAGATGGGACAAGCGCGCTTCAGATGACTTACAAGAAATGGCTTCTCTGTTACCGCAATATGGACGATGCCAAGATCCAGAAGTGGGTTGATATCTTTGTCGACCTCTCTGGTATTGAGACGGGTATTCCGGAAACTTGGAAGGCGCTCATCATGCAGAAGGGTGGCGATCGTCTCTGGCGAGTGTTTATCAGGACATGGGGACTGAGTACCCAACCTATGGCGAACCTAAGGATGTCGAAACTGTGAACCAGGCCATTCTGATAATAGATGAAGAAGGCGAGGAGCTTCACGCCGAGCTTGCGGGGCCAAAGGAGCTAACCATCTACCACCTCTTCACCCGGTCTTAGGGTGCTTACTGCAATGCGGTATATCACCTGGCGTTGCACGTCCTCTTTATGAGGAGGCTCGAAGTAACGGCTATCAAGACCGTGGTGCATATCCCACAGATAACTGACTAACGGCATATTAGAGACCGTCTAACAACGTATAAGAAAACAAAAGGGGCGACTAATTTGATAGGTAAGTACGACGGAAGTTGATGTTCATATATCTTCTTGTTTCCAACCGTGACAAACAACATGAAAGAAAAGCAACCCTCCGTTTGGACCACATCGTAGGCAGAGATGGCTGGTAGGCGTCTTTGTCGGGAGGACACTTCGTCCTGTGCCAGTTTAGATCACCACTCTATAACCATGTGTCCTGACTTAGGTAACATCATCATAATTTTGTATTTAAATGTAGCTAAGTCTAGGCTATGGTTCTCAAATGCTTAAGCAAATAATCGTATAAGGTAGTTATGACTGTATGGAGCTCTGCGGTCTCCGCCTCGGCCGGGGCTTTGATCTCTTCCTGGTACAGCATATTGCAGATCATGGTGATGGAATCCGAAATATGCTTGACTTTGGCAGCATAAGCAAGGTTCTTCTTGAGCTTGAGGGCAAATCTCTCAAGCTTGTCGGCAGCTTGGCGCAGCGGATGGGTTTCGACTGTCTTGGGCAAAGGAACAGGACGGTTGACAGTGACTTGCTGAAGAAGACCCTGTCCGAGCCAACTCTGCCGAGCCGTGTCGTTCATCGAGGCGCAAATGTATTACAGCCTGGTTCGATACTTCTCGGGCACAAGCCGGGCGGTATTCTGGTCAATGTTCTTCAGCACATGTTCCTTCATCGCTTTCTGTTTTCTGATACGTCGTTAGCCAGTCTCTGATACACCGTCAGCCAGTCACATGGGAAAAACGTACAGTGGCCTTGATAACCGTGTGATGTCGAGCCGTATTAAGAAAATGACGTAGGGCTGCTCTTCTTTCATGTTGTTTGTCACAATTGGAAACAAGAAAATGAGTCTACCAGGGTGGCATTCAAAGACTAACCTACGAGGTCTGCTTGCTGTACCTCCACGTCTAGTCCCGCCAGCCCATCCCAGCCAGAGAATCCTGCTCACCCAGGCTCCTCCAACCTTCTTGTCAACTCGGTGTATGATCATCAACCCGCCGTACTTCCTTCATCAAACTAGTCTCCCCTTTTGTTTTTGCTCGCCGCAACTCCATGTCTACTCCCGCCAGCCCATCCTAGCCGGAGAATCCCGCTCACCCAGGCTCCTCCAACCTTCCTGTCGACCCGGTGTATGAACATCAACTTCCGTCGCACTTCCTCCATCAAACTGGTCACACCTTTTGACCTATCTCTTGGCATGTCGTCAGTCAGTCTGATATATCATCAGCCAGTCATCTGGGGAAAACGTACCGTGGCCTTGATGACCGTGTTACATCGAGTCTCATACAGAAAAGAAGTTGGATCTATTGGGAAGATTGGCGTAGCTGGTCCACCATGTCCCCCAGCTGTGCCATGACATCCCGCTCTTTCTTGCGTTGCAACTCAGAGCACAGGAATAGGTTGTTCGATGCATGCTTGAGCTCGGCGGCCTCGGCAAGGTTCGTGTCCTTGAGTTTGAGGGCGATCTCTTCGATCTTTCTGGCATTTCGGCACAGGGGATCGGTTTCATCCATCTTGGTCAAAGGAATATGACGGCTGACCATGACTTCCGCGAGAGGAGTCTCTTGGAGCCATTCCTGTCGAGTTTTGTCGTTGATCGAATTACAAAAATAGAACAACGAAGCTCGATACTGTTCGGGCACAAGTCGGGCAGTGTTCTCGTCAATATTCGACAGCACATGCTCCTTGATAGTTTTCTGAGCCTCCTTGTCCAAGGAAAGACGAGAAAGGAGGCCAAGCCAGTGCTGATTCTGAACAAGGAACTCATCCCTGGTGAGCTTGACTGGGGATGGGACGGTCATGTGGGCCTTCTCGTGAAACGGAGTCCAGAAGAGCGAGTTCATGCTGTTTAGGCCTTGGTTGACGACAAGGTCTTGGTTGACGACATGCTCTCGGTTGACAACATGCTCTCGGTTATCGACAATCTCTTGGTCGACTGTTGCATCGACAGGACGCATGCCCAGACAAATGGACCCCTTTTTTTCGCGATCAAACACATCGATCGACTTGCGCAGATGTAGAAAGACATCCTCCGTTCGGATCAGGGAAATACCTTTGCCATTGGACTGCGGCCCAAGGCCTCGCAACTCAGAGACCGTGAAAGCTGCCAAGGCTAAGGGGGCCGGGAGGGTGAAAACATAGTCTTTCATCTGAGCATTCTTCTTCGCAACTTCCTCCATCAAGATGGCGACATGTTTGGATCCGTCCTACTCGCTCCAGAACCTGCCAGTAAGGACGTTGGGCCTGCGCAATCTGACCTTAGTTGCTTCAAAGCAGTCGCGATGCTGGTCTGGCCTTCGCTGGCACATCAAGAACAGCTTTTCGGCCAGCGTTCCGAAGAACGATTCAGGGACCTGAGAAGTGTCGTCCATGCCGTCCAGTTCATGAAAGACAGTCCGTCCGATGGGTGCATCCAGTGGCTCCTCTGGGCGAACAATCACAGTAGGGAGGGGGGATTCCTGGCGGGGTTTCTTGGCAGAACCCTTGTCCAAGGTGCCAATACGGTTGTTTCTCTTGCCAGTATGGCCCGAAGGGCTGCCAGCCTGGCTTGTCATCTCTGCAGAGATCGATTCGGCTGGTGTAACAATTGTCCTGAGTATAATAGTTAATAAAAGAGGCCAAAATGAAGACGTGCAAGGCGATAGAAGACGTTGTTTGACGAACCTGGTGGATGGGAAGATCAACCACGATCGAGAAGCTCGTGGGCAACTGGGCGGGGGTGTCCTGGCCACAAAGTTAGCAACTGGCTGACGATGGTGGAATGCAACGGCAGGGATAGGCAGATTGTGTACGAGAGAGGGAAAAGGTGCCGTACCTCTAGCTGGAGGAAATAAACAGAGCGATATCGCGAAGAAGTAGATGATGTGGGAGTTGGCGAGAGGAAGATTGAGAGATGAGAGGTAGGGGGGGCAAGAAGAGAAGAGAAGCGAGGGGAAATTGTGCGATTAGGGCAAGGGCAACGTCATCAAAAGCGTTTGTTGGCATAACCGTCGTGCTCATTTGCAAGTAGCAGCTCAACTGCTGAGTTGACAGTGGCAGCAGCTGTCGGCAGCTGTCAGTAAGTGATGAGCAGCTGAAGACCGATGAGAGGTGGGGCGCATGTCCATAAGATATGGAATGCGCCATGATCAATGGTAGAGTCGAGGACGAGGCCGAAGTCGTGGCCCAGGTGAGGTCGAGGTTGGAAGAAGGGTGAGACCGAAGTCATGACCCGGATGAGGTTTGGATTCGTAACAAGGCGAGACCGGAGTCATGGCCTAGATGAGGTGTGTATTAGAAGAAGGCGAGATCGAAATCATAGCCCAAATGAGGTTGTGGTTGGAAGAAGGGCGAGACCGAGGTCATGGCCCGGATGAGGTTGAGGTTGGTAGGAGGGAGGATGAGGCTGCGAGCGGTACTCGCAAGTAGACGTGCTACGCGGATAAAAGTGGAGACAGCCCGAGGCCGAAGTTGCGACCTTTTCGGCGCCATCTATCGCTGGCAACCTATGAATTACCTAGTTAATACGGCCAACACTGGACATATCACGTACTGCCCGGATGGACTCGAGATGTGTAGAGTGTGATGAGGAAGTTTAAGAGTTGGTGTTACTGGGTTATGTTACACGCTACCTACCTAATAACTAAAGACCTCCATGATCTGAAGTTGCCCTGAATTGGGAAAACCAACCAGCAAGAAGATATACAGCCAAGAAGGTGAGTAGGTTTATGGGAGAGAGAGAGAGGACAAGGGAAAAATGTATATGGGGAGCAAAGAAGAAGAGGGGTCAAAGAGGAGGCTGATATAAATAGAAGCAAACAATAGAAAGTTTCATAGAGTGTATTTGTTATAGTCCCTAGATATTGATGTGCTTGTTTGTGACCCATGGGTTGAAGTCGCTTGGGATGCCTGGGTGTTGGTGATAGTGGGGCATTCAACTTGTGTGACTTCCTTCCCATCTTTCCTCCCAACTGCACCAACCTTCTCTTTAACCTCCACAACAACATCGCCACACCACCCCAGACAGGCAAAATGTCAGTTACTCTCCATACGTCGCTAGGCGACATAAAGATCGAAGTCTACTGCGAAAGCGTGCCTAAGACGGCCGAGGTAAGCCATCGATTTGCGTCAAAACCAGCCGGACCCTTGGCTAACCACCAACCTCTGCCAGAACTTCCTTGCTCTCTGCGCATCGGGCTACTACGATCAATCACCCTTTCACCGCCTTATCCCAAAGTTCATGACCCAGACCGGAGCTCCCGCGACACCGAACCCTCCAGACAACCCCAAGGGCGGACGCAGCATCTGGGGAGGCGCGTTCGAGGACGAGATTCGACCCGCGTTGCGACACGGCGCGCGAGGTGTCGTGTCCATGGCCAACAAGGGGCCCGGCACCAACGGCTCGCAGTTCTTCATCACCTTTGACAAGGCACCGCATCTGGACGGCCTCAACACCATCTTTGGACGCGTCATTGGAGACGAGGGTCTGGCGACCTTGGCCAAGATGGAGGCTGTCGAGGTTGATCGAAAGAACAGGCCCAAGGAACCTATCCGGATCGAAAAAGTTACGATCCACGCCAATCCGATTGCTGGCTGAGCTAAACAGCATCACATCATGCTGGCCTCATCTTCACATCACCCACTTGACTGTCGACATTGTCAGGTCTCATCTGCGCCGCTGAGGATCGCCGACGAGGCCAACCTATGAGCTGCCCGCACGGTCACATCAAACAAGACGAAATTTTGAATACATGTTCACAAATCTACCACGCGGGACACTTGAAAGGGAAACGGAGTGCATTCTCAATCTAATATGGTATCCCCCTTTCCTCGCCGAAAGCCTCATCTCTCGAATCAACCCCAGACCAACGTCTCAAAACACGCTTTCTTGATCATCGTGTATTGGAGACCCTCGCCCTTGTTTCCTACCCAGATAATATCGCGCCATCCTCGCTTCTCGATCCGATCCAGATGCTTCATCAGAATGTTCCTCGGGCATGCATCGATGTTCACTACCTGGGGTACTACCAGCCTTCCCGTCTCTGTCTCGTCGACAAAGAAGATATAGACTCGCTGATCAGGATTACAACGAAGAACCCGGGGAACGTCGTCGCTGATCAGACCGTCAGTGATGATTCTGTGGAGGAGCTCCCAACCCTTGAGCCGATAGATAGAAAGCTCCGAGGCCTTGACATAATCTGCAAGGGGATGGGTACGCACGAGTCGTTGCTCCCGCATCTCTTCCATATCGGCGAGGTCTCTGAGTGTAGATTCATCGCCGCCTGGGTGGCCGTCGCGCGCGCTGCAGAGCAAGGAACGTTCGGGAACTGGCCGCTTTCCCACCTCCGCACCAGCATCTTCAGGTCCATCCTTACAGTCGGAGCCCTCTGTAGAGCTTGAGCCAGACCAAGGTGACGCAAAGGGACAATCCTGCGCGATGTTCTGTTGCCACCTGTCGAGAGACTTGATATTGAGCTCGACGAGCTGACGGTTGTCAGGGCTGTCAATGGGCATGTAAAGCTTCAGATTGCAGGTTGAAGACATGATGTCTGGAGATGAACGGGGAAGGCCTGGTATAGCGGGATTGTTTGACTACTGCACAGCGCTTGGATTCTTCTATTCGTCTCGCCGAGCTTTGCTTGGCGATGTTAAAGTAGTCGAATCAAGGGTATCAGTAGATCGTGAGTGATGATGGTGAGAAGCACTTTGGCAGCAGAACCCATGCTTTTATGTACAGATATCATAGATATTGTGTTCACCACACCAAGAACAAGGACTTTATTCTGTGTGTAAAGTGCCCATCCAAGAAGTGTTCTGCTCGCGAAATCAAAGAGTGAGTATTGGTTCCTTTGTATGTTCTAACAAAGGGAGGTGATGACACCAGATCCATATGTCAACATCCATTAAAGACCAGTCAGAAGGAACTGTGCATTTCAACATAGGAAAGGTCAAAGGATAGAGGGAAGTATCTATCCCTTGGCATAAAGACGAGGTAATAGGCAAATATATTACCCATGTCCTATCATAAAGATTAGAGTAATATTAATGAAATTCTACATTGTCTTTGATCAAATTTAGACTGCTTTTACGTCTTCTATGACTACCATGCTTCCATCCTTGTCTATTAGGGCCATGGCGGTCAATAGTGACGAGGTTCTGCTGCTCATTGACACGAGATCGCTGGTGGCTTTCACAGACAGAGAAATCGCAGCGCAGATCTTTATTGATAGTCTATGATGTTAAATATATAATATATGATAGTTATGAATTATTGATGTGAAATGTCTTTATAAGATTTGTTTTACTTGAGACTCCCTCGATGAACCTGGTCCATCCATTAACCATCCATATTATTGCTCAGCTAGCATTAGACGTTTCTAGATGAGAATCACATGTCTCTCATGATGTAGCGAGCTTCAAAGCTATCGAGTGGCTAACTGCTGCATACTGTATATTTACAAGGTAGTCCTAAAACAGCCGTTATGATGTTCCTGCATGATCGATCTTGGAAGGTATAGAGATCGTTTTATACATGTAAGGGTGTCTGTACCCAAGGTTGGTGCAATCAGGTGTAAGCTGAAATCAGAGAGATCCTGCATGTAGGGTATCATGACGTCTCAAGTTTCACCAGGCACATGTCTTGCATAATTCCATGGCGAGAGAGTGATTGGTATTAACAAGGCCGGACACATGCCGATGTGATGGCGCCCAACGTTGCTGAGGAGAACTTGTTGGATCAGCAACTTGGCATTAGATCAATTCGAGTCTTTCCTGCATCCGAGGGAATTCCAAGCGGAGACGGACGAGTCACTGTTGACATGGCATTGCAGGCGGGACTCGTACGACTGATGGGCAACGTCGTGGAGAAGGATATCAGCAGGCTTCCTTGCTTTTTCCTTGTACGGATAGACAAGCAGCAGGCGGTGGAGACACGAGAATGATCTGAGATGTAAGAAACAGCCTGACTTGAGCTAACATCAATACAACAGCAGACTTTGACCGTAACATCTTTTGAGCTTCAAGTTAGGTAGGCAGAGTTGATCGTCACGTAGAGTGCACGAGACAGTTGTCAACCGTCTACCCCGCTGTAGGGCTCAGAAACAGTGGCTCCCCCTTGTCCCCGTCAGGGCGTTGACGCCTGAAAGCTGGAGCCGTTGTGGGTCAAAAAGCCCCCGAACAACCGAGAACGAACCCACTGAGGTTTAGCGGAAGGTAGGGTCCGGCGTCAACCTCTCCCGACCCAACATCAACCCACCTGCAAATGGACGGCACCGCGCGAGCGAGGGGCAACCATGATCCATCCATCCATAGTCGTCGTCGTGATTGGCGAATTCCCCATCTTGTCGTCCATCAGGCCGTCAGTCCGGGCGGTGACGTTTTGCTGCTCTTGTTTATCTTGAGCTGTATACTGCCCATGGAGAGCTGGTTTCTTCAAAAACACCACTTGACCATATCACCATGACCGACTCCCGAGAGCGCGCAAACCTCCGTGTTCCTCGTCCCCGGCCCGGCGTCACTAGAAGCCCCTCCACCCGCTCATCGGCCGCCTTTGAAGACTTTCGCCCTCCCCCAGGCGGCCCCGCTGGTTCTCAGGTCCTCCGCGGGAATTCCTCCAGGATCTCTCTCAATTCTCTCAATGAGCAGTTTGCGTCTACGCGACAAGAGTATGAGTTGTGGGACGACGATGGGAGTTCGGTTTATGAACGCTTGACCAACGCATCTGAAGCGGGGGATACTGAGGCCGGCGAAAAGATCCTCATGAGTTCAACCGAGGGATTTGGGCTGCTATACCATACCGACGAAGCCCCGTCTGGCACAGGGACGTCTTATTGGGACTACTACGACATTCTCTGTCTACCTCGAGATGGAAAAGAGTTGTCACAAGAGCAGATTCGGAAAGCCTACTACCGCCTCTTCCTCCTCTTTTATCCCGATAGCTATCCTGAGCATCTTCGACCAATTGCTCGACAGCAATTCCTTCGGGCTCAGGAAGCCTTCGAAACACTGATTGATCCCATCCGCCGAGCGCAATACGATCTGGACCATTTCCTACATGTTGACGACGCTCGTAGGACATCGTCAGAGTACGAGACAGCTTTTAAGGAAGCTGTCCGAAATCGAGTACAGAATGGCATCCAGACGAGCTCTGATTTGGGTATCCGGCTGGATGCATCGAGCTCCTCCATAGACCACTCGGGCCCTCGGCTGCTGGACTTTGCTCTAAGCCATTCCGTGACTGTGGACGTTCCCTCTCTACGCAAGCTAGTACAGCCTCAAATCTCACGGTTAGAGCGCTTAGCATCGAGCAAACAGCAGCAAGCAGCGGTTGATGGACCTTTTCAACCTACAGTCGAGGTGGCCATACCAACTCTGACTGTATCTGGATCAACATACGGCATTGCAGGAGATACGTCTATGCTGCCGACGACACTGTTGTATGATCGATATCAACCGCTTCTACCCTTGACGATTCCCAGGAACCGCCTCATCCAGCTAGTGGAGAACCGGCTTTCGCCATTGGTGACTCTTCGATACAGACAAGAGTTCCTGAACCGCTCGCCTATATCATCTCCAGACAAGTTCAGATGGGTTAAGACTGCCATCGAGCTCGAGTCCGATATTCTACCCGAATTGTCGGCCACTAGCCGCCTCTACCACCAATTTACCCTCCCCAATGTCTCGGAGCCAACTACCCTCGAGTACAGCATACAGTCCTCCCGACATGAGCCCCCTACTCAACCACGAATTACCCTCGGACTTCACCAGAAGCTTTACCACGGCACGGGATTCCTGCGTGCGGATAGTGGTGATTGGGTGTTTGGTTCTGGCCACTCTGGCTGGTTCTCTGACTTTTCAAGGATGAACCCCAACATGTTTAGTGCCGAGTCTCCTCTGAAGACATCACCTACTTTGGAACTGGGCTTCCGAACGGGGTCATCGGAGCGAGTTCCAGTACCAGGCTCCTCAGACTCGCCTGGCAGCGAGAGTGGCATCAGGGGTCTTGACCATGAACTCAATTCTTCCTGCAACCACGGAACCTGGGCTATTTCTGCCTCGGCAACACCTACTTCTGCTGCAGGCCTCCTACGATATAGCAAAGACCTCGACCTCCCCTTTCAAACTCCGTCGACATCTCTGGACCCTGGAACTCCCTCGTCCGCCCGTATGGAAGTCGAGCTCTGCTCTAACACCTTCCAAGACCGATATCTCGCCCTCCGCAACCTCTGGTCTGTCGGCCGTTTTGCCCGCATCGGCATAGAGCTTGGTATCAGCCTTCACAACCTCCACCTCTCAGTGTATTGGTCCCGCCTTGGCCAGCGCCTTAGCGTACCCCTTCTTATCGCTCCCCGTGCCCTTATCGGACCAAGTGTAATCTTCTGGGCTGGCGCACTACCTTTTGTTGGTCTTGCTGCACTTGAACTTGGCCTTGATCATCGCCGCCGCCGCAGACGTTCTTCGCGTTCTCGTCGACGAGCGGCGAGAGCAGAGGCTGCTACCGGAAAGGCCAACATGGCCACCGCCCGACATCGCTACGAGGCCGACAATGTCACCGTACTCCTCTCCCAGGCCGTCGAGGGCCGACAGAAGCGCCAGCTGACCCTCGGCGGGCTCGTCATCGTCAGTGCCAAGTACGGTGTCCCTAGCGAAGACGGCACGCTCTCGACGGGTGAGCAGGTTGCCGATGTCACCATCGGACTGGCTGCTCTCGTCGACGACTCACCCGACGCCCGCGGACCAGCCCTGTCCATCCCCCGAGGGGTCCGCAAGAGTCGTCTTCCGGGATTCTGGGACCCTGCCCCGGGTCGCGATAAGATTCTCCGAGTTGAGTATTCGTTCCGAGGAGTTGCAGATGTGATCGAGGTTGGCGGCCGTGAGGAGCTGAGACTCCCGCCTCAGGCGTAAATTTACGGATGTTCACGTTATTATTATTTTCTGACTTTATGCCACCCAAAATGGGGATCAAAGTATCTCAATCAAAGTCTCAATAATTGTAACAGTAAAGGCTTCTTATCCAGGGGTAATGACTCAACAGACTCAGGCTCATTAGGCCTGGACATGAAGCCTTTACTGTTGCAATTAATGAGACCTTGGTTGTGATGCTTTGATCCCCATTTTGGGTGGTGTATTCATGTGTAATGAAGGGATGGACGAAACGACATGACTGCATGATATGGGCCTCGTGGGGATTGGAGGAGGGTATAGATGAAGGCTTTGCATTTCCTTGGTAACGCGGCCAGACCTGACGATAGAAATACCATCCATGATACCTATTAGCTGGAAAGACGTTGCATGCGTGACCAAGAACAAGGGGTTAGCCAACTCTTTCATCCGAACTCTGTTGCACTGATACGAACTTATGTGATACCAACTCGTGAGTCATGTGTAACGAGACATGTGCAAGGTTGAACTTGTACCTCGAGGCAAAGCATCACAATTCATGGTGAGCATAGGCAAGGGACAAAGAAGAATAGATTGACGCAATAACGCTGTCTTTATCGTACATGACACCATCCCTCTAATCCAGGCACAAAAAACAAACACCTTGTGCGCAGTGTCGTGTCGCCCAACCAACATTTAGTCCTCCAGTGAGGAAACTCTTTGCTCATACCATAGAAACGCCTAACCCACTTTTGTGTTTGTCAAAGGAAATAAATTATTGGTATAGAAAACGTAATGAGAGAGAGAGAGAACCAAGGATCAGTTGGTATAGACATGACCAATTATCCCCTTGTTAAACTGAAAACACCGAGACTGCCGTCTAGACAAAAGTCCATTAATGCTCGTGTCTATGAGGACTGGTCTGGCTGTGTGATGAGTCGCTGGCTCGACGAATTGAAGAACCCCTGGACGAGGCTTCTCTGCTTGGGCAGCAACCCTGGGCCTGGCAGTCGTCGATGCACTCAAGCAGGCACGCGTCACCCTTAATGCCGTCAAAGGTGCCATCGAGGGTAAGAGCTTGAGCGTCTGCGTCGTGCCGGTGCTTCTGGTCGAAGCAGAACTCGGGCTGGATGGTGGCGCTGTGGATGCCGAAGCCATGGAGACACTTTCTGGCCCGGCGAGCCAGCTCCATGTACTTCTCACCACTATGCGAGTCGATGGGGAAAGAAACCTGGATATGCATGCTGGCGACGAGCTTTGTGTCGGAGAGCTGCCAAACGTGAATGTGATGGCAGGTAATAACACCGGGGAGTGCTTCAATATCCTG
Source organism: Fusarium sp. LHS14.1 (assembly GCA_025433615.1). NCBI lineage: Eukaryota > Fungi > Ascomycota > Sordariomycetes > Hypocreales > Nectriaceae > Fusarium > Fusarium sp. LHS14.1. The sequence goes on from CM046481.1 coordinate 3,876,388, forward strand.
GCGAATCTCGGGAATGCTGATGTGCTCAGGGGTAGCCTGGAGCAGGACTCGTGCGGTACCGCGTGTGAGAGGAATGCAAGTCTTGAGAATGATGGCGGTGATGAACAAAGAGACAGCGGGATCGGCATAAACCTTTCCAGGCCAGTCGGTGAGCCAGATGATCAGAGCGGTAGCCATAACACCAATGTTGCCAAGCATATCGCCGATGACGTGAAGAACCATGGCGTTCATACCCATGTCGTCGTGACTGTGGCCATGGCTGCTCTTCTTGCCAGGCTGCTTGGGCAGTGTGTGGTGATGACCGTTGTGAACACTTGAGTCTCGGCGTCGTCGGGGACAGTGAGAATGAGAACCAGATTGGACAAGAGTTGTCTGCGTGGTATTGACACCAGAACCGCCATTCCTAGGGACACCCTTGAGAAGAGGCGATTCCTCGTTGGCCTCCTCATCCATGAGAGGGGTTTCCGAATCGACTTCGCTGTCGCTGGGAGACTCTCCCATTGTCGCGGCGATGATATCCTGTCGGAAGCTTGCGGGGTGAATGCTAATGTCTTCGAAGTTGGAGAATCGCGAATGTCCACTCCTACTGGATCGGCGATAATGTCGGCCCCTCGAATGCGTGGAATGTCGGTTGCTGGTGCTGGACTCTTCTCTTGTGTGACGATGCTCAGTCGCGCGGCGGACAACGACCTCGGGAGGAACGTCACCAGCATCCTCGTGGCTATGGTATCCGGCATGGCCTTCCTCTTCGTCGTGAGCGTGGTTGTGCGAGTGGCCAGCATGATCGTGTTCATCGTGGTCATGGTCGTGGTCGTGTCCACCAGGTCCGTGAGAATGGCCGTGGCCGCCGAGAACAAAGAATCCGACAAAGTTGGAAAAGAGACCGGCGCTGCCAACAATGAGCATGAGCTTGGGGTTGTCGATCTCCGGAGGCTCAATGAATCGGGTCAGGGCTTCGAGGACGATGGAGACGCAGAGAGCGATGAGGAAGACGGCGTTGAAGAAGGCACCTAGAATCTCGGCGCGAACCCACTACGGGTGTATGTTAGCTATGAACGTGGATGCGCGGACGTTGAGGCGTCTGGGGACCTACACCAAAGGTAAACTCGTCGGTTGAGACCTTTTGGGATGCCTTAACAGCCCAGAGGCCGATGACCAGGGAGATGATGTCATTGAGCTGCGTTGAACGTTAGTAGATGGTCCAAAAGCCAATTCACTCGTGAAAGAGCGTGCGAATTGACTGACCATGTGGAAGGCATCGGCCATGAGGGCCAGCGAGTGGGCGAGGAAACCGGTAACGAGCTCAAGCAGGAAGAAGGCCGTGTCAATTGCGATCATGACCTTGATTCTGGTGCTCTTGGACCAAGCCATCTTCTCGAGGATACCCATGGCGAAAGATGATGAAGGCGCCAAGCAAGGCGCCGAGTGTATAGAGGCGATTGAAGATGAATGGAGAAGATGAAGGAGGGGAATCGATGGTTTCGTTCGCGGGCGGAGGCGAGGGTGAAGGCGGAGATTTCAGTGGTTTGCGCGATGACGGAATGCGACAGTGGAGGCCGAGGGCCCTGGCCAGGTATGGATGCCACCTAGAAAGGGCGTCCAAGGGGCACCGGTGCCAGGGGCGAGAGATGTCTCGGGGTGAATACGGGAGGAAATTGGCGATGCGATACAGAGCGATAAGAAAGAAGAGAAAGAACAAGATGGTATGCAAGATGCAACGCAAGCAAATAAAAAAGACGCCTCGGGGGACGAGGGATGAGATGTAAGAAAGAAGAAGAAAGGGCTTAGCAAGAATGAGAGTCTTTATTAGAGAAAGCTGAGATAATAGAACCAACGGGTGGCAAAGCTAAAAAGGCACCAGCAAACAGTGAAGAATCTGGAACACTTTTTTTTGAGGAAGTGACCGAGACCGAAAAGAAACAAAGCCGAGACTCGATCGGGAAGTACCCGCCCTACGCCCTTGTTAATGCGGCAGAGGGAAAAGAGAAGAATAGTCTTAGCAGATTCAAGACATGGCTACCACTAGTTTAGTAACCTCTTTAACACAGACAAGTTCATTGCCGACACTCGGTTAGAATTTGGGACTTGCAGTGCGTGCGAAGCGCGTCGGAGAATGTAGCATCACGAACGAACGCAACGAAAAAGTGCCGTGTAAAGCTGTGGGCGTTACGCACGTCATGCACGCACCATCAGTTGATCTACCCCTTGCCAAATGCAACAGTTCCTTTCTTTTGATTCCCTTTTCCTTTTCCCTTGCCGCCTTGTCCGACAGGGGGCGTTATGTGGTCACCTCCATCAGAGTTGCTAGCTTCAATTGAGGCCCCTTGTGGCTCTCCCGATTGTCCAGTAAATGGCCCTGCTCGTCGATAAAAGAGTTCAGCTCCAGGGTTCACTTTTCACTACCAGCCCGCCCGGTTCGGCCTATCCATTCCTCTTTCTGCCAGCTCTGTCTCGAACATGTATTTATCATGGCGGCCTGAAGAGATTGCGCAGTAGAACCAAGACACGCAGCCGTGCCGATGCATGTGCCCAAGTCTACTGCAGGACCGGCAGAACCATGCCCTCGAATCAAAGTCTGTCCTACAAGACACTTCCGGTGGTACAAGAGACGCTGGTCAAAGGGTGGAGATGCCTTCCCCCGTTGCACCAACGCTTCCTCGTCGGTTCGGGACGGATCCATCTCTACCCGGTCACCTGTTCTGTTCCCACCAACTCCAGCTCCGGCTTCGGGAGGATTCGTTGTAGAGTGTTACTCTCGAGTGGCCTTTGTGCGATGGATGACGAAAAGGAAGGATCTGGAGACAATCTAGAGACAATCTCGAGCCCTGAGATGGATATTGTCACTTTCGGAGATTTAACATGTGACGTACTGCAGTGGAAAGCTGCTCATGTCGCGATGATCATCTTCAGTCCTACCTACGTCAGCGCCTACAGCCAACTTGCCTCTTCTCGTGCAGAATACTGTTATTGGATCCAACAGCTTCGGATCCCCCATCCGAGCATCTTTTCATCAAAGGGTCTCCAAAATTGTCAAGATTGATAAGGATCTGATAATGCATCAGGCGGGCAAGCGATTGCGATTCCGGAAGGGTCTCTACGGAACGGATACTCAGATCGACGTTACCCCAGCAGGCTCCATCCATATCGAACCATGTTAATTCCGTCGCCCCAACAATTATCCCGGCGGTTTTATGTATTCCGTTTATAGGCCCGTATTCGGCATTGTCGTGGCCTGGCTTACGTTTGACGCGCCTTGGACATAGAGGAAGACGCGGGGCGTACGGGACAGCCGTACATGAAACCTGGTGCTTCCATGGCCTTGAAGTAACATTGACGATGTTCAATAGTTTGTTTGCCGGCATCCAAGACTCCAGGTCGGACAAACATATCCAGGCATCAACTGTAGATTCACTAGCCAACCGAACCAGTATGAATCTGGTTACAATACCTGCTCGTTGAATCTAGGCAGCTGAGCTGGATTTGTATAGGTACCTTGGCGCATACTATCGAATTGGGCGTTGATATCGACTCATCACCTGCTAGATATCTGGCGCAGGCAGGTAATACCGAGTTACTCCTCCCTTTATCATTCTTTGCTTGTGCTCCTTGCACCATCTTACATCCAGCCACCTACCGCCCAAAAACTCAGCCCCAACCACTAATCATCTGCATGGCGGTATATCCCCTTCTTGATTCGATCATTTCCCTGTAAAGTGAATTTCATCAATCCTTTGAGGATACCTCACTCCAGGTTACATACATGACAGCTGGAGGTCCAGCCCGCCTCACTGAGGCATACCTCGCTGGGGAAACCATCTCTCCATCCCTAGGCTTCACCCCTCTGTTCTCTGTGATAGATTCACTCACAGTGCTATCAACGTTCACCACCCACTGCCCATGAGTGACCGAAGGACAAAGACCGATGGAGCCGCCGGATTCATTTGACCATTGGCATTGCTTCGCCATGTATTAGACATATCAGTGGTGATGAATACGGTCGCCCAGGGTGTTGAAAGCACGAATAAAGCCCCAGGTTTCCAGCAAGGTCGAGAATGTTGAAGTCGTCAGGAATTATCTATCGGAAAAGAAATCCCCGACCAGATCCATCAACGTTCCTTATCACAGAGTCAACGGCTTTCCTGGCTGAGCTGAGCCAGCGGGTGACATAAAACACGAGACTCAGGGAGGTGAGGGCACAGCCAATTCAGTGTCGTGTTTTTTATCCATAGCTAGCTGAGGACCTCCTAGCCTTCAAGTATCACTTGATCGACAAAATGCAAGGGACTGAAGCTCGCTTTGTCGTTCTCAGGGGTTGTCTAGGCCAAGGCAAGACATCTCTAGCAGCCGGATACTGTCAACGATACATCGATCAACCTCGCCAGCCAATATTATGGATTGATACTTCTTCTAATAATACCGTTGACTATGACCTGTTTGTGCCGAGGAGATCCTCAATCATGATGATGGCAGGTTCCCCTTGACACTGGACGGTAGACCCCAAGGCATTTTTTGCCATCGTGCCAACACCAAGACCCCTTGGCTGGTTGTTTTCGACAATGTTGATAAGTCTGAGATGATGCGAGCGATCAAGAGGTACTTCCAAGTGGTGCGTAAATGCCTCTATTCCGATCACCACTCGTCCGCAGAATGTCTAGGACTTTTTGCGACTGGATGGATCTGTCAACATCGAAAACATGGGAGAGGAAGATGCCGTGGAGTCACTTAGGCAAGCCTCAAAGAGTGGTGATACCAAAAACATAGAGCCTAGGGGTAAGTTGGTGGCCGCAGCATTGTTAGCTAGCTCTGGATGAGCCCCTTAACCATCGTCTAGGTAGGGTTACACACTCGCCGCTCACGCCTCGACTTTACGGTCTTTCTAGAAAGATGCAAAGAGTAGTCCGAGACACTGTTAGATAGATTGATAGCTACTGATTACATCACGAACCTGGAAGGGCATGGCATGCTTCAAGACGTGGCACATCTCCGTCTCGCACAGGCGACTCGAAACAAGTACGAGAACTTACACTTGGATCTTGTATTCCATTCTGGATAACCGACGACCGTTACTGGGCCTTTTGATAAAGACACATTGCGTGGGAGAAATAAGCTGGGTAATTCATCCTCGATATAGCCTCTCCAGAGATGGGATATGACTCCCCTGAGTTTCGCCATAACCGTGATTTCGTGAGAGTGATTGAAGAACTGAGCTCCGAAGTTGGGATACTTGCACAAGAACATAGGGCACCGGGGGCTGATGAGAAGTTGGCAGATAAGCCAGGGAGGTGGTTCAATTTGCCACGGTGTCCGATGAGGCCATCAATGATTGGCATGAGGCTATAGATAAGCCCAAAGTCCACACGACACCGGACTCACTGCTTTCCGAGGCACTGGAATGGTTGCTGCCAGTACTGAAACAGCCTGTGTCTCTGGTAAAAGGTTCATCTACAACGTTGAGCTTGTCGGTGAAATCCTTACTCTCCAGTATTCGTGGACAACCATAGCCCAGAGACAGCAGCTTTTGAAGGGGATGCTGGCCCTCAGAATCATGGAGCCTATGTAGAGCTATGTCCCCCTTAATATAGCTAGGAGTTTGTTCATACCGGGATAGAGCTTTCTAGGCGGCCGATGTCATGCTCAAAGCCTGCCTCGGTCTTGGCAGGGCAGTAAACGCGAACTTGTTGTTTATACTACATGCAATGAGCATTTATGGAACAAACTTGTCGTATCTCGATGTCAGAGGAAGAGATGCCCTGTCAACTCTGTGAGGCAGCTGGTTGCTTTGCAACGATTTGGGGGCGAGGGATATTGATATGCACCGCAATTTCAGGAGTCGAGAAAGGCCACTCCCTTGTTTTCGGTTTCGTTTTCCGAGTGCCTTAGGACACAATACGAAGATCGTAGAGAGAATAAGGGACGTGTTTTTCTTGGTACGGGAAAGTGATTTACCCCTTGGTGCGAGATCTTTTTTGTTGGTCGAGTTGACTTCAATACTGCTTGAGGCACAGCGGTTTAACGTAGGTGAAGACTGAAGTATGAGTATTATCAACGAAAGGGCTACACAACTTGCGCTGAGGATGCATAGGTGACTCTATATAGTGATCTATGGATGTTGACTGTAGAAACCAAACGATCAATTCCTGGTGATGATCCCCAGTGGTGGACAAAGATGCCTTAAGGTTCTCTGGTGGTGAGATGATGAACGCCTCCATAGGCCAATGGCCAATCATTTTTAGCGCCCTGACAGCGGCTTTAGCGGCCCGCACCGCTAGAGCTTTCTAGCTGGACCCGTCCCGCGTGTATGCATGCCCACAAACGGCAGCCATGGCACTTACTTTTCTATTCCATCTCTATCTAATACTTCAATATCTGATCTCATCTTGATTTTCACCCTCACATTTCAATGCCGAATATCAAAGATATTTCTTAATTAGTAACCACGGAAAACGCCTAGCTATATGGGAGGCCTACCGTTTCGCCGACACAGCCTGGCAGGCACCACACCATCTGCCGCGGCCCCCCGTTCACTTTGCCGCCCAGATTCATGCGGCCACCAGCCTACGCGCCATCCCCGTCCCCCCAAAACTGGTTGGTCCGCGGCATGGAGTGGTACACTTGTTGGTTGTTCTTGTCTCGGAACTGGATCCGCATGCTACGTAGGACTTGAGGTCATGAGCGCCCATCATGGAGGCTGTGTTAAAGATTCCTCCTCCTCTACTTCAGCCTTTGCTGCTATTCTGTTGCTCCAGTTCATTCCATCCCACACTCTTTCAAGGTCTCGTGTCTAGAGTTGCAAAGGCCAACTGTTTTTTTTTGTTACTATTTGTCCTGAAATGAGCCCTTCACGAGGCTAAACATGGAGACCGCTGCCAGTATCATCGCGTTTGTCCAAATCACGGGAGACATCGTCAAGTTAATCATCAAGGTCAACCAACTATGGAGCGAGGCAACCGATCTCCCACACGACCTCCAGGACCTACTCGAGGAGCTAAAGGACTACTCGATCCTATTTGAAGAGCTGAAGGAACAGCTCGAGGCCGACAATGCCACTAATACCGCCCGAAGCGACTCTTGCGTCGCTCGCAGCTTTGTCAACTCGCAGCAAGCGCACAAGATTCTGAAAGAACTCCTCGACGAGATGAGCACCCAGGTTCAGTCCAAGAAGGAGGGCTTCCAACGGACGTTTACGGCCCTGAAACTTGCGACGAAAAAGGAGAAGCTTGAAAAGTTTCAGAAGAGGCTCAAGCGATCAATTAGGTTTCTGAATGCTTCGATAATGACATATCAGTTGTGAGTGTGATGTATTAACGTAGAGACATTTGACTAATTTGTTCAGGGCTGTTTCAAGACGAAACGCCGATACGATTGTGAGCAGAGTTACCAGCAACTTCAGTGATCAGCTGAATGCCTTCGAGCTGAAGCATGCCTCTACAATTAGAACGATAGGAAGCTTGGAGCAGAAACCGGTCCACGAACAGATAAGCATCAACCGTGCACCAACTTCACCAGGACAAGCTATTATCTCCAAATCAGCATACATAAAATCGTCAAATAGCCAGTTGGGATTGACTTACACCAAAGAAAGGAATGCCTGGCGGGCACGCCTTCGGTTACCCACGTGGCTTTCTCCAGCTGTATACGAATTCCAGTCGAGCTCAACCTTGTCAAGTTGGAGCTTTACATACCGAGTATACAATATTATTTCACCAGAGTCAGAAATCCTGCAGACGATCGAGAAGGGAGACAAAGATGGCGTTTTGGAGCTTTTCAATGCGCGAAAAGCCTCGCCGTTTGATCAAGATCACCGTGGTTACTCTCTTCTATATGTGAGTAAGCTGTCGCAAGAATTTGCACATTTACTAATGTTGTCCTAGCATGCGGCACAAAACAAGCAGTATGAGATATGCCAGATTCTGCTCAAGATGGGACTCAAAGGGACCCTCACTGATGTCGTTGGAGAAGGAAGAGAGTAAGCTTGGTCTTGAGAATGCTTGATGATCATGTCTAATGTGAACATAGGAGCCCATTGAAGCCACTGGTGTATCGACCAAAGAGACAAAGTCCAGAGAGTGATTGGACCCGGATTGTTGAACTTTTTCAGGCCTATCTAAAAGATCTAGATGAGGTGTCTGTTATTCGGCTGTTTGATTTCATCCACGAGTGGACGTATGGTGATGACTTCATGTTCATTTTCAAGGACAGATTCATGCCCAAGTACTACCACTGGCCACTTCGAGACCGACTGGAAGCTGTTAGGCTGGGATCATTTCACCTACTAGCATACAGCAGCATTCCAAAGCTTTTATCTAGGGATTCGACCATCACAGCTCCGGACGTTTCCCAATCCACCCGCGAGGGGCTCTCGCTCGTACACTCGTCAGCCCTGGCATTGGGCATTCGCTACGCGGACGAGACGCTGCCCTACAGGAGAGCCGAGTTTCAGTGGAGGGTTTACAACGAGTCCTGGAGGGATCTCGTAACCAATGTTGCGTCGGTAGCAGACGCTGAGGATCTTCACAGTATTGAGCTTGTGAGCCCCTGGGACGTCCACCATGTTCCGCATTGGCGGGGGACAGCATTGATGTCAGCTATTGGCGGAGCACTTTGTTATCTCTCGCCAGATACCTCCTTCTACCATTGGGACAACACGATCCAGATGACTCTGCACGAGTGGCTTGAAGGCTTACAGCTAGCTGGAGTCGACCTGCTCCAGTACGGGGAGAAAGAGTCAACACTACTACATGGGGGACTTCAAGGTGCTTTTGATGCGGACGCAATTGAAGCTTCTCGAACAATGATCCGAGAGACTCTTGCAAAGGCAGCATACGGAGGAAAGGCGACACAGGCGGCTGAGGATGGATGGAACGTCAACCACTGGGTCCCGCTCCGGATGATAGATCTTGTGACGGGACCGAGCGTACAAGACTGGCGAATCATCTGGGCACCCGAGTTTGAGTACATGGCCTGTCAGTTTTGGGAGTTGGTTGAAGGTAGAGACGAGCGGAGTATCATGCCAGGGTCATGGAGTGAGGACTAGGTGATCATGACTCTATATCGGGGCATATTGATATGGATCCATGAGTTTGTTGCGTACCTAGTACTCTGCGAAACATTGTTGCCTGGGCGTTACCTTCAGATGTAACGCTGGAGCCGCGTACAGCGCTTCGCTCCAGAATGATATAGATCGAAAGGCCCGAAGTTGGCCTGTAATGTAATGAAATATTGTTGATGAAGCGCCGAACTATTTTTAAAGTGTGTTGGTGATAATGTTACATGGGTGTCTTGCCGCCGACGAGAGGTTTGAATATGGTAATAAACCTTCAGGCTGCAGCCTCTCGGCCTACCTAGTTTGGGAAACCAATCAACGCCGTTGGCCAGGCGGGGAAGTCTCACGACGGAGGAGGGGCTTTGCGGGCGGCAACACGGGCAGTCGTCATGTCATTTCTGTCCTTGCCCTTCATAAGCTCCTTCTACCGTTCACATTATCTTCAAACTTTTCTTCACCTCTCGATTCATAGATAGGCACGCAATTTTGAAACTACACTCATCTCCCAAAAAACTTCATCACACCTACCAAGATGGCGACACGTCCTGCCGAGAAAGCCGGTCACTGGTACAAGGCCAGGCCGGCCCAGTTGAAAGAGGAGCTCCAGAACTACTTGGCCGCCGTCCCGCAGAGTATCGATGGAGTTCCCGTGCCTGTTTCTAGTGCACGTATTGTCATTGCTCCGTGAGTGCATGTCCAATACGCACTTGAGTGAACTCCGAACTAACGACACTGTGCACCAGCCATGCGGGATACGACTACTCTGGTCCGTGTGCGGCTTGGGCATACAAGAGCCTTGATCTTAGCCGCGCCAAGCGTGTCTTTGTCCTGGGCCCATCCCATACTTACTATCTTGAAGGATGCGCCGCTTCGACCTTTGGCAAGTATGCGACTCCTTTTGGTGACCTGGTGGTAGACCAAGCCACGGTGAAGCAGGCCAAAGCGGCCGCTGCCATGGATGATATGCCCAAGGATAATGAGATCAACGAGCACTCGCTGGAGATGCACATGCCTTACCTCTACCTCCGCTGCGAGGAGACTTTTGGCACGCCCGACAGGTTCCCCAAGATCGTACCTATCCTCGTTGGGAGCAATAATGGACCAGAGGAGAAAGCTGTTGGCAAGGCCCTATCGTCCTATCTCAGGGACCCCGAGAATGCCTTCATCATCAGCTCCGACTTCTGCCACTGGGGCAGAAACTTCAGCTACACGGTGTATTCGCCATCCAACAGCCCCTCAGATCTCGTCAGGCTGCGCTCCTCTGACCCAGCACCAAAGGGTCCCCCGATCCACGAGACGATCCGGACGATCGACGAGGCAGCCATGGACGCCGTCAAGAGCGGCAGTCATGATGCCTTCCTCGCGACCCTGAAGCAGACCAAGAACACAGTTTGCGGGCGACACCCCATCGGAGTCATGATGGCGGCTCTCGAAATCCTATCCAAGGAGCCTGATTTCAAGAATAAGGGCCGATTCAATGTCATTAAGTATGACCGCAGCAACCTGGTCCGGCAACCTAATGACATGAGTGTCAGCTATGTGTCGGCGTACGCTGTGCTGTGAGTATGGTCATTGAAGCAATGCGTTTTTGTATGAGATTCGGATGTTTTTGGGCGTGTTTGGGTGCTTTGGCGATGCAAGGCGAGAAGTGGTATCGAAGTATGCGGAGTTTCTGTTTTTGGGATTGAAGCGGCGTGTGAAGACGTGGGATGAAATATGATATGAGGTTGGAATATGGTTCTAGAGTAATTGACGTCCAAATACTGTAATGCAATGCAGTCAAAGAGCAATGTCCATGTGAACAGTTTTTGCCAAGCCGTTGAGGTGTGCATGCGTGATCGGCGAGCAAACATACATCAGCAAGTCCGAGCTGGAGCCGTCGAATGCGAGGTGTCAGCTTATGATTTATTGAACGCCAGCATGCGGCTGAAGTCTCTGTGGCGGGTTGAGGAGAGAAGGCAAGGGTGTGATGTGAGTGAGACGAATCCTGCTAAAGGTGGAGCTGACCAAAGTCCCGAGAAGGGCATTTCTATTGCGAAATGCATGAACAGTGGTAAGACGAAGCCGTTGATGACAGCTTCTGTGGACGAATCTGGCCATCACACGGAGTAGAGTTTCCGTATTCTATATGAATCTGAAAATAACCTCGCAGAATCGCGAGCACCCTTGACACGGGCATCCACCCACACACCAGATGCTTGAGAGCCCCACGCTGGGCAGAAAGCTTGGTTGAGGTTTGTTCCAAACCAACCCCGGTCAGTGCCAATCTCCAAAAAGGTGGCGTCCCTGGAGCTAAGAGCTGAGGGATTAGCGTGGGCTCGCAGGGCTTTTTCCGTGTCAGCCTACATATTTGGATGCGGACTGTAGAGGGGCGCAGTACCGGTGGAGTTTGTTTCTGATGTCAAGAATGGGAGTAGAAATTTGTGGTAATGATGAACATGATCATGACGCTTTGCTGCTTCATACGTAGCAAGATGTAGACTCCAACACCAGACGTGTTACAGATGACGAGGTTTGAACATCCATGGGATAAAGCAACCGCGTACAAATGTGAAACAGGTGGAGAGGCCATCCATCACCAATGAGAGGACCCTTGACAGCCAGTTGTTATTACTGGGACCGACCCCTAAAAAGAAGCACAGCAAGGCTTGCTCTGCCGCCCAAAGCTCATTAGACAGAAATCCATGCAGGGCCCCCTCCCTCCAATTGAGCGTCGCATGCTTGATTCGACCTGTGTAGCATTTTTTGGGTTGCTTGCTCAAGGGGTTGGGGGCCTGGCGAGTTTAATCTTGGAGGAGTAGCAGTCCGAGTCGGCTTGCGAGATTGCGACCGTGACGGTCTGAGATTGGCATCAAGATAGAGCGAGCTACCTTATTGAAGGCGTCGATAATGAACTTTTAGATTAAATTGAGTAATTATTTTGCGAATTTTCAAAATCTTGATTGACTGCCAGGACAGCACAATATGCATCTTCATGGGTGACAATACCTACGGACCATCTGCCCGTACGGACAACCGACTCGGGGCTTTGACATCCATCCATCCCCAGGGCATCTAGCCGCTAAAAAAGAACCCACCTGCAGCCCAGTAGAGGCAGTGAGCAGCAAGCTGGAGCGCCCAAGCGCCCGTCCCCCAGTGGCTGGACCATGGCGCGCCTCCAACTCAGTGGCCACTCCCCCATGCCTGCTTCATTCTCACACCGTCAGTCTTCCCCCATTCCCTTCTTTTGCCTCTTTCTTACTTTTCCTCATCCACGCCCTCGTTCCATCACCCACCCTTTCTTATTTTTCCTTTTTTTACCTTCCCTTACGCCCCCTCCTCACTCAAAGTCTCGACTTTCGCTATTTTCCCTCTTTCTCATTCTCGAGTCGTTTTCTCTTTGCTGTGCGACGAGATCTCGGGTCCAGCCACCACCGAAGCTTTCCTTTCCCCTACAATATACCCAAAACCTACAATACGAGGAGGAAGGCGAAAAACACCAAATACGCACGATTCGAGCTTAAAAAGAATCAAGCCCGACGACGACGAAACTTCCAAAAGAGAGCTTATTCGATCTCTTGAAACAAACCCATTCACAGCTTTTGAGTAGAGCTCTGCTCAGTCGCCCACCATGAGTGTTAGTCTCGCCTCCTATTCTGCCTGCCTCCTGTCCCAATCTCTTGAAGTGACTCCAACCACCGACGCGAATTGAGCGCCGCAATTCGACTTTCGAGTCTCTAATTCCCCTAATCAACACAATACTCTTTGACATCGATATTTGCTAACATGATTCACAGTACGGGTTAGTTGTCGCATCCCACGCGTTCGATTTCGCCCCTCGACCCCCTTGCTGACGCACGTGAATAGATACGGAAGACAAAATCCCTACGACTCGCCCGACACGGGCTACAACACTCCTACCGGCGGTTACGGAAACAATGGTGGTTATGGTAACAATGGCGGTTATGGAGGTGGGTACAACAGCCCTCCCGCGCAGAGTGGTTTCGGAGGTGAGATTGTGATTGAACTGGATATGGGAATGGCTAGTCGTCATCCGTCATCCACAGCGTGCGCTGACACGACGCGATTCGTAGGCAACGTCGAGATGGAGCCTCTTGCCCACAACGCCAGCTCTTTCGGCCATGGCGACCCCAACGCCATCCTGAACGAGTGCCGCGACATTGACCGCGGTATCGACACTGTTGAGAAGAACCTTGAGGAGCTCCGTCACATCCAGCAGCGAACACTCGATGATGCCGATAGCTCGGCATCGAGCGCCGCCAACCAGCAGCTCGATGCTCTCTCTGCCGACACCATGAGCCTTTACCGAGGCCTCACAGAACGCGTCCGCGTCGTCAAGTCCAACCCTGAGGCCCAGTCAGCAAAGAACAACCCTCACGTCACCCGTATCGACCGCCGTCTCAAGTCGGCCATCCAGCAGTACCAGCAGGTTGAGTCGCAGTTCCGAAAGCGTACCCAGGACCAGATGGCTCGCCAGTACCGTATCGTTCGCCCCGATGCCAGCGAAGCTGAGGTTCAGGCTGCCGTCGAGGACACCACCGGTGGCCAGGTCTTCCAGCAGGCCCTTATGCAGAGCGACCGCCAGGGCCGCGCCCGCGCCGCTCTCAGCGCTGTCCAGGATCGTCATGCCGCCCTTGTCAAGATTGAGCAGCAGATGGTCGAGCTCGCCCAGCTGTTCCAGGATATGGACACCTTGGTCGTTCAGCAGGAGGTTGCTGTCACCCAGATTGAGCAAAAGGCTGAGGAGGTCGTCGAGAACCTCGATAAGGGTAACGAGGAGATTGGCGTCGCCGTCAACACGGCCCGCAAGACTCGCAAGAAGAAGTGGATCTGCCTGGGTATCTGTGGTGAGTATCAACGGTTTATGCAGCCCTGTCAACGGCCAGCTAACATTATATGCAGTGGCCATCATTCTCGTCATCGTCATTATCGTGCTCATCTACATCTTTGTCATCAAGGGTCAGAACAACGACAACAAGAAGCGAAGTATCATCGACGACATCAACCGCACTCTACCCGCCATCAACGCCATTGGCCGACGATCTCGCATCATGGGCCGAAGCGCAGACGACAGCGAAGCTACCGCCCTACTTGACCAACTCACCAAGGGACGCATGCACCTGCCTTCAATCCCGAAATAGGCGCCCGGAGGATAAAAGGTTGACTCCCCAAAAGTATCTTGTTTGGGCGTGGCTGTTGTATAGCCCAGCCACCGCCCCGTGTTGCCATCTTGAGGATATATACGCATCTGAAGAGAGGAAACCGATTCTTGGCCTCACGGCGATCATTGCCTGCTGCTTTTTCTTTGACTGTCTCTTGCGTATTCCCTGCCCGCACCATGTTTTGCTGCCGCTGCCACAGCCCGATAGCCTGTCCTCGTCTCTTTTGGTTTTGTTGTTGAAAGGATACAAATCGGGCCCCTGCGTTGTTCTCTCTGTCGCCATTCTGGAGTTTTTTCTCTTTCGATTTGCATTAGTTAGGGGCGTTTATACAGTATATGAGCTTTTAATCAATCTTTTTGCTACGCCGTGTTTACATTGCCTCCACTTCTAAGAAACTGCTGTCACAACTAAAGACAGCAAGGATACGCGTGATGTCAAGTCCAATTCATACATCGAGCTTGGGCCTACTTTAGTTGATCCAAACACAGAGAGTCGCGATACTTGGGTGAAACAAATCCCATACGCCAAACCAATTTTACCCATACATCCATTCATCCATCTCTCTGAAGGTGCCTGGTCCACCTACTAATCCAATCGCATCCTCTAGAAAAAACTCTCGACTTGTTGTGGTTTATGCCATGAGAAGGCATCATGTAAACTAAACAAGAGACTCTTAAAGCATGCGCAAGTGTCCATCCGTGATGGGGTCAAACTGAGGCGTCTCACAGTTGTTGTACGCATATACACTGAATACCCACCAAAGGGTATCAGATTCCGGTAAGACGTCTCAAACTCATTCCTTGGCCTTTTCCTTTCCCTTTTCGACGCTGTCATAGTCCACTATCGCCTCGTCAGGTGGACCCTCATCCTCGTCTACTTGGTCTTCTTCATGTTCTTGTCCAACTAGGGCGCGTCGCTTCTCTCCTTCGTCGACAACCTTTTTCAGCACGCCCATGCGTCGTCGAAAGTCTTCGGCGAGCACGTCAACGTCTTCACCGCCTATGGCACCACTGCCGGAGCTGGGTAGGCTATCGGGACGCATCTCGACTGGTTCGCGTTCTACGCCTTCGACGCGGAGCATGAGGGCGCCCCCATTACGAGCGTCATCATCGCCTTCGCTTTGTTGTACAGCCACGTTTGATTTCGTAACAGCAAAGTCTGGTGTCAAGCTCGCAGCCCAAGAGACAGCCCAACGACTAGAGTCTCCCTCGGGGGCAGGTACAAGGTCCACGACGAGGGCGCGGTCGACTGCAGGACTGGCCAGGACAGAAGGGTCGTCGTCGGAGAAGAGGTAGTGGATGCGGGGGTGTACGGTGATGTTTGTGGTAGAGTTTGTCAAGAGTGTAAAGAGCGGCTCGAACGGAGGCATCGGGGGCTCAAGCGGGGCTTCATCTTCGGATTGTTGTTGCTGTTGCTCGTGGAGGAGCTCGGCGGCGGGAGCAAGCCCGGAGGCCGTAATCGGTGGGGACGGATCCCTATCGGTGCCGGACATGGTGGTTAGGAGTGTGTGTTGAGGAAGGCGAGTGACTGAACGACGATTGCCGCTCCGTGGGCATCTTTATGCGACAAAATCCCCGTCTGCCGTCAGGTAACGTGCCGAAATGTTGAGAAAGGCGACAAAGGTTAATGGTGCTGTTGAAGCTTCCAGATGGTATCGACGTCCTAGGTAGGCAGCATGACGGAAGTAAGCTCCAGCCTTATCTTATCGCACGTGGATCATGCCCCATGCGGCCAAAAAAACAGCTGCAGGTTCCGCAAAGGTTTAAGGCAATTGTGAGGTAATATTTTATGTCGCATGCCGCTTTTACGCATTACAAGTATCGTGACTTGGCATGTGACGAGTACATGGACAAACAAAGCTACTGGTGTAAAACACCATCTTACACGCGACCTCATGCATCTCAACGGAACACCTATTTTAGGAAACCCATTCATCCTCACCAAAGATCCAACAAACACCAGGTACACGGGAACCGGGAAACCCAAAACGGTCTCTCGTTTCTGACGTTCCCCTCGCATTGGATAGCTCCCAATCCCTCGTGGGGGCCATGCACCGTTGCAACCCACACCCACTTGAACTCTCATCGTGTCGTTGCCCAACAAGGCTTTCCCTGCCTGCCTGACTTGTTTAACCGCCGATCTAGCTGGACGACCGACTCGAGTCGACCATCAGTTGACGCGGCGCTTCCTCTGTTAGGACGGCTATCGCGTCTCGTTATACCCCGGCGTGTCCCGTTTGTCCGATGTCTCTCTCGATCCCCCTAGTGATGCAATGTTATCATGGCCAACAGACACAAGACCCATCGACATGAATCATGAAGAGTAAGCTGTTGTTGGAAGGATAATCAGGTTGGCAGTGAACCATCCGTGTCCAGGAGGGAGTCGAGCATCCAGTGCTTACCTCCCACCCCAGCTGCCTGGAAGAAACGCCAACCCCCCGTCTATTGAGTCTATAACAATTCCCATCCGTCATGCTGATTCCCATGATATCCCTCTCTCCCATTTTCGCGGCTCTTTCCAGAAGAAACAACGTTTGCCGACCCATCCCTGTAAGGCGTTCATGATAGTAAACCAACCTAGTTTTTCCCAAGCAACAAAGGAGAAAAGGAAACCCAAAAAAGACAAAAGAAAAGAAGAAGAAAAGAAACGCCAGCAAATGCCCCTTCTGATGCTGTTGATGGATGATGATGAAACGCCGTCTCGCTACCGTCTAGTATGCAGAAAGCAGGCTGTGATCAAACAGCCCACGAGACAAGGACATTGAACCGTCACGTCGTACCAGGGATAGCCATCACAGCTCCCTCAGGTAAGGAGGTTGAGAGTTCCCTCCTTCACGATGGTAGAGGCCCCTCACGAAGAATGCAAGGCGCGGAATCCAGCCGCAATTAGGCTCCTCGACTTTTCTTTGGCGTCGGCCGGGCCGTTCCAGTAAAAGAGACCCTAGATGCCGCAGTTAGCGATCTGGTAACCAAAACTACAACCCAAATACCCGGCTTGCACCCCGACGTGGGGGAAAGACACGTCGATGGTTCGTCCAAGACAAATGCAAGACACCGAGAACAACAACTTACCCCTAGTCCCTTTTGCTTGCAAAATCCAGCCTTGATCTTGACCGTGTCTGGGTTGTCGTACGTCACGAAGCCACCGTCTGCGCCCACGCACTGCGCTGCCACATGGCGCTTGTCGACAACCTCTTTGCAGCCCTTGCGTGGGAGCTGATTGTATTCAAAGGTACCATCCTCAGCGCCTCCGACGCCCTTGAACTTGTGCCCAGCCCCCGAGCAGTGGAGAAAACTTCGCCCAAATGTTGGGATGCCCAGCAGGATCTTCTTTGGCGGAAACCCCTTGGACATGAGATATGAGACCCCCGCTGATCCTGAGGTCTCCTCCTTGTTCATGGCGTACAGCTGCGAGTGGTGGCCTGCCTTTGGTGTCCAGCTGCCAAAGAAGTCGTACGCCATCAGGTTGATGAAATCCAGGTACTCGGTCACCAGCTTCAGGTCGAGAAACTGCAGGATGGCCTTGTTGGCGGGCAGCGCCGCCGTGAGAATGTAGTGCTCCTCAGGGAGATGAATACGGATGGCCGCCAGCAGCGCGAGAAAGTCGTAACCTTGCTGCGCATCGCACGGGTATTCCCAGGCAACTATCACGGGTGACACGGTCAGCATCTCGTCCGCAGCAAGACGAAGGTCCAAGACATCGTCTCAGCTACCACTTACTGTCGATTCCATCCAGGCCAGAGGCTTCAACGAGACCCCTCGCTGACCGGGCAAAGTTGTCACGAAGCAGCGTGTTAGAAGCCACCAAAGGGAAAACCTCTGACGAATTGCCGCCTCCAACAGACAAAACCACTCGAAGGTGAGGATGTTTCTGTTTGAGATGCATCAGGGAGCCCAGCCCACCTTGTACACCGTCGACAGGCGCTCCAGCATCCGCCCACTCATCACTTAGCTAGAGCAGGGGTCCGAGTCAGTACCGATCTTCGGTCGCCTGGACACATGATGATGATGGGCGAAACTTACAAAAACACCACCATCGACTGAAACACTGGCATACGCATAGTAAACATGGTTGATGCAACTGTAGTTGAGCATCCCCGGTGTGTCGCCCTGGTATATCCTGTAGTTGGGGAAGTAGACAGCGTTGGTGAACATGACATTGGACACGCTCGACGCAATCCGTGACTTGCGAGAAGAAGAACTCATGATGGGCGACTAAAGAGGCGGAATCTAGAAAAACAAAGACGATGGACGTTCAAGCAGTGAGTGAATGGCCCAGAACAGAGTCTGCAAAGATCGAATTGTGTGCGGATGTGTCTTGTCTTTTAATGCTGCGCGAAAAGATCATACTCCAACAACCAGCCCGATGGCTTAGAGCTTCAAGGTCAAGGTCAAGGAAGATGAATTGATGAGTTGGAGAACAAGGTTAGGCACCAAACGAGGCCGAGGAGCATCATGGCTGCGGTCAAGAAGGATTGGTCGACTATATAATGCTCAATGGATGGAGGGATGGATGGATGGACGGCGGCCAGCTCATAACGAGCGAACAAGCCCGTCCGAGCAGAGGATCGAGGGCCGGCCTGGGCTGGGCAGGGCGGCTGATGCTGGTGGAGCAGGGTCCCGTCCGGTATCCAAATTACGGGAGGGTCCAGGATACGGCGAAACCATCCATGATGCATGACATAATTGCGGGGAGTCGTTGAGAATGTATGGATGATGAGACTTGTGCAGTCGTCGACAGTAAAGCAAAGCTGAGTGAGCCTTCAAGGGTCTTGTCCTCTGTCCGTCGGACCGCCTTGTTCATGGCTGTCATTAGTCCGTCTCTCCCAATCATTGAGCCTTGAACCAGCCTCGGGCCAGCCTTGGACCACGCCAATTTGGTCATGGTAAACCTCTGTAATCCATCCATCGCCAAATGACAACAACCCCATGGCGCTTGGCAGGCCAGTGCTGGACAGAAGCGGGACATTCGGGCGAGGCCGCTTTCTCTCGTTTCTTCTTTTCCTCGCGTAAAGGACTCGCTCAAGAACCCTGCCATGCCATGCCCTGCGTGTCTGTCCGCGTCACGTCCCTCATTGAGGAGAGGATGCTCGAGGCACCAGAAGAGCTGTCCCTCGGCCGTGCTTTTTGGTGGTTGAAGCGAAGCATTGATAATGACTGACACTGACACTTGACAGAGACAAGCCGCGGCCTCCCCGGACCACAATACAGCCCTGTCGTAAAAAGGGAAGAGGGAAAAAAGATGAAACGCAATGACAGGCCAGCAAGACGAGACACGTACATCTGTGCGTGCCCTTGAGCATTGCCTTGTCCACCGAGAACCCAGCCGAGCAGACGCCGTCCCGTCCATGGGAGATGAGTCTTTTCTTCGGTGCCCGCCTTTGTGAGCGTGAGTGCGTGCGTACGTACGTGCGGCTATGGCTACGGGATAGCGGGGTGACTCGTGCACGAGTCTCCCCCGTATAAGTCGCCGAATCCGACTGGCTCTGGAGTTTGGTTTGAAAAAGGCATTGTCGTGAGCCACCAGGGCTCGGCTTCGAACCGGGCTCGAACCGGGACCGCAGCAGGATCAGAGCGAGTGATCCTGCTAAAGAATTGGCGTGATCCAAGGGGTGAAACGGTCTCAGCCAAGATGGGACTTGTTCTCAGCAGCATTAGTGTTGGCCGTCCTCTCCTCGATGTCTCAACCTCCATCTTGGGGGCCGGGACAATCTAAGACCCAAAGACATCAAGGACAATCCCAGGCGTCTAGGTCCCCTCCCCGGAACGAGGGGCCTGTTGTACCAGAAGCGCCGAGCCAGGCCCAACAGAACAGCTTCCGATAAGGGCGTCGACAGCCGTGCGGCTCCACGGATTCGCCCTGCCATCGAAGTTCTGGAAGGTCGACGAACACTTGGAACGCACTAAATGGTGAGATTGGCTCCATAATTAAAAAACGGCCAGGGATGTTGGCCATTTGGGCGCAACATTCAGTGGAGTGAAACACCTTCTGTTCAGCTCCTAGTCCTTGCAAGCTGCTCGCCCTGACAGCCAAGTTGAGCCGGGACCAGGCTCTAAACCTCGCTGTTGCTCGCCACGAATCATCCTAATAACCCGAGAGGCCTTTGAGCCTAGGCCTTCTCATCTCCATCTCCCTCCGCCATCCCCGAAACCTCCAACCAAGACCTAGGCCCACTCGGTTATGAGTTCAGAAACCGTGACGTGCCGCCATCCTGCATCATCTGGATGTCAATTTGAGACCAGCCACGGGGCTAGCGGCCTCCAAGGTATACGCAAGGCAGAGTTTCTCGCCAACTGCCAACTCCAGACTCTCGCTCAGACGTCCGTACAGGCGTGACCTGCCGCCGGCGTTTCCTCCACATGGCTGGTATGGCAGCCCGGGGTTTAAGCAACCCTGCAGAGATGTCGATGTCTGGCACATCAGAATCCCATGGATCCTTGCTGGGGCGGCGGCGCTGGGAGACAACTGTTAGCGTCGTTTCCAGAAACCACATAACCAACGTCCAATCCCATCCGAATCAGCTTGCAAAACCCAGCAGAAGGAATTCTGTTGAAATCAAATGTCTCGGTAGTGTGTGCAGAGCCCCCGGTACGTACTCTGTGGAGCTTTCTGACACGCTGTCATGCTCTGTTTTTCTGTTTTTAGTTCAAACGGCGAGGTGAAGCCATCGAGCCCCTCGGAGTGTTTCCCCGTTGCCGCATTCAAAGAGCCGGGTTGTTGCTTTATTTGATCCATTGTTTAATGCGCACAGCCTCGGCCGCGCCCCGGATGTACGGGTTGATTAGGCGCGCATGGGGCTCTGGTCCTCTTGTATCCGTGACGTCGTACCGGGAATCAATGTTGTGTGATGCCATTTTGGCGATCCAGAACCTCCATGTCAGCTTCGCACAAGTCCGAGATGATGTTACATTCAACATATGCAAATTTAACTGCTGCATTTAGCACAGACACGAGGGAGCTCTCCAACAGTCCTGTGTAGAGTACATCACAAGGAACTGAAACCAATAAGCTCATCAGGCTGTCTGCACCCCAGCCAACCTGACTTGGCTGCATTATCTTGGCCTTGAGCTGGACGACGCGCATACCTGTTGGCTGGCATGGAGGAAATAACCGATGTCCATTACCCGGTAGGCGGGCTGTCGATGCGGGACGTATCAAGGTTTGGCGAATAGGTAATGAGAATAGGAGACCGAGCATTGAGTCTTGCAGCATGTGAGACCGAAGACGACCCGCAAGGTGGTGGGCAGTCTGCGAGTCCTCTGCGAGTCCTTCTGCGAGGCTCAAGTAGACGACCTCGCACGGCAGTAGGTAAGCGAGTGCAGATGCATGTTTGCCCAACCAACCCTGGTCCATCCGGCCTAGGCCGAGTCTCTCAGATCTGCCCAACCGATCCGCTGTCAGTTCTCGTTTCCGTTTCGAGGAGGGATATAGAAGACCTGTTATTAGTAGGTATCCGCCCGCTCAACCTCTGTAAGAATATACTTCAGACTTCTCAGATAGAAACTCTCTGCACTCTGAAAGTGTATTCTACTGTCCCTCGGCTCTCCAGAAAGGCTCTTTGGCATTTGTTCCGTACTGTGTCGCCGCTTGGGCCATGTGAAGCAAACAATCTGCCCCTCCTTTGCGCAAACTGAACCAAACTGCCGAATGGCAGAGTCCCTCCATGCGCCAACCGCATAACTCATCACCAACAACTGGCGTCGGTATGTACGTAGTTTATCGTAGGGCACACCAAGTGCGAACCCCTTTGTCGAGGGCCAGTGTCGGCAGCCAAAAGGGTTCATCGGGGTGGGCCCTCCGTCATGGAAGCAACCGTGTAATATCCTCATGACCTCTTGCATATGTTGATTGAGGTTCTTGGTCTTGTGCACCTGTCGCAGTTGGTCGTTTCACAGAAATGGCCAAGGTGGTGGCGTTGCCGCAACCGAGGAGGACATGATTCACGCCGTAATAAAGCGTACCGAATCTCAGGTCGCCTATTTCCCTTGCCACCGAGTCTTTATCCTTCGCCCTAGGACCGTTCGACACGATGGAAGACGACGATTCCCGCTCTTTCTCGCTCATCTCGACCGTGGGGATAGAGTCCGCATACACGGCGACAGATCAAGATACAGACGAGTTCGAACTCGTCTATGACGAGGAGAGATCCGAATGTTCGCGTTGGGATCTGAGCTCGAGCTGCTCCACTTCGCTACCACCAAGTATTCATGGCTTTGAATACGAACTTGGCCGACGGTATCACAGCTACGTGAGCGGACGGTACCCCCTCCCCAACGATACCGGAGAGCATCTTCGTGAGGAAACTGAACATGCTCTGTTTCTCTATCTACTTGTGCGTACCATGGCACACAAGCTTGAGGGAACTGTGATCGGTTCGACTGCTAACGAGTCTGTCACTTCAGAGTGGTAAACTCTTCTTGTCGGAGATCGGTGACTCTCCGCGAAAGATCATCGAC
The DNA here is from genome assembly GCA_025433615.1 of Fusarium sp. LHS14.1. Classification (NCBI taxonomy): domain Eukaryota; kingdom Fungi; phylum Ascomycota; class Sordariomycetes; order Hypocreales; family Nectriaceae; genus Fusarium; species Fusarium sp. LHS14.1. The sequence goes on from CM046481.1 coordinate 3,899,049, forward strand.
ATCGGCACGGGAATTGGTTAGTATCCCGGAATCTTGATGGATTTATGCTGACTTCGATTTCAGGAACATGGGCCATAGACGGTAACACATTTCCGAAGTTTCTGTACAAAACCACTGCTGATCTTTACAGTGGCCGACTTGTACCCATGTGCGAGTGTCGTCGGAACTGATCTATCGCCCATCCAGCCCGAATCGATGCCGTTGAATGCTCAAATGTTTGTCGAAGACTGCGAGGATCCAGAATGGACGCATGGAAACAACTTTGACCTAGTCCACCTCAGAGGGGTGGCTGGGTTCCTTCTCGACCTCGATGCCGTGGTCGACAATGCCCACGCGTGAGCAACGTGATACCAAGATATCGGGGGTACATTGCTGACGAGAAAAAAGACACCTTAGATCGGGAGGGTGGATCGAGTTCCAAGAGTTCGACCAGTCGGTGCTCTGCGACGACAACACCATGAAGGAAGATGATCCTTTGCGCATCTTCTTTGACACCTGTACCGAGGGCATGCGCAAGTATGGCTGCGTCGGCTTCGGTAAGCACGATATCAAGCAGTCCCTCAAGCGTGCAGGTTTCAGGCGCATCCAGATGGTGACCAAGAGAGTTCCTCTCTCGTCATGGCCAGGGGGGAAGAAGTCAAGGACTGTGGGAACGCTGATGCAGGCCAATATTTCGGAATGTCTCGAAGCTTTTGCGGCCAAGCCATTGGTTGCCCTGGGAATGACACCAGAACAGAGACACGAGATGGTGAGCCGAGCTCGCGAGAGCCTTCTGGACAGTTCAATTCGTCGGTATGTGAACTGCCATTTCTACATGGGTCAGAAGATCCAGCGCAGTCGTGTTTCGATCTGAGCTCTCACATTTGGTCCATTGTGACGATTGATGCTTTGGATTGAGGGGAAGGACAAATGGGGATGAACTTAATGATTGACGACTTTTCTCTTGAGATTGATGGAGGTTCCAAGATGAATGTGGGGGTTGAGATCATATTGATGGTCACAAGATGTAGCAGGAAGGTACGGCGAGGAAAAGAACAGGGGCAGTTGCCCAACACAGGCAACAGTGGTGGACCAGCAATTGCGTCGCTCACATATTTCTCTTGAATTTAGTTCATTAGTGTGTTAGTACAGAAGAGTTGTTGTGCTCCAATTTAATAACCGATTTTATGAAGCTTGAATAGTCACATTTCATTCTCATGTTCCCCATGGGTCGTTATGGAACTCGACCTTGGCCTGGAGCTGGAGCTGGTGGTGGCGCCCACTAGCGGCGATCTTGGTCGCTGACAAAGGTTCCCCACACCGCAGACGCCTATCGTCACGGGCTGGCTTTGAAGCTACTGGAGCTTTCTGCGCGTGGTGAAATTGTCAACCTCAAGCTCGACCTCAACATCAACACCAAGTTTCTCCCCTCACTGCAAACCACACCCAGCACTCGCGCTCAAGTAGCAATCACGCATCGATAGTGAGATACATATTCTACTCAGATACCGACAAAGGCCTCGGCCTCCTACCCAACATGCCCGCCGCAGTCGAGTCTGCCGCATCCGCCATCCTCAATCACTCGGCGACCCCCTACAACTTCCGCTTCTCGCCCTTCCTCCGGCGAACATACCAGGTCGGCCTACCTCCCGACCGTCCCATCTGCAAGGCCTTTCAGTCTGGGCACTGCCCAAACGGCACGCGATGCTTCGAGCGCCACGTCTCCGATGCGAAGACGGCGCAGCCCACGGGTGGTCTCAACTCGCTTGTCTGCAAGCACTGGCTGCGCGGCCTGTGCAAGAAGGGCGAGCACTGCGAGTTTCTTCACGAGTATAATCTGCGCAAGATGCCCGAATGCAACTTTTTTATGCGCAACGGATACTGCTCAAACGGCGACGAGTGCCTTTACCTTCACATCGATCCTCAGAGTCGGCTGCCGCCCTGTCCTCACTACGACATGGGATTCTGCCCGCTAGGACCCAACTGCTCTAAGAAACACGTCCGGCGCAAGCTCTGTGGATTCTACCTTGCCGGTTTCTGTCCCGATGGTCCTGATTGCAAGGAGGGCGCCCATCCCAAGTGGTCCAAGAACCTAGAGAAGCCAACCCTTAAGTCGGAGGAGAAGAAGGACGAGGACGTTCTGATGGAGATGCCACGAGATGATGAAATGGACAGGCCGCGCGAGCAGCAAAGAGACAGAGATCGCGACCGTGACCGGGAGCGGGATCGGGACAGGGATGATGGAGGCAGACACGGCGGTCGTCATGGAAGAGGAGGCAAATGGCGTGGCAGAGGACGATTCCGTGGAAGAGGACATTAAGGATTTGACAAACATGGAAGAGAAAGCGAATGGCGCACACGATATTTCTAAGGATATGGTACAAAAGGCTTTGTCTACTTGGTATTTTAATGGCAATGATACCCAATTAGTTCTTGGGCCTCGGGTTCCTGAAAAACATGTTGCAAATTCAAGTGATGATGAGATGAGAAGAGAGTAAACCAATATGTATTTTTCACCAATCTTTGTGCGAGTCGTGCTGTTTTAACATAACATAATCATTGGAGTCGTGACGGCGTCTATTGTAGCAGAACGGATCCTTCTTTCATGTCCCATCGTTATTTGCGGTACACATTAGATCCATTAAATGACCTGTGTAGAATCATCAAGGGTTCCTCGTTCAAGAGGTCTCGGAAGTCTGAGGGGTCCAGAGAGCTCCCTCGGCTTCATGAGCGCCGCCCCAGACGTTGGACTCGGGTGGAACGGCGACGAACTCGGTCGACGTCTCTCCTGCCTCGGTGTCTCCGTTCTCGCTCTCCTCATCAGCCTCGGAGCCCTCGTACGAGCTCGTTTTCCAGGTGGACAGCTCATCCACCCGGCGGATTCCCATCATCCACGAAACAAGACTTCTAGGGGCCCATCGTCCGACAAATCCATAGACGCTGGCGCCAAGGCCGACGCGTACGGAGTCAGCAATGATGGAGCCATCGATCACATCAAAGACCGAGTTGTGGAGGCTTCGCAGAGAGCTACCCCTCAGACCGCGGATACGGCCTCCCGAGATGGCAGAGCTAGTCTGTGCCACAAAGTTCTTGGCATAAACATGTCGGGCACCCTCAGGCCAGACGAGAGGTGACTCGGGGTTTCCAGACTTGATAAGGCCTTGCTGACCGTGGCCTCGAGCGGGAACAAAGCTGGAAAAGTCAAAGGTGCCGAGTTGCATGTGGGTAACGGGGATATCAAGAGGTCGAAGTTCGGCAGTGAGAACCTCGGTAAAAGCAGAAAGGGCCGAGCAGACAGTCGCCTCGGGGGCGTGGAAAGGCGGGTTAATGGACGAGATGATGGAAGGCGTAAACACAAGGACCTTGGGAGGGACCCATTTCTCCCCGATGGGGTTCAGGCGCGAGGTGAGGAGGGGCAGGAAGGCCTGGATTGTGAGGATCGGCTGGAGGAGGTGGGTGTTGAACAGGTCGGCGAAGCTGGACGGGGGGATAGTGGCGATAGGAGAAGTCTGGTAGTGGAGGCTTGGGATGAGAATGACAGACTTGAGAGTGAGCTGGTTGGGCTTCATTCCGGGTCCAGGAGCTTGAGGGGATTGGAGGAAGAGAGCAAAATGTTCGATGGCAGCGCCGGCATTGGGTGGCTGGGGTCGGTGTCAGCATTTTGCTTCGATATCAAAATCAGCAAACTCACGTCGGTGGTGTCGATACCCAAGGGTCGGATATCGGGTCTCTTCATGGCAAGGACCATGCCCTCATCCTCGGCAGCATTGCAGACAACGTAGACCATGAATCCCCGCCTCTCCATATCCAGAGCCAGAGATCTTGTCAAGGGCAGGCTCGGCGAACCGGCGATGACGATAACCTCTGTACGGCCGCCATTCCTAGCCCTCTTTGCTCTCCTCGTCTTTCTGCAAGATCGAGTGGCCTGGTAGCCCTTGTAGATACCGGCTCCGCACGCGACCACGAAGATGCCCGTCAAAATTTTATGCTTCACCGCCCAATCTACCAGCCTCTCGCCACGAGACAGGGAAACGATCTCGACGACAGGCTTCAAGGGAGGCGTAGGCCTCACGGACTCGGGTATCCATTCCGACGTTGAGAGATTTTCCCTGACGAGTTCGGCGGCGCGGTCGACATTTTTTTCGATTATGCCGGTAACAGTGTCGGTGTACTGGCGGACTTGGGGTGGGATAGCATTTGACAGCTGCAGGGGGTCAAGGTCAACTACAGGGCATCAAGCAGAGAAGCAAGGCGCAACTTACCACGTCCAAGAAGTGCGAGTCGCCGACCGACATGATGGCGGTTGGATGTCAGAGGGAAAGATGTTTCAACTCAGTTCGTATGACGGTCGGTATTGGATTGGGCTGCTTCATGCGGACGGTGGGTGGAGAGCTGGAAAAGCTTCTGATTGCCGAGTTCGCAGAGGTGTGGTGCACGGGCCACCCGATCTCCGCGTCGGAGATCGGGGCATGTTGCTCCGGTGGCCGGCTAGCCGTAAGATCCCGCATGATTTGACCGGCTGCAAGGATGAGCAATGTCCTGTCAAGATGCCGTGCTAGATGAGTTTCTTAGAAAGGAGCAGGGGCATTCAGAGTCGTTATATAGTAACCAAGATACTGTTGTACTTGTTGACGGTGATTCGCTACCTCTTCTGAAACATCTTTAGCACCAAAAATGTCAACCAGTCCAAAGGCATTGGACTATCCGGTTGGGCTCTTTCCAGACGCTTTGTTACGTGTTTTTATTTCTACTTTCTCGAACTCGACGTGATCAGAGTTAACGTCATGATACGACAAAGCGGACTGAGAACTCCTATCCATTGCATGACCTTGGTAGAAACTGAAATATCGTTGAAGCTCCTAATTCATGCAGCAACTTGGCTTAGTCAGAAAATACAGAATCAATATCGTTATCTCACATGTGAAGGCTGTGAGATCAGGGTGGTAGTAGACTCCTTTTGGTGGACGGACCCCTGACATGCGTCTCCGACTCCAGGGTGGGTGGGTGTTAAAGACACCACGGCTAGGAATCTTACAGATCTACTGCGCCAACGATGCTTAATATACCACGTGATAGAATCGTTTAAATTAACTGCATCTTGGAAACGCCATTCCCCTCGACAGGCTTTAAACTGCCCATGTTACGTAACGGGGGCTTCTAAATTGTTCAAGTCAGACGGGGTTGTGCAATGGGCCCCTACGTGTGAACAACGATCTTCCTGCTTTGTACAGCACAAGGTACTCTGAATCACTGTTGGCCAGCGAGTTCCTCATACTGGAATTGTTATCATTCAGTGAATACGTGTAAACCATGGATGTCCAACCACAAGTGATCAACTACAAGATAAAGGATGTGAAAGTGGATTGGTCTCGTCTCCACAAGACACCAAAATCTGGAATTCCCATCTCATTCCTCTTTTCACTCCCATACGCGAAATAGTAAGGATATGGTAGGATGATATTCCTTGGAAAGAACATTCAGATGCAATTTTGACATGTTTTTATTTCTCTGTAGAAATACAAGACTCTAAGCTTGACTATCATCGGACCTTTATCATCGGACTGCTCCCTATCTCGGCATGGGGACGACTGCCGGAAAGTGGAGCACTGCCCCTCTAAATGGACGGCAGAAGCGGAGATGGACTGCGGGGGAGCCACGGCTATCAGCGGTTCCACCCCGGTTACCCAGCCCGGACCGGAGCTCGGGGACACTTACCATTATCTTGATATCCCATGACCATCTGCCTCTCGTCCAGCCTCTTCTACAGCTTTCATTGATCTTATCTCCCCTTCAACCTATTCCTTTTCAACTCTCCAATTTCCTTGAGCTTCATCCTCCCTTTTACTTGCTCAGTCTCGTTCTTGCCTGTCTATATACCCGGCCCCACATACACAACCATGTTTCTGTTGGACTATCTACAACATCGGCGAGATTGGTCAGTCCTTCTACCTACCTACCTATGCATCCATAATTTACTAGCCGAGTACATATCCAACTGACACCATGTTAGTCAGTTTAAACAAGAACAACGTGCAAGCCGTATTCAAGGCCTCACATCCTACCTTGCCCCCTTCAGTGTCTTGGACCGAGGTATCGTCAACAAGCCCATTGAGGAACTAGTCCAAGACGTACAGAAGGACCCTAGCAAGGCCGCGGACTACCTCCACACCTATGGAAAAGTTGCCCTCAAAGCACACGAAAAGACCAACTGCGTAACAGAGGTCTTGCTTTCTTCTGCTGAGAAGTGGCTTACCGATGGTTCCATCAACTTCAAGGGACCTCTGGCTGGCATCCCTGTGAGCCTGAAGGATACAGTCGAAGTTGCTGGCTATGACAGCACAGTTGGAATGAGCACGTATGTTGGGAAGCCCGTCGAGGTTGATGGCAACACTGTGAGGATGCTCAAGGATGCTGGCGCCGTGCCATATGTCAAGACCAACGTGCCCATTACACTTCTGAGCTTTGAGTCATCCAATGATGTGTGGGGAGAGACTTCAAACCCTTACAACAAAAAGTACACTGCAGGTGGCTCTACCGGAGGCGAGGGTGCTCTTCTTGCTCTCGGTGGCCGTATCGGTATTGGAAGCGATGTTGCGGGAAGTGTTCGCTGCCCAGCCCACTTCTCAGGAATCTATGCTCTCAAGTGCTCGACTGGAAGATGGATAAAGACAGGTGTGGTCACCAGCATGCCCGGTCAGGATGGTGTACCGGCAGTCTACAGCCCCATGGCACGAACACTGAACGACTTGACGTACTTCACTCGATCAATCATTCAAATGAAGCCTTGGACTTACGACTACTCCTGCCACCCTCTTCCCTGGAGGTCCGATGTTGAGCAGGATTTCGCGGAAAAGAGAAGCCTCCGAGTTGGCATTCTTCGAACAGACGGCGTTGTGGATCCAAGCCCTGCCTGTAAGAGAGCTCTGGAAATCACCGAAGCTGCTCTTAGGAAAGCAGGCCATGAGATCGTTGAGATCGACCCTCCTTCCCCATACGAAGCTCTATGCCTCGCATCTATTCTCCTCTGCAGTGACGGTCTCGAGACAGTCAAGTCTTTCTTCCGATGGGGAGAATGGAATGATCCCGGCGCAGCTCAGATGACCTTCTACTTCAACCTGCCTAGACCTCTCAAGTACCTGCACTATCTCTGGGTCAAGTATGTCCGACGAGATCTTATCTGGGCAGGGCTCTTGCGCAGCTGGCATCCCCAGTCCGGAAGCGAGATATGGGGACTCAACGCGAAGCGTGAGTTGTATAAGAGAAAGTGGTTCGACTGGTGGGACAAGTCTGGCGTCGACTGTTTGATTACCCCTCCGAACGCAACTCCGGCTGTCCCTCATAAGGGAATGCATGACGCCTGCAGTAGCTGTGGTTACACTTTCTTGTTCAACTTGGTATGTTGCCCCTACCGCATTTTCACCGCGATAGGCTAATCTGCTATAGCTCGACTACTCTGCTGGTGTTTTGCCAGTAACACATGTTGACAAGACCAAGGATCAACTACCAGCTGGATTCAACCTGCAGAGTCTCAATGGCATTGCACAGGGTGCGTATAAACTTTACGATGCAGACGCCATGCATGGCTTGCCCGTGGGAGTCCAGGTTGTTGGCCGCCGACTAGAAGAGGAAAAGGTATTGGCAATTATGAAGAGAGTGGAGGATGCTCTAGGCGAAGACAGATTCCCCCTACTAGAGCTCGATTAAATAAGGGGGTATCGGGTAGTTTTCATCTAATTGATAAGTTGGGGTATGCTATCTCGGAGACAGATCTGGAGTGGCAGTCGGCCAATTTCACCGACAACCGGCGGACATATGTAGCTAGTTCCTATCATGACCTGACGTAGACAAGATTGACGTGCCGATTATGCCGGATCTATATTTTAGCGAATCAAATCCATGTTTTAGGTCATGAAGTTGGACGGTCAAGATCTGGGGGTGGAAATGTTGTCTTGCAGGGTAGTTTCACGACTCCGATCTCGGCGCGAGCTCCAAGAGCTTCTCCTCTTCAGCCGTCAGCAAGCGACGCTCTCTCAGGTATAAAAGAACCAAGAAGGACCTTTAATCTGAAATACCGAGTTCCAGACACTACTACCCGATCAATCACTTGCTACACTTCAATCATGGCTCAAGAAAAGGATATGTGGTCTTCCAAGGTACATTTCTCCACTTCTTCCGTGATAGCTTCATCACTTACACGCGCGATAGGCCTACCAGAACTCGGCATCTTTTGTGCCCAAGCTTGCGACAAAAGTGGTTGGATGGCTGGATCTTCAAAAAGATGATGTGCTTCTCGACATTGGATGCGGCGGTGAATATTTGTCTCCTTTTATGGTCGACTCGGGCTGATCGTCTAGATGGCATATTGAATGTCGAATTCGCCAAGATCCTGGCTCAAGGCAGTGGTTCGATGCACGGTGTTGATAGCTCGCCTAGCATGATCGAGGCTGCTCAAGAGCTATGCAAGGATGCCAAGAACTCTACCTTTGAGAGTAAGTGCCCCCAGCGTTGTTCAGAGCACAACTTTATTCCTGATTCAGTGTATTGACTTGCTATAGCTATCGATGCCACCCAGCTCGTCTCTAAACCAGAGCTCCAGAAAGGAACCTTCACCAAAGCCTTCTCAAACGCAGCCATGCACTGGATCCTGCGGCCAGAGGACACCAGGGCCCAGTTCTTCAAGGGCGTGTATGCGGCTCTCGCACCAGGTGGCACCTTTGTGTTCGAGATGGGCGGTCTCGGAAACGTCGCTGAGATGCGGACAGCGGCCCTTGGTGCTGTGGCTCGCCGCGTCGGAATGAAAGCTGCACTGGCCGCTGACCCTTGGTTCTTCCCAGATGAAACCTGGGCGACAAAGTTCCTGGAGGATGCAGGCTTTGTGGTTGAACGGGCCGAGCGTGAGTGGCGGCCTACACCCGCTGATAAGGGTGGTGTGGAGGGCTGGATACGGTTGATGGCAAGCAAACTGCTAGATGCTGTTCCAGGGGAAGTGGAGAGAGAGGAAGCAGTACAGGAGTGCATAGAGGTATTGCGTGAAGTCTGCCGGAACCCCGGAGGTGGAGAGATGATTTCCTATGTTAGACTGAGGGCGATGGCTAGAAAGCCGGAATAAGATGATCCTAACATGGAATTCACCGGAATTATGGAAAAAAGGGCTCACTTCAACACATGACAGAAAAAACGGATGATAATACAAAATAGGCTCTCGGCTATGTTACCTGGCGATATCAGCTTCGACTCGACTATAATCAAAGTGAATGAGCTCATGGAAGTTCATTGCATGCAATAGTGATTAGTCATCGCCCAGAGAAACCGGGAACTTTCTAGGCTGATTCCGTCAGCCTCCACGACCTCTCTCCAACACTAAACGTATGCTCAACTGCCTTGAGGGGCAAACGGCTCAAGGCACCTGTCACTTGACGTGGCCAGTTCATCATCACTGGCGCAGAAATGAGTCGATAATCATCGTCAACTGATGCCCACGCTCGCTAGTTAATCGACATCACCGTCGCTTTCAGCATACGCCCGTTGACCCATTTGTCCGTCGTGATATTTGCACTTGACACCTGAAAGATCGCTGCCGAGACTGGTAGCTACAACTTCAACGAGACAACAACCATGGCCGAACACGATGCGTTGGTACTTTCGTACGTTCACTTGAACAGCTTCCCGAGAGCAAACGATGCCTTGCATACTTTGAAAAAGGTGGCCTCTTTGGTCAAACCCATCATGAGAGCGCGCAACTGGAAGGTCCGGGAACTGGCCGAATTCTACCCCGAGCAGGGCAACCTCCTAGGTTTGTGTGCATAACGCCCGAAGAACTGCAGCCCGTATTGAACATGGATATAGGTCTCAATGTAAACCGAGGTATGAAGATATGCCTGCGCTTGCGGCATGCTGGAGACCGGAACCAGTTCATGTCCATCGAGAGCGTCGTCGATACTATGCTTCATGAGCTATCACACATTGTGCACGATGCCCACGATTCAAAGTTCCATGCTCTCTGGGATCAACTCCGTGACGAACACCAGGGTCTGGTCCTCAAAGGGTATACTGGCGAAGGGTTCCTGTCCGAGGGTCATCGGCTGGGAGGTTCCAGAATGCCCCAACGCGAAGCTCGTCGGCTGGCGCGAGAAGCTGCTGAGAAGCGTCGAGCTAGACCTGGTGGCACTGGCTCTGGAAGACGCCTGGGAGGAGCTGGTCCCCGGCCGGGCGAGAGTGTTCGCAGCGTCATTGCAGATGCAGCTGAGCGACGAAACAGGACGCTCCAGGGTTGCGCAACGGATAACCTCGACGAGACTCAGATCCGGAGTATTGCTGATGCCGCTACAAGGAACGGCTTCCGAACACAGGCTGAAGAGGATAAGGCCAATGATGCAGCTATCGCACAGGCTCTCTGGGAGTTGGTGCAGGAGGATGAACAGGCCAAGTATGGAAGCAGTTATATACCCCCAACCGCGAACAATCCAACTGGCAATGGTGGTGGTGCGGTGATGAAGGACCAAGGGGGGCCCAGTAGTTCGGGGTCCAGACGATCTTTGGGCAATACGGCCGAGAGAGAGGGACATGGTTCTAACACTGCAGCGAGAGAACCTCGAGGATGGACATGCGACACTTGCACACTACACAATCCCGCCACCTTTCTTTGTTGTGATGCTTGCGGGATGGAGCGGCCCGCAAAGGCAACGCAGGCCGTAGACAATCGCCGATCCAGATCGCCAAAACCTGGAAGAAGACCGGTTGTTGTCGACTTGACTCAGAGCCCGCCCCGAGATCGACAGCAAAACGCTACCGCCTCACGGACAACAAGACCGGCGGCGAAAGCTTCATCCGTCCCTCAGACATGGCAGTGTAGCTTTTGTGGGACAGAGATGGAGAGGCAATGGTGGACCTGCTCAACCTGTGGAAAGATGAAGGATAGTTCAGGATAGGGTGACGATTACATCGTCGGTGGTTAGTAGACGATGGATAACCTGAATTGAAGAATTGATACCCCTTGAACCCTGCCTCTGACTCTGGCTGTTGGTCAGCGATGACTTCATCGCGGTAGATTGAGTGAGCATCGAGCCCACCGCGGCTGCTTGGCCTGGTCTGCAAGGCTCTGCCGGTATGGGCTCACGACAGCCAGGCTTTTCGGGGCAAAGCCAGGGCGCAGGGGTCGAACATCAGATCGTGGCCCTGAGATTCCCAGGGAAGATGACGTTGGGAGCTTTGCAGGTTTAGGGAAAGCGTCGATCGAAACTGGAGATGATCTGCGCCGCGGGCTCGGACGCCATCGGAGCTTTATGGCCATTGGACCTTAGTAAACGAGGCAGGAGAACCGGTGGTTTGGGGGAGATGAACTTGGGCTAAACGAGAAGAACGGAACTCCTACGCTTGAAGCGGCTGTCTAGAAACAACCGCTCTGCGAGAGCCCCATGGATCCTTGAATACAACCTTTTCGCTTGGTGGTTCGAGATGATGACCCACTGCATCCACAGAGGACTTTGCCCTGCTCGCACAGTCTCAGATAAGCAACATGATTGTATCCATCATAGGTGTGTATCAGGGCATGGGTACCTAAAGTTGAATGGGGTCTGTAGCCCTCGCTTTTGTCAGGAGAACGTGGATGGCATTGGTCTGGCCGATGGGTTCTAGACGGCCATGGACCCAAGGCCAGACCACAATAGACCTCGACAACCCTCGTCTGTCGCCCTTGAAAACCCATTTAGAGGGCCACAAATGGACAGAGACATGTTGGCGTAAGCCGCGGACTAGGATGCCCGTTCAGAGCGTATTTTGGTAAAACAGACGCTTGGCCGCGTGATTGGCGTTTGGGGAGCCGTCTCTTGCTTCTGCAAGTTCTGCAACTGAGGGGATTCAGTGACGATGATCCCGATTCATGAGCACGCTCATGAGCCGACGGCTGCATGCAAACAAGGTCAGGGACTTGCCGGGCGATGATCTTGCCACTGGAAACGCACGGAAACCCTCGACCCTTAAAGCTGCCTGCCAGTGCCGGTCGAGGTTAAGAACTGCTGGCTGGAGCCGAATCGGGGAGCGAGTGGATTTGATCAGCTCTGCATGCCTTGGTGCGAGAAGTCTTTTGCTGTTGTTTTGCTTTTTTGTCCCCCTTTCTCTCGCCCAGTCGTCGTTGGGATCCTTCGCGCGGTGCCTGAAAGAGGGCCGTCTCATTCGTCGGTTCCCGCGATCTCCTGTGTCGTGCATTTTCTGGAGTGGGGTGCCGCGACAGATGGACAGGGCCGGTATGCGGGTGTGACTATGACTGCAACCCAGGTAGCGAAGCGGTCGTGTGTTGTGTTTGTGTGGGAGCGTGCGGGAGAGGGCATCAGCAATGGATGAGTAAGAGCCATTGGTTCTGGCTTGGTGTTGAAGAGATGCCCAACTGCCGCTGAAAAGATAGCAAGCAGCATTCACGGTTGGGTATCCGTACCTTCAAGCTACTGTACTTGTTAGTGTCGATGGCCAGTCGTGGTGGATAGACGCAGAATTCGTCCGGTGTCAGGCGGTTTAGCCATGTAGACAGCGTCTGTGCCAAGTAAGCGCTGCTGGCAAGTGGGTGTGCTTCACATGCTCCCTTCCAACGGGCGGATTTGTAAAATCCATGATGATGACCAGGATCATGTCCATTTGAATTTGAAATGCGGCCGATGGTCGGTCGAGATGGATGGAGTGTTGGAGGAGCGGAAGGGAGGTGGAGGTGGAGATGGAGAGAGGGAGAGGGAGAAACGCCAAAGCTTGGCTGGATGGGGGCCCTCTTTCGCCACTGGCGCTGTAGGGGTGTGGGCGGGTTCCATGGAGTGTTTTAGTGAACGCCAAACACCAAAGCTCATGTGCTTCACGGTAGCTCATATTGTAGCTGCTGCTAGCAATTAAGCCTGGGCTTCCACCGTGAGATTGGCTTAAAATCAACTCCAAGCTCTAATCAACTGGATGGCCGGCAGCAGCCGTGAGGAAATCGCCGGAGAGTCGAGTGACAGCTACCGTCGATCGGATCAGAGGGACGGGGATTAACCTGCCCTTTCTAGCCGACATGCAGGGTTGCAGTCTAGGCTGGTGACTTCTGGGAACCGTCAGGCCGGCATCAACTTTGTGGTGTTGTTGGTGTTGCCAGGATCGAGGATATCCAACCACATGGGACGGATCCGCGCAAACCTTTCCACTGCGTGACACCCTGTTCGTTCGTTTTGTGGACTGGGTAGACTGGCAGTAGGTTCAGATAGTGCTAACCGCCCTGTCCCGGTACCTGACTTGGCGACCTCGGGCACACTCTGGACTGGACAAGCTCTGATAGAAGCTCCATCTCGCTCTTGACCTTGGGAAGAATGGAACGGCCAAGGTTGGGAACGAGGGGGCTTTAGGTTCTTGGGTAAGGTGTGTTGAGCGGATTGTTCTCATTGCTACGTAAGGTCGTCGTATTGTGGACTCTTTCTCCAGAGGTCGAGAACCTACCTCTAACAGCAGCTTATCTGCAGCGGGCGAGCTCTAGGTGCTAGCTAGGAGGTCATCTGTGCTAACAAGCTTCCCGTCGCCCTCTGGACCACCAAGGCTAAAGTAGTTCTGATTCTGGGCTTCACCGAGCGAAAGTGCTTGGGCTGATATCCTATCCAACTCGGTCCGCCATCTGACCTTCTGCGGCCGTGCGATGGATGGATGGTTGGTACAGCGTCTGTGCCATTAGAGACACATCGACTTCTCTCGCGTGAACCGGCCTGCTCACCGCAGAAATCAGGGCTTGCCAGGCCATGCCATTGTCGTCCTCGATCGGCATTTGGACACAAGGCGTGGACCCACGCGTGGAGGCGATCCCGACCCTGGCCAAGCCTGGCACGCCGCGGCGGCCAGTTGAGGGTCCGACAAGTGCCCCACCTCGCAGCATCTCACCTACCCTCACGCCTCACGCCCCCCAAAGAGCGCCCCCGGAGCCCGCAACACCCCGTAAGGCCACCCCGTTCAGGCGTTGGACCCTCGTAAGCCCCCGCCCGTCGGTGCTCTTACCACTGGACCTACTGCATGGATGGTGGCCGTCCCGCTGTGTCGTCTCAGCTTGTGCCCCCAGCCCGCAGAAGGTGTCAATTCAGGGTCCCCATCCATCTCAGGGCCCTTCTTCCACCCCTTCGACTGAACGGACAATCTATTGCCTATTCTATTCTATCCTTTCTAGCAAGTTGCATTAAGCATTGCTCTTTGCCAATTCGTGCCGTGTCGGTCTGATCTGCTCTGCTCTGCTCCGGAAGGACACTCCGGGTTTACTCATCCACCGTTCTCACCTTCCTTGTCTTCTCCTCTCGGTTCAGGGCTTCAGTCCCATCATCCTTTTACATCTTTAGCTGTCTTGTCTCCAACCGTCCTAGATCGCCTCGACCTACATCGCGCCTGCTCGCCTGCTAGAGTCTGCCAGCTCTACGCTCTCGGCCATCACGGAACCTCCTCCGTCGTCTTGACCGGAGCTGCTGGACTTCAGGTTGACTGGGCGATAAACGGCGTCCCACTGTTGCCTGACCTCACCTGAGCTGGTTGGGTGATACCTTCGAAAGTTAAATCCTGTTCCCGTCGACGCCGCATCTAGAAGACCTAAGCTAGGCCCCTCGCCACGGCCTGTCTCACTCTCAGCATATTCTACCTCTGCGCCATGCCAATTCCCCGTCGACGGTCACTTGTCGATTCGTGGTAGAGAAAGCTTCGCCGCCCACTTGCCGTCGTCTAGACCTGTCTCGGTCTCGAGGTCAAGGCCATTCGCATCGCGAGAGGGTTAGACATTGCTCCCCACGGCCATTGCAGCGCCATCTTTCCACTCTTGACTTCTTTCTTGGATATTATATTTTGTTATCTTTAACCATTGCTCCTGTTCGACTCTCAAGTCGCTTGACACGGCTCGTTCTCGATGCCTCGTGACGGGCAGAACCGACATGAGCCCTCCCGAACAACTTCGCTCCAGCAGCCATTCCCGAGCTATTAGGCCCGCCGCAGCTGTGAACGACACTGGTTTCCCATTGAGCCGCTCCGAGTCACATCCTAATCACATCCAGGCACCTGTTCCAACCACTGTCAATCCTGCGCGACCGAGAGCTGCCGCGGACTTGGTCAACGAATCCATACGTCAAGATGGTAGCCCACGTCTACTTGGTGGAGGACGCTTCCTTCGGGACCCCCTCGGAGACGGCTCGAGGTCGCCATCCCAAAGTCCATTCCGCCTAACTATGCCTGCCATTTCACCCGGTCAGCTCGCCTTCTCAGCTCTGCAGTACCTGCCGGTGCCGACAATGGTTCTTAACAATCTCAAGACGGTTGTTTTGGCTAATGAGGCGATGGGTCGAATGCTGGGAGTAGTGACAGAAGATTCGGACGAGGAGGATGTATCCGCCACCATCGAACATCTGCGGGGCCAGTCCCTCTCTCAGGTCGGAGTCGATATGTTACAAGACGGACAGCCTGTGTGGGCGACATGGGAGGCTTTCCTTGAATCCTTGGTCGACGAGATGGGCGTACGAGCACCGGCAAGAGATTCGAGACAACACTCCCAATCAGGTGGCGACGCAACACCAACCGCCAGCACCATGCCCACCCCCGAGAGCCGTCCTAGCCCTCCTCCTCGCCAGACCCAAGATGCTGTTGTGGAGGTCGTCATCACTAGGAAAGGTATTGGCAGAACTTCCTTCGATAATAGGTATAAAGCCAAGGAGTCGGACTACCAGGTCTTTGCGAAGATGATCATAACTATCTGGGAACTCGAGGATCGGCAAGCTTTCTTCACGCTGACCTTTACCAACACCCAATCGCCAAAATCTACGCTCTCCAACACAAAGAAACCCATCGCGAGACCGAGTATCCTCGAGGCCGCCGAGCGCAAGTCCATCTCCCACTCCAACCCATCTTCAGTCGCATCCAGCAGAGACTCGAACTCGCCCTCGTTTCACAGCCCTGGCATTGTCACCATGTCTTCGAGCCCCTTTCCCCCAATGGGACCTCCATCCGTTGCATCCCATTCTAGCACACCATCGCTCCTACAGAAAATGCTGCTGATGAAAGACGCCCTATTAAACAACACCCAGATGCCCATCCTGGCAATGTGGAAGGACGGCAGTGTCACGTTCCCCAACTCGGCCGCTCGTAAATTGTTTGAGAAGGATGCACCGCTCGACACCTCAGTCAATGGCTTCGATCTCCTCCAGTACTGGCACATTTACACCGAGGACTTTTCTCGCCGATTGGATGTTACAGAATATCCCATCTCGACTTTGCTCAAGACCGAGACTCCCTTCAGCGGTACTCGCATAGGAATGTATGACGAGGCTGGGAAGAAGTTGGTTTTCGACGTGCTTGGAGAGGCGATCCGGGATGATTCAACAGGCGACTTCCTTGCTGGTGTTGTCACAGGACGCGATGTTACCGTTATGACAGAAGAGATCACACAGATCAAGGAGCGGGACGAGGAACGATTCAAGCTCATATGCGACACAATGCCTCAACTGGTCTGGACGGCAACCTCGGACGGCCTGGTGGACTTTTGGAACACTCGGTTCTACAATTACTCAGGACTAACCCCGGAGAATAGCCTCGGCAAGTCATGGGTGAATGCTTTCCACCCGGACGACCTGGTTGAGGCTCAGAGAAGGTGGAAGCATTCATTGAATACAGGCGACCCCTACATGACGGAATACCGATGCCAAAGCAGAGATGGGCACTGGCGCTGGTTCCTCGGACGGGCATTACCTCAACGTAACAAGGAGACTGGCAAGGTTGAGAGGTGGTTTGGTAAGTTGCATGCTGGCATTGTTCTAACCCCTGGCTAAACTTGGAATTAGGAACTTGTACCGACGTTCACGAGAGCATTCAGACCAAGATGAATGCCAAACGCACACGGCAGCAGCTGCTCAGCGTTATTGCTCACTCCCATGTCACCATCTTCACTGTCGACCCGAAGCGCCGAGTGACGATGCTTGAAGGCGCGTTGATTTGGAACAATACCCACGAAGAGAACCATGACGGAACGAGATGGTTCGTCGGAGAGAACATGTACAAGGTGTTCAACCGTCTGACAGCACAACTCGCCGATGGCGAACGTCCAGAGTTCCTGGAGCCCATCGAGCTGATTCTTGACGGGCGAGTTGCCGAAGATGTCATGGAACACGGGATCGGTAAGACTTGGCCAAGCTCCAGGTTCTCAGTATCCCTCCTCTAACTTGTGATAGATGATCGTTGGTATAGGACTCGCTTCCTCCCTATGTTTGGCAAGAAGACCCAAGAAAGCGGCGCAAAGAACGATACGTATATCGAGGGCGTTATCGGCGTCATCATGGATGTCACGGAGCTCAAGAGCCGCGAACAGGCATTGGAGAAGCAGTCTAAGGAGAAGCGAAAGGCGATAGCTAACGAAGCAGCCGCCAAGGAAGCCAACAGACTCAAGAGTCAGTTCCTAGCCAACATGTCGCACGAGATCCGGACGCCCATCACAGGTGTATTGGGAATGGCCGAGCTACTCGCTGGAATGCAACTGGACGAAGAACAGCAAGAATACGTTGAAAACATCCAAAGCTCAGCAACATCTCTCCTCACCGTCATCAATGACATCTTGGACTTTTCAAAGGTGGAGTCGGGGCGCCTCGACATTGAAGAAGTACAATTCTCGCTGTCTCACATTGTCAAGGAGGTGGGAAGAATGCTGCAGTTCGCCGTGGAACGCAAGAATCTCGATTTCCAATCAGAGATCGGGGATGGTATCGAAAACGACCTGGTTGTTATTGGAGACCCTGGACGTGTACGACAGATCCTCACGAATCTCTTGACCAACAGCATCAAGTTCACGAATCATGGATACGTTAGGTTCTCAGTTGTTGCGGAGAAGGAAACGGCCGAATCCATCGAGGTCAGGTTCACTGTTGAAGATTCGGGCATTGGTATTCAAGACGAGGTTCGGAAGAAGTTGTTCCAGCCTTTCAGCCAAGGCGATGCATCAACCGCAAGACGATTTGGAGGCACTGGACTTGGTTTGACCATTTGCAAGAACTTGTTGGATTTGATGCATGGACGGATCTCGCTAGAGTCAGACGTTGGTGTTGGAACCCGAGCGACGTTCTGGATCCCCTTCAACAAGCCAAGTGGCCCGGCAGAAGCTGGCCTTGCCAACGCTGGCGCTATTCCTGACCGCCTTCAATCTGAGTTGAGCATGTCTTGCAATAGCTCGGAGTATGATCAAATCGTTGGCACCCCTCCAGCGTCTGATGGAATGCAAGGAGGCTCCTCAGGATCTCGCCGGGCCCGATTCGGTATCTCGTCATCATCAAGCCCTGACCAGGAGCTACCCCCATCAGAAAGAGCCAAGATTCACATCTTGGTGGTTGAAGACAAGTAAGTCATGGATGGATCGATTGGATGAGTCCAGAGCTAATTGTGACAGCCCTATCAACCAGAAAATTGCGACCAAAACAATTGGTCGACTTGGTTTCCAGGTGACGGCTGCCTGGAATGGAAAGGAAGCCCTGGAATATCTCTCTGGTGTTCACCAAGGCATCAAACCTAAGCCAGATATCATCCTTATGGATGTGCAGATGCCCATCATTGATGGATACAAGTGTACACATCTGCTGAGGCACCACCTCCCCTACAAACCTATCGTCCAGGATGTCCCTATCGTGGCAATGACGGCATCGGCGATCCAGGGCGATCGAGAGAAATGCACTAGGGCTGGTATGGATGACTACTTGGCTAAGCCTGTTCGGAGCGTCATACTAGAGAAGATGCTACTTCGATGGTGCCATGCTCGACGTCGGGCATCCACAGCGCCGGATCCGTCCGCATCGGACTGTTCAGAGATGAGCGAACACTGCGACAACGCAGATATTCCACATGTCGGCATCGACGAGAACGATATGCCTCCGGTTGGACGCACGTCCGAAGACTTCAATAACAGCCCCATCACGCCCCGGCCGTTGACGACGAACGGACAGAACGAGCCATCCCCTTTCGATACCACGGCTCCGGAACTCGCACCCCAGGTTAGGCGGCCGGAGGGAGAGACTGAATGGTCAAATAGGCTTCAAGAGACCAAGCTCATCGACGCTGCGGGCGGACCATCGACCTATCGAAGGAACTCGTACCAAGAACTACAGACTGGGGACTCATTGACGGAGGAGAACGTCAGCAAGCTAAGGAGCGGTAACCAAGCGCCACGCCGGTAGAACGAAAGAACGTTCGGGACCCACGGCGCATTGGTCACATATGGACTGATGTATGGAGCTATCGAGAACGACACCGGCGATCTAGTTGGTCATGTTTTGTCAACACATCTACTGCTTCTCCGGTTCATACGGAGTGGTTTTCATCTTCTATTCTCTACTCGAGCATTCGCAAAGAAAAAAAACATGCATTGCATGACGGGTTGGCGTTGGAGCAGGTTCTTCTCTCTTTCACAGTGGAGAGATCACAGAACTGCGGAGCAAATACGATTCAAAAGCTTGGGGGTGGGGAGGGGCTTTACAACAACTTGATTTTAGGAGGCTCATGTTTGTTTTTTTTTTTGCCCATTTTTTATTTTTTCTGTTTGATTTTTTTTTTCTTTCTCGGAGAAATCATAGACGGTTCACCTTTTTTTGTGAGAAAAAACGGGATCACCCGCATATGCCGGCGGGATCGGATGGGAGGGGGGCCAAGGGAGGAAACTATTTGGATCACGACTACTTGGGATGGCATGATTTGATTAGCAGGAGGTCGGCATTTGGAGGTGGCATGTTTTTAATGAGCCATGTGGTAAGTAAAGTACATTTGGTAGGCAACGATGAATGATGGATGATACCTCTTTTTTTGTTATACCGCCTTTCTCGATATGACCTTGGACAAGCATTTTCAACCCTCATGACTCTGACCCTCCTTGGTTGTTTGCTCCTTGCTAACTGATAGATCCATTTTACTCATCATGTTACACAGCCTCTTGTGCTTGCTCTTGTGCGTTGGCACCGGCATATCCACCCTGCCCTTTGGCATGTCGCTTGGCCGGTGTGTGGCTTGCTCTAGACCTCGGTCTCGATCCCAGGCTGCTTGGACGAATGCTCCAAGACGCTAGACGCCTTATCCCCAACGCGGTCGAACTTATGCTTGATCCACTTTGCCGTACGCGGGATCTAGGCCCATCTGTCAGTCCCACGTTGTTTCTTGCATCGTGCTTTTTGATGCACACGCCCCCCTCCTCGCTTGCCTGCTGCTTTTGCTTTGGACTTTAGGCGGCCAAAATAGAAGCACGGCAGACGAGTAAATTGGATAGGCACATGAGGGACCGGAGCTTACCTTCCATTGCATGAGTCCCCGGTGCTGCCGATGCAGACGCTTGTCCCGACGTCGATAGTCGCGGAGCTGATCAACGGGACCTTGCTTGTTTCCAGCACTGCCGTCGGGGATGTCGGAGCCTTCTCCGTCCGAGTCGGAGGAGGAAGAGGAGCTCGAGTCCGAGTTGCTCCCGATCGATGGTGGGCGGCGCGCGGCCCCAGGCGACTCACCTTCAGAGTCGACTATGCCGGCCTCCCTCTCCATGCGTCCGGCTTCGAGGTTGTCGCGTGCCGTTTCAATAACCTCGACTACATTGCGGAGGTGCTCGTCGCGGCGTGTCCAGCGAGAATGGGCGCTTCCCTGTGACGGGGTTAGCATCTGTGAGCTGTCACCTGCCTCCAAGAGTAGAGTTGCAGTGGTGTCGACAAGGGACTATTTACCAAACCAGACCAGAATGTCACCTTCAACTTGATAGTGCCAAGCTTCTCGCCGCACTCTTTGAGACAACAAGCCGTAGCACGACGGAAGTCACCCTTCCATATCGGCAGCTCCAGCTCCGTCTCTTCCTCATCTGTAATATCCTTGAGCCAGAGGACGGAAAATGCAGCCGTGTCGTCTCCAAAGAAGCCCTTATCACGAAAGGCAATTGATAGACAGCTGCTATACCTTGATTGGACAGCCAGAGCGAGCGGCCTATCTCGCTTCGACTTCCATGTCACCATCCCTTGGTTCTCGCCATCCTCAGTGTACATCTTTGCTGCGCTGATGCTGGTCCGAAACTTGAGTTTTGACGAGCGAAGATCCTTGGGGCAGTTGTCAACTGTTACTGTTGGCTGAACCTCGATAGTGCCGTATTGCCAGCCCAGGAGGTTTCGCGGCGCCTGCAGTTGTACACTGCGCCATACCATTGAAAGACGGATACGTCCATGGCCGATACCTCCTGACAAGGGCCAGAAGCCTATGATTTGTGAGCGCTCACGGAAGAGCTCAGAAAGCGGCAGGTGGACAATTCCCAGCAAGGGATCGTCTTCCTTCAGCCGGGCATCGCGCACAGTGACAAACACCTCAGCCTCGCGCCAATCACGAACGAAACGTTCGCATCCTGCATTATAGAATGGCTTTGCGTTCTGGGGCTTCGTTCTCGTCTTGAATGTCTTGCGATGGTTGAGGATGATGGTGCAGTAAGCGCTGGGCAGACCATCACCAGCATCCTCCTCATCCGTCGCCTCAGCATCGTTCGAGGCTTGCCGCTTGTTCAGACGATCCAACTCGAGGCCTGTGATGTTGTGGATCTGAATGCTGAAAAGACCGCTGGGATAGCCATCAGGGGGTGGTGCAGAGATGATCATGGCGTCTTGCTCAGTCTTCAACTCTTGGGCCTTCTGTTGTTCCAGTTCGTTAATGTCTTGTTCCTTCTTGCCCTCCTTGAGCATGGTCTCTCGGAGTTTACGTTCGCAAGACTTGTCCACCTTCTCCTTGAGCTGTTCCATGGTGCGAACTTCGGGGTCGTGAGATTGTCGCTCAAATTGATCTTGTTGGATTCTGGTTTTGGAGTAGTAACCGACACTCCATTCGAGCTTGCCAGGCATGTTGTCGCCAGACTTGAGAGCCCTGAAGCCGTCCTGCCGAGTCGACATCCGCCCGTTGGTGCTGTCGCTCTTCATCAACTCCTTGATCCTCACCTCGATTCGTCCAAGATCATCGTCTGCAGTGAGCCTATCGGAATCCCAGAGTTGAATACGCAATCTCTCATCGATATTCAACTCCTGTGGCGTCACCAAAATGAAGCACGTCTCGTCCCAATATGGTTCCATCTCATTTTCGAGTACCCGCGTAGACCAGACGGGCTTGCCAAACTTGGCCCAGCCAACAGAGACATAGGGATCTGAACTGCCGTCCTTGACAAGCGGAATACCAGAGTCACCCATCTTGAAGTCGTAACCGCGCTTGATGTTCACAACAATTACACCAACGGCGTTGGTATCCTTCTTGAAGTCGTCACCGGCCAACATGTCCTTGAGGTCCAGGGTAAGACTCTTGGGGGCGACATATTCAGCCATGGCAGCGTCAACGGCGGCTTGAACAAAGTTGCTGATAAAAGGCACATCCATGATGTTGATAGCGTGTTTTCTCAGGGGCACGCAGCTCAAGTTGACCCTGGGCTGTCCAAGAAAGGTGATTGTGCATAGGGCGAAGAATGGCGGATCAGGGGTAAGCTGGAGACGCATCCGCATCGTGCCAATGATGCCCTGAAGATCCACCCAAACTGGAATCTTTATGTTTCCGGGTAGGTAAAAGGCAAGGTAAAGATGCATGTCCTTGGTGCGTTCTCTGAGAGACTTGGAACTGGATCGAGTTCGGTAGGCAAATGCCACTTCGAGGTTGATAAAGTCGCCCTCCTCTGCTTCCATACCGTCCTGGACAGTGTTGCTGCTATCGGTTTCACCGTCCTTCTTCTCGGTATCGTTGTCACTCTGCTCTGCACTCATGAGTTTTCCATCCTCACCAACTGCCCTTGCCGCAGCACCAGTGGGAAGCCACCGGATGCCAAGGATTCGCAACGCCTCGCTGCCCTGGCCAATGTCTTCCACACTGACCATCCGGATGAGCTTAGGTAGTGAAGCCTGCATAACGTCTTCCAGGGTATCTGCGAGACTGGCAAAGAGGTCGGGGTTGATGAGAGGCCATACAGAGCCAAGAAGGGAATTCAACCAAACAGTGGTCTCAGTGTCGTGATTCTTGGATGCCTTGATAACGCCTCGTCGATGAGCGTCCCAGACTTCGTCCTGGAAAATGTTGTTGATCTTATTCGCCATCCATTCTCTGACGGACACAATGAGGAACCAGACAGATGCCACACATCCTGCGGCCAACACGACCCAAAGCATACCGCCTCCTACAGCAGATGCCCAGCCTCCAACCGGAAGTAAATCCTCTCTCAAGGTCCGCTCGAAGGAAAATGTTCCGGCAATGACGGTTGCGATAGCTGCAAGTCCGAATGTGACACCACGTTTGCTGATCTGCGCCATCTCGAGTCGCAGGGCATCAAAGTCTGGTGGTGGAAATAGCTCGCCCATGGCATCATGGCTCTGTTGGATGTCCTGATGTTCCTCCTGAAGCTGGGTTTGGGACTTGTTCTTCCCATCAAGACCCGTTGATGTCCGCTGAGTCGTGCCAAAGGATGGATGGTTAACTCCTACTTCCTCGAGCGCTTCATCGGTGAAATCGTGTATGGTGACGGGGAGGTGAGTGACTGGGTCTGTGACTTCTCGTTCTGCCCTCTCTTTTCTGTGTTTCTTCATCTCCTTTCTCCTCTTTTTAGGATCAGACGATTGCCCTTCGATCTGAGAGGTATCCTTGATGCCCTCATATTCCTCGTCATCCTGACCCTTGTCGATGTCATCTTGCTTGGCGTCTTCCGATTCTGGGCGTGGCCCAGGATCTTCTCTCGACCTTTGTTGCGATAGATAATCATTAGTACCGCTTTCCTCTGGACCGCCGTTGCTCTTGTTCAATGCCTCTTCTTGTCGAGCTGCTCTCTCTTCTCGGTACTTGGATATTGTGGGGATAGGGTTCCTGGCGCTATATGGAGCTGTGTAGCGGCGGTGCTCCTCGGCATCATCCTTGCCAGACATTGCGGGGTGCTCTTGTAGTGGTCAAACTCCGTAGCGACAGAATGATGCAATTGGCAAAGAGATGAGATTCGACACTGAAATGTCGTGAGAGAAGTGAAGAAGAGAAGTCGAGAAAGCTTCAAGCTCTTGCTTACGAGAAGGCAGTCGAGCTCCAGCCTCAATCCCCATCGTCCATGTGGCATGGCAGGCAGGATTGAGGCGGATGAGGTGGCCCTACGTCATCAGTTGGTGGCATGGCACGTGCCGTGTTTCCATCTTGGCGGTGCCATCTTGCCCAAATAAACAAGCCTTCCTCGCATAAAGCAAAGATTTTGAAGCTTGGCGAGCGAATTCTTGATGTCAACACTTGGCGATAGTTTGAAAGTCTTTTTTTCGTGGTTGAGTTATGAGGCTAACCAGTAGACGGACCGAACGGGCGTTGGTTGAGTTAGTGGACTAGCTGATCACAAGTCTAAGCCAGCATCAGCATCCATGCTGTGTGATCCAGCTAGCTCTAGGTCAAGAAAAAAACGACGTAGCAATACAAATATATTTATTCATCCTTCTCTAAACATAATCAATAAAGAAAAGAAGTATTATTATTATAATAATAAATTTCTAATAACTTTATTATATGCATAGAAAATTATTTACTAAATCTTTGATAAATTAGTTCATACTCTGCCGTTCCAGAGTCTTGTTTATTTCTTAACCCCCGAGCCAGCTAGCTCCAGGTACGGTTCAACGGCCATCGATGCATCATTACTCAGTGGGAGTGGAATTTTGATTGGCTCTGGGAAGTGCAAAAACCAGAATGCAACAGACAGACTGACACCACCAAGACGTCAGTGCAGGAGGAAAAATCAAGCTTGCTCGACTTGACACGAGGCGGGGCATCGAGATCGACTGTGGGAACCCGCTCGGAGAATTGAGTAATTCGATAATGATCATCATTGATTTGGTTGGTCGAATTCCCAGTTTCATCATGAGGACTAAGCAAGTTTCTCTTCTCAATCTGAAGCAAAGATCGATAGACTCAGTTGCTCTTTGCGGAGTGGTAACACAAACTACCAATGCTTGGACTACTCTTAGCATGTAGCATATCGCTAGGTAGAGCTACCATATCGAAAAGACTAACTTGACTTGGAAGGAGTTTGATGGTCACAGTTGCAGGCTAAAACTACCTAATCGTTGATATCCTCTGGAGACATCCCCTTCCGGCTCCTGGCCGTCACCTCTCCATCCAAACCGGCCCCACTCCTCCGAAGCGGAGTCGGACCCCGACCAAGAGCGGCGGCCGTTTCGGGGCTGAGGGAGTAGAGGGTTTCGTGTGACGACCAGGGTCAAGTTACAGCCCAATCCGGCCCGTCTATGCGGCTACACTCGAGAAGAGACAAAGGTCATGTTTTCTAAATCCTTTGTCTTAATCTCCAGCGCGTATACCACGAGTCATACGATCGCCCTCTCCTTTTTATCACATCGAGTGTTATCTAGTCACACGCAGTGTGAAAGAAAAGAAAGCTGAAAAATTCCATCACATGATCACATCCTACTGTCCTTAGTGATAGCTTGCGTTGGATTGGATTGGATTGCCAAACCAGGGGTCAACAGTTGAGACGCTCGGTTCAATGCGACGACGACGAGAGCGGTCTGGCATCCCATCCCATTGTGGATCAACCAACGGGGACAGCCTGCGACGGTGACAAGAGACCTTGGCCTAGCAGATTTATGAGTCTAATGTGAGGGAGACGAGAGATGTGCGGCATGGATGGACGCTTATTGATCGGATGACAGTCATTCGATTCTTCTTGGAATCGCTACACGATGGGTTTCTTGAAATTGATGCGATGCACACTCATCTTGGCTGTGATGAGTTGCCGCCATGCTGACAGTCACTCTTTAGTGGCTGGGCTCTAACTACGTTAGATTGCCTTTGCTTCTTAGATAGCGTAGGGCAGAACAACCAACAGCATAAATCGAGTTTCCAGCTCGTTGGGCCAACATGATGACGGCAATCCGGTTCAACTTGCAGATCTCTCCCAAGGAACCGGTACTGGTAACCTCTTTCTATCCAACATCGCCAGGTTGAGTCCAAGAAAACTCGGTAACAGGTCACAGAGGGGACTCGGTTAGCCCAGCTTCAGCAGCCCAAGCGTGTAACTAGCGCCGTCACAGTGCATCTTGCCAAGCCCTATGCAGACGGGAGCAGGGGTCGACCGAACCCAGTCGGGGGGAGGCTGGCAGGGAGACGAAGGCTCGCCGTTGGCTGCGTCTCGGGTCTCTAAGCGCCCAGGGACGAAGCCAGGGCAATCACAGGTCCAGGGGTTTGAGTCTAGGGCTCTTCAGTGGCTGGACTTCTCCTCAAATCGAGTGTTCCAAATATACTCGGCCAGTCAGAAAGCGCAGAGGAAGGATGCCCAAGCCTCTAATAGGCGCCCGCGATGCGATATGCAACCAATTCTTCTGTGCTATCCCATGGATGAGGGTTGATGGGGCCGCCTCGTGGAATCCCATGATGGGTTGGCAACATGGTTTATGGACCGATCTTAATGATTGAGGACAAAAACAGTTTGGGTCCCCAATTTCTTCCTCTTTGATCTTTTTTCCTATCCGAATAATCCCTCTCCTCTCTAGAGGTCTGTCCCTTTTGACGCTCTACTGCGACAGTGTTCAAAACTCCACACTTCGCCGCCGCCCCGCGAAACACCACCAACAATCGTCAAAGCGCCCTCTCACACCCGGCGTCTCAAACCCAACTCGACGAAACCCGCTACGATTTGGATCTTTGTACTGGACCCCTTCTCTGACGTTTCAACTCTCTCCCTTCGACAAACCCTTCTACTAGGGCACTTCTCGGCATTCCCCTTTCCCGTACAGCCTAATACCGTCTCGCAAAGGAGAAAGAAAAAAACGACGCCAGTGATTGGAAAGACTGCGCTATCGAGAGAACCAGAGTCGCACCAGAATCCGGATCGCGCTTCTTCCTTTTCCGACTCGACTCCTTGCTCTGTCGATCTTGGCCGGTACTCCCGAATATCCTCGTACTTTGGACTAGGGTCGCCTTCTCTGGCCTCGTTTATCAACTTGGTTCTTCCCCCGGATTCTCATTGTTCTCATCTCTTCCTCCGCCGTCTCGCTGTCGTCGACTTCTCGCTTCCCCTCCGAGCGAGTCCACAGGATCATTCCCTTCGTCGGCCGCTCAGCCATTACTTTCGCTTCCATTCGCTGCTGGATCAGTCTAAACCTTCTTTTTTATTATTAATTCCTTTCGATCGTTGGTTTCGGTTTCGTTATCCTCAGCAGGGTTGACGTGGATGTAATTGGGATTGTGTCAAACCAACACGGCATCACAAGACGGTTTATCTGATCAGTTGCTTGGAAGTTTGCTGAAGCATTTACTTTGCTTCGCCTCTTTGGCACTCTCTGAGTCTTGTCGCCGGTCGACTTGGACTCTCTTAACCTCTCAACCTCTCACAACCCGACACACCAACGGCCAAGATGGGCGCACAACTCGGCTATGTCGAATTAATACGGAAGCAGTTCACGCCTACAAAGCTGATCTTTCACTTTCTCTTCTGGGGCTTTCACTGGGGCATCTTTGCTTATGGATGGTGAGTTTTGATCTCTCTACGACTGTATTCATCGCTAACCGTCTTCAGGTGGAAGCAGTATGCTGATGCCCGACTTGCGGGTCTCAACACACTCAAGTTCTCAGTCTGGATCTCCCGTGGCGCCGGTCTCGTTCTGAGCGTCGACTGCATGTTGATCCTTCTCCCCGTCTGCAGAACTATTATGCGATGGGTTCGACCCAAGATTCGATTCCTCCCTCTCGACGAGAACCTGTGGATGCATCGCCAGCTCGCATACTCCATTCTATTTTTCACCATCCTCCACACCGGCGCTCACTATGTCAACTTCTACAACGTCGAATTGACCCAGATCCGACCCGTTACCGCCGTTCAGATTCACTATGTCCAAGCTGGTGGTATCACTGGCCATGTCATGCTTCTCTGCATGCTACTCATGTACACGACCGCCCACGCCCGTATTCGTCAACAATCCTTTGAGACTTTCTGGTACACTCACCATCTTTTTATCCCGTTTTTCCTTGGTCTCTACACTCATACCGTGGGATGCTTCGTGCGAGATACTCCCGAGGCCATCTCTCCTTTTGCTGGTGATGAGTTCTGGGCACACTGCATCGGTTACCTGGGATGGCGATGGGAGCTCTGGACCGGCGGTTTCTACCTGATCGAGCGTCTTTGGCGCGAGGTCCGAGCCCGCCGTGAGACCAAGATCACTCGAGTCGTCCGACACCCCTACGATGTGGTTGAGCTTCAGTTCTCTAAGCCTTCGTTCAAGTACAAGGCTGGTCAGTGGCTCTTCATCCAGGTGCCTTCCATCTCCAAGTATCAGTGGCATCCGTTCACCATCACCTCGTGCCCCTTCGACCCCTATGTGTCGGTCCACGTCCGTCAGGTTGGAGACTTTACCCGCGAGCTGGGTGATGCTCTCGGTGCTGGTGCTGCTCAGGCCAAGCTTTACGATGATGTCGACCCCATGGGCATGTACGAAGTTGCTCTTCAGAACGGTGACCAGATGCCCGCTCTCCGTGTCGATGGACCTTACGGTGCACCCGCTGAGGACGTCTTTGAGAACGAAATCGCCGTCCTCATCGGTACTGGAATTGGTGTCACCCCCTGGGCCTCCATCCTCAAGAACATTTGGCATCTGCGCAACTCTCCTAATCCTCCCCGCCGTCTCCGCCGAGTTGAGTTCATCTGGGTCTGCAAGGACACTGGCTCTTTCGAGTGGTTCCAGACTCTCCTTGCCTCTCTCGAAGAGCAGTCAACCGAGGCCGCTCGCGTTCCTGGCAGCACAGGCGTCGAGTTCCTCAAGATCCACACCTACCTCACCCAGAAGCTCGACATCGACACAGCTCAGAACATTGTGCTCAACAGTGTTGGTGCCCAAACGGATCCCCTGACGGAGCTGCAGTCACGCACCAACTTTGGCCGACCCGACTTTAAGCGCCTGTTTGCCACCATGCGTAACGGTATCCTGGACCGGACGTACATCAACGGTCTTGAGGGCCACATGCGGACGACCGTTGGTGTTTACTTCTGCGGTCCTTCTTCAGCAGGTTAGTACCCTCTCTTCCTAAACATCTTCACACACAATACTAACCGTATTCAGCTCGTGATATCAAGACGGCTTGCAAGTCTGCTACGGTCAAGGACGTAGAGTTCCGTTTCTGGAAGGAGCACTTTTAAGGTCGAGATTGAATTGAGCTGTATTTCTATTTATGTAATCCCGAGATACCATCACTATAGCATTCTGCCCGCGCAAATGGATATGTAGATAATGAAACCAGTCACGTCGCCAACGCTGTCCCCCAAATCATGTTCTTCGTCGTCCCCCCTAACCATGTCATCCAAGTAGACTCCAACTATGAGCCCCATGGAGACACAGGCTCCTCTCGAGATGGTGGCGTAGTCATCTTGCTCTTGCGGCTGTTCTTCCTCCTCACCTCAACAGCCTCTGGCACAACATTGGCGGCTGCAGCCTCAGCCTCGGCAGCTTCCTCGGCAGCACGGTCCAGTGCCTGCTCATCCTCTTCATCGTGATATCGATGCTCTTCGTCGACAAACAAGGTGGCATACTCCCCATGTCGCTGTTGTCGTATCCGCTCCAGCCAGGGCAGCTCGGGGAAATCCGGTCGAAGCCGGTGGTTGCAGTTGGGGCAGTCGGGCGGGAGTGTTCTCCAGGCGAGCCATTGGACGAGGCTATGGATGGCGAGGCCTGTGTAAAAGGCTTCCAGGGCAAGAAGGAGGTGGATGAGACTGGGTCTAGTTAGTATGCTTGCACTAGAAGACCGGTTAGAGTAGCCTACAAGTTGACCAGCAGAGGAATAGTCGCATAGGCAGCCAGCATACTCAGCGAAGCTGAATCACCCTTTGAGATCCATGTAAAGACCAAAACAACCATAAAGGCAGCAGAGAGTATCACGTCGCAAACAAAAACCAGCACAGGGTGCGACAACTTCAGAGCAAGTCCAGCATCATCATCGCGTCGACGAAGCAGAAACACACCGCCACTAGCAGAAAACGCAAGAGGAACGAGGCCGACCGCAGGAACGGGGTTGTGCGAGAGGATGCCGTGGGCCAGGCAGAGGGGAAACGCGGGGAGAAATGAGGCGATGGTGATGAGACGAAACGTCCTGTGCGAGCGTGGCGGCTGGCGGTGAGCCACCGTCGAGTCGGCCTCTGAGGGGGCGGTGCTGGGCATTTTTTGTCTCGGTATGTGCGCTCAGAGTTGAGGTCGAGGAGCTGGCTTGTACGGGGTTTAACAGAGGGTCATGTTGCGCGAACGCGGTGGCTGGTGTGAGGCATTCGTGATCAGACCCTGGTTAGTTGGGCGGTTACATATCATCATGGGTGGTCTGACCAATGGTGAAGCCTTCGGTTGTTTGGGGTTGTAACTGACTCAGTAGAGGAGCAAATGAGATGATTTCTTGAATAGATATCCGTCATTTCCACCCTTTTTTCCTGTCAACCTCATCCTACCTTGATCTTTTGCATCGATTCATCCTCATGAGCACGGTGATGCTTCAGGGTCCTCGGTGCGAAATTGGCCCGACCACACGTGGGGTAACGCAGGGTCCTTGTTCGCCGGGGGTCAACGAGATAAGCTTCATCAGACGTTGTGCCCCCATTGACGAGAATGATGTTTCGGGAGAGAAGATATTGGACGCAGTGAGTGAAAAGTGAAGATGCATATATCCGTCTCGCTGCCGCGTCTAGCTCCCTTTTAGGGAAGTTGTCTCAGTTGCTAGTTGCACTGGGAGTTTGGCCAACACTGGTTAGCTGCCCTGAGGCAATTTGCAATTCTTCATCTTGGTTTAGCCGGTATCGCCATCAACGATGGTAGAGGAAGAAACGCCAACTTTTCACGCGTGCCGAGGTGCTCTAGATATTGATGCATCCCGGAGTCTAGGAACACGCCGAAGTCCCGGCATCAAGCGATGGGAGCGCCTGATAACCAACTCTAGATCCATTTCTATGCAGTTGCAATGTGCGGAGAAGCAAGCCCATCACAGCAAAGCAACCGTCCTCATTGGTCTCGACCCCTTGAACAGACTTGAAACTCCACAATAGATTCAATCTCACAGGCTCACGAGAACAGATCGACTTTTCTTTTCTTATTTGCAAGCCCGCTAGTCCAGGTCGAAAAATCCTAGCTGCCTGGAGTAAGAGAAAAAGGAAAAAGCCCGCTATCCAAGCCTGGAAACTCCGCATCCCCATCCCATCCATTCCATTGATGAGGCATGACCATGCAACAATCGTGCACCTCATCTCTCAGTAGACTCATAAAAACACTCGACGCCATCTTCGTAATCGGACATCGGTGTGCATTAAACCGAGATGGCGAGTTTAACCGGGCGGATCTCTTGGTGGTTAGGATAGTGCTCAGCAGGAAACACAAAAAGTCTGGAGCCCCTAGAGAGGAAACCAAAGCCAGGTCAGGTCGACTCCTATCAAACGCCGACTTCGCTACGTCATGATACCTTGTGCTGTAGCTGTTTGCCGCTCCAGCACCTGAATCGTACTTTTTTTTCCTCCCACCGCAAAACAACGATACCTCGTAATCAACCTCGACAAAAAAAGAAACGACATTTTCCCTTCTCCAACTTCTTCTCTTG
The DNA here is from genome assembly GCA_025433615.1 of Fusarium sp. LHS14.1. Taxonomy (NCBI): domain Eukaryota; kingdom Fungi; phylum Ascomycota; class Sordariomycetes; order Hypocreales; family Nectriaceae; genus Fusarium; species Fusarium sp. LHS14.1. Next base: position 3,930,600 of record CM046481.1, read on the forward strand.
ATACCTACCGTTATTTCCTTTCCTCCGCGAGTTGGGGTATTTCCCGCCTGACTACCTTGCCTGCAGCAGCCTCACGTCTTCTCGCCAATCGTCGCATAGACGCGTCTCTCACCCAACGTTGTGGCGCACATCGACCAAAAGGCTCGGAGTTGGGGAAATCCTAGAGGCGCGCGCAATCTGCCGGTCTCTTTCTTCTCTTCCAAAGCGAAGAAGAATTTGAGTGAATTTTAAACTTTGGCCAAGATCCAAAGCCTATCCGTTCTTTCTTCCTCGATTCGCCCAGCAAAGTCAAATCCACCGTCGCAATGGCTTCTTTCATTCGTTGGTACGTCTTCTAGAATGCTTCACTCAGGCACGTCCCATCTGTCACAACGTCCGTGCTAACCCTGGATCGCTCAGGTACAACGCCCGCCTGGCTGCTCGCCCTCTGCTCACCCAGAGCGTCACCACGGCGGTGCTCTTTGCTACTGGTGATATCACGGCTCAGCAGCTCGTCGAGAAGAAGGGCGTGGAGAAACATGACTTGGTTCGAACAGGTCGCATGGCCCTGTACGGTGGCTGTGAGTATCTCCAAGTAGTCTACTCAGTTCGAATCACTAATTAACTCTCGATAGTCGTCTTTGGCCCCGTTGCGACAACCTGGTTTGGTTTCCTCGCTCGCAACGTTAACGCGCCCAACAGAAAGGTTGAAACTCTCGCCCGTGTGGCTTGCGATCAACTCGCCTTTGCACCTGTCATGATCGGCGTCTTCCTTGGCAGCATGGCCACCATGGAAGGAAACGACCCCAAGAAGCGAATCGAGACCACCTGGTGGCCTGCGCTCAAGGCCAACTGGATGCTCTGGCCTTTCGTTCAGGTCATCAACTTCTCCTTCATCCCCCTCCAGCACCGAGTCTTCTTTGCCAACATCGTGTCGATCGGTTGGAACTCCTACCTGAGCTGGATCAACAACCGGTAAATCAGCCATATGGGACTATTCGAAAGCATCTTTGCCGTTTACTTCGAAACATAGACATAGAAGTGTTATGTTCGCGTCAGGTTCTCACACAAGATCGCATCTGTTTCGGTTGATTTCGGGATAAAAGGCCACCAGGAAAGGATAGGAAGGGAAAGGAAACAAAACGAGAGCGAGCATCGCATCTTGAAGACTCAGACCATGTTTCTGATAGACCAAATTCATCATTGTACAGTAAGCAAACAATTCAAAGTCCACTAGTTGGATCTACCATGTCTCGTCCGACTTATCTTACGAGAGCGGGATGAGCCGCTAAGCCTCATGGCGCAACGACGATACCTCTCCTCATGATGTGCTAAGCCATTGCGGCAACAATAACATTAATGCGCTCATGAAAATCATGCCAAAGTGACCAAAATAGGATCACAGAGGCCAACTCAACAGCCATCAACTCTCCCGCCTTTTTGAGTCACTTTATTGCCTTGCTTCAGTTCAGCTGCGGAGAAGCCCCCGTGATCAATCAAGGTGCAGCGGTTGGGAGACCTCAGTTACCAATCCCGTTATCGCTTGCTGCCTTAGGCCACAAACAGTTTAGCGCCACTTCCCATCCACTCACGTCCACTCACCCATCACAGCGAGCGCAGCCTTTTCCGAGCGGCCAAATCCGGGTTTTGAAGATACAACCGACACCATCAGGAAGTCGTCACGACCTCCAAAACACCTCCTCTCCTCCATCGATATCCTCTGCGGACTGCCTGCGCCGCGGTAACAGCCATGTTGCCCTCCTCGGTGCGGCGTGTCGCCTCCTCCGCCATCTCCTCCGCCCCTCAGACCGGCGTCATCAGTGCCCTCGCCTCCTCGGCTCCCAAGGCCATCCCCGTCTTTGTTCGCAACCAGCAGCGACGATGCTCCTCCTCCAAGCCCTCGAGATCCGATAACGGCTCCAGCGAAATCTCGGCCGGTCAGTCGGTCCCTGCCTCGGCCGCGAGCCCCAAGTCTGGTACCGAGAAGCGGAAACGCAAGAGCAGCAAGGATGCCTCCGAGCGAGCGGCTTCTGTCAAGAAGTTGCCCAGCGTCCCCAACACGCACCACATGTCGCAAGAAGGTAGGTCGTCAGGTGCCTCAATGGCGGATTTTCATATGGCATTTGCTGACTATAGTCCAGCTCTCGGTCTATCAAGTTTCTTTTCGCTACATAGGCCCATTTCGGTCACACAAACGATGCCCCGAGCAGTGACTGATGAGCACTTTGCTTCTATTTTCACTTCCCGAACCAGGAACAGCAAGATGTCCGACACCATGTCGACTCTTTCCGATACTATCGACCAGCTGGAAGGCCCCATGGCCCAGATGACTATCGGACAGGAGGGGCAGGATTCCATGCACAAGGTTGATATCAAGAATGCCGACGGCAGCGAGTCGAGCATGTACCTCCAGATCGACACCATGTCGGGCGAGTTCCTCCCCTTCCGACCACCACCGCTGCCCCAACCGCAGTCCGCTGCAGAGACGGACGGTGCTGTCGCTGAGGCTGAGGCCGCCGAGGAGGTTCCCCAGCACCGCGTCTACAAGGCCCTCTTCACCATTGAGGAGTCAACCGATCCCGATGGCCAGATCCGCATCATGGCCCACAGCCCCCGAATTATGCAAGACGCCCAACCCCGGAGCTTCCTTGAGCGACTCGCCCTCCGCCAGCTCAAGTTTGATGAGGCCCAGGGCCGCCGCGACATGCACGCCATCAGCGTCAAGCGACAACGAAAACTCAAGATGAAGAAGAAGAAGTACAAGAAGCTCATGAAGCGGACGCGAGTCCTGCGTCGCAAGTTGGACCGAACTTAGAGGACTGTGTTTTTATGCTCCCCCACCCCTTGCTCGACTGCTATTTCCTTTTCTCTCACGAACACACACATGAGCATTCGAAGGGGTTATTCATTCGTGGTGTCTGGGCATGGAAGGTGATGAATTGTCTTTGTGGAACTGTGTCAGTGCGCTGTGAGGCTTTTCATCTTACTATAGACTCGCGCAGGTAACAATCATCATTGCAAATGAGCTGAGCCGTTTCCACATGGTGACTGCAGTCTCCCAGATAAGACGATACTGTATAACTAGCTGTAAAATTCACTCTCTTTCTTCTGTTCAAATTTGATCCTCGTGATATTTCTAGACGTCCTTGACTGATTTGATCAAGTCAGTGTGATCAAGAATGATGGCTTTCCTGATCTCATATGAGTATGCAAAGAGAAAACCGTGGATAACACAACTCCTAGATCCGATTTCAAAGTCAAATACAAAGCCAAGGCCAAAGCCAACCATCGGCGTTGCGAATGTTGTTGAAATTCAATAGTCCACCGAGGTGAGCCACAGGTGAACACTCGGTCAAGTAGCCCTGTCGGTGAGGCCCCGACTTTGAGATTCTCACCATGCTCACCGCCCGGCAGAAAGATCCCGACCGCCAAAATTTTGGATTTTTGACCCAGTCCCACCTCGAGACGAGATCGCATATGCGCCAGCGTATTTTCAAAGCGATTGGCCTGTGGAAAATCCAGCAACCATGGCGCGCAAAGTTGTGTAAGCTGAATGACTACTAGGTCTGCTAATCATGTATGCTAACAGTGAGAATATAGAGACTCGCGCATCCAGGCGCTCATCAAAAATGGAGTGCAGGAGAAGAAGAGAAGCTTCTTCGTCGTGGTGGGAGACAAGTCCAAGGACATTATCGTGAACCTGCACTATATCATGGCCCAGGCGTCGCAGGCCACCCCTAATCAAAACAATTCGGTCCTGTGGGCATACAAGCACAAGCTCCTTGGCTTCACCAGGTATGCTCCCGCGATCCCTCTGCACAATGCGACGAGCTAACGCGAAGATGACAGTCACCGGAAGAAGCGCGAGACAAAGATCAAAAAGGAGATCAAGCGAGGCATCCGCGAGGCGAACCAGGAGGACCCCTTCGAGCTGTTTGTGTCGCTGCACAACATCCGATACACCTACTACAAGGAGACGGACAAGATCCTGGGTCAAACCTTTGGCATGTGCATTCTGCAGGATTTTGAGGCCATCACACCCAACACCCTTGCGCGAACGATCGAGACTGTCGAGGGTGGTGGTATGGTCATTCTGCTGCTCAAGGGAATGAACAGCTTGAAGCAGCTCTACAACTTGTCCATGGATGTCCACTCGCGGTACAGGACAGAGGCACACGACGATGTGGTTGCGCGATTCAACGAGCGCTTCATCCTTTCGCTGGGCGGTTGCAACTCGTGTCTGGTCATCGATGATGAGATGAACGTGCTTCCCATCTCGGGAGGCAAGGGTGTGAAGGCTCTCCCCCCTGCTGACCTAGACCAGCCCAAGTCCGAGTCACAGGTTGAGCTTGCGGCCGTGAAGGAGCAGAACGAGGACCGACAGCCTGTGGGATCCCTCATCTCCCTTGCCAGGACCCTCGACCAGGCCAAGGCCCTCATCACTTTCACAGATGCGATCGCCGAGAAGACGCTGCGAAGCACCGTTGCCCTGACTGCAGCTCGAGGTCGAGGAAAGTCTGCTGCTCTTGGTGTTGCGGTTGCGGCCGCTGTCGCATACGGATACAGCAACATTTTCATTACCTCTCCCTCACCCGAGAACTTGAAGACCCTCTTTGAGTTTGTTTTCAAGGGTTTCGACGCCTTGGGATATGCCGACCACGCTGACTACTCCATCATCCAGAGCACCAACCCCGACTTCAACAAGGCTATCGTTCGAGTCAACATCCACAGACAACACCGACAGACGATTCAGTACATCCGACCCCAGGACGCTCACGTGCTAGGGCAGGCTGAGCTGGTGGTTATCGATGAGGCTGCTGCTATTCCCCTGCCACTTGTGCGGAAGCTGATGGGTCCTTACCTGGTGTTTATGGCGTCCACCATCAACGGTTACGAGGGAACTGGTCGATCTCTATCTCTGAAGCTGATCAAGCAGCTCAGAGAACAGTCCCGCTCCGCTTCCTCAACTGGGGAGGGCACGGAGCTTGCGGATCGCTCAACTGGCAGGGCCTCAAAGGAGGAGTTCCAGGCTGGCCGAAAGTTGCGAGAAATCACCCTTTCCGAGCCTATTCGATATGCCCAAGGAGATGCCGTCGAGAAGTGGCTCAACACCCTTCTCTGCCTCGATGCCACCTTGCCCAAGGCAAAGTCCAACATCAACGGCTGCCCGGATCCTACACAATGTCAGCTTCTGAACGTCAACCGAGATACCCTGTTTTCATTCCACCCCGTGTCCGAGAAGTTCCTGCAGCAGATGGTTGCTCTGTACGTTGCTAGTCATTACAAGAACTCGCCAGATGACCTGCAGCTCATGAGTGATGCACCCGCTCATGAGTTGTTTGTTCTTGTTCCTCCTGTCTCCGAGGAGAGCACAAGATTGCCAGAGCCTCTCTGCGTAATCCAAGTGTCACTTGAAGGAAAGATTAGCAGACAGAGTGTTCTTAACAGTCTAAGCCGAGGACAACGGCCAAATGGTGATCTCATCCCTTGGCTGGTCAGCCAGCAGTTCCAAGATGAGGACTTTGCTTCTCTGTCTGGTGCTCGAGTTGTTCGTATTGCCACGAACCCCGAGTATGTCTCTATGGGATACGGTACCAAGGCGCTGGAACTCCTTACCGATTATTACGAAGGCCGGTTTGCCAACCTGTCCGAGGATGAGGACCAGGCCATGGAGGATGCCATGACTCGAGTTGCCGATGCGGATCTGGCCAATGACTCTCTCCTTGACGACGATATCAAAGTGAGGGATATTAACAAGATGCCTCCTCTGTTCTCCAAGCTTTCAGAGAAGAAGCCTGAGAGACTCGATTATATCGGTGTCAGCTACGGTTTGACACCTCCCCTGCACAAGTTCTGGAAGCGGGCATCTTTCTCTCCCGTGTACCTCCGCCAGACCGCCAACGATCTTACTGGAGAGCACACTTGCGTTATGCTGCGACCGCTTGAGAACAGTGATGACCGCAGCTGGCTCGGTGCCTTCTCTCGGGATTTCCACAAGCGATTCCTGTCTCTGCTCTCGTACCAGTTCGGCGCGTTCCCTGCCATCAGTGCTCTCAGCATTGACGAGTCTGCCAATGCTGGTGCCAAGCTTGACTCGACAGAGATTCAGCCTTTGACCAAGGTGGAGCTCGATAGGCTCTTGAGTCCTTTCGACCTGAAGCGACTCGAGTCGTACGCCAACAACATGCTCGACTATCACGTTGTGTTGGATCTGATACCGACTATCGCCAACCTCTACTTCACTGGCCGCCTCAAGTCTGACATCAAGTTGACGGGCGTTCAGCAGTGTATTCTGCTCGCTATCGGTCTACAGCACAAGGACGTCGATGTCGTATCTCAAGAGCTCTCTCTTCCCTCGTCTCAGCTCCTTGCCATGTTCATCAAGATCCTCCGCAAGGTGACCGGACACTTTGCTACTCTTGTCTCTGAAGCCGTCGACGCCGAGCTTCCCAAGGCTGAGCGCCTGGGTGTGACTCGTGAGAACGCCAGCGGAGCTCACGACGATGAGATTGTGGATGATCGATTCGTGCCCTTGGCTACCACGCTCGACGATGAGCTAGAGGAAGGTGGTGATGAGGCGTTGAGGGAGCTCAAGAAGAAGCAAAGAGAGCTCATTGACTCTTTGCCCCTTGACCAGTGAGTTCTCCTTACCAGTTAACAAAGGAACATTCATAACTAACAATTCATAGATACGAGATCGACGGCGACGCTCCGGCGTGGGAAGAGGCGGAAAAGCAGGTCCTGAGCGCAACCAAGCAGGGCAAATCAAACCCCGTGGTCAGCGTGAAGGCGGCCAAGCAGAAGCGCAAGGTCGGGCAGACGGCGAGCGAGGTGTACGAGGAGGCATTTGGCGATAAGAGGAAAAAGGCGAAGAAGTCGAAAAAGTCTGCGTGATTGGGCTGAGTTGATTTTATCCATGGAAAGGCGTTTTTGCTCGAATATAGAGGAGATGTGTGTTAATCGAGACAATGTTTATTGCTGAATACATTACAATTCGATCAACGCGTTGCTTCCACTGCAGTCAGGCGCGTTTCAAACGCGAGATTGAAATCCAGTGTAGTCCATTATTAGGAACTCCTTAAATAGGTATCCTTTGGTAGTATCTACCTGAGTTACCGAGGGTAAGACACACCCGCAGATTCCTTGCAACAATGGACAAATGACAAAGCACGCTACTATGCGAAACTATCATATCAAGATATAGGTATTTAGCTAATGCCTTTATTCGTCTAACTAGGGTAGATGATTTTGTGCTATCTTAGGGCGACATTGAGTGAGTGTTGTGAATACTTCATTCAGAGAGACCTAATAAAAAAAAGTGCTGAGCCCGCTTGCGTGGCTAAACGTGATAATGAAAGTGAGTGATAAAAGTTGATTTTCATTTAATCTTGCTTTCCCATGCCTTTCAACCAGGGCCGTTTCCATCCCGAAGCTTCCATCCCTTGTCGACAGTGGCTTGTTGTCAGCAACGCATTGGTTGAAGATGTAAGGTTGACCCCTTTCCGGTACAATATTGCTGACCAGTGTATAGAAACCATCCTTCAGCCAACCAAACTCGAAAAGTTGCTCGGAGTCGAATTATCCATCTTCTCCGGGGTCGCAGCAGTCCACAAGAGGAGCTAGCGGTGGACGCTCCCAGCGGCTCTGGCCTACTTCTCCCCAGAGCTTCACCACGGGACTGCTGTTATATCGACTTTGGGCCCCTTCTTCGGGGGTATCATACGCCGTGCGATTGGAGAGCACTAAGCCACCAAGTTATGCTATCTCTGCGGTGCTTCCTGAAGATTTACTATATAGTTCGTGCCGGCGAGCGTGGCGTCCATGTCACCCGCGGTCTTGTCCATGACTAGGCGGATTTTTGACATGTCTTGAACGCTCAGGACTACGTCACAGAGCGTGAAGGGTTGGATCTCTGGTAGGTTCGCCGTAAGGAATTAGCCCCAGAACCCTCGAATTCGTCGGGCGCAGATGAAAACGCAAGGGGAACCTCAGATGTGCGCTCAGCCAGACAGCGACCCAATGTCACCCCATGGACTGTGGGTTGCATCTAGGGGCAAAACTCATGGCCCTTGATTGTATACTCTAAGCATACCATGGGGCTAAAGAGGTTGTATATAGTCGAATACGGAGATTTATGCGTCACTACCGTCATCCGAGTGTGCAACGTTGGCATCCTATGTCTCCGGGTCAGCAATCGTCCATCGGTTAGTGAATAAGATGCCGGCTCACTGCTTCATCATCGACCTATATCATCGATTCAGTGATGGCAAGTCAAAGGTTAGACCGTATTACGACTTACGAGTTCCTCGACTTGGTGATGCCCCTCAAACCCATCCACCAGCCAGTCTGCGTGAAAGATGACCCCTGGAACGACTCCTGAAGAACGCAGCCAGCAGTAGACGGCGATGTGATGGCTGTTGTCATTGGGCAATAATGAACTAGCCATATGCTCGAGGGCTTCAGATGGCGGCGTACCCTCCGGCGACAGTAGATGGTTTGGTCAGAGTAGAAGTGTGTATATATTGGGAAACATCTCCATGACGTTGGAGGAAATCTCGAGTCTCGTCTCTAGCAACGAGACAACAGATGGACTCTGTTCTCCACGTGCCCTTCGAAAGGGGAGATTTTTTTTGGTATTGCTCCTATGGCAGACATGTTGTAGTATATAAATAGTAAAAGAATCTCATTTCGGGTTGATAGTGGGAAAATTGAAATTTATTAAGAGGCTTCAATATCAGGGTCCGAGTCGTTCGGGAAGAACAGAGCCCAGATAGGTGCTATGAGATCTCGATACTCCTTTGCCAGATTTTCGGCCAAGGGAGGCTCGCTCTCTGTATTTGCGTCATCTTTCTTTGGAGGGACATTTTCTTGGGATAGCAGCTCAGGGTTAATCTCGAAGTGGACACCCAGACCAGGTGGAGCACTGCTGGCTTCCATAAAGCCCGAAAGACTGCCAAGAGAGCACACCTCAGATAGAAGCTCCTCCCCTTCATCGTCATCCGTCCAGCTCAAGTAATCGTCGGAGTTGTATTCCGGGTCTGGGGAAGGTAGATCATCAAGTGCCGTCTCCAAGAATTCTCCAAAGTTCTTTCGAATTGGAGGTGGTCGTCGAGTATAGTGATTCTTAGCAAACTCATTGTTGTACTCTTCATACTTTACTCTTGCTACCTCTTCTTGAGCCACGGTCACCTCCCGGCTTTCGTCCTCGGCCTCACCAAGCCCGTCGGTCAAACCCCAAAGCCAAGAGGGGCAAGAGTCACTGTTGACACACCCTCGGAGCATAGGACGCACATTGCTCTTCTGGTAAGGGCACTGGCTGTGGAGCGGCTCCTCCAGGGGAGGAATTTGGCTCAGAGCTGTCCGGCACAGGAGGAGGTGAAAGTTGCAACTGACCCAATGCGGCTCCAGGAGTTCGCCGCAGTGGCAACACACATTTACGTGTTTGATACACATGGTGTGAGGGAAGAAGGAGGAAGATGTGTCTAGTGCCAAGGTCAAGCAAAAGTGCCGATAAACAGGTCGGCAGGGAGACAGTGGAATGGTCAAGTGAGAGCACTTGCTTGATTTTTGGTACAATGTATGCATGGTTATATAAATGGATGAACCAAGTGAATATGATAGTGCAATATTAGCTTGTGATGTGTTTCATTAACTGATGTTCAGTGAAGGAAGTTGTTCTGCTTGAAGTGAACAAAGGTGCCGAAAGCGCCAAGGTGTGTAGAGTAACAAAGGTAGATGTTTAACAATAACACGAATCTCTGATGTTCGCTGGGCTCATTGTTTGAGTGATATGAAAGTAATTGTTGTTCATGGGCGTAGGGGGAAAAAAACGTCAAGGAGGGGAGGGGAGGGAAAATGCGCCAACGTGCTGTTGGCTTCCCTGAACGCTCTTGACGTTCCATTGAGGATTCAAGATCCTAGTGTTGCCGAGACAGCAAGCGCTCCAACCGCCAGCTCCTTTTCAAAAAGGCCAAAGACTGTGTGCAGACCAGTGTTATTAGGTTGACGATGTCTTCTCGGCACAACGCTGCGCTCAACCAGCGCACAACCGCCTCGTGGGAGGCTTCTTGTCGAGATTCCATCTATTCCAGATAGATGGTATACTGCAGAGACGGCTGCGCAGTGTTCGCGGTCGCATGAATTAACTTATTATATAGATGAGGCCAATAAGTCGAATATATCGTTTCGAAGATAAATGAATGGATGTGAGATGATATTGTGGGTGATAAACAGGTTTAAAAAATGAAGCTGTTAGAATATAGTAGTGGAAACTATTGAAGAGGGTCGAGTGTGCGTATGACTTTCGGCGTGGCCGGCCCGCCATCTCAGTCCGGGGCTGGTCGACAACTCCAACTCCTGCCTCACAGCAGGGCTCCCAACCCGGACTAGGGTCTGTGTCATTGCCAGTCCCTGGAGGGGCAAAGACTGCAAGAGGCGAAAGTCAATGGGAGAGCTATATAGTGTGTATTGTATCTGGTGGTGGTAAAGTGATGTATAGGTCGTCAAGAAAGGAAAGGGGGGATTGATTGAAAGTGACTCGGATGAGAGATAAGGTAGCCAGTGTGAGTGCCTGGTGACACAATGTTTAAATATACTGTTCCATTCTGTTGATATCCGTGACATCTTCTTCTACAGCTTGAGAAGCTCAAAGCAGGTTTATATATCCAGACCCGGTGCTGTTTGCTTCTGACTCTAGGTGGCTCATGTCTACGCAGCAGTTTCCATTTGCGCGTCACACTCCGATTGCTTATTGAGCCAACCTAATCCAACATCATCGACTTTGACTTCTATACTCTCAGAGGCTCTTCAGGGATACTATATGAGGGGATAGCAAACGGAGTATGCAGAAGTCATCTGGCCGCGGATTGCCTATGATGACCTCCTAGTATAGTCTCCCAGTATAGCCAACATATTATACTTCGCATTGGACAAAGATACTATGATTCGCTTTCCATACACACATTCCAATGGATTATTTTCATGGAAATGCTTGAAAACCTCACTCGCAAGATGGTCGATGTTCTCTGATGGCCAGCCTGTGATGCTTCGACGATAGCAACATCTACGTTGTGATATACCTGACTAACTGATCGTCATCAAAGTAGCATATGAGAACCTTATCACGCAGATCCCATGAAAATCCAAGTATTCCCAGTATGAGGGAATTTTGTCCGGTATTTCAACCTCACTCCCAATCTCACTGAATGGTCAACAGCAACTTCTGAGGCCCTCCCGTCAGTTCTCACTCATGACTCCCTTCCGGCTTGTTAACGTGGTCTGACTGATTGGGGGCCCCCAAAGTAACATCAAGCTACTAAAAACACGCCACGTCTGGTAACAGATACCTGTTGCGTGGGGGGAATCATGTTTTTTTCTATGGGTCAGCTTGCTTGAGGTTGTGTAACCATACTCATGTGCGTGTTCCGTCCAACCGAGAGGCCGAGACGACAACTCACTACGCAATCACGCAGCAAAAGCCTCAATTATTCATGGGTCGGAGGAAACTACAATCGTGTTCTGCGGCAAGATCCTCAATTATGATCTCCATTGGAGGCTGAGTTGTCAATAGTAGACCTATCATCTGGCAAGGATACAATCTTCTTCTCAAACGAGCTACATCCAGCAAAAACATCTGTCAGCTTTTACAATCACCCTCAAATCTCTTCTCCAGATCAACAAGCTCCAAGAAGCCCTCCAACTGAGTGTCGAGTGCCGTACCCTCAAGGGGCGAGCATGGCTTCCTTGGCTGACCCCCGTACCCATAATATCTCTCCAATGCCGCCTTGACAACTATGAAGCCGCCTTTGATAGCTGCCCAATCACCGCGAGATACTATGGCTTGTAATCCAACAGCCTCCTTCTGCTTGCCTTCCTTCCACAGCTGCATGAGCTGAACGCAGGCTCGGGGTGCGATGTTGGCCGTGCCGCCAATAACCCCGTGTCCACCAACAGAGAGGGATTGGATCGTAAAGTCGACACTTCCAGCGAATGTCTTGAAATCTGTGTCCTTGGTCCCAGCCACTACCCTGGCCAACTTTCCCGTATTTCCGCATGTAAGCTTGACACCGACAATGTTGGGATGTTGTACTAGGGCAAGAATAGTATCAGAGTTGAGATCGAGGCCGGCGCAGGCAGCAGGGAAGTTGTAGATGAGGATAGGGATAGGACTTTGATCGGCTACTTTGCGAAAGTGCTGCTGGATGTGCTCAGTTGTGAGAAGGTTGTGGTAGTAGGCTGGTGGGAGAACAAGGGCGTGGCTTGCCCCTGAGCTGGCGGCCTCACGGCAGAGCTCTACCGTTTCCCGGGTAGACTGCGCACCACAACCAGCGATGAGAGGCAGGACATTCTTCCCTGCCTGATCCAAGGCACTTCGAGTGGTTTGTGTGATGAGTCGCCGTTCTTCGTGGTCTAGATGGACAGCTTCGCCGTTGGAACCATGAGTAACGAGGCCAGCAACACCTGCTTGTGCTAGTCTAGTTGCGTGGGCTTTGGTAGCTTCGACATCGATGTTGCCGTCAAGGGTGAAGAATGCAACGGTTGGTACATAGATGCCATCGGTCAAGGGGTATGTCGTTGTGGTTGCAGAATGGTTGACGGTTCCATTCTCTTCTGATGTCGATGATACCGCCATGGTGCTGCTGAGAACTGACGAGATTGGATGATGAATAGGGGATTCAGGTACGGGGGAGTCCTAACTAGACGGGCTCTTATGGCTCTGCCAGATAAAGCACACAGACAAAGCACATCAAGCTGAGGCGATGCCACTGCCTTATATATCCAAGACAGACACAGCCGGATCCCGCCGGACCTACCAGCAACTCGGACAGACTCGAACCGAATCAAAGCCGGGAATACCAGCCGAAGATGACCATCATGTGGTTGGACTCTAGTATATTGAACCCCCACGATCTGTAGTATCCTCAACGAGGCCCGTCGACCCCCCACGCGAGGACCGAGTAAACGGCAAGGAGGGGGGTCCCACAAACTCCACAGCGGTTGTCTCATTTCCCCAGCTTCAGCTCCACAGGGCCGCATGGAGCATTGATCAGTCCGGGGATTTAAGGAAGAGGGGGGGTTGCAGCTGCAGCCGTCGAGGGCGATCATGACGCCTGAGTGGTGGAAATTGACAACGAGAGTCGGAGAAGTATCCGTAAAATTTGTCTGGTAGTTGAGGTCTGAGCCACGCTGCCCGCTTTGTTGACTGCTAACCAATAGTGACCTGTAGCTTCGATGAGAGTTGTATACAACAATTGCCGAACTCATATGATCGTTTCCGTTACCTAAATATTGCCCCAGCATGACGAGCTGATGCTCACGTCAGGATCCAGAGCTGTATGCGGTTGAAGCTGGCGTCCCCCAACTCGGGTCAGAGGGCGTAGACGGCCTGCACCCCGCGCTTGAGTTCTTGGTAGTTTCGTGCCCTTTCTAATGCCGCTTCTCGTATTGGCGGTTGTGTACTCCGACTCCCGAGGATCGTGACCCCCACGAAGTGTCTCCATCACTATCTGTACGACATCTGGGATTGTCTTGTTTGCATTGAGCTAGAGCCATTGGCGTGGAATGGTGGCCCGTGGGTTGCAATATATCCTACCCTCGGGGACAGATGCCACTTTGGAATTGTGCATGTAGCCTATATGTACCATCTCGAGATCATGCTCTTTGTGCAGCCCCGCTCCGGGACCCGATCAGCTCCGGACCCGGCCCCACTCCGGAGCGCCGATCGGGAATAAATAAATGGCACATTAGTGCCCTTTCCATTATAGGAAATACCCACAGACGCGCACAGTGCACAGTGCTTCAACCAAGTACTCCCCCGCTCTCAAGCAACGCGCAGCTATCGTCCAAGCTTCGCGCATCTTTAATGGAAGAGCAAGATTGCCGATAGCCCCAAGACAGAAAACGTCATCCCGTGGGGTCATTACATCGACGCTGCGTCTTGCATTCAACAACCTGCAAAAACCTTTAAATTGAAACTTTGCATCGCAGAGATAATGGCAACCGAAGCTGGATGGTCTTGGTCACCAAGACGCGCCATGGCTCAGCTTCACAATAACAATCTCGTGAGCGACGACAGCCCAGTTTTGACTGAGGCCTCCTCTTCACCCGTCGCATCCGCAGATAAGGAAAACTCTACCGCAAAGGGCGCATCCAAGCCTAAACCCAAGCCCGCCACAACGGCATCCAAGAAGCGCAAGTCGGACGCTGGCGAGGAAGACCTCAAGGAGAAGCTCTTCCCCGACGATGTTGAAGAAATTGACGACTATGACCCCCGACTCGACGTCATCACCGACACGTGCAACGCGGTCCGTCGCAAGATCCGCAACTGGACAGAGTCGGGCGCGCAAAAGGTCGGAGAGTTCCAAAAGACCATCGGCGTCAGCAGCAAAGCCTACCTCTCCTTCATGAACCGCACCGGTACGTGGGACGGCGACAATTGCGACACCTACCTCAAGGGGCATCGCTTCTTCAAGAAGCGCGAGCTCCAGGGTCTTCCTCTCAAGGCCCCCAAGCCCAAGAAGCCCAAGACGGCCGCGTCGGCAAAGGCAGTGTCCGAGATCTTCGACGTGAGTGGTGTTGACGAGCTCGGCGGCGAGGAGACGGGCAGCGTGCCTGTCTTTGACACGTGTGAAGAGATACGCAAGAAGATCCGCCACGTCCTGGCCCGCGATGGCGTCACGCAGGCAGCCTTTATTCGCGAGATTAATAAGAATCTACCTGCAGGGCAAAGCGTCTCGGCGGCCAACATGCGATACTTTATGGGTCGCAAAGGTCCTCGCGACGGCAACACCAACATTACCTTCTACGCGGCGTACGTCTTCTTCGAGAAGAAGCGCATCAAGGCGGGCAAGCCCAAGACGGACTTCCGTGAGGACATGGAGGCGGCGTGGGGACCATTGGGATTTGACAGAGAACACGGGGCCAACACGCATTACATTGGCTCGGTTGACACGGTGCTCACCATCAACAAGTATGGGCAGGTCAGAAGTTACTGATGGGGATCGGGATATTTCTTGTTTTTTTTTTGGTTTTGTGCTTCCATGTCAAGGGGGAAAATAAGGACAGGGCGTCATGTGTACAGTGTATATGTTAATGGTATTGGATCCGATCTTGATCAGCAGGTGACCTACTTCTCCATCTCCTTTTCGTGCGTCTGGTATGCGCTCCCGTCTTGTGTCACCGTTTCACCTCCGAGGAAATGACCCCCTGGCGCATGCCACGGCGCCTATCAATGTGCCAATCCACGTCTGTCTGCAGCTGTGCGAAATGCCGCGCAACGAGCCTGTCTGGGGGTCAGAAATAAACGACACCAAAGTATGAGGAGAGGTACCTAACTCCTGATATCTATCAGAAATAAATTTATACAAAATATGATAAGAGAAGTAGGATATGCCTCATAATAAAGGTAATACTTTGGAGCCATTTTATCATTCTTATTACCGTCTTTAGGGGGGAATCAGCCAACTCGGCCCGGGTGCCTGCAAGCAAAGCTGTGTTTGCGGAGGCAAAAACTGACAGGTCTCAGATTGGCCGCCGATCATGGGACGGTGTGAGTTGACGGTAGACCAAATAAAACAAGAGAACGGCCAGTCGGACGCTTGGCGGCGGTACTCGTTATTGTCTCCGATTCACATAATCAGATGTGGTTGAAAAGGGGGCTGTGATTGTATCTTTGTGACAACAGGGGCTACAAGTATATATATCGGCCACTTGGGAGAAGACCCTCCTCGACAACCTCAACCCTCTACCCTCTTTCTCTATATATCGACTTCTAAGTATATCAACAACCGACCCTACATCATGTGCAGCGAAGCGGTTGCCCAGTGTCCGGTCTGCTTCAGCAGCGTCACCCTCTTGTGGAAATACTGCATGCCCTACCTCAAGACCAGCCTCGAAGTCTGCCGGCAAGATGAGGGCTTGACTCCCCCAGCAGCCTGGTTTTCACCACAACATGAACTCAGGCGGAGCGCAGTCCAGGGGCTCAGCGCGGCAGATTGTCCCAACGCGGCCTGTCCAAGCAAGGTTCCACCGATGGAGGGTTGAGAATGAGAAGAAGCAGTAGGGTGGGAACGGCTTGGTATTCGGAGTTTGAGGTATCACGACTGGGCTTACTCTGGGAGAAAAAGGACTGTCTAGTTGAACAATGGTGTTATGGAATTTACTCTTCAACTCTTCTCTCGAGCTTCATGTGCTTATAAGTCGATTGTGAAGCATCGCTGGTACATACGACCACAGCTCGGAGAGAACACGGGATCCCGTCTGCTCTCCCATAGTTAAGCTCCGAAGCGCCGGACTAGTAGTTGGGTCGGTGACGACCAGCGAATCCCTGGTGTTGTATGTTTTTTGCAATTGTTTGTGATTTTTTTTGCTGGTTGAGATGTCAAAGCATGGTGTTGAAGGCTAGCCAGTGTAGCTCAACTCTGATTGGCCAATCCAACTTTTACTCGCATAAAATTTGTGAAACATTTTTTTCCAGCTGTGCCAAAAAGGAAGGGTAACCAAACCAACAACCACAATGACAATAACATCTCCAACACGCAAAAAGAAAGACTTGATGAGACTGGGACTCGAACCCAGGAGGATTCCTCCACCAGGAATTGTAGGTTGTTAAGGTGACCTTAACCTGGCGCCATAACCAACTCGGCCATCTCACCGGAGGATCTCGGGGGATCCGCTTGATGGTGGGAGGCCGAGCCCAAGCGTTCCATAAGGGCCGAGGGCTTTGCTTGTATCCATTCTGAGAAATTGGGGCTCTTTTTTATTATCGATTTGCTCTACTGGTATTGGAGCTTGGTTATGGCTGTTGACTTGGTTGGGTTGGATGTTAGACTTGAAAAGCTTATTGATAATATTCGGACAAGCCGAACTCCGGGAGTAACTACACACAACAGAGACATACAAATACAGTCCACTACAATAACGGATGAGAGATGAAAACTCGATGAAGCGAAACACCAAGCACGCAGGTCAAGGAAAAGACGAGACACCAGAAGAGCAATAAAGATAGATTTCTTCCAAAGCATCAACACAGATTTACATGAATTCTACCAAAATAAGACACAAGGTATGCTAAAAGCTGTGATCCCTTCTGTACCTTCTATCCATATATCATCAGCTATCTTTAGGGAAAGACAAGGTAATGCCCTTCCCCTAGTGTCTTGGCTTTCCCTTGACCAATGTGCCAGGCAAGTCAATTTGAAATCTGGATTGTCACAGACGATCGTGCAGGGTAGCACGCTGCAGAAGGATCAAGGCCATGTCTCGTCGCATGCCGATCAATTCAGCCGCGGCACCAACACGAAAAGCAAAACCAACAACACGAGACGAGACAAGTACTGTATCAACATCCATATCAAACCTTCAGATGTACTCAATACAATGTCTCTTCACTCTTCTCTAGAACAATCTTGCATCTCCGAATCCTTCCATCAATGACATCAACAAGCCCGGCTTCATCGGTCGGCTGTGGCGCTCACTGGAAGCCCCGGAGAAGAAAGACCTGCCAACAATGGAACCCCCCTGACTCGTCCCCTGCGCTGAGGCCTTTTTAGCGTCCTTCGTACCTGGCCCCCAGAAGCCTGCGCGAAATAATACCTCGACGTGGTTGGGCCGTCGAGGCTCCCCAATTCCAATCCCGCGACCCGGGTAGATCGGCGCTTTCTTTTCATGGTAGGCATTGTTTTGTTGTCACGACCTCATCTCCCAGCAGCTCCAACTTTTTTTTTCTTCCTTTTCTTTTCCTTCTTCTTCAACCTCCTTTCTCTTTTCTTCTTCGCCCTTGTCTTCCGTCGGCGAATCTGTCTCTGGTCTGGTTCATCTGTTCAAAACATCACAGCAATCATGCACGCGTCCAAGATCCTCGCCTCGGTTGGCCTCGTGGCTTCTGCTTCTGCCTCGGTCGTTCGCTACGCCAATGTCAACCAAGAGCGCGACGTTGTCATCGAGAAGAGAGCCGATCAAACTGCCGCCTGGGTTTCCGTCGATGATGAGGCTCAACCCGCCACCACTTATACGCCTTCTATGACCGTGGTCGACGGCACTACCTCCATCGTTGACGGTGCTCCTCATGACCTGACCGCCACCGTCTACACCTCGACTTACTACGGCGAGATCTACACCAGCACCGGCGAGCCTCCCAATCCCACCGCTACTGGCAAGCACGGCGAGGGTGTCTTTACCCGCTGCCACAACAAGGACGGCAGCAATGCTCCCTTCTGCTCTCCCTACGAGAACAGCACCCTGACCACTGGCAAGACCTACTTCAGTGAGTAACTGCCTTCACATCTGCCCAATCCCAACCACTAACATCATCGCAGTCACCTGGGACCCCGACTATTTCGAGGATAAGAACGCCGATAACACCACCGCTGCCATGATGGTCTTTGCCCGCCTCGACATCTACAACACCACCAGCGAAGAGTACCAGAAGGAGGGCGACGACTTTGACCAGGTCCCTGCTGCCTTTGGTTTCTGGCCCTTCAACGTCAAGGACTCGTACCGCAAGTTCGGCGGCGACCACAACATCTCCATCACCCTCTACAGCCAACGCAACCATACCGCCGAGAAGAAGAAGGCCTCGACCATCTACCTCAACGTCGCCAGTCCCCAGCTTCCTGCCCACAAGGAACCCAAAGTTCCCCACGGCCAGACTCTTGTCATCGCTCTGCCCGTCGTCCTGGGTTCCATTTTCCTCCTCCTGGTCGGTGTGTGCCTCTGGAACCGCAAGACCCGCCGCATCGGACTTGGCAATATCATGAGCCGCGGCCGCCATGGATACACTGGCCGTGCTGAGCGCCGTCTGTTTGGCCGCAAGGACAACGGCATCCAGCTCGACACCCGCGACATGCCACCCCCTGGCGAGTACCGTGATGCCCCTGAGAACCGCCGCCGTGACAGCGACGGCCTCGGCAGCCTGGCTGGCAGCCCCGTCGACCCTTCATTCGCCCAGCAGGGCACTACTGGTGGCCACAATACCTTCCGTGATGAGATGAGGAGACAGGACCAGGAGAGGCGCCACTAAGAAAGAGAAGGAACTCAAGTGTATATGGGGTGTCATATGAGCCAGCCTGTCCGTGACAGTGGTCTCATTTGACGTGTAAAATCTACATCAATGGATGCATTTGGATGACGGCGAGCGGGAGTAATGATAAATGACGTATGATGAGACTTAATATGAACGCCTTGTCCATCAATCCATTACTATGCATAGCCTTTCCCTGGCTGCCTTGGCAGCACCGTGAAGACGAAACAAAAAAGAGAACCGATCCGTGAATCATGGCAAATGCCATGATAGTATCACTTACGCCGGGTCTCATGGGTATTCCGTATCCCTTCCAAAACAAAACCCCATCCGTCCCCAGCAGATTGTATCATAGCCTGCCAACAAAACCAACTCCGTAAGACCAAGAAAACAGATGAACTGAAACCATGCGCCGGTCTATTCCTTGACCCGTTTGATATCGCCACCATCCCGATCTTCACCTTCATAACGCCGCTTCAGTGGTTCAGATGGTGTTGGCACCAGCACTGGCGCTGGTACCGGTACCGGTGTTGTAACTGGTGCTGGTGTTGTTTGTTGTGACATGAGCTCGTAACCGGCGCAGAGATCTAACTGCGTCTCACCCTCTTGCAAGGGTCTCAGTAGCTCAGCCGGAATTGCCGTGGCGAGTTGACACTTGATTTCGCATGGTTGATATGTATCGGTAGTCCATGCATCATCAGCATAGTTTTTGGCCTCGGCAATGGTATATCCCGTGCTGAAACCCTCATGATATGCATCTGGCAGAATCACTATGGTCTCACCAGGTCGCTGGTCAACGATGCGAAAGGGGATGCCCAGTTTTTCCAGCTTCTGAGGGAAAAAGAATTCAGCCCGGTGGCGCATAAACTGCGAGCATTTGCCTTTTCGGCCGAGAGCTTCCTCGGCCACGTCGACTGCCGTGGACGGGACCACGATCCAGATTTTGCGGCCCTTGTAGAGGTGGTTCAAGGAGACGAGCCGGAAGTCCTCGGCATGAATCTGGAAGCTCGCTCCGAAATGCGGACCCGATTCATAGACATACGGCGTGTGAATTCCAGGGATAATGGCTCTTGTGTTCTCCAGTTTGTCTCCTTTGAGAGGATGTATGGGGCTCTTTTCTGGAACACCCGCTTGCCTTCGTTGCTCGGTGGTCCATGCAGGAACATCGACCCGATAACGAACATTGCGGATCTGCTTGTGATCATTCTTGCGGAACATCTTTCTCAGCTGGTCAATGGCGTCCAGAGCACTAGAAGTGCATTCTGGGCCCGTCACCTCAGAAGAAAAGGTGCCCTCGGAAGGGACAGTGTCCACTCGCCAGAAGCTGTTCTTCTTGATCTGGGTGGGTCGGTAGGCGTTTGCTGCAACTTTTTGGGAATCCTTTTCTGGAAGCTCCTCATGCAGCTCCTGCGGGAGGATCACTTTGAAACAGCCATCTTCATCGGCCCCGAGATGTCTGGCAGAGGCAAGAATGGCTGGAAAGTCATTCCATTGGTCGATGGTTGGCTTGAGCCGCAGCACACTGTGGCCTTGAGGTCCGTCATAGTCGTGGTCGATTGGACAATCAATGGGCACTGGTTCGCTAAGGGTCGAGCTCGCATCCCAACTATCTGCTGGCAGCCGAGGGTTTAAAGAGACAGATGTTTCGTGAGGCGCAGGCGGATCATTTGAGGTGATTTCTGGTACCCGAGGTTCTTGAACCGTGGGCGCGATGTCTTGCTGGACAGATTGTGCCGGTTCGATGACGTCTGGGAGCAAACTGGCGGGGATTGAACCCTGCTCACTCGGAAGCCAGGGACCGTAAAGAGGCTCAGGCGGAAGCTGATGATGCACGATAGGCTCGTGAGAATGAAAATGAGGATTCTCCGCCTCATGCGACGGTGGTTGGACCTCCATTGAAGCCGGAGAGGGCCCGTTGCGCAGTTGCGACAGGCCAGCGGTGAGGTTTTGCGGATGGTGAAGTTTGAGAGAGGGCGGGAAGGTGAGGGATGATGGAGGGCAGTCGCCACCTAAGACACAAGACACAGGCCAGAACTGCAAAGTTAAAATGGCAAGGGATGCAATATGCGCATCCTCGACTGCAGAAAGCGCCGCAGACGACGACGACGGCCAGGCGACGATAGAGGCGATCCTCAAGGGCGCAAAGGGCGAGCAACTTTTTTTGTGCGCAACTCCAACCCTGGAGCAAGAGAGAAAATGAGGCTAGAGAAAGAGTCCCCGTGTGAAGTGAAAAAAAAAGACACTAACGAGTGTCTAGCGGGGAGTGTAGGAGTGTAGGAGTGTAGGAGTGCAGGTACTGCACTCGGGCTCTACCTAAGTTGGGAGCGCCTTCCGCCACACACACTCGACCCGATGCATGTCTCTGCTGCCCGCGCTGACACTCACTGACTGACAATGGGACAGAGCCGCAGCAGGCGCAGTCAGCCTGCGGAAGGAGCACCAGGCGAAGAGAGCAATTGGGTGGAAGTGGGGAGGGAGGAGGAGACCTCCTTCCTCAGTGGAAGCTCCTGCGTGTACGTAATGTGTTCTAGCGGAAGGCCACCTGCAAGGGCCCCTGACTAGCGCGGGGCAACACGGAAGAAAAAAAAAGAAGAGAGTATGACCAAGAAGAGGGAGATGGGAAGCAAACGTGAGAGGATGTGATAGAATGTGAGTACCAGGGAGAAGAAATGCCCTGGAAAATGTATTAGTGAACTGAAGCCCATCTCCCATAAGTGCCAACCCCTTAACGGACTCAACCGGTGACGCCGTCTACGGTCAGAGTTTTTCCAGCCAAATGGTAAACGCCGCCGGCTTCGATCGGGGCCTCGAGAGGCGGACAAAATCAAGGCGGCAGTGTAGAGACACCCGTGGCTAAAAATGGCCATTGTTAGCAGAGATCGGCGCCAAGACCCTATCTGTTCCCCATTTTATACCCGCGTTACCACCTTGACAAGGATCTTGAACGTTCTTTATCAATCGGGATGCATCTTCTTTGACGGCAGATTACATTGCAAGCCACGATTCTTTGCGGCTGTTACGTGAGATGTGACGAAAGCCGGCCAACTACTTTTCTTCTGCACCCTCTAGCTCATTTCTTTGTCTAGAGCGGAAAAGCACATGCTATTCCATGTTGTTACAAGCATTGTGTAATGACAGCATCTGCAACAAGGCTGTTGGCGCTTTGTAGATTTACAATGCAAGGCACGAAACATCAATAGGAATTCAGCAAGATGTAAATTGTCGTCCTAAAATCAGCAGTGTCTCCTCCCATTCCGATTAGTTATCTGGAGACATGATGGCAACCTGGGAGTTGTCTCGTCCTTTCCGCGCATCCGTCATCCCATACCAAAATCCCTCTGCCTGGTTCCCCGAATCAGCACATGCAATTCCCTCATCATGTGAAGAAATGATTCCCCTGCCCAAAACATCTCCAACAGAAATTGAAGGCTTTCGAATCCTTCTCAAGCCGGTGTCCGAATGGCCGTCAAGTAGATCCTCCAGTAGTCTCCCTTTTCGTGCGTGGGTGTGCCAACCCAAAGCCAGAGAGTGGAAATAAAAGCTGGTGAGAACAGCTTTAAGACCATCTCAAGACTCAGTCTGGAGCATCGTTTTGCTCCTACTCTCTTGGCTGTCCGCGTTTGGTTGCTGGCTGCCTGGCCTGTTGGAGCCGTCGGGCTGTCTTTGCCTTGCGCTGGAGGATAAGGAAATGTTTGGTTTCCATAACCCCGAGAAGTGCTTGAATTTCCTCCAGCTTTCTGAAGAGCTCGAGGTAGTCCACTGCTTTCAATGCGCTCGGGTCCTCGGAAATATGAGAGTGATAGGGGCGCTTATAGGCTTTCATGATGTGATAAAAGCATCTGTCGATGAGTCGATACATTTCCAGATCTTTTTCCAACATCCGCTCAGCCAGGCCATCATCCCAGGCCTTCTGGCTGTAGTCTTCGGAGCTGCGAACACCTAAGAGACGACAAGCGCGCTGTGGGAACTGATCGAGCTGGTACTCGTACTCGTCGCCTGGCCATTTGTCCTCAGAATTGTCGTCCCGGAGGAGAGCATCAAGCGCATACATGTACTTGAAGTCAGCGGTCGCTTTGGAGTTTGCCGTTTTGCAGACATTCCATGCTCGAATGTCCAAATCCTCGTCACACTCGGATTTGATGTCACGTAACTGACGAAGGCTGACGAGAGCCTCGCACCAGCCGACAGACTTGAGACTGGCTGAGGACTCTAAGTAGTTGATGATGTTGACAAGTCTCTTCTGGGAGTCAAGATGAGGCGTGAGATTTGAGTCTTGGGTGGGACTAGTGACTTGGAGAAAGCCGTCGTTTCCAACCTTGAGCCGCTTTCCGTGGCCAAGGACGATAGCACCGGACCCAACAAGGCCGTCAAGTTGCCTTTGCACTTCTTCAGGGCTGAAAAGCTTCCGCTTCCTGTTGTCGCTCATCTTCTCGACCGTGCGCTGCGTGAAGCAAACTCTTGAAGTTGTTGACAGACTGGGGAGCTCAGCAAAGCCCTCAAGTTGGGCGGACCTGAGAGGGGAAGACTGGAGAGTCAGTCGTCTTAAACCGCGATATGTCGGAAGTGCGTACCTACTGAACAACTACTCTGTACCAGAGATGGCAAGGAGATTGTCGAGTTGAGAAATGGGCGCCCCAGTCAGGCGCTTGGGATATCTGAAAGACAGGAGATATATCTTGGCTGAGGTTGTGCGGCTCTGCGGTGGGGAAATAGAAAAGACTGGCGGTGATGGCCCTGGTGGAATGAAAGGGGGGAGAAGAAAAGCAAAGAGAGGAAATGGAGTTAAAATATAAGGGAGAGAGGAGAGAGAGTGAAGAGAGGAGAACGGGGTGGAAGAGGAGTGAATCCAGAGGCAGTGATTCAGTGATATCTAGCCAGAGGTGAACGCTGGACACCAGCGCCGGGTGAAGTTGACTGACGGCGACTCCACCGTGCACTGCCAAACACATGATTTGATTCTTATTTACTTGCATTCGTCTGTCGGTCAAATTGGAGATTGATGGAGGACGTCGTGCTATGAAAGGGGCAATGGCATAGCGTGCTAGCAAGCTGACAAGCACAGAGTCCCTTAGAGTTTGAGATGGGTAACATATGAATTGATTTATAATTTGTTTTCCTGGTCAACGTGAACTCCTCTAATGAGTGGCTATGATTGAAGTGGCTATAGACACCGGACAAAGACAATATTGGTTTAGGTCTATGGCTGTCGCAATCGACGAGTTGTAATAACCTTGCGCTTCAGGATTACAAAAACGTCGTGGTCCATCCATTTCTTCAGCGTCTTGATCGAATCAAGATCGAGAAAGCGACGGAGGTGCCGCTCGGGCTCGGTCGACGATCCTAGGAAGCCTCGTTGTTGACCGTCACGGAGTGCTACCCAGGCGTCATTGATGCATCGGTATGCTGTAATGTTACTTTCTAGGACCATCTCTGCTAGATAATCGTCCCATGCATCTTCATTTAGATAATCAAGGGTGGAGATGCCGACCAGACGGCATGCGTGCTCTGGGAAATAGCGAGCCACTTCATGCATCTGACTCAATCGATCGGCGTCTAATTTCTTGGCCTCGAGAAGCTCGAGAAGATTCTCTAGGAGATCGAAGTGCTGAATTGTGAATCTATGAGCCTCATCGGCTATGTGCCACGCCATGATGTCGGCATCACCTTCGCGGGAAACATCTTGATCCCTCAGCTGGCAAAAGGCCTCCCGGGCCCTGATCCAGTCCACAGACTTGGGGGAGACAGGCGACTCGAGGAACTGGATGATGTTATTCAATCTCTGCTGCTCCGGAGTTCGACTGATGGTTCTCTTTGGGTCGACGCTGGTTACAATGAGAAGGCCGTCCCTGTCCAGCGTGAGCTGGTGACCCTGACTGACCGTCAAAGCACCAGAGCGGACGAGCTCATCTCAACGAGAGCTGAGGAGATTTTGAGAATCAACGTCGGTATCAATGGGACCTGTCGGAAATTTTGACGACGACATGTTGTAATTGAGTCGCCGAGTGTTTGGTTGAAAGACGATATGGGTGACGGAGAAATAAGGGGCAGGTGGCTATCCAACGTGAGTCTCGATTGAAGAGAAATTGACGTCCTGGGAAGTCAAATAAAAGACGGCTTGAGTGTATTTTTGGTTTTGAAGACCCTGACTTCTAGAGGAGCAGAGTGTTTAAGTATATCGTAGCTGGGGAGTTTGTTCTGGGACAGAGACTCTGGGTGGGTATGTTCTCGTCATGTTAACAGAACAGAGAAATATGTTCTTACTTTTTCACTCGAGATATGATTGCAGCACATTGTTTAAGAAAGGGCATATTGTTTAGGGCTCAAAACTACCATCCATGTACCTGCCGACTTTGACGGTCAAATCATAACGCCCATGCCTATCCATCAGTCCATAGTCGTCGCCGCCGTAGTCATAATAATCATCATAGTCGTTATAGTCCTCGTAGTCGTAGTAATCGTTGTGGCCGTCATGGTCGCCCTTCGTCCCTAGACGCCGCCATTGACCTCGAAATTTGACCCCAAAAACAGCCCAGTGAGTAATGTCCTTTCCCTTCCGACCACCCATAACCTGCGTCGTCACCGCAATATGAACCTCATCCCTCCGCCGTCATATTCTTTCGTGGTCGACTGCAACTTTAGTTTTCGGTGCCGTCTTCGGTCTTGTCTTCACTCTCATCCTCAACTTTGTCCTCGACCTCGACTTCAGGTGAGGCTTCTCGATTGCCGTGGGAAATTGCTTCGACCCTCTCTTTCAGAGACCAAAAAACTTCATGGTCCATGTCGTTTTCAGGGTCCTTGGACGCAAACAATGCCGCCAATGTCTCCAAACAGTGTGCGCCGAGCTTCGCAAGGTGATGTTGGTCAGATGGGTTGGCATTGGCGCGGCCATAGAGTTGGCACATGAAATCGACGAGAAGAAAAAGACCATGGTGGTCTCTTTCCATTTTTTTCATCAAGTAGATGCGTTCGTCTTCGTCGCGATCGCGTCCAGTCGGCTGACCAAGCAGTCGAATGACAAGCTGAGGCAACCAGACATTACAATTGATTTCTGCGACGCTCTCAGGGGTATCCCTCATCTCTGGACCATCGCTCACCAGTATTCCCCAATCAATCTCGACGTTAGATTGAGTTCTCTGGATCTTCTCCCAGATTTGCTGGTGAGTGAATCCGGCGCGCGCTGCTTCGTCGTTTCTGAGGTGGTTGAGCTCTGAAAACAGGACTCCCCACTCAACCGATCGGTCGAAAAGATTGCTGGAGATGTGGTCAATGATTTGAGTAATTCTCCGCTTCGAAATGGCGGGATATGGCACGTCCACCAGGTTGGGAATCCCTTCAAGGTCAAAACGAATGCGCTTGCCAGGGGGGAGCTCGACGCCTTCAGAGTTGACCAAGTCGTCGATATGACCTTCGATCTGGCTGCGAAGCTCGTCGCCGATGGGGATGGGGCGCTTCGAGTTGCTCATTGCTGATACTGTCTTTGAGCGCCCAAGTGAGAAGACAGGGGTGATGTGAAGGGAAGGGAGGGGGGGGTTGGGGGTTGAGGTGATGAAGAGGATGAAGAAAGGAGGAAAAGAAAGAAGAGGAGAAATTGAGAATTGAGGGGGTATATATAGATGAATCTAGACGACTGTGATTCATTCTCTCGTTTGAGTGACTATGATTCACTGCCTGGGTGGTGGTGCCTGGCAAGAAAGGGGGTTTCACGGAGGAGGAAGTTAGAGGAAGCGATTTTGCCAAGGTACTTGGCAAAAGGGGAACAAACCAGAGTACTCCAAAAGGCCCTATATGATAAGCAATGCACTTTTATATAAAATTGACATGGTTAAACCCGGCCAGTCAGTCTATCATGGCCAAATGAAGCCGCATACACCAAGTGATGAACAATGAGAAATCCAGATCGGAGATCCAATTCCGCACCTTAAAGTGAGCTTGTATCTTTCGAACCCTCAGACTCTAAAACATGGCGTAAAATCACAAGACATTTTGGTTGAGTGATGAAATTTACTTATGTGATATTCATAAGGATAAAATTACGATACTCTGTTACACAATGGCTGTCATGATACAGCCCATCATGATGATGACGCGGATTTCAGTCTCGAATGCTGTCAACTCCGATGGGCGGAAAGTGGGCACGGTGGGGGAAGCTCAGCTCTTAGCTGTGGTGATCATTCTAACCATAAAAAGAAATGATCAGCAACCGTCTTTTGAGCTTGGCTTGCTGATAGTCTTCGTTAAAGATCAGATAAGCTTCTAGGAGCCCTTTTCTGACTTCCAGAACCCAAAGAGACACATAAAGTCCAAAGAAAATGAATCTCAACTGTCAAATATCAAACCTTTCCGGGATTTCTTCGTGTATTGGATTCGAATCCTTCCGGAA
Organism: Fusarium sp. LHS14.1; assembly: GCA_025433615.1. Lineage (NCBI taxonomy): Eukaryota > Fungi > Ascomycota > Sordariomycetes > Hypocreales > Nectriaceae > Fusarium > Fusarium sp. LHS14.1. Next base: position 3,957,977 of record CM046481.1, read on the forward strand.
GAAATCACACCACCGCGCGGGATTCAGCCCTACAAGCTCAAACCCCGTTGCATTAGAACCAACACCATATCCACCTGATAAGATTATAAGTCAATGCTCGACCCTGTTATTGAGCTCTCAATTGACGCGCCGTAGTTTCATTTGGTCAATTGAACTCGTACACAATGGCTGAAGGAAATGAATGGCGAAGGAGAATCCTCCTCCTTGTAACAACGGGCGGCTTCACCCATGCTGGTAGCTCAATGTCCAATCTCATGTCTCCAACTCCAACTAATAAGCTCGTGTAGCTCCCGTCCTCGAGATTGGAGCCGTCCTCGCCTCCCGCGGCCATGAGATCCAATTCGCAACATGCGCCGGCCAAGAATCCTGGGCAAATGACTACCCCTTCATCAAGACCATCCACACAACAGGCCCTGCCGCGCCAGAGGATGAGATGGACGCCCACTACGAGCGAATGCGCCTCTGGACGCACAAGGATGGCTTCGCTCCCATGTGCAAGTCCAAGTACCTCTTCGATCGTTTCTGGACCGACGCCTATAAGTGCGTGCGAGCGCTGTGCCTGGATGCCTCTACAAAGCCCGATTTTATCATTGCCGACTGGTTCGTCGACAATGTCGCCAGGGACATGCTTAAGCAGTTCAACATCCAGATTGCCAGCGTTTGGCCTCAAATGCCCTTTATAATGGCTCCCGTGAGCTATCAGCCAGGTCAGCCCGGTTACCAAGCCGATGGAGCCATGACTTCAGAGCACGCAACCCTGATGTCAAGATTTCGAAACGAATTCGTTGTCGTCGCTGCCATTCCGACTGTCATAGGCTTCCTGCGTTGGACACGGAAGATGCGCGCTGATGCTGGCGTTCACTATAGCCAGCCAATTCTGACCAAGCCAGACTATCTCGTCCTGGTCAACTCGTTCTGGGGTCTTGAAACACCAAAAGAGCTACCACCCCTAATGGCGTCTGTCGGTCCCATCCTGGGCGACGAGTATCCGCCTCTGGACAAAGACCTAGCCGAGTTCCTAGAAACGCACCACAAGACAATATACGTTTCTCTGGGAACACACGTCGCCCTCCCAACCGAAGAGCTGGAAAAGGTGACCCTGGGCCTGATCCAGGCCCTCGATGCTGGCTCCATCAACGGTGTCATTTGGGCGATCCCTCGCAAGGGCCGGGCTAAGTTTAATACTTCAAAGTCCTACCCCCTTGCCGACGGGTCCGTCCTCAATGTGGCAGAAATGCTCAAGGGTGCTCACCCACACTTCCGCCTACCAGTCTTTGCCCCTCAACGAGCCGTTCTAGAGCATCCCAATACAACTCTCTTCCTCACTCACGGTGGTGGTTCAAGCGCCAATGAAGCCCTTTTCCATGGGAAGCGAGTCCTAGTGGTCGGATACTTCTTCGACCAACTCTGTAACAGCTCTCGTCTTGTCACAGCCGGAGTTGGCCTCTCACTCGACAAGTCCCATCTCACACTCTCATCTATCGGTGACTCCATCACAAAGGTCATCCTCGACGCCGACGGCACCTTTGCCCGCAACGTACGCCGTATGCAGCGCATTGCCGTCATCAACTCCCGTCGAAAGGAGCTTGCCGCTGACCTCGTTGAAGAGGTCATGGCCGATCAGGAACTGCGATTCCGTGACAGCGTTGAGCTCCGGCCGATGCATCTGCAGACTGCTGACGTGCGTATGCCCATTTGGAAGGCGAGGAATTGGGACATGTGGCTCGTCAGCCTGACGGGCCTTACTGCAACGGGCTTTGCGAGTTGGTGGTTGGCGACCGAGGGTTGGAAGACGCTGCCGGGCCTGCTTAGACGGTCACTTGACGTGAGTAGGAATTTCATCCAAGGGGTGATTGGAAAGCGACTGCGATAACCAGTTAAGGAAAAAACAGGAATAGGATATATCAGCTGGGTTGTTAGTCACTTATTCATAAGGATCAAGTAAGTATCTACCTAGTTAAGAGAGACTTATACGTATTAGTGTCAGGATCAACTATACTCGTAAAGAATTATCATCAAAGGCAACTCGCTTCATCATCATAAACTTTGTCTTGTTCTACCAAGGATTCCCGCATGTTCCACTAAGAGTTAGATGAGCCGAGGGTTCCCAGCACATCAGGCTCTGGCTGAAGCTGCCTTGCATGGGCCAAACCTGCAGTAGATGGCCTCACGCCGAAGCTCATTTGCCAGCCGAATGCAATACCACAGCCACAGTTGCATTGAGGCATTTGCAGATAAACATCAGGTCACATGCGAGAAAAGCAGGGCTGTGTGATGGCTTTGACTCTGCAATGGATGCAATGCTTTGGCGGCTCAGCGCAAGGCTCTCTGAGCGTCGACCGCCAGAACAAACATCACACCTAACTTGATGCAATCTATAAATGTCGCACTTTCCCCTTCAAAACACATATCGAAATACTGCTTCGCGATTTTGCCGCCATGGAAGTCGCGCTCACGTTTGGGAGTTTAGGCGACATCATCCAGCTCTGTCAACTCGCCATACAGCTTACTCAAGCAGTTGGCGTGGGATGCCAAGGTGCTGGAGAGAGCGTCAAAGAGTATCAGGAACTTCGCGACGACCTCGGCTTGTTTGTGCGCATCTTGACACAGGTGAAAGCCAACTTTTCGGATTTTGGAGTAATTTACACTGACAGAACATTTGTCTCAGGTCGTCGCAACGTATGAAAAGCACGAGTCAAGCCCCTACCTCGAAGGCCTCGATCGTACATCAAAATCCGTCGTCGACGAGACAACCTCCCTGATACAAGATGCCCTGAACCATTTCAAATCGAGATACGGGAGCAGTCTTCGCCCACAAGGATCTGACAAGACACTGAAAGATGTATTCAAAAAGGTTGAGTGGTCAATAAGGGAGGGAGACCGGATACGATGTCTGCGAACCAAGTTACAGGATAACATCCAGAGACTCGCACTATTGGCCAGCCTTGCAGCAAGGTAGGTCTCATTCAAAACACCATAAGAATTTACAAAAAGGACTAATCCAGAGCTCTCTAGGAAATCCGCTAGAGTCGACACCGCTACTCTGTTTGCTCGAATGACCGAGGTGAAAGACCTAGTGTCAAAAACTTGCTCCAACCATGAAATAATGCTTGATTCCATACGACAGCAGCGAAAGGTGAGCGAAGAGCAAGTGAAAAAGCTAGACGAAGTAAGTCAGCAGCTTGTGAAACAAGACACGAGCAGTCGCAACATTCTGGCTGTGGCTGGGGAGGCGCTCAGCGCTATCCTTCAGGTCAAGGACCTACTTGTTCAGGTCTCACAGGATGTCATTGACGTTCACATCGTCTTTAATTCGATGTTTCTTCGTTCAATGGATCCTACCAAAGAGCTGCCTGCGATTATAGAAGATGCGCTTGGTCGCCACGTCCCAATTCCGCCTGACTGGCTAGACTTTTTGGATTGGACCGTAAGTAGGATCTACAATCCTCATACTCAAGCTTACCATTTCTAGGCATTATATAAGTTGCTCTCTTGCCGCTTTGAAGGCCAGAACGGCCATGATATGGTGATAAGGCGAGCGTATGCCCTTGAAGAGAGCGTCTCAGGAAAGGATTTAGATACTGGGCGTCCTCTGCGTATTTGCCTACGAAGAGGCATGAGGATCCACATGAGCATGGTATTTTATATAACCGAACCTCTTTCTAATGCTTGCCCACGCTGTCAGACAGCAGCCGATACGCCAGAAGGTGTCACAGTCCAGTGGTAAGTAATCACCGGGCTTCCTAAGTCGGGCTCCATTACAACTAATCTATTTAGCCCAAGGTCTGGCTGTGGCATGTGGTTCAACTTGAGACGGACGAACTCGAGCCAAACGAACCTACTAGAAGATGGCAGAGCTACTAGTTTGGGCAAGGCGGCCGAGACAAGCACTCCTGCTAAACCGGCCGACTTCCAGCGTGTACGACTCTTTCGCCGCGATGCGGATGTGGCTATTCCAGACACGGCACTGTCCTACTCCCAGCGTGCACAGCCTTTTCACCACGATGCAGATATGGTTGCTCTAGATCCGTATGCGGCTGTTCTAGACACGAACCCGGCTTTACAAGACGAGACCTTCCCCCCAGTGGGAGGAAAGGGGGCCCCAAAGAAAGGGCGAGATCGTACGAAGATGTGGACTTGTGTAAGTAGCCTAGAACACAAATTACAGTTATGGGCATCCCCGGCCTTTTATGCGAACAAACTAACCATTTCTAAGTGTAATTGTCATAATGATAATAGGGCAAGTGCTGGCGGAGTGTGCTGGAATTGTGACCATTATCGCGATGCATACTGCAGTCCTGATTGGCAGCTCCCGCTTCCTAGGTGAATAGTAAAGGGGCTTAAAGAGATGATTGTTAAAGAGTAAGGCCTACTCTTATCTCCTTTGTCTGAAGCCAGTATCATTGCCCTCTTTTTCGGCTCACGTTTATCTACTACTGGAGATTGGCTTTGTAGGCTACTTGCCCATGCGCGGGACAGCGGCCAGATCCAGCTTGACACGTTCTGCTTGTCAGGTAGCAAGCACAGATATATCTACCATAGAATTGACCATGGACAACTGAGACAGACATCTCTATTTCTCATCTATCTCTATTATCATCGTCCGCGTATCGTCTTGCCCGAACAAAAAAGGACAGCCCCTCCTTGTTCGCTTCCATCAAGTCTTGACCCTCTCTGTCTGATAGCCCACCACGGCTTGTATATACGGACTGCCAGAATCTATGTCTTCACGCCATGCATCATCAGCAGCACCTTGTCCAACGCCGTATCCATGCTTTCCCGCGTGCACACATTACCCAACAGTCCCTTCCATTTATCCCCCTTGATCCACCTGTCTCGTCTTTCAGAGACACCCTCGACATCAACCCCCGACCTTGTCCACCAAATCCAAAGATGAGAAACTGGGACAGCCAAAGCGACTGTCCGATGCCAAAGTCGGCACTCAGGGGGTATCAAACGCGTTTCCGTTCGTAAAAGGCGAAATCCGGAATCTCAGCGGCTAATTGCAAGGTAATTACGAAAAGTCATCCGCCCTCCCTGACCTGGCCACGTTGTCCAATTGCTGCACCAGCTCCTTGGACTCGCGTACCATCTCAAACGCAATAGGAGGTAGTGTTTGAACCCACATGCGCCACTCGTGAGAGTTGGTATTCATGCCGATGTTAGCCATATCTTGGCCCTGGTCACCAGACTCGAGGAGTCGAGCTCTGTAGTGCGTGAGTTGTGTTGCCATCTCGGCAAAGCCCGAGGATTGTGTGTCCGAGATGATTCTGCCCACAATGGCCGAGATAGATCCAATATCCATCATGATCTGATCCATATCGGCGTCACCACGAATGGTGTTGACGAGTTTCTGGACATCGCCTGCTAGAACGGCATTCTGATCTTCAAGGTAGAGCTGAGGTACAAGTCAGCACAACTGCTCATCACACTTAATGGGGCACACTGACCTTGAGATCTTCGGCGGCTCGGGGATCCGGTTGGGGTGCTTTGTGTCCGTTGACCGGCTTGCTGCTTGGGACCGCAGGAAACCCGAGCCCGATTGGCACCGCGCTATCCTTGGACATGGACCTCTCATGGGAGTAGGGATCTCTGGACTGCCGGGGGGATGTTATAGGGCTGTAGGCCGATGAGTCTACGCTACCACGGGCGCCGAGGCCTTGGAAGGGTCGAGCCGGGGGGAGCGTACCCTGAGAAGCGGAAGCCAGGCCGTTGCCTACGGGGGAGAAGAGACCGCTCGAGTCCACAGGTGTCATGGTTCCCTCCTCCTCTTCGTCGTCCAATTCCTCGGCTGGGGTGATCCGGATCTTGACCAGGCGGAGCAGATCCACGATGGCAGCTGAGAGATGCGAAGCGGCTGTGTCGAGCAGGGAGACCGGGGACATTCCGGCGCCGGCGGCAAAGTTCTTCGAGGCCGTGATCAGGCTGTTGGCGGTAGATGAGACCTTGGACCTCAACTTGGTTTGCTGCTGGGCAAACTCCTCATCATGGTTCTGGGCTCCCTCGATATCCTTGGTAATGCGACGGACGCTGACCACGACTGACTTCATAGCATCAATCACCTTCTCTGGGTCATCAGCCCGTGCCCTCTGCAGGAGCTCGTCAACGGCGATCTGGAACTTTGTAACGTGGACATCCTTAATAAGGCCATGCTCGTCGACAAATCCCTTCTCCCGGATGTGCTTTGCAGCGTCGTGCTCCATTCCAAGACCGACAGAAGACGAGCGCATGTGTCGGAGCTGCGTCTTGGCGCGAGCGTAGCGGTTCCTCCATTCGTGGACCTCCTGTTCAAGGCGCTCAATCGTCTTCTCGAGCTCGGCTTGTCGTTCGTATGTTGAGCCACTTTGCTGGGATAGGATCCGCATCTCTTGCAGAAACTCTTGAGCTTCTTTTCGGACTTCCTCTGTTACCAGCTGTTGCTCCCGGAGCTCATGTCGGAGCTCCTCATTCTCCCGCTGCAATTCCGAGTCTGCAGCACCGGATTCAATGCTTCTGGTGGGTTGTGCGCTCTGTGCTGCGGCCACCTCATCCCTGAGCCTCTGGGTCTCGTCTTCATGGTCATCTCGCACGCGCTGCAATTCTTGCTTCATCGAGTCGTTCAGATTTTGCGCCTCAGCCAGCTTGTTCTCGAGGTTGAGCCGGAGATCGCTCCATTCCTGCTTCTCGAGACTGGTTGCTGTTGCTCGTGACCGCTCCTGGTCCAGAGCCATGTTCATCTCCTCTTCCTTCTTCTTCATAGCATCCTCCATGCCATCAAGTTTCTCGCGTAATTCTCGTACCTGGTTTTGATAGTCTTCGATGAGCTTCTTATCGGCCTGCGAATGGTTAGCCATTGAGCCCTGCTGGCAAACATCGCCAAAACACCCACTTCCGAGGTCACACCGCTCTCGGCACTCCGTTTGCTCTCGCGATTGTCCGTAACCTGTTCTAGCGCAAATGAATCGCCTTCGCCGTCGCCCTCGTCGTCTTCTTCTAGCATGGTACTCTTGTTTGGAACTATGGTGTTATTCTGGTTGAGCTGCTTTGGTGTCGGTCTTCCATAATCGCCATTGGGGGCACCTGGTGATGGTAACCCGTAAGCATCTGTCGGTCCAGGGCCTCTCATAGATGGAGCATCAGAGGGCCTCCTCATGCGGCTTTGACCCCTTGGGGGAAATCCATTACCATTAACCGGTGTGCCCGAGTGGCTTGCGGGAGCGCCCCGGATAGACATGGGACTTCCTGACCGAGGGAGGTCGGCCCCGACGAATCGAGGGAATCTGCGTTCGAGCTCGTGGTAGACATCGGCCGCGAGGTCGCGGAATCGGGGTGGACCTAAGGAAGAAAGCCTCTGACGAGCCTGATTTCGCTTCGGGTGGAAGTTCTTTTCGGGGAGTAGAAAGGCGGGAGGGCCGCTGGGAGCGTTCGGGGGGGCTCTGGCGGCGGCCTGCCTCCGGATCAACTCGTCGAATACGTCGGTACTGAGCTCGTAGAACTGAACTGAAGAGAGACGGAGTAGCTTGTCTCGCGCCTTATTGGGTTGCTGCTTGTGATTGGGGTCACGGGTGTTGAGGAAGGCGCGCAAGGCGATGTAGTGTTCACTGAGGGTGGCCTCGTCGAGATCGCCGCGGACACTGTTGCGGCCACTGTCGCTGCGAGCGTACATGTTGGTGCCATTGCTGGATCGGGCGATGGAGGCAGGAGGTGAGGGACCACCGGTGCTCCTGGGACCAGGAGCGTTGGCGAAGCCGTTGATGCTCATGTTGCTGTTGGAGCCGCCCGAATTCGGGGGCGAGGCGAGGTTGGATCGACCGTTGGGAAAGGGGCCGTCGTCGGCAGCCTGGTACTTTGAGACTGAGAATTCGCTACCGACTACAGAGACTGGGGATAGCGGCGCATTGCGTCCCGCACTGATGCTCATGATGGTGAAAGGAAGTCAAGAGGAGACAGGAACGGAAGCTCAAGGTGGTGGTGCCGGTGCCACTGCGCAGCGCTGGAGGGAGACGGAACAAGCAAGCAAGCACCAGTCGCCTGTCTCATAGAGGACGCCACACGGGACCGGTCGAAATGCAGGTGTGTCGTCCTTGGAATCGACGGCCAAGGCTCCCCCACAAGGTTGGCGTCTTTCGGGGGCGTTCAGGGGCGAGGAGCCAGTAGCGCCAAGATCTCCGGGCGGCCGAGAGTAAAGACGACGACTCGAGAGTCGGTCAACGACGGTCTCGGGGAGAATAATGATGCGGAAGTGTGAATCGTTGGTGATAAAAAATGGGTAAGGTATGGAGAAGTAACGGGCACTGCACTGCGGGAGAGCAGGGAAGGATAGAATGGAGGATGTGATTGAACTCTGCCGTTCCTTCCTTCGTTCGATAAGAAAGAAGGCGAGCGACTCCACGAATCCGAGACCGAAACGGAAGCGAGCGAGACTGGAGGAAGGAAGGGGGAATGGAGATGAGATGGGGATGGGATGAATGAATGGATGAAAGCGTCTCGTTACTTTCATCCAAAAGGGGGTTGGGGTTTAGCTTGAATCGGATTCGGGGGTGGGAAAGAAGTTGATCGGTGAATCAATCAATCAAGTCAATCAAGCATGGAAGGAAGCAATGGAAATGGATGGATCAACAGGTCCCCTGACTCCACCACCAAGAATAGCGTGTGCACTCCATAACAGTGCTGTACTGTGCGCTGAACCCTCCACTCCATCCCCCAAGCTTTTACTTGTGATGCTGCTTTTGCCAATGCATGCATGCACAGTCAGATCTCGGCGGGAAATGAGCTTCGACATTGGCTCGGTCTTCCAATACGCGGGACGAACATACATGACATGGGCAACAGGAACAGGCCGCGTCTCCCCCTGGACAGCAATTAATGATTGTTCTTGGACCGACTGGACCGCAATTTCTCGAACCCACACAACAACACCACGCCTGCATTCGCACTCCCGCAGATGCCGCGTGCACGAAGCCAGCTGAACTTCTTCTGCAGCTGTCGTCTCTTCTCTGCAGTCCATTCGATAACCATCATCAGATTGCACGTCACTAGATAAACTCGACTGAGAGTGGTTGCAGGAAATGGCTGAGATGGAGGCTGCCTCTGGCTGCGTCGACGTTGGCGCAAGGGGCAACCAGCCAATCTCGATGCAGCTCGTCCACCCTCTTCTAGCGCCCACAGTGTGCGCCGCCCTGAGCGAACCTCCAATCGATCCCTGCACCCTGGGGACTTGCCCCTGAAGCCGACACTGGCTCGATCCGTGGCTGGACTCGCAAAGCTTAGCGGCTTGCCGAGCGAGGCGCTGGGGAGGGACGGGATCCTAGAGGAGCCACCCACTGGAGCAAGGTTGCCGTGCTGTCAGACTCGACATGGGCAGTGCCGCTTTAACGGAAGTTCTCTCATCCTCGCCGTCTAATATGGATGCCCATGAGAGACACGCAACACATGTTATTACCATCCCGAAGCAAAGAAAGGCATGCATCTTCATTAAGTTACTTTTACTAACAAAGACATAGAGCTTTTCCTTTCCCGACGTCAAGTCCATCACGCGGGTTAAGAAATGAATAAGACACTAGAACAACAGAGGGTATGAACTACCTTATCTAAGACTTAGGAGATAATTTTCTATAATTATAAAAAATTTCTTAAAAATTTTTCTAATAATTATATTACTTTAGAGCTTTCTTATTATTATTATTTTGTAATTTCATTAATTATGTTTAGAGAAGGGGAAGCAAATCTGCTTGTTGTATTGGTGTCTCGTCTTTTTCTCTTGACGTCGATGTCCATCTCCACGATGATTCATCTCAGGTCCCATCATTCCAAGCCTACGTACCAAGAAACCTTAACCAAGATTCCATATCCTCAGCCAACTTATCACCAATTGCCTCGTCGATCACACCATCCTGCCAGCTGATGTCCACGCAGAGATCTCTGCCCTTTACGCTGATGGAGCTGACATGGAACACGGGCGAGGTAATCTCGCAACTCAGCTGAAACATGGCTCTCTCGATCTTCCAACCGGAACCCTCCACCTCCCCGTCCAGAGTTCCCAGGTTCGAGACACCCCATGCACTTCCTCGTGGCTTCTTGAGCTGGCTCGTCTTCTGCGCTCTCCAGTCTGGAACAAATTTCATTAAACCTAACAGGTCGTTGTTCATACCGTTGTCGAGCTTCTCCTGGATCTCTTGTCGAGTCTTGGCTGCGGCAGACCAAACGATATCCTTGAGCACACCCATGACCTCGTTCTCAGAGGATACCCCCTTCGCCTTGCTTCGGATTTCGGCTAGTAGCTTGGAATCGAACATGTGGAAGCTGAGGCTGAGTTCATTATCCATGGTTCTCTCGGGCACATGCCACGGATATTCCTTGGGCTTCGTGGGCATAAACCGACGAGTATCCAAGGCAGTAATGGCATGCATCGTTTTGGCGTCCTCCTTGTAATGCTCCTGGCCCTCGTCTAGCTGCAAAGCCAGGGATGCCAGTGGCAGTGCATGTAAGAGACCGGCAATGGTAGTCTTGTGTTCTCGGCACGCACTAACAACCTTCTTCACTGTCGCATCATCAACCGAAAATGTTCGAAACTGGGTCTTGTATGGCTCCTCGCGGATCGGGGCCCAGGTTGCGTGCGTAGAATCACCCCACACGAGGAACGGGGGTCTGCGTTCTTTCCAGATGGTTGAGAGGGCAAAGGTGAGCGAGATGGGGATATTGACAAGGCTTTCTGGTGGCGGAGGGAACCTGTCAGCCACACTCTCAAGATGGAGCACCGTTCCGTTCAGAGAAGGCAGCTCCTCGTTGATCCTGGGATCATTGAGGTTGCGCAGCAGGCTTTGGTGGAAGATCTTTCCGGACACACCATCCACGTTGGCATGGTTCCAGGCAAACATAACCTCGAGAGAGGAGAGGTTCCCTTCTTCCCTGAGAACTGACATTCTCCACCCAGGCTTGGATTCTACATCAGCAAAAAAGGTATCAAGCTGGTATAGAGTCACCTCCCGCGAACGAGCAACGCGGTCCTGCGAAGGCTTGACTTCTTCCCACTCAATGTGCGCACTCAGATCAACTGAATCAAGCTCGATCCAGGATGGTACAGCCGAGTCTTCGTTTAGAATACCCACTTGCAACATCGGATGCTCAAGCACTGTAAGTGCCATGCCTCGGTGGAAGGCATCCTGCACCGCTTCGAAAGAAGCTCGATTGCTGAGCTCTTCCGGCAGTCTGTAGTTGCATGCCACAACGGTAGCAGCACTCTGGCGCAGCACATGTAAAGCCGAATGGTAAGCTTCACTGGCATGTTGTTAGAATGAGGCTGGAAGGTGACGTTTAGATAGGGCCGTACTTGTGGCTCATTGGCCGAATGATTCTTGGCTGTTTGGCGGCCGTGTGTGGCTCACCATTCTGTTGCGACGCCATTTGATGGATGATCTGATGATTGTTACTGGAAAGAGTGTTATTGGGCGAGAATGCTGAGTGAACTCTGAAGCCTCATACCACAAGAAGTCTTGTTCTCTTATGTTGCTTACACGGTGCATCTTGAGCTTACGGAATCCGCGGGGTGCCGACGGCGCCGCGGACAGCCGCGTTCGTCAAGACATATAAGATATTGTTTCTGATCCAGCTTAAATAGATGCCTAGATAGGCCCAAAATCACAAGAAGGATTTAGATGCCTGCCAAGCTCTATATTAGTTCAATCCTCTCAAGACTGTTGCATTTGGTACGACGCAAGAGTGTTCGGAGAATTACCTAACTCCTCGTAAATATCATAAAGGAAATTATAAAAAATATGATAAAATAATACACTAAGTAGGGAATTTTTATGTATTTTTATGATGATTAATTGATTATATTTAGAGAGGGATTTCATAATGTATTCGTCGTCCTGTGTCGTCTTTTCCTTGACCTAAGTGACTGTTTGGCAAGACGCCTCGGAACTAACGAGAACTCGAAAATGAAAAAGCCATGTACGTATGCTTGCTTGGCAGTTCCGTTTAAGGCTGGACTCTTCTTCATCCCAGAGTTCGACCCGTTAACCATTGACCCCTGATCTTGTAAGTTGATGTCAATGAAGCAGCGCTGGCGCTAAGCCAAATGCACAATGATCCACTCCCGAGAGCTCGTGGCGTCGAACCTAATTTTAGAGGCGGACGTGCCCTGTCCATCTGGAGGCCTTCGTCGCTCATCCATTCTCATTACGCGGCATGTAAGAGGTCACCTCTGGTTGCCTCTTGGACTTGGACCCCCCTGGATAAGCGCCTGGTCAAGTCAAGAAGAGAGAGCGAGGGCCCGGGATTCGATGTCAAGGGCAAAGCCACTCACAACCTTAATCTTGGACCAAGACACGCGACTCAGATGATGCAACAACCGGCTTCTGATAGGCGAGTTGACGCAAAGACAAGACACCGTTGAAGAAAGACATATCTCAAGGCGTCATTTGGTCTCACTTGGAAAGCCGTCGTCTAGCAACCAGAGGGGAGAGACCCGAAGATCCATTCAAGCACCGATCTAGAACATTTCGCGCGAGCCAAGAGCCAGGGGCAGACAGGATCTAAGCCTCTCGAATGTTGTGAGGGAGGACCATGGTCTGAGCATTCACATAAAAATACTAAAATCCTCATAAGAAATCATCCTAATAAGATTATACTTCAGTAATCTTTTATGTATGAGTATTGATATTCGTACCAACACGAATTGTTAGTCGTACCAACAAGTCACGTGCCGGCGCAAAAATTCACACCGGTTAAGTCTCAATTTCCCTTTTTCCCTCCTTCACATACAAATTTGTATGTGTACGAGAGAGCTCACAGAAGGGCATTTTAAACACATAAAATCACGTATTTGAACACATTGATAACAGCCAATTCACTCAAATAACGCTTCTTCATTGAAGCCCGGCAAGGCCTCCACGTGACTCACAACGGCGTGGAGCCCGGCCGGCTCGGATGAAGAAGACGCGTTGAGCCCGTAAGTCCCCCACGCGCTCCGCGGCCCCGTCGGCCTCTCGTGCCTCTTTCCCTTGTATTTATGTGCGAATTTGATGCTTGCGAAGACAGTAGTTAGGAATGAGGGGGATTCGGAGCCCTATCTTTATCGCCGGCCGCTGGCCTCGGGGGCCGGGCTTCGTGATGGTGTGTGTGATGTAGATGAAAAGGGGAAGTTGAGATTGAGGTAATAGCTGCGGCGGCGGCGTGGGTCGGAAGATTGATTTTCCGGTCCGTTTTAGGAAGAAAATGGGGCTGCACGTGACACACGTGACTTGTTGGTACGACTAACAATTCGTGTTGGTACGAATATCAATACTCTTATGTATAATCTTATTATCTTTGCATCTCTCCTTAGACTACCTTTTGAGGAGTTAATGCCTTTGTACTGGTGTCTAGCCATTTCTTGACCATCTCTACTTCTTGACAATCTAGATCCGTCACTCGAATTGGGTCCCTATCTTTCGCGAGTCATGGGTCCTGTAAATAGGGGCACAGGAGGATGAATCTGGCTGGAGCGTCTTCAAAACACGGGTCAACTCAAGAGCAGGATCAGCATCATGGCCTTATGACGGATGGGACGGGTGCAAGATTCAGATCGATAAGCGTCTCCAAAAACAGCTCGTTGCAGATGCAACCTGCGAGCATCTTCATTGCGATATGAGGTAGATCATGATCAACAGTCTCTGACTGCCTATGAAAGTCGTGTGTTCAAAACACTGTGAGGGTCCATCAAACGCTGGCGTTGTGATCTGCTTCTTCTCTCTCGATATCATTATTACAGCGGGAACATCGGCGGAACGGCCGGCAATAATGACCCATGGGGGCTCTACTTCATGAAAGTCCAAGCCGGAACTGCACATGGCCGAGGTGGCTCACGGAGATATGCCCCGGGCTAAGTCTTCATGTTCACACAAATGGGCCAGAAGACCAATTTCACCGGTCTCGTCGGAGAGATAGATGTTTGCCATCTCCGCCACCTCGGCTCATAATGCGGGCTAAAGCAGGCCATCCCTTGGTTCTCCGATCAGAATCTACGCGTGAATTCATGATGGGCTGCGCCCCTGTTGCCCCAGCGTTCCCAATTTTGCGAGAATGCTCCTTCGTCTTCCCAAAGGCTGCTGGCCGGGAGCTCCGGCGTGGTATCTCTTAATCACTCATAATAGTACTGTTTGGCATGGAACAGCCAACAAAGCAGTAGCATGCTCATCAACAACTCGACAAAACAGGGCCAATAGCGTGCTCTCAGAACCAGGCCAGGGTCCATGTGGCCGGAAGGTTGGGCCATCTCTCTTGCCATGAAGCAAGAACATCAGGAACTCGCTCGTCAAAAGTAGCCCTGCTCGCAGCGGAGCCGTTGTCAAACGCGGCAGCACCGATAGCGTCTCGCTCCTCTCGTGCCACGGCGTTGAGAGAGTTAGCAAGGTCGAGAATGCCCTGACCACCAACGGCGGCTTCTTCGTGGTTATCCTTGATCTCGACGTTGATAACGTGAACAGGTCGGTTGAGGGGAGACCCCCGGTTAAGAAGGTCATCAATAACGGCATCCCAGCACCGCTCCTCACAGGTAATGACCACATCAACCAAGCCGCCTTCAGTGCCCTCGCTACCACGATCCTTAGAGTGGTTCAGACGAGGAACACCTACTTGCCAGTCTTGCCAGCGTTCAGGTCCCCACTTGACACCTCGGTTTCGATTGAGCATGTTCAAGATTCCGTTGTTTTTATACAGCCGGGGATCCTTGGATTCAAGTTCCTTAAACATGCTGTCGTAGGATGTCTTGTTAAAGTGATAGACGTTGGGCTGTGTGATAGTGGGACCCGGCAGGCGGACAAGGGAGCCGGTACCAAACGATATGACGGGGTACTCCGCCTGGGAAAGTCTGAGATGTGCCTCCATGGATCTGTTTACGTGACCAGTAAGCATCACAGCAGTCCGGGTTGGGAGAACAAGGCATCTAACCTGTTGTTATTACTCGCACATACAGTGCAGAATGTGAGTTTGTATCCGTCAGGCTGCCCACCTGAGCCATTTTGGCCCTGAGCGGCGGATCCTCCGTTCGCAGCCTCCATCTTTCCGGTGTTCTAGCCTGGCGAATAAACGAGGTCGTGATGAGGTGTAGGGGCGCGTGGCATCCTTTGGGGAGCAGACACGGCAAAACTGTAAGCATCAAAGTCAGTTACGGGCCGCGAGAGTTGTGCAGGCTATAGTGAGACAGATGCGCGATCGTAAATCAGATAAAAAAGCGTATAAGGTGTCTTTTCAGCAATGGAAATTCAGACAGCTCCAATAATTAAGCTCATCATAGAAAGCAGGCGCGTTAGTTGAAAATGTACTTACGAATTCTCGGCCTTAGACAATTGTTATGATCATATCATTTCGCCTCGTTGCCCACGCGCTGCGTAATGCAATTTTGGTGTTTCTTTGTTGTTTGAGGAATGTTGAGGTGAAGGTTGGGAGGTTGGAGAAAAACCTAGGCGAGGCTGGAGGTGACGTCCCACACTGTCGGCTAAAGTTCGGATGTGAGATCTGCTTAGTCACCAGAATGATGTAAGCTGAGACCTCGGAGCCAACTGATGGACTTGAGGTTCGGATGAGTAAAGAACACTAAGAATAGTTGCAACGTTCAATCAACCCTTTTGTTATGCATAATAAGAAAAATCATAAATTCGACGGCAGAGAATTTGACCCCCTTCGCCAAGAGTTTAGGCACCCAGAATAGATGAGGTCCTTGTCACAAATACTTGAAATAGTAGCCAGGCACAAGTCCCGTCGGCTTTGATATCCGATCCAAGCAACAGTCAGAAGTCGTCACCTGACCCTTGCAAGATTACGGTGGAATGAATTGATGCCAGACAAGATGAAGTTGGACTCGCTCATTCATGGATGGTCAGACGCACACTTGTCCATCGCTGTGCACATGAGAACCGACCTGCTCCCCCCCCCACCGACGAACTTGGCTCGGCACACGCTATTGGCTGTTAGGCGCCCGCATAACCTGAAACAGACGACGCACTGGGTAAGGCCAATCAGGTAGTGGATGTAAATGAGCTAAAGTGCAGAATTGCCAGAAATAGAAACACTTTGAGGACAAGCCGTCTTGCATCACCGGTTGCATGGAGGCTTGAAAAAGGAGACGTTGGACAATGAAAAGGAGCTGGCGTTGCGGTGAGCTCGCCATAGATGTCATGTTGATGAGCACCCTTTATTGATGGACCTAAGCTGAGGCCGTAGTTGAAGTGTCATGTAAGTGTATAGCCAACCATCCTTTAACTAACCTCACTCTCCAAAACACCCTCCTCTACTAAGCTGAGAGTAATATCGCATCCTCTTTCTCTCACCTGTAACAACCCTGCAAATCCAATTACGCTACACCGACCTGGCTTGAGATGCAGAAATTGTCTCGTGCTCACGGCAGGATTGTGGGCATGCAGCGAGAAGCCATCGACGCCTCGGCCGCCGGGACGAGTCTCGGGACCGGCATTTATCCCACTCAGATCTGTGCGGCTCCCGAGGGTAGTTGAAGAAGAAGCAAGTTGAAGAGCGAGTAACAAGAACAAGAACGTGTGACACGAATGGTTGATGGTTGATCGATGGCCACCACCTTGTTTGCTTGGGCTCGCCTCACTACCTACATACGTAACCAACCTAATCCATCCATGATGGCCCCTGCCACACAACCTTCGGGGCTTCGAGTTTCATCATCCTGCGCGCCATGATGATGGTAATTTCCAGGCAAGCCGGAGACGTACGTCGAGACGATTCCATTCCATTGCGACGGCAACCAGACGGTGGCCGCCCGGAGATTGCTCCCATCGCGACCTTGGAACGGTTACGGCCCTGCCCGCCCTGGTCCCCCTCCTAGTCAAATTTGCCAGGCAAAGAGATGAGCAGGGCCGCCATCCCAGATTGAGGTTCCAGCAGGTCGGGTGGGTATCCAGGGCGATCCCCGTCCGGCATGGCGTACCATGACCCTCTAGACGTTGTCGTACGTGTTGGTGTGTATACATGTGTGTGTGCGTGTGTGTATGTGCGCAGAGAAGAGGTGCTTCCGACGAGAACACGAGGGAGGTCAAGGATCCGGCCATGGGAGACGAGACATTGAGGACATCTGTTGGTTCTACGCATGCATGAGAGAAAAATTATGAGCGACTGCGTCTGGGTCGTTTCTGGGTGCTTCAATGGGAGAGATGGATATGGTTGCGGCTCCAAGTTGGATGGACAGGATGTACGACAAGGTACTTTGTGACCCCTCATCTCAGCCAGAGTCCTCCATCCAACTATCGATGAAACCGGCCATTTCTTCCCGCATGGAAGCACCCAACGTCCGGCTACTGGCCGTATTTACCTCAGATCTTCGTCGCCCCCAGATCAGGCCGTTTCTAGCATCATGTTCAGATCAATCCCATGCGTGCTAGCGCCAAAGAAGCAAAGGGCGACAGCTGACAGACAGAGAAGCTCAGTCGTTGGGTGCCATTGGGCTTCTTGGACCCGACTTACAGGCGCTGACTCGCTGGGTCTCCAACGCGCAGCCAGTAGGATCAGTGCGCGAGGCGCTTGCTTCAGTGGTGTGGTGCGCTACAGCGCCCAGCGCCCCCTCCAACTGGCAACCTCCGCTCCACTCCATGCCTCGCCTTACAACGGTCGGTACGGCGGGGGGGTGACGAGACGAGACGGGAGGTACCTTGGTGTACCTACGATGGACCAGACCAACCTTGCCATGTCCCCTCCAAGGCCGTTGTCGACGGACGACCCTCTCTTCTTCGGCCCTCTCTTCCATCCATCCTCTCTCTCACTCTCTCATCACAACTTGACTTGGGATCCAATCCTACCCCAGGCCAGGCCCTTTGTTACTCGCCCAAAGCGCAAGCGCGAGCGCAGGCCCAAGGACTAGGACATACAGACAGGCATAGACAATCGCTTGAGCCCTTGTCCCGAGCGTCGCCGGGCTCCCCCATACATCCATTGTTTTCTGTTTCTGCTTCTGTTTCTCTACGCTCCTTTGCAATCCCTCTCTCCCCACTTGCAACTCGCGGTGCTCCGTAGGTTCCATTGCCTTACAAGTTCACCGGCTTGCTCTATTCATCGCCTGACGACTGGTCGTCTCGCATTTGCATTAGGGCTTGGCTTATCCCACCCGGACTGGAGCCCGCCCAACGTTGTGTCCCCCCTCCCCGAGGGACAAGAGCCTTAGCGCTGCGGCTGACTTGACGTCCATCCGCCTGCTTGGACAGCTCTGCCCGGACGACGCCCTGCGCCGACAACTTCAACCTGCGATATCAAGTATCGTCCTCCTCGGCGCAAGTGTCGCATCTCGTACGAGCCTCTCCCGTCTCGATCTCGCCGCGGGAACCCGAGCCTCTACCCGTCATCTCCAGCTTACTGCCGCCCCGCGCGCGTGCCGCAACAGACGGTCCCCATCCTTCGGCGGTTGCGCGGCCGTGTGCGCCAGATCGCACGACTGTCGCTTGACTTGTCTTGTGAGGCATGTCGATGACAGTGGTAATGTCGACGACTTCTTCTCCAGCGACTTCTCCTCCAGCAGCTGCGTCCTCTCCTCCGAACCCCAACCACCCCGCGCTGCCGCCTCTGATCACCTCCCCACCATCGCGCCGAAGCATCACATCGCGCCCAATGTCGCACGCATCCAGGAGCCGACTCTCCCAATACTCGACGGGCTCCTTGCCCACGAGGTCCCGTCCGACCTCTCATCTAATTCCCATGTTCCCGTCGACTCTCCCATATACTCAGGTGCGGGACTTTGCATACCCAGTCACACACCCGTTGCACTATGGCCCGCCACCAGAGCCTTCGGGTCCGCCCTCGGGCATGACAACCCCGGCAAGCGAGCACCGCAGACTATCAGACCCTCCGGCTTCTTGGGATCAAAAGATGCCTTGGGATTCATGGGGCACCGATGTATACAACCGTGGCCATGAGCTCGCTCCCATTCAATTCGGAGATGGACCTCCGTGGAGCGAGGATGAAGACCTACAAAGCCCCGTCGTCGCCACACGACACCGCAAACACAAGTCGACCTCGGCAGCTGCGGCATTAAGGGGAAGGACTCGTGAGGTTGATCTGCACCCGACCAACTTTGATCATGAGCGGGGTTATTACGTGGGAGCCGGTGGGGATGGCAGCGAGAGATATTATGTGAACAACGGCGGCGAAGCCAACGGCCCTGGTGGAGAGTATGTCACTTATCCGCCGGACCAGGCACGACACAGCCGGGCATATCATATTGCCCAGCAACCCCGTCCTGCCGACGGCGGTGAGTATTATCAGCCCGGGTCAGATGCTTCCAGCCCCCCATCGTCCCCAGGATACAATGAAGAGGATCAGTCTCGCTATTCACGAGATTATCAGTTTACCATTACATCGCCGGACGAGGAGTTCCACGGCAAGGCCGTCGCCTTGTTCGACTTCGAGCGGGAGAACGAAAACGAGCTGCCCCTGGTAGAGGGCCAAATCATCTGGGTCTCGTACCGGCACGGGCAGGGCTGGCTGGTGGCCGAAGACCCGAAGACGCAGGAGAGCGGCCTGGTGCCCGAGGAATACGTCCGACTCCTTCGAGACATTGAGGGTGGAATGAACAGCCTGACGGGCCAGCTGGTGGAGGGAAACGGCTCCCCAAACGATGTGGGCACGCCGACTCAAGCGGAGCATAGCGGTCAATATGGCCACACTCCATCTTCCAGCAATGCGACTAACGGGTACAATCAGCCAATCGTGTCGATGTTCTCGACCTCGAGCAGAGACCTTGACCCGTATCCGACCCAGCAGCTGGGACTACACTCAGGACAAGCACCTCCTCAAGTCATCCACTACCACGGGCAGCGAGGGGGGAGCCAAGCAAACACCCCGACAATGGCTCAGACCCAAGACGTGGGGATGCTGAGGAGGGAAAGTCACGACTCTGGGAGGCAGAGAGACTCGACTTCCACCCCGGTACAAGCCAAACCGCCGATGGAACTGCCAGAACCAGGGGGTGTTGAGGAAACCGCGGAGAAAGAGAAGGAGAGGTGATGCGGTGATTCGATATAACGACTTGCATGCGATGCTTGAAGACGCTCACGACTCGATGTATACTTGTAAGGGAGCGGGCGGAAATACCAATAATACCACAACGAATTCGACGACATGGACGAAGGGCGGTGTTTCTGATATCCTGGCTATCCAAGCTGGGTCCAAATCTAGCTGTCCACGCCGATGAGCGAACCGGACTATTTTCGAAAAAAGTACAAAGGGCGGGGGAGGACATATATCTGCGAATACCGGCGCATTTGTGGGGGGTATATAAACGGGCGGCAGGTGACGCCGATTTTGAGGGCCGAGTTACACAGCAATGCCCATGTTAGAGGAGGTTTCAAGGAGAGGTGGTATGAAGAGCCTGAGTTGAAGAGGATGGCAGTTTGAAGTGGATGAAAGCAAGGTGCGTGAGGAGGCCGCTCGACTGTCGAGGAAGATGAGTCATAGTCGTTGAATGTAATACCATGCGAATGGGAGCGATGCTCGGCTTGGACTTGGCTGATAATGCTGGACGAATACAGTGTTGTTCAAGTCTGAAAGAACAGAGTGTAGCGAGCCAAATGATGAGTCGTAATAAATCCCGATCTAAGAACCCGGAGGATAATAATCTAAGAAAGATAGTGATTGAGGATGCTTATGGCCTAAGGACGACGGTAAGTAATGAAGAAAACAACCTGAGGAAAGGTGATCAGAGAAGAGTATAGTCTAAGAAATGAGACCAGCTACTCACTCATCTTGACAACGCTCATCTCACATCCTCACTCAGTGACTGAAGTCGTTGAGCCACACCCGTTGAAGCTCGTGGCTTGTTTGACGTACGTCAATTCGAGCTGCATCTAAGCCACAACGTTTGACCCGGGGATCAAGCTTCTCGGTATCCCAGTCAGTTCAACTGCCGGCTTACCAATCCACAGCCAAGATGATGCTATGCATTGAAAGAACCAGCTTCGTACAGCGCGTCAACGAAAACAGTCTAACTGACAAATATATCCGGCTTTCCGACCGGCTCGGGGACCTTGTTGACGTTCTCGGGACATCACGTGACTCATAACGTCATCTACATTGACCATTTCGGAGTTCCGATTGCAGAACAAACTGAGCTTCCCACTCGCCGATACCTCGACACCCTCTTCCCCCCCAAGCTCTCCCGTTCTCCCGCCCTTCAAATCTTGTTTCTTTCTGACCAATTACTCCAATTGACTTCATCCGAGTATCAGAAACTCTATCAAAATGTTTGCCAGAACTTTCCGCGCGGCCCAGCCTCTCAAGAGGGTATGTCCTCTCTCGCTTTTTGCACCCCTCCATTGGCGATGGCATCATGGCTAACTCGCTCCTCAGTCCGTCCGCCGCTATGCCACCGAGGCCGGCGGCGCGGGCGGCTCCAATGCCATCCTGTTCGCCGGTGGTGCTGCTGTCCTCGGCGGTGCCGCGTACTGGTACTTCAGCGGAGCCTCGTCGCCCGCTGCCGCCGTCGCGGATGTGAAGCAGGCGGTCGGTGCTGAGCCCAAGAAGGCCTTCACTGGCGGTGATCAGGGTTTCCTCTCTCTCAAGCTCGCCGAGGTCGAGATCGTCAACCACAACACCAAGCGCCTGCGCTTCGAGCTTCCCGAGCCCGACCAGGTCTCTGGTCTTCCTGTTGCTAGCGCCCTTCTCACCAAGTACAAGGGCCCCGAGGACGAGAAGGCCACTCTCCGACCTTATACCCCCACCAGCGATGAGAGTGCGTGCAAAAATTTACTCCCTACTGAGATGCGACTAACAATGAGATAGGCGAGAAGGGTTTCCTTGACCTCGTTGTCAAGAAGTACCCCAACGGCCCCATGAGCACCCACATCCACAACCTGGTTCCTGGCCAGCGGCTCGACATCAAGGGCCCTCTGCCCAAGTACCAGTGGGAGGAGAACAAGCACACCCACATCGCCCTCATCGCCGGTGGCACTGGTATCACCCCCATGTACCAGCTCGCCCGTGCCATCTTCAACAACCCCAACGACAAGACCAAGGTCACCCTTGTCTTTGGCAACGTCACTGAGGAGGACATCCTCCTCAAGAAGAAGTTCGACGAGCTTGAGAACACCTACCCCCAGCGCTTCCGCGCCTTCTACGTCCTCGACAACCCTCCCAAGGAATGGGTCGGCAACAAGGGCTACATTTCCAAGGAGCTCCTCAAGACTGTCCTCCCTGAGCCCAAGGAGGAGAACATCAAGCTGTTTGTCTGCGGTCCTCCCGGCCTGATGAAGGCCATCTCGGGCAACAAGGTTAGCCCCAAGGACCAGGGCGAGCTGACCGGCTCCCTCAAGGAGCTTGGCTACTCGCAGGAGCAGGTGTACAAGTTCTAAGCTGGGTTGCGAATGAATTTGTCCGTGTTTGAAAGAAGATATACAAGACTCGTGTAAGATTTGCTCATAGAAGCGACATAGACGAGACGGAAGCGCCGTCTAGAATTGATACCAGCTCAATTAACTTGCATGTTATCCTTGATAATCAAGAGTTTACTCGCATATGCGCTGTGTTGGATGTTAACATTTACAATACGCCACCATCAGCTACGTTCTATGAGTCCCCAGCCGACCTGAGAGTGGATACTCAGGTCCTCATTTGATACTTATCACTAAAGTCTTAGATGAGGGTAGCATAAATGATGGAAGAACTTTACAAAAGTATTACTTTTTCTTAGATCTTCCCCTTAATGCCCTCATCGTTCATCACATTCTTTTCATCCAGATAGTCAAACTCTTTCTTATGCCATGGTGATAAAGATCAAAACTAGACGAAAAATGGCTCAAGGGTATTTCACCAATGTATCCTGTACATATCGTACATCTAAAATGATCCTCCAGTCGAAAACATCCAGAATCGCTTCAGGGGCATAGCTGGACCTTTTCGGCTTGAAACCTTAGTCCGACAGACTCTTGATGGCATGGTGGATGCAGCGGCCGATGATGCTGGACCACTTCAGGCCGTTGATATAGTCCTTGGCATCGATACTCTCGTCCCATCCAGGGAAGACAGCTACATGTGATTAGCCAGAGATTCCAAAGTGCAGTATGGTCAAGTACTTACCACCAGCGTAACCAGTCCACAGACCAGGTGCAAACACGACATGCTTGAACCAGTCTCGTCCATCGAGACCACCCTCGTAGAGGAAGCTCCTCTCGAGCAGCTTGTACCTCTTGTTGAGCTTAATAATAGCTTTCCCCAGACGGATCCTCTCAATAATGTTCCACCATGGAATGCCTTCCTCAATTTTACGAGTGACTGCATCAGCCTCCTCATCAAGTTCAGCAGCCTTGAGGCGGAACTTCTTTAGTGAATGGCGAATACCCTTCAGGCTCTCTTTGAACTCGTCTTCACTGCCAACAACCGTACCAGCAGAAACACTGCCTCGGAAGGCGAATAACTTGTCGCCGGTGAGGTTTTCGGGGAGGGGCTCAAACTTGGCTTCCACCTTGTTGAGGTAACCATCCAGAGCATCAGCATACTCAGTGGCACTGAAGGGGATGATGATGCTGCCGGCAAGTTTGGCGATGGTCAGGCCCAGGATCTGGGCCATGGTTCTGTGATACTTGAATCCACGATCTCCATACTCGCTCATCCAGTAGAAGCTGTCGTAGTTGCTGTGGTAGTGATAGACAGCACTGTGGCCATTATACTTGAAGCCAAAGTCAATACTGGGGATACCAGCATAGTCTTGGAAGGCCGTGAAGTCACTACCACTACCCATGGTCTTGATTCTACCATCCCAAAGATCTCCAACAGTCTGTCCAGGGACGGTCTGGTTTGGTGAGGGAACAATGCTCGTGACGTCGCGGATAACTTGGTTGAGCAGAGGGGCCGCCGAGGCGGTGAATTCAGGGCCGTCCACACCAACGTCAACGTTGACATAGGCGACACTGGCTCCCGAGAGCCATGGGAGAAACTCTTCAACCCATTCAGTGCTTCCAATGAGAGAGTACTCTTCACCGTCCCAGCTCGCAAAGACGATCGTACGGAGGGGCTTCCATCCTTCCTCGATGGCCTTTCCAACTCCACGGATAACTTCATTGATGACAGCAGAGCCACTGTTCGGATCACCAGCTCCGCCAGCAATCCAAGCATCTCGATGGTTTCCAACGACAATGACCTCATCCGGAATGCTGCCGTTCACCACACCAATGACGTTCCAGAGAGGGGTGGTGACATATTTCTGCTCGTTGTACAGGTTAACAACGACGTCGTGAGGTGTAGGGCCGATGTTGTATTCGACGCCCTTGTATCGCAAACCGAGGTTCTTGTTCCAGTATTGGTTGAAGTCAGTAGACTTGGGGCCGTGGCCATTGAGAGCCTTGAGAATAGGCAAGGCGTCGCGGTATGAGATTGGGATGGACGGAATAGATGGGGTAGCATCATCGACGGGAACGCGAGGGGCACCAGGCTTGGAAGGATATCCAGGAGTAGAGCTAGGAAATCAGTCAAAGTTTCAACGTTCAATGCAAGGGGACATACGGGTCACCAGGTCGAATGCTCAGGAACTCTGCACTGCCACGCTGAACACTGCTTGGGTTTCGTGCAGGTCCTTCAGGATAAGGCTTGTATCCGTTCTCTTCGGTTCTCTCGCCATCATCACCGGGATCGCTGTAGATGAGGATACCAATCATGCCCAACTCCTGAGCGCGCTTAACCTTGAGGCCACGGAAGATTCCTCCATACTTGGCAATAGCGATCTTGCCCTTGAGGTCAATACCGGCTTCCACGAGATCCTCAAAGTCCTTGAAGGTGCCGTAGTTGACGTAAACAATGGAAGCGGTAACATTTCCGCTGGCAGCATAGCCGTGGAAGATAGGGACTCGGTTCTCGAGAGATGTCGTGGGGTCCTCGGAGATGACGTCTTCTTCGAGGGAAGCCTTGAAGGTGGCAGTCCAGTCGTTTCCGTCCTTGGACTTCTCCAAGAGAGAAACGCTCGAATCGACAGGGTAGTTGATGTAAACATCATAAGAGACAATTTCTGACTTGACTCCAAATTCCTCCCAGCGGTCTCTTGTCCACTCAGCCTAGCAGATATAAGCTTCAAGTCTTTGGGTGGTGGGGGTATATCTGGTTACCTGAGAATAGTTTTTACCAGCCAGATGAGGGCCTGAGGTGTAGTATCGGCTCCATTCCTCGGCCTTTTTAGGGTCAGGCGTATCAAACAGGATCCGGTCCAGGTCTTCCCGGCTTAAAGGCTGTCCGTGAGGCCAGCCACCGGGTTGACCGCGGTGGTAGCGATGAGGCCAGACGAACAGTCCGTGGAAGATAAAAGAGGCGAAACCACAGATAAGAACAACCGAGCTGGCGATAGTGAAGAAGCGTCGCCAGGTCTGATGCGGGTACCTCCTCCTGGGAGGACCGATTTGGACGGTCTGAATGAGAGGGGTCCTCTCGTTGGCCATTTTCTCCTGGGGAGTAGAGCTGAGAATTGGGATTTAGTAAAGGTTGACCTCGAGTAGAGGCGAGCTCGAGCTCGAGATGACGACAGCCGGAAAGTGGAGGGCGTAGCTTATCAGGTCCAAATCACTCACAGGCTGCTCATGGTGAAGACGTCCTCACGGATGGTGCTCCAGAAGTCGTTAAGAATCCGTCATCCGATGGTGGCCGTGTATATATGGCCTTTGATGTTGTTGTTGAAGTTGAAGTGAGAGAGCTTCGGGCTTGGACCTTGAGAGTTAAGAGAGCTAAGGCGTGATGTGATGGGCGATGACGTTTCAACGGGAGGGAGCTTATTGGCCAATCGCGGCAGGGTTTCACCCAGATGCTTAGAGTAGAAAGTGGTACCGCCCTTCACCAGCCACTCAGTCTTAGGATGGAATTTGACAAGACTTGTGGCTTGGATGATGTATGCATACTTCACTGACACAACGTATATAACTAATATCTCCTCAACGACAATAACAGCTCAAGCATATACTCCGTATATATCCTGAATATAGGATCCATTCCCATTACCCTCCAAGGCAACCGGCAACCGGCCGAGCACTTTTCCCCGGCTCGGGCAACAAGCGGGGGTGGGCGGGGAGGCGTTCGGGGCTGGTGGATTTCACACCCTGGCGCTCTTTCCCATATCAAACCCGAAGATGGAGGTCCGCTTTCGGGGGGGCTTGCCCCAGAAAAATCAGATTACACCGACAATCGCCACTTGCAAGTTTGGAACTTTTTCAACAAGGGCCCCGGACCGTGAATGTTTTACATGGTCAAGTGACGGTGTAGGGTCCTCTATGCGTCATGGTTCGCATATCACGGCAAATGTCTCGCTTGTTCTTGTCTCGCGCGGGGAACCTACAGTACCTCTGTCTGGCCTCAAAAAACGGCGACTTGAACTGACAGCCGAAAGGCGTTCCACACAACGATGAACGGACGTTACGGCCGATATCCATTGTATGCGGGCTGCGCGCTTGTGACCCTTCCTTCCCGGACCCTCCACACCCACAGACGAGCTGCCGCTCTCCAATGATCGGCCCTTGTCCGCAGAATTGCCCAAAGGATCCCCCCTGTTGCGGCGTCTCGCGGGCGACCTTTGGGGGTTGGATCGGGGTGGATCTGCCCGAGAGATGCACACATTTTCTGCACGGCACGGGCTGGGCCAACCCGTTTCTGGTCAGCATTGGCTTATTAACTAGAGGTTCACCTGAATCTTTATGACCCATACCTTGGCCTGACTTCACTCTCCGTCTGCCTTGACTCAACCTCGTCTTGTTTTCTTCTCGGTTGAGAGTTCAAGCTGCCGGCGTGCTTTGCTCTGAAAAGAACCTCCAGGCCTGATACTTTCTCCTCTCAAAATCGCTTCGTACAACTTACACAAACTGCTACAAGCACTGGCAGAATCTGATCCGCGCTTTTCCCCACCCGCGGCCCCCAGATCGTCTTGCATCATCGAACCATGACAATGACGACCAAAGATAAGCCCAAGCTGCCCGTCCAGCAGCTGGCGATCCTGGGTAGGTATCAGAGTCGTTTCTGTCGCTACTATAGCTATTCCTAGTCATACTCCTCCCAAGTGGGCGTCCCGAGGTCAGTGCTTGGGTACACAATCGAATGATTCTCTGCATCATGACTCTGCTACCTCTGTGGTTTTCTTGTCCAGCAGTGCGAATATGTGCCACCGTCCCTTTGTTTTGACAAGAATAACTTCTCATCGGGCACAGAGGCACTCCAGCAGGATGGTTTCAAACATGACTCTTGAGGACATCATAGTCCGGTTCACAGGTACCCTATGTTTCATATGTTGTATATGCTGACATGCCATAGCGGTTGCCAGAATCGCTGAGCCCATGGCCTACACCTCTGTCTTTCCATACCTGCCTTCTATGGTCAAGAGTTTTGGTGTCAAGACAAACAAGGTCGCTCGCTGGGCTGGTATCACCTCGGGCGTCTTCTCCATCGCCCAGAGTATCACTGCTGTTGGCTGGGGAAAGGCATCTGACACGTATGGTCGAAAGCCTACAATCATCACCGGCCTCTTGAGTACCATGGTGTGCTTTGTGATTTGGGGCATGTCTACGAGCTTGCCCATGGCCATTATCGTGCGAGCTATCCAGGGTGGCGGAAACGGCAATGGTACGTGTGCCTCTTCCATACTCGATATCCTCAGCTAACAGTCTCCTAGTTGGTATCATCAGAACCATGGTAGCCGAGATGGTGCCAGAGAGGGAACTGCAGCCCAGAGCCTTTAGCATCATGCCCCTAGTCTGGAGTTTGGGTTCTGTCATCGGTCCCAGCTTCGGAGGCTTCTTTGCTGAGCCGGCAAAGCAGTACCCAGCCATCTTTGGAAACATCGAGTTTTTCAAGCGTTATCCTTTTGCCCTTCCTAATTTGGTCTTGACCATCTTCTTCCTCATCTCCGCCACCAGCGCAACGCTGTTTCTCCATGTAAGTCGAACCCTTTGGTGAAGCTTTTCCGACTAATAGGATCTTAGGAAACACTCCCGACCAAGCGAGGGCATCGGGATTGGGGCCTTTTGGTAGGTGATCGCATCAAGCGCACCTTGAGACGCTCACCTCCGGCCCCTTCAACTCGTCGAGCCTCCTTTGTAGATGGAGAGGCCACTGCCCCTCTTCTCCCTAGCAAGGTGACCCCGACAAAACACAGACATGAGCCCTATGGGCAGCATAAAGAGAGCGTTTTTACTCGCCAGACCGTCATCAACCTCCTTGCTTATTCGTTCCTGGCCTTCCACTCAGTCGCCTACGATCAGGTCCTAAGCGTCTTCTTGTATCACCCGGTTGAGGACAAGACCCCCGAGAACTTCAAGTTCCCGTTCTACTTTTCTGGAGGGTTTGGGTTGGAGCACGGCCAGATTGGTTTGATCTTCACATTGTACGGCATCGTCTGTGGTGTTATTCAATTCCTGCTCTATCCCCCGATTGTGACTCGCTTCGGTGTTCTGCGATGCTTTAGGGTTTGCTGTAAGTCATGAACGTCATACAAAGTGTGCTTAAATAATAATCTCTCACAGGTCTTCTCATGCCCCTTGTGTATTTCCTCACCCCGTACTGCGTGCTCTTCCCAACCGCCCAAGGCAGGCTCATCGCCCTCTTGGTTGTTCTATTAATCAAGGCGGCTGCCATTATCGTTGCCTTCCCCTCGACAACGATCCTCCTCACCAACTCTTGCACCTCTCTCCGCGTGCTGGGTACCCTGAATGGATACGCCACCACCTTCAGCGGTATCGGCCGAGCCCTAGGCCCGGCCTCAACCGGCGCTGTTTTTACCTGGGGCGCTGACAACGGTTACATAGTCACGCCTTGGTTCTACCTCATGTTTGTGGCCATTCTCGGTGCCATCCCGGCGTATATGGCCGTCGATGGCAAGGGTCCCAGTGCCTCGGCGGAGAGCAGTGATGCTGAAGATGACGAGTCAACTGATTCCAGCACGCTATTGCTACCGGAAGACTCTGCGATAGCTTCGGATTCTGAAGATGAAGACTTTGAGCCCTCGAGTAAGGGCAAGTCGCAACAGAGCTACGGAACTATGAATGGGGAGAGAAACTGAAGCTTGTTGTGACGAAGAAAAATAAAAGGAGTGAACGTTTGCAGTGCGGTGGAAGAAGGATACCGATATTTGGCACATCAACTTGGTTGCATAGGTGGGGAGCTGGGATTTCAAGTACACTTACTTACCTGGGTAATTATTCTCATATCTGATGAGTATATAAAAGAACCTCATCTAAGGCTTAATATAAGGATTAAATAAATAAGAAAAGACTTTATCTTAAAGTGGATTATCTCCTTTGACTTTTTATGATTATTGTATAGGAACAATCAAGAGAATTTACAAAGGGTTGCCAGGATGGTAGACCAAATCCCCAAGTTGGTGTGCTGAAACTCGTTCCCCAGAACCATCCTTGGCGGCAATCCTGGAACCTGAGGGTATCATGATCAGCATTGTTTGCATTGGTGGCGTCGAAACATGCCGAGCATCACATCCCGGTATCTGACAGTTTGTTTTGCATGGATACATCTAATGATCATCATATATCACACATGGGAGCTGAACAAAATCCTTGTTTTTATCACTTGCACTTTTTTTTTCTTTTTTTGGTGACGGTGATGTATTCAATCTTGGCTTACTACCTTGATGATCAAAGCCGTGCAAATATGAAATAAAAAAAGGTATAATAAAATCTGATATCTTAACAAACATAGAAAAACGAGTTGAAAGCAGCCGCTTGGAAGAATGCCATGGCTGAAAAATAGGTATTTCGATAATAATAATTTCCCGCTTCCCTGACTTTTCTCTCCTCTTAGTCGTAAGTTAAAACCCAATAAGTTGACCTCATTGCTCCCAAAAATTTTCAACGCCCTGTGTTTGAATGATGGATGCCCAAGATTGCTTCACTGTAAAAAGGGGGGATATCGTATGAGTACAGAGGTCGGTGCCTCGAAGAGTAGTTCGTAAAAGGGTTGGTCCGGCTTGACACCATTGGTGTCGGATTGGACAAAGTGATAATGTGTAATAACGATATGCCATGATGTAGGCCATGGCTTATAGTAGCAGGATGTGGTTGTTTACCACCCTGATCAAGAAACGTATGGTTAGATAATCCTTGGAAGAGCCATTTACATCTTCAGTAGAATGGTGAGGCTCTCCTTCGAGGATCACGGGCTCGACGCCCTTCTCGGTCATTCCACTCCCAGTCGATATGATCCGGGTGTGGTCGTGGGCGGGGCTCGCAGTAGTCATGTCTGGAGCAGCCATCCCATCTCTCGCATCGCCATGGCACCTTGCGTTGATCGTCAGCACTTCGGCTGCGTACTTGGTGCGGTTCGTGGGCGGCGGAAGGGCGTTCGCGGAAGTGTTCCAGGTCGGCGTCCATCTCACTCAGCCGCAAACTTCCTCGTCCTACCCAGTCGTCGATAGTGTCGGCAATCTGGCGGAATCCTTCGGTGTGGCCGCCATCGTGGCTGGCCTTGAGGCCGCATGTGACAAACAGGTAGCTGTGAATCATCTCATGTAAAAATGTCGAAATAAGTAGGCGACGGTTGTACTGGGTGTCTTTGAGAATAGGCGAAGACAATACGATGAGTGTCTCGAACCCACTGACAGGGGAACGTCGCACAGCTGTGGTACCGACGATGTGTGCCTGGTACTGTGCACTAGCAGGGTGACTCCAATCCCAGGCGACACGACCTGCGAGGGTGTTGAAGAAGAATAGTTCATTGGCGGCAGAGAAGATGCTGCGAAGGGCATCCTCATCCAGGGGAAAATCGGCGCTGCGAGACTTGGGGTTGATGAGAGTCCGAAGGATGCGGCCGTGCCGCGAATCAGAACGGCGATGCCGTCTGCGGTTAGAGCCTAAGCCGGCGACATGGTCCCGGACAAGGCGAGCGGCAGCAAGGTCGCTCAATAATGAGAGTCCATTATCCTCTGCCTTGAGAGCGAGGCTGGCGAGTGAGTGCTGTGTCGTATCAGAAGAGACGGAAAGTCCGGACTCGGTGCGTTCCATAGCGCAGGCCTCGGGGACGGGTGCCGGGCCGAATGCAGCTGCCGGCGCCGGCCGGGGCTCGGGGGTCGAGCCAAAGTCAAGGCCGGCGTCAATAGAGGGGAACTCGTGATCCTCTGGAGGTGGCGAACGTTCGCGAATGACGAGAAAACCGAGCTTGTTGAGGGCCATGAGATCGGGGGCATGAATTGGTGGAGGAGTTGTCTCAATGTCGTCGTGGTGAGGAACATCGTCCTCTGCAGGGGAGCTATAAGAGCGACCGTAGGGGTAGTCGGCGTGTTGGTGGACGCCGCCGTAATGGGCCCGTGGATACCCATGTCGGGGATGCAAATGCAAAGGATAAGGGTAAGCGGGCGACTCATGACCGCTAGGTCCAGCTACGGGCGGAATGTTGTTGCTGTTGTATGCATCATCATATGGAAGTGCAAGTGCATCATCAATGTTGGTGTATTCGTAGTAGTCGTCGTCGAACCTCTTCCTCTTTGGACCGAAAGTGAAGCCATCGCAGCCATCCGAGTGGCTCACCCTCCGTTTGCCGCCGACGACATACGGGTCGGGGCCGGTAGCACCAAGCGAGAGACCCCCGTCATCCACCCGAAATGCCATGGGACATGCTCATCGACTCGAGCCGGGGTGGGTTAGATTGACAGGTGCAAGGGGGATGGAAGAGGAAGAGGGAGGGGGGGGGGGAAGGATAGGAGGAAGAGGTCACATAGGGGGTAAAGGATGGAACGCCACTTTGTGATGATTTCCCTGAACGTTTGCGTTTGTGGTTACAGCTTCTTTTCCTCTCTGTTGCAACAATGAAGATACGATTCAGAATCTGGATTGTCGGATGTCCCCCCTTTCCAAGTCGGTGAGTCCAGAAGCGGATTCGGATGCGAGTGGCGGGAAACGGGAATGGAGAAGGACGCGCGTGAGCCAGCGGTTGGCGGTGGAAGCCGGAGATCGGTTGTTGAGGGAGGGAGGGTTAAAGTGCAAAAAGATGAGAAATCATAACAAAAAGTGAAAAATGAGAAAAAGAAAAGAAAGAAGAAACGAAATGGATGGTTATGTTGGGAAATGCATGGGTAGTAAATGCAAAAAGACGTGCAAGAGCTGAATCGAATAAACCTCGAGTTTCACCGTAAGTCTTGCTTGTCTTGGTTGGGGGAGGGGGGAGAGGAGTCGGGATTGTTCCCAGACGGTTTTGGACTGGTTTAAACGTCGAGTTATGCAACCTTGAGAGCCGATCACAGATGGATCACAGCACAAGAGAGGAAGAAGAAGAGGGAAAAGGGACCTCAGGGCATAACAAAGATTGAGAGAGGGAGCGGCGGGCTTGGTCTCCAAATAAGCCTCCCCCCCAACACAGGGCGACTCACTGACTGCAAGCAAACAACAAGCCCAGGGCACTTGTTGACAGGCCCTATCATCCTTGTACAGTTGTCCGTCCTGTCTCTGCTGCTCTGCCTCTGCCTCTGCCGCGGGCTTCTCTTCTGCCAAATCACCGCGCTGGGGAATCCTTGCCTCGGGGGTGTGTGAGGCGCTGAAAGCTTAAGAATCACTGCTGGCTGGGTGGCTGCTTGCTGCAAGTACCCCCCTTCGGCTCTCTCTTCGACAGAGAGCATGACACGACACACACGAGCTTTTTTACTATGGAGTGGCCTATTATCCAGTCCAGGGGATCCCCCATTAGTGAGAGAGCGTCCATCCTCCAAGATACGGGTCGCCTCACTCTTGTCGACTGGCTTGCTTTTTCTTCTCTTGATTCTTAAGCTGCGCTGCCCGGGCTCCGGGCTCTAATGGCGAACCGGCGTCGAGCGCTATGGCTATTGCGGCAGTGGCACCGGGACCTTATTTGAGGAACCCTGACTGGGGGGGGGGGGCTTGGAAACATCGGGAATGCAATCTTGGGGCTTTGTTGGCTGTCGATGACCATGGCAAGGCATGGCAGCATGGCGGTGTGTGCCATGTCGCTTGGCGCCCGAGACGAGATGACGGCAGACCGAGAGCGAGCGCAGCACAGCACAGCACACGCTATCAATAAACTACAGAGCTAGAGTAGAAAGAGGCCATCGTCACCGCAGGTCAGCCTCGTAACCTGCCTGCAAATGGAGCCTCGGCCAGGGCAAAACTGACCTGATGTCGTCGACAGAAACTTGGAAGCCGTATTACAATGTACCCGGCCGAAACGGTCCAGAACAAGGGTAGCCCTCGCTGGGAAAAGCCACGAGATGCTCGCTGCAGATGACCAGGGATCTTCCCTCTAGACTACCAAATCCAGGGCAATGGGCCACTGACTGCTACACCAGCAGCCAATATCAATCAGATACGACTGTCGTTCTCTTTCTCTTTTGGAAATCTTGAGCCGAAAGGATAAGAAATCCCAGCGAAGATCCCCATGTCTCAGATTTTTGCATCTCACTCTCAAACCCCCTACCGCCCATTCAACAAAAAACTTGGCTTCCTGGCTTCCACAACGGTATGCTTTATGATTCAATAACAAGGCGAAAGCATCTCCACCTGACAGCGCACACCTCCTCCGCCTGCTGCTCCCCCGCTAGAGGATGCCATATAAACCCACTTCCCGCCAGGGGCCACCGTACCGGCGCCCGGTGCCTTGGACAGTAGCCTTTTGTTCTTCGTCCAAAGACCGGGATACCCTTTAAAGGTTAGCAAGAGTGCCTGACATTGATAGACCATGGATGCGTGCGTGATACAAAAAGAGAGGGGTGAAGCTGTATCATCCATTAAAAGATCGTCATTCCAACTTCAATGCTGGGCTTCACCCGCTCTCACGGCCCAACTCTGAGACGAGAAAGATATCAAAATATGAGGCCCTCTACTTTACCTATCTCCAATAATAGCCTATAACTGCCGTCCGTTCCTCTGACCGGATTAGCCTCAGCTTCTCTAGCCGCGTTTGCTAGAAACCCGTCTATTTCCTCTGGCGTCTCCGCCCAGAACCTGTCAAGCGTACCCCATCCGCATCATTGGTCCAGGGTTACCGTAGGAGACCCGTGATTGGTCGCCCTGTTTCTTCAGAAAGGGCCAGCCTGAACTTGGATCCAGTCGTGGACCTTGGCGAGAAGTGGAAGAGAAGGCTTCTGCGAGATTGGAATTTACAAATCCTTCTTTTACCGATGGATCTCGTTCTAGTGGTTTTTTACCGTCTTTTTGATCCTTGGAGTCCAAGATGGTGAGATGATGTGGAGAAACGGCAGCTAATGCATCCCGAGACAAACCCAGAGATGGACAGATGCAGATGCTTTTCGAACTGAACCTGACTCATAGCGTTGGATCGAGGTTGGGTTGAGATGCAGCATGTAATCGGTCATTCTTTTTTCTATCAATAGACACACAAACTGATAGACAGCACAGCAAACTCCTCACTCTATCTATCCAGTCAACTCTTCCTTGACAATCATCACCATTCAACAAGCTCCATCCACTCCTCGGCATCACCGCCCACGCCCTGCATTGACCACATCCATCTCGCAGCATGCAAGCACCCTGCGCCGACCTATACTCTTCTAGCCTGATGCTTGCCTTTGACTGCTGTCGGTCGTTTGGCCGCCTTCGTTCGAAAGCCTGTCAACCAACTCTTTCTGCTTTGCCGCGCCGCCGCCTCATCATCTCTCGACGTGGTCAACTCTATAGAGTAGTGATCCTCATGGGAGTAAGCCCTTTGGTGTGCGGCCAGACACATGAGCAACTTGTCAGAGGACCTCGCCCTCTCCACCGACGATCACTCGCTCGCTCTCGTCATCGGTCAACACTCCACTGGAACTTTTCAAGGGTCTTTGCCCTGCAGAGTGAACTGTTGATCCCATCTTTGTTTTGTCCGGTTATCACACATGCAGATGAAGCAGAAAAAAAGCCGCTCTTTTATTATCCTGGACCCTTAATGCAACCTACAGCATCCACCCCCTCCTCTCGTCACAGGCCAAGACCTTGCACGAACCGTGCCTCGTCAGCCTGCCGTTCCAGAGCCTCCCGCATCCGCTGTGAATACACCCGCCTCTTCTGCTCATCCTCCGCAGCCTCCCCGGTCCTGTCCTCTTCAAAGTCCTCCAGCGCGAAGAGCGGAGCCCCCGTGAAACTGATCATCCCCAGCTTCTCACCCGTCCAGAATAGGAGGTTATCCTCGTTGGGCCGGTCCGGCTTGGAACCCCGCTTGGTCGACAAGATCTTGCGTGCGAGGTCATCGGAGCCCGGCATCGAGGCAAAGAGCGACGCCTGCGTCTGCACGTCGCTGTGCCCGATCTTGATCCTTCGGCACTCGGTGTATCCGTCTCTCTCGAACCACTTGATTTGCCCGGCCCCGTCCGAAAAGGCAATCTTGGTCCCGTGGTTGATTACCGACAAGATGATGGACGAAGCCGCCGTGTAGCGGTTCTTCATGGTAGAGTTTTGCTGGACAGGTCCGTCGCTTGACAGGTCTACAGACCCCAAGCCATACAGCTCCAGAGAGCCCTTGGTCTTGTACTCTCCGCCGGCAATCAGCGTACGACCATTCTCAGATGTCTTGCACTCTTCAACTCTCTCGGCCGAGAGCTCGCCCCGACGGCGTACCTCGTGATCCACAGTAGAGAAGGGGTAAGGCAAGGCTGCCAGGCTGGATAGCCTCGATCCCGAGTAGATGGAGCCCATGATCTTGGGAAACTGGCGTCGATCGTAATGCAGAATATTGGAAAACCGTCCCGACACGTAGATGTCGTCCGACACCATCTCATCACCCGCCGGCCGGGGCAGGTGGAGAATGCTGGTCGGCGTTGGCTGAGACAGTGAGGCGTACGGCGGCAGTGGGTTTGGGTCAAAGATGGCCTTGAAGGGATTGTCTTCCTCCAGGCTTCGGTCATCGAGACGCTCCACAACCTCATCGTGTACCTTTGATGGTGCTCTAAAGTCGTGTAGGTGAATGCCCAATGAGGTGCCGACGGTCAAGGGTACTCCGTCTTGGATCTGTGACAAGGTTGTGATGGACCACTCGAAGGAATCTCGCTTGACTACCTCAAGACGGTTGAGATCGACTTCGATGAGGTCTGGTAGAGTGTCAGAAAGATCAGTGATCAACAGTTAATGGGCCCGGCACTTACGACTCTGCACAGCAAAGACAGCCTTGTGGTTGCTGTTGCTGACGCTAACACACTCTGTGACACCCGTGTCGATCTTTTTGGACCGCCTCGTGTTCTGATCTCCCCTGCCGTCAAAGAAGAGAATGTCGGGTCGGCTCGTGGCCAAGATTCCTCCCCTTTTCCCTCGGCTTCCGTTGACATCCCACAGGCAGACGGACCCATCGTCCAAGGGGGAGACAGCCAAGAGGCTGCCAAGGCCATCGTCTCCGTTGTTCGGGTTGTAGAGGGCCATGCCCCTGACCTCGATGAGGTGCTGCAAACCTCCAACTCTGACACGCGGCGTTTCCAGCCAGTTGACGCATGTCGGTCCCTGGCGTTGAATGTACTCGTCATACCATGAGACGTGCTCACCAGGGAATGCTGGGTCCCAGTTGGCCATGTCCTGGAGGAACTCGAGATGCACCTTGGCTGGCCTCGGAGGTTCATCTGCGTCTGGGAGTAGATCATAGTCGTTTACATCTGGGTCCTTGGTCTTGCCCAGCTTGGACTCGGCAGAAGTAGCAAAGATCTTCCGGCGGTTCTGAAGGAAGTGATACCATGGTGAACGCTCGAAACAGTGACGTTTCCACAGTTCATGGTCAAGACAGACTTCTCTGAGCCTGCGTGAGACGAGTTGAAGCCTGGGTAGGTTGTGAGGTTCGAGATCTAAAGTGCCGGCGTCAGCAAGTTGATAGCGGGGTACTGATTCACAGCCGGGCAACTCACAGCAGAGGATCTGAAGCAGGATCTCATCCGGGAGTCCGTCCCAGCGGCGCTCAGATTGAGTGGGTGAGGCCATGACGCAGGCTGCAGAGGAGCTCGGAGAACTCGGAAGATGGCAAGGCAGTCGAGAACTCGAGCGGACAAGAGAAAACGAGAGTTGGGCTCGATGACAAAGTAGGCAGGGCAGACCAGGCTGATTGATGATTGATGATTTGCGGGCGAAAGTGCGGGTGTTCCTGGGTACGTGCTGGGCCTGGGTTGAAAAGGCGGGTCAGCTTGACAAGGGTTGCAAAGAGTCGCGATAAGCGATGGAGATGGGGTCTGGTCTAGGTACGGACAAGTCAATTAAGCGACGTACGGCTTACTTGTGCCTATCACAATGGTACAGAGTGTCTATCTACAGGCTTCTTGATGGCTCTAGTCCACAGATGGCGTCTGATGGATCAGTCTCAAGAGGTCCGTCTTCGCCATCAATTGGTCAACCACGGGCATCCATCTTGAGACGCGGGGGTTAGAGTCTTGGTCCGGTTCCCCGCTTGGACGATCGTCTCACTCACAGACTCTTTGTCTCTACAATGGAAAGAAACTTCAAAGTCGGGGCTTCTCTTTCGATGCTTCCGAGACATGGAACTACTATGCCCGTTTCAACCACCACTAACAGCCACAGGGCAATGGGCGCTATGTGGCGTGCTAGGCCCGGATATCCCATAGAGAATCTGCCAATAGAAGCCCTCGCCAACTTGCCATCACTGCCAGCCGTCCATCACTGTCAACGACAACTTCATCAAGTGTTTGCCAGCTGCCAGGCCACACCTCGTTTCCATAGCAATAATGTCCAAAAATACAGTAGCCCTAATCGATAGGACTTGCTGGCGACGCGTCTGCCTTAGGATGCCACACTTTTTCCCTTCCCGCAATAACAAATCCCCCCTCCTCCCCCAAAACATCCTCACCACCGTCACCTTTTCACCCTCGCAAAACACCATTCCTCTGCATCGCATCACGGTAACCACGGTTTCTCGCGCACTCTAGGTGTGGCTTCTACTAGAGCATTTGCTTCTTAAGAGCGCTCTGGTTGGTTGCAGCTTCTAGGCTTATGCGATAATCCTATTGTGAGCGTTTCAAAGGCTCCTCAACACGTTCTACTTTTGTCTTTAATCGATCCTATTTGAACAACCCTATTCAAATCACCGGCAGATTCTCTGCTATTATCTCCAAGACATCAGCAGATACTCTTTGCCATCATCTTGAAAACACTCTTCGAAACACCAACAGATACTCTTTGTTACCATCTTCAAAATCCACTACAAGCACAACAGAGAGTCTTTGCCATCGTTTTCAAGCCCATTTCACTACGAGCACTCAAGTGCTTAAAACCCCAATCATGAATCCTCATCACGAAAATGTAAGTTTCCACCTATTCATCTATCGGCGAGGCCGCGGCATTCTAACCTTTATAGTCGCTCCTCTCACCAAAGAGTGATCATTCGGGCCGAGGTGCGCGACGTGGTGGTGACACCACCGCTACCTCAGTCTCCTATCACTCGGATCCCTTTGCGAGCTCTAATCTCGATGAGGATGTTCAAACCAAGGACTATTCCTATGCCAAGTCTCGTACTCCCAAGAGCGAGACTCCTCGTCCTCGTGGTTTCATCAATGATCAGGGATCTCGCACTCCATCCAGCAATGTCAAAGCCAAGATGGCTTGCTTTGAGAGCCCCAACTCCTTCGGAGATGATCGTGATGATCGCGTTGATGATCGAGCCGCTTCCGAGTGGGAAACCGTCGCTGCAGATGATGAGTTTGCACCTTACCCAGAGGTCACGACCAAGGCCCAGAGACGTCAAGGAAAGTCGAACTTCGCTTCGGCCACTCCCTCGAAGAGTTCCAAGACTGATGCAATTGTTCACCCGCACATCATGAGCTGGGGACAGCCAGCGGAGTCTTCTAACTCTGCCTCGCGTCGCGATCCCGTTCGCCAGCCGTCGGTGCGACCAGAGCAAGGGCCATCTCCGCGTTTACGCACTCTCCAATCCTCTTCTAGCCTCTACAGTGAGCTGGATAAGAAGGAGAGAAAGGGTCACAAGCAAGCTCTTCACTCTGACGGAGCTGAACCTGACACGACCTACTGCGAGGGTGAACGAGCTGAAGAAGTTCTCCAAGATGAAGATGATCTCCCAATGCCACAGGGTCTGCGAGTTCAGAATCCTGACACACTCAAGAGAGCCTCTGCTATCACTAGCAGCAGTCAAGGCGACCCCTTTCACTACGACGGGGACAGGTACTCGGACTTTTTGCGCTCCTCAGTCGAACGGGACGTAAGTGACGCGCTACACCATAGCGGCAAAACTACCTATTCGAACTACAGCGTGCCACAGTCCCCTGAGAGCCTCACTCCCAAGGGTTATCCGCATGGTGGTCATGTTGGCTCCTTCTACAACTCTGCGGCTATTCGA
Source organism: Fusarium sp. LHS14.1 (assembly GCA_025433615.1). NCBI lineage: Eukaryota > Fungi > Ascomycota > Sordariomycetes > Hypocreales > Nectriaceae > Fusarium > Fusarium sp. LHS14.1. Next base: position 3,997,190 of record CM046481.1, read on the forward strand.
TCGGCCTAGAATGTCGACGAACAGGTAAAGGTTCCCGTCGGTCGACAGCCCGAGGAAGAGCCATCTCCTGAGCCCATTCAGGACCGCCGACTGGACGGCGAGATTGTCACACTGCTGAAGAACCGGGCCGAGACTCAGGCGGGCACCGAGGCCGACTGGCAGACTGTCACCACTGAGGCTCACCCTTACGATTCGATGCGCCAGGAATTCCATGATAGCATCGCCAAGGGTACTGGAAGCAGTCTTGCTGATGTTTCTGACACGACGGAGCGGAACCATCACCTCTACGAGTATGGGTCCATGGACAGAATCATCCAGCATCCTTCTCGCGATGTCAACACCGGATCCTACCGTGTTCGCAACGACAAGCCATCCAGACTTCCTGTCCTTGTCCCTCAGACTGGACGTCCCGGGCTCTTTGCTCAGAATGCGACTCGCAACTTGGTTCAGTCACCACCCAGAACCCCTGCGTCCTTGGCAGGCTTGTTTCGTAAGGACGGACATGGACAGACTGCCAAGCGCCGAAGTCTTCTCCTGGATGAAGAACGCCGTGATAGCTACCAGACCCTCAGTTCTGATGCAGGTCCTTCCAAGGCTCACGACAATGGTGAATCTTCAAACGCCGAACGACTTTTCAGCTGGCCTCGAGTCAACAAGACCCTCGGACGGGAGCCTCCTCAGACTCCCCCAACCATCTTGGACAAGCCACTGTACAAGCGCGATTTCCAGGGAAGAAAGCGACCTCACGTCCCCCATGACGCTTTTCTCAAGAAGACTGAGACAATCCACATGGACCTCATCAGTCTCCCTGAGGCAGCCATGCTCCAGCGCTTCCGCATGGCGCGAGGTGAGGAGGACCACACTGTGACTGGTGCCGCGTTCGCCGCCCAGAAGCTTGGTGGAAGCATGAACAGCCCCCTTGGTAGCCCGAGCTCTGCTACCTTTCCTCTGACTCCTACTTCGGGGTCTACTCTTCCACGCCCTGCTCCTGCTCACCACCCTGAGCGTGCCAACAACGGTTTGTTCCAAAACTGTAAGTTGAAAACATACTCACGAACATGAACTATATGCTAACTCGCTTACAGCGAACGAGCGTATTACTGAGATGCTTATCCCATCTTCTGCTATTCTTGGAAGCACCGGGACTGATAGTCGATTCGGCACCAACAGAGGATGGTGTGGTGACAACATTCAGCCCTTCAACAGCTTCAGCGAAGATGAGCCCAGATTCAGACGCGGCCCGGCCAGCACCTTTGGCAGACGATCGGACAATGGACGTGGTGACCGCTCGGGTGTCGAACTCGTCGACTTTACCTGGGGCAACGTCCTCCGCCGTCGCCAGCAGCCTGACGATGCTGAAGACCACCGACAGAAGAGAATCTTTGTGAGCATTGTCATCCTGACAATCATGTTCCCCTTCATCGGTGTGCTCGCCATCCGGAACAAGCTTGACGCCATGATTCCCTGGGCTACTGAGGGAGAGATGCACACTCTCACCCCTACCCAGCGCCGTACTCTCAAGTACCTGCTTCTGGCTCTTGCCGTTCTGTACCCTGCTCTTATCACCGGACTTGTTGTCTACTACGCGGTCCACCGCCGCTAAATCGGAGAGATTCTGAGAGATCGAGAGGTGTTTGTATGGATTCGTTTCTGGGATTATCGATAATCATGACAGAAAGGCCTACCCAAGCAACGGAGGCTACGACAAAGCTTGATAACATGGGCATACGCGATGCTCAGTCGGAGAGAACATAGGCCAGACGACGTGGCCGAAGAGAACATGGGCGATGCAACATGGCCAGATGGTATGGCCAGATGGCATTGACCACATAACATGGGCCAGAGAGTATGGGCATGATGATTTCACAGACACAAGACCCCATATACACATATCAAGTGATGGGGTGAACTGGGTCGTGAGATATGGATGCCCTAGAGAGGCCTACTTTCGGTTCTTTTTTCATTGTATGATTTACCACGGTTACACATGGGGACGCAACATGGGGATGCAACATGGGGATGCATATGGTGATGGACATGGGGACGGGCATGGGGAAAGGAGGCAAGCCAGGTTTCGGCTTTTTACTTGTATGGATTTCTTTCTATGAATGGCCACAAATGGGAGGGAGAGATGAAAAGGAACGGGCTTATCCCGAGGAATTATGTACTGAGTTGGTCTAGGGCCCATAGACGCGCAAGTTACCAGACTGCCGACGCATTCCCGTTTCCCGATGGTGATTTCCTGCAATCATGATGTCGCAAGTTGTGTTCCTCTCTCTCTCGTTTCATCAACTCCAGATGTAGGTCGAATCCTCACTTCTTGCTGTCAGAAGAGGTGTAGGTGTCTCCGCTGGGAGCAGTGTAGGTCGAGTCACCCTGGCCGTTGTTGTAGTAGGTGCTTCCATTGGGGTTGGAGTAGTAGTACGATCCATTGCTGGTTTAAGGTCAGTTGGTGGTCTTCAAGATCAAGAGGGAGACGTACGAGTTGGAGTAGTGGTACGAATTGGAGTTGGTGGCACTGCTGCCGTAGTCTCGGGCGCAGTAGTGGTTGCCCTGGTCTAGGGTTAACATCACCGTCAAGATGGGACAGGGTGGGATGGGCGTACCTGGCTGTTGGTGCCGGAGCTCTTGTAGGTGTAATCGTCAGGCATGATGACTTGGTTGTGTTGGTGATGAGCTGTGGTTGCTTAGATGTCCGAGACTGGTGAGTGTTGTTGAGGATACAAGATCTCTGTGAAGAGGAATGAGCAAAGATGGATGCGATGAAGCAAGAGAAAGGAGCGGAGAGATGACCCGGGGGATGTCGTCCCTTAAGTAGCCATGACCCTGAGACGGTAGATCAAATCACAGTGAGGGGAAAACAGGCGATATCAATCCATATCTTGCTCGGTATCAGCAAAAAGCAAAGACAAGCACCCGCTAGGTCCGGGAGGTTTGCGTTGCGTCATTGGTGCCATTTGCTATCCCCCGCGGTTTGGGCTTGACGCTATCGCCGGCCCCGCCTGGGATGGAAGGGGGAGGCTTGAGTTAGGTTTCATGGGTGCTTGGTCGGTCATTGCGTGCGTCTGGAGTGATGATTGATACTTTTGGCTTGCTGGGAAGGATTGTGAGGGGTTCATGATGATGGAGGTGGTGTTGGTCGTGATGCTGCGAATGGGTGCAGATGCTGGTGATGCTGTTTTTGATAATGAGTGGACAATTGCACACTTCGTATTGATAGACAGGGGCTGTCATGTTATCAGATTTAGCATTTGATAGCTCCATCTTGGAAACATGTACTGGTGCTACTAGCCAGGTACCCCAGCTCAATCCACAAACCTGATTGTCATGATGGCATCTCCAGGGTAATCACCATCACCATGAACCTCATCTAGAACCAACATTTGCATCGGAATTACCGTCCCGAAACATGCAAGCATACCTTTTCCGAAGCGTCCCCCTGATCGCCAATCACCTCGTGTGGTTGCAGCAAATACCCGCACCTCAGCACGACGTACCGTCATTGATGTCAATCCCGCTTACCAAGCTTTCCCACTGTGGGAAGCCTTGACGTTAAAATGAAGTGATGAACAACCTTCAGTTGCACCGCTGATTAGAAATCGTAGAGGAGCAGAGTAACATGTGAAATGGTATAAATTGGATTGTCTCGCTCGTCTTTGGCTGGGTTTGTGTTTCCAAGACAACACTCTTACCCCTCATCTACTGTCAGAGCAGACATTAACCTGCAAGCAACAACATCAAGATGGCGCCCAAGATCTTTCTGTAAGTGCTACCCCATTGATTCTAGAAATCAAGAATGTCCAACAGAAGCTGACTTGCTGTTTAGAACCGGAGTCACTGGTACGACGCAGAGAATCAATCATTGCGGTTCACTCGCTGACTTTCCACCACAGGCTTCATCGGAGGCGCTGCCTTTGCCAAGATCTACGAGAAGCACCCAGACTACGAATACAAACTCTTTGTCCGTAGCGAACAGCGTGCAAAGGCTGTTTCCGAAAAGTATCCCGACGTCAAGTTTGTGTACGGCGACCTCAACAGCACCGATGTGATCGAGAAGGCGGCCGCTGAGGCCGACATCGTCATCCGTATGAACTACACGCCCAAGGTATCGAGATCTCTAACTGACACTCATTTCAGACACGGCAGAATCAGCAGACACCGTCTCTGCTGCCGAGGCAATCGCAAAGGGCCTTGCTGCTGGCCACACAGCAGACAAGCCAGGATACTGGATCCATTTGTCAGGCACTGGTATCCTGACTTGGTACGACTTTGATAACAAGCGATTCGGCGAGGGACCTATCCCTGAGGAAAAGTACAACGATATTGACGATATCGACCGTCTCCTGACCCTACCGGATTCGGCCATGCATAGAGATGTCGACAAGATCGTCCAGGGAGCCAACTCGGACGCTGTCAAGACCATCATTATCGCTCCTCCAACCATCTACGGAACAGGAGGCGGACCTGTAAACAAGCGCAGCATCCAAGTCCCCAACCTCGCCCACGCGAGCCTCAAACTAGGCTACGCACCCGTCATCGGGGCGGGAAAGACAGAGTGGGACAACGTCAACATCAACGACCTCGCCGACCTATTCAGCAGATTCGTCGACGCAGCAGAGGACCCATCCAAGCGGAGCAACCCCGAGATATTTGGCCGTAACGCCTACTACTTTGCCCGGGGCGGCCAGCACGTGTGGGCCGACATCGCGGCGTGGATCGCCGAAGAGGCGAGACGTCAGGGGTACGCCCCGGATCTCAAGACAAAGTCGGTGCCGCTCGAGGTGGTGTCCAAGCTCGGGTTGGTGTCGGCCGAGTCGTGGGGCGCCAACTCCAAGGGTGAGGCCGAGAGGGCCAAGAAGTATCTGGGGTGGGAGCCCAAGGGGGTGTCGCTGAAGGAGACTATCGCAGAGGTTGTAGCGCTCGAGGCAAAGAAGCTAGGCTTGACGGCCAAGTAAGGCGTTCTCTGATGGAGGCACTTGTTAAGTCTACGGATAGGAACGTGGTCTCAAGTTTGCTGGTGCCAGGGCATGGCGTTTATAATACCTGATTTCGTCCTTCTCGTCTCGTGTGGGTTTAGAATTGCAGTGAAGCTTGCATCTTGACCGTGAATGCATGGATATCTTGATGGAACATCATCGTCCTCGTCTTGTGAGGTACTAAAATCGCAGTGAAGCAATGGTCTTGCACTGTTTCAACATCCCTGGATAGCTTCATGAAACCAACCGCTGAGTAAATTCAGAGGTTCATTCAGACACTCTCTGACAGGCATTGCATGAATGACGAACTCGTATCATTATTTTCCGTTGTCAAGCATGTCTCGAGTGATCGAGTTGCTGGTCATGTCCTTCGTTCGTCTTTGGCCCATCTCTGTTGCGGAACCTCCCTCGGAAGCCTGTGGCGTCGGTTGACTCGTTGGACAAGTCGTTCACGTAGAACATTCGAGTTCAACTGTCAGCACCTCCATTAGTCTAGTGCCTAGAAGAACTCGATATCTTGTGGCGGCACATCTGACAACTTGGCTGCAGCCGTTGACTCGGAGCGTTTCCTCAGCCAATAGCATCAGTCGGAAACCCATCCAGGATGATTTTTTGCATATAACCTCTCAAGAGGCAACGCAGCCCCACGAGTCAGAAAATCGGTTGCCTCGAACGTTGTGGTTGCGAGCGAGTAAGTTGACCATGGCTGGCTGCTCCTAGCCGCCCGCGGCTCCGAAAGCGGCAACTGGATTACACACACACAGCCTGAGGAAGCGACTCGCTCGCTACTCGGCGTTGCCGTTTTAGCCTAGGTTGTACTGCAGCAAGTAGTGGTTGCCATCCCGCATGTAGGGAGAGGGGAAGAAGAAAAAATTGGCTCGAGATGCGGCTAATCCGTTCGTCGCCACTGGATGTATGTATGTCTCTTTGTTGAGGCGAGTCTTAGGCGGGAGTGATTGCTGTCACGAGAAATGGGGGTTCAAGAGCACTAGCCACGCACAAGTACTTACACACAAAAAATAACAAGAAAATATACCTGCGTCCAATACCTAGGTAATCATGAACTTTTGCTCGTGATTCAGCGACCGTACAAGGTCTCGCAAGATAGAACATGGCAAGGATGCCCGCTTCTTGCCACAAAAACAAACCATCTCCGGCTTAGAATTGCCTCGTCCCTCATTTCTCAACCACAAGCGCCCTCACAGAATCTTTCCGTTGCCCCAGGCGCCGCCGCAACGACGAGGAAAAAAAAAAAAAAAGAACTGGAGCCCTGAAAAACTCAGAACCTCCTCAGGCGAGGAGACCTTACCCTAATAGGCTTAGTGGAGGGGATCTCTGGCAGCCCACCACAGCCTACCACAGCCCCACCCGGCAGAAAAAAAAGTTCACAAGCCCAGGGCCCCTCCCGAATTTATTCTCAGCGCCCGCTCACAAAATCTGGTTGGGAGAATTTCTTTCTCGAAACCCCACGTTCTTCCTCTTTCCCTTCCCTTCATCCTTCTTTCCTTCTTCAACCAAAAGCCTTTCAGACTAGACAAAATGGCTGACGAAGTGTATGACGGTGCCATTGGCATTGATCTGGGTGAGTTTCTGATGATCGGTTTTGCTGCTGCTGTTGTCGCTGCGACGTCGTCGTGATGATTTGTGCGCTCGCGATGCCCTCGTCGGGCGTCAAAGGGCAAAAATCACACACAGGCTCAACAACACAGCGACCATCAAAACCCTTCGACTATCGATGCTAACATCATTTCCTCACAGGTACCACCTACTCCTGCGTTGCTACGTACGAGGGTACCAATGTCGAGATCATCGCCAACGAGCAGGGTTCTTTCACCACCCCTTCTTTCGTTTCCTTCACCGAGAAGGAGCGTCTGATCGGTGAGGCCGCCAAGAACAACGCTGCCATGAACCCCCGCAACACTGTCTTCGATGCCAAGTGAGTATTTTGCTCTCGTTCGATCCGCGCGAAAAAATCCAAAAAAAAAAAAAAAACACCATCTGACTGTGAAATTTTCAGGCGTCTGATTGGCCGTCGCTTCGATGACCCTACCGTCAAGAAGGATATCGAGTCTTGGCCCTTCACCATCATCGATGATAACGGTACCCCCAAGATCGAGGTCGAGTACCTCGGCGAGAAGAAGTCCTTCTCTGCCCAGGAGATTTCCTCCATGGTTCTCACCAAGGTAAGCGATTGCCCCTCCATCAAATTTTCCCCGCCCCCGCACTAGTAACGCTCGAGCAAAAATAAATTCTGACCCCTCCAAATAGATGAAGGAGATTGCCGAGGTCAAGCTTGGCAAGAAGGTTGAGAAGGCCGTCATCACTGTCCCTGCCTACTTCAACGACAACCAGCGACAGGCCACCAAGGACGCCGGTTCCATCGCCGGTCTCAACGTCCTCCGTATCATCAACGAGCCTACTGCTGCCGCCATCGCCTACGGTCTTGGCTCCGGCAAGTCTGAGAAGGAGCGCAACGTTCTCATCTACGATCTCGGTGGTGGTACTTTCGATGTCTCCCTCCTCAACATCCAGGGCGGTGTCTTCACTGTCAAGGCCACCGCTGGTGACACCCACTTGGGTGGGAGCGACTTTGACACTGCTCTCCTCTTGCATTGCAAGAAGGAGTTTGAACGCAAGACTAAGAAGAGTAAGTGCGAGTTTTTCTCTTGTTGCAACCAGTTCTTTCCTACAACATGAGGTTATCGCAAGACACACCTTCCCAAGGTACAGCAAAGCATGGATATAAGAACTCGACATGGCGTCGACATGGCGCCGACAAGGTCCGCTATCCCTCATGCCACCTTGTCAACACTCACGATGCTGCTGCTGCTCAATATTGTCTGGAATCTGCTCGCCCACCCCAGCTATCACAACCCTGCCCTAGATACTGTTCTGCCCTCTCACAATGCTGTGGTTTCTCTCTTTTCTGCTCTTGGCTTTCTCCTCCTGCCTGGTCTCGAGCTTGTCCTGTCCGGCGACCGTCCCTCTTTGTCCTGGTTCAAATCTGTCAGCTTCAGCATCTTCTCGAATCAAGATCAGGTGCCGCACAAGTCTTGGGGCGTCTATCTACATGTGTTCGTCAAACCAGGCCATCTCCCTCTCTTTTACTGCGGCTCAGCTACATCCTCGGAGACCGGTTTTCGTGCTCGGTTCAAAGACTACCGCATCAAGCACGCTCTGTCTGCAGAAGTCTTCAACGCCCTCAACGATGGTTTTGTCCTGGATCACACTCTTGTCCTGGCTCACTGCCCCATCCCTCAGCCCGCCGACCAGCCTCGTACTCGTGCCCTCTGTCTTGCTCTGGAAGCCGCCTTCTCTACCATCTTTTGGAGCATGCGATCGACTATCGCACACTATGGGGCCCTTCTCGACAATACACTCTGGTCCCTTGACGATCTGCCTTGGTCTGGGCTGTGCTCTCACAGTGCTCTTATCGAGGCTGTCCATGGTGTACAACATACCCCTGAGGAGCTTGCTGCCATTGCTGAGCAGAGGCGTCTACGCAAGAACGAGAACCTCCGTGCATGGGCCAAAGCCGACAATATCGCTCAACGTGCCAACCCTACTCCAGAGTTTACGGCCAAACGCACCGCGATCAATGCCCGTCGGTACAAGAGCAAGAAGAAGCAGCGTGATGAAGCCGTCGCCAATAGTACACACCTCTGCGAGCTTTGTGAGAAGTCTTATACCAGCGCAACTGAGCTGGAAAAGCATCGGGAAACGCCTCTCCACCTTCGCCGAGTGGCTCGTGGCGAGAAGGGATTCACATGTGCACCGTGTGATGTTTCCTATCCAAACAAGACTCGTTATGACAGACATTGCGCATCTCAGAAACACATCAAGAATACCAGCTAATCGGCCACCTACCTCAGATCTTGCCGGCGATGCCCGTGCTCTCCGACGTCTCCGAACTGCTTGCGAGCGTGCCAAGCGTACCCTCTCTTCCGGTGCTCAGGCCACCATTGAGATTGACTCTCTCTTCGATGGTGAGGACTTCACCATGTCCATCACCCGTGCCCGTTTCGAGGATCTCAACGCCAAGGCCTTCTCTGGCACCATCGAGCCCGTTGGCCAGGTTCTCAAGGATTCCGGTATCGAGAAGAGCGCCGTTGACGAGATCGTCCTTGTCGGTGGTTCCACCCGTATCCCCAAGATCCAGAAGCTTCTGTCCGACTTCTTCGACGGCAAGAAGCTTGAGAAGAGCATCAACCCCGATGAGGCTGTTGCCTACGGTGCCGCCGTCCAGGCCGGTATCCTCTCCGGAAAGGCCACCTCTGCCGAGACTGCTGACCTCCTCCTCCTGGATGTCGCCCCCCTGTCTCTCGGTGTCGCCATGGAGGGCAACATCTTTGCTCCCGTTGTTCCTCGCGGTACCTCAGTTCCCACCCTGAAAAAAAGGTGAAGCGTTCAGATTCGTATCTTGTTTTCCTCTTACTAACAATTTTGATAGAACTTTCACCACTGTCAGCGATGGACAGCAGAGCGTTCAGTTCCCTGTCTACCAGGGTGAGCGTGTCAACTGCGAGGACAACACCTCCCTGGGTGAATTCACTCTTGCCCCTATCCCTCCCATGCGGGCTGGTGAGGCTGTCCTCGAGTGTGTCTTCGAGGTCGATGCCAACGGTATCCTCAAGGTGACCGCCAGTGAGAAGACCTCCGGCCGCAGCGCCAACATCACCATTGCCAACTCTGTCGGCAAGCTCTCCACCGATGAGATTGAGAAGATGATCAGCGACGCCGAGGCCTTCAAGACCAACGACGACGCTTTCCAGAAGCGATTCGAGGCCAAGCAGCAGCTTGAGTCTTACATCACCCGTGTCGAGGAGATTGTCTCCGATCCCACTCTGTCCCTCAAGCTCAAGCGAGGCCAGAAGGAGAAGATCGAGAACACCATCAGCGACGCCATGGCTGCTCTTGAGCTCGGCGACAGCTCTGCTGAGGACCTCAAGAAGCAGGAGCTCGCCCTCAAGCGCCTTGTCACCAAGGCCATGTCCTCCCGATAAATGCACAACACTGCTGAAAAGGATGGCAGCCGTGTAGATGAAAGGGTTATGGATGATGAGCAATGAGCCAGGCCACCCTCGACGCCTCGCGAGGGCATAGGCTTACGACTGGCCGAGGAGGTTTTCCTTTGTCATTACGGTAATTGGACAAGGAAATACCGAGGCATTTGAAAAGTTCTGCATGTTTGTGTTCATGGGTCGATGACAAAGATGCCGCGCTCAGGCCTGGGCGGTCATGACATGAGAAGCTGCATGGGAAAAGCGAAGGCGGGTGCGGGCTCACTGGGCCGGGGGCCCCGATGAGTGGATGAAGGCCTGTGAATTTAAGCATAGACTCGGTAGAATGGAAAAATGGAATGATGCCTTTTTACCAACTTAATTTTATTCCCTGATGCTTTATGTGATTTGTGGTGTCTGATGAATGGCCGTTGCTCATGTGAGATTTGATCCGTGGTGTTGAACAAACGGGAAAATTGTTAGTGCCTCAGTGCGCTGCTCCACAGTCTGCCCCACAACCCGCAACCTTGGTAGTCCGTCGCCTGGACATATAAAAACTCGAGACACCAGGACGTCTGCACTGAGTGAGGAGTACTCACCCCATAACCTAATTATATATAAAATAAGAGATAAAAATAAGAAATAGCATTATAATTCTTTAATTATATTTTCTTATTATATTTAGGGACCTTTTGTGCCTTAGAAAAAAGAGATCGTTGGCTTAGCATAAATATGTGCTCGTCCCTTCAACTCCAAATATAAGCTGGAAGCACATAGAAAATCAGGATGATGAAAGACATGGCCAGGACAACCAGAAAATCACCAGAAATAAAGCACCTTAAATGCAATACCCCTCTTCGAAATGTGCAACCCCCACCAACTTCCTCTTCACAACAACCTCGTCAACAACAGCGGAGACGAAGCAATCCCCAAAACCACACAAAAGTGAGTCTTGAGTCCTCTCTTCCTGAAGGCATCTCGATATACCGATACTGAAGCATCATCAGAATCATTTACGCGCCCTTGCGTCCATTTCTGAGGGACTTTGAGCAGCCTTTACTCGATCGCTTCGGGGTTTCTCTTTTGCACAGAAGCCATCTCGGGTTTCTCGCCTTTGACATCACAACCCAATAACACTTGCGCGCCCAAGCTCACCCTTAAATTCATCGTCCCTGTCTATCCCATCTTCTACTTCTCTGCCTCTTTCAACCTTTACCGTCTTCTTCCCTGCTTCCCACGGCATTGCCGGAAACGACACCACCATGGCTACGCCACCCACTGATGAAGCACACGTCATTGCTACATGCAACCGCATTCTCGAAACGACAGAACAAATACTTGAGGAATCGGCTAAAGGGTTCGAATGCCTAGACCGCCTCCTGGCCTTGAAGCTGAGTTACCCCAACATCTTCACCGAGGAGGCGGAGGCGAAGCTTAAGGCTGTGAAGAGAGAGAGTGACGAAACGAAGATAAAGCTTCAAGATGACATCAACAAGACAAGACAGATGTTCGAGCCAAGCCCGGATTATTACCATGAGTTCGGCAGTGATTTTGATCTCCTTAAGATTGAAGAGCACCTCAGTCGCGGCCGTCAGGATACTCATGAATGGAATGAAAAGCTGCTCACATTCGAACGCATAATCAGAGCCGACAACCCGCAAATCGAGGTAAGTGTCAATATCATATGAAAAAACTTGACCTCACCTTTATTGACACTTAGCAGGAACTCGAAAAGATCCGCTCCGACGACAAGGATGCTGCGACCCAGACAGACACAAAGGTTGAGACGACGTCCACATCATCTAGAAACTGAACGAGGAAGTACGGAGTCATGATGTGAATGTGAAGGATGCATCAAAGTAGGGAAACTCGATGGCACGATTTGAGATGTGCTCAAGGCTGGTCTGCTGGGAAGATAACGCAGGTTGCGATTATCAAGGTCCAATGCTATACGGACGGTTAGAATCATCTCGAAAGATGAATCGACGATGCCGCAATGTTACTCGGGGTCAAGGGCATTTTGGAAGGGTCAACTGACGACGAAGTCGACTGTAGTTAGAGGTAGTCGGTCGACCTGAGCACTTGAACGGCTTTGACTGGGCTCCCGACTAGGAAGAACCCGAAATTATGCACACGCACTTTGATGACCACGATGGTGACTGTATTGGTGACCATGACCGACCGCAATACCCTCTATAAAGTCTAGGTAGGGAGCAGGGGTTAACGATTAGTCGGTTATAATTGCTTTATGTTGAAGCCAGGATCGTGGTTCCGTCAGAGTCATTATAGGTAATGCTCATTGTGGTCACTAAGGTCACTGCGGTCGCTATGATCGCCGTGGTCGCTATGGTCGTCGTGTTCGTCGTGGTCGCTGTGGTCGCTGTGGTCGCTATGATTATTTTATCGTATGGACGTGTTTGGGTTATCTCTGACTTGTGAATTTCAGTATAAAATGGAGAGTATCTTAGGATGAGAATAGTACAAGTCTATTACAAGTCAGGAGTAACTCGATAGGTTCTTTCCCTAAATTTAGATTATCTCATCATAAGATACACACACATATATATATATCACGCTGCCGAGTATTTGCTGAACTGCACGTCCGTCTCCATCCGTGTCGAGGGCCCCTGACACTGACGTTTATCCATTTGGTGTAGGCTTGTTAGTCGTTTCCAATGTGTCGCGATCCCGTTCGCCAGGGGGCCAACTACCAAGCTTAACAGGGGAAAAAAAATTGACAAGGTAATTGACAAGGTATATGCGCCCTGAATTTGAGTTCTCTCTTTATCTACTACTGCAATGGCCGTGGAAGTCTGTGAGCTCATGGAAGGGACTTCTCGTGGATAGCTCTTAGGTAAACCGCCGTGGGGAGATGGCGGGGACCCCAGCTTGTGTATTTAGCCCGCTTCCACCCAATCGGCGACTTGCATCTAACAACTACATACTCGCCACACGGTTCAGTTTGAATGGCATGCCTTCTTGAACCAGGATTGGAGGAAATACTAGGCCTCTTAATTCCCAAGTTCCGTTGATCGAGTTCTGGGCACGAGCATGTCAGGCAGCCTGCACCTACACAACTTACCCGAGCAGAGGCAGAGGAATTGTAGTCATCGACTCTGAACTGAGTCATCATGACAAGCACAGAGGCCAACAACCTCACTATCCTCGACCTTCCTGTCGACATCCTGAGCCTCATCCTCCAGCCTCTCGTAACAAGCGAGACACCGATACAGCTCTGCCCATGTACGCCGTCGCCCCTTAACCCAGTGTCGGTCCTCCTCTCACACCCAGCACTACACGCCATCGCGACACCGCTGCTGTATGCGAGCAACGAGTTTGTGCTGGACGTGACGGGTCCTCATGCGCAACACATCCGTAGGGAACTACTCAAGACACCCGGATCCGATGAGCGGCTCCCCGGCCGGGCGGTTCTGCTGTCGACCCCAGACGCGTTACGCAGGGTGGCGAGGATGCAGGTGCGGATAGACCGGCTGAGGGGTTGGGTGGGGGCCGGAGTCGTACCGCTGCTGGCAGAGCTGGCGGTTCAAGGAGGGCTGGACCACCTCACGGTATGGGTGCGAACCCCCGGGGAGCGGAGGGCGCAAGTGCATGTAGCCCCGAGGAGGAAGATGCCCGGGGAGGAGGAGACGGACCTGCACATGTTTGCCCGGCCGCCGCTTGAGGGGCTACTGAGGGTGTTGGCGGACCCGTACCTACTGTCTGCGCGGCTGTGGGTAGACGCGCGGCACGCAAAGGCATGGTGCCGGTTCCACGCCGGAGGATGCGGCGCCGCGGCGGAGGGTTGGACCGGATGTGGAGCCCGGGAGCCGGCGGATGCAGTGGAGATTGACTGGCGGCAGGTTCTCCGGGTGGTGGATCCGGAGAGGAAGGATATCGCTGTGGCAGTCAAGACAGAAAGAAGATGGTAAACGTCATTGCTCAGAGGTATTCTCAATGCACAAGCTTTCAGCTGAACCCGATCTTTGCTTGTTTCACTTTATTGTGGTGTAAGGAGAGGCTGGCCACAGTTGGCTGAAGCAGCAGTGTGTACGTGGCGTCTGAGGACGGGCGGCGGCCAGAGACGGCATATTGGAAAGAGGGTGTGGGAGGAGCATTGTAGTTACGGATTGCTGTTATCCAACATGGGAGAATAGGAGGATGACAGTCTATCTCTGAGATGTGTTCACATGTAGTATGCAGAGACAATCCAAGCTTTACAGATAGGATCCATGCGATTGGGCAGCGATAGATCTACGACTATGCTGAACCGGTCCTTCTCGGCATCGATCTTCCAGTCGCATTCCATAGTGCACCCAATCCTCCCTCATGTCTCTTACTCTCAAGCTTATTCGTCCCGAGACAACTCACACCTTGCATTCCATTGCGTATATCTCACACACGTAACCACACCCTCTGAAACCATGGTCCTACCTAGCAGCAGCGACGATCCAGAACTTGTCTCGTCCAGTCAAGACTCGCCTTGATATCCCCGAGGGCTGTCATCTCGGAACCCCGAGCCAACGCCGCCTCTCCGACCCTCCCGTCGTCAAGCTCAGGTCTGGGAGCATGGGCCGTAACAAGGCGATGACGTCTTTCCGCTCTGCCCCCAATTGACTTTGAGGATTCCCCTTCTGTCCGAGATTGTGTCTCTCAGTGGTTGGATTGCAGTGACATTCCAGTCCCCCGCAAATCTTTCCAACGCCCAGAAAACCATCATTAGACAGAAAATCAAGAATCGCAATCTCCGTCTCTTCGGCGTTGTTATCTCCACGTTTCTCACCACTACTGCACGCCACCCCGTAAAAGTCAGCAAGCAAGAAAAACGGCCTTCCCCCTCCGCCTGGGGGAAATCTGAACCCCCATGTCCCGCTCCTCCCAGCCCACAATAAGATGTGGTGGACAAAATAACACAAGCAGCCATAGAAAATCTGCAGGCCTTCATGCACGTCTCGGACGCCTCCCGAACTGCTACGTAAAGTACCGACAGCATGGAGCAACGAGAAGACCTTCGAGACCCCTACACCCAGGCATGGGGGGAGATTGGCGCGCATGGTCTATACTATACTCTATAGGTTCTCGCTCCAAAAGTGAGCACCCTTGCTCGAGAGATGCGACCTCACACACACTGACCGGCCTACTCCGGTCATTATGGCACGTTTTTAATCTTTGGTGTCGCTTTCTTGACTTTCACGTGGCCGGAATCAGAAAGAAGAAAAAAAAGTAGTTCATCCTTTACGCCGGCAATGGGGTTGTGCAGTTAGATGCACTGTAACCCCCCTTTCGCTGGGCAGGTTTCCCCGGCAGTCTCTTTAGGTGCCGCGAACTCGTCGCAAGTTGATCAAGAGGGTGCACAGAAGACACAAAAAAGAAGCCATGAAAAATGAAAGGAGGATAGAAGAGGAAAGCGACGGCGCAACCAAAGGCAAGCCAACAAGATTGGGGCTGGCGTGCTTTGATCTGCCTTCTTAGCACATGACGCTAAGAGCTCGAACCTTGACCTATGAGCCTCTAGTAGTTGAGTTGGTTGACAAGTTGTGCATTGTCACAACAAACACGCGCCTATACCGCCATATTTCATTCGGGATAGTGAGTGCCGTGCTCACAACTCTCTCCAGGCACCTTGATATTCACACACACACGCACACACATTCACATTTGATAGGCTTCTTTTTTTGCTTGTTTCGGAAAGGACTGGAATCATGATTTGCCGCTACCAAAAGCTATGCAAGATTATCCAATTGCCCCAAGGGCGAAGGAAAGAAGGGGATAGAGACAATGAAGCCCTCCGCCATCAATCCACCCGCCCTGTAATTTTTTCTTCTCCTCCTTCTCCTCCTCATCCTCTTGACAATGAAGGTGAAGCTCAAGGTAGGAAAGAAAACAAATAGAGATGCAACAACAAAACCCCAAAACCTCGCCCTCCTGATCAGCCTCTCTCAAGACTACACACTGTTTTTTGTGGTTCTTCTCGTTTAAACAGGATCCAGACCAAAGCCGCCCACCTCAATCCTAATCCCGTTTCATATCATTTCGTTTCGTTGGATTTTTCCCTTCAGCCGAGCTGCAAGCTTTCGTCGCTTACAGCCCACCCCCCACCATCTCAGATGGGGGGACTTTTTTTTCCGTCATTTTTTTGGGTAGTTTTTAGTTCAAAAAGTTGATAGGCATAATAATGCTCTCTCGAGAGCACAAAGTCAAGATGTGGTGAATCGAAGAGATAAAACAATCGCTGCGCTATCGTAAAGAGTCGCCGGCCTGAAAACAAGGCCGCCTCTGAGGAGCTTGTCGAAGAAGCTCGTCACATGGCTCTGCCTTTAGTGGAGGATGACATCGTGAAAGTCGGCCTGGTTGTCACCGGCGTGCTCGCCGTAGTGGACGGGGCCGAGCTTGAGGATGCGGTAGCCGTTGGAGCTGCTGGAGCTCGAGGATCCGCTGGAAGATCGTCGAGGGGCAGCGGGCCTGACGTGCGAGCGAGAGCTGGTGACGGGCTTCTTGGGGTACGAGGGAGAGGTGGCCGGGGCTAGCGAGAGGAAGTTGGACCGGGGAGCCGGGGTGAGGGGGAGGAACTTCTGAGGAGGAAGGCCGGACATTTTGAAAGGTGGTGAAGTTTAGAAAGATATATAAGATTTGTCTTGTTTGTTGTTGTTGTGAGATGTAGCTGAGGTGGGCGAGACAGCTAGATCGTTGTTTTCCTGAGAAGGCAGAGAGAAGGCGAGGCCTGTTGTTTGGTTGAGGAAGAAGAAGAGAGGAGGGAAGCCTAAGATCGAGGGGAGGGACTCGTCCCTTTATGCTCCAGAGATTGTGTCCATGTTGTTTCTATTGTTGGTGTTTGGGGGCGTCTCCGTTGTCCGTCTCATCCGCCGCCTCTGCACTCCATCCGTAACCGCCATCCACAACCCACATGATACACCACACACACACACACATTGGAACCCCCCGGCCGGTCCCCGCACCTATGTCCGTAGCTCCAGACCCGGGAGATCCTATCTTTCTGTTATTGTACGTACCGTAGCTGCCTATCTCTGGTCTGGCGTAATGCGAAACTAGTCTGTCGCAGCTTGACGACATGTCCCGTCCTTCCCGTCCCTCCTCCGGCAAGTGCAAGAAGCTCTGCTGCGCAGGTCTCTATCGATACTCCCTCCTCCTCGACTTGCCCGCGTTCCAGCTCATTCGTCATGATACAGCGCGTGATCGTAAATCAGGTTGTCGTCACAATCTTTGGACAGCCCATCCCATCGCCACCTCGCGTGAGTCCGGCTCATGCCTCTCGGCCGTCACGATACCTCTTTGGCCTCCACTGTAATTCCGTGTTTCTCGGACGGAGCATGCCAGCTCCAGCTGCCATGACGGCGGACTTGGCCGCACCGGGTGCCCACCCGGTCCCCATTGCTCGCTTATTGGCCACCCCCGGTTTTTCACCACCTGAAAAAAAAAGATGGGCAGGTCTGAAGGAGCGTACCGTACCGTACCTTCCTGCACCGCGTACGCTTGCCCTTGTCCACCCACTCACACTCCAACACTTTGCAATCTCATCTCCGCCTGTCAAAAGCATCCACTACCAACCACCTACCGCCCAGTAACTCCGGAAGGAGGCTTGCTCATCTTCTCGTTTCTTCGCGGTAGCTTTCCACCGAGACCTGCTCCTGCTGCGCATCAATGCCGCTGTACGTGGGGGTTTGGAAGCGTACGGACCGGTCCATGCCTCCTTGATGCTCGCTCGCAGCTTTCTGTCGCTCATCTCGCAGTACGCAGCCGCCCCTGTCGACGC
This sequence comes from Fusarium sp. LHS14.1, assembly GCA_025433615.1. NCBI lineage: Eukaryota > Fungi > Ascomycota > Sordariomycetes > Hypocreales > Nectriaceae > Fusarium > Fusarium sp. LHS14.1. Next base: position 4,014,934 of record CM046481.1, read on the forward strand.
GTCGTGTCTCCCTCTACCTCATTATCACCACCACCATCTTTAGTATCGCCAACTACGGCTTGGGCCTGTTCGAGAATCACGGGAATCTCCACTTGCGGCTCAACCCCATGGTTACATGCCTGCCTCTTCCCGAGTCGCCGTCCTTGCCCGACTCCATTGGGTCCCGGCTACAACAAGGGAATATCTCGGAGAGTCGACCAGACCATCGAGTCTTGGACCTGGGGACTGTCAAAGCTCTGCAGATTGCGGGGAACTGCCGTCATTCGTCATGGCCTCCCTCCTTCCATCCGCTATCGACAAGTCTCGACTGTCAAAATCAGTCTCTGCCAGGCACCGGGCCCTCTAGTTTCTTGGTCATGTCTGGGCGCCCCTCTGCTCCCTTCCACCACCTCGCCTTGCATCTGCCATTCTAGCCCAGGACAGCCTATCGTCGTCATTTCCCGCCCTCACTCGCAATCTCTTCTCCACTGCTGCCACGAGGCAAGCAAAGCAACGTGCAGACCAGACACCGTGAGTAGCCGGGACAGGCCTCTCTTTGAGTGGAGCGCTTCGCTTCGTCAAGCCCGCAACTGATGCATCCTACCGGCCTCCGGCTTGCCTCGACCTACACTGATTTCGCCTGTGACCGGCTTATCTCCCGGTGCACACACACTTGCAGCTTCTCGATTCCCTTCTACCGACCGTGGCGCCAGGAAAAGGTCTGCGTGTCAGCATTGCTTCTGCCTCAAGCCCTGCTGTACGCCTCCAGTCACAACAAGTCCATGCTCGATCAAGTGTGTTGTGGCAAACTCGAGGGGCAGCAAAAGACACCAGACCGATCCAGAGTCTCAAGCCTGCCTCGTGCCCAGCATCATGCCACTCTTAAATCATTGTGCTTCTTTTATCTCCTTTCTTTGTCCAGAGCAAAATTTTTCGACCCTGCTTTTATGCATCTCACGCTTCCAGCAAGCCACTCAAGCGGCCACCGGAGACCTCCTTCTGCCCGAGACGCTGAAATCTGCAGCTAGGCGGGCAGCGAGCAACAATCCATCCATCGCAGCGTGTTGGTCTGTTGGTCAAGTTGATCATCGGGAAAAGGAGGGTAGAGGTTTGAATGGCACTTGATCAGATCCCGTTCTGATCCCGCTGCTCCCGCTGCTCCCGCTCTCCATGCCCGCCCATCCCCTTGACCTCTTTGCTATCTTGGCCTGGAGACTAGGTCTCGAGGCAAAGAGCCTCCTCACGACGCCCATCCGTTGTCATGAGACTGTCTTTTATCAATGCGAGCAACTGGCATTCATCAAGTTAGCCGGCACAAGTGTCCTTTCCTCTTTTCCTTTCTTTTTCTCACGCCTCTTTGCTCTTCGTTTTTTCTGCCCTTTCTTCTGTTCGTTGTTGCTGCTACTCTCATGACCACTTAGACCGCCACTGACCAGCTTACGTTTCCTTGAGCCGAAAGCCTTCATCTCTCATCATGTGATCTAGGTTCGCCTAAAGAATGGACTCCAGATCGAACCGTTCGCCGAGTTCCCTTCACCGAACCTTCACCGGTTTCGGCCGAGTACCCATGCAGACCTTGTCTTCGCTCACCCTGGTCAAGCTGGGTCGTTTGCTCTCTCACAACTACGCTCATGCCAAGATCGTGGAAGACCTTTTCCCTCAACCACGGACCGACTTATACGGACTGGTAGCCTCCAAGTGGCTCGCGAGTTATCTCCGCTTCGGTCCGTAACCTTCCCTATCAACTCTAGAGAGTCCAGCTTGTCACTCAACATCTCGGAGATTCTGTGGCGTAATCCAGCCAATCCAGTAGGCAACAGATGGCTCCGGCCAGAGCATGGCCGCACGAGAACCAGGCCATGGGCATGACGCTCGTGCTCTAGTTTCCAGAAACCAGGAAATTGCACAAACACCACTGCAAAGCCAGGGAGAAGTTACTTTTTCGATACCCACAGGCTTGTGCGAGGGGGGTTAGCAAGAAGCGGTCGGCCACTTGACACCACGTTCCGCGTCAGCATGTTCAATCCGAACCTCGATCGACTCGTCTAAGCGGTACTCGACACCCCCTCCGTTGCACCTTTGCAACCTTTGGCATCGTTTGACGCCATGTCAAGTTGTGGGTTGTGACAAGGGGTCGAGCCATATGCGCCATCCGACCAATGGCGTGGACTCCTAAGCGCCGCCCTTGCAGCAACCAGTCGTTCAACCCCACTACCCCTGGCTAGACTCTTGGAGTTTGTCGTCCAACGTCACCTCTCGAAGCTCTGAATCAACGTCACTTGCCAGTTGTGAACGCGCAATCGCGCGCCCTTTTACCGCGCTTTCAAGGGACAGCTGGCGGCCACCGCGGGTCTTTCCCAACAGCCCGGACTACCTGGATTGAAAGAATGGGGTAAGTGATCGGATCAGGACAGGCCCGAGGCGGCCTGGAGGGCAGCTGTGCACTACCCAGTGGACCGTGCCGTCGAGGCGGGAGAAGAAAGGGCGGAGAAGCTGCTCGGGTCGGGATGAGTCCTGCAAGAGAGAGTGACGGTGTGGGTGTCAATGAATCTAGTTGCTGCACTCTTGTCACTCTGATCACCAACAAGAACTTGAGTTTGCGTCGAGGAGCACTAGCCCCGGGCAGCCAAGATGTTCCTAGCCAGAGACAAGTTCCGTGCATGCACTCTGACCGCGGTCGTTCCGGCTCAAGCTCCCTCTCAAGCAACTTTCCCACTATGGTAAAGACACCAAGTCTTTGATTCCGCTCTGCCCGCATGCATGGAGGGCCCTCTTTGTCTCAATGTGGATAGAGTTCCAACGCTTCGGGGCAGCCTTCAAGTTGTCAAGCCGGTTAGGAGTGTGATGAGAAGATTTGCACATCATGGCGTCACCTTCTTGTTCGGAACGAGAATGACATGGTGGCGGACGATGGCGGCCAAGTCCGAGGCTTCTTGGTCTGGGCTAGGATCGATACTGTACCTCCTGGCGTCGATTTCCTTGTCCTAAGGAATACTCGAGAACACCAAGAATTCTACGAGCTAGCCAGTCTTGGGGCAAGTATCTCAGAGATATCAGGGCAACCAAACCGAGACCAGCCACTTGGATCATGAGCTTCCGATAGATACCTGTTGTGGAGATAGTATGAGTTTGACGTCAGCTAGTGCAGACGACAATGAATACTAGGACTGTTGGTCCCATCAGTTTCTTGCCCCATCATCTGCCAAGGGTTCGAGGACTAAGGACTGCCGACACGAAGAGTGCTTTGTTCCGCCTCGGCCACTTCCCTTTCAGGTGTATATTGACGAGGAACAGCTAGCAAACTGCACTGCTGGGGCCACTATGCATGTAACCTGTTGGGTCCCCTATCGTGAACTCATGAGGGAGTTTGTTGGACGATCCCAGAGAAACCCGCAACTCGTATCGCAATGAACCGAAACGTCAAAGTCGGAAGGTGACAAGCAGAAAGCTGGGGCGGATGCGGCAACAATCACTTGACTGATACGCCATGTGCCAGGGTCCCCCCGAATGGGTCTTGGAAGACAGACGCAGACGCATGATAAAGGTTGCGTAGGGCCGCTAGTTCGGGCCGCAGCCGACTCCAAAAGGATACATACATGGTGTTGAAGTGACTACAAGAGAGCCAAAGTTTCTCGACTTTCTTCTCAGTCTTTGGGGGCCTAACTAGCACAATGCCGGCGGCGGAAGGACTTTGGGTCGCATAAGGGCCGCATGAGGCTTTCCGACGGGAAGATCCTAGGGCCGCAGATGAAGAGACCAGAAGAAAAAGGACCAACATGCTCGGAAGAGAGTCGCTTCTGTGCCCTAGGGTTTGCCGTCTTGGAGCAGCAAGCGGTCAAAGTGTCCGTAAAGGACCAAGGCTGTGTGTGCAGTGATGTCGTCCATAGGAAAAGACCGGAGCGAGAACTACGCCAAGGCCCCAAGAGATGGTGATATGAGTATTGTTGCATGCCGATCCATCCATCCAATGCGTTGTCCACTCACTCCCAAGCTCAGGGGGAGCTTATCCGCGACGCATAGTGCCGAGCAAAGAGGCGCAAGACATGAGAGATATTCGAGCAACCAACCCAACCCAACCCAACTCGAGCAGGTCGAAAGAGCAGGGGCCAGCAGCCGCAGCCGCAGCCGCAGCCGCAGCGGAGATGAATGAGAGCATTGTGGTGTAAGTAGGCGTCCGAGATCCGTACAGTAAGTACAGTGCAATACAATCAGTTAGGTCTTGTACAAGTGGAGTGAGCCGAGGTTGTCGAATCTGAAGAAACGGCGTAGAAGCCGTCTTGTCGAGTCATCCATCCATTCCCAGAGCCTGGGAAGAGGGAGTGCTGTGAGTGATGGCGTTTCAGGCGCGTCGCTTGAGGTGAGGTGTGAACTGAGGTGCAGAATCGTACAGCCGCGCGCCATCACACACCACCACACCCAACCCCAACCCCAGGAAACTTACCTAGGGCATGGCAGGGCAGGCAGGGAAGGGCAAGTACAGTAGCAAATCGGCCCCCACTGGAAGTAAATGACCAGGGCTTGAGGTGCGGCCGCCGTTGGGCACTGTGTCTAACGCGCGGGTGAGCAGAACCAACACAGTGTGATCATGGCTGCATGGTACGGCTGAATGGCCTCCAAGATGCAACCTCCAAGCGCCCCATGACAGGGGTGGTGCCTGCCTCATCCAGTCTAAGCCCCAATCATGGCTCTGGAGTACTTTCGGGGGAAGGAACAGGAACTCCTGTAGCTGGCAGCTGGAGTAGCTGGACCTGCCTTAGCACGTAGGGAAGGATGTACTACGTAGTAGACAAGCCAGGTCAGCGCTGGAAGGAAGGAGCTCAGATACTGCAAGGTACCTTCCCAGATACTCGATTTCTTGCTGTTGCAGGGAGCCAGAGGTACCTGCCTGTCATCCTAGACCCTTCAACACCTAGACCTGACATCAACTTCGCCCACCACCACTACATCAACGTCGACGACATATACTTTTCTACTTTGGCCCATCCCATGACACAACAAAGAAGTGGACTCTCTTGCAAGAGTGAGGCGGTGGATTGGCACTCGAGACACTGGGGCCCGGTCGGTTCCTCCTCGCATGGACCTCTCCCTTTGTCTTCTTTGTCCTCGACCCTTCCTACCATGATACTTGGACGCACAGTCGCACACACACTCACACACACGCACCCACATTGCTCGCAGATCCAGGATCCCGAGTAGGCAAGCCGGCAAATAGTCTCTGGCCAGGGCATGGGCATGGCATCATATGGCACAGCACGGAACAGCGCAGCAGACCGCAGCAAGTACAACACATAGCACAGCACCTCGGCCAAAGTCGAGTACATACCTACCTACAATACCTTCGGCAGGGCCAAGCTCAGCCATGTGTGACAGGCCGCGGCCGCCATGCGTCTAGACATGCAGTGACGCGGAGATGCCGTGATGCTATCCCGGACTAGACGCTGCCCGTTTCCGCGTGCACGACCAAGAAGCAACGGGCAGCAAGGGACGCATGCGCGAGCGGAGAAGAAGACGAGGACAATCAAACGGCCAGAGAACAAAGGCCAACTCGGATGGTGCCGCCGGCAGTGCGTGCGCGGCTGGCTGGATCAATCCTCTTCGTGTTCGATGCAGACTCTGCCGATATCAGGCGCAGCCGACACACCCTTCTCCTGATGCGATACTTCGAGGCGGTGGTTGTTGGCTTGTCGTGGACATGTTCACGGTGTGCTCTCGGCGGCCCGCGCGCATGAGTTGGGCCCGTGTACGTACCCACATGGATATCGCCCCGAACAAGCCGCCCTGGCGCAGAACGAGACCAGAAAGCGAGGCCCGGTTCCTCATCCGCCGCGTCAATTAGATGAGCAACGATGTCGTCGCAGTGAGACAGTCCCTTTTACACGCGCGTATACGCACACATGCATGTACACCATGACGACGAAGTACAATTCTGAGGTGCTACATACGGTCCTTCGGCCAACAACACCAACGGCTATGGCTGATGACCAAGGCTCAGGGGGTCAACGCCAATCCCGCAGCTCTCTTTGTTCCTGTGCCTGATCCTTTGATTCATCGCCGCTAAACGGCCCTATGCCTCGTGGCTAATCTACAAGGGGCTTAACCATCTCACCTCGCGGATCATGTGCAACATCCGCTAGCTCCACAGGGCGTCTAACGCTCCAAGCCCAGCAAGCCAAGGGACAAGGAAGAATGGCAGCGACCAACACACAGTTGCGCAAAAGAAGTTTTTTCCCCCCTCGAGATGTGCCGAAGAACAAATCGGGGGATGGCCAAGGAACGTTGGGGGAGCATCCGGGGGGCCCGCATTCATCAAACTGGGTGAGTGCTGTGGCGTCATGACACATGCTGTACAACCCGTGCCTCCGTTAAAGTCTTGGTTGGCCAAGTTGGTTTCGACAGCGGGAGAGGCGAAAGGGGGGGAAGGGTGTGAAGCAAGGCTGTCATGGCCATGTGGCTGTCGCAGAAAGACACGGCAGAGAGCAAGTCTACTTGACGACGGCTGAGACGCTGGCCGTATCATGGCGAAGAAAAAGCTTCACCCCGATCATCTCGAGCTAAACTCGAGCACGAACAAGACTATCTACTCATGGCATTGTGGGGAGGTACATTGACAGAGCTTGGGCTTGTGGTCCGTCATCCGAACAATGTGTCTGTCGTAGGTGCCGCGGCAGCATCCGACACCAGGCCTCGTCTATCGATCGAACCAGACACTGGCATGGAGCCAACGTTGGCTCATATCTCCGATGCAAGAGGCACAATGTGCAAAACCAACTGCTGAGAAATCCAAACGGACGCACCGGTCGAGTCGAAAGAGATACGGGGCACATCATGGCTCCGTCCCGTGCCGCGCCTCCGATGAACCCTTGTATGCCAATGGATGTCACCAACTCGAATTACAGTGGCTGACCCAACCTGTGGTCAATGAAGCACACACAGGGCGGTCATTGACCCATTTACAGATGCTCAAATTCTGGACAATGGTGTCAGGTGTTGGGTCTGGGCCCCGCGCAAGCAGTAGACGGACGGCATCACCATCATCATCCCCCGAGGCTTGCGCAGAGCACATCGCCATTGCTCGTCCCATGGGCCGCGGCCATGATGTGGGCTGGAATCTCGAGAGGATGCATGATGGTGGTCCCCCCTCCCCTCCCCTCGATGCAGAAGAACATGTCTGTGGATGCACAATGCCCCATCACACAAAGGGCCCCCATCCATCCACATCTGAACCCAACTGTCTCTCTGTCCGTCTGTCAAGCCGCACACGGCGTGGGTTCACCATAACCGCAAGGCCCCGGCCCAGCCGCGATGCAGTTGGTTTCTCTCCTCAAGTGGTTGTGGACTGATGTGCCTTGACGTAAGTCGACTCTCGGGCAAGACGTGCCAACATGGTCTTGCGGCGTGCAGGCGACCTAATCTGGAGCTCGGAGGCTATATCTCCTCTCTGGAACTTGGGGCTGTCCCCTGCCTGGACCTCCCCTCGTCTCTTTTTCGCGTCTCTTTGCGGGGACGGACGGCCGAGAAGGAAGAGGAGCAACTAACAACACACTGCCGCCAACACGCACGCCCCCCCTCGCAAGGCTCACGCCCCTAGCCAGCCAACCTTGCCCTCCCTTGACCAACTAAGGTAGCTGGGTAGCTAACCAACCCAACCCTCCTATCTAACCAACCCAGCTCCCGGTCTCTGGACGTCGGGGAAGTGCAAACACGACCAACAATCTCGATTCCTTGCTCGGTGGCCGTTGCGAGGGTTATTTCGACTTTGACGTCGCGGCATCTCCAAGGCCCGACTGTGCCCATAGTGTCATGGACAGCAAACATCCTCGCTCTCTCACAGCCGTTACCAGTCTCTCGGGATCGTATCACCAGCTATATAAGGACCGACGACATTGTCCCTCTTGTCGATAATCACCACAACTCAACTCATCAGCATCTCTCACAATCACACACACATACACACACTTGGTCAGCTCATCACGAAGCAACACCAGCTTTTAAAACATCTCTTGATCCCTCTTCTTGTTGGTCAAACCCCAACCAAGCCAAGTCATCCTCCCGCACTGCTAGTCCTGGGCTAGTATCCATACCTACCTCTCACCACCTACCCAAAGGCAACCGGCCTATTCTTTCCCCACGGCACACAGAGCCTTTCCCGTCGGGACGAGTGTAACCAAACTCACTCACACAAACTTTTCGGATAACGGCTAAGAGCAGCCTGTCATCTGTCAAGGACTACTTTGTCTGTCGAACTGAAGCGCACCTCGCAAAAGGCAGGTATATATATCTGGAGCTTTGAAGACCATCTCCCTCTCCTCGTTCAGAATCAACACGCTCGTTGTGATTCACGACTCGGAGACTCTGATTTGATCCTTGATTTCTTTGCTTGAGCCTACTTCTGTCATCAAGTACTGCCCATCATGTGCTACTGGAAGACTACTCAGCTCTGGACTATGTGTGGCTGCACAGTTTCGAGCCTTGACCCTCAGCCCGGCACCAACTGCCAGTGCAAGAGCAACATTACGGACCAGGGGACTCAGAAGTGGGTGGGCTACTGCATGCGTCCTCAGTGCCCAAACCCTCCTTCGACGACCTAGTAGGTTGGTACTCATATTTCCCCTCTGCAGAGACTGCTGAGGTGACGGTTGAGCTGACGAGCCACGGACGGCAGCGACCCGCGGCATCCCCGAAGGAAGGGTGAGAAGCTCTGAACGGAGCAGCACTGGCACGCGACAGTCATGATGGTGTTGTTCTACAAGCTTCTATCCCCCTCTCGGGCTGGACGGACCCTTCACCGGGCCCAGGAGCTTTTGTTTCTTTACACGTTGGAACCCTAGAAGGATTGTTGTATCCCCGGAGTTGTTTGGCGACAAACTAGGGCTCCCAGAACAACGACTCGCAAGAGAAGACAAGACAGACAGACAGACAGACAGGCAGGCATGACAGTCATTTCCGGAGTCTCGAAGCACTCAACTCAGCATCAGCGTCGGGTCATTTCACGTCTCCCTCTCATCTTCCCCCCCTCGTTTTCAAGTCATTGTTCTCTTTTTTTTGCTGCTTCATTATTCAGATTTCTTCATTTCTTTAACCAGTTTTGCTTCGCATCCTTGCGTGGTGCCTCGGACAAGCCTGGATTGGATGGACCCTATCGAGCAATTACAGTGTGTGTTGGTGGTTTTTGGGGTCGGGGTCGAGTGGAGTGGGTAGCATTGGATCTTGGGGGGTGTGCAGCTAGGGACTGGGATCCCTGGTGCTTGGTGTACCTACACGACTGGAGGGTTTCCTTCTTTTTTTCCTTTCTTTTTCCTTTTTTTCCTATTTCTTTTATTCTCTCTCTCGTCCCCTTGGTGGATGCTTTCTCCTTTTCTCTCTTCTCACCTTTACATCATGTTACACGTTTGTCAAGACATCTATGATCAAGACTCAACTCAACTCTACTCAATCCCTGGTGCACCATTGCTCGCCTCGATAGGTCCCCTGTCTATTGAGGCTTGCTGTGAAGTCGCTTTAGCCCTGAACAAGATCCACTCTCAATGGATGCTTGGCCGCATCTGACCCGCCACGCCACGGCCATGGTCACGGCCCTGCCAGGCCAGGCCCAACTCACGAGTTCACAACCAACAGCCAAGGCCAACGCATCAACGCTCCAGAACGTGTTTCACTTTTTTCTTCTGCTCTGTCTTGTTCCTTCTGGTCCTGTTCACAGCCTCACGTGTCGTCTCGAATAGATTGTGAGGCCATTCAGGGGGGCCAAATACGCCTTATGGGCGTTTTTTTTTTATCTAATGCCTTGCCCTTGGGCCAGGAACAGAACCGATTGATGTCACTGCCGCGATGAGAGCCGCCCCTCGGCAATGCCACCCAACCCATCCCATCCCATCCCATCCCACCCATCATAGCCGGCCCATGCTTGTTGAGCGGGTCTCATTGATTGACGGATGGAATCCGAATGAGTGTACTGCACTGCATAGTACTGTATGTAAGTCCACCGGTGTCCACGAGCGAACGAACACCACCAACCAACATGGTTGGTCTTGCATCAGCGACCAGTTCTGCAGCCGGGCCGACAAGACATTTTTTTCACTCAGCTGGTACTTGGACACGAGGCATATTGGAAACGAGGAGAAAGAGGTAAAAAGTTGAGAAGAAAAAGAGACACATGCAGCAGCTCAAAAGATTGACAGGATGCCCCGGTTCGCACCCAAGCTTAAGCGCCGACACCCACACCTGGACCGCGTCTTTTTTCTTCTTGACCTTTAGTCTCTGATTCTAGTGAGAGTTCAGTCAATCTCATTCAGGGATGAGACGGGTTCAAAGATCGGTGTAAAATGGGACCAAGGCACCCATTGGCACACACCCGCATTCAGCGCTCCTGTAGGTCGGTGAACGAACAAGGCGATTTTCCCACCCGCAACGCACAGGGCAGGGCCGGATGAGAGCCAGCCCAAGACGAGAGCACAGGCATCTCGTTCAAGCGAGTGTTGGCCTCTGCTCTCGTGCTTCCTGGTCGCTGGTGTTGGTGGAGAGTGGGCGCCACGCATCGGTGCACGCAGACGGTCGGAATCATGTGATGAAGAGAGGTCAGATTTGGGGGCCATGATGAGGGTTTCACCAGACTTGAGTTGTTGACTTATGTCTCTGTCCTTGTGATGGATGAGGATCGACACTCCTTTTCCCCCCAACTCCTACTCAAGACTTCGGGGATAGCTGCTGCTGCTGCTCCCCTCGGTGCTTTCTCGCTTGGCATGTCGGTTTTTTTTTTTTTTTTTTTTTTTTTTTTTGCACAGCCGAGCTGGCTGTGGAAACAAACACGAGATAGAACTCTAGGAGGAAGGAGGAGTTGTTTTTTGAAACTTGACACAGCCTCTTTCAGCCTCATTGCAGCCTGTGTTTTATCCTTTGATCCTTCTTAGATCCTCATGATATCATGTTCTCTTTTTTCAGCCCTAACACGAGATGGGTTCCTTTTTACTATTCTTGGGAGCTGAAACAAACGAAACCTGTTTCTGCCTTGTTGCATCTCTGTTCGTGTTGTCTGTATCAATTGTACGCCCCGAAGAAGCCGCTGTCCCACAAAAAGGGAAAACTCTCCGCCCCCGCTCCCACAAATGCACACTCCCGTCCAACGAATGGATGTCGTGATAGCTTCTGCCTGCCCTCACAGCCCTAGAGTACAATGCCTCCTCCTTCCTCTCCTCCCCGCATCTCGCCTAAATGCCGTTGTCTCTCTTTAAACGGGCCCGTGCGGCCGATCGGCCCATTGATTCCCATCTGTATCTATACCCGACTTTTTTCTTTGTCTTTGTATCCATGTCATCTTGTTGGTTGCACTGCACCCGGGGCAGCATCATCACCCATCACCACATAGTAAGTACCTCCTTTCACAAGGTTCCCACTCGGCCTATTCTGGAGACCTCTCTCCACCTCGTCACTTTTGATCAGCCTTGTCGTGGAGTCTGTGTTGAACTGGAAGAGAGAGAGAGACTCCCCCTTTTTTTTCTCCTCGAGGTCGCAGCCGACGCGGCCCCGCGCTTCTGCTGTCATGTCACGTTCCTAACTCGTCGGGTCGCACGAGCGGCTGCGCTGACCAACAACCAACCAAACCATGTCATGGGCAAACGCACGCAAATTATGTCCCGTTCAAGACGAATAGTCCCAGGCAAAAAGAGTTGTTGGGCGGGATAACTTCGTTCGTCCACATACACCGGGTACACTTTTTTTTTTTTTTTTTTATCTTTCCTTGCCTCTTTTTAATTTCCTTTTTTCCGTTGCGTGGTTGTTCATGTGCCTCGTCCCACGAGAACAGAAAAACTCTGTGGATTGATGTGCTCCATGTTACATTTCTTCCCATCATGGGACTTCACAGTAGGTTACATATCTAAGTAGGTACACAAGTTGACGGCATTTCGTCCTTGTACAGAATTTAAAAGAGGACCCTGATGAGTCTTGGCATCAACATGGTTAAACCATTGGAATATACTCTCCTAATTAAAGATGACTTCTGGACTGTGCCCGAAGAGACACTTCTAAACATTCAATAAGAATTTAAAAGACATCATGAACCCCATCTTGTATATCATGCAACGCTTGTTCAATTACTACATGTGATCCAACAAGAGTCACCAAGAAAACAATAACTACACATGCCCCCGAAACTAGATCAAATCATGCAGTGCATCACCAGACAAGACAGACTAGGCTTCAGATAGACTCGAAGTCCGTCTCACAACACACACCTACGCATGCATCATCAGAGAACAGAGGGTATCAGGGCTCATTTGTTTTCAAATAGGCCAATCCATTCCAAAATTCTGCATAGCTGAATGTGTGTCATCACCTCCTGTCTGTCTGTCATGCTGCTTCCGCAGTCTTGATTCCAATCTGGATCATCATCCCTATATGTCATTGCCTCTTCCCCCTTCCCTACCATCCCCTTTCCTTCGCCAACCCCCCATCGCTATAGTACAAGTCAGCTATTACAATGCCCCGTCATCTTATTCTTTTGTTTTTTTCTCTCCTCCCCCTTTGTTATTCCTCGAATGCCCATCTGGCCCTTCTCAGAATTCCATACAGCTTCCTCCGCCCTCGTCGTGGTTTTCTGATTTTTCTTGTATAGTCTGTACCAACTTCTTTTGCGGGTCTATGATGCTGAAAGAAAAACCCCCCTTGACGAAAGAACCATGCGGGAAAAAAAAAATGAAATGACAACCTGTGCCACGTTTGCATTATTCAATCAAAAAATTATTCGTTTGACGGCGAGTTGGGAGAACTGGTCCGTCTGTGTTAGCCCACACTCTCGGCGCTCCTCCACGGCCAAGCTGATCAACTCACTACTGGTTTCCAGAAGATCCCGGACCAGGTGTACGAGGAGAGAAAGCAGGCGAAGTGGGCGAGTAGCTTGGGCTGGTTGGCGACTGCTGCGCACCAGGGCTCCTTTGGTACGGGCTTGTTGGTGAGTAGGCCTCGGGAGAAGTGGGAGACCACGTGGGAGATGCCGGTGAGTACGACGGCGAGGTGGTTCCGCCTGCGTGAAGGTTGGGTGACGCAGGGCTGTAGTTGGGGCTTGCCGGAGAGTAGTTGGGAGACGTGGGAGAGTTGAACTGCGCCGGCGACGTAGGCGAGTAGTGTCGAGGCGACGACGGCGAAGCAGGTGAGTAGTTCGGCGACGATGGGCTGTAGTTGGGGCTCGCGGGGCTTGTCGGCCGCACCATGGGCGACGTGGGCGAGAACGACGGCGAAGACGGGCTGAATGAAGGCGAGGTGGCATACCGACCACCCATGCCACCATCCACAAGAGGCGACGTGGGCGAGTAGGCATTGGGTGACGTTGGCGAGTAGCCTCCTCCAGGTCCGAATGGCGACGTTGGCGATGTGGTGAAGGGGCTGGTTCCTCCACGCATCGCGTACGGGCTCATCGCAGTCGATCCACCAAAACCGTACTCAGTGTTGCCGAAGCCAGCAGGAGTATCTGATCCAGCACCCTGGATAGGAGAGAAGTTACCAGCTGCCGGCGAGCTGAGGCTGAGGTAGCCCGAGTCAGCCATGGGAGAGCCTGTGTCGTACGGCGTCGCTGCTCCCTCGATCTCTCCTCCCTTGATAGGCATGCCAGGCATCAAGCCCATGCGAGAGTTGTCCGAGATGACAGTCTCCAGCATCTTGGGGTCCAGGAGGACATCAAAGTTGCCTGTGCCCATTGGCGCCATCTGGCCCAGCATGACGTTCTCCGAGATACCACGGCAGTCGTCCAGCTCGCCTGAAGCCGCAGCCTCGAGCAGAATCTCGACCGTCTCCTCGAAGGAACAACGCATCAGAGCACCAGTGTCAGCGCGGTTGATACCGTGTCGAGTAACAGCCGAGATGGAACCTCTGTACGTCATGACATCTGTCAGTAGCGCAATGTGACGATGGTTGACGTAGGAACCATCGAAAGCCAACACGTTGGTCAACTCCTTCACCAGTGCGGAACGAGCAGCCTCGATACCAAACACCTCAACTACTTGCCACAGGTCGTTGGTGTATGTCCGGCTCGCGTCAACACCGTCAACTGCCAGCACATCGCGCAGTGCCGAACCACTCGTATCCAGGTACCACTGGGTGCATCGTGGGTCGTCCTTGATGGCAAGCAGTGCACCATCGGGGCTCTCAACGAGTCTGGTTCCCTTGGTAAGGAAAGCACGCTCGACGCCGTTGACGCCACGAAGGGTGAGGGTATCCAGAAGATGGGCCTCAAGTCGCTTCAGCATGACATCGTCCTCCATTCGGCCTTCGCCATCTTCGTCCTTGTCACCAGCAGAGACAGTTCGGATGCGGATCACCTGCTCGTCGGCGTTGTTGTCACTGAAGATGACGGCGAGATCAGTGGGGTACTCCTCCTTGATGCGCTGAGCAACATCGTCGATCCTGATCTCCTTATCGAGCAGCTTCTGTCGATCAAGAGTGATACGTAGAAGCCATCTCGACTGTTGGTCAATGCTGACCTGCGTGTCATCGGGAATCATAAAGTAAGACTCGACCATATCCATATCCTCAGGAATGTTGGTTGACTGGATATCAGGATCGTAGTAGATCTCGGTGACCGCTGTCACAGAGCGAAGGTTGGTATACTCAACCATACTTCGGAGCTTCTTGGCCTGTTCCTGTCGAGCAAGGGGCGTGTTGAGATACACAGCCATGCTGGGCGTCTTGATGTTCTTGGCCAAGTTGAGAATTTCCTTGAGACGGGGCACACCCAGGGTGACGTTCTTGGAAGACACACCAGCGAAATGGAAGGTGTTCAGTGTCATCTGAGTAGCAGGCTCACCAATGGACTGAGCAGCCAAAACACCAACCATTTCACCAGGGCTGACAAAGGCACGATCCCATCGGTTCTGAAGCTCACCGATAACATGGTCGAATGCGAGCTTGTTCAGGCGATGCTCCTTGACCACTTCCTTGAATGCCAGACGAGAGCGCAGCAGGCCCTTGAAGAGAATGGAGGCATTGGCATCTGCCTCTAGTGAGATGGGGTCGGTACCGCGAACAATCTTCATGTGGTCGAGCAAGTTTTGCACGGCAGGGATAACGTCAGAGGGACGCAGGTTGCTGCGATCGTTGGCCTTGACGTTGAACACACGCTTGGCTGATTCGATGATTCGGGTAATGTTGAGCGGCAGCTGCATCATTTCCTCGTTCATCTTGGCCTTGTTGATCTGTCGGATCACCCGACGGTCCTTGAGCAAAGCCTCCCACTCAGTATCAAGAAGGGCCATTGAAGGCCTGTCGCCAGTCAATTCGTTACCAAATTCGTAGTCCGACTTGAACCACTCGGGAGGGTTGGCAAGATCCAGTCGGTACTTGGCCTTGAAGGCAGCATTGGACATGTTGAGGATCCCCAGCTTCTGCTTCTCGATGCACATAGCATCCAAACCATCTTCGCCGTAAAGGAACTGGACAACATCGCCCAATGAGTTGCGGACGGTTCCATCGTAGCGCGCAGACAAGTCTTCCAGGGCCTTGACCAGTCGTCGCTGAATATAACCTGTCTCAGCAGTCTTGACTGCGGTATCAATGAGACCTTCTCGACCAGCCATGGCGTGGAAGAAGAACTCGGAAGGAGTCAGACCACGAAGGTAAGAGTTCTCGACGAAACCACGGGCTTCGGGCGAGTAATCGTCCTTGGTGAAATGGGGCAGTGTGCGATACTTGAATCCGAAGGGAATACGCTTTCCTTCGACAATCTGCTGACCCACAAGCGCAGTCATCTGTGAGATGTTGATGGATGAACCCTTGGAACCTGATGAAGCCATGGTGACGGCGTTGTTCGAATCCTTCAAACTCTTCTGTGTCGTTGTACCGGCCTTGTCACGAGCCTGGTTAAGAGCCATCGAGACCTTGTTTTCGAATGTTGCTCGAACATTCATACCGGGGAGAGCCTCAAGCTCGTTGGCCGTGGCCATAGCTGTGAGGCGAGCGACTTCAGCCTTCTCTTCATCAATGTGGATCTGAACCTTCTCAATGGTTGCCTTGTCGGGAATCGTGTCACCGATACCGATACTGTGGCCGTTGTTGAGCAGCCAGTATGTGACGACCTGCTGAACACCGTTCAAGAATGCCATGGCACCCTCAGCTCCCAGCTCGTTGTAACTGATGTGGACAATACCACCAGCAGCTGCACCAACAATCTTCTTGGTGGGAAGACCGTACATGAGTTGACCAGCTTGAATTAGGATACCCTCGTCCTTAAGGGGGGCATCCTCCTTCTTGTCGGTGCCATTGTGCAGGGTCACTTCCTTGGGAATGACCATGCTGATGAGCTGCTTGCCAGTCCACCGAGGGCGTGGCTTGAGAATGGCAGGTTGAGGAATGACACCATCCCAGTTAGGAACCCAGAGCATGCTATTCATGATCTGCTCCTTGGTGAGGAAAGTGTCTCGACGGCAGAGCTTGTACACTCCAGCAAGCGAATCCTGGACAATACCCATGAGGGGACCGTTCTTCTGGGGTGAAACAATGTTGAGAGGCACCAGGCAGAGCTCCTTGACTTCGGCGCGAGTCTCTTCGCTCTGAGGAACGTGCAAGTTCATCTCGTCACCATCGAAATCGGCGTTGTAAGGAGATGTGACAGACAGGTTCAGACGGAAGGTAGAGTACGGCATGACGCGGACACGATGTCCCATCATGGATTCCTTGTGCAGAGAGGGCTGACGGTTGAAGATAATATAGTCACCATCAATCAAATGACGCTCGACCTTCCAGCCGTACTCAAGAGAGATAGCACCTGCGCGGCGATGGTGCCGCAGATCAATACGTTGACCATCTGCGCGAATGACGTACTTGGCACCGGGGTGCTCGTTGGGGCCGTTCTCGACATACTGATGCAGCCGACCGATGTTGTAAGGTGTGACGGTTTCGGGGTATGTGAGAGTTCGAGCGATGCTGCGAGGAACACCGACTTCGTGAAGTGAAAGATTTGCATCACCAGTGATGACAGTACGTGCCGAAAAGTCGACACGCTTACCCATCAGGTTACCTCGCAGACGACCTTCTTTGCCCTTTAGACGGGCTCGAATGGCTTTGACGGGACGTCCACTCTTCTGCAGAGCGCGAGGCTGTCCAGCAATATCATTGTCCATGTAGGTGGCAACGTGATACTGCAGTAGCTCCTCAAAGTCCCTGGCAATGTGTGCAGGTGATCCTTCACGGATGGCCTGCTTGACATTACCGTTGGCGCGGATGATATCACCCAGCTTGTACGTCAAATCATCTTCGTTGCGCATGCCGGTGCCAGTACCGTCCATGGAGATACTGGGTCGGACGGGAGGCGGGGGCACAGGAAGGACGGTGAGAACCATCCACTCGGGGCGGGCGTAATCCGAGTTGAGACCCATGTCCCGAAGGTCTTCCTCGGTGATTCGCCTCAAGATGTTGTGAGCCATCTCGGGAGTGATGGGCGTCGTCTCTCGTCGCTTGCCTCCTCCCTCCTCCACAACGTCGAAAGCAGCCTTCAACTGCAAGGCGGCCTGTCGGACGTTGGGCTGGACGTTACCGCAACCGCCGTGACCTTCCACGGGGCCCAACTTCATGCCAGGGGCGAATTCCTCATCCTTCTGCTTTGGCTCCTCGTTGTCACATCTTCTCTTCTTTTTACAGACTTCCCAGACGCGACTGAAGCGAACTTTGGGATCTCGAGTAGCGATAGCTGCGGCGAACTCAGGATCTCTCTGAGAGGACGAGGTTAGCATCAAAGGGTTAAATAGCAGAGCTTCATGTGGTGAGACCAACAGTATCGGCTAACACTTTGCTACAGTTGTGGCAGACAATCTCCAGAATCTTCTTCACCTTCTTGATGAAGCCGGGGTGGTAGACGGGTTTCGCGAGTTCGATATGGCCGAAGTGACCAGGGCACTCGCCCATAGCTTGAGTGCAGGTCTTGCATCGGAATTGTCGGTCGATGGATCCAAGGAGCGGGTCATTAAGGCCTCCGTCGCGGGGCTTGGTCTTGTTCTCCTCCATGGTCTCGGGGTAGAGGATGTGGCAGACACTCATGTTCTTGATCTCCTCGGGGGACATCAGTCCGAACTGAATCTCTTCCACTGTCTTGAGCGGAGCGCTCGAGTGGGTGAAGATGAGGTTCGCCATGGTGGCGACTGGCGGTGGCCCTGACGTGAACGGAAAAGGAGCGTGAAGCGAGAGCGGAGGTCAGAACGCGCGCCAGAGAGCAAAGGAACGCGAAAAAGTCGAAGAAAACGGGAGAAAACTGCGGCAGAGCAAGTATTGTACCGCGCAAGGTCGCAAAATCGATGGCAAAAGCCTTCAGATACGATTGCTGGATGGCGCTGAGCAGCAACGCCTGTCCTGGCCGACGGCCCAGGAGAACCTCAGGCTGATCTCCCCCGTCGCCGCCACCTCGAAAGTCGCAAGGGATCGAAAAATCGCGGTCGGCGATGTCGTCGGTCGGTCGTGATCGGTCGGGAAGCTGCTTCGATGCGATGCGCGCGATGCCCGACGCGCGCTGTGATGAAGTTGTGCGATGGGCAAAAGTTTGTCGTGGATGAAGCGAGAAGGTCGGGGGAAGCCTGAAAGATTCTGGACTTGAGGCGGCTGGCGGACGAGCGATGGCGCTAAGCCATTTTAGGCTGTTTGAGCTTTGTCGGTGTTGCCTGAGGCTTGGGAGAGGCTAAGTACAGGTACTTTTGTGCACACTCTTTCATGCTGACTAAATTGCGGTGGAGACAGCTACAGCGCGTTTTAATGAGCAAGTCGCGCTGATTTTTTCAGTTCATCAGACGTCGCACCCGTCCACCAAGTAGCTCTACTTTCAATGTTCCATAATCACCCTCCTCTGACGTTGCACCGGTGACTCAGCTCCGGCTCAATGCCTTCCAATCAATTCATGCGTGTTCAGCAACGTCGCGTAGCCATAGGCAGGAGATGTTCAAGATTCGATTGCGCCGCAAAGCGACGTTTTTTGGAAGTCAAATTCATGTCAAGACCGGCAATGCCTCGCTCTCATCAAGTCGGTGACTTTTGCGCCATGCAGCTCTAGCTTTATCGCAATGCGACAAAGGCCACCCTGGCTCTTTGTCGCATCCAACTCTCCCTTGCCCAGATCCTTTGTCCAACACAGTCGCCGCATTCAGCGCTTTCGGCTTCTAGGGGCCTTGGTTGCTGTCTTCTTCACAGGTACCTTTTCATCCAAATCGCTCTGACCCTCTCCAGGACTCCTACGTCTCATGGTGCCGGTCGACACGGCGATAAATTCATCCTCGCTGTCGCTCTCGCCCAGGTTAAACAGGATGGGCATGCGAAAGCTCTCTCCTTCGTCTAGGGCCTTAGATCGGTCCAATGTCAAGACGTCAACCTCCTCGTCCTCAGCATCGAGCCGCCGTCGATGGATTTCCTCTTGTGCATAAATATCGAACTCGTCCTCCCTCTCGATGTACTCGACATTTTCCTCCACCTCTGCAAAGTCCGGCGCCAGCGCAGACCACTTCTGTGGACTGATTACAGACCATATATATATCCGGCCCGTTTCCAAGCCGCATGCAGCCAAGAGAGCGCGAGCCGGGTGCCACTCGATAACGCCCTGTTCTTCTTTGGGGTCCTTCAGCATACACACCAGACTGCCGTGATTGCGTTCCCAGACGTAGAGCTCGTGGTTGTTATACGTCGAGGCTGCCACGTATTCTCCGGTTGCACTGAAAGTGACATGGTTCCATGACAACTTATTGACGACGTCTTGAAATTTGTGTTCCAGGGGGATCTGTAATGTATCAAGATCCAGGTTTTCGACCGACAGATTAGGGACTCGAAATGTCCGGATAATTCGATCTTGCGAGTTGACCAGCAGCTCGCGGCCTGATCCTGTCATCCGCATCGTAGTAATAGCTCCTGAGCATATCTTTGCGGAGAATATAATCTCGTAGGACTTGGCGTCAATGATGTTCAGTTTGCCCTTGTTCGTTCCGGCGAGGATGTGGTCTCCGGTAATGCTCCAGATGGCACATGTGGTCATTTGCTTGGCATCCTCCTTTGCTTGCTTCTCTCTGAGAGCTGCGTCGGCGTCGGTATTCGATCGCTTCGGGGCAGAAGGGAGGATGTGTTTGATGTCGACCGGCTCGGAAACATCGACAAGAACGGGCTGCTCCTCAAAGAGCGCTGCGACGAATTGCAAGCTGTCGCATGTCAGCGATCGCACGTACATCGATTCAACGCGCACTTACTGATTCCATGGATGAAGCTCAGCCATGTACGCGGGCGCGCGGAAACGAACCTCGCGCAATCTCTTGCCATCTTGGAGATCCCAAAGGATTGCTTTCCATCCCTGACAGGTTGTGAGGAGGTACTGGCCACACCTTGACCAACTAAGAAATGTGATGCTCTTGTTGTGACCTCTCAGCTTCCTCGCGACACCCATAGTTTCGAGGTCCCAGACTACCACGGTGCCATCGACTCTACCGGAAGCAAGGTAGTCGCCCTTGCGGTTGAATCGCAGAGTAGTCGCATGTCCAGAGCGGATTGTATTGGTGATGTTTTCGGGGTAATCTTGAAGAAGATAGTCGTCAGATAGCAGGAGATTCATGATGAGGCGACGCTGGGCCTGGGCGTCAAAGGATAGCTGTTGAATTAAGCTTGTCGCGTTCCATGGAGGGGGGAGTTAAGTTGCGAGCGTCTCCAAAAATCGGCTTCAGCCGCGTTGGAGGCAGGTCCAGATCTGCAAGGCTACGGCTGCCCCAGAGCCCACTCTTGGCCCAGCACGCCCTGGTGTGCAGGCAACAACGGACTCTGTACCTTCTCCACACGGCCTGAGCTGCACTAACAATTCTCACAAAGCCCCTCTGATTCACAAACACCAGACACCATCAAGTGTGAGACTCTCCACCAACACTCGTTTACCTGCACTGGACACTAGCCCAGAGACTCGCAAAGATGGCAAACTCCAAGTGAGTTTTGAATCTGTATATTTTTCCCAAGTGTTTCCTGTATCTAATGCCTTGCAAGATTCGAGTACGTCCGTAATTTTGAGACGACAGATGCTCTGTTGCCCAACACATGGATCGTGGTTCGAGTAGATGGGAGAGGGTTCACAAAGTATACTCCACATGAATTCCGATACCTAGTACATTGCTCATGATGAAAAGGATGTGTGCCAAGTATGGTTTTGAAAAGCCAAATGACCGAAGAGCCTTGGATCTCATGAACACGGCAGCCAAGGCGGTTGTGACTGACCTGCCCGAAATCACCATCGCATACGGCGTCAGTGACGAATACAGGTTCATTCCCACGAGTCTCTCTTATCTTTCCCTAACTAAAAATTTTGACAGCTTTGTCTTTCACAAGGCATGCACTCTGTTTGAGAGAAGAGCCAGGTACATGGTTTGCCAACACTTACAGACCTAGCTAACATCCGTCTCAGCAAACTTGTCAGCACTGTTGTCTCTACCTTCACGGCCAACTACGTCTTTTCTTGGTCGACTCATTTCCCAGATACCCCTCTATCTTACCCCCTTCCAACCTTTGATGGCCGAGCCGTTTGTTACCCCAGTGTTCAGAATCTCCGGGATTATATGAGCTGGCGACAAGTAGACTGTGAGCGCTCATACGCCATGACATGGTCAACATATCTTTAACGAAGTAGGCCACATTAACAACCTGTACAACACAACCTTCTGGTCTTTGATTCAACTTGGAGGGTTGGACAACAAGGAAGCCGAAAGGACTCTTGCTGTAAGCGCATCGCCCCTGAATCATGGGCGCACTAACATCATCCAAAGGGCACATTGGCGGCCGACAAGAATGAGATCCTCTTCTCACGGTTTTCAATCAACTACAACAATGAGCCCGAGATTTTCAAGAAGGGCAGCGTCATTTTCCGCGATGTAAGTCTAGAAACTATGTCTCAAGGAAAATGCTAACATTTCTCTACAGTACGAGCTGGTCGATCCCAACTCGCACAACATCACGCAAACCATCGACGCACAGGCAGAGCCGGTTCAACAGTCCAAGTCCCAAAAGGAAAAGGACAAGAAGAGCCGAGCCAAGGCGCGTGTCGTCGTGGAGCACCTCGACATCATCAAGGACGACTTTTGGGATCGGAGACCCTGGCTACTTTCCAACAAGCCAGGCAAGATTCCAAAGGAGACGTAAAATATACATCTATAGGGGTATCATCCAAAAAAGAAAAAACCTTTGATCGACCTAAACTCCGCAAAGATGCTTTCGCTGTGTATATGTTGCCAAACTCCGAATCTTCATGCGCCTTTTCATTTCGCAACCTCCTTCGCTCTTTGTCTCCTTTTCTCCTCCTTCCTGGCTCTTCGTTGCCGCTTCTCTTCGTCTGCGTCGCTCGAGTCTGCCGATGACTTGGATGACCGTGATGACTTTTTCGACTTGGATTTGCGCCCTCGGCGTGCGGCCCTCTTCAGGGCGCGCTCCTCCTTGCGCTTTCTCTTGGCTTCCTTTCGCGCCCTTCTCTCTTCCTTGGTTTCTTTTCGAGGCTTGTCGCCATTGGCCTTCTCAGTGTTTTGTTGGTCGCTAGCATCGTCCGAGGAGGAATCTGTACTCGAGTCCTTGATATCGAGCTTATCCAGGGTGCCCTCGAGGAATCCTCCTCGTACAAAGGACGAGTAGACCGAGTATTTGCCAAGGTTCTTGTCGATAACGTTGAGCTTGCCCGTTGTAATTGTCTGAACCACCTTTCCCTTCTTGGAAGTGTCGAGACCCTTGAGCTGCTCGTCGAATGCGTTCATCCACCATTGATCGCTTGTAAAGTGTTGCTTTTGACCCAATCCTTGTGTGTTGTCTTTGCGATTGAGCAGTAGGGGTTTCGCGAGTCCGATCGAGTCGTCGGTTTTATGTAGGGAGTGGCCAGTTCCTCGCCACCCTTGGGAGGATAGGAGTGCGTGAGCGTTCATCGTGACGATTTCGATATGGCTGAGGCTTTGCGACGAGATTTGAGGTGGTGTCGGCCTCGAATTTCGTAGAGAATGGACTGAGGGTCCAGGCTAGGAATTTTTTTAGCGGGGCTGGGATCTTATCGCGCATGTTGGCTTATCAGCCCTTCTCACGATGAACTACCCTGGAGCTTTCGTGGATTAAGAGAAAGCGAGAATCAAGCATGAGTTATCCTCCCCTAAGAGCAAGTAAAAAGACATAGTAAGAATTGGACAAGAATAAGTAGAAGGAATCTAAAATCCTATTCTATTACACTATTGTTCTCTAGACTTTAGAGAGTTCTACTTATGCATTTTAGGTAGAGTTAGATAGCCCGCATGCTGTTCGTTGTGGGTATCAATGACACCAGAGAAACTCATCAACGTGCCTGGCTTCACTTATTGTGGCTTCACCTGGAATGTGTAGCTTTCCGCTTCGAGCCCTGAGGCGTCCAACTAGATGGTATATCTTCAAGACTAAACTCCGGCCGAACCCCTGAGAAATGCTTCTGATGGATCTCATCTCAGCCAGGCACGGCAGCTTGCGCACGATGACGTTGGATCGACAGAGCCCCAGTAGGACTCGATCGAGGACCAACAGCTCGTATAAGACACGTAAAGAGAACTCGATCGAGGCTTGACCCAAACCACAAACCTCGGCCATACCTGGATATCCTGGCCAACGTCCCTAGAACTGAAGACGCTGTTCTTGTTCCTCCGTCTCGTCCACCGCTGACATATCCTGATACACCGCACGTGACGAGGGACAGGCATCTCCCTCCAACCCCTCCAACACCGTCCAACCAACGAAGAAGAAGGCCAAGAACATCACAGTATCATCTTCCATATCTCCCATCGCCCGACAATTCAGCTCGAGGCCCCTGCGTTTCAGGGGACTGTCGACGCCGCTAGGCAGAGAGTGAGGGATCATACACCCTGCACGCCCACGGACCAATAGCGAAAGCTTGGAGGGAATGTCACCACTCGATCTCGCGACGTAACTCTTGTTTATTGCGAAGCCAGCTTTCTTCGTTATCAATCTCCTAGACCCTCTCACTGACATCGTGACTCTCCTTCAACACCATCTCCACCGTTCCCGGGGAACGAGCCGATATCACGATGGCCCCAACATGTTCGGACCCACGACAGATCGTCATCAGCCTCAACCCCGCACGACGCCAAGCTCTCTGGAAGCTCGTCAATGAAATCACCGATTTCATGAGCTCTCAGCTTGACGTTGCTGATGATGAGCTGGGTCCTGTTCTGTCCACTCCTCGTGACGAGAGCGGACCTTCAATACCCAGGGACGAAGATCCCGAGACGCGCGTCCAGCAGCCAAACAGATCAGCACAGTCTCTACGCATCCAGAGGGCCGCGCTGAAGCACCTGGCAGAATGGAAACGGGAGTTTATGCCTAAGCTCGAAGAGATTATTCGAGTCAAGGATGATCAGAAAATCCAGGAAGAGAGACGCAAGCACCAGCAGGCACTGGAGCAAAAGAAGCTCGACACACCTGAAGAAGGCGAGAATCTCATCAGTTTTGGAGAGACCAAGATTGACAAGCTGGAGGATGTCACCTCACTCCAGGCCTTGTATCACCCCATCCCGACGAGACTGACAACTATCCCATCGGAGGATAGGAAGCAAGCTCTTTCATGCATCTTGCTTCTCATCCTGTCCACGGGCAAGTATTCGGCTCACACTCGAGCTCTGGCACTCTATCTTGCCTCCTCACTGGAGCTCTCACAGTCCTTCATTATCAACGAAGAGATTGAGATCGCCAAGGCCCTTCTCGAATCCTCCAAGAATGGGGACAAGCAGAAAGAGGTCATGTCTGCCGAGGCTGAAGCAGCCAAGCGCAGACAGGACAACAAGTTTAACAGATTCTGGAAAGTTGGTCTCGCTTCCGTGGCTGGCGCGGCAGTTATTGGTGTCACTGGAGGCCTGGCTGCCCCCTTGGTCGCCGGCGCTGTCGGTAGTATCATGGGTGGTGTAGGCTTGGGAGGTGTTGCTAGCTTCCTCGGTATCTTTTGGATGAACGGTGCTCTTGTTGGCGCTCTGTTTGGCGCATACGGAGCCAAGATGACGGTATGTCCCCAGGTATTTCCTCTTGATAACTACTAAGACCATGTATTAGGGTGAGATGATGGACAAGTACGCCAAAGAAGTCGAAGATTTCAAATTCATCCCTCTCAAGGAAGAATGGGGTGAAGTCTTCAACGCTGAAGACCCACAAGGCGAGCAAGACCGTCGTCTCCGTGTCACTATTGGAATCAACGGTTGGCTTCACTCCGAACAAGATGTCACCAAGCCATGGCGCGTCATGAGTGACGATAGCGAGGTGTTTGCCCTGCGATATGAGATGAAGACTCTTATTGCCCTCGGACATGCACTGCGTACCTTGGTCGAGTCGTTTGCCTGGAAGAAGCTCAAGCTCGAGATCTTGAAGCGAACCGTCCTCGCAACTCTTCTTGCCGCTCTTTGGCCCATTCAATTGCTCGCTGCCGCTTCCAACGTCGACAACCCCTTTAACCACGCTTACAACCGTTCTCGCAAGGCTGGTCAGCTTTTGGCAGATGCCCTCATCAACAAGGTGCAAGGCGAGCGGCCTGTAACTCTAGTTGGCTACTCACTTGGTGCCACGGCTATCCATGCTTGCTTGCAGTCCCTTGCTGAGCGCCACGCCTTTGGACTCGTCGACACTGTTGTCTTGATTGGAGCACCCGCACCTTCGGCACCCGGTCACTGGCGTACACTTCGCACTGTCGTCTCTGGAAAGATCTTCAACGTGTTCTCCGAGAACGATCTTATCCTCGGTTTCGTGTACCGCGCGCATAGTCTCTCTATGGGAGTTGCCGGCTTGCAAGCGATCCCAGACGTTGAAGGAATCGAGAATCTTGACTTGAGCGAGTCTGTCAGCGGTCATCTTCGCTATCCGGACCTCACCGGTGAGATTCTTCGAAAGTGTGGATTCGTGGGAGTCAAGGCGGCAGCGGAAATCGAGAAGGACGACCTTATCAAGATGAAGGAACACCAGACCGAAGGTGACTTGCTCAACTTTGATGGAGCGCCGGAATATGCCGAACGGAAGAATTCTCAGTCACCTCGCCAGGAGGAGATTGCGAGCGATCTCCGTGGGCTTAACATCTCCCCACCCGGCCTTGTGTCTCCTTCACAGCCTCCAGTCCAGGACAAGGAGACTGAGAATCCCCCTCTTCCTCGGCGTCCAACCAATCATGACGACGAGGAGCCCGCGCCGAAGCTCCCTCGACGTCCTACAGCCAAGGAAGAGGAGCCAAAGCAAGAGATAGCACCCAGTCTGCCTCGCCGCCCAACCGAGACTGCAAGGGAAGCTAATCCTCCCCTGCCAAGACGTCCGACAGAGCCTACAGACGAAGATCTATCATCGTGGGCATGGAAGCAAGACCGGCCCTGGACACCAGAGTCAAACAAGACTGACGACGAAGAGTTCGGGGGCATCGTCATGGTCAACTACGATACCGATGGAAGTTCGAAATAAGCAGTGGGATGATGATAAACTGAGGGAGTTGGACCAACCGTATGGACAAATACGAATAGGGGTAGGGCATCGAGGAATCTTTTAGTTTCAGTGTAGGAAGCATAAACTCACCCCCTTTTAACGTCTTCCATATATTCCCCATTCTACTGAACCGTGAGTTTGTGAATTAGTCACTCACACACTGTAGCATTACAAAAGCCCATCCCGCAATTTCTTCCTCAACATCCATCTCCACCTTGAAAGAAGAGGGGAAGATCAGGAAGAACAAACGGTCGGCGGAGGCCGTGAATCAGGGTCTGCACCCAAACGGGAGGCTGTGAATCACACTCTCAAACGAACCACCAATATATAAACTCGTCCCTCAACCTCTTCCTTCATCTCAACAACTTCTCCTCCTTCACAGCCTCTTCCTCCTGAAGAGCTCCGCCAGGTATTACATTCCAATCATCCCATCCCACCCATTTTCGCATCATGGCTAATTCCGAGCAGCACCCATCACCTCTCCTTGAAGTCTGTTGATCTGAGGCTATCACCATGGCCAAATCAGAGGAAGACGGGTCGATGAACCTCGACAAGGCCGACCCTTCTCTGGCGCTCCTGGATCTACTGAGAGAGCACACAAGTCAAAGAGCGAAACGGGCTGCTGACCCAACCCCAGCCACGACTCCTCCTCCAGCAAAGCGTGCCAACACGCGCGATACGTTTGAGCTCCATGTTCCAGGGCTGCGCAATGTCGTTCGCGACCTGGTGCGTGAGGAACTCCGCAAGCAGTTGCCCGACCTCCTGGCTAGTGACCTATCCGACCTGCCCGATGTCTCGTCTGATAACCTGTCCGACCTCCTGCCCGACGTCTCGTCTGATAACCTATCCGACCTCCTGCCCAAGGTCTTGGGCGACCAGGCGACCAAGAGTGATGGACTTCAGAAGACCGAAGAAGTCCGCTTATTGAGAGACGAGATCAGCCAACTGAGAGAGAAAATGGAGAAGAACGAGGCTGCTCAAAAGAAACTTGTCAACAAACACAAGAAACTTGCCGACAAACACAAGAAACTCGTCAATAAACACAAGGAACTCGCCGGCAATTTTGAACAACTCAGAGAGCCGACCACCAAAGTTGTTCGCGATCTGATGACGAGGGACTTGGGAGAGGCCAAGACGACCAAGGCAGCTTCCAGCAAGGAGGGTTGAGACCCAAGCGAGCTACCATGGAGAAAACGAACGGTGGACACCGTGACGGGATACTTTTGAGGGGATGGTAAAGGGTTGACGGAAGCAGGCGTTACGGTACTGAGGACCATGAGTTGAGGATCAAGGGTCATGGAGAACAATACTTGCTTTATTCTGGAACGAGGATCGTTTAAATTTATCATCCCCATCTTTCATATCGTAGTGCCCTGCGTGTGGTTGTAAGACTTCCAGTGATGTTCTTGGCCAAATCGACTTGACAACTTGTGTTGCGAGTTGAACGACAAAGGTAACCTAACAAGAACAACACAAGAATTTAGATGAGATGGTAAACTACTCACATAATAATTTAGATCTCTTTATATTTTATGAATGAATCTAATTGGAAGATTAGCCAAGACCTAGAAAAGACGTAACACGACAACCTTCCAACCAGTCTGTTCACGACAAATTACAACGCTCAAGGAATAGACAAATTGAACACAAAGAAATAGAGTTTCTTAGAGATTGCTCAGGATGAATAGATATATGAATAAATACAGGACTCCAGGCAGCTTAACAGAGCCCGGTCCGTTTCCTAGTCTTCTTCCTCTCCCCTCTCCTGTAGCTGTCAAGATTCGCATGGCTTTTTTTCTTCTTCCATCTTCTAGTGGTATCATGTGTCAAAGGAGAACAAGGAAACAAGGGAGACCCAAGAAACATAAAAACAGATTAGCGACGGCTGGTATTAGGCGTGTGCAGGGCGTGCGAAATGTGTCTCGTAGATGTGCCACGTAGCAATGAAAGCTCAGTTCAGATGGTGGCGGACGGTCTCAGAATGTCCATGATAGGAAAGTGTGCTTTACCAAGTCCTAGCACAAAGGGTCAAGCAGTTGGTGTATCGTTGCGACATGGTGTTGTTCAGCGGCGGACTGGAGTCGCCTGAGGGCCGGCGGTGCCCTCCATGTTGCCGGTCAATTCGGCGACGCGAGCCTTGATTCGGGCAACGCGGGATTCAATAGCTAAGGTCTCGTTAGCTTTGTCAACTTCAGGCACACCAAGTTGTCTCAACTTACTCTCTTCTCCACTTGTATCATCGTCGCCATCAGTTGTCCTGGCAGGACGGGGTGCCTCGTCGGGTTGTCGAGCGGCTCTATCAGCAGCGTTCTTGCGGATCTGAGCCCATCGATCTTGGACTCCAGGGCCGGCGGTGTTGCTCAGCTTCTCCTCAGGCTGTGCCGCTGAACCGAGCTGGGGAGAGTGACGGGACTCCCGAGCGATAGGTGGAGGCGTAGCGTCGTCCTCGTCGTCACTGTCAGGGGCAAAGGCGGGCTGGTCTGCGAGGGGGCCCTGATTGAACCGAGCATTCTGCACCTCCACAGGGGTCGAGTTGTTGGTGCTAGGAGGGAGCTGAGCCTCCTCCATTGTTGGCTCAACGACCTCGTGGTTCTTCTGGGGTGTGTCGACACGCTTCACAGGCTCTTCCATGGGCGTGACAAAGTCGGCGGGTGTGGGAGTTGGCAGCTCAGAGTCATCGCCCTGTACAGGGGCGGGTTGGGGAACGGGGGCTTGGACAGCCGCAGGCTCTGGAGTCTCAACACGAGCCGCAGTTGGTTGAGCGTGAGGCTCGGGAGTGGGCTGATCCCGTTGAAGGAGCGCATTCACGTTGGCGCCGGCATTCTCTGGAAGCTTGGAGCTTCGGTTCTTGCGGAACAGCTTACGGAAACCGCGGTTCTCCTTGTTCTCCTTTTGCAGCTTCTTCTTCTTGCTCTCGGGGCTTGATGGCGTAGGGGACACCATGTTCTCACGAGAAAAGTCTTGAGGCAACTCGTTCTTGGGAGGAGGGACAGGGACGACCGCTGGCTCTGGATCGGGTAGTTGTGTGATAGGCTCCTGGACCTGCTCCTGAACTGGCTCCGGAGCTGGTAGAGGCGCAGGCTCAACTTCGGCGGGCTTGTCAGGAACAGGAATAGGCTTCCTTACGGTTTCCTTGGGGACTGGCGCGAATGTCGGAGAGGCAACAGGTGTTGGCACGTCCTTAACGGGCACCTGAGGAGGCTGCTCCTGGGGATGCGAGCTACCATTGGTCTCGGCATCTCCATTAACTCCCTCGGAGGGAATGGGTGATACAGCCAAGCCGCGACCTGCGTTGCTGTTGGCCATATACACATCCTTGATCGTTCCCTTGTCGTACTTGGAAACCCACTTCAGTGCCGATGAAGCCTCACCGATGATGGTGGGCTGCAAGGTGAGAACGCTGTTAGTCTTCTCAGCCATGAGCTCTGCATCAGTTCGGCCACGGCGCTGGTACTGCTGCTGGGCAGCCATCTTCTTCTCTTGAAGTTCAGCTGCTCGAAGCTGTGCAGCCTTGGCCTGGATCCTGGCATGAGTATCGGGGCCAATGCTGGCCTTGCTGGCGCTATTTTGGCCAACGTTGCTTTCGAGGGCTTGTTTGCTAGTAGACTTCCGTCGACCAAGTCCCTTTCCACGCCGAGTCCAGCTGAAGAAGCCCTTCTTCTCTGCGATATAGGCGCCCTCCTGAGGCTCTGGCGCCGCACCAGCCACCATCTCCTCCATCACCAGCCAGCGGCCACCGGTGATCTTAGTCTCGACAATTGCGCATCGTCCGAATGCAGACTTTCGCTCGGCAGTCTCCTCAGGGGCGAGACTGGTCATCCAAACCCACCAGAATGCATCGTCCAAGGAAAAGGTGGTGATGCTAGCAAGTTCACCAGGTTCAAGGGAGCGGTCGTGCTCAAGTCTTGGCCGGTGTGACTGCGAGCTTCGTTGTCTCACCGTTTCAAGAGGTGGCAGGACCTTGTCGGGAGGGAGAAGAAGGTTAGATCGAGCGGCCTGGTTTTCGTCGACAAATCCGGAGGACAAGAAGTCGGCCCATGAGGGGGTTGTCGGTCTTCCGAGGCCGTTTCCAGAGGCAGGCGTCCTGCGAAGGCCAGGTGGTGGTTGTTTCTGGGCCAAGGCGCTTTCGTCGTCATCGTCTTCTTCCTCGAGGGTACTAGAGAAGCCGATATCTTCGAATCGCGACCAAGACGCATCGCGCAGACTGGTCGAGTGCTTTGAGCTCGAGACTTGCGACTGGTTGGCGCCAGCAACGGCCTTCAGGACTCGACGGCACTCATCTGTCAAGGCTTTAACGGGGTCCTCGTACTCGGAAAATTCCTGCAATGCGCGGTCCTCGTCACGGTACTGGAAGTGGTTGGCCCTCCGCAAAAGGGCAAAGGGAGTCGGAGACACGGTATCGACGATCATGACAACCTTGTTGGTAGTCGAGCTCATAAGGGCTGGTCGCTGGGGAGGATATTCGGTTTCCTGGAGCAGTTTCTGGAGAGACATGGGGAGCATGGTGATGCCAGTAACGTTCTGTTCAGGCGAGAGAGATCTGAGGAAAGCAAAGAACATGTGGCTCGTCGCATCAGCAGCACTGGTTTCAAGTAAGCAATCACATTAAACAGCGGTCGTTAAAGGCAACTTACCGAAGCCACGCCTCATATCCTCCCTCGAAGCCCTTGGTTGTATCCTTGTGCTCAAAGGCCCACCATGCAGCCATTCGCGACAGCTTCCGACCACCAAGACCATTGGACTTTCCATGGGCAGCAATTGCTGCCATGAGGTCGAAGAAGTCAAAGATGATGCGCTGACGAGCGCCATTCTCGACGCTAATCGGGATGAATGTCTTGAAAGAGTCTCGGGCCAGGTTTGAGTCTAGACAAGGGTCAGATTTGCCGTTTGAAGAGGTCGTCAACGTCATGCCATGCGAAAGCACATACCAATTTCTCCCACTTTGAACAGCTCATACGCATCCCAGCCAACAATGCCCCCCTGAATTCGACTCCAGCACCACTTTGCGACACCAGAAACCACCTGGGAATGTTAGTTGGCGCGCTTCTTGTTGTCGTAACCCACGTACCATTGGTTCCGTCATGCGCAACTCCTGGAGCAATTGTTCACCGCGTAGATTCGCATGGGACTCGAAAAAGTGACGGACAAAGGAGCGCACGGCGCTAGGATCGGAGGTCGGTCGGAATGGAAGAAGGAGAAAGGGGTGGTCGAGAGCTGGAGTACAGCATAACGATTAGCATGTCGTGTACATGGAGGGGCATGATGGGGGAGGAGTCGCAGGATGTGTATTCCATGTGACAAAAGTAACATACCTCGCGCCTTAAGCTCTTGAGTACAACATCGAATCAGCTCGTGAACCTCCTCGGGCTCGACAGAGGTGCGCGCCCAGGCATCGGTCCATTGTGGTTTGGCCGGCAGCGACGAGGCAAGATCGTTGGCGGCTTTCTTCTTGGACTTGGAGTCCTTTCCCTTGAGGCGAGCGAAGAGGCCAGCCATGACGGGCAACGGCTTAACAGCAGTTGCGAGCGAAGATAGTCAGTCGCGGTGACGAGGAGATTCCATGCGACAAGAGAATAGGAATGGATGCAAAAGCGACGTCAAGCCGGGACGTGAATAAAGGGGCGGTGATGCTCTGCTGGGGTGTACCGATGCCAGGTACCCTACTGTAGGTAGGAGCTATTCGGTGATAATTTCCCGGTTGAGAGCGGGAAAAGCAAGGCCCCGGTTGCGAAATATGGCCAGGGTCTGTCGGCAGTTGGGTCGATTTAACAGTAGCTTCTGCTGCACTGGCGATGATCGTGATATGAAATGGTGAAGCTGAACGAGAAGGTGGGAGAAGCCTGCGCGCAAGAGAGACGTGTAAGTCAGGGAAGGTGGGCTCAGGGACGGTTTCTACGCGGGCGTGAGCGGCATATGATGGGCGTACAAATAAAATTAGGGGACCCTTTTCCCCTCTGGCGGATGTTGGAGGTTGATACAAGGCCAGTTAGATTGGCTGCTGCTGGGTATCGAAACGAAACGACGTGCTTAACGGGGGTGAAGGAGAAAAAAAAAGGAGGGGCACGAGGCCGGGGATAGAGAAGGATTATGGGAAGAATGGAAAGTGAATCGAAAGAGAGGAAGAGAAGAAAAAAATTCTGAGTCCAACCAGAAGCAAGATGAGACGAGAAGAGAGAGGAAGAGGGTGACAATGGGATTGGGGACGGGACGGGATTGTGGACAACGGGGTGAGGTAGGTGCAGCGCAGCGCGGGCACCTTGTGCTGGGCTGGGCTGGAGCGCGCTTCAGGGGCGACGACGGGGATGCGCGACCAGGTTTATCATGGATGGATGAGTACGGTACGTACAGAAGAGAACAGCACTAAGATTGGGATTTGGGCTCTTGAACTGGGATGACAGGACGGAGAGCATGAAGAAGTCGACAAGGGTGGGTAGGGACCCTTTGGGATGGAGGGAGGGGTGTGTGCTTGAGAGTGATGAGTGTGTTGTGTTGCGTTGTGTTTGTGATTGAATAACCTAGAGGTGATTGTGGTGTATTGTATTGTATAGATTCAATTCTACTCTACTATTCATGATTGAGCTGCAGCATGATATTAGAACGCATCTGGTATCATGTCCTGTATGATATCACAAATCTATACTCACGTCTGATCGGATATTGGCGCTGGGCCACTGTAACCGTGAGGCTGAGAATTACCAACGTACACAGGCACAGGCACAGGTACAGGTTTCGTCAACCAACACAACACAACGCCTTCCGGATAGTCGACAAGCCGCGCCCGAGTCCAGCTCACCCCACGAGCCCGCAAGCCAAGGGACTCCAAGGAACAGACTAGCAGGTCAGGGTGTGAGGGGCTCGGGAAGCAGATTCGGGGCCTTCCATTCCAGGGGACAAGGTGAAAGAAGTGTGAGTAGATGGGCGGCAGCAAAAAAAGAGTTGGGCAGTGTGCTACTCGCGATGTGAGAGGCCAAGACAAAAAGCAACCGTAACCGTTGGACCAGAGTTGACCAACGCGATTGGATAGGTTGGGCCGCTGCCAGAGAGGTCAAGGCTTTTTCAATCAGAGGGAGTGGACCGCCACGTTCCTGGATGCCCTGAAATTTTAATTACGTTGGGCGGGCGGGCGGCCAGGTAATTAATTAATTGGACGTCCATGGGGGAGAGAGAGAGCGAGGGGCTTTCATGTCTTTGATCATGCCGGTCCTCATGCCCTGGCTCTATCAGACAATGACGGCGATGGCTGAAGCCGAAAAATAGGAGGAGACCCGACAGAGAACGACGTCAATACGCTTCACCACCACGATCAGAAACTTGGGATGATGGACCAGGGGTCTCGCTCCTCCATCTCATCCATGGCCCGGCATCGGTCTTGACAAGCCTGTCACCTTGGCGCCTTGGTTGGACGCCGTCGCTGTAGCCAAATTGGTGCTGTAGCTCTACTACTAGCTTGCGCGAGCTGAGCGACAAGCGAGACGACGACGCGCTGAGCCTCTCACGTCTTTTCTTTTCGCGACTGATCCAATCTCTAGATGCGATCATTTCGGGTGGCTCGACGCCATCGTTTCGCAATTGCCCTCTCCCAAAGAGTTCATTAGTCACCCGATGAGGTGCCCCTCTCCCTCTCAAACTTCCCGAGCCGCTCACACACACACACACGGGCGGGAGAAACGACGCCGTTGCGTCCCGTCTGGCGCCCTCTGGTGGTCTAATTGGCGGCGGACTGTCCCTTGCCAATATCAGCGCCTCTGTTAAGATAGGGCTTTCAGCCCGTCGATGAACCCAAGCCTCGCTCGTTCTTCTCCACGTCATGAGTAGCGCCTCTAAAGGAGACGAAAAAAAAAAAGACGTCTACTAATTCAAGGAATCCTTGATGGTAATCCACTCTCGACTCGGCCGATTCAAATCGTTCCGGTTCGCGAGCATCTTCAACATTAGCCTCTTTACCTGGGATACCCCATCTCATGCCAGGAACCTCTCAACAGCGGGACATCAAGTTTCCGCCCGCACAAAAAAGCCCAAATATAGCCCATCTATTCCTTCTCCCAGACTTCTCTCGGGATGTCTTTGTCCAATGGCCATACCGATGGCTCGGTCATCCGTGGGGCGCCCCGAGTTGTGAGTTGGCATGGCCAGCGCATCCTCATCCCACCCAAGCCGGCATTCGTGGGCGTCTTGGGTGGCCGCCTGTTCGCCCAGGATTTTCCTCTCGGATCGACGCTGCTGAGCTGGCAGATGGGCTGTGCTAGAAGACGACTGGTTATCCTAAATGTACGTGAGTGAGATCAGGACGTGGCCACTAACACGTAGTGTCCCATCTCACACCGTCGGCAACCAAAGATGCAGGTCATACAGAGCCCGGAAACCTGGCAGCAAGCAAGCAAGCCTCGATCTTGCTGATGAAAACAAAACATCCTTGACAACCCCGTCCAAGGCATGAGTCTGTGCTGTCGTCGCCATCAGCCTTCATCCCAACTCGGCCGCTTCTCGACGCCCTAGACCTCGATCCATGACCCCGGTCTAGTTGAGAGTTGAACCGCAAACCAAACTCCACAGTCGTTATGCTTCATGCAAGCGGGGACGGGCACTTACTGTACCTACGTGCATCTCTCTTCTGCTCATCCGTATTCCGCGCCCGGGTTGGTATGCCAGGGCTGAAACAAGATGCTCATGGTTCAGGCGTTGGTTCCCGTTCGTCCACGTTGTTGACGCTCAACCTTGATCATGACTGGCGCGTCCCTCCATGCCCCGCATTCTCATGGAATCTTTTTTTGACATGGGAGATCTGATGCTACCTCTTTTTTGTGATGCTATATGGGGAAAGACCCTAAGGGAGGCGCTCGAGGGATGAGGGAGCGTGCTTCAATCTCAGACCTTTTCCACCTCGACTCATCTTGAAATCTCCATTGGTGCGCCCGGTCGTCTAGCCCCTGGTGAAGCTGAAGGGATCATGCCATTTCAATTTTGCTCAGACTAGATCTTTCGGCTTCTCCTTCGAGAAGAGGTCTAGGCGAGAGACTAGTGTCGCGCGCTGAAGAGTGGAGTTGAGCCGGTTGGAATTGCTTCAACACGGACCCTTCTATCAACCGTGACCCTGAACTGATCAAGTCACTGACCTCGGGCATGACGGCTCCTAAGTCTGGCCGGCCCGCTGTCTTCATCCCTCCATCCGTCCTCACCGTCCGCTGATCTCCGAATGTTGTTTACAATACAATGCTTGGTTCAGAGGTTTCGAATGATCAGAGGATGACGTCTTTCAATAGCTCGATACGATACGCTAGAGAATCGTTCATCCATAAAACTAATACTACAACTACATATATCCATGCACATAGATTCCCGAAGGTGATCCTTCCATGATCCCTGGCCCAGTGACCCGATCATCTGGGGACCGATATTCCTACATGCCAAATCCTACGTCCTACTTCCTACATTCCTGGATACTAAGATACCCTTACCCTGATCCCAAGTGCTAATACAACGCCGTCGTAAGAAAACAAATACGCTGGCTCTGATAAACCCAAACCATACTCTACTCTTCCTTCTTGCGCTTTTCTTCCTCCTCGGCAAGCGCTAGGGCTTCCTCCAGAGCCTCCTCATCTGCAGCAAATTCGGCGTCGTTCTCCTTATCATCTTCATCCTTCTTTTCTGCTGACTTGGTCTCCGACTTCTTGGCCTCTGTCTTCTTGGTCTCCTTCACTTCCTCTTCCTCTTCGGCAGCTTCGGGCTCTTCGACCTTGGCCTTGGTCGTGGCACCTGGT
The DNA here is from genome assembly GCA_025433615.1 of Fusarium sp. LHS14.1. NCBI lineage: Eukaryota > Fungi > Ascomycota > Sordariomycetes > Hypocreales > Nectriaceae > Fusarium > Fusarium sp. LHS14.1. Next base: position 4,051,113 of record CM046481.1, read on the forward strand.
GCCAATGCCCAGTCGATCTCGCCATCAGGTCCGTATCGCGATACGAGCCACTCATTGGCCTTCTTGAAGTGTCCACAGTCGAAGAATCCTCGAGAAGCGCTGAGAGGGCTAGGATGCACGCTCTGCAGCACGAGATGCTTCACTCGGTCGACCTTCTGCACTCGCTTGCCAGCTGGGGTTCCCCAGGCCATGAACACCACACCCCTCGTTCTCTTCTGAGCCACTAGATCAATGACCTTTTGGGTGAAGCGTTCCCAGCCTCGGTTGGCATGCGAATTGGCCTCATGGGCTCGAACAGTGAGGCAGGTATTCAGCATGAGGACACCACGGTCCGCCCAGGGTGTGAGGAGTCCTCCCTTGTTGGGTGGTGGCTCGAAAGATGGATAGTCTTTCTTAAGAGCAATGTACATGTTCTTGAGAGAGGGTGGCGCGGGAGTGGGAGGTCGCACGGAGAAGGCCAGTCCATGGGCCTGGTTGTTGTTGTGATAGGGGTCTTGGCCAACGATGACAACCTTGACGTTGTTGAACTTGGTGTGACGGGACCTGGTTATCCAAGATCAGAAGGGGGCGTTAAAGGCAAGTATCGTAGGTCCATACCATGAGTAGACGTCCTCCTTGGGTGGGAACCATTTCCGGCCAGCACCGGTCTCGCGGTTCAAGAAGCGCTTCAGCTCCAGGAACTCCTTGGTGGTGATGTCATCCTTGAGGTGGGCCAGCCAGCTGTCGTCGAGGGTATCAATCTCGAGCTGAAGAAGCTCCTTTTGCTCTGCAGTAAGGGTTCCCAACCACTTGGCCTTGTCGAACTTGACAGCCGGCGCAGCCGCAACGCTACCGGCGGGCTTAGGGGCAGCTCCAAAGAATGAAGCAATGTTACCATCGGCCTTGGCCTTCTTTGTGTCGCCTCGACCAGCCGCCGCTGCGGCCTTGCGCTTGAGTGTCGACATGACGAGACGCTGGATGTGGAGACGGAGTCGGAGATGGGGAGGGGGTCGATGCACGGTAAGTCCTCGCAGGAGAAGGAGTCTGGGGAGAGCTCGCGTGGGAAGAATCCTGGGCAATTGGACTCGCCAAACGGTACAGTAAAAATTGATTGGCACCAAAACTTTGGGGAAGAAACAATGGAGATGGACGAGAAAGTGCAGGGCCGAGTCGTGTTATAGGCAGTGTGATAAGATGTGATGGATTTTCCGAGCTAAAGTGGTGATGCAAGCCTTCAGGAGTCGATGGCAACGGGGCGCGTTGCGGGAGACGCGGTCAGACCCTAGCCATTAACGCGCTTCCCGTGACTTTCGCGTCAAGGGAGGCTTGGAGACTTGGGACTTTAGTCCAGGCTGCAGGGCACTGAAACCTGGGGGCTTTTCCTGAGTGGCTGGGAACTGAAGTAAGTTTCTACACTAGCAAGCCTGGCGTAACCGCTATCTAGGCAGAAATAGGCAGAAACTGTGGAGTTGAAGATTGGTCTTGTTGGGAGTTGTGGAACTATGCAACTTATGCTATTCAGACATATCAATTGGGTTCTTGAGAGTTTCACAACAGCATTGTCTAAACCATACAAAGGCAACTTCAGCCTTGAATATCTCAAGTGGTTAAAAGAGAGTTTCCTTTGTCAGGTCATAGCTACTATCATTGGTGCATCTCCCTGCATCACTGGCGTTTGGAGCCTCCTTTTCTGGACTGATGCATTTGCGTTCACATCGAGGCCAGACTGTGCAGGCACTGGCAACTCAATTCGTATTCTACCTTGAATACAGTCAATAATTACCCTCTATTGTTCAATGATGCCAACTGTAGCCATTTGCCAGACTTGCACTCTTCATCAGTTGAGAGCCTCCAATGGCTTCTCCCAGCTGAACTACCTAGGTTGTTCCTGGTGGCGCATTAGTCAGCCGTCGTCACCACGCTTTTCCAATCTGGGCACACACCCGACAGGCATTACCTCATGTAAGCTCCGACCTCAACTGGACAGCTTGTAACTCCCGGCTGCTTCGAACACCCCGCGACAACAACACCGCAGGCCCGCATCTACACTCTGCAGAATAGCCATGCTCTGCGGCATAGCTCGAAACTTTGGCACATAGAAGTTGCCCAAGATGAGGCAATCAATCGTCTGGGTTCTCCGTTAGTCAATCGCTTCCACCCGGCACACGCGACACCTGGCAAGCTTGCTGACCTTTTGTTAGTGCTCTGGCAGGCCACCTTGGGAGTTAGCACGAATGCCAAATATTACCAGCAAGAGATGAAAGAACAACCCGTTCAGAGAGGTGGCCAGAACAAACATGTCGCCGCTCCAAGAACCGATGTGGTTGTTGACCACAACCACCTTCATACTCCCCAACCTGGTACAGTCGGCCTCGACGGAGGGAATGGGAGCGCAAAGACGCTGACAGCTTCTAGGTGCGGAACTGGTCGACGCAGCCATGGCTGAGCTGAACAAAGCACCCCAACCTTTACATCGTCGAAAGCGAAAGGCGGCAGGTCTTGTCGGAACTGCCCTGCGGTATATCCTCAAAGCTATCCCCACCAGCCCTGTGACCTCGCCATCGCAATCCCACGATTCTTCCGCCACCGGCTCCATCTCCAATGCGGTCGACCTTCTCGAGCAAGCCGCGCGGCAAAACAATTCCGACGCTCTCTACTTGCTTGCTGAGATAAACTTCTTTGGCAACTACAGTCACCCAAGAAACTTGGACGTGGCCTTCAACCACTATAACCAGCTCGCCAACGTTTACGGAAATACGACGGCCCAGTTCATGGTCGGACTCTACTATTCCACGGGGATTGGTAATGTCGTTGAGCGCGACCAAGCAAAGGCGCTCCTCTACTACACCTTTGCTGCTCTTCGCGGAAACGCTCGCGCGGAAATGGCTGCGGGATTCAGGCATCACGCTGGCATTGGAACAACTAAGAACTGCGAGACGGCGGTGAAATTCTACAAGAGTGTGGCAGACAAGGCGATTGCCTGGCACAGATCTGGTCCTCCTGGTGGCAGAGCTTGGGTCCAACAACAATGGCGAATCTCGGATGACCATGGAGGTATCTACGGAGAAGGGGCAAGTGCTTCAAGTGCAGGTATGAACGCTTTCAAGCCGAGTTACGGATCCGACGCGAATGCTGCCATCGACGATGTCATTGAGTATCTCGATTTGATGTCTCAAAAGGGCGACTTTAAGGCATCGTTCAACTTGGGAAGGATATACTACGAGGGCCAGCGGGGCCTTGAACCCGACATCGATATTGCTCTCAGGTACTTCAGCAAGGTTGTGTCCCGCTACTGGAAGCAAAATGGACAACTCCACGAAAGCCCTAAGCCGGGTTTAGAGAAGATTGCTGCCAAGGCGGCTGGCTACATTGGCCGGATGTACCTGAGGGGCGATGGTGTTGCTCAGAACTTTGCAAGGGCAAAACTCTGGTTTGAACGTGGTATCACGCAAGGAGATGCCCAGTCGCAGCATGGTCTCGCTCTGATGCTGCTTCATGGATACGGGGGGAAACAAAATGTGAAGTTGGCCATGGAACTCTTCAGGGCATCCGCGGACCAAGATTTCCCTGCTGCCATGGTCCAGATGGGACATCTTTATTTGGATCAGGGTGGTCAGGAGGACGTTAGGATCGCCAACAACTACTTTGAACTTGCAGGACGACACGGCAACATCGAGGCGCATTACTACATTGCAGAGATGATCCACCATGGCGTTGGACGAGAGAAGCTCTGTGGCGCCTCTCTCACATATTACAAGAGTGTTGCCGAGAAGGCCGAACCGTTGGTCTCGGCTTGGAGCGATGCTAACGACGCGTACGAAGCCGGTGACCATGATCTTGCGTTCTTGGAATACCTTCTGGCTGCTGAGCAGGGTTATGAGAAGGCGCAGACTAACGTGGCATATATGCTGGACTCTACACAGGGGCGCTTCGCTCTGTCATCGTTTCTCCAAGTGGCTCGAGACAAGAGCGGCCTTCTTAAGAACCCAGCGCTTGCACTCGTCTACTGGACCCGATCATCAAGACAGTCGAATGTCGACTCGCTTGTCAAGATGGGCGACTACTACTTTGATGGCATTGGCACCGAGGTTGATGTTGCCAAGGCTGTCCAGTGCTACACTGGAGCCTCGGACTATTCTCAAAGCGCCCAGGCTCTCTACAACCTGGGATGGATGCATGAAAACGGCATTGGACTAGTGCAGGACTTCCACCTGGCCAAGAGGTATTATGACCATGCGCTGGAAGTCAATGAGGAGGCATATTTGCCTGTCACTTTGAGCCTGTTCAAGCTCCGGCTTCGGAGCGCTTGGAACACATTGACACATGGACCTATTCATTCGATCCAGGACGAGCCCAGTAAGTCTTCCGTTGAATCATGTTGCTGTTTATATCCTAACATTGCCTTCAGAACCGAAAAAGGTCAGATCGCTGTCCGAATGGATCAACCACTTTTTGCAGGATGACGGGCAGTATGATGAGGAATACTATGCCGGCGAGGATCTCTACGATGGCGCGCTGGGCAGCGGAGAAGGCGCGGGCGATGATGATGGGATAATGGAGAGCCTTCTTATTGTCGGTATCACATTTTCCCTTGTGTTCCTCCTCTGGTGGCGGCAACGGCTGCAACAGGCACATCAGGAGGGTGAAGACGCTCGACGAAGAAACCTGGAAGGATTACCTCCGAACCCGCGGCCTGATAACGGCCGTGATGGTCCTGATTTTGCTGGATGGGCTGCGGGAGGTGTCGGCCTGTAAAGTACCTATTGGATGTGTGAAGAGTGGCGGGCATGTCCCTTTCTTGATGGTAGCATTGGAGCGATGGCGTTTCTGGGTTCATTTGCTAAGCTAGATGGAATTGTGTTCGAGATTCTCAAGAGCGATTTTCATCAAACAGTATTCTCGACTTTGGGCTGGTATGTCGGCTTTGAGTAGCGTCAGTGGACGGCTTTGTCCGTCATGGCTGGCGTGGGAAAAGGCACGTTGCACGCCACTTGCTGATACGTGATATTTTGGCGGCCAGCCCGAGAGAAATTGAACATATTTTGTATCAATCTTGATTCAGGGAATTTGGTAACCGTCAAGACCAATTCTCTGGGCAGTTTCATCCCTTCTTTTCGTCCGTTTGTAGAGCCAACAGAGCTGGAAGGCTGGCGCTAACAAAGAGCGGGACTGGCTGTCAGGCCCTTTGTGTAACACGATGAATGGCTCTGAGACGGTGCAGGATGAGACGTTTCAAGGCAAGAGGCTGAGCTCGGAATGGACAGCGCCCGTGAATCCTTTCACGGTTGTACAACCCTTGACAAAGCAGCCAGCCACGGGCTTGGACTTTTCTCTACCTAAGCGATGGATCTTTGGATAGAATCATCTTACTACGTAGTAGGTGCCAGTGCTAAAATATCACTCTGAATGGAATAAGCATGACTCTTCTGACTATTGAACCCCCGCGATCCCAGACTCAGCAGTGATAAACATGGACTTTCTGCTCCGTAGGATAAGGAGGCTTGCCGCTTGTCCATAGGCGCCCGTGAGCCAAGCAGCCTGGCCCCCTTTTGGGCCTGTGAAACTTGAATGTGCAACGCCTCCTGCCACGGATCGTCGCCCAGAGAGAGAGATGCTGCACGGAGATCCCTCCCCCTTCCCCTTTGTGCGGCCAAAGCACGCGCGCACCGCAAGTCTATTTATGATTTTTCTGCTTTGCATGGCAGCTGCCAAGGATCCTTTAAATAACTCTATTTCTCTTTTTTCACTCCTTTTCCCGCTTAGTCTGTCTCTCTTCTCTTGCATCTCAATCATCTGGTCAGCGAGCGGCCCATTTTGCTGCTTACTCCAAACAACCTTCACACATCCCTGCGACGTTGGGGCCGCCCTTGAAACTCACATCACCCTGCCTGGTTGCCCCGGGGGCCTTGCCGCCGTGCATGCACCTCCCACCTCGGACGAGACAACTTGAACACAGCACACAACACACACCATACAACAGAATTGCCAGTACTGAACATGTCAACGACAAGATTTGTGCGGCGCGCTCTAATGCGCAGAGATGACGACGACGACGATGATAATGATAATCGCACGGAATCATGGGATCTTGACGACGATGATAACGATGAAGGTTATTGGTGGTATAGCGATGTAGGCGACATCCGATTTCACTATACCCAACATTTCGCATGCTAATTGAAGTAGGATGGAGTGATTGTCAAATGGTCAATCCTCGCCGTCATCGTTGTTCTATTTACCCTCTGGATCGTGGGCGGATACTGGCATGCGAAGAGGAGGATCGCAAAGGGTCTACGGCCTCTGGCATATCATCGGGTGAGTTGACCTCCATATTTCCTCTATCAACCCCGACGGGCGCTAACATTACTTCCAGTGCTTCGTGAGCAGGCGCATGATGGCACAGGTCGACCCAAGATACGCATATCACCCACAACCGTATTATGCTACATACCCGGGGCCAGACGGACACACCTACGTGCAGCCTGGTGGATATCCCATGTACAACATGCCTCCTCCAGTATACGACCCCTCACGGCCTCCCATGTACGAAGAGCCTCCCGAAGGTGGCTCCAAGATCGACCCGACGCAAGGACAGAGACGGGACGATGGACCTGCAGATTTCCAGGCACCACCAGGACCACCTCCTGCGAGATAGACGGCGGAAAGATGTATAAGATTAGATGTAAGGGCAAATACAACAGGGTTTTGATTGAGATGGGTTTGGGTTTGGGTTTGGAGGCTTCACAGGGATTAACGACCATCAATGCATTGCTGGAAAACAATCAAATTGAAAGGAAACGAGCTACCTTATGATACCAGAAATAGATAGGCACTAACGGCCTTGTGCTGAATTACAACAACACCAAGATCGTTCTCCTTTTGAGCAAACCCATAACCATAAACTCCAGTCGCCTTGGGTATATGTATCTGTCGTGTGTGTAATCTGGTCCGGGGCCTTGTTCTAATCCACGTCCATGGCATCTGGATCGTCATCTGTATATGTTTGAGGTGCATTCGCATCGTCCGTCGAGTCACGGTCTACGCTCGGTGTGTTCGTCTTGCCCTCCCTTTCTAGTCGTTGCTGCTCCCTCGCGCGATGCTTCGACTCTATGATGGCCTTGCGCACGCTGTCCTTCTCTTCGGGCACCGTCAGCGACTTGGGATCGCTGTAGAGCACAAGCTGCATGCCTGCCAGCTCACCCTCGCTGTTGGCAAGGACGGCAGGAGGAATTCGATTTACGCGCAGGTGCTTTTCAATGTCCGAGAGGAAAACGAGCTTGCCGGGATCGTCGGATTCGCTGTCGGAGGAGAGCTCATCGTCGATGTTGTAGATGTAAACCTTGTGCTTGGAATCATCGAGTTGCATCGAATCATTGGGAACTGGGCGTTCGCGATCAGAGGACGAAGACGAGGGTACGGCATTGGGAATAGATGGCGTTGGGATTGATGGTTCCTCGACAGGAACATACAGCTTAGAGCCGCTTTGCTCTGTAAGTCGCGTGCGACATTAGCTCCAAAGGGATCTACCGGGACTTTGGAAGAGTGGGACAAGACGGGATGGACGTACCAATGTTAAGCAGACTCAGGCGCTTAGAAAGACGCTCATTGTCCTGAGTCTCTGCCTTTCTCTTGCGCCGCAACCTCCTCGCCTTGTCTATGCCATCGGTAGCAACCGGGGCTGCCGAGGTGGAGGTGGAGGGAGATTGCGCTCCGTGCAACATGATTGATTGATTGTCAAAGTAGAGGAGATGGAGGTGTCAGTGGTCAATGGCCCCCCGCCGCTGGAAGGCCTAAAAAAAAAGGGCAACCTTGAACCCTTCAACATTCGGAGACGAATCAACGAGAGGGAGAAGGACACGGCTGCCACCACCCGTGGCGAGGATGAACTGTTTTTTCGCCTGAGCGAGTATAAAAAAAACTTTTGTCTTTTTGTTGGTTTGTCAAGACGGGGTTCGCCCCTGATGTGGGTGAACATCAATCGCACTGTCGGCGGTGGAAGCAGAAGCAGCAGAAGCGCCTCTTCGGCCTGGAACGGGATTGCGATAGCGGCGGCACGGGTACCGGGCTTCAGCGGTTGCGATAGCGGTTGCGGGCGTTGGAGTCGGCGCTGTCCGCCCCGGAGCTGGAGCTGCTGGAGGCAGGTGCAAACGAGCACGGGTGGGCGCGGGCCTTATGTATCCCTCTTGACTCATTCAGCGGGTTCTTGTAGAACTTTCCACTCCCCTCCGTCGGCGCCACCAATAATACAACGACAACCTCTTCTCCTCCACAGTCACAACCACAACCTCCTTCCCCAGACAAACGTCGCTGCGACTCTGCGACAATCGACAATCACGATATTCGCGCGACAGATCCCCAAGGCCACAAGGAGATTTCCCTCTTTCCTCTTTCGCCGGTCTTACTCCAGCAGCTCGACCATGGCCGAGTCCGAGCTCAAGTGGCCCGCTGCGCGCGTTCGCCAGACCTTCCTCGAGTACTTTGAGCAGAGGGGCCACACGATAGGTACGTGATAGTGCGGGCAACAAGTCTTGCCACCCCGGACGACTTCGCAATTATACCCAGTTTCTTCCACGAGATTTCTTCAATTCTGCCGTCCAATTTTTATCATTCCTTTCCTATCTCGCCAGGCGCTGACAAGACTCTTCTCCAATACAGTCCCCTCCTCCTCCGTCGTCCCTCACAATGACCCCACCTTGCTCTTCACCAATGCGGGCATGAACCAGTTCAAGCCCATCTTCCTCGGTACCATTGGCAAGACAGATCCCATGGCCGGCCTCAAGGCCGCTGTCGACAGCCAAAAGTGCATCCGCGCCGGTGGCAAGCACAATGATCTCGACGATGTCGGCAAGGATAGCTATCACCACACCTTCTTCGAGATGCTGGGTAACTGGTCTTTCGGCGACTACTTCAAGAAGGAGGCTGTTCAGTACTCTTGGGAGCTTCTGACCAAGGTCTACGGTCTCGACCCTGCCCGTCTCTACGTCACTTACTTTGAGGGTGACGAGAAGTTGAAGCTGGAGCCTGATTTGGAGGCCAAGGACCTCTGGCTGTCCGTTGGTGTGCCTGAGGATCATATTCTTCCCGGCAACATGAAGGACAACTTCTGGGAGATGGGCGACCAAGGTCCTTGCGGTCCTTGCAGTGAGATTCACTACGACAAGATCGGTGGTCGCAATGCCGCCAACCTCGTCAACATGGACGACCCCATGGTTGTCGAGATCTGGAACAACGTTTTCATGCAGTACGACCGACAGAAGGATGGTAGCCTTAAGTCGCTGCCCGCCAAGCACATTGATACCGGTATGGGCTACGAGCGATTGGTTTCTGCTCTCCAGAACACCGTCTCCAACTACGCCACCGACTGCTTCACCCCCCTTTTCAAGAAGATCGAGGAGGTGACCGGCGCCCGACCGTACAGCGACAAGTACGGCAAGGACGATGCCGACGGTATCGATACCGCTTACCGTGTTGTTGCCGACCACATTCGAACCCTCTCATTCTCTATTGCCGACGGCGCCGTCCCCAACAATGACGGCCGAGGTTACGTCGTCCGACGTGTCCTGCGACGAGGTGTTCGATATGCCAGGAAGTACTTCAACGCCGATATCGGCGCTTTCTTCTCCAAAATTCTGCCTGCCTTGGTCGACCAGATGGGCGAGCAGTTCCCCGAGCTTGTTAAGAAACAGCAAGATATCAAGGAGATCCTTGACGAGGAGGAGGTTGCCTTTGCGCGAACTCTGGATCGCGGCGAGGCGCAGTTTGAGAAGTACGCCGCTCAGGCTGTCAAGGACGGCTCCAAGAAGCTTGAGGGCGACGTTGTCTGGAGACTGTACGACACTTTCGGCTTCCCTGTTGATCTGACCCGATTGATGGCCGAGGAGCGAAGCCTTGAGATTGACGACGCCGAGGTTGAGGCTGCTCGTATCAAGGCCCGCGAGGCCAGCAAGGCTGTTAAGGAGTCTGTCCAGACTTTCTCCAAGCTCAATGTCCACCAGATTGCCGAGCTCGAGCAGCAACTCAAGGTTGAGCGAACCAACGACGACGCCAAGTTCCTCCAGGGCGACAGCAAGGGCAAGGTGCAGCTCATCTACGACGGAAAGACATTCCTCAAGTCGACCAAGGATATTCCCGAGAAGACCGCTCTCGGTCTCCTGCTCGACAACACCAACTTCTACGCCGAGTCCGGTGGTCAGGTCGCCGATACTGGCCGGATTGTCATTGACGATGTTGCCGAGTTCAATGTCCTCGACGTCCAGAACTTTGGTGGTTACATCCTTCACAGCGGATACATCGAGTACGGTGCTCTGAACTCTGGAGATGAGGTCATCTGCGAGTACGACGAGCTTCGCCGATCGCCTATCCGAAACAACCACACTGGTACTCACATCCTGAACCACTCGCTGCGGGAAGTCCTTGGTGATGAGATTCACCAGAAGGGTTCTCTAGTGGACAACGAGAAGCTGCGTTTCGATTTCTCCCACAAGACTGGTGTCAAGATTGAGGAGCTTAAGAAGATCGAGGACAAGTCCAACGAGTATATCCGCCGTGGCTCCCCTATCTTCTCCAAGGATGTTGACCTGGACCTTGCCCGCCAGATTGAGGGCTGCCGTGCCGTCTTTGGCGAGACCTACCCCAACCCTGTCCGTGTTGTCTCTATTGGCAAGGACATTGACGAAATGCTTGCCGACCCCAAGAACGTGGAGTGGCGTCAGTACAGTGTCGAGTTCTGCGGTGGCACCCACGTTGAGCAGACCGGCCTGATCAAGGATCTCATCCTTATTGAGGAGAGCGGTATCGCCAAGGGTATTCGTCGTATCATCGCCTACACTGGCGAGGCGGCGCACCAGGTCCAGCGTGAGGCTGCCGAGTTTGCCAAGAAGCTCGATGCCCTTGAGAAGCTGGATTTCGCTGAGAAGGAGTCCCAGGTCAAGGCTGTGTCTGTGGAGCTCAGCCAGCTCACCATCTCTACTCTGACCAAAGATGAGCTCAACAAGCGATTCCAGAAGATCTCGACTGCCGTCGTTGCGGAGCAGAAGAAGCGTCAGAAGGCCGAGGCCAAGACTGCGCTTGACACAGTTCTCAAGCACTTCAAGGCCAATGAGGATGCCAAGTGGTTCGTCGGTCGCCTGCCTATCGGCGCCAACGCCAAGGCTGTCGGTGAGGTTGTGAAGCACTTCCAGGGCAAGGACAAGGAGAAGTCTGTGTACCTGTTTGGTGGCAGCAAGGAGGAGGGTGCTGTTGTGCATGGTGTCTATGTCGGAACTGTAAGTCGTCCAGCATCTTTTACATGAACCTTACTAACTGGGGCTTTAGCATCTCTCTTCTCAGGGCGTCACCGCCGAGCAGTGGGCTGCTTCTGTATCCGAGGTCATCGGAGGGCGATCAGGTGGCAAGGAGCCAACCCGACAGGGCCAGGGCACCAAGCCCGAGAACCTCGACGATGGTGTTGAGACGGCGACGAAGTGGCTCAGCGAGAAGCTGAAGTTGTAAAACACATGGCATGACTGTTTGGGACATTGAGGACATGGATGTATGTTTGTAAATCGGAGCAATTTTAGGGATTCGGACAGACAAAATGGAATGATATAGAGCGTCTTCTGCATGAGCCATGAGAGAAACTGGACAACGAAAGGGGAGCATAGCCGATGGATGATTCGGTTCCATAGAGGGGTATATATATTTTATCCAACCCGGGATGTATATCTACAAGTAATGCTTTTGGTTTGGTTTGTATTTTTACACAGTCACAAGAACGCTGGCATTGCTGTAATGTGACAATAAGGGGTTCTCCCCGCTGCGAGTCTCGGTGTCCTCGACGTACGCCCACTTGCGCATGAAGTCGCCGTGGGACATGACGCGAGTGAGCTTCCCCGTGATGGCTCGGTAGATGGCCTCTGTGATCCGGAAGTCGGTGGGGAAGAGGATGTCAAAGTATCCCTGGTGGACCTGGTGGTTGTTAGTTTCATGGCTGAAAGGGAAATAGAATCAGGGGATCTTACTAGAGGCGTCGTGACGGGCACCATACGCCGCTTATACCGAGTCTGGACAACGGGGGCGTTCATTCCCTTGACAGCTTGGGGAAGCCAATCAAAATCGGAGGTGACGAGCCGATGTGCGGGAAAGTACTTTTCCAGGACATCAAAGAACTGCATGAGGCGAGTGGGGATGAACTCAGGGTCTGAGAGATTGGCTGCGAAGGGGACCTTTGTGGAAAGGTATCGTAGAGCAGCGTTGGTCGGATAGGGTTTGGGGTAGTCACCGCCAGTGGCAGCATGACGAACACGAAAGTACCGGGCAGCGACAGGGTCAAGCTCGTGGACGTAGAACTCGTAAAAGTCGCCATCACCATCAATGAGGACGTGACCCTGAAGAGGCTCCTCGGTAGCGACATCATAGCGAATGCCGTCGTGGGAGAAGTTGTCAAAGACCTCCATGGCGAGGAAGAAGCACGGCGAAGGCACGTACTGATCCCAGTCAAAGATAGAACGGTTGACGATCTCGACCTTGTCGGCGTGGCCCCGGGATGCCGCCGTGGACAGTAGGTGTCGGTTCTGGAGGGCGGCCAGGGAGCTCGAGATCTCGATGATGTTGAACTTTGTTCGGGCGTAGACCTGCGGGTCGACTTCGCGGATGTAGTCGAGGATGTTGAGCATTAGGGTACCGCGGCCGGCACCCATCTCGTAGATGAGGAGATCGTGGTAGGGGTAGGTGGTGAGTCGGTAGTTGGAGACGAGGTATCGGGCAATAGCCTCGCCATAGTAGGGGCGAAAGAGCTCAGTAGGTGTATGCCAAAGCTGCCGTGTCGGATTATCGCCCTCACGATCATCGAGGATGTCTTCGAACTCGGTGTACCGCCGTCCAAGCTCCGCCTGGAACTCGATCTCGTCGCGCATGGAGCCAAAGTCAAACGGCTCACCGGGACTGAAGATGACGGCCTGCTTGGAGAAATACCCATACGAAGGGTTATACAGACTATCTGGAGCCTCAAAGTCAGCCATTGATCCAAGGCAGGGAGCAGAAGCCAGCCTTGCCGTCGATAAAGTCCCGAAGCAGCATCTTGACCTTGCGAGGCCTCTCCTTGCGCTGCTTGAGCTCTGCCAGCGATATATACGGATACTCTGCAAACTCGGCAGACCGATCCTGAGGTAGAATATGCGTTCGCTGCTGCCATCGACTCTCATTCTTCTTCATGCCGCGATCGCTCGAAGGACGGCCGGCGACGTACATCCGGCTCTGATGTGCAGCAGCACGGCCGAGGCCGGGTCGGATGCCATTGGTTAGGCGGGGGGGGTTTCCCTTGCAACCCCTGGGACGGTGCCGGAAGAGCTGGCGGAACAGCTGGGCCACAATGGGTGAGTCCATTGCTTTAACGATGGGCCTGGGGATATCGTCGGCATGAGGGGCCTCTTTTTCGTGGTGTTGAGCAACGCTGAGATATCGGCAAATGTGGGTCCGGTGTAACGGGTGTACCTCGGGTTGTTAGTAAACCGCGGAAGCTGTATCGCTGACGTTGGAGCATGCGAAGAGTTGCCGTTTTTAGACTAACGAGGGAGTTGATCGACTTGTTAGTTGAGAGTAGATTATTGGTATTCTAGAGCTATGGAACAACAGGCGTGGTTCAAGTTGACGAGTTTTGTTTGAAAGTTTATAGAACCTCATTGAATTGAGCAGGAACAATGCCGCCTCAGACGAGAACTAAATGAGATGCCGCGATATCAACAGGTCTACCTGACTCCTCTCAAGCATAATGACTGAGTTTACATAAAATAGTTAAGAATATATCATAATGATAATTAATCTTTAGAGCTACTTTGCCTATTCTTGCTATACTTTATTAACTAACTTGATGATGATATACTCAAGAGTTTAGACTGGCCTCTTCTTTTCCTTGGCCAGCATCCATGTCACGAGACCATAGCTCCTAATGTCTCTTTGCTTCACCTTCAACAATTGGAGGGGTAGCTTCTATTGATGCCAAGAAATCACGACAATTACACCTCCAGGATAACCCCAAGAAGTCAATGTGTCTTCAATACAGCAAAATCATGAGATAACTTCGACTTGAAGTCATCACGAGATGATGGCGCTGGTACAGGCCTAGGGCTCCACATGACATCACGGGCGCACGCACCAGAGTCTCGTCATTGTAACTAACAATTTCCATCTTCACTTCAACCTCACGACCCATCGACAATAACCACAACGATGCGGGCATTTTAGCTTCAAGGGAAAATTCCCGAAAAAAGGCTTGGTTTTTTACATTGATAAACCAAGATCTTGAAAATGTCCTTGAGCGATCACCCCAAGGCCTACGGCACGGCCGCCGTGGTCTTTGCCTTTACTACAGGCATTCTCGTCACTCTCGGCTTCAAGGACTTTTACCCAGATCTCGAGCATCGGTACCAACGCAAGCGTCGCGCAAACTCGGGAGGTTCACGCCGGCCGAGTCTGTTCTGGAGTGCACCTGTCACCCTCGAGGACCACGAGTCGGAGACATCATCACCATTACCGTATGATATCGCTCGCAACAGCGTAGCCCATGGCATAGAGGGCACCATCGGCAACACGCCTCTAATCAAGATTCAATCTCTATCCGATGCCACTGGCCGTACCATCATGGCCAAGGCCGAGTTCCTCAACGGCGCTGGGAACAGCCCCAAGGACCGTGTTGCACTGAACATGATCAATGAGGCCGAAGCTCAAGGTCTTTTGACGCCACACCAAGGCGATACTATCTACGAAGGCACTGTTGGCAGCACGGGTATTTCACTTGCGACGCTCGCTCGGGCAAAGGGCTACCGCGCCCACATTTGCATGCCCTCAGACATGGCCCTTGAAAAGTCTGATCTACTTCTACACCTCGGCGCAACAGTTGAGCGAGTGACACCAGCACCTATTACAAGCCCTGATCACTTTGTCAACCTTGCCCGACGTCGGGCTGAGGAACACGCCGAAAAGGCCAATGATGGCAGCAAGGGCTTCTTTGCGAACCAATTCGAGTCTGAGGCCAACTGGCAGGCACACTTTAACGCGACGGGACCTGAGATCTGGAGACAAACCAACGGTGACATTGATGCCTTTGTGGCTGGTGCAGGAACTGGCGGGACCGTCTCTGGCGTCGCAAAGTATCTCAAGGAGGAAGAGAAGGCCGAAAATCTCAAGATTGTCCTCGCCGACCCGCAGGGCAGTGGCTTATATAACAAGGTCCGTCATGGTGTTATGTATTCGTCAACAGAGCGAGAGGGTACCCGCCGGCGGCAACAAGTCGACACTATGGTCGAAGGCATTGGAATTACACGACTGACGGAGAACTTTGAGGCGGGTCGCGAGCTTATCGACGACGCCGTACGTGTGACGGATGACCAGGCATGTCGGATGGCACGGTGGCTCGTCGAACACGACGGCATTTTTGTTGGTAGCAGCAGCTCCGTCAACTGTGTCGCCGCCGTTGCCACTGCCATGACTCTTCCTCCTGGAAGCCGCGTGGTGACGATCCTCTGCGACTCTGGAACGAGACATCTGAGCAAGTTCTGGAAGCACATCAAGGAAAAGGGGCTTGAGGGCGAGGGTGAGGGTGAGGCGACCAACCTGTTTACCGAGTTAGGGATACCCGAGAAAGAATGAGCAAGCCAAGTGAAAGAACAATACGGAGTGTCCGAGTCATTTGATGTCAAGAAGCGAATGTCGAGTATGAATTGAGATCGGGTGGGGCTTATTCATAGAAGCCATCACGCCTGAGCCAACACCAACACCAACACTCAGCAATGAACGCCTGAGCCCCCGTGTGGCAAGACAAAAAGAAATCATCGATATCGTCATGGATTGAACGGCAAATGGCAAAATGAATGCGTAATCTGGGAATCGAACCCAGGGCTCCCCGACACTGCTCGAATGGCAACGGAGAATTTTACCACTAAACCAATTACGCTTATTGGGGTTGTTGAGATGAGGCCCTCGTCAGAACATTGATGAGTTCGGCGTGGTGGTGAGTTATCGAAACATGGACAGCGACTTCAACGTCTATTGTCACCAAACTTTCGCACCTAATCAGAAATACCCTTCAGATCTCGTTTTTAAAGAAGAAAACTAGGTAGTGTGTTGTTAAGAAAACAAGAGAGAAGAAAGGTATCTCGCGCCGTAATCTTTCCTTCTTGATACATGTTTAAGTCGCCGCTCCAGTTCCCGTTAACTCCATGACCCTCCAATGTGTAGTATAGCTAAGTAGCTTATACGCAGATGTTGTCTGCGCAAAGCAAAATAAAACGCCCCCTCCAACATCAACGTCAACATCAACTTAAGAGAACTATGACTGTGTGAGCTTCATGTTTGAAAGTATACTTCAACAATAAACATACCTTCCATCGGTGTCCGCAAGCCATGCATTCGCAAAAGGTCGTCATCGGTTCATCAGCGGCTCGCGTCTGGGCCTGCGTGTAGCTGACCTGCTTCTTCTTGCAGCGGCCGCACTGGAGATCTTCGCTGATACTCTTCTCTGCCATGGGCACCTGGGCCTTTTTCATGTTCTCCTTCTCCAGCTCAACCTCCTTCTTGCGCTGGTCCTCGCTCTTGAGCTCGTCATCCGTCATGACCACGAACCTGTCCGCTGTGATGTCGCCACTCATGACACGGCGGCCGAGGTCCTTGTTGGACTTGTTCTTGAGGTTGGTAAAAAGCGATCGAATCTTCTTCTTGTACTCGGGTGTTTCTCCCTTGTTGCGAGTGTAGGCGGCATGCTCAACAGAAACGGCCTTTGCGATGACGTCGGACTCGGAGGCAGTTGAGCGATAAGCCAGTCCGTTGTAGATGAGACCGATACACTGGTTGCGGACGGTGGAATCGGTGCGCTTGATATCCACACCATCGCTGTCGTACTTGCGCTTCTCGGGATCGCCCTTGAAGGCCTTCTTGGCACCACCGGACGACGATGGCGGCGGAGCGGCCGGAGACGAGGTGGGAGCGGGAGCAGGCGAGCCCATCTTTGCCTTGTGGAGCTTTGAATTCTTTTCTTGCTCGACAAGCTTTTTCCATTTGGTGACGAGTTCGGCGGCGGCGCGGGCGATCTCCTTGTTGGAATTGGAGCGAAGTTTGCCGACAAAGACACCTGCCCTTGTAGCCTATCGACGGTAAAAACCAACAAGAGTTAGTTTATCAAGACGGACAGAGCAGAGACGATGACAAGTCGTCTAGACAGCAGAAAACATGACGAATGCAAATATCCGGACGGGGCGCACACATCGGGTCCCAGGTGCGATCACGCATTTGCGCGACAAGACCAAAAAGAGACCAGGCTCGCGCGACAAAGGGGGAAAATCTATATACTCAAAGGAGGGAACATGTGCCAGCGCAAGCTCTCTCCTTTTTATACTCCGGTCTTTCCACGTACCCTCAGCATCTCCTCGGTGGGGGAGGCATCCTTCTTGAGCGACTCCAGCAGCTTGATGACGTTCTCGGGGGGTTCGTTCGCAGCGACGCACTTTGTGAGCGCCTTGACGCGCGAGGCGAGCTCACGTTCATCCATGGACGGCATATTTCGGTATAGCAAGTGCGCGCGCGCAAAGAGGGAGAGAGGGGCAACAAAATCCAACAAAGAAAAAAAAAAAAGAAGCAACTGGGGGAAATTTATAGAGGTTGGAGTGAAGTTGCACCACCAACATTTGGGGGGGGGGAGGCACCTTTCGCAAACGCACGCCAGAAGCGTAATGATTGGCACGTGAGCTGGGGAGAAAACGTTGGGATTTTCCCGTGGTTTAGCCCGAGACGGCGGAGGTGGCTGTGGGTGGGAAGCTTTGGAGGTGGAGGAGGGAGGGGTCGGAAGCTGTCCCGGTCAATGACAGCTGTAGCAACAACGGTCACTCCAAGTCCGAGTTATTTCCACTTCACCTGTTGGAAGTGACAACAGCTTCATTTTTTTTAACAGATCAGAAAGTTAATTGCTGCTCTTGTTTAGCCTTTCTTAACTTGTCGCTCACAAGAGGCGTTCATAGCAAAATTTGTCAGCCAATTGATGAGATGATGTCATTGATTGAGTTGTGAATAGCCTCAATTCAACAACAGCCACCAAATTCGATCAGATTATACAAGTACAAATCATGTCTATCCTATCAATCCTCACGATGTCCTCGTTCGCTTTCTAGTTGTCTGAGCCGCATCGTCCTCTTCTTCCTCGTCAACTTCTTCAGCATCTTCATCATCATCCACCTCTATCGCATTCCTCCTCGAAGCCCGTTTCCGCTTACCTCCTCCATTCTCAGCGACCCTTGATGATTCACCAGCCGCAGCATTGGCCTTTAGTCTGCCCACAGCTGCAGCCATTCTCTTGCTTCCCTGGGCTTTCTGCCTTGGTGCGAATGCTTCCTTGGCACCCGCTCCCACGCTGCCACCAAAAAACCTTGTGATATTGCTCTGCGTGCCTTCACGATCACGCTTGTTCATGTCCTTGATGACTGGGACAAGTACCTCGTCCGTCCTCTCCTTACTCCAACCAATGGTAGCCATCAAAAACTGTCGTAGGCCCTCGACATCCGGTACACCCCATTGGAACGACTCGTTGCTGTCGTCCACCTCTGGGTTCAGGTATGCATCAAAGACAGCCGGGCTGGGGAACCCAGGGGGCAAGAAGAGCTTGGTGCCCTGCGACCTGCGAAACTTCTTGCGAAAGGGGGATGAAGCATCGGCCTCCTTAGGCCGCGATTGCGATTGCACGTCCTTCCACCAATCGCGAAAGTCCTCGAGTCCAGATTTACCAGGGAACTCGGAAAGAATCTCAACCGCTGTGACCGGTCCGACTCCAGGCAGACCCTCTGTATAATCCGAACCAAGAAGTTGAGCAAGTGAGATGAGCTGCTCGCGAGACAAAGACAGCTCCTTCTCGAGGTCGCCTCCCAGATAACACTCAACAAACTTGTTGCTGTTGAACATGTTCTTGTAGACTCTTGTACCACCAAACAGAAAGGTATCCGAGTCGTCAGTCACAATGCCATCTACAAGGCCCAGCTGCACCAGCTCAGCACATTGGGCTTCAGCTTCCATGGGCGCAGTGATGTAAGGGATGCCAAACAGGCGAAGGAGGGCCTGACATTCCGTGATCATGACCTGGGTAACCTCGTCGGCGTCTCGGCGGTCCTTCTTTTGCTGACCTCGTAGGGCTCGTAGCTCTCTTTCGTAGTCCTCTTTATTCTGCTCCGCCGACTTGTTGTTCAGCTCACTAGCAAATCGAGCATGCTCTTCAGCTTCCTCGGCCATTTGTGCCATGAGTTCTTCGTCGCCAGGGTCACTGAACTCGTCGTACTCAACATCGTCGAAAAGTCCATCATCTGGAAGTTCAGCGTCCTTGTCTGCCCCATCTGCAACTGGCACACTGAAAGAGGGGATGTCCTCAAATACAGGAGAAGGACTCTTCGCCGCAGTTGGTTCAGTTGTAGTGTCCACTGGCACCACGTCCTCAAATTCAGGCTCAGGGGACTCTGACTGTCGAGCCTTTTGCTGCTCCTGGGGTTCCGTTTCATCCAGGTCAACATGTTCCGGGGTGCTTTGCGTCACGGTGTCAGGCAGTGGTTCTTGAGGCTCCTTTGAAGCGGGCTCGGGGCTGACTTCCAAAACCTGAGGCGGAGATGGTACTTGTGGCTCGGCATCTGGCTCACTCTCGTCAACATTGATGACGATCGGCACGTTTCGTGTTGACTTCTTGGGCGATGGCGGCTTGTCCAAAGCCTCAATGTCACTCCCATCATCTGATGAAGAATCAATCTCAATGAGCTGATCTTGCATCTGCCGACGGTGAAGCCTCTCCTCCTCTTCGGCTGCCAGCCTGTCTGCAGCGTTGATTTCACGCTCCACATCTTGCTGCTTCTTCAGTGACTCTCGGATGTCTGTATTGTCTGCCAGCCACGGTGGAAGAGGCTTTGGAGCATCATCGTCCACCTCCCTCTCAAAGCCACCTGCCATGTCGTCGACTTCATCAACCGGTACCGGGGCCTCTTGTGAATGCTTATCCTCCTTTTGGGTCGTCTTTTTTCCAAAGAGAGAAGAGCCCCAATCCAGCTTAGGGAAAGGCAATGGCCCATCAAACGGGTTCTTCTTGTTCTCAACGACTGGTGCGGGTTGCGGACGCTTCTTCATTCTGGCTTTGGCGAGAACCGTCTGCATGTCTTCATCGCTATCGCTATCAGCAGCAGCGCTGGGCTCTTGTCGCTTTGGCACAGCTGCATTGGCTCGGTTGTTTACAAAATGCGCAATCATCGAGCCTCCTTTGGCGGTGATTGGCTTTTGCGCTTCGACAGATTTCTGTGTCCACTTGGGTGCCTCGATGGGCACATCCTCGAACTCATCATCGTCCTTTGATTCTTGCCCGACTCCGTGCTGGCTTTGCAACGACAGAGCAATCGCCCTGTTTAGGTCGTCTTCTTCTTCTGGGTGCAGTGCCTCCTGAGGTGGCTCCTCAAATAGGTCATTCGTATTCCCAAGATCGCCACCTACAAAGAGCGATTCTTCATCATTGGCAGTGGGCTCCGTTCGGTTGCCATCGTAGAGTTGCTGGCGTCGGGCAGCCATATTCTGTGCTGCTTGAGCGCTGGCGAGCATTGCTGCCGAAGGTTTTGGCAGCCTGTTCAGGCCTTCGATAGGAACATCCTCAAAATCCTCGTCATCCTCATCTTCGTCGTCCTTGGATTGATACTGAACTTGGATGGCATCCACATCAATTGGCTTGTGTTCTTCTCCAATCTCCTTGTCCCTGCTGACCACACCCAAAGCCCATCCTCCCTCGGCGCCGTCATTCTTGACCAGAATGTACTCTCTGTTCTTTTCGCCAGCAACACGTGCGTTGACACCAATAGTCAGATCTAACCCAGTCATTCCAACCTCAAGCATCAGGCGTTGAGTAAGGTGGTTTCTCTCCTTGACTCTTTCGATCTGAAACCTGGAAAATTCCATCCGATCGGGAAACATGTCGTCCAGCTGTTCCTTGCTAAGGCCCATTCTCAGTCGACTTCTAAGTCTCGCTGCGTTCAAGATGTTGTATCGATCTGGGGGCGGAAGACTCTTGAAGAACTCGCCGTCAAAGTCAATCTTGCTAAAGTCGTATAGATTGATGTCTTCTCCGTCATGAAACTGTCGCGCGTATTCTTCCAGCTCTTCTACGCTCATGATTCGGGGGTCTTCAGGCTTCCCCATCGCGGCGATACCGCCTCCATCAAGGTCCGGTAGATGGTAGGCATCTTGTTTGCGAAATGTTCTAGCCTTTTGTCTCTCCTTTTGCGATAGAAGCACTTCGTCCTCGTAAACTAGTTGGCTGACATCAGGAATCTCCTCCTGCTGCTCCTCTTCTCGGGCGGAGACATCGCGATCTTTGTCCCGTCGCCTCCGATCTTGTTCCTCTTCGGCAATGCGCTGCATCTGCACGGCGAGCAGCTTGCCGGCCGTTCGAACAGCATCTTCGCGGCGGCCTTCTCGTCTTCGCTTTCGCTGTTGGATCGTCTGGCGCTTGAGAACGGGGGCGCCGCCATCAAAGACAAAGACCGGTTGAATGCCGAACCAGAGGAGTTTGCATATGCGACGAAAGAAACCGACTACATGCGAGTTGCGTAGGGCGTTTCCTTCCTTGTCGCGCACAGCTTTGAGGAATTGGTAAATCCAGATGGAGGCATCAACGGCGAGACGCTTGCGATTGAGAGTCGCGAGGTTCGTAGGCCGAGCGCATGGCTGGATAACGGTCCAGAGGCCGTTAACACCCATGACGGGATGTCACCGTGAGCTTGTCGAACTATTACGGAGTACAGGCGCAGGGTCGGGGCACGAAGCCTGGTCTTCAAGGGTAGGGCCCTCGTCTCGCAAAGTCTATGATCATGATCTTGCACGGCCTAGTCGAGTAAGACCAGGGAGGCCGAAGACAATGGTGAATAAATGTGAAGGAGGAAGAATGAAGGAAGAAGTTGCAGGCAACCATTGAGCTTTCACGGTCTCCCTAAGACAGCGCGCGCCAGTGCCTGTGCATAACGTCAGCGTGGGCCTATCGCGGCTAATCCACTGGCGAATGGTGACTCTAGTCTAATTCTTCAGAGAATGAGCCCGGGGCTCCCCCACGTCACCTTGGACCTTGTCCAACTCTACCACGCCCTCTATTGATTTCGCCGCCTGCGGAAATGGACTCTGAGCAGGCTCGAGAATACCTATCAGGTATTCTAAACAAGAACCTGCGTGTCTACACCACAGATGGTCGCCTATTCTGGGGTGCTCTAAAATGCACCGACCCTGTATGTCTCTCAGACCCCTCCAACTCGGGCGTCACTGCATTGGCATTTGGCTGACATTTGAGGGCAAAGGACAGGAACATTGTTCTTGCTCATACATACGAGTACCGGCAACCGTCATCTAGGCAACGTGCAGAGGCAGCCGAAAAGGCCGGTGGCGAGACAATCAAGCTTG
The DNA here is from genome assembly GCA_025433615.1 of Fusarium sp. LHS14.1. Classification (NCBI taxonomy): domain Eukaryota; kingdom Fungi; phylum Ascomycota; class Sordariomycetes; order Hypocreales; family Nectriaceae; genus Fusarium; species Fusarium sp. LHS14.1. The sequence continues at coordinate 4,073,514 of CM046481.1, forward strand.
ACATGAGCTCCCGCTATCTGGGACTAGTAGTGGTGCCTGGACATCACATCGTCAAGATGGAGGTTGAGGAGTTTGCGAGCCAGATGAGGAACCAGATTTGATGATGATGATATCAATGAGAACATAATATTAGTGGCTAAAAATACAGCAACAAGGCTACTACAAGAGAAAGTGCCCAATCAGCCTTTTACAATCCATCCTGTCCTGCCAGAAGCTATCCTCAACGCCTCATGCAACCTAGGTCGCATTCCCGTCATTACAAAGCCTAGGAGAGCATATCACAACAGCCTTTCGGTGCTCTCCCATTGAGTGTGGCTCTTCTGCCTACGCTCCCGTTCCGCACCGGCGACCTTCTCTAAGCGGCGGCAACTTCCTGGGTGCGTCCACGGGACTCGCCGTTCAGGCCACCATCACTGTCCATGATGGAGCCTCGGACATCCTCCTCATCCTCCTCGTCACTCTCAAGGTCATGGTCCCGTGCCGTCCAGGAGCTTCCATCGTTGAGAGGGACGTCCTGGCCAGAGAGATCATGTCCCTCGCTTCTAGCACGGATGTTGTTTCGGCGTCGCTGCGACAGAGTTCGTGCGCGGGTTGAGAGCTTGGACGAGACAACAGCGTTTGATGTGACCCAGTTGGTGAGAGCATCCTCGCAGTCCTGAATAATAGCCTTGCTGGCCTCATATCCGTCATAAGCCTGGCGAGTCTCACCGGGAGTGACTGGGGTGTCATCAATGAGCTCAAGGAGGTGCTTTCCGTATCCGGCGATGATGGCGACCTTCTCACAGTGCTCGCGCAGAGCATCAAACTGGTATGTGTAGGCGGCCTTGACCTTTTCGCGAGTGATGTTGGACAGCTGGGCCTCAGCGACGAGAGACTCGGCCTCGGCTCGGACGAGCTCCTGTTCGAGGACGACGATCTTGGGAGAGTTAGGCTCCTTGTACTTGAGCTGGGCGATCTGGTCCGTGATCTTTTGCTTGCCTGTTATGGGCGTTAGTAGTGCTACCTCGAAGCTTCGGGAGTTGGCAATTCTTACGGTCGCGGCTGGGCTGCACCGACGCCTCAATGTTACGGATGCTCTTCATCGTAATTCGGTATTGGTCGTATCGGTCCACGTATTGGTCTTCGAGCTCGCCGATTTCGTAGAGCAGCACACCAAGCTTGTCGGTGACGTCAGAGACATCTTCGTCGCCGGCCTCGCCCCAGATGGAGAGTTGTTGCTATCAAAGTCAGTGCCTCACCCTGTATAAAGGCATCATGAACATACTGCCACTTCCATCCGCTCGCGGGCGACAGTCTCGAGACTGCGCATCACGTTCTTCTCCATCTTGACCAACTGGGAGAGCTTCTTAGCCAGGTCGGGCCCAAAGGCACCGCCGGCATTTCGACGAAGGGCATGTCCTGTAGGACGAAAATTGTTAATTTCGAGGAATTCGTCGCGGGGTGAACCCAAGCTTACCGAAGCTACCCTTGAAGAGACGGCCGGACTTTGTCGATGACGGAGGAGGGGGAGGGTTCTGCGTAATAAGGTCAGCTCTGGCTCCGTGACGCGCTGCATCATATCAGACATACCTGGAGCTGGGAGGCAGTAGGCGCCCGGGTCTGGCGCATAGAATAAGTGCGATGCATGTTGATGGCGATGATGCGACAGGCGGTGGAGCTGACAGATTGTTTCGACAGACGCGGAGACGCAGGGGATAAGTAATACTGAGTAGGGATAAACGTGGGTTGATGGACAGCTGCAGCAGTGAGAAACAAGGGTGAGATGTCGGAGAAGGCACAGAAGGATGATCGAGTCCGGGCTGCCGGGGAACGTTATATGAGAAAAACCCAAAACCTGGCAAGCCTAGAGGTGGTGTTGTTGCTGCGGAGAACAAGATCGTCACCTTTTGGCTAGCAAGTTGAAGGCGACGTCATCAAAGCTCCACATCGTCAGAATTGCGACCAAGGCTGAGTGACGGGCGGGCGCTAAGAGAGAAAGTACTTGTACGAGAAGATTGGTCAGTTTTTACGTGAAGGTCAAGTACCACTACCGGATCCCAAGCATGTCTCAGGTCTACGTCGTTCGATTTGCGCATCCGGGACTGGGCTTCCCTCGAGTTGGCTGGCCATCCCGCATGCGGCTCGCAGCCACCAAGCTTCGGTCATTTTGGGCGCTAGTCAGCGTCTAAGATGAAGTATGACGGAATTGAAGCCAAATATTGGGGTCCTTTGAGCGTCTGTGGGTGGGTGACGGGCTCCTGAATCGAATGTCCCCCGGCAGTTCCCAGGCCGAAAGAAGGGGTTAGGCATCGGACCCAGCGGATCACATCCATGCTTGGATACTTGGTGTTGATGTCAGTCATGAAACAGGGTCTCATCTGATGAACACAGCACCTGAATAGGTATGGGCTAATTTGTCGAGGCTCAGCAGAAGTTGTGGTATTACCGTAAGAACTCGCGAAATTCGCGCTTTTTTGAGTTCAACCGTCGCTCTTAGCGCATTACTTCCCAGATGATTACTTCCTTATATAGTTAGTATATAGAAGTGATTATTTGAGGGGTAATATTAGAAGATTAGATATTCCTCCCGGTAAGGATTTTTATAATTTCTCTTTTTTATCTAATCTAAAGCTATCGCTACCGCGTTTTTTATATAATACCGCTACTTAATGAGGTTGATCCTAATGCCGGCTAGACTACGGCGTTAATACTAAGGAAGAAGCCTAGCCTAAAGCCTAAGCCTCTTATAGACTAGAAGCTAAGGAGGATCTTACTAATCTAGCAGCTAGAAAGAAGCTATTTATAAGAGAAAAAAGCAGAGGTCCTAATATAGCTAATCCACGGCTATATTATTAAGAAGGGTTAAAAGAGGAAACCTATGGTTTATAATACTTTAAGATACTTCTAAATACTAGAAATAATAATTCATAGATAGCGATAAAAGCGTGAGTTTATCCTCGAAGAATATTATTAGAAACTTTACCTTAAGTAGCTAGGCCTCGAAGATTAAGTATACCTCTCTTTCTTAGAGCGCCGCGCCTAAGGGAAAGTAGCTATAACCTCTTAGTTCCGCCGGAAGGCATAGGCTATTTATAAGGAGTTATACCCGGATTAAAGCTCTTAGTTCCCTTTCTCTACGGGCTAATAATAGGGCTTTCTTCAGCATTATAATATTATAAAGCGATATATAATAAAGTAATTAACTAAGAGGCTAGAGGACTATATTAAGGTTATAAATAAGTTCTTATAATTTATTAGGCATATCTCTATATTATAATTTTAATCTCGGGCTATTATATTTATCTTAAACTCGCTAAAATAATAGTTTTATCGGCGCTTTATACTTAACTTAGATAAGACCTTAATCCTATTTAAGTATCTTAATAGCTTTACTTAGGAAATACGCGGCGTAAAATCTATCTCCGGTAGAAATAACTATAGCGGATAAAATAAATAATAAGTAACCTTAATTCTTTATATATTTATAGATAATAAGTTTAGGATTTAACTAACTATTATATTTTATAGTACCTCTATTAATAAAGGCGGCTAGAATTATAAAAAAAAATAATATCTTTATTCCCCTAATATTAATATAAAGTTTAATAAAACTATATATAATAATAAGGAGCTTTTCTCTTCTTAGATTAATAATAAGCTATTTCCCCTTATTAAGGATAAAAAGGAGGATATATTACTTATAATAGATATAGCTATATTCTATAAGATTAAAGTATAAGAGTATTCAGGTTCTATCGGCTATCGCTAGCAAGTCGGGAAATCCTCGGATTATTATATAGGTCTTAGACTATATAAAACTCCTTTCGCCGAAGACTCATAAAGACTTTAGTAAATTAAAGTTATATTAATATATTAAATCTACCTTTCTATCTCTAATATTATCCTAATTATGCCCATCAGGCCTATACCTTTATAATTCTTTAATTTCTACCTATATGGAAGATTAATATATTATTAAGATAGACGGGTCTAATAGGAATACCCTTATTATATAATAACTAATAGCTTAGCGCTAAGTCGGCGAAAATAATCTAATAGGATTATAGAGAGAAAGATAAATAGCTATACTACCCGGCGGCATAGTTATAAGACTAGGGGTCCTAGGTTATATAAATATAAAAGACCTTAAATAGCTAATCCGAGAGAGTAAAGAATAGCTTATAACCCCTATTATAGATACCCTCCTAATAACTCCGCGAGAATATAGAGGCCACTCTTCGAGATACTTAGAAGATATTACTTACCTATTAGGTAATAAGTAGTAATAGCTAAGGGCTTATACCCCGGCTATAATACCTTTCGAGGAGTATATACCGCTGATATGACGCTAAAGAAGGGCGAGCTTATTATTAGGATCCTTAGGAAGCTCCTTATCCTCCGGGAGGTTATAAAGGTCATAAAGAAGGGAGCGATAACGCTGCTAATAAGTTAAATAAGAATAATAATAGGCAATCTTAGATAGGCTATTATAGTAAAACTAGATATTAATATAACTTATTAATTACTTAGCGCTAGCTTACTAAAGAGACTATAAAAAGCCTTTAACCTATAATTATAAGTATTTAATTAAATATATTAGTATAGTTAAGATCGATAATTAGATTAAGGCTATTAAATTAGCTAATTAAATAAGACCTAATACTATAGCCTAATAATAAATTAAATAGTCTATAACTAAGCTTAGCTATGCCTTTTAGATAGAATAGAGAATATATGCTATAGGCTTACTAATAGACCCTTCTTCCTAGGAGGAGTATTTTATATTTATACGGAGATAATATATTAATCTAGAACTATAAGAATGGTAGGTAAGAAACTAACTTATGGTTATTATATATAAGGAGGTAGGTTATGTGCGTGGTTATATAACCCCTAAAAAGCCTTATAGATAGAGGTATAGCATAGTTCCGGCATGTTATGCCTAAACTAGTTGATCTTTTAGTCTATTAGCTTAATTAGCATGCTACCTAATTATGTTATAATTATTTAGGCATAACATGGGTCTCCTGGCGCGAGGTTATGCGTTTAATTCCCACCGCGTATAAGTGGCTAGCTATGAAATGGCTTGTAACGGCGGCAAGGGCTCGGCGATAACTCGGCTTATATTGGGCTCACAAGGCGGTATGCAGTTGCCTGCTGCGGCTAGCCTTAGGGGTTAACCTCTATTAGCGTTACTTCTGACCCTGCAGCGGGGTCACGTGGTTAGATAAGCGCAACGATCCGGGGGCTCTAATTAGTCTATAGGGTTGTAGCTCGGGTCGCGCTGCTATGAGAAGGGGAGTAATTATAAGGAGGTAGGTTATGTGCGTGGTCACGTAACCCCTAAAAAGCCTTATAGATAGAGGTATAGCATAGTTCCGGCACGTTATGCCTGAACTAGTTGATCTTTTAGTCTATTAGCTTAATTAATATACTACTTAATTATATTATATTATATAGGGGAAGGAAAAAACCCCTTTATAATACTTCACGCAATAGTATGCCCTCTGCGATATATTGCCGATAAAATAAGAAGAGGATAAGGGCATAGCCTACTACTTCTTCTATTACTTAGCACTAAGAGTTAAGAGAGAGCTTAAGCAGATTAAGTAGCCCTTAGATAGGGCTAGAGATATTACTAATAAGGTAAAATATATTTAGAATTAGTCCTAAGCTAATAATAAGGCTAAGAGGAAGCATAAGCTAGATATCTCTAAGCCTTCGGCGAAGAGATATTATTCTCTTTATCGAGGAGGTTATAAAGGAACCCCTAGGGGTAGCTTATCTTTAGGACCTCTATTAAGAGTAGGGTTAAAATACCCACGAGGAAACTAAAGCTATTTAAATATACCTATATCGGTGATATATCGCCTATATAGCGGTAAGAGACCCGCGATAATTAGATACTATAGCTATAACTAAATAGGATATAAGGTATTAGATTACCTATTAAAGAAACTAATTAATAGGTATAAAAGTCCTTATAATAAGAAGGTCTTTTATAAATAAATTTCTAGAAAAATAAGCTTATAAGATATAAGCCTAGGATTTAAATACCCTATAGTTTAGCTTATGCGCTATCCAGTTATAGGCTTACCTAAGCAATATATGCTTAGATAAGCAAGATATTAGGGAGTTATAAGATAGTCTATTTCAGCTATATTTAGCTCTATTTCCTAATTAGGAAGGTCACGTGACTTCGGACTTAGGGCTTTTTAAAGAGCCCGATAAAGCCGTGAAAGCCGTGCCTTTCCAATAGGTATTTTCTATCCGGTTTTAAATTTCCTAGTTTAAAACCCTAGAAGTCTTATATTAGAATAACGCATAACTCGGCTTCTAGTTATCCATTCTTAGTGAAACTAATACCATTAGAAAGCCCGGAATTCGGGCTATCCGGCGGTATAACTTTCACCTGAATCGGACTAATAGATTCCGACTCATTAGCTATATAAGCTATTAGCCCTCTCTTAAAATTAGCTTCTTAGATCTTGTATAAATACTCACAATTTACATACCAATAAGAAGCTGGTTTTCTTCTTATTTTTTCTATCTATTTTACTCTTGACTTTACCTACCCTATGCCTTGCTATTTAGCTTTACAGCTATTTATTAAGACTAATTCCTCTGCCTATTCACCTCCTATCCAAGTCATCTACCCTATAGTCTTTAAGGACTTTATAGTCTTTATTCTTTAGTCTTTTATAATAGGAGCTAAGCCCCTCTTAAAAGAGGCGGCCCTTTAGCGAAGGTTAATTATACCTATGCTAGAGAAGAGTTAGATAACTCGGAAAATTAGGTTAAATAGAGGAAGAACTTATCCCTCTATCTATAACCCCTATTAAATAGATACCTATAGGGAAGACCGCCTAAGCTAAAGGATTAGCTCTTTAAGGACTTAGCGAGGAAGAACTAAATATACTCCTTAATACTAGGTCTAAGATTAATTTAATTAATATAGACCTTATTAAAAGACTAGGGCTTAAGCCTATAATAGATTATATTACCCTAGGGCTAGAATCTTTTAGGGGAGATAAAATAAACCTAAGAAATACCTATTAATTTACCTTTTTCCTTATAAATAATAATAAAAACCTATAGAAAATATAGTAAGTATTTATAGGATTTAATACTAGGTTAAGGAGGTATAATATAATTTTATCTTATTATTTAATAAGATAAAAAGGCATTATAATTAATTATACTATTAATTTATAATATTATTAAAAGATCGCGTTTATAGACCCTAAGTCTATTCTCTAAGATATTATTAAGAACCGCGAGATAGCTTATATATTATATATTATAGCTACCCTCTCACTAGAGGAAAGAAGCATAGCTATGCTCGGCGAACTAATAGAGAATAGAGGGGAAAATAAAAATAAACTCCCTTTAAAACTTAAAGGCTTAGAAGGGTTCTTTAATAAAGAAGCTACTAAGGGGATACCGCTCTTACTAGAGGTTACCTATAGGATCGATCTTATCAAAGGAAATAAGCTATTATATAGGCCGCTATATCCTATAAATAAAGCCTAATATAATACCCTTTAGGAATACCTCGCTAAGAACTTAGCGAATAATTAGATTAAATATTTAATAAGTAAAATAGGCGCTTTAATCCTCTTTATTCTTAAGAAGGATAGAGAAATAAGGTTATATATAGACTATCGCGGGCTAAATAAGGTAATAATTAAGAATTATTACCCCCTCTCTCTTATTAGAGACCTCTTAGATTAACTTATAGGAATAAAATAAATCTCTAAGATTAATATCTATAATATATATTATTATATAAGGGTCGCGGAAGAAGATTAATAAAAGATAGCTTTTTATATAAGATATAAATACTTTTAATATATAGTTATACTATTTAGGCTTACTAATGCGCTAGCTATATTCTAAGTATATATTTATTAATCTCTCGCTGATATATTAGATATATATTATATATCTTATATAGATAATATCCTTATCTACTTATAGATAAGAGAAGAATATATTAAATACCTAAAAGAGGTCTTATAATAGCTCGCTAAAGTATAGCTATACGGTAAGCTATTTAAATATAATTTCTATAAATAAAGTATTAAATTCCTTAGGTATATTATTACTTAAGAAGGAGTCTAAATAGACCTTAATAAGGTTAAATTAATCTCTAAATAAGAGGCTCTAATTAGCTTTAGGGATATATAAGTATTCCTAGGATTTTATAATTTCTATTATAAATTTATTATATATTACTTAGTAATTATTAGCCTACTTATATCCCTACTAAAAGAAAATAAAAATAAGAAGAAAAGCGGCAAATTTATATAGACCCTAGAGGTAAAATAAGCTTTCTAATAGCTTAAGTATACCTTCTACTCTATAATAATTCTTTAATATTAAGACTTATCCCTTTTAATAAGAGTAGAAATAAATATATTAGCGAGAGCTATCTCTAATATCTTAATATAATTAATTAATACCTAATAATAACTAATCGCTTATTAATCGCGGAAGCTATAAGACTAAGAATAATAATAGGCTATAGGCTAATAAGAGCTACTAGCTATTATTAAGAGCCTAGAATATTAGGTATATTACCTATAAGGACTCTTAGAGAAGTTCTTAATCCTAATAGACTATTAGGCGCTTATAGGTATTATTAAAGTATTAGCTAAGGATTTATAAGGTAGACTTACCCGCTAGGTATACTAATTATTTATATTTAACTTTAATATTAAATATTAACTAGGTATAAAAAATCCTATAGATAGCCTCTTAAGGAGACTAGATTATATAAAAAGAGAGATCTCCTATAGAGATATTTTACTTATATTAGCTAAAAAGCTAGAGCTTATATATAAGCTACTAAAGCCTACTTAGTGATATATTACTATACTTAAAGGCAAAATAAGTATTTTATCTATATATATTTATATAATAAGGGCTATAATAAAGGGTCCCCCCCCTCCTATAAATATAAGCTAAAGAGTATTACTTACTATATAATATCTACTATTATAACTTAATATTAATAGGTAAAGATAGAAAAAGTAAATACTCTATAGACTACTAAGTAGGTAGAGGACTCTTAATAAGCCTCCGGGGACTTAACTCTAGCTAGGGTTACTATTCCGAAGTAATATATCTTACGCCTAGTTATAAGAGAGCTTATAGAGGGCGAAATAATACTTTTTTCTTAGCTTTCTAAGAAGTTTAAGATATTAATTAAGGAATTATAAAGCTAAGACTAATAATATTAAAACTTTAAGGTAAAGATTTAGAGAATTACTAGCGAATATAAGGGATATATAATAGACTCCTAAGACTTATTATATTATAAGGGATAATTAATTATCCTAGATTAAGGAGCTATAAGGATAGAGATCTTTTGCTAATATTATAATAACCTAAGAGTAGGTTATATAGGATCCTAAAAGATATTTAATTTTATTTTAAGGAAATTTTATTAATAAGGTATTATAAAAGATATTTAAGAGTATATTAAAAGCTATTTAATATATTAAGGTATTAGAGTCTTAAGGCATAAACCCTATAGAAAACTATAGTCCTTATTATTATTATTATACCTATTTTAAGAGATTAGCCTTAACTTTATAACTAAGCTTTTATTAAGTACTTAGAGTAATAATAATAACTATAATATAATCCTTATTATTATATATAAGATAATTAAGTTTATATTATTTATATTAATATTAAAGAAGCTTAAGGCTATAAAGCTTATAGCTCTCTTATATAAGTATATAGAAAGCCGCTTTAATATATTAAAAGGGATAATTAGTAATTAAGATAAATTAATTATTAGTAAATTCTAGGTAGACCTTATAAAAAAATAGGCGATTTATTATTAATTATTAATTATATATTATCTATAGATAGATAGCTAGATAAAATGCACCTATTAGATACTCGAGAAATATTTAAAAATATATATAAGAGAATCGCCTAAAAGGTAAATAATATAATTCCTAGATACCGCCTTCGCCTATAATAATAGTATATACTTAACTATTAGGGTCTCCTTAATAGAAGCGCTATTTAGCTATTATCTAAGATATATAGAATATATCTTAATAAAGATAAAGATAAATATATAAGGCATCGCTAAATACTTAATAATATTAGGCCGCGTATAGACCTAAGTATATATATATTAGGAGAAAGCTTTAAAATCCTAGGTAAAATACTATAATTTAAGATATAAGCTATAGACCTATTATTAGGGATAGATTATAGGAGTATTAATAAAGAATTAGAGATTTAAATATCTTAAATTAGCCCTAAGATTTATAAGAGCTAAGGTCCTTGATAAATATAAAAAGTAGGCCTATACTTTAGAGCTACTAAAAAAATATTAGTATATATATAATATATTCTATATATTACTTATAGAGCTATAGAATAATTATAGAGTAATTAGCGATACCGCGTAGGAGTAGCTAGAGCTCGAGGATAAGCCTAATAAGTAAGAGGTAAAGGAAATAATCTTATATAAAGATATAAGAGATAAGACTTTTTACTTTATTAAATAAAAGGGTTAGCTAATAAAATATAATACCTAGGAACTAAAAGAATACTTAGATAATATATAAGTAATAATAAGGAAATACCTTAAAGTCATAAGGAAAAATTATAAGAAATAAGATAAGGCATAGCTAGATATATGCCGAAAGTATTATAATAAAAAGAAAAAAAGTCTTATTAATCTAAGTATAAAATAAAAAACTTAAATATAAGAATAAGGTAAAAATTAGATTATGCCGGGTTATTAATAAAAATAGGAAATTATTCGCTAAGGTATTATAATATAGGTATAAAATAATATAAAGAAAGAGCTAAGTTAAAATAATAAGGATAATAGTAAAAACCCTAGGAAAATAAGAGCTAATATATTAGCGATAAGATATAATAAACTTATTATAACTTAAGGGTTATTATTAGTATTAGCGCTACTATAACTATAACTATAATTATAACTATAAGCGGCTTAACTATAAGTTTTATAGGGCTTCTTATAGCGATTACTCGGCGAGGGATTAAGAGTATTATTATTATTATTATTATTACCTCTAATAATAAGATAAGTATATTTATAACTACTAGGAGTTAATAAAGGGTTAGTAGGGCCTTAGAGATAGGGATATTAGCCTACGAAGGAGATAAGATAAATAGGGCCAGGGTTGCTATTAGTAATAGCCTAATTAATAATATTATATAACTCGCCGAGGCTATCTATGATATTATAATCGCTACCCTTAACCTCGATATTAACTCTCGCGGTATTTTTAGTATTATCTAAGCGATTAATCGCCTCGAGTAATAACTAAGTAGGAATATTATTACGAATATAGATAAGAGCGGTAATAATAATACGACTAATTATCTCGGGAAGGGCTATCTAAGCTCTAGCCTATGCGTAGAATATTAGCTAATATTATAGCGAGAGAAGGGCGAAAAACTTATACCTTAGAGGTAAAATAAGGATAGTAGCTCTTAGTTAGATATAAGTTCTTATATTTAAATATAAAATAATTAAATTATATCCTTAGATAATTATATTATAGGGTTATAGAGATAATTAGTAACCTTTCGCTAGGTATATATTATATCCTTAATAGTATAATTAATATATTAGATTTAAATATAGGTAAAAAAAGAAAGGTTAGTAATAATAATATTATAAAGGCTATAAATATTATTCTATAAGTATTAAGTAATACCCTAAAGCTTATAGGGAATCTATAAAGTATTAATAATAACTTAAAGAAAATAATAAAAAGAGAAAAAAGAAAACTTATAAAGCTATACCTCTTCTTATTATAAGTATATAATAAGTAATAATTTAATAATTAATTAATAATATAAGGAATTTAAGGGTTTTTATTTATATATTCTAAGTAATATATATAGGGAACCTTATTAAGGTTTATCTTCTAGAAGTAAATAATATTATTATATATAAACTTTAAAAGTATAGAGAAGTAAGTCGCTAAGAGAGATATCACTAAAAGCTTTATAATAGGTATATAAATAAGTAATATAAGAATAAGAGGGAAAACTAAAGAACTATATATAATTTAGGAAGATAAGATTAATAAGGATCGTAGAGGCTATGGCGATATTATTATAATAGGTAATAAAATTATTATTATAAGAAAAAAGAAAATAAAAGAGGGAAGATTATTATAAAATAGAAAAACTCTAATTATAGTAATAATAGCTATATTTAAGCTACTAGTGCTAGATAGCTAGTAGCGCGAAGCGATTACTAACCTAACGGCGACTAATTAATTATAAAGGAGAATAATAAATCTATAATAAAGACTATTATTATTATAAAAGAAAGGTATAAAAGAGATAATAAATAATCGGCGATATATTATAAAGAGTTATTAAAGCTAGAGATTAATTAAAAGATAGCTATATTTAGATATCTTTAGTATTAAATAAAGGAATAAGATAATTAGCTAGATAAGCTTAAGGGACTAAGCTCTCGGGAGAGGGGGTAATTATAAGAGTATTTAGGTTCTATTAGCTATCGCCGGTAGGTCGGGAAATCCTCGGATTATTATATAGGTCTTAGACTATATAAAACTCCTTTCGCTAAAGACTCATAGAGACTTCGGCAAGTTAAAGTTATATTAATATATTAAATCTACCTTTCTATCTCTAATATTATCCTAATTATGCCTATTAGGCCTATACCTTTATATAAAGTAATTAAGAAGAAATTAAGAGATAATAGTATTTCCCTTATATTTATCCCTCCTAGCTATATTAGTCTTTTATAACCCCTTAATACCGCTATTAATATTTTTTTTAAATAATAATTATAAGAGGTAATTAATAAGTATATTAAGTAAATAAAAAGAGAGAAAAAGGAGGATTTTAAGTAATTAGTTAGTAATAAGAGAATTATAATTACTTATATAGTTATTTTTATTTTAAAGTATCTTAATATATAGTTAGAGATAATTAAAAAAGCATTCTTAAACTATAGAATAAATATATAGCCTAATAGGACTAAGGATTAGCTAATCCAGATTAAAGATATACCTTTTAATTAGATTAATTTTACTAAGTAGGAAAATACTAAGGAAATTATTATTAAAGATAAGGACCCCATAGATCCGCTATATAACAACGAGGAATATCTTAGTGCCGATAATAATAAGCTTTTACTATATATATAATATTACGAGGAGGTTATTAAGTAGTTATAAGAGTAGCTATAGAATAGGGGTCTTAAGGTATTAGGGAAAAAGGCCGATTTAATCTAATAACTACGAGAGAATAATAATTTATAGAAATCTCGAGAAGGAGATATAATATATATTAGCTAACTAGACCGTTAGAATTAGCGCCTTTAGAAGTCTTATTAACCTTATTATCTTACTAAAAGAAGCTTATCCCCTCTTGTTATTTGCGTTCCTTTCTTAACCTCTAGTCTATCTTCGGTATTATAATATTAGAGGGTAGCTTTAATTAAAAGGTAGAGGTTAGAAATAGGAATAAGCCGCCTACCTATTTTTAGTAGGGAATCCGTTTTGCCGCCTATCCCCGCCCTTAGTATAGCTTACCAAGAGCGACGGTTGAACTTAAAAAAGCGCGAATTTCGCGAGTTCTTACGGTACTTATATGTTAAACCGAAGCTGTCATATACATACGAATGTGCGCAAAGACTTCCGCATTGCGTCTTAGCAAAATAAACTGCGGAATTAATTAAGGCAAGGTCATATAATATAGCACCCTCTAAATAGGAATAGCGCAAGGCATTAGCCCAAAAGAGGGGCAAGAAGTAATAGAGATATACTTAATTAATTAATTTACTAAAAATAGGTTTAATAATTAAGAGTCTCAGAGTTATCTTTCTTTAAGGTAACTATAACTACTAAAACGAACTTTAAACTACTAAAATAAACCTCGATACCGATATACTAACCGCGATAAGATATCCTCTACTATTAACGCAAAGACTTACCTTCTAAATAAGTTAAATAACTAGGATTCCTTCGAATAATCCTATATTATAAAGATAATAGCAGAAAGAATATATAAGCTAGGTTAACTTAATGACCTAAGCTAGTTTAATGCGCTTTATAAGAAAGATCTAAGGAGACCTAAATTTAGCGATTATAAGGCAAGAGCTATTCCTAAGAAGGGGACCAATAGTACGAAGGTCGTTTAAAGCGAATGCACTGCGACCTTATTTACCGAACTAGTTCTAGAGGACTAAGAGGCATATAAGGCAGAGATAATGCTCTACGGCAATGATATCGACTAATATAATAAATAAGCGGATAGTATCCGCAATGTACTTAACTAGATGATCGAGAAGATTAATCTATACTACGTCGAGATATACTTACCGGCTATAAATAACTTAGAAGAGTATAATAATATCTCGACTTATTACCTTAACCTAAAAGCTATATATAGTATAGACGATAACCTATAAAGGATATAAGCTCGGAAAAGCTATTTTATAGTACTAAAGGATACTTTAAATTATAAAATAAACTAAGAAGAGTAGATTAATAATTAAAAAAAGGTAATATAAATTATAAAGCTTAGGAAAATGCCTAGAGTATAATACTTAAATACTTAGTTTAAGGACTTAAAGGACGCCCTAGACTATTAATTTAAGGTCTTCCTCCGGATTAAATAAGGTTAAAATAAGGAGAAGATAAAAAATAATATTTACCTATTATTAAACTTCTCTACTTAGTTTAGACTAAATACTTAAGAAGGAAAAGGGAAAGGCAATAAGCTAAAGACTAAGTAAGTAATAAGAGGGAGCTTTAGAATAGACATTCGAGGCTTATCTTCTAGGAATAAGAAGTAAAGCTACTCTTCCACGCGGGAACTAGAAGAGGATACCGCAAGGCACTCTTCTATATGCGAGTTAAGAGAAGACTTTATAAAACGCCCGCGATAATCTCTAGAGGTAATAGAGCAATATATATTATGCGAGAAAAGATATAAATAACTAAACTCCTCTTTATACTAAGTAATATTCCTAGAAAATATACTAGAGAAATACTAATTATCCTAAAGATAGCTTAACCTATAGGAAAAATATCTTAAGTAAAATAGGGAAGTTTAAGAACTCTATAAGAGATTATAAAAGGAATATAAAGACTTATTAAAGAAGCTAAAGTAACTATCTAGCTTAGGATACTCTATCTTAAAGGAAGCAGCTACCTTCCTAGCTTTAAGCGGCGAATACCTATTACGTAACTTAGTAATCCTAGACTTAGGGATAATTATCTATATCTTTAATAAAGCTAAGAGATTTATTTTATTAAAGAGCGCCTAATATAGAGAAGGTATATTCGCTGGCTTATAATAGCTACTGATTTATAGATATAGAAATATAAATATTAAGGTATAGAACCTATAAGATAAACTATGAATCCTTACTTTAAACCATATTATATATTATCTAGATATAGGAATAAACCTTATTTCCCTATATTAATTATATTAGCTTAGATACTAGTAAGATTAATAAGATAATAAGGATATTATTAGATATATTAACAGTTAGTCCCTATATAAGTTATAGTAAGAATATAACTAGTATATAATAGAATATATCCCCGAAATAGTAAAATAAGCTATATTTCCTATAAGGCACCTATAATATAATTCATAGACCGCAAGGAAGCCTAACTAAGCTTATACTAGAGTCTAGTATCGCTATCTAAGACATCTAGGACTAAGAAGCCTAGAATATTTAATAAATTATACTTTTAGAGTTAAAATTAAGGGCCTAGTTACTATTAAATATAATATTTACGGATTAGCAAAGATAAAATATTAAGAGCACCGCAAACTAAGGGAATAAACCTTAAAACCTAGGGAGAGAGTCTCCCTTAATTTCTACGACTATCTAGAAGGGATAAATAGCTATATATTATATGGCATCCTTATAGACCGAGAATCAGGTCTTTGCTAGGACTATTACTTTATTAACCGTTAAGAAGAGAACCTACTTGCGATATTAAAGGACTTTATATAAATACTCGATATAATATATAATATTAAGCTCTAAATTATTAAAATAGATAATAAGCTATAAAAGGCTAATTTAATCCGCGGATAGCTTGCCGAAAAAGGAATTAAGGTAAAAGAAAGTATACCTCGCACTTAGTAATAGAATAGCTCTAGAGAGCGCTCTAGGGGGGTAATAAAAGAGAAAGTAAGGCTATTAATTATTAATAGTAACCTCCCTATAGAACTATAGCTAGAAATAATAAGAATAGCCGTATACTTACTTAATCGAACTCTAAAGTAGCGCCTATATTAGAAGATACTATACGAGAGCTTCTTTTTAGGTATCCCACGCGCGTAAGGGTAAAACTAGCCTTAAATTAGGTATATAAGAGCAATTAGCTCTAAAGCCTTTGCTCTTATAGACTTAGCATAGCGAAAAGATAAGAGGCTTCTATTAAGAATAAATCTAAAGGCCTAGATAGGTTTCCTAATTAGATATAACTCCTAGAATATCTTCTAAGTATAAAATCCTCTAATTAATAAGATCTATATTACTTAAGATATAATATTTAATAAATAAGAGTTTTTTAATACTAATAAAGTATAAATAAAAGAAACCATTAGGGAATAGACCTTAGAAGAGATCTAGCTATAGTTATAAGCTCTTCTAAGTACCCAATAGGTCGATTAGGTTATGGACCCTATGTAAGGCCTTAACGAGCAAGAAATACCAGATTTAAGCCTTAAAAGTCTTATTAAAGATTTACTAATCGCTAATATAGAGTTAATAAAAGATATATAAGTTAATAACTCGAACTATACTTAATTAAAATTTAAAATTATCCTAATGCTACTAGAAAGCCTATTCTTAAGCTTTCTTATGCAAATAGGGTTATAGATAGGCCATAGTTAGGATAAAGTAAGAAGATTAAGAGATAATCTTCTTACCCTAAACTAAGCATTCTATATAGGAATAATAGCAGTCCCTATAGTAAGAAAGGAGGACGCGCTGGTTTCTAAGGCAATAAGGAGCAGATATATCAGGGGCAAGCTTAAGCCTAAGTATAAGGTATAAAAGGCTCTAACGCACCTTAAACCTAATAGATAAGTATATTATAAGAAGAATTTACCTCTGGCTCTAAGTTCCTATAATAATCTAATTAGATATAGGTTTAAGGCAGAGTTTAAGTAAGTATAGAAAGATTACTTAAAGAGCTATTACTAGATATTATTATAGATAGAGATTATAAGGTGCGATCTATGCATTTATAACTCGCAAATACTAAACTATATATAGGTATTTACCTATAAGTTTAATAAGCATAGGTACCTATAGAAATATAAGGCGAGACTTATTATTAAGGGAGACTAATAACAAAAGTTAACCGCTAAGGATACTTATACTATAACCCTCGCTAGAAAGTCATTCTATATAATACTAGTAATTATAGCGAAGTTTAATCTTAAATTACTATAGTATGACGCTATAAATGCGTTTATTAATATAAAGCTATAAAGTAATATATTTATAAAGCTGCCCCCTGGCTTTAGGGGAGGCTATAAGGAAAAGTAAGTATTACTTTTATATAAAGCACTTTATAGCCTATGAGTCGCATTGCTTTTATAGTAAATAAAACTTAGAAATACGCTTTAAAGCTTAGGGTATAAAAAAGTACTAAATAAGCCTTATTATTACTAGAAGGATAAAGTCTTTATATTCTTTTATATAGATAATATAGTTATTATATTTAAGAAAGAAGATAAAAGCAAAGCGTCCCGAATTATTAAGTCTCTAAAGAAGAAATATAAGTTAACTAGAGGCTATAAGCTTTAATAGTTTCTTAGAATAGAGATTATTAGAGACTATAGCGTAAAATATATCTAAGTAACGCAAATTATATATCTAGAGAAAATATATAAACTATGCATTGCGAATACCCTAAATAGAACTCTAATAATAAAGGAGGAGCTTATTCTAAATAAAGAAATAGCGATTAGAAATATTATTAATTAATATAGTAGAATAATTAGGTTAATACTCTTTATAAGTATTATTATAAGGCTAGATATCGCTTTTATAGTTTCCTGACTAGCCCGGTTTATAAATAACCCTAGGGAGAAATATATCTAAGCCGCTAATTAAGTTTTATATTATCTATATGTAATATATTTCTATGCTTTATAGTTTAGACCTAGAGAAGGCTTTATGGTTTATAGCGATGCTTTTTTTATAAATAACTTAATTAACTAGAAGAATTTATAAGGTTATATAATATTACTTTTCGGAGGCCTAGTCAGATAGCGAGCCAATAAGTAAGATACTATAATAACCTCTATGATAAAGGCAGAATTACTTAGATTAAGTTAAGTAATAAAGGAAGGGCTATTTTAACAAAGGCTACTTCGAAGCCTAGGACTTGAGCTATAGAATACTAATTTATACCTCTTTTCTAATAATAAATAAACGATTAGATTACTTAAGAATCCTTAAAGAAAGCTAAGGATAAAGTTAAAGTATATAAATATATATAACCACTAATTATAATAATATCTTATAAATAAAGCAATCTCTCTTAGCTATAAAGAAAGCTTAAAGATTATTATAAATAGTCTTATAAAGGCTCTATAAGGCAAAAAACAAAAGGAGAGTTATAAGTAATATAAGCTAGTTAATATCGAGGAATATATTATAAAATGCCATAATAAAATACTTAAAGAGAGATTAATTAAGGAGATTATAAATAAGCTATAATTATAAGGAATAAAGCTTATATTATTATATTAAAGCTCGAAAGTTATAAAGTTATATTAAGGCAAGGAGATAAAATACGGCGATAAAATAATTCTTTTTAATACTAAAAGGCAACTATATTAATATAGACTATACCACCTAAATGAGACTTAAATAAGGGAAATAACCCTCGTCTAAGCCAGACGAGGGTTACTAGCTAGGGGAAAGTCTCTAGCTATAATACCCTTTAAAACAACCTTAGCTATAATACGGCGCTTATTCTTCTCCTACTAAACGACTATTAGCAATGAGACTTAAAAGGTTAATACGAACTATAGAGTATACTTACGGTCTTATTAACCCAGGCAGGGTCCTACTAGATATAATCTAGGAAAAACAATACTATGAGGAAGGCAGCAAAGGGACTATAAGAGTTAAATTAGTAAAATAAATTACGAAAATTAAAAAGGAGCATACTTATATTAAGCGGCATAAGCCACTAGGATTATACTACTTATAGCGGCGAACGCCCGGCTAAGCCTAATATTCTTTAGTGCTCTAGCCCGCTAGAGCATTATTTAGATATATAAGGCAAGGGGGGTTACGTCTCTAGGATTAATTATATAAAAGATTAATACGAGCCTTAAAATATAAAAATGAGATACGACTTATATAGCCGCAACGGCAGCGGCAGCGGCAATAACCGCATTAGCATAGTTAATATAGCGCTAGGCCGCATGAGTCTAGGGACCTACGAAGGACTAATTACTCTAACGGGGAGGCCAGGGGGGAGAATTAATAGAGCTATAAATAAGTTAGTACTTCGTTTTATATATCTAAAGCTTAAAATAATTTATAAGATCTTAGATAGGGGAGGAAAGAGAGAGCTTAAACTAGAACTTTATATTAGCTAAGCTAAAGTATTAAGTCTAAGCCTAGAGGTATAGAAAACTTACGAAGATATCTTAGTAGCGGGAGCGTGAGTATAAGAGCGAAAGTAAAAGATATTTATTTATATAATGTGATTAGTAAAAGAAGCTTGAAAGGCTTAAAGTAAGCTTATAAAAGAGAGGCATAAGGTAATTTAAAAGGTTATATACCGATATATATAATAAAGTTAAAGAAGAAAAAGAAAAAGAGAGGAAGCCTAAGGCGAGAAGGCATTTTATCTATAAAGCCTTAAATATAAATCATAAATAGCAATAAAGTAATTTACCTATTATTTACGATTTATAATTAACTAAAGAGAAAAAAAAAAAAGGGCTTTATTCGTCTAAACAAATACTTCTCCTTTTACTTTATATCTTTAAAGCTATTCATAAATAACCAAAGAGGAAAAAGAGCTTTATCCGGCCGAATAAAAAGTTTCCTCTTTCGGCTATAACCTTAAACAAAGCAATAATACGCATTGGGCGAAAATGCCCTACAAATAAGGAAATTTATAAAGAAAACTACTTAAAGGATATTAAATATATCACAAAGGACTATAATAATCGCATAGAGTATTAAAGGCTTTTTACTCTAGGGGGGTATATTAAACCGAAGCTATCATATATATACAAATATACGCAAAGACTTCCGCATTGCATCTTGGCAAAATAAACTGCGGAATTAATTAAGGCAAGGTCACATAATATAGCACCCTCCAAATAGGAATAGCGCAAGGCATTAGCCCAAAAGAGGGGCAAGAAGTAATAGAGACATGCTCAATCAATCAATTCACTAAAAACGGGTTCAACATTATGCACGAGAGACTTCAGGGTAGGTGACCAGTGCAGTTCCAATGTTGGCATGAAAGGAAAGGAATACATTATTGCATGTGAGCTGACTAGCTGATGTCTATTCTTCTTTATTTAGACCCACGGCATTGAGTAAACTTCCCCTGGGCGCACTCTTCCTTTGACTATGGTGGGTTGGTATTGTTGGTGAAGTCAAGTTGCAGGTATCCTGATCCGGGGATTCCGATGGATTCAAGTAGACCGTGTATGGAGCCGAAGCCCAGCGATAAGCATATTCTAACCCAAGGATATCAGCGCCAATGAGATCAAACCAATGGGGATATATTCACTATCGGGCAGAAGTTCCTTCACGTGTTCCCCTTATTACCACTGGATTTTCTTTATTTCAATATACTCATCATTCAGTCACAGGCTTTGAGGGAGTTATAAAATTGCGCCACAAGAGGCCAACCTTGCGCATGAGGTGTAGCCTTTCGACTACAAGCCTTAAGCAATCTACAATAATCGAATAGAAAAAAGATCCATAGCAAGACAGTAGTAAGCTCAAACAAGCCGAGGATACAACTCATCCCATCATTTAATTCTGCTCAAACGTTCAATATTCTGTCTGGATATATAAGCCGGAGGAAATGATTGCTCCATCGAGAAAAGCGCGGCCTCCACACTCGCGCTAGACCCTGTTGGTCAACGCGCGCCCCTGTCAAGCCCCTGCAGACTCCTCTCAACGCGTGTGTTGGACACTCATTCACCACTCACTTTCACCTCGAATCTTAACGACAACACAACATCGCGAGTCGCAAA
Source organism: Fusarium sp. LHS14.1 (assembly GCA_025433615.1). Classification (NCBI taxonomy): domain Eukaryota; kingdom Fungi; phylum Ascomycota; class Sordariomycetes; order Hypocreales; family Nectriaceae; genus Fusarium; species Fusarium sp. LHS14.1. The sequence goes on from CM046481.1 coordinate 4,094,769, forward strand.
TATCATATTTCGCGCATCATTAGTTCGCGGCGCCAGATTTAACCGGGTAGACAGCATCTATTGGACAGTCTTGTTCGCGTTGCACGGCGCTACCTGCTCTTCTCTCGGGCCTGCATTCTCGTCTCGGCCACACGCGTTCTCCAGCGCAGGACAAACTCCCGCTTCATTCAACCTACAACTCTCACCTCAAAGCAAACTTTATCCTGCATAATTCCCTTGTTCCTTCCCGACTCCCCAAGGCAGAAGTGTTACCCCCGCAGAATGGTTGCAGCTGCAAGTGAAGGCGAGGGGCAATCCTAAAAAAACCTTGACAAAGTTGTCAGCCGCAGCCATGGCACCTGTCGACCACATCGACTTGACCTTGGAGTCGAGCGACTCTGAAGGCCACGCAATTCACGCTCGCATCTTCCCCCCCCCAAGATCATCGCCGCATCTATCGCAGCGCGCAGATACAACCACCGCCAGATTTGATCTCGACCCTTTTGCTGGTCGTCCGCCAGTGACAAACATCCATCACGGTACTGGTACCATCCGCAGGCCCATAAGCCCACCCCAGCTGAAGCGACCTGCGGTTGCCAACACCAGCCAAGGTGGCAACATCTTGTTCGAGCCAGCCCGTTCAGTGCCCACGGTGGCCAGGCCAACCCCCAAGACGACCCCGACAAGTTCCAGTGTCGACAATGCCGCAGACATGGCGAGACTGTCTGGTGTCGGACCTACCAACCCGCCGCCTCGACAGGTAACGCCGCCCCTTGAGCGTCACTCTCCCAAGCAAAGCCAGCAAGCCAAAGCCACGCCTCCCAAATATCAAACGCCTAGGAAGCCAGAATGGGACGTCGCTGGCATTGCCCGCACCTTGACGACCTTTCGCCAAGACATCAAGGATGGTCATGCACGAATGACGTCCTACATCATCGAATCCACCAAAGCTACAGAACGTCGTGTTCATACGGGAAATGACCTCTTCGCCGGACTCGCCAGAAATCCGGTGCCAGTCCAAAAGGGTGAGACTATGAGAATAAAATTCAAAGTAATGACCCTCCAACCACTGTGAGGCAGTTTGATATTAATGTCATGATGTAGGAGCACTCCAAGATGAAGAGCAACAGACGAGAAGATCACTATCTTATCCAGCGCATCCAGACTGATGAAGAACGTGTCCCCCGATACCGGTTCCATCATGTGGAAATCAAAAAGAATGTCCTCACACCAAACACAATGCTGACCTTTGTCCCCCATCTGAGGGATCTTGAGAGCTCTGAAGAGTCAAAGTACAATGTCTGGTTGCAGGAGCTGGAGGATATTGACCGCAAATCGGGGTTCAAGCCCATGAGCCGAGAAGAAAAGGTGCGCGTTACCGTCCGCTCAGAATTCGCCTCAACCGTCTCTCTTTACCTCGAAGACTGGCTGGACAAGCTTGCGCTCCCTGGCTGTAACAAGTCCACCTTGATTCGCTACATGGCAAGCCGGGCACCCGACGATGCAATCACCCCTCGACAAAAGTCCGACATTCTCAATTCGCATCGCCCAGCAGAGTCTACTACCCCGCCCGAAGCCAACAGAGCCGCCGAGATGTTTACCGAAGCCTTCCACCGTGTCTTCCACCAAGGTCAATCGCCCACAAAACAAATCGCGCTGCGTGATGTCCTTCTCCTCGACGAGTCGGTTGACAGCATCATGGACTCGAAACCAACTGCCAAGGACGGCTCCAGCTCCCAGAACGAGAACGAGTTTGAGGTGGCCGAGTATGAACTTGGAACTTATTGCATTCTTGGTTGTCTTATCTGCTTTAGCCATTCTTGTGAGCATGGAGAGTATGATGCTCAGAATTGCAAACGCACCGTTTCGATCATGCCTCGTCTCTCAGACACCCTCAAGCGACGCAGACGCGCTGCTTCCGATGGAGCTAACCATGTCAATGGGAACAGTCACGGTTTAGGTCCATGCAAACGAGACTGCTACAAAACGCCAAACCCTTCGTCCCTGAACCCCGATCATCGACCTTGGACCCAAGAGGAGCGCACTGTCTTGCGAGCCACGGTTGCGACGACGGACGGAAGTCGAGTCAAGAGGGATCCGTTGTGCTTTATCGCCCACCTTCTCGACCGTGACTGTTCCGATGTTTTCCAAGAGTACGAACGTATGGGCGTCTCTCTGCCTACCGCCGAGCCTGTCAACAAGACACAGATCCGGACTGTTTCATGGTACGATCGCTTCAAGAAGGCACTTATCGGCGACTGGGAAAACCACACCATCACCCATGAGCACCAGCGGCGTGAACTGTCCGAGCCATGCTCTCACGAAGGACCTTGCACTTTGGAAAGTTGCACGTGTGTACAACACGGGCTCCTTTGCGAAAAGTTCTGTGGTTGCACAGTGGAAAGCTGCGCGTACAAGTTCACGGGCTGCGCTTGTCACTCTCAAGGCAAGACCTGTCTCTCGAAACAAAAGGATCGGCCGTGTATTTGTGTGCAGTTGAACCGTGAATGCGATCCAGATCTCTGTGGAAACTGCGGTGCACTGGAGAGAGCCGACCCCGAGAATGCCGAAGATGATATTCTCCATGCTACGGGCTGTCAGAACTGTTCGTTGCAACGTGGCCTTCCCAAAGGCCTTGCTTTGGGCCAAAGCCAGCTTGAGGGAGTCGGATATGGTCTGTTCACTGCCGAGTTCATCGCGCAGGATGATTTTATTATTGAGTATGTCGGAGAACTCATCACTCACGACGAAGGTGTCCGCAGAGAAGCCAGACGAGGCGACGTTTTTGACGAAGAATCTAACATTTCGTACGTCTTTACATTGTTAGAGAACGAAGGCATCTGGGTCGACGCCGCCATCTATGGCAACCTTAGCCGTTACATCAACCACGCGTCAGAGAGCGACAAGCGCGGGTGCAACATCACACCCCGGATTCTCTACGTGAATGGCGAGTACCGGATCAAGTTCACTGCCATGCGCGACATTGAGGTCGGCGAGGAGTTGTTTTTCAACTATGGCGAGAACTTCCCCAACCTGACCAAGAAGCTCCTCGACCATAAGGTGGGAGGGAAGTCTGACCAGGGCAAGAAGCGGACACGGCGGCCGAATGAGGGAGTGGCCCGGAAAGCCCCCAAGGCGGACAAGAAGAAGCCAGCGAAGGGCAAGAAGGCTGCACGCCTCGCCCTCGAAGACGAGGATCTGACGATGATGGATAGCCCTGGCTTCGCAATCCAGTCAGACCGCAAGCGCAAGCGTGGAGCGCATAACGACTCGGAGGAGGAGGAGTACCAGCCAACTGGAACGGATGCGACGTCCCGGGCAGGGACACCGTCGACTGGCGAGTCTGATTTTGCCTCAGGTAAGGCCGGAGGAAGGTTGCGGAAGCGAACGCGACCGGTGCCGAAATCAGCAGCCGAGCAAGCGGGCAAGCCTCGAGGAGAGCCCAAGACCCGGGGCAAACGGGGCGGCGCCAGACCCGGAAGTGGTAGGCCTAGAAAGTACCCACGCACGGCGCCGAAGCCTGCCCCGGCCCCGGTCCCGGCCACGATTCCAGAAGAGTCCAAGGCACCAACGCCGGAGGAGGCCCAGATTGTGGTGCCGTCAACGACAGTGACCCAGCCAGTGGTGACGGCGCTTGGGCTCCAGCCACAACAGCAGTCCAATTCACACCCGCAATCGCAGCAGCAGTCGACGGAAATTGATGACAGTGTGGAAGATAACGACTACAGTGGTGATATTAGGGACGAGATTATGCTGCATAGCCAGCTTGAAAGAAGGGATAATGGCGGCGTAGAAGACGACGAAGACGACGACGATGACGATTCAGACGTGATTATCCGATCGAGGAGATATCGACGTCCTTCCGCCAAGGCCCGGGATGATGGGTCATGGTCATAGGCACGGACGATAGGAACAGTTTCAAAGTCAAGGGAGGGGTTGTTGTAAGATAATTGATGGATATGGTGTGTATCCTATGCGTAATATGCTATTTGTGATTTGAGGTGGTTAGGTATAGATTGGGGGAGAGCCAAAGGTGACAGAACAGGAAGCCATTGGCAGATGGTTATCTCGATATAGCTATACTAGGGCTCATTTTCTCTTGAATGCAATCGCATCTTTGTTGCTTCAAAGCCTGGATAGATAGCAATGGTGATGGCGTCAGTGACATCATGTTTATGAATATTTGCATGCTTGTGACATAAAACGCACAGATTGCACAAGCCACAACTGAGAAAGTTGTGAATGCCCCACCATACGCGGCCCGCACTCCAGCCACAAACGATGACGTTGTCGATTCGAAAACGACGGAAGCAGCAAACGCTACGTAGCTTGGTTGGCAGGTACCTTCCCTACCTACCTACCTTGCCCACCTACGTAGGACAGCTTGCTCATGCCAAGCTGAACTGACCACCTTTCTTCCTCTTCCTTCTCCTACAAATACACTGACCTTCCAGGTTACGAGAGAGCTTCTTCTCTTTCATACTCTCAATAACTCTTTCTCGCACATACGCTCTACTCGACTCGACTCGACTCTTTGCTCGCGTCCCCCGCCATCCGAGGCCTCCATCTTCACCTCCGATTCTTCCTCCCTTGCTTTCTACCCCTCCTCGACTTCCACCGTCGCCATGACGCTCTACTACACTCTCGTATGCGCTCCATATTCCTAGAGAACCGTTTTTGTGCTGCCTACTGCGAGCCGTACGGTCGTCGCGGGATCATGTTGCTAATTGCGTGGCTCAGGTCTTTTTGTTGTTGGTGTTTGAGATGGCGCTGTTTATGCTCCTGATCATCCCGCTCCCCTTCAACGTTAAGCGCAAGATCTTTACGTACGTCTCTGCTCGTCTTCGTGTGCCCTGGATAGCTTTGAACTGATCGTTGTAGCTTCATCTCCGAGAACCCCGTCGTCGCCAAGATCCAGTACTGGATGAAGATTACCTTTATCTTTATCCTGATCCTCTTTATCGACAGCGTTAACCGGGTCTACCGCGTTCAGCTTGAACTCATCGCCGCGTCAGAACAGTCTAAGCAAGGAGGGCACGTGAAAATTTGCTTCCCTTTATCCTGCAATTACTCGAAGCTTCAAGTTCCATGAATCTCGCTAACTATGTAACTACAGCGCCGCCGTCATGGGTCACGAACGTCTCGAAGTCCAAGCCCGCAAGTTCTACTCGCAGCGCAACATGTACCTCTGCGGCTTCACCCTGTTCCTTTCGCTCATCCTCAACCGCACCTATGTGATGATCCTTGAGGTGATGCGTCTCGAGGACAAGGTCCGCGCCTATGAGGGCACCAAGCAGAACGCCAAGGAGAGTGAGAAGCTTGCTGTCGCTGGAAAGCCTGGTGAGCTCGCCCGTCTCCGGGAGGAGCTTGAGAAGAAGGACCAGGACCTTCAGAACCTCAAGAAGCAGAGCACGCAGCTTCACAAGAGCTACGATGAGCTTAGTGACAAGTATGCTGCTACTCAGCAGACTGGCGAGGGCAGGAAGGGTATCTAAGCCATGTCTATGACATGCAATTACCCTCGAAGGGACCCTACCAATGGATCAACCGGCACTAGGTCCAGTGTCGTTACCGATCACAGGGAGAATCAGAGGCCACGTCAGGTCAGCACCTTTCAGGGTACATGAAGAAAACTACAGACCAGGGTTATATGTAGCAGAGGACGCAAAACAATGGGCGGGCATAAGGTTACCGGACAAGCAACGGCGCAAAGTTGACGATTTTGGCGCGTACTAGGCTATCGATCGATTGACAATTTGAGATTGTATTCAATTTCCCAGAAGGATAGAATTATCAGGAATAGTGAATCTACCTCTGAAGTGTCATCACTCTTGGCCACTTGTTTGTTGGTGTCAATTGTAAAGTGAAGCTGATAGTAAAATGGCCATCGCCGTAACCTAGGCATGCGTTCCTAGGAAGGCATGAGAGACTGACTGGAAGTCAATGATCTCTATTTTCTTAGGTAGAAAAGGTCTAGAAATATAAAAAAATAAAATAATCAAAGATTTATAATACCATTCCTTATTTTTATCTCTTATTTAGTATATAATTAGGTGATTATATGAGTACTCTTTGCTAAGTGCAGACGTTCTGGTGTCTCAAGTTATTTTACGCCCAGGTGCCAACGATCGGCTCGAGTCCGTGGACCTCTTCTCCATTGCTTGCTTCTCCTTAGATGCCGTGCAATTGCTATTGACAGCGAGGTGTATCTTCTGAGAAATCGACAATGTAGTAACCAATTAGTTGCAATTGAGACATAACAAGGGTGAGGGACCTTGATCTAGTTCGCTGAGTTAGGTAGTCTACTGTGTGGCTAAGGCCACCACGGAAATCGCGTCGCGCCTTCAAACTCAGCTCCCATCTCTCATCTTCCAACTTCACCAACCAACAATCACTGATGCTATTCTCCTATCGCACTTTGTTCAAACCCATCTCTCGTCTCAGTCTTCAGATTTCTTCTTCTTGCCGGCCGAAGCCTCAATTAAACCGGCCTAAAATCCTACGGGGCGTCGCAACAATGGCTTCCAATACTGCCATCGTCTCTGCAGACAAAATCACCATCGACGAGTTCAACCAACTCCTGAGCCAGTACCCGGCTCTCATCAAGGATGTCTCCAGTACCAAGGGTGGTATGTCGTCTGATTCGTGCTCTTGGAAACTGTGCTAATTCAGCTGTTGGTGACTGCAGCCAAACCTGGTCAGAAGACCTTGGAGGCGCTTGATGAGTATCGTTACAATGACGCGTTGGACATGTTCAGCCCTGGAAAAGACACCCGCCCGATGAAGCTTGATGACATCAAAACCCTTGTCGAGTGGAAGTTGTAAGTGCAGATGCGGGTGGTCAACCATGTAAGGATGGATCTGACCGTTGGGTAGACGTCACGGAAAATTCAGGCCAACACTGATGAAGCTTGTGTCTTCAAACGACGCCGATACGGCTGAAGATATCGTCAAGCAAGCCATTGATGCCTACAAGGAGGACGCAGGCATCGACGCAGCCCTCAATGTCTTGACAAAACTCAAGGGTATTGGCCCTGCAACTGCGTCTCTCCTCCTAGCCGTTCATGATGCGACTCGGGTCATCTTTTTCGCCGACGAGGCTTTCTGGTGGTTATGTTGCGATGGAAAGCAGAGTCCTATCAAGTACAACGCCAAGGAGTACCGCTCCCTTTGCTCCGCGGCCAACGATCTACACGAGAGACTCGATGTGGCAGCGAGTGACGTGGAAAGGGTTGCCTATGTGTTGATGAAGGCACCGGCTTCGCTCAAGTCATCAGACCATGTGGTGCCGCCCAAGGAGGCCAAGAAGAACAGGGCACCATCTTCGACGAAGCGAAAGCCTGACACCAGAGTTGAGAAGGCTGACGATGCAACCCACGAAGTCCCTGCCCTCCGTCGATCGAAGCGAGTCAAGGCTTAACTGAGCTGTCAGCCACCTACGACTCATCGGCAGTCACTCAGATGCACGCCCGGATCCATGACATTGGAAACTCATCCTATTAGCCCACGAAGCTCCATCAACAGAGAATGCCGTGTCTTCCAGTTGGCAGCTGACCATTCAAGACGTACGACAACCGCAGCTAAATCTGCGTCATTCGGTTCCGGCCCCCAGATTACTCTATTAGGATATAGCTGAAAGACTCAAGATACCTCATGCGGCAACACCGGATCTCCGGCCCGTCATGGCGGTGAGCATCCGAAGAATAACAACTCCAACCGAAGAATTCCCGCCTCAAGAACAACTATCGAGATAACTAGCCTACCTGGACGACACGATAAAGATAGCATCGTGGAGTCCGACCCATCAGAACGTGCGCCGCTGCGGGTTGCACTCAACTATTATAAATCCAACACCGCCCCACGAAACGCCCATTATGACGGGCTTTCCCCCATAGACGGGCAGAAGCTCTCACAATTAAAAAGACTCTGACCGTGTTTCGTCAGCCAACTCCTGGGTTCAACATGGCGTCCAATGGTCACCACCGACATGGGCCCTCAAGTAGCATGTTTGCCCAAACCACTGAAGCTCTACCGCTTCCCTCCCGTTTTGCACGAATCAAGCGGGGCTTGATTGCTGGCAAGGAAGACCAGATCAAAGCCTCATGGACGAGACTGCTGGTCAAGCTCAAGGCAGAAATCGACATTGTTGCCAGCAAGGGCCCTGACATTTTTCCATCAATCGAGTTTGACCATCTCAAGAAGGACTCCGAAGCTGCCGAATTCTCATCACAACTCAAGGAACGGGGCGTTGCTGTCATCCGGGGCGTCATTCCTCATGATGTAGCTGCCCAGTGGAAGACAGAAACGGATCAGTACTTGAAGGAGGACCCTCGAGCGCAGCGTCTTCCCACGCATGATCCGCATTTATACGGAATATATTGGTCCCCTGCACAAATCAAGGCTCGAGGCCATGAGAATGTGCTCTTTGCACAGCGTTTCCTCATGAACCTGTGGCGCCCATCCGACCCGGCAGCACTTGTTAGTCCCAACTTTCCCGTCAGCTATGCCGATCGCATGAGAATCAGACACCCCGAGGATGAAACATGCTCCCTGAGCGTCTATGTCGACGGCGGGAGCGTGGAGCGCTGGGAGTCCGACGGCTACGGCTCGGCCGGAACGTATCAGCGCATATGGGATGGCGAATGGGAGGAGTGGGATCCATGGGAGAGCAGCACTCGCCTCAAGGTGACGAGCGATCTGTACAACGGCGATGGCTCGTGTAGCTTGTTCCGCATGTTCCAGGGTTGGATATCACTAAGTGATCTCCCCGTTGGCGAAGGCACCCTCCTCTTGTGTCCCATGATACGGCTCACAACTGCATATCTCCTCCTCCGGCCATTCTTTGTTCCCAATGAGTCCTCGCCAAAACACCCAAGCTTCCTTTCTCCAGACAACTGGACTCTCGAACAACCTCCCTCGTCTGTCATCCAGGGCGCCCTCCCCGCATACCCCCAAGAACTCAACGAAGCGTTCCACCCTCACCTCCAACTCAACCGTAGCATGATCCCCATACCCAAGCTCGCCCCGGGCGACTATCTTGTCTGGCATTGCGATGCTGTCTATGCCCTAGACCGCCTCAGTCGTCCAGATCTACCCACGACGGCGATCCTATACCTCCCCGCCTGCCCGCTAACCCAGACAAACGCACTCTACCTTGTCCGTCAGCGCAAGGCACTGCTTCACGGTGAATCTGGCCCCGACTTTGGTGGTGCTCGCGCGGGTGATCTACCTTTGGAGGCAGAAGAGGCGGTGCAAAAGGTCGGCGAGGCTGGAGGTGCCGACGGGATGCGTGCAATGGGCCTGTTGCCGTGGGACGAGGATGATGCTCGGGACGATTGCGAGTTTTCAGTCTTGGAAATGGCGAATGGTATTTTGTTTCCAGAAAAGTACGACATGGATTATTAAAAACTAGGTTGGACGGAAGGCAGTTTGACCAAATGCTGGATACCCTGGCACCCAGGTCAAGAAAAAAAAGAGACACCAATACCAATATCCATATTTGCGTATACTTCTCTAAACATAATCAACAAATGAATAAAAAATAAAGAAGAAAACCCTAAAGTATTCCTGTAATTATGATATATTTCTCAGAGTATTTTAATATTTATAGAAAATTATTTACTAAATCTTGGATGAGTTAGTTAGTTAATACTCTCTACAGTTCTAGTGTCAGTGTGGCTGGATCCCTCAGCCAGTGTCTCAACTGTCGATCAATTCAACGAAACCACGACATTTTCTTTGCAACCTGAGAGCGATTCATCAACTTTCTTCTGCTTCTCGAAGAATCCAAGCTCTTCAGGCATCCCTTGCCACTAAAGAATACGCGGCAAAGGAAACCACACATTATCCGTTTAACCCTGAGGTGTGTAAGGCGCGGCGTGGTACCGTATTGTCTACCGCCACCGCTTGCATCCACACAAGCTCGCCAATCCCAATGATCCAAACCAAGCCTCTTTGGAGAAGAGATCCCCGCATTCTTTGAGATCTGACTTCCACGGTGCGTAAGCTTGGGCGTCGCTGAGGTGAGCTTGGGGTCTGATTCCAAGCCAGAGGTGCATAAAAGGGCGCCCAAGGTCCTGCTTTTTTGTAGACGCGATCGTCTTTACAAATTCACCAAAGCCATAACATAAAATCAAGTAAAAATGACAGCAGACAAGTTCTCGTCGTTGCGAAAGGAACTAGTCAAGGGACGTCTTCTAGTCCCTGGAGACGATGGATATGAAGCTAGCCTCCAGCGATGGAGTCTTACCTGTATCAAGCTAGCTGTGAGTTGAAACACTGCGAGCATCACAGTAGGGTCTAACTTTAGATTTAGGCAGCTGTAGCCCAGCCCGCAACCGTTGAGGAAGCGAGTGCAGTCGTCAAGTTCGCAACCGCCAATGGCATCAAATTCAATGTCAAGGGCGGCGGCCACAGCACCTCGCAATCCTCCAGCGCCCCCTCCCCCGAGGGTATGGTCCTGGGCTTGGCTCTTATGAGGGACGTCTCGGTCGATGCAGCCGCCAAGACCGTCTCATTTGGAGGAGGCTGTCTCTGGGCAGACGTTGATGATGCCCTTTGGCCCCACGGACTGGCGACCGTTGGAGGCACCGTCTCGCACACGGGTGTTGGCGGACTGATCCTGCACGGAGGATATGGCGTCTTGTCCGGCCTCCACGGGCTGTCTATCGACCAGCTGATCTCTTGCCAGGTTGTGCTGGCAGACGGAAGCATCGTTACCGCATCTCAAACCGAGAACCCTGACCTTTTCTGGGCTCTGCGGGGCGCCGGAAGCAGCTTTGGTGTAGTGACCCAGTTCACCAGCAGAGTATTTCCACAGGGCGAGATCTGGGGTGGCGTCGTCATCTTGGGCAAAGACAAGCTCCCTGCCGTGGTCGACTTCCTAAACAAGTGGGAGGAAACCAACGATGGAAACCAGACCTTTGTCGCTGGCTTCTCCCATGCGCCTCCTGGCCCGGATCCAGAGGCCCCTCGTCCTCTGGTGAACCTCCTTCAGATGGCCCACGTTGGAGCAAATGCCGTCGAGGATGGACCAAAATACTTTGCGCCAGTGTTGGAGCTCGACGCACTCGTGAAGCAAGTTGGACCTATGCCCTATCCCTCAGTCAACAAGGGCGGGGACGAAATGTTTGCTGCAGGTGGCCGATACATGTTTGGTGGCAGTAACTTCACGCTCCCTCTCAAGCTGTCAACTGCCGAGGCGATCAGCGATCGCTTTGAAGCCTTCATCGATGAGAACCCAGGTGCCAAGGGTAGCATGGTAGTCCTCGAAGGCACTCCCCACGGCAAAATCCGATCAGTCCCTATCGAGTCGACGGCCTTCAACTCGCGAGGCAACTACTACAACATTGGCATCGTGTGGAAGTGGGAGGATGAAAGCCTAGACAAGAAGATCCGCGAGTTCAACCGCGAATACCAAAAGGCGGCCCGTGACCTTGGCTACAACGACGAGAGTCTAAAGGACGGTGTGGGCAACTACATCAATTACGTTAGCACTGATGCCGTCTCGGCAGAGAATGCATTCGGGGCAAATGCTAGGCGGCTGAGGGTGCTGAAGAAGCAGTATGATGCTGACAACGTCTTTGACAAGCTGTGGAAGCTGTCGGGAGAGGTTGAGGAGCAATGGGTGGCCTAGGATGACACGATACATGACCATTTCAGTTTTTGATTCAATGAGAAATGAAATTATTTTGAAAGAGGGGAGATGAAAGATTTTGGTAAAGATGATCGAAGTGGATGTAAGTGTGTCTCACAGCTTGCCTTTCGGTTTATAGAAGATAATATAGCCTGAACAGTCTCTACCACCACAAGCATTTGAAAGCTACAACAAGGCCTCCTCTCTCATTATGCTAAATAATAAACCATCATGTTGTTATCATCAGATTTCTTGCTGCCCAATACTACCGTGTTCCAATTACGCAAACTCGCCCGGTGTGCCAGGTTGTAAGCGAGCTATCCATCCCTGGAAGCATTAAGTTTTAAGAATAAAACGACACAACTTGAACATTCTAGCTATGGAAAACCAGGCATTGAAGAGATTTGAATATTGTATAATTTCACATGTTGGGTCTATTCTGATACTCTATTAGCACTCTACAATTCGTGACAAATTGTTTGACATGCTACATTTCACAATCAGGCTCGGTATCACCGAGAAAAGCCACGCACTGTGCAGCGAAACCTGACATGCTGCACGCTTCACGCATGTCTTGACTTGAACTAGGCTTAGATTTAGTAGGATAAATAGAGAGCGGGTTCTAGTGCTCCTTGACGTATGGAAGACACGACTCAGTGGCTTTACTATTGCCAACAGGAAAACTTGGCGTCTATGTAAGTAGTTAGTAAAAAGATCTACGTCTATATTATCACTTCAGAGCATATTATCACCTCCTCTAAAGTAACAACCAACCTATCCCCATTAGAGAACATTACTATGGATTCCATATTGTCACCTAGTGCCCGAGCATTTATATTCTGATAGCTCACTTTATGCTCATTAGAATCTGTTTTAAGCTTAATATCGACGCCCCTGTGGTCAATTACCTCGTTACTCCTCGGTTAAGTACTAGTCGCTACCTCTATATATGGGCGGTCATGGAAGTGTGACTACTAGTTAAGAAGCCTAAGCATTTGTCGAACCCACCTCCGGGCCTTTATAATTTATGCAAAAATGGAGAGGAGTATTCGCAAGAGGTGAGAAATCAAGTAAATATTTAGGAATTGGGCCAAAGTCTCCCATTATGATTGGTATAACGGGTGATTGTCTAGATTGTTAGTATCACCAGGGAAAACACGCACTGTGCAACGAAACGTGCCATGTTCCGGAACGGTCGAGACCCTTAAGCGACCTAACGGGAGAAAGAGGACGGAAAAAAAAAAAAAAGAAGTGCCATTTATAGATAACGGCCCGTGCAAAAAGTAAGAGAAAAGAATAAATGGTTGGTCCCCCTCCGTTTTCCGTTTAAAATCCCATCTTACATTCTTTCAACACCGCCAGTAAAAAAAAAAAATCTCTCTACTTTACGTTCTTGTTCTACCACACACTTCGCAATCATGGGTAACGTATGTCTAACTGTCTAGCAGAGCAGTACATGGCATTCATGGCTGACTGGGAATACAGGGTGCCAAGGCTCAGCAGAAGCGCGAGCGCGCTCAGAAGGAGGGCAAGACTGCCAAGTCCCAGCTCAAGGTGGTGAGTCTACAATCTTCCTTTCTCGAAGTCCTCTGTTCGAATACTAATCCTCTCGGAAACAGAACAAGCAGGCTTGCGACATTCAGTGCCAGGTCTGCAAGTCGACCTTCCTCAAGACCACCAAGGGTCCCGCGTATGTCCCCTTCCCCACGATACCTCCGAGTTGACCGATCTAATAATCTACAGTCTCGCCGAGCACGCCGAGAACAAGCACAGCAAGACGCTGACCGAGTGCTTCCCTACCTATGAGCAGTAATCGTTACGCTCTTGAAACGAAACGAGCCTTATCAGAGCCACAGACGATTAAGGCGTAACTAAGGGAACACATTTGGGAGCATTTTAGCGAAGCGAGGCGTACTTTGTGTGTTGTTGTGGTGTGATAGACCAAGGGGGAGCGTGAAGGTTGGGCACGAAGATGATATGACGAGAAACCCACGACGGAAATGCTTTTACATGGTTCTTATGATTCGCTTGCTATGATTCCATAGAGGGATACCTTTCCCTCCCTCCATGTCTGCCATTTAATGAGCCTCGACCGCCTTGGGAGGTGTCTCGACTACCAGCGCAGCCTCTTCCCGCTGCTTCTTAGCCCTTGCTTGCTCCTCACGGATCCCAGCGAGAATATCTGGGTACCAGCGCTCACCGACGTCCTGATGGCTCTTGACGCGGTTGCGCAGCGTCGCCTCACCCAACGTCTTTGAAACGCCTCCAGCGCGGAACGTAAACTCGACATCATCGATACGGCCGCCGTTACGCTCCACGATTTGCCGGCGCTGCCCCCTCACGCTTTCAGGCACGAGGCCAACGCCCACCTTCTCTAGGTCTTCGAACTCTGCGTCCATACGCACGCCTTGGAAGAAGGGGATGGAGAAGCGAGCTCCTGAGCCAGCGGCTGGTGAGAGAACGCGGTGCGTCGTCGACACACAAACTCCCTGCGTCAAAGCCTCGAGACCCTGTCCGATAGCAACGACGAGCGTCCCCGGGATGGGTTCGCAGTCGATCCACTCTCCACGGACGTTCTGCACCTGCAATCCCTTGTGGGAAGTTGCCTGAAGGAGGTAACTCGTAAGCATGCTGTCCTTGTGCGGTCCAACACCCTGACCCTGCGCATCACCCCCACGGCCGAGCTCGGCGAGATCCGGATACTTGACGATCTTGAGCTTATGCTGCTGATCAACATCAAAGTACTTGGAAAAAGCATCACTAGGGAGCTCGATGGCCTCAGCGATGAGAGAGGTAAAGTAGATGGAGATATCACCCATGCGGTTCATATAGTCCGTGTAGGTGTTCCGAAACCCGGGGATAGACTCTTCGGCGGGCCATTGGTTGGGTGCCAGCAGGTTTCTGTAAAGAGGAGAGCCTTGCTTGGGGATTGGATGCTCTGTTGAGAGGTCAATCTGCTCGCGGTGATCAATCTCTCCAGCTGTGATCTCGGCCGAGAGACGAGAGTAGCCTAAGAATGATGGGGCATTCTTCATTTCGATCTTGAGCCTGGATAGGTGTTAGTACCCATCTACTCTTTAAAGGCACTCATCGACTATTCAAAGTGGAAAAAGGACTTACTTTTCCTCTTCAGGAATATCAAAGAATCCCTTGCCCAGATCAATAACCCTCTGAAACACCTCATCGGAAATGCCGACGTTCTTGAGATACAGGAATCCAACCTCCATCAGCGCATGGCGGAGCTCCTTGAGAAACCCAGGCTTGGTAGCCGGATCCCGAGCCGCAGCCAGGTCTAGGATTGGAATAGAGGTAAACGACATGGCCAAGTTGCAGTGAGATAGATGGTGTGGTAGATGTGATCGACAGAGGGGTTTAAGGGCTTAAAGTGCCGGCTGACAATGGATGCAATTTGTTGATTTGTAACTTGGTATCTTGGTCTTTGTCTTGTCTCGCAAAATAAGTAATAAAAAAAAAAAAAAGAAGATAGGTAAGTAGCCAAGATAAACTCGCCCATCCATCACATCCCCATCACCTCATCGCGCCATGGCGCAATTGGTCCACCAGGACACACCTTTTTTCTCTCTTTCCTGCTTCTTCTCTTGTCTCCCCTCCCCGCATCTTGCAGTGTATCCACGTCCGACCCGATTCCCGGTTCCCGGTGGATGCCGGGTGGCGTCTGGTTGATGATTGCTTCCCTCCAGCCCGGGATGCCGATTTCGGTAATCATGTTACATCTGCACATGTTGCGTCTTGTCTTGTTTCTGCTTGTCTTCAATCAACCCCGTTCAACGCCGATGCCTGCAATGCGATGCCTGACAATCCAGATACTGGGATCCTTCAACCAGATCACGTCTAGTATAATACATTGGGCTTAGCAAATAGCCCACTTCACCCTCGTATATATCCTGTCTCATCATGAAGCTGAGAGAGGCTTTGTCGCGAGCAGGCCCGTAACCTTGTAGAACATGTCCTCAATCGGGGGTGCGGCGAATGCAGGAGCAGCATCAAAGATGTCTGCCAAGTGTTGCTGGTTGATGACGCTGTGGTGAACATCGTCGTCTTCCATGTCCACATCCTCGGCTTCGACTTCACCTTCAGCCTCGGCCTCGTCATCACTGGCCATCTCCTCATCCTCATCAATGAGAGCAACCTTGTCACCGTTTACCTCGGTGCCTTCAAGACGCAGGTCCTCCAGAGGCTGAACAGTGGCGAGAGATGAGGGGTCGGATCCCTCTGCAACTACCCACACCTGAGCCGCATCATCAAGAGCAATGAAGCCGCTTGTGTCAGGAGCAGATACCAGGCTCACAACCCTTTGAGGTGTTCTGCGCACCAACAAGGGCTCTGTCTCTTCAGGCTCAAACACAGCCAAGAGGGAGCCCTCGCTCGCTGGCAGAGCAAGAGCAAAGTGCCCAGAGGTGTGATCAACGGCTAGTTGAAGCAGCTCATTGGCCTGTAGGGATTCAGGCATCACAATGCCATAGCGCAGTTCATCGCTCACGACATCGTAGACTCGCAACTCATCGGACAAAATAACGACAAATGGCGAAAGAGCGCGAACCGACCGCAACTGACCCTTCCATTGGCCCTCAAGTGTCTTGACGATCTCACCAGATGCAGCGTCAATTACATAGACTGCGCCAGAGCCAGCTGTTCCGAAAGCCACGAAAAGGGTTGAGCCGTCCTCTGAAAAGGCAATGCTTCCCTGAGGCTCATACTTGACGGACGAGTCGGGGACGTCAACGGTGCCGTCTGGGGACACGCCGTCACCCACAGCAATCACTTGCGAGCAGCTCCAGGTAAAGACCTCCCGACCGTTAGGGCCCTTGACGAGAATGCCATTCTGAGACCTCGTCTTGGGGCGCCACAGGCGAACTGAGCCATCAGTGCCGATAGTCGCAAAGCATGTCGACACGGGGTTCGACGCCAAATCAAGAACCGACTCATTACGGCTTGTAGCATGAGGTGCGTTGATCCTAGAAACAAGGGCGATCTGGTCCTCGCCCTGTCGCGCCTCCCAGAACTTCAGGTAGACTTCTCGTCGCTCATGGATGAACTGGTCTTTCATATCGCTGAGGACATTATCCACGTCTCGTGATGAAGGTTCCCAGGTGTCCACGCTAGCAAGCCACTCTCCATCCGCTGAGAATGCGATATGAGTGATGAGAGGCTCGCCAATGGGATGGCCCTTGTTGGTGATGTTGACATCTGTGGGTTGAGTGCGAGCCAGGGCTTGCTGTGACACACTTCGGAAGGACTCGAGGTCGAATGTCTGCAGCAAGGGAGCAGAGAACCCTCCCGCAAGAGTAGCCTGACGACCGTTTCCAACGCAGACATGCAATCTTGAGTGATCAGATGGGTTAATGGCAGCTGGGATTGGTCTTTGGATACTTTCAGGCGCCTTCCACGTTCGCTGAACCAATTGATCCTTGGGCGTCGAGACATTGACAGCAGCCGACTGAATGCCAGCAACGTATGCTGTTGGCTTCATCTCAGCGGTTGAAATGATCATGGCCGAGTTATCATCAAGGTGGACGGCGTAAGCTGATCCATTCGAGGAGACAGTGATGTTCTCAACACAGCCAGAAAGATGCGGCAGGAAATCCTTCCTTCCAGTGTCCATCTGCCATAGTACCAGAGCATTTTCGGAACCTCCCGAGATCATGTAGTGGCCTATGAAAGTCAGTATGATAGATGCAGCCACAAGATTTCAAGTACATACCGTCTCGTGACCATTTCACCGCATGCACAGCCCTTCGGTGCCAGTGGAAGTTTTGTGCTTGAATGGGCTCCTTATCAGAACCGGACTTGGCAAGAGCCTGGCTTCGAGCGAGGGCATCGCGGTAGAGATAGATGGAACCGCGGGCGCCACCAACAATAATGTCGAGCACAGGCGCAGTCTCCTGTCGTCCCTTTCTTCCTCCTGTCGCTGGCCTGGGGTACACTCTGAGGTCGAGGGCGGTAACGAGGTCCGGGACATCGAAGGTGTAGATCTCATACTCCAAGGCTGCCAGGTTGTCGAATTGAGGTTGGGAAGGGACACCGAAGAAGAGGCGATCGTTGAATCCACCGACCAGAACCTGGCCATCATCGCTCGCTTCCAGCAGTTGCAGGCCATTGCCCGACTTCTTCATCGCCAAAACAACCTTGGGTTCAGACTCCGCCTTGACATTTCCTGAGTATGCGACAACCTCTATCCGCCCGGGCTTATCCGACTCAGCAACAAGAACGAGTTCCTGTGCCTTTCCAGAAATGTTCTTCGTCAAGACCACCAGAGCATTGGCAGTTCGAGATCGCGTTTGGAACGACGCAGGGGTCTTTGAGCTTGTCCAATCGACCTGGAACACATGTCCATCGGAGGATGCGACCCAGATGATATTCGAGTCTTGCTTTGAGTGCCGCATCGCGACAATGTGGGCAGGCGCCGAGGTCTTTTGTTCGGACGAGTCGGCTGCGGTGATTGGGATTCGGCGCACAAGCAAGGAGTCGGCTGCCGAGTACACCTGGATCGAGGTGTTGTAGGCGAGGATGAGATATCTGTAAAAGTTAGCCAAGCCAGTTTCAGTGACACTCGAGGAACTCACTGTTCATCTTCAGTCAGGATGGGGTCGATATCGAGCATCCTGCCACCCATGGGCTTGGAGACGCGCCATCCTGCCTCAGCATCCTCGAATTGTCGGACAATCTCGAGTTCCCTAGGTCCAGGAGCCTCCAGAGCTCCTGCAAGCCCATCCAGTTCAGCTACAACGCCATTTGCGCTGGGCAATCCACTGGCATCCGACTTGCGCCCATTGGCCTTGTTCAACTTCCGCTCAGCTCTGAGGCGCTTCGATCTCGAGTCGTTCTCATTCAGGTCCCGCTTGCGCTTCTTGGTCGGGTCGTGTTTCGTCCGGGGGCTCTTGTTGCCAGCCATTTTCGCCACCTCTTTCTGTCTGCACAGTCGAGACAGATATCGAGTGTTGCTCTCGCGACGGACAATAAAGTTTGTTGAGAGGTGGTTTGTCCAGGGAAAAGGCGCCTGCCTGTGCATCTGCTGGGAGTTCGCAGAAATTTTGGTCCCGCTTTGGTGAACTTTTTGTTGCTGATAAGATAAGCCGGCTTCCGGACAAACGTCGGAAGGTAGAATTTATTTTCAAACTCGGGAACGACGCCAAAGAATCGCGAGCTTTCTCCAAGACGCATCCATCACCTTTGTCGCAAATCTTCTAGAGACAGCCATCGTTGCCGCGCAACTTTATCACAAAGCCAAGATGATTATCCCCATCCGTTGCTTCTCCTGTGGAAAGGTGACTAGCCCTCCGGCATTACGTTACTCGAGTGACCTACTGACTAATTGTTTAGGTCACTGGTGACCTTTGGGAGCGATACCTTCAACTGATCGCAGATCCCCGAAAGACCGATGGGTACGGCAAATCCTAAAGCACAATCGAACAGAGGCTAACACACGTACTCAGTGACGCTATGGACGAGCTCGGTCTGAAGAGATACTGCTGCCGCCGCATGATCATGACCCACGTTGATCTTATCGAGAAGCTTCTCAAGTACGACGACACCACCGAGACGATATGATTCCCAACCCGATACTGACATTTTTCTAGGTACACGCCTGATGGCCGAAACGAGAAGAAGCAGCGTCTCAACGAGAACGAATAAGACCCGCCCTTGACAATGGAACTTTAAGATGGTGCATGGTTTGGCGTTAATGGAATTTAAACAAGTACCTCGTTTGGATGGCGTATGGAAAACTTCCCGTTGAAAAGGCTAGAGCACGCGAGTACTCTTAATTCACAGTGTCTTACCCAAACGTTCTCGAGATAACCAGGTGCACTACACCCATTGACTCTTAGGCGTCATCTGCGCCCAGCTCGCTTCTTTGTATGGCGGATCGACATGATCAGTCAGCAAGAACCCTCGGTTCCGTATCCTACCCTCAAGTGAGGTTGAGTGGTTGATGATCTGAGCGAAGTGCCATGATTGCTTATTACTTGGCGGATAGGTTACTTTTGCACCTCTCCAGGTCTCCCCCACCACCCCCGTCAAGGCCTGTGCGCAAAGAGCGGTGGACAAGCGCCTGCGACAAGAGAGAACAAAGAGGATGGGCAGACATCATGCGCATAAAGTAACGCCTAGGAGATGGAGCTAACAAGCTCCTTCGCTTAACGAGACCAGCGATGCAGCCTTGCATATCGAAAATCTCACCTGACCGAGCAACACCGGCCGTGACAAGTCTCGTATCAATTCGGCCTGTTGGTGTTGGCCGAGGCCCTCTCTAGGAGCCTTCCTGGTAATTCACGCGAAGACTGTTGGCCGAACCATGTTAAACGGCAGGCTTGTAGAAAATCTCGCTGCAGGCCAACAACTCCGCACCGCAAGCCAAACGATTCGCCGATCCAGACTGTCGGAGACGTAAAAGGTCCGAGTTCACAGACACATCAGCAGTATCGTCTCATTGCAGGGCTCGGCATTCTCGGACCAACCTTCTCACAGGAAGGCCATGTCCGAGTTGCCGAGTGTTGTGTGTCAGTAGAGACGTCTGATGGCAGGGTATGTAACTCTCGATGAGGGCACTTGGTGACCGACCAACACCAAGGATAAGCCGGGATGCCACCCCATAACCAGACACTAGGACTCCTTGCAGAACCTGAACACCACATGTGCTTCCCTAGGCCAGGCCATAGGGCCGGCCACTTGGTGTGCCAAGTGTGAAGAAGAGACGTGGAACAAAGCATTAAGGCTGAACTTGTTGACAGCCAATGCGGAACGCGGCCGACATTTGAGGCCAGCCACTCAGTTTCCAGCCCTAATACACCTAGACCAGTCAGCCTATCCAACGTGTCGGGTCATCCTCTGAAGAGTGAGCACTTGGAGGTTGGTCTGGTTAACACCAAAGGCGGGCGAGATTCGCCATCTGTTGTGATTGGTTGTGACAAGGATACAGTGGTATCGTCCTCAACCGTCTCATTTGCCAAGATGCAATCAGGACAACCGGCTCTGGCAATACCTGATGGTGTTATAGAGTCAACAATTCTCCCCTGTGCCCTCTAATACTAGACAGTCAAGACCACTTGACAGCTCAACAAGACAGATTGCCGCGCCTAGGTGGTCAGACGAGTTGCTAAAAGCGGGCAACAACCGCGCACTTGAACAAGCGGCATGAGCCATTCCGCCGATCCAGCACGATGTTTTGCTAGGGCCAACAACAAGACGGCAACCGTGCCAGAAGAGGTTGGCTCAAGCCGTCGAGTCGGGTTGCACGGCGCAGCAATATGCGATACCGCGTCAATTGAATGGGGTTGGGATGTCAGGCCGCGCCGGCGCCTAAGCATGCAATGCACTTTCAACTCCGCCCTCTCAGATCCTTCCTTCATCACCATGGCCTCGGCCGCGTCAGTTGCACTCTTGCCCCGGACTTTTAGCTTGAAATGTCCAACGGGCAGGCAGCTTGGGTAACATTCAAGCTTCGGTGCCTCTTTGCTGTGGATCCCGGGACCCATCCCGGAAGGAAGAAGAATCGCCTCAGCCCCGTCTCTGTGGGTTGAAGAAGGGATCGAGAAAGGTATCCGAATTCGAAAGAACCAGGAAGCTTGCTTCCTGTAAGAGCGAACCCATGGAGTTACCAAGGGTGCACTACAAGCTGGCCAACGGGCTCTCGTCCCCGCACCGCCTGGATGGAAAAGAATCGTTAGAGCGGTTCCGACAGTCTGTCTAGCGCTGTGATAGCTGAAACGACGCAGCAGGCATAGGAGCTGTCACCACGCTAAAATGGCTCCTGGGACAAGAATCCTAGCCAGGTCAGTCTCCAAGTTGACATGGATAATGCAAAGACTAGAGGATAATCCGCCAACAAGCCCTGGATTTTGAGTCCTTTCTCTTCAGAATTGTCGGTCGAAAGACTGTTGATCAAAAGCAATGATGGATGCCAGACTCTCGGGCGTTTCCGCAGACGCATGGACATTCTGGACGTCAACAACGTTCCGCGCCGAAAGCGGAAGCACCCTTCTCGATCACCTTGAGCCACAAAGAAGCAAAGTGACAGAGAGGACGAGGCTCCAGACAAGACTGTGTTCATGAACATGATTTACGTAAATCAACAATGTCCATCTCGCTTCGACACTGAGAAGCAGGCTGAATGCCGTTCCAGCTTGAAAGCCACTCAAAGCCAATATCGGATTCAAGGCGCACAGCCAAGAGAGCGCGCTGGGCGCTCCAACAAGCAACAAGGGAACGGACTTTGCGTCACGGAGGCCGCTCTGCGGCCCCGGCTAGTGGGACCACCGGTTTGTTTTAGCGTTGCCAAAGCCGCCGGGACCAGACTGCTGGGATCGAAGAGGCTGATCGCTGACTGGCCCGTCTGGCAATCTGGTGGCGCCCCTGCGCGCCCAGGGCGTTTACCAGCACAATCGACAAGTCCCAGAGCGTGGGATTTCGGATGGGACCTGCGCCCAGACTCGCTCTCGAAGGAAGTGGAGGGAGGGAGGTCGCTCCTCCGGCGGCCAGACCAGACCGGACATGGCGGGCTGAGTTGCTCCCAAAACGAAACAACAAAGAGAAACCATTGATCATGGTTTGGATGGTCGTTAGGGCACGGCTTCGGATTCAGGTGGCCCGAGATCACAACAATGCCCGCATGATGGAAGGTTTGAACACAACCAACATGCCTCCATCCAGGCTTCGTTCGTATGATGAAAACCTTGGAAAACCTCGACCGACTGGGCCGTCAACAAGCAGATGGATGACACGCTATGCAGAGTAACGACATGTTGGTTGTCGGCTTGCAAAGTTGCCATCGTCACACCGTTAGACCTGCATTCGTCTCAACATCGGGCTTTAGAATGCATCCTGCGGGTGGCACCCGTGCCGAATACAGGCTGATTGGGATAGGGCGGGCTGAGGTCGGTTGTCGATCATTGGGATGGAGAGTTGAGTGTCACATTCCGTGCCGTCGATGCTGTGCAGCAGGCCGTGGCACATGGCATTGACAAAGGGAACGCTTCGCCTGCCAGCCCGACAGCCTGCTTGCCTGCTGTGCTGCGTTGTGCAGAAGGCTCGGTGCCGTGCGTGTTTGGATGCATCCTCGGCCAAGTCCTGCCTGTACCAGACTTTGAGATCCACCGAGCATGGCAATTGGGTGGGCTGCAACTCGTTGGCGGAAGCGATGGGGTGGGGGACTGCGGAGGACTGGCCAGTCCCACCGTGAGTTAAGCGCCGACGCCTGTCCCTTTTGATGCAGCCCCACGGGTTAGGAGGCCACGCCCATCCCCCTCGACGAGCCTGCCGGGGTTTGACTGGTCGGTTGCTGGCGGTGGGCGCCTGGGGATGTTCTCTTGTATCCGTCGAGCATGTGTGTTGATGGGATGGGCGCAAAGTAACGCGAAGCTGAGCACCCGCAGATCCGAAGTCAGTGAGTCAATGGGCAGGTAGGTAGACGAGGAGGGCAGGCAGACGGAGAGGCATGGACTGACGAGATGAGAGTCCAACGATGACGGTGAAGAAAAAGATCCATGATAGATAATATGTTGGATGTTAAGTTAGCACTCAGGTACGCACTTGCCAACTGTAAGTCAGCAGGCCTTGGGATGGGGAAAAGATTGCGATCCAGAAGTAAGGCAGGTGCTAGCAGGGATGGGCCTCCCGTCCTTTGATCCGTTCGTCCAAGCCTGATGGTTCAGGGCTCCTTCCGTCAACGGCGATGATCACGTTCTAAGTGTTTTCGGTGTACTTGCCCTCGGTACTGGAGATACTGGAAGTATGGCTTGGGTCATTATCAGCGTCTTTTTTTTCTTTTTGGTCAGCTTGAAAGTGCAATTCAACATTCAACAACTTATGCCTGTCTCAGTTGGGCACGATTGATCCAGCTCGTTCTTCCTCGCGAGGACACCCGTTGAGCCTCCACCTATCCCGTACACGGTAGGTAGGTAAGCAGTCAAGAGAAGGTTGCATTGACGACACCCTACTTATCCCGCCAAGGACAACACCAAAGACAAGGCAGCCGGATAGAAAGGGGGACATTGACGTTAGCCGCTCCAGCCATCCATCCCGTCGAGTCGATGTAATTCCGCCCTGAGCTCGTGTCCTTGAGTAGGTGTTCTACCGTGTACTACACCCCGATACGATTGACTTTGGGTTGCCGCTATTGTTCTGGCACAAGCCATCTTCTCCTGACCTCTCTCTTTTCAATGATACACAACTAGTTGGGGTCGTATTCATTCTAACCTAGCCGTGTCGAGTTCAGAAAAGCAAGAATTGGCTTCGACAGAACACCAGGTAACATGTTCCCCTTCTGGCCCCCAACTTCTCTCTGACTTCCATCCGTACTTCTCTCACTCAAACCTACGCCCGACTTCTTGTCGATCCACACTGCTGGTCCACCCCCGAGTCGGCAGCAGCGCGCAGCTCGAGGTGGCTCTTCTGGCTGGGGGTCTGTCACAAGTCGACTCTTAGCCGCAGAGCCCCTCCGGTCCGCTACCAGCTCGCTCCGTCCCCGTCCATACCCACACATCCCATATTCCATCCGCCAGGGCACGCCCCCATTCATGATCCCCCCGTCTTTTTCACCCTCGTCCCTCTTCCCTCGGTCCTTGACGATTGGTATTTCCAGTTTGTCGGGTTGTCCTTGCTGATCTGTACAATCCAGTAAGCCGTCTCTCCCCGGTCACCAAGCGTTGGTTTTCTAGACAGCAAAAGCAACCTGAACTCGAAGAAGAACCGAAACTTTTGTTGCTCAACATCCATCGCGCCTCTACGTCTGCGTCTCTTTTGTTTCCCACTGGCCGCGCCAACAATCGCGTCCCGACAAGCGCAGGCCGCAGCTCCGGCCTCCACCAGAATAACACTCACACACGCACACACACATCTCATGGCAGCAAGGTAGCCGGCCTGACCCAAAGCCAGCTACTCGCAGGTGCCAAGGGTAAGATCACCAGAGGTTGTGGTTGGTACTGCAGTTCCCATAGCTCACTGCTTGACAGTAACAGAAGCTACCTGCATTACTGCAGCACCCTTGCCAACAGGGCTGGGGTGTCCCATCGACAAGAGACCTTGGCTATTGACCCCTGTCAAATTGGCGTCTGCCTGCCTGAGTCCGTCGCTGCAACCGCCCGCTCCAGCTTTTGGCTCGGCCTGGTTCTTTAAACCTCCCGCCCTCCATTCTGTCCATCCTCTGTTTCTCGCCTCGACCTCCCGGTGAGCTGGTTTCCCGTTCCGACAACTGAGGTGCTTGCTTCGTTTCTGGAAGCTCTCTGAGCCCTTGCTTCAACATTGGTGTATTGCTTAGCCGCCCTAAGCATTGCGATCCTTTTCCTCTCCCGCATTGCCTTTTTGGAAGCATCGGCGCAAACCATCCGACCTTAGGACACCCATATCCCACGGGCCTCCTCCCGGCCGCACGACCGCCGACCACCGACCGACCAACACCACACCTTCTCGTTCCACTGCCACGATAGCTATCCCACTTGGGTCTTTCTTCTTCCAAGGCTGGGCCACCGTTCAACCTTGTCGCATTGCAGAGTCCGCAAGACATTCTTGCCTTGAAGCCTTTCGCTGCAATCCGTCTTAGGCTTCCCTCTCCTACTGGAGTATTCAACGACTGGCATCGGCCCTCTTCGATAGTTCCACCCCCTTGGCTTCAGTCATGGCCCTCGAGGCCCCTTTGAGATCATCGACTGGAAGCTTGCAATTTCCCTTTGCCTACTACCAGAAAGAGATGTCGACGTCCACAGACACTGAGAGCGTTCGCGCTCCCTTCAGGCCAGTGTGAGTTGACACCAAGGCTGCTTTTCTTAATGTGAGTACACCGGCCTCTTACTGACCTTATTCTAGCTCCTCTCCTCCGAGCACCGACTCGTCTTCCCTACGGCCTGGCTCTATTCATCGCATGACGAGCTCATCCTTCAATGTCATGAGCCCAAGCGATATTGTAGGCCCATCACCAGTTACATCCAATGGCACCGAGACGACCGAAATAGAAGATGATATTGCAGAGGATCTCCATCGAGAGGTCTCTGAACCAAGGCCATCACGCCGCTCCGAGGTCCGTCTCCGAGATCCAAACTCCAATGGTTGTCAGACGCTGACTGACTCAATGTAGCTTTTGATGCTCACTACCAATCTCCCTGAAAACGTGAAGCAGACCAGCACCGATGAGGCAGTGTCTGTCATTCATGCACCTGAAAGCTTTGCCAGCTGGGTAAGTGAGATCCAAATAATTGGCAGGGTATCACATCTAATCCATGACATAGGTCGCTCCACCACCAGCGCCAGAGGGGTCGAGTGAAGAGACACCTCTCAAATCCGATGCCGAGAGTTTACCTGCTGCCAATGGCTCCCCCAAGAACTTGTCGCATAGCTCTCCCGATAACTCTCCCAAGAAGGTATGTTGTGCATGGTCTGGCTTGGGATATGCATCTAATTCGTCATCAGACATCGACACATCCAGCTCGTCCTCCGATTTCAACCGATGTCAACCCTGTACAGTACAACATAGATAGCGCCACACCACGCGCTCAAGATTTACAGTCCATGTTGGATGAAGGCACACGGTTACGCTCGAGTAGTACGAGCAGCCTTGAGAGTGGGTTCAGGATAGGTCGTGGCAATGTGCATGGCTAACACTAGTAGAAATTGACGAGCAAACTGAAGCCGAGGGCGACGACGACGAAGCGTACGAGTCAGACGGCATGCTGATGTCTCATCACCAAGATGAGATTGAGACTTTACGAGCTGCTCTTGCGGAATGTTGGACTCTATGCAATAGCCTTTCCAAACTGAGCTCGATTCACCGCACCCGTGCCTTCAACAAATCCAGCGCCCCCGACGCACATGAGAAGGCATGGCGAACTTGTTGGAAACTCTGTCAACGACTTTACGAGAATCGAGATGCAGATGCGAGCTCATTCAGTATTAGAATGAACCTCGATCTCCTCCGTGACTTTTGCCAAGCGCTTTTTGATGTGCGGCAACGCA
The DNA here is from genome assembly GCA_025433615.1 of Fusarium sp. LHS14.1. NCBI lineage: Eukaryota > Fungi > Ascomycota > Sordariomycetes > Hypocreales > Nectriaceae > Fusarium > Fusarium sp. LHS14.1. The sequence goes on from CM046481.1 coordinate 4,121,344, forward strand.
ACGACGAGACGGCGGATTCAGTTCTTCGTGTCAGCTTTGAGCTAAACAACCAGTGAGTGGCATGTACCGAGGTGTGCTTTCTTTCTAACACCCAGACAGCCTGTATAGTGCTCAAGATGGCGCCTTACCCGAGGAGTTTAGGGAGCGGACGTTGGACTTTTACATCGCCTTGTGCCATCGACTCATGAAGCAACGCAGCGAATTGTCTGAGGAGACTGATCACTTGCTCGGTGCAAGCTGGTCTTTGGCAGAGATGCTCTTTAACCTTCGGCAGAACAGGCGCGATGGCAGGCCTCCAGATGAAGAGCTACTGAGCTCTACTGTCCAGGCTTGTTGGGAGCTGTGCGACGTATTCCGCGATAGCTGGGCACAGATTCGGCCAGACAGGTCCGTTTCTCGGTCGAGTCAGACCTTCAGTCACCACGCCCCTGACCAAAGCGGCCGGCAAAGTCGTGCGTCGAACCCATCTTCAGTTCCCTCGAAACATGAGAGCGCCAAGAATATTCGACCAGAAGAGAAACCCAGGAAACCACCGATCGTGCCCGAAACTCCAGTGACCGAGTTTGAGGATACACCAATCTCGCCTCAGAGTCGTTCACCTACGATGCCCAACATTCTGGTCCTGGGAACCCCCAGCGACAACAGTCGAGGTCGATGGTCCAGCAGTGCTTCCAACCTCTCGAGCTACTCCAAGAGCAGTGTTAGGACGTCGAGTACAGCAACAACAACAGCAACGTCCGAAGACGCCAATGTGACACGCGCAAAGATCCTCGTTCTCCGAGCAGCTATGAATCTTGGCTTTAACCGCGATGCCATCACCGACCCCAAGACTGCTGCTACCGCCTTGCAGAAGTTCGTGCAGGACCTTCCTGCCGGATCCTTTGGGTCCCTTCTCTCCCATTCGGCCTTGTTAGCACAGTATAAGAACTCGGTGCTAATGGACTCGATTATCCCCCGACACCATCTGTTGCCAGGCCGGGGCAAGAGAGTCACGGCGCGGGAAACGGCCAAGAGTATTCAGATGATGATGAAGAGTTCTCAACGATACGCATACCTACGCGACCTGTTCCGAATCGTATTCGGGTTCCCGATGGAGGAGGTCAATATCCAGCGGGATGTCACCATCAGCGTTTGAGAGACCATGGCCGAGGTTGTGCTCTCACCCGGCAGCGTCGCTGTCGTCGAACTATGGCACTTATATGATGACTACATAATTTATTTCTTCTTCTTTTGGAGGACTTTTTGAACCGAGGCAGAGAGTCATGGCAGGTTGTTGGAGGTTGGTGTTACGGATTTCATCTACTTACTACCTTACACGAAAAGACATGATGCACAAGAGGAGGAAATGAGGGATTGTTTTGGAGAGGTTTACGTGGTGGTCTATTCGTTTCTACATGCACGAGATACCCTTTTGAAAGGCTCTGGCGGGCGCGTTGGTATGGATATGAAGAGGTAGAGGGTTGGAGAAGCCGGCAGCTGAAGGCGGAGGCGTCGACCATTTCTGTCATTACGTGACACATTGAAGGATTTCACATCTCATAAGCACGTTGGATTGGTTCTAGGTTACCTATTTAAAGGGGGGACGAAGGATATTCGTCAACTAGGTATCCAATTAAGATATCTAACTTTCCTAGTTCTGAATTCCTCTGTGATCATCTTAACTCGTACATGTGGTATTGCTGATCTAGGAGGTTCTTCTCCATCCGACGTCCATAATGGCCCAAAGTCCTGGGCGAAACAAAGTCTCAACGGCGGGGATATTCAGCAGCTCGCAAATTTCCTGACCAAGTATCGCTTCTTCAACTTGCTGAGTCAAATCGATGGTTTCCCACGTAAATCCTATCGTTCTCTCGGGTTCCAAAAATTAAGGAGGTTCTGGTCAGCGTGGGTGAGTGACATGTGTAGTTAAGTATGTGGCGGGAATGAATGATTGAGAGAGGTCGCCGAATCTTTAGTCTCCTCAAACAGTCTGGGGTCGAGAGTGTCGTCGTTGTTGATGTTCTGGGTTGGGGGTGTATGGAATGTATATCCATAGTTCGCAAGAGACTGCTGGGGTACGGATCGGTTGGTACTGTGTGGCACCGGAGATGAATCTGAGGGTTTTTGTGAGTTTGACTGCCGCTTCTCTACGGGGTTTGCAAGAACTGAGTGAGCTGTGGTGTTGACGTCTTGAGTTAGCTGAGAGGAGGTCAGGGGGGGTTGGTTATCGGCTGGCCGAGTTTTCCTTACGTTGAGCCAATCGGCCTCCTCTGAGGTTATCGTCTGCTGGGTAGTAACCTCCTCAGCGGGCTGTGTGAGAATAAACCCTGTCTGGATGATCTCAGAAGGTTGGGGGGCGTTCTGATGGACGTTCGTTGAGGTCACCGGCTGGGACACGGGAGTGTTCTACACTCCGGTCTGGCCTGCAACAACATGGGCGCCTGCAGGTTGGAATAGCAATCCAGGGTTATATTGTTGGATGCTCTGGTGGCGGTACTGGTGGCCATGGACCGGGTTGGGGAAGAAGGTTGCTTGCTGAATAGGGGACATCATATTAGGCGTTGGCGCGGGTGTGGTCGACAGGCAGGGACTCTCCTCCACCGGTGAAGCTACCCAGCTCTGGCCGAAGTTCCTGCTGGTGGGATAGAAGTTTGTGTTCCATTCAATCTGCTGCGGCTGGTTGAAGACTTGAGCTGTGTTCCTGGGGACGTAACCCCCCTCTTGGGCCTGTTGACCAGTAGGCAAGCTGGTTGCGGTCGGTGTAAGCACGTAGTCATGGCTAGAAGTAGGAGACTCGCTTTCCTCCTTCTTAGGAAGGGTGGGCTCTGCAACGGTCGGGGTGAGAGTGACGTCTTGCCGGGGCAACTTCAACTGCTGTGGTTCAACAGCTGGTGAGGGTGCGACAACGTCGGCTGGAGGAACTGGCACAGTCGCAGTCTGTACTTCACGACGAGCGCGCTTCTCAGCTCGAGAAGGTCTGAAAGGTTAGTTTCATTGTTCTGTATGAGAATGAAAGGGTAACTCACTCGGCTGCCTCAGCGCGACGACGCTTGAGCTTCTTACTCGCGGGTCTATTGACAAGAGGTGCCCTACCAAGCACAGCCATCGCATTAGCAAAGGTATTCTCGAGATTGATGTGCGAAAGATTGAAGGCTTGTTGTTTACTTACCCAAAGTCGGGGTCCTTTCCATACTTATTTCGCAAGTACCGAATCTGGTTGTCCGTCAACGGGCGACCGAAGCGTTGATCGAACGCGTCGGATATTTGCTCATTGTATAAATCCTGGAGCATAAGCTCCAAGGCGAATTGGATCTCATTTGCCTGGTAGGATGGCTTGCCAGTCATTATTATTGACGGTTGAATGAGTGTTGGTGGAGGGAATGGTGTCGATGTGAGGGGGAGGAGGGGAGGTTGTCGGGTTGCGATCTTGAACGCGCTTCACGATCTCTCAGAATCAACTGAAGTAAGCTGAAATTCCTAAAGAAGAATACGACGGTGCATTGAATAGACCTATTGTTCCTTAATCGAGTAACAAATGTCGGAACTGTGATTAAATGCTGGGGGGTGGGTGTATGCGTAGCGATTGTTAATCACAGTCGATGTGAGTCGGTGACGTTGAGCGAAGCAAGAGAAAGAAGCAAGAGAAGATTGTGCACGAGGAGAGCGAGCGGGGTATGCTTTATTCGTCGAAGCGCTTCGCAACTGTTGACAACTGGCAGTGTTTAGCTGCCTTGCGCTGAGAGTGGCAGATAATAAGGGGGCTAGCACGTGAGGCGGTTGGCAGCTGTTCAAGAGGGGTATTTGAAAAAGAGTTGCCGTGGAGATTCTGCTCTGAAATTGAGAGAAGAGTGTGCCAGTTGCTATAAAACTGTGCGAGGAGTTCCGGTAGAGGTTGAAAGGGAGGAAAAGATGGAGGGAAAACGGAGCCTCTTAAGGATGTGCATGAGCGTCTTGTGACTGTTCACTCCAGCACGTCGCCCTGACTCAACCAAAAAAACAAGCTTGTCTATTTGTTGACCTCTATAAATTGGCTTCGCTTGCTTTCTCTTCTTATTCTAAGTCGTCGTCTATGTCTATTTATCTAAAGTTGGGTTGATAAAGAGTTCTAGGTCATTCCCTCCCTCTCCATGATTCGCATCCAAAGAACATCTCTCCCTCATCACTGTCAACAACACGGTCATGCAACCTCTACAACGCATCATCGCTAATCACTGTCAGAGGAGATCCCCCACGACTAAACACGCCTAGCCAGCACCGAACCCTCCCCTCCTCCTCGTCCCCGATCCAGTCGTCCTGGCCCGCCAACTCATCCTCCTCCTCACAGAACAGCGGCGTTTCCAGGTCCAGCATGGCTTGTCGGAACGACTCGAGCAGCCTCTCCGTCGTCGCATCTCGTCGCGGTACCATGACCACAGCTCGCGATTCGGAGCCCAGCGCTAGGTTCTGACAGATGGCTGATGCCAAGAGAGCTGGGTGGTCGTCGTCGTACATGGGGTCAGCCGCGAGAACAATCTAGTCATATCAACAGTCAGAGATTTTTTTTCGGATAAAGACGAAATGTGTCATTGTTGAGACAATCTTTAAAAACACGTACCTTGAATTGGTAAGGCTCTCCAAACAGAGTCTGGTCAATCTCATCCTCGCTTCCGCCCCAGGTCAAGGGTCCGACGGTGAGTGATCCACCACGAGACTCAACCAGACTACTGTTCTTGTCCACATTGTCCTTGAGGTTGGGAACGATGTTGGGTAGGTCGCTAAGAGCAACAGGAACCTTCCATAGAGCCGCTGCCGCAAGTCCTAAGAGGCCAGTTCCAGAACCGAGCTCAAGAACATCGGGGGGTGACTGTCCCAGCGTCTCGTCAAACAGTCGGAACAGCGACGTCTCGGCCAGCCGTGGAAGATGCTGCGACAGGACGTAAGAAGAACCCCATGTCTTGAGACCTAGAGAGTCACCAGTGAGAGCAGGTTCCCGGATGATGAGCTCAAACTCATCCGCAGCCGCCGTCTCAAAAGGCCACCTCCGAATAACCTCGCCCATAGCCGTACGTCCACACCGCTCCGACATGCGCTTGCTAGCCTGAGTCCAAAGATCCTCCTTCTCTTCATCATCTTCGATCCATGCCAGGGGACTCTTGATGATGGACGAGAGATAACGAGTCACTTCGTTCTTGCACTGGCTGGCAAGTGACTCTTGCTCCTCGATAATCTCTGAGCGACGACGTTTATGGTTCCAGATGGGAGGGCTGAGTTCAAGATCCTGCAGCACGACGACCAGCTCTGCGTAGCTGGGACGCTGCCACATCTGTGGAAAGTCGAGAGGTTCAAGACCCATGGTGGAGTTGTCGTCGGTGATACCAACGGTGTAAGAAGATGGGAGAAAATTTGCAGTTGTGGCAAAGAGAAAAAAAAAAAGAACTCAGAGGAAGTTGTTCAGAGAATCAGTTTGGCGTGCTCCTGTAACAAGAGCACAGTTCAAGCACGCATCTTGGGCAACAGAAACTTTCGAAGCTTGCTCTTTTATCGTTATCAACTTCAACTCACTCAAGTTTTTTAAAACAAGTTCACAAGGGGGAGAGCATTTAAAAAATCCGGGGGAAAAGACGGGAACCGAAACCCACTCAGTCATTTACCAATTATTGCCTCTCGTGGGACCCATCAACACTAACAATGGCCAACCGGCTAAAAAATTATTGATAAGAGTCATGATAGGGGGAGTAAAAAAAGTAGGTATGAAATCGCCCAAGTTCCGATTTGGTAAAGGTCGGTCTGCGGGTCTTACACCGAGGCTGAGCCACAGGAACCGTCTGCACTGCCACATCAAACTTCAGCTTCAGTTCGGGGATCACCGTCTGATCCACGTGGCTGACAAGGAGAGCTCTGCCCCCCACTTTATTCCCGATTGGTCAGCTTGTAGGCCCCTGTTGCTCAACATGCGTGAACTCCTAAAAGTCTATCCCAAACCTCAAAGTCAACTCCAACTCCAAACATCGAAACAACAAAACGCGAGCAATAGAAAGAATAAACAAGTACATTTGGTTTCCTTCAAATCTCTTTCGTTTTTTTCCTCAGCTCCAGAAATACCCAGGGTTAACCTCCTTATTGAGGTTGACATAGCCAACGGCGGCGCGTAGCTCCAACTCTAGCTTCATAAAGGCATCCCAGTCATTCATGCCTTGGTAAATCATCCCAATCAACGTCTGACAAGAGACATCAAGGAGGCGCACAGCATCAGCAAAGTGCCCAGATACGTCCTGACTGGGCGAGTATTGCCGGCTATACGATGCTGCAACTTGGCGGCGGCCCCGATCGATAATGTCCTGAAGGTGCGGGCACATGTTGGGGTCAAACCGCTCCCGTACCCATAATGCCCACTCGCGCTGACGAAGGACTTGGTTGGATATGTCGACTTTCGTATCCTGGCAATACTGTTGAAACTGCGTGAGCTGTGTCCCGCAGGCATGCCGCGCTCTGGTAAGATGGCCAAGGAGGTCCCTCAACGCGGATCCAAGCGAGGGAGACTGGCCCTGTCGAGGGGGTACCATAGCACCCTGAACCATAACTCTGTCTCTTCTACTATTGCCGTGCATATTTCCATCGTCCTTTGGGATTATACTTGTCCAATGGCGATGATTGTACGACATGGCTAATAGCTCTATCGACAACTGTTGCAAGTGATGTCAAGGTCGCTGTCAGTTGAGTAGAGTAGGTGTTGCTAACGGTAGGAGTTTGCTTAGGTTGTTATCTGGGTTAAGTCTGGCCCGTTCGACTATTCTCTGGGATATTTAACTGAAATCAATTCATGTCGCGTTTGCAGTTGCTTCCTTGTCTTTCATTAATGCGAGCATTCAGACACAAAGACTTTGGAGGGATGTTAGAGAGCCATTGCATTTCCTTTCTGGCAGCACCTATAAGCTGCAATAAAGGTCTTTCGATATACCACCAGGTCATTCGTAACGATTGAGAACACTCAAAAGACGTTTCAACCCTTAAACAGATCATTCATGCAAACATGCAGATCTTTGATCCCCATGAGCAGCTCACATCCTCCCACCAAGAAAGCTACCCTAGATCCACAACTCGCTAATCTTCTTTGAGCTTTGGGGTTGGGGGCCCGTCCCGGATCAGCCCATCCAACCCCATCCTCATCCCGCGCTTGGCCCGCCCAGAAAAAAACTGGATCGACCGTCGGCCGCCCAACTTGGTAAATGCCAGGGAAATCACGCACCTCAATCACATGCAACTCACGTCATAGTAGCACCACGAGTCACATCGCCCATGCGACGCCTGTCACAGTCAACGGCCAGTCACAGAGTCACAGTAGACGACGACACTCATTTTCAACAGTTTCTGTATTCTCGGCCTTTGCCTAGTCTAGCCGTGTGGCTCATCAGGTGGTATCAAAATAAAGTCAACGCAAATCAAAAGTGCTCTGTACCCTTCCTAGAGCCTCTTGTCCATGCAGTTCCGGTTTTCCCTGGTGCAAATCGCAAAATGTAAAAGCAATTGGTCGTCATGCCTTGTGCGCCTTGTAAATCAAAGCCTCCCCAAAGGCTTCCCTGTCGCATTACCGGCGCCGCCGCCGCCATTCCATTCAGCTCCGTTCCGGCCGGCATTCGCTGTAAATTTCATTCTTCATAATCTGGAGCCGGTCCCTCATCTCCATCAGGTGGCCCAGCTTTGTGCTTGGTGGGTTGTCCAACGCCGAAATCTCATGGTGCAGAGCCTCGTACTTTTCATAGTACACCTTGAATGCCTGTGCCTTCTGCACAAGCTTGTCCGAGAACCGAGAGGCTGCTGATCGCTTTGCTGCCGGTGCCTTGCTCAATCCCTCTGCCTTGCGCTTCTTCGTCACCACAGGTGCAGGCGGTGCCTCATTCTCAAGGTCCGAAGCATTCGTAGGCGGTGACGATGCCAGAGGAGACGACTTGGTCGGAGACGTGTTCTTGCTCTTCATCGATGCTGATGTTGCCGTTCCGCGAGAGTTCTGGCTCGCATCAGATGGGCGGTGCTTGAGTCGAGGACCAGCCAGCGGCTGCTTGGGCTTGATTCGCTTCGAAAGTGGCGTCCCCGAGCTCGAGCTCGAATCGTCATCCTCGCGGGCTCGCTTCGTCACTGTAGGCTGCTTCATCGGTTCTCTGACCAAAGGCCGAGGCTTGGCCACCACTGTATCCTTTGTCTTGACTGCAGGCTTGGACACGGGCTTGGGCAACGGCTTGGCCTTGACGACAGGTGCAATCTCATCCCCAGAGCTGTCCGAGTTCGAGATGATTGCCTGGGAGAGGACACGGCCTCCGTTGGGCTTGGTCGCTGCTGTTCGGGCTTTGGTAGGCGATGCCTTGGTTGACGGGGCCTTGGAGGATGAAGCTGAAGCCGAGGCTGAGGCCTTGGACTTGGACTTGCCCAAAAGGCGCTTGACTTGAGCCTCCTGTGCACTTGGCTTCTTGGGCTTGGCAGGGAGAGGATTCGATGTGGATCTCGACATAGCCTCTCCTCTAGCCGTGGGTCGGCTTCCATCTAGAGACTCTGCGCTGCCTCGCGGTGTAGAGCCGCCATCTGCCATTTCGATGGTGATGGCAGGTGTGTTTGCCGTGTTGCCCAAATTAGCCTGCACTCGGCTCAGAGACTTGCCCGTTCCTCGCTCCTCCTTAGGCAGAAGCCTGTCCCACTCTGGTTCAGAGACAGTGACTCTCTGCTTGTCGTACTGTCGGACTGCGTTGTCAATCGCCTTCTGTCGTATCTCTTGGGTATCATAATCGTAATTCCAGACATCGAGTTCCCTCCATTTTAGTTTCTTCAACGCCCACTTCTTGGTATCGTTAAGCAAATCGGCAACCTTTCGGAGGGTCGGTTCACAGTCTTCTTGCTTGCCTGTCCATTTTCCGGCTAGGTATTCGAGGCTGCGTTCTGCCACGGCAAGCTCGTGCACCAACATGGCGCGATCTCCCTTGGCTCGGTCATCCTTTTGCGAAGCCGAGGGTGTCATAGAAGGAGACCCTATCGAAGCTTGACCAGGGGATTGAGGGATGGATCGTGGAGTCGAGCTGTATCCAGCAAATAGCTTGCTCTTGACCTTGATGGAGCCTTTCTTCGCCGGCAGGCTGTCAACCATGCGAGCCCTTCAACAAACGTTAGTATGATCAACCCAAACTGAGAACCAAGTGAGACCGACTTCTCGCGAGAAGCAGCATGAGCCGCGAGGCCATTCTGGAGCATTTCAATGTCAGACTCCAATCCCGAAGACGCGGTGCTCTTGCTGGATTTGGTGGTCTTGGGCTTGGCGTCGATGTTCTTCTCGACCTGAGCCTTGCTCGCCGATGTAGCGCCCCTGGGCTTCTGGAAAAGGGAACCGGGGTGCGGGATCTTCTCGGCGGTTCGTGTCGATTCGAATGGTCTTGTGAGGTAGAGGTCATATGGATGTGAGTCGGGGGGGGGAGCGATGACGTGCGAGTTGGAGCCATAGATGAGAGTCTGGCACAAGAGTCGAGGATTAGCGACGATGCCAAGGGCATATCACATACGCGTGCCCAACACAGACAGCGACTGGTACAAGGCATCGTGTTGCTGTACTTACCGGCTTGGACCCAAGGGAAAGGTTAATGCTCTCGCCGTTTTGGAATGATTTTATCATGTCCTCAATGACGAAGTCGCTCAGGGTGAGGGCGAAGGCTTGCGACGGCAGGGTGGCATCCTTGCCAGTCGAGCCCTCCAGCTGGAGCCCGCTTTCGGGAACCTTGAGCGAGTTCATGCTGGAGGATATCACGAGCCTGGGCAGGCCGTGTGGTGAGAAATGACGCGGATGTGTATGTTGTGTCGATCAGTCGAGGCGGAAGGTTGAGATGGGAACGCGGGAGCGAGTCGTCAAGGTTGGAGGCGGAGGTGAGAGAAGAGCGCGGTCGGTGTGTGTAGGTTTCGTTAATGTATGCAGGTGGGTTCGAAAGTAAGGTGAGGAGCGTAGTCACATTGTCATCAACAAGGTGAGCCGAGAGTGAGGCCGCTGTTGTGATGACTTGGTTGGGCGTACGGGAACCAAAGGCTGGGGCCCTTCTCCGATACAACAGAGCAGAGCAGCCTTGTCCGATTCAGGAGGACAAAGGAGAAGCGCCGGGAGTTTGTCACTGACGGGAACAATGGACCACTCCGCAAGCGCAAAGAAGCTCCAACACCCTCTGGTAATTGCAACTCTCGTCGAGGAGCAAGAGAGGAGTGAGAGAGAAAGTTGATGGAGGTTTGGAGGAGAGCGGAGACGATGGATGGGGGAACGGGAGCGGCAGCGGCGAAAGAGCGAGACGAGAGTGTACCAAGGTACCGCGCGCAGATGAGAGGGAAGGAAGTTGGGGAGGTACCTACTGTACCGTACCGTACCGTACCCGTGCCTGCCTGCAGTGTGGTGCTGTGCAGTGCCCAGTGCCCAGTCCCAGTGCCTACCACATTCATCAGTGACGGACGGGAGTGGGCGTGGACCTTGACGTGGGCGTGGACAAGGGCCATTGGGGCGGCCAAACAGGGAACTCGACCGGGGAGGAAGGAGGCGCCCAAGGCCGGGCTAGCACAACACGACACAGCGCAGCAGAGCCCAGCACAGCACAGCACAGTACTCCAAACCTGGAACAGTACAAACCCAGCATAACCCAGCGAGCGACATTAAACAGCACCAGCGTCAAGGGATGCAGTCTCCCCGGGTGCGCCAAGCCGCCCGCACGGTACGCTACGGAGACTCGTCCGGGGAGGGGGGTACAAGGAGCTACTCGCAGCTTTACTGGGTCGAATGGGCAGCGTAGCACTGTCAATCCCCTGGCAAGAAAATACGTCAGGCTCTCAGCCCGCTGTCGATCACGAATTTATAGGCGAAGCTACAGCATCCTTCACTGAGTCAATGTACAGAACAAGTACTCAGCCTCGCTAGCGTCCATGGGGCCGTGGCTGCGGTGGCGTGCGTCGTGGTGGTGCGTGTGGAAGAGTCAACCGGCCAAGGTCCCCCTTTGGGTAGAACCAAAGTATCGGTCTTCAGCTCCCAGCGCCTAGAGGCGCCTGAAAGCCCCCTGTGGCGGCCTCAAGAAACGGCGAGCTACTATCCAGACACTTCAGCTTTCAACCTGGATACAGACGTGCAAAGTACCTGAGGTTGCTCCACAGCTACGGAGGTCAAGTGGTGGATGCATGCAAGGCGTTGGGCTAGTCGAGTACTACATCCCAGAAGAAGCCAAAGGGTTCCTCCCGTCCCGTTCGCCGGACCTCTCTGGGTCAAGGTCATCCGCTTGAGCCATTATATCTTGCAGTCACCGGTGATGACTCTGTCAACGACGAGAACTGGCGAAATACCTCAGAAAACAACAATGGTCGGATTGTCGCGTCTCCCCTTGTCACCGTGACAGTTCCCGCTCCCCAATTGGCCGTAAGGTCGTCAGCCCAGGACGGGACATGACGGGGCTGGATCCAGCAGGCAGGTTGAGCTACCATTTTAGCGAGCGAACGACCCATCATGGGTGGCCCATGGCGAGACATCCAGGGCTCGGAATGGAGGCTACGGCGGATCTGTCATCCGGCCGGGGTCGGTCGTGGCCGCTTGCTGGTCGCCCTTTCAACTGCTCATGCTCAGGCCGCTTCCGAAAAGGGCTGGCCGGGTAGTCGGTCAACCCTCATTGAGATGGATGAAAAAAGGGCTTTGTCGAATCAGTTTGAGGGATTGGTTGAAACAGCACAAGGCAGAACGGAAGCCTCAGCTCACGACAATGTTCCCCTTTCCCACCTCATATAACGTCTCCCTTTTTTCTCTTTGAGAAATGAACTTCTAGACGCTACGCCCAATCTCATCTTCTTTGTTATGCCTGCAACGGCAATAGCGCGCCCAAATCCCCATATCCCAGTACCCCCGGCCGCCGCTTCCAATCCGCCGGCAACGGACCCATGACCCTCTTTGCCCTTTCGACTGTTGACAGTGGAGCTGTCGACTCTATTTACAGGCGGGACTAACTGTTTGTTTTGTTATTGTGGTTGCGGTGGTGAGTTGAGCTGGCGGATTGTTAAGCAACCCCAACCTCTACGACTTTGGCCGCGTTGCCTCTGCCGTCGGCTCCTTGCCTGATTATGGAAGCGGTAAAACGTCGAGAAGGGTCTATGGATCCCTGTCCGCTTGCTGGGCTGGGCTGGGCTGGACTGTCCCCCGGTTGAACAGGGCGAGGCTGAGTCCCAGATTTCTTCTGCGCATCTGGCTGCACTCGACGTTCCTACGTGGAGATGCGAGGTACGGAGACGCTGCCACATGGCGACCGAGGACGTGGAGGATCCGATGATTGGCGTCCCTCGGCGGTGAATCTGGGCCTAATGATATGACTCCCCAGTTCACACTCCCCCATTGAGTCTTGTTGTCTCTATCCTTTTACAGAGAGGCATTGGATAAAAATACAATTCCAAACACACGCACTGGCAAAGGTTCCTCTCGTCTTCTTCGTACCACGTCGCAGAGGCCGTGCTGACCAAGGGTTCTGCGCCTTGGAGGGCATGTCTCGCTCGAGCGACAGCCATCTCGGCGGCACGTCCGTGACCTGTCGTCAGCTCAGAACGGCTCAGCATGCGACCACCTCCGAGGCGGGTTTTCCGATGGCCGGAGCTGATTGGAGAGGGCGCACGAGGGCCATGTTCCAGGTACCTGTCCTGTGTCTTGGGCCCTGACTGAGGCCTGGCTGCTTTTACCGGCGAGCTGCTTGGGCTAGATCCATCGGCCAGGGTTGCATAAAAAATCGAGCCCGAGTGAGTTTATGTGGCTTGCAGATGCACATCGGACGGTCCGTTTTCTAAGGCATAACAAACTGCGCAGCATATGGCTGAGCTCCGTTTCTGCGTTGTCAGTCAGCATGGTGACGCAGACCGATGAGGCATCCATTGAGGATGCTCCTAGTACCTAACACTTGTGTATGGCGATGCCGATGATCCTGTCCACACATTCAGCAGAGGCGAATCGATTTGTTGAGGCTCAGCGTCTGAGTTCACGTCATCTATCCCCATTGACAATCATCCACTGCAACCCCAACTCAACTGGCGCGAGCACGGTCGGGACCTTGCAGACAATAGCTGGACCAAGTAATGGTTGCAGATCATTCTATGGTGGAGTAGGGTTTCAACTGCTGAAGGATAGCACGAATACCAGATTCTGCAGGCTGCTGGAGAACGACATGTTTCAGACGAGACCGATACACCAAGACTGACAGTGCAGCAGCCGGATCGTTGTGGTGCATCCAGACCAAATGCGAGTGATGGATAGGTAGTTCTCGGGCCTTATTAACTGCTCGTGTTCATGTCGCCGAACCCTACATAAATTGCCTGCAGTGACCTTGACATTCCAGATATATTGGACTCGACCAGCAGTGGAGGTTTACATAAATCGACATTAGGCAATGAGACATTCACATGGTCTATCTCTACAGTGCTGAAGTGGAACAAGCTCTGACGAGAGGCTGGCTGGATACACGACCGGACTCAAAGATGGTCCAATCACAGCATGATTTGGTCGATGATAGAGTCCCTAAGAAAGGAATTCCAGCCGTTCTCTCCAAGACATGGCTGACCTGACCCAGAGCGGCAAATACAACGGCCAACAGGGACCGCACCTAGCCGGAAGGCATCGAGGGAGCTCCCGCGATTCCGCTCTATGGATGCGGGGGAGGCAAACACCAAGGAACGAAAGCTTCGGAGCTCTCAACCGAGCAAGCAAAAAAAGAAGAACGGAAACAAACGACTTTGGTCTCCGATATCCTCCGGCGTCCGATGATGCCGCATGATGCCGAATGGATGGATGCATACCCTTCTGCTCGATTTGATGCCCCGCCCCCGCAACGCCGGCTTTCCTTAAACTCCACCGAAGCCGGAGACGACTCCTCGGGATAGGATAGTCATGATGGTGGACGAATCCTTTGGTTTATGATTCACGATGACCAAGCTTCTAATCTGCTTGGGTGAGCATTTCTAGGCTAGCCTCTTCCTCAAGCGTAGCTCTTGGGAGAGAGTGGCTCAGCTTTGGCCTGATCGATCATCGTATTGCTGCCAAAGCGGCATGTTTTTCCCCTACCGGACATGTCACAATACCCAAGTACCAATTGCTCTCCTCACTTCAAATACGAGATTGTCGAGTATTACGACTGTTGAGAATTTAGAGTTGGAAAGCTATAACGTCTCGCTTGGTCCTCTTGAGCCTAAACGCATCTCAACCGTCAGAGCTCCTCAAAACGTTGCACAATTTTTTGCTTTCTCATAAAAGCAGCGACGGCGCCAGGCCTCTTGCGGAAACGTCCCAAGAGCTCGTGGCACTCCGCCAGTCCGCGAATAGAACCAGCAGCAGGAGGCGAGCGGTGCCTGGGGGCAGGGATGAGCCCGCCGGGGCAGTTGGGCCCTGGTCGGCGGAAGACCCCTGGCTCGACATGGGGCGGGAGGTACATCCATCCATCCCATCCCAAACAGCAATGGACGGGGGCGTGGGAGTACTCGTCGCCTCACTCGAGCTCTCAGCGGCGGTATGCAGGGCTCTGTCTTGGTGAAGCAGCAAGTTGACCTGCTGCTCTCTGACATCACCGCTGTGGTTGGCCTGGGGTTCACACAACTCCCCAGACGGGAGGATATCAAGGCAAGGCTGCCGCGTAGCGCCTACTGAGGCCCAATGCCGCGACGATTGAGAAGAGAGGAAACTCGTCAGGTGGACAAGTTTCGCTTCACCGGTCATGGAGCGTTTGGATCTCAGTCGGTGAAACCACCCGAGACAACATCGTCGCTCGAGGTGCCATCGCCTCTGGATCTCTCAGACCGCTGGGCGCTCCCGAGCCAGGCAGGTAGCTGGGTACGCATCAACCACCCGGTAGACACCGCTACGATACCAATACCCATCTTTCTTGGAACCGAGAGGACCTACTCATTGACAGACAACCGGGGGGGAGGCGACGCATATGTGTATGACACCAGATCTGGGCAGGCCTGGCGGGTTCAATGGTGGTCACGTTGACCACGGCTCCAGACTCATGCCTCCGCCTTGATCCCACGCCCACCTCACATCCCACGTCCGAACCGCGTGCATCCGTCAAAGTCCCGGAGGACGGGTCCTTGCGGTCCCGAGGTTCCTCAACAGACCGCCGGGTCTTGGCCACGCAACGTGCCGTGTTGCAGCTCATCAAGGCTGTTTATCATCCGAGTTGTGTATGTTCTACATCGTTGCCTGTATGTAGAACCCCAGCTCATCAGACTTGATGAGTTGAAAACGGGCTTGGCCGACGTGAGTGGGACACACGAGCAAGACAACTCGGGCGGGTCCAGATGAGCTGGGCTGGCGTTGGTCTGCATTGGCATCCCGCGGTTTACGTGCGTACGCCACGGCCGCTTCGTGTGTCTCGAAGAGGCGCTGACTTTGACATGGCCCAGCAGAATGTCTCGCTCGTACATCCAAGAAGGTAAAAAAAGAAAGTGACAGGGCGAAAGTGCAAGCGCCTAATGAGCTGGACCGCCTTACCACACACACAGCTCGTGTTTGTTTTTTTTTTTTTTTTTTTTCCAGGGAGCGGGAGGGAGTGGCATCTGCGACGTGGGATGTATCGATGCCGGATCCTTGAAGGAGGTAATAATCAAACTTGAATTATTGCAATTGGTGACGCACGTGAAGCCTCAAAGTGAAGAAGGGGGGAAGACAAATCATAATAGCCAGGAGGCGATGGACCGAAAAATGTTCGAATCCATCTTTCGCCGAATTGATTCAGGTGGCATTTGGGATTTCAGCAGGGACCAAGGACCCGCCGGCTCTCGACTCCGTGAAATGATCAGGGATTTATCCTTGCCGTGGATAGTGGAGGATTGATCTCTCTCAACTCCCTCGAATTCGAGTTCGCCGAGGGTTGTTTTCGTCGGTTGTTGATATCCCTTTTTATGGGATATCGATTTACCGCAATTTCGTGCTGAAGTTTGTCCCCATTCATACTATTGAGGTTCATTAAACTAGTTAGAGGAGGGAGTCGTGGACCCTTGAGATTGATATCAGGGGTTACCGTTCATTGACGCGAGGAGGAGCTGAAAATTGGCAGGAGATGGGTTTCTATTGAGAAACGATTGCTAAAAATTCCCTTACGAACTTATCCTGCCTGAAACCCAATACTTATAAGATTAAGCATCTAGGGGTAGAGGGGAATCTACTATGATCCATATACGTACCAGGATCTTGCGGCGTAAGGCTGTCGGGAATGCAATACGTGCGTGTCGAGGACAAGACAGGACTACTCTGCAGCCGAAGCGTCACAGGATACATCCTTAGATGTACAGCCATTGTGGCAGTTATTCTTTCATTGCTGCATAGGTACTTGCAGCAACTTCGATTACCCGAGGTCACGGCTGCAATAATACCTGACGCGAGGAGGCATCACTGGACAACAGGGTAGCACCGTTGTGTCTCGACATGAATTCTTTGACGGGTTTTAGATTCAGCACGAGTGCACTGTCATCTCATCTCGTAGCCAAAGACCCAAGAAAAGCAAGGATGTCGGAGACCAAGCGCCGCGAAACGAACCATGGCAAAGACGAATCTGGTGCAAGGAACCCGGGCTTCCGAGCGTTCATGATTTTTTTTTTTTTATTACCTGGGAGTCTTGGCGGGACGAAAGGTGAAGTTTTGCACACAGTTTTTGAAACAAGAATCATACACTGGGGGAGAAGAGAGAGAAGGATGGAAAAAGCTTCCAGAGTTCTTTCATCCCTGTCTGTGCCTGCAGGTCAGCTTGAACCACGATGTACAGAGAGGCGCTGTCAAAGGGCCGAATTACATCCGGCTCTCTGATGAAAAGTAGCTGCTTTGTGAGCTTTGTTGGTCTGCATGTCATCATGGAGTCAGCGTCTTGTAAGCCTACATCTACTCTCTCATCCAACAACTGCCACCTACGATGGTCAAAAGTTCATCACTGCCCATTTTTTCCCACCTCGCTCTATCAGAAACCGGATAGGTCCGCTGCAATGTCATGCCAATCGGGCACGGCGGGTTACAAGTTCCGTCAGCGTTGACGCCGCCCACCCCTCCTCATTGCCCGTGCCACGCATCTTGTCGTCGTCCCCTTCTGACGAACGGCTTTTTCGTTAGAGTTCAGGCACGCAAATCCTCATTGGGGAGGGGGGGGAAGAGTGTGT
Source organism: Fusarium sp. LHS14.1 (assembly GCA_025433615.1). Lineage (NCBI taxonomy): Eukaryota > Fungi > Ascomycota > Sordariomycetes > Hypocreales > Nectriaceae > Fusarium > Fusarium sp. LHS14.1. The sequence goes on from CM046481.1 coordinate 4,138,465, forward strand.
GTTCGCCACCTTGACGAGATTTGACATGTTTGTCTCACGTCCCTCTCTGCTGAGGAAGAAAAGAAGGCCATTAGGTCTTTGTATCAGCTGCCTCTTGAGAAACATCACGTTGATATCTTGCTGTCTGAGTGACTTACTATACGGAATAATTGCTCCTACCTAACACATTGATTCTCTTCTTGTCCACCCAAAAGATGAGAGACAAGAGGTAGGTGACCAGGATCTCTCTCTGAACCGGGACCAGCTTGGCGGGCGGGTGAGTGGGCCACGGAACGCTTCTGCTTGGGGGGGGAAACGCCCAATTCCCCCATGCCTACAGTAACCTAGCGTCAGGTCTATTGGAGGACGAGGGGACTGCGTGATGGGGTGGTCACTGGGTCGTGGTGGTGTTGAGCATTTGGATCCCGAACGAACAATGACAGAACAGAGGTGCCAATGGAGTCGGACTGCATGAGCATCCAGAACGCTCCAAGGTCCCTTCCGGCATAAGTCGGGTTGCATGCTTACTTTTTTTATTCTCGGCTGCAAGTTCTGTTAAACCCTGTACGTACAGTATCGAGTCCATCCATCCATCGTGAATTTGACTCAATATCCCCGAGAGAGAGAGAGAGAGAGATAAACGGCCGGCCGGACACATGTTCCGAGGCTTGATCTTTCTTCTCAATGTCCCCCAAGTCGTACGTACGGTTGATCAATTCCTTCTGGCCTCCGCCGAGGTCATCCCATACAAGTCCCTGATGATCCCACGAGGGACCCCTCAAAGTCATGGGTATTGCAAAGACACCCCTCTGTGATAGACTTTTTTCTTCGCCTAAATCATTGCTCATTGGCGCCTTTAACGACAAAGAAAAGTGATATGGATGATTCTCGGTATCACAACTCTGTCTGTTACAGTACCCGCCCGAAACCTAGTTTCTCGTCGGGTAAAGAGAGGAAAAGAGTCAAGTCCCTAAATCTGAAAAGCCACCCAAATCCCGCGTTGTACACTCCCACACACCCCGAGAGCTGGGTTCCCACCCCGCGAGAGGCGTTTTGATGGGGCCAGTACTTGGCGTTGTTGTTTGCCCGCACCTCTCTCGTTCAGTTTCCGAAAGATGTCTAGCTTCCCTTTTCAACGGAAACCCTTTCAAACGACTGGATCGTCCCGTAAAGAGGGTGTTTACTAAACTGTACAAGGCGACCCGAGGCTAGAACCGAGACGGCAAGACGGGGGAGGCATTTGACTTTGGCACCTTTTTGGTGCTGGCGAGCTTTTTTCTCAAGTGCTTTTGAAGAGTTCGTCTTGGTTAGCTTCATCGACTCCACGTGAACTTGGCGTTGGATCGTCCATGGGTCGACGATCGTACGGGCTAACAATGCGTCCTGCCGCGATGTCAGTGATGCTCGGATGGGGCAGAAATCGTCGATCCTGGTTTAAGCCGTCTTGTGCTTCCACGCCAGGCTACAGATGACGAGCCAAGACGAGTCCGACTCTTCTCGGCGCGGGACGATGACAAGATGAACTTGTCTCACGCTGATAGCCACCTGTCTCAGGAACGACGGAACAGCACACCCGATCTCAAGCCACTCACTGGCGTGAAGCCTCTCATCAGGAACATACTCGAGACTCATCACCAAGGATAGGAACAGCGACAAAGTGGAATCACTGGGCGAGCGCCCCTCATTATTGATCATGAACCTAGTACAGCCTCGAGCAAGCAAGCTCTACCGCCGTCCGTCTCGTACATAGGCAAATAGGGTTGGGTGGACGGCATGGCATGGCATGGAAAGCCGTAAACGCGATGCCTCCTTGCCTTTCTTCTTCTTGTCCTTGTCCCACCACACCGTCCCTCTCGCTCACAACAAGCTCTTCCAAAGGCCCCCACCGGTGAGCCATTTCTCCCATGCCTATTGCGTTTTGAATAGTAGAATTGCGCAGTGGCCAAGGTAAAAGTAGATGAAGTGCTTGGTCTCTGTAAAGGCGTGTATGTGTTAGTCAGGTCCTAGGAAGGTCATGACTCGATCGAGCCCAGGGGTATGGCAAGAAAGCATCACGACAAGGTTTTGACCACGTACCGTGAGTAACGAAGCTACCGAAATTCCGGCCGACAATGCAATGCCAGGTAGGGCCCTTGCGCTCGTCAAACTGAACAAGTTGAGTAAGTGGTCAGCTGTGACGGCTTCTGGGGATGTACGAACTGTCCGCTTGATGTGCTGTGCGATATCCTATGAAGAAATGTCAGCTCTCTGATCACACGAATCCAATCGTGGAACCTGATGGACTAACCTTCTCGATGGTGAACTTAGCCATAGCCTCCTGAGCTGTAATCATGTCAGCCTTGTATCCTGCGCCGTCAGGTGACGTTGGTGTTTAGCATACCAACTTCAATCGACTCCTGCTGCATGTCTTCCGTCTTTATTCCAATCCTCGTCAGCGATCATTTCTCGTTTATATGGTTCGTGTTCGGGTCATCTCACCATGTCGGCGGACTTGATCTGGGCTGTTCCTCTGTTAACATGATGCGCTGGTCAGAAAAACAAGAAAGAATTTGCCCACCTTCGAGCTTCTCCCGAGGCGCGGGGGTCTCGGTTGCCTTGATGTCGGACATTGTGCAGGTCGGAGAGGTCTCTCGGTACGGGTATCAAATGCGATTCGACTGAGGAGATGACTTGTTAGCATGCAGAGTCGTCAGAGGTGCGTGAGGCTGGCGCGCGTGGACGACGATAGTTGGACGCCTCACTCGGCGCCCCCTTTCAAAGCAAGGAGCTCGGGCGCACTTACGGGATGTGATGATCGCAAGGCGCAGAACAGAGGCGTGAGTGTTTTGATTAATCGATAGGTGATGTTGTAGATGCGGCGCAGCGATATCTTGCCTGTAGGTAGGTAGCCTTGCGAAGTGGATGCTTCTCTGGAGTCGCGTGTTTGGGATGGATGCAGTCGTGTTGCTTGTTTGGCTGTTGACGTTGGATGTGGGTTGGCAGGTGCCCGTACCTTCCCTTGGGTAGCCTCGCCCGGGGACGTGCACGCGCTGCTGGGACCTGCCCTGCGGCGCGGCACGCACCGGTACTTCCAGTTGACAGGTCCACTTTTCGATTGCTTACCCTGGACCTGAATATGGAATTGAGATTGCAACTCGCTGGTAGTTGTTGCTGGTGATTCTATCTACTCTGTATAGGTAGTTTGTAAGATTTTGTATTTCATGAAATGAGTTTGATTATCATGTGTGGTAATCATGCCAGTTCTCTTGGGCCATCCATGATGTCACTTACTGCTTACATAGAGGAGTTGGCCCACGGTGGCAACACACTACGCCAACTCTGTTGTAAAATACAAGAAGCCATAGATAGTCAAGATACTGGACAGTAGATGAGAAGAAGAGTATAGATATATGAGATTCAATAGAATTTTCGACCTCCTTAAGCCCTCTACATAGGAGAAGCTAAACTCTACTTCACTTACAACTGACATGCTAACCTGATTGCCCCATATGACAACCGAAATAACACTCTGCTATGAATTGTGCCTTAACACTGTATTTGACAACATTGACAGATTGCTCAATACGTGTGGACTATCTCAATTGGGCGGTGCGTATTGCCGGTAATTGTCATTGGGGCTTTGCCATACAAGCTCATGTTGTTCCACAGGGAGGAGATACACAGCACACATCCATACCAAGATCTTAATAAACGGATTAAATAGATGATGAAGAGAAAACTCGAGAATGGACTTGTATTGGGCATTAAGTTATTACAACCAGATTGCTATCCTGGAGAAAAATGACAAACGAACCAATCCGAAGTTCAGTACAACTACCTAGTCACTCATACCGTAACTACAAGTCATAACCCACTGCACGATGAGGATGCAAAACAAAAAGGGGTCAAAACTCAAAAGACGAACAAGGTTCATCGCAAGGAATGAATCAAATGCTGGTCGTAACGGCTTCAACGTTGCTCGCCTCTGCATTCCAACCGTCCAAACCTTGCTCAACGGCCTGGAATAACGCATCCGGCGGTGTAGATACATGGGGAAATTCATGCAGAGGCCCATTGGCCACTTTCATCACCTATTTTAGAGAAAAAAGAGATACCCGTTGATCAACGAACGAGATAATGGCGTCTACTTTTTGAATCTAAGAGCGAATACTTGCCTCAGCGTGCCAACCACCCGAGTGCGGCGAAAGTGTTAAACGTCCCTAGCCAACTATTAAAACTCTCCGGATCATCCGGGACATATTTAGAACGTTGTGAATGCACCTGCATTTCTCCAGGATGGTGGTCATAGGTTCAATATCTCGACCCTCATCCGCTGTCGGTGTTGTCAACTCATGAGTTTGTCAACCATTTTATGCTTAAGTTAGGACTCTGGTGGGCCGACTCGACTGCGTAGTTCCCTCTCTCGTACCCCAGAAACAGCCATTGGACAATCCGGGAACCATACAAGAGTTCACCGAGATACCGAGGTGCCCCCTCACGCGAGCCGAGGCTCGAACAGACACTCCAAGCTCTTGCAGAATAAACCGTTACCCAGGACCCCCAAATAGTTGTAAATTTTCAGACTTTCGTAGTTGATCAATTATGGCCTTTGATTGGATTCGGTAGGTTGACCGCTGCTCTCAAACGGGTGGCATTGGTAAGGCAGTAGTCAGTTGTCATCTATTGTCGGATTCCGGTTTCCTCGATACGTCCAACAAGCCGGCTCGGTGTTTTCCACAGTCTCGTAGAGCATCAAGAAGAGGCTGAGGTCATGATAAAGGTGAGTCTTTGCCAGAGCGACTTCCTTCACCCTGGACACTGATATCCCATGAAAAGGAAGAGTGCAAAGGTGAGCGCCCAGAGGATCTCTTATAGCCCTCAAGATGGAGAAAGCTGTCCTGATGAAAGTCATCCGCCCCTCCATAAGGTTTGCGAAGAATTCTCCAACGAAGATGGCTTGCATCCGCATTCCCTCACCGGTCATTCCAAGCTCGTGGTATGGATGGCTCAACTTGTCCCAGGAGGTGCATCAAGAATTCATTTTCCAGACACCCCTCAAGATGAACGGTACGAGAAATGAGGATTAAAGAGATAATATTCAGTTTGTTCTACCATAATTCATTGTAACGACGTGAGGAGAATAGGACTTGAGATGACGACAATCGAGTCTTCGGAATGCAACACTGCCAAATTTAGCCACTCTCAGTCCTAATAGACTTTCAGAATCTTTCTAGATTTTGAACCTCCACCATCTAAGAAAAATTAATTCAAGTTGCTCGGAGACCATGCGGAGATGTTTGTGTTTATCTCTCATGATTGACATTTCATGATGTGCCGTTTTGTTGTTCTGCGAGCTTGTAAAGACAGTAGACAAGTCGAGATATTGCGAGAATGGCATTGAGAAGGCACTTATACCCCTCAACCGCATATCCATACCTCAAAATCAGCTACAAAGGCGTCTCTGGACATTGACTTGGTACAGTCGTGTGACAATACCCCTTTAGGTCTAAAAAACGGCTAACGTCGGGGCGCTGAGCTTTGATGTAGCGGTGAGAAGAGTTTATCCTGATTCACATACTCCTTCAACTTATTTGTGACAAAGCGGTATCTTGTAGATACTAGTTGTAGGAAGTATGATGATGAGTGACGAGTTCTATGTTGGTCTATCAACGCAACCTACCAATGAGTACAGGTAACTACCCAGATCTTCTTCATGACAATCTCCCATGAGTAGAATCTCATCAACTCGACGCAGCCCAGAAACTCGATAAATCCTAAATAAACACCATCGGTATTTGGGATGCAGATTCTGGGTCTTGGAACAGCATTTTACATTCTGCATTCAGCCTTCAGGGGCGATCCATGCCTCCGCAACTACGGTTCGTGACTCGATTCTCTGGGCAGCAATTGGGACGCAAGATATAATAGCATTGCACCGACTGATTGAACAATAGAGTCCTTCTGCTTGCAGCATCTTTGACAGGTTGAGTGGCGTCTAACTCGTTCGCTGGAATTTCTTCCATCACTCGCTGAGAGCGGTGAAGAAAAACGTCTTCTCCAGTGCAATTCAGAAGCACATGGTGGGGTTGAACTCGTGAGTGCACGGACCAGCAACAGGCCCCAGCCTCAACGATAAGAATGGGTAGCAAACTTTTTTTTTCTTCCTCTCCCTTCATAAAAAGCCCACGTCCAAAAGATGCCTTGACGCGTTCAACCTCTGCTCCCCGGGTGAACCATTCACCATTGCTGGGAGACAACAACATCAACAAAACATCATCAGATCAGATCATACTCGCAATGGCCTCATCAAGGATCTTCATCAAGGGTTTGCCACCCAACATCTCCGAGGCCGAGTTCCGGAAGCACTTCTCCGCCAAGGGTCGCGAGATTACCGATGTCAAGCTGATTCCTCAGCGACGTATTGGCTACGTCGGCTACAAGACCTCGGACGATGCGACCAAGGCAGTCAAGTACTTCAACAAGTCTTACATTCGTATGTCCAAGATCGCCGTTGAGACAGCTAGACCTGTAAGCGACTCCATCCTCATGTCTTGACTTACGGTTGCTCATGGAATGTTAGATCTCAGACCCCGCCCTACTCAAAGGCCAGAACACCTCGCATTCCAAACATGCGTCGGCAGGCACAGGCACAGGCACAGGCACCATCACCAAGGGCACGGAGCATCCGATCGTGAAGGACTCGGACGCGAGCTCGAGGAAGCGCAAGCGAGATGAGCCTCAGACTGCGGATCCCAAGCTGCGCGAGTTCCTCCAGGTCATGAAGACTGGCGGAGAGGGCGCGTTGGAAGATGCTACCAACGCCCACCAGGCTGACGGTGCCTCTGCGATACCAGCCGCTGCCGTTCCCGAGGAAGATAGTGACGACGAGTATGAGCAGATCCCGACTCGAAGGGAGAAGCAACGCAGGATAGAGGCACCGGAGAAGGCCCCAATCTCGGAGTCTCTAGCATCGCGTCCGAAAGAAACATCCGGCTCCGCCGATGTACACATGCAAACTCCTGCAGATGAAGAGACACCCGAGTCATCAGAGACCAAACAACCAGATCTGGAACATTCGGCAGTAGTTGCAGAGGATGACGACTGGCTGCGTTCACGTACCAACAGGTTGCTGGACCTTGTTGATCCCGATGATCTGGAACGAACGCCTACGCAAGGGCCTGTTGTCAAAGAGACTGGTCATGCCGAGGGAGGCGAAGTCGTCAACAGTCCCCAGGCCAACCCCTCGGATGAAGATGAGATGACAGCTGAAGTCCAGCCGGTCGAGCCATCGGGGGGTGAGCCGCCGAAAGACGACTCACTTGAGGCGATCCGCCGAACGTCTCGGCTCTTTGTCCGGAACCTCCCCTATAGTGCCACCGAGGAGGATCTCCGCGAGACCTTTGAAGGGTTTGGCACACTTGAAGAGGTATGTTTCAAGATTGTTTATTTGTTTTTCTTCTTTTATAACCGACAACGTGATGAACCCCTGATAGGGACAGCTTACACTACGGTGTTTGATGAGAACCAGGGCGAATATTTTAGTAGATGCTTCGATTATCTGAATTGTTGTCAATTTTGTTGCATTTTTCTGAGTGGACTTTCAATGGCTGGGCACAGGCTAACAATGCACGTCAGGTTCATCTCCCCGCCAACAAGTCAGGTACCAGCAAGGGGTTTGCCCTGGTGTTGTTCAGTGACCCCTCGGGAGCGGTTGAAGCATTCCAAGCCATGGATGGGGCGACGTTTCAGGGGCGTATCCTCCACATCATTCCTGCCAGCGCAAAGAGAGACACAGGCTTGGACGAATTTGCCATCTCCAAGCTCCCTCTCAAGAAGCAGAACATGATTCGGAAGAAACAAGAGGCATCTGCCAGCACCTTCAACTGGAATGCGCTTTACATGAGCCAGGACGCCGTCAACGCGTCAGTCGCAGACCGTCTTGGTGTTTCAAAATCAGAGATGCTCGATCCTACCTCTGCTGATGCGGCCGTCAAGCAGGCTATCGCAGAGACGAGCGTCATCCAAGAGACCAAAGCCTATTTCGCCGCTAACGGGGTGGACCTCGAGGCCTTCAAGTCAAAGAAGCGGGGCGACACGGCCATCTTGGTCAAAAACTTCCCATATGGGACCACGATCGACGAGCTCCGTAAGCTCTTTGAGGAGTCTGGGCCCGTGCTGAGAGTTTTGATGCCTCCTAGCGGAACAATCGCCATTGTGCAGTTCACGCAGCCTAATCACGCCAAGTCCGCTTTTGGGAAACTTGCGTATCGCCGGATTGGGGACAGCGTCCTCTTCCTGGAGAAGGCGCCAAGTGACATCTTCAGAGGCGGCGACCAACTGGATCAAGCCGTGTCCCTAAAGGATCGTCCGGCTCCGACGGTCCAAAACCTTAGTGTGAACGACCTGCTGTCACGCGGTGATAAGCCGGAGGACGACGTGGATACGACGTCGCTTTTTGTGCGGAATTTAAACTTTACGACGTCGACCACCAGGCTTGCCGAAGCTTTTCAGTCCCTCGACGGATTCGTCTCGGCCAGGGTCAAGACCAAGATGGATCCCAAGAAGCCAGGCCAGACGCTTAGCATGGGGTTCGGCTTTGTCGAGTTCCGGACAAAGGGCCAAGCGCAGGCTGCACTCAAAGTCATGGATGGCCATGTTCTGGACGATCATGCGCTTGCCGTCAAGGCATCACACAAGGGGCATGACGCAGCTGAGGAGAGACGGCGAGAGGACAAGGCCAAGAGGGCCGCTGGACAGCGTACAAAGATCATCATCAAGAACTTGCCTTTCCAAGCCACCAAGAAGGACATCAGGTCCCTGTTTGGGACGTACGGCCAGCTCAGATCGGTACGCCTTCCTAAGAAGGCTGACTATACCCCAAGGGGTTTTGCCTTTGCCGACTTTGTCACTCCCCGCGAAGCCGAGAACGCGCTAAATGCGTTGAGGGACACCCACTTGCTTGGTCGCAAGCTTGTCTTGGACTTTGCGGAGGCAGAGGCAGTCGACGCCGAGGAGGAGATCGCAAAGATGCAGAAGAAGGTAGGGGGCCAGGTAAACAAGGTCGCCCTCCAGCAGTTGACTGGACGAGGGAGGACGCGGGTCAATATTGGCAATGAAAACGACGAGATGGAGGGTTGAGTTGAGATGAGCTGAGTTGAGAATGAAAAAACAGACTACAGGGTCAATCGAATCGATGGCCTCGAGAGTTTCGACAAGGCTGAGTGTCTATACGCGAATGGCCTCGCTCGCATCAGGGACTGCGCCGTTCTCCCTTGGCAAGGGACCATCCATTGGCAGCTGGCGAGCGGATGACATGCATATTTGCAACGCTTATCCGGCGTGGCTACGATCGGAACTAAAGGTTGGCGCAAGACTTCATCGCCCTGACAGGGGAATTGCGGATCCTCTGGATGTCTGATTCTAATCACATCCACATACCTTGGGCCGTTCGGGGTGAAGATGTCTCTGAATTTATTTCGAGACACGCCCTCCCCACCCTCCCCTGGAGATGGACGCCTCCCCTGGTGATGGACCATGGCGGCCCCGCCCTGACGCTCCCTTGCATACTAACGCCCTCGACCAAACCTCAAAGCTGCCATGTGCTGGTGGCTTTGGCAAGTGCCTTCGATTGGCTGCCATGGCGCCTCGACGTAGACATCCCTCCGGGCGAAGCCTGCTCAGTTCCCCGCCGCTGGGGCGCCCTTCCCACCCTTTGTGGATGGGATGGCGATGGATCTTGATCTTTTGGTTCAAGGAGGGGCGGGCAGCCCTGGCCTCGGCGGACACGGTCCTCAGACTATCTATACTCTGTTCCCGAGTCTTGGATTTATAGACGTCTATTAGATTTCTCCTGACGATTCTTCGTTCCAGTGCCTGGACCTCCTTTCTTCAGAAGCATACATCTATCCCACCATTCCACGTCTTGAATTCCTTTCAACATTCTCATCCTCTCTTGTCTATTCATTGTCTGCATACGTAGAGCTGCGAACGGTATTCCAGCTGCGTCAAGCTTGTTCCTGTGAGCTCTCTTGTCGGCATTCCACTGCTGCTTCAGCAGTTACTCCTTTGCCATGTCTTCCTCATCACTCTATCACCCTCGACCGGTGCTGTCGTCGCAGCGATATACACCTTCACCAGACTACCTTCAAGATGCTCGAAGAACCTACCACAACAACAGCCGCCTGCCTCTGCGGGAAGCCAACGGCAACGCACACTCACACAACTTCAACGGCATGGTCTCATGCTATCAGAGCCCTGTGGGCATCTCGCCCTCAGTACCCCAAAGCCTTCCAGCTCCCATGGTTCCCTCACAGTCATTCGACTGCCTGTACCGTGTCCCTACACCACGAAACCAGCCTCGAGGCTTCCAGAGAAGACCTCGAAGCGGCGTGAACCCCCTCTACTTCTGGCCTGCCTTTAGACAATACCGCAACCGGCAAGCACACAAGGATACCCAAAAGGATAAGGGTGGAGTGTGGAGGAGGCCAGAGCTCGAGGATGCTTTCGTTGACTGTAAGAATCCTTCCTATACTTGAAATGAACTATACTGACATGTCCTAGCTGTTCTCCTTATGCCTCACATGGGCCGTCGCAAGTTTTCCATGGGAGGAAAGCTCCACGGCCGTAACATGCTGATCAGCGAATACATCTTTGTCATCTGCGTCGCCATCCTTGGCAGCAAGGAAATCTTCCGAATCGACAACAGCAACGATAGTATTGAGCAGATGGGACGCAAGCAGGTGTCGAGCCACATGCAAGTGGTCAAGAAGTTCTTTGAAGATCTGCGATGCTGTAAGTTGGCATGGCTAGTACTTAGCGAATCAACTAACATTTGACAGTCCACTTCCTATTCCCTGCTGAGGAGAAGAAGGAGCCTGGTTCAACCAACTCTGATGACTACTACGACGAGGAAGAGCAGGAGTCGTTCAAGTCCAACCCAGTTTTGACTGCTCTGGCAGAGGGCCGAGTTCCTGATGTCAAGCCCAACTACGAGTACTTCTCGCAGCTCTTGGCTCTCCAGTCTCTGATCACAGTCCGACCCAAGACAGCAGAGGTCTATGTCTCGTCATCTGAGGTCAAGATCAGAGATGATATTGCCTATGATTCTCATGACACGCCTCTTGACCAGGAGTCTTTCCCCCACCTGAACAAGTACAACAATGGCGATGACAGCCCTACTGTTCTTGGAAAGGATGTGCTGCTTCACGAGTATACTCGCTCTCTAGACCGGTCTACCTCTGCCTGTGTCAAGACGGTTACCCGGCGATGGCAGAAGGATGCGCCCGAGATCTATGAGACTCTGGATCTTCCCACCCGTGATGAGGAGTGCCTTCTCCTCGAGATGTGCGCAACTCTGGAGCTGCACGATCACGCTCGCTTCCCCTCTGGGTCTGAGCTCACGGGCTTTGTTGAGGTGGCAATCACGCAGCCCAACCTCCAGAACCACCGGTGGAAGTGTGTGACGCGCCTCACCCGGCCTTCTGAGCTGCACAGCGGCGACAAGAAGCAGGGTGTGTACACCAACGAGACGGGTATTCACCGACGGGGATGCGGAGACTCCAAGCCCGACTGTGACTGCCACAGCCGACCCCGACAGGACATTCACGTCCCGTTCCCTGCGGTAGAGTGGGCTAGCATCCTGAGCCAAGCGGTCCAGTACCCAGATGTGGAGCACCAGCGCAAGAAGGAGAAGCGTTCAAAGGGAGACGGCGACCGCAAGAAGCACGATCTTGACCGGGCCGGCAGCAAGCGCAAGCGATCTGAGGATGACGGTGATGCCGCCTCTTGGGCTCGGCGTGAGCTCACTGGCAGCGACCTTATCTGCAAGGTGGCCATGTACCAAGAGCTCTGGTCATGTGCGCCCGACTCGAATCGGTGGGTTCGACAGGGCATCATCTTCTGGCGGTTCAACACAACCAACCAATGGTACAAGTACAACCCAGTGTTCAAGCCGGCTGGCACCTCATGGAGGTGGTTGACTGTCAACGATCCCATGTCCCGCTATCACCAGCAAAAGGCTCTCGTCTACCCTTCGGCAAACGTCGCGAGGGACTCCATCATGTCACCTACGCCTTCTATCAGCCAGCACATGACGGCGGCCATGAATGAGACGTTCAGCTCTGCGTGGGACTCCAGCGTGAGCCTGGCGCAAGTGCCCACGGTACCGGCAACAAACAATGGACTTACACTGTTCGAGTCCTTCTCCAACGGGCTCGCTACGCCTCCACCAACAGCCGGCCTACAAGGGTCGTACCCGACCAGCTTTGACCACGGCATGCCCCCGAGCACAGGCGTCGGCTTTTTGCCTTCAACGTGCAGCACGGCGGGCGAGAGCCAGTCTGTTGGGGGACACTCACACAGCCAAAGCTACTACGATGTGCAGACGACACTGGCAGATCTCAAGCCCGCCATGTCGGCAGTGAATCCCTTCCAGAGCCCAACTACCACGGCTGGACTGGACCTGTCAAACCCTCTTGTCTATGACAACTCAGAGTGCGGTGGTCTTCAGGGCTGGGACATGCCGACACTGGATGGATGGTCAACTGGCACAGGGGCGGGATCTGACTGGGGCTCACAAGGTGCCAAGGTGGAACCAAGCAGCGATCAAACTTCTATGTGGACGCAGTCACAGTGGGCACAGATGGGAGGAGATCGTGATGGTAGCCCACGGCCGATGAAGCGGCGCAGGGGAGATACGACGGAGGGCCATGTGCCGGTCACGATGGCAGCTGGAGCATGGTGAACTGGGTATGGATGAGATCACATTCGTCAGTCATTCACAAAAGGGAAGCATCTAAGAGCGAGTCATTGATGAGTATACACGGGGGGAGTGGTTGATGCATTTACGCTGCAATGTCACAATGGTCATGGTCATGTACTGGTATTTGGGGGCGGCGTTCAGGGAGGATGAGTATGGGACATGAATTCTTTGATCACTCACGACAGTAATACCATGTTTGGTTATAGAAACGACGGGCATATGTTATTTGATAGTTTACGAAGAGGCTTAATTTAGTCATGTTGAAGATTCAAGATTTCAAGCCAAGTTGCGCCTCATGTTCTCGATGCGTCCAGGTCATCATTCCTCAGCCAACGCCTCAGAGCTCATTTGTAATTGAACTAAGTTTACACTTGACGGGTTCTAGCCGATCAATGCATCACGACCTGAAGCTAAAGCAAGGAACAGGAACAGTTTGACAGCATTCCACGGGGAACGCAGGCACACGAGGGGAGATCTTCAGGTTCGAAGGTTAGGTTCCAAAGGGGGTGTGTAACCGAAATGCCATGTCTCTTCACCAGACGGGATTGACAACAAATATTGAAACAAGTCTAGAAGGGGGTGAGAAATCATCGGATTCTTTTTTTTGCCCTGTAAGAGGAGCAGCCAAGGGAAAAGAAAAAAAAGGGCATTGCCATTAGATCCAGGTAATCGGTTGACGCTAATGTCAAAAGAAAGATGAGAGACAATCCGGGGGTGAGGAAGTGAGACATTGGCTTTTTACACTTGTGAGTAGACACCCCCTTAGCGTGGAGGAGCACGTGATGGAAAGGAAAGCCTTTGGTGTAATGATTTTCACCAGAATTTTTTCGAGAAAAAATTAGAAAAAGATGCGATATGCCCTTGACGTAGGTGGTGATCATGATGGGACCCTCTTTGTGCTACTTTTGGAAATATGGGTGTGGGAAAAGTTGAAACGGAGGAACAAAGGTTAACTAACATCCCATGACAAGGGAGGGGGGGGTGTGTGGGAGAGGGAGAGAGAGAGAAGATGGGGAATCAAAGGGGGGCGGGGTTATTGAATATTTGGACGATAGATTGAATTTGAGGAGGAAGAGAGATTAAGTTGAAGGAGTTCAAGGTGGAATGAATGAAGTGAGGGAGTTGGAAGTGAAGCATTAACTAGTGAAGCATGAGAGTGAAAGGGGGCATTTTTGGTGTTGGACTGCAATGTTGCAACATCGCAACATTGTACACTAGAGCGGAGATGGATGGGTCATATAAAAAATGGGGGTTTCAACTGAGCTTGACAGGGGTTCTCATTCTTTGTTTGATGCAAAACCCCTGGTCAGTTGAAATGGGTGTTTGCCTGCATTTTGCTTGTTTCTGCACAACCAATGCACAACATGAGGCAACGACTGCATGAAACGACAATCTTGAAAGGAAGACGAAAGAAGAAGAGAGAAAAATAACCATCTCTAACAAACTCTGTTAGATGTTTTACCCCAAGTCAGGCCTCGTGAAGAGTTTTTTTTTTTTCTCTCGGGCGCTTCATCAAACATTGCTCGTCAATGCAAAGACGCGACCATTATATAGACCTTGTGGGACGATGACGAAAGCTCACTGAGCAAGATTGAGAAAGAATGCCCAAGATAACAAGAGAAAGAAAAACAAAAAAGAGGGCATCTTTGGTTTCAAATAGCCTCGTCAGCGTTTAGAATCTGGCTATTTCGGTGCCAGTCAATTCATGAGCCCACAAGGCCTCAACGGTAGGCCTATGTATTTTTACACTCTCTCAAAAATCTGAGACACGGGACTTGGTTCGCTGAGACCTTTTCAACCAAGACATTTTTATTCCCTGTACTTAATCCCTGTTGGTTTCTGAAGGCTTTTGGTCGCCTGTGGGCCAATGGGCCGTCAGAAGAGGGCGCGCTTGTAAAACGGGGGTTAATTTCATTAGACGCCCGCGAAACTTTTTCTCCGGGCGTCTACAGCCAATGCTTGTAGACCTGACAACTTGACCTCATACCAAGGTTGTAAGTTGCAGCCAGGGTTCTAGACTCTAGACTCTTGGCTATTCTTGGGTTTGACCGCGTCTGAATGAGGGCTGTTCAACCCAACTGGGCGGCTATCTCTCTCATAGACTTGAAACACGGTCCCCTAACCCAGGTTTTGCCTTGTACGACTGAAAAGTCTGGACCATTGATCCCCCCTTGAGCGCTTCCCCAGACGAAGCAAGGAACATGTCTGCCCACCAGGCCGGGTCGACCGTACCATCCCGCCATGCATTATGCGCGATAGCTGTTGAGATTGCTGAGCCGCGCCTTTAGTCTCTTGCCAGGCCCGTTTCTATGACCGTCGTCGGGTTGCCCAACGATAGGCCATGGTGCTCTCCCGACTCACGATATCAACTGCCCACCCTCCACTTGGTCTGTTTCTCAAAGTGTTTCGTTCAACCGGGTGTCTACTTGAATACTGCCTGCTGAAAAGAATTTGCCGTATCTCTTGTGTGTCCACCTTTGTGTCATTGATTGCCTTGCCTCTCGTGCGAGGGACCCCTTCATTACCACTCGTCCTCCCACCCCCGTCCTCCTCTTCTTTCTCAACATCCTTGAGTCTGATCCATCCGGTTCGCTGTCGTACTTTTTACTTCCGTTCGATAAGCTTCACCCGTTCACAAACGCGTCACTTTTTTCTAGTTCGTGAGTCACGAACGTCAAAGATGCTCAACTAGAGGGGGTGATTCTCTTTTTTTTCCTTTTTCTCTCTTTTTTTTCCTTTGTCACCAACTTCGATTCTTTACTCTTCTTAAGCACTGCAGCTTTTTTTTTTTCTACTTCCCTCTTCACTCTCTCTTCTAGTTCAGCTGGACTGACTCTTCTCAAAACCTTACGCTGGACGCTGGGGAACCCCATCACAACTCGCTTCACACTCTGAGATTGTTCCTCACAATCTCAAACAATACCAGTCACTTTTTTTATCCTCTTCTGTATAGGAGAGGAACCTATAGAACCGAAAAGGTTTATTGAGCCATCTATCGTTTGGTCACGGGCTTCATTTCAATAAAGCCGCCTTGACACTGCCCAAAGCCGAATCCATCCATCGACAGTGTTCACCAGCCGCCAAGGAGGGGAAAAAAACAAAGAGAGCCCTCATTCACTCGCGAACAATAACATTTGTTTTCCCTTTCATCAATCGGGCAACAATAAATCACCGGCTTGGGAAAGCAAAAGTGAAGGGCTTCCACCTCACTCTGTCGCTCCTTTTCAGAGAAGGCCTCGTCATTTCAACATTCATTCATTTCTACTACGGCTTTTGACCCGACTATAACAATTCTACCTCTTTCTCTTCTTCCTCCCAAAGCTTTTCAAACCTGCTCGAAAAGCATCATCCCCAACATTACTTTGAAAGCAACCAACTATCGTCCGAAACAAACAACAAGCGACTACTTTTCCATCATGAAGGTCTCCGCCTCCGCCCTCGTCCTCGCCGGCGCAACTCTCATCTCGCATGCTTCGGCTCACTCGTGGGTCGAATACGCCTTCAAGCTGGCTAGAAATGGCACCATGATTGGAAACATCGGTTTCCCTCGCGGATACGTGCCCCGCGACTCTACCAACCCTCCCTTTACCGACACTATTCCCCAGAACATCCTGCCGGCTGCTGGACAGCCAGCTTATTCTGGTCAAGAGGTTCTCAACAAGTTTAAGTTTGAGAAGAACCCTCAATACGCCATGCTCGAGGCCTCCGCTGGCGACTACATCGCTATCATGCACCTCGAGAATGGCCACACTACTCTCCCTGAGAACCAGCCGAAGAAGCCCAAGAACCGTGGCACTTTGTACTTCTACGGCACTACCCAACCCAAGGAGCAGGAGAAGCTCTTTGACGTCCACCTGGTCTGGAACAAGGACGGCACTGGCGGTGACAAGCGCGGTCGCCTCATCGCCACGCGCAACTACGATGACGGCCAGTGTTATCAGCCTAACCCTGGCCAGCTCAGCACCTCTCGATCCAGCGAGCTCGCCTCCAAGGGAGCCCTTCCTACCAAGGAGCTCGCTTGCCAGTCCGACATCAAGCTTCCAGACGACCTCAAGGCCGGCGACACCTATACCATCTACTGGTACTGGGACTGGCCCGATCTGAACGCCGAGAAGATCAACATGGACGCAACCAAGAACGGCAAATTCCCCTGGGCTGGCACCTTTATGCGCGGCGAGAAGGACCCCAACGGCTTCACCATGGACGCCATCGCTCGCAACGAGAGCTACTCGAGCGTCATCGATATCAAGATCACCGGCGCCCAGGCTGATTCGTTTGTCGCCAAGGACGTTGAGAGCCTGGACTGGGTTGACGACCAGAACATTTACTCTGCTGGTATTGAGGCTCAGATGCGAAACAACTACCAGGTCGATGTTGACGGCAACGAGGGTGGCAGCGCTGTGCTCCCTTCGGCTTCTGCTCAGCCTACCTCACCTGTTCAGCCTACCTCGCCCGGTCAGCCCTCTGCTCCTGGCGTGCCTTCGTCGTCTACTCCTATTGGCGGTGGTGATGGCGTCGCTACGGTGACCGTCACCGAAACTGTGCGGCCGCCTGCCACTGTCACGACAGTCTATGTCACTGTCCCCGCCGAGTCCATGACCACTGGCCCCGCCGCCGAGCCTACAGATAGCACCACCAAGACATCTACGACTACTATCTTGGTGACTAGGAGCAAGACTGCTGGAAATGGTGTAGCTACCTCGGTGGTCCCCAACCCCGTGGTTCCTAACCCTTCACCCTCCAACCAGCCCTCTGAAGCCGTTGGCACTCCCCCAACTGCTCCCTCCTCGTTCTTGACTTTCGTCACCTCCAGCCCTACCGCCGGCGCTACCAACGTCGAGCAGCCAGAGCCAGAGCCATCGACTGTCTATGAGACCATAATCAGTCACATCTCGACCAAGCCCTCGGCCACTGGCGAAGATGCCCCCGCCGAGCCTGCTCAGACTGTCGTCGAGACACTCACCACCCACATCAACACACCGTCCTCCACCGTCATCAACTCCCCCCCTCAAGAAACGGTCCCAGGTGGCCAGTTCCGCGAGACGCCCCTGCCGGTGAGCAGTGCCGCGCCGACCAAGAGCGGACCTCCCATCCCCTCGGGATTCCTCCGCCGACGCGAGAACTGGGTGTTTGGCGACTTTTAGGTCGCTTCATGTATCCCAAGCCCTCCTTCCGTGAAGCTTATAGGCTTCACTATACTGGCACACTCACGTATATATACAGCCGCGTCCCCTCCTATTAGGGAGAATAGGGAAACGCGGCGGAAAAGGGGTCAGGCGCGCCGGTCGCATATAAACGGCGTTGGATACATGATACCACTATTGTTTGTCTTTAGCGAAAAAAAAGGGGTCCCAGTTCAGCCTCTCCTCTCCACCGTCTTAGGAACGGTGGAAGAAGAGGCGAACGGACGCCTATTTGATTTTAAGCATGGGATCTGATTTTATTGCAATGTTTCTCTCTTTGACTTGAGTAAGGGGGAGCGAGTATACGTGGGATTTACGGGTGGAAACAAGCTCCTAGTTAAAAAATTCGAAAACGGTTCACACCAGCTTTTGATGTTTGACTTTGTGTTATGTGACTTGTAGAACGTGTTTGCAATGTTTCAGTGAGTCCTTGTGATTGTGAATGTGAAAAGGTTTCCTTGAGGTCATTTCGGCTGCCGGCTTGATACAAGTTGGTCGACGGTGTACACGCTGCACGCAATCTATCTTGTGAGGCACAAGTGATACATGGCACAGAGTGAAAAGCGCCGATGATAGGGGAGTCGAGATGATATTCCGATGGGTATCTACAGTTCTGAAATCTCGACCCCTGTCCAGTCCTCGGGCGTTACCACGCCATACATGGTTTCCTTGTCTTCGTTCTTGTGTATCCGACGACAATTACATCTCACCACACTGAGCAATCACCACATCCAAGTTGGGGACGTCCTTGCCACGGTAACCCGTCTTGGTGGCCTCCATCTTCTTGACAACGTCCATGCCGTCGACCACCTTGCCAAAGACGACGTGCTTGTTGTCAAGGAAGGGAGTGGGGACGGTGGTGATGAAGAATTGGGAGCCGTTGGTGCCGGGGCCGGCATTCTGTATAGTCATGTAAGTGTTTGAGTTGCAACAAAGGAGTGAAAAGACATACAGCCATGGAGAGCAGACCAGGTCGATCATGCTTGAGTGTAAAGTTCTCATCCTCAAAGGACTTGAAGCCCCAGATACACGTAGAGCCGGTGCCATCTCCATTAAGGAAATCACCACCCTGACACATGAAGTTGGGGATCTATTTCCGTAGCATCAGCTTGCTTGTCCTATATGAAAGATCGAGGCGTGAACACGTAGGAGGTAAACTCACTATGCGGTGAAACTTGGAGCCCTTGTAGCCCTGGGGTCGACCGGCAGGGTTCTTGGACTCGCCGGTACAGAACTGGCGAAAGTTTTCGGCAGTCTTTGGCACGACATCTTTGAATAGCTCAAAGGTGATGCGGCCGAGGGGTTCACCTAGGGACGACGTGAGCTTGGGCTTCGGAGTGAAAGGTTACTCGAGTGAGATGAAGCTAGTAGCAAGGCAACAATAGGCGAGCCTTGCACAACAACGCATGAGTGACCCATGGGAATAGCTTCATCTTCCAAATGCCGAATCGGCCCCAGATGAAGCTCCGGACATGCCGGCTCGGGGCCGGAGCATGCAGGCCGAGGACGAAGGGCGGACGCGGGGGGACTAACCTCCGATTGTGATGTCGAAGAAGACGCTG
Source organism: Fusarium sp. LHS14.1 (assembly GCA_025433615.1). Taxonomy (NCBI): domain Eukaryota; kingdom Fungi; phylum Ascomycota; class Sordariomycetes; order Hypocreales; family Nectriaceae; genus Fusarium; species Fusarium sp. LHS14.1. The sequence goes on from CM046481.1 coordinate 4,157,928, forward strand.
CAAAGGACGAGACCAGCCAAGAATCAGCCCACACACACTTTGTCACCATGGACCAGACCTGACTCGAATTGCGCCCTCTCCACTGTTCACTCTGCCGGGGGGTGATGTGTTTCTGCACCGCCACCTGAACGGGGGGATGTTGAGAGGGCGCGAGAGTAAGACGAGGGAAGAACTCACAGAGGGTTTCCCGACTCGGGAAGTTGAGTAGGAGGCATCACGAAATGTACGAGATGAGGTTGTAACACGCCGATTCGTTGAGATGCTGATCACGTTCAAGAGATTGAATGTTTGTCAAGTCGGGATGGACGCCGCTTGTTGCATTCAGGCTGCATTTGGGGTTTTTGCGTGGGGCAAGGATGGAGACACCTAAAAAACCTAATTCGGAAAACGATACGGAGAAGCAGGGGAGGACTTTTCACTGGTCCATTCTTTTTCAGAGGCGTTTTTTCATCACAGGAGACTCCTGTTCGCTTGCATATATTCTTCAGAGCACGGATGATTCTTTCTTGAATCAAGAGCCGTTTAATGGTACGATTCTATCACCCATGGCTTCCACCTAGACCGCGGTTGAAAGCCTTTTTCTCCGCCCCGCGCTGCGGTAAACGATACCCCATCATGAACCTAGGCCTAGCTTGAAGGCGGGGGTGGCACCAAGGAGAGAGTCATGAAGCGATGCGACGCCGTCTTTTGTCTGGGCGCACACGCGGGGAAAGTGAACCTGCTGTCGATGGATGGATGGCGTCTTTGCTTGGCTGAGAGACTCTTGCTGTCTGGCGCCCGTTATGGAAGAGAGACCTGTTAAGCTTTTCCAGCCGGTTCGCGGGTCAATGAGACACCGAGCATTGGGATCGTCAAAACGAGGCGCCTGACTAATTGATTTTAATGTTGGTGAGAGTCAGGGTCCATCCACTTTGAACAGGAATTGACAAGATCACTGATAGACTAGCAGCCTCGCAGAAAGCCTTTGAGGCTCATCTATCAGAAGGATCATGAGGCCCAGGACAACTCATAGCTGTCGGACACACTTTTGCTGATGGCTGAGTAATAAACATGATCTTGCGTCAGAAAGCCAAGAACTATAGCCTCGATCAGATACGCAACCTGCCCAATACGCTGCGGGCGTATAAAAAAAGAATGCATGGATTGATCTCTTTTTTGCACAGCCCGGATGTTGACGACGACTACAAGAAACAACGGGTTACGCTTCACCGGCATTCAACCAGAGCAACATTCCAAATCCCCCTCCCCCCAATTAACTTTGACCAAAACCCGAGGTTCCCGGCTGTTTAGCAGCAACGGTCCAGAAGTCAATAATCTGACGTGGGGACTTGTTTATTCGCTGGTTTTGTCGTCTGACACTCCAGGCCCTTTTGTGAAGATCCAATGGAATGCGTCATAGCCCCGTAAAGTGCGTTCAAGTGCCGGGATGCACGGGAAGAAAGAAAGAAGATCAACAGGAAAGAAGAACATCCGATACATAAACAAAAACGGACCCGAAGAAATGGAGTTGTGCATGTACCCGTTGCTGCCGAACAAGCCGCCTCTTCCGTCGTCCGTCCGCGCATTCCGGCCGATTGGAGGCCCTCGAATGGACTTTGAGACCTTATTCCCGTCCCTGGCAGCTTTCGCTCACTTGCTGACCGCACCAGAGAAAGAGGACGAGGCATTTTGGCGATCCAATCGCCACTGCGGAGAGCAGACGGGGTGCAGCACAGCGCGCCATCACTGGGGCAGCCCATGCAGGCCCAGCCCGCCCGCCAGGCTAGACTACTGACAAGAGTGTGGTGAGCAACGCAACGCAACGAGACAACCCACACAGCTGAAATCGACGCTAGGAGCCGTGTGAGAGCTTGCTGAGATGCACTGTGATTTACCTCTTGAGTCACCTAGGTTCGTTCCCAGGTTCGTTTCAGCGCCTGGCTTCGAGGTTTCGGCGCGGGTTGCTTAGAGGGCCGCGCCAGATTGTCAAGGACGCGCAAAGATGCGTGTACCTTGTTTACGATTTGCTTACAAGATGACGATTTCGTCTGCATTGTGAGACAGCTGTCAATGGGGAACCGAGTTTCATCATACTTGATTTCAATCCTTGGCTGTCACGTAGCACATTCATATTTGCAGGATCATCATTATTAACCATGATCCCTGGCTGTTGCGACACAGATTTGATGGAAATCTACAACGAGCCAAAATCAACCGTGTGTTCCAGGGCTTGGATCTGCACGCATAGCCGGTTCACTGGATATCTCGGATGGCTGGTTTCACAATGGGGGAACCATCACGGGAGCTAGACCCGGAGGCTATTCCAGCAACTCGGTGCTCATGCAACGGGCAGGGCAGTTCTAGATCTACATGCGTTTGCCGCCACGGTGAAGTCAAGCTCAACCAAGCTTTTGGGATACCCGCGGGCTGCGCCGCTTGTCTAGACCCTTGGGGGCGGTAGACAGCTGACCATCACAAACATCAGGCCCCCTTTTGGTAGAGATAGGAGAATAAGATAGGGGCAATGTTCTTGATCATGCTTCTTACTCGACGGATGTCAAGTGACGATGTCCGGACTTGTAGAGGTAGAATAAGGAGCTTCGCGCAGGCCGGCGGGACGGGGCTGAGACAAGCTTGGTCGGCATCAAGTGGAGAAGGCCGCGAGAAGCGCGGTCGGTCGAAGTTTTGGGCCAGAGGAGCACGCAACGAAGAAGAAAATTCAAAGAATAATAAACAATGCACATGGATAGCAGTGACAGCTCTTGACGGTCTAATCCGGCTTCTCGGAGAGTTGCGCTGGCGTGTTGTCAAGTGGCGACTTTTTATCATGACGGGGTGGTGAGATGACGGCATGAATGAGAAGTGAGTTACAGCTCTCTCCTCGACAAGGGCAACGAGATGCTTGTCGATAGCTTCTCAATTGAAGGATGCAATATCAATAGAGTTTTCCTCAGGAGCGGCTTCTCCCACAACCCGCGAGCCGCCGAAAATCCAAGCTTTCGTCTTTTCTACCAGAGATCGTCGTCAAACATGGAATCAAAAAAGTCGACGACCCGCTCCCGGGACCAGGAGACCCCCGTCATCCCCGTGCTTTCAGTGCTTCAGGACTCCACCTCCCCCGCGGCGCTGCGCCACGAATGTCAGCGGCAGCAGGAGGGAAAGGTGAGCTTCTCGTCCCGGCGTAAAGATGCGCGTTGTGTGTTGCGGAGGAGTCCATTAGTCCATGCGAAAAAAGGGACCTCCGTCTAGACCCTTAGAAGAAGTCTAATACGAGCGTCGTCATCCCAAGGGTGCTGAAACCTGCGGTGTGTGCTGCGTATGCGTATTTGTGTTGTGCTGTATTGCAGTTGAGGCCGGGACGAGCGACGACGGATGGAAATGTCATTTGCGTACGGCCACGGCGTATCAACTGACTAGGCTTAGTGTTGGAGGGAGCACGGTTGCCAACACGAACCATTATCCCGTCGAGTGAGGTGAACCATCCCCTGTTGTGGCTGTCACACACTCCAGATGCTTGAAGCCTCTTGGCCATAACGAGGGAAACCCATTCATCCAATCCGCTTGTATTGTTGTTGATTGAATCACAAATCCGGCTCCAAGCCCAATACGCCAAGTCCGAGAACAAGCAAACGCTCGATGCTCTTTAAAATGCCTCGTAGATCTCCATTGTACATGATGTATCTCGAGTCCTCTTCTTTAACGGCGCAGCAAGTCGAGGCCCCAAAGAAAAAAAAAAAAAAACAATAACGAGAGATAAAAAAGTCTCGCCAGTCTCGAAGCGGCAGGCCATCCCACCAACCACCGAACCGTGTCCGCGGGCCCCCGACCTCTTAGAAACCACCACCCCAGAACTTCAGAGGCACAAAGAGGCATTTTGAGACGAGACGGAGAGGGATTCCAGCCACGGACATCAGACCGCCAGCGGGTCACAGCGGCCGGGGCAAAAAAGAGCATTCGGTTGTTCTGTGTCGCACAGGCAGATTGTGGAAAGACTTGGCCCGTCTTCCCCTCCCATCATCCATCCCCCCCCTTGCTGTCGAGGCCCCCCCTGTCAGTAACGCCAACCTCCAGCGACCTCCCTCTTTCAGGCCAGTCTCTCCACTGCCCGAGGGCATCTCCAGAATCTCTAGGCCCGCTGTGAGGGAGGGCCCCTCCATCATAGGCCCTGTGCTCCCGGGCTGAGAAGCGTCAGGCCAGGTCCCTTGCACAGTGTTCACCACGGCGTTGGACCCATACACCTATCGTCCTTGACCAGTCAGATCTCGTCATTCCACCCCCGGCCCGGTTTCGCTCGCCCCATCCCCCATTCCTCCTTGGTCGTCCTCTGCTCTTGCTCTCTTTTTATCCAGAGGGCGTCCACACTCGCGCCTGCCCTGGGATCTCTTCCCTCTCTTGCCTTGTCCTGCCAACTCCACTGCACCTCCGCCCTCCGCCGCTCACCCCATCAAACCTACCATCATCATCCCCTCGTGTTTTCTTCTCTCGCTTGTACGAGGAGGGAAAACAAAAAGAACAAAAGTTTGGCTGCGGATACCTTTTCTCGGCTCTAGGTTGATCGTTTAATGTTGACGCAACCGCTGGATTAAAGTGCCTGGCCCTGCATTTGCCGTGCTGCACCCGCTGCGTCAGGCGCCCTGGTCCCTCCGCGAGAGTTTCTGGCCTTGAACGGCCCATGGTACCCGTACGGCAGCCCGAGAGTCAATTCGAGCCAGCCTTTCATCTCTCTGTGTTTGCTGTCGCTCTCATCCGACCGTAAACATGGCCGTCATCAATCAGTTGTTGACCGAGGTCACTCACATCGTCGCCCGCGCCGCCGCTCCCGAGGACTCGTCCTCAACCACCACATCGAGCGCCAGCGCCCAAACGAGCGAGACTGAAAACCGTGACAACAATAACAGCAATAATGGGTCTAGCTCACCTCTTTTATTCTTTGTTGCCCTCGGCTTCGGTGTCGTGTTTACGAATTTATGGTGAGATCCGCTTGCGTCCAAATCACATGCACTGTGGCTGGATTGCAAAAGATGCAACGCCACTAACAACTTTTCTCAGGATTATTGTCGGTGTCAAGTACTGCTTCCGATACAACGCTCGTAACCGCGCGATGCGAATGAACGAAGACGGCGAGCCCATCACTCTCGAAAACATGCCTCGACCTCATCGTCGACGTCGTGAGAAGAAGTTGATGACGATGGACGAGGTGAACGACAAGTTCCCCATGATGAAATACAAGACATGGGTCTCCGATCGTGCGAGAGAAGGTCTTCCCACCACTGGCGGCGTTTCGGCTCCCCCGACTCGACCCAACAGTATACGAGAAGCCGATGGAATTGTGCCAGACTTTTCAGCCAAGGAACGCGACTCGACCGATAGACGACCATCTACCAGTGCCGTGACGAGGGGTGAAGGTGAAGCAACGGGAGCAACCAATACAACCGAGACACCGGCACCTATCACCGCTGCTGCTGTGGTAGCTGATGAGAAGCCCAAGGATGCGAAGCCCAAAGACGAGAAACCAAAGGAAACAACAGCCACTCCTGCCGAGAACGGTCAGACCTCGACTGAGCAGACAACAAACAACAACCAGCTCCAGCGAATTTCTAGTGAGGATTCGGATGATGACGACCACATTGATGGTGCCCTGCCACCTGAGTGTTTGGAAGCCCCCGGTGACACCTGTGCTATTTGCATCGATACACTCGAGGATGATGACGACGTCCGTGGACTGACTTGCGGTCATGCCTTCCACGCCGTCTGTGTTGACCCATGGTTGACGAGCCGCCGAGCCTGCTGTCCGCTCTGCAAGGCCGATTACTATGTCCCCAAGCCTCGACCCGTTCCCGAAGCCTCGAATGATGCCAACGCCAACAACGGATCTAGCTTTGATCCTCGCAACAACCCTCGTTTCAACCTTCCTGCTGCGATCCGCTCTGCTTGGGTTCGGGGTCCTCGTGGTGCAAATAACGCAACTCCGACCTCAGAAGTGCCCCAACGCCGTCGATCTGAGCGAAGACCCGAGGGTACAGAGCAGACCACACAACCTGATCAGACCCCCCAAAGTCCGGAAGCTGCTCGAACGTCGAATGGCGGAGTGCTGTCATCTGTACGCGGCGCCTTCCGCTTCGGTCGACGACGACAAGAGCAGCCTCCCAATCAGAATGGCACTGCCGAGACTGTAACACCATCACAACTTGAGGCGGCAAATCGTCCCGCGGCTGCTGCTCACTAAATGTGGCTTTCCGTTTTCCATTCTTATTACATAACGACACGATATTTCTCTAGCGATGGTTTTCTCTCTTTTATACCCGGCCGTGAAACGCAGGGCACAACCGTCATGAATCTTTTCACTATAAAGCACTCGACTTTTATGACACGGCATGTTTGTTTCAGACCGCATAAGATACACGTGGGACAGCAAGATGGGTATGAGGTAGGTATGTGGATGATTATCCGAGGACGTATAGGGCTTGATGAGCTATATATACCCCTGGTAAGGGCATGCGAGGGAACGCTGGCTTCGCATGCAACGAGGTAGAGGCAAGGGTAACGGGGGGTATCCTGATTTTTATCAAAGGCTTCATGTGTAAGACGGGAGGTATTGTACTTGCATTGGGCTGGAAAATATGGTTTCAGCTGGGAAGGAATGGAGCGGCGGAGTTTGGTGATTATGGGCATCTTCGATAGGCAGATGGTACAATAAGAATTTGTTCCATCTATATTTGAATCCTCGTATCTATCGTGACAAATGATACCGTAGCATATAAACACCATTTTACAAGCCAATCATAATGCATCAACTTGCTGCAGTTGAGGCACTACAGGTATGATCCTTTCTGAAATCTGCCTCCAAAGTTGGCAGCCTTGTTCATCATCTCCCTCCTCTGAGCCGTCCCGATTTTCCCGCCTATTGCCATGTCCTTTTCTCTGTCGAAGCCTCGTTTACTCGGGTCATCTTCTTCCTCGGCCTTCTCTCCATCCTTGTCCCTCTGAGCTTGATGCTCAGCATATAGACTCTTGCCTCTCTTAGACTCGATGTTGGCGGATATCCTGCGATTCCGCTCCTCTTCATCCTTGGCCAAGGCTGCCTTAGGGTTTGTTTCCACCGTCTTGTCGCTGCGCCCAAGCACCGAGTCCTGCAAGCGCTTGAGCTTCTCTTCAGGGGTCTCTGTCCAGATAGAAGACACTGTCGAGGGACCTGATGAAGAGGCTGGTTTGGAGGCAAATTTGCGATTGCGCATCTTTGTCGGATCGCGCTCTGAATATCCAGAGGCAGACGGTGGCGCAAGCATCCAGGAGTCTCGCTGGGGAGCTGGCTCAGCTGCAGGGAGTTGCGGTCCTATCGTGGGTTTGTTGGCATTGGAGGCGCCGGGGAGGGCAGGGCCGTAGTCATCTTCTGAATCCGAGTCTGAGTCGGGACCAGTATCAGGGCGCGTTGAGAGATCTGCAGGCGGCGGCGCAGGACCAACTGTTCGTTTTGGCGGCGCTGGTCCGGTATCTGAATCGGAACCTGAGTCGAGGTCTATCTCATCTTTGTTGGGCGGTGGTAGCGAGGGGCCGATGGAGGCCTTCTGGGGTGCAGGCGCGCTGGGGCCGTAGTCGTCGTCTGAATCGTCGAGGTCGATCTCATCCTTATTCTTTGCCGGTGACTCGCTTCGACGGTGCTTGCTTGGAGGTGAAGCGTCTCTTTCTGGTGTGCGCTTCCGTTTAGATAGATGTGGTGGTAGTTGGGGCCCAATTGAAGACATTTTGGCCCTTTATGTAAAGACTACGTTTCAAGAAACAATCTGTCGCGTCAGGATGGGATGTTGCATTAAGAATGGAAGCTTCCATCATGTGGGACTCCCGTCGCGATGGGCATGCCACATGCTACCCCCAGAAAGACGTCACAGCGCAGGTGGTCCGGAGAATCATGGCACCGGCCCGCTCCAGGCGTTTTCTCTAGGCTGTCTGGCTGCCTGTTCGGCTGCGCCGCGACCTACCAACCTCCACTGTTAAGGCACCAAAACGGGGCTTGCATGCGAATTACGAACTACGTAGCTCGACATAGCTCCAACTTGCGCACTCCTTGGGAAATCGAGGCTTTTGAGCGAATACGTCCGAGCAGCTGTTGTACAAGACCGACAGAAGCAGCCGGTTAACCATTTTGCTCCTCAGCTCAACGTACGAGAGCTCCGAAGCCGCTGCGTTGCCCTTCCGACACCAACCCTCGAACGAGCTCCATACCACCCACTCTCCTGCGTCGTGGCAATCACAGCCACCCAACAGCTTTCCCCCTACGCAGGCCATGACCTTGACGCGGTAGTGTTTGCGCATGCAGTGATGGAAGCCACGGAGCAATGGCCGATCCAGAAGATTTGTCTCTTGCGGGAGACGTGGACTCGGACAATGGCGACACGATAAACGATGCGCCGGAGGAGGCTGGTGTTGGTGTTGTTGGTGTTGGTGTTGGTGTTGTTGGTGTTGGTGCTGTTGGTTCACTCGACTCGAACGACGACGAGCCTGGTCATCATTCAGCACCTGTCACTATAGAGAACGGATCCGTGACGAATCGATTCCGAGAGATTATGCAGCAGCAGCAGCATCAGGATGGTTCGGATGTGAGCTCTCTCGCAGACAGCTCCTTTCATGGGCTTCCGAAGCGAGCCGGGAGTCCGATCGACTCAGTCTTATCGGGACCTGATGATACTCCATCGATCCAGGTGAGAATGATTTTGTCCTTGCTCATTCAGGCTCATCTAACACGCATAGGGTTCCTTTATCTCTTCACCCGGCAGCAGTATTCTCCCATCTGTAGCCTCGCGCCCAGGCTTGAGTAGTCCCTCGCCTTCATTCAGACCGTTCGACCGTCGATTTCAATCCCGCATCTCCTCATCTGCCAACCACACTCCTCGCTCCTCATCGCCCGGCTTCCCCTTTCTCTCTAGCCATAGCCGTAATGTCTCTCTTAGCTCTCAATTCCTCCTCGACCAAGCCGACCTCGAAACACCAACGCCACCATGGGAGGTGGTGCGCTGGACAAGACTACGAAAGCTAAACAGTCATGCTTTTTCTGAAGCGGGAAAGCGAAACTTTGGGTCGCCGACGTGCCTTGCTGTGTCGGCGACGATAGTGTTGGGAACTTCCAAGGGAATAATACTTGTGTTTGATTATAACCAAAACTTGAAAATGATCATTGGCCCAGGAACCAAAGGTAAGCTCCAATGTGTGTTGGTAGACGAGATACTGACATGATGTAGCCGTCGAGTCTGGGCCGATCACCGCCATCGCCGTCTCCGCTGACCACACCACAATTGCTGGAGGACATGCAAATGGCAACATCTTTACTTGGGACACGAGCCGCGCATCGAGGCCATTTTTGACTATCCCACATTTGGACCCTTCGCATCTCACCAACCGTACGGCTGATGGCCATATGCCTGGTGTCTCAGTCACACACCTTGGCTTCCTAGGAACTAGGCACACGGCTCTTGTTTCAGCCGATGATCGTGGCATGGCATTCTCTCATTTGGCGACTCGGGGAACGGGCGCACTTGGACGAACTGTCAAGACGCACAGGATTCTCGGCCGTTATCCAGATGCGCCAACTCCTGCTGGGAAAACAGTCAAGCCCAGCACTGTTCTCGCCTTTGCGCCTCTGCCCCTGGGCAATGTTGAGTGCTCGACTGATGCGCTGGGTTTGACGGCTATGTTGACGCCTTATCTGCTGGTCATTGTATCGACCACTCCTGTGGCCCAAACCCAGCACAAGTCGGCACGCCCCAAGGATGTTCCGCCACATAGTGCTATGACGGGATGCTTGGCCTGGTTCCCGGCGGTCAAGCTAAAGGTTCCAGACCCTCACACTAGAAGCGACATTTCCAAAGTGAAGCTCGCTTATTGCTGGTCGAATATTCTGACGGTGTTGGATGTGGACGAATATCCTCGCGAAGACAAGGACCAGCCTGCCTCATACAGGTTCAAGGCACGGAGTCGATGGAAGTGCGAGGAGGCAATTGTTGCCGTGCAGTGGCTGAGCCGGTCAGTGCTTGCAGTTCTCACCATCTCACAGAGGATGATTGTTCTCGAGGACAGGAGCATGCGCATGACAGAGGCTTTTGACCTGCTGCAAAAGTACATTTACCACGTCGATTTGTTCTCAGAGCAGCTGCATACTCTTGTCGAGCAGCTGGATGAAAACGACTCGACCATGCATGGAGTTGTTGCCGATGCGTTCTACATGAGCTTCAAGGCATACAAAGGGAGAATATTCACCCTCGGCTTCAACGAAGTGTCAATTGGTGCACTCTCAAACTGGGCGGACCGACTCATTGCCATGATGGAGAATGGCGACTACATTGGTGCCATTCAGCTGGCCACCTCATACTATACTGGCGACGCCGACAAGCTCACTGTGGGGTTGCCTGAGGACCCCGTGTTGCGCCATTCCATGGTTCGAGACAAGATCATGGAGATCATCAGTGCTTCATTGAAATATGCCTTTGGGCAACGTCCAAAAAATCCTGAGACGTATAACGACGAACATATGAAGCAGCTGGCGGAGACGTGTTTTGCCGCCTGTCAGAGCATTGACAACACAGATTACCTCTTCGAGGATATGTACGATTGGTACGACGACGCCGACATTGGTGGCATCTTTCTCGAGTGCCTTGAGCCCTACATCCTCGAAAAGACAATCTCGATTGTACCTCCTACGGTGGTCAAAGATATGGTTTCTCACTATGTCAGTCGAGGAATGGAGAGTAGGCTTGAAGAGATAATCTGCCATATGGAGACGACAACGCTTGACCTGGATCAGGTAACTCTCCTGTGCAAGCAGCACAGTCTGTATGATGCCCTCATCTACGTCTGGAACCAGGCCCTAGGCGACTACATCACTCCCATGATCGATCTCCTTACTCTGTTGGTCCCGCTCATGGTGAATGGAGACTTTTCAGCGAGTAACCCGGCGGATGACTTTTTCAGCATCAACGCTTTCAAGATGTTCCCCTACCTCTCTTACACCCTGACTGGGAGGGTGTATCCCAACGAGGAGCTTATGAGCGACGAGGTGGCGATCAAGGCAAAGGCTGAGATTTACTGGTTTCTTTTCTCAGGAAGAACCGTCACTTGGCCCAGAGGTAGCGGACAAGAGTTCCGCACTATCCCCAATGCTGAGTCGCAGCCTTCGTTCCCATATCTTCGCATGATCCTGAAGCTTGACGCGCCCAGTTTCTTGAGTTCGTTGAACGAAGCATTCGAGGATCCATTCTTGAATGACTCGAATGACATGTACATGAATGGAGGGACCAAGGATCTGCCTGAGGAGTTGATCTTCGGACAGACCATAAACCGGCAGTACGTTCTGTCGATTCTCCTGGATGTCATGAACCCTGATGACTTTGCTCCCGAGGACACCATTTATCTCGATATGTTCATTGCACGAAATCTTCCCAAGTTCCCCCAATACCTCCTATTCTCGGGCACGACACTCTCGCGCGTACTTACTGGGCTCTGCAACTACCCCGGGCATGACCTGGCAGAGGATGCTCAGCTCAGCGCCGAGTATCTTTTATCTGTCTATCATCCATCAGATATGCCGGATCTGATGCCATTGTTCAAGAAGGCTGGGTTCTATCGCATTTTGAAGCGCATTTACAAGACCGACAAGCAATACGGCAAGCTTGTTCAGACTTATTTTGAGGACCCAGAAGAGCAGGAGTTGGTGTTTGAATGCCTCGCCGATTGTCTGCGGCCCCAAGCGGGTTTAAGCGTCCGCCAGGTCAACGAGGTTCTTGCTGTTGTCAAGGAACATGCTCGAGATCTGCTTGACCTCGGCGCCGAGGACGCGGCGAAAACGTTTGTGGCCCAAGAACTAGATCTTCATCAACACATCCTCGATTCGGCAGAAGATGCGCAAGACTTGCAGCATACGTATCTGAAGACTCTATTAGAGCCTGAAGAAGCAGCGCCAGAAGACAAAACGACAGCTGCGCGTGACCTTGTCGAGCGCTATGTTCAGCTAATGTGCAAGTTTGAACCGGCTCATGTATCAGACTATGTCGGCCTGGTGCAGTCCACCAACTTGAGGTTGGAGAAACTGCTCCCGACGATGGAGGAGACAGGCGTGATTGACGCAGCTGTTGTTCTGATGGCTCGCGAAGGCCAGATCAAGGACGCTATGGAGCGACTGGTCAAGCACCTTGGAACTTTGGAGTCAGCCATGCAGGGCCTCTTGGCTGGCGCCGCAGACCAAGACAGTGGGCAAGCTCTTGGATACGCTGCAGAGGATTTACTGCAAGGCCTCCAGAAGTACGTGCACGTCGGTATCTGGCTGTGTCAAGGCCAGACCAAGTCTTCGTCGAAAAAGACAAAAGTGGTGCAGAAGTCGAAAGCACCAAAGTCGGCAATCGAGGCACTGTCGCCTGACGAGGCTCTCTGGTTGAGTCTGATCGACGCTTGTGTTCAGATCACCAAGAAGCTATCTCCAGCAATTAGCTCTGCCGCAGAGCTCACCAGCAGTGATGACAGTTTTGACGAGGAGAAGCTAGTTGCCCTCCTCCGCTCGCTCGTCCAGCACACGTTCACGTCGTTGCTTACTGCGACTTCGAGCCAGAATACGTCTCATCCAGGGTCCAAGCTCTTGTCGAATGCAGGATCTAACCTGTCCTTTCTCCGCATTCTCCGGGCCTTCCTGACACAGGCGGCTGCTTCATCACCGAACCTGGCTGATCTTCGAGCCGTCCTCGCGTCCATATTCTCGGCGTATGCATATGAGGAGTCAATTCTCGGGTTGTCAAATCGCCTTCTTGAGCGCAGTCTGTTTGTCAATGTCAAGGAATCAGTTGAGCTTCGGCAGCGAGGTTGGCGGCCCAGGGGGTCCACGTGTGAAGCGTGCCACCGAAGAGTCTGGGGACCTGGAGTTGCTGGTGCGGCGGTATTTGAGGCATGGGAAGACAAACAAGCGATTGAAGAGGAGAGGAGAAAGGAGAGACAGGCTGATGCGACGGAGCGAGCCAAGGGTAATGCTGGAGAATCAGACCCCAGGTCTAAGGGCAAGGGAGTCGACATGAGACCGTCGAGCATGCTTATTGAAGCAAGCAGCGGCGCCGTGAGTGGCACTAAGGACAAGCCGATGGGGCCATTGGTGGTGCTGGCGTGTCGGCATGTCTACCACCAGAGCTGCCTGGATGAACTGCAGGAGCGTCAGGAGAACGGGGTTGTTGGGAGGGAGAGGGAGTATAGATGCCCAATTGATGGGTGAATTCGGGGTTTTTAAGAGGAGGTTCTTGTACAATCTATATGAAATAGAGACCCAAAGAGATGGATTAATGATGATGAATTCCTTCGATATATAGTAGAATGATTGCATGAATGATGTGGATCCAGTGATCATGCTGGTGAGTTGGACATTATGCGTTCAGTGTAGAACGTTACTGTGAGAGGCCACGTTGAAAAGGTTGGGTAGTATGCATAAATTAAGCGTATGATTGGCTTCTAAAGTAACATCGACTTTAACTAAGACAACATAGGCCGCTAAAGTCAGGAATGTATGAGAGAAACGTTTGAAAGCTCGTGAATTCAGGGTAGTAAAGATAAGCTTCCGGGGAGGCGTAGTGCAGGTGGCGTACCTGCGCTAAGCTAGGATGCACATAGCGGATGTACCCGGTATCTGAGGTGCAGTGGCCTCAATTGGATCGACGTCACAAGCTGAGATCGTCTCTTTTTAAACCTTGCATCGTAGATTTCATATTGCGACCGTCAACATGTCCCTCAGCTCCGACGAAGAGGATGAGATCCTAGGCGACAACCAGAGCGCCAGCTCGTCTGGTGAAGACTCTCCCCCGCGACAACTATCGCAGAATCTGTTTGCGCCGCCTTTCTACGGTCGTCCTCCTACGCCTCTCCCCCCTTCGCCATCGCTCACATCCCTCTTACGACCGTCACGACCTACGACTCCAGATGCATCCGATGACGATGCAATGGCGCCTGTGCCACGCGCGGCGCCGAAAGTACCGACGTACGAATACTACGGCTTTGTGCTGTACCTCTTCAGTAGCTTGACGTTTCTCATCTACCTACTCTGGGGCTACCTCCCTTCGCCGTTCCTACACGCTTTGGGCATTTATTACTACCCGAACCGATGGTGGGCATTAGCGATCCCAGCTTTTATCGTCATGACGGTCGTATACATCTACGTCGCACTGGCGGCGTACAACACCGAGATGTTGACAGAACCGCTCTCGAGCGTTGAGACCATTGTCGACGGTGCAGGCAAGTTGGCAGAGATTGACGCTAAGGGAAGGCTACGTGGAGGGAGGAATCGTGAGCGCAAGGTTGAGGGGAATGGGAAGTTGAGGTGGCGCGAGATTTGGAGCGAGGGGACGGACGCTGTCATGGATATTCCGTTGGCTGGTGTTTGCGAGGTGCTGTATGGGGAGGGGAGGGAGGAGGAGGATGGAGAATATGCATACGAGGACCAGTCATGATTATGGTCAACTCGGCGACTGCAGCGATTTGTGTTTACGGTACTTCTACTGGTTGCATGATCAAGAATAGAGGCCTCAAGAATAGAGAAGATATTCGAATAATACCGTGTCAGAAAATTACATGTACACTGTGAGCGGAAAATGCCCCACCAATGTGCATATCATGACTTTTTAGGAAGTCGTAAAGAATCACTTTATCCAATCATTGTCATCAGCTGGTGAAGCATTCATGAAATCTGCTCAAGGTTAAAGAAATGTCATATAAAAGATTTCCTTCTGAGTCTTTGCCAACCCATGTTACATTATCCCATGGGAACATACTCATGTTGGCTGAAATCCCCAAGGCTCAATTGGGACACAGGTTTTGATGAGTTTGAGAAAAATGCGACATGTTCAACAATTGCCCTGTCAGGATTTCGGACATTCTAAAGGTTTGTTTCTAATCTCGTGTTCTGAGAATGCCATAATTCACGAGTTTGAACAATATTAGGGTCGTTGTTGATGACTGGATGAGCGTTTTGGATTTGGCTTCTATCTCAATTTGGGGCATCCTAGCATTATGCCACTATAAAATAGGACGCAACTGAATGAGCCAAGATTGCTCACAGCAACTCTGAGCTGGCTTGAAAAGTCCCTCATTATGATAATTAATTGATCATTCTCTTAAAACTGTCTATGTCGCGTCTGTTTTAGTTTGGTACCATTGAATAAGTGAGAACCCGCTGCAGATGACATCTGGACTCTGTCTGGTGCTGATCTCGGGGAGGATGATTTATATGGATTGTCGCTGGCGAAAGTTTTTAAACGCAATGACATTAGGAATAAAGAAGCCCGAGTCTAACATGCGAGGAAAAAAGAGGAACTGACATGGTATTCCATTTGATCATGAGGAGCTAGCCGCATGATGCATGATGTGAATCTCTATGAGAGAGTCTGCTGAGCCTGAGAATTATGAAGTGGGAACTAGCATGAGCTTGGTTCTTTCCTGTCTGGATCCTGATTGCGATTTATGCTGAGTGCATCTCACTTAAGTATATTTCTTATTTGTTAAGTCGTTATCCTAGATAGGGGAAAAAATCACTTGCTAACTAGGTAGGAATATGATTACTTGATCGTGGTGCAAGTTCTGTCTGCATTCTTGACATATGTCTGTGCACTGCACCTAGCTCCTATGTACCTACTAGGTATCTTCGCGATCGATAAAATCCAGCTTTACAGCGACTCTAGTACATACGGCCATACCCACTGGAGAACTCGGGATCCCGTCCGCTCTCCCATAGATAAGCCAGTGAGGGGCGGATTAGTAGTTGGGTCGGTGACGACCAGCGAATCCCCGCTGTTGTATGTTTTTTTTTACCTCTGGCTTCACTTTTTACTCCTAGGCTTGCCCCTGAGTATCATATCGGAAGAGCCACGAAGTGTAATAAATAACTAACTGATGTCGCACTGTCTATCTTGCCCGTAGAGTGGGCTATACGGTCTAAGGAAATGTTCGCAAATAGTCGTGCATCTTGCCTCCTATTAAATCCGTTATCCTAAGCCATTCCTCTTCAAGTATTCCTGTTCAATCATAAACGCAGACATTAATAAAGAAATCCACTTTTCATCAAACCTCAGCCTTACACCCACTTCTCCTTGAAGCGCAGCTGAAACTCCAAGTTTGGCTCTCTGATGCACTGGTAGCACCGTTGCATTTCTGCGATAAAGATGCGCCTCGTTTGGTTCAACAATTCATTATCGCCTGGCTCAATGTCCTCTTCATGTGCATCATCAAGGAATGCGGCATCGAGCTTCAGGTAGAGCGTTTTGGTATTGTCCCATCCTAGATCCTGCATGAGCTCGGAGAGGGACGCCTGGAACACGTTGACTGAGGGCGTCCAGGCCCTAAACGCTTTGCCGTTGTGCTTGGAGAAGAGGAATGATGTAGCATCGATGACTTGTCGCTCTCCACTTGGCACGGTGTTGTTGCGAGGTGGCTGATTCTGCTCGGTCTGGGGCTGGTCAGTTTGGGACTGACGAGTTCCTGACCCGGATGTTGAGTTGCCATTGGCCTGCTGCTGCGTAGAGTTGCGCTGGGTGCTGGGCCCGGCTGGGGACTCTTGCGCCGGACCACGCTTCGCGCTACTCCTAGGTGCTCTGGGCTTGGGGGTTTTCTTGGTCGGAGCCTGTTTCTTGGAGGCATTTTTACGGGGCTTTGACGATGGCTTCTCTGATGCTGGCGCTGTATCATTACCACGAGGTGCAGTCGTAGAGGGATTCTCATGACGAGAGGTGTCGTCGGGGACATTGTCTGTAGGGCGCGGCGGCCCTCTTTCAGTTTCTTGTTCTTCTCCATCTTCCGAAGAAGAGGTGAGAATAGCCCCACGCGAGGTCTGATCGTCCGCGAAATTCGGGTGCTGAGTTTGGTTCCGGATCCGACTTGAGGATCGGGTTTGCTCGTGATGGATCCGAACTCTTTTCTTGACTGGTCGGGGTGCAGCAGAAGGGGGACCGGCCGCTGGGATATTCTGGGAAGGGACGCTGTTGGGAGCAAGACTGGAAGACGAGTTACTGGCAGAAGACACATTGGCGGATGAGTTATTGGAAGACGGGCCCCTGGTTGATGATCCAGGCCCGACTTCTATGTTGTCTCGTACTTGTCGGAGGACTTTGGCTGGGCGAACGTCTTGAATGGAGTAGTCCCCTTGTGCCGGTCGTTTTCCGCGATCTCGAGGCTGGTCGCCAATGTCAGCATAATATGTAAAAGTTTGTGAAACCCGGTACGTACAATGTGGGTGTCTTCGGTCGGGCTGTCGGGCTCTTGATAGGGATCCTCAACAGTTGCAGCATGGGAAGGGATGTTTGAAGTTGGAATATTGTTTCGAGGGACTTGGGTGGGGAGAAAATCATCTTGAAGATGCCATACTTCCGAATCAGGGGGGATGCCGTCCGGTACTCCAGGGAGCATAAAATACTGATCGGTGAACCTTCGGGACGCTCCTGCAGAGGGGCCGACATCCCTGGAAGCAAATTTATGAGCACAAAAATATTCAAGAAGCATTAGGAACCACATACGCAGATGGCCCGGAGGCATTTGCTGTAAGACGCATATTGTCAAGCTCGACGGGGTCGTCGGCGCTTTGGCCCCTGGAATCAGGGTAGACTTGTCGCGAAATTTGGTCGCCCGAGGTTTTGTTTGAGTGAGGTTGCTCTGTGGAGGTAGACTTGGGTTTCTCAGTCGACTCTTTGGAAGCCAAGGGCGTGGATTGTTTCCGCTTGTGCTCTCGAGCGGTGCGGTAAAACACTTTTGTCAAGAGACGATGTATCCTGTGAGGTCAGGGCCTCAAGCTCTGATATATGTACAAGACTCACTTACTCTTCGTAGTCCCTTGTGTACTCGAGAGGCCGCCTGTTGGACGAGTTGGGGTCGTCGGGCCAGAATTCAGGACCTTTTCCTTTGGTGATAAGGAAGTCCTTGGTCATCTCCCGGAGGCCTTTTTGATGGGCAGGTGTCTTCCACTTTGTGAAGCTGACACCGGGAAGGCTGTCTCTGGAAACAAAGGTTTCGACTTGGACTGTGAGGGCTCTCTTGAAGGCAATGTCTTGCTCTTCCCCTCTGTGCCCATAACCAAGCGACTTGCGGAGCTCGGTGAGACTGGGGATGTTACAAGTCTTTGTCTTGAAGACTCGTTCACCTGCCTTGGATGGCTTTTGGCGAGTTGCCTGGTCCATGGCATAGGAGTTGCGGAAGTGCGAAAGAATGGGAACAGTATTTATAGTCGGGAACAATGGACAATGAGGGTAAAGCACGAGGACAGCCCCTATGTGTCTGGACAACCAACAATGCAGGGGGATTGTTCCAAAGGAGAGAGGGAGAGGAATGGCACGAAAAGAGATAGAGAGAACAAGAAGAGATGGGTAGTGGTCGAGAGTTCCCTAACATCTCTTGGTCGTGCTGGTTGACCTCGCTGCCTACACCCCTTGTAAGTTGCGAATGGAGGTACTGACGGGTGACATTGAGGATCTGGGCAGGACTCGTGCGCAATAGTTTTTCTTTTTTGAACAAGTTTTATAAGACGACATGGGTGCGGTGCAAGTATCAACGTGAACCTATGACAGAGTTGTCTTGATCAATGAGTCTAGTTGGTCGAGCAACTTGGCTGACCGCTTACCACATAAAAAGATGAACTTGCCTACAACTCCTACAAATTGACCTAGTCTTTTGAACCGTTTTACTCATGGAATGAGACGAATCTAAAGACTACGCACCGTGAGCAAAAAAACGATGGTGACATACTGTGACTTTGGCATGTTGCCCAATTCGGAACGTGTTGCATGGGTATCTCAACCAACAGCATAAAGCAACCAAGAACGCCTAGGGGTTTAAAAAAAACTGGAAAAAAGGATCCACTTTTACAAAACGAGCTGAGAGCAAGGATTACTACTGCCTACCTATCTTACCCTTATAAGGATTCCGTATGACAAAGTGTTAGAGTCTAGGAGAGCGAGTACTTGAAGTAATCATAAGGAGTAGTTATGTTAACTATAACTAATACTACTAGGCTCTAAGACATACTACGACTACGTTAATCAGTTGACAACTCTTCCAACATCTAAATCTTGCGCAAAAAATAAGCCATCTGTTGTTTCCCTCACCTGCACTTAGTGAACTATCTCCATGATGCACGACATCTGTAGAGGTCATCAACCCCTTTTGCCCAAGAGTCATCATCTCTCATCCCCCAAATTTCCGCAATTAGAAACCAGTTTCATTTGATAATACGGGTAACCAGCTGTCGCATCAGTACAGGGTGGTTCTCGGGGCTACTCAACACAGTTGTGATGATATCAACAGTTCTCTGACGGGGGGACTGCGCTCTGACCAGCCTCACCGTTCTCGATCAGCTCTGATTGAATTCTCTATGTACGTGTCCATTGATCATTGGAAGTTGGTCGCAGTTGCGTTAGATCGTGGTGTCTTGATGGTGAAAGACGCCCTCAATCGGCGATGTGCAATTCCTCCATCGTGGATCGCAGGGGAGCCGCGTGTGGCTGCCGCCGGGTATGCATGTCGAAGCATCCGAGAAGAAGAATCTTCGAGAGACAAGAGGCATTGTCGAGAGGAAAGAGGAAATATGAGTCTGGGCGAGGGCTGGACCTCAGCGCGCGGGCGTGTCATCCAGTAACTCGGCGTTCCCGGACACCACCACCATCTTGACCTGCGCTTGGACAACTCACCTAAAAGAAGAAAAGATTCACACTTTGCTGAGTGCCTTCAGGATTTTTTCCCTTCTCCTGCGGGATCCTTGATGGTCATTGCTGCGGCGCGGCAAGGCGAACCACTCTCCTGGGACCAACAAAGGCAAACAATCCACTCCTCCATCACCCCATGAACCATAGCCCAAGGCAACTTTTCCAGGATTCAGAGGGATCACAATGCGACAGAGTTGTAAACTCTAAAAGAGTGTCAGGAGAGAAGGCTCATTGAGTCATGTATGTCGCAATTGCTTCACTGCCTTGACTCCGCCATGGCCGGGGTTTCGGGCCAACAACACCAACACCCACACCCCCCATACAACATCTAGATACGCGCGTAAGGCAGACTCCCCCCCCTTCTAGAGACTCCCCCCCTCTAGGTGCCGAGATAACCTGTACCGCAGCTGAACGGGGGATCTTCGCGTCGACATGAAACCCTGTAACTACTTGGTACACTTCGAGTAATAGACCCCCTGCGTCGGTCTTGACCGCGCGGGATGCATAGCCAAGATTCACGCTGAAGGCTCCCTCTCCCTCTGGTAACTGCTTCCTATCATCCCCGACCTCTTTTTATTTTACTCTTTCTCTTTTGTTTGTAGTAGAACACTCAATCAACTCTCCCTACTCACATACGTTTACTCCCCAATCCACTCAATATCATCTCCCACTTGACAACATGGATCTCCCCGAGCACGTAAGAAAGGCACGCCGGTCCAGCAGACGGTGCAAGAAGAGACTTCCTAGAGTTGTAGAGCTCCTCACAGATCTCGGACTTGCTGGTCAAAACCCTGCCCCAGACAGGGCCCTCATTCGAGAGTTTGACGACACTCTCAAGTCTTTCACCGACAATTTCTTGGCCAAGAAGAACCTCCAAAGGATCGCACTCACTCAGTGGTCGGTCCAATTCAATCAAGACATCTTTCGGCAGCTTGCCACATCGTTCCTTCACGAGGCCGAACGGGGTTCCCATTTCTGGCCTGACCAGCCTTCTCCTGCGAACAAGAAGGGGTACTGTTACTCCAAAGACCGTAAGAAGTGAGTGACCATGATGAGAGACTGCTACTAGTATAGACAGAAGCTAATGTGGATACGCAATAGGATCTGCGATCTCTTGATGCCACTGGCCTTCCGTCGTAACCAGATCCTTATGAACAACCAGAAGCATAGGATCAACCCAGCGTATCCTGTCACCCTGCTTCCCACCACACCCACCAATGCCGCTCAACAACAGACTGCCCATCACAGGCCCAGCAGCTCAGAGACCCCAGACTCTCATTCCTTGAGAACAAGTCACATTCCACGAGATCAAGGGTTAAGCTTGGACAGCCCCATTGACGTGGATGGGCTGCCAGACTTTGATCCCTTCGATGATGATGGATTTAGTGATGATGAAGGCCCGAGAACCCTCAAATACCTACAGTGAGTTACCTCGTGACTACTGCCTACGTCGTGCCATAACTGATCATCGATAGTGACCCTGACTTTCCTTCACCAGAGTTGTCTGCTGCGCCCATGGCACCCCCGCGTGCAATGGTGGAGGATGAAATCGACGAATGGTACCTTGACACGCCCAAACGCGTACCAAGAGAGCGGACACAAACTATGGCTCCTGAGGAGACAGATGATGTACCTACTCGAGACCCATACGACGTCCCCAACAGCCCAGAGACAGTTGCGCCCTCTGTAAGTCACTGGCTATGATACGGCGATGGATAAACTAGCTAACTAACTAATAGATCAAGCAAGGCGAAAAGAGGCCAGCAGAGACCGAGCTTGAAGACCCAGCTCGTCGAAGCAAGAGCCCCCGACTAGAACAAGGCTATGCTATGCCCGCGACTGAGTGCTCTGACGCTGACGACGATGAACCTCTGTCACACTCCAGGGCAGACCGAATGAAAAACAACAACAACTCTGAGGCAGAGACGAGACAGGCTCAGCTATATGACTATGTCCTCCCTGATAGTCTGGACGGCGTTGATGGCTTGCCTGGATCCATGCCTCACCAAGGAAGCCCTGAACTCGGTGAAGATGCTCACAGAGAGGCACTGGCTCGAAGGTCTGCAGCGATCGACTCCCCCACCAAAGCACCTCTTGCTCTCATGTCAAATGCCTCTGCTGCCGAGCCAGAGGCAGAAGCTGAGGCATCTCGGAAGCAACCAGAGGTGGACCCCTTCGAGGATGCTTCCCTTGACGAACCCCCCAAGGCCCAAACTCGCCCCAGGGAGGGTTCACCTCAGGACAACGTGTCATCAACCCGGCTCGAGGGTGATGACACCCAAGGCAAGTCTCGAAGCCAATCTCATTCTCGGGAGCCAGAGCAATCTGTTCCTGTGGTCAAGGGGAAACAGCGGTCTGAGGCACCTCAAGTTGAGGACGCCCTCACGCATGAGCCAATCAGAGATGCCACGTCCGACCCAGACCCTGCCTTTGCCTTTACAGTGTATCAAACCGAGATGCGACCAGTGATGTGGAACTACCACGAGCGTGACTTCTTCAAAGGCTCCATGAGAGAGCTAGTTGACGAGCTGCCTATGGAGAACAAGCACTCACTCAGGGGCCTATGCATCACGCTCATGGGGAAGAGGCCTGAGCAGTACCAGGTCTTTCTGTACAACGAGGTCAAGTACAAGAATGTCAAAGAGATTTATCTCACGACTATAAAGCAGGAGATGCAAGAGGCTAAGCTGGACGGGTCTCGCTTGGACTATGAGCTTATAATCAGACCGATAAGGCGATCGGAGAACAAAGATGTTTGAATTGCTTCTGGGACTGTTGTTTGATAGGGAGGGGGTAGATCTGGGACACGTAACTTGTTCCCTTGGGACATATTTAGTACTTGAATTGACAAGAGCCTCTCAATGTTTATTTACCCGAGACTAAAAGTGATCCGTGAGGTGTTTGACCGAGCAACTTGGACATGTTCGGCTTCTCGTATGATTGTGTGCCGCAAGCGATATGCCTAGGGGGCTATTTGTCGTGTAGAATACGATAATTGCCAAGTCCCCGCAGAACAATCCCATCTTGATGCCCCAGATGGAGTCCCCAGCTGGGGGACCCCGGATAAACATTGTAGTGCGTGTGACCTTATTCTATCCAACCCTGCGAGGATGGTGATACTGAGTTGAGGCTATGAACACTCGAGTGGAGGATCGTCGTTGCATTAGCGATAAAACCCATCCTCAACCTGCTCAGGTGCTATGGCCCTTGCTCACGACGTGTCCTACGACGGCATTGTCGTTGATTATGGAGTCAAGTTCTAACAAAAGAAGCTTATTAGTATTCTTGAATGCTTTTCCAATACTCTTACACAAGGCCCAACATTTGGGCCCAGTGGGAAGGCTCTAGACGAGAGAGAGCTCATCCACCATGTTTCAAGTGAGGTTATCCCCCAGACAGATTTGCAAGGACTATAATTCTGCCCATTTTAGGCTAAATAATCCTGCATACCGAGCATTATAGCGTGGGTCAGGCAGTAGATGAGGTTGGTAGGGATGGAAACAGCCATTGGAGCCGTCGGTCAGATCATCGGCATGGTCTCGCTGACCTTTCTTTCCTCACGACTCGGTAGGAAGTTCGCCATGTACTGGCTGTGGTCTCTTCTCACTATAAGCATCACCCTCGAGTGCGTGGCCAAAAACTGGAAGGTTTGGCTCGTGGCGAAGCTCTTTGGCGGCATCGGCGTCGGCTGCCTCTAGACACCTATTCCTACCTACCTGTCCGAGGTGGCTCCTGTTCGCACCCGTGGTGCTATGCTTATGTGCTATAGCTTTTGGTTTTCTGCCGGCCAGTTCTTTGCCCCTGTGACCTTGCAGGCCATGTTGGAGAAAGAGCCCGATAATTATCTGACCCTTATATACACGCAGTGGTCTCAAATCGGCTTGATGATCATCATTTACCTCTTGGTGCCCGAGTCCCCGGCCTGGTGCGCGTCGAAGGGGAAGGAGAAGGAGGCCAAGAAGATGCTCCATAGACTTCACTGGGACATCAAGGACTACGACGTGGACCACCAATATAACCTCCTCCTCATCAATGTCGAACATGAGCGCGCCATTGCAGCTGAGCAGAGCTGTGAAAAGTGGTATAATATCTTCAGGGGCCAGGACGGCCTACGCACCATGATTTCAGCCTGGACTTTGATGACACAACAACTCATCGGCTTGGGTATCTTTGGTGGCTATGCCACTTACTTCTTCCAACAGGCCGGCCTCAAGGATCCCTTCAAGATAACCTGCATGACCTCGGGCATCAACATCTTCTTCAGTGTTGTCGTTATCTACCTCGCCGATGCCACTGGCCGTCGCTGGATGGCTTGTTACGGAAGTACAATCTGGTGAGTTTCGGCGTCACTTAAATCCTGAATAGATGCTAATACTAGTTGTAGCTGGGGTTGTTGTGGGATAGTTGGCATCCTTGGAGTGGTTCCCTCAAGCACGGCCACTTACAATGCCATGGTGTTCTTTTCTGTCCTCTGGAGTAAGTCCTGTCTCTTGAGAATATTGCAAGCCCACCTACTAATTCATTTTAACCTATAGATGTTGGTATGGTGGCCAACGGTGCGACTGGTTGGGGCTTCGTTGGAGAAATCTCATCCCAGCGCCTTCGTCCTTACACGGCCGGTTTTGCCGCTGCCTCTACATGTGTGGTAGGAACTGTCATCGGCACTGTTCTTCCGTACATGATCAATGCAGAGGAATGGAACTAGGGTCTCAAGGCCGCTTGGCTCTATGTTTGCCTGGGCGCCCCTTTTACCGTTGGCATGCGGTTCTTGATTCCCGAGACTAAGGGGTATGTTAAACTCTCCTTTTCTTGTCCTCGTCGCTACCGTGAGGCTATGAGCATGGGAAACAAAGGTCAGCACTTTTAGTACTGAAGCTCGTTCCTCGAGACTCAGTACTTGAAGGGCGCTGCAACGAGAGCTTCTCTGAAGAGTGCTGCATTGTCTGAAGGTAGTTGTGGCAAGTTGAACCCTGGACTAGCTATGTATGTAGTACCAACTGCCAAGACGCAAGTTGTTTACTTTGACCTCGCAAAACAATCAAAGAGACACACAAATTTTAGTCTATTCTCTTCCAAGAGTTTCTTTAATCGACAAGTCAGGGTGCAGGCCAGATGAATAATCCACTGAGCCGATCTCTGCCCCTTGAAGGGCTGAACTGCTTCGCGACCCGTGCTAGCAAGGGAATGCAGGCCACTTGGCCATCCAAAGACGCCTCACAATGATTTTTAAGTTGTCGGTAAGGAGGTTATGTTTCAGGTGTGTGGAATTGTCTGCAATGCCTCGGTCACGTAGCTGTGGCCACTGGGCGCTTAGGGGCAGACTCAACACTACGACATGGAGTCAACCTGGAGACCACTTCAAATTTACAACTCATGAGCAGTCATGGAAGTAAACAATCACCTGTAATATTAATACTGCAAATCAAAGTGGTCTAGAAATTTTTATCATCTAATTGAAGAGAGTACATACAAACGGCCAAGATAGAAAAAAAAACACGTCTTGATCAAAGACTCAGCCATGGCCGGATATCAGGCCAACATCAACAACAGATCAAGGCTCAGCAAAAAGCGCCCACAAGGCCTGTTGATGGCTCGAATATTGACTGCAGAGTAACTTCAACTAGGCCATGGTCTAGGCAGACTTTGCCTGGACTAATGCCTTGTCCTCTGCCGGTTTCCGCACCCTCAAGAACTGAATAAACGCACCCACTACCTCGCACTTTCTCTCCCCGAGTAACTATATATCCGATTGTTTCTGGTGTTTAGCCACCTGGCTTGAGTTAGTCACGTGGTCACCGTACCTCTACAGATATCCTACCTGAAAAGACTATCCTCGACTCCAACTCTATTGTTGACCGCCATCATGGAGACAGATGATAACAGCAACAACCTCCCAAACGGACCAGGCCTCGAAAGTATCAAGACCAAAAATATACGGACTGTCACAGACCTCCGAGAGATTCTTGGGTTCGGAAGGGGTGAATTCGACCAATCCAGAGCCTTCAAGAAGGTCGTCAAGCAGTTCGCCTGCGAGTTTATCGCTGAGGATGGTAACCCCGGGCCCACGTTTACGAGATGGAGTGACAGCCTTCATAAGAAAGTCTTCTCCGATATGGCGAGAAGATTTCTCAAGAACCATGGGCGTGAGTTTTGGCCTAACAGCCCAATCACCCAGCGCCTTCAGTACGAAAGGGATCATGCCCAGTAAGTCGATCGAGAGTTGTTCTGCTTTTCAGTTCAAGTACTCATATGCCTTCTCTCTTAGATTGTTAATCCTCCTGGCGCAGCTCTTTTTTCGACAAAACGAGCTATGCCAGCGAAAGACACCCGAAAAGACGTCGAAAGAAAGGTCCAGAAAGACTCCCAACAAGGCGGCCTCTGTGAATACCTCCGGATCTACATCCGGAAGGACTTATAGAGAAGGTTCAATCAGAGAAACGCCCATCGATTTAGACGACTATAATGCCCTGAGAGGCAATGCATTTCGTCGGCCTGACAATGATAGTCAGAATAGTTCGATTCAGGAGTGAGTAGTTGATTGATGAAACTCCCTTAATTCTTGCTGACTCTTGCCAGTGAATCAAACGGCCATTTTACTATTTCAAACCGTGTGTCTCAAGCACTGAACCACCCCCCTGAGCCATCAGCCCCTGATGGTTCCAACCTGCAACCGAGCCCACCCCTTCACACGCAGACGGAAGATGTGCCGTCCATGGAAGGTATGCACGGAGAATATAACGCTCCAGATGTATCTGCATCTTCTGTAAGTTTCTTGTGTGGGCAGGCTCAATCACAGTACTGACTTCTCGCTAGACCAATGCTCATGGAAAACGCCCTGCTCCTCCCCAATTTGAGGATAACGACAGACAAGAAAAGGCGCCCAGGCTCAACCAAGAACACCCAAATGAGACAGAAAGTTACGAAGCCGAATATTCCACACCGACTCAACCAGAAGAACTCACTTTAACCTCGGGTAGAGTATGGCAGCCACTCCATCGCCAAGGCTACATCATGGGGAACGAGTGCCTGGAACGTCTCGAGCCTTATGCGGGTAGTTCAAAGAAGAAACGGCAAAGAACTCGCGGAGTCTCCGTGAGAGACACACAACTGTCGACCTCTGCTCCTGTGGCGGTGATGGCTCTTCAGTCTGTGGAGAACTACCATGACGTCGACAACCCTCGGCGCGATGCCAGTGATGATCCCTTCGATGACTCTCCTGAAGACTCCGACAGGAGACTTAACTGTGATGCTGAGCACATTGTTCAGCAACGATTGAGAAGTATCACAATGCGCGTCATGCCGGACCTGGAAGACGGAAGCCTCCCAGAGCCAGATTTCCAACCAGAACATGAACCAGGCTTTGAGTTGCAAACCTCTCCCGGACGAGAACAAGACCCACGCCAGGGGCGGGAGCAAGTTGGCGTTAAAATGAAGAGACGGAAATCTCATCAAACCGATTTAGACTCTTCTGTCAATGAGTTTCTAGCCAACACTTCCAGCACCGAGACTAACAACATTACTGCATCTACAAAGGACTTTAACATCGACTACACCGTATACAACGATGAAGAAGAGCCATTGTCAAGCTGGAGTCCACCGAGGTACTTCTTCGCCATGTCCTTTGACGAGCTGGTCGAGGCTCTGCCCCTGAAGCGTCCTCGTGGTCTTCGTCTGTGCCTGGAAGGAGCCGTCAAGAGAAAAGGGTTTTCGAGGACAGCCTGTGACCAGGAGAGGTTCAAGTTGCATCAGTGGAGATTTGGGGAGATGATGAGAAGTTGGGAGGATGAGATTGCCTCGAAAGGTGGACCGAAACCTAGTTTCGAGATTATCATTGAACCGCTCAAGTAACACGGGGAGTTGCCCCCCTTGACGTGGCTGATCTTGGGCACACAGTTTGGGTTATTATTAGTAAATGCCTATCGATGTCTCCTTTCTTTCCTTTGCCTCTATTCTGCAAAACGAGCTCAAGGCAATGATAACCCTAAAATTTTCCTAGCCGTATTTTATCAGTTCTACAAGGTAGTTGACATAAGGATCGTGTTACGTTAACCAGCCGAGTCTAGCCACTATTGACTTACTTCGATCACATAACTGTAGTATTACGTGTATGACTGAAAATCACTTGATGATACCCATCAAGAAAGACCCCGCATGTTCGTGCTTTTCTTGTGTTGTATCCTTCTCTTATCTCTCACCACTAGATCACCATTACTTGTGTCACATCATCACCATGAGCGGAACACAGATCGCACAGAACCTCTTGCAAGCCGCTCGCGTTGCTCCTGAAATCTTCCAGCTACGACCCGACTACAGAGTTCTCTTGCTAGTTGTCGAAGGCATTCCCCCGGGCCCCAGCGACGCCGCCAGCGAAGCTCTCCTTCAAGAGGCTGAGAAGACGGCCAAGGGGCTTCTGGCCAAGCACCCTATCACCGAGATCCCTCACATAGCCGCCTGGAGAGCCGCATACAAGGCCTTTGGTGCTAAGCCGCAAAAGACCCGTAATAGTCTGGAGGCTCTTACACGTCGTGTCGAAGCTGGGCTCCCTCGGGTCAACCGGTTGACAGACATCTACAACGCCATCTCTGTCAAGCACCAAATCCCTCTAGGCGGAGAAGATCTCGATAAATACGATGGGTCACCATTCCTGGTACGGGCGGCAGGCACAGAAGAGTTTCAGACCTTTTCTGGCGGAGAGCCTCAGTCAGAGCTCGCTTCACCTGGGGAGCCCATCTGGTGCGACGATACGGGCATCACCTGCCGTCGTTGGAACTGGCGACAGGGCCCGAGAACTGCGCTGGCTGACGACACTAAGCGAGTGTTGTTTATCCTGGATGCGCTGGAGCCTCTTTCGAATGAGGCTCTGCATCAGGCTGCTGATGAGCTTGCTTCGGCGCTGAAGAGTCTGTCCTCCGAAGTGCAGACTGCGCAGCGGCTGATTTCCGCTCCTGACAAGCTATGATTGGAGTTGAACAGAAATAGAGAGGGGAGAGGAAAGAGGAAACAAATGTACAGTCTTGGCAATGCAAACAACTCGACACAGCCTCATGCAGTTATGCCTTAGCTCAAGGCAGGCTATTGTGGCGCAGGGTGACCAGACGAGAGGTTTCACTCTGTATTTAACGTAACTTGTTCTTGATGGGATACCTCAGTCACTCAAACTTTACAACCCAAAATGCGATTGCCTGTACTCCCTCAGCCTTTCCCAGGCTTTCCTTCCATGGCAGAGTCTCTCAACACCACGTTAGTGGAGCGAGCGCCCGAAAACGACACCCAGGATAAACCAACCTTCTCAGCAGGCAGCATGTTTGGGATGCTGCTCACTTTGAGTATATGTCTGCTAGCACAACCCCAAGGCAACTTTATTTGGAAGAAGCCATCCAGCGTCTTTGGCCGAACCTTGTTCTTTTTCCTACGCCTCAACCCTGTAGTGTGTGCTGCCGAGGCGGCTAGCATCTTGCACGCGATCGTGCTCATACTCCGGAGAGCCATCAGGTCATGCCATGGCAACCTATACAGGGATTTTGGAGTGTTTATCACCAACCTGGATGCCGGCGCGGCTGGTCTACTCTTCCTTCGCAGCCACACTGCGCTACGGCTATGGGATACCGATCCACAGCTCAACGAGAAACTCGTTGGACCAGTCCCTCAACGGGGCCACATTGGCATGGTTCTCGACGTTATCACACTACTCTCCATGGTAGCCACTGTTATCAAGCTTAGCGCCTCAGTCGTTCCAACACATTTCCAGATCATATGCTGGTCCTACATAGGGGGGTGGATCGTGGTCCAGCTGGTCGTCATGATATCTCACTGTGGCCCTTCGAAAGAGTTGTTGGATCCAAAAGAACTACTTCAATCAGTTGAGTATCTTCAACAAGCGGTCAACTACTTGGAACGTATGGGCCCGATGCCCATGATGATTATGTTCCACCTGCTGGTGCCGTTTAGCGCCGTATGCTCCTTCCTCGGCTTCCCTTTCGTGGATATCGCGGGTGGAGCGTGCTTCGCCTTATTGGTTTTTTGTTCCATAGGACTTGTCTGGGCGGATTTTGAAACTTTTCCGTTGAAAAAGCGAGGGAGGCCACTCTTGACTGGCGTATCTCTGTTTAATTTCCTGGGGACGATCGTTGCAATTGCGTTTGCTCTTGTGTTGTATGAGGAGGAGGGGACCTTCAAGCCCGAGTGGCTGGATTGGCTGGGGTGAAAAGATGCGACATGTAAGTAATGATCATGATGCGTGAGAATTGGTTGCAGTTGTTGAAGATAGTCACATTCCTTATTAAATCAAAGAAGTTCCCTTATGAAATCCAATCAGCTTGGTAAGCCATTACTCCATACACGTAAACGCCTGTAATTCCCCGCCAGCTATCCATCTCTAACTGGCAAACATGCTGCAAAGCTCCCAGTCTCCACTCGCAAGCTGCCTCCAGGAGCTCGAGCAGGTAGCCTCGACCGTCTGCATCCCGTACTGACCATTCCCATTGTCAATCTGGCGAAACAAGGTGACTTTGTAGGCGATGGCGGCCGCCATGAGACCAATCTCTACCACCTGGGGGTCGTGCATCTTGTAGGCGAGCCACTCCTCGCAGTGCCTGATCTCTTCCTCTAGAGGCGGGTCCGACTCGGCGGTGCGCGGCTCAGGGTCGCCAAACAGGAAGCGGTTGGAGATGACGGCGTCCTTGCCAATGTACTTGAGGGCGCTCTTGGGCTTGTCGCACAGGGCGCGCCACAGCAGCGTCTCCATCTCCTTGGCGGCGGCGTGGTTGCGGCCCTTGATGGTGTTGAGCTTCTCGTCGTCTGACTCTTCGTCATCAGAGTGCTCCTTTTGCTTGCCGCCGTTGAAAAAGTCCGAGTTCTCAATGCCCGACGTCAGGTTACCGTTCTGTTGGGGCACGAGCTCCATGTCGCGGTTGCTGGAACGCTTGCCGAACTTGCTCTCTTTGCTGTTGAGCCCGTTAGGCGACGGGTCGGTTGTGAGTCCGAGCATGGTAGGCATGATGACGGTGTTGTTTGAGTGAATGTGAAGCTATCGTTGATGAAGTGAGTTGGGAAGGTTCAAGATCATCGATGCGATTAACACTTCAAGAGGGTCAGCAAGTTTATAAAAGAACAAACACCTGAAAGCCAAGCTCATACGCATGGTCTTCGTCAGTCCATGATTCTCAGCGTCCAAATCCTGATTGCTGGGCCTCCTAGAGACCGGTGTGACGTCAGTCTTGGATGTAATCCGCCATCAAGTTGGAGAAGTTATGACGGTGATCGACACTAATCGATCATGACCTCAGGCTTCCAAGAAAAGGGGCAATTTCATT
This sequence comes from Fusarium sp. LHS14.1, assembly GCA_025433615.1. Taxonomy (NCBI): domain Eukaryota; kingdom Fungi; phylum Ascomycota; class Sordariomycetes; order Hypocreales; family Nectriaceae; genus Fusarium; species Fusarium sp. LHS14.1. Next base: position 4,188,913 of record CM046481.1, read on the forward strand.
GGTCAAATGTCTTCTCGAAGCAGGATGTTAAACGTTCCTGGCCCGCCATGAACCATCTTCAACCGTCGTTGATGTTGATGAACTCGGAGGGTCCCGTCGCTCCAAGTCTAGTGCCCGTTGACTTGTCTGATCGTCTGTGGCTGGTGATGCAAGATGTGGCGTGAAAACTCGATGCTCACCAGCCACACTAGCCTCCACACCCCACTACCCGAAAGCTCTTGTTCCGTCAAGGGTCCACCAAAATTTCTGTTCCAATTCTCGACCTTGGACTTTTCCTTCAACTTGCGCGACTCGTCACTCGCCATCACCAAAGGCGCTTCCCAATTACAATGGATATTCTAAAAGTCCTATCGCGTGGGACCAAAAAGACCACCAAGGCCGGTCTCAGCGGCAACAACGCCAAGTCGAAACTTCCATCTGCTGGGACAACCACAAACCCTCAACTCTTTCATGATGAGGTTCGCGGACAGAAGCGCAAGCGAACTCGCGACGAACCCAAACCCGAGGCCCATGATGAGCTGCCAGAAGTCGATTTCTTCGCTCTCAAGGCCGAACCCACCCCTAAACCGCAGCCCGAGACGGAAGAGGCCGACCGAGCTCCCAGTCCTGCACGCGCATCACAGCTGCTGAGCGAGGATGAGTGCCGACAGCTGCTACGATCGCACCGGCTAAAAATTACTCTTCTTTCGAAGACTGAGGATCAGTCCAAGGTTAAGAAGCCCAAGAAGAAAAAGAAGAAGGCGGCCGTCGAGGTGAAGAAGGATACCAAGAAGCAACTTTTCCCACAGCCACTGGACTCGTTTGGCGAGCTCCGCAACGCCTATGGTATCTCTCGCAGGGTTGCTGAGAACCTCGTATTCCAGGGCTACCGTGTGCCGACCGAAGTCCAGATGGGCAGTCTGCCTCTTCTTCTACACCCCGAGGTAGCTTTGAAGGGAGAGGATGGACTGGATGGCGGTGTTGATTTCCTCGCCATCGCCCCTACTGGAAGCGGCAAGACCATTAGCTTCCTCATCCCAACCATCAATAACATCATGCGAAGGCGATCAAAGGAGGATCTACATGATATTCATGAGCTGGAGGCTGTCATTGTTGCGCCAACTCGAGAGCTGGTGCATCAAATTGTCAGCGAAGGCCAGAAGCTAGCTCATGGGACGGGGCTGAAGATTGTTTCTATGAAGAAGGGCACTCAACTATCAGCTGAACAAGTGAATATGTCGGAAGATAGTTCTGATGAGGAGGAGGATGACAAGGAGTCCGAGTCCGAAGATGAGAAGGATGCAGAAGAAAAGTCAAAGCCAGCCATCAAGGCCGACATCCTGGTCACAACGCCTCTGCTTTTACTCAACTTTCTTACATCCGGCCCCTCAAACACCCACAGAGTCTTACCAACCGTGCGAGATTTGGTTTTGGACGAGGCTGATGTCCTCCTCGACCCTCTGTTCCGAGAAGCTATGCTGTCTGTTTGGACAGCGTGCACAAGTCCCGACTTGCGACTTTCATTCTGGTCTGCTACCATGGGATCTAACATCGAGTCCCTGGTTACTGAAAAGTTGACTTCGAGGGCTCAAGCACTGGGTATTACACCCAAGCCCCTGGTCAGACTGGTTGTGGGATTGAAGGACACGGCTGTGCCAAACATCACCCACAAGCTCATATACACTGCAACGGAACAGGGTAAACTGCTAGCTCTCCGCCAGCTACTACACCCTACGTCGAGCATTGATTCAGGACCTCCCCTTCGGCCTCCGTTCCTTGTCTTCTCTCAGACCATCGACAGAGCCACTGCGTTACACGAAGAGTTGAAATACGATATTCCTCTCGAGGCTGGTGGCGCCGCGAGAATTGCTGCGCTACACAGTGGCTTGACTGATAAGGCCCGCTCAGCAATCATGCGCAAGTTCCGTGGCGGCGAGATCTGGGTCTTGATCACCACTGACGTGTTGGCGCGTGGTGTGGACTTTGCCGGTGTGAACGGAGTGGTCAACTACGATGTGCCCGGATCTAGCGCCGGTTATGTCCATCGTGCTGGACGAACAGGCCGAGCTGGCCGTGAAGGAGGTGTTGCAGTGACTTTTTACACCAAGGAGGATATTCCCTTTGTGAAGATGGTGGCTAACGTTATTGCGGCAAGCGAGAAGCAAGCTGGCAAGACGGGCGACGAGGCTGGAATACAGAAGTGGTTGCTAGATGCCCTACCCAACGTTGCCAAGGCAGACCGAAAGAAGCTCAAGGAACGGGGAGTGGAAGCTCGACGAAGCGGCAACAAGGCCAAGATTACGTCCAAGAGTGGCTACGAGAGGCGCAAGGAGCACAACCGCCAAGGCGCTATCGAAGGCAGCAAGAAGAGAAAGATGCAGGAAAAGGAAGAAGACAGCGGAGACAGTGATGGCGAATGGGGTGGTATCGACGACTGAGTCGAGAAGCGTTACCGTTAGAAACGAAAACGGATGCAACGCATACAAGCTATGCTCAAGACGCAACAACGCAGCGCAGCATATGGAGAACCGATACATTAACATAGCAACCGATTTTGGACAAGCTATTCTGCTTGCTCTTGATTCGGAAATACAAAATGAAGAATATCTTGGCGCAACGAATCAAGACCAACAAACTAGACCAACCAATTTCACCTTGACAAGTCTTCATCTTGAGGTCGACGGGCTGTCCCTAAACGGGCAAGGGATGTTTGGAGACTAACGAAGAGTGATGTCGATAGCCTTGGCCGTCATTTGAACATTTCCCGCCATTTTGATGAATGCGCTTGTTCTGTCTTGTCAACCACCGTCGTTGGCGCCATACTTAGCTGACGGGACTAGCCACGAGACCATCAAGGGTCCGGGGCCGAAACAGGCGGGTCAACGAAGACGTCCAAGTGGTTCAGAGGAGAGACTCGACTTGGGCAAGCCTATGAAGGGTCCTGGGTCCTGTCCTTGGGCTGCTCCGCAGCTAGGGCAAGATTAACACCCATCCCATGGGCCCGTTCATCCCAACCTGAGAACGAATCATAGGATATTCTCTCGTGCTCATCCACCAGAAACGTTGTCAAAAGGCATTAAATGTCGGCAATTGCAACCATGCGTTGTCACCACTTCCGACAAGGCGGAACAAACTCTATGGGCGCTCCCGAGTCAAGTGAGACACACGTGGATGTTCATTCCAGTCGTCTCTCACAGCCTCAACGCTCTTGTTCTTACCGGCTGCATCCGGCAAGTAATCACTTGGATCACGGACGCAAGCAACCTGAGGGATTTGGAGCTTGAAGGATCTGAGGGATTCTCCAGACCCGCCAAGAGTAAGCCTACGTGAGAAGCTGTTGGTCTCGTCGCAAACGTCTGGCCAGAAACCGGGCATGCGCACAACATGGCATGGCGAGAATGCCCTCCCGGCCCCTCTCAAGTAAGCCGTCCCATCGGAAAGGATGCCCAACGCAGGAGGGTTGCCACGTTTCAGCGGCCGGGTTGAGAAAAGTCTGCTCCTGCAGTCTTTAGCTCAAGTGAAGGTGTGTGACTGAGAGCGTGCTCCGACGTGTCCTGCACTATGACACCCTTGTGATGAGCCCAGACCGAGGAGAGGTGAAGGAAGGGATGTCGGGGTAGATCCTCATCGACGCAAGACTCTTGAGTGCAATTTGACAAGACGCGGCTGGGCACACGACCAAGGCTCTTGGCCCGAAACCAGAACCAGGCCATGGCCGGTGAGCCAAGGAAGGGCAAGGCAAGGCGCAGCAAGAAACAACAGTCAGCAGTTTTAGGGCTACGCGCCAGAGAGTGGCTCAACTGGCACTGATGATGATTTTTTAATTGACCGTCTCGGCCAAGTCATTCAGGGCCCTCGATTGGCTAGAGGTTGACGTTTTGGGAATCCTGAAACAATTGGCTTCCCACCCACACCACCGAGCCTAGGCCACGAAGTCGTGATGCTTCATGGGGTCCCCCTGGTCCCATTTCATGCCAGGTACAAGATCTGTCACTCGGTGCCCTCGCTAGCCCGGGGCCCGAAAAAGCTTGGCAACGACGGCGTCCAACCACATCACAGCAACATTCCCAGGGGGGTCACGACCAGATGGGATGGTGGTGGTGGTGGTCGATGAGGGCAAATGCGCCGAGCCCTTGGCCAGGGCCGCTTCAGAGCTCTTTTAATCTCTCAGCTCAGTAGTCAGGCTCATGCTTTCCGTTTCCTCAAGAAGGGGGGGATGGCCACCCTTCCCCCGGACTCTTTTTCTGTTTCCATTCCTTTCAAAGGCCGGGACGAAACATCTTTGTTCGCTATCACTCTTTAGAAAGAGACTCACCCTCTCACCATCCACTCCTTTGTCTTTGATTCACTCCTTAAGATCGACTGGATCGCTCTTTGGCTTCTATTGTCCGTCTGTTTCTGTCCCAGCCCTGCGGTTTCGAAAGACTTTGGAAACAAGTCCCACAACCACCGACTGAAACTACCCAACTATATACCCACACACATATCTGAGGATTCAAGTCTGAAAGATGAAGTTTACTACACCAGTCCTGCTGGCCTCGGCTGGCGTGGCTTCGGCCTTGACGCAGCAGTGCACAGGCAATGCTCTCAACGAGGGCGGCAACTTCTTCTGCGGTGCCGTCAAGCAGATCCTGTATGAAGGCTTTGCCGGCAGCGGAAGTTACAAGGCCGTCACCAACATGGGCAACAACCAGCAGTGTGATACTGAGGATGTCCCTTACAGTGGTCCTTTGGCGCCACTTGACGAGGGTGTAAGTCACTCTATTCACTAACCATTATACCAAGCTAAACTCTCCCCCAGCTCTCTGTCCACGTCCGTGGCCCCTTTAACCTCAAGGAGTTTGCCGTCTACCACCTCGGCTCTGACAACAAGAAGCGTGATGTCGCTCCCTCTCCTCATGTCCACGCCCGCCGCCACGGCCACCAACACTTCCACGAGCAACGCAAGAAGAAGCGTGCCGAGTGGATTACGGCCACCATTGATGGCCAGGTTGTCTCCTGGGAGAACAACTACTTTGGCCCTGCTACACAGGCTGCCCCTGCTCCTGCTGCTGCCGCTCCTACTCAAGCTGCCCCGGAGCCCGCCGCTCCCAAGGCTGAGGCTGAGAAGGAGGTCGCCCCGACAAAGAACAGCGCCAAGACCTCGATCAAGGCGCCCACGACCAACGGCGACAGCCAGTCCAAGCCCAAGAAGACCAAGACTACTGCTGCTACTGGAGGTGCCTGGTCGCGTACCTCGTACTACAATGCCGAGCAGCAAGCCGCCGACAACATTGTCTTTCTCGGAAACTATGGCGGTGATGGCTCTGGAGTCTTTGACGAGTGAGTCAAGTGTTGTCTCTTGCGGATACCTAAACTAATCATGCTATCAGGACTTGGGGCAACTCCCTTTCTTATCTCAACGCTGACGGAAGCGGCGGCTCTTCTTCTCCCAAGGTCCTGAAGGATGTCTATATCCCCTCTAACAAGGAGTTTTCCATCTGGACCGCCGAGAAGTGCGACGAGAGTTGCGGCTACTCCCGAGCCCAGGATGTGGCTTACAGTATGTTTAACCCTCACCCCTTTTACTAGAGTGCAATTGCTAATAACTTACTCATAGAGGGCTTCTCTGGAGGCAGCAAGATCTTCCTCTTCCACTTCAACATGCCCATGGATGGCGACCGCGGCTTCAACGGCGACATGCCCGCCCTCTGGGCCCTCAACGGCCGCATCCCCCGCACCGGCCAGTACAGCTCCTGCAGCTGCTGGACCACCGGCTGTGGCGAAGCCGATATTTACGAGGTTCTCGCCTCAGGTGACACCAAGTGCAAGTCGACCTTTCACCTCGCCAAGGGCGCCGGCAGCTCCGACTACTTTGACCGTCCTGTCGATAGCTTCATCCGGGTTGCTACCATCTTTGATGAGCGTTCCTCGAGCGTTGCTATCAAGAGGGTTCCTGATGACTTTGACTTTTCTGAGTCGCTGACTGAGGATGTTGTTGCTGGCTGGCTTGATGGATTTGCTGTTGGTGGAAAGGGCAGCAGCTTGTTCCAGGTGGCTTAGATGGTATCAAGCAGAGTTGTGTGTTTCATTGCGTGCTGTTTTGACATGATTTTGTGTGTCTATATTCTTTTGTATATATTATGAGGCTATATGAGCAGACAAGCAAATACTATGGCAGGGCCAATCGTCCCTCACAAACAGTACAAAGTCTAGTCACAGCGATAATATGCAAGTCCCATGCCGGGCATGTCAAGGGGAGAGCCAGGTGAATGGGGAGAGGTTGGAGAAGCAGGTGTCTCAAACATGTGAGGAAGTTGAGCCAACAGTCTTAGCCGTCGTCGCTTCATGATGATAGCATCTATGTTTTTTCTATACAACCACCTTTTCTAAGGTCTAGCTATGACTACAATACTATACAAGTCCATCATTCATACATCGTGACCCTTGAAACATCTCTAAATATGATACAATGGCTTCAGGGCTTACGAATCCTCTTCAGTCTTCTCCTCGTTTGCAGCAGCAGCCTTTTCAGCGGCCGAGAGTCCAACCACGTTTCTCAAAGTGCCAAAGCTCAGGCAGTCGCTGATACGGTTGGCACCAGAGAAGAGCATCACCATGCGCTCGACGCCACATCCCCAGCCTCCAGTTGGTGGTAGGCCATAGTCGAGAGCCTTGACAAAGCTCTGATCCAAGGGGGCGGCATCTCCATCTTCGTCCTCAAAAGGTTCATCTAGCGCCTCAAGAGCAGACATTTCACCTTCTTGGGTGTCTGGTGTCTCAATGACAACGCCACCATCGGCTGTGTTGACGAGGTTTCTGTGATCGAGCAGCTTCTGCTTCTGAGCTTCGGGGTCGTTCTCCTCCTCGTACATGTTGGCCAGTTCACGACCACCGATGAATAGCTCTGCGCGAGCAGATACTAGTTGATATGTGCTTGGGCAGAGGAAGCTCTTTGCCAGGGGCGACATGCATGCCGGGTGGTTCATGATGAGAATGGGCTCCGTGAACGACATTGGCTCCAAGTATTCGGCGGCCAATCGGTCAAGAAGCTTGGATAAAGAGGAGGGCACCTCGCCGGGGACGTCGATACCAGCAAGCTTCAGGACCGCTAGCATCTCTGGCAAGGCATCCTTGGAGGATAGTTTGGGAAGTCGTAGACCAAGGGCTTCTTCCAATGCAGGAACAAACTCAACACGCTTGAAAGGTCGTTTAAATCGGTTCACATCAATAGGAGGGAGTGATGTGAGCTTTGTAGAGATGAGGTCCTGGCAGTGTTGAGCCAGACTACACAGGATCTCTTCAGTCTCGTTGATCAAGTCCTCGAGGTTGCTGTAGGCGCTGTAGAACTCACACATGGTGAACTCAGGGTTGTGTGTAGCGTCAACTCCCTCATTGCGGAACGCAGGCCCAATCTCAAAGACTCTATCGACGCCTCCAATGACCAGGCGCTTGAGCCACAACTCGGGAGCGATGCGCAGGGCAAGATCTTTCTCCTTGAATTCGGTAGCCCTAGTGACGAATGGACGGGCAACAGCACCACCGGCATTCTCAGCCAGGATGGGAGTCTGAAACTCTAAGAACCGCTTAGAGTGAAGGTGGTCACGCATGTGCTTGGTGATCTCTGCTCGGAGTCGGAGCACATCAATCGCCTGACGGTTGACCAACATATCAACGTGACGATCTTGCATCCTTGTCTTGGGATCGGTGAGCTTCTCAGGGATCTGCTCCATGGTGGGAGACAACAACTCAGGCAGAGCCTTGGCCTCGATGGTGAGCTCGCCGGCCTTAGTACGGGTGGGTATGCCAACGACAGCTGCCAGACTGTAAGCATCTGGGAATAAACAGGATGAACATTTGGGATCCTACATATGTGGTCGCCCACTTCTATCAAATTTCTGAAAAGCGAGAACTTGACCCTCCTCTCCTCCTGGTCCAACAAACACTTTGATCGGTTGATCATGACCTGCAGGCGCTCAAACTCACTCACGATGTCGAGGAAGATGAGGTTCTTCCCGACCACTCGCTTTGATCGAACTCGGCCACAGATGCTGATGTCCTTGGTGTCATCCAGCTCGTTACGGAAGGCCTCGAGAAAGTCTGGCACCGACATGCGCTCAGCACGATGCTCGAGACGTGGATGGCTTTCGGGGTAGAGGGGGTCCTCGCTCTGTTGCTCCTCCCATAACTCAGTCCGACGCTGGTGCTTGAAGGGTGATATTCCCTCAGCACTCTCCTCAGGCCTGATGGCTGACTCCTTCTGACGGATGACAGAAGTGGTCAGGCATCTCCCTTGCGCGACATCCTTCAGACTCCATCCAGCCCTCATCAATGAATCGCCATGGCTAAGCACACGTGGACATCGAGCACTTGCACATGTCGTATGTGAAAGCGTTTGTATTAAAGGCCGGCCGGCCTGGCGAAAGTATCGTACAGACATCATGGCGTCTACCAATTGAGTTAGCATTGCCACTCAATCCAAATCTGAGGCAACAAAAGCGAGGCAATTCGAGGCAAGATCAGTGAATGGCAGGTTGTAATCAACCACAGCAAGCTGTGTCAATCGCAGCGGTTCTGAAGCGAGAATGCGAACTCATCATATGCATAAAGGAAAGAATTGAAGAAAAAGAGGAATTGTTGACTTACAATCATCATGGCAGCATGGAACTCGCGCTCCATGTGTAGAAAAGAGAGAATCTGTTTTGCGACGATCGGCAAAGAATTTAAGAAAGCCAACGCCCCACCGAGGTTAATCCGGACCGGATAATTGTCAGCCACAGTTCAGCCTCGACACAGTGTGGCGCGAAAGCTGAGCTGCTGCCAACCACCCAGCCAAGGCTGAAATTTGTTCCTACGCGACATCCATCCATTCTGACTGGGCCTGGCGCAACTCCACCAAATTCGCGATACTTTGCGCCGGATCATCCAATTGACCTCTGCCATCACCAGATCGATTTCTTCTTCACCCAAGTCAATCATGGCGCAGCAACCCCTTTCCTCGGCGGTGCAGCCCACCGACATCTACGGAGGAGGTACGCGCAGCTCTAGCTCCCCCATGTCGCGTCCGCCCTCCATCAACATCTCCACTAACTTGATCGTCATCTAGATGAGGTTTCCGCTCTCGTCCTCGACCCAGGCTACTGCTATACCCGAGCAGGTTTTGCCGGCGAAGATGTCCCCAAGTCTATCCTGCCTTCGTTTTACGGCCATACCACGAGCGACCCGCCTCGCGATATCTTTGGCGATGAATGCCTCATTCCCCGCGCCGACTTTGAGGTTCGCAACTATATGAACCGGGATAGCGTTGTGGAAGACTGGGATGTTGCAGCTCGAGTATGGGAGAACATGCTTGTCAAGCGTCTGCAGCCCGAGCGACAAACGCCTCCTTCCAAGAACGGCCTCAACGATGACCCCAAGGACCAGGCTCAGGATGGTGAAGGTGATGTTTCCATGGACGACGCAGAGGCCACAGAATCGATCGAGAAGCCTTTGGGAGAGAACCCTCTTTTGATCACCGAGGCGCCGTGGAACACGCCTAAGTCGCGAGAGAAGGCTATCGAGATCATCATGGAGAACTGGGGCTGCCCTGCCTTTTGGCTGAGCCGTACTCCCGTTTTGGCAGCGTTCGCCGCTGGCAAGGCCACCTCACTAGTTATTGACGTGGGCGGCGCCAACACTTCGGTCACTGCGATCCATGATGGCATGGTCCTCAAGCGATCTATCCAAAAGTCGCCCGTCGGTGGTCTCTGGCTCTCATCCCAGATCCGAAACCTCTGGGAGACATCAGAGCCCAAGGTTGACCTGACACCCACCTTCATGATCGAGAACAAGACACCCGTCGATGCCCTGGCACCTCCTTCGGTTCGACTACGTCACTTCCCCTTCCAGATCAACGATTCCTTCCGCGCCTACGAAGAGGAGCGGGTATTGACCGAGTTCAAGGAGTCCGTGGTGGAGGTGTGGCGTGGTCCTGGCCGATACAACGTGCCTGGTAACGAGGAGTATGTCAAGACACAGCCTGGTCGCGTCTTTGAGATGCCCGATGGCTACAACCAGATGTGGCGCGAGCAGCGATTCCGAGTAACTGAGGGCATGTGGGATGAGAACGCCGGATATCCTATCCCTGAGTCTGAGCGTCTCACCAAGGCTCAGACTATCCCTGAGCTCATTCGCTCAGCCCTGGCTGCAGTTGATGTTGACCTCCGAGGTAACCTTCTCGCCAACGTTGTTGTTACAGGTAGCACAAGCTTGATCAACGGCTTCAACGACCGTCTGAACAACGAGCTGATGGCCATGTACCCTGGCCTCAAGATCAAGATTCACTCGGCAGGTCTGACGAGCGAGCGACGCTTCGGTGCCTGGATCGGCGGCAGCATCCTCGCCAGCTTGGGCACGTTCCACCAGATGTGGATTTCGCGCAAGGAGTACGAGGAGAACGGACCCAACGTGGTCGAGAAGCGATGCAAGTAAGACTCAGGCCTCCTATGGGCGTCCTTCCGGCGTATGGTGTTGGGGAGAAGATGTACATTTCAGTTGAAATCCGAGAATGGGCCTGGCATGGCAAAAGTTTAGTCTAGACGGGCGGGATTCATATATCGATGATACCTAACCCATGACCGAGACTGAGATGTGATGTTGATTAATACGTGAAAGAGATGCTATGTCCAAAGTGAAATCAAGGGCTTGCGCTTCAAGCAGCTGCTTCGGCCTCTTCCGTCTTTTCTTCCATCTTTTCTTCCGTCTGGTCTCCCGCCTCAAGTTCCCTTTCTACCCTCCTCTGCTTAACCCATGATCCAAGTTGTCCCCAAATACGTTCCTTTTCAGCTGGCGACAACGTAGCAGCCAATCCGCTTGTGCTGCTCGCAACAAACACTTTAGCCCCTTCCCACTCTCCTTTGATGACGCCCATGTTCTCCGTCTCATCTTGCCAGCCATATTTAAAGGCCTTGCCGACAGGCTTACCGTGCCTTACGCGCCAGATGCTCTCCCAGATGCTCTTGCCAACGACGCAAACAGACTCAGGCCGGTACTTGCGGCACTTCTCGTGAAGAATCTCGACACCTTCGTCCATCTCTTGCTTGCTAAGCTCGGAGCCGTTGCGGCTTGGTCGAGCCACGATGTTTGTCAAACCAAGTGAGTACAGCTCCGGCATCTGGCGATCCTCTGTCGCCTTGCAGGGACGCGGAGTTACACCACTTGAGAATAGGAGCTTCCAGAAGAGGTTTGACGGGTGGGCATAAGCGTGTCCGGTCCGTGCTGTCTGGATCCCCGGATTCAGACCGATGAAGAGGACGAGAAGGTTATCGCCTATGGCGTCAGGAAGACCTGGGAGATGAGCGTATGTTGATGGGGGCGCGTAGCCAGCGGGTGCGCGTGCCCGCTTCTTCCTCTGAGGCTTGGCTCCATCGTCTTCTTGGTCATCGTTGCTAATCCTCTTGGAAGCAGCAGTAGAAGTGGACGAGGCTGAGGCTGAGCTGGCGAATCTTGGCGACCTCCGTCTGTCGCCACTGGTTGAATCCGGTTGGTCTGACTTGAATACGAAGTCGTTGAGCTGCAGCCGTCCTTTGAAAGTTGCCGGTTTAGGAGGCGAGCTAAGAGCTTCTTGTTCGTCGTCTTGGACTTGTTCAACAACAGGCTCTTCTACATCAGCCTCCTTAATGGCCTTGCGCTTTGCCATCTTGTTTGTCGTTGCAAGTGGAGTTTAAAAAGTTGATTAATTACGGTTGAGCGAGGATGTAGAATTTCAACTTGCTGGTGTCTGTAGATATGGGAAATTCCCCTTGACCATATTCATTTTGCCAAAAACACGCCGCGGGAAATGAAGAGGCGTCTGCCTGGTTAGCTTGAGAATAGCTTCAAACGTCTCCCACGAAAGCTGCAGCAAGACGGGAAGAGAGACTGTTCTAGGCCATTCGCCACAGCCAAGTCAGCCTTGGGAGACCGTCAGCGGCTCTCAGCTATTTTCAGCGCTCGAGAGAGGCCCCGGCAATTGTCAGCCTCCGCCACAGCCACACCGACAAGGAAGTGCTCCAATACGGTGGGGGCTGTCAGACACTGGAGGGCATGAACGAGCCTGGCTCCTGAATCTATCCGCCCCAAAGAACATGGATACATTGTACGTGGGCCTTGCCTTGACCGACGATACGAGCCGTGACATCTGCCGGGAGAGTTATTGTCAAGCTGTTCTCTTTGCATGCCAACGTTTCGACGCCTGTAACAGAATCCGTTGAAGTTGTCGACGCTTCACAGCTTACTGGGCTTACGCTCCCAACCTCAAACGCCGTCTTCAATCAGCAACCATGACGATGGGCGAATAGGAGGTGGCAGCGTAGCGGCATGGGTTGCTATGGCGCTTCTCAGCAAAGGCCGGATGCTTGCATCTTTGCATCAGCATCAGACAAGAAGGCAGGATCGATGGGCCCCTTGAGCCGCTACTTCTTACCTCTCAATTGGCCAACGCGGACTGTTGGACACGCAGTTGGCGGGGCAGCTGAGAGGGGCATCAGCGTCGGCGGCGGCGTGGCGGGGAAGGAGCTTCACGTAAGGTGGGTAGGTAGGTAGGTGGGCAAGGTGACGACGAATGTACCTTTTGTCTTTTATCCATCTTTGAAGAGGTTTTGTTGAAGTTACCACGACTTCGTTCATTACCGTTGCAAATTCTACTGATGTGTATTCGTTATGGAAGCTTGTGTATAAGCTTCAGTTGTGTTACGATTGCATTATTTCTAGGTATTAAGTTACTGTGACGCCCCGCCAGCCTTTTTGACATTGTACCTTCTACCAGACAAGTAAGGTAAGGTGCAGAAAGAGTCGGGTTCCAGTTGGCAAATCCTAGTAGAACGTCAAGGAAGGTGCGTGCCAGTAAGAGCCAGGTTGGCTTGTGTAAGGGTCTTTCCGAGATCAGATTCGTATTTATCACCTCCTCCTTCCCTTCCTCTGAAGTTTATTCTTCCTCCATTCTTTTCCCCTCCATTCTCCATCAATTCTCATCCTCCACCGTCTTTCGAGCTTCCAACTTCTTGTCTGTTAGCTCTCAATTGCTCTTCCTTGTTGCTTCATTGCTGTCAAGGTCTTCTTTCCCCTAATTGTCCTCACCGCAACTCTACCAACCTCTTCCACCATCAGTCGCAATGCAGGCCATCAAGCAGGCTCTTCACATTGGCCAGGGCGCTGATGCCCCTCCTGAGCCTACTCCGGAGGCTCTCAACGAGCTCAAGGAGAAGTACACTCAGGCTGGCCAAGAGCAGGTCTTCACCTTCTACGACTCTCTGTCCTCCGCCGAGCGAGGAACCCTCTACCAGCAGCTCTCCGGCTTCGATCCCGCCCACATCAACGAGATCACCAACCGTGCGCTGAACCCTCCCAAGACCAGCGATGAGCCCGATGTCCTCGAGCCTCTCCCCGAATCCGCCACCGCTAGTATCCTCGACTCTAATGCCGATGACATTAACAAGTGGTACGACTCTGGTCTTGACCTCATTTCTCAGGGTCAGGTTGCCGTTGTTCTCATGGCTGGTGGTCAGGGTACCCGACTTGGCAGCTCTGCTCCCAAGGGTTGCTACGATATTGGCCTGCCTTCCCACAAGTCTCTCTTCCAGATCCAGGGCGAGCGAATTGCCAAGGTTCAGGAGCTTGCCGCCAAGAAGGCTGGCAGTGGCGCTGCCGTTGTGCCCTGGTACGTCATGACCAGCGGTCCTACCCGTGGTCCCACCGAGAAGTTCTTCCGCGAGAACAACTTCTTTGGCCTGAGCGAGGAGAATGTCAAGATCTTCGAGCAGGGTGTTCTTCCTTGCATCTCCAACGACGGCAAGATCCTCCTCGAGACCAAGGGCAAGGTCGCCGTTGCCCCCGATGGAAACGGTGGTATCTACCAGGCTCTCGTCGTCTCTGGTGTTCTCGATGACATGCGCAAGCGTGGAATCCAGCACATCCACGCCTACTGTGTCGACAACTGCCTTGTCAAGGTCGCCGACCCCGTCTTCATTGGCTTCTCGGCCTCTCTCGACGTCGACATTGCTACCAAGGTCGTCCGCAAGCGCAATGCCACCGAGTCCGTCGGCTTGATTCTCTCCAAGAACGGCAAGCCCGACGTTGTCGAGTACTCCGAGATTGACCAGGCCACCGCTGAGGAGGCCGACCCCAAGCAGCCCGACGTCCTGCGATTCCGCGCTGCCAACATTGTCAACCACTACTACTCCTTCCGCTTCTTCGACTCCATTCCCCAGTGGGCTCACAAGCTTCCCCACCACATCGCCCGCAAGAAGATCCCCGCTGCTGACCTTGAGAGCGGTGAGACCGTCAAGCCTGAGAAGCCTAACGGCATCAAGCTTGAGCAGTTCGTCTTTGACGTGTTCCCTCTGCTGTCTCTCGACAAGTTTGCCTGCTTCGAGGTCAAGCGTGAGGATGAGTTCTCTCCTCTCAAGAACGCCCCCGGCACCGGCGAGGATGACCCCGACACCAGCAAGCGAGATATCATGACCCAGGGCAAGCGCTGGGTTGAGGCCGCTGGCGCCCTTGTTGTTGGCGACAAGGCCGAGGTTGGCGTCGAGGTGTCGCCGCTTATCAGCTACGTAAGTCTACACCCCTTGAGAGGTTACTTTCGAATGCAATGCTAACATGGAACAGGGTGGTGAGGGCCTGGAGAAGGTCTCTGGGACAGAGATTATTGCGCCTGCTGTTCTGGAGCGCGAGTAAGAAGGCAAAAAATATGATACCATGACGGCCAGGTTGGATAGCATTATGACGCTGTTGTCCTTGCTTGGCCAAGGGGAAGTAGGCTTGATGGAGAAGCCATGCAAAATAACGAGGGGGGATAATGATAAAATACCGGACACATAGACGCAATCAAGAGCAATGCCGCAAATGACGGGCAATTCTCAGTACATGGACAGTTTGCACACGTAACACGCGCAAGTGAGCACATGTTTCATTGAAATTCGTGACAATTAACTATCAAAGTTTGTATTTACCGCTCCTGCTCTTTGCCTTGGTCCAAGTGTCTATATCTTCAGTTTTTCTAAAATGGCACAAGTCTATGGGAGATTTTAACCATGTGGTTTGCTAGTTGGGTTGATCCTCATGCTCAGAAATAAACTTTTCGGCGTCAAGGGCAGCCATGCATCCGGTACCGGCACTGGTAATGGCCTGTCGATATCGCTTGTCCTGAACATCACCGGCAGCAAAGACACCCTCGATGCTGGTGTTTGTGGTGCCAGGGATGGTCTGGATGTAGCCATCCTCGTCCATCTTAATCTGACCCTTGACGAGGGAGGTGGCAGGGTCGTGACCGATGGCGTAGAAGAGACCGTTGGCCTCGACGGTCTCCTCCTCGCCGGTAACGTTGTTCTTGACAACAAGGTGGCTCATGAGGCCGTCGTCACCACCCTTGATCTCAGTGGCGTGGCTGTTGAAACGCACAGTGACCTTGGGGTGGGCGAGAAGGCGGTTGGCCATAGTACGGCTGGCACGGAGGACGTCTCGGCGGACGAGGACGGTGACATGGCTGGCGTACTTTGTGAGGAAGGTAGCCTCCTCAGCGGCCGAGTCACCACCGCCGATGACGAAGAGGGGCTTGTTTCGGAAGATGGGGACGGCACCGTCGCACACGGCGCAGGCAGAGACACCGTTCTGCCAGTACTTGTCCTCCCCGGGGAGGTGGAGTCGGCGAGCCGAGGCACCGGTAGCGATGATGACGGCATCGGCGGTGTGAGTCTCGTCGGGGCTGAACTCGGTGGTGTACTTGAAGGGGCGGTTGGAGAGGTCGAGGGTCGCGACGGTGTCGGTAACGATCTCGGTTCCGAAGCGCTCGGATTGCGCCCTCATGTTGTCCTGTAAAGTGGTTAGGCGGTGATGCTTCCGAGAGGTTCAAAGAGGGGCATCTTACCATCAACTCTTGTCCCATGATACCCTTGGGGAAACCGGGAAAGTTCTCAACATCGGTGGTGGTGGTCAATTGGCCACCAGCGGCGATGCCATTGGCCATGAAACCCTCATAGAGGACGGCTGTCGCATCGAGTTGTCAGTCGATGGTGCAGAATTCGAGGGACTGGACTCACGCTTCAACTCGGCTCGTGCCAAGTAGACGGCAGCGGTATGGGCAGCAGGCCCTGAACCGATAACTGTTCCATCAAGGTCAGCCAGCTGTATCTAAGAGGAGGGGCATGGAGTCGATCACGTACTGACAACCTTGCTGTGCATCTTTCTAGCGCCAAACTCGGCTGGGTGTCGTGTGGTCTTTTGTAGGGTAGTCGCGGCAGCGGCAATGGAAAGGCCAGCGCTGGAGCGGAGGGTAACTCGTCGAAAGGCTGAGGAGAACAGTTTGGCGGTTGTTTGATATTGGTGTAAAAAAGAGTGGGATGTTGATCTTCTTAAAAAGGTGTAAGCCTTGGAGCTGGAAAAGAGGTGAGGTAGGGGTCGTGGCTGCGGTGTCTATGGTGGGGTATGGTAGTCGGAGAGAGAGAGGGGCAAATAGTAAAAAAAAAACGGGTAGGAGCGACTTCGGCGTTTGTGAGAGGCTGGACACCGCGGTACCTTAATGGGGAAGGCGACGCAATGTGATGCAACTGGGGGACGGCGTTTTTCGGGGGACGATTTGGAATGAACAATTTGGAATAGAACCATGAGTCGTGATTGGGGGACAGATTTATAAGCCGAACGCGATTGTGGAGGTTTCGGAATCTGATGGATTAGTTCCTTGGTTTATCAATCAGTTTGGCTCTTTTCTATTTGTATTTCATTTTCATTTTCATGCGAGGACCGAAAACCCCGTGCTTGTCACTCTCGGCGATTCGGGAATGTTACTAATAAGTCACCGCCGGCACTTGGTGATGCCGATGGCGAGATGATGATTCCTCATGACAAGGGGTACTCGAACTAGGCTTTTGACATGATTCATCTAGACTTTCGTCATTTCTGCCTGATAATCGTTCCCACGCTGTCCCAGTTTATTACACATTCATGGAATACAAAGTAAACGTACGCAACTGGTCGTCTAACGCTGTCCCTCGTCAGCTCCCACGCTGCCGTCTCTCTTTCCAAACCTGGCGCCAAGTGCTCCAATATCCCTCTTGAAGAACTTGCCAAAGTTGCGGAGATTCTCGTTAATCGTAGCCTTCTCCAGTCCTGTCTGTCCTGCTGCACCTCCCATGCCCGTGCTGCTCTGGCTGATATCCCTAGCCGCACTGAGCAACTTCTCGCCTAGTGATCCTGCCTCGAACCGTGGGCTTACTGCTGCTGCCATAGTCGGGTTCATCGAACCCAAAGCACCGGCGCCAACACTGCTACCCAAGCTGGACGAAGTCATGAGAGGTGCTAGCAGCGGTGAGCTGGCCACCAACTTCTCATTAGGCGTGCTGTCTCGGTGAATGCCAAAGAGTTCGATGAGATGTGCGTGGTCTGCTTTGCGAACGCCCTTCAACTCCAGGATCTTCTTGAAATTGGTGTCGGATCGATCCGCGATGTGAATCAAATACGCCTGTACCAATCCCTCTGGTGGTGAGGGCCGCACTTGCAATGTCTTGAGCAAGGGGTCAAAGCGGCTCATGCAATGTTGAACTCTCCGTACAAAGCTCGATGGGGGAGCATCCTGTCCAGAGAACGAAGCGTGGTGTAGCAGTAGCTTCTCAAACGCCTTGGTGAGAACGTACTTATCCAGTAGCATCTAGAAGCGTGTCAGTTGCCATACACCTTAGTCTACTTGATAAGAAACTCACCTGCTCTGCGCCGACTTCAGAGATAGGTCGACACTGCACAATGCTACTGAGATAGCCTGTCGCCAGATGCTCCACCAGATTGTCGCAGAGCGCTCTGGCATACTGCTGTTTCGAGACGACAGCGAGAATCTCTGCTGCCTTGCCATCTACATGCTTCACCAGCTCTCCAACGTACGAGCTCTGGTCCCCAACACTCTCCATTGTACTCCAGTTGGTGTTCTTCATCTCACGCCAGACACCCTCACAGTCCACCTCCACTGCTCGTACAAGTGCCAACACAGATGCGCTCGCCACGCCTAGGAAGGCATCCGATTGCGACGATAGATCGACCTTGGACACAAGCTCGCTATCAATACGCTTTCTGATGCTCTCCTCAAGCTGGCTGGTGTTGACGTGCCAAAAGTCTGCTGTGTTTAGAACAAGCACCACATCCTCGATCGGGAGACCTTGAGGGCCTCCTGACTGCAGCCTGTATAGCAGAACTTGCTGTGCGTACTCATCCAGGTATTTGGCAAGTGTCTTTGCCAGGTCAAGGAGACGCTCGCTAGTGGATAGCTTAGCGCATTGTGACAGCGTGAGTTTGTAGAAGTGAAATAGCTCGATCGCAGATGTCATGACAGCTTGAGGGGAGAACTCCTCATCCGGCGGGATAAGCGGCTGGTTGCGGTACTTTGGTATCATGGCCGCAAGCTGCTTATCCTGCGACTCAACCCATAGGCTCAAGTACGGCTCAAACGCAACAGAGATGAGTCCGTGGAAACTATGCGTCTTCTCCTCAACTGAGCCAAGCGTATCAATGCTCGCTCTCGATGACGTCGCGAACCGCTTCTCGAGGCTCTGCTCGAAGTCCAGCGTCTCCTGAAGACAGCTCAGAAGTAGGTTGACATCAATCTTGTTGCCGTCGGTTCGTCGCATGCTCCGCTCCAGAATACCCTTGAAGTCATCACGAGTTCCGTCGCAAAACGCCGTCGCCAACGTCTCGTTGGCCCTCCAGTGGGGAGGAAAGATCATGGCGTGCTCGTCATCGTGTGTCTTCATCATCCGCTTAAACCAAGCATATCGCCGCCCAATGTTGTCCAGGCTGCCAGCCTCGTCGTTTCCGCGGAAGACCTGTCGGTACTCTCGCAACTCCGTGTTGACGTACCATGTCATGAGACGAGCCTTGGCTGAGTCCCCGAGAGCATCCATGACGAGACATGCTTCGACGAGTGTTCCCCTGCGAGCGCCGACGTCGCTTTTGGTAAATGCCATCTCAAAGTCCTCACAGACTTGTTCCAGGAGCTCCCGTTGCAGCTCAGCCACACCTCTGCTGAGCGTCGCAATCTGCTCAATGCTTCGGTAACTGTTAAAGTGCTTCATGAGCTGAAGTACAGCCTGCAACAGTCCTGCGCACTCTCGATACTGGCGCGTCTTGGCCAGCCCTTTGAGTTGCTCATACGCTGTCGTCAGCATCTGTAGCCGCTTAAGGGCCGTCATGCTAAGCGTCAGGTTGCGCTTTGTGCCATCGAGTCTCTTAATATCGGCCGTCATGGATGTGATGTTTTGCTCCGTCTCGATCGCTCGTGACCGCACCGTCTCTATCTTGCGGAAGAGCTGAGCGAGTTCAGCCTGTGCCGATTGCATGCGCTCCAAACTGGAGTCAGGCCCGTAAGCCTGTTCGGTCTCGAGGGCAGCGATGTCGTTGGACAGCGCATTCTGGTGGCTCTGTAGGGTTTTTGACACTTCGCTAATAGACGATACGGCGGACGGGTGGGAAAATAGGATGTTCAAATGATCTATGGGGTCATAGTCGACTGTCGCGAAGGCTCAGTTAGGCGCGTCCATGGCAAGGAGAGCAAGGGTGGGTAGGTAGGTAGACAGCTTACCTGCATCCAAGCCTGAGGCTTCCGGCAAATTTCCGTTCATCTTGGCGATCAATTGAAGGCCCCGTGCAACCCAAATCTCCTGTGCCTCAATGAATAGAAGTTGATGGTGTTGCGCTGGGCATGAGGAATCGTCTGCAGCTGTTGTTGCTTCTTGCACGTGTTAACTGTCATGATGGATGGTTGAAAGTGGGTCTCTGATCAACCATAAGCTGCCAACCCACGCGGATGTGGCTGAAGCGCGGGCTCTTTTTACCCCTGAACGACACAACACCAACGTCAAAAAGCGGATGAGACCACCCAATGCTTCAGGGGAATTATATGAAAAATCCAAAACGGCTGAGATGTGATTGTTTTCAACTCTTTGATTCGATGACTTCGCTGTGTCCACCTCCAATGAATGCTACTTCACTAGACAATGGAACTGTAACCACTAAACAGTACACATACAGTATTCTGCCTACTCCGTGTCTGCAGGCCTCTCAATATCCATGCTCTCCTTCTCTTTTGCAGGAGTTTCCTTGCCCTTCTTCTTAATTCCGAAGCGCCACGCGTTCATCCGGCTCTCTTTGGCGTCCTTGGAGCGGAAGCTGCCTGTTCCCAGCGATGGACTGCTCGTCATGCTCTCAGTGCCTCGTGCGAGGGGAGTTGGGTCCTCGCCGAATTCATCCAAGTCGCCAATGCTAGACCGGTGCTCCGCAGACATGTTCTTCTCCGAGAAAGTGGCACTACCTGGCCCCTTCTTAAAGAGACCCGAGTCCTTGCCCAGTCTTGAAGACAAGCTAAACTTACTCGAGCTTCCCTTACGGAAGAGTTTCTTGACGACATTCTCGGGATCCTTATGGCTAGGAGCATTGTGATCCGTCGAGTTGGAGGCTGTCGAGTCGAGATTCAAAGACTCGTGAGACTCTGACACTGACAACTGAGTATGTACCGAGAATGTATCTCGAGACACTCGCGAGTCTGAAGGTGAGTCGTCTAGGCTAGGAGGCACCTCAATCGAAGGTGTGAGCGCCTCCTTGCTCTTTGATCTTCCTTCCTTGGACTTGTCCCGGTGTCGCTCTTTTTCCTTGCCCTTGGACTTCTCTTTCTCGGCACCAGAGTCCTTCTCCCTACCGCCAAAGATGCTAGCCATAAATGTTGGCGCCGTCGGGTTAAGACGTTGGCTCATGGATGCTCTGTGGCTCGGAGGACGAGAGCCAATGACGCCCACTTGACTTGGTGACGTTTGAGGGTTAAGTAAGTCATCAACATCCAAGATCTCATCCTCGGCAGATGCAAGGGAAGTCTCTAGATTAGATGGAGACCCACCAATTGATGGCCGACGAGAAGGATTCCTAGAAGGCCATCGCCCCTCATTGGCCGACCACATGCGGTTCTTAGCAATCAAAGAGAAGTCACCTGGTACTCCCCAGATGGAACCACTATCCGTAGAGGGTCGTGGAAGATCTGTCGATGCTATCGATGCAGGGCGCGAGTTTGGCGAGTCTCTGTCACCAGTGAGAGCTCCTGCGCTACTGGCAAAGGGGTTCAACCGGCGAGTTGAGAATGACTTTGAGCCAGACCCAGCAGTTCGGCTCGGCTCTGGACCCGCATGTGGCTTCATCCAGCTGAAGCTGATCCTGCGCTTAGCTCCTGACATGTCGTGGTCTTCCAAACTTCGAGGGAATGATTGGCTCTGGCCCGGTTTAAGAGTGCCAAAGAGAGGTCCTAGTTCGTCGGACGCCTTCGGGGCTCTGTTACGCTGGAAGTTAGACAGCAAACTTGTCAGTCTGTGCCCAGTTGCCGGGGGTGCCGTTGGAGATGTGTGGAGATTCAGTGATTGGGCGTCGCTCTCTGTGTACTGGGGGAACGGTAGGTTGTGTGATGAACCCTGCGGGCTAGAGAACACATTTAGTGACCGGCCGTCCGATGAGGCAGGAGACTGCGGGTGATCATCCTCGCCAGCTGTGATAGCCTCAGGCAAGAAATGAGAAGGTGGAGGTCTCGACTCGGTGTCCTCGACAAGGTCGTCAAAGATATCAGATGGAAGGAGAGCATGCGCGGTAGGGCTCAGAGGTCCGGCGGCTGATCTAAAGTCCGATTCTGACTGACGATCGTCGGGGTTATCAGCAGAAATGTCCATGAACAACCCTGGGCCAAAACCTGCGCGGGTGAAACCAGTCGAAACGGGGAAGCTGTCTTCGGGAATAGCGAATTGGCCGGGCGGCGACGACAAGTTCAGGTTGGAAAGAGAGTTGCTGTTCCCGCTAAGCCGCTTATCCTGAGTTGACACCGGTGGTTCATATTCCAGGGCCGCATCTGCCTGGTTGTAGTAGGCAAGGCCGGATTGGTGTTGAAGGGCTGCTAGTTGTTCCGTCAACGCCCTGATGTGCATATCCAGCTGATGACCCTTCTTAGTCTCAGCAACCAGCTGGCTGTGCAACTCTTTCCGCCTGCTTTCCCACTCCTTTCGAACTTGGACATCGTTCTCCTTCCACTGCTCGTCGTTGCCTCCTGGGAGTTGCTCCCGGGCAGCCTTCAGGTCTTGAAGCTGCTTCCCCTTGTCTTTCAGCTCGGCTTCTAATTCTGCACACTTCTCCTGAAGCTCCGCGTTTGACTCGTCAAGCTCTTGACCTTGCTTGTCGCGTTTGAGTGCCAGCTCCGTCTTCTGTGCATCAAACCCCTCCCTCTCGTTCTTCATCCTCTCAACTTCGCTTTCGAGCTTGGCAATGTTGTCTCGAACCTTGGACTTTTTCTTCTCCTTCTCGTTCAACTGATCTCGTTTTCTCCCACGCTCCTTCTCTGCAGCACGCATCTGCTCCATCGACGTTCTCACGCCAGATTTAAGCTGCGCGGTCTGATCTTCCTTTTCCCTCAAAGCTTGCCTCTTGGCATCTTTCTCTGCCTTAAGCTCCTCTTCCTGCTGTCGGAGTTCGCATTCTTCTTTAGCGATCTGAGCAACAATCTCGTCAACCTCCCTTCTCGTTGACTCAAATCGGCGATTAAGCTCATCCAGAGATAGTTCCGGGCCATCTGACGTGGACCTGATTTGTGGCTGATCCAGGCTTGCGACGGACGGCGAATGTCGCCGATTGACCGTATTTCGTCGCTGACCAGGAGCGGCCGTGCTCACATCAGACGTGGACGCGTTGTTACCATCGAGAACGGGGGCTGCCTCAACAGAGGGCACGGGTGGCTTTCTTTGCGAGTCGGCATCGTTGGTTTCGTCCCCAAGTCTAGGGCGGGGGTGATCGTTGTTGGCGAAACTTGTGGGCACGCGAGAGTTGCCAAGCTGAGGTTTGCCATCCTTTCCGAAGGTTCGCAGACGAAGAACCTGACTTCCAGCCTGGAAGTTGTTCGGACCGACAGCTACGACTCGAATGTTGTAAAAATGGTCGGGCTTGAGCCCTGTAACGGTAATGGCAACTTCGTTCCCGGGTGAATCGCCGACTATAAGGGAGCCATGTCAGTGGCCACGACAAGGCAAGAAGATACACCAGCACCCACCATGAACGCCATTGACTTGGATAGTGTATTTTTGCACAGGTCTGTTGCTATTAGGTCGAGTCCAGCTCAAGGTGGCAGCGTCGGATCGAATGCCAGCAAGCGACACGTCGGGAGGCTCAGGCACGTCGACCCCGAGAATGTTAATGAGGTCAGGGACGGGTTTCCATAGCGTCTGCCACGAGCGATGCAGCAGCCTTGGAATTGAGAAAACTGCAGTTAGCACAAGCAAAGCAGAGAGGAAGAACTAGGCATCTGCCGAGGGACATGAGGGGCAGAGGGAGAGGTGACGTGTTGGGCAAAACTCACCAGACGACGGCACCGAGTGTCAGAACCATCTTAAAGTGGTCTATCAGCAGAACATGGATGCGGATATCTAGCAATGCCTCGATGGACTCCGGTGACATGTGCTCGAGCAGACGTCGAGGGTCAACGAGGAGGGTGATGCTGCAGAGCAGGGCGTAGAGCAAGGCCTTCTGGTAGCTGGCGCGAGGGCTATAGACCCACCAGAAGCCGAGAACGCTGAGGATGAGAGTGGTTAAGACGGGCAACTCCCATGACATGTTCTCAAGCGCAGTCCCGGTCCTGGAGGATGTTGATGCTTTGGAGGCGGACCCAGGCGTCGAGAGTGTCGTGTGGGATCCAAAGGTAGGTCGGGTCGGCAGATGCCAGTGGGCAGGAAAAAAGGCGGGCGTGGAGCGTGGAGATCCGGGCAGGTTCCAGTGAGGCGGTTTTCCCTGCTACAGCGTGTCCAGTAAGATTGTCGGCTGCAGGGCTCCAAGTGCGGGCGGGAATATGGGCACTGTACCGGCCGCAAGCGATCTGGCATGAATGGGTGTGGTAAGGCGGATATGACTGTGTCATCAACACTGTGCCCTGATTGTGGTGCTGTTTCATCACGATTCCCATTCGCAGTTGCCAGCGCCTGTTTTACTTTTATTCGACCGGGCAGGGAGCGCTTGTCGATGGACGGATGGATGCCTTAGATGACCTGCGCTGGCTGCTTACACGTCTTTTATCAGTGATGCAAAGCGTATTATCGGACCGCCCGGACGATGAACAGCTTTGTCCGGAATGGCTCAAAAACGAGGCGTGCGCACTAGTGTCAAGGAGTTGGTCTGTAAACGTCAGTGATGATGTTTCCGGTTGCGAATCTTGAGTTGGCAGAAGACGGGCTCCTTGTCCAACGGGTGTTTTGCAGCAGCCAACCACCCACCGATGCCTTCTGTCACAGGAACAAGCCGCACGTCTGTCATCGGCTGTAGGTATTTAACGTTAAGGTTTATGCCAGTTGCCGACCAGCATGGAATGTTTGCGATGCGTAAAGATGCATGTGGCAACTGGCAGTGTTGAAAAAATAATGTTGCAAAAAAGTATCCGATGCAACCGCGCGAATGAATTATAGCTCAATATCCAGTTCCCATAATACCCATCGTTCAACGTTCAACACATGGGGAAGAAACTCCGGAGCTTACTGCCACGAATAGGCTCCTTGCCCATAATCAAGATCCAGCTTGGCAGCAGCAGGAGCCGAAAATCGCCTCACGTTAGCGTCCGCTCCTCTTCGGCTCCCAGGGTTTCTAGGGCTTCTTCCAGGCTTCCCAAAAATGCATCGGGGCTTTGCCCAACTCGGCATCACCCATGCTTGTCTTGTGCAACGGACCGATCATGCCAACGTCTGGTCTGGTTCTAGACATGTGAGATTGATTGTCAAACCACACAGCAAGCGCATGATCCTTGATGCTTGGTAGCATGAATTGCTCGACACAGCGCCTGACGACGTTGGGTAAATAACAGACACTAATTCACAGTCAGAAGGGGAACGAGTCAGAGATTGGGCAATATTCCACATTGTTCATTCACTGCGTTACGCACGCGTGGTCGGTTTCTCCGGCCTCAAACACATGGATCGATGACATCAAATCACCTCGGCACAACGAGACCAAATACGAAAGCCAGCGAAAATAATGGCAAAAAATGGATAACTGGCAGGTAATCTCCACTGGTTCCCTGCGGCGTCAAGTTCAAAGTAGTCGGTACTTGCAAGATACTACCCCTCATTCAGACACAAGCCTCGGGATCACGAGAAATCAGGGATAAGAGGTGAGTGTGAAGGAATTGGCGGCTGTAGTCGAGATCTATCTCTCCGATTGCTCCTCGCCTACAGAACACTAGAACGTGCCAAGACGCCAAGTATCGTTAGAGGAGAAGTCCCCAGCAGCCCAGTTAAAAGTTCACTTCTAGTACCTGTGTGTAACGTAACACGAGAGGCCCCTCAACGCCCAGCGCCGGTTCTAACCTTCCACACCTCCTTGCCAGTCCTGTAGTCGATCAAGGTCGTTGCGCCGGGGGGGATGTTTTCAGCCTTATTACCCGCGCCTGTTGTAGCTTTGGTCAAAACCGAAGTCTTCTGGGTGGCCTGTGTGCGAATAGGTAGCTTAGAAGGAAATTCTCCTGATGACTTGGTGCCTTTCTTTGAATGACTATCAGCGGGGGGGCGGTTGTGGCGTGGCTGAAGTGGGAGTACACTTGGTGTAGCCTTCTCCTAAGTTGTTGGCTCCTCTAGGTGCTCTCCCGAGGGTGGCTGGACGCCTTGCATCCATTCCAGAACATCCTCCTCAGCCATATGAGATGCTTGAGCCGGATCATCTTCATCTCGCCTCAGAAACAGGTCCGGGTCTTGAGCGCGACCAGAGAGGGCAGCAGCGCAAATGATGGCCCACTGAACTTCGATCATGCGCTGAAAGAGTGGCACTTCGGTCGTGAACCGAGTGACGTTGAAGATTGAGCCTGTCCAAACCGGCCTGTTCGTTTTGACATTATGAGCACGGACTTTGTTGACCTCGAAACATGTACCGCATCCCGGGGTGAAGCAAGTCGCTAGACTACCTCCATGGTGGTGCGTGACAAGAGCTGGGAGCCTTTTGTTAGGGCCCTGTTCCTGCTCAAGCATAATGTGCGTCTTAGCCAGGCTAGACTGAATGTTTCGGGGCATCCAAACAAGCTGCAGCTTAACTGATGACTTTGGAGGTGATGGCTTTGAAGTTGACGGCTCTGGGTCCTCGAGGATGGGAGTTGCTCCAAGAAACTTGAAGCCAAAATAGGCTCGGGACCACCAAACATGGAGCAGCGGGCTCAGACACAACATGTTCCAAGTGTAATCAGATGAGCCAGGAGCACTGCAGAGACGACCCAGGGAATCGTTGGTAAGCAGCGTGTCGTCGACAGTAGCCCTGGGAAGGCCAAGGAACAAATCCATGGCAGGCTGTAGCCTCGAGGTCTTGGCCATATTGTGCAACGAGTTGTTCCAAGCAAATGGGATGATGTGGCAGGCTTCTGGGTCCGTAGCTCCCGTCACAATGCAAACCCCCCCGTCGAGATCCTTACATTTATCAGCCTGGCCTTGGTTCCGAGTCTTCTTTACCAGAGACGATATCGACGTGTTGCTACCCTTTGCGGTGGTCTGGTCATCGAAGCCTGCTTTCTGAAGGACTAGTTATAAAGTTAACCAATATTTATCTATCGGTCATTGTAGATAGAGAAGAGGAGTAGCTTACAGTGTTCGGTCAGCATCCCTAGATGTGAGAGAGTTGCTTTGAACGTGATGCCCGAGAGAGTAGCCATTTGGAGGGCCCTATTGAGCTCGACCTGAGGCATTCGGATCAAGTAGCAGAATTGGATGTGTGTGAGCTGGAAATCCCGAGGACCGTTTCCAGCCCTCAGTACATCTCTGATTTGCGTAATAATACCAAGGCGCATGTCATACTCATGGAGAGGCAAAAGCGAAGAGACTTGCTCAACTTCGGGGCGCGCCCGCAAAAAATCGAGGAGATCTTGCCGGGCCTTTGGATCCTGGGCGTAGTGACCCAGGAAGAGCGAGGTCTCAGTCGCGACAGGGTTGGCCATCATGCCACGATCTTGGGATGTGGTGTGGTGGAGGTGGAGGGTGAAGCTATGCACAAGCGACCGGGGTTTGTTGATAACTAAGTGGGGCCTGATTGATTGCGCTGGTAACGCAGCGTGCGAATTTCGTCATTGTGAGCTTCCTGTTACTGCACCAGTCGCGGGAGTAAAACGCCTCCATGCGCTCCCCTTTTTTTACTCGATCACACCTCGTTGTCATCATTTTCAGTCATCATTTCTTGTCTTATTTTTATTTTTATTTTTTATTTTTTATTTTATTTTATTTTTTATCAAGAACTCTTGAGACTTCTTTGTACAGATTCACATTTACACGCTGCTTTTTGACCTCTGGTGACGTATTCACCTGACCGGCAAAAAGACTGACCCGCCCAACCAACCAGCAAGCGTCCTTTTTTTGTACTGGGTACCTCGCCCGCCTCCCGTTGCGCTCAACCCGCCTCGACCGACCCGTCGATTCGACTGCCCAGTCCCCCAACAATCCGCATTCCGTCCGCCTTGAACTCTTCTTGATAAACATCCCGTACGCTTATTCCCTCCCTCTTTGTACGGGTAAAGGTTGTTTAGGCTCTTGGTTGTTCTTTGACCTCGACCGACCATTCACTCTGTCGTACCGTTCCGTTCCGCTTCTTCAAGCTTGTGATCGACCGCCCTTCGGATCGTCGTCGAGTCGGCCCCGCAACAAGCCGCTGCACTTTCGCACCCAGCCTCGCCTCGGAAGAGAAAGAAGAACTCGAGCGCTTCGACTTCTTCCGCCCGCCAGAGGCAAGATGCAGTACGTGCGCGGCCTCAGCGAGTCGGTCTCGACAGCATGGAACTCGATCAATCCAGCCACCCTCAGCGGCGCTATTGATGTCATCGTCGTCGAGCAAGAAGATGGCTCGCTGCTCTGCTCACCGTTCCACGTCCGCTTCGGAAAGTTTTCTCTTCTGCGACCATCGGATAAGAAGGTCGAGTTCAAGGTCAATGGCGTAAAGCAGAACTATTCCATGAAGCTCGGCGAGGGCGGCGAGGCCTTCTTTGTCTTCGAAACCACCGACAACATTCCCCAGTCGCTGCAGACATCACCCCTCGTCTCCCCTGCGTCTAGTCCCGCGAGCAGTCCACCTCTGGATCCCGAGCAGGCTTCAGCAGCTGGTTTACAGGAGCCAGAAGCCTTTGAGCTCGATGCCTCTGAGAGCAAGCCTCGTCGACCGCCTCCTTCTGTTCTGCATAACAAACAGAACGAACTTGGTATGTGTCTGACTTTGCTTATTCTATGACACCGACTAACCTCCTGCGCAGGCATGATCACGCCATCGACCTCTCCTGAACTACGCAGCGCTCGTCCAGTATCCGGCGATTGGTCTTCGAGCATCCCCCGACCGCACAGCGACGATATCCTCCGCCAGAGTGCCCGGAGTCATGATCGAGAAAGTTCTATTGATGGAGACTATGTTGCTTCTGAGCGGTCACTTAGTCCGCCCCCTCTTGGCCCTAGGGAGGCCCTTGAGCGTGCCAGGGTACTCTCTAGAGAGTTTTCCGCCGCCAACATTCCTAACAAAGTCACCGACACGGGCGACCTCATGCTGGACATGACTGGGTTCAAGAGTAATGAGGAGGACATTCTCCGGGCTGAGATCCTCGCTCGCAAGATTCTCTCTGAGGAGCTGGATGGCAACTATGACATCGGCGCTCTCTTTGGCTTTGATGGGGAGGGAAACCTGTGGATCTATAGCAGCGAAAGCGCCAAGCAGGCTGCCATGAACAAGACGATCGAGGCCTCTCTGCAATCCCATCGTCAGCATATGGCAGCCGATGCTGTTTCGGACCCCGGATATCAGAGCGACAGCAGCGATGCCACTGCGGCGCCTCTTATCTCCCATCGCCGATCCGAGTCTGATGCTGGTCCAGCGGATCTGCAGACACCTCCTCGGACACCGCCTGGCTCTTCGGGCCATGCAGGAGATCCTAACAGGAACTATGCAAAGACCTTACGACTTACTAGTCAGCAGATCAAGGACTTGAACCTGAAACCCGGAGCGAACGTCATGGCCTTCACTGTCAACCGAGCAACATGCACAGCAAACATGTATCTCTGGAAGCACGAGACACCTGTTGTCATCTCCGACATTGACGGTACAATTACCAAGTCGGATGCTCTGGGACATGTGTTGAACATGATCGGTCGTGACTGGACCCATTCGGGAGTTGCCAAGCTCTACAGCGATATTTCTGCCAACGGGTACAATATCATGTATCTCACAAGTCGATCAGTCGGCCAGTCTGATACTACAAGAGCATATCTTGCTGGTATTGTCCAAGATGGTTACAAGATGCCCCCAGGGCCTACTATTCTCTCCCCTGATCGAACAATGGCAGCGTTGAGGCGAGAAATCTACCTTCGCAAGCCCCATATCTTCAAGATGGCTACTCTCCGAGATATTCGCAACCTATACGGCCCAGACCGTACACCCTTCTATGCTGGCTACGGAAACCGATTGACTGATCAAATCTCATATCGAACTGTCGATGTACCGAGAAACAGGATTTTCACAATCAACTCCAACTCGGAGGTTTCTCTCGATCTTTTGAGTCTTAACAAGCTCAAGATGAGCTACGTCAATATAAACGAAGTCGTCGACCACTATTTCCCTCCGGTCAGCACACTGGTCAAGGGTGGTGGTGAAGAGTACACAGATTTCAAGTACTGGCGAGATGATCCTCTCGCCATGGCCGACTTCTCGGCGAGTGAGAGCGACGAGGATGATGTTCGCCCAGGACGACAAGCTCCCGTGTATGCTGATGAAGATGACGAGGACGATGAAGACATCGATGACGAAGAGGGAGAGGAAGATGACGAGGACATGGATGAGATCGGCGAAGGCCTCGCCGATAGCTACATTTCCCGCGCATCCATGGACGAGTTTGCAGAGGCAGAGAGTGTTTTGAGTGGAAGTGTCGACGAGGAGCGTCTAAGAGCATCCATGACACAAGACCTTCAAGAAGCCGATGATGAAGATGAGGAAGATGTATATGAAGACGGTGAAGAGGATCACGAAAACGAACAAGAGGGCGAGGACGCCTCTGGCGAAAAATTGGCCGTCGAGCATCAGCACAAGCGAAAGACCAGCGTCGTAGAGGACGTCCTCGCCCAGCACATCACTGGGGTTGGTCATCTCTCCGTGGAGAAATAAAAAAAAGAGTCGGAAAGTGAAAGCTAAGTATCGTTAACAGGGGACTCGGGTAGCAGCAGCTCCTCCCGACACAGAGTAAGGTGTTTTTTTTCTGGATTCATGGCGTTGGTCTCTTTTTTCTTGCTTTCCTTACATTTTTAGAAAGAGACGTCAGTTTCAGGGGAAGTGTTGTGTGCAGAGAACAGATGGAAATAGGGGCGATGATGGAATTACCAGGCATATACATCTACGGTGGCATAGCGCGGCGTTGAGCATCTCTTGCATCTGGAGTGTGATCAGAGCATGGCATTCTGCGTTGTTGCAGGCGAATAAAAGCTTTGCTGTACATCCAGCTAGAATATCACTTGAGCATATCGTTGCCCAACTAACAAGACATCACTCATCAAGATCATCAACTGATCGGAGTCATTACGAGCAATATTCAAGTGTCAACATTTTGAAGCCAAGTCTACTCCCATGTCCTAACCCCTATCCTAAAAGAAATCACGCCCATCCATCTCCTTCTAGTTTTTACTCTTTCTTCTCTACTGTCGGTTCATGTGCTCAATACGGATCTCGACAGCCCGTCTGTGAGCCTCGAGCTCCTCAACCTTGGCCAGTTGCATGACAGCAGAGCCGACGTTCTTGAGTCCTTCGGCGGTAAGGTTGGAGCTAGTGATGTGCTTCTGGAACGAGCCCAGGTTAACACCAGAGTACTGCTTGGCAAAGCCATAAGTAGCTATCAAACGGTTAGTCACACGTCAAGAATTTAGGAGTTAGCTTGAACTTACGCAGCGAGTGGTTGACACCAGCAGAGTAGTCGCCAACACTTTCAGGGGTCCAGGCACCAACAAACACACTGCCAGCGTTCATAACCTGGTCGACAACCTTCTCGGCATCCTTGAGCTGCAGGATCAGATGCTCAGGGGCGTACTCGTTGCTGATACGCATTGCCTCCTCAACATCCTTGACCTGGACGGTAACAGAGTGGGCGATAGAGCCACGAACAATATCAACTCGGGGGAGGGCCAGAGCTTGATTGTGGACCTCGTCCTCGATAGCCTTTAGCTGCTCCTCGTTCAAGTCGACAGCAAGCAGAATGACCTGGCTGTCAACACCGTGCTCGGCCTGAGAGAGCAGGTCAGAGGCAACAAAGGCAGGGTTGGCGTCCTTGTCAGCAACAACGAGAACCTCGGATGGGCCAGCAGGCATATCGATACCCACGCCAGCATTGGTGTCGTTGCTAACGTGCATCTTGGCTGCCGTCACAAACTGGTTACCAGGTCCCAGAATCTTGTCCACCTTGGTGACACTCTCAGTGCCATAAGCCAGGGCAGCAACAGCCTGAGCACCTCCAGCCAAGACGATGCTCTCAGCACCAACCTTGTGAGCGACATAGACGATCTCAGGGGTAATCCGACCGTCTGATCGAGGAGGTGAAGCAAAGACAATCTTCTTGCAGCCGGCCACCATAGCGGGCACACCCAGCATCAGAGCAGTGCTGGGTAGAACGGCAGTTCCACCGGGAATGTACAGGCCAACTCTCTCAATGGGTCTGGAGAAACGGCTGCACACAACGCCTGGCATAGTCTCGACTTGGAGGGCCTGCTCCTCGTTCTGGGCAGAGTGGAATTTTCGGATGTTCTCGAAAGAAATATCGATCGCCTTGATAGACTCGGGGGAAATATCCATCAGCTCCTTAGGGAAGGGAGCCTTGAGGACGGGCGACGTCAAAGAAGTGGCCTTCTCAAACTTGTGGGTATATGAGAGCACCGCCTTGTCACCACCGGTCCGCACCTCCTCAATGATGGGCTTGATGATCTTAAGAATGCCGTCAGGAGACTTCTGAGAGGGGCGCTTCAACTTCTCGATGAGCTCAGCCTCAGAGATCTTGGAAGCATCGATTCTCTCCATCTCGATGCGACCATCGGCAGGCTTCTCAGCAGGTGGGGGTGTAGGCTTCGCGGGGGCAGCCTCAGTCTTGATGCCCTCCTTTTCGGCCCACCTGCCCTTGGCATTGCCGGCTCTCCTCTTCACCTTGAGGCTCTTGGCATCGAGGTTTGCCTCGATATCAGCCAGGCTGACACCGGCGCCAACGGCCTTGGTCAGGGCAAAGTAGATGAGGTCGGCAGCTTCAAAGGCAATGTTCTCCTTGGTTGTGCCGTCGCAGAGCTCCTCAGCTTCCTCCATGATCTTGGCTCGAAGTAGCTTCTCGTCGGAGAACAAACGAGCAGTGTAAGACCCGGCAGGGGCAGACTCTTTCCGAGACTTGAGAGTCTGCTCCAGCGCAGCAATACCGTTGAGATCACCGAAGCATCCAAACTGCTGCAGGTGGCAGAAACGACCCTTCTGGTTGACAACAAACTTCAGAGTGTCATTGTCACAGTCAAGGCCAATCCGCAGCAACTCCTGAGTGTCGCCAGAGGTGAGTCCCTTGACCCAAAGTCCTCGTTTCCTGCTCTGATACACTCCAGCCTGGGTGCGCAAAGCCTCAAGAATGCTCTCCTCGCTCGTGTAGGCAAGACCCAGAGCAATTCCAGCATCATCGGTAACCACAGTGGGGATAAGGCCGTCGGATCGATCAACCTTCCAGTATGACGCAATCACTTTGGACAAAACCAGTCTTGTCGAGTCATTTTTGTCGGTTGTGAGACCAGTAGAGGGGAGAATCGGGATGGCGTTGCATTTCTTAGCCACCTCAACAAAATTCTCCAGGGCAGTCTCCGGTGTTGGCTTGAAGAAAAGGTTCTTGATCTTTCTGGCACTGGCTTCCTCGACGAACTTGCTGAGCCCACTCGATGAAGTATCGAAGTCCTTGATCAATAGGCCACTCTCCGTAGCCGCAGAAAGGTCAAGGTTACACACAGTCGGGATAACTCTTGCGCCAAACTCTGTGTACTCGGAAATGTTCTCGGAGGGGACAAACACTTTTCGTACCCCGCCATCGAGGAGAGCAACCACGTCGTCAGGGCTGCTCAGGTTCGTAGCGTCCATATGGACAATGGTTCCAGCGACGGGACGGCCCCAATCTTTGGAAGCTGTCTCATAGAAAGCAGCTCCAAGAAGAGCGACCTCCTGAGGAGTGAGGCCATTGTCGGTAGCTTGTCCTTCAGGACCAGCTACACTGACCAGGAACGGCAATGGGAGGGTCGTCTCCATACTGTAAGGACCCGAGAGGAAGAATTGATGTCAAAAAAACTCAAAAGGTCAAAGTATGGCCGCGAATTGTTGATTGGAAGTTCTAGATAAATGAGTCAAGGCCGATCGCCCGCGAGAAAAGTTGTGAGTGATGACTGAGTCCTGCATCGGCGGCAACTGGTGGGGCACACCTTCCGTCTTTTCGCCCCTGCCCCTCCATCGCTTCCTTCCCACTCCCGAGAAGCAAATCCGGCTTGCGCAAATGGATGAAAAATTAAGGTGTGGTCTGTGCTTTCACTGCAGGGTATTCGCGGATTATCAGAAATTCCGAGGCTCTGCTTCCCCGACCGCAGCCGCATGAAGCTATCAAACGACTGGCCATCAAACGGGAGAATCTTCTAAACTTCCTAATACGCGCCAAGCCCATAAATCCGGTGCTTGTTTCATTCTCCCATCTTATCCAAATTCCGAAACTCTTCATCCTCATCTATTTCCACATTTATTCCATCGCAAAAGCCGGCCTAATTGTGGACGCGACAATTGAATCGCGCCGGCGCGACACTCGAATGCCAGCCTCGCGCTCAACTTAGACCTCTCATAGCAAGTCGCATCGCCACTTTTTCGCTTCTCATTTGAAGCATCACAGCACCACCGAACATGGCATCGAGTCAACCCCAGACGAACGGGGTGCCAGCCTCTTCAGCGGGCACTTCGCAAACCGTTCCCAATACCCAGACCACAACTACCAGCCAACCTGCTGCCTCCTCACAAAACGCTCCTCCTCCTGCGCCATCGAGCTCGGCACCTCGCCCTCGCGACTCTCGTCTCGTCGAGCTCCTGTTAACCTCTCAGGGCGTCACCGCATACGAGCAGCGCGTGCCCCTTCTCCTCCTCGATTTTGCCTACCGCCACACCTCCTCCGTGCTTAACGATGCACTACACCTCTCCGGCGACCCTTATGTCACTCATGCCGGTTCCAAGCCATCAGCAAACTCGGGCGCAATCTCCGCGCCTGCAGGAGACGCAGCAGTAACAGCCAACGCCGTGAAGCTCGCCATAGCGGCGCGCCTCAGTTACCAGTTCCGCGGGGGCAGTGGAGGTGGTGGCATCAGCAAGGACTACATGCAAGAGCTGGCGCGCGAGCGGAACAAGGTGGCACTTCCCAAGATTGTACCCAGCGAATGGGGTGTTCGACTACCAAGCGAGCGGTTCGTGCTGAGTGGAACGAGCTGGGGCTTGAAGGATATGTGGGATGAGGCGGATGACGACGAGGATATGGAAGGAGATGTCATGGAGGGTATCGAAGGCCCCGAGCCGGAGGATATTGGCGGTGATGGTGTGGAGGGAGGCACGGTGGAGGATATGTTTGGTGAGGATGTGGATGAGGAGATGGCCGAGGAGGGCTAGGTGGCCCCCTCGTCAACCCAAGGACATGTACAAAACGGGACACACGTGAACGGTGTCAATGGTGTTTAGGGCGTTCAGGACAAGGGAAGGCAGTAGGTTATAGATACCTATTTCATGAGGGCAACCGTTGCCTGTTGGCCCGGACCTAGGCTCAAGCTTTATCCCCATTTCTTCGTGAACATGTGCCTACATCGCAACAGTGCGGTATCTGCACTCATCCAGATCCATCGTTCGTGTCACACAGACATCTATCCACTATATATCCCAAAGCACCAGAAGGACCATCCCCAACACAAGCTCTCGCCTATAACCTCAACATCAATCACATCGTCGCCCAATCAGCCCGAACTCCCAACAAGCCTCGCTCAGATTCTACTGCCTTCCCGCGTATCTGGCCAAAGGATCAAAGAAATAGCCAAGTTAAGTTTTTGGTACACAATACCATCTCTTCCAGGTCCTGCCTTGGTACACACGTTGGTTTTATACATTTCCCAACTCAGTCATTTACATTGAGAGATCTAATTCAACTCTACCTACCCATTCAGATTACAATATAAGGTTGACAAGAAAGACGATAATCCAAGTCCTCCCTCTTGCTCAATATCTACCTAGATGTAGTCCCTTATCAATACCAACTAGAGCCGAGCTCACAAGAGGCTCTATTCATAACCCTGCATTGCCAAGCCAGAGGGCTGTTGCTCACACCATCATGAGTACCCTTGTCTCGGCTGCTTTTATTCTTCGTGGTATGATTCTTACTCGTCATGAATCACTAGACCAGCGATACCGGCATGAACAGATGTTTCTGCTGGCAGGGACGTCACCGCAAAATGACAAGTGGAAACTTCACAATAAGGCTACGGGGTGACTTCAAAATCAAGACACAATTATCACAACTCCACGTTACCTAGTATGAACAGAGGAAATCTTATGGTACACTAGGCCTGTAAACGGTATCTCATACACTCTATACCCGGGTCTCGATTTTCGCAAACCTGACTGGCCCTTTCTACCTTAAAACTTGGGCTTCATGGTGTTGCGGAGTCTCTGGTAGTCGAAGAGACCCTCAATAGTACCCACCGCGCTGACGGCGATATCCCGGTCCCAGAGTTTTCGGTTGGCAAAGTCCATGATATCCTTCTCGGTGATGGCATCGATCTTGCGCTCGATCTCGCCGGGGGCCATGCGGCGGCCGGTGGTGACGAGCTGTCGGCCAATGTCCTCGGCAACGGCAGTGGTGCCGTCGAGGGACAGGAGGATGGAAGCCTTGAGCTGAGCCTTGGCACGCTCGGTCTCGGCACCGCTGACGTTGGTGCAGAGACGCATCCACTCGCGGATGGCGAAGTGGACAAGGTCGTCGACTCGGTCAGGCTTGTCGGAGACGAGGTAGATACCCCAGAGACTTGAGATTGGTCAGTTATATGAACATATACGTCACACACATCAAACTTACCCAGTGTCGCTGTAGCTAGTAGAGAAGCTCATGAAGCTGTTGGCGATATCGTGCTTGTGAACCCAGCCGCTGAGCTTGCTGCCCTGGTGGGGAGCCTGGCCAACAGCCTTGTCGTAGTTGCCGACGATAGCCTGGGCAACGAGGGCAGTGAAGTAGTCCTCCGAGTTCCAGCTGACACCCTCAACGGCCAGAGCGATGTTGGCAGTGGGCATGGCGTCATCACGGACACGGACATCGGAACCCATGAAGTCAGCCTTCTGCTTGGAGAGGAGGTAGGCGCTGTTCTTGGGGCCGCTGCTGGGGAGGCCGCTGAAGTGCTTCTCAGCGAGCTCGACGAGCTGCTCATGGGGGATACCGCCAGAACCGACAAGAACCATGCGGTCAGCAGTGTAGTTGTTCTTGATGTAGTTGACGAGCTCGGTTCGGGTGATGTCGCGGATGTTCTGGCGGGGGCCGAGGATGGTGCGGCCAAGAGGCTGGTGCTGGAAAGCAGTGGCGTGGAGGTGATCAAAGACAACCTCCTCAACCTGCTTCTCAACCTCCTCGGACTCTCGGAGGATAACGTCGCGCTCGCGCTCAATGGCAGACTGCTCGAGCAGAGAGTTCTGGAGAATGTCGGAGAGGATATCGACGCACTGGGGGACGTCAGAGTTGAAGGCCTTGGCGAAGTAGACGGTGTTCTCGCGCTGGATGGTCGTTAGCCTCGTGAAATTGTGTATCCCTTCATCCGACTGACCGAGGTGTAGGCGTTCAAGTGGCCACCCATGTTCTCAATCTCCAACTCCAATTGCTGCTGAGAACGCTTGGCCGTTCCCTGTGGTGTTGTTAGTGATGGATCTGGACCCATTGATGGGTTGCCGAACCTTGAAGGCGAGATGCTCGAGGAAGTGCGCGGTGCCATTGGTCTCGTCAGTCTCAGCCCGGGAACCAGCGTCAATCCACACGCCGACGGTCGAGGTTTGCGCAAAGGGGGAGTGCTCGGTCGCGACCTGGGGTATACGGGTCAGCAACACATTCCGAGATGGGTGTCGAGGCCAATTGGCCTCGGTAGACGGTGCTCACGGTCAATCCATTGCGAAGAGTTGTGGTCTGAGTCTTGCCGACGGTAGAGGGCGTGGCAAAGCCTCGTGTCAAGGGAACGGCGGCCGAAAGACCAGCACGGTTTCGCAGACCTCGGGAGAGGTTCAAAGCTAGTCTCCGGGACGCCATGACGGAGGTTTGGAGGGTCAACGCTGAATTGAGTGGTTTGATGAAATCTTTCGATCTGGCTCGGCTAGAAGCTTTACTGAGATAATTTGCAGCCTGAGCAATTAGGCGGAGCGCTTAGTCATTCCGACCGTCTCCGAATCAGAGCGACCCGGAAGGATGATGCTGTCCAATGGGAGCTACCGATTACTAACCGGTGCCGACTCCACCGAACCGCCACTCATCAGCACGCCTGTCTGTTTTCGTCCTTGCCAGGGCAGGCAGCTCCAAGTACACACGAACGCAGAGCATCAACATCGAATTGTTGATGCGATTGTGGTATCATCGCAAGCAGAAACGAATCGTCGTATACGAAATCTTCGAGTCTCAAGTTCAACCTCTCTAATAAACCTATACTTGTTCAAACTTGCTTCCTTGTTCTTGTTCTTCCTGTCCCTTGCAATGCCCTCTGAAAACTACGACTTTGGCCAAGTCTTTCAATCTGTCTACATCGCCAAGCAGAAACTTGCACCTCCTCCGGTCCCTGAAAGCATGAAGGCAGTTCTTCAGAGCTACCCCCCATTGGGACAGGTAACTCCAGTCCAAGACCAATCCATCACCTTGACTGCTGTTCTGGAAATACCCAAGTCCCGAGAGACTGAAGCCTGGGAGATATCTCTGTGGCATTCACTGGACGGCTCAGACTGGAAAGATGCACATCTGTCTCCCATTGAAGACGCTCTAGCCCCTCAAACTTTGCAGTCTATACCCGAATCTGTGTCTCGCTTCCACTTTACATCGTCTCTCTCGTTTGACACCTCAGTGCGGTTTACTCTCAAGTTTCGGCATAGTCCAAATGTCGACTGGAGGTGGATACGCGATGAACAAGGTCTAGATGATGGCCTGATCGTCAGTACTGCCGCAGGGGTCACATCTGACAATCTATCTGATCTTATACCTGATCTCAATTCTGAGGACTGGGTCATCAAGTCGTGCCTAAGCCAGTCACCCAGGACATCCCTCTGGTCACTTGAAACCGTGATCCCGCCAGCCCAGGGAGACTACTCGAGCTATAGAGATATTGCTATCGGTACTCCATGGGGGTCTTTCGCGAGGTGAGTAAGACAAGGAAGATGATGCTGTACATGGGCAGACGTAATCATCCGTACCAATCATCTCGTCTAACGTGAAGCAGGTGGTTTGCCCTTGTGCGACTTTGGTCACCTTGGCTAGCCCCTCGTCATGGAAAGGCGCAATTTTCACTTGACAATGACGGAATTCTCTGTTGTTTTCTAAGCCCTCAGGGCAAAAACCTTGTCTTCCTTGCAGTCAGTGGCCTCAACCATGTCTTGCCAGTCTTCCGACAAGGGTCCAAGGACCAACTTCAGGTTCATGTGAGTTCCTGATATAGGACCTGCCGATGATCAATTGCTGATTTGCATAGGCTCGGAACGATGGACTTTCGGAAGAGAAAGCCACGATACTCGTCTCAGAAGGAGAGGATTTCGAGTGCGCTGTTGCTGCTGTCATGTACCATGCTAGAAAACTGGTATCCCAAGCAGCACAGGCCAATGTTGAACACGAGCAGCAACTGTCCAGCCTGGCCAGTGACTTTAAGCCACAGTGGTTGGAGTATTGGTTTGATGGATTGGGCTTCTGTATGTCCTCTTTTGCCAAGATTGAAGCCCCTGATCTGACATCAAGCAGGTACATGGAATGCCCTCGGACAGCGACTTACAGATCAGAAGATATTCGATGCCATAGACAAGTTGTCCGAAAACAACATTAATGTCTCAAGTCTCATCATTGATGACAACTGGCAGTCAATTGACTACCGTGGTCCAAGCCAGTTTCAGTACGGCTGGAAAGACTTTGAGGCAGAGCCCGAGGGTTTCCCCAAGGGGCTAAAAGCAACAGTATCCCACATTCGAGAGAAACACCCCCATATTCAGCACATTGCTGTATGGCACGCCCTCCTCGGATATTGGGGCGGCATCGCCCCAGACGGCAAGATCGCAAAGACCTACAAGACCATCGAGGTTGTCCGTGAGGATGCTGATCGTCGTAACCTACCCCTTGGTGGTAATATTACGGTTATCGCTGAAGAAGATGTCTCGAGGTTCTACAATGACTTTTACAAGTTTCTCGTGGACTGTGGAATTGATGCTGTCAAAACAGACGCCCAGTTCATGCTGGACACATGGGTCGGCGCTTCTTCTCGCCGTGATCTCATCAACACGTATCTCGACACATGGACCATTGCAACTCTACGGCACTTTAGCGCCAAGGCGATCTCTTGTATGTCGCAATTCCCACAGGCTTTATTTCACTCTCAGATGCCCACGAACAGGCCAACTATCCTGGTGCGCAACTCGGACGACTTCTTTCCTGAGATACCAGCCTCTCATCCTTGGCACGTGTGGACAAACGCACACAACAGCATCTTCATGAAATACCTCAACGTGCTTCCTGACTGGGATATGTTCCAGACTGTGCACGAGTACTCTGGCTTTCACGCCGCAGCTCGTTGTATCAGTGGAGGCCCCATCTACATCACAGATGTTCCAGGTGAACATGACATGGATCTTATCGACCAGATGACTGGCCTCACCCCGCGGGGCAAGACAGTGATTTTTAGGCCGAGCGTATTGGGGAAGACGGTATACCCCTATATGGGATATGATGATGACTCCCTGTTGAAGGTGGGAAGTTATCATGGTAAGCGGACATACTCTTCGTTATGATAGCATTGGCTAACCATATCCAACAGGGGCTTCGCAAACTGGCAACCCTATCCTGGCAATATTTAACGTCTCTTCACGGCCATTGACCGATCTGATTCCGCTATCAATCTTTCCGGGAGCTGATCCCCGTATTCAGTACGTGGTTCGTGCTCATACTACAGGCAAGGTGTCTCGGCCAGTCACCATCAAGGACCCAGGCTCTTTGCTCACTGGCTCATTGCCTGTTCGGGGATATGAAATATTCTCTGCCTTTCCTTTGGCAAGTCTGTCTAGCAAGAAGCATGGTGACATGTTGATCGCGAATCTTGGGTTGCTAGGTAAAATGGCCGGCGCCGCAGCAATCTTCATGAGCAGTGTAGAGGAGCGTGAGAACGGCCGCGTTATGCTTGACACGCGAGTGAAGGCATTCGGCGTGCTCGGTGAGTTTGTGGACCTGTCTTTTTCCAGTGGTATACTAATGAGTGACGTTAGGTGTCTATGTATCTTCTCTTCCCGCCATGACGATTGATGGCGACTTTTTGATCACAATTCAGGAAAAGGTCGTCCCGGTGCATACGGTGGCCATTTCGAAAGCTGACGACCATGTTCTCGAGATCGACATTGGCAAAGCATGGAAGGAAATGGGCCTTGAAAGTCGATGGAGCAATGACGTTGAAGTCAAGGTCTTTTTTAGCATTTGAGGGGTCGAGGTAACATGCGAATGGTGAGAAGGACATAGCTGCAAGGTAGGTAGCCATTCAAGCCAGGAATATCATCTCGATAATTCATGCGTACACCAGCCAAGAACAATGTTAATGGCGCTCATCCTATTGATCATGTCTTGAACTGTCTCTGCCGGCGCAGGATTGACAAGAAGTGCAGGGTAAGTTGCTTACTCACCAATCACAAATGTTGGTGAGCACTGAAAAACTAGCAGCTCAGGCGCTCACACAAATGCAGGTCGGGAAATGGCGTCGACCCATCAGAGAGCGAGAAAAAAAGCTTCTGTTTCTACTTCTGGTGTGGAAGGTGCGTGCGTGCGGCGCTGCTGCCCCGCCAGATCGGCCGTGGCAAGTTGCGGGCAGGTGGCAGCCCACCCACCACCTTACCAAAGCTTTAGGCAAGGGTCCGGTCTCGCGTCCGTCCCATAAAAAAGTTTTCGAGCGGCCACCACCAATTCTTTTCTCTTTTCTTTCTTTTGGGAAGAAGCGTTCTATCAATTCTGCCAGTCGATATAGAGGCCACAGCTTGCTCATCGACTTGTTTCGCCTTCGACCTCACATCTTTCAAATCCAGCCCTTCATTTCTTCTTATTCAAAATGTCCGCCTCCGTCCTCGACTACCGCAGCGCCCTCGAGGTGCTCGACGAGTACAAGCAGAAGGATGGCCTCGACCTCCACGAGCTGA
The DNA here is from genome assembly GCA_025433615.1 of Fusarium sp. LHS14.1. Lineage (NCBI taxonomy): Eukaryota > Fungi > Ascomycota > Sordariomycetes > Hypocreales > Nectriaceae > Fusarium > Fusarium sp. LHS14.1. The sequence continues at coordinate 4,230,319 of CM046481.1, forward strand.
TGGACACCACCAAGCACGGTGGCCTCACTTACAACGATTTCCTCCTTCTGCCTGGCTACATTGGCTTTGCTGCCTCTGCAGTGACTCTTGATGCCCCCATCACCAAGCGCATCACTCTCAAGACCCCCTTCGTCTCGTCCCCCATGGACACGGTCACTGAGCACGAGATGGCCATCCACATGGCTCTCCAGGGTGGTCTGGGTGTCATTCACCACAACTGCTCCCCCGAGGCTCAGGCCGACATGGTCCGCAAGGTCAAGCGATACGAGAACGGTTTCATCCTCGACCCCATCGTCATTGCCCGCAACACCACTGTCGGCGAGGCCAAGGCTCTTAAGGAGAAATGGGGCTTTGGTGGTTTCCCCGTCACTGGTAAGTCTTGACACTTCTTTCTATCACTCACTGGTTGCATGATTATACACTTTTTCTATATAACTTTCGTTCCACCGTATAGACTATTGTCATGGGGACTTTCTTTACTATGATTCAACCTTACAAATCACATTTACTTTCCCAAACCCCGCTCGCACAGGAAAGAAATATGGGCTAACATGCAAAATTTGCAGAGGACGGCAAGCTGGGATCCAAGCTCCTGGGTATTGTTACCAACCGAGACATCCAGTTCGAGGAGGACCACGACCATGACATCTCCAACGTCATGGTCACCGACCTCATTACTGCCCCCGATGGTGTCACTCTGGTCGAGGCGAATAAGATTCTTGCCAAGTCCAAGAAGGGCAAGCTACCCATCGTCGACAAGGACTTCAACCTCGTCTCCATGATCTCTCGTTCCGACTTGACCAAGAACCAGCACTTCCCCTTTGCTTCCAAGCTTCCCGACAGCAAGCAGCTTCTCTGTGCTGCTGCCATTGGCACTCGTCCCGAGGACAAGCTCCGCCTGCAGAAGCTGGTTGATGCTGGTCTTGATATTGTTATCCTGGACAGCTCTCAGGGTAACAGCATGTACCAGATTGAGATGATCAAGTGGATTAAGAACGAGTTCCCCGGTCTCGATGTCATTGGCGGAAACGTCGTGACTCGTGAGCAGGCTGCCTCTCTGATCGCTGCTGGTGTCGACGGTCTCCGAATTGGTATGGGCAGTGGTTCTGCCTGTATCACTCAGGAGGTCATGGCCGTCGGTCGTCCTCAGGCTGCTGCCGTGTACAGCGTCAGCCGCTTTGCTGCTCGGTTCGGCGTCCCCTGCATTGCCGATGGTGGTGTTCAGAACGTTGGCCACATTGTCAAGGGTCTTGCCCTGGGCGCCTCTACTGTCATGATGGGTGGTCTCCTGGCTGGTACCACCGAGTCCCCCGGTACCTCTTTCGTGTCGCGCGAGGGTAAGCTTGTCAAGGCCTACCGAGGTATGGGCAGCATCGATGCTATGCAGGACAAGAAGGCTGGTGGTGGTGGCAAGGACAGCCAGAAGAGCAACGCCGGAACTGCCCGCTACTTCTCCGAGGGCGACAGCGTTCTTGTTGCTCAGGGTGTCTCTGGTGCCGTGGCTCACCGAGGGTAAGTGACGTCCCCTAGTTTGGGAAAGATTTGAAGTGCTGACTATGTATAGCTCGATCAACAAGTTCATCCCTTACCTCGCTGCGGGTCTCAAGCACTCTCTCCAGGACAGTGGCATGGTCAGCCTGGAGGGTATGCACTCTGCGGCCGAGGCTGGTGACCTTCGCTTCGAGCTCCGCACGGCGAGCGCCCAGCTGGAGGGCAACGTCAACATGGAGTCTTATGAGAAGAAGCTCTACGCTTAACGAATGAAATGTAACGTATGTTTGAAGAAGAGATGACTGGACGGATGGGATATGATACGGGACCGAAAAAGGCTATTGGGATGGGATTGGATTGATTGGTTGCTTTTGCATGGAAACGGCATTCAGAGAGAGTCCCGCTCAGGCGGAGGATGGAACAAGCCTCTATAGGCGTAGATCTGAATAGGCGTTTACCAACCACTAGAGGTGCGGCGCGGGCGTTTTTGCTGTCAAAGATTTTCTGGCAGGGGAGGGAGGTCATGAATGAAATTTTTCTGATACCCATGAATACTGAAGTGCTGCCGGACGGTGACATGAAGACATGGGGCATGCTGGATGCTAATACTGGCTTCAACTTGAAAGAATAAGGATACAAAGTGCAACGTTATCATGACAGGAAACGAGACTCTTGACTTTTGTCATGTTGTGACATGTTGTGCTGACGATTGGGACTTGTTTCTTGGTCATGGAGTTTACTAGCAGCAACCATCCTGTCAGCACCAGTCTAGAATGGCTCTTATTATTCGACAATCAATACGATGTACTTCTGACAGCAAAGCAATTCAATGCCGATTCTTCCGTAACGGATAAAACCTTGATAACTAAAGATACGTCCTCATCCAGCTTGGTTCATCCTCTTGACTAGTCTCATAAAACAAAGATAAATCCTTCACGGCGGCTCCGAAGTAGTCATGACACAACCGGTAGTAACCGTGCTCAAACACTCGAGATTAAGAATGTCCAGATCTGGAGAACGCCGGTGCAGGGGTTTCAATTTTAAACAGACCATGCCAAGATGTAGGAAGAAAAGTGGGCGATCATTAGGTAGGGACAAGGATAGTAGCTGAAAAAGAGGCTTTGGAATGATTTTTCGTCAACTTTTCTTACCCTGCCTCGGCATGATCCTTCTCCGATTGAACCCCTATCATGTGCATGCAATGAATTGTCGACATGGGAATTGTTAATAAAATATATTCAAGGAAATGATTTAGCAGTAGCTAGACAATTAAGAAAAAAAAAAAAAGCATGACAATGTCCAGTCATTTGGGTATAATCCGTAGGCGCGTACCCCTGCACGCTCCATTCCATTACCGTAGTTCTCGCCCTTTGTTTTTCCACTCCCCTCAATCTTTTGGTGTCATGATAGCATCTCGCTCGATACCCTTAGTACTGGGGCTGAGGCTGGTGAGGGTTGTAGGTCTGCTGAGGAGGAGGGAAGGATCCCTGAGGCTGAGGAGACTGGTAACCCTGAGGAGGGGACTGATAACCAGGCTGGGGAGGAGCCTGGTACTGCTGCTGCTGCTGCTGCTGCTGCTGCTGCTGGGCAGGGGGAGAGGTAGGCATGTGCATGCCCTCCTTCTGAGCCTGGTAGCCCTGGGTGATGGGGCCCTGCGAGAGACGAGCCTTGACTTCGTTGTCTTGCTGGATGAGAGCACAGCAGAGACACCAGTAGCTGACGCAGCAATCGCCCATGCCACTGCCCTGAATGCCGAATCGCTCACGGATCTCACCACGCTTCATCATGGAGTAGCTGCGCAAATCATTGTCAGTGACCATTATCATAAACAAGCACAGGTAAAGCAAAGCTTACATCCAACCACAGCCAGTGACGCAGTTGATGGCGCAAAAGATGAGGGCATCGCTGTTGCAGGTATCGGCAGTCTGCATGGTAGGATCCCTCATGCGATCGGCAGTTTTACCCAAGACTGCAGACGACGAGTTTGTAAGCTTCCCAATTGCTACAGAAACAGAACGCGCGAGTAGCACTTACGAATGCATGGGCAAAAGGTACCGAGCAGGCAAGAGTCGCAGGGCGAGCAGTTGCACAGGTTGCTCTGCCATTCCTGGTTCTGGACATTGGGTCCCTGAGAGTACTGCTGAGCCATTGTGATTGATTTGAGGGTAATCAATTGAGTCGAGGTCGAAAGGTAGGGTTGGAGAGTGTTTGATTAAAGTCGAGATGAAAGGCGACGATGCGAGAGAGGGAGAGTGAGTGGCTGATAACACAAACTTGTGGGAACCCAAAGCTTTAAAAAGAAGTGTCGGCAACGGGCACTTGGGGGCTACTTTTTTTTGTTTCGGGCATGAACTGACGTATGACAATCTAGCTCTCCAAAGCTTTCGCTTCTCAGCTCTCTGTCTTGGGGTGCCCAAAGCAAAAAGACAACCCTTCATTTCCAATGACAGCCACCAGGGTCACCAGCGGAGTCAAAACTCGAGCCGGGGCTGACGCCTCTGACCCTAGAAGGATCAATGGAGATCACCTTTACCCCCCTCCCACCGCATGAGACTACTGTACCCGCGATACCACCAGGCATGCGGGCTGTGCTGTGCAAACATGCACAAAGCCTGGGCACAAGCAAGGGGGCCCCAAAAGGAAGGGCGAGGGGAGAGAGCTCTTCTCGTAAAGGGCATCCAATTCAGCCACTAGCCGTGCTAGCCTCCTAGGGCTGACCGGGTTTGAGAGATGTGAGTGGAGCGTCGCGTCCTCGTCGAGTGCCTGGTCAAAAAAGCCTGGGCGTGCCAGTCAGCCTTGAGCTTGAAGGTCGAGGAGAAGAGAGGAATCGTCCTCCACCGGTCCAAGATTAACACGACCGAAGCCGGTTAGATCTTCGAGCCCGTTGAGGTATAGCATCTCTCACCGTCCAACCAGCCAAACGTCTCGAAACAGCCTTTGCTCCTCCGGCCAGTCGGCGCCGTGGGGACGTGTCAAGTAAAAAGCCCTTTCAGCTCGGGCTCGGGCGTCGACAAGCTTCGAGCTAGCTACAGTGAGACCACCACAGCGAAGATCAATCCTGAGCATCTTTTATTCTTAGAATGGCTGTGCTGTGCTGGTCTACCTACACTGGGGTGCCCATGATACGTAGCCTGTAGCGTATCATCCGAGTGCAACAGCAAGGGCTAGGCCTGGTCGAAACGCCTTGTGGTGGGTTTAACGGGCGTTTTTCTATCTGTCCGTCGGACTCTTTTTAAGGATGGGCGGACAGAACGGGTACTGTGTGCGCCGCGTCCGCATTGCGAAACAAGGTGTGACGGATCAAAAGGCTGCTCGCAGACATCATCTTGGCGTACAGAGTTCCGCAATAGGGAAAATCCCCATCACTGCTTCTTTCTCAGCGACGGGTCCGGGACTTGACAAGACCTCCGCTTGAAGTCGGCCGGCTTAGGATCACATAGTCCGGCATCACCACTTTGCCTCCCCGTAGCTTCCGCTCCCTCGGCGAGTAGTCGTCCTTGTCGAACCCCAGCTTCTCGTAAAACTTGAGCCCCGAGGTGTTGCTCACGAAGCATGTGAGCATCACCTTTTCGACTGAAGAGACGTTTTCGGCAACGCTCATAAGGTACCCCATAAGCCTTTTGCCCAGACCAGTCCTGTCCCGGTTTCTGATTAGCTCAAACGTCTTACACATGCACTTCATGGCCTCTATCCACCAGACCAGACCAAGACCAGTTGCTCAGCCCTGTCTCGTGTGTGAATGTGAACGAAGCTCCGTCGGAGGTCGGCATCCATCATGCAGAATGTCACTTGTTGGTGTTGGTTGTCTTACTCACCCCTGCAGTTCCGGCTTCAAGTGGATTTCATAACAGTACACCACTGGCTCGTGGTTTTCAAAGGTAGGCATCAATGATGTGAAGCCGTTGATCTTGCTGTCACCGTCTTTGACGAGAATGTACCGAAGATCTGGAGATCGCATCTCCTTTCTCTTCATCGCCGGGTGCCATCCTAGTGACGAATTTCGATAGTCCTCACCGCTCGTCTCGTCAACAAGATCGAAACACGCTTCGAGCTCATCGTCGTGCATCGCCGTAGGACGCGAGAGACTCAAGGTGTAGACTGTGCTGGTCTGGGGATGTGTCCATTGAGGCCAGCCATCGCTACTGAACACGCGACGCGTAATTGTTTAGAAAAGTCACACAAATACTAACAAACTCGACTTCGAGGCTCACCTTGGCTTGACATATTTCTCAACAAAGTCATCGTCGGACTTTTTGTTAGCGATCTCGATGGGGGTTGGCTGCCGACGTCTTCCAACAAGTCTCTTGACGGGCTTCTTGGATGAGGCAAACACTTCCTCCGTTTCTGCCATGATACCAACCTTGCCCTTAAAGTTGAAAAAGACCAAAAAGGAGAAGAAGGGATGAAAAGAACAATATTATCTTGGATGACTTTCACAACATGGTCCACTAACAATCCAGAGCATGGCAGGAACAAGGTCGTACAAGAGAAAGAGCAGTCTGATTAGATAACCGAGGTTCGGCCGGCAAGACGCAAAGGCAACTTTTGAAGGCTTTCATCCATCGCCGTCTATTCCGATGCTTTTTACTCACGGGCATGAGAAATTATATCCCCCCGTCGGATGAGGTAGTCTCCGAGTGGAATGGTCTTTAGCATTCGCCTGCTGAATCTCAGCCGTGGCTATGCCACCCGGCCTGGCGGTTCTCGTCTCAAGCCTACTCTGAGTCTTGACCAGGTACGAACGAAACCTCCTAAAACTCGTGGCAAACTTAGAATGCTGATGAGGAATTGGGTTCTAGTTTATTCAGAGAGCACGAGTCTTGTCCCTCTACCGCACAATTCTACGAGGGACAAAACGAATTGCAGACCCTGCTACGAGAGCCGAGTCCCGCAAGTACGCTCGTGACGAGTTTGACAGACATCGCAGCGTATCAGACGCAGTAAGTCTCCAAGCCTTCTATACCATGACAAGAGCTAATTCTGCCTTGCAAAAGTCTCAAATCAAATATCTGCTGTCGAGAGGAAAGACGGAATGGGAAGGTATGGAGAGGTATATCGATGGCATGTAGCGCAGTAGTTGTACATGACGGGCCTTCCCGTGCTTCCGTCTCAACCTCCAAAGCTCCGTTGACGCCTCATCAATTCATGTTCCACAATAAAAGAAGCTTTCATCGTTGCTCTTTTTCTACCTCGCATGCATCTGGCCGTCCCTCGTCTAGACAGTTCGATTCGTAGTCGGGCGATGATTTTCCTCCTCGTAGTATCGTACAGTTGTCTCATCCACAAACGTGACTCCCGTCTTTTCGCTCTTTAACTTTGTCGCTGCTTGTGTCGAGGGTTCGCCTTGCAGATGATGTACAAGTATCCGTTGTGTCGCTTGCCGGCTTTCCGTCGGACAACCTATTACCAGCTCGTTAACATCATGCCCAATTGCCTCTCCTAAGCACATCAATTGAATCGGCGTCGGTATAGCCTCACCTTGCAGTGCTCGCATCTCTTCTTGACCGAGCTGTGAACCTTCATGCCTCGAGTCTGCTGCATCAAGCCGCCGCCGAGGGCAGGCGCAGCAGAGGGGCTCGCAAAGAGCGAAGGCAAGGCGCCCATTGACCAGGTGGCCCGGGTCGCAAAAGCACCCAGGGCATTGCTGGCGCTCAGAGACCTCGCGGAGAGCGAGAGGGTGCGGAAAAGTGAAGCCATCGTGGTTGGCGGGCGATTGGACGACTCTAAGGACTCATTCGGTTCGAGACGAGGTTTGCTTGACGAGCCAACTCGGGAGCAGCCGGATCACGTGCTGTTTGACAGAAAGTGGTACGTACCACAGCAGGACCGGGCAACGTCCACCCACCATGGACTCGATAATATCTTGAACTTCGAAGTCAACGTTTTTCATGAGCCATTGTCCTTTCAAATGAGAGATTGCTACTTTGACCGTGATTGTATTTTACTCAATTGTTAGTTCTTGTATCCTCATGTCCCTCTGCCAACATTCTTCAAGGGACGCTTGGCAACAGCTTCAGGTCACATCAATCACACATCACTTCACCGGGCCTGGGCTCTATCTCAAACATTCTCATACAACTCGTGCTATCTATCCTGTAGACAATCTGAAATTCAGAGCACGGAGCAAATCAACTGTGTTCCCCTGGTGGTTCCGTGATCCAGACCAAATACCGTTAACGCCATTCTGTGATGAAATCACAGCAAAGAAACAAACTGCCTGCCCATGTATCCATTCCTTCATCCCCCCATGTATCCGCCAATCCATCCATGTACGTTCCAGTTGTTCAGCTCTTCTTTACCAAAAACCGCCAGGGTTCCCTGGGGTTGAGTTGCGGTACGCCTTGAGCTCCGCAAAGGTCTTGCTCTGAAGATCATCGAAGAAGATAGCAGCATCTTCGAAGTTGTGACTCATGAGACACATGTCCTGTTGGGTCCGGGCCCTACCCTGTCCTTCCCAGTCTGGTGTGGCGTTTTCGTAAGATTGCCAAAGAATTCTGTCGCGTGGGTAGAAGTTCTTGAGAAGGACATGGGCCGTGTTACGGGCGTCAATGATACGGGCAATGTACTGTGCGTCCTTCAGAAGTTCTTCGTCGAACATGTCGCGTAGGTTCGGGAGCCGTTGCATGGAATCGTAGTGAATCTTGTTGTCGCGAAGGAGAGGCTCGATGTAGGGGTGACTGATCACGTCACCGTTCGGGCCAATCTGAGGAGCCGGCGGAAGGGGTCGTTCTGTTCCAGTGGACTTGAGTGTCATCAGACCCTCGCCATGTTCGTACAGCGGAGCATCTTGATTGAAATCCGAGCGTTCCCACTTGGGGAAGAACGGCTTCATGATTTCCATGCCGTCGCGCTTACCTTGATCACGTTCCTCGTCCAGCCACAAACGAAGAGTGCAACCAGCACACAGGTGAGTATGCTCGCGAGCCGTGCGTGTGTCCTGGGCAAAGAACTCGATAAGAGCTTCGTATCCACATGAGCAACAGAACATGGTGTTCTTTCCCATCTCATTGATGTAATAGTGGTGCCAGTCTTTATCGAGCGATTCAAGTCCCATCCTGACAGGCTTCAGGACGTCGTACAGTGCCTGTTTGATTGCATTGTCGTCCTTTGAACCAGCCGCCGTCAGATCCAAGTATCGGTACAGGCCATCGAGAAAACTGAAAATCTGGAGAGGGACGAATGGTAGCTTTGAAAGATAGGTCATGAATGCTCCGTCGCGGTCCATGAGGAGCTGAAGGTTCATTTCCTTGGACTTCAGAACGACCTGCAAAAGGATTCCAAAAACTCCGCGCTGTTGAGCGTCGAGAGTGAGCTTCCGTGACGACAATCCGTAGGCGTTGGCATCAGCACCAGGTTTGGCCGAGTTGAGCGTTGAGCCAGCGTTGTATCGAGGGTAGAAGTCGAAAGCCTCAATCCGTGGCTGGTTACTGGAGCGGCTGCTATTAATCTCATGGATCAAATCCAAGAGGCAAATAGAATCGCCAAAGTGAATATCGGGGCAATCGTAGATACCCAACATCTTCAGGTTAGGGCAAGCTCGAGCAACAACGGCCACCAAACGACGGTCCAACATGGGCGTGCCGTGGAAGTGCAAAACTCGAATGGTCTGGCGCCTGTTGTAGATTCCAATGACTGTTTGTCAAATAGATTAGCAAATGGCCAATGATATAAGCTGAGCAGCACGTAAACTTACGCGTAGTGAACATTGTAGACAGGCCAACCTGTCTGGACATGACATAGTCCTCCGTGGGAGCTGGTTGGGTCAATGCAGCGACCCGTCCTGCGAGGTCTCGAACGTGTGGGAGCGACCTGACCATCTTGACAAGCTGACTGCCGTGGACTCTCTCGTGCCACATATAGCCTGCCTTGGCCTGCACTTCGCGAAAATATCTATCGCGCTCATCTTCACTCATCGCGCCGAGATTTGCGTTGTTGAGCTTCTCCAGCTCCTGATCCAGCAGTTGATCCTGGTACAGAATCATATCTGCTGTTAGTGGTTCGATTGTCCAGAATGGCGCCGTCCGTCCGCATTCATGATGAATAGTGCAGATGATGTTGATGACATTGCGCGTCGCTCTGTCCTCTTGATCCTGGTCAAAATCAGGGTTGCCGATGAACTCTCCATATGACACCTTGGGTGTCACGGCAATGAACACACGCCCAGAGGGAAGTCCCCGAAACGCGCGGATCGAAACGTCAAAAACGGCCTATCAGAAAGAGAGTCAGTAGCTGGTATGAATGAGGGTGTCTGTTGGAAGTACTTACCATCCCTTGTGACAGGCCCCCCCATCCTTCGCGGTAGGCTTTGGCCAAGTTAACCAAGTTGGTCATTCCGGCAGCAGCCAGATTCTCAGCCACGATCTGCCCGAAGATATGCAGACCAGCGAAAACTCCTCGAAGAGGGTACTGGATTTGATGCTCTTGAAGCACGCTCACATCCACGGGCTGATAATGTCAGTGTTTGTGGTCTGACAGGTCCGACGGGCTTCAACCATACCTTGACGAGGGCCTTCGCGTCGACATATCTGCCAAAGGAATGGCGTTGTCCGTTGCGATACTCGTTGCTTTGATCCCTAGTCGCGCACCACAGGGCGATTTCGGTCTGGAGTGAATTGTTCGAAACCTTTTCATGGAAGCCCTTCTGCCGAAGGCGCTTCGCAGAAACAACCGCATTATACGGCATAATAGCTAGATGAAAGTTAGCAATTCGTCCCCCCTGACTCATGGCAAACTTACCTGATCCGGTCCCCTTGGACGACGAACCGCCAGAGTAGTTTCCGCGTCGACTACTCATTTTGAGTTTCCCATTCAGATCTGAACCAATTGACTGTGATCTAAGAGCTTCTGCCATGAGGTTAGGACCTCCCTTTCTTTTTCTCCTTGCCATATTGAGCGAGATGAAACAGGATCAGAAAGCCGTGATTGCGCCTCTGTAGGTAGTGAAGAGTGAAGGGTGCGTTGAGCAGGATGTGAATGAAGCCGAGTGAAGACAAGATTGAGAGAGGGGGGAGAAAAGAGTGAATGTGCGATGATTATGTATACATGAAATGAAATGGATGATGAATGAGAAAACGGCAGGTATTGAAGTCAAGTAAACGAACGGCAACAGATACAAACGCCCGAAAAAGTGATGAAATGGGAAATGGGAAATGGGAAATGACGGGAATTGAACGTCGGCAAACGAAACAAGAAAGGGCCAATGAGGGGAAGCCAGAGGCAGATACCTCGCAAGGCCCCGATGAGGAAGGAAAGACTCGCGATGAAAGAAGAAGAGGGAAAAGAAAGTAGGTGCTTACCGAAGAGAGACGTAGAAATAGCCTATGACACAGCGTTTTGCCTTTGTCCAATGAGAATAGTCCGTGGTAACTCCGCAACCCAATGAGTAGCGATCCAATCTATCAGGCAAGATGGTGAGAACTGCCGGAGTCTGCAACAAAATGAGCTCGAGAAAATGTTTCTTTTCAGGAAGGGTAGAAAGCGTTCCAATACGCTTCAAAAGCGAGGAAAAGATGCGCGAGAATCCAAACGACGCTGCTATAATTGAATCGTTAGCTATCGGCGTCGAAACCAGGGCAGAGATCGATCCTTGGTGTCAAGGACTTCGAAGACGAGGTAGTAGAGGAATAAAATGTCTGAAGAGAGGACGGGGCGACCGATGTGACGACTGCTCGGCCAAGATGTCTCTGCGCAAAGGCAGGATGACAGAGATGGAAGAGAGCGAGCCGCGACGACAGCCCAGTCTCTAGAGCGTGACTCACTGATGTGTAGAGAGGATGAAGCGATGCAAAAAGGTCGGGATGGAAGAAGCAACAGCCACGCGAGCCTGTCGCGTTGGAGGGCCAAGGTGACTTTGGCAAAGGGAGATGATGCCAAAGGAAGAGAAGAGCAGAGAAGGGTGAGAGGGTGGAGGAGAGGATGATGAGGAAAAGAAGAAGGTGGTGGAGAGAGGGAGAGATGATGGTAGACTGAGAGACAGAGGGATGGAGAGAGAGGAAGAGGGAAGTGGGAAGAAAGGAAGAGCCTGAGGCAGAGAAGGAAATCTGAAAGATGATCGAAGCCCGCGATGAGGACCTCCGACCGTCGCTCCAGCGCCTCGACGACGATGAAATAGAAAAGATATCACTTACCAAAGCAGCTCCAAGGAAGCGATATGCGCAAAGATTCAAAGTCTCGATATCAAAAGCGTTGCGTCGTATCCCAAAGACGCTGGTGAGTGGTGATGTCGAGAGAAGAAAAGTTGAGGGGATGAGGAGGAAGAGAAGAAGAAAGCGTCGAGGTTTCCTGGGAGATGTTTATTTATCCTCCCTGCGGGACCGACAGTGAATCACAGTCTCGATCTTTTAGGTCAAGGCTCGCAGCCTCTCTGGAAAACGCTCTGCCTCGCCGTGCTGCCAGCTGAGGTTAGCCACCCAACGCCCACTCAGAGACCCACAGGCACCGACGTGCCCTCCGGCCTCACACCGAGAGGTGCCCCGGAGTTTGATATTCAGTGCCCCGTCTGCTGGTCTAGCAGTGGGCTGGCAAAGAGTAGAGGGGACTGCGCCTTGTGCAGGCTGGAGGAGGGCTCGGGGAAAGGGGTAAAGGCACACTTGATCAAATGTCCCGTAGATGCTTAATAGATCATCTCATAGTCTACCATATCCTTTTTTTGCTTGTCGTCAAAGACGTCGTCGTGTCTCTCGTCGTCGTGGTGCCTTGATGGGCTAGCAGTCCAGCACTGGAAAACGCCTGGCGCATCCCACCGCGGCAGACCCCTATCTAAATATGATCCCCGTACTCCCTTTATTATCACCATGTACAGAACTTCGACAAAGGGCCAAAATCATCATCTTTCTTGCTTAGAGAACATCGCGAACAATGAGGATCGAGTTCTTGTCCCACAAGCCCCTGTGTTGACGTCGTGGCGCCCGAGCAGCACAAAGGACCACAGCTGTTCATCCCAGAACAACACCAAAGACGCCCCGAAATGGCCAAATTACGTATCACAAGCTTTCGCAATGCAAGGCTTTGGGAGTCTACGTCTGGAAAGGCGTTGAGAGCCCGTCGTGGCTGGCCCCTTGGCGGTCGGCGTCGCAGAACGCATCCCAATCCTCCTTCCTTTCATCCTACCTGCGACCGTGCGATCTTCGAGGCCTCTCTACATCCCATAAGCAGCCTCCACAAGCACACTGACTGTCTCTGAAATCCAGAATTATCTAGTCCTCCCCCTTACTAGTCGAATGAATGCTGACGGCGGACTGATCCAAGCAGCGAAGCCATCGACGAAGAGTCCAACGACATCGGCAGGGCCATGACCTCGATGAGAGCTTGTGTCTACAGCATCATAGTCATCACACGCTGCGAGGCACACCGTCAGCAAGATCTCACCCCCTATCTCAAGATCATACCATGCAGAGCTACCCGACCGTTCACATCATCCACCAGTTGAAGCGACGCGCCGAGCTTGAAGACTTCGAAGCCCCCAATACTCCCTCTCAATCCAGCGGTAAGTACTGTACTGACCATTCATGAGCCTAGAGACTCACCAGAACAGACCAGCGATACTGGAAAAACCAGGGGCAAAGAGCTTCGAAGCCAAACCCAGGCCCCGAACCACCTTGACGGCCATCGCGAACAACAGAAAAGCATCTAACCATCTCCAAGACATGCGATTCGTATCCCCATACGAGATACCACGCCGGAGACACTCTCGAGACACCTTCTTCGTTCCATACCACGGACTCTTCGAGGTGTGGCTCTCCCGGAAAACGATTCGACACAGCCCTCGAGAGTCCCCAAGACGTCAGAGACCCTCTCAAGAAAGGGGAATGATGTGAAGAAATACCCCAGCTAAGCAGTATATTCGGTTGGCACAGATCAGGATCGTCTAATGACATCGACTGTGACATGTTGGCCCAGACAGATCGTGGGCAGGAAGACTCTTTTTCACAAACTACAGATAAACACTGACCACGAATAGCAAGGGAGTCTCTGCGTAATTAGTGTGCACAGGGAGTCGTTCCATTGTTGTTAGCACAGACATTTCTCCACTCACAAAGTCGCAGTGTGTCAGGCACAGGAGCCAAGAGCATACCTCTCAGCACGATGTTAGCCTTCTCTGGACAACACCACAAGAAACCACCCATCACTCAGACTCACGAGAATGGTTGTAGTTATACTAAGCCAATCAGTTCCAAGACTGAAATGGAAAAGGTCAGGGTCGTCAAATGACACCAACCACGGCATACTAGCTCAAGCAGATCGTAGGTAGGATGTCGTTCTTTCACAGACTACAGATAAACACTAACTGTGAACAAGGAAATCTCTGGGTAAGACAGGGAGCCATCCCATTTTTTTTTTGGCACAGACACTTTTCTTCTCACAAAGACGGAGTGTGTCAAGCACAAGAGCACACGATGTTGACCTTGCCCGAAGAACGCCACGAAGCATCACATCACCCGAATTTGTGAGACTGTGTGCCAGAGGCTAACCAAGGTCGAGATCGAGATGGGCAAGGTCTCGCCAAGAGGACATCAACATCGCATCTTTTCCATTCATAATCAGAGTCAGAGGCTAAAGAGCATACTGTAAAGCAGATGGCTATACTTGAATGTATGCTAACAAATATTGTCAACCAGGAACGACAGCACGAGCCGATCCGAGACCACATTCACAAGACAAATCAAAACAACAAAAGCAAGCCACGATGCAGGTTAAAACTCCTGCAAGCAATATCCCCAGCTTCATCACATCCTCGACTGCACTCGTCCCTTGCATTCGTCTCACCGCCATCTTGCTCTTTCACCACCCTCAACAAAGACACGGGACCGTCCGGGGACGAAAGAGCAGCTGGTCAAAGATCCCGGTCCCTCGAACCATGATATCGAAGAAGATCTATTCCTGAAACGAAGATCGACTTGCAGGAATGGACAGAAAGAGGAAAAAAAGGCTCCTTTGTTAAAAATCCCGCTCGACGTCGTATCCCAGCCCGCATGTACTGTACTGTACCAAATCAGGTTGATTGCTCGAGCTCACAATATCTACGGCCTATCACGTACAACCCCTCTACGGTTCGATAAGCGCGGTTGACGACGAGTGGTTCCAAGAAAACATGGCGGCGTCTTGGATAGACTAAGCAGCTGGTGCCCGGCTTACACCAGGCTTCTCTCCAGTCGGCGAATCTGAAACCAGGGTCCTGCACACCATCAAGATTTTCAAATTCGAAAGAGAAATCTGACCTTGGAAAAGAGACAAAAGCCGGGCGCGGGAGAGTCTTGTCGGAGAAACCAAGCCACATGGGCGAGCACATGCACATGGCTAGGTCTGCAAGGGAGCGGAGCCTGCATGAACGTTTGGCTCGACGAGGACAAGGCCCGAGTCCGTTCATGACAAGACCTTTGTCCGAGGTGAGCCGCGATCGACGGGAAGGGTTGGCAGCCAGCAAGATGGGACTCAGAGATGGTGGGATGGCCTAGCCCGTCCCCCAGAGCAAGGAGCTGAGATGGAGGTGAGGGGAACGGCCGGATGATACAGCATGGCACGCATAGGCACGAGATCATGAAGAGCCTTGTTAGCCCCAGCTGTCGTCGGTCAAGCTTTGACATTGATTGGCCGGGTTGTGTGGGATGCATCCAAGGCAGAACGGGAGGAGCTCTTGCTCATTCCTTGATAGGATGACTTGACTTGATACAGCAAAGTACAGTACAATCCAGTACCTTTGAGTAATGGGGAGTGGCACTGCTGCAGAATCAATGACTATCAGGGTGTCACGACGGGGCGGCAAAGAAGCAGATAGCCCAGCAGGCAATATCATCAGGTGCACAAACTGCCTCACACCACAAACGGCCAACTCGGAGTTGTGAGAAAACAAGACAGGACAAGAAAGGACCGTCGGAGCAACAAGCAATACGACTTTCTACTTGCTGTCATTTCCCGCCGCTCCCGGACTCCGACGGTCACATTTACAAAAACCACAAGCCGGTGTTCGGGATCGCCCAATGCTGTGATGTGGAATGATGAGGGCAAGGAGACAACCTTGACTCCGACGGCAAATCAGGTGATTGGAAACGGTGGGCGAGCGAGCGAGAGTTACCGTTGCGACTGGAAAAGCTTGGAGGAAAAGCTTGTCAACAACACATGACCCCCCAGTCCGTGGCTGGAACGGTTCCGTCGGTTGGAGACTGATTGAATGACTGATCGGCCCCGGAGAGTTGTTAGAGTACGGCCCACCCCCCGTCTTGTTTCTTCATCAATGCCCGCCGTCTCGGAAGTTGAGCAAGACATGGGAATCACGGGTCGAATCACGACGACCCAGAGTCGGATTGCGAAGAGTAAACATCCATACCCGCATAAGCACGATAGCCAAGTAAGACGACGATCGGACAAGCGGGTTGGTACTGTAATGTACTTGTGGGAAAAGCTGCACGGTCCCATGAAGTGTTAATAAGATCAACTTGTGGAGCCAACCAAGTTTCTTCTTGATAGAGTCAGAGGGATCATGATGGCTCAAGCAGTTCTCGAAGAGTGCACACGTGTTGCTGTTGCTACGAGCACCCTTACTCCATGTTGAGAGCAATTCTCTTCAGACGAGATTGCCATCCGAAATTTACATCCATGCCTGAACGCAGGGCGGCCTGACGAGGACGACAACGACGGTGCCTCGGCGTCTATATGGTGGTTGGGATAATGCCCTATCCCTCCAGCATCATCGAGATGCAGTAACGGTACGGCTTCAGTGCATCGCATTGAAACTGTTCGCTAGGCTCGCCGCAAACAAACAAGGCCCAGCCGCGCGAGTGGCTGATGAGTGGCCAACGGGGTGAAACGAACAAACCCACAGAGCCCCGAGAGGTAAAAGGGAGTTTGTGTGTTTGGTTGGATCGTGAAATGAGCAAGCGCAGGGTCCAATTTCCAGACGAGACGGGGTTAGGTGCCATCGGTCGACGACGGATCAGCTCTTCTTCAGGGATACCAGCCGTACAATCTCAGCAAGCGAGTGAGAGAGTGTCGGTGTGCCTCGGGCAAAGTACCGAAATCAATGCCTTTTTTGCTAAGGTTTCCAAGGGTTCCGATACAACACTGCTTAGAGGAGAAAACCGTTCTTGTTCAAGCAAAAGAAGCGCCCGGCTTCGAGACGTTTCCCCCCCTCGACAACGGCATGGCTTCCAAGAGGCTACCGACAAGGATCTAGGCTGGGTCCCACAAGCCGGAGTCAAGCCAAGGCGTGGTGGTTGAGCTGACGGGCATGTGGATCTCGATTGATTGCCCACGGGCGGCGGACCGTGTGTGGTGATCGCCGCCGTGCACTGTTCCGTGCTATTGTGCTTTTTTATTAGTGCCCATCAAGATATCAGGCGCTGGTCCTTCGTGAAAGGAGGTGGCGGCAGGTCAGAAACCAAGGCAACGAGTCCATGCGAGGGCAAAAGGCCAAGCAGTCAAACCAAGGCGCCGCGGAGGCGAGATGGAAGGAAAAGAAGGGTCCAGAAAGGAAACCGCAGGCGATGGCTTCCCCAGAATGACCTCTGTATCCGATCCGATGCATGGCATTGGCATTCCGGCGGTTAACATCCCGCAGAGCCACCCACGAAAGAATATGCCATGGCAGAACCCAGAGCATTGGTCGCACAAAGGCCGTGCCGTCTCCCGTTGCAGGTCATCAACTCACTTTCGCTTTGTTATGTCTCGGCGTTGATCCGCCGACGGGAGATGCTGCGTGTCTAGGGTGTCTCACCAGGAAGGCCCCAATATTGGTAGCCCTGTGTGTTCGAGTCAAGGGAATGAGGAGTCGACATGAAGATCGAGTCTTATCCACTGCCAACAGCGGCTTCAAAGTTGCAGCAAAAAAGGGTCCCGAACTGAACTACTGCCAGGTGAATTGGTGTTCGCGGCTTTGGCTGGCCTCCTATGCCCAACTTGTACAAGCTATGCTCGACTTGGCCAAGACGACGGCCGGGCCTTGAGTCACCTGGACCCCAAGTTGAGGGAGAGGCGCGATCGTGTGAGCCACGGCTGGGGTTGCCCGTAGCCTGGATCGAACTCGACTGTTTGAGCCCTCTCAAGTGGCTGATGCAGGTGCTGGAACAGAGCCAGATGCTGGTGCTGGCTGTGGCATCGCGGGATTGTGGCATTGTGATGTGATTGTGAATGGGTGGATAACCCGGATGCAAAGCTTTGACTTTGGATTGGGGCAAGAGGCACTTTGCGTGTGCTACCACCCTTGCACTGTGCTGCGCTGTGCTGTACCCCGTAGGACAATGAGTGGGAGGTGATGGAAGATAGATGCAGGTTTCGAGGTCGATACAAGGCATACAAGGCTGCATGTGGGTTGTTTTGCGAGCGCGTGGCCCTTCTCCATCGTGATGCTCGTGTGCTCCTGCCTCGGGCTGCAGCTTCCTGCATCTGCATGAGCTCGACCAGCGAATGAAGTTTGTGATACAGGGTATGTAGGTACTCGACCTCGAGGCAAGGTACTACCTTGGGCATCTAAGAGCCACCTCCAGAGAAAGATCATCCATAAAATTCAAGGAAGTACCTCTAATGCAGTGCAGGGTACCTCCCGTCCTGTCGAAGGGAACGGCGCTCCGTATTGATTGATTCGCCCGAGATGCTCGAGTTAGGGCGCAATGCGGGCCCCCGTTTATTACGACGTCGTCGCTAGCGCCGCCATAAGGCCATGTTTGGGCCCGGAGGACCAACTCTTGCTTGGACGTCGTTCCATGGCCACAGAATTGTAGAAAATTTCGTGGGCCAGAGAGAGATGAGCTGGGACCTGGCAGCACAGCACAAGCACACGCACAAACAGACAACAAATCACACAGCATATCCGACAGTAGTTTGGTTCAGGTGCGGGATCCCGCGGCCCAGACATGATGGAGGGTTGAAGCTGAAGATTACTGGACGCAAGAGGCTGCCAGAGGATGACGCTTCTGGAGACGGCGAAGCGTGACCTGATATGACATGACCTGACCTGACACTTGCGTGCATCGCCGTGTCTTCCCAGAGGCCGAGATGGGGACAGGGGACCAACAACTGGAGGCACAAGAGCCAGATGCGTCAGCGTCAGAAAAAGAGGGTGAAACGCCTTTGTCGTTGTGCAGCAAATGTTCAAGCCACCAAGCATCACAGGATCCGGTGCAGCAGCTCAGGCGTCTAGGCGAGACACGAGAGCCTCATGTCGACCGTGGGCGGCGCCGGGGGCTTGCCTGGCCTGGATGGGATGGATGGATGGCGCAACGAAGAGAGACAGCCAAGATGCCAAGGCGGCCAAGGAACTATGCCAAGCAGGCAAGACGCCAGCCAACGTCGTAGAAAGAGTGCTGGTGACTGTCTAGACAGAAGTGTCGGTCGAAACGTGTTCCCCTGGAACAATATTTGATTTCGGATTTCATTCTAATGGCGATCCACCAGAACCACAGCGAGGTGGTTGTGGTTGTTGAGGGCGGTCCTGGCACGGATCGCTCGTCGGCACTGGGCTCAAGCGAGGATCCAGGGACAGGGACCAGGTGGATTTGTTCACTGAAAGTCAGTGGCTCCCCATGGCCCACGATTGCATGCTGAGTGCAAGGGGTTCGACAAGGTTCGGACACAGGGAGATGGGAGATATTGGAGGTAGATCCACCGGTGATTGGGCTTCATCAGAGACCCAGGAGCTGGGCAGATTATTATTAGGTACGTACGATGTCTGATTCATCTCGCGGAGAGACACGGTCAGTCAAGAATGAGAGACAGCCGACTAGACGACGAGACACGGAGTCAGAAAAGCAAGACTTGTGGGCTGGAGACGAGAGGGAGAGCACATGGTTCTGATACAATTATTGCCGCCGTTTTGGTGGATTGTGCAAGCAAGGAGGTCAAGTGCCAGACAAGATTGCTCGGCAATGTGGGGATGTAGGTACCGCAGCCCATTGGGGCCGAGAGGTGGGTTGAAGATCGATATTGAAATGTCGTCTCAAGACCCTGTTCCCGACAACAAGGGAATTTCAGTCAAACCAGTGGGTGAGCAGCGAGATTTCCCTTTCTTATTCGAGGACCCGCCCCGGTTGAGTCAGAGCGAGAGATGGGGTGAGCATGTCGGTCTGTAGGTAGGGTCAAAGATGGAGATTGATCAATGCTGATTGTCGGGACACGGCCGAGTTCCAGGGAATAACATCGGCGACGACACTGAAGCCGGCCGGGCTTCAGGGAGGGCTCCAGCCCGGGTCTGATCGTCCAGGTGGTAGCACTCCGTAGCGTCAATAGCGTTGAGGCCTGCACAGGCCAGTACGTAGTAGTTATCAGCCCAGCCTGCCAGCGGGCGTGGTTCCGCGTCGTGCAGTGAGATGCTGTAGGTACGGAGTATGATGGAGATTGACGGTGAGAAAAGGCGGGCAGAGCAAAGTAAAGCTTCTTGTTCCTTGGTGAAAGGAAGGGGCTGACAGGCTGTCCGGGAGCATCCGTCGATACGAAAGGGGGCCTTGATGAGGTTGACATGCAACTTTCTTGGGGGGGGGGGTCCAGTCCGAAGCACGTTCCAAAGCTTCCATGATCCCGAGGGGAATTCCAAAAAGAATCTTTCCAACATGGATGTAAGATGATGTTGAGTGACGAAAAAAAGAACGGTGAATATCGGGGTACCTTCCGTCCAGGCTTGCCTTCCGCATCTTCACTGTAACTACCTCTACGACCTTGTCTGTGAATGGGAAGGTACGTGTCGAGTTGAGTCGATACGATACGTGAGCCCCGCCATGAAGCACAGGCAAGTGCAGGCAAGTGCAGTTGGGTTGCTACTGCAATTTTGTCCGCGGCTAGCGCTGGAGCCCTTTGCAAGGTGTGCTCCACCAAAGGCCGGCAGGTCGACGGGGCACCGGGGCCATGGGGCGTTTGCAATTTCAGGCCCACTCGTTTAATGCAGCACGGGCCAGCGCCTCACCCAGCAACAACAGGGAAGAATTATTGGAAAGACAATGGACGGGAGGATTTGGTTCGGTGGAATGATGATGAGAGTCATCTAGTTTGTAGTAGGAGTAGATTGTTGCTAGGGAACAGAATGATTTTAGTGTGGAAGACGAAAATTCTACGCCGCTGCTATATAAAACTGATCAGCATCAGGGCGGGTGCTGTGCCCTGTAATTGCCGGCGGATTGACGTGATAATGGCCAGTTACCTGATGCATGTCCGTGGGCAAAAAGCTATTTTTCTGCATACCAAGCTATCTGCTGTAGTGCCTGGTGATACAGGGGACTTCAGGGGACCTCGGGGAACGAGCTCAGGGACAGGCCGTGGGGATTAGGGGACCAGGACGGTACCTGGGATCACTGATGGAGGATGTTGAGAAGGGATGGAGAGCATCACGGCATCGGTCAGGATTCAAGATGACAGGACCAGGGAAAGGGAAAGAGGGCGAACTGTTCACACCAACAGCTTCATCAGGGAGAACGAGCAGGTAGAAAAAAGCTGTTCTCACACTGGGCGCCAAGTGATTCATCTCCATCACTGACAGAGCAGAGCTTGCCTCCCCCTGTACCCCCCCAAATTTGACTGCTGTCACAGGCACAGACAGACAGACACTGTCGGGACGCTCATTCGCTCCATCACTGAATGGATCCAGATGATTCCCACTCCCCTCCCAAGGCTAATTTTCACACCGCACACCGCACACGCCCTTGCCTTCCCTCACCCTTGCCTTGCCGACTGTAGTGCGGGACCCACATCCACTTTCACTCCCTCCTCTCTCAACTCACCCTTTCTGCGTTGCGCTGTGTTGCGTTGTGTTGCGCTGGAGCTTGCTTTGCTTTGCCTTGCCTTGCCTTGCGCTTCTGCTGCTCTCACCTCACCTCACCTTAAACCTGGCACTGGCTGGCAAACCACCTTTACACTCTGCAAATAAGTACCCCCAAGCGCCCCCTCTCCTTCTCGTCTTCTCTCCCTCCTTCTTCTTTCCCTCTCCCTCTCTACCGCTCTTCAGCTCAATCTGAACTCCAACGCCTTTTTTCTGGATCATCTTCCTTTTTTTCCTTTTTATACCAACGTCTTTGTTTGTTGTGATACCCAATCTCCTTTGATACCCCCCGAAATCTTTCAGAATGGCCGAGGAACAGAAGAACGTCGTCGTCCCCGAGGAGACCAAGCCTGAGGTCACCGGCATCTCGGCTCCCACCGTCGAGACTCCCGCCGAGACCAAGCCCGCCGAAGAGACACCCGCTGTCGCTGCCGAGTCTGCTCCCGCTGCTGAGGACAAGCCTGCTGAGGAGGCCAAGCCCGCTGAGGCTGAGGAGGCCCCCAAGGCCGAGGAGAAGAAGGAGGAGGTTAAGCCCATCGAGGAGGGTCACCTGAACCACAAGGCTCAGGGCCTGAGCTTCCCCAAGTGAGTCGAGTCGAGTCGCCCGCGGCGCATCGCAGCCCTACGTCTCTGTGCCATCATGGCGCACGATAGCTGGCGCTGCAGGCTGCGTGCACACCCGTTTAATCGCACCGTGTTTTCTAACCGCACACCCTAGGAACCTGATTGCTAGCAAGGAGTTCTTCTGGTTCGGCTCCGACGCCGTTGAGCCCAAGTCTCTCGCCCACTACCTCAAGGCCGAGAAGTCTGCCGATACTGCCCACTCCAACATCGCCTGGGCTTCCGAGACTGGCAAGGGTCTTCTCTTCGTCGGCGACAAGACCACACCCTCTAGCGTCATCAGCCTGGTAAGTTGGGATCCACTCCCACGCAACCCCAATGCACCAACTACCGGCATGTCACAGTGAGCTAACCACCGAAACCCCGCAGGCCGATGCTACTGAGCCCGAGACCGATGGCTCTCACAAGTTCCACCTCACCTCCAAGGGCAACAAGCACACCTTCAAGGCTGCTAACGCCGCTGAGCGTGACAACTGGGTTTCCCAGCTGAAGCTCAAGATCGCCGAGGCCAAGGAGCTCGTCGCCACTGTCACCGAGTCGGAGACCTACAAGGCCACCGTCGAGAGCTTCAAGCCCGTCGTTCCTAAGAAGGAGGAGAAGGCCACTGAGGCCCCCAAGGAGGAGGCCGCCCCTGTCGTTGAGGAGCCCGTCGCCGAGGCTGCCCCCGTTGTCGAGGAGGCTCCCAAGGAGGAGGAGGCCAAGGACGAGCGCAAGAAGGAGGAGGTCAAGTCTGAGGAGCCCAAGCGACGATCCGCTAGCCGCAAGCGCACTTCTTTCTTCGGCTTCGGCAAGAAGGAGGAGTCGAAGAAGGAAGAGGTCAAGAAGGAGGCTGAGACCAAGCCCGTCGAGGAGACCGCCGTTGCCGTTGAGACCCCTGCCGAGGAGGCCCCCAAGACTGAGGAGGTTCCCAAGATCGAGGAGCCCGCCAAGCCTGCTGAGACCGTCGAGGAGCCTGCCAAGGCTGTCGAGGAGACCCCCGCTGAGGCTGCTCCTGCTGCTGAGGAGAAGCCTGCTGAGAGTCCCAAGGAGAAGCCCACTGCCTCCAAGCGCAACAGCTTCTTCGGCAACGTCTTCTCCAAGAAGGAGAAGAAGACTCCCGAGCTGAAGCCTACTGAGCCCGCCGAGGCCCCCAAGGAGGGCGAGGCTGCTGAGACTGCCCCCGTCATCCCTCCCGTCGAGGCCACCACTCCCCTCGCCGTTGACGTCTCCAGCCCTGCCACCGTCCCCACTGAGACCACAGAGGCTGCCGCCGCTACCTCTCCCGCCCCTGAGGCTAAGAAGGAGATCAAGGAGAAGCGCAAGTCTTCTCTCCCCTTCGCCTTCGGCAAGCGTGACAAGTCTCCCGCTCCCGCCGAGGGTGAGAAGGTCAAGGAGAGCCCCTTCTCCAAGCTCCGCAACACCATTCGCGGCAAGTCCCCCAAGCCTGCTGAGAAGCACGCCGAGGAGCCCAAGGAGGAGACCCTCAAGGAGGAGCCTGCTAAGGAAGAGGAGGCCAAGACTGAGGCCCCCAAGGAGGAGGAGGAGGCTGCCAAGCCTGCCGAGCCCGAGGCCGAGAACAAGCCTGAGAACGCCACCACTCCCGCTCCCGTCGTCACCGCCGCTGCCTAGAGGGTGGCCCGCCGTTGATCGTTGCGAGTTACGACTAAATCACCATGAACAAAAACTTTACCACAACACACATGCATTGAAAGGGTTGGGAATGGAAGGAAGGATCTGCATTTCTTCACAAGATACCGAGATACCCTGTCAAGACTGCTTCACTGATACCAATTTCCATATTTGCTGAATATGAGAGGAGGAAAGGAGAAAAAAGGGTCTGGAGACGGACCACGAAAACACCAAAAAAATGTTGTCCCGGCTGCCGGCCTGGAGGAGGCGGCATGCTCGCGTCGTTGCTTATTTGTCTTTTCTTGTCTGATACCCGGAATGGAGATAACTAATACTAATAATACAACTGCTGCGTGTTGAACATGTTGATTTGCTTGCCTATGTCCTTGTGAATGTTTGCTCTCTTAAAACATTGGCCAACCTTGGCCTTGATAGAGTTGACATGAAAGTCACGTGCACTCCATGAATCCATCTCAAAACATTGCCTTGCAGTGTAGCCTTCGTCTCACCTGCACATCACCAAGTCACTCATGACCAACTAAATGGTTTGCCTGACCAGCATCACAATAGCAACGAGAACTATACTCATTCATTCATTCATGCATGCGTGCATCAATTGATCGGTTCAAAGCAAGTCTAGGTTCTGGATATCAAAGGCGCCAAAGGGTCTTGTCTAGCTAGATACATGCACATCGTCGTCGTAAATCCATCCCCATAGAACCAACCGTACGTAAAACGTATAATGTGTGACCCGAAATGGCTCCCTTCCAGTCAAAACAGGCCAAAGTCAAGAGCAACAGCATCCTTCACCTAGCACCCAGCAACAACGCCACGTTGTATCGTTTGTGCCCTACCAAATGTTGCTTTTTCAGTGCCCATCTGTTCTGCCCAGACAAAAAAGTCTCGTATATGTAAATAAAGATCTCAAGCTCCCACTGCTTCCGTGTACTGCAGTTTGACCCCCCAAGGTTTCCTTTCCCATGCTTCTTCCAAAACGCCTGAATGCCTTCACAAGTCCAAATGCTGAGGGGAATAACCCAGTCATGATGATGAGGTGAACAAAGAATTATGTCGAGAAAAATGGTCGTACGTATCTCTAGGCAATTGATGCCAAAGGGCAGATTATATCCGGTAGCCCATGATATTCCAATGGGTCAAAGGGACAAGAGAGAAGAAAATATCAGCCTCATTAGGCCAAGGGTATCAAAGGATGATGCGGGCTAACATGACGCAACATGACGGCTCCCGACGTCTCAAGAAGACACCGAAAGGTTTTTATACTTGCCAACCAGTTCTTCGATCTTGGGCAGTAGCTCAGGGATGCGGAACGGTTTGGAGATGACATCGTCCTACAGACAAATGGTTAGCAAGATTCAACATGAGTATATCACCATGAGCACTTACAATCCCTGCGGCTTTCGCACTCTCGATCTGTTCCGGTCGTGCGTAAGCCGTGACAGCAATGATAGGAATGTGCTGGACAATGGTCCCCTCCCGTTCAAGCTCTCGAATTTTCCGAGCACACGTCATGCCGTCCATGACGGGCATTTCAAGATCCATGAGGATGACTGAGATATCGACACCCTCAGCCTCCTTGCCAACCCAGAATCTTGATCGTTGCAGTGTCTGGAGCGCCTCTTTTCCATGATTCGCGACAAACGTGTTGTTGCCGCAGTTGCGTAGTTGTCGCTGAAGAACCTTCTGGTTGACAATATTATCCTCAACGATCAACACGTCAAACAGTTGGTTCGAGTCTTCGGGGCCTGGCCGTGAAACCTGGCGAGTAAGCTCAGGCTTGGACGGAGGGGCTAGAGACTGCGCCTTTCGCATAATCTTGAAAGGTGTGACCTGCTCGTAATCCGAAGAAGGGTTGAGAGAGCGCCGGGTTTTGATGTAGAAGCTGAACTTGCTGCCGATGCCTCGCTGGGATGTGACGCCAATCTGCCCTCCTTGCATCTCTGTCAAGATCCGCGAGATGAAGAGCCCAAGCCCTGATCCACCATATTGCACGTGTGTTCGTGGAGTAGCCTGCTGGAACCGCTGGAACAGCAACCTCATTTCCTCCTCAAGCAAACCAGGACCGGTGTCTTCCACTGTGCAGTGGATGTTGATTTCCTCACCAACACCCCATTCATCCGCATTGTTGATGTCCATGAGAGCCGTGCGCTGATGATCGATCCTGTCGAAATAGACCAAACCCCTGCGAGTCAACTCAGACACATGCTTAGATGCGCTGAGGCTGACCGTAATAGTCCGCTTCTCCCGGCCTTGGGTGAACTTGATGGCGTTTGTCATCAAGTTGATCAACACCTGTCGAAGTCTGGAAGGATCAAGTTTCACCCACTTGATGCTGTAATCGTCAAAGCTCTTGTCCACGTTAAAGGCGAATTCGATGTCATGGGCTATCAACTCCGACTCAAACATCTTCAGCGCCCTTTGCACCACCCTCACAGGTTGCTCGTCCACAGGGGTCACTGCGAGGAGGTTTGAGTCTAGCTTTGATAGTGTCAGAATGTCGTCGACAATGCGTTTCTGATGGCTTGCGCAAAGATTGATTGTGTTGGCAGCGTCGAGACAATTCTCCAACAGCGTTTCCACCTCCACTCTGACGTCGTGAGCTTCAAAAGTACTGATGTTATTGGCGATTTGGTCGGCACACTGCAGAATTGCTGAAAGGGGGTTCCGCATCTCATGGCTCGTGATGTCAATGAAGTTCTCCTGTTGCCGTTTCAACTCGACGGCTTCCTCCCGGCGCTCGCTTTGAACCTTTTCGGCCCATTTCTGGGAAGAAATGTCGGTGATGCAGCCAAAAATCAGCTTGAGGTTGCCGTCTTGGTTCTTCTCTGGGTATGCGCTCATAAGAACCCAAGTATCGATCGTGTTTCCGTCGCTCTGCTGACTGCACTTGAACCGGAATTCGACAGAGATGGTGACCTTGTCTGTGATTAGCCTGGTCCACGCCTCCTCCAGGGCAGCTCTGTCCTCGTTCCGAACGCTATCCATCCACGTATCCACCGAGTCTTCAGATCGAGAGTGCCTCGAAATCTGCCACCACATGTCGTTGCAGTAGTTGATTTTTCCAGCGAAATTGGCAATGAACATGCCAACTGGAGCAAACTCGGCCATTCTAGTAAACCTGTACTCGCTCTCCACGGCCTCCTGCGTGCGGAGGTAAAGCTGCATCGAGAGCTCTTGACGATCCAAAGCGGCGAGCCGAGCAGCTCTTTGCCCCCGCTTGATCTCCTCCTCAAACAGGACGACTGAAGCCATCGATGTAGCAAGCTGCCGGTTGAGCAGATGGACAAACAGTTTGTAGTCGTCGTCGTAAGGCCGTCGGGAGTTGGTGCCCATGACAATGAAACCGATCACAGATTCACCCGCCGTAGTTGGAATAACAGGAAAGATAACAATAGTCTTTGAAGGATCACCGAACCCTCTCCAGTGGAGGCCCTCAATGAGACTCGCTGGGAGAGTGCCGTTTTCTTCAGAGAGCACAACTGGGATGCCATTCGCAGCCATCGACTGACGCATGTAAGGGGCAAAGCCGTCGTCAGATGACCGCAAGTCGAGGTGTGAAGCCGCTGCTGGATGGTTCTCAGGGACACCAAGAGCGCCCTCAAGGACCATTTGGGGTGAATGGATCAAACTGCCAGAATGTAAAGATGAGACCTCGCTCTCATTGTCCTCTCTCGCAGAGTAAATCAATGCAAATGGGACATCGAATTCGTTATACTCGAGGCCCTTCTGCACCTGTGGCCAGAAACCCTGAACAGTCGTCGCCGCGGCCGTCCTCTCTCCGATTTCACGAAGTGTGAGCATCCTCCTCTCGTTGACTCGACGACGAGTGTTTTCGAATGCGGGATTGTACAATCCCACAACCTCGCCATCGCCACCCACGAGAGGGACGATAGACCAGGAAAAGAAGGTTTCCTCCAAAAACCCGTGCCGGTTGATGAAAAGCCGATTCTCATGCTTCATTGTGGCTTGACCAGATTCCAACACACTCTTGAAGACCGGTTTGATCTCATCCCAAATCTCGGGCCAGGCCTCCATGTAGCATGAACCCATGAGTTTTGGGTGTTTTCGGCCTGCAATGTCGAGATATGCCTCGTTGTAGATGATGACAAATTGGGGTCCCCAGTACATGGCAGCAGGATGTGGACTGCCCATAACTAGGTTGGACATGGTTCTCAGGTCCGAAGGCCAATATTCGATGGGTCCTAGAGGGGTCGATGCCCAATCGACTGATCGAGCAAATTTGATGTGTGCAGGAAGACTTTCCGAGGGTGGTATCCTTGTCCAGTCAAAGATCGACCTCGCAGGTTGCGACTGGAACACCTGGTTTGTAAACTCATCAGGATGCAATCTTGCTTCGTCTTGCTGCATATCAACTTCGGCTCCATCAGGGTTGTTAGTGCTGAAAGTGGCCCCCTCAGGCTCGGCATCGCCAAAATAGTCGGGTGCATCAATGATTTCAGCGTCAGGGGTAACTGGCATCTCTGGTGAGTGTGCAACGCTTCGACTTTCCGGAGCAGCAGCCTCGTCAATAAGAGGGAGTGCAGAGCTTGGTCGAGAGCTAGAAAAGCCCGCGCGGGCGCTAACAAAACGGAATCTTCGCCTCAATGTCGAGCAGGTCCATGTGATGCCAGCGTAGACATGCGTAGCGGAGTTCGTTTCGGATGGCGTTCGAGCTTTGGCGGAGGTCATGATCCATGATTTAAAGCGTCCAAAATCGGTCTCTGGGCTGGCATCTTCTTGATCTACCGTCAGGAACTGGAGAAGTTCATGCGCGACTCTCAGGGAAGCATTGTAGTAAAGAATATGTAGCCCAGCGCGGCTACCATTGGCCGCATTATCCAAGTCTATCAAGAAGGTCGGTCTCTCATCTTGCTCAAGAAGCTCGATAACGCCAATGCCCTGCAGCATTTGCAGCCCTGGTGGGAGGGTGCGACTGTCTGGGCTTCCAGAATGCGCAGGTGCGTCCATTGAGGAGCCCCAACTACCAGGTGTACTCTCAGATCTGCCAGGGCTGATAGAACTCACACTTGCGCGAGGCAGCTTGAGGGTCGTAACGCCTCCAGCTGGGTCCTCTCGCATACGGGAGAGCATCGATACAGCTGGGTCACCGGCAGGAAAGACCGTGGGGCGGTTGACATGTCTTGAGGGTGTGTGCGAGAAGAAGAGGGGGGAGAGGGGCCCTTCCTTCTTTCCTCTTGCGGCGGAGGGATGAAGACCCAAGGCTTGACTGGGGATTTCGACCTTGCGAGGTGGCGACGCACCGGTGCGAGCTTTCTTCACAGGAGACGGTTGCATGACGGGTTCACCTCTGATCGGGGCAGAGGGACGCTTCGCCGGAACGGGAGGCTGCGTGAGCCCTCCAGTGGGCGCGCTGATGCCTCGCCGACTGGCGATCGTGAGTGCACTCGCCTGTTGGATAGCGCTGGCAGCCGAGGCCGTCAATGATGGTGTCGTGGAGTCGGACACGGGCACGTTGGGGGCCAGGTTTGGTATGTTAGGATCTCGCCTCCATGCTGGTACTGGAATTCGGGAAGGGACGTGGGCAACTATGCCGGCTGTTGCAACTCTGTTGTAAGCCTCTCCAACAGTGTTGGCGGCAGCTTCTAGAATTCCAATGTCCGTCCCAGTCCCAAGCTCAGTGGTACTTGCGCTCGATGGTGTTCGGGCAAGTCCTAAGGTCGAAGCGGCGGCGCAAGGACGGCGATGGCGATGGTCGTCGTCTTCGGGATCGATCGAATCGGCAGCGGCGGTAGAGGCGACGGGACAATTCGTAGATGCGGAGGGAGATGAGGAAGAGTTGGAACTAGAGAGCTGCTGCATGAATGCACCTGGGGCGAGGACGGAGTCGAAGCCCCGGGGGAGGGACTGCGAGTCCTGGCACCTAGTGGCTTGGGGCCTTGCGCAGCGGCAAGCAGGAGATCGAGATGGGACGAGGGGCGTGTGCCCGTTGAGCGTATGTGCACGCAGTGGAGGTGTGCGTAGGGATCTCGTGTGTATATTTCGGAAACAGTGGTGGTGGTTGGTGGTGAAAGTTACCTGACTGCGGGAGTGGGGATGGGGAGGATGCAGTCAATGCTGGATTTCTGCCAGGTACCTCTCTGGTCGGCGCAATTAGCCCGGGCAGGCAGGTATATGTCGAGAATTACGGCGTCCAAGAGGGGGGGGGGGGGGAAGAAATGGGATAGGGATCGAGATGGGATAAGGGATCAGACGGAACGGTTGCAGGGGATTTCCAGCTAAAGTGTTCGGTAGCGCTCGTCGAGACTGGGACCATGCAGCTTGACTCGGACGCAACGTGGGTTTGGTTTGGCCTGTGGGAAAGGGGAAGTCCCAAATAGCCAATACGAAACAAAAGAGCCTTCGAGTCAATCCAACTTTTTGACTCCAAGCTTCAACTGTTCTTGTCCGGGTGGCGGGATCGGGAATCGGGGTCGAAAGAGGATGGACGGGTCCTGACGTGAAGAGCGATCCAGTAGGGCCGGAAGAGCCGCACGGAGGGGGATTCTAGGTCATCAGGCAGTACCAGGTGAAAGCGAGTCTCGGTAACGCGACCTTTGCTGTTCAAAAGGTCGGGTATAGGTCAGCGCAGTGATAATTGGGGGATCCAGGGCCAGGGTCCGACTGGAGCCATCGATCAAGGGACGAACAAGAGATGGATGGGAGTCTGATGGAATGTCGTCTCTCTCTAGAGGGCGGACGTTGCAGCACAGCAAAGGGCTCCCAAAAGGATGGAGATGGTGGTTGGAACTGGAAGGGGGAGAAGCATGAAAGTCAAGTCAAGTCACGTCTGGGAAGATAAGTTGCGGTAGGTAGACAAGGTAAGGTAAGGTAGGTACGGCGGAAGCTCCGCATTCGCATCCAAGCTGAGCTTCCAGCTGGAAGGTGCGATGCGAATCCCAGTGCAGTGGGCAGTTCGGCATTGGGGGAAGGCACGAGGTTGCCTGCTCCGACAGGTCCAGCTGTAACTAACCACCCAAGGCACTTGCCCAATGCCCAATACGGAACACATCAGCAAAGCACAGGGCTAGAAAAAGTAATCCAGGCTAAGAAAAGATGGAAGGGATCAACAATCGCTTCAGCTCTCCCCAACTTCTGCCTCTACCAAATCCCGACCGACAGCACCGAGAACGAGCACCGCACCCTCGCCAGCATCCATCAGACAGAACCGGGGTTCGCTAGCCATGGAGATTGGGATGGGGAATTGGCTTGCGGCGCCTAGCGAGTGGATATACGACGCCTCCTCCAGCACCAAATAGCTCCTGCGCTTTGGAGGCCCGGCTTGGCACCTGGGACAAGGGCGATGACAAGGACCATGGCCACGCTGGGATTCCGCACTGGATATCGCAGGAGCTTCTTCAAAGGGCCCTCTCAGCAATTGCGAGGCCCCCAGAGTCATCCTCCCCCAGGCTTGACTTGACATTGCAGCGGCTCTTGTGCCAAGTCCATGCGCCTGAGACACTTTACTTGCCTGGTTTTACATTGGCGGACGCGCTTCTGACTTCGATTGAGCCATGCGGCAGATCCACTCTCCACACACGCGGCCGGCTTAGTACTTTGCGAGACGAATGAAACGAACGGACACAAACCGGCAGAACCAGGCGACGAAGTGACATGACAGGTTATGATTTGGGTTGGGTTCGCTTTTACCTCACGACCACCCACGCAGTAGCCTCCCCCTAGTCAGTCATCAGTTTCCTCCCATCCGTCGACCACACAACCGACATATTACTGTCCATGTCAGGTCATGCTTAGAGACAGCAAGAGGGAGACAGAGACAGGGTCGACATGCACGATGGAGGATATTGGCTGGTGCTACTCCGCAGCAGTCGTAAACGGCGGCGGAAGCATCGGTGCAACGTCTTGGCACCAGCACAATGAGTGCTGCGACAGGGCCTATGTAGGGCCAGACCTTCGATAAGTAAGTCTCGTGGTAACCACATCAGGTGCCGTTCGAATTAATTTATCAGCAACGTCCATATGGAACAGCTCATCACAATTTATCGACATTTCTTCCAACCTCTAGCTTCTGTCCTTTCTACACCAGAGGTCTTTGGGGCTGAACAGAGGCGCCTTCGCGAATTCCCCTTCTGAGCTTGGCTCATTGACCAAGTGGAGAGTCATGAATGACAGTTACCGAAGCAAGCCTCTTTCTGCACCTGTCTCTCCCTTCAGCCTCCTGGCGTGCCTCGGTTGGTATGAGGAGAAGAGGTGATAGGACGCAGAGCATGGGAATGACATGCAAAACCCACAGGCCACGGGGCGAATGAGCGAGTGAGAGACTAAGGGAAGGGGGTGATGCACCAGGCAAAGAAAAAATAAGAAAAAAAAGTTCCCGATCTCTTCGGAAAATGGGCAAATGGTGGTGGCAGCGTCCCGTGCGTCGAACGGATGCAGTGGAACTCGCTCGCCCACATCAAGAAACGCCGATGACGATCATGGGGATCTAGAACGGTCTTTACCTCGCACGCCTTGAGACTTGGTGCCCCGCCTAGTCGAGTGCCCCTGTCGGCCTTCTCACAAGCGTCTCCACAGGTCCCAGAGAACATGGTCTGGACGAGGTCCCTGGGTCTTGGCTGAAGGGTCGGCCTTGGCATTTGGCGCGAGAAAGCGCAAGTCGTATCAAATACGCGGCCTAGCCTAAAGGTGCTCGGTGATGAGGGCTCGGTCCGAAGCCCGTCCCATTGTTCCCCTCGAGGAGGCAGTCTTCTGAGCCGTCAGCAACAGAGTTTGTCGGCCGGGTTGGCTTTCGAAACCAGCCCAATCAGCCGGTAGTTGGGTCCCGTAGAGTCTAGTTTGACGTGTCGGGATGCATAGAATCGTCTCCAAGGTTCGAAGCGGTGTGGAGATTGTTGAGATCGGGCGAGTGACATTTTCCTTCTGGGCGGCCTCGTCCCGCGCAGCCATCCCGTTAATCCCATGATGCCGGAAAATCGTTGCACGCAAGTGATGAGGTGACGCTGGTGGCTGTTTCGGTCTCCTCTGGGTGAGTTGTTGACGCCAGGGGGGCGAGCGGCTTTAGTTGTCTCGCGGTGAGATGAAAGGCTTCCGATTGATATCAACACCCAAGCATAAGCATGTCTGAGGTTGACACGCTGACCCAGACCTGGTATGCTATTTTACCATGGGAATGGGCATTTGCCATGAACCCCCATGGTGTTCCCGTACACCACACTTTGCACCGGCTCTTAGGAGGCGTTGGTGAACCTCACACTGAGCTGACGGCAAGATCTCACCAGCCCACAGCCTTGTTGTCTCATTTGTGAGGTATTTCAAGCACACACATGGACAATTGCATTGCTATCTGTGCAGCGTGGTCGTATCGGATCTACCCCGGACAGATGTCGAGTTGCACAATGTTGATGTGTCACTTCACTAAGCCAACTCGCCAGGCATAGGAGGTCTGTGACCATAGGGTAGCTCAGCTGCGATGTGCCAGTGCTCCTCATGAGCTTACTGTAGCTGGGGCCCCGGGATGATCATGGACAGTGTCACTGGGTACTATACCCGGTCTCTCCAACCATGAAGGCAACACGCGGATCATCCGGCTCTCAATACCCGTTGGCGCATGGTCCATAATGGGAATGCCTTCACTTGAAACGGGGAGCAACATTCACTTGCCGGCCTGCCAAGACGACCCCACTACCTGCCCGTGTTATTTTTATCACGACGCTGCCACGATGTGAGACGAGTGTCGCACAAGTCGAGGCTCGGAGGTGACGAGTCTAGTTACTTTAACTTGCCAATTCTCCCAACTCGTTGTTTGAAGCCTTCACAGGGACCGCATTGCCCTCAACATAGATCAACTATCCGTATATCCGAATGAGATACGATACCATGGCGTCTGCCTTTGGCTCATTCCCTGGCTCACGATGTGACTATCCCATACACAAGGGTACGACTGACATGATTCATATCGAGACTCGACTGACAAAACCAACACCAGCGGCTAAGGGCCATCCAGACTGGCTCGTTGAACAAGAAGACGACGGCGAGGGACGGCAATGGAGCGGGAACGCCAGCTTCCGCAGTACGGCACGGCAAGCAATCAAGCACGATCTCTGACCGGGTCAGACCTGCAAGCTCTTGGAGAGCAAAGGAACGAATCCCTGGCGCTGAGCAAGCCAGCGTTTCTCAAACGCACGGCATTCACATGGTGAAGCGGCAGCACGGGATGCCCATTGGCCGGACGAGGACGGCCCAACCACCGGGCAAGCCAATCGGGCGGCCCCATCAACGCCGGGTTCCCACCCGGGCGCTTAAAACAGAGCAGATCATGGCAGATTCGGCCTCTGATTGGTAAACGCCGTTGATACTCCTCGTCGAGATGCAGTGATGGAGAGATGGAAATGCCTCCAGACGCCGGCTCCTCCAGCGCTCACAGGTCAGTCGCATCCCGTCACAGTGGCCTCTCACAGCACCAAGAGCCTCTCACAGGGCATGGCACATGGGGCGCGGCGCATGGGTGGTTCCCTCTTTGTCGGCCACCTTGGACGGCCGGCCCTTAAACGCTTGCCAGCCCCCAACCTGCCACGCCTTCGGACCAGAGCTCTTTTTTCCTCCAACTCATCAGCTTGACTTGACGTTGGTGACCAGGTTGCGGGCCAACGACTGTCTATCGACGAACCTGAACGACGGTCTAATTATAGACGGCGCGACGACCTCTGATGTGGAATCGACTCTGGAATTAAGAGCAGCCAAGCACCCAGCAAGAGCCAGCAAAAGAACCATACCCTCACCAACCCCACCTCGACAATATGAAGTTCCTCGCCCGTTCATCGTCCAAGCAGCTCAAGGAGCCCAAGGGCGGCGAAGAGCCCACCAAAAGGACCTACCGCATCATTAATCGGAGATGGCCTTTTGTCTCGAGAAAGGCGACTTGGTGGTTGATGCCCATTGAGCTGGCTGGTGTCATCCCCATCCTTGCTCTTACGAGCATTGCGCAGCCCGATCTCTACC
This sequence comes from Fusarium sp. LHS14.1, assembly GCA_025433615.1. Taxonomy (NCBI): domain Eukaryota; kingdom Fungi; phylum Ascomycota; class Sordariomycetes; order Hypocreales; family Nectriaceae; genus Fusarium; species Fusarium sp. LHS14.1. The sequence continues at coordinate 4,264,748 of CM046481.1, forward strand.
GCTCCGACATGTGGCGGATCGGCTGGGAGCATGACCCCCCGCTGAACTCGAACCCGGCCATGATTCTGTACGCCTACGCCAACTATCAGCCGCTGCCCAAGATTGCCCTCATCTGGACTCGCACGTGAGTAAACTCCCGGATTAATCGCATGCAACAGCATTGACTGAGACGGAGCAGATTTACCGACTTCAATGTGGCCATTGCCGTCATTTCGCTATTCTTCTTGCTTAGCAAGCTTACCGCCTTTATCATGAAGGTCTGGTATCCGATCCTGGCCACCTTCATCAACATCAGCATGGTTACACTCTACACCGTGAGCGTCTACGGACAAATTGGACCCGATTATGCCGATCCGGAACATCCTGCCCCAGCCGCCTGGTACTGGCGCTATGGTTGTGGCCTTGCCAAGCCATACGGCAAGTACAAGAGCTGCAGGATCGCTCAGGGTCAGCTTGTGGTGACACTCTGGTTGCTGTAAGTCACCACTTCCCAGACACAGATTCTAGTTGCTGACAAGTTAAATAGCGTGGTCTACCTTGCTAACCTGGGCTTCTCCATTTATGCCATGCTCCCCAACAAGATCAACGATATTTCTGAAGACGAGGACGATGACGATGATTCTACGCCCACGGAGTCCAAGGAGGGACAAGGTGTCTGGGAGATGCACAACATGAAGACACCCACCAGCTCCCGGGCTGTGCCTTTTACACCCAGGACGCAAGCCTTTCACACATTGGATCGCCAACTGCCGCTGCGGTCTCAGCAGACCCGATTTGCGTAACTGGGAAGCATGATTGTATGGCCAAGAGTTGAAAAGGACCTCGTTTCTGGGAGATGCAGGTTCATGACATGTACACACACGGAGGATGGACGGAATTTTCCTTGGATATGGATAGCATTGGGTGTTTTGGAGTTTTGGATGATATACCATGAAACACAAGGTTGGGTCAAATGAGCCACAGCCAGGTTCTGTCTTTAACATGCCACCGATATATACACATATATGTATATGGATGGATATATGAGAGTAATTACAAGTTACCAAAGCTCGATACTTGGCGCAAACTTGCCTATTTCGTCGGTTAACCTGCCACTACCTGAATGGGCAGGTCGGGCGAGACCCGGTCACAGCGGATACTCCACTCGCCGAGTCTAAGAGATAGATAAAGATGAAGGGGAGTACTGATGATGACTTCATTCCTTGGGACCTGAGCCGGTTGTATAGAACTTCATACTTCATGTTAACTTGAAAATGGGCATCTATACTCCGTAGAGCAGACCCTGCTGTTATACCGTGCCGGTAACGGCCTGAGCTTCCCCCGCCTTCGGGACGCCGTCTTCGGCCTCCGCAATGGATAGATCGGATCGCACTTGCCTTGCCGGTGCCGACCGGTAGCAGTTCCCGGCTCCGGCAGTCATGCCCCACACAAGCTTGGGGATGATGCTTTCTACGTAAAAGACGTCACCCCGCAATCACAGCCGTCATTCCTTTCCACCATCATCATTCGGGACAGGTCACGACGGGGGACATCTCATCTTTGTTTGTTTCTGTGTCGTCAGTTCGTCGTCTGTCATCAATTGGTTCCCGTAGTGTCAAACTCTACTCATCGTGCTTTAAGTACTTCTTTTGCCTGTTGCCCATCATGGCTCTGCTTCAACGCTTGGTTGCTCCCTCTTCGCGAGGTGCGCTGCGACTGTCTCCAGCAATTACTTTGATGATCACTCGGAGAGCTTCCAATATGGCGCCTCCCAAGGTATGATAAGACCACGGGTGGGCTTTATGAACCCGCTAACAGTTGCTCAGCTCAAGGATCCGTCTCTTCTGAAGCAGGATGTCTGCTATGTCAATGGTGAATGGGTTAAGGCCAAGTCGGGTAAGACGTTCAAGGTGAACGGTAAGCTCCAACCGCACAGTCTCGCGCCTTATCTGTGGATGCTAACATCCTGTCTAGATCCATCAAACGGCGAGCTTATCGGAACATGTCCCGAGTTCAACTCAGAGGATACCCAGTCGGCAATTCGAGCAGCTGCCGATGCTTTCCCTTCTTTCCGTTCCAAGACGGGCCGTGAGCGCTCCAAGCTGTTGCGCGCATGGTATGAGCAGATGACTGCTAATGCTGAGGATATCGCCAAGCTCATTACCTGGGAGAACGGAAAGCCAATTGCTGATGCCAAGGGCGAGACCACTTATGCCGCCAACTTCCTCGAGTGGTTTAGTGAGGAGGCCCCGCGAGTGTACGGTGACACTATTCCCAGTTCTGTCCCTGGAAACAGGGTATGGACCATTAAGGAACCCGTGGGAGTGTGTGGTTTGATTACACCGTAAGTGACCGAGTATCTTTAAATGTATGGTTTTAACCAGACTCTAGATGGAACTTCCCTGCGGCCATGATCACTCGAAAGATTGGACCTGCGCTGGCAGCGGGTTGCACAGTTGTCTGCAAGGCCCCCGCTGAGACGCCATTTACATCTCTGGCTCTGGCCGAACTGGCTCACAGGGCAGGCATTCCCAAGGGCGTTGTTAATGTGGTGACTTCTATGGAGAACACCCCTGAACTCGGCGAGCTTCTTACTTCTGATCCTACCATTAAGAAGATTTCCTTTACTGGGTCTACTGGAGTTGGTAAGCTCCTTATGAAGCAGTCGTCTGGCACTCTCAAGAAGCTCTCGATGGAGCTCGGTGGTAACGCCCCGTTCATCGTCTTTGATGACGCCGACGTCGATGCTGCCGTTGATGGAGCCATTTCATCCAAGTTCCGATCTTCAGGACAGACGTGCGTGTGTGCCAACCGCATCTACGTTCAGCGTGGCATCTATGACGAATTTGTTAAGAAGTTTACCGAAAAGGTCAAGACATTTAGCGTGGGCAACGGTTTTGGGCAGGGTGTCACACATGGTCCTCTCATCCATGATCGTGCAGTCCAAAAGGCCGAGGATCACGTCAAGGATGCCGAGAAGAAGGGTGGAAAGGTCACCATCGGAGGCCAGAGACTTAACGACCTCGGCCCCAACTTTTACGCACCTACCGTTATTCGAGATATGACATCTGATATGGACATGGCCTCGCAGGAGACATTTGGACCTGTGGCCGGTCTTTTCCCCTTTGAGACGGAGGAAGAAGTTGTCAAGATGGCCAACAACACTGAAGTTGGCCTGGCTGGTTACTTCTTCTCCCGTGATATCGAGCGGGTGCACCGCATTGCGGAGTCCCTCGAGGTGGGCATGGTGGGCGTCAATACTGGTATCATCTCGGACCCTGCTGCACCCTTTGGTGGCGTCAAGGAGAGTGGTTTCGGCCGTGAGGGCTCGCTGTATGGCATTTCTGAGTACCAGATCACCAAGATGATTACATTTGGAGGAATGGGTAAGACTCTGCAGTCATGAGATGGGAGGATCAAGATAGGAGAACTATAGGGAGAAGAATGGAGCTGTCACCAGCGAACGATAACATATGCTGACCTTTGCCTCTTACATTACCCGTAAAAGCCTTTCAATCTCTCCCTGCTTCGATCGCTTCTCTGCTGGATGAATATTGACTTAAGACATTCAGAGTCAGGCATGATGTGGTGACTCGGGTACAGAACCCGATAGGCGAGGCAAACACAACACCTGGAACTGGGGTATCTCGAGTGTTTTAGACATTTGGTGCCACATTTTTGTACACCTCCGCGAGTGTCAGGTTTGTCTCGGTCATTGTCTTGGGTTTGATAAAGGGAATATCTTGTAAGGCGGTGCTCTAGATATCTGATGGAGCGGAGTCGGTGCAAGAGTCCGACCAGCTGCAGAGGTGCGACTGATGAGAAGTGAAACCCCAAACCAGTGTAGAGTAGATCCTGATTGAACTGTTTGCTCATGAATGTGTCTGAGGGATCCTAATGATTACCAGTGAATGTTAATAGCTGCCCTTGCATGAGGTCAAAATGAAGGTGTCTGTCCCTGTCCAGGTCGGTGCCAGGTGGTGGGAAGTCATGAGCCGGTGTCAACTGACAGATTGCCTTCCCAACAGGAACAGATGCAGAGAACCCGTTGACTGGGAACAAAAAGAAGACTTACAAGGTGCTTGTGAAGTCAAAAAGGTTGATCGTGGCAGGGTTCGAACCTACGACCTGTGGTGTTCTAGAGGATGTTCCTCTGTAAGACCAATGTGATACCACTACACCACACGACCAATTGATAGTGACAGTCGTTCCAAATAGAACTCAAGTGTGACGCTTCCAAGATGGGAAGCAAAGAGTTGATTTCTTGTCATCTTCTCTACAGAGGCAATTGGGATAGGCCATGGCAAAGAGATATCGAATTGAACTTACGGGGAATAGTATTCGAAAATGTGAGTAGGTAATTATCGTTCTCTCGATCACGCTGGTAGATTAGCTGCCCCTCTCTGGTAGGTAGTTCAGCTGTAGACTGACAATAGATGAAGCTCAACAGCCATAATGCCCTCAACAATTCCAGTACTTCATCATGACCGCATATTCATTTAATTCTATAGCATTCCTTTAAATCCTCGAGCTCTACTCCCCCCAAAGAGACCTCGTAGACCTAATAGGAAGAGCAAAGAGTTAACCTGCACCAATAGAACCCCTCATAATTCAACCACCCCTTATCTTATCAGCCCACGACGTGTGAAACCTGCAACTGATCTGACGTTGAAGCTCAGGAACTCGACCTCGACAGACACTAACTTTCCTCGCTCTACCATTTCACGTAGCATATACACAACAATGGCGCTATCACGAGCTCATGGACCCGTGAGGAACTGTCTGCGCCAATTGGCGTCCTCGGAGGGGTAAGTCTTGAAGCAAAACTTGCGACGACAAACTGACTGAGAATGGGTCAGATCCTCTCTCCAGACCCTCTCCCGCCGACCGATCGCCTCGATAGCTGCCTCTCAGCCCCTCCCGCGCTACTTCTCCAGCTCGCCAGCTCTTCTAAAGAAGCGCAAGATCGCGGCTGCGAGCAACAGCCCCAACCCCAAGGCTGCGGCTGGGACTGTTAACAAGGCCGAGTACGACACGGAGGCGGGCAGCGGCGCTCAACCTAACCCAGAGGACCCTCTTGACTTTAGCTCCGTGGTGGCGGCGTACGCACCCATCGATGCTCACTTCAAGACGCAGCTGGCGGGCATGGTTCACGGAGGACGCTTCAACCCTACAAACCTGGGCTCCCTCCCCGTGGCCGTCAAGGACCCCGAGGCGGGAGACGGATCGTTCCCACTGCGGGAGCTCGCGCAGGTTGTGCCCCGTTCAGGTCGAACCATCTCACTACTAGTGCACGACAAGGCTTACATCAAGCCCATCATGTCGGCGGTTCAGTCGAGTCGTGAGTTCAACCAGCAGCCGCAGCGGAGCGAGGACAACGAGCTCGAGCTCCTGCTCAAGGTGGAACTGGAGCGCAAGGACGACGTGGTCCGCCGCATCAAGGAGGCCGTCCAGTTGTGGAAGGACCGTATCCGCCAGGCGAGGTCCAAGCATGAAAAAGTGCTCAAGGACTGGAAGAAGACGGGAGCTGTGCTGCCCGACGTGGTCAAGAAGGCTGAGAAGGAACTGCAAAAGGTCCAGGATAAGAAGATGAAGGATATTGACCAGGAGGAAGCCCAGACCATCCGCCAGCTGTAGATTTCATGAGGGTTATATGTGTGTGTATCATCATAGATGCCTGACATTCAGGCATGCGAGAGAGAGTGTGTGTGGGACATTGTACTAGTATTACATATCATGACAAAGTGTACACTGATCTTTTCTTTTCCATCATTGATCACTTCTAAGCTCGTGCTTGCTTCCCGTTGCCTCCCTTCTTGACCAATAGCGAAGTCAACTTCTTCTCGAAAGAGTTGACGTCGCTGGTCGTGTACGTTTCAGCCCGGAGATGCCACGAGCGGGACACGCCCACGGGGTCAGCCGCAAACTTGGGTGTCTCGTGCTGTCCGCTGACGGCCTTTTGTGTGATGACCTTGCGGACAGCCTCCTCGGCGTCTGAGATAGCAGGGCCCTTGGACTCTCCGCCCTCGGCCTGGATCTTGTCCTGTATATGCTTCTCAGCAGCCTTCTTGGCTTCGGCGTCGGCAAAGAAGCGTATTCCGTCGGTCTCGACCTCGGAGGCGTAGTGGCGGGCTTGGAAAGCTTGCGGGGCACCGACGTGATCAGCCGTGCCCAAGACGCTGAGGTTTTGGAGGACGGTGGCCGAGTTTCCGGTGGTGGTACCCGGCACGGCGGGTGCATAGTCGGCGATAGACCCGAGAGTCAACGAAGGTGTGTATTCGGTTCGCATGCCAAATCGCATTGCGTTCTCAAAGTGTCGCTCGTCGGGATCCAGGACTGAGTACTGATCACCACGACCTCTCGTCTTGTCCTTGTCGTCATCGTCTCGCTTTCGAACATCCTTCTTACCTCCCCGACCTCGACCTCGGGCACCTCCTCTACCTCTACCACGGAAACCACCACCTCCGCGAAAGGGCGAAGATGACCTCGGCGGGCCACCAGCTGAAGATCCTCCTCTTCCAGTGAACCCTCCTCTTCCAGTGAATCCACCTCGTCCACGGAGTGCACCACGCCCGCGGAATCCCCCTCTTCCTCGAAGGGGCAGGCTCTTCACGTTGAGAACCTTGGGAGGTCCGGCCGGGGCAGGTCGGTTCTGGTTGCCGGGGCCATTGGGAGTGTTGGCGGCCTGCAATTGTGTCGTCGAGAATTGGCGGATGCAGTTTCGGAGAGCGTCCGAGGCCTGCTCGAGCTCTGGCCTTGTCCGGCTACACACCGAACGCAAGGCGTGGCGATGCATTGTTGCTTGTGGTCGTCTGATGTGGTGAAGCTGGGCTGTGAGATGCCGCTTGAGCGTCCATATCCAATTTTCTGCCAAGGGTGGGGTGACTAAGCCATTGGATTTAATAGGCGCAGCCATTGACCAATCATTTGCACTCATCACACGCATACATAGATTCACTCAACAGAGATACTATCATCCAATCTCAATATTCTCATCTCGATAAACAGACATGTAGGTAGTGAAAACAGTATTGTAGGTACATAGGACTGGCTGTCTACTCAATCCCATACCACTAAGCATATCGCAAGATCCATATTTCGATCATGCACCCCAAGTTCAAGTCCAAGTCCAAGTCCCAGGCAATGGCTCCTTCTATGAGGCCCAGAATCCCTTCTCCTCCTCGTTCCGCTCCTCTCCTCTCCTCTCCTCTCCTCTCCTCTCCTCTACCTATACATGACGCCTCTAGGCGTACCAAGATCAACCCATCCAAACTCCAGACGGCATGCTTGAGCGGCGCTGTGCGGAAAGGATCAGGTACCGAGTTGACCATTTCTGGTCTGCGGGTTAGGACAGTTACGTCCGCCACTCGGAGAGAGCAGAGGTCGATATCGACCACCTCAACACGGCTATCACACCGTGGGCACAATGGCCGCTTTCGTGCTGAATGTCCTTGCTCTCGGCACCCGAAACCACATCGTCGACGCTGTTTACACCCCAAAGTGCCCTGGGCGTTGCTCTGTTTGCGTTGTTGTTGTTGTGTTGTTGTTTCTGTTTCAAATAAGGCGAAACTGGCTGTTCCGGGTTGCCCTCGGAGACCTGCCGCCGTTGTGTTTGTGAATGAATGTCCCTCAATAGAGGGCAGTTAATATTAAAACGACTCGGTGCTTCGTGTTCGTGGCTGCATATCCCCCCCACTATACGCTCTGCGGCTGGACCAAGGCAGGCTATAAAAGGTCAGATGTGACATCTCGTGCAGTGAGCATATATTACTTACCGGACTGTTCAACATGTGCTGCCGCTTGTTCCGGCTCTTCTTTATATGACTCTTTAAAGCGCTCGAGTCAAGAGGCTTCAAGAGCTCAAAGCTGCAAAGGAGCTCCGCAGACACGGACATGACTGCGCCCCAATTGTCGAATTCGCCGCAGTACTGCACACAAGTTAGCCGATTATCCGTAGTCTCGCAGAGGCTGACGTACATTGGGGGCGCTAAAGACAGTAACCAAAACCCGGTCGTTAAAGAATTCGTACCCGTCCTCGACCACCATGTGCGCGCGGCAGATAAGATCAAAGTCATGATCCGCCAGAAACTCGGTGATGACGCGTTTTCCAAAACAGTAACTGACGCCCCTCTCGTTGGCTTCCCAATCTTGCTCCATGTCTGCGGGGTCTGACCAAAGCAAATCGTTGAGCAAGCCATAGTCGGGGACATCTGTTGGCCGAGCAATGTTTCGAATATCGTCCATGTGGACCAGCGCCGGCGACAGGCCTCCGTGAACGCAAAAGATCTTGCCGGCAACGATGGCGGCGATGGGGAGTGTGTTGAAGCAGTCGATGAATGTCTTCCAGATCTTGACGTTGCAGCGCCTCTTGCACTCATCGTAAAATCCGTACACTCGTGTGACATTAGCGCACTCGTGGTTTCCGCGGAGGAGGAAGAAGTTCTCGGGGAACTTGAGCTTATAGCATAGGAGTAGAAGGATCGTCTCCAGAGATTGCTTGCCTCGATCGACATAGTCGCCCAGGAATAGGTAATTGGAGTTCGGGGGGAATCCGCACATCTCAAACATTCTGATAACGTCCGTGTACTGGCCATGGACATCTCCAACAACCTTGACGGGGGCGTCCAGTTCCAGGAGCGCAGGTTGCGATAGGAAGACTTCCCTGGCCCTCTGACAAATGGCGACGATTTCGGCATTCTTCAGGCAGACACTCTTGGTAACCTTTCCAGCGTAGCCCGCATCCAAGAGTCGCTTTATAAAATCATCGAGATCAATATCCTTGATGTCTGACATGGCAACATTGGAGCCCTCCTTGGAGTCTGCCGAGGGGCCATTGTGGATAGGGTTGATGGTATTTTCCCGCTTCACCAGAATCGACTGGCCTGGGTTCTGCATGTGCGCATTCGCACCCGCGTTGACCGACGGCGGCTGATCCGAGACATGATCAACCTCACCCGAAGCCTGAGCCGCGCTCACGTCGTGGGTGCCGCCCTTGGTGTGGCCCTGGACGGGAGACGGCGGGGGTTGATCGTCTCCAACGGCCGACTCTGCAAGCGCTGACTCGGAAGTGGAGATGTCTGTCGCATCCGTCTTGAGGGGAGGGAGCTCACTCCGGCTCAATCGGGATGAGCTTGAGCGCCCGCTCCTACCGGACCGTCTAGAGGTCTCTTCGCTCTTGGAGTCAGTTGTAGAATCGCCGTTGGATATAATCTGAGAGTTCCTGGGGCTGTCGGTCTTGCCGCTGCCGGGGATCTTGGATCGCAGGGAGCGAAAGGATCGCGACGAGTCCTTGGTATCAGATCTGCTGAACGATGGGTAAGACTGGAGGGGGCCGTCAGGGCCGGCAGAGCCGGCAGAGCCGGAGCCCTTGAAGCCACTCTCCCGGGAGCTTTGGTTACCCATTGTAACTCGATCCCGCACTCGTCAGATTGCGACAACTATCTCAAGATTGCGTGGTGGGATGCGTATTGGTTATCGATGTGAGTTTCAGTGTTGCTTTTATCAAAACCTTAACGGCGCCGCGGGTGGTTGGGCGTCGAGGGTTTGCGGCAAGGGAGGGGTTAAGGAGGATGGAAAAGGTGGTCGAAGGTGTAGAAGAAGGAGTAGCGACGACGTCGTCTTTGAGCGTTCGTCTTGGGCGACTTTGGTTGATGCTTAGGATAGAGGTACAGGTTGACGAGTTTGGTCGGCGACCAGTGGGTTTTGCGGCGATGACGTCGTGGGGAGGGAGGTTCGTTAACGCCGGGGCGAAGCCGGAGGGATAGAAAGCGCGACTGAGCGAGGGTCGGAGATAATATCCCCAGACGAGAAAGACCGAATTCGAGTCGAGACTAGAAATACCGGGTGTCAGTCTGACTCATTTGTCAGAGCAGAAAAAGGCTGTGTCAAGGCTGATGCACGGAGGAGCTGCGGCGCATACAGGACAAGATTGAGATGGCGAGTGGTGAAAAAAAAAAAAAAAAGTTGTCGTGGGGAACGGCAGGTGAAAGACAAGGTGATGTATATAAGATAGACCAGCAAAAAGCAGCAGCTTTATTGTCGCAGAGGTGATAAAAGGCGTGGGGGATAAATGTACCTGCGGATGGAAACGGGTCGAGTTGAAAAATCAGATCGCCAAGACGTTTGGAGAGAAAACGAGCGTCAAGGAGCTGTCGAGTGCTGGCGGAGGTTATAGGCGAGGGGGGAGGAGGCGAGAGAAGGCGCTGAAAAGGCAGCGGGCGGCGTAGGTTGCGCAGCACAGCAAAGCAAAGCGAGCGCAGGGCAGAGCAGAGCAAGCAGGGTATGTAGGGCGGGTGAGTCTGGAAGGTGTTCAAGGTGGTTTTCGCATGCGAATGACGTCGATTGAATAAAAAGGTCGAGACTGGGAGCCCTGTCGTGGAAGGCGATGGACTGACGACAGCTTGTTAATGTCGGGTTGGGTGGTCAAGAGCACAGACAATCAAGTCAAGTCAAGCACGAGGGGACGGATGAGGCTCAAAGGTTGTTTGCAAGAGGGAAAAAGGAACAGGTCCAGAGGGTGATGCAAGATGAGAGTAGAGTGCTACAAGGCCCCGGGCTTGGCTTGGGCACAGTGAGTATACTCTGCAAGAAACGACCCAACGACAAGGCAAGGCAAAGGCAAGGAGGTTGAAATGCGTACCGACCGATTGCCTGGTGCGTATCCGTACCTAGTATGGAACCTAGCTTGTAGGCCGGTCGAGAAGCTCGTTCGCTCTCGCTCTCCTCTCTCTCTCTCTGCCTCTGAGCGGAGCCGGATAAGGTCGAAGCGATGGAGCAGAGCAACAAGTGGCGGCGCGGGCTGTGGAATTAAGGTTCCACACCCCTCTTTCCTTTCTTTCTTGGGCGACTCTTTTGGGTTTATCAAAGCTAATTGGGAGAAGCAGGGGAAGATCGATTATTAGAGTAGAGGATTCACAGTGTTTGTTGTTGTTGAGATCAAGTTGTCTGCTGAGGCAGAAGAAGGGTCAGACAGGCAAAAGAGGCACAGCAACGGAGCGGCGAGAAAAACCAGCTTCAATGACATGCACCCGTCGAGATGCGGTTTGTCCGGGGGTTGATCGGCGCCCAATGGAAGCTCGCTCGCAGGGGACGAACTGTGCTCGGTGATGTTGGGGCCCAAAAGGCAGGGGTCTTGAGAGGGCAGTCGGGGGAGCCGTGAGTAGGATCCTGTCTTTTCCTGTCCATGGAAGATGGTCGATAATAAAGAAGTTCGTGATCACACAGCTACTCTCCCTCTCCTCGGTCATCGCCTGGACCGGATTGACTTGAACAAACTTGCATCTCCGTCGTAGTCGTCATATGGCGGGATTCTGTTTGGTCTTGGGACCTGTCCTGACGACTCCACCAGACAGGCTAGGCCTTGAAGGAAGCCAAGTCCAGATCTGCCAACCTTGCTTGTCTCGCCAGCAACCTACAGAGATAAGCAAAGACAGTATTTCTGGAGGAGTAATAGATGAGATAGCTAGGCTATGCTATGTGAGTTTCTCTTCATCTCCCACTCAAAGCTGTAGAAGCTGCAGACCATGCATAAGACATTGACCCAGCAGAAGAACTTGCTTGTCTACCTACTGAGGCCCTGGCAATCCTTGACCTTGGATGCAATCTGGTGCTCCATCACGGGAGCCAGTTGGCACGTGCGAGAGCTTGATATGGAGACCCGACGCCAGGATCAAGCAAGCAAGGAAGGGAAGAGGAAAAAAACTGCTGGGTCGAGGGCGCGGCTCGGTAACCGACTTCGAGACGACTCAATTCAGCCCTGATAAGTTCCCTCCTCTCAGCTCATCCTTGCCAATCGGCAATCGTCTCACCACACAACTCTTGAGGCAAATAATCAAGAGAAAAGGAAGAAAAGGGCCGGCTGCGTTACGTCGACCATCAACCACCAACGACGAAAGGCCAAGGGCCAAGGCCCGCTAGCACATTTCTAGGCACATGCTCAACCCCCTCTCTCTCAAGGACTAGGAGGTCTTGCTTGAACTGATGTGTCGTTCTACTGCTTTTGAGGCCGCTCTCTCACACCCATTTTTTCCAACGTTGAGACTTTTTGCCCGTCATGCTGCACATCATCACCCTCGCAGTTATGTAAATGAAGAGTCAAGCGAGGTTGCACACATGATCAAAAGCCTCGTGCACACTTCTCACCGAGTTCCCCGCGGTCGTCGTCGAACAAGCCGCAGCCGGTTTCCGCGCCGCCCTTACCTTTCCCCTTCTGTGCCAGGGTGAGAGGGTCGAGAACGAACGACGCGGCAGTTTGGTTGTCTCCCGACCGCTCGGTTGAAAGCAAGATCCCAACCGGTCAGAGATCAGACACACACCCCTGCTTTCTTACCCTGGACCAGCTGGCGAATAGCGGCGGGTTTCTATGTTTAGTGGGAAAAAAAGCAACTGGTGAGATGGATGCACATGGCGGTGGCTGGAGTTGCGTCTGAGGATTCAATGCAGTGAGAGAAGCATTGCATCTGGGTGTTTTGCAATTGGACGGCTCGGACCAAACGCCGATGACATTGATGTTTCTCAAGTGATGATGCTCGGCTACGGGTTTACTCCCTATCTACTTGCCTACTTACCTATGCGAAAAACCAAGAGAGTCGGTGCTTTGGCTGGTGTTGTTGTTGTTGTTGTTGGTGTTGACTCGCGATACAAACGGCAGGGCCAAAACGCCTAGTGCTTCAGCTCGGCTCCCGGATTGCTCACGCTATCAGAGTCGACCATCTCAAACCCGGTGCGGGCATTGGACGAGGGGCTGAAGATGGCGTCCCGCGGTGTGGGATGGTCGTGGCCCGAGGACGGAGCTGCGTCCCCCCCCCCGCTAGACCAGAAACATCAGCCCTTTATCGGTCTGTCAGCCTGGGGGAGCGAAAAGACAAGACAAGACAAGACGATGAAAGGCCCCAAGGGAGAGAGAGAGACATGAGGGGAGAGCCTTTGCGACGCCGCAATGGGTACACCTCGCTTGTCAAAGCTGATACTTTACGTCAGCTCTAGTCGGGGGTCCTAGATCAGCCAAGATACCCTCGGCTTATCTTCTGCATTGGGGTCTTGGAAGCGGGCATCTATGGTCTTAAATAGCTTTTATTTACGACAGCAAAGAGGAGATTGATTGATAATTGATGATGATCCAAGGCCTAGACTCAAGCAGGGCGGTGCAAAGCAGACGCAAGCAAAAAGATAAACCGGAACGGAATCACGTCAAGCCGCAAAGCCACACAAGACAAGGGTTCTCGGGAAGAGGAGGCTGAGCTGAGGCAAAACCGCGCGAGCATTTTTTGTTTTTCTAAATTTAGTGCTGTTCTGCCCAGCCGGCGCGGGGAGACTAGTAATTGGTTGGGCTGTGCGATATTCGTAGCTGTGCCTCTCTCTCTTGTTTTATCCGGGTATGGATCTCGTAAGGCTGCGTCTGCTTCGTAGTGGTTTTTGCCTTTCTCGGGTTGAAATGAGCCGCCAGGTTCAAGGACCTGAAAAAAAAAAACTTTGTCTCGTCTCATCATTCTGGTTGGGTCTAGTTGCTGACGGCCAAGCTCATGCTCCTCCTGCATGGATCTCGGGAATGGCACCTCCCGTTGGGCTTGTCACTTTTCAACTTGTTCCATCATGACCATCCATCCCATTCCCGCCCATCCACAATGATGATGAATCTTGGTGTGAAAAGTCAATGCAGCAGTAGGCGCAGGTCCAGAAAGATCGATCGTAAAAACAAGGTCCCATTTTTATTTCACAGTGACGACGTCTATGGTGTTTGTTCTGTTGCGTCGTCTCCCCTGGTTTGATCATTACGAAAAACATCTCAATGTGGTTCCCCGGTGGATCACGGACCCCGGCTTGCTGTCGTCAGCACCAAAGAGTTCAGGGTCCTGGTTCTACTACGACATCGGGGGGGATCCAATACCACGCATATCTTGAGTTGGCGAACAACATTGACGAGCTGCTGCCCGCTTATTGCCTTTTTTGAACGTTTATGGATTCTCCCAAAGTCCCAATGCCCATCATGGAATCGTCAGCAGTGAAGGGCGGTAACGGAAAGTCTCAAGCCTAGGTAGAGACAAGGCATCTTCCGCCTTTTTTCGTGGAACAACTCATGTCATGGTGATCTTTCCATCAACAAGGCCCCCCGCTGCTGGGCCAATGAAAAGATCGTCATGCTGATCGTGCAGCTCCATCTGGAGGAGGGGGGAACACCGTTCCGTTTACGGTTATGCAGGCTGGCTGTTGTAAGGCTTTTTCTCATCGCATTATACTGTAAGCTTGTTGGTGCAGTCGGACTAGATACCCGCGTGGTGTGAGATGGCGTACACAACAACAAGAACAAGACAGAAAAAAAGGTGCTTGGCGGCTGTTGAAAGCAAGGATCAATCTCTCTCATCTTGCTTCAGATTTGCACAGCCTGACATTGGTTCAATGTGATTTAACTAAATTGAAGGAGCTGTGAAGAGAGGCTTGGGACTTTGGAACATGTCGCGCGTGGGGTGGCTTAGCGACTTGGTAACGAGAGCCGTGCGTGCGTGCGTCGACCATCACGCAGCTCTCATAGTGTTTTTAGTGGGAACCAGCTGTAACACCCACTGGAGTCGTAAGCACAACGCCTCCAAGCCTCCGGGGGAGCCCCCTGGAGCCCGGGTCAACGCCAATGAGGCGCCGAGGCAGAAACAGCCCGTCGCACTGTGGAAGGGACTGGGCTGAGGAGGCTGGGAACCAGTGTGTACAGTGTTTGCTGACGGGCTTTCGCACTAGTGTGGTCGCTGGGTCTCTCCTCTTCTGAGGGTCCATCTCTGCTGCGCCACTCCACACAAGTCTCTCTTGTTTCTGGCTGGGGGTTGGAGAGCTGGGAGGATCCAGAAGTTGACGTGGAGGGGGGGGGGGGCGCCCAAGTGCTCACCCCCCCGGTCTATGGCGCTGGGCTGTGTGTGGGATTGCCTGTGTTTCTCAGTGCTCATGCCCAGCCTGCTCTGCTCACACAGCTTTTTTATAAAACCACCGTCTTCAGCCCGCTCTTCCTTTCTGCTGACATCCTTTTTTTTCCCTATCCCATTTCGTGTGTGCATTGCGTGTGTACGCTTGTTGCGTATCCCATCACTACCGACTCTACACTTCCTCCTCCTCCGACATCGTTCGCTAAAACATCAGCTTTCGCTCACTCTAAAAGTTTACGTCATCCGACCGATCTCCGACCGATCAGAAAACAACAACAAAAGAACATCACATCACAATGGCCGTTGGTCGCTTCCTTTGCGTATTGGTGCCGTTTGCACTCACCGTCGCATCCATCGTCTTCTTCCTCGTACCCACCCTCGCGGGTGTCGCCAACAAGGACCTCTACCTCTTCCAGGTCAACGTAGAGGACCTGAGCATCAACCCGGCAGATGTGGACCACATAGTCGGCAACCTCGACATCGACATCAAGCCCCGCGCCGAAACGATCGAGACCAACATCACCGCCAAGCTCCTCGACCTCGAGAAAGTCTATGACATTGGTCTGTGGGGTTACTGCTACACTCCCTACAAGGGCGACCGCAAGTGCGTCAAGCCCAAGTTTGACTGGGCTTCCGAGGTTCTCAACACTACCTACATCGAGCACTTTGGTTCCGCTGCTGGCGTCGAGATTAAGCTTCCCGATGAGGTCAAGTCTGCTCTCAAGGCCTACAGGACTGCCAACAAGTGGGTTGAGATTGCCTTTGTCGCTGCCATCGTCCTCTTGGCTCTCGAGGTTATTCTCGGCATCTTTGCCAACTGCTCTCGCATCTTCTCCTGCCTGACCTGGATCATCGCCGGTCTCGCTGCTGTGGTCGCTTTCGGTGCCGCTCTCGCCTCCACCCTCATGGCTGGTGCAGTTATCGGTGTCGTCAAGGGCACGGCCAAGTTCTACGGTGTCAAGGGCCACATCAACAACACCTTCCTCGCCATGGCCTGGATCGCCGTTGCCTTTGCCATCGGTGCTAGCCTCTTCTGGCTCTTCACCATCTGCTGCTGCAAGCCCGAGCACCGCAGCCGCAAGGACCGCAAGAACCGCAACTCTGATGGCGAGAAGCTCCTGGGCGGCGGCTCCCGCGGCTACGCTCCTCTCGGCAACGACCACGAGATGACGACGGGCTTCTACAACAACAACAACCAGACCCAGTCCCAGTACGGCGCTCCCCGCTACCCCAGCGGTGCTGCCCGCTCCGATCTCGCCTACGAGCCCTACTCGCACCGTGCCTAAGCCGGTCGCGGGAGGGTTTGATGAAGCTCTCACGACATGATTATTGAGTCTATACTTTGAACAAACTTGATGATGCTGCATTAATGGCGTTTTTTGGAATCTTAATCGGATATTTGGATGAACGACTTGGGCAACGGGATCTGCTACATGCGGTCACATGGTCATGAAGGCATCATTTGGTCATTTTTTCTTGTTTCTTTGGCGGCGGTCCAATGTAGATTTGGAACTGCGGGATGGATATTGGATGGGATGGGAAGATGCCAATGGATGGACGGCATGATACCCAAATCTGTTTTTGTGGACATGATATGAATATACATAGCTCGGGTTACTATTCGATTGTGCGATATGAAAAATCAGTCAATGAACCAAACTATTCATTCTTTAAACTATCATTGCTTCGTTACATTATGGTATATATAATTGTAATGCTTCTGAGGGAGAGTCTGCGATATGGGTCATCTAGACCAAATGTCATGGCTCAAAAATTTTCTCTCATGGCCGAGTTCAAAACCCACTCACAAAAAAATCCAGGCAAACGCACGCAGCTGCATATTATCCCTCCCTCACTGCTGACATCCATTCTCACTAAACGTTCAGCATCGTACCAACTGTGAGATCGCTCATGATACAACTATAGAGAAAACAGGCAACTTCCTTCCCATCTTGTTGTCCCTTTTCTCGTTCTGGCCATGCCAGAGGTGAGTCCAAAAATCTGCCCCTCCCCCGCCATCATGGGCCGACATGGGACCAAATCAGCAAATCAATATCAACCACAAACTCACACGAGTTGAATAAATATAGTCACGTCTCACCCGGGAATTCTTCCAGGGCCCCATCACTGCGCTCGCATTCTACCGCGGCGCAGACTACCTCCTCGCCGGTGAGGATACTCACCTGACCCTCTACGATATCAAACTTGGAAATGCCGTCCGCGTGGCCAGCGTCCGCATCTTCTCGGCGCAACCCATCCATGGAATTCGCCCGCTGACTGGTGGTCGAGTCTTGGTTTGGGGTTCTGCGCAGGTCGCCGTGGTATCCCCTATTGAAGCTATTCTCGGCGAGGGAGCCAGTGTTGAGGATGTGGTTGTCAAGAAGACTACCGCGCCGGACTGGATATATGATGTCTCTCCCTCGCCTTACCATGACTCCTCCGTTGTGCTCGCAACAGCCCACAACGAAGTGGTCCACCTCAGTTTGGATGAAGACAATGTCCCTATAGTTGGAGCAGTCGTCTCGCCCTCACGACCGATTCTGTACGCTGCGAGCTTGAAGTGGATCGACCAAGACTCAGTGCTCTTCGCAGGCGGCACTGTCTTTGGCGAGATTGTCGTCTGGAAGTGCCATGTCGCAGATGGACGATCCGAGATGCTCGCTACGCTGAGTGGACACGAAGGCTCCCTCTTTGGCCTTAATATCTCAGATGAGCTTGTCTGCCAGGATGGATCAGCCATAAGATTGCTCGTCAGTTGCAGTGACGACCGTACCGTGAGGGTTTGGGATATTACCAAGCAGCATGGGACGACAGATCGAAAGCAGCTCGATTTTGCAGCACCTCGAGAGACAGGATTCGGATCAACACCAAACGGACATAATGGTTCCAGCCAGGACGCTGAAGCCCTGCGGCCTATTGCGACCATTATGGGACATGCTTCGAGAATCTGGGGCGTCAAGTTCGCTGAGCTGGCAGAAGGAGACCTTTTGCCACAGAGCCCAGTCACCATATACTCCTTCGGCGAAGACTCGACAGCTCAGAGGTGGCAGTTGAATCTTGCCGTCTCACCCAAGGGACTGTCGGGTTCTCTGAAGCATAAGGAAACGTTTGCTGTGCATGACGGCAAGCATCTCTGGTCACACGCTGTAATACGTCGTGGCAATGAGACCATCATTGCAACTGGAGGCGCTGACAGCAAGATCTCGCTCATCACACAAACCATCCCGTCAAGTTCTCAGGCAGCCACAGCGCCCACCAACAATCTCACTTCCCTTGAGTTCCAACAAGTCTTGGATCAACTCCCCAACCTCCGCACTATCCAACAGCACGTCCGTGGCCGTGAAATCTTCAGCCGCTATACCTTTCTCTCAGGGGACAAAGTCCTGGCTACTTCCAGTTGGGGGCGTCTTATTCTTGGTACTTTCCGCTCCAACCTGAATTGGACGGAAGTAGATATAGAGAACGAGGTTATCGCTGATCTCCAATCTTGCTACACCATGAAAACCATTGGAGATGACGCAGTCATCCTGGGCACCACCAATGGCAGCCTTTACCACTACCGTCAAGATCAAGGCGTGACACACATTGGGACTGTGCCTGGAAAGGTCTTCAACATCTCGCTGCTCGCTGAACCATCCGAGGGACCAATGGAGCTCATTGTACACCTCCATGGAACAGCAGATGCTCGGTACCTCTCTGTCGACTGGCGCACAGGAGCCGTCCTTGAAACGGCAGATATCCGTGGCATGGATAGGCGGTTCGTGGCAATGTCTGCCGCCAGGGTGAAGAAAGACTTGATCGCCATCGGTTCGCGCCATGGTTTCTTGTCACTCTTGAGGCAGACTGAAAAGGAGTATCGACCTGTTCTGAACTTTAGATTCAACAGCTCTGATGCCATCACGGCTCTGGTTCCCCTTCCTACCACAGGCGAGGGCGCTCCGTTTTATTTCCTAGCCACAAGCAGAGACACCAAGTATAGGATATATGAAGTTGAGGACCTCGGGAACGAGGTACGACTTCATTTGCGGCATGAGGTTGCTCCTCCTTTTGCGTCCATCATCGAGGGTGGATGGTTCACGCCAGATGCTTCCCCTGAGCTGGTTCTGTTTGGCTTCAAGAGCAAGAACTTTGTTGTCTGGAACGAGACGAGAAGGGAAGAGATCGCTGCAGTTGATTGTGGAGGATCTCACCGAACATTTACCCTCGCACATGATCCTACAGACTACAACCGTATCCGCTTCGGTTTTACAAAGACGTCCAAGCTCTGTGTCTACTCGCAGCATAGTTCCATCCATCGACCTCTTCGGCAGGGAACACACGGCAGAGAGATCAGAGCACTAAGTTCCAGTGGTCGGTATATCGCAACTGGTGCTGAAGACACCACAGTCCGCGTCTGGGGTTACGAGGAGGGTAAGCAAGGGCAACCCGCTGACAAGGGGCTGCGATGCCTTGCTTCCGCAAAGCTGCACATTTCCGGCCTCCAGAAGACACAATGGCTCGGAGACGAATATCTCCTTAGCAGTGCAGGCTACGAGGAATTCTTCATATGGTCAGTTCGAAGACTTGACTCGCGCTACCAAGGCCTTGGTGTTTTGTGCGAAGCAGGCTTGGACGACAAAAGCCCGGCTGGCGACCTTCGTATCGTAGATTTCGATGCTTGCAAGATCGACGGTCAGAACAGCATAATCATCACCTTGGCCATGTCCAACTCGACCCTGAAAACATATCGATACACCCCTGGCCATGGCTTCAAGCTCCTAGCTCGCATGTCATACACGGGAGCTTGTCTCACCCAGGTGCGCCATCTCGGGGTGGACGAGAACGGCCTCTCGGCTCTCACAGCCTCCACAGACGGACATTTAGCGACCTGGAAAGCGAGCTTTGACGACAAAGAAACCTCGAGTCATGTTTTGGTGCACATTGCCCCGTTGCACCAGAGCAGCATCAAGAGCCTGGATCTTCAACCGACATCTGAAGGATTCCAGGTGCTGACAGGTGGAGATGACAATGCACTCGGTGTTACAACCATCACCCCTCTATCTCAAGAGGCAGGAAACCGCAGGTACACCGTCTCGAGTCGTGGTATAGTGCGCAAGGCACATGCAGCAGCCATCAACGGCTTGGTGCTAGTGCGCCGCGGGGGAGAGACATTCGGAGCCACTGTGAGCAACGACCAAAGGATCAAGATTTGGAGGATACAGCAAGACAAGACACATCTGCTAGCCGACGAATACAGCGGCGTAGCTGACCCAGGGGATATCGCTGTAATAGACGGACCTGGCAGCGATGCTGACAGGAACCAGGGCAAGCTGAGGTTTGTGGTTGGAGGTGTGGGGGCCGAGGTGTGGTCCTGGTAGATTTTGATCAAGTAGGGCAAGGCGTTCTGGGGTTCTTTTTGGCTTTGGTGAGAGATATCCAGGTCCATTCTCAGTGCTGACTACTGTATGATTTGCCCGTGGGATTTAATAATGAAACCCAATGTCAGCTCGGCTGCGCCTTGCACTTTGTTTCTTCTGTAAGAGGAAGTGGCCGGCAAAACCTTCAAGGATCAGGTTGGGCTTTTTCTTGACAATAGTCCTTCGCTGTCACCCCCGATCCTTGCAAGCGTCTAGGCTTCGGGTAAGCCATGCAGTTTCGTGGGAAGAGCTGAGAAAGTCAAGAGTGACTTTTGGCATTAGCGTCTGACGTTGCATGCCATCTTGCATCGTCCCTTGCTTTAGGCTCTGCAACGGTTGGACGGTTTCGTCGGACGGTTTCCGCAGCGCCAAACTTGTTTAGACGACGGGTCTTTCGCGACTTGCATTTGTTGGTTGGTTGTGATGGGGAGTTGTAACTCGTATTGATAGCGTGTGTGCTCGACTCTTGGCATCGTGATAGAGGCGAAAGAAAAGTCGGTCATGTTTGTCAGCGCATCAGACGTCTGTCGAGGCGTGCATTTCGTCTGAACTTTTCGAGTCTTGACAAGCAAGGGTTGATGCAGATAGTAAATGGGTGGCTATTCTCCACAGCGGCGCAGCCAGAGAGCACCGGCCTGGTACTGCAATTAACCAGATGGCGCATAGGGCTGACTTGAAGAGCGACAGATGGAGCTGCTTACCTGGCGACGCCGAGAATATTGCTCCTGCTGTCTTGGCCATTCCCCTCTGGGACATTTGTTCCCTGCCCTGCAAGGTCAACGCTGGAACGCCCGTCTTGTTGCGCGCGAGAGCCAAGGCTCAGCCGGCAGTTGCTGGCCGATCTGAGGACAGAGGCTGCTCCTTGTCTTAGGAAGCCTGTGCTGTGTAGTCCAGTCTAGAATGTCATGCCAACGCACACACAGTCTCGACTCGAGTATCTTCCCCGAGGCTCGTATTTGATTACACGACGACGACATGAAGTTGGGCCCGTGGGTCGTCGAATTCGGCATGTTCCTGCTCGACCCCGGGAATATGACGCAGTGGGACCGCTTTTGGGCAGTGACAAAGGTGCCATCCCAGCAGAAAACCCACGTTAGTGTGCATCGTGGAATGGATCTTGAAGAGAGTCCAGGTGGTGTAAGAGGGGAAAATTGCTGGTCGAGTCAAGGGGTGACAGATGCCAAGATCTGTATCGAGGTAGGCAGGCGTGCCTCCCTCGATTTTGTTTGCAAGCTGTGCCTGCCAGTTCCGCCTTTCCCGTCCCACGGGAGGGGGAGGTCCGTTTGCATCTGCCGCTTCCCGAAGGAAGGAGCCCATCTTCCCTGCGATCTCCCTCGAAATCAAAACCACCCTGGGCTCAACTCCTCCTCTGTATAAATCACCTCAACACCCTCCAAATCTCCGCTCCGCTTACCCTTCGCCTCTTTTCTCTCTAGACCTCGTCTTGCGCTTCGGGTTCCTCCCTGCCTCTCGTTTCTGTCTGTCGTTCTCTCGGCTACTCACGTTCGTTTCCGTTTGTTCGAGAACACCAACCAAGAAACAACCTCGACCACCTTCACAAAAACTCAACCTCAACCTCAACACCTCAGCACCATGAAGTGGTCTCTTCTCCTCGTTGCGGCTTCCGCTGTCCTCTCTGCATCGGCCCTGCCGATATCTTCCATCTCGCCCAATGGCCCATGCCCCGACGTAAGTTCACCCATCTCTGTCGATGTCTTATCGTATCTAACATGGTTCACCTAGGCCAAGGTCGACGCTATCCTCAAGGGTGACATGGATGCCTCGGAGTGCTGCTCTTACGGCGTCTGCAAGGGCGACGTAGTGGTATCTGTCGGCTAGGACATACGACCATCTACCCATCAGAACAAGATTTACGACGTTACGAACAACTGAACTGAAATGCATACCCGACCAAATTTCCTTTACTCTGCTGCGCTGGAAATATTCCACGAGTTAGAAAGGTGCAGACCACCTGACGAAGTTTCGGAACCAAAAGCGAGACGAGATCGACAATCAAAACGAAACTCATCCAATTTTCCACACTATCTATCCAACACATCCCTCGAATTGATCCCTTCATATCAGTTTGAGATGGAGGCCCCGGCTTGGTGGGGTCAGTTCCTTCATCAATCAGCACCGACAGGGGTGCTCTTGGTTGTATGATCAACCAGATTGTGATAGACAGGGCATCGAGCATGTCCAGTTCCGGAAGCAACCACTATCAACATGTATTAGACTTTGGGGAGTCGGTCGATCGCAGTTGGAAATACTGTACTCGCATCACGACTCGCCCGGCCCGCTTTGACGGACTTAGTGTCGGCCGACACTCGCGGCGGTGAGAACCGATTTGTGGAATTTAGAGCAACCTGTTTGTCAGTCGATAGGATCCTCGACAGAAATTCATTATCGTGGTTGGATTCTCTTGAATAGAATCCGATACGCACTTCACGACATTACCCATTGTTCCTTGTCAATGCCGAGCCCTCGGTCTTAGATCTTGCATGCCATTGTCGAACCGGCGCCCCTCGTATTGATTCACAGATCATGATCAGTGAAACCTTTCAGCTGTGAATGGGAAACCTGGGAATCCCACTTGGTGCGAACCCTACTGCACCCACCTTGGCAGTTAGCGTAGCTAGACCCATGTTCGAGGGCTGGTAAGTGAGGGGTTCTGTCCACTGTTGCCTTGCGCGATGTTAATCCGATGTTAATCCTTCGGTTCCGACGAGTCTTCGTTCTCATGGATAGGGTGTGGCAGTTCCGTTTTCCTGAGGTCGATCATTGTGTTCAGACACAGTGAACCTTCCTCCTGGCAACCCTGCCCACACCAGGGACACGGGCATAACGGCTGTCCTGATTGATAGTCACCATAATGTCTGACATTTTCCCCTGAGTGCAGTGGCTTGCGTCACCCGTAAGTCTCCTAGGCCAGATAAAGAGATAGGAATGTGACCCAATCTTCAGGAACGTGGCGGCTCGCGCTTAGCAAAAGGGTACCGCTACCCGTTGACGGCGTTTTTGCATAGGTTTCGAGCTAGAGCTGGAATGTAGGGGCCAATAGCATGCGCTCCAGCTCCGAGACATCATCTCCACGAGACTGGCGGCATACGGTTCGGGGATGGTTATTTCCTTGCGCCCGAGTTGTTGGGACTGAAACACATAGTTGGCTCGTCCTGCTTTGAGATGCCGCTTGCTATTGCCTTGGAAGATCGAAAGAAGTTGGTTAGCCTGTCTCACACTGCGTAACCGCCTTCTCCAACGTTGCGTGTCTTTCTTGGGATCCTGGGAATAAGGTTGGGATAGGAAACGAAAGTTCTGCATGTATTTGACGCTGACTATCAGATACGAGGCTGTGCGTAGATTGCTGTCTCTCTGTTCAGTAGACGTCAATTGCCGGTTTCATCCATGGGTCGATTGTCTCTACCATTGGTGTTCTCAGAGTAAAGTAGCATTGTGAACTGGCAAATTGTCGGTTCCAGAAAGATTATCGAGGTGTCAAGGCAACGCCAAGTTCGGATAACATGCTGCGGGGATGACCAATAGCATGTTGTCTCCTCAACCACCCCTCTGCATCTGCCGCTGCGGTCTCGAGTCCTGCAGGTTTGGACTGCCAAGGCATCTCGACGCCTCAACAACCAAGTCGTGCAATGCAATTCGCCCCCTCAGCCCCAAGAGATGCTGGCATTTCTCATCTTCTTTCCGGCATAGGAAGTAGAGAGCTACTGCGAGCCAAGGGCTGTTGTTGTTCCACGTGTCCATATTGCTTCCCGTTCAGTCATCAACACTGTTATCAATGCCATAACACCATCTTCCACTCGGAAAATAGAGGCCCTGTAACACAGAAGGACCCTGTGACGAGAGAAATGAGAATCTTGTGCCCTGCAAGTGTTTTCCCATGCAAGAATATACCGTCCCAGTCGACACTTATCAGCCCACTAGTCTCGTCCATCTCGCAACCCCCCTACAGCAGAATTTGTCAACATGTCGTGATGTGTATTCCAACAGCCACGCATGAAATCCAAGTACTCTCAAAGGTTTCCCCAACACCCTTGGACTCGGAATTTTGCCGTCGCAGGTCTCGAGTAGTCAGTTTCGTAGATAACGCTGAACCAACCCCACGCAGGCCATGGTCAGTCCTTGCTGGCCATGGATTGGACGGGGAACATGTGATGCACTCGCAACAGAACCCTCACCGTGTGCACATGTCGTGTTCACCGAAACCAACGTGGAGAGACCGGATTCTCGCTTCGGTAAGAGGATTGATGGGCAATTCGTCACCGCCACTGCCCAGGTGCCCGAATTGAGAGACTGCGTCCAGAACAAAGGGTGGTCGGTTCAAGGTTGTCGCATTGCTTTTGATGGTGACACGAGAATGGCGATGCAGGCGCAGGAGTTGAGACAATGAGAGTAGCTCAGCCCAGCAACGGAGGCCTTTAACTCTCCCGAGACCGGCAAGCCGTTGAGGTTGAGGACCGGTTCGCGACCGGATGGGATTGGATTGCCAGGGCGGTTTGGCAGCTGACCAGATGAAACTTTCGAGTGTTCTTATGACCTCGAATCGTAGAAATAGGATCCGCAGATATTTCAGCAGAAAATAATCCGTAACCATCCATGTCAACGTTACGGGACCCCAGGCTCAGAGCCCACATGCCGTAACACGCGAGCCTATCCCCCACAAGAACCTGGCTTCCCGAGACCACAAGACCGGCGGTCGCCGAATTATCGGATCCGTTAACCTCCAATTCCAAACAGTTGATACCGGTTGACGGGCGGCGATTGGCCCGGCTGGCGTTCCAGGAGCCTCCAACGGTCCCATGCGGTTCAGGCTACCATTTCCGTCCATTCGACGCAAAGGAAGGTTCAAGATGATAATTCGGATGTAGAGTTAGGACCCGCTGCCGGCCACGCATCGCGGCTCCAATGCGTTAGCCGTACCAGTCAAGAGCCGTCCCGATCGCGCCGACACCACCTTAGTTTCCTCGGTAGAATCACAGTGGTGCAGTCGTGCATGTAAGCCAGCTCCGGAGAGCTGCCGGTGGCCTCGGTGGCAACCTGTCGACCTGCTTCGGGAGGGGAAGCATCGCGGCAGTGGCCAGCGAAGGTCACTAGAGCTACCTACCTAGGTCTAGCTAGGTAGGTAGCTGTAGCTGCCAGGGTCCCTCAGAGCAAGCGTTCGTCTAGGTTGTTTCTACTTCAGCGACCCAACAGTCAGGGCCGGGCATGTGCCCCAGAAGACCTTACTCGTAAACCGGTAAAAAGCCGTGAAACCAATTCAACCGCGACTCAATATTAACCAACAGTCGCTTATTAGTCCGGTGCGGTGGCATGGCGCCCTGGAGTTTCCCCGGGCCGGTTGTTGTGATTGGCGCGGGAGTCGAGATGCAGACTGTGGTACAGCCTCCGAATCATCCCCCCATCCATATCGAGGTAAACCCCACAGAGTACCACCGAGTGGGAAGGCGTGGGAGCAGACTGGCGCGCTGGATCTCAAGAGGCCCTTGTCTGTCGTCCTGACGTGGGGAACTCGAGATTTGCCATGCAACCAAACATATACCGATGGCAGCGCGCATGACCCCAAATTTTTCTCCGTGTAGGAAGGGGAAATCTTTAAAAGGATCCTTTGAGCCTCGTCCGGTCCGGCTGGGTTGATCACTTCTCCTCGCGCTCTGCTCTGCTTCCAACCTCGAATCCAGACACACCGGCATCACCAGGTCCAACCGTAGACGAGACAGACCCGAACCACACAATTCATCATGAGCCCCTCAGCAGTCGATGCCCCCGCGACCGTGGACGTCAAGACGACCCTTAAGCCCAACATTGGCGTCTACACCAACCCCAACCATGACCTCTGGGTGAACGCCGCTGAGCCCAGCGCCGAGAGCGTCAAGTCTGGCGCCGACCTGAAGCAGGGTGAGGTCAGTGTTGCTATTCGAAGCACTGGTATCTGCGGGTAAGTAATCCTCGTCTTCTCGACCCCGCGCGGGATTGGTTTCTCACCAGGGTATAGCTCCGATGTTCACTTCTGGCATGCTGGTTGCATTGGCCCTATGATCGTCGAGGGTGACCACATCCTTGGCCACGAGTCCGCTGGCGAGGTTGTCGCTGTGCACCCCTCCGTCACCAACCTCAAGGTGGGCGACAGGGTCGCCGTCGAGCCCAACATCCCCTGCGGTACCTGCGAGCCTTGCCTCACTGGTCGATACAACGGTTGCGAGACTGTCCAGTTCCTTTCCACCCCTCCCGTCCCCGGCATGCTCCGCCGATACATCAACCACCCTGCTACTTGGTGCCACAAGATTGGAAACATGTCGTATGAGAACGGTGCCATGCTCGAGCCCCTCAGCGTTGCTCTGGCTGGCATGCAGAGAGCTCAGGTTTCCTTGGGAGATCCCGTCCTGATCTGCGGTGCTGGTCCCATCGGTTTGATCACTCTGCTCTGCTCCGCCGCTGCCGGTGCCTCACCCATCGTCATCACTGATATCTCTGAGAGCCGATTGGCGTTTGCCAAGGAGCTCTGCCCTCGAGTCATCGCCCACAAGGTCGAGAGACTGTCTGCTGAGGATTCCGCCAAGGCCATTGTCAACTCGTTTGGCGGCGTTGAGCCCACCATTGCCCTCGAGTGCACTGGTGTTGAGAGCAGCATTGCGGCTGCTATCTGGTCGGTCAAGTTCGGTGGCAAGGTCTTCATCATTGGTGTTGGAAAGAACGAGATCAACATCCCCTTCATGCGCGCCAGTGTGCGTGAGGTCGATATTCAGCTGCAGTACCGATACTGCAACACCTGGCCCCGGGCCATTCGTCTGGTTGAGAGCGGCGTGATTGACCTGTCCAAGCTGGTCACCCACCGTTTCAAGCTGGAGGATGCCCTCAAGGCCTTTGAGACCTCGGCCGACCCCAAGAGCGGGTCGATCAAGGTCATGATCCAGAGCTTGGAATAAGCAACGAAGTCATGATTATAAACGGGGTGCTTGGCGTATGTATTTGAGGTTGAGGCGTGTGTTTGGGGCTTGCTCGTAGAAGAATGCCTCTCTTTTTTTGGGTTATAGAAACACGAGAACAATGGAAAATTGAATCAAATCTCGTTCTTCAATTGCTGAATGAAGATGATTTCGTGAATTTTGTAACAGTCGCGCACCGAAATTCATATGTAGTTGGAAGTTGTAAAGAGGAAAAAGATGGCAATCGTGATTGCTGTATTTAACGTCTCCTCAGCCTGACCATGAGCCGGCGGCTATCAATCGGATCTGGCAAGAGTGAGGCATCGCTGTTATTGCCGTTCACCCAGTACTGCCGCACAGTCCCAAACAGGTTTAGCGCCAATAACCTTCGGCTCAACCACCACCCAGCGAGTTCTCCCGAGCTTTTTTTCTCCCTCAGACGACCTCGCCCACGATTACGATCAGCCTCGACTCCATCAATTGACCACCCGCCGCAGGTCTCATCACCCCACGGAGCTCCGACACCGATCCCACGAGGCTTCTCGCATCCCTCATCGTCACCTCCGCCGCCATGTCGTCGCTCGCCCGTCCTATGCTCCGCTCGCCGGCCCTCCGCGTCGCCGCCCGACGCTTCGAGAGCACCGCTGCCCAGAAGGCTGCCGAGGTCACCAAGAACACCGCTGCCCGTGCTCAGGAGGGTCTGTCTCGTGTCACATCTGCTGCTGGCCCGGCCATTGCTGGTGCCGCCAAGGGTGCCGCCAATGCCCTGAACAAGGTCGGCGGGCGAACGGGCAAGGTCATCAGCTTCGTTGAGCGTATGTCTGCCATGACATTCAATCGCAGCGTGGGCAATTGGATGCTGACAAATTGAACAGGACAAGTGCCCTTTGTGGTTTACTACTCCAAGGTTGCCCTCGAGGTTGGCAAGATTGTGTTCCACGGCCAGAAGATGAGCCCTCCGTAAGGCCCCCCCCCTTCAATTGTCCCGCAAATAAATATTGGGCGGGACAGCCGGCTAACGCGCACCCGACAGCAACATGGCCACTTTCCAGACCACCTACCAGAACCTCCTCAAGACCATCCAGACCCGGGGTCTCCTCCAGTCCTCTCAGAACGTCATCCAGCAGGTACGGAATATCGGCCCTGCTCAGGTCGCCGCTGGCGGCGTCGTCCTTGCCGAGGTTCTTGGCTTCTTCACCGTCGGCGAGATCATTGGCCGATTCAAGCTCGTTGGCTACCGCGGCGAGACCTCTTCGCACCACTAAACGTGTCCCTGTAATGTAGCGGGAGTTGTGGGGATGTATGAAGAGCCGGAGAGAAAGACGAATGTGAACGACTGGGTTATAGACATGGCTTCCCCGGCCCGAGGACGCCTGGGAAGGGCTGATTGGAGACTCATCTATTCGGGGAGTTGGAACCTGGGAGATTAGGGAACACCGGTGTCACTGGACCTCGATGTTTGTCTTCTGTGAGCACCTTTCTTTTGTAGAACTGTACATCAAAATCAACACCCGGCGGGTTGCCCCCGCCGTGGATTCTTCCAAGCAGCGATATTTGTGTCTTTGTGTGAGATCTCTCTACTTGACCCATCCCTTGCGTCATCATCATTGATGTTGGTCACTCTTATCTTGCAGTCTTGTATTTCGCAACTACATAATGGATAATGACGTGCTTTGTGGGCTCTGCAGAGTGACCAATGATTCGTCAGCGTTCGTTTTAACACAACCATGCTTTCTTCAGAAACTATAAGAGGGACCTTCCACTAACTCCTTCATGTCTGAGGGGAGATCTCGAAATAGTCTTGTGACTGTCAAGTCCTGTGGTGCTTGGGCATCGTGGAGGAAGCAGGCTTGACTAGAGCTATCTAGGATCCATGATAGTTTAACCGCAGTGTGTTGAGCTTTATCTCGAGATCTGTGGCCAAATATGCTTGCTCCCATGACTTTCCGCTGGCATGGTGTAGCTGTGATGCTTCGTCAAGACTCGCTCACCAAGGTCGTGCCATAGAGCCCAACGCCGTAGTCCAGGGCAACAGCCAAGATGAAGTCCAGATCAGCGACTCTTTAAATTTGCATGACGACTCAGTCCCAAGATTCAGATGCCGCATAAAATAGAGTGTCCAAATCACATGTATGTTTATATATAGCGTCTAGTTCCTATAGACGGCGATTTATGGAGACTTTGCCTCGGTGAACTGAATATTCTCACAACATCACTGAACTTGTTCAAAAAGGCTCTAGGGAACGTGTATAATACTGTTTGGTATTTTTCATTACGATATTTCAGATACAGATATATGGGCATTGCCGCCCTGGTCGTTGGCTGATCAGTAGAACAAGGACTCCTTTGCTCAAGTCCACCAAGACGGTGTACTAGCTCAAATGTAGCCTATAGTCACCTTGCTTGATGCTTGATGTGGAAGTCGACATAAGGCACTCAGCGCAAGGGAATGTTCCCTCCGATCCTCATGAGCATATCCAGGGCACACATATCCTAAGCAAACACATATCCATGGCCGACAATTTCGTCGACCAGATATTTCAGAGCGTTGGCCAGGCATGACGGTCTGGAAACCGAAAAGGCTTGTCCAAGAAACAAGCCGCTGGCAAATTCGCCGAAATGGCCAAATCCATCCGCTCCGGACGATCCTGAGAAAACTTCCCAGCCAGATGAAATGGTACCGGCGAACGATGAAGGAGACAGCGGTGGTATGAGGGAGAGGAATCGCGCAATTCAGGCAAAACAACCTAGTTTTGGCTTGTCAGGATGAAAACGTGACCCTCCTAGATGCTTCCAGAAGACCATTTTCACCGAGACAAAGCCTTGACCAAGCCATTCACCTTCTGCTTCTGGAAGTGAGCACAGTGACCACGGTATATGGGTCCCATCCCTCGCGATAAGTCGATCGGACCCCTCGCTTAGTCCCCAGTGTCACCTTCTTCGCAGAAGCGGGCAGCCTGGGCGGCAATGCCCTCAGCAAGGCCTGACCGCCACAATAGATCCGAAGAGGTTGCCGCGTGCAAAGACCACGTCGTGATCACACGGAGCGCGATGCGGTTCGGTCAAGTCATCCGATCGATCCGCGCTGTCGACGGAGCTGAAGGCCCGAAACGAGAGAGGGCCGTCCCGAGGTGTGCGGAGCTATTATGGAGTCCCCGGATTAGATCTTGGCAGGCAAATTAACAGCCACGCTGCGTCAAGCCCTTGCCCGCACACGCACGCGCACGGCGGCATCAGTCAGTGCGTTTGACAGACAGATTGATGTGACCAGGTCAGCAGAGTCCGGGCGGTCAGGTCTTTTCCGCCGTGATCAACGGGGGTTCCTTCATTAAAATGGCTGGTCGTTTGATTGAGGGCCCCCCTTCCCTTCCTTGTCGCTGTTGGTGATACCGTGACGCGCTCGGAACAAAAGCGTGGTACCATTTCGGACCAGCCAGGGTGTGATTGTGTGCAGCGGCCATCGTATTCTCAGTCCGCCCCTTTTAAGGACGAGCCTGGGCTAGTGAACAATTCCAGGACCGGATCGCGTCGCGACGATCTGCCTGACATTTAATGTTATCGTCTTTCCCACGGAGTAGCATAGCATAGCATGTCTTGCGTTGGGTCTGACGAGCTTGGGGCCACAAAATGGACCAAGGCCTTACTGAGGGGGCCCGGGCTTTCTCGCCGTCCAGATGTGGCTGCGAAGCGGTTAGTATCCCATTCTGAGATCCAAGAACGTCGATAACTCACATGTTGCAGTAGGTGTGGTAGCGCAGAATACAGATCTCGCGCTTGACTCTTGCGCATAGCTCACGGACCTCATCAGGCCCCAGGCCATGCTTCTCAACCAGGGGCATCAAGCTAAGAGACTCCAGGCTGTGACTTAGACCGAGGTTGAACCATCTTGCGATCTCTCGTTCACGCCGATCAGGAGACCAAGGGCAGACAAAGGCTGGGATAATCTCGTGCTTGATGTCGATAAACCCAGTAGCTTCGAGCATTTGTCGAGTTTCTTCTGGTACCACTCTTGCGGTGCGGTTGAATTGGTCCATTCCGGTCAGGAACAACTCTGCCCACTGGGTAAACGAGGAATTCGAAGGCCTTTCGTCGTCGTCCCATCTGGGCGTCCAGTCGATTTCCACGTGTTCCATGTGGCCGAGTCCCGGAGTCAGGTGCCTGCACATGGGTTAAAACAGCTGGCGGCGGTGAGAGCGTAGCACATACTCAAATATTTTGCGATACACTTGGGGCCACAAATCGGTCTGAATGCTTCCAAGCATCATCCGCAGATGGATCAAGTCGCAGTCTGATAATAGCGGACCCCATGTCGGTTCTTCAATATCATATTGCTTTGGCATTACCCCTACAGGGATTCTGGGCACGTTAGCCTCTGGCTTACGACTGAGAATCCTTCAAGACTTACAGAGCGGGCTGAATCTGGTTCAAATCTACAGCCATAATTTGGGCGTCTGAGAGACAGCTGTGGCCTGTGAGCTAACGTCGGAAAGGGGCCTGCATAACAAATCGAGTACTTACTCTTCTGCGACGTTGATAGCCCAAATTCCAGTCCCTGTACCAAGATCCATGATTCTGGGGGTTTTCCGCATGATGGGAGTGTGGAAGGGCTTATTGCCGCTCGCGACCAGAAAGACTTTGTGGAATATATCCAAGCGATTTAACTCTTCCTAAACAGACTGGATTAGGATGCGTGACAAATACTCCAGGCGGGGGTTGACTTACTGAATCGATGGGAAATAGATACTTGCCAGGCTTCCAGGAACCGTAGAAGCGACCATGTTTCCAGTAACCATCCTCAAGATACCTCCCCTCAGATTCGGTTACGCTAAATGATGTGAGCCTGGCTGATTCTTCAAAGTCCCTGGATTGGGATGGTACACACCTATTTTGTGAAGACATGACGACCATGGGAGAAGACCGTGGAAGGACTCCACGTCACCAAGGTTCAAGGTATGAGGAACGAGGTCTCAGCGTGGCTTGACTGTGGCGGAAGACTGAGAGAATCCAGATTTGCCTTGTTGAATCCAGGATGTGGGAGGATTCTAGGCCCAGTGGAGAAGACTGCTGCAGATGTTAGCAGAAGCACAGCAGCAAGCCAGGATCCACGAGACGGGAAATAGACATGTGTGGAAGGTGATGCAGAATTTAGGAGCAAGATCTGAGGGATGGGCAAGACATGGGAGTTCTGAGAGCTAAATAGACCCAGCAACACGCAACATTAAGCTTGACCCAGGTTATCGAGGACAGCGCGGCACGGTTCGCTGGCACCACAGGACTCGAGGGTTTCAACTCAAAAACCATCCGGGCTTGGACCCTAAAACGGCGCAAAAGGCGCCGAACAACGGTAGAGCTGGTGAGACGTAACAGACTCGCAGCGTTGTTGGTCGCACGCGGCTCCTGCATATCGATGTCCCAGGAAAACGCTCCATGAAGTTTGTGGCCAGAGATTCGAGACCGACGGGGAAGGGGGATCACAAAAAAACGGGGGCAAACGTTTGAGAAGTCGCGAATGGATGGATGGACGGTTGCTTGCTCCGACCAGCACACATGACTATTCCCGACAGCACTCACTTACAGAGCAGAGGTAAGCTTCCAGGTTGAAGACTCGGGGCCAGATCCACGCGTGCGAAGTAGATTAAGAGGCTGTAGGAGGTAACGCCAATGAAGAGGGACCGTACAGCGTTGGCGACGGGGAACCACCAGACAGGATTGGCTGGAAGTGGAGGTCGAGAATCCGACTCAGGACGAGAGGGGAGCTGTCAATGTTTCCGGAGGTGGGTTCCAAGGCGGAGATGGGCCCAGAGAGAGGTTGTTCTGGCGAGAGCTTTTTATGTGAAGCTGCCAGGAGGAGGTCTGTCTGGTGCTTGGTCCAAGAGTCGAGACGTGAGACGGTGGTGGGGGAGGACAAGCTCAACGAAGTCAAGTCCAAAATCAGAGGAGGGTTTTTTTTTTCCCACCTGTTCCACCCCTTTTCTTTCCCACGACGAACGTGCGCAGGACGAATTATGCAGGATGAATGCTCCGACTGCTGATTGAGATGCTCGAAAGGCCAAGGCGGAGGCAAGGAAGAGCAATGGCGGAGAAGATGTCACGGGCAAGGAAGAAGCTGGAGAAGATGAGGAGGAAGGTTGTTGATACTTATTATTGCCGGCCGGAGGGGACGTGGAGCGCGGAGCGGCGTGTGTGGGCATCCATGGGATGGAAGTGGATGGGATGGGACATGGATGGAATAGAGAGAGGGACGGCAGGTACAGTACAGTAGGTAGGAGCAGCACAGCGCAGTAGAGCGCACCTCAGTGCGGCGAGCGAGCCTGCACAAGGAGCCTACCTCTACTACGTAGTAAGGCAGGTACGGGCAGACAGCCCAGGCACAGGTAGCATGGGACGTGGGACCCGTGGGCGTGGCCCTTGTGATTTCTCCCCTTGCCTCTTTGTATTGCACCCCCCGTTGACCGTTGTTGGTCGAATTTTGTTTTGATGCGCCTCGAAAAGCGGTTTAAGACTTGTGTTACCATCCCTGGTGAGTCCGGTGGGCTGGGAATAATTCAAGTGACAAGGCGAGGTAGGTAAGCTGCTACCCAACAGGTATGGACAATACCAAGCATCCATTGCAGGATGGACACTCATGAATTGTCCTGGCCGACCAAGCGTTCATCCATGGAAGTAGACGGACAATCGAGTCTTTCGGGGCACACCTCTACCTACTGACTAAACTGGAGGTGGGTGGTAAGGGAAAAAGAAGACCCAGGGGGGCGTGGCCGTTGTAGGGCCCTGGCGCCGCAACACCATGGCAGAGTTCCGGGGGCAACCAACTTCGATTCCCTGGGGCTACCATCCAAGGATGGATATGGCTGGCTGACTTGAGGACAGATTCATCGAGGCAAGCAGGTAACTTGGGTAGGCAAGCAAGCACGGCTCCTCGACTTGCAAGGTACCTTGACGGCACACAGAACTCGCAGCCCGCGTGCCCAGCGTCAAGACACTACCTTGTCTTGGTTGTCCGGAGCCAGGGCTGCAAAGTTGGCCTCTTGACGTTGGTTTCTAGGACCAAATATGGTCTCCTCGTCGGTCTCGCAGCTGGCCGCCCCGAGGCCCTGTTGTTCTGTAACACCCGAGATCACCTCCATTTTCGGAACCGCTTGTCTCTCCAAGCTCCCGGTATGTGTTTTAGTGCCGGTGTGACCAAGGCTCTGCATCCATTCCGAGGTAGGTAATCAATGTGCCAAACAAAGCCGGAGGCGGTGCCGAGTCCCAGACTATGTCATTGTTCTTTTTAACAGCACAAGGCGAGATGGACGCTATGATGGCATGGCTGTCACGGTAGATGGTGCCGAAGCCGCAACCGCAACCGCCGGGCGGCCTTGGGAACTGGACGGGTGTCGTCTAGGTTTTTTTTTTTTACCCGCGTTGGTTAGGTCGGTCCCCTCCCATCCATCCCCTTCCCTTCCATCTCCAACCGTGCCCGAGCCATCAATCAGTGATGGCTCCATGTCAATGTGGAGGACTGGGAGGAAGACTGGTGGTCCCGCCGGCGGTGCGAGGCGTCTGTGTTTCGGGGTTGCCAAATGCCCCTAGCCGACCACGGCCGTGCCTTAGCGTCGAGCGAGCCATGCCATTTAGCGCGGAGCAGGGAACAAGGAACCATACATGGATCAGCGAGTGAGGAGAGAATTAGAGACAGCTTCAGGTGGGTGGTGCATGACCGTGACCATAACCATGACCGGCACTGAAGACAGGGCCTGCCGCCCTCCAGAGTGGTGGCTGAGTTGGGGCCAACATCCATGGTGGATGCAGATGAATGGCGTAGCGGGTAGTACTTGATCGAGGATCGAGGGAGATCGGCTTCAAGAGCAGGCCATATTATCACCACCTGCCTAGGTGGGCAACATATCTGACTATTGCCTAGTGCGCATAAAGTTGTTGTTATTAGGTCGTGAGCCTCGACAAAGATGGATGCCCGTGCCCATTTTGGCCTCTCTGACTGCAGTTCAAAATAAGGATCTGCTCTTATCTTGCAGTCTTAATCACGGGCAATGGCTGTTATAGGCATGGAAAGAGGGTCTTCCCGACGCAGGTAGGTCATGAAACGGGGTGAGGAAGGAGACAAGGTCCGGTCTTTTCCCGTCTAAATCGAACAACTTCTCACCAACAACTTCTGCCTACCTCCATCTACATCCACCCTGTTCGTCTCTCAGTCAATGGATGTTTCCCCCAAATTCATCAATTGCATCGCCGGCTCCGATTGAGGTAGAGGGAGAAACCCGCAAAAAGAAAAACTATGCGCCATTCTCAACCGTCGCTCCTCGCCTCATCCCCTCAGCCTAGCCCAGCCCAGCCCAGCCTCCATGGATAGAGGACGTCAACCAACACACATCCCGACGCGATGGGAGGCTTCCCTAGTGCCCGCCTGCTCCTCGTTGCGCGCCGCCGCCGCCGCCGTCTGTCGCAGGGCCAATGCTCCCTAGTGACTCGAGCTAGCCGCCACCCTTTTTCTTTTTTTATTGCCAGACGCGCCGAGGTAGGTGCTTGATGCCAGGGCTGCCCCTTGCGCTGGACTCTCCGCGGCACACCCACGCCCGCAGGCAATGGGCAGTTCAAAGGAATGCCCAGGCGTTGGCGCATATTAGCCCCCGACCTCTGAGACTCATTGATGGATTCCTGTTGCTTGGCTTTGGACGCTGTTTGGCCCCATCTCTTCCCGCTGTCCTCGTTTCGTCCCGTCCGGGCGCCGCCGTCTCCGTCGTCGTCTTTCTTTCTACTCACCGGCTAGGGTACCTGGGCCAAAGTAGACATGTCCATACCTGCCATTTCCTCTCTTGGGCATTGGTTTTCAGCTGTGGCATTGACCGTTGTCGATGGCTTGGATCTTTGCCGTGCTGTTCGACACGACTCTTTTTCAAGGAGCTACGAGATCAGCAGCAGATGAATCGTTGGTGGCTTAGGAGGCTACCTATTCATGGATGTCAAAGTGAGGCGACATACGAGGCAGAAACGCACGCCTTGCAATATTCACACCAGCTTTATTCCCATCGAGATGGACTTACGCGCTGGATCCCAGCCCTCTGGTACAGGAGGGTTGCCAGCTTCACCCCCCTTGCAACAGCACCTCACCTGGCTTCGCTTCCTGGGCACACAGCTTTCGGCCCGGCTGCGCTCCTGTTGGCACTGTATGTATTAGGTCCAACTGTTCGTCGATCCAAATCATGGATTCTGACTCTAGGCAAGGGATTGGGCCAGGGCTCCCCCGCTCTGCCCACTGCATCGGGTCACCAACACCGCTCACTGTCATAAGCCTCCATATTCTTCAACGACCGACTCTCCTACCATCCAGTCGAGAAGGAGCACTGTGCTGCGCTGTGCGGGCGCGAGCTACGGTACACTCTGGAAGTCTGCACTTGTGTTTACGCAATCGCCAGCATCACAACAGCCACAAGGCCAAGACGAATCTACGCGGGCCGCTATTCCCATTTCCCCGCAGCTAATACTTCATTCAACCAACCGACTAACATCCTTGCTGGGCGAAGCGCCTTGCTATTCTGAACCCTTTCTCATCCAATCCCAGCAGACCAACCGACAAACCATAACCGCCCACCGTCGACGTACCTTCTAAATCATGCGAGTCGCGTCTGGTGTCCAAGAATACTGTCGTCCGTCCACTAACGACACAATCTTGACTCGATCTGGAGCACTCCGGGGCGTCACTCCACCTTAGGATTCTAGCCAAAGGAGAAACCTTCGTGTACGACTACTCACGAGACTCAACTTAACAACAACTCATTGCCGAAGACAACGCAGGGCTCGTGGCTCGAGATAACTCTGCATGAACTCATCTTGAAATGAAACATTGAGCTCTGTCTCTGATCGGCCATTTACATGCTGTGCACCCTGCAGTGCAACGTTCTTGCGGACCGTCGTTCCTCGAAACGAGCTGCTGGATGCGGCTCTACCGGAGCACAGCAGCGGCTGCTCGTCTGCCGACACAACTGACAGGATGCAAGTACCTACAAACATCGACTGAGCTCATAACGTTACCGTCTCGTAGATGGGAAGAGCTTACCTCGGGATATTGCCGCAACCGATACTGGGGCTTCATTATCAGCCTGCATGTGACTTCCCCTGTGCATGGGCATTTCCTGGGTGCCTTTGTTTATCAATTGCTACCTTGACAGTTGATACGGCCAGCACCTCTGATGTGTGATTGGAGAGTCTTCCGCTTCAGTTGAGATACGTCGTGCCATAACCGAGCTACCTGGAATATTCCGTGTCCACAGAACCCTGACACCCCGAGACGCTAACCAGTATTCCTCTGCTGGGGATAAGAAGCACAAGCTATTATCAGACGATGTTTACTACTGTCACTTATCAGGTTGCTTGCAACTTTCTCTGACGCTTCATCCGCCCAGAAAAGAAACAACTGGTCGACCATGCATGGGCAGTGTCTTGATAATGCTGATGAATCGCAATTCTCTTCAGAAGCAAGCCTTGTTCAAATCTTGCAAGGACGCCCATGTTCTCGCAATAGCATGAATCCAACCATGGAGGCATGTTCTTTACGGATACAGACCGCTCGGACGTCACATCTTGACGACGAGTGTGCCCCTTTTCCCACTAAGCTTGACACGTCATCAAGTCACGGCTATCTTGCTCGCCTTGGCAGCTATCAAAACCTCTGCCAACAGAAGAGATGGGTTAGATTTCTCACGCCAGGCAAGTGAGGGAAAGTCCATGGTCAAAAATGGGCTGGTCATCCGTCCCAACAACTGGCAACTCTGGTACTAAATGGCAGAACTAATGTATGCGTACGTTAAATGGCACCAATCACAGGCCGCCGATGGTTGACCGCAAAGCCTCCTCCGTCGAAACCAATTCGCTCATTCATGCAAGTCCAGGTACGTCGTGCGGAGGAGGTGAAATGAGGTTTGCACGGTCACATCCCTGAACCCTGTCTGTTCCCGCGCTATCCAGAGGGCTGGGTCGGAGCCCTTGGGGACGGAACGTAGATGGCCTGGCAGGCGGAAGTAGGAAACCTTTACATCTAACTGGTTACCAACCTCGGCATACTGGGTAGGCTCTCAATGAGAGAAAGGAAGAATCATCCGTCTCGTCAGCAACTGAC
Source organism: Fusarium sp. LHS14.1 (assembly GCA_025433615.1). NCBI lineage: Eukaryota > Fungi > Ascomycota > Sordariomycetes > Hypocreales > Nectriaceae > Fusarium > Fusarium sp. LHS14.1. The sequence goes on from CM046481.1 coordinate 4,303,083, forward strand.
AAGGGCTTCGTATTTGCCCACCACCAACATCTACTTCCATTGATGGATCTTTCAGCGGCGCGTCTCGTCATCAAACCCGGCTGCCTTCTTTCAGGCGGGTAACGACCGCGCGCTTGGGTTCACCCGACTCCCCCTGGTGAAGGAAGGGTCCACATCTACTGTATTGGCTGTTGACAAATACGGAGGAGGTTCCGGGGATCACCTACTTTCCAGCAACCCGGGCAATATCGGCGGCTGTCGAACTGCGGTTTTCGTCTTGTTTCGTGGTTTCAGCACAGTGCGCATGACTCCACCCCTGGAGCTGCTGGTCCAGATCCTTGGTTCGAGGACTACACGTGGATTCCGGAAGAGGTTTCCCTGGTGCGTCAGAGGTTCATCCTCCAGTACCCCCACGATGATGAGCGGCCACGCTGAAAGGTGAAGAGGTGGCTTTTGCGAGAGCTCGGGGGGATATTGGGCCTCTGGCCATACTACTTACTAGATGTGCACCATCAGCCGTGTTTACACAGAGCTATGTTGCAGTTGCGTCCCAGACATAGAAACATAAGACGCTCTCAACAGGTTCGCATCTCCCGGGACTTGGAGGACGGTACCCTACAACAGCCCTCTTACCGTCCTCTTGGGAAACCGAAACTCCAAGGAGGCGGACAAACCTGTGGAGAGTCCCAGAGTTCTGTGCAAGCCCGGACAAGAGTCATCTGCCCCTGGCAACAAGGGAACCTGATACGAGACGAAGCTAGGAGCAGCGGACACCGCCATGGCCCCGTCGAATCCACCATTGACTAGGTCGTACCATTCCACCGGATACCACTACTACGTATGTGGTTATGTCAGGCGACCTAGCAGCAAGACGGCGTACATAGTACGAGCGAGTGTGGGCGTTTGGGTTTCGTCTGCCACGACCAACATGTTCGGGGTATGTTGGTGATTGAGAAACTCTGCTCGTGTCGTCACGTCAGGAAGCGAAGTGAAACGGTGCTTGTGGTGGTAACGGTTCGTCCTGAATTGGGGAGGATGACCTAGGAGGCAGAAGCCAGGAGCCACAGCGACGGGTGGACTGGCCTTGGCGACGGATCTGCCTTCTGCATGGCTTGCAGGAGACGGTTCAGAATCGGTGCCTGAGGACTGCGATCTTTGACGCTGGCTGGCTCCTCGCTAACAGGGGGGGCGTAGAGATTGAGAGGACGTTTATCGCAGACCGCTTCAGCCCCTCTTGGACAGGGGGTCCCCAACCAACGCATGCGCAAGATGGACCTTGTACATGGTCTGATGGTTCCCCAATACCACCTCAGGGTTTCCTCCGAGTCAGCAGCTTGATTGAGCAACAGTTTGCCCCAGTCCATGAGGATCGCTTTACATGGGAGGGGGTCGAACGGCCGAAATTTACCTGTCACGCTGATTCATGCACGACGGGCTCTAACGCCATAGGCGAAGTTGTCCCCCCTCCCCAGTCACGCTTCCCTACCCTTCCCCGACACGACGAGACAGACTCCGCCGATTCCTCCCCGAAGAGCTGAGGCGAGATGGCTGACCCCTGCTCGCTGTGCCGCACTGGTGCAATGCCTCGTCCCAAGCTGTCGGGTCCAGCTTTGTGGGGTCCACGAAATTAAAGCATGCCGGCGGCAGTTGGGGGCAGCGGCCAGAGAGGGCATTTGTGAGATTCTGCTCGCAAAGCTGGATGCCTGTGCCTCTATTGCCATGCCACGAGGCGCTGCCTGCATGCGCATCGCAATGGAGAAGGCACCAAGGGGCTTTCGAGGTAAACCAATGGCACATCGCGGAACAGTACAACTCGCCAACGATGGATGAACCCGAGTGCGTGGCATCATGAGCTCGCTAACCTTGGAACCAACAGCCCCGACGCTCGCTCGCTGACTGAGTAGGCTACTGGACTGTACCACGTCCGTGGGATGAGATGGAAGCCAGCCCAAAGAAGCAAAGAGTACCCCATCCCATGTCTATACTAGGGACGGCTAAGCTACATTTTCACTCTCGTTGCACACACAACACAACACGATGGATGCACACACACTATCCAACCCAACCCCGACGACACACATGGACACACGCGCACATACAACGAACCCACTAGGCTACTGCACTTTGCGGCCGACGCAACAACGCGCCGGTGAGAATCTCTCTCTCTCTAGCAGCAACAAGTCAACAACATCAGAACAGGCAGGGCAGGGGTTGCGAGTGCTGATCCTGCCCATGTCGAGAGCCAACAGCTTCCCAACAGTCGGTGGCTGCAGATTCCCAGCCCCCGGGGGCCGACCCTAGGCTGCGTCCGCTTGTCGGTTTCTTTACTTTTTTTTCCTTTTCTTGCCCTCATTCTCCTTTGTCTCTCTTCCCACAATGACGGACCAACAGCCCTTTTGTCACCTGCCAGGGTCCATGGCATGGCTGGCCCACAGTGCTGCTTCATGTCAGAAGTCAAGACAAAACACGAGATGTTTGAGCTGTGAAAACGACAACCAACATACATGAGATCCTGTGACACTCCCTGCCTATTACGTCACTTGGTCAGAAATAAAAAAGGACAGAAACCCGAGTAGGCTTTCCAAAGCTAGTTGGTGAGCCGCGCTGCACTGTCGTACTCCGTATAGCACACACACACACACGCGCGGTCAACAATATTGGGGCTGTTATCATCTTATTGTTGGTCAGACTACGTACAGTACCCATTGATCAGCCTAGGTACTGCTCGCCTCGCTATCGTTCACTGCCCTCGTCGGCTTCACGTCAGACAGGGCCAAACAAGACAAGGAAGAGACATGGGAATGTCATGAGCTTGTCGCGGCTAAACAATCACCCCCTTCCCTAGGTAGCTAACGTGTTCTCAACACACTCTAGTTGCGGCCGGGCCCGTGGCCTTCACACCGATAAAATGAGAAAAAAAGAGGAAGAGAGAGAAAACATGCACCACGTATGTAGGTGGCCTCCCGTGGAAAAATCCCGATACGGTCCCAGTCTGTTGGCCGCAACGTGCAGCACCTGCGGCCTCCAGTTTCGCCCACTCGCTCACTGACTGACTGCATCTGCATCTGCTTATGCGTGACCTGCGGCCCAGCCTCAAGCCTCACCCGCCATTCATCATCAATCCTGTGTTGCTTTGACCGAGATTCCTCTCCCCAAAGTGCTTTGTTTTGGTGTTGGTCCGCCTTGCGCATTTTGGACCTAGTCTCAATCTAACCATGCCGGCCGTCTGGCAAGCCGCCCTTGAATCGGGCCATCCATTGACGACCCTACCACTCGTATTCGCCGGTAGCCTTGTGGAAGACATACTCCTTCCCGTTGACGGTCAGGACACCGTCCTTCAGTGTGCACTTCCTATTGAGGTTGTTAGTAAACAAACAACAAAACAAAACCCATCATGGGCATGATGGGGAGGCAGGTGTTTGTACCACTTGTTCTTGACCCGCTGAACCTTGTCATACATGCAGAGCATGATGTTACCCAGACCCTCGTCATCCACATCGTCGTCGTCCCGGTCCTCTTCAGAATCGTCCAGGTCCGAGTTGATGGCGTCTTCATCTTCCTCCTCGCCATCATCACCTCCATCGTAGGCGGCTGCCTGCCTGCCGTTTGCACTACGTGACTTTGAGGCCGAACCGTGTCTGGTTGCTTCCTTGAGCGGCAGCATCAAGCCACCGCCTTCCATAGACTTGGCCTTGGCCAAGATCTGCTCATGCAGCATGCGGTCAATCTCAACTCGGCCAAGCTCGCGCAGGTCGCCAGAGGCCCCCCGTTCCATGAGAACACCCTCGAACTCGTCGGCATCACCCGCGCCATCTGTCTGGCCGTTGCGAATGTGGGGCTGGCCATTGGCAGGTTGTTGTTGGGCCGTGGCAGCGGCCATCTGCTGGCGATACAGCTGCTGCTGATGCTGTTGTTGCTGGGTCAGGCCTGGCTGCTGAATTGGCTGCTGTTGCTGGGGAGCAATCCCCTGTTGTTGACCCTGTTGAGGCTGCTGCTGCTGATGGAGAGCGCTGATTGAACCGGCAGCTCGCTGTCCATACTGAGCCTGTAGTTGCTGAGCAGCTCGGTTCGCTGCCACGTTGTTCTTGTCATTCATGTTGTTGTATGCCTGGTAGGGCATGGTGTTGCCTTGCAGGCCGGGCTCCTGCTTGATAGCAGGTCCCTCCGTCTTCACATAGGGGGCATCTGGCTTGACACCATTCTGGGGCTGAGCTTGGGCCGGGTTCACACCGGGTAGAGAAAGACCCTGAGGCACAGGGACATTGAGCTGTGGTGAGAACTGAGCCTGCGCATGTGTAGGGGCTGCTGATGTAGGAGGAGGGGCGGGTTGAGCAGGAGGTGGAGGATCAGGCTTGGGATCCCACGGGAACCGGGCAACGTCGAGCTGGGTCAATTTCCGTTGCCATCCCTAGATTTGAAGCCATGTTAGTCAACTGATGCAACCAGAACAAGGTAGAGAGTTTGCAAGTAAAGACGAGATGTTGTGTCTGTGTCTGTGTCTGTGCCTGTGACGCAACCTCATTCCGTGCTTCACCTTGTCTCATCAACTTTCCTCTGGCAAGGCAGACAAAAGGGAGAACGAGCAATAGGCAGCAGCAGCGTTTGATAGGTTGTGCAATGTGTGATGCCTGGTGGTGCAGGGCGATGCAGGCCAAGTGGGTTCGTGATAGGACGAGAAAGCACGTGAAGTGGATTGTCTTGTGAGGGGTGAGGGGATTCGGAGCCAGAGAGTCCAATCAGAGGGCGGAGGCTGGTAGTGGGAGGAGTCACAGGGCGAGGCGCGGCAGGGGCTTTGGGCTTAAAAGACCCAAATAGTGCTGTGTCGCCCCCTCCCGTAACCCCTAACCCGCCATCTCCCTCCGCTCGTTCAGCGCGACCCTCGGCGCTCACCCGCCCATCAAAATCCCCCTCATGAGGTCTTTTGTCCAAGAGCCTGACAATGCCGATTGCATCGTCATTGTCGCTTTCTCTTGAAAGATGGCAGGCTTGTCTCTGAGAATGGAGAGGAAAGCATCGGCCGCGAGTGTGTTGTCGAGGGCCTCCCCATCTTGGGTAATGCGAACATCGAAACAACAAAACAAACTCAACGCAACAACATAGTAAAAGCCTGTCTATCTTACCTGTCGCAGTTCCTCCAGCACTGATTCCTCGACGCCGCTCTCCTCGAAATCGACCCGCGAGCTGTTGATGACCTCGTCGATAATGGTCTGATAAACGTTTCCGACCGCTTGGTTCGACATGCTTCCGGTATCGGGCTAATGCTGCCGACGGACACGAGTTTGTGTGGGACGAAACAGAGAGGACTCTCGACTATCCGTGACTCAATGCCTTTTGTTGATGCGCCGCGAACTCAGAGTGGTCGGGGCTGCGCCTAGGCAAGCAGCAGCAGCACAAGGGACCTGGCGATGATGCGGCGGCGGTGATTTGACGGCGCGACAACGAGAGAAGTGTTCCAGAGAAGCAATTCAACCCGCGCGATAGGTAAGATGTAGCCGGATGCGCAAGAAAGAGTGACAGAGCAGGGCGCGATGTGCGACTTGCTCGATGCTTGATAATCGACTAGACCGTGACCGACGTTGGTAGTAGACGTGCAGTTGACAACCAGGCAACTGAGAAGCAAGCGAAACGAGTTGCGACAAAAGAAAAAGCACTCTCAAAATGACCAAAGAGATCAAGACTGCAGAAAACTAAGATGCGCCGCAGAGAAAGGGATTCGTCGGCCGCGTCGCACGGGGGGTTCGTAGACGAAGAGAGAGGTTCTTGTCTTGTGGCAGGTTGGAGTGCGCCTTTGTGATGTGCAGTGGGGAGAGTTGGTAGCCTCTGGTAGAATCTGGGCTTCAACAACTGCGTTGGTCCCGGGGCTGACTCAGCACATACTAGGCTTCTCAGCGGGCAAGTGCCAGTGGAGGAAAGGGCCAGGCCAGGCACACCACCACCATCCATTCACTGAGGTGCACCCAACAGCCGGCAGGTCCCACTAACAGGGCTGAGTGCCTGGAACTGCTCAGCCATTCATGGATGGAAACGCAGTAAATGTCTGATAAGGAAACCGAATGGCATTTCTCTAACTTGAAGCTTATTCTCTTGTCTTTTCTCATTACTTTTCTCATTCATTCTTACTGAAACGTGGTAGCCAAGTGTAGTCTCGTGACTTTACTTTGGGTCACTCAACCTCAGTTCTCGCAGTTCATATTCTAATTAAATACAAATAAGGAAAATCTTGTAAATCTTGAAAGTCTGTAAATCCAACCGGTCTCGTAAATAAATCTAGGCTACCAAGCGCCTAAGAGGATGTGCCTCAGTGTTGAACACAAACTCGTCCAAGTTGATAAGATCAGGGTTGCTGAAGATGAGGTAAAAGTACTTGAGAGTCTCACCCATCCAGAAAGACTCCATCGAGTCTACCTCGCGCGGCTTCTCGTCAGGCACTGTTACATCCCATACAGCCGTGTTGGCCAACTCTGTCTTGGTGGCTTCCTCGATGGCCTTGAACATGGTCCACGCGTGCTCAGCAAACTCGGCTTTGCCTGTCACACGGTAAAGCATGAAGACGCTCTCGATGGCCTCGGGGCGTAGGATGTATCGGCGATCAGGGATCTTGGTGAAGCCTTTGGGAAGATGCTCATCTTTGATAATCGCATCCACCTGTGCCATGTCGCTTTCCTGTATCTTAGCCTCCTTGAGAACGCCCTCCTTCCATCGCTTCTCATCCCACTCGCATGCCTCTTGGCTGGCGCATGGAATCATATAAAAGGTTTCAGGCATGATTCCGTGAGGGAATGCCTGGTATGTGTAGATGCATCCATTGGTGAGCTTAACGGCGGCGTCAATGTCCTGCTCGCGGTTGAACAGTCGTCCGCCCAGAGCCATCATGCCTCCAAGGAAACACACCAGGTGCTGGCCCTGGCTCTCCAACTCGAGCTGAATCTGTCCGTCCTTGTTCTTGGCATGAATCTGCCCAGATATGAGAATGTCCTCGTTCTCTGGTGTCATCGGCCGGAACAGGTTGTGCTGCAATGCTGTGTCCATGGCCTTCTCATACATGGTCTGATAGATGGGCAGCTGGCCGCCCATCAAGGCGGCCATCTTGGGCAGATACTCATATACAGAGTCTGCCATCGCGCCGGTGTTATAGCCACAACACGCCAAAAGCTGCTAGACTAAGGGTGCTTGCCAAGTAAGCCTCGTGTAATGTCACATTGTGTTCACGACGTAAACGCTAAGTTATTGAAGCAAGATGGAACCATCGTGTCGATGTGGTGAGCAAGAAAATAGGGAACATTGAGACAAGACAAGTAACAGAGAACTGAAGGTATCCTATCCCGCATCTTAATGTACTATCTTGGGGTTGCTCTGAGTATGCTGCCAGCGACTGGCAAATCACCCCTTACATGATAGTAAACAGTTACAAACCTGGAGACTCTGGTTCAACCACATATTGGGATTGGCCCAGAAAGTAAATTTACATTCCTCATGACATGAGATCGGTATCTAAGACTTCAAAGCAGCTCTTCCCTGGGTGCCGTCGATGCCTGACGGCCCAGTCGCGATTCTCAACGCATCACAACTACCAGCGAGCAAGCCATTCGGCTTCTTCGATCACGGATAGCCGGCATCTGCCTGTTCAGTTGATGAAGCTTTTGACTATGAATCAATGATATCATGCTGGTCAGTTGACGAGGCTTTTGACTATGAATCAATATCTCAAGAGAGCGAGCTTGAATGTGAATCATCAAGAGCTCCCAAGTATATAATCTCGCTCTCCTCCAGTCTTTCTTCTCTTCCTTTCTCTTCTTCCTTTCCTCCTCAGACGCACAACCGGCCCTCTCTCCTCTCTCCTCTCTTTGCCTGTTGTCTTGTCTCTCGTCTTATCCATCTACGACTCTCCATCTCGCACACTGCTGCACACACTCCGCCGTCTTGCTCCTCGCTGCAGACCTCGACCTCGACCTCAACCTGCGTCTCGCACACAGCTGCTCGCGTTCTGCTGTCTTGCTCCTCGTTGCCTACCTCGACCTCCGTCTCGACCTCCAACTCCCAATCCGCTGCACCCGTTTCGCAGTCTCCCGCTCTACTGCCCACGTCGACTGTCATCATGGCTTCGCAGGCTACCCCTGTCTCGGGCTCCTCGGAGGTCAAAGGATTGGCCTGTGTTGCGTTGCAGGACTGGGACCCTCGTGCTCCTGGTGTTCAAGTTCCATCAGGTCTCAACCCTACAGTTGCCGTTCGGAGTGGTGACTATGTTTGGGTATACCGGGTCAACAACCTTGGCTTTGGCTACACTCATGTTGTGTGTAGAGGAACTCACAAGAGAGGTATGCCACTCCCTTGGTCTCATACATCCTCCACGCTTGCAGCATAGCTAACTTGGTGAATAGGATGGGTCCCTCTTTCAGTTCTCAAGAGAGGAGTTCAGCGTGTTGACCCTCTTCCGATCGAGTTTCCGTCTACAGCCCGGCCCATCAACATCATGCAGTCTCAGAGCACTTCGTCGAACGTCCTTCAAGAAACACTTCGTCGCTTCTGGAGTGCAATACAGAACCAACAGTCTGCGATTGAGGGAAGCATTCCTGGGCTCACAGCCAAAGCCAAATCCCTTCTTTTCCATCGATCGGCCGCCGCATATGGTGATGTTGTCTACCGATGTAGGTCCTTGTTGATTTCATTTCATATGACCTGGTTTTCTGACAATCCCATTCTTTAGGTATCCTTCCCCAAGCCCGAGACATCATGGCTACTGGGTCTTTCCACCCCAACGATCTGCGAGCCTTGCCATCCGTCTCGAGTAGCTACCCCAAGGAACCCGGCGTCTACATCATCCTCTACGGCGATTTTGGTGAGCGACGAGCTGGGCCTCGAGTTTACACAGTAGCCATCTACGTTGGCCAGACTGTCGCATTCCAGAAGCGCAAGACTTCACACCGAATGAGGGCGGAAAACGAGGACACATCGCAACACTACCGTCTCGCAGCGAGGGCTGGAGAAACGAAGATGATTCCCATTCTCTTGCAGGGTCAGAATGCCGTGCCGTCTGGCTTTCTTGACATTGCCGAATTCTCGTTTGTCTGTCTGTTTCGATCTTGGTTCTCTGGCCTTTTCACTCCAGTTGACTCAAACGCTCTCGGGGCATACGTCACTGAGTTCCAGGCTTGCTCAACCTTCTCGCAGCTCATCGATCAGGTTGCCGCCAATACGAGATGGGCCCCAACTGGGATCTACGGCTTGAACTGGAACACTCCGATCCTTCGCAACGTGGGGGGCAATCGACAATGGACGTGTTGGTATCACGAAGCCGACGACATGTTCATTTACCGAACCCGATGGCTTGCTAGGAGAAACGGGAAGATCGCATTTTTTCGTTTGCGTGGCGAAGATCACATCCATATCCCGGATCACATCCAAGAGGTTGCCAACTTCCAGCATGAACAGCCCATACATGTCGTGATCGAAGTCCGCAAGCGGGAGGGTGAATATCTTGTCCACCCAATCCGGTACTGCCGCCTGCCGCCTTATATTGGCAGAAACCCAGAGCTCGAGAAGCTCAGGTCGCTTGCTATCAAAGTTGAATGGCTTGATGGGGGTGTCTGGAAACACAGCTACCTGAATCGAACCGGAATTTGGGCACCCAGCGAGTCTGACGCTCTCCTTCATTACTATCGCCGATGTCTGTTCCTTTTCTGTGATGTCGAGCAGATCACCTACACCAACGCTCCTGGATGGCTCCCTCCGCGTTCCCCTACCCAGGTCAACTTTTTGCGGTACGACCACCTCAATCAAAAGCATGTGGTTGAGGTTGTTGCGCCGCGAACCATCCCTTGGCCGCATGATCGCACGATGCAGCAGAACACGCAGAGGCTCCATCAGATGTTCCCGGGTCCTGATACCGTGATCGGTCGACGTCCTCCTCGAGGATTCTTCATTAAAGCCAGGGCCAAGTGCGACATGTGCTTTTCTGAATTCAAAGTGAGTAGATACCTATTCTTGTCTTGTTGGATAAGTTCTGACTGTGTCATAGGATGTGGTCTGCAAATTTGATGAGAATGATAATTCTTGTGAACACTGCAGACCCCTGAATCGACCTTGCACCTGGTCCAGGGCTAACGTTGAAGAATTCGGCCAGGAGCAAGCGCTTGAAGAGCTTGGTATCGCATTCAATGCTAGAGCGGCGGGCAACGTCCATGTCATGCCTGTTCCCCCCTTTGATCCCAGCATCGAGGAAGAGGAGCATGCGGAGCTGGAAGGGTGAGGGTTTGTGAGCTGGGAGACTGACAAAGGGCGTTGCAAGGGCTGGGCGATGATGTAAGTGTATGAGATCGGAAACAAAAGGATGGACATCCGGGCTCTTTAACTTGCTTGATTTTTTTGGGAGGGTTTGGTGCAACAGAATTACAGCGCGCATTGGACTTTCGGGTCCTGGGCTAGATAGCTTAAGTTGATTGATTTCAGTGCTTCTTACATCCATGAGTCCGACGAAACAAAGGCACCATGCAGTATCTACTCCCCTCTCCCAAGAATTATCCGATTGAAAACGCCAAAGACTCAGCTATCATAATGTGTGACTTGGAATTAAGGGGTTGGAAAACCAGTCTGTTGACAGCAGCCCAGGTAGCAGTCGGGGGTATACAACGAACAGGGTCGCAATGCTAGCAAGTAACTTGGCTCCCATAAAAACCAGAGGGAAACCCCAGACTTCAGCCTTTCTTGAAGATCAGAAAGCTGGACAACGTATCCAACTGTGGACCGAAACGATGAAAACGATTCACTTCTCCCCTTCTCCAACATTCTCGCCAAATAACCTGGCTGGGCACCTGTCTGCCGAATTGAAGGCGTGCCTCATCTGCTAATCGAGGAAGGGAGGAATGGTATGGAGAAAGAGCCGTTAAAGCAGAGGCGAAGCCAATCGGCTAGTAGAGGTAACAGAGGCGAGCTTGCTGTTGGGCTCTGGATGGAGAACCGCCGTTAAAGCAGAGGCGAAGCCAGTCAGCTAGTAGAGGTAACAGAGGCAAGGCCGTTGAAGTAGGAGTAACGTCCACTACTCCAGAGAGGCAGGAGAAACAAAGCTGCCGAAGAACCGGACTCGGAGCGTAGGGGACGCCTGTAAGTCGGTGAAGGTAGGGAAAACAATGTTTTCAAAAGGGGGACAAAGCTCTCAAGGCGGAAGCGACATCTGCCGCTCTAGAAAGCGAGGATGTAAAGGGGTCGAAGAGGGCGGAGCCTATTAACTCTTGAAGCAAGGTTGAGACATGTAAGTTGATAGATCCTTCTGCGCAGTGTTGGTCAATCATACTTGGAAACTTGAAAGGAGACCTTACCAGCACTGGACTGAACAATAAACTGAGATTTGATACCGCCTAGGTAGGGCGTTGAACTAGGTTTTAGAATTAGCTATTGCGTGATTACATATGATATCCGGACTTACCTGGAACAGTATGTCCTTCCCTTCTAACCTCTCATTATAGAGAGTATTAAAGCAGAGGCGAAGCCCCAAAAGAATTTAATGCCCGAAGGCCCAAATCGGCTTCTCAAAAAACACGGCGGCGGCGCAGCGGCGACGGGGGAGGGGGGGCCGGGGGGCCGGGGGGCCGGGGGGCCGGGGTCCTCTACTCGGAGGAGGAGGACGAGATCACCCGCCGAAGAAGGCGGCGGACCGGGGGAGGAGAGGGGATAGGAGGGGGAGTAGAAGGGGGAGGAGGGGGGGAGAGAAGGGGGAGAAGAGGGAGAAGGGGGAGGAGGAGGAGAAGAAGGAGGAGGAGGAGGGCAGGACGAGGCGGCGGCGGCGACAGCCGCATCCCAGGACTCTGGGGTTGCGTCTACCCCCTTGACGGGGGCGTCTCTCTCCGCAAAGCGGAGCTCTTCTTCAGTAGCCAACCCTCCTGGAGGGCCTGTCCCCTTTGGGGACAGGTACCTCTCCAGGAGGGCGACCAGGGCATCGAAACGGGGGCGGCGAGGAGGCATTTTGGTCTTACGGAAGAAGGCCAAAACAGAACCAGAGGGAAGGACAACATGGTGGATAGATATGGAGACTCCTGTGTAAGTATCTAGGGAAGGAGCAGGACGCTGTGGAAGGAGCGTCGACCGAGTTGCAACTGGGGAAGGAGTGCCCCCGCCAGCCTGGAGAGGTCAGTCCAATGCTGGACGCGAAAGATGGGTGTGATGTCTAATATATTACTGACAGGTAAACGAAGACATACTACACCTGGACGTATAAGTCTGGGAAAACATTTTATATTGCCCCCCTGAGTATAATGCGAAGTCTTACTGCTCACCATATCGGAGTACAACAAGACTGTGAGACTGGTAGGCCATATAGAAGAGATATGAGACGTATAAAACTAAGGAGAAAACAAGAAATAAACGACCGGAAGATGCTCCAGAGGCACAAGCTGTATCACCTATATTGAGAGGCCGCGTTAGAGTCACTCATATCAACTCGATATTGTAAGAGCTTCACTCCAGTAGGGGACAGGATCATGGACGCAACTAGACTGCTTACAACTCTAACTAAAAACGAAAAACTGTAATCTAATATTGATCTAACTGTGTATACCGATTCGCTATTGGCAATGTTGAGATGATAGGTGACTGGGACTTTGGTGCGAGTCGCAGGTTGGGGTGGTGAGTAAGGGTTGGTTGACTGAAATTGAGATATAGTTTGTTTTCTTGAGTGTTGAAAGATAATAACTAGGTAAGGAGAACGAGAATGTGATTAACACAATACAAAGTGGTTAGAGCGCAGCTTTCAGCTTTGCATATTTAAAGTGAGGGCATTGAGCTTTGTGGTTGAAGATATTCTTTGAGAACTGGTGAGTTAGTTCAACCCGTTCTCTACGGCCATTGGTGGGCCTTATATCTATACGTACCACCGATTTGTTCACGTTCTCTGGATACCTACCTATGGCCATTGGCGAGCCTTACATCTGTGCGTACCGAAAGATATGCACTGACTTAAGTGAAGATATCGCGAGAATAGCATTCAACCCAGCGGGATGAGCTTAGTTGAGCGCCAGCAAGGATGGGCGAAAAGCCCTCCACAGAAGACCTGCAAGGGAGGACCCCTCAGAGAGGCCATTGGCAGCCTCCCCTGGGACGGCCCTCGACGAGCCACCGGAATATTTAATTCACTCTATATATATTAAGAGTGAAGATACTTCCTTGATTGAAGACCTGGCTCTTAGCATCCACAACCACAGGCCATTGGCCCGGCAGCATTGTCGAACCCTGTTGCACGGCCAACAGGTCCATGATGGTTTGCGACGCGTCAAACCACTTAGGGTCGCCCGTCAGCTGTGAGAGCTTTGTAAGCTCCATGCACAGGCTACCAATCTCAGCGAGAAGAACTCCAGCACCGGCAATTTGGTCCTTGCCCTCCTTGGCGGCCTGGAAGTTCCATCGGGCGATAGGCATGTGGTTGGGAGTGTCAAAGGCCTTATAGATCATCTCGCCAACCTGGACGGCCTTGCGCAGCAAACGCATATCACCGCTGAGCTCAAAAGCAGAGAGGAAGCCTCCGAGATAGCGAATGTTTGTCTCGAAAATGTTGACTTCCTTGAGATCCGTCTTGGTAAAGTCGATCTCGTCGACGGCAGCAGCCGCCTCGTTGAACTCATCCTTCATGTCCATAATCCACAGCGAGTCCAGAGAATCAACCAAAGTAGCGGCCCAGCCGCCAAAGGGATTGGTCTGGCCTCCGGACACGGGGCTGAGCTCATCAGCCATCCACGCGTGCTTCTTGTACGCGTTCCAGCATCGTGTAAACGTCTCCTTTACTGCCTGCTGGCGCTCACGACGCAGCTCGGCAGCGCTCACCGTAAACTCGGGGAACGTGGCCTGGACCTTGGGGTACTTGACGGGAGCGGATGTGGGCAGTGGCTGAAAAGCGGAATGAGGGTAATTGACCTTGACGGAGCTCCAGAGATAGCTTGCATCCTTGTCGGTTCGCCAGAGCGAAGCCTTCACGGGCCAGCCGTGGTTCTGAAAGCCGCCGGCGCTGTAGTAGCCAGGTCCAGGGGCCTTGCTGGTCCAAAAGAAGAAGAGGACCAGCGTCATCAGGCCGCCTATCAAGACGAGCCCTCGTGTGCGGAACAGCAGCATGATGAAAGACTCGTTCTTGATGGGTGGTTTGATGGAGAAGGGGAAAAAAAGGTACAAAGTAGCTTGTTTGGGCTTTGGATTCGAGACGGGAACCTGAAGGGAGGGCAAACCAGGGGGCGTCCTCCCGAAGCTAAGGTTGAGCGTAATCTCTCCAGGGTCTGGCCTTAGAATAAGCTAAACTCCGGCTGGGCGAGTTTCGAAACTTTCCAGGGTGCACCCCGTACCTTAGGCTCCGCCCCCACCAGCCGCTATCACAGGCCATACACAGTCATGACGCGCACTGCTGCATTGTTTACAGTCGAAGGTGTAAGTTTGAGTATATTTAAGAGTTTATTAAAGAGTTAGATGAGACTTTGGTCGATCTGGTAAATGAGTTGGTAAACGAATGAGTAGCTGGCTGAGAGAAAGCACAACTCATCCCTACCTAGTTATGGGCTAGCTCTGGCTTATCACGGACGTCGAACTTACACCTGAAATGCAACCATCATCACCCTTACACCTCACTCCAGGACCATGGGATTCAGTGAAAACATGCGCTATGAGCACAAATAAGGTATTTATAACCAATGTATTGTTTTATGGTAAGCTATCCTACTCAGTGTCGCGGTCCCTGTCATCTTTGTTACAGCTTAGCATCTGGTGTCTTCAGCTCAATGAAGTCCAAGTCAAGCTCGTCATGTCACAGCAATCAATCAACACGATATAAATCAAAACCATGCTCCTGGTATTTTCAATTCCAAAGACAAATTCAATGCACCTATTCGCCCAATCCCAATATTACCAACACTATTCCTTAAACTCCAACAACAAACAATTGCCAATTTGTCGGCTTCCATCATAACGGTCATGACCATTCCGTTCCGTTCGTCTCTACGTGGAGAAGCACTTTCGTACCACGCGTACAAGGGCATGCAGACGCCCAAACTCCGTGCTTCAAAATCCAGAGAGACCCAGATACCAGTGAAAGATCATACCTACCTGGCCCAGTGGGTACTGGTGCTTATCGGATAGTCATCTGCTTGGCCATGGAGGCCTTGCTGGAGGCACCAGAGGCACCGATGCCAGCGGAGGCACCAGCCTTCTTCTCAAAGATCTTCCAGAACTTCAAGCTCTCATCAGCAGCTAGTGAGATGTTAGCAAAGACTCTTCATCAAGGATTAACAGTTGTTCTTACCAGCAGTAGCCAGCATCTGTCCGTCAGGGCTCAGGGAGCTGTGGAGGACTCGGCTCTCGTGGGCGGGGATCTCGACAGTTCGGACGAGAGTAGGGTAGCTCCAGATGCTGAGAGAGTTGTCGGGGAAACCGCTAGAGCTGACAATCTCACGGTGGTGGGGGCTCCAGCGGAGGGAGGTGACCTGAGAGCCGGTGTCGATGCTGTTGACGCGAGCGCCAGAGGTCGAGTTCCAGAAGTGGATGTGACGGTCATAAGAACCACCGCCAGTGGCGAGGAGGTTCATGTTCCAGGGGCACCAGGCGAGAGCCTTCACGGCAGCCTTGTGGTTGGTCTTGGTGAACTTGGGAACAGACAGAGATCGGGCGTCCCAGATGGAGACGAGGTTGTCGTTGCCGCCAGTAGCGAGCTGAGCACCATCGGAGCGCCACTCAAGACCGCAGACCTCAGAAGTATGAGAGACAAGCTCAGCAACCTTGTGCTCAGCGATGCGGACATCGTGGTTGAAGACGAGGCCGCTGCGGGCACCAGTGGAGAGGAGATGCTTGTTCCAGCCCATGACACCAACACGGGTCTCGTGGCCGAACATGCTGCGGATCTTCTGGCTCTCAGCGACATCCCAGATCTGGACCTCACCGGTTCCCAGGCCAACACTGACGTAGGCGCCATCGCCAGACCACTTGACACTGCTGACGTAGGTGTCGGGAGTGGTCTCAAGAAGGCAGCTGACACTGCCCTCATCGGCAGACCAGACGTAGACGTTGCGCTCAAGACCAATGGCAACCTGGTTGTTGGAGCTCCAGTCAAGAAGGTTGAGGTAGTAGTCGTCGACCAGACCGGGGGCATCAAGGACACGCTCAGGAGCGGTAGCGATGCGGCGTCGCAGCTGGGCAGAGCTGGAGGTAGCAGACTTGAGAGGGCGGTTGTACTGCTGTCGCAGATCGATGGGCTTGGAAGACTCGGGGGCAGCGGGCTTGAACTCCAGGATGCGGGTGTTGAGGCTCACGCCGCAAGCGTTGGCCAGGGAGTCTTGGTAGGCAACAGTGTTGGGAGAAGGTCGGGAGTAGTCAGGCTCATCGTCGTCGTTGATGTTCAGGTTCTCGAGAGCAGCCATGGCCTCGTCAGCAGCAGTGGAAAGAACCGAGGAGGAGCTGTCAGTGCTGCTGCTCTTAGGTCGTTGCCGATCAGACAGATCCAGCTTGCCAGAGCCAGCGTTGGCGATGGCCGAGCTGGCGCCACGGTTGGGGATGAAACGGTCACCGCCGTAGTTGAGAGTGGTCTTGGTGGGCTTGCCACGGATGCTCTTCTTGGACTTTGTGCTGGAGGGGGTCTTGGTGTTGTTGCCGGTACCGGTGAGAGTGAAGTCAGAAACGCCCAGCTCGAGAGCCTTGCGGGGAGTCTGAACACCACGGGCGATGTTGGACTTGGGGGAGTCCCGGTGGGAAGCCTTGGAGGTCGATCGGGCAAGGTGAGACATGAGGTTGCCGCCATAGGTGGAGCGGCCGTTGACCCTAAAGTCATTGCTGGACTGTCGCTCGGGGGTGAAGGGAGACGAGTTCAAGTTGACGGGGACATTGGTGGTCGATGTCTGTTGACGAGGAGAGGGAGTCAAGGGCATCCGTCCGCCAGCGGTCCGGGCAGAGAAGAGTCCCTTGTGGGACTTGATGGGGGTCGTCACAGCTACGGAAGCCATTGTGAGGACTGTGATGTAAGCAGTTTCAAGAGACACTAGCTAAAGGTTCCTGTGTTATTAGTATTCTTTATTCGGATCAATGATCGATAAAAATCGAAAAAGACGCCTTCACAAAGATGCAACGAAGTCGGAGGGGCGATCAGATGGCCAAGGCGATAAGATCTAGCGGACTTTGAAAAATTCTTGTGGAGAGTAGTGGATGAGCGGTTGCAAGTGAAGCACAAGGCTTGCGTGAGCGATGAGTATGAGAGAAGATGTGAAGAGGAGAGCGGATGGAGTGTGAGTGATAGTGAAGAGAGAAGCTGTCCAGAGATGAAGCCATCGAGGTCTTTTATTTACTTTGAGCCCCACCATGCGTCTGTCCGGGCAACCAGTTTAAGTGACGTCGGAGTGAAGCTAAATCCGTTCCGCACCCCGGAAACGCAACCGAACCAATCACGGCGACACCAAGCCACGAGCCTTGCGCCGCGCCACAAGCAAGAGCCCACTCAAATTTCTCTTCGCTGAGGCGAAACGGGTCAGGCCCAGGGTCTCTTCGACGAGGCATCACCGCATCCCACGTCTCAAGAATCCATCCACATCCACTCGACATCCACTTCCCTTCCCTCACCGACCGGCCGACCCACGAACCGAAATCGTCATCACGGACCGTATCACGGCCGACGCTCCCTTCATCTCCTCATCCCTCGCTTGTCTTCTCTCTCCGACTGCTGGTCTGTCCTTCGCATCAACAAACCAACGTCGCGGCATGAGCAGGTAGCGCCACACGTCGCTCCCTCGGCTTACACTTTGCAATTTACGCCATGGCTCAACCTTCAACCCCCGGCCAGGTGCCGACCTCCATCTTCGGCGGGCCTACCCCTGTCGCCGGATCAACGCAGCCCGCCGGCGTCGCAAATCAGACATCAACCTCTACAGCGCTTCAGTTGCACCAGACGGCCACACCGCCGTCCGCTGCCTCTGCTGCCTCGTCTGGCAACACCTACATTATGCCCAACTCGCCCGCAAAGGGCCGTAGTGTGGCAGATGGATACCGACCCAAGATCACCCGCACGCTAGGCCAGAGACCCGCCTGCCTAGTCAACGCCTCTGTGACGTATTGTGGGAATAACCAGATCTACGCCTTTGGTGGTTTTGATCAGTATACCGATGAAGTTTACAACCATGTGCTCAGGCTGGACCTTGTGAGCCATCAATGGAACCTCGTTGACAACTATGGCGACATCCCTGGCGTTCGAATGGGTAAGTTGCCTGTCACCCCTCAGGCTTGTCTGTGGGGTAGCGCTAACTGATCGCGTGCAGGGCATACGGCGACGCTTTACCAAGGGAACAAGCTCTTGGTGTTTGGCGGCGAGAACGAACACCGAACGTACCTATCCGACCTGATCATCTTTGATCTCAAGACTGCTCATTGGACTCAGCCTCAGGTGTCAGGCCCGATTCCCAAGGGCAGAGCGAGGCACGCCGCTGTTCTACACGAGGACAAGCTCTTCATCATCGGAGGCATCACGGGCCAGAACAACTACGTGTTGGATGACATTTGCTACCTCGATTTGAAGACATTCACTTGGTCCAAGGCATGGCGCTTCGTCGGACGATTCGATCATTCGGCATACATCTGGGGCGAGAGGGTATGGGTGTTTGGGGGCCTTAGTGAGGACATGGACAAGATCAGTGATCTGTGGTGGTTGGATCTGAAAGGAAGCCCTCAGTTCGATTCGAGGCCGCAGGTCGGCATCTTTGATCGAAGCTCTCTTTCCACTCGAGCAAGCGGCTCTCCAAGACCGCCATATACCATGCCGCAGACGACAGCTGTTGGTGCTTCTGGATACGCCGCAAACTCTCGAACGGCGCAAGTAAACCCTCCGTCATTCCAGCTCAAGTCATATGCACCTCTCGCTCCTGGATCTATATCGGCGCTCAAGTTCATGTCTGGTCCATCAACTCCATCTCAAGGTTCAGGCATACATTACCATGCCTACTCCTCCGGAACTCTCATCGACTTTGTGACGCCTGCGGCTACGATATCGCCGAGAGAATGCTCTCTCTCCGCCTTGGACCTGGGGACTCTTCGGTGGACAAAGCTCGCCGAAGGCAGAGAAATTTTCAAGTCGGGCTATCGCTGGCACTATTGCACTATGAACGAGGATGGCACCAAGGCCTGGCTGCTTGGGTGCCCGACTGACCCTGCTGCGACTGATTTGGGCCCCAATGGCTATGAAGAGTATCTAAGGTAAGCGGGTCTTGTTCATGGACCCTTTGTAACAATCTCTCTAACCTCTATCACAGTGATATCATGGAAATTGATCTTCGAAGATACGGCTTCCTCGGCGATCACTTGACGCCAGAGCCCAGAGCAGAGTCGAGGCCATCGGCGTTTACAAGGGGAACGGATCAACCATCCAAAGGTCTTGGTTCAGATCTCGCCAAGCTCTTCAACCAACCCCCTGAGACGGGGAGTGGTACTGACTTTGTCGTGACTGCGTTGGCTGGAGAGTATGAAGATGACGAGACCCTCAGCACTGGGCTCATTTGCGCCGATGGACAGTCCCAGGACCAGAATTGGCTCTCTCCAGATGCGCCGACATCTCAGCCTATCCATGTGCACAAGCTCATCCTACAGGCCCGATGGCCACACTTTGCACGTTTGTACAACGCGCAGATGGCCGAGTTTCACACCAAGAAGATGCACATCCCTGAGCCATATACTGTGGTCAAGGCCTTCCTCTATTACCTGTACACGGACAGCATCCGCGGCACATCAGACGCCGACAGCGACGCGACAACTGCGCTCTCAGACGTGGCTGGCCTGCTAGTCATGTCCAACATCTACAACATTCCCCATCTCCGTCTGCTCTGCGTAAATCGCCTCGCCAAGGAGCTCGACGTCGACCATGCCTGCATCATCTGGTATTGTGCAGGCCTGGCCAACGAGGAGTGGCTTCGAAAGCGTGCCGCCAGCTTCTGCATGACGCACTGGGGCCGCATCGTCCGCACCCAGGGCTTCCTCAGACTTCCTCGCACCGCACTCGTCGAGCTCTCCCAGGAGATCGACATGGAAGGCCGTGTTATCGGCGGTGAAGAGCTCGAGTGGGGCAACATGAATGGCCGGTATGGCGACATGAGCCATTCTGCTCGTAAGGAGAGCATCAGCAGCAACCACACTCAGATGATCGAGTCCGAGGCCGATGATGATGATGGCATGGAGATGACCTGACGTCTCTATGCAAGCGCTGCCATGCGTATCAGACGCCTGTTATAACTTTTATCCCACCAACCACAAAATGCAAACCTGCTGCACCCCACGTTTCACGAAACACTCGATCTTGACGACGTCACGCAAACGAAGGCCATTGGAGACCCCATTTCCTTGTCTTTTTGTTTCCTCTCTTTTTTGTTCTCGGTCCTTTGGCTTGCTTCCCTGTGATTGGCAGCATTGTCTCTTCTCACCCCTTTAACACACGCAGGGGGGGTTCAGGCGGGAGGTGGCACTTCTTGTCTCACTCCGTGACAGGCGAGCTAAGCTTTTTTGTCTCACACGCAGCGCTTCCGGTATATGGACGCTGCAACCGGTTATGTCTTGATGGTACGGTATGGTATGGATGGGTGGTATATGGAGTCTGCAGGGGTCACGTTGGTTTTTTCTCATGTCAAATGCGGTGTTGGCCGGGGCCTTGTTCGCTGTTGTTTTTGGAAGCATCGCAAGGCGTTTGGTAGTCGTATATGTCATGAAAGTGTGATTTTTATTATGCTACGAAAATAGATATAAACAGGAAGCGGTTGGCTCTCTTTGGAAACCCGTTCGACCATGTTCTCTGAGTGACGTCTTCCTTCTGGGCTTCTTAAACTCAACACGGAGTTGTTTCCAAAGCCGGCAAGGTTAGTATTCGCATGAAGGGCTAGTGTAGTTTCCAGCTTGGTTCTGTTTGCAGAAAAGGTCATGCCGATCACGGACATATCGGTCTGCCATGTGAAAGGCGAGGGATGGCCAAATGCCAAGTCAACTCCAAGGTGGAGGGCATTGGCCGACACAAACTATCGATGGAAAGGCGAGAATAAGAATCACAACAGTAGGGTAAAGAAACGATCGATGCAATTCAGAACCTCCCGTGATATCTATTGCATAAACATAAACTTGAACAATAAAGTCAATCCCACCACGCCAGAGCCATGCTGCCCAGTCTATATACATCATGGCTTCGCTTTTCGGTGTCTCGCTTCCGCTCCAGCATCACTTTTTTTTTCAACCTCCCACTCCTATTCCATCACCGTCTCGATAATGACAGACATTGCGAGACTCGACTGTAAAAACCACCATCTCACCATGAGTGAGTGAGACTGAGCAACAAAACAACGACCCAGCGTTTAACGACGAGCAGTAAATCCAGCAAAGAGTAAAACAAAACAGGACAAAAAACCACCGAGCTTTTCTTTTGCACGCGTAAACATCAAAGGCGTTCCCGGGGATCCATGTAAATGCCAGTTTTCCCAACCTGTCGTCTAGCTTGCAAGCATTCAACAACTTTTTCAACATAATTCAGCCACCAGCTTATCATGAACAAGGAAGGGCAAAAGGCCCAGACAAAAGAGAGGCAACAATGTCCAAGGATAGGGCCATCTCCAAGAAGCGCGGAAAAGAAATAGGCCCATGTCGATCGACGCAATTCATCCGGTGCCAATAGTCTCCGATCCTGTATGGGGATTTGCCAGTCCAGAGTGAAAGCCAGGTTCAGAGGATAGATCAAGACCCATAAGAGAAAGACAATGAGAAGCGTCGGTTGAGAAGGCGGACGTTCAGACGGACAGACCAAACCATTAAAGAGGAGTAAGAGAGACAAGCGCATATAAACAAACAAACATCAAACTTTTGGGGGTTGAGACTCGACAGCCTTGAAGCTGAGGATAATCTCTATCTCTGTCGTTTCCGGTGACTAGAGCTGCAAGCATCCTGATAACAGGTACCTTAACGCCTTTGCAAAATGCTATCAATCGGGGGCATAGGCATAAAAATCAAGCAAAGGTCCAAAGGGGTATTGACAAGAAAAGACGAAAGTGACGCAGCATGATGTTGACCTCGTGATCCGGCACGGGTCCAAAGAGTGAGCCGGCGTCATGCTCGAGTTGAGTTGGTTCCTTAAAAGAGTGATTTCGTTCATCCAAGTGAAGTGTGTAGGCGGGCAGGGCCTTGAGCTTCGATCCAGCTCAAGACGCCATATATCCAAGTTGTGCCCTTCATAAACGCAATCACGTTGGACGGGGTCCCTCAATGTCAGACGGGCCGTTTTTACTGCATCATCTGGTCTTCGCCTATTCCTGGAAGGTTCATACCAGCTGCGAGAGCTTGGAGCTTAAAGTCTGGATTACACGGCAGAGAATGTGCCTTGTGCTGTTGAACGCGTCAGTAGATACCCCAATATGTCAACAAGGGGTTTTGTGCAACGTACGTATTTCAAGCCGTTAAGGTTCTTGTAACGCTTGCCGCAGGTTTCGCAGCTGAACGGCTTCTCCTTCTCCATGCCCAACGTTCCGGGGTAAGGAGCACTGGTCTCAGGGTTGACAATAGAAAAGGTACCATCTCCATTCTCGTGCAACTGCTGTGTTTGGTGACCATGTGTCTTGTGGTACCTGCAATTCTATTAGTATGCAGATTGGCCGGTGGAGAGACCCCTCCTTTGTCATCTCCAATAGTGAGGGGCACTTACTTGAGGCCGTTCTGATTCTTGTATGCCTTTTCGCAACCAATTACAGGGCACTTGAAGGGCTTGTGCTCCTCAGGCATCATCATGCTCTGCAGGCGCTGCATGAGAAGCTTGTTGGCAGCCGGGTCGTTCAGTTGAGCTTGGTTGAGACCCAGCTGAGCCAACTGCGCCTGGATTGTGCGGTTGGCGGCCGGGAAGGTGCCGTTGGGGCTAAACAGATGCTTGCCGGGGTCGTTGATGCAGAAGTTGGAGTCGTTGTTGTTCTGGTTGCCACCAAAGCTCATGTCGCCAATGTCATTCGTGTTACCGCCCATGGGCATACCGGGAAGATCCTCGTCCAGATCCACCTGCTGGCCCCGGATCACTTGTCCCTGTGTGGTGAGTGATGGAGTGTTGACAGAGGAGACAGTGGGGTTGTTCTGCAGGCCGAAACTTGCGGCCGCTGGCGTTGGTGGTTGAGAGGTTCGCAGGCCCTGGGTGAGGCCAGAGGTGTTCATGTTGAGCTGAGGTCTCTGCTGTTGGCCGAAGAGCTGTCTCGTCTGGTGCATCCGCTGGCTATCGTCCATCTCCATAGTGCCCACAGCGTCATCCATCTCCATGTCCGCCACGGCGTCCATCTCGTCGTTCAAATTGGATGTCATAGTGGAACCCATATGCGTATCGTGGGCACTTTGCTGTCCGCCCATCATCTGCATGGCTGAGCCGGGAGCCCTGTTCTGTTGTCCCAGCTGAGCGGACGAGGGCTGCGTGTTGCCGTGGCCCGGTGCTGCCGAGTTAGCTCGGGAAGTAGACATCCGTGGGGCACCGGGCATGCCCATTTGAGAGAACTGAGAGAAGGCATTGTTCCGCGCCGTATTGGGGCTGGGTTGTGTATGTGCTTCTTCGTAGTGCTGCAGTAGATCATGAAGGTTGGGTAGGATCTTGCCGCAACAAGTGAAATCTCGCATAAAGTTGGCTTCTAGCTTAGGTAGATATGAAGACGAATGGAAGCTCGGTGACTGGTGGGTACCGAATGGAGAGGTGCCTTGCATCATGATACTGCAGACCCATTATGTCAGTAAAGAGTGCTCAACGAAACGAGGGCTACTAGCTCAGGCGGGAGGGCGCATAGGTCTCGTAGGAATAGCGCATGCATCTAGCCCACCGGGCAGGGACGGAGCCCAAAGCCCAAAATGGCTCGCCGCATGAAAGAATCCAAACGACCGATTTTGTGTGCGAATGGCGGGGTGTAGTCACAAGTGTCAGGACGAAAGAGTCCGCCCACCGCTACAAACCATGCCATCTCGCGCCGGTGGAAAGGATGCAGCAGAGCAGAGAAAGCTTGGTGGTCGGACGATGAGTCCCCGAGAGCGGCGCTGAGAAGCCGAAGTAGGGTAATGATCGGAGGACGAGGGCAAGGTGAGGGAACGTGAGTAGGAACAACTTACTCGTCTCTAACGAAGCTGCCAAAGGACATGCCGCCCCAACTCATGCCGCCCATGAGGCTGCCGGCGAGAGATTCTCTTCGGTTACGATTCGCATTGTCGCGGTTCGGATTGTTCATCGATATGGGCTTTGGGCCGGCGCTGACAAAAGAGTCCCGGCGGCCCATGTTAGGGTCGAGGGATGGTCCGGTGGTCATTTGGTCGGTGTGGTCGACACGATTACGGTCGACGAAAGTAGGATCGGGTTCAGCGAAGGGGTTTCTGGTATTCGGAGGCGACCAGATAGAGTGGCCGGCGAAGGTCGACTTCTTGGTGGTGATGGGGATGGGAATAGTTGGGGAGGAAGTGTAACCGAAAGCAGAAGGGCTGGCAGCAAGATAAGTAGCAGCCTCAGCAGTAGTAATAGTCCCGTTCGCAGAGCCAGAGGCAGCAGTAGCGGCACCAGAGGCAGTGTTAGCGTCAGCTCCGGTCGGGAAATGGCCCGTGGTAGGGGTCTCCGGTTGGGGCGACGGCGACTGCGTCAGCGAGCTCGAGTAGATGGGCGACCCTGGAGAGTCAGGGTAAGCAGCAACGGCGTCGGCGAAGTGGCTCGAGTCACAGGCACGGTTGTACCAGGCGTTAGCGGTGGCGGCGGGGGCAGCGGCCGAGGGGGCGAGGGCGGGTGGGAGTCTGGGTGCCCACATGCTGGTGGAGGTCGACGCACGCGGCTCCTGGGCCTTCGTCGTGTCGTTTGAGTTCTGGAACCACAAGAGTGACGTCCGCATCTTGTTGGCGATACTTTTGCTAAGGAAGTGAAGGTAGGGATGACGTTGTTCTTGTCGAGATAGACCCCTACCTATAAAGTAGTAGAACTGTCCACGTCGAGACAACTCAGCTCGAAGTGAACAGTAGCTGACGAGCCGCCGGTCGGTAAGACAGCCAACAACCAGTTGGGAGGCACCTCACGAACTAGTCAGTCAAAAGGTAGGGCACTATTCCCAGGTACCTTTGCGCCGAGGTGCTGCTGTGCCCTGCTCTGCTGTGCTATGCTGTTCGCTGCGTCTGGCGTGGACGGTTCCGTCGAGACGGTGTGGTTGGCTTGGCGGACTTTGTGTCAGGGACCCCAGTCAAACACTTTTAGGGCAGTGCTGGTGCTGTGTTGGACTGCACCCGTTCAACAGAGACACCAGAGGGATGAACTTCGTCTTCGACGCAAACGGGAAACCAGCAGGAATCAATGTCCTTTTTATTCGAGCAGTATGTCGGTGCCCTGAAGTGGCTTTCGGACAGGATGAGTCAATGAAAAGAAGGCTTATGTTTAGGTTGTCGAGATAAACCCGTGCAGGTGGCCTGGCTCTGCCGCTTTTTGGGGACCTCTCTCCGTTCAGCAGCAGACTATGCCGCAGAGTTACCACAGAACTTCGCTGTTGCATCTGCCTATTCACAAAGAGTATTCGGGGCTCTGTGCTCAGGACCTAAACTCTTCCTGAACGATTTGTGTTAATGCGTGGTCCGTAACACACCAGGGGCTTTCTGCGTGGAAGAATGATGCCTGAGGTGGTGTAAGTGAGCGCTCGGCTGGTGACGCAAGACAGGCAGTCCTGGTTCCGGCTCTTTGCTTTCGTCCGACACAGTTGGTTGGAAAACCCGACGCATGCGCTTAAGAAGACTGATGGACCGCAGTGCAGACAGAGGAATGCGTGATATGTGTATGATGGGTGAAAGCTGTCAACATGAATGCGGCATTACCACGGCTTGGGCAAGTCAACAACGTTTGAGCCGTCAAGAGGGCCAGAACTTGGGGTCAGCCAGGATAGCCAGAGGGCAGACGAGGATAACCTGGTCTGTACAAGATAATATAGCGTGCGGGCATAGATAGATCTGGAATCGAGAGGTGACGAGTGAACGTCAAGGCGATGGCCCATCCCGCAGTTGTCTTGACCCAGTTCAACCCCCCAACCACTACGTAGTGGTACCTTTTAGTCTGGAGGACGATCAGATGGTGTTGGCTGGGTTCTGCCTATCCCTGGTCAACGGTCTTTCTCCCATTGATGATGGCGCTGTCCTTGGATAGCCCAATCCGATACATACATCAATGCTGCATGCTTTTTCCGCTGTTGGGGTCCTGTCTTCCCTAGGTCCAGGATGGTTCAGGCGCAGCAGCATTAAGGATCCAGGTCTCGGTCCCCAGCAGAAGGCGCAGGTGATGGTTCATCACGGATGATGGGTGACGCAGTACGTACTGTAGGTACTGCACCGAAGACGAACAAGAGAAGAAACATGCTAGCCAGGGATTAAGACATGGCATGGATCAAGGGTTGATAACTTGGAGGAGGAGGATTGGGTGAATCAACCAGGGCATCGGCGGCTGGTGTGGGGGCCCGCGGCCTACGCTTGTAAGGCAAGAGCAACAGGCGCGCTCCATGGCAGAAAGGTGGCAGGTGGCAGGTACCAAGAGCTAGCTGGAGGTACCTTCCTTTAGTACCTTCCAGCTCAGCGCTGCAGGTCAACCACAAAACAATGCCTCCTACGAGTCGGGTTGCCTGCATGGGTATTAACGGCATCCATCATTCAGTTGCCGCCTCTCACCTCTGCTGTCAATTGAGCTTTGTGTCGTCTGTCAACCTCAGTTGTGCGCTTTCATCAACGACGAGTGTGAGTGAAAGTGGGGTTTCATTGCAAGTTCCAGAAGCACTCTAACTGTTGCAACACCGGCAGATGCCGTTCTGAGAGCTTGGGGCGCTAATCCTGCCTTTTGGGAGAGCTGGCCCCTCCGTCAGGCTCTCGTGTTGGAATCTCTGTAAATGGGGAAGGTTTCTTGCGGTACCTGCGGCAGGCCACGAGTCACTCACCGCACGCCTTGGGGATAATGCTAGTGCATGAGTCGAGTCCTAACTATAGATCCTCGAGGCCAGCGTGAGAGGTCGAGATCCATCTCATTACCCTCAGGCTGCAGGTGGCATTACTTGCGGTGAGTGTTGTGTTTGGTGCACTGGCTGGTCTGTTCGTCCATTGGCTGTCTCTAACTGAAGGCATACCTAGGCGAGTGGTCGAGCTCATGCAGATACCGTGTTTCTTTTGAAGATGTGATCAAGAACCTGTTTTCGAGACGACACGGCTGACCACAACCCATGAGCATGGGCCGAGCAGCCTCGAAACTCGGTACCAGAGCCTATGATGATGCTCATGGAGGCTAGGACCTCTCTTCTAGTGCCGACATGGACCTTGAACTGAAGCTGCAACCACGAGCCAGTGGAGAGAAGAGAATCCAATGGAGGGATCTGAGTGGATCAACAGAGGTCCACAGCCATTGCCAAGAAGTACTCAATTGCCTGTTGCAAGGGTATTCGACTTTCTGGATGCACGGGAAACCATTTGCCGGAACATGGCAATGAAGGCATATGATGCGTTCACGAGGAAATGAAAGCGAAGCTCGAGCCCTCCGAGCATCGGGGATCGATCGGCGAGCAGCCAAAACGTGGAAATGACCGGCGGCACTGGGGATCAGCGGCTATCTTCCATCTGGCCTCTCCTCTCCTCTCGTCCAGGCTCCGTTCCGTCACGTACAGTAGCGGTCGGTAAGAGGCACGGAATTGATTACGGACGGGTATCGCCCTGCTGGCAAGGCGAGTGGGCGCCTCGAGCGCCACGGCGCCTTAAAGGCTTCTAGGACTGGAGCCAATGCGGCGCTAGAAGCTCATCAGAAGAGGCCGGCCTGCTGCTCCAAAAGCAAAACAACGTGGGCAGCGACGAGAAAAGGCGATCACCAGTGGGAGAAGTGGGCCTTGAGCGGATGGTGCACCGAGGCTCTTGTATGGACGGATAAACGATTGGAGACCAGCGATATCATGAGCAAAGTAAGCAACTAAGAGAAGGCAGACAGACTGTGGCTCAAAGTTGCGTCCTTGCCTAACGTCTCGACGCCGTGTTCCCGGTTCATGCTCGAGTCATTTGGAATCAAGATGAAGCAGGAGATAGAACATGGTCTCAACGCCAGAATCAGCATCGCCGCGAGTTGATCTACCTATCATGATTCACTGGTCTTTCCACAAACCGACTATATGGAAGTGCTTACGCAACTTCTCAATATCAAAAGCCCTCCAAAGGCCATTCTCTAAACAAACTTCTCCGCCAAAAGCTGAGCTGTGTCTGAGGAGGTCCTTGGCCATTGCCTACCCATGGCTGATACTAGGAGCTAATGTCATTATCAGAAGCCGATCACGGAATTGCAGTGCCAAGCATAATCGCATCCCTATCACATCTCGAATACCAACACCGCCGGATGGCACTGATGACATGCATCTGTCCGCTCGTTGGCTAACCCAAGGGAGCATCAAGGAAGGCCTCCTGTCCCTCTGTCCTTTTAGCAAGACATGGGAACACCACGTTTCGACTAGTGCAAAGCCCAAGGTTCATTTGGCTGCTTCTGGTTGGGATTTGCGCGTTAAGCTGAACCCAAAACGTGGGTCATACAGGAGGTTTACGTCAACAAATCTTCATTAGGCCCAACATCGACATCCGGCCGAAAGTTACGGACGAGATGCACCCAACAACGCCGGATACTTTGCGCCTCTGCGCTTCGTGCATGAATAGTCCAACTTGGCGTGCACTGTATTGTACGTACTGGAAGCGTTAACGCTAGCAAGTCGACATCACAACGTGGTCTCAACGTGCTGTAGCCCGTGAATGCAACACACAGTGAGGCAGCGCAACACACATCTCGGTCCTTGATCTGGGGGTTCGGGAATCGGGACTCGGGATAGATGCGACAGAAAATACCCGTTCAAGATCTTGGTGCCTTTTGGCCTTGGTTGGGATGAGATGTTAGCTCGGTTCGGACTTCAACTATCAACTGGGATCTAGGATCTAGGTTCGAGCGGCACCGGGGGAAAGAGACAACGACGGTCGTGCCTGCCTCACTTCCCTCCTGCCTGGCGAGGAAGCCTTGTCCAGCATCGAGATCCAATGGCATGCAACCCAGAAGCATCCTAGGAAGTTCATCACACCAAGTCAGCCCATCCTTGATGTGCGTACAGACGATTATAGCGGCATTTGTTCACATCTGCAGTCCCAACCCACGATCGATATACTGAATCGAGGAGGAATACTTGGAGTCTCTCGCGTCCTCCTGCGGTCATCCCGCCACTTTACCCCACCATCACTCGCAAAGCTCATGAGGAGTGCGGGCAGCAGGGTTCTGGGGTCCATCCCATGGGCAGGCAAAGGAACAGGGTAATTAAGCGACACTTCAGCTGCTGACCGAACACCTTGGCCGCGGCTCTCGCAACGAAAAAGAAGGAGAAGAGAGGCCCAGACCAGTCAAAAAAGCAATCATCTGGTCGCCTTCACATGGTAAGGACCCCTCCAACGCCGCCCCGCCACCCTGAGAATAGAGCTCTCCACAGAAGCTTCCCATGGGAAACATGGCGGAGGCCACGGGGCTGAACAAGCATTCCAATCCCGGAGAAGACGGAGGCTGCGGAGCATTCAACACGGAGAAGGTGCCTTTTGGGACCATTGACACCGCCAGATCTTGATCCAGTCATAAACAGTTCCACGGGCCCGGTGCTACCGTCATGAGGAGTGTCATCAAGTCCCGGACGATCATACTCAAGTAGGTATGTTGCACGACAAAGCACAACAGGGGCGACACGAAGCGGTTGGCGGCTGGCAGTTCTTGTCACGAATGGCGGCCTCTCATGACTGTATGAGCAGTCACTTGATGATCCTCGATCTCCGTGACCTGGGGCTTGGGCTTGGAGATGGGACTTGCTGGTCGGCTTCCAAGGAACGACAACCCATCGAACCCTATCCTGGCCATTACCCCAGCTGCCCAGCCAGCCAGCATTAGAAGCATAGTCCACACGACATAATGGGCGCTTGGTTGGTGCCCTGGGCGGTTATCACCGAGCGCTCGAGGCAACAGTACCAGACTCTCAAACGTCACTTGCCCGGGAGACTTAAGCTATTAATTTACAACCGCATTTGGGCACCCTCCGTTCAAGCATGCCTCCCTCGGCCGCAAGGAATCTCCTGTCCGTCTTGTCTCCGACCACAGATGGGTGGAGATTGTCCTCCGCCTCGTGCAGCATGATCTGCCTGACTCGTGCCACAGTTACAGTAGCGTCCTCTCATTGTTTGAGCGCAGAACTGGCCCTCTTAGAGATCTTGTTAAACCGATCCAGGTACGCCACTACCATCCTCGAGCCTCACGGCCCCGTCCAGGCCTCCACCGAGGCCAGTCCGGCTGAAAACTCAAGTGGGCTGGACTCGGGAGGATTCAAGGGCACAAGGCACTCGGGGCCCAAAAGTGGGCGCAGAAGCGTCATGGAATAAAGCGCCAAGGCGCTGCCAGGTTGCCCATTCCACAACAGGACCGCGATATGTCAGCCATACCGTAATCGCGTGCACGCTGATTCCTCAAGAACGAAGTCTCGACGACGCCGTCTCTAATGTGGAGGGAGCCAATGAATGGGTACCTATCGCTTCCCGAGGGAGTTAACTCGGGGGCTAATTTACGGCGTCTTTTGGTCAAGACGGGATCTGAACCGGTTCGCCCACTTTCCAAGCACTTCCCAATCTTTAGAATGATCATGCCCGAGCTCGCAACAAAACCAAAGGCTGCAGGACGTTTGGAGGTTGGTCTCGTGACCATCAATCAGTAAACGAACGACGAGCGGAGGCTGCGGCTGCGGCTGTGAGGGATGGGACCTGCACAACCAACCAGGACACAAGGGAGTAACGCAGTTCAAATCGGATCCGTTTGGATGCAGGCACTCGATTGAGCCTCTCGCAGCTCGCTGCCTCTGTCAATGCTACAGTACGTCCTAACCATGGGAGCACCAATCGACAGTGGGCTAACAGCCTAACAGTCTACAGACAGTACCACGTACTTCGCTTCCGTGTGGGCGAAGCATAAGTGGCCTTTTTTCAACCTGCCCCCCTCCACTCTCTATCGCAATATTTGAGGCTATTGTCGGTGTCTCTAGCTGCATTAAAACCTGCTGAAAGGCTATCAGCTTGCCCTGCAGCTTGGGGTTTCTGAGACATGTCGCAGCGCATGAGTGCCAAGTTGGAGCCCCATACTTTGTACGGCACCGAGCGTTGGTTCAATACGCCGTTGTCATTGTCAAAGCCGCGGCGGCTGGCGGTGGCTATCTCCTCATTACTGTATCCCCACGTTGCGGCTGGATCATGATGCCGGCGGGAGCTGCAGCTTTCTGGACGTGCTCCCCCACGTCCTGACGACCAACGTCCAAGACATGGCGGCTGGACACGTGCAATCATGGGATTTGGAAATTGCATCACTGATGAGACTGGTGTCATCAAAATGGTGATGACGAACTACGCCATGCAGATACGCAGGGATCGGCATCAACTAAAGCCACATGAAGCAAGTAGATTGGCATGGCAGACCACTATCACGATGGTTGGGCAAGGTTTCTGGCGAGCTGCTGTCTCAAATGGCCTCTAGGGGATGAACAAGTCCCTCAGGCCATGCTAAAGAAAGTGTGTCATGGGCGTCTTGGCAGATCTACTGGTTCCCATTAGGTGATGGCATGCATCCAAGCGAAGTTAGGCGACTTGCATAGGGATGCGGGTAGGCAGGCGTGGCAGGCAACGTCGTCCTTGAGACGATCTAGAGGTGCGAGCCATCCGCGGCGCTGTTGCAGATCAGCTTTCCAGCCATCGAAGCGCAGATCATGTCCCAGATGAGCCTGCCGAGGACGGAGAGGAGAGGGGAAATAAGCCGCAGTCTAATGTCCAGACCATACTTGGCATTTTCGAGGGCCAACACGGTGAGAGAACTAGCGACAAGTAGAGAGGACATCAATGGTTTCCCTCGCGAGAAGCTCGCTACGATGCACAACTTCTCATGGTGTTGTTTCCGCACTTTGCTTTTTCGATAGGCGAAGGCGTCGGTCATGACACCCTCCATGCTTCGCGAGAGCTCGATAGTCGGCCTTAATTCTGGTCTACTCGCATCTGACAAGGCTCTAGCTCGCTATCGCTAAAGGCGCTAGCTGTTGGAACCGATAGTAGCTGTATCTCAGGTCTGGAACTCGGTTGACACTATCAGCTTGGCTTGAAGCTGGTGTATCATGACTGCTTCTGATATAGTCTGATATAGGGGTTGGGGGTGGAAACCCCGCCTCTCATGGCTACCTAGTTAACAACCAACGCTGGTGTTGACAACTGGCGCTCTCAGTGGTGGGCTCACATTCTGCCTTGTGGGCTCTGCTTAGCGGTCCTGTCAATTATGACGCGCAGGGAGAGTTCCCAGAGCGCTTGTTGAAGTGACTGGAGACGACTGCGCTTGTTGGAATGGTCATTGGTTATGGACAAGGCCATTGCATCCCAAGAGACATCTGCGAGCGGCTCTGCGAATGAGAAGGCGTTGTGCCATAAGACGCCCGATGGGCGTGGTTAATCGTGGCGATGAGCAGGACCATGGCTTCAAATGGCGCATGACTCGGGGTTTTGCCCAAAGTTGTTGATAACAACGGCAAAAGATATGCCAGATTGCAGGGGAACCAAAAACAGCTTGGTGTTGATGTTGCGAATCAGATTGCGAGACAACGTCGAGTGAGTAGGGTTACGCTTGGTTGCACGAAGCGCTTTTGATAATGACGGACACCAAAGGGGACAGGATCTTTGGTGTCATCTTTGGCGCCTCAATCAGACCGGCCACGCGAACAATGGAATCTGATGGCGGAACGGGGTTGGCTGCAAGTCAGTGACAAGAAGCTGACCATATTGCCCTGTCTCTTTTCTCCTCGGTTCGCGCTCCTCGTATGAGGCGACAGGTCAATTTGCGGGATTCGGGAAGTGAGTGAAGAGAAGATGTCGTTGGTGGGAGGGAGGATGGAGGATTTGGTCGCATTGCACAGTCTTTTCCCGCTGGGTACAGATACTTGGGTAAAAGGGCAACAAATGTCAATGTCCAATGGCGGCCGACTCGATTCCCAAAGTCAGACCACGAACGATGTTCCGGAGGGCTCCGAAAGCCGTCTGGGGGTGGTTACGGAGCCGAGGAGATGGGCATTCCGTATTTCAAGGCACGCGGACGGTACGGCCTTGAACTGGTCGGCGAGGTGGCGTAATATCCCCGAGAGATGAACGGCCAAGTTGCGGCTCTGTAGGACGCAGTGCCAGCCGACGACCCGAGAGGCATTAATGAAGGGATATCCACAGAGCCGCAATGTCAGATCTTACAAGATGAACTTGCAGCTGTTATTCAGCATGAATACTCCATGACTGTCCCGAGCAGTTGAGCAGTCGGCGGTCGTGCCGAGCAAGGAACCCCATCAAGCGGCATAGTTACCGTGCCTGGAACGGGTTACGGCAGACGGACACGAATGGATATAAGAGCCCAAAAGCTGTGCCGCTCTCGCCGCAAAATGCCGCACAAGATGCCGCTATTTCGGGGACCAAGACGGCGGCGACCAGCGGCTGGGTCGGGCTTGCACTGTTTGAAAATATCATGTTGTCGCGGGTAAAGTAGGAATTGGGGATTCGAGACTGTCTTTGTCGAGGAATATGTCGAAATCAGCAGATGGGCAGACTTTTGGTACGACACGCGCACATACACGCGCGCGCGTGGATGTGCGTGCGCACAACAGATGTTAAGGGGATGATATATATTGACTCGTCTGCTCTATCAGCGAGATGTCTTTCTCCTCTTCTCATTCTCTCGAATCTCGTTGGAATTCAGCATCTCTCTTGCGTTGCGCATATCTCTACCTATCTCTCTCAAGCCAAAAAGTTTAAAGGCCCTCGGTGTCTCGGTCATAATTCGGTCTTGGTTGCAACGGACGGCTTCGGAAGAATCTGACATCATTCATTGCCGAAACCCGTCGTCATTCACACAGAGAGCGAACAAGAAACTGTGTGTGTGTGTGTCGATTCCTTCTCTTTTTTCGCATACGACGGCACACGACACACTGTCCAGGGTTTTTGTCATCATCAACGTTTTGTTCGGGATACGCGATAATTGTATTTTCCATCAAAAAACACCATCAACATAAAAAGACCGACAGCCTTCGCATCAAACAGGACACACTCAGATCAAATCGGCCATCTTTGATAACTCTCCGAGAGCCATTTTTTTGCCAATTGACCCACACTGGGCTGAGCTTGAACCGCACGCGGGCAACCACCTCATCCCTATCATACGACATTTATTACGACCTCATCCACTTCCTGGGGTAAGCTACACCCAAGGTTCTCGAAAATCTAAAAAGGACCGCACGCGAGCTTTCTCATACGAATTGGACTTGTCAACCTTCTCCCTAATACTCAACCAACTACCGCAAACATGAAGATCCTCACCAAGGAAGAGGAAGAGGCCCACTACGCGGCTGTCGTCAAGGGCGGTCTCATCGGAGGCACCATTGGTATCGGTGTCGGTGTTGGAGGCGTCATTTTCGCCTCGCGACGATATGCTGCCTTTCGAGGCCTCACCATCCCTTTCCGGACCTTCCTCATTACCTCGGCCGGTACCTTTGGTGCCATCATCAACGCCGATCGTTGGTCCATGGCCTTCCAGAAGGAGCAGAACCCCATGAACTTTTACCAGGGCGAGACCCAGCGCGTGCAGCAGATCACGCGCGAGAATCAGAGCGCCTACGAGCGATTCATGGAGTACGGCAAGGAGAACCGTTACTCCATCGTCTTCATCTCGTGGCTGGCCTCCATGGGCCTCGCCTTCGCCCTCGTCAGCCGGTCCCCCATGAACACGGCCAACAAGGTCGTCCAGGCCCGTGTCTACGCCCAGGGCTTGACTCTTGCCGTCCTCATCATCTCGGCCATCTTTGAGATGAACGACGCCAAGTCTGGCAGCGGTCGCTGGCAGACCGTCATGGTCATTGATCCCGATGACCCCGAGCACAAGCACCTCATCGAGAAGAGGATTCACAAGGAGGAGTATGAGGGACAGGATCTCTGGAAGGGTAAGTTACAATGATGTCTGAACTAGCAAGATTGAGGCTAATTGAATGAATTAGATATGGTTGCCGCTGAGGAGCGACGATTAGCTGCCAAGAAGGCTTCCGAGACCAAGATCTAAGCGACCAGAATCTACGAGCAACCACGCATGCTCGATAACCACACATCATCGACGAAATCCCTACGAATCACCTCTAATAAAAAAAACCTACAAACCAACCGGCGCTACATGATAGGAGGGAACGACGGAATTGGACCCAGTATGAATGGGTATGACAGCGGGGGAGACATAAGGAGTTTCATGATTTTACCAACCAAAGAATAAAATGAATGCGTTCTTGGTAAAAAGGGGAGTCCTTGCCTCACTCAACACTTGAAAATAACCTCTTATCTTTTTTTCCTACCTGTATAGAATAGGACGGGGGCGGCCACGGGAACTTGTAACAAAGGGCAATGACCTTGGTTGGCGATTTGGTCCCAGAGGCTTTGAAATGATTTGAATTTGTTCTGTATCATACCTAGAAGACATGATGATATCAAAAAACACCATACCAACAAGTATATATGCCACCAAATCGTGCTCAAGAGTGAGGATGGAGATGCCTAGCACGAGGTACAATGCCAAGGGGCTCGTTCACAACTTCAATTGAGAGCAAGCTTAGAGTAGGAGAGTATATCCCATGGCAGAAGAGAGGCATGTATAGTCCCTGGTCGTGATCCATCTTATTCTTATGCCAAAACATAACCTCAAGATACACATCAAGTAGCCAAGTTGGTATATCGACCGTCTGCTCTTGGGAATAACCAACATGTTAAATTCATCTACAAAAATACACTCATACCACCGACTCCCTGCTATATCTCTTTTTTTCCCGAGGCTCTCGCTTCCATCTCTTGATATCCGCTAGACCCAACCCTCTGTAGACAGTAAACCAAGCACAAACACACTGAAATATCCAAAGAGTTCACCAAGCCGTAGTCTAGACCTCAATAGTAAAGTGACTGATCTGCGAATAGTACGCATGCACAGCCAGCTCTAGAAGCATCACATCGCCAAACACCTCGCTCCCGTCAAAGCCGCCTATCACAATAAGACGGCTGTCGTATAATGCCGTGCCGTGGTAACCGCGTCCAGAAGGTGCCTTGCCGTAAACACGCCGCTTGTCCCAGGTCATCGTGACCAGGTTCAGTAACAAGACGTCGTTGGAATACTCGTTGCCATCGTGGCCACCAATGACGAAGAGATAGGAGCCCACGATTGTGGCAGTATGTGAAAGACGGCGGAAAGCAACGGGAATAGGAACGGCTCTCCATACATGCGTCTCGACATCGTATACCCACACGTCGTCGAAGCACTCGCCGCCATCGGAGCCACCAAAGATGATGAGCTTGCTGCCCACCATGTTGGCCGTGTGGTAGCCCCTTGCCTTGGGGCGATAGTCCTTGGCCCCTGGGGTCGTCTTGTCAGGGCTCGATACTAGTCGCCATGACATTTTGTTGACGTCTGTAACATCGAGTCGCCAGATATCATTCAGAGCTCGTACCCCATCTCCGCCGCCAAAGACATAAATGCCGTTCTTGTACAAGCATGCCGTGT
Source organism: Fusarium sp. LHS14.1 (assembly GCA_025433615.1). Classification (NCBI taxonomy): domain Eukaryota; kingdom Fungi; phylum Ascomycota; class Sordariomycetes; order Hypocreales; family Nectriaceae; genus Fusarium; species Fusarium sp. LHS14.1. Next base: position 4,339,663 of record CM046481.1, read on the forward strand.
GCGCCCTACGCTTTGAGGGCATCTTGTCACCGATAATCCGTGGCTTGCTCCACCGGAAGTTTGTTGTATCCAGAACATAGACGTCGTTGTAGTATTCAGGGCCGTCACCTCCGCCAAAGACAATAAGTTTCTTCCCTACGGCGGTGCAAGTCATGGCTCTTAGAGGGACTGGTATGTCACCAACGACGTGAGGCACGGACCAGTGGAAGGAATCCGCGTCCAAAACATAGAGGTCGTTGAAGCACGTTCTCGAGTCGCACCCGCCAAAGACGTAGACGTTGGAACCGGTGATGGTTGTAGTATGCGCTCTCAGGCACGTATGAGGGGCACCGGACACAGGCGCCTTGGACCAGTACATGCCGGACGCCGGAGCCACGGGGACATCGGGCGCCGTCCTGGGATCCGGGAGCGGGGGGTATGCTGTATACTCTCCTCGCACTGCACGAGGGGTATGGGATCCATATCGCGCCGCGACTTGTGCAGTTGTGCGACTGGCTATTGCTGACGTTGACCGCATGGCCGTAGGCCGTCGAGCATGACGATCGTCGCTAGAGCCATCTCCAGCGCCGTTGGTGATTGATGGTGGTGGTTTGGTAGCTGGCCTTGAAGCAGACGAAGCAGGGGGTTGTGAAGCGCCTTGTGATGTTGACTGAGAGCGCTGACGTATTGAAAGATCGGAGGGTTTGCGACGATTTGCCTGGATACTCTTGCTGGCGAGATGGCCTGGGGTATGACTCCTGGGTAAGGGCGTAGGATCGCTCGACTCGTCGTCGTCGGAATCATCGTCGACAAAGCTGGGCCTCGCTGCTGTGGGAGCGCCGACGGGTCTCTGTCCTCGCACTACCCTGGTCTTGAGAGGCGACTTATCGGAAGACCTGCCCGAATCCGCCATGTTCTCGCAGGTCCTTCTTCATTGCCCGTGGGAAATGATTGTAAGCTTGGCTTGGGATCGAGGGAGGTGGGTGGGGGGTAAGACGGCAGGAGGGTCAAGAACGGAGACAGCAAGCAATGCAGTTCAAAAAGAGATGAGCAATACCAAAACACAAGTAAGGTACAATACTAAAACAAAGCCGGATTGGCGATGTGCCAGAGCCGGAGAGAGAGGCACGCGCCGTGGGTTCTGGTGATGGTGATGATGATGTCGAAGGGTGTGATCGTGCGGCGGCCACCTACCTTACAATAGATTCCCTGGGGTCGAGGGCCCCGGGCGGGAGCTAGATGGGGATGGGCTTATCGAGGCTGATGTACCCCGGTACCTTGGGCACTACGACGTTCCACCAACCAACGAGTATCTGCTGATTTTTTAGCGAGGGCAAACGAAGTTTGACCCCTGTGGCTCACCCTCTTAAGGGTTTCTCTGGGCATGAGGGGTACCTGATACATCTGCCTCCGTTGCCCGACCTGGCCTGGACTTTATGCGGCCTGCCCCACCAAACCCGCTGTGGGAAGGAGCCTCTAGCGCATCCATAGCTTGGTCTATCAGATCGAGATTTTTTTCTATTGTAGGGCCCTCGACTTCGAGGACAAACGCTTCTTGACAATAACAAACGCGAGGTCAACACTGGCGGGTTTTTCAGCAACTTCATTAGTCAGATAGTTAAAAGGTAAGCTACTCCAATTGAATCTTCGGCAGGTACAATCCCTCAAGAAATTTCGCCTACTTTCTCTTCCAAACATCACCTCTCACACCTCCCTCGCCTCCCACTCCCACTCTTACACTCACATCCCTGACCTTTACAAGTTCCAGCCTCACTCACCACTGCTAGTTCTTTTCGCTTAGCTCACATATGCATAGAGCGTATTGATTTTCATTGCTATCACTGCGCACTGAAATCATGAGCGAGCAGGCAGACGCCCAGATGGGCGGCGTCACTCCAGAGCCTCAGCACACCGAGGTTGCGGCCGACGCCAGCAACATCACTACCGCTACCGCTACAGATGACGGAGAGAGGGCTTCGAAGAGACTTAAGATGAACGACTCGGTCCCATCTCAATCTGTGCCCGGAGAGGGTCTGCACGACGCGCCCGCTACTAGGGATGACAAGACGGCCAACCGTGAGAAAGAGCAGACTCAAGAGTCGAACTCTGAGTCCAAGCCTGAGCACGTTGATGGACGCACCAAGGGAGTCGCACCCATTAAGAAGGAGTGAGTTAATCATGACCTATGGTGTTGGACATGATGAAGCTAACCATTCCAAGGTATCTCGTTGATGTGTCCGCTCTCAAGGATGCCTCAACTGACGATGTGAACGATGATGATGCCGCCGAAGGACGTGGAGCGACCAACGGAGCTTTTAATGAAGCAAACGGCGAGAGAAACGACCGCAAGTCTGGCAAGGGCAAGAAGGACAAGAAGAAGCAAAAGGGCCAAAACACAGAGCGTAGCTTCGGCAAGTTCGACGACGCCTTTCGCATTTGCAACAGCCGAGCTTTCTACCCCGAGTTCTCCCCCAGAGAGTGCAAGTTTGGCGACCGGTGCAAGCTCTCTCACGACCTGCGCAAGTATCTCGAAGATGGGCGTCGAGGAGACGTCGAGACTTTTGAAGGCAAATGTCCCGTGTTTGCGGCTCATGGCCACTGCCCCTCGGGCTGGAAGTGCCGCTTTGTCAAGAGCCACATGAAGGAGATTGAGCACAAGGATGGAAGAAAGGAGCTGGTGCTCATCAACACCTCCCCAGATGGCGGCCAGAATGGCGGGCCCCAAAATGAAGAGTCCGAGGAGCAGCGACCTGACATCTCCAACATTGTCAGCATGGACAAGAAGATTGACCTTAACCGCAAGCGAACCGACTTCACAAAGGCCGACCAGTACATCACCTGGCTCAATAAGGAAGCCAAGCTGAGCGAGGAGTTCATGAACCGCCGAAAGAATCAGTCTGACGAGGGCATCGAGGATCTTCGTGCCCGCTATGTCGATCCCCCTTTCAAGCCTTCTGAGAAGCGACGCCTCTACTTTGGACCTGAAACTCCTACTTTGGCCCCCCTTACTACTCAAGGAAACCTCCCTTTCCGTCGTCTCTGCGTTGAGCTCGGTGCTCAGCTGACATACTCTGAGATGGCCATCGGAATGCCTCTAATCCAGGGAACCAAGGCTGACTGGACTCTCCTCAAGGTCCACGAGTCAGAACTCACTCCTCCCAAGATGAACACAGGGTCGGTGCCCATCTTTGAGGACTATGATCACTCCCGGGATCTCAAGTTTGGTGCTCAGATCTCAGGAAACAACCACTGGGTCGTCTCCAAGGCCGCCGATGTTTTGAACCGTTACTGCCCCCATCTTCGCCTCATTGATCTCAACTGCGGCTGTCCTATCGACATGGTGTTCAAGTCTGGCGGTGGATCGGCTCTTCTCGAGAACCATGGCAAGATGGAACGTATGATTCGAGGCATGAACGCCATGTCCGGGGAGATTCCCATCACTGCCAAGATAAGGACTGGCATCCGGAACAACCGGCCTACAGCGACTCAGCTCATCGGCAGACTGGCCTTTGGTGCACGAGAGCATCGTGAGCGCCTTGGTGCCCCTGGTTGCGCTGCTCTAACTCTTCATGGACGAAGCCGTGAGCAGCGATACACCAAGAAGGCTGACTGGGGTTACATTGGAGAGTGCGCCGCTCTCATCAAGAGCTACAACAAGCAGAAGGACAGCCTCGCCGACACAGCTGCCGAGCCCGATGAGAGTTCCCTCCCCAACGCCAAGGACGGCCGCATGTACTTCCTCGGTAACGGCGACTGCTACTCACATACCGAGTACTATGAGAACATTGAAAAGGCCCGTGTCGATACCGTCATGATTGGTCGCGGTGCCCTAATCAAGCCCTGGATCTTTGAGGAGATTGAGAAGGGTCAGTATCTGGACAAGTCGTCGAGCGAGCGTCTCGGCTACATTGAGAAGTTTGTGCGCTACGGCCTCGACGCCTGGGGTTCTGATGAACTCGGCATTGGCTTCACCCGACGTTTCCTACTCGAGTGGCTGAGCTTCGCTCATCGCTATGTTCCTGTCGGATTGCTGGAGTATCTGCCCCCTAGCCTGAACGACCGGCCACCCAAGTACAAGGGACGAGACGAGATGGAGACGCTGATGGCGTCCAACAACTTTAGAGATTGGATCAAGATCAGGTATGTAGCAGCTACGACAGGCCCCCTGCGGTTCATTTGGTGATCAGCAAATGCTAACATGTCTACAGTGAGATGTTCCTGGGTCCTGTCCACCCTACTTTCAACTTCCAACCCAAGCACAAGTCGAATGCGTACGAGGCCGAGGGTTGAGGAGATGAACAAAAGCGCAAATGGAGAAAAGTGGATTTTCGAGATGATGAATGTGTCTTGGTTGGCTGCCATGTCGGATGGATTTGCTTGAGGAAGACATGGTGTATGTACGTGAGCCTTTATGACACGATAGGCCATGAAGGGCTCTATCCTAGGCCTCATGAAGAGGCCGATATGTATGGTCGAGCCAATTATATTGTAAAAGTTCACAAACTCATGAATCCTGGGTGCACATGGCAAGCGGTATGAGATGGCATGCCATATAGTAACGAGGTTTTGGCGTACTAAAATAATGTCAAGCTTGTTACATCCAGCCAAGTTGTGAGTATCGTTTATCTTGCCAAACCAGATCATATGAGGTTATATCCCATTTAAATTCATGGGAATAAGGTAAGGGCTCGGAACCATTTTAAACGCGCCAACTTGTAGGCAGTTTGATGAATTAAGAATGAATGTCCATGTTTATCAGCGCCGAGGAGCACAACTCCTCGAGGTATCTGCTAGAGGAAGAAAAAAAAAAGACATAGTAAACCTAAACGCTAGGAACTAGTATGTTCGTGAATAACCAAAAACTCCGTAATCATGTTTTTTTGCCCAATGTATCCAATACACCCACCGTCTCGTCTTTGATCGAGATGGAGTATTCTTCAGACAGAATCGTACAGCCTGACGTTGCCATGTACAGTTGGCGCCGTTGCCAAGTAGGTTTCCTCCTCTTGTAATTAAAAACCCAGTCTACGAGTAGAAGTGGCTCCTCTGCATGCCATCAGCCGTGGCATACTCCTTCTTGCCCTCCTCGGGTCGCTCAATTGAGCTTGTGAGCGAGTTGGTGCGGCTGCTCTCGCTTGGTGCGGCCTTGAGCTTCTTGGGCTCCTGGGTAGGGCGCTTCAGGACTTCGAGATAGGTCGAGGGAAGATATCCTTGTCGGCCGTCGCGAGATCTGCACTGCCACCATTCGCTGGGGTTGCCGGAGGGGTCGTTCTTGCTGAGGACTGCGACCAGGTCACCCTTGCGCGCCTCAAGCTCCATGCCGGTGTTGGGCTGGGGGAGGAAGTCGAAAGTGAGTCTGCAAAACTCGAGCTTGGAGGGATCCATCGGCTGCTGCGATTCCATTGCCTGGGCCTGAAGGCGCCTCTGCTCCTCCTCTTGGGAGGCAGCCAGGCTCTTGATCATCTTGGACATGAGGTAAGGGATACCAAAGGCAGCCAGGACAAAGAAGAGTAGGGGCTTCTTGCTAGCCTTGGGAGGGAGAGGCTTGCCGTCAGGTCCCATGCTGCGGCCTTCAAAGCGTGCAAAGGCAGCTGGTGTGAGCGCCATCGCATCAGCGGGTGGTGGTCGGCCAGTGATCTTGGCGATCAGTGTCCGGATCCAGCGAAGGAGGGTGAAGATACCCAGTACTGATCCAAGGGTATCTCGAAGGTTGCCGAATTGCTCCGCTACAGAGATCATGGCTGGATATTGTTAGTGGCTGCGCTTGCTGTTGATATAATTCACTTACCAAAGAAGCTCGAGTGAGTAGCCATGTACGTGCTCTCAAGCATCTGGGCGAATCCGCCAAAGGCCGTGACGATGCCCTCGAGCATCTGGAAGGTAGCTTGGGTGCTATTGTTGAAGCTGTTCGTCAAGCTGTTGGGGTCGCCAGGCATGCCCATGCCACCACCCATGCCTCCGTACATGCCGCCGCCCATACCACCATACATGCCTCCTCCATAACCACCGTAGCCGCCGTACATACCACCACCATAGCCGCCCATGCCGAGCCTTGAGTAGGGGCTTGAGTAGGGCGACGAGTATGCGCCGCCCATGGAGTTGTAGGGAGAGGTAGCCATACGGCTATAGTTGGCGGCGTTCTGGTTGACAGTGGAAGTGAGGGATGAAGGGCGATTAGGGAGAGGTGGTGCAGATGAGTCGGTAGTCGAGGTTGCGGTTGAGGGCGAGACTGTGGCAGCTAGAATCGAAGGAGTCAGCACGCAGGCGCATAGACGCGGGGAAGCAGATGCAGGTGCAGGTGAACCAAAGAGGAGATGGAATTGGAGAAGAGGAAATGTTTATCCCGACTTACCAGCTGCAGTCGTAGCCGCGCCAGGTTGCTCCCAGGGCTTGGGCGGGGATGCCATGATGAAGGATTAAAGAAGGGAGAATGGGACCCTGGAAAAATGTATCACGAAATCTAGATCTGTGCTGTCTATGTTGAACCGCCTAGGTCGCGCCTCTGCTGGTTCGCTCCTCGTGACGTTTTGGTGGTGGACCTCGGGAGGTGAACCGGACGCAAGATCGGAGGCTGACTCCGTGGTTTTTCCAGCCTCAGCTAGCGTTGCCGCGGTCGCGCGGGGGCAACGGAGTTGCCTCGGGAAGTACGAAGAGGGCAGCCGTTGCCAACGTCGATATCGTCGCGGCCGTGGTTCGTTGAAGAGAAGCAGGCAATTGAAAGATTTCGTCTGATGGGTTGTCGGTGATGATATGACGACGGAGGAGGAGGAAGAGGATGGAAAACCAAAGGGGACCGACCGGGGGGGAAAGCGCGACAGGATTGAAGTTGGCAGAGATAAAAAGTGGGGACGGAATAGAAATGGCGACGAGCGTGATGGCTAAAAGGGAAGGCGAAGCGCAGAGAAATCCGGGGGGGCGAAACGGGGCCCGGGGCTACGACCGATCCAACCTCGGCACTACCGCCCCGCTTGATAATGTACCTACAGTACAGGATTGATATGCGTGAGATAATGTTCTGCTCTCACCGTTTTTGCCGTTTAGAGAATGGTACGCGAGTCGTGAATGCTTTATAATTGCAGCCGAGTGTCATGAAGATTAAGAGTGATAAGGAAGAGTGTATGAGAGAACTTGCTCGAAGATAGGGCTTTCAGGTCATTGAACATGAATATCAAAGACCATGTGCTTGCACTAATCCAATTGCCTAGGCTGTCCTCCATTCATTGCCTCGCTCTCGGTCCCATCTCCCGCGGATCGCCGCCCGTTGTCCATATCTTTTTGAGCGGGGAAACCTTCCATGTGACAGTGACCCTGCGTTTCGCCACAACCCTCGGCCTATCATGTACGCCAGCCGAGCTACCCTGCATCCCCAGGTAATGAAAAGTTGCAATGAATTGGTAAGCCCAGGATTGCATAATGAATCAGTTTTTGTTTTCGGGCGTATCGGATAGAGTTCCTATTCATCCTTTCGAGCCATGGGGGGGGCTCGGGGTGTTAGATTTCAGGTTGTATGTAGATCTTCTGAATACACATAGCTTTCGATCCATGTTACCTTGGCCAATCGTCTGTCAAGCCTACACAAACATAACATCAACACAAAATGACCAAGAAACGACCACCAAGCCCAAGTCTCATCCCCAACCCATTCATCAAGAAGAAAAATCTCAAATGGACACTAGATCCTCCATCTGCTACACAGACTGCTCAATCCTCTCTCATCCCTCCACCACCACCCACCACGGCCGACATCGAGTCAGGATCAGCCATCATAGATGACCACCTCTCCCATTTCAAAGATCACCTTTCCAAGCATATTATAACACCCTCGCCACTGCTTTCTATCCAATCGTATGCGTCAATCTACTCTAGCAACATAGGCAACCCCGAGGGTGCTCACTTTGTCATCCATCAACAAGACCACCCCATCGCTGGCACGCATTATGATCTCCGACTACAGATCAATGAGACGAGCAGCGCCAGCTGGGCCATCATGTATGGACTCCCAGGTGACCCAAATAGTATCAGACTGAATCGAAATGTCACCGAGACACGGATTCATTGTCTTTGGGTATGTCCCGAGACCCACAAACTCAGCCCGACAAGGTGACGGTGAGCCGAGACAAGACTGACACTAATTTTAGAACCACCTAATAGAAACTGCTTCGTTGTCGACAGGCTCATTACTTATATGGGATACGGGAACATATACTATACTCCCCCGGAGGAGTAAGCACTCACCGTCATCCGATCCCTCATCACCACCATCATCACCAGATCCACCACCCGAAGCAACCCCACAAGCTCTCTTACACGCCGCCTTCCAATGACGCAAGATCCGCATCCGCCTGCACGGCTCTCGCTTACCAGACCCTTACGTTCTAAATCTCCGCCTCACCAAATCAGAGGATGCTGCTGGGAGGGCGAAAAGTGGACGAGCGTCTCGAACTAAACGTCGTCGTCGGGGTAGAGGCGCTCCACAGCCACAGTATGAGACAAGCGATGAGGGTGAGAGTGAAGACGACAATAATGAAGACGTCCCCATGACTATCGACACGGCCGTAAACACTGAGAAGCTGCCTGCGATGGAACGTGAGATCCGGGAGCTCGAGGATGAGCAAGTTCGTCTGACAAATGCCTACCCAGGGGCTTCCAATACCATTGGCAGCGTCCACCAGCGTCGATGGTATGTTCAATGGACCGATCGGCCTGTGGTTATGTTGAGAAGCGAACTAAGGGCCGCTCAACTTGGGAGTTAGACAATCATGTAGAACCCCACGAGGTAGGGTCTGGCGAGGCTCAGGACAAACCAATTGGTCGCCTGTCTTATCCATTCTATGTTCGAGGCGCCGAATATGAGCGCAGTGTTGTGACGGGGCGGCGAGGTGCTGATATTCTCAAGGACGAGGGGGTGAATGATTTTGTGCAACGAAAAGGTTGGAAACCTGTGCTGAACTGAACCGAGGTACCCCTGTTATATAAGTCTCACATGAACTGCGCCCATCCGAGATAATGGAAATAAATCTTATTCTGATACATACATACATTACTGCGAAACCCTGGGCTGTCATTGTTGTTCCATGATGCCTTTTCATAGCCTCCTGGTACATGGCTGTAACCCTCGTCTACCCTTATGCCGGACCTCATCGGGCCCATCTCGCAGGTTTAGCAACTTGCTATCCGGCCATCGCCATCGCCATCCCTTTCACCCATCCGATACAAATCAGTCCGTCCTGTCCAGACTCATAAAACGCCTTTCCATGCTTGCTAACCACGCATCATCGCGTCCTTGTAAGCACCAGCCATTCCGATCCCGAAACCCTGTAAAATCAAAAACACATTTTGGAGAAATAGGAGCGTCCTGGAAGGCCTCTAAGCCTTGGGATCAACCAGAGTTGGTGCAATTCGCCTCTTCTTGGGCTCCTTGCTCTCCTCTCTCTCACCCTCACTCGTATCTCGCTTGGTACCCGCAACACTTCCTGTGGTGCTCCGTGGCGTCTCCGGAGGTGTTGTCATAGGCACCCCCGTCACCTTACCCGAGTTTGCTGCTGCAATTCCTGGGACGCTTCCAGAAATGAGCGTAGGGTTACTGATCACGCCCGTGGGCACAGTGCTTGACTGGGTCGTGATGGTTGCAATCGATGATGTCGAATTGGACCTCGCTGGAGAAGATGGGCGCTGAGAAATGAGCGAAGCAGAAGGAGGCGGCGATGGAGCCGTGAAAGAGCTTGCTGAATTGCGATGATGATGATGTGAACCGTTTGGAAACGGCGATGGGGGCGCGAAACTAGTCGTTGGTGTTGGTATGGGGGTATTCTGATTCGATGACGAGACAGTTGTCTGGGACTTGGCCCGAGGAATTTCGCCCTTAAAGACCTCGCCTAATTCGCCAGCTGCGAAGGATAGGGAAGAACAGAAGCCATCGGATGATGATATCATCAAAGTCAGACCATCACTCGACCTGGGTGACTTGTTAGCAGGTGCCGGGGATCCTTGGGGAGCTGTACATACCAGGCAAGATCGGTAAAGGTAGCGCAGTGGAGGTTGCTCACGACGCAGATAGGGGACTTTTGTTGAGTATCATAGAGAAGTACTGAGTCCTGAGTAGCTACCGCATATACCATGCGATACGGCAGTGAGAAGGCAGGCCTAGGGCCAGGGGTGGATGAGTTCACTTCCAAGCTTGAACTCTTTGACTCGCTTGTTGCGGTCGAAGGCGGAGGGGGCGGGTCCATTACAGAGGGAGCTGGGGAGGGTTTCGAGAGAGGTTCAGGAAGAGACGGAATGGGGTCCTCAGCGGATGATGTATCAATCGTGATATTTCTCGTAGTGGGCGGAGACTGGCGTAGAGTGTAGAATACGGGAGAACATTTCACTACCACAGACGGCTTCTTGTGGCCTGGCAAGTGGGCGATGGGAGGCTTGTTGATACCCCCTCGGGTATATATATAGACCGTGTTGATCACCTCGTACGTCGGCTTTGCATCCTTTTCGGCCTGGTGTTGATTCTGGTACTGCCCAGATGGAGTCAGGAGCAGGCTCCCATCGGGCGTGAATGTGAGTCGTCGGAAGAACGAAGTCAGGGTCTCGTTGGCGTAGAGGTTGGCATTCTTCATTCCCAAACCAGCACTGATGGCTGACGACGGCTTCGGTGAAGGATCCATCGGCATAACAGCTGGTAGCGGCATCGAGGGGGCCGGTGATACGGATCGGCGAGAGGAAAAGGAAGACCGACGGCTGTGGCTCACGACGCTCGGGGGGTTCATAGGAAGCGCAAACGAGGTTGGTGTGCCCGGCGCAGAGGGAACTGGCGACCCAACGGAGGGGGCAGAGTCGAGGACGGCGAGCGAGGAGCGGTGGCCGAAGTCGGGAGGAGCAGGGCTGCTGGAAGAGATGCGTCGAGGAGGTAGGTCGGCTTTGATATGGCTCGCGAGCCTGGGAGTTTTGTCATCTTGGCTGAGGGTGTATTGGCCGTCCTTTGTTTTCAAAGAGTAAATATGAACGGATCGATCGGACGACTGCGTAGCGATATACTCGTTCAGAGGGTCCCATGTAACGCCCTGGACGTAGTGACTGTGCTCGGCGATTTGGCGAACCAGAGTTCCTGTTCTCGAGTTAGATATCGTTGACCGTCGCATCGCGAACTTGGATTTGCTGACCTGTCTGGGCATTATAGATTCGCGCTATGTTATCCATACTGCCAATGATGAAGTGGACGCCGTCGGGAGACCAGGCCAAGTCATAAATCTCGGCACCGCTAGAACGACACATATGCTTGGCTCTCCACGACTCCTTGTCATCTGAAGCTTCGGATCCGAAATTGTTCTGAGGTGCTTCGGTCGGAACCCAGAGTATCACGTTGCCATCGTCGCCGGCAGAGGCGAGCAGTTCGCCTGGAATTAGACCTATCAGTACATGACGAAATGTCAACAGAGCGGGGGAAGCCAACCTTTGGGGGCCCAACGGACAACATTGACAGCCTGATTATGCTTGGATAGAGTCGAGAGATACTCGACTTTTCGTTCCTCGCCGTCCACCTGAACTTTCCATATTCTCACATGATTATCACCACCAGCGGTAGCGAGACGCCCTTTCCCATTTGGTTCAAAGTGAGCCGAGTAGATCGGGGCGTTCTGGTCGTGCCAATTGATGATGAGGGGCGTGGCTTTCATCGCGACGACAAAGCAGATATGCTAGGGCGGACGAAGCTGGAGCTGCATAGGGAGGCGCCTGGCGAGGCTGTGGGAGAAGAGGATGCTCTATTGCTCCCACACTTTGGAAACGAGATGGACGATGAGCCGGGACGATGACAATCTGGGGTTGATATGTAAAGAAGAAAGAATGCGAGTGTGGACTCGAAAATCGAGGCGTCGATGCTATCGGCAGGAACGAATTCGGCAGCCCGTAGTGCAAAGTAAAGTAGTGAGCGATGAGTGGTGAGTTTGAAATGGTGGAGAGCTCCAGGCTGGAGCTGGTGTGGACCTCGGAGGACTTTGATTAGACGCCAAGCTGTAGGGGGATTCAATGGCGTGAAGAGCGGGTAGTAGTAGATCAATCACGGGGAGAAACGTTGGTGATGCACTCGTTTGATGAAGGAGGAAGAGAGGGAGACGTGGGACGGGAGTGAATGGTGGAAAAGAGGAGAAGAAAGGGCAGCAGCAGCCAAGCCTGAATGAAGGTGAGGTTTATTTCGGCGTTGGATGGATGGGATGGATGCGAGGGACAAAAACCTCCAGGACAGGGCCACGAGGCACGAGGCACAGGCAGGTCTTGCTTCCTTCCTTCCTTTCCCAAATGCAAGGCAACTTCCAGTAACAGGCGCAGGTTAGGTTGTGCCGGTGCGGCGGACGCGCGGGCGATCACACACAGTAAACTCAGACCCAAACAACACCCACTTCACCCAAGGATGGATCCATTGGGTGGATGGGGACTGGGCGGGCTTGGATTGGACGTCACGGGGCAACTGGGCAACGCAGGCCCTGGGGCTGCAACACCTCACCTCGCTCGGGCTGAGAAGGACGGGAGGGGACGGGGAGTCTGGGCACTTTAGATGGATATCAGTGGTGGAGAGCGTATTTGGATATCTGGTGCCCTTTGGTGGCCCCCAAGCAACTGCAAGACAAGCCCAAGCAAGACCCAGACGCCGTCGGGACCTACGCTACGCCAACAAATGCGCCGCAGCCACCGGCAGCCCTGAAAACGAGTGCCCTGCCCAGCTGCAACCTGACTTTTTAGCGGGCACTGGAGAGGGGAACCCGCCCATCTCAGCAGGTGTCAGAGCGCCTGCGTTGTCTACCAGGGACACTGCTGGGGTTCTACGGCTCGTCGCTAGGTGAGGGACGGGTGCGGCTGCGGAAACACCACACGCATCAGGGACCAAGGAATGGAGGCTGATGTTCATCAGCCCAGAACCGAGCATCTAATGAGTCTGTACGCGCCCAGGACGGCATCTCACAGAGAGACATGATCCGACAAGCTAAAAGCAAAAAACCTACCTTCCTGTTATGCCGCTTGACAATTCTGTCCCGTACCGTATGGACAAGATATCCGAGCTCGCGGAAACCAGCCGGCGGCGGGGATCCAAAGGGAGAAATGACAATAGGTTTAGATTCCGGTTGGCCAAGACTGGTGGATGGATGGAAGCATCCATGATGGCTCTGTTTTGCTGCATCGGGCCGGCATACCCATGTTTTAAATCCTCTTATTTTCTCAATGATCACAAGAGTCCAACGTCGAAAAGTATACCTGACACTGAAGACCAAAGATACCGCATGGATGACCCGGTTTTACTGTGCAAGTCGTGAGGTGAGGTAACAAATGCGTGTCAGCCAGAGTCAGCATACAATTGTCAGTGTATGTGGTGTTAGATTCGGGGCAATGGAGCGCCAATCATGTTACTGGTCTTGCCAATCCTTGGAGCCAAGCACCTGGAACCGCGAAATGTCGCTGGCCTGAATCTTAATCACAAGTGGTCAGCACGCGACTCACACAACAGCAAGGGGAGCGCCCGCATTATTCCAGTATGATGCATCATGGATATGGCCATGGTGGCGGATGCTCACACTGTACGCCGTGCGCCAACAAGCCCTGTCACCAAAGTCAGGACTGTTTTCTCCGATGCAGCTTTGGTCTTGAATGTCGTCTCGTCGCCGAGATATAAAGACAACCACTCTGCCCTCTCCGCAACGCCGTCTTTTGCTAGAGGTGTAGCAAAGTTCCTGAGCTTAGGCCAACTCATCCCACACTGGGCCGGTTGTCCCTGGCGCGGAAATTAGAACAGCGGGAGATCCGAAAATCGAAGGTCGAAGCTTCGAAAGGAGTTACCCGTACGGCAGTTCCTGATGCTAAGGCCAGCGCCCGGCCCGGAAGCGAAGCCCGGAGGTGGTGATGCAACCAGCCGACAATGCCGGCAGGACTGTTCGTTTGCAACTGATCTGAGCTGCCGCCCCCGTCCAATGCCCACGCGTCTGGCTGCAGGGGCTTGTGTGGTTCTTTGGTGGCAAGGGGAGCTTTAAAGCATTATGGTTCTCCCACAGGGATGGTACACTCCTTCTCGTTGCCTGTTGCGGGAAACTTGGAGGTGTGTCTAGGTTCTCCATGGTGTTGAGACTATTGCTTCACGTAGCAGGCCTCAACTTGAACCTCGACGATCTTAATCCCCCAGTACAAAGCCATCAAGGAAATTTGTTCAAGGTTACATTCAGTAGTTTGTCGTCTGGTCCTCAGGATCTGTGTAGCATCAGCTTCATATCATCCCTGAACCATTGCAAACCTTTTCGCTGCCTGGAGACACAACTTGTCTTTCAATCTCAGATGCCTGTTGGATGAGGCGGGCGTTAGTTGACTCATTAACCTCGCTTACCATATTACCATGGATTTATCCGTATCAGATGCGACGGCGCTCTGTGTGAACTCATGCCGGGGATAATATCCTAGGTACCCCGGACTCTTTCGACCACTCCCTGCAATGATCTCGAATTTCATATGAATCATATCGATGAGTTGTGATTTGTCGAAGCGTGCCCATTGTCTGGAGCATAGCTTTGCCGGTATCCTGACTACCTTCCTTGTGTGGTGTAGGCGGGAGAGGGAACTCTAGTTTGGACACTTCCAACAAGCGGTCATCCTCAAGATAGAGCAGGGGAGCTCGTATTCTCAAGCGAAACAGTATGTTTACGAACCTCTTGGACATGACTCCCTCCAAAGTCTTTCCATCCACCGCCTTTATGTTGTCACAACCCTCTCTGGTTGAGGGATAATACTCTGTACACGCCTTTCAGTGGCGGAATTTCGTGCTTCGCGAATGGTCGACTTTATAGCCTACTATCGATAGAGCTTGACTCACAGCTCAATCTGGGAATGCATCTATAGCTCGATAAATCTGCATGATCCGACCTGGTGAGTCACGTCGTCGAGGGGACTTATTGTTGGAAGTTGACAGAGATGGAGTGGTTGCAGAGATGCTTGCTGGGGTGGTGACACAAGAGGCGTTTGAGACTGCTGTTAACTTGTCGATGAAGTTGATACGAAAAATCGCTTGCCTGCTTTCTTTGTACTAACCGCAATATGCTGAGACATACATCTTGTCGGGTTTGACAGAAAAAGCCATCAATATTTGCCTGCCCGTGTGAAAGGGTCAAGATAGGCGCTGGGCGGTGCTTTTTGGTTGTTAAGCTAGCATTGGTGGTGCCGCAGCCGATGAGTTCCTTCTGCCGGTGGTGTTGTTTCGTCCTTCCCAAACCATCTCGCCGACAGGCTGGTGTAGTGCACGGGCCAACTGAAAGTCTCCTGCAGGAAGGTACCTACCTACGCGATGCAGGTTCCATGAGTCCGTCGGATTCAATTTCATTGTCGTTATCGATCCCTCTTCTTTGTTGCCTCATTGTGCCCTCGTCACGAAGCGGATAGAAACAAGATGAAGCCTGGCGATAGGCTACAAGTTACGGCGACTGGCAATTGCTTGCCTAAAAGATGCATCCGCGACGCCACGATGAATAGGCACCGTCTCTCGACACAGCACGTTCGTCTTCCTCAAGTTGTCGTTCAAAGATGGCGACTGATCGCCAAATTGGCGTCACTAGCCCCGCCACCATCCGTGCTGCCCGTGTCATCACGATTGGCGGGCTTGACAGACCCTGCACCATTGTCACTTTTTGGTGGCTGGCGGTGACTGGTTCCTCCTCGCTTTCACAAAGGCTAGCAGGCTCGTACCAAAAGACCGAGCACAAAGAACCCGGACGGAGCGGTATGGATGCTATCAATGCATGGGGACCCTGCAATTACCTTGCGGTTGCTGCCATGTTCTGCAGACCGCACTGCAGCACTACACCCTCTGAGTACAATTGATGCCTTGCCGTGACAGTCATGGGCTCTGATTATCGGACGAACTTGCAAGCAAAAGGACATGAAGGGTCTGTGGGCTAGAATCTTACTGGGCGATCACCTTCAACGGACGGCAAGACACAACCGCCCCCATTCCTGATCACAACGAGATGCATTCAGGATGAAGCCTGGCCCTGGGTCATATTGCCCCCGATGACTACCAACTAAGCACTAAACCCCGGTCTCAACCGAATCTATCGCGGCACGCGGCAACTGGGCCTTTTGTCTCGGTGCCTTGGTTCAACCCACCACAGAGCAAAAGGATCCATCTTTCTCGGATATGGATGGCAGCTTACATATCATCTTTAGAGGTAGGTGCCTGGACTGCTAGGACAAAAGCAGCCGCTTGACCCTGATCGGTTGCCTTGTCCTTTTCCCTCTTCACTTATTCAATGGGTGGTGCTTGGCCAAGCATGGTTAATTCCGATAACCTCTCGCTCCCGTTGACGGGCACGGGCCTGGCTTTGGTAGCATTGGCCACCACACCGGCCCTTGTTGCCGTCATCGCTCAGTTGCGAAATCGCACTCCCAAAGATCATTTTTATGAAGACGAAGATGGCAAAAGCACACCAGAGAGCATCGCTGCTTTTTCCAATCGGCTACCAAAGGCCTTTATCTTGGCATCTTCGACAATCGGTTTCGGCACTTGGATTGCAATTTCTATTTTTTCATCTCTTGAATTGTCCTCCAAGTTGCTAGAGAACTGGCTAATTGCTGGCGCGTGGGTGAGTAGACTCAATTCCTGGTGATTCTGATGATTGCTTTTGTAACACTTTCAATAGGGCCTTGTACTGCTTCACGCAATCTCTCTGAGTGCTCATCACTCGTCTGTAAAAGTTCACAACCTCGGACTGTGGTTGTTGGCGTCTGGTCTTGTTGTTGCCACTCTTACTGTACCCCAATTGATCACAGAGGCCCAACATGTTTCCAGCGACAACGTCCCAGTTGTCATCCTCCGTGCCGTAAACGTGGTTGCTGTCATCTCTCTATGCCTCTCAAGCGTTCTACTTCCTCGGCGACCCGAGGTTTACTTCAAAGACCGCAAGGTTGATGGAGAATGGACCGTGTCTGCCCTGAGCAGATATACCTGGACCTGGGTCGAGCCACTTCTTCAATATGCTTCCAAGAGGAATGATCTGGATGCTGATGATGTCCCCCATCCGGACCGGAAGTTGCGCTCTGGACTTCTCAAGCATGACTGGGATTCAATGAGATTCGATGGTAGCCTCCTACGAGCATTGCTCTGGGCATACAAGGGCAGCTTCGTTTTGCAATGGAGTGTTACCATCTTCCGAAACTTCCTGGGTCTCTTGCCTTTCTGGACTATGCTGCGTCTCATCAACATCCTGGAGCAGCGTGATACGAGAGAGTCTGGACCCTCCCTCGAGCTCTGGATCCTTGTCTTTGCGATGGCCGCCTTTAACCTATTGGATGCTGTAAGATTTCTGCCCAGGTTTTCTATCTGATCCAAATGCTGATGTATCTTTAGTGGGTTGAAGGATGGGTATTCTGGTACTCTTTTGCCGATGTCTCTTTGCCTATCCGAGCCCAGCTTTCCACGCTCGTTTTCGAGAAATCTTTGCGGCGTAAGAACGTCAAGGCTGCTGAGAAGCAGAAAGAAGCCACCGAATCACAGGAGGCAGACGGAAAGAACAAGGATGACGACGAGTCTGACAGCTCAAGTGTGCTGAAGTCTCGCCAGGCCATTGTCAACCTCGTCGGTGTCGATGCTGCACGAATTGCAAACTTCGCGGCATATCAGTTCCTTATTGTCAACAGCGTCGCCAAGCTTCTCACTTTCAGCTTCTTCCTCATTCGTTTGATCGGCTGGATCCCTTTCACGGCAGGCATGTTAGCTTGGGCTGCTACTCTACCCGCCAACACATACTTTTCAAAGGCCCTGCTGGGCAAATCAGAGAAGCTCATGAAGCTTCGTGATGAAAAGCTGGCAGTTGTCAACGAGGCCTTGCTTGGTATGAGACAGATCAAGTTCTCTGCCCTTGAAGCACGATGGGAGCAACGTATCTTGGCCATGAGAGAAAAGGAGCTCAAGACTCTATGGCAACTCTTCATCGTTGACAGTGGCCTCTTTGGTTGCTGGGTAGTTAGCCCGATTCTCCTCGCAGCTACTTCTCTGGCCATTTACTCTATTGTCAACGGACAGCTTCTTCCCTCGGTAGCCTTCGTCAGCATCGGAATTTTCAAGGCCCTGGAAGTGACACTTGGAGTTCTCCCCGAGCTCATCACAATGTCAATCGACACACTTGTCTCGATCAAGCGAATAGATACGTATCTCCAAGGACCCGAAATGGAGAAGACGCTATCTGAAGGTTCCGAGGTTGGATTCGAAAGTGCTTCGATCGCCTGGCCCGTCGACGAAGATACTCCCGATGAAGATAGATTCATCCTGAGGAACCTCAACTTCAACTTTCCCGTTGGCGAGCTGTCTATCATTTCGGGAAAGACTGGAACTGGAAAGAGTCTGATGCTCTCTGCTATTCTTGGAGAGACAGACTTGTTGGATGGATTCATTCGCGTGCCGACAACGGTTAAACCCGCGAAACGTCACGACGACGAAGCTCATCCCGGCAACTGGATCATCCCTGGCTCAATTGCATACGTTGGACAGACTCCATGGTTGGAAAGTGCCTCATTCCGAGACAACATCTTGTTTGGTCTACCCCTTATCGAAGAACGTTACCAAAAGGTGATCGAGGTTTGCGCATTGAAGAAGGACCTGGAGATCCTCACGGATGGGGACAAGACCGAACTCGGAGCCAACGGCATTAACCTCAGTGGCGGCCAGAAGTGGCGTGTCACATTGGCTCGGGCTATCTACTCTCGTGCCGAGATTCTTGTCATGGATGATGTCTTTAGTGCTGTTGATGCACATGTTGGTCGTCACATCTTTGAGAAATGTGTTACTGGCGATATCTGCAAGGGTCGAACGCGTATTCTCGTCACTCACCATGTGGCTCTGGTCCAAACCAAGGCCAAATTCATCATTGAGCTGGGCGAAGGCACTGCTCTTCATGCAGGACTGGTATCTGATCTTATTCGCGATGGAACACTGGAGGAGATCAAGAGCCACGAGCAGACTAGCCAGCAAATATTGGACGACGAAGCGACGGATTCATCAACTGCTGTCAACTCGGAAGAAGCTTCTGTCACAGATGAGGCCGCCGAGACAAACGGAAACGGATTGCAAAAGGTGCAGTCCAAGGATGCTAAGCAATTCATCCAGGAAGAGTTGCGCGAGAAAGGTGTTGTTAAGAAGCATGTCTATTTGACGTACCTTCGGGACAGTGGCGGTTTGGCCCTCTGGGGCATCTGTGCTGTCATCTTCCTTGGTTATGAGATTGGAATTCTTGGTGAGTTTTATATCCCTTGCTGCTATCTTGAACTAGCTAACGCTCTTTAGGCCGGGCATGGTGGCTACGAATCTGGACAGGACATGCCGATGATGGTGCACCATCTGTCAGTGTTCATCAGCAGCATGGACACGCATCGGTTCTCTCTCTTCAGCAGTTCCCATTGAACTCTGCGTCTGGCCTCCGAGTTGCCGAGTCTCAGGGTGACCTAAACTTCTACCTCCATGTTTATATCGGAATCTCCAGCGTTACGGCCGTCATCGGAACGCTCCGATTCTTCTGGGCTTACTTCCTCGCTATCAAGGCTAGTAGGTCCCTCTTCGAGAAGATGTTGTTCGCCGTTCTGCACACTCCACTTCGATGGCTTGATACTGTCCCAGTTGGCCGAGTTCTCAACAGGTTCACATCCGATTTCAACATTATCGACAACCGAATCACCATCGACTGGACCATGTTCATTTCCAACCTGCTATCGCTAGTCGGCGTGTGCGTCGCTGCCTTTTTCGCATCCAGCTATGTCATTCCTTTGGCTGTGATCTTGCTGGGACTGGGCATCATGATCGGTAAAAAGTATCTCTATGGCGCGAGGCCGCTGAAGCGACTCGAAAGTAACTGCAAGTCGCCGGTATTCGAGCTCTTCAACGCGGCCTTGGCGGGTGTTTCTACCATCCGTGGTTTCCAGAAGACTCGAGTCTACGTTGATCGGATGTATGACAAGCTGGACAGGTGGAACATCATCACTTCCTACATGTGGCTCGTCAACCGTTGGATGGGTATTCGCATGGCCTTTGTCGGAACAATGTTCTCGACCGTCGTCGGCATCATCGTCATTATGAGCCCTAGCATGGACGCTGCTCTCGCTGGATTCACTCTGTCTTTTGCGCTTGACTTTGCCGAGAGCATCCTCTGGACCATCCGCCATTATGCTGGTATGGAGCTCAACATGAACTCGACCGAGCGAGTGGTTGAGTATACCGAACTCGAGACGGAGTCTTTGGAAGGCGAGAAGCCCCCTGCGGCCTGGCCTACTTCGGGCACCATGGAGGTTGACAACCTTGAGGTTGCGTATGCCCCTGATTTGCCGCCCGTATTGAGGGGAATCTCGTTCAATGTCAAGAACAATGAGAGAATCGGTGTCGTTGGCAGGACGGGCGCAGGAAAGTCGTCTCTGACCCTTGCTCTCTTCCGGTTCTTGGAAGCTCGTTCTGGTAGTGTTTTCATCGACGGTCTGGACATTTCCAAAATTGATCTCCATAGTTTGAGATCTCGCCTGGCTATTATTCCTCAAGTAAGTGCCTGTCTGCTAACTGATCGATACTCAATCACACATGCTAACACTCTCCCAGGATCCAGTGCTGTTCTCTGGTACCATTAGGTCAAACCTTGATCCCTTCGACGACAACACTGACGAGGAGCTCCGTGATTCACTCGCTCGTGTTCACCTCGTTGATTCTCAACCTGCGACACCGTCCAACGAGCCCTCATCGGCAGGAACTTCAACACTGACTCCCAAAAACGTCAACGTGTTCCGGGATCTGTCAAGTCCCATCTCTGAGTCTGGCGGAAACCTCTCACAAGGCCAACGTCAACTTCTATGTCTTGCGCGCGCCATTGTAGCGAGACCCAAGATCATGGTGCTTGACGAGGCCACATCGGCCGTCGATATGGCTACTGATGCTCTCATCCAGCGCAGTATCCGCGAGGAGTTTACCGACAGCACTCTGCTCGTGATTGCGCACCGTCTGAGCACCATTGCCGACTTTGACCGAATTCTTGTCCTCTCTGAAGGCCGGGTCGCCGAGTTTGGCACGCCCAAGGAGCTCTGGGAGAAGGAGGGTGGTGTGTTCCGTGATATGTGTGAAAGCAGTGGTGAGAAGGAGAAGTTGAGACAGACGATATTTGCTTAAGTGAAGAAAAGGATCAAAAGGGGAAGCTAGAGATGAAAAAGAAAGTTTACGAGTTTTGTTTTGATTTGATTTCCTTTTGAACGGAATAAGAATACGTTATACAGCTTTTATTTATTAGAATGTTTGTGATGAGGATGGAAGCATTCTAACGAGGAATACGTTGCAACATTATGTAGGACTTGAGTCTGATCAAGAAGCGAATAGTTGAAATTCATATTTCAAGTGTCGTTAAGCAATCATATCTCATTGTCAAGCACATAACCTGATATCTCAATCTCAGTTGTCCCAAGCCATATTTCCAGAACCTCCAATCCCAATTCCAACTCCCAAGCAAGAACCACGAGAACTTAGTCGCTCTCATCATCTGAATCATCAGCATCGTTCAGGGTGTCCTCAAAGCCCTCGACAGCGCTGGCGTTCTTGATGTAGTCACGGAAACCACGACTCATCTTGACAACAGCACGCATATGCTTCTCGCTGATACTGATACGCTCCGAGTTCTCATCCTGAGCGTCGCTCTCAGCCAGAGCGAGGGCAGTCTGCATGGCATTACGAATCTCACGTCCGTTCCACTTGAGGGTGCGCACTTCGCGGCTGTTCCAGACAAACTCGCGAGCGGCATTCGACACGTGGATGAGGCCGTTGGAGTCTCGGCTGAGACGGTCAAAGTTCTGCGTCCAGATGCGCTCTCGGTCCTCGTTGCTGAGGCTCCTGTAGTGCAGGGCGACGTGGATACGACTGAGGAATGCATTGTCGAATGACTGCACGCGGTTGGTGGTGAGGAAGAGAACACCGCGGTAGTACTCGAGAGCACGCAAAAAGACAGAGACGAGGCCGTTGCGGGCAATGTCCTTGGACCGACGACGCTCGAGATAGACATCGGCCTCGTCGAGGAGAACAAGGGCGCCGTAGCGCTGACCGAGTTCGAGGAAGTAGCTCAGGTTGGACTCGATGTTGTATGAGTCGACACTGAGGTCACCGCTGGTGAGAGCGATCAGGGGCCGGTTGGTCAACTCAGCGATGCACTCTGCAGTGCAAGTCTTGCCAACACCAGGAGCACCGTGGAGGAGGAAGATTCGACCTTCACCCTTGTTCTTGACAAAGTCGTTGCCCCAGGGCGAGATCTTGCCAGCGCCGAGGTCAGTTGCAAACTTGCCGATCAGAGCCTTAACAGTCAACTTGACCTCATCATCGAGGACAAGGTACTTGAAGGCGTCCTTGTCAGTGTGAAGTTCCTTCAAGTTGGCAAGGTCAAGATGACCCCAGCGACGATCACCGAGGATGAAGCCTGGGATGGTGTTGCTGCAGACTAGATAGAAGAGATCACTCTCGGGAGGTGAGTCATGGTTTGGGTCGAGATCTTCAAAACCAAGATACTGGCTGTCGTTGCTCTGGCTCGAACGGTCTGCCGAACAGGCTTGACATCCGCATCGAGGCTCGTTCCTGGGCAGATGATCCTTGGCAGGAGGGGCAGTCTGATCGAAGCGAGGAGGAGGATGGTAGCGAGCCATTCCACGCATGGAATCAGGACCGAGGAAGTAGAAGCTGTCAAAGCCGGCAGCATCACAAATAACACGACCTCGCATGAAACCTGTAGGTCCTCGAGACTGTCTGTTGGTAGCCCCCGAGTTGACGAGCTGACCCTCATAGTCCATGTACGTGGGACGCTTCAGGAGCTCCCAGTAGAGCTTACCGAGGGCAATGTTCTTCTCTCTCATGGTGAGTCCACCTTGGGCCTCGAGATCCTCGGGCCAGAACTTGGCAGGGATGATGGGAAGGCTGCTGATAGCCTGCTCACCAAGCCAAGGGGAGAGGTTGAAGCTGTACATGTAGCGGTTGACCTTGGTGCCGTTGGTCTCGAGCATCCAGCAAGAGATCTTGTAGGCATCGGGAGTGTAGGTGTTTTGGTTGATGCTGACACTGCTGATGACGTACGGGGTCCAGATGCTATAACGCTTCGTGTAGATGACCTCGCCTGGCTTGAGGAGAAGCCAGAAGTACTCAAAGGTAGCTCTTGGGATGTCGAGGTTGTGGCGTTCCTCCTCAAGACGGATCTGCTCGCCGAGGTTGTCGTCAAGGAACTTGAGGAGGACGTCAATGTGGCTGGCGGTGGTGGCGGCATACTCCGAGTCGTGAGTCAAAGGCTGGTTGTCTCGATATTTGGCAAGCTCTTGGCGGTGGTGGTAGAGAACGCGGTAAGGAGAGCTGATGGTGACAAACTTGCCGTCGAGGTTGATGTAGGGGTAGTAAGCCACGACAGCCTTGAGGGCATTGATCAAATGCTGAGAGTGAATGCACATGAAGGGTCGGGCAATGTCTGGAGACGATGCCTCGAGATCATGTTCCTCTTCCGAGTAGTAGTCATCATAACGATAGTTGACCTGGTCGAATTGTTCAGTGATGGGTCGGTCTTCTTGACCTGGACCAGCACGAGGGGGGCCACGACGGTTTCGCCTGGAGGTTGCCTTTTCGGTAAAGACCTTTGTGATGATCTCAAGAACAGGCTTCTCCTTTGAAGAGCCCTCTTCGTCGTCTTCGACATCACTGTCGTCATCGTCTTCGAACTCGGGAACATCCTTGAAGGCCTGAATGCTCTGACGGGCTGTAAGTGTGTTAGCATGATCTACTTGAGGAGAGAGGGGCAGTCATGACTTACTATCAACGACCTTGTCGTTCCAACCAATGTACTTGATGACATGAAGGACATCTGGAACCTTTCCATCAATCTTGAGGACTCCCTTGGAAGCAGGCTTCTTGGCCATGACGACGACCTTGCGGGAGATGTCCTCGAAGCTGACGATGGAGCTGGTATCGTCTTGCCCAACAATATCGGGTTGAGGGGTCTCCATGATGGTCATCCGAAGTTTGAATCTTGTGTATCAGAAAAATGACTTGTGATAAGATGATGAGAGGATGAGATGGAGGAAACAGATGGAGAGGACGAGATGCTTCGCTTTATATGCCCGCGATACCACATGTTACTTGCTCGTCCTAGTAGGTATCAGGAGGCTGAAGGCAGCAGCGGCACGCCAAGCCTCCAATGCCTCTGGGGAGCCAAGCCATGTCCCCACGGATCCAACGTCACTATCCAGGTTTGTGTCGCACCGTGAGTGGTGCAGATTAGGCATCACAGGGCTCCTGCGGCAGTCGAGAATGCACCTCCCTGGTCCATCTAGCATTGAAGCCATGCCACCATCACCAATGGGGCTCCACTTTTGCCAATGAGATGCAGCGATCTTTTCAGCCCTGCTCCACTTGGGTGCCTGGGGTGTAAGCCATCCTCCTCGCCCAGATGCCGTGTTGATGTTCTGCACATTGTATCGTGGTATTGCATTGGTGAGATGGAAGAAAAAGTGGAACATCGATGAGAGAAAAGGTGCAGGAGATAACTGTACGAGTATGTGATGATGCACGTATAAGAAAAGCCTAGTTATGGTCCATTTGTTAGAGTAGGCTATGGTAATCATCAATCGTAAACCATAAACCGTAAACCGCCCTGCGGTAAGCCTTGGCCAGACCATCCGGCTAGCTCGTTTCCCCTTGAACGCCTTCAATGCTCGTTTTTGATAAACCTCACCGATCAAGCTACTAACTAACATGGCGATAGCATGTGAGCCGATAACACTTCCTTCCATTTGCCTTAAAGCTCAAAGCTCAACATGTGAGCACGCAGATCCTCCATGACGACAGTGAGCTTGACTGCAAACTGGCCATCAGTTCCCTTGAGCAGATCCTTGTCAACCTTCTCATCGACAAAAGCATAAAAGTGTCGTCGAAGCTTGCGCTCAACCTCGAGGTCATCACGCTGAGCCTGAGATCGGGTAAGGCACTCAATGTTGGAGACGTGGTCGACGTCCCACTCGGCCGAAAGGTCGTAGTCCCAGGCCTCCTTGAGCTGCTGGCAGTCGTGAACGCCGAGGTACTGCCAGAAAGGCATGAGAACCTCCTTGAAGCCGTACTGGGCGCCGGTAGTGTCGATGATCCAGCGCTCGTTGACTCCGGGGCATTGCACTGCGACGACGGTGTGGGGGACGGTGATCAGGGGAGCTGGGACGAACTTGACATCGAGAAGAGGCTTTCCCATGTCCAGATCGACGACCTCTAGAGTCGAGACAACCTCTGATCACAATGTTAGTACCGAACTACTCAAGATAGAGCACATTGGGTTTGACTTGCCAGAGAGGAGCTTGCGGGTCAAGGGGCAAAGCAGAGACATGGACATGGTGCACTGGCTGTTGAGAAGAGCAGCCTCCTTGTGCTGCTCATTGTCGGTGGCATTCGCGGGGAACAGGCCGCGCTTGGCAGGAACCTCAGGGTCTCTCATCTTCTGATGGATGAAAAGAGTACCATCGCGGAACTCGAGCTTGATCAGCTCCATGTCGAAAACGGTCTCTCTGTACGTGAGGAGAGCATGCTTGAGGGTCACGGCAGTTCGGAGGAGGACCTTGCGACGACGAAGAATGTGGCAGAGGGCCTTGTGAACAGGCCAGTGTGCCTTCTGACACTCGCGGTTGCAGTAGACGGTGCCGGCAGCGTCTCCAGGGATGTACTCGGGGACGTTCTGACAACCGCTGCAAAGCATGGTTGCCTCCTTTCCGCAGTGGGCGCATGCAGCCATGTTGAACGATTAAGGGGAAACCCGTGTAGTCGAATGAGGTTGCGAATGGAAAGGGGACGCAGATGGAGGTATCGTGCGTCTTGGGAGAAACCAAAGAAGATGGTTGAGGTGAGAGTTGACCAAGTTCGCCTGTAGGATTTCCATTCTAATTCTAGCCAACGAGCTAAAGACCTATGAATGGCATCAAAGACCATTGAGGAGTGTTTGGTAGATGACTGGGCAAACGGGACTCAATATTACTCGCTAGGGTGAATACCAAAAGACCAAGTGAGTAAACAAACGCGCTGTGTTGGTAGCTAGACAACCAGCCTCGAATCAACGACAGAACAAACACTTGTCAAAGAATAAACAATGCCCAGGTTTGATCGCTTCAAATAGTCATTGGTAAACACAAGATGACCATGATCATCTTATTGAGGCGAATATTCATGGCAGTGACCATGCTATGATACATACTCGACAGCGCCAGTCCTGAGACTCCAAACTCCAAACTGTGTAATAACCCACCCTGTCATTAAGTCTACTCCAAACAATAGCCCATCAAGTAACCATATCACCATTGAATCATGCACCGGCGGCGGCCCTTGCCCTTGTCGTGACGTTGCTGGCATGTGCAAGCAAGAACTTGCAGCACGTCAATGTCAGCTTGCACGCCTTGGTCCAGCCGTCATCTTGGGCGATTCCGAGCTTGATGCTCACATCCCCAATCTTGTCGCCGTCAATCTTGTACGGCAAACTAAGCGGATTGCCGGTAGCATCCGTTTGCCTATGCACGAACGCACCCAGCTGTCGCACAAGTTCAAGAAAGGCGACCATGGCGTTATCAAATCGACGGTGCATGAATGTCAGCCCCAGAGGCATATCTCCAGAGCTGTACAGCTCGAGCACGTGCTTCTTAGGCGGCGGATTGACTGTGCGGGCACCGAGCCGGCTAGACGCAGGGTTGGGCAGTTCATACCGGATGATCTTTGATGTGCTCCCCATGGGTTGGGGTTCATACCCATCGAACTTGTATCCGAGCTTGTCTGCCACCGTCACCAACAGGAGAAGCGCATGCCCCCAAGCGGCATTGATCTCTGGCCAATCAACCGGCTTATTGGACAATCGGCCAAGACGTAGACCGTTGATGGTAGCAAAGCTGCCGTCGTGGCTGATACAAAATGTGTCGTTATACACATTGGATCGCTGCAGCTTCTCCAAAAGCTGTGAGTCGTTGCTGTATTTGGCGTTGATGCTGTCCCTTTCTGACTGAAACTTGGCCATCTTGGTCGTAAAGTCATTGCGATCCCTCCAAAACTGTTCCTCCTCTTTATCGAGCTCCCGAGCTTCCTCTTCCAGAGCCACGAGCTCCTGGTCCAAGGCATCCTTTTCTGCCTCCAGCTTCTTCAGCTCCAACATGGCACTATCCCTGTCTTGTTCAGCTTTCCGGAGAGATTCTTCTTGTGCTTTGATTTCTTCTTCGGTAGGCTGGTTCGCCTTGGCCTCTTTCAGATGCTTCACGTATCCATCTCTTTCGCGTGAAGCCGCCTCTAGCTTCTTCTGCATCCCTTCCACGAGCATATCTGCGCACTCGACGCATATTGGGTGGTCGATGTCGGATCGCCCAGATAGAATCTCGAAGAAGCGGTTTATTCTGCCCATTTCATTGCCCATAGGCGCATCCTGATCGTCCGTAGTGCCCCTGCTGGAGCTTGCGCGTCGCAGTTTGGGAGGTGTTGAGGGTCGGTCGGCTCCCTGGCTTGGCGGATTTGTGACTTGTGACTCGGTCAAGTAAATGAAGGACATGGAAGAATCGCGGGGATGGCCACCATGGCTGCGCTTGAAAGTCGGTGGCCCCGTGTTTCGTGATATCCTGTCGTAGAGGGACTTGCGCGCTTGGTCCTGTGGTTGTGTCGTCGAGGAGGAAGATGCGGTAGCCTTCTTAGGCGTTTCCGGTGAGGTGGAGGCTAAAAGATAATGTCAGGTGGGTGTCCAATATTCGCGATGAGGCAAAAGAGGCGGCACTTACAGACAAGGAGATCGTAGGCGGCAGGGTTGAGGTCTTCGAGAGAGCCATCCAGCCTGAGAGGCTGACGGCATTTCTGGCAATTCATGTTGGGTTTAATGACTGCGCATAGCTCTGAGTGTCTAAGGTCCCAACTAGAAGAGGCGTAGATGATAGAAAAGGTGGATTTGACAAGTTACAGCAATACTGTAGTGACAGATATGGGTTGGGGATGATTGTGTTAATGTCAAAGTGGAGGGTCCTAGCGGTAGGTGACGTTGTGATTCAGGCAGGACAGTCAGCCAGGAGCTACCACAGATGGCACCTGACTACATGGTACATCCCTACTGTATGGTAGACAAATGCTAAGGTAACCTGAGATAGTTTTCTACTCTTGAGTATGATTAAGATAAGAAACCTTGCTTGAAATTCAAGTTTGGCAAGCAAATAAAGGCTTGTTTTGATACATTCACAGCTCCAGGCGAATCTCGGTGTCGCAGCATCATGTCACCCCTCCATCTTTAGAGCAACACTACAGGGGTTAGCTCACTGAAGCACTTGGGATGAACCCCGCCAAATGGACCTACAAAGAGAAATCAATTTACGCGCTGCAAGGGCCCAAAGCGCGTCATGACGCGCCCAAGCCCCTCTAGTTGCTCCTCCAACCATCCATCGCTTATCCAAAGAATGCAAGCAGGAGCGAACAAGTGCATGTGCACCTTCTATGTTGCGCTCAAAGGGAGTGACATCCACACTCACTAGAAAACGAAAAACTTCACATTATCGTCGTCAAGATGGAACCTCCAGCAAAGAGACGACGCTTCGGCCCTTCACCCCCAACACTCGGTCAAAATGACGACGAAGACGACGAACTCGCCTCCCACCCGCAGGAGATTACTGTTCGACGGGACCCCGATATCCAGTTTGCGTTGAAACGAGCCAATGCAAATCACAAGCTTCAAGCCACCATGGCGCACATTATCGAAAAGTACAGCCGTGATTTCGAGGGAGTTGGTGACGAGATCGACATGGAGACCGGGGAAATCGTCGTGAACAACGGCCACTTGCGCAACATGCGCGATGAGGGAGACGTCGAAGGGCTTTGGTCGGACTGTGATAGCAATGTCGAAGAAGATGAAGGAATATTGCTTGAGGACTTGACAGACGAATATTCCGACAACCAAGACGAAGTGGACGAACCTCGAAACCCAGAACCAGACGACAACCAGAATTCCAGTACAAAGGAACAAGATCAAAATGTCACATCAACTCCCAGTGATATGGGAAAAGAATCAGACTCTATTCCTGCGTCAACCAGCAATGAAAAAGAAAAAGATGCCGAAAATCAAGACGACCGATTGCCCGAAACCCGCGGCTCTGCAGACGGCGAGCCCGACGTCCGCCCTCATGGATTTCCTCCTGCACCTTTTGGACCCAGTGCTCCTCATGGCTATGGCGCGCCACCTGGGCCGTTTGGGCCGTGGTCTATGATGCCTGGATTTCCCATGAATCCTTGGGGTCGTGATGACATCCCCCCTTATTACAACATGCCTCCAAGCATGCCCGGTCCCTGGTTCAACGGAGGAAGATATGAGTTTCCTACAAACGATGGACAGACTTCTATCTGGGGACGCAAATGGGTCAAGAAGACAAAACGGGCTGGTTTCATGAAAAAGTCCTCGAAAGGCCATGCCAAGTCGAGTAAGAACACCGGCGATGATGCGGCAGACGAGGAGACGGGTGGTGATGGTGGTAATGACCAGGAAAACTCGGGAGAGCAACAACCAGAAACTCAAGAGGCTTTGGCAAATGATCGGGTAATCAGTGCCAGTGACGAAGACGACGACTTGATATTCTCCGGGACAACTAGCTCTCCTACTACTACGACACGCAGCTCTATCCCCTCAAAGAAGAACGAACCTACAGAGAAGTCTACCAAAACAAAGCATGTGGAAAAGGCCCTCGAGGAGACGGCAGGGAACGCCATCAAAGTACCCTCACACGACCACGACCACGACCACGACCACGACCAAGATGACGGAAATCGCAGACGATCCGGCCGAGCCAGGAAGCAAGTGGAATACATGGGCAAGATTTCCTGGGCCGAAGCAAAGGAGTGGCGAAATTCTGGTCAGAGCTTGAGTGTTGAGCTTCACAGAGTCGATCGTGCGACCCGGCAAGACTTTCAAAGTGTCGATAATACTGATGATGAGAGTCTTCCGACCCAAAAGGCGGTATCGCAAAGTCCAGCAAAGGGATCTCAGAGAGAGATGGACAAATCTATGCAGAGACAAGTCATCCCAGATTCTCAAGACACAGCAACACCATTCAACAGCAGTGCTCCTCAACCGTCACAGCCAACTTCACAACCACCAGCTTCACAACCACCAACCTCACAATCGCAAGCTTCACAACCACAAATTTCTCAACCTCAAGCTTCGCAACCCGCAGACAAACAAGATAACCTGGACACTTCCAATCATGACACCATGCCCAGTATGGTTCTCTCCGATGACGAGGCACCGCTCGTGCTATCGAGAGTCATGGTGCCTAAACCACGCGTCGCGCCTTCAAAACCTATTCCTCAGCTGGCGAGTGTCCAGGAAGAACAGGAAAGCTCAACAGACAGGGATAGCACCCCCAAGGTCGACCACGCTCAAGGGACCAACGATAACGAGGCCCCTCAAGCTGAACCTATGGAAGTTACTCAAGATGAGGTCAAAGATACGGCCGGGCCAGACATTCTTGCCCAGCCCCTAAAACGGAAACGAGGCAGGCCCAGAAGGTCAGAAGTGTCAGTTGAATCCACAATCGTGGTTTCACTGGATAGCGCCGCTGCCCTCCTGAAGCGCAAGCCCGGTAGACCTAAACAATCGGATGTTTCGCCTGAGAGGTCCCCTCCGCCTCCGAAGCGCAAGCGCGGCAGACCAAGAAAGTCTAGTACTGCCATGCGTGAGGTTGACGCTGAAATGGGGACTGACGAGCCCCAAGCTCCCCGGCAAGAAATCTCGACTGGTGTTGACGTTGAGATGGAGGGGGTTGAAGAGTCCGAGAAGCCCGGCCGCATGTCTCGGGAGCTTAGATGGCTCGAAAAGAAGAAACCGAAGGGTGTTTCTGACCTCGAAGCTCAAGGGGTGACGTCGGAAAAGCGTCTTAGGCCTCGAGGGTCAAAAGAAACACTGCAGCCAAACGATGCCAACGTGGGGGAATCACAAGAGTCTAGTAAAAGCCTCGAAGCGATGCCTAGCAGCAGTCCGCCTCCACCAGCAAGAGTTGCCTCCTCGCCAAAGGTTATCGCCGCAGAAAACGCTGCACCCCCAACCAAATCGACTTCAGCAGACGGCCCTTCCTTGCCAAATGTTGCTTCAGGGGCCGTCTCCCTGGAAGAGTCCACGTCTTTTCCACAAGCTACCTCTGCAGCAAAGCGCACGTCTCAGATAGGCGTTGACTCGTCGCCAAATACTACCTCTCTTCCGAAGGCTGCTTCCAATTCAAAGGCTACCTCACCTCCTAAAGCTGTCTCGTCTCCAGACGCCGTCCTTTCAGAAGATACTACCTCGTCGCCAAAAGCTGCCTCTCCACCAAAGGTTAACTTGCCTTCAGAGGCTGTTTCTCCAAGGATTGTCCAGCCTTCCTCTTCACTAAGAGCAGTTTCGCCTT
Source organism: Fusarium sp. LHS14.1 (assembly GCA_025433615.1). NCBI lineage: Eukaryota > Fungi > Ascomycota > Sordariomycetes > Hypocreales > Nectriaceae > Fusarium > Fusarium sp. LHS14.1. The sequence goes on from CM046481.1 coordinate 4,371,058, forward strand.
CCCCTGCGGAAGCTATTCCTCCAGCCCAAGATCATCAGCCCCCCTTGAGTACACCTCAAGATCCCACCATCCAACCAGCATCAACCCCTAAGAGGAACAAGGATAGAGTCGTCCATCCCGCGGGAACACCTTCCAACTCTTCTAAACCTCACACTCCCCGCCACACTGCCATCCGAACAACTCGGGCGCCGTCCTCCCGCCGCTCCCTTCTCTCCTTTGTATCTGACTCCGAATCTGACTCTGACCGTTCTCGAGACGAGCTGGCCCGCAAAGTTAGGCTAAGCTCTCACAAGAAGAGCGCCCGTCCATCTACGCACAAGATCTGGAAGTCTACTTCTCTGACCACAGAGCTGCATCGAACGCCGAGTAGAAAACGCCGTAATGAACCACCCACGCCCGTCAAGACGCCTGGCGGCACGTTGAGGACTTGTGGAGTAGATGGATACAAATGCGGGCGTGAGTTTTGCTTTACTTGTGTACCTGTATGAGACGGGACGTCATTCATGGGCCACTTCAGATAGCCAAGTGTAGATAGAGGCAATACATAGATAAACTCATCAATACAGGCACTTTGAATGCTTGCTAGATTATGACGCTACCGCATAAAGACTGACCATGATAAAAAAACAAATTGTTCCAAGTCGAAGCCAGAAAGGCCATGTCCGTTGACAATTAGATATGCACCAACCCTCCCTCCGTCCCAATGTGCCAGAACCGCCCAGACCCTGGAACGCCAAAATCTCGTTGTCTCGTCCACATCACCCCGTTGCCAGAAAGTCATTCTTCCAAACCGAGGATTTCTCCAACCCGAGACTGCCCGCACGGAACAAGACATATATCCCTCGTCCCAGACCCAATTCGTTGTCACGTCAAATTCTGAGATGCCATGCGGTGAGATACCTCACGGACCCCCTGGCCTCAGCCAAGAACCGGGCCATTCACTGTCACAGAGGGGATAGGACGGGGGAAGGAACAGTTGACAAGTTGTTTTTCCTAGTATGAACATCCTATCAGGGGTGAAGGCCGACAGGGTTAAAACCGCCGGTCCGGGGTATCATGGGTGAGGGGGGTGCCGCCAGGTTGACCACCGTAAATGATTATCGGGGACATAAAAGAGCTGAGGCTCTCAGGGCTTGCTGGCATTGCCGTTGGCAGCCGCAAGGTGTTGCTTGAAGACCTCGGGGTCACGAACGGGGTTGAAGTAAGGGTGAGCCTGTGCCTCCTTGGCAGTGAGCCGCTCCTATTTACGAATTAGAGAATGCTATTCACAAAATTGGATTCTAGACAAACCTGGTGGTCATATCGCAGCAGCTTATCGAGGAAATCAATAGCTTCGTTCGAGACAAAGCGCTGGTTCTCCGAAGTGACAAAGCTGTGCCAGGGCTTCTTCTGGAAGCGGCCCAGGATATCATCGTACTGAGTGTCGAGCTCAATCTCGTACTTGTCGATGTAGTCAAACAGATCATCGGTACCAAGAACCTTGGCGATCTTGACGAGCTGGTCTGAGTTGCTGTTGCCGTGGAAAAACGGCTCCTTGCGGAAGATCATCGAGGCAAACATGGCTCCCAAGCTCCACATGTCGAGGCTGTAGTCGTACTCCTGGAAATCGACCAAAAGCTCGGGACCCTTGAAGTAGCGGGAGGCAACTCGGACGTTGTATTCGGTACCGGGGTGGTAGAACTCGGCCAAACCCCAATCAATAAGACGTAGCTGTGAACAGGTCAGCGGTGTGTTTTGGAGGGATAGCAGGTGGCGTGACCAACTTTGCGATTCTCATGATCGATCATAACGTTATGAGGCTTCACATCTCTGTGCATGATTCCCTTGCTGTGGCAGAAGTCGAGAGCCTTGAGCAGCTCAAAGATGTAGTAACGAACATCGATGTCGTTAAACTTGGGGTACAGGCTTCGGAAATCGGTGTTGTTGACATGCTCGAAGATGAGAGACGGGGTCTTACTCTAGAGTTGCGACTGCGGTTAGTATCTCTTCTGATTTGCTCACAACATAGAATACAAACCTGCGAATCCCTCACGACATCGAGAAGGGCCACGACGTTGGGGCCGCCAGCAAGATTCTGCAGAATCTTGATCTCTCGCTTAATCTTCTTCTTCTTGACGGGCTTCAAGACCTTGACGACGCATTTCTGGTAGTTGACAACGTTGATGCCCTCAAAAACCTCTGAATATTTTCCTCGGCCTACGAACAACATAGGGTTAATGACTCGGACGGTCGCGGACGAGGGATGGGGGGAGGCACATACCGATCTTGCGGACAACCTCGTAGTTCTCCAAGACACCCCAGCCTGTCGAAATTTTGTCAGCCGTGTCGTCGAGCAGGATCGCAAAAGTAGGATGAGCATACTGATATTAACGCCGTCGTAGTCCCAGTAGCTGCGGGGCATATTCTGGTTGACATCGGCGTAGACGCGCGCCATGATGGGCAGAAGTGAGGGGGCGTCGCGAACCGACGACGCACGCAACGGGAGGGTATTAACGAAGAGGCGACGAAAGTCGAAAACCAGGAGAGAAAGAGCCTGGGTATATAATTCGAGTTGGAGGAAGTCAAGCCTCGGCCTTTCACCTTGGTCTGGGCGAAGCGAGTTGGGAAAGGCTGGAGACTCGACTGGACTGGACGGGAACTGAAGGATGGAGTGGAGGGTTTGCAAACCTGAATCAAGGTCAAGCACGGAAGGCAGGTGCAGGTGGGATGGTACTGTCCCCGGGCGGGCTTCTGACGAGTCTAGCCCGAACCGGCCCCACACTTGGCGGGCGGGCTTGTTGGTCATTGGTCATTGCGCTTATCGGCTGCTCCGATAAGGCATTTGGCAGAGGAAACGCTCCTGTCGTTGGTGGCACGAGCACCCCCAGCCTCCAACCAAACAACCGTGCTTTGAGCATGTGCTCTCTATGAGTGCAGCGACATCATGGGCATTGGAATTCTGACAATGTTAAACGGTATGCTGTCAATCAAAACGGTATTTATGTGGTGTAACCAAATAGTCACATATCAGGTGGGACTTTATATAGCCGGAATGAGTCGGGTATTAGGTACATGGGCATTCTGTTTACATCTACAGATACTTGGCTGTTCTTATTCATTCCTTACACCAGTGAAAAGAAGATCCTGTCTTGTTTCAACGACTCAATTCACCCAGGCATCCATTTAAAGGTGAATCTCAAGACCCAGCTCATACATGAGTTCTCAGTCCTGCCGTCATTCACCAGACTTCAAGTGAGCTAATGCGAACACCATATGGTGACATCCCTAGCCAATAACCATAGTCAGTAGCTTGAAACCATGAATCATGTTGCAAAAGTAATCAAATAAACATCTCGCATCTCAGAGAGAAGATTAAGTGTTCGACATGTCAGGGCTGCAAAGACGTCAGCATCAGCCGAGGCCGATACTTCATCCATCTCCAGCCCCGATCCGACTAAGGATGACGATACAAAGGTTTTCATCATGATGGGATTGGACAAAGTGAAAGAGGAAAGTAGTGCTTACCGGGTGTTGACAAGGCGTGCATGCATCACAAAGCGAGGCCACTGGCCTCTCGCTGACCCTCTTCCAGGGCCTCTCCCAAGAACCGTCCATGCAGTTCAAGGTTCAGTTCAATCGTAGTCAAGTGAGTCTAATCCTTTGTCGACAATATCCCAGGTGCGTTTTCGCAGATCCGGCTTCGGCTCAGGCCGCCCGCGCTTAGTACCCTTCTTCTTCTTTCGCTTCTTATTGCTTTGGAAAGAAGTTGGCAGTGCAGACGAGGTTGCTTCAGTTGGAGTAGGTGCAGGACTGTCGTCACTCAAGTCCATCGGCTCGTCAGAGGATCCAGTTGTCTTAGTGTCGGACTCCTTTGCTTGCTTCTTGCGGAGAGCTTCGAGCTCAGAATGTCGAAAGATTTCGATTTGCTCGTCTGTCAAGGTGCGCTTCACGCCATCCGGATAGTAACCCAAACCATCGTCTTCCTCTTCCCACGCATCGTAGTCTAAGTCATCTTGGATGTGCTGCTGGTCTGGGGGATTTATAAATGTTATCCCAAAGTAAGTGATGGCAGCTTGTGAGAAGTGCGCCTCATGGAAGGCAAGCAAGTCATCCTAGAGATGTCAGCTAGATTCATCAGATTAATTCGAAAGAACAACATACCTTGGAGACGTCCGGCACTCCATACTTAGCTTCTGCGCTCACATTACGTTGTTGGGTCATGTCTTTGTTTTCATGGATGCGACGCCTAAAAATGAGGTTCGTGGTTTGACGAGATTGAGGTTGGCGGAAGACGCGTCCAGACTTGGAATTACGTCACGTGCCAACCACCAAGAGAACCCATGGAGGTGAGCTCCTAGAAAGTTGCCTGGGAGAGCCATTCCTGCTTCAAAACAGGTGCTAAAGAAAGGAGTATGTGTCCTTCATAGTAGAGAAAGCCCAGAAACTCCAGATAGGCTGAAGGTGAATTGGCCACGGTCGCCTTTCCCCAAAAGTCAGAGTGCATGCACGCAGCAAAGCCTACTGTGATTTGAGGAGAGCCAAGGCATTTTCAAAGGCGCGCACAACCTGATCATCTAGAAATGTGTTAGAAATACGCATAATTTATCAGTACCCATCGGAACTCACAGTGCTCCTGCTTCCGCTCCATCCTGTCTTCTGATAGATTCACAAAGCGCCTTCGCGTTTGGAGACGCTTGGCCGCACGCTCATCATCATGAGCCGAAGCTGCAGAAGCCCAAACTTTGAAATACTTTATGCGCATCAGTGACTGTGTGCACCACAAAAGGGTGATAGAATTACCTTGGAGAGGGCTTCAGCCTCTTTCAAGATTTCGCGTTCGTGCTCGTCAGCATCGCGCAAGGCGCTCTCATAACGCGCCTCAAACTCATCCCAGTCAAATGGCTCAAGAACGCCGGGGGTATCTGGAGGATCCGAGTTCGCTGCCTGCTGATCTCCATGAGGCTCCGGTGTCTTGCTGGCGGCGTAAGGGCGCCTCTGTGAATTGGACATGGCAGCGACGTCTTGAGAGTCAGAAGGGCTTATTTGTCCGTCCTCAAGGGGAGGGTTCTCGTCGACAGGCTGCGTTGGAGGAGATGGAGACATGTTGCACAAGGCTGTGTCGCGTTAAACTGTCAGGGTTGTTGTCGGCCAAGCAACCAGGATCGTGGATGGGGACGTGCAATGTCCTACGTCCAATGGTTGAATGTGTGGGTTGTAGATTCGGAACAGCGAGTCCCTGAAGGCACGTTCAACAGTGTTGCACAGCCTCGACCAAGATCGTGACTTGAAGTTTCAACGCGTCCCAATGAAGTGATGATGTGCCACTGAACATGTGCGATGATCAAGTTGATGAATGAATAAAGACCAAGATCATGTTCACGAATGGTGACTGTTGAGCCTCGCAGCAGCTGAACAACCCGGGACGGAAGGTACCTGCTCACTAATAGAAAAGCATCACCCCTGCAGCTCGTTGCCTTGTGGCTTGCAGCTAATGCGCCACACTCAGCACAGTACACTACTCACCTCGCCGACGACCTCGTGACTCGGCCAGAACCTCGAAGAACAAAAGTCATCTGCCATTAACCACTGATTAACCCTCAGTTGACGTATAAATATACGCATTCGCCATTTATTCCAGATCCGCCACCGGAAAGGCCAGGCGTAACCTTCTTCTGCAGTATCCTCAGACCAAAGGAAATCAGCCGCGGCCCCCCAGCAGGTGGCGAAGCAACCAAGATCAAGATGGACTGTGATATCTGCCATCGCAAGCATGACGCCAAGCGATTGCCGTTTCTCTGCACCGTCGACGCCCGGAACTCGCTATTTGAGGGCCGCCTGAAGAATGTGCAGCTGCTCATTGAAAATGAAGGCCTCCAGAAGGAGATCAGCGTCTTGTTGGCGGAGCCCTCGACAACCCCAACAAAGCACCGCAAGGACTCGATGCAAGCGCAGCAGCGGATGGCCGAGGATAGGACGACCCAGATTTTGGCCGCCGCCGATAAGTTTAGGGACGACATAAGAGCCGCCAGGGCCGAGATCGAAGCCAGGAAGGCCGCCCTGTCCAGTCGCAGATCTGACTTTGCCGCTGCGTCCGATGGTCTCTCTGATCGCAGAGCGAAGCAGCAGAAGGAGGTGGAAAAGTCCATCAGCATGATTAACTACCGGTGGACCCGGTCAGCCGAAGACATGGCTCGAACCCGATCCTTTCTTTGTATGGAGGCAGCCACACTGTATGGACTCGAGCGAGTCGAGAAGGGATCCCCTGGACGATACGAGTATCAGCTCGGTGGCATTCCCATCATCGAGCTGATTGGAATGAATTGTGAGAACCCTGACTCTTCTGTCGGAAGTGAAGCTAACACCCTCATGGCATCAATACCGGAAATGATCTCGACCTCTCTTGGTCACATTTGCCATATCCTCATGCTTGCATCTCACTATCTCGCAATCCGTCTCCCTGCAGCCATCACACTACCTCACCGCGATTATCCTCGGCCTACTATTTTCAACCTGGCTAGCTCCTATAGAAAGGGTGATCCAGTGTTTCCCAGCCAAACAGGAGCCGCCACCCCTAACTCTTCCGCAGGAGATGCGGACTCTCAGCATGTTTCGCGCCCGAGACCCCTTTTCATCGACAAACCTTTGTCGCAACTAATCAAGGAGGATCCAGCCACGTACTCTTATTTCATAGAAGGCGTAACTCTTCTGGCCTACAACATCGCGTGGGCCTGTAGCACTCAAGGAGTGCCAGTCGGCGAAAAAGGCTCATTCGAGGACATTTGCAACATGGGTCGCAACTTGTACAGCCTTTTGATCAATCAACAGTCCATAGGCGCCGATGGCAAGCCCACTCACCTGGGACAGTTTTCCCACGGGACAGCCTACAACTTTCTCTCAGCAGCTGAGGGAACTGAACTTGCTAAGAACTTCAAGTTGCCCAACCCGATCAAACTCGCCGACAAGCTTAAGAAGAAGCTGCTCAGCGAAGCACCTACTCCCGACTGGGAGGTCCTGGATGATGACGCCTGGAAGGTTGAGGAGACCCCAGTGGACAAGCCATCCGAGGACAAGAGTTCTCCTCGTAGAGGGTCGAGTGGATGGATGAAGGTGAAGAATAGATGAGTAGAGGTATATATATCACGGGTCGTTGCACGATCATAATCAAGACCAGCTCAAGTTGGCGACAACAACAACAACAATAGACTTTTAATCCAGACAACTCGACTGCAAACCAAACTCCGTGAACTCGAACAAGTGACATCGCACATTATACATGAAGACCTCGCGTCTTTTCCTTCAAAACCTGGTATCCTTTCAAAACACGATATCCCTTCGCCAATTCATACATCTCTCTTCGTAAACTCATACATGTCTCTTCACATCTTCGTAATCTCTCTTCAAAACTTCATCCATATCTCTTCACAGCCTCATCACTTCGTCGGGGTTGACTTCTTGGGATGGAAGAGCTGGGGCTTCTTCCCCTTCTTTGCCTGTAGGCGTCTAAGCGTCCTCTGAATCTCTGCCTCTTGGAGGTCTGTGGGAGTTTCGGCAGGGGTAGAATCCCGTCGAACAGGTGTCTGAATCGGCGTCATTTCCTCAGGCGAATCAGTCATGAAGGCTTCTGTGAGTATAGATCCCTTTCGGGCGGGGGCGTTGGGGGTATGGGTCGGCGCGTTGGTGGTTATGCTGCCAGTCTGAATTGCCGGAACAGTCTCTTGCTGATTCACGGTCGAGGAAGCAGCTGTGTCCTGCTGCTTTTGGTGAGAGGGTGTAGGGGTCGGCGCGGCGGTGATTGTGTCCTTGGTTCTTCGAGATCTGGGCTTCAAGATCTGTCGCTTCGCCATCTCTGCCTGGCTGGCTTCCTGGGGTTGGTCGGAGCTTGCAGCGGCTTGAGTGGTCGAGGATTGAGGCGTGGTCGTAACGTAGGTGGCGAAGAGGGCAGGATCAACGAGAGGTGGCTGGTCGTCGTTGGTTGAGGGTGGAGGAGGGGAAGTATATATGACTGTTTCGGGGTCACTCCCGTCGTCGTTCTCTTCGAACGCTGCGATCAGGTCTCTCTCGAGCTCGTCAAGCTCATCTTGTGGCTTGTCGGCCTCTTCTGGTTGAGGATCCGACCGGGCGACGCATTGTGCGTTCGCGGGTGAGGTAAGGGGGGAGAAAGCGGGTTGAGGGTGTGAAGTCTCTTCCTGGTCGAGAGGAGGGTACTGAGACTGCTGTGTCAAGTGTGCGTTGAGAGAGGAGAAGATAGGAGGAGGAGATGGTCTGCGCGAGTCTCCGCTGCTTCGAGGGCCTGGTGACTGAGAGCCCTGGTCGTGATGTGTGTGTGATGATGTTGAAGGCATCATCGTCGAAGCGAACAGAGAGGAAGAAGTCTCGGGTCTAGTGACCCGTGCTGTCGTCGTCGCAGCGGAAGTGGTTGATGGATTGAGAGCCATCGGTGAATCAGGGAGGGCTTCGACATCTCCCATGAGAATGTCGGAGCTCTCCTCACCCTCCCAGTCCATCTCAGATGAGAGGATAGGGAGGGGACCAGCATCTCCGGAGTCGTCCCCAAATACGATCTCCATCTCTGATGCCAGCTGATCCTGACCGATGGTACTCTCCTCGGGATCTTGGTCAAGATCCATGAGGTCGCTTGTCGAGCGAACCTCGGCGGAGTCGCGCAGACTCATCTCTCCTTGAACCGAACCGAGAAGGTCTCCGAGGGCCATGCTGTCGTCTTCGTCGTCGTCCTGGTTGGTGGTGGTGGTGGTGGTGGCCGGAGCCACAGGCAGGAAGGACAGGTCGGCGGCGTTGAAGTCGAAGGGAGGAGGGGAAGAGTTGAACCACTCTTCAAAGTCATCAAAGTCCTCGGGTCTCTTGAAGGACGAGCTGGTGGTGTCCGGAGCATCCTGGACGAGGGGGATGGGGTCGGCGACGGCTGCGGTGGCCTGCTCCAGGACTTGCTCGCCTTCTTGAGTCGAGGACTCCGATGACTTCGAAGGGGTCTCGTCGACCCTTCCTCCGGCGGGCATGGGAGAGTCGGACAGCCCTCCTGGACGACTTCGCCCCGAACGCCTCGTTGCCTTCACATGGCTACGAGGGCGACGACCTTGGACACTGGTCGACACCCTCGCCTCGAACAGCGATCTCGAAGACCGATCACGCTGTCGAGACGCCGATGATCTAGGCGCGGAGGGCCCAGGGGAAGCCGACACAGGAGGCGGCCTCTCGGAGGGCTCTTGGTCGGTCGGCGGCTTGACCATGGGAGACTCTGGAGCAGGAGTGGGAGTCGGTCTCGAAGGTTGAGGATCCCTTGCGGGAGATGAAGCGGCCTTCTCCTGTGGCTTGGAAGCAGGGGCCTTGTGCTGCTTCTCCTCGGTCATCGAGTCCGTCTGAACACCGTTTGAGGTATACCTCGATGAGGATGCCTCGCCCGATGTTCGCTCCCCGGGAAGATCTCTAGGCTCCGTCTGGGTACCGCGGCTGTAAAACGCAGTGACCTTTCGGGAACCCTTCGACCTAGGATCCTGCACCTTGACCCTGGCGAGTTCGAGTTCGGGTTCAGGCTCCGGGACTCGAGGAAGCCAACGACGGCCCGATCGACGAAAGATGGCCGCCAGACCGATCCAAGCAGCGTCGGGGTCATAACCCCTTCGCTGCTGGTTCTGTCTGGCAGCCTCGTCGCGTCGTTGCTCCTCAAGGTCCTTTTGCCTTACTGCCTCCCTCTCCCTCACCTCCCGTTCCTGTTCCCGCATCGCCAACTCGTTCTCTCGTGTGGCTTGCTCCTCACTCTCCCTCCTGCGACGCCTCTCCCGGTCCTCGGAGAGGAGCTTCTTAAAGAAGGCTTCCCCATCCGTGTCCCTGGGATCAGCGTCGAGGTTCACCTCACCCGGCTCTGGAAACAGAATCTCCAGGTCCATGCAACGGTAGGCATAGTCTCTTGCGAGAACTATGCCGTCCCGGATGGTTCCGGGGAGGTGGTACGCCGAAAACAAAATGTTTGGCGAGGAAAGGAGGAGCCAGAGCTGCCAGCAATCGGCAAAGAAAGGCTCTGTCTGCGACCTCAGACGTGAGTAGTCGCTCTGCCAGATCCAGGGGATCAGGTAGAGGGCCGCCGCCGTGACGGACTGCAGGAGCACCACAGTCCTGGAGGTGTTGACCAACCTCTGGAAGTGGTAGAGCATCAGCAACCACCACAGGAACCGCGGGCTCACTGCAAAAGCCCAGAAAGCCAGTCGGAGAAGCGCGAGTGGGAGCGCGTCGTACTCCGGGTCGAAGCACTCGTGTATGTTGAAGATCGAGTCCCATTCACACCCCTCTCGGAGGGGAAGCCACATGGGAAGATCTTCAGGGCGCATCGTGTTGTTGGACATGTTGCTGTATATATCTGGTCAGCGTCAAATCTGGTAAAGGTGACATCGCTATAAGGTGAAAGGGGTATATAAAGGGTGACTCTGCGTATGCGAGTGTGTATATAAGAGCTGCGATACTCGTCACTTACTCTGGTCTCGGGGATGCGTCGTGTTTTTAAATGATAGCGACTGCTGCTGATGAGAGAAGAAGAAGAAGAAAGAGGGGAAGCAGAGATTGTTTTCATTCTTTATTGTTGTTGTGCGTGGTAAAACTGGCGAGCAGTGATTGACACTGGCAACCAAATGCCAGGCCGGCAGTCCACTTAAGGAGGCATCGTCAGTTGCTGCCAGTGCCAGGCCAGTTTGGAACAAAGATAACGATAAGACATTGCGTTGTCGCTGGTGTTGGCCTGGCTTGATCGGTATTGATATCAAGTTCGTGCCTCCGTTGGCCATGAGGCATCGAGTCATCGTGAAGCTATTCGCTAGTGTTGCAACTACATGAACAGGCTCCTTTCATGTAATCAAGACTTATTGTTGGCAAGTACAGATTGTTCATTCACAGTATATACAATGCAGGATGATGTTGTGTCGAACAAAGTCTTTGTTTAACAAGCACCCAACAAAGGGGTTGTGTTTGCTCCATCAACACCCATATATCGTCCAAACCCAACACACAAACCAAGGTATCTCTGATCCAAGCAACGCCAATACCTCCCATCACGTGTTCCCAGTCCCGTCATCACTCATTATCCTTGACTAATTCAGCCATGATTCACTTCCTACCCCGAGCAATCAGCCTCGCATGCAGTGCGACCATTACATTGCTCCATTCCTCCTCACCAGCACCAACAGCCTTGCCAACTCTCGTGCCAAGGAACTCGGCCACCTTTGATACATTGAAGTGTTCACCATACAAAACCTTGGCCTCAGGAGTGACAGCTACATCCAGTCCTTCAGGGCCACTTTGGCCCAGTAGGTTCAACTTGACCTCCACCCGAGTTTCCAGTGGTACAAGCAGTAGAGAAGTCGTAATCGCCACGCTTGAGTCAGATGTCTTCTGCACTGTCGTCGGGAACGAAGCATTCATACGGCCAACTTGTGTCGAGACCAGGTTGGCCTTGTCCCAAGCTGCTCGCACCATATTCAGGAGATGGGAAACCTCGGTTCGGCTCTGGGGGAGAGCACGAACATGGTCTCGAATACACTGCAAGAAGAACTCCTTCTCTGCTGTCTTGGGAAGCGGGTTCTTCTCACGGCTGTCGGCAATGTACCACAGGTCGATTGTCGAGTTCGGTCGATGCGTCTTGAACGAGGCAATGTCAAAGACAATCTCGATCTCACGCTTATAGGCCATGGAAAGGACTGTGCCCGAGATTCCAGTCACGGCCCAGCCCTGTTCCTTCTCGATGGCATCCACACGAGCTGATGGAAGTCAGTTACTGAACAGCACAACCAAGATTCTTAAAGGGGGATACATACCTTTGAGGCTGTTAACCTCGGTGCTCGTCCAACCACGACACTCTTCTCTAATCTTCTCAGACTCCTTAATGTCCTCTAGGCACTTCTGTTTCCGTGCCACCAAATCCTCCACTTCGACTTCCGAGGCCTGGAATTGCTCCCGAAGATCCGCGATACGCTTCTTCTTAAGCTCGATATCTTGGTCAAGGTCCGACAACTCCTCACGAGCAGCCTCAAGATCAGCCGGGTCGCAATCAGCCAGTTCTCGGGCCACTTGTTCAAGGTTACCACTCTCCTCCACGAGGGACTGGTACCGAGTCATGATGGCGGGCAGGACAGAGTCGAGAAGGCTCTTTTGCTGGTCCAAAGACTCCTTGTCCACTTCCATGCCCTCGTCGATCCTGAGCAGACCTTCCTTTAGTCCATCCTGCAGCTTCATTCGCCATTCATACCACATGGCCTTGCTCAGAAGGCGGGCGTGGTTCTTGACATTCATGAATTGCTTGTCCATAAGAGTCTTGATCTCAGGTGTCGCCGCCATGTACTCTTTGAATAGTGGCGGGTTCTCCTCAAACGTGTCCATCTCAATTTCCTTGACAATACGTCGGCCTTCAGAGATGTACTTCTTCAGCTCCCGGCAAGAGTGTTGATACAACTCAAGCATTGGCACTGTACAGGCACCAGCAACAACACAACGCTCCAGCGAAAGGTTCTCCTCGCCTTGCTCAAGAAACCCGTTGTCGAGGTTTCCGGGGGCTGTCGTGTGTCGCCTCTTGGTGGTTGTCAGCTCCATGAAGCGAATCGATGTCATGTTGAGGAAGTCCTGAAGGTGGATTCGCTCTTCGTCGTCGTCAACCTCGTTCTCGAGTCGCTCGGCATCTTTCACAGGTGATTCGTCAAAGTTTACCGAGTGCCCAGTCCGATCATCATCGACATCTTTGAATCTTCCCTGGTGTCTTGGTGTCGTTGCCGGCTCCTGTCTCTCGGGCGACGACAACGTCGGGGTGGCACTATTGGGTTGTAGGCTCTTTCGGAATGACAGCGTGAGCTTCCCAGTCGTCTCAGCTTTGGGGGGATGTTGGAGTCGGACATTTTTGACGGGACTGCCTTGATGACCCTTGAGTCTCTTGACACCATCGTTCTCCTCCTCCTCGTCATCATCCAGCTCGCTAGGTCGCTTTCCAAGAAGTCCTCTGGCGCTTCCGACAGCAAGACTCTTACGGCCCCTGAGCGGATTCCGCTTCGGGCTAAGGCTATCAATCATTTCGCGAAGATTGAGTGTAGCTTCAGCACCATCAGCTTCTCGCTCGAGAATCTTTCGTCGATTCTCCTTGTCTTCCTCTTCTTGAGCCTCCTTATCCACTTCAGTCGATAGTTCTTTTGGATCATCGAATGTAACGCCACGTTTTCCAGGCACAAACTCGGTTGCCATGTCACCAATAGAACCTCGGCGATCAAAAAGGGCAGCAACCTGAGGAGATCCAAGCCCAGCTCGATCAGCACCAAGGCCCGACAGTCGACGATTCTGGGGTGTCAACACAACGGTTGGAGTTCGACTGCCTGTTCCAGTGCTGGTTTGAAACAGACCCTTCTTCGGCGTGGCCTTGACCGGTGATGGGGTTCTAGAGCTGACCCTGTTGGACCTAGCGGGAGATGGTCTCTTCGGGGAGGCAGACCGTGACTTGCGTTCTGATGTTCTGGGTGTGGTCTTTGTTGAAGATGCCGGGGCAATTTGAGGTGTGGATAGCTTCGCTGATGTTGGCGTCCTGGCCTTGAGCATCGACTGCGGTGTGGTTGATGCCTTGGCAGGAGATGGTGTCCTGCTAGACCTGCGGGTGGATTGCGGTGTCGTACTTTTGGGTCCAACGCTACGCTTCAGCCTGTTCGCTTGAGAAGATGAGGGCTCGGGGCTGGGTGTCGTAGTTGGCTTCTCGGCTGCTTGGGCTTGAGGCTTTTCAGCAGGAGTGCTCTTGCTAATCGCGGCCTGGAGAGCCTCGTCAGGGTTGTCTGGTGTGTCGGCCTCCTCTTCCATAACCCGCTTGCCCAAGCTTCGTGCATTTCCCAAAGCATTGTTGAGGATACCGCCGATGGCAGTTGTCATGTCCATGCCCATGGTAGTGTCATCCTCATCTTCGTCCTCATCCTTGTCGTCGTTGGTATTCGGTGGTTGGGACAGAATTTGACCAACTCCCATGGTCATGTCCATGGGCGCATCGTCTTCATCTTCATCTTCGTCGTCTGCCTTGTTGACCGTCCTTCGCCGAGGAACTCCCAGGCTCTTCCTCTTCTTTTGTGAAAGAACCCCACCCATAACTGTCGTCAGCTCCATCGACATGTCTTCGTTCCCATCTGACTCGTCCATCTCATCGGGAACGGGCCGACGGATACCACCAATTGCCGTGGTAAACTCCATAGTAGCCTCTTCCATCGGCGCATCATCTTCGTCATCTTCGTCATCCGGCGAAGGGGCCGACTTCTGCGCCTTGTTCTGGTTCATGATGCCTCCAAATACACGGGTAACGTCCATAGACATGTCCTCATCTGGATCGCGTTCCTGTGCAGGCTGGGGCTTGATGATGCCACCAACCGCCCGTGTGATGTCCATATCCATGTCCATATCCATATCTGAGCCATCATCGTCATCGTCGGCTTGAGCTGATTGTGCTTGTTGGGCTTGAACTGGTGGCGGTAGGTTCTCTTGGTCTCGCGCAGCAACAGTCGGCTTGTTCGCATCTTTGCCCCATCCGAAGGAAGGAATAAACTCCTCGCCGTCGTCGAGATCCTCATCGCTATCCTCTTCGAGACGCTGGTTGCCAGCTCTTCGAGCAGCAAGTCTGAGGGCTTCGTCCAACGTTGAGGACTCTTCTTCGTCGGAATCAATCGATCGGTCCGATGCGGCTGTCGTCCCCGTCACCTCGTCAATAGTGAGCATCGTTCCATCGTCAGAGTCGCTGCTTGAACCGTCGTCTTCGCCATCATCCTCCACGTCGGCAACCTCTTCCACCGCATCTGCTGGTTCGGAGTCTGAACTATAGACTGTCGATGTCGCCGTATCATCATCCGGGTTGTGAAAGTTTGCGGGTGGAAGGCCAGAGCTTCTTCGTTGCTTCTTCTCCTCTTGATCGGTCGTAGGATTTGATGAGGCTCCATGCTGACTGTCGGCGTTATTCGAAAACGCAGAGTTCCTTCTGGTTGAGTCGGTGGATGTTGTAGAGTCCTGCATGTATTCGACCTCATGAAAGGTATGCAGAGTCGCTTCAGCCGCGAAGGAAACACGGCGGTTGGCAAGGGACTTTCGACGAGCGTCACGACGCTCCCGCTCCTCGCGTTCTCTGGCGGCGGCTTGTTGCTCCTCCTCAGTCTTGACGGCAATCTTGGACCCATTGGATTCTGTAGTAGACTGATCTGCGAACGGAGATTCTTTTGCTGGTGTACCAAAGTCGATCAAATCAGGCACCTTCGGCTTCATGGGTGGGATTTCGGGTATGGGAATAGTTGGCTTGAGGATAGAGCGGGGGGCTTTGTTCGAGGCGGCAAGAGACTACATCATGTTAGTTGGATATAGCGCAGGATAAAAAGGACATTGACTTACCAGGCGCCTGTTTCCATTTGCCTTCATGAGGGCATCTAGACCACCTGGTCCCAAACTTTTGCTTCTCGACTTCTTGCGACTCGCAGCCAACGAACTTGTGACGTCGACAGTCGCATTCTCCTTTTCCATTGCTTTATGAACATCTGTATGTGAGGCTATAGACCTGCGCGTGCGCCGCGTGGCGGGCACAGTGGCATCAGTAGCAGGCGCCATTGTCGGTAGAGTTGTCGTATCTTGTCAAGTTGAAGCCAACTCCAAACCCTGGACGCGACGGCGATAAAGTGGTAGTGGGCTGTATCTCGCGACGGACCGTGTTTGTTTACTTTGGGCGGTAGCAACAGGGGAGGGGCTCCACTTTGCCAAGTCTTCCGCCATGCTCTCAGCCAAAGCATAATCCCCCGCCTACTCACGTGAGCCCTCGAGTGTCAGCCACAAATCCCCCACTCGCTTAATTACCTAATCTGTGGCGCTCGGCTGCACAGCCAATCCCCAAATTTTACAAGCCCTAAGTCTCAAACTGCACGGAAATTTTGGTGTGTGATTTGCCCTACTTCTCCATCTGCGAAAACTGACCTCCGCAGCCACTCTCAACCTCGCCTCACCCAGCTCAATCCACGACACGCCCTTACGGTACCTGCCCGAGAAGGATTATTCAAGATGTCAGTCAGAACCTCAGCAACGATCGATACACGATGTCCCGAACGAACGCGTCGCTAACCTCTGCATCAGGGCGACCGAGTTGACCGTCCAGTCGGAGCGTGCTTTCCAGAAGCAGCCTCACATCTTCCAGAACTCGAAGGCCCGAACCAAGAGCACCCGACCGGGCAAGGGTGGCCGACGATGGTACAAGGACGTCGGTCTGGGTTTCCGTACCCCCAAGGCCGCCATTGAGGGCAGCTACATCGGTACGTTGGATATGGAAAATATTTGGTCTGGAGAAGCATTTTGGAGGTGGAGCGCATTCGACAGGGCTTGCGAGAATGGAGATGCATTCGGGCATGCCTTGCGCAATTTGGACGGCCAGACGACTCCATGTTGAATCGCATTGCTGACATTTTGACTGCAGACAAGAAGTGCCCCTTCACTGGTCTCGTCTCCATCCGTGGCCGTATCCTGACCGGCACCGTCGTTTCCACCAAGATGCACCGAACCATCATCATCCGCAGAGAGTACTTGCACTTCATCCCCAAGTACTCCCGTTACGAGAAGCGACACAAGAACGTTGCCGCCCACGTCTCCCCCGCTTTCCGTGTCATGGAGGGTGACCAGGTCACCGTTGGCCAGTGCCGGCCCCTGAGCAAGACTGTACGTTGGAGGATTTAGCCAGTATGCGAGGGTGGAAAACGAATGCTAACTTATTCAAGGTCCGATTCAACGTCCTGCGCGTGCTGCCCCGAACTGGCAAGGCTGTTAAGAAGTTCAGCAAGTTCTAAATTGGAACTCTTCTGGCATTGTTTTTGGCGTGATAAGCATCAGGGGGAATGGGAAGTTTCCTCTGAAGGGTCGGGCACCGGATGTTGCGTTGCAAACGGTTGTGCTATAGATGCAATCGCGAATAAAAAGGATTCACGAAGACAATTGTCTGTCTGGGGTTCATGGTTCACTTTTGGGCGTGATATGGCTAGGAAAAGGGTCGTCATGATCTCAAGATTACGTTCATACCTTTGACTATCTCGGACCAGAAAATGCCAGTGCCTAGTGAGGACCTATTCTCTTGTGAGCGGTGCCAGTGGAATGGATGATTCAAGTTGTCAAGCCAGCGGGCTGTGTCGACTGGTGACCGGTGTATTGCCTAGTAAACACGCAACCCGCAGCATGAAGTGAAGGGCCAATTCTAGGTACTCATGATCTGGCAAACCACCGAATTGGGAGCCAAAAGTATCATACAATAATTCAGTTGAAGTCATCACGGGATACTTGCATGTACCGTGTCCAGCACAGTGCATGTGCATATTTCACACCTCCACCCATCGCAATTGAAGGTCACTGAAGATTCAACCTCGGACGAGACCTCTCTATTCGCAACCACAACTCGACCTCCAATCCCTATTCTCACACTCGGCTACCGATTCAGACCTCTAGCTGAAATGGGCTGGATCTCTTCCATCCTCGGAACCGACAAATCGGTGGATCCCCTCGGAAAACTCGATCCCAGTCTCCGCGACTTTCTCGAAAAAGAATCACCCCTCAAGTACCCGACGAAGCAGCCCGCGAACCCCCCTCCAACAACCCAAGAACCCAGCCATGTCAATCCTGCGATAGCATCGGCGCAGAATCCAGCTGTGCCCTCGGCGAGCTTGTACCAGGACGGACGATATGCACATCTATGGAAGAATTACCAACCGCTGTCCCAGATCGAGGCCGAGACTGCGAGCGATCATGAGAAGCTCATGAATGTCCTCCAGTCGTATAAGGAGAGGAAGGAGGCCATTGGAAAGGCTGCGCTGGAGAATTGTGCAGAGCACCAGGAGGAATGGGTGAATTGCATGAAGCATGGCTCATGGGAGGATCAAATGCAAATGTGCCGGCACCAAGTACGCAGGTTTGAGCGGTGCTACATGATGCAATCAGTATGGCTACGGCTACTTGTTTCTATCATTGACGTTAGCTAACATTATGCGCAGCGATTCCTTCGTGCGTTAGGATACGGATCGGTCGAGGGCAGGTCTGCTGTAGTGGAGGAAGACATCCAGATGCACGCCGACGCTCTCTTCCAACGAATGATCAAACACGAGGACGCCGTAGAAAAGGCCAAGGCCGACGGACTCCCCATCCCAGTCTTTGATCCCGCGATACCCAAGTCCAAGGCCCCAGCTGTTACACCCACCGAAGAGCTCCAGCAGCAATGGAAGGAGCAGCTCGAGAAGCTCCCGGAAGATGAGCGGGCGATAGAGGAGGCTGCTCTGAGGGCCGATCTCCAGGCCAAGGCCCAGGTTGCGGGAAGCGTACAGAAGATCTGGGATACGCAGGCGGAGCAGAGGAAACAGCGACAAGCAGATGGAAGCTCGACATTTGGGGACTATGTTGCGTCTCTGTTTGGAAAGTCTGGAAAATAAAGAAAAGGAACGTCTGTGTATGATTCTGTATAACATGTGGTTGTCGGTTTGGACCAGTAACGCCCAATGTCAAGAGGATAAAATGATGTACGCACAACTCAATGTAAAAAATATTGCCTGAAAATAAGCTGTATGTGCTATTGCTTTGTGTAAGTCGGTCTTGTCATGCGTTGGACTGGTTTTTGTAACTGAGCAATCAGGATATGAGTCTTGATGTTGACGATGATCCGTGAAGGATGACTTTGTGCATGGAGGACAGAGGAAAGTGTTCAGAAACCTCATGTTACAGGGAGATATGGATGAAATATCAACACATGAAATTGAAAGAAAATAAACAACAAGAATCAATTAATAGGTATTGACTGCCCACTCACCTCTCCTCTTAAATATGAGAATAATCACTTACCCTAAGGTGAAACCATCACAACAACGGCGTGACAGCGGCAAACCAAGAATCCTAGACCCAAACTGCACGCCCTTCTCCCATCAAATCCAACGACCGGTTCCGTGGTCTAGTTGGTTATGGCATCTCGTTAACACCGAGAAGGTCCCCGGTTCGATCCCGGGCGGAACCACCATTTTTTGCCCTTTGGCATTCTTTTTGCCAAGACTTCAATCGCCAAGACCTTGATCGCCAAGCCTTTGATCTATAAGACTGTCTGTCACTCGACTACATATCCTGTGTAGACAGAGGAATTCTCTCTCTCCCCCTTTTTTTTTAGACTGCTGTCTATCTCGCCGGTCAACTAATCACTGCCGAAACTC
This sequence comes from Fusarium sp. LHS14.1, assembly GCA_025433615.1. Lineage (NCBI taxonomy): Eukaryota > Fungi > Ascomycota > Sordariomycetes > Hypocreales > Nectriaceae > Fusarium > Fusarium sp. LHS14.1. The sequence continues at coordinate 4,390,245 of CM046481.1, forward strand.
GTGATAAATAACGCATTCTGACTGCTTGCTCTGGAACCCAAGATAAACATCACAGGGGGAACGATTGCACTGCTCCCTGAGCAACGCGTTGGATAAACAATTGATGATCACTGAGAACTGCCTCTTTATTTTAGCAATTGATTGCTTTAGAGAACTTGACTAACTGGGCAGCATTCCACTCAATAAGCACTCGATAACAGTCACTGTTCGAGAAGATGGCATGCGCTTGGCCAACGGCATATTCATTGCTGCATTGGATATGGATATCATAAAGATGACTCCTGCTAAATCACAACAAAAGTAACCCAAACTCCCCTCTTCCCACAGCGTCTAGGCGATTTCCACACCGACAGATGCTCTAGGCTGTATCATTTACCACTCGTCTAGCAGCAAGCCTCGTCACAGGCGCAGAGACCACAGCAGATCTCGCAGCCAGCCTCTTCACCACCACGCATGCTCATCTCAGGCTGAGGCTCGGCCGACTTTTGACAGATTGTTAGCTACATGGGACCGAGTGTTACTCCAACACAAAAAACTCACAGGCTGCTGGGTGACAATGTCACCGTTATCACTCGTCATGGGGGCTTGCTGGGTGGGCTCCATGGAGGCAGGCATGATTGCAGATTTGGAACAAGGTTGGAAATAAGGTAGAGCGTAGAGAGAAAAAGAGACTGCAGAGTTTGTGACTTGTAACGGGTGGATGTGTGTGCGTAGGTACAGCAGAACGGCAACCCATAGCCGGATGTCGTCTCTTAAGTAGCCAGACAGTGGCGCGCGCTCCATGAGGCGTAGCTCAAGGGAAAGAGACAGCTACTACGAGACCCCTAATCAGAGGCCGCCAACATCTGTTTCCAATTTGTGCCTCCATCACAGCTCCTGATACCACTGACGTACGCTTGCGGTGCCGGTTTGCCGGATGGCTTTGGGACGTCTCTGGTGGACTCGTACCCACGGGAGCAGCCGTGGCTGGGCCGGGCCAGGGTCTGGTGGTATTCAGGGACTGGCCACCATGAATGAGAACCCTCGAGGGACGGCAATCAGAGGCCGAGATGGAGTCGCCGTGCGTAAACCATTCGTCCAAGGCGTTGGAACCATCAGCCATCAGCGGCACTGGGCTGCCGATATATGCGGTGCCGAACTTCCGGGAAGCTCCACCCCGCATTTGACCGATCCCGATACGGCACATTGGATAAGCCTCGCAATGAGGTCACTGAAACACCAGGGACAAGCATCATGGATACTTGATACCTATTATTATCCAGAGGCAAAAAGGATGACAGGAGCGAATGGGTGGATGTATGAATGAATGAATGAATGAGTGAGCGAATGAATGCTGAAATGTAAGTGGTCTAACGAAGCACCAAAACCACCAAAAAGAACCAAAAAGCTCAGGATAGTGGTGTCAGAGAACCATTCGCATTTGCTCTTGGAACAGCACAGTAATGTGGAAGCAGATCAACAGCTGCAACACATTAATTGTAAGATGAAAGCGTTCCGTTGTAATATCACCCCCTCAAGCATCCTGCAGTCAGATCTGATGCACAAGAGGCAGATGGAAGACATTGTTAGCAAGTGAATCAAGTCAGTCAGCAGGGCTCGTCACGATGCCACATCACACGGCTCAGCTCGATCAGAAATATGCTAGGGAACAATCGATTCTGTCGACTATTGCCTCCAACAACCAAGACATTTTTTGTTTTTGCTTTAGTATTTCGAGAGTCGCGCCGCTTTGAAACGGCTGACCCTCTCTTTTCCTCCGTCCGGCTCGTCCAAGGGCTGGATCGGAGACTCGTCTTCCTTGAGGAACCCACCTTCTCGCTGAATAAACTTCTTGCGCATTCTCTGATACTCATCAGCAACCTCGTGGTGGATCATTTCATCGTCAATTTCATCCGGGGGTTGTGGATCTGCCTTTGTTTCGCGTTCAACTAACGTGTCAGCTAACGTTGTTCCTTCGGGACCCGTGGGCGCCGTTGGTCGATCTTGATCCAGGAACTTGACGGGGACGTCAAGAGGGCCGGGTGGCACACCCGTATCCCTAGCCTTCTTGAAGCGAGAAGGTTTGCGATTCGACTTGACCTCAGGGGTCTTGGTAGGGCCCGATCGTTCAACAACAATGTCACTCAGTGGTTCCACCAGAGGCTCCCTTTCCTTAATAGCCTCCCTCACCGGAAGCGTCGTGGGCTCCTTTTCTTGAGCAATGTCGAGACTTGAGGAGAAGCGAACTCCCTTCTTGCCGTTGGATGCTTCGGGTTGCTTCTCCTTGATGTTTGACTTGGTGGGTGCTGGTTTTGATGCTGAGGATGATGCCTCGGCCTCTCGCTTCACAACGATGCGGCCAATACCCTCATCGTCTGAACTCGACTCCGCATCTTCTTCCTCTTTCTCAGCCTTTTCAGTGAAACGGGACTTGATGCCCAGTTTCTTCTCAAGCTCGAGCATCCTTTGACGGTAGCCATCTGTCACGATGCGACCAGTGGACCGGCCATATTTGTCCTCTTCGTCTTCATCATCCTCGAAACCTTCGTCGCTGTACTCGAAATCGTAGTCGTCATCGTCATCGGTATCTCCCTCCTCCAGTTGCAACTCTGCGACAACAGCACCAATTTCGCCCGAGTATGCGAGCATCTGTCGGCGCAACTCTGCTTCTTCCTCATCATCATCTTCGGGAATAATTGGTTGTTCCTTGCTAATCATTTCCTGCTCCTTTGCGTGGGTCATGATTTCTTCGACGCGCTTGGCATTCCGTGAAATCAGGGGGGTAGGTCCGTCTTGTGTTTTGGTGTCGGCGGCAAACGATACTCCTTTGCTGGCAGAGGGTAGAGACTGCACAGGCTCTTGTGATGGCGTTGGTGCAGCTGCCGGCTCTGGAGCGCTCCTTGAAACTGTCGGTTCCTTCTTGGGGACTTCCTTCTCTTTGGCTTCCTCCTTTGATGTCGACTCATCCTCCTCGAGATCCTTCACACCAGCCTTTTCGAGGGCCTCTCGAACCTGAGGCAACGAATCGCCAGGCTTGTTCAGCCTGTAAGAGACGACATTGTCGTCGTCGTCAAGCTGCTCAATAATTTCAGTGATCGGCAGACCCTCCTCATCAGTGGCATCTGGCTGACTGATAACTGTAGCCGCGACAAGCTTATTCTCTGCCGCCTCAATCTGCTTCTCCAACGACTCGATGTTCTTGGTGACATAATCGATGCGTCGGTCAAGGACGTTTAGGATCTGTTCCTTGGACTTTCGATTCTTTGAACCGAAAATCTCATCGATCTCACGTCGATTGACGAGCTCGCCCTCGAAGCCATCTTGAATTGTGGCTAGCTCTGTCTCGGTTGTCTTGCACACGGCGTCGACCTCTTCCTTGAGAGCCTCATACTCGGCATCCCACGTCCTCCAATGCTGTAGGGCCGTTTGCAGCTTGCTGACGTTTTCTTCAAGCTGCTGCCGGTGCCGTTCGAGATCCTGAAGACTGTCTTTTCCTGAAGACATTTTGCCGATCTGATGCAGCTGCCGTGAGGCGCTGGGTGGCGGAAACAGAACTTTTTTTGTCGGGGTGAGGTAGCGATGATGAGTGATGAGGAAAAATGGCAGGGGTCCTGAAGCTTAACGTGACGGGTAAACGTCGGTAGACGATAAGCCCCAGACGTCATTCACGGTGACCGTTATCAACGTAACGATAGCGTCGATCTTGTTAGTGCGATGCACGCCCCTCATCTCACGAACAGCACAAAGGCGTGTTTGACACATCAGCCATGAATTTTGGTAGATCTGACAGGCATTGGGTGAGACCGTAGGGAAGGATCGAGTGTTTTAGGTGTCTTACAGTATAAAAGCCACCTAATGGCCGTGCGGGGTGGACAAGAACTTGTCCTCCTGCATATTGATCTTGAGGTGTTAGGCCATCATCGATAGCATCAAGCCATGACAGAGTCCAGCAACACCAAGACCCTCGAGGCCAAGTGCTTCTGTGGCTCTGTCCACTTCAAAGTCGACGTGCCTGTGTCCTCGCTCCCGTTCCTCACTCATCTCTGTCATTGCAGCCTTTGCAGATATGGCTCAGGAGCACCATGCATCTTTCACGCGGCGCTTCCCCTGGACGTGATCCCCAAGTTCGTGGCACCATCGTCGGAGAAGAACATGACGGGCTTCCTCATCGGAAATGGAATTGCGACTTGGAACTTTTGCTCAACCTGCGGCTGTCACATTGCTTGCATTGCAATCGATAAGAGAACCTGGACGCCATCCACCTCCATTTTCATCGATGGCCCTGAGTACTTTCACATCCGCAAGCACATCTATAGCAAGTCGACAAAGGACGGTGGCATTGCGCAGGCGCTGACCCACACGAGGGGCCAAGACTTTATCGACTGGAACCCTCCTGATGACAGTCCGGATGCCAAGCTTGTCGAATCTCGCCCTGAGGTGGGTGAGGATGGAAAGGAACGTCTTCGCGTCCAGTGCGAGTGCAAGGGTGTTTCTTTCACTATCCCTCGACCAAGCCAGGAGGTTATCGACGACGAGTACATGTCCCAGTTCGTATCTCACAAGGAAAAGTCGAAATGGCATGCCACGTTTGATGCGTGTGACGACTGCCGCCTCGTCAATGGGACTCATGTCATAGGATGGACTTTTATCCCCCTTTCGTTGTGTGAGCCTCCTATCAAGGACGATCTCCTCATCGGCACGGCAAAGACCTTCAAGTCATCAGCTGAAGCCTTGAGATCTTTCTGCGGCACCTGCGGAGCAACAATCTTCTACTCCCACAAGGATCGAAGACCGGGAACCAAGCAGCACATCGTCGACATTGCAACGGGTATTCTCAGAGCTCCTGAGGGTGTCATGGCAGAGAATTGGCTCACTTGGCGAGGAAGGCTGGCATGGTTCCCTAGCGGCAAGAGATACGATCAAGAATTCGCAGAGTCGCTGCAGGAGGGAATGAACAAGATGGTGTTGGATAGACACGGCGTGGTTGATGATTACAATATCGGTTGATGGTTCCGGAGTTTCGGAGATGGCGCCGAGAGACGATGCATGACAGGGGAGTTGGGGTGGGAGCGAGTGATGTAGTATGAGTCTTTTGGTGATTTTGAAAATCTCGAAAATTTCAGAAATGAATCCAAGTATGCATTTGAATGCGTCAGAAACCCCTGTTTATGCTCTATGCTTGACCGTGATTCTATCAACCATGGTAACTCTTGTTAGCGGACTCGCCTCCGAAAGGCCGTAGTAAAGGCGCCGGCGCCGGACAGTTACCGACGGTCTCCGGCAGTGTCAACGACTGAGTACAATTTTGCCTCACCAGAAGAGATAAGTATATCAAAATCACAAACTCAACTATCCAGGACTCGTTAAAGCAATTTTGACTCTTTTGAAACCTCGACCTCCAGCCTACTAAACCTGCATCACCACGACCTCCATCACGAGTGGATTACCCGAGCTTTCAGCGACTCACTCACCCCCAAGACATTCTCCTCTCACCAACTTTTTTTTCTCGCTCATAGACATCGCCCAATTCGATGCGTCATGTATCTTGGCGAGCTATTAGGCAACCCTTCACATTCATAGCACTTTCAAGAGCCTCCCTATACACTATGGCTTCTTCAAGTCGATCCTACAATGTAGAGTTCTCACCCCCGCAGTGATGGACGTGAGGCTGACTTGGTTATAGGACGCCATTGATGCGCTCAACTCACTTCAGACGCCTTTTGATATAATAGAGGCTAGGAGGAAGGCTGGTATTAGACCAGATGCTGTGTCTATCAAGGAGATGAGGACATATCTTCATCGAATTGGCTATACTGTGAGGGCTTGGCAAAAAAAACCGCTTAATATCACGACTAACAAGAAATAGCCCTCAGACTTGGACCGCCTCAAGATAGTTCACGTAGCGGGGACAAAAGGCAAAGGAAGCACCTGCGCCTTTGTTGACTCTATTCTCTCTCAGTACCAGAACTCGTATCCTGCCTTGCGCAAGACGGGTCTTTTCACCTCTCCGCACCTCATCGCCGTGCGCGAGCGTATCCGCATTAACTCGACACCTATCTCAGAGGAACTCTTTGCAAAGTACTTTTTCCAAGTCTGGGACCGTCTGGAGGCGGCGCCAAAGGGGGAAGGCGATGAACTCATGGCTCCCCGACCCATCTACGCTCGTTACTTGACGTTGATGAGCTGGCATGTGTTCCTTCAGGAGGACGTGGATGTTGCAGTGTATGAGACAGGTATTGGAGGTGAATACGATGCGACAAATGTCGTTGAGAGACCTGTGGCATCAGGGATCAGCACGCTGGGCATCGATCACGTCTTTGCGCTGGGTGACACAGTTGCAAAGATTGCATGGCACAAGGCTGGCATCATGAAGACCGGCAGCGCGGCCTTTACTATTGAACAAGTCCCTGATGCGTACGAGGTCCTGAGGAAGAGGGCGGCGGAGAAGAAGGTGGACCTCAAGGTTCTGGATCTCGACCCTCGACTGGAGGCTGTCAAGATCCGACCAGACGCTGTCTTTCAGAAGCGCAATGCTACTCTGGCTGTTGCTCTAGCTGAGACTGCACTGGAAAAAGTTGGAGTTCCTTTACCACCGAAGACGGAACCTCTACCAAAGGAGTTTGTCAATGGACTCGAAAAGGTTGTGTGGAGAGGTCGATGCGAGGTCAAGATGGAGGAAAATGTGACTTGGCACGTCGACGGCGCTCACACATCAGACAGTCTCAAGATGTCAGCCAAGTGGTTCAAGGATGAAACCTCAGGACGGTATGTTGTTCCATATTCAACCCCTATTCATGAAGCTAACCTCCCTTTAGCCCTGGTCCTCGTGTCATGATCTTCAACCAGCAAGGTCGCTCCGAGGCCGTCGACTTCCTTGATTCTGTGTTCAAGGCGACGAAGCGAGAGGGAAAACCTGCTTTTGACCATGTCATCTTTTGCACCAACGTCACATACGCCGCTTCAGGCTACAAGCGAGACTTTGTCAACCGACAGTACGACCCAGCTGAGATCGACAAGATGACGGTTCAACACCGCTTCGCTGAAAAGTGGTCAGCTCTGGATCCTGAAGCCGACGTCAAGGTGATGCCGACGATTGAGCAGTCCATCGACTTTGCCCGGCATGTCGGCGAAGGTCTCCCTGAGGGTGAGACGGTGCAGGCCTTGATCACAGGGAGTCTGCATCTCGTTGGCGGAGCTCTGGGCATTCTGGAAAAGGCCGATGCTCTGTAACTGGCAAAAATAGAGGCGCGTGTAGGTAGATGGGCATATTAGAAGGAAGGCATCTATAATAGACCCTCGGGCTCCAAGGCCCGTAAGATACCCCCTGCAAGATACATGCTCCCCGTCGCCAGGACCTTTTGCTGTGAACCACCTTGCTTCGCGATCTTTCTTACTTCAGCAACTGTGTCCTGAATGTTGTCAAACGCCTTTGTATGGCAGTCAGGTACCCTTTCCTCCATCGTCCGGGCTACGCGAAGCTGCACCTCCAAGTCTCTCTTCTCACCGTTGACGGGCTTCTCCTGGTCGTTTCTTGTGAAAAAAGCATGACTAAATATGTTTTCTCGTCCTGACGCATCTTGAATAGCGTCGAGTAACACTGTCAAGAGCTCAGCTGCGTCTCTCTCTTGTTGGTTAAAGACGAGGACTGCCGACTCATCTGGACCAAGTGTGGCGACGAACCACTTGGCAACCTCTTGCATGCTGTCCTTGGTGTGTGCACCATCAAGATGCCATCCGATGTGTCCCTGCTGAATAACTTCGCAGCGGCCTCGAATATTTGCCTCCTTCAGACCCTGGATCATTTTGTCTGGGAGGTTCACGAGGGCATTGGGGTCACTGCCCATGCCTAGATGCTCTCGCACAGCAAGTACGGCGAGTGCTTGGTTGTACTTTTGAAAGTTTCCAGGTAGTCTGCCTAGAACGCCTCCCCATTTTTCAACAAGAGCGTCATCTAGCTCGACGAGCTCGGCGCCTTTCTCTGCTGCCCTCTCTTGTAGGACACGCCTCACGCTAGGCTTCTCCTCTATCTTGCGGACAAAACCACGCACACCTGGCTTGAAGATGCCAGCCTTGTGCCAAGAGATCTTCTCAACTGTATCGCCTAGCATAGCAACGTGATCGATACCAAGTTGCGTCAAGACGGCGACCGAGACAGCCTCAGGCGGCACCACGTTGGTGGCATCGTATTCGCCACCGATTCCACATTCAAGAACAACACTATCGACCTTTTCCCGCAGGAAGATATGCCATGCAAGGATGGTCATAAATCGAAAGAAGAAAGGTTTTGAGTTTGGCCCTTCGGCTTCTGCAGTGCTCATGCCCTCTTTCTTCGCCGTGTCGGAGAGTCGCTCCCATAGCTCGAAGAAGGCTTTAGCGAAGAGGCCCTGGGAGACTGGCTCGCCTTGGATGGCAATGCGCTCTCGAGGACTGACGAGATGTGGGCTAGTATATGTCCCAACTGTTTCGTATTGTCGCAGCATGCCTGTAGCAAAAGCACTAACGGAGCCTTTCCCCTTTGTGCCAGCGACGTGTATGTGTCTGAGGCGGGCGAGGTCTTTGGGCTCGTAACCTGCACGGCGGAGCCATTGGCGCATTTCCGGGATGGCCAAGGCATTGAGATCCTGAGCTGGCTTATTTGCAGAGCTTGAGTCGGAAGTACTTTCAAAAAGATGGGTGATTTGGCGGTTGGAGTAGAGTTGCGAGAGGAGGCCTAGAGCGTCGCCGTAGCTGCGCGGTGCGGTGCTGAGGCACCAACCGGTGCTTGTCGAGCTCATGGCTAAGACGCGCACTCTGGCGTCGCTGCTGAGCAATGAGCAACGATATCGCATTATTTTTTTTTTTTCTCTTTTTTTCAATATTAATCGCACATTTTAAGTGATTGACGAGTTGTGCTGTGTAGAGTTGATGTTAGAGATGAGTTTTTGCTGGTGGTGTCAATTGAAGTGGGAAAAGAGATGACCTAATTCGTCAAGTTGGCCCTCGATTAATCATGGTTTCTTCATCATCATCAAAACCTATTCTTCTACTCATCTAACTCCCTGCCAGAGGATGATATGGATAAATAAAAACACAAGTATGCTAACATCCTTAGTATTTTTTTTTAATTGTTTTGTTCTATTTTCAAGTTTAGCAAAGACTCGTCTGAATTCGCCCTTTCAATCTTCCAGTGGCTCCCCATCAGGTTTTGAGACTTGCAAACCATCCAGCCAGAGTTGAAGCCAATACGCAACTATTGCCTTGATCACCACAACCTAAACTTGAGCTTCGTCCTCTACTTCATTCTCTGCTTCGTCTTCAGCCTCCTCCTCTGCTTCCTCCTCTACTTCGTTCTCTATCTCGTCTTCTGTCTCGTCCTCTGCTTTTAATTCTTTTGGCCAGGGCCACCAGCCCTTCAACGGCATATCGTCGTAGATGGCATTTATACACTGCCATGGTGCATGGACGTGATAGAAATACACCCAGTGGTCGTGAGGGCGATAGGCTACCGCCGATAGGGTATCTTCGATCTTGAGATTCCGTATCCTAAACTCGGAGAGCACGCGAAGCTCGTGAGAGTATACTGTGAGCTCAGCCACCCACTGCGGATCATCTTCCAGGTCTTCGAGGTGATAGGTGCGGTTGAACCTTTGGAAGCTTGGGTTTTCCTCGTGGGGATAGCACGCATACTCTCCCCTCTCCTGATTGACATTGGCCTCGCTCCAGTAGAAGCCCTCCCTCATGAGTCTCGGCACATCGTGAGTATTGACCCGGAGGGAGGCTCTCCACTCTGGCTCGGTGTCCCTTGGAAATTCCAGATCCGAGGCGAATTTTATCTCTAGGACCCAAGCCATTTCTTCTGGAAGATGGCATCTGCATGACATGCGGGAACTGCGATCTTCACTGCCACGCTGCGGGGTTTGGTTTGCTGCCTGTCGAGAAAAGGCATTGTTGAAACCGTGTGCCAGTTTTTCAAAGAAATTAGAAACTAGGCCTGCCGGCTAAGCAAAGAGTTAGTATATTATAGCTGGTGTTGATACCATGGACTTCTACGTACAGGATCGACATCGGAGTTTGTTTGCCTAGACATCCTTTAGTATGAAGGGCGAGATCAAGTTTAGACTGGAGAGGATAATGGAAAGAAGAATTGACACACGGTTTAAATACTTCTCTCGATATATGTGTGTCACTCCAGATCTGAATGCCATCATGGACGGCGGCTATGGCCATAAACCCACCCCTCCCGTCCTTCTCAGGCTGCCATGGGAAGCTACCGGGTGTCAACCTGTTCTGAAAGAGAAAGAGTACGGTACCACAGTGTGATGATGAAATGGAAGTCGACGTTGTTTCTACCTGAGGAATCTCTGCGCAACTTCCTTTTCTAGTACCTATCAGGTGCCAAGGAATCCTTCCGTGGAAACCAGAGACCTGCCGATGCCCAACAGGAGTTTCTGCACCTACCTGGAGTTGACCGAAACCTTGGACACCCCTGGTTGGCCGATGACGCTGAGCCGAGGCCTTTAGGACCGAGTCTCTTTCTTCTTGTTAGCCCTGAGCTCCCAGCCAAGCAGGGGATTGCCCTTGGAGAACAAGGCCGTACTTGAGTTGATATGGAGAAAGACTGTAACCACCCTCTAGTCACGGCCCGATAGAGGGGAACTAACCCGTGACATCTCAATGATCCGAACAACATGCGACGAGTCCCTAAAGTTTATTGCATCCCAACAGAATGCCAAGTTGCCGAGGGGGGCTTCGGGTCTTATAGAGGGTGAGATGACATCTGTGGGAACACGTCGATCGACAAGAACTGGTCACCAGAGAGCTACCAAATGGTGCCACGCCCTCATCGTCTATTGCTATCTAATACACGGGCATTGAACCCCTCTAGACACGACGACACCAGGGACAAATATACAGAACAAATGAGACGGCTCCTTTTGTTTAGTTTAACCTTAATCCACACGGAGGCTCTGCAGACGGGCCTCTGTAGCAATCACCTAGTCATCGTGTTAGCAGATTGGTCAGAATCAGTCGAGAATACACTTACGTCGAGAGCCTGCTGAACCTCCAACACCTTGCGAACCTCACCCAGCCAATCCTTGCTCAAAGTCTTGGCCCATCCCTCCAGGCCGTTCATCTCTCGCGCCGCTGAGTCCAGGTCACCCTCCTCCAGGTATGTTTGGGTGCGGGTCAGGACGCTCTCAACATCGTTGCCCTCGGCAAGGCCCTGCTTCTTGAACATGACGTGACTGAGCACCCAGCTGGATGCGTGGCTTGCAACACCAGCCTCATCAGGGAGCAGCGAGGCCTTTCGGACCTCGTTAGCGACACGGCGGAATCGGTCAATCAGTTGGGAAGAAGTAGAGATACCGCGCTGGTAGGCGGTGGGGTTCACAGAGGCGATGGCGGCGTTGACAACGGGGTCGTCCGAGGCAATCTCTCGGAGAGCTACGAGCTCGCGGATAAAGGGGCGAGGGTGGTGGTCATCCTCTAGGCTTGCTCGCACAGCCTCGACGGCAACATGCAGCTGCTGGGTCTGAAGGTTGGTATCAAGAACCTCGTTCCAGCCGGTTGTGAGCTTCTCGAGGTCCGCAACAGCCGAGGACAGAGCAGTTAGCTTGCCTAGTCGGCTCTCACGCTCCTGCTCAACCTGGTTCTCCACATCCTTGACAAACTCCTTCTTAAGAGCAAGGGCCTGCTCGAGGAGCTGGTTCTGGAGCTTCTCCTCGTTGAGCTTTCGCTCACGCTCAAGAAGGACCTTGACGCGGTCCTCGTAGTTCTCGCGGACCTTCTTCATCTCCTCCTCAAACTCATGTCGCCATTGACTCTCCTGGGTGATCATGGCGCTCTCAACACGGTCAATCAGGTCAGTGGCGGCCTTGTCGAACTCATCGATCTTGTCCCGAACTTGGCCGGCTGCCTTCTTCTCAAACTGCTCCTTCATGCCCTTGAGCTTGCCTCCAACCTTGGTGATCTCATTCTTGGCCTTGCTGACGGAGGATCCGTAGCGGCCGTGGGCACCATCAGCGTTGATGACCAGGATGAGGTCATTCACCATGTGGACGAGGTCCTGAATGACGGGCTCCCTGGCATCCTCCAATGACAGAAGGTCAATGGGCTTCAGAGGAGGGTACCTAGATGGTTCATTGACCTCGGGGGCCTTGAAACCGGACTCGGACCGAGGAGTAGGGGCGGGAGCGGGGGTAGGAGCGGGCTTCTCAACAACCTTAGCAGTAGGTTTCGGCTCAGCAGCCTTGGGTTTGGGGGCCTCAGCCTTGGGCTCCTCCTGCTTTGCAGGAACGGGGCCAGCGCTGGATCGTCGAGTACCATCGGCCACCCTCCACGAAGCACCGCTCTGGGCGGGGATTCTCACGGCACCATCCGCATCTCGAGACTTGGCATTGGTGGCGCTGTTGGGGAACTTCTTCTTGTACTCCATCTCCTCAAGGTAAAGTACGGCCTGCTCGCCGAATGGGACGTAACCAGTAAAGAAGTCGTGGAAGTTGTCGCTGAAACGAGAATACCAGACACCTCCGGCGAAGCCGACGGCACCGAGGACGAACAGAGTAAACACAAAGTTCCTGAGTCTGCGGAAGAATCCCTTCTTCTTGGGAGCTGGGGGAGGAGGGGGAGGAGGAGTCGTCTTGGGAGCGTCGACAGTAGCGGCCTTGGTCTCTCCGACATCGTCAATGGTGGTCTCGTGGATCTTGTCGGAGGCAACAGACTGGGTGTTCGGCAGGGGAGGGGAAGATGCGGATTCGGGCTTCTTGTCGACAGCATAGTGACGCTGGAGAGATAAGGTTAGTACTTCCCATCATCCGTTGGTGACGTTTGAAGGGCAAGCTCACCTGGCCGACGAGGGCAGCGCGCCGCGAGGCCGCAATGGGCCATTGACGGGCGGCAGCGGCCACGGAGGGCCTACCACCGAGCACCCTCACAGACCGAAGCGAAGTTCGCAACATGAGGGAATGCAATGGCGAACAGGGCGCGGTTCGCGATGCGGGTTGAATTCGGTTAGATGGAGTTGAGAGCAGCTTCAAAAACGCTCAGGGTAAAAGTTCGGCTAAAGCCAGCTCCGGATCCACTAACATGCCCGAGCGGCAGGAACCGGGTGACGCAACTGATACTGATAGTGGCAGTTGAATAGCGAAACATGAGAATATGCTATTACGGGAGGAATTGGTTTAAATATGGACTATTTACATGCGGTTATAATTTCTCATATTTGGTCAAGTTTTCCCTCAAAAATTTCTGTATTAAAGGCTGTTATATCAACATACAGTTGAGCTGGCAGTGACACTATCGGCATGTGAGCATGGCCAAGATCCTGATGACCTATCTCTGTGTCAACCACGTCACAATACATATTCAGATACGGCCTCGTGTTCAAAGGATGTTGGTGGTCTCAACCAAGTGATGCCTGATATCAAATGCAGCTACCTAGTACTTGCCCCGCGTCATGTTGTCTTGCGTTTCTCGGCACTTTCATTGAGGTCACTCGTCATCAAATGGCTTCAGTTCACATCTTGATCTAACAACAGCGGTCTATTCAGACGCTGGAAACATAATAGGGAAATGCTACAGAGCCCCTTGTACAAACTCTCCTGCTCATTCATCCCGCAAACCACTCTATCTCTCTCCGTGGCGCCCAAAGTGCTGAACTGGGGCAGTGGTAAGCACTCGGGCAGTGGTAAGCACTCGGGAATCACCAAACTAAACCACCGCGCGACAAAATTCAAGTTCGGTATTAAAAAGTATGGACTGAACTGATTCCCTCCAAACCCAAAGACTCCAGTAAGTATGTGACGCGCCCCAACTCATTAAGCAACTCGGATCGGAGCCTGTGAATGACACCTGCTATGCATGTACCCGCGCCGAGCTCTCTTGTGTGGTGAATTCGCGGGAGCGTAGTGAAAGGTTGCCTCTAATCTCGATGACTCAAACTTGGAATGGCATTTAGCAGGCGCAGGGTCCGCTGATGTTGGTGTTGGAATTCTCAGGAGCCAGACTGACTCCTGGTCGTTGACCCGGTCGAGCGTGTCGGGGTCCGGCCTGGTCCAGGGGAAGCTTCTTGGCGATGGCTGTGAAGAGGTTCGCAACGTTCTCGGCTGTCTTGGCCGACGTCTCGAAGAAGAGGAGGCCAGCTTCGCGAGCGTAGGCCTCGGCGTCGGCTGTGGGGATGGCACGCTTATCGGGTTGCTCAGTGACCAGATCCAGCTTGTTTCCTGCAAGAGCGATGATGATGTTCTCGTTTGCCTGGCGTTGGAGCTCCTTGACCCACGCCTTTGCCTTGTCTAGTGATGCCTGATACGAGTTTAGCATGTTGCCGAGGGGACCAGTTCAGCCTGGGGTTGGACATACGGATTGGGTGATGTCGTAGACAACAACAGCGCAGTTGGCGTTTCGGTAGTACATGGGAGCCAGCGACTTGTAGCGCTCCTGACCGGCCGTATCCCAGATCTCGAACTTGACAGTGGTGTTCTCGTCGAGCGAAATGGTTTGGGTGAGGAAAGCAGCGCCGATAGTAGACTCGCGATAAGAATCGAATTGGTCCTAGAGGGTATATGAGTCTCGAGTACAATGACGTGGGGTTCAGGTCGGATTTACCTTGACAAATCGCAAAACTATTGAGCTCTGAACAGACATGTCAGTATTGAATCATGATGGAGGCCATCGCTTTGATATACCTTTCCAACGGCAGACTCGCCTACAACATGGTTAGCGACTAATGAACCAGGCTGACGAATTAGAAGAGTGGCTGGGACGTCACATACCAAGAAGAACCAGCTTGAATTGCGCAAAACGGGTGTTGGTGCCACGGGCGCCAGCGGGAGGTGCTCGGGAAGCCATATTGGAAGACGGGGATGCTGTGTCGAGATGAGAGTGCACGGAGGAGCTTCAGCGAAGGCCGGCGGTAGTGGCGGTATGACTGCTGGTGCTGGGGGTTGGGGCAGGCAGTCGGACGTGTCCTAGACAACGGCGTGGAGCAACGTCGGGGTTGGGCAGCGTATCGAGGACTCGGCCGTGGGATGCGCAGGGACAGCGAAAGCGTCGTTATAGGATGGATATCTGCAGCAGTGGACAACCGGACAAAGAGATGGAGAGAGGAAGAGTCGATGGGAGGCTGAAAGGTGAGAGGCGAGTGCGAAGAGATGGGCTCTAAGTTGGTTTGGGATGGCGACGGCCTTGGAGAAGAGGGACCCGACTAGAGCGGCTGCCTTGGTCGTGACTGGCTGGAGACTCACGAGGCACACGTCAGGGTGCCAGGCAGGCCCTTTTTCTAGCGGCTGTGCCACTGTAGGATACGGCGGGACGGCCTGGACGGGGTCTTGAGGGTCCGAGAAGGGTACGTACACGCACGCAAGCATGCGCAATCTGACCTCACAAAGAGGACGGTACCTGGATGTCTGGGGCGTCATGGCGGGACTAGCAAGTACAGTACCTCGGGCTCTCCACCCTTTTCACAGGCCATTCACAAGCCTCATCCTTGTGACGTGCATCATTAGAGCGGTGCGCCACATGTACACTTGGCTTCCCTTATCCATGTGGCTGTGCCCTAGCTTCGCTGGCCTCATGGCTCACGCCGTCTTGAGCTTCTATTCTAATCAATCATCTCGGCCCATCCCTCGCGTCGAGTCCCTTTTCTCAGGCCCTTCCCTTCCTTCTTTAGCCTTCAAGGGCAGACAAGTCGCCGATCTGGCCACTCCCCAGTCCCCGGCTTGCACTTTAATTCCACAAGCTTTCCGGCCGTTCCTGACCTTCAACTTAATTCAAGCTCCGTCAACCAAGCTCTCAGAAGCTTGACCACACCGCCCATGATGGCACAACTTCACGCCTCCAAACTCCCCTATCGCGACATCAATGTCAAGGTTGCCAACGACTCGTATACCTTTGCCTCGCCCTCGTCCCCCGATGCGCCTGCCCTCGTCATCGACCGTCCTACTGGCGATCTCCGTCTGAGCCCAGGCGGCGCCGCGTCGGCCAAGAGAGCGAGTCGTGTCTCGAGTATTGCCGGTATTCTGGGAATTATCCAGCTTCGACTTGGTTCGTCTCTGCTGCGCCAACCGCTTGGATAACCCTAGCTGGTGCTGGCTGGTGCAACAACGCTGACCATATCAAGACAAGTATGTCATCTTCATCACAAAGGCTCAGCCCATGGGCCGCCTCAAGGGCCACATGGTCTACAAGGTCGCTGCCACCGAGATTCTACCCATGCGCGAGCGGTTGATCCATGACCCCGACGAGGACGTCTTCATCGAGCTCCTCAAGACATTCCTTGCCTCCGGGCCTATGTACTTTTCCTACTCCATCGACCTCACCAACTCCTTCCAGCGCCAGTCCCTCGCCGACGCCTCTAAGCCCTTGTGGATGCGGGCCGATGACCGCTTCTTCTTCAACAAGTATCTTCAGAGCGACCTGATCGACTTCCGTAACAATGGCGCTCGATCTCAACCCGGTGCGCAACCGGCTATCGACCCTTTCATCCTACCATGCATATTCGGTATGCTCGAGATCAAGCCCACCACCTTCAAGGGCAACCCTCTGACTATGGTGCTCATCTCTCGACGCTCACGCCACCGAGGCGGTACAAGATATTTCACACGCGGTGTAGATGAGGAAGGTCATGTTGCCAACTACAATGAGACGGAGCAGGTTATCATTCTCAATGACAGCAACAGTGGACTGGGTGGATATGCAGGCAGCTCAGACATGCAGAGTGGCAAATACGGTGCTGGCGCTGGCCAAGAGATGCAGATCTTCTCCTACGTCCAGACTCGCGGAAGTGTCCCGACATTCTGGGCAGAGATCAACAGCCTGCGATATGTCCCCAAGCTTCAGATCCGGGGTATCGATGCGGCTCTCACTGCCGCTCAGAAGCACTTTGACGAGCAGATCCGCTTGTATGGTGACAACTACCTCATCAACCTCGTCAACCAGAAGGGTCGCGAGCGTCGGGTCAAGGACTCGTACGAGAAGATGGTTGAGAAACTCATGTCTTCCCCCAAGGAGCTACACGAGGCCGACCTTCTCACCGATGAGAAGTTCACCACCATACAGCCCGAGGGCAACCGCCAGGAGTTTGACCGGTTGCACTACGTCTATTTTGACTACCACAGCGAGACCAAGGGCATGAAGATGAACAAGGCATATGCCCTCATCGAGAAGTTGGCCGATACCCTCGACAAGCAAGGCTACTTCCGAGCCGTCGACACACCATCTAGCATGGACGGTAACCTTGATGCTCGCAAGTACCAGACCAGCGTTATGCGTACCAACTGTATGGACTGTCTCGACCGAACCAACGTGGTCCAGAGCATGTTCGCCCGCCACACCCTTGACCGCATCTTTGAGGATGTTGGCTTCATGCCCCGGGGCGCCTCGTTCCGTGACGAGGACCCTGCCTTTGAGGATATCTTCCGTAACATCTGGGCTGACAATGCCGATGTCATCTCCACCGCCTACGCCGGCACCGGCGCCATGAAGACGGACGTGACCCGAACCGGCAACCGAACCAAGGTCGGTGCCCTTCAGGATGCCCGTATCGGCATCACCCGATACTTCCGCAACAACTTCCTTGATGGTCCTCGACAGGACTCTTTCGATCTCTTCCTCGGAGCCTACAGGCCTGGCTCCACCAACATTGGCACCACTCTTGTCTTCACTGACCGCCGTCCCATCCTTATCCAGGCAATTCCCTATATTCTTGCTTTCAGCGCATTTATTATTTTTGTCGGTCTCTTCACCCGCCGGGCTCCGGACGCGAGCGTCCTGCCCATGCGTATCTTCCTTTTCTTCTGGTCCATTGTCGCAATCTGGACCTTTAGCTTCGTTTGGAGCCACGGTATGCTCTATGTAAGTCTCTCCCTCCATGTCCTTTGCCAAGCAGTAACTAACCTGTTCTCAAGGTCAACTGGCCCCGTCTCAACCCCCGACCATACGCCGTGGAGGGTTACAACGAGCACTATGCCAAGGCACGCAAGGACGCCGTCATTGGACCTTACGTGGCCAAGCACGAGAGGGGTCTCAGCACGGCGCGGTACCTCAACGCAGAGGAGGGCAAGAAGAGGATCGAATAAATCAAAAGGGGGGGCGGTGCAAACGGTGTTTGTTTTATCTAAGGGATGTGCGTCATTTGCTGGCGAAGTGGTTCGGTTCTGTTTCAATTGTTTTGTTCAAATCAGGGATTATGGAACCCTGCCATTTTTCGAGACCAGCTTCCAGAGAAGGAGAGTTTCTTAGTTGTTGTAATGATGGATTAGTTGTCGACATGGCTTGTTATCCTACATGCTTTTCTGTTGTTGTAATATGGGTTGTGAATATATAGGGATACAGGAGATAGGGAGCCAAAAGAAGATGGTGTTGACAGAGTGTGTGTAAAAGACGGTGTTTTGTCTTTGGTATTAGCTTAGGTTACATAGTTACAGAGATGATGATTAAAAGGGAAGAAGAACGAGAAACAAAAACAAAGGTCGCTTAAGCACAAAAAGGTCAGGTCGTACACTCCGAGGCTATATGCTGCCGCTCACTGCCAGTATCGTCGATCGCAACAACACCCAAAGGCACCCCAACTGCGCCGCGCCATGCTGCTGCCCTCATCGTGGAAGAAAAGGGGTATCAATATTGAACTTTGCCGTGTGTCCAAACAAGAAGAAAAAAGGGTTGGCAAAGGATAGGAAGATAGTAAAAGGATAGAGTGATAATGTTTATGATGAGAATGTGTGGATGTGTGGATGTGAAATGATGTGCCCCGTGTTGAAAACTCCTCTCCTGCACCGACTCCCCTCTTCCAAAACTCCAGTATTTTTTTGTTGTGTCGTGTATGTGGCTCTCTCATCTTCTCTTCTTCCCCCTTTTTCGTCTATAGCCACAGCAACCACCTGATACCTCCCCACACGCCTTGTCCGAGGCCCAGGACGATTCTAAAGATGGTGACGACGAACCAGACGTACCACATGAAGCCGACGAGCACCCACTCGACGACAGACCACATGCCTCGGCGGAGCCATCTAAACCTTCTGCGTCTGTTGCGCATCATCTTCTCGATCAGGTCGAGGACATGCTTGACCTTGAGGAGTTGTCCCAGGGCAAGGTCCTTGCCCGTCTCGTCGGCTTGGTCCGCACCCTCGCCTGTCATGCCCGACAACTCATCTGCGATACGAGAGCGAACACACCAGATGCGCTCTTCCAACTTTGGACGAGTCTGGCCTGTAAATCGATCTGCCGAAGTTTGCCATTGCTCCATTGAGGTCTGGATGGCGACTCCCAGCGTGCGGCTCGCCAGGGGAAAGTGATCACAGTAAGGTATCGGGTCATCACAAGGCAGTGACTTCTTGGGAGTCAGCTTAGCAATCTCAGCCCATGGCACACTTTGAACATTCGACTGAGATGAGCAGCCAAGCGTCTTGAAGTTATCCTTGCCAAGGGGCCTCTTGGGCTCCTGAGCACGACGGGAGATCTCCATAGCCTTGATGCCAGATGTGAGAATAAGCGTTCGTAGTCGAGCAATCTCTCTCTTGGAGAGGTGTCCCTCTTGGGGGAGGGCTTGGTTCGCGATAGACCACTTTCTAGCCTTGAAGTTGTCAGGCTCATCGAACCGAACCATGGGTCCAACCTCATCAGTGGTCTTCTCTGTAGCCCTGGTACTTTCACGGCATGATTCTGCTTCCGACATCTCAGGCTCGACAGAGACCTCTTCCACTTTTCGCGGGTCCGTATCATCAGGCACATCAAGCTTTGGTGGCCTAAGGACAAGACCGCGAGGCTTAGCTTCATTCAGCTTCTTGATATCAGTCGATGATGACTTGTGGTTGTCCTGCAGTCCTGCCTGGGCGCGTGTGTCGGCAATGGGCTGGAACTGTGGCATTGTGTCCAAGAAGTGTTTCGGTCCAGGTTGAGGTTCAGGCTTGTTTCGCCTTGAATTCGACCGGGACAGAGTGAGAGATAACCGTGCTCTTCCCTTGGATTGGTCATTATCCGATTCATCAGCAGAGAAAGCCTCAGTTGACGGATCCAGGGGCATCTCCCGCTTCCATAGCATATCGCCCAGCCTTGAAACGCCACCTCGGATTACAGTATCGATCCGAGGCCCCTTGAAAATTCCTCGAAGACCAACCTGATCGTCGCCCCTTGGCCTGATACTGCCCACACTACGCTGATACCTGTGGCCCTCAAAGTTTTGTCGCGAGTTAGACGGGAGTCGCTCAAGCGGCTTTGTGTCGGTAGGTGAGGCAGGTTCAGGTATAGACGGTCGGCGGCTAGACGATTCAGTCTCGGCAGGTTGGTCATCGTCTTCTTCACGACTCTTGTCGCGGAATATTTGCTTGACCTTGGTAAAGGGGTTCCTTAATGGAGATGAGGATCGACTGGATGGAGCAGAGAGTTCGAACCCCGTTGGCGGTGCTGACAGACTTTGCTGAGGCATGAGCTCAGGAGACATTGGCTGGGGAGAATCGATGTCTTCCACATGGTGTTTTCCACGTTTAGATCCTCCTCCCGTGTATCTCCCCAGATGTGGCCGAGACGAAGACTCTACCACGCCTTTGTCCTGCACAAGGCGAGGGTCCGAGTCGCTCGGCTCTGTTATAGACCACTTCCTGAGACCGGGTGATTTCAGGGGAATGACATGCTCAGGGAATGCAGAACCATCAGCTTGCATATGCTCTGCCTCGGTCTCCTGGACATGCGAAAGCCTCTGCTGTCTCGTTTCTCGGGCGATCATTTCCAGCATCTGCTTTTCCAAAAGTTCGTTGTCGCGACTGGATATTGTCCCTGCCCGTCGCGGTCGTCGAGTCCTTCCCTCGCTCTTCACTTCGTCCTCACTACCAGAGTCAGACAAAGAACCACGTCTCCTTCGCAAGAAATCATGGTGGCCGTGAGTCGAGCTCGTATGTCGATGAAATGATCCCATGTCGTGCAGCTTCTGCTTCGTACGGCCTCGGTGGCCCGTTTCGGAAGTGTCTGTATCGATCTTGAGGGGCTTGTCTGAACTCGCGTCCACATCCTCGAGTGTCTTGGTGACAAAGGGCGTGACACCAGTCCCCAGTTCGTCTGTCTGTCTTGACATTGGGCGGCTGATGTCAGCTGTCTGTGGATATATCTTGCCCAAGAATCTATCCTCAATGAGCTGCTTGTGGTGGTCTTGCTCGAGCCAGTAAGCATCTGCAATCAAGTCGCATGGCTCAATCAACCAATCCACTCTTGGGCGTCTAACGCGAAGAGCGGCCTGCGCAGCAGAGTCAGATGCCATCTGCGGATCAATATCCTCAGCACCTGGGAAGGGGGGCAGCGCAGGGGTGTCGCTGGAAAGGAGGTCTCTTGACGCTCGATCTGCTGCCTCATTGACCCAATCCTTGACTGATTCAACATCGGCGAATCCCTGCTTCTCGCCATCGATGACCATTCTTTCACGTGCTCGAACTTTTCGATTTCGAATGTACTGCAGAGGGTTGTACTCTCGCCCAAGAGGAATCATGAATTCTCTGCTGCCGAACGACATCATCTTCCTCTCAGTAGTTGGTGAACCCGGTGGGCTCGCCCCTGCAGGCCTATCATAACCCATCTTGAGAGGAGGAAGAACAGCTAGCAAGTGTCGGTATTGGGCCATGAGCTCGAGGTGTTCCCTGGCCTTCTGCGCTCTTGCTAGTGTTGAGGTAGAAAAGTGGTAACGGTATGGGGCGTCGGTGGTGTTCTCAAAAGGGGAGCGGAGAGGACTGCTAGACCTCACACCGGCAAGTCGTGGTGTAAGAGCTTGGTTCGGCAGGGACTGATTTGGCATCGGCGATATGCCCCGGGATGTTTTCCGTTGTTGCTGCAGATGGGCTCTGAGATTGCTACCAGCCTGATTGTCTTGAACGGGTGCCAAACGAGGTGGGTTCGCGCGGCTGTGGTTGCGCCGCGAAGCTATACGCCGGGATTCACTCAGATTCAAGGCCATATTGACAATCTGGGTAGAGTCGACGTCGAGCGCAGCGCCCTGCTGGGCAGCCGGTGGTCTACGGCCTCGTCGATGGCCGTCATGTCGCTTGTTAACAAAGAGTTCCTCCTGAGATGAATCCGGTGATACAACCCGAGCTCGATTACCGCCACCGGGGCCGATGCCGAGCCCGAATTCACGAGGGACGCTGGAAGAGTACGGCTCCAAAGGGTCCTTTCCCTTTTTCTGCGAGTTGTTTCGAGGTCCGCGCCGCTGGTTGGACGAGTCATCGTCACCAACGACGGCATCCTGAAGTAAGAAGGCGCCGCTGGCCTGCGGCTTGTGTGTTCGCCGTGATCGGTTTCTTTTCGGCCGGCCGGCTTGGAGGGCGCTGCTCGCATTGGCGGCGCCGCGGGATCTGGGATTGAATCGGGGGAGAAGCTCGTCGTCGGAGAAGGCGAGGGGTCGTTCTGGCGAAATAGGGGCGCTGAGGAGGGCGCCGATGCTAGCCTCACCCCTTTCGGCGGTGTCGTAGCTGAACCTCGTAGGATACTCTGGCGTCACAGGGCCAGATCGTCTCCCATAGGCGCTCAGGGACGGCGGAGCACGCAGGTCCGCCATTGCGCTTTGCTATCACATACCACGCCGACGCTCAGCTCGGGAGAGAGGCGGGGGGTCTGTCGTCAGTGTTGATGGATAGAGCAGTGCAGCATTTTTTCCTCCAAGGGTCCTGGTCGATCGGAGTCCGAGATCCCAGTCGAAGCTGTTGTCCTTGGTGACGACGGCCTCGAGGTCGGCCCCGGGCTAGTAGTTGGAGCGCAGGTAGGCGAGAGTAGCGTAGGTAGGTAGATATTTCAGTGGATATTATCGCCAGCCCAGCGGAAAAGACCGCCTTCAAGAGCTCATGGCGCTCCGCAGAGGATGAATGGATACAGTACACGATGCGAGTGAATTTTTTTGTGTAGTTGTGTCGTTGCATCTGCAGAGCATAAAGGATTGGATGTTCTCCAGTTACTCCATGCGGCGGCGGCCCCTGCCTTGTTCTAAGAACTGACTTCCATTTAGGTTGGAGGGTCCCAGCACGTCACGGGAGCGGTACAGGACAGGACAGGACGGGACCCTCAACCCCCGGTTACAGGGCCTGACGCCTCTCCCACCTCTCATGTTCTCTTCCTAGGCACGGCCGTGGCGGGCAGTGACGCACACATGTCTTTGGGTGGCAGCCACGATGTAAGGTACAACGCTTTTGGAGCTTCCGTCACGCAAACCCAAGTACCGGGGAGACTTCAGCCCGAACCCCCGATCGCCATGGATCACATGAAAGAAACAACGCACCACCACGACACGTCTACTCCAGTCTCCAGCCTCGAGCTGAACTCCAACGTCTCAGTTGCTGAACGAGGCGGGGTTTCAGGGGCAGCCCAATGGATCTGATTAATAAAGTCATGCGACTGGACATTTCGACTCACCTATCGGGCTCGTGGCTGGGCCGTTGACCCGTGTTCCGATGTCTTGGTAGTAAGTGGTGTCTCGTGTAGGTCTTTATTGTTACACTCTGTCTATCCATCCAAGCCCGCCAACTTGCGCCTCGGTTCTAGGAATAGTTACAGTCCTTCCCTCTACTAGCTTACAAATAAAGTACATGTGTTCGGGAGATTGTGCGGTATACACCGCCATGGTCGTCATCATCACCGTCTATCCTTCTCTTCCTCGCTTCAGGCCGAGGCTGGCAGCCCGCCAACAACATGCTCGCATCTGCCACACAAGGCGTCTTCGGCCGGCGCCACATATCGCCAGCACCGAGAGCATTTCTCTTGCTTTGGCGGCTGCACGTGCACCTTGACTTTGGTGTCTTGGATGTCAAACTCTTGCGAGTAAGACCAGACTGCATTCTCAGAAACGGGTTGGTTTACCTCGACGGATGAAACCACAAACATGGTCTCCAGCTCATCCAGGTACCGTCCAAGAACGGCCAAGGTCTTGCCCTCCTCCACCACTAAGTTGACCGAGCACTGGAGGGAACTGCCAAGTACCTTGTCGGCCCGAGCCTGCTCTAGAGTTGCCTTGACGGCACTGTGCACCTCCGAGATGATGGCTGTATCATTGCGCAACACGTCTTGTGGAATTGTGAAGCGGAGATGGTCAACTAGGGGAGAGCTGTACAGCTGTCGTGCCGGGTTCTCCAGGGATCTAGTCTTGTTGTCAGCATATCGGCCTCTGCATTGCCGCGCATTGACGACTTACGTGTCTTCTGCCATCCACGCTGGCCGATGCGACCACGCTTCTTCAACCAGCAGAGGAGTGATCGGTGCCAGCATGCGCAAAAATCCGATAAAGACGGGCTCCAAGATGCCACCTCCATCGCCACAGTAAAGACGGTCCTTGAGGGCCTCTAGATAGAATGCAGACAGGTCTGTCGCGACCCAGCGGTTAATCAAGCCGGTCGCTCTGTGGAACTCGTAGTTGTCGAAGGACTCCATGACCTGGGACATAGTATCCGAGAGTTGAACCAGTGCAATTTGATCCAATTTTGACAATTGGCTCTGCCGGGCCTCTTGGTTGAGCGAACCCAGAAGCATCTTGATGATGGTACGGTACTTGATCAATGAAGTGTGAATAGGCTGGAGGATTGTCTGTCCGATGAGTACATCCGTGGTGAAATCAGCACTTGCCGCCCACAGACGAACAGCATCAGGACCGAGGCCATCAAATCGCTGGCCACCCTTGCCTTTGCCCTTTGCCTTGACGGGTCCAAGGAGGCTGCCATCCATAACTTGATCAGGGACAATCATGTTTCCAAGGGACTTGGACATCTTCTTGCCCTGTCCGTCGAGGGTGAACCCGTGGGTAACCAGAGTCTTAAAGGGGGACACAATCTTGCTGGTGTTATCTGTTGACATATGTGACGCCACGTAAGTCAACAGACTTGACTGGAACCAACCACGGTGCTGGTCAGATCCCTCAAGGTAGACATCGGCAGGTCCTTCGGTCTCTGTCCAGGAGCTTCCGCTGTCAAACCAAACGTCCATAGTATCAGTGCCTCGTCGGTATTTGCCAGTCAAGGTCGAGGGAATCCAAGCCGGGTCATCGGGACTGTCAGAGAACCAAGCAGAAGAAGTACGCTCCTGCATAACTGAAATGATATGCTCGATTGTCTCCGTTGTCATCACTGCGTTTCCACTCTCATCGTAGAGAGCGGGAATTGGGACTCCCCAGGAACGTTGACGGGAAATGCACCATTCACTGCGACCCTTGACAAAGCTCTCAAGACGAACACGGCCGCCCTCAGGGACAAATCGAACATCCCGAAGTACCGCAAGAGCGTCCTCCTTGATGCTACCGACATCAGCAAACCATTGGGCTGTAGCACGGATGACAACAGGTCGCTTTGTCCGCCAGTCGTAGGGATACTTGTGTCGCAGCTTGTGTGTGTCAAGAACATCATCACCCATCAAGTCCAGAACCGATTGACTTCCGCCGTCAAGAATCGAAGGAGCAGATGTGAGCTTCTCAGGGTCATCAGGGTAGGCCTCCTTGGTGAAGTGGCCACTGTCGTCGATAGGAGCAAAAGCCTCGATACCAAACTTGGCGCAAGCCTCATAATCTTCTTGTCCATGTCCAGGGGCAGAATGAACAAGACCGGTTCCGGAATCAGCAGTAACAAAGTCGGCATCGATAATGGGCTGTGAGCCAGAAGACTGACCCCGCAGCTTGTTGCGATACTCGAGACCTTTCAAGTCAGAGCCACGGATCGAGTCAACCACGATTTCGAAAGGAGGCATGATCTGTCGCATAGCTTCTACGCGATCAGTAGCAATGAGATATCCATCAGAGCCAACTTGAATGACCGAGTAGGTGAGATCGTTGTGCACAGAAATAGCAAGATTCGCCGGAAGTGTCCAAGGAGTAGTTGTCCAGATAGCCGCATATAGTTTGCCCTTGAACTTGCCAAGCTCGGGGATAGAAGACCAGTCGGAGACAATCGGGAACCTAACATAGGCAGCTTTTGAGATGTGATCATCCCGATATTCGAGCTCGGCCTCTGCAAGTGCAGTCTGGGATGACGCCGACCAGAAGACGGGCTTGTGCTTGCGGTAGATCAGACCTCGACGAACCAGGTTCTGAAAGACGCGCAACTGCCGGATTTCAAACTCTCGGTCCATTGTAGTCCACTTCTTCTCCCAGTCGGACATGACCCCAAGGGCTCGGAATCCCTTCATCTGTTCCTTGACTGTCTTGGAGGCCAGGCGCCGCGCCGTGTCCCGAATCTGCACTGGGGTCAAGCCTTTCGTAGCACTTGACCCAAGAGCCTTCATCTCGATAGGAAGCCCATGGCAATCCCAACCTGGACGGTATTCCACTCTTCGCCCTTGCTGCACCTTGACCCGCACAATCATGTCCTTGAGGATCTTGTTCAGAGCATGTCCGACATGGAGGTTGCCATTGGCGTATGGGGGACCATCGTGAAGGACGAATGGCTTCTCATCGGGGCGGTTCTGGGCCTGCCAGACGTAAAGATCATCGGTGCATTGGCGAAGGTGTTGCTGAAGGAGCGTGGGGTTCGGACGAGCACTGCGAGATCGGCTTTGTTAGCTCCACGATAGAACAGAGAGAGGCGCTCGGATAGGTAACGTACGGGAAGCTCGACCGAGGCAGCCTCAAGGTCGACTTCCAGGATTTGGACATGATTTATCGAGAACCATGTCGTGGCCCACGTATTGGGAAGTTCTGGAGTCGAGCCTTGTCGCAGAACAAATTATTCGATGTAGTCGGCGCGGCTGAGGAAGAATTTTGGCGCTACTCGCTTGAGTCAATTGACGATCCATCCATTCGCTTGAGCCAAGCTGCAAGGCTGAAGGCCCACCATCGTTCCAGTGGAAGGTTTGGATTTTTAGCGTATTGGAGCAGCGAATTATAGGAGGCTGCCGCCTATTACATCACTAAATCGATGGCCTCGCGATTCACGTTCCCATCGTCTCATTCATCCTTCACGTTTGAACCTTTACTCTTCATCTACACGATGGCGCCAGTTCGACGGTATCTACGAATATCAAAGTTTTCAGTCCTCGAATGCCGAATATATCTCGACAATCCCGCCCTGGCTCAGTCATGGCTTCTCAATCCTCGCAACCCAGTGTTACCCAAGGTGATTGAGAGCGTCCGCCCACTGGTTCTCCCAAAGCTTCTTGAAGAGAAAGAGAGGCAAAGAAGTAAGAGTAAAAGCAAGAAGAAGAAGGGAATCAAGGATGTCGTGGTTTCAGGTATCTCCTCGCAAAGCCCACTCTGTATCCTGCTCACTCAACTAATCTCACTTAGACGAATTTGAAGTCTCCATCTTCCTGACAGAGACGAGCACACGACATTCCTTGATTACAAAGACCAAACACTTCAGAGAGAAGCTACCTCCGAGAATGGAATCCAACTCGTCTAAGCTTATCGGTGAAACTGATAGCGTCCCCGTTGATGTCGACGCGGAGGATCAAACTGCGGTCCTGGAAGAAGATGAGAGCGAGGTCCGGCTGGCAGATATTCCCCTCGTCGAAACGGCAACAAGGCGGAGCAAGCGCCAAAGAAGGCGACCTATCCGGGACGACGATGAATCTGAGGCATCCAGAGATGATGAAACAGCGTCGCCTATCGAAATCGACTCTGATACGGAGGCACCCCCACACAAACGGCACAGAGCCCGCCGAGGCTCGTCTGAGGATGGTGCCGACGAAAACGACGACAAGAAGAAGTTAGCGCTGGACGTGTCATATGACGGGTTCGCCATCTATGGTCAGGTGCTCTGCCTCGTCGTCAAGAAGAGGGAAACGGGCAGACCGGTGCAACGCGCCGCAGGTGGCGGTGGTGTGAATGCAAGAGGTAGGCCAGAAGGCCAGGCCATGATGGAGAATTGGATCTCTTCAACGCAGATTCCGGTCGGGGAGGAGGCTTCATGACCGACGCCAGCTCGACGTCCAATGTTGCTGTCTCGGAGGAGCAGCATCTCAGCCAGCCTGGGGTCCCGTAGTGGCGTGACAGAGGCAGCGAGGGCTTGCCCGAGAGACCCGGGGGCCGATGGACGGGAGCTACGGATACGGCCGTCGGGTCCCCAGGATGGTTCGGAGGTGCCTGCGAGGAGCCAGAAATGGACGGGTTCGCAACACAAGCCGGGCACCTGAAGCTGCACCTGGCGTCGACCTGCCGGGTGGTGGCTGAGCTGTTCAGGTCGCCCAGATCCTTGGTACCCAGCACGGTACACCTGGCCTCGAGACAGTCAATTGCAAGCTACCAAGATATTTTGGCGAGGACTGTCCTCAAGATCCACCTGTTCCGGGCCGCTCGGACACCACCGTTGACTATCGAGGCTCGAGGCGTCTTGGCATTCATCTCAGGAACGGTCGTCATTTCAGGATGCGCCCATATTTGGCACATTTCGATAGTGAACTTAGGCGAGGCCTTGGCAAACGCGACAATGATCTCCAGGCTGGGACTTGGGCCCCTGTCTACTGTATGTAATAATGTAGGCAGCGAGCGAGGTTCCATCTGGAGAGGACACGGTTGGGGCTCTCCTGACATGGTTGACGGAGCTGTCATTGGCTCAGGGCGGCCCGGACGGGCACTATCGATGCTAGGCTCTGTCTGATGTCTCAATGATATGACGGGAAAAAACCCTCGAGATTTGCGGGTTTTGGGGGTGGTGTTTTGTATTGATGGCGCAATTCGTCCGTCTCCATCGTTCGTTCGTGTATCTTCGGATCTACCCTGGCTGGGCCCTGCTGGACGTCATTTAATATGGACACGGGCGTGCTATTGATGGGCATTTTTTTCCCGCTGCATCCACGCCGTCGTCGGATGTGTCTGCAAGGACTCTCGGGATGGCTTGGCCGGGCGTCTTGGCTGTCAAAGGGAGCGCAGTGGATGTATAGGTGTTTCAAATACATGGATTATCAAAGACTGCAGCTTGTCAGTGATCCAGGTGGTTCGTTATTGGCAGAGGCATTTGATCTATGGCTTAAGATGTTGAAATTCGTGGCCGAGGCTGATTCATTGCCCAGGAACCAAACAATGTCCGTCCCAAGCATCCATGTAAGAAAGCAGGCTGAGTTGGAATTGGAAAACCCAACAAACGCAGTCATCATCGCTCAGCTTTCATGCCGTGTCAGCTGCTGCGGCACCCAGCAGCCTCGATGTGCCAAGTACCCGATATGGCATACTCGATGAGGCTGTGAGACGAAAGAAGAGAGAGTAAAGGTCGAGACCCCGTGGGACCGGCAGGGAGAGAAGGTTGCAATGTTTCAATGATGGGCTCGCTCCGAGCATGCGATACAACGCCGGCGGGACGATTAATGTATGGTCGGGTATTAGATATCGCTAGGCAAATTACCAACGGCCAGAGTGGGAGTTCAATGTCACCTAGCAAGTCTACGCGTGACTGACTTGACAGCTCGACCCGAGGCTTATCACGTTTGATGATATGATGAGGTGATGAGTAGTAAAATGAAATGCCGTCAACTGCTGACAACATACTATGTATGCGTATGCCTATGTATCAGTGGCAGCGGATACGGATACGCTTTAGACGGACGCGTGTCGATAACTCAACTTTGGATATCCATGTCCCCAACTTGTGCCGAGCCCTCCGCCGAGATATCGGCCGTTTTTGCCCAAATCCTCCATCTTTCAGACTATCGGTGAAAAAGAGTCATAATCAACATCACCATTGTTACTGTATCCCCCTGCCCCTGGTGCCTGGCCCCATGTCCGCCTGACAAGAAAGTTGCGGTATCGAGGAGGCTCAGATTTACCCAGAGATCCCGGGTTGCCGTGTCGGGAAAGCGATGACATGCCGCTCGCAGCACTAGCAACCCCGCAACCGCTGCTCGACAGGCAAGGATTATGGGGACGGGAGGGGGTTTCGATTCGATCCCCCTCTCTCAAACTCGGTGAGCAGGTAGCCGTGGGCTCATGGGATGGTACGGTACATTTTGAACAAGTACCTTGAGGTTGAGGGAGACAAAGGATATGGGTGAGGCCATTCATGATGACATGGATGGTGGACTACTGCAAGACAAGATACACGCCTCCCCCCTCCCCTCTATGGATGTTCCTTTACGTTAGCAAGAATGCGAATTGCATCCCCATTCAACTGAATTGCATCCACTGACCACGCAACACCGCCGCCGGTACAGCGGCACGCTACGGGCTCTGCATATTCCCACTCCTGATTATCATGGCGGGCACGTTTCGTTGCTGTGCTTCCCCTCCTCCTCTTGAGACTCGACCCCTCCATCCCAGCCCCTCCCTCTCGGCCGGGACATGGACCATGGACCATGGAATGGCATCATCCATCGCGTCGTCTTCCTTGTCGAGCTCGTTCCGAAACGTGATCCTTTCTCAGCCTCGGCCGCGGCAGGCATCTCGCAGGTGCAGGCAGACGCGCGCCTTGTGTCTTGTCATACCTGAACCTCGTTCTGCCTTATCATGATGATCACCGCTGCTTCAGCCTCCAGAGAAAGGTAGCCCCGCGATTTGGAAGAGAGGCTGCATAGTTATCGTAACATATTTCTGCACCGTGTTGTCATGGTTGCTGAAAGATGACTCCCCCCGCCATCCATTCGCTGCACGCCGCGATTGAGTTATACACCGTTGATTGGGGATGTTTGACAAAAAGACAAAGCGCCGCTTCGCTTCCCTCTTCTCGGAAGCCGTTGCAGATTCAAACGTTGGGAACAGTGGCATCGATCGCCCGCTAGTCGCACGGCTCACTGCAGCTCTGGATACAGTAGTCGCCGGGGGGTCAAGCCAGCTCACTCACTCCCCAAAGAGACGGTATGCATGTCTGGCGTATATCCCTCTTGCTTGGGCGTACCATCTCGTGACCCTATTGCAGGTTTTAGACCTGGTCCTAGAGAGCTAGGTTTGGCCCTTTCGGCGGCCATCACCAACCACGTCACAGATACACATCATAACTCATCGTGATCCTTCACGTATACTGCTGACCGCCTCGTTGTCAAACATGCTAATTCCAAACTATCATGGTCCGGTCGTCAACAATGACGCGGGCCGTGTTGGTTGTGACCGGGAGTGTAGGGTAAACGTCTCTCTGCAACGGACACTGGTCGCCCTATCTATATCCACGGCATCAATGACGTGCATTTATTGGTCTTTTGCGAAAACACCTACAGTAGCCGAGCAGTAGTTGGATGCATATGCGCCCAAGGCAGCAACTGAGGCCGAGGTTGAGGCCGAGGTTGAGGCCGAATTGTCAACTGTTGCTGTTGTTATCTGCAGGCAGAACAATTGTTGTAATGTAATTACAGTCGAATGACAATGCCCCTCTCACCCCCCACGATCGACAAGGCGTCAAAGACATGCAGAACTCACCATGTTGATATCTCTCCGCCTTGATACGGAGATACACTCCTGGCAATTTCCGTGTCTAATCCCTTCCCCATCAGTATAGCTACACGCATACCCAAAACACCAGAGCCAAGGTGACCAACCCCTCAATACATGGACCCTGGACATCACCAGAATGCCAAACGCCAACAGGTGGTCGATCGACGCATATCTGGGACCCGCAGCGGGCCGATCTGACACAGGGCTCTCCAGGACCGTCCCCTGCACGCAGTCCTCAACCAGGCCGCAGGCCCGAGTTGAGAGACATACAGACACAAGCATTCCGCGGCCAACAGAGACGCAAATCTTTATCACCTGAGCACATGCAATCTCGGAGTCGTGCCAAGGGGAATGATCAACCAACAGACCCCTCACGGGAAAAGACCCTGATCCTTCGTAGTCTGCTGTATGAGGAGCACTCCTCATGCTCGTACAGACCTCGAGTCGGGAGGGACGAGACGAGGCTAGACATTATGGTGCATACAACCCCCTCCAGCATGCCATGCACCCTGACGATTGTTTGACCATGTCGCGATAACGAATGCATATGTAAATCATGGATCGAGACGCATCAAGATAAACCTGCCAAGCTATCTCGGGCATGTTTGGCCCGAGAACGGCCGCACCCGCGAGCAAGATCCGGCGAGTTGCGCGAATGGAGCCCTGTCACTGTGAAGCAATATAACATAACGCATCAAGGCAGCCAACCGCCGTAACCACGGGAATCGACGTGCTCGGTGGTTTGCCCGAGATCTCCAACAGCCTCCTGACTGAATGCTGCATCTGGGCCTCCGAACCATGACGTCTGTAACTGTCGACAGGTGCATCCCAATATCAAGTCCTTGCTCGACTGGCGCGGTTATGCACGCTTGGATCCAGGAATGTTGTCTCGGAGCCACAGATGGACCGTTACCAACGTGGAGATAGCTGCACGGTTTGATGAGCAACTCATACCAAATATGCAACTCATCAGGGGGCCGTGCTCGGTAACCTTGCCAGCAAACACCACGTGCGATTGAGCCGCGATACCGATCGCCAACTTCGCCAGCAAGTTGATCTCCCGTGCAGGTCGTAGAGGACCAACACTGCCCGCCAGACACAGGTAATGCTGAGGGTTGCAACCTGTTCTCTGCGTGCTCTGCCTTGGTCAGAGCCCACACGTGGCACTCGTGGATGGATAACGGTTCCCGCAACAACTGAGGTCCATGGGCCAGCCTCAACAACACGTTGCAAGATGAAGGGGACAAGTTGGTCCTTACTCCCACAATCCGCGAGTTGCGGGTGAAAGACTCGGCAATATTCGGTCCACAAGAAGGAGGCCCCAAAAAGCAAACCCGCTCAGACAGCTGGCTGTGGCTGTAGGACAGAACAAAGAAATGCGAAAACCCCGTCCCATCGGACTGAACTGGGCTGAGCTGGCTGGACAGGGCAGGGCAGAGTTGGGGTTACATCGCTGGATCGATAAATGCTCCCCCCCAGAGATGGGTAGCGATGGCGCCACGTAACCTCGCTTCTCCAATCGAGAGACCTGGAGATGATGCACCACTGAGGGAGAAAAGGAGGGTAAGCGAGAGTGACCACTCACAAGAGTCCCTGAGCGAGACACTCCAGGTCCAGGCCAAAAATATCGACGTCAGCCTCGCATCATTTCCCCCCAGGCCAGGGGGTCGGACATTACCAGCCCGCTCGCTCAATTCGATAGTGATGGCCGGAAACCCTTGAGGACTCGAGATGATCCCCAGCCTCATGGCTCCTATAGATGATGATCGCCTCCTGGGAAACATGAGCATCGACAATGTCTCACAGCACGGAACAGAGGGCGCAACTGTTCCTGATCAGCCCAACACGGGCCTGATCAGCCAAGTAAACAACGGGCTTCTCCAACCGTGCGCCCTGCAATGTCCAGCGCTCGGATATTGTTTGATCGAAAGGGGTCTCTTGCATACTGTACGAACACAAGCGCACACTCCAGCCTTTGGTCAACTTTGATACATGGAGTTCCCACATCGTTGACACGAACGGCGATCGTCAGGGGACGCCACACTCTCTCGCACACACCAGGGCTCAACGTCCCCTGACTTCCACGTGGGCTGAATGCGAGCCCCTGGAGCTGTGGCTTGACAGGAGGCGAGCGCAACTCTGCAGGTGGGTGTGGTCCATTCTTGGTTGCGGTGGCTTGCTTCATCCAATATCTCGACGTGTTCACCTCAGCCCAACGGCTGCCGCTGCCCTGTCCTGTGGCTTTGACCCTCCTTTTCCGTACTGCTGCATCAAAAGGTTCGTCAGCCGCATTCGCATTGGTGCATTTCGTGTCGTTCTCGTATGTGTCTCTGAGGCGTTCGTCTGAACGCCTTGGCTGAGACATGGGAAAGCTGACACAACGTGCAACTCGGCCCGGCTCAACGACTCAGGGCGTCCTTCTGGTGTGGAAGCCGTGACACTCTTGATATGTCACTGACAAGATTGTATCACTTTGGTACGAGATTCTGCTGGGCTAGACCCCGTACTCAGCTCAGCTGCTGTGGGACGGCTTGCTAGAGATGAATTATTTCCGACATTTTTCTGGGGCATTCGAGACCAAAACTTCGACAACACCAAGAAACCGATAGAATGGTTTTGACAACGGCTCCGAAGATTGCACGGGCCAGAGCCTGGGACTGCCGGCACTTGACGGTGAAGTACTGGAGACAACACAAGCAAAAAGGCCCTCTTGGCAGGCCTCTTCGGCACTATTACAGGTAGACCGGCTTCTTAGAAGAGCCGGGTCTTGTAACGTCGCAACGCAAGCGCCGGTTTTCAGCTCGTGCTGACCATTGTCCCCAAGCCTCGTCCGAAGTCACTGGGGCCAAGAGTCCGACCGCCTGGAGAAAGAAAGGCCACTCCAACGGTTTTGGCGTCAGGAGGCTGGCTGTGGCTGGGGCTGGTGGCAGAAGAAGAAGAAAGAAGCAAAGTTGGGCCTTGGGCTAAGCCTCATCTGGGGAGACCGAGGTACGGCGTCTCCGTGAGGCCCCCCCCTCCAACCCCGGTCTCAGAAATCCCAAACAAGCTCGAGACGACGCTGCGCACGTCAAAGGATGCGACGGTGCCTGGGGCGACCGCTTCATCTCTGTATAGGGGTACCAGCGCAGCGGAACGGGCGCGGATGGCCGTGTGTTGAACTCGGAGCGAACTGCCGAGAGCGGGCGTGAGACCGTGGTAGCCAACGCGTCAGATGATCACGGCCAATTTGGCATTCATAGGCTCTGAGACGAGCACTCTGAGGTTGTTTGGTAGTAGCCAAGAGGTAGCATCAAGGCCAGCCCAGCTGATTGATCGCTGCAGGCATAAGTTTTTTTTTTTTTTTTTTTTTTTCTTCTCGTCATGGGGTTGACAGGAGGATGATTCGGAACACCGAGAGAACCTTTTTGTTGGTTGTCAGTGACGCCGAGGTTGCCGGTTCAGTTCCTGATCAGCAATCACAAAACATGGATGATCTTGATCAATTAAGGGGCAGACCGCGGAATCGACGAGAAAGCATATTGACGATGATCTCAAGTACAGTACCGGAGACGAGACGAGACGAGACGAAAAAAAAAAAAAAAAAAAGCCCGCCTCCCGTCAAAATTACCCAAAACAGTAACCATCGTCTCCATCGTGTTTCCAATCATTTGCCACAATTCCCACTTTCTGGATACCCCAGGGAAAGAGAAGTCGGTGAAGGGGCAGATTTCATCAGAAAACCCGGCGGTCTGGAACCGGGGATCCATCTCAGACCCCGGATTGGAAGAAGGAAAAAGAAGAAGGGGAGAAGAAGGAAAGAAGCACACACACCCCCTTCAATAGAAGTCAATTCAATCTCCAGATGGTGGTGCTTCGTCATCCTGGAGATTAATCCAGCAGTGACCACCCGACAATCATTCAGAGTCCCAAAGGCAAAGTGCCCTAAGAGCCGTTGGACCCCCTGTTAACCGCTAGCATCGAGTTTGCCACCACCCGAACTCTGGCGCACGCAGTAGTCAGGGGCACCCGTCTGAACGGAAGGGCAAAAGGAAAGACAAGTGAATGTATGGAGAAGGGGGCTTGAAATTCCGCAACCGTTTTTGTCATTATTGAGGCTGATTTTACATTGTGTGGGGAGTAATAATGTTAAAGGGAGTAATAGTTCCAAGCATCGTCTATGCAGGGTCTAGGGCATTAATCTCCCAACAGAAGCAGCACAAAGGAGAAGGGGGGCTGGCCCGTCGTTCGTAGGAGCTGCGTGTACTGTACTGCACTGTAAATTATAGTGCAGGAGGTTCGTGCACTTTGACGCGGGCGGTATGACGAGGGCGAAAAAAAAAGACAACATGACGAAAAGGACAAAAAAAAAAAAAAAAAAGTAGCAGGGGTCAAACAACGCCGGCTGCGGATAAGGCAGATGGGACATGGGAAATTGAGACACACCCCCCCAAGACTGGTCCCGAAAAGGGGATACTCGACAACCATGTACCGACCCTCTGTCGGTAGATGAACTCCATGCCTGTCGTGTCTTGTCTGCAACCGTATGGTCTTTGCTGTGGTGCAGGCAGCATGAGAGTGAAGCGGAAGCGCTCAAGCCCTGGGTTGGGCCGTGTAAGAGCCCAAGTCTGCTCACTAACAGCATGTTGTGCATGATGTGTTGGTGATGTTTCGGTCGTCCGTGTGTTGTCCGGGGGTGTAAAGCAGAGCACGAGACGCCGTGACCCAGTAGAGTGATTTGATTTATCATCTCAACTCATAACGACAGTAACAATCAATTAAGCAATGGAGTGTTTAAACACGGTCGTGCTTAAGCGTTGAGACAACGCAGACAAGCATGTGCGCTGTCCGTGTAAGTGCGATCCATTCATCGCAGACCGCTCTCGTCATCACAAATGAGATCGCAACCCGCTGACTCAGAAGCAAAGAGCGTTTGACCCAGAGGAGCGGTAAACCAGACCTTCAATGTAACGCCTCGAGCATGAAATTCAGCCCAACCACTCGCTCGCTCGCTCGACTAGTAAACAAAGCGGATGCTTGCGGATGGATGCTTGCGCCAAGGCAATGTCCGTGCCGTGGCTCTAGAATCAATGTCCCGCGCTTCCATTTTACGACGGGGCCTTTCTATTTTTCTTTAATTGACCGACCTCTTGTCGGTGTGCGCTCGGTTGTGATTTTAATCGAGGGCATGCTTGCTCACCCACCCCTGCTAGACCTCATCTATTACCAGACGCTGACGCCTCAGTCGCTAATTAAAGACCCGGCTATTGGACTTTGCTACTACTGTAGTCAAGTTAACGGAGCCTCAGAATATTGCTGGAACAATTTCCAAGCCGGCGTCGGAAGAAAAAGGCTTGGGCCATGATCCCGCGGGGGACAGACGAAACACGCCGTCCGAGATTGGGCGTGTTATTGAGCCTCGGACACGAATAATGGACAACACAAAATATATCGATCAGCACATGACCTGCTCATAGACCGATATCAGATCCGCATTCGGCTGTATGGAGACGGGGGTGAAGGACCCCTATGACTTCATCACATTTCCCACAAAAACAAAATACTCCATCTTGGCGCTTCCCTTGTTCGATTTTACCCAGCATTCTCCCGCTCCGCAAAGTCGCGGTGAACGTGGTTCGCAGGAGTGGGAATAATAAATAAGAGAGATCTGCTAATGATGGGGTTAACCCATGATGAGATGATGGGGAGTGGAGGTTAGGTTGGGCTGTTGCGTAGCATTGTATCCCGCAACGAACAACCATGAATACGAATAAGCACCAGTAAATGCAGTAGCAGCCGTTTGGGCCGTGGGGGCACGCACGCACTCAAGCACGTTCACACGCTCACACACCACACACACCGTCATTGCTGAGCCTCGCTGCCGAGCCTTTTCCCCCCCTGCCAGCCAGTTGGGACCGGCAACGTCGCGCCCGGTTGGGTCGGAATCACGGGCAAAAGTGTGCAGCAGTAGCACACAGCATCACCGTCACAAGATGCACTTGCGTGTGAGTCATCGCGGACCCCAGGATGGTTCTGGTCCGGGGTCCTTTGTTTCTGACGCCTGCGGCCTGTGGAGAGGGGAGCGAATGGAACGAACGTCCCATCGCTGCTGTCAGGCAGGGATGTCGATCCAGAGGTCGGGCAGCGTCACCGATGAACCACTTGCGGGATGGGGTTCGGGGTTGGTGAGTAGAATGTAGGGCTGCAGCGGGCGATGATGGAGCCTAGAACCTGGGTAAAAGGAAGGAAAAGAAGAAGAAGGAAAAAAAGAGGCGGCGGCACAGCAACATGGAACATTGAATACACACACACAATCGGGTCGGGATATTGAATCTGGCTCTGTGGCATGGCTTACAGGGCTGGCGTGCTATTTCCGTCCGGGAAAGCACCTCGTAACCCCAAACAACAACACATGCTCGTCGAGGTCAACGGCGCCCGCTGCGGCAGAGGAACATAGATGCCATGTAATGTTACCCGGTAGGATAGGACGCTCGAAACAGGTTACTCCAGGCACAGGCTACGGTAGTACCGCGAGCATCTGCTCACTTTTCACTTTGGTCGCACAAACCGTGACGCCTCTGCCGCGCGGAGAGACCACTGCAAAGGGAGGTGAAGCGAGATTATTGTTGCCATGTTCTTCTTTTCCCCTGGGCTTGGAATTTGCTTGGCATGTCTTCTTTGCCGTGAGGGCGGCCCGCGTGTAAGCCATTCAAGCCAATTCCGAATGGCTGCTGAAGGTTAGAGTTCAGAGCACGCCGAGGAAACGCCTCGGTTGCGAGCTAAATCGTTTGATGGGAAAGGGACACGTTCTCTTGCGGCGCCATCCGTGAACAGTAGGGTAGATGTGATGATGTGAGCTGGCGTTCAATAATAGTACCGAATACTAACAAGAAGCGGAACCTGAAACGAATACGTTGTTGGCAGATCTAGAATAGAGGCACAGCCTTGCGACAGGTGTAATTAAAGAGAATCCATACCATAACTATGCACAACACAAGACGGGACGGGATACCTAGACTAGCGAGAAGCGGTAGAGCGAATACGTGTTCTGAGACGGGCAAGGATTCCCATCTGAGACCTTCTGTCACCAACAACCGAGACAACAGATCAAGTGTAAGTCAGAATAAATTGCCATGACTTGGATATCCCCGCGATCGGAATCGATATCCCACAAGTATCGACAAGGTCTGACGGGATCGCTCAGAAACATGAGACCTGAACGATGCTGCGGCCAGACAGGAACGCGGGTGAAACCAACACTTACCTTACTGGCTCATTCTAGCGAAAACGTTTCCATGTCTTTGTTTGTAAGACGGGCGAAGTCTTTGCTTCTGCAAGCGGTCAGCATCACTCAGCCCTGCTACTACTGCTGCCTCTTTTACGAGGGGTGCAAAGTCCTTTGTTGAGAATAGGCACCTGACCTCAAATTGCGGTTGGCCGTTGTGCGACGACAAAAAATCGAGCGGTGTCAACAACCCCTGGTCTCAGCTTTTCCAGGGAGTCCTTCTGAATGATCCTCTCTCGCCCACGTTCCCGGGGTTTCTTTTCCTGGACACTCTCGCTCGCTCGCTCTCTTTGCCTTTGCGGAGCCCCTACATGGTCCTTGACAGGTCATGACGGGCGAAATTGGACGTCATTCAACTACGAGCGCCTAGCCTCTCTGACGCCCCCCCGGACGCTCCCCACTTCATCTCCCACTTGATGCCACCCCCAGGCGAAGAAGAAGAAGAAAAAAAGGCGAGAGAGAGAGAGACCCCTTTAGCGCCTCGATGGGAGGGAGCCTGGACGCTCTTTGGGCAGCCAGGATGGCCTTCCATGAGGCTTCCATGCGTTCCATACCAAGCCTGTTGTGGAACCATCTCTCTATGGACTTGCAAGTTTCTCCAGTTTCGCTTCGCAACTCTGGCTCCTTCTTGGCGTTGACGAGAGCCCAGCCCGACCAAGCCCGGCCACTCGGTCCGACGATTTATTAACAAGTAAAGAGGATGAAAATTTTTAAATTTTTGTGTGCGTGCGTTTGTTCTGATCGCCGAACTGATGAGAGTTTCGGTCGCTGAAAGTCAACGGTTCAGTAGCCGGGGTCGCTGGAATGGTACATTTATGATTTTGACCACTCGGGGCTCGGCTTGGCTGGGACTCGTTTTCCCTTCCTAAAGTGAGCCAGCATTTCTGCCCATCGGATTTATTTCTAAATGCCTCGGTGATTGTGGGCGGGCGGGCGTGCATTTCGGCCGCCGGACCTGAAAGATTAGACGACATGAGGTCTTTTTTTATTCTTCAGTGTCTGTATGTATGTTCTGATGGTAGCGTCGGAATGTATGCCGCCTTTTCGCAGATCGAGAGTTGCTTACTGATGAGCCACAAATTCGTTGGCCGGGGGCCTTCACACTGCATCAGTAATTGCTGTTTACAGAATCTTTTGCTTGCTCCACCGCCTGGGCAGCCTTGCTAGGCCTGGCCAGGTGATCTCTAGAGATCCAATCGTTGGCTGTTTGATGAGGTGTACCAAGCATGGCGTCGTCATCATGGCATCCATACTTGCGTCTACTACGACTACTACTACACAAGTCCTGGAGCAACTGTTGCTTTTTTGGGCGTATCCATATTGTTGGGTTGAATGAATTAATGAGCAAGTGCCTCTTCGTGCCCTGGTAATTGATGCGCATTGCAGCAGCGCAGGCGTCAACTTGTGGCCGAGCGAGTGTAACGCTGGAGAGCGAGCGTTCGGTGCGCACAGGAAAATAATAGAACCAAGGAAAAAGGCTCTCGCAACGCATGTAATTACTGCAATATTGCACAGCTATTTCAGTAGAATTGCTAGGCATTCTTGTGCGACAAGGGGCCGTGGGGAACTGATCTCCCAGGGGGACCCCCATGCTCGATAGCTGGCGGACTTGTTTCAATTTCCCTTTTGTTGGTCGAGGCCCACTGCGTCACCGTCAGTTCATAGAGAGGCAGACAGAGTGAAAGAAAGAGTCGAGGGGTGCCAATTCTCTTACACCGCATCAGAACTGAAAAGGCCGGCAGGTATTATTGGATCCCGGGCGGGCATGGTTGAAAGGAAATGTGAAAGAGAGGGCGTGGCATGGATCCTCCCTCTCAGCGGACGGCCGCCCTCACCTGGGCTCAGGCAGGCCGCTCGCTTCAGGTACCTGATGCCAAAGTACCTCCACTGACGTATCTACCTCGTACGAGAGGCCTGACCTCCATTTCACAGGCCAGGGGAGGGGCGTGTGTCTGGCCAAACACCTGGTGGGGCGCTCATCATCTCCTGGGGGTCGGGTCCCCATCGAAGGGGCGTGGCTTCACTCCCCCCTTCTGCCCCTGTCAGAAGTTGTGGTGCCCTGTGTCTTGCGCCCTGGGCGGGCTGCTTCACTTCAGATTACCTTTGACTAGGAGCTGGAGGCACAAACACCAGACTGGCCGGCCAGGAATACAAAAAGGGCAGCGACCTCCCTTCTTCCCCACGAGAAAAAAAAAGTTGTTAATCATTCTCATCATCGACTCGATATCTAAGCAAGCAAATCATCCTATTTAGGCACTCACACTCGCCTTCAGCTACTTCACTTGCAACACATACAACCTCGAGTCACTTCAACTCTTACACTCAACCAACAAACAACACCAAGAACTGAGCCAACCGTCAGTTCACTCAGCCTCTACTCGAAAGCTTCTTAAGCAAACACCAACAAACCACAATCAACATGCCTGCTCAGCGACCTTCGCAACTTCCTCCCTGCCCCGGCCCACCTCCCAGCCGCCCTCTTCCTCCTCTGCCCAAGCGAGGCTAAACGGATCGACAACATCATCGACGGCCCTACAATGCAATCAACAATCCTCCTCTCGGCTCAACATCTCTGGGAATCCCAAGGCTTCCATGGCACACCTTCACTACCGGGCTCCTCCATCCTCGGTTACACAGACAATGAACAAGGTTCATACTTGGGGTCTTCCAAGGCCTTGTTCGCGATGGCGCGCGTGCGCATATGCACATGCGAGTCCCGCAACGCAACGCAACTCCAACACAACCCCAACCCGCCCGTCTCTCCCGCATGCACCTAATTAATCACCAACCGCCAATTCTTCCCTGTGAGCTGGCCAAACACGCAAAAGTCACCTGCCTGCAACAGCAACTGCAGCAACATAACAGATTCGGCCGCCGAATCAACCACCCTGCTTCTACCGCATTTCAACAAACACATCAACTCCAGCCCTGCCTGGGCCGCATTCACCCAACCCAGGCGTTCAACTTGACGACCTGGCCACACATGGCCTGGCCTCGACAGCCACACTCTTCATTCGTCCCTTTTGGCTGGACCGACCGGACTCCTTCATCTTTCACTTCTGTTGCGTGCGCCTCTCTTTTACAGCGCATCACCGTTCAATACCCCTCCTACGATATTATCTAATCACCTTCTAACACTGTTACCCCTTTTTTGCTCTTCTCTACTTCGTTTGATCAAACTATTTGGGAGGATTATTTTGTTCCGAAAGGGTTCTTTTTGGAATTGTATCATTAGACAGGCATTACCATGGGCGGCGTCTCACACTACACATCGCAAAGGGTCTTGCTGCGTTGGGCGTGTCACGATGGGGAACGAGAGTGGACATTTTTTGACACTATTATCATGATGAATACGCCGGTTGGGAAACATAGATATTTGTTTTTAAGGATGAGTTATTTTTACTCGCCTCTTTTCTTAAGGAGCAAATGGGATCAAGGTCCACTGATCACTCAGTGTTGACGGAAAGGGAACGAGATACCAGAGTTATTACGCGAACTGAATCAAACATGAAATTGCTCTAAAAAAGAACATGGTCCCCCAACTGAATCTGAGAACAATGCCCTTGACCTGACTCCCACCGCTTCCGAGTCTTTCCTATTGCCTTGCTAGCCTCAGTGCCCGAAATAGCGGACGGACTCAACCCCCGGATTGCGGATTGTCCATGGCTGTTGCCCAAATTACCATCATCCCTGTCCCCGATCGAGCCTCGTGATCTCCTACATCCCTGTCCTGTCCTGCTTCTTGCTCCCTTGCATCGTATCCCCTCGCTCGCACCCCAGCCTGCCCAGCCCAGCGCAGCAGCATCATCATTCATCATTCAAGGCCCGTAGTAGCCAAGAGGTGTCAAGGTGTGCCTGCTCGCTTGCAGCATCTTCTTTGACTCTTTCTTGGTGCCACGCCTCTCTCTTGCACCGTCGATCCCGACCCAGCTGACGCTCTCCCAAGGACTGAAACCTGCAGGGCTCCCCTGGACCTGACGATACCTGTATTGTGTGCGCCAGTGTGCGCGCGCCTGTATGTGTGTCCTTGTGCTGCCTCTTGATTCTCCTGTTCCTGCCGTGGCTTGCAGCCCGGCTGGGTCTCCTATTCTCAGAGAGGAGCCCGTAATCCGGGGGCCGGGAATGGCAAGGCACATCCATCAGCGCAAGATGCTAAAGCTTTTTGTCTTTCGTCATTTGACAATCATATTTTTTTTTCTTTTTTGCTAACATTTAGTCGTTCAAGCCCCGTTCTTTAGATTGAAGATCTAAAGGATATCGGTTTCCGAGTGGTTTGGTAAATAGCGTTTCGTTTCCTTATGCCCGGCTCTGAGCCGGCGTCGAGGCCAACGGGAGGTCTGCTCCCGCACTGGGACGGAGGGAGGCCGGCCGATACAGTTCATTGGTCCCAAACTCAGGGGAAGACCGGACTAGACGCCAAGTGTGAGTGGTGAGCGACAGGATTTCCTGGCACCAACCGATCCTTGGGACAAGCAGCAGCAGCCCAAACAAGGCTGTGGGGTTGGATAGCGCGTGTGTCTCGTCCTGTCGTCCCACGTCGAGCACAGTCAGAGAAAGGTCAATCATGGAATGATGAAACAGGCGGTCACGGCTGCGAGAGCTGCAAGGCCGCGAATCTTGGCAGTATTGGGCAAACGTTTAATTATTGTGTGGCGAAAACGTGTCCAACCTTGATCTCCTGTGTCCCTGACTTGTCTCACAAGGCCGAGGTCAGCATCGACGCCCGCTCAAGGGGTAAAGAAACCATCTCGTAAAGTGGGCAGTGAGTGCGTGTGTGTGTGTGCGTGCGTGTCTGCTTGCTTA
Organism: Fusarium sp. LHS14.1; assembly: GCA_025433615.1. Taxonomy (NCBI): domain Eukaryota; kingdom Fungi; phylum Ascomycota; class Sordariomycetes; order Hypocreales; family Nectriaceae; genus Fusarium; species Fusarium sp. LHS14.1. The sequence continues at coordinate 4,433,561 of CM046481.1, forward strand.
CACGTCTGATAGCGCTATAGAATCGACTACATATATCGGGCTGCCTTGTTTAAAGGTGGGCTGTGTTACACACCTTTGGGTCTCACACCAAGGCGGGCGAGATAGCTTCTTTCAGACTCTGACCCCTCATTCCCCGGACCAACTCCTTTTTCGTTTCAAGCTCTGGCAGTCCTGAGTATGCACCGCTCAGCCATGTAGGGCGCTGGACTGACGGGGATTGTGATGGGCTGGTATGTAGATCACGACGTTCGAGGAACGCGTGGTGGTGTAGCATCAGGAAGCATGCCATATGCGATGCTCTTTCAGGGGCGCCATGTTGCCACAGGGGGTACGGACGAACAGTGTGTTGGTCCTCTTCTCGAACAAGATCGTGACAATGAGATGCTTTCTCCAGGTCATCATGAGCTGGTCTTGTAACGACGCCTAGTTACGAGGCTCAGGCTGTCAGTCACAACCCATGACAGGTCACGTGGTTACGCGCTGTGGCTTACGCCCGGGCTTTGACATGGGGGCGGGGCCTTGGGCTGCCGATGCAGGGCGACAAGGCTGGCGTCTTGAAGCTTCAAGGATCTCGACTGACCGTTACTTACACCGGATATCCATCTCGGCGATACGCTGCAGGATTATCTTGAGCCGTTTCCTGCATGCCCGAGCACCTGCATCAGCAAAGCTTACCGCGCGTCTTGCCTAATCGCTCAGTGTCTAAGCGTATGACGTCTTTGCGATAGCCTCATCGTCCCGTCCCGTCAAGTCATGTTGGACCTCCACGTCTGGGGCTCGGCGTTTGGCCTGCCGTCCATTGATCCGGAGTGCCTCGCCATCATCACATACCTTCACATCAGCCTTCCCGCCTCAGCCTGGCGCCTGATTCCCAGCAACGACCCGTCCATCAGCCCATCTAGTATGATTCACGATTTTTTCTTTCACCCCTCATCATCCCTGCTCGGGTTTGAACCTTGTCTGTTAACCGTTTGAACCCCAGATACTCTCCCCGCACTCCACCATGAGGGCGTCTGGACGAGCGGCTATGCGCCCATCGTCGACTACCTGGCTTCAAAGTCCCTCGGCGACAATCTGGACGCTGGCTTGACGCCTATTCAGCAGGCGGATCGCATCGCCTACGGTGCATTCTTGACCGCCCATGCTGCCCCCTTGTTGGACCTCTCGCTTTACGTCTCTGCTGCGAACTGGGCGGCTACTACTCGTCCTGCGTTTAGCTCTCTCCTACCATTCCCGTTGACATGGACCGTTCCACCGCTGATAAGGGCACAGGCCGTGAAACGTGTTGAGCATCTCGGCTTCGCAGACATGGACACTGACTTTGATCCCAATGGCGGCCTGCACTTATCTTCAGGCCGGGATGCTCTCCCTGAGGCGTTTCGAAGGCATATCCCTGCGCGTACTAAGAAGACGATTCACGAGGAGATGACCCCTGAGCAAGCGGTGCTGATTCGACTATACGGACTGGCTGAAGACTGCCTCTCAGTGCTTGACGACTACCTGAAGGGAGATGCTGAGAAGACCTTTGGCTTCTTTGAGAGTGCTGGCCCTTCATCTCTGGACTGCTTAGCATTTGGCTACCTTGCATTGATGCGAGACGCTCCAGTACCGCGGTCTTTCCTGAAGGATTGGCTTGAGCAGAAGACACCTAGGTTGTCCAAGTTTGTGGATGACATCAAGTCAAGAGGTCTGGAAAAGCAGGGCCCTCTTCCGTGGGTTGAATCTGGTCATGATACGGCCCTCCGCGTTGGTGCTCGCACTCTTGATAGTATCATGTACAACGTCCCAGGCCTCGGCGACCACTACGCCACTGAAGTAAGGAGAAGAGCTGAGGAGAGCATCAAAGGTGTAGACGGGAGAACCTTGATGTTGGCCATGAGCCTTATTGCAACAAGTGCGGCTCTCGGATATGGCTACCACATGTACAGAGCGATGCAGCCTTTTGGATCCCGGATACAGGTGTGGCAGTCGGAGCGGAATCGCTCCAAGCTGGGTCGATTAGGTGCAGTCGGTTCCATGCTGGATTCTGCCTTTGGAAGCTATCAAGCTCCACGGTCTGCCCCAGCTTATCAGTCAAACGAAGCCCGGTTCGTTGAGACGGACACAGAGGTGGACTAAGCTGGGCATCTTGTGATATGATATGAGTGTAATATTACTGTATCTCTATCCTGTATAGACAGCCTCCAGTGGCCTTAGTGGTACACAAAACGATCCAAGACGACTTTGCTTCTTGAAGTCTAGATGTTTTAACTGCGAAAGACGTTGTGCTCTCGAGTTGAGTTTAATTCTACACCAGATACCCATGTTTTCCACCTCTTGATACATCGGCTTATATCTGGCGAATCTCCTTGCCTGCCATCTCAGGTCGGTCAATCTCCCACTCATCTCTCAACACCGCAAAAGTCAAGTCGGTCACCAGTAGACTCTGTCCCAAACTCCAAACAAGCGTGATGGCGTAGAAGAAGTTTGCATTGCCGCTTCCATAATAGATCCAGAGGTGGTAGAAGGCCGGTCCGAGGAACGTCGCATAGAGGAGCGTTGATGTCGTGACAAAGGCATACCGCATCAGAGGGAAAACGTGTCGGAACAAAGGAACCACAGATAGGAAAAGACTCGCGTCCGCGAGAGAGGGGTAGGGCTTGAAGATGGAGAATGTGCCCAGGAGGATGGCCAACACGGCCAATGGCTGAGGACGCAGACGGATTGAGAGAGCGGCGGGATAAGAGGCGAGGTGAAGCCAGAAGACGCCGAGGAAGAAGGCTCGGAACGAGTCAAACATCTCGATGAAGAAGTACCACCACAAACCGACGTTAGGCGTGAGGTCCGACAACGTCAATTGGATGCCGTACGTGCGGGCGAGGAAGTCCCACGAGTTGCCAGCCAAGACAAAGGACATGCCCAACAGTGAGATAACGCAGCCCACCACAATGAGAACATTGGTAGCCGCAAACTTGGCGAGTGATGCAATCCGGCGCTTCTCGGGCTGGCGATCAAAGGCGAGGAGAACCAGAGGTGGGAGAAGGAGGATGGGGTACATGGATAGGTAAGAAGCGAACGACAGGGCAATCATGGCGTTGAAGGGAGAACCCTTGATGGCCCTGGCGATGGCATATAGAATGGCACAGTTGGTAAAGACACCGGTCGATCGTCCTATACATGTGGCGATGGTGTAGGGGTTGAACAAGAAGCTGTCGCATTGTTAGTCTTGGTGTCGAGTATAGCTCAGAGCATCTCTCTTACGCAGCAGCAACGGCGGCGCCAACAAACTTGTTTGCCCGGCGCGGCGATGTAAACAGCTTCGAGCTAGCCGCCTCGCCCGAATTGGCAATCTTGTACAACGCATCGGCGCTGAGGAGGTCTACGGCGATGTAGAGCAGGTGTGTGAAGATGGGCCAGACCTTGACGTCTGGGAGCAACGAGAACAAGGGCAGCAGGAGCGGCGCCTGATGGAAGACGCCGCCATCGTAAGGAGAAACGTTATTCGTATACAGGAACAGACCCTCTTGCACTGGAAAAATCCGTGTGAGCGCATGGACTAGAGTGCGCCAGGAAAGCGAGGGGCTTACATCGCTTGAAGCTTGTGACGGGGGTCGAGATCTCGACACGGCTGGTTAGGAGGTCGGGGAGGCCGGGAAAGGCGAGGAAGAGGGCGAGCCGGAGCAGAGCAGCGCCGGCGTAGACGCTGGCTTTGCCTCGCAATGTCATGATGCCAGGCATTGCATTGCTCGAAGAGGAGCTTGTCGTGGAGGGGGGATCGCGTCTAGGTGTGGTATCGCGATTGAGGTGTCGTTGGAGGCCACTTGGCGGGTTGAGGCTTGGCGGGCCACCTCCACCGGCGGGAGAGGGGCCGCTGGAAGAGCCGCTGGAAGAGCCGCTGGAGCTTTGCTTGGCTGAGCGCTGAATGGACGCTGCAAGGCCCTGAGATGCGCTGGAGCGTGACCCCGGGCGGTGAGATGCAGACTGGCCAATTGGGGACCACAATTACTGCGCTAGACCTAATCCATTTGCGCCCAGGGCGGTACCTCTCGGCATAAAATTTCGCGATGGAAAAAAAAGTTGAGAGACAGAGACAGCAGGAAAAAGTGCCCCGCTGCTTTACTGCTGCGAAATACAACCATCCAGCAAAAAGAGCCATCAACAACAACCACAATGGCTCGGATAAAGAAGAAGGGCAAGGCAGGCGCGGCCAAGAACTACGTCACCCGAAACCAGGCGATTCGAAAGCTGCAAATCAGCCTGCCCGACTTTCGAAAGCTGTGCATCTGGAAGGGAATCTATCCTCGCGAGCCCCGGAGCAGGAAGAAGGTGTCCAAGTCGTCGACCAGCTCGACCACTTTCTACTACGCCAAGGATATTCAGTACCTACTCCATGAGCCGCTTCTGCAAAAGTTCCGCGACCAAAAGGTCCTCGAGAAGAAGATCTCCCGTGCTCTCGGCCGCGGCGATGTCACCGATGCCTCCCGTCTCGAGAAGAATGCTGCGCGACCTGAGAAGACTGGAAAGCCTCGATACACGCTTGACCATGTCATCCGGGAGCGCTATCCGACCTTTGTGGACGCCCTGCGAGACCTCGACGACTGCCTGTCGATGCTGTTCCTGTTTGCCAACTTGCCGTCCACCTCGTCGGTTCCCGCCAAGATGGTTGCCCGTTGCGAGCGTCTCTGTCTCGAGTTCCAACACTACCTGATCGTGTCACAGAGCGTTACCAAGTCGTTCCTGTCCATCAAGGGAATCTACTACCAGGCCAACATCCAGGGAGAGGACGTTCTCTGGCTGGTTCCCTACAAGTTTAACCAGCGCGTCGTCGGCGATGTCGATTTCCGCATCATGGGCACCTTTATCGAGTTCTACATGACCCTGCTTGGCTTCATCAACTTCCGACTCTACACTTCCCTTGGCCTCAAGTACCCTCCCAAGTTCGACCAGGTCATGGATGAGAACGCCGCCGAGCTTGGCGCCTTCACTCTCGAGGGCAAGGCTCTGGTTGGTGCCGAGGAGCACCAGCAGAAGCAATTGGAGGCTGCTGAGCACAAGCCCGACCCCAAGGTTCAGGCTGCTGTTAACAAGGTTATCAAGAAGATCAAGGGCACAGAAGCAAATGACGATTCGACATCAGCGACTGAGAACCAGGTGGAGGGTGAGGACCAGGATGCGGGTGTGATTGACAAGTTTGAGCCGGCTGCCCCTGGCGGCGATGTGCTCCCCCAGCCTTCCAACACTGGAAACTACCCCAACAACCTCTTCTCCAACCTGACCATCTATCTCTCTCGCGAAACTCCCCGACAACCTCTCGAGTTCCTGCTCAAGTCTTTTGGCTGCAAGCGTGTTGGTTGGGATGCTGTGCTCGGCGGTGGTGCTTTCACTACTGATGAGCTTGATCCCGCTATTACCCATCAGATTGTCGACCGACCTCCTATTCAGGCTGTCACTGAGGAGGATGGCGATGATGAGGACAACCAGACTTCACAGAAGCTTGCTGCCAACCGACGAGTCCCTGGAAGAACTTACATCCAGCCCCAATGGGTGTGGGACTGTGTCAATGACGGCGAGCTGAAGGAGCCTCATCTGTATGCTCCTGGCGCTTCTCTGCCTCCCCATCTGAGCCCCTTCGTGAAGAGCGTCCAGGGCGCTTACGACCCCACTATCCCTCTGGAGGAGCAGGAGCCTGAGGAGGAAGCCATTGAGGCTCAGAGCGACGGTGAGGATGAGGTTGACGATACTGTCGAGGGTATGGATGTGGCCAACTCAGATGAGGAAGAGGATGGTGAAGACGCAGAAGACGACGAGTTTGGCGGCTTCTCCGAAGATGAGCAAGAGGAGGATGAAGATGGGGACGATGCCGAGCAGCGACAACAAGAGCTAGAGGCTGAACTCACTGGCGGTGCCGTCAAGTCCAAGACGCCCAACAACAAGGCCAAGGCCAAGGAGGAGGCTCGTAAAGCGCTGAACAAGAAGGCGCGCGAGGAGGCCGAGGACATTGAGCGAGCCAAGGGCATGCTCAGCAAGAAGAAGCGGAAGCTGTATGAGCAGATGGTGTACACGAATACCAAGAAGAGCGCCGAGGACCAGAAGCTGCGGGCCAAGAGGAGAAAGCTGGAAAAGGAAAAGGCAAAGGGCAAGGCGAAGTAAAAGCAGGCGTACGTAATGTAAAAAGGCTTCAATGTTTTATACCATTCGGATAGATTCAATTTGCATGCGAAGAAAAGAAGATAATTGTTTTGGAAGTTATTGTGAAGTTGGTTTTGGTGAAGTGTGATTTATGCTGGGTGGATAAAGAACCTTGTTATAATTTTTCTACCATGGTGAACGATGCCTTGTAAAACTTGAACCTGACAACAACCACAGCAACAATTTTCATCTGAGAGACGAGTAATAGGCTCGACCATGTGAAAGGCCAAAATTTCATCCAGTACTACTTATCATCTTAATTATCACCATTTCGTCCCCTCGGGTTTGTCACAATGGAAGCTAGCGCTACGGCATGGGAGCTAGACAGCGATGAGATCGCATCCATCGCCTCTGAGGACCTACGCGAGAACAGACCGAACCGCTGGACAGGACCTAAATCCACATGGCGCACTCTCACCGAAGAGGATAGACTGCTATGGCAGTCGATGAAGCAGCTTCAGGACCAGGATCTTTCTGTGCATCTCTACAATGCCTTTGCGCTAAAGCGAAGAAGTCGTGGTGGGGAATCTGCCCAGGACCTCCTGGTCAAGACGGTAAGTCACACACAAGTTTTCAAGGGAATAGAACTGACGACCTTGTATAGGCAGACGGTCAGGATGCCGTCTGGGCACCGCCAAAGATGTGGACTGCGTGGCCTCTGAAGCATAAACAAGTCCCCAAGGAACGGCTCATCAACAGCCAACCCGACGAGGATGATCGCTTCACATTTCGCAGACAGGAAGAGATCTTACCAAGTACTGAGCTAGAGGAGGAGGTTTCAGCAACTATTCTCCGGACCGCCAAGCGGCGCTTTCGCAAGAGGATGAGCAACATGGCACCTCGCCCTTCTATCGAGGAGAGCGGCAACGACACACCGGTTCCCCCATCAAGAGAGTCATCTATGAGGCCCGAAACAGAAGATGAGGGCGAGAAGATGGTTGTTGATGCTGAGGGAAGCAAAATGACTACTAGAGGAGGACGCAAGACGTATGAGCCGGTAGAGTCGACCAACGACGAGCTATCCTATCAACTACTACGACCATCTGTTCGCCATATTCTATCGCAGCTCGACGGCACGTTATCCATTCTTCACAACTCGCGGCTAGCAGGCATGAGCTACATGTCCGATTCCTCAACAGAAGAAGAATCCGACAGCCAGAGCGGACACAGACTATCTCGTGGCGGTCGTCGAATGCCATCCCACGACACGGACGGTTCTGCACCTCCCACACCCGCCACACCAAGCAGACGCGGCCGTCCAAGAAAGATACGTGTCCCACGTGAGGGAGAAACACAGGAAGAGTTTCTCTTGCGCGTTGCTCGTGAATCTCACAGAAAGAAACCGGCGACACCAAAGGATAAAGACGCAGAGTTTGAAGAGTGGATGCGTAAGGGTGATGAAGCCATCGAACGCGAGCGATCTCTGTCTCTGAAGCGAGGGACATCTGAAGGACCGGATAGTGATGTTGCCAGTTCGGCTTCTGGGACTTATATGGATCGTAAGCGCGCGAGATGGGGTCTGAGAGATTGGAGCGATGTGCTTGGGGCAGCTGCCCTTGCTGGCTTCTCGAGCGAGACTATCGCTAGAACGGCACGTCGTTGCGCTGACCTTTTTGAGGAGGGTATGGTGATTAGGACACTTAACGAGGTGCCAGTCTCTCAAGGGACAGGTATCAGCGGTGTTGAGTACCGTCCTGAGCCTATCCGGCTCTCATACTCGGACGAGGACGAAAATGCAGATGATGAGAGTGATGGAGCTGCAGACCTTGTACAGCGCCGCGTTGCCTCCAGACAAGCATCCCTCGCCCGCTCAAGCAAAAGTCCAGACTCACTCGGCAGCCGACGTTCAACACGATCACCCGCACCGCCAAAGTCTCCGCGTTCCCGATCAGCATCAGCAGGCGGACTCGTCTTTTGCCCCGTCGCATCGTGTGATCGAGCTGCACAAGGATTCACCCGCAAGGCTAATCTACGACGACATATTGAGCTTGTGCATCAGGGCCAGACGGAGGAGATGGATAGTGATGAGGAGGTGGCTGGTGGTGTGCATGTTGATGGTTTCTTGAGGCCTATTGTGCCGGGTAGGGGTTGGAGGGGAGAAGATACAACGCAGAGAAAAAGGAAGAGGTTCTATGGGGACAGGAGTCGCGAGACGAGTGTAAACAATGATGGATCGCCTTGATAGACTATAGGATGGTGGTGATTTATCCCTTTGATAGATTACAGGGCAGTTTGTGTGTGATATCAACAACACCTCATGTTCACTTTTATCAAGATCACGATACAAAAACTGACATAATGTGAATATCATTACTTGGTCATCTCAAAAAGTCAAAGGGTATCAAGTACTCAAATAACCCTACAACGTTCAAACCCTCAACCGCTCCGAAGAACTAGACACACAAAACACACCCCCAAAAACTCCAGATCCAGAAACCGGGATTGCAACTATAGATGAAAGGCCGTTCATTTCAAACTCTTGCATTCATCACCCTAGTTAAGCCTGGGGCTCTTTCTCCTCTGCTCAAACGACGTGAGCAGAGCATTCTCACCACCCTCTACGACGATGGCGTCAATGTTGATGGTCTTTTTGGCGCTCCGCGTCACTCGCGTGCTGCGCTTAAACAGCGGCATGGTGCGTTCAGGAGGCATCGACATGGTGCTCACCCGGGGGTTAAAGTTGATGGAGCCTGTGGTGAGGTTTGGGTTTACCTCGCGGAGGCTCATGCCGAGGGTGCTGCCGTCGGGGGCGCTGGCGTTGGAGGCACGGGGTGGAGGACGGGGAGGAGACGTCATCATCTTTTGAGAGTCGAGGTCGGCAAAGACGATGGTTGCGTCCTTGTCGTTGTCACGGTCCTTGGTTGGTGTGGGCATCTCGTCGATGCGAGAGATGATGAGATCGTGAGGCTCAGTGCGAGGAAGGTCGGTTGGATAGTGGTATTGAACCTTGGCAGGCGTGTCACCAGTAGGCTGGTACTCTTGAAGAGCTGTGCCTGAGATGTCTTCCCGCAGGTTGGCAAGGGGCTGGCAGAGTTGATCTTTCAGGGGATCCAGACCATCCTGAAGATCACCAAGGTCGAGCTCCATCTCCTCACCAAGGTTCTGAACACGGTCAAATGTCGACTTGAAGTGAGCAGAAATGTTGCCAAATGACTCCTCGACGGTGTTGGACAGGGCCTGAACGGACTGGCCGTGAGTCTCGTGGTGATGACCATTCTCAGACTTGGCGCGAGTAACAAAGTCATCGAGAGCCTCCATCTGGACGTCAAGATCCTTAATCTGCTCGTCCACGACGCGAACTGTTTCAGCATGAACAGACTTGGCTGTGGCCTGGATTGAGCTGCTGTGCTCGTTGGCCGCAGTCCAGTCATCCTTGAGCTTCGTCTTGAGCTGATCGCGAGACTTCTTGACCTCGTCCAAGAGCTCGCCCTCCTTGACATCCCAGGTGGTCATGCCCTCACCATAGTGAGAGACGGCATTCTCGAGATTTGTGTTGGTCTCAGCCATGCTCTTCTGAATAAGGATAGCCTTATCGTGAAGCCGGGCCTCCTGGGTCTCGGCTTGCGTGTTAACCAGAGCAGAGATCTGGGTCATGAGCTTCTGACGATCGTCAACGGCTTGTCTTCGCTCCTCCTCCAACGCGTCCTGGATACGGGTAGAAATAGTGGCATTCTGCAGCACGATGGTGTTTGTCGCAGCCTGCAGCTGTCGTCGGAGACTATCACACTCGGCTCGCTGGGCTGTGATGTGCTTAACAAGGTCTTCAAAGATGGACTTAAAGTCCTTTCCAAGCGCGCTGTACGAGTTGTGTAGCTGGTTCAAGTCAGTACATAACCTTGGTGAATAGACAGCCAACTTACCTGGCCGTGGAAAGCCGTCATCTCATTCAGCATATCCGCTGCTATCCTCTCAGCAGAGTGAGAGATAGACTGCAAGCTTTCACCCATCCGGTCCTTGACGGTATCGCGGACTACCTTGATCTCCTCTAGCACCTCATCCATATCCTCCTTTGACTTTTGCTTTCCATCCAGAAGCTGCTTCTTGGACTCAGCAAAGGTACTAAAGTGCTCATCAAGGAACGTTTGCGTTGAAGAGAGCTTTTGTAACTCTTCACCGACAAACTCCTCCATTCGCTTTCCAACACTCGCGATGTGCTCCTGCTGCTCGTCCTGGAACTCCTCGATCCGTCGTTCAACCATGGAGGTGACATCGACGACCTGGTCCTGAGATGTGCTCCACGTGTTGCGGTTAAGAGACTGAAGATCCGACTTGCGCTTGTTCTTGGCGTGAAGACCACCGACATCGCGAACCGTCTTATGAAGCTTGTTGATGAGCTCTCCGCCAACTTGTGTGAGCTTCTCCTCCGTCTTCTGATGTGCCTTTCTGATCCTGGTCTCCTCGGCCAGCGACTTTCGCGTAGCTGAAAGAACAATCTCAGTCTGGTCTAGTACCTCCTTGGTGTCATCTAGCAGGGCCTTGGTGCCCTCGTGATCCTTCTTGAGACCCATGAACGTCGACTGTAGGTTGAAAAGTTCCTGGACCTTGTTCCGCAAGTTGCTCTCCAGAGTCTCGAGCTTGGCGGCCTGTTCCTCGTTGACAATGCGGCGCGACTCGCTTTGAGCCGTCATCTCCTCGTATGTCTCGTTGGAGAGGTAAACACCGTTGCGTTGGCGGGTAGCGATCAGCTCGCTCTTGAGCTTCTCAATCTCCATGGTAAAGTCCTTCAGCAGCGTCTTCTTCTCCATCATGGGGTTGAGCTGTGGCTTATTCTTGATGTTCTTGGCCCGGAAGGCGTAGTCGAGCGTCGAGATTGTCTCCTCCAGGTTACTCTTTGCGGGAGAGATGGTGGCGATGATACAAGTCTTGGTCCTTCCTCCAAGAGAGTCTTGTAGTAGTCGAGTCAACTTGGACTCTCGGTAAGGAATGTGAGAACCGCGGTCGACGAGGGCGTTGATGACTCGGCCGAGAGTCAGAAGAGACTTGTTGATGAGACCAGCCTCAGTGGCGCGCTTGTTCTCAGCTCCTGATCGTTGAATGTTCTCGCTACCAGCCAAATCGACCAGGTTCAGCTTTCCGGCGCTGACGAGGGCGTCGACGCCGTGCTCGTTGGGCTTCCTCACGTAGGTGGTGATGGTAAAGACAGTGTGACTTCGAGAACTCAGGTCGTTGCACTTTGTGGCTGCGACTTGACGCCTCAAGCTACCCTCCTGAAGCACCTTGACACCCTCGGCAGCTGTCTTGATGTGCTTCTCCTCCATACCCTGAACTACAGTGCTGGTGTGACCCCGCCGCGATGTGTCGTCGTAGATCTTGAGCTTGGCGCTCTCGTCGGACGAAAGCAGGTCGCGGAGCTCCTCGTTGTAGAGCTCAATAAAGGAACACTTGATTGTGCTCTCGGCATCCTCGAGCTCGAGTTTGTTGAAAAGAGTCTGAAGAACACGGGGAATGATACCGGCTTCGTCTGAGAGAAGACCAAGAGTTTCGGTCATATCGCCCGACATTGTGTATGTCTTTCCTGTGCCAGTCTGTCCGTAGGCAAAGATGGTGCAGTTGTATCCCGAAAGCATCTAGTGGCAATGGTTAGCAATTAACCTCCAAGCACAGCTGGTAACTTACCTCGTCAAGAATCGGCTTCACCGTATCGTCAAAGACCATGTTCTGGTCAGCGGCCTGGGAAAAGACGCGGTCAAAGTTGTAGGAGCGGTTGCTCAAGGCACTGGGGCCCATTGACAGTTCGACAACCTTTCCCTTGACGGCATCAGTAGCAACAACGACGTTGCTATTCTCGCGGACCTCGCGCTCATTACGGCCGCGGCATCGCACGACGACGGTGATGTTTGTCTCCTCAACCCCCGCGTCGGCGTCAAAGTCGCGTTCCTTGCGCTTGGTGCCGACCGTGTTGACTGAGGTGACCGACTCGGAGGGCGATACAGCACCGCTGCGTTCGATAGCACGCGCCGCGATCGAGGATGAGCCGTATCTGACCGACGAGGCCCTCGTGCCGCCTGTTCTCGCGCTGGCACGGCTACCGGCGCCGGCGCGTAGGCTCGAGCCCATGGCGATCCGGCTATGCTCCCGGTCGGAGCGTGTTGGGCGTTGGTGAGCCACGGTGGGCAATCTTTTATGGTGAGTCGGGGTAGATGGTGATGTGCGGTGAAGACTCGATTGTGGTTGTGGTGGTAATTGTTGTTGTTGCGGGAACTTTGACTGTGCCCGCTTCATCTAGACTTGTACTAGACTTTGACAAGTAGGTTAATTGAAATTGAAAAAAAAAAGAAACCCTGGATCCTAAAAGTCAGTGGCACAGAGGAGGGGGATGCCTGCAGAGGGTTTGTTTCAGCAACACAAGCCTTGTCTAGTAAGTAAATGTAAATACAAAGAGGGTTATACCGACATCGTCTATAAACCACCCCAAGGCCCTTGTTTAGTGGTGTGGGTCTCATGCGGCAGCTGGGGTCAACACTGGCCATGGCGTCTATCACCACGGCAACGCCCTCTTTCGGCGATACACCCACCCAATCGAGGTTGTCCACATCTTTTTTTGACAACGTTCCATGACCGTTGATTGACGTTAAACTCATGCAAGCCTCCAGCTGTCAGCCAAAGGATGGCTCTCTAGACTGATTTTTTAAAACTCTCGCGCCTTATGTGAAGCCCCCTGAAATCCATTGTCTCAGCGGCCGAGTCTATCTTGCCAGAGACACCAAAATAGCCTGCATCTCTGCATAACCCCCAAGACTCCAACATTAAACCCTCCTTTGACCATATGGTATCATGTCATCCGTCGTGAACCTTTTCTCTTATTCCGTATCCATCTTGTCACCGTCATCATCCTTCTTTGTCTCGTCTGTCGACGCCTTCTTCTCGTCTTCCCCATTTGCCTTGGTAGTATCCTTGTCCTTGAGTTCGCCTTCAACCCCATTCTCCTTGACCTTCTTTAGTGCGTCGCCTTCGAGCTCGTGTTCAGCCTCACGTTTCGCGCCAACGCTCTCTGCACCGGGACTCTTGGCTTCACTTTCGCCTTCGGCATCTCCATCAGCATCCATGTTCTCATCTGCCTTGTGCTCGTCTCCATCGTGTTTTCTTCCAACGGCGGCCTCAACGTCAATGCCCTGCATTTCCAGACCACCTTCGCCCACGTAGCTCGTTGTTGAAGATTGAGGGCCTGTGTCGTCGACACCAATCTCCTCTGGTCCTCGTGCATGTGGTGTCTCCTCTTCTTCCTCTTGGGCTTGCTGTAGCTGCTGTTCCTGTTCTTGTTGGCGCTGCCGAAGTTGCTCCTCCTCTTCTTCCTCCTCTTCTCCAAGCGTGAGACCTCCCTCGTGGGCAGCCTCTTGGGCTCGTGATAACTGGCTTACAGGGACCACTCCTGCGCGTTGCTCCTGTCGCAACAGTTCGCCCTGCGTGACACCACGTGCATGTCTCGTTGATGGAATGCCATTTACACTGACAGAGACGGTTTCGATACTACCCACGCCATTAGGCCCATCGATAGTTTCTGTGCTTTCGCTGTGAATCTGCGCACCAGGCGTGTTTTGCCCACTGTCGGGGCTGCGCCTCGTTAGCCACGGGATTGGAGTCAAAAGAGCTCCTCCCAGCGCCTCGTCTGTGCCCAAAGCTGCCGTCGTAGGATTGCTCCACGCGACCGACACGGCCGGATCGTTTGCGTCTTCGCCATTTAGGTGCATCGATGACATGTCGGGAATAGGCGGGGGTAGAGGGTAGATATTGGTCCCCGAGGTCACCTGCACGGTGCGATCGACGGCATGTAGATAAGGCGCCAGCGCCTTGTAGTGCGCGTGAGGCTGCAAGATTAGGTCGGCCAGGCGCTGGATCGTATGAGGCGGGTAGGTGTCAAAGGTCTGGAGGTGGCTGGTAATGTCGAAGAGCATGTCAGCGAGCTGCTTTGGGAGCGTCCCTTCGATAGGCTGCGTGGCGGGGAGCGACTCGGTTGGCGCATTCTCCTTGTTGGCTTCTTGGGATGAGTCGCCGGGTGGTGATGACGGCTGCGTAGACGCGAGCTTGTCTCCAGTGGTTTCGGGGGTTGGCGGTGGGGGAGGGAGGTTAGGGATCGGAAAGTCGTTATGCGCGATCTGAAGAGTCAGTCAGTATATAGATAGTCGTGGACAAGTGCAGCTCTGAGGCTATACCGAGTCGAGTCTCGAGAGAATGTCGCTGCGCAAGGCGGGCCAAGCCTCCCTATCATCCAAGGTCAGACATCCAAATCCAAGAGTCGCATGCCCAGTTTGAGCTCACTTTTCGACTGAACAGCCGGATGCGACCTTGCCGAGCAGGCCATTATCGCTATCAACCTCCATGGTGGTTTGAAGAAATGACCAAAGTTTAATTGGGGTGTTTGTTACCATCACCATCGGTCTCGCCTGGCGCGCACTGAACGTTAGGCTTGTAAGTATGGGGGGTTTGTCGCCCCGCTAGATGCATTTCCTCACCACCACAGCCACCATCAACCACAGCAGGTTTCCATGAACAACTTAGATCGAGCATCTTGGAATTATTGGTTTTAACATGACGTTGAAAATGGCCTGACGGAGTAACAGACACAACAGTAGAATCAAAACAATCCGACAGACATCACGCGCTCATGCTACAGCTCAAGCATCATGTCCAACACTGGCAAACCACAAGAATATCAAGAAATGGGACGCGTGTCTTAGTCTGTCTACTTAGTGATTAAACGTATTCGTTCTCGTAGAGAGACCGAGAAAAGTGAACATCAAGTCATCAATGGCATCAGCCCATCATCAATCCATCACCGACTTCACAGTCTATGAGGATTATACATCCACCCAGACGGTTCAAAGACCGCCTTGAATTTGACAGCATCATACGTTCCGATGGCGCAACTTAGATCATGGAAGCCTTCCAAGCCTGTGACAGGCAGATCCTGCTCGGCGTCCGTCTCCTCATGCAGCGCCCACCCGCCCGTTAGAGTGCCGTTGCGGGTGAAGAAGATGTCAACCTGGGGCTTCTGCCCGCCGATGGGGCGGAAGGTCATGCCAATACCGTACGTCTCGCCACGGCGCATCGGCTCAGTGAAATCGCGGCCACCCCAGCGGTCATTGACGTACTTGTGCCCATCGTCGCCGTGAACCGCCAGACTGCCACGGTGCCAACCCGGCATCCGGAAGGATGGATAGGGCAGCGCCGTGAAGCCGAGACCGATGTAGACCTCCGGACTATCGCGCGTGATTTGTACCTCGTAGTAAATGGTCTTGGGCTGTCCAAGGCGGATGGGATCATGCTCGGTGACAGAGTAGAGAGGCGGGTAGCCAATGATGCAACGGTCGGGCGAGTTCTTTACGGTCCGACCTTCCCAATGTCCAGGGCTGACCCAGGTGAGCTTGCCGTTGAAGCCCATGGGCTCCATCAGACGGATGTTGCCCGCCTGAAGAGCCGACTTTCCAATCTGGTCCAGGTAGATGGGCTGTGTCATGGGATAGGCCTTACACCAGTCTTCACCAGCAATAGCTTCTTCCTCAGTAGCATTGCTGGTTGGGGATCTATCATAGCCGCTGAAGATGGCCGGTGGCGGAGGGAATAGCGAAGTGTCAGGCACAGCTACCTCCCAGTCGTGCTGGGGATGAGCGGCGAAGGCAGGCGGAGGTCCGGGAGGAGGAGCATATTGTTGACTTGGAGGTGGCCCTGGTGGAGGAGCATATTGCTGCGATGACGATTGCCCGGGTGGTGGTCCTGGAGGAGGTGCAAAGTCTGCAGCTTGCTTCTTGTCCGGGGGTGGGCCTGGAGGTGCTGTATAACTCGGCTCCCCCAGGTGATTGGGGTCGTTCTGTGGGTTATATTTGCTCTTCTTGACGTCTCCCTGGCTCTGCGACGACACAGGTCGCTGCACCGGACGCGGCGCCGGGTCGCTATCGTGTTCGTTCTTGCTACCAAAGCACATGGCTAAGTGAATTTGGAGTAATGTTTGGTTTGATGATTTGACTTGATGATGAAAGGGAGGAGATGATGGTATGAGCTGGGTTGTTGAGGAGGTCAAAACAAGGTTTCAGGCGCACGACTGCATGTAATGCAACCACTTGCACTTTTGAGAAACAGCAGCAGCGACTGATGACGAGCACCACCCACGAGAGAAGGAAAAGCGATTGAGTCCTAGGACAAAGAAAAGAACAGACACCATCTATTTACCAATTATTTATTGCCAGCACACTTTAAAGTCGTGGCTAAGCCACCTTTATTCCACACTCATCTTAATCCAACACCACGCCGCTTCAGGCCTGGTTCGCGGCTGGGCACCTGGGCTATTATGACCGCCTGACGAACGAACAACACTGCCCCCAAGAGACAAACGCAAACGAGCGGCGCATTGCATCCTCAAAGAGCCTGGGCTACCAATAACTAACTGCCTTGCGTATGGCGTATTAGGCAAACTTACGTATGAGGCAATTTTCTATTGACCTGATAGATGCATTGGGCCCATGTCACAGCTACTGAAATCCGAGTGGGAGGTGTACATGGCATGGGGACAGGGAGTCCTCACAGCCACTTTAAATTGCCTGACAAACTATCTAACAAGGACAATCCATGTTTGTGTCCCTTGAATATCCTCCCAAATCCATAGCAGTCATATGCTACCATGTGTCTGTTGTGCCTCTCAACCACTCTCACCTGTGTTAGAGTGCACCCGTTGGCGGCTTGGCTTAGCTGCCCCAAGCACTGGCCTCATCCTCATCAGGATAAAAGAATGCCACAACACTGATGATGATGTACACCGCGCATAGCAGAGCACCCTCAAGGTAGTTGCTTCTGCCATCAAGGACCAGGAAGTTGACAATAAACGCCGAAACAAAGAGACAAACAGTCTCAAACAGCGTAAAGTACAACGTCATTTCGCGGTCCATGATCCAGCCGAGAATAACAACCAATGGAGTGATAAAGATGGCAATCTGGATCGAGCTGCCAACAGCCACACCAATAGCCAAGTCCATCTTGTTCTTCATAGCCACTGTGATGGCTGTGACGTGTTCCGCAGCGTTGCCCACAATGGGCAGAATGATGAGACCGATGAAGATTTCTCCAACCGAGGAGGTGCTAACTACCTCCTCAATAGAGTCAACCAGGAACTCGGCACAAACCGCAACCAGAGCCGTAGAAAGGAGGAGAAGAACAACCGAGCCGATTTGGGAAAGATGCTCTTCATCATCCTCCCGATCAGCTTTCTGGGCGCCAGCGGCATTCAAGGCCATTAATGGAACCTGGGATGGCAGCATGGCACCGGGAGGGCGGAACTGCTGACCCAGGCGGTCAGGAAGTGAGTTGGTACGGCGGATACCATAGCGAACGCGGGGAACAGGACCAGAAGGGGCGGGAGGCAAAACACCTGGCTCTGGCTTCTCGGTGAAGACAGTGGGTGCCAGGTTCTTGACGGATATTCCTCTAAGGGGGAAGGGTCTTCGGTCAACAGTTGATGAGCTGGGTTCTGCCTCGTTCTGGACAGCGAAATCTACACGACGAGGTTCACCCTCGCCGCGATTTTGCACACCAGCCTCGGGCTGCTTGTTCCGCGATTGAGTTCCATCACCACCCTTTTCAGCGTCGTGATTGTGCCTCTTGTTCTTGCGGTGTCTATGTCGGCGATGGCGACGACGCCTGTGAGAACGACGCGGTTCCTCTTCTTCGTCGACGGCTTGCTCACTCCCTTCATAAGAAGGGAATCGGGGGATCCGGTGCCTGGAAGCTGATGGCTCAGAAACCTCTTCACCAGGGGTAGTGTTGGTAGTGGTGAAAGAACCGGCGTGAGTGGCTCTGGTGTTGGCAGTGTCGGCGGAAGCGTTGCTAGATCTTCGACGCCGTCCACCACGAAGAACCTTCTTCATCCTCTTACGGACGGTACCGTGGGAGGAGTCAGAGTCAGAAGAATCTGAGCTTGAAGATGAGCTGTCGTCCGAGCTAGACGAATCCAACCAGCCAGCAGCAGGACCAGGGGTCGATTCAGCATCGACAATGTGCTGAGGCGTAGACTCATACATATAGGCATGAGACTTGAGTTGGAACAGGAGGTAGATGATATAGACGAGAAGGAGGATCTAATGCCATGTTAGAAGAGTCATCCACAGAGAAGTAACGGTTAAACTTACCACACTCGTTCCGCGACTAATCTTGAGAGATTGGGCATCAGCAAGCTTTGGGTCATTGAATGACGCATGGAAAGCTGTCTGAAGAATTGTTAGCACACTGCGACTATGTATAGGTACTCCATATCATAACTCACAGGTAAAACCAAGCTGATGACACTGAGACTGAGCAAACAAGCACTCATCTGAGTGACCGTGCTATTGTAAATCTAAAGGATGTGGTTAGTAACAAAGAGCATCACCGAGAGATGGAGCGACAAACCTGCTCTCGGTAGCGTAGACCACCAAGGAAGAAACCCATGCCAAGGATTAGCAGAAGGTTGGCCAAGATCGAACCCAAGAGGGAGGCCTGGACAATTCGAATCTCATTCTAAGACGTGTTAGAATTCACGTAACTTGAAGAAATTGTCAAGCAAAACGTACCTTGACCAGAGCGATGCTGTGGAAGAGAAGAAATACATGTTAGCCATCAGATCAACGCAAGAGCAGTTACACCGTAGCCCATTTGAGCTCCGATAACCTTTGCCATACAACAGGAATTTGGAATATTAACGTACATACTATGATAAAGTTAGCATTTATTGTATGAAAAATGAAGAGAACGGTAGACTCACAAGATGATCAGTTCAACAGCATTACCGAACGTGACGTTCAGCAGGGCGCCCAGAGCATCTCCCATCTTTCGCGCCACAGACTCCGTGGCAAACGCAAGCAGTCCAGCGAGAGGGATGATAGCAATGGCATTCATGGCAAAGACGACACCGCCGTGGATGCCGTCAACCTGAGAGACGGCAATGCCGACGGGTACAAAGATGAGCAGGACATTAAGCCAGCTGTAAGTGACGGCCAGCCAGGCATTGCGGCGGATCTCGTCGATAAGGGTGCCCTTTTTGGCGGTATTTGTGTTTTCTTCAGATGACTCCCCGGCCTTGGGTGTCGGCTCTACGACAGACCCCGACCGTGGAGCCTGAGAAGATGTATGAGATGGGATGTGCCCAGGGGGCATCTTGAGCTCGGAGGAGCCATCTTGGTTCGTGGAGTGGCCGTCGACGGCAGCTTGGTCTGCACGAGGGACGCCATGGAGGTTATCTGATCGAGTCTTTTCGTCAAAGTCGTTGCGGTAAGGCTGCTGGCTCAAGCCAAAAGTGTTTCCGCCTTCAAGAGCCGTGGATGAAGGAGGCAAGAATCCATGCGCTGCGGGTTGTGCACCAGAGCGACTGCCATCTATATCGGGGGATTCAGAGGAGGCTTCCTTCATCGAACAGGCTTTTATCTTGAAATGTGCACGAGAGTACAGGATCTGTCTGTCTATCTGCTTTCTTTCTTGATAGGGAGTGTCTTGTCTTGGGGATCTTGAGAAAAGGTCGAGAGACGGTTGTAAGTGAAGAAGAGGTGAATGGACAAGAGGCCAAGGCCTTGGCTTTAAGGCGGGATCGGGAATGGAGCGGGCCTCACCTTCCTCGAGCAGCTCCAAGTTTCCCAGATCGGGGATGACGCTCTTTCCGCAATGAGGTGGGGTGGCGTCAGTGGAGAAGCACCCACTGAAACGGGCCCAGAGGCGCAATGATGTCGTCGACCAGCGCTGAGGCAGCCCGCTAAAACGTGGATGATTACAGTGGAGTTGGTGATTGATTGGCCAGCCTGCCAGGGGAGTGATCAAGTGAGGCTGTGTGCCCCAGGCGATTCCCGAGACTCCATCTCTCAAAGAATCTGGACTCTTCTGGAGGCGAGTCTTCCAGTGACTCTTTGCACAGTCATTCTATCATCTTTCCACGTGAGCATCACGCTTTAATTATTGTTGAGAGCGTGGAAGGCAACGGAATCATCAACAATCAACAGAGTCGTAACAAAGCACAGGACAGGGCCTGTGCTCTCAAGCCCCATGTTCAATGCGGCGGTCCAGCAAACAGGCTACTGGGGGCGCTCAACGACGACGCAGCTGGCCACGCGCTACATCAACAAGCTTATCGGTCAGAATCCCCCGTTCAATTCGGATCTTGCGTGCCGAGTTTGTCTTGGCATGGCCGGCTCCTCGTGGCGTTGTTGGTCACACAGGGACGGGGATATGGCGTTGATTACGCAGTGCTAGAGCCGCCTTGCTTTGTCTCGTCCGTCAGAGGCAAGGGATCGACAGGGACCTTTACCAGCCATCATTGTCGCATTCCTGTGGCTGTTGAGACCACCAACTTGGTCAAGAGGATCCAGACCTCGCGGCACAGTTACAGGAAATGTCGCTAATTATCGGGCCAACAAGTCGGCAAAACGCCCCAAAGACTCTATTCCAACGTTGCTTCATCACCAGAGTGACGTAACCCAGCCAAGTCCCAGCAGATCAACCATCATGACAGCGACTAGGTGGGAACGGACTAAACGCAAATCCGAGCCGAATATTGAATAAGCCGGCCGGATTCGAACATGGGGCTCTGAACGGCCCGGCAGTGGCTCGGCCCCATATCCATCTCGCTGCTCGAATTGCCCCGAGTTCTCCACTCACTCGCCATCCATGCCTCGGATACTCTACAACGATGAGACCTCTGTCCGCCTGCGTAGCCTGCCGGTACGTTTCTGGGACTTGCAGCTGTTTGATTCGAGAGCCTGACGAGACGTTCCTAGTGATCGCCGCAAGAAATGTGACCGGGCTCCTCAGTCGATACGCTGTAGCCTCTGCATCAAGAGGGGCCTTGAATGTAGCTTTGAGAACACGCCCGAGATACCTGACAATCCTGTCGAGTATACTTCACCTACCATCTTGAATGATGCAGACTTGTCCGAGGAACTGGTCGACCTTTACTTTCGACACGGCAACATTGCATTTCCCTGTCTGTTTCATTGGCCATCATTCAAGACCTCTGTTAGAGATGGGTCGGTCCCTAGAATCCTCTTTCTAGGAGCTGTTGGTCTTGCTGCTCGTTTCTCATCACATCCCATGTTTGCTGGCATCAACCCCTGGGAACGGGGTCGTCCCTATGCAAAGGAAGCTGAGAAGCTACTCGACTTGCACGACACCTCAATAACAACCATTCAAGCATGCGTGCTGTTAGCGTGCATCTGCGTGGCTGAAGGTGAAGCTGTCACGGAATCTGTATACTATGCCATTGCTTGTCGAATGGCCATGGTAATGGACCTACCAAACGCTCCTGTCAGGACGGCCATCGAGCGCGAAGTCAACAATCGAGGTGCGTGGGCTTTGCTGAATGTGAGTACTATGTCAACACGACTGAACTGTCCTTGATAGTCTGGTGGTCCCTTGTTACCAGCGATACCTGGTTGTCTGCAGCCTTTTGTCTCCCCAGGGCGATAAAACCACGGCAAGATGTTCCTTTACCGATGGGAGAGTTGACCTTCGCTCGACTACAATTACATGACATGGCAGACGATGAACAGGTCTTAGCTGCTCTCTCGTCTGAATCCGCAGAATACTCTTTTCCAGTACTCGCCCATATGATCAAACTAAACCAGATCCTATACGAGATCAACTCCTACTGTGCGACAGTAGTAGCCGAGGAGATTCAACAAGAGTCAATGTGGAACACTATACATAAGCTGTCTGCTTCCCTGGACCGGTGGTATTCTGACTTACCAATGCTATTACGGTACAGTCAAGATAATCTCCAGCACTGGACGAATCAGGGGCTCGGTCCCAAGTTCATATGCCTTCACATCAACTATAACAACGCCTCGCAACGCCTGTTCTACCAGTTTCTTCAACTCAGCCAAGTATCGGATGAGACGGGCAGCACAGCTATCCCGACGCAGCTGTACGCCGAGAGGTGCAAGCGGCACGCCGGGGATCTGTGCGACCTCATCTCACACGCCAAATCCCGTCCCGAGACGGATGTCTACTACTCCCTCGCGGGCCACATGCTCGTCATCGCGTCTACGGTTCAGCTTCATACCCTGCTTTTCGGTATGGACGAGAACGAGATCCAGCTGGCCAAGCGCAGGCTTGAGCGCAACTTTGAGATGTTGACCGACATTTACACGTACTGGCCCATCGTCTACACGTCCTTTAGCAGACTAAAGGCGTTTCATAACGCCTGTCTGAATAGCAAGGACAGCTCATTCCGGCTCGACAGGTGGATGCTTCAGTTTATTCTTGAATTCTCGAAGCCGGTGGACGAGAAGGATATGAGTGCCCGTGATCCGGAGAGGGATCTATGGCCTCTTGATCAACTGAGGTATCTCTTTGAGTCATAATGGAGGAGATTTTAAAAAGCAAGTCAGTGTTATTGACTGTAAGCACCAACTTGCGGTGATGGCAGTGGTTATACAGTCAATGGAAGATGAGCACTAGGTACCAGCCCCCAGGATGGTTGTTGGTTGAACCATCTGTTTACTTGACACACCAAAGATATTTATCCCTGCTCAATCATACCACGCTATCAGCTATAAATTCATCTTTCGTCACCCATCAAACCTGTTTTCGTCACATCCATACAAAGTCATCATTCTCAAACCATGGAACGCTCAGCCTCAAAACCAACTGTGCCCCAGCACCCAGGCCGATACCAGACAATTCAAGTCCACCTCGTCGGCGCTCACAACGTCGGGTTGAGAGCGCTAGTCCACCGCATCTGCTTGCAGGAGTACGTTGAAGACGTCCCCTATGACCCAACGGGTGATGATAGTGGCCGCAAGATTGTGACGGCTCAGCAGGGTCCAGTGTTGGTGAACTTCGATCCCATCCAATCCGACGATGCCTATACCCTTACTTTGGTCAAGGCACTAGCTGCGCGGTCAGATGCTCTCATATGTGTCTATTCTGTCGCGGATCGCTCCAGCTTTGACTACGTACAACGGTTGTGCAGGGACATTCCCGTGCCTTCTCCACCAGAGGGGGCAGTCATCTTTGTGGCGGCAAGCAAGACGGATCTGCCAGATTGGGAGGTGTCACTAGATGAGGGGAGAGAGTTGAGTTCCAGCATCGGTGCCGAGTTTCTCATCACATCAGCCAAAACGGGTGCCGGTTGTGGTGATGATGATGTTGCAACATTGGTAGATCGCATATACTTCAACACGGCCAGAGCAGAGGAAGAAAGGAACGCGAGGGCAGCAAACCAGCCCCGTGATGAAATGACCAGGAGTGTTACTAAGAAGTCAAATGTTCATTTGATGGTTTCGCGGGTTGTCGAGCGCTTCAAGAGGTTGAGGAATAAGCAAGATCCCAACCAAGAGAATTCAACCTCGACTACAACTCCCCCGACCAAGTTAAGACCAAGACAAGATTAAACAGAGACCAACAGGGCAACTACATCCCCCAGTTTCAGATACCAGAGATATATCTCACCATACAAGCTAAGCAATCATTACAAAGTTATCGTGAGTGGCGTTTCAACTAGAAGCCTGTTGAGTCATATGAGCCCGAGACGAACTATCTACAACCAACAAACCATTCATCCAAACGAAGAACCGAACCAAGAACTCCCCCAAAGTTAATACAAAGACCTATCCATGATTTGCAAAAATACAAAAAAAGTCGGTCTGCAAAAACCACAGGCAACTCAAGCTTTCCGCTACAGCTAATTTCTACATAGATCGGTCTTTCTCTGATCCTTATAGCTATGTCTAGGTATGATATATGGCGACTCCCATTTACCACGGCGATCTTCAAATACACCTTTCCACCTCGTGAATGCAAACCACTTTCTTCGATCCATCAAACAGTTGGATCGATACCCTCCTAAACTTCGCTCCAGCGCTAATGCCTACAAGACAACCTTGAGATGCGTTTATAGAGACAGACAAATAAAAAAAGCAAACCCCTTCTTCTTCCTCTTTCTTTCTTTCTTCTTTCTCGGCCGAGATCCAGGTATCACAAGGTCATCCAGCCCGTGTCCTGGTCTCATCTGCCAATCATGACCAACAGCCTTTCCGTACTGAAATGTATGTAGGAGAGTGTAACCATCCGGGACCACCACCTAATCTCAATCAATCTCGTACGAATCCCTTTGCGCCATGATGTGAGTGCGTGCGTGAAAAGGACCAACTCCGGGCGGCCTCTGAGTTGCTAACGGGCATCATCGAGAGCCCTCGGTTTCGTCCCTCATTACTGATATGTGTGGTGATGTGCGTGTGTGCGTCCCGGCAAAAACAAATAGGTAGACAATGACAATTATAGCATCCAACAGCGAACATTGGTGCGACCAACTTCCACACAAGAGATTCCCAAACTGAGACGGAACGCCGTAAACTCCGGGTGCTTATCGCATGCTTTGTTCACCGCTCTTCGCCACCTCGAGCCTTTCCGCGCCTCCTGAAGAAGTCCATGACTCGCTTCGCGGCTCCGCTGCTCCCTTCGTGTCCTCGGTAGTCGGCCCCTTCGTAGGCGTCGGCGAATCGCTTATGGTTCTTGTGAAGTACCCCGCCACGCTCTCCACGGCTGCTACCCGCGCGTCCATCGAAGGTTTCGGATTCCGAAAAGTCGCCCTGGTAAGGTCGAGATCGTGGTTCCGTCGGTGGGCGGCGCATATCCACTGACGACTCAGACCCCGTGTTTAGGTGAGCACCGGTCTGCATATAGGGTGGGATGGCGCTGGGCCTTCTGGCATCCTGTGCTGTAGATCCGTAGCGGTGATGGTAGACAGGGCTCGAGTGAGCAGTGTCTTGCGCGGGGACCTGCTCGTAAGGGGCATCAAAGTAAGGCTCGCTGTGTCGGGGCTCGTCATGGGCGCTGTATCCGCGGATCTGCTCGTTTCGGGGGTTCTGGATAGGCAGGTCCTGTTGCGACTCAGCCTCCGAGGCTGTTACGCTTCCATGGTCCTTACCACCACCAAGACCCAATTTGGAAGACAGAGCCGGTGGCACCAGAGAGAATCGCCGACGCTCTGGCTTCTCACCTGAACCTTGAGAGCCGTGGATGCTGCCACTGCGCTTCTTGCCAAGTCCAAGAGAAAAGGATCGTCGGGATGCTCTTGAATCAACCGAGGGTCTGGGGCCAGCTTCCTCACCAGGTATATTGGCGTTGGACAAGCTGACGGGAGGGTACTTTCTTGACTTGTCGGCGGGTTGTTCTGATCGCTTCTTACCACGACCTCCAAAGATAGATCCGCTGCGGCCCATAATCTTGTTGCCAAGATCGCCAAGAGTGTTGGACCGCTTGTGGCCCCTTCCTTCACGCTTCGTCTCATTCTGGAAGGCCGACATCTTCATAACCTTGGGGGGAACGCTTCCAACTGTCTTGGCCATGTTCTCCTCGTCCTCTGGGTTCGAAGGCTGATGGATTCGGCCCTGAGCATTGGTGTCGGCAAGTGTGGGGGGCGCCGGTTGTCCATAGGTGGTGCGAGATTGCAGACCCATAGAAGCGGAGGACTTCATAGAGCCTCCAGTCTGTGGCCTGGCTGTGCCACTGATTCCAGTCATGAAGGCGTTGTCCGAGGTGGCGCGAGTGTCGCGGCTTGGTCTCGCGGGAGCGGCAGCAGCGTTCTTGTGAGCGCTCTGAGGCCGCCTGGACTGTGTTGCCCGGGCCGCAACCTCCTTTGCCACTGGAGGCTCTCGAGGTAATGGCTTCTCAGTAGAGACCACGGGGGCGGGCGCCTGTGAAAGAGATCGAGAGCTGGGTTTGGAGGGCGCGGCATCGGCGCCACGCTGTGTCTGCGTGGTGGGAGCCACGTACTCGACCTGGACAGTCCGTCGCTTGGCATCCTTGGGCGTGCGGTGCCCAGACTCGGACTCGGGGTCGATGTTTCCGTGGGTCTTGGCCAGTCCTCCAACAACGGGAGGATGAGACTGCTTGTGCTTGGTGGCCTCGCGGACCGACGAGCTTCTGGCGATAGTCGGAGCCTCTGCATAATCGTCCGGTGCACCGGAGCCAGAATTCGGAACATCTGAAGGTAATGTCGTCGAGCTGGTGATGAACTCCACTAGGTTCGCGTATTCGCTGAGCCAGCTGTGTCGAGCCACTTCGAAGAGGTCCGCTCTCTTGCGGGGGTTGGGAACGAGGATACGGCGGAGGAGATCCCGAGCGTGTGGAGTGACATACTCGGGGAATGTCAGAGGAGTAGTCACAATATACTTGTAGAGAAGGTTGATGTTGTCGCCTTCGGGGTTGGCGGGATCGTCATCGAAAGGAAGGTAGCCAGCGAGCATCGCGTACTAATATCAAGTTAGCCCCAACCATCATGAGCAACAGTTCGTATTCGACGTACCAGAATGACACCACAACTCCAGACATCCACCTTGCGTCCGGTGTAGAGGGAGTCGCTGACAACGAGCTCGGGCGCTGCGTAACAAGGACTACCGCAACTTGTCTGCATGAGATCACCCTTCCTGGTTCCATTGCGCTTGACGCGATCCAGACCCATTCGTTTCACGAATTCCCTATCGGTGAGGTTAAGCTCCTCCTCCTCGGTGAGATCCTCGTTTGCATCGAAAGTGTTGGCAAAGCCAAAGTCGGTAATAATGATGTTGCGGTTGCGATCCAGGAGCAGGTTCTCCAGTTTCAGATCTCGGTGAACGATTCCCTTCTTGTGAAGGTAGCCGACACCCGAGACAAGTTGGGCAAACAAACGGCGGGCCGCATTGTCCTTCAGGTATCGGTGGTTCAGGATGTAGTCGAAAAGCTCGCCTCCGGATGCATACTCGAGAATGATACCAATGTGTCTCTCTGTCTCGACCTTGTCGATCAGGCGCACGATATTAGGGTGCTGGACACCTCGTAGAATGGCAACTTCTCGGTAGATCTTGGCGAATCGAGACGGGTTGCTGCCAACGCTGTCCCTTTTAATAAGCTTAATAGCAACCTGTGGCGAATCGTCAGTCAATTCCAATAAAAAGCAACGCGTGACAATGCGAACTCACCTGAACGCTGCTGTCTTGCTTCCAGCCTAGCTTGACCTTGCCAAACTCTCCCTCGCCGATAGTGTTTCCCAGGATAAAGTCGCCAAATTTTGTAGTGCCCTTGTTGCTTCGGCTGTGATCGTGACGACTCCGTTGGCCTCGTCGTTCCTCGTTGTGGTCGCCAGTCGCGACTACAGGAGGCGGCGCAGCATCATCGTCGTCCTGGTTTGTGGCATGATTCCGATCCCTGCCATTTGGATCTTGGGCAGCTGCAATGGCTTTGGTTAGGTTGTCAGTGGCTTCGTGGACAGGTCTCGAGGGCGTACTGTGGGCGGATCGGATGGGAATCGCGGTCGTGGCGTTCTTGCCATCTCTGCTGGCGGCTCGGGCAGCGGCATCAGCCTTGCTGCTTCGGTGTCCATTCTCTGCGGCAGCGCCGTGATCACCATGGGAACCGGATCGAGATGCATCGTTTTGTCCTCGTCGAGGGGAGTTGGTCATCTTCTCATTGGAGTATTGTGTCCTTCGCGAACCGCCGCTCTGGTTGTTGGACGAAGTCCTTGGAGGAGCAACGGGAGGCATGTTGCCGTGCCGATCAGAGGCGGACGGCTCGTGTTCGTTGGGCGCTGAGGTAGCGGTGACGGGAGAACCAAAACCGGGACCTAGATGATAAGCAGGTGAGGGTGCACTGTCGCTCGTTTTGCGTGAAGGAGGTCGTCGCGAGGATGGTGAAGCGGTCGCGGTCTGCTGGGCATTGTACGCCTGGCCAGAAGGGGATGAGTGCGAGGACCTGTACTGGCGGCTTGACGGTGTGGCCAAGGGAGACGAGGCCAGAGCGGTGTGTTGATGGGGGGCCGTTTGCAGGGCAGCCGACGACATCTTCCACGCCCAAACGCGTCAAAATGTCGAGTTGGAGAAAACCGTTGATGGTGTCGTGAGAACGGGGTCAACGGCGTAAGCGAGTAGAGAGTTTTTGGTAGTGGCGCTCGAAAAAATCCAGGCGGGCGACGCGAATATGCAGGTCGAGATACCTGGCAGTTTCAGACCACGAGTTTTCGGGGGGGAGCGCAGTGCCGGGGGTGGATTGACGCGGTTGGCGAATCGAGAAGCTCCAGGGAGCAGCAGCTGTAAGCGACCAGCACGGGGGGGGACGACGTTTCAAAATTGAATTAATGAGCCCGACAGTCTCGACTATCTCATGGTGCGCGCGGGCAGAATCTCGACGACGTGCGATTTATCGATTCGTTCGGCTTGGGCTTGGACTTGGACTTGGGCTGACTTGGTGCAGTCCCAGTCTGGCGTGCGTATCCGGCGGGACGAACCCAATAACAGAGGTGCAGCTTTCGGCGCAAGGGCAGATTGGGATTGGGGGGCGGCCGATGCTGGATGCGTTGGCAGTTGGGCCGGTATTGTTTTTTTGTTGTTATTGCGGCTGCTTTTGGTACCAGGCTTGTATGGGGTTGCTGCAGCTGCTAATTAACTCCCTTTTTTTTTATGGAGGCGACAGGTGAAGGAGGCTGGGAGAGACCAAGATCAACACCCAACACTCAACGCGAACGCGCAACAACCGAAACGCCAAGTGAGGAAAAGGTGAGGATGGGAGAGAGGAGGGATCGCCAGGAACGGGCGAGGCTGAGGAAGTAGGTAAGTTAAGAGGAGATGATGGGCACGAGTCAATAAAAAACGGGCGACGCGAGAAACCTAGGCTCTGGACGAGCCAGCTGCGGATGGGGTGAGGATCCGAGTTTGAGTTGGGGCCGCGCGCGCTCAAAGGGTGGAGGGTGGTGGAGGAGGAGGAGAGTGAGGGTGTCGAAGGGGAATGGAACCAGCCGATTGAAGGAGACGGGAAGCTGAATGACATAAGGAACGTACTGTCTACAAATGGATCTCAGGGACATGGTATTGGAAGCGCAGGGCAGCAGAAACAGCCCTGGGATCAGTGGACAACAGAACCTAGACATGGAAGCAAGCACAGGCACAAAGCAAAAGCAGCACGAAGCACATCCCCATCCCCAATCCTTGAGACCAGACTCAAAGACTCGGGCGCCAGCGCGAAATTGACGAGATGAGACCCGACTTGGGCTGCAGTTGTGGAGCCCCATCCGCCGGCGTCCTGGCTCCATCCATCGCTACAGTACAGTACATACAGCGGGCGGGTACCTCGAATGGATTGGATATCCACTCAACAGCGGCCCTTGACTCGGAGTCGCGCCTCCAAGGGACTTTCTCTTTCTCTTTCTTTTTCGGAGTCCTCTGCTAGTGGGTGACAATCTTTCCATCGGTCAACCTGCCCTTCATGGATCACGATGCAAGGAGTGGGAGGGCGATGATGGATGAGGAAGGGGTCCCGTTCTGGTTGCCGCTCTCTCTCTCTGGCTCAGGTACCGCTACCCCTGAATCTAGCGCCCTGCTCCGGCGGGTACCTGGAAGCTGTCGTTCCTGCAGGTACAGTGTACCGGGGGCGCCCGAAATGGCCTGTAAGGTCATCCATCCCTCTCTCGATGGATGGATGGATCCATCAGACAGACACAGCCAAGATGCCGTTTGTGCAAGACTCTCAACGGGTTTGTGTACCTGGACAATGCAGATCGGAGGGTCCGAGTCGAGGTCCGAGGCACACACTTCCTCAGAAAACCATGGATGATTCAGTTCATTCAGCACGTCCCCGGGCAGACACATTGCGGTCGACGCATTGTCAATGGATGTTGTTGTGAATGACGACTATGACAATGGCCGTCATGATGGGTCAAGGTGATCGGGCCTCTACTGGAAATTACCCCATGCAATGCCATTCATTCATCGCCCGTCGCGCCAAAACTCAATGCTCCCCCCGTGCCAAATACATACCTCGCCAGTCCAAAGATTGGATATCATGCTCCCAACCTCCGTCACCGAGCGAGTCGCCCTAGGCCAATAATCAATGCCTGCCTGCCTCCGTCGGCCAGTGCTCGCACCATCTCGTCGGTCCTCCCTGGACTTGTGTGTTCGGGTGGTTCTCCGCAATTTCGAGATATGTATTGGAGGCGAAGCTAGTTGATATGTCTGGAGCTAGTCTTCCGTCATTCATCCTCCATTGTTTGGTCCCATGTCTCTGGAATTGGTCTTAAGCCTATTAATACGTCGGGAGACGCCTTAAACTCAATGGCCACTCGATATTGTGTCACGAATGCCTCCCAGGCTATCAAGGGCTTGGATATTACGCCGCCTCTCTGAGGGAGAAGAACAGCCGCGCCAACACGCTAGAAGCACCAGCCCGGTATCCAATGTCAAAACAACAGTCGTCGGGCAGGCATTGACCAGTAATCTTAGAAGTGGGCTTCTCGAAGGGGTGGCTCGGCGGGTGCTCACACGGTGTTGGTCTCAGCTCTCTCTTGACCTTGCGCTCTGGCCTCCGCTCTCCGTCCATCAACACAACACAAAACAACACGGCAAAGCTTGCAGCAGCACACGCCGCGGGATAAAACATCCATCCAAATGCTCGGTCACACCGTAAAGGGTAGAGATGCCCTGTGCTCAAGGGAAAGGAGGGAGGAACATTGAAGCCCTCGAGGTTGCTGCAGCGCGTCTGACCTGACGTGTAACGTCGCGCCGTTTCTCTAATATAGCCCAGCCCGCGCCTATTATTACCCTCGATTATCGCCCTCTACACCATCTTTGCTGATCTCCAATTCCATTATACGGAACCAAGAAACAGTGAGCGCGTCTCCCGTCTCGTCTCGCCTAAGATGCCCGGCCGTCCTCTTGGTATCCGGCCCTCGGGTTCGCGAGGGGTTCTCGGGCAATCTCTCTCCGTTTCCGCGGACGGGCGAACCCTCGAGCTTCAAGATGAGAGGCGAGAGAGAAAGCATGCAGCCGGGCCGTGGTGGTTCCCACTTCTTTCGAGAAGCTCGGGTGGAAGAAGCAATGAAGCAAACGAACGGGGCCTTGGAGCGTGCGCGTGCACAAGCGCCGGCTGCTGGCATGATTCTTCTCCTGTGGCCAGATTCGCTCGTCGTTGATGGTCCATCGAACCATGGGTCAAAAAGGAAGGAAAGAAAAAAAGATCAGTTTCTTCACCAAGAGCCCCCGTGACCCCAAGGCAAAGACAAGCGTGATGGGATGCTTGTCCCTCCTGTCAGATCGACACTGTCATCATTTGGCTTCCTCAACTCTAGGTCGCATTGGAACCTTGTTTCCTCTGGCCGAGATGTGAGTTGAGAGCCAGGGTTCAGGGTTAAGCACGACAACCTCATCCCTACATGGAGGGACACCATCGATGCCGCTTTGCTCGTTGGAGAAGCTGGCAGCTGCAGTGAGCCATTGACGGATCCTGCATTCGTGCATGTGTAATTACATACCACGATTGCTTTTCCTGGAAAGAGGCGTGGCAGACCAGACCAACCCTCATGTGCCATGTCATCCAAAAGGTTCAGTGATCTTCATCGCTAAACCAACCTCCATCTCGCTGCAGCATGCCCAACATCTGGTGAGCGAGCTTGTCTGCTGCCTCAAATGGTCAAATGCCCGGCCTCCCTTGCTTAGGTCCCAGGATCAGCAGTATGCGCCTCTTACATGAAGGTCTTTCATTGACAGGGTTCGGAGTCGCTTGTTTATTACCCCAGACCAGCAGCCTTGAAGTTTGCGTATACGGTAACTATCCGTCCGTATACAGACAGCAATTGTAGTCGTCATGACTTTCAACTCCAAGAAACTCATTTACTCTGAATACAAATGTCTCTTCCTTATGCCTGCCCTGGCTTTTAGCCATCCATCCCGAGACAGGGCTGTCCCTCTTTTTCCAGAGACTTCTGAAACACCCTAATTTCCATCTCCGATTCTCCCACACTTATAGCGGCAGCCCCACGGACACCTTGTGCAACATCAAGATGGAATATGACGCCGTGTTGATGACCTGGAAGTGGTGTGCAGACAACATCCAAGGCACCCCGTATGCAATCGTGTCCTCATGCAAGACTTTCCAAGATCCTGCGCGTGTCGTGGTCGCTCTACGCGTCGTGGTCGTCGCACCAAGACGATGCGCGCAGCCAGCCAGCCAGCATTGAACGCCGGAGATGAGCTGCATTTCAATAAGACAGGGATCGTCCGCGGGCCTTTGAGCCTGGCAGGGTTGACCCGTAAACTCACCCAGTCGTTTCAGACGTCATCTCCCGGCGTCGCCGTCTCTAAGAAACAAGCACAACCATAACCACCGCCGAGCGAGCGACTGGCCTGTCAAGGCCATCTCAAGCCTCACCGGCGCGCGTCTCCTCTACCGGACGGACGCCAAGGGGCTCCATTCTCACGTCCACCGGCCGCGAAGCCAGCCATCACATATTCATCACCAAACTGAGCCGCCCCCGTTAAAACGTGGCCGTGGGTTGAGCTGACACGATGGATATCTCACTTAAGAACCCGGCTTCGCCCGTCTCACCAGAAGCCATCGTTGCTTTGTTTTTGTTGTTTTTTTACTTTTCACTCGGGATTGTGACCTCTCACCTGCGCCTCTTAC
This sequence comes from Fusarium sp. LHS14.1, assembly GCA_025433615.1. Taxonomy (NCBI): domain Eukaryota; kingdom Fungi; phylum Ascomycota; class Sordariomycetes; order Hypocreales; family Nectriaceae; genus Fusarium; species Fusarium sp. LHS14.1. The sequence goes on from CM046481.1 coordinate 4,466,102, forward strand.
TTACATACGTGCTCGCTCAGGTTGTATTTGTTCATGTCATAGCCCTCATAATCCAGCTGCATTGAAACGCGACACGTCTATCCCGGCCGGATGATGGACCTGAAGTCATACCGACAACCAATGAGACCTTGTCATTATCGATTCACTCTTGCTTGCATCTTGGATCTCACTCGCGTTACGGATGTTCCGCGATTGCGTTGCATGGCATCAACCGTTCCTCTCCAGGGCTCAACTGACCCCTGATCGTAGCTCTTCTCTGGCATCCCCACCCACGATTGATGTGTCACTTGATAACACGCCCGTAATGAGAGCTGACTCCCGTCTCCTGCATCCAGAGCTCGTTATCGAGCTCGCCCTCATCCGCCGAACCTCCGCGGCGGACGGTCCGCGCCTGATCTCCGTCCTCTGCCGGACGAGCGCACATCCACGACAGGGGCACCTGCACAAGCCCAGGTGAACTCACTCAGTAGATGCAGCACATAACTTGTAATCGTGTTTGCTTTTCTGGTCGAGATTGGCCTAATGCGAGCATGTACGTATGTATGCTTCGCACCAGGTTCATGCGTTGTCGACTTCGGCACTTCCATTACATTTGAGCCGCTTCCACTATCCAATTCATAGGCCGAGTCGGCAGATGAGGTTACTTGGTGTTGAACTCTCATTGATATGCCGCCCGTAGTTCCCTTTAGCGACGAATTAAACCAATGCGCCACCTCTATGCTATACTCAAAGCTTGATATTGATGTTGTAGGCGTCCAATGCCAAAGCAACGCCAGTGACGGTTGACATGTACGCCACCAAAATGCCAATGGTTGCAGCCGGACTAGCATCCAGCGTCTTGACGGTCATGTTGACCAAGCCAGTCAGGAGGTTGGCCAGCAAGAAAACAGCCAGGCCGTTGCGGTTATAGGCTCGTATCAAGCGGCTAGTGGCCTTTTCATAGGCTTCCTTCTCGGTTTTGGCATCTTGCGCATTATAGAACGCAGGGAAGAAAACAGTGTCGACAATGGCGAACCCAGCAAGTTGCAGGGTGTTGAACGCAACAACCCAAAGGACGTAAGGAAGGTTCGCCAGACGTCGTGAGACCGTTAGACCAAATCCGTAAGTGTAGTTTGTAGAAAGCAGGTAAAGTCCTGTCCAGACACCTCCCCAGACAACCATGGTCATCAGGAGGGTGTTCCTCTGAGCTCCTGGGCTGGCAGTGCTCCTTGGAGGAATGTTTCGGGGGATGACGAACATGCCCGTATCCTGGCCGGCAAGGAAGATGGCAAGATATCCAATGAAACTAAAGATTCCCTCCCGGTTCATGGAAATCAGGTCTGTCCTTGGCGCAGTAAGAACGTAGGCTTTCAGGTTGGTAGTCTCAAGCAAAACCTGATAACTGATACCGACCAGCAGCGACAAGGCTGCAAAAGAAGGGATCCATCTGAGGGCTGATTGGAAGATGGCAACAAATGGAGGCATGAAGCCAAGCGTGAAGAAGAAGTTCCAGTGCACGCCATACTCTGTGACATGCTCGGCATAGTCCAGGCCCTTGACGCTGAGCAGTCGGATCACACCCAGAACCAATAGCGGGATAGAATGGCGCATCGAGTGAATGACCCGATGAATCAGGGGCGTCGCCCGTCCTGTAGTGCGGCCTACAGCTTTCTCCCGCAGCACGGGACGAGCTGCGACGAGACCTCCTGAGAAGACAAAGGATCCAACACCCAGATCCATCAGGGATGTGCCCCACGTCTCAACTTTGGCAAACCGCCTGGGGAACAAACGGAAGTCGACAGCCAGGATTGCGACGCAGGTGACAATCATCATGCAGCCCCGGAAGTTTGTCAGGAACGGCTTGGTCGAGAGGACGTCGAGCTGTCCCGAGCTACCCTTGGACCGCGCATTAGGCGGGACCTTGGGCTTCTTCTTTCGGTTGATCGAGTTCGGCGGGAGCGTAAAGATGAGAATGGCGGGCACAATCAGGAGTAGGTTGAGCAGGACCGGTGTGCCCGCGTATAGCGTCGTGGAGAGGAGGATGGCGCCGACATTGAGGAGGAAATCGACGGCAAATGCGAGGACGGTATACTGCTCAAAGAAGGACTGGCGGGCTTGGAGGACGGACCAGAGGATTATGGCGACCTGAAACAACAACAACTTAGTTCCTTTTCCGCGCGGCAGGAAATGACTGGGGAGGGACAAACAGCGGCAACGGATGTGACATAGTTGATCTCTGCGACGGAGCCGCCTGAGAGGTTGGACACAAAGTCCTCCTTTCGCTGCTTGTAGCTGGCGGAATCAGACATGACCAGCTGCAGTAAACTTGTCAGATCTCAATACATGCTGGTGTTTCAAGCTACGTCAAGCAGAGAGGAACAAGTGTGAGTGGGAAGAATGAGTTGACGACACCTGTCAAAGTCGTGAAAGTGGAAGCTCAGCCTCGCTGTTGATACCATGTCACCGGGACCAGGCTACAACTCCTATACCCGACCAATAGGATGCGACCACCAACGCGGCTAACCTATCACGTGGACCCAACGCCAACCACAGAATGTCAGTTATCGACAACCTCAGTTCAGCTCCTCAAAACACAGGCTACGACTCAATCAAGTGATCCGGCCCAATACTTTGGGTGCCCAAGATACGGTTTCTCGGCGCCTCCTTCAGGCCTCCGTGTTCTCTGAGACCCAACCAGGAGCGGGCTCGTCGCAGCGGACGCAGGCGTCCCGGCACCTAGAGCAAGCCGCATTTCTTTGTTCTCTTCGCAGTGGCAAACACGCGCTTCCTACTCGTGAAAGCAATCCCGCTCAGCGCCTAGAGGGGCTTACTTCCCTCCTTTGTGACGAGCCGCCTACCGAGCTTGGAGGTTGTTGGGAAGGTGTGCATCCGTCAGGGTTTTTTTTCTTCTTTTTTCCTTTGAGAGCCAACGCCATCAAATTCCAGTGAAATAAAATGGCTGCAGTCCGCGAAGAAAGGAGTCTGCCTCCTGATATCTCCATCCATCCTCCCCATTCTTCCTCTACTCTAGCATAAAGATCAAACAACTAGCCTTTTACATCTCGTCTATCCATTATCTTCAGAGCTCTCGGACCAGACAAGCAAGCATATCGTGTGTGACCTAAACCCAACCTTGACGACAGTCATGACGACTACCGCAACAGAGGCCAGGGCTCGTCCTGCCATTGAGCCTATACGAACAACGGGTCCTGAGCTGAACACCCGGTCATTCCGAGCACGCATGGCCCTCAAGAGCCCAGCTTGGTCCGCCTCACCTCTCTCGCCTCGCAGCCTCCCTCTTCCGGGGTGCCAGGAACTGAGGGATGAGCAGATGCGGAAGCATGACAAGATGGCCGTTGATCGGCTGGAACCGCGAAATCGTGACTCCTCCAAGCTGGAGCCGAGTCTTCGCAACGTCTCTCTGAGACCCATCGCAGAGCTCGCCCTGCCAAGTCCCAATACTCTTCCAGCTCGTCGTTCTCCTCTGTCTGCACCCCTATTCGCGCCACCAGTCTACCACCGACCGACCATCGTGGAAGAGACGAGAATCATGTTGCTTCAAGGACAGGATGGTGAACAAGACGGTCCTCTCTCGCAGGCATATGATCGCAGACAGTCCGCGCCATCAGGTGTTCTCCACGCAAGAGCTATGCAGATCGCCCGGCAGCGAGAGCATCTCCGTCGAAGAGGTTTTGTCGGTTCGTATAGACCGCGCGAGGCCGAGTTGCTGGTGATGCCGATTGAGCTGCGCCGCCTCTCCACCATCACTGGTGCAGAGCCCCCCTCCCCCTGTCCAGTGGATGGACAGCTGACCACGCGTGTGGTTGTTCACTCCCGTGGAAGAAAGCCATTGGTTTTGACGAGAACGTTTGATTTGGACGAGTTGCGAGCTACTCTTCCGCGGGTGAGCCCAGTTGATCGAGCTAACCAGGGCAGAAGAGCTTCAGTCGCGACACTTCAACCACCATCTACCGCAAACCGACCATCCTCACCAGGTCTCATCACCGAAAGACGTCACTCACATGGCGCTCTTCCTGCCCTTAGCCCCCAGCGTTCACCAGCTGCAGACAGAAGAAGTTCCCGGCAAGGATTGTCGTCGGTTGCCATTCGTGAGTTACCCTACACCACTAATCGGAGCAACTTGGACTATCAACCAAGACTCAATGACCAACATCTAACACATCTTACTATCATAGACCTCGAATACGCCAGAACATATCTGCCTGTTCTTGCCGCCATCATTCTATCCGAAATTGTTCGGCCGGGGGACACCATCGAGCTCCCACTACCGCATCCTCGAGCCTGGGAGGACACCGTCGCATACATCTACACAGGACGTGTTGCTCTCACAGAGCCGATTCGACAAAACATTCTTTACCTGGGAGGCAAGGTCTAATGACAGCAGCATTCATAGGACGTAGGGCATACTGTGAAGGTTTTTATGGGCTTACTGGGGGCAACATTAGAATGACGAAGGCCGAAAACAGGGGGTTCTTTTTTTCTTTATGTCTTGTAATTCTGGAGACTGTTACAAAACTGGTGAGACGATTGGGGCATATTAATTTGCGATTATTACCTACACATGATAGTCTCCTGGGTCAATACACTGTATTGTAAACCTATCACTTCAACAACTCCCCGTGAGCATACGAGGAGTATGGGCATCCCAAAACCATGCTCGCATTTGCTGACTTATCGCTTCATAACTGCAAAGTAGCTGGTATATATCATAAAAATCCGGACTTGTTTCTGCGGCGTACCTCCGAAGGATACAGTCGACGATCATGAGTACCATGCCTCGGACACGAAAGCTCCGGCATGTCCAGCGAATGAGACTCATGGCAACCCGATATTCTCAAACTATACGTATTCTACTAGGTACTAGGCACAAAGTGGTAGTCTAGATGAACCGCAAACTAATAGGCAATAGCTATCTGTGAGTTTCGTTTAGCGACGACTTTGGATATGTGCTCTTTCATCCTTGTCATGTTTCAACATCATAGATTCAAGCTCTGGATAATCTAGGCCGAGGTACGGGGAGATGAACGGTTACCTTGGACATGCACCACATCCTTTTTGGACAAAGAGAACAATTGCTATCTACTGGATCGTGGGAGACGTTCTGTATGAGATCACCGATCGGAGAGTCATGTTCACATGTCTTGAATTGACACTACTCGGACAACTCACAAGTTGGGCGCACGAGTTCCTTGGAAGAAGGCCTCAAGCACGAGGCCGGCGCTGCTCGAGCAAGTCCGTCCGCCAAAGTCCCCTCCCCCACAAGTCTTGTCGCATCTCCGCTACCGACACGAACACCCCCAGCACGACAACTTTGCGTGGCCGGTGGGGAGAGACGGCGTGCTGCATGCATGGCCTGCAGAATGCACGCTCGGACGAGCTGATCTAGAGACACGCCCTAGACTATCGAGCCACCCACCCATTAGCCCGGCCCGGCCGGTGAGGTACTTGCATAGTACAAGAGGTACAAATGTACATATTTGGGGCTACTATATTCTCGACTTAGCGCAGCCTGCCAGGCTCAACTCTGGATGAGGGGAGACAACGAGCCATGATGCAGAGCCTGCCGACAAGAAGAGGAGACGGTCGCGCCATCTTGCAGCGGCTGTTTGTGACATTGAGCCGTGCCGCAATGCCAACGGATGCCACGTTCTCGAGTATCGTCAGAGGTTGATGGAAACAAGCTTAAGGTGGCAGTCTAAGCGAGAATACGTAGAGTTCTGTCAAGGATCAGTGGCATAATGGTCCGGCCCGGCGGCTACTGCGGCTTGAGCAAGGCCAAGCGCGAACCTCCGAACAATGGACGATGGACGATGACCGACCGATGGTAAGCCGCCGCCGCACCTCAATGAAAACGGTGTTTCTGTCCGTAAGGTATCCAGCAAAACTGCGGGCGTGCGTCATATCACCATGTTCGAACGAATACTAGTCCGAGAATGAGACGTGAGAGAGTGGAGGAGAGATAACAACTGGAGACAAGAAACTTCTAGATGCGAAGAAATGAGGTGGAATTTGCTGCAGAATCTGGGTCTCGTCCCTCTAAGGAACTAAAGACGTTTCTTTGTTTCGAATAACCACAGCGAGTCTGGACGTTGAACTTGCTGCAGCCATCTCACACTTGTCGCATTATCGCATCAAGCCCTGAAGTACAGGGACCCAGGCCCTGGCTCTGGTGTCATGGGTGTGCCTGGGAAGGGTGCTCTCTCCTTGTCGATGGCGACGCCTCCGGCCGATAGCGACCTGCAGCTAAGCGCATGGTGATAGAGGCTGCGCGATGAGCGAACGGCAAAGTCGATTCAAGGGTTTCGAAGAAGGGGCGAAAATCGTGTCGGCCCGGCCAAGCCGAATTCAATGCTGAACCAACCTGTATTGTTGGTTTTCCTACTTGGTGATGATGCAGGAGAAAAGATAACGTGAACCTATGAGTTGAGGTTGAAAAACTTGGCTTGCAAAATACCCGGTGCCTGCCGATTTGTGTCGATCACACCTGCCAGAGGCAAGATCCCAAGTTGCCTCATTCGGCAACCGGGACCTCCCCTACACGCCGAGGCAACTACCTACTGTAGGTAACCAGGTACTGGCAGTAGTTAAGCTGGTCAACGGGGCGTAGTGCATACGTTAGCTGAGGTAGGTACTTGCGACCTGACTAGAGCCTTCCATGGCCATTCGAGGCCTCTGCTGTGCGCACCTCCTTCATCTGCATCCATCTAGTTTTCTCATCACTCACAGCTTTCACCGAGACAGCAAATCATCAACGATCGGGCGGTGCCTCCAGCAAAAGCAATTTGATTGCTGCTGCTGCAAGCGGAGCACAGAAGAGAAGCCAAGGCCCGTTTTTAGTGGGTGTCTCCGCAATCTCGTGGTACCTATATCCTATTGCGCATTGCAGTATGCATGAGTTCCATCCCAACAAGCTGGCCCAAACCTGTTGCAGCAAAGATGGAGGAGTTCGCCATGTTTGTCAACAAGACGAGGCATTTTCTTGCTCATGCATTGAGTATCCTATGTACGTCCAGTTCATTGCTACCAATCCTTTAGGGACAAATAGACTGCGTCTATCTGCATTGCGAGACCGTTTCGACCTTCAAGGGACCCTCGCACCCTGACCCTGTCGACCATCCCGTCGTTGAGGCTTTGCCGTCCCTGGCCTCAAGCGTCCTGTGCCATCCCTGTTCTTGCCGATGGATGTCCGAGCTCCAGACCCACGGCGATATCTCTGTCAAGGAGGGGAAGGGCCGCTTTGCCAGGGTCTGAGCAGGGTAAAGCCGCTGTCTCCAACCAGGCCAGCTCAAGGTGAGAGAAGGAGAGAGCTCAATTGATTGAATGCCACCCAGCTCGAAATGATGCATCACAACTGTCGGCTGTGATGGCTAGGATGGCAAGCCCCATCCGCGCATCTCGTTCGCCCAGTGACTCGTCCGCAATGTGGCTAGCCGTCGTCGTGGGGCCGGTTTGCGGGCGCCGTAAATCCCAGCTCCGGAGGGGCTAGAGGAGGAGCTCTGGCAGTCCATCTCCCGCCGTCACCAAGATTGGCCATCCTGTTGAGCCTGGGATCTGCAAATGAGCTCTCGCGGAGGATTTGCATCCAGGGACCTGCGTCAGAGATGATGCAGGCCAGAAACGGACGAGGGGGCTTGATTGTGGGGGAGCTTGTAGCTCCTTTACCTAGGTCGGTGCAACAAGCAGCATTGGCTCGTCTGTTTGGATTGCGCACGGGGAGATCATGGCCGAGTTCAAGCCAGCATAGATGTCCTCCCGCTGTGGATATCGGGGACGGATCGAACGACAGTTGACGGACGACCTGCTCACTAAGCTGAGATGTCGAGCTCCTCCACACGGGGTGGCTTGCGAGCAACTGAGTTTGACCCGATGCTATACGGAGGAGTACCTTTTCCAGCTCTGGCAACACACGATGCTCACATAGTCTCGAGCAAGCCATGGCCAATATCTCCTGCACCGCATAGGAGGAAATACGTATCAAGGCCTGCAATAGCATTGATCGTGTGCCTATGGCACCCATCATGTTGAGGCGGCCCAATGGCACCCACTGAGCGTGCGCTGTCAGATGTTGCGTGCAGACGAGCAGCACCAAGGCCCGCAAAAACAAAAACAAGAACCAACATCACGACAACCTCCCGCCACCATCCCCCACGACCTGCATCGTGCAGAAGCATCTGTGTTGTGGCCGCCACCTCCACCACCACCACCGTCCACTGTCTGTCCGTGCATGTGCAGAGGAGGGGGGATCGCGAACGGCAAGGACAACAAAGCCTTCGTTATGGCCGCATCGTGTCTACGATGCTCACGATGTCGGCGATGCTGACAAGGACGGCACCAATTCAATTGCCCACACCCCCAGACTTGAGAGTCAGGCTAACCGCCAGATGTATGTAGGTACCTTGCGTCGTCTGTCTCACAAGGTGATATCTGAGTGGATAGCAGAAAACCCCGCGCCAAAGAGACGAGGGTCGTCCGTCATATCGAGCCAAGCGAAGCTGCGGCCGATCCCACTCCAGAGATGCTTAGCTTGGCTTTGCGAACCCTGGTCTTGTCCATCGGCGTCTATCCTGGGAGTGCAATGCAGCGCACACCAGCCAGCCCTCAGCAAACCTCATCAAACCCCTCCCCCCAATAGCAGCCTCATTACGTACCCGTTTTACTGCCGACCTCAGAACGCCTTCGCTGGAGCGAGCGTTGAGCGACACTAGCACACAGCCCGCTTTCTCTTCAACCAAAATCCTGCAGCAGCAATGGTAATCAGCCCTGTCTTGGTTTGACCGGCGAGGAGGGGAAAGCGGAGCCCGCGATGCAACGATTGCGGGGGGTTTCAAGGTCCATTGTTTATTGATGAGAGCTCCCCCTGTCTGCAACTCATCGAGGCCCGCCAGAATGCAACGGTAATCAGAGGGACCCGGAAATTGACAGAAAAGGTGCAAAGCCGTGTTGATCCACGGCCACGCACGAGTCGTGCATTTGATTTTGTGACTTGGAGTCGCGAATGCCAAACGGGGCAGGACCCTGGATATCTCGGGCCTCTTCTGTGCACGGCGCTGTCCATACACAGTAACTTTTAGACTTTGTGGCGACCTGTATCGTCATCATCTAGCGCTTGTGAGATGTGAGACAGGCTGAGCACGAGCCAAAGAGAGTGTGGCAGGTTCAAGATTCGACCAGGCCACCAAACACATGTTGCGCAGCAGGATAAATTCGAGGTTGGCTGGGCTTGGCTGGCCTGCTTGTCGACATGACTAGCCAGGCCCTTTCCCTCTCTGGGCGGCCTCACTCCCTCAACTCGGGCGTCGTCGTCGTCGTTGTGGGCCTTGGTGCCATCCACTAGACGGGTGGTAATCATAGATCGCATCTGAGAATCCCATCTTGGCTAGGGCTGTCATCACTAACCTCTAAGCCATCGTCAACGACACCACCATCTCACCTCATGCTTGACTAACGGGCATTTTCCTCCCCCAAGGTGGGCTGACGACCAAGACATATCCGCGTCACTATGTCCGCGTAAGGGCTGCTTCGATATGAAGCTATCAGAGAACACAAGTCACAGGCCAAACAAAGGTACCATGGTGTTGCCAAAATCAGGAGTTTCCAGTATACTCCCAAGGTTTTCATTATCAAAGTGTCTCACATGTCTTGGATGTGGCCTCTTTTGTTCCCATAGTCCGATTCCGAGTCTTTGCCCGTTGCCATGTTTCCCGCACCACACGCACACACACACACACACACACAAATAGTTAGAAAAGAAAGACCTCCAATGATTTCAACCCATGCCCAATTTGTTACAAGACGAGAGACGACTTGAGCCCGGGTTTGGTCAGCAAGTCAGAAGGCTAGTGGCCACCACTGCCATCAATGACTGCTTTTCACCCTCCAAAATTAGGTCCAGAAAAGCTCGCCGTCTAGGACTAGGAGCGTCATTCATCCACCTTGGAAATATCCCATTCCAGGCGGGAGACAACTCGCTGGGTCCATGCGGCGGCCATCGGCCGGAAAAAAGCCTCTTCATCGTCTCTCATGCAGAAAGCAGAAACTTTTTTTTTTTGTTCAAACCCCTGAAGATAACCCTCGCCTGATCCCTCCCCTTGACTCCGGTCCGTCCCTTGTTTTTTTTGGGGGTGGTAGTGGTGTGATGCGGTTGTTTGAAAAAATTCGGCGGAAAAAAAAACATCAAATTCCCTGTGACCTAATTGGTCTCGTACAAATGTCCCATGCAAATATGAAAAACGTTGCTCATGGCCTCATCAAAGTCGTTTCGTCGCCTGGTCACATTGCCCGACAGTCTTGGCTGAACGAATTTCCGTTCGTTTGCAGCTTGGTGTCTTCGGGCGTTATTGTCAAAGGCGTATGCACCCGTATAGGCATATACGAGGTGCTCGAGTCGTAGGCGGCATAGCCGCTCTTCTCCCACGCGCCGTACTGCGCTCCCCGTCCTTGCGCTGGCCGTCCCTTCTGGCGAGCGTTGTAGCGGATGAGCGAACCCTTTCCAGGGGGTGTCTTGAGAACAATCGACGGCTGCGGGGCCGGGGCCAAACGCTGCTCGTCGTTGGTATCTCCGTCGGCTCGGCTGCCCCAGGACGTCTGTTTTCAACCTAGTTAGCGAGGTAATTGCAATGCTAATGACTTTGGAACGTACCATATTAAGAGTGACCAAGGCGTACAGCTTGACCAATCCGTGGAAATACCCAAACAGGATTGACACCGGGAGAAAGATGACATCGCTGGGGTTTCGGAGGAACAGGCCCATAAGCTTGACCACCTTGGTAAAAGCAAACATGTAAATAAACTGAGCCCAGAAAGCGTATCGACGGTTCTGGATATCCCAGTCGGCCGTTGCCCACCAGCACGAGGCGAGAAGCAGGGGGTCAGTGACAAAGGCCAGGGAGGTAAAAGTCGCGATGTGGAGAGCGTAGGTGCACCACCATTGCTGCCTGTTTCTTTTGTTAGAGGAATCATCCTGACACTGAATATTTGCTTTTACTCACTTCCAGACAAATCGCTCAGTGACCAGGCTGGTCCAGTTGCTTCGCCAGTTGCTGCGCGCCCAACGCGAGCACTGGTACAAAAACTTGTGGCTGTTCTCGAGGGTCGTCTCAATCTCGCACTCCTTCTCGTACTGAATCCAGGTCTTCCACTGGTGGCTAACGAGCCAACGAGTCACAAAGTTGTCATCATCAGCGTTCAGAATCCACTTCCTCCACTTCTCGTTCTTGAAGCCGTGAAGGAAGTCATGGCTCGACAGAATCTCGGAACGATAGGCGCCAGTGCGTCCAGACATGCAAGATGTGCCGCCGTCAATGTTGTGGGTAGCCGAGATCTCAAAGTTGCGACGCTCAATGTAAGCTGCGCCCAGCCAGTTCCAGGCTCGGGTTGACCAAGAAGCATCATGCTCTCGACGAACCCGCTGGCAAGTTCCGACACCACCAATTTGGGGGTCCTCAAAAGGAGCAAGGATCCAGGGCATGAGGGTGGAAGGCCAGGTCACATCGTCGTCGGCCATGATGGTGATGGGGGTCTCCACTTTGGGCAGGGCCTCGCACACCTGAAGACGCTTGTTGGCGATGGGAGTATCGAAGACGCGAACCTTAGGGTAATTTAATGAGTCAGCCAGTCGCTGAAGGTCCTTTCGCTTGTCATGCGTAGTAACCATGATCAGCTCAGCCGGCTCGCAAGCCAGAATGCTCTGGAGAGAAGGGCGAAGTTCCTCAAAGGCGTTGTGGATGGTGGGGATAACAACGGTGACATCCTTGTTGGTGAAGGTAGGCTTGTTTGGGATGGGCTTGGACTTGTAGCTCCAATGGCTGACGCAATGAACCAGAAGCCGGAAATAACGATGAATCCTAGCAGAAAAATGTTAGACCTGGTTTTATTGAGCTGAGCCCTTCGCCGTAAGGTCGAATCTGTCTCTCTGGTACACGATATGGAGTGATGCGAGAATCGGAGAACGTGGACCCAGAGGCCGCGGCGTAAAAGGGTCCACTTACCAAAGTCCCCAGAACAAGAAGATCCAAAAGGTTGTCGAATACCAAAAGTCAAATGAGGGCATCGAGAATGACAGGATTCCAGTCAAGGGCAGGGGAGCTCGCCCAAAGTTTTCTGTCTCAGGCTCATACATGGTGACTTGTGAGGGTGTTGAAAGTTCCAAGGTACGGTTGGCGAAGGGTGCTGTTTATCCCCTCCGGGGGATGGGGGAATATCCGTAAGACACGGTGGCTGTTGGTCGAAGTCCAAGACTATGAGCAAAGGCTCTCAAGAGCACTTTTGCTTATAGTACTGGTGATGCTGCTTGGCAGCCTCGTAGGGTGGTGAAGAGGCGGAGGATGTCCAATCGAACGAAGGTGGAGAGGGTGATTTGAGAGGATATAGTGAATTTCGGGTCTCGTGATGTGAATTGGACAGTGATTATCCGTCCAGATGGTCGTGTTAAGGTGGAAGTGAAGAAGAGACGCTGGGAAGGACCAAGGCAAAAGACTATGCACCACAGACACACACTCGCACCGCGGCAAGACTCGAGGAACCGGACGAGGGCCAAGACAGGATAATATACAAGGACGGAAAGGGGACTATTCAGACACGGCCATGGCAGGGTGAATTGGCCGATGGAAGAAGAACGAGGAGGAGGAAGAGAGGTAGTGGCGATGATAACGGCTGGGGTCGAGGTTGGGGGAACGGGTCTACGATATATACCTATGCCAAACCCCGTCTCCAAAACGGGCCATGCATGAACATGGAGAAGAGAGGGTCCTTGAGGCCTACCGTGGGCCATCTCGCTGTGTACCTCGTTCTTGGTGGCACGCTGGTAGAGCGGCAACTACGTACCATAGTACAAACAAGCGCGCGAGCTCTGTCGAGATTGATCTTGGTCTGGACAACGGACAAGACGGCAGGGGTGCATTGGCTCCTGCGCTCATTGCATTAGGACCAGTGGGGAGCGAGGGGTTGGATGGAGGGTTTGGAGGGTTGGAGGACCCATGTAATGCGGCGGCGGCTCGACTTGGGACAGAGAGGGCACAACCTATGTAACTAGTTAGTAGCGCAATTGGGGTTGAGTTGAGGGAGGGGGTGTGCTGAGATTAGACACTGGCGCGCCGTCCAGAGAGGCGTCGCTACGAGCCAGTTGAGCCCGTTCGACGCCGACCCCGGCCGCCCGACTACCGGGACCGGTACGACTCGTTTCTGGTTTTTCCTGCTTGCTGTCTTGTGTCCTTGTTCCTACTGCAAGCCGTCGACGAATACTGGAGCGAGTAAGTGGGGAGTCGCCTGTAGGTACGGGACACGGGCACGCAGGTTCGTCGACGCGAGCGAACCTCAGCACCCTGCCTTTGCCTTGGGCTAACCAGGTACTGTCCTGTACCGGATAGGTACCTCGAGCAAGCCCGTTCGCTTCTCCAGGGCCGATGCATCGTGGCGCCGACTCTGGGCTGGCGCATGAGGATCACGTCTCGTGCCCGCTGACGGCCCATGGCCAGTGCTGCTCGGCCCGCGGCGCACATCATGGACCTGGTCGTTGTCGTTCTTTTGCCTCCGGGGTTCTGGCGGCAGGGTTTCTCGCAACCCTCAATGGCGTCGATGGCTACGGGCGGGAGAGGAGACATGGGCCCTGGCTCGTGTTAGCGTGTGGATCTCTCCTCCTCTCGCTGGCGCGAGTGAGCACAAGCCATGGCCAAGACAACCACTCAGCATGGACCTGGTGAGGCATCTTGTGGGGAGTGGATTTTGGTGCTGGAGGCTTGTACGGAACCAGGGACCTTGGTGCTTGGGGTGGTCCATGAGGGCTAAGGGACCTGCAACATGATGCGCAATCTCACCTGGGGACATGCCAGCCCATCCGCAGCTCATTCGTGACAAGATGGACATGCTCGTCATGTCGGGATCTAACAAAGATGGCGTCTTGCGTATGAGGCCCCAAGGTGAACCCTGTGGAATCCAGCAGATAAACAGCAGATGCGGGACTGGACGCGGCCCCATGTGGTTAATTTGAGATGTCGAGACAAGAGGAGACGCCGCCAGTGGACCCATTGTCCAACCAGCAGTGGCGAAACGGTCGACGATTGACGAAAAAGCAATTGGATATCGAATATCACGGCGTGTATTCACATCCATTCATGGATGCAGGAACTGTGCCCTGACACGCCAGGCACTGCTGTGCTATGTTGGGGCGAGGGCGGAGATAACTTGGTACCTTGGAAGATGAGAAATGAGAGGTCAGAGTATGGAGAAGCCCAGGGCATGTAAAGTATCCAGGATGTAGCTTGAGGAGGGAGCGATATCACCCAAGGGGGCTGAGGCATGGAGTTCAACCTGAACGATCCATGGCGGGGAACCTCGATACATCCAGATGGAGGCAGGTACGACTTGTCTTGTTCGTTGGTAGAGGAAGGTACCTCCCGACGTACTTCCACTTCCAGCCTGGGCAGCCCGTGCTCCAACCCTCCAACCTACCTCCATATCTACTTGACGCCGACTTTATCGACCTAATTATGGCATATACACACGAGTGGTTGTCGTCCATCAGAGATTTGACGCTGACATGTGGATTCACCAAGGTATCCGTCAGAGAGCAAGGTACGTAGACGAAAATATCCTTCATGGAGCAACTGAACTTGATGTGGTGGGGGAAGGGCGGAGTACCTACGTAAGGAGCCGGCATAACTTGAACGCCTGGTCTCAACTTCGCGCCCAGTTAGAACTACTATACCGTTTGCATTTGCACGAACTGGATACCTCAAGCATCGTGTGCTGGGGAGGTAGGCGATCTCTTGCTACCCCGATCCAACATATACCACCCTGGAGTCGCATGGCCAACCTACTCGAGTAATGAACTGACTCGGAGGACAGATGGGATTGATTGCCGTGCCCTATCCGCGCAGAATGAGACAATTGACAAGACACATACACAGGTGAAGTGGCCAGGCGAAATGCATCATCACATCACATCGCATAGCCTGAGCTTCCGAGTTGTTGACCTTGGGATCCGCTCCGCCCATAGACGTCCGCCGCGTTGCCATACGGTGGCACCCGCAGGGACCAGCGGTCGATTATGCTGGAGCAGGCCCGGCCTGGAGAGAGCAGCCGACGAGCAACGGCGCAAACTGCAGATCGTCCACCGCGGGCAGCCTGGCAGGGTTGCAACAGCTGCGGGCCTGGTCCTGGTCCTGCCCTGGCTGGTCGATGAGATTGATGAAAGAGCTTGGAGGCTGCATCATCTCTGCCGACCCTGGCCTCTTTCTCCGGCCGCCTGTGGCCTGCATCTGCAGCATCGGAGCGTCTGGCGCACGGTGCAACGCACCAAGGGCCCATCCATGATCCGTGGGCTTTGATCCGTGGATAGAGATGGGTGATATGGCTTGGGATGGGATGGGATGAGTTGGGGGGGGCATGGGACATCCACGCCGTGCGGCTTGGCTTGGCTCGAGCGAGTGCAAATCCAGCCTGCTCTGGGTTGCTCGCGCCTGACCCTGGCGCATCTTGAATTCTGGATCTGAGATTGGACCCCCTCTCATCAACACAACAAGACAGATGCACCCTCATGCGGTTAGTTGGCTGTGGACGCACGCTTGCCAAATTTGCCTGGCTGACGAGACGATACGGACGGAGAGATGTGCTCGATTGCAGCTCGACCAAGACGCCGAAATCACACCATACCTTAATTCGCGACGCCTGCTCGACCTCAAACCCACATCGGCCGTGGTTGTCACTACTCAGTGGCGTTTCTCTCAGAGACAGGGCCGTTTGTGTAGTCTCATGTACGACACGACAAGACAGGACAGTCAAGGCGGTGCCACAATGCCTGGGGCAGGATGGTCATCATCCATCGGCCGGAGCCAAGGCCAAGGAAAGGAAAGGGAACCACCACAAAGAAGGCAGAGGCTGCCGCCATCGCCATCGTAATGCCATGCAAAAATGGCTCAGCAGCCAACCACGGATACTCGTACACCTGTGCGAAATCGATAGCGACGGAGCCCTAGCGGCATGTCAGTCATCACCTGCTCCAGTTGGTGCAATCACCCAACGCCAATTGCCTAGTGACAGCCGCAAACCCTCCAGTCAGTCCAGTCCCTCGCTCGCGGCCGACAGAAACGGAGCCACTCGCTCCTCGTCCTACCTCGCATGTCCCTGCGAGGACCGTCTCCACCGTCAGCGCGCTGCCAATTGTTGCTCCGTCGACGCAGTCACCAAAGCTCGCCAGATCCCGAGTCCTTGCCGCATCTGATCTAGACTTGCTGGGGCTGGCGCGTGCGCTACAACGTGGTGGACAATTGCGCACATTCGCCCTGTCAGGATTCCGCGATCACTATCAGCCAGCATCTGTTGGTCCGAAGCCAAGTGAGAGGTCCAACGCGGCGCGACGCAGCTCGACTCTTCGGGCAGTCGCTGCGTTCTGCAGGCTACTGTAGAGCATCGGCTATGCTGTCTTGGCTGAGCTTTCGAACTTGATTCATACAAAGTCACCACCACATGGAACCGAGTGGCTCTTTACACCCCTCACTCGCTCAGTATCGAGTTTCTTTGGAGACAATAGTGAGACAGAGATGTCACCAGGTCTGCCGCAGTGAGGAAACGGCCGCTGCTGATCTCCCAGTTCAATGTTTTGGTGTTGAAGAAGGATGACATGCGAGGTCATGAACGAACGACCATGGCAATTTAAGCCAATCCAGACGGTTGTGGGTCCGGACCTTTGTTGTTTCATGGGCAATTCTTGGAGGGAGTCTGTCCATCATCAAGTCCGAAGGAATCCCCACCGCACCTCGATCCTTATGCCGCTTGTTTTCTCGCTCAACCTCCTCACTCGCATGTCGATTTGCCGCTATGGACCCATTGGATATTGATGGGCACACGCTCGAGGTATTTCCTCCGGTTAAAGATTAGCAACGTTGCCACACTGCAGTCGACTTTGGTGGCAGCCACCGATGGTGCCCATGTTCGGGATATCAAAGACCGCACTCCAGGTACGGCACAGCACAGCAGTGGAGTGGGGTTGACGACGACTTGTAATTTCGTTTCTGGTGTGCAAAGGATCGAAGCAGATCTTGATGCCGTTGTTTTGCTAGTGCACAGAACAGGCTTGAGGATTGTGGAGGAGCCAGGATAGCCCTAGCTTCGCTTCGAGGCCAAGGTGATGGACTCCGCAAGGCACGGAGGAGGAAGCACGGGGCATCTGCTAAACCAACGTCGGTAGGGCTCGCACTCTTGAAATTGACTACGTCGAGCGTATCACGTCGAGAGTATCACGCCGAGAGCCAGCAACCTGAACTCTTCCATGACGTCCAATATACCTGGGGTAATGGATCTAGGGCAGCAAGCCATGTCACAAGGGCTACGCCCTGTTCAAAACCTGGTGATTGACGAATCCTTGTTCATCAGCTTGAAACCAAATTTGATTCAACTCCCCTCAAGAGCCTCCTCGACAAATCATAGGCCTCACCCCAGGCGGTGGGATCTTGCAACATAAGATCTGCTCACCAACAAGAAATGATATCAGTGCTTATACAGCATGATGCAATCATGTATCTACTGCCCAGAACAAGCATACTCGGACAAACACTGCACCTATGGTTCATTGCCCGCACACGCACACACACACACATATACATGTACACGAGGATCCATATCAACATGAATGCAGGGAAAGAATTCGCCGAGTTCAAACCAGTTATACGACAATCTCTTGAAGCTCCTTCGCTCAGCATTGGAGCAGGCTGCGTCGTGAATCCGCTTGATGGCTCTGCCCAAGTCAGGCATTGCCATTGCCTGGGATTCTATAAGTCACGAGGCCTTCTACCGCATACCGCTCTGAAACAGTCCTTTTGTTGAGACAATCCACGCCCAGCTCATATGCCTCAAGGTTCCTGTAGGAGGCCCAGGTGAGGAAGAAGCCACAGTGCCAGCAGCTGGCTTGCGTCGGCTCCAAGCTCTTGGGAATGCAAACGTGTCCAGGCCGGGGTTTGTCTAATTCTACTTGCAGGGACAGGCGCATGTTTCCCCGTCTATTCGTCGACATTCCGGATAGGTGGTCCTGATACCAAGCTCTCCGTTCAGAGAGTAACGTGGAGAGGCGGGGCACGACAGCTCTTCGGGGAAGCAAGGTGCTGCTCCCGGAGCAGCTGACGGAATAAGTGCGCAGCCTCGAAGCGGCTATCGTGGACATCATCATTATCTGGCCATCTCTATAGGCCCATACTGGAGGTGCCTGGCGCTAAGGGCCTTTCCCTGCAGCTGAATATGGAGACATTTCCCACTTTCTAGGGACTCGGTACCTATGCATTGAAGCATCGGGGCGGAGCAATCGACGTGAGCTGTCAAACGCAACCGCACAACATATGTACATGAGCTCTTATGTCCATGGCCAAGTTAGGCCAACAAGCTTTGTTGACCCCTCACTAAGCAGTGGGTATACCGGGCCAAGATGACTCCGGACCATATCGGGTTGTTTGTCCCTTGTTCAATAGTTTCGGCGTTGAGAGCCTAGGACCTGCTTGAAATCCCCACTCGAAGGTAACTGACCTGTGACGATAGTTGAGGTCCCGCTCGGTAAAGCACCGCAGAGAATAGGACAAGGAGGGTGAATACGAGCCTGGGCGATCTGCGGAAAACCCGGGGCAATGTCTATCGGAGCCCTCTCGAATGCGGTCGAGTGAGGATCCAACAGACATGGGTAGTGGATACAAGGAGCCGACTTTGAGCATATTCCTGCGGAGAGTTCCCTGTGATAGGAGCCAGTATTTGAGCCTCCTAAGCTCACATGACCTGACCTGAACACCCCAAGCATGGGGCCCCTGGCTTTTGAGTGGAGGAGAGAACCCCAAGTTGCATACTGTCGTGTTTCTACAACTGCCCAGGTTCGGTAGATCTCCGATGATAAGGATTATATTACAACATAATCCCTTTCAACACGATTCAAGCTGACATCAAGCAGTGGGCATCGCCCTTTCAACCCCTGTGCCCGACCCAGATATTGGCTCTTGAAGCATGAAGTGAGTAGGGAAGCATTCTTGAGATGCTGACGAGAGAGCTCGATCAGTGCGAAGGCCTCGCTGCAGGCTTAAGACAAGAATCTCACTAGAATGCAATCCGGTGCCATATCTTTTTGCTACTGTCAAGATGCCGTTATGGGTTTGAAGTGGGAGGGACAACAACACCGAAAAGTAGGATACAAAAGCGCCGTGTAACCAACAGAGCCGAGTTGAATTGACATGGCAACAATTAGCCGGCATAGAACCATGGTGAACAGGTGCCGGGTTGGATACTGGGTCATCTATCACATCCGGAGCTGGTCCGTTTCCATGGGTTGGGAGTTGCTATCCCGGCCTTGGGGCTAGGTTGCATACATTAGTTGGTGGCCCATCTCTAAGCACGACAAGGTAGCCACCCAGACACAGATGACAGATGAGTGGCGACTGGATCTCGACATGTCAACTTTTCAAGACGCGGATTATACAGGCATCACCGGGAATCGGAGAATTCGATGTTGACGGGATGGCGGTGAGTGGTTTGGGGGAGGCTTGGGCTAAGGGACGGGCCAGACCGCGTCTAATCTGGGGATCTCCGGACCAAGTCGATCAAGCCGTGGGTACAGATTTCTCGTCAAGGAGAGAAGAGAACGAGACAAAATGACTGGCCAGACTGTGGAGCACTCATACAATGAGTGAATCGAATCTCGGTGTGCTTGATGGATGTAGTACGGGCCGGGGGACACTTCCTCCGCATGACAACCGGCTCACTGCCAACGAAATGGAACACCATACGAAGAGCCCATACCAAGTCCATACCAAGGATTGCTTCTACAGACACCTCGGATGGCCACCATGGGAACGTCGCGGCCCTTCGAGTCTCGGCAGGACACAGAGGCTGAGGTTGAGGAGTACTGCTGGAACTGCCGACACTCGAATGGCCATCTGAAGGTGAGTTTCGACACCCCAAGAGTCTTGGCTTCCGGCTAAGAGATGGACCCTCTTGTGGGTGGAGACGAATGGCCAGACCGGTTGAGATACTTCTTGTCTGCTTACCTACCTATGTGGGTTTCCAAGGATCCATCCGAGACTTCAAGATGGAGATAAAGGTCCCCGCCCGGGATACCGCAATGGGATGATGTAAATGGGGCAAGGAGACATGGTTATGACGCTGGAGCTAACAGGCATAGACGTCTGGGCACATCAACTCCAAGTGAATCAATTGACCAATGATGATGTGGCTAGGCAATTGGAAGTTGAGGCATATCGTCTCTTGGAGAGAACAATTTTCAGAGCCAAAGTGGACTGGAGAGAGAATGACAAAAGGGTGTGATGACGCGAGGCCAAGCAATTCGTCATGCTCGTCGTCATAACTCATCCTCACGGCGGCCGATTCCACTCACTTGAGTAGGTAAGAGAGGAGTTGCGTTGCGAGTCGGGGCGGAGGGGGCAGAGGGGCTGAGGGTCTCAAGAGGGGCGAAGAGGGGCAAGCAGCGCTCGTCATCGGCGTGGCGCAGGTTGTAGGAGACGCCAGTAAAGTAGGAGCCCCTCTGAGGCTTGCGTGGTACAGAGAGTGTCAACCGTGTGAGGGGATACCTAGATAATACCGAGGAGATCAGAGATGGTCAAGGTAGAGGAAGAGGATACGAGTCAACGCTGACAGCGTCAAGTCCGCCAAACTCAATGCTCGTGACCTTGTGGGTTCTGTCGGCGAGGAGAGTAAAGAGTCACGAGGGGTTGCAGGGATTCTGTCAAGCTGGGCTTGGCTCAGTCTGGGGAAAGGAATGTCTCGAGGCATCTTTGAGACGCTCAGACGTGTTCCTGACAGTGATGACGATGGATAGCGTGGCGCAGGTTTGGACCGGTCGGTCCCTGAGGCATTGACAAGAATGACAGGCACGCGATGACACGAGCGACGAGTTTGGAAGAGAAGCCTCGGCCTGGGATGCAGAAAGTTTGTGCTGAGCAGGGCAATGGACTGTGATGATGTTCAAGGCTGAGTGAGCATGGGCAGTGGACGAGGTGGTGACAGATGACGGGACGGATGACTGATAACTGCTGAGCCTCGACAGTGATGAAGACCACAGGGTAATCGCTGTTGGCTGAGAGTTCAAGCTGGGCCCAGAACGGATGATCGGCGACTAGTGCCAAGGGACAAGGGGCCGAGAGCAGGCCGAGGCAGGGTCGAGGCCAAGAGTAGGAACGCGAGTGAGGAGGCGAAAGATGGCAAGATAATGCCTCTCTTGTCGAGGGGAAACTTGGTGGACATTTATTCCAGAGGGAAGAGAGGGGTTCATGAGAGACTACCCAGTGATTGGGGCGCGACCAAGGTGTATGGCCATGGCGGGAGGAGGCCCTTGTCTGGATGCGACCACAGAAGAGGCCAAACCCCGCAAACAGAGACGGTTGCTAGGTGATGGTATGGGGATGAAGCAGAGAGCCATCATGTTATTGACGACGATGATATGATTGTATGATCGGAAACGACGGATTAGATTCGATGAGACAATGACGGATCCATGTGGATGGGATGCGATATATCTGCGACAAGATCTACAGCGACACAACGGCGACTGACCGAGGAGGGAGGGTTGAAACTGTTTGCGGACGAAGGAACCAAACACCACCTTTTTATTCGAGACGGGCCGATGAAGCAGTTGCGGGCGCGGAGTGAGAGGTTTCCGACCCGACTAGTTTTTTCTTGGTGTTGAGAAAGTGTCTCATGTGTTTTGTTGACGATTTGACAGCCCAGTGGTCCAAGAAAATGGCACACTTGGTAAGTAGGTACCTACTCCGCCTTTTAATGGGCTGAATCAAAGCATAAAAGGCTTATGATGATAAATCTAAGAATATGTACAGACTTTAGAATATAATTTATTTATTTTGATATAATTTACGTCTACATAGCCCGACAAAGGTCTCATTGCCTACCTGCAATATGCCATTTCTTGGTCTGGGTGACAGCTTCTGGTGCGACCAACCTTGAAGATCAATATCCATGGATGAGAGTGAATTTGACAAGGGCTTCGGGATGAACCAATCGCTTGACCATGTAAAAAAGTCATTTCTTTTGTTGTCTTGGCCAACCATGGTCTGGTCGTGGCCTCGCTTGAATTATTACTCACCAATTCGACCGTCTTTTAGTCGTCATTGTTTGACAAGGCTCGTTAATTGATCATCTGAGGAGATTCTCGTCTATTTCCCCTTTTCAGTTGAGATCCCCTTTTCCGTTACGAACGGAGTAATAGAATGACATGATTGACTTTTTTTCAAAGGAAGATCTTTTAACTGCTGTTCAACATATACACAGCATCATCCTGTGCTTTTCTTTGTTACAGCGGTGCAAGCCCATTACAGCACCGATACGGACTCTTGCATCTCGCCTTTCAGGGTTTATCCCCACAAAATACATGCAATCTCACATATCGTTCCCCTTGCTCTTTTCATTATCTGAGACCAGCCCGTCTTCTAGTTTTCCTTGACCTAGTTTCTCCAATCTCTCCTAGACGATCCGGCTCGTTCCCCCGTCCGTCTACTAGTGTGTCCTAATATCTCTCCCACCGCCTTTGAGAGACATACATATCCATTATCAAACGACGCCCACCGCTAGAAAGACGTGACGGCCCGCGGCGGGCTACCAACAAGGCCAGACCGACAAGACCCAATCAATCCCTGCCTGGCCTGGTACAAAGGCCTGGGAAGAAAAAGAGCTCATAACTTGGCCCGTAAACTCTCTCCACCAAACCCCACGTGTCCATGGCCTGGGATGAGGCTGAATCTGGCCTAGAACAGACTCGACACTGGCCCCGTAGAGGTAGTACTACCGCTGCTGTAGGTTCTGGTTCTGGCTCTGGCTGCGTCGCCGCCACCGAAACCCAGTTTAAGTCTGGTCGGGTTGGCTGAGTGAGAGAGTTGAGTCGAGCTGAGGTTGAGCCCATAGTGACGGTGTTTTTCGTCTTGTGTGTGTCTCCGGCCGCACCGCCATTTTGGAGACACTGGGAGGTTCGTCCTGGGTAACCCAACCCATCCCCCATCCCATCACCGCTCCGCCGCAGTCGCCGTCGTAATCTGCCGCCTCCTCCGGGGAAAGGCTTCTCGGCACGACCACAAAGATAGCGTCTCACCCACCATCATCTCAGATCTTCCTGTTCTTCCTCCTTGTTCTCGCCTCTCTTCTTTTTGGCGCCCCTCCCCTCCCTTGTCAAACCTTGAGGCTTCTCCAACTTCTTTTCACGGTGAAATACTCTGGACGCTGCCCGACGCCGTGGTCCCCGACGACTCCTCCTTTTTACCCACTCTCGGCTCCTCTCGGACACCCCTGACAGCGCTGCGCTCGCTCCGGCAGCACAGCTCCTCTTTCTTCAGTTTGCGACATTTCCTCCGTCCCGGTCTTGGTCTTCCCTCTCTCGTATTTCATTCTCCGCCAGGGGCCTTGTTTACGCTGGTCGTTCAAACCGTGCCTCTGCGCGCTTTTGACCTTCTGCCATTGTCGCCTGTGCAACTACAAGGACAAAAAAGCCATCCATGATGCTCTGAGAAGGGACTGCGCGTGCGACGACTCCTCCACCAACCGCTGGGTGCGCTGCGCTGCGCCCGTATCCGTGCAACGACGGAAAGAGAAGAAGAAAACGTCAAGACCACAACCACTCGGGAAAAAACACCTCGCATCCTCTTTTGGTCCTGCTTTGTCCTCTTGAGTCTCCTGTAGCTCATCTCCTCTCTCAGGTTCTCCTGCTTTGGCAATGGCGCAGACCAGTCCCCCTTTGCCCGGTCACTTCCACACCGGCCATGGACATCAACACGCAAAAATAACAAAGGCTCGTAGCCGACAGGCAGTCAAGCCCATCCTCAAGAAGCTGCACTCTCACCATTCCCACTCTCACTCGGAAAAGAACTCTCTCGACCTCAACCGCGGATGGGATGAGCAGGGTCAGTTTGGTTACCCGTCTTATACAACCAGCGGCGGTGACGAAGACTCTCATGGCTCTTATACGGCAGGAGCCTCGACACTGACAACACCTGTCACTCGCTCCGCCCGCGATGTTAGCTTCTCACTCTCTGCCACTGACCTCAGCAGTGGCGGGGCTCGTTCAAACAAATATTCGCATGCCCGTTCAACGAGCGGCACTTCTCACGCTTCCATTGCTACTTCTACTAGCGGCGGTCGCAACGGATCCTTTGTGCACCCTTTCCAACAAACACCGCGCACATCAACGCCGCCTCTCTCTTACGCCAACTCGCTCGCTTCTCTTGAGAATCCCAACGGCCCTCGCGATTACTCTCCCACCATTACAGAGGACGACGACGACATCGAGCCCCAGAACCTGCAATCTTCGGGCCGTTCATATCCTCTGCCGCATTCGGGTTCCCGCCCCCGAAGACCTTCTCTAGCTAGCCAGCGCACCAGCTCCCTCTCCGACATCAACCAGCCGCTGCGCGTCACTGCCAACGGTCGTTCAACACCAGGCATCTCATCGCGAAAACCCCACAGCATCGTCACCCGCAGTCGCTCCGACCTCCACCTCAACACCGGCTCTACTAGTGCGCTCGATTCTGCATCGAGCGCAACCCCGCCTGCAGGGTCCTTCATCTCCCCGCAGATGATCGCCGCCTCTACCTCTTCTTCTGCAATGTCACCTCTGCGTAGCTCTCTCGATATGGGTGGTTTCCGTCTCCGCTCGCGAAGCGAGGTCGACACTGCCACCCGCCAAGAGCACGTCCGCGAAGCACGCCGCAAGTTTGAGGAGAAGGAAAAGGCCAAGGAGGAGAAGTACGCCCGCGAGCAGATCCGCAAGCAGGAACGCGCCGAGAGCAGAGAGGCCCACCGGTTCAACAAGCATGGCCGCAAGGGCAGCTTTGGAGCCTCGCGCATATCCTGCGACCGAGCCTCCAGCACCGATATTCGACCTAGCATGTCCCGCAAGAACACTGGCACTGGTCTGGGTCTGAGCATCAACACTGAGAACGAAAAGGTTGACTTTGCCAGCCGAGGCTACGATACTGTCACCACCGCTCAGACGCCCCGTGCCAGAACTGACGATGTGCACTTCGAGTCTTCTCGTCGCAACAACACCGCCAAGCGGAAAACTACAGGCGCCTGGACCGCCTTTGTTCTGTGGCTGAGAACGCGACTGCTTAAGCTGGGCCGACGATAGAAGAAGCTTACCAGCGAGATCAAGACCCGATTCTCCAACAACAAGGAAGCCGATGTGAACCCCCATCAGCATCCCAACCCATTGTTCCGCAACATTTACTTTCCGACCACATATACCCCTCGCTCTTGAGTCTACTCACTGACCCCCACGGCGAACGCTGGAGCCTACGCGGCACAGCACCACTACCTCACCTCACCCCACGATACCTTGATCAACCTCACTTGGCGGGAGAAGCAACATTCACCACCTCCCTGCTCACGTATACGGATTTACGGCCTCAAAGCATTGCAGCGATGGGAAACATTCAGGTCCCACGGCCGGACCGAAGTTACCTTTTTTCCCACATCTTGTTTTTTTTTCACTTCTTTTTAGGCGTGGAGTTGGGGGTTTACCCGCGCGTTTTGTTTTTTATCTGCTTCTTTTCACGATTCGCACAGACACGGTTGCATCGAATGGATCTGAGCACTGCGAGATGACGTTTGAGGACTTTCTGCTCTATGATTTCAGATGCATTTGATGTATTGTGCGGTCACCATCGGTTTACCGAGGCATTATTCGCAACATGGAATGGAACGGCACAGTATAGCATAGCCTCACCGGCTACGGATGCGGACAAGCTGTTGGGTGAAGGGCACGGCATGGCATGTCTTGGGACTCGGTTTAGGCACTCTCCGGATAGACCTGGATCAAATCAATTCAAGCAAAATGCATGGGCATGAATTTTGCCTCTTTGAATTCATCCAATCCCATCCCCGCTTCTTTCTTCTTGGCAATTCCCTCTCGTGAGATAAGTGATCCGCTCCATCCGTGTAGTCTCCTGCAACCCCGTCCCTCGTCGCAAAACCGCTCCATTCAAAGAAGTGGCTCAGCAATCGCCCCTCGCTCGTTCCTTTTCACATGACATTTCCACATGACGTCGAGGGTCCCGCTGTTTTGATGACCCCGTCGGTTTCGGCGGGCGAGAGTGGGGCGCACGGCTCCGGCCGAGCCTCTGGGAGCTGAGAGCGGGGGGGAAGAGTCGAGACGATGGACTGTGGGGAAAGGGGAGGGTGATCATGAGATTTCTAGGACCCTGAGACGGCGTGAGATGAACTGCAGCGGCGCATGAAACTGAGTTGGAAAGAACCTGGACCTGGACGAAAAGCGCGTGATCTGCTAAATTACTAGGTGCCCTGATTACAGCAGCAAACACATCCCATGAACTTGGTGACAGCCAATACAATGAGCAAGAACTCCAATGTCGCTTGATATCATCTTATAGCTATAGAAATTGCTTCTCCTACGGCTCTTCCGTAGAATCATGTTTAAACTGCAGTCTTTGATGAAGACGGTCCTTGGCACCTTGCCAGAACTCGACAGCAATGGGGTCTACAGCGTAAACCTTCCAGTCTGGGAGACCAAAATCATGACTGTCTTGAAACTCTTGCCGGACGGATTCCATAGCTTGCTCAACTTGGTGTGCGCTTCCAAGCACTCGACTCTGCTTTGATCCCAATGCAGCGATTTTCGAAGATCAAGGACGGTCCAAGAAATCCTGTCTGCATTCCTCCTCTGGTAACTGAACCGCTCTTCCACGGATTCGGACCTGGCGACCCTGCTCCGGCCAGTAAAAGGTCAAAGAAGCATAGGGATTGGTTACAAGTTGTTTTCCCTTTGGACTATTGCCCTTGATTGCAAAGTGCCAACCCCGAGTATCAACGTTTTTCAAGATGAGAACTCGGGCATCTGGCCAACCTTGATCGTCGACTGTGGAGAGTGTCATTGCGTGGGGTTCCTTGACACGGGCTTCAATCGCTTCCTGCATCCATAGTTCAAATGCTGCTTGAGGCGTGTTGGGGAAGGCTTCGAAATCGCATTTTGATAATGGTCCTTCGAGGACTTTGAGATGGCGGAGCTGGTTCCGAAGGGTGTTGTTCTCGTCGGTGTTCATTGCTGCGGGTACTTGGCAATTGACTGAGCCGTGTCTTAGATTATCTACAAAGACGAATGCGGAAAGTCCTAGTTGGCAGACCTAAGAAACTGGCTGATGGTAATTATCATCCTGCTTGCATTCCGGATTCGGGATGACTCACGGCAGGTATCCCCACCGCAATGAGAGGGCCAGCGGGGGACATAAAGCACGAGACTCGGGAAGGTGAGGGCACAGCCAATCCAGTCTCGTGTTTTTTGTCCATAGCTAGGAGGGCCCAGATTTCAGTGGACGTTGAAATGAATGTTGTCAAGGGGCACCTAAAGCACGTATCTAGCTAAGATCAACGCCCTTGAACATCTTTCTACCTTGAAAACCGTACAAAGCTAAGTATAGTAGGAATAAGAGCTGCCTAGGGAGTAAACTATAAGACTATAGAGAGGCCATGAGATAAGGCGATGAGATATGCGGTTTGTATTAAAGATATGTCATTGGGGCTTGTCTCACACATATTGAGATGCTCGATGTTGGTGTTGTTGGTGGATGTGAGACATTTCGGGGATGGCACAGTTGAGTATGAACGGAAAGAAGACTGAGAATCAAGAATTGGTGCTAAACAACTAGACAGATTACAAGACAAATAGAATACAATTGATATCCTTGGGTACCATCTTCAGTGACAAGAACCACCAATTACAGCTTCGACTTTCGAACGTCAACTGGAGACCACCAAGGCCACGCTGTCGGTGCATTATCCTCCATATTCCCAGTAAAGTTGGGCTTCCTCTTCTCTAAAAAACTCTGCATCCCTTCCTTAGCGTCTTTGCCCGTGAACAAGTGCCAAAAGATCTTGCTTTCCAGTAGATGAGCCTCCTCTGGGGAGCCCACGCTCCTGTAGATCATGTCCTTCATGACCCGCGTGGACACGTTGCTGACGTTGGCTGCAATGTCGTCGGCAATCTTGAGCGCCGTAGGAAGAACCTCATCGGGTGCAACAACCTCGCTGAAGAGGCCGTCCAAGAGCTTGTGCCCGGCAGGATACACGGAGCCGGTGGTTGTTAGATGCAGAGCCCGGCTGGTGCCAACGAGACGCGGTAGGAAGAAACTGCTGCAGCCCTCCATGCTGAAGCCTCGGCGAGCAAAGACAAAGCCAACCATGGCGTCACGGCTGGCGATGCGGATGTTGGCACCCAGAGTCATGGTGATGCCGACGCCGACAGCAGACCCGTTGAGGGCGACAATGACCGGCTTGGCGCAGTGATACATGGGGAGAGAGACTTTTCCGCCCGAGTCGCGGTGGTCATTGGCGTCCTTTCCGAGGATGTGCTCCTCGTTAAAGTCCATTCCGGCGCAGAACATGCGGTTCTTGGGGTCAGATGAGGTGATGACCACGGCGCGCACCCGGGGGTCGGCCGAGATGAGGTTCAAGGCCTCGGAGAGGGAAGCGCACATGGTGTCGGTGAATGCATTGCGTGCCTCTGGACGATGAAGTTTGATGACGATGACGGGAGTGACGGAGGTTGAAGAAGCGGGATAGTGGAAGAGCTGGAGGGTAGGGAGGTTGAGGGCAGCATAGCTGTCTGGAAACGACTGGGAAGATGCCATGGTGTTTTCTGGTGATGCTATGAACAACCTGTGATTGCTGACCGCACAAGCAGAGGGCTGAAGTAGAGGGTATATGTTGGTTTAGAGTTCAACGGGTTGATATGGCGTTCGAGAATCGTGTTTCGCGATTAGCCTCTTGATGACTTACAAGATCGAGCCGAGGTATGCGGATATTGTCAACGGGCAACAGTGGTAAGAACCTTGCGGTTGTTAGTTGAGAATACCTGGAAATAGATCCGGCTCGTTATGGCTTTGTGTAATTAAAAAACTAACCCAGAGAACGCAATCTTTCGTGGTCGAGACAAACTCATGGCTCATTATCACATGAAAGACGAGGTGATCTTAGATCCACCACGCGCACACAGTGCCAGTGACAGTGTTTATGGGGTAAGTGACTGTACTGCAAGACCTGGATGACAAAGCATGCACCTGATACTTTTGCTAGCTCACACTCCGGATGCACGGATTGACCAGCAACGCAACTCTCCACTCTAGCTCCAGCGCCAGAGTCAAGCTTTTCCGACCAAAGACGAAAGACGCAACCCAACGCGACGACGCCTCATGGAACCATGGTCTATCAATGGGGTCCTCACAGGGACGTATGCTACCGGATGTACATCACCGAGCGTCAGTCGCTCGAGTCCATCATGGAGCACATGAAGAAGGTGTATCAGTTCACGCCTAGGTTTGTCCAGATGCGCCCCTAAATGTGGGCACCCCGACTTACACGACCTTCTTAGCAAACGAGCCTTCCAAGTTCAGTTCAAGCGCTGGAATTTTCCGCTGAAGCAGAGGCCTGCACATAAGGACCCTCGTCTTGTCAAACGCGTCCATGAGTTATGGCTGAAGAACATGCCGCAGGCTGAGATGCTGCGAATCCTCAAGGACGAGGAGGGCTACGACATCAACTCCAGGGAATTGATGCGGGTTCGCGCTCGGAATCGATGGCTGCTCAGGGTTCGTCACGGCGATAGAGCGAAACCTGATGATGAAGAGGAAGAGCCCGAGTCTCCGGAGGCTCAGGAAGGAGGTTCACCGCCTGACCAGGAGGCAGCCTCTCACCAAAACGTCGCAAATCCTGCCACCCCTTTGGTTCTGACGCCTAAGCCTCACAAGCTCAGCAAGAGACAAAGTAGACGAAATCGACAACAGCTTGCGGATGAGAACGACTTGGTCCGGTTCCCCTCAGAAATGACCCTCATTGACTGCAAAGACGTATTACAACTCGACTCGACCACCTATTCAGAAACTCGCGAATGCTTCGGACGTATTTGCCAACAAGAATCAATTGTGAAAAAGACGGTGGCGGGACCTGAGAAATGGGAATACGTAAAGAATCGTCTCATCCACGAACGTCCTCACCTGCAAGAAGTCCTTTGGGTTTCAAAGGAGAAGCTCGAGACGAAACAACTTGCATTGGACATTATCTGCACCGACGTGACCAAGCGACTACGCAACATGGACACCAAGATGACACTCCTCGACGCGAAGAATGTGCTGGGGCTAAACCCAGAAGAGTCTCGTGAGATCCGCACTGCTTTGTATACGGTCCTCTGCGATGCAAACTTTACCTGCAAGTCTGACGTGAACTCTGAGGAGTGGGAAAAGTTAAAGAGAATGTGGATGGAAAAATCAGTACACATCAAGAAACTGAACCTGGCGGGGGATGATGCCGAGGGACGCAAGAGAGTTCGGGCACTTGAGATCCTTGCTAGGGACGTTATCAAGAGACGACGGGACGACTACAGGCACCAAAATTCTAAAGGCAATGAACCTGCCAGGCAGAATGAAGCACAACGGTCGCAAACACCACAAGATGGGCAGAATCGAGAACAACTTCAGCCGCCTTCATCCAAGGAGAGCCCATCCTCTGCCTTTGCCGTGTCGGATAGGGACGCCGCGCGGTCTAGTTCGCCAGCTGCTCCTCCACCGATGAATGATGGGTTGGGGGATGATATGGAAAGCAGCACCTTTGAACCAATTCCAGAGGTGACTAGGGACTCGCGCGTGTCGTTCCCGTCGGCTGGGAGCTCTATGCCGTCTCAACTTCCAACGCCGATACCATCACAAACCATGGCAACCCCTAACAGCGTTCTTCCACAGCCCTCTCGAATGCTGCGGTCATCGGCTCCGACGCCCATGTCTGTGAACTCACAGTATGGATCACCTCTCTACATGGGGGCCAACACTCAGTCGGCGTTTATGGGACAGCAATACGTTGCACAGCAATTCTCACCGGCTCCAAGCACCGCCATGTTTCAGAGCGTCCCAGCTGTGTCTACTTCCTTTGCGATCTTCCTAAAACTACATCCTTCGTCAACGTTTGTCTGCAACATAGGTCTATGGATAGGGACAATGTCGGCACATTCAGTTCAAGAGCTACGCGATGTAGCAGTAGCCAAATTCCCCGGGGCGGTTTGTGTACGAATTGAGGGGATCATCAAGGACGACAAGGGGACTGAGCTACCACTCCTGATACAACAAGACGAGGAGCTGACGGCTTATTTCGCGCATATGCGGGGTGGTACGCCAACGTTTGCAGTCCAATTAGTCTAGAGGTGGACTTGAAGCGCCGCGTCTAATAGTGTAAAAGCTGCATAAGAGGCAGTGGCAGATGGGAAAGGATTCATCAAGAGGCATAACAAAACGGGCGTACGGAGTTTCGGTCCAAGATGGACATTGATGATTGGTCGGGGCACGGCGTCGGGACGGAGGAGAGCGGAGGGGGTTGAGGGAGCGGACTTGGTCTCTCCGCGACGTGCTTCGGCGGGATGCGGCCTGGTCTGGGGAATGCGGCGGCCAAGAGTCCGAGGGAGCAATTGCTTTTTCGGTTAGGGAGCGGGAGTGTACACATGTATAAGGGATGAAGGAGATGAGGTTGATGGAATAAAACAAGATTAGATACCTATGTAGAAAAGCTGTATAGATTTGTAATACATGGCCGACTACGGCGGTGACGTGCTTTGTCGCTACAATTGCTCTTGCAGAATCTGCCCTCTCTCATGGTGATAAATGCCCATGACGGGTCCTTGAGACTGATTTCAGCCGCCTGCCCCTCAAAGGAGGGCATGGATATTGGAGGGCCTCCGGGGCCGGCCGGAGAGACGGCGGGATGGGAGATGATAGCAGAGTAAATATAGGAGAGCCGAGGAAATAACTACGTAATTCAACAAAAAGAAACAACAAATCAGGGGAGGATGATGCAGACAAGGACAAGGGAACAATATCAGCCGCGAGATACATCTCATTCAATACCCAGTACCCGATCTCTGGGCCTGGGCGCGCGCCCCCTGTGAGGAAGCCCGGGTGTGGGATGGAACCCCCGTTACGGGGTTGCCAGGTGGGGCTCGGGCGTAGCTCTCGCGGTAGTCCAACTCCGTCCCGACAAAATTCCATTGCCGCACATCGCAAGCCTTAAGCTCGCCATTGACCGCCCGAGAAAGACGGCCAATTGCTCTCTCGACATTCTCTACCGGCTTCTCGACTCTTGTTTTGCATTCTACCACCTCGCCGGCTTCATACTCTCTGCCATTGGCCCCTCATCTGACCCAGGAAATGGCCTCCCTCCAGCTGCGCGCTCAGCGCACTGCTCTCCGGAGCCTACGGACATCTCACATCACAGCCGGACGCCGGAGCTCACGGTTACCTGCTTCGCTTCGCTGCTATGCCACTGATATTGAGCCCGAGAAGCCCAAGGCGCCTCGGCAGGGCGGCAACGAGACCAAGGTTGGTCGGACGTTCCAGGGCCAGGTCATGGGCAGTATCGGAGCTCGATTGAGACGTGAGCGAGAGCAACGAGAGCAATACGAGCAGTGGAGGAACATGACTGACCCTTCACGAAACTGGATGGTGACATTTGGTGAGTGACGCTTTCTTGATATTCTATCAACTTGAGCTAACCATGTATCTCTCACAGTCTTCCTTTCTGGCGTCGGAATCGCATACTGGCTAGGCACATACTACCCCAAGGAAACCGAGCCAACATCGACACTCCCTCTCAACAAGACCAAGGAGCCTCAGCACAACACCAAGCTCGAGAACATGCAGGCGGCGTGGGCCGACTTTGTCAAGATCGTGGGCAAGGACAACGTGAGCACGGCCGAGAACGACATTGACCACCACGCCACGTCGAGCTGGTCCTCGCACCAGGCAAAGGACGACGAGCGGTCTTTTTGTGTCGTCTACCCGAGCACCACCGAGGAGGTTTCCGAGATCATGAAGGTCTGCCACAGCCGACGCATCCCCGTCGTCGGATACAGCGGCGGTACTAGTCTAGAGGGTCACTTTACGCCCACACGGCGGGGCGTGTCGGTTGATTTCGGCCGCATGAACAAGATTGTCAAGCTGCACAAGGACGACCTTGACGTTGTCGTGCAGCCCGCCATGGGATGGGAGGCTCTGAATGATCACCTTGGACATGAGGGGCTCTTCTTCCCCCCTGACCCCGGCCCCGGTGCCATGATCGGCGGCATGATCGGTACCGGATGCAGCGGTACTAATGCCTACCGATACGGAACCATGCGAGAGTGGGTTCTGAGCCTTACTGTTGTGCTTGCTGATGGCACTATTATCAAGACACGGCAACGTCCCCGTAAGAGCTCGGCCGGTTATGACCTCACCAAGCTCTTCATCGGTTCTGAAGGTACACTGGGTCTTGTTACCGAGGCTACACTTAAGGTGACGGTTAAGCCTGAGTCGACGAGTGTCGCTGTTGCTAGCTTCCCCTCGATCCGTCACGCTGCTACATGCGTGAGCAAGGTCGTGGGTAAGGGTATCCCTGTTGCGGCTGTTGAGATTCTCGACGACAACCAGATGAAGTGCATCAACGACGCTGGCATGACCTCTCGCGCTTGGGCTGAGGAAGCAACACTCTTTTTCAAGTTCGCTGGTACTCCCGCGGGTGTCAAGGAGCAGATCTCGCAGGTGCAGGGTCTGGCTAAGCAGGCGGGCAGCCGAACATTCGAGTTCGCCAAGAGCCAGGAGGAGCAGGATGAGCTGTGGAGCGCGCGCAAGGAGGCGCTCTGGAGCACGACGGCCATCAAGAAGCCCGGCGACCGTGTGTGGACGGGCGATGTGGCGGTGCCCATGAGCAAGCTTCCCGAACTGATCGAGGAGACCAAGGAGGACATGGCCAAGAGCGGTCTGTTTGCCTCTATTGTCGGTCACGTCGGTGATGGAAACTTCCATACCATCCTGCTGTACAATGATGCTCAGCGACAAAAGGCCGAGACAGTTGTTCACCGCATGGTCAAGAAGGCTGTTGAGATGGAGGGTACTGTGACGGGTGAGCACGGTGTTGGCCTCGTCAAGCGAGACTATCTTCCTCATGAGCTTGGCGAGACCACCGTGGATGCCATGCGACAGGTGAGTTTCTCCTATTTTGGCTACAAGACGATTCACTAACAAATGTTTATAGATCAAGAAGGCCTTTGACCCTCTATGCCTGCTCAACTGCGACAAGGTCATCCGCATGCAAAAACCAAAGAAGGGTGAGGTGGATGAATGGTAGATGTGAAAAGGAAACAAAATGAAAACGGGAGATGAAATGGGAGTACGGAATTATACCTGGCAAATTGGTGGTGTTTTTGCGTGTACGATGGAAGGGGTGGAATAGACGGCATCAGAGGGTTCAAAAAAGGGATAGTCATCTGTTCATGGGATCTTGTATGTATGCATGGTTAATCAAATCAACAACAGCCTTGTCTTGAATGATGTTTATGGTTTCTCGCTATGAAGATGATGTATATTTCATGTTGACTAAAGGAATGATCGAAGCGCTTTCTTCCTTGTTCAAACCACCCGCTCTTTAGACATTATCCTCATCGATACAATAGAGGTACTCGTAGTAACCATACTCAAAGACCAACTCAACCGTAAAACCTCTCTCCATATGTGACAAACGCTAACAATCTAAGCCAAAAATGTCCTAAACAACCTCAACCAGAACTCTTGTTCGCACGCTTCCTGGGAGACTTTGAGTCTGCCGGTCGTCTCTTGCGAGGAACTATCTAAAAAAGAGTCATCAGAGGTAAAAGAAAATCCCTCGGAAATTAAGAAGCGTCGAGAGGGGAGTAACCATACCCATAAGTTGATGGGGTCTAAGCCAGGATATAAATCCAGCACCCTCAGGTAGCCGAGACGAGTTTTTAACTTGCGTCTCTCTTCCAAGGTTTCGTCAAGGAGCTTCATTAGGTCTTTGTTTCGGCGGGTGACTTTGCGGATTTCTGTCAGTAGTTGGGATAGTTCTGCCAACTCCGTCTCCTCTTCCTCGTTGCGTTGGATGGGCTCCTCCTCGGATACAATGGGGTCCTCTGACTCTGGTGCCTCTGTCCTTGTCTTTTTGGTAGGCGGCTCGGATTGGTCCGACATTATGGATGATGGAGTAGCTTGTTGATGAGTTCGGTAGATGTTGAGCTGTATTGCGATAGTTCGTAAACTCGACGAGTTGGTATGATGTCGATGGAATGATGACTTTGTCGAGTTCCAAACTCACCGAGTAACATGCGGATCCAGATGTGAGCTTAAAGAACGAGACACTGCCATCGCTCTTTCTCGACCCCCAACTCTATCATAGAAAGACCGACACACAGATAACCAGAATTGTATTGTATTCAGTACGTCTTAATCCCGTCTATCAGACATGAAGAAGCATCAGTTCCGTCAAACACCATAACGCCTCCCAACATGGATCATGCTAACAAAACCTCGCCATACCATTGGATCAAAACACCGTCACCGCGTTGACATGCCCATTCTTCAAAACCTCAAACACCATCCCTGGAAACCCGTATAGTGTTGTCGTAGAATCACCGTTGGCTTCAGCTCGTCGGGCTCCACTCTCCTCCCATCCTCCTAGGAACTCGCAGCTGCTTCCTGGGCTGTCTCCCCAACCTCGGTTGAGAACCATGCCTCGCTGCCGGGGTTGAGAGTCATTTCTAGGGAATACAGATGCCCAAGCTTCGTTCATCCGATCTTCAATCTTCG
Source organism: Fusarium sp. LHS14.1 (assembly GCA_025433615.1). Classification (NCBI taxonomy): domain Eukaryota; kingdom Fungi; phylum Ascomycota; class Sordariomycetes; order Hypocreales; family Nectriaceae; genus Fusarium; species Fusarium sp. LHS14.1. The sequence goes on from CM046481.1 coordinate 4,501,708, forward strand.
GGAACGGTGTTTCTGAGTTGATGGGGTCGCCTCCATCGCCCGACGGGTCCAGGTATGCAATCTCCCAACGACATCGCCGATGGCGGTTGAACTCATACGAACCGGGAATGTTTCCGTGAAGAACCAGCTTCGTAGCGACTAAGCGGTCGGGAGAGTGTGAGATGATTCCCTTCTGTCCCTCGGCCTCGGTGCCTTTCTGACTCGGAGGTAATTGTGAGGGTGGAACTCGAGTTGAGATGAGGATATCAAAGCCAAGGTAGAAGTAGTTATAGAAACACTCCCCAGTGGTATTGACTCCGATCTGATCTTCAACGGCTTCCTCATTATCAGACGCATCCGATGCATCATGCATAGAAGACTGATCAGTGTCGGTGAGTTCGTCTTGTCGACCAAGGTCGGCGGCATTTGGACGAGCCTTGGTATTACTAGTTGTTCGCATTTTATGAATGACCATCTTCTGGTCATTCCTGCGATAAATGGCATTTGGAGGTCCCAACTCCATGATCAAATCTTGCGGCGTGGTCTCGCCCAAGTTGATGACAAAAGAGTTATTGGTCCACTTTCTGAAGAACTGTATCTTTCCACCACCATACATCCGGATCAAGGAGATTTCATCCGGATACACGTCTTTGCCTCGAGGGATGACATTCGTTGATTTGATGCTGGGCAGGATCTCAGTCCATAGAGTTGGGCGGGCATCGGCCCAGGAATCACCACTGAATATCGCCATCGAAGTCGCAACTTGGCTCGATGCAGAGGCAAACGTCGAGACAACATCCTTTTCGGGAGAGTACTCGGAAGGGTGTAGTTTGAAGTTGAAGGCCACGCCAGGGTACGACAGGACGTAAATGCCGTTTTCCTGACCTGCCACCGGAGGGATGAACTCTCCATCATATGTAGGTCCAAGTAACCTATGATACACCTGTCTAAAAGTCGGTCCCGAGGTTGAGTCGTCCGGTATAGGAGATGCTGGTGTAGAGCCATTTACAGGCCTGACGAGATCCCTCTCTTTAAAGGTGATGTGGTTCTTGGTAAAGTCGAGAACCTCAATCAGTCGTAGTCGCTGTTCAGGACCATCGAAACGAAGGCGCACACCGTTTGCTGGGAGATCAACTGCTACAGGTTCCGTGACGGGTCGGTCGGGGGAGTAGAGGAGTTCGATCTTGGGGAAGCGCTGGGGTTCGGCCTTGAGGCGAGTCAGGACATCGTGGAGAGTTGCGCCTAGGACTTTTGGGCAAACATCCCATGTCAGAGATTGTCAAACTGTAGAAGATACAAATAATTACCGAGGAAACCCAGCGCCCGGCCAGGATAGAGCTGCGCGGAGAAGAGCGACATGGTTGTTATTGATGGTTGATGTATGATTAACAAGCGATAGCTTATCGCATAAGCTCTCCCTGGCGGGGTTGAGCTCGCTCTTGGATGAGCTTTGTAGCCTGTGAATCGCGTCGCATGAGACGGCGGAGAAGATGGTAGATGAATAGAATAAGTATGAGGCCAAACAGACAGATACTTTTAGAAAATGGTCACGGGCATGAAATGTTTGAACGGTTTTGGTCGTTTTGTCGAGTGAGGAGTGATGAAGCGCCCATGTGATGCAGTGACGCGGGGAGGGACAAGGGACCTGAGCTGATGACGTAAGGCGACCACATGGCTCTGAGTCTGAGACACTCAAAAGGTTGTTTATCAACGAGACGATAAAGACGATAATAAAAGACCGTTTTCAGTTGCGTATCCGCTTCTAGACTGAACATGGCTTCATGGCTGTAGAGTTTGCTGCAGCTGGTATTCATTGAAGCTTCTGGAACGAGAGCTGAAGGGCTAAAGTGCCTGCAAGCCAAGGCCGTGTCAGCACGGAGAGTGATTTCGTATTGTATCAAGTCACCTTTCTTTGGCATCTGGACAATATGATACATGTGTTTCCAAGATACAAAGTCATGATAGACTATCTTGAGAGCAGTTCCAGATGCTTTCCATTAACGAACGATTCCTACAACGAACCTCGGCATCTCTCCTAGATCATGTCAAAGGTCGGCAAGGTACCCAGTTAGGAAGGGAAGCGTTAGCTTTCAGGGAACCCTGGGGGGCTTGTTAAAGGGGTCTGTGCGTCATGGCCCCTGAAAGAAAAGAGGAGACACTGGCTTTTGGCGTACGGAAAGCTTGCGCCCGTGGAGTTTGCGAAGCTTCCGCATGAGCTCGTGTCAGCTCCTTATGCAACCTTTTTTTCCTTTCTTTATCTTGACATCCATACCACCTCCTCTGCCTGTAACTTAGTTCTTTTTACCTTGCTTACTCCTCTGAGATTACTATTTGTTTGAAGTGTCTCTTTTGAGGATTGTCCTTTCCATGTGTCACCTGTAATCTCATCACATTCAAAGAACCAACAGCTAGCTCGTCAAAACACTACAGCTCATCATGGCGCCTCCGTCCAGCTTCGCCGACTATCCCAAGCCCGTCGAGGGCCCTGATGTGAAATACCACCGCAGGGTCGATAACAATCCTGTATTTCGGGGTCTTCCCCTCGCAATTGGCGCTGGCATGTGAGATTCAAACCATTCCACTGATATCCGTCTTTCAATCCCACTGATCCTCTACCTACCCAGCATCTCGAGAGTCGGATTTCTCCAGCAGCACTTTTGGGACAATGCTAGATTCGGCACCATCAAGGATATTCCTGATCTCGATGATATCCCCTTTAGGTTTCATGTACATCTTGCTCTTCTACCTCATAGAGAAGATCTCAAGACTGACCCCTCCAGCCCACCGTCACCCCATTGGGAGATACCAAGCCCATGCTCGAGTTTGAACCAGACCTTCTCAAGGCCAAGTACACCGACTCACCAGGCCGCTACTACACCGTCGCCGAGTATCACGAAATGTTCAAGTCCGGCCAGGTGACGCCCCTCCAAGTTGCCGAGGCCCTTCTGCCCCTCATCACCAAGCCATCTGGCAAGTATTCCGACGCCTGGGTCGAACACCCCGGCAAGGACCATCTCGTTCTCGAGGCCGCACAGGCTTCGACCGAGAGGTATGCTGCTGGCAAGCCGCTGAGTATTCTCGATGGTGTGCCTATTGGTGTCAAGGATGACACTGCTGCCAAGGGATACTCTAGCAACAACGGCATGAAGCATCGTCCAGACCTTCCCTACTTTAGGGAAAAGGAGGAATCTAGCTGGCCTGTCAAGAAGCTTCAAGAGGCTGGTGCCGTGGTCATTGGCAAGAATTGTATGCATGAGCTTGGCTCAGGTGAGTTTATCCCACTCTTTGTTTCGGCATTTCATGATAGCTAACAGTCTACCAGACACCAACGGATGCAATGTAAGCCTTTTACGTCTTACATCAGATATCAAAGCTGACGTGCTTAGGTCGCCCAAGGAACTCCAACCAACTGGCACAACAAGTCCTACTACCCCGGTGGTTCTTCTTCTGGTGCTGGCTCTTCGATCTCCCTCGGCATCGTCCCAATTGCCGTTGGCACCGATGCTGGAGGCAGCATCCGTGTCCCAGCCGCCTTTAACGGAGTCTACGGCCTCAAGCCTTCGCATCAGCGTACAGTCTACATGAACAACACCATGTGTGTCACTGGTCCCCTCGCCGCCACTGTCTCGGATCTCACCATTGCCTATCGCGTCATGTCCCAGCCCAACCCAGACTGCGCCACTCAGGGCCGCTTCGGCCTGTCTATCCCACCGGCTCCGGGATCTAACAAGTTCATGGGCATCTGCCGTGACTGGTGGGGCCAGGCTGACCAGCGTGTCAAGGATGTGTGTGAGCGAGCTGTCGATTACTTTGCCAACAAGTGCGGCTACGAGATCGTCGACATTTCCATCCCCTATCTTCCCGAGGCCCAGCTCGCACACAGTGCCATCTGCATCGCAGAGATGGCCGCTGACGCTCGCCGCCGTGCTATCGATCCGGCTGATTGGCTCACCCTGGTTGGGCCCGTTAACAAGGTCCTCATGTCTATTGGAGCTAAGACACCCGCGGGCGACCTGCTCAAGCTCAACGCTCTTCGTGAGCTCATCATGAGACACCTGGCGTTCCTCTTCCAGAAGCACCCAGGCCTACTCATCATGACTCCCGTGTCGCCCATGAACGGGTGGCCGATCACGCCCGGTGATGATAAGTACGGCATGATTGATGGTGATAAGACTATTCACAGCATGAGCTACATCTTCCTAGCCAACATGACGGGCACACCTTCTCTGTCGGCTCCGGTGGGATACCTTGATCCTGATCAAGGCGAGGGTAAGGTGCCGGTTGGTTTACTAGCGACAGGAGAATGGGGCAGCGAGGAGCAGCTGTTGGCTTGGGCTGCAGAGGCTGAAGATTATTTGCATAATGCAACTGAGACGAGTCGCCGTCGCCCAAGCGAGTGGGTAGATGTCCTGAACCTGAACAAGGCAGATGCTTAGAGTACATCTAGTCGTGTCAGGATTTCACGTGTGATTAGCGGTGCAAGCGATAATGTTCAATATTTCACTTCATTTCCATGCAGATATTTGCGTCGTGTCGTCATCTCGTACATTGTGTCGGCTCTGGACTCTTACGCAGTGTGTCTGCCTTTCCTAAATCCGCTTATTTGTTCATAAACTTGGAGGCCAGCCCCATGATGCCGCCCTGCTGCTCGCCCTGGTTCTTGAGGTACATCTTGAGAGCGACCTCGCCAGCCTGCTGGACGACGCTCTCCTTGCTGGCATCGGATGTGACCTTGCCCTTGGCGGCCTTGTCATCAAAGAGCTAGAATTCAAGGGTTAGCAATGAGGTTCATCAGGGTAAATGGTAACCAACCTTGCTGGCCTCGGCCATGGCAAGACCAAGGAAAGCACTCTGACTGCTGCTGCTGCTCTTGGTCTCGCCCTTGTTGAACAGCTTCAAGGCCTGCATGGCAGCGGCAGTGCCCATGCTCTTGTCGTCCTCCTCGTCTTCGGAATCCTCATACGTCTTCTTGTGCTTCTTGATGGCGTCTGGCGATGAACTATTAGCCATGAAACTGCATAGAAAATGAAGGGCAGTCCTCACCCTCCTCATCGAGGTCCTCGTTGGCGAGCTTGTTCTGCTTCTGTCCGAGAGAGCCTAGGATGTTGGAGAACAGATCCTTGTCGCCCGAGGAGCCGGCGTTCTTGTTAGCTTCCTCCTTGGCGTGGTCGAAGTCGAGGTTGCCAAAGAAGCTAGAGATCCCGCTACCGCCGCCGTGTGACTCTGTTCCTGCGTGTTAGACTGGTCTTGTTTGATATTTTGGTTTATGGGTTGGACTGACGGACACCACCGGGGGGAGGGTACTGCTGTTGCTGACCATACTGCTCCTGGCCATACTGCTGCTGTTGTCCGTACTGTTGTCCGCCGCCGTACTGCTGCTGCTGGGACTGGTCTAAATGGGACATCGGTTATTAGTATCACTCTTGTTATGTCGAAGTTGATATGAGGATGATAAATAGCCATGTCGTCATGATCTTCATGATGGCTCCGTTCAGCTCGGCTCTTAGTCGAGCGGAATGAGGGGCATCATGGAAGGGACCATGGCGGGGTAAAAGCCATGAGAGAGAGGTAGACGCACCCTGACGCTTGTCCTTGTCGTCATCGAGAAAATCCTTGGCGGCGCTGACGAGCTTGTCCATGATTTCGGTTTGATTTGCTTCGATATTCTTTGATGATGGGTTCGTATGTGTTGTAGAACGAGATTGATAAAGTCGATGATGGAGGGGAAATGGAGAGAGATGGAAGAGGGGCTCTTGAAATATGGCACCCTCCGCGTCTCAGGTACATACGCACATGCCTTACACACGACGTCTGTCCACCAACAGACGATGGCCATTCAGTCACTGGAGCTGACCCTGCTCATTCGTTCCCTCACTGGCGACGCGCAGCTTCTCCCCATCCTTCTGGGCTTCCCTGTGGACGGGTGTGCCGTGACGTGGATCAAGAGTTGTGGAGAGCTGCCTTATTATGGGGAGCTCGACAAGCTGCCATGACCTCACTGTCCAATCACCGAGGATATGGCGTCGCCGTCTTTTGTTAGCTGGAGCTTGTTTTCAGCTGGCATTGATCCAACTCTGCAGCATCGCTCCGCTGCTGAAGCTGTAACCGAGGCCTCCGTATCCGTACATCCATCCAGCTCATCAAGGCTCAGTCAAGAAGGCACCCCATCACCACCAAGGCCTCCTCTCCGTGATACGTAGATCACCTCAGACAACATCATCATATCAATGTTAATTGTCTAATTTGTTTAAGTCATCCCAAATCACCCTCGTAATACCCCTCATCCACTCAATGGATCTCACCATGTGCCACATTGTTTGCGTCGGCACCTCTGGAGCTTGCGCCGTGTGCCAGATGCTCCATACACCCCTAAATGTCCATGTTACACTCTCAAAATATCAAGATAATCATCAAGATCCGTATATCATATGAAAACAACTGAACAACCGGCCGTGAGCGTCTCGTGTATCCCGCTTTCGCCTTGTAAATGCAAATAGAAAAGTCATTCCAACTCCTCGTCAGAGACACTGTATCATCTCTGCCGACCCCGACTAGCCACGGCTGCTTTTGCCAAACGCTCAAATCGTACTTGTATATTCGTACATCGTCAAGAGCTTTCGCCGTCGTCTCAAGCCATCGAGTGATCTATCGTCGGTCCTGATGCGTGGTGGTGGTTGACACTGTTCCTCTTCTTCTCCTTCTTGGCCCATCGCAAACCACAGGCGTTACACAGCGTCTTTGGTCCGCTTGGTCCCTTTCTCCACTCTGGTGAATCCAGGGTTCCTGTTACCATTCGGTCAGTGTCTGTCCTACCCGTAGGCTTCGTTTCAAGAAACAACTTACCGCAGTCCGTGCACACATATTCTTCCGAAGTCTTGAGCTTCTTCTTCTTGTCGCCTGTCCGCGGATCCCGTTCCATGGGAATTGCGATGCCTGCGTCTCCCTTAATCAGGGTCGGGCTGGCGTTGCCAGTTGTGATTCCTCGGCTCCGTTCACCCTCAATGTACCGTAAGCCCGTCAGCATCTCGATCGTCTCAGTATGCGATGCTCCTTCATATCGCGCCATCTTGTCATTGAGCGAGTCTGGTCGGCTTCCGGCTGCGCCCTCGAGGTTTTCTCGAGTTAGAGACTTGTTGAGCGCGGCCCGGTCCGCATCTGTGAGACCTCGATCAGTGCTCGGGCGGAAAAAGTTGGATGACACCCCAGTTCCTTCCGAGGGCGTCACGTCTGAGCGACCTTCTTGACTTTGTACCCATTGCTTCTGCGCTTCGTCATTATCGGCTTCCTCTTCGCGACGAAGTTCGGCAATGCGACGCTTGAGTCTCTCGTTTTCGATCTTGTGTTCGAGGAACGAGTCGAGAAGCCCAGCATTCTTTGTCGGATACGGGCGAGCCATCATAAAGACAGCTTGACAGAAAGGCGACTGGTTGTTGGGGTTGGGCGCAAACTTGGAGCCCGCAATATGAGCATGGCCTACCGTCTCAAAAATGGCAAACTCTCCATCCTTCTTCTTGAAACGGTAGAACAGGCGCAGCGGGTTTCCTGATGCAATCGACTCATTGAGTTCGGCCACGAAGACGCCCCGGTCATCTGGGTGGATCAGGTCCTTGAGGAAGATGTCCTGGATCTCCTCCACACTGTACCCTGTCACATTGAGAATACTGGGTGACGCGTATTTGATGCGACCGTTGGCATCAAGGATTTGCAAAAAGTCTCTGAGCTCCTCCACGACCTTGGCGGGCCAATTCCTTCGCTTGGTGAACTCGGTGAGAGTGTTGGCGGCGCCTGCAAGGTTCATCGAGGCAAAGGCGCCTGCAGGGAGTGGCCCCGCGCCAGGGACGTTGTTCGCAGCTGTATTGAATTGATTTTCGGCTCTCGCGACAGACTCTTCAGTCGAGGTTTGCGCATTTTGGCCACCGTATGGGCCCGTTATGTTCGATTCGTCGGCCGCGTCGAGGCCCATGGAAACATCGCCCATGGAACCGAGCATGTTGCTGTCGAGGAGGGACATGATGTCGGTGCTGTCCTGGCCATCTGCGCCCATCTGCAGAATCGGGTTAGCCGTAAGAGTCGCAAGCCAAAATAGCGTTGGCTCTGGTGGAGGGGGCCTCGAGTGACCACAGCCTCGACCTCGGCCTCGCAGGGGAGTGGTGAATAACCTGACCACCCGTCATGTCCGGGAGAGAACCGATGTCGAGGTTGAAGCCAAAGAAGTTGAAGGTATTTTGAGGGGGGACGCCAAGAGGTGGAGGGGGAAGTGGAGGTGGTCCGTGGGACATGGTTGCGCCGTGCTCGTGTGGCGATCGAGCGTCCATTTCCGTAAATTGCATTGGCGAAGCCCCAGTAAGGGTAGTTTCAGCGGCCTCGGGGGCGTCTGTGGCAGTGTGGCCGCTGCGCTGCAGCACGCACTGGGGTCAGCGGCAGTGAGATAGCGACAACGGGGAGTCGGAGTCTAGTTGCTATGACACAGTAATGGCGCGAATAGCATGGGTGGAAGGGATGGTTGGATGGATGTATGGAAGCTTGAGAGAAGAATACTATCCAGCTAAAAACTGAGATCCCGTCGCTACCACGACTTCTAGTCTCGGACGATATGAGAGAAAGACTGGGAGTAAAGGAGGAGAGACGATCCCAGACTGAGAATGAAGTGGAACGAAAAGCGATGACCAGTTTCTTTTTTTCCTCTGCTCAGGCAGAAAGGGTAAGTTGCATCAAACCGGTACCAAAGCTGAGAGAAGACAAAGAAAGCCCGAAAAGATGCCAGAGCGAGATTGAAGAGCTGAGCATGGATGTAGAGTAAGTAATATGAAAGACAGATGGAACACGAGGGAGGAGGGGTTATGAAATGAAAGTCAGGACGTTGCACGGGGTCCGGATTATCATGGATAGGCGGGAGGTAGAAGGAAGGCACGAATACCTAGGCAGGCAGGGAAGGTAGGCAGGTATGTGTGAATGTATGAATGATGAGATGAAGAGGGAAATGGCCTCTAGAAACAATATGGGGGAATACCAAGGTAGGTAGGTAGATGGACAGGTAGCGTCCGAAAGACAACGGCATAGGCCCGCTTTCCGAATCAAGACCCAAGAAGTCAGTGAGCAGACCTTTATTTCCCTTCCCTTGTTTGGCTGGCTAGACCTGATGACAAGCAGAGTCTTGACGTTGTGGGCTCGGTCAAACATGGTACTTTTGGAGAATTCCCGTCTTCTACACATGGGAAAATGGCATTAAACGTCATGCCTAGATGCTGCGCAATCATAGCACCACACCTTCTTGTGCCAGGCTGGAGCAGGCTGGAGCCCAAGCTGGTCGGTGCCTTGCTTGGCTGGGCAATTCTTGCTGGTCTTTTCCAATGCCTTTACGGCTCAATCCACTTGCTGGCCAATGCTGCTCTCACAGTCCGGAGGAAATGCCCCGGGAAAAGCGGGCGTCTGGTCCCAGTGACGACGTCTGTCTGATCTTACTGGCCTGGACAGCCACAGCTTAGCCTTTGTCTGCGTCCTGCACGCCCTTAGTGGGTTCCATCGTAAGGGTCCAGCGGGCAGTAGCGCGGCCCGCTCCCACACTATCCAGGGAGCTTACCTCAGTTTGTGCGACGTCTCATTCGAGGCTCAAATGCCCTGAGGCGTGAAGCGTCGATTTTGCTCTTCCGTCAGGATGGATGCACAGCTTAACTTTCAGGGGGATCACCGCGGGGCCGTCTTAGGGGATCCATTTGAGCGATTCCAGATCGTGGCATCGGTGAGAACTGAGGTCATCGAGAGAGCGGTTTGATGAGGCCAGAAAACCTAGATTGGTCTCACGAGACCATCTGAGGGAAACATGTCTTGAGAATTGCTTCTTTCTTGAAATCCTACACCGGCTGCAAGGCCCCTGTAGCCCTCTGTTAGCACGATAAGACACTGCTGAGAGGGAAAATCGTTACAAGGGTCCAACCTCGTTTTTGGACCCTTTGAAATTTCAAGCCACGACCATTCCCCCTCTGTCAAAAACGGCCCGCTCAGTGTCGTCGTCGCCCCTCAGGGTCCTGGGGCTCTCTGGCCTGGTTTCTGACGTCAATCCGACGTAATTGTCAAGCCGGCTACCCGGAAGGCTTTCAAGAAACTGAAGATGTTGCCACGATGGAGAATTGAAACATGGCTGAATCGATGACCTCAACTGATGCCAAGCAAGAATCCCAAGCCCTCGCATCTTTGGCCTTGCTGCAAAGAGGCAATGCTCCGGGGTTCCCTGACTTGTATGGATCCTTGAATTATCCGATTACTGAACGAGAATTCGCTCAAGCTCCGCTTGGATGGCAGAAACACTTGCCCGTGTAAGCCCGCTGGAACTACGGTTAAATGTAATGCACGTGACCTCGCATCGGTACTCGACGCGTTAGGTGCACCTGTCGCGTCACCCATGCAATTCGACTTCAGCTGCCTAATCCACACTTGGATGCGCAGCACCCTTTCAAAGAATCAACTCCTTTGGACCTAGTAGATACTCTCGGCCCTCATTGCGAATTCGCCTTTGCCCGACCCTCGATGCGGTAGTCGCCCAGCATGTCGAAGATCGACAAGCTCTCCATCTCGGGCGTCCGCTCCTTCAGCCCTGCCGTCCGAGAGGCCATCCAGTTCAACACCCCACTGACACTGATCGTGGGATATAATGGCTCCGGAAAGACTACCATTATCGAATGTCTCAAGTATGCTACCACCGGTGAGCTGCCACCCAACAGCAAGGGTGGCGCTTTCATCCATGATCCCAAGGTACGATGACGCTCCCAATGCTTGCTATTTCATCCCTTTAACAGTCCCCAGTTATGTGGCGAGAAAGAGGTCATGGCCCAGGTGAAGCTGCAGTTCCGATCGATCAACGACCGCCAACATGTCGCAACCCGAAGTATACAACTCACTGTCAAGAAAACCACCCGCTCACAAAAGACCCTTGACTGCTCCCTCGTCGTCGTCAACAATGGAGAACGTACAACTACATCGACCCGTACAGCTCAGCTTGATGAGATGATTCCCGAGCGACTTGGTGTTTCACCTGCGATCCTTGATGCCGTCATATTCTGTCACCAAGACGAGTCCCTTTGGCCTCTAAGCGAACCTGCCGCCTTGAAGAAGCGTTTCGATGAGATTTTTGAGGCCATGAAGTACACCAAGGCCATCGACAACCTCAAAGTGCTCAGGAAGAAGCAGGTCGAGCAACTAGGCAAACTCCAGAACGACGAAGCTCATAATAAAGTGAACAAGGACCGAGGTGACCGAGCAGAAAAGAGAATGAACGCGTTGCAAGAGGATATTGAGGGTGCCAGGGCCAAGTGCGAGTCCATCAGCACTGAGATGGACAACACCCAGGAAATAATCCGGGAAATCCGAGAGACAGCCAACAGCCATCTTGCGATCGTTCAAAACCTCAACACAAAGCGCGAGCAACTCGAGTACCGAGAAGAGGCCGTCAAAGAGCTCAAGGCTACGATAGATGAACTCCCAGAGGATGACGCTCGACTTGAAAGCGGTCTTGCCCACTATGAAGACCGCATGCAGCATCTCCAAGAAGAAGCTGACCAAAACAAGACCCAGTACAATGAGTTGCAAAACGAACTGGCACGTTCACGGAAAGACTTGTCCACAAAACTCTCTGAGCAAGGCAAGCATCAGTCCGACAAGGACAAGTATGAGCGCCAAATCAAGACACGTATGGAAATGATCCAGGAAGCTGCCCAAACCTATGGCTTCTCAGGTTTTGATGGCGATTTGTCTGATAATCAGGTCAAGTCTTTCCATGACCGCCTTCAGAAGCTTCTCAATGAGAAGAAGCGAGATTTGGAACGCCTCCAAAAGGAAAACTCGGTCGAGCTAGATCGAGCTACTGGTGTCATTACTGAGCTGGAGGGTCGCAAGGCTGCCCGAACGCAGGATCGTGTATCTGCTAAACAACGGATGAGTGCCATCGAGAAGCGCACAGCTGTGCTCCACAACGAGTCGGGTCTGATTGATGTGGATGAGGGTGCCAAGGCTATCCTGGATGGGCAGATGCAAGATCTCGACAGCAGATTCCAGACATCTCAAAAGGCCTTTGAGAACGCAGACTGGGATAATCAACTATCGAGCGAAAATGACAAGCTTCATCAACTCGAGAACGAAAGCGACAAGCTAGGCAGAGAGTTGGTTGAGTGCACTCGTCTCGCCTCAGAGAGAGCTCAACTCGACTACAGGAAAAAGGAACTTGCCGACCGCAAACGCAAGCTTGATACTCTGACAAGCACGTGGAAGGCAAAGCTGGATAAGATCATTGGTAGCGATTGGGAGCCAGAATCGCTTGATGCCAAATTCCAGTCGGTTGTTAAGGATCAGAACAAGGTTGTAATGGACGCTCAGAAGCGACGCGACCAGACACGCCAGAAGCAACAGAAAGTCGAGTTCAGGATGAGAACGGCAAAGGAATCGCTTGACAGGAAGTCAAAGGAGGCTACGAGCTGTCAGCAACAAGTCGTCGATGTTCTCCAGACGGTCCGAGACAATGCGATTGTTGAGGACTATACTGAAGAGGTTGAGACAGTAGAGCAGCAGGTTGAAGAGCTGAGAAATGACCTGAGTCTCTTCGACGCTCTTGTGGATTACTACAACAAGTGCAAGCGCATGCTTGACTCGAAACGAAAGTGCTTGCTCTGTGAGCGCCACTTTGATGACAACCAAGCCGCAAGCTTGGAGCGTTTGAGCAAGAAGATTGAGAAGAATCTTGACCCCAAGGGCAAAGTCGACACTGAAAAGGACCTGAAGGAGGCAGTTTCGAGCCTTGAAAAGTTGCGGTCGCTTCGATCAGCTTACGATACCTATGAACGGTTGTCAGCTGAGCTCCCGTCCCTTCGCGACGAATGCAAGTCCGTTGAGGCCGAGTTTGACGCTCTCGAGAGACAACTCGAAGAGCAAACGTCGGTCGTGTCGGCTGAGGAAGAGAAGCAGAAAGACTTGGAGGATATGTCCAAGACTGTCATGAACATTACTCAGACTGTCAAGGATATTGGAGAGTCAGAGACTCAGGTCGATCGGATCATGTCTCAGCAGATGTCGGGCGGTGCGACTCGAAGCCCTGACGAGATCCACGAGCTTCAGGCTGGCGTGTCGGAGCAGATGAGAAGTCTGAAGAACCGCATCTCCAAGTTGACCACAGATCGTCAGCGAATGAAAGATCAGCTAAGCGCGCTCGAGCTCGAGAAGAGTGAACTGAGAAACAAGATTAGCCGTGCAGCTGGGCAACTGGACAAGAAGAAGGATCTGCAAAACCAGATTCAAGCTTTGAAGGAGGAGCTCTCTCACCAGCGAGAGGTGATTCAGCGGACAGATGAAGAACTGGAAAGCATTGAACCCAGCATCAACGAGGCAAGGTCCGCCCGGGACGACGTACTTCGACGTGGTCGATCGAAGGAGCAAGTCATTGCCGATGCCCGTGACAGTGTTGCCAATTCTGTCAGCGAGATGAAGATGATGGACACGGACATCCAAGACTACATCGACCGTGGCGGCCCCTCCAATCTTGCATCCAACCAGCGCGCCATTGCCACGCTTGAAAAGACAATTGCGAACACTGAAAAGGAGGTGACAGACCTCACAGTGCGCACAAACAAACTGAAGCAAGATATTGATAACGGAGACCGGAAGAAGAAGAACATCCGGGATAACCTCAACTACCGCAAGAATCTTCGCACAGTCGAGGTGATCCGCGGGGAGATATCCGAACTCGAAGACCGCAACGCAGATGAAGACTATGAACGTCTCCAGGCTGAGGCTCGTGCGCATGAGGACCACTACAACCGCCTTCTTGCGGAGCGTGGCTCTGTCATGGGAGCCATGAAGACCAAGGACGAGGAGCTCGGAAGACTGCTTCAGGAGTGGGAGATGGACTACAAGGATGCCAAGAGAAAGTACCGAGAGTCACACATTCGCGTGGAGACTACCAAGGCTGCGATTGAAGATCTTGCGCAGTGCAGTTCGGCCGTTGACAAGGCGGTGATGCAGTTCCACTCGATGAAGATGTCTGAAGTGAACCGCATCGCTGGCGAGTTGTGGCAGAGCACATACCAAGGTACCGACATTGACACAATTCTCATTCGTTCCGACAACGAGTCAAGCACAGGCAAGCGCAACTACAACTACCGACTTTGCATGGTCAAGCAAGATACAGAAATGGACATGCGTGGTCGATGCTCGGCTGGTCAAAAGGTTCTCGCATCCATCATTATCCGTCTGGCGTTGGCTGAGTCGTTTGGCGTCAACTGTGGTCTTATTGCCCTCGATGAGCCTACAACCAATCTTGACCGCGACAACATCAAGAGTCTAGCAGAGAGTCTGCACATGATCATCAAAGCTCGTCAAGCCCAGAGCAACTTCCAGCTCATCGTCATCACACACGACGAGGAGTTTTTGCGACATATGAGATGCAGTGATTTCTGCGACAGCTTCTTCCGTGTCAAGCGTGACGAGCGACAGAACAGTGTCATTTCCAGAGAGAGCATCACAAAGATTTTCTAATTGGAGCGGTGGCCGAATCCATGAGATGATGGACATGTAGAAGGGAACTCTTTTGGCCCCGCGAGCGAGGGAAAACGGCGCTGGTAGTTCGAGGTTGGGATTGGCGTTGGGCATGTACAATTGTGACATTTACTAAACATGATGTATTACTACCACACACTGAAGCTGCGGATTTTTAAGGTACAAGCTCGTGCGAAGCTCCCCAAAAGGAGAACCGGTCAGTCGGGTTGTGATTTTCGGTTGGAGAAGAGATGCGTGTGGCTTGCATTGTCCGACATGTCAGTTGAAACATAACGCATGGGCTGAGGAGGTGTTTGCTGAGGCCTGCCATGTGGGTGGTTGAGACATGGGAAGATCTATGGATCCAACTTCTATCAGACATGCTTCCATGTGGGAGAGGGTTGCGGAGTTGATGAGGCCTCAGTTCAAACTTCGTCTAGCTTCCAAAAAGGTTCATGGCGACTTTTCGGACACTTGTGGTGGCTGACCAAATACCGTCTCAACTGCCTGAGCGACAAGGTAACCATGTCGACAAACTTCGACAGAACCAGCGTCTCATCGGCGTGAGTCATCCTTGTCATGTTAGCCAGATCTACGCGGCAACTGGATGAACATCTCGTCGCAAGCTCGGCGATAGGAGGAGAAAGAACCCAATGCACAACTATGAATCATGACGCGGCGCGCGAGTCTCACGATGGGGATGACGTTGAATAGATCAAGACCAATTACAGAAGAACATAAGACGGAACCTAGGGTGATTCCGAGAGATCTTGGGCGTCGTCCCCCGCAACGAAGGATCGGAATTACGAACCGGCAATAAAGTGACCAAGGGTTGGGAGACTCCACACCCTCCTCGGTTGAATCTCAGTTTGGTTGACGCTTTCAAAGGAACTATTGCTCCACCCTCCAAGAGGGTCCCCCCAGGCCAAGATTCATTCGCCGAATTACCTAAACGAAACGAAATGGCACTTGACGACGACTCGACTCCATTGCGCCCTTGTGAGCCGAGTAGCCGTATTAGGGAGTTGGACCCCGGTCCTCGGAGAAGAAGAGCCATACCGAAAGTCTCTGCTTTTTTCCTTTACCCCCTTCGACTCAAGCACCAAACAATGCCGACCCGGTTGCTGAATTGGACAAGGTGAAAAAGTGAAGAGATTGCGTTGTCGACGATGCAGCAGATATAAGTACTACGGCTATTCCTCGACGACGACCAAGCCAAGTAGCAGAGTGCACTGCTCTGCATTGTTGATTAGCAATACAACCTCGACGCGGTCTACGGCGCATTCCGATCAAGGTCTATTGCAATTACATTGGCAACTCTCAATTCAATTCATTTACGGAATTTCCACTTCTTCAGTGTCGTCAGTCTTGTTAAGACACTCACAATGGCAGCTTCAGCGACAAATCCAAACCAGAGGATCAGTTCTGAAACTACGCTCGACGATATTGAGCGAGACGGGGCTGCTCCTTCTACTTCCAATGCAGAGGCAGAGACAATCCCAGGAAATGGGAATGTCCCGGCGTCTGCTCCTGCCCCCGAGGCTGGGCGAACCAAGCTCGAAACCTTTCTAATCATGTTTGCGCTCGGACTTGCGCTCTTCCTCGCGGCATTGGATGTCACCATCATCACAACTGCTGTTCCTACGATATCCAACGAGTTCAAGTCTAGTCAGGGCTATATCTGGATAGGAAGCGCATATCTACTCGGAAATGCTTCTTTCCTACCGACCTGGACGAAACTCTCAGACATCTTTGGGAGGAAGCCCATCATCCTCGTGGCCGCCGTCACCTTCTGGATCGGATCTCTACTATGTGCTGTTAGCAAAAATATGGCCATGCTCATCGCCTCGCGTGCCATCCAAGGTGTTGGAGGAGGTGGTCTGGTGGTTCTTCCCAACATCGCCATTAGCGACCTCTTCTCCATAAGGAACCGAGGCATGTACTTTGGCATCTTGGGTATGGTGTGGGCTCTGGCCTCTGCTGTCGGTCCTATCCTCGGCGGCGTCTTTACCAGCCAAGTCAACTGGCGTTGGTGCTTCTATATCAACCTACCCCTGTCGGCCGTTGCCATTGTCATCCTGATCTTTGTCCTCAAGCTGCACAACCCCCGGACGCCCATGAAGGAGGGTCTTTTGGCTCTCGACTGGCCGGGTAGTTTGCTCATGATTGGCGGTACAATCATGTGGTTGCTTGGAATCGAGCTTGGAGGTGTCAGTTTCCCTTGGAACTCTGCTACCATCATCTGCCTCCTCATCTTTGGCGTCGTGACGTCTGCCATCTTTCTCGTCTATGAGTGGAAGGTTGCCAAGTTTCCCATTATGCCTCCCTATCTCTTCCACAAGCAAAACAGCAACGCGGCCTTTGGACTGGCCTTTACACACGCTTTTGTCTTCATGTCTGGTAGCTACTGGCTGCCGCTATACTTTCAAGGCGTGCTCGGTGCATCGTCTCTGCTTTCTGGAGTTTACCTACTACCATTTGTGCTCTCCCTGTCGTTCGTCTCGGCTGCGGCTGGCATCATCATCAAGAAGACGGGTCGCTACAAGATAGTCATTGTCTCGGGCATGTTTGTGACTGTCCTGGGCTTTGGCCTGCTCATCAACCTCGAGCCGCGCGCCAACTGGGTCAAGATCATCATCTTCCAGATGGTTGCTGGCTTCGGTATTGGCCCTAATTTCCAGGCGCCCCTGATCGCACTGCAGACAAACATCGAGCCACGAGATATTGCCGCCGCCACCTCAACCTTTTCACTGATCCGTCAGCTCGGTACTTCGGTATCGGTTGTCATTGGTGGCGTCATCTTCAACAATGAGATGGAAAGGCAATATCCCAAGCTCGAGCGGGAGCTAGGCCCAGACCTGGCGAATTTGCTGTCTGGCTCCAACGCGGCGGGCAACGTGCAAGTTGTGGGCGAGATGAGCGGCCACGAAGGTCAAGTAGCCAAGACAGCTTATTGGAAGAGTCTGCAGACAATGTACATTGTCTATACCTGCTTTGCCGGTCTCGCCCTGATTATCAGCATGATGATCAAGCAGGTGAACCTCAGCAAGGAGCATCAGGAGCACAAGACGGGTCTCATGTCGCTCAAGGGGAGGAAGGATGCGAAAAACGACAATGAAAAAGCGACTGATAACTAAGGGGCGTTTAACATGCTCTCACATAGGCTCAACCCATGTAGAGTTAGATTGCATTTTTAGTATATATATCCTATTGTTCGTGGATCAAGCGTAGCATTTAGATTTTAATGTAATCAAAAGTTGTTTATTTCATTCAATGTCCACTTTTGAAGTTGATTTCCTACAATATGTGATAAGATACCCGGGGTAAACTACCTATGCATCAGACAACTTGGCTATCTGATATCTATATGCACCGTTAGGGTATAGTTGCCAGATACCTAGTCACCACTGTCTATTCTTTTCGCTATCTAATCTCCGTCTTGAGATTAGAAGAGAAAGCCTCAGTCATAGTGATAAAAGCAAGGTCTGTTCCAACCATGGTGCAAGACGTGAATCTACCAAAGAGCAAACGTGAGATGTCATTCGTATGAGAGATTCGGGGAGTCATCAGTCGTTCAAAGTCCACCTTCGGGTTCTAAATTATCATAAGTCTTTCATAAGCATAACAAGTCTACCTGCTCAGTCTAGTCTATCGCTCAAAACAGCTTCTCCCCCTCCTCAAGCGTTCTCTTCCACTCCTCATAATCAAACCCGAGATCCTCAAGCTTCTTGATCTCATGCCTCTTTTCCCCCACAGCCCGACTCGCAAGCTTAATCTTGGGCACCCTTTCTCTCACCCAGCGCTTATCGAGTCCCCAATAGGGAGGCCTCTTTCCCTCTCCGTCGTTCTCGAGTCCCAGCTCAGGGGCCTTGGGGGCCGTCTTGCTTAGTTCGTATAGACGGTTGATGTAGTCTACGTCTTCTGGGGAGTGCATGAGATGAATCGCCTTGCCGGAACCCTTCTTTTCATGCTCGCTTTCTATCCAGGCTTCCATTTCTGCTGTTGTGGGTGCGTTGAGTCGTCCAGACCAGATACGCGCAGTAACAGCGCTCTGCGCCTCAGCGATAGGGAAAGGTACCACACGTTGGGGAACGCTGAGGAACGCAAGCGTTGGGTCAGCGGTGTAGAGAATTTGTTCCCACAGGTGCGCCGCATAGCCTCCATCAGGGACAACGATGGATGGGTCCAGCGACTTGAGGAAAGGATACGAATAGTGAAAGCCAGTGCAAAAGATGACGGCGTCAATGTCTGTCTCTACTTGGTCATTCGCAAAGCGGACGCCGCGCTTTGAGGGGAGGAACTCGACGATCTGGGGCACGTTGGCGGCCCATGACTCCTTGGTCAGAGGTGTCACTGTGGGCTTCTCCTTTTCAGAGATAAAGATGGGATGCTTAGCGACTGCAGATAGTTGGGCGCTCACGTCGACGCCAGACGCCGAGTTGCCAACAACAATGACTTTCTATATCAAGCTCAGTAAGCGTGTGTTGCGAAGATTGTGCATGATGTTGCTTACCTTATCCTCGTAGTCATTAGGTCGACGGTAGAACTTGGAATGCGAAATAGCACCGGGATACGCCTTGTCAAATTCGACGAGCCCAGGAATATCCGGGATAAAGGGATCATTGTAATGACCACTAGCCACCACAACAGCGTCAAACTCATCCTTGGTCGCCTTGTTCGCCTTCAAATCAAGCACCTCAACCTGCCACGGCTTAGACTTATCCGTCCCAGGCTTCTCAATGCTCAAAACCTGAGACTGATACGAGATGTGCGGAGTAATATCCTCGGCATACTCTTTGAGATACTGCAGCACAGCGCTATGCTTAGGAAACAGCGATGAGCCTTGGGGAAACTCCTTGTCGGTGTAGTTCATGAGTGAATGAGGGATGTTGGTCTCGAGTAAATCGTAGATGGGCGACATGAACTCGACTTCTCCGCCATCCTTGGGCCAGAGGGCTTGATCGGGGATGCTGCTTGGCTTCGTTCTCGGAACAGAGAAGCCATTCTCGCGGGCGAGGGGTGTGTAGTTCCAGACACCACCTGGAGTAGCACGTTGTTCAAAGATGTGAACCTTGGAGAACTTCTTCTCTGCAAGTAGGTATCTGAACGCTTGTTGTTAGCTCTCATAAGTCGTAATTCGTATCAGTGAGACGTACTTGGCCGCTGCAAGACCACTTGGGCCGGCGCCGATGATGGCAATGCGGCGAACCTGAAGTTTTTCTGCCAAAGGCATTGGAAGTTGAGTCAATACCAAATTCCTTAAATATTCTTTAAAGGATGCACCAAGCAAACAAAGGATATGCCGTAGAGGTGTTGAGTACGTGCGATAGAATAAATGAGTAGGTAGAGCCGTAGGACGGGTAAGGCGTGCTTCGGCCGTAAAGCTTCCTAATAAATATCTTAAAAACTCAACCGTCAAACTTCACGTCAAGCACCCGCGTGGTCTCATTTGACCATCTGAAATCCACGCCGCCGATGGATCCCGCAAAATAGCCTCATGGGACCCTGTAGTTGTGACTTGTACCCGGTCCGCTCCATCCTCCATCATGAATGGCCTGATTACCAAATTGAGCCCGATTTCCAATTCTGGCAATCCCGTGTCGGGCTCCGCGCGACGCCGACTCCGGGCATCGGAGCTTGGCCGCCCTGCCCCAGCTTCTCCGGTCCTGGTTGATGTTTTAGATCTGGATATTCCTCCAGAAACAAAATCTCGTATCTCTGACCTCGTCGTATTCCCATATGCATGAGTCCTCACCATTGACAAAGCTAACGGGTTTCGCGGCTCGGTCAACTGCCATTAGTGTCGTAGCGGCTCAAAGTCTGATAACGTCCCCTCTTGATTCCAGGGCTATCACCTCGTGCAAGCACGCAATCTGGTCCACCTTCGTCAACAACGGTCAGGATGGCGCATGCGGCTCCGTGTCGAACAGGAACCGTTGTCAAATGAGATGCTTGCCTTTTTTTCTCCTCTTGGGTATCTCCTGAATGTTGGCAGGTTCCAACTTCACTGCATCTGTCGTCGTCCATCTGTATGGCAATCCATTCACTCATCACTCACTCGGCTCTCTTTTGCCTCACCAGGGCCAGTTGATTCCAAGGCATGACGCTCGCAAGAGCCCCGGTTTCCCGAAATGGCATCTGATATGAAGGCTTCGATCCACCGCTTCCGCCTCCGCAGGGTGTCTCCATCCCCGAGAGATGCCGGTCGGGCCCGGTCCGCTTCACCTCCAGTGTCTCCTGATAAGCGGCCGCAGGATGCACCCCAGCGAGATGCGCAACCTCGCCGACAGGATGGACAGCAGCAGCCGAGACAGCCTCCGCCAACGGCTCGGGGCTCGGGAGGGAGACCCATAGCTCCGGCCTGTGATCGCTGTCGCAGTTTCAAAAAGAAGTGCAGTCGAACCTATCCCGTGTGTTCTCTCTGTGCCAGCGCCGGTCAGAGATGTTCCTACACTAGCCCTATTGCCAACGCGGAGGCCCAGGCCCGCCAGCTTCGCTCGCGTGTGCAATGGCTTAGCCGCTATATCGACGAGAACCTGCTCCCGCCAGGTCAGCAGGGTGGAATAGATGGCATCGAAACTGGAGTCGATCTAGGCCCCGTGCTCAGCGGTGGGCAACGGAACGGCGTGGGGCCTTCCACAAACTCGGGCGCAGCATCATCACCCCTTTCGAGGGCTCCGGGTCCGGCGACCCCTCCGTTGGATACCGCCGGACCTCTTCCATTGATCCGTGGGCGTGACCACCCCATGACCGTGCAGCAGAGCAATGATGTACGAATAGAGGATAGAGATCCGGGCACTGTGAGAACCACGAGCAGTCATCTCTCTTACCAAGCTTCGAGTGATGGCTCTATCACCAGACGGCGGTTGATCGCTCGGCAAGCCCTTCCTCCCGATATTGCGCCAAGTCGTTTTGTCGATGCCTTCTTTCGCCATGTTAACCGAGCATATCCTTTTGTGGATCAAGTCAAGATACGCCGTGACCTCGAGGCCCTAGGAGATGCCTCTCCTGCGGACCAAGATCCTCCCATGACTTTGCTGTACCTTGTCATGGCCATTGGATGTACATCTCTAGTACGGGCAGGGCAGATACCGAGCGACACGGCCAAGCGATTTGATGTAGTCTATCCAGACATCATCCAGGAGTGTCTTTGTAATGAGGGCGTCGAGTCGGTACAAATCCTCGTTCTCTTGGGACTATACTCCCTTTTTGATCCCACAGCCACCTCAGCATATTTCATTGTCGGCATAGCTGCTCGTCAGGCTATGGTCATTGGGTTGACGAGGCCAGACGACCAACCCCGTACACCGGCCGAGACGGAACTCAGGCATCGACTATACTGGAGCATATTCGTTCTGGATCGCATGATGGCTGCATCGCAAGGCCTCCCAGTGGCATTAACGGATGAACACTCCAGCGTTCCACTCCCAGGGCTCACGGTTGAAGAGTTTGCGAGTACGGATAGAGCCGTGTATGCTCGAAACCTGCAGACAAGCCGGCATGTCATACAGCTTCGGCAACTAGAGTATCGGATTCTTCACGCGGTACATCTGCAACGAACCGCAGAAACTGCAGGTATCTCATCTTTAGATCGGCGGGCAGTGCTCAGCAGCTTGAGGTCAGAGATTGAGGATTGGTATAGCAACGGGTGCCTTATGTCGCCAATGGAGGCCGACAACCTACCTATCCACAGCAGCATCACTTGGTTGAGCGCACAGTATTACCACTTACTTGTTCTCCTTTACTTCCCCAACCACTTCAATAGTGCTGCAGCGGCGGTGCCTCGGTCAGAACTGCTCGAGTTTGCTCGAAAGCAGCTCCAGGCCAACTCAGCTCTCCTGCAGCAGCGCCAGCTACCTTTGAACCGGGTGTCACTATGCAGGTTACTACCCGTGTGCCTGGTGTTGATGCACGACTTTGTGGCATCATACGGTTCAAACGATTGGGGGGCACAAGGGCCGGCACCGTTCGCAGCCAGGGACGAAGTAGCTGTCCTGATCACAATCCTTGAAGCATTCCCGAAAGGATGGACGGTAGCACATGAGGCAGCTCGCATAATCCAGCAGTTTGCGGGGGTAATGACAGGACACGGAAGTATGGCGACTACGTACTTTGGTACACAAACAGTATTCCCGGCGACGGGCAAGGAGAGCGTTGAAGGGCTGGTGAGACCTTGCATCACAAGCTTCACGGGACTATTGCACCAGTTTCTGGGAAAGGCGACATGCTTCCAGACGATCGAGTATGCTACCGAGACGAAGGAGGTTGAAAAGATTGGCCAAGTTGGAGTTGCGGCGCAGCAAACCACGACAAATTCGCTGTGGTTGAATGGAACGGACTCAAACGCCGGGGGCGTGAACGAGGAGGCTGTGCTCGGGTATGGATGGGGTTCCTGGGATCTCGATTTCCTTTGAGCCTTGACTCCGTTGGGATTAGTTGACGTCGATGTTAATGTGAGGTTGGGATTTATAGATGGATATATGGCGTTTGCGGAAGTGTGGTGGTTTTTAATAATGTGCAGGTTGGTCATGGAGGCAAGTATGATCGCGCATCCACAGCACCTGCCCAATTCCAGATACCACCAACACCACATGAGGGAAGGCACGATCAATTCCATAGGTATCTAGCGATCAATTAAAGACAAGGTTAACTAGCAGCAACGCGGGTGTCCCACCGCCACGCCTTGGACCGTTGTTGATCACGATCGCGCGTTGGTGCATTCCAACGGGCGAGACAAACTTCTGCATCGAGCAAGGGATCCATCGAATGGCTGGAGCAAAGCTAAAATCGAGGCTCTGCTA
This sequence comes from Fusarium sp. LHS14.1, assembly GCA_025433615.1. Lineage (NCBI taxonomy): Eukaryota > Fungi > Ascomycota > Sordariomycetes > Hypocreales > Nectriaceae > Fusarium > Fusarium sp. LHS14.1. Next base: position 4,525,005 of record CM046481.1, read on the forward strand.
CCGGGGCTGCTCTCCCGCATTTGCACTCGGTTGAAAGGGGAAGTGTGCATCAAACAAGGCTAGAATGATACATGTCACAGCATCAAGATGCATCGCTTCAAGTTGCAAAGCCCCAACCCAAGTGACAGTTCAGTACCTGATCTGACACCCATCCACTGACGGTGACAGTCTGGCGGGCAGGCCGGGATTGAAGATGACGACAACAACGAGAAGCAGAGCGGAGCGGGTATTGGCGTTGGACAGCAAATGGACATTTACGAGCTGACGTGCATCCGACTGGGGACTCTACCAATGGCCAGAATTATTTATGGCATACGTGGGTGGATCGCGATAGACGATTACTACAACGTCTCATATCAGGGACACGAGGGCGAGTTGTCCCGAGCAGGGCAGCTTCAGCCAACAGGGCAACCTTGATACAGTAAGCGGCTGCATTACTGTATGACCCCAGGCCCTGGAATCAAAGCCCGCGGAATTAGGGGATGTTTCCCATCACAATCCCGAGTGTGAACTGGCAATCATGAAAATAGTGCACTACACTGCACTGCAGATCACGAGTGGGCATCTGCCCAGGCTTTCGACACACTCACCAACTTAATTGCACTTTCGATTACCTTTTATCTACCCATGCATCGAGCCCGTTGAGGTGGTTGGAATGAGGTGGCTGGCGGTTGACTGTGATAGGGCTGCATGTGATGGATGTGAAAGAAGCGGTAAATGATAAATCAACCCAGAGGAGCAGGCTCAACACCAGATGAACTCCCAGCCATCAACTTGGTTCTCGTCTACTGTTTTTAGCAACTAGCTGTATGCACTGCACAACAACCGAGGCCTCCTCACGCTAGCCATTGTCACCTCATGGATCATTGATGGAGGGGAAGCTCTGTGAGACCCTTTCCCCCATTGAAGGGGGGCAGCGTGACGGCATCTTGAGCAGAGGTGGCTGTGACTGGGCTGAGTCCGACGGACATTGCATCCAAGCCCCGTGCTTTGTAGCCGCTGTTAGTGAGATCATGTCAGGTTGGCACTCCACACCCATCTGCATGCCGGGGACGCTCCCCTGGGGTAGGATGCACTAACAGATTGACCGCACAACTTGCACTGCCTCACAATTGCTCCCCAGGACTGGGCATTCTCGCGGGCGATCGCCATAGCCCTCTGCAATCTCGAAGCCCGGCAACGGGGACTCGAATGACGATATGCAAGGTTGTCATTAATTGAGTTGTCCTACAAGGCGTCTAGCACTACCTAATGCAAGCACATGTAGCTTTAGATGGCACCGCCCATGGTGGCCGGCAGTTCCCACGCCATGCTCTCGTCTCATGGGATGGGATCCCTCCAAGGCTGATCATGCACACACACAGTAATTAGTAGCTCTCCGCCAAGTCTAAAGGCTAGAGATGCAGCATCCCGCGTCTACGGTGCCGTCAGTCAGCCCAACGCCTTGCTGCCGGGTCGGTTCCATTCTGTTTGGTGTGTCTAGGCTAGGACTCAGTTAGGACATGAGCATGGTCGCCGTCTGCGTCATAAATGCTGAGATGGCCCCAGTAGTGTGTGTTCACCGAACAGTCTCTTACTCTATCATTCACTTGCCGGTCACGGTGCGAGATACGAAAACAGTGCATGCATCCTCAGCCGACCGAGAAATATCAACAAGTCTGAGACAGATTGCACTCGGCACCCAGTCCATCAAAGTACCTAGGAATCCACTGGGGCTTGCGAATTTAGCGGCCCAAACCCACTGGACTGGCAGACGCTACACCCACCGCCGAGTCCCGCCCGTCCCCCCAGGGAAAAAAAAAAACGCCTGGACCCCTGCCACCCCTTACCCTGCCACCCCTGTCCGCCCATCCACTCCATTTCTGGGCTTCCCACCCACTGACTGATTCTGGGCGCGCACTCTTTTAACTTGGCCAGGCCTGGCCTGTTTCAGCGGCCTCGAACTAGACCTTGCTCTCTGACGTCCATTTCTATTGCCTCTCGCCTCTTCTTCTCATTTCTCCCCCGTCAATCTCAAATCTCATCCCATCCATCCTCCCCTGGCCGTTTGCGTCGAACAAGTCGACTCATTAGCAACAACCAAAACCCTCGCAATTGCGTCGCCGTCTCTCGTTTCTCGTCATCTACCGTCTTGCGACCTTCCTTTTTCCTTGTTTAATTATTGCCCAGGAAGAGGCTTTATTTACCAACCGCTCCTCCCCGCGTCGGCGCCCGCGTGAGCTTCCACCACAGACCCTGACCAACGACCGACCGAATCCACGCGTCCTCGAGTTTTCTTCATCCATCGACATCGTCGTCCATCGACAATCGAACGACCTTGACGATCATCGTCATCTTATTTTCGACTCGATTCCCGTGACTCCCGGTTGGAGTCGATCATATGCACACCGTGGCTACCCGAGTAGAGTCTCGCAGGTCGCTCCTCGGCCCTGAGCATGGCTATGGCTATGGAGGTCATTACAACCAGCCCTACAGCGACGGAGAGCCTGCTCCTCAGCCTATTCCTCAACCCGCGGCCTTCACTCAACCCAACTTTGCCGACAGCGCTGGCGTCGATCCTGCAGTGAACCAAGGCTACGCTTATCGAGAAGGCTTCTCTCCATCTGTTCCAGCCACGAGCACACTAAACGGCAAGACGGGTTTCCTCACGAGCCGATGGCCTGCCTGCTTCATGACAGTTTCTCTTCTCCAGGCTGTTTTGTGTATCTGCTTTGAGGCGTAAGTCTTGCTCGCAACCCCTCACGTGTCAGCTTCCAGAGCCTCATCACTAACGCTTACTGCAGCTACATCTTTGGCAAGTTCCAGTTCAATCTCGGCCCTCATATCAACCTGCCCAAGGTCCAGTCTCAGTACAAGACTATTCCTACTTTCCTAACCCTCTTCATTTTCGGTTTCCTCTACACTCTGGTTGTCGTTTGGGATGCCCTGCGCCAGAAGAACACTATCCAGGTTATCGGAGTCTGCTTCTCCAACCTGGCTCTCATGGTCTACACTGCCATTCAGGTTGATCAGATTAAGGAGGCTTTCGACATCCTTGGGGCGCACAATGCCCTCGAGAAGAACGTCACCGCGGCTGACCTCTGGGGTGATGTCAAGCCTTACCTGGTTGCCATTCCCGCCATTATCGCCTTGGCGACCGTTGGCATGATCTTCATATCCTGGAAGATCTACCAAGAGTACGCTTGGGACATTCTCAAGAACATTGGTGCTGATTACCGCATGAAGAAGCGCTTCCTCCACTACCAGGTACGTTTCCTTGAAACAGAATATCACCTCTTGAATTTCCGCATCTAACGTGACCCAGATTTACATTGCTCTGCTCAAGTTCGATTTCTTCTTCTTCCTCGGTTTCATCGTTCAGTTTGTCGTCGTTGTCGCAGAGAAGAACGATCCCGAGTTCGCTTTGACTATTGTCACCATTCCTATCACCATCGCCATCCTTCTCGCCGCCGCCTACTTCACCCGCAGGGAGAACAAGCCTGGCATGGTGTGTGTCATCATTCTCTATCTTGGTGGTCTCAGTTACTTCCTCTTCAAGCTGGTCCGAATCTACCAGCCCGGACACAAGGAAGCCTACGAGGCTGTCCGTCGATCACTTACCGCTTTCGCTGTCATCACTATTCTCCTTATTCTTCTCACAATCGCCAACGCCATTGTATGCATGTGCAACTTTGGAAAGGGCCTCAAGCCTCACCTTCAATCCCTGTCTCGAAAGCGCAAGGTTGAGGAGAAGCCCGACATCAACTCGATCAACATGCAGGACGTCAAGCCCCAAGCGCCCAGCCGAATGACAATTGATTAATCGGCCCATCAACAAGCCATGGTCCCCGAGGCAACAAAAGCTCCGAGGGATCATTGTACAAAGACATGAATTTACGAAAGGATACTAAAATTTTCCCTTATATGGCACCGGTCAGACAGGGCAGGCTCGGAACGGACGGTAGCCAAATGAGAAAGGCGTGAACAGAAGGCGAAGAGATGATATCCCCGGGTTGTGTCTGCAGTTTCCTTTGGTCCTCTGTTTTTTCTCTTGGTTTTAATTTTTCCTATGTCAAGACCCAAACATATTAGGCGTTTAACAAATCTTCATTCCTTTGAATGAGTGATCCGGGAGTTTTTGTTTGTCACTTGGAATAGTTGAGTCGTGGAGAATATCCACGACATGGTAGGGGGGAGTGGTGAATCGAGGAACGTGGAGATAACCAGAGCGACCTAGTAGAAAACCTTGAACTTGGTTGTTTAGGATAGTGAATACATACCAAGTAGTTGAATCATGAATTTGTGAAACTCGCGGCTCCTTTGCAGTTCCATATGATGTTTGATGGTTTCAGAATGGTGAAACGTCAGATGTCGTAACTATTCAACACGACTCCCACATTCCGTGTTTCACAAGTTGATGTGGTATTGGAACTATAACTTAGGTAGTCTACTAAGCAGTCGGCGGCATATCCCAACATTCGCTTCGCAATACTATAAACATGAGTGACCAGGGGCTAAAGGATGGTCCGTTGCGTTAACCCATAAATCCATCAACGCCAAGTTCGCCGGAATGCCCAGAGTAGTGAATAACCATGTGCCAAACAATTAAAGACAAAGCTATGCAGATGATAAGGTATCAAAGAGAAGGGTCACTTGTTAGAGCCTGATCTTAACGGCGTCTTTAAGGTGACCTTCAGTCGGGCAGTAGGGACACTTGTACCGCGCGGCCTTTGTGATGTTGTGTAGAGACTCGCGGCAGATGACGTGACCGCAGGGAAGCATCATGGGCGGGTTGTCTTGCGTTGTTTGCTCCTTGCTCACGGGGCAGACAAAGATGGGATGGTAGATCATGGATTCGGGTAGGGGCGTCTCAAAGGCCAGCTCGTTCTCGGTTGTCCACTCCGTCTTCTTCTCACGCATGTAGGTTGTGTACTTGATAAGGCGTGGCAGGGCGATAGAGCCCGCTGTGACGGCAACGTAGAGCGGTGACTCGGCAGAGAGGCCGAGCAGAGAGCAGAACTCGCGGGTAAAGGACATGGCCACGTCCTCGAATGCCGAGTCTATCTCAAAGATGTGCTTATAGGGCGAAGCGGCGAGGTTTGGGGCGTACACCAGAGCGCAGCAAAGCTGTTGGATCTCGCGCAGGTGTCGGGATTGGAACCTGGCAAAGTGTTGACGAGCGTAGGCGAGAGCACCGAGGGGTCCGTTGCGCTCGGCGTCATCGGGGAGGCCGTTGACTGAGCTGCCCTTGAAGAGCCATACAAACTGAAGCTTGCTAAGCTCGAATTCGAGGGTGCTACCTTTGGCCTCGAGCTGCGGGCTGTTGGCGCGGGCCCAGTCAATGGCAGGGACAAGGTTGCGGTCCTTCAGCTCTGAAAGAATACTGTACATCTCAGAAAACTTGTTTTGCAGATGCTCTGAGTGCAGATTGCGAATATCATCTTCAGGTTCCTCGTCGTCGTCGTCGTCATTGTCCATATCGTCATCACCGTCTTCGTCCGTTTGCCGAGGGGAGCGGGCTTCGCGATGCGGAGGGTGGTCGTGAGCTTCGTTTAGGAACGTCGAGGCAACAGAGAATTGTCCCTCCCGTAAAAGATGCATAGCTATGGCTCGGTTGATCAGGCCCGGGTGGTCAGCCATGGCATCGGTCTCCATGGGAAGTTCGTGGTGAGGAAGCGCCTAAGTCGGTCAATGGCCGTCATAGCAGCAGCAGTCAAGCAGATAACCAACCTTGTCCAAGGCCTTTCCAAAGGCCTTCTGTGCCTTTGTGACTTCTTTGAGATCTTGTGTGATTGATTCGAGTCGGGACTTGACTGGGTTTTGCAGCATCATCATGGTCCTGCCGATGGAATGGGCGTCCGCTCCTATCAAGACGTTAGACAGCCCCGGATGAGATATGCTTTAGGATGCGAACCTGCAACAACCTGCTCCCGCGCGGCAGTGAGTAAATCTATGATCTGGTCTACATCGTCGATCGCAGCGTTGAGATTGGACTTTCTCATGCGAGCCAGCTCGACCATGAGCGGCGCAAATGGCGAGACGTGATCGCTGTCGGCTCCGGCCATGGCTGTGATATCGCTGGGGTTTCGGACAGCTTTGGTTGTCGAGTTCTGAATGATTACGGGTGAAGCCTCAAATTTGGGCTTCCTGTGAGTCGGTGAGTTCCAGGGGATTAATCCAAAAGCTTGAGTAACGGTTTGAGCGGAAGAGAAATGGCGCTGCCGTGATCGACGGCCGATGTCGTCTGAGGTCCAAGTGACGGCTCCCACTGACGATAGCGTCGGTCCGCTGTTATCGATAAGACAGCTTCGGGGGTTTGCTTGTAAGGGGGCTATCCCCACCTATGACCCTAGCCAATCAGAGCTAACAGAAAGCTACCTGTTTAAGCAAGAACGACTCTATCAAATTCATGCGTCGGTCTCCTCAAGGCTTCTCTCATACATTCAAATCATCTATCCCTCACCATCGTCTCCCTGCCTTCTACCTGTGTTGAACTGCTCCTTGCTCCATCTCGCTTCCTTGAATCAAGGTTCTATACGACCCCAGCTCCGCCAGGGTTCACGTGGGGACACACGGAATTAGTGCCCCGCAGCTACCTAGCCAAGAAGGTAAGGTACCTAGAGCTAAGGCAAGCCTGGCAAGGCCTTCTTCGAGCTATTGCATCACATGCAGGCCCTGAACCTGAACACCAACAAAAGGCCTCCCAAGAACCCAAGCGACCCCTGGAGACGGCCTCTTTTGCTCGTCTTCTGCTCCGTTCGCCGCGCAGCTGGACGGCGAGAATGTAGCTCGAGACCGCCGCGACTAAACCCTAGGGGCCGCCGACGACGACGTCATGGCCTTTCGATTCCCCTCTGCACCGGATCCTCGAAACCGGCTCGAAGACGAATATCTCGCTCCCGTCACCGCCAAAGGCTCGGTCCAGCGGACCGGAAGAGCAAGCCCTTCGGAGGGCGCTCTACCTCTACTCGAAGGAAACACTCATGCTGAGCATGAGAAAGCTGCTGAGCCTCTCATTCTGCCTCCTCAACAAGCACCGCCACGAAAAAACATAGTCTTTGCAGACCCTTTTGCCTTTCGGTTCGTCGCCGTCTCTCCTAGCATGCACACGCGATGTCATTTCTAATACTCTCATGCACAGATTTCTCGAAGACGATAGTAATGTCAGTGTTGTCGAGCGTCGTGGGATACTAAAGGGTTACGAATCCTACCTTGTCGAACAATGGGCGTGCTCGAGGAAATCACCAACCCTCGTCATTGTCACTTATACTGGAGATGAAAAACACTCTGTTGCGGTTGGTGTTCTCTCGGTGCCGGCAGAGGAGAGTCTCTGGCCGGCCAAGTTGCGCGCCTACTTTAAAGCAATCCAGGATTCGCATGCGAGACCCAAGGAAACAGCTCTAGGAGAGCTTATGGTGACAAACCTCAGCAGCTTCCCCTCGGCTCTTACCGTTATTCTCATCCCCGAGGGCGATATCCGCAAATATCGTTCATCATTCATCGTCAACGAGGATCTCAAACGGTTAGGATGCTCAGGGCGGTCAGGTCTTACACTCTCAGATCCAGCCGAGGCGACCCAAACCAAGTTCCTACAACTCTACAAAACTAGCGATCGGGTCTCCGTCAGCCAAGCTGTGATAGAGCTTATCAAACTCTGTCAGGTTGCATTATACATGTTTGACAAGTTGGGTCACGAGTACATCGATGGGCTGCTGTGCGACAAGACGGAGATGGCAATCAATAATTGGTGGATTGAAGTTGGTGCTGAGCACTACAACTTCGAACCAACTGATGGCATATTAGGGCCGAGCACTGTGTCAGCTCTTCTAGGCATGTTTATGGGGGCGAGGAATCGCCTTCACTGGTATGGCGCTCCGGTATCGAAGGACGTCTTTGACCTTGACAGTACCAAGCGTGGTATTGGTCATTTTCAAAAATCACAAAAACTTGAAAGAACACGGAGGTTGGACCGCCAGACTATTCTCAAGCTCTACACAGTATCTGCCAAGGCGGCAGCTGGAGAGGGCTGGGGTGTGCAAAGAGCTGTCAAATCAACTCTGACAGAAGTCGGAGGTAAAAGAGGCGAGCTTGTCATGGGCATGGTATCAGGCAAGGACAAAGGAGGACTTGCTGATATTGAGACCCTTGACATTGACAGGTTCGTCAGCTTAGCCTATGGCGACAGGCCGAAATGGCTCTGGCATGGTAAGCCTCGAAGAACGCTGACAGAACTGCCAAATCACAGTCCAGAGCTTGGCAATGGGCTGCCATGGAAAGATGACGATTCAAACTCGAATCCAAAACGGGTCTATTCTGCGCCTGCGGAGAGCGAAGCAGAATCGAGGCGGACAGATGATTCGCCTGGCATCTACTCAGCCTTTCCTCCTGGCTCCGCTACTAGCATCGGCGAGGGCGCAGCTGACAAAGATGCTTTGCGAAAGAATATGTTCAAGAGTGTCGCTGGAAAAATGAGCGACGCTCGGTCTGGTTTTGGGCGCATCAAAGACGCTGTTGGGGGAGGTCTACGAGGCCACAACACTCGGCCTTCAGTATCGACAAGAGACGACTTTGGAGAGATGGGTGTAGGGGGCTCAAACCAGGCACTCAGCACAGCCATGCTTACCAACACAGCACCCATGCCAGGGGTACCCAGAGCATTCACTTGGAAGAACAAACCAGAAGAGTATCTGGCTGCGATGAGACGGGGTGAGACGGATGTGATTCCAGGTCTGCCCCAAACTTCGCACTTTGCGTCTACCTCGACTGTCGATATCAAACCTGCCTCGGCTCCAGCTTGTGAGACTCAGAAGCGTGAGCAGGAAGGGGAGCTGATGGACATTGGTGCCGAGGTCCGCAAGGACATACTCTCCAAAGCGCCCTCGGCTGTTGGATCTCTGGTTGATGAAGCAGACATTCAGGGACCTGTTCTAGAAGCCGAACGCAACAACAGGCCCGCGCGCGTGGGACTCTCACGACGGCACAGCATCCAGCTGCTTCAGTGCGGAGCGGAGAGGATTCTCAACGAGAACCGATGGCCACGCCGAATGTCGTTTAGCGATGCTGAAGAAGCCGTTCTGGGTTGGGAGGATATCATTGATATCACGGATACCACTAGCGACTTTGCGAATTTGGAGGCATTCAATGACCTTGCTCAGTTCTTTAGCCGGCAGATCGATGAGATCAAGGAGGTCATCGAGCCGTGGGTGATGGAGAAGCTGAAGGCGAGTGAACTCCTCGACGATCGCTACGCAAAAGACAAGGATGAGCTCCATGCTCTCTACTACCAGTTGAACGAGGCATGTCAACGGATGCGTATCAGCTCTCATGAACTCCTTGCCGAGGAGCGATCCCACCTGACGGAGGGCTTGAAGGAGGTCGAGGTGCTTGTAGCGCGTCTCGATTATGAGATCAATGCTCTCCTGTCAAAGGTGAACGACGTCGAAGATGGCATTGTCACATTTGAGAGGCAGGTGGAGGACATGGAGAAGAAAGCCGAGGACCTCAAGATCCAGCTCGAGACGGAAGGATGGTTACATTGGCTCTTCAGGACGATGACAGGCATTGGAACAGGTCCGGATATCACACGGTCTGCGCCATAATTCAGGCGCCCATATAATTAGTGGTGGAGCGAGTCATGGAGCATTGTCATGGGGTTGTGAATTTTCACATGCGTTTCTGGCACGGAGTTTTGGGACAAAGCATCACATGGAGCATAAATCACCCATGTAAGAAGGCGTTGATATAACGACAGATGGCGATACAGACAGACGCACACAGAGAGCTTGTAGTGGAGGTGTTCTTTTTTTCGTTCGGATTGTAGCATGATTCCATATACAGATATTATACAACGACACCTTTGAATTCATGTCATCATCCAGTCCGCCTCCGGTTTCATGTCGATGCGAGCGTCCCGTGACGCAAACCCAAGCATCTAATCATTGAGGAACGGTTTCCTAAGCATATATTCATACAAGCCCTTGTTTCTTTCCGGTGGCGATTCTTCTTCCAGTTACGCCCTTCCGATCTATACGCTTCGTTGCAAAGAGAGGGGGGTAACTATTCGTGTTGTATTCCCCCCATATCTAATTGCTTCTTTAAAACATGCCGCCGCCCTGTTGGCCACCGAGAGCCTGGCCCTGCTGCTGCATAATCTCGCTGACCTTCATAGACGTGTCGAGGAACTTTGCGGTGCAGCGGTCGAGGCAGACGGACTCGCCCTTGTTGAGCTCGCCCTCGCGGTAGTCGTTGGGGATGCACTTCTTCTGGCACGAGTTCTGGAGGCTGCAGAATAATTAGCTCAATTGCTTTCTCCTTCATGCTAGAAAGCTCAATTCCAGCCCAGGTGAGGGGTTGGTTGTTTACCGGTTGTAGGTATCGGCCATCATTCGCATCTCGCTCTCCACGGCAGCAATCTTTTGCTCCGAGGTAGGCTGAGGGCGACCCATTCCGAGGAAGCTCATCTTGGCGGTGTTTGCAATGGGGGGTGTTTGGTAAGAAAAAAGAGAGGTGAGGTTGAGTGTAGTGATGTTTCGATCTGGGGCGGTTTCGGCGTTGATGATGCTTTTTTGCCTTGGTCAAAGGGAAAATTTGGGCTTATCGCTGATTACGTGAGGTACCGCTTATCGATTAACAGTGGTATGTCATAGGCTCGTGGGGTTGACCAATGAGGAGTTGAGCTTCAGTCATTAATGGTGCCTGATTGTCAGTTATGGTAGAAGAAGCCATGCGAAAGGGTTAATTGTAATGAAGAAGCGATTTTAAATGTTGCTTTTCAAGAAAGGGCTGTCATCGAGTTGTTCGAAATACTTTTCGGTTGATGCTCACTAAGCCCACACCTCTTCCCAGGCGTTCTCAGCTACCCTGCAGATGAACTCGCAATTCAGCATTTCCCCTTCTCAGCGGTACACCGAAGTTGCAATACTTCATAATTGAGTCAAGGATACTCGCGGGGATTCGAAGATATGTTTTAGGCTATGAGGTCAAATCTCCTCGTCGAGGGGTTGTATCCTGATGTAGGGAGTCAGAAGCGCAACTATAAAAAGATTACTATGTACCACCTACACATCATTATTAAAATAGAAGAGCAGTCCTCATACAAGGCACCGAACTACATCACTATTTAATCGATGAATAAACGCACACATCGTAAATTTTCATTCAATTTGCCATAAATCGTCGCTGTTTACCCCCCAGACATTACTGCACCCTTAGCAGTATCTAGTTCTTAAAAGTAATAGTCTTGGACCTCGTCCACTCCTCAAGACCAAACGACCCACCAAAGCGGCCATGTCCACTAGCCTTGGCTCCTCCGTGAGGGAGAGCACTCTCGTCATGAACCGTCATATTGTTGATATGGACAGCTCCAGTCTCAATCTCCCGCGCAATGCGGAGACCCCTGCCAAGATCGGTGGTAAAGACCGACGACGACAAGCCGTACTCGGTGTCATTGGCAAGCTTGATTGCCTCCTCCTCAGTCTCAATGGCGATTAGAGACACGGTAGGACCGAATGACTCGGACTGGTAGATGTCCATCTCTGCCGTGACGTCGCGGACAACGATGGGCCTCATGCGGTACTTGCTGGTCTCCTCAACGTCCAGGTTTCCGTGAACTAGAGTGGCACCCTTGGAGACGGCATCCTTGACTAGAGCCCTGTTCCGTTCGACTCCAGCGGTGCTGACGAGAGCGGGTGCATCGCCCTTGGAGGAAAAGATTTGCTCAATAGAGGCTGAAAGCTTCTTCTCGAACTCTGCCAGGACGTTCTTATGCACCAAGATTCTCTCGGTCGACATGCAGATCTGGCCAGAGTTCATGAAAGATCCAAGTGCATTCTGGAAAGCGGCGAGATCGAGGTCTGCATCCTCCCAAACGATGGATGGGGCCTTGCCACCCAACTCCAACACAACGGGCTTCAGATTCTCGCCTGCCAGCCTGCCAACAATGTGACCGACGGGAGTGCTTCCTGTAAAGTTGATCTTCTTCACATGTGGGTTCTTGATCAATGATGAAGTCACAGATGCGGCATTGGCTCGCTCGTGGAAGATGACGTTCAGCACACCCTCTGGCAGACCTGCCTCCCTGAAGACATCGCCAATAGCCCACAAGGTCCTGGGCGAAAGCTCACTGCCCTTGAACACAACAGTGTTTCCTGCAGCAATGGGGAAGATGACGGCTCTTGAGCCCAGGATGAAAGGGGCGTTCCTGGACGTGTTAGTATGGAAGCAAGACGCCCGAGAGTAACGACATACCATGGAGAGATAGCCAAGACAACACCATAAGGTTCTTGCAGAACGAGGGCGTGGGTGTCAGGGTCGGCCAGCTTAGGGATTGAACCCTGTATTGTGCCTACACGGCCAGCGACCTCCTTGATATGTTGGATAGCAGTGCTGATGTCAAAGTCGGCCCAGGAAGCATCACTACCAGTCTCTCCCATTGAGTACTCGCGCAACTCGGCACGTCGCTTCTCAATGATCTCTGCAGCCTTGAGAAGCACATCACGTCTCTGATAGGGAGTGGCCTTTCGCCATGTCTTGAAAGCCTCGGCGGCAGCATCTACTGCGGCATCGGCATCCTTGACGTCGGCACTGTAGTAGCGATGAATGACCTTGCTATTTGAGGGCGAGACGATATCAAAGGCATGCTCTGAGGTTTGGTCCTTGCCATTGATGAGCAGAGGGACAGTGTAGGTCTCTGTAGCTGATCCGTTTGACATGATGGTGGTGATGTAACAAATCTTGTATAATAGAATCTAGACGAAGAAGAAGCTTGTTTGAATCAACAACTCAACCGAGAGACAATCGGTGGGCGACGAGCTCTCTTTAAGTAGCTGGGCGAAGGACCACTTAACCAGTCCGACGCTGTTTCATTCCGAGGATCCCTCCTTGCGAGCAAGCATGTTAGAGTATAGCCTACCCCAACCCCGCATGTGGAGGCATGCCACATCGGGTTGTGGAGGAGATCATGGGCGTGGTGTTTGCGCAGCCTAGACAACGGCAAGTATCCTCGGCACGTCCATCGGGATTAGTTATTAGCGGGTATCCTATTTGACGTGCTCGTTCCAAGGGTACGCTTCCTAGCGCGAAATAGACCAGCACCAAGAGACCTCTAAAGTCAAGACTGGATAGGAGCCTCACTTGGGGATCCATTAGGGCGGGCACGGTTGTTGACCTGCGTTTCTTGCGTTTCAACTTGGAGGATCGTCATTGTGCTTTGACTTGGAATCCCAAAGAATCTGTTGAAAATTGAAGACGACATATTGTGACAAGGCAAAGATCCATGCCTGTCAACAGCCCATATGCACTTCGCAAGTTATAGTTGCGAATCGGGCATGGCTCAACCCAGCAAGATCAATACCCATGCTCCGAGGGTATCACGGACGTTGCATCGCTGCCGGGTCTAGGAATGGCTGAGATACGGCGGCGGTGCGGATCTGGACAATTTCTGAGGAATTGAGCGTCAGAGAAAGGCTCAGTCGAGCGAATAAAGTCAAACTCGGGCGCATGAACACTCACCGACGACTGGGATCGATCCTGGAAGTGTAAAGTGGACCTCGGACTTGAGTCGTGGAGAGTGCACCACTTGGCCAGGACGCGGAGGCGCAGGTTTGAGATGCCTTCGGGTAGGGGTGCGTGGCTTGTCAGATTCTGGCATGATTGCGAGGTGCTTTGTATAGTTTATGCTTTTTCTTAGAACCGAAGGATTCTAGCTAGCTGCAAGAACCTTTGCGAGAGATTGAGTTGATGGAGCAGTGTCGTGGGAATTGGATTCTGTCTCTGGAGTTGAAGGTGGAGAGAGCCCACAGACAACACAACCAAACAATCTCCTAAGATCCATTGAATCCACCGTGTCAGTTCATAGATACAGTGGGTTTCGTTGGATTGGAACGCAGTGAATACCGGTTTCAGAAGTTGTCTTTTTCACGCACCGCACAGAGACATCGGAGACGCTCTGGAACAGGCAAGCAAGATGCGAGAAGTATCAGCACTAATAGGAAACGGAGCTGTTCGTTTAACGAGTGCGGGACTTGGGCTCGCCTGAGACGGTTGTTCATGCAGTGACAACGTTGTACCTTGGGCGGGCGTACTTGACGGGAAAGGATGAGGTTGCTATTTTCGAGTCGGAGGGTTTAAAGGACCAAGTTATGAATGATGTAGTGAAACCGTCAAGAACCGTTGAGGCTGAAGCTTTACGTGCTTACATACATGGATGTTTCGTCTTGTCTCACCTCCATACTTTTGCTGCACCTTCCTATCGTGCCTATCTACAACGGTGGGGTCACGGGGTTCGCACAGAGAGGGCCTCATCTTTCCGTCTACCATGCCACGCGATGGTAATTGGAAGATGCTGTCTGGCTAGGACATGATCCGAGACCTTTTCCCCCATGCCGAGCGCCAGGTTGTCTTTGAGCGAGACTGGCTGGCTCCACTAGAGATGGGGAGATGCACCTCGTGCATAGCCCATGGGGTAGCTAGGAAGCATCCGACTTGCTACTCGGTATGTATGCATGTCCTCATCCAAGAACTCGGCCTGAATAGCCTCCTGGAGTTGAAATTGTGTGCTTTTTCAACAGAGTTTCGCAGTTTCCCAACTGAGGTGATACCTTCCTTCCCTGGTCAAGAAGAGGGTCGGAGGAAATGTCCGCCACGTGACTCAGAAGTGGGTTCCCACCAATCAGATGACGCAATCCTCGGGCGGTGGCACCTTGTTTGCAATGAATTTTTTCCCATCCCCCGCCCCGAGCCTAGGTCGCACAGAGGTCGCCTCAGAAGGAAAAGTTGGCTCAGAGGGTACCGTGACAGTACAATCACGTGCCAAAAGTCTGGAATGGCCTCACGGCAACCCCGCTTTTTGCGAAAGTGACTGAACAATCACTCAATCTTCAACCTCTAGATATCAGGCAAAAATGGCACCTGAAGATCGCTCTTTTAGTATTGAAATAAGCGGAAATCGCGTTTCTAACCATGAATTTACTCCCGAGCAAAGAGCAGCGATGATGGCCGAGCTACGGGCCGGTAAATCTCAGAGCCAAGTTGCGCGCAATTTTGGCACCTCGCAAGGCACGGTCTCGAAGACCAAGAGACGATGGGAAAACCACCAAGACCTACGATCGAGGCCCCGAAAAGGACGTCCAAAGAAGCTCTCAGCTTTACAGATTGTGAGGATCAATTCATATATTAAGCGGCATCGCGATCTCACATGGCAAGACGTCTTAATTGAGCTAGACTTAGATGTCTCTATTCGCACCTTAAAGCGCCGTCTTCATAGCCATTGGCGCCGCAAATGGCGGTCAAGAAGACGGATCTTTCTATCAGAAGAAGATGCAAAAGAGAGGCTTGAACACTGCCAATTTTGGGTACATCATCTTGACGATTACATCAAGGTTTGAGGAGTCAAAGATAGAGCCTTCTTCCCTTCCTGATATCCCTCGCAGATCTGCTTCACCGATGAAGTCACAGTTCAAAATGCGCCTAATAACCCTCACGGCTGGGTCTTTCGACGACCTGATGAGAATTATAGGAAGGATTTGGTCAATGTACAGTCTCATGGAAAGCCTCGTCAGTCGATTATGATGTGGGGAGGCATTGCCGGGGCCAAGAGGACATATATCATCGCGATGACAAGAGATCAACTGGCCAAGAGGAAGGGATATTCATCTTGGAGCTATAGAAAGGCACTGACAGAAGGTCTCCTTCCTTTCCTTGACGAATTCGAGCTTTTCCAGCAAGATAACGCCCGTATTCACACTGCCAAAGCGTCAATGGACTGGCTGCTTTTGCATGGGATCCGGCCCATCCACTGGCCGGCACACTCGCCGGATTTGAACCCGATTGAACATATCTGGAAGGCATTGAAGGCCAAGATACGAAGGTTACACCCTCAATTTATCAAATTACGAAGTAGCAAGGCCGATAGGAAGCTACTGATCAAATGGATCTAAGAAGCGTGGGAGGCCTTGCCTGACCATCTGATTTTGAAGCTGACGACTTCGGCCCGCAACAGGCTGCGAGCCTGCATCCGGGCGCGCGGATGGTATACTAAATATTAATCTACGGAATCAGGGCTTCAAAATGGTATAGTTTTTATCTTAATCTGATTTCTATTTATTGCGTAAATGCGGTGTGAAGATGAAGGTTGAAAATGAGGTGTGTAAGTGGTGGGTGGGGCCATTCCAGACTTTTGGCCTTTAATTTTACATGCATCAAATTCATGGCCTCCTGATCGAGTTTTTTTTGCAAGTCCACTAACTCAATTAGCCACTTGAGCCACAGAAGGGGGGGCCAAGGCCACGGGGGGTCTCAGTACCGCCTTTTTTCGCAAACCAGCGAAAAGCAATCTTCTCCCAAACAAAACAATCCGACAACCGCTCCCCGGGCGCCCCTCTCCTCCGTAGTCGGCCTTTGTCCGCGCGCATTGTCTTTGCCAACACACGACGCGCCCACCCCAGCGCCGCGACTCCAACAGCGACACCGGCCGCCTATATCGTCTCGTCTCGATTCTCCGAACCTCCGTGTGTCTGTGCCTCGGTGCGGCAGGCGCAGCGCATTCATCATCGTCGCCGTCGCCGCGTCTCCGGTCGCCGGGCCTTTGCTCGTTGCCTGCATGGACGGCCCGTCCATCATGGCCGCCGGTGGGGCGGCGTCCATGAGCCCGACCAGTCCAGTCAGCTCCCGCCATGGTCATGGTAATGGCAACGGCGTCAACAAGCGCAAGAGGAGCAGCATGGCTGGGCTGGAGAGCAGTCCTGGTAGTAATCTTGACGACCATGATGCTGATCACGAAAAGAAGCGCCAGCCCGGCGTGAAGCGGGCCTGCAACGAATGTCGTCAGCAAAAGGTGAGTCTATCGCCAACCCCAACCCCAACCCCAAGCGCATCCCACCAGAAGCTAACCAGATGACTCAATCGCAATAGTTGCGCTGTGATGTCGTGCAGGAGCCCTTCCAAAGTTGTTCCAGGTGTAACCGCCTCAAGCTCGAGTGCAAGATCGAGTCCAACTTCAAGCGCATCGGCAAACGCTCCAAGCACGCCGAGATGGAGAAGGAGATTGATCGCCTCCGCCGCAACATCGCCCGCGCAAAGTCTCAGGGCTTTGTCCCCGAGGACGTTGACGACAATGTCAACTCCCCCATCACACCGAGCAATCCGACATACACTCATACCCACACTCGGAACCCGTCTCTGATGGGGTCTGACGAGGCTGTATCATCTCTTCTACATCTCAAGCGGGGAGGTAACTACAACGTGCCTCGATATACTCACGAGTTGGAGAACGTTCAATTGACTGAGGAGAATGTCAACAACCTCTTCAACGAATTCTTCGCCTTCTATCATCCTTTCCTGCCCTTCCTCAACCCACAGCAGGCTCCTGACCTCTACTATCAGCAACATCCACTGCTCTTCTGGTCTATCGTCTCAGTTGCAGCCCGACGCTTCAGTCCGGCAAACGTGCCCAACCTGCTCAACAATCTCTCGGGACCCCTCACACGATTCCTGTGGTCGACGATTGGGGAGGTACCAAGCAACTACTATGTGGTCAAGGGTATGTGTCTGTTGTGCACCTGGCCACTGCCAACAAGTACGACGTCGTCCGACCCAACACACATTCTGTGCGGTGTCATGATGAAGACGGCGACCGGTATAGGACTTCACCGGCCCAATCACATTCAAGACTTTTCCAGAGTGTCAGTGGAGTTGAATAAGGAGCAACTGAGCGACCGTGTGACAACATGGGCCGTTTGTAACATTGTTGCACAGTCGGTCGGAACGGGATATGGCCAACCAGCATCGACGCTCTACGACTGGACCTTGGCGCTGAGGCCGGGAGATGACAGTGCCTTTCAACTCTCACGGGAGCTCGAAGCCAGGCTGAACATTGAGAGGTTCTGCGACAAGGTCTCCAAGGAGATGTATAGTAATGCAAGCGATCCGCGGGGGGTTGCCGGCGATGAGCACCGTGCAATGCTCATGCGCGTCTATCGCCGGGACTATGCAGAGTTGCACGCCTCGATCCTGTCTCAGGAGCTGGGACCCATCATCAACCTTCACCTGAGGGCCGGAGCTCTTCACATGCGTCTTGCGGGCTTCTTTGATTCAAGCAAGACACCGGGCTACATGGACGATCTGATGGGTCTCTGGCGAGCCACGACCAGCTTCCTTGACGATGTCTTGGAGATTGACAAGGTGACGAGCCCCAGAGAGACGATGGGGGGTACGATTCTCCTTCACTGCAGCAACTACATTGGACAGATGATGGTTGCGGCGGGCTTTGCGCTTCTCAAGCTCATGAGGTCGTTCTTTGCAAAGACTATTGATTTCCAGCGCGGACGAACCCTGTTTCACCAGACTATCCGAGCAATCCGAGCAACTAGCGTGGTCAACAACGATCTACAATGGCGTCTGGCAGAGCTGATGGTGCAGATGTGGAACGGAGCTCGACTAGACAACAACCAGCAGTCGTTCAACAGCAACGACGACTCTCCTATCCAGATGGATGACAGCCTCCAACTCAAGGTTCGATGCCGACATAGCATGAGCTTGGTGTTTGACTCTGTCTGGAGATGGAGGGAAGACTTCCAGGCAATGGGGCGAGGTACTATCGATGGTAGGTGGATGATTTCCCCCATCCCCGTTCTTGTTCTGTTATGAGTGAAAGAAGCATCATGTCGTTATTTGTCTTGTGTAAGCAATCACTGCCGCAAGATGCTGACACGGACAGTAGCAGCCAAGCAACCGACAAATCCAGATTCGGCTAATGAGTCTTCAGCATCTTCGACACACATGGACAGCACCTTGGTACCGTCACACACGCTCCCTCCCTCGAGCCTGCTCAACACAAACACCAACGGGTCCCTCACCCCCGGGGCGACTGGTCTGTCGGCCGTGTCATCAGCCCAGAACAGCATGATGGGCATGGCGGCGTACGACAACAACACCACCAACTACGACTTCTTTGACCCCCAGCACTGGATGTTGGATGGTCTCCTTGACTTTAACTACTCGTTCGTGCCTCCCCTGGAAGGCGCATAGGGGCCCAATTCCAAGGGAGTCTAGGCCGTGGTAGTATCGAGACGACTATGAACAGCATCAAGACAAAGCTGAGCCCCCTGAGTGACCCTTTTTTCTCATTTGGTTTCATGTACTTCTTTTTTTTTTTTTTTTTTTTTTTTTTTCTTTCTTTCGTACGTGACTTGGTGAGACTGTTCAGTTAAGCGAGGGCCTCTCCTTGTCAAGTTTGTTACCTTTTATGGGAAATGGGATGGAGGTGACATGAGAAAGTCATCGATGGGAAGGGAGAGATATCAAAGAGAGAGAGAGAGAGAGAGAGAGAGAGAAAAGAAAAAGGGCAAAAGACTACAGTCCACGTGTGTATGCAGCATGACGGAATGCGAAAAATGTTTAATTATGGTCGAGTTTTTGAACTGGCGTCATATCATGTTGATTTGTGTTTCATAAGCCTCTTTTCTCCAACCAAGCCTCATATCATGATCCATATTCATACCTTGGATGGCATCATGGGAACTTTTGCTCCCCGGAGTAAAGGATTTTGAGGCTTGGGTTACCGCAGCATCTCATCTCCATCACGGACTCTTTGTCCGAAATGAGAAGGGGGAGGGTCCCTTTCGCTACTCTATCTCTATCTCGCTCTTTCCACAGTCTCGGGTCAGAACACGAAGTCGTAGGGCGAGACTTTGTGTGTGTTTTTTTTTTTTTTTTTTAAAAACTGAGTTCATTATACGCCCCCCCTTGTTAAACGGAGACGCGGGGATAAGTTGTCGGCCGACGGATTAGACCAGGTTATTTGACATGGATAGGGGCACGCACCGCTAGAAGATCATGGTAGAATGGAAACTGTCTAGAGCACAATGGAGTAGAGTCTACGAGGGCTAGATGATTAATGTTTCATAGATATTTCCTTTGTATGTTTTTACCATCTTTAGCTCTGGGGCCAACAGTTCTATGATGTAGAAACAGCCAGAGGAGTGAGCAACAAGACATAAACCTTACTACGTAGTAGACAATCAGAAGGATCACTGGCCATGCCATGTTAGTGTAGTATTCCGCAACCCGGAGCCCCGGCGCCCGCTGGATGTCAGTATCTAAACGGTCGCATCCATCACTATTGTCGACCTAGCGTCTTTGACTCAAAAGTCAGTGGCGTCGTGTAATAGCCCCCTTCATCTTCTATACGGGTGGTTTTGTTCTTTTCAGCTGACAAGCTTGGCCTGAACCATTGGCTGGGCTTTTTTTTTTCCAGCAAGGGTTGGGTTGTTTCTTGCGCCACAGCCGCTGCTTCAAAGGAAGGACAATGACGCCCACCTTCTGGAAGGATTTCTCTAGGATCCTGGCAAGGTTTATGATTGTTGTTGTCCGTGTGTCCCCCTGGCTAAGATATGTGAGGGAGGGGGAGAGAGGGTTTGTGTGGCTTGATTGTGAAAGGAATGTGATGGAGGGTTACAGTCGAACGGGTTTGACGCCCAAATACGAGCTCAGCTGAAAGAGAAGAATAGAAAGACAAGCAAACATGAAAGAGTCAAGTTTTTCTTCAAGAGATTTCGACGAGGGCCGTGCCGAGGATACAATTTGTTTGCCAACATGAATTCAACCTCACCCACATGGGGGAAACAAAAAATAAATGGAGACTCGGTAGATGTCGCAGAAAAATGCCCTGCCGTAGAATATCACATGGCGACCGTTTCTCGAGACCTAGCGGTGGTGGGTGACATTTGGGGCCGCGCAAAACAAACTCGGGGGCCTCTAAAGAGGGCGACCATCGCGGGCCCGGCGGTAAAATTAGGGTCCAAAAGAATCTGAACAGAGCCACTTTTACACCAAAACGCTATCTTTTTAATATACTATTTTAATATTAAATAAAATATTTAAAATAAAAATTAAAATATTTTATTATAAAGAATTGCTTTATATATATAATATATAATTTCTAAATCTTTTTATTAATATCTTTAAATATATATTTAGCTATAAAGTTAAAAGTCCCTAAATTTCCTTAGGCTACTCCCTATAAGACCCTCTATAACCTTCTATAGTAAAAAATCTAAGTTTTCTCTCTTTTCTTAAGCTTATGACTTCTTAAAAACAAGATTAAAATATAATATAATTAGTATATTAGTTTTATTAGATAATTAAATATATTAAATAGGTTTTTTTATTATTATATCTAATTTAGGTATAGTTTTATAGAGGTTTAAAAAGATAGCATTTTGGTATAAAAGTAGCTCTGTTCAGATTCTTTTGGATCCTAATTTTAGTAGACAAACCAGATGAAGAGAATAAGCGCCGTCTTTGAACGACATGACTCTTTCTAGAGAGGCAAGAAAGATGATATGGTTTGTTGGTGATGGGCAATGGCAAGGCATTTCTACTGGGCTGTGCTTGTTCGAGAAAGAGAGAGCCATCTTTGATACACATTTGCCATGTCATTCCACTGGGCTATGCTCAACCCAGCCCTGGCATGGTAGTTTTGCCCGCCGTCCAATGCCGCATCTACAGCTGGACGGAAGGATCAGGCACAAAACCATGCTAACACGGAAGCCGAAGCCGGACTGGATTCATTGAGAAACAACAATAGAAACCTACATCTACCAGTAGGGCTGGTCTTCGGCTGATGGTAGAGCCAACAAACCGCACACGCCCCCCTAATGGCGGGCATCGTCGATTTGTGAAACTCGCGCCCATCGATCTGCGCCCAGGATAAGCCCTACAGCCCCCCCTCCCATCTTCGCATATGCCCCTCCCATCCTCTTTGATGGACACCACACGTTGCAGTAGGTTCCAGTTCGCTTCCCTTTCATTCAAGCAGTACAGACGGAAGAGAAAGATTCGGCACCTCTACAAGTGCCGGCAAGGGATTCGCCTGTGGCAGATCTCTGGCAAGGTCCGCTTGTGATGCGATGCCGTAGTCGAGTGGGAAGAGAGGAACACATGGCGTGGGATTCCCGGCAGTTTCTTTCATGGTGAGAGGGGGGGGAATCCTCTAATCTCGGCCTTGTCTGCTTTTGTCCAGTATACGAATATGTCGTAAGGAACCCTAGAGGAGCTTAGTTGTCGATAGACTATTCGTCTCGTCTCCTAGTTGTCGTCTATTGATGACGATGGCGATGATGAACAATAGAACAGCACGCGGGTCGACGGGCGGCGATTTCAGGTTTGCCCTGTGCCCTCGACTAATCCTTGGATCATCAGACTGTCCCGTCTGTCTCGCTCTCGCTCTCTGTCTGATCGTCAATAAAAAAACAGGCCCAAGATGGGCCCCAGCTCAGACACAGACAGGACCCGGGAAACTGGAAGTTTGCCACCTTTCATTAAAGAAAGGTCCAGGCAGAAACACACAAACACAATGAGCAAGATTCGATTCCTTCTTCTCATGCTGCGGAAATTCGGATCAGATCGTCATTGGCCTGGGACGGTCCTGGGTCAAGAGATCTACTCGGGAGAGCTTATCCACCCCCCCTGCACTTTTGACTCGAGCCCTCAAGGGCCTGATTCCTTCGTAGCTTTCTTGGAATCTGAGAGCCCGGCAAATGATGCCGTCACCATGAGCCCACATCCGAGACCGCCAAAGACGGGTAGACGACGGACTCTGGCAGGGGAGTTGACATTCGACGCCATTACATCAGTGAGACCTGTCGATGGGTCAATATCCCATTTTCTCTCGTCAGATCTTTAAGTCTCGCTCTGTAGCCAACTGCGTGCCTCGACACAGATTCAGTAAATCCACAAAGAAGGGTAAATTACTGATTCGATACCCAAGCTGCGACGGTAGGATTCCCGAGTGAGACCTTGAATAAACTCCACCAAGATGGGCAAATTTGATAATAGGCTATGGGCCCCTCTACACCCCCGGAGAAGCTCAAAAAAAAGAAACACCCCAGGTGGTGGTAGCCGTGCGAGACTAGGTAATTATTGGTGGCATGGCTTGAGAACGGACGGATTCCATCTCGTCAAGCAATAGCTTCTCATTGGGTAGAATAGTTTGTGTTTTTCTTCTTCTTTGTGCTGGTGAAAGACGCCAAAACAAAACGAAACAAAGAAATTAAAAACAGAGAAAAAGACGGGACGACGGCTCGCTAGGTTCCTGCAAGACAAAGAAACTGATGCAGACTTTGCAGTTGAGAAGTGATGATGATGCAGACTAGGTACAGTCTGACCGTAATCATATCGCACTGGAAGCCCTGATGGGCCTAGTTTGTCTCTCTCTCGCGCTTCGATCGAAAAAAAAAAGAGAGACAAGAAAAAAGACCAGCGGCTGCTGTATGTAACCCTCGCTCGCGGCAATTCATGGCCCCCGAGGGCTTGGTCTTGGGCTCAGGGACTAGTAATAGCTGACTGAGAGTCGCACTCGCTCCTCGCGCCTTTTCGCGACAAAATAATCCAGAGTTATTCGCCCGGCGTGTCCGAAAAGATGTGACCTTGTACAAGACGTACAGAGTCATTGACCTTGTTAGTGGCTCGAGATCCCAAGTCATAATCGACAGGGAATAGCACAGCACCAGCAAAGCACGTCCGTCCACAGTGACATGCTCTGCTCGCGAGAACTTGCTTGCTTGCGCCCTATGACGCCCGGCAGCTGAAGCTCAACTCGTGTAAAGTCCATTGTTGGAAACAATAGGGAGCCACAATGAGCTGTCGGCTTGGCAGAGTAACAGACTCCTGCGGCTTGCTCCTATTCATTGCCCAAAGAGGTAATCGCCGCTTGACTCGAGATTCAAATGTCGCCAGCTTTGCCCTTTCATTCATCGATGCGGGGGGTTCATCCGTGAGGCGCTCTCACGGTGACCCGGCTGTGCTGTGCTCCTGCTCTGCTGTTTCTGCTGCTTGTTGCCCGTGATGAACAGGCAGACAGAGGCACAGACACAGACAGGCACGGGAATGTCACGTAGGGCGTGGGTTGGCAGCCGTTTGAACCAGGGCCATGCTTTTTTGCCTCGATGTGAATGGACCGAACATCCCCGCGAGATTGGCTTCTGACGAGGGAGTTCCTTGAAAGATGATCGACCGATAGATGATGGCAGAGCGAGAGAGGGGGGGGACCCTCCAGAACCACTCCCACGCCCCCCCTCCAGGGGCCCCCCTCCCTACTTGTGGCTACGCTACCTCAGCCCAGTAGACTTCCTTCCCTTTGCCGTTCGACTCTGGGTCTTTTGCAGAGGAAGGGAAAAAAACGTCTTCTGTCAGGGCCCTGGTGAATGAAATGTGGAGTTGTCTCCAGAGCAAGGGAGATCCCGGCATCAACCATGCCACGGCTGGGGGGCCAACCTTGACAGAAACGGGGCCGCAGCGTTTCTTTGAAGCCTCAGCGCGGATCGGCAATTTCGCGACCTTAACGCCGCCTCCCCGCTGGGCTCGGCCACTTGCCGCGTCCGTCAATATCAGATCTGCCATGTTGAGTTAGTATCGCGAAAACCTTCACCAAAACACTCAAAAACCTCGGCTTCGAGCCGCTGCACATGCTGCTCCCTCTAGATTCATGCGTCAAGGGGGCGCGGGCATCTCGCTTCGATTCGATCGCCAGGTTCTGCTGCCGGCAACATACGAGCAAGTGACATCCGGAAAAACCAACACCTGGATCCGACCCAGAGGTTTGGTACCGCCCAATTTGCATGAAGCACCCTGAATCACTCGGCGGTGTCTGCGAGTGGAAGGTAGGGTTGGGTAGGGGTGAGGCATGGTAGAGGGATGGGGCTCAGGGACATATACGAACCATTAGGTTGAAATCTGAGACGTCAAAGCCGCGCCTGGGCATGCACATGGGCCATTGTAGACGCGGTGAGCTTCTGGCCTTGGATCTAGGAGGGATATCGTGGTTTGCCATTGACAGCACGCCCGCTATGGCTCTCCTGGTGGAGGGGGAGATCATGAGGCATGGGACTGTCGCGACAAGGGCGCTTAGATATGAATCGACGAGTTAGATGCGCCTCAACAGGCCCGTGAAATTCAAAATCCCCCGCAAAACTTTCCCATCTGGGTAAAAACTGTGCTCGTATCCAATGTCCCGGCAGTTGGGAAAATTAGATGGATAACGGTGAAACAGGAAACAAAATCAAGCAGGATGACTGCCATGCCAACGCCGCCATGGCACAAGCAGGGTCGTCCTTGGTTGACACGGTCCGACAGCAGAGCCGTTGGAGATGCAGATGGCCATATCTTTGGTTTAGATGCCGGGGTCGGAATGTGGGAGAGTTTGGAAACGAGCAAAGCCTCACAAGGCCAGGACCCCAAGGCGAAGCACTCCTTTCACTGCCTTGCCGCACCATCAGTCGGTGTCGAATACAAGATCGAACCGCATGACCGTCATGGGAAAGGCTGTGCATCTCCCAAGGTGGGATCCGCGGGTAAAGCAAGGGATCTACAGGAACCCTCAGCCAAACCCCAGATCTGGCGGCAGCGGGAGCGGCGGCGGCGTTGTGTTGGCAGCATTAGCAGACGGGCTATAGCAGTAGATCGAGCAGATAAGCAAGCAATCAAAGCAAGCACGAAGCAGGTAATCAGCGGTCCGTCCAGGGGTGCCAGCATCATCTGTCCGTGTGTCGTGACCAACAAGCAAACCGGCACTTACGGCCATGCTGATCTGATCGGAGGACGAATGCTCCGAAATGGCGATGGATACATCAAAGAACAGGAGATGAGATGCACCTGCCAAGGCACGTACCGTATGCGTGGACATCGCAGCCGGAAAGAGAAGCATCCGAGGTATCGGTACGGCAAGCCGACTTCTCAAGAATCAGTGACGGATTGGTCTGTGATGATGGTGGTGATGCTAAAAAGGACCTTGAGCTAAAGAATCGGGGGGCGTGTGGGGATGATGTGACCTTGGACGTTGTGGGCGTGTCCACAGAGGGGAAGGTGCAATGATGGATGGATGTGGGTGTGCGCTGGCAGTAGGCAGTCGCAGTCGCAGCGCAGTTGCTGTCGCAGTCAGTGGCAGTGGACAGTGGGCAAGCAGCAGACGTTCGCTTACTGCCCAGCCGCTGCCCAATGGCGGCCCTCTTCACAGCGCCTAAACGCGCGCGTACCCATGCCTCTTCCGGAAAGGCGCAGCTACCGGAGTGCGCGCCCATTGGTTGACGCTAATCGTGGGGCGGGGAGAAGGAAAGAGACGACGAGCAGAGGAGGGGTGGTCGCATCTCCGCCGACCGGCCATCACAAGAGGGGGCCCACGCTCAGCCAGGGAGGCCCCTTGCTCGGGCTATTCCAGTTGCGGAAGAAGAGTGGTTTCTGCCCCTGCTAGCGTGTCCCGGCAGTTTGGTACGCTAAGCTTTGTGATGGGGCCGCCAAGCTCCGGATCCGTGCCCTGAATGGCCGGGCCCGGGGCCGCATTTCTTGACCCGGTACGTATCGCCCGTAGCGGCGCCGTAGCTCGTGCCGGACTGGTCGAGCTCCGATACCCCTGTCACCTCGAGCACCGTCATGGGTTGGTTATTGCGCAGGTGGAGATGGAGCTGGTATTAGTCGTGCCTTTGTGAGCCATTCTCGCTGTCATTCTCTCTCTGTGTCCCGTCCTGCTACCACACTGTACCGACAGGCATCGGGAACCTGAGCAGTCGACGAGCCCGGATTCTTTCCCTTCTCAGCATGGCTCCTCCTGCCCTCCCTCAGCTGAGCCAGCCGGAGCACTACGCGGGTTGCGACCTGCCTTTCTGCCGAGTCCCCTTGACAAGACGTCAGTGTCAGTTTGTGCGGCACACACAGTACCTACGCGGTTCCCTCCGGGCTACGTAACGTCGAGAATTGGGTCGCATTCGCGGGACCAGGGGCCAGAGATGCCGAGGGCGTAAACTTTCTCGATCCGACCGCGGCGGCAGACGATTTCGGTCGTTGGCCCGCGTGCGCCTTGTGTGTGTGAGTGTGTGTGTGTCTTGCTGGCCAACACCAGGCAACGTGCAAAATCCAACGGTTTTCTTCGATACACGCGGCGTCTGTTGCGTGTGTGCGTGCTGCCCAACAGTATAAGACTTTTCTTTGCTTGGCTGATCGGTTGGTGATGTTGTTGCCCTTCTCGGTGCTGTACGGCTTCAATCCGTAACTATACAAGAACTCGCAGATGCCCACCTCTGACGGGATCATCAATGGCCCCGAGTCTCCGCACATCCTCCTCCTCACCTACCTACTTACTACACCTCCTACTCCTCCCACAAGATGACGAGGCAATCTGCCGGTCGTCGCCAAGCGAGGTTGTGGAGCCACCAGTTCTGCTCTGCGTATCTGCTTCTCGTCTGGCTTCCTTTTTGGCCTCTTTTGTCGACCGTTTCCGTTCCTGGGTTCAGCAGCAAAACAGTGCCACCCTTTTCGCCTTGGTCGCCGTCGACCGTCGTTTGTTTGCTTTGCCTCTCTTCCGCCCTCGCCTGTTCGTTCGGCTGCGCCTGTGGCCGCGGCCTAGTCTCTCTAGCTGTGGCCCAGTGGTCGCCCTAAAAGGTTCCCCAAGTAAAGAGACCCCTGCTCTCCATTTAGATTATGGCGTCTTGATTTTCTGGTCGTCTTCTCGCTCGCGCCTCCTCCACTCACATCCCAGTACGGTACGGGACGTCACTGGCGCACCCTTTTTTTCTTCGCTGCCGATCTTGAGATCGATGGACGCCAAACGGCCCGCGCAGGATTATCGACCTCCCGCGCTCTTTGCTGTCAGCCCTTGTACTAGCCTCCTGTCAGCCATCATCATTCATGTCATATTCGCAACCGTCTTACGCTTCTAGGCCATGTGCAATCTGCGCTCTCAGTCATGGCCTCAGGTACAGTAAGCGTCGAGACCCTGTCGACCACAGACGGGCAGCATGAGCGCAGCATGAGCGAGATTTTGGCCGAAGTGCTTCCTGCCCTATCCTGTCCGTTTCTGCCTCTGCCTCTACTCCGCTGCAGACGACACCAAACGGACCCTGTCTGCCTGCCCACCTGGTGCCCACCTTGCCGCGTTCCCTATCGTCCATTGTCTCTGGCTGGCCATTGGCACTGGTCGACCTTCCAGCTCTAGCTCTTCTGGATTCTTGTCGCCTGTCTAGCTGGGTCATGTTTAGCTCAGCCTGTGTTCTAGCAGCCTGCCTAGCAGCCCGTTTAGCACCGCCCCAGTTCAGCTTTCCCCTGGTTAAGGCTAGTTGCCTCGATTTGCCCTGTATGGTCATCCGTCTCCCCGTCTAATCGTCTCAGAAAGGTAAAGCCATGTCTGTTGTCGAGTTAGTAGCGCGGCAGATGTCTCGTCCCTCCACATTGTGGTTGTCGTGTCACTCGACTATCGAGACCAATACAAACCTATCAAGTCCGGGTTGTTTCCATCTTTGACAGCATTCTTGATTTCACTCACCTCAGTTGCTTCTCTGTCGATTCCATCTCCCTCTGTCGATCATGACGGGCTCTGGTGGGATGGCCAAATCTGCCCTTCCAATCTTCCTCTGTCTTCCTTGCCACCGCCTCGGCCTCGGCTCAGTCTTGAGTGCCAGACATTGCCAATTACACAATCTATCCAGAGTGTCGGTTTCGTAGAATGCTCGAGACCCCGTACCTGAGACGCTAGGCGTGTGTGCGCAGGGCTTTGGTGATTCGCCCTGAGAGGTTCGGAGTTCCCTTGAGGCGCGCTCAGCGACGTTCTCTCTGCGGTAGGTAGTAGAAAACTACCGGGCTTGTTCGGTGCTGTTTCCCTTCTAGAGACCAGCGTCTCCATCCGCCCATCCATCCATCCATTTTCCCATCCATCTCATCATCTCACACACCCATGGCCCATGCCCCCATACTGTACTCCTCCCATGCTCCAATGCCCCATACATTGTGCTCCCCATGTCGTGCCCACTCCCACGCCACATCCACTCACACCCTCCAACTCCAAAGCCGCGCCCCTCCCCTCCCCTCCCTCCCCTCCATCCTGGCCCATGCTCCACTGGCATGCACGTCCTCTGTCCTTAGTGTTTTCCCTATTCCCAGCATAAGCCAGCCCATCTCAGTCCCTCTACCTCAGACCCTCGGCGGCTATCTTTATGCACGACAGTTCAAGTACCTTGGCATGGCCGTGGCCTCCTCTGCCAGTACCAATGCCAGTGCTTCCAGTGAGTGCCAGTGTCGGTGTCATTGCAGGGCCGTACCTTGGGGCTCAATCCCTCTGTCGACACCCCGGTCTCCCCCCGTTCGCCCCTCCCCCTGCCCTGCCTCTTGGGTTGACCAGGTCTGTCTCTCCTCGCTGGTCCAGAGATCCCTGGGCTTGTTAATATCGCTGCTCTCCAAGAATGTCCTGGTACCTTTGCTCTCCAGACCTCGACCTCCCTGCAAACCTACCTACACTCCAGCGAGCTCGGTCGATCTGCGCTCCACTGCCTCTTCACCTCCAAAGTCCATTTATACAAAGAGGCCGGGCTGTCTCCGTTGTGTGTCTGCGACTGCGTCTGCGTCCCCACAAGGCTCTGTCACTTGCAACCCGTTCTTCTTCTTCTTGCTCCTCTTGCCCTTGCGCTTGGCCTTCATCTCTGGACATACCGGGTCTTCAAAAAGCGGCCGCGGCCAGGAAAGGCTGAATCCCATCTCGCCTCTCTTCCCTATCTGCCTCGCCAGGGTTTGATGCCATCCAGGAGCACCTCAGTCTTTGTTCATAAATGCGCCAGTCTCAGACAGACTCTCCCACCCGCCGCCACGACACCAACGGCTGTACACCACTTCTCACAAAAGCATTCTATCCCCCAGCTCCGCTGATAACCCGACCATTTTGGACTACAACTGTCCAAGATCCCAGCTTGATACCCACTTGATCATGGTTGAGCAGCAGTATATTGCCCCAGGTCTACCCCATTCGGATGGTCTCTCGGGAGCTTCCAACTTGCACGACGCTGTCCCAACGACTGCTGCCCTGCCAGCCTCCCCCTACCCTGACTTGACTCCATACGCATCTGTGAGTTCTTCCTCCGAAGGACGGATATGCAGGCAGTAGCCATATCTGGCACCCCTGCTCGTGGTAGTGGCGACGGGACTGACTTTTACCAAAAACAGGTCTCCTCCTCCTTCAACAGCATCCCTGGCCAGTGCGATTCGTCGCTCTTGACTCCCATTTCAGTTGCTGGCTCTCCTCCTCTGCATCAGGTGTCTAAAATTGCACACCAGCAGTATCCTCCTCCTCCAACGACTCCTAACCAGCAGCCAACCCCTCCGGGAAGTTCCAAGATGTACCACCAGCAGTGGCCGGGCCAATTCGACGTCAACGGCCAGTCTCCCCAAACCAGCTCGCCAATGGCTTCTCAGCCCCCAGTGACTCAAGAGTTCCTTGACCCCAACTATGTCCACGAAGGACGCCGAACTCCAGGACCACCAGAGCCCTACATGGGTAATTTTGGTGTGTCGACTGGACCCGAACCGCAGACCATGAACCAGCCCTACTACCTCAGTGTAGCAGCTCCAGTCGACCCTCAGAACCAGATGATGATGCGAGATAGCCAGCACATGCCCATGGGAATGCACCACCGCGAGATGCCCCATGCGCCTCTGTTGCATGAGCCTCACCCGTCCCAGTTCCGCCAGCAACGTCGACCCAGCATGGAAGACCAGGGGCTGCATGGTTTGCCAGCAGATGTCCCTCGCTCTGTTACTGGATCTCCCCGCCGGCGAGTTTTACAGGCTCCCAATCGTGTCAAGAAGCGCCAGTCCAAGAGGTCTGGCGCAGCTCGGAACACTGTCCCAGAGGATCCTCTTGACGAACACAAGAACTGCTTCGGACAAGAAGTCCCACCCAACCTGAAGAGCAACTGTCCCGAAGAAGAGCGCTGCATCTTTGAATCGCGATGGGAGCACCGCCACCAAAAGGGCCAGGACATGTGGGAGAGCATCCAGAACGACTTCAAGAACCGATTTCACAAGTGCCCCGGCAAGGAAATGCTGCAGATGAAGTTTAAGCGCGGCCGATCCAAGTATATCGATTGGATCAACAAAGATGTTAGTCCCCTGTACATCCCCCTGATATTCAATGGCTAACTGTTTCTTCAGGAGGAACTTATCCGTGAAGCTTGGATGAGAGTCGAAAAGAACCGGTACCAGATGATCCTCGAGACATTCATCGAGCTGGGTGGCTCCCGAAACATGCGGTTAAGTGCCAGCGACATCGAGGTCAAGGTCGTCAACGACCTGAAGCTTGAGGAGGGACTGTACATGGAGTCACACGGCGATGCCAATATTCGACGACGTCGCAAATCCCTGTCAACAAGAAAGCGCTCGGGCGCTCGCGGAGTCGACGACAGTGACGTTCCTACCAACGACGAAATGATGAGCGTTGGCTCACACAACACCCATGAAGACGAGGTTATCAACCAAGTCCATGGTCCCTTCAAGCTCGATGACGAGGCCCCCGCAAACCCCAACAACATGATGGATATGCATATGTGGGACCAGCAGATCAAGATTGAGCCCGGAGTGATGCAACAACGAAATGACCGTATGCAACCAATGATGAGAATGAGTCCAGGATCGCAGACCATGTACGGAGGACGGAGGGGATCTTAGAGGTTGGCGGCTTCAAGGCGCAAGGTTGGGATCGGGTGGTAAAGTGCTTTCCCCTGCTGGATACCGTTTTAGATTGCTTCATCTTCTCGACGAAGAGCCCACATTCTTTTTTTCTACCCATCTTTCCTGTCATTCTGGACGTTTGCGAAATGCATGAGAAATCTTCCATATACCCCTTCCGAAATATGCTTTTAGATAGAGCTCCTAAAGACGACCCTGATGTGGGTTTCCAAGTCATTGCGCTGCGTTGAGGCTTGTTGAGCCTCTTGTTCTGATCGTTTCGAATCTGGTCTTCGTTCTCAGCAGAGCCCTATCCTTTCGTCATCCTCTCCGAAACTCATCGGCCCTCCACTCCAGTGCAGACGCCTTTTCTGCGAGGCACGTGCAAAGTCAAGTGATCTTGAGTGGCTTCGTACAAAGTCTGGGGTCAATATTTCCTTGACGCACGGGTTGAGGGGCCTCCAGATTGGCGATTGAGAGCTGAACTCAGTGGCGTGTTGTGCAAGAGCAGGGGGGAAGAGAAAGGGGGCGGGCACGGCACATGTCGAGCGAGAGTGAGACAACTCAACCTCGTATTGAGAGACTTATCCAAGCCTGCGGTCCCGACAGTCTGGAAAATTGCGCTTCAAGTAAATTTGATTGTCGCTGCAACTTGCATGCAGCTGGGTCAGGCTGGCAAGGGTTTCATTTGTTGCCAGCGCAGCAGGGAGGGTGTGGTGTCGAGACAAGCTCGATGGGGTCGCCTCGAGCCTAAACTAGTGGCCCCGTCGACGGACGCCCTAGCCGTCAGGGATCCAGGCTTAGCCCCCGATGCAGATCACGCCGTTTGACAGTTCGGCAATGCTAGGGTTGAGGCGTGTTGCGAAGCGTTGAGCGCCGTCCGCCCGCCCGAGTTTGGGCGTAACTTGACCCGTTTTCGGTCTCTAGATCTGTACAACACCATGGCCCGCGAAACACACAACGATCCAGATAAGTAGGGCGTCGTGGGACCTGCTCATGACCGTGAATAATGTTCCGGGGAATAGATAGTTCCGTAGACTGCAGTGTTCGGATGTGGGTTGCCCAAAACGACCGTGGCCCCCCCTGTGCCCTGTGGGGAAGTTGGGCTGGCCAGAAACGTCTCACAATAGGACAGTGGTGGATTGTGAGATTGTTCCCTCAAATGCGGAGGAGGCCAAGGCTCAGCAGACTAATTCTAGAGGCCGAAGAGCATTGCGAGCGACACCTGCGTGTGCCCCATGTCCTAGGATGTCTTAGCCAGTTCTCCGATGCAGAAGCTGAGGATCACACCGTGTGCTGCGCCACCAAGCAAAGTGGTTTCAACGCAATGCCGAGTGTTGTAATTGTATCACACCAGGCTCATGTAGGTGAGAAACGACAGCCGTACAATCGGGACCGCACCGAAGCGCCCTGGACAGATCAGGTTCATCCTCCGTGACACACCTCGGGATGCAACATAATGGTTCTCGGGCATCAGACTCGGCCGTTGGCAAAGCGACCCCGAGGCACGAGGAAGCTGTTAGTTGACATTGGGGCGGAAGAAGACGTTCTTGACTTTGGTGCATCTAACACCGGGACAAGGTGGATGAAATTGAATCAAAGGACACAGATACCCACTTGCTGTGAGAACAGGGCGTTGACGGACCCGGCAACTTTAGGGTCCTGTGTCTGGAAGTCCAATGATATCACAGGCTGCAACACTTGAGCACTTGTCATGTTCGAAAAGCTGATCAGCAAGGTCGAGTCAAGCAAGCAGTGAGAAACGGCAGTGTCGGCGGAGCCTAGAGCTGCATCCTTGGCTAGACGAAACAAGATCTGAAATAGAAACCAGTCGAGGAGGCTGCAGCACCGCAAAATGCGGGAGTTGAACAGTTTGCGATGGGGATGGCCCTTGGCTGAGCTAGTCCAGGCTGCCAGAGCGGATACTGGTAGAGTGACAAGAGATGCACAAGATTCGGTCCCTGCCAACCAACGCAGGCACACCGCTATCGCACAGCATGCCGGACATTGGGGTGGCCCAGTGCTGGCTGTCGAACTGGAAGCATGTGTCGTTTGGGAACAATGCATACGTAGTTCATCTTGCCCGCCGCCTCGTGCGCTGCTGTCGCATGTGCCGATTCTCTCTTTGAAATGGGCGTATGTGGTATACGCTACCTTCGGGGACTCCGGCAAGCAAACACGGCGCCGTTGTCCACGCGAGAGGAAAGTCAGCGGCCCTAGTTCAAGCCAGGGCGGAAGAGAGCAAACCTACTACGTACGTAGTATGACGCTAGGAGCTGCCATCACCGGCCAGTCTCCGCGTGGCTCGTCGTTGACCGTGGAGTGGAGGATCTTCAATGGAGCTCGAGTGGGGACTGATCCGATTCTGTTTCAACGCCCATGGCAGTGTAAAGACGGCATGTATCAGTACATGGCCTTTCCAGGCTGGTTCGCACCATCCATCCCGTTGTGGGCGCGTCCCTGATGCCAACCACACCGTACGAGAGCCGCCCGCGCGTGTGATGAGAGTGATAGAAGCTGATGGTTGCTGTGCTGTAACGCGCTTAACAGTCTTTCACCGAGTTCAACAAGCCGTGACCAACACTGAGTAGCACTCGGCTGCGATGGAAATGGCGTGCGTTGGCGCTTGCCGCTGAAGGGCCGTTAGACAAAGAGCAAACTAACTGAAGCTTGTTCTGTGAGCCCTGTTTTGGCGCTTCTGCTTCCTGTCAGGGATGAGACGCACTATCTGCATCGCGACCCCCCGTGGCGCGAGCCTCGGGGCTCGGGGCTTTTTGCTTTGAGCAGGACCGGGATCTTTGGGCAACCAAGTTGAAGACAGGCAGTCGAAGGCTCAGCAGAGAGATGTGGAGATTTGACACTGGCAAAAGAGATCCAGGGAAGCGAATCCGGGAAGCCGTGCCGGGAGCCTATGAGTGATACCCGACGTTACCATCGGAAAATCTAATGCCGTGGATGTCAGGCATAAAGGAGCGATGGCCTGAAAAGACGATCAGGAAGGGAAGGCGGAAAGGTGGGTTCCTCGTAGCCTTGCGGGATCTTGTCAGCTCTGACAGAGATAGTCAGCCACACCCACCCGCCACATCTTGAACTGATGTGGCGCTATCGAAAAGATGACAGCATCGCCATCACTTCACCAGCTTGTGGTTCCTTCTGAGACTCCAGAGACTGACGCCGAGCGCCTGTCGCGCGCGAAAACCGAGGCGATCACTGACGTCCTACATGCCACCCACTCGGCTTCGCTGCTTTACGGCTTCTCTCGATGAGCCTAGCAGCTCTCGAGCGCCATTACCCCCTGGCTAGAATCCCCGACGCTTTGTCTTCATGATCAAGGAACAGGATGTTGCTGGCCACTGTCCTACTCTTCATATGCACCGTGCTACCATGGACGGCACAGTCAATGCGGCAAGACCACCTTGCGCGGTTGCGCCGGGAAACAGTGGACATGTTCTACCATGGTTTCAGCAACTACATGGAGCATGGGTTCCCTGAGGACGAGGTATGTCATGCAGCATCAAATGCCAAGTCGATTGCATGTGTTGACATTGTCTCGATAGCTTCGCCCTTTGACATGCGCTCCCCTGACTCGAGATCGCGAAAACCCGGCCCACATCGGACTCAACGACGCCCTAGGGAACTACTCCCTCACCCTCATCGACAGTTTATCGACCCTGGCTATCCTTGCCGGAGGACCTGACGATGGGACGTACACAGGATCGCGAGCGTTAGGCGACTTTCAAGATGGAGTGGCAAAGTTTGTCAAATACTATGGTGATGGACGGCCAGGTGCGTCAGGCCAAGGCCTCCGGGCGTTTGGGTTTGACCTCGATAGTAAGGTCCAGGTCTTCGAGACGGTCATACGCGGACTTGGCGGTCTTCTCAGTGCGCATCTCTTTGCCATTGGCGAGTTACCTATTACTGGATATGATGTAAAGGCAGCCAACGTGAAGGATGATGATCCCTTGGAGCTTGCGCCTATATCATGGCCTAATGGATTCGAATACGATGGACAACTGCTCAGACTTGCGCTCGATCTTGGTCAGAGACTTCTTCCTGCATTCTTCACCGACACAGGCATTCCATATCCTCGGGTCAACCTTCGGCATGGCATCCCCTTCTACACCAACTCGCCTCTTCATCGTGACGGCGACGAAGAAAAGCCTCCTTCAGATGGTACACCTGAGGAAATCACCGAGACATGTAGTGCTGGAGCAGGAAGTCTGACTCTCGAGTTCACCGTCCTAAGCCGCCTTTCAGGGGACCCTCGATTTGAGCAAGCTGCAAAGCGAGCCTTCTGGGCGGTTTGGGGCAGGAGGAGTGAGATCGGCCTTATTGGTAATGGTATTGATGCAGAACGAGGTCAATGGATAAGTCCTCATGCTGGAATTGGTGCCGGCATGGACAGCTTCTTTGAGTATGCTCTCAAGAGCCATATCCTACTCGCTGGGCATGATATGCTGAACGCATCAACATCTCATCGACAAAGCAGCACCGGGTGGCTGGATCCCGACGCTCTTCATCCTCCTCTTCCCACAGAACTTCACTCCTCAGATGCTTTCCTCCAAGCATGGCATGAAGCTCACGCCTCCGTCAAGAGATACCTTTACACCGACAAGAGTCATTATCCGTACTACTCGAATAACCATCGAGCTACTGGTCAACCATATACTATGTGGATTGATAGCCTGGGGGCATTTTACCCTGGCCTCTTGGCCATGGCAGGCGAGGTTGATGAGGCTATCGAAGCAAATCTCGTCTATACCGCTCTCTGGACACGATACGCAGCGATCCCTGAGCGCTGGTCTGTCCGAGACGGCAACGTTGACCAGGGTCTTGGTTGGTGGCCAGGCCGCCCTGAGTTCATCGAGTCGACATACTACATTTACCGTGCTACAAAAGACCCATGGTACTTGTATGTCGGGGAAATGGTTCTGAAGGACATCGAACGACGATGCTATGCTCCTTGCGGGTGGGCTGGCCTACAAGACGTCCGTACAGGAGAAAAGTCTGATCGAATGGAGAGCTTCTTCCTAGGCGAGACGACAAAGTATATGTACCTGCTCTTCGATCCCGATCATGCGCTCAACAAACTCGATGCTGCATATGTCTTTTCCACCGAAGGCCATCCTCTCATTCTCCCCAAACTTCACCGAGCAAAATCAACTGGACGTCGCCCTCTAATAAAGCGGGATGTCACTGGATACAAGCATTACGATGGGACCTACACGAATACCTGTCCTGTGCCTCCTGTCCCGGGATTGATGGCCGAGTCAGCGACAGCAGCCCGACAAGACCTGTTCAGCGTTTCTCGTTTTGTCGACTTGCACAATACACCAAACATCCACGGTCCCCTTGAGACCATCGAGATCACAGACAAGGACAAGAAACGAGTGACCCGGTACAGGGCCAAGACTAACTATACACTCTTCCCCTGGACGTTGCCCCCGACAATGCTTCCGCAGAACGGTACCTGCACTGCACCCATCGAGCGTATTACGACATTGATAGAGTTCCCGGCCGGCGATGCAGCCAGCTCGCTGGTCTCACGTTTCGGAGCGTCCCTTGTGTGGTATACCCACAACGGGCCAACGGTTCGCAATCTTGATGGCATGCGACTGCATTTGGAGCGTCAGCCAGATGACGAGGCTCCAGATCGAACT
Organism: Fusarium sp. LHS14.1; assembly: GCA_025433615.1. Taxonomy (NCBI): domain Eukaryota; kingdom Fungi; phylum Ascomycota; class Sordariomycetes; order Hypocreales; family Nectriaceae; genus Fusarium; species Fusarium sp. LHS14.1. The sequence goes on from CM046481.1 coordinate 4,562,117, forward strand.
TGGAGGATCACTCACGCGGCAAGCAGGGAGCTTGGTCGCCATGAGAATGTATTCTTCCACGCAGAGCACGTGCGGCACTACAAGGACGAAGCCTTCACCTGTCTTCGACGGAAGGACATTGTCGAGATCGACCTCTTGCTCGACCTGCCGGACAAGCAGAATGCCAGCGAGCCAGCTCCCGCCAATGGAGCGAACGCATCCAGCGATTCTCTAGCCAGCCAACCTCCCATTGCTTCAGAGTCTCTATTTAAATCACTGCTCCGTGCCGTGAGCTCCGTCTTTGAACCCACATATACCGACATCCCCGAGTCGGAGCCGGAGCCCGGCCCCACCATACTCCGGTGGTCAGCCTACACGGCAACCGGCGCCGGCGCCTTCCCCATGCCGCCAATCATCGACACTCCGACGTCGGCCTCGCCAAGCTACAATGCTCGCAATCCTCTCGCCAACTTTCCCTGGAGAACAGTCTTCCTCGCCGGCCATGCATGCGATGCGCCGCTGCCTGAATCCGCACCACGCCAGCATCAGATCATCGTCATGCGTCGTGGCGGCTGTTCCTTTAGTGAGAAGCTGGAGCGTGTCCCAAGTTTCTCGCCAGGACCGAACTCGTTACAACTTGTGATTATCGTAGACGAGGGGCCAGAGGATGACAATTCCCAAGGCTCTGATGACATGGTGCGCCCGCTCCTGACGGTGGGGCAGTTGACGCCCAAGGGCATGGAACGGCTCAGCGGTATTCCCATGGTTCTCATGCGTGGTGCTAGGGGTGATTATGGGCGGTTTGGGGAGGCAAAAGGCGTGGGAATGCGCCGGAAGTATGTGGTTGAGAGTCAGGGGATGTTGATTGAAAACGCCATTGTGATATAAACCACATTATGCATGTCTCGGCGTTTGTCTTGGGGTGGCTTTTATGTAGCGAGTGGTTACACGAGCATTTTCCGGTAGCGTGGGTACGAATAGACATGGTGGAATTGAATTGTTGACTCAGACATGAGACATTGTGCGCGATCTGGTGGAGAAGGGTTAAACCAACAAATGGAGTAAGTGACGGTTTTCATAGCGAATTTCAGACGAGTCGAACAAATTCGATCCTCATAGCAAGAAACATTGCAATCATGTCGTAATTAGATCGAGATCTTATGGTTATATCAACGTACCCTCCAAATCCCCTTTCTATATGCGCGAGCCCGAAAGACTTTTGTTGTTGAAAATAATACCCTCCACAAAAACGCCAACCATGTAAGATCTCAACAGGTAGGAAAATGCTGTGGGTTTGGCCAGAGCCACGACAGACGATTCAAGTTCAGAAACAAAAAAGATGACAAAAGACTCAAAACTTCTAGCAGGATTCCCATGCCCGCGTCGCCACGGGGCAAGCATTATCAGTTCGTCGACGTCGATCTATGGCCCGGAATCGAATATTCGCTGGAAATGGGATCGAAGAAGAGGAAGCTGGGCGTCCGCCACTTAAGCGTCTTCGAGAAGAATCTGAGTGGGGATGTCGCCGAGTTTATCTCGGCCGTTGAGGCCGGGAATCTGGAGAATAAACAAGTATCCTACAACCTCGCCCTTGAGCTGATGAACGAGGTCGGCCGCAGCCTTTGCGGAACCACCTAGAGAAAGCACGTCAGTCTGGGTCCGGGCAACGCTATACATGATGCGATGAGGGGATTGACTCACCCGTGGCAATGATATCGTCAACGACAAGGACCTTCTGGCCCTCACGAACGGCGTCTTCCTGCATCTGGAAAAAATCCGTGCCATACTCCTTGCCGTACTCGGCAGTGACACAGGGTCCAGGGAGCTTGCCCTTCTTGCGAACAGCGGCAAAGGGAACGCCAAGGCGGAGGGCGAGGCCGGGACCGAAAAGGAAGCCGCGGGCATCAAGACCGATGATAACGTCAGGCTTGGTCTGGAAAGACTCGGTGATCTGGATCTCGAGGGCGTTGAGGAGAGTGGCATGGGCGGTTGGGTCGGCGAAGAGGGGCATAATATCGACGAAGTTGATACCCGGAATGGGGAAGTCGGGGAAGCTGCGCAGCGTCTTGCGCAAGCTTATCTTTGCACCGGCGAGTTCGGCGGCACGGGAGGAGGAGGAGGAGGGCTGTCGTCCCGAGGCATCTTGGCTGGCGGCGGCGGTAGACGTGGTGATGTTTGTCGCGGAGGATGGAGTGGTAGAGGAGACTGGCTCTTGGGCGCTCATTGTGGAGAGAGGAAGAAGAGGAGAGGAAGGAAGAGGAGGGGGGGAGAAGACGGAGTGAAGGAGGGAGGGGAGGAAGGAAAAAGGAAGGAAGGGGAGAGAGAGAAAAGAGACGAGGGATACAGGTTGGGAAAGGGCGAGCGGAGGCCGGTTGCCAGGCACAAGGAGGAGGGAGTGTGGTTTGGTTTTTGGTCGGTGGTCGGAAGAAGGACTGAGAAGGCGGGAGGAAAGTACGAACGAGGTACGTGCTCCGTATCCGCAAGGTACTTGGTCAAGATTTCGTACCTGACGGGCAGCAGATGTAGCAGGCAGGTACAATTCGAAAGCAGCAGGCAGCCCGGACAAGTCTACGTCGGGGCAGGGAAGGGGAAGGGAAGGTACGACGGACGGACAGGCAATGGCGACGGGATGAGGAAGGAGGGGTGCAGGACCGGAGGTGGTGCTTGGGCGTGCGAGGTTTGGTGGGGGAAGGGAATGGCAGGAGCGATTGAGCGATTGGGAGCGAGGGGGAGGGGAAACGGAAGCGCAGCGAGGCTACCAGGGGTGTAATGGGAAGCTGCAAGGTGGAGGAGGGGGAAAATTTTCTTGGGCTCGACAACTTTTTTTCCTTCCTTTTTCCCACCTTTTTCCCTGGACTGGGGACTGTCGGCAGCGATGAATTTACGGGACAGATTGGATGCGGCTGGTCGGAGGGCGGTGGGCAATGACCGACTTGTGGTCAATGCTAGCACGCTCCAGGCAGCCCCAGCAGTGCCTAAGACTCTGGTCTTGCTCGACTGCATCCCGATGGGGAAGTACTTTGCTAGGTACATGGCGAGGTACTTTACTAATAACTCATACTTTGCTATCTTATTACTGGAGCTTGGTTCACCAGCGCCAGCGGATAAGCAGCATGGAGCGCATCGATCAAGGAAGAAGACTGATGAGAATTCCAGAGAGTCGGTGTGGACGTAGCGGTATGGGAGCGTTGTTGAGGTTGAGACGGAAGCTTCCAAGGTGTTCTTCTTCGTGTAAGATTACACTCGTTGTTTGCATCGGAGACTATCCGGGTAACCAACACAAGAGACTACGTGGAAAAGGGTGTAACTTGACCTTGTTCGTGTGTCATACAACAGCGGATATATCGGTAACACAGGACAACCGTCTTGCATGGCTTTGTGAGCGCCTGCTGCTACCCCGTGCGTGAATGAATGCCTAGCATGAAGGGTGCCATGGAGGCCAAGCACTGGGGTCATATCACACACCTGGCGAGAGACAGTGGTTGCGTCCACAAGCTGTGACAGGACAGTGGCAGCAAATGCAGCACGTTGTGCAATAGATCAGAAGCGAACCACATCATGGCGGACGGAACCCTTGTAAACAAAGACGGCAGTCGACTTGACGACGACGGTTCTGATCTGTCAAACGCCATTTCTTACCCACAGTCACTGCATGCTGCTCCCTTTGGGGCGGCTTGCATCTGGCCTTTCTCCCATCACTTGCCTGCCCGCCTTTGGGATATGCCAATATTAGATCCATTGCTATGTAAGCTCCAAGTTGACCCCCTAGGAAATTCTCCCATTGGGTCCGGCCCCGTCCTGGCCCCGACATCGATCGACCCACGGATGAAGTAATGGCGTTTTCACACAGGCCAGTGCTGGATGCCGTGACGAATTTCACATACGTGCCCAGCTCGTATCGTTTACGTGTGCTTGCTTTCAAGATGCCATCCATCCATTCCATTCCATGAATGCATGATGGCGAGAGGCAGCAAGCGGGTTCGGCATCAGCCCGGAGGCAGCGAATGAATGGCGCACGGCGCGAGTCGGGTGCGTGAGCCGTGAGACGCCGTGAGACGCCGGGCTGGCCTCCGGCGCTACTCCGTGCGTCTGGCCTGCGTACCGTCAAGGTATACAGATCGCGGGACCAGCCCCAGCCCGGTGCAGCACTCAACCGCCACCAAATGGACCCCGTTGGGTCTTGGTTGGTCTTTGTTTTTTCCTTCTATCCTTCTATTTCGAAAAATTTTCCCACATGTTGCATGTCGATAATCAACTAAGGGACTGTGTCATTCTGATCCCGTTACCCCTAATTACCCCAGTGCCGCCGCCGGCTACTGGGTTTCCGGCTCTGGGTCTGTCTAGTCTATTAATATCTGTAGGGACCTATCTATGGATGCAACTGCAAGATCCAATGATGTTTCCAAAGGGTGGTATCTAGGAGGGTCCGCACCCGTGCTCAAGCAGGATACACGTGCGCCAATCTCGAGTGTCAGACTGCTCTTTGGACATGATACACGTATCAAGACGCAACGCCCTCGTCCTGATGCCGAGCAAAATTACTGCCCTCCCGCCGTGAGCAAGGTGGATGCTCAAAGGGGCGCTAGAATTCTTCACTATGGATTTGCCGGAGCGGATACACGTTAGCCAGCGGCGGGCCATGGATGGACAGTGAGATGGAGATTGCCCATGACTCTGGCCCAATCCCAACCCCATCCCCAAACGTGCCCTACCCCTGGCCCGGGAAACAAACTGGGATCTTTGTGATAGGATTCAGGCGCTCCGGTCGATTTGGGCCTCGCTATTTTATTTCCTCAGCGGCCCATCAAGGCCATGCGATCCCCATGCCCCCCCTGGCGTGTGTGCCTGGTTCCCTATCCCCGGGTTCCCGGTTCAATCTACCAGGGCGGCACAGCCACACGGGCATGCACGGCGAGAGCTCGGGGGGAGCTCGAATTAACCAGACGAGAGAGGCCGGCTCACGGGAGAAGCCAGGCGCAAAAGGGGAGCGAGGTTGATGAGGCACGACTCGGGGTGAGGTAGGTATCCATGCAAGGGCGTGCCGTAGTAACTATGCCAGCTCCAAGCCCGGCGGATCACCAGCCAGCCATGATATGAGGTACGATTCAAGAGCAGAGCGTCGGTGCTCTCTGCTGCTGTTCAGAATGGATACTTGGCTGGTACTTGGCGCTTGTAGTCCCATGTCTGGCATCCATGGCCGCAGCCAGCTCCCCACTTCACAGCTTGGTGGCCATGGCTGAGCTTGACATTTCACCATCATCCATTACGACTTCTCACTGGAAATGACGACGTCGTACATATCCAACCAAGGCAGAGTCAGTGACAAATTCTCTCGGCTTCCTTGGGGGAGTGTGAAAATGGAGAAGAATCCTTGGTGTCGGAGAAGGAGTCGAAAAAGGCCAGGGATTAATATCAGAACGAAACGGTGAACTGCCTCTTTGGGAAACGTCTTTGAAGAGCCGGAGACTCGACGATGGAACATGACAACCTCAGGACCTGGGCAATTTTCTTTCCTTTTTCTCAGGCAGCTGTGACGGGTTCCTCTTTTGGACTGCTACACTCATTTTACACTCTCACATTTTCTTCAACTGGTCTGGTCCCTGTAAAATGTCAGTTTCGTCCCCATCCATCCCGCGGGGAGGCTCCTCATTTAACGGAAGGTGCGTCCGTCGGGTGCCTGCCGTCCTCGGTTCCTTCCTGCGCTGGGGCTTCATGGTCCGATAATACTGCTGGTACTTGCCAGTTATGCGACCTGCGTGCCTTCCTACATAACTAATTGCTATAATCTCCAATGGATAGTCGACGACTCTCCTCGGCTCTTTGTTTCCCTTCATCCTCCAATAATCTCCATCTTCACGCCATCATCATGCTTGTCGCATAAGCGAAGAGTTTTAGAGTTCTCATAGTCGCTCGTTAGATCTGACAGTCATGTTGTTGGAGTGTCCAAGTCACCAATTTCTGTTGCCCATCGATCCAGCCAACTCCTCATGGATATCCACACCATCCACTCAGACTGTGCGCTCTCTGTCCACTCCTTCAATCGATTCTGGCTATCCACCTGCTCCGCTGACGCCTCGGTGCCCACTGCGTTTCCGTTGTCCAGCCTTGGGCGCGATAAACCCATGCAGCATGCAGCCCGTCGACAAGCCATCGTTCCATGGTGCACCCAAGCCTTGGACTGGTCGGAGCCTTTCTTTATCGCCTCGGCCCTCTATTTGGTTCCGTTACTGAGCTGAGAAACTTGCTCGCCAGCAAGAGCAACCCGTCTTCTAATCAGCGGATAATGCGCCTCGGCATGAGACAAGAAGACCAAGATGATTAACCTTGCTGGCCCTGGCTCGTGGGTCTTGTTTCAGAGCGGGAGGCGCCCAAGCACACGCACCCTGGCGATGCCGACAGAATACCTACAGTAAATGTGCTTGTCGCGAATGGGAGGGTATGTATGACTCTTCACTCGGAAGCCCATGTTTCCCAGCAATGGCTGCCCTCCACTCTGTGAGGGCTTCCCCAAACGATCCACGACGCTCCACCAGTCAGTGCAGTTTGGTGCGACTTGGGTTGCAACTGTGCGGCATCAAATTCCCCTGCATCAGTCCATACCTACATGGAGGCGACAAAGTCGTCCGGCCGAGTTGCAACAGTGGAGAGTTCGGTCTACACAAACTGCCTTCCTCCGGAGGAGACGTACGAACGCAGTGGACCCTGGACAGTCTTCCCCATTCCAGACGTTACGAAGAGCTCATCTCGATGAGTCCATTGCGGCCAAAACCGACGGCCAGGCTGCCAGGCTCGCTCGACTCATCAGGTTTCTCCGACCATCACTCTGACAAGCTAGAAGCACCCCTGTTTTGTCGGCAAATCACTCACAGTGTTCTGATACTATCTACTGGGCAGGTTCCCTGTGACAATCAGCCCGCGATCCTCTGACTGTGACTCGAGCACGACTCCACCAGGCGGTTGATATCTGAGACTCTGCAACCCGATATGGATCCCGACGATGAGGCACGCACGTATGGACGGACCAGGTACCTTCGCGTTCACGCGCATGACATTGCATGCGCGTCGCATGGTTCTCTTTAGCCGTCTGTCCACCAGCCCGCCCAGATTAGAGCCCTCCAAGGCATTCGGCAAGAGGGTTCAAGATGACCTCGTCAGCTCGGCCGGGGTGGGTTCTTGAGGCTCGCAAAGGCGTTGCTGCGAATCATGGCCTCTCATGTATGACCAGTCCGCAATGGTGTTGCAACCTTTGCTCCAGCCCTGGTCCCGGTTGCTAGCTCCTCACTCTCACCACCCTGCAGAACTCTGATGCGTCTGCGTCTGCGTTTGGATCTGCTGCTCCTGCTTGCTTGTGCGTCTGCACCCGCGCCGCAGCCCGCTTCTGCATCGGCTTCTCTGCTTCTGTGTGTGCCTCTGGCCATGCCGGAGCCCATTGCCTTGTTCGTCTCACCCACCCTTAGCCTTATCCATCTGTCGTGACTCCCTCTCCCTGCTGTGCCACCATGTTCCTCCAGCCCTTCGTCCAATGTCTTGCATATTCTCCCCTCCAGAAACCTCTGACCGGCTGCCCGTCCATCACAGCATCATCTGCCCTCTCTTACACTGGTTGACCGGTCATTGATAACAGCGGAGTTTTGACCGCTGTTTGTAGCACTCTTCTGTCGACAAGAAGACGGCCGCTGGGGCTTGCATTAGCTGCAGTCGCGTCGTTGTCATCATGCCTAGTGGCGTTTGTCCGGGCCGTACAGTCTCAAGCTTCGATACAAGCGTCCCCATCTTCTCCGATGGGCGATGATGCCATGGATCCCCCTACCAAGCATGGATATATGGGGCCGCTGTGCCAGCATGACATTCGTACAGGCACCCAACAGCCATGACCCAGCAACAGATCAATTATCAACTCAGATCCCATGCGACTGGACCTTTTAGGAAATGGCCCTGCTATTGTTCAAACACTCGATGAGTTGAAACCAACTGACCGGCATGGTTCTGTTACCATGTCGCCATTTCTCTCGCCAGTATCGAGTTTCTACAGACATATCCACCACGAGACATGGAGACCTCTGAGTATCAGCTCAGCCCGGCAGATATGGTCCGAGTTTCGTGAGAAATGTGACAGCTCGGCAGGCATGCTGTCAAGTCTGCAAATCCCAGCCCTAGTGCCCCTCAGTCGACTATGCGCATAAGTTTCGTCAACCATAGTGCGCGTCAATTGATGTTGAGAACCAAGAGTTGTGGCGGGGAAACTCTATATCAACGCCCTCCAGTCGATATGGACCCAACGCATACCACGCATGCGTTGAAACACGTCTCTGTTGATTTGCATGACAGCAATTAACTTCAGACTCTATTAACGGTCTTGGCCGGTGGGAACATGTGGTATCTAACAATGCTAAAGATTAAGAAAAAGAAACGACAACTCTCTAGAAACGTTCTAGCGGGTATCTGTCTGCGTCCCAAGCGCAGCTCACATTCTAACGTCAAACAAGTAAGTCAAACAAACCATGCATCATGCGAATCGCTATCCTGCAACAAGCATTGAAAGCCAACAACTGGCTGCAACCAATAAACCAACGTCTCCAACAAGAGCCTCAAGCCGTCTAAACTCTCTTGCCGGCTGTGCAACCATCTCTTAGCAGCAAAACGCGTGTCCTTCACAGTATCCGTCCAGAGAGCCGCACCTCGGCATCACTCGGCCCGTTCCGGCCCTCTACCTCATGGTCCCTGGATCTAGCCCCTGAATGATGACCTTGGCTCCGCGAGGCCGATCTTGCTCCACTCAGCGGAACTGCAATCGAATGATGGAGAAGAGCATGTTCTGCAACACGTGCAGCATAACTGCGACGCACGTCGGCATCAGCTCCGGCCAGACGGCAAGGTCTAGCTTCCCCTCTAGGCCGACGTCGATTTGGAAGAAGATACGGATAAGACCCCGCACAACGATACTCGCCACCAGCTCGCACGCCCACGTCACCGAAGAGGCGTAAAAGGTGACGTTGAAGTTGTAGGGTTCACCCTCGGTATCAAAGGCAAAGTATGGGTAGACGTCCTTGTTAGCGCCAAAGTGCAGCACAAGGATGCTGCCCAGGAACGTAGCCATGGACACATTCTCGGCCAGGAAGCGGATGAAGACATTGCGAGCCTGGAGCTTTTGGTAAGATCCGTAGCTTTGCCCGTTAAGGCCCAAGATACAGAGGATCTTGTGCATCAAAGAGGTCATCATGATGGGAGTGATAACAACCAGGCTTGTTGACGAGAGGACCTGGAGAATGACGAACTGGGTTGGCGAACGAAGGCGTGCATAAAGAGAGCGGACGTATGTCTGATAGGTCAACATGAAGTATCTGATTCGCCTTGTTAGTTGGTGCGTCGGAAGCGAAGGTCATCTCTCAAGCCTTGGCGGCTGTAGACTCACAGTTTAAAGACCCAGCTGAGGGGATAGCTCCCTACACGCTCGCCCTCACGGATACCCAACACCCAACCTGTCAATGCGTCAAGGAGATGTACTGTCGCAACCCAGCCATAGACATAGACAACTGTCTCCAAGTTGTTATGTGGAAGAGTCCGCAGGTAGATCTCAGCATACGCCTCTCCAATAACGTAAGCCATCAAGCCAATGAACAAGGCCACGCAGAACCACAGAAACCGCACAAAGCTCGCCGGTAACCAGAGTCGACGCATCCTAACGCCTTGCGGTCGCAGGTCCGGCTCGACCCGGAGCATATCCGTGTCGAACAGGTCGGCGGAGACATTACGGCGCCGGCGGTCCCTGCCCGACAACGACTCTGGTTCTCCGGTCCACCAGGACGTGGTAAAGATGCGCTGTGTCTCGGAGAGTGAATGTCGAAGGCCAATGTGCCGCTCGTTTGTGGTGAGGATCAGAAACGCTATGGCGACAGGCATAGCCATGATGATAAAGGTCCACGAGATCCATGCTGTGTTGTGAACGGTGAGAAACCGGGTCGCGCTATTCATGTATATCGGTATGGGCAGGGCGATGGACAGAATGGCGATGAGAAAGACGGTGAGTGGAAAACCGAGAGACTGCGGCCACCAGTTGAGACTGTAGAGGTTAAAGACCTTTGTAATCCAGATGAGGGCGGTGAGGTTATAGAAGCCATAGTATACGAAGAGGAAGAACCAAAAGTTGACCTGGACTCGCGCTGCTCCGTGACCAGGCGCCTTGGGGTCGTGAGGTGAGTCGTTATCGTCGTCATAGTCGTGATCTCGTCGAAGGGAGTATTGGGGAAAGGGTATAGAACACCAACCCACGGCCTTTTCTCATGTCGGTCCAGTCAGTCCCAAGCCTCACCCTTTACAAGAGGCCATTTCAACGTACCAACAAGGCCGGCATCAAGACCAGAAACCCATACCTGCTCCACCACTTGTCCACGACCCTCTTCACGGCCGATTGCCTCGGGTCGACCCAGATATCCAACGCCCACCGCTGCCAGGCACGCTCCCACGCGGTTCTCTCATCCTCTAACCCGTCGCTACTAGTAGTGCTCCCAGCGTCATCGATGTGTGCGAGCTCTGCGGCGACAGCGCTACTGGGAACAGCGCCGTAGCCTAGGATGTGAACGCTGCCGCGGCTGTCAAAGGCGGCGGTGCTCGATAAGAGGCCGAGTTGGCTATGCCGTCGAGGTACGACGCCCGGGCGCGGTGGCACGGCGCGGAACCGGCCTAGAAGAGGAGTCGAGTCGTTTGGGCGGACGCGCGACTCGGAGCCCTGCGTGAACTGGAAGAAGCTGGGCATGGGATGTCGTCAAGGGAGAGCGGGTTCGGACTACATCGATGTCGGAGGGTTGGGCTGTTATATCATGAGTAGGCGTTTTATCGTTTCGATTAAGATTTAGTAATTATCGAGTCGTTCTATAATCGTGAAGTACCAAAGAATTGAATCCAAGAGTCAAGGATGAGAGAATTAGTATCGAGTCGTTGTTCTTTGGTGTTGGTTGTTTTTGCGAATTGTTGGGTATGGAGGTTGCGGTCAGGCCTGGTCTCTATTATCTCTCGGCTGATAATAAGCAAAGTGGAAAACAAGGGTCCAATCTCCTGCCATGACGCACGCGCTCCCCAGACGAGACGCTAGAGATCAGCGGGCTTCAGTGGAGTGAGTGTGTGAACGATAGGCCAGCGTTGCAGGGGCAGGACCCTTGCTCAGGACTTCAGCTGAATCGATATCAAGTTCTCGTCAAAACAAGTTTCTTGCGCAGGCCACGGGGTCATGCCCATCCTGTAAAAGAGGCATTTTTGATAAATCGCATGCCCAATATCCATGGGTAAGTATTACAAGAACTATAGCGTTTTTATATGCATATATGTACATCTTGCGCATCTGGCAACACCATATTGCTCACTCTGATGATGTACTCAGACTCTCAACTAACGAGTCCTCATCCTTTTCATCTACAAGCACACCCCCGGCGATATCATCCGAAAATGCCACTGTCTTTGCCGAGTTATGCTTCGACGGTTCCAGCAAGTCACCGCTCCAAGGCTTGCATTCCCTGACATGCTCACCGCATCGTAGGCATGTCCAGCCCTCTCCCTCCTCCCGCTCCAGGCGGGTTGCCAAGCACACAAAGCAGTACACACAACCGCAAGGAATAGTCTCGTATGGGTTGGTGATATCCGTTTGGGCTGAGCCAATAACACCGCTGGAGGCTGCCGCCGCTAGGATCTCTGTTTCTGAAGTCGCAGTGTCGTTCTGGTCCTGATAACAGATGGCGCATGTCCTCTCGGGGAGGAATGCATACTCTCCATTGGCCTTGTTGCCCTCTTCTGGTCCTGTCCTAATGATATCCTTGGTTTTTCGCCATGTCCGGGTCAACCATCGCCGCCATCGCTGGATACCAATCAAAGGTAGCACAAAGAGTAGAAACTCAGTAAAGGCGTGCCAGACAAGTTGTCGGTTAAGATACTCAAACGAGACCTCTCGGCTGACCTGGCTAGTGGGTGGCGCAAGCCTCATCCGTAAAACTCTATCGAGTAGTGTTCGATATCGGCCGTGCAGCAGAAAGATAAGGAAGGAGACGCATGCGGCGGCTGAATGGACAGTCGAGAGTGTGGATGTCAACCGCGAGAGCCGCTTTACTCGTGGGCTGGGCTCATCATATCCATCGTCGTGTTCCAGTAGCCAATCCTCCCATCTTGTCCAGGCGTAGTCCCCAAATACTGTCACCATCCCGTAAAGTGATTTTTGCACCTTAGAGGGCGCCTTGAGGATGGGTCCCTCTCTCCTGGCATCCGTGTATTTGAGATTCTGAAGAGCGGCGCCGTATGTCGCATCATGGTCCCAGACGGTGAGCTTAAACAGTACTGCCCTGAGGGCTAGCATGATCTCGGCCGACCAGTCATCGTGGAGATGTCCTCCGCCAAAGTATTTGAGGCCTTCGCAAACTTGGTCCTTGAGGATATCCAGGAGCTCCACGTCAAGCAATTCGGCGTCAACCTGTCCCACGCGAAAAGCAGGTCGCGTACCCTCTCTCGTCGATATCGCGTCCCAGGCAGATCCGATGCGGCCGAGGGGGAAGGGTAGGCGCTCGAGGCTGGATCGGGTTCGGGAAGATTGCCGCTGTGCAGCGATACGGGCTGTGGCTTCGGCCTCGCGGGCCTGGCGGCGCGCAGCTACGCGGCGCTGCGCTTGGACGAAGCTCGAATCGGTCATCGGGTCGGTAGCATGGGAGCGGTCGTTTAGAGCGCGTGTGTTGAAGTTTCGGGGCGTTGGACAATCGAAGTTTTGGTCAAGGAGAATGTCACATGGAAGCGAAGGGGAAAACGCGCCAGACTCTCCTTGTCAGCTCCGGTCTCTGGGGTTGGGCGGAGCCACATGACGACAGAGCTAACAGACCTCCACTGAGAAGCCGAGGTGTTGTCGGCTGGGGAAAGTGCCCGCGTTTTTCGCGTGCCTGCCAGGCCAGTGGGCTCTTGCGCTCGGTTCCTCTCCGCGAAGTCGGTCGGGACCACTTGCCGCAGCGAGAAGGTCACGGAAAAGGCAGTTGTAACGCAGAACCTCCTTAGTAGGTAGGAACTGGTATTTCCAGAATTTTAATCGTTCTAGAAAAGAATTGTCTTCCATTCAACAACATCAGCATCGACGCTTTCGTCTTTGGGTCCCCCATCGAACCAGGAACCCGGCTTCGGGTATCACCAGTGTGAATACCCTTGGCGATGGCCGCTTTCGTCAATGAATGAGCAGAGAAGGAGGGCGCTTGGGCAATCCTCAAGTCTGTTTGCATGGAGCAGAGTCCCAGAAGCCTGGGTCTGGGGACGCTCACGATTGCCGCCGGCAATCGACACCAACTACATTATCAAGGCTCTCTCGGCAGCAGCAGGCTGCTGCATGTTTGCACAGCTGGCTCAGCTTGGCACCCAGAATGCCTCCTCGAGGAGACCGGTGTCCAGGCGAAAACTCGTCGGTGGATACCTTTTCAACCTGAGCAAACAATCAGAGCGCAGCTGCGCAAGTATTTGAGACAAGTCGGCCGCTTTGGGAAGATCCTTCTCAGCCCACTGTCTGGGCGGGAGATGTCCAAGGCCCCGCCGAGTGGCTGCGCTGAATGATGTTGATCCAGGCTTCAAACAACATGTCTCAGAGCCCTCATCCTCACTGGCAGCCTTAAACATCACCTTGCGTAAGAAAGAGGGGACACATTCTTCGACATCACACAGTGTCTCGGCAAGGAATTCAACACGAATCATGCTTTATCAAGATGGTAATGACGGGACGCTCTGCGATGTGGGCCAGTTGCTCATCTCCCCTGAACCTCGAGATGGCCAACAACTGGTACGACCAACAAACCGGGCTCTCGATGAGCCGACTGTCTCAGTTATCAGAGGGCAACGTGGAAATGCGGCCTGCCGTTTTTGACAGATTCAGCCCCCAGCCTTTGACCGAGAACCCAAATCCAAGCCACACAACGACCAGACCAGCCAACTCGGTTCGTAGAATCAGCCCTGGGCCATTGTTCTGAGATTTGAATGCAACTCTGCTCGTTTGCTCCCAATCACATCTCACATCTTGGGAATTACTTTTGCTTGATGGTGACGATCAGCTCCTCTTCGTGTCACCTCGATTACCTGGTCCGGCAGCATTTAACAGTATCAGGGTCATGAGGAGATGCCCCCTTTATTATCCTCCTGCCCTCCCAAAATGTGCTTCTAACCCAGAGCGTTGGTAAGTAGGGACACGGACTTGCTCCGGATGTCTGTTGGTTCAACAAACATTCCCCAGTTTGCCGCCTTGTGACACCCTTCCCGTATCTAGTCCACTCGTTAGGACGACCCAACAAAGGGAGTCTTGCTCATCCTTGAACTTCTTTCTCGTCTCTCACCCGCGCGATCCGGTGTATCGGTCAAACCATGGCAAGTCCATCTCGAAACGACGTTTCAGCTGCGTCTGAACCCCAGCCGGTTCAGTTGCGAGCCGGTGCGGTGCGTTCTCGAGCGAAACATCGTGCTTCTCTGGCCTGCGTTCAGTGCCGTCAAAAGCACATTCGGTGCGATGGAGTCCTTCCAGCTTGCTTTCGATGTAAGACCGATCATAGGAAGTGCGTCTATGCCGAATCACGTCGAGGAATTCGAGATCCAAACAAGCGGAAGAAGATGAAAGAGGAGGCTATGAAGGCCGACCGAGATGAAGCATCCAACAGTACACCATCACCCAACTTTCCAGGCTTCGAAATCCCCGCCCATGTCATTCAGAGACTCCCTGCTGGCTGGACACACCGAGAGGCACAAAATCCTCTTGCCGTTAAGGATCTATTCGACCTTTACTACGCCAATTTCCACCCCACCCACTCATGGTTGCCCCCGAAGAAGACTCTCAGTCGCCTCATTGAGACAGTTCCAGATGACTTCAAGTTCACCATGACCATGATTCTCTACGTGGGATCCAAGTATGCCGACAACGTGGACAGCACGTCACTACGCAATTATGCCTACGAAATGGCTTCAGGGGAGTTGCCCGACACAGTCTGGTCTGTCCAAGCGCTACTATGCATGTGCATTGCTGCCTTTGGAGAGCAACACGACGACTACTGCAGCCTGTGGTTTGACCGGACCCGTGACCTGGCTCTCAGGCTAGGGCTCCAACACAAGAGCTTCGCCGATGCGGAGGAGGACCCTATTCTGGCCGAATCGTATCGAAGAACATACTGGGCGTTGTATACGCAGGGATCACTGAGGACGGTCCGGGAACATCTTGGTCATTGGCAACTCTACCATACGAAGGCAACAACAGAACTTCCATGTGAAGAGTGGGAATATGAATCAGGTGTCAGTAGTTTCGTTCATTGTGTGCCTTGTATACTAACATGTTGACAGAAAATTCCAATCCCGGTAACCCTAGAGGACCACGACAAGAGGGGGCCCTCGAGACAATATTCTTCATGGGCATATTTTGTGGACCTAACTCGCATCTGTGGCCAATTCGTTGTGCCTCTCCTTAATGTTGGGGAAGTGGCATTTTCAGAGGCCATGGATAATGCGAACCTTCGTGTCGAGTCGTGGATACTGCAGATGCTCCCGTGGAAGAAGGATCTTGTCGACATCAATGGTGCGGTTGATATGATATTGTACCACGCGGTAAGTAGGTATACTATCCAAGAATTGAATAGGGGCTGACGGTGGATGGCCTACAGCTAGGGATTGCTTATGGGTATGTCAAATCACATCATGTTGCCAGGCTCATGCTAACTATTGAAAAGTCTTCAGATTCGGATGCAACTCCATTACAAAGGGGTGAGGCCTCAAGACGGTGTTCGAGAGGTTGCCAGCAGGGGTTTCTCTGTCCTCAGCAGTTCGCCTTCCCCTCCTGCAAGTGTGACTATGGGATCCAACCCTCGGTTACCTGGATCAGCAGCTGTCCAGGCATCGCTACACCTCGTCTCATTGTTCAACCTCCATCTTCCACCAGAGAATTTTTCTCCATCTTGCATCTTGGGCCTTGAGCGGGCGGCTTTACCACTTTTCGATGCCTTGCTCTACGGACAGGGGCAGCCAGTTTACAAAGTCAAGATCTCGCTTTTGGTGAGTGTGCTGAGAAATGCGGGAAAGTTCTGGCCCAGGTCGAAGGCGGTTTCGGAGGAGATTGAAGAAGCGATGAGAGGGGCAGCAGATATTATCGAGGCTGCTGAGCAGTTGCAGGAGATGCAAGAGATCCAGGAGATCCAGGATATGCAGACGACACCCGATATGCTCGACTCGCCTGATATGGACGAGGAAGATCCACCCACCGAATTCGCACCTCCGGTATTTACGACGATGGGCCAAATGGATGCCTGGGCGCAGGTGCAACCACAGGCTGCAAATGTGGAACCAACAACTGAGCAGATGGCCCAGTGGTTGGGGTTGGAAACTGAACTCCCAAAGACTGAGGAGCCACCGCTGGAGATGCATGGTGTTCCTCTCTCGGGACCTAGCGAGATGACGCTTGGCATGGAAACTGCTCCGCTTCCAACGATGGAGAACATGACGTTGGGTATGGAGGCTACATCACTTCAGGGGCTGAGGAGCCGACACTAGATGCAGAGGCCACTCCATTTCCGAAGACTAAAGAGGACACGATGGGCATGGATGCTATCCCTGTGGCACCTTTCCCTCTGGCTCAGGCGGGGCCCTCGGGTATGGAGGCTCATCCAGGTATGCCGATGTCATTTGTCAAGACTGAGGATCAGTGGTTTTAGGGGGTTGGAGCTAGGAGCGAGGGAAAGGGCTAGGTATGGGGTTGTCAGGGCCAGTGATAGTTTGAGATCAGTTCTTGCTACTTCTGGTGGGGTACATGGTATTTCTTTTTGTATAATGGGTGGACATGTGGGTTATTAGATCCAGATTGCAAATATCCATTGTTGTGTGTTCAGGATGACTTTGATTTCTAGTGCGATTTTTCCTATTGAAACTCACGCCAAAGCAGTCATTTAGGTTGGCAAGTGATTCAGTTTAACCTCCGTCATGTTCTTTGTTTGTATGGCATTGAATTAAGCTGGGGTGCCTGGGTGTTGGTTGTCGCGACTGGGCCTGGTTTTTGGGTGGAGCTGTGTCTTGGGTATGGAACTGGAAATCTGCAGGGTTCTTTCCAAGACTGAACCGGATGATGGATTTCATTGAGGCTCTTGCATGGCATACATCTTGGTTGAGAGCAAGACGGGAGACAAAGACTATATTCAAGCAGATGGAATGTAGAATTGGGTAGTTGGGTTAACGTTGGTTGGTCACAGTATTTCGTGATATACCCAAGATATGTTACATCCTTTATCTGATACCTAGGGAGGCAGTGAATTATGTACATAGCATAATTTAGGCCATTGCATACTTCAAGCTCAGCTACGACAATGGATATATCTCTTCAAGCTGTTGCTTGCCTGATACATATAGTTACTGCGTCTCAATTATGTACTTTGAAGTCAAAGAAACTCGCCTACCCTACACTCACGATAATGAAATGGAATGCACCGGCACGGGACCCTGTCAGCCTCCCCACCCCCACCTCGTTATTAAAGGATCGATTGGCGGGCGCTAGAGCTCATGGCCATGCAGGGATTCTTCCGTTCCCCACTAAACGGATCCCTAAGAGGAGGGGAGCCTTGGCCTTTGATAGCGTCCGTCGCCGCCTGCTCTTACATCATTCATTCATCCCCGTCGCGAACAACCTCAGGTCCATGCTATTTACCGCGCCCCATATTCACCGCCAGGCACCGAACACCGACCGCTTTGATATTCACGTCGTGAATGCGATCTACCGAAATTGCGCTTTTCAGGCCGATGACTCATCGTGCCTAGATTTACGACATTTAAAAACCGACTTGCGATTCGTCCATTTGCACCACCACATTCGGCTATAAACACCACTTCGCCGCCCACCCTTTTCACTGTTCGATGCGACTCGGAGCCTCACGCAGCCTCTCGCTAGTATCTGATACCCTCCGCGACAACATCAGCTACATCTTCTCGTGTTAACAGCAACCATGACGCGACGGCGCGAGCTCCGGCCCGAGGACTCGTGGCGTGTCGTCGAGGGCGAAAACGACAGCTTCGATACGAGCATTCTCCCCTCGCTGGCCGACTCTTCGTCTCCGCCCATCTCCTCAGGAATACCTTCACAGCCGTTTTCTCAGGGCGATATCAGTTTCGGCTCGCAGGACAGCATCCGCGACTTTGGCGTCGATGAGGGGGATATTCTGAGAGAACCGTTTCGTCCGAGTTTGTCTCGCGCAAGCGTGAGCGCAACTGGTGATCCTGTCTTCAGATCGCCCGATCCTCAGTTTCATATGCCGCAGGTAGATGTATCAACCGATGCATCAGGAAGTGTAAGAAGCGAGAGAACGGCCAGAGGCGGCCTGGGGATAGGATATTCAGGCGACCAAGGCGCAAGAAGACGAGGGTTCCCTCCGCCAGGGAGCCCGCCCAAGCAGAGGACTTCACGACCGAGACACAGCACTGCCGAAGAAGAGTATTACCGCTATCGCCGCCAACATCGGGGAGCGCCTTCAACTTTCGGAAGTCAGTTCGCGGGATCTGTGCCTGTGACGCTGTATAATGTACTCGGCTGGTTCACGGGAATCTTTGCTCTCGCTTTCCGATATGCTCAACGACCGCTCGCGCTTCTCCTCGCCATATACCTTTGCTTCGGCGGCCTCATTATTGCCCAGAACATGGCAACTCGCTCCATCGCGGCGTCACTCTCACCGCTGTGTAGGATACCCGGTCTCTCCATGTTTGGGCTTCCGTTCTGTCCTTCTCTGGATACCATCGTGACGCCCGAAGCTGGAGCGTCGCACGTCGAGTTTGACCAGCTCATGGATGTTCAGTCCAAGTTTGAGCAGGTGTTGGAGAAGAGTGCCGACGGTGTCTCGCTCCCCTTTGAGATGAAGCGTTCCGAGATGGCTATAAGAGACTTACGTACTCTTATCCGGCACAGCGACGTTTCGAGACGTGAAGAGCTTGTCCTCGAGTTTGACGGTTATATCGATACAGCTCGTCAGTCAGCCACGGACTTGCAAAAGTTCAACACGCACGTCGGCTCATCCGTCGACGCAATCATCAGTATCAACCGGTGGACATCTCGCTATATCGACACTCTAGCACCATCCGAGGAGTCTACAAGCTCACTCTCGTCCACTTCCCCCTTTGTCAGCTGGGCATCGTGGCTCTTCCACCCTTTCCAGCCCACCAGCGACCACATGTTCAACGAGCGCATGCTCCTTGACAAATACATCGAGCACACTGCTCAAGTCTCGAACCGAATCGCGGCGTTGATCCTCGAAGCCCAGGCCGTCCTCCGGCTCTTCACGCAGGCAGAGGACTACCTAAATAGAATTTACGAGATCACAACCCTATCGTCGATCGACGCCGAAGAGCAGCGAGACACCCTCTGGAGTCTCTGGAACCTGGTCGGCGTCGGCACTCAAGGGCATGCCCGCGTCTCTCGCCAGATCGCCCTCCTGCGTCAGGTTGATGACCAGCGCACAACCGCTGTTGCACAGGTGAGCGCTCTCATCCTCGAGCTTGAGAGCATTCAGCAGGGACTCGGCGATCTGAGGGACGCCGTCGCACAGCCCGAGCTGCTGCGTTACGGGGCCGGAGGTATGGCGCCCTTGCCGCTCAGCGTGCACATTGTGACCATTGACCTTGGCGTTGAGCGCCTCGAGGATGCCAGAAAGAGGATTCGCGCCGCAGAGGACGACCGCGTTCGTGATGCGTTGGCCAGAGTTGGAGTGCCTGACGAGCGCCTGCTTGGAGGGGAAGGAAGACGTGAATGAGTGATGAGAGGGATACGAAGATGAAGCATATATGGATAATGAAGGAATGAACGTCAAAGTACATTGAAGGAATGGGATCAAGACGAACAGGACATATGATTGACTTTGTAACTAACATTGGGTTGAGCGGCGTTGGAGTGTTTGGTGTTGGCGTTATTGCACATGATGGATGATACCAGAAACCTGGAGTTGATTTGGGTATCAGAGAAACAAACATATTAGTAGCCATGGATAACATAGAGGCGAGTTTTGTCACATTCTGGGGTACTGCGCTCTGCCGACTTTTGCTGTCTTCCATGTCACTCAAGATAAAATCACTTGCAAGCACTATCATGCGCTGAGCAGGCCATGTTCATTTGCTTCTTTGTACTCAATGCGCTCAAGGATATCGTCTCAACAGACTGACACCTTGCCGCGGTTACCAATCCAACATGTTCGTACGCATCACTGCTACCTCACGAGTGAGGGCAGCCATACCCACAAATAGCCCATCTCCATGGACAAGATATCTACATGACGCTTAGAACCCAATCGTCATTGCTTCAGCCACCGGACCCCTTATATGTAACCAAGATCATGGTTGTCGCATCAGCCCGCCTGACGCCGTATTCAAATAAAGTTAACCCAATGCACCCAAACCCCTCGTGAATAGTAGTCGTAGAATAGTCCCCTTTCCGTGGTATGGCCCAATATCCAACAAAAATGCCTGCCAATCCCATAAACGCCGATGCCATGCTTTGTCCCAAGTAAATGCAATGCGAGATGCCATCTAAGTCCCAGTGTCGTCCCCGAATGGTGTTAAAAATATCCAGGAAAAACTTTTGAAATTGCACGAAGCCCTACATTATTTGTTAATTGATGCCCTGACATGCTTTGAAAATGTTGGTCACTCACACATTGCCCTTTGAGAATCCGGGTCGTCAAAGGGTGCATTCTTGGCTGCAATTTCGCGCATACGCTGTCGAGCGAACGAGGAGGGACTTGCGCGCCCTACTGCTGGTGTGATCAACTCAGAATTTTCTGGTTGTGTCGGTAGTAGGTTCAAAGCCCGAGGTCTCGATCGTCTCTGTTTCGTGGGCTTGGCTGTAGCAGGAGGACTTGTGGTCGCTTCGGGCTCCTCGGGTTGTGAGGCGGTTGACGAAGGCGCTGGTGGCATATCCGAGTGTTCTGACACCTCCGCTGTTGTGTCTTCTGCGGGACGTCGTCTGAACTTTCCTAGCTTCAGGGAGACTAAAGGCGAAGAGGCAGGCCGAGTGGGTGATGTTGAGGTTCGGAAAAGCCGTTTGCCCCAGTCTCTGATCTTGGTACTGTCTGTTGATTCTTCCGACAAATCCTCCAGGTCGACCCGTTCCCGTAGCCGTCGCAAGGCACGTTCGCGACGAACCATGCCGTTCGTAATTTTGGGGCTGTAGCCTCTTGGCAGCATGCAATGCTTGCACATGGGACAAAGAGAACTGTTTTGTAACAGAAACTCATCAATACACTGCGGATGAAAGATGTGTCCACAGGGGAGCTCTCGGATGATGGTCACTCGGTGGTCGAAATTGGCGAGACAGATATGACAGCTTGGCTGGAAGTTGGTGGCAGCATTGTCACCAGTGACGCCGAAACTGGATCGTTTGCTCCGAACGCTGGCACCGGAGCGAATGCTGCGCTGATCGAGTCCTCGGCTGCTTCGTATACGGCGGGTAGAAGAGGGGGTAGGAGGAGCCGCCATCGACTCGGTGTCTGCATTGTATGTGAAGAGAGGGAATGCGCGCACATGAGTGGCCGGCACCGTTAGACGCTTGATACCCATTGCCTCGAGGTCTACCTCGCCGGTTTCGACTCTTCGCCTGAGAGATATTCGACGTCGCCGTTGAACTAGGTGCATGGTAACCGAGACAAAGGCAATGATGGCCAGGAGAGCACCGATGACGATCAAGAAAAAGGCCCAGAGAGCTGGCATATCAGACTCATCATGCAGCGAGAGCTCGGTCCATATTCGAACGTAGTCTTTTGGATTCGGCCCGTAGAGCTCGTTGATCTCGCTTCCGTAGGGAACGTCATCGATGCGGCCTGAATAAAGACTCAGCTGTTGCATGATATTCTGACCTTCCCTTCCCGAGACGGCATAGATGGGATATTTGTTGGCATTCCTCCAGGCCCCGCCATCCTCGAGATTCCACACAGGCGAGTCCGCATCTTGGGGTTTATTTGACGAGTTGTTGGGTTTGTAGAAGATGAAGGCGCGAATGGGGTCGAGACGCGCAGATGCGAGGTAGGATAGGGTACAGTCGATGCTGAACCAAGGAGCGAGAGCGATGAGGTTGTAATTCGTGGGAGGTAGGTTTTCTCGTCGTGTCACATTTTCGGGTATGAAATCGTACTGTTGTTGGTCACATTCGGGATAGCCGTCGAGGTCTGGGACGTAGAGGAGGCCAGAAATGCTCGAGCGTGAATCGGCATTGGTTGACGTCAAGGTGGTGATATTGCTGGTGATGCGCTCCTCATATGCCATCTGCTTCTGCTCGTGGGATGTTAGTCGAGACCGGTCGAAACATGGGATTGCCTCGACGTGAGTGACTTGGGGGTCGAGTTAAGGGCGGTGAACGCACTGAGAGAGCCGTGAGGTTTCTGATGATTGTCGACGGGACGGTACTGGCGCCGCTCCATACTGGATTGCTAAACAGGAGGCTAATACCAAGTCAGCGATATGCGCACGAGGGTGACGACAGATATCTGTCCCGGTGTCGCGAGGTCGTGGCGGCAGAGACGACAACGGTGGGAGGAGTGGCCTGCGTGAGGGGGAGTCGACGACATGGTGATGATAGGCGAGACGAGACAGATACAGTAACGACAAGCGAAGGGATTCGCGACAAAAGAAATCAACGGTAACCTAGAAGAACATACACGGCATTTCGTATCTCGGTGAGCGCTGGGCGACTGTCAGTTCAGTTCGTGGGATGCCAAGACTGGGGTAGGATGGGAGGCTTCTTGGCCCTCAACCCGCAGGAGCGGATGAGGAGCAGGAACGGAAGGGGACGGAGATCGTTCGGGTACAGCGGGAAAGAGCGAGGAAGCACGGGACAAGACGACAAGGCCGAGTAAGGAGATGAGGACTTACACATGCTTCTAAAACATATTCAATCATGGAATTGTAGGCATGGTATGGCGGACACCGACCGCGCAGAATTGAAGCAGCGGCCAGGTTGACAGGTGATGGTTGGCTGGTGGTGAAGACAGGATGACGGGGTGTGATAAGGTACGGAGGAATTTGCGGGAGCGAGAATTAAGATTAAGCAAAGAGGCAGGAGCAGTCGATTTGGGGCTTCTGGGGGAGGGAAGGAACGAAAGAGACAAGCGAGAGTGCGAGTGCAGGTGGGAGTGGAAATGGTCCGGGCACTGGAAATGGGCTTGCTTGGTGGTGGTCACTCTTGACTGACAGGATAGACAGAGACGGGAGACTTGGGACTTGCGTCTTGCGAGGAAGGAGGGAATGAGCGAGTGAGTGGATGGATGGGATGGCGCTGGTGGAGTTTAGAACCGTGGACAGCAACCTGAGTGGGTGGAGAAGGAGACACACGCAACGCGAAAGGGAGGAGCAGCGCCCCAAGTGAGCGTTTTGGGAGGATGGGGAGATGCTGCCGGCCGACGCCAAAGAGAGGAGAGGGGAGGGGGCAACGATTCATGGAGACGAGATGCCTTGCCTGCCTGCCTGCTTGTCTGCAGTGACCTGGCCTGGTCTGGTCTGCTTTGTGCTGCTGCCAGGCTGGGAAAAGATGGCAGGTGGTACGTAAAGCCCGTGAATTGGAGGTGGAGTGTGAATGGGGTCTGTTGGTGGCGCGTTCGGGGGTGAAAGCCGATAGGGGAGTGAGAATAAGATGACCCAGGGTCAGTTCGCAGGGGTTTTGTCTCGATGAGGCCGACCAGTCCGAATACAGTTATCGCCTTGAGAGCACAGTGCTGTAAGGAACACAAGAGGAGGAATGGAATCTGAGAAGGGGCAAGATGGTGCTGTTAACCAAGGGGATAATAGTCTGTGAGCAAGGAAACGAAAGATTCTGCGAGAGACCAACGAGTCCAGGCACAGTCTAGGCACGCCGAGTGCAGAGCCGAGGACCTAGACCTGGAAACGCGCACGATCATGACAGTGACGACTCTCTCTAATGCGAATCAACCAACTCCCAGCACATCTTTAGTTGCAGGAACAGGGCAAAAGAAAGAAAGCTATGGCGGCGGCAGCAATTGGCGCCAAGCCGGGATCATCTGGCGGAACCGAGAACTTGGAATTCTTGGTCCTGAACGCTTTCCAGAGTAGGTATCATCAGCTTGGCCTACTGTTAGGCATTGTGTGCAATGATTGTCACGACACGGGCAATGTTGTACAAACGCCGATAGCGGGGAGCATGCGAGTCCAAACCGAACGAGTTCTTGCCATGACGTTCAAGTGGCCGGGAATAATAACGAGTGAGGTGATGTCGGTCTCGGAGACGGGAGCCAACGCCATCAGAGAGGGGACCGCTATTGCAGTCGGTTTCGCTTCCGCAGTCGACCCATAATACTCGCTCGCATTCACAGAAACATTTGTGCGTAGATTGACGAGATATAAACAGAACAAAAACCACTTTAACGGACCCTTGAATATGACGGGAGGTTCGTTTTGGCTCCTGCCAAGCAAGTTGATCAAGAACCTACATCGGCAGGTACAGAAGGGAGATCCATCTTGGAAGGTACGGATGGACGGCGGGAGTTCCGAGGCCCGAGCTTGTCAGCTCTCACGTCCCGTCTCGTCTCAATCAGCCCTGGAAAGCTCCCGTCTCCCATCAGATCAGACCAGACCAGCATCAACTTCAAACAAGGGGAGTCAACCATCAGAATCCACTAAATGCAAACTTCCCCACGAACCAAAAGCTTGTTGAGAGT
Organism: Fusarium sp. LHS14.1; assembly: GCA_025433615.1. Taxonomy (NCBI): domain Eukaryota; kingdom Fungi; phylum Ascomycota; class Sordariomycetes; order Hypocreales; family Nectriaceae; genus Fusarium; species Fusarium sp. LHS14.1. Next base: position 4,586,758 of record CM046481.1, read on the forward strand.
CACTTGGTCAGATTAGGTCATACGGCCCGCAATGCGACTCCATCCAGTCTCTCTTTTTCTCTTTTTTATCTCTGGTTTCAGGGATCATCGTCTCTAGGATGTGCCTGATGCCTGTTGCCGCCCAACGATTGGAACGCTGACCTTTCCTTTGCACATTCGTGCGTTTTTAACACCTGGATCACTCGAGAAAAGTCCTTGCTGATGACATGGGAGATGTCGTGGAGCTTACGGCTCGTTGCAACCTGAGACGGAGCTCGTCGATTCAGCGAGTGGGGTATTTTGGCAACAAAGGATCGGTGGCGCCTCAGCTGGACTCGAATTGGGATGGATGCTTCGGACACGGCCCTGTTCCGTTCGTTCTCAAGAGACGATCCCGTATCTTTCAGAAGAGACAGGGAAAACTCGCTTTTACAGTCTTCTACACGCTCAAGGAGTATCAAGTTGACGTTGAGGAGAATCGAATCGAACCGACTTGGATAGGGGTCCGAGCCGAATCGGATCTGCACTTCTGCCAAGCGCTGTGCCCAAAAGCTTGTCTGTTCGAGACGTTCCAGCGGCGCCAGCCCACCAAGTCGTGATGACTAGGGGCGCGGCATAAACGCGTTTACGCGAACCCTTGAGCCACAACCTTGACGTTTTTATCACAGCCTGCCGTGAGCCGGACGCCCCAGAAGCCTCATCTCTCGTCTGGACGGACTTATTCATCAACACTGCCCACTGACTGATGAAGGCTGATCCAAGGGGTTGTGGAGTTGATGGTTGATCCGTCGATGGTAATGTTGAGCCCTGCGGGGATTGGCAGTCTGGTCTTCAGCAGTCACACATCAGAAACGCTGACAACCTCTGCGGATGCAAAGACCCTTGATCCTCGGGGCCTTGCGACTTTACGCGGAACCAGGGTTGGTCCACAGTGTCATGTCGCTGGGCGATACTGGCTGGCTTGCTCTTGAACAATACCACCCACCCCTCCCCTGTCGCTTGGTTTTCCCAGGTCCCGTTGTCTGGATTTCAGCCATTTTAGCCCGCACATGGCATCGGTGCATGCGGGCGGCACAAGCGCTGCAGCCCACTGTCTGAGAGCCCAGTCTTGGCCGTCTAGAAGCAAGCGTTTGACGGAAGCCATTCTCGAGGCTCGCAGATCTCTAGTAGCTTCCGCCAACACGACAAGATTGAATTGATGGGCAGTTAGTGTAGCACTGTACGGGTGCGCAATTCCCTCGAGGAGTAGCATGTGGCTGCGACAAAGCATGCGCCAACCCGGCAAGACGGCACAGCCTGAGGTGTAGATCACTGGATCTTCAACGAAGTTCAAACACTGGAGAGTTCAGATCAGCCCGTGAGCCCTACGAGCAGGCGGGAGCTGCATGGGAATGGAGAAGAGAGTGAGCACAATGTCGACACGGCAGCACGGAACCAACTTGCCGTGCTTGCTTGTTTGCTTGCCTCGTGGCTCACATTTTGAGCCTTTCTACCTTTCAACAGGCTGGCTGGACTGAGGTTTATGTAACCCGGGCCTAAACTAATGCACAAAGCCAGGCGCTGTGCTGAGATTGTTTCTGACAAGAGGCCGTGCTTCTCTTCCCTCTGCCTCTCCACCCAGATGAGTAGGGACACTAACAATGACTGACTGACCACAAAGGTCTCGCATTCCAGCCAACGATGGATGAGATTTGCCTTCCTACTGAAGAGCTTGCAGAGCCTCCGGTTCGAGCTCGCTCAGACTCAGAAGACTTTGGTGCCGCTCCACTTGACGTAATCAAAGGAGCGGAATGATGGCCGTGGTGGACAAGCTGTGATTGCTATCCGATGTTGCGTTTGGTACAGCCTTGCGTTGCTTTCTCTACGTCCAGAACCCTGAAAATTGGACAGCCTGAGTTAGCACAGTACGGATACTTGGTTACTGTATCCATTGATACAGCCAGCCTCCGGTTTACTCTGTCGCAGCAGGAGGGCAAGCAAGACAAGACCCTCGCTCCTTGCAGCAAATGAAACCACTGGTCTGTGACGTCGGGCACAGTTTGATCATCGTCCTCTTGTTGTCTTTGACCAGCAAATGATGTGGACTGCACGTGGCACGTCGCCTGTCATCTTTGCGAGTCGTGCCAACGAGTGAGAGTGAGTGTGTGTGCTCTGTTTGCTGCTGAATGATTTCTCATTGCCCGTTTTGGACCTAGACACGGGGATCTGGTTCAAGTTCTCCAAAAGCATGTGCGGAGTCGTTGAGCGGGCTGTATCAAGAGCCTATCAACGCTGCTCAGCGGATGCAGAGATAAGGCTTGACTTGACTTGATGGGCAGGATACGTAACATCGGATAATGGTATCCATGGTTATGGTTGTTTGGACTCCATGCCACGGTACTGTCTCTCCAAGAGCATCATGGTTGTGAGTTGAGGGCTCTGCTAGATGAAAGATGAGGTTTGCGATTCCACAAACAAAGAAAAGGCAGCCATCACGCGGGATTTCTCTCAGCTGCAAGCCTCTGCCGCCCATGGCAAGCGGCTCCTCGTATTGAAGGCATTCCAGGCCTTCGGATCGAGGGCCTCACTGCCGCATTCCAGTCGGCAACGTTGTTTCCGTAGCCACTTTTTTGCTCGAATATTGTACTTGATACCTGTCTCTACTTGGATGACTCTGGGTAACACTGGAAGGAAGTTGGAAGGGATAACGGTCGGTGTGGGAGGCCTCCCACAACTCAACGGAGGATTGATGTGCATGCTGCATATGTACGATATCCCAGTTGCATTTTGATCGTATTTTATGAATTTTATCAAGTTATTGCTGGACGGATACTTCGGGATCGTCAAATAGACAAGGCTGGGAATCCATCTAAGTCATCAACGAGGTAAACGCCACCAGATTCACGATATACTCCTTCAGGGCGGCAAGTCTGTAGATATCTCCGGGCTCCACATTGCACTACATCCAAGATACGTCACGGTTAATTAAACAGCACAGGAAATCATTCAATTCTTTTCACTAACAAGAGTGCACATTCTGAACATGTATCATGGCCGAGAGCTTCTCTCTTCTCCCATCGTGAGGTCCATTGCTCTCACATGAGGTGAACCGGCTGGGTTGCTCAGCAACTTACCAGCGTCGGTCACCACCATAGCCGTTTCCACCGCCGTACTCATCATTATCACGTCGCTCATATCCACCACCGCCGTAGCCTCCCTGGCCCTGGCTCTGGCGGACGTACTCGTCGGCCTCTCCTCCGCCGTAACCGCCTTCCTCACGGCGACCGTAGCCGCCCTGGCCATGACCACCACCGTAGCCGCCCTCCTCACGACGCTCGCCGCCTCCGTAGCCACCGCCGTAGCCTCCCTCTTCACGGCGCTCGTGGCCGCCGCCATAACCACCATCACCACCGTAGCCACCACCGTAGCCACCTCCGTAGCCACCTCCGTAGCCACCTCCGTAGCCACCCTCTTCTTGACGTTCATGGCGGCCGTAGCTCTCCTCGCGGCGCTCATAGCCGCCGCCGCCATAGCCACCCTCCTCGTGGCGTCGGCCACCACCATAGCCGCCCTCATCATCATCGCGGCGACGACCATAGCCTCCTTCACCGTCATCACGACGGCGACCATAACCGCCCTCGTCATCGTCACGGCGGCGGCCGTAGCCCTCCTCAGTAGACCCACTGTACTCGTGGCGCTCGGTGCGCTGGTAAGACTGGTGAGTCTCTGTTCGCTCCTCAAAGCCGTAGCCTCCGGTGTGACGACCACCCTCAGAGTCGCGCTGTTCGTACCGGCTGTACTCTTCGCGAGTGCTGCCATCAGGGCGCTCTGTGCGAGAGTACTCGGCCTGGCCATACCGGTCACCGTGACGGCCATACTCGGTCTCAGTGCGAGTGTACGATCCGTCATCCTCACGGCGGCTGCTGGTCTCGCGTCTGGTGTCCTCACTGTTGAAAGCTCCTCCAAGGATGGAGCTGGCAGCGTTGAGGAATCCGCCAAAGCCACCCTCTTCCTTCTCCTCCTTACGGCCGGAAGAGGGCATCTTGTAACCGGTGTTCTGCTCAACCATGCCAGAGAGAGCGCCAGTAGCACCCTTGAAGATGGCATCGGCGGCGGCACCAGCAATCTTGTCCTCGATAGTCTCGGGGCCACCGTAGAGCTTGCGCATCTTGAGCTTTCCAACACAGCCGTGGCCGTGACCAGTGTCTTGGACGCCCTCCTTGTGGTTCTCGCCGTTCTGGACGCCATCACGGGTCAGCTTGCGGCGGTAGTCCTCACGCTGGTCATCGCCCTTCTCACTCCACCACTCCTTGACGTTCTCGTAGCAGCGGCGTCGGCCCTCCTGGACCTTGCGGTTGCCCATATCACGCTGGGCAGGGTGATGCAGGATACCACCGATGATGTCGTCGAGGAGCCTATCCACATCGACACTCTCATCATCAATGGCGTCCATGAGCTGAGGGACAACCCAGTGCACCATGCTGGCAGCGTTTCGGCCGGCAATTTCGTTAAGGATCTAAGACTCAGTCAGAAGCTGGATTCATAACACTTGTTGCTCACTTACGTTGGAGAAGTGGTCCTTGGACAGCATGGAGTGAGTGGGATCGGAAGAGTTATCATTGTGGAAAACAATGTGCTGCTCACGCTCACTGCTCTCAATGATTTCGTCGGAGCCAGTCTTGAGCTCGTTGCGGATCTGCTGGATCAGGGGGACGATGAAGGGGGCAATGATGGAGAAGATGAAGACGGAAAGCTGCTCCTCCAGCTGCTCAATGATCTTGGGCAGCACAGGGATCTTCTCAAGGGCACCCGAGATGCTCTTCATGATGTCGTCATGGAACTCAATGGCAGGCATGACCTGCTTGAAGACGTTCTGGACGTAGAGGGTGAACTCCTCAGGGTCACGAGGGGAGACGGAAACGTTCTCCATCTGAGCCGTGGCAGCGTTCTGCTGGAGCTCATCAACGCGATCACTCTGGTGCTTGTCACCAAAGATGCCGTCGGGGATCTTGTCCAGCAAGTCCCGGAGCATGCTCGTATCAGAGGCGGCGCCCTGCTGAAGAGTGCCCTCGAGTTCGTCAATCTCATTCTGGGTCAGCTTGTCGGACACTTGAGTCTTGTTAGTGTTGTTCTTCACAAATGTAAGGGTGCGCTTGGTGAGAACTAACCTTCACCAGTGACGGAATGCAAGAAATCGACACCACCAAAGGTACCAGTAACGATGGGGTAGACAGGACCACGAGCACCCTCAAGGTCGATCTCGGTGTTACGGCCGACATGAGGGAAGACATCACGTTCGCCCAGTTCAATGAGAGCAAGTTCGGTGTAGTTGCTGTGAGCAAAGAAATCTGCCGAGTAGTGGTTAGCATATGGACAACGATAGAACGCGCGCGACGGTGAACTAAGCAATAATATACTAACCCTCAAGGCAGTGCAGTCCAGTACCCATGAGACGGAGAGCCTCATACTTGTCGGCCTTTCGCTGAGAATCCTTGTATTTGCGACCGAGCTCAATAGTACCACCAAAGAGGCGTCTGACGAGCTTGGCAGAGGTCATGATACCGGCGCGCTCGTTGGCAATGTAGTTCTTCATGCCCGTCTCAGGGTCGACTGAGAGCTCTCGTTCCTCATCAATGGGACCTCGAAGGCGACGGTCATACTGGCGAGCGTCGGCATTCTCGGCATAGTCCTTGGGGTTGTCGATATGCTCCTCAGGGCGGTAGCAGCCCAGTCGCTCGGCGGTAACCTCGAACTCGCCGGAGCCGTAGCCAAAGGTCATGAAGCCGAGAACGCAAAGGAGGAGACGAATGGCTTCAGCAGAAACGGACTTGACAGTACCGACATCAACGGCCTGGGAGTAATCTCGAAGCCAGTTTCCAAAGTACGTGCGCGAAACGTTGATCTTGTTGAACTTCTTGCCATTGAGGGCACGAGCCAGAGTAAGGGTGAGGAGAGCATCTTCGATATCGCCGTGTCGCCCTAGGAGAGATACAGTTAGCTGGAATGCGCCGAGGGATGCGACATGCAGGAGATCACTCACAGTTCTGGCCCTCAACCTTGGAGATTGAGGCAATGTTGCCAGCACCGAAGGCAAAGGCAGGAGAAGCCAGGCCAACGAGGATGACGAGCCCCACCAGGAGGCCGTGAGACCTGAAGCTGAACATGGTTGCTGTTCGCGTCCTCAGGTACTAAGAGAGATCCTAGAGAGAAGCTTGGTGTTGTGTAGCACGAGTGGTGAAAAGAAAGAACCCCTTCTGAGCTAGCAGGAGGGGAGATGAAGCAGTGCAGAAAGGAAGAATCCAGGTCAGGAAGGGTTGTGAGGGAGGAGGAAGAAGAGTAAAACAGGGAGAGGAAACCAGGAAATGGTGGAGGATAGGAAGCGGAGGAGGGGCTGTCTGAGGGGCAAGTGACGCAGATTCAGCTGGCGCGGGCGCTGTGTGGTGCTGGGCTTCAAAGTGGTGCTACCGTTGGCCGAGCAGTGCAGCAGTTGACAAACAGGAATAAGCCAGCAGAATCACTCAAGCACATGCTGATGGTATTGCCTAGGTGTACCGACGGTACTGTATGCACTGATCTCAGCTCATCTAGACAGCCACCACGATCTAGGCGTCACGGGCGTGAGACGGGTTGCCTCCCGTCGGGTCCAAGCAGTATGCCAAGCTCTGTCGAATCCAAGCTTCTGAAGCCACCATAGCTTGGACGCAAGGTTGGCCGGGCCATCCGCCGTTCATGCCTTGCCAGAGAACATGGCCTGCTTCCTCAGACCTCCGTTTGCCCACTTGCCGAGCATGAAAACCATACGCGCCGGGAGATCGCGAGGATGGTCGATCATGGAGGGGTATCAGCCATGGCGAGCTGGGGGACGGAAGCTGCCCAAGCTGGGACAAGGGTCTGGTACGCGGCAATTGGGTGCCGCTGCCATATAGACGTCAAGTACCTCGCCCCTCCATCTTGAACATCTCTGACTTGGCTTGTTTTGGGTCCTTGGACGGCCTTGACAGCAGGGGTCTGTGACACCAGTGGGTGCCCGCCATCAACCATTCAACGCCGTCGAAGGAAGCTTGCGTGGGCTGCTCTGGATCAGAGCCCCGCCATTGCGTGTGAAGGGATAAGAGAGAACTGCGAAGCTCAAGTTTTGCTCCATCATAAGCATGAACAGATTAAGAGGCACGTATGATTCCCTCGGCAGTGACTTCACTTGGAGGGATCAACAGCATACCATGGCCGTGTAATCTTGGCGCAAAACGGCGGGTAGAATAGAAACGTCGTTGGCTCAAGGTCAACAACTTACTATTAAGCTTACTGGAGCCGCGCTGCCATCACGTGGTGTTCTATGCCCTTCCAAGAGACGCGTCTCGGTAGTTGGCGATGATAAGCTCAGTCGCGCTCGGCTTTGAGACATGGAAGGTCAAAGACTCAAGAATGTTGGTCAAGTAGGAATCGAGTGACCGAAACGGAGGCTTCTTGAGTCTTTATACAAAAACCAATGGAGGGGAAGCGGGCCAAAGGGTTGAGCTTCCCTTCAAGCTCCTACTCTCTGCCTATGAACAGTTCAATGTCCATCAGGGTGTCGCTTTGCGACCCTCTGGTACCTTGTGCGATGCCGGCGTTGTTTTGAACAAGAGAGACGTAGTTGATGACGAATTGTAGTCCTTGGACCGTCCACAGTACAAATTGACGAGGTGCGAATCCTTAAAGTGCCTGTTTATTGCAACTGTTGGGATCGGGTTGGGGAAGATACGCGTTGGAACTTGTCTTGGAACAATGGCCATCAACTATGGTTTGAATAGAATTGGTGTTGTGGACATGAAATCTCTGCGACGGCCCGAACAGATGCAGTACGATGAGTACTTCGGCCATTTAATTACGTCAAAGAAGCGCTCGAGGACGTGATTCCTTGAGGGTTTCACTTCAGACACTGGCAACTGAACATGACGTCGATATATCTACTTGAGCGCAGTCAAGGACGGCAATGTTGTAGAAATTGTGGGAGTTCAGGGCTGCTCGTGCTGGCCTGGCTCTAAAAGGTAGAGGACTGCTGAAAATAGCTTGATGGACGCTGAAGCACGCCAGGGCAGAGTCATGGTGAATGACACCTGGAAGACGTGCCAGCGACAGCTCGATGATTTCCGACAGAGGGTTGTCCTTGAGGGAAACGTCAAGGCCTCTGGGACGCGCTGTTCCACAGCGAGAGGTTGGGGCGGGGGACCGCTGGGTGCCTGAAAAGAGCCGCTCTCCTCTGTGGCCGTCATTCCATCACCCCCCTGGTTGATCGTTCTGAAATGTACAGGCCAAGGGTGAAGGCGCCGGAATGACCCCGCCTGGCTGTGCCCAGCTAGAGGCCAGCGAAAGCCCGCCCAGGTGCCTGGCGAGCTCAGGGTGCACTCGGATTGGGCTCGACCCAGCGGTGAGTGGAGGGGGCGGCAGTGTGGTCACCACACTCTGGGTGTGACAGTGACACATCGCTCCGGATGCCCTGGAAAAGCGTCGCGAGAGGGCGCTAGAGGAGTCGCTCCAGGTGTCTTCTGTAGGTATCGTTACAGCATCACGGCTTTTGCAAACAGGTTTGCAAAGGCTCTGGATGGGGTTATAGGCGGCTCCAGGCCACAAATTTGTGATGCACCAACAGCCAACAAGTAGGTGAAATCAGTGAGCATATTCAATGCAGAGAAAACTTAACAAGGAAAACCCACCGGCAAAGCTTGATTGATCAAAAATAATAGTCGAGTACTGAGGCGATACAGTTGACGCTTCGGCCCTCGCAGCAGTAGCACCTTGGGAGTGCGGAGGCTGCGCAACTGGGCGCGGAGTCGTTTCCATCCTTTGCTGCGAGTGGCTAACGGACCAGTCAGCGGAGGTCCCAGTGCGGTATCTTTTGCGCTGGTCATTCCGAGGGTTTCTCTGAGGACGAATTTGTGTGTATTTTTTGAGTTGAGGTTTATGTGTGGGAGAAGTGATGGACGTGGAGTGCGGGCTGTTAAAGAGCAGGGCTATGGAAAGAGGCCGGTTGCTCTTGCCCTGAGTTATCAAGCTGGGAATTGCCTAGGATCTTGCTGTGCGCTGTTGGGGAAGGTGCTGTGGCGAGAATACCTGCCTCTACAAAAGCTGAGAGCTGGAGTGCGTGCCTGGAATGGATGGGCAGCAGCATTCAGGACGCTCACTGAACTCTGAAAAAACATCAGCTGGAGGGCAGGCCGCGAGAATCACTGATGACCTGGCCCTGAAGACCCGACGCGCCGAGAACCGTTTGGATTCTAGCGCCTCAATCGTCAGGCTTGACAATGGGGCTGCTACTGTAATTTGGCGACCACCAGGTCCTTCCAGGCCAGACCCCCGCCTTGCCGGGCGGGCAGCGATGAAAATTTTCACCATGGAGGGGAGGGCAGGGCATCTCAGTCGTGCGGGCACCCATTATCATTGCCTGTGCTGGGCGGGCGTCTTTTTGGGCGACCGACCTGGTCAGGGTGGGTGGGTTACAATGGCCAGCCAGTTGATCGAGGAGTGGAAGGTGACCACTAAGAAGCCGGCGGAACACGCATCCACTGCAGCTGCCGCCTTTTTTTGCCCTGAGAGGTACTCGATTTTTTTTTTACTCTCGGGCGCTGCGGCGGTGCGAATTTTTTTTTGGGCGCGCCCCCGCCCCAGCAAAGCCCAGAAGGTCACCCACTGCTGTCGAGTTACTGATTGCGCATGGCGCCTGACCCCTACATATTCAGCGCACCGCCCACCCCGCGCCCGAAATCCTATTTTCCCCCGTTCTTCAGCACTCATCTCCCCTCAGATTTCAGCACATTTCAGCGAGCCTTCCATCGGCTTCCCGTCCCCTCAACGCCCCAAACGTAACAGAGCTCACCCGCTTTGACAATTAACGCAGCATACAGCAGCGCATTGCGTTCCACTGCCAGTCAAACGCGCCCCAAGCCTGTCAAAACACCAGCGCAATCTGCAAAGAGCCCATCGCGCGCGCGTCTTGTCTTGAGAGCAAGAGCATCTATATACATCCATCACCACATCTACTCAAGCTTTCCAACACCACAACACAATGGCTCGTCCCAAGAAGTCGGCTGCCGAGAAGCAGCAGCCTGCTCAAGTTCCTGTTCCTCCTCAGCAGCACATTCAGCATCATCAGCAGCCTCTCGTCCCAACTCCCATGATGCCTGTCCCAGTTGCCGCTGCTGTTGCTCCTCCACAGGCTGTCATGCCTCAGCGCGTGGTCGACAACGATAGCTTCTTGCGAGTACGCGATTCGGTAAGTTTCTCTGCTCTTTCTTCCATCTTCCACATTGTCTGCCTGGCTCTTCGCAACCATGTCTTGTTTCGAGGCTTTGGGCAAGAAGGCGACCGTTTCTGCCTTGTGTTTCGCGTTTCCTTGCGTGTTTCACTCCAAGTCCTGAGGCTCGAGTTGCGAGGCGTCTAGGCATCCCCCACGCAGAGACCAGTCGAGCATCAGACACTTGTCGCATGCTCAACTTGACAAGTCCTCTGGTCAAATGTACCACCACCTCAGACCTCATGTCTCTTGTGTGCCGTACAAAGCAAAGACGCGTTCTGCAAGTTGCCTGTTGATAAGTCGGTACCGCGCTTCTGTGGGCTTCGGGACTCGAAGACACTAAGGAGCTATGGCCACCGCACCTTGGCTCAGCTGCGACTTCGGACCCACCAAAGCTTCTACCCCACCTGTACCTCACTTACACGCTTCCCTCTATCATCCAACAGTCAAAGATGGTCAAGCTAACGCGATGATATAGGCTGTTGGTCGTCTCACCACTATTCTGGAGCTTCTCCGCTCCTTCACTGCCGACTATGTTCGACAGACCAACCTTCTCCTTGGTGAGCCCACTGCTGAGGGCTCCCAGGATAACCTCCTGGCCACCTTTGAGCATGCTGCCCAGCAGCTTATCATGCCCGTCCCTGAGCTTGCTCCCCCTGTTGAGGAGAAGAAGGAGCGCAAGAAGCGAACTATTGATCCCAACGCCCCCAAGCGTCCTCTCACTCCCTACTTTCTGTATATGCAGCACGCTCGCTCTATCATCGCGAACGATCTTGGTGCTGAGGCTCCCAAGGGTGCTGTTCAGGAGGAGGGTCAGCGACGATGGGCCAACATGAGCCCCCATGAGAAGCAGGGCTGGAACAATGCCTACCAGTACAACCTTCGTCTGTACAACGCTCGTGTCCACTCATACAAGAACGGCAACCCTCACGCCAAGGGCATGTCTGATGAGGAGGCTCTTAAGTACGCTGAGGACTTCCACATCCCCATGCCCGAGCTCAAGGATGCTGCCCAGGCCGCAGCTCCCGCCGCCGACGAGGATGCCATTGCTGAGCAGCTTCAGCATGTTGCTGCTGCCCCTGTCGCCGAGGAGCCCGAGGAAGAGGAGACCCCTGCCAAGACACCCAAGAAGGCTACCGGTGGTCGCAAGCGCAAGGTGGCCACTCCCGCCGCTGTTGTCGAGGAGGTTAAGACTCCTGCGCCTGCTAGCCCTGATAAGAAGCGAAGGCGCACATCGACAAAGCTCGCCGCCGCTGAGGTACAGGAGGAGCCCAAGAAGTCGGGTCGCAAGAAGGCTAAGAGCTCCTGATTGCCCTTCATCTGTTGCTTCTCATTCTTGGCGGGCCTCGGTTGGTCCACCACCGCTTTAAAGTCTCTCTGTTGAGCTCCTGTCGCTGGCAGGAAGCATGATACCAAAAGGGAGAGGTATATGGCACGGGGGGTTCTATACTCTAGGAGTTTGGGAGGGGTTCATCTTTATTGTACTTTGTCGTTTAGTCTTTATGGGGGCTATAAGGGGCCCGAGGACACGAAAAGCCCGGGCGGGACTGACTCACTGACGTACGGACGAGACGGCTGGGCAGCGATTGGGACCTGTTGCTCTGTGTATGGATTCACGCTTATGTTGTATTTACAGTTGAATTCGCTATGCCGTAATGACATCCATGATTGCGAACACCGCTGCCTTTCCAGTTTGTGATGTGTTTTATGTTGATCGACTTGCTCATCTACTTGGAACGATTTGGAACTTTGGTTATTGTTTTCATTAATCACAGGAACTGCTACTCCTCATATACAAGTGAGATTCAACTTTTCTCAGTTCGGCCGTTTCATCCTACCACTCGTCTCTTCATCCAATGCCTTGCCTTAGTAGACATAAAACTGCTGCGTTAGGGGCAGAGTCTCCGCTGGCGCCGCCACACACACCTCGCCATCAGCCTCAACAGTGTAACTCTCTGGGTCGACACGCATCTTGGGCATGCGGTCGTTGTGCCGCATGTCGCGTTTGCCAACAGTCCGGCATCCGTGAACTGCTTCGACACGGCTGCGTAGGTTGTACGAGGCTATGGCACCCGACGTAATGGAGGCTCCAGAGACGAAGAGAATGCTGGTGGAGGGACAGAGGGGAGCGAACATGGGACGGGCGATGATGGGTTGGACTGTGGGAATAGAGGCATTGGGGTCGCCCTGGATGATGTTAGCAAGATCAATGACGGGAGAAAGGGACACTTACCATCTGAGCATATGCGATATGTCCTCCCTTAATGACATTGCTAGGCTTGGTTCCAAACCAGGCTGGATCCCAGACGACCAAATCGGCAAACTTGCCCACCTCGATGCTTCCCACGAGATGACTAAAGCCTTGAGCAACAGCAGGGTTGATGGTATACTTGCTCACGTAGCGCTTAACACGAGCATTGTCAGCCCCCGTGCCCTCATCCTCAGGTAGTCTACCCCTCTGGATCTTGTTCTTGTGCGCTGTGTTCCAGGTCCGGAGCACCACCTCGCCACAACGGCCCATGGCCTGCGAGTCGGAACTCATCATGCTGATGGCACCCAGGTCGTGGAGCACGTCCTCGGCGGCGATTGTCTCTGCGCGAATTCGACTTTCGGCAAAGGCTACGTCCTCGGGGATGTTCTTGGACAGGTGATGGCACACCATGAGCATGTCAAGATGCTCATCAAGTGTGTTACGCGTGAATGGCCGCGTTGGGTTCGTTGACGACGGCAACACGTTCTCGTGCTCAACGACTGAGATGATGTCTGGGGCGTGGCCACCTCCAGCACCCTCAGTGTGGTACGTATGAATCGTCCGACCCTTGAAAGAAGCGATGGTAGACTCGACGAAGCCTGACTCGTTGAGTGTATCAGTGTGGATGAGACACTGAACATCCAGCTCATCACAGACAGTAAGGCACGCGTCGATAGCAGCGGGAGTACAACCCCAATCCTCGTGAAGCTTGAGACCACAAGCACCCGCCGTGACCTGCTCACGAAGGGCCTCAGGGGCACTGTCGTTGCCCTTGCCCGTAATTCCAATGTTGATAGGAAGGGTATCGCAGGCCTGAAGCATCTGGCGCATATAGTGGGCACCAGGAGTACAAGTGGTTGCATTTGTTCCCGCGCTGAGATGTTAGTGAGCCCCTGAACACGGAAGTGAGGTGAGAGACAACGTACCTTGGACCAGTACCACCGCCCAACATGGTGGTGACACCGGATGCGAGAGCCTCGGGTACCTGCTGTGGACAGATAAAATGGATGTGAGTATCGATGGCTCCGGCGGTGACAATCTTGCCCTCTCCTGCGATGACATCTGTACAGCTTCCAACCACCATGTTGGGCGTCACGCCGTCCATCACGTCAGGGTTGCCCGCCTTGCCGATACCCACGATCATGCCCTCCTTGACACCGATGTCTGCCTTGTAAATGCCCGTCCAGTCCACGATGAGGGCGTTGGTCACGACCAGATCCAGTGTCTCAGCATCTGGCCGGCCTGTTGCCTGACCCATTCCTTCACGCAGCGTCTTTCCACCACCAAACTTGCACTCGTCGCCATAGACCGTCTCATCACGCTCAATGCTGACCCATAGATCTGTGCTGCCGAGCCGCACGAGATCACCTGTCGTAGGACCAAACATGGTTGCATATGCGGCGCGGTCCATATCAAAGGCGTTGATAAAAGCCATGTCCCCCGCTGGCTCAGGAGCATGAGCGTAACCGGCTACTTGCAACCGTGCCAGGATCTGATCAGTACGAGAAAGATCAACAACTCCTGATGCAAGGTTATTACCCCCGCGGATAACACGGTTACCGCCAATCTCGACAAGCGTAACAGTCTTTGTATCGCCAGGCTCGAAGCGGACAGAAGTGCCGGCGGGAATATCGAGTCGATAACCATAAGCACGAATACGGTCGAACTCGAGCTGCGGGTTGACCTCTATGAAGTGGTAGTGAGATCCCACCTGGATAGGTCGGTCTCCTTTGCTCGTCACCTGAAGACGGATCCTCTTGCGGCCCTCGTTGAGAGTGACCCGTGACTTGACAGTAACTACGGCACCGGGCTGCTTCTCATGCGCGTACTCTTCGGACGCCGCCATAGGGAAGACATTGTTGTCCGGGACTGGGAGGAAACTTCCATACAGCGCCCTGCCGAGGTCACCATCATCTGAGCTGATGGGGTTGTGGACGGTCACGAGATATGTACCAGATGGAAAGGTACCCTCGATTTGGATCTCATGAAGGGTACTGCACACGGAGGGGAGGACATGACGTCGACCCAGCATGGTGGCTCCAAGAGCCATGAGATCCGCGACGGTGTGATTTCCATCACGGATGAGTTCATGTAGGTTGTTGGCAATGAGAGCCTAGTGCGAAGAAGCGTGTTAGTTGACAGGATACTAATAAGCAACAAGGGTACGAACGCCTCCAACGGCCCGCGTCTACAGGGATTTAAAGAGGCGAAGGAACACTATAGCCATACTCACCGCAGCTTCCGAATGGTTCAGCTTGACTCCCCTTGCCAGTCGCCTCTGAGCAAGCACTCCCAGTTGGGAGATGACGAGCTTATCGATCTGTATAGTTCCCGAGAAAACGAACCCTGGTTAGTCGAGTCATGGGCTGCTGGCCCCTCCTATCCCCAGCCAACGACGGCAGCGTGGAGAAACGGGGGGTGTCTTTCTTGGCGGGAACGCACCTCTTTTGGAACCAGATGCATGTTTGATAGGCCGCTAGTTTTCGAGTGTCGTCTACAAAGCAAAAATAGGGAGAACAGAAATATCGCACGGGGGCGCGGGAATGGAGAGAAGGGGGAAAGGGAGAGAGAGTGAGGGGGGCAGAGAAAGAAGCTTTCCCCGGCACGGCACCGTTAGCCGTAATGAGAAAGGTAAGGTAGCCTGACTTGTCTCGACTCGTCCATGACTTGAACGGGCGCGGCGAGCATGGATACAGTGTCATTGATAGGTAATAATATCTGAGCTTCAGAGCCTGTGGTTGTTCCCCCCACTGTCGCGTGGTTTACCAGGTTGCGATAAGGCCGGGATGAGGGTTTGGGGTTGTTCTCTTGATAAGGCCGATTGGTCATTTGCGCCCGCCGGCCATTGATCGATTTCGGTTGTCGCCGTTTGCCTACAAAGTCTTGGCTTTCTTAGATGGTTATTTCCGGATCTGATAGTACACATGTTGTAGATGTGTGTACCGTGACATGGAGTATGGAGTAGTCAACGGTCGCACATGTCAGCATTAGCTTACCTGTATCTGAATAGACTCACTTCCAGCTTTTGAGGTATAACAACGCAACATTGGTATTCTTTAATCCTGCCTACTGACCATTTATCCATCCTTCAAACACCATCCTACACCCCAAACGCCATCCGCGAAACAACATGTCTGCGTAAACAACAACAAACTAGAAACTGCGAGGTTGAGCCACATAGGATTCCTATTCCTCCTCAACTTCCTCATCCCACTGCTCCTTTTCCTTCTCGAGCAGATCCGCCATGTCTCCCGTCTTAAAGATGGAGCTACCTTCGTCTGCCACCCTTGGCACTTTACGTAGGCTCTCGTCGTCAAACACCGACCCGATAGTGTCGATCCATCGTCGGCGTCGCTCCATCAGCGTCTTGGTCAAGTCCCCAATGCCCGGCCGTGCCATACCTGCGGCACTACCCACAAAGTGACTGCCTCCGCCCGCGCCTCCAGGGCGTTTTGTTTTCTTGCTCTTGCCAATTGTCCGTGTGCGCTTGAGATACGCAGCTTGGACTTGGGTGTCGAGATCCTCTAGGATAGTCTGATATTCTTGGTAAGCCATGCGCTCGCGCACCAGTTCAGTCAATCGCGCTTTGCGTGCGCCATTGATCAGCATCTGGTCCTTGAGTCGGCTTTGAAGGAGACGTAGTCTTGCTGCCACCTCGTCGTCATAGTGCCCGTCAAACTCGGCCTCAAATCCTTCAAGAGGCAGAAAGCCAATGTGCCTCAATTCCTGTTTGATGCGTTCATCGACTTGCGAGTATTCCAACTTCGGATGTGATGCCTTTTTCCAAGCCTCTGTTGATGACTCTGGCATAAATGCTGCCGGTTGTTGGGGATTTGATTTATCATCGGAGCCTCCAACATGGTCTTCGCCATTGACATCGCCGTTCATACTGACATCTCCGTTAGTTGCGCCATTGGTTGTTGGCTTATCATCTGTAGGTTGTGCGCGAGCCTCTGGTCGAAGGGTTTGCATCAGCCGTGTCAGCAAAGGGCCAACAGATAGCTTGTCCGTTTCTCCCACGTCGTCGTCCATGTTGTCGATGCTTCCGCGCGGTTGGTTGGGCGGGAGTTTATCACGGCCTTGTTGAGGTGCATCGATTGACATTGCGCCGTCCTCCTCGGCCCAGACCTCTGTATAATGTCTCTTGCCGCGCTTGGGCATGACAAAAGGCGTGACCCGGTCTCCTCTCTCGCGCAAAAATGCCAAGTCCTCCTCTGAAAATGGTCGAAAGAAGGGGTCGACGTATGACGAAAAAGTTGTAAAGTTGATCTGACTGCTAGGCTTCGCATTGCTGAAGTCCTTGTCGGGCGGATCTCCTGCGATGAGGTCGGCGAGGTCAGACCTGGGGTATGTTGCGACTGAATAGATCTCTTTGCGCTCCTCGTCTGGCATTCCGGGGTAGGTTGGTCGAATCTCGTACACGGTTGGGTCGGGAAAGGTGGATGGATCCTCGCCGAAAGTCATTGCTTGAGGTTGTTCGCGACGAGGCGGCGCACCCTCATCCTCGGAACTCGACTCCTCAGCTTCCTTTGCTTCCGTCTTGGCCTTATTATCGACGTCCATAGCCGATGGTGAAGCGGCGGCAGCGGGGGAAAGCGACGAGCTTGCTTCGCGATCGTGTTTGCGTTTGGAATCTCTCAAGGGAGAAGAACGTTCTAGTAAAAAAAGATGCTGTTAGCATAGTTTTCAACAACCTAGCAGATGACCGCGGTTTCTGCCAACTGTCGGCACTGGCGACCACCTGTCCCACAAAATTCTAAATAGCGTGGGAAGCCATACCAACGTTGCCTTCCTGCGGCGCAAGCGTATCAGGCTTCTTTCTCTTGTGTTTAGGGCGCTTCCCCTCTTGTTCGCCATCGGCACGTCCAGAATAATCGTCGGGTCGCTTCTTGCGCTCGTCGGCCAAATGTCGCATTCCACGGTCGTAAAAGGTTGAGCGCTTTTCCATAATATTGGATAAACTCTTTAGGCGCTCGATCATGCCATCGAGGCTCTTGGAATCGGGGATGGTGGCATTGGATGCGGACTGATCGACCATATCATCGTAGGTGAGGTTGCGAAAGAGAATCACCCGAGTATTCAGATAGTCCGGATCGTACACATCCTGCGGCGGTAGGCTAGCCGTCGCAACTGGGGCGGGCGTCGTGTTGCGGCTCTGCTTCTGAATGGCGGCAGAGTTCTTCTTGCCAGTGCCCTTCTGACTCGACCCGGGCGGCATCGTGACGGGTGTCTATCTGGAGGGCCGGCGTGGCCTGAGCATATACGATTTTCCGAGATACGTGGCCTCGAAGATGATGAAGTTAGTTGCTGTTGAATAGCAACGCCAAACAACAATAAAGGGAGTCGACAGGCGCGCGATCCATGCGACGTGCGTCAGAGCCGCTTTCAGCTCCAATCACTCGGCACCCCTGCCTGGTTGTGGCGTCGGCTGACGGGAGCGTGAGAGGGGCACTCTTTCCAGCGATGTTTCGGAAGAACTGTATATCCGAAACACAACAGTGAATGTGAACATCCACCCAAGCTTCAGTTGCCTGTCTTTCCTTCACAAACATCTTCATTGAATTCGAGCTTCGTTTATTTGAAATGAAATACTACAAAGAGTCATCACTCTTTAATTCTGCTTAGACGGGAAAAACAATGAGCTACCTACCGTCAGGATCCTTCAACAGACTCCCATCCATCCACATCGACTGCTCTCTGTTATTCATGACCTCCTCGTAGTGAAAAGGCCATCTTTGTCCTGGTCAGGTTCGATCAGCGATAGATTTGGCGGAGAATAATGATGTCTGGTGAAAACGGTCCGGCGGTCTGGCCCTGGTGTCGGTTCACCATCTGACACGGCCTCGGCTCTTCTCAACATGGCCAACTCGCTCTTGATCGAGGACTACCGTCAGATGCCGGGGCAGCTCACCATTGTCGGAGCTGTGGAGATTCGGGGCTCATTTCCGGCATGAAGAACTCCGCTTGTGTCGCCGAGTGGATCTACATATTCTGCTCGACGCGACAACACCCTGTGCCGAGGCCGATGTGAAGCCCCATTGTGCTGTTCTCTGAGATGAGAGTTCTCGAATCACTCGCCTTGGTGGCTACGCTCAGGATGCCGAGAGCGGTGCTGCGAGTGACTTCCTACGGCTGTGACACGTGAAGAAAGGTAACTGAAAACGATGCCAGCAGTACTCATACTGCTATCTGGCCATGGCCGCCACCTCGCAGTGCCACAATTAGCTCGGTATCAGGTTGATGTTGCATCATGGCATGCTAACTACGGAGAGAACCGGTCTATGTACGAATTCTCAGTCATTGAAGAGCAAGTTAACCAATCGCGAAGATCGATTTCACTCGGCGCAAGATTCAGCACCCTGGCTACCCCAGAAATTCCATCCTCTCGCTTTTCGAGGATTTGCTGTCGGCCACAATTCGCCCCTAGCCACCTCACCCAGCGAGCATCAAATCTCCAGCTCCAATTGGAATCTCGAGATGGCCCTCGCGCTCGAGAAAATGCCGCAGAACTCAATTGGCTTTTGCTCTGAGAAGAACACGGGGTCCTTCTCTACCGCTCTTCATTCCAATCTTCAATGGATGGCTTGTCCTTGTCCTTACACGGTTGTTTACTGCTACATGTGGTGGACACCTCTTCTCTGATTGGCTGTTGGGTTTCCTGTTTGGGATAACACGAGGGCGGCCCTCCAACCGATTAACATCAACCACCAGCCATGGATCATGGCAACGAATAGCAAGAGACCTTGACACCTCGTCATGACACCAAAAGTCGTCTTGAACCGAGTTCATTTCCAAATGAAGACGCTGTCCAAGCGTATGGCGAGGTGCAATCACCGCGTTCGAGAACACTCGGCCCAGGTCAACAGAACTCGAAACCAAGGTTAACTTCGATGCCACGAATTCACTTCTCGAAGGATCATTCGAGACCACGATCGTCGTCAATACAGTAAATAGCAGTGTCTATCTCATATCCCCACCCACACTATCGGGAGTAGAGCAACCGCTCATAGCGAACGAAGCGTGGCACATGTGCGCCTCCGCCGCAGCCTTGCAAGGTCCCTGAAACTGTACCGTCCTGGAACATGTGCTCCAGCCATTGGCTCACGCCTCCATCGCCCACCTCGTCACTTGTGCTCAGCATGAACCCTGCGGCGGGGTATCATGGCTATCTGGTGGGGTTGGGCAGATCAACAGGGGACTCTTTGGTGCGGGAGCAAGTAAATTGGCGTTGAGAACATCGTGTGCGAGGCGTCACAGCTGGCGTCCACTACGGACAACAGCCGTGCCACCGAGTCTGGCGCGGTCATAGCAGCCGAATTGAAGTTGATGCTGGGCTCTCTGGCTAGCCAACTCCCGTGCCTCAACATATATATCCCTGGCTCGCCGTGTCCCGGTCTCTCAATTCACGTCCATCTTTCAACCTGGTCGTGTGAACGGTTTTCAACACTGCTTCTACAGCTTGCCTGCTTTTTCAACACCAATCCTCTCGACATACAATGAGAGAGTACCATGGCTTCTCATGTGCGTCCTCATCCAGCAATGTTTGATCGCACGCCTGCTAATCCAGTCTACTAGGGTGGTAACATGTTGTCCTTGGCTAACGCTCAGTCCCTTCTGGCCGGTGTCGTGGCGGCAGCTTTCAGCACTCTCTGCCTCACTTCCATCTTCTCCAGCAAGGGTCAGGACGAAGCCCCGGGCTTACTCAAGTCTTTCTTCCTCTTCTTTTACTCTTCCTTCCTTAAACCCCACCAGGGCGACTCAAAGGGCAACCAGCAGGATGCCCTCGAGAGCTTCTACAAGAAGCAGGCCGGGGCTTACGATGCTACCCGAAAGGTGCTCCTCCGCGGCCGTGAGGACATGTTGGCACTTGTCGCCGCTCAGCTTGAGGCCAAGCTGAAGGACGCTGCTCCCAAGAGCGGCAAGAAGAACAAGCAAATCTGGGTCGACGTGAGTCCTCTCAGAGCCTGTGTGTATCTGACCACCCGTTGACGCTTGCCCTTACAGATTGGCGGCGGAACTGGCTTCAACATCGAGGCCATGGCCGCGTTCGTCGACGTGCCCACCTTCTTCTCGAGCGTATACCTCGTCGACTTTTCCCCCTCTCTTTGTGAGGTGGCTAGAAAGCGATTTGAACGACTTGGCTGGAAGAATGTCAAGGTCGTTTGTGAGGACGCTCGCAAGTTCCGTCTTGAGGACTACGAGTCGGGCATGACCTCCAAGCCCATTCCTCCTCGCTCTCCGGCGTTGAGCTACTTTGATAAGCCTCGCCCGGACTTTGGTGGAGCTGATCTCATCACCATGTCTTACAGCTTGTCTATGATTGTAGGTTATAGTTGACAGTCCAGCTTGAGCAACGCTAACATTAGCCTCAGCCTGACTACTATTCGGTTATCGACTCTGTGACCTCGCTATTGGCCCCCCAGGGTATTCTTGGCGTGGTGGACTTTTATGTGCAGAACAAGGTTGACTTTGCCTTCCGAAACTACACAGGTGGTCTCGTGGATCGTCATGTCAACTTCTTGTCGCGAAGCTTCTGGCGCTCTTGGTTCGATCTTGACCGCGTTGGCCTCGAGCCCAGCCGCAGAGACTATCTCGAGTACAAGTTCGGCACCCTCCTCAACGTCAACACTCGCAACAATGGCCTGGGAGCTATCCCCTACTACATCTGGCTCGGATGCCACAAGAAGCCCTTTTCGTCGTCCAGTCTTCCCCATGAGATTGTCGAGCGCATCGATGCTCTGGTCACTGAGTCTCCTTACCTGTACCCCGCCAACCAGGGAGATGCTCTGACCCGAGCCATTGAGCGATCTGCTCCTGAGATCCGTTCCAAGGCCTTCCTCACTGCGGTGCAGAACCTGTCTTCCAACCTCCCCCTCCCTTCTTTCTTCTACCAGAACCACCACTGGCGTATCTACTATGATGACCAGTTGGCCAAGCACACGCAGTTCAAGGATGAGTACATCTATGCCTTCACCTGGGAGGACACCCGTGTGGACGAGCGCCTCCTGAAGCTTGGTGCCGATGACAAGGTTCTTGCTATCACCTCGGCCGGAGACAACATTTTGTCCTACCTGCTTCAGAGTCCTGCCAGAGTCCATGCTGTTGATCTGAACCCCACACAAAACCACCTGCTCGAGCTCAAGGCCGCCTCCTACACTGCCCTGCCCTACGAGGATTTCTGGAAGATCTTTGGTGACGGAAAGCACCCTCACTTCCGCGAGCTGCTCATCACCAAGCTGTCCCCTCATCTCTCTGGCCGTGCTTTCCAGTACTGGTTGAAGAACGTCCATGTCTTCCAGAACAGCACCGGTTACGGCCTGTACGATACTGGTGGCTCGCGCCACGCCATTCGCGTCTTTCGCTGGATTGCCCGCATCTTTGGACTGCAAAAGGCTGTCAAGCAGCTCCTCGAGGCCAAGACCCTCAATGAGCAGCGAGAGATCTGGCGCAGAAAGATTCGCCCTGCCCTTCTGTCCAAGCTCGTCTGCAACTTGGTCGTCTCTCAGGAAAGCTTCCTCTGGGCTGCTCTCGGTGTCCCCAAGAACCAACTGGCCATGATTGAAGCTGACCACGCTGAATCTGACCTGGTCAAGGGACCCAAGCCCCGTGCCAAGAACACTCGTTCCCACGCCATCTGGCACTACATGGTCAACACGCTTGACCCTGTCGCCGAAGAGACTCACATCGCCGCCGATAACCCTTACTACTATGTCTGCATGGATGGCAAGTTCTCGCCCAAGTGCCACCCCGACTACCTCAGCCCCAAGGCACACGCCAAGCTCTCACGTTCCAATGCTCTCGATGGTCTCCGCATCCACACCGATGAGCTTGAGGAGGTTATTGCACGCATCACACCTGGTACGCTGACTGTTGCCGTCGTCATGGACAGCATGGACTGGTTCGACACTGGCTCCCGTGCTGCCGCTCAGCAAATCACCAAGCTCAACCGGGCGCTTCAGATGGGGGGCCGTGTGCTCCTACGCTCTTCGGCCTTGACCCCCTGGTACATCAAGGAGTTTGAGGCTCATGGCTTCACGCCCAAGCGACACGGTGCCCGAACTGACGGTGCCTGCATTGATCGTGTGAACATGTATGCCAGTTGCTGGATCTGCACCAAGTCGGAGAACCTGCCTCCTCCTACCCCAGAGATGGACAGAGTCGGAGGCTCTGAGATTACTTCTCTGACTATCTAAGCGTGTTAGTGTGGAGAGCCGGCGGCTCTAGGAAAAGGAAAGTGGGAGGTGGATATGAGTATTGTCTCAATTCTCACATGAGTTCATTGAAGGACCAAAACAAAGAAAGGAATGATTACATACAAGCAAGCAAGAGAATAAAACTCATTTATCGCAAGCTGCTAATGCCTTTCCCTCGCCATGTTTACTGGATTCATCATGGTCTACCTGTCTCAGCCGTTGGCTCAGTGCCAAGTACAGACGCTGTAGCTGTACGGTGAAGTGAAAGTTTGTGCTCTGTAGGCCAACTCTACAACTATCAGAGGGTTCACTTAGTACAGCTTCCATTGGCAATGGTGCAACTTGAATATTCAATTGGTCTTGGAGCAAGCCAAAGTTCTATGTCATCGGGTTCCATGTGAAAGTCGGGATAATTCGCTCGTTATCAGCTTGGCCAAAGCTTCTTACTATCTCGGCCGAAGTCTACCGAGGAATTAAAGATGTCAGAGCTCAATAGTGAATTGAATATCACCAACAAGACTAGCGATTTTATACCAGCAAGTGGCCCTTGTGACACTTAAAGTCTCACAGAAACGCCAAGGTGTTATTGTGCAAGAATCATCAATCTTTGCTTAACTCAAAGGAAATTTCTATACAGTTGCCTGCAGCCATTTTTTACCTGCTCGACAAGTAACAGCACCATCAAACACATACACGCCCATCACACCACTTTGCTTCATCCCCTTATGCCTTCCAAATTCGCTTAACAGCCTCAGTGATACCGACGTCGTTGGTCTCAAACTCGTACAGTCCCACGCCGACAAGCACCGTCGCGATGTTGAGCAGCCAGTCAAAGATCTTGCGAAGGCCGGCGTAGGTGCGCTTGGGGATGTAGTCGATGACGACCTGCTGGAAACCCATGTGGGAGTGGAGGAGGAGGACGCTGCAGAGGATGGCGTCGAGGGTGGGGTTGAGGGAGCCAGAGGCGAAGGGAGCGATGGTCAGGGGAACGAGACCGGCGGCGAGGAGGCGCTCGAAGGACCAGTGGTAGGAGCCGTGGGCGGCGCTGGGCTCAGGAACGGGGGCAGGGTCGTTGACTGTGAGAGAGTGTCAGTTTATCATGTGTCAGTTTATCATGTGAAGCCGGTATGCGACTTGAAGATCATACCGCCGCCCTGAATTCGCTCTACAAAACATGTCAGTAAAAGAAACGCATTGAATTCACACTAGAGAACTCACGAGGTCCAGGAGGGAGAATGGCGCTCCGTCGAGCAGAGTTGTGGAAAGCAGCAACACCCATGGGCTTCATGAAGACGCCTCGGGTCGCGACGGAGGGGGCAGCGGCCCATCGAGAAGCCAGGGCGGTCTGCCTAAGCAGAGAGGGACGCACAATTGAGGCCATGTTGAATTGAATATACGGTCGGCGGCGCTCAATTGGGTTGGCTGTATCGAGGGCGTGGAAGGAGGGTGTGTGAGGTTGATGATGTATGGGATTCTCGAGTCTCGCTGTAAACCTGAGTCGGAGGAATTGCCGAGGATCTCGAATTGCAAGCCTTGTGATTGGTCGGCTGCATTCCGATCAAGGCCGTGAAGCCGGATGAGTCGGAACGCAACAATGCTTCTCCGATGGTGGTTCCGAGGAAGCTTGTGATTGGTTCAACTTTCAATATCGCGTGGGAATTTTTTTTAGACGGCGGCTTCGGAGCCATCATAGGAAGAGTGGGATAGTTGATGATCAATTCTTGGTGTACCTACCATTCGTTCCTTTCCAATTAGCCAGGACGAGGCAATTGGGTTCGAAACTCCAATTCGCAATCATGGCGTCTCGCCTCGCCGTTTCCAGGCTCGCGCCCTCGAGACCCATCATCCGTCCGACGTCCTTCGACCGACAGAGACCCCTCCTCATAAGCTTCCAAGTTCGAGGTGTCTCAACATCACATCTTATCCAAGTCGCCGCAGGCCAACAACGGTGGAAAGAAAGGGGCGACAAGATTCAGAATGGAGAGATTCCACATGTTTGGGATATCCTGCAAGAGCGAGGGTATATCAAGGACGCAGCAGGGTATGTCAGAATGCGCCCGGTATATATGGATGTGACCTAACATGTTGGTCAGAGACCCTGAGAAGATCAAGGAGATTATGCGAGTTAAGCGGATAGGCGCCTACGTCGGAATCGACCCTACAGCAGACTCTCTGCACGTTGGCCACCTGCTCCCTCTGATGCCTTTGTTCTTGTTGTGGTTCCATGGCCACCCCGCCGTCACCTTGATCGGCGGCTCGACCGCTCGAATTGGCGACCCTACAGGCCGACTCGAGAGCCGCGAGATTATAACCAACTCGGAAATCTCAAAGAACATCACAAAGATGCACGTGCAGCTCACGAGGTTATGGACAAACGTTCAGCACCTGAGGGTAAAATATGGCTACGAGAAGGACTGGGCTGCCAAGCATCACTTGTTGAACAACAACATGTGGCTAGGAAGCCTCACCCTGTACGATTTTGCCAAGAGGGTAGCCAGACATACCAGGATTGGGCCTATGTTGAGCAAGGAGACGTAAGTTTCATTTTATATCGTCCAGAGGCATACATCTAACCGTTCGTAGTGTGAAGCGCAAGATGACTGAAGGAGACGGCATGTCCCTGGGCGAGTTTATCTACCCTCTTCTCCAAGGCTGGGACTTTTGGCACATGTACAACAAACTCGGCATCCAGATGCAGATCGGAGGCTCTGACCAGTATGGAAACATCACCGCCGGAATCGACGCCCTCAAGACCATCCGCGACACTGAGGAGGCGCCTCATCTCAAGATGCCCACCACCTGGGAGCATGAACCCGTTGGCTTCACCGTTCCCCTACTAACCGATTCTTCGGGCGCCAAGTTTGGCAAGAGTGCTGGCAACGCCATCTGGCTAGACGAGTTCAAGACGTCGGCTTTTGATCTGTACGGATACTTTGTTCGACGGTCGGACGAGGAGGTGGAGAGGCTGCTCAAGTTGTTCACATTTATACCCCTGGAGAGTATTGCCAAGACCATGGAGCAGCACCGCATCAACCCCCAGCAACGACTCGCGCAGCACACTCTGGCTTTTGAGGTCGTCTCGCTCATTCACGGCTCACAAAAGGCACTCCAGGAGGCCAAGCAGCACGAGTTTCGGTTCGGTGGCAAGCTTCCCTCAGTCATCAATGAGCCAACTGCGGACACTGGCATCGTCACCCCCAACAACGCCCCCAGGAGCGATATCAAGCTCCCTATTTCCATCATGAAGAGCTCCCCCGCCAAGATCCTCTTCGCTTCGGGTCTTGCCTCCAGCAGTAGCGAGGGCCAGCGACTTCTCAGCCAACAGGGTGCCTACATCGCCGCTCAACCGGGCCAGAAGAGGGGTCTTGTTCCCGGTAACCTGTCTTGGACGCCGATGAAAGCTTGGTTCCCAGAGGAGACGTCCAAGTTCCTCATCGACGACCGCATGCTTATCCTGCGCAAGGGCAAGCACAACGTGCGCATCGTGGAGCTCATCTCCGACGAGGAGTGGGAGGCCAGCGGTCAGATCTACCCTGGCCAGCCCTTCACTGGTGTCATTCGCAGGATGAAGGACGAACTTAAGAAGGAGGCAGCAGAAGATGGTTCGAAGCTCAAGGATAATGAGCTGGCCGAGGTTGCATTTGAGAGGTATTACGAAGGAACCAAGCTCAGGGTGGCCAACAACCCAAACATCGAGCTGCCCAACAAGCAAGACTATCGTAAGCGCAACCGGGTCAATTCCAACAGAAGGCGATAAAAGAACGAAAAATGGATGAACTGGCTTGGATGGGTATTCAAGCCGTGTAAGATGGCGCTGTACATTACTGTAATCTGCATGATACCATAGATGAGATGTGATGTAAAAATGAATAAATAACTCATGAGTACAAAACGCTGGTTTCTCGGTTTATCGGTAGAAGACGACCAAATCTCCCTTTGGAACTGGTAGCTTCTTGAGCTTCTCCATAATCTCGCTATCCGTCAAATTCTGCTCCGTGATAATCTGGTCAAAGTGATGGCAACCATCAGTGTACTTCTGCAGAGGATCTCCACCAGGGACTGGTCGACTTTGGCCAGAGGCCAAGGCAGCGAGGTACTGCTTGGAGACGACAAATTTGTGGACGCGGTAAAGGCAGCCCTTGATGACACCAAATTGGACGAGTCTGCGGACATCGACGAAGCGCAGGACCTCGAAGCCTGCATCTTGGTGGCCCTTGAGCCACTCCATGACGGTTCTTCCCGGCGCAAAAGTAGACATGAGCTTGATGAGGTGATAGTTGCTCACACGGCCACGGCCATGGGAGACATATGCAGCACACTCATCGACCATACCATCCACATTGCGGATAAAGTCGTGGATACCCGGACGCGGGGCGTAACATGCGGAGAAGAAGAACATGTCTAGGAGGAGGATGGTATCGTAGTAGAGAAGGTGACGCAGAGCCGTCTTTGCAAGCTCGAGCGAAACCGAGGCAGCGTGGGCGATGCGGCGGACATCAGACACACCGTCAATGTGAGAGATTACCTTTTGTAGGGTGAGATCCCAGGTTGGGTCGACAATGTCTGCAAACTTGGTCTTGGGGACAGGGACGTGCCAGCCCCGGACACGGGGAGGATCGACGTGATGAGGGAAGAGCTTCATGTTGATGGTGTTGGCTTCGTCTGTTGACTTGTAAGTTTATGTCTTTGTGTGGTTTGGGATTGTTTGACATACCAACTGGAATCATGCACTCTCCATAGTTATCGAGATCTTCCTTGACAATCTCAAGCAAACTATCAATAGGTCTCCTCCCGGGGCCTTTAGTCTCAGCATTCTGACTCAAGTACTCATTCTGTTTCTCCATCTCTGAAAAAGTCGATGCCAACCCACGAACGACGCGTTCATAGGGGACATGGTCGACATCAGCGTCGAGGACGAGGCCAAAGTTGAAGATGAACTCGTTGCGTAGATACTTTGTATGAGGGATGACGACGGGGTGACCGAGGACGGTGTACTTTCCGTCTGGGGTGTTTATGGTGAGGTAGCGGTTGCAAAAGGCCTGGCGGGGGATGATGTACTCGTGGAGAACGTCAAAGTCGATGAGGGGCGCCTTGGTTGAGTTGTCGACGGGGGTGATGCAGCCCGCGGGTGACTGGGCGACAATCTTGGGGCCTAGTGAGTATTAGAAAGGGTCTCGGTTGGTGGTGAGTTTGTGGGATAAGTTACCCTCTTGGGGGAAGAACCTGGCGTAAAAGATGCCTTGGATCATGATGGCTGCGGGCTCATCGTCTGGTGTTGATCATGTCCTTGTTTTCGGATGAAGTCGAGTGAGATTTTTGCGCTTGCAGATAATCCAGACTTATTGCATTATTGAAGGTCACCAATTCCTTCTCTATTATTCTTCGAGGGGATATATGATAGCTTTGTACGTCTTGAATGGTTGGGAGATGTTGATGTGAAGTTATCGTCTCATTCAGCGATGGATGCGCATTGGTTCAGTGAACTGAGAGTGACAGTAGCGCCCCGCCATGGAGATCTACCAAAGTTGGTTACCCTAGACCATGCAGCTGGATGGGTTGGATCTCCATTTTGTTGGCATTGAGGATAGGACGATCCCATTGGCGGGGTTATTATTTTGTATAATTATCTCTTTTATCACGGTATGGTTGTTTTGGTATGCGCATTTGCCCCTATCATGTTGCAATTAAGCCTGCATCTAAGCTTCGTCACAAGCAATCTGGCGATAGAAGGTGGTGGATCGCAATGGAATAGACTGTCAACGTCCTTAGACGAGAGTCAAACTGTCCTCACCTGGGCCTGAGGAATATGTTTATGCCTTCACCTCTCTCTCACGATACTCGACGATAATCTCCAATTATCACTTATCACAAACGAATTGACTCTAGTCCCGCGCATCCTCAGCGCTTCGGTTTCTATAGCATCTGCTTCCTTCAAGGTTCTCCACCCTCGCGCGTCATTGGCAGTGCAGTCTGCCCCACGTCACCGCCGCCGCCTGTAGTGCCTCCCGTCAGTACATGCTCGCTTGTCTGTGTCGCCGCCTGGAAACCACCACCTTCGGCCGACTTGGCAACCGTAACCTCGCCTCGCCTCACCACGAGAAACTTCCCTCCCGCAGCATCTCACATACATATCGAGTAGCGCGATAGCAAACCGCTCCCGCAGCTACCACTCTTCTACGGCCTCCGCGCACTCCCGACATCGCCTCACATAATCAATCACCTCCACTCCTTGCGCTGCGCCGTGTGTGTCAACATCTCGCCTCCCCTCACCATGGCCGACAACGCCGAGTCGAGCGGCGACGCTCAAATCACCTTCAAGGTAAAGACGTCGTCCGATAGCACCCACGTCATCACCATGTCCGAGAACGCGACCGTCCTCGACCTCAAGACCAAGCTCGCCGGCGAGGACTTGGAGAACATTGCCGTCGAGCGCCAGCGCCTGATCTACTCTGGCCGAGTCATGAAGAACGACGATGCCCTCAGCACCTACAAGATCAAGCACAACAACACCATCCACATGGTCAAGAGTGCCGCCAGCAATCAGCAGCCCAACCAGTCTGCCTCTACCCCCGCCGCCACATCCACATCCACTCCCGCCCCCGCCAACATGGCCTCGGGCACCGCCAACCAGCCTTTTGCCAACTTGACGGGGGCCAGATATGCTGGCTTTGGCAACGGCCTACCCGGCCTCGACATGTTTGGACCCGACGGCGGCGTATGTTTAACATTGCTCCTGTTTCTCCTTCAATGTTCCTCTGCTAATCAGTATCTAGATGGGCGCTCCTATGGATGAGGCAAACATCCAGCGTATCATGTCTGACCCCAACATCCAACAGTCGATGAACGAGGCCCTTAACAACCCCGATTTCATCAACATGCTCATTGACTCGAACCCGATGCTAAGAAACATCCCCAACGCGAGAGATATTATATCGTCGCCCTTGATGCGACAGATGATGTCCAGCCCCGAGGCCATGGCTCAGGCTATGCGCATGCAGAGGAGCATGCGGGGTGAGGGAGCTTTCCCTGCACCTGGAGCTACCGACACGACACCCGAGGGTACTGCAACTGGAGGCAATGCTCAGGGAACCAACAACCTGAACCTTCCGAACCCACTCATGAACCCCCTTCTCCTGCAAAGCATGATGGGCGGTCAGCAAGGAGGAGACAACCAGGCCGGCATGGCGCAACTGATGCAGCAGTTTCAAGCCCTCAACAACATGGGCTTCTCACCCTTTGGTGCTCCTCCCAGCCAAGGCCAGACCCAGACTGCAGGCCAGAGGGCAACAGGGACCACGCCTAGCCAAGGCACCACAACCAACCAGCCGACTTCGGGCACCACTTCCAGCTCAGGCGATGCTCAGCAGGGCTCAACTACCAGCCCACCACCTCCCGCGAATCCCTTTGCGGCACTGTTCCCTCCCGCTGGAGGCGCCCAGGCCAACAACCCCTTTGGCATGAACCCCGAGATGATGCAGCAAATGTTGTCGATGTTTGGTGGCCAAGGCTCTTCTCCAGCTGCGCCTCCTGACAACCGACCCCCTGAGGAGCGCTACGCCGAGCAGTTGCGTCAGCTCAACGACATGGGGTTCTTTGACTTTGATAGAAACGTGGCGGCCCTGCGACGAAGCGGCGGAAGCGTGCAGGGAGCGATTGAGCATCTCCTGTCGGGCTGAGTGGGGATCGATTGATGGTTGGATTTTGTGGTCTTGGCCATTTGACGGCTGGACATGTCGTTCAGCAAGGCGTCACGTTGTAGAAAGCAGTCCGGACAGGTTGAGCAATGCAGTCTGGCGTGGGGATGTGCGAGACGACGATGGGAGCATACCTCGGACGTAATAATACGACGTTTATGATATCAAGTCTGAGCAGGGTTTCCGTGGTAGCATTGGTGTTTGTGTCTATATATCCATGAAGCATTGGCTGTGACTGAAGCATTCTCCTCTCAGGGGCTGAGCATGTATAGTAATCAGATGCGTTGTACCCCATTCGAATACTGTGAAAGTCCAAATGACCTTGTGTCTAATACCTATTGTAGTGTTCCAGTTGTGATATATTCCAAAGTGTATTCAAAGACACCTACTCTAGCACCGCTCTCACCTGAACATTTGACAAAACTTGGGGTTCTTAGGGCGGCCGAGCATGGATTTAACCGCTGTGCCATACAAATGATGGTTAAGTGGTGGTGGTATTTATTAATCATTTGATCTTATTGCTGGAGGTGTGTGTGACGCTATAGCATTGATGGACGGTTACTGGCAGTGTTGGGGCTGTCAAGGGGTTGGCTGCATGTGGCCTCCACCATCTGAATAGCCATATGTATAAGATTCTCAAGTTACCAGATAAAGGACAACTATTAAGATCGGATTGTAGGAATATGCGACATTGTGATTTAATGCCGCTAGGTGTTCTTTGCTTAGGTACTGTGTGGCTAATATTCTCTTTTACTGAGAAGAGAAGCCTCGTCACTATCTACAGCAATGACTACCCAAGATACCAAAAACCTTCATAGGGTTGATAGACTAATCATGATTCTTGAGCGGCAAGAGTAATCATATCGACGTAAGCGTCTCGTTCCTGATCCTCCTCCTTCTCGCACTTTACTGGGATCTGAGAGATGATTGTCTCCTGGACTCTGTCTGCGACATTACTGTCCTTGAAGGCTCTGGCGACCTCGTGATGGAAACCTTTGATGGCGTTACTCCAAGTACTGAATTGTCGGTCACCGGGAAGAAGGCGAGGGAGTCGGCGGGACTTCTAGTCCCCTTGACCTCGTTCCTACTCGAAGCATTAGTGGGGATCTTCTTGATGATAGAAGATGGCCATGTACCTGATCCTCAGAGAGGTGTTGCAAGATCTCGCGACGGCGTTGTCTAACAAGACGGGAGTATCTCTTGTTTCTCTTCTTCTGTTCTAAGTTAGTCATGTTCCAAAGTAGTTGAGGTGGTATCGTCATACACTTCGCCTCTTGTTGAAGCCATGCTCTGTCTCGTGGCATGAGACGATTGTCTCAAATGCCTTTCCGAGTCTTATACTCGCCAGGACAAGGCATCGTTGAACAGGACGAGGCAGAAGGTAAGCACATTCGTTGTCGTCTTCGTCGTCTTCGTCGTCGGGAAAGGCACCATCTGGAGCGCGGATCCCGACGGTGTCGTTAATGAAGGTATTTAGCTTCACGACGTCGAATTTGCTGCCGACTAATATTCCAAGTCCACTGAATTTATGAGTAAGTAAGTCAAAGTAGTAATAGAAATATCGTAAACTTACTCGTCGCAAGTGTGGTCATTGTCATGGCAGTGTCGACACGAGGTACTGTCAATCTGGTCCCTGACGCAGGGGAAACTGATTCGCGCTGTGGGGAGATCTTTTTCGATATCGAGGAGACGAGCATTATTCAGACGAATCTCACGGTATAGACATGGCCAGCACTGATCCGATGTATGTGCCTCGCCACGACCGCGCTGGGTCAAGAGTCGTCTTCGTGTTTGAGCCCGGAACTTGGGGTCGTCGTCGATCAGACGTCTTCTCTTTCGAGAGATGGGAGCGGACATGCTGCTTGAGAGGGGTGTTGTGAGGGAAGAAGACCGTAGGGAAGCAGTGTTATCGGCGAGGCCAGGCGAGATGTGGTGGAGGGAACGGAGGGGGTGGAAAGAAGAGTATGTCGATGTGTGAGAAGAGCGTCGATGACTGTAGACTCAGGTAGAAGCCGATGAAAAGAGAAGGATTCAAGAAGGAAAAAAGGTTGAAGAGAAAGAAGGCAAAACGGAGAAACTGGCGAAAGAAGAGAGTCTTATAGTTGTTGAAAGACCATTCACTCTGTTGTCGTCCGTCACTCATGCCTGTTGTATTCACTTGGAAATGTCCCAAAAGGGAAGAAGATAAAAGAAGGACAAACAGTTGACGGCCTGCCTAATAGTGGATCATGATTTCTGAAAAGTGATAATTCTGATTGTTTTCTCAAATTGTCAGTCATTGTGCATTCTATTGTTCCTCTTTTGTCATGCCATGGCCTTGACAGTGATGCCTTGTCAGTGAAGGAAACGTCAGTGCAAAGCCCTTGCAAGTGATGGCTCACTATGTGACCAACAACACAGATTTGATCAACATTCACTGTATCAAACAACCATCACTTATCATAAATAACTTGCCAAGTTATAAGTAGTATATATCATCACATTAGTTGGCTAGTAAGGATCAAGCAGACATGATGGCCTCGGTTGCTACCCCAATCTCCATCCCCACTCTGATACCGTCAAATCCGGGGGTGGCGCCTCAATGAGGGAAAGATGCCTCGGTTCATGTCCCTCCCCCGCGAACTCAAGATCCAAGCTTTCCCCGGGGATAAAGTACCGACGTCAGCGATCCGAGATGAAATTGTATCAACTCTTACTTTCCATCATCTTTCGAATATCTTGATTTCAATCTTGTATCTCTCTATCACTCAATCTCTGCATCTCATTCCATTCAAGTCGACGCCTAATTGATCCCTTACCTTCCGCCCATCATGCGTGGCATTCAGATTAAAGAATATCTCAAGGTAAACAACAACATATCCAACCTCACTCCCCAAAGAACAAACTGACAGCAAAAAAGAGCCCGGATCAGCTCGTGGTATCAGATCTGCCCGATCCCACCCCCAAAGACAACACCTATCTCATCCAGGTCCACGCCGCCGCCGCCAACTTCTTTGACATTCTTCAGATCCAAGGCAAATACCAGAACCAGCCTCGTATGTAACTCTCATCTCAAGTAAACTCACCCCTCGATAAGGATTGCATGCTAACTATTTAAAAGCCTTTCCATGGGTCGCTGGAGCCGAGTTTGCAGGCACCGTCATCTCTGCTCCGCGCAATAATCCCAACCCCAAGTTCCCGCTCGGGTCTCGCGTCTTTGGCGCTTCGCAGGGTGCTTTTGCTACTAAGCTTTGCGCCCCTGAGGAGTCCCTTCTTCCCGTTCCAGATGGATGGTCCTTTCAAGAGGCGGCTGGTCTGTTTGTCACAGCACCGACGAGCTATGGCGCGCTGGTTGTGAGAGCAAACGTCAAGAAGGGTGATTACGTGCTCGTTCATGCCGCTGCTGGAGGTGTTGGTCTCGCGGCTGTACAAGGTAAGAAAGCCCCCATTCAAAGACCATCACAATCAGAGCTAACCATCTACCAGTCGCCAAAGCCTTTGGAGCAACCGTTATTGCCACAGCCTCAACCCAGCACAAGCTTGATATCGCCAAGTCCTTCGGCGCCGACCACGTCGTCTCCTACAACGACCCCTCATGGCCCGCCAAGGTCAAGGCCCTGACACCCAAGTCCCGTGGCGTCGACATCGTCTACGACCCCGTAGGTCTCGTCGATCTCTCGACAAAGTGCACCGCCTGGAACGGTCGGATCCTCATTATTGGCTTCGCCGCCGGTAAGATTGAAAAGGTGGCCATGAACAAGGTCCTGCTCAAGAACATCTCCCTTGTTGGACTTCACTGGGGCGCCTACTCGATCCACGAGAGAGAAATGATACCCAAGGTCTGGCAGGGCATCATGGATCTCGTTAAGGAGGGCAAGATCAAGGGCACCGAGTATACAGACCAAGAGTTTGTAGGCTTGGAGAGCATTGGCCCTGCCTTGAAGGCCCTAGGAGGACGTGGCACTTGGGGCAAGGTCGTCGTCAAGATACCCGAAGAGGGACAGAGCAAGCTGTAGATGTAGATAGATGCTTGGTAGAGGATATCTTCTTTTCCATGTAAGATTGTTGAAAGAGTACCCATCGGCTTCCAGAGGGTTAAAATATCAATATGGCTCACCTATCCGCCTCTAACTAACGTTGGTCATCTCATCATTCAATATGTTGTTTCCCTCTCATGTCATCATCATTGCTGTACCGCCCTCGCCATCGCCTGAAACTTGTCAAGTATGTCCTTGTCCACGTTGACTGCCCACTGCTCTTGGAACGCTGCCTCTCCGCCCACCCGGTTCACCAGGTCCTGTAGTCGCATCTTTACAAACTCGAATGCGTGAACGGTATGTACTGGGTCCTTGGCAGTTGTATTCCGTTCCGCGATAATCTTTGGGGTATCATATTCGCTCGGCTCCAGTGCTCCCCAGATGAGCGTATCGGTACCGTTGGCCACGCCATCCTGCAGCTCTGAAATCACATTGATCCACATGTCGAAGTAATCCTGAAGCTTGCCAAGGACAAGTTCCTGCATCGGCGATGGCAGTTCCAGGAGTCGTGTGAGGCCCAGCAGGTATAGCTTCTGTCGCTCAATATTGTCCATGCTCGAGAGGTGTGAGAACCACTCCGAGGTGAGCCAGCCCCATACTTGGTCCAGAGAACCCATGTTGGTCAGCATTTGGGTAAAGAGCGTGGGCTCGGCCAGTGCAAGTCGCCCCAGGATGGCAAAGTAGTCGTTCTCAGTTACCGTGCTGAGCTTGCTGACCTTTCGATTCGGTCCCGTGGTTTGGTGTGCCTCCCACGCATTGTGTAGGTTCTCAAGGAGCTTCTTCATGAACCCAATCTCAACCATGTCCTGCAGAATATACGACACTCCAGTCGAGCCACCAAGTTCCACCGCAGCTCTAATGAGATTCTCAACGCAGATCGTGCCAAGTCGAACCTGTTCTCGGCTTCTCGAATCCAAAACACCCGAGAGCGCGCTCAATGTTGGACGGCGTAGTCGGTCCTCCAACATGGATGCAGGAGACAGGAGGATATACGACTCAACCACACTGAGGGCCAAAGAAGCCGTCTCGCTGTCATAGTCAAGAAGCGGCAGGGCCAGCTCGGCTAGATTAACCACCTCGGGAGCCAGAGGAGCGTTGCTCTGCATGAGGATGTTGTTCCACAGCTCAAGCGACTCGTCAATCAAGTGAAGATGCAAGTCTGATCCCCGGCGAGCTGCTTCAGACAACAGAGGCACCATGAAATGTTGATATCGCTGAGAGCTTGGTCCCATACTCATGACAAGAGCTGCGAAAATGGACGTCACGGCCTGCTTAATCATGTATTCTTCAGCCCCAGAGTTCTCCCACACAGTAGGGAGGGCGGACATGAGTTGGTCTCCAAATTGTGACACCTGCTCTTCCATACGCGTCACCAAAATTCGAATCGACTCGAGGATTGCCAGCTTGGTCTCATCCACATCGACACTCTGAACCAGGTTGATGAGCTGCGACAGAACATCAGAGGTATAAGGCAGGAATGCCTCGACGCAAAAGTCAAGTTCATCGGCGATCCAGCGTAGTTGCCGAGCTGCCGTGATTCTGACGACGAGGTCGTTGATCTCATCGTCGGGGTTGAGGAAATGACGATAGACCTGGTAAACTATAGGCCGACTGGCATCATCCAGCTTGACAGGAGCCCACTGGCTCACAAGAATTGCGATTCGCCGTCGCAACACCTTGCACAACGGTCCTTGCTGCTGAGCATCATTGACGATAGTCGAGGCTAGTACAGCATCGAAGTCAAAGACGTGGTGCACATGAGCAGCTGCCAGACCCATTGCTGTGTACACAGCCTCCTTCGTAGCAATATCTGCCTGGGGACTCTGAGCACTCTGGAAGTATGACAACAGAGGTGGCACTAGAAGATCCTTGTAGTGTGTGAGAAGATCGAGGAAGAGTTTCTCGGCACACGGCCGTACTTCCCATTCATAGGCATTTCCTTCACTCTGTTCCTGTTGTTCCCATTCCTCAGGGTCTTCTTCCCAACCTTCCAGATCAGACTTGCGGAAGATGAGCAGGTGCGTAATAATAGAGTTGACAATCTGAACCACAAGATCAGGCTTGAGCAGTTCCGTCTTGACAAGCAGACTAGCCTGCTCCTGCTCGGCCTTGGTTTCCTGACTTCTCCATTTGAAGGTCTGAACATGCTGGAACGCGATTCTGACGCATGCTCGGAGTAGGAGAAGACCCTTGAGAGCCAACCTCTCCAAGACAGGACCCTCAACCTTGGACTTGGCCGTGCCCGCTTCTGCTGGTCCTTGTCGAATGCCCCCTGACTGGTCAAAGACCTCGGCAAATTTGGCAACGAGATCCCAGTATGCATTTACCAGGGAGAGTGAGTCCGGAAGGAAGGCAAAACTAGCGGCATGCTGTTCCGCCATGTCGATGTGCAACTTGGTAAACTGGAGGAGGTGCTTGCCAACAACATCTTGGTAGCCGGCCGGGACTGTCGAGTCGTGGCTAACGAAATTGAGCAGCTGGCCAAACTGATTTTGTGACAAAGTCCAAAAGTCCGAAACCGTCTTTTCACCGTGGGGTCGCTCATATCCCATAATCACGAGTCGACGGAGAACCTTGAGCGCAAATAAGCTGTTGAGCATAGCAAGGTCTGCTTCATCACTCGTTCCTGCGCCACCGTTGAGAAAGCCCACCCATGCTGTGGACTTTTCGGCATAAATTTCTGACAGGACATGGGTGATTTCAGGCGTGACAGACTGGAGAGCGGTCTGACTCTTTCGCATCCTAGCAGTTCCCAGCTCTTTAACCACACGAAGCAGGATCTGTAGTGTGCCTTGGAGGTGCTTCTGGTTGCCATTTCGAGACGAGCGTAGCAGCTCAGTAATACTTCCCATAGCATCTGGCCATTCGGTCGGATAGTCGATCCTAACCACTTTGGCGATCACGAGGGCATTGTGCAGGGCGAGGTTTGAGTGCTCCTCGTCGATGGTGCCTTGAAACAACCGCGAGCGTATCAAGTTCTTCTCGTCTGGCTTGATGCTGTTCTTGACTTGATTATATAGCCGCCAATATCGATCGATGCCATTCTTGAGCTGGATGACTGCGAGGAAGCGAACTTCGGCGGCGAGAGACTTGTCGAGGTAGACGGCCTGTCAGACGGTTAGTATCTGGAGAATGAGGTCTCTGGAACCGTAATAGACTCGCCTGTAACGAAGAGTAGTAGCCTGGTTGAAGCTCCCATGATGTAAGCTGTTGACCCGCCGTCTGGCGCTGCGCATAGTCGGTCGAAGTGGCGGACTGCAGCGTCTGGTAGAGCGACTGCAGGGTCAGCGGGTTCGCATCGCCGGGAACCTCGATAGCGAAGCTCATGGTTGGAGCCGGCGGCTGCGGCTGATGTCCGTGGGAGCCACAGAGGGAGGTCTTCGCAGAGGCCAGCCACGCAGGTGTTGGTCAGGAATGTCCCAGGACGGATTATCCTTGTGAAGAGCGGAGAGTATGAAGATGGCTTGTGGATTTTGGCTAGTCGACGATGGATGGATGTCGGGTCCTAGGCAGTTGTTTGCTTTGGCGGGGTTCAGCGGATACCAACGCCTGTTTGGAAGGTGGAGGGGTAAATACGACGGAAGCCCCAGGCCACAACGACGGGAGATGGCAGGAGAAACGTTGGCTGACTATTCAGATACAAATTTGCATTTTGATATTTTCAGATTGTTGAGGGCTGAATATCTTGTGCTCTCTATAGAGTGTAACCCTGGTTTTTTTTGTCGTGAATCTATTGTGTTTGCGCCAAAACTGTTCCTTCACGAAGTACCTACTCGTTACCTAGGTAGGTAGCCCTACGGTAAAGTACTAACTTGAACGCTTCAGCTCAGGTAGGTAGGTATGGATCAATGGATGCTCTGATGAACCTTTCCTGCTCAACCTGATAACACAAGAGAGGCATTATTCTTTACTGGATATTAAAGCTACTAGAGAAGCCCCGCGTTACAAAACTCATAAATTCATGCAAATGACCCCAAATGGTCTCAACTCGGAGGATAGGGCTGTTTAACCGCTACACGAACAGTGCATAGGTAGGTTAGGCCAATGCCGATGCCGCCAGGAATAGCGGACCAGGACCCCTGCTGACAGCCCTTGGACGCTAGACTCCAAGAAGCACCGAATTCAACGACTCTACCATCCGATCTCGACTTTTTGTATGGTCGCATCTTGACCAGACATCTTGAGCCAAGGCTACGCCACGCGCCATTGCGTCTCGAATTGGCCATGATACGCTCAAGAACCGCTCGAGCGGCCCTCACAGCATCCATAAAACGACCATGGACATGTCCTACATGCCTCTCTCGCCGCCGCCTCTACTCGCAAAAACCCGAAAAGCGCGAACCGCCTGACCACCGCAAACTCGGTCTCCAGCAAGAACTGTTCATCAGCTCTATTTACAGCCCCGGCTCTCCCATATTCCTACCGAACGGCGCGAGGATATTCAACCGACTCGTCGACTTTCTACGAAAACAGTACGTTCGGTATGGCTTCGAGGAAGTCATCACCCCGACCATCTACAAAAAGTCGCTGTGGGCGAAATCAGGACACTTGGAGAATTATGCGGATGACATGTACGCCGTGAGGGGAAATACGGAGCAGCCGCCTGCGGAGCATGACGGGTGCTGTGGGAGTAATCCTGAGCATCTGAAGCCGGAGGAAGAGGAAGAGGGCGATTATGGCCTGAAGCCAATGAATTGTCCTGGTCACTGCCTCATCTTTGCCTCGAAACGACACAGCTATCGAGACCTACCCATTCGTTATGCCGACTTTAGTCCTCTCCATCGCAACGAAATTTCTGGAGCCCTCAGTGGACTAACTCGGGTGCGACGTTTCCACCAGGACGATGGACATATCTTTTGCCGGCCATGCCAGGTTGAGGAGGAGATCAAGAAAACACTCGACTTTGTCAAGGTCGTCTATACTGTCCTGCGGTTTGGCGCAAGCTATAGACTGGCACTCTCTACGCGACCAAAGGATCACTATATCGGCACTGAGGAGGAGTGGGCACAAGCCGAGAACGCATTGAAGCGAGCGCTGGATGCGTCAGGCATGGAGTGGGGAGTCAAAGAGGGAGACGGTGCTTTCTATGGCCCAAAGATTGACATTGTTCTCACTGATTCCGACGGCAAGGATCATCAGACTGCCACTATCCAACTGGACTTTCAGCTTCCCAAGCGATTTGAGCTTGAATACCAAGCTCCTGCTCCCGAGTACGAAGCTCGAGGTGAGACGACGGAAGACCCTGCGCTTCTTGCCGAATATGGACCTGTTCGTCCTGTCATGATCCACCGGGCTGTTTTGGGCTCTGTCGAGCGTCTCATGGCGCTCTTGATTGAAAAGTACGATGGCAAATGGCCCTTCTGGCTCAACCCTCGCCAGGCCATCATCCTCACAGTCAACACCTCCACACCTGTCCTTGACTGGGCCGAGCATGTGCGTGACGTATTAGTTGGACACAACAAACAAGTCTACGAGCAGCTTGAGGCGGGCACCCTACCTGGTCAGGAGAATGTCTTTCGACCGACAGGACTGGCTGTGGACGTTGACACTACAGCGCGGCCCCTGGGCGCCAAGATCAAGGAGGCCCGAACCAATGGGTACGGCCAGATCTTGGTGGTTGGAGATGAGGATGTAAAGAACAAGCAGGTTGCTTTGGGCAGGGAGAGAATATCACCAGAAGATCTGCGCGAGAGGTTAAAAACCATGGTAGACACGTTTGAATAGACAGACGGGTTGCCCTGTGAGGCACTCTATAGAAATAATACAGCAATCCTCTCTCCCATAATGATTACTCCATTCCTTGAAACGATTATTGCACCGCGCGACCCAGGTTTGCGCATCTATTCGATGTCAGGATTCGAGGTTGTCCAATGGCTATTGGAACTCGCCCTGGCGCTTGATACCTGATGTCGCCCAACCCGTCCTATCTTGAGAGCCTTTATTCTTGTAGACGCGTAGTGAATTTTATACATTAATCTTGTTTTTTCTCTGTTCGCTTTAGTATTTCTCCTCCACTTGCAAAATCATCCTCTCGTACGCCCTGGATTGTTTGCTTGTTGATATATCGCCCTGAGACACCCGTCAGCCCTCCTGATCAGTGGATCATGTGGTCACATGGCTAGCCAGACCTCTTGTGCTTCTCGTCAACATCGCCTCCAGCCTGCTCGATGCGATCGATAATCGCCTGTCTCTCTGAGAGCTGCTCGCGCATGTAATCCACTGTTCGCTTGAGGACCAAGCCTTCTGATCTTCCTTGCCCTTCGAGGCCGGGCACAAGCTCTGTCAGGCGATCAAAGCCTTCGCGGATGGCTTGCCGGCGCTTTTGCTCTGTGTGCGTGCGCATTAGATACAGAGTGTTCAGAAAAGACACATGAATATAGATGAGTATCAGGAAAACAGAGTAGACCTTCATACCTGATGCGATGTGGTTCTGCTTCTTTTCCTCTTCAGTGAGGCGCGGTTTCTCATCGTTGGGCACCCCGCCCTCACCATTCGCGGCTGATTTGTTGTTTGGAGAAGACATGGCTGTGTTTAACAAAAGAAGAAGCTACAGCGCAACAAAAAAGAGATTTAGAGTTATCAAAGGCGCGCGTAAGTACTGAGCTGGATTCGATGTCGCATGCAAGCCTTTTTCATGCGCGTGAGTGTTAATGGAGGTTGATGACGTGCAAGGGTCCAAAGTGCTGTGCCCCGGATTTTCCATGTGAAAATGACACTACAGGACCCTGGTCCTTGCACGGGCAGGTTCAATCGGGCTTTTCGCATGTGGGAAGCCGTTGTTTGCATGCTGTGGTTCCTGATCTAACCTCGATACGCATCCAATCTGTGTTGGAGTCAAGCAACCTACAACCAATGGTTACTGTGCATAGATTGATATTAGCACATCTTATTGGACCCCTGAATCTTTCACATTCTCGTTGTGTTTGATTTGGAGTCTCTTAACCTCGGAGAGGAATAGACATGTGGGCTCAGCTTTGTTGGAATTTATCGACATGTGCAGTTGATACTCCCTCAACTACCTAGGTTGAATTGCCATTGAGAAGTCGCATTCTATTCGTTGCTTAAAAGATATTCTTTTGCAGCTGCCAGTGTTTGTATCTGAGCTGTAACACACTTGTGAGGCCTGTCCTTCGGCTGGCTGCTGACCTAGGTTGATCTGCTCGTGATTCACTTCCCGTGACATGCGAGCATCTATAAGTGTTGGTTTATCTGTGCCTCAAATCCCTACTCTTCCTCTGACCCTTCTCCTTCGAAATCTTCCTCGACCTGCTTAAATATCACCTTTTCCGCCATGGCCATGCATCTTCTCACCGGCAACCCCACAACGTTGTCCACGCTTCCGTCAATCTTCTCCACTAGCAACATGCCGCCAATGCCCTGGATGGCGTAGCCTCCCGCCTTGTC
This sequence comes from Fusarium sp. LHS14.1, assembly GCA_025433615.1. NCBI lineage: Eukaryota > Fungi > Ascomycota > Sordariomycetes > Hypocreales > Nectriaceae > Fusarium > Fusarium sp. LHS14.1. The sequence goes on from CM046481.1 coordinate 4,628,544, forward strand.
TGCACCCTCCCGAGTTTTGACATACGACTCAATCACATCGTCTGGAAGACCATCGGACTCGCTCAGGAAGTAAACTTTGGTCTCTTCCGTGTGGCTATCGATCTGGTACCCTGGATGTCTTGCGTCCTCTCTGGGAGCAAGAACAGTGATTGCTGTCAAGACCTTGTGCATTCGCGTGTCTCGAAGGTGCTTCAGCATGCGGATGTGCTCGGCTTCGTTTCGAGGCTTCTCGAGGATCCGGCCGTCCCGAGAGACGATGATGGTATCAGCGGCGATGACGAGATCAGGATCGGGTATCGATGCAAGATGGGTCTCGAGGGCTGTGGTGTAGACGTCCATGCACTTCTGGTGGGCGGTCGCAGCTACATATTCGAAGGGACCGAAAGCCGTCTTGTCTAGGTTCTCGGGTTTCGTGGACGGGAGGATCTCGAGATTCGTGAGGCCAAACTGCACAAGGTAAGAAGATGGACGCTACCCTCGATATCAATTATCGCGCACCTGCTGAAGCAATGCCTTCCTGCGAGGCGACGCTGACGCAAGTATAACTCGCTTGGAGTTTAGGTGCTTGAGGATAGGAAGGTCCAGAGGAAGAGGGCCTTTGCGCAGAGGACGGGGAGGGCCACCTTTCTCTGCGGTGGACTTTTCGTAGTCAGGAGGCGGGTCGCTGGGTGTAGAGTCCGCCATATTCTCGTCGGGGCGCAATTGTCACTTGCGATGAATGACGGTGAAGGTTGTACAAGTGAGCACCGAGCATCCAGGTTTAAGAATGAGGTCAATGTGGGGTTGGAGGAGAGGTAGGGAGCTTGCGAGGCGCCCCACGACCACCATCCCGCCTGTGCTGGGTTCTTAGCTTGGCCCCTCATAGCAAGCCAACTTTATCATGCGAGCCGCCGAGTCTATGGGAGCTGTGTAACGTGTCAAGGGAAAAGGGGAATTTGAAGGGATATCTACTTGGATACAGAAAACTCAATTTCAGTAAAGAGAGCTTGCTATAGCTCTGCGGAATTGACAGATATTTCTCTATATGCACATCATCACTTTGGTGTTTTGGAGGGTTTCATGATGAGGTTCAATTACGAGTATAATTGGCAACTTGTCTTGCAAAACACATATTTCATGTCCCCAGACCAAATAGATAGTCTGCAAATTTAGTAAAGAAAATGCAAAATATCATTATACAATTCAATATTTCCCAGCCCTTCCGGCTCAGCTCAACTGTCCCGCATACTTGGCAAAATTGTTTGCCTTGTTGCCTGATTACTGTTTTCAGGCATGGCACAGGCCAAGCGGGTACCTCCACCATGTACCTCCTCTCACACCTCGCCCTCCCACAGCCAGGTCAGTTGCAACAAGCCAGCCCACTCATTCCCGACCTCTCCAAAATCGACTCGAGCGCCAACTCCCGGCTTTCGCAAAGGGCTGCATAGGCTTGCAATAGCCCACACGAGCTCGAATACTTACGCAACATCATTTACAGCCCTCAAAACTGCACTGAAATCCCCATTATCGTCGCGCTGTACCCGGTCTCGAGCCTCCCAAATACTGTCCTACTTGACGCGACCATTGGACCAGCACGCGTCAAAATCCACACCAGCGCCGTCGCAGCGACCTTGACCCCGGGCCCTGCGAACTCCCATTGTGCGCCGACAAATTCTGCTGGCAAAAGATACTGCATAAGTTTGTGATGCGCCTGGTCCGGTGACCGTAGCGACTACAGCCAGGATGGACAGCAAGCGCAAGGCCAATGGGGCCGCATCGGGGGAAACCGACGACCGAGCTGCGAAGCGTCGCAAACTTGCTGTAAGCCCGTCTAGATGCCTCTTGCGAACTTGCTTTCGATGGATTGTGCAACGCAGCCATGTTTGATGTGGCTGTTCCTTCGCACTGCCATGACGCGCCTGCATCGATATTCACCTCTCTACACTTGAATTGGTGACTGACTTGGAGCCTGCCACAGGATGAATATGACCTTTCGAAGGGCGAAACCCGAGAATCGACCACCGCATATGGCATGGCCTTTTTGGAACAACTGCGCAGGACTGCAGACAAAGGGTATGAGGACCTATTTCGTCACCGAGGACTTGACATACTAACACCTTCCCATAGGGGCCGTCTCGTCGCAACTTACTTTGAAAAGCTACCGGCGCGCAACGGCAACGCAGAGTACTACAAACGAACCCGCATGCCCATCTCATTGGAATTGATCGAGAAGAAACTGAACAACGGCGAATTCGAGAACCTAGCCGAACTTGAGAGCTTGTTCAAGAGGATGATTTCTAATGCGAAGGAGTTCTATCCTCGGTCATCTACCACCTTTGACGACGCGGAACGAATCAGAAAGGCCCTCAGCAACTACATGACCAAGACAAATCCTGCATACCACCAGCGTGGCTACCAAGCCATGCCCACTCCCCTTCCACCAGAGGATGGAGAGGAGGAGGAAGCTCAAGGAGAAGAGGATAATGATGAAGCTGTCGATGAGGAAGATGATGAGCAAGATGAAAAGGAGGAGGAAAAGGAGGAAGAAGAAGAAGAAGAAGAGGAAGAGGAGCCAAGCTCAAGGAGGCGAACCATTACTCTCAAACGTCGTGGGCCTACGGCGGCTCGCACGCCTAGGCGAGCGTCTACTAGAGTCAAGGAAACGCCAAAGCCGGCTCCGCCTCCAGCAAAGCCTGACCATGAGTACGAGGATGTGCCCTACAAGGGTCTCAATTTCCAGCAAGCACAGGAGAAGATTGTCGAGGAGCTTCTTCGATACCAAGATCCTGAGTAAGTCCCCCACTACAGCCCTGTACCCCTGTGTCTAACATTTCCAGGTACGAGGATGCTTATTTCGAGGCGTTTATCAACCTGCCACCTCGTGCTCTGAAAGATTATTATAAGATAATCACAGATCCTCTCTCGATCAGGAAACTACAGAAGATGGTCAAGGGTGCACAAAGCCGCGGTGAGGCGACTGGCATCAGCGAGTTCAAGACATGGGGCGCTTTTGAGGAGAAGTCCAAGCTTCTTTGGACCAACGCTTTCTATTACAATGAGGAGGGAAGCGAAATCTACGCCCTTGCCCAGGAGCTCAAGGTAGGTTGGGCCCAATTCTCTCATGGCGACATTACCTGACCCATCTCGATAGGATTTCTTTCTAGATCAGCTCAAGCAGGCTCGGGCTGTCGTGGCAGAGCCTTCACAAGCTAAGATCAAGCTCAAAGTCGGCCAGTCTACAGATACCCCAACACCGTCTGGTAAGAAGATCACGATTCATGTTGGTGGCCAACGGGACTCTGCCGATACGCCTGCTTCAGTCCAGCCAGCAGATGCCACAACTAACGGCCAGAGCGTCAATGGGACGGCTCGTACTTCGACTCCCGCAGTACCGAATGTGCAACTGGATAAGGCCCGAAGCGTGTCGGCTTCTGTTCCCTCCCCAAGCCCATCTGTCCAGCCAACACTGAAGGCGGAGGAGGTCGCAAGTGCATCACCCGCTGGCATCCCACGACAACCTAGCGTAGCCTCGGGGCAAGCAACACCGGCGCCAGGTGTAGCTGCTGTTCCCGTATCCGCGCCCGCGCCTGTTGTGCAGCCCCCGCCAGTTCAGCACAACCCCCTTGTTAATGGCTACATGGAGCAGAAGCACTTCCGTCGCCCCGGTAAAGGTAAAATTGGTCGATTCTCACTTGAGGTTTCAGTTGCTAACAATTACCAGGCCCTGATGATGCTTTGATCGAAAGCGTGAGGATACAGGCTCATCCAGCCTTTCAATCACACAGCCCTACTGTGGCAACTGTCAAGCCAAGTCCCACTGAGATGCAGCAGTCAGCCACAGTTAACCTGCCTCCTCATCTGACCCGTATCCTTGTTGTTCCAGCGATACCGGATCACTTGCAGGACAGGCAATACAGTCTGTGGACGCTTGTAAACAAGCAACCCCTGAAGCCCACACACCACCCGGCCCCAGGCCAACAACCCAACGAGCGAGCCTTTGAGGCCATGCTACATCCTGGGGTTAACGTGGTGGAGGCGCATCTCATCGCTGCCATCCCGCGAAACGAGCGGGTACCCGGTGGTCCCGAGGTCGAACTGGAAGTGTTCACCATCTTCATCAACGTGCTGCGGAACTAGGGGGTCCCCAACATCAAGCTGGAGCTTTGTAAGACTGAAAGGGGGACAGGGTCGACCATGGGACCACCTCCCATCCCCTCCCTTAATTTGGTGAAGAGCCATGTCATTAGGGGACATTGGTGATTCCCGTCAATGAATGGAATGGAATGTGGTGTCGGAAACAGGGATGGTGTTGAGGGGGTATAGGAAATTCCTTTTTTGTTTTTCGAAGCGGTCTTGGAATATAGGGTTTATAGGGTATATTCACACGCTGCTGCTTCGTTATGTGCAATCTTAAAATTTGTATGCGTCCAATGGTTGTGTTTGTGCAAGAAAAGTTGCGATATTCCTACTCTATCCATGGTATCTCAAATCAGACCCCCGTTCCAAGCGCCACGCAAAGCCATGCCAGTAATCCACGCTGCTCATCCGCTCTTTTGGCCCGGTTATCCCAATCTCTTCCACTAGCCGGGTGCCGGTCGCTGCTTCAACTGCACCAAGTGCTTGAGACCAGTCTGGATGCCCATAAACTTCCGCAACTTGGGGTCGTACCAGCCCAGAACGTAAACTGCCATGCATGCCGTCTTGCCCTTCAGCTCGACGACTCCATCAACTCTGATGCATCCCCTGTTCGGGGACGTCTTTGTCGGCTTCCAGTTTCGAGCAAAGGTGAGAGAAGCAGCCTGGATGGCGGCTTGGATGCGAGGGTCAAACTGTGTCTCGCTGCCAAAAAGTGTACCAATGATATCTCCGTTGCCGGTCGGGAAAGATCCATGAGGAGGTCGCTCAGACTGTCCAACCACTCTGACAGTCTGATTCCTGGGACCAGCTGGGGGGAACCCACCCTGTCCCTTAAATCGCTCGAGGGGCCCCGGATGGAATGTCGGCTCCGGAGGGACGGGGTCACTAAAACCAATCGCTCTTGTAAAGTCTTGAAATCCTTGCTTCGCAAGAAAGCTGATAAATGTCCAACATGTTAATGCCACAGCCTTGGGGTAGAGAACCTTGGCGAGGTGGTTTGCGGCGGTTGAATCGATGGGTCGATCACCCCAAAAGATGCCCTCCTCATCAATAATGATTCTGTAGTAAGATGATAAGTAACGAGCCACAAGGTAATATGTCACGTTTGAGTTTCAAGTCATGCTTACCCAGAGATATAGTGCTTCGGCGGAGGAGCAGGCGGATAGATTATATCCAACCAGAGCTTTCTGACTGTGATTGCCCCGCCACCAAGAAGTCTGACAAATGCAGGGTTCTTCTCAACTCCCCTCTTGATCTCGTCCGCAAGACCAACTGCGATGCGTTAGAATGCGCAAGTTTCTGTGGTGTAGTTCTGGGTACCAACATTTGATCTCCTTCTGAAGCTTTGTATCCTGGTTGACCTTGACAAACATCTCCCACTCCGGGTCGGAGCCCCGGTAAGGGGGTTGCTTAACCTCTTCGGTCGTAAAAGGGAAGGGTAGGAATAATATGGGTTCGTCCTCCTCGGCCATGTTCTGCACCTCTTCCTTTTCTTTATCTGACATGGCTTCCCATTCTGCGTCGGCCCAGTCGAGAAGAGGGTCAAAGACGACGGCCATGAATATTTGCCAGCAGGCATAGAAGACGACGGTCGTGAAAAGGGCGCGGCTGCATGGTCTATTAGTTTTCCGTCCATATCAATTGTATGAGTATCGCATACCCGAGACGTCTTCGGAAACTCGGACCGTAGGAAGTTTTCGGTTTGGCAAAGTAAACGGGGACGCCGGCTGGAGGTTTTTGTCGACGCCATGGCAGGAAAGATATTTGTCTCGTCAGAGGCCGAAGCTGACGGGTGACGATTCGTTGTGTTGGGATGGTCGAGATGGCTGCTCGGCGCAGCACGGCTTGTCGAGCCAACATGCTGGCTCTGGCCTGGCCTGGGGTCAGGCACTAAATAAAATACAGGCTAAAGAGAAAAGAAAAATACCGCGCTCGCCGTGTAGAAAAGAACTTCAAGGAGTGAAATGCATTGTGAGGGTGGCGATAGCAGCGATGGTGATGTTGAAATGCCGGCGTCGGCTTGATGCAAGCCGTTGAGGCGCAAGAGGGACCGTGCATATGATTACACACACTGTCCACTTTAGGCACTCAAAACTGCCTAATGCGAAACATCGCACTGTATGACGGAACAACTCCACGCCGCGATCCCGACACGTGCATGCATCCCCAGACTCTCCGTGCCTGGAGCTTGCGACACCTCCAGCTATCTCAGCCTGGGTCCCCATCAACAAAGCTTCATCAACACACGCCGAAAATGAAGCTCACCATTGGGCTCAGTGTAGCCCTCGCCAGCCTTGCCGCTGCAGCTCAGCAGGCCGCCGAGCAGGCCGCCCGCGTCTACATCCTACGCGGTTCGCATCCCGTCGAGCCAACTACGAGTCTCACCCCGAACGAAGCCCGTCTCGTCCTGCAGCAACGACTCGCTCCCGAGGGCGATGGTCCATCGTTTCGCGACATCCCCGCCAAGGCCGATAAGGAGCGAATTGTCTCCTTGATCAACAAATACGGCAAGGCTTCGGCGCCATTGTTTACAAAGGAGCAGAATGCGACACCCAAGCAACTTGTTGTTGTGGTTGAGGGAATGCCAACCTTTGAATACGAATCATTCTTTGGCTGGATCTTCCACACCGAGCCCGACTTTACTGTCTCGAGAAGCCAGGAGAAGATTGAGCAGAACAACTTTTATGACCTCGCTATCGCCAAGAAGCATGGTTGCCCCCTGAGCAAGGTCGTCAGCAAGGAGGGAAGCTGCTGGAATGAGCAGTCGACTGTCGCTACCTACGACAGGTCTCAGGTACATATCCTGTGATGATGTTCTATCGTGAAATGCTTATCTAACGTTGCACAGGATGCCGACCACCCAGTCACCTTCCTGGGTGAGCTCCCCAAGCTCCAGAAGCTTGCCGAGTCTGGCGAGGTGGAGACCACTCTGGTATTCCTTCCCCAGGGTTCAGATGCGACGGAATCCGAAGAGCAACAAGAGCTGCGACGTCGACAGGCTGAGACTGTTATGACCTCGGTTGAGGATGCTGTCGAGTCGGCTGCCGAAACCTCGTCGGTTGCCGAGAACCCCATCTTCTCATCGATCCCCTCCATTGTGCCATCCTGCTTCACATCTGAGGACAGCTGCATCCAGGGCACTGCCAACTGCTCTGGCCATGGCTATTGCCAGAACCGATACGCTAAGCGAGATGGTTCCTCTGATGGCAAGGATGCTTGCTTCAGCTGCCACTGCCTGGGCACAGTTAGCGAGAGCGGCAGCGTCACCCACTGGGCTGGCGGCGCATGCTCCAAGAAGGACATCAGTGTCCAGTTCTGGCTCTTTGCTGGCTTCACCATCTCCATGGTCGTTATTCTGTACCTGGCCATCGGCATGCTGTTCAGTGTTGGTGAGGAGAAGCTTCCCGGTGTGATTGGAGCTGGTGTGTCCAAGTCCAAGTAAGATGGTTTCGCTGGAGCGAGGCAGACCTGCCTCGTGGGGTATTGTCGAATCGTTGGGAGTTGTATAAGTCGGCTAATGGAGTTTCACAACATAATAACTCCGGGGCGGCATGTACCATCATATGGTGTATTTGATATACGGGCGTCATAAAGGCTAGGAGCTTGTCTTAGGCCTCGATAATAGAGGCTTCTTTTGTTAGAATGCGTTTCAATTTTCTCGAGTATGGTTGCTAGAGTGCGTGTCAGCGGACCTTGGTGAGGATTAGTTGAGTCATGAAATTGCGAACTCTCTTGCGCGGCAATCCTTCGTTGCAAGTGATATCCAATCATAGATGCTTGGGGGCGTTCTTGACAATGCCTGTCTACGCAACATAATATTGGCACATAAGGCTAGGAAGCCCAACAATTTCTCGACGCATTCTTGAGCCTATACTCACATCACAAGGCCAAGTCCCAACAACAGATGTGAGCAAGATGTCGTGGCCTCATGTGAGGTCTCAACATGGCAGAGTTTTTCCACCTCTCTTCTGACGCTTCAGTTTGTCAGTCTATCATATCATCATTCTTTCTTATACCAACATCCGATATCCTCTCCCTTATCCACCCTCCATCGATAACGGTCAAGTCCCGGTGATCCGAGCTGAACACGAAAAGTCTAGGCACCAACTCTAACAGGCTTTAATGGATGACGTTCATTGTCCATTATGAGGCCAAAGCTGGCGCGTCATTCGTAAGATACGGCCTTTATCAAAGTCTCCGGTTCTTCTCAGTCGAGCAACGTCTCAGGATAAGCCTCAGCTAAGGGTGGTAGGTGCGACCAATACCGGCGGCTCCTGAAATCCGGTCCCACAACGGAGTTCGTTTAGTCAGCCGGAACGGACTTTATGCGCTTCAAGATAAACTCCGTCTCACATCCATGCCCAAGAACCCATCCCATCTGACAACTCTTAAGAAGAAGGCCAGGAGGTTTCCCTACTTCCCAAAAAGTCCGCCGGACTTGTTCCTCTCTTGAGAACCTGGGCCGCTTCTTTTCCATTGGCTTGTGTACCGCTGAAGCGCTTCTACTCCCGGCCGAGATGATGTCGACAGCCGCCGCCGACAGGCCCAAGCCCGCGACGGCTAAATGGGGAGCCGCCTGCTCTCAGTGCGCAACCGCAAAGGCGAAATGCATACGCTCAAACAGTGCTCCCGGGGCCAAGTGCGACAGGTGAGTCGGATATCCACTTCTCTCTTTTCTCTTTCCGCCTCCGTCGGCCGGTGGTCATTAAAAACTCGTGTCACTATGCCGAACGAGCCGTGTTATCGGGGTGTAAGTGCCGGGTCCACCGGAGCTGGCCCCGGGCATCGCCCCATATCTTTATCAAGAGCCGCGGTAGAAATCTTGACTGACACATGCTTCTAGATGCGAGAGATTGGTCAAAGTTTGTACTGAGCAAGTTCATCGACCTCGAAAGAAGAGACAACCAAAGCCTTCGTAGGTCAACCCTAACATGAGCCGCCTTGGATGCTGCCAAGCCAAGCCGATTACTGTTACTCACACACCCGGGGATGACGAGAACCCTAGTCGACTACCGTTACACAGAAAAGGACTGACTTTTATCCTTTAGGCGAACGGCTCAGATCGAAGAGCGGCTGAATGGGCTAGTCAATCTGCTCAAAGCCTCAGGGGGCCTGACGAATGCGGATCTGGCAACAGATACAACATGCATCCCAACTGAAGCTGATCCTGCCGTCTCCAACCAACAGAAGCCATCATCAAAATCTTCGGACGCTTCTTTTGCCCCTGGATCTAGTCCATGGGCTATTCCTGATACCTATAACTCATATGCCCCGCCCCAATGCATCTGCAGGCCCGCATCTGGCGATGCCCCCCCTCCGCCTGCTTCGGACGAAGTGCTCCTAAACATATACAGAAATGAGTTACTAGCGCTCCATCCCTTTGTCGTGATTCCACGAAATGTCACGGCAGCGAGACTCAAGGCCACGCGGCCATTCCTCATGTCAGCCATCAGGATGGTCACATCCTTTCGAAGTCTACGATCGATGAGGGCCCAGATGTACTATCTCATGCGACACATTGCAGACCACATGCTCATCCGCTCTGAGCGATCGCTCGATCTGCTGATGGGGATTATCGTCATAGCAGCTTGGTATCAGTATCACTGCTTCATGCACGCTCAGTTAAACAACCTGATCGCCATGGCTGTAACACTTGTCGGCGAGCTGGGCCTCCACCGTAGCCCAACCGTGCTCGAGCGTACGAACCTGATGGTTGTGAAACCTTTTCAACCCGAGCGACGAACCAATGAAGAGAGAAGGGTCCTTCTTGGCGTATGGTTCTTGTCATCAGCGTAGGGTGTTCATGCTTGTCATCACGAGGGTTCTTTTCTAACTTTAACTAGGATGTCACTCGGGTTCTCTAGAATCGAATCCATGCGTTACACAAAGTATATTCAGGAGTGTCTAGGGGTCCTAGAGCGGGAGAAAGAGTACCCCACAGACACACGTCTCGTCTATCTCGTCCGCATCCAACACTTGACGGAGCGAATCTCCCAGCTCAACTCCCCTGATGACCCCGCAGAAGAGGTTGCAGGCCTTCCGACAGCACCGTTATCCGCATATGTCTCTGCGTTTCAGGGGGAACTCGACCGTATACGAAACGGACTGCCCCCAGAACTGAAAGATGATCGTTCGTATACTTGCTCACCTTAGAAGCACCGTATCAACTGACATTTCTAGGAATCATATGTACTTTCATCAACACTGCTGCCCTCAGACTCTATGAAACCCCAGTATTAGATGCCCCCCGCATCATATCTATGTCCGAGTCACTCACCTCTCCTACGTTGGGGGCCGCCTCCGCCCTCGACATTTTTTACCAGTCGAGAAATGCCCTGAAGCAGTGGTTCGATAACTGGCTCGCGATCCCTATCTCCGAGTACTACTGTCAGACAACGCCAGTGGCTGCTCAGATCGTATACGCCCTCACGGTTCTCGGCAGATGGGCTAAGTTCACAGTGCCCATCACGCTGACAGGCCCTAAGACGCCAATGCCGCACGACACGAGCGCGGACAACCCGAACGTGGAGCAGTTCAAAGCGGATTCCGAATACTCAGCGAGTCTAAGTTCGAGAAAGGCTACGCCCGCAGGTTCCACGCCGGGTCATGAGAACGATCCAACAGAATGCAGCCAGATTGTTCTACGAGAGGGAACGGATCCAAGGCTTCCCGCTGCTGTGGCCTCTCTGCGGTCACAGATACAGACTCAACCAGGTCTTTCGTTGGATGTGTCAGGGATTCTGACAGGTGTTTGCTCCCGATTCGAGGAGGCAAACGCAACTTTCCAGGTCGCGTCAACTGAGCCTGGTGCTTCAGATCACAATTTGTGGAGTATGAGTGCTATCAAAATTCGCATCACAAGGGCAAAATTAGAACGTTGGGCTGAAATCGTGGCTGCTGGCACCGAGGCCCTCAAGATACAGGACGAAGAGAGCCGAGACACAGACATGGAGGATGACAGCCACCACAACAACGAGACCGGAAAGTCAGCCACGGACGGAACAGAGACATTCATAGGTGGGGACTTTCCAGTAGATCCGCTTCAAATGCAGAATTGGAATGGCGGCACACCATGGACAACTGAGATGCTGCAAGGGGTTGACCCTTCGGTATGGTTTGATGGGTATCTCGACTGGGGAGCAGTCATTATGAACTCAATGGGCAACCTGGAACAATAGATTTGTTTCCTGATAACTGATGAGAGAGCTCTCTCATCTCATCTAATGCTGTATATACTTAGCGGTTTTAATGGACGGCATTCTGCCTGTTGTTCGTTTCTACTTTGGACAGATGCTCAACTAAGAGCTTGGGAACTTCTGGAAACTGTAAGTACCACCCGCAGTCCCTCTTCACCGCCACTCCGCATCGCTTGACAATAAACTCTTCGGTTAGACCCCTGAACGCAGTAGTCAACCTATTACTCTTCGCCAACGCTTCTAGATGAGCTGCATCTCAGCTAGAAACACGGCCTAATGGCTCACAATCCATGTACAGCACCAATTGTACTCGCCCAGACGCGGGAGGCTTTCCGGTGCATTTGGATCACAGCAGGTTGATGACTTGGCAGCACTGACAAACGCGGGTCGACATCACAGTTGCATCTCGGTGAGGCAAACGTTACTACATGGCTGCTGCAGTCGCAAATCCTCCCCTCATGTTGAGGTTTCGGAACATGGATTTTGCCTGAGGCTTTGCCACTGGGATATCTAAAACTCCAGGTGTAATTGTGGTCATCTAAGAGGAAGAAGCAAGCTGAGAGGCGCAGGCAGCTGCAGGGAGCCCTAGCAAACACGCTGACGTGCAGTTCTATGTGATGCTATAAAGTCAACGACGCCCCCCTCTTGGGTCGCTTCAAAGGCCTGGCTTTTTAGCCACTTTTTTTTTTAGACCGGTCTGCTGATCTCAACAGGGCCGTTGCTTGTTTCTCAACACTCCCGTCAATACCGGCCACCTTCCACGACCTTCAGGTTGACTCACCCTACGAGAGTCTTAGACGCGTGGACCCCAACCTTACCTCTCGACGAGGGTTGTACAAGCTGCATTGTCTTTGCCACCCTTGCCTCAAACCTTCGAAGATGCGCGATGAGCGCTTGGCCGATGATCCCGTTGCCTCGACCGAGAACCAACAAGTTTTGTCCGTGAGGGGTGATGGGACGGTGACATGCACATCTTGCAACGCCGCTACTCAACAATGTCATACCAAAGAAAGCTAATAGTTCTACGTAGCAGTGTTGCTTCCCACAAGGATACTACTTGTCTTGGACTATGTATCTACAATCACATTCCCACCTTTGTGATTCCACTGCAGCTATAGCTTGCAGCCCCCAACTGCTGCCCGATCTAAGACACTTGTCTAGATGAATCGAGGCCGGGAGAGGGCATGGGGGGCGGTGTGTTGATAGCTGAGCCGGGTGGGTGGGTGGCGGCTTGGAGAGCAAACTTGGCCTTGGACAGACAGGGGTTTCTCAACATGGGCTGTTTGTTGTCCCTCTAAGGAAGGATGAGAGAAGAAAGAATTTGATAACTCTAATAAATAAAAACCCCGCCCATCATGCAATTCTGTTCAATTCGGTCAACTTGTTCAATTCTTTCAATTCTTTCAATTCGTTTAGTTCGGCCAGTTCGTTCAATTCGTTCAATTCGTTCAATTCGGTCAATTCGACTCTCTGTGAGGATGTTTTGTAACTCTTGCGATGCAGGAGTTCGCGACAAATCAGACAACCTCACGGCTGGTAGGCTTCAAACTCACAAATGGACAAAAATGAGGCCCGCTAACGTCTTGATATACCCTTTTATCAAATTTATATGCCCGCCCGTTTACCACATGGTTAACCAGGACTCGGCCGCGCCCAGCCGCCGCGCCTCCTCCTCCTCCTCCTCCTCCTCCTCCTCCTGCTTTAGATGTCGACGTACCTTTAAATGCGCTTGCACGAAGAAAAGTAGTTTGGGTGTGGGTTTGCGTAAGTTGGATCAAACGAGGCAAAAATTACAAGAAATCACCTGCCTCTTGGTCGCCTACAGATGCAAGCCGGCTGACTTTGCACAAGTGCTACTGCGGCCACGGGGGGATGAAGGTCAGCGTGGACCCTTGCCCACGCTGCGGCGTGCCTCGGTGTCCGAACTGTGATACCCAGCGTTTCAACACTCGTCCTGGAAACTAAATATCTGGGGGTTCAGAGCAGTCTGTTCACCAAAACAACTCTTTCCAGCTGCTTTCAGCACTGTGTTAGGGAGAGGCTGATTTTGCAGACCACATGGTAGTTATTGCAGTTAGGGTTGTCTCACCCTAGCGCCGCAGGAGCTACCATGACGTGAACCAAACTGCATACAACCCCCGGCGACCTGGTGTTCGGGCCCGCCCCACAAGCACGGGATCGCCGGGCGGCTTCTGATCCGAACCTCCCGGATGAACAATGGACGCTTCCGCGGGCTCCGACCACCTCTAGCGTCGGCCAGCTGCCCAGAGGACCCCAGAGCTTCGGCTCTCATGACAGCCGGCCTCACGGCCTTCACAAGCCGATTTGACCGACCCCTGCAAGCTTCGGCGACTAGCAGACTTCTCCACTCTTCTCCTTTGGAAGCTCTTGGCCTATTATCTAAAGCACGGCCTCGACATTCCTTTTGCGGTGTTTTAACCAAGATAGCTTCCTCTGACAAAAGTTTCCTGTACCTAAGCAAAGACCGCTTGATTCAACGACTGCAACGATCCCAACGCGGCCATGATTTTACGACGATGACGACTGGGATAGAATGACATAGGCCAATACAATGGCATTGAAAAGTGTATTTCTAGGGTCTTGGGTTTTGATACCGTCATGTACAACACCTGCGTTTCTTTTTTTTTTTTTTTTTTTTTTTTTTGCCTATTATGGCAGACGGCATTTTGTCATCATTGCAGATAATAATGATATCAACCGTGTTTCTCTTGATGAGTCGCTTTGACCTGCCCTTTGGGTATGCTATGAGGTTGAATTACTTGAAATGCTCGATGATCATTATAGAATTGACTGTTCTTACTGTAAGATATTGTATTGCTTTCGTATTCTAAAACCAGAAGGTTACCTCAACAGTGTGAAGTAAGGTATCCATCATGTTTTCTTGAAGCCTTTCACTCGGGTAGGCACATTTTGAGCACTCGCTCTCAAGAATCCGCTCCTGGAATCATATTTTAATCATCAGTTCCCAAGACTCCATTTTAAACCTCCAACAACAAAACAAGATAAAACTATCAAAAAGTGAGAAGCCTGCGGGTTTCAAGCTGCTCATAAGAGTCACGCAGGGTGCCGCCAGGCTCGCCATGTTCTCGGCAGAAATGCAAACACATGCACAAGCCATTGCCATACTTGCTGCCATGACTGCCCGGACAGGTACATCGCTACAGCAGCGCTCAGCAGCACGCAGACCGTAATTATGGCCGCGTATGAGGGCCAGGATGCCGAATGACCCATGTCCGGGATGGCAGCGTAGAGCTGGGCCACCATGTTTAATATCGCAAAGACCTATAGTGCTTAGCTTATAGCCTCATTCACCCGGTGAAGACGCTCCAACTTACAAATGCAGCAATAGCAATTTTGTGAACTTGCTTCGTTAGGGTCTGTTGCTCGCCCTCGTTGTCGTTTTTCCTCTACACTAGGGGTCAGTCTGGATCCTTCAATAAGGCTTTAGTAACTCACCTTTCGCCTCACCCCCTCGCACGCAATCTCTAGCTGTTCGAGCTCACCCTTAATGTCACATAGATCGTCTCGGTACTGTTTGATAATTTGTAAAGAGCGCAAGGCATCCGAATCACTCTGCAAGCTTTGCCATAGGACGCCTTGAGGCTGTGCGTTCGGGCCCATCATGACATCCTCTTTCAAAAAAAGGTCTAGCTTTCTGACCACACTAGAGGTGGAATGAGCCACTTTGTTGACAGCTTCAGGAAACTTTTCGATCCAATCCTGAAGTTCCTTAGGTGAGATCTTTGGGAGAGAGTCGTTTTCAGCGTCGGAAGTCTACCAACGCCAGCATGTTAGTCAAGGAGGCGAATAAGCGCAGGACATGCGACCTATCCGACAACTACATCCGTGTATTTGAGCTGTCGATACTAGAAAAATTAAACTTACGTGGCGAGCAAGACTGGCCCGGAACCATTCTAGGACGTTCGCATGGATCTCGACGATCTTGGAGAGTGCAACTTCAAGTGCCGCAATCGCATAAGCTCTTGGCAACAAGGTGAGATCGTTTTCTGCCTTGAGAAGAATGGGATCTGTTTTCCCCTCCCAATCTACATCTGATGCTAATCTAGGCTCCTCGCCTAGATCCTCGCCAAAGAAATCGTCGTCCAAGCATGCCGCGGTCCAGTATTTGTCGCTTTTGCCCGTTACTGTGAGAGAAAACACAAGTTGATGTAGAATGGCGCCACCGTGGTAGAAAGGGCTCTCGCCTTCAGATACTTCATAGCCGTCAAGGTGCAGGAAGTCGAGTTCGTACCGGTTTCGGAGGAGCCGTTCTCTGCCGTGGGATATGGCCCGAGAGTCCTGTAGGTCCTGGGTAGTGATGCCGTAGTAAGGGATATTGAAGGAGATGACGAAACAACCACGCCACCAGGTCTATAGAATGAAATACGTTAGTAGATAAAATTGTAGATGGACACTATATATGTCTACTCACAGACTCTCTTAGTCTAAACTTGGGCTCTGGTGTGGGGGTGATGTAGTCGGCAAAGAGGTTACGAAAGCCGTCTACATGCGAAGCCGGTGTTCTTTTTGTCATAGCAACTACGCTTGATCCATTTGGGTTCTTAATGTAGCTACGATAGTCAGCATTTTACTTCCATGCAACTCCAAGAAGGCCAGCGTCATGAAGCCTTACATTCGTCGAGGAGGTCCAACAATGTCGCCCTGAGAGCCTGGAGGGAAGCGCTGATATCAACCACACGGTTAGTTATACACGAAATTTTGACACAAGCTTTTTCTTTCACGTACCTTCTTCTCTAGGACCTCGTAGAGTTCATTGTTGTCGAGTATTAGTGGGTAGTTGGGAGGGTCACCAACAAAAGTCTCGTCAACCCAGTTTCGATCAGAAACCCATGCTTCAGGCTCCTGTGCCCCAACTGACGCAGGGTTCCCTAGCTCAGCCGGGACGGCGTCGTTGAGGCGGAAGTCGGCACCTGCGCAAAATCTTTTGACGCGTAACACGCGACGTTCACAGCGGGCTGAACTGATAGTAGGTCGCATGAGCCAGTCGATTTCATCATAGTCAACTCCGCTTGCTCTCAAGGTATCTCCAATTGACTTGTTCTCGATCTCGGGGGAAATCTTGTTGTTATTGGTGAACCGCTTCTTCCACTCGTCGGGCTCAGACACCCACTCAATGGTGGCAGTTGTCAATCGTTTGAAATAGCCTCCAACAGCGGCGAGCTTGTGATTGAGGGGATCTTGCGGGATAGGGGCTTGTCGTCCGTCTCTTTGCCGATCTCTTTCAGGTCTTGGCTCCATTGCTCACCCGTTGTCTTTGCAACCTAGAATCTCTGTTAACAAACATCCAAACCAGCCATCACCGTCGGCACAACAAACAGTTCGAGCTCACACAACAGTATCAGATATCCGCCGGTGACTATTCGGACGGCCTGCCAAAGGCAGGCCTACCGGGAACCATCCGTTGGCTATTCTGATGTTCACGGTTGCGCCGTTCGTCCCCAATCCCCTCCATCAAGCAAGTCCGGCTCCCCAGTCAGAATGTCACCTACAAGGGCAAAGAATCAAGAGTTTGCAATCTTGTGAGGATAGCGAATCAAAGAGCAAGTAAGTAAAGAGGAAGGATAATCCTCGTATATTGGTATATGTGATCTGGTCTTGAGAGCAAGTCTCACGAGTATCTTGGTGAAGGGAGACTATACCCTTGGGGAAAGGTATGGGATCCATGGCGGTGTTTAGAGTAGGCAACCCGAATAGTGCATTGTCAGTCTATGTGATGCCCAAACTTGATTGTCAATGACAATGAGTATCAGATGACTAGATTCGCCCTGTGACCTATCTGCAGAAAAAGGCGACCGCATCTGCCGCCAAGGGTCGTTGTGCTTCTATCAAGCCCGACGACAGCCCAGGTTTCGGGCCTCAAAAAGAAGGAGGAGGGGGTGGTAAGAATAACAAATCCTTCTGCCGTTTGTTCTTTGGCTGCCTGGCAACTGCACCCGAAACGCCAAAATATGTGCTTGGAGATGGTCATGTTCCGAGATGTGACACGTTTCCAACCCCAGAGCGGGATGACACAAGAGGTGACCGAGGTGTTGCATGAAGAGTAAAGAGCATGATAACGAAGGAGTCTTGTTTGACGGAGAGAAGCGTGAGCCAATCATCGCGGTAGCCCTGTGAGAGCCTCCTTTTTACCGGCACCAATCGCGCTGGTTGACAACGCATCGCGCATGGTAACCAATGTCAGGTATGTATATAAGTCTGGTCCAACAAATCAACGAATCTACCGCCAGCATGAGGTTGAAGAATGACCCGAGAATTGATGCCCGATCACATGCCGGCTCTGAGGCTCCGATTCATATGGCCTATACATCTAGCTCGACCATAACGAGGCAATCACAACTGTGCTCCAGCTCACCCTCCCCTCTTCAGCCGTAAACCGCCATCAAAAGACCATCGTGGCTATGGCTACCACTTGCTCCGTCAGCGGCCTCGAAGACCTACTTGGCAAGGCAGGGCTGCATACTCCAGTGCCCGAGTTCCCAGGCGCCGACATTGTGCACAACCCCCAGGATATCTTTCGTGTTTATCTTGCCGACACACTGCAGAGACTGGTCGACTGCGATAGATTGGTTGCCTATGAAGCCATCCAGCCGTCCAATGTTACCGGGCAAGGGGACCTCGTGATTGTGTCTCCGAGGCTTAGACTCAAAGACATCAAGCCCAAAGACCTAGTTCTAGATCTCGCCCACAGAGTAAGATCTTCACATTCACACCCCGAGATACCATCAGAACTGACATTATTCCACGAATAGTTACCCAGGTCGCCGCCTTTCGCATGCCCCATCAAAGACGGCATCCATCTGCGCGTCTTCTCATCGCCCAACACATTGTCCCGCCTCCTCCTACCTTACATCCACGACAGGTGCGCCTCATATGGATATGACTCATCTCTCGGTCTTGCCGATGCAGGTGCGCCTGATGGACCGAAGAAGAAGGTCATCGTCGAGTTTTCATCCCCCAACATGGAGAGCGAATTCCTGGTGTCCCACCTGCGCAGCACAATGGTCGGCTCATACGTGGCCAACATACACGCCAGCATGGGATGGGATGTCGTCAAGATGAACTACCTGGGAGATTGGGGCAAGCAGATTGGACTCCTCGCCGCTGGGTGGCAGAGGTTTGGCTCGGAAGAAGAGTTTGCGAAGCAACCACTCCGTCACTTACTCGAAGTCAACCACAAGATCAAGGAACTCTTCAAGCCGGAGCATGAACAAGTCAAAGCAGCGAAAGCCGACGGGAAGGATACCAGCGAGATTGAGTCACAGGGTCTACATGCCGAGAGGGACGTCTTCTTCAAGAAGATGGAGGACAAGGACCCCGAAGCCATTGCACTCTGGCAGCGGTTCCGTGATGCGACAGTGAAGGACTACACAGATTCCTATGCGCGGCTCGGGGTCACATTTGACGAGTACTCGGGAGAGTCCCAGGTCAGCGCGGAGTCAATTACCGAAGTTGAACAAGCCCTGAAGGAGAAGGGCGTATACGAAGAACACGACGGGTCCTGGATGATCGACTTTTCCAAGCATGACGCGAAGGGACTTTCAACGGCCGTGGTGCGTTTTCGAAACGGGACAACTTCATACCTGTTGCGCGACCTTGCTGCGGTCCTTGACAGATACAAGGCACACATGTTCGACAAGATGATCTACGTCGTCGCCATGGAGCAGGAGATGCACTTCCACCGAGTTACAAAGTGTCTTGAGCTGATGGGAAGAGGAGATCTCGCCGAACGCATCCAGCATGTTGCAGTCGCCAAGATCAATGGGCTACCGGATCAGTTCAAGGATGCCAAGTTGCTGAGTGACTACCTGGATGGCTGTCACAACGTGATGCAAGCCAGCATCGACGAGCCGACGGAGGAGCCCCTTTTTGTTGACAAGACTGACCAGTCGGTGGATCTTCTTGGACTCTCTGGTCTTGCAGTCCAGGATTTAAATCACAAGAGAACGACCCCGTACGCCGTGGACCCTAAGAAGATGACTTCGCTCGTTAGCGAATCCGGCGCAGCGATCCAGAATTGTTATGCCAGGTTGACCTCCAAGCTGGGTGAAACTCCGGGTGAGATCGACTATGCAACGCTGGACTACACTGCCCTGGAGGCGGAGGACTATGCTGAGCTGCTACGCATCATGGCACAGTATCCTGACACAGCGCATGCGTCTTTCAAGACTCTTGAGCCGTCTCTCATCATCATCTACCTACTCCGGCTTGTCGATCAACTCATGGCAACGCTCGACGATGATGATGAGCAGGATTGGGCAGACAAGGAAGAAACGAACAAGGCGAGAATGGCCTTGTATGAGAATGCCAGACAGGTATTTGAGAACGCTTTGAGAGTGCTGGGTATCTCTCCATATAGTGCATGACGGTTTACCATTTCCTTCTAGTTTTACTTGTCTGAGATTATCGCACTCTTGATTGAGCCACTCACTTTGTTTTTGGACTTTCTTGATTACAGGAGCGGGATGCATGGGGAGTTCTTTTCTCTGTTTTTTGCAGCATTCTACATTACAAATATTTAGATTGGTTTCCCCGTTTCAGTACTTGTTGTTGTGATCGCTTCGTCTGTTATCACGAACTTTATTAACGGTGTGATGCTTGGAATCGTAGGGAAATGGAGGTCACGTACTGTCTTATTGAAGGCTGAGTTTCTGTGCCCTGGTGTAAGACTAATACTACCGCATGCCCTAGCTGGAATCACTGGTTAGTTAGGTATGGCGATGACTTCTGAGTCGCGGGTTTACAGCCTAGACTGTCTCTGTTAACGAACAGGCCAGCTAGCCGTCGCTATCGGCATAAAAACAGGTCGTGTTCACGTAGCACTAGAAGCTAGCTAGATATGACTCTTCTGCCGGCAGCAGAAAGTTCAAAAGGCCATTGTGTTAACATCGGGGCATGATGTTGTAATGTGTTCGTTATCATAGTTGTAGCCCGGCCCTCGATGGGTTAACTGAGCCAGAAGATCACAGCACTAGAAGCGATCCATCGGTGACCCCTAAAGCCCACTGAAAGCAGGCTGAGGAAGAGAGCTCCATCGGTCGCCCTGTTGGTTGTGGTTACGCTGTTCAACCTCACGCTTCTCTTAAATGCCGAACTTCACAGCTAGGATATCACGTAAAAAGATAGAGAATCAAGAATAGAAGTACAATTAGAGAGAAAGGAAGTTAGGGATACATGAGTATTAAACCAATCCGGGATAGATCAAACGACTTTAGCTGAGAGCCAGTCCCAGTTTCCTGCTATCCTGGAGTTAAGGAACACTGGACAGTGAAAGCATTGCTTTCCCTAGGTATTCAAGGAGGAAGGGGATGATTTCGATTTGTCCAGGCTCCTAACATCGGGCGCGGTCTTATATATTCGGAGGGGCGAGTGTTGAATCTCTGTGTTTCGCAGCCCGGGCACCGTGGGATACCGCATCTTGGACAAGGATCGACCGTAACTTTCATTCCTCCATGACCGCAGTAGCACTAGCGGATGGTCAGCTTGTCTTCATGGACGACCGAAAGGCAGCTAGTCTCTTGGAACTTTCCACCTTGTTTGGCTCAACTTACACAAATCCATACCCACACGACTTTTCGCCGCGGTGGTAGCTCATGGATGGGCACTTGGTCGTCCCAGAGAGGCGCAGCTGCATGCGGCCCAG
Organism: Fusarium sp. LHS14.1; assembly: GCA_025433615.1. Lineage (NCBI taxonomy): Eukaryota > Fungi > Ascomycota > Sordariomycetes > Hypocreales > Nectriaceae > Fusarium > Fusarium sp. LHS14.1. The sequence goes on from CM046481.1 coordinate 4,649,538, forward strand.
TCCTCGTCAATTAAACGGGCAATGAATGGGCAGTTGGGATTGGGAAGAAAAAGGGCATACCTGGGATTTCTGCGAGGCAGTTTGCAGGCCTCAATTCTGGCGTGGCGGAAGGCCACCCACCCACAACAGGTAGCATGAGATCCATCGGACGCCCTTGAAACCCAAGACGGCTATAGAAGAATTCTCAGCTGTAGGGCTATCAGTCTTTGCATATGGTCACCCAGCCTGCCACTCTTACCTTGCGACGTGTGGGCCAGAGGAATATAAAGATGTTAAGGATTTTTGAAATAATACGTTCGTAAACTTTCAAAAGAATTTGGACGCAGGTCCTACTACTTATTGGTTTCCTACCCTCGGGGTTGCCAAAAAAAGACAGAGCAATCACCCCCATTTTGCTGTAGGCGCCAGCCATCACTGCGATTTTTCGCAACCCGGTGTGGCCACAGGCACTAGACCCTGCCTCCGTATGCGGCAAACGCACGCAACCTGTGTTGCTAGTCATCCGTACATAGAGCCTGAACATTTGAGCCGAGTGCATGCAGTGAGTGGACTGGCAGGGGCCAGATGGTTATCGTGTCGTGTTTGACCAGACTTTCAAGAAAAATGTCACACAACCGGTCCCGTCTCCGATTATCACTCGCCCCTCAGGGGGGCCTCTCAGGCGAAGATGATCAGTGATGAGGCTGACCGATGCCCTGCGGTCGTCAGGAGGCCAGAATTGACTGTTGAGAATCTCGAAGGACGAAGATTATCGACAGGGCGAGCGGAAGGGACTGGAAGAAATGAAACTCGAGAAGCGTTTATGTTGGGGAACAGTATGAATCACATTTCTAGAGGGTACATGATGACGCACAAAATTAGCTTGGCCAGTGTCTCATACCAAAACTCCTGCGGCCAGCTTTCTCGCGCGGCTGTTGGGCTACAAAGGGCGTGTATCAATTTGAATCACCCCTCTCGGGGGATTCATTTGGACTCACAAGAACATCGGCATTTTCAGCTCAAAGAGCAGCGAGATCCATACATGTTATTCTGTGTCGGCGCAGACTTTCAACAGCATATTCTAATGTCAACCACTGGAAGTGGTGTTGGGTTGAGGTTGGAGCATCTAATAGACGTCTAATCCGAAAACTCAAGACCGTGTTCAATTTGAACCCTGTTCATGATCGTGCGAAACTCCAAGTCTTCTGTGTCCAGTACATCTTTACTTGAAGTTAGTAGCTGGTGCGCTGTACGGACTGAGACAGCGAGCTATGGCTCTCCGTGCATCTCGAGTTCATTATCTATGTGGCACGGGGTCGAGAAAAGCCCACTGTGTTACAAACCTTGTCATGGGGTAGGCAGCTTGACTCCAGCTCCTGTGTAAGCCTTGTTATGAGGAGGCAACTTGACTCTAGCCCTTGGGTAAGCCCGCTGCTCATCAAAGAATGCTTCCTTGACGTCAAGAACGCTGTACCATTTGGCTTGTCTGGCTCGCCCCAACACATCCTGGGGGAGGGGCAGTGGGTACGATGCAAGTCTATGCAACAAACTGGGAAGCCGGCGTCGATCTCATTCACTACTAAACTGCCAAGTCAACGATAGGCTGCAGTCCAAGAACCTCTTTCTCAGTCTGGACCCATAGACTGGTGCCGAATACGGTTGTAGGCTTGTTGGGCCGTGTCCCCCGGTATCGCTGGTGAAGGGCAACGGGTCCTACTGCGTCTAAGGAGGTTGACCGAGGAGGGTACTAGCAGCGGTGAGACCAAAGTTCGGAACCCCCCGCGGTATGCATCATGGTATTGACCGGCGGTGAAGGCCACCGCTGCTCACAGCTCTCTGAACGCCTCAAGATGTTCTTGTTCAGTCAGTATCCATGCATAGCAGAATCGAACGATGGGCAAAGTGACATCCATCAAACCGTTAAGTATTTACATCATTCAAGTTAGGATGCTTACTTCTTCGACTCCCTGGGAACAGATATGTTATTCTGAGTTACCCATTGAGTTTGATATCCGTCGAACGATGCCGGGTTTAAGACTTGGTACTATCTCAACAATCCATGGCGTTCCGCTATTCTAGTTGTGAATTCAAAACGCATTAGCTTGCGTACTCCCGCCCGTAAGCATCTTGGAGATGTATAGAGTAAGTGCGAGTTGACATAATTACGAGGTACTCGCCATCGCAATCATTGTCCTAACTTACTCCTGCAAGCACTATGCTTGTCGACGCAAGTGCGTCGAGGACCATTAAGTTCTCCGGAGATTGGGAGAAGCCAGCTTTTAAACTGGTACGTACTGTAGTAAGTAGCCTTAGTTGGAAGTCAAACCCAAGTGGCCCGGTCAAGCTGAGCCTTAACAACATTCGGTCTCAACAAGGGTACATATTCAACACAGCAAGCAAAGAAAAACAAATTCAGAGTCACCAAACTCAGTGCCATCGAATCTCAACAGAAGAAAATAGTAATCACCAAGGGTCAGTTCTTTTTTTTTTTCGCTGGCAGTTAGTCCATCTGATGCTGATGATGAAGTGTTGACTCGCCAAGCCCACCCGGAACGACGGGATCTATGGAGTACCAAGATCCAGGATGCAATCGCCCGCCCTGTGTCACCCTTTGTGCTATGTTGTCTTATTGAAACCGTCCCTCATAGACTCATGTCGTCGGACAAGCTTTCCTCTTGCATCCCTAACCCGAATGTCACATCCCCTTTTGAGCCCTGGCTAATCAATCGGCCGGTTTAGGACCTACTCAGCTTAGTCAGCTCGCTGAGCCTCAAGGCGAGTCATACCTGCACCGGGGCCGGTGCAAATAAGTCACGTGCCCAGCGCACCGGCCCCGGTGCAAATAAGATCTGTTATGTAAGAGGGTTATGTGGCCTCATTGAAAGTCCCTCAACTCAACGATCAACGCCCTCTATAGTACCAATCCAACGATCAGTAGCTTCTACGGCATCACTTTAGCTTGCTACGCCCTTCCCTTGATCCAATGGACCCAATTAGTGCCTCTCTTTCCTTCCCCGATGATATACTCCCACCTAAGGGTATCTACACTTCCCGGGAGGAAATCTACACCGCAATTAACGCATGGGCAGCGCCGCGAGGCTATGCCTTCGTCACTGGAAGATCCAGGACAACGAAAAACGGCAGAAGTGAAGTCGTATTCGCTTGTGACCATGGGGCAGGCCGCAAGCCCTCGGCCTCGGCGAAGCAGATCCGAGAGACCAGATCACGCCGGATAGGCTACCTCTTCTCGGTCACGGCAAAGGAAAGCCTCTATAAGACTATATAGACTCTAAGGCATCGGCCCGGTGCTCAGTATAGTATATATAACTACGAGCCAAGTATTAGTCCACTAGCATATCCCGCATATCATTAATTATCGAGCGCGGAGGGAGTAATAATTAAGTAGCTCGCTAGGGCTAGCATCTAGGCTAAGGGGATTAAGTCCTTCTTACGCTTAAAAACTGTAAAAGACTGAAGAATAAAGACTATAAAGTCCTCAAAGACTGTAGGGTAGATGACTTGGATAGGAGGTGAATAGGCAGAGGAATTAGTCTTAATAAATAGCTGTGAAGCTAAATAGCAAGGCATAGGGTAGGTAAAGTCAAGAGTAAAATAGATAGAAAAAATAAGAAGAAAACCAGCTTCTTATTGGTATGTAAATTGTGAGTATTCATGCAAGATCTAAGGAGCTAATTCTAAGAGAGGGCTAATAGCTTATATAGCTAATGAGTCGGAATCTATTAGTCCGATTCGGGTGAAAGTTATACCGCCGGATAGCCCTGATTCCGGGCTTTCTAACGGTATTAGTTTCACTAAGAACGGATAACTAGAAGCCGTGTTATGCGTTATTCTAATATAAGACTTCTAGGGTTTTAAACTAGGAAATTTAAAACCGGATAGAAAATACCCATTGGAAAGGCACGGCTTTCACGGCTTTATCGGGCTCTTTAAAAAGCCCTAAGTCCTAAGTCACGTGACCTTCCTAATTAGGAAATAGAGCTAAATATAGCCGAAATAGACTATCTTGTAACTCCCTAATATCTTGCTTATCTAAGCATATATTGCTTAGGTAAGCCTATAACTGGATAGCGCATAAGCTAAACTATAGGGTATTTAAATCCTAGGCTTATATCTTATAAGCTTATTTTTCTAGAATTTTATTTATAAAAGACCTTCTTATTATAAGGACTTTTACAGCCTCCCTTAAAGATATAACTTAGTATATCTTTAATAAAAGAAAAAGTAGAAAAATTAAGAGAAAAATAACTCTTATTATATTAGGGAAAATTTATTTATAAAAACCCTAGTTATTTCCTTAATAAAACTTATAAAAATTATAAGAAAATTTAAGGTTATAAAGGAAAAACCTTATAAGACTAAAAAACCTTTTTATAATTATAAGAGAATTATAGGGATTTATTTTAGAGATAAGAAGTCTCTTAACCTTAGGAAATTATTAGGTTCTAGGCTTTTTGTGAAAAAGTCAGCTATATTATCCTTACCTTTTATAAAGAAAATATTAATATTTCCTTTTTCTAGCTCATCTCTAGTAAAATGATAAGCTAAGTCTATATGCTTAGAACGCTTATAATTTCCTGCATTTTCAGCTAATTGCTTAGCAGCTAGGTTATCAGTTAAAATAGGAGGTATAGACCTATTATAACTTAAAGAAAGGTTATTATTTATATATTTATATATATAATTAAGAGATTTAGCTTCTTTAGTAGCCTCCCTTAGGGCTATATATTCTGCTTCACAACTGCTAGTTGCTACGCAAGTTTGTTTATTTGTTTTCCAGCTTATAAGGTTATTATATAAATAAAAACAATAACCACTATTAGATTTTCTATCTTCTAGGCTACTACCCCAATCAGCATCACTATAGCCTCTTATAACGCTATTTAGACTATTTAAGTCTATATTGCAGTTATAAAATAACCCTAAATTAGGATAATTATTTAAATATTTCCAAATTAGGTCTAAGGCATTATAGTGGCTTTTATTAGGTTTAGAAGAATATCTAGAGCATATATTTACTGCAAAAGATATATCAGGCCTAGTTTTTATAGCCGGAAATAATAAGGAACCTATTTCTTTTTGAAATTGCAATATTTCTTCTTTAGAAGGGGTTATAGTAGCTTTTAAAAGCCTTTCTGCATTTCTAATAGGTACTTTAGAAGTCCCTATATTTTCCTTATTAAACTCTCTTATTTTATTATAAATATATTTATTCTGAGATAAATATAAGCCTTTATTCTCTCTATCTATAATTATATACATTCCTAAAAAGTCTTTAATTTCTCCTAAAGCCTGGATAGATATATCTTTAGAGAGACTTTTTATTATACTATTTATATCTTCTTTAAAAGGCCCTAAGAAGATTAGGTCATCCACGTGACATATAATAGCTATTTTTAGCTTATTATTTATAAAAACCCCGGTATCAAAAGGTATAGGGTGGAAGCCTAGGTTATTGAATAGTTTAGAGAGTAATAAATACCAAAGTCTAGGACTTTATTTTAAGCCATATAAAGCTTTATTTAATTTTAGCACTATTTCTTCTTCTTTATATTCTTTATTAGGGTATTTCTTATTAAATTCCCTTATAAATTCCTTTAAAATAAAGTCTTTAAACCCTATAGGAATAGTTATATAGATTTCTTCATCTATATCAGCATTTGCAAAAGCGTTTTTAACATCATATTGCATTATAAAGAAGTTATTAGCTATAGCTATTATTAATAAAAGCCTTATAGTTTCGGGTCTAGCTGTGGAAGCATAGGTTTCATTATAATCTATACCATAAATTTGGTTAAAACCCTGAACCACATATCGGGATTTATATTTAATAATATTATTATTATTATCTGTTTTTATTTTATAAACCCAACGGCCTTTTAAAGGCTTTCTTTCTTTAGGAAGAAAGGTTATATTCCAGGTTTTTTACCTAATTAATTCTTCTATTTCAGCTTTCATAGATTCAAGCCACTTATAAGCTAATATACAGCTTATAGCCTCTTTATAGTTATTAGGCTCTATAGGATTTTCCTTATTTACTAAGGCTATTATATCCGGGTATTCTTGAAAATCCTTATAGAAATCTACTGGCTTTTTAGGAATTTCAATAGATATTTTAGGCTTATTATTTATAAGGCTAGGCTCTTTATTATTTATTAAGGATTCCTTTATAGAAGGTAAATCTTTAAAGGTTATATTATTATTATCCTTAATATTATTACTTAGAAAGCTATTTTCTATAATAATAATATCCCTTGAAATTATAACTTGGCGTTTATTTAAATCCCAAATTTTATAGCTATTAGGTAAATAACCCATAACTACGCCTTTATAAGCCTTAGTATCTAGCTTATCTAGAGGGTTATTATTTTTATAGTATATTATAGATCCAAAGGTTTTTATATTATTTAAATCTTCTAATTTTAAGGTAATATTATCCTTAACCTCTATAGGGGCTTTAAAACCTAAGGCAGAATGCGGGCTTCTATTATATATATAAATAGCCGCTTCTAAAGCCTCCCCCCATAGGTATTTAGGCAAATTAGAAGTAAATAATAAAGCCCTTATTTTATTTAATAAAGTCCTATTTATCCTTTCTATAGCATCATTAGGTTCTTTAGTATAGGGTGGACTAGTATTAAATTTAATTCCTTTTTTAAGGCAAAAGGGCTTTATTTTATATATATATTCCTTTGCATTATCAGAGAAAAATTCTTTTATCCTTATATTATTAGGATTATTCTCTATTTCTGCTTTAAATTACTTAAATTTATCTAAAGCTTCTGATTTATTCCTAATTAAATAGGCTTTTAGATATCTAGTAGCTTTATCCATAAAGGTTATAAAGTAAGTATATTTATTATAAGTGGGAATTTTAGAGGGTCCCCAAATATCACTAACTATTTTATCTAGAAAATTATATTTTCTAGCATTAGTTATTTTATTTATCTTACTAGTTAACCTAGACTTTATGCAATTTTCGCAGTTTTTTATTCTTATTATATCTTCTTTATTATAAGAATATTTTTTCTTATTTTTAAATAAGATTCTTAAAAGGCTTTTTATATTAAGATATCCTAATTTTAAATACAAAGAATATATATCTATATTCTGCTTTTTAATACTATTTTCTATAGTATTTAAAATAGGGCTATCTTTAGCTATTTTATTATTAATAAAAATAGGAAGAATATATAAGTTATTAACCTCTTTTCCTATACCTATAATTTCTTCCTTTTTATTAAATAGGTATAATTTCCTATTATTAATAAGAGAAGTTATAGTATTTAGAGAAGATTGACTTATTATATTCACGCCTAATTCAGGTATAAAATAGCAATTTCTAAGAATAAAATTCTTTTTATTGTCTAGGAACCTTATAGCTAAATCACCTATTCCTTTAACATTTATATAGCTAGCTTTTCCCCAGGTTACCCTACGGTTAACTAGCTTATAATTAATAAGAAAATCCTTCTTAGATACTATATGCCTAGTAGCACCTGTATCGTAAATAAAGTTGGTTATATTCTTATTATTATAGTTAAAGTTATAATTTACCTCTTTTAACCCTCTAATTAGGGTTTTTAGAGCCGGTATATAGCTATTTAAAGGTCCTAATAAATTATTAGCCTTTTTCTTCTTTAAAGAAGAAATAAAAAGGAATAAAGGAGGGTTATATACCTCAAAAGGGGTTTTTTCTATATCAGAAGGACTTTCAATATCCAGATCTATATCAGAGCTAGATCCTTCCTCTAGGATAGGTAAAGATTCAGTTTTAGCTATAAATAACTTTTCCTATTTTTCTTCCCTTTCTTTCCTTTTAGACTTAGAATTATTAGGATTTTTATAAGGTTTTTTAACCTTATTATTATCCTTAATTACAAAGTTCTTAGGAGCCTTATTAGGGTAAAGAAAATAGTAATCTTTATCTAAATGTCCCTTTATTTTGCAATAAGAGCATTTATTTGCAATTTTCTTCTTTTTCCAAGGTTTTTTAGTAGCTAAATAAACCTGGTTTTCTTTATTTTCTAACCTTTTAGATTCATCTATAAGGCTTGAAGAAAGAGATTCCAAATTATAAGAATTAGGGTTATTTCTCAAAGATTAAGAAATACTAGTTATATAGCTATTATAGCTTTCATCTAGGTTATTTAAAACCCAGGCTATAACTACCTTTTTAGGTATAGCTATTTCCCTAGCTTCTAATTCATCGGTTACTTCTTTTATCTTATTTAAATAATCCTCTATAATAGAGAAATTAGATAAAGAGATATTAAAAAATTCCTTAATTAATAGGAATTCAGAAGTAAACCCTAAGGAATTATATAGGTTTTTTAAGGCTTCCCAGGCCTTAAAAGCAGTTTTTAAGTGCTTTATTTGTAATAAGGGGCCATCTTCTAAGTGAAGACGAATTATAGCTAAAGCTTCCTCGCTTTTAGCTATAGGGCTATTTTCTAAAGAAATAGAGGCATATAGCTTTTCTTTAGTTAAAAGAGCTTCTAGCCTTAAAGCCCAAGTTATATAATTTTCACTCCCTTTAAGAGAGGAAATATTATATTTATTATTCCCCATTCTATAGAATTTTTCCTAGGTATTTTTATAAAAAATACCCTAGGGTTATAGTCTTTTTAAAGACTTATAAAGAATAGCTTAAAAGTAGCTTTTTCTTTATATAGCTTTCTACTAGCCTTAACTAGGTTATACTAGTTTTTTAGGTAGTATAGGCTATTATATAATCCTTATTAAGAAAGTCTCTAATAGATAGATAGACCTCTAAGAGAAGCTTTTCTTTATATAAGAAATTATATAAAGTCGAAAAAAGAATATCTCTATTAAATAGAGAAATAAAGGGGTATAGGGTAGTAGAAACCCTTGATTTTCCCTGTATAGTTGGGAGATAGATAGTTAAAGAAGAAGCTTCTTTTTTATCTAAAGGGGAATTATAGTCAATTATACAAGGTGAGCAACCGGGCTCATAACCTGTAAAAGACTGAAGAATAAAGACTATAAAGTCCTCAAAGACTGTAGGGTAGATGACTTGGATAGGAGGTGAATAGGCAGAGGAATTAGTCTTAATAAATAGCTGTGAAGCTAAATAGCAAGGCATAGGGTAGGTAAAGTCAAGAGTAAAATAGATAGAAAAAATAAGAAGAAAACCAGCTTCTTATTGGTATGTAAATTGTGAGTATTCATGCAAGATCTAAGGAGCTAATTCTAAGAGAGGGCTAATAGCTTATATAGCTAATGAGTCGGAATCTATTAGTCCGATTCGGGTGAAAGTTATACCGCCGGATAGCCCTGATTCCGGGCTTTCTAACGGTATTAGTTTCACTAAGAACGGATAACTAGAAGCCGTGTTATGCGTTATTCTAATATAAGACTTCTAGGGTTTTAAACTAGGAAATTTAAAACCGGATAGAAAATACCCATTGGAAAGGCACGGCTTTCACGGCTTTATCGGGCTCTTTAAAAAGCCCTAAGTCCTAAGTCACGTGACCTTCCTAATTAGGAAATAGAGCTAAATATAGCCGAAATAGACTATCTTGTAACTCCCTAATATCTTGCTTATCTAAGCATATATTGCTTAGGTAAGCCTATAACTGGATAGCGCATAAGCTAAACTATAGGGTATTTAAATCCTAGGCTTATATCTTATAAGCTTATTTTTCTAGAATTTTATTTATAAAAGACCTTCTTATTATAAGGACTTTTACAAAAACCAATACTCTCGCTATATAATAAGATATCTATAACTATATTACATAGGGTAAGCGGGAGCTTACTAAGGGTTAAAGCAATATATATGCCCTCGCTAAATAACTTAAAAGCGAGGGTTTTTAAAGTCGCATTTATCTTAATAAGACTAATAGAGTTATAATAATTTTATTCGCATATCTATAATTACTTAGATATATTAAAGTATATCTTAAAATACTTCTACTAGACTATATATATAAGACTAATAAGTATAAAATACCTCTCCTTAATATAATTAGAGTTAATACCTATTAATAATCTTTCTATATTATATTTATATTCCTTAATAGTAAGGAAGAAGATAATTATATATAGGCCCTTATAAAGCTACGATTAATATATAAGGTTTATAGAGTTAGCCTTTCCTCTATAATATTTATAAATTATTACCTTACCTATATAAATACTATTTCTTCTCCTTCCTATTTCCCTATATTAATCTTAATACTTTACTTATAATATATTAATAAGGCGGTCCTAACCTATTATAAGACTACCTTTATTTAAGATAAGAGTAATCCTAAAGAATATAAGGAGTAAAACGAATTTTATAGCTATTAGCATAAAATTATAGTATTACTAACTAAGGAGATATATAATAAGAGACTTAAAGAGTTTAAGAATTATTATATCCCTAGTTATATTAATGAGGTAGGCTATATTATAGGGACTTAGCTAGATCTCTATAAGCAAAGGTTTATTAAGGCATAGGTAAACTAATACCTCTACTTTAATATATATATTATATCGCGATATAAGAGTATCTATTATCTCATTAAGTCTTATATAAATACCTTATTAATAGACCTTTTTAAGGCATAGAGGATTATTAAGCTTATTCTGGCGAATTAGCTCATAGAGCGCGAGGCCGCCCAAGCTAGGCAGCATATCAGTACGCCTCTACGACTATCTAGCTTATTATATAGCCATATACGCGGCTAAATCTCACATAAAGCCTTATAGAGGGTTAAGGCCCAATAGGAGCGCCTACTCAAGGAATATCCTCTATATATAAGAGTCTTTACTTCGACTATAGGCTTACCTTATATGCATACGATATAGGAGTTAATAGAGCAAAATTAGCCCCTTTAGCTATACTATTTCCATCTATACTAGCGCCTCTAACGCTTAGGGACCCCCTAGTTGCTTATTAAACCTCATAAATAGTTTAATAGCCTAATAAATAAATCAATACTACCACTATTAAGCATACGGCATAAGCCCTCTATATTTAAAGCTATTGAAAATATAACTCATTAAAAGGCACCGCTAATATACTCTAAGTATTATATTAAGGGTCATAGGATAGGCTCCAAAGTATACCTCTTGCGATACGATGATCTATTGCTAGCCCCGACTTAACCTTCCACGATAACGCATATAATAACTTATACATCAAGTCGCTTAGTAACCCGCTTAGTATCGCCTAGGTCCCCGTTAAGAGCCTCTACTATCTCTAAGACTATCACGACCACGCATATAACGACACATATAACAACCCAGGTCTTACCCCCCCGGCCAGCTACTGCGAGAGCCCCTATGCTGCGAGTTAGTAATGCCCGTGCTATCTATTAACGATATATAGAGTCACGAGCGGCCTAGTATACTACATTGCCCCGGGGAGCCCTAAAGACTAATTAATTATATCAGAAAGCTATAGGGCTACTAATGCGCTATAGCAAGGCAGAATATAACTAATGCCTTAACTATAAGTAGATAGGGAGGTATTATAATAAGGGAAGAAATAATAAATAGTAGACTAAGGAGGAGATAATAAGTTATCTTAATTAAGATAAAGCTAAGAGTAAGCGGGTTAAGCGTAATATAGAGAGAGAGATAGTATAGTAACCTTTCTTAGGGCGGCGAGGTATATAAGGAATATAAAATACCGCCGAGGAAGATCTTAAAATATAAAAGTAATTATATTAATATAAGAACCCCCCCCTATTAATATTTCAAAGGATTATATAATATATAATTAATATATATTAATATAAAAATAAAGAAAAGAGTAATCTCTAAGTATACTTAGTATAGCTTAATAGCTTTATTAAAGGAAGCTATAGCCAAGTATATATATAATATAATATAGGCTTAGTTATCACTTATATATATAATAAATCATAATAGAGTAATAATACTAAGATATAGCCTTTTAATTATCTATTATATACCTTACTAAAGCTATATTATATACCTATTCCGATCGATTATATAGATATAAATACCTAACCGCTCTACTTCCTAGATAGCTAGCAGGCTTATAGTTATGCCTATGGCAGGCATTAGCCACGAGAGGCCTATATATATGACTTCCTCGTGGCGGTATACTCTATCGAGAGACTAAAGGATACCACGAGTCTATACTAGGTATATATTAGGCTTAATCCGCCGCTACCGGTAGCCTAAGGAGTCTTCGAGGTATACTATATATTACTATCCCATAACCTTATAACCCTATGCTAATATATCTATAATAATTAGCTACCCTTAAGGAGGAAAGTATATACTAGAAGCTATTGCGTAGGCACTAGGGTTCGCGGCAAAATATATAATAGCCGACGTGATATTTATTAGCGAAGTATTTGCAAGCTGCCAAGTCTGAACTAGGAATAGAGGCATAGCATTATAATTATAGCGCCTCGTCGCCTGAGCCTACTAGTTGTTCTCGATCAGCCGTAGAATAAAGCGGCTATTCTAGTTCGATAAAAGCCCCCCTACCTATGTTATAGTAGCATCGACGAAGACGGGGATATTTAGCGGGTTCTAGGGCTAGCTCTGGTATTACTAACGATCAGGTATCTTGGCGATAATGCTATATATAAGGATTAAGACTATCTTTCCGTAAAGAAGCCCCGGCCTTATATATCTTACACGCTAAGTCGATTCACTTATATTGTCGTCGTTATATTAGTATGCTTCACGGCCTCGGGTAGCTTCTCCGCCGCGCGTAACTAACGCCAATAGATAATATATAATTCATTGAATAGCTGCATGCCTACTGAATCACTCACTATATTTAATTGCACGCATCACGGCTGCTTTATTAGATAAAGAAGAGGATATCTTACTCATACATAACCCTCTTACATAATAGATCTTATTTGCACCGGGGCCGGTGCGCTGGGCACGTGACTTATTTGCACCGGCCCCGGTGCAGGTATGGCTTCCCGAGCCTCAAAAGCAAGCATTTACCTGAGCATACCAAGTTAGGAGGGATATCAGATCATCGGAGTTGGCTAATGCAACTGTATTTTCGTACAAGACAAGGTCTTCATAATTATATTGAGATTTCACATCTTTCCATAATCACACATGGGGCATGCCACATCCAGCCTCAAGAAGCCAGTGCAACAGTCAGTTCAGTCCAGAAGTACAGCAGTCAAACTTCCTGCTCGAAGGAAGGGGGCAGACCAGAGACAAAAGCAAACACAGGCGAAACTAACCTGCTGGACCCTAGTCTTTGCATCAGAATGACATATCTTTGTAAATGAGGCGACGGTGGCGAGCGCTCCGAGCCATAGAGTTTCAGGGTGTTGTTGGGAGGTTACGAGGCCATTGAGGCCGAGGGAATGTTGATCATCACAACTTGGTCTGGACGGAAGCGGTGAAACAAAAGGCGAGGCCACGCTGGCCGACTAATCATTGATGGATTTTTAAATCGTTGCTGACGAAAAAGCAACCATTCTTCTGACGTAGCAACATTTCGGACACTTCTTCCCAATGGCCTTTCAAGATGCGCAAGCTGGCAAGGAAGAAGAGGATCCATTCACAAAGCAAAAGAAACCCTCAATCACCCTCTCTGAGACGTTCCCTTGAGCTACACGGGCTCAGAAACTTTCTGGAGTACATAACCATGTCAAACTGAAATGTCGCATGGAGCCGGTGAAAATACCCTTGTCGCCAAATCGCAAAACGAGGCCATGGGAGTAGCTCTTGAGTTAAAATGTTTCGCATCGACCCATGAAGTTGACTATTCTTCGTCGATCCCGTCTGCCACAGTTCAGCTAGCACTACGCCCAGGCGTATTGTACTGCCTCCTGAAGTATTCTTCAAAAAGAAAAAAAAAAAAAAAAAAAAAGAGATCGGAATGCCCTCACATGAGATACAACCTAATCCAGCTTATTCAGCTCAAATCTCCCAGATCGCGCCATTAATTTAATTCCGGTCCTCCTCAATTTAGTAACCCAAGGAAATGAACTAAACTTTAATTCAACGCACTCCTGAGGTCTTTGGCCCGGGAGGATAGCTTCATGCAAAACAGCTTGGCTGTGGAAGGAAGGGTCTTTATCTTCAGATCCTAATGAACTACGGTTTCTCAAACAATAGGAAAGCTGAATGGTGTGGACTTCGGAGTTTGCTTGGACGATTGCTGATCGCCCGGATATCGTGGCTGTCGTGTGTGCTAATGCCATCCTAAGAGAGGAAGATTGAAGGAGACGACGAGACATCTACCCTACTGGTCCTTCCACTGCTTCCTCAGTAGGCTGGCAGGTACCATGCTATGTAGATCTTTGAACTCCCTGAACTCACATACTCCCTCAACACCAAGGTCAGTTCTGGTATGGGCGTAATGCGGCTAGCAAAGAGTTTATGAATACCCTCAGTCCGGGACTCTGCTGCTGTTTTGATGAGCGCCAACACGCTTGATCCATCGGGTTTTTATACAACTATCAAATTTTCACCATATTAACACTGCAGTTACGAAAGGGCGTACTGCGGAAGTTCGTTGAGGGGTCCCTACTCTGTCTCCTCGCGACTTATCTCGAAAACGCTGTCAACTTCTACAGTGCTGTTCGTTAGGAGACTCAGGCTTCTTGAAGCGCGACTTGGTCACAAATCTACCACACAACAGCGGCACTCAAGGGCCATACAGCAGTATCCATGGAGTAGAATAAACACGACTCAGGCTTGAAGTATCTTACCAGGCGCAATCGCAACTCACCAGAGGCTTCGAAGCCCAACGGAACAGGCATATTCACTTTCTTGACGACGAACATGATGTAAACTCCGATGAGCAATTGACCAGCTAAACATGCCCCGAATCTATCTTCGCGTTCATTTTTTTTAACGAATGATTTACCGTTCATGTTTCATGTGAAGCATCCGCGGAGAAGTGGCAGTTCGGCCAGCGACGGGCTTAACTATTAGACACTCGCAGGATCGGGCCCAACTTCCGAAGCTCTACTCCATCAACTATCCCTCAACACATCGAGGCCTCATCCAATGTCAAAACTATTCCTACGCCCAAGTTTAATCACTCGAGCACTAACATCGTGTCAGACGCCAAGCCGCAATTCTTTTCGTGCAACAGCGAGACTTTCCAGAATGACTTCAGATGCCCCGCAGGCCACCCCGCAATGGTGGGAAGCTTTCCCCGAGGCAAAGGCTTCATGCCCTCGAGTTGAAGCAGCCGAAGTTGCAGGTCTCATTGAGAAGAATACAACTGCTGGTAAAGGAGCTACGAGGGACTTTTTGCTAGTTGATGTCAGGAGGACAGACTGGGAGGGCGGCACTGTTGCTACATCCATCAACTTCCCCGCCCATACATTCTACCAGACACGGCCCGTCATCTATCAACTTTGCAAACAGGCCGGCATTCGAAGAATCATCTTCTATTGTGGTGAGTAGTCTCTATCTAGCGAGATGAACCAATCCACCACTAACGACTTGAAGGGAGCTGCGGTAGCAGAGGCCCGCGTTGTGCTGGCTGGATGCAGGACTACCTCAACGAGGTTGGCGAGACCGACATCAAAGCCGAGATCCTGATTGGAGGCATCAAGGGCTGGCAAAAGACATACGGCGGCAAGCTCATGGACTATTACGACGAAAAGGTCTGGACCAAGTAGGATTCGGCCGCAGATGTCAAGTCCTCTCTCTTGATGTCTAGCAAGATGTGACCGGACTTTCCCAAACGAAATCATCCAAGATGGGGACTTTGATCTTCATTTTTCGACCTCAAAACGCCAAAAATAAGCATGACAATAATTTCCCATGGTCTCTTTCTCTCCACATGTCTCCGCCGTGCGTGAGTGACGATTATCTGTTTTGTCGGTCGTCGCCGCCGATTCGTTCCAGTGCCTCGAGCATCACGACCGAGTTGCCACGGATGACCTATCATATTGGTTAGTATCAGTAGCCCGAAGAATGAAAGAATGGAGGGGAAACATACAACCATGCCGAGTCTGACCTTCTCTCCACCGTCCTTCTCTTCCACCGCATCGTCCATGACAATGTTCAGGAAGACCTATTCCAATTAGCCAAGAGCTTTCGAACTTGTCGCAGATGTGCTTACATCGTAGCCACGGAGGACACCGATGACCTTACGGCTGCCGTTCAACTGTACAAACAGTCGCTTGTCGAGGTACTGCACAGGAAAAGTTAGCCAAGATCAGGTCGCAAGGCTGCTGAGGCCACAGGCAAGCGCCAAAGAGCAGCTCAATGCTATAAAGCAGCGCAAAACATATAAAACACACCTTCTTCAGCTCGGGCTGTGCGGGCGCCATCTTGAGCAGTCAAGGTTGATTTTGTTGATACTGGTCTAGATGCGACGCGATCGCGGCTGCGAGAGCTCCTCCATTTCGGCGGGAAAAGCTAGGTCACGTGCCGACCGATAAGATTCTAAAATGCACGTCACTCTACTTCTGGCCCGCCTCAAAGCGCGTCGCAAACCTACAAAACTCCAAAAATCAACTTGCGCCAAACGGTCGCAATCATGAGTTCCTTTGCCGGAAAACGCAAGGCCAAGGTCATCAAGGTCGCCGACGAGGAAGACACGGCTGAGAGCGTGTCGGCTCCTAGTGGCGACACTGGTTCTAGCGATGGTGAGTACCCCAAGCTGCTTTCAATGCGCGACTGTTGCTGATGAGAACCAAGGCTGACCCTTGCGACTACAGAACCTTCCAAGCCTTTATTTGGCGCAAAAGCCGGCCGAAAACCTTTCAGACAATCGGGATTGAGGAAGAGTTTCAATCCTGCCGACGCCGAGAACCTGCGAGACGACAACAATGACGAAGATGATGGCCCGGTGGTGGTTCGACCGGCTGTTAGCCGATCAGGTTCGCTGAAGCAGAAAAAGAAGCCAAAGAAAGCTTCACGACTATCATTCGGCGGAGATGATGGAGCCGCAGGTGACGAGGACGCTACCGAGGTGTTCACACCTAAGAAGGGACCCTTAGGGCGCGCACTTGAGAATAGTGCCATCAAGAGGGGCCTAGGCACCAAGGGACTACCTATGCGGACACTCGGGGACGATGACGATCGACCAAGGTACAGCAAGGAATATCTCGACGAACTACAGTCATCCACACCGAACACACCCCAGAACGTATCCACACTGCCTCCCGACGACACCGACATGATGGATCTCGATGCCTCTGAGCTCGAGGGCGCTGTCATAGTTGAGTCTTCAGACTTTAACCAGCCCCAAGCGACCACGATCCTATCCGAGGCTGAGATTCGGGAGAAGAAGGAACGACGAGCACGTTTAGCAAAAGAAAAGGACTTTTTATCTGTTGAAGATGACGAGGATCCGTTTGGGAAGAAGAAAAAGGACGACACTCGCTTGATAGCAGAGGATGAAGACCTGGGCGAGGGCTTCGATAACTATGTCGAAGATGGGGGTCTATCCTTAGGCAAGCGAGCTGAAAAGGAAAGGCGCAAACATGACCGACAGAAGATGGCCGAGCTCATCAACGCAGCCGAAGGACATACTTCAGACTCATCTTCTGATAGCGATGCAGAACGTCGAATCGCATATGAAGCTGCTCAGACACGTGCAGGAATGGACGGTCTCAAAAAGCCCCGGAAGGATCCTGGCCAGGAGATCCTCCAAGTACCACCCAAGATTGCACCTCTTCCCAGCTTGACAGAGTGTCTTGCTCGTTTGCAGACAACACTTAAGGGCATGGAAGAGGAGATGAAGGGCAAACAGGCACGAGTGGAGAAACTCAAGAGAGAAAGAGAAGAGATTGTGAAAAGAGAAGGAGAGGTCCAAGCCTTGCTGGATGATACAGGTCGGAAATACCAGGAGGCGATGGGACAAGGAAAGGTTGCTGATGCTCCGGCAAATGCACCACCGGAGTTGGCGGGAGCGAGGGGCCTAGAGACTCTAGGGACACCATCACGGAAGCCCGAAGAGGAGGAGGGTTGACAGCCCTGAGGATGAATTTTGCTTCACTTCCTCAGCTTGAGAGCACGTTCCTTGTGGGCTGCTTGGTAGCAAAGCCTAGTGCTGAGCATTTTATCAAGCGAGCGAACTCTTGAGACAACGGCGACTTGGAAGGACAAAGACGGGAAGAGAATACAAGGCAAATGGCGGAGAACCAGCTTGGAGATCCAAGACCTTTTAGGCCTTCACAGTTTCTGGCCTATTCTCAGTTCACTGTTGAGAAAAGGGGGCCTCCTGAGAGGGAACCTGTTCAGAGAGGCATCCTACCCGAGCCGCAAGCCTCATAGCCATGCTCAAAGGGGTTCGGGTTGTTATTCAGATCCCAGTTGTCAACCTCCGAGTTCCAACACCTAGGAGACACGCCGCAAGGCTTAAATTGTACTACCTGCGGTGGCTGGTTTACGGCGATATCACTTCATTGCCTTTCAGGAGGTCTACCCATCATAAGCGCAACTGCCTCGAGGCAAATAATACCCATTGCACTTTTATTCCCAAAGACCCTATTACGATTCAATGGTGACAATTTTGAACAACTATGTACAGGGAGATGCATCACCATCACTTCGTTCCATCAATGTCTTGATTATTTCTTCGAGTGATCCTGACCCAAAAGTCAGACGCAAAGAGGAAAACTGAGGCCTGAATATTGATGGGCTTTTCAGGATTCATAATGGCAAAGTCGTATCGTTTGATCAACTGTGGTAAGTCAGCACGTCTTTCACCAAATAGCAGGCGTATCTCATACCTCGAAGACAGCTTTATGGATCTCCATCAGAGCAATAGGCTTTCCAAGACACACGTACTTGCCGTGGCCAAAATGCGTGTCCCAGGCCGCCGCCATCCTCTTCAACTCGCTCTCCTCGGCAAGCAGCCATCGTTCAGGGCGGAACATATCGGCGTCCTCACCCCAAACAAGCTGAGACCGTCCTACCGCATGGAAGCCCTGTCCAATTTGGGTGCCGCCTGGAACAAAGAAGCCGTTGATGGTGTCACCTTCAGGGGGCACTTGCTTGAAGCCCAGCCCAGCGAGTGGAGGCCACATTCGCAGACCTTCACGCACGACGGCTTGGAGATATGGCAGCGTCTGGATCTGAGCCCAGGAGATGGGCGTGCTAATCGAGGAGGAATGCTGGCGGATTTCAGCGAGGAGTGAGGCGTGGGCAGGTGGGTTGGTGATGATTGAAAGGATGATCATTCGCAGAGCGTGAGCGGACGAGTTGGAACCAGTGATGCTATATGTGTGAGCTACCCTGAAATTTGACAACTATGTCGCACACATACATGGATATGAAGACTTGTTGGATGAGCTCTTCCTCATTCATGCCGTTATTGATGTGAGCCTGCATCATGTCCTTTGCCGGCGCAGCACCCTCGGCAAGTCGTCCTCGGACAAACTGCGTGGCAAATCTTATAGAGGGCAACTATTAGACTGAATTCAAGACTCAGTTGGGTCTGTCACTTACCCCATCAAACGCCCAAAGCCCACTTGATCTCCTTCCCGCGGCAGTAGCAGCTTCAAAGGCCATCGATGAACAATCTTTGTCAACCAGGGATAGACTGAGACCACGTTCATGGCTCCCAAGGAGCTGACGTTGATCTCATTGTAGTGATAGAGATCCTCATCTTGGGTGAGATATCCAAACGGCTCTCCGAATGAGACATCACTAATTGCATCGAGGGCAAAGAATTGCGTCTTTTCGGCCAAGTCGACGGGCCGTGTCTCACCAGGCGCCGAAGTGTACTTGCGATTGAGGAGGGCTATGAAGTTGAGGAGTTGGCGATCAAGGCCTGCCTCGAACCCAAAGCCTTCATTCTCCTTTCCAGAGTACTGGAGATTGTTAGGGTTGCTCATAATATGATGTTGGTAACATACTCCCGGTGTCATCTTGGCCTTCATGGCTTTGTGCTTGGCTTCGTTCCTCTCGGAAACGATGTTGTCAACATCTGGGACTATCCTGCCGCTCACGTAAAAGTCGCCCTTGGTATAGGTGCTGCGCACTGCTGACATGTTGCGCAGAACGTCGGGGTCTGTTGAAAGTAGTTTATTTGGACCAATGCGGACAAGAGGGCCTGGGAATTGTCAGTATTCAGTATTCAGTATCATGGCTTGTTGTGAGTAACAGGAGATGTATACCGAATTCGTCGGCAGCCCGCTTAAGGTGTTCATGATAGCGACCGCTAAGAGCTCCGCTGAGTTGCCACCATGTTGACCAGCCCGCACCTCTAGGACCTGGGATATGGCGCAGACGATGCCATCGTCGAAACTGACGAGTGCTAAGACCAGCAATCACCACTGAGACAGCCACGAGGCAAAGTCTCGACAGTGAAAGGTCCGCCAACAGCCCCATGGTCAAAATCCCCCAGACATCAAAGCCGAGGCTTGCTCCATCTCAGAGAAACAGAATTGAGTTTTGTCTCGGGAGAGAAAGCACATGCCTGTGATGAGTGGGGGTTCAATGTGACGGCAGACCAAGACCAACAGACCGGGGGGCTGAGCCGTCCCCGGGCGGGACATGAACTTTTGCTGAAGAGGGAAGAGGCAAATTGAATGGACCGGGTGGCCGGTAGTGGGGATCCGAGTTTATTCTCTTTGCATTCGGGGATTTCCCCGCGTGCCTAGGCTAAAATGGAGTTTTGGGTGTCCAATTGAGACGACGACGATGATAAGCCTTGGAGGAGTTGGACCAATTCACGTTTCATGCATTCCAGAAGATATGTCTTGCTGCAAGTCTTGAAGGCAAAAAAAGATTATTGGTCCAATTTCTCCTCAAAGTACCAAGTGGTGAATGGTGCAATCTGGACTCTGGCTAATGCAGATCTTCCCAGCCGTTCACAGACACGCAGGAGGCGGCTGACGGAGCCTCCAGCCTGGTCAACTAGTGGCGCTTCACTTTGGCTGGAGCCTTGTTTTTGTGTCTTTGGAAATTGGCATTGCCTTGAGGGAATGGATTGTTTGCTCTGGTGAATTGTCGTTCCCTCTTTCATCCAGTCGTCTAATCATGGTAACACACCAGCAGCAAAGTTGGGATGAAAGGCCAAACACACTACGTTTCAATAATTCCTGTTTATTTATAATCGATCCAGTCATAATCCATTCATTACCAAACGTGGCATGCTCTATGCTTCTATCGTCAAAAACCGCTATGAATCCTTCTTACTCTGAGCGCCGCTATACAGCAGTCCTGTGGTGACGTTGCCAAACATCCACGCCAACCAGTCAATACCCAAGTTCACCCGTCCATACCACGGCGCCTCGCCCGTCACCTTGGGCATCCTGTCCGCCGCCTTGGTAAAGTAGTTGCTCGTCGCGCTGACGAGCAGGTTCTTGGGCTTGCTCTCTCGGTCCTCCATCACTGGCATCACGCTCGTCGAACCCGTCTTTTCCATCTGCTTGATGACGCGAGTCACGATCTTGGTCATCAGGTCTGCGCCCGGAGTCCAGGATGTTGTAACGTAACCCATCACG
The DNA here is from genome assembly GCA_025433615.1 of Fusarium sp. LHS14.1. Lineage (NCBI taxonomy): Eukaryota > Fungi > Ascomycota > Sordariomycetes > Hypocreales > Nectriaceae > Fusarium > Fusarium sp. LHS14.1. The sequence goes on from CM046481.1 coordinate 4,670,927, forward strand.
AACGCCATGTTGGGGAGAGACTCGATCATGCAGCCTCGCCATGCGTACTGTGATCCAGGGTTGATGGGTTGACCGTCCACCAAGGGCTTCACGCCGCTAAAAAGTTGGAAGTAAAGTCCCGTCGCAGTTATGATGATATCGGCATCCAACTTCTGACCAGACTTGAGCAGAATCCCGTCCTTGGTCACCGTCTCGATAATATCCGTCACCACCTGGCAGTTGTCCCTGTGAAAAGCCTTGAAGAAGTCTCCCTCTGGACACATGCAAAGTCGCTGCTGGAATGGGTTGTAGCTGGGATTGAAGTGGACATCAACGTCGACACTCTTGGGCAGAGCCTCCCTCATCGAATCCATGACGACCTTTCGGGCCTTGTCTGGGAAGTTGAGCATCACCTGGGTGATGAAAAGCTCCCAAACCACATCTTTCCAGTAGATGAACCAGTACGCCAATACTGAAGGGAAATACCGTCTCAGGAAGTCGTCAGCGCCCGAGGTAGTGGTCCGGGATACGACAAAGGACGGGCTGCGCTGGAGCATGGTGACCATGCTCGCCTTCTCAGCGAGCGAGGGGACAATGGTGATAGCTGTAGCCCCTGAACCAATCACCACAACACGCTTGTTGGAATAGTCGAGGTCCTCGGGCCACCATTGGGGGTGTACAACCTGTCCATCAAAGTCCTCGATGCCAGGGATTGTAGCCTCCATTGCCTTGTCGTACGAGTAGTATCCCACACAGCTGATGACAAAGTTGGCAGCAAACACCTTGCGCTCGCCTTCAACATCAACCTCGACCCTCCACTGCTGCTCGTCTGTCCTCCACTCACACCCCACCATCTTGTGACGGAAGCGAATCTTGTCCCTCAGGCCAGCAGCATCGACAGCCTCCTCCAGATATTCAACAATCTCACCAGCCTGAGCCATCTTGTGCCTATGCTTCCATTCATGCCACGAAAATCCGAACGAGGTCATGAACGAGTCGGATCGGAACCCGGGGTAGCGGAAGAAGCGCCATGTACCGCCTACGGCCTCCTGAGCCTCGAGGATGGTGAAGGAGCGGTGGGGGAGCTGCTGGCGGAGGACTCGACCGGTGTTGATACCCGAGAGGCCGGCGCCCAGGACGAGGATGTCGTGGTGCTCAATTGGGTCGGCCATGGCGGGTGGTGAAGTTGGGTTTGACGGTTGATGAAAAGACGTTGAGGCTCTAATTTTGGTGTTGGGGATGGACCCTGGATTTTCAGCTGCCACTTTTTCTGGTTCCTGGCGGACCCACATTTCCTTATCAGGCCATGTTCCTCAGGCAGGCTTTCGATATATTCTTGTGCTAGTAGCCTGAGATGAAATGTCAATTGACTGTCGGTAATCCAGTATGTCAATTGACATGTTGAGTTTTGTTAATGTTACAACTCGCTTCGATTAAATGAGATTCAGGCAAAACAGCAGACTCTCACATGGCCCACCGCCTGGTTGGAGCTCTTTTGGAGACAAGGGTTAGCGCGGACAGAAATCTTGGCAAGGCAACTCATCAGTAGTCCCTGATAGTCTTAGAAGATTATAAAACTAAAGATTTGAAGCCTAGAAGTAAATATTTATTAGTATTCATCAACACCTCAAAGCCTACCTGATCGAGATCGACTTTCACGGGCCGATCCGGCCCCTAAACTTGTCATTGGTGGGCCCCAGCTGATGGTGAGGGTGTCGTCGATCATACTCCACTTGGAGATTGATTAAAGATCTGACGAGACTACTAAACAAGCAGGTTAGCAAGCTCAGCCAAGGGGGTATAGCATGCTTACTTACTCTTGGATTGCCATGGGTTCAATCTCTTTACCACTAGGTGCGACCTTGTATAGATTAAAATCCGCCGACCAAAAAGATAGAATCTGGATTGCTCACGGATGCGGTACCCAGCCCCTTGCAAACTCAAACGTTGCTCACAAAGCGGCAAAGGTAACCAACGGTAAGAAATTGTAGTACACAGACAAAGGTAGTATTCAAACCGTATGCATGTTAATTAGGCGAAACCCCGACCTAAAACCAAACACTTATCCTTTGCTTCACGAAGCTCTAAGAGGGGCCGCGCTAAACCGAAACATGGCCGAGTTCAAGTTCATGAAAGAAAGTGATGAGGTCTTGGGCCATGTTGATCTCCTTTATCAGGCCTGTGCATTCATCTAGGATGATAAAATCTATTCCCTTGAAGCTGACCTTGGAGCCTGACTTCAGGGGCCTGCAAGCGACAGCTGGTCAGCAACCGAACACAAGGCAGCAGTTTTCAAGGGTCTCACGTCTTGATCCTCATGTTTTCACCAGTTGTGCCGTTCATCTTCCATTGAATGGAAATCTTGTTCTGGTCGCTGATGAACTGGAGCAGCTCAAAGGTGTACTCCTTCCAACCCTCCCTGCACCGTTTCACAAAGGCCACCATTGCATTTTTGCCCTCGATCCTTAACGGCTCGCTGCCTTTTCCGGTAGGCATGCGATCAGACACGAGGATCACATTAGGATCGAATGTCTTGTCGGCAAGTGAGTAGTCGCCATGCCAGACGCCGAGGAAGTTCTCAATGATTTGCTTTGAGTGCTCCTGGCCAAGCATCTCAGTGCAACAAGATGATTCAGGGGCATCAGTTTCCGACATGGTAGATCTCATAAGAGCTAAAGATGTGAGTAAAATCAAAAATTTCATCTTGATCAAACGGATGTCTTGCAGCTAGTATAGGTGGCGAAACGATGCTGTGTTGACCGAGGTAATGTCACCCCGAGTACTTCATCTTAACTATATCATCTATACAAAAGTTCTTCCTTCGCAGCTCCTTCATAAGATTTCCATCACATCACTTCCAAGTTAGAAAAAATCGAAACCGACGTGGACGAGTTCCCGATCACCTCGCAATCACACGGAACCCCTCGATCGACCCGGTGGGCCGTTTGTACGACAGGGGGCCTCGCCTCATTGCCTCCTCACTCGAGCCAGGCGGGTTACCACCGAAACTGGGTCCCAGTATTTGGCAGGGTCAGGGGCCCATGCCAGACCGTGTTGGCGATCCTGCACCTGCTATGCCCCTTTTGGTCGTTTAGACGCTTAATGTCTTGATCCCCTTTGAATTTGGTCGAACCCGAGTGCCGGCTTGGCTTGATAGGAAGATGATCATGAGCTGTTGGAAGGTGGGAAGGGTGAGCTATTCGTATAGACTCTGTGCAGATAGAAAAGGTAAACATAGATTCAGAGTTTACCGACGTTGCCAATATTCTGCTCGAGTCTATTTGTTGTTAGGTTACACAAGAGCCTCCTGAGCATGCAGTCAACGGCCAGGCTGAAAGTTAATATGCTATAAGGTTGTATGTCTTCAAGTAGCTAGTATATTAAAGAAAAGCAGTACGCGTCTCTGCGATTCTACAATACTAAGATGTGATACTATTCTCGATGCTTATCAGATATGGTCTTGTCTCCTCAGCCTCAATCCAGGTAATCATGTCGGTCAACTCTTTGGGGTAACTGGATTGCGAAATCATAAATCTCGGTGATGATACCCTTTTGAAAAGATCTTTGAAAAGGTCTTTGAAGCTCTCAACCATCACGAACCTCGCTGATGACGACATGCAATCTCACTCACGTCAGCCGGCGAGGCTCAGAGGCTATAAATAGGCTTCTTGCCGTGGCCATGAATCCTTTGCCGTGAAACACCTACTCCAGCCCTCCAGGCTCTTCCTATATAGTCTAGATCTCCGACGGAGAGTGACAAACAGAGAAATTGACTGCCGGCCCTGTCACATGTCAGCACTCTAGAATGTCGCCTCGTGGGCTGACAGGGACTCCTTAATACCACGATGAGAATCCTACTGATAGGGCAGAAATGGCCACGCGAGACAGGAATAAGATTTTATGGTTGTTGGTAGACAAAAGTCCTTTTTCGTGCAGACCGACAAGGGGTGCCCGGAGCCTCGGGGGAACTGTCTTTCGAGGAGGCTGCATTTCGGTCTCACAGCCGATGAACCGCCCAGGTCCGGAGGGGAGAGAGACTGGGCGTCTATCTTGCCCCATGGGGGTTTGTGGTTTGACGCCGGCACCCCTGAGGGGCAGGATGTACAGATGAGCGGCATGTGTTGTCAAAGTGAGTGGAGAGGGGGTCTTGGCTTTGGCGGTTGTTTCGAGTGTATTCCGTGAGACTCCATGTCTCTTCTGTACTACGGTCTTCTACTCGATATATGATAGGCCAGCACTGACATTTTGTAATTAACCTTCTTAATTTGTACGTGGTACTTGGCAAGATTTAAGTAAACAATTCAGAAGGACTACACACCCACGTCTTGTTATCCCAACCCTGTTGTAGAAACTTAACCATATCTCAGCCCCTTACCCGGTCGTTGGAAACTCGTCAAGACCCCGTAGTGCAGCTGGCAGGGTTGTTATGCATGGATTCAGCCATAATTCCGCGTCTGGTGGCTATATCCGCGTATATCCTGATGTCAGGTCAGGGTGTTGTACCCGATCACCAACTTTGGAGCAGATGTGGCAGGGCCGTGGGCCAGTTGCATCTGTATCAAGGCCTGTCTATTGGCCAGGTCAAGACAGGCAGAATTGGATCAGTGGCTATTTGCTGTTTATTCGGGATGTTTCTTACCACGCCCCCTTGCAATTGTGGGTTAGCGATTCATGGAGACACGAAACTGGGCGGATTCCTGAGTCGACAGAAACAACATGAAGTGATGGCAATGCTTTTGACGTGAAGCTAGCGTCGGAGGTCGCTCCCTTACAAGTAAACGGTCGTTCCGCTCCACCAGATGCGAGGAAAGGACTTTTGATACGGCAATGCTGGGATTGGGTAGAGTGCGAATTCCCATCTTGTCATGACAGACGGACAGCCAAGAAAAGCGGAAAGGGTCCGTACGTAGGTGCGGTGGATAGAACATGTTGCATTAGTTAGTGTAATATACGGATTAGGAAGTGGATAGGGGTGTATAAGGCTGGCCAGGGTGCGTGGCCAGACAGCCCAGCCCTACCGGTAGTAAAGCAGACTCGGATTCGGATTCGTCGACCGTAACTATAACCGCAGCCGATACATATCGGAGGAGTGTAGCTACTTATCCTGGGGCACTCCATGTTCTGATTCTTACCTGGGATCTACAGTTACGGGTCGCTTAGTTTGGGTATATGTCCGATCGCGGCATCATCTAGTTCCCCACAAGGCAGGGGCATTGGATGGGCGATTTCCTTTAGCAATTTCCATCAGCGCGCACAGGACAACAGGGCAGGAGCACCTGGCAGGGAAAGCAGGGCTGAGTGGCGGAGCAAGCACAAGCAAACAGCAAGACTCCGCCTTTTCATGCCCGCCTTTTCCATGATGCATCAGACTCAACAAGCGCCCTTCCTTGGATCTACCCATCGATCGCGTCTAATCGCCCCTTTCCAGCCCAGTCAGGACCAGGGTATCGGCCTCGGTCCAAAACTACGACCCTGCCTCCGAAACTTGCTCTCTTGATTCCCCTCTCGAGCCCCACGATTCAACGGGGCCGTTTCTCACAGGCTAGGCTGACCAACATCCAACAGCACAGCACAACGCGCACACCACGGAGCCCCGGGCCTGCAGGACACGCCGAGTCGCCGGCTCCTGGGCTGAAACGGCTCATCAGCCCGGTAGGGCCTGGTCTGGTCTCGTCTGGGGCAATCTTGTATCCATGCAAAAATGCCCATGTCTGTCCTGTCGCTGGCTGGTATAAGTGTTGGTGGTCGCAAAATCGCTACTGCATCTGTCGGCCGCGACATTTCACCAGGACGAGACAAGGCAACACAACACGAGACAATCAATAGTACATCTCCAACAAGCAAGCCCACCGCCGTCCCGCAAACACTAGCAAAGCAGCCACCATGGTCAACCTCGGCCCCTCCAAGGGCTGCCATACCTGCAAGCAGCGACGAGTCAAGTGCGACGAGGGCAAGCCTGCTTGCCAGCGATGCATCCGCATTGGCAGAGAATGCGGAGGCTATCATACAAAGCCTGTCAAGCTCAAGTTCAAGGTCCAGACGACTAACACGCGTCAAAAGTCTCGCAAGAAGACGCCTACTTGTCGTGCCATCACCCCGAAACCGGTGAGCTTGGTGTCGCAGGTGCTGGACCCCCCGGAGACAGACGTCGCCCTGGGCTTCTTCCTCACCAACTGGGCTGGCACGGGACGCAGCCTCAGCTCCGCCCGGGGTTTCTTTGAGGTCTTGGCCCCTGTGATGTCGTCGGAACGTCCCACCTCGGCCGCCTACATGGCTGTCACGGCCGTTGCGACGAGGTTGCATGGCATGTGGCGCAACAAGGACATCAATTTTGCCCAACCCCATCAGCCCTACGCCGATGCTTTGGCCCGCCTTCGCTTGGCTGTGAAAGACAAGGATGAGAGAAACTGCCAGGCGACCACTCTCGCTGCTCTCGTCCTGCAATTCTACGAGAACCTCTTTGCCGTGCATAGTCTCAACAAGGCGAGCCGCGTTCATCACGATGGTGCCGTGGCCCTGATGATGAGCCAGGAGCCTCGAGCTGCTGGAATGGCAATCGGCAACCATATGCTCTGCTATGTCCTACATCTCGAGGTGTCGTATGCCCTGCGTACAAAGAAGCCGTTCCCGGCCCATATACAATCCTGGGTCCTGCAGCACCCCTCCACCTCGCTCAACTCGAGCTCCACGCTTGACTTTATCGGCATTTCGATCGCGAATCTGCAATACAGTTTCCGCCGCATGTTTTGCGGCAGAGACCCCGTTTCCACTTCACACGTGGACATTGGTGCCCTGTGGTTCGACATTAAAGCCGTCGAAGCGCGTTTGCTTGGCTGGCTGGAGCATCTGCCAAGGCATTTCCACGCCCTGAGGCTTGATCAGGTGCAGGATGCCACTCCTCACATACCAACGTACCTCGACGGTTGCGATGTGTACCCGTCGGTGCAAGTCGCAAGCATCTCCAACACCTGGAGGGGCTACAGGCTCCTCCTGCTCAAGATGAAGCTGTCGATCCTCCAGCTGGTCCCGGATACGATACTCGACACGATGCTGCCCAGGGAAGAAGACTCGGACACGCAGGTGGAGCTCATCTGTAACGCCGAGGACGAAGTGCAGGACATGGTCGACTCGATATGCAACAGCATCCCATTTTATCTTGGCAACCAGACGGTCCGTCCCACGGTGTTGGAACTGACGAACTCGAAAATTATCCACCCGAGCTACCATAACCTCGAGCCTTGGGACGAGAGGTTCGTCAACTTTATGACGAGCGACAATTACATCACGGTCGAGGCGCACAGGGCTTCTGCGGTCGCATACGGGGCGTGGCACGCCATTAACACCCTGAGCAACGTTCTCGCACTCTGTGCTGAAGATCACGGTTCGTTCCTTGCCGAGTCCCTGAGGCCGGGGCAGAAAGACTGGGTCCACGCCCAGTTTGTAAGAGCCAGCAGCTTGCTGAGTCTGGAGTCGAGCAAGGCATTCCAAGATATTGAAAAGATCCGAAAGCAGCTCCATGAGGGCGACACGGATGTCTTGGTGGAGCGGGTTAGAGAGGGATTCAGAGTTAGCAGCGGGTGCTGATATGCATTTTACGAGGAGTCTTTGGTGGTTTTCTGGGTATCTAGAAGGAGGGGAGTGGATATCTTGTCACGACGGGTTTTTGGTGTTTTGGCAAAAAGCATGCACAAGGGTGTATATGTTGGTGATTTGAATTTGAAGCTATTATACATAGGCAAAGATAAGATTCTTCACAGAAACTGGAATGACTGAGATTTCTGCATACATGCAAAAACGCCAAAAGGAAAAATTGATTGCCTGACTCCCAGAAACCTTGAAACTCGTTGAATATCAAACTAATGCCCCAAATAGCAATTTCAGGCCAGCCAAGCCTAAATGAACGCATAGCTCACGCTAACCACGATAAAAGCAGAAGTCCAGGCTGTTTACCTGCCTGGAGGCGGTGTTCCTGGGCCCCAAGCCTGAGCTGGTGAGCCTATCGCTGGATACCTCGAAACCTCCCTCAGATGATCAGGAGTCCCCAAAGGCTTCATCTCGTGCGTTCCGTACCGTCTGTACGCCACTTTGCGGTTGCAGTTTGTGCAGTAGTGGCTTATATGACTGTTCCAGCCCATGGCATATGGCGCAACGGCTCCACCAATGGTTGTGATTCCTAGAGCTGTTGCCGTGATGCTAGCAAATCATGTTAGTCTCCGGCTTGTCTCGAGTGTGAAATAAGAGTCTCACTGTGTTCGCATCGAGGGGTTCTTCTTGACTCGCGTTTCCACGCGGTGTCTGCAGAACGGACAGTCTACAGTGTCTGACTGGTCTCCTAGGAGGTGCAGAGGTGTCACTGTTGCTTTTGCTTCGTATAGTTGGGTCATGGGAGTTGGATCTGGGTTTACTGGGATTGGGGCGTCGTATATCATGTCCTTGGCGAGGTGGTCTTGTGTGACAACCTCGGGTAGTCCGCCATCATCGATGAAGGTATTCACAACTCTGATACTCACATTAGTTCTAGCGGTGGTTGGTTACTCCACATGTAACGTACCGTTGTGGTTGACGCTGTCCTTGAGTCGGCTTCTCATCATAGCCACCAGCCGCAGCGTTGTACGAAGGTGGCGCACCGCCCGGCGACGAAACCCGCGTTTCCTTATCAGACATGGCGTGAACTGCGGCAAAGCAAGACAAAAAACAAAAGGTCTTTGCAGTAGTCTCGATGGTACGGGGCAGTGTTCACTTTGTATATCGATCAAGGAAAACAGAGATGAGAGAGACCAAGGCAGAACCGCAAAACCACATAAGCAGAAGCGCCTAAAAGCACCAATGGAGTCGACGCAGAATACTGTCTCGCTATTCGTCGACTGGAGTTGATCTACGAAGTGGGCTTACGCAGGTGTCAGGGATGTTTTGATGTAACCCTGTACGAGCTCGCAAAAGAATTTCCCAAATTGGTAAAAACCCCATTTAACTCTCCAATACTACCGTGATTGTTGATCACAAAAAGTTTCAACTACATGCCATGATGGGACCGGACGCGAGTGCGCGGAGTGGTTCCGTTTGCGAGATGAAAGTAGCGATCGCGTTGTTTTGTCGCTTTTGCCTGTAGAGCTGAAATATGCGAGCTGCAGGGATGGAGATGGGACTTTTGCTGGACGGGCTAGATTAGATCATGTTTTTCAGCAGATTTTTTTATGTGAGTTGCGAATAGTGGCTGAAACTTGATTCGATCAAGTTCAAGGGGTGTGCTAAAATACCAAGTTAGGGTGTATATAATGAGTCTTGAACCAGTGGCAAAGTCGAAAGCAAACAGTCATTACCATTCAAGAGATAAGAATCAAACTGCACATTCCCTTCTTTATTCTTACACTGGTCAAACACTTCTTTGCTGAAATGGTGAGAGACCAAACAACTTTAGTCTTGGCCTGCAAGACTATGATTTCTCACCTTGATCAAAGGCAATGCTTTTTTCTCTCCATCTCGCACTTTGACAGCCTCGTGGGTTTCTCTTAATTGGATGAGTTAACTCGATCTTTTACAACTAGCCGAGTGAGGCTATCTTTTGTCGTTAACAGCTACTTGATGATTGTTTTACTCAATGGACGGAGGGATTGTCTTCTGATCCACGACCAAGATAGTCGACCACTTTCGTCTTTTCGATGGGTTGGCCTTTTTCTCAAGTTCAATAGGTCAGACATCGAAAGTCAGAGTTTGAATGCCGAAAGATGGAGCTGTTGTAAGTGCTCTTATTCTCTGTTTGATTCATTTCTAATTTGTTTTCTCAGGCCATCCACGTCGTTGCTCTGAGAATCCATCGTGTACCACAGCCCCTTGGCCATTGACTCGCCCGGCTCCCGAACTGGTTACTTTTTAAGTCGATTTTTCCCCCCGATACGACGAAAGATATTATAAACAATGCAGAGCGGTTCCTAAAATTGTGTTCCAAGGCCAAGGGCTACCTAGTGAGGACGACCACCCCCGTGACGTGGATTCGATCCAGACCAAGTTCATGGACGGTCCATATTCCGCGACTGAGGCAGATACTTCTTTGGGGAGTAATTTTAGCCAGTTTCGGCTGCTGTTTCTTCACTCAAATACTGTCTATGGACATTTAAATTCTCAATTTACTTTCTGCTTTTTTTTTTCTTGTCTTTTAGCGACCATGCTGACTTCTGGGCTCAATTGTCAACCTTTCCCCTTCTCTGGTATACACGGAGGGGTTGGGTAATTCCTTTTTCAACAGGGGGCCCAGAGTCGGTATAGGACACTTCGGCCGAGTTGGTCTAGTCCAATAATCTGTCACCGCCTTTCGATGAGTGTTTCGTGATTGAGGAAGCCTCCAAGTCTGAAGACTCTCTTCTCAGCCGCGGAAACAAAGTATCAGCCACAGCAGCAAAGAAGACAATTACAGCTTCTAAACGATACAACAAATACAACGAACCAGATCTTCAGGCCTTCTCATATCGGCTTTGAAGATGGCGATCCGAGATGAGCCGAGGTTAACACTAGAGGTAGACAAGTTAGACCTATTAGAGAGATGACAAACTGACAAACCCATATAGAGCTAGAACAAGCCGAGGCATCATGATAATGATTCCACGCCTTGACAATGATTCCAAAGACGGCCAGTGGACCTTGATAGCTTGGGGTATTTATCGTCATGTAATAATTGGTGGTTAATTGACAGAGACAATTTCGTTTAGTTTGATTGGTCGAAGCTGCCCCGGCAAAAGGGCGTTTATGATGACACTGACCCCACTTGCCCCTCTACTGTACGACTCTAAAGCTCATGACCTGAGGTCCCCGCCATTTCTACAACTTCTCTCTCCTTCTCATCGTCACCAACAATTTGTTGTATACGGAAATCATGTCTTCTGAGCAGACTGTTTTGTTTGACCTTCCTAGCAAGGCTCCTCGTGCTGCCTGGTCTTTGAACCCATGGAAGAGTGAGATGCTTCATCCCTTGTCTAGAGCGAAGTACTGACCTGGTAGCTCGCTTCCTCCTCAACTTCAAGGGCATCGACTACAAGACTGAATGGGTAAGTTTAAACCTCAAGTACAGGCCAATTGAGTTGCTAATCTTTAATAGCTCGAGTACCCCAACATCAAGCCCACCTTGGAACCCCAGTGCGTTCCTGCCCGCCATGTCTCCCCATCAATTGACTAACCCCCCGCAATAGCGTCTCGGCCAACGAGGCGACAGGAACATGGACTATTCCCACCGTCAAGTTCCCTGATGGAACTTATCTCATGGACTCGCGAAAGATTGTCGAGCGTGTGGAAAAGGAGCACCCTGAGCCTTCAATCCACCTTGACTCACCTACCTTGGCTAAGCTGGAGGAGATCATGCCCCGTATCATGGGACCTCTTCGACCCATCTACTTCACCACCGTCCCCGAGCGTTTGTTGAACGAAGAGAGTGTACCTTACTGGCATGAGACCCGGTCCAAGTTAGCCGGTATGCCACTCGACCAGCTCAACAAAGAAAAGGGTGGCCAAGTCGCCTGGGACGCTGCCAAGCCCGTCATCGCAGAGGTCGAGGCCCTTCTCAAGGAGAACTCGGAGGGACCCTTCTTCTTGGGCAAGACTCCTAGTTATGCCGACTTTGTCTGGGCTGGCTTCCTCATCTTTATGCAGCGCAACCAGGTCATTGATGATCTTTACAACGTCAGTGGTGATAGCCAACTTCACAAGGATCTTTTGGAGGCGACTGCTCCTTGGCACAAGAGGAATGATCATTAAACGACGACTTGATAGATGCGGAAGAACACTGATACACGAAATATGAGACATGAGAACATTGAACATGGCAAAATAAGACTCATTTCCCTCCTCGTAAGCAACGTCAGAAGAGACTGGTCCCCCCTTCTTCATCGTCATCTGATCCCGAGTCTTCTGGACTATCACTCGTCGGCGAGTCATCCAGGTTGAGACTCCTGTCAAACTGCTCTCCCAATTCATCCAGATCAGCCAAATCACGAGCTGCCACATCTGTCTGCGCATCAGTATGTCGCACCGACATAAGAGGATGCGTGCTAGAGTCGTGCCTCTTTCCAGTCGACGCCTTGCTCTCCATTGTCTGAAACGCATCATCTCGCACCCTATTCATCATCCAGTTAAAGATCTCCTGCCGGCGTGTTTTCCCCTCTGGTCCGTTATCTTCGTACAAGTCGGGAAATCTCCAGTTGACGTAGAGATTCCCGTGACTCGACCGTGTCTTGATGCCGCCGTGCTGACCTGGTGTCTCGAAGTAGTAGTGGCATAACCTGCAGGCACCTTTACTGCTGCCGATGTACTTCCACCCATGGAAGAAGCTAAGCTCCAGTCTAGAAGCGTTGGCTGTTACCCATTCAAGGACGAGTATCTCGGAGTGCACAAAAGGCTTGAAGCTGTCTCTCTGGCACTGCTTCTGGATACGAGCATCAAACTGCATCCGCTGCAGTTCCACAGCAAACCCACGATACCTCTCTTGCTTGGCATTATCATCCTCCATACGACCGATAATGGCATCGGCGACCTCACTCTTCCTGCCGAGGGGATTGGGATCCGCCTTACTCGAAGAGACGGGTATCACCTCGACTTCTTGGAACAGCTCTGGCCATTCTTTTTCGGCATCGATGAGGTCCTGTACCACGGCTTGGTAGTTTCGAAGACGAGAGAGGTTGTGTCTCAGCTCGGACCAGCACTCGAAGCTTCTACCGTCTCGTATGCGTCCTCTTAGGGCACGTTCGTCAACAAAAGCCTTGGTTTGGGGGGTTAGGAAGACGTTGAGAGCCTGTAAGAAGCGGTTGTATGATGAGAGGTCTAGAAGCTCTAGGTTAGAACAGTTCGAGAGATAATTGTTGTACACTTACACTCGCTTTCGTCAAGTCCCTTGAATGTAATGTCTGCGATGGCGTCATCCAGCACCTCGAGGCCAGTTCCAACCGCAATAGCTGTTACGGCCTATTAGCTCCAAGTTATCTCAGAATGTCACTTGACTCACCGATTCTATCTGTTTGGCGCCCACAGAACTCTAGGCATTCATTTAACTGCCCCTTGAAGCTCTTGAGATAAACATCCAACCTCGGCATGTTAAACGCCAAGATCATCTCCAATACAGTCCTCCTCACCGGTCCCTGAGCATCTTCATCAAGCTTATGAAAGCCAGACAAGGTGGTTAACAGCTCGGTCACAAACCTCTGCGTCTTTACCAAGTCCAGACTGCACACCTGATTGCACCCAAAGACGTAGACGAACCTATCCTCGTGCTCGAGGACCGCAAAAGACGTGACCGTTTTCCCGCCCCTGGTGCTGTCGCAGACGCCAGCGAGCTTGTGTACAAACTGGTGGAACCTTTGTTCCTCTGTCTGCGGTCTGCTTGGAGTCTCGGGGAGACCGAGGGAGCCTTCTTCGTGGGTGATGTCTGTGAGTGCCTTGAAGAGCACGATGGGCTCATAGAAGCGGCGCTTCTGTTTCGGCTTGAAGAGAACTAAGGCACCTAAAGACTGTCAGTTGTGATTATACAGTGAAGAGAACTCAATTCGTACTTGATGTCATTGTGGTAAACAATTACGCTGTTAAAGAAGTGGTCAAACAATGTTGGTAACCCGTGTAAATGACCCGTTTGACTTGGTTGTAGGGCTCAAACACCACGAACACCACACCCTCCTTTATACAAGCCCAACAATGACGCAAACTCGTCAATTCCTGGTTCCCTCTTTCAATACCCTGGTCTTCCATCACCACCCGCCTCGCCCAAGCCTCACTAATGCTGGAGGCCGACCTGGGAGGCCCATCACCATGCGGGGTGTGGTCGGCCCCCTACTTAGACCCGGTTGCCTTATTTCTTTAATCGCAGATTCCTTCTTTCCTTTTAATTGGATCTTTATGGTCTTAATCTATCGTTTCCGCGTTCTTCCCACTCAGCCTCTTTTCCCCCATCACCAAAACTGGACCAACACTAGGCCTCCATTTTGGGCCGCCCGGCCCCCCGTCAGGCAACGAGGCGAACTGCTGCATGAGAGGGAGTACCCGCTCTCGCGTGCTTTGGAATAGACCGGTCTTGTTTTCTGTCTAGTTCGTGCATCGCATGTTGGTATCTCGACAGCTGCGACGACAACATGGCGATGCACTTTGAAACAGGAAACTCTGACGGCCGGCCCCAGGTCGGCCCCAGGTCGGCCCCCCAAGAGGCAACTCGCAAGTATGGACGAAATAGTATAAATCAGTGCTTGTATGATGAATCTGATGATGATGAATCTTGTTCAACGGGTACAACAGCATCTACTCACTCAACTGACTCCTTACTCAAACACTCATTCATTCATCTATACTCTCAGCAACATCTCAGAAGCATACAACGTCTTCCACCATGTCCCCAAAAGGAAAAGGCCATAAGTCCCACAAACACAAGAAGTCTAGCAGCTCCAGCCAACCCCAGGATGACGAGATACCCATCGATCCCAACCTAACAGACCCCTCATATACCGGATACACCCAGGACTACAACCAAGCAGGCCCAAGTAAGTCAGAAACGCCGTCTGAAACAAATGAAACATCCAACTTACCTTTACCTACCCAGGCAACTATGCACAGTGGCAGCAACAGCCGGCAACAGTCAACCCCAGCGACCTCTGGATCAACCAGGATGCCAGCTCCTCCTCTGCTGCGCAGGGCTATTATGCCACCGATCCTGCTTACCAAGATGCCGATTATGGTACGTTTTTTCTACCTCTGATTGGATTCGAAACGTAGACGAGCTGAACCGAATGTTAGACGAACAGGTAGGCTCGTCATCAGCCGCAGCGGCACAACAAGACTACCAATGCGAAGAATGCGGACGCATCTGCCCTGGTCGTCGAGAGTACAAGTAAAAGGCCAATCGCTCTACAATCAAGTTCCCTTTCTAACACGAGTTCACAGTAAACATGTCAAGACTCATGAGAGGCCCATCAGATGCGAAGCAGACGAAACCTGCAAAGAGACAAAGGCAGAGCAGAGAGACATGGATCGTCACTACATCAGCGCCCATAAAGAGTATGCAGCCTGGAAGGGCCTTATTACCGGACCCTTCGTGTGTGACTTTCCAGGTTGTGGAAAGCCGTTTACGCGGCAAGACAATCTGCTAAAGCACTGGAACAAATACCACCTCGACCAGTGATGCGAGACAAAGACCCCAGGATATCCATGGTCCAGGCGTTATTCCTTCTAAAGCTACTTTCTTCCTTTTAGGGATTGTTTTTTTCTCATTTCACTCCCCATCTCCTGATTTCACAATTACACCTTGACAAGCCTCCCTTGCCTTTGGGCGATGATCGGGCAAAGACGGAGGATTCCTTGATTCCCTGCCAGCGAGCCTCTTCATTCAATATTCCCTGTTAATACTCGGCATCTGACTTTTTTTTAACGAGATGAGAGAGGAAAAGATTGTTTAGGTTCAAGGATGTTTGTTGATATTTGTCTGTCATCTTCCATCTCCCTTGTTCTCTTCTGGTATTACACGTAAAAATCTGTTCCCATTTTGTTTTCAACCACCACACCCTTTCCAATATGCCATTTGCCTTTCTCTAGCTTTTATACCCGCTCATTTCGTGTTATTCCAAGTCATTCAATCCCCCTGAATCCGTAAAAAAGAGAAGTATGTAAAAGAATATATGTGAAATAGGACATAAGAAACGCAGAATCGTCCAAGAGGGGAATCTGTCCAAAGAATTGGTACAAAGTGAAAAAAAGAGAATGCGCCGGATCCTTAAACGCCCTTCAACTCCAGAACCCCGGTGCCCGACCAGAGCCCGCCGCTTTAACATCCCATTGCAATATTATAAGCAAGCATTAGCTGGCCTATGCCGCGGAGAAGGGGCACTGGCCGGAGCTGGCTCCGGAGCTGGGGCATTTCCGCTCCGTGGTGCTGTTGATGGATGGGGCCGAGCTGGGGGCGGCGCTGTAGCCACCGGGGCAGCCTCCGCTGGTGCTGGAGATGATGCTCAGGGTGTCGACCTTGAACTCCATGTCACCGGTGCTGAACAGCTCAAAGTGCATGCGGCCAGAGTCGACCTGCTTGGACTTGAGGTACTCAGCCATCTCGAGCATGAACTGCTCAGGGCCGCAGATGTAGTACTCGGTGGCGCCGTGGCACAGGTAGAGGTCATCACGGTCAACCTTGGCAAGGTCGACGCGGAAGTCGTGGTCGTAGGTGACACCGTAGACGTCAGACTCGGCGAGGTGAGTCTTGAAGATGTTGGAGCGGAAGTTGGGTCGGTTACGGGCAATGCGGCGGACCTGGTCGTAGAAGGGCACAGAGCGGCGGGAACCGTGAATCCAGGAGACGGGACGGTGAGGCTGACGCTCAGAGACGGTGTTGAGGATGGACATCATGGGGGTGACACCAACGCCAGCGGAGATGAGAACGATGGGGACGTTGGAAGTGTTGGCCATGTCAAGGTAGAACTCGCCGGCGGGATGGGTGAGCTCGACAATGTCACCCTCATCCTTCATGTCAATAAGGAGGTTGGAGACGACACCGGGGTTGAGGGCACCGCCGCCGAGATATCGGCCATTGCGAGTCATGTGGAGGCCCTCATCCCGCTTAACGGTGACGCGGTAATAGTCAGGACGGGGAGCATCACTCAGAGAGTACTGGCGACACTGGAGGTAGCCCTTCTCGGCGATGCTGACCTGGACGGAGACGTACTGGCCGGGCTGGAAGGGAGGAAGACGCTTGCCGTCAACGGGGACAAGGTAGAAGGAGTAGATGTCATCAGACTCCTCAACCTTCTTCTCGATACGGAACTTGCGGTAACCCTGCCACTTGCCAAAGTCGCGGTACAGCTGAGCCTCACGACCGATGAGCATCTTGGCAAGCATCCAGTAGGCCTTGGTCCAGGCCTCCCTCACCTGGGGGGTCATGGCGGGGCCAAGGACCTCTGCGAAAGCGGCGATGAGATACTTTTCTACGATGGCGTAGTGCTCGGGCTTGATGCCGAGAGAGCAGTGCTTGTGGCACATTCGCTCCATCTTGGGGATGAGCTCGGTGATGTGGTTGATGTTGTTGGCATAGCTGAGGATGACGGCGGTAAGGGCTCGGGGTTGGCGGCCGTTGGCCTGGTTGACAGTGTTGAAGTAGTCGTTAAGCTCGGGATGGTCACGAAGCATGTTGCGGTAGAAGATGGTTGTGATGCGCTCGCCGTGGTCGGTGAGGGCGGGGATGGTGCCCCGGATGAGCCTGGTCTGCTGGTAGGACAGGGCCATTGTGAAGTTTGATGTGAAGGAGGATACTGTTAGACAGTAGATCGTCTCGAGACAGTATGTCGACTGTCTTGAGGAGGACTGTAGATGATTGATGTATTCGTTGATGAACTAGGTTCAAGAAGTAATGTTGCCACTGTCCAATGATAGATGGATGGAATGTGATGAGCAAGCTTAAAAAGAAGGAAGAAGCTTTTTGGCTCGAGGCAGGCAGACGAGAAGATACTGAGGTTCAGAATCGGAATCCAAGAAGCGTCCTCCCCCAGATATTTTATCCTCGATGGGCTCGCTCCTCCATGCCTCTTTTCCCTGCTCCCACGCCCCTCCAGGCTGTGACATACGCCCATCCAAGCAGAGATTGTCGACAAAGAAAAGAAGAGGGAAAAGAAAGGTGAAAACCCGACTTCTCCACAAGCCGACGATTCCTCGTGGCTTGTGCTGTCGAACACCCCGTCAAGGGGAGGGCGTGTTGGCAGAGAACATAGTCCAAGATCCCTAACCTCCAAGAAGTCGTACGATAGCATGCAGGGGATACTTTGCTTTTTGGCGGCGGCGGAGTGCTCCTCGAGCTAGAGGAAGAAAAAAAAGCTAGAAGGGCTTGGTCGTTAGCTAGGCCAAGGTTCAAACTGGGGAAGGGCATGGGGCTAAGCTGGACCCGGGCTTTGCCTTGAGGAGTCCAGCCCTCGGCTGTTGAAGTGTGGAACGTTGCTCGGAGGAGCTCTTGTATACGGAACGCTTGATTCCGTCATGGATGGGCTTTTTGGTGAGGCTCGAGAACCGCCATATTTCCATGTCGACAAAACTCTCTCGGTCTCTTTTCCGTGGAGCTGAAGAGGGGGGAAGGGGAACCTGGGGGGCGTGTGGCGAACGACATGGGATTGGATCGAAGGGATCATGGGAGTTGCCTCGTGGGACCCAAACGTGCCAACCTCGTGTCTGTGGAGGTTAGGTTGCTCTCATCAATCTCTCCTCCCACGAGGACGACGGTGGGCGCATGGCACGGCATGGCATCGCATGGCACAACTTGATTGAGCTGGGCTGGGGAATTGAGATGTGACGGCCTCACGAACCGATCAAGGTCCAGACTCAAGATGCTGTCCGCCACGGGGGAGGGCCTGAGCAGATCGGGGTAAACCGTTCCTCAGTGAGATGGCTCACGAACGAGAAATCCCGAACCCGTGGTTGGGAATAGTATGATGCATCCATCGGCGGAGTCCATCTCGTTCATGGTATGGATGGCATGGCAGTTTCGGTCGGTAATGTGATGGATACCGTACGTACCGTACCGTGTTCCCTCGAGATGAACCCGCTGGGAATAGGCCGGCTTTCTTGATCAAGAGCTCAGAAACACCCTTGCTCGTGCCATTTCCCTGTCTCCCACATTCCCATATCCGTCGGTGGCTCGCTTCGGTACCTAGAACCTAGGGCAGAAGCGCGCCTCGGCAAGCCAGGAACCAGGAACGACAGAGCCCAGACGCAGACGTCGCCTCCACTCAGGTCTCAGTTAGCCTTGCGAATGAGGTCCACGCCATTGCCAACTGAGAAAAGCCTCACGCGACGATGGTCTCTGCCGTCTGGGGAGACGAGACGAGTTTTGGGTTGAGTAGATGTAACGTGCAAAAAAGTCTATTAGACGAAGATTGGATCAATTAACGGTCAAGTTGGCCCTCCGAATTCCAGAACAGGAGGACTCGGGAAGGTTGGAACGACAGCCAAAGGTTATGGAAGGTACCGAGTGCTCCGTCCTGAAGATTCAGCAGGCAGGTACGTACTTTTCTACTCACTGCGGGCTCCAGTGCTGCCAAAAGAAAACATAAACGTCTCATCCAACCTAGACCCTGCTGAGACGCCTCCCCGTCAAAGAAAAAAAAGGAATCAAATCTGCAAGAGACCGAGAACGAATGTACTGTCCCTCATGCTTCCAGAAAGACGAGAGCCAACCCAAACCAAACCAAACCAAACCCAAACTGTTCGGCTGCCGACCGACCCCGTCCCCGTGCCCGGCCGGAGACACCCAGGTCACCCCAGGCTCTCCGTCGACCCCCGAACCATGCTCCCACGCCCGGCCAACGCCGCCGCCTCCGTCTTGGAGAGTTCCGAGGCCATTCAATTGATCGGTATGGACACGGAAAGGAAAGCTGTATAGCGCCTTCGAAGCATCTCACTAGACAAGGCTGAAGTATTGATTCGCCTCTTGCCGTCCCAAAGAAGCTGTCAATCGAGGACTTGGTCCTCCGCCTGGTCTGTCCGTTCCCACGATTGATGATTGGTGACACGGCAGATCTGCACCGGCCTCTCTCTACTCCAAGCGTCCGTCTCTTTTTACTTTACAATTCTCCGGCGTACATGTGCTCATCTGCGCACTGGCCCTTCAAACCCAACTGGCGGTAAGAACGAACGCATGGGTATGACAAGTCAAGGACCGCTGTCGCTGTCGGCCAAAGTCGGAGGGCCTCTGGGCTGTTTTGTCGACAATGCCCTGCCTTGCTCAGCCGCCTATTCCTCAACAAGACCATGCTTCCATTTTTTCTGTGCTTTTTTCTCTGGTCCAGGGGCTTGTTGCATCTTGGTCTCCAAATGGTAAGAAGCCGCGGCAGCTTTGCTTTTTAGTCGCCTCATGGAAAGCTCCATTGCCCAACCAGACGTCCTTCAGGGCCTTTGAAACAGGCCATAAGCCACCGCCGCGGCCCTGGCCGTCGTACTCATGCATGTGACGCATGCATCTGTCTGTTTGCTGCGCTGCACTGCACTCGATACACTCCATATTTGAGGTTATCAAGACTGTCCCTGGCTATGCCTGCAGGATGGATACCTTCTGATTGCTCCCAAGGTGGAAACTTGATCGTCTCCATCACCAGAAAAGCAGTCATCCATACTCAGCCTACCCGATTCGTCCATGTAAAGACCTGGCCTTCCCTGTTCCTGTCATGAGCACCTTTTAGATCCATTCAGATAGCCGGATATCAAGCGAAGCGTAACATCATCTACCCCGTTGGCGGCAAAGAGACGGGAGCGAGCACGTTGGTGTCGGCGGCTAACGATAGATCTCACCAATTCCTCCAACTTGGACGCTTCTCGCGGGAAGAGTGCATATTAGTGCCGCACGATATCCATGCCATGGCTTGTGAGGCACATGGCAACTGCATCAGATTCAAGCCTCGCCGTCTCTCGAATACAACCCGGCATGACGTACCTGCATCTGAGTGCGTCTGCGTCTTCCGTCTACTGCAGACCTCCCCCCAAACCAACAGATGCCGACTCGTCTCCGGTGATGCAGAGGCCAGTTCAATCCTTGAACGTTGAGATTTGAGATTTACATGTTGACGGCATCGCAATGTCGGCTATGAGATGAAATACGGACATCCTGTCGGCCGTGTGCGGAATACATTCCCAGATCGCTGCTGTTCCTGTTGGCTGTCAGACCCCATTGTCCTTTGACAAGGGGTAGTTGATCAAGCTAACGACCAACGTTGACATTCCCGCAGTGGACTAAAAACTCTTCAGGCTTTTAAAACAACCTAGGGACAGGCTCCAATAGCCGCGTATTTTTGGCTTGGCATGCTGGGAGTCCGAGTCAAGACAGTCAAGGGTCCCGTTCCGTTCTACCCCACGACCACGGCTCCAAACACCGTTACGGAACCGTTGGGCGCGTCCTGATATTAGGCGGCTGGCATTTTGCATTTCTTACCATGTAACCCCCAGAGACACAGAGACGGTCCTACTCACCCGGCAGTGTGTTCGGGTAGTGGTAATGGTTGTGGGATTGCCCGCACCGGATGAGACGCAAGGT
This sequence comes from Fusarium sp. LHS14.1, assembly GCA_025433615.1. Taxonomy (NCBI): domain Eukaryota; kingdom Fungi; phylum Ascomycota; class Sordariomycetes; order Hypocreales; family Nectriaceae; genus Fusarium; species Fusarium sp. LHS14.1. Next base: position 4,691,922 of record CM046481.1, read on the forward strand.
GCAGAGTTCGCGGGGGCAAAGAGGAACTTTGACTTCTCACTTTTCATCAATCACGATCCAAGGTATCGGTGCCTGAGATACTGTGCGTTGAGGGACATCATCTAGCATAGATGGCCAGGGGCGAGCGAGATGGTCCCCCTGACTCGGCGTCCCACCTCCGTCTTTTGCCTACATATCGGCGAGCAGAAGTTGCCAAGACTTGAATTGCGGCATATCCAGTCGCCTGTACTCCGATTCCACTTTCAGACCTTGAAGAAAACCAGGCACAGGATAGCACAGGACAGGACAGACCTACCGGCAGGCGACGGAGAGCATGGGGTGGCGTCGACGGCGGCGTCCGGGGTTGGTAGCCCTGTTCCGAGAAAGAAGACCCCTGCCGTCTAGGTCAACAACTCTGCAGCCACCGGGGGTGAGAGGAGAGCCTCATGGACAAACGGGCCTCCAAGATGACGACAACGGGCAAAGACAAGAGAGATGAGAAAGTGAATTGGTGGCTTAATGTTATTACTCGCTGACCTCCAACAGGAGGTAAAATCCTCTCGGACGCATACGAGAGCCCAATGTCAAATCACAGACGAGCAGAGTCATGTCAATGGCAACACCACGCAGCTATTGTTTCCTTTTGCCGATAGTCGGGTTGTGCTGCAGTCATGATACCACGCTCTCTCTTTTTTGTTTGTGACGAGTCGAAATCGTCCATCCTTTCCCCAGCTACCGTCTCTATCTGCATCAAATCTCATCAATCACGGTTACATTCGCCTGCTCAAAACAGCACAAATTCAATAGCCCCTGGTGATAATCAATGCACACTTTTTTTCCCGGGTATCTAACCCTTGCCCTCGGGCCGGGTCTCTGACAACCTACCGTTGACAGATGCATTGACCATGGAGAAACTGAAGAATGTAAAAAGAGTTAATGTGTCACAATGACTTTTCTTTTGTTTCTTATTCGTAGCAATTTTCTGACTTTTGAGGAGTCATTGGCATAGGATCTTGTCTCTTGCAGTCAGCTGGAGAAAAGATGCAAGGACTAGGCTCAAATGGATACGAATACAGCATCTGTTTATCATGCACAAGTTATTCTCAGCCAATACATTCTTCATCAAAGAGTCTTTTTGCATCCAAATCAGTCGAGAGGTGCCTTGGAAGAAGAAAAGAAGTAGAGGGAAAAAAGACTAGCCGCCCACCGCCACCAACTCGGCCGCGGGTCGTCTGCCTAGTCGCCGGACCGACGACAATCATCATCCACACCCTCATTATCCACCTCGCGGGCAACATCCACCTCGTGGGCAAACAACATCGAGATGAAGAAAAAAAAAATGAGATGAAAAAGAAATCATTATGGAGTTTTGAGGGTTGACGGATGGCTTGTTTCGGAAGGTGGAGGAGAAGTGTGGATGTTTTTAAAAGCAATCAAGACTTGATTAGGAAGTGAGACACCCTCAAGTGACGATGAAGCATCAACCAACAATATCACATCTCGGTTTTTTTGTTTTTTTATGATGAAACTAGAGGTAATCAGACTATAACTTGTCGGTCGTTTCTGATACCCCTGACAAACTTTTTTACTCTCTGACTCGTTTAGTCCGTATTCAACTTGAGGTGTTACCGAGCCGAAATGTCTTGGCTTCTTTTACCGTTTCTTTTTTTGTTGCTTTCTTTTCCGTTCCGCGCCTCTCATCATGCAAGACGGTTTCTTTTCTCTCATGCAAGCTAGTGAATCTTCAACGTCGCACCATTTTCCGTTTTGCTCATCTTTTCTTTTTACAGTCAAAGACACACCCCCAGTTTTCCTTTTTGTCACCGTCGTGGGTCCATCTCAGTTCTCGTCATGCTTCTCGTCTCGCATCTGACGATATCTATCATCTGTCCTTTTCCCTCATACAACATACTTCATTAGTGCGATTTTTTGTTGTTTTTTTTGTTTTTTTTCCTTTACCCCCCCTTTGATGCCATCGTGATCAAACGTGTCTCCCACGTTTTTTTCTTCACTTCCCCCCTGCATCATACCTCGTGCCCTCCACGTGTCGTCCCCCCTCCCCAGGTTTGATTAACTTTTCTGTTACTTTTTTTTTCTGAAAAGAGTCATCTTGTTGTTTGCCAGCCCATAAGCACTTATGGCATTGGTTGTTGAGTTGGTCGTTAACGCCGGCCCGCGCGGTGCTCGGGAGAGGCTGTCTCGGTCGTGTGCGCTCGGCGTCTTGCTCTGACCCTCAGATCATAACCACGCGACAACTGGAGACACTAGTCCACTAGCAGAGCTTTAGACGCAGTACGCTCGTCATTCTCGTAGGGCTTCTCATCTCACTTCCCGTCGGGCGGAGAACTCCTGTTCGTAGAAAGCCATGTGGCCGGCCGATGGATGGATGGTTCGTTCCAGGCCTTCGACTCCAAACCCAACCACCCAATCTGTTCCCTCGAGAATGAACATGTCATTTCTCACCTGTCACTTCACCTCACCTCACATGGCAACACCAGCAAACTATCAAGTTGGTTTAAACGAGTCTCATTTCTCATTCATTAGCAACCATCCCGAATGCAAACTCCGTATTATGTCATGCACACACACGCCAAGCTTATCCATCCGTCCTATTCCATCCCGTCATGTTATGTCTGTTTGCAAGTTTCAACAAACTCCGTAATCACGCATGCTTCCCGGTCTGCTTCCCTCGTGGTAAAGACTCTGGGGAAGAATTGCTCTCTCCCGCGGAAAAAGCAACCTTCCCCAGTGTCACCAATCATCTTCACCCCTGATCCCTTCTCATTTACCGTCCAACGCGAATAACACCCGCTGCAATCAGCTTCTGGATCTTGGACCGCACACCAGGGTTTCTCATGTGCTCCTGGAGTGCTGCAGGATCAGACTGAGCCTGTTGCAGAATCGACTGCATCACGGGGTCTTGCATGATGCCCATGATCTAGATACGTCAGTACTCATTTCACTCATCTCGTCAGGGGTAAGTCTTACATCGGGATCCTTCATCAGACGCTCACGGGTCTGCTCCTCAGTCTCGTTGTCACGAGCAGAGTACATGGAAGAGAATGCCTTCTGCTGCTGCTGCTCAATCTCACGAGCATTGGCACCAGCGTGGTGCTCCTGGTCGACCTGCTGGGCCTCACCACAGGCATCCACACACTCCGAGTACTTGCGCATGCCAAAGTAGGCCTGGGCCTTGCGGATGTAAGCACGGATAAACTTGGGGTCCCTCTTGATAGCGGCATCGCAGTCCTCAAGAGCGCTGGGGAACTCAAAGAGCTTGATGAAAGCTGCAGCTCGGTTGCTGTAGCCACGGGGGTCCTCGGGGGCTCGCTTCACCATCTCGGTGTAGGCAGCAACGGCACCAGGGAAGTCCATCTCCTTGAACTTCTTGTTACCCTCCTCACGAGCCTCCTCAGCCTTGGTAGGGTCGATGTAGGCCACACGGTCGGCCTCGACCTTGGCACGCTCGGCAGCTCGGAGCTTGTTCAGGACATCGGGAGTTCGGTGCTCCGTCAGTGATCGGTTGTAGTTCTCCACGGCAAGCTCCAGATCACCCTTGCGGTCGTAGGCCGTACCGATACGGGCATAACTCTTAGCAATGAGCTTAAAGTCGGCGTAAATCTCACGGCCCTCCTCGATAGCCTTAGTACAAGCCTCGATACACTTGTCGTAGTCTCCCTTCTCAAAGTAGGCAGCCCCAAGGTTGTTGAGGTAGGTGATGTCCTTGTAGAGCTCCCAAGCCTTGCTGTAATGCGCGATAGCCTCGTCAAAGTTGCGCTTCTTATAGTTCTCAGTTCCGAGGGCCTTCTCCTTGTCGGCCGCCTCCTTGGCCTTCTTCTTCTCAAGAGCCTCCTCATCTTCGGGCTCGGGCTCAGGCTCGGGGGCCTTCTTGGGCTCGGGCTGCTTGGGGGCGGGCGGCGCATCAGGCATAGGTGAGTCCTGCTGGTTGGGATCGACCTCACGCTCGCTCATCTGCAGATCAACGCCCATCAACACGCCCATAACGGTCAACAATCGGGGGTCGCTGAAGATCTCGGAAGCGTTCTCGGGGTTATTCTTAATCGACTGCAGCTTGGCCATGAAGGAGGGGTCGGCAAGGAAGCCGCTGGTCTTGGGGTTCGAGGCCAGCTTTTGGATCATGTTAGGATCGTTAAACATCTGACCGAGTCCTCCGCTGGGGTCCTGGGGGCCGCCTGTAATATGTCAGTTCTCGAATCTGGGGTTTGGACAAGGATTACAACATACCGACTTCGGCCTCCATAGCCTTCTTGACTGAGGCCAGACCATTCTTGAGCTGAGCATTGTTGGCATCGTGCTTCAGACCCTCCTCATAGGCATCGTTAGCAGCCAGTAGGTCACCCTGTCCGTGCAGAGCAGCACCCTTTCGGCCCCAACCCTTGGCCCAGTCGGGCTTGATCTCGGTAGTCTTCTCGGCGTCCTTCAGCGCATTGTCCCAGTCCTTCTTAGAAGCGTAGGCGGCAGATCGGTTGCTGTAGAGAATGTGGTTTTCGGGTTGAATGGCAATAGCCTCGGTGAACTTGGCGCTACAAAATCATCGTCAGCTCTTTTTTCCCGTGGATGTCTCGGAGGGACCTTGTTGGTCTGTAACCTACACAGCCTCGTCAAAGTTCTTTTCGGCGATTGCCTTGTTGCCCAGAGCCTTGAGCTCGTCCGCGGAAGCCATTTCTTGGATCTTTGTCTTCAGAATATGAGGATCACGAGTTCAGATGAGGAAGCAGCCGGGTAGAGTCTGCAGTATTTGAGGGTCCAAGTTATGAGGAGATGTGGTTGTCGCCCCAGGCGATCTAAGTTGGGTCGGTTAGTGGGGAAAGAAGAGGGCCAGAGCTGACTTCTAGCTCATTCGATGCTTGACCCCGCAAGGAGCTGTCCATTGGCTGGAGCTGACTTGTGCCCCGCAACTGCCTCTACGAGGCTGAAATCGTAACCTTGATCGGTTGTGCAGGGTAAGAATGGAAACATCGTCTTATATCTTTAAGCTTCCTTTTGATTCCATCATCTCACTCTGACGTTGTTGAACGTGTGACATTGGAAAGAAGGCTTCAATTTACTATTGTTGGAAAGTTACATATGACTATTTTCGGTACAAGGGCATTGTGTGTAAAGATAGAACAATGTCATTTTATGGACACGAGGAATGTGACGAACAATCAAGTCCAGAGTTGCACGGCTATGCCCTCATGATTACGGCGTTGGAAACCATACTCTTCACTACGCTTACACTTTCATTCTCAACAAGGAGAAAGCATCACAAAACACATTCACGTTCAAAACATAATAGTAGTCTAGATTCATTTATTCATTGTTCTAACGCTCAACATGCTCAAACACAGTCTAAAGGCTAAACGACTGCTCCTTGACAGCCACCGTCGACTCCAACACGATATCACGCGCCGACTTTCCAATCAAAAACTTGTAATCTCCACCCTTGACAACCCACTTCTGCTTCGCCTCGTCAAAGAAGCCAAAGTCTCGTGTGCGGACGGGCACCTCAACTGAAGCTGTCTCGCCAGGCTTGACAGTCACCTTCTCAAAGGCAACAAGCTGCTTCACGGGGTTCTCCTCGGCGGTCTGGGCGGCGCCGACGTAAACCTGGACGGCGATGGCTCCAACAACGTCACCAGTGTTGGAAACCTTCAGGCTGGCAGTGTAACCATCGCCAGACTCCTTGACCTCCAGGCCAGAGAAGTCGAAAGTGGTGTACGAGAGACCGAAGCCGAAGGGGAAGTTGACCTTGTCGGCAGGCAGACGGTCGAAGTGGCGGTAACCAACAAAGACACCCTCCTTGTATGTGACCTTGAGCTTGCCATTGTCGTACTCTCCAGGGAAGTTGCCGTACGCGGGGCAGTCCTCAATCTTCTTGGGGAATGTGCAGGTGAGGTGACCCTCAGGGGTTTGAGCACCAGTCAAGACATCTGCAATCGAGTTACCGCACTCCTGGCCGGGATACCAAGTCTGAAGGAAGCCCTGAATCTCGTCCAACCAGGGCATAGCAATCGCAACACCGGTCGAGTTGACAACGACAGTGTTGGGGTTGGCAGCAGCGACGGCAGAAATGAGGCGATCTTGGCTACCGTCCTTGGGAAGGTTGAAGCTAACCTGGTCCTGACCCTCAGTCTCCCAGAAGGGCTCGTGACCGGTGAAGATAACGGCATAATCAGCATTCTTGGCCACCTCGACGGCTTCCGAGACAAGGTCACGGTCGTGCTCCGACTCGGACATGGATCCAACTCGGAGACCGCAAAGTCCCTCTAGGATGCCGAGATCCTCGCGGTCGTTGGCAGCTGGGGGCGAGGTGCGCAGAACCAGCTTGTATTGACGACCGGCCTCGAGAGAAACCTTGAACTCAGGGGCAGCGACACCGCCAAAGAGGAAACCCATGGCATCGCTGCAGTTCTCGGTCTGCTCGTACACAACCTTATCATCAATGATAAGCTTGCTTGGTCCGAGACCAGAGCAGGTAAAGTAGTATTGAGCCGTCTCCCGGGGAGTGAAGGCGCCTTCAAGCGAGACATCCTTGTTGAGGAACCCGAAGCTACCGAGGGCCGAGACCTCTGAGTCGGCGTGGCCATGTCGGGTCTCGATAGGGTCAGAGCTACCGGGCTCGTAGACCTTAAAAGTGAAGCCGGGCTTGCCATCAAGACCGACAACATTTGCGGCAATGGCAGGGAGAGTGCGGAATGTGTGAGCACCCTTGGCGTACGAGAACTCGACGCTGTCACCGAGAGCCTCATGCAGAGCATCCCAAGGTGTAACCTTGTAGTGAGCGCTAACAGAAGCGCTGCCACCTCCGTGGGCCAGACCAATCTTGGCGTGTCCGAGCAAGGCAATCTTCTTGCCCTTGACCTTCTCTTTAGACAGGGGCAGAATCTTGTCCTGGTTCTTGAGGAGGACGATACCCTTGGAGCCTGCCTCCCGAATCAGGGCCTGATGCTCGGGCTTGTTGATGGCCTTCTCGTCGGGGATGGTGGGGTCCTTGAAGCATCCAAGACGCTCGAGGAATCTAAGAACGTTTGTGGCTCGCTCGTCAATAGTCTTCTCGGATGTCTTGCCCTCCTTGATAGCGGCGATGACGTCCTCGGGCTTCCTCCATCGAGTAGGACCAGGCATCTCAAGATCCAGACCAGCCTCAAGAGAGTCGGGAGTCGAGTTGGTGCCACCCCAGTCGCTCATGACAAGACCGTTCCATCCCCAATCACCTCGAAGCACCTTCTTCAATGTGAATGGGTGACAGTCGGCGTGGTGTCCGTTGATTTTGTTGTAAGCAGTCATAACAGCCCATGGGTTAGCCTCCTTGACAGCGATCTCGAAAGGCCTGAGGTAGAGCTCGCGCAGAGCTCGCTCGTTAACAGTCTCATCCACGGTCAATCGGTCAGTCTCCTGCTCGTTGACGGCGAAATGCTTAATGGTGGCAGAGACACCCTTGTCCTGAAGTCCCTCGACAACTCGGGCAGCCATCTTGCCAGTAAGGAGAGGGTCCTCGGAGAAAGACTCGAAGTTACGGCCACCAAGAGGGTGACGGTGCAGACACATGGTGGGAGCAAGAAGGCATCGAGCACCCTTGGACTGGGTCTCCTCGGCCAGGGCAGAGCCGATTCTCTTTGCCAGCTTCACATCGAAGGTAGAGGCCATAAGACAGGCGGCAGGGAAGCAAGCAGCGGTGGTGCCTCCGGCGAAGGAAGCTCCTCGAGCGCCGTTAGGTCCATCTGAAACCTTGACATTGGGGACGCCCTTGGCAGGGACAGGAACAGTCTCCCAAAGGTTCTTGCCAGCAAGAAGGGAAACCTGCAGAAAACATTAGTTCTCAACTTAGGTCACATAGTAAAGAAAGGGTAACAGACCTTCTCCTCAAGAGAGAGGGTAGCGAGGATCGCCGGGATATCAACGGAAGCCATATTGAACTATTCAAAGAGATCCTGAAGCTTGAAGTACAAAAGAACAAGAGTCTGCCATCTCGGGGGAAGGATGGCATTTTAAGTGCATCCTCTCAACACCAAGCGCAGCTTCCCCAGCCATAGCTCAGTCGATACGATCGACTCGTCCGCAATTCACCCGAAGTTGACCTCATGTGGCCACGCAGTACCCGCATTTCTGCGGATCGTGGGAGAAAGCATGATACATGTCTTTTGGTGTGCAACACCGCTGTGGATCATGTACCACTGGGGAAGCCTGTCGACCCGGGCCTGTGTGCCGACGATGCATGGGGCCGTGGTGTTGGGCAATTAGAGGGCGGATATTTTGTTTAGCCGAAGTTCCTCCTTGGCTAAGGCAGGAGTAACCCGAGCTAGTGATACCGGTCCGGAGCTTTTCCGGGGTTCACACGCAGCTTGCCCGTTGACAGGTTTAGCCGACAAGCAACCCCTCGCCAAGCCCAACCACTCTTGTCATGATCCTCCACACGGAGTCACATTGGTTTCCGGGGCCGACGCGTCGGTTTGTTTAGCCGGCAATGAAGCGTGGAAGACCCAGAAAGCTAAACTGGGACAACTGAGGGGATGCCTGTTCCTTGATTCAAGGTTCACGTGTTCGAAGCTTTATGGAACCATCTTGGTGGAGGCCTTCAGGGGCCCCTGATGGATCGCCATGACAGCTGCAGTGCCTGAGCACTAAAGGAATAGCGTCATCACCTGTGCAAGCCAGTTGCCATGAGGAGCTCAGAATTGAAACAAAACTTCATGATATTTAGATGAAAGGGCCACCAAACGCCCGACGCCTCCTATTGAACCGTTATTGTTAGCCCGTCAAGGTTCTCTGGAGCCCCTTGCAAACGTGCCCCTTCCAACATCTGCCGAGGATTATGCGCCCCGTGGAGCTCTCAAACAAACTCCAAACATGCGCGTCCGAGCAGTGACGCAACAAAACTTGCACACCAAGGACTGATACGCATGTAATCGTGTCCTCTCCGCCATGAGATCGCCCAAAACATTGAACACATAGAGGGAACCCTGGCAGTTTAGGTCGAAAATGAGCACCCATTCGGAGGCGCCCAGAGGTACGGTTATGATTCCCCCAGAGTTCTGGTTCCCCCTTTACTGATTGGCGTCCGCCTGTCTTAGGGGAGTCATGGGCTTCAATCCCCACGGACATGATCCTCGCCGAGCTGAGGCGACGCAAAGACGATGGCGAGAAGCCCGAGTGCGGTTCGAGGACCAAGGGTTCATATGATACGTCGGCGCACGTGTTTGCACTGATTCTGATTCTGGCCCTCAGTACGCTGGGTAGGTCTGGTTCATGATCAACGACCATGAGAATTAGCTGACAACAGGAAGCATGCGGATTCCCTCTACTATCGCGACGAACGATGCGCGGCCGTCGACAAAAAAACGTCATCTTTTACTGTCAACACATTGGAACTGGTGTTCTGCTGGCAACCGCCTTTGTCCACCTCCTCCCGACCGCGTTCGAATCCATGACCGATCCATGCCTCCCTTACTTTTTTAGTAAAGGGTATACACCACTACCGGGCCTTGTGGCCATGGTTTCCGCCATCATCGTTGTCGGCGTCGAGTCGTATCTCACTGCCCGAGGAGCTGGTCACTCCCATTCCCATAATCATAACTACTTTGACTCGGACGACGAACACGAGAGCGAGCTGCCCATGGTTGATACCGCTGGATTATCCGAGAGGAGGACAGGTCCTAGACCTCCGGATATTCATCTTGAGGATATGGAGACTCAGGGCCTGGTTGCTGGCATATCGCCCTTACCAGACTCGACACCCGTTGGTGAGGAGTCGAGAAAGCTCACAGACGATTTTAACGACAATGATTCGGATTTGGAGCTCGAAATGGATGAACTTGCGGGCTCGTCAAGCAACACGAGGCAGCGGAATGGGCGATATGCATCGCTCAAGCCGAGTAATGCGGACGCTGAACCTCTAACCCCCATGACTCCAATGACACCAATGTCACCCGGACCACAATCTCCTGAGGAACAGCAGCGAAAAATGTTGCAGTGTCTTTTACTCGAGGCTGGAATCCTGTTTCACAGCGTTTTTATTGGTATGGCCATTTCCGTGGCTACTGGACCGGCCTTTGTCGTCTTTTTGGTTGCTATCAGCTTCCACCAGACGTTTGAGGGTCTTGCCCTTGGCAGCCGTATCGCGGCGATTCAGTTCCCTCGAAAATCCATCCGACCATGGCTGATGGTGCTGGCATACGGTACCACGACCCCCATTGGACAGGCTATCGGACTCATCGTGCATCGCATGTATGACCCCAAGAGTGCGGGAGGTCTTCTCGTGGTCGGATTCATGAATGCGATCTCATCTGGACTCTTGCTCTATGCTGGTTTGGTCCAGCTACTGGCAGAAGACTTTTTGTCAGAAAAGAGCTACAAGATCCTCAAGGGCAAGAAGCGACTTCACGCCTATCTTTCAGTGTGTGCTGGTGCCATATTGATGGCTCTAGTTGGTGCATTTGCCTGAGCTGTTGGTGAATCTGGAAAAACACTTGGCTGTATATAGAATGGATATCCCGTGTACATTATCATCGGTGTTGGATGGCGTTGCTCTGGAAAAAAAGCCTGGGACAGGATTGGGAAATACCTAGACAGGTGTAAGACTGGTGGGGAGGTGCTTAGAATCCGGACCATTTCTCTTTGTTTCATTGCACTACCTTAATCTTCAATGTTTATATTCTTAGAACTCCCATGCTATTTCTGTAGATATATCCGTACTCTCATAAACCACCCCGGCCGGCCCCACGTCCGAACTCCGAGACTCGTCGGCCCCGGCCTTCAAGTTGGCCCGGTTCGGGGTCCCTCCCTGCCCCAGGATGTCTCGGCCACGTCCAATCATCAGCCCCCCTTTAATCAGCTCTTCCCCTTGTCCCACACACCCACACCAGCTCCTGGAGCTTGCACCATAACTTATTAGCATAGCATGACGAGCTATCGAACCACCTCTTGAGTGAGACCAGATCAGCCACGGAACCAGACCAGAAGCTGATCCTTGTGACTTTGGACGAACCATTTCCTCGCCAATCTGTTTGCGTGCCCCTCGTGCTTTTCCCTCCCTTCTTTCTTTTCCCCTTCTTCTATATCTAGCCATGCCCGGTCAGCGTATCCTCCTCTTTCTCGCTGCACAAGTGCTGTTTGCAGGCATAGCCATATTCCTCAGTAATTCGCCATACACCAGGATGTCTACTGCGCCGATCAAGCAATGGGCTGATGGGCCCATGAAGCTCGTTGTAACGCCTCAGTACGAGACCAAGAAGGTTAGTAGCTGATACCCACTACCCATCCCCATTGCTGATGGCTGACATTTTATGAACTGTAGACGGATCTCTTTACGACGGGCGCCACTCACATGGCTCTTCTCCACAATGCCATCATCCGTGGCTTCAACTCCATTTACCTTCAGGCCCCTCATGTCAAGGATGCCGACAAGGCCGATTTTATCGGATACTCTCAGACTTGGTTCCGTTTTGTCAAGTCTCACCATGACGATGAGGAGGAGAATTTGTTTCCCAAGGTGAAGGACTTGCTTGGGGACGAAGCTGTGTGGACTGAGACGCACGAGGAACACGGTATAGACCCTTGATCCACCATTGACACTCTCCCACTAACACATGCCTCCCAGAGTCGTTCCTCGCTCCTCTCGCCGAGTTCAACACCTACCTCACCGAGCTTTCCTCCCATCCCGTCGACCTCGACTCCGCCGAAGTGATCCGCCTCATGGACGCCTTCAAGGTCAACTTCGAGCACCACTTCCACAGCGAAATCTCCACAATCGCCGCCCTATCCAGCCATGCCAAGGCCCCCAAGGACGATACACCCGAGGGCCAGGCTGCCAGCCTGACCTTCAAGACATGGGGCAAGAAGACAGTCACCAAGGCCGGCATGCTCGACGTGGTACCTTTCTTCCTGCTCAACCTCGATCGTACCGCCGAGGAGGGCATGTGGGCGAACTGGCCCCCGATGCCTGCACCCGTGACATGGGGTCTGACCAACATTGCCGGCTCGTGGTACGGTACCTGGTGGAAATTTGCGAGCTGTGACTCGCAGGGCAAGCCTCAGGAACTTTATGCCTTGAGGGGCCTGACGACCGAGGCTGAGAAGGATAGTGCTTGAGTTTGAGTAGCGTCTAGCATGTACTGTGTTTTATTCACGGCGTTGATGGGGTAGTTGGTCACTGGGAATTATACCTGACAGCCTTCTATGGCTATCTATATCAAGACAAGCAATCTCTACCATGTCTCAATGACATCATTGTGCCCAAAAACATGCTCTTTGCTTCTGTGACCGGCACTCTCTTTGGCTGACAAGGAATTTGCGCTTGTGACCAACAGTGACTGTACTTTCATGTTCGCAACGGTGAACTTGTACAAAGAAAATCGAGAGACACCTGGTCACTGCCAGATATTTCTGATCATCACCAGGAACGACTAGTCCTAATTAACTGGTGCATGAATTATTAGCAAAAGAAGTAAAAGACGTGGTCGTTTGTCTAGATGCTCACGAGGCAGCCCAAAATGTAACAGCGTTTGAAAGGAACAAAGATAGGGTTCAATGCCGCCTATACAATTCACGCAGTTTGAAAATTTCAGAACCCTAATTAATGCCTTTGGGACCTTTCAGTGACTGACAATTCTGGATATTAAAACTCGTTCGTGGCGGACACTGGCAGCCGTCGTTTGATCTTTTCTTCTCGATAACATACCCTAACCGGACTTACACATCACCAAACCTCAATCCCCAGAAATCATCACGGCTGCATACTTGCAAGACATCTCTACCGAAAAGCGGCATCAGTCGAGTCTTTTACCATGGGCTGCATGCTCTCTCATCCACTGGGACGCCATGACAGGGATTCGGATGCTTGCTCGATTTGCTCGAGCTGTTGCTGTTCGAGCGGTTCTTCGTCCTCTTGCTCGCCCTGTTGCTGCGATGACTATCCTATCCCCTTTGGTACTAACCATAGGTATGAGGCAAATCACCGTCGAAAAAGTCATTCTTCTCCCTTGTCCATTGCTGATGGAAGACATCTTGGGAATAGATGGCGGAACCAACCAACGTAAGTTCCTGCGTCAGCATCATTGCTCACACTCAACCAATAGACGGAATGTCTATCAGGGTGTCTGAAAATAGTTCTATTCATGTTAGCATTTACTGACGTTCAAGTTCTAGCCGGACACCTGAGCAACAAGCTCTCAGAGCAGTGAGTCCCACGACCGATCTTGTTACAATCCATCCTTGAGAAAGAAGCTGATTAATTGGAAGTCTCGTCATGACAGGCCCTTCTACGTCGACGCCAGGTCGACACAAATCCTCGCGCCCATCGCAGAACTGGGCTGCAGTCGCCCAAATGGCCCAACCTTGGCGGAGAGACTGAGCTCACCGAACCGACTCAACCGATCGAGAATAATACAAGAGCCTATACGAAGACCACGAGCCCCATGTATATGCCCCGGACGAGACGAAAGGGAGGCTCTCTCTCCTTCCGTACCTCCGCCATACACCCCCTGAAGTGATTAGAGCATGGAACTTGGTCAGGTGGCCAGAAACAGGAACACGGGGTGGATGAGCGCAATTCGTAAAGAATTACGCCTGAAGGGGTCTCTGATTCAGATAATACGGGGGGATATTAACATGGTGAACATTGGGGGAGGACGAAGGTTGCAGCCACGGAATAGGGGGTGGCTTACATATGAACAAGACACAATAAATTCTGCGCACAATCACGTTTGAAAACCACTGCTTCCCAGGTCGCGACAAGGCCTTAAGAAGGGTCATTCCTGAAAGTTTAGCTGTTAAGCTAATGTATCGGCCCCTCCGTATGGAAGAGTGATTTGCTGTCCGGTCCATATCCTCCCCGTTATAAAAGGGCCTGATTCCAACCCGTCTTTTACCATTGCCAGACCACCAAGCAACTGAATACACCATTCCGAACTATCCGACTGGGAGAGGGAGCCAGAGAGACTACCAACATGGGCTGCTGCTTCAGCATGCCTGACCCTATGCCTGAGCGCAAAAGAAAGAAGAAGAAGCGCTCCAGTCGACGACACTCCGGTGGGCATCATGGAGAAAACGGACAACAGGAGAGAGACCACCATGCTAGTAGACGCCACTCGAGGCAGCGAAGGCGTCATTCCGGGGTCCCGCAGTATATAGACACGACGTATGGGACCCCTAGGTGGTGGGCGGAGAGCCAATGGACGATACAATAGTGGCAGTGGGGCGAGTTTTCGTATTCGGAGAGTTTTAAAGTCATAAACTCCTATCTATTCATGTTTGGTTAGCAAGTGAACCTGTCATGGCTGTGACCGTCCAAGGATGATCTGAGACCAATAGTGGAGATTTCCCCAGCCCTAGTCCGCGTCATGGATAGTTAGGAAGTCCGAGGTCCGAGGTTGACTCACTTATATATATCTTGATGATTCCCCATCTCCAATATCAAAGTTTGGTATCAAACCAAGTAATAAAGAACGCCACAATGTCTCCCAACCGTCATGTCCTTGTTCTCGGAGGTAATGGAAAGATTGGAAGACTTGTTGCAGACATTCTTCTGAAGAAGTCTTGGACTGTGACGAGTCTGATTCGTTCTGAGGGGCAGGTCGAGGACTTGAAGAAGGCTTTCGAGGGTCTGCCGGGGAAACACCATGTCGTCGTTCATGATCTGGAGCAGGTCGGTAGTCAGGAGAAGGCTGCCAAGATCCTTGAGGAGGTGAAGCCGGACTCGGTGGTTTGGACTGCGGGTAGGTTCCTGTACTTGTTGAGTATAATGGTCTGCTAAATGGTCAACAGGAGCTGGTGCTGAGGGTAGTCAGGATAGAGTAGGCTCAACTTACCTTGATCTTTCAAGAGTCCTAGTTAGCTGACAAGTTCCCAGGTCACCCGAATCGACCGTGACGCTGCAATTGCCTTTGTAAAGGCCTCGGTCGCAGTCTCTACCATCAGCCACTTCATCCAGATCTCATACCTTGGCGCCCGTCGCTCCCAAGCTCCTTGGTGGACTCCTGAGGACTGGGCAGGCTGGAACAAGATCAACGAGACATTCCTAGCCCGCTACTACGAAGCCAAGGTCGCCTCCGACGAGGCTCTTGTGGTGGAAGCAAGGAAGAGACCCGAGATCACCGCCGTTTCGGTGCGCCCTGGAGGCCTGACGGATAAGGAGGATGGAGGCGTCCTCATGGGACAGACTAAGAAGGCTCGGGGGATGACGACTCGTGCGACGACTGCGAGGGTGGTCGCTGTGATCTTGGAGGAGGAGGTCAAGGGTCGATGGCTGGATGTGCTGGACGGCGAGGAGGACGTAGAGACGGCCGTGCAGAGGTGTGCTCGCGACGGAACAGATTGTTCTGAAGGCGAGAATATCATCAGTACTTAACAGGACAAAGAGAAGGAGTTCATACCAGCAAGTGTTTGAAATAGGAGACCGAGGGAGGGAAATGCTGTACTGTAGTTCGATACTGAACCAATCTCCAAGGGTCAGAGAGCGCAGGGGAATTATGGCAGACCACATAGAACCAAGATACGCCTGGGTACGTACCTACGGCGGCACTGAAAGAAGCCTGCTAGCTGTCGAGGTTGGCCCTCTACGCACATGGTCCCCTTTGCACCCCCAGTGTCACGCATGCACCGAATATCAAACCATGACGAAATATAGACTGTTTGACAAGTAATATATCATGCACACGAGTTTTATTTCAACCAATTTACGACATCCCAGTGTAAAATTAGAGCCGTATGCACCCAGCACGGCCTGTAGACAGGAGGGGTGGTGCCGCCAATGCCACTGGCATATCGCCCAAGATATCACTGGCAACCGAGCAACCAAGCCTCATGCTCTTTTCCCTTCCAACATCTTCTTCCACTTCGTGCACATCACAACAAAACTTCCTTCGAACATCGAACAAAATTCAAGCATTGTTCAACTCGAGTCTACCAAGTGCGTAGTCTGTTTGTGGACTGCTACCGCTATCACCTGCGTCTGCATCCCTTTTTTTTTTTTATTTTCCCAACCCGGATGAGCTGCGCTCTGATTTTTCGCAATCAGTAACTGTTCTGTTTGCTTCCCAGAGAAGTACAAATAGCCATTCCTCTCAGGTGTCGCCGCCTGAAAAAAAACCCTACCCTTTCACAACATCGTTTCCCCCTCCGCTTCCAAGCACAACCACATTCATTCTCCCACCCTCGCACGCAAGCGACACTGCACCTGCAATCATTCAAACATTTGTTCTTCTACATTCTTTGAAATCGTCATCATGGGTTGCGGTTTCTCCAAGCACGAGCGCCCTGTTGAGGCCAACTACGTTGGCACTGAGCTGATTAGAATGGCTCCTCCCACCCGGTATGTTTGATTTCCACAAGGCCTGACCTTGCTTGACAATCATGTCGCTAACAAGAATCAATAGTCGCCCCGGGTTCCGCCCCGAGGGCTCGCCTGTCCGCGGCCGGGCTACCTCTCTTCCCACCATGCCTATCTACCCACCCCTTTATGAGCATGTCAACACTGGCCTTCACGGCATGGGCCGACCTGCGACCTCGGCTGGCATCCCTCGCGTTGCCACCCTCCCCCGAATTGACATCACTCATGATGTTATCGTGGAGCAGGACGAGGCTCCTGCTGGCACTGCCACCGAGCAGGCCAACGACGCCGGCACCCAGGCTACTACGACCACTTCCGTTGAAGGTGGTACCAAGGTCGCCACTGTCGCTCCCAGGAACGACATCTAGATCCGTCAAGGTATGCTGCCTTCCGTGAAACATGACAACAAAGGGTCCTAACCAGTTTGACAGCATCATCACGGGTCCACACAGGGGACGATCATTTTGAGCAAGGATTTCGGGTACCTGCAGGTTGACAGCTGAGCAAAGTGTCTTTACGGATATGGAGATTCATGTGGTTTAATCTGTCGGGGAGGAACGGAACCGATTTTTCTTGGAAGCAATCATTCGGGGTAGTCATCACAGTGGCCTAGCGCCAGAATCAAACACACTGCCACGACACTTGATTTATTCTCTGCATGAACGTGATTTGATTTGATTTAATAAACGTAGTCACGTAGAGTGAGGGCTCAAAAATGAGGCCAGGTGATCTTTGAAGCTTCTGAGGCCCTGTGCGACCGTTGCTGTGGGAGTGTGCGGTCACGGGATTTCAGGGTGTGAGGCTCTCGTGGATAGCGGCGCTGCCACGACGACGCGTTTTCAGGCACGCGAATAAACACGGATGGGAAAATGACATCACGACTTTAAATGAGCTCTCTAGAAGCTGTCATAGGACTAGGTATTTGCCAGGCTATTCTCTCGCACTGTGACATGAGGTAGTAGTGAGTGCTGGAATCACTCCTCTGCAGGACAGGGAAACATACGACAGAGCATGCTCAGCTGGCCAAACGCGTCCAGACTATCTCTAGGGCTAGAACAGTGTGCATCTGCACAGCGCACTATTCTCTTTGGTGCACATGTTTGGACGATTTTCTATAGGGCGTCTACTGGCAAGCAATGGACGTCAGGATAAACGACGTGCCAAGTGGAGCAGATGTTTGACGCATGCTACCAGGTACCAAATAACGTTTCTTTCTCCTGCACGCTGTAGGTACCCATCCTTTGGTAGCACACGTGATGGGTCATGTCTATGGAGTACGTAGCTGGCTACAGAGTGCGGCCACTTTGACATGGGGTTCTCGACTGTAACATGATCACCACCACCCGCATATGTGCTGTGCAACTCGATGTTAGCGGCCGAGACACCATGACTATGTGCCCCCCCACGCACCCGTTGCATGGAGGGTTGAGTTCAGTCTCGGCACGATCGATCGAACAAACAACGGGCGACGGGTGCATGGGTAACTAGCGGAGTTTGAGCAATATTGAGTCGGCCGAGAGCCGAGAGCACAGTAGACGAGGAGACGGACGTGTTACTTAACAGGCCCCCCGCCGTATGTGGCTTGACTGAAAAGCCAAGGGTTCAACTCAAGCCATTTTTACAAGGATGTTCTCGATATCAGACCAGGCCACCTTCTCCAGCCCGTAGAAACTTGCTCAAATCTACGCAAAGCTAGGTCCGTCTTTTGAAACTGGCACGACAATCCCACGCTCACATTCGCTGATTTATTACTTTATTCCGCTTGTGCGGTTCGTCGGCTGTGAGTTTATGACAGGACCCTTGACGCAAAAAAAAAAAAAAAAAAAAAGGTTATCAACGGGCTGCATACAAAAAGGTTCCTTCTCCTCCCTTTCATCTTTTTTTTTTTTTTACTCTTGCTGCATGAGAGAATTCAAAAAGTTCCCAACATTCTTGGTGACGCTTTGATTACCTATTTATTGTTGGTCTGCCTTCCCTCGTTGACACTTGACAGCATCACCTCCAACTGTCACCCACCACAACCACCAGCAGCAACCAAGAATCAAACACCTTCACCATGACTTCCTCAATGGATCACCACATGCACATGACTGGCATGTCAGAGACTGCCACTGCAACCATGTCCATGGATCACGCCACCATGTCTATGGATATGCCAGCTTCCACCTCGGCCGCCATGGATATGGATCACGGCATGGGTAACGGCTGCAAGATTTCCGTACGTCAAAATACACTCTTCTAACAGAAACAAACTGCTAACAATTCCAGATGCTCTGGAACTGGAACACGGTCGACTCCTGCTTCATCGCCGAGACCTGGCACATCACCTCAAAAGGAATGTTTGCCGGCTCCTGCATCGGTGTCATCCTCCTCGTCATGACCCTCGAACTCCTCCGTCGCTCCGTCAAAGAATGGGATCGCTATCTCCTTCGCCAGCACGCCGCCAAGTTTGAAGGTTCCGCTCCCGCTGCTTCTGCTGCCACCGGTTCCGACAGCCCCAAGGTCGCTTCTCCCACCGCCTGTGCTACTCCTCTGCCTCCGTTCCGCCCCAATGTCTGGCAGCAGGCTATCCGTGCGCTGCTGCACATGATGCAGTTCGCCGTCGCTTACTTTGTTATGCTACTCGCCATGTACTACAACGGGTACTTTATCATCTGTATCTTTATCGGCGCGTACCTGGGTGCCTTTATCTTTCAGTGGGAGACTCTGAGCGGAGGTGGGAACACGAGTGCCTCTCGTGAGGCTACTGTCTGCTGTGGTTAAAGGGGAAGGAATGGAATTTGTGCATCGAGTTGTTTACTTGGTGCTCGACTCTACAACTCCATCATCTCGTCACAACAACTTCAGCCGCCTTTGCACAATCCGACTGCCGTGGTCTCGGCCGTCTGTTGTGTCCTAGATACAGTTAAAACTTAATTTTAATACCCTTCTATATCGGCGATTTCAAAAATGATTAGTTTGAGTGATTCTTATGTACTTGTAGGAATGAGAATTTGTATGAAAGAGTAAGGATGCTTCCATTGAGTTTATCGCACGGCGAGTCAACCAAGATCGTTGATTGGACGCCATCGGCTGGCGTCAGGGGCTAATAGAGTACTGGTGTTGCACAGGGTGAAAGAAAAAGAGCGACAGTGTACGCAGCCGTCACAACCAACAGAACGACCAAAATGACAACTAGCACGTCTTTTTAATACATGGAATAATACTAAATATTCAAAGAAAATAGAACCACTCCCTTGATAGGTTTGAAAACATCCATTCTGCCATTCTTTGTCGGTTATCTATGCTGTAGCTGCTTACAATTACACTCCCAATTAGCCTTAGTGTGCGGCTTATTTCCTCACCCTCACTCAGTCGAGCTGACAAATGAGTTACCTCAGTCCTTGGCCGTCGATCATGGGGTTAATCAGGAACCACCCCCCTGCGACCGCTCAATCCATCCCGTCCAACTACCGGCAACGTCTCAATCATCTCACAAGCAAAGAGGAAATAACTACTCAACTTTACTTCACGCCTTGAGGCTCTCGCGGCAATCATGTTCCGCCATCTCATGTCCGCCAAGGTGCGCTCCAACGCCGGCTGCTGGACCTGTCGCCTGCGCCGCAAAAAGTGCGACGAGAAGAGGCCCGTCTGCGACGGCTGCGGCCTCCTCGAGATCACCTGCCACTATGAAGAAGAGAAGCCCGACTGGATGGACGGCGGGCCTAAGCAGAAAGTCATGGCTGAGAAGATCAAGGCTCAGGTCAAGAAGCAGGCCAGTCAGCGTCGCGACCGCAAGTACATGGAGATGCTTGAGGCTGGTACGCGCAACGTCACCCTCCAGAACGGCGAGCACGACGTCGCCATGTCTGCTGCTTCTGATACGGATCCTCCCTCTGCTCATGAAGTGGGCTCGACTCCGGCTTCTAGCAACACCAGTGGCGCGTCACCTCCAGATATGCCCTGGCACAGCCACTTCTCGGTTCGCGCAGAGGACCAGTCCAGCGCTACTGGAGCAAGCACTGAAGTTCACTTTATCATGATCTATCTCGACTATGTCTTTCCCCATCTCTTCCCCTTCTACCGTCCACCAATTCTTGCCGGTGGTCGAGGCTGGGTCCTCGACGTGCTGCAGAGCAACAAATCTGTTTGGCACACAGCCATCTCGCTCACATCCTACTTCTTCAGCATCGTCATGGCCAATGGCGAGAAGCAGCACGAGGAGTGTACCAACCGAATGGTTCACCAGTTGCAGTCTCAGCTCGAGATGGGTCTTCGGGAACTGCAGCGCGAGATGAGCGCCGTCAACCACACATCATCTGCCGCTGGCGTTCGTGACAAGCTTCTGGTACTCCAAGCCATCCTGCAGATGCTCATCTTTGAAGTATCCACCAGCAACAAGGACCATTGGAGGATGCACCTCGACGCAGCTCTCACAATGTTCCAACAGATCCTACCTCAGCCCGAGCAATGGGGTGAGACCATCGAGGCTCTCTACAGCTATCGTTGGCCACCGCCAGAGATGGGAATACGCAGGCCCTTCAGTACCAACCAAGCTGCTCTTCGTTTCTTCACAGCCAACATCCTCTACATCGACGTCATGTCCAGCATCACACTTGAGCAAGCACCACGTTTACAAAAGTACCAGGCCCAGGTCATTCCCGGCTGCAGAGCTCACACTTCACCAGAAGAGATGCGAATCTCTGGTTCGCTCTTCATGGAGGAGTATATTGGTCTTCAGAACTGGGTCGTCCAGATGATCGGTGACATTGCCGCCTTGGATGCTTGGAAGAAGGAACAGAGGAAGGCAAATTCTCTATCAATGACGGAGCTTGTCCAGCGTGGTAAAGTCATGGAAGATGCCATCAAGGGTGGTCTCAGTGTCCTCGAGGCTCAGTTTGCATCCTGCAGTCCCACCATCGATCCTATCCTAAACAGGGTGGTGACCGAGCCTGCGCCTCTATCCCAAATGCCTGACTCCAAGGCTAAGGAGGCTCCTGGCCTCGCCATCAACAACATCATCTGGCTGCAAGCCGCACATACATACCTCCACGTCGTCATCTCTGGCTGGCAACCATCTTGCCCAGAGATCTCATGCTCCGTCTCCCGCATGACCTCCCTCCTGATGGACCTCCCCACAAACACCTGCCTGAGAACTCTAGTCTGGCCATTCTGCATCGCAGGTTGTCTCTCACCAGTCGAGGATGAGGACAAGTACCGTGCAATGATAGAACGTATGGGACCCCTGAGTGTGTTTGGCACAGCCAGGGAGGCGCTCGAGGTCATGGAGAAGGTTTGGGCTCAACGAGATCAGATTGACGAGAGCTGGGACGTGGCCAAGTGCCTTAAGATTTTGGGACATGGAGTTTTGCTGATTTGATACCCTGGGTATTTGCCTCGCCTGGCAACAGAGGCACGAGGTTTGGTTTATAATGATGGTCATTTCCTGAGTGTTTACAAAAGGGAACAAGTTGCAAGGAAGGAATCTTGAGCGGTTAGCATAGTGAGTGTTTCTATTTATTACGATTCAAGATGTGAGAAGGGCTCAAGTCCAAACAATACATGCCATTTTTTATTCATTTATTTCTGTTGAACCCGATCTATCCAGTAGACATTACCATTTGTTTCCCAAACCCAGTCAAAAAGCACAAGCATATCCAATCTATTATAACCCAGAGCTGACCCAATTCATCATCTAGACCCTTTTTCCACCAAACAGAGTCTGCCTCTTTTCTAGCAGACCCAGATCCCACCATCCTTCCACTCGTTCCATGAGGGTCTTGCGAGCAGACTTAACCCTTTCGAGAAGAGGACTCCGGGGTCCGTCATCAACGAAACTCGGCGACGACGGCACCTGCAGCATCGGAGGCAGAGGCGGTAGATCTTCCACCGGCTTTGGTGTCTCCCTCAGCTGCACCCTCTTCACGCGGACGGGTGCCGTGGGGGGCGGGGGGAACCACGGCTGGCGAGCGCTCTCGGCGTCGGACGAGTCGCTGTCGAAACGCTTCTCGGGATGCGCCATTGCCATCGTCCCCAGGCTCCGGGCCCGGTTCACTGCCGCTCCTCCGAGCGGGCGAGCCTGGACCTTGACCTCCCCCATCTCCCCACGGCCGCACCTTCAACCCTCAATGTCCTTGGGAGCGGGACGGGAAGCTCCCTTGGTTCGCTTCCACAGGCATCCAGAGGTGATGGCGGAAAATGCAAACAGCACGCACAGGGCAATGCTAAGGCCCCAGATGGACTTGATCTGGTAGCACGAGGCCTTGTCGGCGTCTACCCAGCGGAAGGTGTTGGCCTGGGAGTGGTAAACGTTGTGGAACAGCGAGTTGATAAAGTTGGCCGTGTTGCCGTCTGAAGGGAACTTGGGGCATGAGAGGTAGCTAACAGGCTTGCCGACTGTGCAGGCCACGACGATGCAGGCGATGAGGAGGCACAAGTCAGCGCCTGTAGCGAGGAGAAGGGGGAGCATGCCATCCCAGTAAAGGATGTAGGAAATAGCAATGTAAAGGGTAGAGATGCAGGCCTGAAAAGTCAGTTACTAGCCCCTATTCAAGAATACGTCCAACTTACAACAACCAGTGTGCCAATCAGCGCCGAAGGGGCAGCATAGTCAGCACCAACCATCTCAGAGATAAAGTTGGAAGTGAGACCAATAATGGTGATGAAAGAGATGCACTCCATGGCTCGCATGGCAGTCCATGTGTGCCCGAGGGCGCCGAGAGCAGGCTGCATCTTGTAGTTTCGTGTAGCGGGCGTGCAGAGGGAGAGACGAGGGCGCGACGATCCGGCGGTGCGCAGGGGGAGGTTTTTGGAGTAGAATGGGATGGACGGAGAAGCTATTGTGTCTCTAAAAAGGTCCCGCCTTTAAAAGAGGCGAGAAAATCGGGTTTTTATGTGCAAGTGAAGGGTTGTAAGATGTTTCGTTAGAGAATTGCTGATCGTTGAGATTCGTGATGGACTTTAAGAGAGAGATGAAAACCCAGAAACCCAAAAAAGAGTACAAAGGAAAATAAGGAAAAGAGACAAAAAGGAAAAAGTGTAAAGTCTTTGTTGTTGTGAGTTGTTTGATGAAGAGAAAGAGAAAAGGAATCTTGTAGACGCCCGAAAGCCCGTGTCTTTATACATGCATCTTCAACAACAAAAAAGACATCAACATTCTTGGCTGTGTTTCCAATTACAGCAACCGCCCGGCCCACAACCAACCCATCGCGCTTCACCCGTCGCGAGATGACACAGGGCAAACAATCTTGCTTTCCCTTGAGCGGCTGCTGCTTCAAGGCCCATCAACCAATGAGAGCCACTCGATCGGGTTGACCTCCAAAGCTGGCGCTTAACCACCAAGGACAGGGATATAAGTCAATAGCCGCGCAGGCGTTTCAAACTTGGC
Organism: Fusarium sp. LHS14.1; assembly: GCA_025433615.1. Lineage (NCBI taxonomy): Eukaryota > Fungi > Ascomycota > Sordariomycetes > Hypocreales > Nectriaceae > Fusarium > Fusarium sp. LHS14.1. The sequence goes on from CM046481.1 coordinate 4,715,594, forward strand.
AGGGTCACGATTGGATAAGAGGCAAAGTTGGCAGTTCGTGAGCCTCATACATTTTCGTTTTGGATGCGGTCGCAGACGCGGCGAGATTAGAGGGTCTTGATGTGGGTGTAACCACTGTTTGCCCATTGTTGTGCCACTATTCTAGGAACATGATCCGGTAGCCTGGGCTTGGGTCTCTTGTTTGGTCAACGACGCTATGATCCTTGCTGATTCACGCTGAGGATGAACTGCCGAGAGACAAAGAGTTTTTAGTCTTGACCTGAATCTGCATCCATGCAATGCACGTCGATCCAATGCTGGTGATCCGATACGGTGCATCAAGAAAGGGGGGGCTAGGCGACGGTGGTTTTGAAAATAGAGCGACATGACATGTCAGTTCATTTTGTTGCGCCAGACGCCTATCTAGGATCCTATCATGAAAACAAACATGCTGCCTCTTTGCTTTGTTATCCGTACATACATTCTCAATGCTAATCAACTGGACGAGACCTATCCCCCGTCTGGTTCCACCACACCCAGACGCGCTTATTCTGCTAGCTCAGCCCAGGAGATCGTCCATGGCAGAGCCGCCAGTCTTGGGCGCCGCGTTGCCGCTAGAGGGGGCCGCGGAGGGGGCACCCCAGATTCCGGCACTGCTCTTCTCCTTGGCCAGCTGGCCCATGGTAGGCCCAGCGGTGGGCGTGCTGGACTTCTTGATGTTGGCACTTGCCTTGCCCCAGAGCGCACCAAAGGCATCTCCTCCAGCAGCAGGGGGCTTGGCTCCAGGGCTGGTGACGGGCTTCATGTTGGCCATGGTGGTTGGTGTGTTGGAAGCACTAGACATGCCTGGCAGACCAGCCACGGCGGGCTTCGCAGGTTGCGCTTGAACGGTTCCAAAGTAGTTGGGTCCGGACTGGAAACCTCCCTGCTGGGCGGCAGGGGCGGCAGCAGGAGCAGCAGCAGGAATGCTAAAGGCAGAGTAGTTGACTCCGGGGGTGGCCCTGGCGCTATTCGCGGGTGAGATTGACGCCATGCTGACCATCTGGCTGATGTCGGCCTGTTGGGGGGCCGACTGGGGTTGGGGAGCAGCAAAGTGAGCAGTTGTAGAAGCTGACGATGTCACGGCGGGCGCAGCGGTCTGAGCAAAGTTGCTGGCTGCAGGCTGGGCCGCAGGAGTGGCAGACTGGAAGTCGTCAAACTCGTCTTCGTCGTCGGCTGGCGCTGAGGCGGCGGCGGTGTTAGTAGGAGCCATAGGAGCAAAGCCGGACGCGGCCGGTGCTGCAGATGATGCCGGCGCAGAATCATCGAAAGAGAACAAGTCCACCTCGGGCTCCTTCTTCTTGGGAGGCTCAGCTGCCTTCTTGGCCGCCGGAGTTCGCTCTGGTCTCTTTGCAGCAGCTCGAGATGAAGGAGCTGGCCTCTCATCCTCGTCAAACTCGTCATACTCTTCAAATCGGTCAGCTCTGCTACCGCTGCCGCCGCCGCTGCCGCCCTCTCGCCAATCGTCGCTCTGGCCACCGAAACCACCACCATCGCCATAGACACCTCCAGAGTAACCACCAAAGTTGGCATTGCCGCTGCTACCACCACCATAGTCGGCACTCTCGCTGCCAAAGCCACCATAGCGGCTAGAGCTACCACTCGAGAAACCGCCGCCAAAGGTTGCGCCACCTTCGACGCCAGTATACTTGTTCTTAGTCGAACGCGCCTTCTTGCGCTCGGATCGGATGCGGTCGACATCGCTTAGAAGCTCGGCAAGCTCCTTGGCCCTGTTGCGCACATTGATACCCTGGTCCTTTCCGTTCTGATCAATAAAATGGAATTGGCGGAGCATCTTGAGGAGGGAAATGTGTCCCCGAGCATCATCAATCACGCGCTCGGAGCCGTGCTTGATGAGGAACTCGAGTAGTTGGAGAGCCTTGTAAATCTGACGCCACTCCTCGGCGGCCTTCTCGGTGAAGCGACGGTAGATCATGGGCATGATCTCGTTGAGGGTTTGGCTGATTACGGTCAGCAGCTGGAAAGATGTATCGACATGGTTGGCGTACTAGTTGAAGGTGCCGTTGGCAATCTCTTGCATCAGGGTGGAGGAGGCTCCCCAGGGTTCGTTGTTCGTCGCCTCGCGAACCTGCGCATCATCGTAAGCCCAACGTGTCACGGCGACGACATCGGTCGCGCAGAGCTCAACCGACCTTTGCCTCCATCTCGGTAAAGTTCATAACAGCTGCGCATAGCGTCAGTAACCGTCAGGCGCAGCAGGCGAGGCCGCATAGGGAGTACCATTCTGGGCCTTTCGAAAGCCGGCCTTGAGGTCATACAAGGTCAGGTTCGAGACCGTGCTCTTCAAGTCGTTGAGATCCATGGCGAGTAATCCAAGAAGCACAAAACCGCTAGACGATGGAGAGATCTACCGTAAAGAACGGATAGTTCAGGTGAGATGTTGCTGCTGTTGCTGCCGCTCTGCGGATTGGGTGAGATATTCCAACAAGATATGGGTGTTAAAGGAGCCCCTTGCGCCAACGCATCCTGGACACTTGGACACTTCCCAGAGTGGCAGCGCGGACTCGGCGAGGATCATAGCTTGTCACGTGACTCTCCACCAACCATGATTAGGTTCTATTGGGGAATGAATAAAGGTAATGAAGCCCAAAATCAAGGTGGCATTCGAGGCTAGAAATTGCTATCAATCGCTCAATGGCAATCATACATGATAGAATACGAGGCTCAATTGAAACCCATATGCCTCGGCTAACCAACAACCACTCTCAAGCCAACAGTAAGCTCATTCTATGTAGCCCGGCATAGACAACAACTCCCGGACAGTGGAGGACCCCGCGAGCTACAGTAAAACCTTATACTTCAGGCCTGAAAGCCGTCGCTCACCGCGCTACGAATAATCGACGCTCAGCTTGCCCCAAAACTTTTCCCTCTCTCGAGACCAGTCCAGTCCAAAAGACCACCCCCGACACGTGTATCCGGCAGATTTCTGTAATTTTACCTGTCTAATTGTCCTCTCCTGTACCATCACCTTTTTTCCCAAGTGTATTAGTCTTCAAGGTATGTGCAGTTTCAATTCTTTTTCTCCCGCGTTTGCCCTTTGTCACACCAGCCAGCCCGCCAGCTGGAGCTTTCCGGGGAAGCTCAGTCAGCTCCAGGGAGAGCAAGACGCCTTCGAGCAGGACATCTCCGGGCATGTCAAAACACAGCCAATGCGTACCGGACCAACAATGCCAATCACGATCCCAATTGGTGTCGATGGAAAAGTCGCTCAAACCCGGGTTCGATGCCGGTCCTCTCCTCTTCTATTGTACACCTCATCATATCTCCTTGCCCTTGTCCTCACCCATTTTCCCGGTCTCACGGAGGGGAGCTTGCCATCCTGGTGTCCGATTCACTCACTCACTCACCCACCATCCACTGGCCACCTCACCCACGGGGCCGTGGACTGGATGAGACTCGAGGTGGAGGGCCATGCAATGACGAGAATCCACTGTGGTGGCCACGTCCCAGGATCCCTCCAATGGGCATGGATCCTTGGACAAAAGTCTGCTGCACCTCGGGGGCATCGGGCCACTCGCTCAACACGTTTGGGTGACGCTGAGCTGGGCTGTCTGATGAGGGGCTGGCTGGCTTGGGACATGGAAGGCCTTCGATGCGTGGCGGGCGTGGGCGTGGTCCTGGCAACCATCAGCTCAACGGTAGCCCCGTCGGAGCTGTGCTGTGTTTGGGGGATCCCTTGCGCCTTGTGCCTTGACAGAATCCCTTGACCAGCAATGGCGGTCTGAAAAACACCAACCAGGGCTTCTCGGCTCTGCTCGTTTGACGCTGTTGATCAGCAGAAGCTGTTGCGAAGCTGCGGGGCCCACAATGGCATCCATGGCCACACGGTGACCTCATGGAGACGAGCATGGCGAAGCAAGCAAAACATGGAAGGAGGCAGAAGGCGTGGACGGGAGCTCCCCGGCTCACTTCACGTGACTTTGCTTCCGATTTCACCCCACCACTACCCCTCTCCCGCCCTCTCCTATTGGCTAAGGCGGCCCGCGCTAACATTTTGCCCCTCCAGCTTGCTCAAAATGAGACCCTCCCTCCTCCAGCCCCTCCTACCCCGCCATACCTCTTCTTGCTTCTCTGCCGCGAGAACTTCTTTCTCTCTTCCTCAACTTGTGTCTTCTTCCAACACTTTCCGAACTTCTCGATTCTTCTCAGCAACTTCCGCAATCATGGGCAAGCAAGTGTAAGTCTTGCTAGAACTCCGTGCCGTCCCCATTGCGCCCTCGCTGACTCTGATGAAATAGCTACTTCGATCTTGAGTGGGAGGGTCCCGTCTTCCAGAACGGCAAGCCCACCAGCACCGTCAAGGGTAAGCTTTGAATCTCTTCAAAATCATCAAATCCATCATCGTCTTTCATCAGGAAGCTCTACAGATTCTGTGACAATCCCTTGCTCTTGTCCTTGCACTTGTCCGTTTGGAACGAGACCTCCACAGAGCCCCCAACCTAACACCTCACCTGCTACAACATGAGCTGACACTGTCCCCTACAGAGCAGTCGGGTCGCATCAAGTTCAACCTCTTCGACGAAGTGGTCCCCAAGACCGCTGAGAACTTCCGTGCTCTCTGCACTGGCGAGAAGGGCTTCGGCTACGCTGGCTCTTCCTTCCACCGAATCATCCCCGACTTCATGCTCCAGGGTGGTGACTTCACCCGTGGCAACGTACGTTTCTAGAAACATGCCAGTCTGAAACAACAGCTCACAGTCTCCTAGGGAACCGGTGGCAAGTCCATCTACGGCGAGAAGTTCGCTGATGAGAACTTCCAGCTGAAGCACGACAAGCCTGGTCTGCTGTCCATGGCCAACGCTGGCCCCAACACGTAAGCATATCATGTCGAAAATACCCAGCCTGATTACTGACCCAAGACACAGCAACGGCTCCCAGTTCTTCGTCACCACCGTTGTCACCTCTTGGCTCAACGGCCGCCACGTCGTCTTCGGCGAGGTCGCTGACCAGGAGGGTCTCGACATTGTCAAGGCTCTTGAGGCCACTGGCTCTGGCAGCGGTAACATCAAGTACAACAAGCGCCCTACCATTGTCGCCTCTGGTGAGCTGTAAACAGTTCCTTTGATGCGTTACAAGGCAATATGGTTGGGAATTGGAGCACATAACGAACCTCGGAGAGGATTAGCCATGAAGCTAGTGATTCAAAAGTCGGGCTAAAGGCCCAGCTGCCAAAATATCAACCATTCACAGCCCACAAATACTGTAGCTTCGTGTCACTGTGATTACCTGGACTCCCCGTAGAGTAACTACAAAAGCATAAGACATGGATTGAAGTTTTAAAGTGTACCGCTGCGAAGGGCCATTTGGCCGTGTCGCTTTTCCTACTACGCCGCTGCTATGCCCACCCGTAAAACCAAACTGCCCATTGGTGCTTGGAACCAGACGCCAGACCCCGTAAAGAAGAAAAAATACACTGGATAGTAGTGAGTGATAGCTCAGTGACCTCCTAGACTTCCCAGACCCTGGTAGACGTAACCAGTCTATTCAATGCCTAACCACCTCTGGAAATATTCGCAGTTGTTTGGACCTACAGGTCCACCCTCTTCGCAGATCTCAAAGACTGGGCAGCGGCCACAAGGAGCTTCAGTGAAGGCACTAACGAATGGCTCAGGACCGCCCTCGAGTCCTGTGGGATCGTCACGGCCAGCCCATCTCTCTGCGGACTGCTTGGCGATGCGAGAGACGCGGTAGCCAATCTTGCCACCAACCTTGACAGGCTCAACAAGGTTATCCCATACCAGAACATCGACAAGCTTCTTGACATCGTGCTCGGATAGGATGGTGTTGTGGGTGACGCCGCTCGTAGAGAGGAGACGGGCGATGTCGCGGACGGTCGGGTAGCCTGTGTAACCGGCAGGGAGAGGGAGGAGTGTGTCCTTCCTTGGAGCTGCAGAAGAGGTCTTTGTGATTTTTGATGGAGGTTCATCCATGTGGCTAGCATCACGCTTCTTGCCCTTCTCCACGCCTCCCTTGACGACACCCTTCTTGGGCACCTGCGTCCTCGCCGGAGCACCACCACCGTGGGTGCTGTGGTAGCTGCTCTGAAGCTTCAGGTAGTCAAAGACGAAGCGCTGCAGCTCTTCTATAAAGGCCTCGTCGAGGTTCTGGTCGGTGTACCAGGGGCCGCCGGTGGCGCGATCGCTGGGGCGAATGGAGGCCTTGATGAACATCTTCTTGTTAGGGTGCTCGACATTCTTGAAGGGGGCGATGAGGCCCTTTGTCTGGAGCTGCTTGAGGGCGTTCTTGAGGACCGAGTCGTGCATGTTGAGCCGCTTCTGGAGGGTCTGGGACCAGATGCCGTCGCCGCCCGAGTCGTCGATGAGAGAGTACACCATGACCTGCTCATCGGTCGAACACTGCTTGTACCTGGTGAACAATCGTTAGTCGCGCGCATTGGGAAATTTATCGGTAATCGCAGTAACATACTTGTGTGCCTCCTGGGCGTCGCGCCACTTCCACAGAACCTGGCCCGAGGCCTCGCGCATGGTGATGAAGAGCTTGTCATCGCTGAGGGACTGTACGACGCGGGCCAGCAGCATGAGGTCGCGGTTGGGGATAACGTCGAGTCGGAGGAGGTCATCCTGAGAGAACATGTCGACGCCGGACTCGCGACAGCGATCGTATAGTGCCTCCTTCCAGACGGCCAGCTTGGCCGTCTGGGCGTCGGGCGCGGGGGTCGGCATGATGGAGGATGAAGAAGTGAGTCAAGCGCTGATTTTAAAAGGAATTCGGCGGGGGAGGATGATCTTTCAGGTGAAGAGAAGGAGTAATTTGATGCTACATTGACATTGGATATGGAGGGTTCATAGAAGAAGTGGAAGAAAGGATGCGTATAAGAGAGAAAGGGTTTTGGTGGAACCTCGAGTCATGGAAGAAGGTTTGGAAATAATTATTTTTCTATCCTGCGCGAAAGGCCCCCCGCAGCGCCCGCTTTGCCCAGCCCATGGAGCTCTCGTCCCCTACCCTGCTAATCATTCATGGCAGAATCTCGGCAGCTCGGTGTGACGTGGGGTCTGTGCTCGGAATGTGGGGGATCTTATCAGTTGGGTTCGGTCCCCCACTTGAGGGGATGGCCTCACCCTAGAGGCGCATTACACATCGAGTGTTGTTGACTTTGGTGATATAAATTGACTTGTTATGCGTGTTGATTGGGTTTTGAAGAGTTCATTTGGGTATTTTCTGGGTTCTTCCAAAGAATTAGGCTTGAGTCGCCATGGCAACTCGCATGCTCGTGGCTGAGTGTCTCATGCGTACTTTGCTTCTCTAATATGAATGAAGTCATTACACACGGAGTTACTCGGTCTATGATTCACCAATTCTGATTGCACCAACTCCTGTTCAATCGCCAAGTAAGGAAAATCGTAGAATACAATAGAAAATCATAAGAGAAGAACTTCAAGGGCCAACCCAGTTGTGTTTTTAAACCCCATGCTATGAGCGTGCGTTCAACGTCCTGCTGAAATGCCTTCTCCTCAAACAATCTGATAGGCAACCCGGGGAACGACGGCGCTTCCGGTGAGTCAACTTTGGAAACCGGCGATCTATGCAGTGGCTGTCATGTGATCGAATTAGCCGCGAGAACACACAGGGGACGTGCATGTTGGGGCTGACACTGCCTCTGAATAGCCTCATTCTCAGGCTAACTGGACAATTTTAGGCAGCAGGGGATGAGAAAGTGCACGACTCAACAATAACACTGTGAGAAGTATACATGTCAGATGATCAAATAAACACAGCCAAACGCTAAAAGATTGTTTTTAAATATAATGGCTGCCCGCTTTTTGTTTACTTTGGATATTCTCCTTTATGATAAACAAACAATACTCAACTGTACCAACTTGAGCAATTGCTAGCAATCATCCTCGACAGTAAACACAGCTATACAATTGACCTGTACGCATAGCCTGCGACAGATCAATTGTGTATTTTGCTGATAGCTGCAGACCAGTTCCAGAAAACAAACAACAGGTATGATCCTCAGCGCTTTCAAGTCGCGAGTCGGTCGCCCCAGGGGCAGCCGTAATACAAATGGCAGCAAACGGCCACTCGTAAACCTCGCGAGAATGAGGTCGCTTGGGGATATGATGGAGGGTATCATCTATCATGGATGCGTCGAGATACGAGAGCCTTCGAAGGCACTGGCCCGAGCCTTCTCCAAGATGAACATCGACCAACAGGTAGCTGTATGGCCTAGAAGCCACAGCGCCTCTCAGAACACTCTTCCTGTGGAGATGGAAATCGACGCGGATTTCAATATGGGATCATTGGGTTTCATACTGTCCCAAATCTCTCTTGGTCCAGCAACAGCATCCAAATTGTGTCAACCTCGACGTTCAGCACGAGCCAACAAGAGACAGATCTGGCAGGGAGCACAGACAAAGATGAGCGGCATAAATTGATTTTGGAGATGAGTATAGCGTTCAAGGGGCGTGAAAGGTGGGAATGTAGATTGACTCCTTTTTTGAGTTTCAAGGTTTGTTGGAGTTGTGATGTGGTAACGAATAACGAGCTACACGAATGATGAGCTATATGTGTTTGACTGGGAAAGGCATGATATCCGGGTTTGGTCTTTCTTATTGGCGTTTGGTGTGTGGGCATAGAGTATTATTCGAGTCTTTGGTTGGACACATCAGTTGGTTGTTGGTACGATCAGCAGGCACGACAAACAAATTGTTGCACTCGAGTTGATGATGATCAACGACTGACGTACATGGTGAAACAACTATTATATCCTTTCGCTATGATACCAACTAGAAACATGAATCCTCGTAATACGACATGGAATGAGAGATACCCCGGTGCAAGAAGTCGATATACCGCCCTCTAAAACTGGCATCTGCCCCTCCCTGCCACTCTATCCCTACGCCTGGAACGCCTTGCCCCAGGCCACATCTTCTCATCGCTATGATACAAGGTGCCCGTCGCATGAACCAGTGTGATACCGGAACCGGGACAAGCACGCAGAGAACGGCTGTGACGTGAGCTGTTGCTTGAACGTGCAACATCAATCGAACCAATTGAGCTGTGAGCCTAACCCCACCGAAACAGCGCCTAGCTTGAAGGGCTCTTGCTCTTCTCCTTGGGTGCCTCTGGCTCCTTTGACTTTTCTTTCTCGTTGTCCACATCCATAGCGTCACCAGCTGGCTCGGCCTTGTCTTTTTGCTCAGCTGCCTCTGCGGGTTTCTCAGCGACCTTCTCAGTGGGCTTCGATTCTGATGTCTCCTTGGCAGCTTCTGGTGCATCCTTAGTTGTGGACTCCTCTTGTGTAGGCTTCTCAGCGGGCGCTGCTGGTTCGGCAGCAGTTTCGGGCTCGACGTCTTCCTTTTTAATAGTTGTTGTGTCCTCTGCGGGTGCCGAGTCTGTCATTCCCACGTCGCCGTCGTTATCCACGCCGGCCTTCTCAGGCTCCTTGGCCGTCTCCTCGGGTTTCTCAGCTTCCTTCTCTGGCTGATCCTTCTCTGGCTGCTCATGTGCTGACATGTCCTCGATGGTATCATCGTTTATGTCATGAGTCTCATCACCAGCAGGCTCCTCAACAGAAGCGCCATTCGACGCCTTGGGCGTGACGTTGCCGCTGTCCACCTCCATTTCCCCCTTACGGTAATCGGTAAAGGTGCGCTTGTTGCCATTTTGTCGGGTAGCACCGTGAGCGCGTGCAATTTCGTCATCGTCTTCGCTGGGCTCGAACTCGCCCTCGTGCTCGACTTGCTTGTCCCAACGATGTTCAGTCATGCGAACATCCTTGTTCTCATCTTCGTCCATGTCATCGAGCTCGGCTTCCTCCTCGTCAGTCATACCACCAAATGGCTTTCTTGGGACATCCTGCATCTGCACACTTGGCGCAGGGCCAGTCTGTCGCAGGTTGTCAATGACGGCGGATGTGATCTTCTCGAGGTACTCTCGACTGTTGGAGTTTTCCATGTTGGAGGATCGCACGTTCAGCTCGAAATCAGGAGCATAGTACTGTCTCTGAGTTAGCAACAACATTTCTCACAAGAATTGCATCACATACCTCGTAGTATTCGTTGTAAGGCAGGGTTCGCTCCATCTCCTGCCCCACAAGAACACCAGTCTCAAAGGCCCATGTACGGGCGACATTTCGCATCGTGTAGCCACCACCACCAAGCACAAGAGTGGGCAGGTTGAAACTCTTGACGAAGTTGACGCAGTTAGCGTGACCGTCCATGCTCAGGTTGAAGCAGCCCAATCGATCGCCAGAGAGACTGTCGCCACCACACTGCAAGACAACCGCCTCGGGCTGGAAGTATTTCATGACGTTCTCGATGACGGGCTGGAATATTGATCGGTAAGACACATCCGTGATACCGTCTCGGAGGGGAAAGTTGACGGCGTAGTTCTTGCCCTGGCCGATACCGGTGTCTCTGAGTTCGCCAGTTCCGGGGAAGTACTCGCCGTACTTGTGGAAAGATACGGTCATGACGCGGTCGGTCGTATAGAAGGCCTCTTCGACACCATCACCGTGATGAACATCGATATCGACGTAGAGGACGCGCTTCTTGAATCGGAGGAGTTCGAGAATTCCGAGGACAATGTCTGGAACATGGTTAGGTCGCATTAACTAGGTGACTCTGGGGGATTGCGCACCATTGACGTAGCAGAAACCACTGGCCTCGCACTTTTTGGCGTGATGGAGACCACCAGCCCAGTTGATGGCAATGTCACACTTTTGGCGGTTCAGGCGCGCTGCGCCCTCCATGCTGCCACCGGCGCTGATACCACAAAACTCGAAAAGACCGTCGAAAACGGGACAATCGTCTCCCACATTGTACTTGCCCTGCTCTCGCATGAAGCTATCCATGTTATCGGGCGTCACCTTCTGCAGGAAGTCGATGTAATCGTCCGTGTGAAACTGGGTCATTTCGCCTCTGGTCGCTGGCTTCGCGCGCTTCGTAAAGGTCAGCAATGTCTTGCAGGGAAAAGTGGCGTGCAGCGAGCGTCAGAGATCCCGCGGGAGAACTCACGTAGATTTCCATCTTCTGGTAGAGGTTGTACTGCATGATCAAGCTATGCGCCAGACGAATGCGATGAGGCTTCATAGGGTGTCCAGTGACGTAGGCATAATTGCCGATATCAGAGTCGTAAAAGTAGGCGACTTTCTTTGGTGATGCGCCGTTGAGCGCGACCGAGCCGAGCTCAACCCGAATGTCGTCGCCCATGACTGCGGCTGCTTAGAGAGCGTCGCGAGCTGGAGCAGGGAGAGGTGCGAGAGAGGCCTGGCGTGAGAAGGAGGTATTGAATCGTTGGTGACCGAGATCTTGCAACTTTTTTCGCTCAAAGAGAGCTCGGCATGATCGATCGTAAGGTGGAGAGAATGTGGGAGTTCGAAAAGAAACCATGTAAGAGAGCACACGGCAGAGAGAGAGGCTGCCAATGCGAACCACAGCCCAGACTCGGAGCCGGCGTTTACACCGGATTAATTTTACAAGCGAATCCCGATTGGTTCCAGCCACAGCGGATATCAGCCCCACCGTGATGCACCTCATTTGTTTGAAGCGAGGCTGAGCTTGAGCCACAGCAGATCACGGCACGTGACATTACTAAGCTCCATAGCTGTGGCTTCCAGGCTGCCGGGCTGTCGTCAACGTCAATACGCTTCCACCTTGAGCTCCGACCATAGCAACGCCCTCCAACATCTTCATCACACCTCATCACCTCCTTTTTTGTGCCATTCTACACCCGCGCATCTCTACTAGACACTCTCATACACACCACACACATCATGGAGCGCTTTAGGAGTCTACTCGGTGGTGGTGGCATGGGCCTTGGTGGAGCTGCTCCTGGCACGGTAAGCTAGAGCTGCTATTCAAGCTTCCTTTCAGAGGATGCTGGCGATCGAGTGATTGTGCTGACGCGTATAATGCTAGGACAACACGAACCTTATCGACAACTCCGAAACAGTCTACATTTCCTCCCTTGCCCTGCTCAAGATGCTTCGACACGGTCGAGCCGGTGTGCCTATGGAAGTCATGGGCCTGATGCTGGGCGAGTTTGTGGATGACTTTACTGTCAAGGTTATGGATGTGTTTGCCATGCCTCAGAGCGGTACCGGCGTCAGTGTCGAGGCCGTGGACCCCGTTTTCCAGACCAAGATGATGGACATGCTGCGACAAACAGGAAGGTTGGTTGATTCAACTGCATAAGCTCCCATTGCACTCGCTAAATCCTCTAAACAGACCCGAGTCAGTTGTCGGCTGGTACCACTCTCATCCTGGTTTCGGTTGCTGGCTTTCTTCGGTTGATATCAACACCCAACAGTCTTTCGAGCAACTGAACCCCCGCGCCGTCGCCGTCGTCATTGACCCTATCCAGTCGGTCAAGGGCAAAGTCGTGATCGATGCCTTCAGACTTATAAACCCACAGCTCTTGATGATGGGCCAAGAACCCCGCCAGAGCACCAGCAACTTGGGCCACCTCAACAAGCCCTCGATCCAGGCACTCATTCACGGCCTCAACCGACACTACTACTCGATCGGAATCAACTACCGCAAGACGGCACTCGAAGAGAACATGCTGATGAACCTGCATAAGCACGTTTGGACCGAGGCGTTAGAGATGGACGACTTCCGACACGAGGGCTGCAAGAACAAGGACCGGCTACAGCAACTGGTCACATTGGCAGATGGCTACGAGAAGCGTGTGAAGGAAGAGACTGAGTTGACCAAGGAGCAACTGAAGACACGATACGTGGGCAAACTTGACCCCAAGAAGCATCTTGAGGATGTCGGTCAGGAACTCATCGAAGACAACATTGTGTCGGTGTCGAGGCAGATGATCGACAAAGAGGCGACAATGCCGAAAAAGGATGGGCCAGCGGGGAGCAAGGGACAAGCGAATGGGGAGGAAATGGAGGTGGAGGAGGAGTTATAAGCGAGTGGATATGACGATGGCGAGAGAGAGGGAGACTAAGATGCAAACCATTGATTGACGAGGCCACGGGATGATGGACTTGTAGGATTATCGGGCACCATACGTAGGCAGGCGTTGGCGGTTGGAAGGGACGATTTAGAGGCCCAGCCATGTCGCGAACTACTAGACAGGTTAGCATCGTACTCATGGCACTAATTCTTGCATGCGATTGTTGATATGATTGGGTGTGAGTGTTTAGGTCGAGATGGGCGGTGGGCGGGACGAGGCAATCAACGGGAATGATTATGTGGGATGAGGTGTTCAACCCATCAAGATGCATTGCCGATAAAGATACCCTGCAAAACGTCCCCTGAACATGCAGCAAGCGTCTTTCTTTGTTGACACATGAGCAGAACAGGCAGAGGTTGGGCAGCCTAGGATTTTACCCTTAAAGTCATGGGTCCCGTCTTTGTTAGAGGAGGGGCACACGCATCCAGGCTTGGAATTCTTCTGTCATCCAGACTCTTCCAATCAATTTAAACAAACAAGACCACACGAATTAATCCCGTCAGGCAGAGAAAGAAAAAAACAAAAATCTAATTACCTGGTTCGCCCCTTTTTCATCTCGGTAGATGGGCAAGGGAGCCGGCGTCCACTTGAGGGACCACAGTCTCCCGTCATTAGTAAGTTCCAAGTTCAGTTCCTTCAGCTTTAACCCGTTACCCGCCGCCGCCCCCTGGCCCCCCTGACACGCGCCTGTTCCCGTCCCGAAGCTTGTTGAGTAAAGTCCGTTGTTACTCAGTATTGAAATTGTAAAAAAGTATCTTTACATGATAATGGCTTTTGGGTCATTTCTGCGATCACTTCTGAGCGGACTCTCCACCTCTGTCAAGCCTTCTCACGTCGCTGTGCAGAAGCTTCAGAAGGCGAGAGGGAGCCCAAGCCCACCGCCACGCACCAAACCACAGCGACAACGCACGCCGGAGCGGGATCTGCGGGACAAGAAGCGGGCGCGCGTCGACACCTGGAGCGCGTCATCATCATCGCGAGTCCGCACACGGTCACCGAGAGAGACGCAGGTTCATCACCAGGGGGCGAGAGATCAATTACACGAGAGGAATCAGGAACAACAGCATCAGCATCAACAGCAGCAGCAAAGGGCCCGCGACAGCTGGTCCCACGCTACTGGTACTGCTTCCGCCACCACGACGGCCACTGCCGCCATCACCAGGGAGGCCTCGGTTACGCGCAACAGCCACCACGGGCGTACTGACTCCCAGCATCGAAAAGTTCGAGAGAGCTGGCCAGCCTCGACAAGAGAACCATCTGCCACGCGCAGCCACGGACCTACTGACCGCGTTACTCGCCGTCACACTCACGCTCCATCGACGACGACTACACGGCGGGACCGCAGTCAGAGCCGCCATGGCACCAACCGGCTACTCTACTCGGCCAGCCCAGCCAGCAACATGGGAGTCATCAGCGCCACCGACCGAGCCATGGGCCCAGACATTGTGCGCGAGGTCATCAACCTCATTGCCGTCCGCTTCAGCCACATCCCCTACGCTGTGAGCGGCCACGCTGCTATGGCCTACTACGGCTACGATGTCAAGCCCTTCAAGGTAAGCATCATCTGTCCCGAGCACACCCGCAAGCCCCTGAAGGGCTGGGCCCGGACACATGACATGCTTCCCATTCCCGGAAAGACGGACATCTGGGGCATTCCGACGTCCGACGGGCTCTTCCGTCAGGTCCGCGTGAGGTTCCCCTACGACTTTGGCAACGCGCACATTGTCAAGGAGGGCCCAACTGCTGCCGCCGTGCTGTCGCTGCCTGGCTTGGCCGACGAGTTGGCTAGAACCTACGTGAATGAGCTCAAGCACGCTGATCTGAGGCGGCAAGAGTCTCTGGGTAAGGAGCTGATGTGGGTGCTACGGAGGATTTCTACTCTTAAGCATGACGACCACTGGCTCAGACCCGAGAGAGCGCCGCACCTGGTCCAAGACCGGTTCTGGCTTCCCTTTTCCCTATCATACCCTGCTTCCGTCCCCCTATTTGAGGCGGCGGGATGGAGCATACCTAATGCGGAGAGCTGGTGTTCACCTTAATGAGGAGACTTGATGTCAGACGACATGACGGACGACGACGATGTGAGAGTAATGGGAGCATGTGAACACGGGACATTTAATATTGCATACAGGCGGGCGCATTTGGGGCATGGATGCATTGGAGTTATCGGCATTTACAGGCATTGGTTTGGGACAAGCGACAAAGACATTCCTGGGATTGGGACTTGATTTTTATCGTCAAATATGAACGACACGATGCTTATGACTACCCAACAACATAGACTAATCACGATAACTACTCCTCTCTGTACATAGATAGTACCCGCAAAGGTCAGAAAGACAGGACAGACCAATAGAGATATAGCATACAGCATAGGATATGTATATGGCTAAAGTTTTGCATCATGACATGAAGTTGAATATTGGTGAGGCTTGTCTAACTCGAGTAGGGCTGTGTCGTGATGCATGCAATACAACACAACTAGCCTTGTATTCGCCGCGATGAGGTAGCTCAGATCGGTCTTACACAGCCGTAAGCAGTACATACCATTGGATGAGAGCTACATATTGGTCTTGGCCTAGGCAAGGATGACATGCATAATCGCCGCGACTATTACCCCCTGCCCCCAGAAGCGATGCACCGGGGAAGCTCCAGAGGACACGCAGCACGAAGCCAATTCGTATTAGAGCGAAGTCCTATTGACACTCTATCTGAAAGACCCGAAGGTTCCAGTCGGCCTGGATCCTTGCCGATTCTGTTCAATGCACACCAATGCACCCCAATGTGTGGACCTATCTCACAGATTCCCTTTCATCTACCTTAACTCATCCCCAAAATGCCCATGAGTAGGGATGATAGGCGATGTGTCTTCAACCTTGAGCTGACTGGAACATCGCAGAAGCACGGCTGACGATGTAGTCACCCCAAATGGTAGCATAGCTCATGTGAACTGTGAGGTTCTGGCTACCTGCCTCGCAGAACGTATCTCCAGCATCGCAAATGGAGATGGTCTTGTTGACAATGGCTTTGCAGCCATCGGGGTTCTGACGGGCGAGAACCTAGGAACGAAGTGAGACGGTGTTCAACGAGTTGATGGTGAGATAGACTTACACCGCTGCCGTCGCTGCTCCCAACAGTGAAGGGCTGGCTCTCGACGAGACTGGGATCGCCCATGACAATGATAGCAGCAACTAAGATCGTTAGAAGTGATCAGAAGGTGATGTTGTTTCTATGGCTTACCCTTGTTGGCGAAAGAGGCGGGAGGAGGAGCAGTTTCGGGGAAACCGGCGGAGCTGGGACCGCAGAAGGTGTCCAGAGTGACATGAGCGCCCTATAACAGTGTTAGAGGGTATCATAGGAAGATGGATATATGATAGACATACCTGAGAATATCCAAGGATGATGACCTTGGTGTTGGGGCATTGGTGGGTAAAGTCACCAACAAGCTGGGTCATGGCCGCGACACCAGCCATCTGCGAAGGGTTGTAGGGTTCAAACAGAGCAGGGTAGACCAGGGACTCGACATCAGAGCCGGGAACAAGATTCTTGATACGTTCGGCAACAGGGCCCAGGACACCAGGGCCCTGGGGCTCCTCGCTGCCGCGGGCGACGACGATGTGAGCGCCGGAAGGGCACTGGGCCGAAGCCAAGGCCATGAAGACCGCGAAGATCAAGAACAGAAGCATGGCTCTGAGTTTCTTGACGAGAAATTCTAGAAAAAGAGATGAGAAGGGATCATTCTGGTGACATGGCACTCTCGGAGGCGACTCACTGGGGCTAGGTATTGGGTATACCTGAGATTTTGTGAGGGTGAAGTGAAGAGAAGAAGGCGATTTCTGGTCGCGATGCTTTTGAATGCTTTCGAGAGAGATCTTCAGATGCGAGAAATGAAGGTGAAGAAGAAAGGAAGAGAGAAAATGGGTGCAGGCCCGAGGGCGGATTTATGATGTGCGCTCTGGCAGTGCCAGAGATACTGACACTGGCGCGCCACTGCCAACTTGACACTGCCATCGCAAGTGCATTGCCGGCTCTCTTAAATTTTATTTTGGAAGAAGCTGAGACGAGTATCTTTGGACCTCCTCCCTTGATATCGAGGTCCAGTTGATGCTATGGGATATGGACTGTTATGCCCCCTTTTCATGTACAAGGCCAGTATCACCTCCTCCTATCTTCAACCGACCATCACTGAAACCGCGCCGATATATCCAACTGAGCCCTCCTGTTTTAACCCTTGGTCCAATATGTGACGAGTAGGCATATCAAGACCCTACCCCTGAAGCCACACCGTGATCATCTGGACATGACGATGATATTCAGGCGCGGTGAAACATGGAAACAGCAAAATCAGCAGCGATGTCTCCGTAGGCAACCACATAGTTCATGTGGACTGCCAGATCATGGCTTCCTGCTTCACAGAAGGGGTCGCCGGCGTCGCAGAACGAGACGGTTTTGTGGGAGATGCATTGGCAGCCGCCTGGTCGCTGACGGGGGAAGATCTAGTGTCTGTTGTGAGTGTCTAATCCTTATCTAAGATGGTATTGGATTGTGCACTTACACCATTGCCCTGGCTGCTTCCCATGTGGAAGGGTTGGCCTTTGGTGGTGCTAGGGTCACCCATTAAGACCAGTGCAGCGACTGTCGTATTTTAGTATTCAATGCCTTGACTGATCGAGAATATTCTTAACTCACCTTTGCTGGAAACCTTGAGTGGCTGTGGCTTTGTAGCTGGAAAGCCCTCGGAACTGGTACCACACATTACATCGGCAATGATGTGAGCACCCTATGTCGACTTAGCATCTTCCTTTTCTTGAGATTATATGGCTTGGGCCCCTTACCTGAGAGAATCCAAGGAGTATCATCTTGGTCTTGGGACAAGACTTGGCGTACTTGTTGACAATCTCAGTCAGAGTCCTAACGCCCTCTGTCTGAGACGGCTCATAAGGATCGTACTGGGCCGGGTACACAAGAGAAACCATATCGGAGTCTGGAATTCGGTTTAGGATCTTGTCAGCGACCTCTCCGATTATGCCTGGCCCTTGAGCTTCGAGACTACCTCTGGCGACGATTACATGGGCCCCAGAGACGCAGTTAGGACGCTCGTGGTCTTTGGCAGCGGCGAGAGATGCGAGGAGGACGACGGTTGTGAGGATGGAAAGCATGGCTTTGGTTGACTTGACAGAACAGATAGTCAGAGATGAGATAGTCAGGGCAGATGGGAGCAACCAACTCAAAGGTTATAGAGTAGATGATCAACTTTGACACCAAAAATGTTCTAAACAGCGGTTTAGAGAAAGAGGAACAGGCTTGATACAGCTGCAAGTTGGCGGTCAGGATGAACAATGCAGTCCGGGTAAAGAGAACAAGACATGCAACGACGGAACAACTCATATATCATTCAACAGTACCCAAAGCCCGCATGACATGTCCATTAGTTCCCATGGGTGAAACCATCCTCTCAACACTGAATCACACTTATCTGTTTGGCTGTGACGAAAACGCGAAAAATAAGCCATCTCGCAACGATAACCAAGAAAGAGACATAGGACAAGCATTTCTTTTCTTTTTCTTCTATATGTGAACGCCATGACGATAAACGCAAGACAAGGGCTGTTGATTAAAAATAGAGCAATTAATTTACAAGAGTGGCTTCCTACCCCTTGCTTAGTCGCGGGGGTGTCGGGGGGAGATTGTACGTATGCCGCAATAATTAAGTCATCCGGGGGCATCGGCAAGACAAACACCCCCCAAAACTATCCTCAACACCGAAAAAACAATCAATTTGAAGCAAGACACAAACAAAGATGGCAGGCCCTACTCTAGACGAGTTATTCAACGCCCCAGAGTCCCAAGTCCGCGCTGTCCTGCGTGCCCTATGCAGCGATGAAAGAGTCCAGCGACGCGCGCTGCTCAAGGGTCCTATCGAGGTTACAGTTACAGCCGGCCAGAAGCGCAAGGCTGCTGGGGAGCTTTTGATATGCGTGCAGTGTGACCAGCCGTTCATTGAGGAAGAAAATAATAAACAGGCGTGTTGGTATCACTGGGGTGAGTCTTTCTACAGACGCGCGATAGGTGTGAGTAATGCTACTAATGACGATGTGTGTGCGTGTTAGGAGACCTTGAGGTTGACTATGAGAGTCCTGCCTGGCTTGATTGGGACGAAAATTGTCATGGAACTATTGACTCGGAAGAGAATCGTGAGGAGCACCCAGATGGCTTCACGTGGAATTGCTGTGATAATGCAGGGAGTGAGCCAGGTTGTACGACGGGCAAGCATGAGTCTCATCCTAACCGCTCCAAGAAGGAATCAGGTCATGAGCCATCAGACAGCGAGGATTATGATGACGACGACGATGATGAAGAGGGGTATTATTAGCAGCAAACAACAAATGGTCATGTCCCGTCACTACACAAGCAACACCGTCATGTCAATCTTCAACACATTGTCATGGATTTCAAGCATAACGAGATTCCCAAACTCCCAGCCTATGGATGGATCATTGTTGCCCAAAAGGATATTTGCCCTCCACCCATCTGTTCTCCTCTCGACACGCACGTCAAAAGACAAGCCCACCCTGGGACTTATAATTACACGACATGAAGAGTCTGCAAATCGTCTCGAGTCCCCAAAGGCCAGCCAGCATCATGTCATTACCCGATACTCCGTGCGCCACAATGCAAGTCAGTCTCGTCTCAGTAATCTGATCCTCCCCTGTCCACATGAGCCCTTGGGCTCCGACCCGTCGGGCCTCCAATCGTCTTGCCGATAATCTGAACCAGGACAAGAATGTGCAACATCCACCCCAGGACCCTCTTCTAATGATGGCCTTCTAACATAAATCCAACTTCTGTAGAACGCCTGTCAAGAGGCTGAGCCTTCACTGACGGCTCTGTTGCTAGAGCGCCCCTCGACTCTATATCAATGGGCCCCTATGCCCCCATGATGGGAACCTTCTTGTTTCTCTTGCCCAACAATGTGGCGTTCTCCAGGTTCAGCTCGAAAGCGCCACGTTGGCGATTCCGGTCTCGTACTTGTTGTCGGGCTGCTGCAGCCACAGCCGCCGAGTGTTGACCGTAGCCTCTTTCAGTGCGTTCACGCTCCCGTCCTCGAGTCTCGTGGTGTTGTTCTTGGTCTCGGATGTTGGTTTTTCGCATGCTCTGCTCCAGGGCCTGGGTCGCTGCGTTCGGCTTGGCTGCCGCGTTGGGTTCTTGTCCGTCGATTTGCATGACATCCTCATCCTCCTCGTCCTCTTCGTTGAGAGCACCGATGAATCTTGCGGGGCCTCCCTTGGCGCCGATCTGAGCCCTCCGCTTGCCCTCCTCTTCTTGACGGTGCACGGCGTAGCCAACATCAAACACCTCACGAAGGTTGACGGCGCCGGGAGATCGGAAGTCGTAACGCTTACCAGAATCCTCAAACTTGGTCGCATCAAAGGCTCGGAGCACCTCGGGCTTGTTCTTCTCCTCACGGGGGGTGGGTCCGTTTCCTCGGATCCAAGGGTGTGCCAGGAATTCGGTAATCGTGTATCTCTTCTCAGGGTCCACCGTCAGGAGGTGGCTGATGAGATCCTGGGCAGACTTGGAGATGTCGTCCCACCAAGGCGACAGGAAGGTGTATTGACCCTTAGCCACCTTCTCTGTGAGCACCTCGATGCTCTCATCGTAGAATGGTGGGAAACCACAGAGTAGTGTGTACAACACACAGCCCAGCGCCCACATGTCGACTGACTTGGAGTACCGCTCATCCTTGACGATTTCGGGGGCCGTGTAGCCAACTGTTCCACAGGGCGTCATGGTCTGGTTATCCCAGACAATCTTAGAAAGACCAAAGTCGGCAATCTTGATCTGGCCGATGCCGCCCGCGCCTTGGCCATAGACAAACTCGCCCTCATCGACCTTGTCCTCATCACCGGGCTGCTTGGGCTTAGGGTGCTTGGACGGCACAAAAGGAATGGGGTTGAACAGGATATTCTCAGGCTTGATGTCACTGGCAAGGGGTTAGCTATCTCATCCAGGGCCGTGCAGAGGCGAATGACGTCAGGAGGGGCATCACCACTTCTGGTGGACTAGCCCTCTGACATCAACCACCAGGCAGCAAAAAATCATGACATACCGATGAACAACACCCTTCTCCTCGTGGAGATACTCGAGGGCCTTGGCGACCTGGACAATGACGTGTCGAGAGAGTTCTTCACTGAAGTATGTCAAGCGAACAATCTGGTGGAAGAGCTCGCCTCCAGGGGCAAGCTCAAGAACAATGTAGTAGTACTGCCGTGACTCGGAGAACTCGACAAGCTTGATAATGTTGGGGTGGTCAAGTTGGCGCATAATTTGCACCTCCTTAAGAATGTTGGATCGCTGTCTTCAGGTTAGTATTCTGTTTAGCTCATCCGCGAGTCTGCCGGCCATATATCCTCGTCGAGAAGACTACGGAAATAAGTGAAAATCCGACGAGGATGGCGGCCCAGACGTAAAAGAAACAATTAAGAGAAATCTTCTCGCACCTCTGCTGCCTTTGGGACTTTCTTGAAGTCTGGATGTAAATGCTTGTTTCCCTATGAAGGGGACAACCCCGTGGCGTTGGTAAATGGGGACAAAAGAGAGTACTCCAAAAGCAGGCAAGAAACACAGGCATTAAAGAAAGGAGAAAGGGCGACGCAGATACAGACGACCCTGGGCAAGCTCACCTGCATGCTGTTCATCTCGTACTTGCGTACGACCTTGATGGCGACTTCGCCTCTCTCGCCCGTGGTATCGCGGGCACGGTAGACGTTGCTGAAGGCGCCGTCGCCCATCTTGTCGACGAGCTCCCAGCGCTCGAGGCCAGGGTAGCGAGGGAACTTGCTCTTACTGGCGTTCTCCTCGGCGACGAGCTTGGCGAGCTTCTCATCATCGTAGCGCTTCTTCTTGCTTGAGTACTCCTCATTTGCGTAGTCATCGATGGGTTCTCGTGCGGAATGTCCGTGGCCGGGGTCGCTGGCGTTTTTGTGCTGGGGAGCCGTAGGTTGAGAGGCCTCGTTCTTACGCGGCGACTCGTCAGGGTTTCCGGCGCGAGCCTGCTTGCCTGGAGCACGAGAGTCAGCGCTGGTGCTACGCTGGTCAAAATGACGACTTACCGTGCCGGATAAAATTCTTTAGCTGTTGAATGGTGGACATGGCTGTCGAAATTGTCGCCTAGGCGCGACAAGCCGCCTTGGGGGAGAAATTTGACCTTGGGTCTACTACCGTAGCAAGACGGAGAACAATGGAGTTTTCCACAAAAGTCGGAGTTAGGAGCTCGTGGTCGCTAGCTTGAGCGTGGTTCTCTGGTCTAATCTAGAGCGCGGTATGCCGTCTAAGTCGTGCGAGTCGTGATGGTAATCGTCGGGCGTATGTTGAGTGTCGCAGAGCTCAACAGTCTGGAGAGACAGAGACAAGCCAGGACAGACAGGGCTGGCTGAGCTGCGGATGATGCGGGGTTTAACAGGTCGCAGAAGGGAGCTCTACTCTAGTGGAGCGTCTTGTAGGGGATCTGATGTCGTACAGTGGCGTGTGGCAGAGGATGGGACAGGTCAGGACGTGAAGTAGTGTCGAGGAGGAGAAGATCAAGGTTGAAGAGCAAGGCGTAGTAGGTTTTGGAGAAGAGAAGATGGATGGATGGAGGTGAGAAAGCAAAGCAGAAAAAGGATGGAATTAGGTGACTGCCTTGTGGTTGGTGGTTGCTAATAAGAGCCCAGTTCTTTTTTTGATGGGGGGCGGGAGGTCAAGAGATTTGAGAGGTGACGGAGCGGAGGGACCTAAAGAATGGGAAAGAGTGGGCGCCCAGTACCAGTACCAGTACCAGTTGCAGCAAGGCAAGGCAAGCCCACTTTCAGTGGCAGTTTTTAGCAGGATTCTAGGCCAGCGCCAGCCCAGGCGGATGGGGATGGGGTGGAGATGGGGCGTCCGGGTCTTGCGTCTTGCGTCTGCGAGAAACCTGGAAATAGGTTGGATTGGATCCAGGGGGTTTAACGGAAGAGTCTGGGGTGAGGTCACTGATGAAAGTGAAATGAAAAGCCACGGTTTGAGGCCGTTGTTTGAACTGATAGCGGCCTGGGGTAGACAGACAGTGTTGGGATGAAGACGGTGGTGAACGGCGTGTCCGGCGGCTGAGATGAGACGAGGCCGTGCTGAAAAAAACAAGGCGTGACGTTGACGAACCCCGTTGTTACAACGTTGAGATTGAATTCAAGCCGGTAGTGGCAGTTTAACAGAGGGTCAAGATAATTACAAAGCAAGAGTTGAAAAAGAGTCGTGACATTCTGAAGCATCAGATTCGAGTCAAGTCATGGGTGTGCAACGTGATGCGATGAAGAAAAAAAAGACACCCGCTACGGGAAGCACCAAATGTCCGGGGGCATCATCCACGGAAGCGGCAGTACCTCGACGGTACAGTACATTGTCTTGCATCCTTTACACACCCCAGGTCAAGGGAAGGGAAGCGAACGCCTACGGGAATGACACAAGCTAAAAAAGGGTCCAGGCCGCCAAAGCCGCCGCGGAGGCTGCACACCTTTACTCGACGAGGAACATGATGATGGCATCACCCTCCGCATTCCCTTTGTAGAGTGGGCTAATCTGTAGCCACCATGTGCCTTTGCATGTGCGTGGCATCATCACTTTTTGCCCATGTTTCTGTACTCTACAGCACGATTCAATGTCCTCTCGTCAGTAATGCATAGCTGACAAACCCTTCATTCCTGGACACTGGTGTTTTTTCTCAAAAGAGACCTGGTCTACAGCTGGAAATCGTGCTTTGGCGAGATCTCCGCCCCGCCCCGTTATGACGCTGCCGACGACGTCATTTCCTTGTCGCCAGCGGGCATTGTACAGCTTCATCATCCAATCACGACCCCTGGTTGAGCTGCACGCCTTCTTGGCTCCCCAGTGGCGCCTGTTTCCCAGCGGGAGGGTCGCTGAAATCACAGCCCCGAGCACGCGCAGCTTTCAATTCATCCATGGATCATTCACTCACTTCACAGCTGAGAGCGAGAGTAGCATGGACGCTAGGAAGCAGCCACTGACCGTTCCTGCTCCCAAGGTTAGGTTCCCCGGCTACAGCGGTCCCATCGGATCCCAGTTCCCAGTTCTCCATCAGATGCAACTCGAGGCTTGTGATGATGGATTCTTTTTTGTTTATTATCTCGAGGCTAATCATTTTAGATCTCTCCACTGTCGAGACGTCTTTTCTCTTGGCAGGAATCAGCTTGTTTCTTTTTCTTTCTTACACTCATCTCATGGTGTCACCAAGCAGATCCGTTCCTCAACGGACGAGTCATGGATAGACCCAACCTGCATCACTAAACTATTGCTTCATCTTCTGCAACAAGAATGGAAAATGTTGTCCTTGGATGCTGATCATGACGAAGCACCGCTGATACACCTGCATACGGTGCAACACAGCACCCAACAGCAGGTTGCCCCTCCACTGAGGCTGGCCCGGATCAACTTCTTGCTGTCGCTTCTGGCAGATGTAGACACACACGCAACGTCAGCCCAAAACCGGCTTTTGGGTTTGGGGAGCGGGGGCTTGCCGCTTGGCTTTTTTGCGTCTTCTTGACAGGGTTGATCCAATGGCTTTGATGCCATCCATCCCATGTCCTCCATGCCCCTCCATCGGCTGCCCGTCGACTCGGACGTGCCAATGTCCCCGTAAAGGTTGCCCTTGACTGGGTCTGGACCTCGTTTTGGACCCTGGCTGCATACTGTACTTGTACGAAGCCAAGGCTGACGAATGTCTCGTCTTTGGCCGCACCGTATGAACAACTCCCTCAGGTTGAATACGGTGTCGTGTTTGCTTGCCGACTCTATTTTCACTTGCCTGTCACAGATTTGACGGAACAGCTGTTGGTGAAAACTCTTTTTTACTCTTGAAACCGCACTAGGTGCGTGTTGCACGTTGGCTCTCTTCGGGCCTTGGCCTGTACCTGGCCATCATCTCCATCCTCAGCCCAGCACATCCTGGCTGTGGACAGTCCATCTCCAGTCTAGACCAATGTTGGCCCAGGATCTCATGTCTTTGCAATCCGACATTTCCGCTCATCGAAATACCGCCATTTGAGACTCAATGCGAGGGCAATTCGAAAGGAATTTCTCCTTGGAGAATCTGGCGCCCATAAGCGCTATGACGCGGCTCTCTGGCTTCGTGGGACGTCTTGTCCTCAAATGCATCTTGATGTGATGTCATGACGCGGCTGGCGCCTGATGGTCAACACTTGCTGATATCATTCACCGGAAACCCACGAGCTTGTCTCAGCCGCTTGACGTTATCTCTCAGATCTAAGATGGATGTCGAGTGTTACCTTGCCCTTGACGTCTAGACGCATGCTATTAACGGTAGCCTGGAAGTGATCACGCCCTGACTAGCATGGATCTTTGAACAAGGCGCGTCAACGACATGCGCCTTTGTCGTCAGCGTCTTAGACAATGTGTCTGTGCCTTGCTTGATATGCCTAGATATGGAATGCAGTTCCCCTGATCCAATCTAATACTGCTAGTTGAACAGCTTGTTTGAACGGCTCGCATTCGAAACCGCTCTCATTAACAACACGAAAGCTCAACACATAGATGTCACATATATACAGCGCCTGAACGACGCAGATCATTGCTATAAGCACAATCATACATCATAAAACATCACGCCGAGCACATCAAACTCCTATGGCTATCTTGGTTCACTTTGTACGTAAATATATCGCAGAAAAACGCACCGCCCCCGCGCAGCTCCCGGTCCTACAACTTGAAGCATCGATAAGGGACTTCGTGGCTCTCTGCGTACGACCTGAGCTGCCTATTCTTCCAGCCGTAAAACACCCTCAGGCCTAGAGCCACAATGGCAACGAACATCAGCAGTGCTGCGTTGACCCAGTGGCCTGTCGTGAAGCCGTCGTCGCGCTCTGATGTCTTGTAGATCCATACGCCGGGGATCTGACCGATACCGCCACCTAGACTCACGTTGATGGCGATGGCGAGACCCGTAGACGCTGTTGTGAAGACGTTGGAACTAAGCCATCCCAGCATGGGCGGTATACACGAGAAGGAGCCTGCAGTGGCGAGGATAAGACCACCGTACCGTGCCTTGTAGGCATGTACGGGTAGAGCTGCTGATACGATGAAACCGATGGCGCCAACAGTCGAAGCCATGGCTGTGTGGACGCCTCGAGCGTTGAAGTGATCCGCCGACCACGCCACTAATACCTGACACACTACAGATACAATCAGCGCCATTCTTTGTTCGACTACTCGAAAGACTTACCGTATGCAATGGCCCACGGAGGCACAGTCATCAACTGGGCCTCGGGGTCAGCAAAATCCAATCCCACCGTGATGGACGGCGCAAACAAGCTCAGACTAGCAAAGGCAGGACCTGAGGCAAAGTAGATGGCGTAGTGGGCGTACAGACGCCAATCCGTCAGAGTCTCGCGAGCCTCGGCCCATGTCATGGCAGGCTGCGATTCCTTACTACCCTCGTAGTATAGCCGATGGATGGCCATGTCCTTTTCGGCCTCGGATAGCCACTTGGCACGCTCCGGGTAGTCGGGCAGGAAGAAGAGCACCAGGAAGGCGGCCAGACAGGATGGGATGCCTTCAAGGATGAAGAGCCAACGCCACCCCGAGAGGCCGCCTGTGCCATTCATGTGGCCGATGCCGTAGGCGATTGCGCCTCCAAACTAGACAGTGTAAGTCACAAGACGAGTTGTTCAAATAAGGTTAACTCACTGCGCCGGCAAGTGTAGCTGATGCCAGGATAAAGGCGACCCTGCATGCAGTAAGTATCTGCTGTCGTGCCAAGCCGGACCAAAGGCTCATGAACCCCTCGGGCCAAAAACTCACCTAACACTGCGCTCGTCGTGCTTGTACCAAAAGGTCAGGTAGTAGACCAGGCCGGGGAACAAGCCTGCCTCGAAGGTTCCGAGCAGGAATCGCACAGCGGTGACGCTGGCAAAGTTGTTTGTCGCGGCCGTGAGGATCGTCATGGCACCCCAGCAAAACATGAGGAATGCGAGCCATCGGCTTGGGCGCAGCTTCTTGAGGAGGATGTTGCTGGGGACCTCGAAGATGGCGTACGAGACGAGAAAGACCATGAGCGAGTTTACAAACTGCTGATCCGTCATCTTGGTCTCGTGCTGCATGTCGTGGTTGGTGGACAGGTTGAGGACCATGGCGTTGCCGATGTTTGTTCGATCGAGGAATGAGAGGAAGTAGATGGCGGCCGAGAGCGGGATGATGCGCAGGTCCTGCTTCCAGAGCAGATCGCGCTCGAGAGGGCTCATGTGTACATCGTAGTGGACGGGGAGTTCCTAAGGGAACATCGTTAGAGGTGAGAGATATTCGAGAAGTTGAGGTATTACATCGTCTTTAAGAATGGTCGAATCGACGTCGTCGACGGCTGCGGGAGGAGGAAACGGGATGGGGATGGGAATCTTTTCGGGAGGAGTAGCGGCCATGGTCGACATTGCCGCGCGCCGTCAGCGGCGGCCGTTTAAAGAGGCACAAAAGATGTTTTGTCGTCGAGTTTTTTTGTCTCTGATGGTCGGCGATCGGCAGGGGAGGAGGCGAAAAGGATGTGGTACAGCGAGCGGGTGACCCCTTTCCGGTGAATGGATGATTATTTAACGCGGCGCGACAAGACAAAAAGAAGAAGCTATAGATCGTAAAGAGGGACAAGACCCAGAAAACAAGAAACGCCAAGGACAAAGAGGCCTATATATATCGTGATCTGGCCGGGGGTGGCGTGGTAGTAGAAGAGATGTGATTGAGATAAGAGAGCGAGAAATGAAATGCTTTTTTTTCTTTCTCCAGTTCTTTTTTTCTGAACAGCACCACTTTCAGGCTGGACACCGCCGACTCAGACTCGAGAAGAAATGCGGGGGAGACAGAGAGAAGTGAGTGTTCGGATATGGATGGATGGATGAGCTTCAAGGGCAAGGATCCACTGCCGATCAGATCACATCAACACTTGAGAGGTCCAATGACTCGCAGTGGCGCCATGGGTCTTTCCTTTTCTTCTCTTTGTGTGTGTCTCGTCTTTTCTCTACAGAGGTTGGAGACTTTGAAACAAGGTTAATCTGTAAGCCGAGAACTGCAGAGAGCTTATGTCTTTATTCCCGAGCGCCGGGCTGCAGAACCGCAACAACAGCAACACGCGACTCAACTATCTAACTGTGGCGGCGTGTCCATTTTGGCGCGGGGATGCATGTTTTAAAATGAACAAAAAGCCCCCAGTCTCACAAAGCGGAACCTCCTCCTCCCCTTGTCTTGTCCACTTGCTTTGATTGAGTGACGAGACGAGAGACGGGGAGAAACAAGCGAACCGAGCCCGAGGCGGCTACCCCCACTCGAGATCTTCAAATCCCACCCTTCACGCGCAGCACGCGACTCGACGAGAATGAATAGTCTTTAGAGGGCGAAGAAAAAAAAAACTCATCACAGACATGGCCCGCTCGGCAATCCAATTGTCAAGCCTGTTGGCGAGCGGGGGACCCAGAAGGATTACTACAAGGGCAGGGGAAGTTTCATTATTTTCAAGGCTGCCCAATGCGTTGCGTTGTTGTTGCCGTCATGACCCGATGGCTGATTATTCCCGAAACGGCGTTTGAGAGAGAAGAATGCCAACTGACTCACTTTCACTCTGCAGCTCGTTTTTTCCCGACCCAATTGCAGCCGCAGTGACACAAGGCTCCGCCCGTTATTTCCTATCCGGGTCGACGCCCTTCGGCTCCGGGCACGGGGTGGGGCATCCTCCGGTCCCGGAGTAAGACAGGTGCAGGTGACACTCTCATCGTCCGGGGAAAATAATAAACGCGAAAAGATTAGCCATGGGGGGAGGGAGATTACGAATCACAAGAGTCCACTTGGCTACGAGTTACCCAGATTGAGTATCCCGAAAAGATAGAAGATCAATGCATTAGAGACCATCAACGTTGTGTAACCCATCCCCCCTCTCGGTAGTCCTTTTCCTTCTTTTCTTTCTTATTTGGAATCTTTGAAATGGTTGCCCGACCTCGGGACGAGGTTCTGCAACCTTGCAAAGGTCAGTTGATCGTCAATGGCCGTGCGTTGCGCCGGCCGCGGGTTTAAGGATATGTACCGAAAATGCCTGATGTCGCCATCATGCTTTGTATTGTAACCGTAGCATTAGTTGACTAATAACTGAACTGCCGTACAATGACGTTTTGTCTATCTATGCGAAGAAGATCATCCACATTAATCCTCCGATGGCCAGACTAACCATGCCATGACCATGCACATCTTTAACCCAGCACCAGCCCACAGCGCACCTGCTATCCCGACTGAGTTCTGAGCAAAGAGTCCTCCCGCAACGACTCCCAGTAATAGGAGTAGCGGCGCCAAAGCTCTCTGATTCCTCGGCACGTTGTCAAACTTGAACAGGTTGCTGTCGGAAAACAGATCGCAGTATGCGCTCGTCAGGACCACACTGATGAGGGCGTCTCGCCGGAGAACTCGGCTCGTCACTGCTTGTCCACAGCTCTGGAACGCCATGAGCGAGATGGGCACGAGCACGTTCCACGCGAGGTCGTCGCCGCCCGGGGGATCCGCGCCGACGATGATAGCTGCCGCTGCCGTGAGGAGGGCCTGTATCGTGAAGGAGGCGGCGAGAACCCATCGACGTCGTGGAGAGAAGTGATGGTGGAAGCGACCAAAGACAAAGGAACCGAAGCAGAAGGCGGCGATGGATACGGCTGACTTGATGAGTCTGGGACCTGGTGTTGTTGTTGCCAGACTTGCGAGACCGAGACCGACATACACCGTGTTTCCTATTGACTTGTCAGCCTTATGTCTCGGTGAGTTGAAGTACAACTAACCTGTCTGCATAGACACGAATGTGCCCCAGACCTGTATCGAAGCACTGTCGAGAAGTCCAGTCACGACATAGCAGGCGAGGAGAATTGCATCTGTCCACGAAAAATGAAGGTCGTCCACCAAATGGCTCTTCAAGCCGGTCCTTTGCCGTTTCGAAGAGAACCCTCCTAGCAGCGGCGTCTCCTCGTCCGTCCTTCCGACGCTGTTGGCCGCTGTACGGTGCATGGCGAAAGACGTTCCCTTCTGGTCTCGGCTTACTCAGTCACGGCAACAAAGTAACAGTATAAACTTGCTCTGCACCTCTGAACAAGCACGAGACCAGATTCCTTGAACGATTTCAAAGTTGGGCAGTAAGCGAGGAACCCTCTAGTTAAAGAAAGCCCAGGCTCTCAAGGCAAACTTTTGCCGATGACGACAGTTCCTCGCCAAGCTTAGTGTAATACCCACTTTCCTCGGTCAAAGGCCATGTCTCCGTGGCAAAGATAGGAATGGTTACAACGGCACTAAAGCTAACCGAAGCCGTTTCGTGATAAGCCTGGTCTGGACTTGTAAGACTGCAAGGGCATGACTCAAAAAAAATAACGACATGTGCTTTGCTTCGCTAGTTTTGTGTATGGCCTCAAAACCTCTAGTGGTTTTTTCACATGAAGAACAGATTGGGAGACTTTGGCTGGGTTCACATGCTCGAGACATGTCTCACGAACGGTACTTGGGGGAACCCTGGTGGTTCAGTCCCATAAAAACAGATGTTGGAACAAGGAGGCCGTATTACGAAAATTGGACTGGAACTCTATCTCCGGTTGTTACCTTTGGGTCTGTGCCCAATGTGAATTTTTCCTGTCCCGATATCGCTTTGGAGTTGAAGCCGTGGTGACAACAGTGATAGTTCATACTCAGGTTGACACGCTGCTGTCAAGATGCTTTCATGTTGTTGCCCCAGCCGAGGCAAACTATACAGGACAAGATCCGGCTTAAAGTGAGTTTCTAGGACTGTAGCCGTTAGCCATGACTAAGGCTAGAAGATGCATGAACGCTTGTCCAGTTCGCTTGCTTTGACATTCCGATTCATCCCCGTGCATAAGACACCGCCACTCCTTCGTTTTCAACACGTCCATGTTATAGAATGGTCTAGAACAGTGAGATGATGCCCAACCAACGATACAATACCAATCCTGTGGGGTTTTTGTCAGGACAAGTTGACAAGGTCTATCGGTTACGACCTCGCCTATGTCGCACCCTTGCTTCTCGGTCATCTTACCGATGCCGGAACTTTCAGACCGATCGGTGAGGAAGAGGACCCCTGCTACTCATATGCAACTCGTTGGTTCTCGGGGATGTCATTACAATAGAGCCTATGGGTGAGTTGTTGAAAATCTCGTCCTTATGTCAACATGATCTGCACATCACAGCTCAGCCGTGGACCAAAGCAATCACACATCACAGCAAGCATCAGAAACATTGGTTGAGATAACAAAAAGTCTCCAGACCCACGTAATCTCGTTCAGACATCAGACATGGAGCCGGCCAATAAATTTACTATACACAAGAAGTTATATAAATCCAAGAAAGTTGAAATCCTCAAGCCTGTTTCGTCTCCTTATTTTGTACTGTCCAGCTGCCTTCTCGGCAGCTCAACTCGTATGTTGCTCATATTTACAGGGTGGGCACAGCGGTGGCAGTCACGTAGACAGTATGGGTGACAGTCTTGGTGCTGCACTGGCTCTTGACCTGGTTGCCGGACCAGCTGCCCCAGGGGTAGCCCGAAGGACGGGGACGACGGGTAGGGGGGGTCTTGCGGGTGCGGGTGCCAGTGGGGGCCTGGGTGGCAGAGGGAGCCTGGGCAGCCTCGGTGGTAGCTCCGACAGGCTCAGAGACAGCAGGCTGCTCAACAGGCTCCTCATCGCAGTCCTCATCGTCGCCAGTCTCAGGGGCAGCAGATGGGGCAGCAGACTCGGTAGCAACGGGGGCCTCGGCATCAAGGGCAGTGGTGGCAGCAGGCTGAGAGGGGGTGATCACCACAGAGGAGGGCTCCTCAACAGCGATATCAGAGGGCTTGATCACGACGGAAGAAGGCTCGTCGACGGCAACGGAGGTGGGCTCCTCAGCAGCGGCAGAAGAGGCAGCACCGTTGGTTGGCTCGGGCAGGACGTTGGTGACATCTCCGGAGACAGAGGCGAAAGAAGGGCGGGGAGCACCCTCTGGGACGGTGGCAGACTCCTGGGTGGACTCCTCAACGGCCTGGACAGAGGTGGGCTCTACAGCAGCAGGGGTGGACTGAACAGCGCTGGGCTTGGCGGCAGCGGCAGAGCTGGCAACGGCAGACTTGGTGGCAGCGGGCTGAGAGGCAGCAGCGCTGGAAGCAGGAGTAGAGCCAGAGCCAGAGCCGGCACCGTTGGACATGCAGGCGAAAGAGATCTTGGTGACGTCGGTGCCCTGGGTAGGGCCATCGAGAGACCAGGCCATGTTGACGTAGGGCCAGCAGATGCGGCCGTCAGCCATGGTGACCATATCACCAGCAACGTAGGTGTCGTCAGAAGTGATGGGCTCGCCAACCTTCTTACCCTTGGAGTCGACGAGCTGGAACTTGGTACCGGCAAACTTGCCCTTGCAGCCCATAGCCTCAAAGGGGCAGACGGGGTTGGAGATCTCCTCCCAGGTGACGAGGGCGTTGGAAGCATCGAAAGCAGCGGCGTGGGCGTTGGAGCAGTCGTTGGCACCCTCGGTGACCCAGTTGATCTGGCTGTCACCGTCGGCGGCACCGACCTCAGAAGTAGCCTGCTCACCGACAATGGTCTTCTTGTCCGAGAAGAGGGCGATGGCGACGTTGCGGTTGTTGGTGCGGTTCTGAGCCTTGGTGTAGCCCTGACCCATCCAGTCGTTAAGAGTCAAGTCAATAGCACCACGGGAAACCCAGGAGAAGATGTAAGAGTCGGAGCCGATGAAGCGAGCGAGGGAGCTGTAAGAGCCACCCATTCCACCCATGGGCTCGTTGCTACCACCGTTGATGGTCATCTCGTTGGAAACCTTGACACCGTTGTTGCCCATGCCCTGGGTCTCGGTGTTGAGCCAGATGGCACCCTGGTCCTCAGCGCAGAGGGAGGCAAAGGGAGGCTCATCGGCCTCCTCAAAGGCAATACCGGTGTTGTGGGAGCAGCCCCAAGAGGAGGAAGCACCGGCAATCTCCTCGATCTTACCGTCGGTGGTGATGTATCGGATGGCATCACCAAAGTGGCCCGAGGCGGAGCCGGAGTAAGAGGTGACGACGATGTAGGCGGCGTAGTAGCCAGCCTTCTCGGAGAAGACGAGGTCACCGTTGATATCGGGAGAGGCAAGAGAGTCTCCTCCAAGACCGGAGCCACCGAGGAGGGTACGGAAGGTCTGCTTGCCGTTGGTGTACTTGTAAAGCACGGGGAGAGGGTCGGTGGACTCTCCAGAGACGACCTCGTTGGTCAGGATGGCAAAACCATCGTTGTGGGCAACGAGACCACCGGCCTCCTCACCAGCCTTGATGGTGACGGGAGTGCCAACAGCGGCAAAGGTCTTGGGGTCAACACCCTGAACATGAACACCGGTACCGCTGCCATCGAGATAAGCCAGGTAAGCGGTCTTGCCATCAGGAGAGACGGCAAAGGGAGTTCGGCGATGGTGAGGGAAACCAGTCCAGTAAGCCTCCTGGACGGGGTTGAAAGAGCTGCCCAGAGTGAGGGCATCGACGTGGTTCTCGAGCGAGGTGGAGGAGAGCTGAGCAGCTGCCAGCGCCAGGCCGGCAGCGAGGGTGAGAAGACGAGACATGTTTGGTTTGATAAAACGACTTGTATAAGTAAACGACAGGAGTGAGTTAAGACGAATAAGGGAGTGTATGTAGTCGAAGTTGGACTAGTAAAGATCGTCGAAAAGAAACAAAAGAAGGTAATCGGGACTAGACCCCAGGTCAATTCATCCAAAGCCAGCAATGGTTGAAGCTATTCTCTTCTTCGTCGACCTGGGCGATATCAACTCTTTTAAAGAGCTTGAGAGTAGAGCTGACATGTTGAGGACCCCGGCAGTTTCGGCCTCCGCCAAGCATCTCCAGACCGGCCGGCGAGCGGTGGAAAAATTCACGGCGTCCCGTATCCGCGGAGATTTGGGACATCGAGGCCGGTCTAGCAGCCATTCATTTTACATCAGACAGTTAACGGGTGAGGGGTCACGATCCAGCATGGTTGTGGTGTTTCAAGCCCCTGTCATTGCTTGTGTCAGCAAATTCGTTAAGTCCTCAGCTCACTCACCCGGCAGATACACACTCGTCTTGACTCTTGAGGCCCTGGCCTCGCAATCTGCTCACTGCGAGTGGATCGCCAGCGGTGGTCTGTCCCAACTGGGTCTAACGTGAGGCCTGAGTTTGTCTTTTGGGGACAGACTCAAGAGGGGCGGTTTCGAATGGTGCTCTTTTCTTGGTAAACGAAATGGAAGCAGGAGCATTGGTTCACTGGATGGCCGCATCAAAGAGAGTTTTCCAGGATGTGCTGGTTTGTTGTTGGCTGTCAGCAAGGTGTTAGTCGTAGTGTTGGTGTTAGTGGCACTAGATGCAATGGTAAGTTGAATCTATATACGCTCTGCGTTATAGACTCTGCATGATAGACTATCGACTTTTGCAGATCAGAACCAAACATTGATTGACAATAGCCTCGCTTCATCTGTTTCTTGCTCAGCTGTTTTGCGGATTAGAAACCGATACCGATGGGGCGTTTTACCCCTTTCTCGGGTAGCCTTAGGGGGGCCGTCCCCAGCAGGGGTTTTCAAGGCCCCCTTGTTTCGAGAGGTTTCGCCTCGATCCTGCATCAACATGGGAAGATTCTCGAACGGCGTTCAAGAAACGGGCCAATTATGTAGTTTTCCGACTCTGGAGCGAGTATTCGGGAGCGGGTATAAAGATGAAAGGGTCCTTGAAAGGGAGGCAAAGAGTCTGGAGGAGTTTTGCCAAGGTTCTCAACCTCTTGCGGAGTCCGCAAACGTCCCGTCCTTCGGCTGGGCTAGCGCTTGTTCATCTGCCGAGTCGCAAACGAGAGTAGCAGATCATTTAGATGTAACCTGCCTAGAAGCCGGTAAGTCCGGGAGAAGGGGTATGGTGCTGTCGTATTCAAGATGGGTATTCAGAGAAATGGAATGTGTTGAGTGAGATCCCGTGACATCCATCCATACGAGCCCGTGTCGGTACCTCTACGGCCCAGCTTGTGGGGGAGAGAAGCTACAGGCGGCCGACCGCTGAAATTGTAAGCGACTGCGCCTACCTACTCACGTGCTGTAAATAGTCCCCTAATAGCCTGGCGGCTGCCGCCTTCAGACAGCCAGCGAGCCCTGACTAGACCGGATTGGGGTCGCCGCCTCAGTCATGGCTCAGTCATGGCACCCGCGTCCGTTGTTGTCAACTCGTATCGAGTCGCCGCCATCAGCCACAACAAAAACGCGCGCGACGTACGTTCATCCATCGATCGTTGAATAGGAGGCAAAGCCTGATTGTTTCTTTGTCCCCTTTGATTTCCATCCCTTTCATTCTCGTACATTACATGAATCTCTGAAGCATTCATCTCGGAGACAATCTCGTCTCCTTGTCCAGGATCCCTCATCTCCATCATCGGCTTCGGCTTCGGTGTCAACATTCATCGGACATCGGCTCATATGGCGCTCCCGATGATGCTCAGCTCTCTTGCTAGGCCAACGAGGAAAGGCATCAGTGATGGCCTCCTCATTCTGGCCATGATTGGCGGTGTCATTTCTTTCATCTTGGCATTTATCGTCTTTATCGCTGGCACTACCATCATCCCTGGTAGCGGTGATAAACCCGATCATTTGTTCTGGAAGCCGTTGGCTTTGGTGACTGTGTGTGCCGTCTTTCTTTTGTTGGCTCACTCTTTCATCATTCATTCATTCATTCACTCATTCACTCACTCACCCATCACCCACATACACCCATACTCACTTCCATACTCATTCCATATTCACTCACTCATATCCATCTCAACCACCAAAACTAACCACCTCTAGTTTGATGGACTTGTTCCCAATAATGACACATCCAAGTTCATGGTCCAACTAAACTGGTACGCCAGCTCATTCGGCTGGGAGTATCCCAATGCCCCTAAGAACCTCCCCAAGGCAGGCATCACGTCGTCAGGTCTACGATGGTCTTCCAACATCGTCAACGACCTTCATCAGATCGCCAGGGACCTCAACCTTCCCCAGGACACATGGGACTGTCCCAAGTTTGGAGCATACGAGGACCCCTGCGGCAACATCTTCTTTGAAGCATGGCGTACCTACATGGTCCACAACGGCCTGCCCATCTCCAGCTGGCTCCTCTGGGTCATGGTGACGTCGGCCCTCGTTCTCGGATCTTGGACTATGGTGCAGGAGTGGATGATTCAGAAGAGGCCGCACTGGATGAGGTGCCGATGCATCATCGGTAAGCGATGGTGTCCCTGCCCCAAAGGCACCAAGGAGGAGATTGAGAACCACGACGACTTTGTTTGGGACAAGGTGCGGTTGTCCTACTGGGCTCTCTCGGCCGCTTACTTTGGCATCGCCGCAACACACGCCTGCATCACGTCGGTGTTTTTTGTCAAGTTTCTAGGATTCTTTGAGGAGCGACTGCCCGAGGGCATCAGCATGCGTCCCAGGAGACGGATCGCCTCCGAGGTCCTGTTGTGGGTGGCTTTCGGCATAAGGTGCTTCAGTGCCCTATGCATAGCCATCAGGTGGAAGCTGAGTCGGAGACCCAAGGGCTGGCTGGACGGGCAGAGTGTTGGTCTTGACGGTGACAGTGGAAGGCCTGGTGATGCGCGTTATACTGACTAGATCTAAAGAGCGAGGACATATAGCATAATTGATAGAGCGAGCGAATCGTCGACTGTAATTTTGAGTTATCGGGACAGGGCATTGGGGATCACAACTTGGGTAGAGATATGGCATAGAGATATTCAGCCTCAACTCCAAAACCAAGACATGCCATAACTATCTTGTGTATGACATGTATGTAATAACATGATCAGGTCAACCCAAGCCAAGTCCACCCCACGTTCCAAGATGCCTATCTATCCGTTTAGTCACAACTCTTTAACCTGACTCGCCAACTAACCCCCCTCGCTTGGCCAAATGGTCGCGCCCAGATTTTGTCATGACTCTGCACCCCGCATTCGACTGAGATCCACCGACCTTGCCGCAACGCGGTTGGAGGAGTAGTTCGCAGCTAACTAACGGCCAACCCTAACTCTGTCTCTATCTCCAGAAGGGCGTGATCGGCTCGATATCTGACCTCCGGGCCGGCGCGGCCGGTCCGGTCTTGGAGTTGATACAAAGGCAGAGCGAGGTCGCGCTCAAAGGAAACGGATTCATCTTTGCTAGTGATTCAGTGACTTGACTTAATATCGCTGCTCTGCACTCTGCACTCTAGTTCAAGGCTCAACTCGTAATCTCCAGTCGACACTCGCACACTCAAAATGCTCTCATCGGCAACTCTCCGAACTGCGCCCTTGCGGCGGCTCATCACCAAGCATGCCACACGCTCGCTCACCACCACACCCAAACCACGCCTCATCACCGCCCCTCGAAATGCCCCCTCAAAGCTCATCATCCCGCGCTCAGCGTCTTTCGCCACCAGCGCCGAGGCCACGGCTCCCGCCCCCGAAGCTGAGGTGAACACGAACTTTGCCGCCGTCGCCACGGGTGGCATTCCCTACCCCGGTATCCCCAAGATCGAGGACCCGTATCAGAAGCGACAATGGCAGCTGGAGCACATGGCTGGCGCGTTCCGTGTGTTTTCTCGTATGGGCTTCACTGAAGGAGCTGCGGGACACATCAGTGTTCGCGATCCTGTTGATCCCACTACTTTTTGGATTAACCCGTAAGTTGACGAGCTCTAGCTCATCGCCTACCTCTGAGAATGTCATGACACTAACATGAACCAGCATGGGCGTTCACTTTGGCATGCTCAAGGCTAGCGACATGGTTCACATCAACGAAGACGGCCAAGTCATCGGCGGCAACCGAGTCGCCGTCAACGCCGCAGGCTTCATGATCCACTCAGCCATCCACAAGGCACGCCCCGACGTAGACGCGGCCTGCCACGCGCACTCCAAGTTTGGCAAGGCGTGGTCGACGTTTGGAAAGCCCCTCGATATCATCAACCAGGATGCCTGCATCTTCTGGAACAACCAGAGCGTTTACTCCAGCTTTGGCGGTGTCGTGTTTGAGGACGAGGAGGGTGCTCGTATCGCTGAGGCGCTGGGACCCAAGAACCGTGCTGTCATCTTGCAGAACCATGGGCTTCTCACAGCTGGTGGCACTGTTGATGAGGCAGCGTATCTCTTTTCGCTCATGGAGAGAACTTGCGAAGTGCAGCTGCTTGTTGAAAGCAGTGGTCTTCCCAAGCAGATCATTGGCGATGAGGAGGCGCAGTACACATACAAGTACAACGCCGATCCAGTGAGTTTCTCTCGTCACAACTCCCTACAGAATTGTCCATTAACCCAGTTGTTTCTCAGGAATCTTTATACACCGAGTTCCAGCCCGACTTTGAGTACGAGGTCTGGCAGTCAAAGGGAGAGATCAACTCGGGGTACTAGAGGATGACGAATGGTCTTTTAATGTCACGACGAAACTGTAGCATGCTTCTAGAATAGGTTTTATACGTAATTTTCCCTTTACTAAGGAATGGAAGCCCTTGAATTTCTGCAACTCTGATTTGATGGCAGCTGTCCCGATCGGTCCTGTTCGTGATGACTATTACAATGACTTTCGGTGTCCGATGATTACCGGCTCTAAACCAGAACTAGATATGTTGACGTTCCACGCCCCCTCGATATAGGTTGGAAGGTCAGCGACCATCATCCTTTTTCTTACCCCTTGACAGATTCATTATTGCTCATAAGCTCTGTTGGTCAAATTTGCTCCATGTCCAGCAGCACCAATACAATGGCCACGAGCTCGTTCTATACCATTATCGCTGGAGCCGGCCCGGGCACAGGTACGAGTGCTCCAGAAAATACGTCCTCGCACTGACTCTTCAAGGTCGAGCCGCTGCCATCCGCTTCTCAAAGACATATCCCGTAGTCATGTTGGCTCGTCGACCAGAGAGCTACGAGGATATCGTGCGGGATATCCAGCAGGCTGGCGGCCAGGCACTTGGCATAGTAGCCGATGTGGCAGACGCTGCGTCACTGAGCCGGGCTTTTGACACTGTGGGGGAAGCCTTGCCGAACTTGAAGCTCGCGGCGGCCGTCTACAATGTCAATAGCGGTTTCATGATGAAGCCTTTCCTGGAACTGCAACTGAACGAGTTCCAAAACAGTTTTGGCAAGACAGGGTAAGCCGCCACTTTTCCTTTAGCTGGCGTAAACTAATTCTCATCTTTCAAAGGGACGCATTCTTCAACTTTGCACAAAAGACACTGCCTCTGCTGCGTGAGGCTGTCAAGGATTCACCACACCCACCTACATTGATCACCACAGGCGCCACGGCATCCGTCAAAGCCTCTGCTGGTTTTGCTGCGTTTTCCGCTGGGAGGTTTGCCATGCGTGCGCTGAATCAATCTCTGGCCCGCGAATTTGGTCCTCAGGGAGTTCATGTTGCACACGTCGTTATTGATGGACTCATCGATACCCCAGCCTCCAAGGCTTGGAGCAAGACCGATGTACCGGACAGTAAGATACAGCCAGATGCAGTGAGTCACCTTGTTCTTTAGATTTGATTTGTGTGAAACTGAAACTGTAAGATTGCCGAGACGTATTGGCACCTTTATACACAGCCGCGATCTGCATTCACGCAGGAGATGGATATCAGGCCATTCTCTAAGAAATTTTAAACCAAGACTGGGGATCCATTTACTTATCTGTGTTTCTTGGAAAAACCAATACTGTATATCGAATCCAAGAGGTGTCCAAGGGGCTGGTATGTTGAATGTTGACATTCATTGACCCCACGCCGACGCTTAACCTAGACTTGAAAGGCATCGCCGGCAAACAACATGAAGAAAGCATTTTTCAAGATCGACTATCTTAAATCCACAAGGGCGGCTAGTAGCTACTGTAAATAATGGATTTTCTCTATTTAGACGCTTAGTTTTCGAGTAAAAGTCATGACATCAACGTGAACAGACCCAAGTTGCACACAATATTTGGAGACATCCAAACCCAGTGCGTAAACTCTATAGCAACTTCTATTCAACTCACAGAAAGTTATAGCTAGCCAAAAACATAGTATCAAAGCATGTCAATACCAAAGCTTTTAGAACTCTCCCTTGTGGGCCTCAAGAAACTCCTTCCAAGTCGTGGGCTCAAGTCCAACACTAGCCAACAGGTCCAGGCTTTCCTTGAGGTCCCGACCATTATAGTAATCCGGCTCTTCAATAAAAAGATGGTTCTCGAGCATCTCTTCAGCAAGCGGCTCGGGAAGAAAGCTCTTGTATGTAGCGGCATCAATGGGCATGAAGCGGGCCGGCTTCCCAACCACTTGCTCAAACTCGGAGACGATCTGGGTGGGTGTGTAGTAGCCGGCAGCAGCGAGGATCTGCTTTCCAAGAACCTCGGACTCGTTGCGAATTGCAGCAGCGACGTATTTGCCTAAACAACACACTCCTAGTTAGTGACGTTGCTATACCGTTAAAGACTGGGCGCTGTGACTTACCGAGGTCTGATGGAGTGTCAATAAGTGGGAACTTGGCCTTGTCGCTAACCGGATACACAAGAGAGTAAACACCATCATCACCCTTCTTGATCATCTGGAATGCGGTAAAGTTGCTCATGAAATAACCCGGGAGGACAAAGGTGCTCGGGATGCCCTTGGACCGGATGTACCGCTCCACCTCGGCCTTGTCGTCAAAGTGAACAACGTACTTGAGACGTCCTTCAGTGGTCTCGGTGACATGAAGAAGAGATGAATAGATTAGGTGCTTGACACCAAGGTCGGAGGCGACGTCGGCAACGTTTTTGCCATGGGGAAGCTCCTGGCTTCCACCGGATAGGAAGGCGGGGGTCGTGACAAGGAAAACAGTGTGTGAGTCCTTGAGAGCATCAACGAGGTCCTCCTTGGAGCTCATGTCGGCCTGCAATGCGTGCGAGTCTCAGATTACATTATAGAGTGAGGTTACATGAATCGAGGGACGAAGCCAAGACAGGGGAGAATTCTTTGAGAGCTAGTCGGGGAGCTTACCGCAACGACTTCGACACCCTTTTCGGCCAAGGCTTGTGCTGCAGGCTTGGAGACATCGCGAGTGATGCCTCGAATCTTGTACTCCTTTGAAAGGACGTCGTCAGCCAGAACGGCTCGGATGACGGAGCCACCCTGAGCGCCAGTGGCACCAAAGACAGTCAAAAGCTTGGACCTTGTGATGATGGGTTTATTTGGGTAAAGTGAAAATAGAGGTAGAATTTGTCGTTGGAGTGTAGAGGTGTTTTAAGGATGATAGAAGATGGATGGGTGAGATACCTCAAAGTGTTCCAAGACGGACGGGTTTATATCAACAGCGATCCGTCCTAGAAACCTTTTCTGAAACTTCGATCCGAGACATTTGCACCGCCGAGCATACGTGGCGGTCAAGATGGGTACGATATGCTTCCATAATCCGCCCGAGTCAGGTCAGTTCGGGATATCACGAAGCACCGAAATGTCCACTAGATTATACTTGGTATGCAAAGTTTGCCCCGGCGAGTTTGCGAACTGTATAATGAAAATCGTTAGTCACTCCACCGAGCTTTCTGTGTATCAGTTTACCAAAGAATTGAGGGTTAGAAGGCCTTTATTATTTAGAAAGTGCTCTGAAATTGGTGTTGATGAGGGCGGTTTGTGCCAACATTAAGAGACAAGGGTTCATCATCTTCGAGGTAGCCTCTGTTCTTTACATCTTTTCATATCAATACACGTTACAATGTATTAAAAGAACCCACAAATCAAGTTTATCCATGTAGTGTCTCTCCGTACTTGGGGCCGGACAGACTCTCGCACTATATCGGACACCGAAGACAAGTCATCACACGGCTTATTTGTCAGCCCAGCCAATCGGAACTTTAGAAGGCCGAGTTTGTCATCCGACCTGCAACACTGATTGGAATATCGTTCTCGAGTTGTAGACGCTTCAGTAAATGCTGATGAGTCTGGAGCAGTGGGACGTGAAGGGGCACGGAGGGTCGGGGGTTGTTGATGATATGAGGCGGCCTTGCCCGTTTCCCCCAGCTCTATATAAACCCGCAAGTACGCAGTGCGGTTTCTTGAACAATAGTATCAAACCAGAAGAACGAAAAGAGAACAGAGTCTCTTTCATAATCCCCAAAAGCAACATGGCCCAAATCGCAAGAAACGTTGCCCTCCTAGGCGTATGAACCCTCTTGTATGCCGAACAACATATTCTGACCAACTTGTAGGCTACAGGAACGCTGGGTTCGCACATTCTCACTGCCCTGAAAAGAGCTGGATTCTCCGTCACTGCTGTCCAACGCAAGGATTCCACAAAGGCTGTTCCTGAAGGTATCAGATCAGTCAAGGTGGACCTAACCAACAAGGACGACCTTGTGTCGGCTTTCAAGGGACAAGATGCAGTCGTGAGGTATGGAGACAGATACCCCAGCCCGTATTGAGCTGACGCCTTATAGCGCTGTACCGAACCCTGCTCTCTTGACAGAAAAGATCGTAATCGATGCAGCCATCGAGGCCTCGGTCAAGCGCATCATCCCATCGGAATACAGCACCAATCTCGAATCACCTTTGTCGCGGAAGTTGCCCATTGTCACTGAAAAGGCAAAGACCCGCGAGTACTTGACCAGCGTTATTTCATCTACCGACTCAACTACGACATGGACCTCGATCAACAACGGTCCCTTTTTCGAAATGTGCCTCAGATTTGGGGTCTTGGGCCCAAACCTCCGAGAGAAGAAGGCTACCTTTCATAACGGAGGTAACAACATGATTGGCACTTCAACTCTACCAGATATCGCTACCGCAGTGGCCAAGGTCCTCGACTCTGCTCATTTTGCCGAAACTGCAAACCAGCCCGTGTACATTTACTCGGCTGTCATTAGCGAACGTCTCCTCACAAAGTTGGCATCCAAGGTCACGGGAATTGACTTTGGTACTGTGGAAGACGGAAGAATCGCTGACCTCGACGTCGACGAACTCGTCCGTGACTCTGATGAGAAGAGAAGCAAGGGGGAT
The DNA here is from genome assembly GCA_025433615.1 of Fusarium sp. LHS14.1. Taxonomy (NCBI): domain Eukaryota; kingdom Fungi; phylum Ascomycota; class Sordariomycetes; order Hypocreales; family Nectriaceae; genus Fusarium; species Fusarium sp. LHS14.1. The sequence goes on from CM046481.1 coordinate 4,758,587, forward strand.
ATGTCTGGAATGTTTAACTATTATTACCAGATGATGTATGGAAAAGGCTATGGTGGTGAAGATTTCAAGGAACTATCGTGGAATGAGCGGTTGGGCCTCAAGTCGATGACGGAAGAGGATATTGAGCGGGAACTCAGGGCCGTCGCAGTCGAGTTTGGCATTCTTTGAGCTTGTGAATCTTTTAGCTGGAGGCGAGAACTGGGGAGATAGCCAGGACGATAAAACAGATGGTTGATGTTTCCAACACTCAGGGTCGAGATGAAATGCTCACACGGCATGTTGTCCATTCTTAGTATAAAAGCCCTAACCTTTGGGACTCTATGTAGTAAGAATATTCATTCTAGAATCGAAAGGGCCCGATTGGTGTCGGAGTTGCCTGGTGGCACTGTATGTATCTCGGTAATCTTGGCATTGTCCGATAAAGTGGCGCCGCCTAGGAGCTTACAGTAGGGCACTATAAATAAAATCCCTGAATGTGCTTATGATGCATCATCAACCGCTCTTTATCGGACACCGAAGCAAACAATGAATGCATCCGGCACAGCACATCCTATGACAGGGTCTATTCCTCGGCTCTCATGCACGACATGCAGACAGAAGAAACTCAAGTGTGATCGTGTGCTACCTCGATGCGGCCGCTGCGCCAGGGCAGGGGAAGAGTGTAGCTTTCCTACCAAACGAAAGGTGAACAAGGGGAAGCGAAAGCAAGTCAGTGATCTTGAAGAGAAGCTTGGTGAGTGCCATATGATGGTAGAAATTCAAGGTTAGACATACTCATTCGGGTCACATACATGGTTCAGTCCAGCTTGAAAGTCGCATACAGACTCTCAGCACCGAGCAAGCAACACTCCCGGAGGAGCTAGACACATCTCCTAGTACCGGTATCTTGGATGGTAGCAGTCAAGGCGTCGGGGCTGCTGAGCCACAAGATGAGGGTCAGCCATCCTCCCAAGAGGTGGCCGATGAGGAACACCATGATGGACATTCTCCAACCGATGCTGCTTCAACCGAGCTACTGGAGGAGCTGTAAGCCACTTCCTCCGCATGAATGCTGCTGCTAACCCGTAGAGCAGAACGACGCTCTATTTCGACAAGCTTCACCATGCGTCACCAATGATACACCGCTCTCGCTACTTGTCTTCTCTCCGCCTTCCTCCCACTTCCCAACCCCCAGCATGTCTGCAGCAAATGGTAATGGCAACGGGTGCAAGTGTCATTCCAACACATGCTCCCTTGGCCAATTCTCTATACAGACGGGGGAGGGCACTTGCCGAGGCGGACGAGATGAGGGTCAGTCCATCACCATATCCACTACCTAGCTGCTAACCACCCGCAGGACCAGCAAGACCATCCAGTTTGTGCCGCTCACGTTCAATGCTGGCTTCTGATTGCCAACTTTGAAGCTCGAAATGCAAACTTTTCAAGAGCCTGTGTCAGCCTGGGTCGAGCCATTAGGATGGCACAACTACTCAACCTGCATCAACTTGACCGAGACAGCAACCCCCCTTCCATATTTCCGACTATAATGCAGCCGCCTCAGGATTGGTGTGAACTAGAAGAACGGCGCCGAACGTGGTGGGTTGCTTACGTATCGGATCGACTGCTCTTTGCAACTTCGGGGTTGCCTGCACTTATCGATGACCACGACGCAAGTTTTACCCCTGACACGGCTAGAATGTGGATATTGACAGCTTTTTCAAGGTATTTACGTTACTACCCACATCTGAGGAAGCCTTTCAGAATGGTTCTCCTGAGAACACGACAACATTGCGTGAGGCATTGCAGAAAATCGACACAACTCCTTCGACGTATGGAGCAAGGGTCATGGCGGCATCGTTATTCTACCAAGCCTCCAAGACAGCACCCCAGCCAAACTGGGACAATCAAGATGACGGAGAGTATTGCCAGCGGCTACAAGGCATCGACCACGGCTTATCAGCTCTGGCAGATATGCTCCCTTCCGACCTCCAACTGCCACAGAACTCAGCATGCCAGCACGCCGTCTTTGTCAACATCCTAGTCCATACCGCCACCATGTGCCTCCACAAGACAGCAGCTCAAAAAGCAAAGTGTCTTCAAGGTCCTGAAGCAGAGCTTCTGGCACGCGAGAGCCACGACAGGATGTTTGCAGCTGCAATCCAAGTCCTCGATGTGTTCCAGCACACGAAAGATCTTGTCATGGCGCTCCAGAACCCAATACAGGACTACACGGCGTACATTGCTGCTCTGGTTTTCCTGCAAGACTTTAGCGTGGAGAGGAGTGAGCAGAGTAGATGTGATGCATTGTTCTTGTTTGGAATTTTGCAAACTGCTGGTGAAATACATGCCGTTGCTCGCATGCTGTCGATTCAGCTGGGGCCGCAATTGGAGGGTTGTGGTATTGATATACCCCAGGATGATGAAATAAATCTGGACAGTCTCGAAGCTTATAGAACAAGGAGAAATCGGGACTAGATCGTGGAAGCTAGGAAGGGGTATTTGGGGATTACCAGTTTTCAGACTATCTAGGTATTCTCAAATATTGAGCTCTGTGTGCCCAGGGGCTAGTCTGACATCTAATCTAGCAGAGCACTAAATCCCATTTGACACTACAACGTATTCCGGCACTGAAACTGTTCATAAAATAAAAGTCAAAGAGACCAACCCCGATACAATCAATGGTTTTCTCTGTCTCTCCCTAATTTCACGACTGAGATGCTTAAAGATATGGGCACCTAGAGTAGTGTCTTTCGCCACCACTTCTCTTCTTCTTCCAACCACATCTTCACGTTCGCAGGCTGATAGAACCCATGTCCTTCATCCGGAGCGACAATCAACTTGACATCCCCTCCTACCTCCTTAATTGCATCAGCCATTTGTTCTGCCTGGTCCAGAGGGCAAACCATATCCTTCTTCCCGTGTAACAGAAGGAGTGATGCCTTGGTTTTGTGGGCGTCAAACAATGGGCTTCGCTCATGGCAGATCCGATCCATTTCGCTCTTGTCTACTCCTGGTCCCAGAACTAGATGTTCCACGTAGTCTGACTCTAGCTTGTGAGTAGATTCGTCGAGACGTTTGACGTCGCTGATACCAGAGAGACAGACACCACCGGCAAAGGCCAAGGGGTGACGAGTCAAGGTTCGAAGGGTGTTGTATCCTCCTGCGCTGACACCAGTGATGCCTGCTGCTCCAATCCTCGTCTTTCCCGTCTCGGCAAGGTAGATGGCAAACTCTGCAGCATCATCTGAATCCACCAAGCCAAAGTTTCCAAAGAGAGCTTCTCGATACGCACGGCCATGGGCGCTAGATCCATTGTAGTTGAGGGCAAGATATGCATACCCTCTCGATGTAAAGTATTGAGTCCTGAGTTTGAGACCCAGTCCTGTGAATGAGGTGGGACCTCCATGGCTCATCACGATGAGAGGCGGAAGATCCCCTTCTGGTGCCACGAAGTCGGGATTATGTGGCATCCAAAGGAATCCATGGATTTTGCGATGGGGCTGTCCTTTGGAGGAGATGGTGAGAGACTCTGGCTGAGAGTATATAGAATCCGGGAAAACCTCCTCCGTCGAGCTACGCAACTTTGTAATCTGAACAGAGTCGGCAATGTTGACTCGGTAGAGCGCTAAGGCAGATGTCGTTCCAGCTCCTGTGATGAGGAACGAAGTATCATCTAGACGAGCCACAGAGTCCAGAATGACCTCCGATAGAATCGATGGATCTCCAACTTCTTTCCATGAACCCGTCTCCAGATCAATAACAATCACCTTCGAAACTCCAAGGGTGACGGGAGCGGCAACCAAGAAGCGAGACGATAATGGTGCGTATGTGTGACTGAAGAGTTTTAGCAAGACATCATCATTCAATGAATTTTACCCATATCTCACCTTCCTTGGAACCAACGCAGATCTCCGAACTCTGAGTCGTCAAGGCCCTCCAGCTTGATCTCAACTGGTGCATCTGCATCAGGCGCGATTCGGAATAGCTTTCGGAATGCCCCTTCTTCTTTCCCAAAGAAAAGGCTGCCGTCGGGGCCCCATCTAGGTTCAGCAACACCTTCGCGGTTCTCCCCAGCAACAAGATGAACGTCTGAAACTGAACCGTCCGGGTTCCAAGTCGCAGAGTACAGCTTCGCAGCGTCAAAAGGTAGATCTGGGTGGTTCCACTCCAACCAGGCAAGCTTTGTCCCGTCAAAGCTAAAGTGAGGTGTGTAGTAGAAATCAGCATTATCCCGAATTCTCCTAACTTCAGCTGTTTCAGTGTTGATCGCCACAATGTAGTTGCGGATTTGGTCTGGTGTGTCATGCTCGTGGTCTTCCTGGTTAGCCAGTACCCAAGGAGAAGTTGGATTGGCATCAAAGTTCGAGTATCTCAAGTTGGGTGACGAGGTCAGAGGAGCCACTTCCTTGGTGTCCGGGTTGAGGATATGAACCGTGTTGCCCTTGTTGGAGAATATGATGCGGTCATCAGACAGAATGGCGTAGGGTGAGCCTCCATATTCGTAGACTGTGTTTTTGGCGCTGTAATCGGCTGGAAGAACCTCATTCAATCCGTTCTTCGTAATCTCGACAATGGCTGTACTTCCATCTTCTCTGCTCTCGGTGTAAAAGGCCCTTCCGGACTTGGGCTATCACACCTGATGTGAGCGGTCGTTTAACTCACGCAGGAGAAAACTCACACTTGCTCTAGGGGCTGAAAGGCTTCGCGTTTTTGAAGTAATAGATTCAACCGAGATGGGCGACTTCCAATCCCCGTAGGGGGCAGTGGTCTTTGACGCCATTGCAACAGATGTTGGTGTTGAGGTCAAGTTTGGTCATCAAGTGCGGGGCGCATCTTCCTGAAGGAACACAATCAGTTAAGCTGCAGGAATTGAACATGGTACTTTCCTCAGGCAGCATTGCAGTAAAAGCAAAACCCAAGTTCCTTGTCATTTGTTACACCTACGCAATCTACTCCTCATAGATACATTCAGCAATGCATGCATCGAGCGTTGCTCTCTCGGTTGCATCGGTACATCTTCCCACCAACGTCAGAGCGTGTAGACTTATATATATATCTATATTACGTTTTCACAATTCTTGCAAACCAAGCAATTGGAGTTTCTAATGAATACAATTCACAGCCTCAGTTCTTATACCAAGTTCAAGTCCCGTGTGTGAACATGGTTGTCTTTTTCTCTTCCCTTTCCTATGAACCCCCCCCCCCCACTTGCTTCCCTCCCATCACTCATCAAGGTAGCCAGGGTTTTTCTGAGCGCCTCAAGCAAGGGGCTTATCCTGCCGGGTCTTGGCCGCACCACACTTCCCAGTCGGATGGCCTGGATGACAATGAAGCCGGAGGTGTTCTCGGGGCTGAAAACCTCAAGGCTTTCCATGCTAGCCTGCTCCTCACTGTATAGGTTGAGCCATGCAGCACACAGCAGAGTTCAGGCCTGAGGACCTTCACTGCTATTACAAGTCTTAAAGGTAGCCCAATAAAGCTTGTATTTCATTACATACGATTAAAAATTACAAAATGATCGCCTGCATGGAAGCTACTAACCGAACATTCTTCAGAAAATGGCATAAGCGACAGTTCACAATAAGATTCCTTACATCACAGTAGTAGCAACTCAGCTCAACGACACAACCCAAGTCGGAACAAAAACCTCCAACACAGAGGGATCGTTCATCCCAGACTCATTCATTTCAGAGCCTCTCGTCCCAAACACGACCTCTGGCCCAGGGACTGTAATAGTTAGGGTAATACCAGCTGTTTTGATCTCTTCCTTCACCTCCGCAATGACAGGATTCTTGATTCCGCGGTTGCTGAACCAAGGCGCGTACAGACGGTTTATGCACTTTCTCATGCATGCATCCCACCACTCAGAGATACTTCTTGTAAACTCATAACCGTAGTTCCCTAGTCCTGTGAAATACTCGTTATACCGTGGTAGGTTGCCTGGATCAATAGATGTTGAACAGCTCACCAGCTTCAGCCACTTTGGGAGGGTTGAGTACTCTCACCTCCGGGGCCACAGTGATGACCTCAAGACTGTAGCGGTAGGGGAACCAAGACTTACATAAAACACCCATCACGAAATCGTTCACAAGCTGAATGGCAGAGGGGCAAATGCTTGGCTTTCTCACAAATAACCTTGGCTCTCAATAACATGAATACAAGAGTGGCATGCGAAAAAGTTCAGAGAAAAACTCGCCTGGCCAAGGAGACGCCTGCTAGTTGACCCCGAGTGCTGAAAGGCATCCTTGTGCGAAACGTAATAAGTTCGAACCCTCATTAAACATACATATCCTCTCACTCATTCATATTATCTTTATCACGATACAAAGATCTGCATGTCGTTGCAGCATACTTTCACCGTGGCTTGTTGACAGCCGCCAACACCAGGAACAACATGCAAGGTACGCTCCAGGAAATGTCATCGCCGATGAACAATCAGCAAGAATTCGATTCAAAAGCAACATAATCGACGTCATTATCCACGTGGTGCTCATCTTGATCAGGGCGCCCTGCGATTTGCAAGCAACAGATGTGGCCTCGTGATGCCCGGCTGTCGCATGTCAACACCACAACCAGGTGACCCACGTGTCCGTGATGCATCCCACCCAGGAACATGGGTCACGTCAAAAACTACAGGTACATCAGGCGAGAGTTAGTACTCACTCTTTGTTCTAAAAGCAGGGCATTTTCGCTTGAAAATGACCACAGGAGCCGTATTATCAAGGCTGAGTGGAAGAGAGTGACCTTGGTACGATCAGCAGCAGAGATGTTTAAGAAAGAGATTAAAAGTCATCAGGTACGGGTATTTACAGCTTGCGTCAGATATATACATGGCACCCTGCCTCCCCAAAGGCTAGTCCAGCCTTCTTCTACCCATAGGCCGTCTCTTTACAGGATCTAGCATGGGTTTCTGAATCTTGCTCAGCGATTCCTCAGGACTCCGGCGGATGTCCTTCAGTGCAGAGCCTTCTCGGCGGTAGGGTGAGTACTTCGGTGAGGGTGAAGGTGAGCGGCGGTGAGAGGGAATCCTCCATGACGCAACGGACTTGTACTCAATGTAGCAGGACGCGATGGTCTCCTGTCGGGGGGTAGGAGTGTCGTCGGAATCTGGGGTATCGTTACAGAAATCGAAAGCGTCGCTAGCATCTTCAGGAAATTGAGCGGTAGGAAATTCGTCCTCCTCCGGGTCCTCCTCATCAAGGGTATCGTGAGATTGCTCTCCATCGTCTAACATGTCCATCGGCGGCGGGCTCTCTGCGCAATCCGAGTCTGAGGTGACAGCTGTGTCACCATCGTCGGACTGCGAGGTCTCATCGTCGTCGTGAACGTGTGTTAGGGTCAGTCCAGGGCCGAATGGCCCCGACTCTGACCCAGAAAACGACATGGAGCGTGAGGGAGGGTTGGAGGAGTATTCGTGAGACTCCGAGCAGCAAGCCGGTGATGAGGCTGAAGACTCGGAGTGCTCTGCCTCGGAATGAGGAGGCGAGAGAGGGCCCTCAACAGTCATGGGCCGGATATTGGTATGAATAGATAAAGGTTCCTTGGTCATGATGGACTCGCCATCAAAGAAACTGGGGAGGGCATCATCGACACTGCTGGCCGTGGTGCCCTCGGTTTTGATACTGTTGGTTTCGGAGAAGGAGGATGAGGATGCGATAGAAATAGTGTCATGATCTTGATGATCGTGACGGTCGAGGTAGTTGTCGGGGAGATAACTTGCAAAGTAGCGGACGATGGAGTCAAACGACTTGGTCCGGAAGAGTTGTAGAGCGTACTGCCAGTGCTCAGAGTCCATCAGCTTCGGGTTGGCGATGATCTCGACAGCAAGGGATTCGAGAGATTCATGTAGCTCACGAATCCGCTGGCGCTGCCGGTCGGCCATCAAGCGATGAAACTCGTCGGTGGTATCAGCATCGCGAGAGATTTCGTAGACGTCGTGGTGAAAAGCTTCGGGGTCTTGTAGGTTGAAGGTAAAGGTGTTGTACTGATCGTGGAGTTTGGTAAAGAGGTCATCCCTCTTCATGCCGAATTTCCAGGCCGGCCATGACCAGCCTGGATCGTCCATGTCGAGGTCACAGTCGATGGGATTTGATAGAATATCGGGGGTGGAGGATCGGGGGGTTGAGTTAAGTGTCCAGAGTGAGGGCCCAGGGGGGTATCGCGTCAAAGCTCGTGTGAGCTGTTGGATCTATATCATGGCCATGGCGAGAGTCGTTCAGGGAGTGTCCAGCAGTCACAGAGGGTGCTGAAGCGAGCAGAGAGCGTTCGTTCGTGGGCTTTTGGGCGGAGTCTGGGAGTCGTGGGCGGTTGGATCTTGGGAATATGGAGGCGGGTGTGGTGACGAAAACAGGATGCACCAGTCTTGGGGGTGCCGTGGATAGCAACATGTTTCCCCTTTGTGCGTGGCCCCCAACCATTAAAGCATGAATGCCTGAGGCCATAAACGTGGCTGCCAAATGAGGCTCTGATTGGATGCACGGGCCCATCATCGGGCACGCGAGCCTGCGCCTGCATAACTCCGCCACTCCGTGAGCCAATCACGACAAAGGCGAAAAATAAGCTATCCAATCAGCCCTGATCGGAAGACCCGTATCAAAATGTGCAACCAATTGGAAACATGGTGGCGTACAATTTCGGGACCAGGGAAGCCGCGTGCTGACCTCCAGACCGTGCAGCCTACAGTGCCTAAAGACGATCGGGACCCAACACGACTCCGTTGTCGGTGAGCTGTTCTCTCTGCCGATCCAAAGTCACGAGGGAAATTCCATTACTTTCTGGAAGAGAATCTCACGGTGAGACCACGGCTGACCAAAAAGGGCAGTGTCTTTGTGTATTGAGGTCGTGACAGCCTCACGTTCGTTGCTTTATTCCACACAATTCGCCGCTCTCTATCGTCCTTTATCGTCCTTTGACTATTTGGTCAGCTGAGATGGAGGCCCTCACCAGCAGCGTCAATTTCGTCATGGTTGAACCCGCCTGAGCACCGGTAAGCGGGACGTTGTCAGGCCGCCCACTATCTTTGTGCGGATGCCAGATCATTCCTGCCTTTCTCTTGACATGACGCAGTGAAAGGGCTCATCAGCCCCATTAGTATCTTATCGCTTGTGGCGCAGATATCCATGAGATTCTTCAAGCTCCAAACCACCAAGTACACAGACCGCAGATTCAGACGCCAGGATACCTCTCGCCAAACAACACAGCCACGAGACTGAGGCAGGGCCTTGCGATCAGCCCTACCAGCAGAGCTGACCAATACCAGCCGGAGCGCACCCTCAATCTCCATCCAGAACCCCAACTCGGACCGCTCCCAGGCACCCACTGGCCTCGCTTCGCGCCGTTCTCCCGCTGCCGTTTCGTCAACGCTGTCTTTGTCTTCGCTTCCTGTTCTTCTCTGCACCCGCACTCGCATCTTATTATTAGACCCGATCCAACTCGGCTCGACAAACCCATGCGACGGGTGTCCCGATCTGTTCTGTTGATGACTCTTTCTTCTCCTGGTCACTTTTCATCCTCTCCTCTCCTCGTGAAGACTGAGACGAGACCAGTCGCCATCAGCAGGCCTGTCCTAAAGTCGTCCTTTCAACCCCCCAAGAGGATACCCCAGCGTGTCCTGTCCTTCTGATGTGCCCTGTTGGTTCCCCATAACTCGCCCCGTAAAAGTCGAAGCCGTCCATCTCTTCCCAGGTGTTTTGGTTCCTGCATTTAATCACCTTTTTCCTTTCCTTTGATGGGCTGCCGCATCCATCTTTTGACGCTTCGCCCCGTTTTCCCTTCAGCTCCTGTCTATTAAACCCCTTCATCTCCCCTCAAGCTACTTGGCTGGCCCACTGCCTCACCTCTCCTGAGCCTAGCCGTGCTACCTACTGCTCCGCCTCGTGTGCCTTGCTAGCATCGCCTCGCTGAGGGACGACTTCGTATCGAATCCCCCGTCTCAGCCCTTCTTACTCATCCCCAACTCACCACCATTACCAACGACACTTTTCAGCCTGGATCACCAACGCATCAAATTACGCAGCGCCGCGCGGCTAAACAGGTCGCTCACAGCAAGACATTCACATTCACACTCAATCGTAAACTCTCTTTTGGATCATTCTAGTTTGGTTGGCTGGTACCAAAGGTACTCACTCACTTTTCTCTCATCCTGGGCGTCTCTCGCCTCTTGTCATCCCACCGCCCGGCTTGCTTACCACCACCGCCGCATGGCGAACAGGCACCACCAACCTTATGGCCGAACCCAGGTTCGGGCTCTCTGAGGCCATCTCAGAGGAACGCACCGAGCCATTTTCACAGTCCGAGATTGACGCCCGATTCAGGGGCATTCGCGTCGAGGAACCCGTCCCTGCGACCGACGCTGTGGCCGTCCCGCTGGACGATCTCCAGGTTGAGGACCACCACCACAAGCAGGGCATCCGCATCCTCTTCCGTCCTCTGGCCAAGTTCCCAAATACGCGGTCTGTGAGTCCTGGCAGTGACAGTTGCCAGTGGCTCGCTCTCCGCGCCGAGGTTGCCTCCTCAGAGCAGCCAGAGCATAAAGTCCTGGCAGTGACTCAGACATCCAAGGATATCAAGTTCTCCGTTCGTATACCCGGCGAGACACAGGATGACTCTCCAAGACCCCCTCTATGGTGCGAGTTGTATTACGATCCCGCCAGTGACAAGGTCATCTTCCTGAACAAGTCGGACGTGCCAATTTCTCTCTCCAGCGTGTCTCCGACGCCACTTTCGAGTCCTCCCCTCAGTGCCGCCCACATCATCAATCCGGGGTTGGCCAAGGCCCTGAAGCCTGGAACCTGGCGCATCACTGTCCGAGACATTGACGTTCTCGACTTTCGAGTGCTGGAGAAGCGCCCAGTGACGCTCTACCAACCTCAGCCGCCAAAAGCCCCCGAGGACGTGTCGTCGACAACCAGCTCTGGCCATATCAACTCGAGCGGCAAGCGAGCCTTGACCCCCGAGTATGACGAGAAGAGGGTGAAACGCCGCATCTCTGATCCGGAAACACCCGGTGACGACGGTGTCATCATGTTCCTCAGACCTGCCGGGGATCATCTCGTCTTTCCCCTTCCCAAAGGCCGTGAGAGCAAGGAGCTCTCGACTGTGAATAGCCATGCTTTGCTAGATGCCGAAAAGGGCGACACAGTTGCAGTTCCGGGTGTTTGCGAACTGGACGAGTACCAGCTCACCAAGCGGGAGCCCATCGCATCGACGTCTCTGTCGGCTGTCTACACCGCGACTCATTCCCACGTACCCGATAACATTGTCACAGTCAAGGTGCTCAAGACTCGTGTCGCAAACCCCAACGAGAAGCCATTAGTTCACGAGCGGAACGTCATCCGCCAGGCCGACATGTGGCTCCGTGAGTGCAAGAGTCAGGAGGACTTGCAGCACGAGTCCATTGTACGTTACTACGGCGGAGATGCGCGTTTCTTGTCCCTCTACATGGAGCATGTGGACGCCAAGGACCTCACAGCGGCACCACGGTGGAGGAACAAGGCCAACGACGAGTTCTTGGGTGACAGGAATGACGCCGTCAGGATTCTAGGGGATATCGCCAGCGCCCTCAGCTACATCCACGGTCGCAAGCTAGTGCACAACGACATCAAGCCCGCCAACATCCTCTATTCGCCAGAGCGAGGCGCTGTCCTCTGCGACTTTGGTCTGTCGACCCTGGCCGCTAATTCACCTACAACGGGCGGAACACCGTACTACGTCCCTCCGGAGTTCATCGGGCGCAAGCAACGCGGAACGGCCTCTGATGTCTGGGCCCTGGGTGTTACCATGCTCTACGTGATGCGCAAGATCGCATTCCCTGATTCTCGCGCTCGTCGACAACACCCACGACCTCTGTACTGGCAGATTGCTGGCGTCAACAACCCTGCCGTACCGCACAAGAACTACGGCAATGGTCAGCCCGCCATGTCCCAGATGCGGGACTGGCTTACCGAGATTTTCGAGGCTAGGGAGAACCTCAACCCCAAGGATCGCCTTGAGCGCCTGGTTATGGAGATGCTCTATCCAAACCCTAACCAGCGTATCACCATGGCGAAGGTGTTGCAAGAGCTGGCAACCGAACAGGTTGTCGCCCCTGTCAAGTGAAGCGAGGGATGAGTCGGATAATTGTTTGAACGATGAATTGTATGCACTTTACGTGTTTTGGATGACTGCTTCTTTTCTTGTTATTAAGTCGGAGTACATTACTTTTCTCATGGGCCGGCCAGTGTGGTGGGCGGAATTAACGAGGCCGGAAGGGTAAGTCGTCGTCCTCGCCATGATAGAGAACAACTGCTAATGAAAGACAGACGGAAGATACCCAGTGAATGATTAAGGAACTGCACCATATAGGCAGTTTATCATATACGCATAGCGGAGCACTTATTGAGCATGTATTATATAGAACCATAGAAGGTTTATTTTCAACGCATGATGGTTTATTATGCCTTCATTATATCATCACATCATCTTTTGCACTCTCAGTCCCGATTATAGGCCAATTCCCATTACAAAAGCAGCAGCAAGACCCGCAACAGAGGTCAAGGCCACCATGTTTGCGCCCAGAATACCAGCAGCGTTGTCGTTGCCGCTCTCCTTGGAATCAGTGTTGGAAGAGTTACCCTGGCTGCTTGACTCCTCCTCTTCGCCAGTCTGCTCCTTAACAGCAAAGTACTCGCTCTCGGAGGTGCAGTTGCTGGGACCTTTGGCATCCTTCTTGAAGCGAATGTCGGCACAGTTATACAAGGCGCTGCCTGAGTCGCCGACGGTGACGACCTGGATGCTGGCAAAGTCGCCGTCAGAGACCTTGACGTCCGAGGGCAGCTTGAGCTCTTCGATGCAGAGCTGACCGGGGCTGGTGACGTTGAGGAACTGGGGAGTCAGGGAGACGTTGAAGTTGGTCGAGTTCTCGCCGAGGCCGAGGTTGACAAAGACATAGCTCCAGGGGTGGTGTAGCTCGAGCTTCAGGGCACCGCCCTCGAGGGGCCAGTCGGTGACGTTCCTCTCGTTGTAGTCGACGCCAGCGCCTTGGGTGTGTCAGTAGTGATCCCTATCGTTGGAGCATAACAGAGGCCAAGACTTACAAGGGTAGGTCCACTGGCTGTAGATCTCCTCGTTCTCTTCAGAGAGAGTATCAGCTCGCCACTCAGGGAAGACGAGGCCGAAGTGAGCAGAGACAGCCTGGACGGTAGCCAGGGCGAGGAGGGACTTGAAGGCCATCATCTTGGAGATGTTGATTCACAGTTGGTCTCGAACAAAGGTAAAGGTGGCAAAGTCGACCAGAGGAGTCCTGCAGAATGTGGAGAGAAGATGAGGATGCAGCAGCAGATCTTGTCCCAGAGCAGGTGCGTCAGTCGGCTTTATACATGCGATAAACAGCCACCCATTGACCGTTGCAGAATGCAACCGAGCTCTCTAGAGCTGAGCTCCTCCCTGGTCAATTGACTCGCCGGTAGCTTCTGAGAACCAGACTGTTAACGACCTAGCGTGAGTTAATTTCACAAGGCCAAAGCAGCTCTGGCGTTGCTACTTTCTGCCGTGTCACTGCGGGCCAGATGGCAGAGGCAGTCCGGTGCCTGCTCCGGAGGTTCGGGGACGGGTGTGAATGTGAGCTAACGGGTGGCCGGCCATGCTTGAGGTGCTTGTGCCGAGGCGGACACAAGTTCAACTTTCTGCACCTTAAAGCACATATTCTTATATTATAGCGGTCTCATACTACTACTTGATATCAGTTCTTTCATCCTTCCTACTGCTTTTCATTATTTTCAATCCCTCTGTTGTCCAAGGTCTCTGGGGATTCTCACACCCTCTACCAAACATCACGGACGGGTGCCAATGCGGGGGTGGGTCCTAGCCCGGTGCAAGACCGAGCGAGTTTGAGATGATATAAACTTGCTCAAATGGCCGCACTAATCCCTGCTTGAAGACTTGACCGTTCTTTCTGGTATTTTGTGCCGAGATGGATCTTATCTATTTCTTGGCATTTAGCCTACTCGAGGTGAGCAGTGTGAATGGCGACAGAAGAGAACTCGGTTGCGAGTTTGGATGTTCCAGGGTAGGCGCATAGCATGATGGCATCTCCTTCGCTCCTCCATTGACATCCAATGCCCAGTCCTTTAGTTGAGGTGAATGAAGTGACTCTTGTTCTCTATAAGCTGCGCTAAATATCTTCTCGTGGTTTGATTCAACTAGTTGCTTTGTGTCGAGTATTCATATTTCTGAAAGTCAAACCTGAACATGGATCAAACCTGACGTTGACCAAACTCTCAGCTCAAGGGTGCGTAAGATGACGAAGTCTACATAGAATATTTAACAAAAGTTGGAGAAAAATAGTCAAAGGACTACCATTATTTTTGAGAGAAAGATATTCCTAGAAAGAAATGCCCAATCATCTACAAACTTTGGTGCTTCCGGGACCATTTCAAGCCTCATGGTTGATGAGTGAACCCGCTGATCGCCTCTTACAACTTGCGAAAACAATGCAAGTCCGGACTTATTGCTGCATCTGGCCCAGCCCCAGTCCCATCGAGACCCTTCTTATTCATATTTTCCAGGGTCCTCGTCCTGCAACGAACTCAAGCGATGTCGCCCATACTCGGCGCCACCACCTCGGCACCCAAGTACCTCGCTTCCATCTTCACCGAACTTGGCTTAGGAGAACATCAAAAACATACTTATTTTCAACCTTAACTGCAAGCTGACTAAGGAATCCACTACCTGCTCGCAAAATGGCCCTTCAGAACTGGGGTCAAGTGACGGGGGAGCTTCAGTACCACTCATGGGATACCAAACGTGATTAATTGTACAAATACTGGACCTTGAGGTGCATCAACGTTGATTTCATTCCACATGGGACAAATAAGCACCGCCCTTCGTGGACTTCTGACGAGGTCTGGTTGGTGTAAGTGACTGAGTGGTCACGTGCGTCGCTCCGAGGTCGCGGTTGCCTGATAAGGATTTTCTTCCAACGCCCCACTGTTTTTTCACCGATAAGCTCCTTCCTTCCAGGATCCATGTTGATGCCTTCATGACCGCCTCTCCAACCTGACTTGTTCTTCTCATTACATCATTTCAAACTTCAAGAACCATGGATCCGGGTCGCAGAGCAATGATCTCGGGACGAAAGTCTCCTACTCGACGAGATGTTACCTCGCCCAGACATGATCCGAGCAATCGCATCTCCAAATCCACCAAACCAGCCGCTTCCAAGATCAATCCCAGGTACTTGACCCAAGACGAACAGTCACGACAGTTCGTGGCCGACGAGGACAAGTTTGTGTTGAAGCAGTCAAAGAAGAAGGCCGATATTCGAGTTCGAGAGGGCCGTGCAAAGCCCATTGATTACCTGGCGTTCAACCTGAGATACATCGATTCCGACCGCGACGTGTTCGATGACGACGATACCGATATCGATATTGATGTTCCTGCGCCTGCAGATGTCATCACATCACTTGATGCAGAGCAGATTGCCGAGCTGGACTCCGACATTGCATCTTATCACGTGCTCGAAACCAATGCAACGAACCGCGAATACTGGAAGTCGCTGCAGACGCTCTGCGCAGACCGCAAGGCTAAGCTCAACCCGCACGGCCATGACCAGAGAGTTGTCAGCAGTGTCTCAGACGACATTGACAAGATTCTCGCCCCGAAGACGCATGACCAGCTGGAGGCTCTTGAGAAGCAGATCAAGGCAAAGCTACAGTCCAACGAGGACATTGACACGGATTACTGGGAACAGTTGTTGCGAAGCCTTCGAGTTTGGAAAGCCCGTGCCAAACTGGATCAGGTATACGAGACAATCAAGAAGAACCGCCATGACCAGTTGAAGGACCGCGATCCAGCCAAGGCGAATGCAGTTGGCCAGACGTCAGTCACCAATGTCTCGCAACGGCCTGCAGCCTCGATTTCCAAGGACGAGACGTCAAAGCCAACAGCTGTTTCATCCTCCAGCCACGCGGACAGATCCGTTCCGCCAGGCACCGAACGCTTCTCTCAGGCCGATAACGAGGACTTTTCTCAGGCTACCAAAGCCTTGTATGATCGTGAGGTTGCTCGAGGTGTGGATGAGAACGAGGAGATCTTTACCAGCGAGGAGGCTGTCACCACCGCAAAGCCGCAGTGGGCGGACAAGTACAGGCCCCGAAAGCCTCGTTACTTCAACCGAGTGCAAATGGGATACGATTGGAACAAGTATAACCAAACACACTATGACCACGATAACCCACCACCCAAGGTAGTCCAAGGCTACAAGTTCAACATTTTTTACCCGGAGCTTATCGACAAGACAAAGGCACCAACGTTCAAGATTATTCGAGAACACGGCCGAAGACGAGGAGAGTCGTTTGCTGCTGCCGGCGAGGAGGACACGTGCCTCATCCGGTTCATTGCAGGTCCTCCATACGAGGACATCGCGTTTCGCATTGTCGACCGAGAGTGGGATTATAGCGCCAAACGGGATCGAGGCTTTAAGAGCTCCTTTGATAAGGTATGTCCACTTGACTCCTGCACCACTCTTCACGTGGCAACCCAAAGCTTCTGCATCTCCGCACTGGACTGTCTCCATACTGTGGCAGGCCCGTTGGATTGCTTTATGCAACCTTGATCCAGCCCGCCACGTTGATGGCAACGTTGAGACGCCTGCGTCTGAGCAACCCCATTACGTGCCAGGAACACACAGTAGCTAATTTTGTACACATCACAGGGCATTCTGCAGCTGCACTTCCAATTCAAGAAGGTATGGTTCTGAAAACGCCGGTCTTGGCCAAACAGATGGATGAAACTAACGTGGCATTTTTAGATCTACTACCGGAAGTAAACCTGCGGATCTGGTCTTCTGGGGCCTCTGCCGCCTAGCCACCAACTCACTCGGCTTCTCGCTTAGTTGAAGTAACCTTGGATCATTGACGAGTGAAGGGTGGGGGATATTCGACCGTAACCATCCCATGAACTTGGGGTTCTTGCATTCCGGGAAAGACAGAAATAGTGGTTTTTGAAACGGGAGGGCGATCCCATCGGCTCCGCCACGGCAACATTGTGGTTGTTCATAGCTCTCCCCATATGTTTCCCTTTCGGCTAATCATGTCCGTTGGTTCGCTCTTGTATCACCTTGCTGAGGCCCTCTACCTCAGTGGCATCAAAACAGGTCCTGCATTATGATGGCATCGCCGCTCGCCGAGAGGTCCAAGCACACATCGGAAGTAGATGGGGCTCTTCGCAAGCACCTTGGACTGGTCCGGGGGAGTCAAACTTGGGTGGCTAAGCGTCCTGCAGGTGAAAGCTTCTGGAAGGACCTCGTTCGTATGCGATGACGGGCCGGACATGGGACAGGCAGTGCAGAACCGCGCCCGTCTTTTGCGTTTATTTGTTAAGGGGGAGGATCCTACACGAGACATCAGCAATCAAAAACAGGATTGGCGCATCAGCAGCAGCAGCAACAACAGCCGCAGGCGCTCGAAGCAAGATAACTCAAGCCTCAGTTCTCAGTCAAGCACCTGACAGTGAAGTTTCGACAGATTGTTCCTTTCCTTGGTCTTGAGCGTCGGGCCGCCATGCAGTGGTGATTTTATGCTTCAACAAGCTTCTGGCAAATGCTCCGGAGGTTCCATATTGACTCACAGCAGGAGAAGCAGAGGCAGCGGGAAGACGGGAGGTCAAACAGGACGGCGACCAGCTGACGAGTTGATTGGCGTGCAGATTGGTATCCCGATTGGTATCGTGGGGATGCAAGGTGCCGTTCGAGACGTCTGGGTCCCGCGATAGCCCCGTTGGCGAGAGCACAAACCGGCTGAGCTACCGTCAAGTGACTTGAGGTCGGTTTGGCAACATGTACCATGGGCTGGTGTGATGCATCTCGGCCGCGATACCACACATCCATGCCAGATGAGCCCGAGACGCCCCGGCAGAGGGGAGAGGGGAGATTTGGCGACGGGTCAAGGGGGAATGCGACACAAGGCCTAGCGGACCGGTCCAACCAGTGTCGGCACATTTCTTCTTGGAGTCTTCTGCTGCAAGGTTGTGCTTCCACCCGTGAGCAACGAACGGATGAGCGAACGAACATACGAACGAAAGAACGAACGGACCCAAGGTGCCTTGGTTGGAGAAGGGGATCCTGAGGCGTAACCCCCCCATCAGTAGTAACCCTGGCCTTGTTACTCACAAGTACTGGAAGTATCTGGCGGCGGCAGTTTGAGACCGGGGTACGGGGGTGCCCGTACATCATGGCGTGCGAGGCCGGAACAGTGCCTATCGAGCCCATCACGATGCTCTTGAAGCGCAGCGAAGCCACCAGAGATGTCTGAGAGTCCGTTTGCGCGCCCTGGGGGGCCATCAGACTTGTACCTGATGGCTGATGGCGAAGGCCGCACCATAGCACACAAGCACAGGCACACACACACACAAAGCATGCTTGCCGTTGTCGTTGATTCACGGAGGGGTGCCGGTTGAAGACGACCCTGGCCGGTTTCCCTGGATGCCACGGGCCATTGGCCTTAGCTTGATGGCTCCCTGGGGCTTGGCTTGGCCGTTTTCTTCACTTGGCTCACACCCTCGGGGCGCTCCAGTTGGATCTTGGGGTCTATCCATAGCTGTAGCTTCGACCATTGTCAAGGAGTGATCTAGAGCTAAGATTTCTGGATGTCAACGGGCAGCTGTCTATTAACGGATCGCCGTCTAAAGCAGGCCCTTCTCCAACAGCCAGCCTTGTTGCTGCTGGACTTGCTACCCAAACCAACCGGGAAGAGGCACAAGCGTCCTTCTTTGCTTCCATAGCTATCAAATATCGCTGCTTCCTCTCATATTCCCTTCCTTCTCCTCCACCCCCCCGACCTTGTCCCATTGTGTCTATTGTAACGCTGCCATCTCCCGTTGTCTACTTTCGTTGTTGATCTTATACTTCTCCCAACTCTCTTCCCTCGTTCTCATCTTCTTTGCTCCGCACAAGAGTCTTGATATCTCGTCGTCCCGAGAACACCATTGACAAATCACGACGAGAAGCGATTGTGTTTCCTCCCCTTGACTTCTTCCCAGACCGCCATGGATCCACCGTTCCCTCACGACGGGCAAGCCTCCAGCTACACGAATCCCCTTCTTGCCGGTCACGGGCAACAATCATCCTGCGTGTCAGAGCTTACCGATATGGGGTCATACTATACCCTTTCGTCGGGTGAGGATCAGTCACCACATCTCTCAGAGGCTGGTTCTCTGCCCACATCATCGACCCTGTCACAACAACCGCAGCAACAGCAACAACACCAGCAACGCTCTTATGCGACTCATACTCCGACTCCCTTCATCTCCAATCAACCAGGTCTTCACTACCCACCTCGAAGCCATCACCAAGCCTGGCCCTCGCCTCCTCCAGGCCCCGATGACTTGGATAACTATTCCTATCACAGTTCGCCGACCTGCGGGAGCGCCCCAACCACTTGTTACAACCCTTCCCCAGTCTCACCGAGGACGTGGTCCTCCCCGGACTATCCTCTGCAACAAGGTTCTGAAACACTCCATCAGAACCAGCAAGACTCTTTCAAGAACCTTCGAATCTGTACCCCAACTTCGACAGAAGGCTTTCCCGTTCGGGGCCCTCAGGTGCTGACGCCTTTCACGGCGAGCATGACCCAGGGCCTTGAGGGTGAAATAGACGGCCTTCCAAGCATTCAGTCGCCCGCAACGATTCCGACGTCGTCAGCTGGAGTACTCTCAGGCACCAACTCCCCTCGCGAAGGGTTGCTGGATGCTCCTACCTACATGACGATCAAGAAGGAAGAGTCGCCGGCGGGCGAATCAGAGAACCGTGCGAGTCCAGACAAGCAGCCGGAGACTAATGAATCGCAAACCTCGTCGGCTGTTGGCGCTAAGCCTGAGGAACCCTATGCCCAGCTCATCTATCGGGCCCTGATGGGCGCACCAGGGCACGCCATGACTCTGCAAGAGATCTATCAATGGTTCCGCGATAACACGGACAAGGAGTCCAAGAACGAAAACACGGGCAAGAAGAGCGGTAAGAATGCTGAAGGATGGCAGAACAGCATACGCCACAACCTGAGCATGAATAAGGTACGTGAGAAGTGAGTTTAGTCGGCTTGAGGAGCGATTGGCGTTCTCCAGGTTTCCTGTTTCAAAAAGGAAAGGCAGTTTGGATTAAACACCACCCATCCACCACACCCCTGCTCTGCCCTGCCTGGATTACCCTGCCCTGTGCTGCCCTGTCCTGTTCAGCTGCAGCTACCGGGGTATATCGTGCTGCACACGGGCCAACGCAGGCCGGGGATGATGGATGGATATGGATGAAATCGAGGAACCATCGGAGGAGGCGTTTGGATGTGTTCAAGGCTGAGCTGAGCTGACAGTTGCATCTTGACAGGCTTTCACGAAAGATCCGCCCAAGAAGGATCCCAGCTCCGGCCGTAGCATGACAGAGTCAACGGCAGGCGGAGACCCCAAGAGATCGACAGAATGGAGGCTGGTAGATTGGGCCATCCGCGACGGGGTGCAGAGCACAACTCGATACCGCCCTGGCAACTCGGCACGCCGAGCCATGGGGACCAAGATGCAGCATCATCCCTACAACCATCATGGCCACAGCCACGGATTCCAACAGCACGGTAACCCAATTTCCACAAAAGCCATGTCTGGAAGGAGAGGAGGTTGCGCAACGAGCAAGTCGAAATTGCGTGGCCGCCATTACACACACGAGACGGCCACCATGCCACCAACATCGCATGCCCACCGTATCATGCCGCATCCGCATCCTCACGGTCATCCCCATGTTAATCCCCATGCCCATACCATGCGCCGCTCCACCTTCCCGGCCATGTACCACCAGCCGGCCTATGTCTACGACGACCTGATGGTGCCGCGAGTCCAGAGATCGCAGCAGCAGATGCCCATGAAGCAGGAGCAGAACTACAGCCCCATGACACCGACCCCCGAGGCGACTGCACCCAACCCATTCGGCTTGGTTCCGGAGCCGAGCATGATGCCCTCACAGGCTATCGCTCCCTTAAACGGCAGCAACAACCACCATGGCCCCGCTGGCTACTCTCTGCCCGGGGCCGGGGCCGGCCAAGGCAGCATGTACGTCGGACCTTCGTCAACGGGCGGGTTCCCTCTGGGCATGGGCGACGTCACAGGTGTCTATCAGCCCACAGGCGGCCACCACGACGATGTTGGCGGCGGCGGCGGACTCAACGAACGCCTCATGGGGATGGGCCACAACCTAGTTTACAACTGGCACAACAACGGAATCTGAGATGTGCCGCCTTGCGAAGCTTAGGCCGGCAGCCACAAGGTCACATCGGGCACGCCGCTGGCGGCCGATCCGGAGGAGACGACGGACTAAGAAGAGAGAGCGTACCACCTCTTTCTCTGCGTCTGTTGTCTCTTGTGGCTTTCTCTCAGAATTGAGAATATCAAAAGCAAAAAAAGAAGGAAAAAATCACCAAACGGCAGAACCAAAAAAAATGTGAGGAGGGCGCGAGAGGCGATTGCGAAAAGAGAGGACAAACCCTCCTTTGAAAAAGCAAGTTGGCTATTACTGTGGTACAAGACTGTCCCACAAGGTTGGGCACAGTAGCGAAGGGAAGGATCACGACCAGAGGAAACGACAACGAACATTCATCACCACCAACAAACTCTTGGCCGCAGACCCTGGAGGTCATGACGGACCACGAGCGAGTCCAGAAGGGGACACCACCGCGTGCAGGGAACATCAGTATCAGCCCAGCCCCAGCCCAGCTCAGGGTCATGGGTTGAACCCTGCCAGACCAGACTGTGCTAACTGCTTACCACTACGCTTCTCTTCTCGTGGCAGTAGGCTGGCTGAAGAAGCATGCCTGAGCTTCTTGGTGGGGCTGCAGTGAGAGAGCACGACTCAGAGTGGCCTGTGGCGTCGATTCTTGTTGGCTCTATCGACGACCAAACATCAGATTTCCAGATTCCCGGGTCGCGGAGCAATGTTACGGCGTCTTGCTCTTGAGCATCGATTTGCTGCCACCTTTTGAGTCTGCGACGGCGCAGAAAAAGGGGGCAGCATGGGGATCTGGAGATCTTGTCAGTCAGACATCGGCTGTCTGTCTGTCTGACAACCACGACTTCTTTCTTTTTTTTTTTTTTTTTCTTGAATCTTTTTCTTCTTGTTTGTTGGTTCAAGGCCGGCCATACAAGTGGCGTTCCGGGAAAAAAAGACACGGCTTGGGACACGGGCATCATCTTTTTCATTTTCATTTTCATTTTCTTCTTCTGGATTTGGGAGGCCTGGATATTCATCTACAGTATCTGTCTAGACGATGCGCTCCATCTCTTTTTTTTTCTCTTCATCGCTCCCCGGGGACGACGAGAGCCATCATTCTGTCTGTTTTATCCGTCTGGGCGACATTGACATTGAGGGACGTCTCCCTCAGAGCGTGTTTTCTTTCTTCTACTCCTTTTCTTTTACTCCATTTTCTTCTATTCCCTTTTAACTCTGGCCTCTTGGTGTGTTTATGTGTTGATTCTTTTTATTTTATTGTCTGCCTTTTTATCCCCCACGCGCAATCAGCCCTCCATGGAAACACCTTGTCTACATCACTGCATGGTATCGACAAACCTGATTTACCTCTTCTTTACTACCACATCCCTTCCTCTTCCTCTTCTACTTTGCAGCATCAAATACTGGTACTTGTCTACATGCCGTCGTCGTCATTTCTATTATCCCTCCGCTTCCTGAGCTTGCACTCGGTGTGCGAGAGAGATGAAGCTTAGTAGAGGGTTTGATCTATAATGGAGGAGAGAGCAAAAAGAGAGAAACGAGAGAGTACTGGCTCCTCGTACATAGCATCGCTAGACCTTCTTACGAGAGCAGAATTAAAATAAAAACCCACCTGACGCCTCCCAAATTTAGTGCTCGACGATCATCTTGACCGTGTAATTGTTGAGGCTATTATCTTTCTATTGTCGCTGACACTAGCTTCGGAGCTTTGACGACTTCTCATCAAGATTGGATTCGTCCAGACTCTGTCGCCAATCGAGCCTTGCTTTTTTCACTCGCATCCTTCCTTTCTCTTGTGTGCTTTGACTTCGTAAATACGAGAGAGCTTAGGACACTCCAGGACAGGGTTCATGAGTCCATTGTTCGGTTACTCTCCAGCATAATTGGGTTCCTTTCCCTTGGGTCAGAGGCTGGAACCAACAGGAAGTCATACGGTGGCCATCCCTCCCTCTTATCCTCTGCTTTTCCTCTTAACTTACTGTGTACTCGCTCCTTTTGACGCCCGCCTCGTGCCTGGTACGCCTCATCGCGCTATCCTCGTTGAGGGAGGAGATAGATCAAGGAGGGGAAAAAAGAGAAGCTGCTCGTGTCGCCCTACGCGCACGCAGAGAGAGCCCCAGGTCGAGATCGGCGCATGGAGTAAAAAATGCCCGGAGGTTTATTTCCAAAAAAGGCAAAGCCGAGAGAGATAGACTCGGAGGGTTTCTCCTCAGATCCTGTTAGCCTCTCTCCACTCTCCACGGCGAAAGACTTCATGATCGCTGTTAGACTCGACAGGGAAGCTTATCAAGATGAGACGGGAGATACCCATGGTTCTCGAGCATCTCAGCCTCGGCCTGGCGCCGGACGGGCCGTGGACAAAGCTTTCCAAACATGACTCCTCCCTTTGAGTGCGGCCCGTTGCTTTGAGCATCAGGCACACCGAGTCATCTGACGAGACCAGACGAGATGGCACTGTAGAATAGAATGTAGGCAGATCTGCAGACTGTAGACGGCGGCCGTCGTCGACTGTCAAACGCCCGACGTTGTGAATGTGTGTATTATTAGAATCCGTTGTTGGCCTCACGACATTGCAGCCACACGTACATCTGAGAGATAGGTAGGTGCGTTCTCGCAACGTGGGCTGGCTGAAATGCCGCTGGGTGTTTGCTGAGACAAGAAAGGTTCCGTAGGCTTCCTCGTCAAGCTTCTGTCCCACATGGCTCTGGCTTCTTCAACTTTCTTTTTCTTCGGCCTGGAATTCTCATCGTCTTCTCTCTCGTCCGGCTATCGCAAACGGGCGAGCAATATCAATCACACACTCATCCCCAGACCATTCATCATTCCCCATGGCTATGGGTGGTGTGGAGCCTATTCATTGATTGCATCCTGAGTTGTGTTGGTCGCGGGCTCATCTCAGGCGCAAGTAGTATACAGCCAACGGTTCCAGGCACTCGGTCACTGCCGGCCCAATGACATAGGGTCGACGTAACTTGAGAGCATTGGAGAGCATCCATCCACATCCACATGGGGGGAGCAACAGGAAAGGAAGGCCTTGATGCGGAGAAAGGAGATGGCAGTGGCAGTGAGTGGCAGGGGTGCCAGAATGGCGAATCGGCGCGCAGCGTACACACCGGGTGTCGGTCATTGGATGGATGGTGTCGTCTCGCTTTGCTCACATAAAGCATAGCACAACGCATCATAGCATGACACAACAGGTCGGCCGACTCAGTTGTCGCCTTCATAACTGGTCGCCTTTGGGACTTTGACAGATAACTGCCCCCAGCGAGGGACGGCCCGGCTATGTTCGTCGCTCTTCGTGGCAGAGACTAGATGGCGACGACCTGCGCGGCCGACAGACGTTGTGGACTTGCGGCCTTTCACACAGTAGCAGCTTGCAGCACTCTAGCCTTGGCGCTTCTTACACAGCTCAGCCCCAATGGCAGGAGGCTCAAAGAGGCAAGAAAAAGCAAAACGCCCCTGCATGCGGGGCGTGCTCTGGTGGTGTGTGTGTGACTTTGACGATATGCTGCACCGTTTACAAGGTGGGTGCTGCCACTGCCACTAGACAATGTGAACAAGGCAAGGTGTTCTGCACCAACCGTGGCTGACGGCGAACCCTTGGCACTACAACCGACGTCCATCGATGCGTCTTCCCTAGGGGCTCCCTGCAGATCAAGGGGATGAGATGATATTGCCCGTTGCCGTGAGGTGGAGGCTGAGGTCCAGAGCCAGTCGCCCCCAATCGCTACCCCAACATGCTGTCATCGGAACTGTGATGGACATTCAGGGCGAGCATACTGTAGAAGCCTATTTGCCAGTGGGTGTGTGTGCGTGTGTGTGTGTGCTGGCCGTTTGACGTTTGATTTTGACGTTTGACGTCTGGCCGTTTCTCTCCTTGCCGTCATCCGCCACGGACCTCCTGTGCTTATCCACCTGGCTCCATCAACGGCTGCAGAACGGCATTGATTGCATCATGATCTCTCCGTCCCCGGAGCGGGAGCAACGCTGTGTAGCCAAACGCCGCATTGGCTGCTGCTGGGTCCTAGATCTTGCTTCCCCTTCTCCTCCCGAGCACCAGGTTCGAGGATCAAGCACCAGGCCATCGAGTTCGCATTGCTCGATCCACAGCACAGCACAGCACCGCACCGCACCGACTGAGTGTGTCTGCGCATATGCGATCGGGAAGCGGCTCGACAAAGAAAATAACAAGATAGCCTTCACCCCTGTTCAGAGCAGAAAGGAAGAGGCAGCCCCAGCGTCGCAGATGTAACCTTGGGGGGCACCCATGAGCCTCCGATCTCCTGGATCTTGATTTCAACCTCGATCTTGATCCAAACGCGAGGGGGATGCAAAGCCATCCAGACCCCGTCTGGCCCATACCTCCACCAACGGACCTGGAGTCTCGTGGCCAGGGACAGGGTGGTGATCGCCTTCTTCTGGGGTCCTCATTGGGCCTGTAAGCCTCAGCAGCCTAAGCATCACCAACCACGTACATGGCAGCCGCTCGAGCCCGGAGCAGCTTGACCTGCACAGCTTCTGATTCGGACGACTCTTGCCCCGCCCTCGGCGTGTCCTCACATCCCTAGTCGTTTGGAGCTGCGATGTGCGAACGACGTGCCGTAGATTACACCGTCTCTCGACCACCACTACGGCAGCAGTGAAAATGACGACTTGCGGAAGACGAACGAGACCCGCAGGAGTTCCCAAGGTCGCATCAAACGCTTGTAGCTTGTTGTCCTGGCGTAACCGGGGAACCTGGTCCAAAGGAGCCAGGTAACGTGCAGCACGGTCCACACCATCATCTCAACCAGCTTGGCCAATCCTCTGAGAATCCTCTATCCCTGCCCTATGGCCCAATCCGGAGACTATCGTCCAGTCTGGTTGAGGGAGGGCGAGCATGGGAGACCGGCTTCCATCATCCGTAGCCCGGTACTTGGTGCGATCCAACAGGCATCGGCAGCCACCCAATCCACTATTGAGATATATCGCGATCTAAACAGATTTGATTAGATCGCGACGACAACCGGGTTTCTGGAAATGCAGATGGAGATCAGCCAACCCGAACCATATCTCATTCGACCATATGTACCTTCTATTGGCCGAGGGGAGATGCGTCACCTCTCAAACGGATGCTCAGAGTGGATGAGTGATCCGCAACCATGCCGTATCAAGTCGACTGTCACGATAGTGTCGTTTCCGCATCCAGCGCCGTTGTCGATCCCCTTGAATCCGTTGTTGGCTCAAGGTAGCACGAATGCCAAGGTCTGGTATTTTAAGCGCCGCTGCACTTGGAGCAGGTCGAAATGAGACGACTAGCTCTATATCACCACCGTCAACCGTGTTACCAACATCCAGCAGCATTGGTAGCCTGCCATGGTCCCGGTCCCTCAGGTTCATCACCCAAAGCTGCAGTCGCGTTTGCATGCCGACGATCTGACGCCGATTGCAACCCTCGCGCTCGTGTATTTTCCATCTTGAGCGAAACTAGCATAAGAAGAGCATATTCTCTTCCCGTTCTCCCCTTTCTCGGCAGCCACCTTCATCGCGAAGGCGTTTGATCCGTAGCCTGTTGGAGGGGGTGTACACACCTTTTACCCTTGTAATAAAGAGACCCTTGCTGCAGGAGATTTCGCAATGCCACACACTGACATACCTGTGTACCCACGTTGGTTCCCGCCTTAGGCACTCCTCGACGCGTTCCTTGGCAGCCGCGCTAGTCATCCGGCGTTAGATGAATCCGTCTTCAAGTACAGCATGTCCCAGGGTACCTGTGGTGACATCCCTCTTTCGACTGTTGTACCGCCATGTATAGCGACCAGCCAGCAGGGGCCTTGAAGTCAAGTGCCAGTTCATCCCCCAGAAGCAGACCATGCAAGGTGGCACCCTTTGACTGCAACACGGCGTTGTCCCGAGAGCGAATCAGCGTCGAGGCATGACCGAGTCGGGCAGTCCTCGAGAATGCAGTGCGTCGGGGGAGTGTCTTCGGCAACGCTGCCGTCGAGACGCCATCAAAACGCCCTGTAGCCCTAATCGTACGATGTTGCCAACCTGGGCGTTGTGGACGGCATCCTGCGACCAACCGCAGGCCTATCGCCCAATTTCATGCTTCCTCCGTTTGAAAAGGATGCTTCGTTCTGTGATGTGCCTAACTGCAGTGTCTGTCCTCCAGAGGCTGCCCGTGGTGGACAAAAAAGCCCTCGATAGTAGGGTTTCCCCTTGCTCTGGGGAAATCCGCCACAACTGATTCGTCGTCTCTTGCAGCATGCAAAAATGTGACAGCTCTCACTGAGAGAAGATCCCGGCTTAATAGGCGCTGCTGCCGATAGGCGCCATGGTAGGTACTCTGGATCATCTGGTGCATCCCATCTTGCTCCGAATATCTTGAGCATGACAAGGCGATGCAACGCTATTTCATGAGAAGGTCATCTGGTTGAGAGTAGTGAGGCACTTATGAAGACCAATAAGTGGTTTGAAAGAGGATACATGGACAATCAACTGATGGGGGTGCATCCGAACGAACCCCGTCATGGGTGGTGAAGAAGAGCGCGACGCACTTGTGCCTGCTCCAGCACATGGGCCCAGGGGAAGATACGACTCATGATAGCGTGTCCTTCATAGTGAAGACCATCTCGTAATCTGGTCGCGGTAATTGCGGGTGTGCCTGGTGAATCGAACCTCAGTACACACGCCCACGAGTCCGACCGAGGCCATTGCCAGCGAGAACGCGAGATGAGATATACAGATGACACGCATGAAAGTGCCAGGTCGACATGGTGTCACAAATCTGACCTTGCTCGGTGCGCACAGCATGAACACACGAAACTGCAGGTAATAACCTTGAGTGCAGAATGAAGGCCTGCATCGTCGGATAGCCGCAGCGGAGTTTCATCCTTTGCGTGTCTGACCCGGAAAAGCTGCCCAACGCAGAGATCTTCAGCGGGCCACGGCCCTCTTAAAGCCAAGGTAACATGAGATAGAGAAAAGACAAGAATGACAGGTGTAGATTGAGTTGATATCTCGGGTTGGGTGGAAACGAAGCTCGACCACAACGAACGCTGAGGTTGGTTCGGATCCAGAGGCCTCACCTCCGACACTGTTGATCAGGTGAATAGATGGCCTTATTCCAGTGGCCCGGAGAACTTGGTCGCTCCCATGCTTTGCTGCCGCATGATGCGATGAGACTCCTGATGTAGGGCTAGGGGGGACACAGATTCGTGATGTGACAATATCAAGGAGTGATGATACTAAAATTTCCGCTTCTTTTTGACCGGACCAGCTGCCGCCTTCTTCTCCAGCTCCCTCTTGAGTTCTTCTCTTCTGCGGTCAGCCCTCTCTTGTGAGGTTTCTCTTGGTTTCGGTTTCGGTGCATCCTCTTTCGTTGATCGGGCCCGGCCTCTACCCTCATCGGCAGCCGATGATGGCTCCTCCACATCCCCCTTCTTCTTCCCAATCATGCCCAACCTCTTTGGGGGGTTATGGTTGGCCGGTCTGGCAATCTCAGTCACTTCCGGTTCTGTGGGCGGTGATGCTTCCTTGACGGGCTGCTTCGCCTTGGCTCCCCCGATACGCCCAAGACCACTCTTCTTTGCAGCAGGTTTAGGTGGAGGTGAGGGCGAAGGTGCCGGGGGTGGATCATCGTCTGGAAGCGAGGCTGTTGCACCGTCATCTTCCGCCTCCGATGCTGTCTCAGAGTCGTCGACATTTGGGCTCGGTGGTTTCTTAGCTGGCGAAGGTATTTTAGGACTGGGGGATCGGGGCGGAGTTGACTGCTTCTTTCGGCCGAGTGCCCCTAGCCGTCGCGTTGGCCTGGTCTCCTTCCGTGTCTCGGGAGGAACGGGGACAGCTTTGGCCGAAGCGGGAGACTCGGGATCACCCTCGGTGGATGCGTCGTCAAGGACAGGCTTTCCCTTGCCCCTTGATGCCATGGACTTCCGTGCGGCCCCAAGATGCGGTGGTGTTGACTGAACTTGAAAATCATCGTCGTCATCATCACCAGCCCCCGACACCTTGGGCGGAGGTGTCGTCTCTTTTGCAGGAACTGCCTTCTGCGATGGGCGTCCTATGGAAGAAGCGCCACTGAACTGATGCCACCAGTCATCCAACAGAGGCGATTCGGCAACCTCCATCGTGGGCTCAAACTGCAATCCTCCTCCCCCAAGGACATCTTCTATCAACGACTCTGCGTTGCTTGGGCCATCGTCCGTGTATGCAAGGTCAGACTTCCAGCGGTGGCGGTCAAATGGGGCAAGGCCTGGGATTTTGTCTGAGGCGGCAGCTCTGGAGATTCGCTTCTTTGCGGAAAGCCCGTTGAAGACATGTTCTAGGCCCGTGCCTACAGCCTCCAGCTTGTCCAGAAGTTTCGTAATGACAACGTCTTTATGAGCCAGCGTCCGAATCAACGATTCGACCTCGTGGTTTCTGGTGAGGTGGGCTTGGATAAGGGGAAGCACAAGATCTGTAGCGATGGCAGACGATGGCAACTTCTTCAGGTGCATTGGCCATTTGAGTGGCTGCATCCCGGGGAGTTCACAGGTAATCTTCAATGTGAGACCACCCTCGCCAGCGTCAGATTTGGAAGCTGGTTCAAGGCGGAGATAAGTTTCATCATGGCCCGGCTGCGTCGAGTCGAGTGCAGTATTGAGGCTGTCTAGGAACTTGGCCATGTTGTCGGGTGTGTCACTGGGGTCAATAGTGGTGTTCTCGCTCCAGCCTCTGATGCAAATGGATTTCCTGTCGAGGCTTTCGGTCCAGACGTTGGCCATGTCGGTGATGTGAACCGTGTACGCCGATGTGGCGATATCCAGTGAAACCAGGAGGGGAGGTAAATCGGAGGACGAGGGGAGCGGCAACGGCCGCCAAGACTTGGTTGGGGACATATCCGCGCCTCGGGGGTGGGAAGAAGCCCCGGACACCAAAAGAGTACTTCGCGGAGAGTCGACGACTCGGACAGCAACGTTGCCTTCCGGGGAGATGATGAAACACGGGGAAAGGAAAGGTGAGTGAGATGAATCCGGTTCGTGTCTGAGTAGTAGGTTGTATAGCGCCGAACGGTTCCTCGGGGAGGAAGGTGAAATGGGTGTGAATCGTGTCGATGTGAAGCTGGGGAACGAGGCACAGCAGAAGGTGGTTGATCACCTGAGCCTCGACGCTTAACTGGCCCAAACGGAATCGGAGAATATCCAAGTCAAGAACGAATGCCGACTGGGGTAGCAGTTTCGTTTCAGACAGCTCGATTTGCAAGAACAGTGACACAAAAGAAGTTCTCTGGGGAATAATACGTGGTGCAAGCCATGTGGAGCGCAGATGTGAGGTCGAGGAAGGTCCCCTTGGGGGTGTTGATAACAGCAGCTCAGCCGAACTCGGGAGGGCAAATCTGCCAACTGGTTCTTGCCAAGGGTGAATCAATCACTATATGGAAGCGCCGGTAAATGAACTTGTGGAAGGCTTCACTGCATATATCGAGGCAAGGAATCGGATTATTCTCGAAGCGAGAGGGAACAACTTGAGGATGTGAGATGACGCCTGAGTTGAGGTTGACGCGTGACGCGTGAGGTCCCTGTTGGGCGCAAGATGCCTGGAAGGGCCTGGCCAATCACAGAGCTTGAAGCTTGTCGAGGTGAAGGAACCCCAGGCATCCAATAGTCGCAACGAGCGACAGAAGCAAATAATACATCTTCAAGAAACGCATGAACTCTGTCAATTCAATCTGGGTAGATTTGATACATAGGTAGAGAATTTTCTATCAACTGGAACGCGGACGGGATGCCGGGCCTGTAATTACCAAATTTCTGAGCCATCAGGTCTTAAGCCACTAAAAACGCCCCGGGACGGGCTGCGATCTCTACGCCCACTTGCCCCGGGGAGATCTCAGATCTTTGGCACAGTTTTGATCGCCAGGAACGAATGACGTACTCGACATCGGAAATCCGATTAGAAGCCAGCGCAAGCCATGCCATCACCATGGCAGCCAAAAAAGAAATAGGGATTCGTAGATTGATTTCGTTTCTATTTCCTACATCAAACAAAGGGCGATTTGATCTGTAGCAAACATTCACATGCTCTTTCTCCGCGCTTGTAAACGAGTGATCCGATCCAGACTCTCACCATTTTCATTCCACTCGACTTTGCTACCATCACCAAGAAGTCCTTTCATTTCCTTGACTTTCACGACAATGCCTCCGAAACAATCCAAGCGCAAAGCTTCAGCGGCGCAAAACGGAAGTTCTGTAAAAAAGGCAAAGACTGCCAACGGTAACGGCAACAGCAACGGCTCCAGCTCCGATGGCCTGCGCCAGCCTCATTACAAGGCTCAGGAGGCCGAAGAAAACAACATCGTGATCCGAAAGTTTTATCCCCCTGAGATGAGCAATGCGCGCGCTCGTGCCTACAACAGCAATGACATTCCACGACCGATCGAGACACTTATCGGCGCCCTGGAGGACACGGCGAATGAGCGACACAGAGTCGACGTCAAGGATGCCGTCGTTCACTGGTTCAAGATGGATTTGCGCATTTCAGACAATAAGGCGCTGGCGCTCGCTAGTGACAAGGCAAAGCAGGCTGGGGTTCCTCTGATTGCCATGTTTATTGTCAGTCCCCAGGATTACGAAGCGCATTTGAGGGCACCCGTCCGAGTCGATTTCATGCTACGAACCCTTGCCGTTCTCAAAGAAGATCTAGCCAAGCTAGACATTCCTCTCTACGTGGAGACAGTCGAGAAACGAAGAAATATCCCGGATCGTATCCTCGAGCTTATGGATGAATGGGGCGCAAGTCATATGTATGCCAACATGGAGTATGAGGTCGATGAGCTTCGACGTGAAGCTACCATGGTCCGGGATTTTGCAGAAAACGGCAAGGCTTTTGAAGTTGTCCACGATACCTGCGTCGTTCCTCCAGGGAAGTTACAAACTGGTGCTGGGAAGCAGTACGCTGTCTACACGCCGTGGTATCGCGCATGGGTTGCCCATATCCACGAAAACCCCGACCTCCTTGAGCTGTACGAGCCGCCCGAGAAGAACCCGGCCAGCGCTCGCAAGAATTTCAAGAAGCTCTTTGATACCGAGATCCCAGATGCCCCCAAGAATAAGCAATTGGACGACAAGGAGAAGAAGCGATTGCGCTCGCTTTGGCCATGTGGGGAGCATGAGGCGAAGAAGCGTCTGGACAAATTTTGCGAGGAGATGATTGGCAACTACCACAAGAAGCGAAACATTCCCTCGGATTTGGGAACATCATGTCTGTCGGTTCATTTGGCTTCTGGAACGATCAGTGCCAGGACATGTGTGCGGACTGCCCGCGACAGGAACAAGACTAAGAAGCTCAACGCCGGTAGCGAGGGTATTCAGACTTGGATCAGTGAAGTTGCCTGGCGAGACTTTTACAAGCATGTTCTTGTAAACTGGCCATATGTTTGGTAAGTGGTTGCGTCCCTCGAATGAGCTACCCATCTAACCATGACCAGCATGAACAAACCTTTCAAGCCCGAGTACTCCAACATTTCTTGGTCCTACGATGAAGAACAGTTTGCTGCCTGGTGCGAAGGCCGAACAGGCTTCCCAATCGTCGACGCAGCCATGCGCCAAATGAAGCATCTAGGCTACATGCACAACCGATGCCGCATGATTGTGGCCTGTTTCCTTGCCAAGGATCTCTTGATCGATTGGAGAAAAGGAGAACGTTTCTTTATGGAAAGCTTGATTGATGGCGACTTTGCGAGCAACAACGGCGGCTGGGTATGTGGACCTAAACTTGGCTATAGGATGAGATACTGACTGGCTTTCAAAACAGGGATTCTCGGCGAGCGTTGGAGTAGATCCTCAACCATACTTCAGGATCTTTAACCCTCTGCTCCAGAGTGAGAAATTTGATCCTGACGGCGACTACATCCGCAAATGGGTACCCGAGCTCAAGGATTGCAACAAAAAGGAGATTCACGACCCCTATAACAGGGGTGCTGGTCCCAAAGCCAAGAAGAATGGATACCCAAAGGCTATTGTTGAGCACAAGGACTGTAGAGAGAGGGCATTGGAGGCTTACAAGGAGGGGATCCACGTTGGAGACATGTAATGTTTTGATTCTCAAGTGTAACTTGATAGGTACTTAACGTTAGCGTCAATAATTACCTTTGGTTAATGGAGCAATCGCCATCGAAATGGTGGCTTCTTTCTCTACATGACATTTAAAAGACGATTATATTGTCTTCTAGTCGTCATCGTCGTTTACGGCTTCAGATTCGGCTACCTGTCCTCAGCTTGTCTTTGACATCTGGTGTGCTACTCTAATAGGGGAAGATGGCACTGGATGAACAGCTACGCAATTATGAAAATCAACAGACTTTTTGTTTCATCCTAGGCAAATCAAGGTATGGCCCTTTTGCCCCACCAAATCAACCCCAGCTTTAGCATCTGGGCTGAAATCTTGTTCCTTGTCTGTCCCAGGCGCCCCTGCTTGGGGATCAAGCTCAAATCCTCCTCTGATCTCATGTTAAGCCCTTATTCCCATCGTGGTAGGCCATTACTACCAAATACATCCTCACTCCATCTTTGTATAGTCCAAAAGTATGCACGCTTCTTTATTTCCCATTTCGCATTAAATCGGGCTCACTTTGAGTTCCATTCCACGCCCCCTTCTTCCTAAGGAGAATCACAACTAGTCGTGATAAACATCCAGCAGCTGCCGGATGGCGTTGGAAAGCCGAAACTCCCGCGTCAAAGATCGAGTAAACTGCAGTTCATTCATGACGGGCTTGACAGGCTTCAGAAGCCCATCACTGAAGACAATCAGGTCGAGGTACTTTCCAGCGATACCAACAAGGTACTGGGCCATTTTCAACCGAGGCCTCCCTGGGAGGGCGTTGGCTACGCTTGAGCGGGCAGCAAGAGAGGGGCTCCCAGCCCCATGCTGGCTGTAGAGTGCATTAAGGGCCCTCATAACGGCTGTCTTCATCTCCTCTGTCATGGGCTTATGTCGATGACTAGTGAGAGTCTCTTCAGTCTCAAGAAGATCTTCAAGAGAATCAGCGACTTGCTCGTGCATTCGTGTGATGCAATGCACTACCTCCGCTGACGAAATCTCCTGCCCCCCATTCAGGAGATTCTTCAGTGGAAGTAGAGATGTATGCCCATCCTTCCAGAAGCCACCCTGGTCCATGAGATGTCGCACCTCAGCAGCCAACGAATCTCCTTTTCTCCTTCCCCGGTTCTGAGGGGCATCGGGGTCAGTTCTTGCAGGCTTTGAGTCTTCAATTGCCATGAGCCCGGATTCCATAAGACCCAAAGTGCCGCTGGGCCCAACTTCAAGGTATGTGGGGTTGAGAAGACCTGCCGTTGTGGCAACGCTGAGGATCTCCTTGTGGGCATAGCCCATGAGCCTGCCTGCGTCGTTGGCATCGAGCCCCTCCAAGTTCAGGTGGGTTTCTGCGGCCGACTTCATCTTTTTGGGACTTCCAGAATAATGCAGGTCGCCAGTTGCCCTCCGCTTCAATGTGGCGGGAAGGACCTTGGAGGGTTGCGTAGAGACTGGCGGACCATGAACTTCAACTGGTACACCTGGCAAAATCCGAGCCTCAAAAGAATTAGGCTTGACGTCTAATGGACTCCAGCGGATCGCATCTGCCGAATCAACTTCAGCAAGGTTGATGGGGCTGCCAAATCGCACCTGTGGCCAGGTTGAGGTGGGCGATCGGGTTGGCGAGAGATTTTGTGGATGAGAGCCATTGTCATTCATGGATATGGCATCCTGAGACACTGGCCCAGTAACCGTAGGCCCAAATTGGGTTTTGGTGAGGTCATGGCAGCCATATCTCTTGCAAAGGAGGCCGTCTTTGCCAGGAAGATGCGTGGTCCAGCCAGGATGCACCTTTCCTGTTGGCGTTCCGAGTTTGGTGCCAATGTGGTAAGCGACTCTATTATTGCAACGGTTAATGTGAGAAGCTATGCTGCTCCATTTATGGGTGATGGTGCCTTCGCTGATGGAAGCAGTGACGCTGGCCATGGTAGCCAATGCCGCTTGGTGGTGGACTATGTACCCATGTTTGTCTGACAACTCTGTCTGCCAATGTTTGGGAAAGGCATACAGCCTGTAGTGGCGCATCTTGCCATTCTCTTCGATAGATACAGGCATCAAAGGCAAACCGATTGTCCAGATCGATCCCAGGCCCATGCGGTGATGAACTTCGCTGAGAGTGCACTCCAAGGGAAGAAACGGCCCACCAAGTGCAGAGCCCTCTTGCATGGCAGGAGTCAAGAGTGCGAAAGGGTCCCCAAAGTCCTTCAAGGCCCCAAATTTTGCTTCCAAGCTTTCTCCATGCACCAAGTATTGATCTGACATCTTCAAGTCGTTGGAGTAGACGCTCGAAATGAAGTCAAATGGGTGGATGTAGGCACCAAGTCTGAAAAGCTCGTGGAATTTAAGCCAAGTCGGGAAGTAGGCGAGAAAGACACCCGTTGCCACATCAGGGACAAAATGACCCTTGGAATCGGTGTCTCCTCGAAGGTCCTTGCTGGTCCTGATCCAGAAGTAGACAAGAGCTGCATGAATGAGCTGGACCCTGGAGATGAAGGTGGTTGGGTTGGCATTCTGAAACTCGCGTGCTGCTTGCTAGACGGAATCATCGAGAGACTTGCCAGTCAGACCAAAAGCCGGGAAAGTGAAGAAATATTGCTGCAAAGAATCAGGGATGTCATCCTTGGAGAAATCCGCATGTGTATCGCACGACACGACTCGACTGGAACGGGGTTGGTGGAAACTGTGCTCTCTGAATGCAGCGATCGAGTCCAAGGGATGGTCGCCCTTCTCACTCAAATCAATACCCTTCTGTTCCAGTCTTCTCAAGGCGCCCTGCTCAGACTTCTGCTCTACCGCGCCGTTGATGTTGGTAGCGGCGATACCCTTCCGGCTGGCCCATAGAGCCACCTTCAAGTCCCTCAATCGCTTGGCCGTGAGCAATGGACTAAGAGGAGCAAAGTGACAAGAAATTTCCTTGCCACCCCAAAGTGAGATAAAAAGATGTAACGAGAAGGAGCGTATGGAAGCGTCATCAGTTGTCCACTGCCTCAGGCGTGGGTCGATGTGAGCAACACAGGGGAGCCCCTCTGGGGTGAAGCCCACCAAAAGCCGATGCTGTCGTAATTCCTCTGGAGGCCTTGGGAGGGCTCTGGAACATCCACGCTGGAGGAAAAGGGCTACGATCATTTGATTGGTCTCTTGGTAGGACGGGCATTGTGCACCAATGCAAACGTCAGCGACGTTGTGCGTTGCTGATTCCTCCATCGTTGGAGTGGGGGACGAAGAAAGCGCGTTCGGACCTTGAAAGCTAGGCGGCCAATATCAGTCAGTTGAAGGGTCATAAAGAGTATTGTGGCCAGAATAGTAGCAGAATGGAACTTTACCGATTGAGGCCAGGGCGAGGCGAGCGGTCGCAGAGAAGATAATAAGGAGTGGGATACGATGAGAAAGGAGTGGCGGGCGGTTCACGGGTGGACTATGAGGATCAGACCTCTAAGATCAGTCAGTTCAAAAGCCAGCAAGGGTACTGAATGTTAACGTACCAGGTGAGTCGAAATGAATGTTTGAGAGAGGAGCCTCAAACACGGGATCAGGCTGGCAGTGGCCTCGTGTTGACGCCGGCGGCGGCGCTTTTGATCTGCGGGCGCGGGCTCTGGAGATTTGCGTGCGCTGTGTAAAAGAATGAGTTGTAGACTCGAGGACGAAGGGGGTGGGTTTTCTTAGAGTGGTGAATGCTGAGTGTTGAAACCAAGAGCGTGGGTGGAGTGTGATTCACTGCCTCTCCAACAAACACACTCGGCGCTCGGTTCCTTGACATTTCATCAAGGTAGCCAACGTGAGAGAAAACAATTAGGTCAACATTCCCGAGCACGTTGAGCGAATGGCACGTTCAGCCGGTGGGGGATTTCGTAGCTCAATGAGCGGTGATGCCGTCCCCGTGGCTTACCCCTGAATACCAAAGAGAATGAATAGATCTATAAGCAGTGGTAGTTCCCGCCGCTGTTCTCTCGCTGCTCTCCTGCCGACGTCACGACGAGCATCGAGATCGGCGAGCAATCGTAATTGCTGCTAGCAGCGGGCATTGGCGGGCGTCGCTGGGTGCTTTGCTTCACCCATAGCTCCTGGCCATCTGATCCGTTTGCTTAAGAGATAAGGCTTTCTTCTCTTATTCCTCTCGTCGCGTTGGGAAATGTGTAATGTACTTCTTGCTTGCAGGCGGGCACTCATAATCTCAAGTACCACTCTCCTGGTTTAACGCGAGGCATCGAAATAGAAAAAAGTCGACCTCTCCTGGCAATCAAGCGACAGTGAATCACAGTCACCCCCCCCCCAACGGGTATATAATCCTCTCCTCTCTCCAAGCTCATCCTTTTTCTTTCTTCCCTTCTCATCCTCACATCGTCTTCTTTTCTCCCTTCCCAGTCGGGCCTCATATCAACCTTGAGGCTCCTATCCCTCGTCTCCTTTTCCCATCTTCCAGTACATCAACTTAACTCAACTGGTATACTGTCATGATCATGATGCCTGCTCTGCCCCCCTAACTAACTAACCTTAGGCAGACCATCTTCAGCGTCAAACAGCGTCTCTCTATTTTCTTCCTTTTTTTTAACACGTCGACTTCGCGAAGCTCAGCTGGTAAGTTCCTCTTTGGCCTATTTTAGGCCAATATGCTTCCTTATTGTGAGCTGACTGACCGAGAAAAGCTCCCGCCTCTGGACCTCACACGCCGCCGCTAGACCCTGACTCCCGCTGCTCGCCACCCGCTGCCAGACATGGATTCACGACTGGCCGACTCCAACATGTCTCTCCCCAATTCCGACAAGGCTGACATATCTGTCAACACTTCCGCACGCTGTATTACCGAAGCTCCCACTGGGCACTCCGAAGCTCTTTCCGGCAATGCAGGAGCCGGCGATCAGATGTCTAGAAATGGCGAGGCTGACAACGACAACATGTCTATCGGAGCTGACCTCCCCCGGACTGTAAAGTACAAGCCGATCCGGACCCTCATCAAGAAAGTGAAGAACGCACGCAAGGCATTCCACTCCGGCGGTTACGACGAGAAAGGAAAGCACTGGACCAAACTCCTCCCTGGTCAAGCTGAAGTGTTGCTTCCCGGCTTTCTCTATCCTTTCGGTGACGTGGATAGAGAGATGGAGAGTGTAGCCAAGTGGCTTGAGGAGATGGATCAGGGATGGATGCTGTCCATTACTGGCAACAGACCCGGAAACAACGACAATGGTGTCGCCAACGCCGCTTCTTAGGCTCCCTCTATATAGCAGAGCGCTGAATCTCTCGACCTGCGAGTTCTGACTTGATCGGCTTTTTCGGCGACAAGAAGGAGAACAGACTTTCCTAAGCACATGTGGCATGGATGGACACAGGCCTGGGATCAGAGACGCAAGAAGCGTGGATTTTGGGGCGATGTTAGTGGATTTGGGGGTTTGCTTTCATCCATGGATGATGGTCCTCGCAGGATGCGAGATAAATCGGGTTGAAATGGATAAAAGGCCTACAAGTATGGCTACTAAATGACCCCAGTGATGGCGATATGGGGAATGGAACATAGGAACCGAGAACTGGTAATGGATTTAGCTCTCGACAGAGATTTCCCTGGGACTGAAACAAGGCCTTTGGTCCATCACTCATTGACTTCCGCATGTTTCTGCTTTATGTGAGATCCAATTCCATTGTCCTTCATACCAATAGTCAGAAGAATTGCAAGGAGAATGTTAGTTGGAGGTCATTCTTAAAACTCCATATCTCATCGAGTACTATTAAGGAGGTAGCCTCCTAGCCCAGCAAACGCATGCAAAAGGCGGTTTCCCACACCAGCACCTCTAGCCACGAATGGCCTGTTTGGTCCTGGTAAAATTATCTTGCTGTCGAGGGGCTCACAAGAGCCAGAAGATGTTGGCGGCAATGACAAGTTGCATGGTGCCTCAGCAGGTGCCCTCCTCCAGCACGGTGAATTGGAACGCAAGCCCTAGGAGAACCTCAAGGCTCCAACGCCACACCCTGGCTTTGTTGCGCGAGCTGGATTGCCTCTCCCTTGTGTCCAGACCACCAGTCTCTTCTCTAAGTGCGGCGAGTCACCACCTTGCCTTGGCAGGGGACTTGCACTCAGTCTATATTGTCACGATATTGTTACCGTCGACCCAGGGTCTTTCATGTACACCGCCAGGGACTTGGATCCACATGTTCTAAGAGAGGCTCTTAGCAATGGGAGCTAGGGGTGAGGCAAGTGGTTTGTTCGTCACAACTAGATGGAGGAACTGGATGCCACCAACGGGGAAGTGCGTTGCGGCATAAGGGTAGATACGCGTGGAATAGGGGCAAAAGGGTGCTTGTTCAAGTTGGTGGTAATGATAGCAACAACCGCAGGACCGGCACCACCATCTTGGCCGACAGTTGTGCAATTCACTCATTTCTCTCAAATGGGTTACAGGCATTTTAATGTGAGCGGATCGGGGGCACCTTGGCTTTTAAACATAGATTCATCTTTACCTCTAGGCACATGGTTATACAGGCATAGTAGAGAATGTAGATTATATTTATTGAATTACTATTATAACCCTCGCGAAGTCTCCATAAGTGAAGGAAATAAATACTTACCATTTAGACTTGCCTGAGACCATTCTCTAGTAAAATAAGGCTATGGTTATACTGAAACTAGACAAAAGTCCCTATAAGAACTTACAAAGTCTCAGCCTAAAGTCATCCTAAGTGGTATGCAAACTGGTCGAGTGGATTGTAATTGCCAGTCGTGACTGGCAAGATTGTACCTGCCGAAACCATAACTTTCCTACCTCCACAACCTATGGCCTCAACAAAAAGCTCGACCAATTTTCATCATCTCTCACCTTTCGTCGTCACACACGGCCAACATCGCAGCTGCATTAAATCGTCATGCTGATGCGTTGAACATCTGCTCCCCTGCCCCTCGCCTCTTGAGCTCATCAAGATCGTGAAGTACTTTGGCGTCCGCAGATCAGGACCGGGACTCGGCCAATTCCTGAAAGCCGTCCGCAACCGCTTCCCTCCTGAGTGCCAATGGATTTGGCCACTTCTTCCCCTTTTCAGGGAGCTCCGCGGCAAAAGTGTTGTTTTGCTTCTGTAACTGGAAGATCCCGACATTTACAGGAGAATTTGTGACGGAGCTTGGTAAATATTAGTGAGATGCTTGTAATTACGATATCATTTTAATCCAGATTACAGATTTCAACTCCCAGGGCATAGCCGTACTCAGCCTCGATATCCGAAAACAGTGCTGCAGAAACCACCAAGACACGCGATGCCCACCAATTGCAGGCGGCCAGGAACAATCTGTTCATGCTCTTGCTACTATGGTGGAGTTACTGATTGCCAGAAACGTGTTCGACATCAAAGTCAAGAGTACCTTGGCAGCCGACATGTCAGTGGGGGGCCAAACGGGGTGCATTGATCTCATTCAAGATTGGCACGACTCCTTGCTGGGAGATATATACCGGGCTCCATGGCACCCAGCACGCCTGGCGAACCTGAATCCCCAGGTAATTCCATTTCTACACGGAAATATTGCCCAGCTCATCTTCCGTGGTTGTCGACTGTGATTTGGCTTACAACTCGGACCCAGGTTCGAATTATCTCGACCATTTTGTCAGTTATCGCCATTCGTTAAAACCGCCTTCTGTTCGATACGCGTTTCACGCTGCACTTGTTTTTGAAGATACGTCTTCGATACTCACTTCTTGGCGAAACTTGGCCTCAAAGACATCAGTTCATCCGACTATGTTTCAGATCAAGGTTTCTCCAATCGTCAGAGCCTATCGCTCACGGGTTGTGGATGAACTTGCCAACAGGCGTGCCACCATCGCCCTCCACTCCAACAGTACGCCTCTTAGCAAGTTCATTTACAACCCGTGAGCTTAGCCTTTGACATATGCTCCTCCCAGCCCAATGGATATTGCCACATACCTGAGCGACGCGATGTCAAAGATCCCATCTGACCTTGCCTTGCCTGTCTTCCGTTCTCGTCACCTCCAAAATATCGACGCCTTCGTGGATTCTCTGGTCAATCTAGTCTCACTAAACATCCAAGGCTGGCTCCAGCAGCAAATGGCAACTGCGGTTGAACTCTTCGATGCATGCTGGCCACAGTCGAAGATGAAGTACACTCCAGAGCGGCGACAGAAGCGCAGGGCCAGAAGACGACAAAGGGAGATGTCTC